>OY756393.1:10000000-20000000 GCA_963576865.1 Anania hortulata
TCCTTGATTTTTTGACATTGCGCTGGTTTTTGGAGTTAATTTCATAAAAATCACCTAGCTTTGTGTCGAAACTATATTTTACTGCACTTTTATCTTTAAACTTTTATTATTAATTTTTAAAATATAATATTTGTCCGCCGCCATGATTCATCACAAAACCAAGCAACATAACAGCCTCTATACCAGTGGGTGTAACAAATTTACGGTCAAACATTAGTGATCATTTGACCATTTCATTAAGCAGTCGTGCGTTTAGCTGTGCATGTCGTCAAAAGTTGAGTATTTATTTATCTGGACAGACCACGTCATGATGTGAGCAGTCAAAGTCACATGATTTGGCCACGACATGTTTGAAATATATTAAAATAATATATTATTAATTGCTTTGAAATTTAATTCATGATGGTCAGGTACTGAAAGAAGCCAAGTTCACAGAAATTTACTTTTGCGTTACTTTATTTATTTACTAATAACAACGCAAGCGCTCACCAATAAAATTCAGTAACTGAATCAAGTAGCTACATCATTTCGTTTCCTAAACTTTGGAATACCTACGGAACCCTATTTTGCGAAAACCTTGATAATCCTACTAATAAACGGTCATTGACTTTGATAGTGTATTTACTATAATTCTATTGTGTGACAGTTTGTACCTAAAATGAATATTTATTTACGCAAGCTCATTTCATGCGTAGGGTATCCCCCAGTCTGATGTTCGGCTTCCAACATTACCTACTTTGTGTTACATTAAAAAACCTCCATATTAAATACGAGTATATTTATGTAAAGATGACGCATGTTGTAACTAAGCAAAATCTAATGCTAACACTTCAAAACTAAACAATCAAGATTGCAGATAGCGAAGATTGTAAAAGTGAAATAAATCATCTTGAGATAATGATTCATGTGTTGTTGATCAGTATCTTTTCAACACATTAATTACCTACCTAGTTGAAGAACCGTTTCTTATGCAGGTACTTAATATTAGTCCCGTTAAACCACAATTGAACCCTTTAATAGTCAATTGATAAGGTAAACGTGTTTTTCCTGTTACTCATACAGAGTAGGTAAACAAGTTTACTTTTAAGTCATTGGTGCGAAGGCGAGCTCACCAGTCGTGTAGCATACGTAGTCGGGGTCAGATTTCGTCATACAGCCATTAGTTCGCAGAATGAAGTACGCTCCGCTGTTATTCGTAGTGTTTCTTTCTATTATTTGCCTCGGTCAGTGTAAGGATCTGATCGTTGGGACCAGCTTTAACAACAGGCTTATTTGGCAGAAAAAGGTCGAGTACAATGCCATCCCGCTCAAGAAGAGGGTCAAAGAGGAGTTCTACTCCGATGCCGGACAACAAATAATCAAGGTAAACATATACGTAATACAAGTTAATACCTAGTCTTGATTTAATAGCTTATAAATTTAGGCACAGAAACTTACCTTTCAATGTTAGAAGAAATATTATTTAATTTGTTATATTCAAATACTAAATAAGTCAAAACTGTTTTGTTAGCGTGAAAATGTTTTTATTAAATATTTAATACCTACTCGTCTATGGTGTAATAATATATTTTATGTAAACTGTAAAGTCTTACATAACTTTAGGTGTCAATTTGGTAAATTTTTGAAGTAATTATTTAGGCAAACAATGGAATTTAATTATGCTCTTTGATCTTTTTAATACAATAAATTGTTAGTAAGTCAGAAAATTTTCCTTGAAGCCCTTATCTCACCGTGATTTTAGAAATTAGACAAGCTTATTAAGCGAAGTGGAAACCTAGTTCCAAGATAAGATAAGCATTTTTACTTAATGCTGAACTCACTAGCCCTACGAATTAGTTAAAATGACAGTTTTTTGATGGACATAGTTACATTTAAGTTTGAGCTAAAAACAGATCATGTCGAATAAACAATAAGTTTTTCGGTGCGCAGTTGTAACACGAAGGCGATTTTGGTGTAACTAGTAAACAAGACAAGTCAACGTTTTCATTTGACTAATAGCTAGAGGAGTCAAGCTAGCATCCAGCTAGTTTGACAACTATTCATTCACGCGTAAAACCTGAATAAACTAGAATCTAAAGCAAAGGACAGAATTCAGCTTCAAAAACAGTTTCGCAAATCTACACTTCCTTACATCTAACGGGTCTTTAGACGTTTCGCACCACGAGTTATTCTCCCTGCGGTACGAAACGCCCAAGAGCTCTTTTCAACCGACTTCAAAAAAGGAGGAGGTTCTCAATTCGACTGTTTTTTCTTTTTTTTGTCTGTATGTTACGCAATTACTCCGCCAATTATGAATTGATTTTGATGATTCTTTTTTTGTTTGGTAGATCATACTTCAGAGGTGGTCCCATATAAATTTTATCGTAATTGATTCAGCAGTTTTTGAGAAAATAACAAAATATATACCCAGATAATGTTTTGGTTCGTGATTCATGGATCTATGTTAACCAATATTTTCGACAAATGTAAACCGATTTTGATGTTTTTTTTTATTGAATAGCTAATACTTCAAAGATCCTATAGTAAAAAATTTCAGAAAATTTTTTACCTCTAAGGGTGAAAAAGAAGAGGATGAAATCAGTGTTCAGCAGTTAGATTAGGATTTATCACTAAAAATAGATGAAATAAGTAAATTTTATTTAAAAAAATAAAACCGACTTAAAAACACTAAAAAGCTAAAAATAATCCTAACACTTAAGTACCTAATCAGTTACATTTGGAGTCGGTGCCAGCCGATGAGAGATTCAATGTTTTTGTTTTTTGTTTGGTCCTTTTGCACCGCAGCGGTGCGAAAGGCCCCATTTAAAAAGAGCTCTTGGGCGATTCGCACCGCGGGGTGAAACGACCCAATGCTCATTTTCTAGTCCGCTTTAGACTTTTAGCAAAGTCTTACAGATTCCAATTATTTATTTGTACAGAACTGTTTTGGTCCCCACTGCGGTCCGAATCGTCCCATTACAAAAAGTTCTTAGGCTATTCGCCCCGTGGTGCGAAAGGACCCATTTAAAAAAGGTCTTGGGCGATTCGCACCGCGGGGCGAATAACTCGTGGTGCGAAACGACTAAAGACCCCATCTAACCTACCTACGTCCTTTGAATCTACAAATTATAGGTATTTTATAACCATCTACATAAATAAAAATCTGTCAGTTTGTCGTCTATGCAACTCTAAACTATTCATCTGATTATGATGAAAATTTGGTACGGTCTTATGAGGACACTCGAGAAGATTTCTTAATTGAACTGAAGACCACGCGAAGGAAGTCGCCGGCAACAGCTTGTTCAAAATAAATTAAACTGTACAAGGACTTATATAGGTACCAATAGTGGCGATTCGGTTCTATCTTAGTCAAAATAAAACTAATTGTCAGGAGGTACAATAATTTTCTCAGTGAATAATTTAATAATATAAATCATTCAAAACCTTAGAAGTATGTATTGAAGAAGAACTTCCGAATTGTTTTTCTAAGCTTTTTTACGCGATATCTCAGGCGCTTTTAAGCTAGTTTGGCTGATTGGTTTTCAATCAGATAGAATATATGTGAATTCCACGTTAATTTAATGAATATTTGATCAAACATTATTTTATAAGCTAGCCTTGTTAATTAATTTATATGTTCTGGTGTTACAATTATTGGTCACAATTATTTCACTTGTACGATACAAGTGAAATGATTGTGACAACGAACATAAAAGAAAAATCTTAACCCTTCGAGTAACCCTCCTAGTACGAGTAGTTTCATACTCGTTCAGTTTCACTAATAAAATATCACATTCCTAGTACGTACTCCCGTACTAGCAGTTTCCGCTCTTCAGCAGTTAGTGCTAAAACGTAGGAATTAAACAAAATTTAATTCCTGCTTTTTTTCCTGTATTTAAAGTACAGACCGACTTCAATATTTTTAATCAAACTAAAACTTAAAATTCTAATTTACAAGTACAACATTGAACTTCTGCTCACAAAAAGAAATACATTGTTTCTCGTTTGTATGATAAATTGATTAGATTCGGTATATATTAGATCCGTAGCCGAGAGGCAAGCTTACCGGACTTGGTGTAGCTATCTCAGTCCTCTTAGCATGCCCACCAAAACACGATATGATATGATATAGCGATGTATCGACACCAACTGCAAAAATATGATAGATTTAGCCGCCATGTTAAATCGCCTTTCCGGTGACGTTACATGTTATGATCACTGTTTCGATAAAAAATCAACATGGCGTCTATATCTATCATATTTTTACAGTTGGTGTCGATAAATCGCTATATCATATCATATCTGTTTCTCGGGTCTGGGTATTGTGGTACCGTCGTTGTTTCTTTTCTGTAACACACGTGCTAACGCTACTTATCATAGGATCAGAACAATATATGTGATGTAGTCCAATATTGATTATTTATTTATTATTAAACATGTATACGACGAGTAGGTGCTAAAGACATCGCTGACGATAATGAATTATAAACCGTTCAGGAGACATTGCTCTGCTGACTGCGTTGACTGATTGCTTCCGCAGGCGCCGAGGCCTCGTCAAAGTTCCTCTCCAAGCCTAAATATTAATAGGTACACTATCGTAGTGGTTATGTAGTAGAGTTATGTAAGTTATTGTAAACCAATCTAGATGGATATTTTTAGGCTAAGCAATGTTTTAATATAAAGTCTATATCACCTAGTTAACATAAAAAACTAAATTCGTTAAATAAGTAAATACAGTACTTATATAAATACTTATTATGTTTTTTATTTTCAGGGAGTGATCGCGAGAGACCTGGAGCACACCGATGCGCAGGCCACAATAACTTCTGGAGGGCCTGGGTTTTCATACGTCAACGTGAGGTTCAAGAGTGAGCGGGGCTCCGGACTTAACTACCAACTAGAAATATACACATAATCACTTACTCGAATCACTGCCGAAATTATTCACAAAAAATTAAATTCTGTCGATTGCATTTAAATTCATCTTTCCATGTTTTATTCATGGTTTCCACCCCGCCACAGGGAGTTGTAAATGGCAGTAATTCAATTATTCGTTTGAATGTTTCAGAACCAGAATAAGTACATTATCGTCAAAAATAAATTACTCGTCCTGTTGACATTTAAACACAAAAATTACAATCAGCCAGGATATTAATTTAAGATTTTTATTCGTTTCATTTTTTAATTTATAAAAAAACTCTTGGTTCAAATGCCAGGCTACTAACTAAAAAGGATAAATATTAAATGTCCTTTTTCACTTTTTGTCGTTGTTTTTCCTATATTTTTTTGCCAATAGGTAAGTTTACATATAATTTAAAGTTATTAAATAACTAATTTTGCCATTCATACCCTAGCCGACAAAAAAAATTAATTCTAAAAATCTCATTATGCGTAATGTAATGAATTGCGGAATTATTCACATAAATGTCATTAGTTATATTACCTATATGTCATTAAATAGACTGTAAGAATGCATTGTGTTAATTATTTACTACCTGACCACATTCGCTAGATTCTACAGTCATACAGATGCTTAATTTTCGTAAATAAAAGACTATTCTGATTGTTCTTTTTTTAAGACCCGTGTAGTCGCCAAATGTAAACTAGCATATTGTGGCTCCAAAAGCCTAATACTTAAGCCCAGTTTGTCAGAAAAACATTTTAAATTTTTTCTAAGAATTGTCAAAACCTACACAACATTCTGAGCTCTTCAACATTTGTCTCTAGTACTTATACTACAGGTTTTTTTTAAATTGAAATTATTGAAAAAACCAACAGAAAAGATGCTAATTCTCTTACTTCATTTTAACCGCTGATCGATAAAATTCGTTTATACGTCGATTGATAGGCCAACATATTAGCTACAAACTGAGCATAGGATTTTTTATTCGAACAATTGCGTCCATGCGAAAAGTATTATTTTCCTCAATTTTCGCTACCTAAAGGCGCAACGACTGTCGTAACAGCCACGTTTCATATCGCGCTGTTATGAACCGTATTTCAATTAGTTTTCATGCGATATTTGTGCTAACATTCGTCGAGTCGCTGGTTTAGGGGCACTACTCGCCTTAAATGCCAGGCGCCTTGTAAGTGAAACACGATGATCCCATCTCGAATATGGGCCCAGAATATCGTAGTAACTATATCGAAAATACCTACAACAACTTTTACTACGGGATAAACATTGAATGCTCAAAAAAATTAATCCATGCCTTCTGATAACTTCTTGATTACGTGACATCAATTTTATGAAATTAATTATATAAAGTTATTTTTTTGTGTTGTGCCCGTGTAAAAAGTTTTTATAATTGAGCAGCTAAATCGAAGAGAAGAAAAAATTCACTCTAACGAAATATTTCACTTTACAGCTTAATATTATGCAAACGCATTCGTTAATCGAAAAAACAAGAACCAAACTGCATAAAAACAAATTCAAAAATGACGTAAAAAAAATTAAAAGAAAGAAATAAAGCCAGTAGTTTAGATTTCTGTTAGGTAATTAATATTGAATAACTACACCATTGAAATAGTTTTTTAATCGACGATACACACTTAAAACAAATCACAAATTCTCTAATACAAAACAGAACGACACTTACAGCCTATTGGGAAGATTTCACTGGTAATATTTGAATGGGTGCCGACTTTTACGGCGGTGGTTAGGTTAGGACAATAGAGGAATTACTTTAGGAACCTTAGAATCTTAATTCCTCTATCGACAACAAGTATTTTATCGCTAGGCATATAAGCAATAGGGATGCAATGTTTTACTACAGTAATTAATACATCGAGTATTATGTTTTTAAAATCAAAAATATTTTTTCTATGTTATACAAAATTCAAAATTATTAATTCAAGGATATAATTATTTTTAACTTTATTATCCTTAACATGTACAAGTACGTGTAAGGAAAATGCTAGTTGAAAATTATTCAGATCTCGCTCGATGAAGTCACCGCGCCTTACAAAGGGAGGAAGTGGCCATTGTAAGACAATTGTCCCTGAGCCGAAGCTAGCGTGCGTGTAGCTCTGTGACATTGATGACAAATAAATCAAAGCAAGTCATTTGCAAGCTCAATAAACTTGCGAGAAACAGTTTTTTTCTAAAATGTCAGTAATTGTGCCAAATTTTAGGTGTTTAAAATATTTTAAAAAATTTATTGACAATATATAAAATAAAAAAGTGCAAATGCATTTTTTCTGTTAGTTTCTTTTTTGATTAAACAAAAAAGGTTCCTTTTAGCAAATTCCCTCTATGACCTCTGTCCGAAGTTCGAACTTCCCCCTATCAGTCTAGGAAATTTTTGGTGTACCAGCTTACGGCGTGAATAGTTTAAACGGCGCATGCGCCTGCCCCGTTCACTGCTAACGTGCACCAACCACTTCTATTATGATAACGTAAGCGTGCGTGCTCTCTGCGAATGTTTTTTTTAAACGCGTGCTGAACATAACCGCAAACAGACAATTTATTAAGTAGACTGGTCAAACTTTCTCGACTATTATTAACACAGGTTTTTGCTAACAATTTTAAATATTAATAATAACATTACAGACTACAGAAAAAAAAACAGAAATTTAATAATTTATATTTCTAAATTCTTTATTAATAATCCTTTAGGAATCTATTGTTAATTATGGGATATGGACTATCAATAAAAAAACTACTTAATTAAACAAATCACATAGTAATGTGATTCTACAAAATTATGTAGGTACCTAAGTGGGATACCCCTACCTACTAGAAAGCAATAACTTGTGTCTAAAACTACCGTACTTATGAATAATTTTAGCGATTTATTTAATCACCTAAACTGTGTGTTGCATTGCACATTGTAATTTGAATCTCATCAAAATATAAAATATCTCAAAACTAAGATCAGTTTGTTAGTACCTCGAGACTTTTGTTCCAGTCTAGCATTGTAACAAAGCACTTTAATTTTGTATTCCTGTATCCTCTTTTACGGCAAAATTAATTACATGACACTTGATCACACAGAGCGAAGCTTCAGATTAATTTTCGTGAAACCGTTTTGCTGTACGTAAAGTGAATCTAAGTATTGAACATAGTAGTATATTTTACAGGATATGTTAATGAAATGTGGCAAGAGATAACAAATTTAAATGATAAAAACTTTCTTGCTCCTTTAATAAGATAAAACTACAATCGTAAATCGTCACGATTCTTGTACTTATTTTCTCGGCGCTAGCCCACAATATTTTCCCTTAACACAGTAGTTCCCACATCAATCAGGAGAAATAATTCATGTAGTTTTGAAAATTGGTATAGTATACCTTGAAATGTCTAGATGAACATACTAAAAGTCCTGAAGGGTAGGCTCTGTTGAAGGTCAACTTTTTCATTTATTGCTTATGTATTTATTATCTTTACGAATAACAATGGTTATTTTGACAAGAGATATACTACAAATCTAGCTTCAATAATTTTTACTCTACGATCAATACGATATTAGCTACATTGTAGTTGAGTTAATATAGAGCTAAAAATAGACGATTGATGAAATAGAAAAATTAGTCCAACTGCCGTTATTGTGTTACTCATCGTCTTCTACATCAACATCTTCGTCTTCTCTATCTATAAAATCTACAAGTACATTGCAATGAGTGATATTTTGCTTTTACTTGCTTCTTTAGTAGGGGGAGAGAGGACCGAGCTTTGGACTTGGGAGTGGCTTGGCTAGTTAGATCGAGCAGAGTAGTGGGCGCACTCATCATTAAAACAACTTTACTCTAGATTTTGCTATGCCGATATTGATGTTGGGTTATAGACAGTGGCTGCTATATCCTTATATTATTATTATTTTTCAAAAAGCTTTACATTTGTCACGTTTCCTATCCTATAAATTGCTGAGATTGTGTCGTGGTCGCCTAAACATGAAGAAAAGAACGGAACAATATTGAGTTTTAACTTAAACACCCTGTTGTAGCTTACTCACTAGCTGTTAAGTATTAATCCTAAAGTAAAAATGAATAGAACTAAATTTGTAGGAAACTGTATGTAGATTTTTTTGTCTGATTGTATTTGGTTAAATTTGATGCGACTAAATTTCCATTGTAGGTTACCATTGTTACAAAACAATTACTATTGGTGCCTTTTACGTGTCCGAATTTTTTACAATATTTTTTTTATGTTTTTACAGTAAATGGATGATAGCATTGGCTAATCCGTAAATAAAACGGAAACGACCGAAGCAGAATATTTGTTTTGCGGTTATTTGTCAAATAAAAAAATAAATATGTAAACTTTCAGTATTTTTACTAGCTTAGGAATTTTGAGCAAATTTTATTATTTAAAAAAAGTTTCATTCATTTAGATAATGTTTACGTGCAATTTCAAGTATTCACATGAAATTAAATGAAATATATTTTATTATTTGGAAAGAGCTATGCTCGGCGTTTCTTTGCGGGATCGAATCAGGAATGAGGAGATTCGTAAACGAACAAAAGTTGCTGACATAGCCCAACGGATAAGCAAGCTGAAGTGGCAGTGGGCGGGGCACATAGCACGTAGAACTGACGGCCGATGGGGCAGAAAGGTTTTGGAATGAGGGCCACGTACCGGCAAGCGTAGCGTAGGACGTCCACCTACAAGGTGGACAGACGACCTGGTAAAGGTTGCAGGAAGCCGCTGGATGCGAGCCGCTTTCAACCGGCCAATCTGGAAGTCACTGGGGGAGGCCTATGTTCAGCAGTGGACGTCCTATGGCTGAAATGATGATGATGATGATTTTATTACCTACATAAAATACGGTACCTAGATGTTTTCTTAATCTAAAACAATTTCCAGCGTATTTTACCGATTTATCGGTAGGCAAAATTTTAATCGAGAATTACTAAACTAGTGAAGTTATATAAATAAATCATTGATGTCGTCCGTAATATTATTTAACAATAAAAATTTGAGTTAATAATAATTTGAAATTTAATGAAAAGTTAATAATGTCTAAATTTTTTGGTTTCAATTCAATATAAATGTCATAAAGTAATAACGAGTAATAATGAGATAGTAGTTATAAGAAATTAACAATAATCAATCAGTATTTATTTACATCGTCAGACCTCTGTTTCATATTTTCAGTCTTGCAAAATGTTACAAATTCGTCAATGTAATAAAAACAGTTTTCTAACAACAATTTGCGTATTGCCTTGCGTACTGCTGGAAAGCGTAGCGCCTGCGTCGTATTAGCTGGCCGTGTTCTGTCTCCGTGAGTAAGCGTCCTCAAATGGGAATTTCTATAAGGTTTTTATATCTAAAATACTGGAGAGCAGCACAGCGCTATGTTAAAACTTCACACAGAGACAAGAATTCCACAAAACAATACGTGGCACCAATGGAAGAAATTTATGCAGGATGCAATGTATCTAGATCTTACAAAAAAATTTTTTTCGGTTTATACCCACTGGGTAAAGGTCCTAATTAACTTTAGCAACCACGATAGGTTTTTCAGGTTTATTTGCAATGCTGGTTAAATAAAAACGATTTGGTAAAGTTTTTCTGTAGCTAGATTAACAACATAGTTAATAATTTTGGTACTTGTACTTGGCCGTGTATAACGCGAAATATACAAATTATGACTGACCAATTCAACAATTACAAAAGAATAGGAAAAGAGGACTTTTAGCAAAAGCGGATGGAGGGTTAATGACATCCGGATGGCCACAAAAGATAAGATAGAAAACAGAAAACATTTTGCTATAATTTTCATTATCATCATCATTTCAGCCATAGGACGTCCACTGCTGAACATAGGCCTCCCCCAGTGACTTCCAGATTGGCCGGTTGAAAGCGGCTCGCATCCAGCGGCTTCCTGCAACCTTTACCAGGTCGTCTGTCCTGTCTGTAGATGGACGTCCTACGCTGCGCTTGCCGGTACGTGGCCTCCATAACGTGGCGGTACGTGCCTTGCTATAATTTTAAGAACAATTATTTCGACATGTCTAAACAATAATACTTTTTTTAAATGTTTGATAAGCATATGAAAGGTGTAACGAAACTAAAAGGGTATGTGACGAATAATGCAGACTAACACTGCATAATTGTGACGACCCAGCTATACTGTTACGACAGGCATTCAACAGGTAATAGGTATGAATGTTGTGAATATGACGACAGGGATCCCATTATCGCGCCCTAGCCAAAATCCCGAAAACTGTCCGCCTTAGTACAAAAGGGTCTCGCTTAATTTATCGCTGAAATATCCCGAACAGCCTTCGGGAAGATAATTACGTATTTAGCCGAGTAAACCTTAAAATGTTAACTCATTATCGTTTTTATATCAACTTACTTATAATGTTGATTTATTATATCTAATGTTTGCACCATTTACCCAGAATCCTTTATGAATAGAATTATACATTTCTTAAATGGTAGATTATGTAATAATGAACAACCCAATAATACAATCTGTAGTACCGAATACCAACTATTTATCTGTATTTGTTGTAACTAAATAGTATAATTGAATAATTCCCTAGAGATGGTGTCATTTATTTTTTTACGGACAGCATTAACGAACCTACATTAAAATTGTACACTTAAAATGGCGGTCTGTATATTCGTATTTTTTGCATTCTCTTTTGATGGTCGCAACGTGAGTTTAATTTCCTGACCTGGAAATTACGGGGCGTAATGAAAACGCAAAGGTTGACGCAATACCACCCGAATTTAACTAATCTTTTCAACGCCCAAATCCTTGTAAGATTCCTTTCAACAAGTCGAGCCATTCATTTCAAAATGTTATCTTGATGCTCCGTCTCGTCACCTTTTATAAAAAAAACATTTGAAATCTAAAATAACATTTTGAAGCTTTAAGGTTTATTTTTTATGTTTTCTTTTTATAAATATCTCTGTTATTGATTAGATTTAGCGTAATGGCATATTTCAAACTAGCCGAGTTCAAAAAAAAAGTTGAGTAAATTCTAGGAAACAGCTCTAATCTATATATAAAGGTGTAGCATAATATGGACTCTATGAATTTGAATAAGCAATACGGTTCTCTGCTTTAAACTGCACGGAGCTCATGACGATTAGGGTTGTAGGCAATGCTTTAAAATTGGAGCGTGTAAACCTCTGTTTGAAGAAAAATGTAGCGTCTTATGGGTCCAAATGTTCCCAGGCATGAGCGGCCGTCGCTGCGTCTCGCACGGGACGTTGAGCTGCAATTTATGAGGCAATTCATCACAGCTTGAGAGAGCTCCGAAGTGCCATCCTTTAGTCTTGCGCCACGCCCAGCTGACATTGTACAGTTTACGTAGTTGCGCGACTTGTTGCGCGGTTATAAGCACTAGATTACGTTAAACACCTACCTAATCAACGATTTAGATGTCCATTTCAAACCCAGTTAACACAAGAGTTCATAATTTTAATATTGATATAGAACAAGAAATGGTATGAATGGATGGTGGTAGCTACGCTACACATTTGTAGAATTTTGGTTTTGTTTGCGATAGTTTTTATTGTTAACCATAATCATAGTTATAAATTAATAAAACCTACAGCTACTGTATCTAATTCGAATAAAACGGCAATCGCTATTCGTTACTAGGTATTTGATCAAACGAACTGAATAAGTGAAGCTCGATCAGAATTATGCTGTTTTCGCCGATGATATTTATTAGATAACATGTAGTTACCCCTGGACGATTTAATAGCTTATTACAAAATTTCAGTAGATAGAGAAGGTAAGTTACTACACATACATAAATATTAAGGTTTGTTACTTGTAGGTATCTTATGAGAGCCAAGACTAATCCTTACAATGTCACGAGCAAAGCAGACCCACAGTGCTTTATCTAGCAAAACTTTACAAGTAACACAACCAGTCTGAAATAAAAGTTCCAAGATAAGTATATCAAGTTATACACAGTCGGGACTTATCCCGCCGGACCGTTAGTTAAAATTGCATCGTTTTGTTACGGGCTAAGTAAAGTAAGTACAGTGCTTAGTGGTACTGGTATTTGGAGTGAGCTGCGGAAGTTAAATGAAGTTCAGTGTAATTACTCTCAGAGTGGTGGTTAACTCGGCTCGGCTATGGTGACAGTCGCAGCCCTCGCTCCCCCCTTTCTAATTGTGCCCAATATTAATAATGAAACACATTCTACACCAGATAAAAGGAACACCCTCGCTCGAGTGCGGGGAGAATATGTTTTAAAGACAATACTCTTCAATGTATTTTACTTGTGTCAATATGTTCAATTTGCTAAAAAAATCCGTCCTAAAAACGAAGTTGTTTGAGTTTGAAGTGAGACTGTGTCATTGATTTATTAATATAAATTTTACGTTCTAAATATTTTTAATAAACTGTAAGTACAAATATATCCCTTAATATTATGACTACACGTCACCGTTCATTTGACAGAGGTCGGACTGGGGTAAAGAGGAAAAATATTGAGTACTTTTTCTTCACGTTCCACTCATATTATTTGTACAACGAACGGCCTCAAAATGATCGTATTTTTGATCGTTAATGATTTTTGTAGTTAGGTTTATAAATACTAACTAACCTAAACTAGGTTATATTTCTATTTTCTTTGTTTTACATGAACAAATCAAATAAACTGTTAAAGTCGTTGCGTTTTTTTATCCCAGGCTTATACTAAATAAATACTACTTACGTCTAAAACCACTGATCAAATAAAACTTGGTCTAAAACTTTCAGATTTTATTTTTAATGTTTTATTACTAAATAGTTTAAAGTTAAAAATACCTACCTCGATGTTTATCAAAAAACAAACGACCTTGCGTTAATAATTTATGTTTTAGAATTGCCATAAAATGAAAGTATGTACTTAGTAGATTTTTATAAATCTTAAAATAGCATTTCTCTCCTCCTCATTTCTAAGGGGAAATGAAAAAAACTTCATGCAATAAAAATACCGTATTGAGTTTTTAGCCCGTATTCCTGTACCTACGAATTTGTGAGATCAAAGGCGTACGTTTTGTACGAAAAATGGCATAACTTGACGATTTGCTGTAACTTATGAAGAAGGCGGAAAACTGCAAGAAACGCAGAGAGACGGACTATATAGCCTCATTTGTTTACATTGCACCACAGTATACTGAGGTGGCACACCATACCTACTACAGATTACAGACTTAAAATTACAGCAGCGTCTTTTCTTGGTAGGATTAAGTATTTATTTTTGATTCTTGGGTACTATAACAGCAAAGTTCTCGATCGAATATCTATCTGTTTGTTTGACTCAACTGCCTTTAAAATTGAAATTTAAGGCGACGGAGCATTAAAGTAAACATGATAATAATTCTGAGCAACGCTGCAGGCAGAGCACCAGTATCAATGACGCGATTGCAGGCGCTTTCTCAGTCTACAGTCCAGAATTCCATACAACAACATAGAAACCTTGATTTCTTAGATTTACGATTTTAATATCGTCTCGGCCTCGTGACGTGGTCGCACCGGCTACGCTACTCGTAGTTGGCATTCTATCAACACGCGGAGGGTGCGCTGTTTGGCCGCCGAGTGAGCAAACTCGCGCGCCAACCGCATTTGCAATTCGTTTGCGGACTACGAAATACTCAGCACCCGACCGAGTCTTTTGTAACCGGATTTCTCGGTTAACGACCTAGATTTTTGCATATTTATGCAGTTTGGTCACACACAATTTTCACGTCTGTAAGTGGTTGCAGCTTAGTTTTCTGCAAGTGTGTCAGGGTAGCGTCTCTTAATTCCTTTATTAACTTTTACTGCACTTAACTAATGTAGGTACCTACTTGTTTAATTTGATTTATATTTTTTGTGGCAGCTAGTGGTGACTAAGTTTGTTATGTAGTTCTGGCTGTCTGAGACACCTGTCCTACAGAGATCTCGCATATCTAGGTGGATAACAAATCGTAAGTGACGGCAATCTACCAAGGTTTAGTCGTTTGTGACGCAATACTTTCTTTGAAAAGTGATAAAATGTTGGTTCAGCCAGCCAGAATTTGACCTTTTCCGATACTTTCGATTTCAGCTTCTAAAGGGTTTTAGGGTACCGTTTCTTAACAAAAGGATGGTGACGCGATACGTGACGGCATCTAAAGTGATTTTCAGTGATCCATTATGATAAACAAAATATCATATTTTGGCCGGATCTTCGAGTCGGTCCAAAATGTGATATTTCGTTAATTACCGAGAAAAATAAAATGATTCAGCCAGCCTGATTTATGGCTGGCTGGACACACGTTTTTCAATATTTCTCGAAGTATGTTGCATCATAATGGATGAAAGAAATCACTGTAGATGCCGTCACGTATCACGTTACTATCTTTTGTTAAAAACGGGGCCCTAAAACCCTATAGAAGCTGAAATCGAAAGTGTCGGAAAAGGTTAAATTCTGGCTGGTTGAACCAACATTTTATCACTTTTCAAAGAAAGTACTGCGTCACAAACGACAAAACCTTGGTAGATTACCGTCACTTACGATTTGTTATCCACCTAGATATACGAGATCTCTGTAGGACAGGTGTCTCAGACAGCCAGAACTACATAGTTTGATCCGGCGTTTCTTCTCAGCACTTGCCAGATTGTCTGTGTCTTGTCTCGGAGCGCTAGTAGGGCTCAAAAAATAAAGAGACATGTTTCACAGTAAACACAATAAAAAAGCTGTGGTTGTTTTACATCTGTAAAAAATGGTCGCTTCGTGACCACCGTGCGCCACCATCGGAGAATAGTTTTTACAATATTTTTGACAAAGCGGCGATAGCGTTCTAACACTGACACGGGAATCCAAGATTAACAATTGCCCTTAGCCGGGAAACGAGAAAATTAACTTTTAAATGTAAATTTTACGAGGAAGTCATAACGTGAAAGCTGCCGCGGTTAGCTCTGATTTATTGCAGTTGGAATTGAAAGTGTTAAAGGAGTTGCAATCTGAAAAAAGTTTTAATAGGTACCTCTTTAAAGAAATATAAATCACGACGGTAAAGCGTACTCAACTTTCTTAAAGTGGTATAACATTTAGGATCATCTACTTAAGTGTTCATTTAATGACGTCGCTTCATTTCGCTAGGTACTTAATCATATAATACGTTTCAAAGGTGTTCGCATGATCCTAATACCTATAGCGTAAAATTGTACTGATTCTTTAATAGTTACCTTATGTCGCTGACGTATGCACTCAAAACAAAATCCAAGATTCTGAATTACGAAAAATAGTTATCGCATGAATTGAACACGAATTCCCAGGGCCGTAGCCAGAGTTGTATTTAAGATAGGGCAGCGGTAATTAAGAGTAGGGCGCAAGTAAAAATTTAACGATCTGATCTGGTAAATAAATTTTCGGCGTATGTGTAAAGCAGTACTTAAATTTTGGGATGATTAAAACATTTATTTATTCACCAATGATCAAAGATTACCTTGTGTTCTTTCACCAGGTAGTTAATGAGTACCAAAGTATTTATACACAAGGTAATCCTTAATAATTGCTAGCAATGAACTTTCGAAAAATAACTACAACATCAATAAGTAGTTTTCCAGTTAATTTAACGTTAATTGCGTAAAAGTGGGTGCATCAAGATTTTCGGTAGCTATAACTGTCAGTAACGACTCATTGACGTTTCCATCTTTATCGTAACGTTATATTGCTATTGCAATATTTTTGCGGGTATTCTTTCATCCCTTCTTCCGTTAGGGTAAACCAGTTCACGTCAGATTCCTAAATATATTTAACAATAGAAAATCGTACTGCTTGAACTGCTTAGATTATTTGATTTTGAATTTCAGGCTAACGTTATGTTGCATTTTGTGGTATAATAATAATGACAGAGAGCCTTCTTCAAAATTGAATCATTCATACACGTGTATTGAAACAAGTGAAATCTGATAAATAAAATTCGTTCTCAACAAAATTATTATTAGTTTGGGAATTCCCCGTAAGTATAGATTACAATAAGCGCACATCCTCCATGAGCAGAATAAAGAATTAGTTTAATATGATTTCTTGGTTTATTCAAAGTCGTTTAGATGTCGCTACGCTACACTAATAGTATTTACTTTTCGATGGTTGATGTTATTTCTCAAGGTAAGGCAATTATATTTTGAGGTAGAGCATTGCCCCATAATGCCCCCCCGACCGAGCTACGGCCCTGCGAATTCCTAGTAGGACATTAAGTAAGATACATGAGATTTCGTATTAGGAAACTGTAATGCTTAAAAAATACGTCTTCTGATATCACAAGGGATACACAAAATAAAAAAGTTTTTTGTTTGCTGTAACCACCAAATCATAAAGTAGGGCATGAGTAGGTAAATTAAAGTATGTATTTCCTAGTAAGTAAGTAATCAGCTGTTGTTATATAATATAACTAGCTGTTCCCCGCGGCTTCGCACGCGTGTAATTTAGTTTGTGGCAGAAATTCGTATAACAACGTCTCTTAGTAATGTTAGTGGGTTTTCCGGAAAAAACTACAGTTAGTTTTTATGCTTTATACAGGTATATTCTATCTAAGTGCCAACCTATATTAAGTATATGCAATCTACGCAAGATTAGTAATTATGAGTCACAAATATACTTTACATTTAGGTTTTTTTAATTATGACTAAGGAAGAAATTACCGTCACTGTTAACTATAATATAAAAATGAAACTGTATTTCCCTTGGTCATCGCATCACGCATGAACAGATGGAACCATTTTGGTTATTCGTTTTTTGTTGTGTTACCTATTGCCAGGAGAAGGTTATTTTGAAAGAAAATATTAAGGAAGTTATGAATAACTAAATACCACGCGAACGAAGTCGCGGGCAACAGCTAGTTTAATATAATTTTAACACTAGTTGTATCGTACATAGTCTCCACTCTCACCCTTGTTTATTTGTTAATCTGTGGATGACGATGTAGGTTTTGCAATTATATTAGGTCCTTATATATGAAATTACCGATACTCATTACTAGCAACTTTAACATCAAATATCTTGCGTTTGATTAGGAATTCCAAATTCAAATTTATTTCGAAATAAAGCCAGAAAAATACTGTTTTAAAATTCGTATTTCATTTGTTTTCACATCATTTGTTTGAGCTTCAACATTGCTATAACAACAACTATGGACAAATTGAAAATTCGCGGTATTTACGAATACGAGTTCCAGTGGCACCAGTGCTGCAGAAACGACTCGAAGAATTAACGACGTGTACGGACCAGGCACCGCTAACTAACGAACGGTGCGTTTTTGGTTTCAACGTTTCCGTTCTGGAAATTTCGATTTACACAATGAGTCTCGAAAACGACCTGATTCTCAAGTGAATAACGAAGAATTGAAGGCGATAGTGGAAGCGGATCCATCACAAATCACTTCTAAATTAGCAGCAGCCTTCGGTGTTAAGTGACATAACGATACTTATCCATTTGCGCCATGCAAATCGGAAAAGTAAAAAAACTCGAATAGTGTGGTACCGCATAAATTGACTGAAGCAAACCAATAAACACGCGTCGCTTGCTGCGTTTCTTTGCTTAATCTTCACAATAATGAGGGGATTTTGATCCTTATCGTGACTTGTGATGAGAAATGGATCCTGTACGACAATCGGAAGCGATCATCCTAATGGCTTAACCCTAGAGAACCGGCCAAACCTTGCCCTAAACGAAAACTGACCAAAAGGAAGATTCTGGTTAGTGTTTTATGTACCAGTGCTGGTGTTATCCACTACAGCTTCTTGAGATCAGGCTAGACGATTACTGTAGACTTGTATTGCCAACAATTGCAAACAATGATGGAAAAGCTCGCCATTAAACAACCGAGATATTGCACTAGCCCACTGCTCCTGCAGGATAACGCTAGACCACACACTGCACATCAAACGGTCGCCAAGTTAGAGGAGCTGCGACTGGAACCTTTGCGTCACCCACCATACTCTCCCGATCTTGCCCCAACCGATTACAACTTTTCATAGACTCTCGCTCCCAGGATTTTCCAAAAAATACGTTTATGAATTTTTGTCCGTGTGTATGTAGGTACCTTAAAAAACAACTGATTAAATTTTATTTTCATTTTTACTGTAATTGTTAAGAAATCTTCAGAAACAGCTTGACGTTTCTTCTTTATGCAGGTACATTCATAGTAGAGGTCTTGACTAACTGACAATAATCATATTCATCTCTAAAGATACTTTTTATTACGCACCACACAAGAAACAGAAAAATTTACTTTAAGAATAACACAATTTAATAGTCTTATCACTAGAAGGTCGTCTACCTTATACTTAAGTTAAACTATAGACTTTCAAACAGTAAAAATTAAAATAAAATTGAATCAGTTGTTTTTGAGGTACATACACATACACACGGACAAAAATGTCATAAACGTATTTTTTGGACTCAACTAACCATGAAGAAAGAATGGAACTATACATATTATTAATAATAGCCTTCACTACAGTTTACAGATAGACATTATATTTCGTTAAACGTGCTATCAAACCAAATATTGCAATAACTAACTTTCGGAAAGTAAAACAAATATTTTTCTCATGCAAATTTTGTTTACAAACAATAGCCTAAATATGAAATGTTTTTAACTTCAACCACTTCCTTCTTTCTCTTTAGTAATCCTGAAGGTTGTCTGAAAGAGTCCGCTTTTAGCGATACCTAAGAACTCAAAAATTTTACATTTATCTGTAAATATCAACCATAACTTTTTTATATGGTGGGCAATAATGAGTACTATTACATATGAAAATGCCGTTCAGTATCAAAAAAGTGAATCCACTTTTTTTAAATAAAATTATTATCTAATCAATCGATCGAAGTATACGCCGTTGTTATCGATACACTTCCGCCATTTTATAGGCAGATCATTGATCCCTTTGGAAAAAAAATCCTGGGAGCGTGAGTCTATGAACTGTTTGAAGGCGGTTTTGACTGCCTCATCAGACTTGAATTTTTTTCCTTGTAAAAGTTATCTAAATTTTGAAAAAAGTGGTAATCGGTTGGGGCAAGATCTGGAGAGTATGGTAGGTGACGCAAAGGTTCCAGTCGCAGCTTCTCTAACTTGGCGACCGTTTGATGTGCAGTGTGTGGTCTAGCGTTATCCTGAAGGAGCAGTGGGCTAGAGCAATTGACCATCTCGGTTGTTTAATGGCGAGCTTTTCCATCATTGTTTGCAATTGTTGGCAATACAAGTCTGCAGTAATCGTCTGACCTTATCTCAAGAAGCTGTAGTGGATAACACCAGCCACCAAACACTAACCAGAATCTTCTTTTTGGTTAGTTTTTGTTTAGGGCAAGGTTTTCCCGGTTCTCAAGGGTTAAGCCATTGTGATGATCGCTTTCGATTGTCGTACAGAATCCGTTTTTCATCACAAGTCACGATACGGTTCAAAATCCCCTCATTATTGTGACGATTGAGCAAAGAAACGCAGCAAGCGACGCGTGTTTATTGGTTTACTTCAGTCAATTCGTGCGGTACCTACTTTTCGAGTTTTTTGACTTTTCCGATTTGGCGTATCGTTTAGTCACTTACGCCGAAGGCTGCTGCTTATTCAGAAGTGGTTTGAGATGGATCAGCTTCCACTATCGCCTTCAATTCTTCGTTATTCACTTGAGTATCAGGTCGTCCACAAGGCTTATTGTGTAAATTGAAATTTCCAGAACGGAAACGTTGAAACCAAAAAACGCATCGTTCGTTCGTTAGCAGTGCCTGGTTCGTACACGTCGTTCATTCTTCGAGTCATTTCTACAGCACTGGTGCCACGTTGGAAATCGTATTCGTAAATACCGCGAATTTTCAATTTGTCCATAGTTGTTGTTAAAGCAATGTTGAAGCTCAAACAAATGATGTGAAAACAAATGAAATACGAATTTTAAAACAATATTTTTCTGACGTATGTTTTCTGGCTTTATTTCGAAATAAATTTGAATTTGGAATTCCTAATCAAACGCAAGATATTTGATGTTAAAGTGTGATGTTGAGTAATAGGATGGTGGCCACTTAGTTAAAGTTGTTGAATACCACCGGCATCTAATTATATTTACCCTGTATGTGTATTAACTAGTTTGGTAGGCCAAAGTGAAATATTATTCTATGTATTTTTTTTTTCATATAGTTTTTTTAACGAACTTCTCATACTTGTACCTACTACTAATGTGGTACATTAGTACTTGCAGATGCATGCAGGTACCTTTTTGATAAAATATGCACTGTCGAAATAACACCGTGTTTTATTGTGGACAGGTTTTTCTTGTTAACGAGCTATTAAGCAGAGAACAAATACAAATTTATAAAGTTCTTAGTTTTATTTAACGCTATCGCTAACAAGAAAATAAATACTATACAAGTTCAGTAATTTAAAAACTTCGAGTTCAGGCTTAGTTTTTTTAAATTCTCTTTTATCGATGCAGCTCTGTTTGAAGTTGTTCAACCATTCACAATTTGTTATAAGCAACGAAACTGCGCAAAGTTGGACAATTACGAATTAATTTACAGGCTAAAGAGCAGCTTCATAGCTGTGGCAAGTCGAAACCAGTTCTCTGTTATTAATTCCGACAATTGTTCATTGTCTATATAAAGTCGAGCTTTCTATAGGTACATTCACACTGAATGATTTGTGAAACAAAACTGCAAAATCATTACCTTTATTCGAATACGTTCAAGAAGAAATATTAAATCTTCCTTTTATAAAAATGTTCAATGAGATAAATAAGTTAGGATAAATACACAATAAAACATTGACTGTCAGAAAGAAACTAATGTAAATTGATATCTACACGCAATACGGCGTGGTGGATGTGACGAAATTTCTGGCAACTTAAGATTTACGTCTTCAATAAAGGAATACTTTCAGACAAGCAACGACCCAAATATGTTGAACGAAGAATAAACCATCTGTGCGCGAACAGGGGTGTTTATTTCAGAATACAATATGAGCTAGTTTGTTTGACCGGGCTCGGTGTACTAGTCTAAGTACTAATCGCCTCTGCTTGAATGGCAGTTTGCAAATTACGCTATCGATGTTACAATTAATAAGCGTCGTTACTTTAAACTTTACTTAGTGGAAGTGAGGTGAAGCAAGTTTTAATAAGGGTCTCTCTGGGTCATTACAGGCTCGTAGCAGTAATTGTCGGGGGCGGGCGCGGGCCTAGCACTTAACGACACTTCTGGTTGACGTGGCCGCTCCTTCGCACTGCCGTTTGTGTTTGAATAGCTTTGTGAAATAAATTAATGCAAGTGCCGTACTTTGTTTCGCCACACGAACAATGTGTTTGCATTCAGGAATCATGAGCGTTTTGCTTTGTGGGCCCAGGGGGTTAATTAAGTAATCTAAACAAGGTTTTGCGTGCGAAGGCAGTTTTTGCCTGACTTTTCATGTGGCTATACAATACTCTTTACTTTAAAAAAATAAATTAAAACAAATGAAAGGTACACTGTTCCATGGTCCCAGTGCAATTTAAATCGTTTGAATTTGATTTATTTAGATAATGTAAGTACTTATTTTCAATACCTACAAGGTACAAAAACAACAAATCAAACGGTTCACAATTCTGCTTGTAGACCAAGCAAATAAGCAGTAGGTAATTATAGCTAATCTAAAAATCAATTGAGTAAAAGAGCTGTAGATAAAATAATATCGACTCCAAAGAAGAGAGGTACCTATAACGGTAATTAAATGTCTACCTCTAGAGGTAAACACTAAAGCCCTAAGTTATTGCTCGACTTCCATTGACCGGGTCAAAAGCTCCTGAATCTCTACTTAAGTGAACGAGTGAACTTCCGTACCGATTTCAAGACCCAGTGGAAAAGTTTACTTTCATGTTTTGAATTCCCACAATTTTTCATAGCAGAAGTTTAAGGACTGACAAAAAGTAGGTAAATATGATATTGAAGCGATATCTTTATTTGACTACTAATAAATATTTTGTAGTATTAATAATAATATGTTTATGGTTATAGGATTTAGACCAAAAGCAAATCTCTAAAGGTCTTGATCAAGAAGGTTCCATGTCTTGAAAAACTCTTTGTTATTAAACTATTTATTTTGGTGCGATTGTATTTGGATTAAGTAGTTCAATAGTATTAAATGTATTGCAGCCGATGTAACTGACAAAAGCCAAATAAATAATTGAACTAACTGAGTTGTCGATGAATAGTCAAAATGGGGTCAATAGAGCTTTAAATTTTATGTAGGAAATTCAATTCTCCGAGCTCTGTTAGTGAGTAACAAAGGATTAGGTCTATTAACTAAGTGTCAGAATTTCTTGCAAACAGTGAAGTGCATTTTTATAAATAAAATATTTTGCACTTATTTTTAATCAAACACTGTGTCCCGAATTTAGTAAATATGCCTACATACTTAATCATAATTTCAGTTACTTAATTCCTGATAAATTGTAAAAAAAATCGTACAGCAAACTAGTATCGATATTTTTATAGTAAAAACCAACTTATTGTTAATTTTTCTACAGAGTTTGTTTTGAAAAACCTTTGAGAAATTATATCCGATTTTATAAATCATGAATTTCATAAATTGAAAGTCAAGCACAAAAGGTACCTACTCGTACATAAAAAAAGGCAGAAGTAGGATGGCAGCCCATAAATATATTTTTACATGTGTTCATTGCCATTTGATAGTTTACAGCTTTGCAATTTTTTTTGTGTCATTGTTTTATCGATATGATACCTACCTGTGTGTCCAAATATTCCAGTTGCCTTCTTTTTTTTTACCAAGGCATGTTTTCAAGTAGGTATTTATTTAAGAATAAGCTTTTATTGTGACTTTTTTTAACTCAACTCGCACTGGTAGATATATTTATTTTGCGCTGCTTTTGCTCAGCACTAGCGCTGTATCTGTCTGGTTAACAACAGTACAAAGGAAGATGAAATGCTTGATTTCATGTTACGCAGCTAAATGCGCTCTCTAAAGGTATCAGTCAAACATCAGTCACGTTTAATGAAATGTCTATGTTTTCGACGCTAAGACCCAATTTCGACCAAAATAAAGAGATATGTTTTCATGCAAATGAGAACTCGCGAGGAGTCCGCTCGTGGGACTCCGCTTCGGCTGTCATTTTTATGAAAACACACCTTCTCCCCTCTACACTTTGATTGAAATCGAGCCTAAGGTTAACTTCTGACCACATTGGTCATTTAGTCATATCAAAGCTTAGTATAACAACAACACTCAACAGAAGTCAGAATGAGGTCTGAATATTTTGCATACGAAACTCCACTAGAAGCCCGATCTACTAGTTCGTATTGATATTTTATTTTTGCTATTTTTATTTAAAAACATTGACTTTCCTGATTCCCATCGCCCGTTTCGTTAGCGGCACAAAAGTGGTACATCCGCGGACTATCAAAAGAAATAACTTTGTTCATGGCAGATATCGGCTGCAATGCTGCCCAATTTCGATTTTTCGATTCAGCTGATTCAGCAAAAGGCTTAAATTTACGTTCTCGTTTCACGATTTATACTCTCAGGGTTCCTCACTCAAAGTGGAACCTTCGCGGCATTCGTTGTATACCTATTACTCTTAAGATTAGATATATATATGTTTATTTATTACATATTTAAATTTTAGATAGATTGACCAAAACTTGTCAACTTCTAGTGTAATTTGTATTGTGCTGTAAGTTCTCAACTTTATGCTTTGTCACACGGGAAACTAACAATAAAATATTTATTAGTTTGCAAATGAAAATTCAACGTTAGGTAAGTTTTTTTTTTACCTTACGTTGAATTTGCAATCTTGCTTGATGATCTTGCTCTATAATGCAATCGCAGCAGAGAGAGTAGGTGTGATCTTTTATAAAGTGAGCTTCCCCATAGAAATTATAGTCTTGCCTTCGGGTCTTGGGAATTCAGGATAAAATTCGCAGCAAGCAGGGAAATTCAACTCCTTGGCGGTGCGCATTGTAAATGATGTAACATAGCGGTTTATTTTGTTCCCTAACTTTCTTATCCATAACCTAAATACATGCGTAGTGCAAGCTAGCAAGCAACAAGCATCATGCATGCAGACAATCAGCATGCATTAAGCAAGCAGAATGCATGCAAGCAATAGGATGCATCATGCATGCAAGCAAGCAGCATGTACCGTGCATGCAAGTAAGCAGCATGCACTATGCATGCAAGCAAGCAGCATGCACCATGCATGCAGGCAAGCAAACAGCATGCAAGGCTTCTGTTACAGCTCCGGCGCTACAGGTCTCCAGCGGTCCCACGCGTGCTTATCGTCGCAGACGGCTTTCGCTCACCACCGCAGCCTCAGCCCGCGGACCGCCTCGCCCCTCCGCGCCTACGCGATTTTGAATTACACTCTAGGGGTAGGGCAGACAAGACTGCGTGAATTCGGATTTACGGCAATTCGTTTCTGTCACTAAAAAACAAATTTTTAGGTATTGTTTTAAGACTAACAATAATATGATAACTGAACATTCGGAATTATAAAATACAATACTTAGGACATTTGACTTTATTTCATGTAAAATTAGTAGATTCAACTATTATAATAATCGATATTATGACAGAATAGTTTTAGAACTAAAGATAATAAAACACAAAATTTCGAATTTTTGAACATTATGGTTACTGAAGTTTGTAGCAAACGTGTTATGGATAATGATTTTCGGACAAACAATGTTAGGAGAAGAAAGGGAGTACCAACATAGCGCTTGGTGCGCATATCGAATACCTATATCAACCACATATTGCGCTTGCGGTACGTTTATAAGATTGACTTGTCTTTGTGTATTAATTTTAATTTAAGCATTAATTTTGGCGTTTATGTGCTAGCCATCAAGCAATCTGTGGTCCTGTGAATCTGTGGTCCAAGGCTAAGAGGGCCGTGTAATGAACTGGTCCATGGCGAGCCTACCTAACATCACCGTCTCACTAACTTTTGATCTAAGTGTGGAAAGTTTTATCACAAAAGCTAAACCTTTTTTATATTGGACTTGGTGTCACTATCTCTGAGATCCCGGGTTGAATTCCTGGTCGGTCAATGTAGAAAAACGTTTCTTTATTGTCTCGGGTCTGGGTGTTGTGTTACCTTCTTTGTGTCTGATTTCAGTAACACAAGTGCTTTGGCTACTTCCCCTAGGATCAAAGCAATGTATGTGATATTTTTTGTATTTTTTATCTTTTCGGAAAGATAAGCCCTCTCCACGGGCTGTTTAAAAATTTTAGAGTGTTCCATGACCAGAAAAATATTAAGAAACCCTACATTAAAGGAATTCTGAATCGCAGCTTACGAATATCGTCAGTACACATATCCAGTAGCCAGTCTCAGATTGTAACGGTACAGAACCCTCCTCCGGAGGATCCACCAAGGAATATAAAAGTTGGCGTCGCTCGGACTCACGTTGTACGCACTAAGCTTGTTGTTTAGGGTTGGGTGGGCTTCGTCCTACCGTGAAAAGGAAACAAGTGTCCGGACCATCTGTTGAAGTTACTCAACTTAAGCATTTCTATTGATTTAAATTAGTTTAACTCCAATGTCGTTTATTTTCAGCCTAAGAAACGGAGTTTATAGCAACGGTGTCGTCACGTTCAATAAATATTTAAAATACAGGGTAGCCAGAAAAGTATAGGTATCTGAATCACCGCTATGTATGTTCTACGATTTTTCGTAGTTTTCAAGTTACGATTTTTTTAGATAGCCTATGAAGTACTACTTTTATATTATAATTATGAAAGCTAGTCTAGCGCATTCTTTGAAGCTACTTAGAAACTAAGAAATTATCAGTTTTTATTTTTAATTGTAGGTTGATTTAAAGGTTAATTTAAATGATAACTCACTTAACATAAATTCTCAACTTTAGGTCAATTTTGTAGTAACTTTCATTAAAGTTATGAGGCTGTTTATTTTATGCATAAATGCACAATTCATAGAAATTTATCTGCAAGAATAAAAAAAAACTAAGAAACCTTCAACGATTTTTTTTTTAAATTTTCAAACTGAGCTGGTTGCAAAAATTCATTTAAAAAATCGTAACTCGAAAACTACGAAAAATCGTAGAACATACATAGCGGTGATTCAGATACCTTTCAACACGAGGCACCTAAAAAAAATTTTTAGACCTCACTTTTCTGGCCAACCTGTATAACATTTTTAATGACAAATTGCCCAATTTAAATAAAGACATCAAATGAGGTGGGTGCACGCACCATGGAAGGCTATGCTAATTTGAAAGCCAATTATTAAAAAATCGTAGTTATTGCCATTGATGAAAAATTACACACAAACAAACTTATTTTTTGTTTGTTTACTTACAAAATATTGTTTGCGCATTTCACTTAGGATTATGACCAAATGATGCATTCCATAAATAAACAAACCACACAAAAATCGATTACATCAATGATGTAGATTATTTCGCATACTGTGGCCTAACTAAGAATTTTGAACCGTACGTGAACACAATGTTGTGAAAACAATGTTAAGTAATAGAAATAGCAAAATATTTAAAACTGCTTTGAGAATCCCCTGAGTAATGGTTAACCCCCTGAGCATCTCCTGGTATTATTAACTTATATATGTTAGTCTGTAAGGTTTATATGGACCTTTTATTAGAATTTCATGTGTATTATTTATGATACCTAAAATAAATGATATAATATTATTATTAACGAGCTGTCCCGGCGAACTTCGTACCGCCTCTTCATACATTTTTTTTCGTTAATTTTACTAAGTTTTAATAGTTATTTTGCTATTCGGGGCCAAGTCAAATCCAACAATCCAAAGATCATAAAATTTGGTCCAGCTGTTTTTGATTTATATATAGTGTGTGCCATTTCTCATTGCGTTTTACTTATTTGATGGTTCATAATGTTTACTAAAATGGTTTTATTTTGTCATTTCCTATCTAGAGACACGTCACTACTTTATATAATAACTTTTAATCATTTGGTACTAATACCCCAAATTGTTCCGAGGAAATGTTTTTTCGAGCATCCCGAAAGAACATAGGTGCCCAGAGCAATATAATGGCGTATAAAAATGGATGCGAGGATTTGGCTTTTTTATTTTCCTGTATAGGTACTTTAGCAAATATATAGGTACATAGCTTTCATGATAAATGCTCCTCGCTTCAGTGAACAGAGGCGAAATCGGTTAAACGTTTGGCGAATTTATCGCGGTTATGGCTACAAGGGCATATGAAAGAAGGAACATAATATGCCCCATTTGTACGACGCCGTGGCTTGTCATTGAAAAATGTACCTACTCAAATAATCATTCCTGATGCCGACGTTAAGGAAGCTAATCACAAATTTTGATAAGCACGAATTACTTTATATCCTGCAGTGATATAGGTACAGTGTTATTTACAAATAAATTAAAACGAATATAAATATATAAATATTGGACAATATCACATACATTAGGTAAGTAGCCAAAGCACTTGTGTTACGAAAATCAGAAACAACGGCGGTACCACAACACCCAGACCCGAGACAATATAGAAAAGATATTTTTCTAAATTGACCAACTGGGAATCCAATCCGGGACCTCAGAGATAGCGACACCAAGTTCGGTATGCTCGCCTATCGGCTTTTAACAACTTTTAATTTTTATTCACTTTATTTTATTCGTATTTTATTTTGTAAATATTTTTAAATCTTTAGGACTATGTTAGCTTTTATTATGAATATGTAAATATTTTGCCGTGCCGTGTGGGAACGGCCGTAAAGAATACACTTCTCCACCGCCAACAGGAGGCGTGTCGTAATTCCTGTAGCACGAGACGGGCAGCAGCGTCTGCGTGTGAAATCTTATAAAAAACGCTGCGCTTGCAAACACGCCTGCCAAGCGTGGCGAGTATTGGCAATCCCCCCCGATGATAAGTCATTAGGGGAGGCCTATGTTTAGCAGTGGACGTCCTATGGCTAAAATGATGATGATAAAATATTTTGTTTTATGTCTATCTTGTTGTGCTTTTCTTTTCTACTGTTTCGATGTTCTTTCCTTATGAGGTATTGCGCAAGCAAAAAATTACTTTGTGTAGTTGCTCGTATGTGACTTGCTCTGGTTAGCATCGTTGCATTAAATAGTTTTACGAATTAGCAACACTTTTTTGTACGCCACAACCGACTGCTTTAATGCCTACATAATATAAGTCTTATAAGTAACTTAGAAAACATATCTGTATTAAGGTACCATAAGTAGTAAGTACTAGAAGGTACCTACTGTCTGGTACTTTCTACAACTATCTTAGAATTTAGAATAGAACAGAATAACATTTATTTGCAAGAATACATTTGAGTTTGATATTTATATCTTTAACTGCGCTAGCTACCAAACCTTAGATTAACTAAGGTTTTAACTAACCAATCAATATTCAGAAATGTCTAGACGATGCCCAGTGCATAGGACAGGTTAATTACTTACTTTGTAAAACTAATATAAAGTTGGGCGTGGTTGTAAGACAAAATGGATGACGCTCAGAATAAAATAACGATTTGGTATACCTACAGGACGAAACAAACACATAGAATACTAAACAGCTGGTTAAAAAACTTTTAAAACTTTACCATAAGATGGAACAAACCCTTTTAAAAGAATACAGCTAAAAATAAACACAGTGTAGACTTTACCTACTCTACCTAGCGATAGCAGCAATGATTAAAGTACTTACTTTTAAAGATAGAGCAGCTAATTTTTTCCTATTCATGATTTCTTTCTTTTCTAAAATAGTCGAAAATCATTATAAGGATTAGACATGTTAACCTGAGCCCAAATTAGGCCTAACTAGCATATTTAAGCAATAATACACAAGAGATTAGGATCCGCGATATTATTTATCTACATTTAGATGTACCTACCTTCATTATAGTACATTTTGGAAATTAATAATTTCACAGCATCAACAATTCACTCACTCAAGATGGCTTATAATAAATCACTAAACAACACTCGTCCACTTAATGTATTCGGGTCCTCAAAGGAGCTGTCTATTATCCAGATCCTCAACTTACCTACAAGACGCGTTGCTGAAAGTTTGATTACTTTGAGAAATTAAGCTATGAACGGCATTAAATTGACATTAGAAAGGCAGTCACTCGAATGCGCCATTATCCAGGCTTCTAATGAGTGATTTACGTTAACTGAAGTGTGCCGCGTCACATTTGCTCCGCGACGTGACGTATGTCCGCCATGCTACGCGATTAATGCCTCGCCTCGCGAGGCCCGAAGGTGATTCGGGAACGGCCAGTCCATGCGATGCACTCACTGCACTATGAACGAATATGTCAGTTTTTTAAATAACTTATATCCCACGCATATAACAGATAGGCGTCAAATGTTAATGGTTTTTCCTAGATTTTCAGAGCATCTGCAATATTTTCGATTAGTCATCCATATTTTGTAAACACTATATCAAAGTTTGCATATTTACCTAATTATAAAGTACCGCAACCGCAAGTGATTCAGTGTTATAGTTCACACACGGACAACATTTCTACGAAAATGATCACAAAACGTGAAATGACAGTGATATATGTTCGCATAACTTGGCAGCTGATGGGTTAAATTACTGTGATAATTATACAATGAAAATGTTACAAAAACTTAGTTAACCTTTATTTCTAACAGTACATATTAACTTTATACAATAGATCATACTATTGTCGACTCTTATATCAAGTCAATGGCACTTAGACATTGACCAAAACTGCACGCCATTGTTTTCGGCGTGGCGTTATTTAGAACTTATTTCACACAACAATCGAAAGAAAATATGATCAACTAGTAAATAATCGTTTCACTAAAAAAAAAAAATTGCATAATTTTGTGAAGCTTAATCAATTTTTTTATACTATTTCCAACGTCCAATTAATAAACCCGCATGTTCTCCTTTGACCTACTAGTATAAAGATGGCACTCTGCAAAATCGATGCTGTCCCATTATTAGCCAATTCTATCTTATTCAAAATAACAGAGTTGTATAGACGATCTTCGTCTTATTTTGGATAATTTTTATTAATCTATAATAATATCTCTATCTTCTTGTTTGATAAAATAAATATTACCTCTCATACTTTCTAATTTAGGTACAACTAAAGTGAACTGTTTGCTTTCTCCAGGTCATGGTTTGCGCGGAATGAGCTACGAGCAACCTGTAATAAGAGCGCTTCCAGCCGTGAACTACGTACACGTCCCCGTTACCAAAATTGACGCTTTTACTTTATACCCACCTGAATGTCGCGGGCAATTTAAAAACGTCACTGTGCGCCTGACGTCGGCCTTCTATTAAAGCTACCGTTAACGTTGTTTACGGCCTTAATGCTGTACTTGATTAAGACACAGTAAGCCATTGTGCACTTGACAAAACAACTGGACGAGAACGAACGAAGGATTAATAATGGAAATAATTGTGTGATGAGCACGACCTAAGTCATAGATATTTGTTTAAGTATTTTAAGATATTATCCGTTTTTATTGTCGCCATAGTACAAGCTTTGTAGTATTCGTTTAGGGCTAGATGTGGTGTATGGAAGAAAGGATACGGGCTAGAATAATTGAAGCATCCGCAAGCCTGAGCATATTGTAATCGACAGGACGGGACGGCAACATAATGTACACATGACGTACTGTAGCATAATAACGTGTGTATACTTTGACTGTACCACGCAAAAGATAATACACCACGCGCCACACCGCTGCCGCGCCCCTTCGTTTGTGCCGACTGTCTGGACCTTTAAGTGACTTAGCAACGCTAGGGATTAAATTTAACAGACTAGCCAAATGATTGAATCACAACCGTGACTCTAAAAAATCCAAAACTCCGTTTTTCGTAAATTATAAAATTAACGTCGAAAAACGTTTTTAATAAACGATATTCAGCTTTCTTGATCACAGCGAACTAACAAGTCTCTTTACTACACTTTCAGATATCTTTGTATGATTAGACTTAATTTCCACCAGATAGATCACTGTTGTCTGTCATATTTTCCTTATTCTATACAAAAGGAATGGCATGCGGATATGACGAAAATTTTAAGGGTTCCGTTTTCAGCTACGGAATTGAAGTAAGCCGAGTTATAGGAATTTGAAACTGATACACGCTCCGTATGGCATCGGAATTACATAATGATATTGTCAAACCATGCAGACTGATATTTTGATCGTGAATCAAGAGTCGTCAACGAGAATTCGATTGTAATGGCAGCACGGCTCAGCGCGTCCGCCGCGTTCCTGTAATGAGCGTCGATATGACGGAATCACACTGCGCGACGCCCCGACTGATTTCACAAGGGCTGGCACAAAGGAAACGAATCCTTTTTTACCATTTCTGGTGGCAACAAAACGAAACTGTCGATTAGAAAAAAATGTTGCGCTTAAATTCCAAAGTTTTAAGACTTATGAATTCGAAGAATTAAGATAATTTAATTACTTAATAGAAAATTAGGAGACTTTGATGGGTATAAACATATTAGACATTGTAATTATCATTACCATTAGTCTAGATAATAATTACGACAAAGAATCGTTTTGAATTACAATACGATGTGAAAGCTGTTTGTTAAACTGGATTTTGGATAGACTTCTGTACGTAATATCTGATATTAATTTCAACTTATAGGTATGTACCTAAGATTCGCGTAAGTACGTTAATCTATTGCCATCTGAAGAAAAGGGTCAGAAAGACAACGTGATGGTGACACTTTAAAACGCATACCGTTAATAGTCATAATTTCAAATGCCATACATCATTTGGCATAAAAATTAAAAGCATAACATTTTTTTATCATACTATATTACTACGCATAATCATTATAATGCAGAATTGTTGTAAGGCATAATATTGAAAACCATAATCATTAAAATCTATATTTTCGTTTGCCATAATTTGGTAAGCATACTTTAAAACGCATAATTTTACTACGCATATCTGTTATATTTATAGTTTTGTTTAAAATAATATTTGTAAGCATAACTCACTAAAAATATAATTTTATAAATTTTATGTTGTGAAGTAAAGAGAGAAAGGAAACCAATATTGATAAAAAATCAAATTGTGTTAACCCCGACTCGCCGTGGTCCTTCGCCGTGGTACTTGTCTGCCCAATACTACAGTGTAATTTAAAAGCCAGGGGCAGCCTCCGCCCTCCGTAACAATTCGCAGGCACCCGTGCGAGCCGGAGCGGCTGAGGCTGGTCGCCGAAGGTTGAAGGCCGAGGCGACCAAAAAGCCGAAGCTGCGGAAGCGAGCGTCGGTGACTGAGATTTGTTACGCAAGGGCGGAGAGGCTGCACTTCCCGCAGCGCCGGAGAAGAGGAATCTCAATTGCATGTTTGCAAGCGGTATGCTTGCTTGCATGCTGCATGCTTGCTTGCATGCTGAATGTTTGCTTGCATGCTGCTTCCTTGCATGAATGTTGTTTGCCTGCATGCATGTTGCTTGTCTGCGTGCTTGCTGCTTGCTTGCATGAATTATAGTTGCCTGCATGTATGCTTTAAAGATAAAGTATAGTAAATAAATAACATATTTAATCGAAACATTTATTAGAAAGTATATATATATATTTATGTAATATACACTTGTGCTTTTTAATTGTATGTATTTTTAATATTATATCATCTGTATAATATGGCAAACAAAACTTATGCCTTTTATTACATATGCTTATTGAAATTATGCTTTTCAATGATTATACTTTACGAATTTCGGCCATATAATGTTATACGTTATGAAGTTATGCTATAGAAACTTATGGCAAGTGACTATTATGGCCATTACCATTATGCATTTTCAGTTTATGACGAAAAACGTTATGCGTTTTAATAGGTAACCCAAAGTGATGTGTTCATAAAACTAAACTAACTGTATATGTATGAAATAATAAACTGTGACTATAGTTTTATTTAATTATGACTTATTGAGTTTTACACCTAAAAAAACTGTTTATTCTTTGAAGAATCAATCATATGGAGAATGGTCTACATTAAAATTTGATTATGTAGGTTTTATTGGCTAAAAAGTAAGTATGAATAAATTAGGTAATCTCAAGTTCAGGGTGATGTTGTTTATTATTTTTATACAACCCTATTCTAGATTAATTCACCGTACCGTGCTATCGATAAAAAATGTGTGAACGAAATTTGTCTCAGTTACGGAGGAATCAGATTTACCGTAACTGAAGTTTGTGCCACCAATAAAAAGTTTGACGACAATGAACTTGATACCTATTTAAAAAAAAACAACTTCAAAAAACTAAAAGCTAAAAATAATATTAACACATAAGTTCAGTACCTAATCAGTTACTTTTGGAGTCGGTGGAAACGAAAATATTCAAACTCTCATCGGCTGGCACCGACTCCAAAATTAACTGATTAGTAAGTACTTAGGTACTGTGTTAATATAGTTTTTAGCTTTTGAGTTTTTTGAAGTCGGTTTACTTTTTTAATAAAATTACTTATTTCATGTATTTTTAGTGATACATCCTCAACAAAACGAAAAATAAGAGTGCAAACAAAAGTTAAGTGCTGAACACCGACTTCATCCCCTATTTTTCCCACCTTAGAAGTGAAATTTTTCCGAAATTTTTAAATACTACTAATACTACTATATTATACTATCTCTGAAGTATAAACTATTCAATATAAAAAGATCAATTAATATCGGTTCACATTGCTGAAGATATTGGGTAACATAGATACAAAAAAACAGTTGGCCTGGTATGGAGTTCATGCAATGTTTGATGATTTGCTTATAGATCCCATTATCAAAACTTGACCAAATTTATATGGGACCATTCCGAAAGTATTTCCTTTTAAACAAAAAAAAGAATAATTAAAATCGGCTAACGTCCGAAACATCCCGACGAGTTGAGAACCTCCTCGATTTTTTAAGTCGGTTAAAAATAAGATGGAGTTAGTAATTATATTTGTTATATTTGGAGTCGCTATCTCTGAGGTACCGGGTTTGATTTTCGGTCGGGTTAATGTCGAAACTAACTTTTCTGTATTGTCTCGGGTCTGTGTGTTGTAGTACCGTCGATGTTTCTGATTTCTAGAACACAAATGCTTTGGTTACTTACTTTGGAATCTGCTCTTAAGCAACAACTATGTGTTCGAAATCGTGTTCGAATTATCGTCGAGATTGCGCGTTAGTTAGTATGTATCCTATGCATCAAACTTTTTTTCTTTTTCGATGTTTCTTCCATAGAAAAAGTGGTTGTACAGACAACGGCAGGACAACCAACCCAAAAAGTTAGTCTTTGAACCGATTTTCAACTTTAAGTCTGTCACGTAGAGATTACCAAACATCAATTAAGAAAATTTTACGTTTTGTTGTAGGTTGACGAGCTGATTGTCTGTACATGCGCAGCTGATCACGTGGTTTTAAGAGGGTCCTATTCTTTTGTACACCCTGTATATAAATAAATAAAAATTATATTTTCACCCCAAAACTCGAAAAATTATTATAAATTTATTAGTAAATGTCAATGTGTCCAGAATTGTTTATACTGAAGTTTTCGATGTATTGCGTTTTTAGTTACTTAGTCGTTTTTAGTTAGTTATGACATTAATTCCAATTAACATAGAATGAAGTGAATGTGATTGGCATTAAATTAATAAATAAGATGCTTGTTAAGGCTGTAGAACCCTAAAATCCGATAAGTGCATCAATATGAAACAATATTCAGCCGGCTGAACTTTAAGCTAATTATTATAATGAAATTAAACCCCGAGGATCCGTTTTTCAGTCATGTTATGTAAGTACATGTGTGTATACATTTATACATAAATTCACATTAAATACATAATAAGCTAGCCTTTTGGTTAGTGTGTTAATGTTTCTGTAGGGATAGGGTTATTAGGCAAAACATGTCATCGTATTAGTGAAAGATTTTCCAGGATCATCAGAACAAAAAAGAACTCGTTATACCCGGTAAAATATTTCACATTAATTAAAAAAAGAAATTTTGAGTTTTGCTGAAAGTTAGTTTAAAATACCCTTTTAACTACACATAGTGAAATTGACAGTTTGTATGTGTACCTAACACATACAAACTGTCAATTTCACCACATATAAAGGGTAATTAATTCATAAAAATAAAAAATAAATAAAAAAGCAAACCATTCAAGGCTTAACCATTGTATTGAAAAGCACATTCTAGCTGATAATAAAAAAGTTATAAAATATAAATTTTGGTAACTTTACTCTCAATTATTAAGCTGTAAGTTGACAATGTTATTAATGCCAAGAAACGGCAATGTGTTCGAGTGGCGACCACGAACTGGGAGACGTAGCGTGGACGGGCCTGCCACCTGGTGGACTGACAACCTTGACAAGGTTGCGGGAAGCCGCGCCGGGTGCAGTCGCTCTCTGGTGAAGGCCTAATTCCAAAAGTGGACTTCGATGATACTAAGACCGTAGCGTAAGGTTGGTACAAATCATCCCCATTACTTTTACTTTCTTTGTTTTAAAAACCTGGCGTACCAGGCATATATCCCATGCAAAATAATAAAAATGAATTCGGTGTAGAGTAGTCCCGACGACGCACATTGGAAAAATTGAATTTCGTTTAAAAGTTATGACAAACCGCGGACTGTGTATATTTTTTAGCCTCTACAATAGCCACGAGCAGTCTTGGCTTTGAGCCAATAAATTACGTTCAGGTATTATGTTTATTGAACGAAATTATAAGTTCCACCAAAGATAATGTTATACAGCGAATATTTTGTTACTTAGGTACATTAAATTGTGAATAATAGTCGGTTGCTTTGATTGTTTTTTCTCCCCGACAGTTTTTTTTTTTTGGCATCCAAAGAAAATCTTGTGGTAGAGCAGAAGTGGTAGTTATTTTATAGAATTTAATGTGAAATGAAATAGTGATAATTTTGTACATATCTTTTCTATTTTAGGGTTAATATTTCTATCACATATGTACAATTTCTAAAATACAGTATGTAAAATAACAGAGGGCGTTCCTTTCAGGGGCCTTACCATAAGCTTTTAACTATCCACTCAAATTCCAGGCAATTCAGTATTGTGCGTCTATTCTGAATCGCTCAGATTGGTACCATGATCTCTCTTTTACTGAATTGTTTATATATCTCTCTCCCTTATTCGTATAGCGTTGTCTCGCAGTGATTTTTCACTCTCTCTTTTCCTCATATAGCGTTGTTTCATGAAACAATTCAGAGAGCCTAGGTCATTCATTCATTTGGTACCATGAGGTTTTTGCGTAGTTTAAATTGAAACGCTTAGCTCTCAATTTTGACATATCTTAGCGATTCAAGAAAAGTTAGTTTTTCTAACTTGCTTAATATGAAAATGAACGACTTTGAATACTAATACTGACTATTATAATGCATTAATATTTTATAAGCAAGATGTTAGTCGGAAATTAGAAATAAATTACTTGCCTCTGCGAAATCAACTAGAATTCTAAATAATATTGAATGCGATTTAGCGCCATCTTTAGTCTCATTGGAGTAGTACTCATCGTCAAGTTAGTATAGTCATATTCTACAAGATGTCGCTTTTTAGCTAACCCTTAGAATGCCAACGTGGTTTTTTAGAACGTACCTATTGACAGAGGCATTAATATAGACTTAGATCATATATAATTTTGTGAACAGTTTATTTCCAAGTTATGAATATTGTAAAATATAATAACTAAATTAAATTAAAATTTAAAAAAAACTTGACACTTGAAGTGCAGTATCAGCTCAAGGCCTCGATCATCATTTATCTAACACCGACTCATTGAAACCATTCTTATGAGTCTAAACACGATATATCTGCTGCTGCTGCTGTGAGTTATTGAGGACTTGGGAATCCTGCAGACTTCTTGATGTGCAGCATCAGCTAAAGGTCTCAATCATCATCTATTTAACACCTACTCATTGAGACTATTCTCATGAGCTCTAAGATGCTATATCGCCTGTGAGTTGCCGAAGAGTTCAGAATGAATGAAAAAGAAATGATGAATCGAAATCGACAATTAAAACAATAATATTTTAAGAAAAACAATATTAATTGGAGAAAAGCAAAGATTTAAAAAGGCCGTCTCTACCATTGTTCTAGTCTTATTGCTCTGCAAACTGCAAAAACTTTATTTTAAAATGAAATGATGTTCTGTAAGCTATGTGTGGTCTGAAAGACCACACGTTAGTAATTATAGGGTTAAAACTTTTTCGAAAGTGATTCAGAGACAATTCTCGGTCAATCATTCAATTTTATCAGACCACAAAGCTACTTAGTAAAAATACGTCGTAGTACGAATTTAAGCTATGCAGTTTAAGCACGTAGAATTGAATCGCCTGTAGTTTTGGTTTTCCAATTGGTCTTTTAGCAAACTCGACGATTCCTATTGGTGAATAGTATACTCTTGAATCTCTGGTAAAACGTTTCAGAGTGACAATTTCAAAAGTCTGTCAATGAAAATACGCATGGTTTTATTAAAGGATATTTCAAGCAGAATTAGATATTCGCGGCTGGTACTTATATAATTTAAATAGTGTTTGCTGAAGGTTTTGGGCATCATGTCGTAAGTATTTATTTCAATATCTACTTAATGCTAGTTAATGTCCGGTATGTATTGTCTGCATGTTACGCCGCTTTGATTTTCTTAATGATGCTTCGCTCAAGCTCCTTGCTAGGTATCGTTACTGCCTACTGGGATGCCTGGTCCCAAAACGCGTCTGCATGATGATCACTCTCTAACATGGCCACTAGTTCGAATTCGCATACAATACAACCTGACGCGCTACAAAATTCAGCGCCGTCATAATTCCATTTAGTGCTATACTTGGAACTTGCTTAAAATTTAAACTCAAATTGTTAAATGAAAAAAAAAAGAGGAGTTTCTTTGTTGTATTTATTTTTTATTGCTAGAATGTGTAACAAGCTTAGATTATTCCTTTATAATCATATCGAAAGTAAAGTTTTATAGTTTTTTACATAAAAAATGCTTTAATATGAGTAATGTATTTTCAGTCACAGACGAGTAACAAACAACCAGCTGGAGTTCTTCGGCTATGGCGCTGGTCTTCCTGGGGCACGTGTGGAGCCATTTATCATAGTATGCTACTTAGTTATGTTTATTGTATATTGATTAAATTTTACTGTAGAGTTAATTTAAATATTCTTAATTTTTTATAACAGTCCGATGAAGACCTCACAGATGCCGAGACGGGGCCTCCGAGTATTATCCTGGTAAATGATCCAAATCACCAAAATATGTTGATTGACGAAACGAATATTATCACAGGTATAAAAAAAAATATCTATCTTTTAATCTATCTTTTAAACATAAATATAATTCTTCTGTACGAGTGTATGCCAGAGCGAGAATCCTGTACGAAAGCATTTCTCCAAAACAACTTTACGAACATTTCACCAACACCTAGTGATTATTTTGTCTTTGAATATAGATGCAACACTGGAAACACCGCCCCCTGTTGCTACCACCTCACGAGCAGTACGAGCACAAGCCACGGCACTGATGGAAAGCGCGTCTCGATCGCCACCACTGGCACGGGTGCAGTGTGCCGCTGCGGCCGCCGCGGCCTTTGCGGCCGTCGGTACTTGCTGATACTATAAACACGATGTCTATACCACATCACCGTGCTGCACTTCAAGACAAAGGAAATTTTCGCCGCCGCTAATTCACATAGTCTTAGAGTTCTGCTAGACAATCTCTGATTGCAATAGCGCAGAGACGAGAACAACTAGAATTAAGAACACCACTCCGTGAACACAAGCAACATGCAAAGAGCACTACCTACCCTCCCTAAAATTACATGCGAGACAGATGAATGCAAAACTTAGTACCCAACACCGGTATAAAAACCTTGACGCGTTTCGCCACTCCACGTGGTATATCTTCAGGACAGATTTTCTCTTTGCATTTTGCTTGTGTTTGTTTACGGAGTGTGTGTGGGTGCCATATAGTGTGATGAGGGTGCCTATGTCTATCTGAACTGAGCGGAAATTGTGAGCAACATGATTAAATTTTCATATTTATTTAGTTATGAGCTTCCGCAAAGTAAAGCCTGATTCTAGAAATTTTACTTACATTGAAATAATGACAGAAAAAAGAAATGGAAAAATATAGCTTACTAGCTGTTGCCCGCGACTTCGTTCGCCTAGTCTTTAGTTTATTCATAAAGGATTTTCTGCGCATCTTTATCTTTTTTTTAAAAAAACAACCTTGTCCTGTCAATGATTAACACAACAAAAAAAGAATTAGCGAAATTGTTCCATCCCTTTACGCGTGATGCGATGACCAAGGGAAATAGAGATTCATTTTTATATAGTTACATGCATCGATTTAAATAGTAAAGATACGGCTTACAGAACAAATCACTCTACACGTTTACCATACATGACACACTAACGCCATCTATTAGAACTACCCTAAACTGTGTCGTAAACGATTAAATAGCAACACACCATGCGTTGCTTTCTATTATGCCAAACGTTGAGATTATGGAAACAAAATTTCTAAAACAATGTAAATATGTTTCTTATTTAACATATTTTCGACGTACCTGACATATTTAATATCGTACTTTTTATTAGTTGTGCTTTTGTCTTAGTGAACACGACAAATCTTCTCATTTTCCTAATTTTAACGTACCTTCGCTCTCGACGACAGCCGACAGCCGACTACGTCACTTCGGTCTAAAGAGGATCACTTAAGGGCCACGTTAGTGGCAACAGTTTAACATGCGGTCCGCCCTGTCCTTACGAAGTAATATCTATGTCAATGGTTACATGTATATAGATATAGATGTAATGCAAAATATCTTCTTTCTAGCATAGAAACTACAAGAAAGTAATATGACCACTGATAAAGTAAACCACCACAGGTTATAATGACTGTCTCTTTAAATCTGGTTTATACAATATCGAAAGTAAGTCGGACCAATAAATGATAGAAAACATGGTACGGAGGTAGATTTTACAAAGTATAAGTCATAGTGCGTGAATAATGTGTAATATTGAGTATTAATACCTAGTAATAAACCTTTACAAGCTCAACTTAGCTAAGTACTAAGTTAATTCAGCCTTATGAATTTTTGGTCTTATAAACTATCGAGATTTTAAATTTTCGGTCTTTTGTTGCTTCGGTGAAACAAGCTATCGATCATTAGTGTTCGGGCATATGTTTTTCTGTTTTTCGTGATTATATTTCGTGATTCGAGGTATAGCGTAGGGAACCTCTATAATTGACAAAACAGTCACTGCAACAAAAGTCACCCGTGCGTGCTAGCTCTAATACAATTTTGTTTATTTTTATTTATTTCTATGGATTTGACGTTTTAGATTTAAAATAAGCATGCCCTTGATGATGCTAACAAAAAGACACTCGCCATGCTTTGTGAGTTTCCATGCATGGATTTTAATAGGGATGTTAGGGAGCTCCATAGCCGTAACCAAAACTATCATGATCATCATCATAAACAGCCCACGTCAGTCCACTGCTGGACATAGACCTCACCCATTGCACGCCACTGCGCCTGATCCTCGGCAATCTATCTATCTTTATCTTAGCTATCTTTTCCATCCACATCCATTTATTATCTATTTTTTAATCATAGTAAATAGATATGCATTTTTCGCAACAAACGTCATATTCAAAATTGAATAACCTATTTTCTTTTTTTTAAATATATATATAAAAATGTTGAATGGCAATCTAGTTTATGGCGGTTGTTTACCTGTCAATTTCTTGTGCCTCATATTATTATTTATCTGTGTTTGTTTGTATTTTCTGAGATCTATATATGTCACTGTATGTCACTATGAGATTTTATAAAAAAAATGTAATACATTAGAATTTTGTAAAATAAATATTTTAAACTAAAATTATTAAAACCCTGCGAGTTGCGAACTACTCGTAACTATTGTAAAACGCACTTTCTGTCAAGGTGGAAGCTACTTATAATATTATGAAAATTGCGGGCAGGGGATGGAAAACAAAAGACGTGGTTGTGGTTCAGCAGCATCTAGCGTGCCTAGGTAGACTAATGTGGGTAGAATATGATAATCACGATGAAAACGTGGTTCACGTTGGCAGACTTTATGATACTAGATATTATTTGTTAACTAATAATCTAATCATTGACATATTTTAAGATAATAGGTACATAATATTCTTGTCATGCAAGAATGTAATTTTCTTCAAAATATGTACTTACATTTAATTAATAATTTAAGTAATATCTCTAGAAACCAATCCATGTGCTAATCATAATGATGTTGTCTTAAAACCAATATTATGTTGTATTATCTTCTTACAAAATAAAATAATGAATAAAAATATCAAACATTTATTATAATAAAATAAGTAATTACTTTTGGTTTGTTTAATTGATTACACTGTTTCACAGCGACGCAACGGTCTTCCTTTTTAATATGTACTTTTAAATATTCTGGTCTACGCTGTATCAATCTCTTGCAAACCATTGGAGCTAATTCCCCTCCTACAAAGTGATTGTCTGCATTGAGATAGTCCTTATTCTAGTACTAGTAATCATGCAGCGTACATGGCCAGCCTAGTCAGCTCAAGGTCTTGTTTGGTGTTTTAAAGCGTGCGAGCATGTCGAAGAAAAGGGTATCCTTCCCATCCTTACCTAGAGGCACATAAACTGGGCTTCTATAACAGGTCATCTTGAGCCAGGCTTCCAGTTTGTTGTAGAGTTATCACGCGCTGGAATCTGGTGCTATCATAAGTTGTTCAGATATTATCAACCACATCCTGGATAAGTACTTAAAAAGTAATTTGTCATCAAGACGTGTATTATTTTGACGTTTAAATTTAAAACATGCCAACAAAAACACCAATATCCAGGCCCGGACTTAGAGAGCCAGCCAGCCAATAATTTATTTTGGTTTAGCAAATTACATGCCAAAGTACACAGAACTAATTACTTCAAAAAACATCAAAATAACGCAGTCTTTTTAGTATAGTTACTTTGATCTATTTTAAAGAATCATACAACAAGCATTCTTCTGAGCAAAATAACCAATGATGTCATCATAGTCAATTAACTGCACATTACACATAATGAATTTAGCCGGTTCTCTTCTATGGTAGATCTTAAGAGCTAAGAGCTAAGGCTAAGTGAGCCTTAAAAACGCCCGTATGCTGCGCAATTTGACGCTGGTGTATGTATATATGTCGTTGGCATATTGTATGATAACAACAACGACGCCGGCGACATATACAATAGCAATCAAAGCGCAATTCCGACGTTTGAGTAGATATCCAAAAAGGCTTTTACTAATAAATACTTATTTGTTCAGTCCTAGTAACGATAGTTCTTCAAATGACCGCAACTCAACTCTTTCTTAGGTGGCGTTTGTTTTTTTTTGACAATTTGGTGGACAAGCGCAAAAGAAAGACCACAATTGGACCTCCAACTTTTAAGTAGCTCGAATAAGTAATATTGTTTAAGACTCAAGAATATTTTCAATTCATTAATCTTGATAAGGCAAGTCAGACTGAGATTGTGTGCAGGTTCCGCCACTAGGACTGGGGACCCTACGCTGGCTGGGCCTAGATAGAAATCCGGCCCTGGCATTATTACTTTTGACCAATTAGAAATTAGGCAAAGTGATATTTGGCCAATCAGAATCATAAAAATTGCATTAGTTCATTCATTGAATGAACAAAATAATGCATTTGCGATTCAGAGAGAAGGAAATATATTTCTGAATAGCTGTCAAAAACTTGAACCTAAAATTGAGTGGTAAAGAGACCTCGTAGTACGAAATTAGCAAAACAGCTCAATTTTGGTCGGAAATTGAATAGATCGTCTAGGTCGTGGTATGGCCCCAGCACGTTTAACTACATCATTAATAGATTTAAAAAATATATTAATAAACAAAATATAAAAATAAAATATAATAATAAACAAAAAAAGCATATTTAAAAAAAAAATAACTCGTTTAAAACCAAAATCATAACGCGGAATAGTTACTAGCGTAATTACAATGTGCAAACTGGCAACGTCACTTTTCTATCTTGCTGGCACGGTAAAAAAAGGGTCGGATGTTAACGATTTTGAAATTTTAAAATTAAAATCATTTTTATTTAATTTTTTTTTTTTATGTATAGACACTATAGTATTACGGGTAAACGAGAACGACTTTCGTTAAAATACTGTTTAATTATAAATATAGATTAAATTATGTCAGGAGCTAATCTCTTATAGAGTTTTCTCCTATCTATAGAAAAATATGTTTAAATGTCGTCACTATTAATTATGCAGGTATCAATTCCCTGTAAATTGCCAACTTATTAAGCAATTTTGCCTTTTAAGTTTTAACTTTTAATATACCTCCTATACTGCGGTTCAGTGGGCATCGTACGTGGGTAATATCAATCTATTTTACTTTGCCGGGGACAAGAATAGATGCGCCAAGCTAATAGCTATTTTGTACTTGTCAAAGAAACACTATAAGAAAAACAAATTACCTGATATTTGTTAACCGACTTCAAAGAAAGGAAAAATTTCTCATGTCGGGTGTTTTTTTTAAAAATGTTTGTTACCTCACAACTCCGCCATTGATGCACCAATTTCAAAAAACATTTATAAATTGGAAAGGTATCCAGCTTGGTCCTATTTTTTTCAAAACTCAATTCTGATGATAGTATTCATGAGGAATTGAAGGTACTCCTAAAATATTATATACATACATATAGTGATTCTAGTATATTTAACAACAAGTCAAGCATTTGCCTTTAGAAAGTATCATTTACTAAGGTGGAACTGATGAATCTCCATAGGTGGCTACAATAGTACTAAAGCCATTTAAGCTTTGTCAGTTGATGTAAATATTTATTTTTCATTTATATTTTAATTAGGTCAAAAGACGACACACAGTTGCCCCGAACATATAAAAAAAACTATTTAGAATAAAATATTTAGGTCAAATAACTGTTCAATTAAATTTTATACAGATATTTACAACAAAAGTTGATGTGCTGAAAAATCATAACATATATATTTTTATTAAGATAAATTAGGATCATATTTTTAAGCGCTTACATCTTTTATAAAAATGATTTAGCCATTGTTCTATATATAAATGATTCTAGTGAAAATAGTACTATAGAACTGATCTGATGACGAAGGTGAAAGGTAGGCACCGGAACTCCGTGATGAAAAAATATATCAGAGCCGTGTTTGGACTTATTTGAATCGTCATGACATGCACTTTAACTATAATCATTTATATAAAATTTACATCTCAGATCGCCATTTAGAGTAGAAAAATAGATAATGAAATATGTTTACAGCGGATATAGTTAATGTGTTTGCACTCTTATCATTCGTCTTGATGCGAATTTATCCCGGTTGAAAAAGTACATTTTATAAATAAAAAATAACCGACTTCAAAAACACTAAAAAGCTAAAAATTACTATAAAAAAGCATACCTAACGATTATTGGAGTCGGTGCAAACAAAACATTCAAACACTCCAAGGCCTTGTTTTTAAAATCGTTTTTTAAAATGTTAATAAACTTTTTCAATCAGGGGTCTAACCATGAATAATCTAAACAGTACCTAAGCAGTGTTGGTTATACGTCAAACTGTACACAGAAACAAGATTAAAGTATTACTGTTAAGAGCACATGGATGGCCCCTAGACTTCAAGGCTTATTCCTCTTTTCAGGGCTTTACGTCGTAGGTACGTTGTAAAATCCTTTAAAACGCATTATTAACTAAGCAATCTTTGAAGAATTATAAATAACTAGCTGTTCCCCGCGGCATTGCACGCGTGTAATTTAATTTGTCACAGAAATTCGTTAACTAACGTCTCGTAGTAAAGTCAGTGGATTTTTCGGAATAAACAACAAAATATACCTACACCTAACCTTTATATTTAGGTTTGCTTTAATTGTGACTAAGGTTTGGCACGACTTCAATGATGATGAAGTCCAAGGTGGATCACCCTAAGTAAATACGGTCCCTATCTAACCCTCTTAATCGGAACAAAAGTAAGCTAATTTATAGTAGAAATTAACAGAACGTTGGTACCCACGCAGCCGAAATCTCAAGCCAAGCTTTACACCTGGTACGCCAAACGTTTTGGAAACAAAAGTCAGTATTGTAAGTTGTTTTAAGACCTTTTCCCTCTATTTTACTCTCTTATTGTATTGAAATTCAACCCAGTCAATACCATCCCTTTTTGGTAACCATTTATGTCACAATTTATAGCTAGTGACTAAATTTCAACTCTCTATCCTAAGCCATTTGGGCTGGATGAAGATTTTACATGCATACTTTCATCCCCCATTTGACACTCTAAAGGGATGCAAGTTGACAAACGCTTAAACAGGTATTCATTTATTTTTGTTAGTGAGTATTTGTGCCAAATTTCAAGTCCATAGAAATCCATCCATAAATTTTCCCCACTCAATTTCACCCCCTTATGCATCCCGCATTTCCCCAACAACTCTAAAAACAGTATTTTTTACTTACGTAGCTTATATACGAATTTAAATCTTTCGAACTTCAGAAATGACGAACTTTCGTACAAACTGTAATCGTCATTTTAACCCCTTTTGAGGTTAAATTTCAAAAAATCCGTTCTTATTCCTTGTCTATGTTATTAAAGGAACCTCTGTGCAAAGTTTCATCATTCTAGATTCAAGGGTTTGGGCTGGGCGTTGACGAGTCAGTCAGCGAATGAACGAGTGAGTCAGGACTTGTCTTTTTATATACAGAGATAATCAAGGCTGGAGTTTTGTGCTTACCTATTCTACTTTCTTTCCTTTATACAGGGTGTGGAATCTTAGTGAAAATTTAGGGAGATGAGAAAACTTTATCAATGGGGTCACCATCGAAATCACAAATGTTTTTTTCGTTTCTCCATTCAAACTACAGCTCTACCTCGACGATGGAGCAGCAAATGTTTTTATCATGATTTCGATGCTGACACCACAGTAAACGTTATATGTATTAATGAATACATTCGCTTCTTAAAATTTGCTACGTTTTAAAATCAAAGCCTGTATAACTCTTAATACTGATGTCAGTGATTATTCTTTTTTCTCATAGCGATTTGTCATGTTTCTAATCGATGTTCGATAAACCATTAGTGATAAATTAAAAATCTTAAATTATATTATTGGTATAGACGACCACCTGGTGTAGTGGTACGCGCTCCGGACTACAAAGCTGAGTGGCTGTGGGTTCGAATCCTGCAAGGGGCAAATGTTTGTGTGACAATTTTTTTGTCAGGGATGTTTATAAACGTATTTAATTATAATTTTTATCCCTTATCTACTCTCTATAGTACTAGTTTTGGTTAATTTGTGGCTAGCTAATTGGTGTGATTGAGGAAACAAATTATTTTATTTATCGAACTAAGTTTAGGAGTAAGCGTATGTGTTTTAAACATTTCGAATTGATTATGTAATTTAAAAAATCTAGAGAGAAAGTTATGATGGAATAAACGTAAACCCTGAAAACATACTTGTTTTAATTTTATTATTGGTAGTCATAAAAACTGCCAAGTACGAGTTGCACTCTCGTATTGATAGATCCGTACAGTGGTATGGTATAATATATTTATTCCTTAACGCTTGACCAGTTTTTTTAATTTTTTTGTTATTAAAGACAAAATTTTCTATTATTACAGCTTTTACTATAGAGCAAAACAATCAAATAAAAACATATTATGTTTTTAATGTTATTTGCCATAACACCTATTCAGTGAAATTTCAACTGCCTATCTATTACGATTCATAAGCTACAGCCCTTTATTAAGTATAGACGGACAGACGAACAGATAAACAACTTCAACTTAGAAATAGGGTTACATCGGTACCTTCGGGTACGGAACCCATAAAAGGAATTTTTAAAATCTCTTTGTCTGTGAACATCGCAGTATAAGTATATTTTTGTGCGGAGAAAATGCTTATTATCCCTGCGTTGTGGAACCGCAAGGGTAATGCAGGATTCCACTAAACTTGCGTATGTAGAATACATGCCGAAGACGATGTGCCGGACGATAAAGGATCGCTGCTCGCATGCACTCTACCGCCCTAGCAGCGGCTGCTCGCATCCAGAGTGTTATAGTTTGCCTCAGCGATGCAAAGCCCGGGGACAACAACGGAGCATACCATCTGGCGAATGTACAGTCAACGGCAGGACAACCAACCCAAAAAGTTAAAGGTCATTAAACCGATTATCAACTTTAAGTCTGACACGTAGAGATCAATATCAATTGAGAAAATTTTACGTTTTGTGGTAGGTCGACGAGCTGTTGTCTGTACAAGGCGCCTCAAGAAGTCCTCACTCCACCATCACTGAGTCTACTGGAAGGTAGAAGGCCGTCGGGCTCTCAATCTTAATGATCCTCTTGTCTGACCCGCTCCTACCTGTGTTTCTTAGAAAAATCGTTAAACCTTTACCTAAAGCTAGTGCTAAAATAATAGTGTTAGCATTTAGCGATATTATCTTTATTTTGTAAACCAGTCACGGCAGAGACCATAAAAGTAACTGTTGATTCTCGCGAACATCTTTCTCTATTAAACGGTAGTTTAGAAGCATACGCCCTCCTGCCTATAGCAATCTATTCATCTAACTACCAGTTTTATGGTTTTTCCTGGGAGTTGTGCGTAATAGCCGCTGGGGATAGTTTTTAACATAATGTGGCTAGACACAGAAGTAATGCTTTGATGTAGCTACTACTTACTTGATGTATACGTCACATTGCAGCCATACTAAATATGGATAGGTTAGGAATACATTATTAATACTGTGTTACAAAAAAAAGTGTAAGTGTATGTTTGTAAGAGGTATTCTCTGGAACTAAGTAATTTTTTTATTGAAAGCGTAATTTCAAAATAACTTTATATTGTTCTTCTACAATTTCTGTTGACTGCGTTAAAAATATTATTGTTTTAAATCGAAAGCTAAAAGCAAAAGCTAATACTTAGTTCGGGCAATTATCGCTTAGAAGTGCGTAGTTTTGCACGGTAATGTATTTTTTTTTTGGAAAAACAAAAACTCATTCCGTGTTTTGTGTTTGCACGCTTTGTAGTGCTAGCTACAAAACGCGCCCACTGTACTTATGTATGCTGTGATATAGACCACGCGTAAATACCTTCACATTACCCGACTCTATTGCACGGTTTGGCCAACTAATGCTTAATCAATCGTGAAACAATTCGCCCAGGTAGTTAATTGTAAATCTATTTTAATCGGCGTTTTGGACTGTTGTAGGCATCAAATAAGTTGTGTTCTCTCAATTGATAATGAGATATTTTAGGGAAATCTATTAAATTAGGGTGAACAAGAAATTACTAATGAACCATGGATCTGTAGTTTAGTTTATAGATTATTAGGCGGTGAGGTCCCTATTTTTTTTTGTATCGATCGAAATATGTGTCCACACCAGATTCTTAGTTCTTCTCTAACTGAATCTAATCTAAAATTATTGTTAATCCCACTATATATAATCAAATAAATACATAACATATAACTTTTGACGACCGTCTGGTATAGTGGTTCTAGCTCCGGACTTACAATGCCAGGAGATTGCGGGTTTGAATCCCGCAAGGGGCTGATGTTTGTTTGTGCATGATGAGCTCGAGTATTCATTGTTTATATCGTATTTAAGTATGTCTATCAGTTATCTAGTCGCCATAGTACAATCTTTGATTAGTTTGGGGCTAAAGAATTGATGTGTTTGTTGCAAGAGCATTACATTTTATTAATGTTAATATTCTGAATAGTACTAATACATACTATTTTGACCCTTACCTAATTTTGTTTATACTTATTTCAAATTTAAATATGAATGTCGAAAAAGGTTTTACCTGTACAGCACCGGTTTCAAAATAAAAATGAATGCATTCTCTTAATATATTTTAATAAAACGTCAATCATCAATTTCATTTCATTTTATGTTTTAATTATGTTCTCTAAAACCATTTGGCTATAATTAATCTACGTTATGGAGCTGAAGTGAAATTGAATAAGTTAATTTAAGTGTCGCTCAAAATTGTTTTGTATGAATATTAATAATGTGTAAATTAATTACAAATAGGTAAATGGAAGAGCACCATGATTATAAATAAAATACGGGAAGATGTGTGAAATAAAACTGTTAACATAGTGGCTTTAATCACGGACAATAAAACTTAATTTTATGCTTAATGCATTCCATTTTAAACCTTATACACCAACGTTCTTAGAACTCGTCTAAAATGGTATGCTAATTTATGACTAAACACAATTTCCAAGTTTGTTCCAAATTACAGAAACACCATCAAAACGGCGTATTAAGGCTTTCAAACATGGGTGATAGATAGCACAACAATATTATGGGCGCTGAACACAAAACGCCCAAGGGACCAAACCCTCAGTATACTTTATGAAAGAATAACATCTGTCTTTCTCTTACCTACCTGAAGATTTTCCCTGCCAATATAACTTTACATCTCGGACCGTCCCTTACGGACAGAATTGAAAGCCCCTGTTTTCAACTGCTGAAGATTCATACAGAGATTGACTTATTTTATTAATCGGGCTGAAAGACTGTTAAAGTCAAAGATACAATTAAGTAGGTCAATAGAGAAAACACAGTTGTAAACTAACTACAAAATTATTGTATTTTTTAATTCAAGTTTAAAAAATATTGGCCCTATAACTAATAGTTTACTTGGACCAAGAATATTACATCTATCTATCTTGAAAAATATACCACACTATAATCCCATGCCATATTTTTAAATTATATTAATTAAATAGAACCTACTGATTATACTATACTGTTAACTATACAGTTAGGCTCTAATAATTTCGAACGATTTAATAACGTCCTTAACGTAACGACACAGAAAAGACGGGAAACTGTCACGCTATGTAGATAAACTAAATATAAAATGGAAGCTAGAAGAGTTTAACTATTTAAATGAAATCTTTATTCTAATTCTCAATAAAAAATCTGATTTCCTAAATCATTATTTAGTTTATGTATTAGGTAATAAGATAAGTGATCAAATATTTCATTGTATAGGTACTTTGGAACTTTTCTGGAACTAGAATTCTTCACCGCCTCTCTCTCGCTCAACTTTAATTGAATTATTGTCCTTCACATGAAGGTTTTCTGGAAGAACTCGCTACTAGCGACAATACCGCTTAAATTGTGCAGCTCTAAATGTTTTTGTCCTGTACCTTTGTTTTTTGTGCGATGTGAATTTAAGGGTATCTATCTAACTAAACTGTCTAAACAACACTAACCATTAGGTACACTTAAGTATATCACAGATTTGTGTGCGTAAAAAAACACTTTGTGTCTCCTTTGCATGACAGGTATAATGTACAAGTTTCCTTCGAACGACAAAATTCCAAATTCTAAAGTTAAAATAAATCGTTTAGCGTTCAAAGAACTACTTCTCTTTTGTAGCTTGTATGTATACTCGTACATCTAAAGCGATACTATTTATAACTTGTATGTGCACTTCGTAGAGTTCGTAGCTGAGTTGAACTCTAAACGTTTATAGTCAGTATCAAATTTTGCTCGTGCAAAATAATGGTAATGCCGAATCGATGCTTGACAAAGGTTTTGTATTCTTTCCACTGCACAACTTTATAATTTAAAACGTCACGCGAGAATTTTTGCTAATTAAAAAAGACTAATTATTGTTTGTACGTTCACAATTTTTATCCTGATTGATCCCGTATAATAAAAAACAGCAAAATAAAGAAAAGTTATCAAAATTTGTAGTAAGTATAATAACTAGAACGTATATTCATTTTAATACTTGTGGTATTCTATAGGGAAGGTATAACTAGTTTATTTCGAACTGCTCTCGGTTTAACCTCTGATCCTCGAGAAAATAAAACTTTTAAAGTCAATGTGCGATTGCCCCGAAGTGATCTTTATACCTTTTTTATGTCTCCCAGGATTACAATGATATTCCCCGATCAAATGGATAGTTGGAGGTCTTGACCCTCCTGACCAAATACAAGGTATTTGGAACGTGTGCTTACTATCTGCCTATTGACAAATAAAACTTTCATGCTTGAACCGAAATGATTTATCGTTAGACCTACCCTATGTTACCCGGGATGACACAAGAATTCTAACACACTTTTTTGGCCACACGGCATTTTCGTTAGTAAAGTGTTGAAGTGTGTATTCTACTTTGATGTTAGTCAGGTATTTTATTTAATACAACATGTAATTCAAAATACGCGAAATCTCATAGGGGATAATTTAGCTGCTCAAATACAATAACTTTTTTATGAGAAAAAAAAAACGATTCCCCATACAAATGATATCACATTACCAAGAAGTAAGTATGAGACATCGTACCGGCAAGCGCAGCGTATGTCGTCCCACCCACCCAACACCCACAAGGGGACAGACGACCTGGTAAAATTTGCAGAAAGCCGCTGGATGCAGGCCGCTTCCAACCAGCCAATCTGGAAGACATTAGGGGAGGCCTATATTCAGCAGTTGACGTCCTGTTGCCCAAACGATGATAATGATGACATAATCAACTTTAGTGTCGTCATACATTAGTAAAGATGTTTTTACAAAGATAATAAAATAATCTTCACACAATAATGGACGTAAGGAATGCAGTAAAAGAACAGAAGGGTAAAATAAAGCTGTAAGTAAACATCAACAGTAAATCGCTTGATGAATGGCGTCGCGGTACCCACGCAACATTCTAATCAAAATTAAGAATCTCCAGCCGTCACGCGATTACTACGATTTAGAGTTACGCTCGCAGATAGGAAAAACGGAAGTGTATTCAACGAATCATTAGGTATGTAGATACTTTGATTCAATGAAGGACTAAAAATGTGTAGAGCTTCACTGCGTCATTTCCCACTTCGCAACTTCGTACCTATATTCTAAATATTTTTGTGATGAAGTCCGCGAACGTTAATATTACTCTTACCGTAGTCTGACGATACTTTCTCCCAGACTGCATACAAAGGTCTTCTGTACAGTTTGGACTCGCCTCACCGGGGCTGCTAGAACCGTGATTTCTTAGGCTCAGACTACAAGCACCCGGAAATCAGAACCCCATCCAAAACGGATTAAATCCGGGCTTGGCCGGAGCCGTTTTGTATGGAGTTCTGAAAAATTCCGGATGCTTGTAGTCCGAGCCCTACAGTGTTACTTCAATCTTGTTTTCTTTTTTGGTTTAGAATTTGAGGTAAAAATAACACTGTTTAGACACTATTTAGGGTTCGTGGAAAGGTATTGTTGATCCATTAATATACATTGTGACAATAGGCTAGTTTTCTGGATCAAAAAAAGATTATTCTAATTAGTCCGTCAGGTATATTATCGAAAAATATTGGACCCATATTTTGTCTTTTGTCAATCAAACAAATAATGACGAAGATAAAGCGCATCAAAGTGAGCACGTGACGTCACGCCTTGCGACACTTTTTAGCACGAACTTTACTCGGAACTTTAGCGGGCTATATCTTCATCATTTTTTGTTTGATTGAGAAGAGAAAAAATACGTGTCCAATATTTTCTGTTAATCCAACTGACTGACTAATTCGATTTTTTTAGGAAACTAGCCCATTATTTTAACACTAGCTGTTGCCTGCGACTTCGTAGTTCGCGTGGTCTTTAGTTTATTCATTAAGGATTTTCTGCGCAACTTTTTTTTATTTTTTATAATAACCTTCTCCTGACAATAGTTAACAACAAAAAAAAAGAATTAGCGAAATTGTTCCATCCGTTCACGCGTGATAAGATGACCAAGGGAAATACAGATTCATTTTTATAAACATAGATATAGATTAACTAATTCTTCCAACAGTCACTAATTATATAGACAATTTATTTTTTAAAGGTTGTACTATGGCGACTAGAGAATGAATAAATATTCTACTATAATAAACAAACATACATGATTTAAGTACAAGTCTATGATGTGCTCGTCAAACAAACATTTGCCCCTTGCAGGATTCTAACCCGCAACTTTAACCTAATAGAGATATAATCCATACCTTAGTAACATTTTTCCTATTTTTAAACGCACAATAGGCAGTGATCGTGGTTGTGTTTTTCAGGGTTTAAGTTGACTCCATAGTAAAAGTTACACATGTAAGTAAAACATCCTGTTAAAGCGATTCCCTACTAGTCACCTAGTTTTTGGCCAAATTGTATACCACACAAGGCGTCATCCGATAGTCATCCGGCGGCCAGTTCAGGGACACGTGTCTGCCTGAGGCCCAGCAGGTCTACTACGAAAAACGAAATCCGTCAATACGATAATCGTTTTTCGAAACGCTTCGGATTTTTTGAAATACATAATACGATAATTATCATTTTATTTATTCATTCACAAAGTCGTTCCGAAAATATGTCGCATCCGATTAAAACATCGACATCCAAAAGTGTTACGTAGTTAGTTTGCGAATCGTTTGTCTTTCGTTTCGTCCGAAACATCGTATTTCGTTTTTCGTAGTAGGCTTCCAGATCTTTTTTTTAAAACTATATTAGACTAGCTGTCCCGGCAAACTTCGTACCACCCCTACATAATTATTTTTTTCGTGAATATTTCCGTGTTTTTATAGTTATTCTGCTATTCGGGGCTGAGACAAATTCAACAAATCAAAGATCATAAAAATCGGTCCAGCTGTTCTTAAGTTATAAATGGTGTAACTAACCCGACTATGTTTTATATATAAAGATAGATTACAACACACCAATGGTCATGGTCTTAAAGTAATACACTATCATCCTTGAGTTATGTTATTGTTTATTAAGTTTTTTGGAAAAAAAAACATTATCTTTAGCTAGGTTGTAGGAGCGGCCCAGTTTAATCTCTTCTGGAGCAGGATTCTGAAAAATAGCCCTAATACTATACGGAACTTTATATTTTTAAGACTTTACTCACTGTTTTGCCAGAACCCATGCGAGCAAGCAACTACAAAGTAAGTCACTTCAGTCGACTACTAAGGGGTACAGAAATCGATAGGAGCTTACTTATGCATAGGTACTTTGCGATCAATGTCACATGCAGACGGATCGACCGCCATAATTATACATACGGTATTTGAAACCAAACTGCTCAGTTGAAGACCGTAAATTAACATTGATTCTGGAGCCAAAAAAAAACATCCTCCTGCTCACTTTTTGTATGGGACCAACATAAGCCAATAATGGTTATCTCAACAAAATAATCTTTTCTCCATACAAACTGTTGTCAGCTAGTAGGCGGCTTAGTATGTGGAAGTGAATTATTTTGTTTTGTAAAAAAGTTGTTGTGAATCTTTCGGCTCCAAAACAAACTGCAAATTGATACAGGTTGTCCCTGGCAGTATGTATCAAAGCGAACAGGTGCATGGCGAAGTTGATTTCCAAACTTTTTGGCTTTATGGAACCTACACCATTTTCAGCGGATAAATAGTTCCGGTTATTTTTAATTTTTTCCTAATAGCACAGCTCAAACAAAAAAAAACTACGAAAAAAATAATTCAAATTTTTGTTTAGAACGCAGGAAGGTTTGTTTTTTTTTTTTGACATTTATTCGTTTGAGCTGTACGTACTACATGCGATATTATTTTAAAAAACATAACTTTTTATCCTTTGAAATGGAACCAATATTCATAGAGCCAAAAAGTTCGGGAACGTGCCCGCGCTATGCACCTGTTCGTTTTGATCCATACTTCCAGAGACACCCTGAAAACTATGTTAAAAAGCCTTTATCTTTAACTAGCTGTTGCCTGCAACTGCGTTCGCGTGGCCTTTAGTTTATTCATCTTCTATACAGTATGTAACGAAAAGGTGAAATAAAACTTTAAGGGGTCATTCTACGGCTAAATTACATCAACTTTTTCTATGGAACCAACATCAAAATCTCAAAAAAAAAATTGACGTTTCCATACAAACTGATGCCAGCCGGTCGCGTTTTAGTATGGGAAAGTGTTTTTTTTTGCGATTTCGATGTTGGTCCCATAGAAAAAGTTGATGTAATTTAGCCGTAGAATAACCCCTTAAAGTTTTATTTTACCTTTTCGTTACACCCTGTATATTGTAACAAAACTAAAAATTCGATTTCTGTACATTGCTTAGTAAAAAATAAAAACGATCTCCAGGTCTTCTTTAGAATAAGAGTAGGTAGTCCATAAAATACGTTTTTGAAATTTTTGTCTGTATGCTATCTATCGACTCGAAAACTACTGGGCCGATTTTGATTTGGTTTTAAAAAGTTTGGATGTACTAAAGTCTAACTTAAATCTAGGGTACACTGTATCGTGATTTGTTAAGTATAACTTCAGCCTCCCTAGCATGACCACCAAAACACGATATGATATGATAAAGCGATATATCTACACCAAGTACACCAACTGTGAAAATATCAAAGATATTGCCGCCATCTTGAATCGCCGTGCCAGTGACGTCACATATTATGATCGCTGTTTCAATAAAAACTCGAAATGGCGGCTATATCCATCATATTTTTACAGTTGGTTTCGATATATCGCTATATCATATCATATCGTGTTTTAGTGATCATGCTAGAGGGGCTGGTAGAGAGTAAACTCTTTTTTCTATCCATACAAAGTAGAGGTCTAAACTTTTTTTTGCATTCACAATTATGCTAGTTTATTATATCAAAGGAAATCATTTTACTTGAGAAAAATTTTCAACTGCCTGCTTAGATTTTTTCAAGTAAATTAATTTCCTTGATATAAAGTAGAGAATTGGACTTGTCTGTGCAATAAAGTTTAAATAAATATAAATAAACAGGTAAACAGTACTAGTATTAACAACAGCTTCCAAACTTTATAGGTGATGGAACCCTTTTAAACAACGTTAACGTTAAGTTTTTACTCTTATAGTTCTATCTATTTGGTGTAATCAATGGTTTTAATTTAAAAAATATAATGTTGTGCCATACCTTAAGGTTAACCATCTATTAATAATTGACGGGATTGATTGAAACCTTAAACTGAGGAATAAAAAAATAGTTATTTGGTCTCGAAATATACTATTACCAAGGAAACGACAGTATTAGACAATATTTAAAAAAAAAAATATATATATATAATTAAAAAGTTTAAGAATTATAAGAACTCTGCACCAGCTTCCCCTTTCTCTATGGTTGTCTACCTGAAGGTTGTGTGGAAGAGACTACAGCGACATAACCGCCTAAATATTATGTCTTTCTGTAAAAATCGTAATTTACTCGTATGGTGTGCAATAAAGAGTATCTATCTATGTATGTAAGACATTTTGTACTATAGGCAGACTGACAATCCTTTTAGGGCTTCCGTTTTTTCCTTTTGTGGTCCGAAATCCTAAAAATAACGTTACAATATTATTTTTTACATTTAATAAATATTTATATAAAGTATTTTCATATCTTTGTCAATCGTATCGAGTGTTGACTATAACATATTTTCAATTCCGATTTGTTACAAAAAAATAAGTTTCGCATACTCTTAAAGCCTGACTGTTCAATAACAGAATACTTACAAAGGCGTAGATCATTTCATATGATTCCATTGTCGCCACAGCAATTCGTATGCAGAAGGGTATGCAAAGAACGAGGCGCCATGTCGATTTGGTACAAAAGTTTATAAGTGTAGCTTGTAGGCCGATATCTGGAGCGGCCCGCAACTCGCGAGCAATCTGTTTACGTAACAGCCCCCGTTACGTTCCGAGAGGGTTCCCGTAGTAGACGTTAAACATATTGCCTCATAAATCGTGAGAATCCCGGCGTCGTACACCCGTACCCGGTGTCGATTTGACTACGTTTCCTTTACGATTTCACATATTGAGTGATTGGAGTCAGTATCTAATAGTTTGTATCACTACACATAAATTCCGCTGAGCCAATCGATAGGCAGTCATCGCGACAGAGGCCCGCGGACGGACGTTAATAAAATGATAAACAGAGCGTGACTACGCAGCGACGTCGCTTCGACACGAAAATGAGACGTTCTTTATAAAATGGTTGATACGCGGTAACTTTATTAATCGAGTCCTCAACGGTATAGGTAATGTAGGTAGGTAGGTACTTATTTTTTGCTTCAATGAATTCACAAGCCGCATACTAGTGCTATTCAACTCAGTTTTAGATTACATATTTAGATTATAGGTTTCAGTTGTCGATACGAATCCCCTATAATACGATTCTAGCATAACTACTGCAGCAACACTAGTTTTAATGTATGGTATTTAATCGTATTTTATTTACTTGCGTTTTATTTCTTTAAAAAAAACACTTGGAAAAGACTCAATAAATAATCAAAGAACCTTCGTGCCAAGCAAACAAAAGACATTGTTGGCAATGATTCCACCAGCCGTTTACTAATATCGTTCAAATCCCGAAGAATATTTGTGCCTATACATCAGTTGCAAAAAACTTCTAAATGTCACAGACTATGTAATAGAGATGGAAAATACCTTGTAGATAATGTTCAACGTTAAAGATGGCTTACAACTTCAGTTACTTTTTATTGTGTTGAATAACAAGCATAAAGTTGTGAAGTTTCAGACTATGTAGAAACGTTGCAAAGGCAAGTGAGCGAGCCAACTCTTTGACAACGCCAAGTTTGATCAGATAGCAAACAACAAAATGATCAACTAAGCAGTCGTGGAGCTTCAAGCGATAACTTCGGGCTGAAGGCGACCGCACTTTGGTTGCGTAAGTGCTAATATTAACCTAAGGATTAACAGGAGCTTACATTTCCTGAAAAAAAAAAGACTAGAGAATAGAATTGTGTGGCATGTTCTTTTTTTTAATTAAAAATAAAACTAGGGCCACACGCAATGTGGAGGTTGTGGTATATACTACTGCCGTGAATTTCTTAACATTTCTAAAAGAAACCATTATGGCTCGCAGAGGACACTTTAACACTTGAATGTATCAAAAATAGTATAACGCAAACGGATCCTTGAATCGAAAAATGGTTTTCAGACATAGAATATGTTAACCTACCCAAACCTCACACCATAAAATAGACGAGAAAAAAAATTACGTATAATGGAGGTAGACTAAAAAAATGTTTTTTTTTTCATTATATTATTTTACTACTTTGTTTAATTCATAAAAATAAATAATTATTGGACAACATCACATACATTGCTCTGATCCTAAGTTAAGTAGCTAAAACACGTGTGTTACAGAAATCAAAAACATATCATATCATACATATCATACTACAACACCCAGACACGAGACAACATAGAAAACTTCGTATCAAAAAAATCGTAAAAAATAAATGTATCCCTATAGTACCAAGGGCCTCTAAGCTAAGCTCGGACGGACAAACACAGACACACGGACATGGCGAAACTATAAAGTGGACTACGAAACCCTAAAAAACAGTATGTTTCAATATTTAAAGAAGTACAAAACTAATAATAAAACTAACAACCTAAAACTAAATACTACCAACTCAAACATAAAAGCGTGTTGTTAGAACTAAATATCTATTGCACCATCATTTCAGTTGTAATAGTTGTATTTTTTTGTTTGATCTAGTATTTTTCGAGAAATTCAGTGTTGTTATTTGCTGAAATTACGGGCTTACTAAAAGCTGTAGACGTTGTTAAGAATAAGATCATTCCGCGGCTAGACAGTTGATGTGGCAAGCGCTCCCGGGCTCGACCTGTTATATAATTGATAAACGTAGTCCTTGCACGGCCTTAAAGGTATATATTTTTAAAAAAATTAAAGACATAGGCCTTTACAAAAGATTTCCACTGATCGTATTTATTATTAACGATCTGATTTACTTACTATTGAAATATGAACATCAAATGATGTATTTCGCATTATTGTTACAAAGCAATATGTACTCTAATGTATTAAATATAATTATATTATATATTCATTTTATCAGGAGCAATAATTAGGTATCATATTTCATGTTGATTAATCTAATTAATCTAAACTAGATGATTCAAATTAGTCTACTTACAAATTACTATTTCAGTAAATAATTTATTCGCATTGAGTACAAAATAAATTAGGGTTGAGTGAACCTTAGCATGACAACGCTTATAGTCTAGATAAGACTGAATGCGGCTTAAACTTACAAAATTTGGCGAGCAATGAAATTTAAAAATTTTTAGTTTTGTTCTCATGCTACGTTTAAGAATAATTAGCCAAAATATATGTGTATAATTTAGGCATTAAAGATTATTTTCAAACGATAGAATTTGATATCTTTAGTTTTATACCTTTTAAAATATGCATATACTTTTTTTGTCTTTCTTTACAAATTCAATCGGCTGTTTAGTAAGGTTCCACTGCATATACAGGGTTACATTGCAAAGGGGAGCCCAATTTAAAAAATAAGATCTAGGGAACAATATAAATGAAATTAAACAGAACGCGGTCATTAATCAGAGGCGTAGGTACGGCGAGCCAACAAGGACCTTAAGCAGTGCAGATACGGTGCATTTTGTTCATGAATGAGTTAAATTATCCACACGTACGATTTTTAACAGCAAATAGGAATAAATAAATGTGAAAAAAAAGTTTTTATTTTCATAGTTCGAATAAGTTACTGATTCTGAGCCATTCCTGAAGATTCGGCACCCCTTTGCAATGTAACCCTGTATAAGCCTACAAATAAACAAAAAAATATTGGACAACATCACATACATTGCTCTGATCCTATGATAAATAGCTTAAGCACTTGTGTTAAAGAAATCAGACACAACGACGGTACCACAACACTCAGACCCGAGATAATATAGAAAAGTTCTTTTTCTACAATGACCGACCGGGAATCAAACCCGGGACCTCAGAGATAGCGACACCAAGTCCGGCATACTCGCCTCTCGGCTACGGAGGTCGTCGTCGTAATAAATAAGTTTGTTTTACTATTGCGTCGTACACTGTTTGTAGTTTTAGGTAGGTAAAGATCAATCCGGTGTGCGTGTCCGACTATTTTTTTTATTTTTTGCAATTTTCGTAATTTTGATATGATCAAGAACTAGCTGACCAGCCGATTGCAATGAAGTTTGGGTAATAGCAGAAGTTGAAAATCATTTAGTTTTTTTTAAAATTGCTAGTCAACATGTTTAAAGGCAAAATTTTCAAAAGGCAGCACCACAAACTGGGTTAAAGTTAGTTTTATGGGTGAGCCGCTTCAAGATTAGACATCTTGACGATCACGCGAGCATGCTTCGCAGCGTTGTTACAACTGTTGCAAAATTGCTTTTGTTGTTCGATAAATTAGAAATCCTTCTCCTATATTCAGGGTCGTAAAAGTTTCTTTTGTTTCGACCCGGCTCGCCGTTTCCTGTTTGCCCAACCTCACCCTGTTTTCCACATGAAACAAAAATAATTATTTTAAATTTCATGAGCCGAATAAGCCTGTGAAAAGGTACGGCAGTAAATACATTTTAAATTCCGTTCCGTGAAATTTACGGCCTAAACATAAAACTTGCATTTGGCATCAATACGAAAATGTGAGATCTTAAAATAGCTTTTATTGCGGTCTTTAGTTTTATTGAAATCCTATTAAGGAGGTAGGTATAGCAATTTTGCTGCTAAACGTATGTCGCTAGGTAGGTATAACATATTAGCGGCAAAACTGCCTCAATTGTATATTTCTGTTTACGGTACTTTTAGTTAAGGTTAAGGAATGATTCACCTCATCTTAGATAACATCTTTTACTGTAGAATCAATATCGAAATTTTAAAAAAGGTAATTTTACTGTACTACTGTACTAAAAGCTGCCGGATCGATATCTAAAAACAGTTTTTTTTTTCGCGATTTTAACGTAATTTCCATATAAAGTTTTTGGATTTGAGCAGTAGAATTACTCCCTAAAAGGAAGTTAACCTTATGTAAGTAGGTACGTCTATATTCTGAATTTACTAAATATTGCGATATACGATTCCTAAAAATGTAGGTATTAACTTGTCGTAACGTCTAAGCCAAAAATAATTTGAAAAAAATCAACTTTCAGTGAAACTAATTTCCAGAAGTGAGGGGAACGAGGAAAACGTAATTTCAAATGATAATTGTAATAGTAATAATAAGCCTTTTCATTCTAAAATTCTCAGTTATGTGAATATTAAACTTGTTTTTATTTGCTATAATATATATTCCGAAGCTCGGTTTGCCTCTTGGCATAGGCATAGGCAAATAATAGGTAATTTCTATGTATTTATTCCACTTATTTTATAAATTTTAAAAGTACGATCGTATGATAACCGGTTCAATCTGTTTTTAGCATAAAACCGTAAAAGCAAAGAATATGAAGCGTAACCCATAAAGTGTTTCCTTAATTTATATCTTAATACTTTCATTAGAGAATACAAAAAAAGCCTTTAGGTTAAATGAGTATTGAACCAGCAACTTGCATACAAAGCATGTAACATTTTGAATTCTAGTAGCGCACCAATGCCAACGTACGGCAAAGTACGCATCTACTCCAAACAATGACGGTCCGGCCTAGAGAGATTTATCCCGGCACTCCCGTTCCCGTAGGAATGTTTTCGCATAATAACAGTTTGATACTGTACTGTTACCATGTAGATTAAGGGATCCGCATCGAGTTGGAAGGAAACAGGCATTTTTATCGGAAATCGGTTCACGCCTCGGTCGTCTATGCGACTATTACTGAGGCCGTGTGTATGTAAAATAGAATCGTAGGGCTACCAACAGTGGTTTGAAAACTTGAAATAACTTTACCACACGAAGTGCAACATAAAGGTAAGTCGTATAAGATATTGATATGTCTAATTACAGTTGTAATTTGACGGTCATATGCTATAAGTGTCCGTCATTTATGATAAATGCTTGTGACCAAACATTTTTTATTATTGGACATTTATTGTCACGATGGTCGCATTTTTTTTTAGTATAAATTTTTAAAAAATAAGAATTCCTCTAAAGTAAGTCTTAAATGTTAAGTATTTGACAATAAAACATGTAATTGGATCTGAATTGAACTAAAAAAAAACGCGCGTAACGATACGACGCTTTTTAGCTTGTTCGTGCAGAAAAATAAATTAATTTTAGAAATTTCATTTCGTTATAGATCATCACTACTAAAGCCTGTCTTTCTTATAATAATGCACTCATTTGTGACCAAATTTGTCATAGTTTGTCAATAAATTGATTGTGACGTTAGTGACAATAAATGTCCAAAATGTCCGGTCACATTGAGAAAATGTCCAATTTGCTCAGACATATTGGTGAGACATTTATAACGTGACGGACACTTTACAACTTTATGTCCAATCAAACAAGTTTGACAAAGAAATATGGGTCCAAATTTGAACAATAATATTGCTAATTGAATACACAAAGTTTATAATTGTTTAATATTACAAGATGAATTTCCATTGGTTTTAGAACCGATGGTTAGAAGGTAGTTAAAAGTAAATTTCGTATTTGTCATTCTGTGATTTTAATATTGATTCTATAGAAAAAGTGGCTGTATTTGGTCAGAATAAAGTTGTTAGAATCATCATAATCAGCCCACGTCAGTCCACTTACACTTCTGGACCTATGTCCAGTCCAGTCCAGAGGCTTATGCCTCTCTCAATGTACGCCTCTGAGCCTGATCCTCGGCTATCCTTTTCTATTCACTGCCAGGAACCTGCGTATATCGTCGCTCCACCTTGTCAGAGGCCGCCCTACGCTGCGCATGCCTAGTCACGGTCTCCACTCAAGAACAAATCTACCCCATGATCGGTTATCGGTTATACTGCTACTTCAGTTTATTTATTCTTTGAGGTATATCGATTACTTTAGTTTTTTGTCGGATAACCACATGTCTAATTTTATTCTTAGAGAAATCCCGAGCATAACTTTTTCTGTTGCTGGCTAAGAAACTATAAATGTAAATACTAGTCGCATTGGGAGTGTCCAAGTCTCGGCTTCGTACGTCATGACAAGCAGTACAGGATGACAGAAAGGAAGGAAGAGGAAGGTAAACAGGATGTAGAATCACTGTTATCCATGGATTTAGTACAATCCATGCTGTTATCCAATTAGGACTGCCATTAAGGCTTTCTTGCTAGAAACCACATTTAACATCTATCGTCAAACGGAGCAAAATGGTGTAGTTTATGGAATTTCAATGCATTCTACATCAATTTCTACCATGTGGTTAGGTTAGTTTTGCGAATGTTACACTTGCTCTTATGTGTATCGCAATTTTTTTGTGGAATAATGTCCATAAAATAAGTAGGTATGTGACACATAGTGTGCTTTCAAGTAGAGTCGTGCTCCTGTTAAATTGGAGTTTATAATAATAAAAATAATAATAAAATTTTTATTTCAGAAATTTCTTTCCATAGAGTGGGTTAGTAGTTACAAAAAAGTACTTATAAGCTAGGGTTAGTACATCTATAAAACTTGAAAAAAAGAGAAAATAACATAAATAACCTACTTCACATTTACTAAAGCAGGCCTCGAGCCGACATGGACGCTGTTCCAGTGTCTCAAGATAGGACAGCAGTAGCGACTCCCTATCGCCGCCAGGAGGCTGTTGGGGCTGTCTCGGACGCGGCGCCACGCGGAGGCAACCCGCTTGCGCAAGACCACTGGGAAACTGTCTATGCGAGCCTCAGAGAACATCGCCGACGCGCTGCAGTACCGAGGCAGCCCCATCAGCAACCTGAACCCGTTATTATATTGGACGCGCAGGGATGAGAGCGCCCTCTGTGAGTACTCAACCCATAGACTGCAGGTGTAGAAAGATTGGCAGTAGGCTCTAAAAAGAGTTTGTTTAACTTCGGTGTTACACCGTGCAAATCTACGGGCGAGCATGTTCGCTCTCATAGCTAGAGCCCTGCGCTCCCTCTCAATGTCGGCCTCATCCGACATACCTTCAGTTACCCAGTGCCCCAGGTACTTAAAACTTGTCACTCTTTTCAGTGGTAAGCCTTCAAGAGCGACAGGAGGAAAATTGTAGCTTCTATTTTTTTATTTAAATACTACAATCTCACTCTTCACAACATTGTAACGTAGGCCATGGGTCGCTGCATACTTCTCACAAATACTGAGCAATTTTCTTATACCACTGATTGATGGGCTCAGCAGCACCATGTCGTCGGCGTAACTAATGTTATTATATGAAATATTATCAACGGAGCAGCCGACTCCACTACCACTGAGCTCACCAATCAAACTATTCACGTAGAGGTTAAAAAGTGCAGGAGAAGACAGTCCTCCCTGTCTTACCCCACACCCCAGCCCATACGCCTCGGATAGCACTCCTGCCCACCTCACCTGATTCTGTTGATTTGCGTACCAATACTGAAACAGACTTATTAAATCTTTCGGAAAGTCATTAGTTTCAGTAACCAGTTTCTTCCAAAGCACGTCGTATTTAACCGTATCAAAAGCCTTTGATAGGTCCAGAAAACAAGCTACAATAGGTGTCCTACGATTTGTGTAGTAACGTACGGTGTGCTTGAGACAAAGTACAGCACTTTCTGTGGATAGCTGAGATCTGAAACCAAATTGTGCATCACACAGATTAAGAGATGCCTGTAACTTTCTCTCAAGCAAACCGTCCATCACTTTCGCTATAGTAGTAGCCAGTGAGATAGGTCTGTAGTTGTTTTTGTTCGACGAGTCTCCTGTTTTATTTTTCAGTATAGGTACAACAATCGTTTTCATGAAGTCAGAAGGTAAGTGCGAATGCCCTATGCAAAAAGAAAATAACATTGCCAGGACACGCGGCAAGTGGAAACCAGCATATTGCAGGTGTTCGATACTGATACCGTCATGACCTGCAGATTTGCCACGCGTCATGTTTTTCAGTACATCTTTAACATGTTTAGCCGTAAAGTACGTGGCTTCATCTCCATCCCGAATACCAGCATCGAAACCCTGCGACGACTGCTGCATGGTGTATTGAAAGTGGTTTTTAAAAATATTTGCCACTCTTCCCGCGTCACTCTCACCATCCACACTTGCAGGGACGCTCGACCTTGGATTCAGTTTGTTGGTTTGTTTCCAAAATTTAGAAAAGTCTTTAGTTTTAATATGCGTAGCCAAGATTTGCATTTTTATTTTTTGTTCGTTATCCTGACACCATTTCATTTTTGATTTAAATAATTTTCTACTCTCTTTCATTTTTTCGTAATAATATCCAGCTTTAGGTTTGCCATATAATACCCACATCTGAAAACAAATTCGAGCGTCACCGTGAAATGGTTTGACATATTTATTCCAACCTACAACATATTTATTTCTAAATTTTCTTTGCTCATAAGTCGCTATTGCTGCCTCTCTCAAAATACATACAATATTATCATACATTTTATCAATTATTAGTTTATGGTCTAAATTGGAACAATGGTGGTTGGCACATGACCTAAAATCTTCAGGAAAATCCATATATCTAAGTTTTTCACTACAATTTTTTTTGGTTTAATTTGATGGTAAATATTCTACTGATTTCAAAGGTTTACCCTGTAAAATGTAATTGTAACATGAAAATGCTAAAAAAAGGTTATCATTGGTATTTCGCTTACACAGTCTTTGTGATTTACAGTATAAAGCCAAGTACTCTAATTATATTAAGTTATAAATATTAAGTGTACTTATTAAAATTAGAGACCCTATCCGCGTTTGTTTATCATCTGCCCTTTTTATCTGTACAATCTTATCTTTAAAACTACTGTAGATTATTTACTAGTAGAAATACTTATAATTGCCTTATAATAACCGGTGCGATGCCGGGCGGGTCGCTAGAATTATATAATGCTCCTATCTAGGTCAAACACTCTGTTGATTAAACTATTTAAATATTTACAATTCCGAAATCAATGTATTTAATCATCTCAAGATTGTATATAGTCAACCCTGCACGTAGACATCGTGGCAATAGTTTCCGGCGTATCGCGAGTAGGCCGGTGGAGCCGTCCGTGGCCCAATCTGCCCGGATTTCAATCTGGCCCGGGCATTTATTTCACTTGCTCACTCTCCAAGCATAATCGCCGCTCTGAGTGTTGCCGAAGTTTTGATCGCAATCGTTTTTTTATTGACCCTACTTCAGACGCTAAAAGAAACTCGGTTTGCCAGTTTCTGTTTCAGACATTTCAGCAATATTTGTCGGCATTCAAATAAATCGGTTTCAATTTAATATATAATTAACCACTTGCAAATATTTTTGACAACCTGATTGGCGTAGTGGCTTGGTGATTTGCCTTAAACGCAAAGGGTCGCGGGTTAGATTTTGGGTGCTTGGAGACTCCCATGTCAAAAGTCATTGTCTGGTACCTCGTAAGTAACACAAGGATGTTATTCCTTACTACGAGGTTGTAATAAGTGCACGTGTTATCTGGCTGGCTGAATATGCTCATTTTCTTATATTTATATTTATTTCCATGGTTAAGACATGCAGGCGCTATCAAATGGTTATGTCCGATAGATGACGAAGATGGTCTATAGGTTTTTTTTGTGTATTTTGCTATTCAAAAATAACGAAAAACGCCGAGCTAAAGTTACATTGATGCGCGACATCAGAAACGTCACAGTCATGAAAGTGTACATTCTATAGAATTATCTATCAATATTATTAATCTGCTGGACTAACCTAAAGCACTATCTTAAGGATCTAGAAAAACATTTTTATTTCAATTGTAATGTGTAAAACATGTCATCCGTGTGTTTTATTCAATCGAAAATAAACTTGCTCCCGATAAAATGATTTTTAAATAGCTAAATATTTTATTTCAATCTGAAAGTTATTACAAAATGTATTTTGCTTGAAATTTGACGTAAATTATCACGTGGCATGTGCTTACAGTTATTGCAAATTTAAATTAGGAAACTTATTATCGTAATCATATAAATCCTTTGAATTAAAAATTTACAAGATGATATTGTTAAAATATTAAATCACAAGAACTACAAAGAAGAATGTTTAGAGCTTAAATTTCATTATTCTTCTTAATCTCATTCATTTGATAGTGATACGTGTATTACAAATTTTCTCTTGTCAATATGCCACGATGTATTTTATTTATTCCTATATTTATTCTCTTACATAAGTCTTTTTTTTTACTATGGTTAAGCCAGGCGCTACAAAATGGTAAGCCCGTGGCCTATTCGGAGTTTTCCGCATCTTTCATATGTTGTTGTTTAAAACAGCAAGTAAACATAGTAACAAAAGATAATTGATTCCTACCACATCACCTAGCATGACGAATAACAATGTAATATGGGAACTGTTAATAAATTAAAATTTCTATCACTTTTCAATATTTTTGCGCCATTTTTTCATACCCGGAATAAATATCCGAGGAGTACTGAAATGAACGTGACTTGATTGATTTATTTGATCGGCCAAAACGAATAACTGCATGCAAACGCACGCAGTCATATAAAACACGTGGTTACATTATCCGATTCAGTTATGTGTTTGGATTGGTACAATAAGTTAGTAAATGAAGATTTGTAACTTTTTGTAGAGATTAATAGATATACATTCTTCTATAAACGAGTATTCGAAGACTATATACTATTGTACATAAGACTACAGAAAAGTTAGTCCATTAGCAAACATCTGAATAATGGAGCTTTCAACTTTAGCTCGTGTATTGTTTTTGTAAGCTAGACTAAACTGCTGCCGAGTTGATTACGCGCCTATAATTTCCTTATGATCCTTGTCAATGAACCCTAAATCTATAAGAAACTAGTGAGCATATTATATTCAATATTCAACGATGTGCAGACATGCATACCCACTCGATATAAAAATCGCATCAAAAAACCACAAATTATCGAATAGCGTGCTGTCTACCTAATATTCGAATTCGTTTCCCACAACTCTTTATTTTCTGCAAATGGGCGAGAACTAATAGTTATTGTGTAGCTAGCGAGAAATAATTTCCAATCACTAATATGAAATATCATATTTTTGACTTACGTTTTATTGTTATTTGCCAGTTTGATTAATATACTTATCAAGTCAAAAGAGCTGGAACACAAACTTTCCTAGAAAACATTTTCAGTTTGAAATCCTGGGTAATCCCCAGGATTTCAAATATATAATACTCATTATTCTGAATGTACGTTGTACGCAAATACACACCAATGTATCAGTTAATTTTGATAAATCATTTCTTTCTGTGGCAATTTTATTAATTATATATGACAACTTTCCGATCCAATAAAGGAAATATGTTTTTAGGATTCCGTACCTCAAAGGGAAAAAACGGAACCTTTATAAGATCACTTTGTTGTCCGTCTGTCTGTCTATCTGTATGTCTGTCAAGACTCTTTATCACGGGAACACGTGGAGGCATTAAGTTGAAATTAAAACCATATAATCAGGTCTGCAGTCCGTTGGAGCTGTAAAAAATTTGATCTTCTGAGTTAACGTAAAAAAAGATACGGCTGTTTATACCGCAGAAAAAATATATTTCGACACTCTTGAACTCTCTCAATTGAATCAAAATTTATAAGGTACTTTCCGTTGACATAGAACTATGAAATTTGGCAAGTAAATTACTTATACTAAAAGTACAGGAAAAAATCTGAAAAGTATACTTGTAATAAAACATTGTAATTAATATGTAATTAAACTGCAAGACTCGATTCCTGAACTATTTATAATAATATGTACCTACAAATTTGCATTGAACCCTCGGTGGGCGAGTCCGACTCGCACTTGTCCGGTTTTTTTATTTGTGATAGTTCTTTTTTTGCACTCTTTGAATAAAATAGGTAAATAAGTTAATTTCACAACCACACTAATAATCTAGCCCCAAACAAGGCAAAGCGACTAGATCAATAAATAAATAGGTATAAAGTCCAATTTTACTAGATAACTTGCTTTTAGAGAGTGATGTATCTGCTCTAATTCAATAACTTTCTCTAGCAACATTGCAATCTCGAAAACATACAAAATGTAGCTAAACAGTAGGTTATATAAAATAATTTACTTTTTATATCGATCATAGTTTCATTGTAAATGTTATTGTGTTTGAGCAGTATAATCATCCCCTAAAAGTATGTTAGCTAAACAACGTCTTACAAAGTGGTCAGCCATATTATTTTTTGTGCCTAACAATGAGCTCTTATAAGTCTTAAAACAATGTTATTTTTTTACAAGTAATACCTCTATTAACATTTATTATAATAGTTAATGTTAAACCCAATAGTCGCTGTACGTGGTTTTATTCTGCTCTATGTAATCTAAAGCCGGAGGCGCAGAGGGGAAGCTATCCGTACCCGCTGTAACTTAACTTTGTTACGTAAGAGTGTAAGAACTCCACTTCTTGTAGCCCCAGAGAAGAGGAAACACTATGGATGTTTGGATGCTAACTATACAAGTGCAAATATGTCTTTTACACATTATACATTTTACCTGTCGTAAGATTGTTATATAAATAACGCAACAAAATTAACGACTCTGGGTAAAAATTGTTTTTTTTTGTCTACTTTCAACAGTCGTTTAACTAACGAAATTAGGATTTAAAAGAGGAAAATCTATAACACTTTTCTCCAAATACAAAAAATAATCGCTGTTTATATTAGTGGGTTTAAGTATTATAACTATTGTAAGTTTATTGTCTTTTGCACTTTGAGACAACGCGGTATAGTTTTATTGGGTTTGGTACGCTCTGCTCTGTACCTGTAAATAAACAAGCACAGTGGGTATCGTACTGACAAATCAGGACGCGGCCGTAATATGACGCAGATTAGGCATTTGTCCCATTCAGCCAGTCTAGCGGGTATATTATGTATATGTTATAGGCAATGTGTATAATCCGGCATTGTATAGAATGCCTAGGCATTGTATACATTGCCTAAAACGTTCAGGCAATGTGTAAAATAAGATTAATTTCATACATTGCCAAGGTATTGTATAAAATGCCCGAAGCGTATCAGGAAATGTATAAAACGAACGACCACGGGAAGGAGACGTATTTTTTTAGTTTACGCATTGGTTCTAAACTGAATTATTGAGTGTGATCATTTATTGTGTGTGTGATTATTCAGTGGAAAATGGCTACAGATCAGCGGTACTTACTAATGAAAGAAAGGTTTTACTTAGAACTGCGTACTAAAAGAGAATCGGCTTCTACAAAGAATCGAGTGTTCATTGATGATTTACGTTACACACAATTGTTGGAGGAAATATGAACAGCGAAAACGTTAGACAAGAAAACTCCGCGTGATTATTGGTTGCTGAAGCATTACGACGTGATCACTGTTGGACAAACCCGTAAGTTGATCTTCCCTGTAAATGCTCTAAACGCTGTTATACTACGTCTCTGATGATGATTTATTTCAAGTGATTCACGATGCACGCAAGGATATTGGTCATGGAGGACGAGACCGGATGTTAAAAGAACTTAGCCAGCGGTACAAGAATATAACCCGTCATGATATTGAGCTATACTTGCAGCTTTGTGAACCGTGCCAGCATTAACAAAAAGGTATAAAAAAGGGAATTGTCGTCAAGCCCATACTGTCATCTGAGTTCAATTCCCGGAGTCCAGTAGATTTAATTGACAATATTGATTGATCATAGAGAAGAAAAATCGATTACATACATTACCTATGCGTCAACCGGCATTCTATACAATGCCTAGGTATTCTATACATTTCCTAGGTAAAGTGTAAAATAGTTTGAACATTTAATATCATTCCATACATTGCCTGGACGACCCCGGCATTCTATACATTTCCTAGGCATTGTATAGAATGCCTGCATTATACACATTGCCTATAACATATACACTCATGATAACAAACAACTTTGCTCAATAAAGTCATCTACTTAATTTTGTGTTTGTTTTTGTGTGCGAAAACTGTTTCTTAACATGCACGCGGACGGCAAACGGATCCCTGAATACGCAGGTCAAGTAACAGCTCTCTAGTAGAGTTTCTAAGCTAAGCCGTAGGGAGACATAAAGACAAGTGGACATGGCGGCACTATAAAGGTTCCTTTTTGACACCGGACCCCTTAAAACCAGACTTTTACCTAAAGTCAGATATATTGATACAATAAATTAATAACGTCCTAATGATACCTTCTTTTAGTTTTGTTAGTTTTTAGGGTTCAGAGTCCGAATTCCGCAGAAATGAAAAGAAACAATTCATTTACTTCCGCGGTAATTACCGTCATAATGTGGGGTAATAAGTCCCGGCCACTGAGTAGACACCGCGCGGTCTAAATGTCCTATCGAGGTTAAAATAAATGTACATTTGTACAATTATTACTACAATCTTAAATTATACTAGTAAATAGCTTTGGCAGAACTTTTTAAAGGTGTGTTATTGTTTCACTTTATTGACTTAGTGTATTAGATATTAAACCCGACTATCAGGCTAGGGCTTTCGATAAGAATTTAATAATAGAAAACACGACGGTACAGAACCCTATGTGCGCGAGTCCGACTCGCATTTGGCCTGTTCTTCATTTTGAGGAGTCCGCTGAATAAAGAAAAATACACTGAAGCTTACTTGATTCCGTAGTTTTAGGCACTTTTATACCATGCAGCGTTTCGAGACAAACAATAAAGTCTAGTTCGGACTAGTAGTATTTAACGAGTGGCGACTAGTTTGGTAGTTTGCTTTGTCCGAACAACAAACATTTTATCGAATAGTTTAGTAAGCACTTTAGTCTATCTAATTTACTTACCTACTAGATCACTGAGGTTTATTACTGCCTAAAACTATTTCAATCCAAGTTATAGAACCACCCAATTAATGATTCCCCAAAATATAGTAGGTAGGTACTCTTCACTTATTTATGGTTATGGTAGGTAGGTATCGTATTTTCTTCGTGTTGTAGACTGTTAGTGGAATAAAATGTCGACTGTTTGCAAATTCGCAAAATTTCTAGAATGCCTGAATTTTTTTTCTTTACAGTAATATGTATTTTATTTTCTCCTTTTGTTTTCTAAATCTCGAATAACATGTTCATTTTCATAAAAAGGTGTTCCAACAAAAACGATGCTTTTATGAAAGTGGATATTTCAGCCAATTCCAACGCTGTTATTTTAGTAACGCGAAATAGCCTACCTATTTCCATTTTATAAGTTCTTTATCATTTTCCTTTTAAATAAATAATACTTACCGTCAAACAAGCAAATCGTGTTTCTAAATCTAATTCTGAAATACACTGGTAAATGCTAAACCGTTTAGCACTATGCTGTATTTTTACAAGTATTAATACATATGAAGTACAAGTAGAGTGCAGCGCTTACTGAAACGTTTCTGATGTAAATGCCATCGTAATCTGTTCGAGTTGCCGACGAGTCGACATCGATCGTCGATTGTTCGCCGCTTCAATCCGAAACTTCTCGAGTGCCGGCAGGAATATTGTATGTAAACAGCAGCAATACTGTTAAAACTTTTGCTTGTATTTTTGAAGCCGCTTTGACCATTGTAAATTGAAACATATTAAGGAATTTATTTAAAACGCGAAAACCTTGTTAAAATTTGAAGTAATCATGCGTTACCTTTTATCTTTAAAATTAAATAATTATTTTTGTTACCAGATTAGTACCTATTATTATTCCTTCTCTAATAGTTATCGGATTAAAATGACATACTATTCAAATCTAGGTAGTTATCCGGTTAGTTTGGAAACCTAACAAAAATGTAAAAATGTATCGACTTCAAAAATTAAGGATTCTCATTAGTTCTCAATTCGATTTTGTAAATGCGGGTATTTAAGTTGACAAAAAATTTGTTGGCAAAGTATGAGTGCAATAAATACATTTACAAAACATAATTTTGTTAACCTTCGTAGAAAGAATTTTCAAATAGCAGAATCTTTAAGACGCTTTTCTCCGTAAAAACCTTAAAAGAACGCCGTGGGTGTCCATATAACTATTAAGAATGTTCGTTTAAACCTTAATGTTTTAAACAAACCGGAAGTAAGTACCTAAAGGGATTGAAGTTGTGTCTACCTACAGATATCTCTCATCCTGCTGTTTTGCTTTCGTTTCCTCTAACATTTATGAACATACATGCGACAAAAACAAACATTCTTAGCGGCCGATGCCTCGTTATTGTGGTCGCAATTCTTAGATCGTTCGATAAAATTTAATGTAAGAGGTACAACGGATTAATATACCTGATTAATTCTTCCACCTTAAATGCCAATATTTAGCCCCAAAATAAACAACTTAGGACTTCAATAATGAGGTTTCAACATTAAGGGCCTCTTTCACCACTTGCTGATAAGTTCCAGATAACCTATCTGGCACTTTTTTGACAGCTAATTCTATGGGTTATCAGTCAAAACAAGTGCCAGATAGGTTATCCCTTATCTTATCCCTGAACTTATCAACAACTGGTGAAGTGGCCCTAAGAGGATGATTCTACCGCTTAAATAAATAATAAAACCAATTTTATTAATAATTAAATTAATAATTTAATTTAAAACAATATTACTTACCTGTCATAGACGCGATGCTTGGATGTACAGAAACCTAGATTCTTACTTTGAAAAGTAACTGTATGCTGTTGGCTTTTTAAACGGCATAGCAGTTACTTGACTGTGCACTTGTCTTGATATTGGGACTTACTCTATGTTCTTAACTACTTAATAACTTGCTGATAGCTTTACTATTTGAGTAAATCAAAGTCGATTGATTCAATGATTATTGTATCATGCGTATTATGCGCAAAGCGAGACAGGTGTTGTTTTATCAGTGGCGGGCGGGACCGTTGCCCTCACTTCCGCCCTTATCTAAGTTTACTTACCTCGCCTGGGAACAGTCAGCGCCTCGTCAGCTGTGTCCTTACTCCGCACTGATATCGGTAGGTACTCTAGACAAAGTTCAACTTACAATCAATCGATACCCCTAGTAGGTCCATTGGAATATGCCCTGGTGAAAATTAGACGGCGAAGCTAATTAATTCGTTTGTTTAATTAATGATACATTTCGTAAAGACTTTCGTTCTTTTAGATCCTCTAGCTCAATATTTTAGCGGCACTATAATAATTGTTTTCTATTCAGTTGGATTTAGCCAGGACGCATCAAGTATTAAAAACAGTAAACCTTCATGTGAACACAAGTATTTTTAAGGGTTCTTCTTACATGTCATTTCTCTCGACCTCTATCTGTGTTTCTACTGTCATACCATTACTTCTTAACGAAAAATGTTCTGTAGAGGATTATGAATGCTGTGAAATATAACAACACAAAGCTACTTCAGGCAGACAGTCACAATTCCTTTAAGTTATTCCCACATTTCATCTAAATCGTGTCCATTTTCGAGGCCAGATACATCAATCCGGGCACCCTTTCATTTTGCTTGAGTGCTGATTTTTTTTTCATCGGTGACTCGATTTCCATTTACAATTTGTACCAAAGCGTACAAATAGTTAAGCCGCTTTTATTTTTGTAATATTAAAAAAGCATAAAAGTAACAGTTGGACGATTGTTATATAAATATTGTTTGCCAAACAGTAAAAACTACCGAAACATGAATATACAAAATCAAATAATTGTTTCTGAGCTAAATACATACGCATTTTAATGTGTGTCGAACTCGGAAGATAGATGCGATTTAACTTGGTGCATGTTTCGGTAACCCGATTTTTATTTTCTGGTATTTTTGTATTTCAATTGCTATAAATCTTTGTAATACCTACTTGAAAGTAATCTCTTCTTTTACCTCGCGTTAAAATACTTTTATAAATTAAGGGAGACTTATAATTAGCCTTACTAATTGATATTGTACTTTGTTAAATTTTTGTTTGTAACGCCGTTGGTTTTCTTAAATAAAATATTTAAAAAAAAACATAAACCTATTGCAAATACTGAATTGTAAAATTTAATACGACGAACTCAAGCTGAAAGTTGAGAATAAGACTAAGCTCAAATTTGAGCTGTGTTTAAGATCTTAGAAACTGGGATCTACAGAGTAAAATTTGAGTATACTGTTACAAATGGCAATGTCCAATCTTAAGCTTGTTTTAAATTTTATTAAAATGAATTGGAATTTAAGAAAAGTTTACTTTGAGTGTATGATTTTGTTTGTTTCAATAAAAAAGTAAATAATATTAAGACGAAGTAACTTACTTATAGTGCATTAAAGACACAATAAAGTATTTTATTTATATAAAAAAAACATTTTCTTGCCTAAGTTAAGTATGAGAAAAATAAATGACGTATTTTAAAACTATTCAATAGACATGCTGTTGATATAATAAGTACAACAAATATTATGATAAGATGAAGTCACTTGTTTTGTAATGTTTGCTTCCTTCATGTTTTTTGTGGTAAAAACTGCTTAAAACCATCATTGATTTCTCTAGGATGCTGTCCTCCGTTACGTATTTTAAAGCTTGTAAAATTTTCTTTTAAATGATTAAGTATACAGTGTGTAAAACAGAATAGGACACTCCTTAAATCACTTAATCAGTCGCTGATACGGTAACTTTTAGTATGGGTATGGTATGGAGAGCAATTAACAAACATCAAGATAGTTTATCTATTGTAGAAATCGATGTTTGGAAGTAAATCAGTAAATCAGGAATCAGTAAAAATAGTTCTTATACCTAAAATCAAAAAGTTCTATTGTCAATACCCTATACCAACAGGCGTATGAATATGCGCCGTAGTTCAAAAACCCATCAAACATTTTAGATTACCCTGAAAGTTGTTGCGGGCTAGTTTCCAAAACATTAATTTGGAACTTGCACTATGGATAGGTGCGGACAATTTGCGCTAGTTACTTACTACATAATACCATAGTTTAATGACGCTTAAGTTTCTCCTTGAACATATGCTTCAGCTGCTGTGCTATCAGAACTGGCATTATAAAATACAGTATGTCGAGTTTTCACGTCTTGGTCTCTTACTTGGTGCAGACAAGTGACATTTTGAATTCCCTCCATGTTCTTTTGAAATAAGGTACCATATACATATATTTAAACATAACAACTGGGAACTCAATGTCATAAAGTCATAAGTAGGCGTAGTGAATAAGGAAAATCATATAATAGCAAAGGAAATTGAAGCTAAAACACAAAGACCCCTATAAAGTTAAAGCAGAAAACAAAATGGATGTCGCTCTCGGTCGCCACTCAGGCAGAAAAGGAATCGAAATACGCTATAAGTACAACATAATGGACACCGACGTTGATGCAGAATCTTAATTTCACAAGATATTACAGATATCGATGAGTAAGTGAGGATGACATTGTGCAATGATTTATGTTAATACTCGTAAAATATATTATTGTATCGACAAAATAATATCATTGTGGAATAGTTTCAACATTCATTTGTAACGTAACAAAATTGTAGTGACATTAACGTATAAGTAGCGACCTATTTGTAAAAAGTCATCCGTTAATTAATGTTGACAGAATTCGTTAATTTAATGTTGAAAAATTCGACTGCCCCAGATGGAAATCGAACCCACGTCTCTATTCTATCCGAGAGACTGCTCTCTTTCAACTCAGCTGCTTTCGATGCCCAACTGGAGCAGTTGATCTTTTTAATTGAATATTCAGTCTTTTTTTATAATAGTTAACTTCCTTTTGAATCTACTGTTAAAATACAAAAAAAAATCTATGCGACCAGTATCGAAATCGCAAAAAATCACCTCACCATACTAAACCGCCGTACAGCTGACATCAGTTTATATGGAGAAGTAGTTTGTTTTTAGATTTACTGATATGAGTTTATATGGAGAAGTAGTTTGTTTTGAGATTTCTATGTCAGTCTCTTTGTAAAAGATGTTTTAATTTAGCAGTAGAATCACCCCCTAGAAAGAGGTTAACTAATAAATTAGGTATAACCGTACCGTATAACCGTCTTTAAAAAAACAAGCGTGTAATTGAAAAACTATAAGTGAAATAATTTAGTTTTTTTGTTGACTATTGTTTTCATTTAGATTCCCTAAAAATTATGATAAAGTAATGTACCTACGTCATTTATTCTGTGCAGAAAATGGAAGTTAGAATTGGAAAGCCACCATATCCGCCTAATACTAGAAGAGCTGGCGTTGTAGCTATCAAAGCTGTCACAAGTCGTTCTGAAACGCTAAACTGGGTTAGGAACAGGCATTGTTAGGACTAGCTGTAACAGGAGAGACCGGGTGCCAAGCGCTTTTCGATAGTACGTGTGCTTTAGCAGTACGTATTTGTTTTACTATACAAATGCAATATCGCCACAGTGTAGGATAGAACATCTATTTAGAAATAAATTAATTTTTATAATAGTGTTACTTTCCAATAAAACTTTTAGAAGGAAAAGATAAAAAATTACTTCTAGCCATATTTCATAATTCCCTATAGGTTTTGATTCCCATGATCATCATGATCTCAGCCATAGGACGTCCACTGCTGAACACAGGCCTCCCCCAATGATTTTGGGTCATTTGATGACAAACGCTGCTGCCCGTCTCGTGCTGCTACAGGAATTAGTCGCCTCTTTTTACGGCCGTCCCCACACGGCACTATGATTCCCATGCGGGTGTCAATATATTTATGTGGCATATCCGGCCGTAACTTTTGATTGCTTTGACCTAGAAGTTTGATTTTTTCACAGCTAACTACTTTTAAACTCTTTGTTTAACACTTTCAAAATCATTTTAACGCCTTCTAAATGTTTCTTACTCACCAATTACTGACTAGTAGAAAACTCCTTAAGGCATTAAGTCCGACATTTGTTTTCCTGTGCAATAAAAATACATATACTTACTTAATTTAAAATTTTAAGCCGGACCGGATTAACTTTGGATCCTAACCTAAACAAGTATACTGTATGATTCATATAAACATTTTAAGTTTCCATCATCCTACTTCGGATCCGGATCCAAATACGTCTGAGGGCATTAAATCTAAAGCTCTCGGAGGCGCTAACAGATCCGGTTAGGTGGACCCCACCCTCAGGATTATTGGCCAGGCTCCTCGCAAATGATACTATAGACGACTTCAATAAACCGTATTTATGTGTGTGTTTTGTACACATGGTGTATTTTATTTTAGTAAAATTAGGGACTTTTGTTGTTCGTTTACGGATCATATCCTCATTTCTAAATCGATCTCGCTCCAACCGGCCAATCTGGAAATCACTAGGGGAGGCCTATTTTCAGCAGTGGACGGTACTATGGCTGAAATAATGATAATGATGATAGTTAATAGTAGGGAAACAAACAATTCAAAAAAATGCACACATTAGACACAATAAGATAGCACAAAAATCTGTTGGCATTAGACATATGAAATGAAATTACACGTAAATACATATTTTTTAAAGAAAATTGTAAGAGTACAGTTATATTTCCTGTAATAACATTATAAGATAATATAGGTAAAAAGATAAAATGAAAGTGATAAGATAAAAATATTAAATAAGGTTAGTAAGCGGAAGAAATAAAAATAGTAGGAACTAAGTTAAAAGAACCAAACCAAAGTACATAGGATATATTTTATAACGGTTATCCGCAATTTTTTATTTGGCTGCCCAGCTACTTAGACTCTACATCACAGCTTAGACACAATTGGTGTGTTTTCAGGATGAACTGTGTAAGAAGATTTGCAATTGAATTTATTATGTTAGCTATCTACATGTTAAGCAAATATCAACAGCTCGTTGCACGCTTACGGCCGGCCTAAAACTGTCTGCGAGTCACACATCTCTTGCAAAATTGAGTTGGAAACTTATGCACATGTTACGTTTTAGCTGTCAGTTAGAGGTATATTAGGGCGTTAAATTGCTCTATTGCCGCTCTATCGGTCACCTGCATCTGCTGCTGGTGCGGTGGCTATCTCTGCAGAGAACTTTTTAAAGCGGCAGAAGATGGCGTTGAGACCGGGTTCTCTACATGCCATGTTCTTTGGGCCCAAGTACCCGAGCTCTTTTAAAGAGCTTTTAGAAAATCTTCCCAAAGCGACTGGTAGTCAAAAGAGTGGCAGTCCTCGGAAAAAGGATGGCATCGTTATCCATTCCAGAGAAACACTGTTGCCAGATTTTTAGACACTACCGCCATTCGTAGCGTTGAAGCTTAATTTATTTATTTTTATAATATTAAAGAATATTTTATATATTTATTAAGGTTAAGTTTGTATATTGTACCTTTTAAATAAAGTAAACGAGTTAATTATTATTATTATTTATGTAGGCCATAAAACTCTCGCCTCTTAGGCGGTTATGACCGACAATAGCACAGTTGGCCGGGATCAGGGCAAAAGAGAGAGAAATCGGCGGACTCTGCGTGCGGTATCCAGCACCACCGCTTTCTTATTATTATTACTCCTACTTTGCACCTACGAGAATATGTAAAGAGTAATCTTGGTGTAGTTACAGCAAAAGATATCCCATGCAAAAGCCAGCACTCAGCGACAGGCAGAGACGCCGAGGAGTTGTTATTTGGTTCGATTACTACTTTTTTTTTCAACCTGTTCAATCCCACTTCTGGGCAAAGGTCTCCCCCAGGCTCTTCCGTCGATCTCTATCTATCGCCTATTGATTACGACTAATGAGATTTAAAAGCAAACTTTGTTAAGAGCTTTACCATGCTGGCACTGAGTAAATCTACCTAATATTTTATCCTAAGCCTACAGAAGGTATATTCTAAGCTTTTATTCTCACACAAAACATTGCAACGAATTTTACTACACAACCCTCACGATAGTGTTATTATATTATCTAATTTACATAGACTAGCGACAAACACTTCGTCCGTGTGCAATACGTGGCAGACACTTGTTTTGATTTAGTAAGCAAAATTTAATTCAAAGCTCCTTATGTAAAGTAAAAAAAATTAAGAAAATAGGTAAACCGCCACTTACGACACGTTACCAAGAGATTAGATTATGATTTGTACAGATTATTATTACTAGAATCAAATAAATTTTACCACAAGTGAACCTATTTCCTAATACAAAATCAATACTAGTTAATGGATCGTGATTGCACAAGAGGCTTCATCGTTTGTCTATGAGAAAACTTGAGGGTATTGTCTTAAGAGCACAATATGTCGTTCTTTTGTTTTTTGAAGCCATCTGTTTCAAATAGAAGTTAATTCGAACAAGAAGGAACTGAGACTGATTTATTTGTAAGAAGTAAGATCTAAAGTTTATTCTGGTCACTTCTTTTGAAATAAGATATTTTTGTACATACTTACATACTTACATTCAATAAAATACGAGTACCTAAACCTTTAGGTACTCGTTTACTTACTGTGTAATTACTTACGGTTTACTGTGTAATTAAATGTACCTACATTAAATTACACAGTAAATATTAAAAATAAATTTTAAGAACCAGATTTCTAGTTAATTTGAAATTCTAAGTTGGTACGAACTTACTTTTTGAAAATATGCAGACAAATATAAAGTAAACCCATCCGACATAATCGAATAATTCCATAGGTACTACAAATGTCAGCAAAATCGGAAATCTTATTTTTCAAAAGTTATTAAAACAGCTGTAAAAGGTTTAGGTATTAAAGTAAGTATCTAATGTTTTATGGAGCCATTTTACCAAAGCGGCACGCTAGATTTAGCATTGGAAATGATTTCTGAGGATTCGACTGTTTTTCAACGTATGTAGAGAAGAATGGGCTCATATTTTAGACGTCCGTACTCCATTAGTGACGCGGGAACCCCAACCAATATTGCGGGGTGAATCTGCAGTGACAGGGGCATTGACCCCGTGCAACCAACCCCTCGTTTTTGTTATAAAATCAATATATTTGGAGCACGGCTTCCTACTTGCAACAAACTACACACACATGTCGAGAATGCGTTCTGTGTCTTAATCCACCAGAAACCCTAATATACTTAACCATGGGCCTTACTATGAATGCTAAGTACGTAAACAGTGTTGTTTTTACGTCAAAATTCTATAGAAAAAACTAACTACTATCAAGAGCAACCCTATTTTATAGTGGTGTGCGTGTGTCTGTGTGTAAATGTTTTACAAAAAACTGTTTTGAGGCTTCAGTTTTGTAATTGACGTAGGTACCTAGCTATCAATTTATGTCATTATTTAAAAACTGACAAGTTTTTTAAACAAAATCCAGATATGAGCAGGAAGTTAGAATGTTTTCGTAATAAACTCAAGCGCGATAGTATTAACGCTTTTTGACAGACGTACAGGAGCTGTCAATCAAGTAATAATATCTCTGCGGCTGAGCTATTAAATGTACTAGTAACTACCCGATAACCGACGACTTGAGTATCTTGAATCTACGAATTTCGTAGAGGTTTCGCACACAAGACAACGCAATGCAAAAGTAGTTTGTGGTTTTTATTCCATTAATAGCTAATCGTTAAAACCCTAGCGTAACATTATTTTAAATATCACGTTAAAATTAAAGGAAACGAGTATATATCCGACATTTAATTATTCCATTTTATTACAAATAAAGTAGAGACTTATTTTGGGTTGTTTAAAAAATTTGTTTCATGTAAATTCGAATAAATATTTAAATTCTAAAAAGTATTTATCAGTATGTACTAAAAAAAAAAGTTTTTCTTATTAATATTTCAGGGTATTACTTAAATGTGGCGGTTTTTACTAAACTGTTGCTGTAAATTACAGCCAAGGAAAGTAGCTTAATTTATTTCTAGCCATAGGCTCAGCCACGCGCAGATCGTTAAAATTGCCGCTATAATAACAATTTGACCCTTATAAATCACACAAAATCGTACCAACAATGTACCTGTCTAAGGAATTGTTTTAAACGGTGTTGAATGTTTTAACTACCTAAGGTTACGTAGGTAATAATCACGTTGTACCTATTGTTATTCCTACATATAAGGTTTTCAAAAGTTTTGCATTAAGTATTTAATGAAGTCTTTTTGCTGATGATGTATCTGTTGTCGTACCGTGTAAAGATACTAAAACATATAACCAAGACATAAATGACACTATTTGTAAGGTAGTTAACTGGCTTAATAATAATAATTTAGAAGTAAACTTATGCAAAACGACATTCATTCAATTTATTAATCAAAACGCTAAAAAATTACAATTGAAGGTTCATTTTGGAAGCCAAGATATTAAAGAATCTTATCAAATCTCATTCTTGGGTATTTTGTTAGATGATCGATTTTCATGGAAGGATCATAATATTGATAAAATGTGCTGTAAAATCAACTCTTTTGCTTATGCGCTTTGGCGGTTAACAAAAATCAGCTTCAAAAAAGTTGCCATAAATGCATATCACGGCTATGTGTGTTCTCTTCTGAGATATGCAGGTCTGTTATGGGGAAACTCATGTCACATAGACAGGGTGTTCATAGCCCAAAAACAATGTGTTAGAGCAATTAATAAAATAAAATAAATTTCAGTAGCGCAACCTCGAACGATCTATTAGAGTTTATGACATTAAACAGCTTACATCAACTTAATTATATAACTAATAAAAATAACAAAGTTTTGGACCTAATCCTTACAAATATGCCAATTTATAACCTTGCGTCCCCATCACAAGTCACAACCCCTCAGTAAAATTGATTCTCATCATCCCGCGTTAGAATTTAATGCTGTTCTTAACAACTCCATACATAAGTTACAAGCAAATCCAAAATCCTTTAAAAACAATTTCCACAAGGCAGACTATGAAAGCATCCGCAAACTCCTAGCTAACACTAATTGGTCTCATGAGTTCGGCACATGTACATCGGTAGATTTGATGGTTGATAGATTCTATATGATACTTAATTCTGCGATCAAGAAATTTGTACCTATTTCGCCTACTGTCCCTAACCCCTGTTTGGTATACCAAAGAATTAAAACTCCTTCTTAAAGAAAAAAACAGGTTTCGTATCCGCTTCAAAAAATATAAGAACCCACTCGATAACTTATCTTTTAAATTATTTAAAAAAAGATGTGATGTCTTAATTATTAAGTGCTATAATAAATACATAGAGTTGATTGAGAAATCTATGAAATCCGACCCAAAATTATTTTATTCTTACATTAAGCAAAAAAATACCAACAGTGCTTCGTTTCCATCTTCAATTATATATATATATATATATAACAACACAACAGCTTCAACTGGTTCGGATATATGCAATACTCTTGCAGAATTCTTTTCGATCTCCTATAGTACAGGTGATGCTGACATCCAGCTTATCAATCACACCAGCAATAAATGCGAAGTCCCCCACCCATTGAGCACTTTATCTCTTTCTCAAGATCAAGTTCTTGAACGTCTGGAATCCTTCGACAGAAGCAAGGGCGCTGGAGCATCTGCTCCAAATGAAAATACATAGAGTTGATTGAGAAATGGAAATCGGAACTACGCTACGCAACTGTCCCTACCTCTAACACTTATCTTCAACACATCACTCGCTTCGGGATCGTTTCCATCACTTTGGAAGATGGGCCTTGTTGTGCCAATTCACAAATCTGGTGACAAAAGTAATGCTACAAATTACAGACCCATTACCATCTTATCTGTGTTTGCTAAGTTGCTGGAATCTCTGCTATGTCCTTATATATCATGGCACATTAAGAGTTTACTGGCCGACTGCCAGCATGGTTTTGTTGCTGCTCGCTCCACCAGCACCAATCTGGTAGACTTTGTCGATGAGGTATCCCGCTTTGTGGATGACGGCATACCGGTGGATGTCATCTACACGGACTTATCAAAAGCTTTCGATAAGGTTCCACATCACATCCTAATTGAAAAGATGTCGCAGTTTGGGTTTGCTGGTGCTTTTCTCAAATGGTGCTGGTCATATCTACGTGATCGCACATCGAAGGTCGTAGTGAGTGGCTTCGAATCTAACCCTTTTCGTACTTTATCCGGCGTCCCTCAAGGTTCTCATTTGGGACCTGTGTTCTTTAATATATTTATGAACGATGTCACCTCCTGCTTCAGAAATAGCAAACCTTATCTTTACGCAGATGATCTAAAATTAATGCGACCGATTAGGAATACTCATGATAAAACGCTGCTTCAAGACGATTTAAATAGGTTCGTTCGCTGGTGTGGGAGCAACGAGATGGTGCTGAATGCAGACAAATGCTGTTATATTCATTTTACACGTAAGCATAGTGAGTTACCGGGAGTTTATACAATATCTGGCAAATGTGTTCAGGAGGTTAAATCTGTTCGTGATCTTGGCGTTATTCTTGATAAGCAATTAAACTTCAAAGAACATTACGACCACATAGTAAATAAATCATTGAAATGCCTTGGTTTTGTTATCAGAAACACCAAAACCTTTAAAAATCAATCGTGCATCATAAGGTTATAGGAAAGCCTTGTCAGATCCCTCCTAGAATACTGCTGCGTAGTTTAGCATCCGCACTACGAAGTCCATTCCAATAAAATTGAACGCGTTCAGAAGAGATTTTTATACCACCTATTATATAAATTTAACAAGTGTAAAAACCTCAATAGTTATATGGACCGTTTAACTAATTTCAAACTCACATCACTTAAGATTCGCCGTAAATTTTTAAATCTTTCATTTCTTCATAAATTAGTCAATGGCAACATAAATTGCCCACAACTGCTTCAAAAACTTAATTTTACAATCTCTCACAATCTCCCACGTCTCTCCAGATACTCGCTGCTTAATCCTAAGCGTTCTAAAACAGAGCTAGGTAATTTTTCCCCCATTAATAGACTCCAAGCTGATTATAACACTGTTTGCAAGAATAAGGATATTGATATATTTAGCCTTAGTTTACCTACATTTAAAAAGAAATTACGCCTACTAATATCTACTAACAAGTAATTTTCTAAGTAGCAGCTAATTAAGTAGCATAAGTTACATATTTTTAAGATTAGAAAAACATTTTTTTTAATTGTAAACTCACCACAGTTGATTTCATAGTACAGACAGTAAGAAAAACATATAGAAAAAAAGACGCATTATTTTTAAAATCACAGGTTTTTAACAATTGAACTGAAGTTTTTATAAAAATCATGAATACATTACAACTTGCCGATTTACCGGCAAAATCCTAATAGTACAAAAATCACAGCAGTAAATAAATAATTAAACTTAAGTCTAATTTATAAATCACAGTTTTTAAATAGTAAAAAATAAAATTACACAAAAAAAACGGCATAAATTACGGTTTAGGGTAACTTTTTGGTTTTGGTTTAGGTTACACTGACACTTATTTCAAACAAAAAAAACTTACATCCATGTATTCATAAATAACAAAAAACATTATGTACCTTTTATATATATTTTGGGTTATGATTTAGCTGTATAACCGGCATCTGAGTACCAGACAGTATTTGTTTGATGTTAAACCCCAGAGAGAAACTTTTCTTGCTTATTAACAAAAATGGTATAAAATGACGATGTGAGTTTACAACAACCTGTAGGTACCGGTGACACATACTTACTTACTTTTTACTTTCAATGTATGAAACTTACAAAAGTGTGGCGAATCCACTCTGTGGCGAATCTACAACAACCCAACATATTCTGCCATGCATAGGAATAATAATATTACAAAATCTGTTGTTAAATTAAACAATAATATTAATTGAGTATTGTAAAATCAAGTTATACAGCATTATTTTCTCATGAATTTTCACAGTCATAGTGTAACAATCTTTTATTGTTGTGTCCATAAATTCTTTAATAGAGTGGTAGTAGTTTCGCACCCAGATGAATGCAACACTATAAAATACGAGTAGGTCAAGTTTTTGTCAGTTAGGCAACAAACCGCTATAGTCAAATATTCTACTAAGTTTACTTATACCATTTCAATATCGGGATAGGATCGTTACAAAACTCATATGGCTCTTCTCCTGATGACGTAAGCAACACATAGAAAAGTGTTATTGACTCCCCGCAACAAAGACGAGACGCCCACGCACACTACCGGACCGACGAGTTCATAACGTATAAACACAAACAGTAAGCTTAGTCCTAAAGCCGCCAATGCCGCCAAATATGCGCCAGATAATAAACAAATAATAATAAATAATAATAATAAATAATAAATAAATAATAAATATGGACAACATCACATACATTGCTCTGATCCTGTGATAAGTAGCTTAAGCACTTGTGATACAGAAATCAAAATTGCGTCATAGTTTTAGTTACAAGGTCGGTACCAGACAGTGAATCCTTCTAAAGGCGTCTCCCAGCACATCCTGACCCCAGCTAATTTAGAAAGTTCATTTTCTGAATTGACAGGAACCAGGAAATGAACCTGGGACCGTTGGCTTTTCAGGCGACTCTCTGCGCCACTACGGTTATCCGGGCCGTCTCAATCTTATCTATCAAATTGCTTGATTTCCAGGATGCTGTTTGAACTGCCTCGTTTCTGCAGTGCATTAGGGATGTAATATAGACAGTGTCGACAGATTAATAGGCCTAATTATGTTTATTTCAAACGAACCATATTTGCTAGCTTTATAAGGGCTGGGGTAGTATGCCCGCGATAACGCGGTCGCGTTGCAGCGGCTTCTAGCGGCGAAATACAGTGCAGTAAGTGACAGCGACGAGCTTCCACCGGCTACATCTATTTTAGTATGTCGTATGGATAGGTGGTTATTGTTTCACCGCGCTTTAAAAGAATATATAATAATACTACTTACTTAATTTTTTAACACTTTTATTAGCTTCACTTGTAACTAACTTTGTAATCAAATCATGGATGTAGTTTTAAACCTACTTCTGACTGACGTATTGGTTTGATTTTATAAGCATCTGACATTCTGATGACAATACATTTATTTAACATCATTGTGTTGATCTGATGATGGAACCAAGAGATGGATTCAACTCTGAACTCTTCAATGACTACTGGTAAAACCCTTGTGTTTGGGCTCATTTGAATCGTCTTGACGAAACCAATACATATAAAAGTTTGTTTTAAAGTTTTTATACTATGACATCAATTCATTTATACTATTCGTCCTGTGAAAACTGATTGCAGCAAGTCACACGTCCATTGTGAGCCGTTGAACGCTGCGCGTACGCTAACTTAATCATGTACCCATTGATTTAAATAGTAAAAATACGGCTTACAGAACAAATCACTCTACACGTTTACCATACATGACACACTAACGCCATCTATTAGAACTACCTTAAACTGTGTCGTAAACGATTAAACAGCAACACACCATGCGTTGCTTTCTATTATGCCAAACGTTGAGATTAGAGAAACAAAATTTCTAAAACAATGTAAATATGTTTCTTATTTAACATATTTTCGCCTTACCTGACATATTGAATATCGTGCTTTTTATTAGTTGTGCTTTTGTCGTAGTGAACACGACAAATCTTATCATTTTCCCAATTTTAACGTACCTTCGCTCTCGACGACAGCCGACAGCCGACTACGTCACTTCGGTCTAAAGAGGATCACTTTAGGGCCACGTTAGTGGCAACAGTTTAACATGCGTTCCGCCCTGTCCTTACGAAGTAATTTGAAAGTCAATGCATGTACCTATTGTTCCTATTCTTATGCATTATAGTCGTCTTCAAACCGCATAGTTCTACTGCCCGACATTCAATTTTATAGGTTTCAAAATAGTCCGTAGCTAAAAATAGTTGATGAATGGCTTTTGATAGCCACAGACCGGATACTTCATATAAATTATTTTTGTGAAATAACTGAATTATACGACTTTTTCAGTTAAAAACTGGTCGGTACGATCAGGCAACGACGAGCGATAGGCAAGGCAGCCTCGAAGTTGAGTTACATATTCACATAATATCATGAGTTAAGTTGACGTTCAAAGGGTTTCTTAACGATAACGCATACCGACTTTCTGTCACGGTGAGAGTATACTACTCGAATGCGTGAATGCATGCTGGAAAATAAACAAAATCGTGTATCCTCTAGAACAATATGACAAGAAAAACACTTTTCCCATTTCGTTGGGAGGTAACCAGATTACCCTGATTTATAAGTCTACAAAATGTACTTTACTAGTACTAGATATTTACCACCTCTAAACCAGACGCATTTAATAGACATAACGATTTTATTAGATTTGATTTGAATACTTCTTGATAAAAATTACAGTGACTTTACAAGTGCAAGTCGTTTCCAAATAAAAAACTGGATCTCTTCGTATTGTTTCACACTACTACGCATATATTTATTTATTCTTTCATTCAACCTGGAATCGTTGGCCTGATCTCGAATCGCACTTAGCCGATTTACAATATTTCTTGTTTTATAGTTACAATTTTTTTATTAAATGTAAGACTTTTTTTAATACAGTATGGACGCTTGTATACCGTTTTCTGGGTAGACAAAACAAAACAAAAGTTAAAAAAAACACGATTATCTTATATTTATTAGCAAATTATTTGCCGTAATAACACAAATTCGGTAAACTTTTTAATCGATTTACTGTTACAGTTTTGATTTACAGTTACGGCTGTAATTGAAGATACAGTCCTCCTTTTCAAGGTTTTGTCCGCCATCTTGGATTATGCCCTAACGGTTCGTCCGCCGGGCGGTCGCTTGAACGCAAGTGTCGCCGGCGCGACTGCCGTTGCTATTAATACGATTTATCGTATATTTTTGTATGTAAAACGCTAAATCTAATTATTGAAACATTATCTCCGATAAATTTGCTATAGAAATGTCTATCATACGCAGAGAATAGTAAACTATGTAAATTTTGTAAAATTCGTAAAAGTTGAAAATAGTAGTTTGACCTGACCACTATTTGTATTTATTTAAAAATATAAGAACGAAATAAATGCCATGAGTAGCGGTTTTTATTAAATGTTTCCTTATAACACAACAAGATACGCAATTAAAACTATACACCTACATACAATAATTTTACAGAAATAACGATTTAAAGTTTCGTAAAAAATAGTTTCGGGGTCCCCACCTCCGATTTCGGGGATAAAATGGTTTAAGTGTCAAAGTTTTATGTCATGTTACGTGAAAAATAAGGGGTTATACTATCCTAGAACATGTTGCAATAGTTAAAAGTAGGAATTAATGAGTCAAAGAACATGAAATAAGGTCCAAAACCGGTTCTGGCGCGAATTGCCGCCTGGCGGTGGCGGGACCGTTCGGGTATAGACATACCGCTACCGCCAGGCGGTCGCTTGACCGTGGGGAGGATGTTGGGAAGTTAGTCGGACGGACGGGCAAACAGTCAGACAAATGCACCAGTGCGACGCGAAGGCTTATGTCTGCTTATGCAATAGAGGCTAAACCCGGGGCCACCAGCTCCAGCTTTGGTTTGCGCTAAAATTATAGACAAATTGGAACAAATGCAAAATGGTCAATAAATTTGAAAAAAATCTATTTGATTCTACAGATTTACATCTTTCTTTCTTTTCCAACAGTTTATTTTTCGCCTAAAATCTTATTTTTGCACCTCCGCAATAGGTACTACAAAATTAAACGTTTCATATCGCCCGGTAGCGTGCGGAAGTACGTTAGCATGTATAATCGCCCTCGTACCTTTTAAATACTCTTGTTCATTATTTAGGTCGTTTAATTTTACTAACAACCTCAGTCGAGTATGACTATGTTCACACCTGCATTTAGACACTCCCACGTTTTAAATACAGTCAGATGGCAGTACATCTGGATTTTGATATACCTTTGACAATACGCGAATATCCAATATGTCATGAAACTTCGACACTTAAAACGCTACTCCGACACAACTTTACTTAGAGAAGATGATACTTCAAAAACCAGTGTGAAATAATTTGAGAGATTCAAAATGAGAGCAAAATTAGTAAATAGTTACTAAAACAGATGGTACGAGTTTTTTAATATAGTATTACAAAACAAACGAATGAATTCATGAAACTACGGTACGTAAGTAATTTGGTTTATCATTTTTTGTCTTGAGGCCAATACTGCCCTTTTATTTATCATTGGCAGGCACATCTGTCGATATTAATTTAAATATAGGATATTCGTCATTAATTTGAAGATAAAGTTTAAAATATACAATACGAATAAATTTAATTAATTTCATTTTATTCTCAATTAATTTCATACGATGTTTTTTATTTCAATCAGTGAATAAATTTGCTTAATTAATAATAATGATTATTAGTAAAGCTACAGATGACATTTTTGTGGTAAGATTCTCATATTGTACCTGCTTACAATGTTTTCCAACATTCTTGAACACTCTTTAATGTCAGTATTACGAATTTTTTTAAATAATTTTCCCACCATTCTGCAATATTTTAGATCATCCTGATCTGTCCTGATCAACATTTTAGAATATTCAGGATTATCTGGAATCTTTCATGCAGTCCTAAACTGAAACCTTCTGTGAGGGAATTGTGGAGTACCATGCCATATAAACAATTGCTAAGAGTGAGTCATAGCGGTATGCGTGAAAGCACAGAGAACTTTATTCTAACAACATGTATTTTTGGACTTTACATACTTAATAATTAATTAAAAGAGTTGTTGTTATAGGAGGTTAACGTTGTAGGTATATTGATTTATTAGATAACTACGTAATACTCGTATTTAGTATTCTAAGGTTTTAGTATCTCACTGCGAAACCCCGGATACCAGAAAGAACGAAACAATAATTACCTGTAATCACTTCTACCGTCGCACACATGTGTCCGTTCGAGGATCCTTTAACACTCCGGTGAACACAGAGAGGTAATGAGGTACAAAATTGTGATACGTATTACTTATTATATTTCCTTAGTAACAACGCCCATGAAATTCTTTATTATGGGTCTAAAAACCATTTATTAATCATATTTCGTTTTCATATTAATCATTCATCATCATTGATTAAAGATTTTAAGATCGTATAAGAATTTTGTGGATTGTATATTGATTCTGATGATAACCTGATGACTTTGGAAGTCTACTGCTGAACATATTCCATCCCCATCAATAGCCCTCCCATCCAAGCGGCTTCCTGCAATCTTGACTAGGTCGTCTAGCCTGCCCAGCATGCTTGGTCTTCCAATTCAATTAAATTATTTGTTGCATAACCATATGTTTAGTTACAGTAGGTCTTATTTGTTAGGTACAGTTGACATATGGACCCTATGTCGGGCATAGCAATTTAATGTAGATTAATGTTCCAATTCATGATCTCCACTTTCTTCTCCAACGGATTTCAGCTCTGCGAGCAATGTGGCCTCCTGCCTATTGCCATTCTAATGGGTGTTAGCTAATAAAAATACAAAGGAAAAGTAAGGAGATAAAAATTCGACTTACATATAATAATTCAATTGGCTCATGGATCTTGCAGCTTGCTTGACGAAATTTAATCGAATAGATTTGTATTTTTGTTCGTATTTTGGTATTGATGTAAACATAGAGCTTTAAACTAGACGCGAAAGAACAGCAGCTAAAGTGTCAGTGAAATTGCTTACCAGAAAAGCTTAAGCCTCAAAAGCTTCAACAGTAAAAAGATTTAACATCGCACGTAATCTGTCCAGTCCGATCAGAAACGAGTAGTTGGTAGTCTTAAACTAAGCAAGCTCATGTAGGTTACTATCTAAAGCACAGTGATAATTGGTGTTACGGTGTCAGAGAAGTGACCGTCGAGGATAAAGTAATCCGGGCGCTGGCCCTCGTGTTTAGCCTTCGGACTTTGCGGTAAACAACTGCTCCGAACGACCGCCCGATAATGCGGTTAGAAGTCTTGCCAGTTGATGGCTTTTGCCTGTACATTTCTTGGCTTTTCTGACATAATATGTCGAAAATATCCGGCTTTATGTGCACTTTACTAACTTATTAATAGACCCGCAGGAATAGTACTCCGGATACACACCTCAAAGAATTTGAATTATTATACTATTAACCTATCTCCTTTCACTGTAGTTTCTCCTGTCTATTTTTCTTCTACTTTATTTATTTAACCATTTTTCCTACATCTTGGTCACTAGATTCTTTTTCATGTTAACAGGGTATTTATTTATTTACATGTATTTATTTTAAGTATGTATTCATATTATGTCTGTATTATATAAGTATTTTACTATGCCCATGTACTAGGTAGTATGTATTTTATTTTATTTGTTTGTTTAATTAGTTTGTTAAATTTTTGGACTTTTATGTTTTGGAACTCTTTACCGCCTCCCTTCTCTCAATATTAATTCAACTTTCCTCTACCTGAAGGTTGTCTGGAAGAGATCGCTTCCAGCGATAAGACCGCCTAAATTGTGCTATTCACTAACTACTTTCCTGTGATTTGTTTGTTTTGTGTGGTGTACAATAAAGAGTATCTATCTATCTATCTATCTATCTATATTAAATAGTTTAAGGGCCAATTTTTAAATAGTCAGATAACTTTTAATTGAAGAATAAGTTTGACATTTGACAGTTTTCGTATAGAAATTGTGTCAAAACGACAATTTTATTATTTGGGTAAAGTTATCTGGCGATTGAAAAATCGGTCCAAAACCGCATAGGCAATTCCTGATCTATTTCTAACAACCGGCTCATTATATTTTCTGACACAGTTTCACAACCTAATACAAATTAAATTGCCTGTAGACGCTATCTATAAGGCACTCGGTAGCATTTTCGCTAAAAACTGAAAGTTTCGTGAGAATATTGATATGGAAATACTTTATATAATAGAGCTATCAGTTTGATTTAATTGTACACACTAATCATAAAACCAGCAAGCGTAGGACGTCCACCCACAAGGTGGACAGACCGCTGGATGCATACCGCGTCCAACCGGCCAATCTAAAGTCACTGGGGGAGGCCTATGTTCAACAGTGGACGTCCTATGGCTAAAATGATGATGATGAATCATAGACTAACAAGATAAAATATCCATGAAAAAATTAAAAAATAAAGCTGTGAGGTCAACTAAACGGATTGTGCTTGCATAATGAAATTTCATGTGCCACTGACCTAATTTGTTTTACGTCACGCTACAATCGTGATACAATAAAGGCAATGCATAGCATTTAGGTATAGCGGTTGCTTATTTTTATTTAATTTGAGCATAATTGTTACCTATTATTACGGAAATAAATGAATAAACCTTAATAAGAAAACAATCAATAGCTATAAAATTTTTTGTATAATGCAATCTTTTATGCTGATGAATTTTTATGTTTTTTATTAGTACGTATTTTTTTATTCTAAGTAAAGTTTTCCCCCAATTCTCTAGCTATTTCTGTTCAAACCCCTATGTAGTTTATAGTTCACACTATCCTGCCTTGATTTTCCTCTTCGGTGGAGGAATGTACCTGTTTGCCGATATAACCATTTTAGGTAACTACGCCTGCTTTTTAAATTACAACTTAAAGCTTTAGCTATTTAAAATGAATTAAAAACATCACGATATTGTTTTCTGTGTAAATATAAAGTACCTACACCTAAAACTAAGTCAACTATATCCAAGCCTGTCCCGATCGGCGTTTGATTTGTCTTAAACGCAACGTCCCGGGTTCGATTCCTGATGGTTCGGGTCAAATCTGAAAGCGATATTTTCCACTAAAATGTAGGTACTTACGTACGTATGTACTAGGGGCGTGCATTGGTTTCAGATGGGGGTAGGCTGTGAGTGAAAATTGAGTAAGTTTGCGTGAAACAGTAGGCGATCTCGCGGCAGCCTAACATTGGTTAAATTGCACAGGAACGATCTAAGTTGCGCGCTTTAGTAAGGAATAAGTATAGGTAGACGAAAAATAGTTACAGAATATTTATTGTTTATTGTTGAATATGTAATTAATAATTATGGTTAGATGTTCTGTCAGTTTTTTATGAAGGTAGGCTCTGCATAATAGCCTATATGGGATGCACGCCCCTGGATGTATCTCCTTACTTCGAGACCATGACAATTGGTGTGCTGTCTGGCGCTTATTTATAATATTAAGTACTTTCCTCGCACACATTACAGTTGCTGGTATTGCTTAAAGCAGAGCGCCAATGCTAATAATATCGCAAGGACTCTCGACCTTTTTGATGTTGCATAATACATAATACAAGAATATTTCATCGAAGTATGCGAATCAAATAACGTCTAGGTTAATGGATTTCTTTGAACAAGTTACTCAGCTCAGCCAAATGAATAAACTAGTGATGTAACGAATATTCGCGTTTTTTATTTTAAATATTCGCATTCGCAATAGATTATGAGAATGTTTTGCGAATGTATTTGGTAATGAAAGTAAAATAATTAATACATATTATCATAATTTAAGAAACTACAAATTTTACTTTTGTGTGTATTTGGACTCTTCTAAACAAATCAAATGAGCCTAAGCATGATTATTGTACTAGTAGTAATTAAAGAGTTCCACTATCCATCTTCTGGCTCCATCATCAGATCAACACGATGGTGTAAAATCATTGTGTTTATCCGAATATCAGATTTAAATGGATACGTCGCGTCAGTTTGAAATTTTCAAGTAGTTTTTTTTTAGTTTTTCAATTCAAGATTTGATAACATAGTTAAGTTAGTTAAAGTGAAGATAATAAAAGTGTCCGAGTTTATAACGATGCAACTGAAAAGATTTAAAATATTTAAACGAAGCGTAGTCCCTTTTACCCCAAGACACAAAGACCTTAAAGCCCTAGCCCCACCTAACAATAAATATAATAAAGATGAAGACAGGAAAGTGAGATGCTCTAAGGTCACTCAGGGTAGCAGCCTTACTTACGGTAGGTAGGCGGTACTTTTGGAGTCGGTGCAAACAAAAACATTGAATCTCTCATCGCCTGGCACCGACTCCAAAAGTAACTGATTAGGTACTTAAGTGTTAGGATTATTTTTAGCATTTTGGTGTTTTGAAGTCGGTTTTTTTTTTTTTAATAAAATTTACTTATTTCATCTATTTTTAGTGATAAATCCTAATCTAACTGCTGAACACCGATTTCATCCCCTATTTTCCTACCCTTAGGGGTGATTTTTATTTTGCAAACTTTTATCATAGCATCTTTGAAGTATAAGCTATTCAATAAAACAAAAATCATCAAAATCGGCTCATATTTGTCGAAGATAGGTAACAAGAACCACAACCAAAATATTATCTGGGTATATATTTGTAGATTTTTTAAAAAAGTTCTAAATCAATTTCGATAAAATTTATATGGGACCACCTCTGAAATATGATCTACCAAACAAAAAAAGAATCATTAAAATCGATTCATAATTGGCGGAGTAATCGCGTAACATACATACAAAAAAAAAACATACAGTCGAATTGAGAACCTCCTCCTTTTTTAAAGTCGGTTGATTAGGGCCTTTTTAGGTTATTTAAATGTGATTGTATTTCAAGTAAAAAGCAACATTAGTCATAATTTATGGAATTTCGTCTATATAAGAGATAAAATTTTTTTTTTTATTAGAAACTAAAAATAAAGTTGACAAATACGAGTAAGGTTACTTCTTAATGCTCGTATTGTAAAGATGTTAGACATTCAAAGCATGTAAGTACGTAACACGTTACCGGAGCCCAGTTCTTGGGCCATAAACGTATTACACACTGGCTAGTTTCGGCACAAAGTGAAATATATGAGTGTGCAATAACGCTCATCAGTTCAGGTCGGCTCCCGGCCGATTTACCAAATTGCTTCGGGAGCCGATTCATGCCTGCCGAATTAACCATTAATTCAATTATCAATCACTCCCGCCGCACCAGACACGTGTTTCATTCATATCACAATATAGTGTTTTCGGCCTCGACACCTCCATGTATCAACATCAATTAAGTATTTTCAACTGGGAAAATTCGCGGCATGTCCTAACGGCCTAAATTGCGTATTTATCCACTGCATTGATTTTAGCAATACAATTTTGATGAATAGCGCTCTCCGTGCTTAATTTTTCGGTAAGTGGAAAATATCAAAGTGGTTTGTGGAATTAAGTTAATTGTGATTTAAGTCTGTTATCGTTGTTATTTAAGTGTCATTAATGTTTTTGAACGTTTACAAAGAGCTTGTTATAGTGGTAAGATTTATCAGTTCCTATAGCCATCCATTACGGAGTTGCCACTAGCTGCCGGAGTAATCTGAACAATATACCTAAGTACATATATGTATAAATCAATCAGGTCAGATAAGCTCGTTTTGTGCTTTTCTCTGTCCTTAACCCGTGTTGTTTTTTGGTTTTATAAGAATTATAAGGCAGCTTCATACTAATGTAATGGTTTACTATTTGATAACACTTTGTTCAAAAAATGGTCTAATTTAACTTGTGTAGGTATGCGTAAATCATCATCATCATCGTTTCAGCCACAGGACGTCCACTGCTGAACATAGGCCTCCTCTAGTGATTTTTAGATTGGCCAGATGGAAACAGCCTGCATCTATCGGCTTCCTGCAACCTTTGCCAGGTGGTCTGTCCACCTTATGGGTGGACTCCTACGCTGCGCTTGCCGGTACGTGGCCTCCATTCCAAAACCTTTCTGCCCCATCGGCCGTCAGTTCTGCGTACTATGTGCCCCGCCCACTGCTACTTCAGCTTGCGTAAATATAAACCAAAATACCATGTACCATCGCGTCAAGTAAGTTTATCAGCAAAAACGCAGCAATGGAAAAGAAACTTATAAATGTAAGGGAAAAAAATAACAAAACAATAAAATTAACTGACTAAAAAGGTCAAATTATTTGTAGTCATCAGTTTATAATTACTTAGGGTTCATTGTTTAAATTAATTTATGTGTTTTGTACTCGGTGCACTTGACTATTTACGTTTTTAATTTAAAGTTGTTTTGATTATTTAATAACATCAAACCTTTTTTTTTTAAATCATAAGAAATCAGTTTAAAAACTGCTCGTTCAAACTAGATGACGTTTTAATAGGAACAAATTTGAAAATACACCTAGGTACTTCATCCATTAAAAGAAGAACCATAAAATAATAATTTGCCATTGGCTACACTCATGTAAGCCACAAAGAGAAAAAAAACAATTGGGAGTGACCCATCAAAAAGTTATGCATACCATACTTATAAAAAAAAAGTGCTTCCAATTGAGAAACTGTTCCGTATAGGTTAAAAAAAACATACCTTCAAAATAAAAAAGAGAACTAGTCTTTTCGCAATTAAAGTTTAGAATAAGCACACACCCGGCACTCGGCCACCTACTATGTATGTAGTTTGCAGCTTTATTTGTGACAATTTTACGTAGAAATTATGAAAATATTCCAGCTCACTACGCGAATATTCTAGTATTGTGCCAGAAATTTATTTAGCTCGCCGGTCAAATATACCAACCCCCAAAACGATTTAGCTCTATTAGGTCCTACATGAGGGCATCGCATTTTAGTCTATATTACGAGTATCTTGCGGGTTTGAATTCCACAAGGGGCGGGTGTTTGTGTGATGAGCATGAACATTTGTATAAATGCCATGGATGTTTGTTTTTAAATATGTCTATCCGTTATCTATCCGACTAGGTAGGTCCAACTTCGAAAGATTAGTGGCACAACGAATCTAACTCCGTTGGGCAGCTTTCGGGAAACTACGTAATATCTTCTCTTCCGACATCCCCCAGAGCCTAAAGACTAAAGTCTTTGAGCAGTAGGTACGTGTTGCCAGTGATGACTTACGGCACTGAAACGTGGTCTTGTATATTGGCCTCCTAAACAAGCTCACAGTCACCCAACGTGCTGTGAAGAGAGCTATGCTTAGCGTTTCTCTGCGAGATAAGATCCGAAATGAAAAGATCCGTAGATTGCAAAGCTAAAGTGGCAGTGGGCAGGCCACATCGCTCGCAGAACTGACAACCGTTAGGGAAGACAAGTTCTGGTGACCACGAACTGGAAGACACGCCTGGGCACGCCTCCCACGCGGTGGACTGACGACCTGGTCAAGGTTGCGTGCAGCCGCTGGATGCAAACGGCCCAGAGCCGCTCGCTGTGGCGTTCTATAGGAGAGACCTGTATCCAGCAGTGGACTTCCAGAGGCTGATAATGATGATGATGATGATGACGATCCGTTATCTAGTCGCCATTGTACAAGCTATGCTTTGTTTGGGGCTAGGATTTTTTTGTGACTGTTGTTTTTTTTTAATGATTTTAGCTGTACCTACTCTAAGATGTGTCTAATTACAACGGAAATTTAAATATCGTCCTATAGCCTAACGTCCCACTACAGGGCACTTAACTAAGAGTGGTTTGGGCCATACTCCACCACGCGGGCCCAGTGCGGATTGGTAGATGGGTGTTGTAAAGCCAGGGACTAACTACACCTTTTTTTCAGATGTATGAAGCCGTATTAAGGCCACAGGCCTAGGCTTAAAGATTATTATCACGCGATTTTACCTGGATGGGTAATCAAATCTTTACGTGTTTTCCGAAACATGGAGATGCTGTCGGAATGGTCACTCCCAACCCAACCGCAGCGTAGGTTGCTTAACTTTGGTAATCACAATCAAAGGGCTGCCGCCACTGAGCTACACACCTGAAGCATGAAAGTGTATCTTCATTAATTCAGAAAAGTTGCTGTAATTAAGTGTTTATGTCAGTTTTCACATGTTATTTAATATCATTTATGCATGGCGTGGTAGCCTCTAATTAAGGCAACACTATTAAAATGTATATCTATAAACCGTATTTTGTATTGTCTAGGTGTAGGTATGTAAAAGGAGGGGAATTCGGATCATTAAAACCATCTTCATTACTCATGGTAGCTGTTTATTAATACCACCAATAATTAACAACAATTAAATTAAAATAATCACATAAACAATTTTAGCACAGTCTCGAATAATAGATGTTACCACTTTGAGCTCCGACGAGCAAATGCGCTATGACTGCGGCGTGCGGCCTTTTTATAGCCCGACCGGGGTGGGGTGATCGTGCGACACTTGTTTACGTCGTCAGAACACTTGCAGCACGACGTGATATTTGCGTTGGTAGAATCATGTAATATTGTGCGCCGATACGGCCATTCTGCAACTAGGCGCGTCCCTGCGCCTATTTTGTAATACGAGTAGTTTTATCTGAAAAAAAAGGAAATTATGAATACAAGTAATTGTTACCAAAGCTGTCTTTTTTGTTAGGACAGACTCCATAGCCTTAAGCGCACTGTTATTTTACACTTCTCATCCCATATGATCGCACAATTAGGCGCTTATTTAGACTGAGCCTCAAACCGTAAGACCTCATAGCCTCAGCGCTAATATTGGTACACACATCATTCAAAATCATACCTTGGAGCCTCAATGCCCCTATTGGTATCGCACACTAAAGAAATAATTTAACAAAGTATTATACTTAACTTATTGAACACATTCAAAGTTTTGTCTAAAATTAGATTGTTCTCTGTTCATTGCCGATATGGCCACATTATTTTGAACTCCAAATTTGGGTGCACTTCTTAAGTGTTCATGACACACCTTCCTGAATCGACCGCGACCATTAATACGTCGTATTTCATATCTGTCGTGTGGCAATACTTTTTTGACTTCAAATGGTCCATCGTATTTAATACTTAATTTTGTGCCCAGTCGCGGTGGTTCCCTCAGAAGAACATATTCGCCTTTTTCGAATCTTTTCACCTTTGCCTTTCCTTTATCGTATCTTGCTTTATCTTTTTGGGCCTTCTCGGTCATCCTTCCCAGCACAGCTTCTTTTAAAGATTCTGGGTTGATGCGTTCGTTGTCTTCATCTATTATGTTTAGCAATTCCGGCGGTACGCTGCCCCTTTTACCAGTCAATAATTCAATCGGTGTCTGTTGAGTAGTTTTTGAAATAGTACAGTTAATAGCCAATTGCAGAGTTCCAAGAGACTTATCCCAATGAGTTTTTTGTGTGTGTTTGATTACTGTTAATCCATTTTTTATGATCCTCATAATTCTTTCAACTTGCCCATTTCCTCTGCTAGTGTATCCTGCGCATTGGTGCAATTCAATTCCATATTGATCACAGTATGCTTTGTAATGGGAAACAAACGCACCGTCGCCATCAACAATAATGCGTTTTGGAGCACCAAACAAAAATACAACTTCTTGCAAATGTTTCAATGCACTGATTTGAGTTTTAGTCTTTGCATGTTGTAAAATAACAAACTTGGTAAAGGCATCAATTGCTACGAACACATATTCTTTTTGAGTGGCAGCTCCACTAAGTTTACCCGAAATGTCAATATGAATAGTGTGGAATGGTTCTGGAACCTTTTCAATTGGGTGTAGTCGACTCTGTGTAACTCCAGATGCTCCTTTCATAGTTGTACAAACCACACAATGCTCTACGAAATACCTAACCGTTGACGACATTTTAGCAAACCAGAAGTTTTCCCTGAGTTTTGCTAGAGTTTTTTCCCATCCCATGTGTTTAAGTGCCTCGTGGTATGTGTTTATAAGACTCCACTGGTATGACTGTGGAACAACTTTGGTTAGTTTTGTCTTACCGTTTAAAGTAGTTTTGTGGTATAAAATGTTCTCCCTGAGTTCATATTCTGGATGAAGTTGTGCATTTCTGTGTAGTTCGTCGATGATTTTGGATATTTCTTGATCACGGTGTTGTTCTACTATAAGCCAGTCATCTTTAGTAGAAAGGTTCATAACAACCTTAAGAGGATTTCGGCTTAAAAAATCTGCATGTTGCATTTTTTCTCCTTTTCTATACTCAACTTCAAACTCGAAGTTTTGCAAAAAAGCCCACCATCTGTGAATTCTGGGTAGTAATTCTTGTTTGTAGCGGGATGCTTTGACTGCATTACAGTCCGTCACAATAGTAAAGTTTCTTCCATACAAGAAGTGACGAAAGTGTTTGATCGATCGCACTATAGCTAAGGTTTCGAGCTCATAGCTGTGGTACTTGGATTCGGCTGGAGTTGTCCTCATACTAAAATAGCCAATAACATGACGAACCCCATCTTTTATTTGGATTAGTATTGCTCCAAGTCCCACTGCACTAGCGTCGGTGTGTAACTCTGTAGAAAGACCTTCTTGGAAAATAGTGAGTAGTGGTGCTGATGTAAGGTAATTAATGATCTTCGAACGTACTGCTTCGTGCTTTGTTGTCCACTCCCATTTGGTATCTGATTTAGTCAGATTATATAAGGGAATCATTTCTGTTGAGAAATTGGGTATAAAACGTCGAAAATACCCAGCTAAACCATTAAATTGTCTTAGTTGCTTAACGTTTGTCGGTGGAGGAGATCTAGCCAAAGCTTCAAGTTTAGATGGACTTGGTCTTACCTTTCCATTACTTACTATGAATCCGAGGTATTCGATAGAAGTTTTCATAAAGGAGCATTTTTTTACATTAATACTGAATCCCGCTTTAGTGAGAGCTGCTAGTACGTTTTCCAACTTTAAGAGTCCTTCAGGAATTATTTTACTAGGTATTAAAACATCATCCATATAAACAAGAGCCTCTTTTCCTCTTAAATCTCCTAAAGCCTTATTTATAGCTCTTTGGTAAACTGATGGGGCATTGGTTAGTCCAAACGGCATTGTCAAATATTCATATTGTCCATCTGGAGTGATGAATGCTGTTTTCTCTATAGATTCAGGAGAAATTGGGATTTGATGGAATCCCGCTGCCATATCCAAGCATGTGAAGTATTTGGCCTCAGCCAGTTGATCTAATTGTTCAGAAATCAAGGGTAAGAGGTAATGGTCTCGTACTGTGTTAGCGTTTAAGTCTCTGTAATCTACGCATAGTCTGTCTTCACCATTTTTCTTTTTTACCATGATGATCGGACTTGCAAATGGTGAGTTACTCTCCCGAATAATATTTTTGTTTTGGAGTTCTTCAACCATTTTCTGAACTTTCTCACGTTCAACTGGGGCTAACCTGTATGGTCGGCGGTTTACTACCTTATCAGGATTTTTTAGTCTAATCGTGAGCTGACCTGTCGTTATTCTAGATCCTGAAATACCTTCCGAGAACGAACTGTTGTACTTGTCTAGCAAAGTCATCAAGCTTTTTAATTCTTTTTTATCGGTTATGTCCGTGTCAATTGTGATAGAAGACAATTGATATATTTCAGCTTCCTTCTGCTGACTATTGCTACTTATTGTAATACCGTCGTTTGTAAAAGTTACTTTTATCCCTGGAGTACTCAGCAAATCTTTTCCGATAAGAATATCAGCAGGTAATTCGTGATCTAAGACTACATGAAGATTGAGTTCAATATTAACATCATTTATGTTACAGATAATACTTATCTGGCGTAAAGATATAGTTGGTACTGGGCCAATACCTTTTAGGTGAGTCGTTTTGGTCAATATCTTTCCAGGAAGGGATAAGGCTATTGATTCTTTTACTAGAGAACAATCTGCACCACTATCAAACATTGCCTGATATTTTTTATTGTTAACATTTAGAGAAATCATATTTGAAACATTCTCACCTTTTTGGCATAGGTTCACGTTCTTTTCGGCATTTTGTCTTTCAGCATTCATCCTCTTGTAACAGTTTTCGTAATTGTGTCCAGGAATGCCGCAGTACGAGCATTCCCTTTTCTCGTTGTTTTGGGTAACCTTGGTCGATGTTTGTTCCTTTTGTGTCACTGCATTTTGCTTACACCATCGGGCTTTGTGACCTGGTTTGCCACATACAAAACAGTCCACACTTAGCCTATTGTTGTCAAGTCTAATTTTCTTGGCAGGTACGTACTCTCGTGGTGTCAAAACCTTCCGTTTTCGCATAGTCTTTGCAATGGCTATTAATTCCGGTACTGAATTGGACTTACTATTAAGAAGTTCAGTGCGGAGGTGGTCATCCTGTATGCTGCCGATCACAAATTCTACGGCGTCTTGCTCTGTGGGGTTTGGTTTGACAATTTTCTTGAACATTTTCCAGATGTTGGATATGTAATCTGGGATATCAGCAGCATCATCGATAGTGTACCGACGAAACTTAAGAACATGCGAAAAGTACCTGGACTCAGGTTCAAATGTTTGTATCATATCTTCTTTCATTTCGGCCCATGTGGTGGTCCTGAGTAAGCAGTCGTCAGCCCACAGCTGTGCTCTGCCTTTGACTACACCAGCTGCTTTAAGCCTTACTTCATGATCCTTCAATTTGTATTCGTCCTGTGTCCTTGTTATGAGTTCAACCCATTCTCTCACATCGGTTCCTTGATCTGGATCAAAACTTGGAAAATAAATATCAGATATGCGAGCTGAGTCCTCTGGGCGAAACATTTTTATCATTTCTGCCAGAGTAGCCTGGTTATCCTGAGACAGCTGACTCATCATTTCACGCATAGTGTCCTTAAATGTATTTGCCAGAAGCGCCATAGTTGTGTTATTTGTACTGGCCGATGGTTGCTGGCGTTGATTCATCCCACTTCTGATGTAAAAGGAGGGGAATTCGGATCATTAAAACCATCTTCATTACTCATGGTAGCTGTTTATTAATACCACCAATAATTAACAACAATTAAATTAAAATAATCACATAAACAATTTTAGCACAGTCTCGAATAATAGATGTTACCACTTTGAGCTCCGACGAGCAAATGCGCTATGACTGCGGCGTGCGGCCTTTTTATAGCCCGACCGGGGTGGGGTGATCGTGCGACACTTGTTTACGTCGTCAGAACACTTGCAGCACGACGTGATATTTGCGTTGGTAGAATCATGTAATATTGTGCGCCGATAGGTATACTTTGTTGGCTGTCTGTCATTGAACAAGGGTTTTTTTTTGTTTGTGCCTTGTAAGGGCGCTGGCGCTCTGTTACGATTTGTATGGGGAAGTAACTTTAATATTAATTTAAGATATCGATATTCGTCCCATAGAAACCGGTTAATTGCTGATACTGGAATCGGCTATTAACAGGTTTGTATAAACTAATTAACAAGAAAGTACTTATTAATTAGTCTAATTGTCGGAACAGGATTAATATTTTTTTTTTATTAATTAACTTACGTTCTGTATTCCGCATTTAATTATACATTGAAAAAAAAATAGCGTGGGCAGGATGTTTTCATTGAAAACAAAACTTATTAAAAATTCCATTTCCAATTAATATCTGTCGACAGCGTAAAATAGACGGAACGTTCACGGTATCGTTTAATTATGGCCGAAGTTGACAATAAAGTAAAAAATCCGCCCGGCATCAGCGGCAATGTTCGCCGATAGAGTCGCCGTCAGTGATTTACATCGCAATAAGTTTTGAGGGTTCTGAACCTCGACAGAAAAAACTGCCCAGTGTAGGGTTCCGTAGTTGCTCGTCACAAATATGCGTTCTTATTATATGGGCCTTTTTGATACTATGAGCTTGTACGTTCGCGGTTTAACGGCTAATAACGACTAATCGGGCACAATGGTAACTAAAGTAATTGTGATATTTATATTTACATTTAACAATAACATTACAAAGTTATTAAGGACCTAATTATAACTTAATAATTCTATGGAATTTTCATGAATTTTCTACTTGTCCAAGTACATGTTACCTATAACCAGAGCCAGAGGCCCGTAATTAATTAGAGGCCATTAATTTCCGCAATTTGACAATAGTCGCAATCTGGTGTCGATCCGCTCCCAGTAACATTACAATCACAAACGGTATTCTCGTAAACTTTTAATTTGACGTAAAATTATCAAAACTATCCAAATAAGACTGAAAATAGAGCAAAAAAAAATCTATGAACACAGACCTTCCCCTAATGATTTTTATCTTTTTTACTTATCACCTAATTTTAATATCGTAAATACTTTCACATACCTAAAAACAGACAAAGCGGCCTTTTTTTTTCTTGACATGGCATGCAGTTTTTCAGTTTAGAACTCAACTGATTTTCTTTTAAGCTAGGTAATTAATTTCACAATAGGTCACCTGGGTTAGAAGAACATAAAGGCTACTATTAATATAAACTACCTGTATGTATTTTTATAACAGTGTTTAAATAAGAAATTATATTTGAAACGAAATGACTTAGTAATACTAATAGTACCTATGATGACACCATTTGCATATCGACAGATCGATAAAACATGTATTGAACAATGAACATACACTGAAAAAACGTAAGGGGTAAAAATAAATGAAATACTGTTGAAAATAACCCAGCTTGTTTGTCAAAATAGCGCCTGCAAAGTTTGTAGCTAAAAACAAATACATCAAGTTTGCTATCATTACTTGTTAAATATTAACCGTTTCGATTGTTTAAAAACACTTCTTTATTAATACCACAGTAGCCTTCACTAATAACAACAGAGTAAAGTTGGCTGCGTTTAGCAAATTTTACTTTGTAACCGTAGAAATATCACATAGCGGAGCTTATTTGTCATAGTCAATCAACTTACTAAACTACAGCCGGCTTACTCGGCATATAACATCAGTGTTACTCGGTTTTCTCAGCCAATTTATTGGGTTACTACAACCGGTTTACTCGGTAGCTGCTGCAATGTTACTCGGTAAATACAGCCAATTCATTGGGTTACTACAACCGGATTACTCGGTAGCTGCTGCAATGTTACTCGGTAAATACAGCCAATTCATTGGGTTACTACAACCGGTTCACTCGGTAGCTGCTGCAATTTTACTCGGTATTCTCCGCCAATTTATTGGGTTACTACAACCGGTTCACTCGGTAGCTGCTGCAATTTTACTCGGTATTCTCAGCCAATTTATTGGGTTACTACAACCGGTTTACTCGGTAGCTGCTGCAATATTACTCGGTAAATACAGCCAATTCATTGGGTTACTACAACCGGATTACTCGGTAGCTGCTGCAATGTTATTCGGTAAATACAGCTAGTTTATTAGATTACGTAGTTACAGCAATCTTATTGAGTACTCGACGAAACCCATTCATTCGGTATATATGCATATAAACTGTATTATGAATAAAAATTTAACCGTTTTGCAATATTATGCAGGTACTTTCAAATTTTATTTCAAAGCACCTATTAGTTTTAAAAGTCCCTAGGTACCTAAATAATTATCATTATTATGATACAATACAATCTGTATGCCTATGTACCGATTAAATTCATTTCGAGTTCTAAAAAATATTGCTGTAACCACCTACAAATACATTTAAATACATAAAAAAGTTTTATTAATTACTATGATGCTGACAAGAGACAGCTGTAAAGTGGCTGTAGTTACCGAGTATCACTGCTGTATAAGAACGGGGGTATAAGTGGTTCTTAGGAAATTAGAATACAAACATAAGTATGTATAATAATACTGATTTATTGGGTTTAGATGAAAATATACATAAAACAGTTTCTAATATTACTTAGGACATGTAAATTTTCAAAATCAATCTAATCTAGGTCAACTTTATTTTTATAAGAACAAGTCTTCAATGTTTTAATTAATTTCTGATTTATTTTAGATGTTATATAAAATAGCCCATTCATAAAATGACTAGGCGCACAGACTGTCTTTTTTCTCCGAAAATGTAACTGGTAACACTAAACAAAAGAAAAGTAAACCAAACAAAAAAAAAATTTAAAATATTATGTAATTTCTAATTGAAAACAATATGTTTTTGCAATCTAATATGCTGTTTATGTTTAATGTAAGGCTCTTGCTATGTGAGTGTCGTAGAGGCTATATGTATATCAGGGCCCCAAGTCTGCTAATTTAAGGAGGCCTAATTAAATATCAATTGGATCTCATAGTAATTGTTTGACACATTTGGTATTCTGCTACTAATTTAGGACTAAAATTAGTAGCAGAATATCTACCAATATATCCTGATAATTAACAACCCTGATAGCTACTTACGTTTGACAAGCGATGACGCTACGATTTTTTTTTATTATTTTTATTTTACAACGTAACGTTTACAAAGTAAATGAAGACTATCGCATAAAGAGCTCACGTTAACGACTTTATTATGTGAAATTGTCGTTAACGTGAGCTCAGTTTATGAAAATACTTATTTACTTTGTTTGTAAAATAAAACAAAAATTGCAAAATTATATTCAGCAGCCTCTATTGTCATATGTAAGTAGATATACTTACTATACAGGGTGTTTGGTAATGGGTATATCAAGCCGACACTAGCCTATGGTACCATTTGTATATAAATAGTATGGTAAAGTCAGAAATTTCATATCATCGTTTATATTTTTTTAATTTTCATACAACACAACGTATTTAGAAGCAGATTTTCATATATATTTTTTTAAATGATGCCAAATTTCTTATTTCACCATACTATTTATAAGCATATGTCAACATAGGCTAGTCCCGGCTTGCTATACCATTTACCTGACACCCTGTAGTGCATCCTTAAGGTATAATACAATAACCCGAAAATCTCCGGGGGTTGTTGTATCCGTGAAACTAAATAACTTTACCATAGAAAGATAGAGCAAATTTTCAAAAACAAAATCGTTCTCCCGTCGTAAATTGATCAGCTGATAAGCAGTCTTCTAATAGGGAAGTTGTTTTATATTTTTAAGGGAATTTGTATTTTTTATATTTTTGTTTAGTTTCACAGGCACAACAACTCCTTTAATCACTATCGAAGTTTATATCATAAAAACTTCCGTGAATGTGCTAGGTATACAACATAATAATTTTCTGAAACTTACATAGTAGCTTGTACATTTTTGCATCTCAGACAATACTATAAAAGACATTACAAGGGACTTCTCAAAACTATGTACTGCTTACCATCTAGTAAAAAACTCTTAGCATTTGGAATCGGTGAAAGTAACGATTCATAAAATACAGTGCAATAGACAATTCTGTCAGCAGTTTTGACATGGTATGCATAATAATGTTCATCAAACTCGACAGTATCTAATAACGTACCCGAAAAAACTAACTGTTTTTTGTCGTAGAGGTAAATTTGTTTGACAATTAAGAAATTGTATAGATATTCATCATTACTTACACTATGCACAAATATGCATCCTATGTCATAACGTAAAGAGGAACTCATAGCCCAGTTGACACTTATTAATGATTTTGAAGAATCTAAATTCAATTTTGATTGAACAAACTTAGTTTCTGATAGCAAAACTTTCTTCTGAGGAGTTAAAATCATTATTTTCTATCGCATTGGATGTCTGCCTACGTTGTTCTTTAGATACATGACATTTATCTAGGTGCCTTTTAAAAGAGCTATATAATTGAAATGATCTCTTACAGTCGTCTTCACAACACCTAAATGTTGCTATAGTGCGATTGCTGTGTTTAAATTTTAAATGATTATTAAGTGCCTTAAGATCCACAGAATCTCTACATATAAAACAAATAACCATTATGTCAAATAATATTAACAGTAAATACTACAACTAATCTTGCCTTAACCGCTAAAGTGTAGTAGTAGCATCTAAAAAGTAGTAAATATATTAAAAGCAGTTTTTCTTTTTTCTGCAAATATATTTAAATTCTTCATATATCAATGCCCAATTCTCCTAATAGAGTATGAGCTGAAGTTGATTCATTATCAAACTTAGTTTTAAGCTTAAAATAGGCGTGCTGAATAAACATCCATGTACTAAGACACTCTACTGAGTATTGGGCATTGACTACCCAGATTAATTTGAAACACGCGCTAACAACAGACAAAATATTAGGAAGATCGTACCACACTTCATCGATTACTACAAAATAAGATGTAATAGCGTCAAGTGTTGGACCCACGATTATAATTAAGGGTTGTACTGTAAGACCAAATTGACTAAATTTTTCTCTCCTAGCATTTATAGCTGACCTTACATCGGAGTCGTTTTTCACTTGTGTGATAAAGCCTTCCCTGACTTCGGCTTTCGATGGCCGCCAGACCTTTTTTTGACTGTTTTTTAAACGCACAGTTGTTACAGCCAAAAGTGTAGGGATCAATAACATGCAGGCAATGTTGGAGCTCTCTTCCGATGCTGAAACAACAAAAAGGTTTGTTTAGCATTGCAGTGTATACGAATATTTAAACATAATAAAATAACTACAGTACTTATACATTTATTCAAGATGGTTTTATTGTTACTTATTGACATGGTATAGTTCGCAAACAAATATATCTTATTTGAGATTGTTTATTTTAAGAGAAATTTCATAGACCATGTAGCTTGGGCCATTTGAAATCACACAGTAATTAAAATTGACATGAAAATCCAATTAAATTACCAATTTACAAAAAAATATATAGTATATTTTCCGTGGATACAAAATTAAAATGTTCATTTAAAATTAAGTTTTAACAGTTTAAGATCAAGAATATATTGTAATAAATTTAAAGATTTAAAAGTGTACTTACAATCTTGCAAACTGAGAAGTTCATTTAAAGTTGGGTCCTTGTTGTGTCCTTTTTCTAGCTAGTTAAAAATATTTTCTTTCAAAGAAGGAATACTCTCAAAAATATCCGTATATGTGCCACCATATAATTCTTCAAAGTCTTTTTCCAACTGAGAACAAAATCATAATTTTAGTCGAATAAAAAGAGCGTTGAAGAGTGGGTGGCGCTACTTGTCCCCACCGAACACCCTTTTTACGTGATGCCAAACTATAAATACAGCGAGAATTGACACTACAGTTTATTACAAAATTATTTCAACTTTTATAACTAGACTAGTATTCACAGATTACACGTTAAATAAGTCTCTAGAATTAAACATCAAATAATGTGTTTAGCGCAGTGTGCGCAATTTAATGAAAGCTTATCATGCCGTTATGTGAACGTAAGGCGTCACGCAGATGAAGCCCCAGCATAATAGTTTATTACACATTTTGCTAACTTAGGGCTCATGCAGCGTGCTGGCGATGGATGAAGCGCTACTAGACTACCACTGCTGGTCGTCAGTTGAGGGCACGGTGCACTATGTAAGCCGTTTAGCTATACACGTTCAAACAAGTCGCTGCAAGTCGGCGCGACCGAAGTCGCGCGAAATCACCGGCGTGCTGCATGAGCCCTTATAATCTAAGCGAAACATACCTATCACGAGAAGAAAACACAACGAAAGCACAGAATAAATAATAGACGAAAGTGAAAGTACTGACCTTTGAACACTTCGATGTAAGACTCGAGATTCCAAGCGGTGAGTAGATTACCCACCTCCTCATCCATTGTGATGTTTTATTGCACTATACCTTCTTACTAAACACTGAAATGAAAACCACCCGGGCGCGAGCGCAGCGCAGTATGAATAGATAGGCCTTCCACGTGTCGTACCTCAACAACATAGCACATGCATGCACGCGCCGGCCGAGAAAATAGCAATGGCGGCAGCAGGCTACGGGAGCTCAGTGTTGCCAACCTTTGTTGCCAAAATTACGTCAAATTTATCCTAAAATTACCTTATAATTACCGTACACTCCATGAGTTTAATTTAGCAAACAAAAAAAAAAGAATATTTCATTGCAGTTTTTAGGTAAAATCAAACCTGTTGTGGGTGATTTCTAGGGCTTACCGTCAATTTGTTTAACCACTATTCAAAAATATTTTTATTAGATCAGTTTAAAATAAGACTTAATGGAATAGTTGACTCATATCAAAATTAATTAAACAGATGATTATTTCATTTAGTATTTGGCTATACGAACCTAATTTTATTAATTTCAATACATAAAAGTCTAAGGCTGTAATAAAGTTTAAAAATGTATTTTTTAATATGTAATTTGAAAGGTCGAAAACGCTATCCGCCATGATCTCGACCCAACCGAGTGACGTTAGATAATTAGTACTTAAACAAGTAAATATTATTCGCATGTTTCTCGCGGTCTTTTTCATAAACTACCTATTATCTTCCAAAATCTAATTAAAAAGGTGTTATTTATTTGTTTTATTGTTTAAATATGATGGACGGCGGATTTGTAAAAGCAAATAGCACAAACCTGGCGATAGTAGACATGGTTTGCTATTCTGTGCATTGGACCCAGATTTTTGTATTACCGTGTCTACGTAAGCACAGTGCAATTAGTATTAAAATGTAATACTTACAAGACCTAAAACAAAGAATAGTTCATAAGTAAGTATGTTTACAAGTGAGGTTACGTCATAGCACAGATCTTGGTGTTAAATGAAAATGACAACCCGTTGTGATAAGCAGAATTGCCTGCCGTGATCATGTGCGTCGAATTGAACAGAAAGAAAAGAAAAATTGATTCTCATTACCGTATTTTTTGTAGATTATTAGCTCAGAGTCTTAAAATTACCGTACATTTGTCACACTATAATTACTACCGTACGTAGCATGAAATTACCGTATGAATACGGTAATTACCGTACGGTTGGCAACCCTGCGGGAGCTTAACATCAGTGTTGCCAATATGCAAATACAAAATTAGCCCCAATCAGACACAAAGTTATCGTATTTTTATCGCACATAATATTATTTATTCTTGTAATATAATTAAAAGTAGGGTTTATTTATAGGATTAAATATTATTTATGTATGTAAAAAAGAGGTAAGTAAAGAATCACTAAGTAAGTACGGTATGTCTAAAATATTGTTATTAAAAATAAACAACTAAGTATAAGGACTACCTACGACTTAAATTTGTATGTCGTGTCTTCGTCATATTGTTCTTTTTTTTCTGGATCACGAGTATTTGTAAGTGTACCATAGCATAAGTATTGTTCACTCCACATTATGTTCTCAAAAATATCGTAATATTTAATAAATTATCGTATGAAACAGTAAAATGATCGTGCGATACCCTGTTGGTATAATTATAATTCTACTAATAATGTAAGTGCGACAGTTTGTAAGGATGGATGTACAGATGTATGGATGTTTGTGACTCTTTCACGCAAAAACTACTAAACGAATTTAAATGAAATTTTGCACACATATAGTATATGATCTGGATACTTTTTATCCCATATATTGAATAAACTAAAGACCACACGAGCGAAGTCGCGGGCAACAGCTACTATATAATAAAGCTGCACTACCACTCAATCATAATTGTTTGACCTGTTCCCGAATGTGTGGGGTAACGATTGAGACGTCATCGTGTAGAAAGTGTTTCAGTGTGTTCTAGAAAAATCTGACATGTTGAGATCGAAGAAACCTGGAGGCTGGAGGAAATCCCATCGATTTAAATGTCCATGCACTTATATCAAACCTCGAGTCGACGAACAAATGAATGAGAAGTAACAAGACGAACGAACAGTGTACCCTCTTTCTTTTGACATAGGTACCTACTCAAAATAATTAGTAATCCTTTAAGTAAACCCAACTTTTTCATATATTACACGAATAAATATTATGCGATAAGCAATACTTTTGTGGATTTTGTGATGGATAATTTTGGATTTGCATATTGGCAACACTGGAGACGAAACGAACGAATCATCTTTGTTGTATTTTCATCGGAGCCGAGCGGAGCGGCTATTCTGAAATAAGTATCTTGGTTGTTTTCTACCACAAGAAGGTTCGGTTAGAATTAAATCACACTAGCCGGTTGCCATTACATGAGGTAGTTTGTTAGAATCAACCGATTAACTTTACTTATTTGAAAAGAAATAAGTAAGTAGACTCGTATTAAACCAGTTCGTCTCATGTATTGATAAATCAGATGGTTTGTAAAAATCAACCGAATAATGACTCGATTAAAATCAATAAGCACTTAGTTTAAAATCAAATGAGTCAACTTCGCTATTACTAATTATGAAGGTTGGTAGAAATTAACCAATTAAAATACTTGTTTATAAACAACAGGATGGTTATTAAGTGTTGACAAAATCACTTAATAGTTTCGAATGAAGTTTGCAAGTGTTTAAATTTACCCATTAAATTATTTGAAAATTATTAACGTTTTATTTGTTATTAGCCAAGAATATTTAACAATATACGCAGGTCTACTCTATGCCAAGTTCACTTAAAAATTTTTAGTTAAGTCTTAGTTAAAATTTACTAATATGACTGTAACCGAGCCAAAAAGGTACTTTGCTAAAGAAATATTTTTTCAGTGTACCTACATAATTTAAAGACCTATTATTGTACCATGTTTTAGGCAAATGAACAATTCTATTCTATTCTATTCTAAATACACTTTCTCTAAAGGTGCGCAATAACGCCTTTTTGTAACAAACGGAATTCCACACTGGCGAAACCGCGGAAAAGCATTAGTTACCATAGTAAAACGATTAATAACATTTTGACAACACTAATTTTTTTTTTAGAAATACCATATTGTTTTGGTGACAGATTTTTCTTTTACAACTACAAAAAGGTAGTTTATCATTGCGGGCATTGACAATATCCTCTGATCCAATCCGTAGCCTGATTAATCGGCAAACGTCGAGTTGAGAGACGCCTCGCAACTGATGACTTCGGACGACACACTTTAGGCTACTAAAGACGATATATTTTCGACGATTTTGTAAGTGTTTAAAAACGCGGGGTCTTGGCAACACGTTTTCATAAGAAAATTTCGTCAAAGTGTCTAGTAGCTACAAGCGGTTGTATACTAGCAATTTAATAATAACAAATTATAACTTACATAGGTAACCACTAATTAATGGAAATTAAAGATACTTATTCTCACGACTCCGTGAAGAATATACTTCAGACAGCTTCTTTCCAGCCCACGACGTTTTGCTTTTCCACGTTGTCTGGTCAAAGTTGGTCAAATGGTAGGTAAGTTCCTTTCTCTACTCATGTGGTAAGGGTGAGCATTATTTTCCTTATTAGTAAAATCTGTTAACAAGATTTAAGCAAAACAAAAAAGGTGTGACGAAGTACGACATTGCAGATCCTTCTTTTTTAAGTATTTAGAGCTAACTGTTTACTTGTTACTAGCACAATTTCGATCACCTAAGATTCTTTGTTTAATCGTGTTCCTTATTTCTTAAAACCAAACATTGATATTCTTCGTTCTCGAAGAAATCAGGGATACGCCAACGTACAACACCAAGCATATTTTTAGAATTTTAACTTTAAAAATTACAAAAACTTCATACAAACTTTCAACCCCAATATTATGCCACCAGGCGATGAATAAATTAAAAAAAAAAAATCATCTTAGTAGGTATACCTACGTTTTATAGAGGAGATATACCTTTATACCGGTTTTGGCTCGACGTTAAGAGGTGTATCAATGAATGGGTCAGTAAATGCAATGAGGTTAAACATTAACTTTAGATTTAAAATAAGACTTTCTTGTTAATTGTACCACGCTTTAAATATTTACCTATTAGTACAAGAACTAAATATAAAAAACATATTGCTCTTAGGAGTCACCTATCTGTTTAGGGGGGTGCAACATGGGATGGCATTTTATATGTGGACATTTGAGCAGACGCAAACTCGTGGGGAACTGTCAATAAGTTCATATTCTTAATCATTTAATCACTTCATAATAATATTACCATAAGTCAATGATTATTGACACATTTATTTAAATCGTTCAGACAAATGTATGCATGACCCAGATTAACTACTTTGGTAACATATTAGGCTCTAGATAGGTATCTTCTAAAAACAATATTATTATACATTTTCGAACATTTTCAGTGTTCTTAAACATGTTATAACTGTGTATTTCGTAAATTGTATGTAAATAATCGAAGAATAGTTGAACAAACGGAGATAAAAGGATTGTTCTAGGTTTTCAATTTAAGATTAGTGACCCAGAACACTCATTCTTTTTTAAAAGTCTATTTATATATTTCAATCTAAAAGTGAAGTGAATTAGCACCACTTCTTATTTGAACGATATTGTCTATCGGTGCCGGATGCTTTTAACGGCATCGCATCGTAAAGATTTGTTAAAATGTATCACAGTTTAGATCAGTGTAGGCTTTTAACTTTTTACTACACTGATTTATAGTGATATTATTGATGGATGATGTTATCACAATCGAAATATTCATATTTACACGGCGATGAAAGCAATGGTAAAGTAATTTATACTAATACTGCTACTTACTTACTAAGTACTTATTACAAACAAAGTTTACCTGCATGCTTACGTCTACCCAAGGCAACGTAATAAAATACACTATGAAATTAGTATGGTCTCTCCTAAACTCTCCTTCCTCTACATTACTGGGGTCAGTGTGACCCAAACCTAATCATGCACGACCAGTTATCGTAAAGAAGATCCCCGATTGGCAAACAAAACACTAAAAGTAAAGCCGTTCATTGTAACAGGGTGAATATGAAATCATGAATTTCCTTGGATGTACATAATCAGCCCCTGATTTACAATATTAAACAATCACTTTTATTATAAAATCAACAGGCACAGTGTAATAGCGGTACATTTTAAGTTTAATTTTCTGTTCGAAGTCGGAAAATCAATTTAACCATAAATAATTATTTTTTGTCTGGAGTTTTATTTAAATAGTCTTAAATTAATTTTTGTGTCTACAGCTTCCTCATTACTCAATTAATTTTAAAGTTTAATAGAAGCAATCGAACGTTTCGGTCATAATTTTAGAAGCAACCACAACTTCGTTACTATAATTTGTTTTTTGTGTGTAAGCTGGGAAAACGTGTCTCCAGCTAACACATGCCGTTAAGGCAAACCAGCGACGTTTGGGGTTTAGACTATAGTCAGAAATTTAAATCGTAATTGAAGCCATAAGAACCAACAAAACTAACCATCTCACTCAAACACTGTTAAAACTACGATCATAAAACTATGTGCGAGCGACCCATATCTCTGGCTTGCACAGCTGTATCTTCATAATTATACGAGCTACGATTCGTTCCGAATACGAATACGAATTCGAATAAATCTATAATATATCTATAATAATCTATAATATCTATAATAATTTTAAGTATTGGTATTTTCTCTTGGAGCTGGGACAACATACCAGTGAAAACATATTGATTCATTGCATTGACGTTCTCGAACTGAAGGTCAGATTAAAGAACAACGATCATTAAAGAACTAGACCGATTATGAGTAGCATGTATTAATGTAACAATTAACTTTAAGTTCTATTATTTGAAACGCCGTTAGTTTTCTAAATAAAAATTTAAATAATTTAAAAAAATCTGATTTTTGTAAATAATTGTCGTATACGATAATTCAAAAAAGTTGTTACATCTAAATCCGCAGCTAATTACCTACATGATTTTACATCCAAGTATTAGTTGAGTTAATAATAGAGTTAAAACATCTGTTTTATATTTTGTATATACCTTATTTCCTAAGTCGCATTCCAATACCAAAAATATAATGAAAAACCAATGATTTATATTGTCTAGATTAAGCATACTACTTGAATCGTACTAAATAAAACAGGCCAACTTTCGTGCGTGACAGCTACGTCTACACTCCCGCATATCATTGGGAAAAAATATGGATCTATTGTCTTTAGGTTTTTTTATGATTAAAAATCGGTTCTAGCCTAGAATGACTAGACAAGGCAGATAAGACTAGCTAGACTAATCAAACGAACTAGACGGACTTGACTAAACTAACTAAATTAGAATAAACTGTCTTAACTAGGTTAAACTGACTGGATTGACTAAAGACAGAATAGACTAACAAGACTGTCTAGACTAAATTGACTTACCTAGACAAAATTAACTTACCTAGACTAAACTGACTAAACTAACTAGACTAAACTGACTAAACTAGACTAAATTAGACTACTGACTTACCTAGACTAAGCTGACTAAACTAACTAGACTAAACTAGACTAGTTTAGTCAGTTTAGTCTAATTTAGTCATTTTAGTCGGCTTAATCAGTCTAGCTTGTTAGTTTAGTTAGTTTTTTATTTAGTTAGTTTAGTTTAGTCAGTTTAGTCTAGTTAGTTTAGTCAGCTTAGCCTAGGTAAGTCAGTTTAGTATAATTTAGTCAGTTTAGTCTAGTTTAGTCAGTTTAGTCGAATTTTAATTTTTCAATATCATATTAGTTACCTCATTACCTGACCTTACGTCTTTAGGAACTTTTCTCTTAGTTAATTGGCAACACTTACCTAAAATGTCAAAAATGGCGGTCCGCAATTTTGTTTAATTGAGAAGTAATTTAATTTGTTTTTTACTAGAATTGATACGAAAATTAGGTACTCAGCGATGGTACGTTACTTTTTTTTTTCTTAGGTCTTTCCTTAAAAGTTCTTGACACTTTATTGGGACAAATCGCCATTTTCGACACCTCAGTTTTGCCTACCGGCATGTACGTCTCCAGTGATGGCACAATTGACACTACATGCTGGAAAGAGATTTATCACCCAACATCTGGTACAATTTTTGTTGAAGCGTTCGCAGCCTCGAGTCTAGTTAAATACTTGGTCGAAGTGAAAAACTAAAGTCTATAATTGTAACAGAATCCTATATACAAACTCCTTTCAACAGGAGGTTTAGCAAGAAGCTTGAAAACATCTGCTAAAGGTCGAGATTGCTGGACGCAATAAAAACAATTCTACTACCCGAGTAAACAGAGGCCGGAAAAATACACACAACAAAGCTATGCGCAATCCTATGTACCTAAATAGTATCAACAACGTGAAAAGAATATATGCTTTTACTTTTTTAAATAACTATTCCACCGATTATCTATAAAAATTACTCAAATTAAATTCTTTTCCGGCTCGGCTCTACAAATAAAGCTCTCTTACGTCATCGCAGGCTTCATTTTAATTTTTATGACTAAGTACGGTCATGAGTTTTTCTTAGAATTGTCCAAATTGTTTATGCGTGTTTATGTTTTATCTATCTGCTATTAACAACACATAGCTAAGTGCAAAATCTTTAGTTCAGTTATTATTTTATGTTAATCAAAGAAAAGTGTAGTGCTGATTTTACTACAGAAGAATAAATAACGATAAATACCATGATTCAGTAACTATAAATTAAACATTATAATTGTGCTTTATGCTTATCACAATTATTTATAAAATTGCCAAAAAATATACTCTTTGTCTGCTTTATAGAAAAAAAAGGAACAGAAAAAAAAACAAACGGATGTTATTCATGTTACATGAATATAGAGTAGCTATGCAATAAAAATACCAAAAAACTATAAAATTGAACAACGCAACCGAGTGTGTCGGCTCAGCTGGGCGAAAACCTGTCATAACGTGTATGTTTTAGACTCCGCCCCAATCCGAAATTGTTCAAAACGTTTATAAGAGATTCGGTAACTAATGATTTCAGTAGGTATGTTTTTTATGTGTTTATATGTTTTTTATTTCGGGTTTCATATAGTTTTAGTTAGTTATGAAACTACATAAAATCCATGAAAAAATATATGTACCAATTATAGCATCAACAAACAATTTAAAAAGAATATTGAACGTCGCAATTAAATTAAAACGACGTAGGCAAGCGACGAAGAAATACTAGTGCTGCTAACTATAAACGTTCAACAATACCGGCAGTTTTTATGTCTAACTTAAACAGAAAAAACAAAACAAGGATAAAGGGTTACTAGTTACAAAAAGTTCATGGTTAGCTACAGTTTAAAAGGCTACTGGGCGAGCAATGCCTAAGAGAGTTATTCAATCTCCTTTATTATAATTTCCTTGTTACTTTCTTTCTTGCAATTCACGAACATATTCTTACTTGTTTACATGCACTTTTCGTTTATGTGCGAGCCGCTCTGCCAGCAACGCACTACTGCCGCAACGCGCATGTCCGTAGATAAGTATACAAATTGTACTACCTGTGTACTTTAACGCACTTACGAGAGTCAAACGCAAAATTTCAAAAAATACTTGAGTACCTAAGTACCTGTCTTAGTATTAAAATCTTGTTCCCCTTATAAATTATGTCTACTAGTTTATCTGTTTAACTTTATTTAAAAGACCGCTCACTGTCTCTCTGATTGTCCCTAAATCGCAATAAATCCTTGATCAATTGGCATTATTCAAACCCCGCAACGACCAAATGTGGCTGTGATGAGCACAGGCATTTGTACCTGATTCATGAATGTTATATTATAATGAGTAATGTGTTCAAAAATATATCCATCCATTAATACAGTATGTAAAATAACAGCGCGTTCCCTTTAGCCAGTTTATCTACATCATTAATAGATTAAAATTAAAATATACACTTACAAAAGCTTGTTGTAGTTGAACTGGCAATGTCGCTTTTATATCTTGCTTTGTTATGAAATTTTAAATTTAAATCATTTTTATTGTAAATGTTTTTTTTTTTGTATGTATGGACGATATAGTATTACGGGTTAACGAAAACGCCTTTCGTTAGTTAACATACTGTATGTTACGATAGTCTATAGGAACACCCTAATTTTCAGTATCATTTCAGTAAAGTTGGCCTATAATGGAGCTTAGTAAGAAAAATATTTTAGCTATTACTTAGCTCAAAAGATTAGAGAACTTTGCGATAGAAATCTATAAGACTAAGATTGACCTTGCAACGACAGCGTTTAAAAACCAGGCAAGTACGAGTCGGACCCTAAGGGTTCCGTACCACCGTCTATTATTTTATTTAGTACGGGATCCTTAGCCGTCTCTGACCCATTTGAACAGAGTATTTATGATTATTATTTGTTGTTTTGCTTAAGAGCTTGCACTATTATCGCTTTAATTGAATAAGTTTGACGCTAATATGTATTACCGTTTTGGTATACCAAACGGGAACGGGACGAAACCATAAAAATCAATTAGACCAAGATCAGTGTATCGTAAAAATGTATCTTTTAAATCCCTAATTATGTTTTTTTGTAGCAATTTAATTAAACGATAAGGTAGGAAGCTAAGTAGGAGACTTATATACTAATAATGCGAAGCGCTCTAATTTATTAACGTCCTATATTTTTTCAATAAAATACATCAAGTTTTAAAAATAAACGTCGTAATAGGGGATTTTATATTTTCAAGAATAGATGAAACATTCCTGTTGAAAATTACAGGTCGAGTCAAAGCAAGAAATAACCTTTAATCAAAGTGATATTCGTAGATTTAGATAAGTTAGTTATTATTTTAATGTAAGTAGCTAGACTTTATTTTATGTTTGTTCTGTTAAAATTTCAAAACATATATTAATGGTAATTATAAAGTTTTAACAAAGTTATTATAAAATTTTTAACAAAGTTCAACGACCGTATTGCTCTTGTGGTTTACGTTCCGCACTACAAAGCCAATGCGGTCGCGAGTTCGAATCCCGCAACTGTCAAATCACAAGTGTTTGTGCGCTCAGCTCGTGTTTTTGATGTACTGATGTTGAGTTTGGGAATGTTTTTTATCCTATTTAATTATGTATATCCTTTAGATAACGAAATTGAAAAATTTATTGCGGAGACTAGAATAATAATTATAAGCCCTGCTAAGTTTGGTTACAGATTAATAATAGTTTATATACGACTAGTTAATTAGTGTGATTGTGGGTAGAATTTAATGTAGGTACATAAACTGACAAAAGCAGGCGAGTATTAATTGAGTATCTACTATACCTTACCATTTACCTAAGTATCCGCTTGTATAACCCTTTACAAGTAACTTAAACTTAACTATCGATTACTTATACAAGTACCCTTTCACGTTGCATTTCCCGATTTAAGTACCTAAGTAGGTACTACCTATTTATTGTTCATGTATATTTTCACTATCAGTTTAAAAATGAGAAATTATTTACTACTCTTAAGTTATACATTAAGTATTATATGTATAAATAAAAGATATAAATTATTTCTAACTTTTTAAATATGTTTACTAGGTAATGTCGTAAGGAAATACATATCCCTAAAATATGACGTTTTGTGGTAGGTTGACGAGCTTTTGTCTGTACAATATATTTTTAAATTAAAAAAACACTTTTACCTAATACTTTCTCGAAATGAAATTTTGGCGGAACCAACAATATAGAAATACCCATAAGCATAAGAAAGCACAATTGAAAATATTAAACAATCAAGATAGGCGGCCATTGTTAACAGCGCTGCGCCCAAACATCATTATCGTCCGCGAAAGTCTCCGCTTACACGAGAGAAGAAAGCGCGCGCAGTACGTAAATAAGATTATTATCACGATATTTTGTTTATTGTTTACTTCAATCGCATTGTTCCATCTTTATGACGACATTTCATATTAAATGAAAACAGTGAAAGCCGGAAAAACTGCTAAATGACAAAAATTTCACGCCACGACGTTTTTAAAAAATAATGCTTAACACTAAAAGTAATTTTTATTTAACGACTAGTTAAATCATAAAAATCGATAAAACAAAATCTTAACAAATTAATTATTGCAGTACATTAAGTAACGAGATGAGATAGTAGACACTATGATCAATTATCTTGCACTATTTCTTCTATTATACCACTTTAGCAAAATAAACAAATCATTTCTGATAGCTGAATTGAGTCAATCATTGCTACTTAACTAAATAGAATCGTATTAAGTGTGCCAATAATCTATTTAACACTTTTTTATCAGTCTTTGTTTATATTTTGACGTGTTTATAACTTAGAAAAACTTAGAAAAAACATTACAACGTTTTGTCAACCAAAATTCACGCTTCAGAGAAACTCCGGACTCCATTGAACCCGTTTAGGGTTTGGTTCTAATAAAAAACTGAATTGAACGGAAATGAAATAACGCCAACCGGTTTTTCTCCGGTGCGTCGGGAGCAAGGCATGAGCTTATATTTTTTGTCGCCGAGGCTGCGGCTCTCTTTATATTATGCAGGTATAGAATGACTGGCCGGTCGAAACTCGTCTCTATTAAACGATTATATTCCTAGCAAAATTTAAAAGAAAATAGGTTTAAAATTGGCTGATTCGAACTTTGAGGACAGACGTCTGTATTTTTCAAGTGTGTTTAGATTAATGCCTACCTATCTGCTGAAGGTAATATGTATCATAAAAGTCAAACAAACTGTACAGTTCAAAATCGCCTTTTTATTTTTTCCATTTAACTTCTAATCTCTTTTTTTTTTTCAAACATAAAATTTACACATTCATTATTATCGTACATCAAGTAACATTGATCGTCAAATATAGTACAGTAATTATGATACATTTTCGGTCAGGGGATTTGAACATCATTGGATAGTTAGAACGTGTCTCTCTTACACTGTAGATATTATTTATAATTTATTTCATGCAACATCTTACCAGAAATTTAACAATCACGATATATTTATACTCAATATTTTAAATAATTTGGCGATCATAAACAATACCTTCCATATCACGTATAATTTACACTTACATCCTTCAACTAATCAGTCGCGGATCCTTCATATTGGGATCCAATTCCCGTTATTTTTATCTAAATAAATTATATAATACAAAAAATATTACACTAACAACCTGTGTAGGTATAGATTACACATACCATACGTATAGACGATTTCTAGCTTATAAAATACAAATGTACAATTGTGACATGTCGTTTAGATAATGTAACAATGAGTCCGATATACATTAAACATCTGTAGCACAGCCATCTTGGAAGCCCTCTTCCGCAGAGGGCCTGGTGATGGTGAGCACTCGTTTGAGTGCCGCCACCGGCGGGAGCACAGGCGGCGCGCGCTGCCACACGCGCAGCGTCCGCGCGCCGCCCACCGGCAGCCCGTAGTCTGGGGGGTACGGGCCCTCGCCTGGCGCCGGCGCCGGCGACGCCGACACCGCGTGCGACCGCGGAAACGTCCTGCTCATGTACCCCAACTCCTCCTGAGAACCATCTACGCTGCAGTTCTCTATTATAGGCGTACGATCATTGTAATACGCGGGTATTGCTGAGCTGATGGCGCGAGACAGATTGCTCGCCTGACTCATCTTCATTTGGTCCCAGAGACCAGAAGGGTATAACGAGTCCGAGCCCTCGCGTGCGTACTCTCCGCTCCCTGGCCTAGCAACGCTATCCGGCCTCGTGTCATTAATAAGATCGGGGTCGATACTTGCTGATACTGTAGGCGATACCACCACCGGCCCACCGGCGGTTACGAGACTTCCTCTACCTTCGTAATGATTAGTGGTGTAAGGTATGTCATTGGCCCTGGGTGGCTTTATAACTGGATTACATTTGGGATCATTATAGTTTGTGGATTCTTGTCTATTGGCTAATACTGCGACATGTGGTCTATCTGTTGTTGTTGGGTGCACTTCATTTCCAGATACAACCCGGTCTAATGTATTCGGCGTTTTGCTTTCGCAAGCAGGGGCTGGTCTAAATCGCACGAATGTAATAAGTAGTGCCAAAGATATGACAACAATGATCAAGAACAATGCAGCTCCCAAGCTAGCAATTTGTGCGCTTCCCAATGATGCCATTCCGGCAGCCATCTGGGTCACGTGTACTGTGAAATTGGCTTCGGCATTTCCTCCTTTATTTTCTGCAACACAATAAAATTCACTCGAGTCGGATTCTAGTGTATTGGTGAGTATTAAGACAGATTTCTTTTTTAAATCTCCTTCTTCAAAAATATGTACCCTTTGATGGCTATTGAATGTGCTTCCATTTTGTAGTAATCTCCCGTTCCAGTACCAGTTAATGTTAGCACTGGGTACAGCTTCCGTTTTGCAAGTAATGGTAGCGTTTTCCCCCACTCCGGCCTCAATGTGTCGGCTTACAGGTAAAATTTCCGGTTTACACGCAAACTCTTCAATTGGTAACTCTGAAAAAGGTCGATTGGCTAGCCGTGTTGGCGCCGAACAGCTCGGCGTGGTGAGTAACTTGTGTTTGGCTAACCACAGCTTAAGCTCTCGCAGTCGGCAGTCGCAAGTCCATGGATTATCTGATAAGTCAATTGCTCTCAGTTTCTCAATTTTCTCAAGTGAACTCAATGGTAAATCACGAAGTTTGTTGTGATTTAATTTCAGAGATTCTAATGAACGCAAATTTCTAAATGCGTCTGCGGCAATGTCTCTAATGTCGCATCTCGACAAATCTAGTTTGACCACGCTTCCAAGATTACTCAATGCATTTGAATGTACTTTTAATATTGGATTTTGAGCCATCGTTAAATCTCGTAAGAAAGGGGCATCTTTGAAACTGTTAGAAGGTATTTGAGTAAGTAAATTATGAGAAAGATCTAACTCGACTAAATTAGTTAGGCCCTTAAATGCTCTATCGTGTATTTGGCCGATATTACAATTTCTTAGATAAACTCTTTGTAAATTAACTAATCCAGTTTTAGCAAAAGCTTCCTGCGGAAGTATCTGCAAATTGTTTATTGATAAGTCTAGGACCTGCGTGGCTGGGTCCACGGGTTCGGGCACGGTGATGAGCGCCCGATCAACGCACTCCACGGTCTGCTTGCCGCCTTTCCACTTGCATGCACACACAGCTGGACAAGATCCGGGAGGCGCTATGCCAGCTAAAGTCGTTTCCCACAGCATTACACTAATCGTCACTATATACCACCTCATTTTGATTCGATCCAACATTAGTTCGTCGGTAACTTTCACTTTAACATAATTGTCCTTTTAACGTCACTTTCAATCCATCACTAAATCCACAGTCAATAAATCCTTAGTAAAATGTTGGTTCTGTGTTCCGGCATCGTATCAAATCACAGATCGCGAAAGTTGGCAACCGATACATGACGGCACGACGCGCACTCGCGACGACTGTAAATCAACTGCTGAGAGGGAGGGATCGTCGGCTCGTCTCGGTAAAAGAGCTCGACGCATGCGCGTTAGCGGCGCCCCTCGCCCCGCTCTGCGGCTTCACCCAACTGCCGACTGCCGAGTTGAGTAGCCCCAGCCATGCTCGAAGGGAACTGTTGAAAGAATTCCAAAAGTGTAATTTTGTACCTGGCTGTGGGCACGACCGAGAATCCCGCTCGCCAGAGCGTCACGTTCATTCATAAATACCTGAGCCGCGACGGGGACGATGGTTTCAATACAAACCGGAGAGGCAACAATGGTATGCCCGGCTGCGGCACGCAAAGCACACCGATTGTTATACAATACGCATCTTTTTGTTGCGATCACGTCGGGGTAGGGCATCAGGTACACGACTAATTATGAATAGAAAGATCAAAGCGGGAGGCAGGTATTCGCCAACAATAACACAGGATGTGTCGCACAAAGACTACGACATTTCATTCATAATTTCCTTGAATGTATATAAATAGTAACCGACATTTTAAAATTGTTTCTATTATTCAATGAATGAGCACTGCGCTAGTGGGGTAAATGCTGGCAATACTTGAAGTACTTAGATAAGTAATCTACGTTAAAGAATTCACTTTCTTTCGTTTAGAAAATTGGACCGCATGTCCGCTACTGAAAGATGAGACTGGTTCAGTTACACTACGTAACTATAAACCATTTTTGTAAAATACAGAAGTTGTTTTCAAAAACATCTTTGCTGATGGTTCATAAGTAGGTACTTACCTACAGCAACGTCATCAACTAAAGATATTTTAGGAACAAATACAAACTTTTTGAGAGGCGAGCATACCGGACTTGGGGTCGCTATCTCTGAGGTCCCGGGTTTGATTCCCGGTCGGACAACGCAGAAAAATAACTTTTCTACATTGTCTCGGTTCTGGGTGTTGTGGTACCGTCGTTGTTTCTCATTTCAGTAACACAAGCGCTTTGGCTACTTACTATAGGATCAGTAAGCAAATGTATATAATGTTGTCTAATATATATATTATATTATTTTCCTAAATTATTTTCTACCTAAGACCTACCTTCTTCAACTTTTATTAAGGTACTAAAATCGAAATGGCTGTAATCCTATTTCACTACAATTAACAAATTGTATGAAGCTATATTTTTTTATGAAAGAATTAAGTACAAGATCGTAATTAGGTACGTAGGTCGGTACGTCTCGACACTGCATTTATGAAGAGACAGGTTTTTTGTTAAACCTAACTAGCTGAAGATAGATAGATGTTGTTGCCATAGTTAATATTTAACACCTACGCGCAGGTTTATTCGACGAAGTGGGGATCGCTAGGTATGTCAAAATTGTGTAACCCAGACGAAAAACCGAAAGGCAATGCATAAATTTTTATTCAAAGACTTTTTTTCATTCAGTCTCTACCCATTTTTCGTAAAAATCTTTGCTGTTCTAGGGGTAAGAATTATTAAAAAAAATAAAACCGACTTCAAAACACTGAAATGCTAAAAATAATCCTAACACTTAAGTACCTAATCAGATACTTTTGGAGTCGGTGCCAGCCGATGAGAGATTCAATGTTTTTGTTTGCACCGACTCCAAAAGTAACTGATTAGGTACTTAAGTGTTAGGATTATTTTTAGCATTTCAGTGTTTTGAAGTCGGTTTTATTTTTTTAAATAAAATGTACTTATTTCATATATTTTTAGTGATAAATCCTAATTTAACTGCTGAACTCCGATTTCATCCCCTATTTTCGTACCCTTAGGGGTTATTTTTATTTTTTAAACTTTTATCATAGCATCTTTGAAGTATAAGCTATTCAATAAAACAAAAATCATCAAAATCGGCTCATATTTGTCGAAGATAGGTAACAAGAACCACAACCAAAATATTATCTAGGTATATATTTGTTGATTTTCTCAAAAAGTTCTAAATCAATTTCGATAAAATTTATATGGGACCACCTCTGAAGTATGATCTACCAAACAAAAAAAGAATCATTAAAATCGATTCATAATTGGCGGAGTAATCGCGTAACAAATATACAAAAAAAAAAAAAAAAACATACAGTCGAATTGAGAACCTCCTCCTTGAAGTCGGTTGAAAAGTTGATTGGTTGTTGCATTTCTATTCCATATTTTCTTTTTGTTGAATCTTAAATTAAATGAACATCAAATAGTTGTTATGGGCCCTTTACACATATACAGAAACTGACTCTTCATGGTGCATGTACCACTAACTTTGCCTTCAACAAAAAAAAACAGTACCTATTGGATTGTTTTTTTATTTTATAATTAAGATAAATTTAAATAATAATATATTATAATCTTAACAAGAACCTAATATTTACATTATAACAAAATATTTACTTATTATTTTTTATGAATAGTTACTAAGTATTTTAATTAATTTCAAGTTACATTAATTGAAAGATTAATAAATTGTTCCCTAATCATAAAAATAAAATACTTAAAACTGGACATAAATCTTTACAAGTGTAGTGGTGATCACTCGTCAGTGGTCATCAACATCAAACAAAAAGCAAGTTGTCTCAATAATACTCTCAATACTCATTTATTTTGTACATAGGCCCGGCATCGGGCACTTATACACGTCCCAAAATATAGCTTAGTCCTACCACCGCTTCGGGACTACATATTGGCTGGTGATGAGAAGAAACGGAGCAACAAACTCAGTCACCTTTGTCAGCCTTTTTTACAGGAAATACAGTTACAAGACATGTAGTAAGTGTGAGCTTAGCAGGTTAAGTCCACGCACTCTTGTCGTTTAAATTATTATCTATTTTATAATATCCTTTTTTCATAAGGATTTTTTAAATGTGAATTTTGAATTCATGTCCAGGTAATTCAACAAGAGTTTGTGGTTATTGAAAACTTTATACATTTCCCCAAGAATGAATTACCAACTTTGTGTAATCTGAAGGTCGGAACGGCAAGTTTATTTTTATTTCGAAACTAAAGAAACTAAGTTTTTTCCAAACGTACATAATATTTTCAAAAATGTATTGAGAGGCTACTGTTAATATATTTATATCTTTAAAAATCTTCCTCAGTGAGTCACGAGGTCCGAGACAGTATATGGCGCGTACGGCTCTTTTCTGCAACACAAAGATTGATTCAATGTCAGCAGCAGAACCCCATAGCAGTAAACCATATGACAACAAACTATGAAAATAACTAAAATATACGTATACTAGTCTTGCCGTTTCGACATCAGTTAAAAGCCTTATTTTCCTCACAGCTTAAGCCGCTGAACTGAGCCTTCCTGACGAGAAAATTATATGGGGACTGAGTCTAATGTAATTCCCAAAAAAGTTGTAGAATCGACTGCATCTATATGATCATGTAATTATCACAGTTGAAGCGTGTGCCAATTTACAGAGAGTATATATCTATGATCTTTATTGTACACCACACAAAAGAAACAAAGTAAACTTAGACTTATAAAATTACATACATTTTATAAGATGTGTTAATAAAAAAAAAGATAAATAACCAGTCATACACGAAAGACGATCGGCTGACTCTGACTATTTATAGATTCAGAAGCTGCATTATACCGTGGATATGGGAGTGGATGGTTAGACATAATTTAGCAGATGATGGGGATGCGATAAAATTACTGATTGCCGGCACGCGGCTGGCACACTCCGCCATGTGCCGTGTGACGCACCCGTCAGCTGGTCGCCCACCTGCCGGGCGCGCGCGAGTGATGGCTCCGCGCCTCTAAGGTTTCCATTACAAGCTTTCTAATACACAGTATTAATATAAGCTACGCTCTGAACAAAATAAATATGTCATTTTTCGACTGCTGAACTCCAACATACCGAAGCTACACACACTCCCTTTAAAAATAACCGTCGATCAAATCAGCTACAGAATAATAAGCATTCGTGTGCAAACAACAATTATCTTTACAAGAAACTTTTCATTTGGCCATCTATATCATGCCGCGTACGTTTATACAGTTGGCACCACCATACTCCCGCGGAACAAAATTTTTGTTTATAAATTTCTTCCAATTTACTGCCATTGAAACCGACCGGCTGTTGCTCAAAATACTTCCCATTGAGCAATACCGGAGGAACATCTTTGAAAACATAATTATCATCACATTCAACAGACGAACTATCTCATAACCATACAAAAAGTTGTTATGATAACATCTGATGAGTTTAAATAATGTTAACGGAAGATAAAGGAAATGTTAACTTTTATTGTTATCCCCGATTTTCTGCAGTTAAGAATTTGTTTTTTTTTATATCCAATTGCTGCCACGTTTAGGTTGAATGCCTCGCATTGTTTCTGAGACATTGTGCAATATTGTTATGGTTAATTTGAATGACTAATAATCCACTTATGTTACTCGAAAAAACATCAATGCAACCACACTTTCTAATGTTTTCATTATGAAAGTGTATTAGGAATAAATAAGACAATTGCCGGAGTAATACGGGACATAATGAGAACCTAGATCCAAAATGTCAAGGCGTTCACGCGCTGGCGGACAAAAATGTCGCATAGGTATGTAGAGCATGAGCCGCTATCGAATAGAAATGTGACTGATTGTGGTATTAACCAAGATTGCATTTCACCTTAAAACTTTTTACACGTCTGTCCAAAAAGGAGTATTATGCTTTTAGGGTCCATGTATGTGTGTGTTTCTTTATTTCACCTTAACGACAAAACGCGTATTATTAACCGATTTTAATGTGTGAGGTATCGTTAGAATCCTTATATTTTAGGGTACATCTTACATCCTTAGCGTGACAAAGACGATGTGATGTCATAATAAAACAATAGTGAATTACATACTCAATTATGTGCGGCCTGAAGAAAATCAAATCTCCCAAATTGAGTGGTGTATCAAAATACATAATTGGTTTTGAAAGGTAATTACAAAAATATGTTTACACCATAAATGCTTGAATGTACTTTTACTAATTGATAAATAAAACAGTTTGAAATAAAATAATAATTAAAAAACACGGATACTGTCATAAAAGCGAACTGAAAAGTATGAAAAGTAAAGAGAAAACTATTCTGTTACACCTACCTACATGACTGTATATACCAAAGGTCCCCCCCCGACTGCAAACAATTTCCCACTGTATTCATGTTATATTTTTAACTTTTTAGTTAGATTTTAATAACGGCTGTCGTGTTTTTAAGGGTTCCGTACCCAAAGGGTAAATACGGTACCCTATTACCAAGACTTCGCTGTCTGTCCTTCCGTCTGTCTGTCACCAGGCTGTATCTCTTGTATCTCTTGGTTCTTAAATCGCGATAGTTAGACAGTTGAAAATTTTAACAAATTATGTATTTCTGTTGCCGCTATAACAACAAATATTAAAAACAAAATAAAATAAATATTTAAGGGGGGCTCCCATACGAAAAACGCATCTTTTTGCCCTTTTTTTAGAATATTGTGTATTTCTGTTGCCTCCTCTATTACAATATAGTGTCTAATGTTATATAGATAATTGTATGGAACCCATCGTGCGCGAGTTCGACTCGCACTTGGTCGGTTTTTTTATTTTATTACAGCAGGTAATCCAGTAAGCCAGTCTAGCGCTGAAATGGGCTAGATATGTCGCCTATAATATTATTTCAGTCATTTCGAAGCTGTCGTATTACTGTACACACTAGGTTATAATGAATGACCTTTACAAAAAAATCGGTTATGATAATGTTCTAAAAATCAATTTTTACGTTAAACCTCATGAAATCATTTATTTCATGAGGTTCAGGTTGAACGTAAAACGATTTTTTTAATATCTTGAACCTTTGGTTTGCTTTTCTTATCCTCACAGATTCTTTCCAAAGCAATCTGGCACATGTCGTGTTTACTTTGTTCAGTTGTTATTTTATATCTAAGCACACATAGTTATTTTACAATCTATATATATTTATATAAAACAAAGTCAGGTAAGTTACACCATTTATAAGTCAAGAACGGCTAGGCCGATTTTTATGATTTATGCTTTTTTGGATTTGTCTCCGTCCCGAATAGCAGAATAACTATTAAAACATCGAAAAATTCACGAAACATAAAACGAGTCGGTACGAAGTTCGCCGGGACAGCTAGTATGTAATAAACAAACGAACAGCAAGTCTTCGAGCAACTTTTAAAAATACATATTGATTGTTTAATGTGAAAAAAAAAACTGTTGGTGTATGACGTAAATGACGTTGCTGCCCGTTTTGTTACAGATTAGTCGGTATACCTACTATTCCAGCGGCACCTAGTATGGGCGCACTAAAAGTAGATCGCTAGTTCAGTAACTTGACTGGATCTCTCACTGAACCCAGTGCATTCTAGTGCCTTTTTTCATTATTCCAGTCGAAATGTAGTGCAGTATTCGATCGCTGGACTGGAATGCGGCTCATATAATGTGAACCGAACAAAGTCGCATTTGAATTTATCAGCATAAGAACTTTTAGGCTTTCTCCCTGCATTTTTAAATGATTTCACGTTGAACATTGAAGCTAGAGTCATCCAACACAAAGCGTTCATTTCAGTTTAAAACCATTTTCAGAAGAAAACATGATTGCGTTAGGCTTTTGTTTCGTTTTAATAAATTAAAATATTACTTAAATGCTTTAAAAATTCATTAATGATTAAGTGACAGTCATCAAAAGCACGTCGCGTTCGACCTACCTATACGTGTTTATAAATACGTCGCGGTGCTCTCGTAAAAACATACTTAATGGAACTAGTTTGAATTTTCTTCAGCTGTATTACCGCGGCTAAATAGCTTAGAATTAAGTTGAATTATTGCTAGAGCTCATATCTGTACATTTATTTTTTCCCAGGCTCCTTAATGAGCACAGCGTCGGCAATAATTAACGGTTAAACGGGCGTCCCAATTTAATGGTTATGAGCTAGTTCCGGCGGTCAGCGTCCCACTACTTATTGTGTGCAAAACATTTATTCGGACAGTTATGAATGCTCCGAATGATGGAACAATTAAACGCGTTTCTTGCCCAAAAGAGCGCTCAGTGAGCGTGAACGGTGACTCACGCGCACAATACCTGACTCACGCATATTGCGCTTGGTGGCGTTATTCATACACCCACATCTTTCTCGTTTCTTCACATCCGTTTCGATGTTGTAAGTAATAATATAATTTTTTTTTCAGTATACTTTATAATCGTGACCGTAATAATAGATATCCTGCATGTGCAGTTAACAGCTTACTTACCACAAAACATCAAAATTTATACTTTACGCTTTAAGCTTTTAATTTAAAATCAGTCAAGAAATTTACTCATTTTGTGGTAGGTTGCTCTATGGCACCCATTGTGTGTGTGGGAGGCTTACGTCTAGCAGGGGACTGCAATAGGCTGACATGATGATGATGTGGTAGGTATGCTATAAGCTGTTAACTGTACATTTTGTGGTATGTATATTAAAACTACTTAAGAAGATGGTTCGAAGTTGAATTATTTGGAAAGCGATCGATATAAATCTTGTCTCTCTCGGTCTTGGAATCATTTACTGTACGTGTTCCGATACGTGCGTGTTCTGACTAATATTGTTATTTAACTTCCTTTCAAAATACTACGTTAACTGTCCTAAAATAAAAGAAAAACTATATTTTTTAGATTTGATATCACAATTAGGTAATGCTCATTACATTACTTACTAGATTACAATCCTGATTAATAAGATAGACTCAATATTTATTACATAGTAACATATTAAGCATAGTCTTTCAAATTAATTTTTATTGTAATACCTACTATCCAAATAAAATATATACCTATATATATATATATATATATATAAAGATACACCTATTTGCTAAATACTTCGTCTAAATAAATACAAACAAAATAGAATTCCATAGATATATTTTTTTCATACAGTTTAAGAACTGCATCTATTAAAAACACAGCCAAATAAAAAGTAAACATAAGTAATATTTCGAAATTTAAAACAATAGATGCTCAATATACGCTTAATTGTTGCATCTGCGGCCTATTTTCCAATTTGGAAGCAGGTACCATCCCGGTGAAGTTCATTTTATTGTTTTTAACGGCTCGGAGCGAGCGAATATTGCCTGATAGACCGTCCCAGAGCCATTAAGGCTCAATAACTGCCATTTGACGCATACCATTCTAAATTTCAACATCGGAGCATGCTGAGGATAATCGGAATAAGGAGGCAATTTTAGAGCACCCCATTTTAGATCTGAGGGCAGGCGGCGCGATAAGATCGGTAACGGCGCCACTCGGTAAATTAAAAAGCATGGACTAACTTCGGGCGCGCCCGTCGTGGAATTGCTCTGCCCATTTGCATTTTCCTGTATGAGACTGCCTGGAACTAATGATATGGGTAATTGGGTAAGTATGTATTACTATTTTGTACAATTTCTCTGTTAGCTATTTAAATAAACTTTCTTTATCCATTCACACGTCACACACGCTTCATTCAGCGTTATCAATAATAAGTTTTAGTTTACCAACGTTAAATACAACTAGTATAATACTAATCTGTTATTGGCTGGTATAATTATGTGTTGCTTAATGTGTTACCAAAAATTTTATAATTCCTTCTTTTTTAAATTACTCAATTTTTATCTGTGTGGACCTGTAAGTGGTTTTTTTAGTGTTATTTTTGTACACCTATTGAAAAATTGTAAACCTTGGTCTTCCTAAAATAAATAAATAAATATGCAAAAAAATGCATTGTGGTGATTCGCTAACGCAAAGGAGCAGTTTAAATTTTCGGTTCGGGTCAATTTTTTTTTTCTAAATTGCTTTAATTGGCTACTGGGAGTACTGGAAGATTACCCTAGCAAATTAAATGTCTGATATCTCATAATATAAGCATGTTAATTAACTTCTAGACCATGGCAACTGATGTGTTCTCTCATATATTTTTTATTTATTTATTTAACAGCATAATACTTATTATTTGGAAATTAAATTATTAATTTTATATCAAAATGCATTAACTTTATGTGTATCAAAGCTAAAAGTAGAAGATAGGTAGGAGGTATAGGTATTTTGTTTAATATTTAATTTCGACAAGTGACAATATCATTATTATGATTGATCTTGGATGTTAAAAATATTCTAAACATCCAGGGTCTAGTACAAACATTCACATAGTGTTCGTACGAAAAAGGTGGTCACAGCAGTAAGGGAAAAATTCGAAGAAATCCTGTCCGAAAGCAAAAGATTTTATCTCGGGAGATGCAGATAGCACCTAGAACCATGTCGCGTATTTTAAAAGATGACTTAGGACTTGCAGCCTAAAAGAGACGTACTGGTTATTTCATTTGATTACGGACGAGATTTTTTTTACAATTGAGCAAAATTTTAACTTTTTTCTGATAGACACCGATGAAAAAGATTTTTTTTTTAATTGGATACACTCTATCTACAAATATGCATTCGCGGTTCTTGACTGAGTTTTCAATTGGTCGTACTTCAGTAGCAACTGTGAGCACCATTCCACGCGAGCCCGCTTTTGGTCCGCTGTCAGTTCATGAGGGATCTAACGACAGCAAAGTTTCCGAACTTTCAATTCTTCGTGTAAAATTTTCTGAATTTGGCTCATACCAATCCCCAATAGTCCTCGAATTGTCTCATAGGTAATCCGCGGGTTTTCTTCAATTAGCCGCTTAACAGTAGCCACATTATTTTCGTTGACGGCAGTTGAAGGCCGCCCTTCACGAAATTCGTCATATAAAGAAACTCGACCTCTCTCAAATTCAGCAAACCATCGCCTCACAGTGCTCAAACAAGGTGCTTCTCTCCCAAAAGCATTTTGAAGACGAGCAGCATATTCTTGCGGAGAGAGAGAACTTTTAAAATCATAAAAAATCATCGCTCTAAAATCTTTTCGACTTTATTCCATTTTCGTTGCGTACGTAGAACTTTGATGTGTGATAAAAAAGAATTGACAAATCATTTCCCGCCAATTGATTTTTTTTAATACTAAGAAGGTTGCAACGTTTAAAAAAATATAACATTCGAAATTCAAATAATTCCAATTAGCTAGAAGTACAAAACTTTTAGTGTGCCCCATGTAGCAGATTGCATTTAACCGTTACCTAATAAAATATTTCTTTGGACAAAAACTTATAGAGAAACTGATTTTACTCGTATAATAATAACTAGGTATAATACAATGTTGCTGTGCCCTACTGAGTCCATATTGTGTAACTACCTAAATTGTAAGATATAACTGCTTAAATGGTTAAGCGATTAATCATGAATATTAAAAACCAACCGAAGTTGTAGAGTCAATGCTCTACAACTTCGGCCTCACGCCATTAAATGCTTGGTAGGTTAAATTCTACTAGCTAGTTTCTGTTTATTTTTTTATTCATCACTTAATTTCATAAACCACCCGAATTGAATGTATGAAGCATATGTAAATTTTTCGCAAACTAGATGCAGGTCCGCGTAAGAATATTCTTAGTTAGATAAGTAGATTACTCACTGCAAAGCAACTGTAATAATTCGTATTCAAGTGCTTGATTTCTATGGTAAAGTAAAGTAGTTGGACCTTTTCGAGGGTTGGTGCGTGCCACAGAGCAATCTCCAGAGGTATTTTTAATATGTTAGCGTATGCGCGGAGTCCGTTTGGTTGCGCAAGGTAAACGCTACATTCGGTAAATTGGCCTAATGGCTTTAGCGTGTACCTAGTACCAGTTGTTACGTTTTATTGTAAGCTTTCAGCATTAGGCTGAGCCAGTTTTGTTTTGTAGCCAATTTTATGAAGCCTAGTGGAAATTCGTGTTTTAGGAATAGTTACATCAACTATTAAGAATTGATTTTAATAGAGCACATTTCGAAATAACACAATCTGAAAATACTGAAGTGAACAATGGATCTGCCTCATTAAAATGTCTATTTAAAATAGGATTGCAACTGAGTGCCCGTTCGTCGATATTCCATTTTGCCAATAATGAACAAGTTTATCAAGTAAATATCATTTGCATATAAATATGCACAAATGAATAGTCGTTAAACTTAATTTTGTAATGAAGTTTTAAATAAACATCGAGTAACCACAATCTAGTAGCCAAACCTCCAACACTCATCGGTGACGATGGCGAGTGTGCAATCATACGCTTTGCCAACAAGCTCTGTCGTAGTGTGCCAAAATAACCTATAGCCCAGTTACACAGGGTGAAACAAGTAAGTGGGCCCACAATGAAAAGATAATGTCTTAAGAAGATACAATTTTAATAAAGAAGATTCCGCATATTATAAAATTTAGAACAGAGGCCTTGCCCGGTCAACCGTGGCGGCCATTTTGCGCGAATCGGCGCATCTGTGGCGCCACATCCGAGTGGAAGCGCGCTATAGCGAACGTTGTGATTAAAATCACGATATCTCTAAAGTTTTGTATGAAAGCATTATAAAAAAATTATGTCATTAGAATCTTAATGAAACTGGCTAACATACAAAAAAAATATTACTATTTTTTATATGAAATCAGGTTGAGCGATTTTTTGTAGGTTTATTGTACAGATGTGGTAATAAAATAAAAGGTATAACATTATTTCAATAAGTTTTTATTGTATCTGATCTAACAATTAGAACTTGTATGTAATATGAAATAATGACGTTTGGCCCCAGAGATTTAATTATTTAATCTTGTTGCTCGAAAACTTGATTATGACATCGTCCCACAAATACTGTCAAAACCACGCCATTGAACTAGTATACGGTTTAATTAGCTGCACTCAAACCCTAAATGCATAAACTTTAGAGGAATCATTTAGTTTGAGACAGGGATCAAAGTAGACCGAACCCATTGCACTACGCAAAAAAACTGGATTTTCTACGATAATAAACTAGATTCACATTTGTTAGCACCATAAAACGCTATATACCATAAAACCTTAAAGCGGCACTCAGTACTTATTAAGCCTACGTAAATGCATGGCTAAGCTACGGTCTCACTCTGTGGGGAAATTGTACCGAACGCATCTACCCTTTTCACTCTCCAGAAAAAACTAATTAGAATCTTAGCCTATATAAAAGACTGAAAGCTGCAAACCATACTTTCAAAAGTTTACCATACTTCGTGCCATCCTTACGAATTTACACATTTCTAGAATGTACATAACATTCTAGAAATGTGTAAATTCGTAAGAAAACACCAAAACTTATATCAAAACCGCGCAAATCTACATTACTAAGATATAAAAATAAATTGATTCTACCTATTGTCCGTCTAACGCTTCATTCTTCCAGCCCATTCGTTATGTCCATACGAATTTATAACAGATTACCGGAGTTTATGAAAAATGGAATAAAATATTTAAAATTTATAAAACAATTGAAATTAATATTAATAAAAAAACAATTACAAAATAAACGAATACTTAAATGACAATAATCTAAAACAATAAATGAAATCCAAAGAAAAATAAATAAATATTTAAATGCCTAAAAAACTATTTAGTTAATTTTATTATTCAATAATTATCATATGATTTCTTAATGTATTTTAATTCTTAACTACTTCTTTAAATAAACAAATTGATTTAATTTTGCATGGCGTCATCCTCTTTGCCACAATACCTATCTTATTGTTGTGCCCTACAGGGTCTATAATGATCTGTTTTATGTACCTATTTAAAACACCTGTGTAACATTATAGAATGCAATAAATATAGGGTTACATTGCAAAGGGGTGCCAAATCTTTAGGAGTGCCTCAGAATCAGTAACTTAATCAAACTATGCAAAGAACTTTTTTTTTTCAAATATAATTATTCCTATCTAATTAAACTCATTCATGAAAAAATTGGACCGTATGTGCACTGCGTAAGCTCCTTGTTGACTCCGACCGTACCTACGCCTCTTATGAACGACCGCGCGGCTTTCGTAGTTTCTTTATTTTTCGTAACGTACGATTAATAAAAATAATAACGATTAAGACGCTTCTTTATATTGTTTACTAGATCTTATTTTTTAAATTTGGCTCCCCTTTGCATTGTAACTCTGTATATTGAATTGAATATTTCGCATTTTTGTTAGTTCGATAGCCTTATGAGTTTTAAAACTACTGGTTATACAGTTCTTAAGTTACTCAGCTACTCAATATCCAGAGCTTGTGGACGACTCACCCTATATTATTTCTATGGCACAAAAAAATATTGAGGCATAGGTAAGTAAAATAAGTTGGATACCAACGGAGAAAGGCTCCCGGAAACGTTAATGGTCGACTGGTAACTCTAGTAAGAGGTCGCTCGGCCAATAAAATATTTCAAAAAGAATTAATAGCTGTACTGAACGACTTGGTGCTCGCTACGAGACCAGTTTATCGAATAAACTGGTTGACCAATGTAGTAACATTTAGTTTAAATTACTCTGACTTGTATTTAAAATAACAAAAAATAAAGGAAGTATCTATAGCCCGGCAAATTCGTGCGTATCGTTCGGCATTTGCTAAGAGGGTATACGCTAGGTATGATCAAAGTGCCGCAGGCGTACTGGGCGCCGGAGGAGGAACTTCCTCCTCCACCTTCCCCTTTCGAATGGGTCCCGGACTACAGACACGGAGGTATCTCCGGGATCTGCAACGGCGCTCCCCCTTCCCGGTCCTTTACGGCTCGCTGCAGTAGCCAAAGTGGAAATATGGAGTATGCCGGTGGCTACGGCCTGCGGCGAAATACCCATGGGTTTCATGTTTCATGGAGCCATCTCCACGTTATAAAGCATTGCAGTAAGGGTTTAGTGGTTAGTCAGAATCTAAGCACGGAATTCCAGACGTTAGTCCAGAACGAGATTTCCTCACGAAAAAAAGAGTAATAACAAGGTATTAGTTATAGTAAATAGGAAAGTGCCGCTACTAGTACCCTAGCTAGCACACTTCGTCTCCTTCAGCGTTCACGTGCGGACAATAGCAACGGAGATACTTTTCCCAACTACATATTATTTGATAGGCATAAATATACATATATAATAGGCAGGCATTTAATTAAATATTCAAACATTAGGATCCATACACACTATAACGAGTTTTATTTATTTATTGTTAGTTTATCTTAGAATACAAGGCTGGCTTAGAATATACCAACGTAATGGTAATTTCACTTTAACTTTTATTAATTATCTCTTAAAACGTAACGTTAAAATTATTAGATAGTACCTACCTGTCTGCTAACCCTGAAGAGTAAACGTACTGTTTTATACACAAATTTGATCTACTCGACAAAGGTAACAAAGTTCATTGTAAATGTTACTCGGGGTGGCTCTAAAACTTGGGAGGTTATAAGCACTAATGTGTTTGTTAACTCAATATTAGATCCATATGTACACAATCTACGTTTGTTCAGAATTCGTTAACTTTCAGCGGACTATCTCACTGAGAAAAATAGCAAAGTGTATTGGATACCGTCATATTATTAAGTAACTCCAATGCGAGCAAAAGAGCAAGGAGCTAGCGTATATTATGTACATGTACACAACGCCGTTTTCGAAGTGCACATTAATTATCAGGAGACAGGTGCAGACGAGATTCAATTAGTTCTGAGATTGTGAATTAGGTGTTTCAGTCTGGTAATAGTGTTAGTTACTGTGTATTGTTGCAAGCAATTATCAGATCGTCCTCTATAGAGAAATTGCGAATTTCATTGTTTTCTACACAACAGTGTTACACTGTTGCCATAGCCACCGTCGCCTCTGATATTACAATTTGCCACCGGCATCTGCATGAACGTCGTATTTAGAATTTATTTTGAGTTAAGTAGGAATTATCTATAAAGTAGAATACTAACTCAGTTCATCAGTATTTGGTAGGTGTTATTTGAAACATGAACTTCTAATTAGATAAGCAGGATACTTTTTAAAATTATTAATATATTAAATTTAGTTGAGGTTAAGTTAAGATTATGTAAGTAGTTTTCAGTTCTACAGGTAGGCAATTAGGATCGTCGATCGAAAGAGAAATAACTAGGGAGGTTTACTGACAGTTCTGTTTAGTCTAATAGGGAATATGCATGAAAAAATATTGGTTTTTACTATATTTATAGGAAAATATATGAAATTATAGTGCTAATAGTGAAAACAAAATTGATTTTAGGTAAAAAATAACCGTAATACAGTAATTAGAAATTAAGGTAAACCTATCTCTTTCTAATACAACTTTTACTATATATGAAAAATGTATGGCGGACGTGTAATGTGTCGTCACGGTACATATCGGATCTCCTTGTCTAACAAGCGACTTTAATGGGCTGTAAGTCAGGTATTTATCAATATTTTTTAAAAAATCTTAAAGTTTTATTAATTATAATTAAGTACTATTTATTTTAAGACCAAATAAAAAAACATGCATGTTCCTCATTATAATCGAATGGTAGAGAATGACACATAGCATCAAGTCCACCTTTTAGATGTTTTAATTTTCATGCTTAGGTAAATACAACAAGTTAAAAGGGACCAACATCGAAATCGCAAAAATAAACTCTTTCCCATAATCAAATGCCAACCAGGTGACATCATTATGTATGGAGAAGAGATGGAAATCCACCGTGTCACCTTCAATTGCCAACGTTTAGGCTTATTAAATTAATCATTAAAAATAAAACACGTCCTTCATTCGCTAAGCTAACGTCGATTCATAAGACAGACAGCGGAACGTTCGTAAATATGTCATAACTCCTTGGAAGTTACGGAAAACAAATTAAACGCTCGATCTCGAAGCATTCCGGTACGGGAGGTGCCGCATACTTTGCAGCTGGCTCCCATTCTCGTCTCGAACAAAAGCTATTTGACGACAGAAGTCGCCCCAACTATGAACTGTTTATTACCTTACCTGTACATTATAGAACTATGCAATTAAACTCCTTTTTTTTTTAAGTGCATACTGATACGTGTATAGAAAACCTAACTACGTTGCTTAAAATTGTGTGTTGTATCAAGATTAAGTGTAGAATATTCACAATAAGTTTTATTCATGTTTCTTTTTAATTATTTAAATTGTAACATTAGAAAAAAGAAAAAATCACAACCATTTATTTGAAGAAAATAATGTATTTCAACAAAATATTAATAGCTTTATGCAGGTTTTATTCTGTGAACAGTCTTTGGACATTTAATAACTGATTGAATACTACTCAGTTAATTTGAGGTCGTCGTACTTTCTACCTTAAAATATGTAAGCTGCACAGATAGATTATTTAATTATACTATACGGTACATAAACATAGTAGCTGTATTGGGGCAACCAAACATTTGTAATCAATATTTGACCTGTTTTGGAGGTAGTGTTAAAAAGCATCGATTAATGGGGAATAATAATACTACACATTTAACCCGATAGGTGTCGCATTGTGCTTAGTCTGCTCATTTGTGACTATTTATGATGTGTAAAGTTTCAAATAAAAATTATTAGAACGATTTAATGATATAATTTCATTGAATATAATCTCTTTTCTTATAACAACTCACTTAATGTAATGAATGTATCATATAATCTTACATTTTAAAGTATCATCTAAGTTTAAAATCATTAATTCTAACTCACTTTTAATAACAATCAAAAGTTATAAAGCTCATTAAACATACATTTAATTTTTTTAACACAACAATTTAACAACAACATTAGTTTAATTTATTTACGTTCCCGCAAGCATGCATTATTGTGTACACTGTAAGTAATTTCTTTACGGTTTATAATGACAAAATTTTAGAACGAGAATTAGAATCTGATCTTTCGGCGGCCGCTGCCGCGGCAAGCTCGCTTCGCAATTTATGTGGTCGCTGTTCTATCCTAACCTAACCTAACCTAACCCAGATGATCTTTTTATCAAGTTTTGACTCAAGTCGGATTTAATCTTAATTATTATATGAAATGATAATCATTGCGCAGTACAGTACAGTACAATATAACTAAATTAAATTTAAAAAAAATTAATAACTTCGACACAAATGTGCAGCATCAGCTCAAGGCCTCGATCATCATTTATCTAACACCTGCTCATTGAGACTATTATTATGAGCCCAAACACGCTGTATCTGCAGTAATTTGCTTAGGAGTTGGGAATTCCACAGTTTCCTTGATGCTGCAGCATCAGTTCAAGGTTGTCATGTCTTGGGAATACTACTACTAAGGTAACAGTGCATCATTTCAAATCAATCGGACCTGTGAAAGTTTGCAATAAACTGAAAATCCTTTTGTCAAGTTGGAAATGAGCTGATAACCATCAAACGGCTGAACAGATCTTCATAAAATATAGCTAATAATCCATCTCTGTAAAATCAGCTTTAAAATTAAAAAACTACATCAAAATCGATCCATTCGTTTGGGAGCTACGATGCGACAGACAGATACACACGTTAAACTTATAATACCCCTCTTTTTGTCGGGGGTTAAAAATGATTGTTATATTTTGTGAGCTTTATACAAAATGTTATTATAAAATGTATATGTTATAACGAATGAAAATTATATGAAATAAAGTTAGAGGAAGGGTATTTAGTCCAAGTAAAAATTATATTAAACTAGCTGTTGCCCGCGACTTCGTTCGCGTGGTCTTTAGTTTATTCATAAAGGATTTTCTGCGCAACTTTTTTATTTTTTTCTCTTAAAAGAACCTTTTCCTGACAATAATTAACACAACAAAACAAAAATTAGCGAAATCGTTCCATCCGTTCACACGTGATGTGATGACCAAGGGAAATAAGGAGTAATTTTTATTTATATCGAAGATGAGCGTTATTCCTTTTTTAAATAATTTTATTTGTTTTTAATACAAATAAAGCGCACCTGATTATTTGATCATTGGTTCTGCTTTGTTTACTAAACATGTATCACTACTGTAAAATGTTGCCAACCTTGCGTAAACAAATGTATTCCTTACTTCCAGACCATGATGATGACACATATTTATTTTATTTATTAACAAATTCGAGTGAATTTTATTTTTGTCATTCAAAGCCAAGAAATGAATAAACGTTTTAACTTACTTACGTCAACTTATTATAGGTTTCAATACACAGTAAACAAATTCAAAGGCATTCAGAACACCATAGAGTACGTGAGTTTCGGTGCCGTGGTAACGGCATAGGACTGTGCAAACATCCTTTACATCACGTCGTGTATTTATAATCCGCAAACGCTTCCTATTTTTTGTTTGACTTTAAATATATATATATAAATGGAATTTAACGTTTGCTTAGCGCCCTTCGAGGTATTTAAACGATTTAATAGGGTACAGATCAACTTACAAAGGCTACAAAGTTTAGTATTATTTAACAGAAAATGTTTTAGCAATACATATTTATAAGATAAAAGATTATCACAGAAATTAAAAATACAATGAAATAATATACTTTTTACCATAAATATTATTTACCTTTCCTATTATCTCGACCTCAGTAGCTGCGAGGCGAACACGCCGGACTTGGCGTCGCCATCTTTGAGGTCCCGGGTTCGATTCCCGGTCGAGTCAATGAGGAAACGAACTTTTCTATAATATCTTCGGGTTGGGTGTTGTGGTACCGGCGTTGTTTCTGATTTCTTTAACAAAAGTGCTCTATCTAACTTACCTTAGAATAAGAGTAATTTATATGATGTTTTTGATAAAACTTTGGTAAAATTTTCAAAGACCACAAGAACAAAGTTGCAAACAATTAATTAAACATAAAATACGAGCTACATAGATAAAAAAAATATTCCAACAATCACACCAATTATATTATATCTTCAAACTAAGTAAAGCTTGAACAACTAGATAAAGTCTAAGGACATACATTTATACATTTAAGTATATCCAAGACTCCAAAACAAGACAAGACAAGAACGGCCGTTATTTTGTGCAACATAATCTATTCCTAAAATACCCATAATAGGTTTATCAATTTTTGTGTAATAACTTGCACAGCAACATTAATAGAAAGTCGGCTTCAAAATCAGCAAAGATTTTTAATTTATATTTTAAGCTTCTGAATCTTGATTGATTGACACCTAGAATCAGTCTAGTTCGTGCATGCGCTAATTAGTTGAGAATAATAAAATTATATCAAAAATATTTACCTCTTAAATTCTATAATTATTGTTATGGATATCAAAAAACATTGTCAACCACTGTTGCTATCTCAAAGTCTTGAAGAATGATGATGATGATTAGATAAATTGAAAAAACAGTTTTAGCCAAACCTTTTCATTTTTAATTAAGACTATATAATAAAAAAATATTCAATATAATTTTGAAGCAAATGGTACTTTTAAAGTTGGCGGTGAAATGCATATTGTGAATAACTGAGTCTCGGGCACTGTCCGGCGAAATAGTTGGCAACCCCGAGCTAAGTGAACTTCCAACCTCACGCTCCCCGCGCCGGGAATGCTGCACATTCCTACACGGAAACATTTTTTATTAACTAAGAGCCTTATTTATAAATGGTCGAGCGAAAACACGAAACCGCAGGGTGTAATTTCGCAAGAGTAATATTAGAGGCGCGCTGATGGCCGTCTTTCCTTCGGGAATGCTTTATTAACGGACTATATAAGCTATCGTATTGTTTGTTATTCAGTGCTGTTGAGAAGCTCCCTATTTCGAAGTAGACATTTGTTTCGTTGACTTAGTTTCGCCAAGTTCTAAGATCGTCCGGATTTTGCTTTATTTTATTAATACAACAATTTTAAAAAAGGTTTCCTTTGGAATGTGTAATCACAGATAAATATGTGAATTATTTAGTTTTAATAAAAATGCTCTACTATTCCGATATCGCGTCATTATAAATTAAATTTATAAAAAATGTTTACAAGGTAAATCAACTTTACTTAATTCTCTTATAAATGAAACAAAGTAGTTAGTTAGATAATTAGATTCCAACTGAATATTTTCCTAGACTAATATGTAACTCTCGTTGCTTGGTCGATAAAATTGAATGTATAATTTGTCTGAGTCAGCAAGTTAACGCAGGGGCAGCTCTTTCGTAAATTGGCTTGCAGCGCAAGTTCTAAACGTAAATGATATCGCGACTTCATACTGCTCACGCCCTCCGACCCAATAACACAAACTGCTCAAAAATAGAGCTTCATCTTCAAGATATAAAGTCCTTAATACGTAGTATTCACAGTAAAAGGCTCGTGATTGTTACCCTGAGGTGATGTTTGTAGAACGCCAAAGTAGACTTTTATCATGCGTTAGGAGAGATTAAGCATATTTGTTTATCCATTCTTGGCAACTGCTGGTGTATTATGTGTATCCTAAAAAAAACTAGGATGCATACATCAAAATTATCTTAATTTATATACCTCTACAATACAATCTACATAACATGTCATGAGTAATAATATTATCGTACGCATTAACTAAGCATAGATAATTTGCTATTATATTGAGATGACTAACAGTATCAGAAAGCATGACAATCGCACGGTGGCTTAGACTTAATGCATTTAACATTTTTTAATCAAACATCGGATAACCGATTCATTTTTTGACCGTTCACCTGTTAGGGAAGACACAATAGGCAAAACCACATGTATCAGGTATTATATATTTGACAGAAAATGTGTTTATAAGAAATGAAGTTACAAAATATAACCTGAAAAGAGCAATACCATACCTACAAGTACAACAGACTTGCAAACGGTGATTCGATATCAGAAAAATTATTCAATCAGCTATTTTAAGCTTCTAAACTTGTCACGACATGACTGTCGTAATCAAATACCGCACGCGTGCCTACGTGAGCTACTAGCATCCTTACTTTGTATTTCCTTGGGCTTAACGCTTAAGATATGACGAAATATTACGCAATGAGTATAATTTATATAAAATGTAACAATATAAATATATTAAGATAATAATGAATATTGTATAATCATCGTAATTAAGTAATTAAATTGTCTTTTGTGGGGCATTAATATTGATTTATCATTGGAAAGAAAATTCATTTATATTTTTAATTTTTTTATCATTTAGTTATTCGTTAATTGTATAATAGCATTTTTAGCAGCATTTGTTTTAATTGTTTTATACATTTTATGTCATTTGATTCAAATTCTAGTAATTCTGGTAAATAATAAATATTTTCACACACTTTTGTTAGCTTCACTAACTAGCAGCTAATAAGTTAAGTGTTTTAGAAGTAGTTTTTAACCAACTTCTGATTGTCATATCGATTTGATGATTGAAGTATCTGCTATCTTTAGGATGACATTACAATAATACCATCGAGCTGATCTGATGATAGGTATATCCAGGATATGATTAGTGGTACTCTTCAATGGCTACATGTAAAACCATCATGTTTGGACTTATTTGATTCGTTATATACGTAGGTCACACTATAAGTTTTGCGTAACTTAAAAAAACAACATGTTATAACCAAAATATTATGTTTATTGCTTTTCAAAATACTCTCCTTTACATTTTAAACATTTTTTCATGCGATCGAACCATTTTTTAAAACAGGAGGACCACAGATCTGAAGGCATGTTTTCTACGTGCTGATTGAACGCTATCACTGCCTCTTCGGAGTTGGTAAAAGTAAAACCTCTCATCAAATCTTTGATTTTCGGGAAAATACAGAAATCACAGGGTGCTAGGTCGGGGCTATGCGCAGTATGGGTGACGAGTTGTACTTTTTCGGAAGCTAAAAATGACTTTGTTTTGTTGGCTGTGTTTGAAGAAGCGTTGTCATGATGTAGGAGAACGCGGCTTTTGGGTCATCTTTCGCGAACTTTTTCTAACACCCTGGGTAAACAAATGGTAGAATACGGCATTAACACTCTTTTGATCTTCAAGTGGAATTGTACAGATGGGACCCGTAGCTGAGAAAAAAAACGCGATAATTTTTTTACCGTTTTTCGACTGCCTCATTTTTGTTGGCCTGTTCTCATTTTCAAACACCCATTCACAAGATTGCTGTTTTTTTTTCGGGTTCAAAACAATAAATTCACGTTGCGTCTCCTGTGACAATGTCATAAACAGCATTAGAGTGTCCGTGGTCGTACTTCAGTAGCATCTGCAGCACCATACCACGCGAGCCTGCTTCTGCTCCGCTGTATGTGCTCCATGTAACAAGTCCTATACATACAAAAGTGTTTTATCATTTTTGAAACTATAAATTTATAACACTTTTTGTAACTGTATTTCACTAAAAGTGTATAAAACGTAGACTTAATGCCACCTGGCATTCTCTACCAAATTTTATTCGGGCTAGTCACAAATGTGACGGAGGCAGTGTGACAGGGAAAACAATGAATTCAAACTAAATTTGTTTTAAATAGCGTCATCTCAGACAGATTAACTGAGCCAAGTTGATTTCAGTAGGAGCGAGCAGGTGCGGGAGCAGCACCATCCAGTGCACGTAATTATTTTGACTTTTTGTTTTATTTTTGACCTGCAGCTAAGGTAATGACTGACTGACTCTTATAATGAGCTAAGGTAAATTTTTCGAGTGAAGCGGTTTCTGATGTTTTTTATTTATTTATTGGGATGTGTTCTCGTCCTTTGATCCCTACTTCGTGTGAATTCATTTATTTGGAAGTGAAGTAAAGAATCGGGGCAGTCATTAACATAAAATATAGATCAAACGACGCGGTTAACAAAATCATACCAGACAAAGTACTTAGCACCTGTAAAATAAATCAAATGAAAAAGTACTTATTTGTAGTTAGTCCTTTAAACTGATGTAATTTGCAGTGGCACTTACTTTGGCACCAATACATATTGGTTGCCATATAAAACATAATCTAAAATCATTATAAGTTTAATACTGATGGTAGGTAGCTACGTGCTGCAGTGAATGTAAGTATTGTAATTGATAATAACGTCGACCTAAATTCATTTGCTTAAAATATTGATACTGTTTTATGTGCATATCAACAATGTCAATATTTTAAACAAATAAAAAATATCCGGCTTCCCTGCCTTTGAATACAGAGATTGATCGAAATTTTAAACGCACGCTATTTACATATTGCTATGAGTCAGTGATATCACCACAAAAGCTCATTTGTATAACGATAAACCCCAGCGACAACGGAACAAGGTTGAATCGACAGGTTATTACATGTCTCAACCTGAGCCTGTGTGTGTCAGGATGTCTGCCCTTCTCACACACACTCACTTTTGTAAAGCAAGACACTGCACACATTGACAATATTAAACACTACCACCATACCTCGTACTCAATCGTTCACTCGTTCGTAAGGTGTAACAACGACTTTGAAGGCATGTGTAGTTAAGTAGGATGTAAGTAGGTATACATTATACTTGCTGATTGTTTGAGATATATTTACGAGTAGTACCGATGTTCTACAACAGCGTCGGGTCACAATGTTTTAAAGCTGGAAAAGAAAAAACATTTATCCCTGCAAATGGCAACATTTGTTGGTAATGTCATTACGATTGTTTGTGACAGCGCGGGCACGTAGTCCTTGCAATAAAATGTGTAAAATAACTATTATTTACTCTATTTGTAGCTTAAAAGTTAGTGTTTAGAATGCTATTATACAGTTCTCTATGTGGATTGTGTTTACAATAAGGTTTATAGTGAATTTCAGCCAAAAATCAACAAGGGATGAGCGCCATAATCAGGCGCGGTTATGGTTTGTTTTTTAACGCTATATTAATGGAATCAACTTAAGTATTCATTAGTTCCAGTTACAGGTATGTACAATCAAATACTTTACTTCCTTTTGTGAATTATAGATATTCTCCTATGAAGGAATTACTTATGTACCTAACGTATAATTGATTGATAGAATCTAACCTAAAAGTCATTTTTAAATTATAATCTTGTTACTTTTTCTTCTAAAAAACTTAATAGAAGTTGAAAATGAAATACAGAGCTATCAAGTTTAAGCTCCAGTTCGCCCCAAAACTGAAGATACCTAGTAAATATACAATTTATGAAAATAAGGAAAACTTAAGAAATTTAGAAAACAGCAAGATGAAGAAACCATGACACAAGTATGGAGACTCACATAGAAAATATTGAAGCAGCCTCCTCAGGCTTCAGTCTATATCAATGAAATTGAAGTGGAAACGCAATGGCTGGGTGTTGAGAAAACTTTACAAATTACCTACTGAAATAAACTTCAAACGCCTGGGTAGTATATACATAATGGGCAATAGACAATACCATGAAAATTGAGCCAATGCACCCATTATTTGACATCTAGCTCTATCACTTATCGGATAGACAGTATGTTGCTATACCATGAAAATGGAAATTGATCCAGTGCACCAATTAATTGCCATCTAGCGCTATCACAGTGCGGATAGACAGTATGTTGCAATATCAGGAAAACTGAAAATTGAGCCGGTGCACTAATGACCTGACATTAAGCGCTTTCACAAAGCGGGAAGACAGTATGACAGTATATGTTGCAATACCATGAAAATTAAATTTGAACAAGTACACAAAAATATTAGATGTCTAACGCTACCACCAAGTGGATAGAATAGTATGGACAGACAAGCATACTCACTCAATTTCAATCAACTAGCGCTACTATCATGAGACAACAAATAGTATGGACAAATGAGCAGGATCACTCATTTTTAAACACCAAGTCCTACTGTTACTAAGCAAATAGACAGTATATAGAAATGGGCAGGCTCACTCATTATTAAACAAGCGCTAATATACTAAGAGAATAAAAACAAATTATGGACAAACAAGCAGGCTCACTTGTTATATTAACTAACCTATTGCTATGCAATTAGTGTTATATTACATACATAACAAATGAAAAATCAAACAAATTATATGAAATCTTGCACTGTAAGCTGATGTGATGATAGTATGAAACAATACTATATAAAATTGAAAAACCAATTGTACAAAATCAACACAACACTATAATATTACTATTGTCAGACAATAGTGCTAATATCTGATAAATACTATTACAAATAAACATAGATGGTTTTAACTAGTTCCTAAGGGATTGGATGGAGATAGAAAATTCAAACCGGAATTATTGTGAAAAGCCCTTTACCTCAAGAAAGAAGGTTACAATAGAGATACAGATACTTACTTATCAAAGCTATGGATTACTTTACTGGCCATCTTATAAATCACAAATCTCTATTATAAAGTCTTAGCCATTGCGCTAATGAATCCATTGTTTGGTTCAAAACTCCAAAATAACCCTTTCTTGGTTTTTACCATAGTCAGATAATGAAGTTGCACTACTGAATAATTTATCAAGAAATTATATAACTAACCCAATCTTTTACTAATTAATTAGTATTTAAAGGTATTATTGCACTTATGCAATTCTTGGAAGAAATAAATAGTCCTGCAAAATTGCAGTGAAACAAGGATTTTGACAAGACAACGTTTATAAAATCCAGCTTGTGACAAATCAGATGCCATCTTATCTGCTTATACTTCATGTCTAAAATTTTTTGCATAGAAATCCTTAAGGTTACAATTTATTAACCCTAATCCAAAGTTAATGCCACAAACAAATTGAAAAGTAAAGGTGTTATGGAAGTACCATAAAAACCCTTAAAATATTAGGCTTACATTATTTAATTAAATAATAACCTAGATATTCCAGATTCCTTTCCTTTACTTCATTGTGGTAAACAATGTAATGTACTAAGAATACCTATTTATAAATATGTACTTACATAAGTACCATTATTCAAAATAAGATACATTTTAAAACTATTGGGAACGCTTGATTTGTTCAGTCCTCCATCATAACGATATGAAATAAGTATAAGATGGACAAAAGTCTGTAAGATTAGTAATATGTATATAACTATTTATTTATTATTTATTAAGCCTTTTGTGCTGAGTCTTTTTCCAGTCAAGCCCAAGCTATATGTGTGGAACCATCTTTTCTTTGGCTGACCTTCTTCTGAATATCTTGTTATGATTAATTGAGGACTATAAAAAATTAATGTAATAAAACCTTATTAAGGTAGACTTCTGTAACCGCTGAATTAACATAAAGGCTATGTGATGATCATTTACCTAATACTAATTTAGTAATTTCAATAGATCTTTTGTTTTTTATATATTTATGATAATAAAATAAAATAACGCTGTGACCCCTATCACATGCTAAGGAACTGCTTCTAATCACAAAAGTTCTGATCATAAACTAACAAAATCATTATACCTATTCAATTTCTTAAAATTGAAATATCCCTTTTAAATTACCATTAAGACAGACATTTCTCAAAATTAAGAATAGATAAATTCACAATAAGAACATAGTAGGTACCCCTACATATGTACTTATTGTGATATACCAATAATCCTTTACCTTAAATATAATCTTAGAGATTACTTTTATTTCATTTAAGTCACTAAAACAGGAACAGTCTAATACCTGTTGTCCTGATAAAAATTACATAATGTCAGGGCTTGAACTTCCTTAAATATGACATATTGAAACTACATTTCTGAACAAAGTATTCTTGTAATTACTAATTACTAAAGAAGATGACAATCTTGACAATAATGTGTGATGGAAAATAATACATTAAGAATAATTGTACTTCAAATAATTAATTCATGTAGAAAACTTAATTTAAATCAATTAGGTATAAATAAAAAATATGGAAGTAAATTCCAAAAACAAAGCCTAGTAACCAGACATTTTAGTAGATACCATAATTAACCTGTACATGTAGAAACATGTCTCAGATAGAACCATTTCCTGTTGGTAAACACTTAACACGTTGACTGCCCAATAACAGTCAATAAAAATAAGAGATGGGCAATATAGAGCTAAAACAGATGTCGAACTGATAAATACATTTAACGTATTCAATAATATTTTCTACCATAGCAAATAAAAAAAAATAATAATAATAATAATAATAATAAAAAAAATTAATTAAAAAAAAAAAAAATTAAAAAAAATTAACACATTCTTTCACATTATAACTTAATGTTACATTTATTAAAATTATGCCTACATTGCTGCATTCAAATAAAGCTATAACTGAGTCTGTTAAAGAACATTTTTTTCTGTTAGTTTACAATATTATCAACTGATAAAATATTTGGTTTTATGATCCGATTATACGCTCTATCTTGCTAAATATAAAGCATAAGCTACCGTATTGAATTCAATCGATATTTTCAACCAAATTATGCAATATTATTTCCATAATATTAACATTCGGTAGCAATAAGGATGTATCTTAACTATGGTCATCCGTACAGCTGTGACCAAAATTGAGGTTTCTAGAACCCCGGTCACCCATCCATTTAGTGACCAAACCTGAGGTTGATCCAATAAGTGACTAAAGTGATTAAACTTGAAGTTGTTTGACAACGGTCACCCATTCATTAAGTGACTAGATTAAAAGTTGCATAATGCATAACGATTAATGTTTTTAACCAATTAAAAAAAAAAAAAAAAAAAAAAAAAACTTTTTACAGGATGAACCCCCAACAATAACAAATATGCCAACTTAATTACATAGGTCAGTTACTTGGAATTTCCCGTACTGATTCTATAGATTACCGGCCTTAGCTGAGATAAAAAATAAAAGAATATAATAATTGATTGTTAACACGTTGAGCGCTACGCGGAGCCGCAAACAATAGATTTTCTATTGTGTCTAGTTTGTGGCAGTCAAAGACTTTTATCATTTAAAGTATAAATATTTTTAATCATTATTGCCACCTTTAGTAAAAATATTAATTGTAATCATACGCTAAGATATTATGATTGCGCACCTGCATTTTTTTTTTTTTTTTTTTTTTATAATATACTCCTTTCGTTATATTCATTTTAATCTTTTTATTTGTTTTTTTTTTGTTAGAACACTATTGAAATAAGTATTTACAGTACTTATAACAACATATTTGTCTTACAACCGGTCTTCAGGAACAATTGTTTTCGATGTTTAATCACTCAATTATGGAATTTGCTAACAATGGACATTGTTGTTATAATCAGATAATAAAATAAAAATATATTTACAAAAAAAAAAAAAAAAAAAAAAAGTGTGATGTAACATTATCGTAATAGACTAGTTATTATTTTGTGGCCTGGCTTGTGCAGTATATTATGTGAGACCTAAATGGAACGTAATTTTACTCTTGACGCATTCAGAATTTCAGACATTCTACGTGAATTCATTAGTTACTCAGCCTTAGCACTAAACTTAAAAGATATGATTAAATATAAGTACCTTTTTTTGTTTTGATTTGGCCATCAAACGTCTCCGGATTGTACTTAGTTTTCAAAATGTTTTTTGGCATTTTCTAAACTAATAAGCAACTTATTCGCAACCGAACTTCAAACATCTACTCGTAAATATATCTCAAACAATCAGCAAGTATAATTATAAGATTAAACGAACTTACCTTAAGTGAAGTTCAATCTTAATTATACGCAGCTGATTGTTTGAGATATGACAGTCCCAAAAACCCACCCACTAATACTTTGTATTATCCCAGTATATTACAGGGTTGCTCATAAGGCTGTCTTTAAACGTAATGACATTACCAACAAATGTTGCCATTTGCAGGGATAAATGTTTTTTCTTTTCCAGCTTTAAAACATTGTGACCCGACGCTGTTGTAGAACATCGGTACTACTCGTAAATATATCTCAAACAATCAGCTGCGTATAATTAAGATTGAACTTCACTTAAGGTAAGTTCGTTTAATCTTATAATTGTTAGTAAGTCCTCCAACTTTAGTTGACTGAACACTGATCCAAGTTTCGGCGAAATATTAAGTAAGTACGACAATTTCATCTCATTGGATAGCACCTAGTATTTGTGAAAATATAGGATCAATTCATTTTCGTAAATAAATGTGAAAGTTGTTTCTTGTTTGAAGTAATTTCTGTAGGTACATGGCTGACTACATGTTTAATTACGAGACAGGTAATTTTCCTATTGAAAAATATGGCGGTGAAGATTTGCGTCATAAATTCTAGGGCAAAATGTAAATATGTAAGTATACAAAACGTCGGTTCAATAAGAGCGTGATCGCCATATTTGTTTCATTTGATATTGTTAAGCTGCATGAACACTTTGAAGGCACGAGAAAAAGGCAAAAAAATATTCTTGAACTTTAGACTTTGATGACTTACCATAGCACAGTAAGAAGAGATTGTATCCCGTCGAAAAAAGTAGGAAATAGCAAAGTACAGAGTTTTTTGCATTATCCTCATTAATTCAGACACATTTTGGTTGAGAACGGCGTTCTTTTTGGGCCAACGTCCGTCAAATCGTAGTCTACCGATGATTTACGAAAAAAAAGGTTTCGACGACCGAATCCGAACGATCCTTTTTTTTTTAAAACTCAAAATTAATAGAGAATGACTTAAAGCATTAAGTCCACAAATTTTACATTTATTTTGGTGTTTACCAAAGAATAAATGAATTGTTGATGAAAGAACGAACTTTAATTGTTTGTTTTTACGAGTTCATAAACAAAGGATTTATTCGCTATCGCCCCCTATCAGTTTATTCTAAAAAAAACCATGTGTTAATCCTTCGGGTGTGAGATCATTCCATTGATAAGTTCTGACCACAGAGGCAGAGTTAAAAGGGAAACTGTGTTGGAATGTCTGATGCGATGCGAGCGGTGCGCCGCCGCCGTGTGACCTCCCACTCATCTAGGGTCACCAGGCGACGGGACAAGCCCGGACATAGGTCAACCTATTATAACTTAACCACGATACACGGGAACAAGAGATATCTGTGTGCGTAATAATAAAACTTACGTGTGTCTCGTATGCATGAGCTAACAGGTTAAAGGCTTAGAAAATGAAACCAACCAATATTTTTTATTATTTTTTATTTGATTGATTAACTAAGCGATGATATCTGACTAAATCGAGGCACAAGCTGAAAAGTCAATGGTAAAAATACCACATAAAATCAACCAAGTTCCTTAAATCAATTATCAAAGATTCAACAACGTCAAAGTCATGCTACTGCACAGTTGTTTTACTGACAAAATAATCACTGAAAGCACGAGTAGCCATTTGTATAGGTATTGAGGGAATAGGTACGTCTAATCATGCATTTCTATGAAGTTGCTATAATGCTGAAACGCTTCATGTTTTTACTATGACAAAAGCTTAGTGTGTCTGCTCATCACATTACACTAGGCATTGCTACCCCACCGACTTTCATCTAGATATCCAATCTGGACCGATAACCACCTCAAAACTAACTTGCATGGCGGTCATCTTAGAACAACTTTGAAGACCCACAAAAATACTTAATTACCTATAGATCAGCCATCAAAGCCCGCTAGTATTAAACGTCAAGTATGGGTAAAGCTAAACCGGTTCAAGGGGGGATACGGGCGTTCCAATCACCAACTTCATAAGTGGGGGCTAAAGGCGTAATTGTGAAGTCACAGATCAAACCTTAGCGCACATCGCCAACGACTGCCAGCTTAACTGTATTCCGGTGGGATTACTAATTATTTATTTGAAAAGATGATGACCCCCGCCCCTGTCTAATACTTTAGGTGATGCGAGAATGTCCTGCACTGTCTAGCTTTCTGGAATTACTACTCGGCGCGTCATTCAGGCGCTCGGATCGCCCGCGCCGCGCCGCCCTCATCTCAATATTAACTTAACCAGTTTATAACAATCATATTATCTAAAACTATTTCGTCTGGGCTTTATAAATTATTAAATCACTTCAGATTACGTCATTTATGATAATATGTAAATAGCGTCTGGGAGACCGTCTGACGTTACGAAACAATAAATTAAATAATTTCATTAATATCTCAGACTTACCTACCAACAAAATAAAGTGAATTTTATGTTATCACAGATTAGATTTGATTGGAATTTGAGTAAAAAGATTACGAGTACCACTTTATGCAATACACAGCTTTATACTTTGCAGTAGGTTTGCTTTATTATCTACACGTTACCAAGCACAACTTTTCAGTCTTTCATCTTTACAGTGACAGAGTTAAATTAAATCGAAACATTTTTTTTTACCTTTACAAAAATGGTTGATTATTTAAAATAAAAACATATTTTTTAAAAACTATCAAACACATTTTAAATGTATTGGACTAAGGTATTGGACTCAAAATGAATCAAATGAGCAGTTCTACATCTGGCTCTAAAATCAGATATAAGCACGAAAGTGTTAAACTATTTTAATGTCATCGAAACTTGTTTTAAATCGATACGTCAGTTAGAAGTAGGTTTAAAATTACTTCTAAGATAATCTTTATTAGTTACTCAATACATGAGTAAAGCTAATAAAAGTGTGACAATAGTCCTAAAAGATAAATGATATATACGGCATATTCATTCGCGATATAGATATAATAGATGTTGGATTTTGGATGTCGTAGAACTGACGGCCGATGGGGCAGAAAGGTTCTGGAATGGAGGCCACGTGCCGGCAAGCGCAACGTAGGACGTCCACCTACAAGGTGGACAGACGTCCTGGTAAAGGTTGCAGGAAGCTGCTGGATGCGGGCCGCTTTCAACCGGCCAATCTGGAAGTCACTGGGGGAGGCCTATGTTCAGCAGTGGACGTCCTATGGCTGAAATGATGATGATGATGATGATGATAGATGTTGGGTTCAAAGTACCTAAAAGTTGTTTGTTTTCATGGGCAAAATATCCTATCCCAATTTAATTGCAAAAGCTATTTCTTATCCAGCTAATACAACGCTCAAATGTACGTAAGATCATTGTAAACAACAATCTGAGATGAACACGCTGGGATGCTTCATTAGACCGAGCGATTCCCGACATCAACGTCTACACGAACAATACGTCCGTATATTATATTACGATATAAAATACTGTACGTAGGTTTACGTATAACAACCTCGCATCCGGCATTAAGCGTCTCAGAGTAACGGAAATAACTTATCAGATACGCCGGTCGCGCGCGGCTCGCTGCATTATTTAGGCACATGGTAATAGTGGGCCAAGTTCTCTAAACATTGGCGTATTTTCGATAAATTACTAGGTATATGCAATGTGTCATTGTAAACACTTTTCTGTTTTCCTTGTTTTTTAATTTTGATGTTATTTCATAAGAAAAAATGTTGCAATTTTTGTTCCACAAAATTAATTTTAAAAAAACACTTTGAAAGCGAAAAAAGTGTTTGCACCCTTCAAATTACATTCTGAAAGCAATCGTGTGATAAAATTAAGCTTGAGATGATAAAACTAGTTTTAATATCGGATACCAACGGCATTAACCCAGCACCTCGATTCAGAACCCTACGGTAACTCTGTTATCAACCGATTCGGTCAGAAATCAGTCCATTTCTAATAATTTCAATTCGCAATAACCGTATCGTCGATCAACTTGACATATTTCGTACCTAATCGAAATACCGTCACACACGTGCGATTACTAGTACTTCTCAACCCGCAAATAATATCAACGCTATTCACAACACAGATATCGGACAGGACTTTCCTAACGTCCGATCGATTTCTGTCAGTAAATTAACGAGTGGTACCAAGCACCCGATTTCTTCATAATATTGTAAAAAATATATTTTAGAGTGCTAAACACGCATTTTGAGGTCTCTGCGGGATGCATCAAATCCATATTAAGGTCTGCTCCTAAAAAAAACTGAATGTCGTTGAGAATTTAAAATTTACATTGGCACGTCAACAACTGCAACTGCCTGTCACTCAGTAAACATTAACAAAGCATGTTTTTTATGAAAGTGTTACATACTTTTTGGTTAAAGTTAAATATTTATTCGTTTTTTACAATTAAAATATTACTTATGATCGATAGAAATTAATTATTAGTATTGAGGTTTTTTATAATGCGTAAAATAAATAAATTTAATTTGAATTTATAATAAATTATTAGTTCAAATTAAAATTTAAATATTTTGTAACAATAGGCTTTGTAAATGCAACTTGTAATCAAACCGTTACCGATATCATACTCGAAGTCGAATCGGATGCTGTTCTGAATAGCTCTAAATGCGACATTCGATTCGAGAATAATATCAAACATTTGGATTCGGTAAATTACCGAAGGATTCTGAATCGAGGTGATTGCACTAAATTTTGCGGAAGCTCGTACGTTCGTACGTGAAACGTATCCAATTCGAACATGGCTACGATTCAATAACAATGCAGCTGGAAGCAAATCCGTATTGCCCTAAATGTCATTAGATCAACCATAGTTGAATCGTTACCATTCGGTAGAACTTTGTTTCTGTAGAGACGGCACACCTAGTATTTTTTTAGTAATATCTGTGATTTGTGCATAATAGACACTCGACCAAGCAATGTGTTACTAGCCGCACTAGTCTTGTGACGCAAAAAAAAACAAAATGTAACATAATGACAGCTTTCAGTCAGCTGTTTGTTTTATAGTTTATTAAATTAAATTTGTAATATTATTCTTATCTTATAATGTTTAATAGTATTCTTTAATACTAGTATGTATTTAAGGGAGATATTACACTACTTCATAATATAATAATGTAATATAAACACTACATAGCCCATCGTGACTGTCTCTATAATATCACAGATTTTTTTTTATGATCTCATCTTTTCATTATAACAAAAAACAAATTTTTGACCGGTGGTTCTAATTGAACATTTTAATATTAAAGAAACAGAGCTACTTTTGAATATTCTGTAGGAACTAAAATAGATAGTTAAGATGGGTATTGAATAAGGTAACGGAAGACCTTCTAATATAACTATTTTAGGTTACATTGTGTACAACTTTAAACGACTATATCTTGTAAATATTTTTGGTGTTATAGTTAATGATGTATTCTAGTATTCTGAGTAGATAGCTTGGGATTTAGATTTTAAGATATGTTAAGAAGAAATTTAGAATAAAAACAACTGATTATTGTATTCTTAAATGAGCTAATATTTACTATTTATTTACAATATTTTATCACTGTAATCACTGGGTGAACTATGGTCTAGAGTTAGATCACTTCAAAGTAAAAAGGTGGTGAAAAAGTTTTCCAAGGATCCCATGGGAGTGTTATCGGCGTCACACACAACACAATATTACACATATTATTTACACTAGTTTATGCAGTTTGTAAGGCATATAAACGTCTAATTAGTCAAATGTTTCCAAAAATCGACGTACATGAGGTGTTCTTTTGATAAGAATTGGTAAACTTACTTGAACGTTTGAACTTTGGTTGATTAAAAGTTGCTTTTTTCAAACCTTTCATTAACAGCGGTAATAGTTGGGAAGTGGTTTGGAAATGGCACGAACTTTCTTAGCGCGATTCCAAATGTGTCAACTGTAATGGAAGTGGTGTGGTAGTGGTTAGATTTTATTAGTGCGATCGGGGCCCTGCATAGGTACAGCATGCAGTCCGTTTGGATGTAACGTATGTTTTAAATTTTGCTGTACCAACAATCATATTATAGTGGACACAAGTCCAATTATCTATCTATACCGTATAAGGCCAACGCCGTAATGAAACTTATGTAAACAATGCGCATTCATTAAAATAATATACTTAATCTTTTTATTATGATTTTAGTAGTTTTCGTAGAAAACATTCATAAAATGAACTTGGCCCATTTTCAACATGTCCGTTTTGGTAAGATGCACAACAGTGAACGTGACTGTCCCTGTGACTATGCACGGCTTTGGATGCGGCGGACAATAAAAAACACTCGGAGTTGTCCGACCACAAGACGTTACGAGCCATGAGGCTTTCTGTCGCCCGTGCACTACACAATGACGATGGGCCGGATTATTCTTTGTGCTGTGAACAGGTAAAATCGGTAGAGCTGGGGCGAACCGTTTTGACTATCGATGTTGGCGAACAGTCACATTTTTTAGATAGCAAATGGGTTCTTTTTTTTTCAGACACATCATAAATTGTATTGTTAAGACGCCATAAACGTATACTGTATCTACTGTAATAATCTACAATAATTGTAGAGCATTTATCTATGCAACATTGCCAACATTCATAGTCTTATATAAAATAAGAAGAGTAGTTTTTTTTACATTCAATTTTGCCAATTAAACAGCGACATCTAGCGCCATCTGTAATGGCAGTTTTGTCTTGCATCTCAACGTGATAGCTGCTGCCACTGATCAAGTAAAACTACGTAAAAGCCGCTACGCTGATAATGGTCATTTTCCTGCTTTAATCCGCTACTGTTTGCTACTGCCCGTACCTATAAGGAAATTAATTATCGCAGACACAGCACATAATCTAAACCTCGACTTTCTAATAAGAAACACTTCAAGGAACAAAATGGCAACAGAGCTGAATGCACAAAAAAGAAAAATGTATTGTGAATGCCCAGGATTGGCTTATTTTACTGTTTTCTTTTTAAGATTTTGGCTCCTATGGATTCCGTTTAGCAAAAACGATGACTCGTTTCTTTACTTAACTAAAACATAGTTAGGTGTTCTATGGCATGGTAAATTCATTGAGATAATAATAATGAGATACCATAAATAACATATTGGTAATATTTCTTGACAAAGTTATAAAACGCGTTGATTTGTTTTAACACATGAATATGAACGCTACCGAACTCGAGGCGTCAGTAAACGCACTCAGTGTCGACAAACATGGTTGAAATCTCTATCGAGACAGCAATATCGTAGCGTTGCTATGTGATTGGCGCGTGCCGTGGGCGGGAGCATAATGAACCAGCGGAGTCAGGGAGGCAGGTGGCTGGGGGGCCTCCCGCTTGACGCTAGATTGGAATCCGTACGAGCCAGCGCCTTCTGCCGTCAAATCCGTCAACATCTTCACTCCTTTAGTAATGTCCTGGTGCAAGCATGTCTCCCTGCTATTATCACCCACCCTGATTGAAATTACAGACGGAGAATCATACAACAAATACTCAATAATACTCATTTATTCAGTACTAGCTGCTCTCCGCGACTTCGTTCGCGTGGTCTTTAGTTTATACTTTCTTATAATATTTTTTTCAAAAGAACCTACTCCTGATAATAACTAACACAACAAAAAAAGAATTAGCGAAATTGTTCCATCCGTTCACGCGTGATGCGATGACCCAGGGGAATAGAGATTTATTTATATACTCGTATATATAGATTATAGGCCCTCTTCCGGGCACTTGTACACGTCCCAAAATATAGCTTAGCCTTACCACCGCTTCCGGAGTACATGGCTGGTGATGAGAAGAAATGGCGCTCACGCAACAAACTCAGTCACTTTTGTCAGCCTTTTTTACAGGAAATACAGTTACAAGACATGTAGTAAGTGCAAGCTAAGCAGGTTTAGTTCATGCACTTTTGTCGTTTAGGATAAGGTAAGGATTTTTTTACTGTGGATTTTAAACTCATGTACCGGTAGTTCAACAAGAGTCTGTGGAACTTTATTGAAAAATTTAATACATTTCCCCAAGAATGAATTACTAACTTTGTGTAGTCTGAAGGTCGGAACGGCAAGTTTATTTCTATTTCGATTATTTATACTTTCTTCTATTTTGTTTTCAAAAGAACCTTATATTATTATTTTTATTTTTAATCACTTTTCAAGCTAAACACTCAGATTTTTTCAGACGTAAAGAATATTTTCAAAAATAAATTGAGAGGCTACTGTTAAGTATATTAATATCTTTAATCTTCCTCAAGAGAGTCACGAGGTCCAAGACAGTATATTGCGCGTACGGCTCTTTTTTGCAACACAAAGATTGATTCAATGAAAGCAGCAAAGCCCCATAGCAGTAAACCATACGACAACAAACTATGAAAATAACTAAAGTATACTAGCCGTTTCGACATCAGTTAAAAGCCTTATTTTCCTCACAGCATAAGCCGCTAAACTGAGTTTTCAAAATCAATGTTGTATCATCTGCAAACAATACTATCACACGAAGGTCCGTAGTAAAGTAAGGAAGGTCATTTATATAGATAAAAAATAATACAGGTCCCAATATAGAGCCCTGGGGCACACCTATGCGTTATAGAGCTCCATAAGTCAGTTCCATTGACATTAACTTTTTGCATTTTATCTGTGAGGTATGACTCTAACAATTTTCCTAAATCATTTGAGACACCATAATGCCGTAATTTCATTAATAATGTAAATCATTTATTAATAGTTTCTAATGTGCAAGACATTAGAGATACCATTCCGTTGAGCCAATAATTCTTAAGCCATAAATTTAAAACAATATTTTTTCATTAGAAACAGTCTCTAAATCACTGGCTGTCCGCACACATGTGCTCGTATTACTGTCAATAATGTAGAGCATAATTATCTCTATAGAATTATTCAACCCAAAACAAAGTACAGTTCATAAACAAAGCTTAAAATAATTACGTAAATGTCGTCGGCATTTTGTTTGATTCGTCATTTTTTAAACGGCGCCGTCTGTATGCAAACGCTTTTTGGTTTGTAAAATGCCTAAGCAAAATAATGATGCTTTTAATCGTATTTGTTTTGTCAATGACTTTTAAGTTAGGGTAACAAAGATTTAAGACCAGAGATAGTTAGTTAGTTAGTTTGTCTGGGCTGTTTCCGCACTTAGCCTCCTAATTGGGCCATTGTGCGTGCTACCTTTTCCTTCTTACTCCAACCAGCCTAGATCATCCCAGAAGGTCAGCAATCTTTTCAGATTTCTGCAGGCTTCCGGGAGAGATCCTGGTGATTGGAGGATCTGATGCCGTTGATCTGCCACGCTCCTACATTCCATAAGCACGTGCTGTGGCGTTTCTTCTGCCTCCATGCATCCTCTGCATGTGGGGCTGTCAGTCACACCTATGTTAAATAGGTGCTTGTTTAGATGACAGTGACCGGTTATAACTCCTATAACCTTGCGGATTTTGTCCTTTTTTAGTCTGATGAGGTTGCAGGTAAGCTTATTTGATGCTACCGGAACTGCATCTTTTGTTTGCCGGCATCCTTCACTGTTTCTCCATTCTGTTAAATGCGTTTCTCTAGTTCTTTCGCGCAACCACGCTTTAATTTGGGCTTGAGGTAAGGGCAGTAGTGGTTCCGGTCCGTGAACTACTGCCTGGTGAAGACCAGAGATAAGAAGATTTATATTTATATTCACTCAACGAAGTACTTATTGTGAGTGAGGAAGTATTTAGTATAAAATCAGACTTTTATTTTAATACACTTAGTTACTCAAAATATAATTGTAGGTCAATTTTTTTATATTTTGTAAAATTTAAAATAATTTGTTATTTATAACCAGTTATTAGGTTTATTAGCAGTTGAAGATACATTTATTCATTTAACTAAAATACTTTTTCAAGCAACATACTTTTTTTTGGGGTGATAAAGACCTGTAAAGAAATGGTGAAAGTAATAAATCATTGTGCTCCTTCACAGGTATAATGCCAACCGTTAAAATACCAGGGCATTTTCTTTTATGATTATCAGACTAACTCGTGCTGAAATAAGCTCTAGTTAGTCCGTCGAACTCCAGTTTTCATGGATGGTGCCAAATAAACTCAATTACATTTTCTCTTGTCTATTGTTTTAGATACGAAAACTTATTAATGCATGTTAAGGCGCTGGTTAAGAAGAATACACGTAAAAGAGGTGTTTTTGGACAAGTTTTCTGGCGAAAATACTAGATATAGGATGTGGAAATTTATATATTATCATGTAACTTATATGTTGAAGTTTTTCCTGTTGTATCTAAATACTAGTTATTATTTCTTATAAATACTAAAAAATATTTCAAAGTACCGCAAATATAGCGAGCTTGTACACATTTATATTTTAAACGACGTTTTTCTTTAGTCGGTATAGTTATTTTTAACATTCGGCCTCTACGGTAAAGTTTTTTTTTTCAAATAGTCAACCAATTAAAAATTATAAGGATTTTTAATAGATTTTACTATTAGCGCCTACTTTTCCATGAGCGGATATTTTGCTCGAAATGATAATCTTGCACAGGAGCACAACGGATGGATGTTTAGTCTGCGAGGAGCATTTGTTTTATTTGCGGTCGGGCGATGTGTCAGTTAGATGACCACAGATTAGACAGAGTATGACAGATTAGAGGCGACGACAAGCGTCATTGAAGGCACGTTCCGATTTTCGATTTCCGAACCGAGCCGAAATGAATTTTGACGATACTCTAACTGATACTTCGTCCGAATCACACTGTGTGGTGTTTTAGAACATTTATGTGCGTGTGTATATCAGTTTTTTATTTTAATTAGTTGTTTGTGATAATAAGTATGTTTTTAATATTTCCTTGTGTAAACTATTCGGTATTTCTTTGATTTTCTGTGTAATTACTTGACGCCAAATTTTTTATTTTGATTAGCAGCGCGTTTGTTGGTAGAGGATATAACAATTAATTAATACAGTTTGTCACGGCATTTTGTAAACGTTGCTCGAATCGATAGTATTTTCATGGAGTATTACAAACTGACGAGGCATTTTACAATTTGACTTAGCATTTTATAAAACAGCGAGCGTTTGTAAATGAACGACGCCGTTTGTTTAATGAATGACGAATTATACAATCCTAAGTAAGTTCTATTCTACGCTATACTATATTTACCCATAAAAACGTACCCTTATTTTGTATTAAGCTATTAAATGTATATTTTAATAAACGATAGTATCATTTAAACGCCTTATTCAATTTATTTTAAACGTTAATTATGTTTTAAAATATGTAAAGTTGTCAATAAATACAAGATAAATTATTTGAATGTTATAGTTTCAAAAACAACTCAACTAACTTTATTAATAGTAAATATGTTTGGAACTCGTCAAAACGAATTAAATGAGCCCAAAGTCCAAGAAACTAGTAACCAATTGAAAAGTTTAATTATCCAATCTCCTGGCTCTCTAATACATTTTTACTTACAATAAATTCTTGTGTCTGTACAAAGTTCAAATATAATGGAAATAAAACTATGCACAGACAACAGCACGTCAACCTACAACAAAATGTCAAATTTTTTCAATTGATATTGTTGATCTTTACGTGTCGGACTTAAAGTTGAAAATCAATTCAATGACCTTTATCTTACAGGATTTTTTTATATTTTTTTTTCATACATTTACTATTGGTTGCATATACTTTAGTCGAGGTCATATATCTAGACAATTTTTATGAGGGTAATAGGTCTTAACTAGCGATTTTTAAAGCAATCGTATGATTATTCAATTTGTATCATGCAGTCAGTCGCCGAGATGTATACGATTAGTAAAACTTTAAAACAGAAATCTCTGGAGGCAGTAGCACGAGTGACTGGTCAAAGCTGCTCGGGGCGAGCTACTTTTCCCCTCGATTGCGGCAACCGCTTCCGGCCGCCTTCCGGAATTCCGGAAAATTCCACACTCACTTGGAATTTTCTTCAAGTTACTCCTCTTTTTAATTTGCAGACTGATTGTGAGGGCTCACGACTTAACTTCGAATGCTACTTTTCGAATTCATTTAGCTCATGTAAATAATTTCGATTTGCAGAATGTAGAGCACGTGGGTTTTGAATAATAAATTGACCGAGATGTAAGAAAGATTTATCAGCAGTTGGTACTTTCTTTTTAGGATATACCTGTAATTCGATTTAACGCTGCAAGAGTCACAAATTGAGAGTTATTAAATATTAGTCTTATTAAAAACAGTTTACCGAATTTGAACTTACCCCTGATAAAATTAAGAACGCTCTTGATTTAAATACCTAAATATAGATTTGGCATTAGGAAACACTATATTTAATTTTAAATCATTTCGAGTACGAGTATACGGTAAACAGTTTGCAATGAACACATCAGGAGAACTCAATTAAATGGCTATTAAATTTGATTATGCGTCAGCAACACTTTTAATTTGTGTTGGACGTGTTTAACACGGGCGTGAATAAAAAGAAATCACACAATATAAATAGAAGCAGTAGACTCGATACATACTTGTACTGTACAGTATATATGTCAACTACGACCTCCTACTCTACCAAGAACTTATATTATAATATAGGTAAGCCCACCAGCAAGTTAAATTTATAATTTTAATGGCAAAGATAACTTGCACTGTTTACATATTACCTGCGTTAATAAAATTGAAGAGGTTTTGTTGTTGCCGTAATAGATGGCGTTCGACAGACTGATGGTGAATTATTAATGGTATATATATGACCAGTCTTGAGTCTGATATTATACGTTACAATACTATTATAAAATGTAAATTAATTATTGCCTGGAAGGTCCAATTTTTAAAAAGAGGTCAATCGTCGAATCCAACTCGGCTGGGCAGCCTTCGGGAAACCACACAATGTCTTTCGGCTAAAATACCTCAGTGCCTAAAGACGATATTTGTAGAGTAAAAATTATATATTATTTTATAAAGTTAATTGGCTTGACAGAGACAAAGAATGTATTTTTCATGCTGTTTCAATTTAATTTTTCTGACAAACTTATTTAAAATTCTATTAGTCAATAATTGACGTCGTGTGCAGCAAACCATAATACATAAGCGGGCCTTCTGGAGCCTTCATGTGGTTGTGATGATGTGGATATTGACACTGGCAAAGCGAAGGGAAATGCAATATCAGCGCCTCGCGTCGCCGTACACAAACAAAATGACCGCGCACCTAAATGAATGTTTCCCTTTTTCATCCCTTCGCATACAAGCAATTGTGACGTGGTAATAGGTTTAACACCATTACATACATTGTGCATGAATCTGTATAGCGTTGAAAATTAGTTCATGCAAATTTTTATTAAGAAAAGGCTTAGGCTTAGGCGTATGTTTACATGAGTAATTTTCAAAATCATATTTCAAGGCTTTCAAAAAACGAATCTAAGAGCATCTGCATTATTTCATAGGTAACTATCTCGATAGGTATCTTATTCCGGGACCCACCACTTTATCAAATGTACCTGTACTTCAAAAAAAAGGAACCCTTAAGCCTTCGCATTCCACTTACCCGTGGTAGACCGGAAAAACAATGGAAAACAATAATATTTTTAGTGATACGCGAAGGGAGGATCACTTCGTTGTCCGTCTGTCTGTCTGTCTTTCGATCTGTCTATCAGTCAAGATCCTTTTCATCAGGAACGCGTGGAGGTATCAAGTGGAAATTAATATCAAATACTAAAATCCCTTGGTGCTGTGAAAAAATCAAACTAATAAGTTAACGCAATCAAAAGGCGATACGGCCGAATATGGCGCATAATTTAATTAAAACCTTTATAAGTTCTTTGTATGAATAGACATTCCTTTAGTCCCCTCTTTTCTGCTGTATGTAGACTTCAAAGTTACACCACTAGCCCGATTCCCGTAATTAATTTAAACCCTAGGTATTGCAAATTAATTGGATGATTTTTTACTGTAAATTGAATATGAAAGTATTTTCGCCTAAATTATTTTATATAAATTCGTTATAATCTCATGAGGTCAACTTCAAATCTAATCCAAATCACAATAAAGTCTAATTTCACATGTAAGGGTTTAAATTTCAACTTTCGACCACATTATGACATTAGTGAACTATTTCAGTAAAAATTATACCCAATTAGTGATAACGAGATCGGATTGAAACTTAATATTCACCGTTTTGTTAATTAAGGGAATTCGGCTTCAATGCAATGGTTTTTCCATATACCTACTACCTACATTAGGCATTAGATAAAACCGTATGCATTATTGTTATGAAAGTTTTAAATATAATTAGCATTCCGCTCCGGTTTTGTACAGGAGTTATATAAACGAAAACTACTCGGACATACATTTGTCTTGAAGTAAATTATCGCATTAATATCCGCTATTAATACACAGCTTTGCTAGAATAAAAGAATGCGCGTGACTGGTTACTTGATAGCATGTATTGATTGACACCAAGGTGAAGAAGAAGGTTTTTCTTTATAAAAACCAATTGAATGAGCCCAAACACGAAAAGCAGATAAAGGCCTTGTCGAGTAACGAGGGACACCAAATAGAGAAATGATTCTTATACGAATGGACGGATTTTTATCAAGCATAGTTAATGAGATGATCAATATCGTTGACAGTTTTAATCATTCAAAAGTATTCAACGATGTTATGAATCTAAGTTAGTGGTTCAAGTAGGACTTAGTAAGTATCTACTAAAATCCGCTTAAGGGCGACCGAGGAATTTTTCCCTTCTACAGTATATTCCTAAGTGCGAGCCTGACTTACACTTGGCCGGTTTTATGTCACTTACTCGCCATCAGGTAAGATTGACGTCAAGCGCTAACTCAATTAAAAGTTAAATAAAACAACATATTATTTTAATAAAATCCATGAAAAATTCAACTTTTTTTTTAACCTAAATGAACATAATTGTAGTAAATCTAAATCGTCAAGTAAGACATCTTTGGTATTGTTCCGTCTCTTTAGATACAGCTTAAAAAAATATTCCGAGAATTTTTCAAAAGGAACTTGTGAAGCTTTAATGAGGAAGGCTTTACCGCAATTAACCCTATTGTTCAAAAAATGGAATGAAAATATTTTCGGTGTATTAACACGACCATGAAAAAGCAGTAAAAGTGTAAATAGAACGCTTAAAAACTCTCTCTCATCGTTAACGTCTACCGGCACCATGGTTTAATGGCGACCCGTGGGGTAAATCCGTGTTTAGACAGACTGACAAAATGGGAATTTCGTCCACGACAAAGGAACAATTTCAGCACTTACTGGTTTGACATAACAAGCTTTTGACACACATAAAGTGTGGATTAGAAAGTTCTAATTAAAATGTACCTACATGCGAGTTAAGTTCTGGGATCCTGATTATTTATTATTCAGCGTTGGTAGTGTATTCAAGTGACGTACTATAAAGGCTTTCGTTAATAGGATAAACCAAAGTCCCGGGTACCTTTTATTTCACGCTGAATATGAGAGAAATTGATCTAACTACCTATTGTTTTACAAAAACCGCACACGAAAAGACGCGTTTAGAGCTTGAAACAACCGTTTCTGCTACCCCGACGGAGATTAACCGAGGCGCCGGATTTTTATAGATATGACTTTGGAGAAAATGGAGCTTTTTAAAAATAAAATACGGCATACGCAAGGCGATTATGAAAAAAGTCGGATTTTCGGCAATTCGTAATAGTACAAAGTACATACATAACGGGTAAGGCAAGTGACCTTGAGCATTAAGCGTCGACTAATGCGACTTCTGTTACGTGCCTAAGATAATACAAATGCTTCTCGCAGACTAAACACCCATCCGTTGCGCTCTTGTGCAAATAGATTAACATTGCGAGCAAAATATCCGATCATGAAAAAGTAGGCGCTAATTAAGAGTAAAATCCATTAAAAATCCTTATAATTCTTAATTACTTGACTATTTGAAAAAACAACTTCATCCTAAAGGCACGAATGCTATAAATAACTAAACCAAATTAGAAGCTAAACAAAAACGTCGTTTAAAATATAAATGTGTACAAGCTCGCGATATTTGCGGTACTTTGAAATATTTTTGTAGCGTTTATAAGAAATAATAACTAGTGTTTAGATACAACAGGAAAAACTTCAACATAAGTTACATGATATATTAATTTCCAGATACTATATCTAGTATTTTTGCTAGAAAACTTGTCCAAAAACACCTCATTTACGTGTATTCTCCTTACCCTACGTCTTAAGTTATTGTTCCAGTATCTACATAAATGTTATCTTTGACCACCGTCGATCTAGTGGTTTGTGCTCCAGACTACAAAGGCAGGCGGTTGCGGGTTCGAATCCCGCAAGGGGCAAGTTTGTACGATAAACATGAACAATAATTGTACATACCTAAGTCATGGATGTTTATAAATGTACATATTTTGTACATTTGTCCATCCGAAATCAATTCACCATTCGGTATACAAGCTTTGCTTAGTTTGGAGCTAGAAATTGGTGTGATTGTTGAAAGAATTAATTAATTAATTATTAGTTACTGGTATTAAAATGTTGTATTTTTTCTACTTTAGTCAAAACAAAACATACCGAATGCAGATCACACATTTTTATAGGTAAATATAAAAAACAGCCAAGTACGAGTTGGAGTTGTATCACGCGCAGTGCAAGGTTTTAACCGTCACAATAGAATAGAATAGAAATAGAATAGAAAATCATTTAATTGGTACGAGACAGACATTACAATGAGTCTTACAAAATATAAAATACATTGATGCGGTCAGGTACCAAAATGGTATCCGCTCAGTATAAAGTCGTGACGGCAGAGAGCACGTCGCGACCACTGGTAAATATGTCAACACTGAAGCAATAAAACACTAAACACCCGTAATTTGTTGTAAACAATTTATCAGCAGAACTACTCAACATTGGCAGGGATAAACCACGCGGAGGATACCATTAAAAACATCAATGTATCGTCACTAGAAGTCACAACCTGATGGCCATGCATAGAACCACAGAATAGGAATCAAACGGAGCGTAGCGTGTCATTCCTGTTCTGTGCATAGAACGTTTATAAAGACTAACATTTAAATTGTACCTATGCTAATTTTACAAATAGCCGACTGACTTCACCTAGAAGTGAATCCCGCAGACTCGGAGCGTTTGATGAAATGACACTTCGTGTTTTTTACGATTTACTCTGGAAACAATTTGCAGAGTAATAAATGCAGGTAGCTGTATACCCGCGCGGGCAGCCCGCAATCTGCATTTTAACGCGGGCTTAGTCGGCCGACACCGGGCAAACACTTGTGTGTTTATTGAAAACTCGGCAGAGCATAAAACCGTGCTTCAAGCAAAAGGTTACCAAATAAAACTCCAACCGTGATGTTCACTTTGAATTTGTAAGTCTGTCTTTTAAAGTTTCAAAAAATTAAAAAGTGTATGCCTACTATACATACCTACAAATCTCATGACTGTAATTGTTGTCATGAGATTAGTAGGTATCAGATAGTTAGGTAGGTATCATTGTTTGTAATCAGTATACGGATTTTAGGCATGCTGTATCATAAAAACGTTTCCAAAATTAATTTAGGACATGTGATACACATATCCATATTCATCTATATCCATACTTAATTAGATAACCATATTTTTATTTCAGGGTTTATATATGTATAGCTTTAAAAAATATGGCAATCGGGATTTGTAAATATCAATCAAATTTAGTTCAAGATTCATTCTCAAATCTACTGTTGAAATCCTTATTAGGCAGAGACATTTAACTCACAGGGATAAAAATGTAGTTAACTAACATGGGTGTGATTATATTAATCTCAAATATACTCGATATATTATTTTGTAATTCAAGTTCGTAAAAACTAAATTTTTTAAATCCGGTGATAACTCTGAAGCAATTAGGTCAAAGCAGACACTCAGGACTGTTGCTTTTAATCCCTAAAAACCGCCGCTAACTGCAGCGTCGCCGTCTGCTGACCGCAATAACACTAACTCTTATAAACCGGGATTATTACTGCGCCCGCTATAACACGACTTAAATATTAAATATGGACTTACTAGAAACTTAAACTGTGCTCGCATTACCGACCTAGACCACTCTGAGATTCTTAAGTCTTTGATAATATTGAACAAGATATGAATAAAAAGCTGCAGCTGGTACAAGGCGGTTTCATAATTGCTTTGAATAGTGAATCAAAGAACCGAGTTACCGGAAAACAGATAAGAAAACCACGTTTGCGTTTCTTTCAAAATGTAGATACTAGCCTAAGGAAATTAATAAGTTGGTTCTAAGTACTTAGCCTCGTCAGTAATTTATGTGGAAGTTAGATTTAATTTTAATTTTAATAAAAACGCTATGAAGAGGGATGATAATATTAAATGAAAGCTCTAACAAGATCCTTATTTCATTATACTTACATCTCGAGATAAAACTTAGTTGGTGAGATAATCAAATTTCTATACGAAGGTACCCGAAACGCCACCGAAAAATTATTTCTTGAAACCTCAAAGAATGTACTACTAGATAGCAACGTACCTACTTAAAATTAAATTATGAATAATAGATAACGGCAGCGGGGGTCCTTATTTGCATAAACACGCAATTAAAGTGGGTACGAGAATGTCCTCGCTCTCTGATAATATTGAGGAGCCTCCGGTCATTCCTAATATTTCCATGGACTATTTCTTAACCTCAAGCTTAAAACATTTTGGGAAGGTACCGATTAAATTCTCCGAAGACTATTGCTCAGTAACCTAATAAAATAACTTCGTCACTAAATATTATTTTTAATTTATTGTCAAACATCTGATAGTAGCTTATAAAGATGTCTAGGTCATATTCGTTTTTTCATTGTAATTCGATCACGAAATTGTTAATACAACCTCCTTAGCCGAGAGGGGAGTATACCGGACTTCGATTCCCAGTCGTTCAATGTAGAAAAATAACTTTTCTATATTGTCTCGGGTCTGGATGTTGTGGTACCGTCGTCGTTTCTGATTTATGTAACATAAGTGCTTAAGCTACTTATCATAGGATCAGAGCAATGAATGTGATGTTGTCTATATTTATTTCAGAATACAGTCAATGCGTAATACAATCCAGTTCATCTTTCCAGATATCACGGAATGTATTGTGACTACGAAGACTACGGTTGTAGACTCGTAGGCGTTCGTAGTCGATGTAAACGAAAGCTCGTATTATAGGAAGAGAAGAAGGGTTTACAAAAGATACCTATTAATAAAATAAAATTAAACTTTCCTCTAAATATTTTACATTACAATACAACTTAATTTATTATTATTCTTTGACATTTGATAGATTAGTTGTAAAAATATATTTAGTTGTAAAATGGGGTCCCAAATTACTCATTTTTATAAAATATTTTTGATGATATAAAAATAAAAGCTGCGTGATCATGGAATACCTCGTTGATAAAGTTTTGCTGAGTCAAGCTAACTGTGGGTCGGGCGCACATCACGCGGTAGCGTTTCGGTGATTAATTACCGATTCGGGAAAATAAAACATTTTACTTATATTCTACCGACCAAGGGCCTACCATTAACTATAACCAGTACGTAAGCAGTGTGATTTTAACATCCAATTCTATGCAGCCGCTGCACGCTGGGGCCTAACTCTGAACGCTGAACGTCAAACTCTACAAAAAAGAACAAAACAATGTTAAAGTGCTTAATACTGGAGATCATGTTAGGCCCTTGTGGTTTGTTTACGTAAGATTGTGTCTTTACTACGTCCGTCCGGTTTCGCCATTTGTAGAACTCAATAGCAATGTTACTACAAGAACACGATACGCAGATTGCTGCTCTGAACGCTTTTAAAATCGAAACTACGTTGTAATATCGGGCAGAAACTACACAACGGCGAGCCACCCCCAGGGACTTATTTGCAACAATCTCTGTTCACAAATACCATTACAGGCGCTTCGCGTCGCAACTTCAGCTGACTATAGGTAGGTAAATCTCGCTTTGTATAATGTAGGTGCGGAGATACAAATTCCACGAGTTTAACACCCTGTAATACGAATACACCTCTCGCCAAGTTTTGGCGCTCAGCCTGCAATCTTCGTATAGGATTTTATTGGCAACAACTATTTTAATAGTAACATTTCGACACTCGCTTTCTTGCCAAGTTAGTTAAAAAATATAGCTTACCAAAATCTAATCCTCAACTGAGATTCCTTGACAAGTGAAAATATAGCATTTGAAATTTTAAACTAAATGTATATTTGAACTTATTTTCGATAGCTTTTAAAAACAAATAATATTGACAAATATGGTTAGGTAATTTGAAGGTTAAATTAAAAGTTAATTGAAACGATAGAGCAATAGCATAAGCAGGTCACAAACAACGGAATTTTCGTTATAATTTCGGGAGCTAACGGGCTCTAGGGAATCACTTTCATTTTCACTTAGAGCTACCGACAGCTCTATAACCATTAAATCCGGTTGTTTACTGCCTTTCGCCGTTCGCCGGTGCTACCTTCCCTACTTATCTAACTTATTCACACGATGAACTAAACAGTAAATGAATATCTTCGAGAGCCGTCCGTGGATAAAGCACGATTTTATATCTCCGAGTCCGAGTGGGGTATAAATTAAACATTCAAATTTAGGCAGGTATCTGCTGAAGGTAACTGTTTTTGTTTTTCTTGTTATGCAGTCTGTTTACTTTGAACACTTAAGGCTCAGTTCACTAGGAAAATTTTTCAGTCAGGCACAAATGGTTGCCCGATTATCATATTGTAAGCTGAACGCTAACTTATTTTACTACCATGCAAATATTCTAAGTAACCTTTTCTACCATTTTAGCTCCGTACAAGACTCTTCCTTGGTAAAATTAGTATCTCTTTTTAATAAGAGCATATTCCATATCTTGGTGCTTATAATAAGTAGTAATATGAGTAAACAGGCAATTAATTTATTAGCTCTTCATGCATTCGGCGGTCAGAGCGCTTGTGAGGGTATCTAGCCAGCTGTCTACATCGAGCTCTCAAAGCAAAATCTAAATCAGAGCTAAATATAAAAAATAAATAAGTCCTTACAACAATCACACTAATTATTTAGCTCACTTGTACAATGTAGCCTAGATAACGAATTATCAAAATTAACACTTAAGTAAAAATGCTCATGTTCACGAAACACTATCGGGATTCAAACCCGTGATTATTAGGTTTTGAAGTCCAAAGCGCGAACTACTAGACCAAGGCATTCGTCAAAATAAATGTACGTAATTCATTTATTGACGGATCGTTCGTGTAAGTCCTGTTTTATTAGAATTCTGTAATCAAAACGAAACCCTTACAGTTTCGCCATGTCCGTCCGTCCGTATGTCGCTCTGTCGGTCCGCAGCTTAGTTCAGAGACTCTTAGTACTAGAAAGCCTAAATTTCGCATGAGTATACATATTAATCACGGCGACAAAGTGATAAACCGTATTAAAAATCGTAAATCTTTAAAAAAAATGTTTAGGGTACCTTCCCTAGACGTACAGTGGGGACCGGGGGATGAAACTTTTTCTCGTCTATTGCTTAGTGTTGGGAGTCGTTAGATAGGACGTTTAAAAATAATGTAAACTAGCTATCCCGGCGAACTTCTTACCGCCTTTTCCATACGTTTTTTTTTCCTAAAATTTTCCGATATTTTAATAGTTATTCTGCTATTCGGGACGGAGACAAATCTAAAAAATCATAAATCATAAAAATCTGCCCAGTCGTTCTTGACTTATAAATGGTGTAACTAACCCGACTTTGTTTTATATATATAAATGTGCAAGCACCATTTCTGGATTCAGGGATGCGTTTGCGTAATATTGAGCATTAAAGTATTTAGTAATTATGTAAAACAGGTAGCAAATAAGTAGCGCATGTTGTGATCAAAAACTACGGAACCCTATATTACGCATGGCCTGACACGCACTAAGCTGTTTTTTATTTAACATATTGTTATATTATTTCTAAGTTTAATATTCAAGCATTTTAGGATACTTTTAAAAAGTTGGGTTTTTGTTGTCCCTGTTTAATATCGGCTTTAATACCTGTAATCGGCTTTTATAGGCTATTTGACTGTTTTCTGAAATAGAGTTATTATTGTTGGTAATATTCAAATAAAGCGTCTGCAATTTCATTTAATTTTTTTAAACTTTTGAGAATAGTAAAAAATAGTATTTTATTATTTACGTTTTTAAAAGCCTGCGAAAACGCCGTCGGCCATGATATACTTGTTCGTGACGTCACGAACCATTAAATATCCATTGAGTTATAAAATACTAGAACAGGCATGTTAAAAACCTTTATCGACGGTCACACTACTCATAGCGCAAAATCTCGCTTTGGGATGTCAGTTCTAGTACAAAGTCACTCAATGGTGACGTGCCTGTCATTGTTACCGGCATTTTTGACAATGTAAAATACCGACAAAAATGTAACATTTGAAAATGATTTTTTTACAGTAATCATTTATTATTTTTATTAACTGTTGATATGTTGTGGTTCCATATGGTGCAAACTATTAAACTAAATTATTAGATAAGTCAATTTTGGCATAAGGCAAATAGCCTATTCTGGCAGGTACGGAATTTTACTTCGAAATAAATCACCACAAAAACAGAACAAGTTAGTAGATAAACAAATACTTATCGAACAAAATGTGGAGGACTCGTGCCGCCTGCGGGCTACACTAGCCCAACCCAAAAAAAAATTATATTCTCCCATGAATAAACGTCCAATCGTCTTTAAACTTTTTGTTCTATCTAAAACCCCAAATATATTTTACTTAATGTTGAAACACTACAGTATAATTATGGTCAATGTAAGACATTTCTCCCGTAAGCCATTGCAAAAAATATAAATATTATATAAATAATAATAATAAATTGTTTCCACAATTACACCAATTAGCTAGCCCCAAACTAAGCAAAGCTTGTGCAGACAACCGCAGGTCAACCTACCCAAAAAACTCAATGTCATTGAATTGATTTTCAACATTATGTCCAAAATTTAGAGATCAATATGAACAATTGAGAAAATTTGACGTTTGTGGTAGGTTGACGTGCTGTTTGTCTGTACTATGGCGACTAGATAACGGATAAACATACTTAAATACATTTATAAACATCCATAACACAAACATTTGCCGCTTGCTTTGTGTTGCAATGTTTCAAATTACTCGGTAAATAAAAAAATATTACTTACCTGAAATTATTTATTACATTTTAATTATTGTATAGGACTCTACATTGACAATAACATTGTTGGGTTTGTGGCGTTACATCCAATTTGTACTTTTGACTAACGTACAAAATGAAATTTACTTAGTAATTAATTTAGCTAGTAATAGAAGTAGGCACATCGGTCCTACAAGGTAACTAGTACCTCCTATCTCGTGAAATACGGAGGTATCTCGGTATCTTAGGAGTCGGCAGACCATTAATGCCAGAAATAATATTCATAAAATTTTGCCGGAAGATGAAACTTTCGCTGTCATAATATCATTACACGTTATCACTCCGCCATACGACGAAATAATTTACAACAAATTCACTTTACACACAGTCACCGACAGATAGATTATATTCATTGCATACAACACAAAAGTAAATAAAGTACAGGAAATACATTCAGAGCTGCAATTTGAGCGTTCTTATTGCTAGATCGCTTCTAGCATTAAAACCCACAAAATTGTGCAGCTCTTAATGTAAGTATTTTTTGCAAACAACCTTCAGGCAGCGGTACTGTTGAATTGTTAAGGCGGTAAAGAGTTTCAAAATATTAAAAGGTAGTAATGTTGCCAATACGTAAAGATACCACGACGTATAAGCATCAGTTTGAAACTTGTAACTTTAGTAAAAAGGTTATTATTTTCCATAATTCTATAACTTAGTTACATAAAACGGTATTCTTATCTTATCCATAATATCGGGCACGTAGTAAAGTCATAATTCGAGGATGAAGTACAACGCAGACTGGGGCAGGGAGGGCACCCTTGGCAACGGGAGTGGTGATTCAATGTTACGATTACCCGGTTGTACCGGTTTTTTCGGGAAACAATGAAAAGCCTACACCTGAGAACGGAAACGAAAGAAAACAAAAAAGCCTATTATAGAACACGCACTTTGTAGGTTCTGCTCGTATGTAAGAGGAAAATGTTAGTTGATATTGCCTACATGTATTTCTTGTAATTACAAGCAATTTTGTAAGCTATTATTCCTTCTAAGAATGATGACTGAAAGATCTATTGCGGTATATACTAACATATTTATTTATGAATGAACCAATTTAATGTTAAAATCACTTATAATATGATTTCAATACCATTAAGTTCTACCATGACATTTAAGCATAAATACTTAGGAACTATTTCTATCTTATATCCTACGAGAATACGTATAAAATATTTTCATGGACATTTCCTAAGACAAAACTGTCCATAAATTAAGATTTTCCGAGGAAAGTCTCAGTTACCCGTCACGTTGTAAATAATTGGCGATTTTAGAAATTTATTACGCAGACATTTTTTGACAAAACGTAGGAAGCAAGAAGCATGATAAAAAATCAAGATCAAAGATGAATGATATTCAAACGAATCTAGGTATAATACAATATCAGAAAAATGTATTATCTAGGTCTTACAGAGAAGAGGTGAAATGCTAGGGCATTTGATACATCAAGGTGAACTTGACGTTTGAAAACATTTATCGAGCATTAGTAAAATAAAAGGAAATTAGAAAGTCTATTTTACTTTTGTAGGTTATGAAAAAAAAAGACCAGAAATGAAGAAAACTCCGATGCTTATCCCATCCCATGATTTAGAATTATTAAATCACCTTATCTAAATTTAACGTTACCTGGAAGGTGGATATTGAGAACCACAAGGCATTGCGTAAACAAAAAATATCGTTGAATTGGATTTTTTTAAACTTATTGTATCTATCCGTTTTTACGTAACGTCACAATTACGGCGCCCGAACCCCGCGCGTACGTGAAAACAAGCACGTATTTTGTTTGTGTTGTCATTCTATTAATTAGAGCGCATGTTTACTGTTTCAATAGGACAACTCTTAAATAAGTCACGCACGACTGAACTTTTAGCACTTTAATCCGTTTATATCGGAGCAGAGAGCAAATTGGCACCCAAATAATTTGGGGCCCTCGGTAATTCTTCAAAAAGGGTAATCTGGTTCTAATCCTGTGGTGCACTTTAAGCTTTACCCGTTTTAATTCTGCACACATTAAATGACGATTGGAAAATACTTTTTCACCTCACGGACTTGCTTTTATGTTCGAGTAGGAGTATTTAGTTTCAGATTGAGTTAGTTTATTTAAAGTATTGTTTTATTTTACCATAAGAAGTTGTTTTAGTTGTTAATAAATAGTTCGTGAAATAGCTGTCACCTAAATGTTATGATATCATAAATATAAGTATATACTAATTAAATCGTTTCGTCGGAGAACTTACTTATAACCAAACATAAAAGCACCAGGCAGAACGTTTAACTGTCTTTACTTGTAGGTTGTTAACAAGTGGATAGATTTGCACCTAGAGCATTAGCACCCCAAAAACATCGAAAATAACTCCCTTATTAATGTATCTAAATACATGTCCGCAACTTAGATTTAATAATTAGAGGTTATGTCATTCATTCAATGAACACATTGGAAACCATTACCATTAAACATGTCATCCTTATTAATTTTATGCAAAAGAGTTTCACTATCTTGGCTTTGTAAATGCATGCCGTTTTCTTAATCAGCATTCCAGGAAAACTTGAAAATAAATAAAAGGTAAGATGACGTCATCATTAAAATTTAAAACATACATATCGACGGTTGAAAGGCAAAAGGCATCAAGCGACATTTTGATAACTTTACAGGAGAGCGATTTAAAGTTTTTATTTTTGGAAAAAAAATCGTAGTTCTCTTTTGGCGCTATAAACAGAAAAAAGTCTTACAGAAATATATGTTTTAAGAAAAGATCTATATTATGCAATTAAAGTTTCAGCTATAGAGTTATTATTTACGAAGTTAGATGTCGGTTAACCCTAAATGCCCTATTTTTGGATTAAGGCAAAAGAGGTCAAACGCCGATGCACTTGAAAACGATTCCAGGCAAACCGATTTAACAACCATTTATATAATAATTGGTTCCATGCAGAACACCTTAAGAGTGAAATCTAAAAAAAATAGATTAAAGCTAAAAGAGTGAAAGGGCCAATATTATTTAAGTTGTGCAAGGCACAATAATTCAAAGTCAAATGTTATCTTTGTGTGAATAAGAAAGAAGATCTTATGAGCCAATAGAATTTTTATGGCATATAGCTGAAATACAATATATTTAACGAGTTTATAGTTTATTGCCACTTAGGCTATTGTGTATTGTAATCGATTGTATGGATTATAATTAAACACAATAAAAAAACTCTTTTGCAAACAATTCTCTTTAATTTTTCAGCACAATGCACATAAAAAGCATGTGGTTTTTCAAAATTTAATAACAGAAAAAAAATTCTCTAAAACCCGCTCATTTATTTTAATAATTGATAAAATATCTTTGCAAGAAATAGAGGTACTCACTCACATTCATACACCAAAGATAAATAACAGTAAGCAGAAGGACCTAGTCCTAGCCACAAAAAAATATTTTAAAGAATTAACTTCATAGGACCTATAGCTAATCATACTTAAGGTAGTTTTTTTGGCAACATGAAGCGTGATTTTCCTGCATGAAACGTGAGAAATGTTTGATTTTTAAGCTATGTACAAAAAACCATTAATAAATATTTTTCAGTCAATCAATTACAAAACACACTACGCCAGACCAAAAAAATTAAATTAAAACTGGTCAAGGGGCACCACATTTACTTTTTTAAATCGCATAACTAAGTACCAGTAAGTATCATGAAAGCGTAAATTGACATGCGTAAAAAAATCTACATTCCACAAAAAGTTGGTTTTTATTCCATACAATAAGACATTTTATTTTTTTATTTTGTCCATGTCTTACGACTATCTAGTGTAGTGGTTCACGCTCCGGACTACAAGCCCAGGCTGTTTCGGGTTAAAACCCCGCAAGGGGCTACCGTTTGTGTGATAAGCACGAGCATTTGTACCTAAGTCATGAATGTTTTTAATGTATTTTATTTTATTTTAATGGAAAACAAACAGCTTGTAAATTTAATAATAAAAAATAACGACTACAGATATTCAATAAGCCTATAGTTTTCACCTCTAAGTAGGCAAATATTAGTACTAAATTACATACCATGATATAAAAACCAATAAAACATAAACACAGAAAAAAAATAGTTAGGGTCAACGATTGGACGCATGAAATTATTTGCAAGCAATGTTCTCACCTCGGCGGAGCGGGTACAAAATAAGTCTATATTCGGGTAGGCACTGACAGTCTCGTAAAACTTTTTAGTAACTCTACTAAAGAATGAGTTCTGACGGTAATTTGTGCGAGACGGTGACGAGTACAAGCACGGGCGCTGTCTATTTGGTTAAATGGGTACGCGTAATTGTATGTTATTTAGAAGCTGTGAGCTGTCAACATGACTGTTAGCGATGTTCAATAAATAGGTAATATCTACTGCGTCTCTACGTAACTCAAGAGGAAGACAATGGTGTATTTAAGTAAGTTTATCCGTTATATAGAGAGGATAAGTTGGCGCGCTCTAAGGTCAAAGCGGCACAGGACATTTTCCAGTGTCGCTTTGTTTAAGACCCTGGGGGTAACTTGTTATGCAAGGACCTCGCGGTGAAGGAGAGATGGCGCTCTTATTTCCATAAGCAGCACAAAGAGGTGCAGCCACCAGACCTTCCTACTAATCAGGGACTAGTAGTACCAGAAACGCCTGAAGAAGTCCAGATTGCTTTTGCCGCATGAAGAATCGTAAAGATGTCTGTGCCGATGGAGTCTCAATCGAAGCCCAATAGAGAGCGATAGGCCCTCGTGGGGTAGACCTATTTGCCTACCTTTACAATCGCATACTCTTGACCGGGCTAATCCCGAGCCGATGGAGAATGAGTATAATTACTAGTACTTCGGTCTTCAAAGGCAAGGGATCGGTGCAAGAGTTCGGCAACTACCGCGGCATAAAGGTCATGTCCCACACTATGAAGCTCTTTGAGCGGATTGTGGACTCCCGGATGCGACAGGAGTGTGATTTCTCGAAGTGTCAATATGAGTTTCGTCCTGGCAACAGGACTATGGACCCTGTTTTCCCTCTAAGGGCCGTCATGGAGAGATACAGGACGAAGAACACGCCTCTGCACTTGCTATTTCTTAATCTGCAAAAGGCCTTGGACTGTGTTCCTCAAGTGGTGATCTGGTGGGCAGTGAGATCCAAAGGGATCCCCGAGGCATTATGTTGACATGATCCGAGACATGTACCGCAGCTCCGATTCTATGGTTCTGACCGCTGTTAGCGACTCCAAATCGTTCCCTATCACCGTCGGAGTACACCAGGGTTCCGTCCTCAGTCCGTTTCTGTTTAATGTATTTTTGACGTGTCAGACAGCATCAGAGACACATTATGAGCCACTTTGGCTGTTGATGTCGACGATGCATAGGTGGAGAGAAGGTCAAGCGCACGGACCAGTTTAGATTCCTGGGATCTGTACTTCACGCGTCGGGAGACATCGATTGCGATGTCTAAGCACGCATTGCTGCTGCGTGGGCCAAATGGCGAGAGGTGACTGGTGTCATTTGTGACCCCAGAATGCCAGTTAAGCTGAAAGGACAGATCTATAAGTTCATCATTAGGCCTGTCCTTTTATATGATAGCAAAGTGTGGCCGCTAATTGAGTGATACAAGCAGGAGCAACGTGTCACGGAGATGAATATGCGGAGTCACGCGGAATGACCGCGTGAGGAACTAGCGCATTCGCGGTAGCCTTCGTGTCCGTGATATTGCAGACAAACTGCAGAAGAGTCGCAAACGCTGGTACGGCCATGAAAACCGGCAAGCTACGTAGGGAACAAATGTTTGACCACGCCGGCTCCGCTGGGTCCTGGCAAAAGCTTTGACCAAGAAATGCTGGCTTGACGTCGAGAGGGCTGACATGTATGCCAATGATCTCACAAACAGGGACGCCTAAGACCTTGCGAAGTGGAGGAATAAATCAAGGAATCGGATCGGAGCGGATCTTGGGTTCTGAAGCGATGGCTTTGGACGCAACCGGGATTCACCGTGACGATGATAATGATGGCGATTTCTAAAATGACAATAAAATATTTTATTTTTATTTTTTACCAATTTGAGCAGCAGTATCAATCCTATAAACCCTATATTCATGAAAATTCTTGTAATTTCATAAAATATAATCCGTAAAATCATGGTAATAAACATACCATGGATCAGATGACATACCTACCGATTGTCATGGTTTTTTAATAATTTTTTTTTTTTAAAAAGAACGTGTTTACAAATAAGTATTTTTTTCTTCTAAGCTTTATGTTTAATAACTTCTTCCGTGTATGTACTTATTTTCATCTAAGAAAGTTTTTTGTCTGTCATTTTTCATTGTTTAGCTTTAATCTGAAAAGTGAATTGTAGATTTAATATTTACACTTCTTTGAAATAAAAATATCCAAAAACAAAACAAACACTCACCATTTGTCAACACAGCACACAAACAGAACGCGCATTGACCGGTTGTTGTAGTCGCAATCGCAATCAAGACTAAATGCAACAACGTTTGCGGCTTGCGCGCCTACGTAAGGTGCGTTGATCTAGGTTCAAATCAAATCCAGCGGTTGTAATGGTTGCGTCGCGAAGATTCAAACTACGTACCAACGTTCGTCTATATAAACGGAACATGACTTACAAACCTCATGATACTTTTACTGCGTAAATAAATAGATTTAAGTGCCACATTAATAGTACAAATGATTGAGGAAAAATGATTGAAACAAAAAATTTTCAATTTTCTGAAACAGGTGAAAAGTCTGCACTGACTTTGGCAATTATTTTTACGTCATAGAAAAGGGGTTTAAATCACATTTTAATTTACAATAGGTTAAGGTAAAACAACTTATGTAATACCTTTGTTGTGCGTAGAGTACGAATAAAGGGCTCAAGCGATATTTATTTCCGATGATGTTTAAGGAAGAAAAACTTAAACGACAGCCATGTATCATTGTATTCCAGGCAAAACGCTTCAAATGCCGCGTTTATTAGATTTACAGCAAGGTAAAAAGATTTAAAAGTAATGTGTTCCTAAAACTGAAGAAGGATGAAAATCTTAAGTGACTGCCTAATTCATTAGAGCTACCTGCGAATTAATTGAAATCCAGGGCTTAAAAAAAAAGATAAATTTTGAGTCGGTTAACTCCGGGCACTAAGAAATGATGACCTTTTTTGTGACGGAGTCAAGCGCCATAAAAGTGCTCTGATTTACACCAAACTCGGCTCAAAAGACGCAGAAAAATTTGCTGATTCTAACTATGTATATAACTCAATATCGCCCAAAGTGTCGCTTGATGCCTTTTGCCTTTCCACCGTCGATATGTTTTTTGTTGTAGATTTTTGTCACAAAATACCACTATTATTTCGCAATGCTTAAAAGTAGCTACGAACAAACACATTTAGGTGCGGCTGCCCTAAAACTTAATTGATGTCTTTGATTTCACGTCGTCTAATAATAGAAAATCGAGAACAACCCGAGGCGGGGTTCCGATGATTGATACAGAGAGGTGAGTTTTTGTGTTGGCAAAATAAATCATCTTCATCTCAATTAATGTCTCCGGCGATACTCTGCGGATAGAATAGGCGTTTTTACTCTGATTGATAACATCGCTGAACTAACTCAATGTATTTGGTCACATATTATAAGCACAAGGAGATGTATCTTATATGACAAAATATGTTTTATTAACAAAGTAACACACTATATATTTAGTCATTTATCTGCTTACTTTTTATATTAATTCAGAGCAAGAGAATTTAAAACAGTAATTTTTAACTAAATTTACACAATTCCGTAAATCTGGAATCCGTATTTATAGATTTGTAAGATTTGCCATGTCCGTTTGCCATGCCACTATTTATATTTCAGACCCGTGTGAATATGCCAGACGTATTATTGTGTTTTCGACAATGTCCAAAAAACAAATGCATGCAACAATTTATTTAAGGATACGGTAGTCGAACGAAAAGCATGGTTGATCTATTATAATGGTTTTTATTTATCATTTAAAGAGCTTTAAAGTGCAAGTTTGGTATAGTTTGTGTTCTAATGTTTGGTGAAGTGAAAAGGATCTGAAACTATTGATATATCATTGTATTCAACGCCGCATGGAGTGTCAAGTAACTTGTCTCAAGACAACTTGCTTTAGACCCGATAGCGTCCTGAAACCTGTTTATACGGGAAGAGTAGCCTCCACTGAATCCAAGAAAAGCAATAAAAACTAAACACCTGTTATTTATTGTAAACTTTGTCAAGCTTTGACTTTAAATCAAGAATACAATCGACATTGGCATAATCACTGCTCTGCTTTAAGAGCGGGATGAGTCCATAATTTAAAAAAATGCATGCAATGCAACAAAACGAGACACGATAGAAATATTGTTTGCAGTCTCATGCGAACGCTCAGCAGCAGTTTACGAGTTAAGGATTTTTTTTAAATAATAAAATCGTTTATTAAATACTAACATAATATAATTAATAGCGTATAGCGAATACATTTGTGACTAAAGACAGACCAGTTAATAATTTACTAATCATTAACCACTGTTACACTGAATGCTCGGAATTTTTATAGCTTTCTAGAAACAAAAGTAAAAATCCTCGGAGCCATGTCAAATTGATGCATGAGTTCATGTTTTTCTTTGTGCCGAGCCATCAATCTTAGAGATCTATTAACGTCGCCTTTAGCTCCGCTAATTATCCGAGCAAGCTCCCGACCATCCCCCGGGATTGTAGGCGTACATAAACAATGTCATATTAGATTGCGTGCAACATATTTAGTCGTAAATATTTAGTATGTCAAAATATCTTCTGATTATAAATAAAAAACTGGCTAAGTGTCGGAATACGCACAGTAAAGGGTTCCCTAAAATATGCGTTTAGGATTTAAAACTAATATTTGCAATCGCTTGCTACACTTAATGCCTATTACGTACCTACATATTACTCAGGTGATAATGATATTAAGCGGTTCAGATTTTAGAGAGAAGGGAAAACACAAAAAAGTCAACTTCCACACTTTTTCGACGTAAATAATTATTAAACCTAAAAATTACCTAACTAATAATATTTTTGAACGACCCCTTTAACGATACTCAACACAGTAGTACCCTACTGTTGTTACATTAGTACAAAGCCATTTACATTTACCCTGAAGTTCTTATTTGTTAAAAAGAATACAAAGTTACACTTGCTAGAGAAATAAACTGTCTATTGACTACTGCACTACATATTTTAGAATACTCATCTAGAATCTAGACCCGCAATACATGAGTACTGGAACTTGAGCTGAAAGCTTCCATTCAGTGAAAAATTCCTATGCGACAACGTTCCATAAACAAGTTACAAAGGTTTTCAATAAAACAAGCTTTTGCAAGAAAATCGTATAGTATCGATACAGTATATTTCAAAATACCGGTCAAGTGCGTGTCGCGCCACGTGCAATGTAGGGACCCGTTGTTTCCCGTCACAAATCACAATACATGTATGCGGTATTTGCAACCTATTTTACATACTTAATTAACAAAATCATCCAAGTAATTATCTTCTCAAAGTACATTTTACAAATTAACTCGGTATCTTGTAAAGACTTTCTAGCTGTGATAGTTTTCCTTTTAACTTCTTTATATTTATTACAGTTGTGAATTTTTTTAAACATAATGTAATTAAAAATAACAATTGATCTAAAAGACTAATTCCATTTATAATTAAAAAAATGTAATTAAATTGATAATATTACGATGCATAAATGATCAATAAATACAACAAAATGTCAATAATTTTATTTCTTTTGAGTAGTCAAACATGGATTCTTTTTTTGATGTCAATAAATTATTTAATATCTAGAGTAGAAGCCAGTTATTTAATGTGTGTCTAAATACATTTAATGTCAGTGCTCTAACTCTAATGGAAAGCTTAATATAATATATCTGATTGCATTGCAATTACACATTATTAGTGTATATTTGAAGTCTATGGCTTGACACGTATAATTTACCTGCTTCTCTGCTATTAGACCTGTGATCGTGTCATGTAAAGGTAAGAGATACGGGTGTGTTTGACAAACACGCAGTTCTAAAATGTATTGGCAAGGTAGAGGAAAAATTTCAAGGCGCTTAAATAATGGTTTACAGTGGTCTATATAGTTGGCAAAAGTTAAAGCACGAATGCACTTTTTGGCTCTCTAAATGATCTTTGCATCCACTCATCCACTGAGTGTCCTTATATAATCAGAATGAACCTTAAGACTGAAGACACATAGCCATAAAATGCCGACAAGGCAGTCTCTTGACCGACCGCCTAAATTGTGCATCTTTCTGTAAACACAAATTGTAACTTCTTTGTATGGTGTATAATAAAGAGTATCTATCTATCTATCTATCTCTTGAGAGGCTGCTAGTCTTAGGCGACGAAAGGGAAACACGAACTTATCTAGTTTTGTGCACATCATGTATTTCAGTATGTATGTTCAGTATGTATTCATATTATGTCTGTATTATATAAGTATTTTACTAGGAAGTATGTATTTTATTTTATTTGTTTGTTTAATTAGTTTGTTAAGTTTTTGGACTTTTATGTTTTGGAACTCTTCACCGCCCCCTTCTCTCAATATTAATTCAACTTTCCTCTAGCTGAAGGTTGTCTGGAAGAGATCGCTTCCAGCGATAAGACCACCTAAATTGTGCTATTCACTAAGTATTCACTTTCCTGTGATTTGTTTGTTTTGTGTGGTGTACAATAAAGAGTATCTATCTTCTATCTATCATATCTATATTATGTTCCTAAAAAAGTGGTAGAGCATACTTAGTGTATAGGCTTCGCTTGTTGTTGTACATAATATTGATCTACGCATCTGTCTGATTATATGCTCAGAAGTGTATAGCATTTGTTTTATTGAAATTTATATTTAAGTCATTTTGTTCCAGCCACTCTACAACTCTCCTGAACTCATGATTAACTGAAATTTCTAGAGAATTTTTGTCTTTACATTTAAAGTTACTGTGGTGAAATGCACGAATAAAACATATTCATTTATTAGTGCTTTAGGCAAGTGATTTAAATATAGTAAAAATAGTAATGATCTAAGAATACTGCCCTGAGGGACGCCAGAGCTATTATTTCAGTGGAAGATTGGGAAATAGTCCTTTTATTGTTCATTATTTTGCTTATTTCTGTGAACTAAGAACGCTCAAATAAGTAACTCTTAAGCCATTCATATGCTATATTATGCCATATTTTTGTAGTTTGTGAAGTAGCCGGGAGTGGCTAAAATTTTGCAAGATCTTTCCATCACATTTCTGTTTACTAAATGAAAAATACTTTTTAGCAATATTCTTCTTCTTCTTAGCGTCTCGATAACAAAGAAACAAGACACGGTGAGCCCAGTGATTTGCCATGCAAATAGCAATCGTAATACATGAACCAACAAATTATGGCAAGAAGGTTGCCAGATAAAGTTTAATCACGTTTATTTGTTAACCAAACAAACGAACCAAATGAACGAAAAACAAAAAACCCTTGATTTTACTGGTCTACAGGATTAGGTATACACGGGAGATTATACTACAATTATTCACTCCTCTGTTTTCTTAATGACCTCTACAATATATGTAGGTACGCTAAAATACAGATCATCTTATTACGAACACGATGATGTTGTTATAATACCTAAAGTAAAATCCAACAAGACGAAAATGAATACCCAGGTGATGAAATTTGTTAAGCGACAAAGAGTCTCTACACAAATTTCATCGATTTCAGGGCTCGATTCGGGTCAATTTAGTAAATGAACTTTTCTATGTCTATTATTGCATAGACTTATGGTAATATATATTCCCTAAATGGTTAGAAATATGTATCCTTTGTCAGTTTTAAAACATTTTTGTTACAGGATTTTCAGCAAACACGGTATTTCAAACAAACAAACTTAATTATAGTGCAAACCCAGAAGGTATTACAAGTTACTAAGATTTATTATTCGGATTATACAACACAATAATAAACAAATAATAAAAACCGGTCAATCGTAAGTCGATATAGATCCCAAACTGAATTTTTAAAAACGGTGCTGCCCTTCGTTATATAGTGCGACTTGGCGTTTTTAACATTATTGTAAGTAGCAAAAAAAATATTTACTGAGCGGATACCATTTTGTTACGCGTTGATTTGTTAAATGTTTATAAATTGTTTTATTGTTTATATATATAAACGTTTTTCTACTCTATTCTAAAAAAAAGATTAATTAGAAAAAGTTAATTCGCCTAATCCACCTTGTCAACAACGTTAGCGTAAGCCACTTCATTGTTTCTACCCACGCTCCAAATTTGCACCAGACTTGTCCAAAGTAGATTAATGTAAGTCTGACAATTGCTTGAGACGGATACTTTGTGAAACATAGTAAATGAAATAATTCAGTGTTCCTATCTGCAAGAATTAGGAGTTGCAATATTCCAGTATAAGTGTCACTTGGAGATGGTATCGCACCGCTCCTTTGTGCTCGCCGGCGCAACTGCCGCGTTACCTAAATCACCACAATTAAGTTACAAAACAAATCCGGGGAAAGTTTAGGAATTATCCACGGATGACTTCTTAGGACAGCATTTTCTGGGCACTTGTCAAATTTTTGTGTTTGTCTCAAAGCTATAAGAGACTAGGATCTTTTGCTTTTATTAAATATTTTTTTTGATGTGTACAAATGACAGTTTGTTTAATTAAACATAATCATTAAAGTCTTGATAGGTTTAATGAATTTAAATTTAAGAAACTATTTTCTGACTTTAGCGTAAGCCAATAATAGACAACTATTATTATGTCTTTATCGTGCGTCCCTTAGGACACAGGAAAATGGATTTCGTAATAAATACCTACAACCAATGGGTGTTAGTACCAGGTGGTTCCAGTATGACATAGATAGGTACTTAGATGTTGTACCCCACTAAATATAGTGCCTCATAAAACAACTCAAGAGTCGATTTGTATGCGCCTTTACTCATTAGGACTGGAAGTTACTAATACTCGTATTTATTCTTATGACAGTAGCACTAAGGTAGTGCTACTGTCATAAGAATAAATATTAGTCATATTTGAGTAATATATAAGTCAATGCATATTTGTATAAAAACAATAACTCCTTTGGAAGAGCAGTCCCAAATAGTATAGATGTGGGTTCGATTATCACCTGAGGCAGTCAAACTTTTTTCAAGTGTAATATTATCTTAGATGTACTATATGTATATGTAGATATTTATGTATAACTAGCTGGTGGTCTTTAGGGGTATGAAAAATAGATGTTGGCCGATTCTCAGACCTACTCAATATGCCCACAAAATTTCATGAGAATCGGTCAAGCCGTTTCGGAGGAGTACGGGAACGAACATTGTGACACGAGAATTTTATATATAAGACTAGAATCTAATCATATTTGTGGTAGATATTTGTCAGTACAAATAAGTCTCATTTTTCGATTACTTACTTGGATAATAACGTACATAAATACGTTTAGGTACAGTAAAAGAATAAACCACTCCATCAGTCACATTTGCTATTGAGTTAGTAGTTCACAAATAAAAAAGAGTACGATTTAACACGTACGTTGTCCATGAATCTCTTTGATCCATAGCACTGTCAATAGAAACGTCGGTAAAATGCATGTGATGCACCCTGCAGTACATTCGCTTCATATTGTTCCGTGAAAGATATTTTAATGGTTTCAATCCACTATGTAGTGCATTTTACTAAATTGTATTATGTTCTGCTTTTCTTTCTCTTTATAAAAACATCACCTGTAAACTGTATTTATTTTAACGTAAAAATACAGCCCCTTTTTGCGATATTATGATACATTTTATCTAGGTATGACCAAATGACATATATTAGGTCCTCACATATGAAATTGCCGTTTAGTATCAAAAAAGTGAATCAACTTTTTTAATGAAATTATTATTTAATCAATCAAAGTATGTTGCCGTTGTTATCGATACATTTCCGCCATTTTATAGGCAGATCATTGATCCCTTTGCAAAAAAAATCCTGGGAGCGAGAGTCTATGAACTGTTTGAAGGCAGTTTTGACTGCCGCATCAGATTTGAATTTTTTTCCTTGTAAAAAGTTATCAAAATTTTGAAAAAAGTAGTAATTGGTTGGGGCAAGATCTGGACAGTATGGTGGGTGACGCAAAGGTTCCCGTCGCAGCTCCTCTAACTTGGCGACCGTTTGATGTGCAGTGTGCGGTCTAGCGTTAACCTGAAGGAGCAGTGGGCTAGAGAAATTCACCAGTCTCGGTTGTTTAATTGCGAACTTTTCCATCATTGTTTGCAATTGTTGGCAATACAAGTCTGCAGTAATCGTCTGGCCTGATCTCAAGAAGCTGTAGTGTATAACACCAGCACTGTTTCACCAAATATTAACCAGAATCTTCTTTTTTGGTCAGTTTTCGCTTAGGGCAAGGTTTTGCCGTTTCTCTAGGGTTAAGCCATTGTGATGATCATTCCGATTGTCTTACAGGATCCATTTGTCATCACAAGTCACGATACGGTTCAAAATCCCCTCATTATTGTGACGATTGAGCAAAGAAAAGCAGCAAGCGACGCGTGTTTGTTGGTTTGCTTCAGTCATTCGTGCGGTACCCCCTTTTTTTGACTTTTCCGATTGGGCGCAAATGGATAAGTATCGTTTTGTCACTTACGCCGAATGCTGCTGCTAATTCAGAAGTGGTTTGAGATGGATCCGCTTCCACTATCGCCTTCAATTCTTTGTTATTCACTTGAGTATCAGGTCGTCCACGAGGCTCATTGTGTAAATCGAAATTTCCATAACGGAAACGTTGAAACCAAAAACGCACCGTTCGTTCCGTTAGCAGTGCCTGGTCTGTACACGTCGTTAATTCTTCTAGTCGTTTCTGCAGCACTGGTGCCACGGTGAAACTCGTATTCATAAATACCGCGAATTTTCAATTTGTCGACAGTTGTTGTTATAGCAATGTTAAAGCTCAAACAAATGATGTGAAAACAAATGAAATACGAATTTTAAAACAATATTTTTCTGGCTTTTTTTTCAAAATACATTTGAATTTGGAATTCCAAATCAAACGCAAGATATTTGATGTTAAAGTTGCCAGTATTGACTATCGGCAATTTCATATGTAAGGACCTAATATATTTATATCTTATAAAATAGACCATTTGACACCACCATTCAATTGACATACTTTTAATAAGCTGTTAAAACGCACCTCTTCCATATAATTTGCATAGCGATAGCAAGCTGTGTCGTCACTATTTACCTAACTTAAGTGCCTAACTTTTTATTGATTTTGAAGCCATCAAAAGTTTAAATTTTCTAATAAATGACAATGTACTGGATTATCGGGCCTAAAAGGTGTTAGTTTTAATAAATGATGTCTTAGAATAATTTGTGAACGATGTCAACATCCCAATTAAAAATAATTTGAAAATGGAATACGATAATTAAATAATCTATAATTCCAAACCAGTCTATTACCACAGATGAGAATTTAGATAATAGTTAGTACATTAACCGCCTACTATTAAGGGCAGCTAAGTCAAACAATTTCATATTTTATATATATCCTTTAATTTATTTTATTTTATGAAATGTTAAATATTTCCAGTTTAAATAAATCAAACTCTTAAATATCATGATACGCTACCTTCAAAATCAGACTCAGATTTACTTTGAAGCCACAATAATATTAGCTATTGACTATTGATTAATTCTGTGAACTACAAATTAAGACACCATCTGTGAATGTATTACTTGGTTTAAAGTGCATTGCGATCAATGATTTGTGGAAATATTGTCCCAGCGGTTTATCCCATATTACACGTGGAACATAATAAGTAAACCAAAATTAAAATACTTGGATATAGGTCTCTATCCAGTTCATTGCACCTGGATTGTGTCGTCCCAGCAAAAAAGACATAATAGAATAATAGAAAACTACTTTTGATTAATTATAATGTACTCGTAATGACCCGACATCAAGTCAGCGAAGTTACAGGATTTAACATCACCTCCGAGTAAGCTATTTCAAAGTAAGTATAGATTTCTATGCGCATCGTTAAAAGAAGGAAAAGTGCAATCAACTACTTCTCTTCGTTACTCTTCGTTACTTAGATAGGACCAATTTAATTCTTAAATAAGACTGTATTTTTCTACTAAGCAAAAAACCACTGAAGCAAAAAAAGTCGTAAACAAGCAGAGGTTACGTGGTATTAAGATGTAATAAGTATGGTCGCTCGTATCGCACCGTATCACGCACGAGCCCGCGCTGTGTCTTGACTCCCCGATGAGCTAAGGTAGCGCTCGCCAACACATCTGCGACTGTGCTTAATATATTTTATATTAATTCTCATAATAAGTATGTACTCCGGAAAAATTCTTCCTGTTGTGAAAAATAAGGTCTTTCCAAAGCTGTAATCATATTACGAGGAAAATCCCCAGAGTGGGCAGGGCTGACACTGTCCGTGTTGACTCTGATTGAACTATTATAAAAATATACCGAACGATTTTGTTTTCCCGAATTACCACTAGTTTTAGTTTATCAATCCCGTGATTTAGTGCTAGCTGCATTACTTAAGATAGATAACATTTAGGAAAATCGAATTACGCACTGTAACTTGTTATCACCTAAAGCAAGGAATTCTAACGAATCCTAATCATATTTTTTTACATAAAATATTATATTATTTACTATTGAAATCCTTAAAAAATTATAGGTTCTAAGTTATTGCTTAGATTTTGTTTAAAATTTTACAATGAAAACTTTCGGAGACTTATAGGAAGACCTATTGCTTTTTATTTTCTTTAGTTGAAGAATTGTTCAATTTTCACACGGAAATCATCCAAACTGTGTAAGATACGACGTAAAATGTTGTATTTTTGAAATTTAGCCTTTCATCCAGGAGGAATAAGAGCAACGCCGGATATAACTGTCGATGTGACAGCCTTTGCTTGCGGAAAAGGGAATTTGGATGTTACCGACAACATGCGAAGTGTACGAACCGTATTAACTTATCAACGGGTTCAGGGGAAATATCAGCTACTGGCCGTTTGCCAGTGCGAGAAAATACATTTGTTGCAATTGAGAACAGGAGCGCAGTTTCAACAAAATAAGCTAGTGCGACCGTGTGATTGCTCTCTTTAGCTAGTTCTCCTCTGTAGTGGCTATTTATTCGCTACAGGCCAATCGTAGCACTTGAATATGCGCTTTTTGTTACACTATGCAGTTTATCACTATATAGTAGGTATGTACCTAACAATGTCACCGACACTTACTATACTAAGTGGGGGTTGGACATAATTTTAAACAGTTTTAATCATATAATCTACCTATGTTGTTGTGGTAACTGTTATGCTGATATACCAAAAATCGACCAAGCCTGAGCCAGACACGCTACAAGGATTCCGTAAACATGTGTTTGAGTGCTCCTATTTAAAAATGGATTTAATTAAACAAAAATGTAGGAAATAATTGTGAAAACTTGATGGTAAAGTAAAAAAATGTGAAACCTATAAAATACGAATTAATTTAAATAACTATTGACTACATCTTACCTATTTCTCCACTAATAATAAAAAGAAATATTTCTTTAAAGAATAGAATCAGTGTGACTTAAATTCATGAGCGATTATTTAACAGACTGTGGCTTAATTTCTTTGTCATGAATAAGTTTAATGTCGTCAGGGAGATTATTAAATAATGTAAGGAAGACGCATATTAAAAGCATTCCTTTTATAAATAAATATTTTATTATGAAGTTATTTAATAATAACTTCATTTTAACTTGGTAGAGGTACCCGTGCCTGAGAAAAGGGCCTTGACAGACAGATAAACGAACATCAAAGTAATCCTACAAACTGTAAGGGGTTTTGTTTTTTCCTTTTGAGGTATGGAACTCTAAGAAATACAATAAAGACCTCTGTTCTTCAGTATAATGCCTCGTGTGGTATACAAAGAATAAGGTAAACAAAGAAATATTTCATTTGCATTCCCTGCGCTGTATGTAAGTAGTAAGCGGCCTAATTACCACATAAAGCGCTGAAAAATCTGTGGCGTCTACGAAAGGAATTTGCCATAGCCTGATTCAAAGCAAGTTTCGCTGCTGCAAACCAACAGCACATAACTTATGCCGCCAAGTGAAATATAATGCGGATGTTCCCATAATGTACGATGCGCAACTTAATCCGGACACGACTTTTTCCGCCACAAATTTACGCAAATGGCATTCCCTAAGTACTCGTCTGATAGGCGTTTATTACTTTATAGTAAAGTCGAAACTAGGCCTTTGCTTTACCGCGTCATGTACTTTCCAGCCGCCCTAGCATGACCACCAAAAGACGACATCATATGATATGATATAGCAATTTCTCGACACCACCGGTCAATATATTTTTTTAACATTATCGATATAGACGCCATGTTAAATTTTTATCGAAACAGCGATTATAACATGTGACGTCACCGGCACGGCGATCAACATGGCGGCTATATCCATCATATTTTTCCAGTTGGTGTCAATAAATTGCTATATCATATCGTGTTTTGGTGGTCATGCTAGGGGGTCTGGAGATGGTTATGTCAGAAAAAACTGTTGTTTTTATGAAGAATCTGCAATTTGTATCTTGTCTCGTTCTTAATCAAGGCACTGATCTGCCATATACTTAGTCAGGGTACGCTTTGACCAAGATTTTAGTTGTGGCAAGTTTAGTTTACTCGTAGTTATTAAGAGCGTTTGCCATTTAACTTTGTAACTCTTAGACAGGGAAAAAGACCATTTTTAAAACAAAGCTACACAACCATTGTTATCTAAATGTGCAGGTTTCCACACGATGTTTTCGCACACCGCCGAGCAAATGGTATTTATCCATACATCCGTATCCCCAAAAAACAAGAGGTAAGTATTACTATTGGATGCGAACTTACGACTGACGGATGGCGGGACTCCGATTCTGCAATCACTGAGCTACCACTTACTATAAATACCTAAGCTTGTTGTTATTGATTAGTCTTACTTGTCTCACCACCCATTATTACTTATATTTTTTAAAGGTTTAATTAAAATAATGGTGCAAGTTGGCCAAAATGTGTTTGAGAATCGAGATACTTGTTTCCGTGTAGGCTCATACCTATACGAAAACACGTAGGACTTACACGTATGTACATATTTTATAACAACACAAGTCTCAACCCAAAAAGCAGCCGAAATCTTTTGAAACTGCTTTTGCGGTTTACACAATAGGTTTTGTTTAACTTTTATAGCGGGATATATTCTCCAGCCATAATTCCCATAAAACTCGTTTGGGCTTATCCAAATACATTGTGGAAGGAATTAGACGTCTTCTTCCTCCGTTCGGTCTCTTTGTTTGCTCTGCTAATTGTGTCGCAAGTCGTATTTACTCCGCAAATATAGATCCGCTTCATAAATCTGCAACGCATGAAATGCTTTTTAACGTGATTTTCTTTTTGCTTAATTTTAATGGATGAAATAAATCATCGTCTAAAACTCGTTTTTAATACAAGAAAATGTAAATTTGCTTTGGTGAACTACAATAAAATACTGCAACCGCCCGCGGCTCTCTCCACAAGACATGCGTTACACTCCAGTCTCCAACCTCCATTTCCCTTGAGACAAAATAGTCGCTGATAAATAAGGTTATAGAGTAAGTACAGTCATAAAGATATTAGCGAGATTACCGAAAAGTTACTGAACAATTGTTTATCCCTGTTTTAAATTACTCAATAAATAATTCTCACCACTCGTTTTCACGACTGCATCTATGTAGTCACGCAAAGATTTGACTACCAATAAAACTCAACAAGTAAAGCATAGGAAGGTAGTACAGATAGGTAAACCCTAAACTACAGAAAAAAATATATTACGAGTATGTAAGGGTATCAGAAGATAACCTTCATGCAATACGTGCTAAAGCAACGCACACATAGACATAGCTCATAGTCACGATCACGGAAAACTTGCACGGTACAGGGTGTTCCGAGATTTCGTGTCCGTGAGCGATGTCTATCAGTGCGTTGCTCTAGCGCACATTTTATGAAGCTTATCTTCTGATACCTACTATTTATTTTGTGGCTGAACTGACTTGAGTCTCGGAACGAAATAAATTAGAACGTAAATAATAGAAGTATTGACGACAAAGAGAAAGTGCAATGAGGAAAACAGATGACAAAATAAAGGTTTGAGTCAAGTGACACTTGTTCAGTGGTTTGAGTGTAATCTTTGATAGAATGTATTATCAACCGAGTTCACAAAGGAGTTTCTCAATTTAAAAGTAAGTATGTTCTTTTATCTTAATTGTAATTAATAATTATTTTAATGAATAGAGTTTAAGAAACTACCTCATTTTTTTTTTAAATTATTTTGTCCCTGACGGAGAGTAGCACATGAGATCGGTGAACAGCATATACTATGTGTTTGATTACAACAGATTTATCTTAAAGTGGACTTATCACTTAAATTTGGCAAAAAAAATTTTTGGTAATAAAAAAAGGACTTAAAAAAGTAAAGAACTAAAAATAATATGCGAAAAGACCCGTGCGTCCAAAGTATGAGGCAATTATCGTTTTCCCTTGACTTTTGCCCTTCTTACTTTTGTCGGCAAATGTTTAAATGGAAATATCCATTGGGCAGATTGCCTTTTGGTTTCGGTTCCGTAACAATATATCCAGCTTTCACCACCTGTGTTAATGTCATATACAGCATTCAAGTCACCTCCGTCATACTTTTCAAGCATTGAGCGATACCAATCCTAATGACGACGTTTTTGATCTTCTGTCAAATTATGAGACGTCCATCTAGTACAAAGCCTTCTGACGCCTAAATGATCATATGGCCTCTCACTATGGGCCTCATAAGAAAGCTCAAGGTCGCACAGCGTGCTATAGAAAGGGCTATGCTCGGTGTTTCCTTGCGAGATCGAATCAGAAATGAGGAAATTCGTAAACGAACAAAAGTCGCTGACATAGCCCAACGGATTAGCAAGCTGAAGTGGCAGTGGGCGGGACACACAGCACGTAGAACTGACGGCCGATGGGGCAGAAAGGTTCTAGAATGGAGGCCGCGTACCGGCAAGCGCAGCGTAGGACGTCCACTCACAAGGTGGTCAGACGACCTGGTAAGGGTCGCAGGAAGACGCTGGATGCAGGCCGCTTCCAACCGGCCAATCTGGAAGTCAATAGTCCTCCCGGTCTATGTTCAGCAGTGGACGTCCTATGGCTGACATGATGATGATGATGATGAATGATCATATGTGATACTTTTTGTATTTGACTCATACCGATGCCTAAAGGTGCCCGAATCTAAAGATATTTCTCCCTTCTATCAGCTTCTATCATTAGCCGCACAGCACACGTTATCTTCATTAGTCGCCGCAGAAGGGCCTCCTTCTCGTGAATCTTTAACTAGTGAGTTTGCTTCGACCACGTTTAAACTCATTAATCCAGTTGTAAAAAGAGGCACGGGATGGGCATGAAATACTAATTATTTCAAGTCTATTAAAGTAAGACCGCAACAACAGTCGTAATAAATCATTGAGCGAAATTTTTAACAAACATATAAACATGATTTTCCTTTATTTTTGTTTTATTTTAAAGACAAAAAAAAATCGTTAGTATCTACTCACGAAAGTAACACACATAAATTAGGTTTTCCATATCTGAACAGTCTCCTATAAACTGTATTGTCACTAGTTAGGTATTTCTCCAATGGAACTTTAATATAGTATAGAATATTATTTTAATATAATATAGAATAAATGATAAAAGGTTGAGGTTGCCAAGTTTTAGTCGAAGTCCGTCTAGAGTCGCCATTGACACGACAGAAGAAGAAATAATAAATAATAATTAAAGGCCTAAGCATTTTAAAGCATACCGGACTATCATCATCATCATCATCATCATCATCGGATTATACAAATTGCCGATTACATACAGAAAAGCAAAATATTTATTAGCTGCTTCAGTATTCCTAATCGATCAACGACTAATTAGTCCTAGAAGTCTAGCCATAAATCCTAGATTTGACAATAAGCCTTGCATGAAATGTAAACCCAAAATCAATCAGTCCAATGAACAATGCATTATTTCATTCGCGCGATTGATTTTGGTAGATCATTATCATAATAGACGGTTGAACGTCATTAAAATCATCATTTGACATCGATGTAATTGTGACTGATGCGTAGTGTAAAAATGTAATCATTAGGTAAGAAAACCGTAAGACTTTAAAAAAAATGCATGCTTATTTATTTTTTAGGGTTTTTGACGTCACTTTTATTTTAAGGTTTTTAAGATTTATACCTAAGTTGCAGTGGATTAAACCAAAAACCAAATAGTTCATTTATAATGGTCTCGTGGATTTTTACCGCATAATACGATATATTCGAAAGAAAATAAAATGGGACGGTTTTCGGACTTGTCCTATGCTTCCTTCTTGCCAAATTTCATGATTTTAGGTCATCCGAAAATACCCTATAGGTTTTGATTTCATTGCGTTTGTCAAAATATGCAACATCATAACCGGCCGTATCTTTTGATTGTATTGACTTAGAAGTTTGATTTTTTCAAGAAATTGCAAACTTATTTATATGGTATTTAATATTAATTTCAACTTGATATCTCCATGCGTTATTGATAAAAAGGGTCCTTACAACTAAATCCTAAACGGATTTCTTGTAAGGTATGAAACTAAAAAAAACACTCCTCTTTTGCGTTAGGGTCAAATAATTTGAATACTTTAGACAATTTTCCCAACTAATATTCGTAGATCATTGTTCCAAACCAAATAGTAGGAAGGACAATTTCAATACAAATCCAAAAAAAAAAGTTTGCATGGTAGTTTTAGTTTAGTTGTTCTTATAGTTTCGGAAAAAAGTGGCTGTGACAACTCGCATGCACATATCATACACACTTACTACACAGACCATTCACATCATTATACTGACACACACACACACCATATAATAGACAAAATTAGTATTGTCCTTTTGTAATATTTGCATAGTATATTATTTATTTAGTATCATTCATCCTATTTCAACAATCCACTGTGCTGATTAATCCGCATTTAATTCTATACCTGTCGCATTCCTGTTTAAACTCTATTGGGTGCCCACGACACAGGACTCTCCTAGTGTGGGGCCCACAATCAAAACACTATGTATTGTTACAGCCATAAGACATACTGTATCTTGCATTTCCAGACTGGGAACATTTAGGTCATGTAAAGTGTATAAACGTGTAACAACAATTGTTTTAAATAAATATTTGTATTTGTAAACATACAGCCGGACAGACAGACAGACAGACATGACATGACTTACGCAAATGGCAATTGAAGCGGCACAGGCGGCGGTCTCATTTTAAAATTAAAATTATATTCTTCTAACAATCACACCAATTATCTAGCCCAAATTAAACAAAGCTCATACTACGGAGACTAGACTAGATAACGGATAAGCATACTTTACATTTATAATAATTTTCGGGATCAAACCCGCAATTACCTGTCTTCGTAGCGCGGACCAATATACCAGACAAGTCTAAACTGATTAAAAATAAAATAAAGTAAGCCTTTAAATGCGTCCCACCGCAGGGCACAGACCTCACCTCAACTATGAGGTGGTTTGGGCCATACACCACCACGTGGGCTCAGTGCGGATTGGTCTAGGGGTGCTGAAATGTAAGGCCAGTGACAAAATATTGTCAGATTTAATTATGACGCCAAAATTCACTGTCTCTAGTACAGTCAACAGCATGTCAACTCCCCAAAAAGTTAAGGTCATTGAACCGATTTTCAGCTTTAAGTCCGACACGTAGAGATCAATATCAATTGAGAAAATTTTACGTTTTGTGGTTGGTTGACGAGCTTTTGTCTGTGCATACCTCGTAACACAAGGATGTTAATGTTAATTCCTTACTTTGAGACACTTGGACGCCATGACAATTAGTGTGTTGTCTGGCGCATATTATTTATTTACTTTTCGACTAATCTTTTTTTTGTCAAAAGTAAAAAACACCCGCTAAGTGCGTGTCAGGCAACGCGCAATGGTGGGTTCCGTAGTTGTCCGTCACATTATCCAGTATTTGCTATCTGTTTTACATAATTAACAACTTCATGAAGTTTTTTTTTTTCAAGTACATTTTACAATTTGACCTCGGTAACTTGTAAAGACTACCTAGCTGTGACAGTTTTTTTTTTAACTTCTTTATATATTTTTTATTATACAACTATGGTGAATTTTTTACATTTCTTGAAGCAAAAATTTAGCTGACAGACATTTCACTCTAACAAAAAATAGCACTTTAGCTAGAGCTTATATGACGCAAACGGATCCTTTCAAAAAATGATGTCACACACACCCATAATAACTTTAAAAGACCTATCCAACGACACAATGGAATAGATGAAAGAAAAAAACATCCCGACTTTAAGTGTAGGCGATGTACTTCTTTTTTAAGTTTTACCACTTTCGTCTGTAGGATTCATAATATGCCTTGCATGCCAAATAACAGCTTTCTAGTAGTAAAAGTCTTTTTCTTCATCTATACGGTCAATCCCGGTTGCGTCCAAAGGCATTGCTTTGGAGCCCAGGGTCCGCTTTCCTTGATTTCCTTTCTAGTACTAAAAGTATCTGAACTAATCTGCGTACAGACAGGAAAACAGACGGAGGAGACTACGGAACTCTAAAAACCTGATATCATTAAAGCCGACAACGCTTGCCTCCTCATTATTTTGAAGCAGGCACGACACGTCCAGGTCGTATGCAGTTCCGCGGCGATGTGTCATCCAAAATGGCGTAAAGGACAGCATAGGTTAAAACATAGAATGCTTGCGTAGCCGGACACTACTGCCTCTGTAACTCATACACGGTTCCGGTGCAAAAACGCCGGACGACCGAGCCGGGACTTGTGATACCGCGTGTAGGGTGGCTATAAATGTTTGCTGTTGGATAGGTAGGTACATAATTATTATAATAATACACGGTTTGAGTTTGCTTAGACTCATTTAAAAATACGTACGAGTATGTATTGTTCTCGATAAAGTTTTCGTTGCTGCCATTTCATATCGCGTATAAAAATATTTTTTATATTAACCCGACCGAGAATCGAACCCTACCTCAGAGATGACGACGCCAAGTCCTGCGTACTCACCTCACGGCTACGGAGGTCGTCAAAAAATAATCCTATAAATGTTCTCAAAAACAGTAATATTTCGTGTTATGTTGTTAGATGCAAAATACCTACGATATGGTTTAAGGATTTATTTTGCGATGTGTGGTCCACATCTCGCAACACAACAACCTTCCACTATCGCGTAACCAAATTCCTGTACCGCACATATCCTGTTCGGAATGTTCGGTGCGTGTTCCCACACTGTAAATGTAACGCAGATATACTTCGTCCCAGGCATAATAAATAACATGTTAACAGGCCACGAGGTGTGCTCGCACCTCGCCACTTTCATGGGAAGTGTTAATTTTATAGACCCCTGCCTTATATCTTATTAACAAATGTTGACACCTATTGCCTATAGCAATATTTTTACACGGAGAACTAAATATATTCTAAGGCATATTCTAGGCAGACTATGATGTAGATAGGAGGCATTATAATTATAATCATATATGCAGTATATAGGCCTTCTTCCAGGCACACACGTCCCAAAATATAGTTTTGCCCTACCACCGCTTCGGGACTACTATCGGCTGGTGATCAGAAGAAACGGCGCAACAAACTCAGTCACCTTTGTCAGCCTATTTTACAGGAAATACAGTTACAACACATACACTGGGACACGGAAATACAGTTCCACTCTTGTCGCATAAATAATCGTTTTTTTTTAAATGTTTTTAAACTCATAAGCATGCTGTAGTTCAACAAGAGCCTTTGGTACTTTATTGAAAAATACATTATGACGTCAAACTGTAGGTACACTGTGCTTGATTGAAATTAACTAACATTACTAAGCTATTCTCTTCGTGAACGTGAGATGTCCCTAGCTATGTACCCTTACTGACCAAAGTTCTCAAGAGATTTAGTTAGAGATAAATGTACAATGAGGCGGTGTTACCGCCAAATCTGTTCCAGACAACCTTTGGATGAAAATGATTTTTAGATTAAAGAAAGCGGTTTTTTTCTGGCTTTTAAAAAAAAATACATTAATGACATGCACGGTTTCCAGACGTGTCGCAAGCGAGAGCACCGTCGCCGCGCTCTTAGTAAGTAATGCTCCGAAAAACGTGTCATGCATGACCTCGCAATACTGCATCACCATTTTCTCAAGCATTTCTAAAACTTGCAAGTTTTTCGCACTCGCCCATAATATAGTAGGTATTGTTTGAAAATGTTGATAAGATATATTCTTCGGCGACAGAAGCGCACAAATGCGACGACAAAACATCGCCTTTTTCTCAAGCATTTGTAAAACTAGCAAGTTTTTCGCGCTCGCCCATAATACAGTAGGTATTGTTTGAAAATATATTGGACAACATCACATTCATTGTTCTGATCCTATGATAAGTAGCTTAGGCACTTGTGTTACAGAAATCAGAAACAACGACGGTACCACAACACCCAGACCCGAGACGATATAGAAATTTATATTCCTCATTGACCGACCGGGAATCGAACCCGGAACCTCAGAGATAGCGACACCAAGTCCGGTATGCTCGCCTCTCAGTTACGGAGGTCGTCTAAATGTTGATAAGATAATATTCTTCGGCGACAGAAACACAAATGCGACGACGAAACAAAATTGTAGCTTGAGAAATTAACGACGAAGCCAGGAATTTAATGTTTTCAAACCTACATAAGCGTACTAACAAGCAGCGAAAGCTGTAGGATTCGTGACAGTTCCAACGAATTATTTTAATTAATTCGAGAAAGGTAGAGCGAGTGTAGCCACCGTTCGCGCGGCCACGCGCCACACGCGCGTCCTCGCAAAACTAATCCTTCATGTGCAGCTCCAATTACGACGCACGGCCCAACGCACCACTATAACTGACTAGCTGTTGCCCGCGACTTCGTTCGAGTTGTCTTTAAATTAATTCAAATACTTACTGTTTGAATCGAATTTTGTTTCCTATTTTATGGCTTTTTATTATTTTGTGCGGAACCCTAACTTTTTGTAAAAGTCTTAATTACTTTGTATAACATCAGGTCTTTTAGTGAAAGTCCCGTTAAAATCGGTCCAGCCGTATCGTTACAATCGTTTCAAATAAAATAAAATATATTTTTGTTCTAGTAGGTAATGTACTTACCTATACTTTCATATTCATTAAATAAAAAGCTGATAGGGATCTTGACATTACAAACACTTGAATTTTATTTATTTCATCATCATCATTTCAGTCATAGGACGTCCATTGCTGAACTGAGGCCTCCCCCAGTGACTTACAGAATGGCCGGTTGGAAGCTGCCCGCATCCAGCATTGTTTTTTTTTTTTTTTTTTAATTAAAATATGTTCACTACCTAATATGACAATAGGATCTTGTTTGAATTTCTGCTAAACAAAAGGTAAAGCCGTGCCGATTCAGCCATCCGAATCCTCTGCAAAAATAATTCCTGTTACTAGGGCATACCGAATCTTCCCAAATTACGAACCAACGCGGCAACGCGCCGTCGAAGCGTGGGCCTCCGAAATCCGATTATTCTCGTAAAGGCAATGCCCGCTGTATTTTATTCCCAAGTGAGATTTTAAGTATTACGCACAGACAGACTAATTGAAAACACGTCCGCCAAATGTCGCGCTCGCCTTGACCTGCAATGTCTTCATTAACTAATTAAAAATAGATATAAATAAATAACAAAACAAAACAAAGCACTTTTAATTTTTACGGTAAGTATTAATTTTATTATAATAAGTAGGAATACTTTTATCCTCAACTGATTTCCTTAGCGATATTTCACTTCAAATTATTATTTGGTAACAAAATATTCCTTAGATCCAAGTGATTAATTTATTACTTACACCCGTTGAATTTTGCTTAGTCTCACAGCCTACAAAATCGCTGCAACTTTTACAAATTGCGGTGATCAAATTCCATAATAAATCTTGATACGTGATCGTCCTATTACAATAATTTAATTAAAGAAACTGTACCTACCGTTATAATAGTCAGCACACTGTTGAACTGAAACAGAAATATATGTCTAGGACCTAACCATGAACTCTTTATTCATTATCATCATAACATAACATATATCATACCTTATCATTATTATTTTTGCGCCAAAGTCTATACAGATTGATACAGTTAAATTGAAGTTTCAATAGCCCATGGTTTGACCCCTGGACAGGTAAGCCGAGTGATGATAGTGTGAGATAGAAGACATAATCCACGTTGAATCCATTCCTAATCAAATCTAAATTAAACTTTGGTAAGGTCAGGGGGGTAACCATGAACTCTTACAAAACCAACTTTGTTTGGTTGCACTTTGATATGAGATTATATGTTAGGTCACGTGATTTGGTACCATGATCTACGTAAAACAATCTTGTATAAGGCTGGGAAAGACCGAATGGTATGTAAAAATAGTCTATGCGTTGCAAGTGGTCCGAATCGTCATAATTAAATTAACAAAATGTCAGTGAAATAAATAAATACCTATGCTTGCGTACTAAATTTGTCAAAATATTAAAGAAAATGTATTTTGCTTCTACTAGGAGGCATGTCAGCAGCGCTGAAAATTATTCTATCGTAGATATCACCTTTACTAAATGAGCTACGTCTGAGCTCTGAGTTTTTCATAAATGTTTCGGAACAATGCATTGTCCGATACCAACCTACTTAGTGCAATGGTGTCTTGACAGTACTTATTAGAAAAAAGTAAAAGTCATTATTTGTTGTCAACATTCATAAATAATTTATTTTACTTTAGAAATATGAATTACAGGAATACAAAATAATATTTTCAGTTAGTAAGAAATGAGATTAGAAAATGGTTTAATGAAACATCATAACAATCATTCAAATTGTATTATGTACGAGTACGTCGAACAACGTCGATTCAAAATATTTTTTATAGTAATAGTTTTATTGCAGATTAGTTTCAAGAAAAATACAATCAAAGCATTACAGTTTTAAGTAACCCCTGGTACTAAAGGAGAACAAAGCTTATGCTGGGCAATGATTAGGAACGCAGGAAACTGTAAGCTGTGTAAATAAAAATTCGATGCACAGAGCATACAAGTGTACCTATACTAATAGTAGTTTCATAAAATCATTGCAAAACGCCAATTGACACAAATAAATAGTGAAATAAATATGTACGCTTTATTTTAGTACTATCTAGTTTTAATAAGAACCCGGTAGTTAAATAGGTTGTTAAAAAATCCCGATTGATAGCTACTCAAATGAGTAGTTAAATTAATCTTAAAGAACTCAAATCGTCTTGCGATACTCACTTATTTGCGACTCAAGAGGAGTCTGTCTTACTATGCTCTTAAATACATTCTCCGCTCCAGTCAGTTTCCAAAGGTATAGGAAGCGGGGTGCGACATAGTCCTATCTGAACCAGGAAAAGACCAAGGGACGTTTTCCTTATAGCTATCGACCCATCACATTATTTAACACGTAGCAAAGCTGTTCGAGCGTTTGCTTCTTTGAATATGCTAGTTAATTTCACTAGATGACAAACAATTTAGTTTCCGCAGTGGCGAGTCCACCAAGCTCCAGCTAACACGCTGCACACGTGGTCCACCAGCTTAACGATCAGCAGGACATACGTCCGGAAAGATGTTATTGCCCTGGACATGTGTGGGTTTTTTAACAAGTTAGGCGCGTCGCACGTTCGATCGTGCTCATAATAGCCCGTACCCACCACCATCTCCACAACCACGCTTGGAGGCGGGATGACGAACGCAGTTTTTTATAATAGTTCACACGCAGACGCTGCTGCCCGTCTTGTGCTACAGGAACTAGTCGCCTCTTACGACACGCCTTCTGTTGGTGTGTTCTTTACTGCCATCTCGGCTTACTTTTACTTGATCTTTTCTTTTTTTATTTAATTGATTTTTATATTACCTTTTTTAACTGCGTTTTGGCAAATGAACGTTTGAATTTGAATTACTTAGTAATACTTAGTAAATATAATTAATAATTTTTTTAAGAAAATTTGTATCTCGTATGTATACCGTGTGGGGACGGCCGTAAAGAATACTCTTCCCTACCGCCAATAGGAGGCGTGTCGTAAGAGGCGACTCATTCCTGTAGAACGAGACGGGCAGCAGCGTCTGCCTGCGAAATGTTATAAAAAACTGCGCTCGCCAACCCGCCTGCCAAGCGTGGCGAGTATTTGGGGAGGCCTGTGTTCAGCACTGGACGTCCATGGCTGAAATGATGTATCTCGTGTTTAATATAGTACGATAGTACGAAGGATGCAAGTCCGACTTGCACTTGGTCGGCTTTATAACGTTACTAACTTGCTACCTTATGTCTAAATGTACTTAATTAACTTGAGATTTTACCAAATATGTAAAGAGCGTACTTTATAGGTACAAGTAAGTAAAGTAAAATGCAGTAAGATAAAGTGGCAGTGGGCCAGCCATATCTATCGCAGAACCGATGAAAGGTGGACTAAATTGAGTGGAGACCACGCCACGGTAAACGTAGTGTTGAACGTCTCCCAGCACGATGGAACGATGAGCTTAGGTTAGGAAGATGGCTGGAAGTGGCTGTAGATCGTGCTCTTTGGGGGAGGCTTACGTCTAGCCGTAGACTGCAATAGGCTAACATGATGGTGATGATGGTGACTTTTTAGGTCAATAGCTTACCTATTTTTAAAATATTATATTTGCTACTGCCTGCAACTTTGTCTACGTAGACTCATATTAGTAGAATAATCGTCCCACGGTAACACAAAAAACTTTGTGTTGGGCTAGATCAATACCCATGCATGTGTGCCTTTTAGCTAATTAAGTTTAGCCGTTAAAGCGTGATTGAGAAACTAAAGTATTAACTGTTATATTTATAATAATAATTAGTAAAGGTATGATTTGGATCTTGGCAGTCGCTGCCCATCATTGCGAATGCACCGGTCTGTGTCTGATACCGGCGGCTCTGTCGCGCTGGCGGGGAGCGTGGTCTTCTCGCCTGCCGCACAAGAAATCCAACAATTGACAACAAATTAAACGCAAATCTAAATATTGTTTTTTTTGTCATTTATTCAATGCACAAACAGGGTTTAATGTTTTAGGTTTACATAAAACTTTTTACGTTTACGTTTAGTTAACCCGTCCTCGATTCAGAACCGTTCGGTAACTAATTGTCCACAGACGATCACGTGACACTTATGATTCAACAGGATTTAACATTAGTGTCACGTGGTTTATCGGTTGACAATTAACTCTCGAAGGGTTCTGTATCGGGGGGTCATAGAAACCAGACAATGGAAATTTTATTGTTGGCCACATGTAGGTGGTTTGAGCTTAGAAAATGTAGTTTACAAAAGACCTATACTCAGTGCCTACAATAGAATCTGATGGAATATTAAGAACATAAACATATTTGTTTACCTATGTCCCACTAATTACTTGCTTGACTTTTAAAGTACTTAGTGGCGTTTGATACGTTTATTATTTTCATTTCTTTTTATTATGATAGTAAGTAAACTTGTGTGTTTCAAAATAACAGGAAAGAAATTAAAATATCCCCTAACAGCAAGGCTTTAAATAACTTAAGTAAAGACTCTACAACTAAATGTAACAGTAAGAACAACCCGGGGTCACGTATCTATGGTTTAAGATTTGATGAGCACTTCAGGCGCACTTTCGTACTTGTAAGCTTGCTCTGCAGCAGGCCCCTAATTGAGCGATTTGGATTAAGCGCCACTTCATTACGTAATTAAAATGTATCAATACCTGTAAAAATAAAATGTTTAGCTAATGCTCGCAGATCCGTATTCATTGGTTTGAAACAAAAAAGAAGTAGGTTGGCAAGATAGCTTCTCCTATGGGAACCTTATTGTATATTCTCAAAATAAAAGTCGTATATTAGTTCGTGATGTATTTTATGCGCCAAATTGAATGTAGTTTTAAGACAAAAAGCTCGTTTTTGCTCCTGCTGTTCTTATCCTGGGTCTAGGATCTCATTATAATAAAATAATAATCACTTTCTCTGGAAAAATTAAACACTACGATACCACTCGCAAAAGTCGTGAAATGCGTGCCTGATTTTGCAGAATACAATTTTAATGTCAAGACATTTGCTCCAAGGTGCAATTACTACGATATAAACAACGTAATTTCATCATCTTTTTCTTCTTCCTCTTCAGCATATGTTTTGTCCACTGTTGAACATATGCCTCCTGAAGCTCTCTCCAGCTAGCTCTTAGTGCGGCGATTCTTGTCCAGGCCGGTCCTGCCGTCTTTGCAATATCGTCCGACCATCTTGCTGGTGGTCTGCCCACACTTCGTTTTCTTGTGCGGGGTCTCCAGAGCAAGACCTTGTGGTTCCATCTTTCGTCGTCTCTACGGCATACGTGGCCTGCCCATTGCCCTTTCAGTCGTGCCACCTTTTTGCCACGGCGTCGGTAACTTTGGTGCGCTGGTGGATTTCATAAAAACGAATAAATATTTTTATGGTTTTTATCAGTTTTTGATTTTAAAATTTCCGCGTGTCACTCCTTTGACAACTGTCATACTATTAGCATTGATCAAGTAAACTATTAGAAGCTGTCCTAAGAGAGTGCGCGCACGGGAGACTTTTGTCGCTGGGACAAAAAAGTTTTTGTCTGTCGCGTCGCGTCTCCAAAGAGGGGTGCGCGCAAGAAGGAGACAGAGACGAAACTTATAAAAAAATTCGAAGCGTCATTCGCTTGTATGTAGAATACATGGAGAGCAGTGCTGCCAGACGTGGGATAAATAAGCTAGATTCACGATATTTTGGAATGTAATGCAATAGAAAAAATCATAATGTATCGCACCATAAATCTACGAAAATCCGTGACATTTTGGTGAGATAAGTAAAAGATAATTATATAAAATTTTAATCTGTGTATTTGAATACATTTTACCTTTATTTGGACAACTTTGACTCTGACAGCAGGATAGTAAATATAATTTCTTTGCACTACGAAAGAGATAGACTTTTAGCGTAAAAATATCTGCCATTTTTTAATCTGTATCTGTACTTTTTTATTTAACGAAAGATGGTTCGTATTGCTGCTCTTTAGGGTATGTGCTCGATGCTTGTGCAGTAAGTACTGCAGTAATTTAGTTAACATAAACTTGTAATTTTAAAAAGTAATCAAGTAACATGATTTAAACTTTTGAGCCGTATATTCTGTTCTTTTACTAGTAAAATCTAGATTTGGTAGTTACAAATACAGTAATCTTGTTAACTAGGGATGCGATAACACGATAATTTTGCAGTAAAACTAGGATAATTCTTAACCTATGAATCTGGCAACACTGGCGGAGAGACACAATTTTGTCCAATGTTTTTCATTTAACAAAAATACATTAGTTTTTATTTCGAAATTTCGATGGTCTTAGAAAAAGTTGTGTTTGAGCACCAAAACAAGACACTGAGTATTTGGATTTACATGTTGTTTAATTATTATTATTTGTGAGGTCTAGAACCCAGAGCCGTAAAACCCTGTATTAAAAAAAAACAAAGACACAATTTTGTCAACCGTGCTGGTCGGCGAACAAAAATGTCTCCCAGTTGTAGCGTCGCAACGTGCGCGCACCTCCATACTTAACAGAGGACTTGATATGAGAGACAAAAACGTCGCAGCGACAAAAGTCTCCCGTGCGCGCACTCTCTTAGTCAAACCTATCAATCAGTTCCGAAACTGAGTCTCAACATTAGTCAAAATTTATAGCTCAAATAGCTCATTGTTTGGAAACAGTTTTGAGCCATGTAAAAAAGTCTAACAATTGACAAACAATCTCAATTTTAAAAAGCCGTATAGCCACCGCTTAATTGCATTACCTCTCGCCTATATTATTTTTATAAAAGAGTAGATTATTCCGTTCTCTTTTCCACAATTTCATGTTTCGGACAACTGTCTCATGCTTTTAATAGCAAGAAAGAGTTTTTATGTAGGTGTTCGTAGTACTTATACATTCCCTGGATGGCAATGACATTAGGCCATAGACTTCGGAGATAAAAAATTGAAAGAGACGAAGTTATCTGTTGTCAGTGTGTCAGACAAAACATCCAAAACATTCGTTCTTTTACATCCCTAAACAAAACCTAATTATGTAGTTCATGGTACAAATTCAAAACAAGCTCAAATCAAAATCTCGAAGCAGCATAATTACTTTTACAATTTTGTAGCAGCCAAGCAAAGTATCATTATTAAAATTAGAGATCTATACATATAATTCATTTATTTCTTAGATTTTGTTACTGTTTTTACAGTATTCATTCAGAAATTAAGAAATCAATGAAATGTCTGCTATGACCATTTTCCATACCAATAATTTTGACATAAGAAATCAATTTGTACCTGTCATTAGTGTCAAAACAAACGTCATTTGTATGGAATTGAGTGAATGATAAACAAAATTGTATGTTGTCAAAATCGATGAAACAAGATTGTTTTTACGACCTCATGGTACCAAATTGACGGATGGTCGTAATTTGAGATTGTTTTAAGAGTTTATGGTTACCCCCCAGTTGTGATGTGAGTCATGTGTTTTTTGTACAGTAGGACAAACCTCGTCGGTAAGGTAATTATAACAGACAATAATATGTATTACATATTGCAAACTACAGTGTGCAATATGTAATAAATATAATTAACTGTTATACTAATAGTTCCACTGTATCTTTTCATTACTGCATTGTTACGTTATAAATAGTAAAAATCTGTAATTTTAATACTGAGTAAACCTGACTCAGCGGGTATCAGAATGTGGTCGAAATGTAATTCTTAAGATAATTTATAAGAAAACTTCTTCGGCAGAGACAAAAAATGTGGTCCATAGTTGAAACCCCCGCCACCCCGCGCCCGTCTACTAATGAAGGAGCTACTCTATTCGGCGGTGCGGCTTACATGCCAGAATGTAGAAAAGGTTACAAAGTAATTTAAATTCTTCCTACGCAGTCGGTAGAAAGTTATAATAATATATGAAGCTCATCATAAGTCCTAAACTTTTTCTAATAAACTATTTAGAAAAAGTCTTTAAAACGATATAAGCATTTGGAAGTTTTGGAAAAATATTTTAGTTATGATAGAAAAAAGGTAATTGAGAAGCACCCCAAAACTTAAATTACTTTTTTTTGTCAGTCTTGTATTAATTCAACTTCCAAGTTCTCATTTTTAACAGTCCTGTTTTAATAGCAACTAAGTATAAAATCGGATATGTTTGTTTGTAGTATAGATAGTACTAAGTAACGGAGTTAATAATACAAAAAATTACACTTGCGCGTACGTAATTTCCTAATCATACGGCTAGACGAAATCCAAATTTTTCTGCTACAGTGATATTTTTTGTTAATCAATAATCGGTATCAACAGTCGTAATTTATTGATATATTATACTATTTATAAATAATCATTTGCAAGACATTTTATATAAGTTATGACGTTTCTATCAATGACCTCAATGACGTTTCTATAAAACAAAAATTATACAACCTATTTCGGATAAAAAACCTCACAATATTTTTGGCGCGGTTTTCTTATAAATATAAGAATATTTGTGCCAGAAAACCCTCCTTAGCTATAATCTGTAGTAGCATAGTTTCGTACCATATTTGCTCCCCTTACGTCATACACATGACAAAAAAAATAAACATAAAACAACGTGTGAACATGAAATGATCAGCCATTTTTCATATGGTTGTGCTTATGAAATTAAAAAACTTTGCCAAAGAAGCATGGGCCGCAATATGAAAAATATATTTGTGGACCTTCAATAATAAGTTAATCAGTTGACCAGGCAGTTTGCATGGGAAGGACAAACATTTTTTTCATAGTTCGACACGTGCTGGCCGATCTGGAAAGCCTTGAATAGGCTGCGGCTGTCGGGGTTGTAAAGATAACATAAGAAAGAGGGGCTACTCTGATGGCACCAATGCAATGGCAAATTCGATTGTGGTGCTTCTCCCCAAACTATCGGCCACCTTATTTAATGTCTAGCCAGCATGGACGGACAGGTGTACACAAAATGACTTGCTACGCGCCATCGATAGTGCGGTTCGTGTGGCAGAATGTCATTATAAATTTGACAGAATTGCCATCGATACAAAAGGAAAAACCATGGACCAAACAAACATCTACAAGGATTACAACTACAAATGCTTCCATGTAAGCCCGAGGCAAACTCTAGGCGCTAATGAACCGCGCGATGAACATCGTACTAAAGACTTTGGAGTGATCTTGGGGTGGATTTTTTGAGCGCACCTTCTACCCTTGTTCATTAGTGTAATTAACTTATGCTGTAGGTATCTACTGCGACAATTCGTTCCACACCCACGACCGTTATTGAATTAATAACACTCCCTTGTACCTGCGACAAATTTATACGGCTATAAATCTACATAAATCGTCGTATTAAAGGGTGTTGATTAAAAAGACTCTGCCCTAAGCAAAAATACGATACTCTTAGCCTGCCCGTTTACATTTCAATATTATTTTTAACATTAGAGTATTAGTTGAACTCGTTTTTTTTTTACAACAACCTTAAGAGCTAACGCGCACCTTGGATATCAGGCCGATAACCAAGGATTTCATATGACTGACGAACGAAAAAGTCTCAGTCACTCGTGCGCGCTAGCTCTAAAATACACATAAGATTGACAACCTCTTCCTTCAGTTTTTTTTTATCTAAATCGGTTAAAAACAAGTTTTTGAATGTAATTAGTCTCGTAGGTAACGCTTTAAAATGGGTCTACAAGCCAGAAATACAAATTTCGATAAATGTTTAATAAAATACAGGGTGTAAAAAAAGGCTTAACGAAGCCCAAAACCACGAATTCTATACATAAAAACAAGTAGAATGCAAAAAATAAAATTGCTGGGAAATGACTTTTATTTTTGGGTATCAAAAAAAATAACTTATTTCTAACCCGCAATGTATAGCGCGCACGCCACAGTCTATGCCTGTGTGTGTAAGTGGTCGGCGGGCGAGCGGGCGGCGCGAGAGCACTGCGCCCGATTACGGCGCGCGCGCCAAATGAGTATAAATTTACGTAAAAAACACAACAACGAATATCACATGTTTCAATTAAATTAGGTACCTCTTATGTTTGTAAATTGTTTAGCTACTTACCTCTCAATTCAGGCCTCTCCATACGAATCAGTTGTGGTTCGAACTGACGACCTCCCATTTCCAAACAAACACGCGCTCGGTATAGCCGATAGCGTGTTTTGATGCACTTGCTCCAAAATCCCTTTACGCACTGATCGTTGTTTTATTTCATCAAATACGTCAATAATTTTTTGACGCATTTGAGCACTATTTTCACAAGGACGGTCAAAAACCCTGTCTTTGACGAAACCCCACAAAAAAAAGTCAAGGTGAGTTAATTAGGTCAGGCCACGCGTGAGGCCCATACCTCCCGATCCAGTGGTCACCAAATAACTCCGTAAGCCGCTCTCGAACCGGTCTCACAATGTGAGGCGGCGCTCCATCATGCTGGTACCACGTCTCTCGCAGCTGGACTAGTGGCATGTCTTCTAAAGTATTCGTTTCATAACCGTTAATTAAGCTAACCTCGCCTTCTCCGCAGCACTTTAGCAGCTGTTCGCACGCCTAAACGTGGGTTTTCCCGCATGACGTCTAAAATGGCTTGTTCCGTGGTAGAGCGTGTTGACCCGCGCCCTGTCTCCGAAACGGGTACAATCGGCTGATTGTCCAGCAAACGCTGAACAGCCCGATTGATCACTTGCGGATCACGAGGGTGATGCGCATCAGGATATTCAGCTGCGTAAATACGCAATGCTTCGAAAGCATTGCCATGGGCCATACCGTAGCAGTAAACCATGTTTACATACTCGCGAGCACTAAACTGATCAAGGCATCTTCACAAACACTCCACTATCACACTAATCTCAACTACTTGCCACCACAACCCAAACTGTCAGAGGAAACAGTAAAACTCACAAGTAATAAGCGCATTCGATGAAGTTAGAAACCGAACTAAATTTTCACAAATTGCATTATTATTCTTCGGCTTTGATTTCGCCGCCGCCGCTCGCGCAAACTCCGCCGCACACCGCGCCCCTGTACCCCGCGCCCCGCGCCCCGCGCCCATCACGCACGGCCACGGGGGCGAGCGAGCCTCACTGGTCTCGGTATAAAACTTTCTGTAGGTATTGCCACAATTTTTAAGTCAACGTAACGATTTTTTGAAAACAATGATATCGGCTTTGCTCTTAGCCAATTTAGCTTTGCTCTTGGTAAATCAGACGACCCATGTCAATTCTTTCTGAAATGTTTTATTTAAGGTCCGCGACCAAATTACACCTTAGTGGTTTAGTGGTTAGATTTTTGGAAAATCGTGGGTTCAATTCTAAAGTGGGAACGCAAAGTTAGTAAGTTTCCAATAAATTGGTTAGTTATAATTTAGAAATTACAGGCTTGAATCCATCAATCAGATTGTCCGATATGAGATGATTCCATGCTTCAAAGGGCACGACAAGCAGTCGGTCCTGGCTACAGTAGGCAGTACCAGCCTCTGGCATCGGTCGTTAGTAGTCGTTACATGAGTCATGTCAGACGCCTATGGCACTAGAGTTGCTTAAAAGAGAAGAAAAAGACAATAAATTTAATGCTTTAGTGTGGGAATCGAATTCAGAACCTCCGGGTCTGGGAGTTCAACCATTGAATAACTAAACAACGGGGACCTTACAAAAAACTTTGTGAAGATTTTATAAGGCGCTTCGTTTTTCATAATTTATGGGCAAATAAAGGTACGTTTATTTTAAATCGTGCTCAAAAAATTAAATGTTTTAAAGTAAGTTATGATGAGTAAATTTAAAATTATTATTGTTCCAACAGGAAATGCCATGAAGCTTTATTTTATTCCTTGATTATAGCTCGATATGTGAAAGTACGAGCCTAACTAAAAGAAATTAGTTTGATTTATCCGTTATAAAGAATTGCTATTTTTTTTTCGTAGGGGTTTTTATCAACAGATCTTGGAACGTTTATTCCTTTGCCAGTTAGATTTTAACTTAGGTACTTATCGTAAAATGGCATTAGCTATTTTACGATAAGTACCTAAGTTAAAATATTCAACAATTAAAACAATAAATTGTTGTACGTTTAATTAATATTCGATAATATTAATTAAACGTACAACAATTTATTGTAAATAAAACAAGCAACTTGTGATTAGGACTTTGTAGTAGACTGCACTCCTCTGTCTTCTAAATCTTCTAATGATTAGAGTGGTGGTTCTGGATCCGGAGGTCCTGCGTTCGATTCTTAGGTAGGCACACAAGTTAGAAATAAATACTTTTTCAGGGTCAGGTGGTTCCCAGTTTGGTTAGAATATTGATTACAGGCCTGAATATTAGACTCGATTATCTGACTGGCTTGTTTTCGGTACGTTTAATTGCTATTCGAAAATAAAACAAACAACTTGTGTTGAGGAGTTTGTAGTAAACTGCGCGCCTCAGTTTTCTAATGGTTAGAGTGTTGGCTCGTAATCCGGAGGTCCTGCGTTTGATTTCCAAGTGGGCACACTAATAAAATTTGGTTAGAATTGAATACAGGCCTAAATAAATCTGATTATCTGATAGATAAGACAAGATTTCGTGCTTCGGCGTGGATTCTGGCTATTGCTTCTTCTGGCAGCAGTCGTTACAGAAGTCATGTCGGACTCCTACGGAGGCTTAAATTCTAACATCAGTTTCTGCAGCCCACACGATAAGGAGAAGCGGACTACGTCTCAAATGTAAGACCTTTCGATGTACAGACAACAAACAGCTCATCAACCTACCACAAATTTGGATTGTTGAAATAATTTTTATTGTGTAAAAGTTAACTACAAAGTTTTTTTTCTTAGTCGATCTCGTACGAGTACTAATGTAAAAGTGTTGTATGCACCTGCATAGGCATAATCTTTTAAACTTGTTTTTTCTTCTCAAATTGTTTATGTACGTAAAATGATATGGTGATTTGATTTGTTGTTATTCAATAAATAAATAATTAAAAATTATTAATTAATTAACAGATAATCAATTGCCAGTCACAAAATTCCTTATTTCGACCAATTTCATAAGATGGATTAAACCAATCGATCTAAGACTATGAGCGAGTCAGTACAAGGCAAGGCGTCATTGAACTCGATAACTGCTAACAGCTGATCGCGCGCACACGAGTGAGCGCTATACAGCGAGCGCGCATGCACATTTGAAAGACGGCGTAGTTGTGTGCGTGCGCACGATTCAATGCCGGCTGTGCCCTTTAAAGGCCTTTTATGAAAGAAGTACTGAAAACTTTAATCATGTTTCTTTGGAAAAAAGTTTAGTTTTATCAAACAGAAGTCAATTTTGTAAAAATCTATGAAAAAAAATTGTAACTTTGACTGTCAATAACTCGATAACCCATCATTTCCCAGGCATAGTGTAAAAGAAAAAAATGATCGTAATAATACGTAGAATATGTGGTATTCGGCTTCGTTAAGCCTTTTTTTACACCCGATATAATATCCTAACATATTATTTACAAAGTACTATAAGTTTATCGTGGTAGTACCTAAGTGGATAGGTGGGTACTTGAGAGAGGATATTCAGTTTCTGGATAAAATAGGAACTTTGGGTCCAGCTGGGTCTGAGGGTGATTGATGACAGATGCGTTAACTGACATAATAATAAATTGTTGTAAATAAACGTAACGTGTCGAGTTAATTTCGCACAAACAATTTTTGACTTACTATTTTGATGGTTACGACAAACGGTACATAACCCTTTTCATAATTTAACTGTTCGACTGGCAATAGAGCTAATGTATTTGTCGATTTGGTTTAGAACCGAATAGCATTGGTTTCAACTCCTTGAAGGATCGGATCTGTGCTTTTGTTAATACAAAAGCACAGAGCACCTAATAAGTAATTAACTACGAGTATTTAGAAAAATGCACCGTGTTATCTATCCATAAAGGTTCTCTTACGACTACCACTTACTATCCAAGAGTAAACGAGAAATATGCTTCAGTGTAAGTAAATAAAAGTGAAGTAAAAAAAGTCTTAGGGAAGTAGGTATGTCCTCAATCATAGCCAGTGGCTTTTATTTCTTGGTACTGAATATTCGCTCAAATATGCTATTTCCTATAGACATTCCTATGATACAATTCCAAGAACTAGTTGTTTTAAACAATTTTTTTATAAAATTAATTAGTCTTTTGGAACAACTGTAACCAAAATATTGTTCACTTTTAAAAAATGCTAAATAATTATTACTTCTTAAATCAAAAAGTTACTTTATTGAGACAATTGCATTAAATACTTTAGTCAGATACTTTTTAAATCAAGAAGCAATATTTTATAGCATAAATCACTTTAATCATTTTAATTTAGTTAGTTTCTTTCATAACTATGGCACAAAGCCGAAAAATTCTCTTTTTTTTTATTATATTCACTTGAAGTGAAATAAGGCTCTCTCTTTCTAAGGCCAAATACTATTGGCTAAAAACGCTCTCTCGACATCTTCTGTAGGCCAATTATAATATCTATTTTCTTTTATCAGCCATATTTACAATTAGACAACAATACTTTTGCTAGCATAATTTAAAAAAATGTGATCTTAAATAAATGATCGGTTTAGTCGTACCGGTACAATTCAACAAGGGTATTAAAAAAACTAGGCATCTCATTAGAAAGAGTGAATTTAAAAAAAATAACCCACAAGATAAACACAGACATTCAAATTCAAATACTTTATTCACCCGAAACATTTTAAAAATAAATATACATAATTGTGCAAACATGTTTCGCTAATTTAATTAGTATGCAAATATTACATTAATAATATTTAATTTGAAATAATCTAATAAAATCATTTAAAAACAAAATAATAAATCATCATCATCATTTCAGCCATAGGACATCCACTGCTGAACATAGGCCTCCCCCAATGACATTCATTGGGGGGATTGCCATTACTCGCCACGCTTGGCAGGAACGCATTTTTTTATAAGATTTTTCACGCAGACGCTGCTGCCCGTCTCGTCCTACGTGAATTAGTCGCTACTTACGACACGCCTCCTGTTGGCGGTGGGGAAATGTATTCTTTAAGGCCGTCCCCACATGGCACACAAACAATAAATACTACAATTAAATTATTAGTAATGGAATAAAAATGTCAAAAAATAATAATAATAATAACCACTGATAGGAATTAAAAAAAGAAAAATAGTTATGTCTCTTGTTAGTAATACAAGTCAATAAGTTGCAATTTAAAAGAAATTAGGCATCGACTACCTAAGTCCACTTTACAATTTATTAGAATGATTTGTATTTTTGTTTTTTTTTCTAAAAACGTACGCAGCGACGATTTAAAAACTATGCATAGGAAGTACCTTAAAGTGATCGGGTATTTTATTGTATACTGTTACACACATAGCAAAAATATTATTTTAAAATCGTTTTGTTTTCGGTACACAGTTAATTAAAAAGTTTGTGTTGGTGGTCAATTAAAAAGTTGGCACATTTAAAAAATAAATTGCTTACCATTCATGGATAAAATAGATACCCTTGCATACACACACTGAAATTTCGATAAATATCTAGAAAAACAGATATTTTTAAAGGATCGAAAAAAATATCGATGGACGTCATTACAAAATTGCCTGCAACGTTACTAGTAATACAAAAAAAAGTTTTGTAGAAAACCTGAAGGTATAATTCAACTACGGTACGGTACATCAAACTCTACCCTATAAACAGAATAATATTATAATACAGCGAAAGTGACAATGTGATTTCCATCACACTTATCTTCTAGAAAGTATAATAAAGACTTATCCCTACCGGCCGAAGACTAAATCTCTAGGGATAAGTGTCGAAACCCGTATAAAGTAATATAAGTAGGTAGGTACCTACCGTTATTCTCATTGGAACCTCGAAACACATAGACGGCCTCCTCTACCTACTACTACAAAAGTATTCAGGTGTATAAGTTATTTATAGTGGAAAGTTAAAAGGTGAACTAGGGTTAATACTCGTAAGTAAAATGGCTATTAATATTATTAAGAAATGCTGATTGTTTTTTTATTTTATTTACGTTGTCTAATTACACATTTTTCTTGCGATCCGATTTAATAATTGTTAATTAAAAGCACGAACATCTGGTGTGTACGTTCACAAGTTGCGTAATTGCTCCATTCCTTTAATATACTTACGTTTATTTTATGCAAATTTCACGGAGACACCGCAGAAGCCGCAGCATCTACTGTCAGGTTCAGGCGGCATGTCCCGGTACATACATATTATAATAATAAATATTAATTCATTGCCACAGACAAAATAGTAAAAAACCTATGTAAAAACTTCAGTATATTAGTATAATCTACCTCAGAACATTTTGAATAATCAAATAATCATTATCATGATTTCAGCCACTGGAACAAAGGCCTCTCCCAATGACTGATTGGCCTGTTCGGTAGAGGCCTGCATCCAGCGGCTTCCTGCAACTTTTATCACCTTTTAGGTGGACCTCCTACGCTGCGCTTGCCGGTTCGTGGCCTCCATTCCATAACCTTGCTGCCTCATCGGCCGTCAGTTCCATGTGCTGTATGCCCCGCCCACTGCTACTTCAGCTTGCTAATCTGTTGGGCTATGTCACTGACTTTTGTACGTTTACGGATCTCTTCATTTTTTATTATATCTCACAAAGAAACACATAGCCCTTAACACGATGTCTAACTTTGAACTTTCTAAAGAGGCAATAGTAAATATAATTAATAAACACGTACTTATAGCCCTATGTGTGGCTAACTCAATCGACCTCTCGTTGAGTATCTACTAATGCGATGAACACATAAGGTATACAAACTGACCAAAAAAAAAGAATTGCCTTTTGTTAGCGCACCATATCAAGTTGCTTCAGTAATTTGACATTTGAATTATCACTTTCTACGATCCCTATTGGCCAAAATTTCACTTCGACGGTTAATAAATAATAGGTAAATTATAAATCCTGTTAAACTTTAACAGTTAAAGACTCAAGGCGTTATTTACCGAATCAACTGCTACGGTGGCTACGCGCTACGGCAATGCGCTGAATCAGCTGATGCGTATAAGCATTGATAAGCTCCTAACTACTCTACCTCCAAGGAGAGGTCAGAGGATAGTATAACAACCGTTTTGAATTTCTTTGTTTGCGAGAATATCAATACTCTTGTTATCTCTCTAAAATCCTATTGTGCGAGGCAAACTCATCTCGAGGAACAATGGAAACACAGAATTAAGAGCATATAATATAACACAGTTGGTAGTGAAATTGTGATGGTTACTGAGTTGAGTAAATAGCATCGTTTGTACCGTCAATAACAGCCCAAACCACAGCGTATTACGCGTTTATGATTTCTGTAGACGCTCATCTCAGAATTATTAAAGTACTGGTGTGGTACCTTATGTATGCTACTAACAGTCAAGTATAAAATTAATAAGTTGGTTTTAGACAGAGTGGAAACGTTAAGTGTATCCAGACGATTATTTCGTCAATTTTAATAATATTGTAAAGCATAAATGTGATATAGAATCTGCATTGCTTAAATTGAACAAAAATTCACCTGATAATCGGAATTTATACTTAACATTATTACGAATGTTTCAATGTTTTTTTATCATCTTATGCACTTAAGCGATAGAGATTCCATTTCACTTTAAAGTTTTGCAATATCTGTAAATTTTTCAAAATAATCGTCTGGCCACACTTAACGTTTCTACCGTGTAAACATACCTCTATATTTGATTTCATTATACGTGATTTCATATCAATTTTATTACTGTTTTATTTTTGTATAATTATTATAGACTCTTGCACGAAGAAAAGCTTTTGAAAGTAAAGCTTACATTTGTTTAAAATTTCTCTTTTTATCAGGTAGGTAAAGCGATACTAATTTGTACGTAATAAGTACTTGATGGGGGAACATGATACTCAAAAGTGGTTCATCGTATCGCTACCCATGCTATTTGTCCCGGCAATAGGACGAGAGTGCTCACACGAGTAATCCGTCCATCATACCATGCAAATTGAATCACGTCTCTCATCTGCTCACATGAGAGTGTCTTTCTCTCTCGGAAAACGAATACGGAACTTTCATAAAAACATTTTAGTATCAATTTTTCAAATTATTTTAGTATTAGGAAACCTTAATCTAGGTTTACGTGGAAGTCACTATTTATTAGCACTTTGTATACTCTTATATTATTATGTAATGCATATGGCATTACGTTATTACTAGAATATTCCCCGTATGAGGAGTGTTCCCGGAAACGGCACATCTCTAGATAACATATTATCCATGTGCACGCCTAGTGTTTTACTACTGTTTGATTTATGTACATTAAATTTTAACATTGAATAAAAATAAAAACAAAACATAAAACTTCGAACACACACACGTCCAAGCTACTATTATTGTTAATATTAAGTGATTTAAATTGGTTAGGCAGAGACAAAGAAAGAATTTGTATGCTTCGCTATGCCTAATATGAATGAATAAAATGAATCATCGAACATTGACTGCTCTTTAAATAGGTACCTCTGACGACGTGTGTGCGGGCTCACAAAGTAAATACGTATTTAGGTATCTAAATCAGCTGGGGTGTCATTCTTAGATACCTTAAGTGGTAAGACTGCTGCTGGTTCCATCTGCCAGATACAACCGAGCTGAAAATGTTAACATTGGTGGAGGCAGCAACGCCGTTTGGTGAAATAAAAATAAATAGTTTTTCTCAATCACACCAATTATTTAGCCCCAAACCAAAGATCAATACAAAATTTTCTTTGCCCAAACTAAGCAAAGCTTGTCCTATGGCGACTAGATAACGGATAAACATACTTAATTACTTTTATAAACATACTTAAATACTTGTATAAACATACTTAAATCTTTTTATAAACATCCATGACTTAGATACATTTGCTCGTGTCCATCACACAAACATTTGCCCCTTGCGGCGTTCGAACCCGCAACCGCTGGCTTTATAGTGTGGAGCGCGAACCACTACACCAGGCGGTCGTCAAACTCACTCAAGTCAACTCAGCGGTTAAAAGAACCACAGATTAGGCAAAGTATGTTGCGAGAACCGATTTCCATCATCACATAATATGTTGCACGCGTGCTCACGCACATCTGTGAAGTGAGTCCAGCATTATAACTTGTCATATTCTTCGAGACGGAAGGTATGCTTATGACTGGTTTGATTTCAGACAAGACAACGCCCCGGCCTGACTGCAATATTTTTTCACTTTGCGCTGGACAGCGCCCCGGGGCGGCGGCGACGCTAGATATCATCAATATAAACACGCCGGTAGCGCAGAAAAAGCCACCACCGCGCGCGTGTGAAGCCATCCTACTGTATTTTTCCCTGCAATCATAAAAAAAAATATCTCAATCCTCTAACTTATACTTTAAAATATTTTTTTACAAATAAAACCGTTGAACACTTGACACGTTGTATTCCATAGATCAAATACATTTACGTAGATTTGATATTCCAACCGCTCCTCTTCTGATGACTTAATAATTAGGTGTGTTTAACTTTAGACTAAGCAGTTTACAAAACGTGCTACGCATGTAATGGCCTTAATAGATCCTCTAGCTAGCTGATCTTAGAATTAGTTTGAAGTAAGAAATTATATTTAGGTTAATATTTACTAAATGAGTACGAGGTCACTAACTGTAATAGGTATCCCACTAAAAAACTAACATACTGCAAAAATATGGAGGAAACTCTTCCAGATCTCGAAAATTATAAAATCTTCAAGGGCTCGGACGAACGCAGGATTAAATACCAAGTTAGAGTTTAGTTTCAGCTGATCTCTTATATTTTTTCTTATGGTATTGTAATACTACTCGTAATATTCATAAGTATAATACAAAGAAGTTATAGTTTAACGAGCTTTAATTTATCAAGCCCAAGCTTTTCTCAAAAAATTTAAGCGACAACGCGAGTGTCTCATACCTGCTGTGAGACGGACACAGAAAGTTTCATCAAGCATCAATAGTTGCTGGAACAAAGACGGATAAGTTGGAGGCGAATAGCAGACTCGATTCGAGCTCCGATCGGGAACTGAACGAGATCTTGCTTTGTTCGTAAACAATGTGCAACGGACAAGGTTCCCCATAAAACTTGCCAACGCAAAAATAGACTACGATAGTCCGACCCGGGCCTAACTTGCGCAATCTCGAACTTATTCCGCTTGCAAATTATTTTGTTTAAGTTTTGTATAATATTTACTTCGTATCAAGGATAGTTGGTTGATATCTTAGAAATTAATTACCTACTTATTTAATTTATCAAATAATTTCTTTGATAAAAGTAAAATGCCTACACTTTTTATATTATTTACGTATGATATTTCCTGTACTTACTGCAAGTACTTAAGTACAAGTATTTTGTGCCAGTAAAGTGTCTTACAAGCGAGATGTATTGGCATAAGCGGGATGTACTGAATCGGCGTAAGTAAAGTAAGGGTATACGCGCGAGCACATACATATACACACACTAACAAACACACCCACACACATGCATGCGTGCGCACATAGATATTTATTGCTTTATTCTTTATTATTTAAGACTAGCTGTTTCCCCCCGGCTTCGCACGCATATTGTTAAAACTGTAGCCTAAATATGAATTTCAATGTTATGTTTGTAGCTTCAACTACTTTTCCCTATCTCTATAGTTATCCTCTACCCTAAGGTTATCTGGAAGATATCACTTTTAGCTATATGACCGACTCAATTGTACATCTTTCTGAAAACATAAAATGTAACTTCTTTGTGATGATATGCAAAACAGTAAAAAAACAAACATTATCTTTCACTGTCTATTTTATAGAATGACGGATTTATACAAAAATCTTCCCTCTATTTTACTCTCTTGGGGGTTGAATTTTAATATCATCCCGTTTTGGTAAGCCTTTATGTCACAAATTGAAGCTAGAGACTAAACTTCAACATTCTGTCCTAAGCCATTTGGGCTGGGTGAATATTTTTGCATACATACTTTCATCCCCCATTTGAAACACTAAAGGGAAGCAAGGTGACAAATGCTGAAACATGTATTTATTTATTTTTGTTAGTGAGTATTTGTGCCAAATTTCAAGTCCATAGATTACAAAAAAAATATTTCCCCATACAAATTTTCCCACTCAATTTCACCCCTTTAAGGATGCATTTCCCCAAAAACTCTGAAAACAGTATTTTTTATTTACAAAGAGTATCTTGAATACGAGTTTAAATCTTTCTAACTTCAGAAATGACGAACTTTCATACAAACTGTAATCGTCATTTTCACCCTCTTAGAGGTAAAATTTCCAAAAATCCGTTCTTGTTAATTGTCTATGTTATTAAAAGATCCTCTGTGCAAAGTTTCATCATTCTAGATCCAAGGGTTTGGGCTAGGCTTTGATGAGTCAGTCAGTGAATAAATGAGTGAGTCAGGACTTGTCTTTTTATATATTAAATAGATCAGTGATGTTAACTTTGGGCAATTTTAAAATGTATTTAACTATAAAATGTAAATCCGTTACTGGCCGTATGTTTATGATGTAAGTATTGTAACTCTATTACTTAAGGGTTGTGAATTTTGTGTAAAATGAAATAAAATAAAAACAAAATACTTGCCCATTATAATTTAAGGCGTTTTGTATATCGCTGACCTTTACTTTTATTATTCACATTATTAACGGCATTCTTATTTAATAAAATTATAATAGCTGTAGTCTAAGCTTTAGTAAATTCTGATTAGGATAAATAAAATCTATTAGAGAGAACCAAATCTTAGAAAAATAATTAAAATAAAATTAATAAATGCTTGATTACCAGTTTGCTGGAATATGTTTACTTAAGTTTTTTTTCTATTTATATATAAAGACACTTTTTACACAAGATGATTTAACGGAATAATATAACTATTGATAGCCAACATTGCAGAAATAAGCGCTGATTGAAAGCAGAATTCCTCAAAAGTTTCAGGGGCCACGGGGGGTTTAATTTAATTTAGTTCAGCAACGCCGGCGTAGCATCAGTGCCGCAAGTATAGATGCTCTAACTCCCGATTAAAGCTTTTATCGAAGGACTGATTAAGTGTCGAGGCCACGATGGATTTATTGTAAAAGTTGGCCGTTCGCTGAGGTTAGTGATTCAAGCCCGCACACTTTAGTAGAATAATTGTCTACGTGCTCGGAATAGAGGCTTCCTGGCGGCTTTAATAAGATCAGATAAAGAGCTCACGGACAGGTGTGTGCGCAGATCTATTCACTCGCGACTGAATTCCCTCCCCGTCGGCGAGGGCGAGGATCGATCTACTCTGAGGGACTCCTGTCCAGCGTATTTTGGCAACTTTATAGCAAGTAAGTATACGTGCAAAATCAACTTACAACATTTAAATAAAACAGGGGACATGACTGAGCTGCATTGTACAGATTAATTGAACGTACATACTTACATTAGGTAGGTATGTGGTAGGTAGGTACTTGGGTAAGTACTTGTGCCCCCTAGCATGCTCACCGCATGCATATATGATAAATAAAGCCGCCACGTTGAATTGTTATAGAAACAGCGATAATGTCTTGTGACGTGACCGGCACGGCGATTCAACATGGCGGCTAAATTTATTACATTTTTTTTAAAATGACAGATGGTGTCGATAAATCGCTATATCATATCGTGTTTTGGTGGTCATGCTAGGGGCTGTTCTGGTAACTCTAGGATATTAGGTTTGTCGCATAAGCAATATTGTAGTAACTCAAAGATCTTTTAACTTATAACAATTTTAGTTAAATTTTGATATCACAAAGTTTATTAATGTGCATGTTCCGCAAAAAAGTCGTAATCTTAAAATATGGCAAAAAGCATTGTCGTCATAACTAGATTTATCAATGCCTTAATGTTGGCTGCCTAATGTTATAGTATGTAAGTATATATTATGTGTTTTCTGATGGCTGCGTTCTGTCATCCTGGTTATTAAGCGTTGTCTAGCTAGGTAGTAGTATTATCAGCCTAAAAAAAAGAAAAAGTTAATAAAAATCATAACGCCGTTCATACAGGTATTCAATAAGTATACTCGTATAAGCAAAAACCTGAAAAAATGAATCTTCTAACATAGCCCCCACTCTTGTGGACATTTAATAAGTTAATTTATTTATTAAAAACTTTATTGCACAAACTTAAAAGTGTACAACATAAACACCTGTATAACTTTCAAAACTAAACGATTTTTCCCCTTGGTTTTATTAATTTTCTCGAACAAACATTTCAAAATAGAAAACGTAATATGCGAGTAATTTTGTACAATTATTGCACTTATTACCATCCGAAACGCTTCATAATATACGAGTCTAGTTAAGACGATGGAGAGGAGGAAAATAGCACTTAATCCATTCAAACACGGCCCAAACACTCTTAAATTAAGGGTGCCGTCCATGTGCACTGTCTGAATTTACAACATTAATATGTTCTATTGTCTTTAGTTATTTTTCTGTTTATACATGTATACAGTTATGTACCTACTCGCGTAACGTTGTATCGAGCTAGAAGCTCTATTTGTTGTATAATATTTTTAATGTGATTTTGTGCAAAATTGTAACAAACCTAAAAAAATCATAATTATTTTTGTTGACTATGGTATTGCCGCAAGGGTACGCAGAAAAACCGTCAATAATAATTTAGAAAAAGAAAAGCACTAATCACTTTTAATGATTATTAGATGTTAAGAATGTACGGGTTAACCAGTGAGTTATTAGGGATTTTTTTTGATAATTATATATATCATAGAGATAATTACAATAAGATGTACGTACAGACAAGAAACAGCTCGTCGACCTACCACAAAACGTATTTTTTCTCGATTAATACGTGTCGGACTTAAAGTTGAAAATCGGTTTAATGACCTTTAAAACTTTTTGAGTAGGTTGACCTGCCGTTGCCTGTACTGTGTTATATCGTTTTCTCCTAATATTAAAGATATAAAATGTACAAAAAGACCTACCTTATTCTCTACCTACAGAAACTTTTTCTCTAGCTAATTCAAACTTTCATAAGGTATCCAAGCAAACAAAGTTAAGCAAATATTTGCGTTAATAGTAATTATAATGTTACAAAAGTCCAATCCTACCGCCAATGCTGGTGTAATGTTAGTTGCTTGTTTTGTGAACCACACAAAACGATTGTGGTGCTGTGACCTTTGCGGACCCTCGCTGTATTGAGCCAGCCCTATTATTAGAATTGTTATGTAATCATGGCCCCCGTAATTAGGCGTAGCCTTATAGCATACCTTGTTAGATTCGATAAATATATAATAGATAAATATGCGCCAGACAACACACCGACTGTCACGTCATGGTCTCGAAGCAAGGAATTAACATCCTTGTGTTAAGAGGCACCAGACAATGAATTGTGCCAGGAGCGTCTCCCAGCACGCCCAGAGTCGAGTCAACTTAAAAAACGCTTTCTGAATTACCGCGCCACTACACCAGTCAAGTGCAGCGTTAAAATAGCTACCGTCTTCTTACTGGTAGTTTTACAAAAAAAAAAAAATTATGAACCATTTAATTTTCTATATACCTATATTACTGCATAATATATTGTTCTTGTTGAAGATCAAAGCGTAGTTCTTAAGCTTCTCGGTGCTCTAAGTAGATTTGTTTTAAAATCCAATAAATTATATTTGTTTATATTTTAATTAAGACTTAGTACAGTCAACGGCCGCGGTAGGTCAACCTACCCAAAAAGTGAAAGGTCATTGAATTGATTTTCAACTTTATGTCCAACACTTAGAGATCAATATCAATATCAAAATTGAGAAAATTTAACGTTTTGTGGTAGGTTGACTTGCTGTTGTACTTGTACTTCTGTACATGAATTTAGGTAAAAAATTATATAAAAAATCTATCTGCTGAAATAAGTTATTTAACTGATTTTACAAGTTGTACACACCACCAAGAAGTTAATGCCTATTTAAATAATAAAATACAGTCTAAATTTATAATTCCACGGCAAGTGTTTCCGATAAACTTCAAATTAAATTAACCATTCCATTAAACACTTGTCAGCATAGTTTCAACATGCTGATGGTACTATTATCTCGTTACTTATGCTCGGGTGAGAATAGGTATCAATAGGTCTTAAATAAATAATCAGAAGCGGATGGGGTTGGGCCTAAGTGCGGGACATTAACAAGGGTCCAGTCCAATTTTCGTGCTGTCCACTTTGATATATTGGGGCCGAAGCGCGACGCTGCTGTGGCTGATGACACAACTCATTTACTTTTTTCACCAGATATGGAACCAACCCAGTTAGTAATTGCCTTAGATAGAGTCACTATCGATAATTTAAAAGTTGATTTATTATTGTTATTGTCAATTGAAAACGTGGAGGGATATAGAACGTTTAGGTCATGGCGGTGCAATGCTCGGAGAAAACATTATGTCCAATGGACGCTGAAAGGCTGTTGGATTGAGCGACTGAAGCAATAAAAAAACCGACTTCACAAAACTGAAAAGCTAAAAATAATATTAACACTTATGTAGGTACATAATCAGTTACTTTTGAAGTCAGTGCAAACGAAAACAATCAAACTCTCATTAGCTGGCACCGACTCCAAAAGTAACTGATTAGGTACAGACAACGTCGGGTCAACCTACCCAAAAAGTTAAAGGTCATTGAATTGATTTTCAACTTTAAGTCCGACGTGTAGAGATCAATATCAATTGACAAAATTTGACGTTTTGTGGTAGGTTGACGTGCTGTTGTCTGTACCTACATAAGTGTTAATATTATTTTTAGCTTTTCGGTTTATTAGTCGATTTTTTAAAATTTACTTATTTCATCTTTTTTAGTAATAAATCCTCATCAAAACAAATAATAATAGGAGTGCCAACAAAAGTTAACTGCTGAACACAGATTTCATCCCCTATTTTTCCACTCTTAGGGGTGAAATTTGTCCGCAAATTTTAAGTATACTACCTTTGAAGTTAAGCTACTTATTTAATAAAATAAAAATCATCAAAATTAGTTTACATTTGTCGAAGATATTGGGTAACATAGGTACAAAATCAATTGTCGTGGTATGGAGTTCATGCAATGTTTGATGATTTTCGTATAAATCCCATGATCAGAACTTGACCAAATTTATATGGGACCATTCCGAATGTATTGCCTTTCGAACAAAAATAGAATCATTGAATCAATGATCGGTGAACATACATAAAAAAAATTAAAAAAGATTCCGACGAATTGACAACCTCCTCCTTTTTTGAAGTCGGTTAATTAAATAGTAGGCCATAAAAGTATGTACAATACTTTCTTTGTTCTTTATAATATAGGGTGAATTTTATTAGTGTAAAATACTTAAGGGTTTGTATACACTTATGATAACAAACAACTTTTCCCAAGACACAGTTACCTATTCTTAGTAAGACCATGTAAGCCAAATGAATCAACAATAAATGATTATGATTATAATTATGATCTATCTGGACTCAAATTTTGTTAGTGTACATACGTTTGCCGTCCGAGTTTCGTACACTAAGAAATTTAAATTGAAAAAGTTATATAGTTTCTTAGAATCTAAACCCTTCAGTATTTTACACTAAAAAAATTCACCCTATGTTATAAAGAACAAAGAAAGTATTGTACATACTTTTATGGCCTACTATTTACTTAATATTTAAATGATAAAAAGTTACAAAAGTTACGTCTATTCAAATGGATCTTGGCTAGTTCAAGTGTAAGATAGCGGCATTGCCTTTCATTTACGCAAGGAACGTTGCAGAATAAAGCAGAAGATGGGGACTGCGACCGAATGAAGAGGCAACGAGAGTGAAAGCATATTTCGTGGCGGATAAAACGAATAGATAGAGGTCTTTAATATAAACGAAGCAGACTTTAGTACTCTCGAAAATGCAAGCGTAGCGGGCGGGTACATACTGAATTTTTAAAGCGTGGGGTTCGAGCTTGTCGGCGAGCCGCGGCTTGTGCGCCTTGAAACTTTTCCGCTACTTTACTCCTTACTTTTATGGGCGTTTTTTTATTATTTCGACCCTCATTCTAATTCCGTCGAAATTATCGGAATTACTTTCATTGAAATTGTTGAGCGAGATTTCTCAGCATTTATTTTTGTGAAGGTTAGTAAGTAAAGTACCTAAAGTAAAAGTTTATTCAGTATAAAACCTTAAGCTACATACATTGATATTAATTGTATAAAGACATTATATTTACAAAATAAAGAAAGTGCTGATAACACTAGAGAATTATGCTTACGCTAATGGGTTATCTGTCAAAACAAGTTCCAGATAGGTTATCCGGAACTTAGCAGCAAACGGACGTGAAACTGGCCCTAATTCTTGTGATGGCAACGTTTGCCTGCAAGCACCTGTCAAGTGTTTATTATTACATAATGGCAAAAGGCGCCATATGCCATTACGTGACCGATGCTTGCAATGAGCAACCGGCGCCATCTAGAAAGTAAAACAAAATTGTAAAAAAAAAAAACAATCGGAACCGAGTCCAGTGGGTAGACATAAAAAATCCATTGCCTAACTACCTACACAAATTATTAAAGTAACATAAAAACCACATAAAATCATTAATCCAACGTTCGTTACAGCTCGGATTGCACTGTTTTTAACCCCCGACGAAAAAGAGGGATGTTATAAGTTTAAAGTGTCTATCTGTGTTTCTGTGTATCTGTGTATCTGTTTGTGGCATCGTAGCTCCCAAACGAACAGACTGATTTTGATGTAGTTTTTTTGTTGTTTTAAAGCTGATATTACAGAGATGAATCTTAGCTATATTTCATGAAGATCTGTTCAACCGTTTGAAGGTTATCAGCTCATTTCCTACTTGACAAAAGCTTATTGCAAACTTTCACAGATATGATTGGTTTGAAATGATGCACTGTTACTTTAGTAGTATTCCCAAGACATGACAACCTTGAACTGATACTGCAGCATCAAGGAATCTGTGGGATTTCCAACTCTTAAGCAAATTACTGCAGATACAGCTTGTTTGGGCTCATAATAATGGTCTCAATGAGCAGGTGTTAGATAAATAATAATCGAAGTCTTGAGCTGATGCTGTACATCAAGAACACTGCTGGATTTTCAACCCCTCGGCAACTTACAGACGATATAGTATGTTAAAGCTTATAAGAATAGTCTCAATGAGTAGGTGTTAAATAAATGATGATTGAGACCTCGAGCTGATGCTGCAAATCAAGAAGTCTGCGGGATTACCAATTACTTGGCAATTTACAGCCGATTTAGCGTGTTTGGGCTCACGATCATGGTTTAAATAAGTAGGTGTTAAATAGATGATGATCGAGGCCTTGAACTGATGATGTACATCAAAGAGACTGCTGGATTCCCAAGTCCTCAGTAACTCACAGCAGATATATCGTGTTTGGACTCATAAGAATGATTTCAATGAGTCGGTGTTAGATAAATGATGATCGAGGCTTTGAGCTGATGCGGTTTTTAAAAAAAATTTAATTGATTAAAAATAATACAATGGGTTTTAGTTTAAATACGATTTTCTTTAATTTAAGATTCGACTTTAAACCAGTCCCTAAAACTTGGCTCATACTTTACTCTATTATATTTAATCTTGTTTTACTGTAACAGGAAAATACGGGTATTCTGATTCTAAAGCTGGTGACAAGCGGCGACGGACTATTCTGAAACTTGCGTCTGGCTGCCGTGTGTCATCGGTTTATGCTGGCACTTCACATGGCGATAGGTATACACAAGTTTATCTAATTTGTCAAATGTAACCACCCACAGCATAGATTACCCCCAACCATCGAGTACATAAGTACCCCCTATAGCAGCAATACAAACCATGTTTCTCCGAAACTAGTATGTGATTTTTACTTACATTTAGTATGAAATGACAACTCCTGTCAACCCTCGCCCATACAAAAACAGCACAGACACAGATAAAAAAATGGCGAAAAATGTTCGATTAGAATTAGGACTAATCGGAAACAAAAATAGATTGACGCTACCTGTTGTGTTTGTGTTGTGCCCATCACACGAACAAACCCGCAACCGCCATGCTTTGTAGTCCGGAGCGCGAATCACTACACCAGAACGGTCGTCACTCGTCATAGATTAAATGTCTTATTTACTGTACCTACAATTCCTTTCCTATGGTTCAAACTTTCTTCGCACCAAATTTCAACTTAATTAACCTAGTAATTTGGCCGTGAAACATGACATATATTTGACATGACAGAGAAAACAGACAGTCACTTTCGCATTAAAAGTTTTAGTACGGATCACCTGAGATAAATTTTTTCACTTGATATCAAAATAATGATGTTATACTAGTTTGTTTAACTGTATCCTATGACCCGATGTCGAGTCACCAAAAACAAAGATAGTTTTCTATTTCTTCCATTCGGGGTTTCGTGGATACTGTACGAGTTTTCGAGATTGAGGCGATATAATAATAAGTGTTGTTAATGTTGCTGTAATTTTAAAAACATATTGATTTTTTCCTCGTTTTTATACTGTTAATAGTAAGTAATACATAATTGACATTAACCTAAAATATTTTTGTTTGTCACTAATTTATCGACAATCAGTTGTCGACATCACATGCAATGCCCCAACACTATTTGCAATGGTGGGAAGGGCTAATGCAAGCTTGTCCTTGAAATAGCCAATCAAAGCACCGTTGACCCGCTCTCCGCAACCCGCACTTTCCTCAAACTTTGGTGACTTTGAATCCTTAAACTTTCGACATGCGGGATCTATTGGGGGATCTATGACCCACAGTAACTATAATAAACAATGAAGATAGATAGGTAGATAGATACTCTTTATTATACACCATACAAAGAAGTTGAAGATGCACAATTTAGGCGGTTTTATCGCTAAAAGCGATCTCTTCCAGACAACCTTCAGGTAGAGGACAGATAAGAAGAAAGGGGAAAGTGGTGTGGAGAGCTTAGTCTGAAATTTAATATACCTAATGGATAAATATATAAGTCCAGATAGAAATGAACATAACAATATACTTACATAAATAACAATAATATATAATATAATATTAAATACATACAATATACATATATATATATATACATATACATACAATTATACTTGATACATGCCAGGAAATATTGTGACCAACAATGACCATTTGACAATATTAAACAAGGATAGAAAATGGTTTGTATGTCAAGCAGGGGCGCGCATTGGTTTCAGATGGGGGTAGGCTGTAAGTGAAAATTGAGTAAGTTTGCGTAAAACAGTAGGCAATCTCGCGGCAGCCTAACATTGGTTAAATTGCACATAAACGATCTAAGTTGCGCGCTTTAGTAAGGAATAAGTACAGGTAGACGACAAAATAGTTACAATATATTTATTGTTTATTGTTGAATACGTCATTAATAATTATGGTCAGCTGTTCTGTCGGTTTTTTATGAAGTTAGGCTCTGCATAATAGCCTATATGGGATGCACGCCCCTAAGATGCAAGAAAATGTTGCTTTAAGCTGACCTTTAAAGATACGAATCAATCGATTCGGATTTCCTTATAGGTAAAGGTAAGGAGTTCCATAAGCGTATGGACTGCACAGTAAATGACTGAGAATAATAGTTAGTAGAATGGGGAGGAAATTGGAGTAGTTTTTTGGATGACCGCATGTCTCATGACATGTCTCATTTCAATTTCTGCAATCACCACAGGGTCATCCCGTGGTGACTGCAGAAATTGAAAACGCTCTTTTAGATACGGAGGAGACTTTGGGTTAAACAATATACTAAACAGTAGCGAAAGAATGTGCATGTCACGTCTAAGTCGGATAGGGAGCCATTTAAGCCGAGTTCGGTATTCGGTGACATGATCATACTTCCGCAGTCCAAAAACTATACGTATGCAGAAGTTTTGTAAGCGCTCAAGCTTGTTAAGGAGATTTTCGTTTAAATCTACGTAGCAGCAGTCTGCGTAGTCTAGGATCGGAAATAAAAGAGCCTGAACAAGAGCAATTTTAGTGGGTATGGGTAGGAAATTCCGTAGTCTGTTAAGTGACGCTGATGCTGCGAACATTTTCCTGCTGACTTCCATAGTTTGAGTCGTCCAAGTGAGTGCGCTATCAATATGAATGCCGAGGTTCTTTACAATTTTGCTAAAAGGAATTTGGACACCGAAGAAGATTTAAAAAGTTACGAATATCGACCTAGGGACACATCACTAATTTTAGTTCTGTACTGCTACTACGTCTTAAAGCGGAAAAATGGGGATAATCAAATAGCACTGACTTAGGTTCGGACTACATGCATCCGGAATATTTCAGAACTCCATACAAAACTTATAATTTCCGGCTGTCTGTGGGCGCCCATTATTACGTGTTATTAGACCCGCCCTACTACCGACCTAACCCGTCTCTGTCCCGCTCACGCTTTCTGTGTGTGTTGCGCTTATCGAGTACATATCCAATAGAGTAGTAATAACTGGCCATCTATCTCTGAAACTAGTTAGTAATTTTTCACTTACTCACACCTTATCTATCGACCTTACATGCACGAAAACAGTAGGAGTGACAGTAGGTGACCAACAATAGACCTGTGTGTATGTCTGCAAAAGAAATTCAATTATTATGGAAATACTTTCATTATGGCCAGCTTTTCTATTCGATGGTGTGGAAAAAACAAAAAGAAATCAAACTTTAAAACAGACGGAATCACATTTTATCGGCTAGTAACATTCATTATATAATTTTAAAATTCACATCCATTTTGCAATGGGTCAAGCTAAACTGGTCATGAAATAGGCGCCACGTGACGCGTATCTATTCATCTTGCTTTCACCTAGGTGCAAGGCCGATAAGGTCGTCTCTTTCTTTCATAATAGCGTTGCTCTAATAGAATCAAACCAATTACATCTATACCTATCGGAAATATCACCTATCGTGAGTCATTTTTGCCAAAACAATTCTACCGACTGGTATACGTTAAGTGTGTCCAGACAATAATTTCGTAAATTACAAAGATGTTGCAATACTTAAAAGTGGTATAGAAATGCAGATTCTATTTCACTTAAAACTTTTACAATACGTTTTCACGTTTACTTACATGAATTTTAGTTGATGGAAAAAAAATACTGTTACGTTTCTATCAATCCTATTTTCATAGTAATCTACCTATTATGGAGTTATTTTACTGTTCAAACAAAAAAAAAATACAATGAGACTTACAACAAAATAATAAAATTTTAATTTTAAAAATATTAAGGAAATGTCCTACAAAATATATCTTTGTTTTAAAATGTAGGTTTATTCATCAGAAACATTGATAACCTACTTACCGGTTAGATATTTATAGGTATACCGGCTACAGACACACAGCGACAGACAATAAAGTCAAACTTATATGACTCCTATGATATTTTTGTCAAAATCTAAAAGTACAAGTGCAAGTCTTATTTAAAATGTACCATTGTTGATCAAAAATGTATTAAGTAATAACTAACATTCATCAGTGTTTACTAAGCATTGTCCCGGTTAGTATCGATATCGATAGTAATATTTTCTCGTCCAACTCTAGTTTGATGCATGATCATGCATCGGCCAATTGGAGCGCAGCAGCCGCCATATGCATTTTGGCGGAATTCTTGTCTAACAAAGTTAATGTCATTTCTACTCTATTGGATATATGCTCGATGGTTGCGCTTTATACAATGCATTTTTAAATATATTTTTCTTGTTTAATTGACTCGACTCTGTACCATTCCCTAAAACTTGGATCATACTTCTTTAGCAACCTGTTTATTTAATCTTTGGTTTTACCGTAACAGGATATTTCGGTCATTCTATTTTAGGCAACCACCTAGAGACCAAAAACGTTACGAATATCGACTTAGGGACATCACCAATTTAGGTCTAACGACACTACGTCCTACAGCGCCAAAATGGCGATAATCAAATACGCAAAAATAAAATTTGACAGCAGCCAGTAATGTACATAGTATTATTATTTATTTATTATTATTTATTATTATTTATTTTAATGTACATAGTATCAGAGCTAGGACCAAGAGTTTTATTAATCTGTGAGTGATCGTAGTTTGGCTGTATGGATCACGAACCAAGTTTTAAATTCATGGTATGGATCAGTGCTGCCAACTTAGGCAAATTTTTGCCTTTTAGGCTATCTCGAAGGGTGTCGGGGCGACCAAAAATTAAGACTGGCGACTGGTCGCCGTTTAGGCTATTTTGAGAAAATAAAGAGGCGACCCCAGTTCGAAGTAAATAAATTGACATAATTTCGTCTCTGAGTCTTTCAGAGTCAGACTCACCCCCAGATCGGGAGCGCTAGAAAGGAGCCCGACAGCGGTCCGGCCTGTTTCAGCAGTTCCGGTCCCGTCGGCGCCACCACTAGCGGGTTCGCCGCTTGGTTCGGCCCGATTACGCCTGCTAGTATGGGGCTCGACACGTACGAGTCTGAGGCTTCGCTGCGCCAAGCCTCATACTCGGCCGGGTCGCGGCGACCGCTAGCGGGCTAGGCTAGGCTGCTGCCGCTAGGCTGCTGCCGCTAGGCTGCTGCCGCTAAGCTGTGCGCCTTCAGCGCACGCCACAACTGCCCGGTGTAAGCTGAAGAATGTCTTCTTTAAAGGCACTCAGCGATAGGTCCATCCATAAAAAAAAATTATATTTGAGTCTTAAATGTTTTAAAAATTCATGCAGGTACTCAATAAAGCGTATGTTTTTATGACAAATGATTGCGTTGGTACCTCTGCTTCCAAGTGCACACAATAACAAAGATTTTTATAGTATTTAGTACTATAATAACAGGTGGAACAACCATTTAAAAAATATGCTTTAGTTGATTTCGTTCGTTTTGTGTTAGTTAGAGTTGTCAAATAAAGGAAACTGCATAAAAAAAATACTTTAAAAAGTAGCTTATAAGGCTATTTGACTTTAAATTAGGCGATTTTAGGCTACTTCATAGAAAAATAGAAAACGGCGAATTTAGGCTACTTGGCGCCAAATTTCTGGCGAATTGGATTAGTCTGGAGTTGGCAGCACTGGTATGGATAAAAAAAATAAAAATAAAAAATTGCTCCAAAGCCTTTTGTAGGTTAGTTTTGTCCACAGACTTTAGGTCTGCTGCTTGCTGGCACAGATTAATATATGCTTGCTGGCTGGCTGCCAGTAAAAAAGGACTCTGTGGTCTGCTGTTTTGTCGGTTGATGTTTTGTGTAAGTGTAAACTGAAATGAAAATAATTGTATTTTTTTATTAGGATACCATTGTATTATAACAATGGAAGACAATCTACCAGTTCTGATTACTAAAAAGCCATTGAAACCAGAATTCGATCATTTAAAAGAAATTGCTCTAACCTGTGATAACGTAAGTACTATTACGTTTTATTATTTCTTGCTACCTAAATCCTAGCATTACCATTATCTTTAAAAATAAATACTTTCAGTTCACTATAGGCCGTGGGTTAAATAACTCTGCAGTCGTGGCATTCATATCAATATCTAGAAATCACTGCATATTCAAAAAGATAGATAATGACTGGATTATTGAAGATAATAGCTCATTAGGTATCACAGTTAACGGAAACAAATTGGGTAAAGGCAAGCAAAAAAAACTTAACTATGAAGACATTATTGTTTTGGAACCTTCTGAAGAATTTGTGTACCAGTTCATCAATCAATCAGAAATATTTGAAATTCCAAGAAAACGGATAAAACTAGAAAAACCAGATAATGAAGACATAATAAATGATGTAAAGATTACATTTGAACAGTCTCAAAGTTATGAAATCAAGCACATTGAAAAGAAAATTCAAAATGCAAAAAGCATGCAAGAAACATCTAGAATATTAAAAGAGCAGCTGCAGTTAGATATGGATAGGAAAATAAAGCAGCTAGAGAATGACTTTGCACTTCAAATTGAAAATTTGCAAGGTGAGAAGAATCATGTGGAGGAACAAAAAGCCTTACTTCTAGCGGAGCGAAATGCTCAGCTTACTTCTGTGAAGGAAGAAATGGAAGGCAAAATAACAGAATTAATGGTAAGTTCTATATTGTTGTACTTGTACTGTCAAACAAACAAGCAATGCAATACATGAATGATCTCTGTAATAAAATAAAATACTAAGTTGTGCATGACACCTGTATTTAGTTTTTAGTCTTGTTGCATTTCATTTTTGTAGGACCAAATTCAAAAGCACAATGAAACGGAATCTGAGCTTCTTAAAGAAAACAATAACCTCAAAGAGAAGCTTCTAAAGGAAAGAGAAGAGTTCTTAGCTGAACTGAACAGAGAGAGTTCATCCAAGCAAGAAATGTTAGACAAACTGAAAGCTAAGATGAAAGAACAGGAAGAAATCCGACTAAAGGAAAAAGATGCACTGGAACAAATGCTGAAAAATGAAGTTGAACAAATAAGATTAGCAAAAGAAAAGGTATGATAGAATATGATTTCCTCTCTTTTAGTTTTGCAAAAAACACCTTCCAAATTCAAATTATTTGAGATAATATTTGACTTATTGACTAATAGTATTGAAAATTGACAGTCTGAAATTCAATTAGGTAAAACTATTACTAAACCATCTATAGTTAGATAAACTATAGATAGTATTGCCTTCTAATATTAGGTACAATTTAAGATTTATATTCTTCTTACTTTGTTATAATCACAAAGAAAGAAAAATAAAATACTATTACAGTAAGGCTCAGACTACAAACACCTGGAATTTTTCAGAACTCCATACAAATGGCTCCGGACAAGCCTGGATTCAATCCGTATTGTATGGGGTTCTGAAAAATTCTGGATGCATGTTGCCCGAGCCTAAAGGTTGCTGACCAGGTTGGTGGTTTCCGAATTGCATTATGCTGCATGTGTGAATGAATATAATTATTAACTCTTAAAACAAAAGGTCTGCTTTGCTTTCTGCTTTAAAACAGTGTGCTTGTATGAAAGCAAGCTTTACACTATGTACAACCCCATAAAGAAGAGGAATGGGATGGGAAATAGCGACAGCTGTAAAAAACCAAAACCAATAAAACCAATTTATTTCTGTAAATAGGCCTAAAATAAGCACTTTTACACATCCCAATATATTTTTTTACCCTACCACTGCTTCGGGACAATATTGTGGGCTAGTGCCGAGAAGAAGCAGCGCAAGAAACTCGGTCACTATTGTCAGCCTCTTTTTAAATAGTGTGTTTACATTACAAGATAAAATGAACCTGTGCGAGCATGGCAGTATTTAATTCCATACATTTTTATCATTTAAATAGTCATTTACAGTGTAATAACCTTTTTTTATTAAAATCATCTTGACATGCGATTTAAATTCATACATAGGCAGTTCAGCAATGGACTGTGGTAATTTGTTAAAAAAGCGAATACATTTTCCCATAAACAAATTACCCACTTTATGCAGTCTGAAATTTGGAACGGCAAGTTTATCTTTATTCCAGGTATTCATTTTATGCATGTCACTCTTTTTAGGAAATAGATGCAGGTTTTTGCGAATATACATGATATTTTTATAAATGAATTGAGAAGCCACTGTTAGTATATAAATTTTTTTTAACAGTTCCTTCAACGAGTCTCGGGATCTGAGGTCGTAAATTGCCCGTACAGCTCTCTTTTGTAGTACAAAAATAGATTCAATATCTGCTGCTGAGCCCCATAATAATATTCCATATGACATTATACTGTGAAAATAGCTAAAGTACACCAATCTTGCCGTTCCAACATCAGTCAATTGTCTTATCTTTCTCACGGCATAAGCAGCTGAACTAAGTCTTCCTGACAGAGTCTCAATATGAGCACCCCATTGCAAACGGGAATCTAAAGTGATTCCTAAAAAGGTAGTGGAACTAGATGTATCTAGCAGTTCATCTTTTACAGTTATATGTGTTGGGACCAGTTTTACGTTCGGCATTGTAAATTTAATACATTTTGTTTTATTTGCATTAAGCATAAGATTATTGGTAGTGAACCAGTGCAATACTTGCGAGAGAGCAGTATTTACATCGTCAAATAAATCTTTACCTCTCTTGATTTTAAAAATCAATGAAGTATCATCCGCAAATAACACTGTCTCGCAGAGGTCCTTTGTAAAAGACGGAAGGTCGTTAATGTAAATTAGAAACAGTAGGGGTCCTAATATTGATACTTGCGGCACACCCATAGTAAGAGGCGACCCAGAAGACTCAGTTCCATTTATACATACTTTTTGTGTTCTGCCTGTGAGATAAGAGTTTACTAAATCTAAGGCATCATTTGAAACACCATAGTGCCTAAGTTTTTTCAGTAAAGTTTGGTGGTCCACATAATCAAAAGCTTTAGAAAGATCACAAAAAACTCCCAAAGCATCCTGCCTACTCTCCTAAGCATCAAACACGTGTTTTAAGAATGCAACTCCAGCATCAGTAGTATTTCTACCTTTCGTGAAGCCATATTGATTGTCATGTAAAAGTTTATTCAGGGCAAAGTGAGATAACAGTTGACTAAAAATTACTTTTTCAAAGACTTTACTAAGTACTGGTAATATTGAAATTGGTCGAAAATTAGAGGGATTATTTTTCTCGCCTGACTTGAATAAAGGAATAATTTTACTAAATTTCATCAAAGTGGGAAACTGTCTATCATCAATACATAAATTTGTTAAAAATATTTGCAAGATAAGGGGCTATCGTATTTATAATTGTATTGATAATGTTGACAGAAATACCCCATAAATCCTCAGTTTTTTTCATGTTTAATTCTTAAAATGTTTTTATTACTACATCAGGGTTTATCCTCTTGAGACCCAGGTGTGAAAGAAATGAGGTAGGAAATCTAACTTTGGTGAATCTATTAGACAGGGGGCATGTTAAAAATAAAAATTCATCAAATCCAAAAATATATACTTTAATCATAAAAAAAACTAATATGCACATTTGTGCACCTTAGGCATGTAACAGTTTTAAATTTCACATTCTTCTATTTCGAGGTGTGGTATTTTTCGAAACAATTATTTTTTAATATGCACAAATACATACTGCATTTTGTGTACATAGTACGGCATCGAGATTTGCAACCGGGGTACCTGCATTTGGATGCGAATTTGTCATCCAGGAAGCGCGGAAGATGACCAATTCCATCGAGGCGACTTTCGACTAAGGGTTGTGATACGACAGGCCTTGGCCGCTTCTTAGGAACGCTAGCAGCATCCTTGAAGACTTCTCGTGATCTTGGGCTTGGTTCCATGAAGAAAGGAGTTACTGAGGCGCCTTTGTACTTGGCCATTGCAGTACCAAGATTTATGCGATACTGTAACAATCCTAGTCTGTCCTTTGTTGGTACCCCCTCATCCTTGCAGCAACGGATGTACATAATCCAGCAGTTTACGATGACCAGATCAACAAAGTGGCAAAAGACTCTAGTGGGCCACTTTTTGGTGCGCATAGAACTGCGGTAATAGGCTATCAACCTGTCGCACAAGTCGATCCCACCCATGCAGGTGTTGTAATTTTTCACCACAGCTGGCTGATTAACTTCAATTTTCTGACGTTGGACCTTGCACCACCGCTTGCAGGTGCCAAGTGGATCACTACCAGCACTTGTAGAAAGCATAGTAACCCCCTTAGTATCTTTCCACTTCACAATGCACACTTTCTCATCACTTCGTACTTTTTCATCAAATTCTCCCCTGTTCATTTCTTTGTCGGTCTTCATTTTCTTCCCAACGGTGCCAATCCTATTAGGCATCACAGTGCCTGTCAGAAATATGTCTGGCTTGTCTGTGTTTAGGTAATCAGCCAGTTTCAAACTTGTAAAAAATCTATCTGTGTATAGAACACAGGTGCTGTGGATTGTGCGCGTTAACAATTGCACTATTCCTGCCCCCAACCCCAACTGCGAAATTACTTTTCGAGGAAGAGTATTTGAACCAACATAAATTTCAAAATCCAATACCAGGCCATCTTTAGCAGCCAGGACAAAGTTTTTGAGACCCAAAGGATTAGGTTTCGATGGAACATATTGTCGGTATTGACACCGTCCAGAAAACGGAATCATCTGTTCATCGATAGACATATGCTGGGATCTTGGTAATGTGTGACATTTAGTAAGAATACTATCTATCATTGGCCGTACTTTCTTGAGCTTGTCTTCAGTACCTGTCTCTGAAGTGTTATCAACTAGATGCAAGAAATTTCTAAGTTCGAAAAAGCGATCACGGGTCATGGTATCCCGTACAAGTGGAACACATACGTCTCTATTCCAATAGAGTCTAGCTTGAGGATACCCAAGAGACCCCATGATGATTTGCAATCCGACAAAGTTAATTATTTCAATTTGGTTGGTATTTACAGTTCTTAGCTGCCTCTCTTGAGCTGAATACAAATTTGTCTGGTCTGCGACCAATTGCCAGAAATCTAACCCAAGGTATTCAAAAAAAGAATATAAAATACTAGTACTTGAGCTTCCTAGGATTGGCAGAACATCATCCTCGATCTTTGGCCCTCGACCAACCATTTTCTTGGTACGCCAAATGTATCTACTAGGATCTACAGGCTCGGGTTCTACAGATTGTTCATGCTCTTCTTCAGATACAGGTGAAGGCTCCCTAGGAACTTCCGGAGGCAGATAATCGTCATCATCATCTCCTGAAGAGAAGTCTCCATCACTCTGGTTGAGATACTCTTCAATAGCACGGTCATCCATTGTAATATCTATCAAAAAATAACAAAACACAAATTCACTAACAAAAATAAAAATACGTTTAAATGCCTGAGGTACACAAGTGTGTATTAGAAAAAAAAACCTTTTAATTTCTAGTAAAACACTGTAATTTTGCTTAAGTTATACTTGAATAATAACAATTAACTAATTACTAATACAAAGTAATGAATACAAAATCAAAAAGTACTAAGAGTAATTTTACCTGAATTTTTAAGTTCTCGCACACCCTCACTTGAAAAAATAACGACCGAGTTTGTCAGTTCATGTCAAATATCCATAACTTTCAAAGACACACCCCGCCATCTAACGTAATTTCCAAGAAGCACATAGATTACCGTTTTCAAACATAAGATCAATGAAACGAACAGATGGCGCTAGACGTTTTAAAATTGGGTTTTGTCGAGGTGCACATAGGTGTACTGTAGGTCTCAAGAGGGTAAATGTCTAAAATTAAATGAAGTTTTACATTCGTCAACACCCGACTTGAGTAGGGACTCAGCTAGTTCAGCAGAAGAAGCTAGTTCCTTGGTTGTAGAGGGAGCTATGTTTGAAAAGAATTCCTCAAAAGTATTTGCGACATCCGCATTTGAACTAACCAGTTTATCCCCAATTTTAAGAAAGTAAGCATTATCATTTGGTTTATGTCTACAAGTTTCTTTATTTATGATTTTCCATGTGGCCCGTGCTTTATTATCAGAATTCAAAATAACATTACGAAGATGGTGTGATTTCGCAGTGGCACATACTTTTTTAAATATTTTAGAGTAATTCCTCACATGATCTATGATCTGTGGGTTTTGAGAGTTTGCTTTTAGACTATACAAGTCATATAATGTCTTTCTACTTTTGTAAATTCCTGGTGTAGCCCATTCATTGAACTTACACTTGAGTCTATTTGCTTTTATCTTTTTTTGTGTAAAAATTTGATCAAATTCATTTTTGATTACGCCAAAAAAATCCTCATATAACAGTAACAGATCGACGTTATGGTTACTGCTAGGTTTTAATGAGTCTATACCATCACAATTTTTCTCCTTAAATCGGTCTATTCTATTTACGGTTATTGGCCTGCATACAGCATCTACAATTTCTCGGGCATGATGGTGCTCAAAATACGCCTTTTGTCCACTATGGTCAGATCTTAAATAATTCATAATTGATTTGTCTATTACTTCGCTATTGCAAAAAATATTATCTAAACAAGTAGCTGATGAGTGACTCCCATCACTCTTGTAGGTTCACTAAACAGGTTAATTAAACTATATGATTTAAAAAGATTGAGAAAACGAATTGAATTTTGTGAATTTACTAATATATCTATGTTAAAATCTTCACATACTATAATTTTCTTATTAGAATTGCATACTTTTTTTAAGACCTCTTCTATAGTGGATAGTGGTTCCATAGTGGTAAGCACCACTAGCTCTTATTGTTTAACCACAGAACAGATTATAGTATTTTTATACAGAAACAACACTGAGAATGAAGTGGAGAGGCACAATACAAGTGTGTTGTAATAAAACTGGCTAAACGTCGCCGCACACCTACCTAAAGCTAAAAACGCACTTTTAGTCAATGGTTGACTATCTTTTTTTTTAACTAGTATCATAATGAAGTCTGATGCTTCAGGGAATTAAAGAGCGCCCCAGTTGCCAATGTCGTTTTGTAGCCAACAGTGACTGCCCGAAGAAAGCAAAAAGCATTGATTTGTGACATGTGGCGGGACGACCAACAACACTAATGTGCGGCCAGTGTATATAAAAAATGATGTTTAACTATAATGTTTCACTAACAATCTATAACGAGTATGTGCCTGAGTTTAGCCAGGAGAAATGACGGGCCACTGGTATAACAGCAGTTGTGATTTCCAGTCCTATTATTTATCTAGTATATAAATTGTGCTAATAAATTGCTATGTTATGTGTTAAGGAATTAAAAGAACTAGAAGAGCTTAAACAACAGAGAGAGAAAGAATTAAAACAAGAGCTAACAGATATACGAAAAAACCTAGAACTGAAAGTGCAGGAAGCTGAACAGAATAGACTGAAAGCAGAACAAATGCTAAATGAGCAAATGGAGCAGAGAAAAAAACTGACAGATGAAGAAAAGGTCAAAAGAGAGCAACTGGTAAGTTTTTTAAATTGCAATGCTTTATGTTTTATTATAAAGACACCTTTTATTTAATATAACATGATCATCATTTTCCATTTATAAATAAAAATCGATTTTTAATCGTTTTTATATCATTAACTATTCAGCCATCTGACTTCGTTCCAGGCTACATAGAAGTGACGTTTTATTATAACTGTATTCCCTTGTGAAATTTATTAGGATGGATATTGTGTTCAATCATACTAGAAATACATTTCACAATCATTACTCTCGTCCCTAATTCAGAGGCTGTAAAATCATCAAAAACCATATTGCTGTTTTATTTTATTTACCTAAGAACTATTTCTGTCTTCTCTGTTACATTACTGTAATCAAATTTATTAAAAAAGACAACCTGTTGTCAACAGACCCCAAAAATTGTTTTACAAGTATTTTTGTACCTTTATAAATGTCACTAATATGTTGTAGATGCAAGAAAGAGAGGAGATCCAAAAGAAATTAACGGAAGCAGAATGCAGTGCAGAAAAGTCAATTGAAGAATTAAAGGCAAGTAAATTAGGTTTAAGAGTACACATATATTTTTAATAAACTATGGTTTCACGACACAAACTGCACTCATTATTGTTTGCAATTATGATGCTATAAGTGCAGTTTGCGTCAAATCGTTAATAAGTTGCATAAAATCATTATTGCAAGCAAGCAATAGGTAATGATTTGATAAGTAAACAAACAATATTTCCAGTGATGTCGTATTAGTTGTAATGTAACTGAAAATCATTCTTCTATACGCGGTATTTAAATTAATTATCATATTGACGACCTCTGTAGCCGAGAGGCGAGTATACCGGACTTGGTGTTGCTATCTCTGAGGTCCCGGGTTCGATTCCCGGTCGGTCAATGTAGGAAAATACACTTTTCTATATTGTCTGGGGTATGGTTGTTGTGGTACCGTCGTTGTTTCTGATTTCTGTAACACAAGTTCTTAAGCTACTTATCACAGAATCAGAGCAATGTATGTGATCTTGTTGATTTATATTGAACTTTTTATTATTTTCATTTAGGCTGATTTTTTTACGATACACTAAGAATAAAAATACATGCAAGGGCCCTATTCAGAGTTACAATTACAAAGGACATGTACTACTTTTGTATGGAGGCTGGGTTTTCATTCGAACCTGCTTTGAACAGAGACAATGTTATATTTTTATGAAAGTTCATAAATAACGTAGTCTTTGTATAAATAAAATATTTTTTTTAAAAGCCTCCTTTTAATGTAATTAATTTTTGAAATCTTTATAACATTCTAAATAAAGTTGCAACCCACTGAAGTTTTTGGCTATGGCAACACTGCTCCATTTTATGTCAATAATGTCACTGTCATTGTCAGTTGAGTGTCAAATTAGTTTAAAGCTGTGCCCACACCTAGGGAAATCAACGACTGGAAATAATAGGCCAATTTCAAAATTAAAGGTAATTTTTATTTATTTTTAAGTATGACATCCTCTACTATATTGTCAATAACAATTATTTTTTACACGAATGACGATGATGAATTTTGGAAAAGTCTTCTTAATCATGTCTTATACTTAATTTTTATTGTTGTGATTTTATCATAAAACAAAATGATAATACATTCGGTTTCCTTTTTCATAATTAAATGACATGTGACTACGAGAAAATCGATTTTCTTTTTTTTCTTTCCTTCCTGTTCCGAAACTGGCTATAATCGATATTAGTATTTTCAAACTTGGTCCGATTTTATATTCACTTACACCAGTCGAGTTTCAGTAAGCTAAAATCGATGATGCTCAATCCGAAAAAGGAGGAAAGAATCGACGGTCAAAGTAATGTCAAGTCGCGTCTGTCCCCCGTTTGTGCCATGTAATTTACACTCATAAGTTGCTCTCAGGGTTATTTGACTTACAGTTTCTTATAATACCGTTCAGCTACACAACATATTTTAAATGTCATAGACATTTATCTGTAAAAAGTTGTTGAAATTGGCACTTTAGTTGAATATAATAATCTATTGACTGCTACGATCTGCTACAAATGTCATAGCCTTTGAAATTAGCCAATTTGTTCTTCATTTCCAGCGGCAGATTTGTTTTAGGTGTGGCCACGGCTTAATATTTCAATTCGTAAACAATTGACAGTGACAAGTGACAGAACACTGAATGTTAGGTAATAATTTTTCTATTTCATTAGCCAAGCAAAGGAATCAATGACAAACATCCATTTTATGTAATTATTTCGTTAATTTTATATTAAAGTATTTAATATTGCTCTAAAATAGATTGTTTATTAATAACTTTTTAAATTATTATTTTAAAAATGATTTTTGGCAGTTTTTTCTTTGTTTTATCGACCAAACAAAAGTAACGAAAAACAAAACGTCTGAATTTTCAATATTCATTTAAAATAAAACGGTGCTTTTAATATTTTTTTAGTTTTGCAGACTCAATCGGAATATTTTTCTCCATCAGAAAAACCACATATGATAATTGTTCAAAAATGCAATGATTTTAGGCCCGTAAAAATAACATCTCCTTTGCTTTTTTCATTTCATTCTATATTATGTTATTAAGATAAGAGTTGTGTAATTACTATTTTATTTGCGGAAATTACAGCGTTACACAATATAATAATGTAATAAAAAAAATAGGTTCGAGTCCAAGAAAGAGAAACAGAATTGGCGGCGTTAGCTGCTGACAGAATTCAGAAGCAAGCCGAGCAGTCTAGTGAAGTAATAAATTCATTGCAGGAACAACTCGAGAAAGTAAGTTTAACTAGTCTGTCTTCTCTTCATACTATGTCACTTAGATGAGCAGATCTTTAAAATATTAAGAATATAAACATTTGATAAATTAGCATCACGACAACAACAGCATAAAGTTAGCACAGAAACCACTATCACAGATACACATAAATATCAAACTAAAACTACTACCACAAATGGCCAAAAAAAATTGCCGTGGTCTCTAATTTGTATGTAACAAAAAAACTTTACAGGTAAAAAGCCAACTAGAATCCGTGGAAAGTGAGAGAAAGAATCTCCTCGAGAGTTTAGGTGCGTCCGAGCCAGCTGGGGGCAGTTCCACAAAGCAGAGCACGCTGGCCGAGGTCGGCGAACTGATGGAGAACGAGCTGCAGTGCAGCATCTGCGCCGAGCTGTTCGTCGCCGCGACCACGCTCAACTGCTCGCACACCTTCTGTAAATATTGCATCACCATGTGGAAGAAGAAGAAAAAGGACTGCCCCATTTGCAGGTGCAATAAGATTGACAATTGGAATGTTGACAGAATTCACAATTTCGAGACAAACGTTCTTTAAAATAACACCTTAAAGCCTTTTTTTTTTATTTGATTTCTTATTGATACCTTGAAATCAAATAATATTGATTCAGTTGAGTTTTGTAAACAGTAATATAGCAGCGTGATAACCATACAAATTATATGGAAGAAGTTTGATGCTCGATTGGTATGGTGGTGTCCAATGTATCCAGATTTCCTGACACCTGTGTTTCAGTTGCAAATTAAATGTAACATTTTAACTATTTTAATAATCATCATAAACAGCCCACGTTATTCCACTGCTGGACATAGGCCTCTCCCAATGCACGTCATATACAGGGTTATTTGTAAAAAATCAACAACCTCCTAGGAGCCCCTAGGGGCTGATTCTAGTGCTCAAATACAACAACTTTTTCTATGGGACCAACATTGAAATCTAAAAAAAAAACACATTCATACGAACTGATGTCAGCTGATGGCGGCCAGCCAATTTCTTGGTGTCATCCTTGACTCCAAAATGTCCGGTATTCATCACTTCAACTATGTAACCCAAAATTGTGAAAAGGGTATTAATATTCTTAGATCACTGTCTGGTGTCTGGTGGGGCTCCCACCCTTACTGCCTTAAGTTACTTTACATAGCAGTCGTTCGTAGCCATCTGGACTATGGCTCGTTCCTCCTGGAACCCTGCAATAAAGAAGTATTGGGTAATTTAGAAAAAAATCTGACAAAAGCTTTGAGAATAGTTCTGGGCGCCATGAAATCTTCCCCTAAGATCGCGTTACAGGTGGAATGTGCAGACACCCCCTTAAATTTACGCCGACAATACCTATCAGATAAGTTTATAACCAAAGCAAGACAAAATGCTAGTCACCCTCTTAATCTTCGACTTCACACCCTTTCTGACTTAATCTCTCTACCTTCTAACAAATATTGAAAGAACAAAGATCCCCCTAGAATCATTGTTAGCCTTAGAAAACTTTCTTCCTTGACTTACCCAATAGTTTTCACCATAAAATATTTTCCCCAATATAATTTTCAATTGTATGTGGTTACTGCTTAACGTAAACATTACGCTAGATACATGAATGAGAGGCCGGCGCGGGGGCAGCGGCGCGCGGGTAGCGGCACGGGTTTGTCATGACGACGGCCTTGTGTCGGCATCGGTGGCGCCCCGGCCGGTGTCAACAAACACACAAATCAGTCGCCCGCGCAACCCCGTGCCTTATTACCGCGTTTCCACGTCCCGCGCACTGCGTACTATCGCGAAGATATGAAGGGAAAGTCAACAACTTAAGGATCGTAAAACATCAATGAAAAGCGGGGGCGGGGAGAGGCGTCGCGCGTCGACGCTAGCGCGTAGAGTAGTTTGCGTGCCGTGTCCATACTCCTAGTATTTGCTTAGACAATTTCCAGGTGCTTTATCTCAACATTTTTGTACTGGGCGATACCAAAAGAAGAAACACGTGTATTGTTTTTTTCCTCATAGATTATTATATTTAAATTTGGATGGTGACTAAAAAGTCTTCCTGTATAATGTTTATGTCAATACAACAACCATTTTAACTGTCTTTGTTTACTGTATTATATGTTCTATTAGTAAAAGAAAACTAATTATTTTGTTCCAGGACGGCTATAAATTCTGAATGTAAAAGCTTAGTGCTAGATTCTTTTATTGAAAAAATGGTACAAAGTCTGACAGAAGAAATGAAATTAAAAAGACAAGAAATGCTCAAAGCGAGAGAAGGTAAGAAAGATCAATATGTAATTAGTTTAATTTAAATTATTTTTAATTAAGCCACACCTCATCAAGCCTTATAAATTTGTGAACAATGCAGCTTCATATCAAAATAAATATCTGCATATAGTTTAATTTAGGCAATAATTTTGATTAGATAGCATTAGGTGTATAAATAAGAATAATATGTAATCAAAAATCAAAACATGGAGACATTCTCGAAATCAGTGATTTCGCGAATTTATAGTATCCTTTGCACAGAGGCAGGATAAGCTTTTATTACTATCAAAATCGAACAACCACAAGTTATTAAGTAGCTTACACTCAGGCATACCTAAGGACATCAATTAATAGGCATTTATTGTACTACGTGTAAAATAAGTACGTCTAGATGCTCATATAGAGTAGCTTTATGAAGCTGTATTGTTTACAGAACTCGAGTCCGAACTAGCACGACAGCAGAGCGTGGGGACCAGCCGGTATGCTTCCTTTGTTTTATCATTTAAGGGCCAGCCCACCGCTGTGCTAGAACCCTTGTTTCTACAAAACTCATAAATCATGCAGTGTCGCGGCTTAAGCTTTAGTCTCTTGATCGAAACGCACAAACCACCGCTTTAAGATTAATTTACCCAGATGGGTAGACACCTCCGAGGCGTGTGGCGCATCGCGTGCGAAAAACATGCCTCGCAATGTGCGTACTTTCATATTCGTGGCGAGGCATGTGATATGCACGTGGGAGGTCGAGTCAGCGTATGTCGGTAAACGCTCTACGATCAAAGCGCCTCAGTGCTTGTATATGTGCATGCATGTACAGACAACGGCAGGTCAACCTACCCAAAAAGTCAAAGGTCATTCGACCGATTTTCAACTTTAAGTCCGACGTGTAGAGATCAATATCAATTGAGAAAATTTGTCGTTTTGTGGTAGGCTGACGTGCCGTTGTCTGTACATGTGCATGCATGTACAGTAGGTTATAAAAGTGATCAACCACTTTTTCTGACTAATTTCTAATAATTAAAAAATAATTTCATAAACAATTACCTCTAAGGTAAGTTTAAATGTTTTATTCGAATATGATTTTAATTGATGATTTGACATCATAGTATGTTAGATATCACGCTTTTTTGAGCTTTATAGTTTAAGAAATAAAGTTACGTTTTCACAATACCTACTTTTGCTTTCCATTAAAAACTATTTGAAATAAACCCAAAAAAGACGACGCGATGTCTGGTGGTTTGATTCGACCCAACCATGCGCCGCTATGCTTGAGCGATCATGCGCCGGTAAGTGTTATTTACCACCCACGCCTCAAGCCGAGGCGTGCGTTTCACACCGTGCGAAGCGCACGCCTCGCATAGTGTGTAACTGACTTTATGCGGTGTCGAACAGTTGCACTATGAGAAATGTCTAGAATGCGCGGTGACCACACTCCGCACAACTACAGCGCGCGTTATAGCGTAGGAGCTTGACTGTTGTTCATTCCGATCAATGAGACAAAAGCTTTACGGGACTTACCCGCTTACACCCCTGCTAGCTATAGTGTTGGTGCATTTTAGTAACTAACACCAAATGTCAACTAAGCTATAAGCCAAATGTCAAATGTTAGTTAGTAAAAAGCCCGTCTTGGCACGAAGTAGGGTTGTGACGGATTTTGAAAGTTTTGAATGAAATCTGTGATAAATCACAGAATCCCTTTAATGTCATAAAAGCAGTCCCGCGAGCCGAAGCGGCGACCTAGCGCGGGTTCACGATAGAACATTTTTTTTTATCAAGAGCCTTTGCCCTCGTCAGACTTTTTATAAGTTCGATAATCGGACCTTATTGTAGCCAACTCAACTCACACGTTCGTTATTTTGCCGGTGGCTATTGTTCTTTCCTAGCACGCACACCGATTATCAGTAACTAATATGCTCTAATGCAAACATTTCTGAACGTTTCTTTTCTTTTTGACCGACTTTTTGCCGACAAATAATCTGTTACTGATTGTCTAACGTGGGCGTTTCGATATTGCAATGTGTATGTCTTATCTAGCCGACAAAAAATCGGTCACCGATGGTCGGACGAGGGCGAATGCTCTCAAGCATCGCATCTTCTAAGGGCCTTGTGAGAGTTTCATTTGAAGCTCTATACGACGTGACGTAAACGCAAATGCTCAAAAAATTGTGTTAAAAGACATCCCCATTTCCCCACTTATATCCTAATAAGTTGCGATGCATTTAAAGTATTGTTACATAACATGTATCGCAATATGTATCTTAGAGCCGCATTGGTATTTGCGTAATCAAGAGACGCCATTTCGAATCCTATACGAATTTGCATTTACGCGCTTTATAACGGCTATCAAGCAAAACTCACACACGGTCAGTAAATCCTTTCCTTTTCCAAACAAAGACAAATCCATAGACTATTTAAGAAATCATTAACACTAATTGCCATTAAATTATTAATGTAAATTACTTAGTTCAAGTCTACATCTTTAACATTACGAACGGAAAGAGATATTGGACTTGAAACCAATTTCAAGTAAATGCACAACACAGGCGCACCGGAGAAGTTAGTGTAGTTGAATGCCCTTAAAGAAGTGATGTTGTGTTTGCAGCGGAAGTCACAGCTATGATGAATCCGACTACAACAGTGACTCCGAGTTCCTCGAGGAGGGGGAGGAGGAGGAATACGACGAGGAATAGTTAGTATTTCACATAATTACAATTAGCTTATAAAGGCTATTTAGGAGAGACCACATCCCGTGCTAAGTAAGTGTACCCAACTTAAATTACGTATTTAGATAATAAGTAAATGTAATGCTTTAATATCTTCTTTATTAGTTAATCACCTAAATAGTATTAATCGTTCGCATTCCCATTGAAGGACCACATTGGAATTTTGAGTTTTGATTGCGTTTGCCTTTAGTAAAAGTTCTCAAACAATTGTAAATTCAACCTCTAGTTTGTAAAAGTAGCCACTCAAAAGTTACAAGCTGTCAAAGGCGCTCCCTCAGTCATGACTCACGGGTATCCAGATCTCATAATCTAGTTAAAATTTACAACTTCTAAAAATTACTACTCTTAATAAAAGATTAGTAAAACTAATTTTATTAATAATCACCTCTTCCTGTTCACTGAATAAAAAGAAGTAGTATGAAGAAGGTGGTCCCGTAATCTGTCTCCATGAGTTCACATTGAGTGGGAACCACAATGATATTTTAAATTTACTTTTGAGTGAGAGTTAGTAAAAGTACTTGATCGGTTGTAAATTCAATTTCAAGTTTGTAAAAGAAGCCATTAAAAAGTTTCAATCGATTGAAAGTGGTTCCTCAATTGAAACGTTTGTATTAAAAATAAATGCATTTAAGAAGCGTTTGTAAGTTTAATGGACGAATAATACAAACTATCCTTTAGTAAATTATTTTTAGTAACGATTACTTTACAAAACAGTATCAAAAATGTACCGTTTTATTTCAAATAATAACCTAATTCCTGCGAAGAAATACTAAGGTCGAGGTGACCACACAATAATGTTTTTTTAGGATAAGTTAGAATAATAATAATTGTTTGTTGATATTAATTTATACTAATATTTTTAACTATGACATCTCTTAGCTAATTAAAAACATGAAAATAAAATAATGCTTATAACAAATAAATATAAAAATACAACATAATATTATACAGTTAGTTCTGCACTAACAATGTAACCCGAAACTTTTTACACGACTGCCCTTAATAGTTTAATGTTTTCAGGGTTCATGTATTTATGCATACATGTGTGTGTCTGAGTTTATTTATTCCACTATCAATCCTAAACGCCTTGACTTAACTTCTTTTACAAACTAGAGATTGAATTTACAACCGATCAGGTACTTTTACTAACTCTCACTCTTAAGTAAATTTCAAATATCATTGTGGTTCCCACTCAATGTGAACTCATGGAGATCGATTGAGGGACCACCTTCTGCATGCCTTGCCATGATTATTAATAAAATTAGTTTTACAAATCTTTTACTAAGAGTAGTCATTTTTAGAAGTTGTAAATTTCAACTAGATTAGGAGATATGGATACCCGTGAGTCACAACCGAGGGACCACCTTTGACCGCTTGTAACTTTTGAGTGACTACTTTTACAAACTAGAGGTTGAATTTACAATTATTGTTTGAGAATTTTTACTAAAGGCTGACACATTCAAAACTCAAAATTCCAATGTGGTCACTTAATGGGAACGCAAGTGTATTATATAAAGCGGTGTTTGTGGTCGCACTCCTCTGAAACAGCTGGACCGATTTTTATGATTTTTGATTTATGATCTTAAAGTATGTTTTTAATACTGCTTGGTGATTAGAGTGTCCCTATCCAGAAAAAAATCTATGCAAAAGACCACGCGAGCGAAGTCGCGGGCAACAGCTAAGTAGTATTATTTATAAGTTGTAGCATGAATGTATGGCTCAGTGAATGACGTCACAATTTTGTCAACCGGATGAAGTGTCGGACCAATGTTCCGTACCTTAGCGCAAGCCTGACTCACACTTGTCTGGTTTTAAGGATTCCGTAGCCAAATGGCAAAAGCGGAACCCTTATGGATTCGTCATGTCTGTCTGTCTGTCCGTCCGTATGTCACAACCACTTTTTTCCTAAACTATAAGAACTATAGTGTTAAAAAATGGTAAGTAGATGTATTCTGTGAACCGCATTAAGTTTTTCACACAAAAATAGAAAAAAAAAACAATAAATTTTGAGGGTTCCCCATACTTAGAACTGAAACTTAATTTTTTTTTTTCATCAAACCCATACGTGTGGGGTATCTATGGATAGGTCTTCAAAAATCATATTGAGGTTTCTTATATAATTTTTTTCTAAACTAAATATTTTGCGCGAGAGACACTTCCAAAGTGGTAAAATGTGTGACCCCCCCTGTAACATCTAAAATAAGAGATATATAAAACTAAAAAAAATATATGATGTACATTACTATACAAACTTCCACAGAAAATTTGTTTGAACGAGATCTAGTAAGTAGTTTTTTTTAATACGTCATAAATCGTAAACCGCAATTTACCTTTCGTAATGTTATGAATTTCATTTTGCAATAAAAATACCATAACTATGACTCGATTGTCGTGATGGGTGAACTTTTACTTATATACCTACGGAACCCTCGGTGCGCGAGTCCGACTCGCACTTGGCCAGTTTTTTTATTAATTGTCGTTTAACTTTAGTCTGCTCTATAATCACATCAAGGTTGACGTTTGTTTGTATGACTACCAATAAGAGACTTTTCATCCAAGGACTAGTCAAATCAATGAGAATTTTACTCAGCCTGTATAGTCTGCATCTAACGTCAAAGCGTACGCTTGTTAATAAACTAAAGCAACAAAGGACATCATCTATTTTCGACCAAAACTAAAAGTGCCAGCCAAAAAAAAGTGGGTTATTCTGATAGAAGTTGTCCGTCTAATCATTTCTTATTATGACACCAAAGCTGTATCAGTATTGTACCCGATTTTATTTGAGTTTGAACATTCTATTTTTTCATACATTTTCGAAAAAAAATAATAAAACAAGTGAAATAACTTGACAGAACATGACATTTTCGATTATGAAATCAGTAAAAACCAAGTAATTGTTCTGCCATAGATCTTAGTCGCCTTAGCCTTATGTTGGGGGGAGGGGTGTAATGTTAGGGGGCGTTCCAATAAAATAAAAATACTCTTTTTGGCGGTTGGGCGAGGGGTGCAGCGGCGCACCGCCGGTCACAGAACTCACAGACAGCCTGGTCCTAAATTTAGTCTCCGGCCTCCGCCCAGTTACCATCTAGGGCGGAGCATACCCCCCCGCCAATGCGACCGCATCCGATCGCATCGACTTAGCCTCCTGAGCCTGACACGGAGGGAGAACTTGGGGCAGCGGTTCTAAGGCCCCGGGTGTGTGGTAAGTGTGGCCCTGGGTCACGATGGGATCCCGGGAAGACATGGGTGCTAGCCATGAACGCGCTAGGCGAACGGGTCAGACGCCTATTTAGCGCCTGCTTGGAGCAGAGCTACTTCCCGCGCATCTGGAAGTCCGGGAGACTTGTGTTTCAGCGCAAGAAAGAGAGACCGCCGGACTCGCCGTCAGGTTATTGGCTCATAGTGCTGCTGGACCTATTTCTTACACCTGTGTAACATTAAAGAATGCAATAAATATATTGAATTGAATTGACGAGATCGGCAAGCTTCTTGAGCGTGTCATTGTCGCCAGACTCGTCCCGGCACCTCAAGAGAACGAGGAGAACCTCTCAGATGCGCAGTACGGCTTCCGGATGGACCGATCTACGGTGGACGCAATACTGCGCCTCAAGGGACTAGCAGAGCGAGCGGGGCACCACACCACCCTGGAGCAGTATACCAGGGGCGAGGAGACCTAAGATCCCAGGCTCCAAGGGAAATACAGGTGGAGAAGGACAGGTTGGATGACCTGGCCCTGGAGATTTGGCAGTGCCGACTAGCCAGTCGAACAGTTAGGCGACGCACCGTGACAGCTATCTGTCCGCTGCTAAAAAAGTTAGGCTCGACGGAAACGTGATCGCCTAACCTTTCGGGCAACACAAATCCTGTCGGGCCATGGGTGCTTTAGCGCCTTTCTCTGCCGTATTTTTAGTGGGTAGGCGGGCCTCACTGTGGGGGTCTGTATCCCCACATATATTATGTGGTACAACATTTTCCTAACGTAAAAAAAGGGGGCGCGGTGGCACTGTATTGTGTGGTGTAGTGGCTCTACCTGCTTGTCTGTTGTAAGCGCCGCTGTTATTATCTACTACCCGTGATTTCAAGAAATGATTGCCAAGTCAAGTTTAAGACTACTTTTTATTGTATTTGTTAATATTCGGGTTAGTTTGGTTCTGGGAGGTCAGACGGCGACGGCAGTCGCTCTGAGTAAAAAGCAGAAGCTCGTCAAATCACCTAGATTAGGTAGCTGACCACGGGCTTTGAAGCGTTGTCGCTAAGGATGCAACCGGTAATACGCTCAAATGAGGAAGCTAATATTCATGTTATGTTAATAATTAGTATTTTTGTTTGAAGAAACATACAAAATGTCATGTTCCGTCAAGCTATTTCACTTGTTTTAATTAATTATTTGTTCGAAAATGTATGAAGAAATTGAATTTTCGAACTCACATAAAATGTCAAGTACAATGCTGATACAGCTTTGGTGCGATAATAAGAAATGACAAGGCGGACAAATGGTATCAGAATAACCAACTTTTTTTTTTTGGCCGGCTCGTTTATTTTTGGACTAAAAATGTATGAAGACCGGATGATGTTAAGTATTCGTTTTGTGAAGAACTACACTCATCAAACCTATAGAGCAGCAATACGGACCAACTATCTCCGAAACATTTTATTGATTTTCCACTTTACATTCAGTATGAACTGACAAGTTCTGTCAACTCTCGCCCACACTAAAACAGTACTGTCATAGATTAAAATATAATGGCGAAATTTTTGTAAAACATAAAATGACATTTTTGCTCTATATGTGCTCCATGGTTACAGTGTATCGCATGCGATTGTTTAGCTCAACATTTTTTATTTTAATGTATTTATAATTTTAGATCTTCCTTTTTCAACGACACGCGTTATTTACATTTAATTTGAATTCCCAACAGCGACGATTACGATTCCTACTGGCCATTCCGTCGTAGGGGCTTCGAGGGTTGGTCCGATACAGACAGTGGATCTGACGATGCCGATGATTCCGATGAACGTGCCGGAGCGGCCGCCGGTGGTGACCATGGCGCACCTGCCGGCGGCCCGCCCGGGGGCGCCCCAAGCGGCGACGCGGCTGTATCAGATAGTACAGGTAATTAACTTTTATAGATTTCTATCTAGCAGCATTATACTATACAGGGTGTAAAGGTAAACACCGTTATCCATCAAACTGGTAATCTAGAGCCACCTATTATGTCTAAAACTGATGAAAAATAATAACCTTATTCTATTTTTTGATGAAAAAATATACCGGTTTTCTCGGTGTATTAAGATTTGCCGTTCTCGCCTTAGTCTAACCGGGCCATATGTGATTTAAGAGAGGGTTTTGCCGGTAAAAGCTCTCTTAGCAGCTTGTTTCATATATTATGCTTCGCACAATAATTATTTAATTATTTTCCATGACATGCTATTCGGAATGTTACTTAATTTATTTTATATTCGCTTTAATATTTGCATGCTAAAAAAAAATTTGGCAAGACATGTATGTGCTTTATTCTGTATAACACCTGTTAATACCGTGTTCTTATGCAAATAAAATTTATCATTATCATTATCATTATCACATAGTCACAATTTCTCAAATTATAGCCTAGAGAATAATCTTAATGTAAGATTTTTCATCAGTTTACTTGCTATTAGGTGGTGATTCTACTAATAATCATCTTAAATCCGTCCTATTACCCTGTTGTTGTTCCCAACAGGGTATATAATGATCTGTTTAATGTACCTCTCTATAACACCTATGTAACATTATAGAGCGCAATAAATTTATTGAATTGAATTAATTTAGGAGCGTAAACATGCGTTTGTGCAGAGCGGCGGGCGGGCGGTGATGGTGGTGGTCGGCGACGCGGTACCATCGCGGGGGTCCCGGGCTCCTACTACGGCGGCTACGGCCGCTGCTACAGCTGTGGCGCGCGCGGCCACTGGACCCCCGGCTGCCCCTTCAGGTAGCCTGCCGCGGTAGCGCCGCTAGCCTCAATAATATCTTAGTTGAGCGAACTATACCCGGTGAATTTTAAAAAAATGCCTAAGAAAGCGAATGTGTTCATCAACACAATCAACTTTTACTATAGTTGTTTCAAGATAAGAAGGGTTTTCTGAGACATCACGTGACTTCACTGTTGACACTTAAAGTGATGTGCCCTAACGAAATCCAATTGATTCTTTTCAAAAATCGAGAAAGTTTATAAAGACAGTTAATCGATTTTATTTAAGAATCTTATTTAGTTTAAATAAGAAGTATTCTGCTATGTTCTACCGTCAGGGTGCCATATACAGTTTATTGACAGACTTTTTTTTGGCATTTTTACCAAATAATAATAAAAACTTTACAAAAAACAACAAAAACAGTAATTAACGAGTTACAAGCCAACAGGAACTATGCGAAGCACAACGAAAACACCGCACTGCATACAAGTAGACGCTTTATTGACGTCAACGCATAAGTTTTCACAACGACCGAACCGATTCACCGATTTAGTGTCAATTATGTATTGTCAATCCCTATAGGTTAACGTTCCGTTTTACGAATCAAGTATTTGAAGGAAATCGTATTTATTTATTTTTTAAATCAATAAGCTAAATATTATTGGTTTGAAATTTGTGCTTAGATTTTTAGAGGCAAAGATTTATTGTGTTTTTGCAATGATATATATATATATATATTTAAATATTATCTTGAGTAATGGGTGAAACGGAATATCCGAAGTGTCATAAATCCCTTCTTATCTTAAAAGAACTGTAGGAGGTCAACATCGAAATCAAGAAAAAATTATAGGCTACTTTACTCGTAGCAAATTTTACTATAATTATAATAATTTAATGTAGTTAGTACCATATGCAAACGAAACGAACTGGTATTCATTCACAATAATATAGCAGGCTTTTTAAAAAAGAAAGTTATGTTGTTTATTATAGTTTTTAAACAGCTTTTAGCTTTACGTCCTGATGATAAAACAACTTTAAAAATTTAAATAAAATTCTGGGGACTCATTGAGATATTACCAACAATTTAAAGCCAATTTCAATAATTAGTAAAATAGCCTATTGCTGCTCCAATTATTGTCGAGGTAAAGCGTTAGTTTGTATGGAGAAACGAAATAAATGGCGATTTTGATGTTGACCCCGCTAAGTAGTTTGTATTAATGAACACGTTCGCATCCTTAGATTTCGCAACTGTTTTAAACCTATACACGATGTTCTGTGATTAAAATACTTTTTCATTGTGATTATCGATTTTACACATCCATTCCGCGGATGCATTGGATAACTATTTTATCACACGCATCGCCTGCGAGAATCACACTAACCCAGTGCACGTCTTAATACTGCTAGAAATAGAAAGAGACTGATGATTTTAATAATAGTGAAGTGATGATTTTTCAGAAAGATGTCAGTTAAAATCTAGATACTTGGTAATTATGAAATAACTATTTCTGGCAAATAATATTTCTGTAGGAAATTTCCAATTAACTACATAATTTTAGTTATTCGTTTCCTGTTTTAGTATTTATTTTTTATGTTATATTTATTTTTGAGATGTGAGATTATTATTAAAAAATATTGCAATAAACATTTTTTGTGTACATTGTAGACAGTTTTTAAAACTTAAATTTTTATTGTAATAATAATAGTAGTAACATTTTCTTTACTACAAAAACTAGAGGAATCCTCATACTTACACTACACCAAGATACGGAACAAATGGGTTTCTTGTGTTGTTAAGAGTTCAGTAGGTAATATAAAGTTTTCCCTATCAGCATTGCCTACATAAGTATTTTTTAAAACCCGGTCAAATGCGAGTCGGACTCGCGCACTGAAGGTTCCGTAAAAACTTGTAGGTAAATAGTTCGTTCCGGGAATCAAGTCTCGAGTTTGTTTATAAAATTATTTATTGTGGGATGGTGATGTGATGTAACTACACATTTTCAATTTTCGTTTTTTTTCCTTTACTAATAAGACATTGTTTCTTGTAAAAAATTTATGATTCTAGGTCAACAAGAAATACCCTTTAAGTTTTGATTCCCTGGCGAGTATCTAAGTATGCGACATAACTAGCCGTATCTTTTGATTGAGTTGACTTAGAAGTTTGATTTCTTCACAGCTGCGAGGGATTGTAGATCTGAGTATTTAATATAATTTTTCAATTTGATACCTCTACGTGTTCCTGATGAAAAGGGCCTTTAATCACAGACAGACGGACAACAGAATAATCCCTAAAAATAATTTTCCCTACTTACCCAGTATAGGTACATCTTTTGGTGTAATTCTAGAGATTATCTATTGTTATCGTGACTCGAGTTTGAGCTAGTGGCCACCTAAAGTTAAAAGTAATTTGTGGCCATATTACATTGACAAAAAATCTGTGATAGTGTGTAATAAATTTAAAACTCGTTTAAGTTGTTATACCTACATGGCAATGAAGTTAACCTTGTTCTGTGTACATATATCAATAGTTCGACGTGTGTATTGTCTTTTAGTAGAAGATAATGCAGACTGTTAATGAGCAGCCTGTTTAGTGGCATTAATATGTAAGTACTGTCTGTTAACTTTGATAAGTGAGGGATGTTCCAAATTAATTGTAAAATTGTACACTGACAGTGCCCTGTACAAATTATAGTAAATTGTAATTGTCAAAAGTTAAAAGTTGCCTACTCTGTAATAGTTACGTGTTATGGATCGAGGCACTTTTTTATAAATGCTAAATTGGATTAGCAAGATCTTTGAAAGAGTTCTCAAATTCTTTGTAATTAATTAGGCTAAGTTAATTTAAATAAATATCGATATTATCTAAAAAAAAATTGTTTTATTACTAAAAGAGACATGCAATCGATCAACCAATCTTGTCCAGTGTCGTAAGAGGCGGTCGCTGCATAAAGGAGTACATACTTGTTTCTTTCTTACGCTTGGTATTATACGCGGTATAAATATCAGATCTCACAATTTTGGCATAGGAAAAATACCAGCTTTCAATGTCGTTTAACACACAGTTTTAATCAGTTTTCACTGAATTGTCACCTAGCCTATAGCCTATTGATGTGCCAACGTCAATTTTTATTAAATTAAATTCACATTAACATAACATCCAGTCTCCATAAACGGATTTGATGCTGTTGAGGGAGGCGTTCGACCTTCACGGTAGAAGGTCTATGGTATGTTCGAATATTAAGTTAATTTTGTTTATGACAATCCGTTCTGCACATGCGCAGCAGTCGGTATTTGACTTACTTCATGTTCAACCGTTGATATGTTTGGTCTGTTATTATAAGTTTATAATGAGCTGTGTTTAAGATTGTGTCATAAAATAGTGTAGGTAGAGCAAGTGCAATAAATGTATTATAAAAGTCTCCTGGTCTCTCATTCATCGTCGTCCAACAGATGCATCCTTCAAAGATCAAAAAAATTGATATCGGATGCTTAATACCATCACCCTGCAAGTTACTGAAGGACAACTCGAACGTTCGGGAAGTCTTGTCCGCTAATCTGTGTTGTAAATTTATAGCTTCGAATTTCTTTACGAGTGTGTGACGTAATTTCGATTCAGTATGGAATATGTCAATTTGACCGATGATACGGTTATTGAAAATCTAATTTATTAGAGGTTTCCGATTTCTGACCGAGTCGCCGATAGCAAAGTTATCTGTGACAGCCCTAAATGTTTTTCTTGCGATCGCGATGACAGCCTTACATATTCAAGGCAGCCGTTCTACTATTATTATAATTCCACTGTGACATACATACTCAGATAACAATGTTGGTTCTTTACTATTTTTTTTAAAACTGCAAACTCTGGCTGTGCGCTTGTTATAATTTTTCACTAGCACGATTTTTACCAAATCGCATCCGCATACAAAGGAAGGAGCCAGTCAGGCGTTGCAGCCCGCTCGGTCGGCCAGTTACGACTCAAATCGGAATCAGAGACCATACATTTACTTATATAGACGCAGCGGCAGATGACGCTCAACCTTGGTACACCAGATGGACAATAATGAATAATTTACGTCTATTAGCTATAATTAATTCATATATGCGCTGCAGTTGCTTCTTCATCGCTCAATACAATATCGATAGAAAGTAGGTACAAACAACGGTAGGTCAACCTACCCAAAAAGTTAGTCATTAAATTTATTTTCAACTTTAAATCCAACGGATCCTTCGCATAAGGTCAAAATACGGACGGAACTAAGTCCGGAACATGCAGAGATCAATTGAAAAAAAAAACGTTTTGTTGTAGGTTGACGTGCTTGTTGTCTGTACCTACACGTAAAAATATAAACTATTATGTAAAAATATATTTTTGGTAAATAATATTCAGGTACCCGCCTGGTAATTTAAAATAACGTTATGAAAGAATTACTTACCTGTATTTCTATTTTATTACTACGGTATCTGTCAAAAACTACAAAAAGGCGAAACAAATTGACCAGAAGCCCAATTCCTGTAATTTAACAATACTATTTTTAAAAAAACAGTATTCTCGTAAATCTTTATTGAGACTTAAGATTTTATTGTCGAAAAACTTGTAATGCGACTGAAAATTGGCCAAATAGAAATCTCATTTTGGTTTGTTCTATTTTCAGTCTCATAACGAACTATAATTGTTTTTTTTTTTGAGTTTACCAGAATACTGTTTTTGTTACCAGGCTGGATCGCAACTACTGATAAGCATTTTCCACACAACTGGTAGGGCGTGACGGCGAGCGACGGGACGCTATTGGCGCGACGCAGTGTTTGTAATGTACATACTGTGTACATACTGAAGTTTATAGAAAAAAAGATACACGCACGTCGGTGCTAGGCGCGTGACGACACGAGTGTGTGACGAAGTTAGATGTTGTATTGCATGGTAAACAAACGTACTTAGTAGTCACGTGGTGTTCTGTATTTGTATATTTTTTATTAAATTTTTAGTAATTTAATAATGTATAGTGGAAAAATTGAACGTCTTATTAGGAACGACAACCAAACCGTCACGCCCGCAGTCTGACGTGCACGCCGCGCTGCTGCTCGCCGTCACGCCCCGCCGGCTGTGTGGCCAAGGCTTTAAAACGGGAATTGCGGGATTCAGCAGCACTGAGCATAATAGTACACACAAGACGTGACAAACGACGGTGATTCAGGTAGGTAGATTGTGCTTTGTCTGGTTTACCACTTAGCCTTATCTAAGGTGTGCGTTACTGGGGCGGCATGTCGACTCGGATCGAGATGAAAGTAGGTATATAGAAAATTTAAAGCCTTATATCTCATTCATGTGCCCCAAAAATCAAATTAGTGACGATACATATGCCTAAAAGGCACTGCAATCACAGCACACCATTTTATGTAGTTCAAGAACTAGAGGCTATTTTCGATTTTCAGAGAAACTCGTCCTATTGATACACCGTGCATTTTTTTGGAAAAAATTCTGGGGCACTTAGGGCACGAATTACAACACACCAGCTGACAAAAATCATATCTGTTCGTCCAGCCGTTTCGCAGATATGGAAATCCGCCAAACGTTACTGCAGCGGCATTTGCAATTACACCAAATCCACAAGGGGCACAAATGCCGCTACTCGGCCAAGAGAGGGCACATAATATATAAGCTACCCTTCAGGCTAATTTAAATTTGGCTAGGGCCAATAGGTAAAAATCATGCCGCTGTAGTAACGTTTTGAGACGTAACTCCAGCGGCATCTTATTTCCTAAAATTACTCGGAGACCTTAATGGGCACTAATTTGATTTTAGGGGCACATGAATGAGATATAGGGCTCTAAATTCTCTATATACTTTCATCTCGATCCGAGTCGACATGCCGCCTCAGTAACGCACACTAATCTAGGACACCTTTTTATGGTTTAAAAAAGTACTTCCTGGCAAACTAAAGAGATTCAGAACATTAAATATTCATTGTCTATATTTTTTTTAAATCATAAATTTAAAACTGACTGACAAAAACTAGTAACGAACCCCATTATCCAAGACCACTGACAACCATCCGTAGAATGGAACAGCCGGTTTTGGCCATTGCACCATTGACTGAGGGTGTCTTAACTTCAATGATTTTTAAATTATTTATTCTATATTCTACTCTATTCTGAATCATCACTTTTGGCTGTTTTTTTAACCTGTATAACTTACGCATTTTAGTAAAGCTAAGAATTGCTCTAGAATTACTCGTCTTTTCTAGTTTATAATTGCATGATACAGCCCGATCAACTACTTGGATATCTTGCAAAAGAAATAAAATAGGTAAACACATGGAAACAACAATTTATTACACATTAAATATTACGAAACTATGTTAAACATTGTGCTTCACGAAGCGTCCTACATTAACTTTGTCGCAGGCTGTAGTCATTAACTCGTCGAGATTTATATTATACATTCTGATGCCACAGTCCAATTATCCTTTCGGTCGTTAAACAGAGCAATCGTGATCAAGCTTAAAGACATTTCTTAAACAATACTGTTTTTCTATTTCGAAAGAATGTTCAGGACAGTTCTAAGCCGATAAGATCTTTTATCGTAGAAAAAAACAATTTGTTATCTAAACCCATCCGTTGTAGAGTTGATGGAAGTAAAATAATATCCAATAATGTTTGGTTTTAGACAACGCTAGATGCTGTGTGGGTGCCTTTGAATGGTCTACAAACACTAAGGCCATAAACCACAGTATAAATATTTTACACTGTGCTAATGTCAACGACTGTGAGTAGGTACTGTGACATAACCAACAATATATATAGGCACCTGTCTGTGCCACATAAAGGTCCTTAGACAAAATTAGAGGCAAAAGCTATAACGCGATTACAGAGCCAATCATTCATTACGGCTTTCCAGCGGCATAATTTGTAGGATTCATTGTTACACCAAAATGTGTGGTTTTGAAAAATATTTTAATAAAATTACAGACGCGATTTAAAAACATTTAATTTAATTCGAATTAAAGGAATAAACACAAATTCGTGTAAAACCGAACATAATAATATGCTTCTGGATCGAGTGATTAGACAAGGCTAATGCTGACACAATAACAGTGATTTTTTGGGAATTAACAACATCTAACTCGACAATAATGTATGGAGAATGTAGTTAGACGTCGTTTCCCTGTACTTGTGACGCCACCTCCAAAGTGACTGTGTCAGAGTATGCGAAACTGGATGCAGAAGAATAGCCGAGGACCGGGCTCAGTGGCGTGCGTTGGGAGGCCTATCATGTGTGCCCAACAGTGGACTGACCGGGGCTGAATATGATGATGTGAAAGGAGAAGTGATTAGGTTTCTAACGGATTGTACCTACTTTTCAAGGTTTTGCACGAATACATGTTCAACTACTAATTTGAACGTAAAAAATAGGAGGACGCCATATTGCCTAGTAGTCAAATGAAGCATGGTCTGAGTTCTGACTAAGTTCGCATACACTGTCCAGTCAGTAAAATGTGTACGTGAGTTAGCATGTATAAACAAGCTTGTCAGCAGGATGGGAATGCTTCACTTTCGTACATATTTGCGTGGAGTCCACCTTATTTCGTACGTCCAAATCTATATTAATAAAATAGCTAAGTAATTGAAATAACAATTTATGAATAACCTGCACACAAAATAGAACCACAATATTAATATTATAGTCAAGATACGAGCGCAAGATGTCTATGAATCCACCTGTTTCCTATTATATATTTTTTCATTAAAATTATTAGTATAGGAATAACTTTCTGCTGGGTTACATTCCTAAACATGGCCGCGAGTATTTATAAAATAATTTAAAATACTTGCAGTCAATTTTGTCAACCCCTCAGAAACTCTGCCAATAAATTATAAAATCATTTGTATTAAAAATAGATAGACATAGACATCTTGCGGTCGGGTTTTGTACTATTATGAGCATAAAATCACAAATTTGTAGGTACATAATTTAGTACCTAAACATGAATATAAAAGGCTAATAAATAAAGCATAAATTATTTATTTGTCTTTATTATTAGAAAATACTAAAAATAAACCAACCATTAAAGTGCTATATAATCAGAAAGTCTTTAGTGCAAAAAGGCAAACAAATGAAATTACTTATTTTCATTTAATTCTTTTGCACATTACACTCATTAAAAAAGAGTACTAATCCTTCTTCTACATTATTTAGTAAAACAGCAAGTACTGTACTATAATAAATTAGAATAGACTATTAGAATTTCATTAAGTTGATAACTTCATTACACCAGCAATAAAACCATAATTCAATAAATTAAAAATGCTCTGTACAGTCTGTACATGTAAGATTAACAGCACAATCAACAGCATTCTAGACACATCTAGAGGTAAGAATGTTTGTAATAATGCCTCTGATGTACACAATGGAATTAGTATCAGAATTTTATGATACTTTAAGGCTAAGTTCAAATGGCCGCGGGGTAATGCTACCGGCGCGGTACAAGAAGTAAACAGTGTTTATCGTTTGGTCACACTACCGCGCCGCGTGGCCCGCGATCCGACCCGCGCGTAAGATACATAAAATACTTGCGGGAGCGGGCGCGATCATCTAAACTTTGCCTAAATTATTTTTGGCTTAATTCAAGGTATATTTGCGTTAATACTTTATAACTATTTTTATGACAATTACTATTTCAACTACCTACACAAACAATTATTGAAACTATAAAATACCTTCTTGTCCTCTAAGCAATCTGTGGATTGACATTTTATAAGATGGCATTTTGGGGTCAGTTAAGGATATTTTATAGTACCTGTATAAATACATTTTGTTTAATTTCACTAGTTACTTTAGTCATTTTTCTTGTCTGCTGGTTGCTGCTCTGATTCTGTAATAGCTGGAGTACTATTCTTTGCTAATTTTTGTTGTTCTTCCATCTCACCAGAGAAACCAAACTCATTTACCCGCTTGTGATCAACCTTGTACATCCAACGTTGGTATAAAAATATGAAGAACACAATATCTGTAAAGGAAATTATATTGTTGTAGAATTGAATCGACAAGCAAAAAATTACAACAAGTAAAAGGAAACATCATATTTACCATCTCTGAAACATCCCAAACGATACATTGTTGGCATTTTGATAACAAATGCGAATATGTCATCAATAAATGTGTTAAGGAACTTGTATGTCATCATGCGCCAGGGTAGGTGAGCAACAGATTTTAGTTTATAGTTTATGAACAGCTGCGGAGTCATCATTATAAATCCAAAAGTAAGCAGATATCCATACATCATGTTAAGGATAAATGAGTACCACCCTTTGTGTTCATGGTACAACAAAGAGTACACACCATATCCAATTAACAGGGGAAAACAAGCCCAGCTTAAGTAGCGAAAAGCTAACATGTCATACTGTTTAGTACTAGATTCTGCATAGGATCCTTTATCAGTAAATGACAATTTAGGTATTCCAAATATACGGTCCTCTTTATTTATCTTCACATCCATCACTTTATTAATTTTCCATATCTCAATCAAAAGACCTATGAAACAAGATATTCTCACCATTACATTAGTCTCATTATCTAGCACATATAGAAGTACAACCGTAGACTGGAAAACATTAAAGAACACTGATCTCACTGACAATCCTTCCAGTGATTGTCTATTATTCCAGAATTGAATATCATTTTTAAATGCTAAGAGTTCAAAAATTGAATGAAGAATGGACACAGAAATTGTCAACCCGAGAAGATATGGCGATGTGTCCAAAAGAAGTTCTTTCACTGTGTCCTGCTCCTCATCTTGCTCCTCTGCTCCTAAGGCTGAGAACATACTTAATTTATCTCTCATAGCTTGTGCGGTGTACAACTGCCATTTGAAAAGACTTAGAGGCTGAAATGTCAATTGCAAGTTAAGGTTGGTTGTAGTTTTATTAATTGGTGTGTAGTCTCTCATCATGTTCCAATAATCATTTAAGAAAACTGCAGGTTTGTACTGTTTCCCCTCAGGCAAGAACATAATGAATTCATCAAGTGGTGGTGGTACACTTCCTTGCATCCAATTAGTTTGATCAGTCACTAAGTTGATGGTTAAGTTAGGATGCCAATGAGAAACTATCTCCTCCTTCATAGTCTCAGCTTTTTTTATTTCTTCTTCAGACTTTTCAGTCTGTCCTGTCAATAAGTTATGTGTTTTTAGGTATCGCAACTTCTTGTACTTATTTAGCATTTTTTTGCCATAAGTTACATAGGGGCCAGCATAATCATCTTTATTTTTTGGATCAGGTGACTTTCCAGACTGTACCACAAATATATGTAAATAGATTGAACCATTGTTTTTCAAAGAATCAGATGCGGAAATCTCTGTTGAGTATGTGAATGTGCCATCATTATTTGGACCTCCGTACCAGTCACCATACACTATTCCAGTTTGTTTCCAAATCAAATTACCATCTTCCAAATTGTTCAAAAAGGTATTTTCAGACACATAACAATACATATCTAATATTGTACCATTTCCAAACATGTTAATAGCAGGGACGCGTGGGGTGCCTGCAGGGTTGCTAAGATCTGGTTTTGGTGCTGCAGGCTGTCGAAACATTGATGTTATGAAATACACTACTAATGCCCTAATGATTAGAGATTTAGTTATTGCGAAAAATGATTCCAATTTCGTTGGTTGCATCCGCTGTCGCTGCTCATCGATTTGAGCATTGATCTGGAAAAAGGTTAGGTTAAAAAATAACAAGGTCGACCCAGGCGACAGAGCCATAAAAATAAGAGCACTGAGCAAGTCCTGTAAATAATAGTAATAAGCTATCTACATATTCCAAATTAAAAACATGTAACTTATAATTATTAAATACGTATTGAAATATATAATTCACACAGTCATGAAAAACTTACATCGACATTATCCTCAGTTGGTTCATTATTGGGACTCGGTACCAACCTATTATTTTCATCACTGGCTTCGTCATTTACATTCGACATTTTATATGAGTATTGCTTTATAAAATTTTATTAGCGTTGAAAACCATTAGCGCCTTTATAGACATCCGTCGAGAAGATTTGAGAAAAACCGAGCAATTGTGAAATGATGAATGTAAAAGAAAAATGACTGACTGACTGACACAGACAGATTAATGAATGACAGCAAACTTTTTTTTCTCCTACGAAAAATAGTTAGAATGATACGATGACTGACACATTCCGTCTGACTGACGTTACTACTGCTATTTGGACTCTATGGTCTTCTGAAAGACAAATCGATAGAAAAGTATTATTCTATAAAATATAACGCTAATATTTTTCGATTAGTATATTCGATGCGCAAAAGGCATCGAACCTTATTGGCATACCTTAATACCCTTAACAGACGCACCGATTTGGTTGGAGCCGACCAAATCGGGCCAACCTTCCAACCACTCCCAACATCGCTACAGACGTTCCAACGGTCGGCTATCCAACGTCAGTTGCCTCTTGCTCTACGGCAGAGTACGGACGTCATGCCGCCTGTTTTTTACACGAAAGCCCAATGAGTACCTAGTGTAATATTTTAGGGCTCATGTAATGCGTATGTATGTGTGTGAGTTTATTTATTTCACCTACGACTAAACGCCTTAATCTATTTTAATGTATGAGGTATCGTTAGAATCCTGAACAACAGGGGCTATATGCTTAAATATAATTTATTATTAATAACGATTTTTTAAAGAAATATGAAATATTAATAAAAAAAATAAAAAACACGCATTCGTCTTAACATCTCTCGTCGGCGGCGTTGCGAATGCGACTGAGAAGCTTTTGGCCGGAACAAAGCTTCCACAGGTTCCAATTTGGTTGGAGCCAACCAAATCGGAAACTGACCACGTCCGACCAGTATTAAAGCTGGTGACAGACTGCGGCGGACTCGTCTTGACATTGTGAGGTCAAGCGCTGCCATTGGTCTATCCTTCAGAGAACTTCCGCCAGCCCAAGGATCGACCAATGGCAGCATTTGACCTTACAATGTCAAGACGAGTCCGGAGCCGCGTCCGCCGCCATCTGACACCGGTATAATAATAGTTATGTTGGGCCAACCGCCGTACACACGTTCCAATTTGGCTGTAGTCGGCTGGTTGGTTCCGACCAAATCGGAGCGTCTGTTACGGGTAAAAGTCGCAAGTACAGACAACAGCACGTCAACCTTCCACAAAACGTCAAATTTTCCCAATTGAAATTGATCTCTTAGGTGTTGGACATAAAGTTGAAAATCAACTCAATGACCTTTAACTTTTTGGGTAGGTTGACCTGCCGTTGTCTGTACATCTATAAAACACATACTAATCGACAGAGAAGACATTTACAAACAACAAATACTCTGATAAAATGTCGTAAATTATGTACTTTCTGAAATATTTCAGATTGAAGATGTAAAATACAATAAAATATTTTCCCAAAAAAATATATTTCAATGTTCAATATTATGCATATTAAAAATCAGTCCGTAATAAAATAAACGAAAACAGAAGAAAATGTGATGTAAATGATTTGGTTAGTTAAAAAACTCAAATAAAATTTCAGAAAAAAGCAACTCTTGCGATACCTAATACATGCAATATTTCATGCGATACCTAATACTCGCAATTTAGGATTTAAAGGATTACTTATCGACTAGTATCGGAAAATACCTATTCCAAATACCTAATCCAATATTTATGCCTCACCTCTAGGATGAATTTTCTATAGTTCTTTTAAGACAGGAAAGAAGGGTTATAAGGATGGAATTTCATAATTTTTTAAAAATAAAAATAGGTTAACTCAAAAGTAATCACTGCTACAACACGCTTGACGTCCGCCATGTTTGCCTACACGTTGGCCAAGCATGTGGATGCCCTGTTTGTGTTGGGTGTTTGTGGTCGGTGTTTGGCACATGTTTGGTTTTTGTGGCAAACACCAAGCATGTGGATACCCTGTTTGTGTTGGGTGTTTGTGTTTGGTGTTTGTGGCAAACACCAAGCGTGTGGAGTCTTATTTCACCCCTCTTCTCTGCTAGCTAACTAGAGAGCTTTACTTTTTTTTGTCTTTTTGTAGATTGCAATCTCTCTCTTTAGGACATTCGACAATTTTTGTGGCTGTTGCGTTAAATAAGTCTTGCAAGGCATGTGTTCTGCAGCGAAATTTTTTTTTTTTGCTTTCATGACTTGCTTTCTAATATATTAGGTCTTGTGGTTCGGACGGAGAATCCGTTTCAGTCTGTAAGCCAGCTCCTCAAACCGGTGTCACACGGGGGCCGGACACCAGTTTTGAAACATGAAGGGGTGGAGTCTTGCTGGTGGCAAGGACCGGAACCGGTTACCAATAAAAGGGTTTTTAATTGGGTATTTTATAGACTTGTTTCCACAAACCCTATCAATTCGGTAAGCATATCGTCGACTTACTCCAACGAAAGGCTAACCAAATGAATACAGTTAACTCGGGTAAGCACTAACCGTATCTGAAAACCCTATCAAGGCTTACCAAATGAAAGGGTTTTATATGTGCTTAAGCAATTTTAACCTCTACGTGCACACCATTCGACTTATTATTGTATAACCTTTTATTGTGTGTGGCTATCGCCATGCCAGGGCGAACTTAAATACACAGACAGGTTAATACAAATCACCAGAATGCGCGAAAAAGACATAGACAATAGGGTAACCGTTTTAGTTGGTAAGTGCTAAATATTGAAATTACCAATACCCTATTTGATTCGGTAAGCTCATTGAAAGCAGTTAACTTTATTCAAAAAGGTTTCCGTAACGAAAGGCTAACACTGGAGTAGCTTATTAATAGGGTAACCCTATCTTTGGGTAACCTTTTAGTAGGGTTTTTTAATCAATAAAAGGGGCTGGCGAAGTTGACAAAAGGAACGACCAATGGCAGCGTTTGACCTCACAATGTCAAGACGTGTCCAGAGACGCGTCCGTCGCCGTTTTTCACCAGCTTTAGGGTGACTGTCGATACTTTTTTATTTTATAGGTGTTTTCCTCGTCGACAGTAGGTATGTGGTAGGTAGGTATGCATAGGTCTTAAGGTAGTGTGTTGTTTGTTTTAAATAAGATGCCTTAACGATCATACGCAGTTTCTTGGATTGGAACTTTTGTATGATATTGACATTGGATTTGGAGCTAGTTCGCCACAGCTGGATTCTATATGTTCATATAGGTGTAATGATACATTTACTGAACTATGATTGTACCCACATTGTACCGCTTTACTGTGTGGTCTTTTTTAAATAGGTACTGATGACTACGACGGCGAATACTATGTTATTATTTTTAACCGACTTCATTACGTCAAACCCTAAATTTGATCAATTAGAAAGAAAAAAGTCAAAAAAGGGAAGACATACTAGCTGGCATGCGTGGTTGGCCGTTTTCAGCTATAGGATATATATCCACTGCTGAAAAGCCAGTGACCCCCAGTGACTTTTAGATTTGCCGGTGTGTTCGTTTGCGGATCTCCTCATTTCTGTGTTCTTCCGATCTCGCAAAGAAACACAGAGCCTTTTCATAGCACGCTGTGTAACCTTGAGCTTTCTTAATGAGGCCAATAATAAGAGGCCACGTTTTTGGTGAGGCTGAGGAACAGGGTGTAAAGTTCCTCATCCACCATTGAAACGGGAGGATCCTCCGACCAGACCCGGACCAGGGTGTTGTGTCTGGTGGGCTACTGCTCAATCGCTCGGATAACTTATGTAGGATACGTCAGTTTTAGTTCGTATGTGGCGAGAGGGGAGTGATGTAGTGACATACTACATCACTCCCATCTGCGACCGATGGTCCATAGCAGGTTGAGTCGTCCATACGTCTTGTGATGCTTGCCGGGCCAGTGGAATGTTCCAGTAAGTCGGAACAAGATGCCGCATAGTTCCCGGTGAGTCGGAACTGTCTGCGGTGATGCCCCAGTGAGTCGGGGTGATGATGCTGCAAATGCTCCAGTGAGTCGGAGTGGTGCAGTGCTGTGTAGTGGCTGGCTGCTGCGTCGACCAGGAGAGAAGTGCGTCTCTGCCTGCTGACCGGCCGAAGTGCAGTGTGCTGTGCAAAGGCCGCTGAGAAGGCTGTGGGTGATGACCAGGAATGCGCGTCCGCTGCATGCCTGGTTGTCAGGATACCCGTAGTAGCCGTGGATGCTGGCTTGGCTTTATGACTCGCTGCTCGAAAGCTTGAGGAAGTGATGATGACGTCACGATGACGCTTTGCGAAGGCTGCGCTGACGATCACGTCGGGGTCACCAGTTTGGGGGTGTGAGGGGAGGATCCTCCGACCAGACGGGTGTTGTGTCTAGTGGGCCACTGTCCGACGGTTGTTGTCGGGTTCTTGTATTATGTTCAATCGCTCGGATAACTATAATATCGCGAAGTAGGATACGTCAGTTTTAGTTCGTATGTGGCGAGATAGATGTCGCTACACGTTCATCAGCTCTAGTATGTCATAACAGGTTATACACACTGGTTGTAGACCATGAAGCCAAGGGCGTCGGACCGACCGGGGGGGGGGGGGCAGTCCCCCCCCCCCAAGAGATCAAATGTAGCCGCACAGCGACCAAAGTGCGAGCAATTGACTTCCTTACCTATTAATAAATTCCGCATCGCATGACAAAACGTAAATAAATAAATTCACAAGGTTTAATTTTTATCGTAGAAATATTCAGAATAACAATAAGATTTTGACATCCGTTTTTAAAATTGCCGCCATTTTCATCACGACTATATTATATCAGATTTGCGAAACGCAAGGCCATTAAAAAGTGTAAAAATATGTAGGTAGGTATGGTGTGTGTGTGCATGGCATTTCTTTCTACAACAGCCGTTCACCAGCATTCACGTTAGTTTTGTATAATATTGATGAATTTTTTTTTGCAACTGCTTTTTTTTTACTGTTGTTTATTTTCGTTTCGACTATATGTATACAAATAAATGTCTTACCAAGATAAACTAAACACGGTTCGAATGACTGGTTCATTAGCTCTTACAAAAACAATAATTAACTCAACAAAAAAAGAATTAGCAAAATTAATCCATCGGTTCACGCGTGATGCGATGACCAAGGGAAATAGGGATTATTTTTTATATATATAGATTAGTGAACTTGATTGTTCACAATTCGGGCGGAGCGGCGAGCGGTCGGCGCGCCGTGATGACGTCACCGCGAATTTAAGATCTATTGCCGCCGGCTCGAGTGGCTCTAAGCGGGTAGAGTTACAACGGATTCTGGTGCAGTGTGAGGTTATCATGGAGCAATAATGGTGAGATTGATTCACGAGAGTCGGGGCTAAGCGGGCTGTTTCACTGCTAGTTTCGCCATTATTGATCGAAGTTCGGCACCGTAAACATATGCTGTTATTTCTTGATCAGACCTGAGAAAGCTATAGTGAACAACACCATGTATAGACCAAACAGTTACCATTACCTTTTTAACCGAATTCAAAAAAGGAGGAGGTTCTCAATTCGTCGGAATCTTTTTTAATTTTATTTTTTATGTATGCTCAGCGATCATTCGTTACAACGTTGACCGATTTCGATAATTATTTTTTTGTTTGAAAGGTTCAGAATGGTCCCATATAAATTTGGTTAAATTCTGATGATGGGATCTATATAGGAAAATCATCAAACATTGCATGAACTCCATACCACGCCAACTGATTTTAGTATCTATCTTACTAAATATCTTTGCCAAATGTGGACCGATTTTGATGATTCTTTTTTTAATGAATAGCTTATACCTACTTCAAAGATACTATAATAAAACATTTTCGGAAAAAATTTCACCCCTAAGGGTGGAAAAATAGGAAATGAAATCGGTGTTCAGCAGTTAAATTATGTTTGCACTCGTAAGATTTGTTTTGATTAGGATTTATCACTAAAATAGATGAAATAAGTTAATTTTATTTAAAAAAAAACCAACTTTAAAAAACTAAAACGCTAAAAATAATCTTACACTTAGTACCTACTGGCACCGACTCCAAAAGTAACTGATTAGGTACTTAAGTGTTAAGACTATTTTTAGCGTTTTAGTTTTTTTGTCGGTTTTTTTTTAAATAAAATTAATTATTAGTAAGCTTTGACCTAAGGCACTGTTGCGGCGTTTGACCAGGGATGAGCCATTGCATTTTTCGCTTTCGCTAATCGTAAAGAATACACTTTTCGTCACATAACAATTCGATATAACATTCCTTCATTTCTGTACCGATTTAACAAGGCAACGCAAGTTTCAACATGCGTTTGATTTTTTACATTTTTTTATCTATGATATGATCAGTCTCCTTACCAAACGCCGGACTCGTTTACTCGGATTACTCGGATTTTCTAGGATTTTCGAAGTAACCATCTTTCCCGTCTAAGCTAAATAAAAATAACAATTAAGAGCTAGCGCGCACGGGTTACTTTTTCGTCACTCGTATATAATAGTCGGCTAGCTTGGCCCGCGGCCTCGCTGCTCGGCAGCCCGCTAGGTCATAAAGTCGAAAATCGAATGTTGTTTATTTTTTAAAACAAGAACCCCGTAAGTTTCACTCGAAAATTTCACACCATGACGCTTTTATGTCTATTCAAAGTATCCATTAGAGCTAGCGCGCACGGGTGACTTTTTCGTCAGTCATATGAGATCGAGATATTCGACTATTTCATATGAGTTACATTTCTGTGTGAGTGACCAACAAGTGAACTCTGCGTGAGTGACAAAAAAGTCACCCGTGCATACTAGCTCTTACTATAAAATTGTAATTTCATACCTTACCCCTATTATGTAATGTCGTATCTAAGAGCGTTAACGTCGCATGACTTTTCATACAAACTCTCAAGACAGTCGAAAATTTGGAAACGAACGAACCGATTTTAATATGACTTTCCATGCATTAATAATAAGAAAGTCAGCCTCCCTAGCATGACCATCAAAACACGATATGCTAAAGCGATATATCGAGACCAACTGTTAAAATATCATAGATACAGCCGCCATGTTGAATCGCCGTGCCGGTAACGTCACATATTATGATCGCTGTTTCGATACAAAATTCAAAATGGCGGCTATATCAATCATATTTTTACAGTTGGTCTCGATATATCGCAATAGGTATCGCTAACTAAACTCGACTAAAGTGATATTGGCGGAATTCAACGGTGAGGGTGTGAGGGCCGATGACCCAAGATTTGGCCATTAAATAAAAGAAGAAATGATATCATATCATATAAGATTGTTTTGGTGGTCATGTACGGGACTGACTAGTCTAAAAAGTTGACTGGGTTTTTGAAAAACAGTATTCTAATTAAGTAATAACATTTTTAAACTTCTCGTACTAACCAAAAATTGCGAATAATTTTTATTAGCTTTACGAAAAATCCTCTGTTAACTTTTGAGTCTAGCCTGACTTGTTTATGCATGATGCATGGCAAGTCTTGTTAGAATCGGTTTGTCGTTTTCAATATTTTCGGCTTGAGAGTTTGTATAAAAAGTCGTACGATGATAACGCTCTTAACCACCACACCAGCCGTCGAGAAAGCGGCCTAATCATTGACACCCTGAGAAGATACCCGGGCAATGGACGCACGCCAGTTGCAGTATCCCTCATCAGTCAGCCAAATATAGGGTTGGAGAAAGCTGATGACAGAATGAACAGCTCCAAATATTACTATTTACCTCCATAATTGATCAATCTCTATATTAAAACACTTTTTATATTTATTGGTTTATTTCAAACACAAAATTGAAAGACTGACAATAATCGGACCCAAAATGCATTCGGAAATCTATTTGATTGCCAAGATTTCCAAAACATCACGAAATTAGTTCAGATAACATTAAACAATAAACATAAAATGTTACTAACAGCAATTCACTTTATAAAGTTTCCTAGAATCTACTGTAATACTCAGATTCCGTAGCGCACATTAAGAACATCCGACACATGTTTTCCATCACAGAGATTTCATTACCTACTTTTGAATATTACTTAAAAACATAGAAATATTCTATTCCTCATCTAGCAATGTAAATTAATGCATTACTGCCTAAAATTAACAAGGCCTAACACTGGCTTGTGCTTGCAAAATATACCTTCTGAAAAGATTTGCGCTATAAAATCTTTTCGCTTGCATTCATCACCTTGCATTGTCCCATGCAATCCACTGTACATTCTGGCATAATAAGGTACTATTTTATAGGCACAAGTAACAGACCTCTGAACTAACACTAGGTGACGGTAACAGTCCACTTAGTTTCATCTTACACCCTTAGGTTAGGGGCTAATATAGCAAGCGAATAGGGCGTTGAAGACAAATGTATGGCGCTATGCGAGAGCTTGTTTTATTTCGTTACATAGAGCGCCATACCAATTTTTTTATTCAAAGGACTTCGCTTGCTGTATCAACTTCTTTTTTAAAGTTTTACAAGCAGTTTTGAATAAATTATTAACTCACAGAAAAAAATAAAATATCATACATACCGAACGTCCCGATCATAAGGGTCCAGTATATTTAAAACTTAAAGCAGTTATCATGCACAGAAACTAAAGATTTAGTTTGATGTAAACAGCATTAAAAGTTATGCGGCGTTTTAAAGATATATTTTTAAAATCCAGCCATTTAGTACTTGGAAAAATTTTAGGGAGTTTTTATATTTGTATTTACATACTCTCTTCAAATTATCACTTATCACACACTGTCACATAATATATTTGCTATTTTGGGCCAAAAATGTAAAACAACACCCTTAATAGTTATATAACTTAAATAAAAAGTAATAATGTAATTCAGTTCATAGTTAGGCAGCTCATTTAAGTTCGAGTGTTAACTCGTGAAACCCAAAGAGGGCGCACGAGACCGCCCAACAATACAATTTCGATTGCGTCTCGACTCGCAGAGCTAAGCTAAAGTGAAAATTTGAAAAGAGCATGTTACTATAAAAATACAAATTTTCGAAACCTTCAAATTTTCCAGATAACTCAATACAGATGGTTCCCAACTCTTATTAGATGACTTACTGCACCCAAAATAAAAGGCAACTTTATTAGCCTTTTGGCAAAAATAAATAAAATGAAGATTTCACAAAATATCTCGATAGATGTAGAACCGACTTAATCGCTTCCATAAATGAAAATAATAATCTTCTAACTTCTGAAAACATTTGCATTTGCTTTATTTTCACTAAAATCTTTTTATTAATTTGTTAATTATTCTTATTCTGCTTTTAAGTTTTTTTTCACCCAACCAGGTTTTGAGCGACATTTTGGACTGGACACATATACGTTAAAATTGTTACTTTAGCAATTTCCCTATTCCAGAAGTGACTTCAAATATTTATTTTACATTGTCATAGTACTGAACAAGTCTATCTAATAAATAATTACTTTATTTCCCGCCACAAACTACAGCAGTAGTCCAAACAAAAAAAAACGAATAAAGCGTTGTTAGCTTAGTATATTCACTTAAATTAAGTAAACAAAACACATTATGTCACGTTGTAAAATTAATAATAGTTTATTTATTCCCTGTTACTAACTGTAGAGTTATCTAAAGTGAACTGTTACCGCGGCGTCGCGGGGTCACGGGGTCGCGAGGGCCGTTAGGACTAGTCCTGCATCTCCTCGGGCAGCTCGTGCGGGTTGATGATGCCGGGCACGGACAGCTGCACTCGCCGCTTCAGCTCCTGCGCCTGGCGCAGCGCCAGCAGCCGCTCCTCCAGGTACAGGTCGCTGTCGTCCTCGCCCGTGTACTCCTGCAAGTGTAGTGTGTACGGCGTCAGTACCGTGAACCGTCCTTGTGAACACCTCCGCCGAAATACTGTTCATCGAGAACTTTGAATTGCCGATGAATAGAAGAATATCGAAACAAATATTTATTGTTTCGGTGTAAAGTATTCAAATGCAAATCATTTATTGTCGTTTATGTCACATTAAATAATTAGTTTAGATGGTAAATAATTTCCCGATTCCAGTAATTTGACAGTAGTCGAAATCCAGTTTTGTTTAGAAACTTTACAAAAACATATAAAAGCGGTATTAAAATAAATAAAAAAACGCTATAATAGTTCGTAATGCGACTGAAAATGGAATTCATATTTTTTTGTCCCATTTCAGTAGCATTACATACTTTTTGTCAATATTATGTCATAATATATTTGTATTTTATGTTTACGAGAAAACCATATTTGGTAGTAATGATACTGGGAGCAGATCAAAACTGGATTGCGATAACGTTTAAATTACGGGAATTCTGGGACGGCTTCTGATATTCTGGGACTTCTGGGACGGAATTCTGGGACGGCCCCATAACAAGAGGGAAAATTGAAGCTTCGAGAAAAAGGAAAAGTTTCAGTTGAATTTAACATTTAACTAGAAGAACTGAATACACACACACACACACAAATAAAAAAACTTAAAATATGTATACTGCGGCCGAAGAACAACACGGTTTTCGTACCTTCTGCTAAAGACCCTAAAAATACCGTTACAAGAGGCCTTCAGACGGGCGCAGGATCGCAATGAGTAATTTGTTCAGTAATACAGGCTCTCTTCCGGACACTTATATGAACGAATAGAAACGGCTCATCATCGAGGCAACTAAATAGATGGGGCATGATTTTCTCGACCGACTGCAGAGGAGGGTATATGATGGTATGAAGTGTCTGAAATATCATATAAGGGACCGACTAGGAGGAGGGTGGTATACGACGCTAATGTATGGAGCAGTGGCGTAACGAATATTCGCATTCGCAATTGTTTAAGCGATTATTTGCGAACATACCAAATCAAATGAGCACAAAGACGAAGGTTTTACTAGGAACGATTTAAGAGTTCCACTGTCCACCTCCTGGCTCCATCATCAGATCAGTGCTATGGTGCAAAACTATTATATCCGAATGTAAGTGGATGGACCTGCTACGAAAATGTGTCGTTTCTTGGACGTATAAACCTAATAAATTAAAATAGCCAATACTTGCTTCAAACTTTTGACAAAATATAAACTGAAACTAGCTGTATAAAAAAGTATTGTTGCTCATAAATTGTTAAAAGTTTGTCACAGGTAAATGGTAATTTTTATTCAGCATTGGCGGTTTGCTATAGAGTATGCCATTTTTCTCTAAAATCCGATCAGCCTTCTATGAGTGATTGGATAACAACAACTTATTAGGTTGTTTTGCGACATGGCAGAAGAAGAAATATTAAGCTATAGTAGGAACATCATTCAGTAAATGAATTAATGGTGTTATCAATTATGTTTGATTTAAAAGTACTTACTCTTATCTGAACTAAGAAATCTCTTAGGTGATCCTTAAAAGCAGGAATATCATGGTTCAAGTTAAACAATCCTTGCACAGTTATCTTGATCTGATTGTCTGTTAAATGAGGGAATGCTATTTTCAATAAATTTGCCACATACTCCTGAAAGTAGAAATTGTTTACAAAATATAAATCACCATGAAACTATAAAGACAGTATAAATAAATATGTTCAATTTAGCATACTTGATGTTAACCATACCTGGATGTATAGTACATTGTCTGGGGTAGGCCCAAGTGGCACTGTAACACGACCAGCTTCTACCAATGAAAAGATATATGCCAATATTGTGGCATGCATGGTGAGGCCAGCACCGTGGGATGTGTCAGTTACAACACTAAACACATGTTCTAGAATGTCACACAAGTATGTTTGGTAGAAACTCTGTGCTGCTTGAGGATGCAGTTCCATATTCTGTAGCAATCCGAAAAGTATCTGAAGGCCAGTGTCGGCAACATTTCGCATTGTATGCTTAAATGCCCATATAATGGAATCCAGCACTAATTTAAACTGTGCTGGTGGTATGCTGAGGAATGCCTTGAAACAATGTGTATTAACAGCTTGCAAAAGCAAGAAAAACTCCGTTCTGTGCTCTGGATATTCTTCAAAATCTTTGTTTATCATTTCCAGAGTACATTCAAAGACCGCATCAAAAATTTTGGGTACTTCTGAAGTAATGTACCCACCAAGCTTATACACAATTGCAGCCATACATGATAATACTTCAGGTTCTCGAGCATCTGGGACTGTTGTCCTTTGATAATCTAAAAGAACTGCATCAAGAAGTGGAGGTATAAAGTTTTCCAAGACCATACTACAATCTGTAGAACGGGACACCCAACTAGCGATCAACTTCAGAGTTTCTTTCTTTATTATTCTCATATTCTTGATTAAAGGCTGTTTGGTGACAACAACACCATTAAGTGCTATAGCTTGGCTTATGTTTTCTGACATCACCTTATAAACATTCAGCATGTCCAAGTATATTCGGCCCAGCTGAACCACATACGGGTGCCCCAATGCTCGGCAAGCACGGACATTTGTTTTGAGAATACTCACAAGCTGCTTTACTGCCTCTGGATCTTTTAAAATATCCACATTGTGTGAGGCTTGTGATATAATATCATCCCAAACCTGATTTGGAAGAAGCATGTATTTCTCAATGAGCTGTTCCTGGGCTACTTGGTCAATTTGTGCACTAATCATGTATCCTACAGCTTCGTAAAAAGTGTGTACTTGTAAGGTTTGTAGATCACAAATAATAGAACTGATTGTGCTTAAAATTTCTTCAATGAATGGACAAGCTTCACCAACCTGAGTTGTCACAAAGTGTCGACGACATTTCAATGCAATCTTAATGAATGTGTCGCAGGCCATATCCTGGACACCATCATGGGTCTCGTGCATAAATTCAAAAAGTTTATTCACAACAGTTTTCAAAAACTTCCAGTGAGCTCTTAGGAAACGTGGATACTGTCCTACAACATACATAATGTTGCTGGCTATGATAGCTTTGTTGTCTTTGCCTTTTTTCTGTTCACACAAACCCAACAGTTCCTTGATGACGACTACTAAAAAGCGTTTCTCATCTTCTTCCATCATAGCTCCAGAAATTGATCCGATAGCCCAGCATAGTGTGTTAAGATTTTTCCATGACCATTCTGTACCATTCACTTGGTTCTGCAGCTTTTCAGTCATGATACGTTCAGTGTCTTGGTAATCTAAGTGGGTCAAGTACACAAGTGTTTCTCTCATATTTTTGTATAGATTTATTGAATCAGTGTCTTTCATGAACTCTCTTACAACTTCTCCATTTTCATTTTCGACCACAAGCACTTCTTCTGGTTTTGCCATTCGAGAAATCATGATGTAGCGTACACTACTCAAGACATCCGCATATAAAGCTCTCCCACCTACACTCTTGCCAAGGCTGTATAAGCTTGATGAATGGGGACTTATTTTGTAAAGATCTGCTGCTAAAGCATTCCAGAATTCCAGACAGATTTTAAAAATCTCAACTTCTTCTACTTCTGATATCAAGACTAGATATCGAAGAGCATTCATAAGAGTAGTAGTTAATCCTCTTTTTTCAATAAGCAAACCATGCTCCTTCAAGTATGTGCATAGAAAAAGAGTTAAATTTTGAATAAACACTTGTTCTTGATCTCTACCAGCAGCATAAGCCTCCCGGATGTTGGTAGATAGGGGGAGCATCACTTCTAGCTGCTCCATCGTCTGCACCAATAGCGCCACGAACTGGTCTTCATAATTGCTGACTGTGACACCAGCTATTTCTGTGAGACAGCTCAGTGTCACATTCCGAAACATAGGTACATTCAAAAATTTAAAAATTAGAGTGCTAATCAATTTCATTTCAAAAATGTAGCCCAAAGGAATCCAGTTCAGAAATCTCAGCAATGTGTGAAGTGTGGCATCTACCAATGTTGCATTTTGTGAATTTTCAAGTACAAATTGACATAGTTGAAAAATTTGGTTAAACTCTGAACACATGGTATCTTTGAGATGTTTTGCTTTAGTCTGTGTTAGTTGTCCAGTACTGAAAACAAACACTTCCTCACTGAGTAGTTTTAATATGACCATGTTGTTTTGGCAAAGGCTCTCATTAGTCTTCGAGGCACCCACAATGTCACTTATGAAGGTCTGCCAGTTGTGTGGCCATTCTCTTTTCAATACTTGAATCAATATCATGTTGAGCTTCTTTAGATACACTTTGTTATTCTCCATAGTGACTGGATCTGATGAATTTTTGATGATAAGACCCACAATGTATTTCTTTATTCCCTCACACTGATTTCTGGGCAATACTTTCCATCTAGTTTGTATTACTTGTTCCAATATTTGTAATGCATAGTACTTAGTTTCTTGATTTTGAGAAAACTCCAAAATTGTATCAACTCGTGTCCAAGCATCGGGATGCTCCTTCAAAGCTGTTAGAATGTCCTGTGCAATACGCTGCTGCTCACCCACAGATGAATACAAACATCCAACAATATTATCAAGCAAAGTTATATCAAGTTTTTGGTTAAAATCCAAAAGTTTAGATGCTTGTTGCTCTAAAGTTGCCATTCTGATTTTGGTACAACTTATTTCAAATTTGTTCCCCTTGTATAAAGCCAAACTTATATTGATTTATTCACATTCATTCCTCACCTTATGCGACACTGAAAAAAATAAATGCTAAATTAGGAATGAAATAAATAATATCACTCCAATTTATTTAGGTATAACCTCTAAAGTAAGAACATAATAAGCCGCAATTTTTTAAGGACAATTTGAAAATCACTAATATAGTAGAACATGTTTTGCTATCACTAGCGATGATATTTCATCATATATCTAAAACGTTCGCGGTAAATATGCGAGGAAAGGGAATATAGAGCACACACCCCGTATATTTGTCAAAGCCTTCCTGAGGTAATTGAAAGAATATTAGAAAGTACTAAATGTAACTGGAGTGCTAATAACTATCACTATATTAATTTTCATAATAGTTTGTGAGAAATTACATACCCGAGTAAATAATTTGCGGCGCAATCAGTCTAACGCACTTCCATACATACTAGTCCGTTGTTTTCGTGAAGCTTCAAAAAGCAAAGCATACATACACGTCCTTGTCTATGCCGCAGTTTTTGTTACACAAAACCAATATTTGCTGTATTATTTTTTCATTAATTACTCTGTTAAAGTTGTAGGTGATAAAAAATACCACGCATTATAAACCATTTAATTTCTGTCAATCAAGAAAGAAATCTATAGGTGTTAAAAAATCGCCATGGTTCGGTTATATCGATTCTACCAACGAAATCGATGTTGTCGTATTCTATGTTGTCGACTCACCTCACTACAACCACAGATTAATATTAAAACTATATAGCTTGCTCACTCACTGACCTATATTAAACTGGACAAGCTGCTGTCAAAATACATTATCGCCGTAGGCCTATGCTTAGGCTCGGACTACACACACCCGGAATTTTTCAGAACCCCATACAAAACGAATTGAATCCGGGCTTGTCCGGAGCCGTTTTGTATGGAGTTCTGAAAAAATCCGGATGCATGTAGTCCGAGCCTTATGGAGGGTAGAGGTAAGAAGTACTATCTTCGTTTTCAAAAAGTTTCCGTCAAAATGCGTTTTTGGTGGCGCTACAGTAGCAACGGGTATATTGTTCACATGTTTTTTAAAGAATGGCTTTATCCTTTATATTTAAAAGTCACTAAAAAGTTTTAAAATGTTCTAACTCGGCACTTTATACTCGGCATACTTCAGTCCGTCAACAACTGCTACATTTATCACCATACCCTTTGCCTACGCTAGCGCCATTTTGGAGGGTTTTGTAACTGCTATTTACTGCTTTAGCTGGACACTTTTTCAACTTTCCGCCCGTAAGAGATAGTACTCCTTACCTCTACCCTCCATACCTATGTTGTAGGCACGTAGTTTTACTTGATCAGTGCTGTAGGCCAATGTTTATTTCGCCTTTTCTGCGAAGGACGTGTAACTTCTATGTATTTAGCGAAATAAAGCTAATTAAATACCTACTCCTGTTGCCCATCGCTACATGGAGCACATACCTTAAAAAGTTGTTAAGTAAATATCCTCAAATAAATATTAATTATATGAGGATATTTACCTAACAGTGTTAAAACCTGAATTATACCCTTCGATTAATACCGATTGTTTTACTTTCCAAAAATGAGTAGAAATCGGATTTTTACCCATTTGGGTACATCGATCCCCTCCGAAGCAAAGAGGCAAGTGCGCCGGAATTGGCGTCGCCATCTTTGAGGTCTCGGGTTCGATTCTAGGTCGGGTCAATGTAGAAAATGATTTTTTCTTCGTTGGGTCGGGTCTGGGTGTTGTGGTACCGTCGTTTTTTTCTGTTTTCTATAATACAAAAGTTACATAACTTAGGATCAGGAGCAATGTATGTGATGTTGTCCAATTTTTATTTATTACTAGCTGTCCCGGCAAACTTAATACCGCCTACAAATATTTTTTTTGCCGTGTTTTTTATATAGCTTGGCCATAACTGCTGCGCACTCTCTGAGGTATGCGCGGCGAGGTGGGAGCCGGGGAAAACACCCGTCGTTACACGTTACGTTAACGTCGTTACACGTCGGACAAATCTTACGATATCAGTTTACGTATAAGGCAAGACTTGTGGCGGAACGGTGGTCAGAGGCTCTTTAGTTGATCAAAATGTATTAGTTGTATTATCTTATTAGTTGATAAAAATGTAATTTACAAATACTCGATTCAATTTTTATTAAAATATCTAGGCAGTTGATGAATAAGAACTAGACTTATAATTCAAATCAGAATTTGTTTTATTTAAAATTTACTATAATTACAAACAAATAAAAATAGTATATGTAGTAAAGTTATTCTGACATAGATTGTGTTTCAACTTCATCTTCCATTTCGTCATCATCTTCATCGTCCATATCGCCATTAGAACTTGAATCAGAGTCTTGCAAATTTATTATGAATGAATCGATAATATTATCGAACCTACTATCGCGATTCCAGTAATCATTTTCATTTTTCTGGTCATGAGCATCGCATCTCTGCCATTTTTCTGCCGTGAATTCTGAAAACAATTTATCCAATAAGATTATCTTTTCGTCTAGAGAAGAATTAATATTGTTTTGGGCTATGTTGTTTTTAATATCAGCCCAGACCAACTAGATTGGATTTGAATCTGGATGGTACGGAGGTAAACGCAGAACAGTGTGTCCACGGGCTTTCAGGAGTTCGTCAATTCTATACACGGGTTCTTTTTGTGCACTTGTGATGAGAAGTAGCAGTTCAGCCTTTGTCATGGTTCCTGAAAATTCTACATTGTGGCGTAGCAACCAGTCTTGCATTTCTCTTTTGAGGCTTGATATAGTTGGCTTCTTCTCAACCTGAACGCTATGGTAAGACGCGTTGTCCATTACAACAACAGAATTCGGCAGCAACTTATCTCTTAACTTTTCATCTACTTACCCACTTATAAAAAGTAGGCCCGTTCATATCTCCATGATAGTCGCCAGTTTTAGCATCCGATTTGAATATAGTCAATACGTCATCCACCAAGCCATTTCGACACCCAGCGTGAAGAATTACCAATGGCCGTCCTTTCCCAATATCAGCATAAATTCCGGATTCTGACGATGATTTACTGGCATGGTGACTGGCGTTGATGTATGTTTTATCAAGAAAATATATGTTGCTGTTTTACGTTCTGTAATTTCTGATTTGTGTAAGGTATTTTTTCCGCCACACTGTAATATTAGGTTGCTCTATAAGGAGTAGTCTCTTCGATTTGCATTTTTTGTAACGGTAGCCCATTTTGTGTAAAAGCTGTCTTAAATATTGCCGTCCACAATTCAATATGCCATCCTGCCTTAAAATTGATAGTAACTTTCGTACCCTTGGTATTTTTTTTTCGACATCGTAAAACTGATGAATTTTTCTTCTGATAACTCCAAGGTCAAAATCATCCACAGCATGTTTTTTCTTTATAACTTTTGGTTTTTTCGGCGATTGAAACTTTAAACGGCTTGAATTTTCAATTGATAAATAACCCGCAGAAATTACACTATGCACAGTTCTTTTGGAGTACCTACCCCGTAGCCTTCGCAAAGATTTTGGCAATATTCGCATCACTTTTGCATTCAAAGCTTTCTCTGTCTGCTTTTCTTTTTTTAAAATATTCAGCCACTTTAAAAATTACGGTTTTTACATCACGAGATAACGCACGACCCATCTGTAAATTTTTATCTCATGTGCGTCTGACATTGACGGTCCGATACAAATGACACTCACTACCAGCCGCCACGAGCGTTGACGGCGGACTGACTGACTGACAGAGCGCGTCCCCCCGTCTCGCCGCGCGCATACCTCAGAGAGTGCGCAGCAGTTATGGCCAAGCTATAGTTATTCTGCTATTCGGGGCGGAGAAAAATTCAACAAATTGAAGATCATAAAAATCAGTCCAGCCAGTCTCGACTTATAAATGGTATAACTAACCCGACTTTCTTTTATATATATATACTAGCTGTCCCGGCGAACTTCGTACCGTCCTTCATAATTTTTTTTCGTTAATTTTTCCATGTTTTATAAACTTATTCTGCTATTCGGGGTGGAGACAAATTTACCAAATCAAGGATCATAAAAATCGGTCCAGCCGTTCTCGACTGGTGTAAGTAACCCGACATTATTATAAATATATAGATAATTATAGATTATTTAGCTTATAGCGATAAGACCGCCTAAATTATGCATCTTTCTGTAAACACAAATTGTAACTTCTTTGTATGGTGTACATTAAAGAGTATCTATTTATCATCCAAAGGATATTAGATAGATATCTAATATCCTTTGGATTAATTATTTTCCGTCGCCCATCGCTAGTTAAGTTACGAGACTTACGAGGTACTATACAATTTGCCAATGCATGGCTTCTTCCAGCCCACCTAGACCCATTTTAGAAAAACCGTATATTGTTAAATCGGGGAATCGAACCCGGGACCCATTTCGCTTAAGGTCAGTACTGTACTGCGTCATATTACGCCAATCGGATCGTCAAAGACCCTTTTTGCACTGCACTGCAAACCAAAAAGGCCGACAGGCCTTTACAAAATGGCGGTGGAGACAAACAAAATAGGTAACCCAACCACAGAAGGCCAATTCCCGTAATTTGACAATAGTCGCAAACCGGTGTCGATCCGCTCCCATTAACATTACGATCCCAAACGGTATTCTCCTAAACCCAAAAAATTCAATTATAGTTCGTATTGCGACTGAAAATGGAAGAAACCAAAATTCGATTTTTTTTTGCTCTGTTTTTAGTCGTATTGGGATAGTTTTTATAATTTTACGTAAAATTGAAAGTTTACGAGAATACCGTTTGTGATAGTAATGTTACTGGGACCGGATCGACACCGGATTGCGACAATTGTCAAATTACGGGAATTGGGCCTCTGGAATGACACGCTGCGCTTCTGTGAACCCACCCAATTTTATTTTTTTTGTTTTCGGACTATCGGCCCATCTATATCTTTCTAAACTTGGTCGCTTTCAATCCGGTTTTCGCCAAGGCAAGTCTACTAAGTACTTTAATTTACAAGCAGACTACATCTTAAAAGCGTTACTTTAACCAAGTAGTAGGCAGTACCGCTACTTGATTTTAGTAACGATTTTAGCACGCAGTTAATATCAGTGCCGGTGTTCCTCAAGGTGGCGAGCTGTACTCCTCTTTGTACTTTTCATCAATTCGATTAAATATTAACTATTAATGTAAAAAAAATTTTTTCACATAAATGCAGACGACCTCCAAATATATTCTCAAAAGCGCTTTAGAGGCCTTTCCAGTGTTGCGGAGGTAGTTAACAACGACCTTAATCGTATACAACATTTGGAACAAGTCATTTATCTCGGGGTAACCTTACTAAAACGCAGATGATACTTAGTTGTAGGGGTTTTTTCGGCAAATTGCTAGAATTGACTGGCCGGCTTTGCAATCCATAACAGTTGACGGTGTCCAGATTCCTTTAAGAAAAGTTTGAAGCCAGGTGCTGTGCGTTCATATTGATAGCGCACTCAGTTGGACGACATAATCTGCGGAAGTCAGCAGAAAAAATTATGCAGCGGCAACGTTACTAAATACCTACCTGTACTTACCCATCTAAAATTGCTTTTGTTAAGCTTTATTGTTTCCCATCCTAGATTATTCCGATTGCCTAATACGAATAGTTATAGGAAGTATGACCATGTTACCGAATACCTGACTAAGCTTAAATGGCTCCCTATGCGTCGTAGGCTTGCATTTTAGTCCGAAATCACCGCCATAATCATATCAAGGTAAACGTATTCAAGTAGGTATTTGCGTCTGGGTGTCATCTTAATATAGCTACTGCTGAACGAGCTGATAATGAAAGCCACAGAATTGACTGGCCGAAAATAACTTAATCTTAATAGGAGTTTACTGGGGGCGTAAACCAGCACACTTAGATACGAGCAAAATTAAAAAAGTTTGTTTCTCAATTTGATTAAGGTATTGAACCCAGGGTTCACTACGTCACTCCAAAACACGTTTCACCTAATAACATTTCTACTATGACTACTCATCGAACATTTGTTTATTCGGTAATTCAATTTATACAATGTTTGATACTACGAAGTACGTTTGTTCTTTACTACGTTTCACCTAAATACATTTTACCAAATATACGTTTTGTCTTAGTACATTTTATCGAAGCACGACTGCTATTATTGGATATGCCGTTGAAAAATATTGTAGGTGTGATGAAACCATTCGTCAGTTCAGGGATTAATTTTGCTTTGTAAGTCAAGTGCCAGCCAAGTCATCAATTCAAAGTCAAGTGTGTCAAATAATTACCAAAACTTTATTATTTATTATAGTGTCATAATGAATATGTCTACGTGATCACCGCTCGCTCGGCTTGGGAAATGTTGTGGTCACTGTTCTAACCTAACCTAACCCAGAGGATACAACCTAACGAAACGCTCTTGGCCGGTTTTTTAAAATAATTCAGAAATACTCAGGAATAAAATTAATCATGTCTTTTAATAATGTTACCTTAAAGCTTTCGTTTGGATTTTTGTATGTATTTGTTTAGAAAATATTAATAATTTAAATAAGTAATTCAAAAGACAAGAGGAAGCAAGTTAAAGTAAATGGCATCTGGGTGAAACATCATTTGAATTAACAATTTAATACAAAACAAACCATGGATCTGTTGACATTAGGTCAAATGAACCACCGGTGTAATGTCATTTGCTATAATGCATTCTAGTATAAATGAGCATCCGAGGAATCGTCAAAGGTGAAATGTAACTAGATAAAACGTATTTTGAAGTGACGTAGTGAACCCATTGAACCCAAGACCTTATTTTTGTCACGGTTACGACGATTTAAGAATAAAGCAGGCGGTTTTAACTGAACCCGACTTCATTATTTATTTATGTTTATAGAGGACTTCAAAAAAGAGACGATTCTCAATTGGACTCAAATAAAATAGTGAAATAAAGTTAAGTTTGTAAGACTGAAAAAAAAAGCGAAAAATAACATTTACTAAAACATACGTAAGTAATCAGTTATTTTTGGAGTCGGTGCGAATGGCTGGCGTCAAAAAACTTACTAACGTTATTTTGAGTAAAATATGTTTGGTTTTAGTTTTTTTTTTTTAAAATCGGTTCTAAGCTCCCTTTCTTGCTCTTTGACTTAAACTGCCTTCTTATCCTACCATAACACTGATCTGTCATCTTCAAATCATCATCAATAACCAAAGTTAGTTTCCATAATTCCTACTGTTATAGAGTTACTTACCCACTTTGGAGATAACTCTGCGCTGCAATACGTTGCTGTCACCATAATATTACTGCATTGCTGATAAGTACAATACTTATTTATGAACAAAATTATTTTTAAACAAATATAAAACAGAAGTTAGCTCTGTCACTTGTCTCTGTCGATCGATAGTATAGCTGAATTTGGTGCATTCTCATATCTAAATTGTATACCTATATGGCAACTGCGTGCCCTAAGTTACAAGTTGGTCTTTAAACACGCTTGCGGGGTTGCTTTGCCTAATTGTTTAATGGTTACTAAAGACATCGGCAGCCTCTAACTAAACCATTTTTACTGCTTTCAAAATATAGGAGGTTCTCAATTCGAATATACCTTTATGTTTTACTTTAAGATGGTCTATAGAAAAATTAAGAAAATATTTTACCCTTTTGGGTGCAAAAACAGGGGATGAAACCAGTTACCTACAATATTTTTTGTTCAGACTCAAATGATTCGTCTTAAATAAAGTTTTGTAAAAAAACAGACTAGAAAATAAGCTAAAAAGCTCAATATTACAATAACGTTTACAGCGTTTCACATGCAGCTACATTATGTCGCCTTGCTCCATTTAGCCTAACGTCAAAAGTAATATTCATTTATGAGGTGGAAACTTTACGTCTTTTCAGCTTCACAGTACTTATAATTTACATAAGCAGATATAACAAACATTTTGACTTAGTTTATTGTTGGTGTTATAAAACACATAAGTATTTCAAAGTGATTATAGTGATTTTTAGATTCAGCAAGATGTGCAAAATCCCCCAAAAAGACTTGTAAATATAGCATTTTCAAATCTCAAATTCTAGGTCTACTCTATGTGACTATTATATTTATTTTAAGTATAATTCTATTATTTATTTTATTCTAAAAAAACTAAAAATCTAATAATAAGTAGCTGTACCTATAGTCAACTAAGTAGGTACTCTAGTAGTGGGGCTCGACTATGCAACTGTTATCTGAAATGATACATAAGTAATTTAGTTTTAGTTTTACAAAAAAATCGTTTTTTTTATTTCCGAATGAGTTAGTATTTGTTTATTGTCCTCTTTCCACTTGATGGTAATTGATGATGAAGTCGAAGAAACACTATCTAAAAATAAGGGGTTTTAAATTTGCCAAAAATTTACGACTTCTGACTGACTTTGGTAGTCGTATAAAAGCTAGCAGTGTGTAAGAAAGCTTTCATAAAGCAAACCTTTCTTCAACGACTCACTAACTAATTAAAAATGTGTCTAAAGGTTTTGATGCTGCTATTATCGCTAAGTGGTACATTTTCGGCTGACACGTGGAGAAAACCCGGATGTCATCGAATAGGTATGTACCTAATACCCGTACCTATCTAATGGTGTTTCGGGTACACTTGCGCGGAAGGCATTTACGCGAAAAACACAAGACAATCATCGTACATCGTAACGCGTTACCCTTTGCTACGACGCCCTGACGACTACGAGACGGGGCGCCGCGTCCGCAGCACCGTAATGATTGTAGTCAATGAAATCACCGTAGTGGCAAATGTTTTCAGTTTGAGGAAAAAAATAAAAATTACTAATCTTTTTTTTTATACCCAAAATAGGGCATTATTGTCGTTGAAAGTTTGTTGTTACTACGCTAAGGCCTAGCTAATTGTCGGTTATATATTAATATGACGTAGTGTAGTAGTAAAATTTTTATACCATTTTCAACGATTCTCCACAGTATAACTTTTTTTAACCTATTGTGTCCCACTGCCGGGGAAAGGTCTCTCCCAAGTCCTTCCATGTTTCCCTGTTGAGGGCCAGAGTCTGCCAATCCCTAGCATGGCTCTTCAAATTGTCACGCCATCGCTTCTTTGGACGTCCTTTACGACGATATCCATCTTCAGGAATCCACTGAGTGACGATCTGGGTCCATTTGCCCGGATTCATCTAGCAGGGATATAAAGTAGTTAGTGTAAGTGTACTTGTTTGAATATATAGACTTTTTCAAGGTATTTTCTTTTTTTAATTAACAAGTGTAAAAAATTTAAACTTTCACCTCGATAGCAAGACCAAAATCGAGAAAATGTTTGCCCTGCATAATTTCCTACTTGTCCTATTACAAGGTGTTAATGAAATAACGCCAAACCTTTCAGGAGGTGATTCTACTGCTCAAATACAGTTTTTATTTTCATTTGGGCCAACATTAAAATTGAAAAAAAAACACTTTCCCATACCAAATCGCCGACTAGACATCAGTACTTAGGTACTATAATATGGTAAAGTGACTTTCCCATCCACAGTAAAAGTTTTTGTGTTTATTTAGCTAGAGATTGCGATGTACACGAATTAGTTTTGCATAGTTTACATACTTCTAAGGCAAGAGCATAAATATACAGGGTTACAGGTAAAGTCGACCAGAATATTGAAGGACGTTATTATTCAGGTCATTTCTGATCGAATTGATCCTATAATATGGTATCCGAAACCTAACCGTTACGGAGATATTGAATTATAAAGAAAATTTTTAAAACCTTTTTTCTTTTGGCTTTTCTATCGATTTTTTTGCGATTTGAGCTACTAGGGCCCGGTTTTTTTATGTTTCCAGTTAGAAGACATGTCAATTAATAAAAATGATCAGCAAAAACTGAACCTATTACTAACTGCTTAATAAAACTGCTCGACAACGGTTGAAATTAAAGAATTTTTACTAATTTTTTTTAACTTTGAAGACCTTTTTTATAACGATTAGAAATAATAACGATTAAGACGTTCTTTAAAATGTTACCTAGATCTTATTTTTTAAATTTGGCACCTCTTTGCTATGTAACCCTGTATAAATAAATATTGGACTACATCACATACATTGCTCTGATCCTATGATAAGTAGCATTTCAAAAGATCCATTTCAGACAAAGTCCATACGAGTACCACAAATAATACAGTCGAGTCAGTAACACCATAACACTACACAAATATAAAAATTACAAAAAGATAAAAATAAATAGGTAACATTTGAGGCATTTAAGGGTTTCTTATGTGCAGTCGAACCCAATGCTGCATAAACGGGCACTCCACTCGCCCTGCTACAACACGCAGGATACTGCTGGAGCTCCCGCGGACACGGCTTAGCATCGAGGCGGCTCTTTTGCGTAGAATGGCATGAAAGCCATCGGTATGAGCGTCCGCGAACATGCCTGACGCGCTGCAGTATCGCGATTCGCGGCAGCCCCAACAATACCCTGAACGCGTTGTTATAATGCACTCGCAGGACGTTGATTGTCTTCAGCGTACAGCTAATCCACAGGCTACACGTGTAGAAAGACTGGCAAAAAGCTTTGAAAAGTATCACCTTAACGGGTTCAGTACAGCGTGCAAACCTGCGAGCCAGCATATTGCATCTGACTGCCAACGCCCGTCGCTCCCGTTCTATATCCTCGTTATCAGAGAGATCCTCCGTCACCCAGTGACCCAGATATTTAAAACGCGATACCCGTTTTATTGCAACACCGCCTAAAAGACAGGAGGGACTGCTGTGATATTGTGACCACGAGACTGAAACATCAGGATTTCACTTTTCTTAGCGTTATATCTGAGTCCATGAGCTCCTGCGTAATCCTCGCACACCTTAAGAAGTTTCTGAATGGCGCTAATCGTGGGAGCCAACAGCACCATGTCGTCCGCATAACTTAGATTGTTAATGATTTGATTTTAAGCACTTGTGTTACAGAAATCGGAAACAACGACGGTACCACAACACCCAGACTTGAGACGATATAGAAAAGTTATTTTTCTACATTGACCGACCGGGAATCGAACCCGGGACCTCAGAGATGGCGAAACCAAGTCCGGTGTTCTCGCCTCTCGGCTACGGAGGTTGTCAGCATGCCGTCTTATTTCCCATATCCCCACTAAACACTGCAGAATTTCAGATTGGTGTAGCCGTGCCGCCTCCATGCATTGCAAAAAATACAAATAAAAGTCCAACAATCACACTAATCATTTTAGCCCCAAACTAAACAAAGCTTGTACTACGGCGACTAGATAACGGATAAACATACTTAAATACGTTGATAAACATCCATGACTTATAAATAATACAAATGCTCGTGCTCATCACACAAACATTTACCCCTTGCGGGATTCGAACCTTCAACTGCCCTGCTTTGCAATCCATAGCGCGAACCACTACATCAGATGGTCGGCATACTACCTTGTTCACGTTGTTACGTACGAGCAAACACTGCAAATTATTTGAAAACATTAAGATGTTTTTTAATTTTTTTAATTTATTTGTTATCATACATACAGCTACTATTGTTTATTGTTTATTATATGTTATTCATTATAAGTAAAATATAAGAAGGTACTTTATTTTATTTTATTTGTATTGGAAATAATTTTGTAATAAGGTTATTTTGTAGTAGATATTAGGAAGCTGCAACTATCGATCTATTTTCCTGTAATGGTAGCTGTATGTATGTATGTTATTTTATTTTCACATATAACATTTCATGATCTACTACCAAAAGAGAAACCCTTGTTTTTTTTTTACTCATTAATGCAAAAATATATCGTTCTAGTTATTTTTTTTTTTGCGTATGGACGGCGCTCGTAATATTTAAAACTTTGAATATTAATAGACAGGTACTGAAAGTAAGAATTTTGAACGTTTTTATCAGGTCATACAAGGAATATCAGTATACCAGATTGCGTCGAGTTTAAAATCACGACTAATGCTTGCCGTGGGTTTTGTGAGTCGTGGTCCCTGCCGAGTATCATGCTAGGCTATAAGAGGCACCCGGTCACATCACTAGGACAATGCTGCAACATAATGGAAGCTGAAGATGTAAGTACATCGTATAACTAAAATAAATATAACTATTAATACAGTGTGTTAAAAAGTACCAGACAAATTGTAGGAGATATAGGAAAATCTGACGCCCTCCAGTGGTCTTGGGTCGCTAGAGCTCCTCTTAAACGCCCCATTATCGTATGTGATAGCAAAGTTTATGGAACTGTGCTGGCTGGGTGTAGAACGTATCAGCCGTGCGACACAGTTTTATATTATTTTAAGTAAATTATAATTAAACACAAATCTTTTTTTTTTTAATAATCCTGTATCTCCTGAAATTTGCGTGGCACTTTTTTAAATAACCTGCCATTTATCAAAGCGCCTATATTGTACTTGGGTAGCAATAAAATCCCTACAATATATAGTTAACAGCTCGTCAACCTATACCACTAATTTTCTCAATTGATATTGATATATCAACGTGTCGGGCTTAAAGTTGAAAATTGGTTGGATGACCTTTAACTTTTTGGGTAGGTTGACCTACCGTTGTCTGTACCTACCTTAAGTTTGCCCATAAGAAGGTACAGCAAAATATATTATAAGACGATAGAAAAACAAGGCGGTAGACTTCAATCAGCACTTTTACACATCTCAATATAATTTTTTTACCCTACCACTGCTTCGGGACAATTTGTGGGCTAGTGCCGAGAAAAAACAGCGGAAGAAATTCGGTCACTGTTTGTTTATTTATATTTTTTTATTTTATTTTTATATAATTAATATTTTTACAAGAAGCTTTTGACACTTTTGTTACATTGTTTATTTTATTTACCTAAGCCAAAGTAGGACTTACCTTAGCCAAACTATAAATAAAAATATATGCCCCATACTGTTGTATGGGGCATATATATATATATAGGTGTGTTCACCTGCTGTCATGATTTGGAAGTAAGAAGTTAACATCCTTGTGCTACGAGGTACAAGACAATGTATTACGCCAGGGGCGTCTCCCAGCGCACCCAGGCTCGAGCCAATTTATAAAATATAGTTTTTTTAATTGACCCGAACTGGAAGTCGAACCCGGGTCTGTTTATTAGCGTTCAACGCGAATTACCGCGCCACTACACTAATTGAGTCATTACTATCTTCTCAGGGACTATTTGATTAACTTATTTTTGAACCATCCGCTTTAATGACTGTTTTTTTTTTCAGGTCCCAGTAAAAGTTCTTTGTTTAGACGGAGAAAGAAATTTAGTGTTTAAATCTGCGATATCATGTGCTTGTTACCATTGCCAAAAGGAATAAGTAAATAAGTTTTTATATTGGCTGGCGAGTGGCATTTTAAATGTAATATATTTTTTTGTATTTGACAGATAATGTCAATTATTACTACTTTACTAAGTACTTACTATGCAAAAGTTCAACACAAAAAAGTTTATATTTGTAAATTGAAATTACACATTACATATGTATCTAGATTTCTAGTAAATGTAGGTACATTAATCATAATAGCATATAAATCCAAGTAATGTATTCGCAAAACAAACCAAACCAAACCAAGTTTGAAATTATTAATAGGAAGCAATGAAGACAAGCATTACTTTTATTTGAAGTCTATCTGATAAAGGCTGCGGGTTAAAAAATAGTTCCGGAAAATGATCAATAATAAACACTACTATTTACAAGTATTATTTTATTATATTATATATAATCTTAAGAAACGACTCGCAACATGTAAGTAAGGGAAGTAGATACCTACCTAACATTATGTGTAATTTATTATTTTGTATTAAGTCAGTCATTAATCATTATGTACGTTAATGTAGTTTAAGTTACCTAAAACGTGTTAATATTATAGTAAAAATTAAAATAGCGAGATATGGTACCAAATTAAAATTAAATCAGATTTATTGAAAGTGCAAAATAAGTTAAAATTGTGTTTATTTTATTCCATCCTGTAAATTCCTGTCCTATGCATTACCTATCTATTAATAATTTTTACACCTATAGTACACTCTGTGTAACGAACGACCCATCGATGTAGTAAACTATCGAGGACAGACATCGAGGCGTTGATCATCGATCGAAGCAACCTCAATCGAACTAGAGTAAAAATCTCGTAATACCTAATATGGTGACAGTGGACGTGTTGCAGCCAAGATTTTCTCAGTACAAATTTAACCAACCAAAAACGGTTACTACCCAAATTTTATAAATAATTTCGGTTAATATTAATAAACGTTTAATTTTACACAATAACAAAAAAATCTACATTTCGTGTCTGCTTACAGAATATACAATTAATCACATCGTACTGGCAAACAGATAATGTTATTATAACACCATAAGAGCATTAGCACTGTCTGTCTTGCCATTTTGTAAATAACGTATGATTTATTTCATTTATTATTTAATTTTAGAAAGTTATTAAAGTGAAATAGATACTGCCATATTTGATTTTAAAAAACTGATTTACTAAGATCTGACGCTGCAGTGAGTACCTATCAACCGTCCGGCGCTTAAAAGTCTGGGGAACGCTACCTGAGTGGCAGAGTATGGTCATACAAAATTACAAAATTCTAGATGTTTCACGTTTAAACGACCGGCCGAACGACCGTGTGTGCATTGTAATTAACGTACCGTGGCGACAACGAAATATAAATTTGAGATTAGAAACTTTTAGAAGCGAGAACCATTAAATTATGAGTTAGCGTTAGCAGCTACTATGAAGCGTCGTAATAATAAAAGTAGAAGCTAAAAATCTGTTAATAAGTCAACATCAATTGTAGGCTTAGTACCTGTATTTTCCAAAATAATCTCATTGCAAAACTTATCACACTAGTCTGACAAAATCACTACGCAACAAAAAAGTCAATGATAGAATTCAGGTTATTGTGATCAGCTACTTATAATGCTCTCTGTAGGTACTTTCTTTAAAAAAAAAAAATGTTTTATGTTGTAAATTTATGTTGACTTATTTTTCTTATGTAAACTAATGAAATGCATGCAACGAGATCTTTATTTGTATTTTTTTTTCCTTTTTCAGGGTTCCGCAACTCAAAAGAAAAAAACGGAGCCCTTATAGGATCACTTTGTTGTCTGTCTGTTCGTATGTCTGTCAAAACCCTTTATCTCGGGAACGAGTGGTAGTATCAGCCTGTGCGTCCTAATTGGAATATGGAGTTGGAGTGGAAGCCAGGGTTACTATTATTTTTTGTTGTAAACCCTCTGATCAGAAATAAAAGCTATCTGCCGAGATTCTGACCGACGCGGTAACGTGTTTTACTTAGACGACGGCATAAGTTTGTAATTGAATTTTGTAATTAAACTGCGAGACTCGTTTCCTGAACTATTTATAATTGTACCTACGTACAAATTTGTACGGAACCCTCGGTGGGCGAGTCCGGCTCGCACTTGTCCGGTTATTCTTGTGCCTGCGGTGCCTTATGTACCGCTGCTTCTCTAACCTTACATAATTACGACGAGTAGGTAAGTGGAACATAAATACAAAGTTAATGTAAGTATGTAGAATAGAAGTAGAACACTAGGAACATTATCTTCTAAAAAGGTTTGTCCTCCTAAAATTAGGCCGATGCGTGATAATACAGCCACATGTCTTATGTATCTTTGAGCAAATGAAATAAATTAGGGCTGGGGTAATTTAAGCTGCTTAATTGCCAATTAAGTTTATCGTCAATGCAATATAAGAATAGCACACTTATCTAATTTGCCATTGACATAAAATAATCGACTGCACTAATTCCATTTCAGTTTCTCAATAGTAGGTAAGCAAACTCCGACTGTAACAACTACAACGTATCAGTGAATTATACAAGATGTACTTTGTTTCAGTCAAGTGTCTAAAGTATTTATTTATAATATTTTCATTTGGACTAGATAAGACTGGTAAGAAATCTTCCAACCTAGATAACAAAAACAGTTGGTACCGTACTTGACTTTACATCAGCGTTGCCAGAATGTTACTTTTGTCATATTTTACGTTACTTTTGACCCTCTAAGTTACCTCCATGTTACACGACATAAAATGTTACTTTTACGTTACCTACTTTTAAAACAAAATAATTTTAAAATTACTTTTACTAATTCTGAGACTATGGTTAATAAAGCGGTGACAGAACGACATTCATATATTTTGTGTGTATGTAATTGGCTGTTGTTGTTGCATTTCTTCCATCCTAATTTAAAATAAATGGATTACCATTTTTTTTATACGTAAAAACAAAACACTCTTGCCTCACTCGCGCTAAAGCCACGGGCAAAGACTAGTTTATTCCCCCCCCCCCCCCCCACCATGTGAAGCTACACTAATACCCGTAACAGACGCTCCGATTTGGTTGGAACCAACCAGCCGACTACAGTCAAATCGGAACGTAAGTACGGCGGTTGGCCCACCTTAATTAAGCCGGTGACAGATGGCGTCGGACGCTGCTGCGGACTCGTCTTGACATTGTAAGGTCAAACGCTGCCATTGGTCGATCCTTGGGCTGGCGGAAGTTGACTAAAGGATAGACCAATGGCAGCGCTTGACCTCACAATGTCAAGACGAGTCCGCAGCCGCGTCCGTCGCAGTTTGTCGCCAATTTTATTAATACTGGTCGGACGTGGTCGGCTTCCGATTTGGTTAGCTCCAACCAAATTGGAACGTGTGGAAGCTGGAAGCGCATTCGCAACGCCGCCGACGAGAGACGTAAAGATGTGTGATGTGTGGTTGATCCTTGGGCTGGCGGAAGTTGACTGAAGGATAGACCAATGGCAACGTTTGACCTTACAATGTCAAAACGAGTCCGCAGCCGCGTCCGTCACCATCTGTCACCGGTATAAGATAATGCTACTTTTCTCGTAAAAATGTTGCTCTAAAAGCTGTCTTGTGTTACTTTTGACTATTGGCCACTGGCAACCCTGCTTTACATACCGATAAACAAATAACGCACCACTGTTAGATACCAGAAGTTAAGAAGACACCAAAGAGGTAATGGGATTTTTTGTTCATTTTTAATTTGCTAAAGATTTTTAAATTTTTAGGAAAAACAAACGCAAGTACACGCAGTGAGGAATATGGTAAAGGTTGGATTTATTTTCCGGATGGAGATGGTGCACCACATTTTGTTAATTTGTCAGACTCTGAATTGTCATTATCCTCATTAAAATCAGAACCTGAAATAGAATTTAGACTGTATAGCAAGTAAGTGTCTAGCTAAACCTATATTGTTTAATCCAGTCTTTGAATCGACCTCGGTAGCCGAGAGGCGAGTATACCGGACTTGGTGTCGCTATCTTTGAGGTCCCGGGTTCGATTCCCGGTCGGTCAATGTAGGAAAATAAGTTTTCTATATTGTCTCGGGTCTGGGTGTTGTGGTACCGTCGTTGTTTCTGTTTCACACAAGTGCTTAAGCTTCTTATCACAGAATCATAGCAAGTATGTGATGTTGTCCAATATTTATTATTTTTATTTATTTAATCTTTGGGCCTACTTATTCCTAGTTTTTTTTTAACTCGACCGAAAAGTAAACACGGAAATGTATAATAAAATTGTTTTCATTAATTAATACGCTGACCGGCCACGCCACACCATCCTGAAATACTTTACTTTTACGTACTTTTCGATCGTGATTAAGAAATAAAAACCTAAAATAGGCCCGGCCGGCGCCGCGTTTTTTACTTGTGCGATTGAGATATTTGCAAAATATGGGATCAATCCTAATGTAACAAAATACCGTGTTGTTTGCTTAATCTGATCTGATATCAAAGGGTAGGTAAGAGGTTTCTTAATATGGGTCGCAGCCACCATCTCCCTGCATCGCCTATGTATTTGTAGGTGCTACAGTAAGTCTAACTACTTCTAATATACTTTGTTCAGAATTTCAGGGTGAACATGTAATATTTATTTTTATTTACTAAAATTGAAATTCTGAACAAAGTATATCATTTAAGACATTTTGTCAAAGAATATTTATTTTGTTGTTTGTAGTTATTTTCTCTTTCGATTAACGTATGTTTCATATGTGTACAGCAAAATAACGTTATTTAAGGTTAGGTACTTACAACTTGAGGTATGCCAGGCTCCCTAAAAAAAGTTCGATGTCTTTACTCTCTCGCACGGCTGCCTTCAGATCAAATGCTAGATACTATGCAGTTTTATAAATTGGAAATAAATCTACTTTAAAAGTACTTTATAAGTAAAATACCTCATTTTTGTCACGAATCATCTTAGAACCCAATATAATTCAATCAGTACCATTCGCCACCAAAACGCCTTAAGAAATCATTACTTAATAAGTAAATTTTATTAAAAAAAATAAAACCGACTTCAAAACACTAAAATGCTAAAAATAATCCTAACACTTAAGTACCTAATCAGTTACTTTTGGAGTCGGTGCCAGCCGATGAGAGATTCAATGTTTTTGTTTGCACCGACTCCAAAAGTAACTGATTAGGTACTTAAGTGTTAGGATTATTTTTAGCATTTTAGTGTTTTGAAGTCGGTTTTATTTTTTAAATAAAATTTACTTATTTCATCAATTTTTTGGGATAAATCCTAATCTAACTGCTGAACACCGATTTCATCCCCTATTTTCCTACCCTTAGGGGTGATTTTTATTTTGCAAACTTTTATCATATTATCTTTGAAGTATAAGCTATTCAATAAAACAAAAATCATCAAAATCGGCTCATATTTGTCGAAGATAGGTAACAAGAACCACAACCAAAATATTATCTGGGTATATATTTGTTGATTTTCTCAAAAAGTTCTAAATCAATTTCGATAAAATTTATATGGGACCACCTCTGAAGTATGATCCACCAAACAAAAAAAGAATCATTAAAATCGATTCATAATTGGCGGAGTAATCGCGTAACAAATATACAAAAAAAAAAAAAAAACATACAGTCGAATTGAGAACCTCCTCCTTTTTTGAAGTCGGTTGATTAATTTTACTTTTTATGAATTCGCAATAAGCGTCAATATTAAGTACATACATTGCACTCAAGAAGCGATGCTGGCCGAGACCCATATTAAGACGCCTGATATTGTACATTGATATTAATATGTCCATGTCGTAGCAAGATCGTAAAATTGATCATTTCATGATGTAACCGATCATTTCGTAAAATGGTCGTATTTCATGATATAGAACAGAACTCGCTGCCTACATCATGATGTGGTCTGGCCAGATCAATGAATACTCAGCGTTTGACGATATAAACAGCTATACGTACGACTACTATATGAAATGGTCAAATATTAGTAATCATATCGTAAAATAGTTAGATTACCCACCGGTAGAGGCCCTAATGTTGCTTTGTTGTTGTGATGAATAATGGCGTCGGACAAATATTTTATTCTAAAAGTACGAAAGAATAATAATGTGTACCTATACTAAAGGTTAAAGTTCAGTGACATATTGTCACAACACCAAGCTAGGCGATTTTTGTGAAAGTCATTCAAAAAACGAATGCAACGTCAAAAAATCAAGGAGTCCGAAACGTAATTTGAGAGGTTAGTTAGGTTATTTAGCTATTCAAGTCTTTTTATTTATTAGTTTTGTTTAAAAATATATTAATTACTACTATTTAAATGTTTAATTTATCTATCGACTAAGATTACAAATATTAAACAAATTCACGTAACTTACGTTATAGTTGGCCATATCATGAAATACCACCATTCTATGAAATGATTGGTCACATCATGAAGTGGTAAATTTTACGATCTGGCTACGACATACACACCGATTGAAATATTAAATTTCAGGGAGAATCTTGAAAACTATATTAACTTAGATGAGTTGGCCATGCATGAAGATAATACAATTGGTGAAATTTTGTACAATGGCGAAATAAAAATAATAACCCACGGATGGATGTCAAATGCGGACAAAAGCGGTGTCATAAATATAAAAAATGCCTATTTCAATGCACGAAGCGATGTTAATGTTGTCGCAGTAGACTGGAGTGGCTATGCAATGAATTATTATTACATGTCTGTGGCTAGTCAAACAAGAGCTGTTGGAAAAAAAATCGCACAATTTTTAAATTCATTGCATAGGCAATACAACATTTCCGGTGATCAAATACATCTAATTGGACACAGTCTCGGAGCACATGTAATGGGAATTGCAGGTTTTGAGTCTGAAGTCGATATCGGTCGGATTACAGGTAAGATCATCATGACACTTAGGTTCTTTAGTGCCCACTAGGCCTCTAGTGAACCCTCACTTTGTTTGTTGTTTGTGTTTGATTTTAGCCTACCTAGAACATGGTGAACCACTGGCACGCGTGAGTGGCTTACGCGCCAAAGGTCGGTTGTGGCGAAGCTGAGAGGATGGCGTTCTGGAATCTACTCGTCGGAGTGTTTAATGGTATCCCGTTGTCGCAGGGGATTGTTGTGGCTGTGGGTGGCGACCGGAACGGTCGCGTGGGTGAAAGGTGTGAGGAGTTTGAGCGTGTGTATGGTGGTCGTAATTCAGCAAGAGGGAATATATCCTCAGGACGTGTGCCGCTGCTGACGTTGCTATTGTAAACACGTATTTCAAAAAGAAAACGGAGCACCTGATCACCTACAGGAGAGGGAGGCACGCCACTCAGATCGATTTCCTATTTACTAGGAGTATGAGTATGTATGAGTATGAGAATGGACTCCCTTTTCCGCACTTAGACTCAAATTCGGTCCTTTGTGCGTAGGGGTATGATGGTTACGGATATAACCAGCCTAGCTCCGCCCAGAAGCGCAGAAGTTTCCTGGGTTTTTCACAGGCTTCGCGGAGCGACCTTGGGTTGTCAAGGATTTCATTACGTTGTGACGCAACCGCCTCACATTCCAGGACTACGTGGTTGGCAGTTTCGTCTGTAGTGAGACATGCCCTACAGAGAGGGCTGTCTGTGTTACCTATAGTGTAGAGGTGTTTGTTTAGGAGACAGTGACCGGTCACTGTGCCCACGATTATTCGCAGGTTTTGTCTTTCGAGGCTGAGTATACGTCGAGTCAATCTGGGCGTGACCTCTGGAAGAGTTAGTTTTGATTGCCTGCATGCAGTGCTCAGTGCAGTTGTTTTGTTGTGATAGTGTGCGGTTTCTGATCCAGGTGCGCAGTTGGGAGTATGGTAGAGGGAGAATTGGGAGTGGCCCTTCAGTGACCATGTCCGAACCTCTCCTCGCCAACTCATCTGCGGCGTCGTTGCCTAAGGATTTACTATGACCTTTTATCTACTGCAGTGTTTCCTTGTTGGCTGTAGCAATCTTTTGCAGGGATAGGTAGCATTCGTAAACGAGTTTTGAGTTGCTGGTGTAGCTGTCAAGGGCTTTTAGCACTGCCATGCTGTCAGAGAGTATCCGAATGTTAAGGTCGGTAATTTCTCGTCTGGCTATGGCGTTGGCAGCTTCGTTGATAGCTACACATTCGCATTGAAAGATGGAGCTTTGTGGGCCTAGTGTCATGCTTATGTTAATGTTGAGATCTAAAGAGTGTACTCCTGCGCCTGTGCCCTTCTCAGTTTTCGAGCCGTCAGTGTAAACACGGACTTCCGCGATGCCTGAGTGGTCCTTCTCAGTCTCAAATGGTTGTATCTTGTATAGTTTTTGTGTTAAGTATTTGCTAGGAGTCCTGTCGGTTGGTGCCATCAATAGCGGCTGGTCCGTTATTGCTTGGCTCAGGATAGATGTATGGTGGCTCCTGCAATTGCCCCATAGGCCTAGGTTTTGCAGCCTGATTGCACTCATTGCCGCTTCCTGCTGAATTAGAAGGTCGAGTGGGCGCAGATCAAGCAGTATCTCCAGGGCGTCTGTGGGTGTACTTTTCATGCAGCCTGTGATTGCAGAGCAAGCCAGTCTTTGAAATCGTTGTAATTTGGTTTTTGTTGTTGTTAGTGTTGTTCTTGTCCACCATACGAGAGCTCCGTAGGTTAGTGTTGGTCTGATTACCGTTGTGTAGAGCCATCTAATGATTTTCGGGGAGAGGCCCCATGTTTTACCTAACATTTTCTTGCACTGTAAGAATGCTGTGCAAGTTCTTTCTAGTTTATGGTCCAGGTGTTTATTCCATAAAAGTTTGCTGTCAAGTATTACACCTAGATACTTCACTTCCGTTGTGAGTGAGATGTCAGTATCAAACAACCTAGGCAGCGTTAGGTTGCTGATATTTCGTTTGTGTGTAAACATTATTAGTTCCGTTTTTGCTGGGTTGACCGAGAGACCGTGGTTGCTGCACCAGGACTCTATTGTTTTGAAAGCAGTTCTCATGAGGTCACACAGTGTGCTGTCCGAATATCCTGTGGCTATAATAGCCAAGTCATCCGCGTAACCCACGGTGTGTAGGCCGCGCCCGTTGAGCCTGCGGATGAGTTCGTCTACCACGATGTTCCATAAAAGGGGTGATAGGACGCCGCCTTGAGGACAGCCTCTGGCAACGATACCTCTGGTCATGGTGTTGACGGTAAACCGGATTGCTCTTTGTGTTAGCATGTTGTTGATAGTTTCAGCGAGTGTGGGATTAACTCCGAAGTTCACCAGCGCCTGATTTATGCTGATGAAGTTGATTTTATCGAAGGCACCTTCAATGTCAATGAAAGCGCCTAGTGTAGATTGTTTGTTAGTCAGTTCTTCGCCTATACGTGCTACAACGCTGTGAAAGGCTGATTCTGTGGATTTGCCTTGGCTGTAGGCATGTTGTTGTGGGTGTAGTGGTCTATGTGGAATAACGTTTTCACGAATTTCACGATCGCAAAGTCTTTCCAGTGTTTTGAGTAGGAAGGAAGTTAAACTTATGGGCCGAAATGACTTGGCACTGGTGTAGTCACTTCTTCCTGGTTTTGGTATAAATATTACTTTGACTTCCCTCCAGGCTTTGGGTATGTATCTGTGGGCGATGCATGATCTAAAGATGGTAACTAAATGGTCAACCAACAGATCCGCGCTCCACCTCAACAGGCCCGGGAAGATCCCATCTATACCTGGAGATTTATACGGTAGGAAGCTGTTAATTGCCCAGAGTACTTTGTCGTGATCAACAATGGACTTTGCTGTGTCCCAGTCTGGGCCATCGGGAGTCAGTGAAACTTGAGGTTCCCACTCCATATTGTCGGAGATCGAACATCCGGGAAAGTGGGTTGACAGAAGTAGTTCACTGGTTTCTGTGTCGTTGTTAGTGTAAGTGTTGTCAGTTTTCTTTAGGCGCCCTATCGTTTGTTGGGGTGCACTTGACAGAATGCCTTTAATTTTCATTGCCTGACTGGTATTTTCGATGTTGGTACAGAAGCGTCTCCAGCAGTCTGTTCTGCGTTGGCGGATCAAGCTTTTGAAGGCTTTCTTTTTAGTATGATAGTTGACCCAGTCAGTTGGTTGTCTGGTGTTCATTGCTCTGTTGAACAGTTTCCTCACTTGCCTTCGTAGCTCTTGTAGCTCTTTGTTCCACCAGTGACCTTTAGGTCCTACCAGTGGTGTAGTAAGGGGACAAGATTGTTCATAGCTGTTCATTAGAGCGTTTGTTAGTTTGTTAACATGTTGTTCGATTTAATCGATTTTAGAGTCAGTTGTTAGTTTGCTAAAGCCATCCAGAGCCGTCTTGACCATCCGCGCAAAGGAGCAACGGTCTGTTTTGCGCGGTAGGCGTTTAGGTTCTGGTGGTGGGAGGGTCATATTTAGGTTAAAGCGTATCCACCTGTGATCCGAGCACGAGGCTTCTTTTGATACGTGCCAGTCCAAAATCAGGTGGGATATGGCTTCTGTGGAGAGTGTTAGATCAACGATGGTTTGAGCTCTTGAGTTGACGAATGTCGGCTCCGAGCTGTTGTTAATCAGGGTTAGTTTAGTAGAGATGAGATAATTTACCAGTTCAACTCCCCGGGTGTTATTTCCTACGCTGCTCCATAGGGTGGTGTGCATTGGAGTCGGTGCAGATAATAAGTTCGAGCTGTTCCTTGTCACAGTACTCGACGAGCGATTTGAGTTCCGGTGTTGGGATGTCTGCGTCGCCCGGGAGATACGCTGATGCGAGCACAAAGTTAGGGTGCTGTTGGTTGGGACCTGTTAGAAATCTAACGGCTGTCAGGTCTCTGGAACAGAAGTCTGTTATTAGATGTTTCAGTATGTGCTTGGGCATATATATGCAAGTTCTCGGGTTGCTTACATTGGTGTCAAGGAGGACGTAACCTCCGATGTTGCTTAAACCGCAGATAGAGTTCTTCCTGATCCACGGCTCCTGGATCAAGGCTATGGTCGCGGTGTCTGCCTCCAGCGCTCTGCGTAGGCAAGCCGTTGCAGTCTGGCTGTGCTGGAGGTTGGTTTGGATGATTCGGAGGGGTTTACTACTCCCTGAACGGAGAGGAGTCAAGGCAGCTTTCGCTGCACTCGCTCCCCTCGACGTCCCGAAAGCAGTCCTCCTCCGATCTGCTGCACGACGGAAGAGGCTCCTCCTCCATCGGAGCTGACTGTGCTGAGGTTGTCTCCTTGGTGCTGCTGGCTGGCAGCGGGAGGTCCTCAAGAATTTTGAGATAGATATTGCCGCACAGCCAGTACATTCTGCGTTCCTGTCGGCCCAGCAAGTCGACGTCGTTTTCCGGCACTCTTATGAGGAGGTGAACGCCAGGTATGTCCAGGTCGGGTTGCCTTTCAGCTCTGACCAGGGACCAGGAATTGACGCTCACTCCCTGGTTGTGCGCTGCTAGCAGCTTGCGCAGTGTGGTGATGTCGAGCCCGTTGTCGTCAGGAACGAACAGGCCGCAGAGGTATTTTCGACGGATTTCCGCCTTTGGTCTGACCACTAGCGCCGAGCCAGCGATAGGCGACGGGATGGAGTCCACCGTGCTACGCAGCCAGGCAAGGGCAAGGTCGTCCTCGCACCACATCTTTAGGACTCCGTCGCTAAAGTGTGCCTTGCCGCGGAATTTCACCTTGCCAAACTGCGCAGAGGTCGCAGGACACAGGAGGCCCTCCATCAGTCGCCCCTCGATGGCTTTGCGCAGCGTCGTGGCTTGTTCCACCGTAAGGTCGTGATGCGGGTCTGTCATCACAGCTACGCACAGTTCGTTAGCCCTAAGGGCCTCTGCATAGCTGACAGAGTCCTGTTTCGCCCCTCTCTTCGCACGCTTGCTGTCGCCAGTGGGCGTGACCGTGTCGTCAGGTCGGGGTCGTTTGGTTTGCTGTGTCGGTCCTGAAGTCTGTTGCTCCGTCGCAGCTGGTGTGGGGCCAGCGCCGCGCCCACCCGGGTTTCGGTTCCTTCGCCTCGGACGTTTTCGAGGTTTGGAGCCACCACTCGTCGTCACGGGACCGGTTGGGCGATGCTGCTGCTGAATAAGCAGCACAATGAGGTGCAGGCACCGGACCTCCCGCCGAATCAGGGACTAGTACCACCGGTACGCCTGAAGAAGTCCAGTTTGCTCTTCGCCGCATGAAGAATCGTAAAGCTGTTGGAGCCGATGCAGTCCCAATCCAAGCCTGGAAGGCGATGGGCCCTCTTGGGGTGGACATCTTAACCTACCTTTACAACCGCATACCTACTCTTAACCGGGCTAATCCCGAGCCAATAGAGAATGAGTCTTGTTATTCCGGTCTTCAAAGGCAAGGGATAGCTGCACGAGTGTGGCAACTACCACGGTATAAAGGTACCACACCATAAAACTCCTTGAGCGGATTGTGGACTCCCGGATCCGACAGGAGTGTGATGTTTCAGTGTCTATATGGGTTTCGTCCTGGCAACGGGACTTTGGACCCTGTTTTCGACCTAAGGACCGTCATGGAGAGATACAGGACGAAGAATACACCTCTGCACTTGCTATTTCTTGATCTGCAGAAGGCCTTTGACTGTGTCCCTCGATAGGTGATCTGGTGGGCACTGAGATCCAAAGGGGTCCCCGAGGCATATATTGACATTATTCGAAACATGTACCGCAGCTCCGATTCTATGGATCGGACCGCTGTTGGCGATACCAAACCGTTGCCCACCAGTGTACACCAGGGTTCCGTCCTCAGTCCGTTTCTGTTTAGTGTGATATAAAACGTTGTGTCAGACAGCATCAGAGATTCACATGAGCAGTTACCATGGCTGCTGATGTATGCTGACGATATCGCACTGGTAGACACGGACAGGGGCAGGCTGGTGAGATGGGTGAACGAGTCGAAGCAATCGCTTGAGAGCGGTGGTCTGAAACTCAATGTGGCGAAGACCGAGTACCTGGCCTATAATATTGCAGACATGTGTCCGTGATATTGCAGACAAACTGCAGGAGAGTCGCCTACGCTGGTACGGCCATGTTTTGCGAAAACCGGCAAGCTACGTAGGAAACAAATGTCTGGCCATGCCGCCAACACCAGGTCCTGGGAAAAGGGGTAGACCCAAGAAATGCTGGCTTGATGTCGTGAGGGCTGACATGCGTGCCAATGATCTCACAACAAGAGATGCTCAAGACCGTGCGAAGTGAAGGAGTAAATCAAGGAAAGCGGACCCTGGGCTCTAAAGAAATGGCTTTGGATGCAACCGGGATTGACCGTATAGATGAAGAAGAAGAAGATAGTATCTACAATTGGTGGCCCCTGCTGCTTATGTTAAATAACGAAAATTATTTTGGCTAACGTTTGTTGCCGGATTTTTAAGTTAAGATATTTAAGTATAGATGAGATTTTTGTAACTAAATGTTATGAAAGTGCAAGCGAATGGAGTAGCCCATGTCTGTCTAGTGAATAGTCGTAGTTAAACGTAAATGAGACAAAATCAGTTAGGATTTTTTAACCAGTTAAGATTCAGATGAAGGGTTTACTAGTTGACTACGAAACATGAACGCCACGCCGCCGCGCGCCGGTGATTTATAATGTGCAATAGAATTATTGTGGTGCTAGGCAAATCTGTCATCATATTTTACTTCTTGCAGGTCTTGATCCGGCGTTACCGATGTTTGGCAATATTCAAAATGAAAAAACAAGGCTAGATTATGCTGATGCAAAATTTGTAGATGTGATTCATACATGTGGTGGAGTACTAGGGTTTTGGGATGCAATTGGTCGAGCAGATTTTTATCCGAACAACGGCAAGGCTCCTCAACCAGGATGCAATTTCCAAAACATATTTAAAATGGGTACGTAAAATAACTAGGTAGGTACGTATAAAGGTTAAGGTATTTTTAAACGACTTCATAAAAGGAGGAGATTCTCAATTCGACTGTATGTTTTTTTTTGTATATATGTTAAGCGATTACTCCGCCAATTGTGAATCGATTTTGATGATTCTTTTTTTATTGAATAGCTTATACTTCAAAGAAAATAATAATAGTTTGCGGAACAAATTTCACCCCTCATCATTTCAGCTTTCAGCCATGGACGTCCACTGCTGAACACAGGCCACCCCTAATGAATTTCATCGGGGAGGGTTGCCAATAGATTTGTAAATTGACGGTCATATGCTATAAGCTTCCGTCATTTATGATAAATGCTCGGTCACATTGGACATTTATTGTCACGATGGTCACATATTTTTTTTAGGCTAAATTAAAAAAAGATTTCCTTTATAGTAAGTCTTAAATGTTAAGTATTTGACAATAAAAACATGCAATAAACATGTAATTGGATCTGGATTGAACAAAAAAGAAAAACACCTCGCGCGTAACGATACGACGCTTTTTAGCTTGTTCGTGCAGAAAGATAAATTAATTTTAGAAATTTCATTTCGTTATGTAGATTATCACTACTAAAGCCTGTCTTTCTTATAATAATGCACTTAATTGTGACCAAATTTTTTTTTCATAGTTTGTCAAAAGAATTGATTGTGACGTTAGTGACAATAAATGTCCAAAATGTCCGGTCACATTGAGAAAATGTCCAATTTGCTCGGTCATATTGGTCAGACATTTATAGCGTGACACTTTAGAACTCTAGTTGCCAATACTTGACACTTGGCAGGCGGGTTGGCAAGCGCAGTGTTTTTTAACATTTCGCGCGCAGACGCTATTTCGCCAACAATATTAAATACCCTAGATGTAACCTTACATACAAAACGGCGACCAAAAACTGTCCAGAAAGTAGCTAGCAAGCTCGCGCAATACCTACATCCCGAAAATATTATCAACGGCCTCGGGTCTGGGTGTTGTGGTACCGTCGTTGTTTCTGATTTCTGTAACACAAGTGCTTTGGCTACTTACCTCAGAATCAGAGCAATGTATGTGATGTTGTCCAATATTTATTTATTTATTATTTATAACTCTTACTTCACTATTTAAAATTCGTTCTTAAATTACAGCAATACGGTTTTACATTAAATGCATGTGCTCAATAGTTATGACATTTTAGAATGCAACCACGCTGCAAGCTCGTAAAATTTTATTGCTTTATTCTGAAAAAGAAGAATATAGGCTTTAACAATATGAAAATAAGGCCCAATTTCGTATGCGCTCTTTGAAAATCGTAAAACTATTTCATTTGGGACAGATGTGGAGTCGTCGTCGATGTTATACATATTTTTGGTCGAAAAATTAAGATATTGGCCAGAAATATTCACAGACCGTTTATAGCTAACTATGGATTATGTTAATTTAATTTTAAGGTGGAAAAGTTTAAATTTAAATAAACTTTTTACTAAAGCTAAGATGATCATGGTCAATAATTGTGTTTGGGTTATACATTTTATATTTGTACCTATTAATATTAAGAACACATTGACGGCGACTACAGTAGTTACGGCGAAATATTGTTGTTTGCCATTTTTTTCACATCATCGTTCTCCAGTATTTACTGGAGGAACAGAAACAGAAAAAAAGTATTAGAATTAAACAAGGTAAGTTAAAAATAATAATACATATTTATAAATAATGTCATTTTTTCTTTGTGTGCTTTGAACCTAAATAGTTAGTTTTGTTAATTTAAATAAATATTGGACAACATCACATACTTGCTCTAATTTTAAGGTAAGTAGCTAAAGTACGTGTGTGATAGAGAGAAATAACGACGCTGCTACAACACCTCGTCCCGAGACGATTTAATAGAAAAATTCGTTTTCTACATTGATCTGACCGGAAATCGAACCCTGAACCTCAGAGATGGTGACGCCAAGCCCGGCGTGCTCGCTTCTCAAAGATCGTCAAAATGTGCTGAAATAGATATTGCTCTAGTAGAAATGGTAGGAAGAACAATTTTCTTTGTTGTTTTTCTGCCATTAATTTTGATAAAATTTTTCGGAAATTCGAAATGTATTCGAATTCGAAAATGGTATTATTGCAATTAAATATAAAGTATACTTTAAAAAAAGATAATAAACTTTATAACGACGACGCAACTCCATTAGGCCAAATCGACTATGTTCCAACTTCATCCTCTACCTACCTGTCTCTTTCCCAAGCAGCGCGAGGGAAAGAGACAGGCTGTGCGACCGGCCGTGTGTTTGATTTTTTCTTATGTTTTTAAATTAAGTTCCAGCACATTTTAGGATTAACTTTACTAATAATACATTAAATTATCAAACATTGATGTATTATCTATCGGAGATAGGACACTTCAACCTTTTTAGAGTGGTTAAAGTATATATTTTTTTACGGAGTACATCGGCATATTGCCCGCGCGTGACCGCGAGCAAAGGAGTGCTTAAGCCGAGTTAAAGCACTCCTTTTTCTGGATATATTTTGAGCGCTGATGGCGGTGTATCTAGGGTATTCAATATTGTTGTATTTCGCACGCAATTTCACCCATAAGGGTGGAAAAATAGGAGATGAAACCGGTGTTCACCAGTTAATTTTTGTTTGCACTTTTATGATTTGTTTTGATTAGGATTTATCACCAAAAAACAGATCAAATAAGTAAATTTTATTTTAAAAAATATAACTGACTTAAAAAACTAAGTAGGTAACTGATTAGTTCTAATCTGTTAATATTATTTTTAGCTTGTTAGTTTTTTTGAAGTCGGTTTTTTTATATAAAATTTTATATAAAACTCTACCTATGTATTTGGATTTTGGTGCAAATTTCTTTTTGCGTAATTTTGCCTAAAGAATATTCCTTCAAGAAACTTGTCTTTAGCATAAGACAGTGTGGCTGGCCTTGATCACCCAGTTAAAAAAACCTTTTAACAATGGGACAACGATAATTAGGAACTTCCATCTACCCATGTATACTTACTTTTTTAGGATTCCGTATCTGAAAAAAAAAACAAATGGAACCCTTATAGGATCACTTTATTAGTCCGTCTGTCTGTCTGTCACGTTAAAAGTTGGTTCCGGCTACTATCGCTCGATACTAGTCATGAAGCCTAGTCAGAGGCCTTAGAGCGACTTAATAACATCTGAGAGTAAGGTTAAGTTACAATACAACACCCCTCCCCCACCGCACCGCACAGGGCCCGCGCGAAGGCCCAAACCACCCCATAGCTGAGGTAAGGCCTACAGTGGGACGTATATAGGCATACTTTAATTTTACATTACTCAGGTTTATAGTCCCTTAAAGCTGTGAAAAAATCAAATTTCTAAGAAAATATTTATGCCGCAAAAATCGTATATTTCGACACTCTCAGGGTAATCAAAACTAAACATTTGTAATTAAATTGCGAGTCTCGATTCCTAAACTACTTAAGTACATATTTATAATATGTACCTACCTACAAATTTGTACGGTATCCTCGGTGAGCGAGTCCAACTCGCACTTGTCCGATTTCTTTGTTAACCTTTTCTTTATAAATAAACTGTGCAAAAATGCAAATTGTAAATTAAACAAAGGACCTAATATTAACTTAGAGTATCGTTTTTCTTAATGATGGTCTGGTTGCCATCAGGCAAATATTTAAGTACCTAAGTATTTTTACAGGCATCAGCCTTTTAAAAAAATCTTTATGAAAAAAGGATATTATAAACTAGACGATTATTTAGCTCTAGTTCGCACTTACTACAAGTCTTGTAACTGTATTTCCTGTAAAAATGCTGACAAAGGTAACCCTAGATGATCTAGGGTTCATTGAGCACAATATGATGATTGCATTTCGCGATTTAACGGCTAATAATGACAAAAATGGGCCAACATGTACATTTTATGAGTTGATCTTGTATTTATTACCTACTTGTAGAGTCGACTTACGAGTAAATTAGTGTTCCTTTTAACTTCATTTTTAACTTTTAACTGTCGTAAATATTATACACAATGGAAAAGAAGAATAAACAAATGATTTCACCTCCGCTTTACGTGTCAATAATGAGCACAAAAAAAAAAACATTTTATCACCTTGTAATTAATTTGCAAATAAACTGCGAGACTAAATTCCTGAACTAAGTATTTAAGTATACTTAATACTTATGTATCTTCAAAGTATGGAACCCTCAGTGCGCGACTCCGAGACGCACTTGTCCGGTTTTTTATAATTAAGTAGGCTATGTCTGAATCAATATTGCTCATCTAAATGCCTTTTAATTTTAAGCATTAATTTACTTGAACAATAATTCGAAACCAGTTTGACCTAGGCCAAACTAGTTAAGCCTAAAGTATTAAGGCTAAACTAGATTGTCCTATGGGCTAAACTAGTATATATCCTGACACGCTTAGGATGAACCGGTTTGGCCTGTGAAATTGGGTTTGGCCGGTAACAGATGTTAACCCTTATTTTAGGGCTGAATTTTTAGACGCCAGATAACTTTTATCCGACGAATAAAATAGACGTTTTGACATCTTTTCTATACGAAAACTGTCAAACTAATTTTATTTTGAATCAAAGGCTGGAAGGTTTTTTTTATATCCTGTTTCTTTTTTACAGATGCTTGTAGCCATGGAAGATCACATATTTACTTCGCGGAATCCATAATCAATCCTAAAGCATTTCCTACTTACCGATGTAACGGTTGGAAAAATGATTTAGAAAAGGTTTGCACGCAAGTGGGTTTTATGGGTGAATATGCTGATTGGAATATGTCAGGTATATTCTACTTGCAAACAAACTCTGAGGAACCATACGGTAAAGGTCAATCGTTCAAAGCAAAAAATGAATCATATGGTTTATGAAAAAACAATGGAAAATCACTGTCAGTCGGAAAAGATTGCACAAGCCAACAACAGCACAAGGAACGAAGAAGAAGTGAACATATATGTTTTGACAGTTAAATTATATTTCTTAAATTTTTAGATTTAAAGTAGGTACCTACACGCGATACTTTTTGTTATAAATACTTTTAATATGTTATTCGTGGTTCTATATTGTTCGGTAAACTACACAACGTCTTCTCGTTCAAAATACCTCAGTGCCTATAGACGAAATTGTCAGCAAACAGCGTGATGCCAATGAACTGAAACGTGGCATCTTACTATGGACCTCATAAGAAAGCTCAAGGGCGCACAGCTTGCTATGGAAAGGGGCAGGGCAAGTGGGCGGGGCACATTGTACGCAGAACTGAAGGCTGATGGGGCAAAAAGGTTTTGGAATTGAGACCACGTAGGTACCGGCAAGCGCAGCGTAGAACGTCCGCCCACAAGGTGGACAGACGACCTGTTATAAAGGTTGCAGGAAATCGATGGATGCTGGCCGCTTCCAACCGGCCGATCTTTGGAAATCAGTAGGGGAGGCCGATGTTCAGCAGTAGAGGTCCTATGGCATTATATCGTATACATATGCATTTAATCAACTTTGGTTACAAATGTTAGTTTTTGAAATATCAGCCCTAAGTTTCGTCATATTTACAACATATAATAGAAAAGTGATAAGTGGAAAAGTTTGTTTTGTGCAGGGGTGCAAAACTGAGTTATAAGTATTATCTGTGGAATATTCTTTTATGTTTAGATCCATAAACCTGTTTTACACGTTAGCTGTTGCCCGCAACTTCGTTCGCGTAGTCTTTAGTTTACCTATTCATTAAAAACCTTCCTCTTGAATCGTTCTGTCTATTGTTGAAAACCGCATCAAAATCCGTTGCGTAGTTTAGAAGATCTAAGCGTAATAGTCATAATAGTCATTTATTCAGTATTCAGACTCGGGCACTTTTACATGTTCCAAAAATATAGTTAATTTTATTTATAAAATAATTTCCTTTTTTCAAATATTTTTTAATGTGAATTTTGAACTCATGAACGGTCTGAAAATCTTCTACCTATATTTAAAAAAGAAGAAACTGACTGACTGACATATCAACGTACAGCCCAAACCGCTGGTGCTAGAGATTCCAAATTTGGCACGTAGATTCCTTATAAGGTCTAAGGGGTTTAGGGGTGCACTAAGAAAGGGTTTTACGAAATTCACTCCCTAAAGGGGTGAAATGGGGGCCTAAAGATTTGTATGGAGAAACAAGATTAGTTAGATTATTTTATTCAAAACTTCACAGGAGTATTCCTAACAATAAATGTGTAAACACGTGTTTCAGGTTTTTTGCGAATTCCACCCCTAAAGGGGGTAAAAGGGGTGACAAAGTCGTAAAATCAACATGGGTATTGTTTCTATAGTTTATCGGGTCGCTGATTACAAAAACAACAACGATTTTAAAATCCAACGTTGCGGACGTGAAATATCATCCCCCTGTTGGGGTGCGATGGGGTTGAAATGTCTAAATATCAATATGGGTGTCGTTTTTATGGTTTTTTGGGAGGTTAATTACGAAAATGACATCGATTTTGAAATTTTATGTTGTGGACATGAAAATTCTTGAATTCAACCCTTAAGTAGGTGAAAAGGAGGAAAAATCTTTGTACTTCAGTTATCTATTTAAATAAAATGGTACACTAACTAATTGTTGATATATCAACGCACAGCCTTACCCTATACAGTATAGACATCCATTAAGGACAGGTTTTTGGAAATTATAGCCTAAAATAGGGGATGAAAATTTTATGAAAGCATATCAGTTTCAAAAATTGTATTTATGGTGACGATTACAAATAAATTTATGTATTACAGCGTTCTTGATTATTTAACGAAGAGGTAAATAAGGAGATTAAGTTGTGTCTTGAAAGTCCTTAATTTTTAGAGTAAAAATAACTAAACTTATTTATGTTTATAGTAAACTAAAATTAATAATCACCAAAAATATTATCTCGGCTTATGGTTGCAAACTAACCCAACATACATTGTTATTTTCACTTGACTGCCGAAAGAAGGTTATGTTTTTCAAGCGTACGTATGTGTGTTAATAATTCTTTGGCACGCTCTATCTACAGTCTAAGCCGATGTATTTCATTATAATGAGATTCTTCTCAGTTGTAAAAGTGACAAAGTATATCGATTTCCGAAATTCTCATGGGACTGAAAATCAACATGGATATTGTTTCTATGGTTTATCGGGTCGCTGATTACGAAAACAACAACGATTTTAAAATTCAACGTTGCGGACGTGAAATACCATCTCCCCTGTTGGGATGCGATGGGCTTGAAATGTCTAAATATATATCAATATGGGTGTCGATTTTATGGTTTTTTGGGACATTAATTACAAAAATGGCATCGATTTTAAAATTTAATGTTGTTTAGGTATATGAAAATTCTTGAAATTATTTGTGCCAAATTGCAATTCAATCGGTCCAGTAGTTTCGGAGCTAATCGGTTGTAACAGACGGACTGACAGATAGCCACACGTTACTACAAGGGTTATATTTTTGCATTTGATGTATAGAACGAGACCCGCGTTATCCTAAAAAACGTTAATTATTGAAGTGGATAGTAAACTATTTATCTAACTTCTATACAAGTATGTATAAGGCAAAAGTGATTGACTGATGTATCATCGCACAACCCAAACCGCTGGTTCTAGAGATTCCAAATTTGGCACGGAGGTTCTTTATAAGGTCTAGGGTGCACTAAAAAAGGATTTTTCAAAATTCACTTTTAAAACTCGGTATAGTTTTTATCACCAGACCAATAAGAAGTGCATTAATGTCGTGCGCTTTAACCTATACAATACAGCATTGTGATCTATTAGCTTAGTGTTAACTTTTATTTTAATATTGCAATTTGAGATCATTTATATTGTTCCTTATTTTTATAATCTAGATAAGCGCCAGCGAAGCCGCGGGCAAATGCAATTAATGATATGGTGTTAAAGTCTTTCGAGGGGGAAAAAATGGTATACACGTCTATATACACGGTGGTCAACAAAGACGACGCTACGAATTACCCTGTAGAATTTCTGGATTTGCTAAAACCTCCGGGTTTGCCTTACCATAAGCTTATTCTACGCGTGGGCACCCCTGTTATGTTGTTGCGAAATTTAGAACCCCCTAAATAATGCAATGGAACCAGGCTACAAAAAAGTATCAAGGACATCACGATCAGATTGCTCACATGTAAGCTCGCCCAGTAGTTTAGTGGTTTTGGCACCATTGGTAAAGAATGTTGTCTATGAAGAAGTTTTGTAGTTTTTTTTATTACTGAATTTGACATTCATACATTTACTCAAAATTAATCTAACGCGAGCGAAGCCGCGGGCAAAAGCTAGTAACAATAATAAAGTTATAAACAACAATATTTATGTAAAAGTATTGTTTTTCAAAAAAGCTTTACTTATCTATTTTATGGTGATTATTTTTGACAATATTTTGGCAAATCACGTAATTTTAACTTGAAACCTATTTGTTATTTTTACTTTTTTATCCCTTAACATAAATTCTAAAAAAAACATCCATTAAAATCGCTGGTTTAAACAAAAATAAATCATTAAAAAAAGCTTAAGAAGTGACAACAAAAATAAACTTTAAAAATTTCAAAAAAATATTTGACAGACTCGTTTCAATTACTATTTTGAAATCAATTATTACAATTTAATAAAAATATTATATAACAAAAAAAGTGTAAATTTCTTCGCCTTTACTGCATTTCGAATTATTTTCTTTGTCGAGCACATATCTTTTAATTTTTTTCTTGCTTTGTAGCATTTTAACAATAACAACGTCATTATTTTTTAATGCAATACAATTAAACGTATGTAAATAATTATTGACCTATTCTTGAACAAAATGAAGTACTTTGCCAGTGACCGAGGTACATCGTAAGTTAGGTGGCTAAGGTACAACATCGCAACAACTTCACCTAACAAGCTTTAAAAACCGACTTGCGATTGAGGTTAGGATCTGAAACTCATGCTGTCTAGTAGCTAGACATACTAAGATTAAATTCTAACTAAATCAGTTTTAATAAACGTGCATCACGAAATAAATTAGAACTAAGCAAAACCAAATACCTACTTTTTGTGTGTAAAACAATAAATTACCTACCTTTTTTAACTGTGCTCACACGGTGCCAGTCAACAGGTCTACCTATACAATGTGTTAATTTTACACTTGATCAAACTTTCAGGGAGTGCTCTACTCATGGTTGTGAACAACTTTTACTATGGGACTAATACTCTCAGAGAAAAAAAATCAGCTGTTCCATACAAAACTTGCTTTTGGTTCAACCATTTTGTATGGAACAGCTGATTTTTTTTCTCTTTTGAGGGTATTGGTCCCATAGTAAAAGTTGTTCACAACCATGAGTAGAGCACTCCCTGAAAGTTTGATCAAGTGTAAAATTAACACATTGTATAGGTAAGTAAGTAAATTACTTACCTATAACAAGGCAATTTGTTTGCTCAGTAACCGTGCGGGCAAAGGCTAGTGTTTCTTTAAATGTAATAAAACAACTAAAAGAATATTTTAAAGTTTATTTTGTTTTAATTTGTAAACAGAAAACGTACCCAAGTAATTAGGCAACATGCTCCCAGAGACATTTTTATGAGCGGACATTAAGCCTGTGTGTTCTTGTGTACACAAGTACTTACAAACAGGTTAATGTCAGACTTTTTATTTGAGATCTCAGGAGCATAATAAATTGTCTGTACAGTTAGCATTTTAATATTTTCCCGAATAACTATGAAACTCATGTCTTCTAATGAAATATGATCTTCAATAGGCCAACAGTAAATGAAAGGTGCAATCCTTTGTACTTTTACTTCATATTCGAAAAATTAAAAATATTTTGATTTCTTATTGTGTATTTTAAAATATTTATTCTTAAAATATATCACATTCATTAACATTTTTGATCTCGAATAAAGAATCTGATTAACGATGAACCCCGCCCATGAGACTAATGCCCGACGCAGCAGAGCACACGCAGCGTTTTCTATCGATAGGTAAAATATGCTGTCAAAATAATATATACAAATTAAAAACCTGATATGTATGCATTTTTTGCTGAATATTTTTTACTACAGGGTGACAGGTTGAACGGGGAAATCTTTAACGCGATGTTCTGCCAAATAATGAAACTGCTTTCAATATGGGGCTAACATAATGATCGAGATTTTTTTAAAGGAAGGGTTATCTTTTTTCTTCCGATTTTTATATTGGTGCTATTATATATAGGTATTTCTATATAGGAAGAACTTCCTGGTCAAGACTAACTAGACTGGTGTCTAGTATCCAGCCATACAATACGAAAGAAATACTTTCCTTTATCGATAATACGGAAGTGATTTTCTAAACATATCTAAAATAATCATAGGTATATACATATATCAAATAAATATAACTTAATTTCTTTTTACACATAACGGATTCTTTTAGTTGCTAACTTCGTTCTTGGAGATGATTCTACTGCTTAAAAACAACTTTTTCTTATTCTACTGCTCAAATACAGCAATTTTTTCGATGGGATCACATCGAAATCTTTGAAAAAGGTTACACTCCGTGCAAACTATATGTCAGCTGGTCAGCGGTTTAGTGGGAATTTGATTTTGATGTTGGTCCTATAGGAAAAGTTGCTGTATTCGAGCAAAATCACCCCTAGTTTACTGATAAAGTTTACTAATAAATTAGGACCATATATTTTCTACTGAGCATATTTCTACCTATTTATTATACGTGTGGATGTTTTCTACACTGCGTGCGCGCAGTATTCTCGCTCCGGATTCCAGCTGAGCGCTGCGTCCTTGATCAAACGTTGGAGGAATCGGGGTGTCTCTTCGCCTAACGTACTCACTACACCGTAGCGGTATTTCATGGATGCCAATAATTGATTCCTAAATAGTTCTAAATAGTGCCCAAAGGCAATAAATAGTTCCCTTAAACTTACAGAAATTTTAGCTATAGTTTGGCGAAACCTTCTCCTAGCGTTACTCACCCTTCGTGTGTGTATAAATAATGCCCAAAGGACAGAAATAATGCCCTTATAATTACGAAATTATAGCTATAGTCCGGTGAGTACGCTAGAAGGAGCTTCTTACACCTACGTGGTGAGTACGCCTAGCGTACTCGCCACCGTGCGCCAAAACCGAATAAGCTGTAGATACAATTTATAGTATCTCAATAAATAGTGCTTGAAATAGATCCCCCAAAAAGTTAACCTAGGGGTGAAAGTAACTTATTTAGACCCGAGACGGGGTTTGGCGCCCGAGCGTAGCAAGGGCGCCAATAGTTCGAGGGACTAAATAAGTCTTTAACCCGTGGTCAACACTGCTTTTTATTACGAATACAAGGAAAGTAAAAACAAAAACATGAATTAGCTTACAAAAAAATTTGTGAATTTTAACAAAACCGTATCAAAGAGTATGCAATCACTACGTTCTACAACTTGAAAAAACAAATGAAGACCGGATTGCTGCTTTCCCGCCTATTTTTTTTTCTGTGGCCGGCCAGCTATTCAGCCATTATTTTTTATTTTCGTCATTAAAAAAAATGGGAAATATTTTGCCCAAATCTTTTAAAGAAATAGTTGAAAGTAAACTTATAATAAGGTCATTTATAAAAATCTTTAATTAATACATATCTTTATGTTACTTAATTCAATTTTACATCGCGCTGTTATTGAGTGGCTGTATAGAAAGTTGCAACATGGTTCAATAGATAGTAAAAAAAGCTTTTAATAGAACTACTTTTTTCTTTTTATAAGCTGCCAGTTGAAAACGATTCTCCCTAGGGCTGAAAAGTATTAATTTCAACCCGCTCCTCAGGCAACTTCAGACCTACTTTCCGAGTATGTGTAATGAAAAAAATATATAATAAGTCCCTTGAAAACAATAGCAATTTTAGTAGGGTTTCGTACCAGCAGGTGGCACCACTTCGAATACCATACTTATTCGAGTTTACGTTTCGATCGCGTAAAAATTAAAAAAAGACACCTTATTCCATTTAACCTTTATTCTATTCTATTTTATGGATCACCATGCGGGACTTATAAAATTTCTCACAATAAGTATTTTACATTTTAATATTACTCAAATATTTAATTTATTATATTATTATATTTATTTTTTATATGCACGACTGTACCGCATTAGTCTTAAGTACTTATGTAAATGTTTACCGTTAAATTTGACAACCTTCTACGCCAATAATCAAACAAAAATTACACTTTTTGGGGAAACTATTTCAAGCACTATTTATCTTGTATTTGTATCTACAGCTTATTCGGTTTGCGCGCACGGAGGTGAGTACGCTAGGTGTAGAAGCTCCTTCTAGCGTACTCACCGGACTATAGCTATAATTTCGTAATTATAAGGGCATTATTTCTGTTCTTTGGGCATTATTTATACACATTTTTTTGATAATAGAATTCCGTTACTATTAAAAATAAACAAAATATTACATTTGAATTTGGAATCTGTCATTTTTATAAGATTCTTCATTAGGTTTTCTCATTTTGGCGCCAATACATTGTGCAATATTTTGCAATATTAAAATGGAGTGGGGTGATAAAAAGGAACCGAATCGCTGTGATTGCATTACACTGGTATGGAGCCAAATGCAATTTTTAAAACTGTCCATACGCTTGGTATTAGTAAAATATTTGTGTACTGGGCTATTAATAAGTACAATGAGACCTCCTCTGTTTGTGACAGAAAAAGATCTGGCCGTCCACGTAGTGTTCGTACGAAAAAGGTGGTCGGTCAAAGCAGTAAGGGAAAGAATTCAAAGAAATCCTGTCCGAAAGCAAAGGATTTTATCTCGGGAGATGAAAATAGCACCTAGAACCATGTCGCGTATTTTAAAAGATGAATTAGGAATTGCACCCTTTAAGAGACGAACTGGTCAATTAATATTTTTTTTAAAAATAGGGTGGTAAAATCGAAACAACTACTGAAGCGGTACCGCAAAGAGAAGTCACAGAAAAAATATGTTTACGGATGAGATTTTTTTTTAAATTGAGCAACATTTTAACAAACAAAATGACCGTATTTAAGCTCAAAGCTCTAAGGAAGCTTCCCAATTAGTCGACAGAGTGCAACGTGGGCACTATCCGACTTCATCAGTGATGGTTTGGTGGAGTATTAGCTATGAAGAAGTGACTGAGCCATACTTTTATGAAAAAGGTATCAAAACATCGGGAAAAGTGTATCAAGATACCATTCTTGAGAAGGTAGTGAAGCCCCTTAACCACACCATGTTTAATAACCAAGAATGGTCCTTCCAGCAGGACTCAGCGCCGGGTCATAAAGCTCGGTCTACGCAGTCTTAATTGGAAACGAGCGTTTCGTACTTCATCAGAGATGAATTAAGACTGGCCGTCGTCTAGTCCTGATTTTAATCCGCTGGATTATGATTTACGGTCATTTTTAGAGAGTACGGCTTGCCATGATAATTTGGAGTCCCTAAAACAATCCGTACGATTGGCAGTGAAGAATTTTCCTATGGAAAGAGTGCGTGCTTCTATTAATAACTGGCCTTAACTTTGAAAGGAATATATTGCAGCTAATGGACTTCGACTTCGAATAAGCTTTTTATGTTTTAAATTGTTTTATACATGAGTATTAAACTAACACACTGTAAAAGTAATAAAGTGTTATTTGCAATACTAGGCTAATAAAGTGTTATTTGCAATACTAGGCGCTACCTCCTCCTAGCGTACTCAACTACTCACCAAACTATGGCTATAATTTCGTAAGTTTAAGGAAACTATTTATTTCCTTTGGGCACTCTATATTTAGAACTATTTAGAAATCAATTATTGGCATTCATGAAATACCGCTACTGTGTGGTAAGTACCTACGCTAGGCGAAGATACAAATCGGGGTCTTACCGTCGCGCGTACCTTTACGACGCTAGCATAGCGTTTATTTATGTAAGTATGTATGGTTTTGTTCGTTACGCAGATCCCCCAAGCAGAGCAACCTCGAATGCCATCAAATTCCCATTTATGTGTTCTAATAAAGTAACATGACAAATCAGTTTCGACATTTAGAGGCAGGGCCTGATCACATGATTTAAAAATACAAATCTTATATCAAACAATGTAACAATTTAAATATTTCATTAACCGATATAACAAAGCTATGTTACCTCCTACTTGTATTGTAGAATATAATTGTTCACAAGAACTCACATTTCATTATTTTAAAATAAAGCGATTTTTTATCGAAATACAATTAAAAATAAACACAACAAATAATCACGAATGCGAATTGCCTGATCAATTTAAATGCAAGAGCTATAATAACACTAAATACCTACTTAAATTTAATAAATTACGAGAGCGTATAAGTAGCAAAATGTCTTAAGTTTACATTAAATGTATAAAATAACATGCCAACATACATAAAATAAACTGGACAAGTATACTAGAGTCGAGACAAATCAGAAAAAGAAAAATCTTCTTACGTCTTCAAAAAACTATCTTTCCTAAATTGACTGGATGTGCTGAGACGCTCCTGGCAAAAAATCATTGTCTTAGTAAGTAATCTTAGTAGTAGCAAAAATTTCGATCTTTACGTCGTGACCATGACAACGTCGTCTGACGCACATTTATTAACAATATATAGGGTTACTTTTAAAACGGTAACTATAATAGTTTAAAACAAAAATGTTACAAGACGCAGCTTTATATTGATCTCTACTTCTTAATTTAAAAAAATGGCTACTGTATTAAAAATATTTATTATAAACCACATATTTATAGACTTAGAGCTGGTACGATTCCTCAATATGTAACAAAAATTACAAGTTATTTTTTAGCGTGTCTTTGGGCCACTAACCGAGATGTAATGATAGTCTAGCAGCTAAGCGTAGTTTCGTTTTGGAAGTTTCCATACTGACAAAAGAGTACAGAGATCAAATTTTAAAAAAGCGTAACGCAAATTATTGTTAGGTACTTACTACAGAATATAATAAATTAGAGAAGGTTGGTTTATCATCATAGAGTTGTAAATTGACGGTCATATGCTTTAAGCGTCCGTCATTTATGATAAATGCTTGGTCACATTGGACATTTATTGTCACGATAGTCACATATTTTTGTTTAGTATAAATTAATAAAAAGAAGAATTCCTTTGAAGTAAGTCTTAAATGTTAAGTATTTGACAATAAAAACATACAATAAAACATGTAATTTGATCTGGATTGAACTCAAAAAAATTCTCGCGAGTAACGACGACGACGATACTTTTATATATATACGACGCTTTTTAGCTTAAATTGTTCATGCAGAAAGATATATTCATTTTAGAAATTTCATTTCGTTATAGATCATCACTACTAAAGCCTGTCTTTCTTATAATAATGCACTTATTTGTGACCAATTTTTTTTCATAGTTTGTCAATAGAATTGATTTTGACGTTAATGTCCGGCACATTTAGAAAATGTCCAATTTGCTCGGCCATATTGGTCAGACATTTATAATGTGACGGACACTTTACAACTCTAATCATCATCCATCATCATTTCAGCCATGGACGTCCACTGCTGAACACAGGCCTCCCCCAATGACTTTCACCGGGGGGTTTGCCAATCAGGGGTTGTTAACGTTACCAAATTCACAATATAAGTATCGTTAAGTAACAATATTTTTCTATTGTTAAAGTTTTAACGATAATACAAGTAACGGTAGTTTAGTAACGGTAGTTTAGTATCAATACCAATATGATAATGGTAAAAATTAACGTTATAATTAAGTTTCGATACTTTTTCCGTTACCGTATGCGTCGTTGCCAACCCATGCGGTTAGTCAACAAATTAGAGTAGTAGGCTTCTTTCATAGTCTCGATTACCTTGGCTGTGTTTTCTTAACATAATGTTTATATATTGAATGAAAAAGATGAAATCTAATGTCGTTAATTAACGGTACTTATAGTATTCATTTGGTAACGTTACCATTTACCGGTAAAAACATCAATAACGTTGTGTCAGTTTACCGGTAAAAGGCCGGCTAAGTATCGTTACCAAGAATAACGTTATCTTGGTATGATGAAGGTAACGATACCTGATTTTTAACGTTATTCAAAGCCCTGTTGCCAATACTCGCCACGCTTGGCAGGCGGGTTGGCAAGCGCAGTTTTTTTATAAAATTTCGCACGCACACGCTGATGCCCGGGTAGATCAGTTGGTTATGCCAAAAATATTGCCCAAAGAAACGTAAGCACGGAAATTAACAGAAAATTATGTTTCCGATAATGGCAGCAGGCGGCAGAATTCATATGAGATTTACGCTCAGCTCTTCGTCTATAATATTGATGGTGTCATGATGTTGTATTGTACGTACCAGTGAATATATCATAATATATCAATACTGGACTTATGTCGACCGAAACATGCCTAATACCATCATTATTATGCTAATTCTAGAACAAATAAATCATGTTTGGCGTTATCACTTATCGGACAGCAAATTATTATTTTTTAAATTAGTTAACATTTGTTAGTTTTAGGTCATATTTTATTAATTTAGATTTTTTAAGCCATGAGTGGTAAATATTGCACATCGACCTTTGACGACCTTTGGAAAGAGACAATCGGCTAATTTCGGCTTCGTATAGCGTTATCTGTGTCGCACACTACCATGACGTTTGTTGAGACTACATAGAGTTGTTAAAACCCCAAGGTATATTATTTATTTTGTAGATATTTTTATTAATTTCGTTAGTATACTTACATAATGTTAGTTTTACAGCTCTATAATATTCACGCGAGAATCAAAACAAAGCACCAATAAAGTACTCCGTTCTTAATTCAAATTCTGATAAACAATAAATCTAATAAGTAATTGATGAACATGGAAATCAGCATTTATTTGTATTCGGAAATGCGATGATAACCGATGTGCAATATTTACCGCCGGGTACTGTAAACTCTATTTAAGGAAGTAAACAACATTATCTAAAATTAAAATAGACACCAAAGTAATAAAACGACACTCGATGTTCTTGTTTTCTTCTTTTATCGTTAAGATAGGTAATATTAATTTGATAATAATATAAAATGTGACTCGAACTTTAACTTAAAAACTTGTCTTCTACTTTAACAATGGCAAAGCGGTCATTATAAGCCATAGGGGGTAACGTTTCACTATAGCCATTAAAGTAATGCTATAATTAGTTTACTCATGCTAGTCTATGTGGGTAAAACTAAAGGTAGGTCGCAATGGCATACTGTAGGTACTATTTAGAGCTTGTTTAGGTACTTTGAGTGTCGTTTCAGTCATCGGTCGTTTAATATAACGGGTGTCTCAGTAAGAGTGCACTTTTTTATTTAAAAAAAAAACAATTTTTTTGAGAGAGTTGTGATATTTTTATTGGATTGTAAAGAAGAAATGTTCCGATTAAATATGGAATAAAATATCCGGCAAATGGTCTTCACGGCTCTAATGTCAAGCCATTACTCTTTTCATAAAATTTTCACAGATATGTAGCTGCACCTCACCCATGATGCGTTAGATTTCGGATTTGAGATCAGGGAATTGTTTCTGGTTTGTTCGCCACCCGAGATTTTACAAAACCCCAGTTTTTTTTTGTACGCTTGAAGGTGGAATTCTTTTGTCAAAATTTGTTGCGTAATGCTTCGTGAAATTTAAAGTTGTTAAGAACGATGCCAAACTGATGTTTTCGGGTTTTCGGCGACACTTTCGATTGCTGCAGTAGCAATGATTTTAACAGACCGACCGGTACGTTGACGCATAAGAGTCTCACTGACTATATTCCACTCAGTTTCTACAATTTTATTGACCTCTTCGAATGGTTGGCACATTATGTGCACTTTCTCGACTGAAAATTCGGGCGGTCTCAGCATAACTTACGTAATTTTTGTAACAAGTTTTCACAATTATAATGCGTTATTCTGTCGTAAAGCTCTTCATTTTTATTAATCGGAACAAACATAGGTGACAGCTGCAAAATTTCAAAATTGCCACAATCACGAAAAAAAATTATACTACATTTAATAAATTTTATTAAAAAAAATAAAACCGACTTCAAAACACTAAAATGCTAAAAATAATCCTAACACTTAAGTACCTAATCAGTTACTTTTGGAGTCGGTGCCAGCCGATGAGAGATTCAATGTTTTTGTTTGCACCGACTCCAAAAGTAACTGATTAGGTACTTAAGTGTTAGGATTATTTTTAGCATTTTAGTGTTTTGAAGTCGGTTTTATTTTTTTTAATAAAATTTACTTATTTTATCAATTTTTAGTGATAAATCCTAATCTAACTGCTGAACACCGATTTCATCCCCTATTTTCCTACCCTTAGGGGTGATTTTTATTTTGCAAACTTTTATCATATTATCTTTGAAGTGTAAGCTATTCAATAAAACAAAAATCATCAAAATCGGCTCATATTTGTCGAAGATAGGTAACAAGAACCACAACCAAAATATTATCTGGGTATATATTTGTTGATTTTCTCAAAAAGTTCTAAATCAATTTCGATAAAATTTATATGGGACCACCTCTGAAGTATGATCTACCAAACAAAAAAAGAATCATTAAAATCGATTCATAATTGGCGGAGTAATCGCGTAACAAATATACAAAAAAAAAAAAAAAAAAAAAACATACAGTCGAATTGAGAACCTCCTCCTTTTTTGAAGTCGGTTGAAAAGTGCACGCATAATGAGACACCCTTTACAATAAAATTGAACATTCTAATAGGTAACTATTATTATTTCAAAGGCCGAAATTAACAAAGTCAAAATGCAGTGATTCATGTTAACGATAATACTATAATTATTACTAATTATAAAAAAAGTTTAAACAAACAAATGTTTTCGAACTTACAATCTATCTATAATATTTAACTTTAGTAGATAAATAAATAATAAAGATTAAATATAAGCAGATAGTTTATTTAGTTTATAGCCTGTGTATTTTTGACAGGTACTATTTTTTTGGACACTTACATCAGATACATCGTAGTACCTTAAAGGTACCTATCTACCTTTTTTTAGATATAATTTGTACATTGACTTTAGTTTACTACCAGAATGAAATAACAGCTCGTCATCCTACCACAAAACGTCAAATTCTCTCTCAATTGATATTGATCTCTAGGTGTCGGACTTAGTTAGTTAAAAATCGGTTTAATGACCTTTAACATTTACGGTGGGTTGACCTGCCGTTGACTGTACATAGATAAAATATCTTAACTTCATATAGAAGCAGCGCGGCAGCTCAGTTCAAATCAGAATCCAAAAACAAAACGACTCCGATACAGCTAGTACAGACCCGCAAGGGGAGAATCATTCTGGCTCAGCCAGGTTATGAAAAACCAATTCTGACTAGACAGGGTTAAGTACATACCTACCCATTAAAATAAGATTTATTATCACATTTGATTTTGTGTGGTAAAAGCATTTCGGGTTTATTAGAGATAATCTACTGAAATCAGCTGATCTAAGTATATTTCATATTTATAGACAGACTGGTTGAGAAAATTTGCTTTTTTGTAGCAGGTCGATCGGCCGTTGACTGTATTTACTTAAATCGGAGTGGCCTAGCCAGAATCAACTGACTACCAGTACCATTTTAATTCATTCGGCATCGAAAGCCTGTAGGCTTCACTTTAATTAGTGTTACCGACCCAGTAATCAGATCGGCGCTATGTAATATACTTCTTAGCTTAGCTTAGCAAAATCAGTAAATTTTTAGGGTTCCGTAACTCAAAAGGAAAAAACGGAACCTTTATAGGATCACTTCCTTGTCCGTCTGTCTGTCGTCTGTCAAGGCCCTTTATCTAGGGAACTCGTGGTAAAATTGCAATTAAACCATTCACTCAGGTCCACTAGTCCCTTGAAGCTGTAAAAAAATCAAACTTCTAAAATAACGTTTGTTGAGCATCGGTTAAGTACTACCTCCGATTTACTTTCTCATTTTTAATCTGTGGAAATCTATCATTAACTGTATAGTTTAAACTATTAGGTAATGTATCACATGCAATGTATCACCTTTGATTTTCTGAAAAAAGATACAGCCATTTATGCTGCAAAAAAAGTATATTTCGACACACTCAAGGTATAAAATAGATAGATATAATAAAATATATAAATTTATAGGGTACTTACTTTCCGTTGACCTAGAACTATGAAATTTGGCAAGTAATATCGTCATGTAATTAATTTGTAATTAAACTGCGAGTACGTATTTAAGTACCTACTTTGTACGGTCCCTCGGCCCGACAAGCACTTCTCCGGTTTTTCTATCTAGGCAACTGGTAGGTAATCTTTAAAAAAAACTCACGAATGGACCACTTAAAATTCGATCGCAAATTATAAGTTATCATATCAGACTACTAAATCTCTGGCTAGTCAAAATAGGTTTCGGCTGGCCATGCCTCCTGACGAAATGAGCCGAGAGAATCAAAAATACACAGCGAGACCCTACGATGGGAGTGGATGCTTGGTCAAATTTATGACCACAAGATAAAGAGAAAAATTTTATAAGTAAGGAGATACCAACTCACTTTAGCAATTACTTCCACCAGGAACAGAACTATGAAATATTGCAAAAATATCGATACCCTGTATTGGTACACCAAGTGTTAGTATAAGGACAAAGTTTTACAAATAATCACCATGTGTAAATTAATCAATCAAAAAATTGCTATTTTTGAATTGTATAATGATAGCAACAGGTCAAGACGTTATTGGAACAAGAATGGAGAATATCAATTATTGAAATTATTTAAAAACGCTCAGACGTAATCATCGTCGAGAGCGATTTAAATCATCAAGCATACGTAAACGATACACAATAGAAATTCTATTTGTACTCGTAATTCCGCTTGGATGTAAACGGGGGTGCGCGGACTTGTGGACGAGGTGTCGCCGCCGTATTTTCATAACTGTTGGGGGCCGCATTGTTGTTGTCGGGTAGTACGAGTACAACATTTACATGAATGTTTTATATTGAATATCTTGTTAACTTCACCCTATTAGTTTATTGCGTAGATAAATTACGTACGTACGGTCGACTTACGTAAACTTTGATCAGTTTTTTTTTTAGTTTAATTTAAATAAATATTTTGCAAACTGAAACATACGTGCATTGACTTATATATTACTTCGTAAGGACAGGGCGGACCGCACGTCAGGCTGTTGCCTATAACCGGGCCCTACTCTGACCCTACCTAGGGTCAAAGTGACGTAGTCAGTGGTCGGCTGTCATCAGGCGCCGGTGTCCTAAGAAAAAATAATATGCCTGGATGTTCTTTTAAGAATTGTGTCAATTACGACAGAAAGTTTATCAAAAATAATTCTAATATTACATTTCACCGGTTAATCGTAAATTTGATAATTATTTACATTACTTTAATATTTTTTTAACGTTCTTGTGAATTATACGAAGCGACGCCATATTTACCGTACGTCTGTCCGATACAACTTTGTAGCGGCGTGCATTAGTTCTACACTGTGAGCACTATCATAGTTTTAGGTGATGTATACAAATATTATGTTTTATGATGATAAAATATCTGAAGTTTCGATTTATCTAAATCAAACTAACGTGTGTTTTAACGTAGTAAGTGTAAAGTACATAGAAATAACTACGTTTTTAACTGTAGATTTTCTACTGATCCTTGGCAAAATGAATCATGGCGTAGTATTTTTATTTAAGCAAGATAAAGTTATACATATTTACTATGATAACTCTTTAATATTATATTAAATAAAATAAGAAAAGTTTTTTTATTGAGTTCCTCTTTAATTATAAGCCGCTCTGACAAGGTTACATCTGTGATGCGGTTTAACAGATGACATTAGAGTCTAATAGATGGCGTTAGTGTGTCATGTATGGCGAAAGTGTAATGTGAATTGTTCTGTCAGCCGTATCTTTACTTTTTAAATCAATGCATACGTGAAAACAAAATTATGGGTAGGTAAGACAAAACATTGATTTAAATTGTTTTCGATAAAATACATAAAATATGAAAAGAAATAACGATGGAGTGAGTTTGATTCGAAGAAATTTTGCGACGTAACCTGATTCTCGGAATTGTTAAATATTGTATGAGATGATCTTCTGCGAATAGTTTTATGGGGCATGAAAATCGTAGAAGTTAATTGCGATAAAGTGTTGGGTTCCCGGATAAAACAGTACCTATAATAACCAGTAACATATTATTATTACAACATTGACAAGGCATTAAAGAAGTATTTACACAGAATAATCTTGAATAGGTATCTAGAAACTAGTTACATCACACATTAACATCACATATGATTTCTACAAGTCTAATCTAATAATAATAAATGCATTTACTCAAATACTGTTAATGTATTAAGAATAATCACTTCTTGGAAGTGTTTAACTTCAGCTTGAAGGGCTTAGTTCAAAAATAAAAGTTCAAAAATACGATCACGCAAATACTTTAAAAGTATATGAAAATTAGAACCCACTCAAGCTGAAGTCACCTTTGCATTGTTCAGTCTGATCAAAAGCGTGTTTTAAGTTGCACAAGTGAAAGAGTGACAGGCACTCACAGTCAACGCTCGCGCCGAGCGCGCTTGCAGCGGGCGGTGGGCGCCGACTGGTTGTGGTCGTCGTCGTCTCGCCTCTTCGTCGGTGCTGTCGGCCGCTGCAATTGACTCTGTGCTGTCAGTTGAAGCTGCAATGCATGTGTATTCAATCTTTCAGCCAGTAAGAGTGGTTTCAATGCAGCCATCTTATGGCTATACAATGTGACCCGTGGCCTGCTGTTTACTGCTGCTGTTAGTTGCTCTCTAACAGTCATTTCTGTATTTTCTGAGTTATTGTTCCATTTATCATTATCACTTTCTTTTTCTTCAGTTTTTTCTGGTTTAATTGAAGTCTCTTTGAGTTCTTCTTTAGGTTCATCTATATCTGGACTGCATATAATGTTAACTTGAGCTCTAACTTCAGCATCAAATTTAGATATTGTGCTTACAAGGGGTTTAGCCCATCCAATGTGAAGTATGGGTGTCTGGCTGCCTTCTTCCCATTTACAAATTCCATCATAAAACCTAAAATTATAAAGTGGGATAATATTTTTTAAGATTAAATCAATATACAAACAAATATTAGAGCTTTATGAATGCTTTTATTTTCTGATAAGCTGTTAACAAGCAAACAATGAAAATAAGAAACCAAAGCTTAAGTATTTATTACGGCATATGATTCTCCCTACCTAGTATCATAGTAAAATAGCACTTTGTTTTTATAATTACCTTAATAATGACGCAAAGCATTCAGGATCTTTTAAAATTGATCTTGCTGAATGTCCAGAACTCTCTGCTTTCATTAACTGAGGTATTTGTTCATTAGCTATTTCAGAAAACTCTTTGTATATTTCTTCATCATCACGAGAGTAGTTGTAGCTAATAAGAAAAAGTGATCAGACTGGATTGTAACAAAATAAAGACAGAATTTATTTAGATACATAACAATAAATATACATACTGTCTGATAACATCTCCAGCACATGCCCATGCATTAAATGCTTCTTTGTACATTTTATGGCGGTGGTAATAACCTCCTTGGAATGTATATGGATAAACATGTCTGTCTTCATAATTAGCCCTGGCAGATCGAATAGCTTGAACATAAAGAGTCGCAGAGTCCGGTCTCGATGTTAATTTCTGAGGTAGTGATGGGTTTTGTGAGTTATTCATATACTCATCTAAATCACCTAGATTTCCAAGAGCCATGGGATATGCATCTAAGTGACCTAAAATTTTATTTATTTTTATAATAATGTAAAAGCAGAATGTACTACTCAATTAGTTTGACATGGAGATAAACTTTTTCTCCTTTAATACAGGGTAATTTTTTTATCAGTGCATAAATTTTTATTACTAAATCAGTATTAATATTGATAAAACACATTTTGTTAATAAAAAATGATTTTTTTATAACTGCCACAAAATTTCTATTATTCCTTTTTTTAGAAATTGTTTTAACTCATTTTTTTAAAGCAGAAAAAGTAGTGCCAAGCCTGTAAAAGAATTATCATCAACTATTGTTATGCAATACTTACCATCTCTACTACCAGGACTAGGGAATGAAGAACCGGTGCCATAATTGAGTCCCGGGGTTACTAACTGTTAAAGGAACCGGGAGAACCGGAATTTTCGGGACTTTCGGGACAAATATTTTTATAGGTAGGATGATTTTGATATAGTAATTTTTTTGTTATTATTTTGTGTAGACAAAACATCTGCAACACCCAATCTATGGTTACTAAGCGCGATTATAATGCCAAAGTGGGAGACAGAAGTACAAACAAACAGTTTTATTTTTAAATTATGTAAATTGTTCTTCAAATAATAAGCCCAACAGTGATGGACATGGCAAGCTCTGTCGCTAGACTAAAAATGAGACTGATTTTATCATAACAGGTTTATGAGATCTCAGTAATTAACTGATTCAAAACTAGCTGCAACCAAAGACTTGTGCGAGGCACTTTAGATTTTAGTTACAAACATGAACGCATTTAATGAAATCCACACGTGGACCCAACCACTTTTTGGAGCATATTATGTCAAAATAATATGCTCCAAAAAGTGGTTGGGTCCGAATAGTTCCAGCTAAAACTGGAGAAACGATTTGCTGTCCTGGAAATCACATTGTCTAGGCACTGACATTGACCAGGAACTCGAAAATATAGTGGAGATCCTCCGGGTCCAAATTTTGTGAGGTGCAGCGTACCGAAAAAAAGTCACAACTCTAAGCTTTCAAGAGAAACTTTGCATCGATGTAGAGGCGACAAGAAAACCTACTGTCATTTCTATAGATCAGAGGGTTTTGAACACGAATATCACTCAACTGGTTAGATGCGATCTACGGTGCTATCGGTGCTATATCACGCGCTAGGAATTTTTAGGGCAAAATCGGCGGTCAAGTCTTTGTGCAGAACATGAGTCATAAATAGCCATCTGAAAAAGCTGACCCCATCAAATAGGAAAGTTGTTGGCTAGAGATTCTAGGTTATTTCTATGAAAAGATATTACCTCACTAGACAAGCATCATGCCATGTTATGAAGGATCCTAGGGCCACATTGATTCACCACTACACCGAATAGCTGCCAGAATTCAGCTTGGACAAAACGACTTAGACAGCTTAAATAATAAAAACTCCTAGTGAAGGCGGAATTACTACGAATTTGCTGAAAGCAGGAAAAAAACCGACGCTTAAACAGCTACAGCGCATATAAGAATTAGAAGAGAACTCTGAGGGCATGGAGGTAGAGGGTATTAGAAGGGGGACAACACTGACACAAAAAAAAATGAGAATTGGGCGCAGTGGTGTGCACGTTGAAAGGCCACACATAATAACACACATGCATCTACCACACATTTTACTAAATTTTACAATAACCAAAGTTTATTCACCTGCTACTAAGGTTCAATAAAAGTCATATATTTTCTTTACAAATGACAAATCTAAAAGTCTCAACAATTTTAGTTGCCAACAGACCTCTAAAAAGACTTAATTAGAGGTTTTTACTTAGTCCCGAAAGTAACGAAAGAACCAGGACGAGGTTATGAGTCCCGGTTCTTTAATCCATGCAGTCCCAGGATTTCCTGGGACTATTCCCTAACCAGGACTAGACTAGTCCACCACAGCATATTTACAAATAGGGTGACTACTTCTGTTTCTGTGGATAATATCAAGTAAAGCTATTAACTAAAAAGTGCCAAAAAGGGGGGGGCCTTTTTATTTAAAAAATCTGTATGTAGAATTTGCACACTGACTGAAAAGTAACCCTGTCCCTATAATTAAATAAATATTACCATGGTCATACAAAAGCCAAAGAAGTTTGTGTTGCATTTGTGCCACTTCATGAACATCAATGTTTGGAGTGAGAGTAGGATTAATTGATGAGACCAGTGCAGCAAGTTCCATGATCCTTGTACACACTACAGGTTTTCCAGCTACATAAAGCCATGATTGTGCCAACACACCATCTCCAACAGAACGGCCTCGTTTATCTTCATTGCCTTTTCCATGCCATGTAACCTGTTTTAGACAAATATTTAAAAACATAATACATGAATCAAATTTGTAAAATTTTTATTTCCAAATAGGTACTAAACCTCTGCTGTTTCTGTTCCATCCTTCCCAAATACCACCCAAGCATGATCTTCTGATAGTGCTAAATGGACATCGCGCTTGCCTAAAACTTGACATCCAGCTGTCACAGCAAAGGCAACTCCAAAACAGTCAAGTTTATTGCCTGTTAAAAAACTGTATATGGACTGTAAATGTGCACGGTCCTTGTAATAACTGCGAGTAAGGGAATTCCAAACGATATCAGCGACGCGTTTAACCAAATCCCGTGTAGCAAACTCGCCATTCAACAACTTATTATCCACACCGCTCCGCATCAATGATACAAATCTATCATGCAAGGCCTTCACTTCTTCCCATTCAACGGAAGGAAATTTCATTTTTACAAACTTGTTTGACGACAAATTAACATCTTTGTCACTGTTTTTAATATTAGTAAGATTATTCTCAACTGCTCCAACAATTATCGAAAACAAAGCTAAGTCAGGCTCTTTTACACTGCGCAGTTGTTCTTCAAATAAATCACATACTTTCTGAATACTGTCGATAGGAAATAAATTTTTGATTTCAGTAATTCCAGACATATTTTTAAAGCATTATTTCTTGTTAATCGGAAATTTATGCAAAATACAAACGTCAGGTTGCATCGCAAACCGGCAACAATTTTTTTTAATCGCAATTACCGACCACTGATCAAGTAAAACTACGTTAGTTAATACCGACCACTGACCTGTGACCTGTGTGGCTGCTGTCAAATTAAATTCATGCTTAAACTGGATACAAGCGGGGACGGACGCCTGCCTGTAGGCTTAAGCTGGTGACAAACTGCGGCGGACGCAGCTCCGGACTCGTCTTGACATTGTGAGGTCAAGCGCTGCCATTGGTCTATCCTTCAGACAACTTCCGCCAGCCCAAGGATCGACCAATGGCAGCGTTTGACCTTACAATGTCAAGACGAGTCCGGAGTCGCGTCCGCCGCCATCTGTCCTGGATAGTGATGGGTTTTTATCCGGATAAATACTAAAAATGGATAAATACTCTTATATATCGATAGATACTCTTTGAACATTTTTATTTCTATTTAACGTTAAATTAAAATTCGAAATTAGAATGAAGGTAATAAGTAATTTCAAGATAAAATATGTGTTTCTGCGTTTTTAAACTATAAATAATTAATAATAGCCAAAAGAACAGCTATCAAATGCTTAACATGTTATTTCATTATTTTATGGTATTTGAATGCAACTAAATGTGTACATCATCATCATCATCATAACAGTCATCGGTCGTCCACTGCTGAACATGGCCTCCCCCAATGACTTCTATCATTGGGGGGAATTGCCAATACTCACCACGCTTGTCAGGCGGGTTGGTGATCGCAGTTTTTTTATAGGATTTCACACGCAGATGCTGCTGCCCGTCTCGTGATACAGGTGCTCGTGTTCGGTGCCGTGTAGGGAACCAAGGTGCATTTTGTAAGCAGGCTGGTGAGACGGGTGAACGAGTGGAAGCAGTCGCTTGAGAGCGGTGGTCTGAAACTCAATGTGGCGAAGACCGAGTACCTGGCCTGTATCTCTACAGATCCAACGTCCGCCTGCATAGGCGGAGACAAAGTCGAACGTACTGATCAGTTTAAATACCTTAGATCTGTACTTCATGCTTTGGGAGACATCGATTGCGACATCAAAGCACGCATTACTGCTGCGTGGGCCAAATGGCGAGAGATGACTGGTGTCATTTGTGACCCCATAATGCTGGTTAAGCAGAAAGGACAGATCTATAAGTTCATCATTAGGCCTGTCCTTTCATATGGCAGCGAAGCGTGGCCGCTACTTGAGCGACACAAGCAGGAGCTGAGTGTCTCGGAGATGAATATGCTGCGGTGGATGTGCGGAGTCACGCGTAAGGACCGCGTGAGGAACTCGCGCATCCGCGGTAGCCTTCGTGTCCGTGATATTGCAGACAAAATGCAGGAGAGTCGCCTACGCTGGTACGGCCATGTTTTGTGGAAACCGGCAAGTTATGTAGGGAACAAATGTCTGGCCATGCCGCCACCGCCAGATCTGGCGAAAGAGGTAGACCCAAGAAATGCTGGCTAGACGTCGTGAGGGCTGACATGCGGGCCAATGATCTCACGACTAGAGACGCTCAAGACCATGCTAACTGAAGGAGTAAATCAAGGAAAGCGGACCCTGGGCTCCAAAGCAACGGCTTTGGACGCAACCGGGATTGTCCGTACAGATGAAGAAGAAGAAGAATTGCACTGGTCAGCCACAGGTGGCAGCACTAGACTAAATAAATAAAAAATGTTTTCTTTATTTAATTCACCTTCCATAATTTGATTTTAAAATCGTAATTTCATTAAATATGAGCGAGTCTACCAGCGAAGAAGATAATAATTTAACACTGCAGAGTTAGTACAGGCGGTACATAGTGCCGAATTGAGTTTTCTACCGAAAAAATCGCGTGAAAAGTACTTAAAAGCGTACAATTTGTTGAATGCATGGAGACATTCGAAAGGTGCGAAAACGTTTTCGGAGATTATAATGCTAACATAGGTACTTTATTAAACTATCAGAAACAAGAAAATCAATCAAATGAATAAGCACAAATTAAAAACTAAGCAATTTTTTTGCACCTAGCCTTTTCTTCGCTGTGGTGAGGTGAAAAATTGTTTCACTCGGCAGCAAAGTTATTTGCATCTCGTACCTTTGAAACCCTTGCTACGCTCAGGATTCTGTATTTGAACAACAATCCTAGATTCATTTCAGATTTCCTTGCTCAAGTTTTGATACAAGTAGGTATTCGCACCAAAAACCAACTTTGCAGGCTCGCATTATCAAATAACTATTTCTAACTCTCGCAGATCTGTGCGCAACGTGTGCAAGAGCAAGAAAGGCTAATTATTTCAAGGACGGGACTGAGGTCCACTACATATTATATTATTATTATTACAATTACTGTGACTTGATACACTGCAACCTTGCTAAAACTACAATAGGTATGTATTTTTAATAACATTGTATTCGGACACGTAATACTAACCATTCGTTAAATGTAGAAAAGAAAAACAAAAGTTGTGTGTGGATACAGCTGAAAAGATTTTTATCCGTGATTTTGAGTAAATATCAGATAAAAATGGATAAAAACGAGTATTTATCCATTTTGGATAAATATCCGAGTATTTACTATTTGAGTATTTATCCACTGCCCATCACTAGTCCTGGACGATTCTTGACATTGTGAGATCAAACACTGCCATTGGCCTATCCATCAGTCAACTTCCGCCAGCCTAAGGATCGACCAATGGCTGCGTTTGACCTTACAATGTCAAGACGCGTCCAGAGACGCATCCAAACCGCTTGTACATCGGTACCCCTGATGATCACACGCATTCCAGAAATACCTTCGTTTATATCTGCTTCCCTTCTCTTTATACATGTGGTAATTGAATGTGTTTGTAGTCTATCACATGTGACTGTCACCCTGTCTGGCTGGAATAGGTATTTTGGCGAGACATACTGCGGTAGAGCTTGTTAATACCGGTGACAGATGGCGACAGACGCGGCTCGGACTCGTCTTGACATTGTAAGGTCAAACGCTGCCATTGGTCGATCCTTGGGCTGGCGAAAGTTGACTGAAATATAGACCAATAGCAGTGTTTGACCTTACAATGTCAGACGAGTCCGCAGCCGCGTCCGTCGCTATCTGTCACCGGCTTTAAATTTGTCAGTGGTGTGCAAACTAGAACTGTCTTTTATCGTCGAACCAATTTAGAGTCGCTTCTAATCTGTCTTTTGACTTAAATTAATCTGTGCGTCGGACCAATCAAACAAAAGGTGGCTTCGTAGTTTTACCTGATCAGTGGTGGTGGCCAGCCTGATGAAACTCCTCCTGACACTGACAGATACAATAGAACGACTCATATGACGTCATGACAGTTTTTTTAACTTTTGTGGTTTGCACAGCATATCCAGAGGCATCTTTGATACGAACTGTCATCCGACTGAATGAATAAAATTAAATGATGTGAACGAAAAGAATAAGTACCTATTCACTAGATAGTTTTTGGTGAGAACTGTAACGCGGATTTATAAGGAAAATGGTTTCTTTTATTTAATTACTTTTAGATCATGTCCAGACACCATTGTCTACTTGAATAAGATGCTCTCATGAGCATCTTATTCTAGTTCTAAGAGCTGAACTCTCAACAAGGTCAGCCCACCTTCATCAGTTTTTTCTATGATAAGGCTTTGGCCCTGCAACAACTTAATGCCTTGAAGACATCGGACGGGTACAGTGCCATCCATTTCGTTGGCCCTGAACCGGCTTACTTTTATTTATTAAGAAAATTACATACATAACAATTACTTACATCTAGTATAAAGAATAGAGTAGGTACCTAATGTATAGCCAATAACAGATTTCCCTATATATGTATAACCGGGAAGTACTAAATTAGTGATAATTTAAAAATTGACAATATGTAATGATATTAGTTTACAAAAGATAACTACAAACTAGCGGTGAATTTTACATTGCATTTAGTTATCACTACCCATTTTAGGAATAAACCTGGTGGAATCATTAATTCCGAGCCGCCTATCTCTACTGCCAACAAGCATACAGTGATCAAAAAGTCCACGCCGCCAGTACCCGCTGTGGCGGCGCATCGTGACTGAGACTGTGGCTGCCCGCCGTGGACCGCATAAACCAGTTTGTTTAGATTTAACGAAGACTGCGGCGCGGGCGGCTAGCTTAGTCTGCGCTTATCTCAGGAGCGAACGATTTGAACTGACTGCTCGCTACCACGCCGCCGTATGCTATGAGTTCTGGGCGTCGGGATCCGCGGTGAGACGCAGCCTTTATTACTTTGCGGTCAAGAAAAAAACAGCCCACCTCGACGTCTGCGCAGCGTCTAAGTTACGCCTACGAAACGCTGGCACCGATGCGACGTAGCAGTGCAGTTGAAGTGGATGCACGTCTCCCAGAGGGTCGAGTGTGAGTGCCACAAAACCATCGCTTCTAACTAAATCGATCGAAAAGTAATACAAATGAACGTTTACTATTCGATTACTTACGTTTACTATTCGATCGTTGTATGCAAAGCGACCACTTTACAAAACTAGTAAGCCCACAGAAATTAAAAGACACGACTCGACGAGGATGTGAGCTGCATCGTCGACGAAGACATCCATTTTATCTTGCTTGTTTTTTTTTTCAATTCATACCTTGTCTTTAGGTTGTTTTCGTTTAAATTTTATTTATTGTAGTTGTAGTAATTTCGGATGTGACTAAATTCAAAATTTATTAGCCCAAGTTACCGGATGTACACGTATCGTGTGCGGGGCGGCTAAATAAGCAAAGTGCAAGCGGGACGAGTCTCGAATACCAATATCATCGAGCATATATCCTCTATGTATCGAGCATATATATATGTTATGTACTCGATGACCAATATAGACGATGCAGTCCACATGATTGGACAATGCAGTCCACATAATGCTTTCCTTGACGTTACACGCATGATGTATGTATGTCACACGGAAGGCAAAATTGATAGCATTTCTTCTATGATAATAACAAATAAGAAAATTAAAAAGAAAAATAGCAATCTGAAATAAGTCCTACCTTTCTTTTAGGTAACCCAATTAGGTAAATACCTACCGTCGCCAATAGCATGGGTGGTCACTGGACCACCCGTGTGGTTAAGAAATCGACTGGTGTGGTTTTTTTTTGTTTTTTGTTTTTGGCTCGTTCGGATTGCGTTTAGCCACGACAAGGTAAAAGGTAGGGAAACGGATTGTAAGGTAAATATCGAATGGAAGACACGGAACAGGAAGGAAAAAAGGATCAGTGATAGATAATAGATAATTATGATATTCAACATTCATGCAATATTATAGATAGAGATACAGTATTACTTGTTTTATGTGTAATATTAGAGTTTAATATTATTATGAATAATAAATGCAGATAAAACATTATAAATATTAATATCATTAGAACACAGGAGACATATAATGGAAGTGGGAAAAGGAACATGGGCAGATAGGAGTGAGTTCATGAAAAGGGAACGGTCATAGAAACTACAGTTAAAAAATATGTGGTTAAGATCACCCACGTCCGAACCACATGCACACATGTCAACATCAATAACATGAATTTTAGCTAAATGTGAAGGAGTACACCGTGGCCAAGTCTCATTCTAATTAGAACAGTAGTAGCCATTTTAGAAAGTTTGATTTTCGAAAACCAAGGTTTATCGGGGATAGAATTCTGAATGACCTTGTAATGTTTGCCCTTAGTTTTACTAGGGTCTTCCCAAATCTCTTCCCACGCAATTTTGAGATAAGATTTAGGAAGGGTTGTGGTTAAATCGTGACAATAATTTTTATATGGATTTAAATTCCCACAGTCCACTGCCTCATTTGCCAGTCTATCCGCTTTTTCGTTTCCTGAAATGTTAGAGTGACTAGGTATCCATGCAAAATTAATAGTGTAGCCATTTAAATTACATTTATGCAGTAATTTTCTGCACTCAATGATAATAGGGTAACTAACATTGTTCTTAAAAGGGAATTTGAGTAATGATTGCAGTGCGCTCTTTGAGTCCGAAAAAATTACTATTTTATTAAGTTTCATTAGTAAAGCATATTCTAAAGATTTATATAGTCCAAAGCATTCACCAGTAAAGACAGATGATTCAGGAGGAAGTTTAATTTTTTGTACAATTTGGTACTGGTGATGTTATATTCCAACGCCAACGTGACCCGTTAAAGAATGTTTAGACGCGTCACAATAAACATAGTGCCAATCATACCAATTTTCATCAAAAATTTGCATAAATTTTATATTAGCATTGCTATCGTCTTTGTTTATGTCTAAATTAAAATAAATAGTAGGCACTAGTATTAGTGCCTCAAAATGTATTGTAAATATTGGAAGAAATGTAGATCTGTGAATTGGAGCTTGTATGGACAAAAATGTCCTATAACTAACGACTAAGCAAGGGGGAGATTTACGTGACCAGTACGGAGAGTTATCGACTAAATTAGAAAGACTATTAAGTTTGCTATTTAGGGGGTGATTAGAACATTGAAGGACTCGGAACAAGTACTTGTCACATAAGTATTGACGCCGCAGTCTCAATGGAGGCTCAACACATTCTGCTTGTAAAGCATTGATTGGACTTGATTTCATGGCACCAGAAATAATTCTAAGTGCTTTAGATTGAACCGCATCTAACTTTCTTAAACCTACTACATTGCAAGGTTCTATAAAGAAACTACCATAGTCAAGGACACTCCTAATGGTGGCATTATAAAGTAATTTTAATGAAGATGGATGTGCACCCCACCAGACTCCAGATACACATCTTAGTATATTCAGTAGTTTTTCGCATTTAGTAACTGTAGAATAACAGTGAGACAAACCAGATAGCTTTTCATCTAATGTCACTCCTAAAAATTTTGCTTCTGTTTTGACTGGAATTACATCATTTTCGTAATAAACTGTAATAGGTGGGGGAAGTCTCTTCCGTGAGAATAACACAATAGAACTTTTAGGAACTGAAATGCTTAAACCGTTCTCATCTAGCCAGATTTTAAGAATTTGTAGAGCACTTGTTAAAGATAAATTTAAGTTCTGAATCGAAGTACCTGAGGAATATAAAAGTAAATCATCAGCATATTGTAATACCCTGATGTGTTTGACAAGAGCAGGTTCTAAATCATATGTATAAATGTTAAATAAAATAGGGCTTAATACAGAACCCTGTGGAATTCCGCTCCACATTAACCTTGTTTTTTTATGAGGACCTGAGTCCTCCAGCAATACACTGATTGAACGCTCTGATAAAATATTAGTGATAAAGTTTATTAACATTAATGGGATTTTAAGCTTATGAAGTTTGTTGATGAGAATGTGGATTAAAACATTGTCATATGCTGCTTTAATATCAAGGAAGGCCGCAAGAAGTGATTCATTTCTAGAGAAAGCTAAGCGGATATCAGTAGTAAATATTCCTATACTATCCATAGTACCTTTCCCCTTTCTAAAACCGTATTGGTTTTTAGCCAATAGCCCTGTGCTTTCAACAAACCATTCAAGACGGTTCTTAACTAAATGTTCTGCTAATTTAACAATAACTAAAGAAAGGGCAATTGGTCTATATGAGTTGGGATCAGATGCAGGTTTACCAGGCTTCAATATCGGAATTACCTCTTGTGATTTCCTCGATGATGGGATATTACCATTCTCCATAATAGAATTAATCAACTGTAAATAATAAGATAAAGTAGAGTCACTAAGATGAGAGAAAAAAGAGTATGGGATCCCATCATCGCCAGGAGAAGAATCTTTCACATATGAAAGGATGCCCTTTAGTTCGCAAAGAGTGAAAGGAGCATTAAGCTCGGTATGGTTTCCAAGACGCTGGTCAAGAGATCGATTAATAAAGACATTGCTTAACGGTACAGATGAAGGAGCTAGCTTGTCTAAAAATTGGTCTATGACAAGTTTATCAGGATTAGTATGTGTGGGTTCTTTAAAAATAGATCGATATCTTCGGATGTTGAACCAGATTACTGACGGAGGAACATCTGGAGATATTGATGAACAAAAGGCCGACCAGCCTTCCCACTTTTTTTTCTTAAGAAGTTTTCGAGTAGCAGTCATTATCTCCGTAAGATTATCGAAATTCTCAATGGTTGATTCGGACTTATAGCGCTTTTCCGCATCTTTCCTTTTTTTGACAGCTGTCAAACATTCCTTGTCCCACCAAGGCGGAAAAGGGATTCTATTCAAATTATTTGGATGTATAATGGGAAACATTTTATCAGCGGTTCTAACTAATAATTGAGCAAGTGCGTCAGCGCACTCCAAATGATTACTATCAGAAACAACAGGCAGTGATGAGGTTTTCTGTTCAATTTCTTTATGAAATGCATACCAATTAACATTAGATAATTTATACTTCATGCGAGCAGGGCGTCTATCTGATGATAATCTACTACCTATTTCATATGGGAAAGTGATTAAAATAGGGAAGTGATCACTTCCAAAGGTTGAACTCAGTGTTGTCCAAGTTAAGCAAGATGCTAAGTTGGGTGAGCAGATTGATAAATCTGGAGCACTAGGACCTTCATGGGGTTTGGTACGACGCGTTGGTTTCCCAGTATTTAATAAAACGAAATTTAGGCGGTCTAATATTTCTAGAACTCTAGATCCATATACATTACAACTAAAGCTACCCCAAGCTTGATGTTGGGCATTAAAGTCTCCCATAATTACAATAGGTACCGGAATATTACTTAATAAACATTCAATTTCATCTAAAATTAAAGTCGAAGGGTGAGGAATGTACAAGGAAACAAAAGAAATTTTATTTATACTAATCGCTATTATGGAGAAATTACAACTATGTTGAGGAATAGGGATGTGTGTAAAGGGTACAGAATGCTTAACTAGGATAGCTACACCACCATAGCCATCAGACCTGTCTTCTCTAATACAAGAGAAGCCAGGAATTCTGAAATGAAAGTTGGGTTGAAGCCATGTCTCTTGGAGAGACATGGCAAATGGATTAAACTTATTAATAATAAATAAAATATCGCTTTTCTTACTACTAATGCTGCGACAATTCCACTGCAGCACTAGTGAGTTTACTGCCATTTTGGTTATTTTCATTATGTGTAGTGGTATTCGGGGCAGCGTTGGACGGTAAAGATATCATATTGGATTTTGACAGAGAGTTAATTAGTGCTATGATCAGATCCTTTAGAGGTAAGTTAGCAAGAAAATGACTATGTCTTTCATTATTTAGGGCACAACCATTTTCAGGTAAAGGTGCATTATAGTCTTTAATTAATTCATTGTGAGATACTCGATCATACCCCTTCCCTTGTTTAGGTGGAACCCTGGGGTTTAAGAAAACTGTTTTGTTATATGATTTATTACCAATACTATTTGAATAAGAACTGTATCCAATTGATTGAATGGGTGGAGCAGGGGATGTTGAAACATTGGCATATGATTTGCCTATAGGTGGATGTAATTTCAAAGCCTCACCATAAGATAAACAATTTTTAGCCAGTCTCTTTAATTCCTTTTTGTCTAGCAAACTCTGGGCATTTTCTATCTGTGGCACAGTGGGAGCCTGAACAAAGACAACAGGTCACGTTTTCCTCAACTGAACAACTATCTCCTGAATGCCCATGTCCACACTTAAAGCATCTTGGGGTAGAACGGCACTGATTTTTGACATGACCATATCTACAGCAGTTAAAACATTGCACAGTTGGAAATATATATAAGTCAACTGGTAGTGAATTATAGCAGAGGAACACACGTTTTGGGAGGACCTGGCCATCAAAAGTAAGGACAACTGTCTCAGTAGGAACAAACTCAGATTTTCCGTTACTACTAATCTTTCTTTTAAACCGCCTAACCTTTAAGATGTTTCCACATCCCACAGGGGTTGAAATATTTGTTTTCACTTCATCATCAGTCCAGTCAGTAGGTACTCCTCTAACCACTCCCATACGGGTCACGTTAAACACTGGAATAAATGCCTTGTAGTTATTTAGTTTTAACAAATCACTTGCAACAAAATTATTAGCATCCTCATAGTTAGAAAAAGAAATAACTATACGATTTCTACCAATTTTTTTCAGACTGCCGTTGACAATGTTTTTAAAATGATTCTTTTTCAAGAAGTGGCCAAATGAAACTGGGTGAATGTTAGAACTTTCAGTAGGTAACTGGTCTTTTTGTATATGGATTATATAGGGAGCGGCATCAGAAGCTTCATAAAGAGATCTACCAACAAATGCTGTTGGAACGGAATCACGATTTTCACTAACACTCATGGCACTTGGTTTTGTTGTAGAGTGATTCGGGGCTACAAAGTTGTCGGGTTTATTGATGAAAATATTAGGCCTTTCATTGTCATTTTCACATAAACATCCGTTTGTTTCATCAGTTAAACCTGTAGATCTATGACTTTTCCTCTTCCTTTTGTTATAGTGTTTACAATATTTGCGGTTTTGCACACGCTTGCGATGAGAGCTACTTTTACCACTTTCAGATGCATCCGTGTCTCTTTGTGAACCTTCAGTTTCTGTTCCATGTGAAATTGTTACGTAGTTGGATACCTGGGGGATTGTTCCGCCAGGATCCTCAGGTTCGTCCATGAAAGGTTAAGAAAGTAAAAAACTTACCTATATGCAGCGATTTTTACACTACTTAAATTAAATATATACAAATTAGCTAATATTAACACACTATTCTACAACTGATCCTCCTATTATACAATTTTATAACAATAAAACTATTTATCAAAACAAAAAGTCGACCGCACAAACCGACGTTTCCCGCGCTTTTTTTTTTTCTCATTTAATTTTATTCATGCAGTCGGATGACATTTCTTATCAAAGATGCCTCTGGATATGCTGTGCAAGCCACAAAAGTAAAAAAAACTGTCATGACGTCATAGGAGTCATTCTATTGCCTCTGTCAGTGTCAGGAGGAGTTTCGTCAGGCTGATGCAGTACACTTGATTGGACAATGCAGTCCACTTTGCTTTTTTTGACGTTACACGCATGATGTATGTATGTCACACGGAAGGCAAAACTGATAACATTTTTTCTATGATAATAACAAATAAGAAAATTAAAAAGAGAAATAGCAATCTGAAATAAGTCCTACCTTTCTTTTAGGTAACCCAATTAGGTAAATACCTACCGTCGCCAATAGCATGGGTGGTCACTGGACCACCCTTGTGGTTGAAATCTACTAGTGTGTTTTTTAGACAAGGTATTTTGATCTAAAAGTAATTAAATAAAAGATAAATCCGCGATACCGTTCTCACCAAAAACTATCTAGTGAATACTTATTCTATTCGTTTACATCATTTAATTTTATTCGTTCAGTCGGATGACAGCAAAGATGCCTCTGGATACGCTGTGCAAGCCACAACAGTAAAAAAAAAAACTGTCATGACGTTATAGGAGTCGTTCTATTGCATCTGTCAGTGTCAAGAGGAGTTTTACCAGGCTGGCTTCCAGTTCCAAAAAATCAGAGTTTAATAATTGCAACCAATCGTACATAGATTCAAAAGTACTAGCAATACTAGCATATAATTAATCTGTGTGGTGGTGAAACACAGTGAAACATTGAAGAATTTTAAATTTGTGTTAGTGTTTTAAATGCAAATAATGAACAATATTCAGATAGAAAAGCAGAACAAGAGATATCGACGAAAATATAAATTTATAAAAATTCGGATCAAAAGTTTACTTCTGGTAATTTTTTTTTTTTGCATCGACATTGCCCGAAACAACAAGAGCATCGGAAAAAACGCACACTAATTTATTTCTGTTAATAGTGAATTATACACTTACACATCCTTAAACCTACTATATTGATTTAAAAAACTAACCCTTGACTAGCAGCCTGGGATAGACCCAGCCAGCTCTCAGAACCAAACTTTAGTTGAGGACTGTTCTAATCTAGTCTGCTTAGCTAGAGGTGTGTACTTTCTGAATATGATAATGAGATTCAATATACCTTCTCCGTATCACTAGAAATGGCGACTAATCTCGATTTATATTTAGTAGAGTGCCGTTAAGCCAAAACATCTAAAAGTAATATTGATATTCATTCATAATTATGTACCTTTCAATCGTGGAATTTATTCTCCGAATCCTTGATAAATTATATTTTAATGTTTTATCCATCCAGTAGGGATCTAGTTTTCATCCTAAACAGGTGTATGTTGCTTAAAACATAAAGCATTTTCCATGTAGGTACATAATGATAATTCTTTTTTCAAAAAACATTTCTCTACCATAACTGCATCAATATCCATTAAGTATTTAGAAATATTGCATAAGCAAATAAAACTGATTTTACTGCTTAGAAAGGTTGTCTGTAGTGTTTGTAACAAAGAAATAAATAATGAGTTTACTTTTCCATTATAGGAAAATGCAGCTTTGTGTGATGAAGTTGCAAAAATTCAAGAAAGCATTTTAATTGTCAAAGAAGAAAGAAAGTTTTTACTTAGAAAACTGTTAGAATATGAAAATGATCCTGACACTTTAATGACATATCACAGAAACAGTACTGTAAATACATCTATTGGTTCAAGAGGTAAATTTAAGAAACGTATTAGTTTTGATGACAATGTGAAAAATTCTACAATTTGTTAATTTACTTTTAGCCTACCTTAATCATTAATTACAATAAAAAATTGTCTTAAACTATTGCAATATAAAAAATAAGATTTTTTTGCCTTTTATTTTAGGATTAGAATAGGTGCAATTGTATTATGTTTATTAAAGACCTAAGTCATGTTTATAACCACTGAAAAATACTTTAATTGATAGGATAATTAGTATTAATATGGTGTAAATATAGCTATAGCTGTGTGGACGAGCGCACGGAACGGACGTGTACTTAAAAAAGTTAAAATAATATATTTGCTCTCATTCGATTTCAAACTTAATTCACTGCATTTGAAGGTAAAATTTGGACTGTGCGGATTAGCGAACTATCAATAGTAAAACTATTGATAGTTTTCATCTGAAAAAGCCATATCTATCGATTGGCCTATCGATACTATCGATAGCCTAAAACAAGGCAATACTATTGAATGAGAGCAATACTATCGATAGTATTGCTGCTCGCTCAAAATAAACCATTGATAGTATTGTTGCTCGTAATAAAAAAAACTGTTGATAGTATCGATTATTTAAAACTATCGATAGTCTGTAAATTTGCAATAGTATTGGGTATGTTTTAACAGTAATGTAATTCAACGAGAAACATTAGCCACTATTAATAAAATTAAATGTAGTGGTTAACTATTTGAAATAATTCAAGTATTCCAATAACCCTAACGTTGTGACTTTTGACTTTATATCCGAATATTGTAAACAATACTATTGTAAATTGCCAAACTATCGATAGTCTAGAAAAATCGATACTATCGATAGTATTTGATTCAAGAGCGACAATACAATCGATACTATCGATAGTTTATTCTTCAAGAGCAACAATACTATCGATAGTATTGCACTGATTCAATAGTATTGCCTTATTCTGAGCTATCGATACTATCGATAGTCTTGCGATAGTTTTACTATCGATAGACTATCGACTAATAATCGATAGTCGACTATCGATTGGCAACACTAGTGCGGATTGTAAGTTACATACGACACTGTTTACTATATGCAACAGCGACTCCGGTCCGGTCACCAACGAGGTAACCGCTCTTCGCCCCCTCGAGTAAACAAGACAAGCTCCTATTTTTTGTCCCGTTCGCACCTCGTGAACTGCACCACACACAACAAGTAAGTGAATGCAACACAGATCCATTATGAGTAGACTTAACTCTCCGCCTGGATATGGCATTGCTTCTGGTATGGGTGGATCTCAACCAGATCTTTCAAGCACATCACTAGATAGGAATGTGGATATATCACAAATAAATATCGCAATAAGCGAAAACATGATGATGATACCACTATTATTAAAAAGGAACTATCAGAACTAAAAAAACAAATGGCAGATATGATGGCACTTTTAACTGTCCCTAGCAACTTGCAAAAGGAGAACATTGAGAAACTGTTAAGATGTTGCTGTTATTATTAAGGACGAGGTGCATAGTGTTGGCAAAACTATTGTTTATATTATTCTAGAACAAGAAAACTTAAAATCAGAGATGGAAGCTCTAAAGACAACTACAAGTACAACTGAGAAAAAACTAGGAACACTAGATTCAGACGTTAATTTACTCAAAAACGTATTTCAATCATCTGTATCTGGTCATTACTGGTATTTCGTTGGACGAGGCAAAAAGAATCCAAATCCCATCTTATACACACTACTCCAACTTTAGACAAACGAGTAGAGGGGGTGGAGTGTCTATAATTTGTCCATAACAACCTTAAGCATAATCTAGTCTACGAAATCAGTGACGACGATAATCACTTCTTATGGGTCCATGTGGCCAAGTTTTCGTTGAATATAGGTGCAATATACAAGCCTGAAAGAACAAATTTGAATAATTTTCTAGACACATACTCTGTTCAACTGATGAAAATGAAGCGAGCCGTAGTTTTTGGCGATTTTAACTTCGATTTACTACATCCTACGAGTAATAATGCCACACCCCAGTACAGGAATGTTTACAAGGAAAATGGCTTTAAAGTAATAAACAAAATAAGTAAAAAATTTTGTACCCGGGAAACATCGACCACCAAGACTATTCTCGCTCGATTATATCTCAACTAATCTTAAAATAAATAACTTCCATTTTTCTATAATTGAGTTAGCTACCTATGTCAGATCACAAGCACATATATTTTGAAAAAAAAAAATTATATCCGAGATCGCCAGAACGAATCAAATTTATGTACCAAAATTAATTATGAAACGCTATATGTATAAGAATTATGAGGAAATGGAATATAAAACTAAAAACTCCCTTTAAGAAGCACTAGAAACCAAACTTATTAACTGCTTGTCTAAAAGTAAAGTTGAGTGTACTAAAATATTAAACAAACCTAGTAAAGACTGGATAAACAGTGAAATAATAAACAAATTAAATAAAAGGAATGAACTATGGCAGAATTATAAGAGGGACAAAACAAATGAAGACAAAAAACGGCTTTACTACAAAGAAAAAACAAATACAGCGAAACTCATTCAGGACACAAAATCTGCTTACTTACTACAAAAAATGCTTCATGGAATGTGCGAAGAAACCAAGGAAAATGTGGAAACTAATTTCGGACAACAGAAACAGAAATATATCATATCCGGAGAAGCTAATAGTCGATTCAAGAACCATAAATAAAGTCACTGAGATCTGCGAGAGTTTTAACTGTTACTTCTCAACAATTGGCATCAAATTGGCTAAAGAGATTCCAAGCAAATGCCAAGGAGGTCAAACTCAAGCACCGATCCCAGCACAAAGACCAGAATTTAATGAAATCACATCAACAACCTTGGATGAAACCATGAAGATTATAGACAGCTTAGATCCTAACACCAGTTGCGGCATTGACGGTATTAACACTCAAACAATCAAATGTATCAAAAAGTTAATTGCAACTGATCTAGTCCAAAGTATAAACGAGTGTCTTGTATTCCCTGACAATTTAAAGATTGCTAAAGTGAGTCCCATTCACAAGTCCGGATCTAAACTTGATCCTAGTAATTACAGACCAATTTCAGTGTTCCCGATATTTTCAAAAATTTTTAAAAAATATTTTACACGCGCTTGAAACTTTCTTAAATTCAAACAACACAACAAAATTCAAATATTTAAAAAAAAAATCAATACGGATTTCGCCGTACACACTAGCAGCTACTAATTATGGACATCATCACAAAGATAAAAATAAAATAGACCAGAAACAACTAGCACTAAGTGTCTTCATCGACTTAAAAAAAAGCTTTCGATACGATAAGCCACAAAATACTAGTAAAAACATTGTCTGACATTGGTATTAGCAGAAATGCTCTTAAAATCTTAGAATCATACTTACAAAATCGTAAGCAGCTTGTCAAAATAGGTGATCATCAAAGTAGTCTTCAACCTATCACAAGTGGAATCCCTCAAGCCTCGATTTTAGGGCCACTCTTATTTTTAATTTATATTAATAACATTCACCAAATCGGCCTTGCTGGAGAAATAACACTGTATGCAGATGACACAAGTATCTTCTACTTTGGTCAGTCCACTGACACCATAGTTCCCCTAGTTCAAAGAGATTTAAACACTCTAAACGAATGGTTCCAATGTAATTTACTTACGATCAATACAGCTAAAACTAGTTACATTGTTTTCTCATCAAAAAATTTAAAAAATTGTGACAACATACAGGTCACTAAAAATAACCAAACAAACCATAAACAGAAACTTAAAAGAAAAATACTTAGGTATCGTTTTGGATAATAATCTCAGCTGGAAACTACGCTTAGATAAAATTAAACAAAAACTAGCATCTCTCACTGGAATGTTGTGTGATATTGTAGTGTCTACTTAAGCAAGTGCGTCGTCACCTGATATACAATTCTCTGGTAAAACCTCAAATAGATTACCTGATTGAATTATGGGGCACAGCAGCAAAAAGCAACCTTAAACCAATTCAAATAGCACAAAATAAAATTTTTAAAATTCTTTCTTATTGGTTTAGTGCTGTTTAAGTTCCATGTAAGCTCGTCTGTCGTGTATTTTTATTCACAAAATGTAAATAGATTTCTCAGTAAGTGAATTTGTAATTCTTGTGAGAAATAATAAAGTTCTTTAACCATTAAAATTATTATTTTCAGCCTGCAACACATTTAGTGATTCCAGAATACTCCACTATATTATTTATATAACTATTATTGATTAGTTAAAAAACTAATTGGGTACTTAAATAGTATTTATTTAAAATAGGATCTTGTACATAACTCAGATTGAAAATACTTATTGTTAATCTTCTTCTGCATCATTGAAAGACAGCAACTGGCGGGACTTTTTTGAGTCTTTTCGCTTTGTATTACTACTTCTTTTATTAGTTTCTTTGTCTGTATATGGCTTTTGCTTTGTTTTAAAAATAACTCTTTGAGCCAGGTCAGCCTTAGTGTTGGACTCTAAGTTTTCAATTCTTTTCTGTTCTAATTCTGCTTCTTCAGCTGTGAGATCTCCTTTCCTAAGAACTATAACTTGAGGCTTCTCACTTTCGTCATCTTCCGCGAAATCCTCCTCGGCATTTTGAAGTTCATCAAATTTGTGGTTTTTGTCATCATAACCAGCTTGTTTTTTTAATACTTTCAAAAATTCTGGATCTTCTGGTTTAATGTAACTTACATTTCTTTTACGATTCATATCGAATTGAGTTTATGAACATTCAATGTGACTGAATTTATGTTGTGGGTACACAATTTAATTTTGGTTTTAATATTCCCGGACAGAAGTTCAAATCCCGAAATCAACAATAGCAAAATTTAAATAATTGCGTGTACTGTGCACTGAACTGAACAAGCATGTAAAACACAGATTAATTTAAAATTTAAAACACTGGCCCAGTGTTGCCAGATTCAAAAGTTAAGAATTGTCTTAATTTTTTTACTGCAAAACTCGTGATGTGTGTAATAAATTCCCAAAATTATTGTTTTTGCACCTCGACCAAATCTAGAAACAGAATAATATATGCCTGAAAAGTTTTGATCGTGTTATTTACTTGTTCACTTTTTATAATTACAAGTTTTTGTTAACTGAACTGCAGTATTTACTGCACAAAATAAACCGAAACTTTTCTCGTCATTTATGACTGACACCAAACTAAGTGACAATTTCATCATCATCATCATCATCATCATTTCATCCATAGAACGTCCACTGCTGAACATAGGCCTCCCCCATTGACTTCCAGATTGAGTGACAATTTAGTAAATTGAATTTACCCTTTTCAAAACTTTCAAATACTCTGACAAGACCATATCTCTTTCTTATACCAAATAATTTCAATTCACTATCCTGGCCTGCTGTCAGAGTCAGAGTCGTCTGAATAAACGTAAAATGTGTTATAATAATACACAAATTAATATTATTAATAAATAAAAATTTAACAAATATTGACTATTTCCAGACAATAAGAGTCCATACAGGTTACAATTTTCATAACATCATACTCTGAAAACTACCTAAGTTATTATTAGTATTAAATCCTAAAATTATCTAACAGAATATCGTGGATTATCGTAGATTTATCGTGCGATACGTATTTTTTTTTTCTATTGCATTACACACATAAATATCGTGGATCTAGGGTAATTATCGCACGTCTGGCAACACTTCACTGGCCACTGCAACAAAACAAGGTTGAATTCAACACAGATTAATAAATGTCAAAAAGTCATGTCATGTAGATTAAACAACATAGAAATTTTAAGTCAAGGGTAGGTCCACTGATCAAGTAAAACTACGTTAGAAGCTAAAGGACTTAAATAAATACGTCAATAACATCAATTGACTTTGAATTTTTATGACTTTTTTTTTCTTTTATGTGTTATTATAGTGATGTGATGTCTGATGACCGCTTAGATTATGTATCCTAAATGACCGTAAATTTGTCACAGACTATTTAGGATCACAGAGATATTTTTTTTTTTTTTGTTAAGTTTTTGGCTTGCGCGGCTTGCGTTTAGCCATAACGATATGTGGACAAAAGGTAAGGAAACGTTTGGAATCAGAAATTTACCGGGAAATTAGAAGAAAGGATCAGGGTAGTAGGTGAATGAGGAATAAAAGGGTTTACGAAATTAGAAAATAAATTCTTAAGTATAAACATATGTAAGTATAATAATTTAGGATATTATGTTATTTATAATTTTATATTATTTAAAATTAAATACTTAGATAAACACTTATATATATCATAATCATATAAGTATAGAAGACAGGATATGGATGTAGGAAAAGGGACACGGAGGGATAGCAGTGATGAAATAAAAACTGAACGATTATGCTTTTGGCAAGTGAAAAATATGTGATTTAAATCACCCACCTCGACACCGCACTCGCATAGATTGCTTTCTATTATATTAAGCCTTGCTAGGTGGACTGGGGTACAAGTATGCCCCAGTCTCATACGAATAATACTTGTAGCAGAAAATTTATCTAAACTTGTTCTAAAAAACCAAGGCCTAATAGGAATATATGGTTGAATTTGCTTATAGGATCTGCCTTTAGTCTGACTACTGATGTCCCATTCTTCCTCCCATTTTTTAAACAAATTAACTTTAGGTAGAGCAACCAAATCGTGACTATAGTTCTTATACGGGAAAAGATCACCAGAGCTTATAGCATTATTGGCTAACAAATCTGCTTTTTCATTCCCAGAAATACTACTATGACCTGGAATCCATACAAAAGTTACGGCAATGCCTTTTAGTGAGCAAGTGTGTAATAATTTTCTACACTGAATAATGACCGGAAAAGAGATATTTGATTTGAATGGAAATTTTGCTAAGGATTCTAAGGCACTTTTAGAGTCAGTAAAGATAACAGCTTTATGCAATTTCATAAGTAGAATGTATTCTAATGATTTAAAAATGCCAAAGCATTCACCAGTGAATACAGACGATTCAGGTGGCAGTTTAACCATTTGACTTATTTTGTACTGGGAATGGTAAACACCTACACCAACATTACCATCACTTGAGTGTTTGGAGGCATCACAGTATAAATGATGCCAATCATACCAATCATTTTCTAAAATTAAATTAAACTTTATACCAGCATGGATATCAGATTTGGAAATATCAATATCAAAAATAATATTGGGGAAAATAATTAATGAATCAAAACTGGAACAGAATATAGGGAGGTTCATAGATTTGTGTGTAGGAGCTTGTAAAGAGAGTATTTTACGAAAACTAACAATTAGACATGGTGGTGATTTGTGTGACCAATAAGCAGAATTTTCTATCAGTTCAGACAGAGATTTTAGTTTTGGAAAAAGAGGATGATTTGATAACTGTAAAGCTCTAAATAAGAATTTGTCGCACAGGAACTGACGCCGAAGCTTTAACGGCGGTTCTACACATTCAATTTGAAGTGCGTTATTAGGGCTAGATTTCATTGCGCCTACAACTATTCGAAGGGCTTTAGTCTGGATGACATCAAGTTTCCTAATACCTACAACACTACAAGGTTCTAAAAATTGGGTGCCATAATCCAGAGAGCTTCTGATAAGGGCATTGTAAATAAGTTTTAAGTTAAAAGGATGAGCCCCCCACCAGACTCCAGCCAAGCATCTTAGTATGTTGAGGAGACGTTCACATTTAGCGCTGATATTATAAAAGTGTGTGAATCCAGTTAATTTCGAATCCAAGGTGACCCCCAGAAATTTGGCCTCATTGTTCGCAGGAATATTTAAATTATCATATTGAACTAATATAGGGGGAGGGCATCGCATTCTGGAAAAAAGAACAACTGAGCTTTTCGCAACAGAGAGTGATAATCCATTTTTATCTAGCCAGGACTTAAGCATTTCAAGAGAAGAAGTGAGTGATGAGCAAAGTGTTGCAACGCTTTTATCAGAAAAGTACAGAAGAAGATCATCTGCATATTGCAATATGCTAACATTATTGGTAAGTGAAGATTCTAAATCATAAGAATAAATATTAAACAGTAGCGGACTCAATACTGACCCCTGTGGAAGCCCATTAAATAAAAGTCTAGAGTTTGTAGAATTTTCGGATACAACATGAATACTGCGTTCTACTAAAATATTTAAGATTAAATTGATCAATAAAAAGGGTACATTTAACTTTATTAACTTGTCTCGAAGAATAGATAATACCACATTGTCATATGCGGACGTAATATCTAAAAAAGCTGCTAAAAGGTGCTGATTCCTAGAAAAAGCTAATCTAATATCAGTGGTAAAAATAGCAATGCTATCGGAGGTGCTTCTACCCTTTCTAAAGCCAAATTGGTAGTTGCTTAACAATCCTCTGCTTTCTATAAACCACTCAAGCCTATTTTTAATTAGATGTTCGGCAATTTTAATTAAAACTGAGGAAAGAGCTATGGGGCGATATGACTCAGGGTTTGATGGATTTTTATTTGGTTTTAAAATTGGAATCACCTCCTGTACTTTCCATGATGGAGGGAGGTATCCAGAATGCATGATGGAATTTATAAGAGACAGATAATAAGACAGAGTTGAATCATTCAGATGAACTAAGAAAGAGTAAGGTATTCCATCACTGCCAGGCGCAGAGTCCTTTACATAACTCAGAATACCTTTAAGCTCAGATAAATTGAAAGGAGAGCTTAATTCAGAGTTATTTATATCTAAGGAATGAGGCTGTTCATCATATATGTTCAGTTCTTGAGGGACTGAAGAAGGAGCTAATTTATCTAAGAATTTATTTACTATTGGCTCATAAAGAAAGTTAGGACCAGAGTCTTTAAAAACAGATCTAAAACGTCTTATATTAGCCCAAACTGCTGATGGTGAGGTTTCAGGAGAAATAGAATGGCAGAACTTTCTCCAACCTTCCCATTTCTTTTGTTTAAATAATTTCTTGGTACTGTTTATAATATTGGAGAGATTATCAAAGTTTTCCGTCGTAGAATGTGAAGTATAAAGTTTTTCAGCCTCTTTCCTTTTTTTTACAGCTTGCGAGCATTCCGTGTCCCACCATGGTGGGGGAGGTAACTTATTTCTCCTGATGTTTTTGGCGGGAAATACTTCATCTGCAGCTTCTAACAAAAGAGTCGCTAAAGCTTCAGCACAGTTTGAAAGACTATTATTTTGGATATCAGGCAATAATGTCATTTTTTGATCCACTGTTTGTCTGTATAAATTCCAGTCAGCGTTTTGAATTTTATATTTAAGTCGGGGAGGGCGATTATATTTCGGTTTAGCCATAGTTGGAAAATAAATGGAAATTGGAAAATGGTCACTACCGTGTGTGGAAGGGAAAGTTGACCATGTTAAAGAAGAAGCAAGATTTGGAGTACAGATAGTTAAGTCAGGAGCACTAGGTCCCTCGTGGGGCTTTGTGCGGCGGGTAGGACTTCCAGTATTCAAAAGGCATAAGTTATTATTGTCTAAGAAGTCTATAATTCTGTTACCATAGTGATTGGAACTGGCGCTACCCCACGATTGGTGTTGAGCGTTAAAATCGCCCATAACTATAACAGGTTTGGGAATATTACTTAGAATTTGTTCTAGTTCATCATATACGGCTGTTGATGGGTGAGGTATATAAACAGAAACAAAAGAGATACCATGTAGAGATGCAGCTATTATAGAGAAAGTATTACTATGTGATGGAAGGGGAATATGAGTAAATGGAACAGAATGATGGATAAGCAAAGCAACTCCACCATAACTATCAGTTCTATCTTCTCTGGCACAAGAGAAACCAGAAATTTTAAAAATAGAATCTGGCCGAAGCCAGGTTTCTTGTAAGGCAATTAAAAATGGATCAAATTTATTAATAATATGTAATAACTCGCTTTTCTTATTATTAATGCTTTGACAGTTCCATTGAACTGCTATAGAGAACTTTTTCATTAACAGCAGAACTAAGGTCAACTACGAGATCATTGTTTTTTAAGGCAGCGTTGGACGGTGATATTAAATTTGATTGATTCAATGAGGAAATTAATGTGATAATTAGTTCTTTAATAGACATATTGGACAAAGTATTAGTGGTATCACTATTAATCAAAATACTTTTGCTTGGAGCAAAAGGAGTATTATATTCATTAGTCATAGCTTGATGTTGGTCACGGTCATAACTTTTTCCTGGTTTGAATGGAGATCTAGGTTTCATTAATACAGTTTTTCTGTAGGAATTCCAACCTGGATTATTATTGTGGACATATTTTAATTTAGAGCTTGAAGAATGAGGGGTGGGAATCTGTTGTTGTGGAGGTCCTCCAGATAATAAAACATCTGCAAAGGACTTACTGATAGGGGGGTGTAACTTTAGTGCTTCAGCATAAGTAATACAACTTTTTGCCATAGTCTCTTTTATACTCTTTTGTCGAGAGAACTCAGGACATTTCCTATTAGTAGCTTGATGGGAACCTGAACACAAAAAACATACAATATTCTCTTCCTCAACATCACAAGTGTCACCTGTGTGACCAAGTCCACACTTATAACATCGGGGAAGGGACCTGCACTGGCTTTTTACATGTCCATAGCGACAGCATTGAAAACATTGAATGGTCGGATAAATGTAAAGGTCTACTGGCAATGAATTATAGCATAGAAAGATTCTTTTTGGTAGTATCTGACCATCAAATGTAACAACAACTGTCTCAATGGGGACGAATTCAGATTTTCCATTAATCATATTCTTTTTATTTAAGCGTCTGACTTTAAGAATTTTACCACACCCTACTGGTACAGATATATTATTTAAAATATCTTCATCATTCCATTCAATAGGAACTCCTCTGATTACTCCCATGCGGGTAACATTGAATATTGGTACGAAGGCCTTGTAATTATTTAACTTCAGTATATCATTTTTTAAAAAGGCATTGGCATCTTCAAAACTAGAAAAAGACACTGAAACTCGGTTTCGACCTATCTTTTTAAGACTTCCATCTACAATACCTCTTACAGACTTTTTTTTCAAAAAGTGACCAACTGTAACTGGATGCAAAGAACAGTTTTGATTGGGAGTGGTTTGTTCTTTTTGTATATGAACTACATAAGGTGAAACATCAGTAGCCTGATACAAATGTCTGCTAAATGAGTTCGGAACAGGGTTTTTATCTGATGCTGTGTGAGAAGTAACAGGAGTCGGAGTGGAAAAGTTTGAATCACATATTTGTTCAGTACTTTTAACAATATTCGCTTGTTCAATGTAGATAGGATTTTCACAACGACAATCAGAATCATTCACAATACCGATCACAGAAGACTTATCATGACGACTTCGTCGCTTTTTATTACAATGCTTGCATATTTTGCGCGCAGATGTTCTTTTTCTCTTAGGGCGACTAGTTGCATTCTCACCGTCCGTGTCCAACAAAGAACCCTCAGTATCCATACCTGACTGACTTTGTGTAATTGTAATAAAATGAGACGCCTGGGGCACCGAGTTAACATCTTGAGAGGGTATTGTGTTCCAATCCTGGAGGGCCGTCCCTCCAGGATCCTCTGGCTCGTTCATGTCGGCGGCAAAAAAGTTTAAAACTTACCCAGAACTGATAATAACTATATCACACAATTAAATATACTACATACGAATAAAAATACAAGATTATTAAGCACTTCACCACCAATCTGATACTTTTTCAAAAATAATTTGCAAAGAGCAAGAAAAATGACGTCCTTCAAGATCGACGTTTCCCGCGCCCACAGAGATATTCCGGTCAAAAACAAATTATCGATTAATTTTTTAATCGATGATAATTAATGGATACTGGTTAATCGATGCTAAAAGATTCGATTAACCGATAGTGACCTGTCAAAAATGCTTATCCTTCTTAAATAATTAAGGTTTCCGCAAATTAATTCTCTGTACAATAAAACAACAGTGGTGGTCAAATTTATGAATACAGAACTTCGGAACAAGATCTATACTTTGTTTAGCTCCAGACATCTGTTTCACACTATCTTCTGTCTGTCATGTAGAATTTGCATGAACATATTGATCCAGCACGCATAGGTAGTTTCATGAACTTTATGATCATCAAATATCATTAAACTATATTTTTATAAAAATTAATGTTTTTACACATGCATTTTATTAAATTTATTGACTTGACGCTTGACAGACGTCAATGTAACAAATATATATATATTTTTTGACGGTGCAACTGATTGTCAGAATGGCTACGAGCGGATTGCTCACTACCAGTGTCGAGTAAAAAACGGAGAATCGGGAAAAGATTTAAGGCCTATTTACGGAATTCGGAATAGAAGAGTTACAAGGATCAGGAGGCTAGGGAAAGGTAAAATAACTAGTTTATATTACAAGATACATTTTAAGAATCTGTGAAAAACAAAAATGATATATACAAAATATATACAATACAATATCCTTGTCGCGAAATGCGAATTATTAATCTATATCTATGGCTGTTGATGGCCATAATATAGCGCTCCGGGCTGAAATAAAAAATAAACTGTCATTGTTTGATAGATTGGAGGATTTTTTCCCTCGCAATTTTTTAAGTGCGGTTGGAGACTAATTGCTTTAGTAATATTATGTGAAAGAGCCATAATTTAACACTGGAGTACCAAGTAAGTAAATCTTTAGAGTATTTGGTATATACATGATCAGTTTCACATGTCTTTGTCATTACAAACGTTTAACCATACCGTTGTAGGTACTACCAGATTGTTACCATTGATTATTAAATTATCAGTTTTAATGCGTGAGGTTCGGGGTGGCTATAGGGGAGGTTGGAGGCCACTATGGGGTGTACCCCAGTAATCAGATCAGAAAACGACCAGGTTGAACCAGCCCTGGGTTCGTTGTATTCCACTAATAGTAACTATTAGATACTTGATAATACCAGTAATCAGATCAGAAAACGACCAGGTTGAACCAGCCCTGGGTTCGTTGTATTCCACTAATAGTAACTATTAGATACTTGATAATACCAGTAATCAGATCAGAAAACGACCAGGTTGAACCAGCCCTGGGTTCGTTGTATTCCACTAATAGTAACTATTAGGTACTTGATAATACCACTAATCAGATCAGATAACGACCAGGTTGAACCAGCCCTGGGTTCGTTGTATTCCACTAATAGTAACTATTAGGTACTTGATAATACCACTAATCAGATCAGATAACGACCAGGTTGAACCAGCCCTGGGTTCGTTGTATTCCACTAATAGTAACTATTAGGTACTTGATAATACCACTAATCAGATCAGATAACGACCAGGTTGAACCAGCCCTGGGTTCGTTGTATTCCACTAATAGTAACTATTAGGTACTTGATAATACCACTAATCAGATCAGATAACGACCAGGTTGAACCAGCCCTGGGTTCGTTGTATTCCACTAATAGTAACTATTAGGTACTTGATAATACCACTAATCAGATCAGATACCGACCAGGTTGAACCAGCCCTGGGTTCGTTGTATTCCACAAACAGTAACTATTAGGTACTTGATAATACCACTAATCAGATCAGATACCGACCAGGTTGAACCAGCCCTGGGTTCGTTGTATTCCACAAACAGTAAGTATTAGGTACTTGATGATACCAGTACTCAGACCAGAAAACGACCAGGTTGAACCAGCCCTGGGTTCGTTGTATTTAGATAATTATGTGTTAAAATAAATCAGATCATGTACATAGATTCGTTCAGTACCTCTATTAGTCTTAGGTACTTGACGACAATCCTGACAGAATTATAATTTAATATTATTAAAATTGATAAAAGAGGCTAAACAATTATATACAAGGAGATCATTAGTACATAGCAAAGAAATAATAGATGTAGGGAAGGGAATCTGAAGGGATATAAGTTCAGCATAGAACGCGGAACGGTCAAATCTCGGACAGGATAAAATTATGTGATTAATGTCTCCAATGCCAGTACCGCACTCACAACTTTCGTCTTCAATGATACGAAGTCTGGCAAGATGGGCTGGGGAACATGTATGGCCCAATCTTAAACGAGTAAGAACAGAAGATACTAACTTGCCAAACTTCGCTTTGAAAAATCAAGTTTTAACTGAAATCAGCGGTTGAATTTGAGCAAAATGTTTACCTTTGAGTTGACTGCTATTTTCCCAATACGATTGCCATAAGTCAAATAAAAAGATCTTAGGTAATGTTAAAAGGTCGTAGAAATAATTTTTGTACGGAAACATGTCTCCACATAGTATTGCCTCATTAGCTATACGGTCAGCCACTTCATTTCCCTTGATACCAGAATGTCCCGGAATCCAGGAAAAACAAACATTAAAACCTCGTATAACACAGTCGTAATACACCTTTCTTATGTCATAAATAACTGGAAATTGAGTTTTAAATTTAAATGGGAGCTTACCTAAAGCTAAGAGGGCACTCATAGAATCAGTGAATATGACTGAATGTTTTAAATGCATTAGTTTTATATATTCTATAGCTCTTAAAAGGCCATAGCATTCACTAGTGAAGACGGAAGTTTCAGGGGGCAACTTAATTTTCTGAACAATATCATACTGAGTGTGATATACACCCACACCAGTAGCTGCATTAGAAGAATGCTTAGAAGCATCACTTTACCTACCTACACTACCTACCTACACTACTAGATTTTAATTGTTTGCTCGTTGTCTAATCTTAACATTGGATTGGAAATAAAGTATTTAAGATTTTATATATACTTACATATTTACTACCCATATAATGTACGATAACACTTGATTAACTTACTAACAGTTCATTTTGAACCAAAAAGCGAAAATCATCCTGATTTGATCAATCCGGCTGGATACGGTCCGATCCGGTCGGATCGATGGGAATCCGGTCGGATCCGGCCGGACTGAAAATGACGCCGGATTGCAATCCCTAATACAGGCTATGACGTATTTGAGTGTAGCAGTGTACAGGTAAATAAAACTAAATGTATAAACTGTAATGTATAAATAAGCCTCTTGCATTTATAAAAAATAGTACCTAGTTATTTATTATGTGTATTGGGGGGGATTGCCAATACTCACCATGCTTGGCAGGCAAGTTGGTTAGCGCAGTTTTTTATAAAATTTCGCACGCAGACGCTGCTGCCTGTCTTGTGCTACAAGAGTTAGTCGTCTCTTACAACACGCCTTCTGTTGGCGTCAGATTGGAAGTCATCTGATGGCAGCCAATGAATTCCTACTCACTTCATGATTAATTTTGTCAAAGCAACACATCTACATTTCAATAATTTAATTAATTAAATTAATTTTAATAATATTTGATAGACCCGACTGACTGGACTTAGCCCTGGAGCATTCTAACTTTTCTGTGTAACTAGCAGTGCGACTAAACGCCGTATTGAAGTTTCATAAAATAATCTCTTTGCATAAAACCATCGAAAAATAAACGTCAATTTGTATTATTTTTCGGTCGATTTATATGTGAAGTGATTATTTTTTCAAACATACTAGGCCCAGGCCCACTACTCAGTTTTTTTTTTCAAAGCTATCTGAGGAAAAAGGAAATGGACGAGCGATTTAGTGAAGCAAAACATACTTTAAGTTCCCTCTTAAAAAGCGCCATTTAATAGATAAAATTACATTAGCAGGTAAATGGAGCTCGTCTTAAATACTTGCAAAAACCGATCGCGAAAACCTGAGGGCAAGAATATGGAGCAACCAACACAAATCGTCGTGTCTTGCAAATTACAAAAGATCGTAAAATATGCATTATTGTTGTAACTTAATAAATACCAAGCGTTCGTAAGAGACCGCTACTTGGGAGTTCTACATTTTGTCAGAAGAGGTGAAAGTTGACTCTTACTCGAAACTATAAAAAAAAAATTGTTGAAACTTTCCCAACTAGGTATATAAGCGAACGTTGCGGTATCTATTTTGTAATAAAACTAGCGATGGATGGGCGAGGGAGAGTATTTACTCAATGTATTTACCTACTACGGTAATAACCTGATTATCACTCATTTCATAAGGTAATAAAAAGAGTAGAATTTGTATTTTTTTAAATAGTTTAGTTTATTTTTAAAAAGGAAACATAGCTACCGATCAATGTTACATTTAGTTATAAACTGATCATTTTATGTGTATTGTTAAACAACATTGGTAATCAATCAATTGCCTTGGGTATTTATTTAAATGGTGTCCTAATGTTATGTAAAATAAATGAAATTAAATAAAATTACTTAATTTTATTGAAAGTGATCCAAGTTAAAGATAAGTCTACCTCTAGCAATATGGTTTATCGATATAAATAAATACAGCACTAATGTCGATATCGATATAATTTCTCCCAATTCTACTACTACAGCACACTAGAGAGTTGTCATTTTGGAAGTTAAATTTTGAATGTTGGCATAGGACTCAACTTGTCGTCAAATTCAATTCATAATCTGTAAAATTACTAATCTGTGACCAAAATTATTTTGTATGGAAGTTCGGCTTCATAAAACGTAGTATTACTTGTTCAGTGCTTTACACAACAAACTTACCATTTTGCACTTTTTTATTTTAAAATGAACTGTCAACCATGACATGACACCATATTTGCTACTGTGTCAAGTTCAGGAATGACAGTAAGACACCCAAAATAATACGTAATAATTAATCATTTATCAACACCGTTGACAAAATGATAATAAATCAATTATAGTTTTTATATAAAAATTTTTGTTTTGTTTTCAAAACGCATTAAAACTGTTAATTCCCTATCAAATTTTATCAAGTCACGATAATGTATTGATTCAAAGAGATCGGTCAACAGATTGTATACTACCATTTAGTAATATTATTTCATAATGGCAACTGTGCAAGCGGGACACACTCCTCCCCTTTTCTATCTCACTCAAGTCTCAACGCAGTCTCTTAATTTGGTTACATCAAAGAAAAATAAACTGTATTGCTGAGTGCTAAAGTGTAAGTTCTTTTAGCAACATTTTAGAAGTACTCAGTCCTTATAAAGAGTGTTAAATCCATAGGTAAAAACAAGGTTCTGTCACAGATTATTAAATGTAGAGGTTCTGTCAACAAAGTCAAGAGTCATACCTACTGTATTATTTTATTTACTCTTTGGTCATACCATGATACCACCAACGTCAACGTCGAGGAAAGCGCGGGAAACGTCGTGTGAGACGGTTGAATTTTTCTTAGCTCTTTTGATAAAATAAGTTTTTTCTAGTATTGGATCAGATAAGTAAAATAAAAGTAGTTTACCTCATTACATTAATATATTAATATTTGTATTTGTGTATAAACAGCAGATTTCTGGTGAGTTCATTTAAATCTTACTCGATATGGAAGAGCCGGAGGATCCCGGTGGAGGGATCCCTCAGGTTTCTCACTTTGTAACTCTGTCGTACAATAATCACCCAGCTATGGATACGGAGGGATCAGTAGTAGATACTGATGCATCCGAAACTAATGTAAAACGAAAGCGGTCTTCAACAAGAAAAATATGCAAACATTGCAACAAAAAGCGTAGGAAACATAACAAGTCTTCTAATTCTATTTTAAATGACGATGATTGCCACTGCCAAAACGATGCTACTCGCGACCGATCCCCTGCAGCACGTAAAAGTAGCTCTAATAGTACTGATAGGTTAGAATGTTTAACACAAACTGCAACTTCAATGCCAGAACCTACTCCACAGTCTTTTGACTCAGTCCCCAATCCCTCACGCGGTAGAATGCTTTACCAGGCTTCAGACGTGTCTCCGTATACAGTTCATGTGCAACGAGAGCCAGCTAATCCTAATGAAAATTGTTTTGTTCACCCTGTAACTTTTGGATATTTCTTGGATATTCCACCACATAGTAATGAATTTTCAATAATAGCAGCTTCTATAAATGGCATCTGTTTTGTTGCACTCTATATTCCACATCCTTCCTCAGCAATATATGACGAACTTGATACCATAATCTCTGCCCTTCCAAGACCTCTTCTAGTTACAGGAGACTTCAATGCACAGCATGTGAGTTGGGGAAGTTCTGCTTCTAACCATTATGGAGTTAGGGTTATAGATCTTCTTGAAAACGCTAGTCTATGCATATTAAACACAGGCTGTGCCACACGCAGAACCAAACCTCATGAGGGAATCAGTGCCCCTGACTTATCCATTTGTTCCCCAAGTTTAGCCTCTACCATCAATTGGTCTACCCATTCTTCTACATTCGGCAGCGACCACTACCCTATTTTCATTAATATTTCAAATATGCCAGGTAAAAAAGCCTATCAACATAATCCTCGTTTAAAACATAATTTAAAGAAAGCTGATTGGCAATTATACAAAGAACAAGTTTTACATAATATCTCTTCACTTCCACAAATTCAAGATAATAACCAGGCCTTATGTGCTGACGCCCTGGCTTCCCTACTGGTTAAAACTGCCAACGAAGTGTTTCCCTACAAAAAATCGAGGAAAGGAATTCCATCTCCCCCTTGGTGGGATCAAGAATGTTCTGCTGCCATAAAAAAGAGAAAAGAAGCGGAGAGGTTCTACAAACTTCATTCCACTACAGATAATTTTAACTCTCTCGCTAATGAAATGGCCTCAACTCGTAAGCTTTTTAAACAAAAAAAATGGGAAGGCTGGAAAAATTTTTGTCTTGCAATATCTCCTGATGTTTCCCCTTCGATTATTTGGTCCAATATTCGTCGTTTCAGATCTGCTTTTAAGGAATCTAATCCTCCTTTGATGGATGACACTGTAACAGAACAGTTTCTTGATATTTTAGCCCCTCCTTTCGTCCCTCAGCAAGAATTGTTATCTACATTTTTAGCACCTCCAAGTGATAATGAATCTGTCATTAGTGCTCCTTTTACCCTGACCGAATTAAAAGGAATTTTGTCTTATGTAAAAGACTCCGCTCCAGGGCTAGATGGAATTCCCTACTCATTTTTATCCCACTTAAGTCATGATGTGCTTGTTTACTTCCTGAATCTTACTAATTCTATAATGCAAACTGGAAATATTCCGCCTTCTTGGAAATCTCAATAAGTTATTCCTATTCTCAAACCTGGCAAACCGCCCACTGATCCTTCTTCGTACCGCCCAATTGCTTTATCCTCAATTTTAAATAAACTATTAGAACACCTCATTAAAAATAGATTAGAATGGTATTTTGAAAGCAATAACTTGTTATCCAATAGTCAATACGGTTTTAGAAAAGGTAAAAGTACAATGGATAGCATTGGCTTATTTACAACAGATATTCGGTTAGCTTTTTCAAAAAATGAATCAATTTTAGCTGCATTCCTAGATATAAAAGCTGCGTACGATAATGTCTCTTTACTAATCCTCAAAGATAAACTTCTCAGACTGAAGGTTCCTCCGAAAATAGTAAATTTTATTATAAATATGTTATCTGGAAGATTTGTTCATATTCAACAAAATCATTTCACCAAATCAAGGCAAGTATTTAAGGGCTTACCTCAAGGGTCAGTGCTAAGCCCTCTGCTCTATAATATTTATACCTTCGATCTTGAATATTCTATAACGAATATAAACGGGATTAAAATTCTTCAATATGCTGATGATCTAGTATTTTACGTTCAAGGAAAGTCAGTTGAAAACCTTAGTGCTTTACTTACCTCTTCACTATCAGTTCTAAAATCATGGCTAGATAAGAATAATCTGGGTTTATCCGTTTCAAAAAGTGTTTCTGTTTTATTTACCAGATCACGCCTTCCTCCCCCTTTTTCTGTTTATTACAATAACCATACCATCCCTGTTAGCAATGAGGCCAAGTTCTTAGGTGTTATCTTAGATACCAAATTAACTTTTCTCTCTCATTGTTATTATGTCATTGGCAAATGTGAAAAGCTAATAAATATTTTACGATGTTTATCAGGTGTCTGGTGGGGAGCTCACCCATTCTCGCAGAAATTATTGTACAATGCTATTATCAGAAGTCATTTGGATTATGCTAGCTTTTTAATGGAACCTTGTAGTGCAGTGGCCTTAGTTAAATTTGATAACATTCAGTCCAAAGCTCTAAGAATTGTAACTGGAGCTATGAAATCTAGCCCCATTAATGCCCTTCAGGTGGAGTGCTGTGACCCCCCTTTATCATTACGAAGACAATTTTTAAGTGACAAATTTTTGTTTCGCTCTTTACAATTTTCCACTCATCCTTTATATTCTAAATTACAATCACTATCGCATTTAACTGAAACTTCCCCATATTGGAAACACAAAAGAATTCCATGTTTAGTTATCAGCTTTAGAAAATTTATGTCCCTTCAAGCTCCTACGCATAGGTCTCAGTATCTCCCTATTTTTTGCAATAGGTTTGAATCTTTAGTTTTTTCCCCCAATATTCACATGGACTTAAATATTTCAAAAAACGACAAAAACGCTAATACTAACTTTAATTTTATTCTGGATAGGGACTGGCATGATTGGCACCATATTTATTGTGACTCCTCCAAACATTCCTCTAATATGCCACTAGGGATAGGAGTTTATCATCATCAATACAAGATAGTACAAAAAGTTAAATTACCCCCGGAATCTTCAATATTCACTGGAGAATGCTATGGTCTTCTCAAATCTCTAGAGTATATTTTATTAATGAAATTGAACAAAACAGTTATCTTTTCAGACTCTAAAAGTGCTCTAGATGCACTTAATAAGTTTCCCTTCAAATGTAACTCCAACAATAATGTTATTTTAATGTGTAGAAATTTACTTTACAAAATTCATATTGAAGGCCTCGTAGTCCACTTCGCGTGGATTCCTAGTCATTGCGGCATAATTGGTAACGATAAGGCAGACCGGCTGGCCAACGATGCTGTGACATCTGGAGATGTCCATCCATATAAAAACTTTTGCTGTGATCTGGCTGCTCTTCCTAAACAATTCCTTCGGTCCTCTTGGGAGGAGGTCTGGAATTTATATAGCAGCAAGGGAAAAAATTATAGAACTGTCCAACCAACGATTCCTAATAAACCATGGTTTTTCAGATTAAAACTTGGGAAGCTAGCAACATCTTGCATAATTCGTATGAGATTAGGCCATGTTGTCTCTCCTGCTCATCTTGCTAGGCTGGGGATTGTAGACAGTGATTTGTGTGAGTGTGGCACTGACGTTGGTGACTTGAACCATATTTTCTTTACTTGTCCTTCCTACGACCGGTCCTCTTTCTTTTCATCCCTCTTATCCCTCCGTATTCCACTTCCAACGTCCATTAACACTCTTCTAAATATGTGCAACACTGATATTTATAATATTATTTCATTTTATATAAATAAAAATAACATTAATTTGTAAATATGTGTATAAATAAGTATATTCTAAATAATTCATACTTTTCTGATCCTTTTTTCATCCTTTTATCTTTCCGTTCCGTTTTTTTTTCCTTTTACATTGTATTCTCGTTTCCTTACCTTTTATCCTTCCTTCGCCGTGGCTAATGCACAAGCCGTGCTAAGCCAAGAAAAAAAAAAAAAAAAAAAAAAAAAAAAAAAAAAAAAAAAAAAAAAAAAAACGTCAACGTCACCGATTTACGTTTTCGATTTTCTTTCATGGAGGCGTTTCTAGCACGGAATGTGTAATTTGTTTACACACATACGTCGTCAAAGTCGATAGTAAAATGAAAAAGTGATGTCTATTTCTTTAAATTTAGGTAACATTATTGCACACGTAAAAAATATTGTCGATAGTACACGCTGTACCGTTTGGTAAGTAATTGTTAGCTTTCTAAAAGCTGAGCGGGGGCCTATTTGGTACTATGACTGCTATGAAAATGTAAAACTGTGAATAGTATTATTTTTTAATTGTGCCAAATAAACCATATTCATTCATTCATAAAATTTTCATTAAATCACTTAATTAATCAATGTTTTTATTTAATAATGTATTTTCCTAGTGATAAGGCAGACGGAGACCGCGTAAGATATGTATGCGGGCATACAAGTTGTAATGACTGCCTGATTGGAAATGAAGGGTGTATGTTGTGTCTTACACCTCCCAACTCTCGTGACAAACCTCAATCAGATGAAATACTCTCTCAGCGAGTCCAAAACGCTTGTGATTTACTAAATGCTTGCCAAGACACATTTAACCTAGATGGTAAGTGAGTGTTATAATCAAACTGGAAAATAACTTTTCTGTGATGTCAGACACCTGGATAGTAAAAAGAGTGAGTTCGATTCTCACCTGAGGAAGAAGCATTGTAAATGCTGAAATAATATTTAATAAAAGTGTTTTATTGATATTAGTAGTAACAGGTAGGTAATATACTTTGTATGCCACAATAATATGAAAATTTATGTTTTTTTGTGTTTATCATACTCATACAAATGATCATGCAATAATAAAATGTGTCTCCTATGAAAAAAAACAGTTACTTTTTTATTTTTATAGTGTACCGAAGACTGAGAATTTCAGAACAACTTAGGGCTGAAAAAGATTTTTTCCCAGAATGTATTCAAGCTCCAGCAAAATATTGTAATAAAAGGAAAAGTATTACTACTATATGGGATAAGGAAAATTTACATAATTCTTTTCATCCTGGTGAACACATTTCACATACAGATTTATTTAAGATGAAGAAATGTAATAATTATGTTCAACAGTGGCTTGAAAATAGTGAAACATATCCAAGAAAAGCATTAGGTGACTTAAGTGTCAATAAACAAAATAATACAAGCAAGAAAAAAACTGTGAAATGTTATCAGAAACAGAATATTAAAACTCTGAATTATGTTGACAGAGATACATTTAATGCCACACAAAGAAAAAGAAACCATTCCTCAACATCATTTTCACTTGTTGGTAGAGAGAATAAAATACCAGAGTTAAAAATAAAGAAAACAAGGAAGAGTAAGTTTGAATCACATTTGAATGATGATCATGATGAAAAAGCATTTGAACATACGGATAATGAAGAAAGTGGAATAGTAGTTGATGAACCTATACTAATAGAAGACTCTCAGAGTCAAGTTATAGATAAAGATAGGCTGGCATTATTAGCAGTGCAAGTAGCTGACAAAGAACAATCTGATTTTAAATCATTAGCATTAGGTACTTCACAAGATATTGAATCACTGCCTCCTGTATGTTTGCAATTAAATCTTGAAGAGAAAACTAAAAAAGTGCCATTTTATAAAAAATCTTCTTTAGAAGAATGTTGTTTTTACTGTAAAGTTGATCACAAACCAAATAGTAAATCATATAAAGACAATGAAAATGTATCTATCACCATTGAAAACCAACATTTCATCACCACTATTAATATTTCAAAGCATGCAAAAGTTATTTCGGATAAGAAAACTGTTCTTATCCAAACAAATTTAAATGATGCAGAGAAAACAACAGATATCAAAAACAGTTATGCATCAATTAAGGAAAAATACAATGAAATAGTGTTAGCTGATATAGGAAAGAATGAAACTGATAGTCTAGATTTACTTCAGTTTAAGGGTATTAATAATTTGCATGCACATAATGTATCTAAGAAAGAAGGTATAATTATTGATGATTCTGATAGTGATGAAACTAATATAGGAGGAAGCTTTTTGCAAGTAACGGCTGAAGTTCATAGGTCATGTGAACCAATGTAAGTTATTAGAACTGCCTTTGCTATTTATACAATAATCGCAAATAGTAGTTCTCATGTTTAATGTGAAATGTAATATTGTGTTTTGTTATAGAGACTATGGCATCCTTGATGATATAAGTACAAGTGAATTACCATCTAGATCTAGAAGTAAAGTAAGGTGTATCACCCCAGACAGCAATAACTCTTCAGACAAAGAAAATTGTGACCCAAATAAGAGCAAGAAGCAGAAAAATGGAAAGAAAAATAAATATCCTAAAAAGTTATAGTTACAGTGCTAACTAAATTTATAGGGAAACTGCATTTTATAGATAGGCTCGTGTCTTGTATGTTTTTTTTTTTTGTGAATTCTGAAATAATTATGATGAGTCGTTTTGCTATCATATTACTTGGTCCCACATGTAGTCAGATCCATTTTTAGTGTACAAGAACTAGAGCATGTATTATGGGACAAACCACAGAGAATCGTTTTGAAGTTAATTCAAGAAGAATAATTTCTACAAGACGTTACACATCTTTATCAGCTAAGTGATACATTTGAAAACGAACTAACAGTCATAAAATATTTTAGGATTAAGATCTAACAAAAACTAAGTTATTAGACGTCTATCTGTAAAAGGCTGTAGAATAACCATTCATTTAATATTTTTTTTACTAAAATTCTATATTTTTAGTATTCAATTAAAAGTTTTTTATAACCTGTACTTTTTGGAGTCTTTATTAAGTTTTATTAAGGGGACAGGAGCAAAACAAGGAATGTCACAATCACAAGACACTGTTAAAATAGCAATTTAAGTTAACAATGATTACCTTCAGCTGAAAAAGGTAGGGTTATTGTGATTTTTTCGACTAACTTTAGGCTAAAAAAAAAACAAATAAACATTAGGGTATTCCTTGTATTGCACCTGTTCCCATACCCTTCAAATAATTGTATCTATCAAACAGTCATGTTTCTGTATTTGTCTGTGTAACCACTACTTCAAATTACCTACGTGATGGATTTTGATTAGGCAATCGGCTTTCAGTTTATTAACATTGGATGAATGTGAGTGTTACGCTTTCACGACCAAACTCCAGTTATGATTAAATTTGGTAAACTGGAATACCTACTAGGAAACAACGTAGGAGATTTTTTGGAAACCCACCCTCAGTAAAATAAGGCATGCCAAGCGGAAGCTTTATTCTACGCGGCAAGCGAAGCTGTGCTCATAGCTACTTCCTAATAAACCCGGGCAGAGCCGAGTAGGACGCTTAAGGCGCTGACTAGAGCCAATGACCTTGAGCAATAGACATGCCCATATATTGTTAGATAAAGCAGGACCACGTGAGTCAAACTCAGTAGGAGTGACAGTGCAGGTGCTGCTTGGTATGAAAGGGCCTAAGTGCTAGACGACAAAATACACGATTTTAATGATAATATCCACTTAATTTCAAAATTAAAAGTGACCAATTTCTTTAATAATATAAAAGCCATAATTTTTGCCTAAGAGCATTACCATTACAAAAGCACAGGTGAGAAAAATTGGAATTTAGGTACTTTCAGAAGCTAAGTTTTCCATCAAGTAAAGTTTGTAAGGAATTGATCATTAGTTTATAAATACGATTAATATATAATATTAACTGCCTTTTTTTTTAAAATTATATGAGCTAAAGATTTTACACAAAACCTTTTGTTAGCACAAATTGGCTACATTCAGCCTCTTATGCTTTAATTTTAATCCGCTCTCAATTTATCTAAAGTAAGTAAAACCACAACCTAGCAAAGTAAATACTGAGTTAAAATGTGGTATAACTAAATTAAATTTTACATTAAAAAAAAACCCCGACACAAATGTGCAGCATCAGCTCAAGGCCTCGATCATTATTTATCTAACACCTTAAAACCATTCATAGGAGTCCAAACACAATATATCTGCTGTGAGTTACCGAGGACTTGGGAATCCAGCAGTCTCTTTGATATGCATCATCAGCTCAAGGCCTTGATCTCCCCACTCCTTGGCTCCCAACTGATACTGGGAAGTGGGTAGGGCACAACATGGGCATTCGACATGACCTTCGTTTTGTCCATGTTCATCCAAAGGCTTACCTGTTCGAAAACTCGACTGAGGCCATCGAGCAATTGTGTTGAGGTCTTCAAGCGATTCTGCCATGACCACAATATCGTCGGCAAACCGAAGGTGAGTTGTTGTCGCCGTTTATGTTGATGCCGAATCCTTTCCATTCCAGGAGCTTGAAAGCGTCTCCCAATGCTGCGGTGAACAGTTTCGGAAATATAACATCTTCCTGCCTTACGCCTCGCTAAAAAGGAATTGCCTTCGTGCTCTGCTCTGTAGTAGGACCGACATGGTGGCGTTTTTGTTTAAACACTTCAGCACCTCGATGTACCGATAGTCAATATGGCACCGCCGGTAGAGACTGTACCACTGCCCAGGTTTCGTTCGAATCAAAGGCTTTCACATAGTCCACGAACGCCAAGTATAATTGAAAGTTGTAGGTACCTACTCTTCGGTCTTCTGTATAATTTGCCGCAGCGTATGGATGTGATCTATGGTACTAAAGCCTTTTCGGAAGCCAACTTGTTCGGGAGGCTGGAAGTCATCGAACCTACGCGCGAGACAATTCGTGAGGACTCGAAAACAGCTAGTAGACATGGCTCAGAAGCGAGATGAGTCTGTGATTTTTCAGTGAAGTGTTATCTCCTTTCTTGAAGAAGAGCACTACCTCACTTCTGTTCCATGCCTTTTGCGTTATTCCCTTGAGAAGGCGCAGTTGAAGAGTCTCTGAAGGCTTAGATAGAGTATCAGTATTTCACCCGCTTTTAGAAGCTCTATGTTATGATTCCGTCATCACTCGGCGCCTTATTGTTCTTAAGCTGTATGAGGGCCATCCTAATCTCGTATAGGCTGATATCCGGGATACCTTTGGTATAGTGTCAAGTCAGCTTAGCTCGTGGATCTTCTACTAACAGGTTTAGTGACCGAGGTATTTATCTGCCCAAACTCCTCCAAAACTTCGGCTTTTGTCGACGTTATACTGCCGTCCTCTGTCTTCAGCTTCGTCAGCTGGCAGCCCAATAGACATGTCTCTTGCGAAAACTTTAGCGCCTTGGTTCCGCTCTATCGCTTCTACTATTTGTCTAAATGTAATACCTACTATTTGTATTAAAGTTCCGGATGTCATGTGACATCGATATTCGTCTATTGAGCTGCCAATATGCCTTAGCATCAACAGAGGTCTGCAGTGCCATTGAACGTCGTTCTGCCATGAGGTTGAGGGTAGGGTCGGTAAGCTTTTGCGGCTTACCTTTACGATGCGGTCTAAAAAATTTCGAACCGACCGGCTTGGACAGTCTCTACGAACTTGTTGTTTATCTCTTCCACTGACTTGCAGTTCTCCAGGCATTCACAGCGATTTGACAACTCGAGCTGAAAGCTCTCAGCCCCAAAACACGATATGATATAGCGATTTATCGACACCAACTGCAAAAATATGATACCTGTATATAGCCGCCATGTTGAATCGCCTTGCCGGTGACGTTACATGTTATGAATAATGGCTGTTTCGCTAAAAAATCAACATGGCGTCTATATCTATTATATTTAAAAAAAAACCGTTGGTGTCGATAAATCGCTATATCACATCATATCATATCGTGTTTTGGTGGTCATGCTAGGAGGGCTGGGCAATAAATATTGCATCATCATATGCAGCATTTGAAGGTCGGAGCGTAGACTTCTTCAAACGGGACCTTTCCAGTTCCAGCTTGACGTTGATGTTCAATGTGCCTTTGACCATTCGATGATTACTGTCGGTTTTCTCACCGAGACGTCGTTGAATTTATTATTCGTCGCTTTGTGGTCATGATGAAGTTAATCTCATTTTTCGTGGAACCATCATTACTAGTTTATTAGGGTACCGTAGTCAAAACGGAACCCTTATAGTTTCGCCATGTCCGTCCGTCCGTCCGTCCGTCTGTCTGTCTGTCTGTCCGCGGCTTACTTTAGAGACTTAGTTAAAAAATAAATGTTTTGGCGCAACTGAGTTACCAATAGGTACCTACATATCCAGCGCTGAAATGTAAATTTTGGGGTAAAAAGGTACGTAAAGCATTGTTTTCATAATAAAATCACTTACTAGCTTCTCTCGCTCTCTCGCAATATGTAACTGAGTTCCCAATAGGTACATATCCAGCGCTGAAATGTACATTTTGGGGTAAAAAGGTACGTAAAGCATTGTTTTAATAATAAAATCACTTACTAGCTTCTCTCGCTCTCTCGCAATATGTAACTGAGTTCCCAATAGGTACATATCCAGCTCTGAAATGTACATTTTAGGGTAAAAAGGTACGTAAAGCATTATTTTAATAATAAAATCACTTACTAGCTTCTCTCGCTCTCCCGCAATGTATGCGAAAAATCGAGAAACTGCCTGCTTGAACTGCAATTTTTTAAATTCTTAGCATGAGAAAACGCGTTCCACGCAGCATTCATATCGTTTTACACAATACTCAATAATACTCATTCAGTATATAGGCCCTCTTCAGGGGAATTATACGCGTCCCAAAATATAGCTTAGCTTACTTTTTAGAGTTGGTAAAAGTAAAACTTCTCATCAAATCTCTGATTTTGGAGAAAATACGGAAATCACAGGGTGCTAGGTCGGGTCGGCTATGCGCAGGATGGGTGACGAGTTGTACTTTTTCGGAAGCTAAAAATGACTGTTTTGTTGACCGTGTGTGAAGAAGCGTTGTCATGATGTAGGAGAACGCGGCTTTTGGGTCATCTTTCGCGAACTGTTTCTATCACCCTGGGTAAACAAATGGTAGAATACCACTACATTAACATTAAGGCATTAAACACTCTTTTGATCTTCAAGTGGAATTGTACAGATGGGACTCGTAGCTGAGAAAAAAACGCGATCATTTTTTTAACAACGTTTCTCGCCTGCCTCACTTTTGTTGGCCTGTTCTCATTTTCAAACACACATTCACAAGATTGCTGTTTTTTTTCGGGTTCAAAACAATAAATCTACGTTTCGTCTCCTGTGACAATGTCATAAACAGCTTTAGAATGTCCGTGGTCGTACTTCAGTAGCATCTGTGAGCACCATTCCACGCGAGCCCGCTTCTGCTCCGCTGTCAGTTCATGAGGGATCCAACGACAAAAAAAAATCCTAACTTTCAATTCTTCGTGTAAAATTTTCTGAATTTGGCTCTTACCAATCCCCAATAGTCCTCGAATTGTCTCATAGGTAATCCGCGAGTTTTCTTCAATTAGCCGCTTAACAGAGCCACATTATTTTCGTTGATGGCAGTTAAAGGCCGCCCTTTACGAAATTCGTCATGTCAAGAAACTCGACCTTTCTCAAATTCAGCAAACCATCGCCTCACGGTGCTCAAACAAGGTGCTTCTCTCCCAAAAGCATTTTGAAGACGAGCGGCACAGTCTTGCGGAGAGAAAAAAGTTCTCCTTTTAAAATCATGAAAAATCATCGCTCTAAAATCTTTTCGACTTATTCCATTTTAGTTGCGTACGTAGAATTTTGATGTGTGATAAAAAACAATTGACAAATCATTTCCCGCCAATTGTTTTTTTTTATTACTAAGAAGGTTGCAACGTTTAACAAAATATAACATTCGAAATTCAATTAGTTCCGATTAGCTAGATGTGCAAAACTTTAAGTGTGCCCCATGTATTACATCTACAGTATTAATGTTGGGAGGTGGTAATAGATTTATTCCAGTATCAAATCAATACTACTCTTATATGTATCCGATTGGCTAGCAGTGACTGGCCTACAAACAATTGGTATTCACCATGAGACATGATGGTGCTCAGGCGTGGCTATTTGTCCACTATGATCCGATCTAAGACAATTTATAATTGATTTATCTATTTCTTTACAATTACAGAAAATATTATCTACGCAAGTAGCTGATGTAGGAGTGATTCTTGTACGTTCATTAAAAATATTACTTTAATTTAAAGATTTTAAAAGATTTAGGAACCTTACTGCGAATATTGTGTTTCTACTAATAAATCAATGTTGAAATCTCCACATACACTAACTTCATATTTGATTTGCTTAACTTTTTTAATACCTCTTTCATAGTACTCGTAGACTCAAAAAGAAGGTAATAGCTGATGTGGTCTGTAGACACTAACTATAATATATTGCTCTAGTGCGGCACATGCTAGTTCAATAGTTTGCTTTATAGAGAGTGCCACGATATCTTTGCGTTCTTTGGACTTAAGATTTTTTTTCATTAGAATAAGTGACTTCCCTCGAATAGCTGATCCTCCACTTAACAAGCTAATGACTTCCCAATTTTCAATACCTATAAGCACTTCACATTTCTTAAGCCAGTGCGCAGTTACACAAAGGACATGTTTATTCATGTCTTGTAAATATAATACAATTTTCAGTTCTTTGCCAGAAAAGCCTTGTATATTTTGATTAACAATATTATGGCAGTTAGACTTTTCCTTAGTCGCTATAATTGGAGTGCTAGAGATTTCCTCTATTGTCTTAATATGCAATTTAAATTATTATACCTATGTTGGAACTGATTCCAAGGTATTAATTAACATGAACTTGGTGAGTTCACTGGGATGCCCTAGGGGATCAGGTAGGGGATCCTGGCGGACTCCACGTGTTTGATATCAACAAATTGTTCTCTGTCTCTTAAGTATGATGCTATCCATTTGTGACTCAACCACCCCTTTTTTTCATACTTGAGTAAAAAGTCAAGTTTTGTTTAGTTTAAGTTATAGAAGAAAGTTTTTTGAATGTAAATAAATTAATAAATACTATTTTAATTTTAACAGATCCTTTTTTTGTCTGTTGTAGTGGTTTGCGCCCCGGACTACAAAGCCAGCGGTTGCGGGTTCGAATCCCGCAAGGGGCAAATGTTTGTGTGATGAGCATAAGCATTTGTACCTGTCATGGATGTTTATAAATGTATTTAAGTATGTTTATCCGTTATCTAGTCGCCATAGTACAAGCTTTACTTAGTTTGGGAGTGGTTTGGGTCTAGCTAATTGGTGTGATTGTGGAAACAATTTATTTATTTATTATTTCTTTTTTTTAGCTGTACCAAGGGTGGACGCATAAAATAAATAAATGTAGACGAATAAGTGGCTCCGTTGTAAGATCCAATTATTCCACTTTGTATAATAGGTAATTATCTAATTTGGTAATTATTTAATAAAAAGGCTACGCCTAAAATTCGAGGTATCGCTTTATTTTAATAAAATTTGTACTATTAATCACAAGAGAGAGAGAGATCACCACCAGCCAGAGGAGCCGCCGCCGCCGCCGCCGGACCAGCCTCCGCTGCCGCCGCCAAGTTTCCAGCCGCCGCCGCCGCCGCCGCTAGACCAGCCGCCGCCGCCGCCGCCGCCGCCGAGCTTCCAACCGCCGCCGCCACCGCCGCCGGACCAGCCTCCGTGTCCACCACCACCTATAAGCATTTTTACTGATTAGGTACTATAAGTACGTACAAAGAAGTTTATAAACCTAATTCTGGACGTAGTCTTACAAAGAATCACAATTACATCACTAAAGTTTAGAATTATTTTACAGATTTAAGTACCTACGACCACTCTCATAAGGTGGTCAGACGACCTGGTAAGGGTCGCAGGAAGATGCTGGATGCAGGCCGCTTCCAACCGGCCAATCTGGAAGTCAATGGGGGAGGCCTATGTTCAGCAGTGGAAGTCCTATGGCTGAAATGATGATGATGAATGATGAAGTACCTACGAGACATCATCTGAATTCATAGTTAAATAAAAAAATATTTTGTCTAGCGCTTTATATGTTCCTAATCAGGGTACGCTTGACCATGATCGTAGATACGGCAAGTCTATGTACCTATAGGTATTACCTACATTTGGAGCGATTGTCCTACGTACCATTACCCTTAGGGTAACCAGATTATTTTTGGACATGGCTATATATATTTACTTAAATTTGCAGATTACCTACTTCTCAATTACTTTTCGCTTACTTACCTATTTTATTCTAAAAAATTTAGAGGAACGTGTTGGAATTCGAACTTACGACTCGCAGACGCAAGGCTAAACTACAGGGACCACCGCTTAATATGTAGGTATAATTTGTGTAAACCATTTAATCAAACTGAACTGACCGAATCAATCTCCCCAAAGTTATTAGCCAGTTCTGAATCGCCAAATCTAAAAGTCGTTCTCTTATTATTTTGTCATAAGCTAGTAGTCTATGTTGTTTGTTTTGTCTTAAAAGCAATTTCCTAGCCATACAGCTAATAGCCAAAAACGGATTTATGTTTAAATCGTTTTATAGACATGCGCAAAATCCCCAAGTGAAAAGAGTGATATAGTTCATTGCGAGTTTAAAGATCTGGAGACGTATTTTTGAAGCATTAGAAATGAATTTCGAATTCGAACACGAAAATAATTCGTGTATGAAATTCATTTCTATTGCTCACGATTTTACGCATTTTTGAATCACTCGAAATAGGTGTCGCTATTAGATTGAAATCTTGTAACTATTTTAGTTTCACGCAGAAAATATCATAAACCATAAAGCAAAAACACATTAACGAACGTAAATAAAAAGTTATTATGTCAAATTTCTGTCAAACATACGTATACTTGTCAATGTAATTCTTCCGTACTTTCTACTAGTAGAAAACAAAAACGAGTAGTCGTTGCAGAATTCACGGAATAAATTTTCAAAAATAGTGATTTTAGGAATTCGCATGCGAATCTTGCGATTTCGTATACGGATTGGAATTCGCATGATTCAAAAATACGTCTCATGATATGTTTTCATTCATCTAGTTTATTTAGTTCAGTAGGTTTGTTATATTAATTTAACTCACTACTTCATATTTAGTTCAATTGCATTTGGTATCATTGACTCAATCGCGGACACTTCTATTGAAATTACATTCTTTTAGGCATTCAATAGTTACGAGTATACTGAAAATATTACATAAAAAACTGATTTTCCACTGTCTCAAGTTTAAAAGATTCAAAAAAGTTGCAAAATTTACTTGAACTCTGACCGGCGGCGTCACACGAACTGGGCCGTGCAATTTAGTATATCCATACTTTTTACTCTCATATCACTTACTTCTATAATTGAACTAATTCGGGCTGGAGTGACTGAAAGGTACACATGACCTAGTTTGGTGAAGTAGTTCAATTGTGTCATTCATTCAGGAACTACCCATGTCTATCGTTTTATCCCCCAAATAAAATAATATCAAGTATGTATTCCTAGATATCTTGAATCATTCTCAAAAAAACCCTGAAGTGAAGGCAGCTCAATTCACGTATAATTATGAAACTGTGTTATTATCTCAAAACACATAATGCACGAAACTAGAATGAATGTAAGCAGTCAATTGCAACAGCGGCAATTCATGCGAACGGGCGGATGACCCTAGGCTAGTCTCTAGTCGACCAATCTTTTGACCTTTGCACACTACAAAGTTACTTATCTACCAGTATTTGTTACTTATGCTCTAAGTAGTTACCTATCTATATATTGCTTTACCGATTAACGGAAACGTCATTATGTATTTTAATAAAAGAAGTCTGAACAAAAGGTCTTACCGTATCCACCACCGCCTCCGCCTCCGCCGCCAGTGGAAATGATTTTGATGATTTTCACCTCTGTAAAAACACATTTATGTATTTCAACTTTATTGCACAAGTTTAAATCGTACAAACGGTGGACCTAATGCCATGTGGCATACTCTGCCAGTCGACCATTAGGCTCAACAGAAATGTTTTGTGGGCATATAAGTAGAGTGAGGAAAGGAGGAAGAATATTGAATTGTTAATTTCCCTGAGTACATACAAATTATAAAGCAATACATTAGAACTAACACTAAATTACAAGAAAAACAAATATTACTTACTCTATGTATTATCGACATATTAGAACGGACAAGCTGTATTTTTTCGCGATTTCTATAATAAAAGTATGTGCAGAACCTACTTATAAGAAAATAGATGACTTCATGCTCGCCCTGTATGTATGTGTAACCTATTATATTTTATACTTCTCATCATGTAGGAAATAGGAACATCATATGCGCAAATTAATTAAATATGTACTTTAAAAATATGACTATAATGTGTAAGCTACATTTATGAAGTCTCTGGCAATAAAAGTTTAAATCTTAAAGAAACAATTTGCTACCTACCGTATTGATCTCAGATTTAAAACCCCACTATTTTGGCATGATTTTAGGATTTAATTAACATTTTTGTAAATTACGAGAAAATTAAAGTTAGTGTTAGTTATATTAAGTTATAAATTATTTGAATGCGTACGTCCTCCGCTGCCTCCGTAGCCGCCGCCACCGCCGCCGCCGCCGGACCATCCACCGCCTCCTCCACCCAGTTTCCAGCCGCCGCCGCTTCCGCCACTAGACCAACCGCCGCTGCCTCCGCTCAGCTTCCAGCCACCACCGCCGCCACCGCTGGACCAGCCGCCGCCGCCGCCGCCGCCGCCGTAGCCGCCGCCGCCACCGCCTGACCATCCGCCACTACTGCCACCGCCGATAAAACCGGCGTGGGCCGCCGCGGCCAGCGCTAACAAGCACACGAATACCTGAAAATATAGATTCTTGGTTTAGTTACTTACAATAGAAGAAAGGGCATATCAAAGGAAACCTAAGTTTTAATGAAAAGACAAAAGAATCGGAATGTAGAGCAATAAAGATTTTTAATAAGATAAACAATTCTAAGCGGTCTGTGTGTTCTAGAACGCTTGCTTAGTTAACATTTTTGATTGATTGATACAAAAAGCTCGCAAAAATATAATTTTGGGAAAAAGTAAAAAGTAGGCAACGAAATGAGGCAAAAAAGTCCTGTACTGAACCAAATTGCTCATTTGATTTTTTAGCATTAAATGTTACCTACCTTCATGTTGAAGCTGTGCGGTAAATGCTTGGTTTGTGCTCGTTTGTGTGGCGTTATATATGTGGAGAGGCATCTCCCACCGCGCCCGCTCGCCAGAGGACCGCGCTGCGGCTACGCGCGGGCCTCGGAGCGATCGCGAGCGGAAGCGGTTCCGTCCACTGCCGCCCCGCGGTGTGGCAATCCATTGTCCCTAACGTGTTCTCTTCGGTCTCTTTGAAGGGTTCCGTACAAAAACTCTTGATCACGTCGTTGTCTTTAAGACATGGTTGGCCCTTGTTATCAATATATGGACTGAGCTATCAAATTGAAATATCGTACATACATGACTCTATTATAAGAAATTAAATATTTTTAGAAGGGTCTCTCCGCCGCTCCTATTTTAAATATAGCACGAAGGCTTTTTGGCATATGTAGTGGAAGTGACAAGTTTTTTCTTTCTAATTCCGTGTTATCAGTTCGGAAATATCGTAGGTGAAGGGGTACTAAGTAAGTTTAGACTAATAAAAATATATTTTAGTTACTTAGACCTCTTACTTCGAGGTGTATCAGTATTGGATCCGTGCTTGACCTTCGCTTTATCACAGGTAGGTAAATCTTGAGGACTGTAATCAATTAATTCTATGGTAAATAAAGATTTAACTGCCTGATACATAATGTAGGTACCTACTTTAATTAAGAAAGCAGTAAAATAAAATGCTCTGCTGTGCTGACTGAGTACGGTGGTGTTTTTTTTAAGCTTTTTGAACTACATTTTACTGATCAGTGATGTCAAGATTGAGGAATTGATGAAACTTAGTTTGCGACTCCATTTAAATTACATATAAAGAATTGCTACAGACATACAAGTATTTAACTATTTTCGTATTTTATTTAGCAGACACATTTCTATAAATTTTATGATAGTAGGTACTTCAATAGTATAGCTAATTACCATTTTTAACAAATATTCCTATAAACAATACTTACATATATAATACCTACATTAGATGATAATTACGTGTAGGCTGCTTCAATCGTGATGTAAGTGACCTCAAATTTTTTTAAACCTTTCGTTTTATGTTACTGTTAAAATGGGAGGTAATGGCTAGATTATTAATGTTTTCATATAATACATAGGTATCTACTAATCCAGTGTATTATTTAATTCTGACACACCGGCCGGTAAAATGTGTTCCGTAGTCATTTTAATGAGACTGAAAATAAATTGTTTACTTAATTAACAAACACAAAATGCATACATAAATTGTTGCCTTTGTAATGACCAGACAAATTTTATAATAACATTATATTCCTAATTATCTCTCTTACCATGAGACCAATGGTGAAAAAGCAAAGAATATCCACTTGTTCTATGCGTGTGTGTGCATATTGGTTAACTTGACCAATATGCACACGTATGGAACAAGTGGTTGGACTTATAGAAATAGTTGTTTTTTCGATTTTGCTATTAGTCCCTTAGTAAAACATAAAATTTACCAAGACTGGCCAAAAGTGCCAAAATCTGTACGTCTGCTGACTTTGTGCAGTACAGGGATACACGCGTTAAGGGCCACCGCGCGGCTGACAAATTGGCAAGTTAAGTATGTAAAATTTTATGGAAGGTAGGCAAGCCGCTGAAGCCGCATCGCAGTGCGTATATAAATCAGTTTTACATGCATTTTTTATGACCGCGCTAGCCGCATTGCGGGCAGCCCCGCTTGTACCCTAAAAGCCTTTTTACATAGATTCCAAAATATAAAATAAATATAATATATATAAATAAAATAATTAAAAATGTATCTACGTGACCTAATTAGAATGAAGTCAGCAATGCGAGTTAATCGTGTGCGTACAAGTTGAGAAATATCGCAAGGTATCAGATTCAGTACTACGAAATGGTAGAGAGTTAAGTATGTACCTAATGCTTAAAAATTCTATAAAATTAAAACAAAATCCATCGTGAACTGCAGTTTGAGTAAGTACGAACGTTCTAGAGCAGGGACTGTATACACTGGTATAAATAAATAAATTAATTAATTATATGTATTTTATTAATTAATTAATATGGGTACATTATTTTTTCTGAATGACGTCATTATTTTTATATGTAACAGATTTTTTAAAGTACCGATATTTATTTCTGTATGACATCATACACTTATATTTTGATAACGTATAATTTCAGTCCAGATATTATTGATACCTTTATATATTTTCTGATCATGATTCTCTACAACTGTATTATTGGTTATTTGGTACATAAATTCGTCCGATATAAAATTTCAGTATTAATATTTTTATTTGTACTATATTTTTTAGTTTTAGTTTACTTTACTTCGCAAAATAAACCAACGGTTGAAACTATCGTAGGATGATATGATCTCACAAGAACTAAATATAATAATAAACTTAATAAATAAGTATATAATAACAAATATGCGCCAGACAACACATTAACTGTCCTCGAAGTAATTATTACTAATAACACTTTAATTAAATTATAAATCATTAAATTTTTACACGAACAATTTTTATTATACATTCTATGCCATGGAAACGAATTTTTTTACTACAATATAAGTCTAAAGTACCTACATAGTATAATACGATCGACTGGTCTAGTGATTCAGGCTACGGACTACAAAGCCAGGCGGATGGTTGCGGGTTCGAATCCCGCGAGAGGCCAATGTTTGTGTAAAACGTTATCGTGATCGTTTGGGACATAACGCTTATCTTATTATAGTTAAGCTAGTAATGGACCATTTCATCATCATCATCATCATCATTCCTCCCCTAATAACTTATCATCAGGGGGGATTGCCAATACTCGCCACGCTTGGCAGGCGGGTTGGCGAGCGCAGTTTTTATAAGATTTCGCACAAAGACGCTGCTGCCCGTCTCGTACTAAAGGAATTAGACGCCTCTTACGGCACGCCTCCTGTTGGCGGTGGGGATGTGTATTCTTTACGGCCGTCCCCACACGGTACCATGGACCATTTACACTGGGCCATTTGTCAAGCTTTCCTCTGAGCAAAATCATAAGTCAGTTTACATTTTAAACACCATCTTTTTAAGTTGCTCCTATTTTACCTACAACGAAACGGAGAAGGTACATAAATTGTCGACATTATTTAAAATAATTGATTCTAAATGGGACTCAAGTGAATTGTTAAGACATTTCTCGTTTAAGATTATTGGTAGTGTAAGATCTCAAAATCTGTTTTCCTTGCCGATTACTCGTAATAACGTCACATTCAATGACCCGGAGACGTATTTTTGAAACATTAGAAATAAATTTCGAATTCGAACACGATAACAATTCGTGTATGAAATTCATTTCTATTGCTCACGATTTTACGCATTTTTGAATCACTCGAAATAGGTGTTACTAACAAATTGAAATCTTGTAACTATTTTTGTTTCACGCAGAAAATATTATAAACCATAAAGCAAAAACTCATTAACGAACGTAAATAAAAAGTTATTGTCGAATTTCTGTCAAACATACGTTTACTTGTCAATGTAATTCTTCTGTACTTTCTACTAGTAGAAAACAAAAACGAGTGGTCGCTGCAGAATTCACGGAATGAATTTTCAAAAATAGTGATTTTAGGAATTCGCATTCGAATCTTGCGATTTCGTATTCGGATTGGAATTCGCATGATTCAAAAATACGTCTCCAGGAGACGTATTTTTGAAGCATTAGAAATGAATCTCAAATTCGAACACGAAAACAATTCGTGTATGAAATTCATTTCTATTGCTCACGATTTTACGCATTTTTGAATCACTCGAAATAGGTGCTACTATTAAATTGAAATCTTGTAACAATTTTTGTTTCACGCAGAAAATATATAAACCATAAAGCTAGATCTCATTAACGAACGTAAATAAAAAGTTATTATGTCAAATTTCTGTCAAACATACGTTTACTTGTCAATGTAGTTCTTCCGTACTTTCTACTAGTAGAAAACAAAAACAAGTGGTCGTTGCAGAATTCACGGAATGAATTTTCAAAAATAGTGATTTTAGGAATTCGCATGCGAATCTTGCGATTTCGTGTTCGGAATGGAATTCGCATGATTCAAAAATACGTCTCCAGGTCTATCGCATGTGCAGATCCTACAATAGTTTTAGTAAGGACCTGGACCTTTTTGGTCAAACTCTCTATTCGTTTAAGCGAGTAAGGTAAAATATTAATTGTATACTTTAATTGTTGTTTCTTTTTTATGTAAATGTTGTGCTCGGCTGTAATCGGAGCACAGAGTTGCTTGTTTTATGTAAACTTTTTAGTTTGTTCTCTGTAGCTGTGCCTTATTATATATATTTAGTGAGAGGTTAAAAAAAAACCTGTGCGCGCACGTGTGACATTTGTCGCTGCGACGTTTTTGTCTCTCATATCGAGTCCTCTGTTAAGTATGGAGGTGCGCGCACGTTGCGACGCGACAACTGGGAGACATTTTTGTTTGCCGACCCGCACGGGTGACAAAATAGTGTCTTTGCTTTTTTTTAATACTGGGTTTTACGGCTCTGGGTTCTAGACCTCACCAATAAAAATAATTAAAAAACATGTAAATCCAAATACTCAGTGTCTTGTTTTGGTGCTCACATACAACTTTTTCTAAGACCATCAAAATTTTAAAATAAAAACCAATGTTTGATATTTGAATGAAAAACATTGGACAAAATTGTGTCTCTCCGCCAGTGGTCCCAGATTCATAGGTTAAGAGTTATCCTAGTTTTACTGCAAAATTATCGTGTGTTATCGCATCCCCAGTTAACAAAATTATTGTTTTTGTAACTACCGAATCTAGTAAAAGAACAGAATATACGGCTCAAAAGTTTAAATCTTATTACTTGTTTACTTTTTAAAATTACAAGTTTTTGTTCACTGCACGTCAAGCATCGAGCACATACCCTATAGAGCAGCAATATGAACCATCTTTCTCTGAAACTAGTAAGTGATTTTTCACTTACATTTAGTATGAAATGACAAGTCCTATTAACTCTCGCCTAAAAAAAAAGTACAGATACAGATAGAAAAATGGCAGAAACTTTTACGCTAGGAGTCTAAGAGTCTTTCCTTTCGTAGTGCAAAGAAATTCTATTTACTATCCTGCTGTCAGAGTCAGAGTAGTCCAAATAAAGGTAAAACGTAAGTAATCAAATACACAGATTAAAATTATTTCATAAAATGTTCTTTTACTTAACTGAGCAAAATAGCACGGATTATCGTAGATTTATCGTGCGATACATTATTATTTTTTCTATTGCATTACACTCAAAAATATCGTGAATCTATCTTATTTATCCCACGTCTGGCAGCACTGCTCTCTACATACTTAGCGAATGTCGCTTCGAATTTAAAAAAAAAGTTTCGTCACTGTCTCCTTCGTGCGCGCACTCCTCTTTGGAGACGCGACGCGACAGAGACACAAACTTTTTTGTCGCAGCGACAAAAGTTTCCCGTGCGCGCACTTTAATAGGTCGTGAGTAACCGAAGAGAATTCGTCGAGGGCTGCCATTCCCTGACTGATTGAGATTACGTTGGGTGCATAAATAATAATAATTGTAAGTACTTAGTTGTTAATTATTCTCTTATTTTAATTCAGTTTTCTTTGTTACTTACTTCTCTAACAAGGTTTTTTTTTCTAACGTCCGCAAATACTTTCTTCTCGATATAATTTTCGAACTTTATGGACTCTACACTGCACGTGTTCATAGACATAGAATATCTTTTAAGAATAGACTCGTTTGCGTGTCACTGGGACTTATGCTAAATTAGGACTTGAGAAAGATTATGTTTGCGTAGGTAATACCTATGACAAAACACCGAGTGCGAGGTAGCACATAATTATGTGCCTCTATAATTTGCCTCGACTAGCACAATACCATTGTGTGAATATTGTGCTTAATCGCTAAACGTTGCACCGGAGTGCGTTAGCCGTGTGAAGTAACTGTCTGCCCGCGAATCTACGTACGGATTGAGCAACTATTATTTTGGAGATGCTCCGATAACGGCAGCCAAAATTACCTTCATCTTCTTGGATTTTTTTTTATTCATTTTATTCTATCAGTTAAAAATGATGTCAGATTTGTCGCCAAGAATATTTTATTATAGGATTTACTAATTATTTAAAATCAAATATCAAAATATTTAAGATGCTTCAGTCACAGACACTTCCGTTCATGTACTTTAGACGCGATAAGGTCCATCTGAAAAGTAATGCTGCTAGGGAGTCTTACTTTAAAACGAAATCTACTTAGTAGGACACCTACTGATGAGTGCCTGAAGATGAACTTTATATAGCTCTTTCAGACTCACAAAAACACGAAATAAAAGATATTTAGAGTAGTTCTTAGGTATATATATATAAATGAGCTGAGTCATTTCATTTTCAGTATTTTCCGGGTCCATCTTAGATGTGCCCAATCTATAGGGCGTTACAACTGTGCTGGTCACAATTGTATCAAGCTGGGTCTATATATCTTTCAACATTTTTTGATAAATATAGTTAGTATTTTTTAATTCAGCTATTCAATTAGCTTTTGTCACCTCCCCTTTGTGGGCTATGTAATAATAGTAATGGCAAACTAATGATTCCAACCGACCAATCTGAAGGTAATGGGAGAGGCCTATGTTCAGCAGTGGACGTCTGCTATGGCTGAAATGATGATGAATGGCAAACTTTTCGAATAACTCTTCAGTGAAATTTTTAGATACTGAAATATTCTGATGGGCTATTTTGGTCCTCTTTCACGACACAACCTTTCTTTTGCTTGAGCTTTTCGTGGAACCCTTTTTTTAGGTAACTTCACAGACTGGCTTCTATGTAGAGTGGTATCGTCAGAATCAATAGATGACAAAGCTCTATTTTTTACTAGAAATATAGGGTTTTATAGGGTCCCATAAAATTTGTTGTATTTGTAGAGAAGAATTTAACTTTTATGAGATATTTAGATATCACGCGAGCGGGCACGACGCGCGTTGGTAGCAAATGTAGTTTTATGTTAGAAATGATTTGATTTTAAGGGTCGATTTTTCAATCTCCAGATAACTTTTATCATACGCAATAACGAACGAATAAAAGTGACGCATTTACACATTTTCTATACGAAAACTGTCAACATGTCAAAATTACTCTACTAATAAAAGTTATCTGGCCTTTGAAAAATCAGCCCTTAATCTAAAGTATTTATATGCCAATACTACATTATTGATTAAAATTGGTTCTATATGAGTGCAAGCAAAGATCCGATGCACGAAGGTCACTGCAATGTGTAAACAGTAATTATACGCGCAGCTTCTAAACAATAATGTGGCAATTCGTCTGCTCAACATTTGTAGTTATACGACCAAGGTCATTGGTTTTGGTTAAGATAAGTAAGAGGTTTTTTTTTAAATCTAAGAATAATTTCCTGACGTAATTATTTAATCATGTAAATTTTAAGAATATTGTACTTATACAATATACACATATTGTTAATGTTTATTTATGATACTATTTTTAAAACAAAAGTAGAAAATTTACGATTACTCGATTAAATTGCACCGTATGTGCTCTGCATGAGGTTCTTGTTGGAGCGGCGTCAGCGTATGCCTGTGATCTCTGATTTAACGTCGCATCACGCGTTTTCTTTTCGGAATTTTTTAAGTTTATTTTACTCCAGAAATACGACGACTGAAATGAATTATGATAAATTAGTATTTTTGTATTGTTCTAAAGACCTTATTTTTTAAATTTGGCACTACCTTGAAATGTAACCCTGTATATGTATACCTATGTCTCAGTCAGTCTCTACTCTTGACTGAATTAACTAATTTAAAATAAAATTAATGTTGCTGTGTGGGGACCGTAAATAATACACTTTTCCACCGCCAACAGGAGGCGTGTCGTAAGAGTCGACTAATTCCTGTAGCACGAGACGGGCAGCAGCGTCTCCGTGCGAAATCTTATAAAAAACTGCGCTTGCCAACCCGCCTATCAAGCATAGCGAGTATTGGCAATTCCCCCCGATGATCAGTCATTGGGGGAGGCCTTTGTTCAGCAGTGGCCTATGGCTGAAATGATGATGATGATGATGAAAATAAATGTTGAACAGGTGACCAAACATCAAGCCATTCACCACCGAATAGTTGACGTGGCGCTGGACGAGAAAAGAGGTGCTAAGTTAAAAGCCAAATTGAACGAGTTGAAACATAAAGCTAAAAAAATTAAAAGCCTGATCCTTAGCCTTTTGAATTCTGATTCTTATAAAAATTCTCAGCATTGGATATCAATCTCATTTCTTAATAACAACAGAATGTATTAATATTTTTCCCACGATGTAATTTCGCAGATTAATTTTGTTTTGCAAGATTTTGAGACTTATAATTTGTTCTTCAAATGAGGATTAACGATATGACAAAGAATATATAAAACTTTGTGTATGAATTCATAAATATTAGATAACATCACATACATTGCTCTGATCCTGAGGTAAGTGTTATAGAAATCAGAAACAACGACGGTACCACATCACCCAGACCCGAGACAATATAAAAAAGTTAGTTTTCTAGATTGACCCGACCGGAATCAAACCCGGGACCTCAGAAATAACGACGTCAAGCCGTAGGTTGCTCGCCTCTCGACTACAAAGTTCGTCGAAGTTTCGTTTTGTCTCTTCTGTCTACCTACTGCTCCTGCACCAGAGATACACATAATATATTTTTTCTTAGTTAAATAAAAAGTCTTTGGCTATTCAATAAAAACATTAAAGTGCAAAGTTTTAGTTCAGATGCAATAACGATTATAATCTTCTTTAACAGTAGCCTACTAGCAAGACCCTCCCAGCTGGCGCGTTGATGTCTTCGCTAGCGTCCGCGAGGCGCGCGTCCGCCGCGCCGTCCATAACTCCACTCGTAGCTTTCGTAGCGTAGCTTACGTATGCATGACAGTAATTTTATTTTATTTTTAACTGTTATCTATTACACTATAAGTACTATTAATATTATAAAACTGAAGAGTTTGTTTCTTCATAGTTGAACGCGCTAATCTCAAAAACTACTAGTTCTAATTGAAAAAATGTTTCATGTTAGATTCTCCATTTATCGAGAAAGGTTATAGGCTAGGAGTGAAGCATAAAAAAGCCTTTTCAGAGCTTCCGTTTTGTGTGCTGCGTAAACAGATATAATTCAGACAGTCTGACGAAATTGTTGAAAAAGTTCTAAAAAAAGTTTTAAGGTCAAATCATTATTATAACCTTTTTATAGTTCTCAAATTTATTCTAAAATAATGCATTCTTGGTCATCAATAAATACTTTAAGTGACAGACTGAAGGTCGGTCGGAAGCTATTAACTTATAAGTAACAGAAATATTATTTTTTTATTCTTCCAACTTGTATCTATTAGGTTTAGTAATTTAACCTAAGTAATAACCTAAGTAAATGCTTTATGCATACATGCTGTTATGTTTTTTAAAATGTTACAATGAAAAAAAAAACTTAAATACATTTATACGAATTGAAACCCGCACAGCCTGGCTTTTAGGTCAGAAGCGCGAACCAATTTACCAGGCGGTCGTCGCAATGAACTGGAACTTTGAATTAGTACTCGAATTTTAATGTAGCTAAAGTAGGTGAGTGAGTATTATTATAGTTGTATTTATTATTTAATTATGGCCATAAATAGACAATAATCCACCAGTAAACAGCATGTTACGCTTCCGTATGTTACGCCGAATAATTAGAAAGAGTGACAGTAATGTCCCGCTCGAAAAATCGAGTGTGTGCGAATTGAAAGCATCATCTTGTTCGACACCAAATCTCCACCAGTGCGCGGCATTATGCAACGACCTCTTACCTCTAATGCATCGAACCTTAAAATCCGACATAACACTAAGTTCCTCAGCTCAGATTACTTGCGGTAAAAAAAAACAATGTTCCTAAATAAAAAATGTGTTAAATATTTGCTTATAAAAATCACTTAGCTTTATGCTGTTGAAGGCAATGTCAATCTTTAATATAAGAGTTCCTTCCTAAAACAGGTAAAGTAGTAAATATTTAATATTATTACAAAAATATTGCGCTTTAGTTGATAATGCTATAAATTTTAAATACCTACGGAAATTCTTGTGTGCAGTAAAATTACATACTCACTTGCTAATAAAATATGAGTTAATTATGAAAACTACGAACTTCTATAATAAAATGTTAATAGTTTAAAGTAAGTACTTAGTAGATATTATAGCCTAACTATAAGTGTCCTTTGTGAAACAAATGAACTTCACAGAAAAACTATTTGTGGTCAACGGCATTTTCAACCGACTTCAAAAAAGGAGGAGGTTCTCAATTCGACTGTTTTTTTTTTTTTTTTTGTATATTTGTTACGCGATTACTCCGCCAATTATGAATCGATTTTAATGATTCTTTTTTTGTTTGGTGGATCATACTTCAGAGGTGGTCCCATATAAATTTTATCGAAATTGATTTAGAACTTTTTGAGAAAATCAAGAAATATATACCCAGATAATATTTTGGTTGTGGTTCTTGTTACCTATCTTCGACAAATATGAGCCGATTTTGATGATTTTTGTTTTATTGAATAGCTTATACTTCAAAGATAATATGATAAAAGTTTGCAAAATAAAAATCACCCCTAAGGGTAGGAAAATAGGGGATGAAATCGATGTTCAGCAGTTAGATTAGGATTTATCACAAAAAATTGATGAAATAAGTAAATTTTATTTAAAAAAAAAAACCGACTTCAAAACACTAAAATGCTAAAAATAATCCTAACACTTAAGTACCTAATCAGTTACTTTTGGAGTCGGTGCAAACAAAAACATTGAATCTCTCATCGGCTGGCACCGACTCCAAAAGTAACTGATTAGGTACTTAAGTGTTAGGATTATTTTTAGCATTTTAGTGTTTTGAAGTCGGTTTTATTTTTTTTTAAAAAATTTACTTATGTTGTATAAAATTTGCCGCCGCCATCATACAGGTTATATACAGAAAGACGTCACGAAGGCAAAAACCAAAACCGCGGCGCGCCGTGCGTATAGGTACACCGCAATGGGCCTCCTAATCTTCAGAAAGGCTGAACCGATTTGGACGGCACTTTCACATGAGAAATCAGGGAATCATTTCATTGTAGCGTCAGGTTATGTTAACAGTCATGCATTCCATCATTCCTTAGTAGCCGTAGTATCGCATCTACTAACATAACAATCTGATCATCTAGACTGAGGCAGGAAGCACCCAGGGTTACTTGAGTACCAATCTGGTAAGTAGATAGGAGTGCTAATATTCAGTAGTGAACTATGTAAGCTGCTGAGTATAGAAAATTTATCTTTTCAGTATTTCATTAATAACTGAAAAGTTGTTACCACAGCCCGAAATAAATTCCAACTCTGTCTTCCAGACTTAAATTCCTAAAAGTTATAAATCGTAATCTATTTATATTATGTGTTATAATTGCCTCATTGTTGTGCCATAATAATAAGTTATTTACCTACTATCCTGTCTTTTTATGAAATCAAAATCTCAATGGACGGAACCGTTGAAACGGATCAAATATCTCTGAAATCGTTCGGTCTCAGATGAACATAAGTATGTAGGTACCTACTTATAATCGTCATGTTCATCTAAGTTAGTAAATCGAGTTTAACAACATAAATGTTTCCTTCTATGAAAGGCTAGTTTATTCTAGTTTTAAATAAATGTGTTCCTAATTCCTTGCATCGTGTACATAATCAAATTGGAGAGAGGCGATTCGATTCGATTCGGCAACCGAGTTTCTTTACTCACCTTCAGACTTTGATGTAGGTGCATTCATTAAATCTTGATCTTTTTTTTAACTTTATTTAAGAGTTATAACCTGTAAATGTACTTACTAACAAAGAGTAAGTGGGCATTACAAGATGTTACATTTACACAAACGCAATTATAAAGTCATAGTATCTTCTTAATCGTTTTGTGAGTTTTTATGAGTTCGACGCAATTGAGCAACACCATTTAAGCTTTAAGTAATGCAGAGTTACCAGACTATTCATGAACTCCATTATCATTGCGCAGAATTTATGAACATGAATTACGTTCTGCTTGCGAAATCAAAGAACGTTACAGCTAATTATTAACATACCTTACAGGGCCAGTTGTAATTCTTTCATCAATCTATATTTTATTATAATTGTAGCTTCGTATATACCTAGGTATCCGTATATAAAATGATATCAAACTTTTAAATAACAAACTGTCGACCGGAAAACCACGTGACAGCATAATGATTTGGCACATGTTAATATTAGTGCCACGTGATTTACCGGTTGTCAATTCATTACTGAACACCCACACTAATCTTGGGGGGGTCCAAGATTAGTGTGGGTGTCCAACAAAGCGAAGAGAAGAGAAGAGCAGTGATTTGGTACAAAGAACAACCTGATTACATAATAAATAAATCAAATAAAATAAAATAAAAAAATCCAGTTTAAAATTTTGTTTCAAAATGGCTTTGCGCAGCCATTTTAAGGAGTAACTATTTCTTCCTCTCTTTCCTCCTCAATTTTCAAATGAATCTCGCTGGCATATAATCTGTGTACAATCATATTATGTGCATGTATTTGTATATGTATTTATTTTATGTATGTAAGCATACCGTTTTGATATCTATGTATTTTTTGTATGTATGTATTCATCTAGTTCTGTGTTTGTGTTGCTAGATTTTTTCTAACACCAATTACTGTTTTGTTGCACTGCCTGTACCATCTCTGTCTGGCCCCCATGGTTGACTGGTAGAGAATGCTTTTGGCATTATGTCTGCCATTTGTACCACTTATTTTTAGTTCTGTGCAATAAAGTATAAAATAAAATAAATATATTGTTTCAACAATTACATTAATCCTAGCCCCAAACTAAGCAAAGCTTGTATTATGGCGACTACATAACGGATAAACATACATTTATAATCATGTGTGACTCAGGTACAAACGCTCGTGCTCATCACACAACCAAAGTTGCCCCTTGCGGGGTTCGAACCCGCAACCACTGGCTATGTGTTTGGATAAACTGACTCCGCTTTGCTTGTCATTTGTATGAAATAGCTCTCCTTTCTATAAGCCGCATTGACGGAAAACCTCACCCTTTGGTAGGTAAGATCGTAACAGAGTTATAATATCGCGAGTGTTGCACCAGCAATATAGTACTTACCTAATTATCTTTGTACGATTTGAACAATGCCACCAATTTTTTGCATAATTAAAAATTAGTAGTAGCCAGGCACTGTAATTTACAAATATGCAGGTATTCTTATTTCTATTAAGAATGAAAGTATTATGCGACCAACTTATAATTGCAGTTTACTTCTGACACTGACCTAATCTGTAGGACCTAGTAATTTTTTCTAAGTGCCTCATTCAGGGTGACCGGGAAATCCAAGTTTTTTTTACAGCTTTTAGAATAGTAATTTGCGGTCAGGTTGTAGAGTAAGTCTGCCATTACCTAATTAATAGGTTACATAACAGTACCACGTACCCAAATCACAGTAAACTCCGTGCATAAATTCAGTATGTTGTTGTGTAGATTAATTCCTACGCAAAGTAGGTAAGTAGTCAATGTTCGTAAAATTGCGAAAAACCAGACGCCCATATAAAGTGTGGATTGTCAACCTGCGGCGGATCATGATGCTATGATGACGTGCAGATCCGTGCGGCAAGGTATGTTAAGAACATTCATGCAGTACCTAATTTTATGAGCGGCTCTCGTGTCTTCTATTGCGCGCCCTGAATACTTATGTTGTTAAATATAATTGTGAAAAGTGCAAACTAAACGTAGCCCCATAAAATCGCATGGATATGAAGTAGGCAACGTACTTTTGTAGTACCCACCCTACGTCCTAAGATTAGTTCTTTCTGACTTATAAATGGTTCAGAAAAATAGGTACTAAAACTACTTACTGAAATAAAAAAAAAAAATGTTATGTACTGTTTTCGTTTGTGATAAGGGTATTCGATTATTCGATTGCTTGTGATGAGGCTATAAATTACTTAGTGTTAAATATTTTAGCCGATAAGCGTAACCATTAAAAACAATAAGTCAACCAAAGAGACCAAAAACTTTTATTGATTTATCACGATTTTTTATTATTCATGGTATGATTGGTTTTGTAGCTGCAAAAATCACAATCAGCTGCTGCTGCATCCTTTAGGAAACAACAATGAAATCTAGAATAAAAAACTTTCCTAAACAAATTGTGACAGCTGAGAGGTTTTTTTTTCTGTTGTTGTTTTTTTTTGTCTGTTTTTTGTTTTTTTGAAACAGAGGGGTGTTATGAGTTTAACGTGTGTATGTATCTGTCTGCGGCATCGTAGCTCTCAAACGAAGGGACCGATTTTGATGTAGTTTTTTTTGTTTTAAAGCTGATATTACGAAGGTGGATCTTAGCTATATTTTATGAAGATCTGTTCGGCCGTTTGAAGGTTATCAGGTCATTTCCTACTTGACAAAAGGATTTTCAGCTTATTGCAAACTTTCACAGGTCCGATTGATTTGAAATGATGCACTTTACCTTAGTAGTAGTATTCCCAAGACATGACAACCTTGAACTGATGCTGAAGCATCAAGTAATCTGTGGGATTCCTAACAGCACCTAAGCAAATTGGTGCAGATACAGCGTGTTTGGGCTCATAATAATGGTCTCAACAAGCAGGTGTTGGATAAACGATGATCGAGGCGTTGCGCTGATGCTGCAATTTGCAGAAAAGAGCCGTACGCGCAATATACTGTCTTGGACCCCGTGACTCTCTGAGGGAGATTTTTAAAGATATTAATATATTATTTTGAAAATATTATGTACGTTCGAAAAAATCTAAGTTTGTTTAGCTTAAATAGTGATACTCATCATTATAATACTCGTAATAAAAATAAACTTGCCGCTCCGAGCTTCAGACTACACAAAGTTGGTAATTCATTCTTGGGGAAATGTATTAAATTTTTTAATAAAGTTTCACAGACTCTTGTTGAACTACCTGTACATGAGTTCAAAATCCACATTTAAAAAAACCTTATAAAAAAAGGGTATTAAAAAGTAGACGATTATTTAAACGACAAGAGTGCATGGGCTTAACCTGCTTAGCTCGCACTTACTACATGTCTTGTAACGGTATTTCCTGTAAAAAAGGCTGACAAAGGTGACTGAGTTTGTTGCGCCGTTTCTTCTCATCACCAACCGATATGTAGTCCCGAAGCGGTGGTAGGGTAAAACTATGTTTTTGGACGTGTATAAGTGCCCGGAAGAGGGCCTATAATATACTGAATAAATGAGTATTAATGAGTATTTGTGTCGGGGGTTTTTTTTAAATTTAATTTAATTATTTGACTTGGGTTTTAGTATTTTACAATAGATTTTGCATACAGATCTAGACGTTAGACGTGATACGGTACAATCCATATGATGCGTTATTATAAAATCTCAACTATGCTTTTGCCATAATTTTGTTTCTGCAAATTTTTGACGATATTTGGCAAATACGTAAGTAGGTAGGTACGTAAATACTATATAGTAGAGCCGTAGAGTAAAATTTTACTCATGTTTTATTAGCACAAATGAGAATATAATTTGACGGCTTTATACTATGGTCCAGTGATTTGCAAATCAGCGGGCACGGGTTCAAATCCCGCAAGTGACGTTATTTGTATTAGTGTCCTATTAGCCACCATTGGACGACTGTGCTAGTTGGGTGAGCCTTAGGTAGGTATAATTTTTGACTTATGAAATTTTAACTTAATTTAATTTAATCTTGTTTTTATTTTTATTTCAATTTTATTTTATTAAGGCATTGTTTATTATGTTAATTTTTTAATAAATTATTGAATGTATTGTATTGTAATGTAATGAATTTTTGTATATTGAACCTGTTTTCCGAAATAAATGTTTATTATTATTATTATTAGCATATAATAAATAATAGGACAAGTCTCTTAAGGCACGGATCTACCGTCACTAGTTGACATAATGTTCTGCTTAATTTGGGCACCAAATCAGTGGTTTGGGTCTTAAAGGTAAAATTGATAGTGTACTACATTATTTATTTCCTTTTTATTTTATAGCCCCGTCACTCACCTAAGGCCAAGCAGACAGCATGGCCATATGGCCGCAATCATTCCGATGAAGACTATTAATTCATACATTTCGCAAACATGAATAAGCAGAGGACATCATTACTTACGTATGTTGACGCTATCATAAATTTATTTAAGTATTTTTAGCACGTTGAACGCCACGCGGTTCACCGGTGAGCCGCGAACAATAGATTTTCTATTGTGTCTAGTTTGTGGCAGTCAAAGTCTTAATAACTACAAGCTCATAGCCTTCTAAATATTAGACTGTGCGGTGTGTACCTATTTACGCACGGCTACAAGTCAGTCAAGCTTCAGATACATTTCATAAACAAGCTTACTCTTGAAACCCCAAGCGGACGCATGTGACCGCGTAACAACAAAATTTCCATAGTGTTTCGTTTCCCAGGGCTTACTTTTATTTTACCAACCTATCGGTTACTTTAGTGAGAGTTCCGCTTTTAATGAAAATGTTATTATGACATTGAAAGAGCTGAAAGTACAACAAACAAAACACACAAGGTGAAAAAGGCACTGGCAAAAAAAAACAAGTTAGGTACCTATAAGCAAAAAAAGCCTTTGACTATACTTAAAGATAAATGCATTACATATTAAAACTATATTCAATTTGACATACTTTTTTAAAAAAGTATCTTCGTAATACATATAAGTAAGTTAGCTTACCTAAACCTCTGCCTAAACCGAGAAACAAATAAAATCTGTCACATGTGGTGCCGAATCAAGTTGAAAAACATTGGGTATTCGTTAATATTAGCCCTAAGGAATTTATAAGTACGATTGTACGTAGTACAAAAGACTTCGAACTTTTTTGTATGGAGCCTGGCATACCTCAAGTTGCAAGTAACCTTAAATAACGTTATTTTGGTGTACACCTATGAAACATACGTTAATCGAAAGAGAAAATAATTACAAACAACAGATATACTTTGACAAAATGTCGTAAATCATATACTTTGTTCAGAATTTCAATTTGATTATTTAAATAAAAATAAGTATTACATGTTCACCCTGAAATTCTGAACTTTATATATATAAAATACATATAATATACTTTATATAGTTTACGACATTTCGTTAAGGAGTATTTGTTGTCTGTAATTATTTTCTCTATCGATTAACGTATGTTTTATAGGTGTATACCATGATAACGTTATTTAAGGTTACTTACAGTTACAACTTGAGGTATGCCACTTAGTTCGATGTCTTTTCATGACTAGCCCACAGATTAGACAGAATACGTCTAAAAAGTGCGTAGCCAACAGTGTTCAGCTTATTTGTCCGCTTAAAGCCGCTTATAGTAGAAATCCATTAACAGACTTTTATCAGCAGCTTGATTTTTTTTAAATCCTTTTATATTGCACTTAGCTATAATTAGCTTAGGTATTCCGTCCAAAATCTCGAAATCCATTCATGATACAGTTATATGGGTTATGGGTAGTCGAAACAACTACAGAACAGGAATGACACGCTACGCTCCGCTACTATTCTGTGGAAACAACAATAATAAAACTTTAAATTGAGGCTTACGTTCGTTTCTTTCACCTTAATATAAACTTAACCTAAATGTTACGATTGTATAAATTCGTTCATACATACATCATCATTACCTTCACTTAATGCCCATAAACTTCATCCAGTGTCCTTAAGGCCAGGGACGTTAATAATAATTTAACACGAAGAGTATCACATTAAACTTACATTCACAGTGGGCAATCGGTCAGTTTTGCAATACCATCTAGATAAAAAGGTCAACTCAGTACGGATAAACGTAATTATTTGCTGATCTATCTTACAATTACCGAACAGAGAAGAACGTTTTTTTTGTTTATTTTGGTAGATACTATCATCTTGCCTTCTATTATACTTCGGTTTCATCATGTCGTATCGTCGTTAAGGCATCATTGTTGTTTGTAACATACAAAGAGACTCAAGTTTGATAAACAGCAATAACCTATTACCAACTAATTAGAAATACGACCAAACCGAATCCAATTATCACAAACATGTAATCCTAATTATTTTAAAACGGAGATTAATATTTATCGCTATTAAAAACTGTGCATGCGATGACGATGGCTGTACATGCAGTTTCAATCTCCACCTATATCATAGATATAATAGCGAATCCGGTCGTTTATCAATATCTCAAGGAACGAATGTTGAACATAATGTTACAAAAGTTCCAGTTTGGAGCTCAACCTGTCTATGCCGCGAATCCACAATAGAGATCCATACAGAAGGGTTTTTACTACGTTGTATTAACATTACTCGCACAACACAATATGTAGTAGAAACTCCTTGAGACAGCGTGACACGTATATACCTATAGTACGATACGCTATGTCCATGTAAGTAGGCATGACGTAAACACGCTTAGGTATGATGTAGCCACCGCAAGCAAACATTCACCACATCGCAGACGCATCAAGGAAAAAATCGTAGGACATCTACGCGGAAAAAAAATATGACATTCGCCGTATACCGCAGTGAAGCCACACCATAACTATGTCTTGTCACAGAATTGGTAATATAACATGTCTAGTCTTAACTTGGTAGGTATAACTAGTCTAAACCAACTGTCTATGCCTCAGGTGGCTGGTATGTCGCAAGCTCCACTCGGAAACCCGACGGTCATTTTACTGAAGCAGGGAAAGGATTGTCTATCAAGCACTATCAAGTGATTACAGAGTCTCGTATTGTATTACGTACGTTGCACAAACTTTAGTTAGGTACATAAGCACCTTTCGTAAAATACTTAGCTTGATAGAATAATTTATTGCAATAGAAGGTCAATATATTATTGAATTAATTTTCATGTTACCATTACCTACATGCATGCCCATTTTCTTTTGATATAAGCAAAGGATAAGTATAACTGGAGGGGGGGGGGGGGAAGTACTACCCCAACGGGTTCCCATCTTGTCGCGATGAGCTTAGTAGCCGCAGGTAGTTACGCGGTTAAGTCAAAAGGAACCCACGGTGAGCTTGTGCCGCCAGCTTCTGGATGCGTCTCCGTGAGGGTGGCACGTGTGAGAGGGAGACTTCCTGCTCGTGCGGCCTAGACGGTGAAGTCTAGCTTTCCAGTATAGTTCGAGCTATGCTGGGCGGCGAAAGGGCATGAGACGTGGGCGGCTTTTTGTAGCAACGCGCCATGTCGTCGCAAAGGGTGGCAGCGAATCGGGTCGGGACGGATAACACCTTGCTGACCCGATCGATCCGGGAGGAGGAGGAAGAAGCGTTTCGCCCAACTCAACTCTTTTTCCTACGCTTATGGCCTGGCATAGTTAGCGATAAAAAAGGAATAACTATCTATCACTATCACCCAGCAAGTGACCCATGATACCTACCTTATTGAACTCACCAAGTTATTAATTAAATAAGTTTGACCAACTTATCTAGCCACAAATTAGACAAAATGTGTGCTATGGCGATTAGATAACAGATGAAGATACTTGAAAAAACATTCATGACTTCGGTACAATAACTCATGCTCATCACACTGATCACACAAACATTTTCAACTTGCTGGATTCGAGCCCCCATCCACCTGGTTTTGTAGTCTGGAGCTCAAACTACTACCCCACTACACACCACTACGGTCGTCAACTAATATCCCACAATAAAACTGAATGGGAAATTAGTATTATGTTATTTAAATATGTTACATACATAACATAGAAGTCGCACAATTGGAATGCACGTTCGTAAAGGAGGACTGGCTTTAGACCGTCAAGGGCGCGTGCCAGGTAAAGCGCTTGTATGGATAATATGGAAAGTTATTTGATATTTCCAATTACATTTCATTTAAAAGAACACATCAAGCAATTAGGCTTAAGGATATGCGCCTAAGAAATGGTCATTTTATAGCATACATTAGTATGTTGTGTAGAGAGGCTATTTATTTATGTAGCAAACCTAAATTGAGGGGAAAATAAATAAAGATGCACCACATGACTACAATGCATACGCTGCATACCTGTTTCTACCTACTTTTGAGCAGCGACTACTGTAACGGACACGCGATGAATGTGCCCTGTGCGGGACCCGGACCCGTGACGAACAGACGAACAATGTAAATATCTTATCTACTACGCTAATTTTTTATCGTAATACCTACAGCCCCCGAAGGATGTGCGGCAACTAATTTCTTTGACAGACAATACGAAACAATACTAGCTATACATATCAACTCTTTTTTGGCTTACGGTTTTTAAATAAATAAACTTTTTCGTGGTCCTATTTCTAAGAAACATGTTTTTGGAATTGGCATATAAGTTGTTAGATGGTTTTAAGTAGATACTGCCGACGAACTAACTTGAAGTATAGCGACATTTAAGAAACGTAGGCAATATCTAGTTTAAGATTATAAAAAAAAAACCAACTTCAAAAAACTAAAAAGCTAGAAGTCGGTTATTTTATTTTTTATACAATTTACTTATTATATCTATTTTAGTGAAAAATCCTTATAAAAACATATCTTACAAGTGCAAACAAAATGTAACTGCTGAACACCGATTTCATTTCCTATTTTTCCACCCTTAGGGGTACATTTTTTTTTTGCAAATTTTTATTATAGTATCTTTGAAGTATAAGCTATTCAATAAAAAAAGAATCATTAAAATCGGTTCACATTTGTCGAAGATATTGGGTAACATAGATACTAAAATCAGGTGGCGTGATCAACTCCGTACAGTTCATGCAATGTTTGATGATTTACTTATAGATCCCATTATCAGAAGTTAAAGAAATGTATATGGGACCATGAAAGTATTATGTACCTTTCGAACAAAAAAAATATCGAAATCGGTCAACACAGTAACGAATGATCGCTGAACATACTAAAAAAAAAGGTTCCGTCGAATTAAGAACCTCCTCCTTTTTTGAAGTCGGTTGAAACTAGGGATTACCTAAAGTATTTAACAAACAAAGCTAAGTTCGTACACGAGCGGTAAGCCTCTATTAAGTCATTAAAAATATTGCATCCTTTAGTAACGAAAATTTGAATTTAGGTACGGATTGTGGGTATTGCAGACGCAGGTGTTTACATAAAACGTACTAAGTGCGGTATGTGTGGATGTTTGGTAGAGTAAATACAATAATTACCATGAGAGCGGTGAGCGAAGGCCGCATCAACCCGCCTTTTAGGAACATCGTATTTTACAGAAACTACTTACGCAATTGCGTAATAAAGCTCATTCAGTATTATTAATGTTCCTACCATAGGTCAATAAAGGATTAACAAATTTTTTATTAGGTAGGATGTTCCTTTACAATATTATACATTATTAATCAAAGATTTGAGATACTTAACTGTGGTTTAACTATTGTATTTGTTATTTTCACTACTAGTATGTTGAGGTATTCGTTCGGGTTCGAACAGCGGATGGGAAATTGGATTATGGGAAAAAGTACATCGTGATAAGGTAGGTACTTCATCATATTTCTACAAAATAATAGTCACATAAAACAAGTGATGCATTAACATAACCAACGTTTAGGCGCTACGCATACGACGGGGCGGGGCGGTCTTCTTGATCGCGAAGAAATAAAAAAAAAGATACCGACGAATTGAGAACCTCCTCCTTTTTTGAAGTCGGTTGAAAAACCGCGTCTGCCCGTCGATGCCCGCGGCTGCCCGCGCCGCATACTCAACGCACAGGACGGTCAGTCAGGACGAATGTTTTAGCAGAGCGCGCAGCGCGGACTAGCCCGCTTGCGCCGCGCCGTCTGCGTTAGGCTAGTTAGTTAGTTAGTTAGTTTGTCTGGGCTGTTTCCGCACTTAGCCTCCTGATTGGGCCATTGTGCGTGCTACCTTTTCCTTCTTACTCCAACCATCCTAGATCATCCCAGAAGGTCAGCAATCTTTTCAGATTTTTGCAGGCTTCCGGGAGAGATCCTGGCGATTGGAGGATCTGATGCCGTTGATCTGCGTTATCCCACGCCCGCCGTGTTTACGGACCCGCAGCTTCTGTAGAATGTAGATTTATATGCAAAAAGTAAGAGCACATTTCACGACGCGTTTTATATCCGCGGCGCGCGCGGTTGTTTGCGGGTCCCGCAGCGCCGGCGGGCAACTTGTAGAATCGCGCGGGCGGCAGTCACCCGCCACCTCGGCGGGTTGCGCCCGCGCGCTCTGCGATCGCTTGGCGGGCGACCACAGTACCGGCGGGGCGGAGGGTACAGATACCGCCCGTCTTGCAATATTCGCCCGCCAAGTTTGCGGGCGATGATCTCGCTCCGTGAAAAAATCACTCCGTGAATTCTGAGCGTTAGTGTATAGAAACTGGTCTGTGCGATCCACGGCGGGCAGCCACGGACATGCCGCGCCGCCCCGCCCCGCGCCGCCGTGTACCCAGCGGGTACTGGCGGCGCGGTCGTCGCGACCGCCGTGTGCATTAGCAGTATATGATTCCCTATGTTCTATCGTTCGCGGCGAATTTGTCCGGCCCGCGCCGCCCCGCCGTCCCGTCGTATGCGCAGCGCCTTATGTACGGTGCAATGTAGATCTTACTAAAATAATTCACTATTTGCCATCCATTAATCTGATGAAAGGCTCGCATCCTTTGTCTAAGATTCATTAAACAGAGATAAGAGAGTATGTCCTTATGAAAACATGATATACGATCACCGTAGTAGAGTTCTTTGATTTTTAGGAATCAAAAAGAAAAACGGAACCCTTATTATAGGATCACATTGTTGTCCGTATGTCGGTCTGTCAAGACTATTTTTTATTAGGAATGCGTACAGGTACTCAGGTCATCAATCCCTTGCAGCTGTGATAATATCAAATTTCTAAATCACGCAATCAAAAGATACGGCCGGTTATGTCGCATCTTTTGACCCGCAAGGGAATCAAAACCTATAGGATATTTCCCGTTGACATAGAATTATAAATGGGCAAGAAGTAATGTCTTATATACACAAGTAAAGGAAAAAGTCTAAAAACCGTAAGAACCACAAAACAAACTCGGAAGCGTTGAATTTATCGAGACTCGATTCCCTTTGTGGACGAACTATTTACGAGTATATTTCTACAAGTTTGTACGGACTAAAACTCGCACGGTTTTATTTATTTATTTTTAAATAAGAGTCGACTTGAAGCCAATTAAGGTGTCTTACATTAATTAATGGAATGAAAAAAAAAATTGATTAGTTATTAAAATTTATTAATAATTCTACTACAACTAACTAACACAAATGACTAAATGAAACACTCGGTACAGTGATCACTTTCTCTTTTTCTTCTCCGGACGGCTGCCGCCCATGTCGTCGAGCTGCTGCTTAAGCTCCCGGAGCTGGTTGTCGGGCACGTAGCGCACCTCCTCGTGCGCGGGCAGGTGCTCGTGCACGCGCAGCCGGCAGCCCTCGGGCAGGCTCGCGCGCGCCACGCGCAGCAGCGAGCCCAGCGCCCACGCCGGCACGTCGCTCACCTGGGGGATACATGACTCGAGCCTCAACCCTGTGTTGCCAGGTGCATCGCTCACTGTAAACCTACTAAATACTTTATTGCATCCATAATGTGCATTAGAGGGTGTTACATTTAAAGTTTAATATCATTACGGTCCCTGTCGGGCACAGCAAAAGATTACAAGAGAAAAACATTTTTAAATTATTTTTTATTGCTTATTGTATTTATTAATCTATTTGTTATTTTATTTTATCATTTAAATATTCCTTTTCAGTATAGTAAAATTTCGAAGGAAGTAAGTAATTATTGTTTTAGATGTTTTTGCGAATCATTTTTTTTTCTTTGGTAAATATTCTGGTAGTTTTTTATATGTATTTTTATTAACTTAGACTGTTTTATAGGTAATAACTAGCTATGCCCGCGGCTTCGCGCGCATGCAATACGGCTTGTCACCAACAATATTTCCCAAAGATGGTGAATTAAAAATATTATAGCCTATGTCATTTTCTTCCCTGCCTGCCTAGCATGAGCACTAAAAACACGATATTCGATAAAATTTTTAAATGGCGGCTAAATCTATCATATTTTTAAAGTTGGTGTCGTTATTTCGCTATATCATATCATATCATATTGTGTTTTTAATGCTCATGCTAGGCAGGCTGACCCCCAAACTACCACAATGCAAGAAATCATTTTTTGATGCTGAGAGCAAGGGCTCTGTGAAAAACAAAAACAAAAAAACTATCCCACCGGAACCGTAAATTTTTCCGGGATAAAAGTAACCTATGGGCTATTCCAGACTCTAATCTATCAGCAAGATTTCATCCAGATCCGTTCAGGCGTAATTGAGTAACAAACATTACAACTATTTAAACTTTTGCATTTATAATATTATAGAAAGAAGTAAGATTACTCGATAGATTTGATAAGAGTGTAAACCCGGATTCGTATAGGAGATTATGATTTTGTTGGCCGCCACCCAGAGGTCGATACAAATTTTCGTTTACTTTTCGATTTATGTGACGTAATTATTTAGAAAACTCATATAGGTCCTCAAATGTCACGACTCACGTAGGAGTAAAAACTGTAAAATTAGCCAAGTGCGAGTCAGGTTTTCGCATCCAGGGAGCATTAGCACGAATCACACTTGACTAGTTTTTATTTTTATTTTTTTAAATCTACCAACATTCGTTTTTTTTACGGCCAAACAAAACAAAAAGACAGGAGGTATAAGAAATGAAGGAACTTTCAACTTATTTTGTCTTTAGCCTATTTGTTTTGTTATGATATCTAGGTTCTATACGTACGCTACGGTTCAAAACCCACACTCAGTTAAGTCAGATCTCAGGTATGCAATGATTCCCTATACTCACAGACATAAATGTTAGCCATAGCCACTAAAGGCAGCCTGTAATCGAGTATACAAATTACAGTTTCTATAGGCCCCTGGGGAGGCCTATGTTAGGCAATGGACGTCCTATGGCTGTAATGATTATGATGATGATTTACCTGTATGTTTCTTTCATAGACATTAAGGAGATATTCAGCATCTATGGCAGATCCTCTGGGTTTGAAACGCTGCACTTTAAGTTGTTGTGCTGGGGTCGCCCAACTAGTTAAACAAAAAAAAAGGAAGCATTTAACGCATCTAGTGCTACTTAAACGCTAATGTAACAACAATGTAACACAGTTTTGACAATAAATGATTATCTTATTTTACCGACGAAAAACTACACTGGAGTATCATTAGCGTGAAAGGACCCTTAATAAATTATAATCAAAAGTAACATGACTAAATAAAATAAATAAATAAAATAAAATAAAATAAAAAGCATTTATTTCGGAACAAGGGTCCAGAGTGTTAGTAACAATTATTCTTAAAAACTATGTTAGTGCAAAAACGTATTATAATTTATTTTGGTTTCTTTGGCGATCTGGACGCGCGTCCAGTGCTGCATAATGGCACTGTCCACGTCCAGCCTCGCCGCGACCGTCTCCAGGAGGCTGTTGGTGCTGCCCCGCACCCGCTTTAACAGGGACGCTATGCGCTTTCTAATGATAGCCGAGAGGCTATCGACTTCGGCTGCCGCTAGCATCCCTGATGCGCTGCAGTGTCGTGGCAGCCCCATCAACCCCCTGAATGCGTTGTTATACTGAGTGCGTAGGGCCCGGTACGCTCCTTGGGTGTAATGTGTCCACAGACTGCACGTGTATAGAGAGTGGCAATATGCTTTAAAAAGCGTAATTTTTACAGGTTTCGTGCAACGCCCAAACCTGCGGGAAAGCATATTTGCCCTAACGCACAGTGCCCTACGCTCCCTTTCTAGATCTAGGTCATCCTTTAGTGACTCGGTAATCCAATGTCCCAGGTACTTAAAGCTTTTTACTTGTCTCAGAGGCGTGCCATTGAGCTTAACAGGCGGAACTTTATATGTTTTACTCTTAGCTTTAAAGACTAGCAACTCACTTTTGGCACAGTTGTACCTGAGACCGTGGGCCAGCGCATATCTCTCACAAATGCCAATCATCCTGTTAAGAGCACTGATCGATGGGCCCAGCAGTACCATATCATCAGCGTAACTTATATTGTTGACAAAGGTACCATCAACAGAACAGCCAACTCCCGCACTGCTGAGCTCATCACACACACACACATTTTTCATTTCTCTTCCTTCTAAATACTAATCGAGATCATCTAAAGGTGCTGTATTTGTGTCTCATCGAAGTCGTGAGTTCGATTCCCATACGATAGATTTGAATAGGCACTCTAATCGCAACAATGGATTTCGATACCGTGACTATCGATCTAGCGTACCACATATAAAAGGTATTTCGTGACAGCGTGTTCGCAAGTCCGTCATTCGATTTAGCGATTTTAGATACAACGGCTTTTCGCAAGGGCGTACCACTTGAATTTTTTTTTGCAACAGCGTGCGTCGCAACGACGGCATTCGGAACTACATATCAGACCCGTTTCCTGACAATGAGTAGTATTATAACATTTAGATATTGCTAAACCTGGTTATCTTGTCCATAAAGAATATAATATTGTTAGTTTTGTTTCCAAGTAGTTCGTAGTTACTTGCAAAAAAAATATTATTTTAATGGCATGTTGAAATTAACACAGATTCAACCCGTTAATCCAAACAGTCTCATGAGACCGCATAACAATAGAATTTATATTGTTTCGTTTATGTATGCTTGATCAATTAATCCATCTACAGGGTGTTTTTGGGAAGAAAGCTTACATAAATACCTAATAATTTTTAATATGATTATCATTTTAACATTTAATATGAGTTTTTTTTTTGTTTTTTTTAACAATCTGATTTTTAGAAAGATGTTGAGTAGAACTGAACTGCCTAAATGTAGTTAAGTATGTCTGACTCTGCTTAGTTTAGGGCTAGATAAATGGTGTGATTGTTGAAAGAATTATTATTATTATTTATAAAAAAACATAAACCAGCAAACAAAAGAAAAACCTAATTGTACATTAGTGGTCTTAAATCATATATAGGTACTTGACCTTTTTTTTAAATGTTTTATCAAACTGAAAAATTCATTAATGCCTAACACTGACATAATCGTGTAAAGCATTTCCTACAAGTAAACCTAAAGATCAATGACAAAAGTTGGTTATGACATAAAATGGTTTATTAATTTCTTTTCTTACCATTCATCTACTGTTAGACCCATAACTTCAGCATATTTGTGGATTTGGCTCTGGCAAGCTTCTAATAAGGCATAGTCATAGCCTTTCAATTGCAAATTTAAGCAATCATATACTGGTTCATCGGGTTCCATGCTCTGAAATAACAAATATAATACTGTGCAGATTGATTTAGCTTTTGTTATCATAATATAAAGAGTCAACTTTCAAGCAACTAAAGTTTTGATATAATTTCATAGATAAACTTACAATAAGATAATCCGGCTCATAAAGATCGCTTTTCCGTCTTAGTTGTTGCCATTGTAGTGAACATGAGGTGACTGCTAGTTTATTAGGTTTAAATATACTGCTTCTTGAAATCTGCAGAACAAGTAGGTAATTTAGTTTCAGTAATAATCCTTGTATTTAAATCATGTCAACCCTAGATACAAGGTTTAAAAATATAAATCTATCTGCATATACAAAATGTAAACTGATTGCACATACTTGCATATACATCAAAGATATTCTCACTAATCAACATCTATCAGAAAGTTCAGCATTGCATTTTATACTACACAAACATCCTTATGTGGTGCATAAGAACTTAGTGTTTGACAAACAGAGAATTATGAAACTAGACTATAAGCATCAGCCTGTAAATGTAATACCAGGTGTGCCGCATACGCATACAACATATTGGATTGACATATGTTATCATTGTGCAAATTAATTGTACCGCCAAATAGTATTACTTTACTTTTCTATTGTTAGCAGCTGGAATTTTGTTCGCATTGTATTCATCATCATCATCATCATTTCAGCCATAGGACGTCCACTGCGAACATGGGCATCTCTCAGTGACTTCAGATTGGCCGGTTGGCAGCGGCTTTCTGCAACCTTTACCAGGTCCTACGCTGCGCTTGCCGGTACGTGGCCTCCATTCCAGAACCTTTATGCCCCATCCGCCGTCAGTTCTACGTGCTAATATTGTTTGGAATAAATTGTAATCGGCTCTATGGCAGCAAAATAAAGATTTATTTATTCAAACAACTTACAAACTTTAAAAGTTTGATTGCGAGCATTATGAGGAATCTATAATCTTTTTATAACATACTAAAAACGCTTTAAGTAAAATAAATGTTTTTGTAGGAAACTGTGTGTAGAAACAATTTCAGACAATTTACACCAGCAAGATCAAAAATGTAAGCTATTTTCTTCAACCAAAATATCAAATTGTAAATTTTAAGGTTAGTTCACTTGTCAGATTGACAGACATTTTTTTTTTTGGTTCCTTTCCTTGATGGTTGGAAAAAAGTACTCTGTGGAAAAGGCAAAGGCTATCACCATACAGCCATTTTGACGTTGACAAATTTATTTGTTTTTTTTTTCCCTTCTAAGTTAAAATGCCTCGGATGTTTCCATACAGCCAAATTTTTTTACCATGGAGTCCGTCCTCTGATGATATAATTTCGAAGTTGGCCCCGTGCACTGAACAAGTAATACGCCCCGTGAAATGGTTAATGTAAAATTTTTATCATATAAGGAAAAGAAAAAATATCTTGTAACGTCTTTAAAACGGTTAAAATTACACTGTGTGCTGTTGGTAAACAGTTTACACTGTATGCTAAATAAATAATAATAGTTTTTTATGTCCCAACTTGCAACCAACGACCAAATCCATTAGGTAGGCTTTCATCAGATTGACTGTCCAGAGGTTCAAGGTTACCTCGTTGGTAAAAAGTTGGCCGAACACCCTGTGCTCACTCTGCTCTGCACCGGCTCGCTTGGCTCGGAAAAAGATTACTGGACCCTTACCATAAGCTTACAGAAAACCATTCAGTTTCCGGGCAGTTCAAAAGCAGGGCAATAGTTGAATGGTTGGAAACCGTACCATAAGCTCTAAAAAGGTGAACGACTTTTGCACTGCTAGACCTCAAGGTGAACAGTTATTCTTGTCTGTGGTCTGTTACTTTGAAAGAATGAAAGAGTGAGACAAGACAACGTAGTGATAACTTGCTCAGTGAATGAGACAGAAGAATAACAAAGAAAAAGTAGATTCAAACTTTCCATTTAATTTTAAAATTAGTTTCTATACAATTTTCATGACGAAAAAGCAATAAACATGCACATTATTTAAAAATGATCGTTATTGTAAACATGGGAAATAGATTTAACACGGTAAAGCGATTCGAACGGTTTTCAGATTTAGTTTTGGCGCTAAATTTCTAATGCGTTGAAATACCTGTAATACCATTTTGTAAGTATTATGATGTTACCCCGATGTCAGCAAAAAGATGGCACAACTAAAATGACAATGGGCAGGCCACTTATGCACGTAGTTTTACTGAATCAGTGGCGTATGCCACAGGTAAAGACGATAAAAGATGGTCACAAGGTTTTGTTCAGGAGACCCGAGACCCCGTACAGGAAGACGAAGAGCGAGCAGACCACCAGCCAGATGATCGGATGATACCTATTCTATAGACAGTAGACAAGAATCGCCGCTTAAGAGCAAGAGGCATGTGTCCAGCAGTGGAACAAACATTATGCAGAAAAAGTATGAAGATTTTTATAAACAACATAGGAAATGGGTTAGATAATTTACTCACATTGTAAATTCTTAAAAAAGAGCATAGCAGTAATTTATTATATTACCTTGAATTTTGTGAATTAAGCTGATAAAGTTCACATAAACATACATACAAGATTTATTAAACATTTTTTTTATAGTGTGATATAAAATCAGATCTTGATATAATTTGTTAAACTGTCCATTGGGTGAAGTTGATCTTGCATTTTGTTATTTCGATTGTTTTTATTGCTGCAGTTCACCTGTAACAAGAACAAACGACAACAACAACAACATCCACTCCACAAGCACTGAAGATCATTGTTGTCTGTGTACCGGGCAACATGTTTAGCTTCCCCAGAGTTATGCTTTTCTAAATGAATGCAGAATCATTAATTGTTAATAATAAAATGAAATAAAAAGTTTATTGTTACAAAAATTGTGATAAAGTTTAATTAACCTGTATGTAGGAGAATACCGCTCCTTCGTTGCGTAATTTATTGTTGACGTCGATAATATCAACTGTAAATAGGTACTTAGTACTAGCTGTATATTTATTTATTATATTCCTAACACCTAGCCACTCGTTATCCTATCTTTATTGGAAAACAATAATTTTTACCAACCTGCTAGTTGACACAAAACAAAAATTCACAAGAACACCCACAAATATCACCCACTACCACTAAGCACCTACAGTTGAACCACACAAGTTTTTTAACAAATTAAAAATACATCCAAATATAGACAGCGATAAACATTTTAACTGATCAAGAATACATAAACGAAACACATTAGAAATTCCATTGTTATGAGGTCTCTTGAGCCTGCTTGGATGTTAACTGGTTAAATAATACTTTTAGGATTATTGATAATACCTTTAAACATTCTTTATATAACAATAAAACGAATTGTCAACTTTTCATCATTGTATTTATTGGAATGAGGATAAGTACTATGAAATTTCCCCACCTCTGATTTTAAATTCAACTTTTTTATTATAGATTTTTGCTATACTTAGACAATTTGAGTTGAGATAAAGAGTTTTAAATTCTTTATCTTATTCTTTAAATATATTGGAGAACAAAAACATTTGCACTTTATGCATATTACATTCTGTTGATACATTAGTGATTCTTGCTTCTTCCAGTTTTATCTGTAGTGTAGTAGTAAATTCCCTTTATTCATCTTACAATGACACTGTTTGTTCATAGGTACTTTATTTATTAAGTCCGGGCAGACTCTGATTAAGTCTTATCCATCATATTCACATATCTACAACAAAGAAAGGAATGTTAATTAAACTGCTGTTTCTATTATACCGTCCATTTTATTTGGTAGAATGCTTACCAATTGTTTATGTATTAGTTACTACAAACGTTTTTGTAAGACACTAAAACGAAAACAAAGTGTATTCCTACAAGGTCAACTTTAAGTTTCACAAAAAAGATTTATCAAAATAGTCGTAAATCCACCTTTATCTACAAAACAATCTTGAAAAAACTAATAAATAGTAACTTTTTTCAAGATGGCACAAAGTGACACTAGAGACGTTCGAAAGACGCTCAGCTGCTATCGAAACGACTGTCATGGTAGGAAAAGTCCATACAAAAGAAAGGTGAACGTTTTTCTAAACGTCAAAATAGCAGGCCTGCGGAAGTCCTGCTAATAACATGTCATAGTACGAATTAGCAGGGCAGTTCAAAAGCAGGCCTGCTTTAAGGGGTCATGGTAAGGGCCCTGCTGGCAGGCAGGAATTTTTGGCACATGATTTTGACATGAAAAAAGAAAAACGTCAAAAAATTGTCTTTGCTTGCTTGCCAGCCAGCCGTAATCGCTCCTTGCTGCAATACGAAATGGAAGTAATGATTAAAATTTAAAGTACAGTTTATTACTTTTTGTGGTGACAAAGTTGGTGAATAGTTTATGTTGTACATCGTTTGAAGTAGTGTTCGTGAGGTATGGCATCGACCGGCAGTACACCTTTTCCTAAATGGCAACTGGCCATTCTTCTTGGTGCACCTTTGGCCATTGGCTTAGGTTACCTTTATCTGAGAAACAGATTAGAAGACCCAGAAAAGAAGAAAGTTGCGGACTTGAAAGCAAAGACTACTATTTCTTTGGATAACGAAGAGAACAATGCAAAGACTTCGGAAAATGCCATCGACCGTGCAATGAAATTGAAGGGAGCCGGAAACCGTGCCTTCCATGCTGGTGAATATGATAAAGCCATCGCTCTGTACAACGAAGCTATAGAGGCTTGCCCACCCGACCGTCCAGTGGATCTAGCTACCTTCTATCAGAATCGATCCGCCTGTTACGAGAAACGAGAAATGTGGGAGCAGGTAAAAGAAGATTGCACCTTTGCACTAAAGCTTAATGAAAAATACGTAAAAGCCTTCCTGCGTCGCTCTCGCGCAGCCGAAAAGAGCGGGGATCTCGTTCTAGCCCTAGAAGACGTAACCTCGGCATGTATTCTCGAGAGGTTCCAGGTTCAGAGTTCTCTAGTCAACGCAGATCGTATCCTCAAAGCTTTGGGTCGACAACATGCTCGTGAGGCGCTAGCAAAACGTTGCCCTGTCATGCCCTCAAAGCATTTCATCAAAACATACTTTTCAGCATTTTCTGAGGATCCTATTTCCAAAACTCAATTGGAAGACAAAGCCACTGGTGGCTTTGCTAAAGCCAAACAAGCTCTCGATGCCCAGGACTATGAATCGATTGTTGATGCTTGTACAGAAGAGCTGGAAGCTAATGGAAAGTATAAGAATGAAGCTTTACTGTTACGCGCAACTTTCTATTTGCTACTTGGACGTCATGATGAAGCTCAGGCTGATCTGGTCAAAGTAATTGACAGTGATGCATCTATCAAAGTAAAGGTGAATGCATTGATAAAGCGTGCATCTCTATACACTCAGTTGGAGAATACTGATCATTGCTTGGAAGATTTTGCACGAGCTGCACAATTGGACCCGAATAACTCTGACATCTACCATCACCGAGGCCAGGTGTATTTGTTATTGGAGCGCATGGATGAGGCAACAGCTGAATTTGCCAAGGCAGTTGAATTAAATCCTGACTTTTCGATTGCTTATATCCAAAAGTGCTATGCTGACTACAGACATGCACAAATAAATAAGAATGTAGGTGCATTAGCACAGGTTCGAGCAGACTTTGAGCATGCATTAGAGAGATTCCCAAGGTGCGCTGAAGCCTACATACTGTTTGCTCAAGTTCTGTCTGACCAGCAGGAATGGGGCCGCGCTGAGGCACTATTTGATTCGGCACTAGCAGTAGACCCAAATAATGCAACACTCTATGTTCACAAGGGATTAGTACAACTACAGAAGAGCACTGACTTTGATAAAGCAGTTAAACTTATTAATAAAGCCATTGAAATGGATGACAAATGTGATTTTGCATATGAAACACTTGGCACCATAGAAGTACAGAGGTAATTTTCTTTTTTACTGTACACTATTACTATAGGAATTGATAACATCTTTCAGCTCTATTAAAGCATGTTTTTTTTGTTTGATTTACTTTTCTAAATCTTGAAAGAATAATTTTTTTAGATGCATAAAATAAAATTAATTTGTGTATTAATTAGTGGTTCATTATTAAATGCTCCTGTGAAAACTATTAAGTATACAGTCCTGTATACATAATAAAGTTTAGACACCTTTACCTGTTCTAATATCATTTGGTATTAGTAGCTAGTCCTGGTCCTAAATCTGACATAGTAAGGTTGATCAATTGCCTTACACACACCTCTCCCTCTTTTTATCTAAGTTATCTATACCAATGTCTGTGTTATCGTTGAGTTTATTGGTGTGGCTTGATTATCAATTTTATCTTATTTTATGTAACATACTGTATGAAATGTTTCTGCTGTCCTAATTGTCCTTTTTATTTATTATTTCAGAGGAAACTTGAGGCGGTCGCTTGAACTCTTTGAGAAGGCTATAGCTTTAGCTAAAACAGAATTAGAGATGACACATCTGTTTTCTCTTAAAGATGCAGCAGCTGCACAACTGAAGGTGTCTGAACGCTGGGGTCTTGACTGGACTGTCAGCTAGGCCTTTGCCTTTCATTTAATGTCACATTCAACGAGAATAATATCTGGTATTTTGTGTAAACGTCCAAGAAACTAATCACTTGTTTATAAATCAAATGTCTCAATTTACATAATTATCTAATTAAATTGACTATAGTGCTTCTCCATTCTTTTTAAATGATTGTATGGTGTCTTTGGTGTTGCATAGTTTCATAATTGATGGTAATGACTCAAGGAACCAGATACTATTCCCGTTGCTAATGAAGGGCACCTAGCCGCCGCCGAACGAATCTGAATCCGTTGTTATGGTAACAATATTCAGTGTTGATACATTACTAAGTTGTGTCCTTTGTAGTCCATTTATTTGTTAGTAAAGCATGTAACTTTTTGGGTGCACTGTCTTTATTACATATGCACATAACACATGTAAATGACAGTTCACAAATTGAAAGCTTTTCTAAAGGATTTTATTAGTAGTCATAAATCAAATAAAATAGTTATAAAATTATAAAGTGTTACACAAGTACTTTTTTATTCATCTCTCTGAATGAAAGAACTAATATTGTAATTTAAACACCATGTATATTTAATAATAACGACCTTTTTAATGCCTTAATTATTGTACTGCTATGGTTACTCTTGTTTTTTTGTAAATCTTTGTTCCCGTTTCTTACTAAATTAATTTTATTTAATAAACTAAGTCAGTGTACACATTTTTTTCTGCCATTCTTGCTATTTAAGTTTTATTAAAGCGTACAGTGTTTAATATTAATTCCAATAAGATAATAATTGACGCTCTTTATTGCACCAATGTTTGTACTTCTCTTTTAATTCAAGATAAGTATTTAAATTGCATTTTGCTACTAAAAACACTAGTGTGGGTTACCCATCTTATATTTGGCGAAATTTTTAGTTTTACATTATGCAATGTCCCTGTTGAGACTGGTATTAACTTATTGGATGCCGAGCATTCGCACGAGACTGCGTTACAATACATTTTAGATTGTGTCTCGTTTTACGGGCTAAGATTCCTTTTTTGAGCAAAGACTGCTAACGCTTATCCCGTCGACCTGGTAACTGGACATAGTTTTACGTATTGTGTTCTACTCATTGAGTGGTAAGGGATAAGAAATAAAAAATGGTTTAAATATTGCAAAAAAAATTTTTTTTTTCGTGGGAGTACTAACATTTAATTTCAATCATTCATCACAAAACATAATAAATTAAAAACAGTCTTAATAGGTGCACCTTTTTATTTTAAATATCTAATTAAAAAAATAACTGGTGTCTGCTTGCTACGTAATTGTTCATATTTAAAGCTTTTGTTTCTGAACACTACTAGTTATCAGCAATATACTTATATTTTATACATAGTAGCTACCTGATCGCTTAAATCATTGTCTAGTACAGGGAAATCGTTGGTTAGAAACACTAGCAACAAATATAATATTATTTACTTATTGAAGTATGTTGTAAAAATCATATTGCATTTAAAGGTTTTAAAAGTACTATGAAAAATTGTAAATAAGTTGTACTTATTCTTATATATAGTTTAAATATACTAGGTATTTAAATTATGTACCTGTGTTCTTGTGTAATAAATTGATTTCAATTACTTACACATTTTAGAGACTGAGCGGTAGCAATATTCTGTATATTGATTGTGTTATTTGGCACTACTCCTAATTATTAATTGATTATGTTTTTGAAACATAAAATCTTTAATTTAGCTTAAGTAAGGCTGATTTACATTCATCGCTGTTCATCTGGATATAATTATCCAAAGTTACAAGGTTTGCAAGAGCCAATCAGGTTTCAACCAGTGTTTGTATGAATATGGTTTGCTTAATATCTTCGTGTCCATACATTCGAAGTTCATAAGTAATACATGTACTTTAGTATCGTTTGTACGTTATTAGCACAGAATCGGATATTTGGTATTCAACCCAAAAAACAACGGTGAATTGCCATATAAAGTGTGCATATAATAATGACTCGTAATTTAGACCACTGCAACAGCAACTGTTTAAATAAAGAAGCAGACTACTCTGGTGCATTAATGTATCATTTCAGTACGTGTATCTATTTCGTGTGATTGGCTGATTTTAAAATTATCTTAATATATTATGTGATCATTTGTTGACAAAGAAGGATGAGAGATATTTTTCTTATCTATTAAAATGATAAGAAATAAACTGCGATATTTTTAGATTTAAAGTAACATTGTAATAGTAAACTATCTCGGTTGATATTTGATGCAATGAAATGATGACACTATAGGTATCAAATATACAGGGTGGAATAACCGAACATTATATCCACGTAAAATACCTTAAATATTATAATGACTCCTTTAATTATTAAATGTTTACTGGCGCCATAAATAATATGGGCTTATTGAGATGGTTAATCTTAACAATTATTACTATGACACCAAATTTCGGCGACTATACATTATGTTGTTCGAGCTGAAAAGCTTTCCAGTAAAAAAAATACTATAAAATGTGTATGGTTCCCAAATTCCCAACCAGTCATTGTTTTCGCTAGTTCGTAAATATATTTTTGAACTAAAATATATTGAAAGATTTTCATTTCAAATAATAGGTCGTATCGTCGGTTGTAATCGAATGGTCGCAAAAGTTTTTGGCATAGTTTTTTTTTATGTATGTTATTTAAATCAATCATTTCTACAAGTCTACATAGCGCCAGTTAGCAGTTTTAGTTTGCTGAAAAATGTGTGAAACTTAGGGAAAGCTTTCAGCTGAAATAACAGATATTAGAATTGTTGTTAAGTTTATGGTCAGGGTTATTACCATCTACTCAAATCAACCATCTCACCTAGCATTTTTCTCTCACTTTGGGATTCTTTGGTATATGTCGGGGATCCCCTCCCGATGGTGTCCCTAATCAATCAAAGGCAGTTCTTCGAGGTTTATGTAAATTTACTTTGCAGTAAGCAATAGTTACAAAACACAGTAAAATGCGAAAAAACAACCAACAGCAAAAACAACAGTTTTTAGTAGTAAACGAAATCCTGTCTTGTCAAAACGCCAGTTAGCTGTTAGATTTTCAAACTAACATGACACTCAAGGAATCGTCACAGGTTTAGTGCCGTTGTTAAAATACTTAGGTGAGCTGGTTTTTTCGTAACATGTAATGGATATTCAGCAATTTTCATAGGTATTAACGTGAATATAAGGCTTGTTTCACTTGTATATTATAAAAAAATATATATCGTATGTAGCATTTTTGTTCTTAAATAGGTATTATTATATCCTCTTTTATTTTGCCTACCTATTCTTAACTTTGTAACATTCTTATGTCATGTCAAACCATTACAATATAATTTATCAGTTTTTTATAGCATAAATTGTCGCTCAGTCTTAAAAATTTTAAAATTGCTTCGTACCTTTATATAACTTCAGGTTAATAAAAGCTGCAGGATTAATACTTAAACCCTCGAAATTTTTTGTTATAATAATAATAAATATTCAGGGTGAACAAAAGAATAGGACACTCCTTAAAACCACTTTGTACACCCTGTATATTCTGTGCTCTGAATTTTAAAATATGTGCTACATACTCGTATAGAATAGCGTCTAATAAAAGTTTATCTCTTCAGGTAGGGTAGGTGCGCCTTGAGTTTGAGCGGCGGCGCGTATGCACGCGTCTGGGTGCAATGTCCTCTCATCGTATATGGCCATAATAATACCCTGATTCAGTTAGAATTTGCAACTTTTTTTTTTCATATAAGTATTTATGAATAATATTATTGTATGTAAAGCGATGACGTGATGCGCCCTCCAAAATATCAGGTAGTTTTGTGAATTTAGAAGTTATAGCTTGGAGAATTGGTTCTACAAGAGTTGTTACCTCACCGATAGTGAATAGTTATCAATTTATGAAAACTACAAAATACATTATTGAAATTTACGAGTTGATTGTTTTATTCATTTCTCTTAGTAAAACGATTTATCCTATTAAATACTCTGTAGTAATACGTGCTATGCTAACTAAGCACTGCTACTAGGTGCATCGATATGGGACAACCTGTATACGTAATAGATAAAAAGTAGAGATGGGCCGACTAGTCGGGAAAGCCGACTATTCGGCATCGTTTGTAGTCTGCGACTATTCGGCAAAATATGCCGATTAGAATCGGCGCCTAAGTTACTGTCTTTTCATTATAAAAACCTGATTTATATACTTGTCGCATTCGCTTTCCTGCCCTGACCGCTGCGTGAAATAATTTCCTGGCACTGGTTACATTTCACTTTTGACGGTTCAACTTCGATATCATCAATGAATGTCGACACTGGCGTATTCGTTTTCGACATTTTATGACACCACACACAGTATTCTTTTATTTATTTCAAACAGATTTAACTTAGATCGGCGCAGCAAACACAAAACAAACAGGAAATAAAAATGTAATAAAAATATTACTACATGCTCAGCGGCCGCGCGATGACAAAGTCGAGTAATGACGAAAAGGCTCGACCACCTCCGACAAGTAGGTATTAGAAAATGATCGGTATGGCTAGTCGGCCCATCACTAATAAAAAGTATTCTCCCATGTACCTATATTAACTTCTTTTAAATTATTTAAAATCATCATCATCATCATTCAGCCATAGGACGTCTATTGCTGAACATTGGCCTTCCTCATTGACTTCCAGGTTGGCCGGTTAGAAGCGGCCTGCATCCAGCCATCTTTACCATAACCGTCGGTCCACCTTGTGGGTAGACGTCCTACGCTGCGCTTGGCGGTACGTCGCCTTCATTCTAAACCCTTTCTGCCCCATCGGCCGACTTTTGTTCGTTTACAGATCTCCTCATTTCTGATTTGATCTCGCAAGGAAACCCGAGCATAGCCCTTTTCATAGCACGCTGTGCGACCTTAAGTTTTGTTATACGACCCATAAAGAGGCCACGTTTCAGTTCCATTATATGTTATCACTGGTAACACATTACATTGGTTGTAGACTTTCGTCTTTAGGCACTAAGGTAATTTGGACGAGAAGACGTGTAGTTTTCCGAACGCTGCCCAGCCAAAATGGATTCGACAATTGAACTCCTCAAAATTAGATCTATCCAACTGGATCACTTGTTCCAGGTAGATATTTGTCAACGATTTTGAGAGTAGGTAGAGCTCCCAACTGATACTGGGTAGGGTGCAACATGGGCATTCGACATGACCTTTGTTTTGTCCATGTTTATCCGAAGGCCTACCTGTTGGGACTACTACTACTGGGAACTCGACTAAGGTCATCGAGCATTGTGCCGAGGTCTTCAAGCGATGTTGCCATGACCACAATATCGTCGGCAAACCGAAGGTAAGTGATGTACTCGCCGTTGATGTAGATGCCGAATCCATTCCATTCTAGGAGATTAAAGCGTCCTCCAATGCAGCGGTAAACAGTTTCGGAGATATTACATCTCCCTGCCTTACGCCTCGCTGCAGAGGAATCGTCTTTGTGCTCTGCTACTGTACTCGGACCGACATGGTAGCGTTTTGATATAAACACTTCAGCACCTCGATGTACCGATAGTCAATATGGCACCGCTGGAGAGGCTGTAGCACTGCCCAGGTCTCGATCGAATCAAAGGCTTTCTCATAGTCCACGAACGTCAAGCAGTGTGCAGTGCAGCAGTGGAGCAGCAGTGGGAAATTATACTCCTCGATCTTCTGTAAGTATAACTTACCGCAGCGTATGGTGGATGTGGTCTACGGTACTAAAGCCTTTTCGGAAACCCGCTTGTTCTACGCGCGAGACGATTCGTAATGACTCGAAAACAGCTTGTAGACAATATAGCTAAAAAGCGAGAAGGGTCTGTAATTCTTCAGTAGGTAAAGTGTATGTCTTCTTTTGAAGAAGAGCACCACCAGAGATGCGATTTATTTGAAATACTTCTATTTAAAATGCAAATACAAAGTGCAAAATACCTATTTTGTATTTTGCATTTAAATGCCTTTTAGTAAAACGCATTTTGTATTTTATTTAAAATACCTTTCGAGATGTATTTTGCATTTTTATATCCATTTCAAAATGCAAAATACTTTATGTGATTAAGTTTAACCAACATTACCAGTCAAACAAAATAAAATGAACGAATGACGCTTGTATTAACGATTTTGACCGATAGAGGTGCCTTCTAGCCATGCGTGCCCTTTTTAACCGACTTAAAAAAGGAGGAGGTTCTCAATTCGTCGGTATCTTTTTTTTTTCATGTATGTTCAGCGATCATTCGTTACTGCGTTGACCGATTTCGATAATTATTTTTTTGTTTGAAAGGTAATACTTTCAGAATGGTCCCATATAAATTTGTCTGAATTCTGATGATGGAATCTATAAGAAAATCATCAAACATTGCATGAACTCCGTACCACGCCAACTGATTTTAGTATCTAATATCTTTGCCAAATGTGAACCGATTTTGATGATTCTTTTTTTGATTTTCTTTTTATCACTAAAATAGATGAAATAAATTAATTTTATAAAAAAATAAAAACCGACTTCAAAAAACTAAAACGCTAAAAATAAAAAGGAGGAGGTTCTCAATTCGACTGTATTTTTTTTGTATGTATGTAGGTATGTTACGCGATTACTCCGCCAATTATGAATTGATTTTGATGATTCTTTTTTTGTTTGGTAGATCATACTTCATAGGTGGTCCCATATAAATTTTATTATATCGTAATTGATTCAGCAGTTTTTGAGAAAATAACAAAATATATACCTACCCAGATAATGTTTTGGTTCGTGATTCATGGATCTATGTTAACCAATATCTTCGACAAATGTAAACCGATTTTGATGATTTTTTTTAATTGAATAGCTAATACTTCAAAGATACTATAGTAAACAATTTCGGAAAAAAATGTGCCCCTAAAGGTGAAAAAAAAGGGGATGAAATCGGTGTTCAGCAGTTAGATTAGGATTTATCACTAAAAATAGATGAAGTAAATTTTATTAAAAAAAATAAAACCGACAAGCGACAGAAGCGGCCTGCATTCAGCTGCTTCTTGCTACCGTTATCAGGTCGCCTGTCCACTTTGAGGGTGGACGTCCCACGCTGCACTTTAAGGTACTTGGCCTCCACTCTAGAACCTTTCTGCCCCATCGGCTGTTAGTTCTACGTACCAAAGATATTAATTTTCTTTGTACGTACTAACTCAAAACTTCAGCTTTTAACGACGTTATACTACCGTCCTCCGTCTTTAGCTTCGTCATCTGGCTTTGCCGAATAGACATGTCTCTTGCGCAAACTTTAGAGCCTTGGTTCCGCTCTATCGCCTCTTTAATACTATTGTATTAAAGTTGCGGATATCATATCGTAAGGACTTCCATATCCCTCTATTAAGCTGCCGATATGCCTTGGCGTCAACGGTTTTATTTTGTGCAATAAAGTTTAAATAAATAAATAAATAAACGGTGCCATTAAACGTCATTCTATATTAAATTATTCAAAATATGAGTTATTAAAGTTTTCAGAAAGGCTTTGTAATGTAGTGATTAAGTATATTTTCTCTGAATCTGAAGGCTATCTTGTTGGTCACGAATGTCACGATATTTCCATGTTAGTTTATTTTTATTGAGTTTCGTATTTGTCAATAAATCGCTATCGTTACTATGTTACAACGGCACGTTTACTCATAAGTTGCACGGAGATGATCCACTAGTGTACAAAGGATTATTTTCCCCCACTCGCAGGGAAATGACGAGAATGCGCTGTGCATTAACAATACCCTGTGCAGGTACGTGGTGGTTACTTTACTTTGAGTATCATTCTGAAAAATAAAAAACAGGACAAGTGCAAGTCGGGCTCGCCCACCGAGGGTTCCGTACTTTGTAGGTACATAGGTATTATAAAAAGTTCAGAAATCGAGTCTCAAACTCTCAATGCGTAATTACAAATATGTATATAGTTTTCAGATTGTTTCCTGTGCTTGTAGTGTAAGACGATCATCATTCATCATCATTTCAGCCATAGAACGTCCACTGCTGAACTTAGGCCTCCCCCAATGACTTTCATTGGGGGGATTGCCAATCGCTTGGCAGGCGGGTTGACGAGCGCAGTTTTTTTTATCGCACGCAGACGCTGCTGCCCGTCTCGTGCTACAGGAATTAGTCGCCTCTAACGACACGCCTCCTGTTGGCGGAGGGGAAGTGTATTCTTTACAGGGGTCAATATTGGGTTGCATAATTTAAAGAGGCATATTTTAAGGCTGCATAACGTTTTTTCGCATTGTCTTCGTTTCGCATAACGTTCATACAGAATAAATCACTAGGCATTCTTTTTTTCCCATAACTTCTTTTATAATAATAATATATCAGCAGATATTGTTTATGCATAAATGTTTTCAAAATAACAATTACAAATCATAACATTTATTGGCATCTCACACTATGGCATAAAGATTACAAGTCATATACAGTTACAAGTCGCGCCGGAGAAGAGGAAATCTGAATGCAAGCATGCATACTAGCTAGGGATTCCAGAACCGCTCCTCTTTTTGAGAACCAAGATTTTTGGTACTTTTTCGTAAAGGAGCCGGTATTTCCCGGTTCTGTCGGTACTTCTGGTTCTTGGTAGTTTTGTGTAAAAAAACAAAAGTATTATGCTTTAAAAGAAGACTACAATTAAATACTCGTATTTTTCAGGTTTGTTTTTATTAAAAATTTCATGAAATAAGATTGCAATCAATAATTTTTATTCTATACCTAAAACTAAGTTTGTTGTATCACTATGAACCACTATGACCTTGTTGACTTCATGATGACCGTTACTGTAATTTATTATATGCCTGCAAGATGTAATTCGCTAGGAAAAAAAACATTATCGTTTAAAGATTTGAGAATACTTATAAAGTTATATTTATAGTAAAGTTTACAAAAAAGTAAATCGTTGAATTGCGATATTTATAGTAGCATATACACGTTACACACGAAAACACACACACACAAACAAGACCACGCGTACGCGTCAAAAATTTGAAAATAGATTTCTCTGTTTTTTTCGATGATTTAGTTACCTAGTTTAATAAACTTGTTCACTGCTGCTTAGTTCTTCATCCAGACATACAATAGCTAAGCTGCCATTAAATGCTGCTAACTGCGTGCAAAGCTACTGTCATACTTGTACATAGACAAGTGGGGATCTCCGTAGTAGTGGAATTCCCTTGGTTTGGATTCCCGTCGGTTCCAACCTCGTTCCTACAGAAGATGACATTTTCTCTCCCATTAAGCTACGAAAGGCCGCCCTTCACTTGGCTATGCGAAAGGTACCAGATGGGATCTCTACTACCGCAATTACTACTAGCTACCTGAGAGATATCTGGTAGCACTTACCTGGCTAATTAATGGCATTCTCTTTACCAGCTACTTTGCTAAGTCATTGAATGAAAAAGGGACGCGTAATCATTTACCAAAGACCAGATAGATTATGTTACCAACTCCTGGCCTACTTTCACACGTAGTTAAGCTGTTTAAACATGTGACTGAGTATGCTGTGCCGTTTCTTCTCATTACCAGCCAAAATGTAGTCCCTGAAGCTATGATAGGACCTATTACCGCCATTTCCACAACATCGCTCCGCTGCATGCTTGGCCGCAAGATGCCCCGAGATCCGAGTCTAATTCCTCAGTTGCATGACCACAATGAAAGGCTCGACCAAGATTCTGTGTTATCTCAGCCTGGGCAAAGTAAATCTTTTAGCTTGAGTTCCTGGATACTGACGATATCGACACCCCAGAGTGCCCCAGACATGACCAATGGACAGGTCAAATTTCCGAACAGATACTGATTGATAACCTCATTAGATCGTTCATTCCACATCGCTGGCGCACCCTTCTCACACGCGCACCACAACAATCACACTCTCTCACAGGCTCAGCTCACTCAACGCGGAACTTATATGCACCATAAGCCGTGAATTTAGGGTTGCAATGAAAAAGGCCACCCAAACCCTGCAGGGCGCAGCAGGGACACACTAAAAGATCGCAGATATATGCCAAGGGAGCCCTGAAAATATTGAATTGTCAAACAGTATGAGCACAGATTGCTTCTTTGCGGCATTTAGCCACAAGAGGTGTTCTGAAAGTCACCGGGACAAAAAGAAATCGCTCAAGTACCACACAAGCCAGAAAAGACTTAGGAAATACACACACATTTGTATAAGTTTCAATGTTATGCACGGCTTACACTATGCTTGGTTGTAATCATTTTGTACTCATATTACATGAAGATAATCCATTACACAATTACACAATCAGTGATCAATATAATTTTTCTCATAGGGAATTTTAACTTGCTGGTAAAGAATAGATTAATGCTCTCGGTGAGGTCTACAACGATCCACATGGAACATAGTGCTGATTATAAAACACAAATTCTTAAGTACTTTACCTCGTTTTCACAAAAATTTACTACTAAACACACACGCGCGCACTGAAATCTTGCGCATGATGGGCGAAAGTACCATTGAAACACGCTTTTATTTATTTTAATTTTAGCGCTAAATTAATTACGTTAAATTAGTAGAGTGAAAATCCCGAAAGTACCGGAAATCAAATTTGATTTTCCGGTTCTATTTTAGTGACAAAAGAACCGAGAAATCCCGGTACTTTCGAGACCGGGATTTCCCGGTTCGGAACCCTAATGCTAGCTTGCATGCATGCTTACTTTGCATGCTTGCTTGCATGCATGCTTACTTTGCATGCTTGCTTGCATGCATGCTTACTTTGTATGCTTGCTTGCATGAATGCTTAGTTTGCACACTGCATTCTCCCTCAGCGCCTTCGGCTTTTAAATTATACTCTAGTATTGGGCAGACAAGTACCACGGTGAGGTGCCGACGGCAAGTCCGGGTTCTACCTCATTCGGGATCAAGCAAGCTTACCTACGTACAAACTATTCCTTCATTAGTTGTTAGATGAAATAGCAACGTGGTTTAGTCGGTTTTCTATTTTGTTTCCTAACTTTTTTATCCATAATCTAAAATGCTATTTTTGTTCCTAAAATCAATCAATAATATACGAAATACTTAAAAAAGTTATAAGTCCTACATTAAAATTATATAATGTTTATTTATCCTAATAATAATAAATGCGTAGTGCAAGCCAGCAACAAGCATCATGCATGCATGCAATCAGCATGCATTAGGCAAGCAGCATGCATGCAGGTGCCAAACATCAAACATGCAAACATCATGCATATAAGCAATCAGCATGCACCATGTATGCAAGCAAACAGCATGCACCATGCTTGCAGGTGCCAAACATAATACATGCAAACATCATGCATGCAAGCAAACAGCATGCACCATGCATGCAAGCAAGGAGCATGCACCATGCATGCAGGCAAGCAGCACGCACCATGCATGCAAGTAAGCAGCATGCACCATGCATGCAAGCAAGCAGCATGCACCATGCATGCAGGCAAGCAATTAGCATGCAAGGCTTCTGTCACGGCTCCGGCGCTGCGGGTCTCCAGCGGTCCCACGCGTGCTTATCGTCGCAGACGGCTTTCGCTCACCACCGCAGCTTCGGCTTGCTGGCCTCCTGCTGGCCTCCTGCTGGCTCCTCAGCCCGCGGGCCGCCTCGCCCCTACGCGCCTACGCGATTTTAAATTACACTATAGGGGTAGGGCAAACAAGACTGCGTGAAGTCGGATTTACGGCAATTCGTTTCTGTCACTAAAAACCGAATTTTTAGGGATTGTTTTAGGACTAACAATAATATTATAAATGAACATTTGGAATAATATACAGTATAAAATACAACACTTAGGACATGCAAAATTAGTAGATTCAACTATTACAGTAATCGATATTATGACAGAATAGTTTTATACCTAAAAATGATTTTCGGACTAACTATGTTAGGAGAAGAAAGGGAGTACCGGTTTAGTCAGTATTGTATAGGGAAATGCAGCTTTGCCTCAAAGCTTCATTCCTAAAGTTTGTTTAGAGTACCGTCGAACTAGATTAAGAAAACATACTTAACACGAGCTCAAAATAATGCTGAATCGTGGCATAACCGATTTTTACAACCGATTTATTCATTTATGACTTTAAAGAATCTGGATACCTGCATTATGCGTTTCGTATTTTATGATAAATTACCTTATTTATCATAAAATACGAAACGCATAATGCAGGTATCCAGATTCTTTAAAGTCATAAATGAATAAATCGGTTGTAAAAATCGGTTGAATTGAATTGTTATATGTAACAATTCAATTCAATTCAATTCTTTATTGCTTTTCCACAATTATGTCTTTTACATTTATGCTGATTAAAGTTATAATAAAGAAAATTTGAGTAAGTGAGTAAAATTATGCCGATAAAAACAATTCTGGGTTTATAACACTCTGCTTATCATAATTTATGCGAAAAAACTTTATGCTAAAACTGTTATGCCAAACTACATTATGATGAAAAATATTATGCGACCAAAAGGGCATCTTTACGGCCGTCCTCACACGACACTTGTAAGACGATTATAGTTCTAGGTCAACGGAAAGTACCCTATACGTAGGTCACACTATAAGTTTCCGAAAAGGCTGGTTTCCGAAAAGGCTTTAGTACCATAGACCACATCCATACGCTGCGGCAAATTATACAGAAGACCGAGGAGTATAACTTGCCACTATGCTTAGCGTTCGTGGACTATGAGAAGGCCTTTGATTCGATCGAGACCTGGGCAGTGCTACAGTCTCTCCAGCGGTGCCATATTGACTATCGGTACATCGAGGTGTTGAAGTGTTTATACAAAAACGCCACCATGTCGGTCCGAGTACAGGAGCACGAAGGCGATTCCTCTGCAGCGAGGCGTAAGACAGGGAGATGTTATATCTCCGAAACTGGTCACCGCTGCATTGGAAGACGCTTTCAAGCTCCTGGAATGGAAAGGATTTGGCATCAACATCAACGGCGAGTACATCACTCACCTTCGGTTTGCCGACGATATTGTGGACATGGCAGAATCGCTTGAAGACCTCAGCACAATGCTCGATGACCTTACTCGAGTCTCCCAACAAGTAGGCCTGCGAATGAACATGGACAAAACCAAGCTCATGTCGAATGCCCATGTTGCGCCCTACCCAGTATCCGTTGGGAGCTCTACTCTCGAAATTGTTGACAAATATGTCTACTTAGGACAAGTTATCCAGCTGGGTAAATCCAATTTTGAGAAGGAGGTCAATCGTCGAATCCAACTCGGCTGGGCAGCGTTTGGGAAACTACACCACGTCTTCTCGTCCAAAATACCTCAGTGCCTCAAGACGAAGGTCTGCAACCGGTGTGTGTTGCCAGTGATGACATATGGAACTGAAACGTGGCCTCTCACTGTGGGCCTCATAAGAAAGCTCAAGGTCGCATAGCGTGCTATGGAAAGGGCTATGCTTGGTGTTTCCTTGCGAGATCGAATCAGAAATGAAGAGATCCGTAAACGAACAAAAGTCGCTGACATAGCCCAACGGATTAGCAAGCTGAAGTGGCAGTGTGCGGGGCACATAGCACGTAGAACTGATGGCCGATGGGGCAGAAAGGTTCTAGAATGGAGGCCGCGTACCGGCAAGCGTAGCGTAGGACGTCCACTCACAAGGTGGTCAGACGACCTGGTAAAGGTCGCAGGAAGACGCTGGATGCAGGCCGCTTCCAACCGGCCAATCTGGAAGTCAATGTTCAGCAGTGGACGTCCTATGGCTGAAATGATGTCTATAAGTTTCGCGCAACTTAAAAAAACAACATGTTATAAACAAAATATTGTTTATTGCTTTTCAAAATACTCTCCTTTACATCTTAAATATTTTTTCATGCGATCGAACCATTTTTTAAAACAGGAGGACCACAGATCTGAAGGCATGTTTTCTACGTGCTAATTGAACGCTATCACTGCCTCTTCGGAGTTGGTAAAAGTAAAACCTCTCAACAAATCTTTGATTTTGGGGAAAATATAGAAATCACAGGGTGCTAGGTCGGGGCTCTGCGCAGGATGTTGTACTTTTTCGGAAGCTAAAAATGACTTTGTTTTGTTGGCCGTGTGTGAAGAAGCGTTGTCATGATGTAGGAGAACGCGGCTTTTAAGTCGTCTTTCGCAAACTTTTTCTAACACCCTGGGTAAACAAATGGTAGAATACCACTCGGCATTAACACTCTTTTGATCTTCAAGTGAAATTGTACAGATGGGACCCGTAGCTGAGAAAAAATTGCGATCATTTTTTTACCAACGTTTCTCGCCTGCCTCACTTTTGTCGGCTTGTTCTCATTTTCAATTGCTTTTTTTTTCGGGTTAAAAAAAAAAAAAAATGAAAATGTTTTATTCAGTATCTTTTACAAAGGTACACGACAAGTGGCTGGAGTCTCCATTTAAGTATGATACCTGTGTTTGGAGACCCCGCTCTTTCCTAAAATTAACAAAAGATACATTACAATTAAGTTATGAGTAAACTGTAACAATTTCATTTAATCTATAACTACGTGTTAGTTGAATTAAATTAAACTGTGATATGCGTGTAAGCGCGCGCGCGCGCGCGCGTGTGTGTCTGTGTGTGTGTGTGTGTGTGTGTGTGTGTGTGTGTGTGTGTGTGTGTGTTTGTGTGTGTGTGTGTGTGTGTGTGTGCGCGCGGGTTTGTGTGCATGTGTTTAAGGAGTTACGAAGTATATGTCTTTCACCTTCCACCATCGCTACTACAAAATAAGGTTCTCTATCTCATTGTAATTTTTGTCTCGAAGCCAATTTTGTAGTGTGTACTTGCATGTATGTGTCGTTGTGGGGTAAAAGTTAAGAAATTTATTTATTTTGTTGTAGATATGTGCTGATTGTCCTGTAAATTGTCTCCTGGCATAGGCAGTTTTAAATAGGGTTACAGGTGCAACATTTTGTATTTTTCTTTTTTTAATTTGTTTAGTAGGGTTGTATGAGAGTTTACTATGAAGTTTTAGAATCGCATGTAGAACGTAAAGTTTCCGCACAGAAAGTAAGCCACATTCAGAATATAGAGTGTCAGTTGGAAACCTATAAGGTTTAATATAAATTACTTTGAGCAATGATCTATGCGCTCGTTCTTATTCTAGAAATTTGGTTTTCGTAGAACCACCCCATACTGTGATACAATAATTTAGGATAGACTGGGCTAGCGATATGTATATTTGTTTTAATAAAACTGCGTCGGCCACGTGTCTAAGAGTCTTAAAAATCCATGAAAGTTTACGAACTCTACCTGTCAATAAATCTATGTGAGCGCACCAAGCAAGGCGCTGGTCAACCATTACTCCGAGATACTTAGTTTGCGATATTTTATTTATACTGTAACATGAGCAGTTTTGGTTGGTGAGATCTTGGCAAACGTGAATTTTTATTTTGTAGTCAGAATTTGGCTGAGAGCTATTGTAATTTGTGAAACATATATAATTGGTCTTAGTGACATTCAGAGTTAATAAGTTGTTATCTAACCAACGAGCTATTTGGGCCAAACCATTTTGAGCAAAACTATGTACCTCGTCCCTCGGTGTCGTCAGCATATGAAAAAATTTTGCTATTCGGAATATTTAAGTTACAAAGGTTATTTATGTAAAATGAGAAAAGCGTTGGCCCTAAGACGCTCCCCTGGGGCACGCCATATGTGATATTAACGGGCTCGCTGAGGTAATCTCCAACTTTAACACCTTGCCTACGATCACACAAATAGTCAATAAGCAAAGCTAGGGGGGTACCTCTGAAAACCATAATGCACTTTTTGTTTTTATCAACTTTTTCCGAAATGTATGATGTTAAGGCAATTAAAGCATCTTCTGTAGAGATGCCTCGCCTAAAGCCGAATTGGCAGTCAGATATTAATTTATATTTGTTTAAGAAACTAATTAATCTACTATTTATAATTTTTTCTAATATTTTTGAAAGAACCGGAAGGACTGAGATTGGTCTGTAGTTGTTTGCTTCAAGTCTGTCTCCACCCTTATGTATGGGCGTGACAATGGCATGCTTGAGTACAGTAGGAAATATGCCCTGTCTTATGCAAAGATTAACTAGATGAGCTACAACGGGGGCTATTTCTTTGCCAATATGTTTCAAAAAGTTGGTCCCTATGCCGTCCCAGCCCGCGGCAAAACAATAAATCCACGTTTCGTCTCCTGTGACAATGTCAAAAACAGCATGAGAATGTCCGTGGTCGTACTTCAGTAGCATCTGTGACTTCTGTGAGCACCATTTCACGCGAGCCCGCTTCTGCTCCGCTGTCAGTTCATGAGGGATCCAACGACAGCAAAGTTTCCGAACTTTTAATTCTTCGTGTAAAATTTTCTGAATTTGGCTCATACCAATCCTCAATAGTCCTCGAATTGTCTCATAGGTAATCCGCGGGTTTTCTTCAATTAGCCGCTTAACAGTAGCCACATTATTTTCGTTGACGGCAGTTGAAGGCCGCCCTTCACAAAATTCGTCATGTAAAGAAACTCGACCTCTCTCAAATTCAGCAAACCATCGCCTCATGGTGCTCAAACAAGGTGCTTCTCTCCCAAAAGTATTTTGGAGACGAGCGGCACAGTCTTGTGGAGAGAGAGAACTTTTAAAATCATAAAAAATCATCGCTTTAAAATCTTTTCGAATTAATTCCATTTTCGTTGCGTACGTAGAACTTGATGTGTGATCAAAAACTATTGACAAATCATTTCCCGCCAATTGTTTTTTTATTACGAAGAAGGTTGCAACCACTGATCAGGTAAAACTACGTTAAAGTTGCAACGTTTAAAAAAATATTACATTCGAAATTCAAAAAGTTCCGATTAGCTAGAAGTGCAAAACTTTTAGTGTGCCCCATGTACATTTTGATTCCCTTGTGTCGAAATATACGTTAACGGCCGTATCTTTTTTTCACGTTTACCTACTTAGAAGTCATGGATTTGTACCTAACACATTTATAAACGTATTTAAGTATGTTTATTCGTCATCTAGTTTTGCTTAGTTTGGGACTATTATTTGGTGTGATTGTGAAACAATTTATTTATTTATATATTTTTTTAAATTACCTTCAATGCTGTTCTGGGTACGAAGCAAGTACGAAGTTTAAGACATGTCTAATAAGGATGCCTTGTACCTTGAAAAGTGCAGGATTAATTTAGTCAAAAGAGAATGGACAAAAAGCTATGAAGCCTGGTATAGGTGGCGGCCATTGAAACATTTATATTTTTTAAAGTCTTTAATAAGAGTAAAATCTAATGAGCGAAGAGTAAATTCCATAACGTTTTTGGGGAGAAAAAAAAATGTCTCATAAACATTGGAAACAATTAAAATGTCGTCAAGATAAGCAAAAGTTCATGTGAGTGTGCAGGCCGGGATGTTTTATTTGTCAACAGCCTCTCGTTAATAATTTCTCCACGCCCGCGCCGCGCTTATCTTTAGATGTCTTATTTTACCTTTGCAGTTATTCGTGGGCTTTCTTCGTGTTATCTGCATTGTGCTTCGTTTGGTTTTGATATTTTTACATAAGTAAACATAGGAAATAAACGAATTATAAATTACTTTTATTTTTTAAATACTTTAGTTTAGGGTTTGGGTTAATAGTGGCCCCGGGACCTGATGGCATAACCAAAAAGGCCTGAGCATTGACGGCAAATGCTCTAGGGGAACAGCTAATGCGGTGTTAAATGCCTGACCAGGGCCGCTACCCAACAGTCTGGAAATGGGGAAGTTTAGTGCTGCTGAGGAAACCCTGCCGTGGTCGTGTATAAGAGAGGCCCTCATCCATCACGGGATGCCTGCCTACCTGAAGCGTGGGTGCGTGGGTAGCTACTTAGCCGGCAGAGAGGTAGAGTGTGCTACTTCGCAGTGCATACTGAGTAGGAAATCCTCATGCGGTGTTCCACAGGGGTCGGTTCTAGGCCTTCTCCTGTGGAACAACAAGTCGAAGGCCTTTTGTTTTCATACCGCCTCCGTATCGAGAATGGGCGTACACTGAAATATCGCGGCCTTACAGCACATGCCCAACCTTGATGGGCCTTCAGCTTGCTGCAGTAACGAACTCGCAGCCGAAGTAGAACTATGGAGTATGCCAGTGGCTACGGTGAAACCCATGTTTCCACTTCAGAAGGCGCTGGAGGGCACCGTGAGGTTTTAGTAGTTAGCCGAAATCTGAGCACGGAGTCGAACATATCCCTCCAGGCGTTTTTCCGATTGAAGAAAGGGTATTGGTTAATAACAGAGTATAGTGGATGTAAATTAATAAATAAATATTGGACAACATCACATACATTGCTCTGATCCTATGATAAGTAGCTTAAGCACTTGTGTTACAGAAATCAGGAACAACGATGGTACCACAACACTCAGACTAAAAATAACTTTTCTACATTGACTGACCGGGAACTGAACCCGGAACCTCAGAGATAGCGACACCAAGTCCGGTATGCTCGCCTCTTGGCTACGGAGGTCGTCAAATTTTACTTAGATAAAATTTTCCTAGGGTAATACACATAAAGTGTTTTTTAAAGATTTTAATGGGAGCTTTTGATAAACTTTTTGATGTCAACTTATTGTCTACTCTTTTAGCTGATGAACGAATTCTTTTTTATGCTTACCTATAGGTCCTGTACATCGGTAGATAATGCTAAATAAATGAACACACCCGAACTCGGTAACAAAACCACCAGACACACTGTATAATAATTTTAACTTTGAGTATCTAAGATTTTTAAATAAGTTCTTATCTAAGACTATCTAAACCACTGCATATATTTTGATGCAGTTTTCATCATAATTTAGCTAGAGAAGTGTTTTGGGTCTGTGTATGTAAAATAACTATCCTCAACGGTTCTTTAACATGCGCTATGGTGACTGGTGTGTGTAACTGACCTCGATGCTTTGCGTACCTAGTGTTTTCTCTTCGTTGTCTCTGACATATCTGATGACATTCACTACTCAATACCGATCTGTGAAACCCTTGATTTAACAAACCGTAAAATACATCTTTTTCTATGCAACAAAACAGTTAAAAAGTAATCACTACAACTTTATCATCTAGATGCCTTTGTGTCGTAATAATCCAGGCTAACACCTAAGGCGAAATTCAAATGTCAATAAAAGTATGCTGGTTGATACTTTTCTACACAATAAATGTAGCAGCCGGCTTGCTATGCTACAATTGTACTTGTACACATCGTGAGAGGAAGAATTGTGGCGGTGACTTCACGCCTGCAGGCCAGCCCTTCGTCAACGACAGACAACTCTTAGTAAACTGCTCTGGAGGTGTTGTCCTTTTACTTTTTGTAATAGAAGCTTTATATTAGTAATGGTTTGGTGTAGTAAACTCTGCTCACTCACCATCCCAAAACCGTAGTGTCCATTGTTGGAAAGATTTAATAAAATCAACGCTCTTTTAAAAGTTCAATAAGTTCATTCAAAATTTGTCTAAACATATTATTAATAATGATTTAACCCCTCAGCTCTGCAAAACGAGGCACAACAGTTTTTTTATTCTTCTCTCTCATGTGGCTGTTCAGCAGCCGATAAGTTAATGTTGAAAAATTAAGCAAAATTAAAAATTTTGAAAAAAACCCACGACGGTAAAAATTTCATCTAAAAAGAATAAAATAACTCAAAACCCCCGACTTAACCCAATTATTATGTACCGAAATATTATAATAGACGTAAAAATACTTTCTAAAAAAAGAGTTGATATCTCGAGAAATCGGTAATAGATATACTTAAGTATCAAAACAATGAATATCGATGTTTACAGTTTTTTCCTAACGTGTCTGTTTCTCGAAGATATACTTAAATGTAGCGATAATAATTTTACCATAATACATAACTGAGGAATATCCGTCGGGGGCTGCCTTTCCTATATGAAATTTCAACAAAAATTTAATATACTCATAAGAGTATGATCATAGTAATTTTATGTCGTCGTTAAACATATACAATTCTTCAATAATTGTATTCACGTCACTAGAAAAACTTTAGCTGGGTTAATGGCAGCCCCCGCCGGATATTCCTCGGTTAAAATGTATTATGGTAAAATTATTATCGCTACATTTAAGTATATCTTCGAGAAACAGACACGTTAGGAAAAAACTGTAAACATCGATATTCATTGTTTTGGTACTTAAGTATATCTATTACCGATTTCTCGAGATATCAACTCTTTTTTTAGAAAGTATTTTTCCGTCTATTATAATATTTCGGTACATAATAATTGGGTTAAGTCGGGGGTTTTGAGTTATTTTATTCTTTTTAGATGAGATTTTTACCGTCGTGGGTTTTTTCAAAATTTTTAATTTTGCTTAATTTTATTTCAGACTTTTTAGAGAGCATATACGAATTATAATCTATATAATGTGTAGGTAAGATCACACCCACGAACTCATTCCTGAAATCCGCATTGAAATCAGACAATACGTTTTAATTTTAATAATATTGCAATATAATCGTTTCACACTAATATAGCAGCGCCCCCTAGTGCGTTAATATCATAAGACTTATCTTAGAACATGCACCAATCAACTACGAACAAATTGCTAAAAACCGCATTGAAATCGGACAATTCGTTTTAATATTATTGCAATATTATTTTGCACTAATATTGTAGCGCCCTCTAGTGAGTTACAGACGTAATTTTTATTATTTGGGAACATGCATTAAGCTACCACGTACACATTGCTGAAAACAGAATTATTATTATTTATTTATTTATATAAAACTCTATTGCACAAACTTAAAAATTGTAATCGGACATTTCGTTTTGATTATATTGCATCATTGTTTTGCACTAATATTGTGGCGCCCCGTAGTGAGTTACAGCCATGACACCTGTCTAAGAACATGAACTCATCAAACACAAACCCGTTATTGAAAACCGCATCAAAATCGAATCATTAGTTTAGAAGATAGGTGGGAACATTACTTTGCACAAACGCACAAACATCTCTCACCCTAAAGGCATATACCTGTTCCGTTCCGTCGTGGGTAAAAAGTTTCAGCTATGGCCATCACATATATTTATGGTTTTTATGGAAGATGGTGCCATGTGCTTCGTGCGCTCATGGACGGCGCGTGCGCGGTATGCGTGGATGGTGCAGCGCGGGTGTTATCACTCAAGTAAGGATGACCCCATTCCACGTGCCATGACAACCCCTACTAGATCGATGTCTTGCAGAAATGAAAGGTTCGGTTTATTTCAATTACGAAAACCACTAGGTATTTTATAACAATGTTAAAATATCTATGACAATATTGTATTTTAAAACAAGTTAAAGACAAAAATAATAACCTACTACAGTAGTCATTAATAATTAACACAAAAACTTTTTTATTATGACAATTTGTCGGTAATTTAATATAACACATATATTTCTGTAAAAAGGCAAGCTTAAATTTTTGACAATATTTGCCAACCAAAGATTAACGGACGTGCAAATATTTCGGTCGTGATATATATTTTTATGAAAACGTATGCTTCTATTTCAGATTTGCAGAGGCTGAATATAAAGTATGCTTCTGCCAAGCTGATTGGTGTAATTCAACGCCTTTGGCTAAAGTAGAAAGCTTTGTTTTAGTAATTACCTGCTTAGTTGTTAATTTGTCAGTGATATAGATATAAATAAAGTATCACACATACAATCGCCCTTTTTCATTGATGACTCCATAACTTGCCCATAAGACTATGGTGGATCGCAATAAAATGCGACTTTATCGGTTTATAAGCAGCTTTCACTTTATCAGAGTTACCTGCGTCTATTTCTACGAAAAGGATGGTAAGAAGTGTGTGTGTCAGTGGGCCGCGTCCGCTGCGTCGCATGCGTCTTTTTTTGTGCGTCAATGTACACCTACATAATTAGAAAAATAATACATTTTCCATCGCCTTTCCATCAAGGTGTAATTGGAATAACGCAAAATCACTTTGTAGTGGGAAGAGCTTTTGGTAGATTTGGCTGCTGGTGCAAAGTAAAAATTGTTGTATTTGAACAAGGGTAAAGCAAGGGCTTTATTTTAAGAGGTTTTGCGTTATCTATATATATAAAACAAAGTCGGGTTAGTTACACAATTTAAAAATGGCTGGACCGATTTTAATGATCTTTGGATTGTTGGATTTGTATTCGCCCCGAATAGCAGTATAAGTTTTAAAAACAGAAAATTTACGAAAAACAAACTAAGTGGCGGTACGAAGTTCACCGGGACAGCTAGTTATAATTAAAACCTTGTAGACTTGCTTGCTTAATCTATAGGTAGGAAAATGACTGACTTATATTACTGAGGGTTGCTACATACATAAGCGCGTCGGCATTTGTCGGCAAAGCCGAACGGTAAAATCCAATACATGTATTTAAATGAATTTTCGTGAATCACAAACCGCTCGGATGCCGCACATAATCTAATCATAATAACTAAATACCCGATCGGCACAAGCGAATGAAGCCGAGCGTAATGTAGTAGTTGCTACGGGTAGGCTTTTTCGTTTTATAAACTCTCCCTATACGAATGCACAAGCCGATTGAAGTCGAACAAGTGAAGTAATTGCTTTGGGTCGGCATTGTTGTTCGACAAATACTGCCGAACCCACAATGCCGGCCCGCTTATGTGTGTAGCAACCCTGGCACAATGAACAGGCCTAAACCGTAATGGCAGAAACACATGCAGTTTTGAACATTCGACATCATGTTCCTTTACTTTGCACAAAAAATGATTTTCCGAAAATCCTCCTCTTAGAGGATGAAATTGGGGTTTAAAAGTTGAACCTGCTGGGAATGCTCGAAAGAAGTCCCATGCAATCGCTACCTCGTGCTGGTCTGCTAAAAAAGACACAAAAAAACAAGTGGATTGATTATAAATTTTATATATTTTATACTACTTACGAATTCTAACAATAATAAATATAAATAATAACAAATCCTTTAAAAAACCCTACAGCTTACTTTTATTTGTTACTGGAATCGGGCAGCACCACAACAGTTCGCACTGCTTGGGTGTTGTCTAACCGTTGCTGTTGCTGGCAAGGCAACGCCGCGACGCCGCGCGTAACTACACCCGATCATTTCAAATAAGGTCTGTCTGAACTTCTACAGCCCGCAGTGACTTTAGCAGCACGCATTACACAGCTGAACATTAATTTGAGATCGGTCGGTGGAAGTCAGAATCTTAAAATTAATTACTCTTTAAACCACGTGATCAATTTCAAAGATTAAAACAAAACTGAATAGTAAACTCTTCCTTCCAGCGCTTTATAAAAAAAAATCTAAAACTTCTTTGTCACATCAAATCCACTAAAGATTAAAACAACAATCGCCTTGCTATACATAAATAATGATTATACTCAAAGTAATTGTTAAAAAGGCACTTTTATTTTAATACCTATGTATTTTTTAAAAATACTTAAAAACCAATTTATATTTATTTACATTCTTTAATGATTGGTAAATTAATGTTATGTAAGATGTAATCTATCTTTATATCTATTATATAAAAATAAATCTCTATTTCCCTTGGTCATCGCATCACGCGTAAACGGATAGAACAATTTCGCTAATTCTTTTTTTGTTGTGTTGTTTATTGTCTGGAGAAGGTTCTTTTGTAAGAAAATATTAATAAAGTTGCAAACTTCTTTAAAGGAAAGACCACGCGAACGAAGTCGCCGGCAACAGCTAGTTATTTTATAAAGAAGTTAGTTACATTATGAAGATGGGATTTATAGGTGACGATAGTGCCTTATACCTAAAGCCAATACATATATACCAATAGTACCTTAATAAATATAAACTAAGATTAAAATTGCATTGATAATGCCTTGAAGCATACGCTTAGGAATAATATTTTCAATCGTAGTTTCGTAGTATTAAGGTACTTAACTACATTACCATTTAACTCCAAAAATCCTTTGCGCTGTCCCGATAATGGGCGAACTCTGTTAGAATTATGTGTCAACCAACAAACAATATTTTTAAATCTTTTGAGCACAACATTATAATTTAAATAAAAATTGCTTTGAAATCAATTTAAAAAACCGACATCAAGAAGCTCCGTCTGATATGTTTTTAAAGAAAAAGAGAAGAAATTAGCCCAACAATTTTTCGACGCTAAGAAGTAAAAAAAATTGCGGTACTTATTTAATTAATTTTGAATGTTTTTGCCATTCTGAAAAAAAATAGTTGCTGACGAAAATTATTAATATTAAAATGTTGACTATTTTAACAATTATATTGTGTTTAATTTTATGTTGTACAGACAACGGCAGGTCAACCTACCCAAAGAGTAAAAGGTCATTAAACCGATTTTCAACTTTAAGTCCTTGTCTGGTATGGTGGCGCCACTGGCGACGTAAACAACGGCTCCGTAAAGAATAAATCATTAAAAATACATTTGCACTGCTTTACTTGCAAACATACTGTAATTCGTAAATAATAAGTGTAAATATTACGTACAAATGTTATCATGAAGATTGTTGCAGTGATCAAGTGATTAGAACAATAACAATCTTAAGTCTATCTAAGTGACAAATTAGTGTTTATTTTAGTTAAAAGTTATTTTTATTTTATTTTATTTTTTTAGTGAAAAGAACAACTTCGAGTTTCGTGTTTGTGCATACTCATAATTAATAACTACATCTAACCAAATTGTCTGTTTAATTGCTACTCTTGAAAAAAAAACCGTTATTTCGAATAACTGCAAAGCCAGAGTAGTGGTAAACTATTCGAATCGTCGCGCGCCTTTACAAAAAGAAAACTGTCGCCATCTTTCGGAGAGTGGAGAGACTAGTTGGTACTAGAAATCACTTCTGACCGCTAGAGGGCATTACGCGTACAAAAATGATGAAGCCTTCGACTTTATCTTCATTACATGGGTCTTGTGCTGCGTGTCTACAAGATATTACATCACGACAATTTTTAACATGTTCCTTGTGCTCGAAAAAGTATGACATTGAGTGCGTCAACGTAAGCGAAAAGCGTTTTTATAACACCATGACCGCAGACCACAAAAGTAAATGGCAATGTCAGGAATGCAAGAATAAATTTCCTAAGAAGGATAACACAAATACCCCTGTTAAGCAAGTGGACCATAACATAAATACGCAGAAACGAGTAAACATGGGATTACAACTTGCGTCGCCTTCGTCGACACCGTCCCGCAGTGCGTCCCCGTCACCTTCACACAGCGCCACAGAGGGCGCTGCCTCCGCATCCAGTGAGCTCATTACTGAACTGCGACTGCTGCGTGAGGAGATGAGAGCGGCCCGTACAGAGATGCAAGAGTTTCGGTGCACAATAAACAACCTTACAACTGCAGTCGAGGTATGTAACCGCCGAATTGATGAACTGGCTGCACGAGTGGATGTCGTGGAACATCAGCGTGGGGACACCGCCAACTCCGCCTTAGAGAAGACGGTCGCAGATCTCAAATTAGATTTAAATGACCGCGCCCAGGAACTGTTATGTAACGATTTAGAAATAGCGGGAATACCTGAGGAAAATAATGAACGTTGCTGTCACATTGTTCTTACTGTAGCTCAGAAACTAGGCGTTAAGTTAGAGGAACGAGATCTTGTAAGTGCAGAGCGTGCTGGGCCCGTGCGGCGCACGCCGGCAGACAACAACGCGCCGCCTCGGCCGCGCCCCCTGGTGGTGCGGCTGGCGCGTCGCACGCAGCGCGACCAGCTGCTTGCCGCAGCGCGAGTGCGACGCGACGCAACCACGGCGGGCCTAGGCTTGAGCTCAGCTGCTCGACCTCTATACATCAATGAACGCTTAACTCCTACGAACCGTCATCTTTTCTACAATGCTCGCAGTGAATCGACTCGTGCTCAGTGGAAGTATGTGTGGACCCGTGAAGGTAAAATATATGCCCGTAAAGAGCACGGTGCACCGCGGCATCGCCTGCGCTCGGAAGCCGATGTAGCGAAAGTTTTTGGTCATTGACTACGTTAGTTCTTATTTTAATTTTTTACGAGTATAATATTTTTGCAAAACCTCCTAACAAAACATATTTAAGTCATTTTATTCTAAAAATAAAGAATAGTTTTTTATTTCAATGTTTTAGAATTTATTGTTTTGTACATGTACGTGTTAATGTTATGTTAAGTTTATTGTTTTTTGTTACCTACCCAAATTTTGGTCAAAAGATTGATGTGTATTGTTTTTTTCATAAGTCTCTTAATTCAAAACTAAACCGGTGCGTTTTGTTTAAAATAATGGTTCATTTTTCCATGTTGTGTCTATGCAATTATACGAGTTTAAATAACTCTAAAGCTGTCGTACCCGTACCCGTAACTGTTCTGATTTTCTTATTCATTTTTATATCTCTTGCATACTCTCATACACATTCTATACTCTTCACCATTACACCAGACATACTGCAAACTCACATTTTAAAAGATCCTATTATTAACATTATTGTTTTGATCTCTTTAGGATACCTGACTGTAAGTTGGCGTCATATGACACTGCTTCGACGGCTCTTATTGCACTGCAAATACATTCAGATCACATACTCGTTTGTTATCCGATTCATAAAACATAATAAACTAGCTATCGGTCTATTAAATCCCGGTTCTCTTGGCACAAAACATGAAGAATTCTTAGTCGCCATGGAACGACATGACGTGGATATTATGGCCATCAACGAGACCTGGCTCAGAGAAGGTGAGGAGGGGCGCGCCCCTGCACCTCCCGGTTACCGCTTGCGTCATGTGCCGCGGCCGGCGTCAGTCCGCTCCCGTGGCGGCGGGGTGGGGTTCTACATCAAACATGGCATCAACGCGCGGCTTATCGACCATCCGTCCTCGCCCAGTGTAGAGCAAATGTGGTTAAGTCTGAATGTAAATGGGATCAAATTGGCAATAGGTACTGCTTACCGTCCACCTTGGCTTAATTTAGATGTCTTTTTAGACGCGCTTACTGAATCCATCTCATCTCTAGGCAAATTTGATAAGGTACTTCTGCTAGGCGATTTTAATATAAACATTTTGAATACCCAAGAAGCTTACACTAGAAAACTTTTAGATTTTTTTAACTGCATGAACCTCACCCAATATGTTAGGGAACCGACTCACTTTACAGAACATAGTGAAACATTGATAGACGTAGTATGCTCCGATTCAAGTATTTCTCATATATCAGTTGATTACATTCCTGACCTAAGCAGACATGCCTTTATCACATGCAAATTAAATGTTAGAAAAATCAAGCCACCACCTAAATGGATAATATACAGACCCATAAAAGACTTAAACTTAGAGCAATTTAATAAGGATGTTATCTCTATACCATGGGATGAGATTGACAATGAAGATGTTAATATTATGGTTAACAGGTTTAATAATTACGTAATACAATTATTTGATAAGTATGCTCCAGTTAAGCACGTGTACATCAAATCTCACTCCCACCCGTGGATAACGTACACTATCAAAGAAATGATAAAGCTAAGGGATAAAGCGTTTGTACGAAGTAAATATACTAAACTAGACTCCCACAAAAAGTATTACCGCGAGTTAAAGGCCATTGTAAATGCTGCAATACACAGTGAAAAATCCGCTTATTTTAACAAAAATATTCGTTCCTTCTCCAAAAATCCTCGTGTTTTGTGGAAAAACATAAAAAAAGATATAATAGACTTCGAAAAGAAAAATTTCGAATTGCCATCCCATTTAAACAATCCGGACACTATAAATAACAATTTCTTAGATATCCCTGGCAATAATAACGCTGATAAATCTACTCTTAATGATCTCAAATTAAATAAATTTTGCTCTGCCGTGTTTAAGATTAAACCTGTAAGTGAAGCTACTGTAAGCAGTATAATTAAAACTATAAAAACGAATGCTCAAGGCGCTGACGGTATTACTCTAAATATGATTTTACTTACTTTACCTCGTACTTTAACAGTAATTACAGCCATAATAAATAAATCCATTGAAACAGGCATTTTCCCGCAGCAGTGGAAAATGGCTATAGTGAGACCAGTTCCTAAGACCCAACACCCTAACGAGTACAAAGAATTACGTCCCATTAGTATACTCCCATTTATGTCCAAGATCGTCGAAAGAGTTATTTGCATGCAAATGACTGAGTACCTCGAAACCAATAAAATCTTACCTCAGAAACAGTCTGGCTTTAGGAAATGTCACAGCACATCTACAGCTCTCTTGGATATCGTGGATGATATCCTGGCAGCACAGGATATTGGTGACGGCACTATTATGGTGTTACTGGACTACACACGTGCCTTCGACACCATTAACCCCACAGTCTTGTTAGCCAAACTAGCGTATTACGGTTTCAATCCTATGTCTTTAAAATGGTTTGCCAGCTACCTTACCGGACGATCCCAATACGTCGAAGTTCATAATAGCAATGGTTCTGTTTCTTATTCCACCATATCTAAAGTAGTCAGAGGTGTCCCACAAGGATCAATACTAGGACCAATACTCTTTGTGTTATACACTGCTGATATCATCAAAAATATAGAAAATTGCAAGTATCACTTATACGCCGATGATCTACAATTGTACATTTCATTCAAACCCGAAGCTACTACTGCAGCAGTGGACAGACTAAATGAGGACTTGAATCGTGTTAGCCACTGGAGCGATCGCCATAACTTAGTTTTAAACCCCAAAAAATCTAAATTTATAATAATGGGTTCAAAAATCGCCATTGACAAAATTACGTCCCAGGACCCAAATGTGTCTATGATGGGTAAACGATTAGATAACGTGAAACAAGCTCGTAATCTAGGTCTTCTAATGGATGAAAGGTTACAATTTGAAGAACATGTATTAGAAACAATGCGCAGCTGTTTTTACAGAATTAAAGTTCTTTATCGTATCCGCGATTACATAGATGTAGAGACGAGAATTATGTTATGCGAATCGCTTGTACTTTCTAAACTCAACTACGTCGATACTGTATTTGGAGGGTGTTTATTGGGACGGACGAAGAAAGTGCTCCAGCGTATTCAAAATGCATGTGCTCGTTTTTGCTTTCCTGTCCCCAGACGCTCACATATAACCCCTTTCTTAAATCGCAACAACCTATTAAAAATGGCCGCTAGACAAACCTTGCACTTTGCATCATTGCTTTTTGATGTCATCGTCAGTCAGAAACCGACATATCTATTCCAAAAATTGAAATTCGCCCAATGTAAAATGAGGATTGCTAAACGTCTAATGTGTCCACAATACAGAACGACTGCCTTTCGTGGTAGCTTTCGCTACGCTGCTACGAAGTGTTGGAACAACTTGCCACCGCCGATCAGAAACTCCAAATCAGCTGCTTCCTTTAAACGTCATCTTAGGAAATTTCTGTTCGACGAGCAAGTCTCCGTCAAATAAGCAGTCGTACCGTACTGTACAAATTATATTATTAATACATACCCTTAACACCCACACCACACATACACACAAACACACACACACCACACAAACACTCGCATACACACTGCACACATACCCGCACAAACATACATACCATTGTTCAGCTGTCGCAAAATTGTAATTGTACATAGTAAGTTTTTATGAGTAGTAGTACATAATGTATTTTGAATATCCCTTGTTTATTTTATAGTTTTTGTTTTTCGTCGCCGGTAACGCCATCTTCCTAAATATACGGTTTCCACTGAAAACCAGCGCAGTGGCTAGGCCCTTCACCTACGCCATCGCACATGCTGAGTGGATACCATTTGGTTCCTTAACACTAATTCCAAAATTTATAATAAGTCATGTATTCTCTTTTCCTTGTTGTCTCCTTTAGTTTAGTTTATTTGTAATAAAATTATTGTATGTGTTTATGGACCAATAAAAAATTTCTATTCTATTCTATTCTATTCTATCAATAAAATAAGAGATAATTTAATAGTTTGGTCAATTTAGCTTTCTGAAACTCATTCATGACTCATGCGTGAAAGAGTAAAAGACTTCTTTCTTATCAATCAACTATATCACTCATCGTAGGTAGTTCGGTAAATTGTTTGTCAGAATTTTTTACGAGTTTTAATTTTCTTCCCGCGGACGCGTTAATTATGATTATATTGCTAAAGATTTACACACACACATAAATAAGAGTTTCTATGTTACAAAACATTTGACATTATCATGCTGTGTAGGTCCTAACAAGTCTACTTCAAATATACCTACATTACATTGCAAAGGGGTGCCAAATCTTTAGGAGTGGCTCAGAATCAGTAACTTTAACAAACTATGCAAAGAAAAAAAATTTTTTTAACATTTAATTATTCCTATCCGCTGTTAAAATCGTACGCGTGGATAATTTTACTCATTCATGAAAAGGTCTGCGTTAGGTCCTGGTAGGCTCGCCGTACCTATGCCTTTGATAAATGATTAATTTTCGGATAGGTATTTTAAGTTTTTTTTTTTCGTAACATACGATTATTAAAAATAGTAACGATTAAGACGCTTCTTTACATTATTCCAAAGATCTTTTTTTTTAAATTGGCACCTCTTTACAATGTAACCCTGTAGTTTTGAAATTATAAAGTATATAGTACATATTATTTTAATTTTAGTATTCAAAAGGTTCTATGATGTCCTTTAATTTGCAACGGTATTACAGGTGGTAGGGTCTGGGTGCCTACAAATCAATTCAAATACGATGGGGTAACTACTCGTACAATCTTCACCAAAACTTTTTTGGCATTGCGCTACACTGCACTTAAGTCTCTCTATGAATTGTATGTCATATTCATCTTTCTTCTTCTTGTTCATTTTCCTCGTCGTCGTCCTCCTCCTCAAGATCATCGACAACAGAAGCTGCGTCACTAGTAACTGCTTGTGCTATTAATCCAGTTATTCCTGTCGAGTTTCGCTTCCCGTTTATAAAATTATATACGTATTCCTCAATTGTATCTTCGTCAAATGGCAATAGGTCTTCCAAATCAATTTGCCTCTTTGTGCGCTTATGCATTAACTGCGTTTTTAAGTTGTAGGAATTTTCATCACTATCTACTATACCTTTTCTGTATATCTCTACAGGAACCTCACTGCCGTCACTTACATCATATTTTATACCAACATCAGCTTCCTGAATTTCGATTGAACCGAAATTATTGTCAATCAAGGACTTCAAATTCTCTGATCGACTTTCTCTTAATTTGGATTTATTGGTTTTTACGACTTTGTTCTCTTGTAATGGGTGCAAATGTTTAACCTCGTTGGTTTCTTTTGGTTTAGGTATTTCATTGCTTATTGTATCACGATCATCTTTAAGATTGGGCTTTGAGCTGTATGTTTTTACTTTAGAATGTCCTTGTATTATTAAATACATTGGAATTGGTGGTTCTTCGGAAGAATCTTCTTGAGTCTCTATCTTATTTGGTTTTATTGTTGTAAAACGCATGTGTAAGTATGGATCGTGCGTGAATGTAAAACCATTTTTATTATTTATGAAATTATTGATGATATGTGGGTTTGTGTGATATGAATCAGATAGTGTAGTACTTTCTATGATTTGAATCGGAGGTGGTGGTTGCATTGTTTGCATAGTTTCTAAGTTCGCAGTCTCCTCTGTTGGATGCTCTTTATATACCTGTAAATTTTCAGAAGCATGGGCGTACAAATTGTCTTCCGGTCTTTCGGGACCGTTTATAAGAGGCATACTCAACATGGGCCCTAACATGTCAAATATATTTTTATCTGGTTTTGTGGTTGAAAAAGTAGCCACAGGCGTTATTTTCTGATGTAATTGTCTTTCTGTCGTAGTTTCTTCATAATAATCTTGAACAATCTTTGTTGTAACTTCTGTTGTAGTAAAATCTGTAGTAGGCAATGCGGGAGTGACACTGAATGTTGACGTTAGCGGTGTTTCGGTGGGTGGCAAGGCTGTCGGTACAAATGTCGGTAAGAATAAAGAACTGGTTGCGTTTGATGGAGGGGGTGGTGCTTCTGATAGCATTGGTTTATAAAATGTAAATGCATGGCTAAATATTTCATTTTGACTGTTTGGTATAAAATTTTGGGTATCATTGGCTACCTCAGTTTCATCTATAGACACTGTCGGTCCCCAACCTGCATAATCATTATCGCTACTTATTATGCCAGGAATAGATTTAGTTCGATTCAGAAGCCAATTATGGCTTGTAGTTGAAGATTGATATATCAAATTGGACTCCTGTAAGGCGTATATTGAAGAGGGGTTCTTCGGTACAGGTGTGGTGGGTTTCTTCGGCAAAAATGTTGGTGGATTGGTTATTTTAACTTGAGAGTTTGTTGATGGCACTTTGTTTTCAGTAAGTACATAGAGCGGCGGCTGATGTCCCGGTGGAGGAAGAGGTGGCGGTACAAGTATAGTCATAGGATAGTGCTCATTAATTTTGTATGTGTAATCTTCGTATTTAGGTGGCACTGGCGGACGTTGGTGCCTCCTTGGTGGGGGCTGGTGTGGGGCGACACTAGGCCGGCGAGACGACACTCCAAGCATGAGAACCTCAGATTTTCTTTCAGGATAATGTTCGCGCTCGAGACGAGTGTCGTCGGCCCAATAGTGCACGCGTTCAAGAACAGGTGGCTCGTAGTCGTAGGTAGGATCGTTTCTTAATGGGTCTCCTCGGCCAGTCAAAGGTTTCCATTGATCAAAGTCCATACGGGGAGAGAAAATAGAAGCCAACGAACTAAGATCATCATTTTCAGCTGCATCTGCAAGTAAAGTAATTATAATAAATGTTTACCTCAAAATTAACCGCTATGTAGAATACATACAGTTACATATCAGTATTTATAGAAACTAGGTACTTACAAGATATGTTGGCAATGTGTTTCAGTGAAACGGTGTCGACAGCATCAGGGGTAGGAGAAGCTAGCCCACAGAGCCAGCCCAAAGTGATCCAAACAAACATGATACTCTGTCTCTGTAAAAAAAAAAATTATGTTAATATTAAATAAATAGAACAATTATTTTATTACTTGGTCTAATCATTATTCCCGGTTTAAGTGTCTAAATATTTAGGTTAGTCATAAAACAACGATCATCATATATTCGTCAGGAAATGTGTTAGCCCTCAGATATGCCTCAATACCTGGGATAAAATGTAGTTTATCTTGTGCCTAGCAAAATCAGGGATAAAAACTATTGTTAAATATACTCATACATTTTATAAAAGAAACTATGTAAATATATACAAAAGTAAACTTCTTCATATTGTTCGTACTTTTTAAGAAATATCTTTTTGCATATCGTCAGTCGAAAGAAGCGGCCAAAGTCGGTTTTCGGAAAATAATTCCATTATTAACCAGCGCTCGTTAAAATACCCGTCGGCATTGCAGGAAGAAAGACGAGCTAATTTAATATAAGAAACCATCCTCCTTGTTATGACTCGAAACACCTGACCTCAATAGCTCGTTATGGAAAAAATGTTGAGCGGTTGTTTTAAAGGATGAAAATGTGTGTTAACGAGCTACGTGGGTTGTTGTTATTAAGAGTTCCCAATTGATCATAATGACTACTATTTATCTGCGTAAGTATCTTGGGCAAGAACAAATCTGTTTCCAATCCCTTAATGAATATAAATACGAAAATTATTAATTTCAATCACTTAATAAAATCAGGTATCGATCGGTTCACTTGATAAAATCGAAAATCGGTTTCGTTTTTTTGCCTATTCTAATTTGTATAGTCTCGTTTTACTTAGTAAAATTGTTGTTTACAATTTAACCAAAAGCAACAAAACGTGTTTTCGAATACCTATATAAACAGAAGAATTAAACAAGTATTCAAAGATAAGTTTACGTGTCTATCATCATTACTAAAACTTGGGTTCGTAGAGCAGGGTACGATAGAGTGGTTGTAGTGAAAGCCGCGCGTGCGCTGAATTGCAAGCTTGGACGTTACATGTCAGGAATCATACTAAAATATTTGCATCTAATTTTCCCCCTTTCTGTTGTCCTTTCACTATCTTGCTCGTATACAAATAAAATCACCTAGTAAGAAAAACTAATTCCTGTTTCGATGGTGTTTAATTGAAAACAGTAATAAACAGAGTAGGCACTTCTTATGAAGGGCACATACGAGCATAAACTTACTACGAGTACTAGCAGATACTCATAGCTGTAATCTGTCTTCAAAATTTAAAAACATGAATACCTGGGCATATTATCAGTGTAAAATAACAATACCTTTTTAAGTACATCGCTTCATAAATAGATGCATTGTTCTTGTGATTTTCGAAAATGGGTTCTACTTGTATCTTTCAGAAACGCAAGTCAGTCAGGCGGACGAAACACAGTCACTTAACAAGTTGGTCCGTACAGCTTGATAATTTTTGATGCTTCCAGATACTTACAAAGAAAAAATATATCATACCATTTAATATATTATATTATTTATATATTAATAAGGTAAGTTTGATCAAAGCTGAGTTCTTTAAATACTTTTTTTAGCTTTGTGTTTTGTTTCTGTTTCTTACATGCACATTGCACTCTTTGCTTGCTTTTGATCTGATCGTTCATAACTGTGTCTTGTTTATTTAGTCTGGGTTAAAGTGCCATTAAAAGCCTTGCTATTGAAAATGTTTTTGATTGTGATTTGTGAATAAACTTTTTTTGCAATAAAGTGTATCTAAGAATGCGTGCGAGGGATTCGAGCTAAGGATTCCTGCTCAGAATGTAAGCTTAATGATGATGATATTCATAGCTAGCTAATAGCTCGCGCCGCACATATTCATAGCACTTCTTACCAGCGCCGCTACAAGACTAAGGAACTACTCGCACTAGACAGCCACGACTGCGGCTAGTGGTCGCTAAACTAAAACTAAAGGAGCTATATGAACGTTTTGCACCTGACCGCATCGCTCAGACCTGACCTGACCTGGCCGGCAGTCCGGCACTATTAGAACATGACTGGTCAGTCTAAGCCGTGGCCGTTTAGAGCGCGAAGTCCCTAACACGACATAGCAATGGTGGAAGTAGACACATAGTTTCCTAACTTACCTATGACCTCACTCTCCTCTCAGCAACAAAATCTAGTTGCCCTTAACTTAACTTAAGGACAACTTGAAAAAGGTATTAAGAAACCTATGCTATGCTACGATAGATACGCACGATGGGGTAGTTAATAAAAAAAGATCTCGTACTTTACTTGTAGGGGAGGTAATATATAATCTAAATGAACCGTTTATGTTAAATATTTGTACCGACTTCAATGTTTTTGAAACATTGGCAAAGCCTAATTAAGTTAGACTGTTAAAGATGGGTTTTGATGGTAAAACACTGTTTCATTAATTATCCAACATGTTACATGTACCTATCACACTGGATATTATCCAGTATTATCTGCAGTTTTAATTGTGTCTAGCAATGTGGTCACTTTGCACACGAGTAAGTTAGTAAATTTTAAGTCGATTTTAAATCCAATATTTTTCACTTGAATTCAATACATTGTTTTCACCGGTCGTGGTAGCACGTGGACGAGATATAAATTTCATATTTTATGCAAACCAGAGGATCGGGTTAACCACAATAGCTTAGTAGAAATGGAAAGTCACTTCACGCGGCCTGCAAATTGAACAAATATGTTTACCGTACGTGTCGCGCGATTAGAGTCGAACACATTTGAAAAAATATATTGCCCTTTATTTAGTCGCGTCGAAAAGATTATGCTATTAGTCGCGTGGGGTGGTCCTAAAAAATAAAAAAACCTAATGGAGTCAAATGTATATAATATAATTATTAAATTTTTTAAGTATAATCTTTTAATTTTAAAAAAGTATATAAACTTCCATAAAATTACTAAATATAAACCACTAATAAGTTTCTCAAACATAGTTACTATAAACAGGTACATGAATTGCAGATTTTGCTATGGTGCTTATTGCACATTTACCGCATTTGGTTTTGGTTTTTCTGTCTATTAGATCTCAGACATAATGTGACAGTGGTCTTTGGAAGCTCTTGGGTAAGCTTCATAATCCAAAAGTGCGGGGTTATGTAATAGTCCCATGTTCATGCAATGGGCTTATCTTGTAGTTAGAGAAAAGCACTTCTCGTCATCACGCGTAATTAAGTACGTAAATGCTTTAATAAGGCTTTAAACCCTGATGAAATCTCGAGTTTCTTAGGTCTATCAGTAACAATACAAGAAGGTACCACATAAATGTACGAGATGGCATTATATGAAATTGTCAGCATGACAATGAAAAAGACAAACATTAAAAAAAATACTATTTTTGTGTTAAAGCAAGTTTTTACAAGCAATACAACTATTAAGGTAAACTTAAAAAGCCAAACCTTATCAAAATACAAAATTTCATCATAATCGTTTCAGGCGTTTTCAAGATGCGAAATATATTGATTATATGTAGGCAAGAATTGCTTGTAGTAATTAGATAAATAGATGTTAAATCCATTCCATCCAGGGAAGCATTCTTATTATTTATATTTTAATTCCGATGAGAGAGTAAACACAAGTTTACATAGAAAAAATGAAGTTTCGTTAAGGTGACACCAGGTGGCGCCACAGCAAATGCTATACTAACTCGCGTTTGCACTCTCACCAAAGCTTTCGGGGAAATCGGAAAGGGTCCGTGGCCGAGTCCCCCAGTGTTCGACGCACCTGTGGTCGACGCCCCCGGTCAGTTAAATTTGATTTGAAGCAATTTTTAATCAAATGCACATGCTCATTACAGTCAGGCACAAAAATGTTTATAAACGAATAAATATTTATACTGATCGTACAAATAAATGTTTAATATATTTTACCATAGTAATACCTACAAAAAATGATAGGTTTTATTTTGTATGCAGTTTCAATTTATTAAAAGTCTTAGTTATTTATAATTATTTATTAATAAAACCAATATATTTGTCTCATAAAATGTCTAGATAACAATTATAAAATCTAGTAAAAAATATTGTTATGAAATAAAAATATATCACAGTTTTGATTACCTAAAGGTATCCAGTACCTATAATAACATGTAAATTGTTTTACCTAATCAAAATAATTATAACAATCAGTCTTTAAAGTTATATAATAACAATTAAATAATCAGTCTTTAAAATAACTCTACTCTCTCTACATTTGACTAACTACAAATAAAAGTTTAAATTATAAAAGTTTTAAGTATTAAGGGTAATAACAGTTTTTTGTTTCTTACTACTGCTGGTTTTTGGTTAGAATTTTGCTCCCAGATTGTATAAATAGCATCAAACATGCATGGTTTAGTATAATAATTAGCTTGTGAAACCTTTTTCGTTGACTGTACTTAGTGCAAAAGTCGAAAAAAATCTAATTTTATACAGCGTGCCACACCGAGCCCGCCAGAAAAAGTAATATCGCCATCTATAAATAATTAGAATGACAGCTCTTTTCTAGGCACTAGTGTAAGAGAGACAAATAAATGTTTTTTTTTTTCGTTTTCAAGCTACGTCTATCAAAGTGATAGGTGAAGTATGTTCCTTTAGTATTATCTATCTCAATGCTTGCAACACTCGCGGCTTTTGTTTTATTTTAAACTAGCCGTCCCGGCGAACTTCGTACCGCCCCTTCATATTTTTTTTCTTATGTTTTTTAAAGTTATTCTGCTATTCGGGGCGAAGACAAATTCAACAAATCAAAGATCATAAAAATCGATGCAGCCGTTCTCGACTTATTAATGGTGTAACTCGGGTCGTGGTAATGGTGTAAGTCGGGTGACTTTCTTATATATATTAGATTTGTTCTTTTCTGCTTTCCATGGCCAACTCGTTTTTCAAATAAGTTCGATTTTCAAAAAGCTCGGCGAGGCCCGCGATGTGCCTGAACGATTTTAACGAAATTGGACTTTAAGCTCTTATCAATAAGAAAGAAAGAAAATTTTATTATTGCCCAGCGGGATGTAACGAAATTCAGTACAACATTATAACCCGGCTAAAACCAAGGGCTATAATGATTTGCTTTGCGGTTTGCATGATATATAATGGCATTGTCAAGCAGGTGGTGTGAAAATGTCACTATGACCCGATACTATACAAGTAACCACGCTGCACTCATTATAAAGCGTGCAGTATTAATAGTAGATGTAAGGTAAGTATGCGCCTACCTAGGCACATCTAACAGTGTTCTAACTAAAGGTTCACTTCACTATAAATATCCATCCGTAAATAAATGGTTATGGCAATACCGACAATATCAGATTTCAAGTAATGCTTATAATAAATATTACTATTTGAATGGGTGAGTAGGATGTATGAAATATTTCACTTATAGATATTCTATTTAGATGTCTCGTGAACCGTAATAATGTACTCGTAAATGAGAAACAGCGAAAAAAACACTGTTTATCACGGGAAAACCACTGTCATGTAGAAATTGATGAAATTATGTTATAGAGATAAAAATTGAACTCTAATAAAGGACATGCATGGGCTCCTTTTTAGGGTTCCGTACATATACAGAAAAAAGGAACCCTTACCTATAGGATCACTTCCTTGTCCGCCTGTCTGTCTGTCAGAACCTGTTCAACAGGAACGCATGGAGTTATCAAGGAGAATTAAATATCAAATACTATGAAAATTAAACTACTTAAGTCAATGCAATCAAAAGTTACGGACGGTTATGCCGCATATTTTTTGACACTTGCATGGGAATCAAAACCTACAAGATAGGTACTTTTCGTTCACTAGAATCATGAAATTTGGCAAGAAGCAATCTCTTAAACAGCACAAGTGAAGAGCAAAAGTCCGAAAACCGTAATTTTGTAGTTACATCACATAAAAAAATATTTTTGAACAAACTCGGAATAACGACTAAAATCATCAAGACCCGATTTCCGCTGTGGACGAACTATTTACATTATCTACAAGTTTGACGGAATCCTTTTATTTACAATAGGGCGTGACCAGTCTTATTCCACGGCAAACGAAGCCTACAATAAAGGTTATTGTAGGCTTCGTTTGCCGTGGAATAACCGTACCTTACGTGGTACCACTAGTATTACTAGATCAAACTGCGACAGATGGAATATTTTAGATTGTTTTAATAAAATTACTACACGATAGTCTTGGAGAACGGTTAAGTATATACTTACGTATATATTGTTTAATATTTCTTTCCGAGAATTTTTAACAGAGTTTTACAGCGCTGAATCTAAATATTACTATTAGATTAGCACTTCTAAATATGACTTTTTTATTGAGATTATCCAAGGTCGTTATTCGATAAATAAAAATAGAATTATAATTAGCGATTTTTAGATTTAGCGAACTACAAAACCCCCTAAAAGCTTGTCAACCTGTCTTTCCAACTTGGCCTTTCCACATGACCTATTAGGCTTTGCATGCAACTTTTATGAGTTTGCTAGGTAGATCGTTAAATTCAGTAATGATTAAGTCACCCTTAGGACGTCTTCTTTAGTAATAGATAGGGGAACAGCTTGTACATAACGCTAGGTAACTGTTAATAAACTGTTATTAAATTGTTAGATCAAGCCCATTAACTGGCGGAGAAATATATGCACCTACATATTATTGGTATAGAAGATAGAATATGAGCGCTTATCTTTAACTCCATAAAAAACGCAGCCTCAATCAGGCTACGGAGTTTATAATCAAAAATTGTATGTACCAGTACGAATTTAGAATTAACAAAAAAATATGTAGCGACTACCTGTAAAATACGTTATAGATTCCTGAGGCCTAATTCCCGTAATTTGACAATAGCCGCAATACCGGTTGTGATCATAATGTTACTGGGAGCGGATCGACACCGAATTGCGACTACTGTCAAATTACGGGAATTGCGCCTCAGGTTGCAGTTAAAGTCAATGACCTAACTTTAATACATGAGTAGGTAGTAATTTGTTAGTGTTTCTATTTTGGTTATATGGGGCAGTAAACATTTTTCCTAAGTAGGTGCGCATCAACAGTTGTTGAACCAACACAATAGTAAGACATAAAACAACATCGAAACCTGTCTCCGTAGCGGATTCCGTTAGGCCTGCCTGCTATATTAAGTGACATTGTTTTATGTAATGTGCATGCAATCGTGTAAATACAAAATAATTTTCTTATTATTTTGATATTATATTATGTATATTACAGCTTCAAAGCAAACAAGCAAAAGAGTAAAACAGGACAGTGGGGTTTCTACTATGAAAAGTGGTCTATGAACTAACAAACAAAGATATTCTTTATAATATTTCTATTGTTGCTTCCAACCGGCCAATCTGTAGTCACTGGGGGAGGCTTATGTTCAGCAGTGGACGTCCTATTGCTAAAATAATAATGATGATCTAAATATGTCGCGGCAATTAGGTACCTAGGTTACCTATTTTTGTTTGAGGAAAGTTTGTAGATGTTCCCTAAACCAAAAAAAACGTCAATAGTAGGTATTTGTATTGGAATGCTCTTAAAGTACCTGTGTGCGTAGGGTCATTAAATTTTAACCCGGTAGTTTGATAAAAATCTGGTCTAAATAAATTAAAATTTTTGTTTAAAAGTTAACAATAACTAACACTACAGGTAATATTAATTATACGTACATAAGTATCTATTTATCCTGCTTTTTATTACAATTGTGACAGTATTTTACTAAATCATACTTAACGGTTGTCCGAATTTGAATGAAAGGCACACAGTAGACGGAGAATTAATAAGACTTTCCATATTTAAAACAAAGTTCCCGGAGCGGAGGATCCTTTTGTGTCTGACCGTTAGCGCATGGGCAGAGCCGTAAGCAGTTTTGCATAATAATACTAATATACCTTGCTAGGCATGGAGCTATTACTGTTTCGTAATTCAATTAATCACACGTTTCCAGATATTGGTGTTTATTTTGCAGTGAAAGTTTTTGAGGTAATTTATTTATATAAAAATACGTTGTAAAGGCGGTGAGGAGGGTATAGGAGGGGGCCGTGGGAACGTGACGCGGCGCGCGCAGACTGAGTGGCGCCACGGGCGGTTAGACGCCTACGAGAGTTTGCGCCTTGCTTAACTGTAGATGGCTTTTGCTGGGATACTAGAAGGACTTTTTGGTAACGACTCTAAAATAATAAAGCCAGTTTCAACTAAAAACAGCTAAATTATTATCAAAAACACGGGTCAAATGTGAGGTAATGAACCATATAATTAGGTTTCTATTTTTATTGGTATTACTTGAAGCTAATAATATATTATATCTACCTCTTTTAACCAATCGTTTTATTTTTAAGGTTTTTTTTTGATGTTGATGAATTTGAGGTATCATGAAAAATTTATCAGCAACGGAACTGCTAGCTTCAACGAAATTAGGTATAATTAAAAGGGACGAATTTCAATTTGTTAGAGAAGCCCTATACAAAAAACCCCTTCATAACCCAACAAACATAACGAACACAAACACTTTTTTTCTTACTAAAAATTAAATTCTGATGACAGATTTTTGTTAATTAACATTCAAATTCCATTCGAAAGCTTGATCGGTAACATTTTCATTTCATCTAAGATGTTATATATGTCATCTCAAGAATCAATATTAACTGAAAGATTGTCGTTAATTTAGCACAAAAAAGAATATTGCATTCAGTCCCAAATAGACGTCAATTTGATCGAGGACCTGCGCCTTAGATCCGTTTTTTCCGACAGATAGACAACGAGTGGGTGCGCAAGGAAAGAAATATTAACACTTTCACATGTTTTATGTGTCGATGACCCGAGGCGGCCGCGCTGAAGACGAGCCCACGCGCGGCGACCGTCCTCGCGGCCATCGTAGGGCACACATATAATTGACCGAATGATATGACATAACGTCCTAAACTTATTAAACAAATATTGGACAACATTACATTTGTTACTCGATCCTAAGTAGCTAAAACACTTGTGTTATAGAAATAAGAAACAACGACGGTACCACAACACCCAGACTTGACAAAACATTGAAAAAATAGTTTTTTACATTGACCCTCAAATATTGCAGTGCTATTTATTTAATTTTAAACCCCCGTGAATTATTTAAATTAATTAATACTTACATCAAATCATCTTGAGTATCAACTGTTATACTACCGCCTAAATTGTACATATTTCTGTAAACATCAACTGAAACTTCTACGTATAATGTGCAATAAAGAGTCTATCGAGGAGTCTTTAAAGATCTGTAATTACGTATTACCTACGTGTAATTGTAGTACCAACCAACGCAAACAAATTGTTAGTAGTACTAACGAATACTAAAGTATTCGTTGCCAACTAATGACCAGTCAGTAGCACAGCAGTCCTACTTACATTGATATTTATTGTGAGGCAGCGCACCTTATTGTTACGTGTTTGTTACAAATACAAACAAATAAATACGCTACAATTGCTACGAGAAGTTTGCGTACGCGGCGCGCGTTGAAGTCTTTTATTGGCACTTAACGAATGCTACGAGAACCTTACTATTGTTTTTATTGTTAAAACAACATTTGTATATTTTAATTTATTAAACGCAGTTTTTCTTCTAGTTCATATTTTGCAGAAATTGTAAGTTGGCTTCTGAATTGGTCACTTTTATCCTAGATATAGATACTTACAAAAAATACATCATACATACAGTATAAAAAACCGAAGACAGATTTTATTTCTTAAAAAAGAATAACACGTCGAAAACAATGAGATCGACCTTCCAATTGAAAAATAATGGTTTATCGGTATTTTATATGAAGTAACTAATTGTGTGCCACTTTTTTTTACTTTAAACAACATTATCTACCAAAACCAAAAACTAATCACAGGTTAGAGGCGCAGTGACCACTGCAGCATTATAAGTGTATTAAGTGACCGTATTTAATCTATTTGAAGCGATAAGTTTATAGTACGTTAAAATTTGATAACATCAAACATTATATGAAATGTTTTTTCATATAAATGTAACTTACTATTTAAAACTAAATAAGAGTCACTTATTTATATAAACTATAAGGCTGGTATTATATACTTCCTGAAATTAAGTGTGAGTATTGGGCAAGTTAGTAAACAAATAAAAATCCAACAAAGTGTGTGTGGGGCTTGCGTTATGGAATATTTGTGTAGTAGTACGAAACCTTGGTAGGCGTGTCCGTCTCGCTCTTGGCCGGGTTCTTTCCCTGAATAGTTCTGGCAAAAAAGGTAGGGGTAGGTAGGCAAGGTAAGATAAAAACAGTAGGTTTATTCTGAATATTTAGATATACATTAGTCCCTACAGCCTGCTCTAGTGAGCGTGCGAAGCTGGACGCACACATCGACACCGCTCATCGCACGTGTGTCACGTGCCAATACTCGCGGAAGGGCGAAAGTAGTAGCTACCCACATTCCGACAAGTCTGATCCTACTTAGAGTCTGAGACTCGGTACTAAAAGGCGTGTGTAGCCTTGCAGGACCTGCCACTAATCTCTCCTTACGCTATCCTTATCTACAGGTGAATTCACCTGCCTACTGTGGCACCTATGTGAACTTATTAGAAGTAGGTAGATACTGCCTTAAACGAGTCATGCCATATCAGCTTATCTTACAAATATTGTAAACTATCAGTCCCGGCGAACTACGTAGCGCTACTTTTTTTAAAATATTTCCGATGTTTCAATAGTTATTCTGCTATTCGGGGCGAAGACAAATTCAACAAATCAAACATCATAAAAATCGGTCTAGTCGTTCTCGACTTGGTGTAACTAATCCGATTTTGTTTTATATATAAGGTGCTTCATAAATATCTGCAACGGCTGAAATGGGCAAAAGTATTGCATATATAGATTACGATAGTGAAGGAATTACGTGCCCCAGATCGGTAATTAATTATTTGCGAAAAGACAGTAAATAAATGGTTACTTGCTTCAATTTGCATAACACACTTCGTCATCCGCCCTTGACACTGCGCGGGAGCGGTATAATGTGAAACGTTAGCATTTTTGGACAGATGTGGACGGTTTGAGACAGAATAAAGCCTAATCTTTATTTAATATAATTTTTTTAATGAAAAAATTAATGATGGTCTGGACATAAAATTTCTTTACTATCGTAATCTATATAAGCAATACTTTTACCATGTAGATTTTTAATATGTAGATAGATGCGGAAGTTTGGATGGATGGATGTTTATTACTCAATCACGCTAGAACGGCTTAACAGATCTAGATGAAATTTGGCACTGAAATAGATATTCGTATCGAATAAAAGATATAATACTTTAATCCCGAAAAAATGTACGGTTCCCGAGGGATGCAAGATAGCCATTTTTGAATGCCATTATAGACATTTTTCAATGTGAAAAAAAAAACTAGCTGTTGCCCGTGACTTCGTTCGCGTGCTCTTTAGTTTTGACTAACTATGGTTTTGTAAAAACCATGCGAACGAAGTCGCGGGCAACAGCTAGTTGTTAATACGATGTCCAACTGTCTGATCCAAAAAGGCTGCTCAAAGGAGATTGACTAAAAATCTACTGGAACCATTTTAGGTCAGCGCGCGTCTTTACAAAGCATTCGTAGTTTTTTTGCACACTCGTCAGTCAGGAATCATAGCGTATTTAATTAAATGTAACTAATTACATCTGATTATCAAGACAATGATTATCAGGACTAGTTTGTAGGCTAACAGATTAAAATAAAAATATTATACGGAAAAGGAATTTACTATTCCAAAGTAGTGCTAGAGGCAACATCGTTAATTGGATGCGGCGATTCAAATCAAAATGAATATGGCGGTACTCATTATCATTCGACTTCTTAAAATGATGTTATGAATTTGGTCAGAACTCGGGACATTACATATCTTATTTTGACAATAAATAAGTTTAGGTTGTGTTAAGTATATATACACTTATCTCTTCTTTCTATTTTTAGGGTTCCCAACGTCTACATGAAAAAACGAACCTCTTAAAGGATCATTCGTGTGTCTGTCTGTCCGTCTGTCACAGCCATTTTGCTCCGAATTCGCTGGACTTTTTGTGATACAGGTACGGACGTATAAAATAAACAAATACATTTTTACACTTACACTTTACACATACACATATTTTTACACATACACTTTTTGGGGGCAAATTAGATTTAAAAAAAACCGTAAAAGACCTCAAGAGCTCCAAAATTTTGAAAAAAATACAGAGTAGTTCTTAAGTTAGAAATTATAGGAAAACCTTTATGTTGACCTTTAAATGACGCAACCCTCTCCACGAGAGTTCAACTCGATTTAGTTCGTTTTTTACATTACAACTGCTACAGCAATAGTCAGGATAAGTCTAGTCCTGTGGCGAATGAAGTCGAGTAAAATGTAAGTCGAAATCAATCGGGTACTTACATAATAGCTTTTATTCGTGTAGCACACGATTAACATATTTTATCATTTTTGTTTTAATTTAAATTACTTTTTTTACTTAGTGTTTATTTTGAATATTTTAATTTTTAAATTTGTTTTATATGTATTTCAATTGATATTAGATACAATTTAATTGTAATGTCAGTAAGCGTGGGACTTTGTTCTGATTTGAGTGGGCTTTATTTTTTCATTAGAAAGTTTTTTAAAAAAATATATCGAACAACATCACATACATTGCTCTGATTCTCTGATATGTTAAGTAACTTACCTATGCACTTGTGTTACAGAAATCAGAAACAACGACGGTACCATAACACCCAGAACTAAGACAATATAGAAAAGCTATTTTTTTACATTGACCGACCGGGAATCGAATCCGGGACCTTAGAGATAGCGACATACACCAAGTCCTGTAGAGTCGCCTCTTGTCTACGGAGGTTGTCAAATTTATCTTAAATTTACACTCTTTTCCGTATAACATAGCATGCTTTTTATTTAAATATTTTCTACCTCGTAAGCACAAAAGAATTTATTTGTGGAAGAAAACGACAAATCTAAAAAAAAAATTTTTTTACTTTTTTTATGTACATACTAAGTATGGTTCGTTGGTTTAAAAAAAGGAGCAGGTACTTTACTATAGCAAAAAAATCTACTTCACTACTGAGAAGGAAACTGTTGTCAGAGTAGCTAAACAGCGACTAATATATTATTCGGAAGCTAACTTCAGCTCTTACTGTGGACGGTCCTCTCGGAATCACAATGATCCGATATATTCTACTTAACATCCTACTTTATAAATGTGAAAGTTTGTATGTTTGCATTTTCTGATGTATGGAACTTTATAATACTTAATCAAACTTCAGATTTATACCATAAAGGCCTATTCTTTGCCTCATATAACCGGATTTTAATAACATTTGGAACACATAACACAATCAAGATTAAAAATAATCAACTTTTTTACTTGGGAAATACACAGTTTCCGAGGGATGCAGGATAGTCTTCCTGTGGCAATTTCCGGGTAGACAATCACAGTTTATGTTACTATTTTACCTAATAAAAGAAAGTTAACGTTGATTTAAATTAAATTTGAATTAATATTTAGTTTATTTAAGAAAATTCAAAATAAGCTCTAGGACGGGGAAAAAATTTTTGTTAGCTGAGCTGAGCTTGGACAACATCTTGAATCGCCAAGAAATTGACTGAATGACAGAGAAACAAGTTCGTAACTATTACACACTATCAAATAGTATCAGCTGCACTTACCAGGATCATTGTGTATGCATGCATCGGCTGCGCTGCGATGCGAGTGCGGCACTCAGTGGTGTGGTATTCGCGGCGCGAGCGCGTGTCTCCCGCGGCGTCTGCGGTGCGTCTGCGCAGCCATAGCGCACCCGTGCGCACCCATGTACGCCTCTACAACCGGCAACGACAGCCACTTTCGGGTACTACGTTAACCGCTGCCTTAATTCTGAAACAGTTTCAAAACAGAAAGGAAACTTTTTTGCAAACCTTTTAATGTTAACCGTTTGGAAGACCAATGCTGAACTGCTTACTTTTGTCCCTGTATTTAATTAAATACAAAATGGTTGCGGAAGATCTACGAATACTTCGATAACAGGGAAAAAGATAAGTTGCATTTACTATGCAACCACGTGCCCGCTTACAGTTGACCCCCGATGCCCTAAAATAGTTTCAGATCAAGATCATATATCAAAACTAAAACTTTGCAAAAAGTTTGAGCAGAAAAGCTATGTAATAGATGTAATAGAACGTATATATACATTGCAAGAAACGTTTCAGAAACATTTTATTAAAAGTCCGGGCAGCCCAAAACTCAAAATAAGGCATAAAATACAAATAAGGTCTAACTTCCCAAAAAACTTCTAAATTCATGTACTACAGTAACATCAAAAATACTTTACGTTGGTAGGTATACATATATATAAAGGAATTTCCCGTACGAAGTATCACAAGTATGCACTAAGCTCTTCCGCTTCTTGAGTATCATCAAATTTTCTTTTAATCAATCTCTATACTACTTAAATAATGCATTAATTATGTGGCTGTGTAATCAAATCCAAGTCTTCGAGAATCGATTTTACCCTACTTCTTTATTTCGTATCGGTTTGTAATTTTGCAAGTATTAGGTCCTTACATATGAAATTGCCGTTCAGTTACAAAAAGGGTGAATCAACTTTTTTTAATGAAATTATTATTTAATCAATACTTCGGCGCCGTTTTTATCGATACACTTCCGCCATTTTATAGGCAGATCTATGATCCCTTTGGAAAATAAATTCTATGAACTGTTTGAAGGCGGTTTTGACTGCCTCATCAGATTTGATTTTTTTTCCTTGTAAAAAGTTATCAAAATTTTAAAAAAAAGTGGGGATCGGTTGGGGCAAGATCTGGAGAGTATGGTAGGTAACGCAAAGGTTCCAGTCGCAGCTCCTCTAACTTGGCCACCGTTTGATGTGCAGTGTGTGGTATTAGCGTTGTCCTGAAGGAGCAGAGAGCAAGTCACCAGTCTCGGTTGTTTAATGGCGAGTTTTTTCATCATTGTTTGCAATTGTTGGCAATACTAGTCTGCAGTAATCGTCTGGCCTGATCTCAAGAAGCTGTAGTGGATAACACCAGCACTGGTCCACCAAACATTAATCAGAATCTTCTTTTTGGTCAGTTTGCGCTTAGGGCAAGGTTTTGCCGGATCTCCAGAGTTAAGCCATTGTGATGATCGCTTCCGATTGTCGTATAGGATCCATTTCTCATCACAAGCACGATACGGTTCAAAATCCCCTCATGAGTGTGACTATTGAGCAAAGAAACGCGGCAAGCGACGCGTGTTTGTTGGTGTGCTTCAGTAAATTCGTGCGGTACCCACTTTTCGAGTTTTTTTACTTTTCCGATTTGTCGCAAATGGTTAAGTATCGTTTTGTCACTTACGCCGATGGCTGGTGCTAATTCAGAAGTGGTTTGAGATGGATCCGCCTCCACTATCGCCTTCAATCCTTCGTTATTCACTTGAATAACAGGTCGTCGACGAGGCTCATTGTATAAATCGAAATTTCCAGAACGGAAACATTGAAACCAAAAACGCACCGTTCGTTAGCGGTGCCTGGTCCGTACACGTTGTTAATTCTTCGAGTCGTTTCTGCAGCACTGGTGCCACGGTGGAACTCGTATTCGTAAATAGCGCGAATTTTGAATTTGTCCATAGTTGTTGTTATAGCAATGTTGAAGCTCAAACAAATAATGTGAAAACAAATGAAATACGAATTATAAAACAATATTTTACTGGCTTTATTTCGAAATAAATTTTAATTTGGAATTCCTAATCAAACGCAAGATTAGTAAGGACCTTAATATGTAGGTTCCATCGAGCATTATATCCAAATGCTCGATGGTAGGGCCATACGAGTATGTGACACGTGTGTAATCTGATATGGCAGCCAGGAGGTGGATAGTGGAAGTCTTCAATGGCTATAGTAAAATACATAAATAACAAATCCTCTCAGTTCCTCTCTCTCTCTCTCTCTCTCCTAAGGTGGTCACTCAGCGGTTGAATTTTGGGACCCATTAACTACAAACCATTTCTTAATGTTTTCACAATTTATTTCGTACTTTTTAGTTCAGTAGTTTTTATTAACGGTAGTCGTGTTTTATTATTTATTATTTTTTTATGTCAAGGGTTACTTAATTTTTTGTAAAGATTTTTGTAGTGCCTGAATGAAAATGTTCCAGATCAATAAACCATTTGTGTGTCGGCCTCGATCATTCTTCTCGTTGAGACTATTCTTAAGAGCCCAAACACGCTATATCTGCTGTAAGTTTCTGAGGAATTGAGCATCCCACAGACTTTATTTTACGTTATTACGTATTACGGCGCGCTTTGATTCGGCGCATTTTAACTCATTCAGTCGACACCTAGCCTTTTGCTATAACTATTTCGTTTGTAGAAGTCTATATTTAGCCTTAATAACGATCAAATATATAAAATGAGTACCTAACATCTTTATAATTATATCGACAGAGAACGTTATAAAAAAATACCGACAATGTTAAATGACTTTAAAGAAGTGTAGGTAATTCAATTTACAGACATTGGCCCACTTTTACATGATATTGGATAAATTATGATTTTACAGACCGCTAGCCATTGTATGTAAATTCTGATGTGACACTTGTACATGGTGCATTATAATATATCGTGCGAATATAAGCTTTTAAGGTGTATCGACAACATTTCTACAGATTTCCGAAAGTGTAAAGACATGCAGTAAACATGCGTATTAAAGATATTGGAATTAATAAATTCCATCAAAAAAAGTAAATTCACCGTTAAATAAATGGACAATAAAATGTGCAAAATCCTGAGCTCAGCTAACTCGACATGTACCGAAGAAGTTCCGGACATGGGATAGGTAAAGTGTGCGGGATTTGGATAGGTAGTTAGCAGCTTTCAAATAGCCCAAGACCGACACGGTGACGACGACGCTTCATATTTACTAACTAACTATTTATCGCAATAAATATTACGGAAAACCTACCCTACACTGCGCTTGCCGGTACGTGGCCTCCATTCTAGAATCTTTCTGCCCCAACGGTCGTCAGTTGTGCGTGCTATGTGCCCCGCCCACTGCCACTTCAGCTTGCTAATCCGTTGGGCTATGACAGCGACTTTTGTTCGTTTACGAATCTCGCAAAGAAACACCGAGTATAGCCTTTTCATAGCACGCTGTGCAGCTTTCTTATGAGGATTATAGTGAGAAGCTACGTTTCAGTTCCGTACCTAGTCATTAGTTGGATTCGACGGTTGACCTTCTTCTCAAAATTAGACCTAGCTACCAACCAACTAGCCGACCGCCAACTGGATCACTTGTCCCAGGTAGAAATATTTGTCAACAATTTCGAGAGTAGAGCTCCCAACTGATACTGGGTAGGACGCAACATAGGCATTCGACATAAACTTTTTTTTATCCATGTTCATCCAAAAGGCTTTTATTGGGAAACTCGACTATGCCATCGTCGAGCATTGTGCCGTGGTCTTTAAGTGATTCTGTCATATCGTCGGCAAACTGAAGGTGAGTGATGTACTTGCTGTAAATGTTGATGCCAAATTCTTTTCATTCCAGTACCTTAAAAGGGACTTCCAATGCAACGGTAAACCGTAGTGAAGGCAAACGCAGCGTAGGACGTCCACTCACAAGGTGGACAGACAACCTGGGTAAGGGTTGCAGGAAGCCGCTGGATGCGAGCCGCTTCCAACCGGTCAATCTGGAAGTCACTGAGGGAGGCCTATGTTCATTAAGATTACTTAGGCAAAGTTATTTTGCGGTTTATTTCTTGGGCAAAGTTGTTTTAAAAAATGCGGCATAAACAGCCGTCTTTAAATTGTGTCCTTCGCCAAGCGTACTTACCACACCGTAGCAGTATTTCATGAATGCCAATAATTGATTCCTATATAGTTCTAAATAGTGCCTAAAGGAAATAAATACGATAGTTCCCTTAATCTTACGAAATTATAGCCATAGTTTAGTGAGTACGCTAGGAGGAGGTTTCGCCCAGCGTTTATTATTGTATTAATATAATAAAAAATAGTGTACCTATAAATAAATGCCAAATAATGCCCAAAGGACAGAAATAATATCCTTATGATTACGAAATTATAGCTAGAGTACGCTAGAAGGAGCTTATAAGCCTAACGTACTCACCTCCGTGCGCGCAAACCGAATAAGCTGTAGATATATTTCATATCTCAATAAATAGTGCTTTTGTTTGATTATTGGGGTAGAAGGTTGTCCAATTTAACTGTAAACATGCGGTTTGTGCGCACGAAGGTAAGTACGCTAGGCGTAGTACTCCTTCTAGCGTAATCACCGGACTATACCTGTTACATTTATTATTATTTTAAGTTAATATTGTTTATTTCTTAGTTGCCTCACTTAGACTTATCCTTACCTGTCTGGTTACTCATATGTGGAGATTTGTAATTAGTATTGAACCACAGTATATTGAACTAGTTTACTGTATTATTGAAACTGTAAATCTTCCTAAAATAAATAAATCTATATATATAAAAGAAGAAACTGACTGACTGACTGACATATCAACGCACAGCCCAAACCGCTGGTGCTAGAGATTCCAAATTTGGCATGTGGTTTCTTATCCTTAAAAGAAGGGGTTTTTCAAAATTCACCCTCTAAAGGGGTGAAATGGGGGCCCAAAGTTTGTATGGGGAAACAAGATTAGTTAGACTATTTTATTCGAAACTTCACAGGAGTATTCCTAACAATAAATGATTAAACACGTGTTTCAGGTTTTTTGCGAAATCCACCTAATGGTTGCAATGTGGGACGACGGGAGGCGAAATAAAAGAAGAGTTTAGCGCGCACTGTAGGTTTATAATAGCTGATAAACGACACTAACCTAAGCTTATATATTAACTTATGTACTAAGTGGGGTGAGGTGGTACACACACTACAGGGTAAAAGGGGTGACAAAGTCTGAAAATCAACATGGGTATTGTTTCTATGGTTTATCGGGTCGCTTATTACGAAAACAACAACATGCAATTCACGGTCAAAAAGACCGCACCACTGCGTTGTATGAGCAGCACCTTACTCCATTCTATATTAATTAATCTATATACATATATAAAAGGCAAAAGTGATTGACTGATGTATCAACGCACAGCCCAAACCGCGGGTTCTAGAAATTCCAAATTTGACACGTAGGTTTCTTATAAAATCTAGGGATCACTAAGAAATGATTTTTCAAAATTAATCCCCTAGAGGAGTGAAATGGGGGTCCAAAGTTTGTATTGGTAAACAAGATTAGTCAGACTCTTTTATTCGAAACTTCACAGGAGTAAGTTCTACTTACGATAAATGAGTAAACGTGTGTTTCAGATTTTTGAAAAGTCAACCCCTAAAAAGGGGAAGGGGGCTGACAAAGTCTGAAAATCAACATGGGTATTGTTTCTATGGTTTATCGGGTCGCTGATTACGAAAACAACAACGATTTTAAAACTTAACGTTGCGGACGTGAAATTCCATCTCCCCTGTTGGGATGCGATAGGTTTGAAATGTCTATCAATATGGGTGTAGATTTTATGGTTTTTTGGAACGTTGATTTTAAAATTGAATATTGTGAACATGAAAATTGTTGAAATTATTTGTGCCAAATTTCAATTCAATCGGTCCAGTAATTTCGGAGCTAATCGGTTGTAACAGACGGACTGACTGGCAGCCACACGTGATCCCAACACAAAGGTTCTATTTTTGCATTTGATGTATAGAACGAGACCCGCGTTATCCTAAAATTGATAAATCGCTATATTATATCATATCATATCGTTTTTTGATGGTCATGCTAGTAGTGTAGAGTATTTTTTAAATTACTGAGTTTGACATTCATACATCACTCAAAATCAAATCTAACGCGAGCGAAGCCGCGGATAAAGCTAGTAAATAAAATAAAATAGCTATAATTTCATAATTATAAGGGCATTATTTCTGTCTTTTGGGCAATATTTGGCATTATTTATACACAATTTTTTGGTGTATGGATTATATTAATAGCTTGTACCTATAGTTTTCCCACACGAAGGGTGAGTACTCTAGGCGAAACCTCCTCCTAGCGTATTAACCAAACTATGGCTATAATTTCGTAAGTTTAAGGGAACTATTTATTTCCTTTCGGCACTATTTAGAAATCAAGTATTGGCATTCATGAAATACCGCTACGGTGTGGTGAGTACGCTAGGCGAAGAGGCGTTGATTTAGAAGTTCGATTTTTTTACAGATTTAGGGGACTGAAGACAAGGGTGTTGGATATTAATTTCAAACTTGATACCTTCACGCGCTCCTGGTAAAAAAGGGTCTTAACAGGCAGACAGACAGACAGACAAGCAGACACGGACAACGAAGTGATCTTATGGGTCGTTCTCTCGTTTCGTCCGAATTTGGCAAAAATTGCAGTTTTTGTTTCACCAATTGAACCAATAGCTTTTTGGAGTCGGAGGGAAATGACTTTGCAGCCAGTTGTTCCTCATTATTTATTTTATAGACGAATTTAACTATATTTGAACCTATATATTAACTATAATTGAAACTTGCGTGGTTTAGGTATTTTATGACGTAATCTTTTGCATTTATTCTATTTTTCATTCATACCGAATTTGGCCTTGGAATCGAAATCCGGACGAAATAAGAGAACGACCCATAAAAGGGTTCCTTTTTTATTTTCGAGGTAAGTACGCAACGCAACCCTGAAAAAACCAACCCTATTTGTGCTTAACCTACTTATTAATAACACAGGTTGACTGTGTATACACAGACCTTTGATCGGGTGGACCACAAGCTGCTACTAGAAAAAATCACCTACAATGGAATAAGAGGTAATCGATGGCGCTGGTTTAAGTCTTACATATCAAACAGAATGCAAAAAGTGGATAATAGGGGTCACGAATCGGAATGTTTATCGATTACTTCAGACGTGCCACAAGGTTCTATTATTGGGCCTTTCTTATTTATAATGTTTATAAACGACATTCATGTGTGCTTCCGTTCAAGTAGGTTCTAAAAAATGCAACCGATATTAGGTAGGTGTAAGGGGCCCAACCAAGACCTTTTGGGCCCAAGCCAACCTTACCTGCCAGTCGGTGCACCTGCTAAAAAACGGACGAGGCACTAGCGCAGGCTTTCCCTTCGGGGTTGGGTGGTCGGACGGCAGTCGCTCCTGTAAAAGCCAACCCTGCCACACAACAATGGTGCGTGAAAGGTAAGAAATTATCACCGATAGGGCGCCGCCGCAAAACAACTCCTGTGACAAGTAGGCTAGGGCTACCGTGCCACGGGCGGGCACGGCCAAAGACGCGAGCCCCACAACGGAAACTCCGCTTCGCAACTTTAAATATTGGTACGCTAAATACCTTGGATCTGTACTTCACGCGTCGGGAGACATCGATTGCGACGTCAAAGCACGCATTGCTGCTGCGTGGGCCAAATGGCGAGAGGTGACTGGTGTCATTTGTGACCCCAGAATGCCGGTTAAGCTGAAAGGACAGATCTATAAATCCATCATTAGGCCTGTCCTTTTATATGGCAGCGAAGCGTGGCCACTACTTGAGCGACACAAGTAGGAGCTGCGTGTCACGGAGATGAATATGTTGCGGTGGATATGCGGAGTCACACGGATGGACCGCGTGAGGAATTCGCGCATCCGCGGTAGCCTTCGTGTCCGTGATATTGTAGACAAACTGCAGGAGAGTCGCCTACGCTGGTACGGCCATGTTTTGCGGAAACCGGCAAGCTACGTAGGAAACAAATGTCTGGCCATGCCGCCACCGCTAGGTCCTGGCAAAAGGGGTAGACCCAAGAAATGCTGGCTTGACGTCGTGAGGGATGACATGCGTGCCAATGATCTCACAACTAGAGACGCTCAAGACCGCGCGAAGTGGAGGAGTAAATCAAGGAAAGCGGACCCTGGGCTCCAAAGCAATGGCTTTGGAGGCAACCGGGATTGACCATATAGATGAAGAAGAAGAGAAGGAGCAACCGATATTAGCCTAACCTATTAGATATTAACTTAACCTACATATTTAACGAATTGCGTCTGTCTGTCCGTATGTCACAGATATTTTAATAAACTCTAACAAAACTATTGGTAGTTAGCAGGCTAAAATGATTAAACTTTTTCATGTGTTGTTTCCGTTGTTTAGTCCACAGTTAAATTTTGACGTTTCTGGCGACTAGAGTAGTAATTTTAAAATAAGCTAAAACAAAACTTATCTAATATTTCGCACGCAGACGCTGCTGCCAGCCTCGTGCTACAGGAATTAATCGCCTCTTACGCAAAATTGCGGAACACACGTGAGTGTGATTCGGATACACTTCGTTAAAAGGCATCTAAATTTTAGCTATGAACGTCAACTCCCCGGTCACATATTACGACATACCATCTTTGGCTTACCTAAGGCCGGCAGATATTATTCTCCCCGAAGCGCAGCGTTGCCAGAATGTTACTTTTGTAACATTTTACGTTACTTTTGACCCTCTCATGGTACTTCCATGTTACACGACTTAAAATGTTACTTTTATAATTAAATAAAAAAATATGTAAATATTTTCCAAAAAATAAAATATGATTGTGAAACGTTTTGATGACGAAGATTCCAAAGATTTCGCGCTTGCTTTGCTCGCGCTAGGTTCTTTATAGTTTAGTTCATTAGGAAGTATTCATAGATTTATTAGCGCTTTAAGCTAATAACATAGTCAAACTACGTTTATTACTGATTCTGAGTCTAAGGTTGAGAGAAGGATTAAATCAAATAATTCAAATTATCTTTTTTCAAATATGCGAAAAATAATTACCTACGCTCGCCTCGCTCGTTCTAGTCATAGGCAAAAATATAACATAATGTTACTTTTCTCGCAAAAATTTTACTTTTTAAGCTTGCTTGTGTTACTTTTGACTATTGGACACTGACAACACTGCCGGAGCGGCTAACTAAATGGCTAGATCGGCCCGATGTACGTGACTAGCCTAGCACAACGCATACAACAATCTAACTTGTCGGTCGATACCATTAACTTGACACTACACAACCCTGTTTGTTTTTTGTACGTACTCTTTTTTAATAGGTATGCATACCGCGTGTCACTACCATATAGAAAAGAAGTCACCCGACCAGCGCCAAAGTGAAACGCCCCAAGTATTATAAACGATCGATTGATGTCCACTGCCGCCTTTTAAATTTCCGGAAGTTAGAACTTGTGTAACAGTCCCATTTTTAGATACTTACCTGCATAATTATTATCCTGATGATGTAATAAATTACAGATAGAGAATTATTAACAGGCCCCCGATTCAGTAAGTAACAAGTTGTCGACAAAACCACGTGACAATATAATATTTTACTACTTTAGTGACACGTGATTTACCGGTTGTTAATTCATTAACGAAGGGTTCTGAATCGGGGCCTCAGGTTTTCTCCCGGAGTGACTGTTCGACGAACATGACAAAAAAACCTATAAAAAAATATTATGGTGTGAGGTAACCTATTTGACAGTGGAGCCTCTTTACTCTTATTCTTAGTTAACAAATTATTATTGAGATATTATTTAGTTTTGGCTGTTTCAAGTAAATAAAAAGGTAGGATTAATTAATGGTTGATTTATTAGAGATACAAGTCATAAATAAGTCTAAAGGATCCTCAGAGGCATTTTCTTCTGATGGGGCTTTCCCATATTCTTCAAAAAGTATCATGTGCTGTTCAAGGTTCTCAACATCATTGGTCTCAGAGTCAAAATATTTGTCTTCAGCATCTTGGGATAGTTGTTGTAAATCATCATACTGTTCGTCGTTGTCAATACTACTATAATCTATATCAAAATCCCTACCATCAATGAAACTGTTGTACATTTCCTGAAGAAATTCTTCACGCAATAACCTTCTTTCAGGAGCACTAATCATAGACTGTTTCCGAATTTCAGGTTTAAAGGAAGGGGTTGTATCTACTGTTTCAAAATCTCCCCATTGTTTTTTTTTTGTTTTTTGGCCTTTGCTTTGTCTTTCTTGATCATCCAATAAAGTCATTGAATCGAGATCTTCTTCCAACATCTGTTCATTTTTCATTTCCCTCATTTCATTTCGATCTACAGTTTCCAAAATTAAATCCAAAAAAGTTAAATTTTCTCTATCAACTCCATCCCGTTCATGTATTTCCTCATCTGATAAATACTGGCCAATTAACTGTTCATATAAGAGCGGATTTCTGCACATCATTTGCTTCTCACTGAAATAGTCAGATTCATTTTGTAGCTTCTGTAAAGCTCTAAACCTTCTGTTTCTTACCCTTTTATGCCTGCTCTCTGTAGAGTGATAAACTTTTAGCTGTGCTACACATTCATTAAAACTACTGATGTTAAAATCTCCTGAAACTTTTAGTTTTTCAAAATACTGCATGTGATTCGGTGCTAAATATTTTCCAAACTGAATCAAAAAATTTAATGGGGATCTCCTGTAAATATCATGTGCAATTTTTATCTTGTCAGAAGATCTTACCTCATCTTCGTTTACATTTGCGATTTTAAATGATATTTGAGTACATCTTACTAAGTAATCAATAATGTCAAAGATAGGATCAACATTCGCATCATCATCAGAGAATTCACAAAGGTCCTGGTCGGGTTGTTTGGTTACAGTTTTACTTTCATTATCGTCCATGTTAATAAGTTATTACAACGAACTGCTGTGTAGTAGTTGTTACTAATAATTTTCACTGCAAGCGCCAATGCTTATTAGAAATAATATTTTAATCTAAGATTTCGTAATTACAAATACTACTTATTTAAAGGATTTATATACTACATTTATACATACTCTGTATAATCTGTGATAGTATCATGGTCATGGGTATCTTATCCTTCAACAACAACTTTCATACATTTGACAGGTCGTAATTTTTCTTTGTATGGGAATTCCCTCTGTACTGTATGTCGTCTATGGGTAAACAATCATGTTATTTTACTGAAAACGTCAGCAGATGTCAGTAGCATCAGTAAAAAATAAATTAAGTTAATATAATAAAAAATAAATTAAGGAAATATATTAAATGAAATTAATTTCGTAATAAAATAATTCTGTGATAATAATTTTTAAGCTGGTGACCTCACAATGTCAAAACGAGTCCGGAGCTGCGTCCGCCGCAGTTTGTCACCAGCTTTATAGTCCTTTCATAGACATAGAAATAACTATAGAGCTAGTCTATAGTTATTTCTATGTCTATCTATGTGACGTTACGCTGTGACCTTACATTCCTGCCTATTTGATTTTCGCCATTTTAGCTTTGTTGGCCGTAGTATCTGAACTTAGAACTAAGTTAGTGATGTCCCCAAACGATATTCCTAACGTTTTTCGATCTTCATTGTTTATTATGATTACAGTGTGACTGTTGCCTAGAATAGAATACCCGAAATTTCCTGTTACGGTATAACTTAAGATTAAATAAAGGTCAAAGCAGTGTCAAGACGCGTCCGTCACCGTGTATCACCAGATTTGGACTCGATTCTGAACCACAACCAAAAAATGTACAGTTAATTAATGCAGCCAGTCGTAAGCCTAGTTTAAGTGTGTATAAATGAAAGTTTGTTCAAATATTATTGATAAAACTTTAATTGTACCTAGATGAGATTTCACGCCCCCAATATGTTTATTGTTACTTGCAAAAAATATCTTAATCCGTTATAAAATTATACAGAATGAAATATATTTTAATATATCTAATGTCGTATCGACACCTCAAAGTATCCTAACAGTGTGTAGTTACAAAAATATACAGTTTTATAAAATAAATATTATTATAGGCAAAATCCGATATTAAATATCGATATTACCCACCGCTACATACATCAAAATTAGCTCTGGGTTCAAATACTAGTGCCGCTTCAAATGGGCATAAAAAATTTAGCTGTCATTTGTACGGGATAGCCAGTCTATATTAATTTCTTAAGCCGGTGACAGATAGCGACGGACGCGGTCCAGACTCATCTTGACATTGTAAGGTCAAACGCTGCCATTGGTCGACCCATTGGGCTGGCGGAAGTTGACTGAAGGATAGATCAATGGCAGCGCTTGACCTCACAATGTCAAAACACGTCCAGAGACGCGTACGTCGCAGTTTGTCACTAGGTAATCAATGCCACGGTAAAATAACTTCAGAACAAATAGCCCTAGCCCTAGTATACTAAAAGCAGGAAGAAGCAGACAGTGCTTTTTGAGGTTATATTTTATTTAGTCTGATTATAACTTCAGTGCTGTGTACTTATCACTAGATGGTGTTATTGGCAATTGCAAATGTTTATTTTATGGTTTTAAATTTTTTAATGACTATTTTATTTTGTTGTAAATAGTTAAAATCTGCGTAAATTTCCTCTTATTGATTCCTATTTTTTAAATATATATTTATTTAAATTGCAAATGTTAAGATTTTGGCTCAATTGGCCGTATGTCAAGTTGACAAATTTGTCTACTGAAAACTGTCAAACGTAGTTTTAATAAAATAATTGTCAGTTACATTCAAAATTCATATAATAAAAAGTACTCTGTGAAATTCATTTGGATAAGACAAAAATAAATTCAAAACACTTTTAATCACACAATGAGTCCTTTACAATATTCTTGCACACTCAGCGCGCGAAAAGCAAACCACGGCAAGTGACAGATCGTAGTGACGTGCAAGAGTCATCGATTGAGTAGTGTTGTGTAGATTCGATTTAATCCCGCTAACAACATCCGTTTTTTCTCTTAAATAAATTCGTTAAATAAGCACTTACAACAGTCGTTCTTTCGTTTATTAGGGTTCCGTAGCCAAATGGCAAAAAACGGAACCCTTATAGATTTTTTATGTCTGGTTTGGCTTTTGTCAGACAAAAGACAAAAAGCCAGACCTAATAATTATTTTAATATTGTTCATCAAAACATGCAAGGCCTGGCCGGCAAAGAATTGGAATTAGGATTATTTTTACAAGATTTTTATGTTTATGTAATTTGTATGACAGAACATTGGTTTAAAAAATATGAATTATTGTTAAATATTGATAATTATAAAGTCGGTAGTTCGTTCACTAGGGAGTCTGCTATTAGAGGAGGGTTACTTATACTTTTGAACAATGAATTAAAATGTAAAGAACGGAAAGACATTGCGTCACTCTCAGTTGAACGAAATATTGAACTAGCATGTGTTGAGCTAGAGCAGTTTATTATAATTAGTGTGTATAGCCCCCCATCTGCAAATTACAACCTTTTCGAATCCGTTATGGATTAGGCCTTAGAAAAGGTCTGCAAATCTAATAAGAAAGTAGTTGTATGTGGAGATTTTAACATAGATATATTAGTAAACAGTCAAAATTCAGTCCGGTTTCTAAATCTTTTTAAGTCATATAATTTAGAAAATCTTTTTAATGAACCCGCAAGAGTGACTCCTACATCAGCTACTTGCTTAGATAATATTTTTTGTAATAACGATATAACAGACAAATCTATTATAAATTATTTAAGTTCGGACCATAGTGGACAAAAGGTATCGTTTGAGCACCATTATGTCTCAAATACGGTGGAGGCTGTTTATAGGCCAGTGATATATAAATTTAAGGAGAAAATTAAAAATGGTGTGGATTTACTAAGGCCTAATATTGATCATAGTGTTGATAGGTTATATGAAGATCTTTTTGGCTTAATCAAAAATGAATTTGATCAGATTTTTACACAAAGACAAATAAAAATAAATAAGCTAAAGTGTAAATTTAATAACAAAGCAACACCTGATATTTACAAATGTCGAAATACATTAAATGAGTTATATAGTTTAAGAGCAAACTCTCAGAACCCACAGATCATAGAATATGTTAAAAATTACTCTAAAATATTTAAAATTGTTTGTGTCAAAGCTAAGTCAAACCACCTCCGCAGCTTGATTTCGGGTTCTACAAATAAAGTAAAAGCCACGTGGAGTATAATAAATAATCTCAGTTGGAGTACGCGTCCGTTGTATGGAATCCACCGTATTTCAAGTATATTAACCTGTTGCAGGGCATTCAGGCAAAGTTTATAAGACGTTTAAAATATAAGTTTAAAAATTGTAATGATGGTAAATTTCAGTCTCTGGTGAACCGCCGAGAACATATTATGGATCAAAGATTTTTGTATAAAATAACCAACAATGTAGTTGACAGTTCTTACCTACTGAGCAAAATAGTTTTTAAGTGTTCAAGTCTTCGATCACGACATAAAAGCACTTTTGTTGCACCCGTTTGTAGTTCCAAGTACCGGAAAAATAGTTTTATTGTAAGAGCTACAAACAAATACAATGCAGCTTTCAGTCACATAGACATTTTTAGTGAGCGTATGGCGAGATTTCGTCGTCTTTTGAAATCCACGTAAGCCCTAACCGCACACCTACCTTCTTCTGCCTTCTATTTAAGTTAAGCATGTCTTATTGTTTAATCGATGTTTGTTTGGTTGTTGTTGCTCGATTGTTTTCTTTTTTCCCGCATGTGTCTCTTATCAACATAAAATGTACCAATTAGCATTGGAAACTTTAAATGCTCATGTATAATTAATTTAATGTTAGCAATATGTATTATTAAAATGCTGTATGTTTCCTTAATAAAGATAAATAAAAATTAAAATAAATATATAAAGAAACATGTAAACAAAAATCAAGGGATCACACTTACTCTCTCAAAATTAGAGATAAGCAAATTAACTCAAACAAAGAAGTCGCAAATACTTTTGAAAAATTCTTCTTCTACAACTGAAGAACTTGCTTCTTCTACTGAACTAGCTGAATCTCTTCTAAAGTCAAGTGTGGATGTGTGTAAATCTCCATTACATTTTAGATATATAAATCCCGATGTAGTAATAAAAACTTTTAGAGAATTAAAACTGAAAAAAACTGAAGACCTATGGGGAATCTCTGTCAATATCATTAATACAATTATAAATAATATAGCCCCATACCTTACAATTATTTTCAACAAATGTATTGATGATAGAGAATTCCCAACTTCAATGAAATTTAGTAAAATAATTCCTTTTTTAAAATCAGGTGAGAAAAGTGACCCCTCCAATTTTCGACCAATATCTGTTTTACCGGTTCTTAGTAAAATATTTGAAAAAAATATGTTTAATCAACTTCTATCCCATTTTGTTCTGAATAAATTACTACACAATAAACAATATGGTTTCACGTAAGGTAGAAGTACTACTGATGCTGGAGTTGCACTTTTAAAACACGTGTTTGATGCTTGGGAGAGTAAGCAAGATGCTCTAGGTGTCTTTTGTGATCTCTCTAAAGCTTTCGATTGTGTAGATCATCAAATTTTACTAAAAAAAACTGAGACATTATGGTGTATCGAACGAGTCTTTAGATTTAATAAACTCTTATCTCACAGGTAGAACGCAAAAAGTATGTATTAATGGAGCTAAGTCTTCGGGATCGCCTCTAACTATGGGTACCTCAGGGGCAGTATTAGAACCGCTACTGTGTCTTAGATAAATAAATGACCTTCCTTACTTTAGAAAAGACCTATGTGAGATGATGTTATTTGCGGATAATACATCGTTAATTTTCAAAATTAAAAGGGGTCAAGAATCCTTTGACGATGTCAATAATGCCCTCTCGCTTGTATTGCATTGGATTAGTACTAACAATCTTTTGCTCAATGCAAACAAAACAAAATGCATAAAATTTACAATGCCTAATGTAAGGGAGGTCTCAACGCCTATTACTGTAAAAGATGAACAACTAGATATGACAAATTCCACTACGTTCTTAGGAATAACTTTAGATTGCCGTTTGCAATCGGGTGCTCATATTGAGACTTTGTCAGGGAGACTTAGTTCAGCCGCTTATGCTGTGAGAAAGTTAAGACAATTGACGTATGTTGAAACGGAAAGATTAGTGTATTTTAGCAATTTTCACAGTATGATGTCTTATGGAATACTGTTATGGGGCTCAGCTGCAGATATTGAAACCATCTTTGAACTGCAAAAGAGAGCTGTTCGGGCTATTTATAACCTTAGACCACGGGACTCTCTAAGAGAACTATTTAAAGAAATTAACATACTTACAGTTGCTTCTCAATATATTTATGAAAATATTATGTATGTTCGCAAAAATGTGCACCGATTTTCCAAGAAAAATGACATACATAAGTATAATACAGGGCATAAAGATAAACTTGTCGTTCCAAATTTCAGATTGCATAAGGTAGGAAGTTCATACATGGAAAAATGTATTCGTATTTTTAATAAATTACCACAATCCCTTACTGAACTGCCAGTATTTGAACTTAAATTACATGTTAAGATGATTTTAATGAAAAAGGCATTGACTTATATATTACTTCGTAAGGACAGGGCGGACCGCATGTTAAACTGTTGCCACTAACGTGGCCCTAAAGTGGTCCTCTTTAGACCGAAGTAACGTAGTCGGCTGTCGGCTGTCGTCTAGAGCAAAGCTACGTTAAAATTAGGAAAATGATAAGTTTTGTCGTGTTTACTACGACAAAAGCACAACTAACAAAAAGTATGATATTTAACATCACAGGTAAATCGAAAATATGAAGAAACATAAATACATTGTTTTAGAGATTTTGTTTCCGTATTCTCAATGTTTGGCATAATAGAAAGCAACGCATGGTGTGTTGCTGCTTAATCTTACGACACAGTTAGTGTTTAGACACAATAGATGGCGTTAGTGTGTCAATGGTGGTAAACGTGTAGAGTGATTTGTTCTGTAACCCGTATCTTTACTATTTAGATCAATGGAAAAAGGGTTAATAATACACCGTTAGTAAAACCGTAATAACTAAGTATAGACTGGCTGCTGTGACCCTACATTCCTGCCTATTTGATTTTCGCCATTTTGGCGCTGAAAGCCGTAGTATCTGACCTTGGAACTAAATTAGTGATGTCCCCAAGTCGATATTAGTAACGTTTTTCGATCTTCATTATTTATGATAGTTTCAGTGTCTGTGGGTGCCACTAGGTGGATGCTTATAATGAATATCCGAAATTTCCTGTTACAGTATAATTAAGATTAAATATACAGGATCAAAGCAGTGTCAAGACGCGTCTATCGCCGTATATCACCGCCGTGACGCGATTTTGAAACCAATCCAAAAAAAAATAAGTTCATTAATGCCTAGTGTGTATGAACGAAAGTTAGTTAAAAAAATATTGATAGAACTTTAATTGTACTTAGTTAAGGTTTCACGTCCCCAATATGTTTACTATTACTAGGAAAAAAAAACTTAAACCGTTTTAAAATTGCAATATTTACATCTAATGTCGTATCGAAACGTCAAAGTATCACAGCAGTGTGTAGTTACAAAATATCTATTAATATAGTTTCAAAATCGGATATTAAATATCGATAAACTGGGTGACTTTTTTTACCATCAGGAAAAAAGAACTGTGTATTTTGTACCTAAAAAAATTCTATACGGATTGTATTTATAAAATACAACTGATTTTATAAATTTTGGAATTTTCAAAAAAATGCATAAACTTAGAATAAATTAGTTCATGCGTATTATTCGTAGGAAGAACTTATTATGACTTATTATCCTATTTTTCATTAGACTGTATCGGTGTAGTAGGTAAGTAGGTATAACTACGACATCTGAGGCGTACTTAAAAGATTGAAATCAACCTATTTACAAATCACACTGATTGTATTTACACATCGAATACATACGTATGTGCTCCATATATTTACATTACTAATTATAGGGTACACTACATAAATCCGAAAACATTAATTCCGAATTTCACTATCACGAATTTCAAAATACCGAATCATAAAATTCCGAACGGTTTAAAACTACGAAAATGAAAATTCCTATTTATCATTATTCCGAATTATTAAAATTCCTAAATCTCAATTTTCCTAACGTTTATAATTCCTAATTTAAAAATTCCAACTTATTAATTATCCGATATAACAAAAAATTGTATAATATCATTTAATATAAAAACAATGCGATTTTTTTTTTAATGTAGCTACCTCTTGCTGCATGTTTGCAGGTAAGCATGCATCATGCAAGTAAGCATGCAGTATGCAAGAAGGCATGCAGCATGCTAGCAGGCATGCAGCATGCTAGCAGGCATGCAACATGAAAAATGCCAACATAAAATAATTTTAAAAGTAGCTGCTGCATGTAGGCAAGCATGCATTAGGTAGCATGCATGCATCATGCAGGCAGGTTAAGCGCTCGGCGGCCGCTGCCGCGGCACGCTCACTACGCTCGCTGCGTAAATTGTAAATTTACAATTTACATTTTACTTTTACAATAGTAATTTTTTCACAAATAATCACATTTCCATTATTGGTGTGGAACAGTAATATCAATATTATTAAATTACAAGCAACAAAAACGAAAGATATCAACAAGAACAACAATGAAAAAATTGGTAAGGGAATGATATGATATACGAAGTATGAATGACTTCTTCTTTGTCTATGGATGGCTCATGGCGACGACACTGACACAGACACTGAAAAAGTAATGCACAGAGCAATTAACTTCAATTAAATAAGACAAAAGTCCACAGAAAGTTTTTATTGACAAAATTTGTATGAATTCAGATACAATTTTTCTAGACATTTGCTGATTTAACCACAGATTATGTAATTAAAAAAAACATATTGACATTTGACATTGACAGCATGTTAGAGATGTTCAGATTTTTTCATTAACGATATTCGAACTAGGTCGAGGTTAAAAAATTCAATACTTTTAATCTTTGGAATAAATTTGGAAATATTAAAATTAAAACAAACCACAAAAGTATTAAAAACCATTTATATTTACTCTCAGGCTCTTACTTTAGCTAAAAACAATACAAAAACTTTTCTAACCTAAGTTGTTAAAATTTCTAATATTTTTTATAGTGTTATTTGGTACAATGAATGACATAAAAACTTCCTTCAACAATCAACATTAGTTACTTTTGCCTGTTTGTATATCTAGCCTTTAGTGCCAAGTAAAAGAATATAATGTGTTATTTATTATTATATTAATAACTTAGGTTAACAGTTACAGATTTGAATCCACCCGAGCTTGAACTCATTACACAATTATGAAAAGCCAAGGCTATAATAAAGTCAATAAACTGAGACTCCGGAGATATTTTGTATGGAGGTCCTACCAAATGTCTCCGGCCAAACCCGGATTCAATCCTTTTTGTATGGGGTTCTGAAAAATTTCGGATGCATGTAGTCCGTCCGAGCCTAAGTCAATAAGTCCTTTCAAGAAATTCAAGTTTTATGGAGCGATTTATGACATATCGGATTTTCCGTTTCACCCATACAACTTCATATAATATTTGAAAAAAAATGTTTTGAATTTATATCATTGCATCAAACACAATAACTTTTGCCTCTTTAAATCTAAGCAAAAATTACAAACTGATAATAGGTATAGCTTATTGATTTCAAAAATAAATTAATATGATTTTCTTGGAAGAATTACAGACCCATCTCGCTTTTGAGCCATGTCTACAAGTTGTTTTCGAGGGTCATCACGAATCGTCTCGCGCGTAGGTTCGATAACTTCCAGCCTCCCGAACAAGCCGGCTTCCGAAAAGGCTATAGTACCATAGACTACATCCATACGCTGCGGCAAATTATACAGAAGACCGAGGAGTAAACCTTGCCACTATGCTTGGCGTTTGTGGACTATGAGAAAGCCTTTGATTCTATCGAGACCTGGGCAGTGCTACAGTCTCTCCAGCGGTGCCATATCGACTATCGGTACATCGAGGTGCTGAAGTGTTTATACAAAAACGCCACCATGTCGGTCCGAGTACAGGAGCAGAGCACGAAGGCGATTCCTCTGCAGCGCGGCGTAGGGCAGGGAGATGTTATATCTCCGAAACTGTTCACCGCTGCATTGGAAGACGCCTTCAAGCTCCTGGAATGGAAAGGATTCGGCATCAACATTAACGGCGAGTACATCACTCACCTTCGGTTTGCCGACGATATCGTGGTCATGGCAGAATCGCTTGAAGACCTCGGCACAATGCTCGATGGCCTTAGTCGAGTTTCCCAACAAGTAGGCCTTCGGATAAACATGAACAAAACAAAGATGATGTCCAATGCCCATGTTGCGCCCTACCCAGTATCAGTTGGGAGCTCTACTCTCGAAATTGTTAACAAGTATGTCTAGTCTACCTGAGACAAGTGATCCAGTTGGGTAGGTCAAATTTTGAGAAGGAGGTCAATCGTCGAATCCAACTCGGCTGGGCAGCGTTCGGAAAACTACGTAACGTCTTCTCGTCCAAAATACCTCAGTGCCTAAAGACGAAAGTCTACAACCAGTGTGTGTTACCAGTGATGACATATGGAACTGAAACGTGGCCTCTCACTATTGGCCTCATAAGAAAGCTCAAGGTTGCACAGCGTGCTATGGAAAGGGCTATGCTCGGCGTTTCTTTGCGAGATTGAATCAGGAATGAGGAGATTTTGTGACAACCACGATCGAAATTTTAAAACGGACGTATTTTGGCGCACTTATGAATGATCCCTAAGCCAATTTCGCCCGCTACGCTTGCATCAACGTTGGCCCAACGGTGAACTGCCTTGACTTTAAGCGTTGCATCACCCAAGTCATTCAGTGTTCAAATCCCAGCGGAACGCGGTATATCATCTTGTCTTTTTGTGAGAAGATTGAACATTTAATTTCATAAATTTACCTCTAACACCATCTAGCGCAAAACTTAAGAACGATTAAGAAAAATCTACAAGGTTGTGGTACGACAGTTTCATACGAAATTGATAGTTCCACAAATTAACAAGAGATGGCAGATCCAATAAGGATATGTGCTGGTTGCAAAGAACAAATACCACATCGCCGCTATTTAATTTGCTACCAATGCGAACAGACTTATGACATCGATTGTGCTAATGTTCCTGAAAAAAGATTCCTCAATACGATGACAAATGAACATAAAAATAAATGGAAATGTCCCTTGTGCTTTAGTAAAATGGCAAAAATAAATAATACAAACACGCCTGTCCAGCGAATACGTGATAAAGAGGAAAACGTAAACATAGAAAGCCGAAAAAGACGTCAAGAAATATCGCCAGTGCCCGACGAGGACTCATTCAACCTAATTGAAGGAGATACTCTATTAGACAACTCAACCCAAACACCAAATGTTGTAATAAATACTTCACCGATACTCAACCAGAATGAACCAGTAACTCTTGATCAGATAAATATTATTATTCAACAAAATCTGCAAGAGAATAATAAGTAATTTTTACTAGCAATTCAGAATACTATTCAAAGGGAAATAGAGAGGGCTCTTATTGATTTGAAGACTGACTTTAAAACGAATATCACGAACATCCAAATAAAACAAACATCAACAGACAAGAATATTGCAGAATTAGAAGAAAAAATAAAATTATTGCAGATTGAAACTAAAAGATTACAAACAGAACATGAAGTTATAAAAAGGGAACTCAATGATACGATTAAAAACACACAAAAATACCCAGAAAATTGTAACTATAATAATGAAAAATATATCGTCCTTCATGGGTTAGCTATGAAATATAACGAGAGTGACGACGAGCTCTTCGACAGAGTTTCATACATTTTCTATGATATTTTAAACATAAACATATCACAATATATAGAAGATATAACTGTCATAGGAAAAAAAGGCAGTAGAAACCCACTTAAGATAGAATTAACTACCAGAAGACTACGAAACCACATCCTTAAAAACGCCCCCTATTTTAGAGACAACGGTCTAGGAGTGAGTGAATACCTAAGTGCATCGGACTTAAAAGAAAGGCGAGAACTTAAACGGTCTCTTCAAGAAGCACGCAAAAATGGCCACCACGCAATTATAAGGGAAAACAAACTGATCATAAATGGTAGATTGTCCGATGTAGAGTCTGGAAGGGCGACGATTACGAATAAGGAAGAACATAACACAACAAGAGAAAATAATACACTACATTCTGAAACAGGCCCGAACACAAACCTCCAAATTAGTTCCAAGAAAAACCATTCCTTTCGAAAGTAACTTTTGTGTTTTCTACCAAAACGTGCAGAGTATAAATAATAAAATATACCTACTCGAAGACTTTATAAATAGCAACCAAAACGTGCACTCTATATGCCTAAGTGAAACGTGGCTAAATAAGGAAAAACTACAGACCTTCACGATACCAGGATACAGGATGGGATCTCACTTCTGCCGAGCAACTAGGACAACAACTGAGGGTGGTGGTGTGTGTATAATGATTAAAGAAAATATAGAGACGACCACGAGGAGCGATATCGAACAAATGTCCCACGAGAATGTCTTTGAAATATGCGCAGTCGAGTTTGCAAAAAATAATATTTTACTAATTAATGTATACTGGCCTAATAGTTCTAAGAACCAAGAAGTATTCCTAGAATGTATAGAAAATCTTTTAAAACTGTTGTTTAAAAAAGATAGAACAAAAACTATATTGATAGGAGGAGATTTCAATGTAAATTTCCTAACAAATAACAAACTAATGAATACCTTAAAAACAGTTATGCTAGAATATAATTTTCATCAGATTGTAAAGGAACCAACGCGAGTCACTCCAACCAGCTCAACTTGTGTTGACCTCCTATTCATTAATAATAAAAATGGCAATTATGAGCTTCTCACCAAAGAATTCGGCTTTTCTGATCACAGGGGGAATATCTTTACTATACCGATTATTACACTAACTCCTAAACACTTTTTAACGGTAAAAAGAATTTACAGCGAAAAAACTATAAATGACTTTAGAAACGAACTTAAAACTATCAACTGGAATAATGTGATTATACCTACAGAAAATCTAAACTATAACTATGTTTTTAAAACTACTCTTCAAGCTCTACTAAGTAAACACATTCCTAAACTAACTTTAAAATCACACATAAAAACTAAGAACTTTAACCTAACATCTGGTATTAAATTATCTTGCCATAACAAAAGATTGCTACAACTACTAAAGTCACAAACAAAAAGTAAAATTATACATAACTATTGCAAAACATATAATAAAACTCTAAGAAAAGCGTTTCTTATGTCAAAAAAGATTAATAATTCAAATAAATACGCAAATGCTACTAACAAAAGTAGAGCCATGTGGCAAATTATCAATAACGAAGCAAAGTCGAAACCTCGAGCGCCAAAACAGAACATTACATTAAAACACAACCTTAAAATATACAAAGACCCAAAATTTATAGCTAACTATTTTAATCGACACTTCACAACAATAAGTAATGCACAAAACCTAATTGCCTACAAAAAGAACACCGCAAAAAATTATCTACTAAACTCTCTATATCTACATCAGATCGAAATGACAGAAACATATAATATTATAAAGAACCTCAAGAATAAAACTAGCTTTGGCATCGACGAAATTCCACCTCGCCTAGTGAAAAAATGCGCAGACGAACTCTCTCTTCCTTACACACTATTAATAAACCAATCCTTTAGAGAAGGCCGTTTCCCTGACTCTTTGAAAGTTTTACTAGTTAAACCAGTCCATAAGAAGGGAGACAAAACCGATGCTAACAATTATCGACCCATAGCTTTATTACCAACTTCTGCAAAAATTTTTGAAACCGCTATGGTAAAACGACTTGTATCTTTCTTTGAAAAATTCAAAATTTTACACGCCTCACAATTTGGGTTCCGTAAAAATAGATCTACCGTTCTAGCAATTTATAAATACGTGCAAAAGATACTCAACATAATTAATAACAAAGAATATGCCGTGGGCTTACTGCTCGACATGAGCAAAGCGTATGATAGAGTCGATTATAAAATATTGCTGGATAAACTCTACGACCTGGGCGTCAGGGGACTAGCATTTGATTGGTTTAGATCCTATCTTGAAAACCGAAGTCAATACGTCGAAATACAAAACACCAACTTTGATACAGGTCAAATTGAACAAATAAGATCCGATCTAACCTCCGTCACTGGCTCTATCCCACAAGGTAGCGTCTTGGGCAGTATTCTCTTTCTGGTATACGTGAATGATCTCCCACAGACAATTCCATTCGATAGCATTTCATTCGCAGACGACGTTTCGGTGATCTTGTCTTGCAAAAATTATAATACCCTTGAAAAGGACTTAACTAAAGCATTAAACTCTATTACAGAATGGCTCAATCAAAACAACCTCCAATTAAATATTGAAAAAACTAAATAAATACAATTTAAACCATATCAAAAGAATTCTCTTGACATAAATTTTACTTTTAAAAATCATAAAATTAAATCTGTAGTTTCAGCGACATTATTAGGTATTGAGATTGACACAAACATGAACTGGAAAGCTTATATCCAAATCTTATCAAATAAATTATCTTCATTCATTTACGCCCTGAGCAGACTGAAGCGAGTCACTGACCTGAAAAGCGCACTATCCGCTTATTACGCGTACGCTCATTCGCGCATGTCATACGGCATAATTTTGTGGGGAAATAGTAGCGACATACAAAAAATCTTCGTCTTGCAGAAAAAATGTATAAGAATATTAACGAATATAAAACAAAGAGATTCATGCAAACCACATTTTCAAAAATTAAATATACTAACCCTTTCTTGTCTTTACATCTTCGAAGCTTGTAAATTTGTCAAAAAACATCAAGACCTATATTCCCCAATCAAAATTATAAGACGCAATAACCGATACCAAAACAAGCTTAAAATACCTTTTACTAAACTTAAATTATTCTCTACGGCCCCACATTCAATGTTGATTAAAATTTATAACCACGTCCCAAATTCCATTAAAAATATCGACCACAACATAAAATTTGAAAGCGAACTGAGAAAGCTTCTCATACAAAAAAGCTACTACAGCATAGCAGAATTTTTTGAGGATGACCTCTACTAACAAAAAAGTAGAATTTTCACTATCATGTCTCATATGATCAGCATGTTATATTATAATAAAATTGCAATTTAATTTAACATATTACAATATTTAATCGTTTAAGTACATGTGACGCCCTTACAGGGCGTCACATGTACTTAAACCCCACTACTGTCAACTGTAAACCCATGTGACACGCATTAAAGATTTTGAGTTTGAGTTTGAGTTTGAGTTTGATTCGTAAACGATCAAAAGTTGCTGACATAGCCCAACGGATAAGCAAGCTGAAGTGGCAGTGGGCGGGGCACATAGCACGTAGAACTGACGGCCAATGGGGCAGAAAGGTTCTGGAATGGAGGCCACGTACCGGCAAGCGTAGCGTAGGACGTCCACCTACAAGGTGGACAGACGACCTGGTAAAGGTTGCAGGAAGCCGCTGGATGCGAGCCGCTTTCAACCGGCCAATCTGGAAGTCACTGGGGGAGGCCTATGTTTAGCAGTGGACGTCCTATGGCTAAAATGATGATGAATGATGATGATTTTCTTTAAATACTTGATGCGAAAAACGGAACGTTTTTAACACATTACTTCAGCTTAACAACTTCCATACAAAAAAATTGTATGAATCCAGATTCTCGGTTGTACCTTCTTTTTCTTCATCTTTACCGTCAATCACGGTTGTGTCCAAAGCCATTGCTTTGGAGCCCAGGGTCCGCTTTCCTTGATTTACTCCTCCACTTCACGCGGTCTTGAGGGTATCTAGTTGTGAGATCATTGGCATCAGCCCTCACGACGTCAAGCCAGCATTTCTTGGGTCTACCCCTTTTGCCAGGACCTGGCGGTGGCGGCATGGCCAGACATTTGTTTCCTACGTAGCTTGCCAGTTTCCGCAAAACATGGCCGTACCAGCGTAGGCGACTCTCCTGCAGTTTGTCTGCCATATCACGGACACGCAACCACGCACGCGCTCGCGCTGGCCAGGCGGCCCCTTTCTTCAGTCAGTCAGCCTTTGCGCGTTACCCGGCGTGACCGTGTCGGAAGCATCGTTCACTCGCCGTAATTACGTAGTCGTACGTTATAATGGCTTATGAATATTCAAATATACTAATACTTAGCGTTCACCGGACTTAACGCCGCTAGATTTTTATTTGTGGGCCGAGTTGAAGCGGCTAGTGTAAAGTGTACACTGAGAAAGCACAAAGTCATATGAGTTTAAACTTTAAATAGTGCAGACACTCTTCGCCGTTTAACAAATAATATGCAACGACGTGCTAGTTTGTGTTGGGAATTGTGAAAGAAAAGGCGATCATTTTGAACAATTGTTAAAATATTGTTAAAAGGTACGTTATAATTAGGGGAACACCCAAAAATTCCGAAATATTTAATTCCAAATTTGAGTATTCCGATTTTCTTATATCCGAACTTCATAATTCTGAATAAATAAAATCCCTTAGAAATAGAATCCCATCATGCAGGCAGGTTAAGCGCTCGGCGGCCGCTGCCGCGGCACGTTCACTACGCTCGCTGCGCTCGCTCCATTCGCTCGCCTTCGCGCTGTGCGGTCACTGTTCTAACCTAACCTAACCTCGGATTCGCTCTAAAGTAAAAATAAAACAATTTAGTTGATTATTCGTCCCACTTTCAGAATATTGATAATCGTAATACTGTTTTCGGGCTAATGACACTTCGATGTTTTAATTTTTTGTACTTGTGATAATCGGAAAAATAAGATCTTCGTATTATTAACATTCGGTAAAATAAGATTCGTGATTCTTAAAAATCGGGATTTTATTTATTCAGAATTATGAAGTTCGGATATAAGAAAATCGGAATACTCAAATTTGGAATTAAATATTTCGGAATTTTTGGGTGTTCCCCTAATTATAACGTACCTTTTAACAATTGTTCAAAATGATTGCCTTTTCTTTCACAATTCCCAACACAAACTAGCACGTCGTTGCATATTATTTGTTAAAAATAAAAATCTAGCGGCGTTAAGTCCGGTGAACGCTAGGTATTAGTATATTTGAATATTCATAAGCCATTATAACGTACGACTACGTAATTACGGCGAGTGAACGATGCTTCCGACACGGTCACGCCGGGTAACGCGCAAAGGCTGACTGACTGAAGAAAGGGGCCGCCTGGCCAGCGCGAGCGCGTGCGTGGTTGCGTGTCCGTGATATGGCAGACAAACTGCAGGAGAGTCGCCTACGCTGGTACGGCCATGTTTTGCGGAAACTGGCAAGCTACGTAGGAAACAAATGTCTGGCCATGCCGCCACCGCCAGGTCCTGGCAAAAGGGGTAGACCCAAGAAATGCTGGCTTGACGTCGTGAGGGCTGATGCCAATGATCTCACAACTAGATACCCTCAAGACCGCGTGAAGTGGAGGAGTAAATCAAGGAAAGCGGACCCTGGGCTCCAAAGCAATGGCTTTGGACACAACCGTGATTGACGGTAAAGATGAAGAAAAAGAAGGTACAACCGAGAATCTGGATTCATACAATTTTTTTGTATGGAAGTTGTTAAGCTGAAGTAATGTGTTAAAAACGTTCCGTTTTTCGCATCAAGTATTTAAAGAAAATCATCATCATTCATCATCATTTTAGCCATAGGACGTCCACTGCTAAACATAGGCCTCCCCCAGTGACTTCCAGATTGGCCGGTTGAAAGCGGCTCGCATCCAGCGGCTTCCTGCAACCTTTACCAGGTCGTCTGTCCACCTTGTAGGTGGACGTCCTACGCTACGCTTGCCTGTACGTGGCCTCCATTCCAGAACCTTTCTGCCCCATTGGCCGTCAGTTCTACGTGCTATGTGCCCCGCCCACTGCCACTTCAGCTTGCTTATCCGTTGGGCTATGTCAGCAACTTTTGATCGTTTACGAATCTCCTCATTCCTAATTCAATCTCGCAAAGAAACGCCGAGCATAGCCCTTTCCATAGCACGCTGTGCAACCTTGAGCTTTCTTATGAGGCCAATAGTGAGAGGCCACGTTTCAGTTCCATATGTCATCACTGGTAACACACACTGGTTGTAGACTTTCGTCTTTAGGCACTGAGGTATTTTGGACGAGAAGACGTTACGTAGTTTTCCGAACGCTGCCCAGCCGAGTTGGATTCGACGATTGACCTCCTTCTCAAAATTTGACCTACCCAACTGGATCACTTGTCTCAGGTAGACTAGACATACTTGTTAACAATTTCGAGAGTAGAGCTCCCAACTGATACTGGGTAGGGCGCAACATGGGCATTGGACATCATCTTTGTTTTGTTCATGTTTATCCGAAGGCCTACTTGTTGGGAAACTCGACTAAGGCCATCGAGCATTGTGCCGAGGTCTTCAAGCGATTCTGCCATGACCACGATATCGTCGGCAAACCGAAGGTGAGTGATGTACTCGCCGTTAATGTTGATGCCGAATCCTTTCCATTCCAGGAGCTTGAAGGCGTCTTCCAATGCAGCGGTGAACAGTTTCGGAGATATAACATCTCCCTGCCCTACGCCGCGCTGCAGAGGAATCGCCTTCGTGCTCTGCTCCTGTACTCGGACCGACATGGTGGCGTTTTTGTATAAACACTTCAGCACCTCGATGTACCGATAGTCGATATGGCACCGCTGGAGAGACTGTAGCACTGCCCAGGTCTCGATAGAATCAAAGGCTTCATCCTACCCACGCAACATAGAAGGGTTAAAAGCTATCTGCAAAGCTCCCGCGATTTTATTTATTTATAATAAGAAATGTCGACCAAAACCGTAGACAGTGCTATTCGTGAGTTAAATAAGACCGTTCTCAATCTTCAGAACAAAGTTTTATCACTCGAAAAACTAATATTGGATCAAAATAAGCTGATAAAACAATTGGTAACTGGTAAGGAAAAAACCGCAACGGTGCCGAAGACAAGTGTTGTCGACACAGAAGAGGGTAGTCCATCACCGCAACCAGCGCAGCGACCAATGCGTGATGCCCGGATTCGTGCGGCATCGGCAATAACCTCAGCGAGTCGGAAGGCGAAGGCAACGGGGAATGTATCACCTGCTCTCTCGGACAACAGTAACGCTGCCGCCGTCGATATTATAAAATCAGCCAATCCTTGTGTATCCCCTACCACGGGTATCGCGTCGTCTCCGCGTCTCGAGTCTGACGCATCTAATGCAGGCACACAAGCGCACCGCGCAAGCTCCGACGCGGACTGGATCGAGGTGAAACGGAAGCGCACTCGTCACACACCTGCAAACGTTACTCGTGGTACGGCCTCCCCCACTTCGACAATGTTACTTGCAGCCGAACGTAAAGCGTATCTGCATTTGTACTTTGTAAAATCGGGCACAAGTGTAGAACAAGTTAAACAACATTTGCATACAATTTGCCCTGACGATGTATGTATTGCAGAAGCATTGAAACCGAGAGGTGATTACGCATCTTTTAAACTAACCGTCCCTGCCAAAAACTCAGGTAAATATTTGTCACCGGAGTACTGGGCTAAAGATGTTCATATCAAACCTTGGCGCAGTGGATTTCGAAACCAAAAGTCAGATTAATTCAAAATCAATATCGACATATCAGATATTCTATCAAAATGTTAGAGGTCTCCGTTCGAAGTTAGATATCTGTAAAACTGCCATATTAAGTGAACCATTTGATATATTTGCATTAACTGAAACCTTCCTACAAAGTGGTGTTAATGATGCTGAAGTGTTCCCTAAGGGTTATACTGTTTTAAGGCAAGATCGAGCCCATGATGTAGGCTGGGGTGGTGTGTTATTGGCAGTTAATGATATGTACAAAATTCACCGTATAGTTGACATAGATGGCTATTCAAAGGACATCGAAATTGTTATGGCTATAGTATCACTCAAATATTGCAGTATATTATGTTGTGTAGTGTACATTCCACCTAATTCTAGCGAAGATAAATATGTAAATACCTTTTTAGTACTTGAAAACACTGTTGAAAAATATGCAAAGCTGGACGTATTGATAATTGGCGATTTCAATCTTAACTCCGCTAGCCAAAACGTTAATATAGAATTTAATTACTTTCTCACTTTTTGTAACTTAAAACAATTAAACAGTGTTATGAATAAATATGGAAATATGTTAGATTTGGTTCTGAGCAGTCAGGGTAGTGGGTGCGTGAGTGTTACTAGTTTTTTTTTTGTCTAAAGTTCTTTATTTAACAGATAATTAAACAATTGCAATGTAATTGTTTAATTATCTGTTAAATAAAGAACAATTACATTGCACAACTTAATTACAGTCATACAATCAACAACTTATAAAAACTACTTTATGAGGCTAGTTATAGGCACCTTTAAAAGTTAATTAACATGATAAGTGTGTACTTATTAGGACAGACTGTTAAAGAAACTAAATAATTATCTGTATAATTAAGATAAAATTGCAAAATTATTGTACTAATTTACGCTTACTTCATAATAAATAGTGAATAGTGGGTAGGATACAAGTTTACACCAAAACAAAAGTACTAATACCGTACTTAGTGGTGCATACAAAGTTAAGTCGCACTAGCGACATGAGCCTCCCCGTCCCCCGCTCGTGTTGAGTAACAGGCGACGGAGGGGAGCTACGGTCGCTCTTGTGAGACGTTTTCAAACTGGTTGTGCGCAAGCTCACCGGTCCGCGTGACGTCCGCGGGTGGAAACAAGAGGTAGTGATGCGGAAGGCGATACGTTCCGTACCTGTCGATGTAAGGTAAGTCTGATTTCGAAGTTTTACATATTTTTGATATTAGTGGATTTTTGTGACATGAGTTCTTAGAATAGAAGTTTTTAGTTAATTTTAGTATATACTGCATTATAGAAGGAAGTTTAATTTTACGCTGTAATTTATTTAAATTAGTTTTAAATCTGGTGTTGAATGAGATTTTTAGTGCTTTATTTTGGATCATTTGAAGTAATTGGTAGTTTGTCATACAGGTGCTGCTCCAGGCTGGGCAGGCATACGTTATACACGGCCTAACAAGAGTCGTGTAGATTCTTATTTTAGTTTTGGGGCTCAGCTTGCTTTTGCGGTTTAAAATTGGACTTAGTGCGCCTATAGCTTGAGCACCTTTGACTCTTATGTCCGCAACATGTTTAGACCAGTTGAGTTTATTGTCCATTTTAACACCGAGATATCGAACCGCGGTACTCCAGGGAATATGGTGACCTGAAATACTTAGCGTACGCTTTGGAGCTTGACGCTGTCGGGTAAATAGAATCGCTTCTGTTTTAGCTGCATTCAGTTTTAATTTCCATTTAGTGAAATATAGATTTAGATTGTCAGTAGCAAGTTACAGGCGGCTTATAATGAGGTCCACATTCTCTGAAGATGTAAAAGAGGCTGTGTCGTCGGCAAAGCAGGCAATACTAGTTCGTGGCTGGACAGGTATGTCGTTCAAGTACAAAAGAAAGAGGTATGGTCCCAAAATTGACCCTTGAGGGACTCCCGCGTGAATTACTCGACATGAGGATTTGATTTTATCGTCTATAAAAACTATAAACATACGGTTTGATAAATACGACTTAATGAGTTTTAATAAATTGATGGATATATTTAATTTCAAAGATTTATGCAGAAGACCATCATGCCATACGGTGTCGAAGGCTTTTTCGATGTCGAGTAGAAATAAACCGGTAGATTGACGGAGATTAAGATGGTGAGAAACATGTTCAGATACTCTGGAAAGTTGCTGAGTAGTCGAGTGTAAAGAGCGAAAGCCAAATTGTTCGTTTATAAGTAAGTGATCGGATGCCATTAGTAAACGGGTGTAGATCACTTTTTCAAACAGTTTTCCAAGGGACGGTAATAAGCTAATTGGTCGGTAATTAGTGGGTATTGATTCATCTTTGCCTGGTTTCTTGAGGGCAATAACTTTTGCTGTCTTCCAAGCTTCGGGAAAGTATCCCAAGAAAAAACAACCGTTAAAAAATTTTTGTGATAAAAACTACTGTTTTTTGGGATATATTTTTGACCAGGGCATTGGTTATGCCATCCAAGCCCGGCGATTTACGTGGTTTCAAAGATGTTAATACTTTACGTATTTCGGAGGGACGCACAGGTTTTTCAAGAGTATGAATTTGATGTTCTTCAATAGTTCGTATTGAGGTTCGTACATCGCTTTCTATTTCCGGGTTAGACCAATCAGAGGTAAGCCGCGTATTACTGAGAAAGGAAGAAGCCAACAATTCAATCTGCCGTATATTATCGGATACTAGGGAACCATCGGCTTGCTTCAAAGGTGGTATATTTTGAGTTTTAGGCTTAAGAGATTTAGTTAAGCGCCAAAGGTCACTACTGGGATTGTCTACTTTAGCAAGTTTGTCATTCCAAACTTTGTCTTCATGTAGTTTGATAAAAAGTGCAATTTGAGTATTCAAAGTATTTATTGTGTAACGAATCTGTCTTTTTATAACGGAACTGGGCAAACCTGAATCTATACGGCGAAGGTAGTTTTTATAATGAATTACGCGCTTGATATATTGTGGTAATTTACATCTACTAGGACGGTTCACTTCACGCGTTGGTACTGCAATATCTCTAGCTTTAATTATGGTATTTTGGAGGTGATCAACAGCTGAATCTATTTCTTCGATAGATTTGAAAGTAGATAAAGTCAGAGCAATGTTATCATCAAGAATGGACCGATAGCGATTCCAGTTAGCCTTGTTATAGCAGTAGTGGAGCTTCCTTTCTTTAAAGTTTAGGCTGCCTCCCACACTGAAATACATTGGATAATGATTAGACGAAAGTGAAATCAATACACGAACGTCACTTATGCTGGTAATATTTTGACAAAGAACTAAGTCAGGACTAGTTGCCTTGTGACGAGAGCAATAGTTAACCTGCGTTGGCTTGTCAGGTGCGTGAATTACAAAGTCATTATGCAGCATGTGCCGAAATAAAGTTCTGCCTCGAGTATTGGTGTAGCTGCTGAACCAGTAGTTATGGTTAGCATTAAAGTCGCCAGTAATAAGGGTGTGTGGTGACAGACCAAACAATACGTCAAGGTCGCTGGATAGTAATGGTAAATTTGGTGATTGATATATACTAATTATTACATGTTCAACACCGGGCACTTTGAGAGTTATACCGATTGCCTCGATGTTTTTTGTCTTAGGGATCTGTATTAAATGATGTTGAATCGTGTTTTTAACTAGGATAGCTACACCTTGACCTCTGCCACACGGTTGTTTATCCTGACGATAACAAGTGTAGCCGGGGGTAGAGAGGGGTATATTGGGATTAAGCCGCGTTTCAGAGATAGCTATAACGTCTACAGGTACGGAATCAAGTAAGTCAAACAATTCCTGGACTTTGCAGCGCAAGCCGTCAGCGTTCCAGGAGAGCACTCGCACACCACAGAAGCTAGACATATTGACCAAGTTGGGTAAGTACAAGTGTTACTTTCTCTAGCTGAGATTTACATAATATGAATTGAGATTTAACTTTCCTTAGAGCTAAAAGAATATCTAACATCTCTTCTGTTACAGAATCACCTGGACCTGGTGTTGGCGCATCCGTTGCAGAAGTGGCGGCGAGAACTTGATTGTTGACAGGACCACAGGATCCTACTGCAGGTCCAGAAGATACTAATGCAGCCCAAGACTGAGAAGAGTCAACTGTTTTTCTAATATTTTTCGGTAAAAAACTAGGAAGCGATGGTGGTTTACGTTCAATATCCCTTTTCTTACGTAGTCTCTCTAGATAGACAACTCTTGCGCTGCAGTTACTATAGTTAGCTGGATGGTCGCCCTCGCAGTTACAACATTGGGCTGGTGTGCTGCGGTCCTTCTTGGGACATTCTGAAGAAGCATGTAGACCAGTGCATTTGACACATCGCGCTGGCATGTTACAGTTTTGTGATGAATGTCCAAACTTCTGACATCTAAAGCATTGAGTTCCCAGACTTCGATTTGGTTTGAATTTCTCAATTTTGATTACGCAATTGCAAAGGTACTTGATTTGCCGAAACTTTGCAATGTCGGTACCTGGAGCTAGTTGCACTAAAAACGGTAGGCAGGATTGGTCAATAGACTGTTTTGACTTCAGCCTAATTATAGAAGATACTTTGTAGCCCAGTTTCTCCAGTTCAGCAGGTAGTGCATCTTCCACGTACGCTGGCAGGCCTTTAAGGACTACTTTAGGCGTTTTTTCGTCTTTTCGAGTATACGTTAAGAAGGAGCTGCCATCCCGACGTAAACCATCTTTTAGCACCTGATGATCCTCGACTGTGTGACAAAGTACAGCAACTTTGTTACCGTTTCTATATTGCAGGTGGTAGCGTTTAGTAAACTTGCCGACACTGCTGTTAATAGTCTCATGGGTCCAATCCTTCTGTATTTTGAGAATAATTGGTGGGATGTGGACAGGCTTCTTAACAGTGGTTGTGGCTTTTTGAAGGTTTACATTACCGTCATTTGAGATATCGTCCACTAGAGGAAGACTTTGGAACCGGTTTTGTTGGTCTATCCTTCCAGAGTCGGTTGACTGGGTCATCTTATGGGTTGCATATCGCTTGGGCGCGTGCCAGCCGTCATTTGAATCTTCAGCTGGTCTTTTGGAAGTAAGACTGCTTGTAGACGAAGACCTTACTAAATATTTATCCATTTGAGCAAATACACAACTTTATCGATGTTCGATATCGATATGATGTACATCACTGAACGCTGTATTCGACTTAACGGGTTTACTAAAGCAAGCGTACGAGCACACTGGACGAGTGCCGAACGCACTCTGTTACTAGTGACACTGAGCCATTGGTCCCTGCGGATGCGCATCATCCGCCGCTCGAGGTGCGACTGAGCGTCTGTCGGTCTGCGCGGAGGCGCGGACGTGTCTGTGTCCCGGCGCCATCACCAGATGTTGACTCACCGCTGCAATGGAACTTTCGTAGGGCTGACTTCCATTTATTATATGCTTCTCTCGGTGTAATTGAGTGGGATGACGTATTCTCAACCAATACTGTTGACGGTTCCCTAGAAACCTTTTATTTAAAACTTTACGAATGTCTAGACTCTTGCGTCCCGCGAAAAAGGTTTAATCAGCAGAATCAACGCTACAGTTATCCGTCCTAGTATACCCCAGAAATCATCAGGAATATTAAAAATAAATATTTTTACCTTAAAAAAATGAAGCAATATGATAATTATTTTCATAGAAAAATGTACAAATATTATAGGCAACTAACAAAAAAACTTATAAAATCGGCATCTGATAGTTATATTTATCGTACTGAAAGAAATATAAAAAACGACCCGAAGCAATTCTGGTCTTTCGTTAAAGATCAAAAATCAAGTAGACAGAGTGTAAAAGAATACGAGTACAATGGGTACACTGTCACTAATTTGCAAGCAGCTAATGCGTTCGCTGACTATTTTAAATCCGTGTTTCTACTCGACAGCCCTGTGCTATCGTACGAAACTGCCGAGAGAGAAACAGCTGACCCGTTGTGTTCCTCGCGTATTGCTATCGATAATATCGATATGACCGACTTGCTTGCAGCCGTAAAGCGTCTGAAAGTGCATTCTTCTACCGGACCTGATGGGATTCCTTCCTTTGTTGTAAAGGATTGTTTTTCATCATTTATAACGCCTTTACTTCACATAATAAATCTTGCGTTGCGAACCGCCACCTATCCTGCGATGTGGAAAATCTCCCGTGTCACCCCTATACCCAAGAGTGGTTCAGGGACCAGGGTTGACGAATTTAGACCCATAGCTGTTCAGTCGACTTTTGGTAAACTATTCGAAATAATTTTAAATAAATACATCACGCAACAGATTCGACCTTACATTACCGAGTCACAGCATGGATTTCTTGCCGGCCGGTCTACTGCCACAAACCACATCAATTTCATTGATTATGTAGCGTCGGAACTAGATCAAATAAAGCAGGTAGATGCGGCATATTTCGACTTTAAAAAGGCTTTTGACCGCGTCCATAATGATGTACTTTTGCGAAAGTTTTCGGCCATAGGGTTCGCCCCTAATTTACTTAAATTATTCTGCAGTTATTTCACTGATCGCACGCAGTTTGTCCAGTTATCAGGTTATCGGTCTGATCTTTATACAACCACCTCTGGAGTCAGTCAGGGTAGCGTGTTGGGGCCTACACAGTTTATCATTATGATTAATGATTTGCCGGGGTTGTCAGGACAGCTCGGACCCTTATGTTTGCCGATGACTTGAAGTTGTACCTGGGTGTCAATAGCTCAGATGACTGCGGCGCGCTCCAGAGGGACATAGACAGTGTTGTTGAGTGGAGCCACCAGAACCAACTTGACTTTAATACATCAAAATGTAAAATAGTAACATTCACGCGTTCTCGTGCGCCAATTACTCACGTTTATGATGTATCTGGGGTCCCACTGGAGCGAGTCACCCAAATTAGGGATTTAGGTTTGTGTCTCGATGCAGGCCTAACATTCAATCCTCATATTGTAGATATATGTAAACGAGCATATAAATCTCTCGGGTTTGTCATGAGACAGGCATCTAGGTTTTCTAACAGAAACGTTATCATAACCTTATACTTTGCCTTCGTTCGCAGCATATTAGAATACAATTCGTTAATTTGGGACCCTCACGAGGCAAAGTATAAGTTAATGATTGAACGGGTACAACGGAGATTCGCGCGGTATCTGTACAAAAAAATGTATGGATATTACCCCTTCTTGTTTCCGTCGCTCTTCGTCTACGGCATGGTCGGTCTAGACACACTGGAGTTGCGACGTAAATGTTCCCTAATGGTTCATTACTACCTGATGCTCAACGGCAAAATAGACAACCCGCTCGCCCTCTCGATGTGCCACCTGTCCGCGCCCGCCCTGTCCCGCCGCCTGCGCGCGCGCCGCCTGCTGGCCGCGCCGCCCTCGCGCACGCTCACGGCGCGGCACGCTCCCACAGCGCAGGCTATTTGTATGCTCAATGCCCTAATTGCTCAGGAGCCAGAAACTGACTTGTTTTATAATAAGCATAGACAATTTGTGAATCATTGTGTTAGTTTTTTAGGCTAATATTGATAGTATGTGTGTTTGTAAAAAATGTTATAAAACTGTAACTGGCTCACTCCACGCTTTGGCTATAAGCTGTTAGTGGAGTGTGCAATTGAATTTAAATAAAAAAAAAAAAAAAAAAATAGTCCACAAACGCCAAGCATAGTGGCAAGGTTTACTCCTCGGTCTTCTGTATAATTTGCCGCAGCGTATGGATGTGGTCTATGGTACTATAGCCTTTTCGGAAGCCGGCTTGTTCGGGAGGCTGGAAGTTATCGAACCTACGCGCGAGACGATTCGTGATGACCCTCGAAAACAACTTGTAGACATGGCTCAAAAGCGAGATGGGTCTGTAATTCTTCCAAGAAAATCATATTAATTTATTTTTGAAATCAATAAGCTATACCTATTATCAGTTTGTAATTTTTGCTTAGATTTAAAGAGGCAAAAGTTATTGTGTTTGATGCAATGATATAAATTCAAAACATTTTTTTTCAAATATTATATGAAGTTGTATGGGTGAAACGGAAAATCCGATATGTCATAAATCGCTCCATAAAACTTGAATTTCTTGAAAGGACTTATTGACTTAGGCTCGGACGGACTACATGCATCCGAAATTTTTCAGAACCCCATACAAAAAGGATTGAATCCGGGTTTGGCCGGAGACATTTGGTAGGACCTCCATACAAAATATCTCCGGAGTCTCAGTTTATTGACTTTATTATAGCCTTGGCTTTTCATAATTGTGTAATGAGTTCAAGCTCGGGTGGATTCAAATCTGTAACTGTTAACCTAAGTTATTAATATAATAATAAATAACACATTATATTCTTTTACTTGGCACTAAAGGCTAGATATACAAACAGGCAAAAGTAACTAATGTTGATTGTTGAAGGAAGTTTTTATGTCATTCATTGTACCAATTAACACTATAAAAAATATTAGAAATTTTAACAACTTAGGTTAGAAAAGTTTTTGTATTGTTTTTAGCTAAAGTAAGAGCCTGAGAGTAAATATAAATGGTTTTTAATACTTTTGTGGTTTGTTTTAATTTTAATATTTCCAAATTTATTCCAAAGATTAAAAGTATTGAATTTTTTAACCTCGACCTAGTTCGAATATCGTTATTGAAAAAATCTGAACATCTCTAACATGCTGTCAATGTCAAATGTCAATATGTTTTTTTTTAATTACATAATCTGTGGTTAAATCAGCAAATGTCTAGAAAAATTGTATCTGAATTCATACAAATTTTGTCAATAAAAACTTTCTGTGGACTTTTGTCTTATTTAATTGAAGTTAATTGCTCTGTGCATTACTTTTTCAGTGTCTGTGTCAGTGTCGTCGCCATGAGCCATCCATAGACAAAGAAGAAGTCATTCATACTTCGTATATCATATCATTCCCTTACCAATTTTTTCATTGTTGTTCTTGTTGATATCTTTCGTTTTTGTTGCTTGTAATTTAATAATATTGATATTACTGTTCCACACCAATAATGGAAATGTGATTATTTGTGAAAAAATGACTATTGTAAAAGTAAAATGTAAATTGTAAATTTACAATCATATTAATTACTACACAAAGTTTTATTAATTTGCTGCTATCATGGAATACTTCTTTAATATTAAGTGGAAATGGGAAGATATGTGTGGACCAGCTGGTTTGCAACCGTGGAACGACTTGACCAAAGATTTCGGCCAGTGTTTTCAAGAACTATTCTTACAAATACCTGTGTACTTCATTATTGCTATAGTGTCTGGGTATTATGTAGGTTACAGAAGAGATTGGGTCGTCCGGGAGAAGATACAAGAGCGAGCAATAATATTGCGAAGTTTTGTAGTTCTGTTCCTCCTGTTCATTCCAATGGTGCAGTTGTATTTTATAATGACTAAAGTGGACTTTATCTTGTATCCTGTTGATTACTTTGTTGCGGGATCCTCGTGTCTTGCGTGGTTGGTGCACTTTGGTTACGTATTGGCCCTCAAACATCGCCTAGGTTCCAGTGCTCGCGGTCCTACCATTCAGCTCGTCCTGTGGAGCATGGTGGTCGTGCTGTATATCATTGCTCTACGGAGCAGCCTTCTGACCGGAGCTTCCTACACCTACATTGTCGTAGCTCTTTGTGGCCATGTTGTATATTTTATCACACTCTTACCATCAAGCAACTCGAGGCCAACTTTTTACTCACCATGTCTGGTTGGATCACAACATTCACATGTAAGGATACTTTGAAATACCTATTTCAAGAAATTTAAATAATTTAAAAAAATATAATACTGTATTTTTTTTAAAATTAACATGGATATTTTATCAACCACCAGAGCGAGTACACCCCACTCTTGCCCCACATGGATGAAGGCATTTTAGGGACTGCTATGCAAGGAGCCGGCTGCTTTTCAAAATTAACATTGTCTTGGGTGAATCCCTTGCTTGATAAAGGTAAATCCTATGAGAAACATTATCTTATGTAAATTATTGTTATTTGTTTTTAACTATCATAGTGAATTTGTATTTATATTATATTTTAAGGACTAGAAAATAAGTTGAATGATCCTGAGGAACTTTTTGACATACCTGGTAAATACCGTTGCTCCTATGTGGCAGCCAGAATGGACCATGCTCTAGTTGGCAATATAGACCAGTACCAACAGTATGCAGAAGTACCACATGAACCATTTATAGCATCTGGTAAATAAAATTTTAACAATACCACTTATTTTATTTTATTTGTATGTGCAATTGGCAGGCATTATGCCTAAAGAAATGCTTTAGTAGTCTATTACTAAGCTAGGCAAAAATATTTTATTGACAGTGCAAGAAATTAAAAGTAATTTCAAGAACAACATTCTAAAACTTATAAATCAGTTACTGTATGAAAAGGGCCAAATTTGTATTTATGAAAATCGGCAGAATATGATGTGTAGTCCATCTTACTATATTTCCATGATTACATTAAATCTTATCTAGAATCAAAATAATGTAACACACTATTTCTGTTTCTTACTCTTTGTTCTATAAAATAAGAACGATCAAAAGATGGGACAATCTAACACTTTATTGTATGTTATAGGATATGGCTCAGTGGGAGAGACCCTGCCACAGGCATCGACGCCGGTGACGCCGACGTCGCGGGTGCCGGTGCGGCCGCAGCGGCGACAGAACGTGTCGCTGCTGAGAGCCTTGCACACCTGTTTTGCTTTAGAGTTCTACAGCATCGGAATCCTGAAGCTTGTATCTGACATGGCAGGATTTGCGGGCCCCATATTGTTGAACAGATTAGTTGCATTTGTCCAAGATGAGAGCATTGATGAACACATGGGGTATTTTATTTCTAAATTAATATTGATTTTACAAAACCTCGAAATAAATTTATATATACATAATAGTTTGTATTTCTGTGGTTTTGTATATTTATTAAAATATTATGTGCAGGTACACTTATGCAGCTGGTCTCTTAGCTGCTACACTAGTATCAACATTCTTCATTGTACATTTTAACTGGTTAATGTCATTGATTGGGCTCAAAATGCGAGGGGCAATTGTCTCCACAATCCTGAGAAAAACACTTAGTGTGACTTCTACTGTGCTATCTAAAGAGTTTAGCGTCGGTGAAATTACAAACTTCATGTCAACAGACACAGACAGAATAATCAACTCTTGTCCTAGTTTCCATGCTCTTTGGAGTATTCCTTTACAGGTTAGTAACCACGTGTTTTAAAGATTTTAAATTAAAACATGCTTAAGAAAATGTTGGATTTTTTATTTTATTATTTTGTTGTTCTTTTTCAGCTGGTCATCACGTTGTTTCTTCTTTACCAGCAAGTTGGCATATCTTTTCTGGCTGGAGTAGCCTTCTCTGTTATTTTGATACCAATAAATAAATTGATAGCAAATAAAATTGGACAACTTAGTACTGAAATGATGAAATACAAGGATTCACGTGTTAGCTTGATTAGCGATATTTTAAAGGGAATAAGAACAATAAAGGTTCATGTTTGGGAAGACTATTTTTTAAGAAGAGTGTCTGGTATGTGTCGTTGTAAAAAAAAATATATTTATGTTTCACGATTTTTATAAAAAAAATATTGTTTGTCTTTTAGCGGTTCGAGCACAGGAATTGAGATATTTGCGACTTCGTAAATATCTGGATGCTATTTGTGTAGTGCTGTGGGCGACGACGCCCGTGCTCGTGGCGGCTCTCACGCTGGGCACGCACTCGTTGCGGGGACAACCACTCGATGCTCCCACTGTAAGTGCAATTGTCTTTATTGAAATTATTTATTTATTTTGTTTTTGATGTATGTTAGTGCACGATCGCGAGTAAGGTTTTATTTGAATTAATCTCTAATTTTCATGTTGCAGGTTTTCACTACTGTAGCACTTATCAACATGTTGATCGCACCGCTAAATGCCTTCCCATGGGTGCTCAATGGACTGACAGAGGCATGGGTCTCTATAAAACGTATTCAGAAACTGTTAGATGTATGTTAATTTAAATTAAGTAATTAGTTCACTTAGGTACTTTGTGGTCTTCGTGACTATGTTTGCACTCACTTCGAATTTCCTATAGAAAGGCTTAGATCCTATTGCACTAGTTTTGTAGTTGAAACCGTGTGAAATTTCCTTTTTTGGCAGTATAATCATTATCCCTTAAAATTTTCAGTAACAACACCCTAGACGGTTTTTTTGTGAGATAACATACACATTTAAAAGTTTTATAAAATACATTATAAAGATGTATACGGAACAGAAACCCATTTTATACAGTTTATTATAATGTAGCCTAATGTATTATTGTAGCTTCCAGATAGTGATTATGAAGATTATTATGATAGAGTCAATACAAATAAAGATGAAGACAAGGTCATAATATTTAAAAATGCTTCATTTTCATGGGCAAAACCTCCCGAAAGACGCAAATCTAACCCCAAAAGAAAAAAAAATAAAGGAAAGTCTAAGAAAAAAATATCTACAGTGCATATACAAAGGCGAGACTCAACCTCGTCTTCTGAACCTGGGATAATGGAAGATCCTTTCACATTGAATGACATTTCTCTTGAGATTGGAAGGGATGAATTAATAGGTGTCACAGGAAAAGTTGGCAGTGGAAAGACTTCTCTTTTACTTGCAATAATCGGAGAGATGTTAAAAAAAGATGGGGACATACAAATACCAGAAAATCTAAATGGTCAGTTTAATCTTGCACAAACGTACCTACATAAAATAAGCATGATTATTAGTCATCTGGCTCGGGACAGTACCTTTATATTTATATTCATTTAAATGTTAATTACACGCATGACTCACATGCCATGTCAGAATACTCATCCTATATAGATAGTAAACTTCATAATATTCATAACTTTCTACATTTCTAGCCTGTGGTTAGTCACAAACCTCAGACATCAGTTTATTACTGTATTGTATTACCTGCAGGTTTTGGATACGTTTCTCAGATGCCATGGTTAGTACGCGGCACAATCCGGGACAATATAATATTTGGAAAACCATATGACGAGACTAAGTTCAGAAACGTTGTGGATGCTTGCGCTCTTACAGGTATGCTTGAAGTAGATTATTTATGTACTTTAAAATAATCTACTGGTTTAAACGAAATTAATCCTTTGATAAACAACCTGATACCGAGTCGGAAGTTTCTCAAGAAGCATACTATAGATAGATTTCATATTGTTGGAAGGAATCGAATCATATTGTTTCTCTTGAGATATGTACTGTGGTGGTCATAAAATTGGGATGCCTTTTTTGTAAATAAAATTACGTCTTCAAATTTATTAAAACAACTCTTTAACAACAACTTTCAAAGTATATCATCCATTAGTATATACGAAAGTATGTTATGCTACTTATACAACATATAATTTATAATCATCGATATCTTAACTAATATAAAAAGCCCTAGTTTTGTTTTGATGTAGGAAGTAAGCTATGGCAGTAAGTTTTTATTTGAAGAAAAGGTTGTTTAATTCGATTTTTGATTGATGAAATCAAATACACGGTAATCGTTTTTTTTTGCGCATGTCGTTAAGAACATTGACAATCATGATTACTGACATTCTACACATTTAACAGAGGACCTGAACATTCTTGGGTGGAATGCATACGTCGGGGAAGGCGGCTGCACGCTGAGCGGCGGGCAGCGCGCGCGGATATCCCTGGCGCGCGCCGTTTACCAGGACAAACAAGGTAAATAAAAACTGTGTCAAAGGTAGAGAGATTCTGTCACAGTCCGTTTTTCTTTGCTTGGCGAATAATGTAAACGATCTTGACATAACTATTTAACGAAATTATTTATTTAAAAATAAGACGGACACAAAAATAACAACCTACGAGAATGATTAATCAGTAAACACAAAAACCATTTTACTCTAACAGTTCGTTATTTTTATACTCTACTTATATTTTGCAAAAAGACATTTATTATTTATTTATTTTATTTTATTCGGAACACCAACAGCATTGATACAACCTATGAGTACAGAGTTATCATATAAACGTAGCTATTAACAGGCATTCGCATATAGAAATGCAGTATGTTACCTTTATTGTTTACAATATTCGTCAACCAAAGATGAACGGACTTTAGAGCCTGCGCAGTGCACCCGCAATCGGCTATTTTCTGACTGCATCGATGCTGCATCGCGTCTTGGCGACTCTCTGCGATGGATCACTAGATCCACGACCGACAATTTGATGAGAAATCACTGCATGTGATTTTAAGAGTTCAGGCTCGGTGGCACATACTGTGAGTTATGTCCTGCAGTGAACTGAAGATGGTAGATTTGTATTTTTTTTAAAGTACTGTCTGTAACTATCTGTCTATTTTTAGTAATAAGTCCTCATCAAGACGAATCATATGAGTCCAAAAAACAGAAGTCGCTGTACACTGACTTCATCCCCTTTTTTTTAACCTCAGGGGATGTTTTTGTATCCTTGATTTAAATGGGACCACCCTAAGGTTAACACTATTAAATATAAAACGAATCATCGAAATAATATACAACTGAGGTGGACTGAGGTCTCAGTCCCCCTATTTTCTTCCCTTTTGTTTTGTATCCTGAGCACGATCTCGACTTAGACTTGACACGCTATTATTTATTTGCTTAACTCTAAGGCTTGCATTAAAATCACAACAAGTTTCACACTTTAATGTGATACCGTTTTTACTGTGGACTCTATAACAAAAATGGTAGGTGTATTGAATTAAAAAGGAACTCGAGAAGGTCCTTGTGAGTTTTTTAAGTCCAGTGGATACGACGACCTTCTCGTAGATGAGTCTCGTGGTTGGCGTTTAGGGCAACAGAGCTAAAACGATACAAACGGGGACGGACGCCTCTCTGGACGCGTCTTGACATTGTAAGGTCAAACGCTGCCATTGGTCGATCCTTGGGCTGGCGGAAGTTGACTGAAGGGGATAGACTAATGGCAGCGATTGACCTCACAATGTCAAGACGCGTCCAGACACGCGTCCGTCCCCGTTTTTTAAGTTTGTTTATTCTTACTTGTCTTGTTTAGTAAAATATAATGGCGGATGGACGACTATAGCACAGTATATATATTCTATACAGTATGGAAATTAGGCCTATTTCTTGAGATACGTCAATGGAGCGCACGTCAGCGTTAGGGTTGTCTTCTTTATTTTATTTACAGACACTTAACCTGTCTTAATTTGACAATCAGCTTTCAAAAGAAATTTGCCCTCGTAGTAGCACAAATCACATAAAAATGCACTTTCGGAGTTGTATTCTAAAAATTTTCTTTTATACAAATCATGTAAATAAAACAGTTCATCAATCATGTAAATAACACAACAAAAATTGGTTGATCCGTTCTCGAATGATGCTCCGTCATTCATGAGGCTAACGATTTTTATTTACTTATACAGGGTGACTGGTAGTATGACCTATTCCCGTTATGGGAACTTAAAGGGGACTATTTTTAACTAATTGTAACCTATCCCAAAATTAACTGGTAGATTATTGAATTTTACTATTTTCTCAAAGGATTAAGTTAAACTACTTTTAAATTATTTAAGTAAAAATAGCTTCTTTTTGACTAATATTAGATGTAATATATGATAGACTTTAATTTTTATCCATTAAAATTAAAGACCATTAATCTGGGAAGTTGTAGGAATGACAGTGGGATACATAGTCAAATCAATAACTTAGGTATTTATTTCAATTAGGTATATGTTAAGGATTCTTATAATAATGAAAAAAATAATGAGGTCATCAATTTCGGGAATGGGAATTTTTCACCTGCACTTTATACTGACATAATAATTTTGTGGAATTGTCTAGTCCATGTCGGGGGTTAGTGCGGGCAAAGATCCGTATAAATTATTTTCTTTGGTGCAAGTGAGATTTAATAATGCCAATCAGTCTACTTGTGAATTTTGTATTATTTAGGCTTTTTTTTTTCCTATTGTGATCTAGCTTGTTTTTGGAATAGGTACTGTTATGCATTCTGACACACTATTTAAAACTTCTACTATGTATCCCACTGTCATTCCTACAATTTATTGTATTAACATTTTTTATAAAATAATAAGTTGATAAGTAGTATTTTGATTTACTTACAATTTTTACTCAAATTCATTTCATCATAACACAATTTAATATTTTAGGAAAAAAAAACAAATCGGCTTATTTTGGGATAGACTATGATATCGAAATTAGTTTGGAATCTATATTCCCTTATCGGGTCTAGGTCTAGGTCTAGACCTAATAGGTCGAAATATCAGTCACCCTGTATAACTTCTAGATAAATCTCAACAACAGCAGGAGCTTAAAAAAATTAAAGCTCGGTTTTGAATGACACCTGACACCTCGTCTCGACTCGGCAGTATTCGGCACCCGCAACTGGCAGAACTGCAAGTACTGCAACTCATCTTTCTAAAGCGTGCGTCTGTGTGAGTACGTCATTTTGAACGTTTATAGGTAGTTACCCAACTGTATAGAATATGTAAACTGTGACTATAGGCAATTGATGGGGTCGGGAGCCATTAAATGAACTAGTGAATGAAATATAAAATAATAGTGAACGAATGTTTTGTATAGATATCATAGCATATAAAAAATCTAATTAGGTGTACTTCTATAAAATAACATTGTACCGTGTCAAAAATAAGTTATATTTAGTAACAATACTTTTAAACTTTATATTATCATAAAAACCTAAAACGTTGATATGATCAAAAATGTGGTGAATCGTGTTTTTCAAGATCTTCTTTATATAAATATTACAGTACCCGGCAGTAAATATTGCACATCAGTTATTATCGCATTTCCGAATATTACGATACTTATCCATTTGCTCCAAATCGGAATAGTCAAAACTCGAAAAGTGGGTACCACTTTTCGAGTTGACTTCGAGCACGAATTGACTTAAGCAAACCAAAAAACACGACACACACACACACACACATAACCGAGACTGGTGAATTGCTCAAGCCCACTGCTCCTTCAGGATAATGCTACACCACACACTGCACATCAAACGGTCGCCAAGTTAGAGGAGCTGCGACTGGAACCTCTGCGTCACCCACCATACTCTCCAGATCTCGCCCCAACCGATTACCACTTTTTTCAAAATGTAGATAACTTTTTACAAGGAAAAAATACAAATCTGACGAGGCAGTCAAAACCGCCTTCGAACAGTTCATAGACTTTCGCTCCCAGGATTTATTTTCCAAAGGGATCAATGATCTGCCTATAAAATGGCGGAAGTGTATCGATTAATTAAATACTAATTTCATTTAAAAAAGTTGATTCACTTTTTTGATGCTGAACGGCAATTTCATATGTAAGGACCTAATACAAACGGATGCTGATTTCCAGGTCCATCAATTATTAGATTTATTGTTTATCAGAATTTGAATTCAGAATGAAGTACTTTATTGGTGTTTTGTTTTGATTCCCGCGTGAATTATATAGAAACTAACATTATGTAAGTATACCAACAATTAATAAAAATCTCCACAAAATAAATAATATAGTTTGGGGTTTTAACAACTCTATGTAGTGTCAACAAACGTCATGGTAGTGTGCGACACAGATAACGCTATAAAAAGCCGAAATTAGCCGGATGTCTCTTTCCAAAGGTCGATGTGCAATATTTACCGCCGGGCACTGTACTTATACCCTTTTCAAGATAAGAAGATACTTATGACACATCAAGTGACTTCCCTGTTGACACAAATAGTGATGTGCCCTAACGAAATCCAGCCGATTCTTTTTGAAAATCGAGAAAGTTTATAAAGAAAGTTAAATCGATTTTTATTCAAATGAACTTAACAACAAATGCATTTAAAATAAGAGATATACTGCAATGTTCTACTGCCAGAGTGCCGTATACAGCTTTTTGACATTTTTTTTTCCTTTTTTAAATATGAATAAAAGCAAAACAATAACGAAAACTTTACAAAAACAGTAACAAAGGTCAAAATAGAAACTATGCGAAAAATAACGATAACACAAATCGCATACAAGGCAGACGCTCTTGTACTACTGACGTCAACGCATAGGTTTTCACAAGACGACCGAACCGATTCATCGATTTAGTTCCGATTATGTATAGTTAATAAGTAAACGTTCCGTTTTACGCATCAAGTATTTGAAGGAAATCCTATTAATTGATTTGTTAAATCATTAAGATATATTATTGGTTTATAATTTTTGCTTAGATTTTTAGAGGCAAAGATTATTGTGTTTTTGCAATGATATAAAATAAAAATTTAAAATAAATTTTACTAAATATTATCGTAAATAGTATGAGTGAAACGGAAAATGCCAAGTGTCATCTTCTTATCTTGAAAGGACTATAGTTATAACTTAGTTAATAACTTTCTACAAATAACATAGTTGATGTTAGATAGTAATTTACAAAACAGGTTACAGTACACCGACCTTTTTACATCACAATGATGTCATTTGTTCACTTCCCCTGTCCCATCCCTTAAACTCAAATACAAACAGAATTTACGAAATATCAAACAGTCATGTTATTTTTTGTCTGTTTTTAAAAAAAATCGATTTTCTGTAAAATCTTTTAGAAAATTAAAGAATATTAGCAGTGAACAATGTTTTCTACGTGTTTATTTTATAAGACATTTATACACAGAATACATAGTGAGATCAAGTCTAGTCGGTAAGACGTGTTTTTGCTATGAGTCTTGTTTGTTTACTAAATAGGACAAGTAAGGATAAACGGACTTTAGGCGGTTCGAGTTGGAATTCCGCAAGGGGCAAATGTTTGTGTGATGAGCATGAGCGTTTAAACCTAAGTCTTGTTGAATGTTTATAAAAGTATTTATTTGAGTATGTTTTATCTGTTATCTAGTCGCCATAGTACAAGCTAGCTTAGCTTGGGCTAGATAATTGGTGTAACGGGGAACTACAGTGTAGTTCCACTGCACATTATTCCGTTAGGTGTTGGTTTGTGTTTGGTCTTATTTGATTACTGATTGAGTGGTTCTGCCACTGATGAAATAATGCCTATGTTATAGGTTCTAAATAGTTGTCAAACGTATTAAATTTGCGTCAAACACATTATTATTAAGTAAATAAATATAATGTGTTTAAAACGATGCCTTTGTATACTAAATAGTTAGTCATTAGCAAATACATTTTGGGTTGTTCTTCTTTTGTTTTTATGGAATTTGCTGCCTCTTTAGGAGCAGAAAAAAATCTGACGTTGACATTTACGTGAACATTGGTTGACAATGTGTTGACTTGAAAATGGTTGACAAGACCAAAAACGCTGGCTTCATCTGAGATTAGCTTCGCCTGTGCTTTTCCACTGTGGAAACAATAAATAATAGATGTATGTATGTCAGTGTACCTGCTGGACGACGTGCTGTCGGGGCTGGACGGCGCGGTGGCGGCGCACGTGATGCAGCGCTGCGTGCTGGGCCTGCTGCGCCGCACCACGCGCGTGCTCGTCTCGCACTCGCATCGGCACCTCGTGCGCGCCAGCGCCGTGCTCGTCATGCACGACGGCCGCATCGTCAGGCAAGGTACGTCCGGGCGTCCGCCTCTCACTGCCCCAACGTTACTTGTGATCGTCGGGCCCATTTGGTAGAGGGCGAGCGCGATGAAACGTGGCCTCTGACTATGGCCTCATAAGAAAGCTCAAGGTCGCACAGCGTGCTATGCTCGGTGTTACGTTACGAGATCGAATCAGAAATCAGAAGATCCGTAAACAAACAAAAGTCGCTGACTTAGCTCAACGGGTCAAGCTGAAGTGGCAGTGGGCGGGGCACATAGCACGTAGAACTGACGGCCGATGGGGCAGAAAGGTTCTAGAACGGAGGCCGCGTACCGGCAAGCGCAGCGTAGGATGTCCACCCACAAGGTGGACAGACGACCTGGTAAAGGTAGCAGGAAGACGCTGAATGCAGGCCGCTTTCAACCGGCCAATCTGGAAGTCAATGGGGGAGGCCTATGTTGTGTGCAGTGGACGTCCTATGGCTTAAATGATGATCATGATTTAAATGAAGACCTTATTACCTGAGGCCCTATTATGAAAACGTTTCGTTCTTTCGGACGTATTAAACTAATAAATAAAATTACTTGTGCCAAACATTTGACTGGAAGGGAAAACCTTTGTTCAGCAGTAAACGTCCTATAGCTCAAGTTATGATGATGAAACATTTGACAAGGATAAATAACTGAATCTTTATTTTTATTTTTTATAAACTGTTAAAGTTGTCCGAACGAAATATTTTCGTTATGTATCGGAAGGCTATCTGACCTGTAGACAATCGGTTATATAATTTATATTTATACTCGTTTAAAGGTCCTCCCGAAACAGTTTTACACAACCTCGATGAACTGATGCTGAGCGAAACGGAGTCTATCGGGGAGGAGCCGCCGCGTGCGCCCGCCGCGCCCCTGGGAGACCAGGAGGACAATGTCAGTAGAAACAGTTTGGATGACGAGGTTAGCACTATACATAAAATTAAATACTTTGTATATTTTTATTATTGAAATAGAGCTCAGAAAGATATATGAACGCAAATGCTTTTTCTCTTACAGGAAGCAATGTCGCAAGGAACTGTGGGCTGGTGGGTAATCAAATTGTATCTCCGATCAGTTGGAATCGTCCTGTCGGTTTCTATACTCATGTCTTTAGTGCTAATGCAACTATCACAAAATTTCACATTCCTATGGCTTACATTCTGGGTTAAGAATCGAACCAGCAACTCAACAAACGTAACCAGTTTTGTTGAAATAAATGACGTTCCGCACGAAAACACGACTGTGCTAGACCATGGATTTAATGCAGTTGATAACATTATTCACACCCTCATTAACACAACCTTAGCGTTAGTGTACAACTTGAGAAACACCAGTTCATCGATTGCAAATAAAACAAATGTGAATTTATTGAGACCGACTGAAATGCAAGTAAACGCTGTTCCGGTTTATAGTAATAATTTTTACCTGGAAATGTATTTCGCACTAGCGGGTATCAATCTCGTGTTCACAATAATGCGCGCATTCCTGTTCGCTTATGGGGGTGTGAAGGCTGCGCAACGGATACACAGGATTCTTTTGCAGATTATTATAAAGGTTGGTACCTATCTTTCTTTTTGTTTGTACTTTGTAGTAATAATATCAAAAATAACAAAATATTTTATTCGTTTCATTTTAGGCGAAAGTGAAATTTTTTGACATGACGCCCTTGGGTCGCATTTTGAACAGATTTTCTTCCGACACATACACCGTGGACGACTCGCTGCCCTTTATTCTCAACATCTTGCTTGCTCAAATTTTCTCACTAATAGGTAAGTTGAAATCTAGAAAAAGATATTTATCTGAAAAAGTATTTTTACAATATTTGCTGGATTCCTAACATTTCTTCTCAAAGTGAGAATATGAATTTGTTGGTTATAGACGTAGTTAATACGTGACAAGATTTACGTTTTGCCGGCTGACGAACAATTATATGCTAAAAACTGAATATTATACTGCGTTTTAAGGGTTCCAGATGACTTAATGAAGAAACGGAACCCTTATAGGATCACTCGTGTGTCTGTCTGTCCGTCTCTCATAGCAAATTTCCTCTGAATCTACTGGAAAAGATAAGTTTAAATTTGGTACACACATGAATTTCTGTGCCCCTAATACGGACGTGTAACGTAAATATATGATAAATAAATGAATTGGGGGCGCAAATTAGGAAGGTTTTAAAACTGTTTCGTGTAAAATATAAAATATAAGGACTATTTTGAGTCTCATTTAAAAAAAATCATTTAAAAATAAATAGTATTACAATGATTAAAAATAAAATTATAAAAATTGACCCTCTAATCTCCCAAACTACTAAGCCTAAAATAAAAATAAAAATACAGAAACTAGTTATTAATAGATTACAGGATACAGAAAATCTATAATGAATACGGAACCGTTTTTAACGCAAATTCATATCATTCACACTTCGCAAAAGTTCTTTTAGCCTTTTTAAAGTATTATTTGATACGTGGTAGCGTTATACTGTGTCAGGTGCTGTGGCAGTAACAGTGTACGGTCTCCCGTGGCTGGTGGCGGGCGTGCTGCCGCTGGGCCTGGTGTACTACCGGCTGCAGCGCCGCTACCGCGCCGCGTCGCGCCAGCTGCGCCGCCTGCAGAGCGTCACGCTCTCGCCCGTCTACACGCACTTCAACGACACGCTCGACGGTGAGTGCTGGATAGGGACACGTGACACGTGAGTCCAGTGTCGCCGCCGCTGTCGGCAGACACTTAATGCGAAACGGCGAACGAAGAGAACGGCACGCATCATCGCATACAGTGGAACGACCGGCGAAAGCAACTTCTAAAAGAATAATGCAAGAACCGCGTCTGAATAACTCGTTCTACGCGCGTTTTAAGAGTGTTTCTAGTAACATATGTGTCGTGAATACAAAGAGACTGGGAACTTTCCGTCCAAAAAACGACAATATAAGCACGTACAACGCTTTATCTAATTACGGCCTGAAATAATTTACTTATTGTGCGGTTAAGTCAAGATTGCACAACAACACTTAATTGCCTTAAAGCTCGTTTAGCTAGCCATGGACGTTGTGCGACACGTGTAGTTTTGCGTCGCGCGGTCAAATCGAACATATGCTAATATATAGGAGCGTTCAGGTAAAACTTTATTCACGCGCGTTCTATTTGATATTTAGCGCTACACGCGACGGGTGTTACGAAATGTTTGTTGCCTACGCCTCTGTTGCGTCTTCCCGGCGGGGACGTAACGGCGTGTATGATGGCGTAACATGTGTGGCGTATCGTTGGCGTTTAATTAACATCGAAGGTGACTGAAATTTCATTGCACACGTCTGCATTGTAAGATGTCGGAAACCGTTATTTCCTAAGCTTTATTACGCGCTGCACAACGCTCCGCGTCTCATAAACGTTTTCTATTTTAGTTCCTATAATACAGGTATCACAATAACACAAATCATATATCTAAATAATATTTGTAAGTACCGATATCTTCCATGACAATTTTAATAAAAATATCCAGCGATTTTGGTAACTAATTCACTGACCAAACCAACGAGACGTGTTTGAAACGTCAATCGTCGGCGATACATCTCTATTTTTCTCACTCGCACATTTGTTATTGATTTTACTATATACAATAGTTATTTTTCTACATTGACCGACTGGGAATCGAACCCGGGACCTCAGAGATAGCAACTCCAAGTCTAGTATGCTCGCCTATCGGCGACGGAGGTCATTAAATACCGGTACAACCAGCGGCACCGATGTTGAGCGCTGGGCGAAAAATGCGCAGAAGACCATTACGATTGCGTAATTGGCCAGTCCCGTGACGAGCCCGCACCGCCGGCCGGGATTGGTTGCCTGCTCCGCGCACACGCGTCTCAGATATGATGATCGTCTCATAAGATGCGCAAAGTGGTCATCACTTTCCTCCAGCTCTTCTGATTCGTGTCGGGGATTGTATAAAACTTTTACCACACCGGTATACAAGAAATAATACATGTACTATCATTATACTAAAACCAGTATCAATCAATATTACCCGTATGTTATCCACCCACCGATACAGTATTTGAAAATACCGGTATTCCAAGCCGTACTCATAACGAACCATAAACCAAAATTAAACCGTTAAGTGACTGCGTGCGGACGCCGTGCCGTGTGCCGTGTGGGGACGGCCGTAAAGAATACACTTCCCCACCGTCAACAGGAGGCGTGTCGTAGGAGGCGACAAATTCCTGTAGCACGAGACGGGCAGCAGCGTCTGCATGCGAAATCTTATAAAAAATTGCGCTCGCCAACCCGCCTGCTAAACGTGGCGGGTATTGGCAATCCCCCCCGTTGATAGTTAATTGGGGGAGGCCTTTGTTCAGCAGTGGACGTCCTATGGCTGATATGATGAAGTGACTGCGGTGTTGTGTGGTAGGTCTGACGACAATCCGCGCGATGGGGTCCGGGCCGCGCTGGGCGGACCGGGGCGACGAGCTGGTGGAGAGCTGGCAGCGCGCGGCGCTGTGCGCGGGCGGCGCGGCGCAGTGGCTGGCGCTGCGCCTGCAGGCCGCCGCGGGCGCCGTGGCCGCCGCCGCCGCGCTGCTGGCCGTGCTGCAGCGCGCGCTGCATGCCGCCGACCCAGGTCAGTGGGCCGCTTTAAACTGACGTGTTACCGTACAGGGTTATTGTAACTTCACTAGAAATATTTTTATTATAGCTTTTGCCCTAGACTTCGTCTGCTACCTTACCAGGATAAAAAGGCGACGGTGATGACGCGCACACACGGCAACGGGGTTTTTATCGAAGAATTAACCACCGTAACCGTACAGGGTGCGACGACTACGAGGCGACCTTGACGTTTCAGAGCATTGACTACGTCTATGGCGGTCACGGTCTTCCTCTTCGCGTTCTCGGTGCGAGTGACGGCGTCACGGATCACGTTCTCGACGAACACCTTCAGAACACCACGCGTCTCTTATATCATACTAGAGATACGTTTTAGGCCACCTCTGCGAGCGAAACGACGGATGGCAGGCTTCGTGATACCCTGGATGTTATCACGAAGTACCTTCCTGTGACGCTTGGCGCCTTCTTTTCCCAACCCCATTTCTCTCTTACCGCGACCGGCCATCTGGGTGTAGTAGTTGTACGATTAAATTGCACACAGAGAACGACAACTGTTGCACAGCGCGAACGCGGGACTCATCGTATTTTACACGCCGCCGCATTATTTATACATTTCTCAAGCGGCAGTGGGACGGGTCGCAACGTAGTGGGGAGTAGGCTGAGTGCTCGGTCACTCTTACGCGTGTACGTAAGAGTTTTACAGAGACGGGGTAAAAAAAATATATTTGAATCAATCATGTATTTACCCATTTAAAAATATTTAAATGGTACATAGATACAGAAAGAAATAAAATTGAATGAGAGAGATATTATATACCCGTCTTTCTCTAATCCGTTTATCCTACCTACTTCTAACACTGTACGGGCGACACGAAAAGGTATTATTTTACGAAAAGGTAGATTTCGTAATAACAAAAAAAAGTGTCTCGTGTTTTTTTTTAGATTTCAATTTTTGGCCTTATAAAAAAAGTTGTTAAATTTAAGCAATAAGAATCACTTGAAGAAAATTTACAAATAAATAACGACCATTAGAAAGTTTTTATGTGAAGGCACGGAAATACCCTGTAAACCATTATAGAATGCAATAAATATATTGAATTGCATTGAATTGATACCTTCTTTTATAATAATAAAATTCGGAAAATCGAAAATATGTTTTCAAATTACGTTTGCAGGTCTCGTGGGTCTCGCCATATCATACGCATTGTCAATGACTTCAATACTCAGTGGCGTCTTAAACGCGTTCACGGAGACGGAGCGGGAAATGATCGCCGTCGAACGAGTCGGCGAGTACATAAGACAGGTGCTACAAATGGTGGATCTTTTATTGTGTGGTTTATATTACGGAAATAAAATAATAATGTGTTCGAATTTCAGGTTGAGTGTGAACCGATGGGTGGAGATGCACCGCCGTACGGTTGGCCGTCGCAAGGCGTGATAGAGTTCAAAAATGTGTCCCTCAAATACAGGTGAAAATCGTTGATATATTTTTTAAATTACTGATTACTAGTTAATTTTATCGCTTAACCAACATGCGTTCTAAATTAAAAATAATGTTATTACTAATTTACACTAAAAAATCTTGACAATAGTTCAATAGTTCTAAGATAGAAGTTCTAGTTGATAGGTTGTAGAGGGAGTTTTTTTTATATTTACCACAACACCACAACGAAAACACATGAGGGCTCTAATTTCTATGAAAATGAATAGGTTGTTCATTTACACGGACCACATTTTATCGTCAAGTTCAACTGTGTGGATGATACCGACGCATCGCAACCACAACGCCACCGCTAGTGACACTGAACACTGCGGTTCGCCCCATCGTAAACACAAATAATCTCTCTGTTTGTAAACGCTAGTGTTTACAAACACAACGTAACCACATCACGTCGACATTTTGTAGTTACAACAACGCAACTGCAAAAAGGTGCAACGCGACATTATTCACACTTAACACTGTTATTCGTGTGAAACGTTAGGCATTTGTGCGAACTAGTAGTAAAGTATGCCTATATATGTCCCACTATGGGCACAGGCCTCACCTCAATTATGACGTGGTTTGGGCCATACTTCACCACACGGGCCCGGTGCGGATTAGTAGAGGGGTGTTGTAAGGCCAGTGTTTAACCTTACTGTCACTAAGATGTTTTTTAAGCCGCCCTAAGACCTCTGACTATTCTTCACGACTAGTATCAAGCGATATTAGTCGGGACCAACTTTTAACGTGTCTTACAAAGCACGGAGATGCTTGTGATAAATGTCACTTAACATAGTTGCAGTGGTCACCCATCCAATCCCAACCGCGGTGTAGGTGGCTTAACTTTGGTAATCACTACCAAAGCGCTGCCGCCACTGAGCTACGAGCATCTCACTAGTAAGTGAACTATGATTCCAGCAATCGTGAGAACGGCACGCTCGCGCTGGACGACGTGTCTTTCTCGAGCTGGCGCAGCGAGAAGCTGGCCGTGGTGGGGCGCACGGGCTCGGGCAAGAGCTCGCTGGTGCAGGCCGCGCTGCGCCTCGTGCCGCTGGCGCGCGGGCAGGTGCTCATCGACGGCGTCGACCTCGCCAAGCTGGACCTGCAGGCTCTCAGGTGATATGCTATCGAAGCTGGCCGTGGAATTCTAAATGTAACCCAATTTAAAAGCGAACACAACATGCAAAACGAAAAACTTACCACTAATCTTAATCCGGAAAATAATTACTTATTCGGATATAACTAATACACATTTAGTATTTGATAGAAGATATACTCTCCGGTCACATGCGACACATTTTATTCGATTTTAAAATTAAAAAACTAAGAGATATGGTCTAAGTTTCTTTATTGTTTGTCCTTGACGAATGAACAAACATTTTAAAAAACCTTTTGTTTCGTGAAGCCCATAGAACCGTTATTGCGACGACGAACTCTAAGGGTGACGCGTATCGAAGTTTTGAGTGCGCAAAAACTTTGCTTTTTTGTAGAAAAAAACTACATGTATATGAGTTATTGTTACATTTTATTGTTGTTCATTCAATAAACAACGAAAATCTAAACAAAATAAGGTATAAAACATGAATAAAATTCACCTAACAATATACATATTTAAAATGTCTTCGTTTATACAGTTGGTGTGGTAAGTTGCATGTGTAGTCCGAATAACTGTCAAAAATTAAATAATAAGAAATGTTTTAGCTATAGATATTACTTAAGAGAATACGTCGGTTATCCAAATAAATCATTGAATGATTGACTTTTAAAGAATTTATCGAAAATATTCAATAAATTCCGCACCCTATCCAGTAAGCTCTCTAACCGCGCCATATTGCCGCAGAGATAAGATTTGCGCCCGCTTTCGCATACACAAGGGTAAAGTACTATCCCTCTTACAGTACAGTATTCGTTAGGTACTATAACATTATTTTCTAAATATCACTGAATGCTGACGGCCCAGAGCTGCTTGCTGTGGCGTTCTATGGGGAAGGCCTATGTTTAGCAGTATACTTACAAGAGTTGATCATGATGATGAAAATTACTGGAATACTAACAATACACAATATAAAAGACTTCGAACTATTCGCTGTGTGCGCGATGACAGCACCCCTAGTGACCAAAATTATTGTGGACTTAAGATCTCTCAAATTATTCGAACTGGATGGTTTAAGAATGATTTTCGGATTGTTATCCTTCGAATTATTAGATGAAAATATTTAAAAAATTTGTGTTTTTTTTTTTACTTTAACTAAATTATGAATGTTATTATACGTACAGGATTTGAATCGATACAACAAGATATAACTTTTCAACCTCAGACTGTGCAAAAAGGGAACGAATTAGTATTAGAACAGCATTTGAGAGACGTAGAATAGCTTAGAACCAACGGACAATCGTACTCAATAAGAGCTGTGATCATAAAACAAACGTCGGTGACACAAACTCCCTACAAACTTTTTTCTTTTTACAGCAACTATCCATTTATTTCTTTGCTCCAATTTCCATCTTGATATTGGAAACGCATAAAACATGCACGAATTGTTTTTCCCATTGTTTCTACACTTTATAACACAACACGTACTGTGACCTATATTCGCCATACCGCCTATACCGCGAATTTTAACGTTTTTACTTAAAAATACTTTAGTATGGGATTCTATGGAAATATAGCGTTTTGACACATGACAGTCCAGTTTTTTTTTGTTATATGGACTCATCCCGCTCTTAACGTAGAGCTGTGATTCTGCCAATGTCGAGTGTATTCTTGATATATAGTCAAAGCTTGACATAGTTCACAATAAATAATGGTTTTTATTGCTTTTCTTGGATTCAGTGAAGGCTACTCTTCCCGTAGAAGTAGGTTTCAGCACGCTATCTGGTCTGAAGCAAATTGTCTTGAGACAAGTCACTTGACACTCGATGCGGCGTTGAATACAATTATATTTCAATAATTTCAGATCTTTATCACTTCACCAAACATTAGAATACAAACTACACCAAACTTGCACTCTAAAACTCTTGAGTAATTCACATTTCTGCCACATTGTATGCTGCGATCGATTTGACGGCCCACGACTCACTTTGCACATAGCGAATATCAGAGTTTCAATTTGAATATGTAAATAAAAGTAAATATAATATACCTATTCAAACGGAAATTCTGAACAAAGTTTATCATTTAAGACATTCTGTCGAAAAGTATTTCTTTTTTGTAATTATTTTCTCTATCGATTGGCGTATGTTATATAAGTGTACACCAAAATAACGTAATTTTAGGTACTTGCAACTTAAAGTCTGCCAATTAGGTTCGATGCCTTTTAATTGTTACGCGGTCTCATACGACTACTCCGCATCCAATGTCCTAACATAGCAAGCTGTTAACGATTTGTGATGGCGAATATCTTGTAGTAAAGTTCAAACTGTGTTTCTCAGGTCGCGCATCGGCGTGATACCGCAGGAGCCGTTCATATTCTCGGGCAGCATCCGCGAGAACGTGGACCCGCTGCAGCAGTACCTGGACGCGGAGGTGTGGCGCGCGCTGGAGCAGTGCGGCGCGGGCGCGCTGGCGGCGCACGGCGGGCTGGGCGCGCCCGCGGCCGGCTTGTCGCGCGGCCACGCGCAGCTGCTGTGCCTGGCGCGCGCGCTGCTGCAGCGGCCCAAGGTACCTGTGCACTACACTCTGAGGTGCGGCGCGGCGGGCTGGGCGCGCCCGCGGCCGGCTTGTCGCGCGGCCACGCGCAGCTGCTGTGCCTGGCGCGCGCGCTGCTGCAGCGGCCCAAGGTACCTGTGCACTACACTCTGAGGTGCGGCGCGGCGGGCTGGGCGCGCCCGCGGCCGGCTTGTCGCGCGGCCACGCGCAGCTGCTGTGCCTGGCGCGCGCGCTGCTGCAGCGGCCCAAGGTACCTGTGCACTACACTCTGAGGTGCGGCGCGGCGGGCTGGGCGCGCCCGCGGCCGGCTTGTCGCGCGGCCACGCGCAGCTGCTGTGCCTGGCGCGCGCGCTGCTGCAGCGGCCCAAGGTACCTGTGCACTACACTCTGAGGTGCGGCGCGGCGGGCTGGGCGCGCCCGCGGCCGGCTTGTCGCGCGGCCACGCGCAGCTGCCGTGCCTGGCGCGCGCGCTGCTGCAGCGGCCCAAGGTACCTGTGCACTACACTCTGAGGTGCGGCGCGGCGGGCTGGGCGCGCCCGCGGCCGGCTTGTCGCGCGGCCACGCGCAGCTGCCGTGCCTGGCGCGCGCGCTGCTGCAGCGGCCCAAGGTACCTGTGCACTACACTCTGAGGTGCGGCGCGGCGGGCTGGGCGCGCCCGCGGCCGGCTTGTCGCGCGGCCACGCGCAGCTGCCGTGCCTGGCGCGCGCGCTGCTGCAGCGGCCCAAGGTACCTGTGCACTACACTCTGAGGTGCGGCGCGGCGGGCTGGGCGCGCCCGCGGCCGGCTTGTCGCGCGGCCACGCGCAGCTGCTGTGCCTGGCGCGCGCGCTGCTGCAGCGGCCCAAGGTACCTGTGCACTACACTCTGAGGTGCGGCGCGGCGGGCTGGGCGCGCCCGCGGCCGGCTTGTCGCGCGGCCACGCGCAGCTGCTGTGCCTGGCGCGCGCGCTGCTGCAGCGGCCCAAGGTACCTGTGCACTACACTCTGAGGTGCGGCGCGGCGGGCTGGGCGCGCCCGCGGCCGGCTTGTCGCGCGGCCACGCGCAGCTGCTGTGCCTGGCGCGCGCGCTGCTGCAGCGGCCCAAGGTACCTGTGCACTACACTCTGAGGTGCGGCGCGGCGGGCTGGGCGCGCCCGCGGCCGGCTTGTCGCGCGGCCACGCGCAGCTGCTGTGCCTGGCGCGCGCGCTGCTGCAGCGGCCCAAGGTACCTGTGCACTACACTCTGAGGTGCGGCGCGGCGGGCTGGGCGCGCCCGCGGCCGGCTTGTCGCGCGGCCACGCGCAGCTGCTGTGCCTGGCGCGCGCGCTGCTGCAGCGGCCCAAGGTACCTGTGCACTACACTCTGAGGTGCGGCGCGGCGGGCTGGGCGCGCCCGCGGCCGGCTTGTCGCGCGGCCACGCGCAGCTGCTGTGCCTGGCGCGCGCGCTGCTGCAGCGGCCCAAGGTACCTGTGCACTACACTCTGAGGTGCGGCGCGGCGGGCTGGGCGCGCCCGCGGCCGGCTTGTCGCGCGGCCACGCGCAGCTGCTGTGCCTGGCGCGCGCGCTGCTGCAGCGGCCCAAGGTACCTGTGCACTACACTCTGAGGTGCGGCGCGGCGGGCTGGGCGCGCCCGCGGCCGGCTTGTCGCGCGGCCACGCGCAGCTGCTGTGCCTGGCGCGCGCGCTGCTGCAGCGGCCCAAGGTACCTGTGCACTACACTCTGAGGTGCGGCGCGGCGGGCTGGGCGCGCCCGCGGCCGGCTTGTCGCGCGGCCACGCGCAGCTGCTGTGCCTGGCGCGCGCGCTGCTGCAGCGGCCCAAGGTACCTGTGCACTACACTCTGAGGTGCGGCGCGGCGGGCTGGGCGCGCCCGCGGCCGGCTTGTCGCGCGGCCACGCGCAGCTGCTGTGCCTGGCGCGCGCGCTGCTGCAGCGGCCCAAGGTACCTGTGCACTACACTCTGAGGTGCGGCGCGGCGGGCTGGGCGCGCCCGCGGCCGGCTTGTCGCGCGGCCACGCGCAGCTGCTGTGCCTGGCGCGCGCGCTGCTGCAGCGGCCCAAGGTACCTGTGCACTACACTCTGAGGTGCGGCGCGGCGGGCTGGGCGCGCCCGCGGCCGGCTTGTCGCGCGGCCACGCGCAGCTGCTGTGCCTGGCGCGCGCGCTGCTGCAGCGGCCCAAGGTACCTGTGCACTACACTCTGAGGTGCGGCGCGGCGGGCTGGGCGCGCCCGCGGCCGGCTTGTCGCGCGGCCACGCGCAGCTGCTGTGCCTGGCGCGCGCGCTGCTGCAGCGGCCCAAGGTACCTGTGCACTACACTCTGAGGTGCGGCGCGGCGGGCTGGGCGCGCCCGCGGCCGGCTTGTCGCGCGGCCACGCGCAGCTGCTGTGCCTGGCGCGCGCGCTGCTGCAGCGGCCCAAGGTACCTGTGCACTACACTCTGAGGTGCGGCGCGGCGGGCTGGGCGCGCCCGCGGCCGGCTTGTCGCGCGGCCACGCGCAGCTGCTGTGCCTGGCGCGCGCGCTGCTGCAGCGGCCCAAGGTACCTGTGCACTACACTCTGAGGTGCGGCGCGGCGGGCTGGGCGCGCCCGCGGCCGGCTTGTCGCGCGGCCACGCGCAGCTGCCGTGCCTGGCGCGCGCGCTGCTGCAGCGGCCCAAGGTACCTGTGCACTACACTCTGAGGTGCGGCGCGGCGGGCTGGGCGCGCCCGCGGCCGGCTTGTCGCGCGGCCACGCGCAGCTGCTGTGCCTGGCGCGCGCGCTGCTGCAGCGGCCCAAGGTACCTGTGCACTACACTCTGAGGTGCGGCGCGGCGGGCTGGGCGCGCCCGCGGCCGGCTTGTCGCGCGGCCACGCGCAGCTGCTGTGCCTGGCGCGCGCGCTGCTGCAGCGGCCCAAGGTACCTGTGCACTACACTCTGAGGTGCGGCGCGGCGGGCTGGGCGCGCCCGCGGCCGGCTTGTCGCGCGGCCACGCGCAGCTGCTGTGCCTGGCGCGCGCGCTGCTGCAGCGGCCCAAGGTACCTGTGCACTACACTCTGAGGTGCGGCGCGGCGGGCTGGGCGCGCCCGCGGCCGGCTTGTCGCGCGGCCACGCGCAGCTGCTGTGCCTGGCGCGCGCGCTGCTGCAGCGGCCCAAGGTACCTGTGCACTACACTCTGAGGTGCGGCGCGGCGGGCTGGGCGCGCCCGCGGCCGGCTTGTCGCGCGGCCACGCGCAGCTGCTGTGCCTGGCGCGCGCGCTGCTGCAGCGGCCCAAGGTACCTGTGCACTACACTCTGAGGTGCGGCGCGGCGGGCTGGGCGCGCCCGCGGCCGGCTTGTCGCGCGGCCACGCGCAGCTGCCGTGCCTGGCGCGCGCGCTGCTGCAGCGGCCCAAGGTACCTGTGCACTACACTCTGAGGTGCGGCGCGGCGGGCTGGGCGCGCCCGCGGCCGGCCTGTCGCGCGGCCACGCACGACACAAACGTTAGGTACTCATGTTACTTTTTTATTTTTCTTAGGTTTTTCTTTTATAGTTTCTTCACACTTTATTAGGACAAATCGCCATTTCCGACACCTCAATTTTGCCTAGCGGCATGTACGTCTCCGGTGATGGCACACTCGACACTACACGCCGGAAAGAGATCTAACGATCGACGTCTGTAACAATATCTGTCGAAGCGTTCGCCGCTTCGACCGGCCGTCTAGATATATACTCGGTCGAAGGTACCGGTACAAAGTAAACCCACCCCGCAGGTCCTGCTCGTGGACGAGGCGACGGCGAACCTGGACCAGGAGATGGAGCGGCGCATCCTGGACACGATCCAGTGCTCGTTCAGCGGCGCCACGGTGCTGTACGTGGCGCACCGGCCGGCCGGCGTGCGGGCGTGCGCGCGCGCGCTCGTGCTGGGCGCCGGCCGCGCGCTGGAGCTGCGCGCGCCCGCCGACGCGCTCGCCGACCCCGCCTCGCATCTGCACGCCTTGCTACGTGCCTCCTGATCGTGCTCGAGCTAGATACTCGCAAGCGAGGTACTCGCAGTCTCGCAGTCTCGCACCGTTCGATGCCCGGACCCCGGAACAGCGAACCCCTAACCCCAAAAGATAATACTGTCTTTTATATCGATCTTCTTCTGCTTCTTCTCGTGTCGATGGCGAGGCGATGCTATCAAATTTTTAATGACCGGTATTCCGCCACGGGAACGGCACTGTCGGTGGCGCGTAACAGGTCCTATTTTGATGAAAGTGAGAAATGCGATAAAGTGTAGTGCAGATATTTTATTCACACAGATATCATTAAATTACTTACGCGCTCCGAATGCGATGCGGACGAAGATCGATAGTTCGCTAGAACGGCTTGAGCTTCCAACTCCGATCTCACCGATCGTTATTATGACATGGGTTGACTTTGGCTCGTGATTTAATTTTAAGGTGCAGCATCATTTATTATCAGAGTTCTTCTAAAGAATGTTACTGCTCTATTCTGTTAGACGGTTGGACTCGTATTTAAAAACTAAATTAGAATTATACGAACTATTTTGTAGTTTATGCTTCCTAAGCCTTTTTGTGTAGCGTTTAAATGTGATGCTTTGAGAGATAGACTGAATTCTATCGTGTGATATTGCAATCCTTGCTTATGTGAGCGGTTAGCTAAACTTTAAAATTTAACAAGTAATTGACACGATGATAGCAGTTATTTGTCGTCGACATTATTTTGTATGTTTAAATAATTACTATGTACTATGAACTATTTAGTATAAAACTTTTGGATGATCCTAACTGCCTTAAATTCAAAATATATTAGAAGGATGTTAGTAAAGTCGCTAAAATTAAATATTTACGAAGTGCAAAACTTTTATGAGTAGTTTAGTTATAACGATTTCAAGTTACTAACGCTTTCGCGGACAATGCATGACTGAAGCCGTGATAACAATAAAACTTTCATTGTGACTGAAATGTATTTATTGGCCAAAGATAAATAGTAGAATATTTTCGTAGAATCCAGATCTTCTTTCTCCGTCATTAAATAATTATTTTAAAAAACACATTTCATGGTTTAAAACCAGGAAATTCATTCTTTACAGAACTTTGTTGTATTATTGTAACATATTAATATTAAGAAGATTGAATACAGAAATGTTAATAAGTACTTAGGCCTTTAGGAATGTATTTCGGTCAGATAAATTAAAAATTGTTCCAAGGACGAGTGTATGAATTTGAATGAGAATGTCACTGTCTGTGAAAGATGAGAATGAACTATTCTAGTCCATAATCATAATTTACGGAGACTTAATGTATTCTTACGTAATTTATTTTTAACTACCTACATGTTTCATTTTACCATTTTTAACATTCCAAATAAGGGCTGAATACATTGATGAAATTGAACACATTTTCTCTAGAAACCAACTAGCAAATAAACTTGCAAGTAAATTACAGTGTGGGATTTTTAAACATCCCTTGGAGGGTAAGTACTTTAAATACTGAAGATAGCAAATTACGCAACGGAAATATTTTTTAAACAAAACTGCATGCAGAGATTTTTTTGCAATATGCATGCCACACCTAGAAATCAAACCAGCAAACTTTTTAAAAACACAGATTTTATAACATTAATCGATGGGTCCAATAAGAAAGATAGAATCTCTTTAACAAACATGGTAAATTAAACAAAAGAAAGTAATAGGACTTATGGGACAATAAAAAGCACTTTTACCCTGGTTTTTTTAAATATTTGACCCTAGATAGATATATCGATATCGATATATTAACGCCCTAATAGTACATGGTGCTATGTTAGCTGGTTCAATTCCCGAATGTCGTAAGCGTATTCTCAAAAATCTTAAAATGCAGTTATGCTCTTTTTAAAACAAAAAGTAATAAAATAAATAATAAATAAATAAATATTGGACAACATAACATATTTACATTGCTACGTAACGCACTCCGGGCGTCACAATGGCATGGCATGAATTGATTCCTAAATATAATGGTTTAAGACTTGAATGTGATTTTCAAATGGTCAATTTTTTATTTATTAGTTCTGTTTGAAAAGCAGTACATATCACACAGTTTTGAGTCTTTATTACAAGTGGGCTCAATAACTAATATGTATTCGTTTGTCACGAACTACAAAATTGACAACCTGTTAACTAGGTAATATGGGATGGCAACTAGTTTAGTGTTTCTAAAGTAAATACCTATGTTCAATTTTGTTAATCATCTATCACTTTGTTTTTTGTAATTAATTTTTTTTTTCTAACAATAATATAATGTTTGTAAAGTTTAAAATGGAGACCGAGTGGTAACACCGCGGTAAATCATATTTTATTCAATAATTATTGTGTCATTATGATTTATGTACGATACTCCAACAATAAATAACTAAATTAGGATTTATAATCGCATTCTAGTATAAAAAAGATATGTCATTTTTAAGTTTAACTTATTATCAGGGCAACTAAATCATGTCTAAACATATAATCTGTTTATCCTTACTTGTCTTATTTAGTAAACAATAATGGCGGACGAACGACTATAGGCAATAGATAGGGTTGGGTGCAGGGGCGTGCATTGGTTTCAGATGGGGGTAGGCTAGGTACATACACATTTCAAGTCAGTCAACAACGAAAGCCTAAACCGTAATTCATAATGAGCGTTTAAATAAATGCTAGATACATTTATTTCTGGGTGTATCACTGGAATTAAATTTAATCCTGTATTTTGTTCACTTATATCTACGTCACAGTAAGGACCGCGTCTTAATGCTTTTTAAATATAAATTGTACTCGTCCACATCTCGCGGTATACGAAATGTAAATACTAAATAAAAAATAATAAAATTGACATGTTCACGCGTAACAAGCGCCATCTTGGTAATTAGATTGAAATAAGTTAATAAATCGGTGGATTTTGCTAAAGCAGGGTGATGATTAGTTATGTGAAAAACTCAATAGATGGAACTTTAAAAAATAAAATGATAAAAACCTTTAATTCTACCTTTTAAGATTTAAAACTAAATTATTAAGAGGTACTTCGAAATTCACATGGTATTGCATTGTTTAATAAATGATAATTCCTTACCCAAATGTCGATTTCTTTTTGCAAAATGGTGAATGGTGTCGTTGATTTATTTTGCCACAACAAATATCAAAACAATGAATGGAATTAAAACATGTCATTAATCTGATATCCGTAATGGCTATGTACGAAAAATCTGTGATAATGTCTTGTTTTTGCAACGAACACAAATCCGCATTTGATTGTCTTCAGATTGGCGCGTAATTTGTTTAACCTAGAATTCACATTAATACTTCACTTTGCAGTTTTCCATTCAATAACACACAACCTCACAACACTTAACCCCAAAAACTAAAATAGCACTAAAAAAAAGGTGTAAAGATCAGTAATACTATTATAACCTGATTTATCAAAACTCGTGAGATGACAGCCGCCGGCGGCCAACTATAAAACTAATGGAAAAAATTGCTGACGCAAACTTTGTATCAAAACAATGTCCTGTATTACCTTTTAAGGAACTGTAACTTTTGTTTCTCATTGTCAAACGTTTCTATAAATTTATTTACGATTTTATCATTTTAAATATTCACTTCAATATCTTGCACTGTCAAGTTTTAATAAAATACGACATATTTAAAGTGCAAATGATCGAAGTAGGCGAGCTTATATCCGGTTATGCTGCTAATAAGGAATGTTCACTCTGTCCGATTGTCATGTATGAAAAGTGTGTAATCTTTAATTTAGGCGGCTTTCATTTTTTTTTAAATGCAGTTTGTTCACATATAAGCAGAGAGTATCTAAGTGTGAGTGAAAATTGAGTAAGTTGCGTGAAACAGTAGGCGATCTCGCGGCAGCCTACATTGGTTAAATTGCACAGAAACGATCTAAGTTGCGCGCTTTAGTAAGGAACAAGTATAGGTAGACGACAAAATGGTTACAGAATATTTATTGTTTATTGTTGAATACGTAATTAATAATTATGTTTAGCTGTGCTGTCGGTTTTTTATGAAGGTAGGCTCTGCATAACAGCCTATATGGGATACACGCCCCTGGTTGGGTGCCATTGAATGAACTAGTAAATGAAATACAAAATAATAGTAAACGAATGATTTGAATCTAGCTCGTCGCTACTTGTGAAGACCTTTAAGTGGTTTAATAGTTGCTATTTTGTAATATTTTTGTAATGTGTAAACCCTGGTTTGCCTGTAATAAATAAATTAATAACATAGCATAAAAAATCTAAGTAGGTAGTACCGTGTTAAAAATAAGTTAAATTTAGTAACTTATTTTATCATGAAAACCAAAAATGTTATTACGATCAAAAAAGTGGTGAATCGTGTTTTTCAAGATCTTCCTTACATAAATATTACTTATTATTAATAACTTAGTTCATAACTTTTTATAATAATTATCATTGTTGATGTTAGATAGTAATTTACAAAACAGGTTGCAGTACACTGACCTTTTTACATTCACTCATTCATTCACTTCTCCAGTCTCATCTCTAAAATCCAAAGACAAACAGAATTTACGAAATATCAAACAGTCATGTCATTTGTTTGTGTCTGCCGGAAAATTTTCGATTTTGTGTAAAATATTTTAGAAAATTAATGAATATTAGCAGTTTTCAGTAAACAATGTATTCTACGTGTCTCTTTTATAATATAAGACATTTATACACAGAATATATAGTGAGATCAAGTCGGTAAGACGTGTTTTTGCTACGACTGTTGTTTGTTTACTAAATAGGACAAGTAAGGATAAACGGACTTTACATTAAAACTAATTGTTCGTAAACACCCTTGTTCATAAACAATGACTAGTAAAAAGGTTTGTTTATAACTTCTAATGGAAAACTACATGCTCTGGATCACCTAATAAAAAGTAACATACGGCTTATAGACACCTCATTAACAAAAAATCACAGTAAATATACACCGTATAACACTAAATACGCAAAACCTCTTAGGGGCTGATTCTGGTGCTCAAATACAATAACATTTTGTATGGGAATTCTTTAAAAAAAAACCTATACTAAAAATCAGCTGTTACGCTTTCTATGGGGAAACTATATTTTTTTTAATTTTGATGTTGGTCCCATACTAAAAAATGTTATGTGGCACTAGAATCAACCCTTAAGAGGTTTTGCGTATTTAGAGTTACACGTTGTATAATATATATTATATGTACTAGCTGTGCCCGCAGCTTAAGCTTTAACTCGCTTAAAAGGCAAATTAAAAATAGTAGCATAAACAAGCTCTAACCGAAATAGTGCTCAATATTTCTAGAGGTGAAAAAGTACACGATAAGGATCATGTTTATGAAAATAAATTAAAACCAAATCTATTTCTAAGAATGTGCATGACAAAATTATTTTCCGTTAAACGAAAATTGAATGCTCACTTAAATCAATTGATAATGATATTGTATTTCTTAGGAAATGTCTAAATCGAATCTGACAATAATAGAATCTGGCATATATAGAATTTGGCATTATCAGAGTCTGGCGTTTGTAGAATCTGCTGTTTGTAGAATTTGGCAATCATAGAATATGGCGTTTTAAACTCGTCTTGACATTTCTAGAATCTGACATTTATCGACTAAACTTTTAGTTAGACCTTCTATAATATTCTGACCCCTAAACTACCATTTTGCAAAAAATCATGCCCATCACTTACATAATATTACGATTCTAAACAAAAAATATTTTATAATACTTTGTTAGGACTTCCATCAGAGCTATGGAACGGTTCGCAAAATACTGGTTCATAAAGGTTTTAAACCAGGTTTTTCCTAATCACTCGCACGGAGCGGAACCTAGTCGCGAGCGTAATTGTCGCTGGGATTAACCTGGTTAATTCCAAGCGACCAGCGAGTGCGACGTCGCTCCGCCCATGCGTTTTATCTCTTTTCAACGCGTTATAAGGAGGAATTCCCATCTCGCTCGTATTTCGGCAAGATATTAATCGTACGAGCCAATTAACATTTTGTTCCTTATTTACGGCAACACTTAGTGAAGTGTGTCAGGCGAGAGTAGTCTCTCGCCTGATTTTATCATATCATAACTTAATTTAATATAGGTCGCAAAAAGAGAAATGATGTTGCAAATTACTTTTATTTTATATCAAAAATATTAGCAAATTTTCAATGTAAGTGTCTGTAAGGTAATTAATGACTAAGAAATATTATTTAAACCTAAAACAAAACTGCCACATGTATGAAATGTAGTAGTTTTTGCCTTAATTGTGTTTTTAATATTACACCGTATTCAAGTTTCGGTAATTTATGTCTAAAATGTTTCATTTTGCGTTAGTAATATTTTACTCCCGCATTTAAGCGCCCAAAACGGGGTAGCATTTAAAAAATGTTAACGCCGCATCAATCCCTACTGCATCTTAGCAGATAATGGGAATTATTCCTTAACACCAGTGGGCGAAGCGAACAATTTTTTTTTTTAAATAAACCGGTATTTTAGCAGAAGCCGTTATTATACCCTCACACCAAAACCGAAATAATATGGATTCTGACGGACCGAAATCGAAATGATAATGCTCTTTCTAATTTTTTATAGCGTTGCTTACGAGCTGGTTATTTTTTTTAACCAGGTTTCCGAGCCCTGACTTCCATACGAACTTTCGTCCCCTATTTCAGGTCGAAATTTAAAAAATGCTACAACAAATATTTATTTATTTCTTATAAAGTGCCGAAATACAAAGTTCCATGGTTTTATCGTCGACAATGACCAACTTCCATATAAAATTTCAACCTCTTCAAGCCTTTTTTTTTTCGTGATAAAAAGTAGCACATCTCCTTCGTCAAGCTCTAGTCTATCTCGGTACCAAATTTCATTAAAATCGGTTCTGTAGTTTTAGCGCGAAAGCGTAACAGACAGGCAGACAGAGTAACTTTCGCATTTATAATATAAATACATATAGTAAGAAAGCAGGGGTGAATAATTCATTATGATGATACATATTTATAAATGAATTCAAGTATGTCTATTCGTTATCTAGTCGCCATAGCACAAGCTTTAGATTAATTTGGCGATAGATAATTAGTGTACATGTTGAAAGAATTTATTTATTTATGAATTCGAAGTTGGGTCAAATATGATGATAAACCATAATTTGAATTTACATTTTTCTCGTACTTATTCCCGCCCGACTTCGTTATTATTATTTGACTTTTTTTAGTAGGTCGGGTATTTCTTTCGTAAAAAAATATTTTTTCGTGCTTATAAATAATGCACCATTAAAGTAACAACTCCCATTAAAGTGTATGCTTGGTCATACATAATAACCCGCCAAGTGTATAGTCCGTATTTTTTTGCTTGGCGAATATTGTAAACAATTTTGACATTCCTTTTTAATGAAATTAATCATTTTGAAAAAAATGGACACAAAAATAATAACCGATTGTAGTAATTAATTATTTAATACAAAATCCTTTTTATTCTTACAGTTTGTTGATTTTATAAACGGATATTTTTGTAAAAAGACATGCCAAGATTGTTTACAATATTCGCCAAGCAAAGAAAAGTCGAACAGCTGACGCAAGAAAATAACACCTGCCATAGCCGCCATTTTAGCGCGCGAATAATCTTCGTACTAATAATAAAAATGAGTAAGTTTGGATGGATGGATGTTTGTTATTCAATAACGCCAGAACGGCTGAACTAACCTAGATGAAATTTAGCACAGAAATAGGTTATAGCCTGGAATAGCAGGTAGGATACTTTTTGTCCCTGAAAAACTTATGGTTTCCGAGGGATGCAAGATAACTATCATTAAAGATGGCGCTTCTTACCGTTAGCTGTTACAAAAATGGCAAAAATATTTAATGTGAAAAAAATTTTTAACACTAGCTGTTGCCCGCCACTTTGTTCGCGTGGTCTTTAGGTTAGACTAACTATGGTTTTGCAAAGTTACCGTAGTCGCGGGCAACAGCTAAATGGTTTAAAGTTCGTTCGTTCACTCGCTTTGTCAATACTTCGACAGTTTAATATATTCAATCCTGTGTCTCGTAAAACAATGTTTTTTCTTCTATATCCAGATCACTAAATGAGCTGATTTATGTGATAGCCATTAAGTAAATGAGGCATATTGTAAACTACACATATGGACATGCTTACAGGATTGAATTGATAGATATTTTGTATCGATAGATTATTAATGTAGGTAGGTTCTATCTGTAGTAATATAATTTGTAGTCTTCATACAATGATGGGTGTGTAAGCCGTGAGTAAGTTAAACTGTGTATGGTAAAACAACTGTATTACAGTTGTTATTAATGTTTATGTTTTTTTAGTAAGGCTGATATTATGTATTTTTAGTTACGTATTGAGTACTTTATATAAAATGTATAACCATGTCAATGTAAATGACGCCAATTATAATTTATGTGTAAAAACTATGGAAGAGATATTTTTTTTATTATGATTAATGTAAGTAAACCTTGTGATATAGTTTTATTGTAATGCAATAAAAACTTAATAAGCATGAAATATTTTTGTTCACTTCACAGGTTTCTTTCCTCTGGTTTTTTATAAGGGTAATCTATGTAGTCAAAGATATCCTCCTCCGACGAAATCGGCACCGGTTCACCCGGAACACCTGAAACATGAATAGCTTACATAAGTATTTGAAATTTCTTCCTATGCTTACAGTAGATTTAGTCAGGCTTAACATTAATGGGATGCGAATGTGTTCATCAATACGAACAACTTTAACTACGGGGTCAATATCAAAATCAAAAAAAATCGTTAGATGCTGTAATAAGAAGAGAGAATAAATGTAAACCCTGTTTGGTTTGCTATATACATGGAGCGCATACCCACCCTATAGAGTAAAAACCGACATTTGTTTTGTTTCACAAAAATCTGCCAATATTTAATCTGTGACTGTAATGTTTTTCTATGGGCGAGAGTTGATAGGACTTTCAGTTCATACTAAATGTAAGAAAAATCACAAACGTGTTTAGGCATAAACAAATTATGCGTACAAGTTCAATACATTTCTATCAAATACTGTATCATTTTGTAGTTTGAATTTTAGCCGCATTCAACCAATCAGATTTATGTTTGGGCTATGAACCAGATATTAGGTGTAAAAAATGCTCTTAGATAGATTAAAAATTAACCTCCTCCTTTTATGAAGTCGGTTAAAAAGTCATACTTAGAAGTTTTTTTGTTTGTTTTACATACATCTAAGAGGCAACACGCACTAGAAATAGGAGTTTTGACTCACCGGTAACCCCAACCGGTCTCAAAGAGTACTCGTTGAGTGTGAACCCTTTCTCAAGCGCGTGCGCGCGCATGCTTTTGTTGAACACGTCGCTGCCCGTGAAATATAACACGGCGCAGTAGTACTGTTCGTGTGGCACCAGCCTTATGTCCAGTCGGCGCGCCGTGGACTCGCTTGATAAACGACAGACACCCTGATAAAAAAAGGAAATATAAGAATATACATAAGAAATATATAGGTACCTACATATGCGAGGAGTTAGTTTTGCTAGGGGCGTCCATACCCTGAAGTACCCGAACCAATTTAGAAAAGTATAACGTATGATAGTCATTTATTCATGCTAGGAACAAACACGTTACAAATTTATAAAAGAAAGATGCGGCAAGACAATAATTATGATATAAGTGACGAGAGTGGCGGAGTTCTCGCTTGCGCGCGCGGCAATCCGCTAGATTTAAGACCGAGCTTGCGACTGCGCCTTCGAGCGCGGCGCGGGCTGACCGCCGAACGGGGGGGCGAGGTAGAGACGCGGGAGGGCAGCGCGGGCGGGCACGAGCGCGTCGCCTGTTACTACGCGGCGCGGCTGGCAACCGCTGTAAGTTTTGGCGCGTATTTTGTGGTCGCGCGTTACAGCCTCCCCCTCTAACCGGACCGTACCGTACCCGTCCCCGAGGTCGGGTTAGCCTTCCGAGGACGTCCTCGTCTCCGTTTCTCCTGAACGGGAGATTGGATACGGCCCACAAACGGAGTTAACTGAGAAACGTGGTATTTACCTAGGACCACAGAATCACTGATCCGTTCCAGACTATAGGTCGTCGCGCTGATCACAGCCTGCACACGATAAGGGCCATCGCGGCGAGGAATGAACTTCGGAGTCTGCCCCTTGCCTGCGTCGTTGGGACCTTGAGTCTTTAACAACACCAAATCTCCGACCTTGTAATTCGGAGCCGGCCGACGATGATCATCGGCGTATTTTCGTTGGACTGCCTGGGCCTTCTCATAGACGTCTCGAGCGTCAACGAGAGTAGCAGACAGGTTCTTAAGGTAAGGAGTTATACTCACTACAAAATTGTCGTTTTCGACAATAGCACGCATGTCGGATAAGACATCGGCTGGAGCGCGCATCTCGCGCGCAAAGTTCAAATAAGCTGGGGAATGACCTGTACCGGAAGTTACTGCCGAGTTCATGGCGAAGCGAATAGCGGAGAGGTGGATATCCCACGACTTGTGGTCTTTCCCCACAAGGATGGCGAGTTGCGGTTTGAGGTCCCGATTCTTGCGTTCCACCGGATTCGCCTCCGGGTGGTAATATGACGTCAGAGTCTGTGTGATGCCCATCACATGGCAGGTTTGCTGCATCACCTCGCTTATGAACTGCACGCCATTGTCACTCACCAACCTTCTAGGCACTCCAAATCGCAGGAACACTTCTGACACCAAGACCTTAGCGCACTCTTCGCTCGTAGCGGACGCCAGAGCAAACAATTCTACCCACCGAGTACAGGTATCTTCGACTACCAGGATCCACTTGTTGCCATTAGCTGTCTCCGGGAGCGGACCAAACAGATCTACAGCCAGCACCTCGAATCGACGAGCCGTGGGAGGCGTCTGCAACAACCCTGCCGGCTTCCTGGTATCAACTTTATACCGTTGACAAGGTACACATCTCTTGACGTAATTAGTAACATATTGTCTCATACCAGGCCAATAGTACTTACCGTTTAGACGGCACAAGGTACGCTCAGCGCCAAAATGCCCCGCCGTCGGAGCGTCATGATAGTCGGCCAAAACCTTATCACGTTCATGTACGGGGACCACTAGACAAGCTGTATCTTCCTCGGACTCTGGGCTATAGCGGTAAAGTACCCCATCGGATATGACGTAACCTCGATCTGCCCAGCCTCTCCCCCTAAAGGGTTCGTCATCGGAGGCCTCCAGATCGTCGACAATTTTGCGTAGTTCGGGGTCCTCCAACTGGCTCTCGCGGACATCAGCATGGCTCCTAACTGGGAGGTTCGCCTCAGCATAGCACAGGCCACACTCCTTCTCCTCTCCGCATGGCGGGCGCGAGAGCGTATCGGCGATGGCGTTTGACCTGCCAGGCACGTACTCGATCTGCAGATTATACTCCTGTAAAGTAAGAGCCCACCTGGCAAGTCGACCACTGGGTGACTTAATGCTCATGAGCCAGCGCAATGGTTGGTGATCTGTCTTAACCACCACTTCAGCCCCCTCGATGTACCCGCGAAACTTACCTACAGCCCATACGACGGCCAGCGCCTCTCGCTCCGTCGTGGTGTAGTTTCGCTCAGCACTATTCAAAAGGCGGCTGGCGTACTCCACCGGTCGTTCATCGGTTCCCTCCCCCTGCATCAGAACCGCCCCCAGACAGTATCCAGAGCTATCTGTCTTCAAGACGAACGGCTTACTCTCGTCCGCTTGGCGCAATATGGGCGCTGATGTGAGGAGTATTTTAATCTTCTCGAAGGCCTCCTGTTCCTCCGAGGTCCACGTCCAAGTACTACCTTTCTTGAGTAGAGACGTCAGCGGCCTAGCTATATCGGCGTAGTTCGGTATAAAGCGCCGGAACCAGCTAGACGTTTGTAAGAACGTCTTAAGATGCTTGACGTTCTTGGGAGGTGCCATGGCCGAAACAGCTGCTGTCTTGTCGGGGTCTGCCTTGATGCCACCCGGAACAATAACGTGGCCTAAGAATTTGACCGACTCGCGAGCGAAGTGACTCTTCTCCCGATTCACTCGCAAATTAAACATGGCGAGACGATCAAATACTGCTCCTAGATCAGCTAGATGCTTTTCAAAAGACTCACCCGATAAAACGAGGATGTCATCCAGGTAGGCGACGAGAGTACAACCAGGTAAGTTTGACTTAAATCGGTCGATTAATCGTTGAAACGTCGCCCCAGAATTCCGCAGACCCATCGGCATGCGTTTAAAACGGAACGTACCAAGCGGTGTCGTGAATGCGGTCTTGTCCCGGTCCTCTGGGCAAACACTAACCTGAAAGTACCCTGATCTGAGGTCGAGCGAAGTCATGAATTTCGAGGTTTTCGCGGCGTGCAGCACGTCCTCGATGCGTGGGAGCGGGTACCTATCGGGTTCGGTGACCGCGTTCAACTTGCGGTAGTCAACGCAAAGCCTGAACGTCCCGTCTTTCTTTTTGACGAGCACGACGTTAGAAGCCCACGGGGACTCGCACTCCTCTATCACGTCGGCGGCTAACAGCTCTTCCAACTCCTTCTCGAGAGCTTCCCTCTTGGGTGGAGACAATCTGTAAGGTGGCGAGGCTAACGGCTCCTGGGTTTCACTTACCTTGATTTTGTGGGTAGCGAATTCCGTGGCGGGCCCCTCAGACGCAAACTGGGCCGCGCGGTCCTCTAAGAACTTATCCAGCGTGGCCCGCTGTTCTGGAGTTAGCTTCGTACCTTCATTATCGCGCAGGGACACGCCTGCAACATCCGCTCGCAACATCTCAAGGTCGTTCAAAACATACGACTGCACAAACGGAAACTTAGCATTCGGGTCGTCAGAAAAGTACCACCTCTCCTGGGCTATATCCAATACAATCCCGGCACTCGCAATAAAATCACGGCCTAGCAACGTCTTAGTATCATCACCCGGGAATACCATCAATTCCGTATCAACGCATCGTCCAGATATGACAATAGGAACGGTCGCGGTTAACACAACCCTTGAAATACGCGACCCATCCGCGAATCCAATATTACGCTCTACGTCGCGAAATCGAACCCCGGCCTCCACCAGAATTGAATACAACCTAGAGCTAGCAACACTATGAGTAGCCCCAGTATCGACAATCGCGACACCCTCTTTGCCTAAAACACCTACGGTTACCATCGGTGACGTCACTAATGTACCGTCAGACGTAACAACATTAAAATCAGACGGTTTCGCGGTCGCGCGTTTTGCAGTACAATTTTCGCACTTTGACCTTACGACCCCTGGTTTACCACACCCGTAACAACGAATAGGGTTGGTTTCGGACTTATCGCTACTCGAACTCACGTTACTTACGATATTCCTACTCGGCGTAGGTTCGTGTCTACGCGCGGTTCGACGCCGGCCCGTGCCACTCCGCTCTACCCGCTCGTTCGGTATCGGACTATTGTTGTTTACGACCCCGTTCGGAAACAGACTATTGTTGACTGTGGGCGTGTTTAAAAACGGACTCTTGTTAACCGAGGGCGCGATCGCACTCGAATTATTTATTTTAGCGCTTACTTCGGTAATTGCGTCTTCCGCCGCTCTCGCCTTATCTAATAACATATCGAGATTAAACACTGAATCGCGCGGGACGCGTTTTCTAATGCGTCGGTGCAATAGGCCGTACACAATGTCGACTTTCATCGGTTCTGGCACTTCGTAAGGAACTTTTACTATTAGAGACCGCACTTTACTAATGAACATTTCTGCACGTTCATCGTCTTTTTGTTCTTCCGAATATATTTCACGTAAAACTTTGTACGCCGGCTGCTGCGCACCGTACATAGCGCGCAGGCGCTCTACAGCTTCGGGCCAGCTCGCAACGCCGGCTCGGACGCCGCGCCACCACACGGCCGCGTCGCCGCTCAGCAACATGGGAAGACCGCGCACGGCGTGTTCGTCGGACACGTCGGCGCATTCCTTATACACCTGCACCGCGTCAACGAAGGCTTCTAACACTTCGGGGTCGCGGGACTCGCCGTTGAACCTCGCGGAACATCGCGAGAAGTTCCCTCCACCTCCGGCCGCCGGTGTCGCGGTCACGTTCGCGACGGGCGCGGGAGGGGTCGGCGTTGACGTCGTAGGGTTCCATGGGCTGTTGCACTGCATAGACCGTAGGGCTTCGATGAAGGTCATGTTTGCCTCCGCTTGTGACCTGGCAAACGACTCCATCATCGTGGTAATAAGTTTCTCTGCGTCAAAACTCGGAAGGGCGCGGTTTTCACCGGCGCCGGAGCCCGACGCGGCGGGAGCGCGGGCGCCTTCACTGGCGCGGGGCTCTACCGGAGCGTCGTCTTCGTTGCTCGTGTGATCTTCATCACTACGTGCTGATGCCGCGCGCGTTGTCGGCATTTTCGTTGACCTTAATACGATGCACGTTGGTACGTACGTAACTAACACCTATAGTAGGTGATTCGAGAAAAAACCGTTACTGCCACTGACTATCACTGTTTTTTCTAACACAGGACGTAGTTCGTAGCCGCGAGTTGGGCGTCACTATAACGTATGATAGTCATTTATTCATGCTAGGAACAAACACGTTACAAATTTATAAAAGAAAGATGCGGCAAGACAATAATTATGATATAAGTGACGAGAGTGGCGGAGTTCTCGCTTGCGCGCGCGGCAATCCGCTAGATTTAAGACCGAGCTTGCGACTGCGCCTTCGAGCGCGGCGCGGGCTGACCGCCGAACGGGGGGGCGAGGTAGAGACGCGGGAGGGCAGCGCGGGCGGGCACGAGCGCGTCGCCTGGAGACGTATTTTTGAATCATGCGAATTCCAATCCGAATACGAAATCGCAAGATTCGCATGCGAATTCCTAAAATCACTATTTTTGAAAATTCATTTCGTGAATTCTGCAACGACCACTCGTTTTTGTTTTCTACTAGTAGAAAGTACGGAAGAATTACATTGACAAGTAAACGTATGTTTGACAGAAATTTGACATAATAACTTTTTATTTACGGTCGGTAATGAGTTTTTGCTTTAAGGTTTATAATATTTTCTGCGTGAAACACAAATAGTTACAAGATTTCAATTTAATAGTAACACCTATTTCGAGTGATTCAAAAATGCGTAAAGTCGTGAGCAATAGAAATGAATTTCATACACGAATTGTTTTCGTGTTCGAATTTGCGATTCATTTCTAATGCTTCAAAAATACGTCTCCTGTTACTACGCGGCGCGGCTGGCAACCGCTGTAAGTTTTGGCGCGTATTTTGTGGTCGCGCGTTACAAAAGTTTTTTTTTCTGAATTGAGGTGAACCAGAAGCCCAATTCCCATAAGATAACAGGAGTTTCAATCTAGTTTCGATCCGGTCTTAGTAACATTGTTGTCAAAAATGGAATTCTCGTAAACTTATAATAATATGAAATTAAATTGTCAAAAAGTTCGTAATGCGACTGAAAATAGGATAAATATAGTATAAAGTATATCATTTTGGTTCCATTTTCGGTTGCATTACGAACTTTAACTGCATTTTTTGAATTTATCATAATGTCACTTGGTGCGTATGACGTTTTTATTAGTACATTTTGGAGGTAGATACTTATAACTACTATGATGCACAATCTTTTTCTCCCGCCAGTCGGGCAATAAACCGAATATGTAATAGACGTGCGGTGTTTTATTTATAAGACGGGACCAAAACTTGATTAATTGCGACTACTGTTAAATTAAAGGAATTAGGCTTCTGGAATTAAGTCGACTGTTTAATAATAACTATTTTGTTACGTATCAATAATGTAATGTGTAAGCTCTGGCTATTGACCTGTAATAAATAACCCTTGGCGCTGGCAGTCGGGTAATTATAACATAGGTACTCGTATTCAATCAATGTATTAGAATTGAATGGATTTGATTACCAGTAAGTATTTTTGGCAAACCGTATTGTCGCGAAGGGTATTTCGACATACCAATCAGAGTTCCAGGCTTCAGATATCGCGATTTGCTATTTCAATTTTTAACTGATGCGCGTTGATAGACTAACCATAAACTTCGTGTCTCCAATAGAGATGACATCGGTAATAAGTTCTTTGCTCAATTTATCAATCAAATTCTTAAGCATTTTCTCACTTTGTTTCTTCTTTCCTTCTGATCCTTGAATTGAGGCGTGTGTTACTAATGCGTCGATATCACCGCTCTCTGATTTACCGCGTCTGTAAAGTATATTTTAAAACATAGGTAAAAAAATACCTGCCCACCAAAACACGATATGATATAGTGATATATCGATACCAGTAAAATATGATAGAATCGCCGTACCGGTGACGTAACATGTTATGATCGCTGTTTCGATAAAAATTCATCATGGCGGCTATACCTACCAATCATATATTTTTTTAATTGCAGTATGTGTCGATAAGTCGCTATTAACATAAATCGTGTTTTGGTGTGTTTATGAAATCCTTCGTTTTGTTTTACCTGTAACTTCCGCAAATTGTTATTGTAAAATTAGAGTCTATAACAGCAATAGTCTTTTGTAACTTATTTTCAATTTCCTGAATTTCAGATCTTGGAATCTTTTTTTCGAAATCTTCAAAATACCTTAAAAATTAAAAGAGGTAATTAGATTTTAAGGGGCAACTAATGTGCTTTTGCCTGACTCGTCTACCCATTATTACTATAGTATAGTAATAATAAATAACTTTTCTTTCGTAAGTATAGTATTTCTTTATTTGCATAATAGTATATATTTTTTTATATATTTTATTTGGTAAGTACTACTAATTAATATTAATGTCATCATAAAAGCCGAAGTGCCGTCTACTGACGTTAATGGCAGAGTGGGGCTGAGGCGAAAAAAAACTCTAAAAAAAACTATTTACTTACTTTAAACCAATAAGTTGGTGATGATTTAGCTTATTTTGATTATTTCTAAGATCTTCTATTGTTTTTATGTCATTTCTAACAAGTTCCGCTGCTTTCACAGGACCTATACCAGACACTCGCGTAAGCAAGCTTATTGCTTGGGCATCCGTGTCTTGATGTATGTTTTCTAACTTCCTCAATTTTCCGGTTTGAATAAACTCATCAATTTTTTTCGCGATTTTCTCTCCTATTCCAATCAGTTTTTTGGCTTCGTCTCCGGATTCAATTTTTTTGTGGTGCGTAGCCAATACGCTTGCGGCTTTCCGGTATGCGTTGTACTTATGTATGTTTCGACTAATGTTTTTTTCATAGTCAGCCAGTTCCATTAGAAAATCACAAAAAATTGCATTTAAATTATTGCTGTCTGATGGATTTTTGCGCTTACTCATTGTAATCTGTAACTTCTGTAAGTAGGAGATAAGTATTTATAGAGGGGAACGAGTTAATATTACTAAAGTAAACTTTTTTTACTTGTATGTGCTTAAATGTGCGGGAGAGGGGGGGGGGGGGAAGTTACGCGAGTACAGACCATTATAATAAATTATGTAGCCATCTGAAACGGTCAAAAACATCAAAAAGACGCGTTAGTTACTCAAATTACGCGTCGACTAAAGACAAAATCAATGAACGAATAATATACCTACACTAAAGACAACGAACGAATAATATACCTACAATAAAAAATAATAAGAACTCGTACGTTACTATTTAAACTAATTCCTTGTAGTCAAAATTTCATTCGTATCACAAACAAGGTCAGTACCTACACATCACCTTTTTTAGATTACGAGAACACCGTTTTGATCTTATCGTAACTGTGGGACCTCTGCTGGGATTGGATCGAAACTGGATTTTGAATACTTTTTAATTACGAGAATTTATCTTCTGGTCCGGGCATATTTTGTGCCGTTATAAAAATGGTTGATCGAACATAATCAAAAAATTAAGTACGTACTTAAGTAGGTATATATAAATGTGCCTTTGTTGAGAATTTGGTATGTAAAGGCGGTGTATAAAACTACAAATCCTTGTAAACTCATCAATGACGCGTGATGACTGCAAGACCCTGATTTACATGACGAATGACCCTTAATCTGAAACGTGACACTGTGATTTTGAAAGATGAAAGGTACCTACCTACTAAACGTATAAATAAATAAATCTAAAAGTAAAGGTGAATTTGTATGGACTTGTAGAGTAAAAGCTCATACTAGGCTCTCAGTTTGAGTGGGGCCCGAGTTGTACGTAAATCTTAGTTTCTTAAAAATTGAAACTGCCCATAACTCAAGAGTGACCGACTGGCTGGCAAGTCATTGCAAAAACTAGTTGCTGCTTTACCCTAGATTAGTCGCGCGCGCTGTATCAATTACTTGAACGAATATCAAATCCTAAAATAGTTTTAACTTAAAACAATAAATTAATAATTAAAATAATCTTAGATAAATAATAATCTAAAGAATTTCAGTGAGAATTCGAGATGGTTTGTTTGTGGTTTAGTGCAAGATGGATTGATGCAAAGCCAAAGATTTGTGTTTGATTTGGTTAAATGAAACGCAAATTGTCAATTTGACATAAACATTAAACAAACGTCAGAAAAAAAGCGCGGGAACCTTTGATCACGAAAGGCGCCTAAATTTAATTTAATTTCTAATTGTTATAAAAAATTGCCTATTTCTTTGTAAATATAGTTGAAGTTGTAAATATAGTTGCTAGTGAAACGAACTAATAGAGTGAACGAAAATGGGGGGTCGAAAACGGAAAAAAAACGATCCGCCCGATAATCAAGCACCACTGATGGAGACATCCTCAGACTCTGATGAAGACAGCGTTAAAAAATATCAGGTGTTTAAGGTCCCAGGATACACACGAAAGTACCCAGAAAATAGTGCAAAGACTGAATATATAGTGTTCCTGTCCCACCAAGATGAAAAAATGTTTAATGATAAAGACCGATTGGCCATTTCACACGCCATACGCAAATATTGCGTCACTGGCATACTGCATTTAAAATCCATTAACAAACATAAAATTGGAATCACATTCGACTTATCCAATAACGCAAATGTTTTTCTTCAAAATAAAAAACTACTGGATGAACTGGGTTTAAAAGCCACAATACCGGCAATCGACACTGAGGTGACTGGGGTCCTTACCGCAGTCCCTACAGATCTATCAAATAAAATGATTTCGACATTAATAGGAAGCTCACGAAATATTATTCAAGTGAGGCGCTTCATGCGTCGTGTGCGGAGTGATTGTGGTGCTGTCTCGTACCAGCCCACTCAAACAGTCGCCGTGACCTTCGCCTCCACTGAGTTACCGCAGTACGTATACCTCGACTCCTGGAGGCACGAGGTAAGCGTATACGTTCCCCCCGTTAAACAGTGTCTACACTGTCTGAAGTTTGGGCATATAGCAAAATACTGTAGAAATGCCGAGGTATGCTCGATATGCTCACTGGATCACAACTACAAAACATGTAAGCAAGACCCTAAAGACGCAAAATGCTCCAATTGTGGTGGTAATCATGTAGCCATTTCAAACACTTGTCCCCAAAAAAAACTAAAAATTGAAGAAAATAAAGTTAAGTCCAGAGCTACTAAGTATTCAGATTTATTTAATGAAAACTCATTTCCACAATTAACTATGCGTAATATTGAAACTCAAATACAAAATTTAACAAAATCAGACTTTTTTATGAACATGTTAACAAACGCTATCACAAAAATTGTTTTAAATCAAAAAGATATTCCAATTAATTCATCTTCCATAAAAGAAATTCTTCAACAAACATTCAGAAATAGTTCTTCCTCTCCTAATAATGGATCTTAACATCTTGCAGTGGAATGCTCAGAGTATTTCCAGTAACAAGCTTCTATTAACTCAACATCTTTATGATCACAACATTCATGTAGCAATTATATCAGAAACTTGGTTGACTCCTATTAAAGATTTTAACATAAAAGGTTTTAAAATAGAAAGAAATGATATTGGTAACAAACATAATGGCGTAGCTATTTTAATACATAATAGTTTACATTATAAAAAAATTCATACATATTCTGATAATTCTTTACAAAATATTTGTGTAAGAATTACTGTAAATAATAAAGAAATAAGTATTGTCAGTTTTTATTGTCCAACTAATTGCACTCCAACTTTTAATAAACATAAATTCGAATCATTAATAAAATCAGTGCCTGAACCGATGATATTCGCTGGCGATTTTAATGCCCATCACACATCTTGGGGGTGTAATTCAGTAAACCTACGAGGTAGGGATATTTTGGAGATTGTCGATGATAATAATTTGGTTTTATTGAATAGCGGTGAAGTGACAACAGTTGGTTCTTTGACATGGCGTCCAAATGCCTTAGATTTGTCGTTTGTTTCTTCATCATTAGCTTTATCTTGTGATTGGTCTGTGCATGATGATCCCCTTGGCAGCTACCACCTTCCTGTACATATTAAAGTTTTTGTAAATAATAGTCTTGCAAATAATCAAAGTAACATACAATTGCCCATCTACCCTAACTATAAAATGGTAGATTGGAAATTGTATGAACAAAATGTGGATTTAGAATTATCTAACTTTGAGGTTCAAAACTTTGCTCCGTTGAATGCTTATACTGAGTTTTGTGAAATTTTGCATTCTGCAATCGTTAGATGTCTTCCTTGTCATAATACGCCGGTCTCCTTTCCTACAAATCCGTCAGTCCTTAACTCCACTCGTACTAAGTTAGTTAAAAACCCTCCGATCCCGTGGTGGAATAAAAAGTGTTCAGAAGCAGTTCAAAATTCTAAGTCAGCTTATCTTTATTTCAAAAACAATCCATCTGATGAAGCATACATAGAATTTAAAAGATTACAAGCGCTCAAAAAACTTACTTTGAAAACAGAAAGAACAAATAGTTGGGTCGATCTGTGTAGCTCTTTTAATCGTTGTACGCCTCTTTCGAGAATCTGGAAATACATGCGAAAATTTAATAAAACATATTCTTGTAGCAATAATGATGATAGCTGGGTCCAAGATTTTCTGAAAAAGTATACTCCAGACTTTGTAAACAATAATAAATCAAATTTTCCCCTTCCCAGTGAGACAAATTCTGTAAATAGTTTTTTAACCAAACCTTTTACTTTAAAAGAGTTAATGTCTGCTATCTACTCCAGAAAAGATAGTGCCTTTGGTCTGGATGGTATCCCTTATATTATGTTGAAAAAGCTTAATGAAAGAGGTATGTACATTTTTCTTAAAGTATTAAATAATTTGTGGTTGAATAATGATATCCCTCATTCATGGAAGTCTGATTGTTTAGTCCCTATTTTGAAACCTGATAAGATACGATCAAATCCAGATTCCTACCGTCCTATTGCTCTAACATCTTGTGTTGGTAAGGTTTTTGAGCAATTACTAAAACAAAGATTAGATTTTTATATAGAAAAAAATAACATATTACCTGCAAATCAATTTGGTTTTCGAAGAGGAACGTCGGCTCGTGAAAGCATTTGTCAACTACAGCTTGATATACAAAATAGCTTAACAAATAAGAATTATTTAATGTCAGTATTCTTTGATGTTGCTGGAGCTTTTAATAGTGTTAATATTGATGTACTTTGTTCTGAATTACTGTCTGTTGGAATTCCAAACAAAATAGTTCACTGGGTCCAAAAATTTTTATCTGAAAGGGAAGTTTATGTTAAGTATAATGGTAAGTTATATGGTCCAAGATTTGCGTCTACAGGTGTTTGTCAAGGAGGCATACTCTCTCCATTAATTTTTATTCTATATATCAGACGTTTGAATTTTATTTTAGGTTCAAAAGTAAAAAATCTTCAATTTGCCGATGACTTGGTAGTTTATGCAACTGGAAAAAAAATTAAACATATTTCAAACATTCTTAATAAGTCTTTGGAAGGGTTATGTACATACTTTTCTTATTTGAATCTTGACATAAATGCACTAAAATCAAAATTGGTAGTATTTGGTAAATCTAGTAATTTCATTCCCCCTGTGTATTATGATAAAGTTTCTATTCCTGCTTCTTATGAAGCTAAGTTTTTAGGTGTTACCTTTACCCATAATGTTTCTTGGAAAAAATATATCGAATTAATAAGTTCAAGAGCTAATAAAGCTTTTAATATCTTAAAATCATTATGTAGTACATCCTGGGGAGCTGATCCCAAAATATTGTTGCTTTTGTATAAATCTCTGATTCGTAGTCACTTTGAATATGGTTTTCTATGTTTTGCTGGGGATAACAGACTGGTTGATATCTTAGATAAAATTCAAAATAAAAGCTTAAGACTCATTACTGGAGCATTTAAAAGTACTCCCATCAATACAATGCAAGTTGAGTGCAATCTTCCTCCATTAAGTATAAGGTTTTCATATTTGAAAGAAAGATTCATATTAAAACTATATAATAAAAGTAACAATCATTTGTTTTTAAACATGAAACACTCCCTACAATCCATTCGTAACCCTCCTTATATCCTTCAAGATTTTCCTCAATATTTAAATTTCCTTGAAACTCTTCAAATCTATAGATCATCACTTCTTCCATGTTATCAGGGAGACTTTAACAGTAAATTTCCTGCAATTAATATCATGATAGATGATAAGTTATCCTCTAAAGAAGATGTTTATAGTAAATTTTCTGAGTTCAGGGACTATAGATTCCTGTACACTGATGGCTCAAAAACTGATTTTGCTGTCTCTTTTGCTATTTTTGATAGGTTTCTAAACACTGGTACTGGGTATAAAATTAATTCTAACATAAGTATATTCACAGCTGAGGCTGTAGCTATTCTTGCTGCTTTGAAACATATTAAACTTAAAAATGATGGATTTTGTGATTGGATAATAATTAGTGATAGCATGAGTGTTCTTAAAAACCTTGAAAACAACAAATTCCATGCTAACACAAATTATTTGATTCCTTTAATCAAAGAGTTTTGGCTAGACTTGTTAATAGTACACAATATCAAGGTTTCATTTATGTGGGTTCCTTCACATGTAGGTGTATTAGGAAATGAAAGGGCAGACTTTTTAGCCAGAACAATTACAAATTCTTCATCCTCTATCCCTGACTCGAGTAGTCTCCTTAATATTTCTGTTCCATGTACAGATATAATTCCTCTGTTAAAAAAAAGGGCCACTGACATATGGAAAAGGCATTGGAACTACACCATTCAAACTCAAAATAAAGGTTTATGGTATGCCACTTTTAATGTACCAATTGGTACTGCTCCCTGGTTCTGCAAAAATAATACTTACATCAACAGGAAATTTTACTCAACTATTTTAAGGCTTCGTTTTGGTCACTGTAATTTAAATTTCCATCTCTTCCGCCTGAAAATGGTAAGCAGTTCTCATTGCGACTATTGTAATATCCAAACAGAGCAGTCATTATCCCACATATTTTTCAGCTGCTCATCCTTTGGCATTCAGCGCCTTGTGCTGATGGATGAGCTTATGGAAATATATGATAGTCCTGATTCGGTACCGCGCTCCATCCAGGCTCTTCTTGTAAATAGTTTAACTTATATACCTCTGTATAATTTTATTAATAATACAGTTGGGCAAATTTAGTTAATTAAAGCTTTGTGTATATATTTTATTTCTGCTTGTTTACTGTTTATATTTATTTTACTGTTTGGTTGTGTATGTTTTCAAACTAAAATTGTTTGTGATTGTTTGATGATGTGTTGTAAAATATGATGGTTTTAGACCAATTAATTTCCTCTTTGTTTTAGACGTTTTGTTTTGGTTGTTGTTTTCATTCAAGCAACAATGAACAAACAAATGACATGACATAATGTCACTCACTGGCATTGACTGACACTTGGCCATGGATTAGCACAATGCTAAATCCATGCAATCGGCTTATCTATCATCACGTCCATGCAAAGACGTTTGATTTGGACATTTAGGTTTATTGAATTGAACTAAACTAAACTCGGACTTGATAAAATAAATAAATTAAATGACTATAACTGATGACATTAACTAGATTTACTTCATAACGGGGGAAAAAAAAAAAAAAAAAACTGATGACTAGGCAGCATGGTCTCAGACCTTAGCCTGTTCCAATTGGAACGGAAAAAAATAAAAATAAACAAACGTCACTTTTTGAGGTATTACATTTTGAGGTTGTTGCTTTATTTATTTTCATTTTCACTATTTTATTGCGCGATTTGCGCATAATAATGTGGTATGGTTTTATTTCAAATCCTAGCCTTACACTTTGTAAACAACATAAGTGGAGTACCTGTGATGCTGGTAACAGTGCAGCAAAAAGAAAGTTTTCCAGAAAATGGATAGCGTAACTGAAAAGCTGTACGAATGTTTTGGACACCGAAAATTTAAGAGTGAACTTCAAGAACAGGCTGTAAGAGCTATTGCGAGAGGTAATGATACAGATATTGTAGCACAACCTTTTTCTGATGCTAGAAAATATTTTCACACAATTTATTTTCTTACACAGAGTAAAAAAAATAGATACCACCTTTCTTACTTTCCTTGAATTGATAGGCTATATTTTATTTAGTCGGGTTTTAAGAGTTCTGCCAAAAGTGACATTTATTACTGCGTTCCTTTACACAGCAATGTAACACATTATTTGAGTTACATTGAGGGAGAAAATAGTTAAATATAAAATTAAATATGTTTTAGGCTCGTTTTTAAATATCAAAATGAATTATTATTTTTAATGGTTTTTATAATTTAAAAGTCAGATAGGTAACAATGAAAAAATAAATTATTATAACATAACCTATAACAAAAAATTACTATATACCTACTCTCACAATAAATGAATTGGTACATAACATTCAAAATAAAACTTATTTTGATATCAAATTTTCTTTCAGGTGTCCATGATGTATTTGTATCGATGCCCACTGGTTCGGGAAAGTCCCTTTGTTTCCAACTTCCAGCTATGTTGCAAGATAATAAGCTTGCAATTGTATTCTCACCACTGTTGGCCCTCATAAAAGATCAAATCGATCATTTGACAAAGTTCAAAATTGCAGCAGAATCTGTTAATTCAAAAATGACAGCAAAGGATCGTGAAAGAGTTTTGAATGATCTAAGAAGTATGAAACCCAATACAAGGTTTCTATATGTGACACCAGAACAGGCAGCTACTAGCACATTCAAATCTCTATTAGAACATTTAGTTAAGTATAAAAAGGTATCATATATAGTTGTTGATGAGGCTCACTGTGTCAGTGAGTGGGGTCATGATTTCAGACCAGATTATTTAAAACTTGGTGAATTGCGAGAGAAGTATAAAAGCATACCATGGGTTGCACTTACAGCAACTGCTAGTGTAGAGGTTGCTAATGACATTTTGTCGAACCTCAAACTGTTACAGCCTGTAGCAAAATATAAAACACCAAGTTTTAGAAAAAACTTGTTTTATGATATAGTTTACCAAAACTGTATACAAGATGAAATCGGGCACTTGGTGGAATTTTTAAAGAAAAGCCTAAGTGGAGATGAAAATGCTAAACCTGTAAGTAACCAAATTATTAATATAGTTCATATTATGGTTTTATTTGGTGTATGATCTATTTTCTGTTTTTCAGAAAGATAAAAATGCTGTCATTGTGTACTGTAGAACACGGGATCAAACTGAAGAGTTAGCCAATATGTTGACTAAGAGAGGCTTGAAATCATTGGCATATAATGGAGGTACATATTGATAGCTACAATTTGCACTGTCATTTATGAGTCTATTTGTAGCTTTCTCTAACAACTGCATCATGATAGCAATGGTAGAGGCATAAAAATGGCATATAGTGGAAAAGGGTTCCCTATGTGTGTTCGAAACACCTTTCTTAGAAAATTGGTACATCGACAACCTTATACCGAAGCTTTCATAGTGCAATGGCTTGTTTCTGCAAAGGTTTTTTTGTTCGACGTATCTGAACATCGAACATCTTACTTCCGTACCTTGTTTCTCCAACTATTGTTTGTCCGATGTAACGTAACTTCGAAAATTTTGTCAATAATTTTTTTTGCTACGTGGTAGGTACAACTTAAGTTCAAGATTGCGATAGGAATCAACAAATACATTTGTATAAAGTAAATTAATATTGTTTTTTCATCAAAAAGTATGCCACAAAATTACATAATGATTAATGATGTACAATAACGAAAACTCAAAGAAACAAAATAAAGAGAACATAGCACTATGTTTTTAATAATTCATTATATGTCACAAAACTTATATGTCACAATAGGTACGTTACATATGTATTTATTAATCTTACTTTAGAAAAATCAACCCCTAACACGAAACTTTTTAGCCAATATTTGCATGTCTTACCAATTTGCTTGTAATTGTGCTTGTCTTGTTGGTTGTCCTAATAAAATAAATAAATAAAAATAAAATAATAAATTCTGTAACATGACGTGCACGTAAGTACTCAGTAGTGATTCCATTTGATTTCTTTTATTACAAAATATTTTATTAGGTGGGGCATTTGATTCAAAAACAATATTGGTTTACTTTATACAAATATTTTTGTTGATTCCTATCGCAATCTTGAATTTAATTTGTCACTACCACGTTGCAGAAAAATTTAATATTGACAAAATTTTCGAAGTAACGTAACATTGGACAAACAATAGTTGGAGAAACAAGGTACAGAAGTAAGATGTTCGATGTTCAGATACGTCGAACAAAATAACCTTCGCAGAAACAAGCCATCACACTATGAAAGCTTCGTTATAAGGTTGTCGATGTATCAATTTTCGAAGAAAGGTGTTTCGAACACACAGGGAACCCAGTGGAAAAGCACCACTATGCATGGCCTAACAATCTTTTTTCTTCGTAATGCAATGTAAATGAGAATGAGTTTTTTATGATTATTCACAAACTATGCTGTAATTTTGCTATGAATCAAACTTAATGTCGGAATAACAGTGTAACTAGTATTTTAAAATGTACTATTTTTGGTTGCCTAGGTATGAAATCATCAGACAGAATAGCGGTACAGGAGCAGTGGTCAAGCGGCGAGTGCTCTTGCATTTGCGCGACGGTGTCGTTCGGCATGGGCGTGGACAAAGCCAGCGTGCGCGCCGTCGCGCACTGGGGACTTGCGCAAAATGTCGCTGCTTACTATCAGGTTCACAATATAACAGATACTAAAAATTTTGCCTAATGTCTTAAATAAAAGGCAGAGCTGAGGAAGCTTAATTAATGATTTACGCTCCAATGTTCAAAGCCGCCGCAGAATATCAGTATCGTGCGTAGCAGCCTTATGTTGCCACAACTAATTATTTTTCTGTGCCAATTATCAACATTCTTATTCTAAATCGAGATAAGGCTGGCAGCAAAAATCTTAACCTTTTACAAAGTATAAGTGCAGACTACCTATTCAATGTCTTGTTTTGATTGTATCCGACTGCTGACATGGCTTTTTATTTTACAACAAAAAACTTGTTAAATTTTCGCACAAAATCAATACTGTACCTAAATAGGGATTATGTCATATGTTCTAATAAATACCATGTGTAAAATGCTAGATCAGAGCTTACATAATATAGTTTTATTTCTTTAATAAAATAATTGTCTTATACATAGCAAAAGACCCACTTCTCATTTTATACAAAAATATGGTTTTGTGTGATTTAACCCATATTGGTAATACTATTGGTGTAATAACATTTTTTAAATTTTTATTTTTATTCTTGACTAAAGCAAATAATTTTTCAGAAATAGATTTTTACAAAATATTATTTCTGTATTCTAGGCTCGACTATTAACCACCTCCTAAATTTTTTCAAATCCCTGTTTATCTTTGTTTCTTTATTTCTGTATTTTGTGTTTATGTCTTTCCTTTAAAATCAGAAACCAGTATAAGGCAATAATGTTAAACTTTCCTCATATTTAAGTCGGTAACAGCATCTAGATTATCAAATTAGCCAAAACACAAAATAAAAGTTATTTCATTTGATCTTAAATCATGATAGATTTTTGCTGCTATCTTTTACAGTACACATTGCGCGGCTATTCAACCCCTCAGCTTGCCGCGCAATGCGTACCTAGTTCTCTTTTTAAAATAACACAGCTGGGAAAGAACAGTACAAGTCAAATGTATATGCTTCAGAATAGTCAGTATATTTATAAATGGTATTTGTATAAGCAATTAGGATTAAAGAAATCGTTAACCACAAACCAAGAAAAACTTCTTACATAGGAATCGGGCAGAGCTGGACGAGATGGCAAGCCAGCATTTTGCCGCATCTACTACTGTCACAGTGAACGCAATGCCGTTGACTTCTTGCTTAAAACTGAGATGGGACGAGCTAAAACCGAAGATCAAAAAAAGCGATGCAAGAATAACTACAAAAGTTTTGAAATAATGGTCAAATATTGTGAGACCGTCAAGTAAGTCACATTTGCTGCCATGTATTCTCGACTACCCTATCATCATAGCGTTTTTTTATGATTTCTTGCTGTATCTTCGTACCTTTTTTGCATCAGAAACTAAGAACTAGCTGTTTCTGCTTTGTATTATTTTTTAAATCTTTTATTCTGATTTTTAAAGCCCAAATTCTCTGGTGGAAAGTCCAAAAGTTATAACTAGACTTTCTTACTTACTATACAGATACATGACGTCTGCAGAACTGTAACTAGCCTTTTATGCAACCGTGCTAGCTTTTTTAACTGTGGTCTTGCATGACCCAAAACATGGCCTGGTTTAGTGATTTCAGCGCCTAAGCACCGATCTTTTCCTGCCCTAGTTACGGTACTGGAGACAGGCTTTTGAATCATTAGAAAAGAATCTTGAATTCGAACACAAAAACAATTCGTGCATGAAATTAATTTCTATTGCTTTTTTTAGATGTTAAGCATTTTTGAATCACTCGAATTAAGTGTTGCTATTAAATTGAAATCTTGTCACTATTTTCGTTTCATGCAGAAAATATTATGAACCGGAATGCAAAAACTCATTGATTTTTAAAACTGACATGAATCGCCTAAAAACTCCGGACTACAAAGACAGCGGTTGCGGGTTCGAATTCCGCAAGGGGCAAATGTTTGTGTGATGAGCACGAGCATTTGTACCTAAGTCATGGATGTTTATAAAAGTATTTAAGTATGTTTATCCGTTATCTAGTCGCCATAGTACAAGTGTTGCTTAGTTTGGGGCTAGATAATTGGTGTAATTGTAAAAACAATTTATTATATTATTATTATTATTAAAACGGAACGTATATAAAAAGTTATTATGTCAAATCTCTGTCATTGTCATTCTTCCGCACTTTCCGAAAAACGTAGGTAGGACCACTCGCGTAGCAGAATAGGGAATATGCATGAAAAAAATTATTTTTTAACTATATTTATAAGAAAATATATGAAATTATAGTGCTACTAGTGAAAACAAAATTGATTTTAGGTAAAAAATAACAGTAATATAGTAATAAGAAATTACCCGCGTACGGAACTTGCGCATCCGCGGTACCTTCGTGTCCGTGATATTGCAGACAAACTGCAGGAGAGTCGCCTACGCTGGTACGGCCATATTTTGCGGAAACCGGCAAGCTACGTAGGAAACAAATGTCTGGCTATGCCACCACCGCCAGGTCCTAACAAAAGGGGTAGACCCAAGTAACGCTGGCTTGACGTCGTGAAGGCTGACATGCATGCCAATGATCTCACAACTCTAGAGACGCTCAAGACCGTGCGAAGTGGAGGAGTAAATCAAGGAAAGCGGACCCTTGGCTCCAAAGCAATGGCTTTGGACGCAACCGGGATTGACCGTATAGATGAAGAAGTAATTAGAAATTAAGGTATACCTCTCTTTCTAAAACAACTTTTATGGTGGATGTGTTATGTGACGTCACGGTACATATCAGATCTCCTTGTCTAACACGCGACTTTAATGGGCTGTAAGTCAGGTATTTATAATATTTTTCGAAAATTCTTAGTTTTATTAATTATAATTAAGTACTATTTATTTTTGTACCAAATACAAAAACATGCATATTCCCCATTCACGAAACAAATTTTCAATAAGAATACTCGTGATAAAATTGTCTATGTCACAAAAAAAACTAAACGAAAATCGGTTCACCCGTTTGGGAGCTACGATACCACAGATAGACACGTAACTTATAAAACCCCTCTCAAAAGAGAAAAAAATGAAAACGCAAAAATGCGTCGGGGGTTAAAAATAGTGATTATAGGTATTCGTATTCGAATATGGTAATTTCGTATGCGGATTTATTTATTTAAAACTTTATTGCAGAAACTTAAAAGTGTACAATAGGTGGACTTAATGTCAAGAGCATTCTTTGCCAGCCAACCTTCGCGTCATGCAGAAAGCAAGTTATGGGTGCGGTAAAGGTCCAAAATAAATTGTAATTGGTACTAAATCTGAAGCACACAAACAATAATATTACAAAATTAATTTAATAAAAGACATATATTTGAATAAATATAATACAATACACAATATAAATAAATAATTACTTATTATTAACAAGTAAATAAACATACCTACATACATTAATAAAATAAAATATTGCAACTCTGTACTGAAATGTTTTCGAAGTTTATTTATGAGAGAAAGTTTTGATTCCGAATGTTATCTAAGGGAAGCAAGTTCGAGAGTCGTGGAGCCCTCACTGTGAACTGGATTTGGCTAAACTGTACATTAACGGTTCACGAATTTAGGGGTTTTGAGAGCTGAAGGAGCGATGGGAGGCTGACCCCTTCCTTCCAAACCCTCTTCCTCTCAAAGCAAACATATAGTATATTAGTTTTGGAAATATTTAAGATAGAAGTTTGAGGTTATAACTATTAAAATAGTCGCATTTTATGCACTTTTGCGGGGTTATGAAGATGAGGGGAGGAAATTATGAGAGAGACCACTCTTGTATTTTAATAATAAAAATAATTTAAGTCATCATACTTATGTCAAAAACCTCATCTAGGTTAGGTTAGGTTAGAATAGTGACCACATAAAGCGCGAAGCCGAGTGAGCGGAGCGAGCGTATCGTGGCAGCGGCCGGCAAGCGCTCAATATTATTCTTGCTCAAAAGTTGTGTCAACTACTGAACACTTTTATGTACTAATTAGACTTCTATTTTGAATATCTCCAAAACTATAGGTTTGCTGTGAGAAAGGGAGGGTTTGGGAGAAAGGAGGTAGACCCCCTTACCCCCCAGCCCCTCAAAACCCTTAAATTCGTGGACCGCTAGTGTACAGTTTTACCTTCATAAGGATAAAGGACGTATAATATGGACTCAATCCCACTCTATAAGGAGAGCAGTGATTCTGCCAATGTCGAGAGATTCTTGATAAAGTGTTCACAATTAATAACGGATGTTTGGTTTTTATTGCTTTTCTTGGATTCAGTGAAGGCTACTCTTCCCGTAGAAGCAGGTTCAAAGACGCTATCGGGTCTAAAGCAAGTTGTCTTGAGACAAGTAACTTGACACTCGATACGGCGTCGAATACAATAATATTTCAATAGTTTCAAATCTTTATCAGTTTACCAAAGTTTAGAACACAATTTGCACTTTAAAGCTCTTTAAATGATAAATAAAAACCATTAAAATAGATCGACCATGCTTTTTGTTCGACTAACCCCACCGAATCCTGTCTCCTTTTTACGAATTGAGTTACATTCATATTCGGAATCTGTGAAAAAACACGCCTTTCAATCAGTATTTTTCTAATTTGATTTTTGTAATGTCTTTTCTCCTTATGACGGCAGAATGATTTGTTCAGATGCCGCCACAAAACGTTCGCGGAGTTCTTCGGCGAGGCGCCGCCCAAGTGCGTGGGGCGGTGCGACGCGTGCGCCGACGAGCGCGCCGTGCGCCGCGCGCTGGAGCAGCACCAGCGCCGCGCCATGTCCGCGCGCCTCGGCGCCGGCCTCGTCGCCAGCGAGGACGTCGCCGGCCTCTACGGCGAGGGCCGCTATGGGCAGAAACGGTAACCGACACATGCACCCGCCCACCTCTTGACTCTAGAGTACTCTAGAGCGCGAGCGCGTCGACGCCGCTATGCTTTTTTATAGTCTATAGTCTGTCAAATGGAAGCTGGCCTCCTCTTGAAATTGCTTGACCGTCGACTCTTCGCTTCGTGTTCCGGTTTGAGCATACATCGATTTTAGCTTACTGAAACTAGAGTGGTGTAGGCGAACATAAACTTGGACTAAGTTTGAAAACACTAATATCGATTATGGCCAGTTTCGGATCAAGGGGACGGGGTCTGGCTTGCAGGCTGATGGAATGATCGTTCAATGACAGCGTTTGTTTCCTCAGTGTCGAGAGGAGTCCGTCCTCCGTTTAGCAAGGGCTTTTGTCTATCTCGGGACTCGGGTCTATGAAGGTCTTTTTAATGTCTATGAAAAACTATGATCAAAACTAGGTGTAAAAAAATCTATAGCGAAGCCGGAAACCACGAGTTTTCTACATATTATTAAGATTATTTTTATTTTTGGCACTACTTCACTAAAATAAGTAAACGTTTTATTTTATTTAAAATTAATTGAATACTCCACTAGCAGCTTTTAGCCAAAGCGTAAAGTGGGCCAGTTACAGTTAGATAACTGTTTTAAAAAACGTACTACAAAAAAATATTATTTTAAATACTGTTACGAAAGTCGGTACGGGATTGGAAAGAAACGACAAATCTTTAAGAAAGACGCTTGATTCCTCTTCACACAAGCCACAGTGATAAACGACGTAGCACTGACGTAGTCTTCTTGTCTGACACGATCCTAGTGATGGACACAGCACCGACGTGGTCCTTCTGACTGACGTAGCCCCGACGTAGATCTCTTTGACACACACTTACACGGTTCCTCTTCACGGACGTAAATCGCACTAAAGTCTGTTTATCCTTACTTGTCTTATTTATTAAACAAAAAATAATGGCGGATGACTATAGGCAATTGATAGGGTTGGAAACCATTGAATGAACTAGTGAATGAAATCTAAAATAACAGGGAACGAATGTATAGATATCAAAGCAAAAACAACTAAGTACTCTCTACATCATCATACCGTGTGATAAATAAGTTGTGTATAGTAACGATGTCTTTAAAAAATCGGTAACTGATATTTGATCAGTAGTAACGATATCACGGAGTAACAGTACCAAAAATATCGGTATTTTAAGACCTCGTTCTGAGCATTATAGTCAGACCTAAGATTAACAAAACCCAGAATAAGCCATGTCTTAATAAAACTGTTAGATTATATTATACAGGGTGATTCATTGCTACCTAATCGAACTTAAAGTTAATTACGTTAACAAATTTTTGATAGCCCTGAACCCGGGAGACAAGTTATTGCGTCAAAGTCAAGAAAAAATCATTTATCCAATTTAGGACAGAAAACTGCCACTTATGAACGTCAATAATAACATTATTGGCCCATATGGGGCAGAACATGTCTCCTTATTTTTTGGGCCCTACTAGCGCTTCGAGACAAGACAGACAATCTGTCAAGTGCTGAGAAGAAACGCCGGAGCAAACTCAGTCACCACTAGCTGCCACAAAAAAATATAAAATCAAAATAAACCGGTAGGTACATCAGTTTAGTGCAGGCTGGACTGACCATACATTCTTACCATGAAGATAGTCTTGAATTTTATAATACCCCTTAGACAGTTTTGACATGTGATTTAAATTTATTAATAGGAAGTTCGATAACATTGTAAGGTATATTATTTAAAAAATTAATACAATTTCCCAAGAATGAATTACTTGTTTTGGCCAATCTGAAGTTTGGACCTACAAGTTTGCGTGGCTAGTAAGTGAACTCTGAAGTTGGGTTCAAGGCGTGGCGGGACGGTTCTTGACTTGACTCGCGACACTGATGCGAGTCAAGTCAAGCTCCAGGTCTAATGCACATGGCTACCAAATATTATTGATTGCAATGAAAATGTTAAGCTAAACCTCGTAGGTCGTGACGACCTCCGTAGCCGAGAGGCGAGCATACCGGACTTGGTGTCGCTATCTCTGAAGTTCCGGGTTCGACTCCCGGTCGGCCAATGTAGGAAAAAAAACTTTTCTATATTGTCTCGGGTCTGGGTGTTGTGGTCGTTGTTTCTGATTTCTGTAACACAAGTGCTTAAGCTACTTATCATAGGATATCTTTAAAAAAAAAACCTTATTTTATCATGGAAACCAAAAACATTGCTGCGGTCAAAAATGTTATGATGAATCATGTTTTTCAAGATCTTCCTTATATAGCTATTACCTCAGTAATAACTTAGTTATTAAACCTTCTTTAACTTTTTATGAATAATATTGTTGATGATCGGTAGTAATTTACAAAACAGGTTGCAGTACACCAACCTCTTTACATTCATAATGATGTCATTCGTTCACTTCTCCTGTCGCATCTCTAAAATTCAAAGACAAATATAATTTTGGTAATGTCAAACAGTCATGTCATTTTTTGTCTGTGCTAATATTCATAAATTTTCGAATTTGTGTAAAACATTGTAGAAAATTTATGAATATTAGCAATTTTCAGTGAAAAATGTATTGTACCTGTTTCTTTTACACTATAAGATATTCATAGACAGAATACATAGTGATATCAATTTGGTAAGATGTGTTTTTGCTTTCATTGTTGATTGTTTATCAAATAGGACAAGTAAGGATAAACGGACTTTATACTGCACTGTACTGTTCTTCACTGCTAGGTACTTACTATTGCACTTAACTACTTACACTTTTCTTCCTTCTTCCTCGTTTCCGCTTCACTTATACTAACTGCCAATAGTGCGGCTTGCAGCCCCTTAAATACCTCTAATAGAACCTTCTATTCTAGACCTTAATTTAGATAGTTAATTTCGTTTATCTTCTTTTTAGTCGGTTCCTGTATTCACAAGAATATTCCCAATTCTCATTGAAACATTTAAATACAAGTTTAATTTCCTGGAAGAATCCAAAAAACGCTAACAAATCTTTTTTTTTCTTTTCGTCAGCTGGGTTTGAACTCACGGTCCACGGAACATAATCCGTCATCTTAGCCGTACGGCCAGGGGTACTTGACAGATGCCGACGAAATTTTGATGACGATTGAAAGCGCGGAGCAAGCGGCGCGCTGGCACTTCACATGGCGGTAGGATGTCAAATGTCATCCATGTGTAGACACACTCATTTGCCAGTTTGGCATGATTTGGCACTTGCAACTTGGCAAATGCGAAATGTCGTTTTCATCGCGAGTCGGTTTTCTGTCGCACATCAAGGGCGGCCAATAGCCAAATGTTTGTATCGTTTGTCCACACTTGGTCATTGCGGCAGTAGTGCACACGCTGTCGACCTGTGCGGACGTGTCCTTCTATTAAAATTGAAATAAGGTGATAAATTCTAGTTTATTGAGCTTAATAAAATGCATAGTTGTATTTTATGTATTTAGAATCTGTAACAAGAATTCTAATTGTGTTTAAGACATAAATTCAATAGTGGTTGGAAGCCATCATCTTCATCATCATCATCATCATCATCAACCTTTGGAAGTCCACTGCTGGACATAGACCTTCTAAAGATTACCACAGCGAGCAGCCTTTTTATCCAGCGGCTGCCCGCAACCTTGACTAGGTTGTCAGTCCGCCGGGTGTGAGGCGTGTGGCCTGCATTTCGTAACTCCGGAATTTCGGATAGTTTTTTTCCGATATTTCAACTCCGGAATTGAAGCTAGCTCCGACGTTAACATCGGAATAGGATATTGGCGATTTTTGAATTATATATTTTAGTTTTCATTAATGTTTAAGTATATTTTTAAATAGTTTATACGCAACGTGTAATTCTTAAATTAATGTAAGGGAAAACTTTTTAAATACCCAACGAATGATCTGAAATGTTGAAGATGATGATGAAATGAAGCAGCTGTGTATTCGTATATCCTTAACGCTTGCTTATCCGTACATAGATCTGCAGTCTCCTCGTATCGGTTTCCTCAGTGCTTGTGATTGCCTCAATGGAGTATCGTGTTTCGGACTATCTAGCGTCATCTGCTTCGGTCAATCGCGGGTCTTGCGGATCTGGTCTGTCCAACGCGTAGGGCTTCTTTCTCTTGGTCTCTTGCCTTCGACTTTGCCAGTGACTATGAGTCTCCCAAGGTTGTCACTGACCTTGCTGGCAATGTGGCCGAAGTATTCCAAGATTTGTGTGTCTGTGCATGTGTATTGTTGTGATTGTGGATAGTCTCGATTTTATTTTAAAATGCTGTTAAATCGACCCATTGGTACGGTGTGCTGTCCAGTGTATGTTTAGCATTTTCCGCCATCTCCACATCTCAAAAGCATCTATTCGTGTCCGGTCAGCTTTCTTTAAGGTCCATGTCTCAGCACCATTTAGGAATATGGAGATTATTAATTATTATTATTATTATTTATTCATTGAACAAGATTACATTGATCCAGTTTGTTAGTAATTCTTAACAGCTATGTTAGTAAAAATATATTTAAACAAATTAGGATAAATAAACGTTTCGTTACAGTTGCTGACCAACGAAGGCTTTATTTCACCTGTTTGGTCAGCAACTGAACGAAATGCTTAATTATAGGAGAGTCATATCTCTCTGCAACGGTCTTCAAGATACTGTTTGAGCTCGCCCGTACTCTGTCTAGTAGCGAAGCAGTTTTCTTGCGTAAGACTGCAAAAAAGCCGTCAGTATGCGATTGAGCGAACATTTCCGATGCACTGCAGAAGCGAGGCAAACCCAACAGCGCCCTGAACCCGTTGTTATACTGAATACGCAGGACGTTCAGCGATTTCTGAGTGTAGGTGGTCCACAGGCTACCCGTGTACAGGTTCTGACAATACGCTTTAAACAGCGTGACCTTTACTTGGTCAGTACAGCGAGCAAACCTGCGTGCCAACATATTGCACCTCACTGCTAACGCCCTACGTTCCCTCTCGATATCTACATGGTCTTTAAGGTCGTCCGTAATGTAATGTCCGAGATATTTAAATTGATAGACCCTGTTTAACTTTTCCCCATTCAACGAGAGTTCTGGTACTTCAATGTGTAATTCAATGGTAATTTAATGTGTGCACAAGTTTGGTATTGGTTTTTATGCTTATTGCTCTGTCATTCCATGTCTTTTCTAATTGCGCCATGGCACCCTTAGCTATGGCTAATATATATATTTATGGGCTATGGCCCATACCGATTCTTCGGCGTATTTCATCTTCACATAAACCGTTGTTGCAAATTTTGGATAGTTTTCAGAGCCCAGGTACATAAAATCTGCAAAATTATTAGGTCCTCGAAATTTTTATTAAGTCCAAAATGTTGGTTTCGAAGTTTGTACAAGTTTTGTTGAATATTTGTTAATGGTGGTGCTTCCGTGGCCAAATCTAAGCCCATGTCCTGAAGTTTTGCTTTCGCTTCATTATAAAGTGTGGGCACAGGGTCATTATTAGTTTTTACAGTTTCTCTTAACTCTGCCAACTCTTTTGCAACTAAGTTTTTAGCTAAGTTTGGAGTGCATTGGTGATTTTTTCTTTTAATGACAGAAGTGTCCTGAAATAAATGATAAATGAAAATGATGCAGTTTTAACATTAAATAGTATTACCCTAGGTCATACAATTGAATATTTAAGATAAATAAGAGTCAGAAAAAAATGTTCCAACCGAAAAATAAATATAAATAAATAAAAAACTATATGTGGTACCTACATTTTATTGAGTAGTTGATAAAGGGGACATATAAGATTTTCTTAATAAAAAAATATTTTTTGGAAAAAAGGTAAACCGACTTCAACTAAAAAGCCTAAAATAATATTTAAACATAACTGTATTGCAGGCCACGGGCAGTACTTGGTCTTAGCCACATTTGAGTTTTAGACCGCCGTTCCTTAGCGATCACTTAAAAAATTCTAAATCCTAGTCGTTAGAGAGTTTTACCTTCCATCATCAGCTTACCTAAAAAACCTGAATAAATACAACTATCGGTCTTTAAGTACCTATAATATTGAAAGAATTATCCTCAAACTCCTAACCATTGCATTGAGGAGTTAGGTATATCTTCCATCACCAGCTCATCAAAATACACACCACCAGACGCAAATACTTAATACATTTAGAAAATAAAATAAATGAAACACGTAATTTTCGTGCACATAAAATTTGAAAGTTGCCCTCGATTTTCCTGGGATTCCATCATCAGATCCTGATTTGATGCCAATGGAACCACGGAAAGCACCAGCTCTCGAATAAAAAAAAGAATCATCAAAATCGGTTTACTCAGTCGAAAGTTTTGAGGTAACATAAAAAAACAGTCAAATTGACACCCCCGCCTTTTTTTTTGAAGTCGGTTAAAAAATTTAAAACTGCCACACAACTAGCTGTGCATGCTATTTGGTCGATTTGGTCGATGGGAAGAAGTGTTTTTAAAAACCGCTCTATTTAAAAAAAGATTACCTTAATGATCACATTTCCTCGGCATTTCTTTTTTTTTATATTCTGCACACCGCCAAAATGTACAGCCATTCTTGAACTGCTTCACTTTATAGTACAGTTACCAGTACTATAAATCGTGTAATAGGACTGTGCCTCCTTTTCTAGATATATAGCACAAGTCATTCATATTTAATTAATATTTCAACTGGCTTACAACATAAATTATTTTAAGCGTGAGGAAAGTATCCTTATTCTAGGCACTTGTTTATCAGGGCAAGAAATGCATCCGGGTCCTGGTAGATCTGAATAACTCTATATATTCCCTCCCACACACCCTCTCTGTCCTGCCTTTCACAAAACTCCTTCCAGCTGATAATTTGAGCTTCCTTGGCTTTCAGCTCGTATTCTTCTTTTAACTTAAGATAATCTTCAACGACTTTAGATCTTCTTACTGGTGCTGCGCATTGTATTCGACGTTTTAGTGTAGCAACAGTCTTTTTTTATCAGCGAGTTCTTTTGACCACCATGGGACGGCTAGTTTCTGTTTGTTGCTTTTTCTAAGTATACTAGCTGACAGGCTTTTGATATATTGGTATTGTAACGTAGGATTGTCTGCTCTAATGTTTCTGTTGTTATTTTATTCATAACGTATTGATTAAAAATATTTTCAGTATTTAATTGAGACAGTTTCTTCATAAACTGGAACTCCCAATTAGCCTTTTTTGTGTTCCATCTCTATGCTTACACACACTGCTGCTGGCACGGCCTGTCTTTTACGTTGTGCGCAATAATACATTGCGTGCTACTAATTTCGATATTTTTTAAATACCTAAAAACAAAAGTGATTTCCCAGCTATCATTTTTTGGATAATGACTTGTTTTGATGTACCTACAAAATGTGTAGTTGTAGTAGCTTCGTTATAGGTTTTTAATAGGCTGTCAACAGGGTGGTATAACGCGTGTGTCAAACACAGACAAACAAAAGATAGTTGAGAACATGATATAACATGTTTATTACGCACATCTAGAGTTGTAAAGTGTCCGTCACGTTATAAATGTCTGACCAATATGACCGAGCAAATTGGTCATCTTCTCAATGTAACCAGACATTTTGGACATTTATTGTCATTAACGTCACATTCAATTCTATTGACAAACTATAAAAAAAAAATCATTTGGTTACAAATAAGTGCATTATTTCAAGAGAGAGGCTTTAGTAGTAATGATCTATAACAAAATGAAATTTCTGAAATCTGCAAATAGGTACTGTTATTTATTTAAGGCTTAATAAAATTTATTCATATTTCATTTGCTAAATTGCACCTTACGTACGCTCGTCAACCTACTATACTATAAGACGTCAAATTTTCTCAATTGATTTAAGACTTACATTAGTAGAATTCTTTTTTTTTAAATTTATACTAATAATGATGATATACATTATTAGTATAAATTTAAAAAAAAAGAATTCTAATAATGTAAATTATACTAATAATGTATATCATCGTGACAATAAATTTCCAATGTGACCGAGCATTTATCATAAATGACGGACGCTTATAGCATATGACCGTCAATTTACAACTCTACGCACATCACGTGATGATTAATGTTTTGATTAGCTCGAATCTGATTAGGTTAAACAAAGGTATTTTGATACCTCTTCTAGGGAAGCAGAAGCCTACAATGATGACAGCGACGAATCTGATGGCGAAGGCAGCCGCCGCCGTGTAGCCGAGGAAACCAAATCGCTTATTATGCAGGAGTTCGCTAACAGAAAGAAAAGTATTATGGACCAGGCAAAAAAGAAAAAAGACGACACAGAGTCTGCGAAATTCTCGAAATGCAGAGCAGCTGAAAGCACCGTTAAGAAAGTAAGTTGTTTTAAGTGCTCTGTTTCTATGTCATGCACTATTGAGGTGATAACTAAATAATTTTTATACCAGGTGAATGGATTGACAGTAGCAAGCCGAGAGAGTTACCTCTCGCTTCTTAACGACGCTCTGTATAATAACTACTCGAGGACAAAGGACGAGGAAGGCCCCGACAAACCTCTGTCCCGCAGCAGCATCGAGCAGTGCGCTGTAGATATGGAGTATGAAGCCTTTTCCAACAGCACCGTCATTAGCCTTTATAGACGGGCCATGTCCAAATTGGTATGAACACTGCTTATTACTGATACTTTGTATTAGACTTGAATTTTTAAATAATAACATTTTATATTTGAGCTAATGCCATGTTATGTACTTTTCTAGATAGCTTCAGTGAAGGACTGTAAAGAACAGATGTATACACGCTTGAAGACCTTCGAACCAAGAAAACGTAATACACTTGGAGAATTTGTTAAAGATTTTGAGTCCAAACAGAATGAGCAAAAACGTCATGGTTTTATTACAGCATCTCAATTAGAAATAGGTAAGTTTTTTTTTTCAAACTTTAATATAATGCCTTTTCTGAAAGAGATATTTCATTTACTAATTGTTTACTATTATTGTTTTAGATAATTCAGGAGGCAGTAGTCCAAGGCGACTCTCTAAAGCTGATAGAGAAACTAAAAGAAAAGCTAATTCATTTAAACGAGACCCATTAACACAGACTAAATTGCAAAGTTTCTTCAAAAAGGCTTCCGAAGAATCTTCAAGATCAAATTCAGATGTAAGTGATAACGATAATAGTAATCTCATAATCGATGAAAACTCTAGAGTTAATTACAACGACACTACATTAAAATTGGAAGATTCTTATGATAATAACATAGAAATGCACAATAACACAACTTTAAAAATAAATGAAACCCATGATCAAGACGAGCAAAATGTCAGTAATTCGAAAACGCTAGTAATAAACATAACATTAAAAGGTATACCTAGTAAAAACAAAGAAGAAACTACAGACGAAGTCGGACGTCGCCATCACAGTCACAGCGAAAGTAATGACGAAAAATCAAAAGCTGTTAAAGGTCCTAAAACAACACACAGTTCTGTAAAAAAGGATAAAGAAACATCAAGTGTTATCAACAAGTCTCCACAAAAAGTCAAACCTATAGCAAAACGAAAAATACAAGCTTTATTTGGTGACTCGTCTGACAGCGATACTGATCCACAGAAACCTAAAAAAGTCAAACACAATGATGATAAAAGAAAAAAAGAGTACAATCACGATAAAAAGAAAGATTATAAAGATCATAAGAAAACTAGTAAGAGTAAGGATAAATACAAAACCAAAAAGAAAAAAGGAACTTTGCATAAGAATGTTTCAGATAGTGAATCTGAAAAAGAGTTAATTATTGATACGGAATCTCAAGAAAGTGAGAATAAGCTAAATGAAATTGTAGAAGTAGGTGTCAACAAAAATGACAACCAAGGTCACGATTCAGGTTCAGAAGCAGATAAGGCTCTTGATGATATAAAAGAATTTGGAAACACAGTTGAAAAAACGGAAGAAATTGCTAACAAAGACCACTCTATTGAAACGAATAATTCATCTGCGTTATCTATAGATATGGATGATCCGGAATTAAACAAAGCACATAAATTGAGCCAGGAGGCAGACAAAGTTTTAATGTCACTCAAAAAATTTGCAGAAAAAGTCAATGAGCCTGTTGTTGAACTTCCTAAGACCGAAAAAAAACCTAGTCCTTTAGTTTCACTACCACAATCGCCAACTAAGCAAGAAAAAAGTAAATCTAAGGAAAGTAGTTCTAAGCATAAATCTTCGTTAAGTTTGAAAAAATCTAAGGATAAACACAAACACGAGAAGAAACCGTCAAAAGACAAGGTAGATAAAACTAAAAAATATAAGCCGAAAGACGAAACAGTTACAAAGAAAACAGAGAAAGTAGACGTAGCCGGACTCGTCGTTAAACTGCTCATGCCTTATTATAAGAATAAAATGATCAGTAGCAGAGACTTGTTTAAAATTACTGCAAGACACATTGTACACCAGTTATTAGCAATACAAATAACCGGTAAGTTAAAAATAAACTAGGTTACAACCCGATTAGAATAATTGAGTCATATTTATTCAACATTAAAATTTAAGAAAAACATATACACTGCTATTTTACACATTACCCTTTTTATTCACAGAAGAAGCTGCTATCGACATGTTACTAAAGAAAGCCTTTAGCAAGGAATTGAAAATAGAAAATGAGAGTGATTTGCCCGTCAAACTGAATTTAAGCAATGTTACATAATTTATTAATTTTTGTATAATATATTTAATATTTATTGTTTGGCACGTTTTAAATGCCTTTTAAATATTATTCTTGTACATTGTATAATAAATAAACGTTATTCATAATAATTCAAATTTTAAGATCACACATGTTAAGATAATTCACAGCATACATTTTCTGTAACAGGGATCGCAGGAAAAAATAAAATAATTTATGATAATATTATCAGTGTTTTTATATTTTATATGATTAATTATAGTAAAGCTTGATATCGCGGAACTTTGACCGCGTTCATTTAGGATTTCCTCTCATATTTGTTATCATCTGCATACTTTGCTATTAGAACAATATCACGATTTTACAATTTCCGGTTGTATAACGATTAAAGAACACTTTTTATATAACATTGCCAATTTATCAGGCAAAAGATATATAAATACAATACAATATTTATAGACAAAATTTTGAAATCTTGTCAAAGAAACCTACAATGACCATCGCAAACAGCGCGAAACGGCACCTCAAGTAAAATTTACGCACCTGCCTTCCGCTATTTCACTTAAATACATCTTAAATTTTAAGGCATTTATATAAACTTAATTTACTTTAAGATAACTAATTGCAGTTTTACTGCGTTTAATGCACAATGAAACAATGATAATAATTTGTATTTTAGTTTCGCGGTCACGCATGCGGTGCATCCTGCACACGTGTGAGGCCTATGTTGACATTTCAATAAAGTGCATCTACGCCGCAGTAACTTTTTGTGAAGCAACTTTTTATCCTTTCTTTGTTTTGGATGTTGCCCAGTAACACTGAGTTTTGTAAAAAAAATCCCTTTACAAAAAATATCTGCACCATAACACATCATCCGCAGTGCCTTTTTGTATTAAGGCGCAAACCACATAGGATCTGGCGCGTGCGCTGAGAGGGCACAATTTTAGGTTATGACAAGGGCGTTTTCCATTAATTTGAACAGAATAGACAACGCCCGTTCTATGTCAGTACCCGCGACAGCTCCTATGTGGCAGTGGCCTTAGAGACGGAGTTTGCCATCGGAATAACGGATTAACCCAAGGAGCACACATATCAGATGTGGTTGCTCAGTGTTAAACTGCGACCACTGCGAGTTTGTTTGAATTGCTTCTTAAGAAGAAAACATGCAATACTCTGCAGCCTCGATTAAATTAAAACCGCGTCTGCGTCGCTCCGCAACCGCAATGTTGTCTCCTAAGACATTTCATGCCTCAGACACATTGATCTAAAAGATGGGAATCGTATGAGCTGTTACAAAACTGTATTTATGTCCGTTCTGAATTCCGCTATTTATTTTATTTTATTTTATTTATTCAGTACACAAAACAGAAATACAACAATTACAAGACAATTTAAAAAAAATCATGAAACAATGATAGGCTGTAGTTCCACAGATATGTGTATATAGCATGTTAAAAGAAAAAGATAGAGATTTACAACTAGTCTTAATGTATTTGTCAATATTTAACATTAATGCAGCTACTACATACTACAGTTGGAAGACGTTGTATGGGCATGCCAAAAGTATGAAGTATGATAATCACTGTATAATAATACGCACATATTTTTATTTGGTATTGAAATAAATAGTTCTTAATTATAATTAATAAAACTTAAAGAAATTTCGAAAAATTTGATAAATACCTGACTTAAAATCCATTAAAGTCGCGTGCTAGACAAGGAGATACGATATGTACCGTGACGTCACAGTACACGTTCGCCATAGATTTTTCATTGTAAAAGTTCATTTACAGGTCAATTTCTAATTACTGTATTACTGTTATTTTTTACCTAAAATCAATTTTACGTAACCGTATCGGAAACCGGTATAATATTATTTCTATATCCATATCCATATCCAGGCCCCCGATTCAGTACAGTTCGATAGCAAATGTGACGACCTCCGTAGCCGAGAGGCGAGCATACCGGACCGGAGGTTACAAGACATTCTTGGGGACTCGTCTACTGAAGACAATGAAGAGGGTCAGTTATCTGTTTCTACAAACAAAGATACAAGGAAGCGTTTGCGCAAAGAAAATTTATGGAAAAAGAATGTGAGAAAAAATTTACGAGATAGAGGTTAGGCATACGTAAATACTGAAGGCGTTCTCATTCTCGCTAAACAAATATATATACAGGTCTTAAATGCACCCGTAATCAAAAATGCCATGAGAAAATTTTACATGACAGACAAAAACAACTTTTTTCAAAGTTTTGTGCCCTAGCAAATTTTGATTTGCAAAGTGCATACCTATATTCACTCATACGTCGTGATAGTTTTTAAAGTAACGGACGGACGCCTTACAAGGGTTCTAAAAAATAAGCCTCTTGGCAATCCCGCTCCCATTGATAAAAGAGGCAAGGCACATTCCGTCGAATAAAACTCCAGAAACAAAAGTAAACGAAGTAAGGATTTCATCAATACTTTCCGAAAAATGATTCTTACTACACAAGACACAAAAGTGAAACGAGACAGTACTTGCCTCCTCACTTTAATTTGTCAATAATGTATTCTGCAAAGAGGATTTAAACACTACGTTTTCGTAATCTGAATACAAAAGTAATGTTGAAAGACCAGTTCCAAAATACATAATTCGAAAAAATATTTAATGAAAATTTCAACCTTACATTTCATGCTCCAGTAACTGACTCATGTAAGCGATGTGACAATTTCAAAGTAAAATTTGACGCTTGCGATAACAACGAGCATTCTAAAAAAAATGAGCTTACTATCGCCAAAGAACTTCATTTGCAAAAAGCAGTCTGTATTGTATTTTGGGTTTGGGTCACTCTGGTTCTGGTGGCCTCATATTGTCTCGGGTCTGGGTGTCGTTGGTATCGTCGTTGCTCTGATTTCTGTAACACAAGTGCTTAGGCTACTTATCATAGGATCTGAGCAATGTATGTGATGTTGTCCATATTATTTTTAAAAAATGACAACCAGCAAACCACTACTATACACTATAGGTCTTAGGATTAGTTTCACGTGATTTCTGGTTGTCAATTCGTTGTCGAAAGGTTCTGAATCAGGGGGTTGATCCAAAATTTCATATCCATCACATCCATGGTTGCTAATCCGTTGGGCTAAATTAGCTACTTTTGTTCGTTTACGGATCTCCTCTCTTCTGATTCGATCTCGCAAGAAAACAACGAGCACAGCCCTTTCCAAAGCACGCTGTGCGACCTTGAGCTTTCTTATGAGGCCCATAATGAGATCCCACGTTTTATTTTCATGTGTGTTATCAACACGCAGCGTAGGACGTCAACCCACAAGGTGGACCCACGACTTGGTAAAGGTCGCAGCAAGCCGCTGGATGCAGGCCGCTTTGAACCGGCCAATCTAGAAGTCAATAAGGAATATGCACGAAAATAATATATTGTTTTTACTATTACCAGAAATAATAGTGCTAATAGTGATTGATTTTAGGTAAAAAATTACCGTAATACAGTAATTAGAAATTGAGTAGATGACCTGTCTCTTTCTTAAACAACTTTTACCATGAAAAATGTATGGCGGACGTGTACTGTGTCGTCACGGTACATGTCGGATCTCCTTATCTAGCACGCAACATTAATTGTAAGTCAGGATTTATCAATATTTCTCGAAAACTCTCGTAAGTTTTATCAATTTTAATTATGTAATATTCAGTGCCGTGTCGGGACGACCGTAAAGAATAACCTCACCGCCAACAGGAGGCGTGTCGGAAGTGGCGACTAATTCCTGTAGCACGAGACGGACAGTAGTGTAAAACTGCGCTCGCCAACCAGCCTGCCAAGCGTGACGAGTATCGGCAATCCCCCCCAATAAAAGTCATCGAGGGAGGCCTATGTTCAGCAGTGGACGTCCTACGGCTGAAATGATGATGACGATGATGACTCGGCGCATCCTTATCGCGCAGCTGCGAGCTGCCATAGCCAGTGCGGGGGATCGTACGATCGACATCTCTTTCGTGGTCGTCGCCCGCAGTGTGGTGTGGCGCTATACGTAGAGCGCGCGCTTGCGCACGGGCTCGCGCGGGTGGCGCGCGGGGCGCGGCGCGCGGCGGCGGGGCGCGCGCGGCGTGTCGGGCTCGGGCGGCGCGGACGCGGTCACGAGGTTGCGCGCGTTGCCGAACGACGGCTCCAGCCCGATGGTCTGCTGGAACTGCTGCACGCGCTCCACCAGCTCCTCGTCGTTCTCGATCAGCTCCTCGATCTGGGGAACCGAATCGTACTGTCGATGTTGCACGAGCGATGTCGTATCATTGCTCATTAGTACGGACGATTACAGCGCCCTCTCTATGATGAGTTCACCGGAGAGGAACACGGGCGCCACCCGGTGACGTTAGCAGTCTAGGAGAGTGGACGACGCGCGGACGATCGACTGACTCACTTTACGTTTGGTCGCCGCCGAGTCAATGCTAGCCTAGGAACTGCACAGTGTTTCTTTGACAGCGTAGTTATTACTTTACAGTGAATTTGTGCTTATACGTTTTATCATAAAATACGATCAACTACAAATCGTAATAAGGAGTTACTCCTATTGCCCGTACCCACTCCGTGGCCACACGAAGTCGGATTCAGAACCTCTGTCCGAGGATTCGACACATAGATATGCGCCAGACTGTCAGTCTCGAAGTATTGAATAATTAACATTCTTGTGTTACGAACGAAGTACACAGACGATTAATTTAGCCACTGGTATTTCCCCATACAATTAGATCCAAGTCAAAGATAATTTATATTATTAAAAAGTAAGCCTGGTAATCCAAGAATGTGTACAAGCGGAGTATATTTAAATCAAGATATTATGGTTGTCGTGGCACAAAACCAAATTGAAGAATATAATGGACTTCTCGCATAGCGAAACAGGCTTAACCCGTCCCGCGTCTAATATGAATTAGCTTTTATAGTTGTGTTCGTGTTGTGTAAGTATTAATTTTTTTTTGTTTATTGTCGAGTGAGTAAAAGTCCGACACCTAGGTTGGCGTTAATATTTCCAGTTAGTGTTTGTTTGTAAGTGCTGACAGTAGATGTGAGAGCAGAGTAGAGAGTAGCGACCTCGTGCCGGTAGTCGTTGAGCAGGTCCGTGGCGATGCGCACGAGGTAGGCGGCCAGCTGCCCGCCGCGCGCGCGCAGCCGCGCGTACAGCCGCAGCACGGCCGGCACCAGCACCTCCGCCACGGTGCGCTTCATTTTCTGAGAGACAAACAAATAGGAATGATGAAGCTACCGATCTATGGGAAACCACACTGCATATTTAGCCCGATAGGTGTCGCATTGTGTTTGGTCTTGTCCGTCTGTCCGTTTTTTATCCGTATTATTGATTGATCACTGATCCAGTAGTTCTGCCGCTGATGAAATAATCACTACGTAATAGGTTATCACTACGTGTAGGAATGTGATCCTATTCGCAAATTTCAGCTCGTTTTGTGTTATGCGCTTAGAAACAGTGAATGCTTAAGGTGAAGTTAAATCTGAAAGTAGCAAATTTAATTCATTCCATTTTTAACTCACGTGTGACACGATGTTTGTAGTTACACGTTCTTGGAGATCGTCAATATCAGCATCACCATTATTTTGTGGTTTTTCTGGAAAAAAATATTCATAAGTTAACACACAACATGTTCAAAAATTTAAAGAAGTTCGTGTAAGACTGTTGCATTTTATAGCCGGCGCCATCACTAAGAAAGCGCACGCACAATAATGGCGCTATTTTGTTTATATTAAAACGTTTAGTTAAAACAAAACGCTCTGTAGTGCCGTGTGTAGATTTGTATATCAAAAACCTAGCATAATATTATGTCATGTTTGTACAAGTAGTCAGAATTTTGATTATTGCGTAAAGTGGTGTATTTCATTATTATTGCAGCTATAGGACGTCCACTGATCTTAGGTCTTCCTCAATCTAGATTGGCCGGTTGGAAGCGGCCTGCTTCCAACAACCTTTACCAGGTCGACTGTCCACCTTCAGGGTGGATGTCCTACGCTGCGCTTGCCGCGTACGCGGTTCGATTCTAGAACCTTTCTGCCCGATGGGGCTAGTTCTACCGTCAGTAGGTTCGGCCGTCAGTTCTACTACGTGCTATGTGCCCCGCCCACTGCCAACTTAGCTTGCTAATCCGTCGGGTTATGTCAGCTACTTTTGTTCGTTTACGGATCTCCTGTATGATTTTATTTCTAAATGTATTAAATTCGTCGTGAGTGATATAAACAAATAATAATAAGAATATTATTGTACGAGCTGACGCCGTACATTTGTATCTATGCATGTGTGTGTGTACGGCCCAATTAACGGAATTTGTTTATGTAGCATTTTACACAATTCACTCATATTTTAAAGCAATAAATCAGTGTCTTACAAACATTCATACGGGTCGGTTTTATTTAGCACTCTTCGGAGTAACCCATCCCTTATAGCATAGCATAGCAAGCATTAGTAAATGTTAGGAGTCCCAACCACACCTTAGGAACCCCCATACATTTCTTTGGTCCTTCGAGCAAAACTGTTGCGGGACCCATCGGTGATCAATCAGAACTTCGCGTGTGATCGTTTATGCCTTTTTGGTAAAAAAAAACTCGTAACAAACTAGCATCTATATACAGTTTAGCAACTTCGTGAGTGAAGTTTTGAGTGAATTCTCTTCATCACTTTCTTGGGCCTATGTACGGCTCGAGATAGTCAGCATCGTCAGCACAAGTCACTTGGCTCGCGTCAGGTGACGCAGTACCATCACTGTCGAGATTACTCTCGGGATTCGAGAGGAAAACTCATCAGTCAGCAGGCAAGCAGCCGGTGTGGGATACAGATTCCGCACGTATCATCATCATCAAGTAAGATTGTTCCTTTATCACTTCTGTCCAGTTTCCTACATTTATAATGGAGGCTCTCATCGTGCGTCAAAAGGACATTGTAGAAAAGTTAAAGCAGATCCAGACTAATTTTAGAAAGGATCCCAACGCTAGGAAAACTGCCGAATATATTCAAACACGTTTAGAAGCAATTGATAATATCTGGGGAGAGTTTGATCAAAATAATTCGGAATTACAGACCGCCGAAGATAAATCACAGCAATATTTTACTGAAAATATTTATCAACAAGCATTAGATTTTTATCAAGTATTGCGCGACGCGATCTCTTCTTACGGGAAGGAAAACGCAGGTTCTTCTTATGGAAAGGAAGAGAAAGCAACACAACTTGACGGGAAAGTAATTGAATTGTTAAGTCAGCAAAGAACAAATTTTCGAGCATTAAATAGGCTTATTCAGAGCATAAATACAAATGAAATTAGCGAGAAATGGGAAATAGAGGATGAATTACGTAATTTACAGGCGCGATGGAATATTATAGATAGCATGCATTTACAGATCGATAATATACTACAAGGCGGTGACATATTTTACGAAAGGGAGTTAAGTTCTCACGAATCATCTTTTAAGCGCATAAAAAAGATTTTGAATCAAAAATTATGTTCATCTGCTCACGTTCACCAAGCTACTCCAATGTTAGATATACCTGTCTTTACGGGCAAATACACTCAGTGGCCCACCTTTTATGACCTTTTTGTGGAAACCATACATCATAGCAACATTTTATCTAAGACCCAAAAGATGCAGCATCTTAAGGGTAAGGTCAGGGGGGAGGCCGAACGGCTCATACAGCATCTCACTATAACTGCCGAAAATTATGATACAGCATGGGAAATATTAATTCATCGGTATAATAACCCGCAATTATTATTCACCAAACAAATCGAAACATTTCTTAATCAGCCCAATATCAACAAGCAAACATCTTTCGAATTGAAACGATTATATGACACGAGCACTGAATGTATCCACGCTATTCATAATTTAGGAGTAGATACGAGCACCTGGGATCCACTGTTAGTTCATCTTTTGGCCAAAAAATTGGACATGGATACCTACAGTGATTATAAGGAGGCGCGTAAATCTCCCAGAGATTTACCGTCGTTAGACGAATTTATGGAGTGTTTAGAAGCAAAATTTATTGCCCTTGAACCTATACATAAGAGGGATAAGGATTATACACCTTCCAAAAATAGTCCATCCTCTCAGCATTATTTAAAACCATCATTCAACAAGCAAGGTCAAGGAAAGCCCTTTTCTAAGTTTTATAAGGCAGCATCAACCTATACTTTAAAATGTCCATTATGTTCATACGATCACGAATTGTATCGATGCAACAAATTCGTCAGCATGTCGGCGGAAATGAAACTAAAGACGGTTGCGAAACATAGCGTGTGCCAGAATTGCCTTTACAAGCATGCCGGTAAATGCTATTCCGAAAAACGGTGTAAGGAATGCAATGACGAACATAATACTTTATTACACGATGCATTTGCGCAATCCACACACACAGTAACAAAATCGACGAATACGAAGTCAAAACCTATTTCATCAGCGAAAAATATTGACAAACAGCATAGCGTTAACCACGTGGCTTCCGATAATGAGGAAGTTTTGTTAACCACTTTAGCATTAAGGGTAAAGGCAGCCAACGGGACCTATATTACCCTTAGAGCACTGCTAGATCAGGGCTCACAAATCGCATTGATCTCTGAAAACGCCGCTCAGATGCTAGGACTGCAGCGGCAACGTTATCATGCATCGGTTTCAGGCATAGGAAATGGATCAAAGGCTAGTAAAGGCTTTGTTTCCATTGAATGTCAATCGATTTACAGCGATTACAGTTTTACGACGCAAGCACTTGTAATATCAAGTGTCATTAACAATTTGCCTAACAGCTCATTTAGCAAGCAGTTATGGCCACATTTACAGCATATTGATTTAGCAGACCCTGATTATAATATATCTAAGCCAATAGACATACTTTTAGACGCAAGCATTTACTCGGATATTATAATGAGTGGTTTAATTAAAGGCCCAATTCAGGCGCCTATAGCACAGCAGACCAAACTAGGCTGGATTCTCTCAGGCAATGTTAAAACCTTTAATTGTCATGTAGTAATCAATGACTTACAAGAAATAGCAAAATACTGGCAGTTAGAAGATATAAATGATAACAGTAGCACTTTGACTAGAGAGGAACAGTGTTGTGAGGATTTTTATCAGGCTACTACAAATCGTTTAGACAGCGGTAGATATGTAGTAGCACTTCCTATGAAGCAAGGATTCGAGGAAAACTTAGGTTCATCGAAGCCGAAAGCTATAGCACAATTCAAGCAGTTAGAGCATAAAATGTCAAAGAATAGCACTTTTTCCGACAGTTATAAGCAATTCATTCACGAATATAAGGAATTAGAACACATGCGTGAGGCTAGTAGTGTAGACAAACCTAGCTGCTTCTTACCTCATCATGGTGTGCTTAAATTAGATTCTAGCACTACGAAGTTACGCGTAGTATTTAATGGCTCATCAAAGACCTCCACAGGCCAAAGCTTGAACGACTTGATGGAATGTGGTCCCAACCTGCAAGTTGATCTACAAGATCTCATCTTAAGATGGAGACAGCACAGATACGTCATCACTGCGGACATAGAAAAGATGTTTCGCCAGATACTTGTCAGGGAGTCAGATCAACCATTACAATCCATCATATGGCGCGATTCACAATTCGAACCGTTTCGTGAATATCATCTAACAACAGTGACATATGGGACGAAGGCAGCCCCGTTTTTAGCAATCAGAACACTGAGACAACTCGCTAAGGATGATGCTTCGAAGTATCCCTTAGCTGCAGCAGCACTAGAAAGTTCATTTTTTACTGATGATCTTTTAAGTGGACATCAAAGCATTGAGCAGACCAAGGAATTACAAATTCAATTAATTCAAATGTTACAAGGAGCGGGAATGAATTTGAGGAAGTGGTCAGCCAACACCAAGGAATTGGTCTCTAATTTATCATCCAATCAAGTCGATACTCCGTTTGATTTTAAATGTTCAGAGTCCCGTAAAACCCTCGGGCTAAGATGGCATCCATCAACGGATAACTTTTCATTTAAAAACACAATTGAGCATAAGGAAAATAATCACACGAAAAGACAGTTGTTATCAAATATTTCTAAAATATTCGATCCATTAGGTTGGCTTTCTCCCCTTACAATTAAAGCAAAATTACTTTTTCAAAAAGCATGGACGTCTGGTATAGCATGGGACGATAAATTATCACAGCAATTACAAGAGGAATGGCTTCAACTTCGGGACGACCTCAAAAACATTGAGCAGTTTTCTATACCTCGTTATTTTGGTAGCACACAAATAGCATTTCAAATACATGGTTTTTGCGATGCATCAGAGAAGGCATACGCGTGTTCTATTTACATTTTATCAAACAATGATAAAGGAGAGTGCACATCCACCTTAGTGATTGCAAAAACAAGATTGGCTCCATTGAACAAACAAGTGTCTCTGCCAAGACTTGAATTGTGCGGGGCACAGCTCTTATCACAACTCATGAAGAAAGTTGTTCAATCACTACCTAGAGAGCATGTATCAATTCACGCATAGACAGACTCCATGGTGGCTTTAGGCTGGATTCATGGAGATGTCACCCGCTGGAAGCAATTTGTAGCAAATAGAGTCCATCAAATTAAGGAGATAATTCCAAGTTCACAGTGGAATCATGTACGATCGGAAGAGAACCCAGCTGACTCAGCAACCAGAGGTTCAACAGTTAAAACCCTATTAGAGCACTTATTGTGGTGGCAGGGCCCCAAATGGCTTCTTGAATTTGATCCTAAAAATGTGAGTACCGAAAAATATCAAAGTCCGAATATAGAGGCTAAGCAAGCGTGTGTAAACACTGCTTTATGCCACGATAAGCAATCGACTTTAATATTAGAATTATTGCAAAATAATAATGCAGTCACACGAGTAGTGAGGACAATAGCATGGGTGTCGCGTTTCGTCGCGCGACTACGTCATAAGACGTCAGAGCATGGTCAGCTTTGTCGCCAGCTGAGATTAAAAATGCCTACAACATAGTTATCAAGTACACTCAAGCTCAAGATTTTGAAGATGATCTAACGCATTTAAAGAGCAAGGGTCTTGTACGACCTAGTAGCAAAATAGCAAGTTTATGTCCGTACATCGATGAAGACGGAATATTGAGAGTCGGTGGTCGGTTAAATAATTCAGACTTAAGCAGCTCCGCTAAACACCCGATCATACTATCAAATCATAGCCGACTGACAGACCTTATAATCAGTCAAGGACACATCACCACTCTTCATGGAGGTCCAAGACTAACACTTTCATATATTAGAGAGAAGTACTGGATTCTTAGTGGTATGAATACAGTCAAAAGACAAATCAGAATGTGTGTTAAATGTAGACGCTATAGCACCGAGAAGAGGCAACAAATTATGGCAGACCTACCTTGTCCTCGGGTTACTCCATCACGTCCGTTCACACATACTGGCGTTGATTTTACAGGTCATGTGGACCTGAAGGCTAGCAAGGGTAGAGGAGTGAGGTGTCATAAGGGATACATAGCAATTTTTGTATGTCTAGCCACCAAAGCAGTACACCTCGAGCTGGTCTCCGACCTGAGCACACCAGCCTTCTTAGCAGGATTTTGTCGTTTTTGTGCACGTCGTGGTACTCCAGCTCACATGTACAGCGACAACGGTACTAATTTTGTTGGTGCCAATCGATTACTGAAAAAGGAATACAAGGAGGTAACATCAAATATCAACCATGAGTTCTTCAAAAATATAGCCGAATGGGATATAAAATGGTCATTCAACTCACCAGCATGGCCGACGGCAGGGGGTATCTGGGAATCAGCTGTCAAGAGTTTTAAGCACCACCTTAAACGAACTCTCGGCGAGCAACGGCTCACGTACGAGGAGTTTACTACATTGATCCAACAAATAGAAGCCTGTCTCAATTCTAGGCCACTATTCCCTCTGACCGAAAACCCTGAAGACGATTACCTGACTCCGGGTCATTTTCTTGTCAGTGGATCGTTATTATCACGACCACAGGGTGATGACAGTATGAACCTTCCCAGTAGATGGCAACTTATACAAAGCATGTTAAAGCATTTTTGGAAAAGATGGTCCACAGACTATCTACAGCAGCTGCAATCACGCTCAAAATGGAGAACTCCAAGCAAGAACATCGATATAAATGACATCGTTTTAATCAAGGACGATAACTTACCTCCAGGAAAATGGGTCATGGGTCGAGTCCATGAAGTACATCCTGGAAAAGATGGTTACGTTCGAGTGGTTTCCTTAAAAACACAAAATAACATAATCAAACGGCCAGTTACCAAATTAGTCTTGTTACCTGTTTATGATATATCTTCAGAACAGAATCAGCAGTCATCACAGCAAGACAATCAGCAGAATCCTAACCAAGATCAGCCTAAAAGATGCCAAAAGAAAGGTATCAAGAGCTTTCTAATAACCACTTTATTGTGTTTTACTATGTTATTTTCGCCGACTGTACAACAAGTTCAACAACCTTATAATGTTGCACCGATCACAGAAAATAAAGGCTTGTACTTCGACAAATTATCAAACCTTCAGTACATAAGAGACGAATGGAAGCTTGTTGTCTATTATAATTTATCAGGTTATTATCAAGGGCTATCAGACATAGAGTCCTACGTAAATCATCTTAAAAATTCATGTACAGGTCTATCTCAACAATATCAGACGCTAACTCTTCAACTAGAACATGAGTTAAGTGAAATTCAGCACTATATCAAGTTATTACAAAATCAGGATCGAAACCGACAGAAACGTGGCTTGGTGGATGGAATCGGCTACATTGCCAACTCATTATTTGGAGTGTTAGATGAGAGATTCGCTGAACAATACGCAAATGATATAGAGCAAATTGTCCACAATGAAAAACACCTGCAAAAATTAATGATAAATCAAACGATTGTACTTGAAGCTGAGTATAACATAATTCAACGAAATGAAAAGATCATGAACACTCAATTTAAATTTGTCAAAGAACACCTCCGCAATCTATCAGACGAAATCAATCACGTTCGCATAGTAGTTCAGAATGATATCTACGTGACGTCATCAGCCTTAGTAGCTAACATAATTATTTCGAATCTAAGACGCATGCAAGAAACACTAATAAATACTATCACAGATATAAGACATGGGCGCATTGATACTCATCTATTGTCACCTGAGCAATTACAATATCAAATACTTACTATATCAAGTCAACTACAGGGTGATCTCACAATGCCTGTAGAACAGACTAGTTTTGCCAATATTTATAAAATGTTAAAGGTGTCATCAAGATTATTTAGCAGCTATTTGATCATAGAAGTAAAGATTCCTCTAGTAAGTAAGGAAGTTTACGAACTCGACCGGGTTATAAGTATTCCTCAAAACAGAAATCAACAGACATGCTACATTATTCCTAGTCATCCTTACATAGCTTTTAATCTCAGAAAAGACACAGCTATGTTCTTATCAGATAATGATTTACATCTATGTTTTCACGCCACAGAAGATAGAATATTATGCTCACTAGATACGCCTATCTACGACATGAAAATGAAACAATCAATTTGTCATTTAAATATAAGCAATGCTCACATTAAAACAACACCCTGTAAATACGAACAATCAAGTTGCACGAATAGATGGATTAAGTTGCATGCACGGAACGACTGGCTGTTCTCGTGTTGCCAAGAATGCAGTGTCCGCATTTTCTGCACAGCTGGTATATCAATGTCATCGTTATCAGGCAATGGCCTTGTTACCCTAGAGCAGCCATACTCTAAGTGTGTTCCGCGGAACCCTAGGGTTCCGCGATACCCCTGTCGGGGTTCCGCAAGAAGTTAGAAAAAAAAATCAAAACACCTCTCTCTGGTCGACCGTTCTGTCGCGGCGTATCACGATTCACGAACAATTTTACTATGCCGCCACCGCCGATACCTACTTGTGACCGCGCAATCCCTTTGATAAAAGCCGCCTTTGAAATTAGACGCTATAATTGTGAACAAGCGACTTTCGGCTCTAACTTCAAAACGTAAAGTCGAGATTGCTTACACCACATTTTTTGAATTTCTATTTTTATATCGGCTTTTTATTTATCAAAGACGCCGACTCGAGTATTTTTGAGAATGTTCGAGATTGAGGCTAGGACTATAAAAGCGATGATCAAGCCTTGACACTAGTCAGTCGACGATTAGCGTTCGGAGCGATAAGTACCTACCTGCTAGAAAAAAAATGTGTATTGTTCTACTGCTGTTTTCTGATTGTATCAGTTTTGTACATTTCTTCTTTGGACTAAAGTGCTAAACTCTTCTACGCAGTAACGACCGTGCATTATTTTAACCTCACCATCCTGAAAGAATGGAACGTTGGCTTAAAGGCGTTAAACGTGTCGCAACAACATCTTCCAACGAAGCCGAATGTTCAAAAGCAGTCCGCGTGGAGTATACAGCAATTACCGATCCAGACGATGATGCAACGACGTCAAGTTCCACGGTTTCAAAGGCGAAAAAAAGGAAGTATGATGAATCATATATCAGTTTTGGATTTGTTGATTCCAACGGCTCACCTCTCTGCATGTTATGTAGTAAACTGCTTCCTAATAGTTCCATGGCACCTGCCAAGTTGCGCCGACATTTAGAAACTGTACACCCCGAGTCTAAAGACAAGAATAAAGAATTTTTTGTACGTAAAAAAGAACAGTTATTGGAAAGTCAAAAAACAATGATGCATGTAACCCAAACTATCAATGAAAAGGCCACGGAGGCATCATATTTAGTTAGCTATCGCATTGCACAAGCAGGAGAAGCGCACACTATCGCTGAGAATTTAATAAAACCATGTGTATTAGACATAACAAAATGCATGCTCGATGAAAAATCTGCAAAGCATCTTTCTACTGTGCCGCTATCTAACGATACTGTTTCACGGCGAATTCATGATCTAGCAAGCTACGTCAAACAAGAACTAGTTACACGTCTACAAAAAACACAATTCGTCTTGCAAATGGATGAGTCGACTGATGTCGCTGGTCTGGCTATCTTGCTGGTTATCGTGAGATATCCATGTGAAAGTTCTTTTGAAGAAGACATGCTTATGTGTTCACCTCTACCCACAAACACTACCGGAGAGGAAATTTTTAATAAAATAAATATATTTTTTGAGGAAAATAATCTCAGTTGGAACGATTGCATTGACATTTGTACAGATGGGGCCAAGGCGATGACGGGTAAAACAGCAGGAGTAGTGTCACGAATAAAAAATAAAGCGCCTAATTGTAGTTCCAGCCATTGTATCCTGCATAGACAAGCACTTGCGATGAAGCAAATGCCGTCCAATCTAAAATTAGTTATGGATGAAGCGGTAAAAATAATTAATTTTATCAAATCACGACCACTACAATCCCGATTGTTCTCATTATTGTGTGAAGATTATGGCAGCACACATAAAACACTGCTGCTCCATACAGAAGTGCGATGGCTGTCTCGGGGTAAAACTTTAACAAGGCTATTTGAACTTAGAGCCGAGTTACAAATGTTTCTTTCAGATACTTCTTTTAATTTGAAAGACCGTTTGTATGATAAAACTTGGTTGTTCCGACTGTCTTTTATGGCGGATATCTTTCAGAAACTGAACGAATTAAATTTATCATTGCAAGGTAAACAGACAACAGTGTTCCAGGCCTGTAACAAAATAACTGCCTTCAAAAGAAAATTAGATTTTTGGATTATTTGCGTTGGAAATAGAGAAATAGAAAGCTTTACGTCACTCAGTGAGTTTCTTGGCGATAACAACTCAGAAATATTTCAAGATGATGTATTTGAAGAATTGGTCCAATATCTCACTTCGATGCGCGCATCTTTTGAGCAGTATTTTCCTGAAGAACAGAATACAAAAATGAAACTGAATTCATGGATTCATAATCCTTTTTTACCCAACTTACAAAAGCCCGAAAGTATGTCAAACGAGATATATGAATCTCTTTTAGAAATGTCATCTGACACAAGTATGGAGTCACTGTTCAAAACGACGCCTCTCAACGATTTTTGGTGCAGAATCCGAAATGAATATCCAATGCTTGCCAAAATGGCTTTGAATATTCTTCTCCCGTTTCCAACAACATATTTGTGCGAAACAGGATTCTCAACCTATGCAGCCACGAAAACAAAATACCGCAATAGACTGGACGCCGAACCTGATATGAGACTTCAACTGTCCTCTATGAAACCTGATATCAACCAATTGATGAAAAATAAAAAACAGTTTCATACATCCCATTAGTTAGATTTTTTTTCTTTTTCAATGTTATATTTATTATTATACTTGTTATGTAAGTAAGTAATAAGTAACTGTTACATGGTACTCTAATTATGCTTATTAATAAAAAATACACTTAAAAACCATTGTTTTATTGTAGGGTTCCATCAAGTATTTTGCTATCCAAAAGGGTTCCGTCACCAAAAAAGATTGAGAACCGCTGCCTAGAGCATGGTTGTGTTCTCAAAGACAATGACCTGTCAATTTATACGCACAATAATTACGTGAATCACATGGCGGTCCAAAATAATATCAAAGTCCCAGAGTTATCTATCTTAAATAACATCATCAACACTACCTTTACGGACGATTTGATAATATCAGAAAATCATACATACATGTGGAAGCAGCTAAAAGATCAAATTGAGGACCTGAAAGGACAATCTTACTCTGACCTCAGCATTCATGATGTCCATCACTATACGACAACGTATGTTATCATAGCAGTACTTCTATTGGCGGCATGTACACTCGCACATTTGAAGATCAGAAGATGTCGTCTGGTGCGGGCGCCGCCTGCCGCGGCCCCGCTCCCGCCTCCTCGCAGTGCAGCGGAAGGTGTCGGCGACTTAGTTAGTGTTTCATCAGTGCCCAATGAGTTTAACTTACTGCGTAAATCAGTAAGCTGTGTTAGTGTCGATCAAGGGACATCCCCTATGACGCCTATCGCGTCTCGGTCAGTGTCGTTTCACGTCCCAAGTGTAGAGTCACGCGAGTGAAAAACTTGAAACATGGACAAGTAATTTTTCGCATTTAAGCATTAGTATATATTAAATAATAAGTATTGTCAATCACCTTGTACCATGTAAAAAGAATTTATATCATTTAGGATAGCAAATCATGAACTAAATATTGTAATCAATTTTAAACATCATCTCTCGTCATCTTTTTCTTTAGAGGGCCAAGATGTACGAGCTGACGCCGTACATTTGTATCTATGCATGTGTGTGTGTACGGCCCAATTAACGGAATTTGTTTATGTAGCATTTTACACAATTCACTCATATTTTAAAGCAATAAATCAGTGTCTTACAAACATTCATACGGGTCGGTTTTATTTAGCACTCCTCGGAGTAACCCATCCCTTATAGCATAGCATAGCAAGCATTAGTAAATGTTAGGAGTCCCAACCACACCTTAGGAACCCCCATACAATTATAAAGAAATACGTTTACCTGGGTCAGGAAATAAGGATGGGTAAAGAAAATCAGGTTGATGACATCGATACAAGCATACGTCTCATGTGGGCTGTCTACTCAAAATTGGATTTAGCTTTCAAAATGAATATAACAGCTGAACAGAAAGCTAGGTTGTTTGACCAGGTTATTTTACCGGTACTTACCTATGGAGCAGAAACCTGGGTCCTGACAAAGGAGGGTATTAACAAAATACAATTTGCCCAGAGAAAACTAGAAAGGAAACTCGTAGGGATTACGCCGAGAGACCGCAAAGCAAACACCTGGCTTGAGAGCAAAGTACGGTCATCGATGCCATCAAACGCGTGACAAGTCTAAAGTGGCAGTGGAGCAAACACATAGCCCGGAAACATGGCAGGGCAAAGCTGTCCTAGAATGGAGGCGTTGGGGCAAAAAAGAGACCTAGAGGCAGACCACAGATGCGACAGAAGAATGACGTTAGGAAAGTTGCGGGGACGAACTGGATGAAAGTAGCGCATGACCAGGTTAAATAGCGCAATCTGAAGGAGGCCTACATCAAACTGGTTGAAAATAGCTGAGAAGATAAAGAATATAAACACAACGGAGGCGCCACTATCGCAGTTGCGCCCTCTTAATGTAGCCAAATTGTGTTAACAAAAGAAGGTTTTGTGTAAAATCCATAGCTCATATAATTTTAAAAAGACAAGGCAGTTATAATTGGTCGTATTTCCGACCTTATGCTCGTTTCCAAAACACGAATCCACAAACTTCACTCGATGGAAAACATAAAATAATTTGCATTTTAGAGACAAATTAATTTATGATACTTAAAAGAGACGGCCGAGTATTGCCCCAAAGTAGTTTCATGTTTTTATAAAGAAAAACATCAAAAGACCTGACATAATAACTTTGTAAAAAAAGTATTTGAATTATCTATATATATAAAAATGAATCCCTATTTCCCTTGGTCATCGCATCACGCGTGAACGGATGGAACAATTTCTCTAATATTTTTTTTGATGTGCTATTTTTGTCAGGAGAAGGTTCTTTTAAAAGAAAAAATTAAGAAAGTTGCAGTGTTTTTTAGGAACGACCACGCGATCGAAGTCGCGGGCAACAGCTAGTCTATATATATAAAAATGAATCTCTATTTTCCTTGGCCATCGCATCACGCGTGAACGGATAGAACAATATCGAAAATTCTTTTTTTGTTATGTTAATTATTGTCAAGAGAAGGTTCTTTTAAAAGAAAAAAATAAGAAAGTTGCTCAGAAAATCCTTTATGAATAAACTAAAGACCACGCGAACGAAGTCGCGGGCAACAGCTAGTAATACATAAACATAAGATAGGAGATCTAGCGGGGTTTAAAACTAAGTTTAAAAAAGAAATGTACAAAGAAATGTAATTAATTTCCTATTTACGTCAATGACTCAAAAGTCAAAAACTACTTTTGTAATTCTATCTAGTTCTACTATATTATACGGGTCTGGCAACGAGACTTTTTGGTTTAAGGAACAATATTCGACAATTTATTAAAAAATAATTTGAAAATGTCTCTTAGGTCAAATATTCTTGAGATAACACACTTGTAACTAGATGTAACATCTAGTTACAAGTGTCAAAATTATGGACATTCTGCAAAATACTGTCGAGAGACTGAATCTACTTGTGCGTTGGACACGTGATTAATGAATGCCCTAAGCAACAAGAACCTGTGAACTGTGCTACGTGGCGGCGTTTTAACAAACCTAGCCATCATAAAACAGGAGACGAGCAATGAAATCTGCCTGCAAGAAAAATCGCTGAGGCTCGATACATAAGGTCCATTGACTATGAGTGCGCCTAAAGGGCCATACAGCCAGTACCACCTAGCAATAGTTATAAAACTATTCATAAGTAATCATAACGTTTTTCTAACATTTCGTATCAATTATTGTATCATAGTACCTAGTTAAAACATAAGTTGACATACAAATCTATTTTTAGTAATTAAATAATTAGTTTTGATGTAGAAAATGCTAGATAAGTAGATCCTGATCTACTTTATCTTATTCTTCTTGTCTTCTTTCTGTCTTCATCTTCTTGTGTTTTATCGCCGTTTTAGTGTAGTTCTTTCAGTTATTTAAGGCTTTAATATAGTTTACAAGAGGTCTATAACCTTGCTGGAGAAGAGCTACAAGGGCTCAAGTTGCAAGTAGAAAGTGCAGCTGAAGAGAATCTTGAACATAGCTTGCCTGATGCCTAATGATAATATGGGTTACCTAATAGTCCGGCCGCTTTACTGTGAGTTTGGCTGAGTTTCCTGTCATATGCGGAAAATGTTAGATGATTCCACCTTTATACTTGTTTTTAATACTATTATCACAAAGTCAAATAATTTTGATAGATAGATTTCAATATATACATTCCTGTTGTATATACTTGTTGTGCTTGTATTTTATTTAATGACCCAAATCGTTTTAATAAATCATTTGTAAGTTCGCGTAAATACATTCAATATATTACACCTAAAACAATTATATTTTAGTAATTTGAGTAGTGTTAAGTTATAAACACATGGTGTTAAAAGGCACAGAGACACACATATTATGTTAAAAAGCGTTACACTACATGTCTTTTAACTCTATAAATGATAAAAGATTAATTGGTTTTGGACCTAAAGACAAGGGTGGTTCATAATTTGGTGGCAACTATTCGGCCGCTGCCTCAAAAAACCTTATAACTTTAAAACCCCACTATCTACAGCTAAGATTACTATCTATTCTTATAAATGACTGAAAAACAAACCCAGAAATTCAAGTTTGATTGTGACGCATAGACTTTCTTTTGGAGCAAAGAATGTATGACGAGCCGGCCGTTTCCTTTAAAAATGTCTCACTCGTACTTATAGTAATGTTGATAATCTTAGGCAAAATTATGGAATTTATATTACTCAAGCAATTGGCTGCTTTTGTTTCTCAATAAAGTAGTTATTTTAATTAAAATCGTGTATTTTGTGGTTTGGCACTTAGGTCCTTTCATTCCAAGCAGCACCTTCTCTGTCACTCCTACTGAGTTCTACATACGTGGCTCTGCTTTATCGAACATTAAATGGGCATGTCTATTGCTCGAGGTCATTGGCTCTACTAGTCAGCGTGTTAAGTAGTCGTATATTGTACGGTTCACTAACTGGGCAGCTTCATCCGGGGCCCGCAGAGCAGCGTGATGGTGTCCAGCAGCGCGGCGCTGAGCGCGGGCGGCAGCTCGTCGCGCTCGTCGCACTCGTCGGCCGCGTGGCCCAGCACCTCGCGCGCCAGCCGGCACTGCACGTTCAGCTTCTGCACCAGCGACAGCCGCTGCAGCATCACGTCGTAGATCAGCTGCCGCGCGTCGAATGACAACCCATCTGTTACATACAATAGAAAGCATTATATTGGACAACATCAACAATACAGTCCCGGTGGCATCAAAAAAGCTTGCCCGCAAACTCATCAGTTCACACTAAAAAGGGACAAGATTCGCAAGGTTATAGGTGTTATAGCTGGCCGCTGTCCTCTAAACAAGCACCTGTTTAACATAGGTGTGACAGACAGCCCCACATGTAGAGGATGCATGGAGGCAGAAGAAACACCACAGCACGACGTGCTTTTAGAATGCAGAAGCGTGGCAGCTCAACGGACACGGATTCTCCAAACACCAGCGTCACTCCCGGAAGCCTGCAGCAGTCTGAAAAGGCTGCTGACCTTCTGGGATGACCTAGGATGGTTGGAGTAAGAAAGACTAAGTACTTAGTCTAAGTAGCACGCACGATGGCCCAATCAGGCGGCAAGTGCGGAGAAAGCCCAGCTAAACTAACTATTGAACAACATCACATACATAGCTCTGATCTTATGGTAGGTAGCCAAAGCACTTGTGTTATAGAAATCAGAAACAACGACGATACCACAACACCCAGACCCGAGACAATATAAAAAAGTTATTTTTCTCATTGACCGACCGGGAATCGAATCCGGGACCTCAGACATTGATAGAGAAGAAACAGGTGTTCTACAAAAGATGCTCTCAATCAGTGCCCTAAAAAGTTTCTATAACTGCGCTCATGCATCCATTTATAACCCAAATGTGGACCATAACCTGGCTGGTCTATATTTGGGTCAAAACGGCAGAAGAATTTATGTAAACAAAGCTACTGTCATTTCATAAAGGTTTGTCTCTTTCACTCATTTATTACTAATAAAGAAATGCCTTTTATTTACAAAATTAGTTCATTCTTATCTATATATACAAGGTCCAGGCCAGATGGATATACAATTTTTTTTAGGTAGTCGGCTTAGAGACTTATTTGTACGTGCCAGGAAAAAAATCGCTTGTCAGCCGCTTACAAGATATATATATTTTTTAATTTTAGAAATATCACCACTTTTAATATTTTAATAATTTTTTATTTACTTTTAAAATGAAAAATTCTATTTTATTTTTATTTTATGTGCTTACTTAGACATTACACTCTCTCAAAAAAAAGTTTGACTGATCGGCAAATTTGAAGTGCATTTAATTTCATATCAATGCAAGAATAATTCCTTTTCTTGAAATCGACAGATTTATCGTAAACTCCAATTAAAAATTAAAAAGCGGTTCAAAGCACTCATGATTTTTTTTAAACTGTAGCAACTTAAGTTAAACTTAAAACAAATAGGTCCCTAAGCCGACTACCTAAAAAAAAAATAATATCCATCTGGCCTGGACCATCCTGTATATAACAAAATCGGGTTAGTTACACCATTTATAAGTCAAGAACGGCTGGACTGATTTTTATGATCTTTGATTTGTTGAATTTTTCCGGGCCCCGAATAGCAGAATAACTATAAAAACACGGAAAATTCACGAAAAAAAAATTCAGTGGCGGTACGAAGTTCGCCGGGACAGCTAGTTTCATTATAAATATTAATTAAACACCAAACTATCAAAATCCATCTTGAACCATCCATTTTAATCCATCTTGACTAGAGCGTAACTAAACTTAAAATAATGTAAGAATGAAACAGTCAATTTATTAATTTTAATTTCAATTTTAGTCCTTTATAAAAGTTGTTTATAATCATAAATAGAACATGATGTAGAAGCGCATACGGTAACTTCGTGTGAAACTTTACAATTAAACGTTACCTCCGAAATGACTGACAGAAGATACCAATAAAACTGACCGTTATCCTCCTTATTGTAATGTATGACGCAGTCCACGAAGTGATGGTAGATGGCGTCGGCGGTGAGGCAGCACGTCACGTAGTACTCGGCCGGCTCCCGCACGTCGTGGTCTTCGTCTGCTAGTAACGCGCAGTACCTAGAAATATACATATTATAAATTCTAACTTTCCATAGGTAGGCTGTATTAGCGTGACTAATCAAGGGAGAAGCAGTAGGCTTTATACGTGTTTGCGCTACAAGTTGACACGACCCCGACACATAGACAATAAAGAATAGGAAGGACTAAGCGACCACAAACGGGACTCATTTCTTCACCTCAAATTCTGCACTAAAATAAACTTACACTATTTAATTATGATGTTGAACATTATTTTGATTTTGTTCTTATTCTGTGTTTAATTACATAATTAGTGCCTACTATACCAAAAAAACACGTCTTTTCCCATAGATTGCATAATATACAAGGTGTATAGTCCGTGCAAAATAAATGTGTATAAAAAGTAATTGACAAATGAGCGATAATTGTGACTTCTGACACATTTCATAATAACGCGACCTAAATAAAAACAGGACAACTTGAAAATATAGAAATGAGAAGGTAAAGATATCCATAGAAAAAAAATAACAGAATCGATACGAACACAAATGCATACCGAAAGATTCCTTACTATAAGGAAAATAACCTAACTCAAGTTACAACACGCTAACTCATGGGGTATCGAAGTATGTCAAAGGTTGTGTGAAGTATCAGTAACACTTGATATTTGTATTATATAATTTTGTTTAGTCACGTATCTATTTATTTATTTACAATCTTACAATAGATATTAACAAACAATAAAAATAAATAATCTAAACTCAAATATCTACATATTAAATAAAATACATATTTACAGAAAAAAAAAGATACCATAATTTTATAGTATCTTTGACTCTCACTCCATAGTATCTCTCAGCGCTGGGGCTGATATATCTTTTATATTTATAAAAGATATATCACTAAGCCACTAGGGATGGTGCCCAGAAGGCTGGCAGCATTGCCCCTCTGGATAGCAATGCTAATCCTTTGCCCGAGGTAGGTGCCGGCCTTTTGATCACCAGTAGCTTGGATGAGTCTTTTACAGAGCTCTATAAATAGAGCTCGGGCACTTGGGCCCCAAGAAGGACCCATCGTCTCAACGCCAAACGGCGCAAAAATGTAGCTCTCATTGAGGCCTGCATATTTGCGCCGCTTTAAAAACTCGGCAGAGGCAGCCACCGCACCTGCAACAGACGAAGTACTACTTATATGAGACGGCGCTAGCGTATCTACGCAGGTTGCGTCCCATAAAAGAGCACAACCCCGTTTCCAGGGAATGAGCGTCAAGCCGTCAGGTATCTTGCCGTCGTCACGAGAAATCGCAGGCTCATGCACTGCTGGCACATTGGCGGCAACAAGAGCTCTGCGGATAACGTCGTTAATACTGGCATGACAAGAGACTCGTCCTTTACAGAGGAAGCTAAAAGTTCACTCTGAACACGCATACAGAGAGGCTCATCCCACTGCCTCTGGGAGGATAAGGAAGATGGTAGATCAACCCCCGGGCAAGCTGCAGACTAAGCACTTCTTGCCTCTGCAAGGTAAGCCAACTCAACTGAACCCACAAATGGAAACAGTATTTCACTAAAGAGATTGGCTGTACTGTATGCAGAAGAAAGAAATGCTGGCAGGGCAATAGCGGAATTTCTCGTGTACCTAGTCCTCCGAAACGTATGGGAAATGAAATTGTGGCTTGTGTCCACGATCTATTTGATAAGTTGCAATTCAAAATCTTTAATTTTAATTTTTACTTACGTAGAAATTGCGAAAAACATAGAAAACGCACAAATCACATTTCCAAACATCAGTTTGTATGGAGAAGAGAAAAACAAAAATTTGCGATTTCGAAGTCGGTTCCATAAAAAAGCTAAGCATAACCACCACAATCAGCTCCTAAATTATTTTTAGTCATTCAGTGACACCTCATAGGTATAGAGGTATATATAATCGGATAAGTAGTGTATCCTTACCGGTAGTAGAGCGGCGTGCGCAGGCGCAGGAACCCGGCCAGCAGCAGGCGCGTGAGCGCGCGCGCGGCGGCGCGACGCAGCGGCGCCGCGGCGGCCGGCGCCAGGCAGCCGCACACCGACCCCAGCAGCGGCTCCACTATGCACGTGTATCTGAATGATGCGTGTCAAAGGGATGCTATCAAAAATATTACTTGTAAGAAAAACAAGTCTCGCAACTCAGTTCTTGTACCGTAAAAAGTTGTGAGATCGATCGATCGATAATACCGAGTCAGGTAATTTATTCAGTCCCTACTTAAGGGGCCTTCCGTCTTGAGTTATTACGTAATGACTTAATAACCTAACGACATCTTATAGTGACCGTATCGATATTAAAAAATCTTTTATGTTTTAAATAAATAGATTGACTCGGCCATCGCATGAAAACACAATGTATCTTACTAGTAATACATATTATATTAAATTAGATTGTTTAGTGCGATTGTCCGCATACCGCAAAGATGTAAAATGTTTATGAATTTTCACATAAAGTTTATTATGTGCTAATTAACTCACAAAAGTTTAAATGTTAGCCGCCTGTAAAACAGAAATTAAACCCCCAACAACATTTCATTAAGCGAAACACTTCACTGGAGTCGCTTTTCGTATGTCATTATTATGAACGTTCACATTAGCATTTTTTCAAAAGTTAAACTAGAAAAATTATATAAAATTTTAGCTAGCAATAAAACGCACAACAGTGAAACTTAACCGGTAACTTAGCCGTAGTCGAGTATAGTGTCCGTGCAGGTGTCCAGACGAGGTAGGTGGGTGCTGACCTGGTGCATATGTCGGTGAGCGCGAGCAGCGCGTTGATCCGCGCGGCGAGCGGCGCGGCGCGCTCGTGCAGCAGCGCCGCCAGCGCGCCCGCCGCGTCCGCCGCCGCCGCGCGCGAGCGGATGCACAGCCGCCCCAGCCCCGCCACGCTGGCGCCGCGCCGCGCCGAGCACCACTCTGCCGCGGAATATACTCGATGAGTATGGACGGTAAAGGCAACGAGTACTACAACTAGCGGCACCGATCTCGAGCGCAACCGATCTGGTTTCGCACACGCGCCTCTGATACGATGATCGTTTCGTAAGATGCGCAAAGCGATCCCCACTCTTTCCTCCGGTTCTCAAGATTCGTGCCGGGGATTGTATCTTCGTTATGAAAAAGTGTCCGTCTTACTGCGTTAAATAAGGTGGCGCCACAGTAGCAACAGGGTGAACTTCAAAGATAGCCCCAAAGGTTATTAGACAGAAAAACGAGCAAAAGCACCATCTTTTTAGGGTTCTCTACCAAAAACGTGCCAACAGGACCCCGCAATTTGTCTGTCCATCTGTTACAGGACTGTATATTTTAATCGTAATAGTTAGTGTTAAATATTGCATGTTAATGCAAGAACCCTTCGTGTTTTTAAACTTTTATTTGGGGTCTAGTTTTAAGGGTAGGTAGATAAAGGTCTGTAATCCCGGTCGTCCTGACTCAAGGGTGAGCAATATACACAATACAGCGGGCGAGTACCGGGCGGCGGGTGCGGCAGCGCGGCCAGGAACAGGCGCAGCAGCGCGGCGGAGGGCGGCGCGGGCGCCACCAGCGACAGGTCCGCGGCGCGCACCCACTCCTCCAGCTCGCCGCCGCTCAGCGCTCGCCGCTCCGCTGCGTACAAACTATATTATTATAACGTCTCATTTTATTGGTTTACTTCCATTTACGGGTTTAGAATTTTAGTTTCAAGATGTAATATTTACTGTTATTTACATAATTCAAATTAAAATTCTGAACAAAGTATATCATTTACGAAATTTTGTCGAAGAAACTGTGAACACCAAAATAACGTTATTTTAGGTTACATGCAACTTTAGGTATGCCAGGCTCCATACAAATTCATGGTTACGAAATATACGGTTTTTTTGCGGCATAAACGACCGTATCTTTTTTTTACGTTTACTTAGAAGTTTGATTTTTTCACAGCTTTAAGGTATTGTAAACCTGAGTGTATGGTTTTAATTTCAACTCGATACTTCAACGCGTTTTCGAGATAAAGGGTCTTGACAGACAGACAGAAAACAAAGTGATCCTATAAAGGTTCCGTTTTTCCTTTTAAAGGTACGGAACTCGAAAAATTAGCGTGTTAATTCGATGATGATGTATAGAGCGTTTTTTTTTTTTCAATAACTTGTGGACATGTAATTTAACAGTCTGATACAGAGAATGCAGGTGATGCACCGCGTGCAAACTCTCGAGCACGATTTTATAAAATCGGTGCAACGTTAACTGGTTGTAACATCTACCACGCCAGCCGCGGGTACACATCGCGCCCTAATTGACTAGTCCTTTATCAACACTTTTACATACTATGAGTATTGCATTACTTGCAGTCCCGCGGGTAGCAGGCGCACCTGCGCCTATCACCTAATAATCACTACGTGAGAACTTTTTTTTAAAATTTACATTCAAATGCACACTTCCACAGTTTTAGCCAAAGCGTGAAGTTAGTGAACCCATAACATTTTTATGACTTATTTTAAAAACAAAAAAAAATTGTTTAAACAAATAATAAGAATCTTTATCAAAATACATACACAGCTGCATTAATTCTGTTGCCCAAAGAAGGTTTGTAGGGTCCAGATGTGCTGCAAGCGTGGCACATGCAATTCTGCATCCTAGAAAAAGAGACAACAATATTAGTAACCACAAGCATAAAAAAAGACTAACCTCTAAATTTGAAATCACATAAAATCTGATAAATTTGCAAAAAGGCTAAGATTACACCTTTGGTTTTATTAAAAGTTGTCCTTTTCGTAATCAACACATAAACCCCAATAATGATACCGTCTTACCCGATATACACATTCATTACCCATTTTCCAACCCTTATATTTTTTTTTACAAAGGGTCTAATTTATTGCTTTTAAAAACAACGCTTAACGCTGTTGTTCAGATTTAAGATTTTTAACTGCAAAAATTGTGAAGTTTCATACAAACTTTCATCCACAAAATGGGAACGAGTTTCCAAAATTCCCATCTTGGTAGGTACTTAAGGAAGCTAGACCCTCCAATTTTAAGCCCGCTAGTTTCAGCGGTTTCAGCTTAGGCGTTGATTTATTAACGAGTCAGCCCATTCGCATTTGGTCCCATTCGCAAAATGGTCACACATTTTGCGAATGGGACGGAATGCGAATGGGACCGAATGCAAATGGGACCATGTTTGAATTCGTGACGAAATACGAATGGGACGGTATGCGTCAAACCCGGCCGTGTGGGTAGGAGTCTTTTCACACTGGCAATTTGCGAACAATTCCAAAGCAAGGCGAGAGCGCAGTAGAGTTAGCGACAGCGCAACGGGATCGCCGCGAGCGCTGAACGAACACGTCGTGGATCCTCTCAACGAAGCGAGAGCACAGCCGACTCACCTCGAGATTGCTGGGCTCTCGCGTCGCTTTGAATTCCTGTAACGCTGCAAGAGATAACTTTAACCGATGTAATGATTGAACTCGCCATCGTCCCCCGCGGCCGCCAAGCGCTTGACGAGGTGTTCCCGTAGCGCTGTGCGCGCGCCCGCGTCTAGGAACCGCGCCCATGTGCTAAGAAGCTCCAGCGTCAGCGGCATTAGCCGCCCGTCGCGCCCCTGTGCAAACCAACAGGAGAGGTATTTTTGAAACATTTGAAATGAATCTTGAATTCGAACACGAAAACAATTCGTGTATAAAACTAATTTCTCACATTTTTAAGCATTTTTGAATCAATCGAGTTTAGTGTTGCTATTAAATTCATATTTTGTAACTATTTTCGTTTTACCCAGTAAATATTATAAATAGCTTTAAACGGAATGAAAATAAAAAAAATATTATGACAAATCATTGTCAACCATATGTTTACTTGTCAATGTTATTCTTCTGTACTTTCTACTAGTAGAAGTAGAATACGAAAAAGTGGGTATAACCACTCGTAGCAGAATCTACGGAATTTTCAAAAATATTACTTTAGGTGCGAATTCGGTATATAAAGTGTTTTTAAGGGTATTTTTTTTAATATTTTTTCGTGAAAGTATTACATAATTAAAGAAAATAATTTGAATATATATTTTTTAAAACAGTAGGTAATTTTTTTATTTTTTATTTTGACTTGATGACGCCCTTTGTAAGGCTCGATAAGTAAATGTATTTGCCACGTGCAGAAAAAAAAACACTAGACGTTTCTGCACCACTGACCTGTTATAAATTGGACAGGCTGCTGTCAAAAACTTTTGAGTGCTCGAACAAAACGTTTTCTAAAAAGTTTTTTTTTGCCTAAATGTTAATTGATAACGGTGTACCGTAGTTTTTTGGAATATCTATAAAGATATCCGCCATTATTCTGTTTTCGAGCGCTGACCCGAGCGGTTGTTACTTTGTAAGTGCGTCGCTCTAACGTACTTACCGCGTGTCTCGACCAAGTAATCCAAATCCATCCGTTTAATCGTTACTTATTTTCTGTTAATTCGTTTGCTATATTGAAAATAGACGTCTGTAATAATTAACTGGACTATTATTTTGAGTTTTCCGCCATGTGGGACACACTTGATAACGAATCCTCCTACCCACCGTCTTCATATATGTATTGCGTTGCAAGCAATAACACTGTTTTATTACGACTGTACGGATAGAACTGATACTATTATAGTAACTCTTCTTTTATCTTATATCTTAGTAACTCTAGTGGTGCTTGTAGCTCACTGGTAACGCGCTTTGGTAGTGATTACCAAAGTTAAGCCACCGACGCCGCGGTTATAATTGGATGGGTGACCTTTTCAACCATAAACAGTGACATTTATTATAAGCATCTCCGTGCTTCGGAAGGCACGTTATAAGTTGGTCCCGGCTCATATAGCTTGATACTAGGTCTTGAAGCCTAGTCCTCTGACTAGGCTTCACGCCTCTGCGTTCAAGCGGCTCATGCATAGCTTCCATTTTGTCCGATAGCTTACGATTAAATGGCACGTGTGAACAGTTGTTTGCTTTGAGCATGCCTATTTCAAAAATAAGCATATGTGAACAGTGGCATGTCTGTCAGTACCTTAATGCAATCACAGCGATTCGGTTCTCTTTATCACCCCACTCTATTTTAATATCGCAAAATATTGTACAATGTATTGGCCCCAAAATGAGAAAACTCAATGAACTATCATATAAAAATGTCAGATTCCAAATTCAAATTTAATATTTTGTTTATTTTTAATTGTAACAGTGTTTATGGCCAGACTAAGTAATTGTATTAAGCTCATCAGAAATAGCGCTGTCACCTGGATAGCGAAACGTCGTGGGTTACGTCAACACCTGACGTACTTAAATCTTTTCAACTAAAATACATATATTTTTTTTTTATGGACGGACCTATCGCTGAGTGCCTTTGAGGAAGACATTCGTCAGCTTAACCCGGGCAGTTGTGGCGTGCGCTGAAGGCGCACAGCCTAGGTCCGCCCCGCTAGCGGTCGCCGCGACTCGTACGTGTCGAGCCCCATACTAGCAGGCGTGATCGGGCCAATGTGGAGTGCAAAAGGCACCCTACCAAGCGGCGAACCCGCTAGTGGTGGCGCCGACGGGACCGGAACTGCCGAAACAGGCCGGACCGCTGCCGGGCTCCTTTCTAGCGGGCCCGATCTGGGGGTGAGTCGGACTCTAACTAAAATATTATCTATCTTCTATCTATATTTATATAAGGTGCTGTAAAAATATCTGCCACGGCTGAAATGGGTTAAAGTATTACTTATATAGATTACGATAATAAAGAAATTTGATGTCCAGAACATCATTATTTTTTTCATTAAAAAAATTATATTAAATAAAGATTAGGCTTTTTTCTGTCTCAAACCGTCCACACCTGTCCAAAAATGCTAACGTTTACCACATTATACCGCCTGGCGGCCCGCAGACCGCCTCGCACTACACGGGTCGTCGCACGCGCCCTCCCTGCCGAGGGCCGGCCATTAGGCCAGTGCGCTGCGGCGAACCGCGATGAGTGCGCGTGCGCGTTTCACGCCGCATCGCTCCGTGACGAGTAAATATTGTAAATCTTGAAATGCTACTCTGCGTAAGGTTAACTTCTACAACAGTTTTGTAGATAATAAGTAATGGACTTGCGTTGTATATAATGTAAAGCAGTTTTGTTAATAAGTTATGGACTTGCATTGTACGTTTTGTACATAATGTGGTGTAAATAATAACTTTGTAAAAAAGTCATGAACTTTTAAACACGTCGATTACTGTTAAACACGTTATGTAATTGGTAAATCAAAAACGAGATCTAACTATTGGTAAACCTACCTTTTTTGAAATTGTAACTAAACGAAAAACTATTTTTAATCACTGATAACGTTACTTACACTAATTTGACAGTCCAAAGCCTGTTGTACGTGTGATGGAACGTTTATCACCTTCCAACGTGAAATCAGCTGTTTTACTCGTACCTATTTTCGGTAAGTGCAATTTGGTTTTTATTTAAAATGAGTATTCATTCTACCAGTGTTCGGCATTGCATACGTATCTAGCTGTTCCTGCGCGAAACTAAATTTGTTGGCAAAAGCACTCTTTCATAGATTTACCTGACCCGTGTACCCGCTCCCGCGCAGTGTCAAGGGCGGATGACGAAGTGTGTTATGCAAAATGAAGCAAGTAACAATTTATTTACTGTCTTTTCGCAAATAATTAATTACCGATCCGGGGCACGTAATTCCTTCACTATCGTAATCGTAATCTATACAAGGTCTAACAAAATCAACTGCGTTCCTTTAAAGGGGGGTATCTATACATCATACTGAATGCGATGACAAAAAATAAGGTATTGTTTTATAGTCATTTTTAAAAGTTATGTTTTCTAACAAAATAAATAAATTAAAACGCAGTCAAAAATGAAACACTCTGTATCTTTTCTTACTCATGCAAACTGTAGTTCACAGATGGTGTGTACGTACACAGCGCACACCAGCATTTTATTACCAAAGATCGTTGTGTGCATCACCCTTGTCAAACCAGCTGATCTGCGATTGGTCGAGTGGCACAGCTAGGCTTTTTCGACCAATCACAGATCAATTGCAACGAAGAATAGCTTCATACACACATGTTAGTACACTAGTGTGTGTAGAATGCACTTTCATGATAATAATGTTTTCGATAACAAACAAAACAAACAATGTCAACTAAATTAATAACCAACATCGTTTTTTTGTTACTTCAAGGCTCTAAGGAAAGATAATTTCTATGTTTTATGAGTTAGATTAAATCTTAGTTGTAGGAACTAGGTAGGTATTTACTTACTTTCTTGTAATTGTTGTTGTACGTAATTCGTTATTTACCTCTCGAAGCTCTTTAGAATCACTCCTAGCAGAATGGCAAGGTGGATAGAAATAAAGGAAAATAAAGCGGTTTTAAAACATTTATTAATTTAATTCTGACTCTGACTGACTCTATCACACTTTCACAGGCTTTGGACTAACAAGTAGGTTAGCGTAGTAAATAATTTATCTGCCGGGTAAATAATTTATCTGACTAACAAAAAAATTAAACAAACAAATCAATCAAGTAGGTACCACTTACTCTCAATCTACGCTTACTTGGCGTGTTTAAGTTCATTAAGAGGTTTACAATCTTTACAACAAATTACATTGATCATAATCGCACATAATGCGACGTGCACTTTTACGCGAAATAACAGTCTCTGTCACTTTTTATGTTTTAAAGCGTTCACACGGTTTGCAATAAAATTCGCTGCCGTAGTTGTGTCGCACTTTCAATGTTATAATCACCTTCACAATACACTAAGTCCTACACTCAGCCCCACACATGGAAGCCCAAATGTTCAGGCTACTGCTACATCTAGTCTGAAAATGATCGGGCCGAACTAGGTGGGGGTTCTGTTCAGCCCAATAGTAGGCGCCGCGGCGTAGAGGTTAAACATCCAACCACTGGTGAAGCTTCTCTCGTCCGTCCAGAGAATGTTGCAGCTTCTGCGACTTCTGCAAAACTGGACTCGTAGTGTGAAGTCATGCGGCTTCAGCTCTTGAACTAGTGTAAAATGATACAGGCGCCTGCCCCTCGTCTTGCGTCTCGCCGCAGAATTCGCAATAATGACGCCTGCGCCCATGAGCGTTTGGGGAAGACGGACGCTGCATCAGTCGCGCTTGCGATTGCGTTGCCGATCAAAAATCTGCATAACACTGTCTTCTCATTGAACAGGCTGGCGTGGCCTTCCCTGGTCCCCGACGGACATAAACAATCTCACTCCAGTCCCTGAACCGCTCACGAAAACGCCCTTAGTATCAGCGTAAAGGCGCGCTGCTTTAGCACAAATTAAAGTTGCGATCTTGGTAGCACATAACCCTGGACTGACACCGTTGCGGCGTCGCACACGCACGCCGCACGGAAGCGAATTAGAGACTGCGCGGCGCGGGCGCCCGGGCGGTCGTCCTGCAAAAGCCGAAAAGGCTCAAGCTAGGGATGCGCCTAAGATGGGATCATAATTTAAAGGATACTAAAAACTAAAACATACCGGATAACTGATCGTGAATTGGGAACTGACACCTCGCATTTAATTAAGTATTATGGCGAGGTAACCTACTATTTAAACGAAATCGTAAGTGCGACACAAGTTTTTTTGTACCTTAGCTTTCAACTCGCCAATCTAGTTAAGTGTAACTCTTGTTTTTAGAGTAAAATTATTTTGTCCAAACCGGTAATAAATGTTCTAAAGTGTCAGTTTAAGACAGACAAAGACTGATAAAACATACAACGACTGAATTTAAAAAGTCACTAAAAATTATTTTTAACGAACTAACTAGGCCATAGCATTTAAACTCGGACATATCGTACTTAATCTAGCAGTTATTTCTTAACTGACAGTCGCAAAATTACCAAAATGTATTTTTAAAATGCTTATTCACATAACTACTTACTTGAGTTTCTGTAAGTGGCAAAAAGGAAACAACTTCGAGAGAAATCAAAACACTAATAACATGTTTTACTTACTTAATATGAAATATGCGCTGATAAGACTATTTTTCGAAACTCATAAAACATTGTTATCGTCTCAATAACTTAGTTAAAATCAAATAAAATCAAATTTTAGTTTAAACAAAAATAAAATCTTAATTAGTAATGTAATGAATGAATGATCTGATCTCGTAAAAAACTATGAGCCTAGAAATCAGAACAAATGTGGCACATCCCTATCTATCCGCATGCACACTTTGATTTACCCCGACACGTGCCCGACACCGGCCTTTCGGCTCGAGCGGCATAGTCTGCAGTTTGCGAGTACGGTAGGGCTTCCACGTTAAATAAATATCTAGGACTAGGATTACGATTTTACACGAATGTTGGAGTAGGTTTATTAAAACAATCCATATCATTTTTTATTTAATTATTTTTAGCAAAACAATTATAATCGTGTTTAATTGAACCAAATATCACATTTTAATACTTTTCTCATTGTAATATCGCGACCGGTTAAAAGTAAAATTCTAGGTAACTTTTAAAGCATTTTTTGAAATGAGTTTGTCCCGTGGTTTGTCAAGTTAATATCAACTTTTACGGTGTCGATTTCATTATCTAGACGACTAGTCAAGAATTAATTACAACATAGCAAAACCTTTTTATTCCAACAATTTTCCTTATAAACAATAGTAATATCTCAACTGTTGAAACTTAAATAATAAGTAAAATGTATTTCAGTTCCTAAAATAGCAAAATGTTTTATTTCCTTACGAATACCTACGATCTTATCTAAGCTAAACAAAATGCTTGTCACCCTATCCAAGATACCGACAAACACGGCGGGGTACTTTTGTCGGGGCCACCTTTGAAACTTGGTCTTGCTAACTCCAAAATAATTTTACCCCCAAAATTAATTAAAAAATAAATTAGAATTAAAGAAGGCGAGAAATTAGACTTTAATGACCTTGTTATTTTCAGTTTAAACAACTCGATTGTAGTTTTGTTTGTAAAATTTAATTTAATAGCACATTACACGACGAGTTTACAGCCGTGGTGGGAAGTTGGGAACGGTTAGACGTAACGTCGTACAGCCATTTTTATTGAAGCTGAATAGACGAGAGCATTGATCGAAATTGTCGTTGTCTCCGCGGTATCTTCGTTCTTTCAAAATGATATGTGAATACGGCCTTGGTTACTACGAAAACTAGTGAGTCGTTGAAGTTTTGTTACGTAAATTAGGTCACAACAACACAGTCACACTCTCCGGTCAGTTCGCGAACAACGCACTCTGCGGTCAGCTGTTCGTAGTATCTTGATCGATTATGAAGTACCGCCAACTTTTGATTCTCTCGATGTCGGTTCGGTTACGTGACCGCAAAAATCAACAACCAATTAAAACCCCTAATTCCTAATTCTCTAATTGCGAAACACATAATTCTACTCCAATCCGTAGTGAAAAAAGTCCTTATAAAAGAAAACCCACAAACTTTATTTTACCCTAAAATCAGGGTAATTCTTTCATGTTGGTATTTCTGAGTCACCGTCGCCGCACCGCCGGTAGTACTATTAGGTATTCTGTGGCACCGCGCTGTTATCTTGAGTGTGTGCATGTGTGGGTCACGTTTGCTTGTGTGCGTGCGTAGTGTGTCATTGTAGTAGTAAACAGCTGTAAAGGGTGTAGATTTTCGTAGTTACGGAATGAGATTGTTAAGATCAATATCTCCGTAACTAGCCTGAATTTTTGGCTCAAATTTGGTGAGCCTGCTCAGCTCGATGTACAGATACCCCCATTAAAAGGAATGTAGTTGATTTTGTTAGACCTTATATAAGCAATACTTTTACCCATTTCAGCCGTTGCAGATATTTTTAAAGCACTTTATATACAGGGTGGCCAGATGGATATAAAATTTTTTTTAGGTAGTCGGCTTAGGAACCTATTTGTACTCGCCAGGAAAAAAATCGCTTGTCAGCCGCTTACAAGATATGATTTTTATTTTATTTTAAAAATATCACCACTTTGTTTTAATAATTTATTATTTACCTTTAAAATGAAAAATTCTATATTTTTTTTATTTTAGGTGCTTACTTAGATATTGCACTCTCTCAGAAAAAAAATTCAGACTGATCTGCAAATTTGAACTGCATTTAATTTCATATCAATGCAAGAATAATTACTTTCCTTGAAATCGACAGATTTTTCGTAAACTCCAATTAAAAATGATAAAATCGGTTCAAAGCACTCATGATTTTTTTTAAACTGTAGCAACTTATGCTCTTTCAATTGACAACATTTCAAATATTTTACATACCAATTTTAATTGTTTATTTAAAACTATACTAAAAAATAAGGTATACATATATTTTCATTTGCATTTCTTTTCTTTCTTTCCTCTGAAATTAAATAATTAAAAACTGCTTATTCTAAAAGAGCATAAGTACAAGAGTGAGGTTGCGTAGACATATATGGTGCCATTGCCAAATTTAGTAGCTAACCAAAAAAAAAGCTGCCACTGATGTCATAAGAGTTGGTGCTGACACTAAAAGCAACTTCCAAATATCGATATCTTAAAAAATAAAATGCGAAGAGATCTTTTTTGTAAAAGACATCGCTTCACAACATTTTCTTTATTCATTTGCATGCATTTCCTTGGGCAGATATATTATCTATTGTAAAGACTGAGCAACATGTTTGTCACGAAGCAATCTAGAGGGCCTAGTGTAAGTTTTATAACGTATCGCATAAATCAATCTAAAAGTAATACAAAATAACGTTTACTTAAAAAATAAAATTAAAAGAAAGTTTTAGTTTTTTTTAAGCTCACTATCGATAGTATACAACTATTAGTATCGATAATAGGTTATAAAACTCGAGCAACAAACGCAACAACATACGTCAAAGTGACAGCTAGCTTGAATCTGTGTTTTTTTTTCTAAACTCTGTTGTAAGACAATGGCGTATACGTGTGCAATGCCTATCTCGTGGTAATTTTCAGTTTTTTTAAATTTACTGTAAATTTTGGCCATAAAAAAATTATAAAAAAATACTTAACGTGTTAGGCATCGCTAAATCTCCAAATGGTTTTTGAATTTTTGTACCTTAATATAAATGAAATGTTGTCAATTGCCAAAAAAAGTCTCATGTTAACGAACCAGAAAAAAAGTTACGATTTTTGCAAAAATCTAAATAGGAAGAAAAAGAAATAAATAAAATATTTTTTCCAACATTCTGTTAATTTCTACTATAAATTAGCTACCTTTTTTCCGAATAAGACCGTATTTACTTAGTAAGGGTGATCCACCTTGGACTTCATCATCATTAAAGTCGTCCTAAAACCTTAGTCACAATTAAAGCATATTTTATATATTTTGTTGTTTATTCCGAAAAACCCACTGATATTACTAAGAGACGTTAGTTAACGAATTCCTGTGACAAACTAAATTACACGCGTGCAAAGCCGCGGGGAACAGCTAGTATACCTACATAAATAACCAATGCCTTGAAATTGAGTCGAGTTCGATTGAGGATGCTTCGTTAACGCACGTACCGTGTCGCTGGCCAGCTTGTAGTAGTAGTCGAGCAGGAAGGCGAGGTCGGTGTAGTCCACGTGGCGCGCGGCGCACGTGAGCAGCACCAGGCACTGCAGGTCACGCGCGTCGCTGCCCACGCGCAGGTGCGTGCTCACTATGTCCACTAGGCGGTGGCTGAGCGGGACGATGAACAAACACTTATATTACGACTAATAATACTAAAGGTAGACGCACTCTGACCAACAAAAATCATAGAGAAAGATACGTATGCAATTTGTCTATTTGGTTCCTTTGATGTGCACTGAAAAACTGACAGCGACGCATCTTTGTTAGATGCCATATTTATCAAATAGTCAAATATAGTCAATGTTTTGTCAATTATACTAAGAACACATAGGGAGCATTTGTCGAATATCGCAAATACATAAATACAAATAGCCAAGTGAACTGCCACCATAAGATTTGTAACGAACGACAAAACCGTTTAATTGAAATTAGAAATTTAACCAACAAGATAAAAGGCGGTACAAAAATATAATTTTTTTGATTTCCAATCAGATTATCATCTTTGTGTATGAAATTTACAATTATGTTAAACGTATTATTTACTTTACGCAGTTTGAGGTCTTATTCAGCAATATGCAGGCTTTTTGTAAATGCCTCCTCATGTTGTGCCGCGTGACTCCCGCCAGGAACTTCCACGGCAGCTGGTCTTCGACAGCGTTGACATCATACTTCCGTAGGCGGTCTACTAATATCTGCTGTACGAGGGTCACTACTTGTTCTTGAACCTATTACAAACAAATTCAATCTAAAGGCTATAACGAACACCATATTTTCTGTTCATGGAGTAATCTCTTAACATTTTGAAGACTTCCAGCAAGGAGGAGTTTTAAATTTGACTCTAATTATATTAGTCTATGCAATACAATATTCGTCTATGGAATTCAAATGTATATTGTGTATTGCTGTTCTTTCTATTATGTATGTATGTAAATCACATATCTCAATTGATCTACGTGAGTGTGCCTTTAGTCATTGCATAATATGATAACATGTATTTTTGCGTATTTACACACGTAAAAAATGCTTAAAATGTGGTCATTATTTTGGTAAAAATTGTATCTTACCTTATTTTCAGGATCAGAGAGCTGGTGCATCGGGCCCGAAAGGAATGCGTCGAAGACCGTGTCGCACGGCGAATGCAATACGAGCTCGCCCAACGCGGCGATAGCCGCGGAACGAACTAGGATGCTGGCGTCCCGACAAAGGCCAACCAGAATCTATTACACAAAAGAACAAGAGTTAATCTGGGTTCACATTATAACAAAGGTCGTGTGTATTATGCATCAGAAAGCACTATTCTGTTGTAATGCCAGAACAGGGCATCACGACAGAATGGTATTAATTCATATTGGGCATACATATTTCCCCGATAGGCTTCTGATGAATCAGGGTAGGCTAGCAAGTATGAATTCAGATTTAAATAAGTGACATTAATCTTGTTATTCTATGACAAACATGTACTGCTTGTTTATCTTATCGGAAATAGACTATGACTCTATTAACACTACAGACCGTCCTATAGAGGTTATGACTAGTCCATACCAGCAGCAGCCATCGGACGAGACACCTGAAGTGTCAATAAACAATTTCGTAACTCGTAAAGCATTGGTTAGCCCTTATAGCGTGTGTTAGTAGACTACTAACCCCTAGATCGTTAGCAGAGGGTTGGACGGGTAGTCCGTCAGGCGCAGTGGCGGTCAGTAGCCGTTGCAACAGGCCCACGGACGCGCGCCGCACTGCAGCTCGCTCGTCACATACGCAACGAGCACACACAGCCATCAGGCGAGACACTTCGCCATCACCATTTAGCACCTGATTGACAAAATGTAATAGATAACATTATCTACAATGAGCTTTGTTTATTTGAATGCTGATAAAGTTGAAGCATTATGCCTTCAATTGCTTAAATCTCCTTTGAATCTTTTACAACAATCATGAATAAAACATACTCAACGCTAGCACCTCTTGCAGCGAATGATCGCGCTCGCCGGGCTGTAATGGCCTACAATGGGGAAGCACAGGCAAAGCTAATCTTAGATGGCGCCAGCGTGTTTGGCTTTGACAATCGTTGTCAACTAATGTCGCAGATGTCAAAGATTTTTTTTTCTGTGCTTGCCAGTATGATCCAAGTTTGAAACACGCTTGACTACTTTATCATCATTTCAGCCATAGAACGTCCACTGCTGAACATAGGCCTTCCCTATTGACTTCCAGGTTAGCCGGTTGGAAGCTAGACAACTTATATCTTACTACTTATCTACTTAATCGTAGTGATTATTTGATCAGTGGCAACAGTGCTGTCACTGTTGCCATTTATTAAATAAGACCAAATACAATGCGTCACCTATCGGGAAAAAGTGCAGCGTGGTTCCCCATTGTCAGTTGTTGAAAAAATTGTTTAGTTTAATTTTTCACACAAAAAAGCAATAAGAAAAAGGATTACTTCTTAATTTGCTCATGTTGGTAGCAATTATATAAAACTTTCGATGACCAGTATTCCGCCATACTTTACATATCGCGGGCTTCGGGCCAAAGGGACGTATAAACAAAAACCTACTTTTCAGGAAACACAAAAAACTTGATAGTTTCATTTGTAATGCATCTATTTTCCTGGAAATTTGCATGTGGTTATAAAATCACTTCCTTGATAATATGCAATGCTTTGTTTTTTCCTACAATATATTTAAGCCCATAAATATATACTTACGTCTATTTGGCACGACGATATTTTGATAAAGCGTAGTCATTTAACTGTAAAAATACTATACAAAATATGGATGTATAGTAAAAAACTTTTCTTATTTGATTGCTTAAATTACAGGTGAGGCCTGTGCCCTGCAGTGGGACGTTTCTAGGCTTACTTTACTTTACTTATTTGCATATTATTTTCTGTTATCATGCACTTCGTATTTTTCAACTTTTGCTTTTCGTCGTTAAGTTATTTCGTGGGCATGCATTACTATTAAATTAGTGGCATACGTCTTTTTAGCCCGACAGAATTTGCCGATCATGCTATAAAAAATTAAGTCGTATGCGCATACTCTATGGCCCGACACGATTTGGAAACTAAACTAGAAATTGAGTCATGATCAAAAATGAGGCACTGTCAGGGGGGTGTCACTCCGCAGTTTAGGTATATTCGGGCAGCGCGCCGCCCGAAGCGGCGTATGCCAGTGGGCTGTCGCTCAGCTCGCACAACAGTCGCGATTGCAAATTGACCCGCAATCTCTTCTACTAAGCCTAAACGTCAATATAATAATCCGTATAAAAGATATTGTTGGTTTTACAGTTGTCTGAATAAAACGAATAGTGAATCAGAGCAAACATTTTGTTAAATTTCACACGATATTGAAATATTTATTCTTCTTTAATTCCATGTCCATAATAATAAGCAATAGTTAAAATAAAATTCCTTAATTAGTTATATTAATCCAGAAACAATATTAAGAATAGGATAGGATAATGTTTACAAAGGAATACCTACACCCGTAGGAATCGAACACACGACATTCAGATGGAATTTATGTTTACAGAATCAACGTTTAAATGCTTAATCTACTTATTTTAATCGTAAAACTAATAAATCAACTACGTACAAAAACTTCTCAAGTGACAACCCCGTGCCGTCGTTCGCAGCTCGGTCATAAAACTGGAGCGCGCAAAGAAAATTCACGGTTCGCGCGCGGTTTTAAGTTTCAATTTTGCTTGCAGGCGAGTCTAGGTATATTTTTATACCTAAACCTGACTTTTGTTCGAAAGTGAATCTTCTGTACGGTAGTACTATTAGATATTCTGTGGCACTGTCCATCAGATTGTTGTTACGGCTGCTATACATCTTTTTGGCGTAACAATAAAATCTTACTGACAAACATACGCCAGAAAATGTTTTCTTAATTGATTAAAAAGTAATTAATCCAAATGATAATTTCAGAGGCGATCTGTTCTTATTATTTGAATTAGATAGCGTAATAAAAAAAGGTTTTTTTTATTCATCCCTTTGGCCTGAAGCCCGATCATTATTAATATTTAAAAGATAACGTCAGGATCTAGTGACCGCTTAGTACACATACCTGTAGAGCGTCCTTCATGGGCGGGCGCTCGCTGGCCACGCAGTCGGAGAGGATGGCGAGCGCGCGCGTACGCAGCGTGCTGGACACGTCGTTGACGCGCTCGTACACGGCGCGCAGTATCTCCGCGTGCGGCACCGTGTGCGGACGTTGTCGCAGCAACCCTGCTATGTCTTCTTCCGTTATTTCGTGATCCTCCTAAAATATAAAAAAACTAATTTATTTCTGCAATTAGGCCCGAATTAAGCTCTTTAACACGTCCCAATTATTTTTACCCCATTTTGTCCGGCCCGGTGCGCAGCAAGGATTTCAACCATCGCATTTTCTTGCATTTAATTCGAAATCCTTACTTGATCGATTTTGTTGTTTAACTACAGAACCATACTATATTGACGCTGGTATCACTGGGGTGCGGCGGAACGAAAGTCAATCTATATATTCGCTATGTGCAAAGTGGGTGGTGGGGGCAGTCAAATCGATCGCAGCACGCAATGTGGCAGAAATGTGAAAAAACTCTGGACTGTCAGTGTCAAATTGCTATATTTTCATAGAACTCCATACTAACATTATTAAGTATTTTTAAGTAAAAACGTTAAAATTCGCGATATAGGTCACAGTACTTGTTGTGTTATAAAGTGTAGAAACAATGGGAAAAACAGGTCGTGCATTTCTTTTTCGTTTCCAATATCAAGATGAAAATTGGAGCAAAGATATAAATGCATAGCTGTTGTGAAGAGAAAAAAAGTTTGTAGGGAGTTTGTGTCACAGACGTTTGTCTTATGATCACAGCTCTTATTGAGTAGCTTTGTCCGTTGATTCTAAGCTCTTCAACGTCTCTCACATGCTGTGCTAACACATTTTTTTCCCCTTTTTGCACAGTTTGAGGTTGGAAAGTTATATCATGTTGTATTGCTCCAAATCCCGTACGTATTACAACATTCATATTTAGTTCAAGTAAGAAAATCACTTATTATAATATGCACAAACTTTTAAGAAATTTTCATCTAATTTCGAAGAAAAACAATCCGAAAATCATTCTCAAACCATACAGTTGCCATAATTTGAAAGATCTTAAGTCTACAATAATTTTGGTCACTAGGGGCGCTGTCATCGCGCACACAGCTAATACGTTAATCTACCATAAGTTTTATGAGATTTTTTTCAAGCCCACACTCTCTCGTCGCACCCCTGCCTCACTTCAGGTGACTAGCTTGGACGCGCATGTATTTTATTTGTCATACATACATTATTTTGTGGTGCAATCATTTCCTGGCTGTCTTGGCTGCTTTCGTCTTCAGTTAATGTTTTATTATTAGGTTGAGCTTCTTGTTCTAAACTGGTGGCAGATGAAGATTCCCCAATTCCTGAATCTGGCAATGTGTTTTCGATGTCTACATTAGGTTGGGAACTGGATGATTCTATAAGAAAGAAAATACACATGAATAACATTAATTAAATCACGTTTAATTTTCGGTGCTTACTGGCTAGAATTTAAGTCGTCATAATAGCAGCTTTCTGTTGAGTCTGATATCGCGCACGCTGCTATGCTGGGCGCTTAGCTGTCTAATGCAAGAGATTGTGGCCAAGCAGCCTAGATGCTTATGTGCGCGATGGTATTGTAAAAAAACTAACATTATTGGCGGTGGTGGCGCGGTGATTGATGCCACATCCAGTTTGTTTTAAATCCATGATGCTTAACTGTTCGTGACATCTCTGTCGCTCAAATAGCTGTGATTACCTACTTTTACCTTAATTTTTTAAGTATTTGAATTGCGTTTTGTAGTCTGTGTATGCTCTTAATGTCATAATAGAAGTTTATATTGTAAACATTGTATATAAGGTCTAACAAAATCAACTACATTCCTTTTAATGGCGATATCTGTACGTTTAGCTGAGCAGACTCACCAAATTTGAGCCAAAAATTCAGGCTAGTTACGGAGATATTGATCATAACAATCTCATTCCGTAACTACGAAAATTTACACCCTATACAGCTGTTTACTACTACATTGACGCACTAAGCACGCACACAAGCAAACGTGACCCACACATGCACACACTCAAGAGAACGGCGCAGTCCGGCGACGGCGGCGGAATACCAACATGAAAGAATTACCCTGATTTTAGGGTAAAATAGAGTTTGTAGGTTTTCTTTGCAATACATTATTAGGATTTTTTTCACTACGGATTGGAGTAGAAATATGTGGGCGTATCGGTTGTTGATTTTTGCGGTCACGTAACCAAACCGACGTCGAGAGGATTAAAAGTTGGCGGTACTTCATAATCGATCAAGATAACACGAACTGACCGCATGCAGAGTGCGTTGTTCGAGAGCTGACCGGAGAGTGTGTCTGTGTCGTTGTGACCTAATTTGCGTAACAAAACGTCAACGACTTTCTAGTTTTCGTAGTAACCAAAGCCGTATTCACGTATCATTTTGAAAGAACTAAGATACCGCGGAGGCAACGACAATTTCGATTAATGCACTCGTCTATTCAGCTTCAATAAAAACGGCTGTACGATAAATTACGTTACATCTAAAACCGTTCCCAACGGCTGTTAACTCGTCGTAAGTAAACAAAACTACAATCGAGTGGTTTAAACTAAAAATAACATTAAAGTCTAATTTCTAGCCTTCTTTAATTCTACTTTATTTTTTCAATTAATATTGGGTAAAAGTATTTTTGGAGTTAGCAAGAACAAGTTTTAACTCTATGCGGCTCCGACAAATGCTCCACCGTGCTTGTCGGTAGGTATCTTGGATAGGGTGACAAGCATTATGGTGTTGTGGTACCGTCGTTGTTTCTGATTTCTGTAACACAAGTGCTTCAGCAACTTATCATAGGATCAGAGCAATGTATGTGATGTTGTCTAATATTATTATTTATTATGTTTAGCTAAGATAAGATCGTAGGTATTTGTAAGGAAATTTAGGAACTGAAATACATTTTACTTATTATCAGTTTCTACATTTGAGATATTATTATTGTTTATAAGTAAAATTGTTGGAATAAAATTCATTCTTGACTAGTCGTCTAGATAATGAAATCGACATCATCAAAGTTGATATTAACTTGACATACCACGGGACAATCTAATTTCAAAAAATGCTTCAAAACTTACCTAGAATTAACTCTTAGTAAAACGGTCGCAATATTTCAATGAGAAAAGTATTAAAATGTAACATTTCGTTCAATTAAACACGATTATAATTGTTTTTCTTAGAATAATTAAATAAAAATTACATAGATTGTTTTAATAAACCTATTCAAAAATCGTAATCCTAGAGTCGCAGATATTTATTTATCGTGGAAGCCCTACCGTACTCGCAAAGTGCTGACTATGCCGCTTGAGCCGAAAGGCCGGTGTGGGGCACGTGTCGGGGCATGCGGATAGATAGGGATGTGCCACATTTGATCTGATTTCTAGGCTCATAATTTTCTACGAGATCAGATCTGATCAGTCATTCATTAAATTATTAGTTATTCAGACTATAAAACAAAGTTTTATGAGTTTCGAAAAATACTCTTATTAGCGCATATTTCATATTAAGTAAGTAATACATGTCATTAGTGTTTTGATTTCTCTCGCAGTTGTATCCTTTTTACGACTGTCAGTTAAGAAATAACTGTTAAATAATAAAGTACAATATGGCGGAGTTTAAATGCTATGGCCTAGTTAATTCGTTAAAAATAATTCTTAGTGACTATAAAATTCAGTCGTTGTTTGCTTTATCAGTCTTTGTGTATCTTTAACTGACACTTTATAACAAAAATACCGGCTTGGACAAAATAATTTTACTCTACAACAGAGAGTTACTTACACTTAACTAGATTGGCGAGTTAAAAGCTAAGGTACAAAAAAAATATTGTGTCGCACTCACTATTTAATTTAAGTAGTAGGTTACCTCGCCATAATACTTAATTGAGAGGTGTCAGTTCCTAATCTACGATCAGTTATCCGTTATGTTTTAGTATCCTTTAAATTATGATCTCATCTTAGGCGCATGCCTAGATTGCGCTTTTTCGGCTCTTGCAGGACGCCCGCGCCGCGCCACGTAGTCTCTAATTCGCTTCCGTGCGTGTGCGACGCTGCAACGGTGTCAGTCAGGTGCAACACGTCGTATCGGTATACAAATTTAGTCTATCTGCACAGGTGATGTGCATGACGTGCTGCCACGATCGCAACTTCAATTTGTGCTGAAGCAGCGCGCGCCTTTACGCTGTTATTATGGGCGTTTTCGTAAGCGATTCAGGGACTGGAGGAAGATTGTTTATGCCCGTCGAGGACCAGGAAAGGCCGCGCCTGCCTGTTCAATAAGAAGACAGTGTGATGCAGATTTTTGATCGGCACCCAACCGCAAGCGCGACTGATGCAGCGTCCGTCTTCGCCACGCGCTCATGGACGCGGGCGTCATATTACGAATTCTGCGGCGAGACGCAAGACAAGGGCACCTGTATCATTTTACACTACTTCAAAAGCTGAAGCCGCATGACTTCGCACTACGAGTCCAGTTTTAATGAATCGCAGAAGTCGCAGAAGCTGCAACATTCTCTGGACGGACGAGAGCAGCTTCACCAGTGGGTGGATGTTTAACCTTTACACCGCCTACTATTGGGCCGAACAGAACCCTCACCCAGTTCAACCCGATCATTTTCAGACAAGATGTAGCGGTAGCCTGAACGTATGGGCTTCCATGTGTGGGTGTGTGTTCCGAGTGTAGGACAGTGTATTGTGAAGGTGATCATAACATTCAAAGTGCGACACAACTACGACAGCGAATTTTGTTGCAAACGCTTTAAAACATAATAAGAAGTGACAGAGACTGTTATTTCGCGTAAAAGTGCACGTTGCTGTGCAATGTTTTTTTGTAATGTGATAATGATCAATGTATTAATTTGTTGTAAAGATTGTAAACCTCTAAATGAACTTTACCACGCCAAGTAAGCGTAGATTTTAGAGTAAGTGGTACCTACTTAATTGATTTGTTTTATTATTTAATTGTTAGTCAGATAAATTATTTACCAGGCAGTTACTACGCTTACCTACTTGTCAGTCCAAGCTTGTGAAAGTGTGATAGAGTCAGAATTAAAATAATAAATGTTATAAAACCGCTTTTTTTCCTTTATTTCTATCCACCTTTCCATTCTGCTAGAGAGAGATTCTAAAGAGCTACAAGAGGTAAATAACTAATTAGCAATTACAAGTAAGTAAATACCTACCTAAAACTAAGATGTAATCTAACTCATACAACATAGAAATTATCTTTCCTTAGAGCCTTGAAGTAAGAAAAAAACGATGTTGGTTATTAATTTAGTTGGCAGTGTTTGTTTCGTTTGTTATCAAAAACATTATTGTTAAGACAGCGCATTCTACACACACTAGTGTACTAACATGTGAGTATGAAGCTATTCTTCGGTGCAATTGATCTGTGATTGGTCGAGACTGCCTAGCTGTGCCACTCGACCAATCGCGGATCAGCTGGTTTGACAAGCGTCTATGCCCACAAAGATCTTTAGTAATAAAATGCTAGTTTTAGCTGTGTACGTACACACCATCAGTGAACTACAGTTTGCGTAAGGAAAGATACAGTGTTTTATTTTTGACTGCGTTTTAATTTATTTATTTTGTTAGAAAACATAACTTAAAAATGACTATAAAACAATACCTTATCTTTTGTCATCGCATTCAGTATGATGTTTAGATAGAAAGGAACGCAAATTTAAAAGGAACGCAGTTGATTTTGTTAGACGTTGTATAAGGAAAGTATGTCGTAATTCTTATGAAAAAAAAAGTTCTTAAACCATAACCACTGATTTGGTACTATAACCATAACCAATTCATAGTGCCCTTATAATATATACTTCTAAGAGCAAATACAGAACTTTACCTGGGTTTTCCACTTGTTTTTCAAGTATTGGTTCCTTAGGTTTTATGTCTTCAGGTTCATTGCTAAGCAAGTTGGATAACATTTCCTGTAAAAATATATATTGTATTATAGTCAAAATGTATAACTATAGGAAACTTATTCCATAATGAAACATAAATACCAATGCAATTTGACGGTGAGACACTTTAGAAGTTGTTGATAATTGGAGTAACCACTTCACAATGTTGCGGTAAGATTTACGAGGCAATAGACTCATCAGACCCACAACCAATGAAACGCGAGCGGCGCGAACTTCTGCACGTTCCTGAAATACAAAACTGTTAATACAATTGTTAAAAAAAAGAAATATTATGCATGCAAGCCTAATATTATAATATATTTTACGAGCTAAACCCGCAGTTTCGCCCACATATTTTTTATATATTGACAGCTCATCAGCGACTAATTAGCCCAATCTATATTGTCATTTATCTCGCATCTCTCAAGAAATGTAAATTTTTCGGGATAAAAAATAAACTATGTCCATTCTGAAAAATAATTTTGGTCCAGTAATAATTTATCTATAAAAAACAAAGTCGGGTAGTTACACCATTTATAACTCGAGAACAGCTGGACCCATTTTATGATCTTTAATTTGTTGAATTTGTCTCAGCCCCGAATAGCAGAATAACTATAAAAAACACGGAAAATATTCACGAAAAAAAATTTATGTAGGAGCGGTACGAAGTTCTCCGGGACAGCTAGTATCAAATAAATAGTATAGTAAATATAAATAATTTTACATTGACTACCTACCAAACCATCTAATGTATAACAGAGATGTTGTAAAAGTACATTATAGCCAGGCAAAGCTGCTTTCCCATATTTACTTAAGAGCAATCCCGAATAAGTGACATATGAGGCACGAACAAGATTCTGAAATTTGAAACATTATGTGATTCCTTAATTACTAGTAGCTGCCTGTGACTTCCTTCCTAATGCCTAACATTAGGATTTATTTTTATTAAATAAATGAAAACATACAAAAAAATAATTTACATTGTTTACAATTTAATTACTTTATTAATAATAAATATATCTGTCACTATTGTCACAAATGTGTAACAAACACTTTGATTGATACACAGTGCTCCAGACACAATAGAAGTTTTATTCTTATGTCGTATTCTATATTCGTATTCTATAGGCGTATTCTGTCTCCTAATGTGTTAACCTGTCAACATTCAAGCAGTTTCAAGAGATACATAACAATGGAATTTCTATTGTGTCTCGTTTACACATGCTTGACGATTTTTCATCAAAATAACAGTGAAAGTTTTAGGCTGTTAGCTTAGCTTATTTTTCAAATCTAATCTAAACTATTCTTTTCAAAACATTTCATCATCACACACATTGGAAGTTATTAAATCAGGATAAAATTAATTTAAAAAAGGTCAAAAAAAGTATATGATAACTATCCCGATTTAGTTATCTCCAATGTATTTTTCCTAATATTTTTTCTCACTTTTTCTTCATCTAACATAAGTTACAAAGCTTGTAGGAGCTTATACCATAAAAAACCCATTTAAGGGGAGTAAAGTCGCCAGATGTGACCTCATGTAGATTCAAACCTATTTAGGCTCAAATTATCAGAGAAATGTTTAAAATATATGTTACGAATTATCAAAACCTACACAAAATTCTGAGCATAGCACTTGTTTCTAGTACTTAAACTTCAGAAAATATTGAAATTACAAACAAAAAAGTATTAATTCATTTATATGTAGATTGATAGGCTAACTTATATTGTTAATTAGGAACAGTACTTCCCATAAAAAGCTTCTATCTTAATAAAATACAAAATGATCGATTACATACATTTGCATTCTTAGTGTCAACAGATGCTGCAACTAGTTTAGGAAGAATGCACTTGAAAAGTAATTTTATAGCATCTTTGTTGGGCTCTCCACTTACTTCATATATTAATATATCAATCATTTCATAAATTATTCTTGATATATTGGCCAGCTCAATTTTATCTGAAAAGCAAAACACAGATATAGTATGATAAAATTAAATACAGTATTAGGTGGAAAGAGCAGTTCTAAAAATTAAAAGGTAAGTAATACTATCAATGGCAATCACAATCACAAAAATATAAAATGCAAATCAACAAAGTTTGAAACAATAAAATTAATTAACTCGTCAACATCTAAACGGTCTTATCAGACCGCTAGAGGTGGGTCGTTGACAGTTTTTGTGTAAACAAAACAAAACTGTTAATTACAAACTAATAACCTGTTAAAAAAGCAGTTAATGTAAGTAACTGTTTGTTAAAATAATGCCCACTCCTACAGACAGCAATGGAATTGCTTGATGAGTTAATAGTAAATAGACTGAAAAGACGTTCAAACTTACCAACATTTAGCTTATTCACAATAGCACCTCCAGTAATATCAACTAAATTACTTAAGATGTCTTCAAAATTCATGTCATTTGAATTAAGTTGAAGTTTCTCCATAACAGCCCTCAAATCCGTTACAAAGTTTCTTAGCTCTCTTATTACTGAATTAACTTCACGAGTCAATTCTTTGGTATTGAAGTAGTTTTCTTCATTATCACACATAATCTTTGGAAACCCAAGGCAACCAAGAGAATGAGCAAAAAGTTGCGAATGATAAATATGATAGGCCTTATAACCAGGAACAGATAACAGTTTGTAGTACAAACGAGACGCCAGCAAAGCATTGTTTCTATATTCTTTAGAAACAACATTTTTACTACCTTGATCAATGTAATAAGCAATTATTGCTAAAAGTTTTTGATGCTGGATATGATTTGACAAAGCTGCCCAAGATTTTTCTTCAACACCAGCATCCAAACTAAGCCAGTCATCAAAAGACTTCATTATTTTCTTGAATACAGAACGGATATTATCTTGACACTCAAGCGCAGCTTCATACTCGGTGGATATTTCGCCGAATTCCAGAAATTCTGAATAGTAAATGCCTTGGACCCAATCATCATCAAGACAATCTAAATGTATGTTTTTAATTTCGTTTAACACTTGATCCATATTTCCTTTCACGAAATCAATTATACATATATCACAACATCAATTCATTGCAACAAGGAAAACAACAAACTTGAAACTTGAATTGAAACAACCACTGAACAAGTAATAGGTACTACGTTAAAAGAAGCCGAACTTCCAATAGAATAATTTTGGTCACAGATTATTAAGTAATTTTACAAATTAAGAATTGAATTTGACGACAAGTTGAGTCTTAAGCCAACATTCAGAATTTAACTTCCAAAATGACAACTCTCTAATATCATCTCTCTAGTGATGTGTGCTGTAGTAGTAGAATTGGGAGAAATGATATCGATATCGACATTAGTGCTGTATATATTTATATCGATAAACCATATTGCTAAAGGTAGACTTATCTTTAACTTGGATCATTTTCATTAAAATTAAGTAATTTTATTTAATTTCATTTATTTTACATAACATTAGGACACCATTTAAATAAATACCCAAGGCAATTGATTGTTTTTTAACAATACACATAAAATGATCAGTTTATAACTAAATGTAACATTGATCGGTAGCTGTAAGTTTCCTTATTAAAAATAAACTATTTTAAAAAATACAAATCCTACTCTTTTTATTACCTTAAGAAATTAGTGATAATCAGGTTATTACCGTAGTAGGTAAATACATTGAGTAATAGATACCGCAACGTTCGCTTATATAGTAACTTTCCTAGTTGGGAAAGTTTCAACTAAAAATCTTTATAGTTTCACCTCTTCTGACAAAATGTAGAACTCCCAAGTAGTGGTCTCTTACAAACGCTTGGTATTTATTAAGTTACAACAATAATTGCATATTTTACGATCTTTTGTAAATTGCAAGACACGACGATTTGTGTTGGTTGCTCCATATTCTTGCCCTCAGGTTTTCGCGATCGGTTTTTGCAAGTATTTAAGACGAGCTCCATTAGTACCTGCGAATGTAATTTTATCTATTAAATGGCGCTTTTTATGAGGGAACTTATAGTATGTTTTGCTTTACTAAATCGCTCGTCCATTTTCTTTTTCCTCAGATAGATTTGAAAAAAAAAAACTGACTAGTGGGCCTGGGCCTAGTATGTTTAAAAAAATAATCACTTCACATATAAATCGACCGAAAAATAATACAAATTGACGTTTATTTTTCGATGGTTTTATGCAAAGAGATTATTTAATGAAACTTACATACGGCGTTTAGTTGCACTGCTAGTTACACAGAAAAGTTAGAATGCTCCGGTCTTGTAGCACAAGCCAGGCAGCAGCGTCTGTGTGTGAAATGTTATAAAAAACTGCACTAACCAACTTGCCTGCCAAGCGTGGTGAGTATTGGCAATCCCCCCCAACACACATAATAAATAACTAGGTACTATTTTTTATAAATGCAAGAGGCTCATTCAGTTTATAGATTTAGTTTTATTTACCTGTACACTGCTACACTCAAATACGTCATAGCCTGTATTATGTATCATAGTTGTGCTCGATATTTGTTTAGGTAACAACTGTTGTCAAAGTATCTGAAACCATGAAACAAATTGTAATAAACAAAAAAATAAACAGGTTTACGCATAATTGTTTTTGGGGACTGTATACTGGTATGAATATAAGTACAATTTGTTTCTGTGTGACATCATACCATTTTAATTAAAATACCCTTCGAGTAATACCATCAAACTTCCTTAGGTTTCCAAGTGTTATTAGTTTAGGATTGTATGCATTATTAGATTCAGATAATATGTGATTTACAAGTGAGAAAAATGGTTTATACACTAAATACAGCATGATTTTGTAAAACTATACCTATTAAATTGTTATAATTTTTGGAACATCATTAATTTTATTTTCTGGTTATTGAGCTCTGTGATTTTGCGGAAATTAGCACACCGTTTTTATTTCACAAACGAATCAATAGTAATATTAATGTGTGATACATTCATATAAAATACACATATTAAATGATAGAATTAATAAAATAAATACTTTAAATAAACTAACTTAACCTAAACTATAAACTACCTACTCAAAAATAAAGGCGTGTCCGTGAGGCATAGAGGCGAGGATACTGGCAGCGTTTCCTCGCTGAATTGCTAAACTAAGCCTTTGTGCGAGGAACGAACCAGCTTTTTTATTTTCCGAAATAAAAATCAATTTTGGTGCTATTTTGCCAAAAAGTAATTTAGCGTTCGGTCCCCACGGTCCAAACGTCTCTACACCAAATGGCGCAAACACATAGTCACTTGCAAGAGACTCGTATTTGCGCCGCTTGGCATTTTCTGCTGACTCTGCTGCAGCCCCTGCTTTTAATGTGTTAATAAGTTATGGGTACGTTTTATATTATTATTCAGACCATTGACTTAATTAAAATCAATGATTCAGACACTTACCGGTTTTCATCCAGCGGAAGATTAGCAATAAATAAAGATGTATTTGTGTATCTGTGCTTCACGGATCCCGCAGACCTCGCAAATTCTTTCTACATACCTTTTAAAAGACATTCTAGATGTGTTACTGAAAAAATATATGATAGATAATTTTATAAAATTTTGCGCGGTAAACGTCAACGTGATCAATTTCTTTTTTCTTTTTTGACATTTGTAGTTATAACACCATGCCAATAATATTTAATTCTACCATCGCTTCTCCAATGGCCTGTTCATGTATTTTTTTCCATCTAATACATATTCTACACACTTATTGAGAAAAATTGAATTACTACAATTAAACTTACATTATTTCAATTATGTATTGTAAACTAAACATGAATTAGTTTTTATTACTTCTACAACGAACATTCGTATACACTGGCAATTTTTTTCCCCCGTGTATGTTGGTACTGATGGAATGAACGTATTATTAAGTTGGTCAAACATTCACACACACATGTCTACATTCCGCCTTCAAGTAATGTCAAATAAATTATTGTATAAAGTTTCGCCCCACTGCCACTGAGTGCTGCCGCAACTGACTTCCCAAAAGGTACCAGCCAGCGCTAAAAAGGTACATTTTAGCAGGGCGGCAATAGCCTTCGTGTCGAGGGTGAGCATTCGTCATCCCACCGAGCTGGAGAAGCCAAACCTTTACGGTTAGGTCTCGACAAAAGTTAAAGGTAATACGAAAATGACACAAATTCAAACAGTTTGAACCGATTGAATGCACATTTTAGTTTATCTATTGTTCGGTAGAGGCAGCACTGTCATTAGTTGGCTATGTTTTTGTTTTTTGCGATTTTAGAGCAATAATATATATAATATATAATAATTATTATCGCTATCGCTATGCTATTGCAAGATACGTAATAAGGGTGCGGGCCAACCTTCCAACCACTTCCAACATTGCTACAGACGTTCGACGGACGGACGGACTACAGACGGTCGGGTATCCAACCGTCACCGTCAGTCTGCGTCAGTTGCCTCCTTAAATAGAAGCGTTTTTCCCCCGAAGGGTAAAAAACGTATATTTAGGTTTCAGCCGAAAGGCTTGACCCACTGTGAGATAACCCTTTAGAACATCAGCGCCATCTAGTTATTGTTGACGAAACGACAACTGGTGGGGGATCAGCGCCCAGGCAGGTGGCATCGGCCATCTTGAATTCAGTACGATTTTAGAATCAAGGCGAGGCGAAAGCCGGCAAGATATTTGCTGGTGGGTCAAGCCTTTCGGCTGAAACCTAAATATGTTTTTTACCCTTCGGGGAAAAAACGCTTCTATTTAGGTGTTCGAGCCTTTAGGCTTGACCCACTGTGAGATGTTTAATATCTGCCGGCGCTGACTTTGCGTACTGTGACTATGTGTGGAATAAGATCCACAAAGAAACTCACAACCCACAAAGGGATACCCCCTTTGAAGGTGGTTACAAAAGAAATAAAATAATTATTTCGATAATCATTATAATTACTTAATGCAACTATTAAGTTTACATTAATTTGTACTAAAATTGTTTAACAAAAAAAAAAACAGTTATGTTCAATCTTAAAATAATTCTAAATTGTTAAAAATACGTCGGACATTGCATGATTTGCAATAGCATTTCTTGTGCTAGTCTTTATTTCTTTAAAGTAGTGTTTTAAGAAAGTTGTAGAACTACGCCAATTACCTTTGCGTAGGACTTCATCAATATCAAGGTTTTTGTTAACCCAATTGTCTGTAGCAACGGCAGATCTGAAGCTACCAGGAGAGCCATTAATTTTTGCGTCTTTTAGGACTAGTCTTAACCAGCCTGCTATTACAGATTTAGACGCTGCTTTCACTCTATTCCGAGTGGTGATGAATAAGTTTGTTAAACTTGGGTCCGCTTTCCTTCGTTGTTCCGATTTATTTATCAGTACTGGTATCCAATAGCAGAGGTCAAAAATAATGTTCTCTCCTTTTGAGAGGCACCAGCCGGATTGGCGATAGTTAGCATTATCTGTTTTGGACCCGAAGGACGGCCAGAACACAATTTGGTCTCTTGTTATCTGACAGCGCTCTGCATCTATGTGGAGCAGCGTTAGGTCATGAACGCGGCGGCCTGTAGCAAGGAGTAATAATGTAGCGACATGCTGTGAAATCTGGAACAGACTGGATTGATCAACATTTTTTCCAGAGATCCAATCTACAAGATCCGTAACGTTCCAAATGCTAGAGCATCGTTTAGGAGGGCTCTTAAACAAGATTGCTTTAATGGTTTTCTTAACCACCGGATGATCACTAACTGAGGACGTCTTACTAGGTATCGTGAATAAGTCGGTGCGTAAATCCCGAAGGTGGTCTTTTAGCTCCCGTATCCTGTAAGGAGGGCATATTGCCCTCTTTTTCACTTCGGCTCTCCAAAATGCTTTCTCCCACTTCGGTGTCACGAGGTAGTGCCCTTGAGAACTGTTCAGGTGTTGAAGCACTCGTGGAATCAGCGCTGGTGGTGGAAAAATCCAGGCCACTTTGTAATTCCACGGTCTGCTGAATGCATCCGTGTATTCGCTTAACAGGTCCTTGTGGTCTTCGCTCACTTATCTCGGTACTACTGCAGAAGCTTTGCTTGCAAAGAGGTCGATTTCGGGTGTAAGAATGCTTTGAAAGATTGCCTACTGTGTCGAGAGATCGAGGTGCCATTCTTGAAGAGCTTTCAGTCGTGATAAGCTGTCGGCTATTCCGTTGTATCTGCCTGGCAGATATTTGGAAATAATTGTGATTTTGTTTGTGCTGTGCGAAATTTAGTATTTTTGTGGCAATGTTTAGAAGCCTTAGTGATTTCGTGCCACCCTGTTTCCTTATGTATGAGGCCGCTGTTCTGTTGTCGGTTTGAAATAATACTGTTTTCCCCGAGACTTCTTTTAAATTTCTCTGAAGAACTTCGAATAAGGTCCATAATTCTTTTTGATTGCAATGCCAATGACTTTGCAAGATACTCCAGCGACCGGATAGTTTCTTGTCGTTGATTATAGCGCCCCATCCAATGTCTGAGGCATCTGTGGCTATGAAGATTGATGTTGGGGCGACTTGAATGTCGGATGTTTCTTGAAGATTTTGAAACCACCAGTTTAGCTCTTCTTTTACTTGGTTTGGTAACTGGAACATCTTGTACCTTTGTATGTCCAGGAGTGATTTTGCTGCGATCTGAATGCGCCTGCAATGAAGAAAGCCTAAAGGAATTACGTTGGCCGCAAAATTTAATTTGCCTAGTAATTGCTTTGCTTCCATCCAGCACCATCTACCTCTGGAGAGAGTGTTATGGGTTGAGTCGGTGATGTTAGAAATCTTTGAAATTGCTAAATGTTTCTTATTTATTTTTGTGTCCCAAGTTAAGCCCAAATATTCTATGCATGTTTTTGGTTTTAGTTCGGACTTATCTGTGTTGATGTGCCATCCTATTTTTTTAAGAAACTGTACTGTCCAGATTGCCTGATCAGCAAGTATATCAGCCTTCTGATTCATAAGCAAAAAGTCATCCAGATAAACTATAACTCTGATTCCTTTGTCACGTTAGCATTGCAACCCAATTAGTAATTTTACTAAATATTGATGGCGCACTTGATAATCCAAAAGGTAAGCAGTTCATATTGTAAATGTTGCCATCAAACGCAAGAGATAGGTACCTCCTGTGTGACTCCTGGATGGGAATAAATAATATGGATTCGAGATGTCGATTTTTACTGAGTAAGCCTCATGTTGCAGCGTTTGTGACACCTTTAATAGGCTTATTAGTCTAAACTTTGGAGGGTTAACATAGGAGTTCAAGTGACGTAAGTTAATGATTAGTCTATGAGAACCGTTAGGTTTTTGTCTAAGAAAAATTGGTGATAAGTAACCGCTACTGAAGGTGTTGAGGGATATAGCACCAATATCTAGTAGTTTTTAAATTTGATGAGACATATTTTCTGAGTTTCTAGGCTCATACAATCTAGCATTACAATTTGTAAAAGTTGTATGAGGCGGTCTTTGCGTAAAGGGTATGCGATAACCCTGTAATACATTTAATATTGTCTCGGATGCCCCTAACGATTTCCATAGATCTAATTTTAGATTTAACTGACCAGCCTGAAATACCTGTAAATTAGGGTTTCTTTGCAGTAGTTTGGGTTGTTCTGGCTTTGTTTGGGCCGGACGTGCCGCTGTTTTGTTTTGAACGGTGGTCACGAAAATTACGTGTTGCCTGGTTTTTGTTTCTGTTGCCATGTTCCCTGTAGGTCTTTGATCCCTTTGGGGTGAATTTTTCTTTCCAGTCTTGTTGAGAAGACAAATCAACTGAGAATCAACTGAGAAGAGGTGGGTATCCGAGGGCGGTATGTCGTGTAAAATGTCACTCATAACCTTATTAGCTGGCTTATATATTTCTCTTCTAGCTTGAATTATTTTGGCTCTTCTGCCGCAAGTGTATTGTAAAAGTCCGTCAGAGAATTTTTTTTGAAGGGCCCATCTGCGGCCAACAAATGATTCTGGATTTCCGCGCGGGCTTTGGGATCCATTTTTTGGCAGGCTTCTTGAAAGGCTTTCCTTTGAAGTAATAACCCATATGTTATAGCGGCCAAGGTCATGTCTGATTTTTCCAGCTGTGATGTTGAACTCCAGTTAGGTGTCATCGTTGCCAAGTGATTATTGATTTTAAGCGCAGAGAACACTGGGGTGGCGTGAAAAATTTTTTGAACATCGGCATAACGAATGTTTTTTCAGCCGTCTTCATTCAAACGCTGACATTTTCGACCTTGATCAACCAAATTAGGATCGGCTTTTGTTAGTTTGGATTCGGCTTCAATTGTGTATGGTAAAAAAATATAGTCGGGAATAGTGTCTGGTGTGTTGAGAGCGACCAGTTTTCTCTGGGCCTCAGCAATTTGTGCAATTAGGGCAGCTTCTTCCGATTCCGCATGAGGCAAGACACCAGGTGGTATAGTATTTTCCTGAGGTTCTATATTCAGTGAAGGGGCTCCAATCTCGTCTTCTGGGCCAGTGCTATCTGGTACGGAGTCGAAAGACTCGTATAATTCTGAGGTTCCATGGTCGCTTTTGGAGGCAAGAGTTGATACCTGATTCGCAACACTTTCGATTGCCTGAGTTTGCTTAGCAAGTAGGTCCATCATTTTTCCCATGAACGAGTGAGTTACATAATCTTCGTTTCGAACGGGAGATTCACGGCGTGGTGTTTTGCTGCTGCGAGAACTGATTGGAGAAGCGAAGCTCCTTTTTTGTGGTGTACTGGTAGACACTACATCTCTGGATGTCAACCTCGGTTTAAACAATTGAATCGTGCTGATAAAGGCTTCGTAAGATTTGTGATGGATTCTTTCCATTATATTATGTGGTGCATATAATAATGCTCTTCCCAGGGGCCATTCTAGCAGTTTCCTTTTAATGATACGATATTTTTTCTCTGATAGAGAAGAATCGATCGGAAAGTATGCGCATTGGCCATCTCCCAAGTGGGGATTGCAAATCGTAGTTTAGCTTCGATGGCGGGTGATATTTTGTCCCCAAACAGTTCTGAATATGAAAGATCTTGAACTTCCCACAACTTCCATTCCTCGGGGTAGTTGTCATCAATGATTTCAATGATTCGAGAAAAAAATCTTTATTGATCTTGTGAGACTGGTCTGCGACACAGTTCTCCCATTGTTGTTGACGCCATGGTCTGAAAAAGTAAGTAAAACATCGTATGAAATGGGTTTTGCTACGAGATCATGCGTATTAATTGATATGACCAGATTTTTCAACGGGGGTGATCGGGCCATCGATGCGATCCGACGCGTCCTGACGCGTCCCGACGCGTCAATCGATACGAGTGGACGCGTCAGTCGACGCGTCGGTCAATGCGACCCGACTCGTCAGTTTATGCGACCCGACGCGTCCTGACGCGTGAATCGATCCGAGTTGACGCGACCAGACGCGTCGGTCGATACGACCAAACGTATCAGATGACGCGACCGGACGCGACCAGACGCGTCACCCGATACGACTGACAATGAAAATAATTTCAAAGTTTTTGGGGTGCAATCTGCCATCACCTAATGTAGGTTTCTGGACAGCTTGTCGTTCGTTGCGAGACGACAAATGCTTCATTATAATATGAAGCACTTCGCAGTGTAACTACGAAGTTTACATGTGCACGTGTGACATGTTTTGCACCGGCTTACATGAGCGATTTCCATATCAATCTATGGACACTCAGTAAGAATATCATTTGGTTGTTATTTATTAATGTAGGTAAGTACCTATGTAATGTAAATAATGTAAGTACATTTAAGTTATTTTGTTCTTGTGAAGTACATTTTCTTATAGACGACGCTGAGATTCAAAAGCGTACTGAATTCAAGATGGCCGATGCCACCTGCCTGGGCGCTGACCCCCCACCAGTTGTCGAATCAATGCCGATTGTTTCGTCAACAGTAACTAGATGGCGCTGATGTTCTAAAGGTTTATCACACAGTGGGTCAAGCCTAAAGGCTCGAACACCTAAATTACTTATTTATTATTGGGTTGCCTATTGCTACCACTGATCTGATCCATATATTAATCTGTGATCAGCGTTCCATTCTTTTGAACAACCTGTTCATGTTAATTAAAATTCATTTTCTTTTCAAATCATTTAATGACTACAGAAGCAGGCTATTATTTGTACAAGGCCTAATATTATTATTTAATAAATAAAATTGAGGTACTTCAAAGTAAATCTAAACATAATTTATTTCTTCTCTAAATTCGAGCCGTCTTCATTGTTATTTTTAATTTCTTTTAACTTATCTTCAAAAAATTGTTTTCTATGAATAAAAGCAGTTCGTGGTTGCCTTATGAAAAAATTCTCATTGCCTAACTTGCTGTATTTTGCTTCCCCCTCTTTTCCCATTAACTCTCTTAGGGATTGATTTCTTTGTATTATTTTTTCATAGAATATTACTCCACTTTCTATAAAATCAGGTCCTAACTCACACAGTCTTTTATCAACAGTTGTCTCATAGTGAACTTCTGTCATATCTTTCATAAGAAAATATGTACCCAAACCAAATAATCCTACTATAGAGTATAAGGTCAACCTCATACTAGCAGGAGCATTATATAAGTTAAATTTCGTATTTATGTATTGTGAAACATTATAAACAAGGAATAAACATGCAAATGGGTATGCGGATTCATATAAAATCTTATTGTTTTGAGTCATCATGATTTCTCTACAAATTGCAAATTGTTGTACTTTTTCTGGCAATAAAAGTGCATTTGCCAATTTTTTACCAATATCTGTAGACCAGTCAACTTTCTTCTGATTGACCTGCAATAAAAAAAAAGATGATGCTTATCATAAAACTACAATGTAAACTTATAAAATGCAGAAATTTTAACCCCTCAGCACAGAATACCTAATAGTACCCCTCAGTCCAGAAAAACAAAATACTATAGAAATGTTACTACTGTATGTGGTCTCATGCAAACATTCTGCATGAAATATGTAAATAAAAAAATATACCTGAATGTCATCCTTCTCAATGTCTTCAAAAGATTTATATGTGAAATTTACTGGGATACCAACAGCCACACCAAATCTTGAATTAATACTACCTAAAATAAAATAAAATTAGTAAGTAATTACCGGAACATACAAACTCAAGTTAATACTGAGAGGAGTCATTGAGAGCCATATACATTGAATTTCAGTCACAATCTTCTTCTTCATCTATACGGTCAATCCCGGTTGCGTCCAAAGCCATTGCTTTGGATCCCAGTGTCCGCGTCCCTTGATTTACTCCTACACTTCGCGCGGTCTTGAGCGTCTCTAGTTGTGAGATCATTCAGTTTAATTTCAGTCACAATGTTTCTAAATATGTATTTAGTTTCAATTTAAAATAATTGGGTAAATTCCTTTCTGGAATCATTTGGGAAATGCCATTTTTAGAATGTAATATAAAATAACTACTTAAATTTTTTCATAAATACCTAGTATTTTTTAAATACAGTTATGGATAATTTTCTTTTTTAAGCATGTTACCCTTGATAGAGGTCTAAAATATGCTTATAAACATTACCTGCATGAAACAAATCAAATCCATAAACACTAAAAGGTGATATAAGCTTCCTATGTACTTCAGGCAAGTTAAGTATTTCTAAACAGCTCTTGTATCGGTCTTCAAGATCTTTGGGCAGAGAAACGGGAGTACCATCACTATAACAGATTAACATTAACTCTATTTAATAATTTACAAAAAAATAAACTGCAATCTCGTATAAATGAAGAAACTGCACTCTGACCTTTTTATCAATTAAATAGATTAAAATAAAAGTTTTACCTATAATAGTGGACGAATTCTTTGTATTTATCAAGAAACAACGTATGGGGAGTAAATTTAGCTGCTGTTAACAAAAGACCGGAGCCGGTAACCAACGCAAAGGTACACTTGCGTCCTGTTTCAGTTAAAAACCAGGACACTGGTCTCTTTACACTCATGTTCAAGCAGTGATAAGTATAAATTTACAAATCACCAGCAAGTGCAAGATGTGCAATCTATTTTTCACAGATTGATACTATAACGTAGTTTTACTTGATCAGTGATTGAAACAAGTATTGTGACAAGTAATGATCGTAGAATCCTGACAATCCTGTTTTTTTGCCTTTGATTGACCCTTTGTTGTTGGATAATATGAAGAACAATAATTAGTCAGGTTAAAAAGACAGTAAAAGTTAATCTTAACTTTAGGTTAAGAACGACTGTGTGAATGACACAGATTAACTAGAGCAAAGTGACTGACACTGACATCAAAACATAGACATAGAAATAACTATAGACTGGCTGCTGTGACCCTACATTCCAGTCTATTTGATTTTCGCCATTTTGGCGCTGTAGGCCGTGGTATCAAACTACTGTAGTACCTATGATCTTGAACAATGCGTGTCATGTTTCTGTCACGTTCTGCAATACGCTGATGACCTCTGCCTTTAAGCTTCTGGAAAATCAGTCGAACAGATTAGTTATTGGCTAAATTCAGCATTAAGCTACCTGAAAATGTGGCTGGACGGCACGGTCTATCCCTTTCAGTCCCCAAAAGTAGCACTGTAGTGTTTACAAGAAAACGATCTATTCCAGTCTTTGAAATTATTTTAAATAACCTTCTCATTTCCATAATAGATCAAATTAAATTTTTGGGTGTCGTCCTTGATTCCAAGTTGTCTGGCATCCCTCATTCCAATTATGTAGCCAAAAAGTGTGAAAGAGGGATTAATATTCTGAGATCTGTTGCCGGTGTCTGGTGGGGATCACACCCTTATAGTCAGAAACTACTCTATAATGTAGTAGTTCGCAGCCATCTGGACTATGGTAGTTTTCTCCTTGAACCATGCAATAAAGAAGCTCTTGATAGGCTGGATAAAATACAGTATAAAGGCTTAAGAGTTGTCATAGGCGCTATGAAATCTTCCCCAACTAATGTCCTACAGGTGAAATGTGTGGATCCTTTTCTTGATCTGCGCCGGCATTATATTTATCAGATAGATTCATATTTAAAACCTATCGAGTTGCTACTCACCCCATTCTTTTTTGTCTTCAGGACATAGCTGACCTAATTTCTGACCCTTCTAATAAGTACTGGTCCCACAAAGAACCCCCCCGACTTATAAAAAGTATTAGAAAGTTTTCTTCTCTATCCTTTCCGATGTCTCAGTTCCCCAGAAATCCAGTCTTTAACACCAGCTTCGACTCCCTTATTTTCAAACCTAATATCATTTTAGACTTCGGAATTTCAAAGGGCGACCCTCTTGGCCGATTACAAATTGTCTGAGCATCTTGCCAGTGATTGACAACAATGGCTACCTATTTACACCGATGCTTCCAAGGTCTTTGATGATGATCCAGTTGGCGTTGCGGTCTGGATTCCAAAGTTTCAAGTTCTTCTTAGTCACAAGTGTCATAAGGAAGCTTCAGTATTCTCCGGTGAATCTCTAGCTATATTAGAAGCGGTGTCGTATGTTCTGTCCCACAAATTACCGAAATCAATTATCCTTTCGGATTCTAAGAGCTGTCTACAAGCTATCAAATCTAATCTTTTTAGATCGAAATTTATGTCACCCATTATAATAAAAATTTGAAATATGTTATTCCACTGTCATACCTCAAATATTGAAGTGGCACTGGCTTGGATCCCGGGCCATTGTGGTATCGGCGATAATGAGGAGGTGGATGGCTGGGCCAAAAAGGCTATTGATATTGGAGTGGCTTTTGGTTCCAACTATGCCAATGACATTGTTTCCCTTGCTCAAAAACACCTGGTGGTTGACTGGCAATCAAGATGGAATCATTCATCAAAAATTAAGGGCCGTCGTTTGGTGATATCCAGTCTATTATTTCTTGTAAACCGTGGTTTTTTAAGCATAGGTATTTCGAAAAACGAGCGATTTCTACTATTTTTCGCCTCAGAATTGGTCATGCCTGTACACCGGTTTTCTTAAATAAGCTCCGAATTCGTGATAGCTCGCTTTGTAAATGTGGCCTTGATGAGGGTACCCCGGACCATATCTTCTATAATTGTTCAAAATATTCCGTTTCGTTGTACGACTTTCTTCCTACTAAAGTTCCCCGTCCTATATGAACTTCCAATTTCTTCTATCCTTTCCTTCTCCATTAATTGTCAAATATTTATGTAAATATATTTCTGTGTATAATATTAAATTTTAACAAGTGTGGTAAGTAATATTTTATTTTGTGTTTCGTCTAATATATATTATATATTATTACCAGAACGGCTCCGAATACGAAGCCATAAAAACAAATAAATTAATCTTATTGTATTTATGCTAGTCTGTAAGGTATTTATTATATGGGCCTATTATTTTAATGTCATCTGTAATAATTAAGATGCCTGAAATAAATGATATAATTATTATTATTTGTACGCTCTAGTTCACGGGCCAAAAGTGACCCGGTCCTTTATAAGGCTTGCGTGATACTGATCCAACACGTAGAGGCCGTTTTAAGCGCAAATAATCAAACCTGAAAGTGTTACACTGCTGGATCCAATCTCTGACTACATCATGGGATGTAATCAGAGATTATACCCAGCATGTGTACAGAAACTATTGCAGCTGAAGACAAATTAATTAGGGCTATTGAAGGAAGATGGAGGGACTGGGTTCTGGGCTATTGATGGAGACTACCGGTCACCTGCCTGGTTCATAGTCTCGGACTGAAAAAATTGGCAGGTGGTGACTCGCCGGCAACTGAATGGGCCCCCCTGGCGTCGTAGGTCATGCAAGATCGGACTGAGGAGCAACACTGTTGTTGGCGGCTAAGAGTGGAGAGGTGGCTCTGGACTTTAAACGACGATCACTTGCTCCCCCCTGAGGGTCCGGCATCACGTGCCCACTCGCCACTTACGAACCACATCCACCCTTCGAGCATCATGCTCTAGCGACTCCACTCTGGCCGGCCGGTTAAGGCAAGCCAGAGGCGAGAGTCCTGCAGACCCCCTTGGGTTCCACTTCGGCAAGCCGAAGACGAGGGTCTTGGCCGACTCTCGGGAGCACTCAGATTAACACTGACCCCGTGGTGTCGCTACTCACCCACCACAGCTCGCCACAAAGCTGCCCTGCGGGGTTATTATTATTATTATTATTATTTTAAATTTATTTATTTGATAAGTTCACCAGCAGTTATATTACAATAACATTCACTTACAACATGCCATTTTTCTTAAGGCTACGTAAATAACTATATTAAGGTAAACATCGCTTGTACAAAACTTAATAAAATTACTTAGTACTCCTGTTCAACGAAACAATTAAACAGTAAATTGCTTACGCAGACAATTAATAAGTAAGGTGAAATATAAAAATAAGAGACAAACAATCAATAAACAAGTTAGACATCGATAAAACAGGCTGTTTAAGTATCTACATAATGCAAGTATGTGACTTAGTCCAATATTTAATTTTATGTTCAATTTTATGTTTATGCCTTAAGTTTAACTGGTCTGGCAACGAAAAACTAGACACAATAGTTTTTCTATTGTTATGGCCGCCGGCTAAACGGATATTGCTTGACAAGTTGATTATAATGTTATTCTATATCTTAATTTAAATTTTATTTATAATTCATGGACTTGAAGTATTGAGGATGACTTTCCTGAAGCCACTCTGAGAAAGTACGTTAATATCTATGGATCCACTGTACATATTGAAAAGTCTGGTCAATCTGGGTATGGGAGAATTTGCGCCTAGGACTGTTCTTCGAAATGGAGGGCTGAATGTTGCGATGCTATATCTCGGAAGACGTGACGGAGCACTATAGTTTATTCTGGACAATAATTGAGGGCAATCTACACCGTTTCGGACTTACGGATTTGGATTTGGTTTTTCAACCTTGTTTTTTAGAATGTTATCTTTGGTTAATAAATAATGAGAACTAAAATAATACTATACACCATTAATTCAAAACTCGTTTATTATCAAACAAACCAATTACTCGACGCCCTCCATAGTCGAGAGGCGACCACGATGGTTTTGCGTTACCACTTTTGAGGTCTCGGTTTTGGTGACAAACTGCGACGACAGACGCCTCTCTGATACGCCACTGTTCCAGTAAAACTACGTGCCAGTGCTGCCAACTTTATTTTTCAGAGGATCGTACCACAGACTAAAAAAGATGGTATTTTGCCATGAATTCAAGGAAATAATAGTACGCAATGGAATTTTAATAAAACTACATAAATCAATTAAAAAACGGAATGTAATTATAATTTTGAATTAATATTTAGGTATCATCAATTGATATATGGCATTAGGAAATTATTAAATTATATTTTTCTAAATTAGAAAATTTATTTTTTTATTCTGAACCTTGATTAAAAACAACTTCAATATACTTTTTTAATTTACTCTCAAGAAAAAATATAATTGCCTTATTCATGATAGAATAGAAAATTCTTTATTGCACAGATATACCATTTACAGAAAATGGTAATAAACATAAAATTACAATACAGGCGTTCTTATCACTAGAATCGTCTTATCTAGGAGCGATCTCGTCCAGCTAAAATAAGAATGAGTAAATTGATGTAAACCAAAACAACTTTATGAACATTAATTGAGAGTTGATTGATTGAGACAATAAAACTTACCGATGAAAGGTAATATCAGAGTTTTATGATATATGAAATTATGACACATAAGGGCACAAAATTTTATCTTAATCTATTACTATTAACACCACTTAAATTTCTAAAACTTAAAAACTTTAATTGACTTAGTCACTATCTGAGTCATTAGGCTCAGCAGCAGACGCGGGAGTCGAAGCATTATTTTTTTTATACATGTTTTAATTTATTTTTTTCAGCATATCGTCAGATGGCTTGAAGTTGATACAAGATCCATTTTCTTTAATGTGTTGTGCAGCCAACAAATTTCTTATTCTTTCTTTTTTCTCATAATTTCTTTCTTTCTTTCGTTTTTTTTTTCATAAGATTTCATTGAAAAGGTCGTATATTTTGCGTACGATTTCGATTACGCAATCGTACATCGTACAAGAGCCAAAAAGGTCGTATAAATACGATTTAAATAGTATGGTTGGCAATATTGCTCTCTGCTCTGGACTAGTGTTGCCGATCGATAGTTGACTATCGATTATTAATCGATAGTCTATCGATAGTCAAACTATCGCAAGACTATTGATTGGCCTATCGATAGTATCGATACTATTGATAGCTCAGAACAAGGCAATAGGTACTATTTAATCAGTGCAATACTATCGATACTATCGATAGTATTATTGCTCTTGAAGAATAAACAATGATAGTATCGATACTATCGATAGTATTGTCGCTCTTAATTCAAATACTATCGATAGTATCGATATTTCTAGACTATCGATAGTTTGGCAATTAACAATAGTATTGTTTACAATATTTGGACATAAAGTCAATAGTCACAACGATAGGGTTATCGGGATACTTGAATTATTTCAAATAGTTAACCACTACATTTAATTTTATTAATAGTGGCTTAATGTATTAATTATTGCCTTTATACATCATTATAATCTCTAACTAGCACTAGCACAGTCAGGTCGGTAGCAATATTTTTTTTTTTTAAATATGTCGGCCCCTAATGTTTCACGTTGAATTACATTACTGTGAAAACATACCCAATACTATTGCAAATTTACAGACTATCGATAGTCTTAAATAATCGATACTATCGATACTATCGATAGTATCAATAGTTTTTTATTTACGAGCAACAGTACTATCGATAGTATCGATACTATCGATAGGCCAATTAATAGATATGGCTTTTTCAGATGAAAACTATCGATAGTTCGGCAACGCTACAGTCTGGACGCATCTTGACATTGTTTTTTTATTTACGTTTAAAAAAACATTTAAAGGCTTTAGTTGATTTTGTTCGTTTTGTGTTATTTGGAGTTGTTAAAAGAAAAAAACTGCAAAAAAATACTCTAAAAAGTAGCATTGCTATTTGACTTTAAATTAGGCGATTTTAGGCTACTTCGTTGGCAAATCGAAATCGGTGAATTTAGGCTACTTTGCGCCAAATTTCTGGCAAATTCGCCGGTCTGGAGTTGGCAACACTGGCTGTTGCCATCAAATGGAAATGTCGAAAGTCGAAAATTAGAAACACTCCTTGGACATACTCTGTCTAATCTGTGATTAGAAATTCATTACTTAATTATTTATTGCTCGGTGGTGTGGTGTTTGTTTCTCAAATTTGTAAACGCGCACATTTTAGTTATTTTACGAAGAAGTAACGATCAGTGGTAACAAAATAATCTATTTTTCTGTAAAGTTTACACAATGGAAGTGACTACTGGCTGTGATTAATTTGACATAATTTTTATAGTTTTCAGGAAATCTATTTTATATTTTGCGTTTAACATTAACTGCCAATATGTGTGGAGGATTCACTTGTAGCAAAAACGCACTTATAGCGTTAAATGTGTTGTATGTGGTAAGTAATTTCTGGACAATAAACTCATAGTTCATTTTCAATTGTATTGTACCTTGTAGAAAAAAATATATTGTACTTTACTTATCAATCGTAAATCTAAGTAAAATTTAAATAACTCAGTATACAGTACAAGTAACAGGCATGGCTATTTAGATTATTATTTATATCTACTTTTTAGGATTAATGATACATCTTGTATTTTAGGTGGTTGCATCTATTCTTATATCTGTCGCAGTGTATGGGCAGGCTTCGTCATTGGTGGTGCCAAACCTGCCTATAGTGGGAGGCATACTAGCCTGTGGTGTTTTTCTTATCTTAATATCTATACTAGGTTTAGCTGGGGCAGTGAAGCATCATCAAGTTATGCTGTTCTTTGTATCCTTTTTTAACAAACTTGATGATCCAGAAACATTTAACATCTCATTCTAGTGACAGAATGTATTTTTTTGTATGCAATCCCATGTTGTTAAGTTTTACATCTAATCAGTATAACATAATCTTAGTAAATAAATGAAATTTTAATTGCCTAGTCAAAATCTTTGTTTTGATGATGAAGGCAAGGTAAAGCTTCTCAGTAGAGAATTACGTTTTTTATAAAAATATTAAATTTGTATTGTCTCAGGAAAATTATGACTAGTACTTTATGACTATTTGTTACTTTAGTAAAATGTTTCCTTAACATGTTCTCAGTACATGGTCATTCTGTTCCTTCTGTTCTTGGTGCAGTTCTCAGTGGCATGTGCATGTCTTGCTGTTAATTCTGACCAGCAAAAATTGTTGGCTGAACAGGTAATAAACAGTACATTTTACTTTGAACTCTAGTTTTAGATTGGTTTGATTATTGGTTTGTTAGATATTGGTTGTTATTGTAGAGGCACTGTAACTAGTTTAAGCAATTCTTGTAAGTACATTATGTTTTACAGGGATGGAATAAAGTTGGCTTAGATGTCAAGGAGCAGGTTCAAGAAAGATTCTTATGCTGTGGATTTCAGACCAGGGAGCACAATAGAACTGGTGATTTTCCAGTTTGTGACCCTGTTGATGTAAGTAAACACACAGTTTTAGCTTACACACACTCAAAAAGACAGAAGACCACAAAGTAAGGTTTTTTTTTTTTAGAAAACCTGTTGCCATAATGAAGAAATTACATCTGAATGCTGGTGTAAGCCATGTATGAAGAAATTGAAGGAGACCATTGATTATGCCTTTAAGTTGTGTGGAGGAATTGGTTTGTTCTTCAGTTTTACTGAGGTATGTCATCCATTCAACACTGGCCCCTTTTGTAGTGCAAGTAGTTTTGTTGTTTAACTCATCAAGCATCTGTAATTGAGGCACAATAGAAAATCCATTGTAATGTGGTCTTATGAGACTGCTTGGATGTTGCCAAGTTAAATGTAAATATTGGCAAAATTACTTCTAAATTCGAAATTACTTAGTTTTTTTAAATACATAGTTGCTATTCATTTACTCATCACTTTTTATACAGGGTGAAAATGAAGTCATGTAATTCCCAGAAAGTATAAAATCAGCTACTGGTAACAACTTTTATGTGAATCCAAAACCATAATTGCTAGAAAGTGTAATGACTTTCGAATCAAAGTTTATCATTCCTTAATGATACATGTATAGAGCATCTGCATATATGTGATATTACTGCTAAATCTAGTAATACTTAATTCTTGTATACCAAGAAAATATTATTACATACTTTAAGGAATTACATAACTTTACATTTAGTGGGTATAGATTTTTTTTCTTATAACTAGCAGCAGTATTTTATTAAAACATAAGACTTATTACATATAAATGCTACTTGATAAATTATGTCAGCATATTTACATCAAAACATTTAAACTACAATCACTCAAAATGCATGTGAAGTTAAATGTTATTTTGACTAACATGGTATTGTATTTATGGTGGCTGCCCCTAATTGCAGCCCTTTTATTTACTTCAAAAAATCATAGAAATTTACCTATACTTCAAGCCTAATTAATGTATTTTTTTATTAACAGGTTATTTCATTAAGATTGTTTTGTAATACAATATAAATGATATAAACCCAAGATAAAATAAATAAAAAATACAAATGGAAATATGCCTAATGGCTCCAATTGCAGCCACCCTGTATCTAATGCCGTCCTTTTGTGTACCCTAATACCAGCCTTGTATAGGGTCATGCCTACAGTTCTGGTGTTGTATATGTTACAGCCAAAGTAATAAATCCGGATATTATATATATTATCTAGTTATTATTTACAATGTCTACTTAATTTAGATAAAGTGATAATTGACACAGAATTAATCACATTAACTAGAAATTTTATATAATATCTTCGAAGACTTGGATAATGTGATAAAGTCACTTATGAACGTCAATAATAACATTATTCGCCCATATGGGGGCACATTTAAAACAAGTAGGTATAGGTAAAGATTATAAAATTATATTTCAATTTGCCTTAAGCATACCTAACTATATGTGTAGCAATATTATACTGATATTTGAAAAGTAATAATTATAATGAAATGAAATCTAACGAACGTTGGATAAATGACTATGATAGATGTTGTTACTAAAATAATTACAGTTTAATAGATAGACAATGGACTTTTTTTGTCTACGTAGTGGACTCGATTCAGACTGTTTTTTTTAAATATTTTAAACTTTTACAGCTAATTAATGCAGCCAGTCGTAAGCCTAGTTTAAGTGTGTACGAACGCAAGTTTGTTTAAAAATTATTGATAAAACTTGATCGTCGCTCGTCTCATACTACAGGAATTAGTCGCCTCTTACGACACGCCTCCTGTTGGCAATGGAGAAGTGTATTCTTTACGAACTTCCCCACACGGTATGTTTCAAAGTCCGATGTTAAATATCGATATATAGTTAAAGCGATATTACCCACCGCTATATACGTCAAAATTAGTTCTGGGGTCAAATACTAGTGGCGTTTCAAATGGAAATAAAAATGTTGCTGTCATTTGTACGGGATAGCTAGTCTATATTAATTTCTAAGTCAATGGTTAGACCGTATTTATTACTTCAGCTAACTTTGATCAGCGATTATGAATAATATCCGGATAAAGTGATGATTTATTAAAACATATACATCACCTACTGAAAATTATTAAAACTACTTAATAAAATAAAATCTTCATACAAACGTAATGTACACGTACGTAACATACGTATTATTACGGTCCTGGAGTGAAGCCCAAGGGATTATTATATTTTTTCGTAGCTTGCCTAATTTTTTATTTTCTATTTTCTATTTCTACAACTGCAATGTCAATAATATTTATTATAATAATATATTATAATTCAATTTTTTCTTACGAACTTAAGTAGACACACTTGACATCTGTTGAAAAGCAATATTAAACTAAATGAGTCACATACTCTTTTTTTAAGTATAATAACAAATTTATATTAAATCAAAACTAAGTACTACTAAAGGACATAATTTATTTAGAAAACTAAAATAGCCACGTAATGGTTAAGTAAAATGCAAAAATAAAGTGCAAGATCAATAAATGAATTTTGGAATATGTTCCTTGTACTTTGATCAAGTTTGTGGCATCCCTGTGTTATACCACGAGGCTGGTATTAAGTACATTAACTAATCTACCAGGCTGACATTAGGTACTCAGTACATTTCGAGTTTCTAATTGCAGCCCCCATTAATTCCTAATGATAGAATAGAAAAATCTTGTAAATTATCTAAAAACACATTAATTACAACATCTATAATCAAAATAATCACAATCATTAACCTTATAGACATAAATATGCAAAACATAACTTCTTTTTGTGGGATCAAAATTTAGCACTAAAATTGGAAAATGGCGGACGTCCACACATTTCATGTTTCGATGCGCTACTGATGTTGACAGATTTATTTGTTGTCAAGTTTGGAATGTAGTTTCTGCTTGATATAAAGATTTTTTAACCAAGCACATCGTTATCACCAAATATAATCGTTAACACCAAAATAAACCTTATCAAAGAAAAAAGCAAAAGGCGGCAATTAGGGGCGTGGCTGGTATTAAGGGCATCCACCCTAGTTACTATTAACCCATTCCTTATTAACGTACAAGCTTTGATAAGTCTATTTAGATTTTTGTAGATATAGCATTACTTCAGTCTGAATCTCTAAATAATAAACACTATATAGTGTCTCTAAAATGCTGTAATAAGTAGTGTAAATCATATAAATCTTGAATATGTAATAGTAATAATGTTTTTATTAAAAAAAACGAATATGGAATGGTTGAGTAGCATTGGAACTTTCTATTGTTAACTTTAAGATTTTACATAATTGTTGAATTAGGTACCAATTTTTTTTGGCTAATAAATTTTACATATCAACTTGTGGGCTTCCAAATTTGATATTAATGACTGTTTGTACTTTCACCTTGTGCTATACACATGATTCACATTGTTTGTTTTGCTTTATGACTAACAATGGTTGATTACTTTGCAGTTTCTCGGTGTTTGGTTGACAGTAAGATATCGTAACCAAAAGGATCCGCGAGCTAACCCCAGTGCATTTCTGTGAATTGACGGACTTTAAGGACTCACAGCATTATGTTCCTTGAGGTGGATTAGTGTTTCGCGCATGTCATTTGCTTTGATCTGATTCTGACCGGTCGTAAGAAGTTAAATGATTAGCAGTTTATTTTCCGTAAAAATACTGCAATTCAATATGCATGATATGTCTTTTAAAATAAAATCTTGACGATTTAGAGAGAGACTCGAGATGAAATGTATATTTTTCTTGTAAATTATTAGCTTGAAACCCTGAACGACGCGCTAATTAAAGCTGAGGAGATTTTTATAATCAGATTCTTCATTAAAAAATTCAAACTTTATTTATAACTTAATTAAGTACTTTAATTGACCTTTTTAAAAAAAAAAAAACTTCTTGCGAAAGTCAGATAAAGAGCACACGCATTGATGTTTGTTGCTGCTTAGCAGCGCCACGCTTATGCACGCAACTAGAAAAAGCATAACAATGTACTTTACCGCCTATTGTCGCATAATTATGCTATAATTTTAAGGCGCGGTGTATACTAATTCCTGACGCTGTGCCAATAATATTTCCTGACGGTTTAGGTTTTCTAAAATGACCGTGCTCTTTATGACGTTCGTAGGCGAATGTGTATTTTCATTTGCGCAATCAAATCTTAATAGGTAGGTATTTGAAAAAAAATTGTGAATTGACAAGACTCTCCCGTCCTTTGTATCTAATAGTCGCAACATTTAATTTTATCATTTATGTTTATAAATGTTATAAGATGTCGTAGAATAGTGCAATCGGAAATATCTAATCTTTGCCAAAATCCTAGGAGGATCACAAAGGACCAGATATTTATAATCTTCGTGATCATCCGAAATATTCTCAGGATCATTTCTAAATTAATTGTGATAACTTCGAAGTCATGCAAAGTTTGGTACAATTTTTTTATATATATTTTTTAAAATTCAGTCATAACTTTGTTTAATTAAGTTTTTGAGTTTTTGCAGTATTGCATATAATATGATGAAGTAGAAGTGTAATAGTAAATTGCATGCGGTTATGTAACCTTCTGTGCGTGTTTTTATCCTAGTTTTGTGTCTGGTGATGATGCAATATAAAACAACAATAAGGATATGCGTTCCACGATTTTTTTTGCGATATGATTTTAAAACCGCGTATTTATAGAACGACGACCTCCGTAGCCCTAGAGACGCGCATACCGGACTTGGTGTCGCTATCTCTGAGGTTCCGGGTTCGATTCCCGGTCGGTCAATGTAGAAAAGTAACTTTTCTATATTGTCTCGGGTCTGGGTGTTGTGGTACCTTCGTTGTTTCTGATTTCTGTAACACAAGTGCTTAAGCTACTTATCATAGGATCAGAGCAATGTATGTGATGTTGTCCAATATTTATTTATTTATAGAAATGTTATCGTACTCATACGTTGCATTTCTGTGACTAAATAATTGGCCAGAAAAAATCCTGGAGCGCGCCTATCCAAACAGTGTTATTAAGAATAACTATAATATACTTAATTTACTTTTGGGATAAAATCATGCATTTAAATGTTTGCATGAGTGTGTATGTTTAAATACTTATTTTAGAGCGATGTCACTGGGGACACTAGGTGACTTGGCCGCGAAGCACAGCAGTACTGCATGCGCGGCTTTTGAACTTTATGCCACTGCCGCACGGCGAAGCTATTTAACATGACATTACTCTGTATGTAATTGAGAGACTCCATTGAGGTGGAGCTGGAGACGTATTTTTGAAGCATTAGAAATGAATTTCGAATTCGAACACGAAAACAATTCATGTATGAAATTCGTTTCTATTGCTCACAATTTTACGCATTTTTGATTCACTCGTAACTATTTTCGTTTTACGCAGAAAATATTATGAAACGGAATGCAAAAACGCATTGATTTTAAAAACCGGTAGTGAATCGCTTAAAACGGAACGTAAATAAAAAGTTATTATATCAAATTTCTGTCATATGTTTTCGCTGTGTGCGCGATGACAGCGCCCCTAGTGACCATAATTATTGTGGACTTAAGATCTCTCAAATTATGGCCACTGGATAGTTTGAGACGGATTTTCGGATTGTTTTTCTTCGAAATTAGATAAAAATATCTAAAAAGTTGGTGCATATTTTAATAAGTGATTTTCTTACTTGAACTAAAATATTATTAATATGAATGTTATGATACTTACGGTATTTGAATCGATACAACATTATATAACTTTCCAACCTCAAACTGCATAAAGGGAAAAAAATAGTATTAGCACAGCATGTGAGAGACGTTAAAGAGCTTAGAACCAACGGACAAAGCTACTTAATATGAGCTGTGGTTATAAGAAAAACGTGTGTGACACGAACCCCTACAAACTTTTTTCTTTTTACAGCAGCTATCCATTTATTTTTTGCTCCAATTTCCATCTTGATGTTGGAAGGGAATAAAACATCATGAACTGTTTTTCCCATTGTTTCTACACTTTATAACACAACACGTACTGTGACCCATATCGCGAATTTTAACATTTTTACTTAAAAATACTTAATAACTTTATTATGGAATTCCATGGAAATATAGCAATTTGACACATGACAGTCCAGAGTTATTTTACATTTCTGTCACACTGCGTGCTGCGATCGATTTGACGGCCCCCACCACCCGCTTTGCACATAGCGAATACTTGTCAATGTCATTCTTGTCATTCTCCGTAATTTTCAACCGACTTAAAAAAAAGAGGAGGTTCTCAATTCGTCGGATTTTTTTTTTTTTAATGTATGTTCAGCGATCATTCGTTACTGCGTTGACCGATTTCGATAATTATTTTTTTGTTCGAAAGGTAATACTTTCAGAATGGTCCCATATAAATTTAGTTAAATTATGATGATGAAATCTATTAGAAAATCATTGCATGAACTCCGTACCACGCCAACTGATTTTAGTATCTATGTTACCCAATATCTTCTACAATTGTGAACCGATGTTGATGATTCTTTTTTTATTGAATAGCTTATACTTTAAGACACTATAATAAAAAATTGCAGAAAAAAATTAACCCAAAAGGGTGGAAAAATAGAAAATTAAATCGGTGTTCAGCAGTTAAATTTTGTTTGCACTCGTAAGATTTTTTTTGATTAGCATTTATCACTAAAATAGATGAAATAAGTTAATTTTATAAAAAAAATAAAACCAACTTCAAAAAACTAAAAAAGCTAAAAATAATTTTAACACTTAAGTACCTAATCAGTTACTTTTGGAGTCGGTGCCAGCCGATGAGATTCAATGTTTTCGTTTGCATCGACTCCAAAAGTAACTGATTAGGTACTTAAGTGTTAAGATTATTTTTAACTTTTTAGTTTTTTGAAGTCGGTTTTATTTTTTAAATAAAATTAATTACTAGTAGAAAACAAAACGAGTGGTCGTTGTAGAATTCATGGAACGAATTTTCAAAAATAGTGATTTTAGGAATTCGCATGCGAATCTTGCGATTGCATATTCGGATTGGAATTCGCATGATTCAAAAATACGTCTCCTGGAGACGTCTCGTCTCCTGAGCTGGTATTATCCGCTATCGAACTCTATTGAAGCGGAGTTCCACTGGGGCGAGTTGAGCAGTTTTATTAAACTCCGATGGAGCAGTGCTAAGCTGAGTAGATTAGAGGAATGTAGCGCATTCAAAGCAGCCCCCCAACAATATCCGCTGCGTTGCTCTGCACCGCGCAGCCCCGCTCAGCCCCGCACCCCATGTGACGTGTCGGCTTTTCTTCTGTCTTTAGAAATACAACGCAGCTCCTCTTTGCTCCGCTAAACACCGTCAAAGCTGCCATAATGAAGGGACTCTATTAGTTGAATACCACACTGCTCAGCTCAGCGCCGCCGCAATGAAGTCTCAGCCTTAAGTTCGTTGCATATTAGAGCTGACCGCCCTACAACTCTTATATCGCATTTGATGCGGCCAGCCTTGTTGTGTACCAGACTTAATACTAGATACATTGTTTAGTACTCAGTGTATCTAAAAAACCCACTAGTGCCAATGAAGATTGATAAAGAACTATTATTTGTGTTTATTTTCAGTTATTTGCTGTTTGGCTCGCCCGACGCTACCGCAACCAGCCTGACCCAAATTACAAGGAGCCGCACGCCATCTTTCCTAGGAAGAATTATCTTTATTGACCTTTTTTTTTATTTCTGATGCCCGAAGCTATCGTCATTAGATAAAGTTTCTAACGTTCACCTTCCGCCAATATCTGTAATTTAACAAAAGATATGCGTACCAGTGTAGGCCCCTGTGTAAACACATCTAAAGATAATAATAACGTTTCAAAGATAAATTGACTAGTAAATAAGATAGATCTGCTGAACTTGAAACTGTTGATAGTGGGGGGATAACTAGATTTTACGTGTACCTACTAAAGCTTGATATTATCAGTCCCAGTAATTTTTTCAGTTGAATGAAATATGGATTTTTGTAAGTAGATGAATCTATTTTGTAAACATTTTTCTCGATCACCAGTATTTACTGTTGTTTTAACTTGAATTCATAAATAGCAAATGATGTTGATATATTTATAAGGAAATTGGTGTAACTATTGATCCCCTTATTAAAAAAATAAAGTGGCATCCTTTGTGTATAGAAGAATCCTACAAAAGGCACTTTTCTTTTAAGAAGTGAGTGGTGGTCACTCTAAAAGTCGTATATACCTACATCTTTTATTTAAATTAATCGTTAAAAAAACCATCTCATACTAGAATTGTCGAATAAGTGCACAAAGTAGTATGAAAATAGTTTTTTAGGTTTCTTCGTGAAATATGTTCACTTTTATCAATATATTTACTAATTGAAATGAAATTTAAAAATAGTTTTGTGCTCGTATATAATACACAAGGTATCTCACTTTTTAAACAGGGGATCCGATCCTATGTTAAAGGTTACCTATCTTATTTATTAATCAGTTGTCTAGTTTAATTACTTTATTTAAATATTGTGTTGCCTGTAAGAAAGAAGTCGAAGAAAGCAAAAGACAGGATTTTATAGTAGCATATAGTAACATTCCGTAATTATATTTTTTTAAACAGAGGCTTGAATTAAAGATCGTACTTGTTAGGAATTTATGTTTATTATAAACCTTGGAAATTGTTTAGGTTGATATTGACTGATTTCGATTACCGAGAAATAATTATTATACAAATGATATAGATCTCGCGGAATTCATGCGTTTTTGCTGTATTTAGCTATTGCAGAATCTAACTCAAATGTAATTTTGAACTTTCATTGTTACATTTCACCTACTAGTCAATAGTTTTAAATATTATAAGCAATAAACAATTAACGCTTTTTAATTACTTTAGGTTTCTTTTGCTTTTAGATGTGAGTTCTTGTTAGCATGAAGATATTGCCATGTAATAATATAAACTGTAATTATTGCTCATGTATTGTTTTAAAGTAATCATGAAGGTACCGTAATCAATATAAGTACTCGTCAGGAAAGTATCGCTGCTCTTTCTGCATCTTACACATAAAAATTTTTTAAAGGTTCCCACGGCCTTACTCCAGAATGCCGGTCAAGTGCGAGTCAGACACCGGCGCGATGTTTCGTGTACCGACTCACACTTGACCGATTGTTTGAGGTTTTGCAATAGCGTTTGCACTATAATCACACTAGTTTGAAGCTTGTATATATTGCCACTCATACAGCAGACCCTGAAACAAAAATATTCATTAATAATTAGTATGATTGTAAGAATACTTACAATGACACTAATTATCTAGCTGCAAACTAAGTAGAGCTTGTATAGCTTGTACTATGGCGACTAGATGACATACATACTTACATTTATATACATGGTCTCAAACTTAGTCTGAAGCCCAGTTCCTGTCATTTTAAAGTAGTCCCAATCCAGTTTCGATTCTATCCTAGTAGGTAACACGATTTCAAAACGGTATTCTCAAAGACTAAAAAAACATGTACATGGTGTTAATGAAATAACGCAATATCTCTTGGGGTCTGATCTGGTGCTAATACAACATTTTTTCTACAGAAACAACATCGAATTCTTAAATATAAAAAAAATTACGTTTCCATACAAACTGATGTCAGCTGGTCGCGGTTTTGTGTGGGAAAGTCAATTTATTTTTTTGCGATTCGATGTTGGCCACATAGAAATAGTTACCGTATTTAGGTGGTAGAATTATGTTAATAGCACCTTTTATAGTTTGTAATGCGTATAAAAAATAGAAAAACCAAATTAGTATTTTGTTCCATTTTTGGTTGCATTAAGAGCTTTTTGACACTTTTAGACAAAGTTTACAAGAATACGGTTTTTGATTAGAATTTTCGAGATCGGATTGAAACTGGATTTTAACTTCGTTTAAATTACAGGAATGAGGCTCTGTCTCCTTTTAATGTACAGAACAAAAAAATGTTCAGACTTATCTTTTCGAGCCTCATGTGTTATTCATTTATTGTGTGGCTATTCTTATTTCATGGTTTAAACGTAGTCTAATACTTTCTGAAATAAGGCCGTTACTAAGTGAACCAAACTGTATGTTAATAAATTATTTTCTTATGAAGTAATGTTAGTAATGGGCTTAAGTTCTCTGAACATATAATATTATAAAAATATGATTGAACTGTTCATTTTAGTAAATAATAATATATTAAAAATTATAAATGTACATATTTTTAGGTCTTCCTATTCCAGGTCTTATAGACTATCCACTTGCTGTTTGGAGTTGATTACACCCTTTGTCAAATCAGATAAAGGAAATTACAAAATATGTAATAAAACGGAAATGAAGTAATTTGTTTGTTGCCCGAGAGCATTTAAATTCAGTAAAAGGTTACCACATGACTTTGTAATTAATTTGTTTGCATTGTAAATATTGAAATACTAAAACGCAATTGTAAAGAAGCTCCTTACCAATCGAAAATGATAAGACAATCTCAATATTTATAAAAACTCGATTTAGTTATTATAAGTATAAAACAAGAACGGCTGGACCTAGTTTTAAGATCTTTGGTTTGTTTCTATTCGCGTGATTTCTATTCGCCCCGAATAGCACAATGACTATTAAAACCAAAAAAAATCACGAAAAAAATATATTATAAAAAAAGGCGGTACGAAGATTGCCGGGACAGCTAGTAATTTAAAAAAAGAAAAAATTAAAAATTGATGAGTTACATTATAAGGTAACCTTTACAATGCATACTGTTGTTTATTGACCACCAATGGGGCCGTGTGGGGACGGCAGTAAAGAATACACTTCCCCACCGCTAACAGGAGGCGTGTCGTAAGAGGCGACTAATTCCTGTAGCACAAGACGGGCAGCAGCGTATGCGTGCGAAATCTTATAAAAAAAACTGCGCTCGCCAACCCGCCTGCCTGATGATAGGTCATTGGGGGAGGCCTATGTTCAGCAGTAGACTTCCTAAGGCTGAAATGATGATGATGATGAATACACACAATGGACCGCTTTTGAGGTTGCCGTCTTAGATTTGGAGAGAGGCCTTAAAATTCCCGTAATTTATAAATAGTCTAGTCGAAAATGAGTTTTTTTTGGCATTTTCAGTCGCAAAACAATCTTTTTGTCATTTGACGTCATATCATACGTTACCTGCCTAGCTAGCATGAGCACTAAAACACGATATGATATATAGATATATCGACACCAACTGTAAAAATATGATAGATATAAGTAGTCTCCATGTTTAATCGCCGTGCCGGTGACGTCAATGATGATCGCTGTTTCGATAAAAAATCAAAATGGCGGTTATATCCATCATATTTTACAGTTGGTGTCGATATATCGCTAATATCATATCGTGTTTTGGTGCCATGCTAGGAGGGCAGCAAAACAGTTAGTTACACCATTTATAAGTCAAGAACGGATGGGCCGATTTTTATAATTTATGATTTTTTGGATTTGTCTCCATCCCGAATAGCAGAATAACTATTAAAACATCGAAAAATTCATGAAAAAAAAAACATGGTGGTACGAAGTTCGCCGGGACAACTATTACAGAATAAAATAAAAATGTTTTTTTTTCTTTTGAAAAATATTTTTTTATCTCTCTGATGCGACTGATCTCCGAAACGGCTGGAAAAAATACTTATAAAATTGTAAACAATCGGAAAAGTTTTTAAATTGATATAAATCATAAATCTTGGCTGTTCCCCCCAAAACCACAACAACTAAGTATAATTATTATAAAGGCATGGTAACATTTTTCGTAATTAAAATGTTCTACGGGTGAAAGAGCTTTGATGCATATTTGTATTTTCAAAAATATATAAGTCAATGATTTCAAAGCAATTATTTGTGCTTAGAATATTTTGTTAATTTTAAGTAGGTACTTTTCTGGTCAAACTTTCTAGAGTGCCTTCAAGCTTTATTGTTTCTATTTTAGTTGAAGAATCAAATCCAGTTTAGTTATTTATGTGTAAACTTGTTAGAACATTATTAGCAAATCACTTCTCTTTATTTAAAAAATATTTTGGTACGAATTATACATTTCTACGTATATTTTTGCAAACTTGTGTTTGTATTTTATTAGGTTAAGATTTTTATAGTTTTTACTTTTATGCCACTAAGTACACTATCAAAATATTAGCGAATTACCTTCTACCTGTTTGCGTAACAATGTTCTGTGCTCGTTGAGTCTCTTGTAGTAATTTAGCATTATCTTTTTAAAAAGCCGCTTACAATAGGCTAGTTTCCTGAGTCAACAAATGATTGTTCTATTTAGTCCGGCAGTTAGATTATCAAAAAATATTGGACCCATATTTTGTCTTTTGTCAATCAAACAAAAAATGCCGAAGATAAAGCGCATCAAAGTTTAGGAGTGACGTCACGTCTTGCTTAAAAGTGCCGCAAGGCGTGACGTTACGCGGAACTTTAACGGGCTATATCTTCTTTTTTGTTTGATTTAGAAAAGAAAAAATACGTGTCCAATATTTTCTGTTGATCCAACTGACGCACTAATTAGTTTTTTTTAGGAAACTAGTCCATTTAGATGCTTTGAACAGGCCTCGCCATGTACGACAGCTTTCGCACGTTTATTGTTTGTTTGGATCAGCATTCATGTATTGAATAATTGTAATGTACCCAATGAAAAACATAAATCCATAAACCATATCTTTGAAAGACCTGAAGCCGAATTCCCGTAATTTAAAAGTAGTCACAAGCCAGTTTAGATCCGGTCCCAGTAACATTAAGATCAAAGAAGGTATTATCGTAAACTCAAAAAACCCAATTATAGTTGTATATATTTCTGTCATATGACGAACTTTTTGACAATTTAACATCCTTATATAAGTATACCAGAATACCGGTTTTTATAGTAATGTTACTGGGGCTTGATTGAAACTGGATTTTGATTACGTTCAAATTACGGGAAATAGGCTTTTGCTGTAGTGCGTAACACGCACTTATCGACGACTTTAACGCCAGAAGTTCCACTGAAACTTCTAAATTGAAAGCGCCTTTGAATCCTACATTATCATCTTTAATGTACTGATAACCATATGATTATTTAAATTAAAGTGTGTAAGCATTATCTTTTCGTGTTTTTAATTTGTTAGCTTTAGTCCGCACAGTCATGATATCAAGCGCAGAATGCCTAATGGTACCAGGCCATTCGTTGGCGTGGTATTATTTGCTGTGCCTAGGCCCTAGATCCAAAGGCAAGGACCGAAAAGTAGAGGTAGACCGTAGAGGGTTTAATCGGTTTATTTTAACGATTCAATTAACCCGACGTTTACGCTTAATCCTTAAATACGTAAATAGAGACCGGTTCACTTTTGTTTCATTTTTTCATATTTTTCATCTACTACATTTTCTTATTTTCATTGTTGTCCAATATTATTTATTCTAGTTCTTTCCGATTAATCATAAACGGGTCGATATTATACGGGTTAATAAAGCCTGATACGTATAATACCTTACGGGTTATCGTAAATACCTATGGCTTAATTGGAACGTCTGTATACTCTAACCCTTATACCCGGTTTTTCAGTCCTTGTCCAAAGGACTGGATAAAGATGATAAAAGTATAAAAGTACTTTATTTCATAACTAAATAAAAAAACATTATCCCATACGAGGCATCGACAGTGGCGTGCCCCGGGACCTCAAGCTCAAGGGCCTCCATTAACGATGTTCGAATAATTCTATATAGTTGCCCAACAATCGAACAGCTCGAGCTGAATGCAAAAACAAAGTAAGGTTTAATTCTGAAAATAAAATTTATTTTTATTTTAGTCTCAATTGAGCGAAAGACTGCGTAACTAGGTATTATGAGGCTCTAAAATTAAACTACTCTCATAGGAAATCCTAAAACAATACTAAGACATTAAGTATGCGAAATGGAATCCTAATTTTTCAAAAATACCTGTCTCTAAATTCACTTGCGTATGAAAGAGACTGACCCAAGATACAATATAACATTTCGTGTGTTTTTATAAATTCCGTGCCAAATGTAATATTAATAATACATGGTTTGTTTTCTCCTCGTCACCCCTGGCATGTATGCAGCACATGGATTTAGTACTACCCCTGATGCAGCATGAAGAATGTAGGTAGGTATGTATGCAGTTGGCTTGGTTGCGTCTTGTATCTTTTCTGCTAATCTGAAAACTAAGAGCGATCATACCCCACTGAACCTTCAGTTAACGGGTAGGAATTGTATTCGTAGAGAGAAAACTTAGGTAAGATCTAGGGTAAGATAGCCTTGTACCGCTTGGACGTATTCAGATGTAACTTACCTAGTACGTAGGTCACACTATAAGTTTTGCGTAACTTAAAAAAACAACATGTTATAACCAAAATATTATGTTTATTGCTTTAAAACTGATGAAACTCCATACGGATTGTAGGTAGGTACCTAAAATAACAGAATAATACTGCTTTTCCTCTTTCTGTCATACTTAGTTAAATGATTTAACATTGAACAACAACAATTGAATAAATTAAATGGAAAAAGTCAAAAATGCTTGTACGCAGAATAACAACTTAAGTATTCTGGTGGTAAGCAACGTTTAAGTATTTACGGAGGAGGTGCCCTGTCAATTGAGATGAGTTATAGGTATAGGTACATTACCTACCTTAATTACTTAGGTATTATTATCTCCTATTGTTTGAATACCTACCTACTAATTGTGATTATCTCTCTGTAGAGTAAGTATCTTTCAATTGCAAATTGAATTAGCTATAAAGCTTCTGCTACGTATCTTTTTAATCACATTAGAAACATAGTCGTTTGTTATTCTTATCTACCAACTCACTTTTATTACCCTGGTGGCTTGTTTCTACATCGCTGAAAAAGTGATAAGCGTCTTATAAAATGATAAACTCTGATCAGAGTTATAAGTCGTTTATGACCAGTTTGTGCTAGCACAGCACAGAGAGCATAATATTGACAGACACAAAAACGTCCCACGAGATTCGTTAACCGTTTTAGTGAACGGCGCGCAAAGCTTTTGCGCAAGCTTTCCACGTTTCGCCAGCGCCCTATGAAAACTGGGCGGAAAAGCTACGGGCTCTGAAGACCACAGTCGCGCATCGCCCGTTTCGCCTGCCGCACCCATCGATCCGCGTTCCGAACAACGAACTGCGTGCTGTGTGTCAATTATCAGTTTATCAGTGTAGTGTCAGCGTACAAAAGCAACGATGTCCTTCGACAACGATGAGCTACGTGACGAGTAAGTGCACTTAAATTACATTGTTATTTATATTGTGATGTGCATGTACTGCCTGTTAAGGCCGGGTTATTCTGTTTGGGAAATTACTTTTTATGAGTACCACCTACATATAATATCTATAAGGTACCATCATGCATCACCAGACACCATACAACATGTATTTGCCACCTCAACTGTAGTTTAAATATTTTAAATATTCGGGTAAACAACTATTACCAATTAGGATGTCTATTCACGTAATTGTTACTTCGGTAATAAACAATGACATGACCCATTAATCAAAGTAGGTGAACTTGATGCAACCCCCTTTCAGTTGTTTACCTAGTTTAAAAGGAAGGATAATAAACGACTGAACATTGTAATACTTAAATCTTTCCTTTTTTTGTATTCATTATTTTTTCTTACCGGTCAAGTAGGTAGATGTCATACCTATAATCAACCCGAAGAATGTTTTCAGAGTCTAATGATGTAGGTTTGTTACTACAATATATATATATATATATTTATATACTAAATACTATAGTATATATATATATATATATATATATATTTATATATATATATATATATACTATAGTATTTGATCTCTTGGTTTATTATTATGTAGGTACATAACCACTCAATCAGAAACATCATTGTTGTGACTCTAAACAGTTTGGTCGAATACGGTATTAGGTACTTTTATTGAAATGCTATAGTCCGTTCATACCTATGAGATTAGCGTTGATATTACAAAACGATGTTTACTTCCTCGTAGCTGTTAATTACTAAATCAGCAGGTTTGTTACGCGAACATTAATTATTTATCACCAGCAAGAAGTTCCGACTTTGCACGGTTTTGCTGAGGAACGTTTCCAAGTGTTACAGGGGCAACAACCAAAACCAAGAAATTCTATAGAAAGTTCTTCAATATGTTTCGATGTTGCCAGATGTTGCAACCTAAAGGTGGTTGAAAGTAGGATTGTTATCATGCTTTATTTAAGAGTTAGCGATCGCTAATTGGCTATCTATGTTGAGAAGTATTAAACAGTATGTAAAATAACAGAGGGCGGTCCTTTCAGTCAGGTTTCTAGATAAATAAAAATAAAAATGTACAAAAACAAGCTTAAAAAAAATAAAAATCCAAAAAAAAAATCTTAAGTTAAGAGATCCTTAACGTATGTTTGGTGAAATGGTGACAAATTCAGCTAATTTCGTTTAGCCGTTAAAGCGTGAGTAGCATGACCTAGTAAAAACATACAAACATTTACATTTAAATGATACAGCAAGTAGGTATGTTATTTAATTTAATATTATAAAGTAAAACCGCGTAGTTTCCCGAGGCGGCCACACAACAAAACCTACTAGTTTCATGAGTAAACAGTAAGTGAAGTGAGTAAAGTTTCACAATCGTTTTGGTAGATATTTGTTTTTAGGAACGCTTAAAGGTGAAACATATAAATATTCATTTATATACAAAATCGATAAAGCAATGCTCATACTAATATCTACGAGTAACTCCAGGTGAGTTATGGAAAAGTTTGTTTAGATTAATTTAACTACATTTACTTCATTTCAGGTTGATGTTGAGCCCAGTAGTTTTAATCTTTGGCACATTTTTCTCGGGAATTTCTAAGTAGCAGACTAGCAACAGCACGAGAAGTACGAACTTCAATGAATACGATAACATATTAATTGTGATTTATTAAAGCGCACAGTTTGTAGAGTTTATTAAACATTGCTGTGCCACATTTATTGTCCGCTAGGAGATTCGAAGCGAGCGTGCATTGTATCGAGAGCTCGCTTCTTTTGCAAAATGTAGTTGTTCTATACTTGATGTGGCAGCCTTTGGTACAAGTTTGAATGAATCGTTCCGTAAGTCGATCATATAGTAGTAACAGACTATTCGTCATTGGAAAGCTGATCCAGCGATACATCGTGATATCGCGAGCTGCGCAAGCTCGTAATCTTTACTTTTATAAATATTGTATTATTTGTGATATTTAGCGGTTTATTTCGTGAACGACAAAGGTAAGAATTATTTTTTTGTTAAGTTAATTAATACGGTTTTAAAAAAATGGTTTATGTATTTTAGTTTAGTCGCTATACTTATTATTTATTTGAGTTAAGTTAAAAACATTGATTTGATATTTGTGAACGCGTGTTTTAGATTTAATGGTAATTACCTGCAGTGATTTTTGAAGATTGATAGTATATTAGATAGAATAAATAAATAAAAATTTATTAAAAAATATATTAATATAGATAAAATTATAGCTAAAAACCTATACATTATATTTGCGTCATATTTTTGTGGACATTGCAACAGTCGACCTTCGTGGCTCAGAGGGAAAGGGTATAAAATAAAATTACGGAACGCTAAGAATGCACGGCTAGTCCGCTAATGCTAACATTAAAAGTAAGTCAGTAAAACTTAACAAAAAGTACAATTGTCGGAAGAATACCTTCCCTTAGTAAAAGAGGTTCAAGTGACAGTAATTTTATAAATAAAGTCATTAAGAGGTAACCTAGGTTCCATAACATATAACGATAATGTTTAAGATTGAGGGACTACAAAATTTAATAAACTTGCCCTGTAATTCTCATTAAGTACGAATACGTACCTACGAGGTGACAAATTAACTATTCGAAAAGAGCAAGTCGAAATCCTATACCTACTATATTTCAAAACTCCTAAAAAACTTTACAAGTACCTAACCCTCCTTTTAAGCACCAAATGACTTCAGACTAATAATAAGGATCGTTTGGCTATCTTGTCTGACAACTCGCCAAACCAACTCACTACGACCTTGATGACGACGGCTGTTTGCAAACATACACTTCTATATCTTACTCCGATATGTTGTGCACAAAATTAACTAGATTATATATTTTTTTGGTTAATAACAACTACACATGATAGTACGATAGATAACCTTTAAGTAGACGCGCATATTATAAGAACAACTTAATATTACACAAAAAGAATCGCGACTTCGATGTTTACATTCTTTAGTGAGCCAGTCAGCTGGAGTTATAATGTATCTACTTAAAAGTCTGTTTTGTATTTACAGTTAAAATAAATAATAACTACTGAACCTAATACTTACAACACAAAGCAAAAATTTGTAATATATTCTGGTTATTATCCTTTTATAGTTAAGTACACGTGAATCACATTTAACAATAACTTTACTTTTCCATATTATTTGTTCATTTAATTTTCGTATTGTTCGTTCAATTTTTTATTTTGTTTGGTTATGTTATTTTATTTAAGGAACTTGAGTATGCCGTGTAACTGCAAGTTTGATATTTCGAACGGAGGGCCACTTCAGCCCAGCGGATGCGAGAAACACCGCGCCACTGACCGCAATGGTCACCACCAGCACCATAGAAGGACATTCGATGAGCACGAGGACAAAGCCCTTGAAGACAGGCCCTCATACGAAAATATTGATGAAGTGGATCTCTCCGTTAGGTTGTATTCTTACACTACCTACTTTAGCAAACTTGGTAGGGAATTAAGAAGTTTTCACGGGTTTGAGTTAACCGCGTGTTATAATTACCTTCTTATAGCTTCTTTCTTTTAATAGTAAAATAGAAACAAATAAAAGTTATTTAGGTACTTTATCATGCAACATGTTATACTTGCCTATAAAATTATTTAACTATAAAAGTCGGAATACAGGTTTAAAAAAAGGTGATTTTGTTTCTTTGTGTGTGTCTATGAACATCTATAGGTACTAAAATTTGTGTATATTTAGCTTTAGATTAACGTAGCTAACCTACGTAAAAGCATAAGAGAGAAATCTTTTTTCTATTTTGTTAACAATAGAGAGCTCCATCGCTACCTGCGCGATATCATACAAGTCGTATCGCGCGGTATCAACTTTATTAATAATACTTAGGTAACCTTTAGAATTTAGATGTTTCCGATTTTAAGAATATTGTTATTATAGGTGGCACAAAAACACAATACCAATAATTCAAAATGTGTTAGATCAATGTACAATTGAATCAATAGGTAGATTTAAAATTTAAACACCCGGCCAAGTGCGTTAGACAGGGTTCCGCAGTCTTAGTTAAATGTTAAAATATAGATCAGAGCTCTCCAAAAAAATTGTTCATGTTAAAAGTTGAGTTACGATTTAAAATATAATATTTTAATAATATAAACGTAACGTGTTCGCATCGCACAAAACCGTAACTAGGTAGATAAACATGTTATGATAGATAAATACATTTTATTTTGCAAAACCTACACATTAAAACAAGACAGAAATAATAAAATAAAGATCAACAATAGCTTAAAACAATAAAATCAACAGACATAAAATAATGACAATAAGTAAGTGCGAACCCAAAAAAATGTATGGACATTGTTAACTTAAATAGACCCTTGACATAAAATACCTAATACACAATAAGTTTTAGCCTTAATCAAGAGAAGAAGAACCAAAAAAAAGGCCCACATGCAGCTAGTTGCCATGATATTAATGTTTTTATAAAAATATTTCGTAACTTTGCTAACGTTATTGATATTATATATACCTAGAACGAGGCTGGCCAGTTCATTTCCAGGATTGAACAAAAAATTTAGGATCTTTCTTTTAAAAAATATTTCGTTATTAATGTGAAAATATAATATTAAAACCAATCTCTCTCTCGATTGGTCCCACAGTAAAAGTTGTTTCTATTTATGAGAAGAACAACGTAGTAGAAGGTACTATGTCCTTCGTTTAATTACACCTTACCTGTATATTAAATAAATTTCTTTTGCAGGTATCCAGATGGATCGGTGCGCCTGCGAAACCCAAACATCGAGCTCATGGACCAAGACATACTGTACCACCTGGCACTGGGCAGCGGATCCCATGACCTCGTTGAGATGTTCGGAGACGTGAAGGTTTACATCTTATCTAGCTACAGTAGAATGCTGTAATTAAGTAGATACTTACACTCAACTATTAGGCGCCTAGTGTTAATACAATACCTTGATAGATTCATATATATATATATATTTAAAGAAGCGTTATCACACTGCTATTTGCAAGCGAATTCAAAGCGAGGAGATTGGACTGGCTATGTATTCGCCAGCGCAGCGGGATCGCAGTAATTTGTTGCAACAAATTCTTTTAATCTTAATATCTTAATATCTGCTTGCTTTCGTATTTATTTGTTTTCTGCGTCTTCCAAGTACAGAGCAAACAGGAGTGTTTTCTCATTAGGTATCCATTCTGAACTGATTGCCCGAAACGTGGATGGCAAGCAGCGAGCTCACCGCGCATCTCCGGCGTGTTCGCTGCGCGCTCGAGGCGCACTCGCCTCTCTTTGAACTCGCTCTTAAATCGCTTATGTGATAAGGGCCTAAACATCATGAAGATATTATGATAAGTTTATATCTTGGTAATTCCAGTTCGTGTGTATGGGCGGCACGCCGAAGCGCATGGAGCAGTTCGCGTACACCATAATGGCGGAGATCGGGCACAAGCTGCCCTGCGGCACCACGCTGCAGGATATCAGCCAGTTCTCCTACAGGTACTCCATGTACAAAGTGGGGCCTGTCCTCTCTATAAGTGTAAGTATTCAACCTCAGTCAATCTAAGCCTTCTTTAAATCCTGTTTTGTGTTTAGGTACCTTCTATCCACGTACAAATATACTACACTTTCCAAGACTTTAACAACCGCTAAAACTTAAAGTCAATACATCTTTTTCTTTCCTTTTTGTAAAGAAAATTAAGACCGTATACAGCTGTCAAATCAAGCTTCTATAGACAATTCTACCGTTTAAACTTTTTTATTTTTTGCATTTACAATAATGCTAGTTTATTATACTCGTATCAAGAAAAATATTTTTACTTGAATATTTTAACTGCCTCTGGTGGGATTCGAACCCATGACCTTTCGCTATACGGGTGACTGCTCTTCCAACTGAGCTACGGAGGACATAGTAATGTTGGAGAATTTCTTCAAGTGTTTATAGCTATAGTTAGTAAGCCAGCATCGTTTCACTTACTAACAGCTATAAATACTTGAAGGAACCGAAAACAATACTTAGGGCCATTTACTTTGTTTTATTCACTCGAAGAGAGATTGACTTCCTGGAATCGAACGTGTATACAATAGTGTTTTATTTATTAGTTTATTTTCATATTTACATACAGTACCTTTAATAAAGCAAGTATTTAGCTACGTTAGCTACAGGTTATACGTAAGAGCGGTAGTAGCTCAGTGGTCTGAGTCTCGTCCTGCATCCGCAGGTCGTGAGTTCACATCCCAGCATAATATGTTACACGTACCAACACGTATCTCTGAATGATTTACCTATACCACTTGCTCGTTGTTGAGGAGAAACATCGTGAGGAAACCTGCACATTCAAATATCACAATCCAAAATTTTTAGTTTCTCCTGTCTTAGTGTTACGGACACTGATGTCGAATCGTTCCAAATTTATACATCATTTGAAGCGTAGCCCTCGCTAGGAAAGAGCCCCTGCCTAGAAGCCGGACAAAGCGCTCGAAAGAAGGAAAACATCTTACCATAAATAATACGGTATTCCTATTTCTCATTAGAAACTAGACCCTACGCCGAATTTACATTGTCTCCTGGCTCTACTGCGTGGTTAACCAGAAAATATAAAAGTAACTATGATATTCATCTACTTTCGAATTAAATGAAATAAAAAAAAAGATACCAAGGAATGTGATATTGTTCACAATTGTTGTTCGTAACCCACCGAAGTGCGTACATCGTGACCCCACAAACGTGACTTGTTACGTAATTCTACCCCTGAAAACGTATGAACGTCGGTGGGCGGAAGCCTTTACAGTTTCATAAAGAATTTGTTAAAATTAACAACAGAGTTTGTTACAATGCTCCTTTCAACCTCAATTTGTTATGAAACAATTTGGGTAGCAGAATAAAACACTGTGGTCTGTGGATAATAAAGCATACCTTACAAAACATATCTTGCTTTTATTAATCTGCATATAACTATTCTAATGTCAGAGTCTACGCAAATGATCGAAACGAAACCTGTTACAAAAAGTAATAAACAATCAAGAACTACAGTGTACATTGACTTAGAAAATGCTACACGCAACTGTGTATTAATCCCTATATTTTCTTCGACTAAAATGAAGGTTGTCGCCATTGTTTCTGTTGTAGGTATGTATGTGATAGAAGCTATACAGAACTTAAGTAGTTGTCGCCCGCGAACGTCCAATTGAGATAAATTAACCAACGTGCAGTCTGTATCACATGTGCGGTCTGCTTTTAATGCACGTGCTCACGTTGATTGTTGTTGCGACATATACAGGGTGACTGAGACGAGAGAATCACTTTAACAAGATATTTTGCACATTAAGATAAACAGCTTTGACTACAGGGCCAAAGTTGCAACACAAAACGAAATTACTGTTGCTCTATATCATCTCTATACATTATCGTCTAGGTAAATAACTATTTCGTATGGAGAGGTTTTTTTTCTACAGTTGGTGCCATAGTAAATGTTGTTCATTTCGACGGGAAGAATATATCATATTAAACTTTCTACTCGTCTTACCAGTCGCTCTGTATAATGAGATTCTCTACTGTATGTATCAAGTGATCTAAAGTACAAGGTTGATCTCTTCCCAGAGGGTAGCCAAAGGCAGAAGTGACGAATGATAAAAACATATTGAGTGTAATCTTTACCTGGGTCTACTTTATGTTATTTGCTTGTTAAATTGTTTAAGAGAGCTGGGGTTCAATTCCCGTAATTTAACAGTTGTCGCAACCCAGTAACGTTACTGTCATACACGGTATTATGAAAACCCAAAAAAAAATTGTTCGTAATGCGACTGAAAATAAAAGAATCCAATATGAGTTTTCTGCCCCATTATCATTACAAACAAATTACAAGCATTACAAAATTTACAAACATTTTGATAAATGGCAAATTAAAAGTTTACCAGAATACCGTTTTTGATGGTAATTTTACTGGTACCGGATTGCAAATACTGTCAAATTACGGTAACTGGGCTTCAAAGCACAGAATGAAGAGCAACAAAACTTGAACACAGGGGCCACCTTCATCATCTGCAGATAAATATTAGAGATGATAATGACACGCGACACTTTAGCGTTCTGAACCTAGGTACTAGCTCAAATCGTGCCAATACACAATATAGGCATCTTCTGTTATTGCTATTCACTGAAATCAAATGTCAAATATTAGACTTACTAGACTACCTATCATCCGGTATGGATTGTCGTTATGATGGTTTAGTTCAAGGGCATTAATTGACACTAACTATCTGGTACAAACGTGGTACCCTTTTTATAGATTGAGCGGCGTTCCAGCAAGTCTCAAAGGTACCTATGCCTTGAACATTTAAAAGGTAAAGGCACCCGGGTCAGTCATCTCCGGGGCTAATTGATACCTACTGACTGGTACACAGGGCACCTCCTAATTGCTTGCCCTCTTGACCCTTTGGTTATTTGTTTAAATTTAATTGTCGTTAGAATATTTAGGTACATTCGCGGATTTTAATATAAAAGCTACAAGAATTTGAGTCTGTACATGAATCAGAAGATTTAGTTGATTATATCGATAACACATTTTTAGTTCAATGTTAAACATTTCATGTCAGCTGCATGCTTCCAGACTTAATTGAGTATTTACAAATTGGCGTTATATTACACATCGGCGTTATATTTCTGATAAATTGAAATAGGTACTAACGAGCACTTTTATAGAGAGGTAGGTATAACTTCCTTGTTAAGATGCTCTTGAGAGTGACGATGGTAATTACTTACTAATTCCGATCCCCAAAGTCAGCAAACTTCTTGATCGATCGCGCGCGTATTTATCCTTGACGTGTCATTCGTTTGGGTTAAAAATATCATTGTTTGTTTTGAATTAATAAGTAGGTATAATAAAAATAGAATTCTCATGCTGCGCCGAGACCATGTTGGTCTTTACCTAACCGTGTTTATTTAATTATTTAAAAAAACCGACTTCAAAATCACTAAAAAGCTAAAAATAACTTTTAAACAATCATATATAACAGTTATTTTTAGAGTCGGTGCAAACAACCACATTCAAACACTCTACGGCTGGCACCGACTCCAATATTTGACTCCAAATTTGTTTTATTTCACTGTGTTTTATACATTCTGAATGGCGATCTGTGATGTAATTATAGCTAAATTGCTTCTCATGACGATTCAAATAAGTCCAAACACGGCTATGATACATTGTTTTATCACAGAGTTCCGGTGCTTACCTTCCGCCTTCTTCATCAGATCAGTTTGATGGTATCATTCTCACCAGAATCATTTATTAAAATTTGATTTGTCGGCTATGGCAAGGCTTGACTGTCTTAATGAAAATATCTTATCGCTACTCGTGGAAGACTATTGTGACCAACTATGGTCTTTTTCATCAGTTCCACCTCAGCAAATGATACTTTCTGAATGCAAATGCTTGACTTGTTGTTAAATATACTAAAATCGCTATATGTATAACTATAATATTTTAAGAGTTCCCTCAATTCCTCATGGATCCCACCATCAGAATTGAATTTTGAAAAAAAAGTGACCAATCTGGTGGTATACCCTTTCAATTGAGAAAATCATTTTTCAAATCGGTTCATTAATGGCGGAGTTCTGAGGTAACAAACATTTTAAAACATTTTTGAAGTCGGTTAAAAAACAAAGTTAATCTTTGGTCTAAGGATGTACATATCCTTTAATTAAATAAAATTAACTAACTAACAATAATTGACTGTTAGCTAGCACTGAATTAACTTCTTCATAACTTTTTTTCTGTGTTTTTCTAAATATGATTAGTTTTTTTTTCGGGTAGGTGCGAATGAGAAAAGGGAAACTCTCCAGGCAGGCACAAATTCCAAAAATGACTGATTAATATTATTTCAACATTATAGTTTCTACTAAAGTACAAAAAATATATGCAAGTGAACATGTACACATCCTCATTAAATTGGAAGAGTATGAGAGTTTATAAGTATTCAAGCCTTTGGAGGTCTTGTCACTGTTAAGGCGTACTGAAATACGGAGCACACGGAGCAAGGAGTGTAAAAGATTCTGTTTATCTGTAAATCTGAAGGGATAAAAACTCGTTTTAACAGAGAATGGTTAGGGTTAAAAAACACTTTTATTTTATTTTATTAGATTATTGTATCTCAGCCCAGGAAAATGAAGGTAATCCTATTTGTCATGGAGGAGGTCGAGAAAAAACCCAGTAGCCCACAATTGTCCCGAAGCAGTGGTAGAATAAGAAAATATAATGGATATAAAATATGGATGGAAAATATAGTGCAAAAGAGCTTAATTTAGTCCCATTTGCAGGAACAAATTGGTTTTATTGGTTTTTATAGTCCAGCAAGCCCATCCTCTTTAATTTTGTCCGTGCCAATGAATATGTGCCCCAAATTGTGATAAAGATGATTTACTGATGACTTAATTATTAGGTTTTCATTATTCCAGCACGGCATGGGCATTCCATCGGTGGGCATTCTGTTGCACGAGATCATCAAGCTCATGTACCACGCGAAGGTGCGGGACCCTGTGTTTTTCCGCATCGGCACGTGCGGCGGCATTGGATACGAGGGCGGCACTGTCATCATTTCAGAAGAAGCCGTCGATGGTGCCCTCAAAAATGCATATGAATTGGCGAGTATAAACGACTTATTAGTTGATATAAAATACGAAAGAGTTCATTTGTAGGTCTGACAAAAGGTTTTTAAAATACCAGGTGAAAACATTTTTATTATAATGTTCCCGCACAATCTGCCTGATCTAGACAAAATTGGTTTGGGTTATTACTAATCTAACATTACATTTATGAACATCATAACTACTTATGTTTTTTTTTTCGCGGTCGCGATCCTTGTTATGGAATGAAACATTAACAAGAAGTTTTACAATATTTAGTCAACAACCAACCAGTTTTCATTTTCACAAACTTAGTGGTTTAACGGCAATGACGTCATGTATGATTCTAATAAGTAGGCCTGCTGCACTTTTCAGATCAATAAGCAAGTTTTGTTTTATTTAATTGCAGACAGTGTTGGGCAAGACGATTCAGCGTCCTGCCAAGCTAGACAAACGTCTGGCGCGGGAGCTAAGGGCCCTGGCAGATCCTGAGGACCCGTACGATACCGTAACCGGCAAAACGATGTGCACCTATGATTTTTACGAAGGTATTTGTTTCTTTTTTTAACAGACGGCTAGAATGAAATGGTTATTAAATAAAACTGTGTGTGTATTACATGCAATAGGTAATACCTTAAACAGCTACCGGTATTTTTTATTTATTTTGATCTGCTTTAAGTCTGTCACTCACTTCCTGAGGAATGAAAGTTGCGGTACTAGTATTCAAATGTCAATTTGTCGTAAATTTCATGTGAGTCTTGTCATTCGCACGTTCCGCGTTGAGCCTATCGTTTTTTTTAATTATAAAGCACCGCTAATCGTTACTAACTATTGCAGGGCAGGGTCGTCTAGATGGCGCGTTTTGCGATTTCACGGAAGCCGACAAAATGGAGTATCTTGAAAGCATACACAAGTCAGGCGTCGTCAATATTGAAATGGAATCTCTAGCGTTCGCCGCCCTCACACACCACGCGGGCATTAAGGCTGCTGTGGTCTGCGTCACACTGCTCGACCGGCTTAAAGGAGATCAGGTCTGATGATCTTAAGCTGAAAAAAATCTTAGTTGGTGACTTTGGTTGACTAAATATCTTACGTAAAGAAATGAGTTATCCTTCGTGAAATGTCAACCCCAAAATTTCTAGAATGGTAGTGGCGATTTTGATTAGTCACTTGCATAACTTAATTAATGTTTAGACATAAATATACATTGTTACAACAAGGCAATTCAATAAATTTAGTGTTAAGACAGTTTATACTGTCACTTTTTATTAACAAAGGAGAGAAGGAGATGTACAGAATAGGTACTTAGTGAAAATGTCAGGTAGGGTAGGGCAAAGTTTTTGGGATGTGTATACTGTTTAAGTGTGCCCGGCCTCTATACGGAATAATTGAGTATTATGACTATTCTCAGAATCAGAGTTTATGCAACAATTATATGTATTATTCTAGTTTTTAAATGGAAGTCTGTGCCTGCTAGGCTTTTATTAATTAACTTTCTCAAAGAAAGATCTTCAAATATCTTAATTTATATTCGATACATTTGTCACCAAATAACAATTTATCTTATTTTAGGTCTTGGCGCCTAAAGAAGTTTTGGATGAGTGGCAGCAACGTCCTACAAAACTGGTCTGCCGTCATATCAAAAGGTATTTTGAATTGTGCCATGCGTGTAATCGGCGCTAGAGATAACGTCTCGATAACCTCTGACACGCAATCAGTTACGGAAATTGGTTGCGGTTTATCCACTTCTGATTAATTTAGATACGATCCATTCATCTATACAGTTATGATTTATCGGAATTTTCAAACTTTATCGGAGGTACCTAGCAGTGAAGGTTTTGATTTAAGCCAATATTATGGTCACAGTGCCCTTTTAAGATCTAATGTTTGTTAATACGTATCATGTTATGACATCGAGTATTTCTTTGATAAATTTTTACTAAGTGAGTTATGAAATAAGGAGACATTCGCCGTTACTAGATAAAAATTATCATCTACCTTGACGGTATGTGTATTATGTAGATAATGTTTGGAGCACCTAATATTTTCAATGTAAGCAATTTTTATTATAATAAATGGTAACAACAATCACACCAATTCCTAGCCCCCATCCAAGCATAATCAGCTCGTTACTGTCGCGACTTAGTTAACGGATATATAGGTACATCCATAGAATATTTATTTATAATATTCATGACTCAATTAAGCTCAGGGACAAATGTTCGTGCTCGTCACACAAACACTTGCCCCTTGCGGGATTCGAACCCGTGACTGTTGGCTTTGTAGTTCAAAGCGCGTATCACTAGAACACACGGTCGGTTGTAGTTATCATCAGCTAGTTTCCGTATAATTCCATATTTACTCGAATTATTAGAGAATGAGACAGTCTTTCGCGTCTTTTGTTTCAGATATCTGCAGATGAAAGGCCGCTTATCGCTGGATGGACATGGCTCGGTTGCCGTGAAGAGTCCTCGTCGGTTCAAGCTTGTGCAGCAGGAATCAGAAACCTACGACTAATATCATTCGTTGGAAATTCATCTCGACCAGCAAAAATTTAAGATTATAGGAGTATGATACGGGGCGATGTTTATTATAAGTTGCGAAATGTGTTCACACGGTGCACCTTAAATACATTCAAATCGCAAGTAGCCTGCAGTCACAGTATGACGCACTGTAGCTTCGGTGTCATCGACTTATCAAATCTGTGCTTCCTTTAAAGCACTGTTTAGTTGGCACTTTTATCTATTCCGTAGTTGCGGCACCATCCGCGCCGTGCCGGAGCGATTTTCACTGCGTGACTCGTAACGGCGAAACCTTATAGACCAACATCGCCAGTAGGACAGTCTTTGAAAAAATAAATATAGGATCGCTTATCGTGCACCATAATAGCAAGTAACAAAAGTATTATTATGACCCTGTATCATATTTCTCTTCTCGCTGCAAGGGAAGAGTCTACGGCTAGACTCTTCGGTCCCAGTGCTACACTTGCGTGGCCCTGAATGCAAATAAATTATTGTCGACGTTTGCGACAACATCGACCAATGGATATGAGTATTATTTATAGTTTGGTTACAAAATGCACGTACTAATAATGGCAAATTAGATCAACCGTTTATATTTTTTACCTTTTCATTGTTGAATTGGTAGCAGAAAAAAGATACGGCGATCATCTTAATTTTGTGGTAGAGATATAATCAACGAATCTGGGAGAATTTTAACACGCTTTTAGCCAACATATATTATTTAGTGTTTAGAAATAAGTTCTGTTTCACCTTTGACATAAATCAATATTCAGTGCTTGTTTTTGTGTCTTGTACCTTCCCAGTATTAGGTGATGTTATAATTTTCAGTTATACCATCTACTTTCTTTAAATAATTTTAAAGGCCACGTGTAGTATATTACTACCAATTAATCCTCAATAGTATGTATAGGTAGTAATATACTCTACTATGTTTTGATTTTAAATAAAAAAAAGTTTTAAGTAATTTCTTTACTGTCAAGAAAACTCATGAGTAATACATATGCGTTAATGAAGGTGTAGTAACCAAATGGTGCAGTAACTTTTTTGTGACGCAACGTTTTACTAATAGTTTTTTTTTAAATAACAATAACTGGGGTGTGGATGCACCTTTTAACGTCACTATCAAATCTCATATTTATGCATCACTGCCATATCTACAGAACTAGTGAGATCGTTTTGAAATGTTTATATTAAATTATTGTCTGTAATTAAAATGTTGATTGTAACTCACTAGTAACTGTTATCTGTAATGTTAATAGTGTGCATGGCCTTTACAGTTTGCTTCAGGCATTTAGTCACAATTTCGCATAAAATTTTATGGACATTGCTGTTGTCGCGCTATTAAATATCTCTTATATCGTAATATGATGGTGGTCCTGGGGTATAGTAGTACCTCTTAACACATACTCGTATAAGTACCATGCATGTATGCTTTATCGTGGGAAATAAAGTAAGGTTCGGTTGAGGTAGGTAGGTACAGCCCTTTAGTATTTAGTAATATCAAAGTAAACCTACCTGTTTTAATAATAGACCCTAGGGCCTAGTATGAATTTTATCATATCATCGCAAATATCGATCGAAAAGTAAACGTGAATTTGTATAGATCTCGGGGCGGCGTCGCATGGAGGCACATCAACAAAATCATGATTTTTCTTACAAATCCGCGTTTACATTCTCTGCAAAAGCGCTAGGCCCTACTAAAATATAATTATGAATTTGAGCAGCATAAGGCTACATAATATGCGCTAATAGTTACTTTAAGTAAGGGTTGGTATGGGCTCAACAATGTTTATGGGATTTTGGTCTCGAATAAAAAGTAGTCTATGTGATTAATTTTAATTTCCAGTTCCGTTAAGCAAAGAAAACCTCAATGGCAACAGTTTCATGTCTTTTAATAGCTCAGTAGCAACAGCTACTCAGATGCTAGTGAGAATTTTTGTAGCAACTCAGATTGAATCTTTATTGTGTACCTACCCACACAATCGGTAAGGCTTAAAATATAATCTTACTTATACACTTAAACAAGTAAGCCAATTAAAGTTTCTTTAAATTTTGGACGCATAAAATTGTAAGTAGTACTTTACTGTACTTGTATTTTTACTACAGAAAACTTTGGTAAATTAGTATTTTGGTAATGGACGGATGAAATAAGTACCTATTATAAAAATATTGTTTTAACTCGTACATTAATTACGCTCTTTTACGAGTAGTTTTTTTGATGATTTTATTGACTGTATAGCACCGGCATGCATAATATTTAAGCATGATTTTGATAAACATTTTGAAATATTTACTTTTTAGGAATTTAAGCACCCTAGGCTTAAATGCATAAATTAGCACACTGTAAAACAGTTACAATCAACAAAATAAGTAAAACGTAGATACGGTAGAACGACTTGATGTGCTTCCACTTAAATTAGTGTTGTTAACGTTTGCACAAGTAAAAATACATTTAAAAAGATAAAACATTTATGATTATCATAATTTTGATTACATTTACGGTTTAAGAGCAATGTTCTCTATTGTTCTATTTAAATAGTTAGTAACCATAAATATAAAAGATGATGATTCTAAAAAAAGGAAAAAATATATAAATTTAACCACTTGGAAATTGTTCATCTTTAAATATTTCATTTTTACCTACCATGACACGATACCAAATACCATAAAATTATTCCTCAATCTTAATAAAGAAAATGAAATTTTAATTTATTCTCTGAAAGTATTTAATCAAACAATATATTGTGCAGATAATTTAATCAATTACCGTTACTTACACTCTATCGTCGGAATGCTTGCTAGAAATATCGTTGCTTATGTCCTTGTTACTTTTAAGAGTTATTCACTAATAATTTTGTTGTAAAAACTCTTTGATCACTTTACTCTTTAATCATACAAGAAAAATCATACCATAAGGGAATGATTTTTATTCTAATAATAAGATTTATCTACTATTTATAAATATATTACCACTTACAATTACATATCTATTAAAAACTTATCAAAAAACGAGTAGTATAATTTTACACTAATAATAGAAAATGTTTAAACTTGTAAACCTACTGCACCCGGGGTGAAAAATTTATTGTAGGTACTCGTATTTTTGCTTCTTAACCACCTTCTGCAAGGAATAGACTAAGTTTCGCGTCACCTTTCATAGATATTTCTCTGTTTTGTAGCTGTAATTCAGTTGTGATATTTAACTAAAACTTTTTGTATTATTCACTAACTACTAACAATAGAACCTAAATAAATCAATTCATCTAAGACCACACTTATTACCTTGGCTCAAAAGTAAGCAGAGCCGGTACAATGGCGACTACAGATTACGGAAAAAATATTTAAATGCATTAAAGATATCCACGACCTATCGCGCGAATTCGATGTGAGTGTTTATCCCAGAATAAATCGTAGGTACCTGTGTAGTTAATGTGTTATGCCATGATGTGTTTTATCTGTGTGAATTTCATCAGCATCGATTTTGCCGATTATGGATGATTGAATTCAAAACATCTGAACAAACAAGTCTATATTCAATTCTTAGAAGCATAATATACCCTATATCTACTTAAATTGCTAACTATGTAATCCTCTGTCACAACAAGCAGTAAATAATACAGCTTACACTGCACTATAGCAAATAGTACCACAAGTATGTATCGCTACTTTTATAATAATAAAATTATGTACCTATCTAATTAATTGCTTAATACATGGGAATTGTATATTATACTCTAAGGAACTTAATAATTATAAGGATCAGTTTAGGTTATAAAAATGTATTTATTTAATAGTTTAAAGAAATGCTGTTAAAAGTTTAATGTTAATCTAAAGAAAAAAATGTTTTCATTAAACTTTTCTTTTAGTGAATCGCAGTTGATATTACTTAAAAAACGACTAAGCGAAATTTTTGTCGCCCAACCTTTAGAGTTTCCCACATTAGAGTAATCTTGTTTCTTAAATTATATTATTCTTAGTTAAGTTTCTGTCAAACAGTCATACCTAGTAGGTAGATTTAAGCATACATGGTGCATCCACAACGCAATATTTGTGGAGCAAAATTTTGCGATGTAACATTATTCCGTTACATTTTTTCACAGAAGTTTTACCTTAGTTTACTCTTGAAAGGAAATGTCGCTACAAAAAGTGCGGCGTAGATGCACCAAAATAGTTACAATATTGTTATCACAGATTGACATTATCTATTTTGACAAAGACGATGTACGACTAATATTGTCCTTCAAAATTAACGAAAAACATATTACTTACATAATTATTCGGTGTTGATGTTGAGAAGTTGAACAAAACGTTGTTGTTAGGTTAGATTAAGGCTGCTCCGACGACCTAAACATATTTAATCGTAATATACGTTACAAATATTGTATTAATAATATAATAGATTATACAATAAAGACAAAATCCTTTTATAAATCCTTTTAATCATATTCCCATAGTAGAACCAGAACGATTCTTAATAAAAGATTTTTATTCGTTTGACCAACTTTATTAATGTTTATATACAATGTTTAACTACTTAGATAACTAATTAAATTATTATTCGTATAATTAGAGCGAGTATTGTTTGTTTCATAGCAGTTTTATAGGTAATTCGACTATGGCACCATACTCCATACTCTCTGTAGATATGGAAATGTATCTTAATGAATGAACTACAAACGTTTTCTGTTATATCTCTATATGAAGATTGTGTGGAAGAGATCGCTTATTAGCTTAGTGATAAGAAGGCCTAAATTGGAAACAGAGTATATCTGTCTATTTACTAAAAACAGACCGATTCAAATTAATAACAATAAACTAGGTATACAAAAATCGATCTTTTGATAAAACAAATCTCGGAAATTTGTGCATTAAGTAATAATTATAATTGGTTTCAAATTCAATAATTATAAAATATATTTTGTAGGTTTATAAGTAATATCTATTTACCTATTAACATTATTGTTTGAACGCAAATTACAAAAATTCGTTATTGTTAGGTTACCTATGTCTCTACCATCTAAATAGAATCATACTAAATTGTCTAACAAAATTACTATTTCTTCAAGATGAAATGATAGAGAACATGCAACTCTCTTTATCAGTCTCACAATTATAAAACGAAATAGCATTACCATAAAAATTAACTACATAGACAAAGCATTGTCGGTTATGCGCGACATTTCATAGTAAAAATAAGTAATTAAATAAATATTTAAACTACTTAAATCGTGTTGTTCCTTTTGAGACTTTGAGATTTATATTAATAGTTGTAATGTTTTAACTTTCATGGTCATTACTATGAATTTTTAAGACGGCATAGGTACATTAAGTTTCACTTGATTTATTAAATTCACATCGGGTATAATAACTTAAGAACTATTTGAGCTGTAGGAACTTCATAAGGGCATCGTATATAAGCCGAGGGCTGGCGTCGCTGTCTGCAGTATACCGGACGCCTCGCAAGGCCCCGTCTTCGTTTCTCACAACTCCATATTCACCAACTATAAAACCGTCTGGAGTTCTCTCCTCAACCCTGTATTTTTTATACTGGCGACCTTCTACCACATAGCCCACCTTACAATTGTCTTGTTTACATTTTTCCGTGCTCGATTCTTGGACACCATGGCTGCGGCCATCGGTCATAACACTAATTTTTTCATCCACCTCGTAGTTTTTTTCTGGGTGCTGTTCTATTGCCCTTAGCGTTTTAGGTAATGGTGCACCGTCAGATGTTGGCTGCGTATTTACAGTAGAAGGTGTAGTGTTTGGAATGCTGCTGGTAATATCCGTATGTTGCGAAGGGTTTTGCCACGGAGTGTAGTTAGAAAGAGACTCAGGAGAAAGATGTAGTGACGCCGGTTGGCTGTAGAATTTGGCCGGCTCACTGTAAATTTTTGCGGGTTCACTATAAACTTTAGCTGGTTCGCTATAAATCTTTGCAGGTTCGCTGTAGATTTTTGCTGGTTCACTATAAAACTTGGCTGGCTCGCTATAAACCTGTGCCGGCTGACTGTATACTTTAGGCGTTTCGTAAAATTTATTTGAATCACTAAAACCTTGATCAGAGTGAGTGTATGTGTTGCTGGGTAAGTTGTAATCAGCGGGTTGGTTAGGCGTCTCGTGCAGTATATTAAAACTAACCGTTGTGAAGCTAGCACTGTTCCCCCTTTCGCTCGGCGGTTTGTTCGTTAGACCTTGAATATAATTTTTGGAGGACGGTGAGAATGGTAATGACCTGGCGAGCGGAATATTTTCTAAATTTTCATCACGTTTCTCTTCTCTTTCAACAGTTAATATTGATTCAATTGAGGATGCTGCTAATGAATCATCGGTATAATTATTTGAGTTATTAAACATTGAATCGATATCAACTGTTGGCCTTTGAATTAAGCTGCCTACACCGCTTTCATCTTTTTTATTCACTTGGATACGAGGGGACGATTGTGGTGTTAAAATTCTGTCAAAATGATAACTCTTGTCATTTATGCCTAAAAGTTCCTTAATTGATGGTTCAGCAACGGAGTCTTCGGCCTGGTTTTCAAAATGAGGCGACGAATGAGTATCCCCTGTGATCTTCGTTGGTAACTTATCCTCTTCAACTTCAACGTGTTGCTTTAGAGAATTTCCACTTTCATTAGAATATTTGTTAAACTGGAAAGGGTGAACTTGGTCTAAAGTATGATGGCCTCTTGCGTCTTTTTTAGCATTCAGTTGCCTTATAAACTCTATATTAGCTCCTACTAAATATGGTGGTATTTCAGTCGTTACAGTTTCTATGGCCTCTTCATTGTTAGGTAATTTAGTTGGATAGGCAGTAGTTGGTAAAGTTGTAAAAATATTTTGCTGCGTATCACTATGGATATTTTCTATATTTTTTAAATCATTTTTCGTTCCACTTCGGCCGACGGCGACCGATGAGGTAATACGTACAGAAATCACTTGTTCTTCATTGTTACTGTGTTCCTTTGGTGTATTATGGGCATCGTACTTGTATGTACGCGCAAAAAGGTCATTTTCTCCTTGAATTTTGGTTGGTCTCGGAGTTACGATTCCACATTGCAAGATCTGTAAAGAAGAGAAAATTGTTACTTGATTTTTTCAGAAAATAGATTGACTAGATAAAGTATAAATTAAGACGTTATCATTTTTTTTTGTTGACTGAAACAGCCTTGCTGGGTTTAGGATCATGGTCAAGCTTGCCGTGGAGCCGACTTGAAATGGAACAAAAACGATAGGAGAATTATGTCAAAAACTGAAAAAAAAAACCAATTCTATAAGATTTTACTTTCAAGGATTCATCATTATGGGAAAAGCCTAAATTGTAATTATAGGATAAAACAGATTAGCACATTACTTTTGTGAGAAGTATCAAACTCATAGTACATTGAATTGTTATTATTGATTGGTACCTGCCTACGAGTAGGATAAACATTTACAGGAAGTGTTGTCGTTGACCAGTCAACGTATGACTGCAATCAAGATCATCTTGATTTTTAATTGCCATGGACTGAATTTTAAAACCAACGGGGCATCTTTATGACGTCTTACCCTGCAGGTCTCGATTTAATTATCATCGTTTAATAAAGTATCAGACGTCTTCATGGGCATTTATGTGGCAAAAATGTAAAAGCATAAACTGTATTATTTTAAGGAGTTATTCATTTAAAAAGACTGTTTATGGCCTTTTGTTACCAACTGAGTTCGTTACAAACTTACTTTTGTTTGTTTGTATTTTAAAAACTTCATATTGAACAATAAGAACAACTAATAAATAGACTTATTCCCCGTTTTTAACTTGACATTGGCTACGCTGATACAAGCTACATAGAGAGAAAAAAACGTATTACTTTCAGCAAACGTGTAGATAACAAATATACAGAGGGCCTAGTGTATGTTTTGTAAAGTCTCATAAATCGACCATTCTCATAAATTTGAATAGTAAACGTTAATTGGTATTACTTTTCGATCGATTTATGCGAATTTTTATTTTATTCATCAATTGATTCATTGAATTTCCTTGTATAAACATCAGCAAATTACAGGACAGAGCCTGCCCATTTGTCTGTTTATGTATCATCAATAACTGGTAAATTAGTACAGCAATGTTAGTAGGCCATTATTGTTATTGGGTATGTCCGGGTACACTTACAAGTGATACTGCCAGGCGTTTCTTTAGTGATAAATAATACCAACTCGAAGTATGTTCCGGATACATTGAACACGGACATTTACGTTTACCTGTCAGTGTAAAAAGTTAATGTGCCAGTTTGACCTGCGAAATATGTGGAACAGGTTGTGCTACGGCCAGAAAGAATGCTCCAGACAAAGCCTCGTTTTTACAGCATAATAATACGTTCGATCTACATAATTTAGTATATCAGACAGAAGACATCTCTGAATATCAGTACGTTGCAGCGTCGATTCGGTAAGTATTCTGTATTTAAATTGTATGGTAGGTATTTGATATTTTTGCGGTTATAAAAAGGTCGCTAATCATTACAAAACTGTTGCTCATGTTATTTAATACGGCATTTCTGGAAATGTCAGTTGTTCTGCCCACCCGGTATTATTTTAACCCTCTTTAAGATCCTCTGTGTATTACGCTTTAGGGTTTTGCTTAGGGTACACTCCCTTATAAAAATCAAATTAAATAATGGTCAAATGGGCATCTGTCTATTGCATCTACATGGTTATAGGAAAACTAGCTTTCGCCCACGGCTACACCCACGTGGCGTTTGTTCTGTCACTTAAAGTATTAACAACCCATGTCAAAATAATCAAATTATACAATATTCTACATCAAGTAGGATATTGTATAATTTGCTCTAGAGTAAAAGAAAAAGTGACGCTATCGCAGATTCATTATTTTAGAACAAAATTTGATTACCATGAAAAAGGTTATAGTAAGTCAACCCTAAAAGATAGACATTTACTGTCATGGACTTTTTTTTAGAACTTTTAAGTGGAAACAATTCTGTCATACGTGATTTTTGCGTAACTTTAACCGTTTACGCACGCACGCTACGGAAGCTCTTAAAAGGAATATTTTTTTTCGGTTTTGCAACATTTTTCATTGATACTCCGCTCCTATTGGTCGTAGCGTGATGTCATCATCATCATCATCAGCCATAGGATCAGCATCATCATCGTCCACTGCTGAACATAGGCCTCCCACAGTTACTTCCAGATTGGCCGGTTGGAAGCGGCCCGCATCCAGCGATTACTTGCAACATTTACCAGGTCGTCTGTCCACCTTGTATGTGGACGTTCTACGCTACGCTTGTCGGTACGTGGCCTCCAATTCAGAACCTTTCTGCGCCATCGGTCGTCAATTCTACGTGCTATGTGCCCCGCCCTCTGTCACTTCAGCTTGCTAATCCGTTAGGCTATGTCAGCGACTTTTGTTCGTTTACGAATCTCCTCATTCCTGATTCGATCTTGCAAAGAAGCACCGAGCTTAGCCCTTTCCATAGCACGCTGTGCCAAATTGAGCTTTCTTATAAGGCCCATACTGAGCGGCCACGTTTCAGTTCCATATGACATCACTGGTAACACACACTGGACCTACTTCCCAACTGGATTACTTGTCCCAGGTAGACATATTTGTCAACAATTTCGAGAGTAGAGCTCCCAACTGATACTGGGTAGGGCGCACATGGGCATTTGACATGACCTATCTTTTGTCCATGTTCATGCGAAGGCCTACTTGTTGGAAAACTCGACTAAGGCCATCAAGTATTGTGCCGATGTCTTTAAACGATTCTGCCATGACCACTATATCGTCGGTAAACCGAAGGTGAGTGATGTCATCATCATCATCATCATCATTTCAGCCATAGGACGTCCGCTGCCAAACATAGGCCTCCTCTTAATGGGGGAGGGGGGAGGGAGTGATGTACTCGCCGTTAATGTTGACGCACAATCCTTTCCATTTCAGAAGCTTGAGGCGTTTTCCAAACAAATATAACATCTTCCTGCCTTACGACGTGCTGCAGAGGAATCGCCTTTGTGCTCTGCTCCTGTAATCAGACCGATATGGTGGCGTTTTTGTACAAACACTTCAGCACCTCGATGTACCGATAGTCAATACGGCACCGCTGGAGAGACTGTAGCACTGCCCAGGTTTCAATCGAATCAGACCCTTTTCATAATCCACGAACGCCAAGCATAGTGTCTTCAAGTCTTCTGTATAATTTGCTGCAGCGTATGGATGTGGTCTGTGGTACTAAAGCCTTTTCGGAGGCCGGCTTGTTCGGGAGGTTAGAAATCATCGAACCTACGCGCGAGACGACTCGTGTTGACTCTCGAAAACAGCTTGTAGACATGGCTCAGAAACGAGATGGGTCTGTAATTCTTCAGTAAGGTGTTATCCCCTGTCTTGAAGAAGAGCACCACCACACTTCTGTTCCATGCCCCCGGCGTTATTCCCTCGAGCAAGACGGAGTTAAAGTCTCTGAAGGTAGCATGATGTAATACTTATAGTCTAAAACCTTCCTTAATAAAAGGACTATCCAACACAAAAGTATTTTTTAATTCGAACTAGCAGTTTCTGAGATAAGCGCGTTTAACCAAACAAACAAACTCTTCAGCTTTATAATATTAGTTTAAATTTTAATTATTATGTATTTGCTTTTGTATTTTTTTTTGCAAGAAACTGAAGACCGATTTTAATTTCCCCTGAGTAATATCCACGCGGATATAGTTTAGTTAGGATTTCTATTAATAGTTTTACGTATCTTTAATTTGTGATTAATGACAAATAGTTCATAATGAATGTGTGATAATATGAAATAGATATGCTATCATGTCTAATGCTAAGTGACTTTATGACTCATTCATTACCTACTTTGTATCAATTTAGTTACATGCTTGTTTTGAGATGTAGCATTATGCATTTTTAACTTATCTGTTGAGTTCTAGTAGTAGTAAGGTACCTATTGTAGAAAATTTATTTGACAGGATATCTTTTATCAAAGCATCATCAACATTAATATTTTCCAGGGTTTGTATACGCATAAAGATAACATTATTTAAACATAATGATTACTACCTTTGTATTATATTCGTTAGTTATCAGAACTCACCGTCTCATCAATCATTTTCCGAACGGTGTCAAACAAAAATATGACATGGAAAATACAGTTACAATACAGCTCACCTGTCCTTATCAGGACTCTCGAAAGTCTCTGCTGAACCCCTATGAGGAGGGTTCCACAGATTCTCACAACTTTAATGCTTTCGTTTAGGGCCCTTGAAGAAAAACTGGGACAACAGCGGAGTGTTCAGAAAATGCCAAACGGCAAAAATACGAGACACTTGGGAGTCATCATCATCATCATCTATACGGTCAATCCCGGTTGCGTCCAAAGCCATTGCTTTGGAGCCCAGGGTCCGCTTTCCTTGTATTGCTCCTCCACTTCGCGCGGTCTTGAGCGTCTCTAGTTGTGAGATCATTGGCACGCATGTCAGCCCTCACAACGTCAAGCCAGCATTTTTGGGTCTACCCCTTTTGCCAGGACCTGGCGGTGGCGGCATGGCCAGACATTTGTTTCCTACGTAGCTTGCCGGTTTCCGCAAAACATGGCCGTACCAGCGTTGCGACTCTCCTGCAGTTTGTCTGCAATATCACGGACACGAAGGCTACCGCGGATGCGCGAGTTCCTCACGTGGTCCTTACGCGTGACTCCGCACATCCACCGCAGCATATTCATCTCCGTGACACGCAGCTCCTGCTTGTGTCGCTCAAGTAGCGGCCATGCTTCGCTGCCATATAAAAGAACAGGCCTAATGATGGACTTATAGATCTGTCCTTTAAGCTTAACCGGCATTCTGGGGTCACAAATGACACCAGTCACCTCTCGCCATTTGGCCCACGCAGCAGCAATGCGTGCTTTGACGTCGCAATCGATGTCTCCGGACGCGTGAAGTACATCTCCAAGGTATTTAAACTGGTCCTTGCGCTCGACCTTGTCTCCGCCTATGCGAACGGGTGTTGGATCTGTAGAGTTACAGGCCAGGTACTTGGGAGTGACTTCGTTTTACAGCGTCGAGACGTTTTACTCGTGGTGAAAGAATGCAAAATTTGTAAAAGGCTATCTCGTTCTTCGCCTAAAACCAGAATATTCGTCTCTTTGCCTCATGGACACTTCTTTACTTTTGTGTAAGTAGTTTTTAGTTTTGAGAAAATTTCTCAGAATTGTTTCGTTTGATATATTCTGTGTGTATAAAGGAGCCTTAAGTTGAAAAGCAACTCAAAAAAACGTAAAACTCGTACAAGGGATACATAAAGATCAAACGCTGATTGAGATCGTGAATGTTAATTATATTATTAACATTGAGGTGCGACGGAGCATTCGAAACGGAGCGGAAACGGTTCATACCGGCCAGCTAATTAGTTCGCGTGGGTACCTCCTAGTCCGACGCGACGGTGATGCTGCTGTCAAATCAGAAGTAAATAGGTAGGTATAGTTAGTTTTTAAGAAAGTGCAATATTTTCGCAAGATACATACTTACATACTTTTGTGATGTATGAGGGTAGTAAGTTCATTAGTTTTTATTGTATGTTTTTGTAGGGTAATTCCTTCTGAAATAAATATAGTATCGAACGGACGTGTTTTTCTCAGCTCCCTAGATCACCTAGCTAGACAGCCGCAGGAAGTCTACATATTTCTCATTGGCGACGAGATAGAAGAAACTACGCGTGTGAGTCGACGTAAATTGTGTTTTTTTTTAGACTAAATAGTGAAAATGTCGGTTGGCAAACTACAACCGTTCGACCTCGGCAAGGACAATTGGACTTTGTACATCGAGCGTTTGGAACAATATTTTATTGTGAACGATGTTAAACCGGATAAAAAAGTGCCTACGTTAATTACTTTGATAGGTAGTGATACTTACGAATTAATGGTAAACCTGTGCACACCGGAAAGGCCGGCTAAGAAATCGTTCGATGACTTGGTAAATTTGATATCGGGCTACCTTCAACCAAAACCGAGTGAGCTTGCGGAGCGGTTTAAATTTAGACATTGCGTACAACGTAAAGGTGAAAGTATCTCAGACTAAATTAAAAAAAATGACTATAAATTGTGGTTTTATAGGGGAATCGCTTAAAGAAAATTTGCGGGATCAGTTTGTGTGCGGTTTAGGGAGTGATGGCATACGGCAGAGGTTATTCGCGGAGGAAAAACTGACGTTCGATACAGCATACAGACTCGCCATAACAATGGAGGCGGCGGAATCAGATGCTTCTCTGGTGGAGAACTGGAGCAGACGGGGAGCCAGCAGCGAAGGTACCAGGGACACCAGTGTGCACACAGCAACGTTGTCAAAACGGGGGCGGGCCGGCGCTCCGCGGTACTCGGCGGTGAGCAGCGAAGGAGACCGGATCGGCTTCAGCAAGGGAGGCCACGACTACGCACGGCAGGCTGCAGCGCCCGGCGGGGCAGGTGGCACCAACAAACCAGGCAATGGATATTCCAGTCGACCAACCGAGAAAACGGCCCATTGTCAAGTATGTGGAGGAATTCATGTTGCCGTTAATTGCAAATACAAGCGTTATGTTTGTCGAGTTTGCAATAAAGAAGGCCATTTAAAGAGGATGTGTCCACAAATTAGGGCACGACGCACACAAGCAACGAGTATGTATGTATTGGAGGAAAGCATACCGCAAGTGACTCATAATACAAACCAAGAAGATAGCGATAGTGACGAGGTAAACAACTTTTCATTAGAATGTCGTAAATTCTCGCACTATAAACCTTATAATATTGATATTTGTATTGATGGTAAAATAATTACGATGGAAATAGACACAGGCAGTGCAATATCTTGCATTAGTTTAGACTGTTACAATAAATATTTTTCAAAGAGTGTAATTACTAATTGTGATTTAATTTTACGCTATTATACGGGAGAAACAGTAAAAGCTATTGGAAAACTGAGACCATTAGTTAAATTTAAAAACAAAAGTAAGACCTTAGATTTGTATATTATTGAACATGGCAAAACCAGTCTTTTGGGCAGGCAATGGTTGTCAGAGTTGCAAATTGATTTGCAGGTTTCAGTAAATAAAGTAGATAGCGAGAATGAAACGTTCAATTTCGATGAATTCAGTTCCAGATACTGTGACGTGTTCGCGGACGGGCTCGGCCGGTTCACCGGTGGGACGGTGGGGTTCCGGCTGCGGCCGGACGCGCGGCCCGTGTTCCTGCGCGCGCGCCCCCTGGCGTACGCGCTGCGCGAGCCGGTGGAGCGCGCGTTGGATGCCCTGGTCAAGGACGGAGTGATCTCACCGGTGAGCAGTTCAGATTGGGCGACACCTATTGTGCCCGTTATGAAGAAAGATGGCTCAATCCGGGTATGTGGCGATTTTAAAACTACTTTGAACAAGTGTTTAGAGGTCGATCGTTTTCCGTTGCCTAGAGTGGAGGATTTACTCGCTAAGCTACACGGTGGGGTAAAGTTTACGAAGCTGGACCTCAGTCAAGCCTACGCTCAATTCGAACTTGACGAATCCAAAAAGTTGACCGTAATAAATACGCACAAAGGTTTATTTAGGTATAACAGGTTGATATATGGGCTGGCATCGAGTCCTGGAATTTTCCAAAGAAAATTAGAGGAGCTCTTTGCAGACATGCCACGCGTAGGCATATTCTTAGATGATCTGATTATAACCGGAAATGACAGTAGGAGCCATTTATCGACGCTGCATGAAGTATTTCAGCGGTTAAGTACAGCTGGTTTGAAAATAAGAAAAGATAAATGTACTTTTTTTGCAGACTCAGTGACTTATTTAGGGTTTGTTATTAGCAAACATGGCGTACATACGTGTCCTGATAAATTAGATGCAATTAAAAATGTTAACGTGCCTAGAAATGTTTCCGAGTTACGTTCTTTTTTAGGTCTAGTGATGTATTATGCGAGATTTGTACCTAACATTAGTTGTATTTTGTCACCATTGTACAAACTACTTAGGAAGGATGTAAAATATGAGTGGTGTGTAAAATGTGAGGAAGCATTTATGTCTATTAAAAAGATGTTAACATCTAGCGAAATATTAGCGCACTACTCGCCAGATTTACCGTTAGTACTGACGACAGACGCGAGCGGGGTGGGCGTAGGCGCCGTCATATCGCACCTGACACCCGGGGCAGAGAGACCGATCGCATACGCGTCTCGGGTACTGAACTCGGCGGAAAAAGCCTACTCGCAAATTGAACGAGAAGCATTGGCGATTATATATGGTGTTAGGAAATTTCACCAGTATTTGTATGGGAGAAGGTTCATTTTAAGGACGGATCATAAACCGTTAGTATCCATTTTTGGGGATAAATCGGGTATACCGGTCATGGCAGCCAGTAGGTTGCAAAGATGGGCAGTAATTTTAGCAGGTTACACTTACGACATAGAATATGTTCCCAGTAACAAAAACGCAGCCGATGCATTGTCACGTTTACCGGTTAGTGCTGAAAAACCGGAATCGGCTGAGATAACATACTTACACTTTGTTCAGAATTTCATACCTATAACTAGAAAAACAATAATAGACAACATAAATAAGGACGAAATTTTAAAAAAAGTTTTGTTGTATATTCAAACAGGTTGGCCTAGTAAATGCGGAGATGAAAATTTAAGACCATACTGGATCAGGCGTAATGAGCTTTATTTTGATATGGGTTGTATTATTTGGGGTTATAGATTAGTAATACCGGATAACTTGAAAGAGCCCTTACTTAAAGAATTACATGTAGGACATTTAGGTATGGTTAAAATGAAAAGCATAGCACGCAGCTTGTTATGGTGGCCGGGCATCGACGCGGACATTGAGAGCACGTGCCGGCGCTGCGCCGCGTGCGCGGCCGAGAGCCCCGCGCCACCGCGCGCGCCGCCCAGCCCGTGGCCCTACGCCGCCGAGCCGTGGACGAGGCTTCACCTAGACTTTTTAGGGCCGTTTCATGGCAAAACTTTTTTGGTGTTAATAGACTCCACCACCAAATGGTTAGAAGTTTTTCAAATGCAAAGAACTACCGCCAGTGCAGTAATTAAGATATTACGGGAAACGTTCGCTAGATTTGGGTTACCTAAAGAAATAGTTTCTGACAATGGTCCACCCTTTTCGAGTAAAGAATACGCTGATTTTATGATCAATAATGGCATTAAAGTTAATTTGACAGCGGTGTACCATCCATCTTCTAACGGAGCTGCAGAGGGTGCAGTTAAGTTATGTAAACGTGCTATTAAGAAATCGTTAAGAGATGGAAGTGAACTGGATGCCGCTTTACAAACATATTTAATGGCGTATAGAAACGTAGAACATAGTACGACGGGACAATCACCAGCTATGCTGTTACAACGCCGAAACCTTAGATCGCGACTAGACCTATTACGTGGAGACCGCATGATTGAGGATAGGGTAAGAATGACGCAGGATAGGCAGGTAAGTTATGCGGGAGGAGTAGATAGAGAATTGGGTGAGGGTGATGAGGTATGGGCGCGTGATTTTACGGGGGGGAAAGAAATGGTTACAAGGGCAAGTTAAACACAAATTGGGTTCTCGAAATTATGTAATAGAACGAGATAATGAACCACCTATAAAAAGGCACATAGATCAAATTAGGAAACGCTGGGTTGATTTTGACTTGTCATCCTCCACTCCGGGTACGGGGACGCCCGCCTCTCGAGTAGTACCATCTGCTGCCTCTACCGAGGGTCACTCCGATCCTTCGACCAGCGACACGGGTCAGAGCTCTTCGGGTTCAACTCCAGCTCAAATTGCTTCTGTCCCCGCTGTCCCACCGGCGTACTCTAGGTACGGACGCGAGAGGAAACCGGTAGATCGATTTGTGTGTTCGTAATTGAAATGTTTAATTAATCTTTATTTTGTTATTAAAAGTTGTATTGTGGATCTTGTTGTGTTTTATATTATATCAAATAACTGGAGTACTATGTCGATATACTACTTTTGTAAGAACAACAATATGAAGCGTGTTGTACTACTTGTAAGTACTATTAATTAAGGGTGGAGGTGTGATGTATGAGGGTAGTAAGTTCATTAGTTTTTATTGTATGTTTTTGTAGGGTAATTCCTTCTGAAATAAATATAGTATCGAACGGACGTGTTTTTCTCAGCTCCCTAGATCACCTAGCTAGACAGCCGCAGGAAGTCTACATATTTCTCACTTTCACTTAGTTCCCGCAGTGTGCACAGTGTGCAGACGTCGTTTCGTTTATTTAACACATTCATTCGGCAACACCTAAATATTCTAAATTGGGGTATTCCGATTTTCTTTAATCCGAACTTCATACCTACTTGTCTGCCCAATAGTAGAGTGTAATTCAAAAGCAGGAGACGTGGAGGGAAAGCAGGCTTCGCCCACTGTAACAAGACGCAGGCGCCAATGCGAGCTGGAGCGGTTGAGGCTGCTTGTTTGCTTGCATACATATTTGCTTGCTTGTATGGGACATTTTTAATTACACGCTGCAGTCATGCCTGATTTCTTGCATAATATACTTCATTTTACATTTTTATTTTATTTTTTATTTATTGCCTGTCTAACCAGTGCATAGGATCAAAGGTCTATCCCTTAAGTCGGGCGCTGTCAGTGACCGCGCGAGCGGCATTGCCACTGCAGCAGACAAATGAACTAACGCCACCCGAAGAAACTGATATACTGGTACGTTGGTACTATTTCTAAAATTGATCATTGAAATTAATATTATAAGTATTCTGTGATTAATCACGGTTTAGAAAAAACAAGAAATGTATGCTATCGTCTAATTCATTTTATCCCGTGTATAAAGCCGTGTTGAAAAACAAATACATTATTGTAGACATTGTAGTATAGATGCCATCCAAGTTACCAACTTAATGCGTGTTTAACGCATTAAGTTGGTAACTTGGATACTTTTTTAATTTAAAGCTAGTTTTACATTATAATTGTTATTTTATCTTAAGTAGGTATAATACCTTTTGTAAATATTTTGCCAACAAGGTATAGAAATAGTGCTCACCCCCGAAAAGAGTTCGCTAAATATATTTATTTTGTTTTCAAAAACAAATTTTTGTTAGTCAAATAATAGTTGAATTAATCATGATAAAGAAGCAAGCAAACCTGATTTCAATGTAATAGGGTGTCAGTTTATCCTCAATCAATCAGAATCAACAGAAAAAAACGGAACCAGATTACATTGGAATTTCAAACAAAAATGTGGGTTTCGCCGGTTGTTGTAACTTTGAACCTGTCCATGTAGCTTCATTAGACTTGGAATATATGCATTTAATTCAAAGTTGTCAATAAACTGACCTTTATGTCTATCACGGTAAGACCGTTACGGTACTAACACTACTTACCTTAAATATGACCTAGTGGGTGCATAGTTGCGGAAGCGAACGAAATTCCGCTGTGAAGAAACTGCGACCTTATACAACTGAATGTATTATCTGTCAAGCGATAATGTGACCATAAGTAGATAGCGTATAGCGTAGCTTTATTAATAGGTATAGCGTTACTATTAGCCCGTGTAATTTACATTCAATGGAGACAGTTCGTAGCGAGCACCTGCAAAAACTATCTGCTTCGATTTGGCAAGGTTCGAATAGGAATCAAAATAAAATAACGCTAGCGATCATTTAGGTACCTGATTCCACTTATTGTTATCGTCTATTAATTGATAAGACAAACATAAAGATTACATTTTTTTATTTTTATATATTAAGGATGTGGATGTAGATCAAATGATCATTTAACGGCTCCGAGTAAGAATCTCAAATTATTGTACATTTATAATGGGCCTTTTATTGATGTCATGTGTAAGCTAACAAGCTTATAATAAATACTTTGCATTTCTCGACCCTTACGATCGGTTTTCACGCGTAATTATAATGCCTGAAATAAACGATATTATTATTATTATTCTGTGCACAGCATTGTTTGCGTAAGAACTAAGTCATAAAGAATACCTTTTTATGTTTGAAATTACAAGTATTTGTGTGTAAGAACAATTTTTATTATGACACGTCTATGAATTTATTTTGCTTATAATCCTATATAAGCAAAAAAGAAAACATTTTAGATATTTTTTACACGACTGTCCAATAAGGAGTTTAATGTTTTTAGGATTCATGTATTTAATTTGTATGTATATATGTGTAAGTTTCTATGTTCCACCATAACGACTTAACGCCTTTACCGATTTTGATTTGTGAGGTATCGTTGGAACCCTTACGTACTCCCGGATGACATAACGGCGAATTATATAAGTTAATAAAATGTGTTAAAGGGTTTTGAAACGTGATTACAAAAATACTATAATTGTTCATTTCGATGACAAATTTTCAAAAAGTATGAAATAAAAATAAATGAAAACACGGCTGCCGTTAATAAGAACACAAGAAATCCTGATAGGTTACTAGGTACTTACTAGTTACCCTAGAATGATACTGTGCCAAAGATTGTGTTACGCAATGGACATACAAACTTTTACCTTTATAGACATTTAAAAAGGTCTTGCATGCACAGTTTTAAATATATTTTTACACTGTAAGCAAAAAATTTAATTTAAAGGCTAACAACTACGAGTATTAACTATTGATAATGAATTTTCTCTCAATGTTTGCATGCTGACATGCGTACAGCGAAATAAGAATCTTATTTTGTACCTGACCAACTTATGTTGCCTTTTTCTAGCAAATAAACGATTTCATTTCATTCAATCGGGGGGACCTGTGGTATAAAGGTGAATTAAAAAGGCCCATCGACCGCAAACAAGTTTCTACCGTATTTAAAATTTGTTTCTAACTTTTTAGTTCAGGTTAATTTCAGGCGCTTTGTACCAGCTTATCATAGTTTTGTTTTGTTACTTGTTTAATACAAAGCCACGTTAAAGCATTATTAAAATATATGTACATAAGTTTAATAGACGTATATATAGATAAAATAGAAATGGCCCTTTAGACAATGGCATTTAATCTAGCGTGGCGAGAGATACGGCCCGCACTTTGGGCACAGGACAAACCATGAAGTCCGAGACTATCCACAGTGACCCCGCAGCGAAAGCGGTGGGGATGAGTGATGTTAGTACCGAGACGTAAGAAGGTAATAATGGAAAGAGAGGTGTTGTCGAGGAGAGTCCCTACCTACGTTGGCAGAAGGCAAACTATGCAACCATAGTCCCAACTCGAAACAATGCACAGTCACAAATAATTTGAACGTCATATGTCAACGTCACTGACAGATATTTTTTAAATTTATTAACTAATGTGCTGTTGTTTCACTTAAATATATATATATATATTTATTAATATTAAATTTTGTAGATTACTTCTCCGAGATGCTGAGAAATGAATTAATTCTACGTTTTCTTGGACATTCTTAAGTTTTTCAATGTAGTGTACAATAAAATAAGAGAGCAGGCAGAATTGAAATATATCAAAAAGTTGTTTTTATAAAATAAATCTTGAAAGTCCTTTTTTATAGCTATCAATATTCAGAAGATTATGATCTAATAAGGGATACAGGCAAAAATGAATTCAAGAATTATGGTAAATATTAAATGTGTGATGTTGCTAACGCAAATTTTAAAATTGTCCTTACCATAGTTTAGTAAGTGTCGTTTGACTATTAGAACTGATTCTTGTGGGTAAAAAAGTTATCCGGTACTAACAGCTATTTTATTAACCGTCGCAAGTCTGATGTGTGAAAAAAATGCAGTAAAAAATGTTATCGTAAGTCCTTACTTGTAGACGCGTAGGTAGATCACCCACTGGCCACGCCCAGCCGGCGCCACGGACGCGAGCCGTGACAGACCACCAAAGGCCAAGCTGACTTTTTTGCTATAGTTTTCTTTAAGTAAGTTTTTACAAAACGATCAATGTAAACTATGTCTACGAGACACTAATGACCTATTCTTTATTGAAGCATTAATTATCACATTGATTGGTTGATGCATCAAAAGGACGAACCTACACCTGCAACGACAACGACAAGATCACCTTATACTTACTCTTATTAAAATAGATTAATGAATGAATATACAACTTGTATACAGATACGCAAAACCCTTAAGGCCTTGATTCTATGTGTGCAATTTGTTCTAAAAGGCCACTTTACAAATCTTAAAAAATATATTGATGTCCCATATAACCTTGACCACGTGATTTCAGTTGATTAAGGATTTTTTTTTTTAAATTTTATGTCAATGTTGATCTCTTACAAAATGTTGTCGTGTTTGAGCAGCTAAATTATCCCCTAAGAGGGTTTACGTATTTGGAGTTCCATGTTGTTATTTTATATTTATTTACTGGTAGTTGTCCCGACTAGTGTTGCCAGATGTCCCGTTTTTAAGCCCTCTCAGAACGCGTCCCGGTAGCACCCGCTTTCACATCTTTCTACTAAATATAAAAAATATCTTTGCTTAAATGCTTTTTAAAGTGATATATTCCAGTTTTCTTTAATAAGAAATATGACTTTTTTCTTTTCTGATCTGACGCGTTGATGTCTAATAGTAGGTACAAGCATTTCATGCGATTTTGACAATAAGCTTTCGTAACTTTATAATAAGTATAGTCACGACGTGCACTGGGTGATGTATGTTGCTCTGTAATATTTTTTTAAATTCAATGTAAACTTGAAAATGTAGTTGTTTTTAATTCAGAATATAAAACTTTCACTGAATACTACCTACTTTGACATTTAATTTTTGAATGTTAATCATCACTACATAGTATTAAACAAAGTCGCTTCCAGTAGTCTGTTCGTATGTTTACTTAGATCTTTAAAACTTTTTTTTTTAAATAGATAGAGTGATTCAAGGGAAAGGTTTATATGTATATTACATGCATAGTATAGTAGAGAAACACTGATAATTTTAGAGGTTTCTAATGTGATGTCGTAATAAACACATTTTTGCGCTTATATTGCAAACGTTGGCTGAAACCTACGAGATAGATCAAAATAATGTACTACAGTATTGTACATCTTAAAAAGGTCTAAAAAAAGGCTGCAACGGTATATGTGTCCCACAATAACCATTTTTTATTGTTTACTTTTTACGAGAAATAATGGCTTATTTACGAAGCGATTTTAAGCAATACAGCATTAATCCTTATCCAATCAAGTACCTTAAATACACTGTGCATTTTATATCAATCAATATGGCCCTTTACAGCATGTAATTTAAATTATTTCGAAGATGTTACAGATTTAAAATGCCGGGACATAGTGGTTGCGGCAGTACCGGCCGAGGGGCAGAAAATATGTTTGTATTTTCTGCCAACATTTCTTTGTAATGACAAAAAAACTGTAAACGTGTACATAAAGTCATTCTGTAGTATATTTAGTATCAGCATTGCACCCGTGCGAAGCCAAGGCGGGTCGCTAGTGAGTTATGAAATCGAAACTTATAAGCTTGGTAACGTAGACATTTAGGGCAATAGTTCTAGGGTTCCGTAGTCAAAACGGACGGTTTCGCCAGGTCTGACTGCCTGCGGCTTAGCTGAGAGACTCTTAGTATTAGAAAGCGGTAATATTAAGGGTATACTTGATAAGCACGCCGACAATGGTAGAATAGAGAATAAAATCTTTAAATAAATAAATAAATAAAATAAAATAAACTTTATTTGCCATAAACGTGGTATACAAAGGTGTTACAAAGAAAATTAAGTACTGATCATGTTTAGCCAATTACAGAGGCATGCAAATTTAATGAATGAGAACATAAATTAAGTATTGAAATTCTTTAAATATCAGTCATCATAATCCATAATCATGTCATAAAATATAATTAATTTTTATTATTTAGAAAATCCTTTAATTCATAAAAAGTACGTGAGACAAGCCATTTAAATAAACTTGTTTTAAATTGGTTAATATTCATTGTCTTTAATTCATTAGGAATATTGTTGAAAATTTTTACACACATAGTTAGACAACTTTTTCTATACATTAATGTTTTTGGAGTTTCTGGTAGTACCAGTCTATTTGGATTTCTTTTATTGCGTGGATAGATATCGCAAGCCCTTTTAAATTGTTGCTTATTATTAACAACAAATACACATACCTCAAAAATATACAGAGATGTCAATGTTAATATTTGCAATTGTGAAAAAAGAGGACGACAGGATGTTAATGGAGGGACACCGCATATTGCTCTGATGCACCTTTTTTGAGAAATAAATGCTCTATTTATGTTAGTGCTATTTCCCCACATTAGTAATCCATAGCGCAATATAGATACCACATATGCATGATAGGTAGCAACTGCAGTTTTTACATTTGTTACAGATTTCACTTGCTTTAGAGCATAAACAAACCTATTGACTCTGTTACAGATATTATCTATATGTGTTTTCCAATTAATGTCTTGATCTATAGTTAATCCTAAAAATTTAATTTGTTTTACTTCGTCAATTTTAATGTCTTTATAATTAATGTCAAGATTAATATTTTTAGATTTATTAAATTGTATGTAATTTGTTTTAGTTAAATTGATTTTTAGATTATGTACGTCAAGCCATTGAATCAAATTATCTATAGTATTATTAATGTCATTTTCGTGATCGGAAATTATATTATCTGATGTCACTACTATCGAGATATCGTCAGCAAATGCAATGCACTTATGGGATGTTACATTAACAACATCGTTAATGTACAGTAGAAACAGTATAGGACCCAATACACTTCCCTGTGGAACACCCTGTTGATTGTTTTTGTATTGTGAGTAATAAGAAACCATTTCTTTGTTTTGATTTAATCTCTCTATTACAACACAGTTTTTCCTGTTGCTGAGATAGGACTTTATCCACTCAAGTGCCGGACCCCGCACACCATTTTTTTCCAGTTTATTGATTAAGAGTGAGTGTGAAACGTGGTCAAACGCTTTTGAGAGATCAACAAATACAGCTGTAGTCAACTTTTTTTCATTAACGCTTTGCAGAATAGTCCCTGCAAGACTATGTATCGCTAAAGTGGTAGATTTATTTTTTTGGAAACCATACTGTTCATGGTTTAGTAGGTTAAACTTGTTACAAAAATCAACTAGCTGCTTATACATGCACTTTTCAAAAATTTTTGAGAATACCGATAGAAGCGCAATAGGACGATAGCTATCAATGTCATCAGTATTACCTTTTTTAAACAATAGTTTTATTATTGTCAGTTTTAGTAATTCTGGAAAAGTACCCAAAGAAAAAGATAGGTTTATTAGATGTGTCAAAACGATAATAATTTCATTAACACTTTCTTTCAAGACCTTAGTACATACTTCGTCGTATCCTTCCGATTTTGTATTTTTTAGCAACATTAATTCTTTTTTAACCTCGATTTCAGTAAAAGGTTTAAGAAACAATGAATTCAATGTATGGTTTTGAATAAAAGCAGATTTTGTTGTACTGTCATTGTTGTTGAATAAGTTTATAAAATGATTATTGAATGTCATAGCTATTTTAAAGGGATCTGTTAATATTTGATTATTTAAAGTAAGTTTTTCTATAGTTTTAGGGACGTTCTGAGTATCATTTAATTCATTTTTTACTATCGTCCAAGAGGCTTTGCATTTATTTTCACTTACTTTATTTACTTTCACTAAAAAAATATTTTGGGCACATTCCCTACACGTACAGTGAGGGTGTTTTTTTTCTCGTCTATTGCATTGTAGTAGGTGTCGTTGGATTGGTCGTATAAAAGTATTGTGGATGTGTAAATACTATTTTTGATTCAGGGATCCGTTTGCGTAATATTGGCAAAAAAGTCTTAAAGTGCAATTTTATGTTAGAATCGAGTATCGCCCCCCACCTCTGCCAGAGAAATGGTTGAATAAGCCATGAAAAAAAATTTACACCAACAGTACGAGTATATACAGCGAAGTTAAAAGAAAAACTATCACAGCTAGGTAGGCTTTACAAGTTACCGCGTTAACTAGTAAAATGTACTCTAAGAAGATTACTTAGACGATGTTGTTAATTAAGTAAAACGGGTAGCAAATACCGCATATTATGACGGGAAACTACGGAACCCTACAATGCGCGTGGCCCGACACGCATTGTAACGTCGTATTATGTAACGATCATAAACTTAATAGAAAAATCGATTACAATAGAAAGCGACATTTGCGTGAAATGCAAGCCTGTATTGTACAGAAAACAGCTCGTCAACCTACCACAAAACGTCAAGTTTTCTCAATTAATATTGATCTCTATATGGACTTAAAGTTGCAAATCAGTTCAATGACCTTTAACTTTTTGGGTAGGCTGACCTACCGTTGTCTGTACTTGCAAGTTGTCACGCAGAATCGATACCGAAGGCCGTGTTCATACGGCGATTTTGTCATGGCATCTACTCGTAAATGTCAATTGATGAAATACCTCACGATTTTATAGAACATTTTTAAAAATATTATGTAAAAAATGTATTAAACAGAAGCTTAAATTTTTTTGACGTAAACATTATAATTATAAAAAAAACTGACTTCTCGGACATAATTTACTTTTTGATTTATTTTTATCATACTAGGCAGCTGTCTCAGCGAACTTCGTACCGCTTCTTCATTGTTTTTTTTTTCGATTTATGTAGACGTTTTAATAGTTATTCTGCTATGCGGAGTGGAGACAAATTCAACAAATAAAACATAATAAAAATTTTGTGACTAACTTTGACGTGAAATTTGTTAACTTAAAACTTAATCTGATACCGTCTATGCGAAGTAGAGACTAGGAAATATCGTTATAATGAGTCGAAAGAAGATAGCGTACAGTTAACGATCGCAATTAAAGGAAGATATAGAAGAGTTTTCCAAGTTCAGGAAAACCCTTTTAGGAAAGCTCAGTTTTCCAAGTTTAGGAAAGCTCTTTATAGCAAATAAAAAGGTAACTTTACTACATGTTTACTACTATTGTAACAAAAGCTTACCTTTTGGAGTGACTGGAATCTTGCAGAATTGTAGTCAATAACTTTAATAGGCATGAGAAATTAATATTAGTTATGGGAATTGATTCTGAGTGAAGTTCCTGTTTTGAGTGGCCATTTGCGCAATTAGCAATTTAGTCCTTGATAAAGTTGTGCTCACGTTCAAGTTTTTGAGGATTATGAACTTAGTGGTTTTATTGCGCGTAGCAACTTAAATATTGTATCCATTTTTCTTTTTAAATTTGGTTTACAATGACCCCATACTTGAGGTGCCAGTGCAGTAGGACGAATATAGGCATTACTTTTTTTAGTTATGATACACAACCTAAACTAATCTGTGCTTCTTGAAAGCAAGTCAAATACAGACTAGGTGTGGTTTTATAAAACTTGTAGTTTGGAGTACATTTATTTCTAGCTCTAATGGTACCTCATAACAGAGGTACCTCATTCCAGACTGCGAATGTTGCCAAGAACTAAACTTATAATATATACATATCTCTCTCAAATATATCATTTTATGTAGTCAAATCTTGTTGAGCATAGTTAGTAAGTAAAATTTACTCAAACAATACAATATCAAAGCCCCGATTTAAAGCATATTAAGCTCATATACACATATTTATTAAAGATTTAATAAAATGTTTGTTCTAAGGACTGATGTAAGGTCGTCTACTTCGAGGGCAAACTGTCGCAGCCTAATTGGAGTTAACTGTTCCGTTCGGACAGCTGCTCGCTTTGCGTATGATATAATAGCACTAATATTTAACCTAATGGTTGAGCCTTTATTGAACTTGATACTTGATTACAATGAACCCACACATTCTCTTTAATACATAGTTTAAAGAGTACAAAAGCAGTAAAGCACTAATGACATTACAAAAATATAAAATTTATGTTAATTTCTAAGTAGGTGTGAAAATGTTAATTTTTGTCATACTCGTAATACTAAAGGTATTTGTTATAATAACTCTTAGATTCGAGGAGGAAGTAAAACTATGAAACTTCGTCGTAACTCTCGCTTAAGTATCTCTTTACTCTACCCTGTGTAATTGGTTTTAAATTTGCCCTTGTGTCGCTATCTTATTGTTGTTCTTAGATAGATTGATAGATAGATACTCTTTATTGCACACCACACACAACAATAAATACATACAAGTACTTACAATAATTAATAAAACTATTAATATGAATATGGATTTTGATACCAAACGTGTTAGGTGTTAAAGTAAAGAAAGAAGTATATCAAAGAAAAACATAGGAGAAAACTAAAGTCCAAGGAGATATGTTTTAAGTCTAGTTTTGAAAATTTGTAGTGTTTCAGACTGCCGAATAGACATCGGTAAGGAGTTCCATAGGCGGATGGATTGCACAGTGCAGGACTGTGAATAGATATAAGATGCATAGTGGTATTGTAAGGTCCATTGCACGCGGTACATCAGTTCAGTTAGCAGTGTAATAAACAGATTTATGTAGTTGCTCTAGCTAGTTATTATTAAGTTTTTAAGCTAAACATCGGCTTCCGTTCATAATTCTGCGACTACATTGTTAGCTCTATCGATTAATTCGTGTATCTCCTTTTCATGACTAACTACGTAATGTTCACTTATGTACATAAGTATACAGTATTTTGTTTACAGCAGACGAATATTGTGTGGTACTGACAATAGTAAATAAAGTAATATGAATTCTTTCAGTTTCTAGTAAAATTACGCTTTTAAAGTATTTAACTAATACCGTCAAGTAATGTTTTAATGAAGTTTATTTTTTTTAGATGCCCGATACTTTAATAACTATGTAGCAGATGACCTCCAATTTTCAGTTGATTGAATAGTTTTAAATACTGACTCACTAGTGTAGAGTCATACACGCTTTGTAGTTCTGCAAACATTCCTAGGCGAACGCGTAAAAACTCGAACATGACTTCCGATCATGAATTTTGGACGCGATTCAATTAGTTGCGTACTATTGCTTCATTTAGGATAAGGCAAATACATTTATGTAAGTATTTAGATTATGAGGAACCTGCATTTTTTTCTGTATCTCAATGATTTTATGATCTAGTATTGCAACCTGATATTAAGCGTAGATTTTGCCCGGTACATTCGTGCTAAGCTACCCAATTGTAGCGTTTGGGAAATGTGTTGGCGGGTAGGTACCTCACTGTATATTTCTCCTTATATTTGACTTTATACTGCTTGCATCATAAAATAAGAAAACATCCGAATAAGTTTAATAAGAAAAAGTTGTTGTATTTGAGCACCAGAATCAGCGTCTAGGGGATTGTTCATGTTTTTAAAATAACCCTGTATAACCAATCTCTGTCCGAGTTTGATTTCCGGTCCATGAAAAGATCTGGTGAGACTAAATCATGTGATCTCTGTGTCAAAGTTTAGAGTCTTCGATTCCTGTAGAATACCGACCATGAAGCCACTTTACTACAGTGATCAAAAGTTTGATTTATATTTAACTAGCTGTCCCGGCGAACTTCGTACCGCCCCTTCATAAATATTTTTTTTGTGAATTTTTTGGTGCCTTTATACTTAGTTATTCTGCTTTTCGGGGCGGAGACCAATTCAACAAACCAAAGATCATAAAAATCGGTCCAGCCGTTCTTGACTTATAAATGGTGTAACTAACCCGATTTTGTTTAATATATGTAGGTCACACTATAAGTTTTGCGTAACTTGAAAAAACAACATGTTATAACCAAAAAAATAAAAACCGACTTCAAAGAACTAAAACGCTAAAAATAATCTTAACACTTACGTACCTAATCAGTTACTTTTGGAGTCGGTGCAAACGAAAACATAGAATCTCTCATCGACTGGCACCGACTCCAAAAGTAACTGATTAGGTACGTAAGTGTTAAGATTATTTTTTGGCAAAGATATTACGTAAGATGAATACTAAAATCAGTTGGCGTGGTACGGAGTTCAAGCAATGTTTCATGATTTTCTTATAGATCCCATCATCAGAATTAGACCAAATTTCTATGGGACCATTCTGAAAGTATTACCTATCAAACAAAAAAATAATTATCGAAATCGGTCAACGCAGTAACGAATGATCGCTGAACATACATTAAAAAAAAAGATACCGACGAATTGAGAACCTCCTCCTTTTTTGAAGTCGGTTAAAAATATTATGTTTATTGCTTTTGAAAATACTCTCCTTTACATTTTAAACATTTTTCATGCGATCGAACCAATTTTTAAAACAGGAGGACCACAGATCTGAAGGCATGTTTTCTATGTGCTGATTGAACGCTATCACTGCCTCTTCGGAGTTGGTATAAGTAAAACCTCTCATCAAATCTTTGATTTTGGGGAAAATACAGAAATCACAGGGTGCTAGGTCGGGGCTATGCGCTGGATGGGTGACGAGTTGTACTTTAAGCTAAAAATGATTTTGTTTTGTTGGCCGTGTGTGAAGAAGCGTTGTCATGATGTAGGAGAACGCGGCTTTTGGGTCGTCTTTCGCGAACTTTTTCTAACACCCTGGTTAAACAAATGGTAGAATACACGGCATTAACACTCTTTTGATCTTCAAGTGGAATTGTACAGATGGGACCCGTAGTTGAGAAAAAAAACGCGATCATTTTTTTACCAACGTTTCTCGCATGCCTCACTTTTGTTGGCCTGTTCTCATTTTCAAACACCCATTCACAAGATAGCTGTTTTTTTTCGGGTTCAAAACAATAAATCCACGTTTCGTCTCCTGTGACAATGTCATAAACAGCATTAGAATGTCCGTGGTTGTACTTCAGTAGCATCTGTGAGCACCATTCCACGCGAGCCCATACCAATCCCCAATAGTCCTCGAATTGTCTCATAGGTAATCCGCGGGTTTTCTTTAATTAGCCGCTTAACAGTAGCCACATTATTTTCATTGACGGCAGTTCAAGGCCGCCCCTCACGAAATTCGTCATGTAAAGAAACTCGACCTCTCTCAAATTCAGCAAACCATCGCCTCACGGTGCTCAAACAAGGTGCTTCTCTCCTTTTTGAGAGAGAGCTTTTAAAATCATAAAAAATCATCGCTCTAAAATCTTTTCGACTTAATTCCATTTTCGTTGCGTACGTAGAACTTTGATGTGTGATAAAAACAATTGAAAAATCATTTCCCGCCAATTGTTTTTTTTATTACTAAAAGGTTGCTACGTTTCAAAAAATATAATATTCAAAATTCAAATAGTTCCGATTAGCTAGAAGTGCAAAACTTTTAGTGTGCCCCATGTATATGATAAGTTGTTCTTAAAGGTACCTGCATAAGTACATTTCTCTTTTATTACACATACAGATGTTTAAAAATTACCTTACTGGAAAACCCAAACAAGTAAAACTATCAAACGGACAGCGTAATTCATCTGGGAATACCTATTTGTTTTTATTACCTTTATATGGCTGCATCGGGCTATTGTGAGTACTTAGTATTTACATAGGGTGAGGCGAGAAAACCAGTTCTGATTTACCAGATCGTGCGGTATTTTAAACTCGAATGCAAATACATTGGTCGATGATAAAGAACTTGAGAGCACAAAGGGACTTATCGTTACAGATACGGCGGTGTCCGCCTCGAACAAAAGCTTCAATAGTGAGAAAATAAACGAAGTCGACTAGAAAAATAATGCAGCACTAAAATAGGCATATTGAGTGTCGATTGCAATCTTACTTTATTGTAGTAAACCGTCTATTATATTATCTATTATTTTTCAACCGGCCAATCTGGAAGTCATTGAGGGGAGGCCTATATTCAGCAGTACACGCCCTGTACCGTATAATATGATGATGAAACAATCTATTGCAGGGTAGAACATTCGAATCCTATCCTAGGCTATGTGTTTCATCATTCCAGCCATAGTACGTCCACTGCTAAACATAGGCCTCCCCTAGGCTATGTGTTTAACCATACTATATTTTTTTAAAAGGAATGTTTTTTTTGTTTGTCTAAATTCTCGTAAATGCTGCTGCATGCTGCATTCATTTATTTTTTTAATATCAGTTTTATTAATACCAAGACAAAGTTTCCTAAAATATTTTTTTACAATTTAAAATAGTTTCTCTCCACTTAAAAAGTGTTCGTTTTATGCACTCTGTTTAAGTAGAATGCAATTCAAAATTATTAATGCTGTTGTGTAAATGATAAGGAAAATATTGAGCACCTCCAAAATATTTGATCATACGAGTTCAAAATACACACAGACAGGCAAGTAAATCATTACCAACAACTGAGTAAGCGCATTCTCGAGGGCTCAAAAACAAAAAGCGTGCTACAGGAAGTGGTCGCGCCTCAACTAGAGCAAAAATACTCTTCACTGCGATCCAGTTTTGTAAAGAGCAACTTGACATTTATTATACGTATGTCGATGTTTACTTTTTACGTCCACTTCATTATCCACCCACTTGTTGGTTACTGGTTTTTATACTAATCAACAAAACAATTAATATTTATCTTCGTTGCAATTTGGATAGTTAATTAGTGCATAATGTTGTTGCCAAACTTTGACAATTTATTGTAGGTAAATGGTAAGTATATCTTGGATTTCCAATCTTTGAATAGGAATATTATAATGCTACTGAATTAGGAATCGTTAAAAATACAAGAGTGAAAGCTTAAGCTTGTAAAGCTCACATCCTGGAATTTTATGTTGTTATCTAAGCATCAAAATTGACACATGTTGACTTTTATGGTTCTAGAGTCAAACTATACCTTCTCTATAAGTAGTATTGATTCAGTTTGGTCATATTTTATTTCATCGACTTAGCATTGATATAAATAAAACTTTATAACGATGTCGACTCCTTGTTAATTTCGTGCCAGGATAGTCGGCGGCTATAATTACAAATTTAAAAGTATCTTACTGTTGAAATAAGTCGGTAGGTACTTGTATCAAAACTTTAAATACTTAAGGAACGAAAGAAAGTGATTTTATTCGCCTCTTCATGAAAAAATATATCCAATCTAGCTCAAACATATTGTATGGAGCATTCAATACTATTGTCGCAGAAGTGTGTCTGTATAAACCCGTATTCCACGCTAAGTCGAAAAATTTGTTTTGATGGAACTTTCTTAGATGTATCTAACATGACTGTGATAGCATGGCTTAGAACTGATCAGTTCAGATTGATCCCTGAACGCACTTTTTGCAATGCATTCAAGATTTGTTTTATTGTGCTATAAACGACATTTATGTTTATTATTTTAATGAATTGCAATTGGGTGACCTTAGGCGAAGGTTTTACATAGGTAATATTACTTATAATAATTACAGTCTCGGAATTACGCGGCACAATACTGAGATTGAACTTCAAGTAAGTAGAAGATTAGTACATTGAAGAGAAAAAATAAAGATTTGTAGATAAGCAATAACTTTCACAATAATGATTCGATCTTTTGGCCCGGAGTACTAAAGCGTAGAAATAAGAAGTACCTAAAATGAGGATGAGGAATGCCTATCAAGGATCTGGTTATTTATAAAACTTAACAAACTGGTGGACTTTTGGATGCCTAGTATTTTAAAGAAAGAACAAAACTATGGGATAAATGAAAATTATAGATTACCAGCAAAAACATCCATAGGGACTTGCTATTCATCTCGTAACCCCGGATACACTCCCTTGACGAAGCACCTGTTCGAGTCTACTGTATTGATAAAGACATGTCCACTTTTTCAGGTAAAATTAACAAAGACATGTTTTGGAAAAGTTTTTCAGTTATTTGTTTTCCGGCGGCTCCAGGTCACAACGTAAAACTAAGCGAAGACCTCTGATTCACTATTCGGTTATTCGAATCTGAAAAAGCGACTCGCTTCTAGTACACGAGTGCCGTGCGCGCGCGCCGCGATCGACTACCTACGGCATTCAGCAGTGCTACTGACCTTGCCAATTAAGATTTTATTTTAATAATGCACTTTCTTATGACGTATCAGTCTCTAGCAGTAGAGGCTCAAACTATGTCTATTAAATTTGAATAAAATAAAAATATCATTAATCAAAGTATAACAAATAAGTTTATTTTAACAAATCTTAACAATCGTATGTCTATGTTTTTGTATCTAAGGAATAATTATTAATTCAACACTGTTTTCTTTTAAGAACAAAGAAGTAGGTGAGAATTATAAAAAATTTAAACGATGATATCGCGTCCAGCGCTACGGAAATGAATTGTCTGTTACAAAAATTTTAATGAAGTAAATTAAAATTAGCTGAATATGAATAGGTTTTGAACGCAATCGTCTGAATATTAATGTCCGTAATAGGGATCGTGTCCGTACTGAGGGGCAGGGTACTGAGCACCGCCGTACTGCGGAGCTGTGTATTGAGGTTGTTGGTATGATGATGGAGCCTGAAAAGTAATGGAAAAGAAAACATCAGTATCATATGGCATCGGGCTCGGCAATTAAATCTATTAGTTGACCAAGTAAGATAGTTTCAGTTTGTAATTTTAAATGTAAAAGACATGCGTAGGCTAAAATACCAACAAAAAGTTTTTAAAAAAGTTGACTTCTGCGTAGATTTATAGTTGGAAAATTATTATCAAATGTCAGAATCACTTGTCAGAGTAATTGTACTGCGGTAACGTACAATATTTTTACCAAAATTAATTACTTTGAGACGGTTGTAGTTGTTTACGAATAGTTACAAGTACAAATTTTAAAAAATAAGATCTAGGGAACAATCTAAAGAAGCGTCTTATTATTTTTAATAATCGTATGTTACGATAAACTTACGCAGTGCACATACGGTGCAATTTTTTCATGAATGAGTTAAATTAATCAAGCGTACGATTTTTAACAGCGGATTGGTATAATTAAATGTTATAAGGTTTCTGTTCTATGCATAGTTCGATTAAGTTACTGATTCTGAGCCTTCTAAAGATTTGGCACCTATTTGCAATGTAACCCTGTATATTAGTGTAAGTATGACTCATTTTAATTACAAACTAATTGCCTAGTACTACTATAGGTACGTGTATGTGATGTATAAAGTAGGTAGTAAGCATACAAAATGTAACTACTTATCGTCAATGTATTTTCAATGGATTCTGTGGATGGAGTAAAGGTTCATCATCATCATCATCATTTCAGCCATAAGACGTCCACTGCTGAACATAGGCCTCCCCCATTGACTTCCAGATTGGCCGGTTGGAAGCGGCCTGCATCCAACGTCTTCCTGCGACCCTTACCAGGTCGTCTGACCACCTTGTGAGTGGACGTCCTACGCTGCGCTTGCCGGTACGCGGTCTCCATGCCACCTTTCTGCTCCATCGGCCGTCAGTTCTACGTGCTATGTGCCGTAAAGGTTACAGAAGTATAATGTAATGACAATAGGTTAACTAGACTTCATGGTCAAGCTTGCCCTGTCTTAGAACAGGTTATTTCTACTTAATCGATTGGTAGATACCTGATAGTTGTACGATGGCTTCTTCTTTTCGTGATGGTGCTTCAGAATCTCGCCCATATGGTTTTCCAGCAAGTCCTTCACCTTGAGCTTGGTGGCCAGCATGTTTGCGGCAAGCGCCTTATCGAACGCCTTCAATTCCTTAATCTTTGCTTTGAGGGCCCAGAGGCCGTCTTTGACCAGGTCCAGCTTGCCGTCGTCCTCTTCATACTCATCGTGGTCGTAAGAAGGAGTGTCGTAAGCGGCCCGGAACAGATGCTGGTCGTCCTCGTCCAAGTCGGCGAAGCGGGGGACGTGCCGCGATAGAACTGTGAAACAATTTATCTTGGGTGAAATCTGAACGGTGCTAAAAAAAAGTAGACACCTATCATCAAGAAACACATCATTTTAAAATAGTCGGGCTCAAATAAAGAAAGAATTGGTAACATAAGTGCTACTTATAAATGCCGAGTTTATTTAAGTTGAATATTCGCAATGGAAATTCGGTTAAAACTGTTTGTTTGCTAAAACAGATAATATCTTTACAAAATTATTGTTTGCTATAATTATATTTTACGCACTTACACACACATGTGGCATTTTGATCATTATTTATTATATTAAAGGACCCGCTTAACGATCAGTTTTATCAAGGCACTTTTGTTTGATTTAGTTTAAGAAATGAAAATCGTTTAGGGGCTGTATGTTTAGTTTATTAGCTGGATGTAAAGTTTGTATTATTTTATTTGTAAGACCTGTGGATTTTGTGAATATTTTTTTAAATTTTTAAATCGCTACACTTAAAACCTAAATGAAGGTGTAATTCCACCAAACGAATAAACCACATGGTTTAGTAGAAATGTATTAAAATTGATTTCTGAATAACTTATATAAGAAGATGAAGATAAACTTACCCGGGCTAAGCACTAGGATAAAAAAGAATGCTTGATAGAACATTGTAGACGAATTATTGATAATATGAGAGCCAGAGCGCCTTCAGCGTAATACGGACTGGCACTGACAACTAGGAGGATCACCGCATTTTTTGATCGTATAACGTATTTAGTCAGATTTACCCTCTACCTCACAATTTCTGACCAACCAATAAACTATTCGTAGGTAGGACTGAATTTTCTACGGGACCATTTATTAGACCGCTCGCACACTTTATGATCGGCTGACACTGGATCGTTCTTTGAATTACTATGAAAATCGGCCCAAGTTTCAATGTGCGCATCCATATAAGTTTTCATAGAAATTGAAAAACCGATCCAAATATCGACTGATAAAAAGTCTGAGATAAAAGAAAATAATTTAGAAAATCTTAGTAAAAAAGATGATGGATATTAAATGACTTGATAGCGGATGCAATATTTTGTGGTAGAAACAAATTGCATGATTAGTTTCAATAAGTTATAAATAACTAATCTAAAAATGTTCTTGACCACCACCAGATCGAAGTCATTAACATTTTTAGGTAATCATAACACGTCGCGAGCAACAGCTAGTACAATAAATAAATAACATCCAAGAAATTGCACGACTTCAAAACACTTTTGAAAAAGTACACTACACACTAATTTTGAAAAAGTGAGTCATTCATTTTTAACCGACTTCAAAAGAAAAAGAGAAAGTTTTCAATTCGTCGGGATCTTTTTTTTAATTTAATTTTTTTATATATGTTCAGCGATCATTATGTTATGACCACGTTAACCGATTTCGATAATTCTTTTTTTGTTTGAAAGAGTGTACTTTCGGAATAGTCCTATATAAATTTTGACAAGTTCTGATGATGGGATCTATAAGAAAATCATTAAATTTTGCATGAACTCCATACCAACTTATTTTTGTATCTATGTTACCCAATATCTTCGGCAAATGTGAACCGAATAGTACCTATTACATAAAATTTTAGGTAAATTTTTCACCTCTAAGGTCGTAAAAATAAGGGATGAAATTTGTGTTCTGCAGTTAACTTTTGTTTGCACTCTTATGATTCGCTTTGTTAAGGATGTATCACAAAAAATATATAAAATAATATGTAAATTTTATTTTAAAAAAACGACATCTAAAAACTAAAAAGCTAAAAATAATCCTAACACCTACGTACCTAATCAGTTACTTTTGGAGTTTGCAACGACTCCAAAGGTAACTGATTAGGTACTTATATTTTAAGTATTATTTTTATCTTTTTATTTTTTTGAAGTCGGTTTAAATTAAAAAAAAAAAATGTAAGTAGTATGTCGATGTAATTTAAATGTACTATGATTGTTTACAGTATAGTGATCAATTTATGCACCATTTTATCGTGCTATAAATAAAAGCTTGACAAACTACATAATATTAGGTGCGATGTAAGTGGTTCAGACGAGTGTCTGTGCAACCGGCTATTAATGGGTTGCACTTAGCGCAATGTTGACTTTTTAGTTTGCTACGTTCGTTGGAAGTGAGATATTATGTTTAAAGGTGAAGCTTAAGCTTGTCATAGGTATCTCAGCTATCGACAACTTTATAACATCTTACATCTGCAGACTGCGTAGGATGATTCAATCAAAAACACTTAAATCTATTTATGGGGTCTGATAATGCAGTTCCGAATACCGCCGTTACGACGCAAACTGTTGCGAAAAAAATTCAAGTGGTACGCCCTTGCGAAAAGCCGTTGTATCGAAAATCGCTAAATCGAATGACGGACTTGCGAACACGCTGTCACGAAATACCTTTATGTGGTACGCCAGATCGATAGTCACGGTATCGAAATCCATTGTTGCGATTAGAGTGCCTATTCAAATCTATCGTATGGGAATCGAACTCACGAGTTCGATGAGACACAAAAAGATACAGCACCTTTAGATGATCTCGATTAGTTTTTAGAAGGAAGAGAAATGAAAAATATTATTTTTGATTAACTTTTTAATTAAGTACTATACGTATAGAAAACATATCAAATTTGTAGGTAACATAAATAACAATAACATCCGGTATCCGCATAAGATAGAATTAAATATCAGATAAATTAATTACAACTTTCAGAAATCAGAAATATTTATTTGCTGTAAACAAGATGTTATTTCTCTTTAAAGAAATAAAAAAATATACTTCTAAAAGCTACTGCTTTTTTCATTAAGTAACAAAAACAACAATGTTATCTATGAAAAAAAAAACATTAAATGAACTCAATATTTTGTGGTATGGCGAGTATTTAGAGCTAAAGCTCTTATAAAGTCCAAAGTGCTCATTGTATTTTTTTTATAATACTTAGTCTAGTCTATATTAATGAAATCGATTATACTTAGTCTGGCCATAAATACTGTTACAATTAAAAATAAACAAAATATTACATTTTAATTTGGAATCTGTCATTTTTATATGATTGTTCAGAGTTTTCTCATTTTGGCGCCAATAATATTGTACAATATTTTACGATATTAAATTGGAGTACCCGGGTGATAAAGAGAACCGAATCGCGTAATTGCATTACACAAAGTTGGTATGGAGCCAAATACAATTTTTAAAACTCTCCATACGCTGGGTATTAGTAAAATGTTTGTGTACCGGGCTATTAAAAGGTACAATGAGACCTCTGTTTGTGACAGAAAAAGATCTGGCCGTCCACGTAGTGTTCGTACGATAAGTTCAAAGCAGTAAGGGAAAGAATTCGAAGAAATCCTGTCCGAAAGCATAAAATTTTATCTCGGGAGATGAAGATAGCATCTAGAACCATGTCGCGTATTTTAAAAGATGACTTAGGACTTGCAGCCTATAAAAGACGTACTGGTCATTTCTCAACTAATAATTTAAAAAGAATAGGCTGGTAAAATCGAAACAACTACTGAAGCGGTACGCTAAGGGAGGTCACAATTTTTTTTTGTTTACTGATGATTTTTTTTTACAATTGAGCAACATTTTAACAAAAAAATGACCGTATTTATGCTCAAAGCTCTAAGGAGGCTTCCCAATTAGTCGACAGGGTGCAACGTGGGCACTATCCGATTTCAGTAGTACCAGTTTGGTGGGGTATTAGCTATGAAGGAGTGACTGAGCCATACTTTTGTGAAAAAGGTATCAAAACATCGGCACAACTATATCAAGATACCATTCTTGAGAAGGTAGTGAAGCCCCTTAACAACACCATGTTCAATAACCAAGAATGCTCCTTCCAGCAAGACTCGGCGCCAGGTCATAAAGTTCGGTCTACGCAGTCTTTGTTGAAAACGAACGTTTCGGACTTCATCAGAGCTGAAGACTAGTTTTAGAGAGTACGGCTTGCTCGAAACGCTATGATAATATGGAGTCCCTAAAACGATCCGTACGATGAGCAGTAAAGAATTTTCCCATGGAAAGACTGCGTGCTACTATTGATAACTGGCCTCAACGTTTAAAGGACTGTATTGCAGCCAATGGGACCACTTCGAATAAGCTTTTTATATTTAAAATTGTTTTATATTTGTATTCAACTAACACACTGTAAAAGTAACAAATGTTATTTGCAATAGAAAATTATTTTTTTCTTTGTTTCAGTATTTATGGCAAGACTAGGTATAATATTTTTCATTTTCTTCCTTACAAATACTAATTGAGTCTAATCTAAAAGTGCTGTATCTTATTTTTGAGGTCGTGGGTTCAATTCCCATACGATAGATTTGAATAGGCACTCTAATCGCAACAATGGATTTCGATACCGTGACTATCGATCTAGCGTACCACATATAAAAGGTATTTTAGTGACAGCGTGTTCGCAAGTCCGTCATTCGATTTAGCGATTTTCGATACAACGGCTTTTCGCAAGGGCGTACCACTTGATTTTTTTTTCGCAACAGCGTGGGTCGCAACGACGGCATTCGGAACTACATATCAGACCCGTATTTATGGTATGTTCTTGATGGTTGAGTTCTGTAACTACTTAAATACGTACCTCTTACGTTATAATCTTGATAAGTTTTACCTTTGAAAAATTAAAACTAATTTTCCTAATAGGATATCATTATCAGGCTTTAGAAGTACACTGCTGGACTGAGAACGGCACCTAGAACGTTACGCTACGTCCTCTATCGAACGGCTATAGGCCGTTTGCATTAAACATTTACCGAATCCATAACTCGATTATCGGCCCACAGTGTGAAAACAAAAATATTTTCTAAATCACTATACAAAATACGTAGACTGGCGAACTTTTGTTTGAGGGTAGGGATTTTGTCACATCTATAAGTAGAAGTAAGTACCTAAGTTTATAGTAGATAAGTATAATGAAAATAAAAAATGAAATGAATATTAATATAGCAGCAGGCCTGATTAGATCTTCCCTACTGCCACGAATAGGGGATATAATTTTGTTACATATAATTTATTTCACCCAGCCTAACTAATAAGCATCCGCATTTTTCTCGTTTAATATATAAATAGCCGTGTTCTACAAAAAGTGGGTTAAAGTTGTTATGTTAATCAAATTGTCAAATACGCAGTCAATAATATGAAATTAAATTAAACACAGTAATTATTTTGGATACATGTTTATTTTGTGTGTTGATATTAGTACACTAAATAATTATAGGTTTATCATAACAATTTTCAATTCGATACGAGATTGGTGAACACATTTATCTAAATTTAATGCTAATCTTATTAGTACGTAGTGTAATTTTCTGACTTCCTTGAATACTTAACTGTTTGGAAAGCCAATCAATACTAATCCGAGACATAGTCATATTTTTTTGTACAATAATTATTATACACTCTAAAATGATTCCGTAATTTTACAGTTTTGCTATACCTGTATGGTAAGAGTACGTACTTACAATCTTAAATAAAACCTCAGTGTTTGCAACTTCTTTACTTAAGTACTTAATTGAATATAGGATTTTCTTCTTGTAGGTTTCTTAAAAATAGTTAACTATGCCAATACTATGCTAATTAATACTACTACTTACTTAGTATTAATACATTGTGCCTTCTTATACAGTATTGAGATCAAAATAAGACTTAAAAAATATAACACACAACAACCATAAGGCGGAAGACGAAATGTGACAAAAAACAAAATCTAAAAACTCGGTTAATAATATCTGACTACTCGCTATAAACAAATAATTTTTATTCGGTCGTAATTGAGATCAGTTATTTAGAGGCAATATTATCTATGCAAATTAAGAAATGCGTATGTTCAGACGTCAATCCATACCTACTTCCACAGTAAATAAAAATGATCTACTGCGTTGCGATTGCGAGGCACATAATTATACTATAATGTCTAGTTAAACATTTGTACCTCCGGTAGATTAATTTAACTTTGTTTTAAGTTGATCTACTTCTACAATGAATACTTTCGAGAATCCGAAGCTTGATAGTATTATTCACTGTTACAGCAAATCGCTGTAGCTTCGCAGTACCTAAAATAAATGCTGAACCAAAGTTTAAAATTTATTTTAATATTCAATATATATATATTTTTATACAGAACTGTAATTACTCTAAGCAACGTGTTTGATAAACAGGACCATTAATTGTATATGGTATTATACCATAGTCAACTAGCTATAAAATGCATTTAAGAAAGTGATTTGGAAGATTTTTTTTATTATTACGAATTAATCCTCATTAAAATTCTTAATTGGTGTGAATACAACTCGATTCCGTCACTTAAAATTTTGATAAAAAAATGATTTGATTTGAGAATCTTACAAAATATTGATCTGGTTTATGATACATTTGCAAAAGAAATCAACGGTTACAATGATTGTAAAATGCAATGAAAATCTCACAACGAAAACGAAATTGAGTACTTAACTCGATGCCTGTCTATATGTACCGTGTTTACCTATACGATACGCATTCAGGAAAACTCGGAAGAAGTCTTCTAAATGTCCGTATGGCCCTTAGAAGCGGGTCCGTCTCCGCGACTGTCACAAGGCGGCGCGCGCCTTGTACAGTTCGTCGTCGAGGTCGAACGCGGGGTCGGCGTACCCGGAGTCGTCGTAGCGGAGAGACCTGAAACCAGAGAGTATTTCTTATTATTTAGGTCTTCTTCATCTATACGGTCAATCCCGGTTGCGTCCAAAGCCGTTGCTTTGGAGCCCAGGGTCCGCTTTCCTTGATTTACTCCTCCACTTCGTACGGTCTCGAGCGTCTCTAGTTGTGAGATCATGGGCACGCATGTCAGCCCTTACGACGTCAAGCCAACATTTCTTGTGTCTACCTCTTTTACCAGGACCTGGCGGTGGCGACATGGCCAGACATTTGTTTCCTACGTAGCTTGCCGGTTTCCGCAAAACATGGCCGTAAGAGCGTAGGCGGCACTCCTGTCTTGTTGTCAGTTTGTCTGCAATATCACGGACACGAAGGCTACCGCGGATGCGCGAGTTCCTCACGCGGTCCTTCCGCGTGACTCCGTACATCCACCGCAGCATATTCATCTCCGTGACACGCAGCTCCTGCTTGTGTCGCTCAAGTAGCGGCCACGCTTTGCTGCCATATAAAAGGACAGGCCTAATGATGGACTTATAGATCTGTCCTTTTAGCTTAACCGGCATTCTGGGGTCACAAATGACACCAGTCACCTCTCGCCATTTGGCCCACGCAGCAGCAATGCGAGCTTTGACGTCACAATCGATGTCTCCCGACGCGTGAAGTACAGATCCAAGGTATTTAAACTGGTCCATGCGCTCGACCTTGTCCCCGCCTATGCGGACGGACGTTGGATCTGTAGAGTTACAGGTTAGGTACTCGGTCTTCGCCACATTGAGTTTCAGACCACCGCTCTCAAGCGACTGCTTCCACTCGTTCACCCGTATCACCAGCCTGCCCCTGTCCGCGTATACCAGTGCGATATCGTCAGCATACATCAACAGCCATGGTGGCTGCTCATGTGAGTCTCTGATGCTGTCTGACACAACGTCTAATATCACACTGAACAGAAACGGACTAAGGACGGAACCCAAGTGTACTCTGACGGTGATAGGGAACGGTTTGGTGTCGCCAACAGCGGTCCGAACCATAGAATCGGAGCAGTAGGTAGGTATTTCTTATTATTTAGGTAATAACCTAAAATGTTAAAAAATACTTTTAAAGTATCATATGGACGGTTTTCACTTCAACGACAGTAAACAAAAATAGAAATTTCTAGCCTTTATCGAAGAGGTTTCACTGCAAATATACAGCTTTTACAATGGGGCCAAGGTATCTTGCGCTCTCGCCATGTAGATACCAGAAACGAAGTGTCGACTGCTGATCAACACCGTGAAGTGGTGGAGAGCTAAAGTTTTTTATAGGTGAGCAAATAGCTAACGAACAAAAACTGTTTTTAATCTTAGCTACCTGTCCAGCGTCCTAGACCTGTATCGTATCTGAATTGCTTCAGCGAGACGTGTAGCATTGTTAGGTGATGCAGCACCACGTGCGTAATATGTATCTGCAGCCGCGACACCGTATTCTAAATCAAGCAAAGGTACAAAATCAAAAGTCCTATCCTTGGTACTTGTCCGGCTTTCTAGTGTTGTATCCGAATAGCTGCAGCGAGACGTGAAGCCCAGGTTGGTGATGCAGCACCACGTGCGTTGATAAGCATCTCAAGCCGCGACACAAGAAGCTAAGAAAAGGTCCAAAAACAAAATTCCTATCGTTGGTACCTGTCCGGCGTTCTAGTCCTGCACCTGGAAGGCGGCGGCGAGCGCGAGGATGCGCGCAGCAGCGCGGGGTCGTCGTAGCGGCGCGACACCACCGTGAAGTCGTGGTGCGCGTCGATCAGCTTTTGCAGTCGCGACACCATTTCGAAGTCCGACACCGACGCTGGCACCAGGATGCCGAGCAACTTCGCGATTGAGTGCCTGAACGACATCGTCTCGATTAGTGTGTTCTGCGATTCGTTAAATTTGTGGTAGTAAGATATTTAAAAAAAGCGTTTAAAACACGTTGTTGTGTTGTGTTGCACAAAAAAATCAAATTAAGAACCTCGTCCTTTTTTAATATATCCAGATATTTATTTACTGTTCGGTGTAGTGGTTCGCGCTCCGGACTACAAAGCCAGCGGTTGCGGGTTCGAATCCCGCAGGAGGCAAATGTCTGTGTGATGAGCACGAGTATTTGTATCTAAGTCATGGATGTTTATAAAGGTATTTAAGTAGGTTTATACGTTATCTAGTCGCCATAGTACAAGCTTTGCTTAGTTTGGGGCTAGATATTGGTGTCAAAAGTCAAAAGTCAAAAATCATTTATTCAGTTTAGGACAGAAAACTGCCACTTATGAACGTCAATAATAACATAATTGGCCCATATGTGATTGTGAAAACAGTTATTATAATGGAACAGATAAGTTTGTACCAATGATCAAGTAGGTAATGTACAATGAGTGTAATAATGTTTCCAATGATAACATAATAAACCCTAAAATGTATCGATGGCATAATAAAGAACTCATTTCAAAAACTTCCGGCTTTGATTTTACCCTAGCATTCTTCTTACCTAAAGCTAAGTAGCTGGGCTTCCCTTCTCTGACACTCGGCCAGCGCCTCCTTAGATCTGGCCAAGTCATCCCTCAACATGGATAACTGGTGCTCAGTAGAGGTTCTCTCTTGCTCGAAAGTCTCCCCGGTGGCTCGAACTTGGTCCTTCAACACGATGACCTTGCGATTGTATCTAGCGCGAAGTAGATCTGCTTCGTCCAATTTCTTTTGTAACTCTTCTATTTTACGCGCTTTCTCTAATGCGGTGATCTGCAAAATTAAGTTTGTACCTAATGTGAGCTGAAATTTCAATAGACGCGTATTGCGTTCTTACGTTGCCCGGCAATATGATGCTCCGTTCCATATACAAGTTAATATAAAATGATGGCTATTATATTCAAAGTTTTTATTTTTTATAATTTATTAGTACATAGTACTCGACTACAACACAGGCACATGACAATTGCAAAGTTTTAGTGCCTATACCTCGCCTAAAAGCAGCACTCCGCCCACTCGCACGTACTCGCTTACCTGCAGCATTGTTGTTACGCTTTTAGCGTCTTACATCATTTCAATAATAATCGTACTTTTCTCCTCATTTATCCCAATAACGTCCTGCTGTCATGCTTCAATTTAATAGAGTTAAATTAATAATCGAGTATATTTTCAATATTTCGTTACAGTTGTCGCCTAAATTTCTTGGAGACAATGGGGATGTTGACACCATTCACGAATAATTCCAAGACGCCTTTTTTAAAGGTAAGAGACACCTTGTTTTCATCCACAGTTACAATACAAACTATAATAATTCCTCAAAATAAAAAAATAAAATGTGCTTACATTGAACTTAACTACATTGTTATTTAAAAAATACATTTACGATTACGTTATATCATAAAAATAAAACCATTATTCATGATAAGTGGTTTTTAAGAATACTTCTGTAATTAGGGAATTCTATCAGATTGTTCGATCCTTTCGCAAGACCGTTTAAAGGTCTCCATATATTGCCTAGACAGAGTAATTTGATGATTTATTTATTGATTGGTTTGTATAAGGAAATACTCAGGAAAGAGGTGTTGAACAGATACGTTTTATTGACATGATTTAAATTAAGGTTTAAATTTTGCTGTCTAAATAAATTACCTATAGATAGGTAGGTAAATAAATTACCTATGATTATCGTTTTATTTTAGTACCACAAGTAAAAACGTATTCCCTATCGATATTAGGTAAGTTTTGAAAACGAAGGCAAAAATAAAGCATTGACTAAGAAGAAAAACTTAATAAAATGGTAATTTTCATTTTAGCTAATAGAATGGCCTTCAATTCTACGTACGTACGTTTAAAGTAATATAGTACCTACTTAAAGTTTATATGACCATATACAAGTGTATATGACCCTCCATCATAACTTTTTTTTAATGCTAAGGCTATCCTGCGCAGTGCATGGCGCAGTGCTCACCCTTTGAGGTGAAATAATTAAAATGTACTACTATAAATTTATTGAATATCACTCAATGTTGGTTTCCTTGTCAAAACATATACAATAAAACTTTGAAAAATAATAATAACTCTCATATACCTACCTATTATTATTTCTCGTGGTTTTACATCATTATAAAAACTACCGATACTACTACTACGATAATACCCAAATAAGCAGCTAATTGCCCATACATTAGATATGTATTACTGCTATTTATTTTTGTATTAAGTTGTATGAATGAGATCACGATTGTATTAAGCAAATTACTTTAGCCTTGCATATAAACTGTTCTAGTAAATCTACTGTGCGTTGTTATAATTTACTGGTTTTTATCGAATCAATAACGTTTATTCTTTGTAATCTACGTGTAGTCTTGTAGCGATCATTAAATTCCGCATACTTACAGCTCCCTACACGTACTTTTTAAAACTTAAGTGGATAATTTATTAGAATTTTGTTAATACCTTTTATTAATAGAAAACATAAAACCCTTTTACTTGTGCGTCACAAAATATTACTTTGTCGCCCGGCTGTCGGGGTGTCATACCTTTTTTCAATTGTATTACGACTTGAGACAAAATTAAAGTTTATCAAATGGTAAAAGTATTTATTACTATGAATCAAACTTTCGTAAAAAAGTTGAACTTATAAATCAGTCAATCATAAGGGCTATCAAATAAAAGTTTTTACATTAATATATATCCTTATAATTCCTAATTTTCCGATACCGTTTTCATACGAGTGTGCAATACGTACGTGAATGATACAACCTACTTACCTAGGTTTTGAAATAGTTTTGATATGAAAGATTTAATTTAATATGCATCGCTACCAATCTCTTTGCCAAAACTGAGAGAGAATATTATAATTGTGTAAATGTATTGTGGGATCTATAATAAGCGCTTAATAACAAAACGTTTTTATACGTGCGATGACGTAGAAGGATGGTTTGAATGACGTGGATTTTGATTTATAAACCTCACACTGGAATTCAGTAAGTTTATCATGAACAAGCAAAACGATGGGACCGGGAAGCGCGTGTCATTAGTTAGAAGACAGACAATCGATCTGCTGTGTCATTTAGGCTGTAGATGCCGCCGCAGTTTAAACGTGCGGAATGATGTGCTGCTCGCGCAATGCAATGCAATTGAAAAGCCGCCGCTCTGATTTTGCGATATGACGATGTGCTAGCTTTTGTAGATAATGTATCAAGAAAGCCGCTCTGTATCAGTAATTATAAATAGACAATAAAATTGAATGAACGCACATTCTTGTATTATGTGGTGAGATTGTATAGTAATGGGTACATTACCGCAACGTCCAGCTTGTCGGTTTTAACTTTACCTTGATTGTCATTGTAAGCTTGTCACACAATTGACACAACTAACCGTACCTGGCCTAAAATGTAGTTGCTTATTTAACCAAGCTCAAAGAGAGTAAAGTTATATTTGTTACAGCTAGATATACCTACGTACCTGTATTCGGAAGGGATCTAGCTGCCAACTGAGGCCGTACTCCTTTATCTACTGCGCGGTAAACATGTCATATCAATACCGCATGACACGGCTGTACCACAGATCAATTGTTAAGGGTATAAAAAAAAATGCTTGATCGCGAGCAAAGCACACATAGACATGTTTACCTATGTGTGCGTTGCTTTAGTGCGCATTTTATGAAGCTTAACATCTGTTACTTGGCGTTTTGTGGCTGTACCTTGTATTCAGCAGCATCTGCGAGCTGTGCGTTGAGGTCCCGTATCTGCGCCCGCGCGTCCGCCAGCTGCACCGACAGCTTGTCACACTGCCGCGCCAGCTTCTTACTGCGTGCCACCGCTTCATCCCGCTCCGCTTGTAGCACAGTTCGGACCCGGGAGCTCTCCTCCTAATAGTATGGAATCAGGGAAGCCTTTGGTTTTGATCGGGTGAGAATAAGTTGTGGTTGTGTAGCCTAGTTTGAGAACTAACTGTAATTTGGGGTATAGTGTGTGTTATCCAAGTTTTCTTTTGATCGATACCGTATTGATATTAGTGCTATAGTAAAAGTTGTTAATTTTAATAGGTGAAAATCCTGTTAAAGCAATTCCCTCGTAACCACCAGCCACCCTGTGGTGTTACCATAATATACATACAACAAATTTTACTATTGGACTAACAATAAAAGATTCAACAGGCATACTTACTTTGTCCTGGTAATGATATTTTAGTATGGTATGGAAAGGCTTTTTTTAAAAGGTTTTATTTTCTAGCGATTTCAATGTTGCACCGGTAGTAAAAGTTGTCGTTTATGAACAGCTGACCAAGCACCTTTAAGGAAATACCTACTTCACGTTCACCCTGTTTATTTATGATTTCTAATCTTTATGCCTTATTATTATGCTGGCAAGTACGAATACAAATGTTTTTTATAATAATTGTGTTGTATGAATGTATCTTCTCAATATTCCTTCAAACATTTGGACTAAGTTTGATGATGTAAATGAAGTGGCACCTACCTGTATGCTCAGTTTACGTCGGAGAAGGTCCAAATGCAAATCTTTTCTTTGCAATTGTTCCCTTAAAATCCTTATCCTTCGCTGAAGTTGGTAAACAACGGCTGTCTGCAAAATGATTACGATAGTGACATTGATAGTGAAGAAAAATTGTTAATCTAATTACAAACTGGTTAGTGTTCGACATTACGTAATAGGTAGGTAACTAGTGTTGAGACTATCAACATAAAGTTCAAGTTTGTATAAAAACTGATTCGAAATCTAAATGATGATGACAATAACCTAATTACGTACCTAAATAGACAATTTAATATTCTAAAAACCGGTCTCTAAAATCATGATACATATGCGTGATGGTTGTGTTTTACAAATAAAAAAGTTACTGTAATGCAATTTTAAAAAACAGTAAGTTACGTCATTAGCAAGTTGGTATGATTGTTTTTGAATTGCATGATGCATTTATAGACCTAATTTAGATACAGTGCAGGCGGCATCTACACAAATGAATACTAAACTATGTGTCGATATCAAACTAATTTGCGGAAGGTATTAATTGCTATTTTACGAGACCAACGTCAATTATGACTAGGACATGCCAATCGGGATGATGCACATCTTACTTCTTTAAGATAAGGCAAGTCATGGAATGATCTTTCTCTGCGGAGCCTCGGCAGCGTGCCGTAGTATCCGTAGTATAGCAGCTACACAAAACACGTACACACGTTAACACAAACACGACAAATGGTTTTGAACTCACCTATAAATTAATCTATTGCATAGCAATATATTGGCAATATCAATGTTATGGAACGGTTGCTTTATATACATTTTTATTAATTTACACATAATAATAACATACATTGACGAGATAACACGATGTACGGCAATGAGAAACAATGAGAGTACAAAGTAGATGAAAAAATAGTTTAAGTAATATAAAAAAAATACCCACATCACTGTCATATGACATTTTAAAAAAATATTGAGAGTTGTATAATTCTTGGAATACTTGAAATCTTTGATTTCAATCAAAGGCATCAAAAGTTAATAATTTAACAATTTAAGGCTCCAAATCGAATGTAACAAAGGTCGAGTCAATCCGTAAAGCCAGTACCATTTACCAAGGAACTGATACCACTGTTACAGAAAGCGACATCACATCATTATATTGAATATTGTTTAGTATTCGCGATCCGCGCAGCTAGTAGCGTGCCGCAGCGACTGACCTTGTCGACAATTTTATCGCTCTCCAGCCTGGCGAGTTGCTCCGCGCGGTGGATTATCGACTCGGTGTGCAACTCGATGCCGACGTCCTGGGTCAACTCATCCATATTTAGCGTTCTGCTCAGCCGCTCGAGGAATGCCACAAACTGTAACAACGATCAGTCACTTATACCTACACGAAACTTTTCCGCCATCGCTCCGACGCTTGCCCGTAAATCAGATCATGTAGGCCCGATAACGGAGTCATAATACTCACAATACAATGTGACATGTGATAAAAGCCGTTTCTTTTTCTGCATTGAAATGTGGGAATGTCGTTAGGTTAGTCTCATAAAATCTTTATACATACATAATTAGTTTTTTTTCTACTTCGTTTAAGCGAACGTTAATACAAATTTAGTTACCTACAAGTATTAGTACACGTACCTACCTACCTAACTATCATATAAACTATACATACAGGGTTACATTGCAAAGGGGTGCCAAATTAAAAAAAAAAAGATCTAGGGAACAATATAAAGAAGCGTCTTAATCTTCATTATTTTTAATAATCGTATGTTACGAATAAAAATTACATATTTTAAAATATCCGAAAATAAAGTCAATAGAGAGACTACGAACGACGACCGTCCCCCCCGGTCATTCATCAGAGGCGTCGGTACGGCGAGCCAACAAGGACTTTACGCAGTGCACATACGGTGCAATTTTTTCATTATCCACGCGTACGATTTTTAACGGCGGATAGAAATAATTAAATGTGAAAAAAACTTGTTCTTTGCATATTTCGATTATGTTATTTACTGATTCTAAGCAACTCCTACAGATTTGGCACCCCTTTGCAATGTAACCCTGTATACTTGGTTATGAAAGTAGTTCCTTGTTTTTTTTATTTTTATTAACAGATCTGTGTATATTATTTGACTGGTTTAAAATATTAATTTGATCGTGTCATGTTCTTATGACAATACGCTACACCTAAGTATTAAAATGTCCCTAATATTACGAGCTACCTACGTGGTGGTAACATATTTGTATCGTAAGTCATTTGAAGTTTTTGCAAAATTGTAAGCAAGAATGTTGATGTTGTGGCCAAATCTTAGAATTGATCACTTCATGAAATGTCAGACTATTTTATTAAATGGTTATATTTCGAAATATGGCTAACTACCTAAAGTATTGATTAAACGTCAACGTTTGATGATGTGTCAATCCACGTTTAGCCATATCATTAAAATATAAATACGTTTACAAGTTATTGAAATGTGTTTAATATTAATAATCTTGGTCAATAGATAAATTAAATAAACAAATGATCGCCCACATCATGAACTGATCTATTTCACGATCTATCCACGACGTTAACAAGTGTCAACAATCGTTCTTATATTTTTAATTTAGGTACTTATTAATACTAAAATAAATATAAAAATAAATAATGAAAATAAATTGTGTTCACAATCACACCAAATATCTAACCCCAAACTAAGCAAAGCTTGTGCTATGGCGACTAGATAACGGATGAACATACATAAATACTTTTATAAACATCCATGACTTATGATTCAAACCGCAACCGCTGGCTTTGTAGTCCGGAGCGCGAACCACTACACCAGACAGTCGCGTCATCGAATACAATCAGAATAATGCATGTTTAAATTACCTACTAAAGTGGATAAGACTGCATCAAAACCAAACAAGTCGGTACAGACAACAGCACGTCAACCTACCACTAAACGTCAAATTTTCTCAATTGATATTGATCGACACATAGAGCTCTATGTGTCGAACTTAAAGTTGCAAATCGGTTCATTCACCTTTAACTTTTTGGGTAGGTTGACCTGTCGTTGACTGTACAACAATAAATATAATCATAAGAGTTCTATGGAACATCACAAAAACAATACTTTATTTTGTTAATGATGAGATAAGTAAGATACCTTAATTTTACTAGCGCTTTGACTTTCTGTCCAGGCAGGGTAAGGTACAGTCAACAGCAGGACAACCTACCCAAAAAGTTAAAGGTCATTGAGCCGGGTTATTCACCAACTGGACACAAGAGAATGGACACAAGAGAATGGACACAAGAGACTGGACACAAGAGATGTGTCCAGTTGGTGAAATTTAAAATTATTAAATATTAAGTTTCACCAACTGAACACACGTGTATCCAGTCTCTTGTGTCCAGTTGGTGAATAACGTATTGAACCGATCTTCAACCTTAAGTCAGACACGTAAAGATCGAATTCATATTCAATTGATGAAATGGGACGTTTTGTAGTAGGTTGACGTGCTGTTGTCTGTACCATCATAACAATGTTTCGGTTACGGCAAATCTAGTTAGGAATTAGGAAGAGTGAGTGTCCTTTTACTGTACAAATAATAGCTTCATAGTTCCAGTACGATCCAAATATGCACAACGTGATTCTGCGTAGGACCTACTCAATATAGTACCTACAGTTAACTAATAAATTACTTTTGTCTTTCTCCTTTCTTATAGTTTTATGTGACCTAAACCATGACAGCAAGACGTTGGATACGCCTAATTGTTTTGGTCTTTTAGTAGGTATGGTTAGTAGGTGTTCTGCTCTGTGGGTTTGTTTTATCTTACCCATGGATATAATTAAACCAGGTTTAACTCATTTGTGAAGTGTACTCCAGTTACCCATGTCTTTATTAAATATTGTCGACTGCGGTCGATTCCAGTATGTGGCCATGACACCAAATACTTTTTGGCATAGTAGAACAGAAAACTTACATTAGCCTTATCTTTCCTCAGCGATTCTCTAGAGAGTTCCACAGCGTTGAACTCTGACTCTAGCTTGTGGACCTTGGCCTCTAGCATGTTCCTCTCGTCCTCCAGGATGCGCACGCGCGTCGTGGCCTGGTCGTGCAGGTGCGCCGTGCGGCTTAGCTGCTGCGACTCCATCGACAACTTGTCGCGTAACGCGTCTATTTGCTAAATAACACAAACATCGCTAATTATGATGTCATTATGAATACATACTCCATGATCACATAAATAACAAGTCATATCTACTTAAGGACCATATCTCACTAAGACACTATAGTTGGTTGGTAGCGCAATTGGTTGCGCCATTGGTATCCTAGTGAGATATTACCTGTATTATTATTACAAGTGTAGAAACGTCGAATAAGCCAATCCAATAAACCAATAACTTTGCTAATTTGAGATGCGGACATTTATTTTCTATGATATTGTGAAATAATATAATCTCGGTTATCAAACTTTTAAACAACAATATACTAAAAAAAACGATTTATTTATACTTTCAAGATAGCACGACTTCAAATTTCATCATCATTTCAGCCATGGACGTCCACTGCTGAACATAGGCCTCCCCCAATGACGTTCATTGGGGGGGATTGCCAATACTCGAAACGCTTGGCAGGCGGGTTGGCGAGTCCAGTTTTTTATAACATATCGCACGCAGACGCTGCTGCCCGTCTCGTGCTACAGGAATTAGTCGCCTCTTACGACACGCCTCCTGTTGGCGGTGAGGAAGTGTATTCTTTACGGCCGTCCCCACACGGCACCTAAAAATTTTGATTCTTTGTAAAGTCAGTAAAGTAGAATGGGTAACTGATATTTAGAAAATATGATGGGATTTTAAACTATGTTCATGCGAAATCTGTGCGAATGCGACTGGGTGGACGAAGTTACGTGCGAGTGTCGACTATTAAGTATTGAATAAAGACAGAAAAACAGGTCAGTCGTAATTAATAACCATAAGATAAGCTGACTTCTGGTAGCTTATAGAAATCATTTAATTTATTAGCAAACGGTGTCAACTTGTTAACCTTTTCAGTTACCTCTCGACTTACCACAGACTTATCCTTATTATCGCTTAATATTTCCCGGATCCTGTCCTTGATAGTACTTTCGTGGGCTTCAACAAATCTTGTGGGTAGACTAAGCAGAATTGCAATAGATTCCAATGTATTACGGAATTCAGTTTGCAATCTTTGATACTTTTCCTCTCTGTGTCTAAGATCCTCTGAAATAATATTTTTTTTAAAATTACATCATGAGGTTTTAGTTTCTTTAATTTGATTGATGAGATTTAATTTTTGCTCACTCTGTGTTATTTCTTAATAGGTTCTTGTAAGTTGTGAAAACACTTATAGGGGAAAGTAATATCTTATTGAGATTTGGTAGTAGAATCACCAAAATTGAAGTTAACTACTACAGTAGGTAACTTAATTAGGCCTCTTCTTAGGATAGATAAGACAAAAAGTTTCGAAATTGTTCATTATTTATTTATTTTATTCAGACAAGTAGTAAGTAGTTTGCGGGACTAGTAGGCGCCAATAGTTTGCGGGACTAAAATATAAGTATTTAACCCGAGGTAAACACTGAGCTTTTCATTACGAATACAAGGAAAGTAAAAATAAAAACATGAGTTATCTAAAGAAAAATAAGTTAGTTTTAACAAAACCCTACCGAAGAGTAGGTACGAGTACTCGTATGTATGCAATCACTACGTTCGACAACTCAAAAAAAAAAACGATTGGATTGCCGCTTTTCCGCCTATTTTTTTTTTAGTAGCCGGCTAGCTAGCTATTTATTTTTCATTTTCATGATTGAAAAAATGGTCAATATTTTGCCCTTATGCCCATTTTAAAAATTACTTTTATTAAGGTCATTTAAAAAAAACATTATTAACATAAATTACATTACAAACATTAATATTACTTCAATTTAACAAAGCGCTGTAACTGAGTGGCTGAGAAAGTTGGAACATGGTTCAATAGAAATGAAAAAAAGTTACAGCTCAATCGAATACCAGGAAGTGGGTCAAATTTAGCTTCCAAGATTTCATTACAGACACCGGACAGGTGAAACTAAATAAAAGCTTTTAAAATAGAACTAGTTTTTTTTTAAATAAATTGACAGCTGTCAGTTAAAAACCATTCTCCCTAGGGCTGAAAAGTATTACTTTTAACCCGCTCCTCAGGAAACTTCGGACCTATTTTCCGAATATGAGTAATGAAAATATTTATTTTTATTACTTATATCGACGTTGATTTTTTTTAACCTATTTTAATTATCCTCTTGCTGTTCAACACAATTTCAATTACCTACCTACATACGCACCTATAAGATAAGATGTTTTAACTATTTGAGCCGGAGAATGGGGGTTTTCGGCTCCAAAACAAATGTAAATTCCTCGTATTTAAAGGAAATAAAACTATCCTGTAAACGTGTCTGTGGGACATTTAAGTATTGAAACTAACTTTTGTTAGAATTTCTGTAACGAAATGAATTCCGACAAAAGTTAGTTCCAATACAACAAACCTTTCAACTGGACTATGATAGCTTCGTTCTGATTCACATTGTCAGTGACGACGTTTAAGTTCTTCGAACAATGAGACAACTTCTCTCGCGCTTCGTGTAACTCTCGTTCAATTACTCTGTTTTGCACCAATAAAGACTCTTTTTCTTGTTTGATCCTTTCTGTTTCTAGAATTTGCGATGAGAGCTGCCGCTGTAACATATCTTTATCAGCATTTGCTCTGTCTAAAGCATCCCTGCAACTTCTGAAATCTTGTTCGACAGATGTTAAGTTCTCGGTGGTGTTCATACATTTATTTTTCAATCTAGAGATCTCTTGAACAAGCTCTGCTGCTTTTATAATGAGGCTTTCGGGTGAGTGACTGTGTGTCGTATCACAAAAATCGGCATCCAGAGCGGCTGACATGCGTCTTACGAGATCATGAAACTGACATCTGGCGTTTTCTTTTTGTTGTTCCTCGTTGTGACATTCCAGTTCAAGTGTGCGTAGCTTCTTTTCCATATCTTTAAGTTTGTCTTCACAGTAACGGTTATCTCTTTGTAAGGTCTGTACGGTTAGGTCGCACCTCCCCTGAGATGCTTGTAAGTTACGATGTATTTCTTCAAGGTCATGAATTTTCTTTTTAAGTGATGATATAACTGCATTTTGGCGTGCATTTTGCTCGCGAAGGTGGTCTATTTCCACCTGTTGTTCTAATATTCTTTGGTCTCGTGAAAGCATTTGGTTTTTTAAATCACTGTTCTGAAAACAGTTATTAAACAATCAATAAAAAAGAATTCCAAACATTTAAAACTAAACAAACTTAAGAGTTCAATTAAATCAATTGTCACTCCCACCTCTGAAATCAATTTATCCCGCTTGTACTGAAGTCCCGCAAGATCACTTCTTAGCGCTGTGATTATATCAGTACCTGCATCGGCCTCCATCTGTAGTACAACAATAATTTTAATCTTGATCACTATGAATGTATTAGACACATTTGCGTATATTTTTCACAAGGCACAAATCTATAAACTCACAAAATGCCATGGTTAGTTTTTTAGTTTTTCCAACTCCGATCAGGAAGAAACGATTTCGTGTGGCGTGCAACAGACGACTACCTACTGAACGTAAGTGCTTTATGTTGGAAAAGTAGCGTGATAGAAGTCGCTATTTCAGGCCTGCGAAGAGTCACGATATCCCGTTGCTCACAGTAGCTACTTACCTGCCTATAGATAATTTACATGAAACCGCCGATGTACCCCATCAAATTACTGTTGCGTTTACCTGATCGGTTAGATAACGAGGTTGCGGTGTATGTTACGATTTCCTAAATAGCGAGACGTTCATTTAAAAAAAAGCGCATTGAAACGGAGGGTAATTCTGACCTACAATTCACTTTCTTATAGCTATAGGCTTGTATAATTCAGAGAAAGCCGTGCGAGGTACGAATTTACCCCAGGCATTTGCAGACAATGAAATTTCAAACTGACGGTGCATTTATTAGCTAAGGACCTACCACTTACCTATTATCAATAATTTCTTTATTTTAAGCAACCAGTGAATGAGAGGGACTTACTTACTTACTATTAGAATTACTTAGATCTTATTATATTATTATTACTATTAGAGTTATTTGTACTAAAAGATTGTTTAAGTGGTTGATTTCATGTAAAGGACACTCACTGATTAAAATTTAAAGCTTGTGCACCTTAAGTGTGCCTCAAAGTGCTCTACCTTTAAAGTTTGATCAGCAACTACCAAGATAATATTCGGCAAAGAGCTGGGGTAACCCATATAGGGCGTAGAATAAACAATCAGAGTGGCATTGATAAATAGGTTTGTATTTTCAAGAAATAAACGATGCCCGGCGTTTGATTGATTAGGTATACGTGTCTTCTCCACCTACGTCTGTTGAACCGCCATGCACAAATCGCGCGAATTAACAAAAAATGAAAGCCCGATGTAAACGATTGTCGCAATTGAGACTCCGTTCTTTGAATGCCATGGCGTTAAATATACAGGGTGGCCAGAAAAGTGACGTCTAAAAATTTTTTTTAGGTGCCTCGTGTTGAGAGGTATCTGAATCACCCCTATGTATGTTCTACGATTTTTCGTAGTTTTCGAGTTACGATTTTTTTATGAATTTTTGCAACCGGCTCAGTTTGATAAATTTAAAAAAAAAAAGTTGCAGGTTTCCTTGATTTTTTTTTCTTGCAACTAAATCTCTATGAACTGCGCATTTATGCATAAAATTTAAATAATAACTCACGTAACATAAATTCTCAACTTTAGGTAAATTTTGTAGTAACTTCCATTAAAGACTAGACGACGGCCAGTCTTTAGCTCTGTTGAAGTCCGAAACGTTCGTTTCCAACCAAGACTGCGTAGACCGGGCTTTATGACCCGGCGCCGAGTCTTGCTGGAAAGACCATTCTTGGTTATTGAAGATGGTGTTGTTAAGGGGCTTCACTACCTTCTCAAGAATGGTATCTTGATACACTTGTGCCGATGTTTTGATACTTTTTTCAGAAAAGTATGGCTCAGGCACTCCCTAATAGCTAATACCCCACCAAACCATCACTGAAGTCGGATAGTGCCCACGTTGCACTCTGTCGACTAATTGGGAAGCTTCCTTAGAGCTTTGAGCATAAAATACGGTCATTTTGTTTGTTAAAATGTTGCTCCATTGTAAAAAAATCTCATCCGTAAACAAAATTTTTCTGTGACCTCCCTTTGCGTCTGTTTAAGTAGGTGTTTCGATTTGACAACCCTATTCTTTTTTAAATTATCAGTTAAGAAATGACCTAAGTCATCTTTTAAAATACGTGACATGGTTCTAGGTGGTATCTTCATCTCCCGAGATAAAATATTTTGCTTTCGGACAGGATTTCTTCGAATTCTTTCCCTTACTGTTTTGACCACCTTTTTCGCACGAACACTACGTGAACGGCCAGGGGGGTAACCATGAACTCTTACAAAACCAACTTTGTTTGGTTGCACTTTGATATGAGATTATATGTTAGGTCACGTGATTTGGTACCATGATCTACGTAAAACAATCTTGTATAAGGCTGGGAAAGACCGAATGGTATATAAAAATAGTCTATGCGTTGCAAGTGGTCCGAATCGTCATAATTAAATTAACAAAATGTCAGTGAAATCAATAAATACCTATTCTTGCGTACTAAATTTGCCAAAATATTAAAGAAAATGTATTTTGCTTCTACTAGGAGGCATGTCAGCAGCGCTGAAAATTATTCTATCGTAGATATCACCTTTACTAAATGAGCTACGACTGAGCTCGGAGTTTTTCATAAATGTTTCGGAAAAATGCATTGTCCGATACCAACCTACTTAGTGCATGGTGTCTTGACAGTACATATTAGAAAAAAGTAAAAGTCATTATTTGTTGTCAACATTCATAAATAATTTATTTTACTTTAGAAATAGAAATATGAATTACAGAAATACAAAATAATATTTTCAGTTAGTAAGAAATGAGATTAGAAAATGGTTTAATGAAACATCATAACAATCATTCAAATTGTATTATGTAAGAGTACGTCAAACAACGTCGATTCACAATATTTTTTATAGTAATTAAGTTTTATTGCAGATTAGTTTCAAGAAAAATACAATAAAAGCTTTCAAGTTTTAAGTAACCCCTGGTACTAAAGGAGAAGAAAGCTTATGCTGGGCAATGATTAGGAACGCAGGAAACTGTAAGCTGTGTAAATTAAAATTCGATGCACAGAGCATACAAGTGTACCTATACTAATAGTAGTTTCATAAAATCATTGTAAAACGCTAATTGAGACAAATAAATAGTAAAATAAATATGTACGCTTTATTTTAGTACTATCTAGTTTTAATAAGAACCCGGTAGTTAAATAGGTTGTTAAAAAAATCCCGATTGATAGCTACTCAAATGAGTAGTTAAATTCATCGTATAGAACTCAAATCGTCTTGCGATACTCACTTATTTGCGACTCAAGAGGGGTCTGTCTTACTATGCTCTTCAATACATTCTCCGCTCCAGTCAGTTTCCAAAGATATAGGAAGCGGGGTGCGACATAGTCATCTCTGAACCAGGAAAAGACCAAGGGACGTTTTCCTTATAGCTATCGACCCATCACATTATTTAACACGTAGCAAAGCTGTTCGAGCGTTTGCTGCTTTGAATATGCTAGTTAATTTCACTAGATGACAAACAATTTAGTTTCCGCAGTGGCGAGTCCACCAAGCTCCAGCTAACACGCGGCACACGTGGTCCACCAGCTCAACGATCAGCAGGACAATACGTCCAGAAAGATGTTATTGCCCTGGACATGTGTGGGTTTTTTAACAAGTTAGGCGCGTCGCACGTTCGATCGTGCTCATAATAGCCCGTACCCACCACCATCTCCACAACCACGCTTGGAGGCGGGATGGCAAACGTAGTTTTTTTTAATAGTTCACACGCAGACGCTGCTGCCCGTCTCGTGCTATAGGAATTAGTCGCCTCTTACGACACGCCTTCTGTTGGTGTGTTCTTTACTGCCATCTCGGCTTACTTTTACTTGATCTTTTCTTTTTTTATTTAATTGATTTTTATATTACATTTTTTGCCTGCGTTTTGGCAAATGAACGTTTGAATTTGAATTTGATCTTAATAATGCCAATACATACTATTGCCATTACTGAGAGTAATACTTAGGAAATATAATTACTAATTTTTTAAAGAAAATATGTATCTCGTATGTATGCCGTGTGGGGACGGCCGTAAAGAATACTCTTCCCCACCGCCAACAGGAGGCGTGTCGTAAGAGGCGACTAATTCCTGTAGCACGAGACGGGCAGCAGCGTCTGCCTGCGAAATGTTATAAAAAACTGCGCTCGCCAACCCGCCTGCCAAGCGTGGCGAGTATTGGCAATCCCCCCCAATGAAAACCATTGGGGGAGGCCTGTGTTCAGCAGTGGACGTCCATGGCTGAAATGATGTATCTCGTGTTTAATATAGTACGATAGTACGAAGGATGCGAGTCCGATTTGCACTTGGTCGGCTTTATAACGTTACTAACTTACTACCTTATGTCTAAATGTACTTAATTAACTTGAGATTTTACCAAATATGTAAAGAGCGTACTTCATAGGTACAAGTAAGTAAAGTAAAATGCAGTAAGATAAAGTGGCAGTGGGCCAGCCATATCTGTCGCAGAACCGATGAAAGGTGGACTAAATTGAGTGGAGACCACGCCACGGTAAACGTAGTGTTGGACGTCCCCCAGCTCGATGGAACGATGAGCTTAGGTTAGGAAGATGGCTGGAAGTGGCTGGAGATCGTGCTCTTTGGGGGAGGCTTACGTCCAGCTGTGGACTGCAATAGGCTAACATGATGGTGATGATGGTGACTTTTTAGGTCAATAGCTTACCTATTTTTAAAATATTATATTAGCTACTGCCTGCAACTTTGTCTACGTAGACTTATATTAGTAGAATAATCGTCCCACGGTAACCTAGATCAATACCCATGCATGTGTGCCTTTCAGCTAATTAAGTTTAGCCGTTAAAGCGTAATTGAGAAACTAAAGTATTAACTGTTATATTTATAATAATAATTAGTAAAGGTATGATTTGGATCTTGGCATTCGCTGCCCATCATCGCGAATGCACCGCTCTGTGTCTGATACCGACGGCTGTGTCGCGCTGGCGGGGAGCGTGGTCTTCTCGCCTGCTGCACAAGAAATCCAACAATTGACAACAAATTAAACGCAAATCTAAATGATGTTTTTTTTGTCATTTATTCAATGCACAAACAGGGTTTAATGTTTTAGGTTTACATAAAACTTTTTACATTTACGTTTAGTTAACTCGTCCTCGATTCAGAACCGTTTGGTCACTAATTGTCGACCAGACGATCACGTGACACTTATGATTCAACAGGATTTAACATTAGTGTCACGTGGTTTATCGGTTGAAAATTAACTCTCAAAGGGTTCTGTATCGGGGGATCACAAAAACCAAACAATGGAAATTGTATTGTTGGCCACATGTAGGTGGTTTGAGCTTAGAAAATGTAGTTTACAAAAGACCTATACTCAGTGCCTACATAGAATCTGATGAATGATGAATGAATATTAAGAACATAAACATATTTGTTTACCTGTGTCCCTCTAATTACTTGCTTGACTTTTAAAGTACTTAGTGGCGTTTGATACGTTTATTATTTTCATTTCTTTTTATTAAGATAGTAAGTAAACTTGTGTGTTTCTAAATAACAGGAAAGAAATCAAAATATCCCCTAACAGCAAGGCTTTAAATAACATAAGTAAAGACTCTACAACTAAATGTAACAGTAAGGTTTAAGATTTGATGAGCACTTCAGGCGCACTTTCGTACTTGTAAGTTTGCTCTGCAGCAGGCCCCTAATTGAGCAGTTTTGGATTAAGCGCCACTTCATTACGTAATTAAAATGTATAGAAGTAGGTTGGTATGATAGCTTCTCCCTTGGGAACCTTATTGTATATTCTCAAAATAAAAGTCGTATGTATAGTACTAGGTCGTGATGTATTTTATGCGCCAAATTATGCCAATAATGCGCTAATGTAGATCAGTTTTAAGACAAAAAGCTCGTTTTTGCTCCTGCTGTTCTTATCCAGGGTCTAAGATCTCATTATAATAAAAAATAATCACTTTCTCTGGAGAAATTAAACACTACGATACCACTCGCAAAAGTCGTGAAATGCGTGCCTGGTTTTGCAGAATACAATTTTAATGTCTCTTGACATTTGCTCCAAGGTGCAATTACAATTACTTTTACAATTACTTTTTCTTCTTCTTCTTCAGCATATGTTTTGTCCACTGTTGGACATATGCCTCCTGAAGCTCTCTCCAGCTAGCTTTTAGTGCGGCGATGGCCGGTCCTGCCGTCTTTGCAATATCGTCCGACCATCTGGCTGGTGGTCTGCCCACGTTTCGTTTTCTTGTGCGGGGTCTCCAGAGCAAGACCTTGTGGTTTCATCTTTCGTCGTCTCTACGGCATACGTGGCCTGCCCATTGCCCTTTCAGTCGTGCCACCTTTTTGCCACTTCGGTAACTTTGGTGCGCTGGCGGATTTCATAAAAACGAATAAATATTTTTATGGATTTTATCAGTTTTTGATTTTAAAATTTCCGCGTGTCACTCCTTTGACAACTGTCATACTATTAGCATTGATCAAGTGAACTATTACGAAGCTGACGTTGTAAACCTAAGTCAAACCTATCAATCGGTTCCGAAACTGAGTCTCAACATTAGTCAAAATTTATAGCTCAAATAGCTCATTCTTTGGAAACAGTTTTGAGCCATGTAAAAATGTCTAGCAATTGACAAACAATCTCAATTTTAAAAAGCCGTATAGCCACCGCTTAGTTGCATTACCTCTCGCCTTTACTTTTTTTATAAAAGATTAGATTATTCCGTTATCTTTTCCATAATTTCATGTTTCGGACAACTGTCTCATGCTTTTAATAGCAACAAAGAATTTATAAGTAGGTGTTCGTAGTACTTATACATTCCCTGGATGGCAATGACATTAGGCCATAGACTTCGTAGATAAAAAATTGAAAGAGACGAAGTTATCTGTTGTCAGTGGTTGTAAATATTGCGTCTCTTTTCTTCATAAAGCAATTAATAGACAAAACATCCAAAACATTCGTTCTTTTACATCCCTAAACAAAACCTAATTATGTAGTTCATGGTACAAATTCAAAACAAGCTCAAATCAAAATCTCGAAGCAGCATAATTGCTTTTACAATTTTGTAGCAGCCAAGCAAAGTATCATTATTAAAATTAGAGATCTATACATATAATTCATTTATTTCTTAGATTTTGTTACTGTTTTTACAGTATTCATTCAGAAATTAAGAAATCAATGAATCGTCTGCTATGACCATTTTCCATACCAATAATTTTGACATAAGAAATCAATTTGTAACTGTCATTAGTGTCAAAATAAACGTCATTTGTATTGAATTGAGTGAATGATAAACAAAATTGTATGTTGTCAAAATCGATGAAACAAGATTGTTTTTACGACCTCATGGTACCAAATTGACGGATGGGCGTAATTTGAGATTGTTCTAAGAGTTTATGGTTACCCCCTGATCTGTTTCTGTCACAAACAGAAGAGGTCTCATTGTACCTATTAATAACCCGGTACACAAACATGTTACTAATACCAAGCGTATGGAGAGTTTTAAAAAATTGCATTTGGCTCCTCCTCCTCTTACGGATATATCCTTATTTAGTTTCATACTAAATAAGGATATCCGTAAAAGAACCAAAGTCGAATTGCAAAGCTAAAATGGAAATACCGTTGGAGAAGAAAGGTTCTGGAGGAACGACCACGAACTGGAAAACGCAGCATGGGCAGGCCTCTCACTTGGTGGACTAACGACCTAGTCAAGGTTGCGGGAAGCCGCTGGATGCAAACGGCCCATTGCCGCCCGCTGTGGCGCTATGGGGGAGGCTTATGTTCAGCTGTGGACTTCCAAGAATCTAATCATTAGATTTTAATAATGATGATGCGATAAATATACCTAACCTAATGTCAAAATTGACCATACAGACTTGCTTCAATATTTGTGTTGTGTCTGTCTATTGACATTTGCGCCATACAATTATTTCAGCAAAATGTATAGGTATGTAATTATAAAAGCTACTATTGTAGGGCTGTAAGGTATTTAATGTAACTTGCTTTCTTGCTCTTAGATCACAAATTCCTGAAACGATCAAGTTATCGTTATGTAATAATGACGAACGGACGTTAACTGAGCATTCACTTTGAGAATTGATTCAGTATAGATCGATAGCGAATTCTAAAGTTTCTTACTTCTTGCCTGCGGTTAAAGTTGTCCCTAAAAAATTTTATTTTACGTTTTGTGTCAGATCCTGCCATTGCCTTTTCGGGAATTCGTAAGAAAGTATTCGTAAGGTAGTGCATGCATGGTGTGTAGGACGTCGCTCATCAACCAGCCCGGTGGCTGTGTATTGTGCCTGGATGCGTAAGACAAGGATTGTTTGGTGTGGGCTAGTATAAATTTTAGTCGATACAGTATTTTTTTGGAATAGTAGGAGTGGAAAATCTTAACTATTGGCCATAGGTAGCTATAGGCCATGTTGTGGGGTACAGTATAGGTATTATAGCCCTTTATATAACTATTATTATTATCATTTGTACTAAAACTTGCTTGAGTAACGAAATGAGGTAAGTATCTCCTCCAAATCAAATAATAAAATGTAAAAAATGGCCAACTTTTTGAAAGCATACTGTACCTAAGTATGTACATACTTACCAAGTATCAGTCAAATAAATTAATGCTTTGAAGTCAAATGTCTCTAGTCCTGTCTGCAGTCCTAGCAGGGATAGAAAGCCCTGCTGCCAGGACTTTATCAAAAACAGAAAATTATGTGTGCCATAATAAAGGTTCTTAGCATAATGACTGATTCTTGTGCTTAGGTGAATACAACAACATAATAGAAGATTTTGCGATCTCGTTTTTGGATCTATATCTAGTAAAAGTTGTTATAATTAGTAGTTAGACCACAGATTCAGCGCGTTGCGATGTTTTAAGTAACCAAAAGAAAAATGTAAACACAACAACAAAATCAGAAGAAACAAAATACAACTACAATAATATCAGTGCATTTTTTGTTGCTATTACATCCTATTACACTCGAAGGATTTTATTACGAGCTTACCTCGGTAGGTGTTTTGCAGCACAGTGCTTCATAAATTTTCCAATCCTCAGTCTCGTCTTTTCCTTTTTCCTCCTCCATAACGAACGTTTCCAGGTTACTTTGCCCTGTCGCTATGTTTTCAGACCTTGCGCTTTGCAGCGTTGCCACGGAGTATTCGATGTAAACACGAAAATCGATTTTACGTTTACGTCCCATTGTCAGAACAAACTTTTGTTCCATTGATTGCAGCGGTTACTATTTCTCTAGTAGTTACTTTCAATTCTTTTAATTGCAGTTTTATTTTATTTTACTGCTTTGTTTCTCTATAGAGTAGGTACCTATATCAATTTAAACTTTGAAAATTAGCACAGTTATACCTCAGTTATTTTAAAAAAAAAACCTTCTTCAACAATTTTTTCCGATTGCCCAAATTTAAGGCTTAATTTGATTTAAAGATCACCTTACGAAGTCGCAGGCAACAGCTAAGTACCTAGTTGTAGTAACTAAACACTCTCCAAAAAATTTGAAAAATTTGCAAACATTATCTACCTACTATGTCCTCCGTAGCTTAGTTGGAACAGTCGCCCGGATAGCTAAGGTCATGGGTTCAAATTCAATTAGGCGCAGTTGAAAAAAAGACAGTTTATTTGTTTGCAACTTTTGAAATAAGTAGATAGGTAGGTAGGTAGGTAAATAATTTCTTCTAAGGATATTACGAAGTCATGAAATGTCATTCAAATAAGCCAGACGCCAGACCAATTTGTACTTATTAACATTTAGTCACACGACAGAATGTACTAACCATTTGTAAGCTCAAGATTTACCTTGGCTAGTTTTCACAGACTAGTTATAATTTCGAATTGTAATAATTTCAAAATATATGTGTTTTTTTATTCTAATGAAGTCATACATATACAAATGTACTCTGTGAGTCACACCAATTATTTTGTCTATAATGCTGTGGGTTGACGTATTTTTAACCGACTTCAAAAAAGGAGGAGGTTGTCAACTCGACTGTATGTTTTTTATGTTTGTACCTATGTTACTTTTTATTATTCCGCCAATTCAGTATACATCGATTTTGATGTTTTTTTTTTGTTTGGTAGATCATACTTCAGAAGTGGTCCTTTATAAATTTTATCAAATTGACTTAGCCTTTTTTGAGAAAATCCACAAATAACAAAATGTAGGTACCGATAGGACTACACATCGGTGAGTGATGAGAAGAAACGGCGCAACCAACTCGGCCATCTAGGTCAGCCTATTTTACAGGAAATACAGTTACATGTAGTAAGTGCGAGCTAAGTCCATGTACTCTTGTCGTTTAAATAATCATCTACTTATTTCATCTTATTATGCTTTTTAAGAAGTAGAAGTTTACTAATCTTGCCGTTTTAACATCAGATAAAAGCCTTAGTTTCCTTACAGCATAAGCCGATGTACTGAGCCTTCCTAACAAGGCCCATTGCAGTGGGGACCCCATTGCAGTATGAAGTCTAATGTAGGGTCAGATGTCCAACAATGAACCAGTGGTACACATTGAGCCATCGCTTTATTTTAAATGTGCGCGGCGACATTTCCAAACCGTGCTATTTTTTTAAGTAGTAGTTCGTGCACAATAAACCATCAAGATGTGGTACACAATGATCCACATGAGTGTATGTATTTCTACCGTCAGTACACAATGAACCAGTGCTTTTTTCCTTAGTAGGTTCACTGTGTACTGCAGTTTCTTTTTTAAATAATTTTAGATTTATTGGCAGAAATTGTCAGCTAAACTGTTATAATTGCTCAAATTTCTTTACATTTTAGTTTCTTACGTATGAAATTGCCGATACTCAATACTGGTAACTTTATCATCAAATATCTTGCGTTTGATTAGGAATTCCAAATCCAAATTAATTTCGAAATAAAGCCAGAAAAATATTGTTTTACAATTCGTATTTAATTTGTTTTCACATGATGGACAAATTGAAAATTCGCCGTATTTACGAATACGAAACGACACGAAGAATTAACGACGTGTACGGACCAGGCACCGCTAACGAACGAACGGTGCGTTTTTGGTTTCAACGTTTCCGTTCTGAAAATTTCGATGCACACAATGAGCCTCGTGGACGACCTGATATTCAAGTGAATAACGAAGAATTGAAGGCGATAGTGAAAGCGGATCCATCTCAAACCACTTCTGAATTAGCAGCAGCCTTCGGCGTAAGTGACAAAACGATACTTATTTTGCGCCAAATCGGAAAAAAAAATTGACGTTTCCATACAAACTGATGCCAGCTGGTCGCGTTTTAGTATGGGAAAGTGATTTTTTTTGCCATTTCGATGTTGGTCCCATAGAAAAAGTTGATGTAATTTAGCCGTAGAATAACCCCTTAAAGTTTTATTTCACCTTTTCGTTACACCTTGTATATAATGATGATGATGATACATATGTCATGTATATATATTGATGTAAGGGTTAATAAATTAAATTTGATAAAGTAGGGTCCACAGCTTTGTGTATTTTTAATTTGAGCTAAAATTCGAATAAATTTTTTTTGCAAAAGAAATAAATCATTAAAGTTGACACTGTTGCCCCATAGGATGATACCGTATTTTAACCACGAGTAGGCGTAAGCGTAATACGCCAAAAGAGCTGTTTCGGTGTCAGTACTGTAATTAATTTCGAAAAGAACATAAGTGAATCTTGATAGTTTTGTTTTAATTTTTCAATGTAAGATTTCCAGTTTAAATGAGAGTCAATGGGTGTATCATAATGTATAAAATTAAAATATATAAGTTTACAATTTATAAGTTCAAAATACCTAAAATCAAAAAATATAATGTTTCAAAATATATAAAGTTATTTGCCATAAGATCAGAACAGCTAAGCTTGGAATGAATAATGATCAAAATCTATAACAATTACAATTCATAATAGTTTCTAGTCCTAATAGTGTAATGTTCTAAATTTAAAAGCCATAAAATTCAAATAACGTTTAAGGGTTGTGCTTTACATTGGAATGTACGGAACTCTTAAAAACAAGATCAATAAAAAAGAATAAATGTCAATAATTGTTTAATAATCAAATACTTCATAGTAATTAATAATTAGGTTTTGGCGAAAAATTTGTATATCATTAGAGATTAGCAGCAACTGCTCTCAGGAACTGTGTATATGTGTAGTCAGAAATATTTTTTAAAAGATTATCAATTCTTTGTAATTTAAGTTCGGGTTAGAGTGTAGGAAAGGGGGCGCAGGGTTAGGTTAGGTTAGAACATCTAGGTTAGGTTAGGTTAGAACAGTGACCATATAAAGCGCGAAGCCGAGCGAGCGGAGCGAGCGCAGCGAGCGAAGCGAGCGTGCCGCGGCAGCGGCCGGCGAGCGCTAGATTCTAATTATAAATTTTGTCATTGTAAACTGAAAATAAATTACTTACAGTGTACACAATAATGCTTGCTTGCGTTTTTAGGTAATATAAATTTATACTTAATAGGCTTTATTACTTTTAATTGTTATTATAAGTAAATGTAAGAGTTAATGATTGTTATCTTAAATGATATTATAGAACGTAAGATAATATGAAATGTTATGGATTTTTATTATTATTTGTTCTAATTATTATGTTTTCTGGTTGTATACATTTTGAACTTATACATTGTAAACTTATACATTTTGATTGTATGTATTTGAATGATTATGGATTATGAACTTTATGGATTTTGGTTATTAGTTGTTCTAACCATTATATTTTTTGATTTTAGGTATTTTGAACTTATAAATTGTAAACTTATATATTTTAATTTTATACATTATGATACGTACCCGAGTCAATATTTAGGCCTAGTAAATTAAATGTATCTACACTATCTATTTTTTTATTATTATAGTTGATATTTATATTTAGGGGTGGTTTATTATAGGGCAAAAATTTAATTATTTCAGTCTTTTTAAAATTTACTTTCAAGTTGTGATCTTAAAGCCAAGTAGTTATATTTTTTAATGTGTCATCAATGAGGTTGTTATGGTTTATTATATTTTCAGTTTTAATGAGTATTGATATGTCATCTGCAAAGAGTACTGGTAGTGTGATTTCTTTGTTGAGACATATATATTTCGGAAGATCATTTATGTAAAGAAGAAAAAGTACGCAACCCAACACACTTCCTTGTGGGATGGATCGAGTTAAATGTTTTACCGCTGACTGTACTTTTTCTATCTCGCTGGTTTCGCTATTGTAGTGTTCAATCTGGACTATTTTTGTTCTATTGTGTAAATATGATTTAAACCAGTCAGATGCTGGTCCGCGTATACCCGATCCATTTAATTTGTGGAGTAGCAGGTCATAAGGCACCCGGTCGTAGGCTTTACTCATATCAAGTAGAAGGCCGATAGAGTTATTTTTATCATTTATATGTTGGAGAGCCGTTTGGATGTATTTGTATACTGCAAGAGTGGTAGATCTGGACTTCCTAAAGCCATTTTGGGAGTCATCTAAGTTGTTTTTTTCCAAAAATGAGTATAGTCTGGTACACATAGCCTTTTCGAAGATTTTAGAAAAAGCGGGCAACAATCTATGGGTCTATAATTTGAGGGATTGGTTTGGCTTTCTTTTTTATGTACCGGTTTTATTAAAGCTGTTTTAAGTTGGTCTGGAAATTGGCCATCCTGAAAACTCTGGTTTACCAGAAAGGTGAGTGGAATAACAAGCTCCGCAGCACATTTCTTTAAAAGAAAAGGTGGCACGTCATCTATGCCGCAACTGTGTATGTTCTTGATTTGTTTAATTATCGAATGAATTTCTGTTTGTCCTACAGGACTGAGGTATATGGAGCTAGTTGGAGAGTTTACTACCGGGTTGTGTTTTAAGTTACTAGTTTTGTTTGTTTTATTTGTTTTACCTACTGAAATAAAGTGTTCGTTTAATGCGTTAGATATTGCAAAGGGGCATTTTACTGTCTTGTTGTTAATTAATAGTTCTATATATTTATGATGTTTATGTTTAGTTTTACCTGTTTTATTGTTTATTATTTTCCACATAGTTTTTACTTTATTATCAGATTTTTTTCATTTGTTTAATGTACCTAGTGCAATCTTTTAGATGTTTTTATACTTCTCTTCAGTATTTTGCTGAACAGATTAAAGTAATTTTTAATGACTTTACTTTTTGTTTCGTTAAGAATTGTTTTCAGAATTCGTTTATGTTCACACGATTTTTTTAGTCCAGTGGTTAACCAGCTTTTGTTCGGTAGATTCTTTATTTTTAATTTTGTTATTGGAATGTGTTTATCTAGACTATCGGATATTATTTTTAGGAAAGAGTTGTAATTTTCATGTATTTTTTTGTTTTTGTTAAGTATGTTTTGCCAGTTTACTTCGTTCAATGAATTTCTGAAACTCTCAATTTTTGTTTGTGTAAATAATCTTTTTTGTGTAAAATAACATTGGTTAATATTTAATCATTTAGTCTTTGAATTTAGTTTTATGTACGGTGTTTTGTGGTCAACCGCTCTCATGGAATAGAAGCGCCAACGACAAAACACTTGCGATCACTCAAGAGCGCACCGATTACGTCACCCAATCCTTAACGCCGCGTGTCATCTCGTCGCTCATGTCAACAAAAAACTGTCGTTGCGTTCGTTACTTATAACGTACACCTGGCAAGTGATGTTTATAAATAAGTGTTAGAGTTAGGCTGTTAATTAGTAAAAGATTTTTGAAATCGGTTCTTTCTTGGTAGTGATACTTAATTGTAAATATGAGCTACGCAAAAGTTGTATGAAAGCCAGATTTTAAAAAATTGTAGATAAAAAACTAACGCTGTAACCTATTTTTATTTTATTCTTTGTATTAGTTAAAAAGTTCAATTTTATTACGAATTAAATATAAAAACCTAATGTTGTATCTAGGAATTTACGATTTTGGTGAGTTTTTTTGGGGTAAATTTTTTGGGGTGAATCTAAAAATTTTACTTGTTTAAATAAACTTAAAATATTACTTGCACTCGTATGATATGTTTATAATCTAGCTGTTTTGTAGAAATCATTCAAAAATATTGAATAATTGCAAAAAAACATGGAATTGTACTAAGGTATTAAAATTTTCGAGAAAAACGCTGGGTCAATTCTTTTAACGTCTTATGTTATGTATTCTAAATTTATGAAGAATACAATTAATATTTACTTGAAAGTACAAGAAATTATCTTTCAAACATGTCTCACTCTTAACTATACGTCTATTACAAAAAGAGGTATTAATTAAACTATGTGGTCGTAAATTTCACCGGACGGCAAGTTCAAACGGCTGAATTTGTAATTTTTTGTCTCTGGCTCCAAACATCGTACCGTAGATTGTTTTATATCAAAAGATGCGTTGTGTAAGCCACTTGTAAATAAAAGTGACAGAATAAGAATATTTTGTAAGTTAGAACGGAATAAAGCTAGTTTTTAACACAACTCCGCGCGCCCGCGCCGAAATAGTTTTATGTGCGATTGTGAACTCTATGGAATCGCGATAAAAAAGTGACTGTGGTCACTTTTTCCATTTAAGCGGCAGCAAGTGGTGAAAGAGGCCCTAAATAAAATAACATTAATATTAATTGCAAACAACAGACTAGTTCTAATAATTTAAGAACTCCTGCCTGCCTAGCATGAGCACTAAAAACACGATATGATATGATATGGTAGCCAGATCGTAAAATTGACCAATTCATGATGTGACCGATCATTTCATAAATGGTGGTATTTCATGATATGGCAAACTGAAACTGACCATATCGTTTAAACGTCAACATTCGATGAAATGTCAATCACGTTTGGCCATATCATTAAAATAAAAATATGTTTACAAGTTACGTGAATTTGTTTAATATGTATTTGTAATTTGGTCGATAGATAGTTTAAACATTTTCAATAGTTATTATTTTTATACAAAACTAATAAATAAAAACACTTGAATAGCTAAATAACCTAACTAACCTCTCAAATTACATTCCGATCTCCTTGATTTTTTGAATGACTTTCATAAAAATCGCCTAGCTTGGTGTCGTAATGATATTTCACTGTACTTTCACCTTTCATTTACACATTATTATACACTTTATGAATAAAATATTTGTCCGCCGCCATTACTTATCACAAAAACAAAGCAACATTAGCGCCTCTACCGGTGGGTAATGTAACGATTTTACGATATGATCACTAATGTTTGACCATTTCATGAAGTATTCGTGTGTTTAGCTGTTTAAATCGTTAAACGCTGAGTATTCATTGATCTGGTCAGACCACATCATGATGTAGGCAGCGTGTTCTGTTCTATATCATGAAATACCACCATTTTATGAAATGTACGGTCACATCATGAAATGATCAATTTTACGATCTGGCCACGACATCGACTGTAAAAATATGATAGATATAGCCATTGATTTAAAAAGTAAAGATACGGCTGACAGAACAATTCACATTACACTTTCGCCATACATGACACACTAACGCCATCTATTAGAGTTAATGTCAACAGTTAAACCGCATTACAGATGTAACCTTGTCAGAGCGGCTTATAATTGAAGAGGAACTCGGTAAAAAAACTTTTCTTATTTTATATATTATAATATTTAAAGAGTTATCATAGTAAATATGTATAACTTCTTGCTTGCTTAAATAAAAATACGTCACCGTGTTTCATTTCGCCAAGGATCAGTAGAAAATCTACAGTTAAAAACGTAGTTATTTCTTTGTACTTTACACTTACTATGTTAAAACACAGTTTGATTTCCTTAAATATTAGATAAATCGAAATTTCAGATATTTTGTCATCATGAAACATAATATTTGTATGACATCACCTATAACCATGATAGTGCTCACAGTGTAGAACTAATGCACGCCGCTACAAAGTTATATCGGACATTCGTACGGTAAATATGGCGTCGCTTCGAATAATTGACAAGAACGATAAAAAATATTAAAGTAATTTAAATAATTATCAAATTTACGATTTACCGGTAAAATTTAATATTAGAATTATTTTTGGTGAACTTTCTGTCGTAATTGACACAATTCTTAAAAGAACATCCAGGCATATTATTTTTCTTAGGACACCGGCTCCCCATGACAGCCGACCACTGACTACGTCACTTCGGCCCTAGGTAGGGTCAGAGTAGGGCCCGGTTATAGGCAACAGCCTGACGTGCGGTCCGCCCTGTCCTTACGAAGTAATATATAAGTCAATGGATATAGCCGCCGATAGATATACGCGACTGTACGTCTTCTTTGCTTATTAGTCTTAGAGCTAAAGTACAAACTACTGACTGTCATTTAAATATTTCTTAATGAAGTAATTTTATTTATAGTACAAAATATTGTTTTATAGAGTAAAACAATGGTTTAAGGTTTTTGCTATTATAAAAAAATATTACTTTAAATCATATTATTACATTATATTTAATGATTATTTTATACTTCTAGATTTTTATACTAGTACAACATCACTGCTATCTCTTGGACTACTCCACAAGTAGTTTAATAATTCTTTAACTAATAAGGCTCCCGTTTGCAATAATAACACCTAGACAATTTCTAAAACACTAGCGGTCAATTTAGAGCATGACTTATTAGTCCATTCCAGAAAAGAAAAAAAAAATAACCGACTTCAAAAACACTATAAAGCAATGTTTTTGATTTGAAGTTGGTTATTTTTTTATTTGTCTGATTTTTAGTGTTTTTTTACATTCTAAATGGCGATCTATGATGTAACTAAATGGCTTCTTATGACGATTCAAATAAGTCCAAACACGGCTATGATACATTGTTTTATCACAGAGTTCCGGTGCTTACCTTCCGCCTTCTTCATCAGATCAGTTTGATGGTATCAGTCTCACCAGTATCATTTATTAAAATTTGATTCGTCGACTATGGCAAGGCCTGTCTTAATGAAAATATCTTATCGCTACTCGTGGAAGACTATTGTGGCCAACTATGGTCTCCTTCATCAGTTCCACCTCAGCAAATGATACTTTCTGAATGCAAATGCTTGACTTGATGTTAAATATACTAAAATCGCTATATGTATACCTATAATATTTTAGGAGTTCTCTCAATTCCTCATAGATCCCATCATCAGAATTGAATTTTGAAAAAAATGGGACCTATCTAGAGGTATACCCTTTCAATTGAGATTTTTTTTTTCAAACTGGTTCATCAATGGCAGAGTTCTGAGGTAACAAACAAATACAACCGAATCGTAAACCTCCTTTTTTGAAGTCTACTAAAAATGACCTAACCTAACATAACCTCAAATTCTAAATAACTTTACCAAAATAAGGCCACAACTGCTAAAACTTTCACGGCTTCACCACAAATTCCGGCTTTGTTTGTTTTTCCATTTCCAGCGATCAAATCGTGTGGATAACATTATAAATAGGAAAAACAGGTTTGCAATATAGCATCATTGCTAACTACTGGTCAGCCCATAAATTCTGATTTATATTTATGGTTGCCTAGCTTTGTTCGTACTAAAATTGAGTTATCAGATCTTAGCTAGGTCATGTACTTACCGAGATCGGCGTGGCCTAGCCAGAAACAGCCGACTGAAACTTAACCTTTAACAACTTCGCCATCATAAGCCCACATACACTGGATTTTTTATAACAAATTCTAACGTGACACAGTAATCAGATCGGCCCTATGTAGAATACTTCCAGAGATCCGGAGTGGCCTAGGCGAAAACAGAGCCGTTTCAGCTAGGCCAGATGTTCTTTAATAAATCTTCAACGCATGGCCCACAAATTATGACTATCTATCACAAATTCTATTTCATTGAAGAGTAAATCCCTCGGATAGGCAGAATCGGTTTCCCTTGTCATGGCCTAGACGAAATGAGCTGCAAATTTTATTCGTCAAATAAAGTTATCTGGCGATTGAAAAATCGGCCCTTTTGACAGTTTTCGTATAGAAAATGTGTCAAAGCGTCAATTTTATTCGTCGGATAAAAGTTATCTGGCGATTGAAAAACCGACCTGACTAAAATTTTGTTAGACAGATGTTATATAGACAATGACAGTGATACCAATAGCCAATTGATTGGATTGCTAGCTAGTTACGCGATGAAAAGAGTGAAGGGGAATCTCCAATGACGTGATAAATAAAACAGAAAATATGAAATACTTTCTTATATTTTCTATATCACATAAGTGTTTTAGATACCGTGTATTAGAAATTTAAGTCATAAAATAACAAGTGAAAGAACGAATGTTTTGGCAACATACAAAAACACATCTAAAAATACCTGTTATTTGTAGGCAGTTTTCTCATAGAATGTCATTTTTCGTGATAATAGTTGCCGATAGGTAGTTTTATTCACACATCTCAAAATAGTTCTCAAAAGTAAAAAAATAACCTAAATATAAATGCCACATTGGCAGTTCTGCAGTATTTGCAGTCACAAATAAGCAATCAAATAGCATATTCAGATCCACGATCCTAATAAGCTGGACACTCAGTCAGTTAATCGCCTCAGACGGAACGATGCACAGTTACGATATTTAATTAATAAATTCAACTTTAAAAGCTAGTGCGCTAGCTTGCCTCAGGTGCGCCTGAGGGTAGGCCGCATCGTAAAAGTCCTCTTACATCTTATTTTGATTTTGATGCAAGAGTTTTGCGGTGCGATCAGCCCTAATTAATATGCGCCGACCTTAAAAATACATAAACATTTGTTTCACAATTAAATTTAACAAGTAACTTGTTAAATTAAATCTCTTTAGATTTACCTGCCCAAGTCCATCTGATGCGAAGGAGTGACTGTCTTTGTCCTACTTCATGTACTTACAATCAACATATAATCTAAACGGTGGTAGTCTTATATCAATATTATAACAAGCAATAACATAACCAGCAGTTTAATTCTTTGTTTTTCTTAATAAATCATTTGTCATTCTCTCATCAACAAGTAGGAACGATGCAAAGTAATCGACATCGACAAAACGTGATCACCTTTCGAGGTAGTCAAAATTAATACACAGAAACTACACATGTAGTTAACACCGACTTACGTATGCTGACTATCTAGAATGGCAGGCTTAAATCTATACTTACGGCTAATGTAAAAATAATAATAAAACATGGAATTCGTCGTGAAGAATGACCAACTGCCTATAGAAAAGAGAAAGAGTCGATTAAGATTATTTATATATTTTAGTGCTATAGCAGGGCATAAACAGCAGATTAATTTTGACCTAAAAACGATTAATTAGTGTTTTCATAAAAAAATAACCATCAGACCATAAATGGTTTGCATTGCCATTATTGTTTAATGTTTTAATTTTTAAAACATCAAACAATAGCATGGAAACGTTAATTTCCATGCTATTTACACATGTATTTTTTGCAAGATTTGATTCTCATTAGTTACTATCAGTTGGTTCATTATTATTCGAGATAACCCTAAACGCTTACTTGCAGTGTCGGGGATGATTTTCTGATGAAGGTTATAACATATTTAAATTAAACCCACTGTTTACGCCCTTTTAAACCGTATAAGTAAAGTTGTAATTTGAGCACCAGAAGCGCCTCCTAAGGAGGTTTTGCGTTTTTAAATTACACCTTACATATTTTACCTTAATCGACTCTGCTTCAAATTTATTTAGAGGAAGTAAAGGGTCTCATTGAGAGAATGGTGAGGCTGGTTGTGCAGGCTGTTGGCTGCGAGGAAGGCCAGCTTGTGCGCGTACTGGCACACGGACGGCACGCGCACCTGTGACGAGCAGTTGAAGTACAAGTGCGTGAGCTTGTACGATACAAGTTGGATCTGAAACAGACATACTTTATTAGTTTCTTAGCAGTTCCTGCGCCACTAAGATGGCTACCTGTAAATCAGGTTCTTAGGGTATACCTTACACGCTCATGCAAGCCCAATTCAATTTGATCAGTCAAGATTGATAGAATATATCTAAGAATGATAGAAGAAAACTAGTGAACATCGATCAGTTTTTGATTCTTTTACACCTACAAAAACCTTATTTAATTTTGCCTTTTACCTTTATTGAATACAAGTAATGATACACATAAACATGTAATTGGTATCGAGTCGTAACATAAGTGTTATTTGTAGTCTTAAAAATACTGTAATGTTTTCGAAATAAAATAAAATAAATAATAAATAAATGAAACGACACCGAAGCGATGAATTACCCGCCGATTATTATCAGTGTAATTAATTATCAATGGATAAAAATTGATTTCAGGTCAAACTTTGAACTTGCAAACTAATATTTTAGGTTTTGAGCTAAATTCAAAGCTTGATGTACTCATTAAAAACTGTACAAGTTAAAAATTATGTAATTAAAAAAAAAAGGGCATTTTGAAAAAAGGGCATAATGAGCTGATAATAGATGAATTCGTTAATATGATCTAGATGTCCATGCAATGGGAAAAAGGAGAAAGGCCTCTGAGAAATTTTAAAGTGGAATATTATTGTAGGTAATCATAATAATTAGAGATGGGCCGAGTACTCGGTTAATACTCGGTACTCGGCGGGTTTTTTAATACTCGTACTCGGCCGAATAACTCTGTTTTAATGCAGAGTATACTCGGTTTAAGTATAACAATATATTTTAGTAGATATAATAAAAACAACAGTGTTTATTCTTTTGTGCGTTTTATTTTAACATAGTTTAACATTTCCGTCGCAGAAGCCTTTCGTCCAACACCACTATGTGAAATCAGAGAATTGCATAAGGTACATTTCACTTTGGTTTTATCTTCTTCAATGTCGTCGTAAAATGTCCAAATTAGTGATCTTTTACGTGAACTCATTATGTCAACAATCACCAGGTTACTACACACAATTTTGTAATTGTTTACGCGCCCGAAACAGGAATTTGATCGAATCTCGGTGCAATCGCTTCAACTCGCCGAGTACTCGGTTGGAAAAAATTGAACCGAGTGAAACTCGGTATTCATTACTCGGCAAGTGTTACTCGGCGCATCTCAAATAATAATATTCCACTTTTTTTTTAATTTTTCGTCGATTAGTACATTTAGATTTGTTTTTTTGGCAGCAGGATATTTCTACAAAATGTAGCCTAGTAAAAAATCGGCTGCATAAGTAATAACTTCCATCATCAGCGACCATCTGAACTTAACCTAAACCTTACTTTCGTGCAAGGAAAAAAGCTCTTGGCAGACAGATAGTGATTCTAATAAAGATTCATCAAACCAATGAACAGACAATAGCTCGTCAACCTACCACAAAACGTCAAATTGTCTCAATTGATATTAATCTCTGTCTCAACTTAAAAGTCGAATTGGATGACCTTAACTTTTTGGGTAGGTTGACCTGCCGTTGACTGTACTTGTTTAAAAAACAAGCTAATTTTTAGATTAAGTTAAGTGACCATGTAAAACATTATAGTGCTGAAACATTAATGAATTTTAGGAATTAAATAGACTCCATAATACACATACACGATCAGGCGAGAGGCCTGTGGTGTCCTCGATGACGTTGTAGGAAGTCGGCGCGATTGTACCGTCTCGAACGTTTTGGGACACCAGGTAAAAGTCGTATCTAAAAAAAGAAATGTATTAAGTTTTTTTTACGACACAACGCTAAATGTATGAGACCACCCGACTAATAAATTAGTTCGCTTACCGCTCAGGAAGAGTGACCACATCATCAATGACGGTACCCGGTCGAGGATTTTCGCCGGTACGGCCGCGGTCCAAGAATATGCGGGTGTTGATCCGTTTTGATACAACGATAAATGCCAGCTTGTATTCCGCCCCAGCATAGATCTCCGCTAGCTTCTTTTTTATTTCAGCCACCTGTAATACAATGTTATATGTACTTATAATATTTCATAAACACAATATTTATGAAATATAAAAAAACAATGGCAAAAAACGGAACCATTATAATGGTTCCGTTTTTTTTTTTCCTCTAGTCTATCTTTGTCAGTTCACTTTCATTACCATCGACCATTTTAGAAATCTATGATGCCAGTAAAGTTATGATGAAGGTTTTATTTATTTGTGTACCCCAATCCACTAGTTGAATGGATTAGCCATTTTTTTAGTATAACCAGCAGTTGAGAAGGAGAAAGGTTTGGTATTGATTATTTTGAGTCCTACATCTCTCTAAAATGTTTTGTAGTTAACTAAATAGTACATACAATATTAACTTAACCGAACTGACGAAAACTACAGGAAAGTTAAGCTTTTAACGTTTTACTGGTTGACAAACTTGTAATTGTAACTAGATTAGTTTGGTAAATTATTTGCATAAAAATTGTATGGTGACAATTTGCCTTGAACTTATACTACCGAAATGTGCATATTGTGCATATTCCAATACATACTTTTCTCAACTTTATTTACCTCATATTCACGGACGTAGGCAATCTGACCATCACCAACACCGTCGCGGTACACGAAGATGGGATTCGGCAACACACCTAAGCAAACAATGGATGGTTGAAGTCGCACTTAAAGGTCGTGGTAAGTCGATAGTAAAACAAAAGCAGCACAAATATCGTAGTTAGTTTACAGCAAAACAAAAGCAGCAACACTGACCATTCCTTTCGCGGTACTTCCTGACGGCGGAGGCGATGTTGAAGCCCATGTGTGCGCTGAGCTCCTCGCCCGACGTGTGCGCGTTCACGGTGCTGTAGTACTGGCTCATGGCCTGGTTCAGGGTGGACACGAACGCGCCGAAGCTCTTCTCCTTCGAGCGCGTGTCGTGGCACACGTCGTATCCCACTACCATTATCGTCTTCAGCGGGATCAGGACCGTCCAGGGCGCGCCTCCTAGCTGTTAATACAACACAGTTGGTAATTCATACTTGGGAAAATGTATTAAATGTTACAATATAGTACTACACTCTGTACATTCAAAATCCACATATAAAAAACCCTTATGAAAAAAGAATATTATGAAATTGACGATTATTTAAACGACAAGAGTGCATGGACTTAACCTGCTGTGATCGCACTTACTACATGTCTTGTAACTGTAATTCCTGTAAAAAAAGGCTAACAAAGGTGACCGAGTTTGATGCGCCAAGTATAACTCAATGAGCGCCGATAGCTTAAAGTTTTAAAGTTTACCTTGCAGTTGATTTGGATGGCGACTTTGGTGGCGATGGACATAGCCGATTTACTGGTCATGTTTCTGGCGCAGACTACTTGAGTGGGAACTGCGCGGTCTACAGTGCACTTCTTTTTGATCGCTTCATATCTGAAAAATGATTTATTAACTCAATTATCTGGGGATCATCAATGGTTTTCTCTTCTGCCTGAACATCTAATAATCTTGCGTTATTTAATTATTTTTTTTTACCTGTCTGCAGAGTTTCTTGCGAGCACACATAAGATCATGGCAGGATTTTTTCTTGCGATCACGTTTTCGCACATGTTTGCGAAGTCCATGTTTCCGTCTCGCTGAATTGTAACTAAAAAAAAAAATAGGTGTCACAACTTTACTCTTACAAAAAAAAAGCATCATTTGTTAATAATTTAATTAGTACCAATATCAGGCTTGGGCAAGCGGAATCCGACTCCATTGCCGGTTTTCATTATCATGTCAATAAAACCCTCAGCGTCACGACGTTGCCTCTCCGGCGTGATAACCACCCATGTCTGCAATCGAGCGATGGACAGAAGGTTTTTCGATCTGTAAGCAGATGGTTAAGATGACATGACAGTATTTAATGTGACGTAATATCTGATATTGTAATATTTGTTTAGGTATAGGTAATTAATATTGAATCTAAACAAATATTAAGCTTGTTCTGAAATGAAGTGTCTATCCATTGTTATAATTATGTATTTTGCTGTTTTTTTGTACTAGTCAAGTGTTTGAGAAGTTTTACCTCATATCCCTGGTCCATCCTTCGGTTGTGTCGCCGGCGGGATACTTTACATCGTTGCCCTGGATAATGTTCTCAGTCGGGAGCTGACGGCCCTTGAACTTAACTAGATCGTTCGATAATTTCATTGACCAATTAGCTAATTCCTGTAAAAAAAAAGAGACTGGTTATGAACACTGTGTTTCTCTGAAAGATATAGAAATGAGGTTATTTGAACAAGAAAATCTTACTTTTCTTTTTTAAATAACCTTATTTCTATAATTATCTCAGTATAGTATCTTTCAGTATAGTTCAAAGGAGAAACAAGCTGAAATGTCGACGGTCTGGCTGGTTACATTTGACGACAACAGTACGGCGCACTTCGACAAGGTGGAGTAATGATATAAGTAAAGCTGCTTGCAACGAAAAAGTGGGGTGGCGTTTGTATAATGTGTTCTAAACATATCCAAGCCAAGCTGCCATTTCTAAAGGAAATGGCGCAAGATTACCCCTTCGAATGCTGTGGCATAGATTCCTTCAATAAAGTTAATAGTTATATGTATTTATAGAACACCTACTTCAAATTTAACATTATTCTTTCAAAAACTTAAAACTACTATTTGCAAAACTTAAAAATAAAAACAAAACATAAGATTATTATAACCGGAGACCCTAACGTAGATATATTAAAAAACACAAATGAGTCTGATGAACTACGAACTTACGATATTGTAGAAAGTCATAATTTCTCCTTAAATATAAAAACTCAGACTCGTAAAAACGCGTGCCTGGATCAAATAATCAGCAATATCCGCGAAAAGCAGAACCCTTGCCTTTATTTGTCTGATCACGATACTGCTCAGTTTATTAGATTCCAACTGCTACATAAACCGCAGCCAATTAAACGATGGTACTACAAAAGAAGAGACTATAATTCAGATAACGTATCCAAATTCCGTGAATGTCTGAATAGTCTCTCATGGGCTGATGTTTTTAAGGAATCTGATCTGCAAACGGCATTTAATATTTTTTTTTATACGATAAAGCTCTTCTATGATTTATTTTGCTTTCCAATAAAAAGAATATTAGTAAAACCACATACAAAATCTTCGAATTGGTTTACAAAAGGCTTAAAAACATCTACAATCACAAAGAGACGACTACGATTTTCTTATTATAAAATCTATATACAAGGTCTAACAAAATCAACTGCGTTCCTTTAAAGGGGGTTATCTATACATCATACTGAATGCGATGACAAAAAATAAGGTATTGTTTTATAGTCATTTTTAAAAGTTATGTTTTCTAACAAAATAAATAAATTAAAACGCAGTCAAAAATGAAACACTGTATCTTTTCTTACTCATGCAAACTGTAATTCACAGATGGTGTGTACGTACACAGCGCACACCAGCATTTTATTACCAAAGATCGTTGTGTGCATCACCCTTGTCAAACCAGCTGATCTGCGATTGGTCGAGTGGCACAGCTAGGCTTTTTCGACCAATCACAGATCAATTGCAACGAAGAATAGCTTCATACACACATGTTAGTACACTAGTGTGTGTAGAATGCACTTTCATGATAATAATGTTTTCAATGACAAACAAAACAAACAATGTCAACTAAATTAATAACCAACATCGTTTTTTTGTTACTTCAAGGCTAAGGAAAGATAATTTCTATGTTTTATGAGTTAGATTAAATCTTAGTTGTAGGAACTAGGTAGGTATTTACTTACTTTCTTGTAATTGTTGTTGTACGTAATTCGTTATTTACCTCTCGAAGCTCTTTAGAATCACTCCTAGCAGAATGGCAAGGTGGATAGAAATAAAGGAAAATAAAGCGGTTTTAAAACATTTATTAATTTAATTCTGACTCTGACTGACTCTATCACACTTTCACAGACTTTGAACTAACAAGTAGGTTAGCGTAGTAAATAATTTATCTGCCGGGTAAATAATTTATCTGACTAACAAAAAAAATTAAACAAACAAATCAATCAAGTAGGTACCACTTACTCTCAATCTACGCTTACTTGGCGTGTTTAAGTTCATTAAGAGGTTTACAATCTTTACAACAAATTACATTGATCATAATCACATTACAAAAAAACATTGCACAGCAATGCGACGTGCACTTTTACGCGAAATAACAGTCTCTGTCACTTTTTATGTTTTAAAGCGTTCACACGGTTTGCAATAAAATTCACTGTCGTAGTTGTGTCGCACTTTCAATGTTATAATCACCTTCACAATACACTAAGTCCTACACTTAGCCCCACACATGGAAGCCCAAATGTTCAGGCTACTGCTACATCTAGTCTGAAAATGATCGGGCCGAACTAGGTGGGGGTTCTGTTCAGCCCAATAGTAGGCGCCGTCCGTCCAGAGAATGTTGCAGCTTCTGCGACTTCTGCAAAACTGGACTCGTAGTGTGACGTCATGCGGCTTCAGCTCTTGAACTAGTGTAAAATGATACAGGCGCCTGCCCCTCGTCTTGGGTCTCGCCGCAGAATTCGCAATAATGACGCCTGCGCCCATGAGCGCTTGGCGAAGACGGACGCTGCATCAGTCGCGCTTGCGATTGGGTTGCCGATCAAAAATCTGCATCACACTGTCTTCTTATTGAACAGGCTGGCGTGGCCTTCCCTGGTCCCCGACGGGCATAAACAATCTCACTCCAGTCCCTGAACCGCTCACGAAAACGCCCTTAATATCAGCGTAAAGGCGCGCTGCTTTAGCACAAATTAAAGTTGCGATCCTGGTAGCACATAACCCTGGACTGACACCGTTGCGGCGTCGCACACGCACACCGCACGGAAGCGAATTAGAGACTGCGCGCGCGGCGCGGGCGCCCGGTCGTCCTGCAAAAGCCGAAAAGGCTCGAGCTAGGGATGCGCCTAAGATGGGATCATTATTTAAAGGATACTAAAAACTAAAACATAACTGGCACCTCGCATTTAATTAAGTATTATGGCGAGGTAACCTACTACTTAAACGAAATCGTGAGTGCGACACAAGTTTTTTTTGTACCTTAGCTTTCAACTCGCCAATCTAGTTAAGTGTAACTCTTGTTTTTAGAGTAAAATTATTTTGTCCAAACCGGTAATAAATGTTCTAAAGTGTCAGTTTAAGACAGACAAAGACTGATAAAACATACAACGACTGAATTTAAAAAGTCACTAAGAATTATTTTTAACGAACTAACTACGCCATAGCATTTAAACTCGGACATATCGTACTTTATCTAGCAGTTATTTCTTAACTGACAGTCGCAAAATTACCAATATGTATTTTTAAAATGCTTATTCACATAACTACTTACTTGAGTTACTGTAAGTGGCAAAAAGGAAACAACTTCGAGAGAAATCAAAACACTTATAACATGTTTTACTTACCACTTAATATGAAATATGCGCTGATAAGACTATTTTTCGAAACTCATAAAACATTGTTATTGTCTCAATGACTTAGTTAAAATCAAATAAAATCAAATTTTAGTTTAAACAAAAATAAAATCTTAATTAGTAATGTAATGAATGAATGATCTGATCTCGTAAAAAACTATGAGCCTAGAAATCAGAACAAATGTGGCACATCCCTATCTATCCGCATGCACACTTTGATTGACCCCGACACGTGCCCGACACCGGCCTTTCGGCTCGAGCGGCATAGTCAGCAGTTTGCGAGTACGGTAGGGCTTCCACGTTAAATAAATATCTAGGACTAGGATTACGATTTTACACGAATGTTTGAGTAGGTTTATTAAAACAATCCATATCATTTTTTATTTAATTATTTTTAGCAAAACAATTATAATCGTGTTTAATTGAACCAAATATCACATTTTAATACTTTTCTCATTGTAATATTGCGACCGGTTAAGAGTTAAATTCTAGGTAACTTTTAAAGCATTTTTTGAAATGAGTTTGTCCCGTGGTTTGTCAAGTTAATATCAACTTTTACGGTGTCGATTTCATTATCTAGACGACTAGTCAAGAATTAATTACAAAATAGCAAAACCTTTTTATTCCAACAATTTTCCTTATAAACAATAATAATATCTCAAATGTTGAAACTTAAATAATAAGTAAAATGTATTTCAGTTCCTAAAATAGCAAAATGTTTTATTTCCTTACGAATACCTACGATCTTATCTTAGCTAAACAAAATGCTTGTCACCCTATCCAAGATACCGACAAACACGGCGGGGTACTTTTGTCGGGGCCACCTTTGAAACTTGGTCTTGCTAACTCCAAAATAATTTTACCCCCAAAATTAATTAAAAAATAAAGTAGAATTAAAGAAGGCGAGAAATTAGACTTTAATGACCTTGTTATTTTCAGTTTAAACAACTCGATTGTAGTTTTGTTTGTAAAATTTAATTTAATAGCACATTACACCACGAGTTTACAGCCATGGTGGGAAGTTGGGAACGGTTAGACGTAACGTCGTACAGCCATTTTTATTGAAGCTGAATAGACGAGAGCATTGGTCGAAATTGTCGTTGTCTCCGCGGTATCTTCGTTCTTTCAAAATGATATGTGAATACGGCTTTGGTTACTACGAAAACTAGTGAGTCGTTGAAGTTTTGTTACGTAAATTAGGTCACAACAACACAGTCACACTCTCCGGTCAGTTCGCGAACAACGCACTCTGCGGTCAGCTGTTCGTAGTATCTTGATCGATTATGAAGTACCGCCAACTTTTGATTCTCTCGACGTCGGTTCGGTTACGTGACCGCAAAAATCAACAACCAATTAAAACCCCTAATTCCTAATTCTCTAATTGCGAAACACATAATTCTACTCCAATCCGTAGTGAAAAAAATCCTTATAAAAGAAAACCCACAAACTTTATTTTACCCTAAAATCAGGGTAATTCTTTCATGTTGGTATTTCTGAGTTACCGTCGCCGCACCGCCGCTAGTACTATTAGGTATTCTGTGGTTATCTTGAGTGTGTGCATGTGTGGGTCACGTTTGCTTGTGTGCGTGCGTAGTGTGTCAATGTAGTAGTAAACAGCTGTAAAGGGTGTAGATTTTCGTAGTTACGGAATGAGATTGTTATGATCAATATCTCCGTAACTAGCCTGAATTTTTGGCTCAAATTTGGTGAGCCTGCTCAGCTTGATGTACAGATACCCCCATTAAAAGGAATGTAGTTGATTTTGTTAGACCTTATATATAAAAATTAATTGCTGTTCGTTTGTCTCGCTAAAACTCGAGAATGGCTGGACCGATTTAGCTTATTTTGATCTTGAATTATTTGTGGAAGTTCAGGCAAGGTTTAAAAGGTCAGAAATTATTTAAAAAATGCAAGGAAAGTAGCAAAACAACTATTTTATTTTCCTATACAAACTGTTTGTACCTGTCAAACGAATTGGCGGAACGAAGTTCGCTGGGTCAGCTAGTTCCAAATAAAAACTCTAAAGCAAAATATAATAACTATTCAAAACTTCTGAAACGATGCATCAATCAGGCTCAAAAAATTACTAATACCAAATATGTACATACAAAAATAAAAAAACTTATGTAAGGCGGCATGGGATGTAATAAAAAATAAAACGCAAAATTTACTTATGAATAAGAATATTGACAAATTAATTATAAATAATAATATGATATATAATCATATTGACATTGCAAATGTTTTTAATGATTATTATATTAATATGACTAAATCTAATACAAATAAAAATGTCAAATCTGACAATTACCAATTTTTTAAATATAATCAGGATAGCTTTTTTTTATACCCAATTGATCATCAGGAAGTTCAAAAAATTATTAAGTCTTTAAATTGCACAAATTCTACTGGATTTGATGAAATACAGACAAAATTTTTTAAATCGTGTGTAATGGAAATTGCGCCTGTATTGAGCTACTTATTTAATCTCTCTTTTTCAACTGGTCTGTTTCCTGAAACTCTTAAAACTTCAATCGTCAAACCACTTTATAAGAAAGGAAGCAAAATAGAAGTATATAACTATAGACCTATATCTCTACTGCCTACAATCTCAAAAATATTTGAGAAAGCTATGCACGCCCGCTTATCAAACTTCTTGAGCAAATTAAAATTAATTAAACCTGTACAATATGGATTCCAACGAGGCAAATAGACATTCTTAGCTGCTTTCGCGCAAGTTAATAAAGTGTCATCACATTTGGACAAGCGTAAATCGGTTACAGCCGTCTTCATTGATATGAGCAAGGCTTTTGATTTTGTGTGTCACATAACCCTACTTAATAAATGCTACGTACACGGAATAAGAGGAATTGCAAATGAATGGCTCAAGAGTTATCTGGACAACAGGAGACAATATGTAGAGATAACAGGCATGGATACTAAGATGGAGTTAAATGAGTATAGGTCATCCATAAAATTGAATGAAGTTGGCGTACCACAAGGTAGTATTTTAGGTCCTTTATTATTGCTACTCTACATAAATGATCTCCCAGATGTGACTCAACATGATTGTATACTTTTTGCTGACGATGTATCTGTTGTTATCTCGTGCAACGATACAAAAACATATAATGATGACATAAATAAAACAATCAATAAAATAATACAATGGCCAGATAATAATAATCTTAGGGTTTATTTGAATAAAACGACATTTATGCAATTTATCAACAAAAATGGTAACAAACACTCTTTAAACGTCTCCTCTGGACTTAATCCTATAAAAGAATCTAGGAACACTTCATTGTTGGGTATTCTAATTGACGACGAGCTATCATGGGAACATATCAATAAACTCTGTAGTAAGATAAATTCTTTCGCGTATGCACTCTGGCGACTAACACGAGTTAGCGAGAATAGTGTTGCTATCCAAGCATACCATGGATATGTATGTTCCTTGTTAAGGTATGGTATTTTCCTTTGGGGCAACTCTTATCACACAAACAGAGTATTGATCGCTCAAAAACAATGCATACGAGCTATCTGCAATGTAGACGTTTTGACATCTTGTAGACCGTTATATAAAGAATTCACATTTGTTTCCTACAAAAAAGGAGTTTTGCAATTTTAATACAAGACATCCCAACAAACTGGTTCTACCCATTAAAACTACGACCCTTTACAGTAGGAGCACGTATTGTACGTCTATAAAAATCTACCAACAGTTAAATGAGGACATGAAAATACTCCCACTAAACAGATTTAAAGTTACGCTAAAAAGGTGGTTGATAGAAAAATGTTTTTACTCAGTAGATGAATATTTTAAATTTTTTTAAATCCAAGATGTAACCTATTTATTTTGCATGTATGACTAATTGTATGTTAAGTAAAATTTTAAGTACTAATTCATTAATTTAGGTTCAAGTTAAAATTGTATTTCGCATGCCATACTATGGTGAAATGTGTGATCTTAAACCAATTTAACATCCTTGTACCACTTTTAAGCGAACGAAAATATTCTATTCTATTCTATTCTAACGAATGGTAGAAAATAGCCGAGGATAGGACTCACTTGCGTGCATGGAGAGTAAATCAGGCAGGCGTATAGGCAGTGAGTACTTTGTGGGGCAGTGAACTTCTAACTATGACTATACAAACAAAGTCAATAGGTTACCTTTGGGCTAAGTAGCTTAGGACGTCCACCCACAAGGTGGACAGACGACCTGGTAAAGGTTGCAGAAAGCCGCTGGCTGCAGGCCCCTTCCAACCAATCTGGAAGTCACTGGAGGAGGTTTATTATTAGCAATGGACGTCCTATGGCTGAAATGATAAATGAAAGTAGCAAAGATGAGTTATTACCTGAACAACTTGCGGCGTGCCCGTGAAGCGGCGGTTGAAGTGAAGCAGCTTCTTGATGCGCATGTCGGGCCCGATCTTGGTGTGCACGTCGAGCGCGCGCATGAGGTGGAAGTCTGCGCGCATGGCGTCCGACAGGCCCGTCTGCCGGCACAGCTCCGGCACCAGGAACACCAGCTCGGGCATGCCGGCGCGGATGTCGCGCGCCTTCGAGCGGGAGATCAGCAGCGGCTGGCCCTGGTCTTGGATGCGGATGTTGTATTTCTGAGGAGTATAACGAGTACAGTTATTGTTAATCTAAACCCGCTAAAATTACTTTAACGCACTTTGAATACTATCGCTTTCGCTCTCTCTCTCTGCATTAACAACCGTCAAAGAAGAAAGATTTTCGAGTGGCGACCACTGGAATACGTAGCTTGGGCTGGCCTCCCACTGAACTAGTCAAGGTTACGGGCGCCGTTGGATGCGAACGGCCTTGAGCTGCTCGCTGTGGCATTCTATAGGGTAGGCCAAAGTGCAGTAGTGGACTTCTAAAGGCTGATGATTAAATAGAAAGAATCAAAGATCAATAACATTTTTTTTTAATCCCCGACACCAATGTGCAGCTTCAGCTCAAGGCCTCGATCATCATTTATCTAACATCGACCCATTGAAACCATTCTTATGAGTCCAAACACGATATATCTGCTATGAGTTACTAAGGACTCGGGAATCCAGCAGTCTCTTTGATGTGCATTATCAGTTCAAGGCCTCGATCATCATCTATTTAACACGTACTCGTTTAAACCATGTTTGTGAGTCCACCAAACATGCTAAATCTGACTTCTTGTTATGCAGCATCAGCTCAAGGTCTCAATCATCTATTTAATACCTACACACAGATAAAAAGGATTTCTCTAAGTAAGAAAATTAGTTTTCTTGACATATTATGTTATTTTCAGGAAAATTGTCTTAATACAAGCAATATTTGTGCATTTTAAGATAATGGTAGTCTTAAAACAAAAAATATATTTTCTTGTTGCAATTTTTACAATCAAGAAATAATATTTTCTATGAAGAATAAGTAAAATTAATCTAAGAAGATCAAATGTTGCTTTAATATAATGAAATACTTATTTAAAAATAAAAGTTTATTTATACCAATGATACAAATTATTTAACAAAGAAAAAATCATTTTAAATCATATTTTGAGCAAATTTAAAAAAAAATCTCTTGAACTAATTACACGTAATCTTGTTTTAAGTAAACATCCTGGTTTGCTACAAAATGTTATAGTACCTTGTTTCAATTAAATAAAATATTTAAAAAAGTTAAAAATATTTTAATTTAATGCCATTTTACCAATATTTTTAGTAAGGTCAACCCACGCTAAACGATATTGTGAGTGTGCGCGCCATGCGCTAGTTTAAACCTATTTGTGCTGTTTGAGATGTGTACCAAAAAGCCAATCATTGACTGGTAGGCCTGTGGCTGCCAGAGGGAAATTAGTGGACCTTATTTTTAAGTACAGGGACCGCAAAAGAAAATCTGATACAGTTCACTACTTTACTTTCAGCCACAATCTAGTTGGACATTTTGTGGCTAAAACAAACAATGAACCATTTGATAAAGTGGTATATAAATGGAAGCCACTTTTGAGTTTACACAGAACCGCGCTAAATACCCCAATGTCCATGATTTTTGTGTGCATTGGCCCATAATATATTACCCTAGAAGTCACTCTTTGTTAAGTAAAAGCACGTAGCTCACAAGAGCGCATTCGTATTATTTTAATTTATCAAATATTTACTCATTTAATTTATTGTTTAGTTACAGATAAATATCGATTTTGAGCTTAAATACCCTGATAGTGCACTAAAATTCTTTCTCAATGAGATTTTTAACAATATTTTTACTTTGAAAAACACTCAAAACGAAGGTCTGATCAATATTGTGAATGCAATGTTTTTTATACTAAGCTCACTTATTCATATATTTTTGTATTAAAATCTATGAGGTACCTACACTCAGTACTATACTATAAGGTTGTGATCTCAATTGTTGTCTTTTGTGCAAGTCAATACATTTTTATACGAATAACATCTCTTTTTATTTTATTTAGGAAAACACAATTTGATATGCTTTTCTGTTTGTTCCTTGTATGTTGTCTTTGACTTTCCTTTCAGAAAACGACTCCAGAACTTCCATTGGGACTATTGGGAGTTCCTGAGCCGTATTATATTAATATTAGAAATTAAAAACGCTTAACACAAGCATTTAAGACTATTATTGCAAGGAACTAATAATATTAAACCAAGAAATTGTTCCCGGAACAAGAAAGGTTATTCTTTATTAAAATTAGCATACATTCAAATTTAAAATATTAGTTATTGGTCTAAGGATATAATTTTCTCATGTTAAAATAAACACCTTTGAAATAAGTAAAATTAGTGTTCAAGCTAGATTTATTATTGTTGAATGAAAAGTTTGTTTATTTAAATTAAGCGTATATTATTTCTAGTGAAGTGATTCTTATCTAAATTGAAATCGATATTTTCTTAAAATAAAAATATATCCTAATCTTGCATCAAGAGAATTATCAACTTACATTAAGAATACTAATAATTCTTGGTTGAAGATGTATTTTTTTAAATCAATCGAGAATTGTTTTAATCCAAGATATTTCAAATATCGGTTTAAGATTATTATTTCTTGAATCTAAGAAAATATGAGTTTCAATATATATGAGGCAACCATAATCTTGGTTTAATGCAACTTGCTTTCATGCAAGATTATTTTACTTATTCGGAGGATACCGTTTTTTGTGTACTCATTGAGACTATTCTTATAATCTCTAACATGCTATATCGTATCGAGAAAATCGCCGTCATTTTTATGTGCAGCATCAGCTCAAGGCCTCGATAATTATTTATCTAACACCTGCTCATTGAGACCATTATTATGAGCCCAAACACGCTGTATCTGCAGTAATTTGCTTAGGAGTTGGGAATCCCACAGATTCCTTGATGCTGCAGCATCAGTTCAAGGTTGTCATGTCTTGGGAAAACTACTAAGGTGCATCATTTCAAATCAATCAAGACCTGTGAAAGTTTGCAATAAGCTTTTGTCAAGTAAGATGACCTGATAACCTTCAAACGGCTGAACAGATCTTCATAAAATATAGCTAAGATCCATCTCCGTAATATCAGCTTTAAAACAAAAAAAACTACATCAAAATCGGTCCATTCGTTTGGGAGCTACGATCCCAGATAAACAGATACACACGTTAAACTTATAACACTGCTCTTTTTCGTCGGGGGTTAAGAGGTCGTGCACCTTTTTTCAGTGCAAATTAAAATACAGTTCTATGCTTGTGTGCGTCTATGATGCGGGATAAAGCGTCAACAATGTTGATACTTTACAGGATAATATTGATAATTTATTAGGTTGTGGACATCCTACCTAATAGGGTATTTATTTATTTACATGTATTTATTTTAAGTATGTATTCATATTATGTCTGTATTATATAAGTATTTTACTATGTACATGTACTAGGAAGTATGTATTTTATTTTATTTGTTTGTTTAATTAGTTTGTTAAATTTTTGGACTTTTATGTTTTGGAACTCTTCACCGCCTCCCTTCTCTCAATATTAATTCAACTTTCCTCTACCTGAAGGTTGTCTGGAAGAGATCGCTTTCAGCGATAAGACCGCCTAAATTGTGCTATTCTCTAAGTATTTACTTTCCTGTGATTTGTTTGTTTTGTGTGGTGTACAATAAAGAGTATCTATCTATCTATCTACCTAGGTTTGAAAAACGATCGGGTTTGCGCGCTTGATTTTATAGTTAATACGACACGTATTTACCGCGTAATACGTGTCGTATTAACGTAATTAATTATTAATATTATTAATAGTAATTACGTAATATAAAAAACGGCAGGGTAAAAAAATATATTGGGACGTGTAAAAGAGCTTAATTTAGTCCTATTTACAGAAATAAATTGGTTTTATTGGTTTTACGACGATTTCTAGGACGGCCTCTTTTAAAAGTATTGGACACGTATTTTTTCTTTATTTACATAATCAAAATATTAAAGAGATTATTAGTATTGATTTAAAACGTCGTATGACGTCAAACCTAGGAAACATTTTTACTTAGAAGTGACGCCACGAGCCCCCAAACCCGAACTTTGACGCGCTTTTGTCTGTGTCAGCTTTTTGATTGACAAAAAAAAGTGTTTTTTGATAATCTAACTGACATGACGGACTAAATAGAATTTCATTTTCTTTACCCAGTCATCCCTATTAAAATGGGTTTGGTAGCCATTACGCTACAATTCATGCAGTATTTTGCCTTTATTTTGATAGAATTCAATACTGCACCTACTTTTCAAAAACTAGCATATTTTAGTACAGTTTGCTAATCATTAGTGTATTTTATGAGGAACTCAGTACCTTTATGTACATTAGTTTTAAATTGCAATAAGCACAAGCATATTCATAACAACACTAGAAAGTTTTCATAGGAATTCAATCAATTCAAGCCAAATCTCACAGGTGTAGGTAGGCCTATTTGTTGTTTTTTATGCCAACTTGTTCAAAACACGTTATTTCTATATCAAAAACAAAACCTGATTACATACAATAATTATTGGTAGAACTTACCTTGTTGTAGTAATCCATGTAGGTGACATTTTCTTCCTTCATTTTGAAAGTAGATCGTGGAGACGAATCCCATGACACATCATCAATTCTGTAGGTTTTCTTATTGTAATCAGTCATGACAATTTTGCCTAAAACCAAAACAAGACTTATTAAGAACTATCAAAACCAGTAATAAACTTTTAAACTAATTGTGATGATGATACTAACCAACCACGTCTTCCAAGAATATTTTTTTGTAATTTGCACCCTTCGTGGCAGCATACTCAGTCAGCATTTGCAGCACCGTGTCCATGCGGAGCACCTAAAAATCACACATTTGTTACAATACAAAACAACCAATATATTTAATTACAGTTATTATGTAAATTTTTTATAATATTTATTATATTATTGTGTTAAAATGTATTACTTTGTGCGCTATTTCGGTCACCATAAGCAACTGATCTTCATACTGGTTTATTGTGGTCTTGTAACCTGGCCAGATTTGCAACTTGTGCTCTGGAATGTCCACCTAAAAGGGAAATTGAATTAATACCAACTAATATTTAATTATATTTTATTTTTAGGTTAAAAATTAAATTAAAACATACCTTTGCTTGTGGATCAAAGAAATCCCGTCCGACAAGTTGCAAATCCAAAAGATTGAAACACTTGCGGATTATTATATTGAAGATTTGTATGTAGTGGTAATCTCCTGGGCTGACATCGTGCACAAGCTGGTAAGAAAAATATAAAGTCAGTATATTATGAAAAATCCACTCGCAGAAAATATAGGTCATTGTCAACTAACTTTTATCAAGAGTCTCATCCTTTGACCATCAGTTTTGCGGTCTGAGTACAGCTCCATCGGATCCGGATGGAGGCGCTTTACTGTGTATAACACAGTTCCATCGAATAAGTAGCTGAAATAAATAAATAATTGTAAAAAGTGTTCTGCAATAAAAAACATTTTTGGATCGTTTGAATACTAACCCCCCGAAGGTATTGGCGTGGACGCGGAGTAGGGCCTTGCGGACACCAGTGCTATCCTCCTCAGGGTCAAAATCTACATGGTACTGGTACAAGCGCCACTGCAGAGTGGTCTTAACCGAGAAATAATTGGCTATAAGATCAATTACAGTTCCCGACGTTCCTGCAATAAAAACAATATTTTTTGATATATCAATTAAAATTACTTACTACAATTCATATAAAGGTCAGTACCTCCAAATCGAAATCAGGATTATTAGCAGGCCTATGACACTCCGCGTTTCGATCGAGATAAATACCTACGCGACGCGCACCTTCGAAGAGGCTAAAATCAGTCGAGTGTCACGCGCGCGCGCTGTTACACGTTCTTATTATTAAAATTAGTTTTTTGTACGCGTTACACTTCCGACTTTATTCACTGTGAATAAGAAAATTAAAAGAAATCGAAGATATTGCGCTACATTTAGGTTATATATTTTGCCACCGGGTCGCTCGGTAGGTAGCATTAGTAGCAGCGACGCGACCGCTCCGTTGTGATTGAAAATACTAGTCTCGATTTCCAGCAGACCTACCACAATATTATAATAAGTCCATAAACCACTTCTATAATATTTTAAGTCCTCATTAGGTAGGTACTTACTACGTTACGATATTTTTATACAGGGCTCTTTAATTATATATTACGTTCAGGGTGTTTTCATAAATTAATTGTATCGATCGATATACCGAAATGGAATAATTATCTACACGCTATTTCATGCGTAGGTAGGTATCGACCAAATTCACAAACACAAGTCGTAGCCCTTGCGAGAGAGCGGTAGCTGACAGGACAAAGTAATAAGAGCTCTCACTTGTGGCGTTTTGGTGGATTATTGCTTGCAGTAACGCTTTGTAGGCTATTATAAAATGAGAGTACATTGCCCGGTGCAAGCTAATTTGCTCTTTGTTACCGCACATTGAGAGTAGATAATCTATTTTAGCAAATGTCGCTTCTGCTATATTATTTATTCTGTGTTATTAGTTCGATTACGAATACAAAGGCTCACCTTTTTTAGTTTCCACATGAGTAGGGCGTGTTCTCAGAATGGTCATCTGCTCAGGGAGCACACGACCGCCTCCACGACGTGATCCGCGACCAACTACAGTACCTGCGTCGCCGCTACCACCGGCTGCTTGCGCACCTTGACCTGAACGAATGAACGAACATTCATGTTTTGTTTATGATACATTTTTGGCACACGTTCAATATACTAGTACGGCGCTGATTGTATTTATGAAAGATTACAGCATTTTAGAATTATGTAAATGTAAAACATGAGATCGAGGAGATAATAAGGTTTTAGGATATAAATTTTGTACAAATAGGAGGAACCAACAAACCAAGGTAATTTCGAGTTCACTGTGTTGACTGTATGGGTCCATTTGTTTGAAAACAAGATGCCACATGCAGGCACACAGATATTGGCCCCATAATACCTTTTTTTTTTGTTGGGGGTCAAAAAGCTTTTTGGACCCCAGAGGAGAGATGGGGAATTTGAGCCGATAGAAGATGTCTATTCGATCATTTTAAGTCATGTATCTTTTTGTGAAAAGTGCACTTATTTTCAAGTAATCGTCAAAAATTATTATTTTCGTGATTATACGCGAGGTTAGGAGCTAGGTATCTTAGAAAGTAAGCGACCAAACAAAGTCTAAACTTTCGCGCGAGACTAGAATTGATGTGACTCCGACGGGAAGCGCCAGAGGGAACTCAGTCAGATACCATTCCCAAAAAGATCCGGAGGCTGGTGAGACGCGATCAACAAAGCTCGAATACCCGCCTCATAAAGGAGGCAATTGAGCAAAACTGAGGTCGAAAGTCTTTTCTCAAAAAAGGAAGATCGCATCTGATAAAGCTTAAATCCTCGGATTGCAGAACGGTCACGTCAGTTCCAGAAATTCTTGCAGAAATCGTGGATTCTAGGGCCACTTATTTGCTTCGCTAGCCCCGAAACCCACCTGACGCTAATGAGCGCAGAACCACGCTTACACGATTTCCCAGAACTGGATATAGATGAAATTAAAGCGGCTCTCAAACAGCTTAGTAGTAGGAAGGCGCGTGGCGAAGATGGAGTCACTTCAGAACTTCTCAAGGTAGGGAGACTACCAGTTTTTGTGAAACTGAAGAGACTATTCAGCTTCGTCATAGCCTGGGATCTACTACATGGGACTACCCCAAAGGCGTGAAGGGAAGGCGTGGTGGCTCTGTTTTTAAAAAAAGAAGATGAAACTCTTCTGAAGAACAACAGACCGATTTCCCACATCTATAAACTGTTTTCGAGAGTTGTCACAAATCGTCTTGCCGTCAGATTTGACACCTTTTAGCCACCAGAGCAGGCTGGTTTTCGTAAAGGCTATGGTACCATAGTCCGTAAAGTTACATGGCTTCAAACAAAACATTTTAAAAAAGAACATGTTCTTTGTATAAACTTTCTATATGCAGTGTTTTGAAGAAGCTCCTTAACAAGCTTGATGTAGATAAAGAAAATAAGAGGAAAATTGCTGCATTTAAATGAAGAGCTCCACTATGGCTTGACGGGAATTCTATTCAACAAGCCAAATTCAATGACTTCCAGTCAATGCGTTATTTGATACTGCAGGATTGTTGTCAATATTATGAAGGTCTCAAAGGCATCAGAGACTTGAGTGATTAAGATGTAGATGGGTTCGGGCCCGAACTAAATTTGATATAATAATTATTAAGTTTCTTTTACTTTAATTTAAAAAAAAAATCCCTTTTTCCTCAATTAATTTAATTCTTCGACCACTACTTACAAATTCCAATAAATCAAAAACGATCCACAGCTACTTTTAATTAATAGTAAAAAAAACTACACCATAAAAATACATCAGGTTGAAGTAAAATACTATTGAATGTCTTTGGCTTCAAGTAAAAAAAATAAAATTTGAATAAATTTAAGTATTAATATACAAAATACAGCCTTTAACTTCAAATTGCTTTTTCTCAAAACCAAGTGCGCGTGGGTTGGATCATTTTTAATAAATCACGTCCAAATATAATTGATTGATTGTAATGCATGGTATACTAACAGCTGTGCACCGCTTTCAAAATTTACGAGTCCTCCTCTTGTCATTTAAGTATATTAGAGACACATGCTGTTTTCTAAAACAATACCTACAATATTTTAAGAAACATACACTGTGGTCTGTGCCACAGTATAAACTTCTTCACAAATCGCCAAGCTATGCGAGAAATGGGGCCAGCCCATCTATATTACAGTTTTAGAAAATGAATCAAAGAATCAGTAAGTTTAGTTTTATGCCTTATAGTTTCACTTCTTATTTTTTGTATCCTTCAGACCTTCAGCATGCTTCGCTCCATCTCTCTGTGTGGTCTGTATTTTTATTTCTTACCTTGTGTAGACACAAGTCTGGCAGCCGTACAAAAGGCATGGCAGTAAACAGGTATCCATCACAACTTTCGGCGTTGAGACTATAATTTCCTTTTAAGATTTCTTTTAGGGACCAACATTAGGGATAATAATGGTTACTTATGATTAACCATATTATGAAGTAGTTATTTTATAGCTGTCCATAACGTCAAAACGTTTAACGTAAAGTTTTAACATTTCTTGTTACCGCTGGGTATACACTATAATTAGAGTTGAAAGAACTCGGGTCTTTAGAGTCCTAAATCTTGGGCTCGGCTCGACTCATTACAACAAGACTCCAAGACTCAATTCTGTATTGAGCTCTTGATCGCAACGTGAAGCTAGTCTTTTTTTCCGTTTTGGGTCTTCCTGTTATATACTATGTATTTATGTATTTATTGATATACTATGTATTTGTAACCAGAATAGTATTTCGAAAAATAAAAGCATTATTTAAAATTCTTCCCAAAACAAGCTTTAAGTCATGTCTTATTTACTCCGAGGTTTCTGCAACCTCAGAGTAAATAAGACTCCAGCTCTTTTAGGACTCGAGCTCATTGTAAAAGTAAAGATCATTTTAAAACTCAAGCTCTTTTTAAGACAAGCTCTTTTTTAGACACTAGTTATAAGTTAAGTTTAGGCGCTTGAGTCTTCGTGAAAGGACTGAAGCTCGGTTCGACTTAAGACTTCAAGTTTAGTTAGTTCACTGAATCTAGTGAAATTGATAATCGACTGATATTGTATACAGACGCAACCAACATAATGCAATGTGAATAATATCTTTCCGATCTTAGTTTTTACCAGTGTTGCCAGACATGCGATAATTATCCTAGATCCACGATATTTTTGTGTGTTTTGCTCAGTTGGAGATAACTTTAGGAAATCATTTTAATCTGTGTATACGAACACATTTTACGTTTATTTGGACAGTCTGACTCTGACAGCACAATAGTGAATTTAATTTCTTTGCTTTAAGAATGAGATCGACTCTTGTCAGCGTAAAATTTTACAGTTTCGAAAAGGGTGAATTGTCACCTGTCAGTTTGGTGTCAGTCATCATGACGAGAAAAACAGGTTTACTTCAATACATGTGTAGTGAGTACTGCAGTTCAGATAACAAAAACTTGATACATATTTTAAAAAGTAAACAAGTGGGTAGTAACAAGATTTAAACTTTTCAGTCGTATATTCTGTTTTTTTCTAGATTTGGTGGAGTTACAAACACAACAATTTTGTGAACTGGGGTTGTGATAAAAACACAATAATTTTTCAGCAAAACTACGATAAATTCTAACCTATGAATCTGGCAACACTGGTTTTTACAAAGCAGTAGTAATTGATCATTCATAGATTCTAATGTCAATACCAATAGGATTTCTATAATATCGCAGCTTGGTGTAATTTATATTTTTAAATAATGTAATTTATAAATTTAATCAGAATTAGTTAGCTATCCTATGAATATACTGAAATGCAGTAGAAGAAATTCTTAGAACCTAAAGAGCATAAAAAAATTATAATCACCAAGATCAATCTTCTGCATGCGCTGCTGGATGTCCACATCTCCAGGATGTTCGCGTATGGTGGTAGTAGTGCGATACGAGGCTCGACCCCCTTGAACTGCTGGAGTGGGAACACCAGCTCGCACAGGTGGGGCAGAAGTCGGCGGACCCCAGGCAGAAGGCGGCTGAGGGCGCGGGCCTGGTGGCCCTGGTTGTTGTTGCTTGGGCGGACCAGGCTGCTCGCCAGGACGACGGGGAGGCGGGCCAGCGCTGTCCCCGCCGCGTCCAGCACGACCGCGAGCTCGTCCGCTTCCACGCTCGGACATGGCAAACTAGGTCACAAAACAATAATAAAATTAATCGAATACTTAGGTTAAATTAGACGTCATTTAATTCACATCTGCTGTATTTGCAAATACTTACCTAATTTGTGAAAATGTTAAATGCAATCTTGCAAAAACGGAAAAAATGGCGTCTACCTACATATACCTGGTACAACATAAAATACAGAAAAAGGCGAGCATAATGTGCCTTATGTATTTAAACGGATTTTGATGATTGTAAGTATAATATAGACCTTTAACTACAATATTATGTAAATAAAAACTAGTTTCAGTTAGAACAACATTGTACCAACAAGTTGAAAAATAACATTTCTTGTTGTGTACAGAAATATACCATGCAACATAATAATATTATTAAAATGAAATAAAGACTTACCGAAACCTTTCTCAGGAACAAGTAAATAGAAAGTTTCTCATAAAATTGGACGATTTACAAAAGAACGAGAAATTTTGCGTCTGATCGCACATGTACAGGATCACAGAAGATAGAATAGTGAAAAACAGAAAAAGTAAGTAAGGGGAAAGGGGGAAGGCAATCTGCTATCGATTAACCGAAGAATCGATTTTTCGGCTTAAAAAATCAATTTCTTAATCGATATATACTGAATCGATTCAATGAATCGATATTTTACCTCAGGAAACGACATTCGATTTTTTGTTTTGGTAAAAACTATTTACAAATTCGCTGAATATTCCCGTAAAACTACGGTGTAACCATAGCGGTTAGGGTTAATTACTCAAAAACTCGCGAGATGTGTGCTTCGTTTCCTTCGCCTCTCCTTAATAAATAAAAAAGAAGTTACGTTTGTAATATTCGACTTCTTGTATTTGTTGACGCGTTGCCAGAAGGTTACATTTGTTACCTTAAAATAATATGTTGCTTCTAGCTCCGTCAAGTTACTTTTACGTTTCGCGACTCAAAAGGTTAAATTATAACTGGTGAGTAGTGACAAACTGCGACGGACGCAGCTGCGGAGTCGTCTTGACATTGTCAAGCGTTGCCATTGGTCTATCCTTCAGTCAATTTCGCCAGCCCAAGGATAGACCAATGGCAGCGTTTGACCTTACAATGTCAAGACGAGTTCGCAGCCGCGTCTGTCGCCATCTGTCACCGGCTTTAGATTACTTTTCCATAAATGTATAATATATTTTTCAATTATTTTATTACTTGCATGAGAACAGACATCAGTTGTTAATTTAAATGTTCTTTTTCAGTTCCAACCTACTTATACTATATGTTGTCGTTGGCCTAAGCTTCTTTGTAAAAAAGTACCTACAAAATTTAAACATTCTTTATTTTTAGTGAGCAGATCAGCATATTTATTCCATATCGCTTACAAAGATTCGTCTTTCAAGTTTACTTATTAAAACCAATAAAACCAATAAAACCAATTTATTTCTGTAAATAGGCCTAAATTAAGCTCTTTTACACGTCCCAATATATTTTTTTACCCTACCACTGCTTCGGGACAATATTGTGGGCTAGTGCCGAGAAGAAGCAGCGCAAGAAACTCGGTCACTATTGTCAGCCTCTTTTTAAATAGTGTGTTTACATTACAAGATAAAATGAACCTGTGCGAGCACGGCAGTATTTAATTCCATACATTTTTATCATTTAAATAGTCATTTACAGTTTAATAACCTTTTTTCATTAAAATCATCTTGACATGCGATTTAAATTCATACATAGGCAGTTCAGCAATGGACTGTGGTAATTTGTTAAAAAAGCGAATACATTTTCCCATAAACGAATTACCCACTTTATGCAGTCTGAAATTTGGAACGGCAAGTTTGTCTTTATTCCGGGTATTAATATTATGCATGTCACTCTTTTTAGGAAATAGATGCAGGTTTTTGCGAATATACATGATATTTTCATAAATGAATTGAGAAGCCACTGTTAGTATATTAATTTCCTTGAACAGTTCCTTCAACGAGTCTCGGGGTCTGAGGTCGTAAATTGCCCGTACAGCTCTCTTTTGTAGCACAAAAATAGATTCAATATCTGCTGCTGAGCCCCATAATAATATTCCATATGACATTATACTGTGAAAATAGCTAAAGTACACCAATCTTGCCGTTCCAACATCAGTCAATTGTCTTATCTTTCTCACGGCATAAGCAGCTGAACTAAGTCTTCCCGATAGAGTCTCAATATGAGCACCCCATTGCAAACGGGAATCTAAAGTGATTCCTAAAAAGGTAGTGGAACTAGATGTATCTAGCAGTTCATCTTTTACAGTTATATGTGTTGGGACCAGTTTTACGTTCGGCATGGTGAATTTAATACATTTTGTTTTATTTGCATTAAGCATAAGATTATTGGTAGTGAACCAATGCAATTAATTTCATCATCCATTATATTAACTTCACATAAAAACTAACTAGTTATTAATCATTACACCCAAGTTGATTTTTACCTTATAAGTATCTCTGAACTAAAAATCGAATTCCCTAATCTTAAATGAAACTCCGATTTTATTGATATGAGATTGTTTATTATGGCATCTTTCTTGTTGTTCTTAAAATGAATTTATAATTACATTGTATAATAATAATGCAGACTCATATTCATATTCATATTCATTTATTCACTTTATAATGAAAACCAATAGCAGTACAGTTAATAGGCATAAAAATATGGTAATAAAATAGTTACATTAAAACCTTGACTTGACTTGACTTGAAATAAAAAAACGATTTTTTGGGAATCAATCTTTTAAGCTGGTGACAAACTGCAACGGACGCGGCTCCGGACTCGTCTTGACATTATGAGGTCAAGCGCTGCCATTGGTCTATCCTTCAGCCAACTTCCGCCAGCCAAACGAGTCCGGAGCCGCGTCCGCCGCCATCTGTCTCCGGTATTAGAACCCGATATTTTGTAAACCGATTCTTCATGTTACGATTCGATTCGATTTAAGAATCAATTTTTTTCGGAAAGAATCGCCATCCTTAAGGGCAAACAAAAACAGGAAGTTTTTTTTTTAATAAGCATTACGGCCTTGGATATTTTCCATAGACATAGAAATAACTATAGACTGACTACTGTGATCTAACATTCCTGCTTTTAATTTTCGCCATTTTACTAATTGAACTAAATTAGAAATGTCCCCAAGTCGATATTCGTAAAGTTTTTCGATCTTCATTAAATATTATGGTTGCAGTATGACGGTGCCTGGTTGCCTAAAATAGAATACCCGAAATTTCCTGTTACGGTAAAACCTAATATTAAATATAAAGGGTCAAAGCAGTGTCAAGCAAGACGCGTCTGTCGCCGTGTATCAACAGTTTTGGACTCGATTCTGAACCACGACCAAAAATTTTACAGTTAATTAATGCAGCCAGTCGTAAGCCTAGTTTAAGTGTGTTTGAACTAAAGTTTGTTCAAAAATTATTGATAAAACTTTAATTGTACCTAGTTAAGATTTAACGTCCCCAATATGTTTATTGTTACTAGAAAAAAATTTCTTAAACCGTTATAAAATTATACACAATGAAATATATGGGTGAATATCAACATAAGCCATATTTTGTAAGATTTGGTGCCGCATTTTTTTTTTGCTTTTTCGTATTTTTTTTTTCTAAACATGAAATTTTTGGTTATGTTATATCTATTTTTAGATTTGGGCTATAATCACATGTATAGTTTCTGAAATATTGATCCTCAACGTTTTGAGTTCCCACCAAAACTGAAAATAAGCCACCAAATCTTAAAATTTTAAAAATCACCCCACCTAAACTTAATCTTGCCCACCAAAACTGAATGCTTCTAACTAATGATACATTAAAACAAATGGATTTCAAAAAATATTTATTCCAGGCATAAATCAACACTAGGAAACATCGGTATAACATTTTCCAAAAACATTAGATAGAGTTGATTACACTAGCAACTCTATCAAAGAAAATACGACGTAACATAGTAAAAAGTGGACTAACTATTTTTTGAAGCTGATTAGAACAAAAAACCTTAAATTTGTGGAAAAAATGAATATCTCAAAAACTGAGAAAACTCAGGTAGCATATAGTAGGGTAGGATAGCCCTGGACTGGTTGGATGTCACCTTTTGGACCATCCTGTATACTAATTACAAGCAAAGCGCAAGGGCACTACATTCTTTTTCTCGAAGCGCTTCTGCCAAAGCTTACCGACCCTACCTTAAACCTCATGCCAGAACGACGTTCAATGGCACTGTAGAGCTCCGCTGACGCTAAGGTATATCGGCAGCTCAATTGACGGATATGGAAGTCCTTAAGATATGATATCCGCAACTTTAATACAAACAGCATTAAAGAGTTGATAGAGCGGAACCAAGGCTCCAAAGTTTTCGTAAGAGACATGTCTATTGGGCAAAGCCAGCTGACGAAGCTGAAGACAGAGGACGGCAGTATACCGTCGACAAAAGCCGAAGTTTTGAGGGAGATCGAGAAGTTCTATGGGCAGTAATATACCTCTGTCAATTAACCTGTTAGTAGCTCATCCGAAGATCCAAGAGCTAAGCTAACCCGACACTATACCGAAGATATATTTGACAGCCTATACGGGATTAGGATGGCCCACAAACAGCTTAGGAACAAAAAAGCGCCGGGTGATGATGGAATCACATCAGAGATTCTATATGCGAGTAGAACACCGATACCGAAAGTCCGTCAGAGACTCTTTAAATCCGTCTTGCTCGAGGGAATAACGCCGGAGGCATGGAACAGAAGTGTACTGGTGCTCTTCTTCAAGAAAGGAAATAACACCTTATTGAAGAATTACAGACCCATCTTGCTTCGGAGCCATGCCTACAAGCTGTTTTCGAAAGTCATCACGAATCGTCTCGCGCGTAGGTTCGATAGCTTCCAGCCTCCCGAACAAGTGGGTTTCCGAAAAGTCTTTAGTACCATAGACCACATCCATACGCTGCGGCTAGTTATACAGAAGACCGAGGAGTATAGCTTGCCACTATGTTTGGGGTTCGTGGACTATGAGAAAGCCTTTGATTCAATCAAGACCTAGGCAGTACTACAGTCTCTTCAGTGGTACCATGTTAACAGGGGCGTGCATCCCATATAGGCTATTATGCAGAGCCTACCTTCATAAAAAACTGACAAAACAGCTAACCATAATTATTAATTACGTATTCAACAATAAACAATAAATATTCTGTAACCATTTTTCGTCTACCTATACTTAGCGCGCTTTAGTAAGGAACTAAAGCGCGCAACTTAGATAGTTTCTGTGCATTTTAACCAATGTTAGGCTGCCGCGAGATCGCCTACTGTTTCACACAAACTTACTCAATTTTTACTCACAGCCTACCCCCATCTGAAACCAATGCACGCCCCTGCATGTTAACTATCAGTACTTCGAGGTATTGAAGTGTTTATACAAAAACGTCACTATGTCAGTCCCAGTACAGGAGCAGAGCATGAAGGCGATTCCTCTGCAGCGAGGCGTAAGGCAGGGTGATGTTACATCTTTAAAACTGTTCACCGCTGCATTGGAAGACGCTTTCAAGCTCCTGGAATGGTAAGGATTTGACATCAACATCAACGGCAAGTACATCACTCACCTTCGGTTTGCCGACGATATTGTGGTCATGGCAGAATCGTTTGAAGACCTTAGCACAATGATCGATGGCCTTAGTCGAGTTTCCCAGCAACCTACTTGTTGATCGGATGAACATGGACAAAACCCAAAATGCCCATGCGCCCTACACAATATCCGTTAGGAATTATACTCTGAAAATTGTAGTAAAATACCTAGGACAAGTTATGCGGTTAGGTAGATCCAATTTTGAGAATGAAGTCAATCGTCGAATCTAACTTGGCTGGGCAGCGTTCAGAAAACTACACGTCTACTCGTCCAATATACCTCAGTGCCTTAAGACGAAAGTTTACAACCAGTGTTACCAGTGATGAAAACGCGGCCTCTCTCTGTGGGCTACATAAGAAAGCTCAACGTCGCACAGCGTGCTATGGAAAGGGTTATAATAGGTGTTTCCTTGCGAGATCCAATCAGTAATGAGGAGATCCATAAACGAAACAAAAGTCGCTAACATAGCCCAACGGATTAGCAAATTAAAGTGGCAGAGGGCGGGGCACATAGCACGTAGAACTCACGGCCGATGGGGCAAAAAGGTTCTAGAACAGAGACCACGTACCGGTAAGCGCAGCGTAGGACGTGCACCTACAAGGTGGACAGACAACCTGGTAAAGGTAGCAGGAAGACGCTGGATGCAGGCCGCTTTCAACCGCCCAATCCGGAAGTCAATGGGGGAGGCTTATGTTCAACAGTGGACGTCCTATGGGAGATATGATGAATGATGATAAGTTAAGAAGTTACGGTTAGAATGGCAAGTCAATGAAAAGATTGTAGTAATAGTGTCAGTCAGGATGCAAGAGATAGATTATAGAAAACTGTTCCTATAAATTGTTCCTATGCAAAGACATTGTAAAGTACAAACCAAAGCACTTTTATCAATAAATAGTTATGGTACACAAATTGTATAACAAAGTCAGAAATCGAGCCACCGCATCTTAAAAACTGTTGAACAAAACGCCACCAGGCAGTTTACTTACGTTTTGGCGGGATAACGAAGATCACTGACACACCCCTGTTGCTTGCAATCGCTATCGTATCACTGAAGGGTACGGGGTATAGCAAGGCCATGCATCTTGTGAGACTCAAAAAGAAGTTACGACAAGTAGAATTTTCGCCACCTAATCTTATGACCGTGTGTGAACAAACTTTGATCTAGGGTCACGTGAATCCCAGGAGCTCAAATGACAAGTCACACCTACATAAAGAAGCCGTAAGTATTAATTTATTTATGATGATCCTTTTTTGTTGGATATTCTAAGAACAAAGTAAATGCAAAAGTTTTTCTGTCAACAAATAGATTGAGGACACGCCACCAGATACTTAAAACGGTCCTATTCTTATTTTTATTTAATTATACAATAATATTTAGCGTATTATAAACATTGCGCGAAATGACTTGGTAGTTAAAGAATACTGGGTAAAAAAATCGTAAGAAAATATGAATATTACACAGCGATTCTCACCCCGGACAGTCAAAAAATAAGTTTGGGATATTCACCCATTTCATATATCTAGTGGTCGTATCATAACGTCAAAGTATCACAGCAGTGTCTAGTTTCAAAATAAGATAATAGAAATATCGATATAAAGCTAAAGCTATACCCACCGCTACATACGTCAAAATTAGTTCTGCTGGGTTCAAATACTAGAGGCGCTTCAAATGGGCATAAAAATGTAGTGTCAAATAAACGGAATTGCCAGTCTATAATAATTTCGAAGTCAATGGCAAAATGTCAATGGAGAAACGTTTTGATTGGTCAACTACAAAATTTGATCCAATTTATGCTCTCTTTTTTTACAGAAATATCGTTTTCTGTTATTAAAACAAATAAAAAATTTGGCAAGAATAATTATTACAACGGTCTAATCCATTAATAGGGTAAAATAAACGATAATCTATGACTTGGCTTAATGTGATTCTGCCGAGAAAGACAGACATTTAAAGAGTGACAGGGACGAAAGACTGAAAGGCCCTATGGAATCCGCGCGAAAATTCAAATTTAAAATGCGCAAGATTCGAAATGATTAAATCCAAAAAGGATTTAAATATTAAAATCCACAACGTTACAATATTTTGGCCCGATCACGCCTGCTAGTATGGCTACGATTCAATAACAATGCAGCTGGAAGCAAAATCCGTATTGCGCTAAATGTCATTAGTTCAACCATAGTTAAATCGTTACCATTGGATAGAACTTTGTTTCTGTAGGGACGGCACACCTAGTATTTTTTTGTAATATCTGTGATTTGTGCATAATCGACACTCGATTAAGCAATTTATTACTAGCCGCACTAGTCTTGTGACGCAAAAAAAATCTAAATGTCATTTAATGACAGCTTTCCTTGGACATACTCTGTCGTCTAATCTGTGCAGCTTTCAGTCAGCTGTTTGTTTTATAGTTTTTATCATTATTTATAGTAATAATAACTAAAACATAAAACATGATGCAAACGCTGCTCACGAGATACTGGCAGGACAGTGTTACCACGGCGGTAAAACATATGTTTATCGCCCCATAAGAAAAGTAGAAGAAGAATAATAAAGAAAAAGCGCGGGAAACGTTAAACTTGACGGGCGTCTTTTTGTTTCTCTGAGTTTTATAAACACAAAATTAACACAAAAAACTGTGATCAGTAGAGGAGTATTACTGTTATTTGTTTATTGTTTGTATATATTTAGTAGTTAGTGATAAATTTGCTGTATTTTTGGTAAGTTTTACATTGTATTAAACAAAAATGAACGACCCGCCCGATACGGGCGAGGTCCCATCAGCAGCACATTATGTTACGATTCCAACAGATAGTAATATGTTTGCCCCCCTTGCGGGTGATATTGCTAGTACACCAAATAGGTCTAGATCACCTCTAGTAGGTCCTCTTGTAACCATGTCGAATGATTCGGCAAGGGATACGGAGGGTTCACCTGCAACTCGCGCACGTAAACGTTCACGCGTACATAAATGTAAACATTGTAATAAACGCAAGCGTAGACACCATGGTCAAGATACTATTAAGGAAATAGTTTGTGCCTGCAACTTAATACCTTCTCCTGTAGCTTCACCTGCGACCCCAGCAAGCCCTGTTACAAAAAAATCTAAAGACATACCAACACCTGACAGTGAAATGCAAACACAACCACAAACTGCAGCTATCGATTTAGGTAGGAAATCTTACAATAGTACCGATGTCTCACCTTATGTTGTACACGTCCAAAAAATACAGATAACACCAAATGATGGCTCCTCCATGCACGCACTTTCATTTGGAAAGTTTTTAAAAAAGCATGGTTTTAAAAATATAGTTAATGGGAGCGTGAAACAGATTGGCCGTAACAAAATTGCACTGGCTTTCACAAATTTTCTTGATGCAAATTCATTTCTGGTTCACAATAGCTTAGAATCAAACAATTTTAAGGCATTTATTCCCACTTTTAGTGTAACCAGAATGGGATTAGTACGAGGAGTTCCAGCAGAATGGTCTCCTGAAGAAATAATAGAAAACATCAGTGTCCCTGTAGGATGCGGGCAAATAATAAAAGTCCGTCGTCTTAACTTCAAAACATTTATTAATGGATCACCAGTGTGGAAACCGTCACAGACAGTAGTGATAACATTTGATGGCCAAATTCTACCAAAACGCATCTTTATGTGTTATAATGCTCTCTCAGTCGAACTATACATTTTCCCAACAATACAATGTTACAATTGCTGCAGATTTGGTCACACTAAGATCCAATGTCGATCCAAACCACGGTGCTTCAAATGTGGCCAAGATGGTCATGCTGGGGATTCCTGTAATAGAGATGAAGATGGTAGTTTCTGTTGTCTGTGTAATGGCTCTCATTATGCCAATAGCAAGTCTTGTCCTGAGTTTTTACGGCAAAAACAAATTAAAATGTATATGGCCAATAACTGCGTCTCGTATGCCGAAGCCTTAAAATTACATCCACCAGTGACCCGATCTTTTGCTGATGTTCTGTCCTCTAGCCCTGCAAAAAATACAAAATATTTACATAATAATCCCAGTAACTCACAAAATAAAAACATTTCTTCCTCTAACTCATACAAAAAAACTGTGTTTTTGAAGCCTCGAACTCCATCAGTAAATAAGGGATATGACAGGGAGGCTTACAAAACATTCATTAATGACAATACAATCCCAGCACCTAATAATGGATGTGCTCTTTTAAAAAATAAATCAAGGGAAAATCCAAATGAAAATTTAAAACAGATAACAGATATGTTATCTGTTGTGATTACTTTATTGTCCCAAATCAATTGTAATTCACCGTCCAACGTTGCCCCAATACTAGAAAAACTTATTGAAATTCGTCAGGATTATTCAAACAAAAATCCTACAGTGGAACTGTCGCAGTCTGATTAGTAAAAAGAGTGAAATTATTTATTTACTTAACAAATTTGAGCCAGCAGTTTTTGCCTTGTCAGAAAGCTGGCTCAAATGTAGCAGTGTATGTAAAATTAAAAATTACCATTGTCTCAGAGAGGACAGACCAGATGGTTATGGTGGTGTTGCCATGTTCATTCAGGATTCTGTACCTTTCTCAACAATTTCTTTACCTGTACATAGTGATAACTTTTCAATGGTAGCTGCTAGTGTATTTAATATTTGTATAGTTTCTGTATATATTCCCTATCCCTCTCTCTCTATCTTTGACCAAATACGTCAGATCTTTTCCTCCTTACCTAGACCATTTTTAATATTAGGAGATTTTAATTCTCATCATCAAACCTGGGGAAGTGCTGTAACAAACAATGATGGCGAAGAACTCTTGGATATTCTTGACAACCAAAATTTATGCACACTAAATACTGGCTCTCCTACTCGTCGGACAGCACCAAACCAAAACAAAAGTGCTGTTGACCTTTCCATCTGCACTCCTAACTTAGCAAATACCTTGTCATGGTGCACCCTCCCGTCAACATATGGAAGTGATCACTATCCGATTCTCATTACACTTCCATTTCATAAACCAGGAACTATAAAATATACCTCTCAATTAAAGCACAAACTACCTGATAAAATTAATGATAACTGGCAAAAATATAAAACTTGTGTTGAAGGAAAAGCCCTTTCACTGCCCGTTTTGTCTATAGGCAATGAAACAGAATGTGCTAATGCCCTTACTAATATTTTGGTTGAAGCTGCTAATGAAGTTTTCCCTTTGAAAGACAATTCCCCTAGAAAAATACCATCCCCCCCTTGGTGGGACGCTGAATGTACAGCTGCTATCAAACGACGAAAAGAGGCTGAACGGAACTACAAAAATAACATGTCTCCAGAAAACTTTGATATACTTACAAACATTATGAAGGATACCCGTGACCTTTTTAAAAATAAGAAGTCTGAGAGCTGGAAACGTTTTTGTTTATCAATTTCCCCTAATACCCCTTCATCTGTAGTTTGGCGCAGTATAAGAAGATTCAAGTCTGCCTTTAACGATACCTCACAGCCAGCTATACCGTCAACATTGTCCAATGAATTTTTAGACAAATTAGCACCTCCATGGGTTCCACAAAACTTGGTTGAAACGGTTCCATACTCTCCACATATTTTTTCCGAGTTAGACTCTCCTTTCTCTTTTTATGAACTGAAAGGAGTTCTCTTACATACTAAAGACTCAGCCCCGGGTATTGACGGGATAACTTATTCCTTTTTATCTAATCTCAGTGATGATATTCTAAATTATTATTTAAACATAATCAATTCAATGATGCTCTCAGGCAATATTCCGACAGCTTGGAAAACACAAGTAGTGTTGCCATTAGTAAAACCCAATAAGTCCCCATCAGATGCGTCTGCCTATCGTCCGATAGCTCTGTCGTCCGTTTTAATAAAGTTAGCAGAACATTTAATTAAAAATCGTTTGGAGTGGCATTTAGAAAGAAAAGGATTATTATCAGACAGTCAGTACGGATTTAGAAGGGGAAAATGCACTTTGGATAGCATTAGCATTCTTGTATCCGATATTCGTTTGACTTTAACTAAGAATGAATCGGTATTAGCAGCATTTTTGGATGTATCGGCAGCGTACGATAGTGTACTTCATAATATCTTAAAAACGAAACTCCAGGCTCTTCAAGTCCCACCGAAATTGTCTATTTTAATTTTAAATATTTTGTCAGGACGTTTGGTTAATTTATCTGGTTCAGTTAAGACAGAAACACGATTGGTTTGGAAAGGCCTTCCCCAAGGTTCTGTTCTTAGCCCATTATTATACAATGTATATACTTATGACTTAGAATTTCATGTAAATAAGGATGTGAATATTTTACAATATGCTGATGATCTGTTACTCTATACTTCAAACCGATCCATAGAAGACGCTAATACTTCATTAACGTCCTCACTTAACTTCCTAAAATCCTGGATGAATCAAAATGGTCTAGAAATATCAGCTCCTAAAAGTGCTGCAGTTATTTTTACAAGAATGAGAACTCCTCCTCCAGTTAGACTTCTATATAATAACAATAGTTTGATTCCTGTAAAAACAGAATTCAAGTTCCTTGGTGTAGTATTAGACTCAAAACTCACAGGTGGCCCACATTGTGACTATGTTGTAGGAAAATGCGAACGTATTTTAAATATGTTACGATGCCTATCTGGCGTCTGGTGGGGTGCCCATCCATTTTGTATGAAACTTATATACAATGCCCTTATAAGATCTGTTTTAGAATATGGGACTTTTTTATTAGAGCCAGGAAATGTTACAAGTTTTAGAAAATTAGATAATATCCAATCCAAAGCTTTGCGAATAGTAACAGGTGCTATGAGATCCAGTCCTATAAACGCTTTGCAAGTGGAATGTTGCGATCCACCTTTAAGGTTAAGACGTCAGTTTATGTCAGATAAATTCCTGTTTCGTGCACTTCAGTTTTCCAACCATCCACTCATTGAAAAACTCCATTGTCTTTCAGATTTAATAGAATCTTCTAGTTATTGGGCACATAAAGCGTTACCCTGTTTAATAATAAGTTACCGAAAATTTATTTCTTTGTCATGTCCCACTCACCAATCAAACTACCTTCCTTTATTTAATTGTGCTTTTGAGTCTTTAGTTACCCCTTTAAAAATACACTACCTACCCCTCGATAAAAGTGACCTTAATGTCGTAGCTAGCTTTAATAATATTGTGGATAATGAATTTAAAGACTCTCATCATATATTCACTGATGCTTCTAAACAATCACCCTTAACCTGTACTGGTGTAGGCGTATATCACCAGCAATATAAAATTGTTCAAAAATCCAAACTTCCTCCTGAATCTACAGTATTTACTGGCGAATGTTTTGGTTTATTGAAAGCTGTGCAATATATTCTTCTTATGAAATTTAAAAAGACTGTGATTTTTACTGATTCAAAAAGTGCGTTACAGGCATTAGAAAAATTTCCTTTTAAATGTAAAGTGCAATTTTATATCATCTTTCAAATCAGAAGTGCAGTTAATGTGCATCAAGAGGATTTGAAGTACAATTTGCGTGGTTACCAAGTCATAGAAATATTAAAGGTAATGAGATATCTGATCGTTTGGCAAATGAGGCGGTGCATTGTGGTGACACTTTTCCATATTTAAATTATTGCGTTGATTTAGCGACTCATCCTAAAGCACATCTTGTTCAGACGTGGCAAGAAGAATGGAGTAACAGCAGTATAACAAAAGGCAGACATTTTTTTAAAATTCAACTTATAATTCCCAGAAAGCCCTGGTTCTTTAAAGTTAATTTTGACAAGACTATAACATCTGTAATATCTTGAATGAGATTAGGACATACATGTACGCGCGCACATCTTGCCAGACTTCGTATTGTTGCTGATAAAATGTGCGAATGTGAAAATGACATTGAAGACATTAACCATGTTCTTTTTGCTTGTCCACGGTATGATCGCACCCTTTTCTTAACATCCCTGCAGTCCCTCCGTATCCCTTTCCCAACTTCGATTGTTTGTCTACTATATTTAAATAATATTGATGTGTATAAATGTATAGCTTCGTATTTATCAGTTAATAATATCAAACTTTAAATTTTATATAATTTGTATATATATTTTAGTAGTTTTTGCCATTTTTTCTTTTGTTTCAATTTTTGTAGAACAATAAATTATAATATTATCCTTTCCTGATCCTTGTCCATTTTATCCCGGGTTCCGTAATCTTTCCTTTCTCCTCGTTTCCCCGTTTTTAACTTGACATTGGCTACGCTCATGCAAGCCACATAAGAAGAAAAAAAAAAAAAAAAAGAATAATAAAAGGATTTAGCTTCCATTGCTGACCTAGTTATACTAAAAAACCTTACTTATCTGAAGAAAACTCATCAGCAGGACTCAGGAGACTCCCTTAATTCAAGAAGTAAAAATGTGTAATGGTGTGTATTTTGTGTTGTGTCATGTACCTTATTAATTTATTTTTCACTAATACTATGAAATAACAATAGATAATACTTATTTAATCTACTAGTCGAAAATATGCAGTAAAAATGATGCTTTAAAATGTCAATCAAAAAGTTTTAGTTTATTTCGGCACACTAAAATTAAACTTGCTTGTAAAACAAAAAACCTATAATATCTAGATAGAGTTAAGACTAGAGTTGAAATAGCATTCAAGATAAAGCTTATAACTTGTTATGCTTACTTACTATTATAGCATCATTAAAAAGTTGGGGAAATACACCTTTAATAACAATGATTTAAAATTAAAATAGGCAAGTAAAATGAGAACATAAGGAAATAAACAGTATAGATATATAAATAATAACAAGTTTCTATGGAAAACAAAGAACTTTATTTTATTAAACCTATGCTTCATACATAATTTAAGTTTCTTACATTGTCTAAATCAATGTTTCATAAACTAACTAAAGATTAAAGCTTATTTGCTCTGTTTGCTCCATTGACTTATATATTACTTCGTAAGGACAGGGCGGACCGCATGTTAAACTGTTGCCACTAACGTGGCCTGGTGATCCTCTTTAGACCGAAGTGACGTAGTAGTGACGTAGTAAGAGACATATTTACATTGTTTTAGAAATTTTGTTTCCATAATCTTAACGTTTGGCATAATTTACTCGTTTACGACACTGTTTAGGGTAGTTCTAATAGATGGCGTTAGTGTGTCATGTATGGTAAACGTGTAGAGTGATTTGTTCTGTAAGCCGTATCTTTACTATTTAAATCAATGGTTTGCTCACACTAAGTAGGTACACCATTACACATTTTTACTTCTTGAATTAAGGGAGTCTCCTGAGTCCTGCTGATGAGTTTTCTTCAGATAAGTACCTAAGGTTTTTTAGTATAGCTAGGTCAGCAATGGAAGCTAAATCCTTTTAATTATTGTTCTGCTACTTTTCTTATGGGGCGATAAACATATGTTTTACCGCCGTGGTAACACTGTCCTGCCAGTATCTCCATTCCAGAATCTTTCTGCCCCATCGGCCGTCAGTTCTACGTGCTATGTGCCCCGCCCACTGCCACTTCAGCTTGCTTATCCGTTGGGCTATGTCAGCAACTTTTGTTCGTTTACGAATCTCCTCATTCCTGATTTGATCCCGCAAAGAAACGCCGAGCATAGCTCTTTCCATAGCACGCTGTGCAACCTTGAGCTTTCTTATGAGGCCCATAGTGAGAGGCCACGTTTTAGTTCCATATGTCATCACTGGTAACACACACTGGTTGTAGACTTTCGTCTTTAGTTCTGCAGTCAGTAAGTACTGCAGTAATTTAGCTAACTGGCTAATTACTTACTTAATAACTTGTAATTTTAAAAAGTAATCAAGTAACATGATTTAAACTTTTGAGCCGTATATTCTGTTCTTTTACTAGTAAAATCTAGATTCGGTAGTTACAAATACAGTAATTTTGTTAACTGGGGATGCGATAACACGATAATTTTGCAGTAAAACTAGAATAATTCTTAGCCTATGAATCTGGCTACACTGGCGGAGAGACACAATTTTGTCCAATGTTTTTCATTTAACTAAAAAACATTGGTTTTTATTTCGAAATTTCGATGGTCTTAGAAAAAATTGTGTTTGAGCACCAAAACAAGACACTGAGTACTTGGATTTACATGTTTAATTATTTTTGTTTGTGAGGTCTAGAACCCAGAGCCGTAAAACCCAGTATTAAAAAAAAACAAAGACACAATTTTGTTACCCGTACTGGTCAGTGAACAAAAAAGTCTCCCAGTTGTCGCGTCGCAACGTGCGCGCACCTCCATACATAACAGAGGACTTGATAAGAGAGACAAAAACGTCGCAGCGACAAAAGTCTCCCGTGCGCGCACTCTCTTAGATTTTTTTTGCGTCACAAGACTAGTGCGGCTAGTAACAAAATGCTTAATCGAGTGTCGATTATGCACAAATCACAGATATTACTAAAAATACTAGGTGTGCCGTCCCTACAGAAACAAAGTTCTATCGAATGGTAACGATTCAACTATGGTTGAACTAATGACATTTTGCGCATAGCCATGTTCGAATTAGATACGTTTCACGTTCGAACCGCTTCCGCAAAACTTAGTGCGATCGGGGCCCAGGGCCCTGATCGCGCTAATTAAATCGAACCATTACCACACCACATCCACACCACTTCCGTTACGTTCGTCACATTTGGTATCGCGCTAAAAAAGTTCGTGCCATTTCCAAACTAATTCCCAACCGTTACCGCTGTCAGATGTCAATGAATGAAAGGTTTGAAAAAAGCAACTTTTTATCAACCAAAGTTCGAACGTTTGAGTAAATTAACCTATTCTGATCAAAAAAATACCTCATTTACGTCCATTTTTGGAAACATTTGACTAATTAGACGTTTATATGCACACACTACAAACTGCATAAACTAGTGTAAATAAAAAGTGTAATGTTGTGTTGTGTGTGACGCCGATAACACTCCCATGGGATTCTTGGAAAACTTTTTCACCACCTTTTTACTTTGAAGTGATCTCACTCAAGAAAATAGTGTTCACCCAGTGATTACAGAGATAAAAAATTGTAAATAAACAGTAAATATTAGATAATTTAAGAATAAAATACTTCAGTTGTTTTTATTCCAAATTTCTTCTTAACATATCTTAAAATCCAAATCTCAAGCTATCTACTCAGAATACTGGAATACATCATAATCTATAACACCAAAAATATCTACAAGATATAGTCATTTAAAGATGTAAATACCTAATTATCCTAAAATAGTTATTTTAGAAAGTCTTCCGTTACCTTATTCACCACTCTTAACTACCTATTTTAGTTCCTACAGAATAGTCAAAAGTAGCTCTGTTTCTGTAATGTTAATGTAAAATGCTTAATTAGAACCACTGGTCAACAATGTGGTTTTTGATGTGATGAAAAGATGAGAAGATGAAAACTTTTTTCTGTGAAATTATAGAGACAGTCATGATGGGCTATGTAGTGTTAATATTACATTATATTAATTAATGATGTAATACCTCTCTTAAATACATACTACTAATGAAGAATTCAGTAATTTATCTAGCTGCGGCAGGAATGTTAAACAATTATTAAGATTTCAGATGTGTAGTTGCATTAATGCAATAAATTGTTGAGAAATATAGATAGATGCCAATACAGGCTATATTAAATTGAAGATACAATGAAAAGTCACTATTGAAGTTTGTTAACTAGTGTACGCTGAAACTGGCTTGTTATTTGGGATTTTGTGTTGTGTCATGTATCTTATTAATTTATTTTTCGCTAATACTATGAAATCACAGTAGATAATACCTATTTAATCTACTAGTCGAAAATATGCAGTAAAAATAATGTTTCAAAATGTCAATCAAAAAGTTTTAGTTTATTTGGCACACTAAAATTAAACTTACTTGTAAAACAAAAAACCTATAATATCTAGATAGAGTTAAGACTAGAGTTGAAATAGCATTTAAGATAAAGCTTATAACTTGTTATGCTTACTTACTATTATAGAATCATTAAAAAGTTGGGGAAATACACCTACAATAACAATGATTTAAAATAAAATAGGCAAGTAAAATGAGAACATAAGGAAATAAACAGTATAGATATATAAATAATAACAAGTTTCTATGGAAAACAAAGAACTTTATTTTATTAAACCTATGCTTTATACATAATTTAAGTTTCATAACATTGTTTAAATCAATGTTTCATAAACTAACCAAAGATTAAAGCTTATTTGCTCACACTAAGTAGGTACACCATTACACATTTTTACTTCTTGAATTAGGGGAGTCTCCTGAGTCCTGCTGATGAGTTTTCCTCAGATAGGTAAGTAAGGTTTTTTAGTAAAGCTAGGTCAGCAATGGAAGTTAAATCCTTTTAACACACCTTTTAATTAATGTTCTTCTACTTTTATTAAGTGGCGATAAACATATGTTTTACCGCCGTGGTAACACTGTCCTGCCAGTATCTCGTGAGCAGCGTTTGCATCATGTTTTAAATGATACTCTAAATAATGATAAAAACTATAAAACAAACAGCTGACTGAAAGCTGCACAGATTAGACGACAGAGTATGTCCAAGGAAAGCTGTCACTAAATGACATTTAGATTTTTTTTGCGTCACAAGACTAGTGCGGCTAGTAACAAATTGCTTAATCGAGTGTCGATTATGCACAAATCACAGATATTACTAAAAAATACTAGGTGTGCCGTCCCTACAGAAACAAAGTTCTATCGAACGATTCAACTATCTTAAGGTTGAACTAATGACATTTAGCGCAATACGGATTTTGCTTCCAGCTGCATTGTTATTGAATCGTAGCCATGTTCGAATTAAATACGTTTCACGTTCGAACCGCTTCCGCAAAAATTAGTGCGATCGGGGCCCAGTTCAAATACCTTGGATGTGTACTTCACGCGTCGGGAGACATCGATTGCGACGTCAAAGCACGCATTGCTGCTGCGTGGGCCAAATGGCGAGAGGTGACTGGTGTAATTTTTGACCCCAGAATGCCGGTTAAGTTTAAAGGACAGATCTATAAGTCCATCATTAGGCCTGTCCTTTTATATGGCAGCGAAGCATGGCTGCTACTTGAGCGACACAAGCAGGAGCTGCGTGTCACGGAGATAGATATGCTGCGGTAGATGTGCGGAGTCACGCGAAAGGACCGCGTGAGGAACTCGCGCATCCGCGATAGCCTTCGTGTCCGTGATATTGCAGACAAACTGCAGGAGAGTCCCCTACGCTGGCCATGTTTTGCGGAAACCGGCAAGCTACGTAGGAAATAAATGTCTGGCCATGCCGCCACCGCCAGGTCCTGGCAAAAGGGGTAGACCCAAGAAATGCTTGCTTGACGTTGTGAGGGCTGACATGCGTGCCAATGATCTCACAACTAGAGATGCTCAAAACCGCGCGAAGTGAAGTAGTAAATCAAGGAAAGCGGACCCTGGGCTCCAAAGCAATAGCTTTGGACGCAACCGGGATTGACCGTATAGATGAAGAAGAAGACTTAAAAACACATAATAACGTTAGTATGGAATTCTATGAAAAAATAGCAATTTGGCACATGACAGTCCAGAGTTATTTCACATTTCTGCCAAATAGCGTGCTGCGATCGATTTGACGGCCCCCACAACCCGCTTTGCACATAGCGAATGGCACCATTTACCTAACACCCTGTATATCATGAAAACCTTACTCAAAGCAAATCATTATTTTCTTGGCTTTAGTCGGGTTATAATGTACTGAATTTCATTACAACCCGCTAGGTAATAATGATATTTTCAGTTCTTAGAGTTATGAGTTTAATCTAATTTCGTTAAAATTGTCGAGGCAGCCTCGAGCATTGGCCTCGCGGGCTGAGGTCGGCGCCGCGCCGAGCATAATTGAAAATCAAACGGAACATAAGCCCAACGAAAAAATAAAACAAAAGCCGCGAGTGTTGCAAGACGTAGCAATATGTGTACGTAAGTTATTTAAAAATAAAAAGATGAAATTCTATTCTTTGTAATTTACTGTACCAATTAAACCTAGGTAGGTACTAATAATGTGATTAGTATTGAAATAATATTAAATAAATGCTGTTTTACTAAGCCTTGCTTTTTACTGTCTCGCAAAAAGTGAGAAAAGTATACTCCTCGGGGTCAAAGCTGTTTTGTCTTAGGCACGCTTGAATCCCTCACTACATTTAGGACTCAGTCTTAATTCCCTCGCTTCGCTCATTACACCCTCGCTTCGCTCGGGAGTTAAATCTGGAGTCTTTCGTTCAGTATCCATAATCGCGCCCGTGTCATATCATAGTGCTATATCCCCTTGGTGTACAATCTAATATTCAAGAATGTTTTACTAGAAAAAAACTGCTCTAACCGTTAGCGCTAAGTTTGACCAAATCAGTGGTTTGACTTAGAAAATATGATACTCTTATTTAAAGATATAGAATTATTATTAAAATTTTATTTAAACATATTCTCACGTAAAACTAAAAAAAATAAGTAGTATTTTTACAAACAGTGTCCATAAAATTTGCAAGTTTAAGTTAATTTAGTGAAAAAAAAGAACCGGCCCATTAGAAGTCGGGCTCGCACACCGTACAAGCTTGTAGGTATGCAAATACATTTTTTTAAAGATCCAAGATATTGCAGATCTGAGTATTTGATATTAAGTTCAACTTGATATACTTTTACGCTTTCCAGATGAAAAAGGTCTTGACAGACAAACAGACAGAGAGACTGACAGCGAAATCCTTTTTAGGTAGGGAACCCTATAAATTATTAAGAATTAAGTACCTATCTTAAAGTATCTAATTTTAGCTCGATAGAATACGTAGAAGTAGTTACAAAAATCACTTGCCCGATTTCTCAAAATCAATATTAATAAAAATTCGTTTAACCTTTTTTCAGACTATAACTTTAGGTACCTACTTCCATCGCTTTCTGCGATAACGTATTGTTGGGTTGGGTCCCGTAAAAGCAGTGAAAAATACAGCTCTAATGACGTTTTGATGTTATCGAAAGTGCAGTAAAAGGTCTATGTGTATTTTCTATAGAAATTAATGGTAGTGTGACCGTGTGACGAATAGCCGCACGGTTTGCGGAAAATACTTAAGTAGAGCCCTTCTTTGTTCCCCCACCTACCCTTAGTCCACCTTAAATCTTAGTAGCAGGTACTAAAACGATAAAATACAAAATGAGTTTTCAAAAAAATATGGACGGTTAAAGATTATTCTAGCTTTTTTTAATGAACTGTTTTAAGATTACTAAAATCCTTTAAAATCTTAGATGTGGATGTGATTAAAAGGTACACCACCGGATTATTGTCAGTATGATTTTGTTTCTGTCAATGTTATACAAATTGGCAGGAGGTAAGTAATAGAATGGTGTTCAATAGTTGGGGATTAAATGGGATTAAATCGCTAATCCCTGAGAAGTGCAAGTGGACATAAATGTGTAGGTACCTACCTAATTGTAAGAACAAGTTTCATCATTAAATTTTCAGTTTTAGAATAATTTTAAACAGTTTTTCTCGCCATCCACATCAATAAAGTGACAAACAATAGGTAGTGTTACAAATTTACGTACGTAGTAGGTACATACAAGAAATTATTTAATGGTATTACGAAATACAAAAATAATACGAGATATTTCACGGAGTTATTGTGGTCTAATCATAGATAGACTGCATCGTAACCATGGAACACATACCCTATAGAGTACAATGATGTTATATTGTCTAGATAGAGCATACTTCTTGAATCGTATTCAATAAAACAGGCGAACTTTCGTGCGTGACAGCTACGTCTACACTCTCGCTCGTGTCATTCGATGTCTCTTTGTGCGTGTGTAATGATTCCAGGTGTTAAACAATTTCGATCACATTGGGAAGAAATATGGATTTATTGTCTTTAGGTTTGTTTATGATTTAAAAAATTGGTTCTAGCCTAGAATGACTGATTAGACTAGCAAAAATAATTAAACAAATTAGACGGACTTGACTAAACTAACTAAATTAGAATAAACTGACTTAACTAAATTAAACTGACTGGATTGACTAAAGACAGAATAAACTGACAATACTGACTAAATTAGACTGTACTAACAAGCTAGACTGATTAGGCCAACTAAACTAGACTAAACTGACTTACCTAGACTAAACTGACTTAACTAACTAGACTAAACTGACTTACCTAGACTAAGCTGACTAGAGTCAGTTTAGTCGAGTTTAGTCGGCCTAATCAGTCTAGCTTGTTAGTTTAGTCTAATTTAGTTAGTTTAGTTTAGTCAGTTTAGTCTAGTTAGTTTAGTCAGCTTAGCCTAGGTAAGTCAGTTTAGTACAATTTAGTCAGTTTAGTCGAATTTTAAATGTTCAATATCATAGTAATTACTTGACCTTACGTTTTAGGGACTTTTGTCTTAGTTAATTGGCAACACTTACCTAAAATGTCAAAAAAGGCGGACCGCAATTTTATTGATTGAGAAGTAATTCAATTTAGTTTTTTACTAGAATTGATACGAAAATTAGGCACTCAGCGATGGTACGTTACTTTTTTATTTCAAATGCCGCTAGGCAAAATTGAGGTGTCGGAAATGGCGATTTGTCCATTTCCGACACCTCAATTGTACATGTACGTCTCCAGTGACGGCACAATTAGCACTACATGCTGGAAAGAGATTTATCACCCAACGTCTGGTACAATTTTTGTTGAAGCGTTCACTGCCTCGACTGTTCGACTGTCCGTCTTCTTGGTCGAAGATAGAGTAGAATTATAGAAAAATATAATAATAAAATGAGTAGAGTAGAATGAAAGAATGTCATATTATTATGATTTGTTCGACGAAATTTTCCGCCATTTTTTAATCTGTATCTGTACTTTTTTGTATGGCGAGAGTTGACAGGACTTGTCATTTCATGCTAAATGTATGTAAGTGAAAAATCTCTTACTAGTTTCGGAGAATGATGGTTCGTATTGCTGCTCTACAGGGTATGTACTCGATGATCGTAACTTATTATACGCTCTAATAGTCGCTAAAAGTCCCGGTAAGTAGGTACCAAACAATACATAATAAAACAGGTGTTGTTGGAATCTTTATAAATCAGTCATAAAAATACTATGACTGTTTGAAATATATTAGGAGGTGATTGTCCGAACCCCGGACCAATGAGCTCTTAGTTCATCTTTTGACATTTTCATTATTATAGACAGCCGTTAGTTATGTAAGCACTTTATCGATGCACAAATAAGCAACATGTCAAGACCAAAATGTTGCCTCGTTAAGACTGATTATCAAAGATCTACAAAACCTGTGTGTGAGTCTAATAATACCTCCTACTTTAGACTCAATTAAGGGATCAATATTCGATGGGATAAATGGGCGTTTAAGTGTTGTTTGCCCAAGTCTCAACGCGAGGGGAGGCGATATTGCCGCATCGCCAAATGAGACATGGGCGCTCAATGCTGACAGTGAATACACATTTTGCCTTTAAAAAGTACTTTATTGGCAAATACGAAATGTAAGTCAGTGATTTATAGAGGAGAACTTTCGAAATGTATTTACAAAAAGATCGTAACTTGAACAAAAAGATCACCCAGATTGAAATAGGAACTTGCAAGAAAATACATATGGATATGGATAGATTATGGAAAATACATATTCATTTAGTGGCAGTTTAAAGATATTTTTATTTTGAAAACAGTTGTTATTAAGTCGGTATCTAGCGGCTATAATATCGTTTTTCAATTCATGTCTCATCCTCTATTACTCGTACTTAGAGTGGCTGTAATTCTCCGTCTAAAAACAAGGATAAGCAAAAACCGATCGCGTCAGTAAGTCCTTAGGATTTAGGTACTTACTTACTGCTATACTTACAATTTTATTGCTTAACATATAAATCTCCTACATGAAACTGTAGCTGGCGACTTTGTTAGCATAGAAACTGACTGTGAAAGTGTCCGTCAAAATCAATTCAGCCTTTTTGAAGATTAGTTACAGATAGATCAGAAATATAACAGTTTAGAAATAATGTAGGTACATATTTTGTTAATGAAGTCTATTAAACTTAATCAAATTTATGATTAAATAAAGGTTTTAACAATTGTGAATTTCGCAGTTAATTTATAACGTAGTGATTTAATATTCCTTGGAATTTACAATTGCTTGATAAATGCACTGACCAAAATTGGCATTAACAAACAAATTATAAAATCAATCTTTGTAAAAAACTAAATGATAAAGAGAACGTTGTATTCGTTGTTAAATAATTATTACGTATCTGAGATAATTGTTGTGAATTTTGGTTACCCTAACTAAAGTGAGGGGTTCCCTAGTATCGGAGATGCTTATTGTTTCCGTCGGGGATGCTTCCAGCGTGTATTTGGTGGCGTAGCCATTGCCACACTGTGAAGTAGGTAAAACACATTTTCAATAAACTGTTATAAAAATATGTAGGTATTTTTTTGTAGTTAAATTATTAATGGTAAACTTTTTCTTCGAATCACTTATGAACGCTATGCCAGAAAATTAAAATTTTAGTCTTGTTGACCGTACGTTCATTTTATTGCATTGTTAAACCTACCTGATATTGTCTATTTTTGTGCCCTTTATTGTTCTTTATTTCTGATAATAGAATGTACAGCATATGTACAGTCAACGGCAGGTCAACCTACCCAAAAAGTTAAGACATGCAACCGATTTTCAACTTTAAGTCCGACCTATAGACATCAATATCCATTGAGATAATTTGACGTTTTGTGGTAGGTCGACGAGCTGTTGTCTGTACATTAGTGTTGCCGCTCGATAGCCCACTATCGATAGGCTAGGCCTGTCGATAATATTGATAGTTTGTTTGCTATTATGGTGGGATACTATCGGTAGTATTGCTGCGTATTAATAGCACCTATTGGTATATTAGAGGCAATCGATAGTATCAATAGTGCTATCGATAGTGTAACACTAATGTACATAAATACTTATATAAATAAATAAGCAACACATCTATCGCCACGGTATTGAAGTAAGGAATTAATATCCTTTGTTTACTAGGTACCTAACAGTTTAAAAAAAAGTAGTAGAATAAAGTAGAACTATATCGAGTTGTCTTACTGAATATTTCCGAAGGGTGCATTGAACAGAGTCATTTTGTATTCCATTAACCCTCTTCATTGCCATATTTGTTACCCAGAACTGAATTTTAAATAGGTAGGGATTTAATGTCCATTTGACACTGCTTTAAATTGCACAGTTCAACTCGAGCGTTTTTATTAGCTACCGTTTTCCTTTCTGTAACGGGAACCCTCCCTCCTTTACTTGAAGGAAATTTATTTAAATTCCTAAAAGAATATTTCCCTTTTTCTTTGTGCCCTCTTTCCACGGTTTCGGAAGCCTTAAGTGAGTTTGAGACACTATTGTTTGTGAGTTAATTTTAGCCAAGATTGCGCGTTACTTCAGAATTTGCGCAGAGTTTGAATTATATACCTAAAGGTTGTCTGGAAGAGATCGCTATTAGCGATAAGACCGCCTAAATTGTACATCTTTCTGTAAAAATGATGTGTATTTTACTTGTATGGTGTGCAATAAAGAGTATCTATCTATCTATACCTAGAAACCATCTAAATAAAAGGAGCGTTACGTTGAACAAGACATATCTACTTCTACAGGTTGTTTTTCTCATAAACAACTTTTACGAACGGAAATTTTACTGTACAATTGTGAAATCGCAAAAAAAAAAACACTAGTTCACAACTGAAGCCCAAATGCTATTCGACCAAAACGTGCCTATGAAATGAACAGATGATTTTTCCGTCTGTAACGGTGTTTCTACAACGCTTCGACAAATGAAGAACAATCTGTAGGACAGTGTCCCATCATTCTACGTGCTTATAGCGTGGTATTAAATTAAAAAAAATTTTCCACAATCACACCAATGTTCTACCCTAAAGGCCTAAACTAGGCAAAGCTTGTTTTATGGCGACTAATATGCATATAAACGGATACATAAATACATTTATAAACGCCCATAAGTTATCTGCACATGATATTATCAACTTGAAACAATAAAAATATTTATTTATTTGGAACTTAGGCACAAATGCTTGTGCTCATCACACAAACAATTGCCCCTTGCGGGATTCAAACCAGCAACCTCTTGGCTTTGTATAGTCCAGAGCGCGAATCCTACACTAGACGGTCGTCAAAATAACTAATAAGCATTTTTTTCAGACCCTAAATTCGGATTCGAATTCGAACTTTTCATAAACGATAACTGATTATCTCAGTAACTAGGTAAGTACTGCGAAGAACCAGCACAATTCAAAGAATATTAGCATTGAAAAGAAGGTAATTTAAATAATAATAAAGATCACGTAAGAGAAGAATCTTCTTTTGCTCTTCCGTGAATGTAGTAATATGTACTCTTTATAAAAACAATTTTTTTTTTACGTTTAAATTTCGTAATCTCGTAAGTTTTTGCGCAGCACAGCGTGAAGTCAAGTAACTCTTAATTCTAGTTTTCAATTTGCCCTAAACAATGGGCCTGCGAATCACCGCGTAATATTAATTAAAATGTGTTCCCTCTTGCTTCCCCTTAATTAAGTGCTAGTAGAGTTTTGTCGGGTCCCTCGCGGGACTGCGACACCGGGACACATAAAACATTCATGCCGGGAACGGTTAATAGCCGCAGTTTAGATGGTGAGATGTATTCTATATAACAAGCTGTTTAATATGCAAGTCGGGACGATTAACAGATTTGCCTGCTTTGTAATCATTAAATTCTGAATGTGGTGGGATTTGACAGAATGATCGCTTATGTATAAGTACGTTGCTAAATTATACGTTAGCATATTTGTGGGTTTGTAATTAAATCTACTATTGAAAAAATTGGTTTAATCTAAATGACGAAAAAAATGTACTACAAGTTTGATGGGCTGGTAATAAAGCGGTAAACAGGTTCAATGGCGCTTGCAATAATAAATTTTAAAACGTTTAATAAAAATGAAATATTGATTTTATCATTGGTGTGTTGTTTAGGTTGTATTTATGAATAGTTTATCTTTATTTCATTAACTGTAATCACAAGACTCGTCACTACTGAATTGTCGTTAGATCTTTCCGACAATAAAATTCCTATAATAAACAGTATTAGCGTAATTTTAATAAACCGCTAATCCGGGTCTCCCAACATCAGTGCAAACTCTGCGAATTAATCAAAGTTTGAAATTATTTAAATATTGATTTAACTCCAGTAAGCAGGGCGGGCGGGCAAATGTTGGGCCTGGGCAAACAGCAATATCGTTGCGCCTCTAGGCTCGTCCGCGGGCTCCCGGTGCGTAGGCCGCTCGCCCATGATAATCACGGATTTAGCTCGTATGTGTAAGGTCGGTGATAACATCGTTTTAAGGTTCCGTAGTAAACTAGGAATCCTTATAGTTTCTTCATGTCCATCCGTCTGCATGTTACATTTAATTTGCTCGCAGTTTGTGCTAGAAATTGTTTTATTAACGCCTACAAAGTTATGTTTTTGAAATAAGAAAACTATATCATACTAGCTGTTGCTCGCGATGGTCTTTAATTTATTCATCAAGGATTTTCTGCATTTTTTCTTTTATAAGAACCTTCTGAAAATAATTAACACAACAAATAAATAATAAGCGAAATTTTTCCGTCCGTTCAAGCGTGATGCGATGACCAAGGAAAATAGAGATTCATTTTTATATACAGTGGTGGTCATATAATTAAGAACGCTGATTTATAGGGAGAATTTTTTCAAACTAAGACGCAAAACTTATTGCATGCATTTTTTATTTATTTCTCTCGGTATCGTAAAACTTTTCCATAATACCACTTTATTCAATGATACACATGATTAGCTTAAAATAAATAGACAAACTTTTTACACTACTTCTAAACATAGTATTCCTATTTACTGGCTGGTCACGTAATTAAGAACGCTAAATAGTTTATACCTTTATTCAAATTTAAATAGAGAACATTCAGTCAATTTGTTACTGTTTGTATAATTTGGCGCCATTTAGTGCTGTAAAAGATTAAAAGTGATTGCTTCCTATGAAAAACCAATGGGAAAAAAATAAAAGTTATGATAAGTCGACAAGGGAAGTAATAATAAAATTTCGCCGGAAGAATTGGTCTAATAAAAAGATAGCCAACCATCTACAATGTTCAAAAATGATGGTTTTCCACGCTGTAAAGCATTTTGCTACGTATCAAACTACTTCGAATGTTCCACGTGTACCTAAACAGAGAAAAACAACTCCTCGAGATGACCGAAACATCGTTCGTATGGCAAAACAAAATCCTTTTAAAGGGTCCAATGAGCTGTGAAAAGAATATTTTGGTGAAAACAACCCTTCAGCAATCTCAGCACGCACTATTCGAAGACGTTTGGTAGAAGAAAAATTGCACGGTAGGATAGCAAGAAAGGTACCCATGTTGAAACTTTGCCACAGGCAAGCTTGGCTTACATTTGCGAGAAAGTAACTGAACTGAAAAGAAAACTGGACTGTGTGACAGTGCAATAATGCACTTTTTTCTGACGAGTCGAAAATTAACAGAGTATGTTCTGATGGAAACGATATGTACGACGTCCCCCGAATACAGCATTCGACCCTAAGTACAGGAAAGTTACAATAAAGCACGGTGGTAGAAATGTGAAAATTTGGGGGTGCTTTTCTGGACATGGAGTAGGACCTGTAAAGTTGATAGAAGGTAACTTGGATCAGTTCCAATACAAAAATATCCTGGAAGAAACAATGTAACCTTATGCTTCTACCGGTTATTTGGACATTCCAGCATGACAATGATCCAAAGCACACTGCACGCACCGTAAAGGAATTTCTTACAGCGCAATCAGTTTCTGTCTTAGACTGGCCAGCTAACAGCCCAGATCTAAACCCAATAGAGAATCTGTGGTTCGAAGTAAAGAAAAAGGTTTCAAATACACAGTAAAGGAATTTAAGACAGTTGTATGACGTTTTTTTTTGAAGAATGGAACTATTTCTCTTGCGAAATGTCAAAAATTAATAGAGTCAATGCCTCGCCGGTGTAAAGCAGTAATTAAAAGCCGTGGATATGCTATTAACTATTAATTTTAGTTAAAATGTAAGTATTAAATTGGATTTTAAATTTTCCGCGCTATTGTGATTTTTTAAATGTAAGTGTTATACAAAACAATTACTGAGCAGTTTAATAAATTGTTCTTAATTATTTGTCCAGCTTCAGTATTATTTGAATGTGTTACTTTGGTAAAATAAATACTAATTATATGACCACAACTGTATAGAGTTGTGTGTAAAAAAAAAACGTCGTACAACTCTCTTAAATTCCAACACTGTGTATTTGAAACCTTTTCCTTTACTTCGAACCACAGATTCTCTATTGGGTTTAAATCTGGGCTGTTAGCTGGCCAGTCTAAGACAGAAACTGATTGCGCTGTAAGAAATTACTTTACGGTGCGTCCAGTGTGCTTTGGATCATTGTCATGCTGGAATGTCCAAATAACCAGTAGAAAATCTTCAGCATAAGGTAACATTATTTCTTCCAGTATATTTTTGTATTGGAACTGATCCAAGCTACCTTCAATTCAATTCAATATATTTATTGCATTCTATAATGTTACACAGGTGTTATAAATAGATACATAAAACAGATCATTATAGACCCTGTAGGGCACAACAATAAGATAGGTATTGTGGGCAGAGAGGATGACGCCATGCATAATTAGATCAATTTGTTTATTTTAAAAAGTTGTAAAGAATTAAAATACATTAAGAAATCATATGATAATAACAATATATTGAATAACATAATCAAATAAATAGTATTTTTAGGCATTTAAATATTTATTTATCTTTGGATTTCATTTATTGTTTTAGATTATTGTCATTTAAGTATTCGTTTATTGTGTAATAACATTTTTTTATTAACATTAATTTTAATTGTTTTATAAATTTTAAATCATTTACTTCATTTTTCATAAACTCCGGCAATCTGTTATAAATTCGTATGGACATAACGTACCTTCCTTCTGTCAACTTTACAGGTCCAACACCATGTCCAGAAAAGCACCCCCAAATTTTCACATTTCCACCACCGTGCTTTAATGTAACTTTCCTGTACTTTTAGGGTCGAATGCTGTATTCGGGGGACGTCGTACATATCGTTTTCCATCAGAACATACTCTGTAAATTTTCGTCTCGTCAGAAAAAAGTGCATTATTGCACTGTCACACAGTCCAGTTTTCTTTTCAGTTCAGTTACTTTCTCGCAAATGTAAGCCGGGCTTGCCTGTGGCAAAGTTTCAACATGGGTACCTTTCTTGCTATCCTACTGTGCAATATTCCTTCTACCAAACGTCTTCGAATAGTGCGTGCTGAGATTGCTGAAGGGTTGTTTTCACCAAAATATTCTTTTCACAGCTCATTGGACCCTTAAAAAGGATTTTGTTTTGCCGTACGAACGATATTTCGGTCATCTCGAGGAGTTGTTTTTCTCTGTTTAGGTACACGTGGAACATTCGAAGTAGTTTGATACGTAGCAAAATGCTTTACAGCGTGGAAAACCATCGTTTTTGAAAATTGCAGATAGTTGGCTATCTTTTTATAAGACCAATTCTTCCGGCGAAATTTTATTATTACTTCCCTTGTCGACTTATCATAACTTTTATTTTTTCCCATTGGTTTTTCATAGGAAGCAATCACTTTTAATCTTTTACAGCACTAAATGGCGCCAAAATTATACAAACAGTAACAAATTGACTGAATGTTCTCTATTTAAATTTGAATAAAGGTATAAACTATTTAGCGTTCTTAATTACGTGACCAGCCAGTAAATAGGAATACTATGTTTAGGAGTAGTGTAAAAAGTTTGTCTATTTATTTTAAGCTAATCATGTGCATCAATGAATAAAGTGGTATTATGGAAAAATTTTACGATACCGAGAGAAATACATAAAAAATGCATGCAATAAGTTTTGCGTCTTAGTTTGAAAAAATCTTTCCTTTAATCAGCGTTCTTAATTATATGACCACCACTGTATATAGACTAGCAGTCCCGGCGAACTTCGTACCGTCTTGTTTTATTTTTTTCGTAAATTTTTTGATGTTTTAATATTTATTCTGCTATTCGGGACGGAGATAAATCTAAATAAATAAAAAGTAAAAAAACGTTTTTAAAACAAGCTTTTATTTAAATGCTCTAAAAAGAATAAAATAAACTTTTTCTTTAAAACTTTTACTATTAACTTATAACGTCATTACACAATTAATGTGATATAAAAGCTTGCGACGAGATTTAAGTACTCGTATTTATTTAGTTTAAACTAAAAAAAAAACAGACCATGTTATTTAATTTACTTGTTTATCTACACAGGTGAATCTCGCGATAAGCTTTTATATCATATAATTGTGTAATGACGTTTTAAGTTAATAGTAAAAGTTACAGATAAAAAAAAAAAAAAATTTTAGAGCATTTAAATAAAAGCTTGTTTTAAAAAAGTTTTTTTACCTTTATATTTATTTTTTACTTTTTAGTTATCGCTGGACAGGTTTCTCAGTCTGTTTATTTCATTCAACGCATCATTGTTGCATGGTCGTTTGCATGTTAATTTTGAACAGTCTAGCTCTTCAATAAGGAGACCTTATAATGATTTTCCACGTATGCTTGACCAGCAACTAAAAGCTTCGAGTCTAAGTATAAAACGGCATGGTCGACAGTACTACCCTGCATTTTGTGTACTGTGCAAGCCCAAAATAATATTATTAGCAGCATTCTTCGTTGTGCAGTGCCGTGATTATAATTTGCTAGAAATTGCAAAGTCTTGGGTTGAATGAGATTAATACCGTCTTTACCGAAGTCTACGGATTCTGAGCCATGCCATGTCCACAAGCTGCTTTCGAGGGTCATCACGAATCGTCTCGCGCGTAGGTTCGATGACTTTCAGCCTCCCGAATAAGCGGGTTTCCGAAAAGTACCATACACTACATCTATAATCTGTGGCAAGTTATACAGAAGGCAGAGGAGTATAACTTGCCACTATGCATGGCGTTCGTGGATTATGAGAAAGCTTTTGATTCGATCGAAATCTAGGCAGTCTACAGTTTCTAGCGGTGCCATATTGATTATCGGTACATCAAGGTACTGAAGTGTTTACATTAAAATGGTAAAAGTGTGGTCAGATGACCTGGTGAAGGTCACAGGAAGCCGCTGAATGCAGGCCGTTTCCGATCGGCCAATCTGGAAGTCAATGCGGGATTCAGTTCAGTCATGAAATATGATAAGTCAATTCAGCAGAGGACGTCCTGTGACTTAGATGATGATGATACGGACAGATGGTATGTCAGAATCATACATTTGTGCTCTCGGAAAGCAGGGTCATATGAGTTCTGTAATATGTCCAAAGCCACCATTCACCAGACCTTTGGTCACATCTACGAGTACATTGTAACGCATCATCACCTTGACCCCAACGAATATTTCTAACTCCTTAGGTAGCCCTCCTGCCTTTTTCTCTTAGACGGGTTGCAAACCAATGCTGTTGATGCCTATCTCGCCAAATTACACAAATCAAAGTTACAGACTTGAACAATTCGACCTCAATATCATAATCGAGGACTCCAAAAACCACAGTCAGTACCCCAAAATTTCAGACGGATTGGAGCAACGAAGTTTAACTCGAATTCGTATTCTGAGCAAGTTCTTTAATTCATTTGATACCCATAACCCATATTGTAGAAAAGCATTTAGTCCTCCACCTTCAGAAGTCCGCCATATTAGATTTTAAGTGACGTCACTTTTTCAAATTATTCTTAAAGCCCTTTCGTTTGATATCTATATTATAGGAGTGAACATAGTTACATAATAATTTATGGCAAGTTAAATAAAAGCCTGTAGTTCCCAAATTTTATGGAGTTACAAACGGACGGATATTATCTAGGAACAAAGTACTCATCAAGACGAACCAAACAAGCCCAAACTTGATGGAGTTGTATAGTTTTATTGCAGAGTTCCTATGTCTACCTTCCACCTGCAGCATCAGACTCTGGTTATCATATATGATTAAAGTACTCATCAAGACGAATGAAACGAGCCCAAACTCGATGGAGTTGTGTCGTTTTATTGCAGAGTTCCTATGGCCACATTCCATCTGCAGCATCAGACCCTGGTTACCATATAAGATTAAAGTACTCATCAAAACGAATCAAACGAGCCCAAACTCGATGGGGATGTATCGTTTTGTTGCGGGGTTCCTATGGCCACCTTCCAGCTCCAACATCAGACCCAGAGTTACTATATAGTATCAAAATACTCGTCAATACGATTCAAACCAGTTCAAACTCGATAGCGTTGTGTCGTTTTGTTGCGGAATTCCTCTGGCCACCTTCCATCTCCAGCATCAGACCCTGGTTACCATATAGGATCAAAGTACTCGTCAATACGAATTAAACGAGCCCAAACTCGACGGGGTGGTGTCGTTTTGTTGCGGAGTTTCTATGACCACCTTCCAGCTCTAGCATCAGATCAGCTCCATGTCACCATAATATTGCATTGTCACGCGATATACATATGCTGGCAAAATGACAGCTCAATCGGAAACCGGGAAGTAGGTCATATTTAACTTCCAAGATTTCATAACAGACACCGGTACAGGTGAAACTAAATAAAAGCTTTTAAAAATCATAAATCATAAAAATCGGCCCAGCCGTTCTTGACATATAAATGGTGTAACTAATGGTGTGTAATGGTGTTTTAGTATAGATGATCATTGATCACTTTCCTTAAATAGGTATACCTGGTCGTGTCCCACACAATAAAGTATACTAAAAGAATGTCATCATATTCTTCACCACCAGTCATCTTATTGAATGAGTTTTCCAAAAATCTACCAATGCACCTCAATATCATTCATAGCAATTGTTATTGTAATAAGTGAAATAAGTGACTTTTATGGTTACATGCGTATTATTAGCACAGCAGTGCCATATTATACGTCATATTTACGTGTTCCGAACTGATCTACATTATATTAATAAGATAGTGTAATTGGTACCTAGTCTAGAGTAAGCCTAGTAGTAAGACTTCACGAGAAACCGTGATAACTTTACAGGAGCTGCAGTTAGAAACCATACATCATCCTCCGTACTCGCCAGACCTTGCTCTAACGGACTACCATTTTCTTCAAGATTTCAAAAATTTACTACGTGGTAAAAAAAAAATTTCTCTTTTGGCGGTACAAAATGCTTTCACACAGTTTGTCGAATTTAGACTTCCAGAGTTCTATCGCAAAGGCATAAATGAAGTTATGCTTAGATAGATGGCAACAATGTGTAGATAATGAGGGTAAATATTTTGACTAAATTAAAAATGTTACATTACTGTACTGTTACTGTAAAATATGTTACATTAAAAAAAAAGTACAAATCAACAATTTCATACTTTAACCCCTATTATTATGGTTGGATCATCATGAAGGTCTTTATTAGGATAATATTGAGAGTTTCTTTTACAAAATAAATTTTCCTAAACATCTGGTTTGACGAACTTTGTTATAAATTTTCCTTAGCTTTGCTCGATGAATGATGTCGGGTGATTATAATGGTAACGTTATCTTGTTGCGTCTCCCTCTAATGACTCGTCACTTTTAATGAGGCTGAGACACCTCCCTAATTTGTTACGGTGCAACGATGTACTAACAAACTTTGCTCTTAGTTGATTAGAAATCGTAAACACAAGAAAAGTTTTCTAAAGGCAAAAAACATGTTTTAAATTGTCATCGTTGGACGCATTAAAAAAAAAAACAATGTTACACAATAATTTATTTGTCTCCTTGTTATTGAAAGTGTGTCTTTCAATTTATAAGGCCATTTAACCTAAAGTTTATTTTTTATTTGTAAAGGTCACAAATAAGACGTCTCGCTTTAAACGCAAAGGGGTTCGATTCCCGGTTCAGGTTATTTTAGAAAACGAACTTTTATAAGTTGGCTCGAGATTGGGTGTGCTGGGAGATGCCACTATAATTGTTCATTGTCTGCTACCTTGTAACACACTAAAGTTGAATCCTTTATTCGAGCACATCGAGAAGTGGGTAGTCTGGCGCATATTACTTTTATAAAGAACAGAAATACATACACATACGCGTGTACTTGTTAAACATTGCCCAAACGTTTGCATCAAAGATAGGTAGGTATAATAGTTTAGTTCTTGCAAAACAGACTTAAATTTTGTAGTTACTTAGTACTTTGCGGCAGTGTGCGTAGCTGGCGGATGCAGGCATACTCGTGTATGTTCAAACCACACTTAAACATCACGCTTGTTCGTAATTCGCGCAAACGCAAACATTATAGAGCTAGACAAATTCATCAGGGAAGACATTATTCAGGGATCATCTTAAGCTTTTTCAACGACGAGACATCGAAGCTTGCAGACAGCAGTGTACATAATGAAGACTTATGAGTCTGTCGGTTCATAGTGATTCATATTAAGGAGTTTTTATGAACACTTTGGGTAAGTATGATATCCGGGCTAAGTTGAACGTTGACGGCTCACTACTATTGAGTTGGCACTCAATTTTGTTAAAATAAATTGTCATAAATTGTTTTCACTATCACACTAATCATCTTACCCCAAGCTAAGCGAAGCTTGTACTATGGTGACTAGATAACAGATAAACATACTTATATACGTCTATATACATCCATGACATAGGTACAAATGCTCGTGCTCATCACATACTCATCACACAAACATTTGCCCCTTGCGGGATTTGAACCCGCAACCGCTGGTTTTGTAGTTCGGAGCGCGAGCCACTACACCAGACGGTCGTGTAAACGGAGCAGATTAATAAGTAGGTAGGTTAGTATTCCCAATCCGAGTGAAATGGATCCTGGATGGACATGGTAAAGTTTGCTTTCTAAATTTCATCATCATCATCATCATGCTAATAATGAGGCTGCTCCCCTAGTGACTTTTAGACCGGTGTTGGAAATAAAGCAAGGGAACCTGCCCTTAAATTCATTCATTGTACGACTGCACAGCGCCAATAGTGTCTTCACAAAAAATAAAAAATAAAAATAGACATTTCTGTAAAGTAGATAATAGCAGCCGTTGTATGTTTAAAAGCTTTTTTATGGTGTTCAATGTGGTGTTTAGTGTTCACGGCCGCCGTGACGCGCACATGCTTCCGCGCGGGCATCACTCATCAGGACCCATTCACGTCGATCTCGGGATCCGAGCGGTTTAGATAGTGATGTCCTTATAGTTATTATACAGGCTTATCGATACTTACTAGTAACTGCTATAAATATAGAGAAGGAAAATTTGTATCTATTATGAGACAAAACCGGTGTGCGGTATTTGTAAGTGTGGACCACGCGACTTCGTTCCCATGGTCTTTAATTTAATTCAGAAACCCGAAGGGCGTCCTCAGAAGACTATAATCTAATCAATCGTCTAAGAACGCGTTGAACACTTTTAGCAGATATTAATAACAGACTATGTTTGGTCCCATAGAAAAGTTGTTCATATTAATGCATTGGGAAGAATATCATTTAAACGTCTTTAAGACTGTTTAAAGTGCACGTTGTATCGGTATCGTACTTTTTCAATGCAAAAAAGTTATGATTAAATGATAAAATTCTTCTATTTGCCACATTTTCCGTAGATAAAATAGTAACTCATTCCCTGCACCCAGATAAAAGTCAGTATGGTCAATCAAATTTATATGAATAACACATAGATATTATCAGAAATTGTTTTTTGATAATTTAACTTAGAACTAGAAAGACTACTTTTTGTTGATCTAGATTCATGAAATTTAGGAAGAAGCAAGGTCTTACTGCCTACGGAAAGGATAAAGTCCGAAAATTGAGAATATATATTTAATTGCAACCACAAAATAATGTTTGTAGTTTTAGTTTAGAAAACTTTTGAATCTGTAGTGAATACGGTAATACATAGACACGGCCAACTACGCATGGTTTTAACGCAAGCCCTATGATTTAAAACAAATAATAATAAAGACTGATCTAGAACGTGAGTCCCATTGTTTTTTAAAGTAGTTTAATGTAAACAACACACATGTCACATGTACTTACGTAGTAATTTCTGTAAGCAGAATACAAAGAAGCAGAATCAACACACCAGTTACTAACAACATCGATATCTATTTCCCAGCTCTACGTCGTGGGAGAGAGATTTAGCGGGCCCTGTCGGCGCGGTGGATTACCGTGATTTCCCGGGGGGCTCGGACCGAAAAGACACCTCGGTTGCATCGACATTATTACTTTCCCATCTACACACCACTATGTTGACGGCTGCCGGTAATTATTTTCTGAGAAGTCATTTGTGCAGGTTCTAATTATGACGGTTTTGGTGGTGAGCTAATTTGATTTAAGGGTAATCAATCAACAGATCAGAAAGTTCTGAAGCAGAAGCTACTTATGTCAATTACAGTTAGGTGAGTTTTTAGACAGGGTTTAGCGTAATACATTGATACTTTTTTTCTCAATACTTCATAAGGGCTGACTCTGGTGCACAAATGCAACAACTTTTATTAATAAACGATCATCGTGAAACTCAAAAAAAATACATTTAACATTTTTGACCGATCAGCTGTTACGATTTGTAAGTGTTTTTTTTAAATGCGTAAACAAGTAGTAACTTTGCAGAATATCACGCCAAAAGAACAACGAGACCAAGTTTAATATCACAAAAACAAAACTGATGCCTACTCGAGGAAAATTATATTCATTTTGTATGGTGCCGTACAACATTATTTAACAGAGGTATTTTATTTATGAATAATACTTCATTGTTATTTCTATATTCTAATCCGAAAGGAAATGTAATCCGAACGCACATATTAATGTTTGCTTTTAAAAATATGGCGCTGTCCACCCCGGAGGCGACGACAATGCGTCGCGAGGCGACTTCCGCCGGAAGTGGCATAACGAGGCCGTTGTTCCGCCCCCACTTCGCCCCGCGCTAGTACGGAGGGATGCTTCACTTGGTACTGTGATGAACTAATCTGGTTTTGGTGACAGAGCTGACTCTATCGTTGACTTTTTACCCTGATATCGGCTTTAATTGTGCACAAATATTCCAAGAAATGGATGTGAATGAAGTCAACGCTAATTCTTACTTGTCACCATAGACTATAAGAACAAGAACACACGTACAATCATTAAATACAAGCTTTTAATTTTTTTTTCTCTGAAAATATTTATTGTGACTTCATCCTGAGCTCGTAAATGTTTCCATCAAAAACTTTTTGTGCTTATTTGTACTGACTGAGACTTTGAATTTCACTTGACCACACTAAGTCATTATGCCATATTACCTTTAGATACAATACAACTTGCAGGCGTATAAATTCAGGTACAATTCTCAGGCTTACGTACGATATATTTCATACACTTTTGGCATATTTTGTGTGAGTGTGATAAATTAAAAAAAAATGTTTCTGTAAAAGAGGAACGAACCCAATTTGACTATTCCTATACCCATCCCCAAAATATTTTGTTCGGTTAGCATTCACTTATCCAGCGTCCTCAATGCGCGAGATGAATGCCGGCTCGTTTTAATCATTTGTCCGGGGGCTGTTATGGATGCTGCCGTTTCTATGAAGTTATTACTGTCGTAATTCTTAATAAGGATTCTGATTCAAAGGCGTATTTTTAAAAGAGAGGAGTCCTCAGTTTCACTTTACCTATTTATGTTTCAACGTTTTTATAATGTCCCGTAATTTGTGGCCGTTAAGATGTTATTAATATTAACGCGTGGAATAACGTTTTTTATAAATCAATTCCAAAATTTGCCTATTTGAATCGGATTTTATTGTTATCATCTTCATGGATTTTATTAGTTTAAGTGGAACCCTAATTTTAAGCGGTGATTTATATACATAAGCGCTAATTTTAAAAGAAAAGTAACCTCATTTACTTGAACTATCTGCCAGAAAAAGTTCCGTCAAAATCAGTCCAGCCGTTTTGGAGAATGCATTTAGTAAAAACAGTTTTTTTTGACAAGACACGGACAATTTAATTTTATTTCTGTATAGATGTCGCTATTATATAACGAATAAACTACACTGCATTCAGAAATACCTTTGAATATAGTTGTTTACTTTTTACAATTAAGAAACATAAGTCAAGTAAGTAACAAGAATTAAATTACGTATTATTATGGTATTTACGAAAAAAAAATTAACCCGTTTGCGTAAAAATCGAACTAGAAACACAATGACCTATTTAACTAAGTACTTGCTAATAAGTAATGTAAGTAAACATGGTTACTTTGCAAGGTAGAGCCAAATTTAAAAAATAGGGTCTAGAGAACAATATAAAAATATGACTTTAACTAATTTTAATTAATTGTATTTATGAAATAAAATATACTTACTTTAAAAATTCCGAAAGATAACGCTAGGTGCGTTGTCATTCATCAGAGATCGCAAGCGTACGCTGACGCCACTCCAACAAGGACCTTACGCAGTGCACATACAGTGCAATATAATCGATTAATCGTGAATTTTCCACGAGATAGGAATACCTAAAAAAACAATAAAAAAAGTTTTATTCTTTACGTAGATCTTGTAATGTAGAACTGTATAGTATAAACATTATAAGTCCAAGTAATTATTATTACTCGTACAAACCTGTATTAGGTATCAACTTGCTAAGCCGTGCTCTATAGTTGCGCTGTGTAGACGTGGTTCCCGGAAAAGCCTCTTTGACAGTAAGCTGGTCTAATTGGCGCTTTGAAGAGCCACACCGTCTGATTGGCTCGTTAACGAGCTACCTGTGCACTTCAAGAGGATCAGTGATTTTATGAATATAATATTTATGATAACGAAACTTTTAACAAAAAATAAAAATAGGTTTGATATCGCATTGCAGGTAAAACTGGTGAAAAAAATAATTGTTCGATTTAACTGAGGTCTAGAGAACAATCTAAAGTACTGAATGTAAATCAATTGAAACAATTAATATTTACACAGAAAAAAACAAATTAATTTCGGTTTTGTTTATCATTATATCCCAGCAGGAAACAAAAAGGGCTGTGGTGTGGTGGATAATTAAATCAGTTTGGGCTGCCTATTGCTACAGTTTAATAAATCAAGGAAAATGAAACTTTTGAAAGTTGATTTTGTTGCTTTCGTAGAATAAGTACCTATCACTAGAATTTTGTTATAGTTAGCCCCAAACTAAGGAAAGCTTGTACTATGGCGACTAGATAACCAATTACGAGTATAAACATCCACGACTTAGGTAATTAGGTATAAATGGTAGTTCTCATCACACAAACATTTGCCCCTTGCGGGATTCGAACCCGCAACCGCTTGGCTTTGTAGTCCGGAGCGCGAACCACAAACCTAGACGGTCGTCGTAAAAAACTACTTTCATTTGTATAACCACATGACTTAAACTAGATTTTTGATGTTATCAAATAAAACTGGCGTTAAGAGCATACTACTATTTTCAGTTCTATCTAATATCATTTGGCCAGCTGTAGAATAAGATTAACTTCCTATTTTTTAATTGTTTACAAATGTCACTTATTACTCGTAGATCGGAGCAGCAGATCGGATCGAATCGGATACGAGAGTAGTTGTAGCTCAGTTGTTGAAAAATCGGAGTCTCGCTTTACATCCGTGGGTCATGAGTTCGCATCCCACAGCAAGTAAGTACCTCTGGTTTATCGGAATCTACCTATGCAGGGCTACATAGCAAAGGGGTGCAAAATTTAAAAAATAAGATCTAGGTAACAATATAAAGAAATAATTATTATTTTAATCGTTATTATTTTTAATAATCGTATGTAACAAAAAAAAAAACTTTAAAATATCCGAAAATAAAGTCAATAGAGACTACGAAAGCCGCGCGGTCATTCATCAGTGGCGTAGGTACGGCGAGCCAACAAGGACCTTACGCAGTACACAGACGGTGCATTTTTTTGTGCGTACGATTTTTAACAGCGTATAGGAATAATTAAAAGTGAAATAAATATTATTTTTGTTCTTTGCATAGTTCGATTAGGTTACTTATTCTGCGCCACTTCTAAAGATTTGGCACCCCTTTGCAATGTTACCCTGTATTTATTTATTTTTTAATATTTCTAATCGTACATACAGCTACCATTACAGGAAAATAACCCAATTCGATATTTGCATCTACATAATAATCTAACTACAATAACCCGATTAAAAATATTTCCAATAAAATAAATACTACACATTCATTTCCTAATAATTCTATATAACTTAGTAAGCATTATAGATTTGAATTAAATGGTATATTCATAAAATCATAAACAGCATAATCATAATTTAACCAATTATAATCAAAAATTGCAATTACTAAAAACAATAATAAATTTCGAATAATAATATTTTAAAGAATAATATGTTATACGTATATTTATACCACATGCTCGGCGGTGAGGTAAAACATCGTGAGGAAACCTCCACATTCTGATAACACTGGATGTGTAGCCATACGATTGACGACCGTCTGGTGTAGTGGTTCGCGCTCCGGACTACAAAGCCAGCGGTTGCGGGTTTGAATCCCGCAAATGGCAAATGTTTGTGTAATGAGCAGTAGTATTTGTACCTAAGTCAAGGATGCTGATAAATGTATTTAAGTATGTTTATCCGTTATCTAGTCGCCATAGTACAAGCTTTTCTTAGTTTGGGGCTAGCTAATTGGTGTGATTGTGGAATCAATTTATTTATTTATACACACCGTGTTCGATTATAATAAAAATCGAATCATCAACTTTCGAAATCAAGTAAACCCGTGTATTATTCTATTTTATGGCGTCGTCCCCCATTGATCAAGAAGGTTTCGGTTTAGGACTGCTTTGTTTTTTAAATATGCACCAGACACCAATTATCATGGTCTTGAAGAAAGGAATGACATCTTTGTGTTACGAAATACATACATGTAACTTTCCCAGGTGTTGGATTCTGAGATATGGGTGTCAAAAGAGAGTAAGCTACTAATCGGGGGTCGTTAAGTTTCTGAAAGTGTTGATGATTCCAAAACAATCGTAAATATCGCAGATTTATTAGCTTATTCTAGCTAATTCGAGAATAGTGTAGAATATTGTAGATGATCCGAAATATAACAATGTATGAAACTAAGGTTTAAAAATGTCGGGGGACATGAAAGACAGATAGATGCTCTATAATACACACCACACAAAATAAATAAAGTACAGATAAAAAAATTCAGACAACCTTAGGTAGAGGACGGTTGAAATTATGTTGGTGCTTAGAAATATTATGGAATTTTTCAGAATGATCTATAATATTATTAATATTAGAGCGAGCAGGGCAGTTTGTATTTCCACACATATTTATTTTAAAACTAGCTGTACCCGCGACTTCGTTTGCGTGGACTGCAGGATGTTTGATATATCTTTTAATACATTTTTGAACGCGTTTGTCTGGTGACCGGCAAAAAGCGAATTTGACACACGCGCGTTTGTTTGGTGACCGGCCAAGTAATAATTTTTTTCTTACGGCAAATTTGATTAAGATTGTGAATCTGTAACTATATCTAGGTATTCTGCTTTGCTTAACGTGTTGAATCAGTTGAGTTCAAAAGGCGCGGCAGTTACGCGCTCGCAACGAGAAAAAAACATTGAATTAGTTAGTGTTTTTAACAAATAAAATCTATAATAAGTTATATAATTGACCTTATTATGTAATTACTTCACCCGTGTTAAGGGTTAAGCAACCCACAGCGTTCTGAGCTATCTAACTCTTATCAAGAAAAGAGCTTTTTATTATGAATTTGAAAACCCTCAGATTAGGAATAGTACCAATCTTATAGAATAGATGTACTTGAGCGTCTTAATTTTCACTACCTGCCTTCTCCACTTCTTTTCCGCTGGCGAGTAGGTTTAAAATAGAAGGGATATAACTTTACGAAAGAGTTCGTAAGCAAGATTTTTGTGAATAGATGCTACTTACATTGCTTATAACATTTTATAATATAAAAAATATCGTTTGGTATTATCTGACTCATAGTCTGACTTTGACAATATGCTTACCTATTTTAAATCTATATGATGAAGGTCTAGCTTAGGATGAGCCGTTCGTTCAAAGGGTACAATCCTGGTTCCAAGTTATTTGGACCTAATACTCAGGGTCGTGATGTTTGTAATTTCTGAACTACGAAACCGATGACCTTAAACTATTTACGGGACAATTTTCAGTTTTTTTTAAACTCCTTTCTAACAAAAAAAGAATAAATGAAATCGGACTACGTGTTATTGAATACACTAAAACGGAAAATAACGCGATCAATAATTTTACCTTTTACCGGTCACATGGAGTGAAGACACATGGAGTGAAGATATCGCAATTCAGCCTGTGACCACGGTCTGTGTAACCCGGTCGAAACGGCCGCGTCAAGCAAATAAAAAGTGAAATATGTACCTATTAATGATCCCGTTAATTCGCGAAAGAGTTTAAATTTTGACTTTCATCCCATCTCCCAAGGGAACGGTGCTGAATTTCGTGATAAAAAGTATCCTATGTCCTCGTATGAAATCAAATTATGCCAACTTTCACTTAAATGCATTTAATTTAGTAGTTTCGGAGTGATGCGCTTCCTAAATACACATAAACAGACATACAGATAGACAGATAGACCGATAGACAGACAAAAAAAATAATTAAATACACTTTTAGCTTCATTATCAAATATAGTGCCCCTAAAAAAAAATTACAAAAAAACTTCAATGTACAGAATTAATTACTTTTGCAGGGTAATAATTATCTTGTCATGCGATTTAAATTTATACATAGGTAGTTCAGCAATATACTTCTCAATGACTTACTTTACGTTCTGTCTGGAACGGCAAGTTTATCTTTATTCCGGATATTAAAATTGTTTGTCACTTTTCTTAGGGAATATTAATAATACACAAATAAATTATAACTGTTTTTTTAACCAAAATAATACAAAATAACATCTTAAATAATTTATGGGACGTGTGAAGAGTTTAATTTAGGCCTATTTGCAGAAATAAATTGGTTTTATTGGTTGGCTTTTATTGATGTAGGTTTATGCGAATCTACATAATATTTTCTTAATAAATGAATTGATTTCCAAATTGGCCAATTTGAAACGGCCTGCATCCAGCGGCTCCCTGCAACCATTACCAGGTCGTCTGTCCACTAGGGGAAGCCTATGTACAGCAGTGGACGACCTACAGCTGAAATGATAATGATGATGAAATGAATTGAGAAACCACTGTAAGAACATATTAATTTTATTTATAAAGTTAAAGTATACCTATTGTAGATGTTCTAAAATGTTATAGATTTCTACACAGGTCTTATAATGTTGGCTAATGTTCATAACTATTGTAGAATGTATGCAACATGCTGCAACACGAAAATGCTCCAGAATATTTAAAATACGAATAGGACTGTAAGAATATATTTTATAATGATCTAGAAGAGTGTGTAATGTTCCGTATAAATATTATTTATATAACGCTGTTATAATATAATTTCATTTAATAATTATATTCTTTCTTCATATAACAACTCACTTCATAGAATTAACGTTTCATATAATCTATAATTTTATTAAAAATAACAATCATTAGCTCTAACACTCATTTTAAATAACAATTAAGAGTTATATTTGTTTTTCTAATTATAATAATATAATATTTGTTTTTCTAATTATCATTTCACTTAACGCCTGATTGTTTGTAAATAGCTAAAACGTAAAACAATTTACATACCAGTCTTGCCATAAATACTGAAACAAAGATTTAAAAAAAATTATATTGCAAATGACATTTATTACTTTTACAGTGTGTTGGTTTAATACATAAATATAAAACAATTTAAAATGGTTTCAATACAGTCCTTTAAACGTTGAAGCCAGTTACTAATAGAAGCACGCACTCTTTAAATGGAAAAATTCTTCACTGCCAATCGTACGAATTGTTTTAGGGACTCCAAATTATCACAGCGTTTAGGGCAAGCCGTACTCCCTAAAACTGACCATAAATCATAATCCAGCGGATTAAGATCGGGACTAGACGACCGAACGTTCGTTTCCAACCGAGACTGCGTAGACCGAGCTTTATGACCCGGCGCCTAGTCTTGCTGGAAGGACCATTCTTGGTTATTGGACATGGTGTTGTTAAGGGGTTTCACTACCTTCTCAAGAATGGTATCTTGATACACTTGTGCCGATGTTTTGATACCTTTTTCACAAAAGCATAGCTCAGGCACTCCTTCATAGCTAATACCCCACCAAACGAACACTGAAGTCGGATAGTCTACTCTGTCGACTAATTGGGAAGCTTACTTAGAGCTGTAAGCATAAATACAGTTATTTTGTTTGTTAAAATGTTGCTCAAAAATTTTTCTCATCCGTAAACAAAAAAATTCTGTGACCACTTCAGTAGTTGTTTCGATTTTACTACCCTATTCTTTTTTATATTATCAGTTAAGAATTGACCAGTACGTCTCTTATAGGCTGCAAGTCCTAAGTCATCTTTTAAAATACGCGACATGTTTCTAGGTGCTATCTTCATCTCCCGAGATAAAATCTTTAGCTTTCGGACAGGATTTCTTTGATTTTTTTCCCTTACTGCTTTGACCACCTTTTTCGTACGAACACTACGTGGACGGCCAGATCTTTTTTTGTTACAAACAGAGGTTTCATTGGACCTATTAATAGCCCGATACACAAACATTTTACTAACACCAAGCGTATGGAGAGTTTTAAAAATTGCATTTGGCTGCATACATTTTTTCTGTAATGCAATCACAGCGATTCGGTTCTCTTCATCACCCCACTCCATTTTAATATCGCAAAATATTGTATACGTACAATGTATTGGCGTCAAAATGAGAAAATTCAATGAACAATCATATAAAAATGACAGATTCCAAAGTAACAGTATTTATGGCCAGACTAAGTATTTATGTTTCTTTTATTCAAATTTCCTAATAACACTCTACTCCAAGCATCCATGCATCCATGTAAGCATGCATGCAAACATGTATGCAAGCATGAACCATACAATCATTACAGCATGCATGCATGTTTGCAAGTACGCAAGCAAGCAAGCATGATGCAAACGTACATGCAATTGGATTTGCTCTTTTCCGGCGCTGCGGGAAGTGCAGTCCTTTCGCCCTTGCGTACAAATCTCAGGCACCGTACGAGATTTGTTACAGCGGGCGAGGACTGCTCTCCCTCCGCGCTTCTAGATTTTAAATTACACTCTAGTGTAGGGCAGACTAGTACTCGTACCACGGCGAAAGAAAACGTCGAGTCGGTTTTAATCTTAATTATTACAATAAATGATAATCATTCTTCGTAAAAATTTCACTAAGCAATAATATATGAAATGATTGTTATATCGTAAGAGCTTTATAGAAAATGTGATTATAAAATGTAAATGTTATAACAAATAAAAATGATACGAAGTAAAGTTTTAGCAAGGGTATTTATAGTAAAAATTTTATTGAATGAGCGTTATATCTTTTAAAATTAGTTTATTTGTCTTTAATTCAAATGAAGCGCACCCAATCTAGAAATGTTAAGAAATATGATTTCAAGTGAAGTTGGGGCGAGTCACTAGTACCTACTCAAATAAAAAATTAAAAAACGATATATTTATGCAGTATAATTAACAGGACTTATGACAGTTACTGCTGCAGTGATGTCACCACGAGCTATTACGAGTATAACAATTTGACGTCGCGTGTCGCCGTGATACCGCATTAATGGTGAAAATCCATTATGCTCACCGGTTGTTTAGTGTGTTATCTATAATTTTAATGTTTGAAGGTAACTTAGATCGGAGTTAGATAAGATAAAGAATGTGTAATTAACCCACAGTAGTCTATTATGTACAGGGTGTTAGGTAGATGGTTAGCCAAACTCGACTGGCGTGTAGGTAAACCTATTTCGTAGTTTACTGAAAAACATGCTTGTAACATCGTACACACGCGTTACATGTGGATTTTCGTCCGCTTGTGCCCAGTGATGTAAATTATGCTGGTAAAAAATCCCTTGGTGTAAACTTCGATTCGTCCGTCCGTAATTGGAAGAATTAATACTGCTTTCAACCAAATTAAGGAAGCGATGCGGCTCTGGACGACCACAGTAGAAATCAGGAAGAGATGTCTTGCTTGCATTAGAAATAGAGGAGGCGTGTTTGAGTAAAATTTATAAATATAAATTACTTACTTACTTTGTAGGCAGCGACCCGAAGTGAATCTTGGCCTCCGAGATCGAAGCTTGCCACTTGTCCCTATCTCATGCCAGATCCGTCTAGTTGAGCACTCCGATTTCACTTAAGTCTTTCGTGACCTCATCGATCCAGCGATACCGAGGACGACCAACCGGGCGCCGTCCGGCTGGTAGTCCCAGGAATGCACTTTTTACCGCACGATCCTCTCCTATTCTTTCCATGTGCCCGAGCCAGTGAAGAAGTGATGCTTTTGTCTCGCCTATTATGTTCGGTTTGGCCACTAGTTCGTCGATCTCTCTGTTCTTTCCTCACCCTCCAGCTTCCATCTTATCTTTGTGTTGGGCCCAAGATCGTCAGTAGAACCTTCCTTTCTGCCACCAAGAGTTTGTTTTCCTCCTATAAGGTTAGTGTCCAAGCCTCGCACCCATACATTAAGATTGGTCTAATTATGGTTTTCTAGACGCTAATTTTAGTTTTCCTGCGTAGGAGCTTAGATGCCAGGACCTTATGGAGAGCTGCTGTGCATCTTAGGGCATTGTGTATCCGAATATCTATTTCTTTTTCTCGCATATTAGTGTCGCGTATTGTACATCCCAGATACTTGACACTATCTACTCCTTTGTAGATTGTACCCTTCACATTCAGGTTTTTATTTTTGCTCTAAGATCATTATAAAGTTTCGTCAATAGATATTCCGTTTTATCTTGACTAATTCTAAGCCTAACTCTACGTCCTTCCTCTTCAAATACGTCTACCGTATCCTTCATCTCTTCCTCGCGCTGTCCAAGTATTGCTAGATCATCAGCATACCCTACAATTTTATGTTTCCTGTTTAACTCCAGCGCTTTGCGATTTGAACCTTCCTGACCATTCGAGCACCAGTATAAACAGTGTAGGTGATAGCGCATCACCTTGCTTGAGGCCAGTTATTACTTCGAATTCCTCTGTTATTTAGGCTACCTTCGACTATAACTCTCATCTTACTTTGATAAGTGACGACCTCTACCATCCTGACAAGCGATCCTCGCGCTGACCCTCACGGTGTTGAGGAGCGTCCCCCGGGTGGCGGATGGGGGTGAGGCTGGTAGTACAGCCTAGCTAACTATTCAATTCAATTCAATTCAATTCAATATATTTATTGCATTCTATAATGTTACACAGGTGTTATAATTAGATACATAAAATAGATCATTATAGACCCTGTAGGGCACAACAATGATTTTTGTTTCCGACTTTAGGCGTTTTACAGTGGCATTCCTGACATTTCTAGTTTTTCTTATGATCCGGGGTCATGGTGTTGTAGAATCTCTTGCTAGGGACGTTTGCACAGTCTAAATCATATGTGTTGTTGCACTTTGCACAGGTGAGATATTCCCTGTTGGGTATATCTTTTAAACATCCCGCACAAGACGTCATTTTTTAATTTGCCTTTCGACCTCTATGTTTAGTAAAATACTAATACCTACTAAATTACCGGCTAAGTCCGATGGACTCACTGACCAAAGTAGGGTGTGGTCCTCCAGCATATTGGGGCAGCAGTTACAGCACAACCCTCCTACATAAAAACACATATTGTTACGAAACCGACAAAGAAATAAAATTTAAAAGAAAATGACTTTTTACTTCATTCTTCCTTAGATTCTTGAATTAGTAAAAGTTTGAGAATTTAGTACTACATGTAGCATAACGTTGCAAAGAAGAATAGCTAGGAATGTTTTTAAAAGCAATCGGAATCTTTGAAAGTCTATACTTTTTTCTGATGAAGTTAAAGTTGAGAGTTTTGTCTTTTTCCATTTCGTTGTTGAACTTTCACAGCTTTGAACTAGTTATTTTTTTTTTTTTTTTTTTTTATAATATGGACAACATCACATACATTGCTCTGATCCTGTGATAAGTAGCTTAAGCACTTGTGATACAGAAATCAGAAACAACGACGGTACCACAACACCCAGACCCGAGACAATATAGAAAAGTTATTTTTCTACATTGACCGACCGGGAATCGAACCCGGGACCTCAGAGATAGCGACACCAAGTCCGGTATACTCGCCTCTCGGCTACGGAGGTCGTCAAATCGTCGTTAATTAGTTATTATTTGAATCTAAAATACCATTTGCTAGACTGAGCATACATAAGACACTAAAAATAAATAAAAAGATCTCAGTATGAAATATTGAGCGGTTTTAAGATAAGATTTCGGCTTTTTTTAAATCCAAGAAAACGTAGAAAAAAAAAGTAGAACACTGAGGGCCTCATAACTGAATTTGTATTTTCTAAATGACCTACATGCCAGTCGAGTTTTGCTAACTCAATGAAAGCAGCATATACTACTTGTTGGCGGATACTGGTGGTGACCTAGTCCGTAAGTAAAAAATATATTTGTGTCACAGACTATCAATTTTTCATCAGTAAATCAGTAAAAGAAATAAAATATTTATTTGCATTTGAAACAGTGGATGGAATAGTTATAGCGTATAGCGTTCAGCTTTTTCAGCCATTTACAAATAGCATGCAAATATTAAAATAAAATTAACTGAAGTCTAATCGTAGAAAATATAAAATGTCAATGTCAAAACTAATAAAAAAATACAAATGTCAAACAAGAATTGGATATAATTCATAAAACACATGTCAAAGATTAAAAATAATATCGTAACCACATTATCTTTTTGCGATACATGCTGTTGTTCTCTTCTTGGTCGTGTCGTGATGCATCTTGCCAGAAGGTGCCGTAAATTATATCTATTAGAGGCTTCCTTTACCAGTCGCTCTATAATTGTTTGAATGTTTAGAAAAGCGTCTCGTAAAAGAAAGCTTATTAGCTGATATTTACGCCCCCCGCAGATAAATTTTACTTTTATAGGGCAAAGCTCCTTATCGCTGCTTCCAGTTGGGCGGGCGGGAGCCGGGTAGTAAACTACATAAAACTATTATTAGACACGTTATTAGTACAAATAATAAACATGACGATGATTGTCGTGATATAAAATATAAATAAGTAGTAGTGAAATCGACACCGTCTGGTGGAGTGGTTCGCGTTCTGGACTACAAAGCCGAGAGTGGTTCCGGGTTCGAATCCCGCAAGTGGCAAATATTTGTGTGATGCGCACTAAAATTTGTACTTAAGTCATGGATGTTTATAAAAAATATTTATTTCGCCATAGTACAAATGCTTAGTTTGGGGCTAGCTAATTGGTGTGATTGTGGGAACAATTTAATAATATTTGCTCGTAATAGTTTTAATTCTAATCTATGTGAATCTATTGGCTATTGAAGCAATTAGGTTAATTTCAGCCAAGGATTAATTTGTGGCACATTTTTCTATGCCAAAGAAGACTTAATGCCTAAAGATCTTATTGTGGTGTTCTGTCATTTTAGTTTTCTACTAATGTAATCAATATTATGATTATAGATCTCAGTTTAGCTTTCCGAAAGTGATGAGTTCGTAACAAAATGTTAGAAGGCGTGAAGCCTCCAGGGAAAATTTACAAGCTCGCTGATTTCCTGTCTAGCTGGAAAATTTCAAACAGGGTGGGGATGGACCTGGGGGGCGGCGTAGGAGGGGGATGTAAACACAAAGACCGCTCCGAGCCGGCAGTCACGTGGCGCGCTCGCCGGGGGCGCATCACTCTTAAGGGAGGCATCGCTGGAAACCGGTCACACAAATACTACAGTGACAACGTAAGAAAAGTGGATCAAACTACCATCACGCTAAGTCATACAACTAGTCTGAAATATACCTTAAGAGTGATGCCCTCCGGTGTGTCTGTGATTACTCAAAACTTCATACATGTCACTTCAACATATAAACATTACAAACGCAATGTATTGAATTAGAGTATTTGTATATAATACAACAACAACTCTAAGAATATCAATACAAAACATATCAAAATAAATGTATCATATCTCATTTAACTTGTCTATAATCCTTTATATGAAAAATATTTAATGTGTAGATTCTTAAATGTAATTAAAGTAAATCTTCAATCATCATCTTCAAATGCCTCCTGAAATTTCATCAGGTAAGTGCCGCCTTTTTTATGCTCTCTCCTCTTTGTAAGTTTTTATCTCGAGGTTAACATTAAATTATATTTGCCAGTTAGATAAATGACACGCATAAACAGTTTTTTTTGTTTATTTATTTATTAATATACTATAGGTTAATTAAGACTGGGGGTATTTAACGGTATATAATTAGGCAAAATGCTCCCTGGTGGTATGGTACCTAAACTAAGGCTTTGTTAGAACTTGTATTGAATAACAGTTATAATTCATTTTACTTCACACACTCATGAGAAAAACAATTTCTAGAGATATTTGGTACAAAAAATGTGTTTGTCGCACTTCGGTTTTCCCATACAAAATTGAAAAATCCGTTGCTCCTATTTAGTGCAGTGGAGTTTACTAAAATGGTATTTAAATCACGCCTTCACCTCCTGAGAATTATTTTATGTGTACATGTACGTTAAGATTTGCCGTAAATAAGACATTTATTACTTACGTTACTTTAGTAGTTGATTTAGCTAAAATGCAAACAATATTGAATTGATTTAAAATATTGTTGGTATCTCATATGCCTTCCTCTAAAGAAGATTGCTTATAGATCTAACCGTCATATTTATTTAAATAATGTTTATCCTCTAAGGTTAAAATACGGATATTACATCGAAATGTTGTCAGATTTAATGTCTTGAAAATGGTGACAAAATATTTAGTCATGGCTTAAATCTAGCCTATATTTTTTAGTAATAACGTAGCTTTTTTATTCTAAATAAACTGTTTAAACTCAATAACAGTAATACTTACTATGCTTACTATAGTAATTACTGCTATCTTGGTATATATTTCATATTCATAATTATTTAATCACTTCATAATGTAACAGCGGTATTAATATAAACAGTATGTTTTTCCTAGCTTGTAGAGTATTGTAAATCTTGACATTGATTTTTAACGAAATTTTTTTATTTAAAAATAAGAAAGACACAAAGATACTATTTTAATTAATTTTATAGCAAAAGATCCTTTTTGTCCTCCTCCTTTAAAAAAAGCTATGATTGTTCACAATATTCGACAAGCAAACTAATATGAACTATACATTCACATTAGATATAGTTAATAGTTACATTATAATCTCCATGAGGTATTCAAATTAAATTGAAGTTATAATAATATTACATTTTATCATTCCAATTCAACTTATTTAACAATTATATATTATAATTATTTTGTTATATGTTTTAATAGATGTATATGGCCCTAATTTTAACTAGTTCTGTTTATAAGTTTTCTAGCTGTAAGATTCCCAAAAAATAATAATGATTAAAATGATTAAATAATAATAATGATAGAATGATGTAATTCAAATTGGAGATAAACTTTAGAAGGAAATCATTTTGAGAAAAACTTTTAGAAATGGAATAGAGACAATGAGACTTTTACCAAGTTTGAGCTCTTATTTAAATGAGTGCAAAATTACATTACGGAAAATAGCCCAAAATTAATTACAATATCGAAAAATGTTGACTCGCTTAAAGGCTTAGGAAACGATGCAAGCATTCTCGCCTCTTTGCCTCAGGGGGATGTTTTATTTTGGAGTACCGATTTATTACATGGAAAACTCCATTGATGTATTAAAATTATTGCTTTATTTTAAACTAGCTTACCCGGCGAACCTCGGACCCGAACCCATGAGAATTAATAGTTTATATAAAAAAACCGGCCAAGTGCGAGTCGGACTCGCGCACCGAGGGTTCCGTACAAACCTGCAAGGTTTACAAAGTTCGTTCATTACGACAATCGAGTCATAACTATGGTATTTTTATTGCAAAATGAAATTCATAACATTACAATGGGGAAAGATGGAGGAGCATAAATTTAAGACAAAGATCTCTTTATTTTTCACGGGTTAAAGGCAATTAGATCTAAGTATTTGATATGAATTTCAACTTGATAGCTCTACGCGTTCATGAGGAAAAAAGTAATAAGTTTATATTTATTAAAAAATATATATTTTGTAATGTAACTAAAAATTTAAGGTTTTCGGAATTTTTCCTTTATATGTGCTATAAAACGTTGCTTCATGCCAAATTTCAAGATTCTAGGTCGACTGGAAGTACCCTTTAGGTTTTGATTCCCTTGCGAGTACTTGCGAGTTTCAAAATATGCAGCTTAAATTGCTGTTTCTTTTGATTGCGTTGACATAGAAGTTTGATTTTGTTACAGCTTAAAGGTATTATAGACCTGAGTATTTGGTATGAATTTCAATTTAATACCTCTACGCGTTTATGAGGAAATGGGTAGTAAGGTTAAAATTATTAAAAAAATATATATTATGTGATGTAACTAAAAATTTATAGTTTTCGTAATTTTTCCTTTATCTATGCTATAAGACGTTGCTTCGTACCAAATTTCAAGATTCTGAGTTCACGGGAAGCACCCTGTAGGTTTTGATTCCCTTGCAAGTGTCGAAAATTTGCGGCATAAACGGCTGTATCTTTTGATTGCGTTGGCTTAGAAGTTTGATTTTTTCACAGCTTCAAGGGACAGTAGACCTGAGTAATTGATATAAATTTCAGCTTCATACCTCCACGCGTTCCTGAGAAAAAGGGTCTTGACAGACGGACGGACGGACGGACAGACGGACAACAAAGTGATCCTATAAGGGTTCCGTTTTTTCCTTTTGAGGTACGGAACCCTAAAAAAGGGATTTTTTCAATGTTTTAATAGTTAGTTATTTTTCAATTCAGCTATTGTTCTTGACTTTTAAATGGTGTAATCAAGCCGACTTTGTTTTACATTTGAAAATTTAATAGGTTATTAAAATTAAAAAATTGTAAGTCATTTCATTAAATCATTTTAGATATAATTATCAATATTTTCTTCATTACAAAGTTATCAAGACTTTAAAATTGTACACATTTTTTTTGGATTTATGCTTGATATCTGTTATTTTGTAGATAATTTAGTTGTGCTTAGTTCGTGACATCTATTGTTTACTTTTTATTCTGTGGTTTCATAATGTTTCTGGTTTATCGAGATCTGTAAGTAGAACCAAAATATAAAGTTTTAGCTCTATTAGACTTTTAAAATTATGATAACGTTCTTAGGACGTCTTTTGCCCTTTGCACTAATACATAATAAGCTACTACTTATGCTTGCTATTCGGGTAAGCCTAGAAAGAAAAGAGGAAAATATACAATATTTTACTCATTTACCCCTTTACGTTTATTCCTCAAGAATAATAAACATTACAAAATAACTACAATATATATATGACATTTGTATAGTTAAATTATTGAGTTAAATATATAGCACAAGTACATTTGTAATCGGAATTAAGATTTTCAATAGTTTACCCCAATTTATCAAAGCTTTAGAAGGGCCGCAATTTAAAAGAAGACTTAAAGATTGGATAATATTTTAATTCTAGTTAAGTAACAGTTAAATTTTTTGTTAAAATTTGTTGGTAGCATCAACCTGTTTTCTTTAACATGTATGCAATGGGCAAACTGTTGGTACTATATTTAATATCCATGTAACAACAATGTAACACAATTTTGACAATAAATGACTATCTTATCTTATCAAAAAATCCTGCTCGGTATAACTCTAGAATACCAAAGTCGCTGCAAATTTAAAATCGCTAGCACGACTAGTTGTATTGTCTGTCAGTATGCCACTGTAAAAGATCTATCTACCTAGCTTACCTAACCTAACCTGATACCTAGGCTTATGACCATGTAATTTTGCATTCAAAGATATTAATATAATTATAAGGATGGAAAGTAATAAATCCAGTTCCATCACGATAGTAATCAGCATAAAAAGCTTTCCCCTAACGCGACTAATCGAATAACTGGACCGCCCCCGAAACATTTCAACTACTATACGTCAAATGCTGTTTACGTCGGCGGAAGCTTAATAGAGTTATTAAATTTAGCGTTAATTTATTCAATTTGCTCCGAGTTTGCTGTAGACAATGGCAGCCAGGGGCGGGGCCCTGCAGTCCCCGCCCACTGCACACCTGGATTTCAATTAGTAGTATACGTACATTCCTACAGACATATTTCATTTATGCATTTGATAAAGCTAAATGAAAATGTCGGAATGTACAAAATGTTAAAAGAGAAACACGACAAAAATAGGAATTCTGGAAAATATTTTGTTTTGAATGCACACATTCTGCAGGTCGTTAATTAATAAAGTTTTTAAATTGTTTGCGAAATTTAACTGCAATAAAGTAAAATCCCTAACAATGTAATTTTATGAAGTCCATATTTGTTTTACCTTATCATTATCTAAACAACTAGTCACTGTTTATTAAAATCAAGTGATTATGGTTCATCTTTCTCAATATCAATAACGATTAAGATTCTATTTATGAAAGTACGTTAAAATGTCGATAAAAATGATACACTTATCTCACGGCTTTCCGCTACGTTTTCAAGAGGGTTGTATCCAGGTACATTTTCCTCTATTGTGCGAGATCGCCGTCTAAATATCCTCCCAGAGGAGCGATCGTTGGTAAACACCGCGAACTACCAAGGAAACCAATTGAGGAAATGCAGGATTTAAGTATTATTTTCTTTTTCGTATTCCTATTCATGTATCTTACGGTAAAAGTGCACTAGTAATATGAATATCTTTTGCAGCTCTAGAGTTTTGGCAGAAATTATGTTTTTATAAATATGTTATCTGCTTTATTGCATAAGAAAATTTACACATACTTGTAGGTACGCTGTTCTTCATTTAAACATCAGATATATATGATTTGTGAAGGAGTTTTTTGAACAACTTTGAGTAAAATTAACCAGCCAGGTACATCCAAGCAACATCAGACACAACAGTTTTTAATTATTATGGTGCATTATATCGGATCAGCAGGACGTAAAAGACAATAGATTATATTATCTTTAACAATTTATCATGAACTGGTAACATACGAGTATACCAGTCTAGCAAACAAAATCGAAAACATCAGTATCGGTAGGTAAGGTATAAATAATTCTAAATCAACTACATTCATTAGAACTAGAAAAAGCCAATAAAGATAAAAGTGTTCAGTTAAAAAAAAAAGGTTGAAATGTGGTTACATTTCAAACCATGTTTGGCTCTTGTTTAGATGGGTATTTTTTAAGTACATTGGGTCAATAAATAATCAACTACGTTTGAAAACTATGTATTAATAAATTTAAAGACGAAGATACTCGAACCTTAAAAAACAGTAATATTTACGAGTCAATTTCAATATTGAAATTTGAAAAAGAGTTAAGCACGTGAGTGTACGAGTATACTTGATGGATTGCGTGGTTAGGTAGGATGGAAAACTAGCTCCTTATAAGCATAGTCTCGTGATAACACCCTAGTCCTATAGTCCTATCAGAGCCAATACTAGTATTTTGAAATTTGGCGCCCCGGGCCAATAAGTTTCGCCGCCCCAAAAGTCTTACTTACAGACGCGCTCCGTAGGTATTGATGAACCTTTACTTACAAGCGACGTGTTTTCGAGCAAATGACTTATAATTCTTGTTTTTTTAATAGTAATTTTAAATTGAGATTGACAAGAAAAAAGACAGGTCAGAAGTAAAAGTTGGTTGAATGGCGCCAGAAAGAAAACAAAATGCAATCGGTTACGCCACCCCTGGCAGATTGGCGCCCTGGACTATAGCCTGGATGGCCCTAGGGTAAATACGTCTCTGGGCCTACCTAGATACGAATAAAGTGACAGCTGCCTCTAGATCATATCGGGTAGTAGCGTTATGATAGTAGGTAAGGTAGGTAGCTAAGTGGCAAACCCATTAGACTAATCATAGAAATGACCATCTTGGCTGCATCGGGGGCAATTTGTCTTAACGCCGATGAATAGATACTTATTTATTATTTATTTACAGAATTTAAAGAGTTATACTTGTGTGTTCAGAAAACAAGTAATTAAGAAAAAAATCAATAAAACCAATTTATTTTTGTAAATAGGCCTAAATTAAGCTCTTTTATTTACCCGTCCTTATTATTTTTTTACCCTACCACTGTTTCGGTATAATATTGTGGACTAGCGCCAAGAAGAAGCAGCGCAAGAAACTCGGTTACTATTGTCAGCCTTTTTATGGTACAGAGTAAAAGTTTTGTAAAGTCAGTTTACTTACTCGTAAAGTGACGACGGTTCTCTTTGAGGGTCGGTCAGCAGCTGGTTTGTAGGTCGCGTTGCATCAATGTTGACTGATGCTGACGGCGTAGCTGGAGATGCACAAGGTCGCTCGTACATTAAGTACCTCGATGTTGTTCCACTTTTATAAAAATAGCTTGGACTTTATCTGTAACATAAGTGCTTCAGCTACTTATCATAGGATCAGAGCAATGTATGTGATGTTGTCCAATATTTATATTTATTTCAATGTAACAGGGCGATCAAAGCAACCTGCATTTTTGACATACAGATTCCAGATTAAAAAAGATCATAACCTACTTCGTGCTACTTTTATGAATGCAGTGTGGTCCATAAACGTCACATTTTTTAACGCAGCTTGTGTCGCATGACTCCCATGTTGTCCCTTGTGGGAACCCGAATAAAAAACAAAGCCCCGTTTAGGATCACTCGTATGTCTGTCTATCCGTCCGCCACAGCTAATTTGCTCCAAATTTACTGGACAGATTTAAGTTGAAATTTAACACACAAAATTTTTGGGACACAGAAATGTATACCACGTCATGTACATCATAACACGGACATGTCACGTTAATTAATGAAATTGAAATTAAAATTTAAAAAAATTAAAAAAAAAAGAAAGAACTTGTGAGAAATCTCAAATTTTTTGGCCATAATTGTAAAATAAATGGCTTTAAAGTGATTTTAAAAAGTATGTAAAAAATAACAATCCCCCACATTATCGACGAAACCTAAATATTTGCAAACATACAGAAGATATTTCTTTACTGATAGTTCGAAACCCTCTTTATGCGAGTTCTGCAATTTTCCGTATTTTTGTGATTAAACTTTAAAATGTATTCCATTTATTAGTAAGATTTACTCTTGGACCAAAAAACATTTTTTAAATGGCGTAAAATATGATTATTCTCTCGTAGCAAGTCTCGTAGTACGTAGCGTCGTAGCAAATTTATTGCATTGTGCATCTGCGTGCTATGCAAATGCAAATGCATGTTATTTTGAATAACCAATATTTGTATTATCAAAGGCTTATTATAATCATTTTCCTGGCATACCAAAAAAGAAATTAACGTTGTAAAATGTATTTTATGTATTGACAAGATTTATACGATTTTTAGGATTTAGAAACCCTTTTCAATGTGCATTAGGTACGTGATAATTGCTTTAAAAATCCACGTGTGCGTATTTCATACTAAGCATTTTAGGATTTCAGATTTTATTTCTGTATAAAAACTTAACCTACATACATAAAATCTGAGTTAGGTAATTCGGATTAGTTGACTAACATAATGAAGCTGCTACCTAAACTAAGCAATATACGTAGGTCACACTATAAGTTTTGCGTAACCTAAAAAAACAACATGTTATAACCAAAATGTTTATTGCTTTTCAAAATACATTTTAAACATTTTTTCATGCGTTCGAACCATTTTTTAAAACAGGAGGACCACAGATCTGAAGGCATGTTTTCTACGTGCTGATTGAACGCTATCACTGCCTCTTCGGAGTTGGTAAAACCTTTGATGAGAGGAGATCTTTGATTTTGGGGAAAATACAGAAATCACAGGGTGCTAAGTCGGGGCTATGCGCAGGATGGGTGACGAGTTGTATTTTTTCGGAAGCTAAAAATGACTTTGTTTTGTTGGCCGTGTGTGAAGAAGCGTTGTCATAATGTAGGAGAACGCGGCTTTTGGGTCGTCTTTCGCGAACTTTTTCTAACACCCTGGGTAAACAAATGGTAGAATACCATTATACCATTGCCATAGATAACCATAACCACCAATTACCTCGGCATTAACACTCTTTTGATATTCAAGTGGAATTGTACAGATGGGACCCGTAGCTGAGAAAAAAAACGCGATAATTTTTTTACCAACCTTTCTCGCCTGCCTCACTTTTGTTGGCCTGTTCTCATTTTCAAACACCCATTCACAAGATTTCTGTTTTTTTTCGGGTTCAAAACAATAAATACACGTTTCGACTCCTGTGACAATCTCATAAACAGCATTAGAATGTCTGTGGTCGTACTTCAGTAGCATCTGTGAGCACCATTCCACGCGAGCCTGCTTATGCTCCGCTGTCAGTTCATGAGGGATCCAACGACAGCAAAGTTTCCGAACCTTCAATTCTTCGTGTAAAATTTTCTGAAATTGGCTCATACTGATCCCCAATAGTCCTCGAATTGTCTCATAGGTAATCCGCGGGTTTTCTTCAATTAGCCGCTTAACAGTAGCCACATTATTTTCGTTGACGGCAGTTGAAGGCCGCCCTTCACGAAATTCGTCATGTAAAGAAACTCGACCTCTCTCGAATTGAGCAAACCATCGCCTCACGGTGCCCAAACAAGATGCTTCTCTACCAAAAGCATTTTGAAGACAAGCGGCACAGTCTTGCGGAGAGAGAGAACTTTTAAAATCATAAAAAATCATCGCTCTAAAATCTTTTCGACTTAATTCCATTTTCGATGCGTACGTAGAACTTTGATGTGTGATAAAAAACAATTGACAAATCATTTCCCGCCAATTGTTTTTTTTTATTACTAAGTAGGTTGCAACGTTTAAAAAATATAACATTCGAAATTCAAATAGTTCCGATTAGCTAGAAGTGCAAAACTTTTAGTGTGCCCCATGTATCTTGTATGTTAGGTATCTAACAATAATAATAACTTTATTTATTTACTAATAAGAAAGTCAAATTACAGGAGATATCAGCAGTATTTTGAAACTATGAATGCTGTTGATCGTGTTTTTAAGCCGAATTTTATTGCATTGCGATCGGCGAGTCCCCCGAGGAGCGATTTGTTGGCAAACACGCTTGCCGCGGATCCTTCACGCAACTTTGCGAGGTTTATTTTGCTTGTACTGCTTCTCAATATCATTCGATTCTATTGGAATTCAAAGGGTGGTTTCTCATATTTCAATTCGAATACTGTACTTTTGTTATGTATGTTTAATCGATTTTTGAAGCGCTGGAAAAGGTGATTCTTTGAACAAAACTTAAAACGAGTAGCGATAAAATACTGGGCTATGCAGACGTATTTTTGTGCAAGTATACGTAGGTCACACTATAAGTTTTGCGTAACTTAAAAAAACAACATGTCATAACCAAAATATTATGTTTTGTTGGCCGTGTGTGAAGAAGCGTTGTCATGATGTAGGAGAACGCGGCTTTTGGGTCGTCTTTCGCGAACTTTTTCTAACACCCTTGGTAAACAAATGGTAGAATACCATTATACCATTGCCATAGATAACCATAACCACCAATTGCCTCGGCATTAACACTCTTTTGATATTCAAGTGGAATTGTACAGATGGGACCCGTAGCTGAGAAAAAAAACGCGATAATTTTTTTACCAACCTTTCTCGCCTGCCTCACTTTTGTTGGCCTGTTCTCATTTTCAAACACCCATTCACAAGATTTCTGTTTTTTTTCGGGTTCAAAACAATAAATACACGTTTCGACTCCTGTGACAATGTCATAAATAGCATTAGAATGTCCGTGGTCGTACTTTAGTAGCATCTGTGAGCACCATTCCACGCGAGCCCGCTTCTGCTCCGCTGTCAGTTCATGAGGGATCCAACGACAGCAAAGTTTCCAAACTTGAAACACGAAGAATTGAAATTCTTCGTGAGAAAATTTTCTGAATTTGGCTCATACCAATCCCCAATAGTCCTCGAATTGTCTCATAGGTAATCCGCGGGTTTTCTTCAATTAGCCGCTTAACAGTAGCCACATTATTTTCGTTGACGGCAGTTGAAGGCCGCCCTTCACGAAATTCGTCATGTAAAGAAACTCGACCTCTCTCAAATTCAGCAAACCATCGCCTCACGGTGTCCAAACAAGGTGCTTCTCTCCCAAAAGCATTTTGAAGACGAGCGGCACAGTCTTGCGGAGAGAGAGAACTTTTAAAATCATAAAAAATCATCGGTCTAAAATCTTTTCGACTTAATTCCATTTTCGATGCGTACGTAGAACTTTGATGTGTGATAAAAAACAATTGACAAATCATTTCCCGCCAATTGTTTTTTTTTTATTACTAAGAAGGTTGCAACGTTTAAAAAAATATAACATTCGAAATTCAAATAGTTCCGATTAGCTAGAAGTGCAAAACTTTTAGTGTCCCCCATGTATTTATTGAAGAGCAATAAATAGTTAATGCTGTCAGGAAATACCATATATTAAATTGTATATTTAATTTATATTCAATCCGGTTTAGAACGAATTAGTCTAAGTTAAATTAAAATCTATTAGCACGTACAGTAATAAGCGGCACAAGTCCAAAGAATTTAATAAACCGACTCAAAGTTATTCTCGATTGAGTTCACAATTTTCTATATTGAATCGAGAGAGTGGTCTGGAAGAGGTTGCTATGATACCTTACAGAAGTTAATAAGTCATAAATGGTATGGGGGAGGGAGATGGGGCGCTGGCGTCTCTTTGTGTTGGAAAGGGAGACCTGCCCCCCAGGTGGCGCGGTGTTGTGCAATCGTGTGGAAAAAGGTGCGTTTGCAGGAGCTGCGAGGTGACACAGATTTAATGTGTTTTTTGACGACATAGTTGTCTGCTAACGACTCGGAATTAAAAACCGATTTCATTTTTGTAGTTTGTTGAATTATATGGCTAGTGATACAAAGTAAAGACGATGACCATTTTTTTCTCTTTAGAGATTTGGGTTATGATCGAGCACTACACCACTAACCTACTACTAAGAAAACAAAATAACTACAATTGAAAAAAATACATCGAAACCATCCACAATATTTCCAAAGATTTTAAGAAAACATTACCAAAATATTATATTCTACAACGAAACGTTAGTAACGAAATTCTACAAATACAGTTCTATAAGACGTCTATTACTGATATCGGTCCTCAAATCATCAATAGGAAACGGCCCTAAAACGCGTTTAAAAGATATTTTGTTTTCAAGCACGCTCTGATGCAGCGATAGGCGCTGAGTGCGCTCTATCAGAAGTGGGCGATCGCGGCTAAGTGCCGGCCGCCGAGCCCTTACCTAGCAGGGAGATGTGCATTAACGCCGACAGAACTTTAAAACAATGTGAAATATATTTATAGGCTTCGAATCGGCCTACAGCCATATTTTTGCACATTCTGATAGTTACAGTTTTGCGAAAAAATCATCTTACGTTTTTATGGCTAAACTTTTGCTTGAAATGTGGCTAAAAACTATATTTTTTTTAAATATTATCTGCACGGCGCTTAACAAAATATAAATAAAATGTTTTGAAAAGAAAAAAACGAAAATTTGACGTTTTGTGGTTGGTTAACGAGCTGTTGTCTGTACAATGGTGACAGATTGAAGATAAAAATACTTAAATTCATTATTCCTAAGTACAAAGGCAAGTGCTCATTACACAAATATTTACCCCGTTTGTAATTCGAACCCGCAACCGCCTGGATTGTAGTCAGGAGAACGAACCACTAGACTAGACGGTCGTCGTAAATAAGTAGTGATGCATTCACGCGAAAAGGTAATTAAAATCTGAGTTATCGGCTATGTTTAGGAACCCTAAGTGGTTATGAATTTGTTTACCAAGTTTAGCGATTTTAAATTTGCTGAGCATTGTGATACGGGCTGTAATAATGTAGTCAGCGGTTTTTGAACTATTTAACTGGATTGCGTCCTCCCCTCCCGTCACGGCTTTTAGGGAAACGCATTCATCACCACGGAGGGTCCCAGTTTGTCAGATAGCTTAGCGCGAACATGTTAATATATGACGGGTCTCACTTTAAAAACAACTTCTTATGTGATATTAATCTCTCTACGACCATTTTATAGTAAGTGATAATAGACGAATTTAGTAACATAGAAGCAGGTTTGTGTATAACTGAAAAAATTAACCTAAAATAATAGTTGTACAGCTAGTTTGAGGTTTTTTGAAGCAGTTAATTTGTAGTCGTTTGCACAGCAAGCAAAACTTTAATTTTATTATAATCATGCTAAGAGTATTAACATCTTGTAGTTTTGAGATTTCTATATAAACTGACAAGATGACAACTATGTTTTCCATCCGCAACCGCAATACACGCATCTCAAAGGCTTCAAATGAAAAAGTGAGCATAAAAAAGTTAGATCGGTCCGATGGGCAGATATTCTGATTCAAACGCCGCCTAGTCAGCGTAGCAATATGAATCATATTTTCTGAACATACTAAAATCAGATATGGCATCGTACAGTTTTTAAAAGATAATAGATAATTCATTGACCGTAAAATGACCGTATTTATGCTCAAAGCTCTAAGGAAGCTTCCCAATTAGTCGACAGAGTGCAACGTGGTTTGGTGGGGTATTAGCTATGAAGGACTGTGTGTGTGAGCTGTGTGTGACTGAGCCATACTTTTGTGAAAAAGGTATCAAAACATCGGCACAAATGTATCAAGATACCATTCTTGAGAAGGTAGTGAAGCCCCTTAACAACACCATGTTCCATAATCAAGAATGGTCCTTCCAGCAAGACTCGGCGCCGGGTCATAAAGCTCGGTCTAAGCAGTCTTGGTTGGAAACAAACGTTTCGGACTGCATCAAAACTGAAGACTGGCCGTCGTCTAGTCCCGATTTTAATCCAATCAAAATCGATTATGATTTAATGTCAGTTTTAGAGAGTACGGCTTGCTCTAAATGGCATGATAATTTGGAGTCCCTAAAACAATCCGTACGATTGGCAGTAAAGAATTTTCCCATGAAAAGAGTGCGTGCTTCTATTGATAACTGGCCTCAACGTTTAAAGGACTGTATTGCAGCCAATGGAGACCACTTCGAATAAGCTTTTTATATTTTAAATTGTTTTATATTTATGTATTAAACTAACACACTGTAAAAGTAATAAATGTTAATTGCAATGGAATTTTTTTTCTTTGTTTCAGTATTTATGGCAAGACTAGGTAGTAACTAATTCAGTGGTACTGGCAACTCTACGATCGTGTAGAATTCTTGCTTACCTTTTACACGTCGTTTAAATGTTATCTCTGAGTCATGTATAGAACAAATGATATTATTTCAAGCCATAAGTCATTCAAATGTTATAATATACAACTATTAATTAAAAATGAATTATTTGAAGTGTTATTAGAACCTGCCATTTTATATCACAAAATTCTTATTACTAAGCTTAGCTGTCTGTCCGTTGTATGTTAGCGTTATTTATAGCGGATAACCTCTAAAAAATATGTTTATTTGGAATTATCCGTATTAAGTCGTAAAAATCTAAGCATCAATGCCGCATCCACCTACCGGCTAAGTTTTAGCTATGGGTCGTTAGACCGAGCTCGTTGGACCGAGGCAACTTCATTTGCGGGCTCCTCTGGCCGTGAAATGAAGTCGGCCCAATATTGCGTCGATAGGGCTATATTAAAGTAGACGCAAACGAGTTCCAATGGACTCGCTGATCTCGCGTTTGTCTCATTTCCGAGGGGAAACTGTGCGATAGACAACGATAATTCTATTTTTAATATTCCTTTTTTGGAATAATTCCGTCTTTGTTTTAGGCTTTTCCGATAATCCTATATCAAATTTAAGCGTTGGCTTAGGAATATAAGCTATAGGACTTTGTCTATTTATGTACAAGTAAACTAGAATTGTTTTTTATATTTATAATTTTTAATATTTTATTATATACAGGATGGCCCGAAAATTGACGTCCAAAAATTTTTTTTAGGTGCCTCGTATTGAGAGGTATCTAAATCACCCCTATGTTCTACGATTTTTCGTAGTTTTCGAGTTACGATATTTTTTAATGAATTTTTGCAAAATTGCTACCGAATCAGTTTGAGAAAATAAAAAAAAAAGGTAGAAGGTTTCTTCAATTTTTTTTCTTGCAGCTAAATCTCTATGAACTGTGCATTTATGCAATAAATAAACAGCCTCATAACTTTAATAGAAGTTACTACAAAATTAACATAAAGTTAAGAATTTATGTTGAGTGAGTTATCATTAAAATTTACAACTTAAAATAAAAAATCTAAACTGATAACTTCTTAGTTTCTAAGTAGCTTCGAAGAATGCGCTAGACTCTAAGCTTTAATAATAATAATAAAAAAGTAGAACTTCATAAGCTATTTTTCGCTGAAATCAGCGACGAATCAATCAAAGACGAAGCGAGATGGATTTTTTTTAATTTTTTTTATTAAAAATTTAAAGAAACCTTTTCTTTTTTTTTAGAAATTTTTCAAACTGTTCCTGGTCGCAATTGGGAAAAATTCATAAAAAGAATCGTGACTCGAAAACTACGAAAAACCGTAGAGCATACATAGGTGTGATTTAGATACCTCTTAACACAAGGCACCGAAAAAATATTTTTGGACTTTTCTGGCCACCCTATATATTATTGAACACATCCAACAACGGTAAAACTATTAATATACTGGTACTACTACTATTGGCTTCTCGTTTTAAACACAATTTAAGCCGTCTTTATCCGCCATCCATCGAAACGTAACGTAAGTATTAATAAAACATTTAGTATTATAATTATCATAAAAACCGTCCAAGTGCAAGTCGGACCCGCGCTCCGAGGGTCACACTTACATGACACTTAGGCATGTAAATAGTCCGGCCATCACGGGAATTGTTTTTTTTTATAAAATTAAAAATTTACTGTTTTCGGCTATTTTCCTATACGTGCTTAAGACATTGCTAAATTTTAATTTCTCCTAAATTGTACGGTTCTAGGTCAACGGAAAGTACCCTATAGGTTTTGATTCCCTTGGGAGTGTCAAATATGCGGCATAAACGACTGCATCTTTTGATTGCGTTAACATAGAAGTTTGATTTTTTTAAAGTTTTAGGATATTGCAGGCGAGATATCAAATACTTAAGTATTTGATATCAATTTCAACTTGATATCTCCACGCGTTCTTGACAAAAAGGGTCTTGATGGACAGAGAGGCAACGAAGTGATTTTATTAAAGAGTTATTTTTGTCCGTTGAGGTACGGAACCCTAAACAACTATAAAACATGCATATGTAAAAGAATAATCAAAATGAACCTTCGATTTTGAGCTTAAATGAGCTCAAAATCGAAGGTTTACTGTAAATTGTTGCTATTGAAAAGTTCCACTGTCAAACTCCTGGCTCCAGCATGTCTTTTGTTTGTAACATATTTTATATTGCCACCAGGACTATATAATAATAAAGTAATAAACTTTCAAATCGGATCGACTTTTAGCAGTAGGTAAAAATCGACTTCCAAGGATTGATTTGATTTATTCAATTTAAAAACTTATGTCCTTGATTCTTCCCAAAAAACCTTCAAAACACTCATAAATGCTAATTTGTAAAGGTCTAGAGTTTTTATTTTTTTGGAGTAATGACAAAGCTTTTATCTCAAACTAGTTCAAGTTTAGACAGACGTCATTCTATCTAAATTTATCAAGCAGCTGTCAAATATATCATTTGTGCACGAATTAGCAAAAACTTTCAATTATTTCCAAATTTGAGAATTTTTCGAGAAACTATTCTAATTTTTATTTCTATAGTAACCTTGTTCTGACAATTACTACAAATACACAAAAAGCTGCCAAATCGATACAGCCGTTTTCAAGTGATGCTTGGCAGTTAATTATTATTCATAAAACAAGATATTGTTCTGTGACTTCTATCGTTCTTCAATATTTTAAATTTTACAATAATCGAATAGATTTCAATTTTCTTACGGAGTACGCTTATTTTAAAATGGTTAACGTAGTTAATTCAATTCATATGTGTTAAATATAATAGGTACGTTAGGTTTTATGTTTAACACATATGAATTTGAAAAGAGGAGGCTGATAATAGTGACTAAGTTTTTTCGCTGTTTCTTCTCAATACTAGCTCACATAACTGAAACATGGAAAAAGTAAGGATCGGCAAAAAATTCGTGTGTGGTACGTGCAGGGCGGAATTGAATAAATCTATTAAAAAAGTTTAATGAGTTTAAAACATTTATAGATTTTATATTTCGGATCTTTAAACAATTTTATTAAAAAATTTGGAGGCAAAAAGTCAAATCCATAAGATTTTCAACCGACTCGGCATTCGACTGTGCCATGCGTACCGCATATCCACGGTTGCTTCCTGTGCAAATTCCAGCGTGGCTTTTGTGGGTGCATGCTATCCGTACTTTGGACCCGCTGAATTTTTTTCTGAAAACTAAACACCACGCCTCTTTACAGGTTGGACGGGATTGGTCGGATCGTATCCGTAGCCGTAGCCGTGCGGGCCAATGAGGCGGGCGGCCACGCGCAGCCGTAGCGCCGTAGCCCGGAGGCGCGCGGGGCGCCCGCCATCGACAGACGCTACGAAGGAGCTGCTACGTCTGGAATCTGGAAAAATGTAAGTAGAACACTGGATTTTTGAATTATAAATTTCTGGAAACTGTATTTTTTTCTCGTTAGGTTCTATTTGTTACGTTCGACGATTTGATATCGATTTTTACCATTGCCGTAAAGTATATGCTTAATATGTATACATACTATACCTACCTATGCGCACCATCTATATGTAGTTATGTATTTAGCTAGGGTTAGTTATGTAACCAGAAAATTTTTGCGATGCGTTTACTAGAATCAAGATGAGTTTTAAAATGGTTTTAACATTTCTTTTAAATATGATAATCCTTATTTGTGCTATCGTCAGATCAGTTTAATAATAAAACAAGATTGTATCAATTAAAGAGGTGATGTTACTAGATGTTAGTTTAATAAATACATTAAGGTGTTTTAATAAAATATTATGAAAAGACCAGCTAAACAATATTTTGTGAATCATGTCACCATGAAATCAAAGTTATATTAACAATTTTTCTTTATATTTTGCAAGTTCCATGTAAAACCTTATACCTACTGAGTGGTATTTTTTTTAGATATCTTTAGAGGAGCTGAAATTATTTCTGAGAATTAGTCTTTGTTTTTAATTACCTTACATGCAATTATTATGAAGCTGTATTAGAATATTAATATTACATATAATACTGATGTTTATTTTATTTTATTATTTACGCATTGCTTATTACTTGTGGACTAAATTAAGTAAACACCAGGATTTATATCTTACTACCTACCTGTCCCGGCTTCGCATGGGTAGCATTAATTAAGTAGTAGTAGTAGTAGGTACAGATAAACATTAGCAACTCTCCTCGTCCATTAGATACTCTATTAGTAAAAACCGTATAAAAATATCTACAGTAGGCAGATAGGAAATACGACATCAAACGCAGCGAAAGACTTCTTTATGATATTATATAATACCTGGTGATGAAGGTCAATGCAACCACTATTTGAGTCCTTATTAAGAAGAGCTATTCATCTAAGTATTCATTGTTATTTTTGATTCGATTTGATGTAGTCCCGAAGCGGTGGTAGGGCAAAGCTATATTTTTAGGACTTGTAAAAGTGCCCCGAAACAAGCCTAATAAATAAATACAAATGGCTAAATATATTGCTAAGTGCAAAGTTTGAGAACGGCCGGACCAATTCAGTATTTTTATATATATTCGTTTAAAAGTAAAATTTCCGGGAATTGTGTCAAGTTTGAGAAAAACTAAACGTCCCTTTTCTGTACGATTTTTGCTAGTAGTTTGTAGGACTACGGGTGCATATGTCGTTTGAGACTGTAAAATTTTGGCGAGACAACGTCTGTCGGGACTCGGGACCATAGACTTAGATAACGCTACGCTGTAGCAGCTAGTACTGAATAAATGACTATTATAAATTATAACTATTATTATCATATTATATTTTTTACAGGTGTTAGTAAATCATGAGTGCCATTTGATGAAGGAGAGCGCAACACCATGCAGGGGCTCCAAGCGGCGAAAGACAAGGCCTCCGGCCTGTTCGCCAACAAACCCCTCGTGTTCAAGTAAGTGTTCTCTTACATTTTTATGCCATAGTGCTTTTATTCACAGTTCAGATAATTGTGTTTGAAAAAATTAATGTTTTTGATATTTTATCAAGCTTCAATTATCGGCCACGGTTTTGGTAGATACAACGGGCATAAAAACACATAAAACAAGGTTTTAGTAAACTAACTTAAGTTACAAGTGAATCTAAACTTTCTAAAAATCTAAATTGACTTGTCAATTAATAATACACCTTAAAAGGAATGCTATCAAAGCCAGTTAAATTTATATTTATCGCTTTTAAATCGTGTGGTGATGTGAAACGCATACATTCCATATTTTAAGCAATAAGAGACCGAAGTGTCAGTGATGATAACAAGCGAAGAGACGATACTTTATTATAGAGAAGTATAGCAATTCATCAAAATAATTAGGTACATAATTGTATGTATTGACAAAACAAAACAGTAAAAAAATCAATAACTAAATTAAATTTGAAAATTTAAAAAAAACCACGACTCAGATGTGCTGCGTCAGCTCAAGGCCTCGATCATCATTTATCTAACACCGATTCATTGAAAACATTCTTATGAGTCCAAACACGATATATCTGCTGTGTTACTGAGGACTTGGGAATCCAGCAGTCTCTTTGATGTGCATCATCAGCCTAAGGCCTCAATCATCATCTATTTAACACCTACTTATTTAAACCATGCTTGTAAGCCTAAACACGCAAAATCGGCTGTAAATTGCCAAGTAATTGGGAATCCCGCAGACTTCTTGATGTGCAGCATTAGCTCAAGGTCTCACTCATCATCTATTTAACACCTGCTCGTTAAAACCTTTATTATGAGCCCAAACACGCTGTATCTGCAGTAATTTGCTTTGGAGTTGGGAATCTCACAAATTCCTTGTTGCTGCAGCATCAGTTCAAGGTTGTCATGTCTTTAGTTTAAATGTCCGTTATCTAAGTTAAATTTAATAGAAAAAGCAATCAAATCCATTTTATTCGGTATATCTAACGTCTTGACAGGCTCGTATGGAGTCAAGATACTTAGTCACAACAGCCCCAATCAGCCTGCCTAGCATGAGCACTAAAAACACGATATGATATGATATGATATAGCGAAATATCGACACCAACTGTAAAAATATGATAGATATAGCCGCCATGTTGAATCGCCGTCACATATTAAGATCGCTGTTTCGATAAAAATTTAAAATGGGCGGCTAAATCTATTATATTTTTAAAGGTGGTGTCGATATTTCGCTATATCATATCATATCGTGTTTTTAGTTTAAGTATCTTGACTCCATACGAGCCTGTCTGGGCAAGTTAGGAGCAAAAGAAAATTTTACGTGATTGCTTAAACATTTTTTATTTATATTTTTTTTAATTGAAAAATATATCGAAGACTTGTCAAAAAGATTCAGGCGAAGGGAAACACATCAATTTTCTTTCTTTGGTGTGTATTTTCCGGAGTAGGTACCCTATACGTACAATGATCATAATTCGAACGTAGAATCCCTAGCGCAGCCACAGTGGGTTCGGTTCGCATGACGACACAAATCCGGATGATGTCTGTTTGTTATCAGCGCTGCGCATTCGGCAGGGCTGGCCCCGCCGGTAATCGCATTATTTATCGGGCCCGCTCCATTAACGAGGTTATAACCGTTTTTTGGAATTAGAATTGTATTAAATTTATTAGCCTATATTTTTTATTTATAAAGAAGCATTCTTATTATTTATTTAAATAAAGGTCGATTGACCTTTTTATTCTCCATCAATTTTATTTTAATTATCTACATATTATAAGTAGTATTTTAAAGATGCAGTGTACGTATGTGACGTGAGTTGTACAGTAGCTCAGTAATCAAAGTTCGTCTTATATCCTTGGGTTGAAATCCTAGCACGTTCCTATTAGTTAAACATTTATATTCTATGTAGCGATTATGGTACAAGGTGTAATTGAAATAACGCAAAACCACTTAGGGCTTATTCTGGTGCTCTAAGACAACTTTTTCTTGGGGTCCTTGCACTCCTCTTAAAACCAGGTGAAATCAGTTTGTATGGAGAGAGAAGTCAGTCAGTCATTTTTTTTATCCTCCATACATCCGTTCACTACAGAGTTCCGTTGCAATTTGCATTGTTTTTTAACCTAAAAGGTTGTAGATTGGCAAGACATCGTTCTTTTTACATGCGAAATTTTTTATTATTTATTAGCGGTAATTTTTTTTTATAAAAAATTGTTTTATTTGTCAGTTTTTAGTTTTTTTTACAGTCTAAATGGCGATCTGTGATGTAATTATAGCTAAATTGGTTCTCATGACGATCAAATAAGTCCAACACGGCTATGATACATTGTTTTATCACAGAGTTCCGGTGCTTACCTTCCGCCTTCTTCGTCAGATCAGTTTAATGGTATCATTCTCACCAAAATCATTTACTAAAATTTGATTTGTCGACTATGGCAAGGCTTTACTGTCATAGTAAAAATATCTTATCGCGTGGGTGGGGCGTGCGTACCTTACTCGTGGAAGGCTATTGTGGCCAACTATGGTCTCTTTCATCAGTTCTACCTCAGCAAATGATACTTTCTGAATGCAAATGCTTGATTTGTTGTTAAATATACTAAAATCGCTATATGTATACCTATAATATTTAAGGAGTTCCCTCAATTCCTTATGGATCCCATCATCAGAATTGAATTTTGAAAAAAATGGGACCAATCTGATGGTAAAAAATTCTTTTTTCTATTGAAAGGGTATCAATAGAAAAAAGAATTTTTTTAAATCAGTTCATTAATGGCGGAGTTCTGAGGTAACAAACATAAAAAAAAACAACAAAAAAAACATACAACCGAATTGAGTACCTCCTCCTTTTTTTGAAGTCGGTTAAAAAGTAACTGTTTAATCTTATGTTTATAATATTATCTAGAAACAATATCCCTTGAAAATTCTACATAGCAATAAAATATCATGCTTTACAATTTACAAGACGCTTCGTTGAATTAACAAAAGTAAAACTGTTGAAATATTTAGCTCTTTTAATTACCAATAAAACATTTTTGCATTTAGAACATACACTAACAACAAACATAAGGAAATACTTACTTAGATTATTAACCGACTTCAAAAAAGGAGGAGGTTCTCAATTCGTCGGAATCTTTTTTTATTTTTTATGTATGTTCAGCGATCATTCGGTACTACGTTGATCGATTTCGATAATTATTTTTTTCTTTGAAAGGTAATATTTTCAGAATGGTTCCATATAAATTTGGTTAAATTCTGATGATGGGATCTATAAGAAAATCATCAAACATTGCATGAACTCCGTACAACGCCAACTAATTTAAGTATCTATCTTACCTAATATCTTTGCCAAATGTGGACCGATTTTGATAATTAGTTTTTTAATGAATAGCTTATACTTCAAAGATACTATAATAAAACATTTTCGGCAAAAAATTTCACCCCTAAGGGTGGAAAAATAGGAAATGAAATCGGTGTTCAACAGTTAAATTATGTTTGCACTCGTAAGATTTGTTTTGATTGGGACTTATCACTAAAATAGATGAAATAAGTTAATTTTATAAAAAAAATTAAAACCGACTTCAAAAAACTAACACGCAAAAAATTATCTTAACACGTAAGAACCTAATCAGTTACTTTTGGAGTCGGTGCCAGTCGATGAGAGATTCTATGTTTTCGTTTGCACCGACTCCAAAAGTAACTAATTAGGTACTTAAGTGTTAGGATTATTTTTAGCGTTTTAGTTTTTTGAAGTCGTTTTTTTTTAACACGACTGCAAAAGAACTACAAATATTTCAAACTGTAAAAACAAACCGACGACCCTAACGCATCGTTAGAGGAAAGTCCGAGGATTGCCCGCCCTTATATTTTATTTCTTTCAACGCGTATTATCCGCTGTCAATAATATCGACGATCGAGTCGCGGCTCCTGCGATTGCTTCCACTCAGTGAACGAAAAAGACAAAGAAGCAGTCTTTCAGAAAATGACATTCAAACCCGAGGTATAAAGGCAAAACTCTAAATCCATAATTAGCCTAAATGGAAATTAAAACGCCAAGCAAATAATTACAAATATGTAAGATAGTGAAACGGTACTCAACTTTAAAGCTCTGTTGTCACGAAATAGCAATCGATTTGATCATATTGTAATTTTTTGACAAGGAGACAAGACACGATATTCTATTGTAATATAATGTTATATAATGATGACAGAATAAATAACGGAGTCTTCGGAGAATAATAAAGTGTTATTTTAGTTAACTCTTACTGTGTTGATTTTCGCATTACTATCCTTTTAAAAGCATTTGTAACACTAGTAGTAAAAAAAAAACTAACTAATGGTGCTGTGAACGCCAATCAACGGTCAAGTCGAACGTAATAAGGTGAAGCGTAAGACCTTTGATAAATAATAATAATAAATTGTTTTCATAATCAAACCAATTATCTAGCCTCAAACTAAGCAAAATTTGTACTATGGCGACTAGATAACGGATAAACATACTTAAATACGTATATAAACATCCATGACTTAGGTACACATGCTCGTGCTTATCACACAAACATTTGCCCATTGCAGGATTCAAACCCGCAATCGCTCGGCATTGTAGACCGGAGCGCAAACTAGTACACAAGACGTTCGTCAATTCTGTGTTTCTTTCGTTACTTCTTTCCACCCTACTTCTCTCAACGTATGAATTGTTTCTTTCCAATTTCTTTGTTTGTCTTTTTTATAGTTAACGAAGGTTTGAGAAAAATGATAAAAATCAAACATGTTTCGGAAAATTGGTTATATTATGTATATGTTTCATTGCTCATTATGTATATGACCATCAAGCCCAGAACCGGGCTTCTCCTTTATAAATTGTTTTCACTTAGAAGTGTACAATATAAGTATACTAATGCATTTATTATACTTATTAATTTATAGGTAAATTTATCATGCTTAATAATTTTTAGAAAATATTATGATACAAATGTGTTAAAAAATCCTAGGGATCTTGTATGATACCTAATATTTTCAAGTTGGTTGGGTTACCAATTGGTCGGACCGTAAATCTTACAAATTGTAGTCATATAAAGCTGAGTGATTATTAAATCTATCTTACTTAGTCTGGCCATAAATACTGTTACAATTTAAAATAAACAAAATATTACATTTGAATTTGGAATCTGCTATTTTTACATGATTGTTTACTGAGTTTTCTCATTTTGGCGCCAATACATTGTACAATATTTTGCGATATTAAAATGACCAATAATAAGTAAGTAATTTATGATTAAAATGGAGTAGGTGATAAAGAGAAGCGAATCGCTGTGATTGCATTACACAAAGTAGGTACGGAGCCAAATGCAATTTTTAAAACTCTCCATACGCTTGGTATTAATAAAATATTTGTGTACCGGGTACAATGAGACCTCTTCTGTTTGTGACAGAAAAAGATCTGGCCGTCCACGTAGTGTTCGTACGAAAAAGGTGGTCAAAACAGTAAGGGAAAGAATTCGAAGAAATCCTGTCTGAAAGCAAAAGATTTTATCCCGGGAGATGAAGATAGCACCTCGCGTATTTTAAAAGATTTCTTAACAGATAATTTAAAAAAGAATAGGGTGGTAAAATCGGATCAACTACTGAAACGGTACGCAAATGGAGGTCACAGAAAATGTTTGTTTACTGATGAGTTTTTTTTTGTAATTGAGCAACATTTTAATAAACAAAATGACCGTATTTATGCTCAAAGCTCTAAGGAAGCTTCCCAATTAGTTGACAGAGTGCGACGTGGGCACTATCCGACTTCAGTGTATGCTATGAAGGAGTGACTGAGCCATACTTTTATAAAAAAGGTATCAAAACATCGGCACAAGTATATCAAGGTACCATTCTTGAGAAGGTAGGGAAGCCCCTTAACAAAACCATGTTGCGCCGGGACATAAAGCTCAGTCTACGCAGTCTTGGTTGGAAAGGAACGTTTTGGACGAACGAATTTATGTATTAAACTAACACACTGTAAAAGTAATAAATGGTCTTTGCAATAGAAAATAATTTTTTTCTTTGTTTCAGTATTTATGGCAAGACTAGGTATATTTAAATAAAACAAAGTCGGGTTAGTGATATCATTTATAAGTTAAGAACGGCTGGACAGATTTTTATGATGAAATTCACGAAAAAAACAATATCTTCATATGTTTTTATAGGGCGGTACAAAGTTCGCCGGGACATCTAGTATAAAAATAAAAGTATGCGCACAGACAATACACCAACTGTCATGGTCTCTAAGTACGGAATACTAAACACGGAACACCAAGACTTGAGCTAATTTAGAAAATATCATTATCTGAATTTCCGTGCCACTACACCAATTGAGTTGTCAAATCGTTCGGTTTTCAAATTGTTGAATAATTTTAGTGTTATTTAAGTTATGTCTGGCAATACCTAGGTATGTTGTATCGTATCGTATATAGTCACATATTATAAATAAATGTATCCTCCCTAAGGTTTTAAGCCCACAAATTGGTTGCGAGCTCAGAGGAAGGGTAGCGGCTCATTATTTAGTCCGTTTAAATGACTAAGTCCTTAAAAGACATTAGCAGGCTTTGTACCGCTATCGCCGTACACAAAAGAGATTTGCAAGCTGATGGGGGCGTCCGTCCCGTCAATTATCGCTAGTCATATTTAGCTTACTCTACACTTTATAAGCTACCCCCTTTTGTTTTCTGATTCCTTTAAAAGGTTGGTAGCGAAATGAAATCGAAATGAAATTTCATTAGATACAATAAATTTAAGTGACAAGGTAATTTGAAAATCAATTAATTGTATGATTTATGGAAACACTAAAAAATTTGGAATGTAGGAAACGGAATATAGCAGCTACAACCTGTAAGCAGAAATCAAGAAAAACTTTGAATGAACGATCAATGAATGATCAATGAATTTCAGCCATAGGACGTCCACTGCTGAACAAAGGCCTCCCCCGTTGACTTCTAGATTGACCGGTTGGAAGCGGCCTGCATCTAGCGGCTTCCTGGAGACGAATATTATCTTCCTTCTTTCTTCTTCTTCTTAAGCTAGGCTTAAAATAATAAGAATTTTAAAACTGCATATCGATGTTTTCGTCAGAAGACTATTTGCACAACGGCCTACATAAGTCCAGTAGCCAAGCACATCTATTACGAATAATGAAAGCTCAATTAAACATACTTCAATTGATTTAAGTTCATGTCATATCTCAGCAAAGAGCACGTTCGTACGTAAGACACAACCATAACTTAGAGAAGAAGAAGAAGAGAGGGAAGGTGTTTAGCGGTACACTTCAACAGATGTGCCAATAAACTGACTATTTAAAACTTAAATCGTTGTCGTTTCTCTCATAAAATTCACCATTGAGGATGTACTGATGATAATCCCTCCTTTCCCTACCTTCGTACTTTTTATATCCAAATTGCTGTTTTCTAGATTTTTTTTTATTTCTATAAAAAATCTTGTCATGTCGTTATATCAACGCAGCTTTTAGCAAATTTATTTGTGGTATATAATACCCTATAGTTGAAAAAGATTGAAGCCTCTAATTGTTGCCCCATAACAAAAACTCACGCCTCATCTGCCATCCCTGGTCTAGACAAAATACGTATAGAGCACTCACGCTAATTATTTCCGCCATTTGAATATTGCCAGCGACAATTAGTCGATTGGTCCAGCGCCCGCGGCTGCGACACGGGCCCCTAAATAATTGCTCTAGCCCGTTGTTTTACGAAAAGGCGTTCGCACGATTAATGTATTAAGGTGTTTTGTATAGCAACTTGATTAAAAGATTTATAACGAGCAATCAATCGATTTCAGCAAGTTGTTTATGCAGATTCATCTTTAGAATAATATTTGTGATTTAAGCACGATCATTTGTAGCTGAGCTATGGTACATCTTCTAGTCGCCTAAATGTAAGCTTTGAGTGAGTGAGGTTGATTTAAAATACTTTTTGTTAATGGACTGGAAGTTGACGTTGTTGTTCTTCCAAACTATTGCCCCCGTAATACTATTTGTTTCTGTAATATTTCGAATGATGAAGGACTGAAGGAAACAACTCTATTAAAACAAATTAGAAAACGATCGTGCCTGTTCCACTAAATAATCTACTTAACTATACTTTAATATTAAAGTATGGGATAGTAAACAATGTCTGTATAGTTATTATTTTGTCTACGCTTTTAAGACTGCATCATCGGTATCACAGTAAAATAAAGATCGACGTTTTCACCTTACATTCATGCCCCCTACTATTTTTATTAATTGGGTCATAAACACATTCTATGTGACTCCAATAGGCGTTAATAATATTTCCTCAATTTGAACCTTCACCGGATGAGAATAACTATCGATAACAGCAAACGGAAATAAATTCGATACAAAAGAATCTCGATGAATAATAATGCATTTTCTGTCCTTGGTACCAAAAATGTATGTATTATTACTTAAAAATTGATTCTATAATCGTTTTAATAATGTATCAACATAACAAGATAGATTGTTTAGGTTTGAGTAAAGGTGCAAATATTAATTGCCAGAAAATTGTTTTGTTGTGTCCTTTTATTGAACTAATTTAACACTGTATATAATTTTCGTAATTTATTTAAGTCCTTAAGCAAAACCGGCTAAGTGTGTGTCAAAACACGCGTATCGTAGAGGGTACCGTAGTAATAAGTTAACGGAGCTAGAAAGTAAAAAATCCAGAGTTCGTGTTTAAAAAACGTATAGAGCAATGTCAAAGTCTCGCTTTACATTCGTATATCCCATCCTCTGGAGTTTACGAATTTTATGTACGGATTTATACCACTTGCTCGGCGTTAAAGGAAAAAATCGTGAGAAAACCAACTCATTAAATACCACTGGGAGAATGTTTAGCTGTCGTGGTAAGTCATGGTTCAGTAGAATTAGGCAGACCGTGGTTTATCTTGGCGTTTAAGAAAAAGATAAAAAAAAAAATTAATAAACATTAGACATGACACACAACATTACACTATATTTCATGATTTGACCATTAACACCCACCATAATATTCTTTGTGCAATTTGCTTCTTACTCTAAAAAAAGTCATTCTTACACTTGATTCCCACACAATAATTACGTATATTATGTTTGGCGGCGTATCTTGAAATGCCTAGGCAGATCACAATTTGCATAATTTCACGATCACACCACCACATAGTTATGATCTAAATGGTCTGGGTTCGAGGGTTATGGAGGTCAGATTGCTATCGACCCAAATGCAATAATCGACTTGCCTGTTTAGGATCAAGCTGATCAAGCCTAAACCTAACGCGTCATTTTAAAAAAACGAGAAATGACGAAAAAGGAACAAGAGATTAGATAAGTTTACAACAAAATCCTGAATAGGTAAATTTGACCGAATATTTTTTGATAGAAAACTTGTATACCTCTAATTAAGTTTTTTTTTTAATAGATGTAAATAAGTAAGTATTGTAATAAAAGTAATAATATACCATCTAATTAATTGTGGCATGAAAACAAAAAACATTATTTTCTATGTTTACATACAAGAGAGATCTATTGAAATCGCTGCTTTTGTTGCAAAGGTGGATTGACAGGCGGTGTTGCGTTACCCGCAAATTGGCGGCGAAACAGCCGCCGGGCTCTGTATGAAACTTTAATGAGGTTGCTTTGTGGTATCACCCAAGGGATGTCCAGTGGGTTATTAGAGAGATTTATTTGAATTTCCTAAGACAATTTGTTTTTTATACGAACACATCTTTGTATAAGGTCCTCATTTATTAGTTTTTACTTTATACAAACTCGTGTCAGCAGGCCGGCGCGCGGTTAAGTATGGGGAAGTGAATTTATTTTTTGCGATTTCGATGCTGGTTTCATAAAAAAAGTTGCTGTAAACTCTCTAGATCCTCAAAGAAAGTTTTATAATATAATTTACAATGTAATAATGCGTAAAAAAGTGTAATTCAATAAAGTTGAATATATGACATAATAATCTTAGCGTGTTTATTGTGTGTGAATTTCACACACAATAAATCCTAATAAAATTATATAAATTGAGTTGTGTAGGTAGGTTACTTAGCTGACTACTGAAGTTGCTATTACAGTTTTGGCAGCCAAAACAATACAAGTGCATATTATTAGTTACACGAGTAAGTTCAGTTAGAAATACGTTACGTACTGTATTACATGTTTGAGTCAAGATATCATTATTTCTCTAACTCAATATTTTAAAAAACTATGATCTCAAACATTTAATTTCATGCTTATGTCTCGAAACAATTTAATTTTAAAATACAGGGTGTAAGGTGATACAGGTTTCTTCTCAAGAATATTATAGATTACTAATATTAAAAAAAAAGTCTGTTCCATTATTTGATTATGAAAACATTTTTTTAATATAAATTAAGGTTAAGTACGAAAACTTTGATTTTAATGTGGAATAATGGAATAAACTGGGTCAACGCAGTAATTCAGTTTGAAATTTTTTGGCAACACTGAACTTGCTTAAAACTATGTCACTGTCGCGTTCACAAGCGAAATGATGTACAAGTATTTGGCAATGCGCAAAGCTCTTTCTAAAACTTAACACGTGTAAAAGACATAGGGGAAAATACACAAGCTCCCTGATTTTTCTAAGATACCTAAACAATGGGGGGCCCTACTTATGGACTCTTGTCTTAAGTTTTATTTTTATTTTACGTCAATCATTTTGATCCAATTTTTGGCGATGGGTATCGCGACTGGCAAACAGCAAGTCTGATAAACTTGAAATAAAGTCAAATGACAGTATTTGTTTTTTATTTATTAAACCATACCATATTTAAGTAAAGAGAATAATATTATTTTAAGAAAGAAAAAAACTACGTTTATGTAACTACAAATTTACGGTTTTTGGACTTTTGTCTTTACTTGTGCTATAAGACATTGTTTCTCGCCAAATTTCATGATTCTAGGTCAACGGGAAGTACCCTATAAATTTTGATTCCCTAGAGCAGCGGTTCTCAATCTTTTTTGGTGACGGAACCCTTTTGGATAGCAAAATACTTGATGGAACCCTACAATAAAACAATGGTTTTTAAGTGTATTTTTTATTAATAAGCATAATTAGAGTACCATGTAACAGTTACTTATTACTTACTTACATAACAAGTATAATAATAAATATAACATTGAAAAAGAAAAAAAATCTAACTAATGGGATGTATGAAACTGTTTTTTATTTTTCATCAATTGGTTGATATCAGGTTTCATAGAGGACAGTTGAAGTCTCATATCAGGTTCGGCGTCCAGTCTATTGCGGTATTTTGTTTTCGTGGCTGCATAGGTTGAGAATCCTGTTTCGCACAAATATGTTGTTGGAAACGGGAGAAGAATATTCAAAGCCATTTTGGCAAGCATTGGATATTCATTTCGGATTCTGCACCAAAAATCGTTGAGAGGCGTCGTTTTGAACAGTGACTCCATACTTGTGTCAGATGACATTTCTAAAAGAGATTCATATATCTCGTTTGACATACTTTCGGGCTTTTGTAAGTTGGGTAAAAAAGGATTATGAATCCATGAATTCAGTTTCATTTTTGTATTCTGTTCTTCAGGAAAATACTGCTCAAAAGATGCGCGCATCGAAGTGAGATATTGGACCAATTCTTCAAATACATCATCTTGAAATATTTCTGAGTTGTTATCGCCAAGAAACTCACTGAGTGACGTAAAGCTTTCTATTTCTCTATTTCCAACGCAAATAATCCAAAAATCTAATTTTCTTTTGAAGGCAGTTATTTTGTTACAGGCCTGGAACACTGTTGTCTGTTTACCTTGCAATGATAAATTTAATTCGTTCAGTTTCTAAAAGATATCCGCCATAAAAGACAGTCGGAACAACCAAGTTTTATCATACAAACGGTCTTTCAAATTAAAAGAAGTATCTGAAAGAAACATTTGTAACTCGGCTCTAAGTTCAAATAGCCTTGTTAAAGTTTTACCCCGAGACAGCCATCGCACTTCTGTATGGAGCAGCAGTGTTTTATGTGTGCTGCCATAATCTTCACACAATAATGAGAACAATCGGGATTGTAGTGGTCGTGATTTGATAAAATTAATTATTTTTACCGCTTCATCCATAACTAATTTTAGATTGGACGGCATTTGCTTCATCGCAAGTGCTTGTCTATGCAGGATACAATGGCTGGAACTACAATTAGGCGCTTTATTTTTTATTCGTGACACTACTCCTGCTGTTTTACCCGTCATCGCCTTGGCCCCATCTGTACAAATGTCAATGCAATCGTTCCAACTGAGATTATTTTCCTCAAAAAATATATTTATTTTATTAAAAATTTCCTCTCCGGTAGTGTTTGTGGGTAGAGGTGAACACATAAGCATGTCTTCTTCAAAAGAACTTTCACATGGATATCTCACGATAACCAGCAAGATAGCCAGACCAGCGACATCAGTCGACTCATCCATTTGCAAGACGAATTGTGTTTTTTGTAGACGTGTAACTAGTTCTTGTTTGACGTAGCTTGCTAGATCATGAATTCGCCGTGAAACAGTATCGTTAGATAGCGGCACAGTAGAAAGATGCTTTGCAGATTTTTCATCGAGCATGCATTTTGTTATGTCTAATACACATGGTTTTATTAAATTCTCAGCGATAGTGTGCGCTTCTCCTGCTTGTGCAATGCGATAGCTAACTAAATATGATGCCTCCGTGGCCTTTTCATTGATAGTTTGGGTTACATGCATCATTGTTTTTTGACTTTCCAATAACTGTTCTTTTTTACGTACAAAAAATTCTTTATTCTTGTCTTTAGACTCGGGGTGTACAGTTTCTAAATGTCGGCGCAACTTGGCAGGTGCCATGGAACTATTAGGAAGCAGTTTACTACATAACATGCAGAGAGGTGAGCCGTTGGAATCAACAAAGCCAAAACTGATATATGATTCATCATACTTCCTTTTTTTCGCCTTTGAAACCGTGGAACTTGACGTCGTTGCATCATCGTCTGGATCGGTAATTGCTGTATACTCCACGCGGACTGCTTTTGAACATTCGGCTTCGTTGGAAGATGTTGTTGCGACACGTTTAACGCCTTTAAGCCAACGTTCCATTCTTTCAGGATGGTGAGGTTAAAATAATGCACGGTCGTTACTGCGTAGAAGAGTTTAGCACTTTAGTCCAAAGAAGAAATGTACAAAACTGATACAATCAGAAAACAGCAGTAGAACAATACACAATTTTTTTCTAGCAGGTAGGTACTTATCGCTCCGAACGCTAATCGTCGACTGACTAGTGTCAAGGCTTGATCATCGCTTTTATAGTCCTAGCCTCAATCTCGAACATTCTCAAAAATACTCGAGTCGGCGTCTTTGATAAATAAAAAGCCGATATAAAAATAGAAATTCAAAAAATGTGGTGTAAGCAATCTCGACTTTACGTTTTGAAGTTAGAGCCGAAAGTCGCTTGTTCACAATTATAGCGTCTAATTTCAAAGGCGGCTTTTATCAAAGGGATTGCGCGGTCACAAGTAGGTATCGGCGGTGGCGGCATAGTAAAATTGTTCGTGAATCGTGATACGCCGCGACAGAACGGTCGACCAGAGAGAGGTGTTTTGATTTTTTTTTCTAACTTCTTGCGGAACCCCGACAGGGGTATCGCGGAACCCTAGGGTTCCGCGGAACACACTTAGAGTATGGCTGCCCTAGAGTGTCGAAATATAAGTTTTTGCGGCATAAACGCCCAAGAGACTGTATATCGTTTTAATTTTAACTCGATACCTCCACGCCTTCCCGAGATAAAGGGTCTTGAGACAAACAAACGGACGGACGGCCAAAAAAGTCATCCGATGACGGTTCCGTTTTTTGCTTTTGAGGTACGGAACCCTAAAAAGTAACGTCAATTTCAGGTATCGATTTCATGTTATGATATTTTTTGAGGGATAACAGGAGAGTAGTACATTTGGACAGGTATTGTGTAGGTAGCTCCTGGATTGCTTTTTATTTGTGTGGCAGTGAACTGTGTCACTGCCGCGATTTGTCAGCCCATACAACAGTCACCTGATCGATAGGCGATGTCGTCTTCTTGTCTGGCCGGCGGGACGGCGCGGCGCCTCGTTCGGCGCCTGGGGGACGACGCCGCCGAAATAAATCTTCGCTGATCTGCTACTTAATGTTTATCTAGTTATGAAAGCAATGCACCCTTAGCGATAGATTCAATATTTGTTATTGCGAAAAAATATAAAAAAATCGTCTAAGAGCCTATTCACATACGAGAAAGATTAGCGTTTAATCTGTATCAAAATTTTTCACTATTCATGTCTTTTTTGACGGGGGCAATGGTTTTTAATGACCGTGTTCACACTATCACGAATCGTAAAAAAATACAAAAAGGACCGTTTCTTCTTTCTTAATCACGTTCGTCAAAAATACTAATCGCTTGTTGTTTATAACGAATAGTTCGCCTAAGACTGAACTCTGAATCACGAATCAATCGTGAACGGATATTATGACGAATCGAAAAAAAAAAACACGATTTTGTATGCAATGCAGGACGTGCATCTGTCATAACATGACGTATCATTTTTTTAAAGAACGAACGAGTGAATGAGCTCTAACATTTCCATTATTAGTTTAAAATTTGCTGCTTTTAAGTTAAACATTTATCCTGTGTAATAAAGATTTCTAAAATGGTATGAGTACTTTTTTATTTTTATAGAATAAAAAAATCTTTCGTTTAGGTTGTACAAAAAATTTTTTCAAAATATGTATTATAAAGTAAAGTAAGCCTATACACGTCCCACAGGTCTCATTTCTACTATGTGGTGGTTTAAGGTATGGCACCTAATTACCCAGCCTGCGGATTAAATTGATAGATGAGTTTGAAAATTATCATTAAAAAGACTGAAGTTGTTAACATTATTTATTAATATTTACATGGGGAGAACTGATTATAGTAACACAAAAAATATTAACTAACATAACTTTTTTCCATTGTTCATTTATATTCAATTAAAAAAATACCTAAGCCTAAAAACCTGTACTTACCTACATAAAATATCTGATTAAGCGCGCGCATTGCCACGCTGAATAGCTAAGCCAAAAAAAATATTGGTGCGAGCAACCTTGAATTAATTAATAATTTAAATTAAAGATTCTTCAATCAAGAATAGCTTTGGCAAGAATATGGACGCTGTTATGTTTTAATCGTTCTTTAAAAAGTATTTTTAATATAACACTTAAAAGAATTTTGTACCTACCAACATTTCATATTTTTACTTCATATTTGACGTCGAAACATAGGTGGCCTACATCACAAAACAAAAGCGGTGAAATCTCGCGTTTCAGTAAGCTTCTTATTCGCTGATCCCCCGATACACAGGATTGCGACGATACAACATACACTTGGTTTCACCCCCTATCCCTAAGCACGTTCAACTAGCTTTGAACGTCATCTTGTAGCTAAGATTCTTTTGTTTAGTCGTTTCCCTCAAAAGAATTTCACTCTCGGTTGTGTTTGTTGTAGCACTACAAAAGTTCTCTACAGAGATGAAAAATAATGGACTAATTTGAGTTACAAATTGAAAGCTCATTAAGAGTATTCTCAAGTAAAAGATTAATGCTTTGAAAGTTTACACTTTACTAATTATTATGTACGACAAAAGAATTGTTCTTTTATAATTACATTAACCGCCTCACATTAAGCGTTTCCTTCTTTAAATCACTAGAAACCGTATACTTAGGAAACGTTAAATTCAAAAGTATTTTGTCGTCAATCCCTAAACTGCTGTCCGTCAAAACTTCTAGCCGAGATTGTGTTCATTAAGGGCAGTAAGTTGTTATAATGAGAGTCCGCAGAGGCCAGGATTTAGACCCGTATCAATTAACCCATCTTGGTGATTTTAGGTCGTTGATCTTACGAGAATTACTTTAAATGACTTACGTAAAAAGATTACAATACTAGCCATTTAAAAATAGGCTTCTCAATTGTTCAGAAATTTTCAAAAGTTATTAAGAAAATGATATGCTTGTGAAATTTCAGTTTATACATTCTGTACGTGTGGCTTAGCTACTTACTTAAAAGGGCAATACTCTTCACACAAGTAGCATTTGAAGTATCAGTACGAGTATGTCAGTAAGTCGTATCATGGTAATGTTTGTATTTAAAGTACAAGTCATGATCCAAATTTTTTTAAATTATATTTTCCCCCGTTGTCGTAGTTCAGACCACTGACAAACATATTATCATTCAACCACCATTTATTATATTAAAAATTGTAAAATGAGTGTCATTTGTTTAAATTTGTTTTATTGTTATTAATATTTTTGAACTAACCTACCGAGGACGTTAGCTAACCCGTCGAATTATTTCATGTATTTCTCGCAAAGCCAGCGTTTTAGCTGATCAATGTTGATCAACCTAAGTATTATTTTTTATCTGTACTTATTAACTTATGAATTGAAACGCAATGTATAATTTTATTGACAAATGAATTGAACTGAATGCAATCGACTTTATAATCGTCCTGTCGCAATGTCCTGTTTAATTACCTTAATTTTATGCTAGCCAACTATGATCTAGGTAGTTTGTGATGGATTATTTTCTATCAAGGCCTCAAAATTATGGCCGGTTTATTAGTACAGTCCTTAATTTGGCGTGTGGCCGCGGCGGCGGGGCGGGCGGGGTATTAATCCCACTTCAAAGGACACAGAAACAGTATAGCCTCGCATTCAAATGAGCGCACCTATAGCTCGATTAATTAAATTTTACTATGGTCGCGTAATAAATATGGCTCTTTGATATCAATAAATTTTGGCAAACATCCGCTGTAATTAAAAACTGGACGGATGGTCAACGATTTTTGTATTAATTTATTTAAACTTTATTATTGCTATTTAAAATGAGCGTGCATACATAAAGCGAACGATATGTCATTATTACTTTTTGTTAATTTCACTAAGAAATATGTTGTTAGTATGTTTGGATGTTTGTGACGGTATAGTTGAAATTTTAAACTCATACCAGTCATTATGGCTGAGAGGCCAGCACACTGTACTGAGCGTCGCCTTTTCTGAGGTCCCGGTTTCGATTCCTGGTCGGGTCAATGACTTATGAGGTTTATACCTCCCCTATAAGATGCCACAGCGAGCAGGGCCGTTTTGCATCCATCGGCTGTCCGAAACCCTAACTAGTTTCACAATATAAATTAATTTAGCTTAAATCTTAGGAACGTTTTTATTCCGTTTCTGTACTTCTGTAAGATCATGTTCATTCTTCTTGGGTTTAATTCTGAATACGAAGTTGCAGGCAGAAGCTAGTAAAATATAAATATGTGTAAGATAAGGTTTTTTTTGTACACATACTTGTGTACCAAAAACAGTTATTAAAATTATTTAATGACTGTTTAGTACGTACGTAGTAACGTACTTACGGTCGTTAATTTATCTTATTGTAATAAATTGATACTGCCCTATTAATGCGGAGTCATACCTAAAGATAGAATCGTCAATACAAAATTAACGTACTAAACTCATTAACAACGGTTTCACCGGGTCACAAAAGTTCGTGGTCGCCATGTGATCGACTGTTCTCAAAACAAGGGGTTCGTCTCGGCGCCAGAACGGGCAGACGCCGCGACGCCGCGCTGCGCTCATCTCACCCGATGTGCGCTCAAAAACACCTACGTCATATAATTACACAGGTCACGCTAGCGTTTTGTGTGAATCGTTAGATTTGTTTGTTTTATGATCATTGTGTTCATCACACGTTATTGTAATAATATTGGTGAATCTGTAAAACTTAGAAATTTTATTTATTGTGGTTGCATAGTTGGGCTTGTGCCTGCACACCATGCATGGCACACACTATATAGTGATATAAATGTACCTTTTTATAGAGCTTGCAGCCCGCGCTGACGGGATTCGAGCATGGTTGTTCTTGATCGAGGGTCGTATTTGATCCTCTAAAATGGCAAACCACCAATAATAAATTCGTTTCATGGTTTAGCGCGGGTCGCTCATGCGAGCCGCACTGGCGGTCAGCGTGACTGTTAAACCATATTACAGATTTTGAATATGAAAGTTGTTTTTTACGTTTTATGTAGGTAACTTTGTCTACGCCTACTATAAATCAAATTAAACACAGTCACGTCCTCACAAAATATATTCTGTAAAAAAAACATCGACTTTCATAACTATTCAAAGATAGGTACATAAGTAATTCATTTCTTTGTATTCATTACTTCAAAGTAAAAATAAAATAAATTCCAGTCAAAAATATTTATAATTACATTAAAAAATATCTATGTATACGCTACGACGCTACGTTAAGTGCTACAGTAGCAGTAGCAGAATGTAGCATTGTAGAAGTTTTACTACGATTAGCGTAGCATTTGGGTGGTACTCTCTCACACGTCCAAATATTAAAATGAAACTCTACCTGCCTGCAATTATTGTGTTAAGATATACGTAATGTCACTAAAGTGGTGAAGCCTTAATTTTGAGTATTTTGGGATGACTATTGCCAGTCTTTATTTCCTTTATTACTCTGTGCAACCCGAGTCGTTCACATTCGCGTTATTGCGGGCGCAGCCATCTCGCTAATGTTCGCCGTGTGCAAATATTTGAGTTCGCAAGACTTATCGATCACTGCGGATCATGGCGCTCGCACTTCACTCCGCTTCCGTCACGTCTCGAGGGCCTGTAAGCTGCGCGTGCAATATCGTGCCGGAGTGTGTTTACAGACAAAAGTTTGAAGGTATGTGAAGATGAAGAACGTCTGGTTTAGTTGTGCGTGGGCTCGGACTACGAACCCAGCTGCTGTGGGTTTAAATTTTGCAAAGGGCAAATAAAATAAATAAATATTCCCCAGACAACATACGAACAGTCATTTGTACCTTATTTATGGTTGTTTATTATTATAACAAACAAATAAAATTATTGTGTTGTGGTATCGTCGTTGTTTCTGATTTCTGTAACACAAGTGCTTTGGCTACTTACCACAGGATCAGAGCAATGTAAGTGATGTTGTCAAATATTTATTATTATAATATTAGGACCATCGGTCCAGTTTTAGACGCAATAGTATATTAAGCTCTGCTTAGCTTGAGGCTATGTATGATTGTTAGATTTTTTTTTAATGAAACTGTGTCTTCGGAATTATAAATATTTAATAATTTAAAGTATTGGAAATAATATGAGACAATGAAAATTCAAACGCTGGACACTTTGAAGAGATTATGTGATTATTTTTTCACAAATAAAATTGCAATAATGCGGTGGTTCGTAGTGTATAAAAAGTGTTTTAAATAATTATAAGTACATTAATCATTCACGTATAGGGATAATTATTAAATATGAGTAAATGTTAACAACAAAAATAAAACTTTGTTAAAGTCCCGTCAGAGCATCGTTCGGTTTCACCCCGCGTCTGTCACGTATCGAGGGCTTGTAAGCTGTGCGTGCAATACCGCACTACCCGAGGGAGACTTGCATTTGTTTGTTGATTTGACTGAACACTACTCATCATTGAATTGCACGCGAATTTTTTAAAATAGTTAGAATCAATAGATATCTTCGGTTAGATACATTTCACGTTCAATTTAAAAAAATATCTGACGGCACACGCTTTATTGTGAGTGTATAAGTTAAGAGAACAATCCATAAGCACAAATCATCATTTAACATAAGTAGACAATGTCAAAAAACCTACACTAAAATAAACAACACAAGGCGCTATTTTAAAATATTAACTCTATTAAGATTAATAAGTTCCTTGGAGTCAAAATAGAAATGAAGTGACGATTATTATTGTCCTCGCCAACACTGAGTCGTACCAAAACTCGATTGAATTTCCGGGTGGTAATGACGTAAAGGCAAACGCCGGATATACTCTTAATGCATGCCAATTGTTGGCCCCAACTTCGTTAGGCTACCGCCTCGCAGCTCTCAACTTTAAAAGCTTTGCGATCCGTCAATATGTGTTAAAGCTGGTAACAAATTTGTTTATACATCCTTTTATCACTATAACTAAATTAGATAGGGCGGAGGTGGATCAATTCTTTCAACTAAAACATTTTATTATTGAGTAGAAAAGTTTATAGCAATAACATTTTGATGTCCTCTAATTAGACCAGTACGTAGTATTAGGATAAAAATATATACAGGTACTAGCTTTTTCCCGCGGCTTCGCTCGCGTTAGATTTGATTTTGAGTGATGTATGAATGTCAAACTCAATAATTAAAAAAAAACTACATAACTTCTTTATAGACAATATTTTTTACTAATACAGCATGCCTAGCATGACCATCAAAACACGATATGATATGATATAATATAGCGATTTATCAATTTTAGGATAACGCGGGTCTCGTTCTATACATCAAATGCAAAAATAAAACCTTTGTGTTGGGATCACGTGAGGCTGCCTGTCAGTCCGTCTGTTACAACCGATTAGCTCCAGAATTGCAATTTGGCACAAATAATTTCAAGAATGTTTATGTTCACAATATTAAATTTTTAAATCAAAGTTCCAAAAAACCATAAAATCTACACCCATATTGATAGTCTTTTCAACCACATCGCATCCCAACAGGGGAGATAGAATTTCACGTCCTACAACGTTAAATCTTAAAAATCGTCGTATTTTTCGTAATCAGCGATCCGATAAACCATAGAAACAATACTCATGTTGATTTTCAGACTTTGTCAGGCCCCTTCCCCTTTTTAGGGGTTGACTTTTCAAAAAATCTGTAACAGATGTTTACTCATTTATCGTAAGGAGAACTTACTCCTGTGAAGTTTCGAATAAAAGAGTCTGACTAATCTTGTTTACCCATACAAATTTTGGCCCTTAATTCACCCCTTTAGGGGATGAATTTTGAAAAATCCTTTCTTAGTGGCCCCTAGATTTTATAAAAAACCTACGTGTCGAATTTGGAATCTCTAGAACCCGCGGTTTGGGCTGTGCGTTGATACATCAGTCAATCACTTCTGCCTTTTATATATATGTTTATAGATTAATTAATATAGAATGGAGTAAGGGGCTGCGCATACAACGCAGTGGTGCGGCCTTTTTGACCGTGGAGCAATAAAGACCGCGTCTGCTCATCGATGCCCGCGGCTGCCCGCGCCGCGTACTTAACGTACACGACGTCAGTTCAGGACAACCATTTTAGTAGAGCGCGCGGTGCAGACTAAGCTAGCCGCCCGCGCCGCCTTCTGCGTTAGTGTATACAAACTGATTTGTGCGATCTACGGCGGGCAGCCACGGACATGCCGCGGTGCGGGGCGGACACTGGCGGCGCAGTCTTATTGACCGCCGAGTGCGTTGCAGTATACGATTCCCTTTGGTCTATTGTTCGCGGCGAAATTGTCCGGCCCGCTCTGCTACGTCGTGTACGCAGCGCCTTGATATCTCGAAAACGGTGCGTCCTAGCTCAAAATAAACAAAATTTTGGTCCCCGTAGACCCCAGGCGCGTCTCTGGAACACTTCAACAGCATTTAAACTAATCTAAAGCAGACCATCGATCAGGTAAGTAGCATTAGAGATCAGAGTTCCCTGCGTAATTCCTATGTCCCATGGGAATTCCGGAAAACGATATACTTTATGTCACTTCCACAACTGAGAAGAATCGCTTATGATGAAATACATCTCTAACGGCTTAGGCTGTAGAGCGTGCCAAAAAATTATAAACACACATACATACGCTCGAAAAACATAACCCTCCTACGGCAGCCGAGTGAAAATAACAATGTATGTTGGGTTAGTTTGCAACCATAAGCCGAGATAATATATTTGGTGATTATTAATTCGACAATAACAAAAATGGAACCCTTTTGAAATTCTAAAACAACCAATTTAAGTTAAGTAAGTTTACTATAAACATATCTTTAGTGATTATTACTTTAAAAATGAAGGACTTTCAAGACACAACTTAACATCCTTTTTTACCCCTTCAGGGGTTGAATAATCAAGAACGATTTATTTTCAATCGTTACCGTAAAACGAAATTTGAAAATTATTATTTGAAACTGATATGCTTTCATTAAATTTTCATTCACTATTTTATCCCCTTAGGGCTATAATTTCCAAAAAACTCTTTCTTAATGGATGTCTACACTGTATAAGGTAAGGCTGTGCGTTGATATATCAACAATTAGTCAGTTTACCATTTTATATAAATAGATAACTGAAATACAAAGTTTCTTCCCCCTTTTCACCTACTTAAGGATTGAATTCAATATTTTTTTATGTCCACAATATAAAATTTCCAAATCGATGTCATTTTCGTAATTAACATTCCAAAAAACCATAAAATCGACACCCATATTGATATTTAGACATTTCAACCCCATTGCACCCCAACAGGGGAATGATATTTGACGTACGCAACGTTGTATTTTAAAATTGTTGTTGTTTTCGTAACCAGCGACCCGATAAACCATAGAAACAATACCCATGTTGATTTTCAGACTTTGTCACCCCTTTTACCCCCTTTAGGGGTGGATTTTGCAAAAAACCTGAAACACGTGTCTAATCATTTATTGTTAGGAATACTCCTGTGAAGTTTCGAATAAAATAGTCTGACTAATCTTGTTTCCCCATAAAAACTTTGGGCCCCCATTTCACCCATTTAGAGGGTGAATTTTGAAAAACCCTTTCTTAGTGCACCCCTAGACCTTATAAGAAACCTACATGCCAAATTTGGAATCTCTAGCACCAGCGGTTTGGGCTGTGCGTTGATATGTCAGTCAGTCAGTCAGTTTCTTCTTTTATATTTATAAATAGATAGATTAGCGTTCCGTCGCATCTTATAAGAAAAAACGGAACCCTTATAGAATCACTTTGTTGGTCGTCAGTGAAAATCGTTTTTCTCAGTGTTGGGTAAAATATCATGTTAAATAAATACCAAGTCTAAGGTCATATTCTAACACTACAAATACTAAGGTAACGGTCCTTTAAGTGAAAAATGAAGGTGAGGCCTGTGCCCTGCGGTAGGACTACACTTTAGCAATGTAATTGTTATACTAAGGTAGGACGTATGTAGGCTTACCTTACTTTTTAAAAAATAGGTACTTAGCTAGATTTATGTCCCTTTCGATACCATTCTGTTTTAAGCAAGAGGTACAAAGAAACTCGTAAGATTAATTTATCTGAAACCGAGCAAACTAAAAGTATACAATGTTGTGGAAATATCCTCGTGAAACCCCCCCGCGGTTTCTCGGCAAGTTGCGTCCGACAAAGGGTTGCAGTAGTGATTGCTTAATGGACAGTAAAGGCTGAGATAGCGCTTGATAAATCACCGCCATGATTACGCCGCCATTATCTAAAATGCAATCTCGGCGACAACTCGAGTCCCGGTGTAATTGACAGCGACAGACTCTAATGGACGGGAGGTGTTTTCACTCGGATTTCAGGGAAAATTTAATAAAATCCGTATAACGGTTCGCACTGTATATGTTTTATGACCATTAGTTTAATTATAAGTACAACGCTATGCAATAATGAGACTTAAACCATAACTTGATTGCAAACCACGTAAAAATACGAATGTGCTCTCACAAAACCGATTGCCGCATATTTAAAATCCTATATGGCGTTTCGATACAGAAGCCCTCAAGTCAATCAGCGGCAAACAAATAAGCAGTCTCAGAGCTCTATCCTCCAAGCCTGGCAACTGCGCTCAAAGGGAAGCCCGCGCGACGCTCCTTTGCCAACTGCTCGCAAAGTTACAAAGGCTGTGCGAAACGGAATTTAATGAACTAACTAATAAATAAGACGGGTTCGAGGTATATTATGCTTGTTGGCAATGCAGAGAGAGAAATAAGCTCTTTAAAGATATCAACTTAAATAAATAAGTAGTAAACTGAAACAATAGACAAAATAAAAAATTTATAAATTAAATTAAGTGATATATTTACTTTTTTTACTTTTAGATGCAACTGCCAAAGTTTGAATCAATCACAGAATTTTTTAATATTTTTTTGTGATAAAACTTAATAAAAGTTTGAACCCTTTAATAGAAATAATTATGTTAATAATTCGAAAAAATACCTTATCTACCCATTTTTAGACGTCTAAACTGGCATTTCCCTAATAATTACATGCAGCATTGTAAGACTCAAATAAATCCTTCTGCAAAGCTTTACATCGTATTGAAACGTTGGCTTAGTATTTAAATGGATTCCCATTTGTAGTCCCGAACATGAAAATAGCGTGGCTCTTAAACCGGAGGGGTCCGCGTAGAGTTAATAAAATGCGCGAGGCGGCTGACGCAGAGAATGCAAATCAGATGTGTGCTTAGGCTGAACTGTTTACTGCATAGTATAATTAAATATTCTGTAACGCACAATATTTATCAGGGATGTTGAGATCTTTCTCATAAATTAATGTAAGACTTAAGTATAGCACACTAGCAGCGCTACAAAAATGTTTTTTTCATGCAAAACATTAAAGTAAAAATTTGCTTATAGACTATTAAAATCAAAACCCTTCTTTTTAGTTTTGACGTAGTCGGATAAAATGCAAGCAATCTGCATAAAACAAAAGTAACTTGCCAAACGTTTTCACTTCATACGCAGCTGCAGTTACAGTAAACTGTTACTTTTAACGCTTTATACGCTTCTCATAGATCCGTCGGTCTACCGCCCATGTACTTTTAACGTATATTGCGTATCCTCATACATACATACGGCGCGGGTTATTGTTGTTTTTCAAAGCCTATAGTAATGGTGAAACGTTCGATCTAAAAGGGGTTCCGCGCTTCTACCAGATTTGCGCTCTCAGATCTCGTACGTTTTTAGAAACGCGGTCGGTTTTATTGACTGTTTAGGGACCATAAAAATGTAAATTTGAACGCATTGTAAAGTATCTTTTTTACTGTGATGAATCATGGTTTGCTATTCAATTTGTCTTGTAGGGATGAGATGTAAATTAGCGAAGAGTTTAGGTACAATTTTATTGCGGAGTCTAATGTTTTTTTTATTAAAAAGGAGAGGATATCTAAATTAAGATTTAGTGCTGACTACGGGTTAAGAACTTTTTAAATGTCTCACTATTTTAAAAAGTTATATTTTTTAAAGTGGATTACCATAGTCTAGACAGCTTTGTGAGTTTAAAGCAAACGATTGGCTCGAGTTAGAGCGATAACGTCAAATTGGATGCAACTTAGTTACGCATTAAGTAACATTTTCGCTTCCATAGAGATAAGTTCCTTGATCCCTGGCTATTGTGATAGTCATCTGTAGAAAACTCGTGAAAAGCCCCGGACTCATTCGCCATTCATGGGGCGATTTGATTTACTTAAGATCTTGGGCTTGATACTGTCTATTAAGGGAGTGGTTTGTGAGAGTCCTCTCTCGTTTCCAAAAGAATAATGTGATGCGATGACCGGGGTATCTTTGGGATAATATCTGTGGAGTACCTTCTTTATTGCAAGGATAAAGAAATTCATTTTCTTTGGAATAAATAAATATAATGACGGAAAAGGTAGCATCTTAATCGTAAGATGTTACTACTTGTAATAAACAAACTGTTATTTATACTAATTTTCATATTATTAACGTGATTTTCTTTAGTATTTACATATGGTCATTACTGGCCACACTTTTGAATAAACTAACAAAAAGTTTGGTTTCTGTGAAGGCAGGTACTGTACGCGAATTTCGGCCTTAGGTATTTATTCGATGCCATATAGTTTTGAATAAAAAAACAAGATAGTTTTTAGCAGCATGTTCACAGATTCTTATTTAATGGAGGTGCATTTTATCAGAAGGGTGGGTTAACGCGTGGTTCCGGGCGAGCGGACGCCCGATTTATAAAATGAGTTTGCGGTGCAACCAACCCGTGATACCCCATTGGTTACGTCTCACTTCTTTAATAGTGTTGTGCTTTGCCTGGCGAAATATCGATAAATTATTGTATTGGGTTCAGTTGAGTCAACCTAGTATTTATAAGTATTACATACTCTGCGTTAATTTTATGTTACCTGTATACTGTTACTGATGAATACAGCTGAAATGAATTCGTGGACTATGAGAAGGCCTGAGAAGGACTTGGGCAATGCTACAGTCTTTCCAGTGGTGCCATATTTACTATCGGTACATTGAGGTGCTGAAGTGTTTATACAAAAACGCCATAATGTCGATTTGAGTACTATAGCAGAGCACGAAGGCGATTCTTCTGCAGCGAGGCGTAAGGCAGGGAGATGTTATATCTCCGAAACTGTTCACCGGTGCTTGGAAGACGCCTAGAATGGAAAGGATTCGGCATTAACATCAACAGCGAGTACATATTGTACATGTCATATTTGGACGATATTATAGTCATGGCAAAATCGCTTAAAGACAAAACAAAGGTCATGTTGAATGCTCATCGAATCAAAAATGATGAGATCCATAAACAAAAAAAATCACTGATATAGGCCAACGGATTATCAAGCTAAAGTGGCAGTAGGCCCCCGCCTACACATTGCACGTAGAACTGACAGATGGGGCAGAAAGGATCTAGAATGAAGGTCATGTACCGGCAAGCGCAGCGTAGGACGTCAACCCACAAGATGAACAGACGATCGTGTAAAGATCGCAGAAAGGCGCTGGGTGCGGCCGCTTCTAACCGGCCAATCTACAAGTTAATGGGGTAGGCCTATATTCAGTACGTCCTGGCTGAAATAATGAAGATGCTAAAAAGGCCGAGGGAAGAGTACCTACCTGAATATTATCATACTTCAAAAGCTACTTTTATCTTTTCCTACTAAATACAAATATGCTAGCAACGTAAAATAAATTGTATTAACGTTTTAAATGCAATTTTATCGACATGGTTGCTGCACGGGACTATTTCACGCGCATTTGTCGCGGGACGTCACCATTTTTCCCTAGCGCCGCCATCAGTGGAAAGTTAAAAGCATTGAAAGACATATCGCGGGTTCCTTCCAGGCTCCATTGTTCTCCGCCCTTTGTCCCGGCCGAATGTTTTAATGTAATTGGCTTTGTGCGACCGGTTTTTTCACCCCACTCTCCCCGAACTTTTGGTTATACACTCTGATGCATGTATTGTTACGCGTTTTAAGTAATTAAATGTTTTTGATACAGTCGTATGTTATTTTTAGTAACTCATATAAAAAAATGTAGCGCGGATTATATTTTGAATGCATAAATCAAAATCCTCATTCTATTTGAATTGTTTTAAGTTACTAATTTAAGTACTTTTAAGTTTAAAATACTAGTTAGTTTAAAATCATGTAATTTAATTTTAATAAAAGTAAAGGTGTAAAAGATACCTAATCCGTTAAGGTCAAATATGTATTTTTAATGGCGTGGAAGCTATGATCTAGTTTCTCCACCTTCCTCCTGCTATGAGTTTTTTTAGTGATCACTCTGTTGTCTGTCTGTCTGTCAAGACCCTTTTCTTCTTCTTATAATAGAAGTCTTAGGTCTTATAATAGAAGCAAAGTTTATTGGACTTTCCTATTTCAAAAAAATAATAAAACAATGAAACATTGAAAATGATTAGTCTTCTATTATTTTAGTTAATAAAATAACCTAGCATGTAATATCTTAAACAAATACAGTTTTAAAGCATAGCCCATTAAATTATACGTATTTTCTCTTTGAAGAATCTTGTACACTGCTTCTACGTCATTGTTTAGACTTTAATTGTAAATTTTTACGAATTAACAAAGTAAAATAAAATAATTTTTAATTTCGATAATACGAGAAATTGCTTATAGCAAAAGATAATATTTCATTTTATATTTCAACTGCTTTATAATAGAACTAGCGTTTTGTTTCACAAATAAGCATACTAAATACTGTTCTGCAACTCCAAAGAAAGCCTATTAGTGACTACACTAGCATTTCTTTATAGTTGAAGACTGTAATAAAGTGAAATAGATACGTACAACACATCCTTCCTTTTGCCACTACCCGTCGCTCCGACTTCAGTAAGTGAGTTGGATATAAATTGGGGCATTGTCTGCGAATCTGGAGCATTCGCGGGACTTTTAACGTCATTCTGCAACACCAAGGAAAAAGCTCAAACCTTTAGGGAATACTATCTCGCTCCCGCAAACAAGCATCGCTCATAGACAGACAAGGATAGACAAAGGTTGATTATTAAATCGTTACGGAATTCCTTGCAGAATAAGATTGCTGATGTTGAATGAATTCTCCTTTGTTTTCTCACTCTTTGGTAGTTGCTCTCCCGCTCTGGCGCACAGGACTTTTCACTACATCCTCCTGTCACCAGAATACAGGATCAATCCGCAGCAGTGCGATTCTTTTACAAAATAATAAAATGTATTTTTCGTATGACATTATTAAGTTTATATTTTTTAATTTTTTTATAGTCCTAATGTATTTCAATTTTAATATGAATGTATTTGTAGTTCGATCTAAAAATAAATATTTTTAAATTTAATAAACAAAACGAAAAGTTTATAAGATATTATAAATTATATTTATTAGTAAAAAGATAAACAATATACCTTATAATCTTGGCATTTATTCTTGTTTTGTCTTATAACTACCCAACCATTATAATGTTTTTTATTTTGTATCGATTGAGTCATTCATTAGTAATGTTTCCAATAGGTCATCATCATCATGAATATGAGTATTAAATAGAATAAGCAAAATGCGTTATAAAAAAAGTAAAGTAACTATTTGCCATTATTAATAACACCTTGAATACTCCAACAAATTTATGTTATGTATTTTATGTTAAATATTTATTTGGTAGCAAATAAATAAAATGAATAAGGATTCATAAGAAAACGTTGCAGAATACCTCCTTGAGTCAGAGCCGAGTGAGCGTAGCACGCATTTCTGGCTAGTTTGATATCAGCTCCCGTGACGTCGCCATCGCCTTTTCTCTCGCGATCAAGTCTACGATAAATTGTCATTTATCAGACAGGTTATATTATCCTGTGACAGATTATATAGCCTAAAAGGTTGTTTCTGCTGTGCTAGATATTTATACAGTGGTTATAAAATGGTGTTATCATTAATTTACGTATTGTGTTAAGTGACGATAGTTATTCCTCAAATCCTTATATCTAAAACGGAAAAATCTTTGAATAACGTACTGTAACAGTGTAAGAAAATCCACAGGTTGTTGTTTCGTAGGTCTCACGGGAGGCGTAATTGAAATTTGAACTCTGTTAGAGGGGTTTATGGTTGTAAATTGTTTAGGGGGAATTGTGGGTGTGATTCTGTAACACCTGTTGATTCGTTGCGAAGAATCTCGCTGGGACCATGTTTTGGCGGTGGTTACAGTAAGTTTCAAAGATAATATAGTTTTCAGAACATCAGTAAAAGTAGTAGTCACTTAGATGTACCGTTTGATTTTATTTAAATTATTAATTATTTAAATAAATACGCCAATCTTTTAATATATTTTTTAGTTAAATACAAAATTAAAAACTAAAAAATAATCAATTTGTCTAGAAAAAAACTAGTTTATTCCTGATTATATTTGCATTAAATATAATAATAACGGCTTTCTTATACTAATTAAATGAATTTTGTTATATGATATTCAGATACATACAATTATTTTTAGATACATATTAAAATTTAACGTAGTGCATCAAAGCAGGTAATCTAGTGCGATGGTTTATGAATTAAATGTTAAAATCTTCTGCAACTTGAACCGGCCAAGTGCGAGTAAAACTCGTTCACGTACAAACCGTATTTTCTTCTTAGTTCGGGTTTCTTAGCGCAAGCCCCATTGAGTGGGACCGGATTTTCTTATTATTGTATAACTACAGGGTTTGCATTATACTTAATCAAATTAGGTTTGAAGCTTGGTCATATATTAAGTTCACTGTAGACTTCGTAACCAAAATGGCCTAAAACAGACTTGTTATTGTTTTCACAAAATGATAATACGATCAATTATCAGTTTACCATTTTTTTTTTTACTTGTGCCACTAACTTTTTATTCAGTTTCATAAAAAATAAAATAACCTAGGTCAATATTAAAAACCCTACAGGTTCTGATTTCACTAGCATCAAAATTGGACTGTTCTCGTTTAATTGCGTTGACTTAAAAACTTGAATTTATTACAAACTAGCTGTCCCGGCGAACTTCGTACCGCCTCTTTTTTTTTTCGTGAAATTTTCGATGTTTTAATATTTATTCTGCTATTCGGGACGAAGACAAATCCAAAAAATCATACATCATAAAAATCGGCCCAGTCGTTCTTGACTTATAAATGGTGTAACTAACCCGACTTTGTTTTATATATGTAAAATCGTATCGTGCCAGATCGTAAAATTGACCAATTCATGATGTGACCGATCATTTCATAAAATGGTGGTATTTCATGATATAGCCAACTAAAACTGACCATATCGTTTAAACGTCAACATTCGATGAAATGTCAATCCACGTTTGGCCATATCATTAAAATAAAAATATGTTTACAAGTTACGTGAATTTGTTTAATATTTGTAATCTTGGTCGATATATAAATTAAACATTTTAAATAGTTATTATTTTTAAACAAACCTAATAAGTAAAAACACTTGAATAGCTAAATAACCTAACTAACCTCTCAAATTACGTTCCGATCTTCTTGATTTTTGGACTTTGCTCTCGTTTTTTGAGTGACTTTCATAAAAATCGCCTAGCTTGGTATCGTAACGATATTTCACTGCACTTTCACCTTCAATTTACACATTATTATTCACCTTCAATTTACACTTTTAGAATAAAATATTTGTCCGCCGCCATTACTCATCACATATTAGCGCCTCTGCCGGTGGGTAATGTAACGATTTTACGATATGATCACTAATGTCTGACCATTTCATGAAGTATTCGTGCGATTAGCTGTTTATATCGTCAAATGCTGAGTATTCATTGATCTGGTCAGACCACATCATGATGTAGGCAGCGTGTTCTGTTCTATATCATGAAATACCACCATTTTATGAAATGATCGGTCACATCATGAAATGATCAATTTTACGATCTGTCCACGACATATATATATATTAAAGACACCATAGACCTTAATAATGAGCTTGATTTTTTTTTGGGAAAAGGGATAGACAGACTGACAAAAAATAGTTATCATGTAAGGATTTAGTTTTTTTTCCTTTAAAGATTCGGAACCATATAAAACTATTATTTATTTCTAATCGTTTTCGATAAAATTAGAGAATGTAGAATTATTCTTCGTCAAACATATTATCATTCAACGGTAAAACTAATATGTCAGAAGAGGAGTTTCTAATAAATTACATATATATCCACCTGGTATTGTAAGAAATCCACTGGTGGTCATGTACAAATTGTACAATGTCATCTCTTTAACATTAACACAGCACAGATTTTTGTAAGTAAATTAACTATATCGTCCCCCTCGGCGGTCCCTTGGGGCTATATTATAGTGGCAGGTATGACAATTTGTTTCAATGGAACTTCTAGGGATACGTTCGATGTATGGCTTCATCAAATGTATTGAACTTGTACTGTGCTTTACTTCTAAAGAGTATTTGCTTTAGTCTAGTTAAAGGGTCTCAGGTTCTATTTTCAGTTGCGTCAACTCAGTAAACGAATTTTTTCCTAATTTGGCTCGGATCTAGATGCGCTGGAATATTTCCCCCCGGCAAAATCGTTATCTGGTACCGAGGTACCCCACAACGATTTACCACAAGTAAATTCTTTCGAGACCATAACAAATTGGTGTATTTGGCCCATAATTATTATTGACAATGATCTGTCTTGGCTTCTCACGGATAGCACTAAAATCTGCAATTTTAAATGATACCCCTGTATATTCCTGTCCCGTAACTCAAGGGTTTCAATATATGGTTACAAGGTTATCCTTTTAGTTTGTTTGTTTGTTTGTTGTTATTTTAGTTATCTGGCAAATTGTATCAAAATCCCTTTATCAGTTTTAAAGTTACCCTCTACAGTTCAGTTAATTAAAACAAAACAACTGAAAATTATAATCGCTAAAGTCATTTATTTGTAGGTAAATTAGCGAACTTTAGAGAGAGTCCATCAAAATACCGATATTTAATGTTTAGAATGCCTCGATAATAATTAAACATCTTGACCTAATATCTGTCTATGGCAGCGTGAGGTCGATGCGGCTCTCTGGGGCTGGCGACATGAATATTAAGAGCATCTACGACGATTGTACCGACCCCTGTTTCTATTAGATTTGAGAAAAGTCACCCACGGGACTTCATTCAATTGGCTGCCTCGACTCGTTGTATTCATTATTTTTTCTGTTAGGTAATTTTTCAATATTAATTTGATTTGTTAGTGAATTTAGGTCAAATAGGTTAAACTCTTTGACATGTATGAATATCCGAGTACAAGTTACAACATATGAAAGAATTTGTTGGAAAGAGCTGGTCGCGCAAACCACATCGTTTGCGCTGGTTTATCGAACAAAGCGGTCGTGGGTTCGAATCCATGGAGAAATGTTTGTGTGATGTGCACAAGTTTTTACCTGGGTCATGAATGTCACACACATCTATCCTTTACTTAGTCGTCATAGATAAGCTATGTTAAGATAAGTGTAATTGTTAAAATATTTTATTTATAAAAATGAATTTAGACGGGTAATCGCAGTTTTTTATGATCTATTATCATAGTAGGCTATATCATATTATAGTAGGCTAGTTTCCTGGGTCAAAAAAAGATTATTCTATTTAGTCCGTCAGTTAGATTATCAAAAAATATTAGACCCATATTTTGTCTTTTGTCAATTAAACAAAAAATTACAAAGATAAAGCTCATTAAAGTGAGCACGTGACGTCACGCCTTGCTAAAAAGTGTCGCAAGGCGTGACGTTACCCGGAACTTCAATGGGCTATATCTTCATCATTTTTTGTTTGATTGAGAAAAGAACAAATACGTGTCCAATATTTTCTGTCAATCAATTAAATAATTAGATTTTTTTAGGAAACTAGCCCGTTGACAAGTGTTAATAAGTGTTCCATTACACCAAAAAAAAAACGATTTTTTTTAAGACGTTGAAAACTACAAAACTTTAATTAAAAAAATATATTTTCATAAACAGACAAAAACTCTGTCCACCTATTGGTCTATAGATTATCTGTGCCATGACGTAGTCTCTTTAGTTAACAAATAAACAACTTAGACGTCTTTACGAATACAACCTCTCTGAATTAATCAAACATGATTTCTAATAGTTTACACAAAAAATATAGTAATTATCATTACTGTATCGTTCGAGAGTGCAAAAATACATCAAAGACTTGAATGACATTTTGATCGTTTACCATATGACTGACGTCACACACGTCGCGATCATGGCGGGTAGCGTTTTCAATGTTTCAAATTATAGATTTAAAAATATTTTTTTAAATTTGATTTTTACAGCCATCTTCTACTTTTAAGTATTGAAATCGATATATTTAGGTTCCTAAAGTCGAATACTATATGAAATAATTGTTTGTTTAATTAATTTTGATATGAGTCAACTAGCCTATTGTTCACCGATGCTACTTCTTCAACCTCTGCTGCTGTCGATTAGTGACTGGTATTTTTTCCCCAAACAAATGTAAGTGAACTTCAAATTCACCCCTTCACAATCGAATGGCTCTCACGTAAAGCATTACAATCTAAGCCTGGGTTTTAGTGTAATTGATATTTACAACTAACCTGGATTCGGGAACGCTTTTCCCGGGATTAGTAGAGGATTTGTTGGGATTTCCCTTCTTCGTGCGTTCGCATCAATTTATTTACAAGCGTTCATAGCGGTAGTGGATGGAGGCGAGGCGAGGCGCGACGGTTCGACCTTTTTGCATGAAGGGACTTTACGCTCATGTCTTGATGCTTAGTGAAAATTGTATTTTCTTTTCGTCTAAATTTTCTCTAAGATTCACTGCAATAACAATTGATCTAGTAGTGTATTTGTCTGTAAAACGTATTAGTATTTACATCTCGTATAAAAAAACGTGTATATCTTTTTTTAAATAATCCATACAGCATTATAAAACAAACAGTTACAAGCCCGCGCCCGAACAATATTACAGTCATTTCAATGTCAACTGGTTCGTCAGAGCAAAAGGAGACAAAGTCCTAAGCACGGCTATGGCCGTAATAACAATAAAACTGCTTTTATGTCTGAAAAACTGATTGCGAATATGTTAATTTGTCTACACCTAGCCTAACCAATTGGAATAACCCTAACGACAATAATATTGACGAGAGTGTTGGCAGCTCTTCCATTGGAAACGATAAAATACGAGTATCAATAGTGAATTTCACAAAAGCAAGAAATAACAGCGACGGGAGTAGGACGTGAGGTCTGCGCCTTCCGACAGATTAGGCGACAACAAAGATACTGGCCAAATATCCAGGCAAATACCGTGCAGCCTTGTTTGTTCTCATTTTTATGATATTTGTGAGAGAAAATAAAATTATTGTTTGTAATAAAATCTAACTGAAAGCACGTTCCTGCCGTGTTGACATTTCAAGCCGAGCGCAATGTGAAAAAAATTTCGTGTTTGAAAGTTATTCAAATAGAATCCATGTTTTGTTCTCTCATTAAATAATTTAGCTGTACTGTACTGTTTTTTAAGGTGTTTTTTGTCAAATACGAAATGGGTACACTATTTTATGAAATAAAATTTATACAAAATAAGCTACCATGTAACATATTCGCTTGTTTGTACTGGTTCGTATTAATAATGCATTATTTTCGTATTTAACTAATACACATCTAGCAGGAAACTAATTCACGGTGTAGAATATCAAAGGCCTCGACACGACATTAAATAAAATAGTTACTCCAAATCTCTTTAAAAGTTGTTAAAATGTTAAAATGAAATCACGCCTTGTCCCTTTTTAGCGATGCAGGAAAGTAGTAAAAAACTTTCAAACAAGGAAGAATATAGAATAGAATAGAATATGTTTATTATACTTTCCAATATACAATTTTACTCTTAAAACTTACTCTTCTTGTGTGTGTGTGTGTGTGTGTGTGTGTGTGTGTGTGTGTGTGTGTGTGTGTGTGTGTGTGTGTGTGTGTGTGTGTGTGTGTGTGTGTGTGTGTGTGTGTGTGTGTGTGTGGCGCGTGTGTGTGTGTGTGTGTGTGGGTGTGTGTGGGTGTGTCTTTTATTAACTTATTTTCAGATAATTTGTTCTGTTTCTTTATATAAATAATAGAATAGTCATCAGTAACAAAATTGTGGACTTATCGCAGGCCACTGCTTCTAGTCTACATATTTTTTCTGATGAATCAAGTTATCCTCAGTACGGCTTTTAGTTATTCAAAAAATTGGATAAGGTATCGCAAATCGATAAAATTGGTGTTTCAATGTACATTTCTGCTACATTGGATTCATCCGTACTAAGAAGGCCATAAAATAAATCTGGCCATAAATAAAAGCAGGGAGACGCTAACAAGCGTCTCGGGTTCACCAAGTGATATTTCTCGGTGCGGCTCGCCATTTTTGTCATAACTCTATTATGCTCGCGAGTGTCGAAATGCGAGATCGTTCCGTTGATTTATTTATGAGCCTTGCTGTACTTGTACATTGTTGTGGTTTTTATGGCTAACTATATATATTTTTTAAATCTGTTTAGTTTTTCAATTTGATATTAAACGTTTCAATAACTGTAACAGACCTGTTATAGCATTTTATGTTATAATTTTCCCAAATGTTTGACAATAGACCTAACTGACCATAAAAATTGTCTTTAGTGTACGTAATAGGTCGTTACACTACATTTTATTTATTACATGTTTTATTCACAATCCCGAGCTCCGTGCCTTCAGTCCCGACATTTGGCGGACCGACACTTGTTGAAAATTCAATGATTCATGAGCGTAGATCTATTATAGCTGTTTTATTAGAATAATAGTCAGTTGTTTTTGATCAGAGTAACTTCAGCCCAGATATTATATAATAACATGCCTATAAAAAAACTGTATTCTGATAAAGCTTAGACATGATCAGTTTTCTATTTCGGTAAACAGGGTGTCCCAAGAAGGGTGTACCAGCGGGCGTCAGGTGATATAAGATACTAATATCTATCGATTAGACCGCCATGTATGTTCAGCGAAAATAAACGATTCTGTAGATATTTAGTTTATAATGGATTTTGACCGGATTGCGAATTGATCCAGAAAAACACGTATGACGACTAAACGGTTAGTGCTAGAGTCCAAAAATATCAAGAGTCATTACTATTTAGTGATAAGACTGTCTTTCATTTTATCAACTCGTGTAGCGCTTGGCTTTTTATTATTCACCTAGATGCCGCTAAACTTAAGCGTTCGCGATCGGCGATCGTGATCGGTGGGGTGGTCGGGAAACAAATTTAACCGACAATTGTAAATCAATTAGAGGGGGTGGGCTCAGGGGTGTAATAGTCACCCCGTCCCACGCGCCCGCCCAGGGATGGACTCGAAAAACCGTCGCTTTTATTATTGTCTGCTATTTTTCGGAAAGGTCTATAGCTTAGAAATACCTTCAACCCGTTGAAAAACCTAATATTATACTAGTTTGAAAACTATAAAGCACGCTTTTGTTTGTTTGGGACTCGTCAAAACGAATTGAGCCCCAAAATGTTCGTTTTACTGGTCACTGAAGAGTTCCACTATTTAGTTCTTGGCTTCATCATTAGATCGGCTCCATGGTGTTAACTTTTTGTAGTAGCACCTGTATGCCAATACTTATAAAGTATTTAAAAGTAGGTCATACTCGACTTCCAAGATTTAATTACATTTATACTATTAAAGCTAATAAAAGTGTAATAAAACATGTGGGGTTCTCGATATGCATTCAAATTCATATCCGTATGAAATTCTTAACATACTTACTGGTATAAGCCATCAGTTTTTTTAAAAACGGATTTCAAATTGAATTTCAAAGAAAACTGTAAAAAATATAACTTTTGCATTTATTTCAATTCCAATTAACAGACAAATAGTACTTACCTTAAAAAACCGTCGGATTTGATAAATAGATGTTTGGTGGTCTGATTTCTGATACAAAAAAAAACTATTTTTAAGTAGTAATATTTTAAGAGATCGTAGTTAGCCTCAGTGCATTAAACATATTCTGGACCGTGTTTATTTTTCTGTCTAATAATTTGACATCTAAAGTTAATATATTGTACTACTACTTGCATGGAGCACATACCCTATGGAGTAGAAATGTTATGACATTTCTACTACTATTCACTTACATTTTCACGCACAAGTCGTATGTGACTTGTGCGTGAAAATTTAAGTGAAAAATCATTAAGTAATTTTGGGGATAGATAGTTCGTATTGCTGCTCTATAGATTATCTCCTCAGTCTAGGAAAACGATAACGATAATACACAAGATGATTATATTGTTACGCGGTCTCAAGCGACCGAACGGCATCTATTAAGTTAGGTAATGCCAATGTACCAACATAGGTACTTTAAAATACTACGAAATGTCTAATGACAAAATCTCAGCGTCATGGGGTGCAGCTATAATTAATATAACAATTGAATATCCAGTCGTCTCCTGAGGCGTTAATTAATTAATTAAGAAGTCGTGGCGTTCCTCCCTGTGCTCTATAGGTATTCATAGTGCGGTATACTCAAGTGCATATTGTGATCTACGCAATACACCCCCTTGGTACTCCTCTGCTCTTCACGTCTGATCCAGGAGTTTTGTCTTCGAGAAGCCGAGAAACCTGCATTTCCAAGTGTGAATTTATTGGTTTTCAGAGCAATGTGAAAAAAAAAAACGTTCCGGTTATTAAAGTCGTGATAAATCCACATGAAATTATAATATGCAATTTTAAGTTGTTTAAGGAAGTTAGGTTCGCTGACATTGTGAACCTAAAACTTAACAATACGTGGCTTCCTATCTCCCTAACGTAGTTTGGAACTATAAAGCCGCCAGCTTGCGTAACTCTGGAAAGCACAATGCAATTTAGGCAGGTCCCATTTAGTCACATACTAAAATGAATCCATGGAGAATTACAGTAGTCAAATTTGATAAAGTAACGAAAGGAAAAGTCACATTCTTACGTAACATTTCCATGACAAACAAATTGATTTAATAAAGAGTCAAACTATTCATCTTGATTCCTAAGAATCTATATTTTCGTAGATATAAGTAATGCTTATTTCAAGTTATGCTTACGTTTTATGTTCCTTTTAGTGTCTGACTAAACAACTAAAAGGTTTGTCACACTATCGATAGGTATATTATGAAGTTAAACATCAAAATAACTGTATCCATTATCGGGGTGTAGTTAGGGCTTAAACAGCAATTACGACGTTTTGAATAACGCGCGTAATTACAGACTGCGTGTGGGGTGCATTAGCCGACAGTGACAACCCTGCGACAGGGGTGGTTAAATGTATTTTTTACAAACCTACAATACTGTTCCGGTTGATATATTATAGTAAAAACTTAAAGCGTTTAATCTACTGTAATAAAAAATTTGACAGTGAGACATTTATGTAAATAGAAAAAATCGCAATGATTCTTCAAATAACCGCAAACTCGGCAAAAAAGTCACATTTTACATGTGACCAATTAAGGTACTGGTATGCGTAATATAGAAACTAGGCTAGGCAATTAACTGATTAATGACAACATAATAAGGTCGTCTAATCCTAAATTGTGCTCTGAGGGTAAAAACCCATAAACCTATAAGAAAGTGTATTTAGGTAGGTATTGCTATAAACTTGTTTAAAATTTGGTATTTCTGAAATGGTAGTTCTTTGTGGAGCTTAGCTTATCTGTATTCTGCTGAGAGCATTTCACTTTTAGGGCACTTCTCTTAACATAATTATTTTTAAACACGTACGTGGCTCTGAATATATGTTTCATTACCTTGTCACCGTACAAAGTTCATAATGTTCAAGTATGTAAGAAACAAAGACACAATCGATTTAATTTGCGGTTTATTTATTTTTTATTATTTGAAATTGTAACATTTGTACGTGATAATAACTGATAGTTATTAAATAAAGTGTCGTGGCCGATAACAATGAAAAATAAATCCGAAAAAGGTAAAAATGCTTTAAAAAAAACTTTTGTCATATTTTGATCGTAATATTTCAGTACCTACCTACCTATGCAAACACTATATATTTCTAAAATAAGTAAAGCAATAAAGGTATATTTTGTCAGTTGTCGCCAATTAAAAATAGTTTACTTTCTACAAGAAAAGGCTATGCTCGAAGTTATAATTACTAAATAAGTATTATTTATTTATTTGTATTGAAATCGCCAGGTATTTTTTCTTGTAAATAAGTTACCATTAAAAACGGTGGTAGTTTTATTATAACTGTTTATGTCAGAAGTATTAAGAATCTACATGTCGATACTTAAGAAACTACTTAAAGCCACGAATACATCATAGACGAATAAATTAGCACGTCTATCCGGTCAGAGCTATGACTGATGACATGATATCTCGTCCAGTCAGCACAAACGCATCAGGGGGAGCCGTCGCTTCCACTTGGTTATGCCTTTTATGCGACGATTCATTACCGATGGCGTCTAAATGGGGGAGCGAACAGATAGTCACATTTATTACTTTTGTCAGCGGAAAAATGAATTTACACGCCAATGCTTCTATGTACCCGGTAGCGATGTTATCGTTAATGTTTTGGTCATTTGTCAAAAGGCGCCTCAAGTTTACAGCCTTAGATTTTATTATTACAATATTTTGCAGTTTTGGTATTTCTCTGCTAGTTTTAAATTTTTTAAAATTACAGTATTTAATAGTACTTGTAAGGTGCAGGGGAAAAATACACACACATCAGTAAAGTTTTTACATATATCATTTACAGACAATGGGCTAGTTTCCTAAAAAAATCTAATTAGTCCATCATTTCAATTAACAAAAAATATTTGACACGTATTTTTTATTTTCTTAATCAAACAAAAAATTATGAAGATATAGCCCGCTAAAGTTCCGCGTAACGTCACGCCTTGCGATACTTTTTAGCAAGGCGTGACGTCACGTGCTCACTCTGATGTGCTTTACCTTCGTCATTTTTTGTTTGATTGACAAAAGACAAAATATGAGTCCAATATTTTTTGATAATCTAACTGACGGACTAAATAGAATAATCTTCTTTTGACCTAGGAAACTAGCCTAGCCTATTGTATTATGATAACTTAGTAAAACATAAACTTTGCAAAATAAAAGAAATTAAAGAATTACAAGATAAAATAAACACTAAAAATATTTTAATGTTAAGATGCATTTTCATTGGTACCTACATCCTACAGCATATATATACCGCATGCGGGGAGTTCCCTCATGCAATGTAATGCTTAACGCGGCCGTCATACCTCGTTCGGGGTCTGAATTGCATGGTCCAATAAAATTCATTGGTCGATATAAAACGTGTGCGGGTAGAATGATTATATTTTTTTACACAACAGTTTCTTAAAGCAACTTCCGAATTTGTGGTGTAAGATGTAATTGAACATTGAAAACGATTCCATCCATACGGACCCTATAGCATGTCTTGGAGAAATCTCTCACACATCGCATGCAGACTCTAACGACCAATGAAAATGCGCCTTACCTACTCTGTAACATTTAATAAATCTCTAAAACACTTTTAACAAAAATCAGTAGTAATTTAAATGTTATCAGGATTTTGTTGCAGTATCAAAACATCGTAATCGAATTATTTTGACAAATATTGTTTTTTAACACGGTGAATAATTTATGTTGGTTTTGAAAAAAAAAACATTACCCCATACAAATGATCCATCAGCTGTTACGATTAGTATTGGAATGTGATTATGAATGATATTTGAACAGGAGAATGAATATTTTTCATCTTTAATAAAAACGTACTTTTTATACACGGTATATTTTAATAATTTTCAGTAAGTTAAACAAAGACTAACTTTCTACAAAATAAGCGTAAGTTCCGTCTGTTACTTACAAACAATGAATCGGGATATGTGATCGGTGATAACTCAATCGTCGGCGTAATGGCTGACTGCGTTGCCTACTGGCTCGACAGCGCGCGATAACTTGGTTACGCGCGACTGTCGCACAGAGCTACGCGCGATAGTGTTGGCCTCCAAGCAGGATGTTATAAAAGCAAACTAAGTATACTGTTTTTTTAAAATGCTGGTAGTATAACCTTTCTGCCATTTTAAATACTATTTTTAAATTCTCAAGTGTTGTGAACACAACTTTTTGTTGATCAAGCGAGCTAGCTATAGGTAACTAGATGCATTTGTGGTTAAGCACATTTTAGGATACTGTCAGTAGTCGTTACCAATAACTTTGTCATTCAAACTTGTACAGTTTAAGGCATTTTTTATGTTTTGTTAAAATTTACTAAACACAGTTGTACACCGTGAATTTTCGTTGATATTGGAGCCGCAAAGTCACACTCTCCTGTTCAAATACAACAACTTTTTGTATTGCTCATTTCCTCATACAAAATAACTAATCTCCCATGCATTAATGCAAGCCCGTACCTGTACTTTTCCCATCTCTCATCTTCCACGTCGATAACGTATTATGTTTTTAATTTTGTTTTGTAGCAGATGTGCATCGCTTCCACTCTCTTTTTAATTAACCTGTTTGGAAAATACGTGCTGCGGACATCACTTTATGCATTTTATAAGGTAGATTTTATCTACTTTATAATTTAACTGATAATCCAATCTGTTTATTTTGATAGTTTATTAGTTGGATTAGATTAGCTTGGATTTTTTCAATTATCATAAGACTAACCGACGAGTGGATTTATAGTTAATGTCACTACCAGTCTTTCAGATTTGGTATGTAATTATGTATTTTTTCATAGGATTTGTACGTGAATCTGTAACTAAGTATGCAAAACTATTGTAGTGAATCATGTATGGTACATCGGTTAGGTAACCTGTTAAGAGGATTAGTAAGATTATGTTTTCTTTGTTGCAGGAACTCACAATATGAGACCTTCCACGTTGAGCAGAAGGGTTATCAAATGTATGATGGCGAGGACTTGGAGACGCCGCCGTCACCTGATAGACCACCGCCACGAAACATAGGTATGCACCATCCTTGCCTCTTTTATATTTTTTCGGCAGAAAAAGGCATTAAAGTCCATCTGTTTATACAGGTTATAACAGAAATGTGCAATGAAACTTTAGGAGGGGATTCTACTGTAAATACGACACTTTTTCTAAAGGACCAACATCAAATTCTAAAAAAAACATCCTTTCTAAACCGTCGACCAGCTTAATAGCGTCCAAAATAATTTGTGGAGAAGTGATTTCTTTTTCAGATTTCGATCGCAATTGGCAAAACAGTTGTTTTGTATGAGTAGTAGAGTCATCACTTAAAGTTCTACTGCACCTTTCCGTTACACCTTGTATGCTGAAACAATTTCCTCCAACGACTCCAACTTTGCAGATAAATATATTCGTGCGGAGTGTCCATGCCTGTCGGCGCGGTACACCGTGGCGCTGTTGGCCTGCTTCGGCTTCAGCATCATGTTTGGCATGCGCTGTAACATGAGCATGGCGAAGCTCAAGATGACGGAGAAGATCAACGTAAGTACTCAGGAACCGAAAGACATGTATTTTCATTTTGTTGTAATACATGCTACATGTTACTCGTATGTAGTTTAAAAGAGTCATGGTACAAACTTGTTGTTTTAGAATAACAAGTTTGTAACATGACTCTTTAAAAAAGTTCGAAGAAAGAATTTGTATATATGTGTTAGCAGTATTTTATAACAAAAATAAATAAACAATCACTGTAATAGCACGGCCTAGTATTTTAAATAATAAGCAAATAAACCAAATTTTCACAGTGCAACGATTTACTTAGTAAAGATAAAAAAAATTATAAGAGCAAAAGGTTAAATCTAAATCAAACTTCTAAGACTCGGACAATCGATTCCAATGCAAGTTTCAAGAATCTTTCTGCGAGTCTCAGAAGAATGTGAAGTGAATGCCAACAACTTTTGAGAGTCAGGGGTCATGCTCAAGTTTGTTTCAGACCTCGAACGGCGTTAAGGAGGAAACACCATTCGAATGGAATGTGGAGGTGGAGTCCTCTATAGACTCGTCGTACTTCTTCGGTTACCTGATTACCCAAGTACCGGGAGGTTTCCTGGCCTCAATGTACCCGGCAAACAGGATTTTCGGAGCGGCTATAGCTATATCGGCAGTTTTCAACATGGCTATACCTGGAGCCATGTCAATGGGGCCCGCTGCTGTTGTGCTACTGAAAGTGGCGCAAGGATTTGTTGAAGTAAGTGGAAATATGTGTCAAGTTTTAACATACATGGACTGTTTACATTTTGCCATGCAAGTCGACTTAAAATGTCATAATGCGCTTAATTTGTGTGAAACTATTGGCAGGTTGGTTGGTAACAAAAAACAATTTTTAAATAAAAACTGTCATTAAAACTCGTAATGACTCGTATGTCATAAGTACAGAAAACAGCACGTCAACCTACCATAAAACTATAAAATTTGGCAATTGATATTGATCTCTACGCGTCGGACTTAAAGTTGAAAATCTGTTCCCTGACCAATAACTTTTTGGGTAGGTTGACCTGCCGTTGTTTGTACTTATGACATACGAGTCATTACGAGTTTTAATGACAGTTTTTTATTTAATAATTGATTTTTATTCGTACGTAGCTAATTGCATGTGTGTGACATACAACTATTTGAGTAAGTTTTCTACATGGTTAAGAAATAACTTAAACCTATTTGAGTGTTAAATTTTTAACAACACAAGAGTAAATCATCGAGATGGTAATGATATATTATGAAGTCTGACAAACCGAGGGATAAGTAACAACTCCGAGATGAACATGTAACGAGTGTGACGTTACACGTTAAAATTTCCGACATTTGGCATTCAGTTCGTGCCAGTGCATGATCAAGCTTATTACTGACGCTTAAAATTTTGAAGCCCAACTCCAAATCGAATGTACGACACGTCACGTTTGGATTCCACTCCCCTTCCTTTTGTACAATAGACAAACTAAATTCTGCATAATACGTTGTATCTGTAATTCGGTACGAGTAACAAAGCGATAAGGATAGGGCGTTGCTAATTTGGTATGATATGATTCAATAACAACATAAAAGTTTTGTTGGAAAAAGGAAAAAGTACGATAAGAATTAAAAGTTATAAATTCTAAGTTTTTTTATAATTATCAATAGGTTTATTCTTATCAAGTGACTGAAAATAAATAAACAACTAAGTAAAATTAGGCCAGAATGATATTTTAGCTAAATCCAAATATTTCTGGAGATATTTATTATCGTTTCGGAGGGTCGTTTTTCAATTAGATAGCACATCGATTCGTATCCATCTCAAATCGCACTCGAGTACAGTCGGCATCATTTCCAAAGTACAAAGCCTCTTTAGGATTATCGGGCCCTCCGTCGTCATGACTACGTATTTGCTCCGCTCAGTACATCTCGGCTTAGTTGATTTTTCAATGCCAGCGCTATCCTATTAAATCTAATACTGCGAAACGCTGATACGATCATATTCTGAGATGTATCATCTTTTTATAAAGGTTGTCCCTGGAGAAAAGACATTGTGTGTTGAGTAATGAAAGGCCTAAATAGCATAGGGTTATAATATTATATGACTTAACCATGAAAAAAAATATTTAGAAGTGGGTTAAATATTAAATCCATTTTGTTGTTTAACTAAATAATAATTATATGTACTAAAATTGATTTTACTGTAGACTCAGTAACAAATCTGGACTCAAAAAGACAATGTGTATGGTATCTTTTAAAATGCGATTTAAATATAAATTTTAATATTTTTTGATTAAGTGTATTAATCTAAGTCAAGCACGCCATAGATAGCACGCTGGATGCAGGCCGCTTCCAACCGGCCAATCTGGAAGTCAATGGGGGAGGTCTATGTTCAGCAGTGGACGTCCTATGGCTGAAATGATGATGATGATGATGAAGCACTCCATAGATTTAAAGAGTAAGCTCTGTTGCGTGTATTAATATTGAAACATAGTTGACCGTTCTTTTGATTGAGTTGACATCTTCTCAGAAGATTCTTCTAGCTTCTCATAAGATTCTTCATTATTGGGTGTCGCTAACCAATTTTGTCGACTCCGGCACGTTCTGGACGACCCGGAAGTTTCCATTACCGCCAACAGTAGTCCGGAGAGCTAACCACTAGACCAAGCGGTTGTCGCCATAACATAGGACCAACGACGACAATCCGTAGCCGAGAGGCGAGCATACCAGATTTGGTGTCACTATCTCTGAGGGAACCTCTGGGTTCGATTTCCGGTCGGTCAATTTTTTTCTTTCTTTCTTTCTTTCTTTTCTATATTGTCTCGGGTCTGGGTGTTGTGGTATCGTCGTTGTTTCTAATTTCTGTAACACAAGTGCTTAAGCTACTTATCAAAGAATCAGAGCAATGTATGTGATGTTGTCTAATATTTATTTATTATTTATCAAATCTTGAATAAATATTGGATGCAATATAGAATGAAGTACCTAGTGGATAATTTGATATAAATTTAAACTTGAACTGAGTATAGCGGACTGCATCCTGTTTTCTGGGTCTGTTCATCAGGCAAACAATGGCTGAACGCCCAAATAATTTACTTTTCTTCTTTTTCAGCATATGTCCACTTTTGGACATATTATGCTTCTTGAAGCTATCTCCAGCTAGCTCTTAGTGCAGCGCTTCTTTTCCAGGTCGGCCCGGCCGTCTTTATAATATCATCCGACCATCTAGCTGGTGGTCTGCCCACACTTTGTCTTCCTATACGGGGTCTCCAGAACAAAAGATCTTGTGACACTATCATTCATCGTCTCTACGGCATACGTGGCCTGCCCATTGCCATAATATCAGTCGTGCTACCTTTTTCCCGAAGTCGGTAACTTTGGTGCGCTGGCATATAATTTATGTTGGTTATTAAATCACCTGTTTTTTTTTGTGCAATCAGGGTGTGACGTATCCGTCTTGCCATGGTATCTGGCGTATGTGGGCCCCACCGCTCGAGCGCTCCCGACTGGCCACGCTTGCTTTCTGTGGCACATACGCCGGGATTGTCGTCGGGATGCCTCTATCAGGCTTGCTTACCGACTACATATCGTGGGAGGCGCCGTTTTACTTCTACGGAGTTTGCGGTGTCATCTGGTAAGTTATTATGATATTATTGAATAGTATTTATTGAATATCATCATCATTTGTATAATCTGTTACTATCCTTCTTCGTATACGGAACAAATAATAAAGTATTGTGTGAATATAAAATTATGAAATGCATGGTACATGCGATGTCATAATGGTCTCATAGTTTAAATTGTTAATACTATTTCATTATTAAGTAACCCCAACCTGTTTATTTAGTGCTGGCTAATCACAAATGGATATCATCAACATATGATCATTATTATTATCATACTTAATCTTCCCATTAAAGGTACGTGATGTGGCTCTGGCTGGTATTCGAACGGCCGAGCAAGCACCCGCACATCACGGGTAAGGAGTTGACTTACATCGAGCAGTCACTAGGGACTGCCTCACAGGCCGCTATGCCTGGTTTCTGGGCCACCCCGTGGAAGGAATTTGCAACGTCACCGCCGGTAAGCATTAACAATTTGTGATCTTGGTAAGAAAATTGTGCTTTCGTGTATTTATTTCTAAATTTTATTGTAGGTTTACGCCATCATCGTGGCCAACTTTTGCAGGACATGGAACTTCTGTTTGTTAGTCATATTCCAGTCTGCCTATTTCAACTCAAGGTTCAATATGCAGATTACTGAGGTAATTGTTTACCTACTTATATTAAATTATTTTCGGATACATTACACACTCTTAAATAGACACTTAAGATTAAGTCTTTGACGGTTGACGATACAAAAGAAAATGTATTATTAATTCTATCTTAATAGAGATCAATTGATCAGAACCAGTCTAATTCATTTTATTCATTTAGTAATTCAATATTGATTTAGTTGTATTCATCTTTAAATGTGATTTTAGTCTGGTTTCGTTGGTGCTATACCCCACTTGATCATGACGTCTCTTGTGCCCATTGGCGGAATGCTTGCCGACTACTTGAGGAAGAACAACATTATGACCACGACCAATGTGAGAAAACTGTTCAACTGTGGCGGCTTCGGTATGGAGGCTTTCTTCTTCGTTCTGGTGGCGTACGCGAATAATAAGGTACGTCATCATTAGAAAATAACGCTTGAGAATAAAAATAAAACCAATTTCAATTTTCAAATAATTGATTCTCTATATCTCTATATAACTGGTCTAAAATACAGCTCTTCAAAAAATCTTAGATAAGTTTCTGCAGTTAGTATTCATAAATTTAAATAACTAACTACCTAACTAAGAGCAAGGCTCTGAAAGAATGAAAAGATATAATTTTCAAAATCATTTAGGCTAAGCAACTTGAACATTTTGAAAATAGGTACTAACAGTTTTTTCCTCATTTCCATAATTATCTCTTTAATAATTAAAAGTTGTTCATAATTGTAAAGAAAACAGTCTGAAAAAATCTTGGATAAGTTTCTACAGTAAGTTCAACTCGTGAATGTTAGCAACTATTTCTAAGGGCTCAACTCTAAAAGGGTAAAACAATATTTGGGTTGAGCAATTCAAAAATTTTTATACACCAGCAGATTTTTCCTCATTTCCAATTAGCTTTTGAGTAAAAGTTATTCGTAATTTTAAGAAGTACAACCTGAAAGATTAAAGCCACGGATCAAGAAATTTTTTTTTTCCCTAAAGCTTTTATAAAATCTGACCGTTTGTTTTGTGTAACTTTTTAAAATGTTGGTCATCCGTTTTAGTATGTGGCCACAATAGAGCTGACTATGGGCGTGGCGTTCAGCGGCTTCGCTATATCAGGGTACAATGTGAACCACTTGGACATCGCGCCGCGGTACGCGTCCATTCTCATGGGGCTTTCTAACGGGATTGGTACAATCGCCGGGTTCCTGGTGCCTATTGTGATTGACTACATCACCCAAGAAAAGGTTGGTGCTAACGACTTTCGTAGAAGAAATAAAACGGAGGGAACTACTCAAATATTAAAAGCATAGGTACATATAGCAATTTTAGGATAATCAGCTACAAATCAAGCATTTGCATTTGGAAAGTATCATTAGGTAAGGTAGAACTGATGAAAAACTAACAGATGGCATCCTGAATATTTCACGAGTGTATAATATCTTGATTAAGATATATGTAGTTAGTTAGGTTCATTGCCGAAAACTCCGCGCGGAGTCAGACGGTATTGTTTTGCTATTGTGTCTGCGTTTTGGCAATCAATGTGTTAAGCTTCGTCTTAGTTGAAAACAAATGATTCTGGTGAAAATACCATCGAACTGATCTGATGAATGATGAAGGTGGAAGTTATAGTAAGTTAAACCAATGTGCCAAGCCGTTTTTAGACTTACTGGAATCTTCCTGAGATAATTAATAGTATATAATCGTTAAGCTATAATTATTAGAAAGTAGCCAATGTCTGTCATCATTAGATGTATTGGTTAATTACCTTGGAACATCTGAACAAACTTTACCTCTTTACACGAGTAATATAGTAAAGAACAATCGACTTTGAATTGAAAATTACGTCTTTAAGTGTTGGCAATCAGATTCTTACTACCGTGTGATCCTGTCAATCTTAATTACGTACGAGTATATAAGCCAGATGTCATTCAGTGAGTTTAGATACTCAGTAAGTTGGTGACCATTTCATGTTTGCTCCTCGTCCTCTATGCCTCTATTGTTATACTCGTGGTCTCGGGTATCAAATACACACATACAATTAGTACTTTTACCAAATTGAGAAGCGTAAAGAAATTTGTCGAGCCTTATGAATAAATGTTATGTTTAAATAAATAAAATAAATAAAAAATAAATAAATGTATAGCACGGTGTCACAATAACAGTTATTACTTTTATTCCTCACAATAGAATTACAATAACAGAGTTTCGCAATCGTTATTGACAAACATTCTCCCCTAAACAAGGTATCGCTTTCCTCCGCCGCGAAACAAAAAGGACACTCGGCCGTGGCTAATTTAAAAAAGAAATCGCGCTATGAGCTACGCGCGCGGAATATCGAATGAGCTCGGTGGGTGCGCGCCGAGGCGGCACAGTATCGCGCTGAGCACTTTATTATCGCTGCCATCGGGACATTGCGCACGGGTGCCTTTGCCTTTTGAAGGGAGTTGGGAATGTTGGAAGTACTAGATATGTCGGCTTAAAATTTATAACGATTGGTGTACACTGACCGGTATTAGCAAACTTAAACGATTCCAAGAATCACACTAATTAACTACTTAGTTTCGTACTTACGAGTACTCCCAAATACGGCAAAGTTTATTATTATGATTTAAAGTATATTTATTTATGTAAGATCAATTATGTACAAGGTTATATACAAGAAAACTAAAACTAAACTTAAAACTAAAACTTACGAAATAAATATTTACAAAAAGAATTCTAAATAAAAAAATGGGTCCCAGATCGCCGTCCGAACACAGCGACATAGTCCCCAGAACGCTGGCCGCATTTCCACGCTGTATAGCCAAACTGATACGTTGGCCTAGAAATGCGCCAGCCCTCCGATCGCCCGTACAGTCAATCAGCTGCTTGGCTAACTGACTGTACAGCCGATGTGCGCTAGGTCCCCACGGCCCGAGCTTCTCAACCCCAAAAGGTTGAAATAGAATAAAATTTTAAAAAACTGGCTAAGCTTGTAATGACAAGATAACATTTATTTTTACTGAACGTACAGTAAAAGTTTCAATGGAGAAGAGAAGAACCTTTAAGAAAAAAAATCAGTCTACTAATATGTCTTTCTGTTTGTTCCGGCTAATCTCCGAAACGGCTAGATCGATTTTGACAGGACTTTCACTGGCAGATAGCTGATGTTATAAGGAGTTACGTAAGCTACTTTTATTTTAAAAAATAGGTTTCGCAGATAAAATTGAAACCCCATGAAATTGTTAACAAAATCCGATTCAAATAGGGAAGTATTTGAATTAGTTTAAATACCACGCAAACAAAGTTGCGATCAACAGCAAGTTAGGAACTAAGAAACATCATCCACACCAAAATTAACCTATCTTACCAAGGTGTGAAAGATAGTTCTAAGTTTATCTATGGATTGTTTCAATCTAAATTTTATTTTCAAAACATTGTTTCACATTCTCAGAACATTCACGAGAAAGCTATAACGGAATGGCGCGCAGTTTTCTTGATGGGTGCTACAGTGCACTTTATCGGGATCACGATATACGGAATATTCGCGTCGGGTGAGCTGCAGCCGTGGGCGGAACCCACCCAGCCGTACGAGACGCCCGTCAAGTCACTGGACCATGAGACAACCTTTGTATGTACTCTCTGATATTTCAGTATAATCATGACTATACTACATCATAGCTATAGTTCTCTTTAAAAATATCATTGTGGCCATAATATCAAGGGTTACATGTAAGAATTTAAAGTCATTTACTTACATATTTTTAAAAACGCATCTTTATTTGATATTTTTTCCTAGCTTCGTCTTAGCTTTACCGCTGAAATCAATTGATATTTAAGAATATTTTTTATTCATGCCTGACTTTTTATTATAACAAAATTATATCCACGGATAAATTAAACAGACTTATAATTTCCCTCAAAATTGACATCTAACCTGAGATGATTTAGAATTTTTTTGTTTTCTAATGCTATCAATACACTACCTTTTAAATCAGACGGAGAAACCATCAGCACCGCTGAAAGGCGCAGAGCCCCCCGCGTACGGGTCCATGGCCCCGCCCCCGCGCCCCCCCGCGCCCGATCAGCACGTGCCCAACAACCCCTTCGTATCCGGCGCCTTCTACCAGGCCGAGCCCGTGCAACCGCCCGCGCAGCCGTACCAGGACCCCACAGACGGCACTTACTAGACCTTTAAGGTAAGTGTTTATAAAAACAAGAGAAAGAGGTTCGATAAATTTACAAATTTTAACGTTCTTCCACGGCCGTATTTAATAAGCGTCGTACCACAAAAAAATTGTCAAACGTACCTAAAGGAATTCATCATCATAATTACCAATTACTTAAGTTTTTCATATATTAATGCTAAGTTTATAAATAAATTTATAATAATATTTATCTTTTTTTATCATCATCATTTCAGCCATAGGACGTCCACTGCTGAACATAGACCTCCCCCATTGACTTCCAGATTGGCCGGTTGGAAGCGGCCTGCTCCAGCGTCTTCCTGCGACCTTTACCAGGTCGTCTGTCCACCTTGTGAGTGGACCTCCTACGCTGCGCTTGCTGATACGTGGCCTCTATTCTAGAACCTTTCTGCCCCATTGGCTGTCAGTTATACCTGCTATGTGCCCCGCCCACTGCCACTTCAGCTTGCTAATCCGTTAGGCTATGTCAACTATGTCTAAAGGATTTAGTTGAATTAAACGTGAAAATGGAAAACTGACACACAAATAAAATCTAAAACGAACATAGGACCGCTTGTTCCAAAAATGATTGTACTAGGTAAGTAGTGCAATATTATTACTTGTAGATTGAGAACATTGACACTAATAAAATTATACACGTGAATATTTTCATTCAATTTGTTTCAGGTAAATCTTAAGCAATCCTGGTATGGTCCGGTTTAGGTTTCCTTATATTTTTATAGATAGGTAGAAAAAAATACATTTATTACTGTTTTGATTCAATAGCTTGTACGAAATATCATGTTGTTTATAGCATAGCAGGCGACATAGTGTACCTGTATCTACATATGACTTGTGTACCTGTTTCAAAATTATTTCACTATCAGCTATTGAATTTTGTTATTCTTGCTCAAATCATTATGCTAGTAATTTATTATTGATGTTATTTCTACTCAATACTTTTGTTGTGTTATTTGTTTTTAGTATTTTTATCTTTGTACAGTTGTAAATAAGTTATATTTGCATATCAAATTTCAACGCTTTAAGTGTCAGTTACTACGTTGTATAGCAATTATAGCATATATTTATGACTATGTCTTGAGGTATTAAAACTCGACGTTCAGTACAAAAACATACTTAGTAGGTATAATTACGACTGTTTTACAGAGTATGTTATTATAATTTTCCGGTGTTTACAAAACGGGTTAAACTAGTTAAATCACACTTACACACGTGCTATTTAAATTGTTACATAAGTAAGTTGCAACTTTTTTCGATTTAAACACAACTTAATACTTTTCCACGCTCGTAAAGCTAAGTTTCATGAAATTGTTATAAACTGTTTATAAATATTTAAGTGATTGTTCAAAATTTAGTATTGTACCCATTTGCAAATATAAATGTACTTATATCTACTATAGGCGTAGAACGAAAATGTTAATTGTAAAGGGAAGTAATGTAATCATTAAAATAACTTAGTTTATTAATTGAAGTAGGAAAGTAAGGTAAAACTGGAATTTATTTAACGACTTACGAAAATATTTTGGATGAGTATAAGTTTAATAATTTGTTCCTAGTTCTTTTTAGTTTAGGTAAAAAACCTACTTTAAAAGAAGGTTATATACTCGTACACATCTGCAATTACAACCAGTGGTATTTCAATAATACTATTGTAAAAATGCATATTTCCCTGTCTTTTTAACGACGCTTTGTAAATTATAGGCAGATAAGTTGTAGAGAAAATAATATATAATCAAATTATAAACCTAAACATAAAGTCTAATTAATATAAAATCACTCTTTATGGGAGTTCCTCTAGACACATCTAGAGTATGTTACGCTTAGTTTTTTGAATACATTATAGGGCATCAGTATTAAATTCTGGAAACATTATATAATTTTATAAGTTAAGGAGAATTTTCGTTGGTAACAATATTATTTTCTTATAATATTCAAAAAAGATTTTGGTTCATAACTTGAGAACCAAACTAATTTTTTACAGTCAATAAAAACAAAATTAAGTTTTTCTTTTTGTGTTTATTCGTAAACCAATTTACAAATATTTACTACTTATAATATGTAAGCCACAAACGTTTGTGATAATATAATAATCTGGTTCACTTTAATGTAGTTAATTATGCATGCTTAGTAACTTCTATTTCCTAAATTATATTATTATATGCATTTATCTTGTTAACTTGTAGGCATACATAGTAATATTGTATCTAATTATCATTATTTTACTAATTAAATATTGCATGAATAACACGTACGCTTATTTACCCTTTGCACAATCCCACTCGCACCATTTTATTTAATCTAAGTAATAAAATATAAGTAGCAAGTAGTTTGCACTTTTAGACATTAGTAAATTGAGGGTAAAGTAGGTAATTGCACATTTCGAATATAAACACCGTAACCCGTCTGGGCAATAAGGCACAATGCACAAGGTAGTTACGCAATCATAATCATATTTTAAATCTTTCGAGTAATTTTAATTTAACCTCACTAGCTAACAACTTGATAATAAAACATGACAATAATAAATAATATTATTGATGTACTCATTATTTTTATAATTATGTATCCTTGACTTCTGACAATAATAAACAAATTGAGACCAAGTACACTTGTTGATTGGCACTAATCATAACCTTAGGTTCGTTAGGAGAATATAAAAGGTTAAACTTTAAATAACGACAATAATTTTCGGCAAAATTTTGTAAAAATGGGCATATTCTAGTGCACATTGGCACTTGTTACAAATATTTGATAATGTATATGTTTCGCTTAAAGACCAAAAATCATTGAGCGAAAAACAGCTCACAACGCATTGTGACCACTGTAAAACATCCAAATCGCAAAATTCGTGTTATGATTATTATGAGCGTGAAAACGCTCACGATGCGTTGTGGCAATAACAGAAAGACTAAATAGCGAAGTTCGTGTCGAAAATAATGTAGAAAAGCTATAACGCGTTCTGTGTGCTGGTTGGTCTAAACATAACACAACAAACTGGTTATAGTAACTTGGCTTGAGTACAGAGATGCATTAAAATATCAGTAGAGTTATTTAGGTATTCATTTCTTGTTTGTTTCTGAAAGTGAACGTTTATCAGCGCTAAACATGACCAATAAGAATGTAAAAAAAAGAGAGTTCGTGGAAACAAGCAGCAAGTATTCCATAGTGAAACAAAACAGACTGAGTTTCTTTAATAAAAACAACCAGAGTCTACTTTGAAAGCAGTCATCATCATCATCATCATCAGCCTCTAGAAGTCGACTGCTGGACATAGGCCTCTTCCATAGAACGCCACAGCGAGCGGCTCTGGGCTGTTTGCATCCAGCGGCTGCCCGCATCCTTGACAAAATCGTCAGTTCACAGAGTAGGAGCAAAAGTAGTATCGTCGTCTAAAACATTAAAAAATACAAACACACATACAACAAATTTCAAGACTAACAGGACCTATATCGCAAATCACGGCATATCCATATATGGTTTTAATACAAGTCATGAATGTTCTGCATTTTCGCAATGCGCTGTGGTCATATAGCATGATGCTGAGACAGGAATTTCGCTATGTTATCTTCTGTGATTGGGACAACGCGTCGTGAGGGGTTGAATAAAGCCATAAAACGAACTTCGCGATGTGGATGTTTTACAGCGACAACAACGCGTTGTGAGCTGTTTTTTCGCTTTTTGATCGTAACATAAATAATATTATAAGTATTTAATGAAAATTAAAGTATTTCGTTAAATTTAATGCCTCGATGGCACAGTAACGCGACGATTCGCCAAGAACGCAGGGACCTGGGTTGAATAGGGTAGTTAACATCACTAATTGACTGATATATTTCTTAAGAGCTGTCAAAACGCTGTGCTCATATAGATTTAAAATGGCGCTAATAAGCCGTGACGCCACGCCTTAGTTTAGGTACTAAATTGTCTATATTTATCTATATGTAAAAAAATTAGAACGGCCGATTTGAATTTTTTTTTTTGTTTTGTTCGCTTCAATACTGGGAAGGTTTAGGAAAAAAATAATCGGTAAAACCTAAGGGAACAGTCGAAAAATTTAAAAAATCTAAATTAGCAATTCCATATGGGAATGCAATTTAGGCGGTACAAAGTTCACCGGGTCATCTAATATTATAATAATATAAAGATTTCTAAGGAAATAACAATAATTTGAAAATGATTGACTGGAATTTAATTTATTTATTTATTTAAACCTTATTGTACAGATAAAAATCGTACAAAAGGTAAACGTAATGCCATGTGGCATTCTCTGCCAGTCGACCATTTGGCTAAACATAATACAAATTACAATTTTGACAAAATGTAATGAATTGTATTCTGTAGCTGTGTCCGTTGTATCTCTCTCTGTCCCGTCGATTTAAAATACAAATATTATATTCGTATGTAATAGGGGCGGGCACATTTGCACAAAAATGTGATTCAAAAATTGTAACTAACTTTAACCAATAAAGCTTTCACATTATTTGCCTTAAGCCCAGTTTCCCCGTTGGTAGGTACTAAAGATCCAAAGTATTTACACTGTAATTACCTACCTCTACTTATCATGTTTGTGTAGTACGAACTAATGGATCACTAATAAACAAATATAACTGTAGGTATTTAAGTATACGTAAGTAATAGCTTTTACGTAAGTAATGTTTAAAATGTGGTGTAAAATTATGTTTCCAGTTTACAGTTTTTATTTCATGGTTACGACTATATCCTACCTAAAATGTACATACGAAGGTAGGTAATATAGATGCTTGAAATGACAATAACACAGTAGTTTAATTATAAGAATGGCGTTAAGCCAGTAAATAATAATTTTATATTAATAAAGTAGATAAGTAGTAACAAAGAGATAGTTGGACATGGGTGGGAATTATCATAATTTTCTAATATTACGTTATGTGCTTTGGATAAATATTAAATTCGTGCTGTAATAATTTCGAATAGGAAGACTACATCACAAAAAGTAACAAAAATCAACAATCTTATAAAAAATCCCTTACAATATTACAATCTGTAGGTCACAGTTTACATTTAGTATGACGTAACTCAATTGTGTGTAAAAAAATAGAATTTGATTTTATACTCAGACAAACGTATCATAATGTTTAAAGAGTACCATTTTGAAATTTTGGTGACGTCCTTAGTACCAGGGATAATTTTCTATTAAATACCTACCTTAAAATTCTTAGAATTATAGATTAACTAGAATATAAAACAATCGTTGTTTTAAAAGAATCTCTACGCCGTCAATTCTGTGCTGTAATATATTTTGAATAACGTTGAAAAATATTACTTGAATGTGTAGTTTTATATAATTACGAATAATAAAATCACATTAAAGTTATTTTTATATGAAAAAAAAAACATTTTCAAAAAGTACTCACGTAAGGAGATTTTGCGAATTACATTCAATTGTGGGATTATTAAGTTGAAACGGACGCACCAAATAAATATTTTCAGGGGTTCACAAATTTAATTAATTTACTAAATAAAAAAAATAAAAATGCTTTTTCTTTTTTGCATTCACAATAATCCCATCAAAGTCAGTAGAAATTTTTTTTCAAGTTAAATTTTATCCTATAATTAAAAACAGAACAACGCAAATAATAAAAACTATATTTTATACCGTTACTTACTCAGGATTACAGATACCAATCTTCAGTGACTTGCATTAAAACTGTGTGTTTGTTATTTATTTGTATATGATATTAATTTACTATATTTTTACGTATTGTAATTATAGTATTACTGCCGGGAAATGTGCATATTCTGGTAGAAATTTAGAATAGTTTGTACCACAAACAGTATTTTAAGGTACCTAATTCAGTTCATTCGTAAAATTTGCTTACGAAGTTCATAAAAATTTATGGAAATGTGACTCAAAATTTCTTTACCGTATTTTAAGTTTCTATGATACTTTTATAAGAGCTATATAATAGAAATAAAACAAGTATACGTACGGACTGTGTATACAACGTAATATACAGGTGTAAAAAAGTAGTGACCAAATTTGTAGGCGTGATTAAGAATGGATTATAGAACACAGGAAAATAATATTAAAAATCTCCGACGATTATATTATGTAAAAAAACCTGCTAGATTAGACAGTGGATTGTTGTATGTGCCTATTTGTCATCTTTATATAAAATTAAAAAGGCCTAGTTGCGTACAACACGTCAGCACTTGCACTGTAGGTACACCAATAACTACAGCGTAAAGGCTCAGGGGGTGTACGCAGGTATGCTAATATTATTTTGAAATAACAAATAGGCACATTGTACAATAATCTAGTCTAACAAGTTTTTATAATTTTAGTCTAGCGGTCATTTCAGTCCAACAAGTGTTTTACAAAAATAAACTTCGGGGATTTCAGTTTTATTTTTCCTGTGCTCTATGATTGATACTTAATCACCCCTGAAAACTTAGTCACTACTTTTTTTTACACCCTGTATAAGTATAACGCCAGAATGAAATTATGGTTTTATGCATTTTTTCGCAAAATCATTTTACAACCTAACTTACTATTCGCTGCTCAATGATAATTTTCACGATGTCCAAAATTATGGCGGAAAGGGTACAGATCTCCCACACTTGTTGACGCGCACCGATTGCTGTAAAAGGTGATACTAAATGTACAAGACAATGAGATATATCAAAGGTTCACGATTTCGAGGTATCTTTTGTAATTCATCAAAGGCTAATTCAAACGAAGTCAAAATTCAGTTTTTATTCCGTCCCAGTAACATTATTTTGAAAAGCAGTATTATCATAAACGTATATGACGTATTTTTTTAAACATTCGTAAAAGTAAAGTTAATTAAGCTTACATACGCCCCACTACAGGGCACAGAAGGCCTACTACGAAAATGTTTCGTTTGTTTAGTCGTTTATACCTAATTTTATATTACTATGTAACTTGTGTCAAATCTTATAATTTATGAACAATTGAAAATCGTCGTGACTTTTACACGGCTAGTTTCAGTTGTTCATATTTTGTCAAAAGGTTGACACAAGAGAATGGTTATTTGAATTTGTCAGGTTTATGTCTGAACAAACAAACATTTTCTTAGAAGGCCTACAGGCCTCTTTTCAATTATGAGGTGGTTTAGGCCATGATTGAAAATGCAACGAAAAACCTCATTTTGTTTTTCCTATTTTCAGATGCATTACAAACTATAATTTTATTTTTTGGGTCAATTAGAATACCGTTTTTGATACTAATGTCCCGGGACCAGATCGAAACTAGATTGTGAATACTTAAAAATTACGGAATTTGGGCTTCTCATTACGCGGTTTTAGCAAGTGTCTCATATGCTTGTACATCTTGTATAAAATACAGGGTAGATTTTGGATGGACAGTTAAAGCCTACCTACCTACCTTACCGTTGTAACCACTGGAATGTAGTTCTTAGGAGACTGTTCATACATTTTGGAGATATTTTGAACAGCATTTATTTATGATTCTTTTCAAAAGTACAAATGCGGTCTTATTTCCTAAAGGCATTCTCTACTAGTCAACTATTAGTATTTTTTATTATGTAAAATTGATTGAAGAAATAGAGCTAATTAAACCATCGTGCCTTCGATAGCCTTGTCAAGTACTAAAACAAACAAATTATTAACTGCAAACGCATTAACTAGTTATATATTTTCTGAATATGGTAAGTGGTGTACATTTATTTAAGAGATATCTGGTTTGCTATTATTAATTTAAAAATATTTTATTGGAAAAGTATGTTGATCTTATTTTCTACAAGTGTACAAGAAACGACTACTAGAGTTCTAATAATTTAACCTCGTGAATTGGTTTGATAGTCTGTTGACTATTTATATTCTAGGTAAAAAAAACAGGCTTCATGGCACCAAAGAAGTTTTAGTGGAAATCACTTAATCTCGCATTGACTAATTTATTATCAATATCTGTGAAATCTGGTATAACTATCTCTAAAAGATAATAGTCTCCTAAAAACGTTTTGTAGGTACCTATTTTTGCTGCACCGTCTTAAAGATCTACCCTGTTTTAATGAGGGTTTTAATAGAAAATAGTTGATATATTATAGAATAGTATAATATAAGAATAAGTTATCAACATTTTTACTTACCTATTTAGTTCAATTATCTTTCTTTACCCTTTCACAGTGTAGCAAGTGTACTTACTACTCTGTGAATGGGTGTGTGTTAAGACACCGGTATACCAAGGTGAGCCATTTACTGTGTATGTTTAAGGGAGATCGCTTAAGGTAGCCCGCGAAAATCAAAAACTTCTTACGTTTTTTTAAATATTGATACTCTCAAATGAAATGAATCAAAATATGATTCGTGGCTGCAAACATAGTTTTACTGAAAAACCATCACTTTAATAAACAACAAATTTACCTCATTTACTTATACGAGCTGTAAAGTTACGGGCTGTTTTGAACGAGCCTCCTTAAAATTGTATGCAAAAATTTAACTTAAATTGCTACTATTTGTTACTAAAAGAGCCTAAAAATATTTAAAAACTCATTCATTTTAACTAACGTATATTAAGAAATTACGCACAAGTCAAGTTATACATTTCTGCCGGCGGTTCCTTTTAGTGAGAGGTTAGCTCAAATTGGAAATGAATAGCCACTTTACTTGTAACCATTTACTTTAATTGTACACACTAATTGCAATTGCAGTGCCATGCTTATGAGCTTGTCGGTGATTGCATGGATGAAATATCACTGACATAATATGACGTTATTATTGCAAATAAGTGACAAAACTATGCATGTCATCTCTAGGCCACTTCTGAGACAACGGTGTCAGTATTATTATTTTACGTTTTCGTAGCGTAGGGTTCTTGGATAACCCTTATTTAAGGTGCTTTTCAAATATCTGCCATGGCTGCAATGGATGAAAGTAACGTAAATAGATTACGATAGTAAAGAAAACTTCTGGACATCATGCATTTTTGCATTTAAAAAAAACTCATTAAATATTATGCTTTATTTTATTCTAAAACATCTACACCTGTACATCTAGCCTAGCTGGCTAACTAACTAGCGATGTGCCTGTGTCAAATGCGGAAGGCGGAGTGTGTTTTGTGTAAAATGAATCAAATATTTAATTGATTTACAATTTTTTCTCAAATATAATTAATTACGGATCCGGGCACGAAATTCCTTCAATATCGTAATCTATTTTACTTACCCATTGCAGTCGTTGCAGATATTTTAAAAACACCTTATACAATAAAAATAGATTAAAAAAAACATAGTTGCCAGTAAAAATATAAAAAATTGTGAAGTAAGGAATATAGAGATAAAACAGTATTTTTATTTACATGGGGTGATCTCACTCTATTAGGCTGTGTTGACAATAAAACTTCACAAAGCTATCTAGGTTTAGATGTAAAAATATTAATAAATGTTATTCTATCTTTAATAAGACGTTTTCCGATGCCGGTTTATAAATGATTTCGAATTTTGGTACATTTAATGTTTATAATTCATTAAAATTCTTCTTGATATTTTATTAGCCTTCGAAGACCGGGTGGTCTTCCCTTTAACGTGATTTTTTGTTTATAGCTTTAAAATATTCAACAGATTTTGATATATTTTTTAATCTACAAAATCATAATCATCTATTTCATTTTCAATATATTGTATTTTAGGTGCTATAATATTTCTTGTGTTCTGTAAATTAATATTTATCAATATGCTAATTTTAGGAATATAATGTTATAAGGTCATTTAAAATAAGATTTTAAATTAAAATATAGACACAATAATATAAAAATGATAAAAAAGTAGCATAAGTATTCACGAGTTGTAAGATTTCACGTTTGTGGGTTGCGGTCTTGTGGTTGAAAGGATTTGACATTTCAAATTTAAATGACATTTTTTATCTCACTGTTTTTTAAACAGATTACAATTTTTTTTTTGAAATATTGTATATTGTTTCATTTATACCAATACTTAGATTTATTCAGAACTTTTAGAATTATTCAGAATTAAGTACTGTACGTATACATTTATTCACGTTATACACGGTAAATTTTCATTGCTTTTGGAGCAGCAAAAGTGACACTCTCCTTTTGAGATTTTTCGATGGTCGTTTCACAGAAAAAGTTATTGTATCTAACTTTTGCGGCTCCAAAACAAACAAAAATACCCATACGTATAGATTATACCTTTTTCCACAATACATAAATGTGGAAACTTATAAATCGCGTTATATTAATTGCCAAAAGAGCACTGATTTGTCAATTATTGATTAGACACATACATAAGGATTTACTTTAAAGTCCTGTCGTTGCTACTGCTGTAAATATTTTATGTCGCTTATAACTGTTTTTAATTTCACAGATCAAGAAATAAGTGGGCAATAGACATTTAGAAAATTAAATAAAATCCCGAATAACGATTTTAATTATTTCACATTTTATCAACATGTTATCAAAATCAAATAAAGTAACTACACTCTACTTTCAAGTTTTAAACTTATTTTCTTTATAAACGTTTATCCCAAGAGTGAGAGTTCAGATAATCCTAATGGAAATTGATAGTTTGACTTCATGCAATGGCATGCTTAGATATTTCTGAAGTTAAAATCTGGGTTTATTTTAGATTTCCAAGACAGATTTATTGGATTTAGCTTTATCAAAAAATCATAAATCCATGATTAGTAAAATTATTCATGTAAAGAATCATTATCGGTTATATATGATTCGATATACTAAGTACTACTTGTTTATAGTTGTTTTAGGAGTTTCCAAATAAGTTTTCGAAAGCGCGGTTTGCGTTGTTTGCGCAACTTCGTTGACTTCTACATTACTAATAGCTGTTTTCTGTGATCTTTATAGGTAATTTCATTAAAATTGCATTGAGTTTCAATCAGGCCTATGGTAAATATATAATTGTAAATATTAAAATCAGAATGATATTACCATACATACCTATACATAGATAGGTACTAAGTAGGTACATACAATTGATAAGAATTTTTAAAGTTATATTTAGAAGAATAAATACTCGTTAAACTGAATCGATTTAGCTGCGAAGAAATAGTCATAATCGATTGTTTTTTGTACACTGTTGTTCCAAATCGTATGCTCATTATCCCACAGCGTGAGAAAAAGAAAGCGATTTCTTAGCTAAGGTTGACATTTAAACGTCAAATGAGTAATATTTCTGAGCTTTTCAGTGAATATTACAATAATTTCGACTACATTTGACTACGTTTTGCGTCTCTTGGTTTTGTTTTTGTGGAAATTTACCGCAAAAACATTAATAGTTACATCAAACATTTTTTTGTGGTATTTTTGTAGTACTTATGAATAAATACTTACATTTGTTATTGTATACGACTGTTTGCTGCTAAAATTGATGAAAAATAAGGACTCTTGTTTTAATTTATTCAAAATACTATGGATTTGACTACATAAGAGAGCAAATAAAACGGTAAATATAGTAGGATGCACAGAAAATCTCTGAAAAACCACATAAATTTGACGTTTAACTGTCAAATGCATCGATTTCCCCATATTATGATCTGAACAACATAAGACAAATTCATTATTGTGTAAATAATGTTTTATTTTTGTTTTGTACAATTTAATTAAGTAGGCTAATGTAGTTTTAATAAGACAGGGAAATTATGTGTTTTTTTTTTTTTTAACAACAAGTCATTCTAAGCTGTTAACTGTTAACTGTTTATGCTACATAAAAACGGTAAACTGTAAATTTATCTGCTTATGTAGCATCGAAACTAATAAATACAAACTATTAACTGCTCATTTATGTATATATTTACAATGTTATAAGGTAAAAATTGTTTTATAGTTCTTTTTTGTTTTGCTCATAAGGCATAAACAAGTTGTAAGTAAATGTTACTAAATTATGCTCATCTAATTTTACTTCTGAATAGGATCACTAAAATGTATCAATCCTTATTGTAATATATTTAAATGTAGAGAAATTGTCATAATATAGAATATTTACTTGATGTTCGTAAAATTGTAACGACAAGTAATCGCTGATGTATTTATGTTCATTTATTAAGCATGTAATATTTCTAGTCTGTTCTGAAATGGTAACATTAACTTCCCTAATATATGTATGTTTGAAATTTATCATATTTTTTATTTAAAAAAATCCTCTAAAAATACTCATCAACTTAAAATAAAAATCTATCTAAACACTACCATCGATAAACCCTTAATAATAAATAAGAAAATTACTACAAAGGTAAATGATTATGAATCAATGCTACTTATGTCATGTATTTTTAATAACTTATAATATCACCATTCACAATTTTTAATCAACCAACAAAAAATAATATCACAAAAAACTATACCTACTTACTGCAATAATTTAAAACCCATTGCATCATAATTACTACGAGGCATCGGTAAAGCACTGTTAAATTTAAATAAATTAAGACAAACCTTATTTAAATCAATACCACGTTAATATAACTTGATATTTTCCTTATATTTAAAACTGCAGTAACTTTCGAAATGGTAACATTTAAATTGCTTGACCATGTCATGCAATCAATATTTGGTAAACAAAGCAATATCGGTAATCATTTGATTTTAACCTTCTATGGTAGGTACATACTTCACAAATGGTTAGAAATCATAATAGTAATACTTTTGACTGTATATGTTATATGATTTACCATTGGTTGACAGCAAATGTACTTGTACAGTCACGAGCATCAATACATGACTTGCAACGACATGTGTAATTTCATACGGTTGGCATTCGTTTGACGAACAAGCACGAAATTCATTACACGAGAAATAATTCGGGAATCAAACATTTGGTGAGCATGTTAAAATAAATAAACAGAGCAAATGCTAGTGTTTTTTTTTAAATTTACATTGAGCTCGTTATTGAATTGAAAGCCATCAGTAAGTACCGTCCTTAACCCTAGGGTAGTCGCGCTCTTCTATAAAAGGTAATGGTCCCGCCATTTTGACGCCAATTTGTTTTTATTTTAATAAATCAAACTTTAAATTATTTGTAGTAATTTAAAAAGGATAAAAGTATACCTTGAACTTTAAGAAAAAGTAATATTAATGTTAGAATTTATTAATGAATTAAAATTCATTAATGAATTAAGAAAAATCATTACTTAACCTAAATGAAATAAAGTACATCTGGATAGGCAAATAATACATGTATAATTTTTAAAGCAAATCAGTCCCGGAACATGTGTAAAAGGCAATAAGTTCATAGCGTGACCACTTCAGGGTTAAGACAAGTAAAACATGCTTAAAATCAGTCTATAATAAAAATAAATAAATATTTGACAAAATCTCATTTTTTCTTAGCTAGCGAATGGTGTAAACAAACTTTGATCTCAGCGTAACTCAGAATTTCCACAAGATAGGTGACTGAAAATGCTCATGCATATTTTCATGATGCTTGAGAATTTTCACTCAAACCCCTCACCAAAAGAATGAGGCTGTAAAAAAAACTTTACATTTACGTAAAATTATCACAAAGTTAAAATAACTTCAAATTATTTTTTAACGGAAAACTGCTTACTATAAATGCTTGCTTCGCTTGCTACTAGTAATCCTATTTTTGTAAGCCACTACTATAATTTTTAATTGAAATTAAATCACATTTATTTGAATAGGATTAGTGACTAACTCAAAGATTTCACGTTTGTTTACCTTATTCGCCGTATCAATAAAAAACAGAATATACCTACAAGCTTCATATCACGATTCTCATCGCAAGTTATAAAAAAGTAAGGTAAGAATGTCTTATTTTTATAAAATAATTAATTTGGTGTCACAGTGTTCAGCTGTATGGAGAAACTGATCTCAGGCGCCTGGTCTTGCCCGGGAAGCCCCTGGCGTATGGTGGTTTGGCGTTGGTCGTCACGTAGTACACGCCACGAGCCCTATTATAAAAGATATATAAAATTTTACTATTTTCGGAAATTTTACAGCTCCATAAAATATAACATACCTACTCAATAAGAACAGATGGCCAATTATAATGTGATTAACAAATAATATACAGGATGCTCGGTAGATCGGAGGACATAGGTACTTATACAAGTTGTTCTTCTCATGTGAATATTAACAACTTTTATTATGAAACAAATGGTAAAAACAAGAAAATAAACCGTTGGCTATTTTAACTTTCTATTTTGGGGATATTTATTGTTGTAACCAAAATCGTAGCCACATCTGTCGTAGAACCGATGAAATGTAGAGTAAACGGGTTCTCGAGTGGACACCCTGTCTCGGCAAATTTGTTTTGGACCCCCCCCCCCCCCCCGCTCGATGGACAGATGGCAGTGGCTGGGCGAAAAAAGCATGAGATCGTGCTCTTTGGCGCTCTTTGAGGCTTACGTCCAGCAATGGTCTGAAATAGGCTGACACGATGAGCCAAAATCGTGGTAATACATTCATGACTTGTAATTCCATCAATAATATTAAACCTCGATTGTCACTAAGCTATTCAAGTTAAGCTAAGGTAGTTCAAAACTATTGGCTGATGATAGCAATAGTATGATCACATTTTGTGCTATCGATTTTATCAATAGTCTTCTGTTTCCGAACGAACTTATAAAGAACTTACTTAGGCGTGACGTGTTCTCCCATCAGTACATATTCGGAGTCCTTGGGTTCGCACCACCCAATTAGGTAGGAGAACAGGCTGGAACAGGGCCCGGCCCAGAAGCCCTCTCGGCTGTTGATCGACTCTATGAAGTATGGTGTCACCTTCGTATGGTCACACGATAGCGTCTCTGTTTTACGAAAAATGCCGGAAACACAAAATTTTGTTATTAATTAAGTAGGCATTGGTGAGAGTAAATAATGGAGAAAAAGCAATACGTATATCAATGTCCAAGGGGATCCCAAATATGGCTTAAATTAGTGTCTCTACATAGTTCCGCTCAAGAGGAAATAATTTATTTCTTACTATTTTGTATTATTTCGTGAGAGCATGTGGCTGGTAAGGTGCTTGTAGCTCAGTTGGTAATCACTGCCCCGCGTTGGCAGTGAATACCAAAGTTAAGCAACACACGCCGCGGTTGTGTAATGGGTGATCATTCCGACCATATTTAGTGATATTTTCACAAGACTCTTCGTGATTTAAAGGGAATCGGGAGGCAGGCAAGGCAAGGTTAAAAGTTGGTCCTGGCTAATATCGCTTGATACTAGTTGTAGAGACTAGTCAGTGGCAGTGGCAGTTTAAGGCAGTTTGATTACATCTGCCACTAAGCCTGCTCTAGATATAGCTCTGCCACTATCTGTTTAGTCAGTGGCCTTACAATACCCCTCTACCAGTCGACATGGGCCCGCGTGGTGAAGTATGGCCCAAACTACCTCAAAGTTGAGGTGAGGCCTGTGCCCTGCAGTGGGACGCAATAAAGGCATACTTTATTTTAGGCACCCGGTATTGGTAATTTGTTGAATTAAAAAAAAACAATTTCACTACAAATTCATAGGATTTGACGTCAAAAACTAACTTTATCTCTGATATGGAATCGGAAGCGTTTCGTAGTATAAGCAATACGAAAAACGATTATCGTATTGTTGAATTTAATTTTTCGTTTAACTACGTAACACTACTACTATTAGTTTTTGTTGTTTATAATTTGTCAAAGATCAAACTTTTTAAGTTCACTTAACAGAGTACGATACGATCAAATTAAAGAAAAATACATAAGTACCACTCAGATAATTAGGAAATTACAATTTAAAAGCAATTATAAGTAGTCAATTGGTGCCCGTGACCATTTATTATAATTAGCGAAGGTACTCACGAAAGATAGTATCATGTGCACATCCAGGCTGACTGGATCCCCCGTTGACGTAGAAGTCAGCGTGGCCATTAGGTCCCCATTGGCCTAGGATCCCAGCTCCCGTGTGGAGTATGTCTACGAACAGGGCGTCGGTGTAGTCCAGGTCCCGAGAACGATTGTTGCCCATGTAGAACAATATCGTTGGGTCTAGACCTGTAAATCAGAATAAGATAATTTACTTACCTTACTTAGAACAGAGTTGTAGTAGAGAATCGGGCGATATTAATCCTCAAAGTCCTCGTGTAAATTTACTTTATTTGTCTGTCCTGCTGTTCAGCAGCTAAACAGTGTAGCTTTCTCCCAGGACTTCCCCCAAAAAGCTACCTACAGTACAAATATAATACAATACAACATGATAGGTTTCGGCTAGGCTATTGCAGTTGGCTTTTACAAATGTGATTTGAATCTGTAGAAAAAGCAGTACTTATTTTAGTTAAACTTTCAAGTAGAGTCAAAATGTTCTTTTAACTGAAATGGTAAAAGGTAAGTAAGGATGAAAATGGTAAAAGGTAAGTACAAATAAAAAAATGAAACACACTATGCGTGCGATGCTGTTCCAGTTGCAGAGTGTGGCGTCTTCCTACAATACCACATGTACCTACTTACTAATACCATATATATTTGCTACAAGTGTAACAACTAATAACAGCGCATCCTTGAAGTACTAAAAAAAGTTATAATAGAGTACGTACCAGTGATTCTACCGAGTTTCCCGTCAGTGACGTGGTTGGCTACCTGTCCCAGGATATGCGCACCCACGCTGTATCCAATAGTATGCAGGTGCTCTGGCGCAACAGGCTTCACCGGGTGGAAGTGCAGGTAGTCCACGAGCTGAGCTATGCATAGCCCAGCGAAACGCGGGGCCCATTCTATCTGAAATGAGGAATATTACTTTTTTATTTATTAAAACCTAAAGCAGGTTATAGTTCAATAGCTATTTACCTATATACAAGGTGTCCCGTAACAACACAAGAATACACTTCTAACACCAAACATTACACACACGCACTGGTTACGGAATGAGGACGGTATTGTTCGAGGGAGCACGGCTGTACAATAAATTACCAAACGACGTAAAGGATTGTGATAGTTTAGACATGTACAAACGCAGACTAAAAAGCACGTCCTTATATAGCACTCGGATAGAGGCAAAATCTTATTGTAAGAATAATTAGTTAAATCTCATTTTAAGTGAACTGTTTTTTCAGTTTTTATGAGAAATAAATTTCTTTAAACCTAACCATATTCTATATTATACATCATAGTAAACAGCTTTTGTTCTATGACTTTTAAAATATACTTTGTCTTTTGTCCTTCAATACAAATTTAATCGGCTGTTTAGTAATTTTGTATGGGAAGTCCATACATTTTTATGAAAATTAGCAAAAGTTAAAGAACAAAAGTGGTTTAGCATAGAATATGTGGTTACAGCGTTATCGTTGAGTTACGGGACACCCTGTATATTTTAAACTTTAGACTTGACTGAATAACATGCTGACAGTTTCTGAAAACATGATGACGAAAACATCATGCGATATTACATATCGGAGGTAAGTTCGTCAGAAATTACTGGTGCACTAGTTGCAGTTGCTGGTAAAATTCTGGGCCGTTTGCACAGAATATATAATAGTACAAGGTTTGCACCCATCGGGTTCTTGCAATCTTGACTAGGTCGTCAGTCAAACGGGTTTCTCTAAACCAACATCTCCACTGTACGTGTAAGGGGAAGTTCCCTAAAAATATGTTTTTCAATATTTTATTGTCCCACTTTCGGCGTGATTAATTATTTACGTCCATGTGACTTTTAGTACTAAGTCTCTGAGCTAAGCTGCGAACAGACAAACAGACAGATGGACGGACGGACATGGTGAAATTCCATGTTTACTATGAAACCCTAAAAACAAGTTCTTGTTTTATAATTATGAATTTGACGAACGGTCAATAAGGCATTTCTAAGGCAATCTCCATAACCTTATGGTAAAATTGTCTTTTACGTAAGAAAAGCCATTCGGTGCATATTAAGTTACAAGAATAAGTCACGGCTCGCTAGGTAGGCATCGAAACTCTCTAAAGATGATGATAATGATTGTATTATGTATGAGAAAAATCATAAAACTCAGTGAACCGTTTGTGATGACACCACTTTCACTACTCAAAATTATGTCGGAGATTATGTGTGATTATTAGAGTACATACGCGCTTTATTATAGGCTGTAATTAGGTATATTTCTGCGTCAACATAATGTCCAGACGGTGGTTATAAAAAAAAAATTGTTAAAAAAATATGTTATGTTTGGTGTTACAGGGGTTCTTCATTTGCCACTTTAAATTTAATTGCTATTAGTTTTGTAAAATAGGTTTTAGTGATGATTAGATTGTACACTCTTCTAACTTAACTTTTTTTTTTATCTAAATGACAAAAGAACCAAAAATCTATGAAACAAAGAGTGCGTGCGTACAAATTTAGCAAACGTGCCGCAAATGCGCGGGTCGCGTGCCGCTCGCGATCTGTACGCAGGTCGTTCTCCATTCACAGTTCATTTTAGACCAGAATTCAAAGATGGCGAAAATTTAAAACAAAAGACTAATTTTGACGTTTATTGGTTAGACAGTTTTAAATAAAGATTAACAAAACTTAATACCTGACTGAGACATGGTTCCTTGACGAGCGACCCGTAGTCTACGATAATAATGTTGTAGTTGCCCCTCTTGAAGTACGCGTTCCTCATGTCGGTGCTGGGGGACAGGTTTCGGCCCCCGCCGAAGCCGTGCACCACTACCTTAGTCGGGTGGATAGGATTGAACTTCGAGTACGTAAGGGAATCGTTATCGAGCGTGTTCAGGAGCTCACCTTTCTCTTGCGTTGTTCTGGAAATCGTAGTTTTGTTTTTTTGTTACTTGTTTGAAATTCAAAAGTAGAAAAAGCTGGCATTAATTATTTATCTATTTCTGATGCCACGATAATTTAACTGTTATGACAAATTTACACTTATTTAGGGCTGTCAGATAATAACTTCACTATCTGCATTATCTCAAGGTTACGGTAGAAAATTCTGTATAACATTAAGTTCGCCAATTGTACTGTTTCATCTATAACTGTATATATTTATAATTAATAAATAATAGCAAAGTGGTGGGCCCGTGTAAACGTATCTGTCACTGTCTAGCGCGAATAGATTTTGGCTGCACTGGTTAGTGTAATTATTGTTGTCAATAAATGTAATGCAAATAAATCCTATAAGTCAAGCATGAGTTACCAATTTAAATTAATTCAGGTGTACATACCTTGTGTATAAATAGAAATTCATTTTTGGGTGTGGACATCTATATGGAGGCGGGATGCATGATGTTGTGTTGAGCAAGTCTCGCACTGATTGAGGTTTCTTTTCTCTCTTTGGCTTTTCCTGGTTTCGTTGACAATTGGAATCTAAAATCAAAATTTAATTTAAAAATAAAAGTAGCGATAGAATCTTTAGAGGTTTGTATATTTTACCTTTTTCTTCGTAGAACTTCGTACTAATTCGTACTAATTTCTAGTAATTCAAATTAAGATTAAATTGAAGAAATAAAGAAAACCTTAAAACGACTTCACCAGTTTTAGTACCTATCCTTAACTACTGTATTAACATACTAGATTGTACAACACTTAAGTAAGTTAATTAGTTTTTTTTTTACAATAGCCAATAATCTACTTCAATTTATCAACTGTATTTATCAGTGAAATATGCCCGCCTATCGTCTATCATAATGTTTTCATCATGCACAGCAAAATTCGTAATAAGTTAATTGTTTAACAATTGTTTGAAGTTAACAGAGCGTGAACTGTTCTCAGTCTAGTCATTGTGTGTAATGTGGTTTACCCCTTAATACAATTTAAGTTAGGATGTCAAGCAAATTACGAATTAAAAAAACTGTTTAATTAAGTAAGATCTAGCTGCCTAATAGGTGCTGTGGATGCAATACATTAGTTACATAAACATGGATACAATAAATTATGTACATCAACTGTTTATAACTTATAACTGCATATAAACACATTACCGACGACTATGAACCGTCAATCAATGAGGCCCTGGTGTATCAGTTGTAGAACATTGCGTGAGACCTTGCTAGTATATACCATCATCTTGCTTAGTTCTATCACCAATCAGGTTTTTGTGTATTACGGATAGAAAGCCAAGAGCGGCAGCGTATATATTTAGTGAGCGTATTCCATCTGAGACTGCATCATCACTTCACCATCAAGTGAAGATTGATAATATTAGGATCGATATAAAAAACTATGATATTTAGAAATCTGATTTAAAACTATTTACACTGGCGTTAGTGAAAAGTCTACGTTTTCGTAAGTCGAAAAGGTGTTAATCTAAGTCACAGTTATTGTGGCTGTTGTTCTTAAATTTTGGGGCCTAACCATGATCGCTAAACAGTACCAGAGTAGTATTGTATTTAAGTCAAACTCTATACAGAAAAACAACACAAGATTGAAGCTATACTGCTTTATTTGCCCCGAAGGTTTGGTTTTAAATAGCAAATTTCTGGTTTATTTTCTTTATTTACGCATTAATATGATCAGAGGTAAGAAGTTACTAACATGACTACCTTCATTCATTGTTACTTGTCTTTTAATTACTAGCGTCAGAATAACACAAGAAGCAAGATCAATACCGTGACTTTTCTGTCGTTTACTCCAAGGCATTGTGCTAAGAACTTAAAACTCGCAAAAATAAATAACGACTTCATCTTCGTATCTTAAACCAAAACTTATTGACTTCTATGGCATTTTGTGTCTTTATTTAGGTCATCCCTCATGCAGGTACACAAAGGCCAAATAACTATTAATTACAAGAATATTTTTATTCATAATTATCAGGAGCACTCCTGAATAGATTTTGATAAGAATTTAGATTAGTAAAGATATTGCTTGTCGATCTATTTAGGTTCTTATTCGTACCGGGAAATGGGGTAGGACAAATAAATACATACACACAAAAGGGTAGAGCAATATGTTGTTAAAAGTGTTATCAATGAATGTCACATACCTATACATTTTATTTTGACAAAATTAATGTGTAACCCACACGCAGCTTTAAAACGGTAGACCAACGTAATATTTAAATTATTCCCAACATATTAGTAATATGTAAATTATGTAGGAGGTTCTTTCTTGAATGTACCTACATAAATAAGATATCGTAGGAAAGACTTAATGTTGAAACAGCTACAATTAATTTCCATTTATTACATCTATAAATAACGGCCTCGCATGTTTTTGGTTTATTTCAAAATGGTTGCCCTCGTCATATTTCTATCTTTGAAATTTGTTAAATGTCTTCCATAAAGTGTGTAAACAGTATTTAGAAACAAACAAATAAAGTTAAACGTGTTATATTATTTGTTTTTTTTTTAAAGACCAAGTGCGAGTCGGTCTCGCACACCGAGGGTTCCGTATAAACTGTTAGGTGTGTAAGTTGTTTATCTATAACGGGAATCAAGTCTCAAAGACTTTAACCGCTGTTTTCGATTTTAATAAAAAATTTTTTTTGGTATGTAACAACAATTTTACGGGATTTGGACTTTCTCTTTTACTTGTGCTTAAGATATTGCTTCTTGCCAAATTTAATGATGTCAAAATATGCGCCATAACCGTATCTTTGGATTTGCTCCAAAGGACTGCAATTTATTATTAGTACGAAACCCTAGAAATACGCCTTATAGGTACTATTCAAATAAGCATTTAGAGATCAAAACGATCGACCGCCTGAGCCACTTATAGCCCTTTTTTATCTTCGGTTTTTTTAGGCAGTAAGGATTTGTTTCTATCGAAGTAATTTGTGCAATAAGTATAAGAAAACGATACAAATATGTAAAATGAAAGTATCGACAATGAACAATGTTTGTTGCAAAATAGAAATAGACCTTGCTGAATCTTAAATTTTAAAATAATGTACAAAATTATGGTGTTGTATTGCGTAAAGGTGCGTTCACACCGTTGCGCAGTGACATAAAACCTCGCTATTATCGTCTTATAATGAACCGAACAAAACAGTGTGATTAAGTAATGAAGCACGACTCTTGCTGCGGCAGGTTCACAAGGCTGCCTCGGCCTCTCCGGGCTGCATACAAATGAATCGGTTCACGGGTCACAATACTTTCACTGTCGGCTCAGAGTCACTATTATGCTTTCCGAGATGATATAATATGGTGTCAGGCTACGCATTTGGGGCACATAGATGACTACTTTACGTGTCCTTGAACATGAATTTATAAGCAAACTTATAAAATCAGAAAAATAGAAAATGGAAAAAGAAAAAGTTGGAACAGCACCTCGATGAATGTCTTGAGGTACTTAGATGAGACAAAATTATATTATGAGGTTCCTTCTGGTAAATTGGTGATTTTTTAAAGATATGACTCTAGGATCTGGCAAAGATAAAACTAGTTCAAATTAAAAAGTGTTGATTGAACAATCAACCCTCCTTTTAAACAAATAAAAATAAGGAGGTACCTAACCATAGTTTTAATATAATTTAAAATAAAAGTTAAAAATTTATTATACCTACTCAAAACATTGTAAGAAAAGATTGGGTTGTTGTGTTAAATCAGGATGCAATTATTCTTTTCCGTTTATGATTGAATATATTGCGAGAATAGGCTCTCCGCGCTTGGACGCGTGCTAATGCAATAATTCTATGCTTTAACTCTCCACTACTTTCGTCATTTCCATCAGATGCATTTGTCATATTTGACGTTTTGACATATTATTCCATGGACATAACTAATAACGTAGTGACGGGAAGGTTATGTTGCACCATGTTCAATTAGCCTTGAATATTAAAAGGGTGATTAACATACGATTTAAAGAACCGAAAGGTACTTAATATTCGATTATTTCGGTAATTTTCCAAAATCACTTTAGCGGCTCGTACTGGTTTGAAGTACAGGTTTCATTACAGTAGGTAAGAAATATTTATTTATAATTTACTAAATATTTTTAGTTCGATAACCGGTATTAGCGATATTCCATCACACTATACTCGCTACTGCTAGTAATGCCTACGATAATTAAATAAACAGTTACAATACGTCATACCAGGCCCTCGTTGTAATAATTAAAATAAAATAAACTTTGGTAATAGGTAGTTGAAGTGTTTGTCAGTAACATAAATAAGTTAGTTTCCAAACAGTTGGAATTCATACCTAAGTGAGTCATTAGGTGCTCTAGGCCTTTCAATGCGAAATTTTAATGGCGATCGTTCACGACATCCCGCGAAATAAAAATTTCTTAGATTTTTGAAATTGCAACTTTGGCTTACTGTAAATTCGCGGCTGCAATAATAAATGCAATAGTTTAACTAAAAAAACAGTAACTTTAATAATAAAGATCACTGGCCGAATGTTTCGTTCAACAACCAGTAAGCCGTAAATGTGATTATTCAGCAAAATATCATTAAGTACCTACTACAGCCACAACTAACATTTTGGTCAATGTACAATGAAATCCAAAATATTTTATTTTGTTTTACACAAATAATAATATAATATTAAGAACTTTTGAATTTCGTGTGCTGCCTTGAACGATCCTCTTTAATCTCTTTTCATGAATTCAAGTAAATATATTTGTCATTTTTATTTTTAAGGTAATAAAATGTGATACGACCGTAGGTACTAAAGTTTTTATAAACACCTACCTATTAAAGGTTTTTAAATAAAATCTTTTAGAAAAAAGGCTAGAAGGCTTTGCTGAGAATGCAAATTTATCACTTGCTTATGCTTAAGAAAGTGGACTTAGGCTACTACTTCATTTATACTTTTTTTTAATCATTTATAATCATTATGCTAGGGCTTTATTAAAAGTAGGCTATAACCAGCGAAATGTTCTAGATGCTTACATAAAGTGCAATATCTGTGAGAACGAGATACGGAGGGTTATGCAACGCAAATTCCAGTACAGAGTTTGTTCGGTATAACGGAACATGTTGTTATTGTCACCATTTTTGTTCAAAGTAAACGAATAAGAGGGTAAGCACTGTTCCGTGCGTAAAAATTGTGCTCAATTTCGTTTAGTTTATTTATAAATTAATATACCCAAGAGTTAGTTATGAACAGTAGACGTAGGTAAACCACAAAATCTTCAATATTTTGTTTCGATCTCAAATTTCCTCATTTTGATTAGGCAATAGACATTAAAATGTACAATTTTAATGTCTATTGCCTAATCTAAATTATTCTCCGAATTCAATCATTTTACAAAGTGAATTCTAATAATTGAGCAAAATATAGACTATCTACCAAAGGTCTTAGTGATGCAGTACAGAACAAATAAATAATAAAATGCGCTGATTTGGTACACAAAAACTAAATTAGGTCATTTCGCCAAAAGTTGGCCAAAATTATGCATATAATTGCGGAGATAACGACCGCGTTGCGCAACAAGAATGAATGTAGGCGTGCTCGCCGATCTGCGCTCGGAAGTGCGTGCGCGCAGCCATGTAACCCGCTACACAAATTGTCGAACTGTATGTGTAATACTTAAAATATACGGATCACCTTGTCCTGATCTATAAGGAACTGATTCTTCTGCTTAAATGCCGCAAGTTTTTTATGGAACATAAAAAAATTTAAAAAAAAACGCCGTGGCAGCTTTTGGAGTATTTCCATATTTCTAAGAAATGTAGCGATTGCAACCGTAAAACTAAATTAATTAGACCTATAATTTTGCGCACCACAATGCGTTTGGTGTGTGAAATTTCATGATATTGCTACATGATATTGCTGTCAGTTTTTTGATAATATGTTTGTAGCTAATCAGAAAACCATAAATAAAACGATTTTTGAAATAATTTTATATCTAAGCTCTATGGCTTTTAAAGCTAAAACTGGTGGCTAGGCTCTTTTAGAGAACTTTATTAACCTAACACATACAAAAAATCTGGTTAAGGAGGGGGATGGGTCTAATACAAAAAAAGTCATCATACTTTGGGTACTGATCAAGCAGTAGTTTTTATGTACTTAATAATACGTAAATATCTGATATTCGACAACTTCAGTATTTTGCGATCATTGCAGTAAATTTTGTAGGGGCTTCGTACAAAAGACATAATATAAATCAAGCATAATAGTTAGTTACTAAGACACTTCGTAGAGTCACAACCGCAGAGTATTAGATACTTTAACTGGTTTTTCACTACAATATATATTATATTTTTTAGTCAGAAATATATTTTGAGAGGTTTGTGTTGAATGAATATATTATTTATACCTCAGTGTAAACACTTCTAAGAAAAACCACGGTAAGTGATAAAAATGTATATCTCAATATATATATAATATACATACCTATGCATAAATTGCAGAGAAAAACTAGCTTTTTAAAATATATCTTGGACTATAATGTTCAGCAGTGGACGTCCTATGGCTTAAATGATGATGATGATGATGAATATAATATTAAATATATGCCATAGTGTAAAATTATCTTTACGTAGCGTTGTGTACAAAGGAGCTACTTCAGATCGATATTCAGGCGTTTTATTTGATACTGTTTGCATAATTTCTGTCAAAGAAATCTGAGACACGTAAAATGACACACTTTGCGGACCGCGTGGCGTCTAACGCGGATGAGGAAAGTGGTAAGTTGTAACTTTAGAGTGCTCACTGCAGAATGAATGCCATTATGCAATCACACACCGCGATTTGTAGGTTACGCGCGATTCACTGCACACGCTGCACTTACTACCATATAAGCAGAACCGAGAAAAAAGTGGTTTTTTATATAAATAAAATTGTAGGTCAATTAAGAGTGAGGTAAATACTTTAAAGGCGATTTCCAATGGGGGATTAGCCAAAATTCTGCCGCGTTTTTATTCGATCTTTTTGGCTTGAGGGCAATGGCGATCACCACAAAACCAGCCGCAATCGGGCAAAACTCTTTTGGACTCTTTCAAATAAATAAATAAATTGTTTTTATGATCACAACAATTATGTATCCTAAAAATAAGCAAAGCTTGTAATATGGCGACTAGATAACGGATAAACTTACTTACATAAATACTTTTATAGACATCCATGACTGAAGTACAAATTCATCACACAAACATTTCCCCTCTCGGGATTCGAGCCCGCAACCGCTGGCTTTGTAGTCCGGACCACAAAGCCAGCCAGCGGTTTTTACCAGACGGTCGTCAAGTCTTTTAGTTCTGACGGTTATATCCATTTACTATACTGTTTTTGCAAGTTTGTGAGAAAAGCATTAATATTATTAGTGGGTCAAAATTTAACAATCTTACGGTTTGGTATTGAAATATTCACACTGAATAAAGTTTATTGACATATTGAAGACCGTGAGGTGTAATGGTTCGCGCTCAGGCTACAAAGCCAGCGGTTGCGGGTTCGAATCCCGCAAGGGGCAAATATTTGTGTTCTGAGCACGAGCATTTGTACCTAAGTCAGGGATGTTAATAAAAGTATTTAAGTACAAGCTTTGCTTAGTTTGGGGCTGGCTAATTAGTGTAATTGTGAAGACAATTTATTTTTTATTACATCCTGCTTTATATTTTTGCTAAGTGGAAAAATCGATTTTCGTTACCCTAAAAAGCGCAATAGCATAGAGCAAAAACCTATACTACATATCGTCACACGTCTGATCTTCGGCTTGTAACAATGAGTTTGTTTATAAACTCAAGAAGGTACTTAGACCTTTCAAAAATAATGCTACTTTAAAAATAATGAAGGAAAGCAACGAATAAATACTTGCACAATGGATGGGTAATTGGGACAAAAAATTTGATTTATTCCTTTTTAAAAAAAATGGTTTAACAATAGCAAAAGCATACGAATAAGGCCGATTTTTCAAGCGCCACATTACATTTATTTAATGAATAAAACTGACGTTTTGACACATTTTCTATACAAAGACTGTCAACATGTCAAGCTTATTCTTCATATTAAAGATTTGCATATTAACAAATCGGCCTTAAGGCTAATAATTAATAAGCCGATTTTTCAAACTGACTGAAACTGACGTTTTGACTGCACGTTTTCTATACGATAACTGTCTACATGTCAAACTTATTTTTCTAATAAAAGTTATTTGGCTGTTAAAAAATCAGCCCTTAATAATATAATATATATTGAAATTATAAGTTCTAAGATAGCTAAATTATTTTATAAAAATGAAAACATTTAGGTTAAAACTTAGTTTGCACTGTTTAGGTTACTTCGTCAAGTCGAAAAATTTTGTAGCTCAACTGATGTCAAATTGTATATTTATTATCAGGTTCGTCAATTTAAATTATTTTTCAAAGTGATGTGTGTGACAAATTTTGTTGTTTTATGTACTGTATGAAAATAAATGTTATGCTATAAAAACAATAGAGTTTACAAAACAATTTTATCAAGAAGACACTAAATGTTTTTTAAAACTTACCAGAAACTTGCAACGCTGTTATCCCAATAAGAATCAACCACTTTGCACAAGTAACCATGTTTCAGAGTTTGTACTAAACAGTAAAATTGGCGCAACTTCAAATTTTAATACAACATCACAATGTTTCTGAATTAATTAATAGAATTATTTATAGTTATTTTGTTTCATCACAGAAAGAATATCACAAAATGTTTTTCATATTTATGTTATTTTACGAAGACGGCCCTTTTTGTGATAGTTGCGATTGTAAAGGCGTGTGTCTTGTGTGTACTCCACGCTAGGACTGACAGCGAAAGTTAGCTGCGTAAAGTTGACCCTCGCCTCGTCTAGCTTCCCTCTTGCAAGAAGACGTTGTCTGTCACAGCACTCCTTCCATAACATCAGCCCATATGATTACTCATAATAATGGTAATTATGACTGTAATCATTTTTTTTATGATAATTACTAGCACGCGGGTTACTCAAACTATGTCATAGGTATAATGTTGAATTTAAATTACAAACAATATAATAATATTAATAGATCTTGGTTCGGCTAACAATCCGCTTGTGAAATCAGCATCCGAATAAAAAGGCTTATAATAATGTCTTGTCTTATTTTTTTAGTTTTACACGAATTTCCCGGAAAGATAAATTTTGACTAGATAAATATTTTCAACTGTTTCTGGTTCCCCGGATGGATTCGAATTAAAATTTAAATAAATTAGTCCTAAAAAAGGTACCTACCTACCAGGTTTTCAGTGTCGTACGTAGGAGATTTCTCAAACAAACTGCAAAACAGAAGAAAAAGTAAGTTCCTGTTATATAACAGAAATAATTTATTTCTGGTAGTTTGAGGTAATGGGACAATCAAAAGTAGTTTTCATAAGTTGTGCGGGCTTAGGTTGGGCAAACTATTTTCCTTAAACGCATCCGTGTCAGCACGAGACTTCTTGCCTAACGAATGCAGCATAACGAAAAGGACGTATAATCCAGGAGATATGATTCATGAGTATTCAAACCAAACACCGTCCTATAAATTATTTGATCGCTTACGTATTCCGGACACGTTTTTAAGATTTGCGTATTTTAGTTTATTCTCATTTAAAATTCATTGCAATAAACGCAAAATTTAAAAAAGTGTCGTGACAAGGTTAAACAAATTTTTGGATATTTACTAATTTGAAAGTGTTTCCGCCTATTGTTTTGTAAATCATATGCAAATTATGCATATAAAGTTTTTAGTGCTAAACGTGAAAAGGTTTATAAAATAACAATACTTAGTAGCACTTAGTAAAAATTCTTGAAGAATAGTATGTTTTAATGGTAAGCATACTAATGATATATATGAATGAGTTAACCCGAATAGCAGAATAACTATTAAAACATCAGCAAAATTCCCAAAAAAATAAATAAGAGGTGGTACGAAGTTCGCCGGGACGGCTAGTTATGAATAAAAATGGACTTTCCCATACATACAATCTGCACGGTCAACTGGCAAGGTACAAAAATATTTTTCATATCACGCTACGGCCCATGTTTCTTTTTACACAGCACAACCATTTCCCGAAATATGACTTTACCATTGTATTACACGTGGCTTATAAAAAGGGTTTAGTTTGAGACGAAATACGAATAATTTTTGTTTTATCTATGCAAAAGATCGTGAAAGAGCATCGACATACTCGTCGTAGGTAAGTAATTAATATATTAAAGGTTGTTTGTCAAAGGTTGGTTGTCAACTTAATATAAATACGAAGACATTCTACTGATTGTAAAACTAGGCATTAATGTTTTTAAGGTAACTTATTCACAACAACCTCAAAATTATAATCTTCCTATTAAATGAAATACACGTATGTATAGAGGACGTATGGCTTTTACCACAACGACTAAGCGACGTTGTATTGCCCAATTTACGAGCTCGAAGCGAATAAGGCTAAACGAGTCCGCAACTTGAATGCTGTGACATTTTGCAACAATAACTGTGAGGTAAGGATGCCCATGAGGATATTGAGAAAGTGACCGCATGTAAACACAGGGCTGACTTCCATATGACGAATCGACTTCCGTTGATGTGCTGGTAACAACACTATTTTCCGATAGGCCCTATCCTACTGCTAACTAGGTACATCCTTCAGTTAAGAAATAATAGCTTATATATGTTTAAGGCAACGTGAAGGTTAGAGTACGTCGAGGTTTTGGTTTGAGGTTCTTAAATGGCAAATGGGGTTTGGTTTGAGCTTAATATTTCTGCATGGTGAGCAAAGAAATAGCTCCAGGCACTACGGTTGTGATCATGTTTAGCAAAAATACCTCGAAATAACTTAAGGCGAAGAAATAAAAAAAAAACAAGTAGACGCAATTCGCTACCTTAAGAAGGTAAGCGTGTATTTTTACTATTAATAGTCAAGGAAGTGGAAATGTATAACGAACAAAGTAACTTAATCGATGAGAGTTAACATGCGTAGATTTTTTTCATGCCATAACCTTGTATTTTGTTTTTGTAAAGTGGAGATATCCGCAAAGATTAACTAATGACGGATACCTTAAGATACGGAAGCAAAGTTACAAAATGTTTTCAGAAATAAGATAATGTTTATGTAAATTACTTATGGAACTGCACTTTGCCCTTTAAAGTGTGCATATAGACCTGGCAAAAACTTTTTCGTAGCTGCATGAATATTGTAGTGAAAGCGCCGCAATGGTGGATGCAGACTGTTTTCTGGGATTACCATGCAAATAGCGATCTTTCTGGTGTCGTCCGGCTGATAGCGGCCTGATCAAACATGTGGAAGTTTTAGTGGGTATTCTTGGTAAGTAGCAATGGAAAGCGCCATCACACGTCAAACGTCTTTGCATTTCTTCCGCGAAAAAAAAGGCAAGTATAAAGAAAAATGATTTAATTTTTATCGCTTAATATAATTCTGTAATTTAAAAATGACATTAAGGTTATTCATCGCCTGTTGTTTTGTTCAGAGTAGGCTGGACCTTTGTTGCGACCTCGGCAGTATGGTGATTCTGAATTTGTCCTGAAGAAGTACTTTCCAGATTTACTGAAATAAAAAAAAGCAGGGATTATGGGCTGATAAATTTTGTTTACATATATTATTTTAAAAACAACATGATTTTTAGAAAGTTATTAGGCATAAATACAATAATTAACAGCTGTTAGTAATAAAGAAACAATTAACATTGGTGACAACTGAAACAATGAGATACGAGACAAGATAGAAAAGACAATACAAAGAAAAATGACCATTTCTCTGATGCTTTTCCGGCGAATGCCCCTCAATCACCAACTTGAGGCGTGTTGGTACGAATAAGTATCTCTCGAAAACTCATTAAAATACGGTTCATAACAGCCCGCAATGAATCGTGGGGTACCGAAAATTGGGTAAATAATACTTTTCGCATGGACGCAATTGTTCGATTAAAAAACCTTATTCACAGTTTACAGCTATCAACGTATAAACAAATAAAATCGGTCAAGCGGTTGAAAAAAGAACGAAGAGAATAAGCATATTATTATGTTTGTTTTTTCATTGAATTAAATTTTTTCCTCCTGAAGTTTTAGTATTAGAAACAAATGCTATGCTCAAAAGTGCAGGTTTTGGGAATTCTTAGCGTGTTTTTTTTTAATATTTTTCTGAAAATTAGTGTTTGTAGTAATCTTTAAATTTAAATTTAAATTAGTGTTTGTAGTCAAATTTGTGTTTGTAGTAACCACTATATTGTTTACATTAAATTTATACAATGTGCCAATTGAAGATAGGTTTATGCTCTTTGTAATCAAGGTGAGGTAACAATTATTACACAGGTCGTTGGAAGTGGGGCTGAATCAAAAGGGGAAACGGAATAAGTGAAAGTGGAAGTTTTTCGTTGCCTGCATTTGCTTGAAGAACATTCTAAAGATAGGATACAATGTTTAGATAAAAAAAAATACTGTAAGTCCAAAGATGTCTAAAAATATAGCTAGAACTTAATTAAGTACGTTTATGTACGTACAGTTTATGATTACAACAATCTTCTTGTGGTAAACAGAGAAATTCTCGTAGACAGTCAGTTATCGTTGTTTCTATTAACATTAATATGACTTTGAGTGCCTAATGTAAGCTATACAATCTGTTAATATTTCCTGTTAGTACTACTCAAGGTATAAATCAAGGTAGTAAATATCCACGAATATTAAAATGCAATTCTGTGCCACAAAAAAACGTCGTGTATGACGTCTTTAAGATTTAGCATTATTTAGTTATAACTCGTACAAGCTACTTATCATTTAACAATAATAAATTGTAGATCTTTGATTACTATTATTTGTCTTTGGTAATTTTGGTCAAAAACGTAAAATAACTAAATTGTATTACGTGTCAAACAGCTCACAGTAGCGGTTATTTTAGATTGGTGACGTTTAATGTCTAGATTTTACATAATCCCGGAAGTTATATCCGTTAGTGAGTGTAAGCAAATACTGGTTCTAAGATCGGATAAAGTGGTCGTTTTGAGTTTAAATCGGTAAATGAACTTTTCTGGGGTTCTGTATACCCAAAGCGCAAAACGGAATGCTGTCACTCTGCAAAACAAGTCACAGACTACACGCAAAAAAATTGTATTTATTTAAGAAAAGAAGCTGAAACTTTTTAAATTCTCATCCTAGAATGAGTGGTATTATACTTCATGCTTCGTTCTCGAGATTAGCAATAATAAACACTTGTAGTAACGCGTAGTCCTCGCCATTCCATACACTATTTGAGAAACTCTTTTTTTTTTTTTTTTTTTTTTTTTCGGGTATTTTTATATTTTCCTTTCCCCATCGTTCAATACGCCATCTTTGTCATTCGTGTGTTAGTGCTCCGCCGTTCCACACTTTGTTCGCGATTAAATTAAAATAAAGTGAAAGTGATACCAAATATGCCTAAACGTAAGAAGAATAATGACGATTGTGATCGCATACAACGAAAAATAAGGAAGTTGGAAAAGAAATTGGCGCGCAAACGGAGACGCCGGCGCCATAGCGGCTCCGATATGGATTCGTCATCGTTCCGATCATCCCAAACATCGTTGAACAAACAAGGTATTTATGAAATTGTTTCACTAAATTAATTAGGAAGTGTAATCTGCATAAGTAGGTAAATCCTTTAAACCAAGTAAGTTAAATACTTTCCTTGAAAAGTTAAATACGGCGGGTAGTCCAGTTGGGACTACCCCTTTTCAGCAACAGGGTACGATGTCTTTCTATTTTTAATTCTAAATAAAAACAGTTTGCCGACAGTACTTGCTAGACATTGGGACTGTCGCTTACTGGTAATTAGCCAACATCGTTTCATAACTTACGAAATAAATAGGAGGTTTGCGGGCAGTACGTGTTATTATAACTAGGGACTGCCCTCTACCATCAATCCTAATAAGTTGAACCCTCGAGTTACTTTGCGGACAGTACGTGTTATTATAACTGGGGACTGTCTCTTAGTACTTTACTTAGAAGTTGTATGTCTTTTCAGACTACGACTATACGAGGTTGACCGATGATGAAGATGCTATTTTAGACCCACCTCCCGCATTGCTCGAAGTAGACACGGAGTTATTAGAACCAACTCCTACTTGCTCTGAGTTCCAGGCTGAAAAAACTGTATCAGTGGTGACAATCCCGTTGAATAATGCCGTTCCTTCTACCTCGACATCTGCGGACCGTACCACAGTACCAGTTGCAGAAGAAGAGATATCTTATTTAGATAGCGAATTATTGGACATACTAGGTACCGATCCAACCACTGATAAAAAATATGGCAAAGACTTACAAAAAGATCTATCAGTAAGATTACAATATTGGACCACGTTTGGTCTGGACAAGGATTTAAGAAAGGAGTTAAAAGAAAGATATTTAACTCCAGGCAATTGCAAATTGATTGATCCACCCATATTAAACGCAGAAATGAAAGCTGCGATTTCGGACATCAACATTAAGCGTGACAAAGCTATAGAAGGTAAGCAAAAAACACTTACTTCGGCCATTACCTGTCTAGGAGAAGCTGTTACACTCCTTTTGCCATCAAAGGACAAGGACACTACCTTACTTAAGTTATTGATGGACTCAATCCGGATCATTTGTGATTGCCAACATGCCGAGTCTGTGACTCGAAGAAATTTCGTTATGGGCGGACTCAAGAAGGAAATAAGAGAGCAGCTGCAAAATACCAATATAGATAAGTATCTGTTTGGCGAAAACTTAGCAGAGACTTTGAAATCAGCTAAAGCAATTTCCAAAACTAGTACGGATTTAAAACCACCTGCACCTAAAATTCCAGTTAAGAAGCAAGTAGCTTCTACTTCTAATTCTACAAGGAATTTAAACTGGCAGCATCCGGGTCCGAGCCGCAGGCCGACAGGCCCACCGAGGATGAGGCAGCCTGCAGCGACCTCGACGAACAGTCGGCCCAACAACTCCTCGAAGCAGTTGCAACATCATCAGCAGCGGCCGAGCTACACTCGCCGCTAAACTCGGTAAAGCCAGCAGGTAGACTTAGTGCATTTTACGAGCAATGGCTGATGATTTCAAAAGACCCAGCTATCTTATCGTATATTGAAGGTTATAAAATTCCTTTCTCTAGGCCTCCTGTTCAAACAACGAAACATATCAATACAAAATTATCTGAGTCCGAAAGAATTCATTACACCGATGCCATAAATATACTATTATCAATGGGGGCAATATCAAAGTGTTCTGCTCGTGAGGATCAATATTTATCAAACATTTTTTTGATACCTAAGCCAGACGGCACGATGCGGTTCATTTTGAATTTAAAATCCTTAAACAAATTTATTGATACCAAACATTTCAAACTTGAAGACCTAAGGACTGTTCTCAAACTTGTTTCAAAAGATTGTTACTTAGCTAACGTTGATTTAAAAGACGCATATTTTTTAATCAATATACATGAAGATTATCGCAAGTACCTTAGATTCAAATTTGATGATTCTATATTTGAATTTAATGTCCTTCCGTTTGGCTTAAACACGGCCCCATACGTTTTTACAAAAATTATGAAGCCGGTTGTAAAATTATTGAGAATCGCTGGCTATATGTCAACCATATACTTAGATGATTTATGCCTAATCGGTCATGACTATAAGACATGCCTTGAAAATTTGCAACAAACTAAAAAACTGCTTATTTCGTTAGGGTTCATCATCAATGATAAAAAGAGTAGCCAAAAACCGTCTCAAACTTGCAAATTTTTGGGATATGTTTTAGATACAAAAAAATTCCAAGTCACCTTACCAATAGAAAAAGTTTCAAAAATTGAAACGGAGTTAACGAAAATTTCAAAGATTAGATGCTGTAAAATCAGGAGTTTCGCTAGTTTTGTTGGCTTATTGGTGTCTGCCTGTCCGGCAGTCGAATACGGGTGGCTATACACAAAGGTTTTTGAGCGATGTAAATACCTGAATTTAAAACATTCAAATGATTATGACAAAATCATGTCATTACCTAACTCACTTAATTCTGACCTTGACTGGTGGAAGCGTACGATCCACAGTGCAAGTTGTAAAATCAAAGATGACAAATATGACCTAGAAATATTTACAGATGCCTCAACAACGGGGTGGGGTATAGCATGTGGCAATCAAAGAGCAAGTGGCCCCTGGAGTATAGACGAACGCGGGCAACATATAAATTTTTTAGAAATTATGGCTGCGTTTATTGGCCTAAAGATATTTACCAAACATCTCTCGAACTGTCAGGTTCTACTCCGTATTGACAATACCACTGCTATTTCCTACATTAACCGTATGGGAGGTATCCAGTTTCCACATCTAACAGATATTACAAAACATCTCTGGCAATGGTGTGAACACAAAAAATTATTTGTATTTGCATCTTATATTAGATCATCTGACAATGTAATAGCTGATTTAGAGTCAAGACGGACACATCCTGACATTGAATGGCAGCTTGCAGATCACGCATACAATGCAATAACTGTCAAGTTAGGCTTCCCAAATATAGATTTATTTGCAAGCCGGATAAACAACAAGTGCCCTATCTATGTATCCTGGCATAGGGACCCGGATGCGTTCGCCATAAATGCGTTCACGATTCCATGGACAAGTTTATATTTTTATGCGTTTCCTCCCTTTACAATGATTTTAAAATCTTTGAGAAAGATAATTTCTGATGAGGCCGAGGGCATAATGGTTGTACCGCATTGGCCAACACAACCGTGGTACCCACTTTTTAAAAAACTTTTAGTGTCCGAACTTTTAGTATTTAAAGCCGCAGAGAATTTAATTATATCAACTGATTGCAGTCGCCGCCCCATGCACACAACAATTACCCTGGTGGCAGGAGTATTGTCCGGGAGGCGATGATAAGAAGAGGAATCCCGCTTGCATCGATGGAGATAATATTAAATTCTCTGTCAGATAACTCGTATAAACAGTACGAAGGGTGCTATAAAAAGTGGTTCGCTTATTGTAATGAAAATAAGTTGAACATTTATGAAGTATCAATTCCAGAAATAATACATTTTTTCACTGTTTTGTATAACGATGGCGCTCAGTATGGCACACTGAATTCTTATAGATCGGCCTTGGCATTAATTTTAAAAGATAGCATATCCGACAACGAATGTATACGGAGATTCTTCAAAGGGGTGTTTCGCTCCAGACCCCCAAAGCCTAAGTATAACGAGACTTGGGACACGTCACTGGTATTAAATTATCTTGGAAAATGGTACCCAAATGAAGAACTAAATAAATCTCAAATTTCTAAAAAACTTATAACCCTTTTAGCTCTTGCCACCGCACATAGAGTGCAAACATTTTCAAAAATAAAAATTAGTAACATAGAGGTGAACCAAATTGAAATTAAAATTAAAATCCCAGATTTAATAAAGACATCCAAACCTGGATCTGCCCAACCATTATTGATCCTACCTTTTTATGATAGACCAGAGATTTGTCCCGCAAAAGCTTTGCTTACCTACATTGAAATAACTAACAGCTACAGAGAAAATAATGACTATCTTTTCCTTAGTCTTAACAGACCATACAAGGTAGTTAGTACACAAACATTATCGAGATGGATTAAAGACGCCCTAGGCTTAAGCGGAATTGATACTTCTACGTTCACTGCGCATAGCACCCGGCACGCAGTGACATCGGCTGCACATAGGCTTGGCGTTAATATTGATCAAATAAGAAAAACAGCAGGTTGGAGCCCTAGCTCACAAACCTTTGCAAGATTTTATCATAGGCCCATTGTTAATAAATCGGATGATTGTATCGCAAGAACTATTTTAAATGATTCCTTAGATAAGTAATTTGATTGGTTTTTTGTCTTATAATCAGTACACTAATAAAAAATATAAGAAGTTTGCTAATCTTTTTAATTGACATATTTTACGACTAAGTATAATCTCTAAATATCTACAAGTGTTTATTATTGCTAATCTCGAGAACGAAGCATGAAGTATAATTAGAGATTAAACGAACTTACCTGAAGTGAAGTTCTATCCTAATTATACGAAGGCTTCGTTCGAAGAGATTAGCAACCCTCCCACCCATTCGTTTACTCTCTACCCGTAATAGTCGCAAAATATGAACCACATAACTCTAAACTAAATGACAAAGATGGCGTATTGAACGATGGGGAAAGGAAAATATAAAAATACCCGAAAAAAAAAAAAAAAAAAAAAAAAAGAGTTTCTCAAATAGTGTATGGAATGGCGAGGACTACGCGTTACTACAAGTGTTTATTATTGCTAATCTCTTCGAACGAAGCCTTCGTATAATTAGGATAGAACTTCACTTCAGGTAAGTTCGTTTAATCTCTAATTATTGTCTAGAGCTCATTGAATATAGTCTACAAATGTAATTTGAAATGTTCTATCTTAAAAAGCAAGTGCTAATTTATCAGTTAATGTTTATACTTAGATGCTGCCGACAAACTGTTGTACAGTTTGGCAGAAAGAAAATTATGTAAACTTTGTGTTTCTAATAAATAATAATAAAAAATAAAAAAAGATCATTATGTTACCGTGTACCTACAGCAAAAACAGTAATACATTACATTGGAAACAAGCGTAAAATTTGGGGTGATTGTAGTAATATTTAGTTAGACAAAAAAATAATTTAAAACTGGTGAGTATTAATCGCACTTACGCTAGGAATCTCGAAATAAAAATAAAAAACAGGTCGTATGGAACCTTGGTTAAATGTGAAATGTGTTAGAGATAATAAGACGAATAGTAATGCGAAGATTTGTTTCTTTCTCTACAGTTTAAATTCCCTTTTTTGAGTTTAGCATCGAAAATTAAAGAAGTTACTTCGAAGTAATCTGTCCTACCAAAATTGTATATCATAATTTACTAAACAAACCCTGCAATGCCCTGCATAGATAAGAAAATCTAGTTTTATCCTAAAATCTGGCTTACGATAATAATTTATCATATTAACTTTGCTTTAAAGTTGTTGCTTTAGGGCCCACTAGCAGAACCATAGTTGAAAGAACCATTAATTTAAAAAAAATGAAATTGTGCCATATGTCACGTTGTTTGAAGTAGATACGGACGGAAATAATACACCAACAGTTTTGATACACCTATAAAATGTGTATACATAAATAATACAGTTTTACAAGTCTACGTCAGGCTCAGGCTATATTTTTGTCTTAGAAGTTTGTAAAAACGGACATTGAAAACGTTCTATGTAAACATACCCGTAACTAACATATTCCCCAAACAACACGTCTTCAGAGTGAACCATCTCGCACCACCCGATCATGTATGAGATCCAGGACTGACACCTAGTCGCAAAGCATCCGTCAGCGGTGTTGATCGACTCTGCGTAGTATTTAGGAGCTCTAGCATGGTCACAGCCTGATTTAGCTGGAAAAAATTAAGTGAGGTTTACCATTGTAATGCTGATTACTTTTTTTTAAGCTTCTCTATTACTCTGAGTGACATAAAATTATCAGTCATAATATAATTACTGTAATCATCAAGTAAGTAATTCTTAATAAAGAATGGTAAAATAGACCCGTACCTACGGATAAAGTTTAGAGAAACTATTTCTGTCAATATTTTTTATACTTGTATACAAAAAGTTTCTGGATTCTGATAATAAGCCCTGATAATCTATATATATAAAAGAAGAAACTGACTGACTGACTGACTGACTGACTGACTGACTGACTGACTGACATATCAACGCACAGCCCAAACCGCTGGTGCTAGAGATTCTAAATTTGGCATGTAGGTTTCTTATAAGGTAGGGGTGCACTAAGAAAGGGTTTTTCAAAATTCACCCTCTGAAGGGGTGAAATGGGGGCCCAAAGTTTGTATGGGGAAACAAGATTAGTTAGACTATTTTATTCAAAACTTCACAGGAGTGTTCCTAACAATAAATGATTAAACACGTGTTTCAGGTTTTTTGCGAAATCCACCCCTAAAGGGGGTAATAGGGGTGACAAAGTCTGAAAATCAACATGGGTATTGTTTCTATGGTTTATCGGGTCGCTGATTACGAAAACAACAACAATCTTAAAATACAACGTTACGGACGTGAAATATCATCCCCCTGTTGGGATGCAATGGGGTTGAAATGTCTAAATATCAATATGGGTGTCGATTTTCTGGTTTTTTGGGATGCTAATTACGAAAATGACATCGATTTGGAAATTTAATATTGTGGACATAAAAATTTTTGAATTCAACCCTTAAGTAGGTGAAAAAGAGGAAAAAACTTTGTATTTCAGTTATCTATTTATATAAAATGGTAAACTCACAAGAGTATTCCTAAGAATAAATGATTAAACACGTGTTTCACGTTTTTTGTGAAATCCACCCCTAAAGGGGGTAAAAGGGGTGACAAAGTCTGAAAATCAACATGGGTATTGTTTCTATGGTTTATCGGGTCGCTGATTACGAAAACAACAACGATTTTAAAATTTAACTTTGCGGACGTGAAATTCTATATTGTTGGGATATATTATAGATTGTTGTTGTATTATATATTGTTGGGATGCGATGGGGTTGAAATGTTTATCAATATGGGTAGATTTTATGGTTTTTTGGAACTTTGATTTTAAAACTGAATATTGTGAACATGAAAATTCTTGAAATTATTTGTGCCAAATTGCAATTCAATCGGTCCTGTAATTTCGGAGCTAATCGGTTGTAACAGACGGACTGACAGATAGCCATACGTGATCCCAACACAAAGGTTCTATTTTTGCATTTGATGTATAGAACGAGACCCGCGTTATCCTAAAATTGATAAATCGCTTTATTGTAATCATATCATGTCGTGTTTTGATGGTCATGCTATGACTGTATTAGTAAAAACAATTGTCTTTATAGAAGTTTTGTAGCGTTTTTTTTTAAATTACTGAGTTTGACATTCATACATCACTCAAAATCAAATCTAACGCGAGCGAAGCCGCGGGCAAAAGCTAGTTATTAGATATAAGATACATTTATTGTTTTTCAAAGTAAGGTGGATGGAGTGGAGTGGTTAAGGCCACTGATAAGGCGGCGGATGTTTGTTTTATTTATCTAGTAAATAAACGAATAATACGTGTTTATTTCTGAAAGTGGCCTTTAATGATCCACCATACACCTTAAATACCCTCTATTCATACATTTAATATTACAATTGATACATTTTTGCATTTTCTGGAACCATTTTAAAAAGCAGTTGGACCAGTCTTACTTAGGGACTTCTTCAATAGCTTCGTGGAACGCATTCACCGCCGGTTCAGGGCTCGTAAAACGTGTGTCTCTAAGTTTGTCTTTTATTTTAAGAATCAAAAAGTTTAGTTCTTCATTTGAACCGCAAGTAACCGCAATCCCGGCCAACCTTCACGTAAGTCACGTAAGTACACCGTCATAGAGATGATTACGTCCACGTCTTTTTTCTTCGAACTATAAATACACAGAGCTGCGACAGTAGGCACTTCATCACCAAATGCTAATTGAAGATTCTGGCAACTTTCTTGTTGACTTAAAACTAAAAAGTCACATTTTGATTTTTGACATGTTCCCAGAAAGTTGCATTTTTTAATTCAGCTTTTTCTTTTTTTATTGTTAGTAGTCAGTTACAGAAACTTTCAATATACCCTACGTATGTATAATATTTTCCATACCTGTAGCTGTAAAAAATATCATAAGTATAAAGCATATAATATTATAACGCAACAGATTTATTCATATAACAGTTGCTGTTTACTAAAACCAGCAAATTCTATTTGCTCGTAACAGTGCTGCCATCTGTGAGCTCCGGAATGCACTAAATGTCTATGTGGGGTTTCTCACACTTCCAACGCTAGTAGCGAATTACTAATAGAGAGTTTAGGTTGAATCTGATAGAGTTCTCTGTGCGAATTGAAATAATTTTAAGGACTGTTTTGTGGATACATTAAGATTTTATTTGGAAAATAACATAAATATTTCGATTAGTTCTTTGTTAAAAAGCCCGATTAGATTATATGACTATGCTATATTGTTGGATTTAATCATTCAGTCAGTTGTTAAAAAAGAATAAGACTTACTTTCATTTTCGCTGGGTTGGCAACCAGGCTGGGTCATTCCGCCATTGGCGTAGAAGTCTATGTGGCCACACGCTTCTAGCTTTCCCTTCTCTAAAGCATTCGTATGGAGAACGTCCACGAATAAGGCATCACTCGGGTCTAATTTTTTCCCCTTATCATTTGTCGCAAACAATGGCAGTGCCGGATCTAGTCCTGCAAGTGAGCAAATGGATATTAATTATTTATGAGCACGAGCATTTGAGCTTGAGTTGTAAACGTGTATAATAAACAATTTAAATAAATGTTTAGTGTACCTCTCATGTAGTTTAAACTAAATTGAGCGAGATTATGTGTCAGCCTATTGCAGTCCACTTCTGGACGTAAGCCTCCTCCAAAGAGCGCCAAAGAGCACGATCTCCCGCCTCTTTCATCCATCCACTGCAATCTGTCTCCCTATGGTCGTCGGTCCATCGAGCTGGGGGGCGTCCGACACTACGCTTACCAAGACGTGGTTTCCACTCAAGGACCTATTTATTCCATCGTTCATCGGTTTTGTGACAGATGGCATTTCAAGATCAATGAATTATAAATCATCAATATCCATCAGTGAGAGATATCAATGAGTTATAAATATATTTTTTGCTTTAATGGTATCAAAATCATAAGTATCATATTTATTTGAAGCACCGTTAAAAGCCTTTAAAGTTTTTTTAAACCTAGTTGGTAGTTTCCTTGTTTTATTAACAAAATTAAAACACGGAAACTTTAAAACATAGTTTCATTCTAATTTTCAATTAAAAAAAAAGTTATTGCCTAAAAGCATTTCTAAAAGTTAATCAATATTTTAGTGAATTTAATTAGTATCTCCCGAGAATAAATAAAATATTCAACCTCATTAATTTATTTATGGAGGAGGCCTATGTTCAGCAGTCGACGTCCTATGGCTAAAATGATGATGTTGATAAATTCATTTTTTCTCATATTCTAACAGTTCTCATAATCTTACATATTCTTACATACTTACCAGTTACCCTGTGCAGTTTGCCGGAAGTAAGATAGTTGCCAATAAACCCAGCAATCTGTCCGCCCAAGCTGAACCCTATGACGTGGAACCTTAGGAGCAGGAATTCGTACTTGGAGACCAGCTCGTCGATGAGCTGAGCAGTGCACTGCCCCACCAGCTCAGTGTTGTGGGCGGCGCTCATGTAACATGGCTCGCGGGCTATAGGGTTGTAGTCCACGGAAATGATGTTGTAGTTGCAACTTTCCATGTAGGCTGAAATAAGATAATACTTGTTGAGCACCGATAGCTGGACCAGCCTCTTTTGATATTTTCTATGTTTTTTATACTTTTTTTTGTCTTCTTTGATACGTTTTTGTTTTACCTTTTGAAGTGTTTTTGTGAGACGTTGGGAGTGAACAGGATAAGAAAATACAGTCTTATTTATTACCGGGAGGTAAAAGAAACGTCTATAACAATACTATTCGATTAATGTCTTATTAACGTAATTTCAGTGTCACAATCTATTATATAAAAATGAATCTCTATTTCCCTTGGTCATCGCATCACGCGTGAACGGATAGAACAATTTCGCAATTTTTTTTTGTTGTGTTATTTATACGTAGGAAATTTCTTTAAAGAAAAGACCACGCCAGCGAAGTCGCGGGCAACAGCTAGTTTATTATAAAAATGTATTGTTTACATAAATAAACTAATATTATTATTTCTAAGCTCTTCAGGAGCTTACGGGCCAAAATGACCCGGTCCCGGATTCAGAACCTTTCGATATACGAATTCACAACCGATAAATCACGTGGCACTAATGTCTAATCAAATAGTGTCACGTGGTTTTCCAATAGACAATTTGTAACCGAACGGTTCTGAATCAGAGGGCGCGGGGATACAGATGCAACACGCAGAGGCATTTACGAATGCATATAATCAAACCTGAAAGTGGCATTATTGTTATGTATGTACTTAGTCTGGCCATAAATACTGTTACAATGAAAAATAAACAAAATATTACATTTGAATTTGGCATCTGTCATTTTTATAATTATGATTGTTCATTGATTTTTCTCATTTTGGCGCTAATATATTGTACAATATTTTGCGATATTAAAATGGAGTGGGGTGATAAAGAGAACCAAATCGCTGTGATTGCATTACACAAAGTAGGTATGGAGCCGAATGCAATTTTTAAAACTCTCCATACGCTTGGTATTAGTAAAATGTTTATGTACCGGGCTTTTAATAGGTACAATGAGACCTCCTCTGTTTGTGACAGAAAAAGATCTGGCCGTCCACGCAGTGTTCGTACGAAAAAGGTGGTCAAAGCAGTAAGGGAAAGAATTCGAAGAAATCCTGTCCAAAAGCAAAAGATTTTATCTCGGAAGATGAAGATAGCACCTAGAACCATGTCGCGTATTTTAAAAGATGACTTAGGACTTGCAGCTTATAGGAGACGTACTGGTCATTTCTTAACTGATAATTTAAAAAAGAATAGGGTGGTAAAATCGAAACAACTACTGAAGCAAAGGGAGGTCACAGTTTTTAAAAAAAATATATTATAAAACAAACAATATTAATAAGTATATAAAATTTACACGATATGACATAAGCTTTAGGGCTTTACCGCATACCGGTGCCGTTGCGTAGATTAAAAAATAATGATAGATGTACACAACTTAGGACATAATAAAAACATTGAAAAATAAAAATGAAAATACACAGAATAACGTAATATTTTGCACGATCACGCCCGCCATGCATGCACCCCGAGCCGGTCGCCGAGCCCGCGAAATACGCGAAAAACCTCTCGCCTCTTGGGTGGTAATAGTTTTATTTATTATTATTATCTTGCCGACAGAATGAGTAATGGAAAAAATCCCGTTTAGCTGCCAATTTGCTTGGAAAACATTTCGCATGCTGGTCGCAGCTACCCGTCGTTTAGTAAGTAGACTCAATTAAGTTGACGCGGGATCTAAATCTTTATTTTGAAATAAGCTGTTTGATTTCAACCGTTAAAGCTACAGTATAATCAGCGTTTGTAATTTGGTATAACTGCTTCTCAAACTCCACGATCGCGGAATAAACTAGTTTCCTAGGCTCTGGGGCAGTGACAAGCAGCAAATAAGTGTCCAATAGGTATTTTAATGATTATAATCGTAGACGTAATACAATTTAAAAATATTTATAGGTTTTGTAAGCAAATCTATCCAGTTGCATACATCAAAATTATTTAAGCCTGCTTTTAAGCACAGCAAAAAACCCACGCCAGTTAGAAGATTTGGTTTCGTTTTAAAATAGGTTAGCGTCTTAACGATGTCACGTAAGTATGAACCTTCTTCTTTCCCCCATAAGATAGGTATTTACAGGTGATAAATATTTTTAAGTAAGTAAGTTTATCAATGATAACGCACTACTTCTTTATTAAATAATTCTGAATATCGCAATGACTTTGAGGGTACATAAAATTATTATCATATTATGTAAATAACTTGTCATCTTAAGTAATCATAAACTTGAAGCAGGTCTTAAGGTATTTAAGTAGGTAAGTGGTTTTACGCTAACGGAAATATTAGGGATTATTCTAGTACCAGGTCTAATTTCCGTGTTTGGGGAGAAATCCTTGTGTCCCGTATAGCCATGGATGAGTATCTTGATAGGCGCATCTTGTACCCACGGCGCGTACTTGATCGACGCAGGGTCATTTACCGCCAGTAGATGCGGATCATTCTGGTTTTTTCTAAAAATCAAACGATTGTTATTGACTAGCACAGTTACATTAATTTTACATGATTAGTTATTGGTACCAAATCCGAAAGTGATAGTTTTTTTTTCAGTTCAGTTAGTCAGTCAGTTAAGTCAGTTCGAAATACGTAAACGAAGTTATCTAAGAGTAAATTCAAGGAGTAAAGTTATTCCCGCTATAGTTAAACTTTGTGTTTGGTCGAATCAGGCCTAAGAAGTATAGTTAACTAAGGATTACGATTCTATGTGATTTGAGGTAAATTCCGACATTTTTAACTTAAAGTGAATTTGCTGGTAATAAGTCTAAAGGAAGCTAACCTAACCTTCGCTCAATCGTTGGGAACTCGCTGTATACCTAGTCGTACATATTTACTGAACAATGTCGATGTACATGTTAACATTTGCGGATGCAATGGTACTGCAAATATTATTATTTAAACAATAACCATGGAATGTTAACATGCACCGATTCAGTGCATGTTAATTCCCTGATTTTGGATATTTAGGTGCTTTTAATATAAACAAGCTATGTCTTCGTTTGTCTGGTCTTCAATTCAATTCGGAAACCCTCTCGGGCGTATTCAAAAGACCCTACCAAAGTTTCATCACATTCTGATCAATGGCGGGAACGCATAGAGAACAAACATACAAACATTCATTTTTATTTATTTAAAAATAAGATTGTTAAAACTTACTTTGTATATAGCCAAAATGTGATATTTTTATTAGGGCATTCCAAAGGCGGTGTAACACATGAATTTGATTGTCGTGTTTCCTCTGCGCCGAAAGTGACAACTGGAATAGGGTGCAGACACCAGTGACAGTTAAGAAAAAATAAATAACTGACTAAATACATAAAAAATTATGACGATGGTAAAAAGAAATCGCTTTTAAATTTTGATATCCACCAATAGAGGTTTGTTAAAGCCTACCCTAACATGAACACTGCTACACTGTGAGTGAGGTCGTGCGTTTCCCCGTACCTGTAATCCAGTAACTCACAAATTTAGTGATTTTTCAACAAAACAAAAAAACAGGTAATTACGTCTTCAAGGCCGATCAAGAAAAAGATCGCAAGAAAACTTGTACACTTGGCTTATAAGGCTGTTGTATCACTGCGTTAAATTTGCCCCAGTATAATTGTTTGTGTAAAATTTCACTCATTGATCATGATCCTAAGTATTAAAAAAGATCAGAAGTATTCCTCTAATCTATCAAAATGGGGTCTTACCAGTTTTTTGAATGGAAAGTTTATACACATTCCTTATCATAATTATTCTAATTGGAAATTTAGATATGACGTTGATGCCGCTATCTTAATAATTACAGGTAATTTCTGTCAAGTCAATAGCTTAAACTTGTTACTGATAAGAGCATACTGCTCTGTTGACGGTTATCCATGTAAATGCATAATTACCCATGCATGAACATAAGCAAGAACACGTGCTATCATTAAATAATGCCATCGACTATCAGGCGGTTCTAAAATTATGTTCTTTGAAATACATCAATACTTTTGTCTGATAAAATCTTGGAACCTAAGTATTATAACCAAAATGCTTTTCTCCGTTTTCTCATATCTGATCGTATGCTGCCTTAGCTCAGGCTCAGGTTTTCGCGTAAGCACCTACGAACTTTTTTCTGCAAAAACGTAAGAGTGTATCTGTGTCGCGCGGTTGGGTCACGAAACGCGTTCGCGTCTTGCTTGAGGTAGGTACATGAATCGTAGGTATTGTTTTTATTTTTATTAGTTCGTACAATGAGATTCCCAGATGACGCAGAGTAGAACAGAGTCACAAAATAGTGGAGAGCGACCGAATCAGACTATCAACATTAAGTGTTATTTTAGCTAGGTAATAGAGAATATTGCGAAAAGAGTGCTCGACTGTACCTATACGAGTAAATGCACTCGCGGCTATCTGTGCGTGTCGTAAAAACGAGTAGCACTAGGTCTATCAACTACCACAATGCTTGATAAATTGAGTATCTTTCGTTTGTCTACGAATGTCCGATGTGATTGTATTGTCGTTGTCATGTTTTGGGTTGTGAATAAAATGAATCGTTGCGGAATCATTACAGTGTTAAAATTTATGAATGCTTCAAGTGCATTGATGTTTAAATTGCACCTAACGCCTAAAAGATAAGTGATACTGGCGATGAGGCCGGAATTCCTTCCCTCCAAATTCTTACTCAACTTGAACATTACTTAAAAGCAGTTATAAATTTAAGCTTTGTACTGGTTGGAGCTCTTCGTAACATCAGGCTGCGCTTGGATCGAAGGATTGCCAGATTAAAAATTTTCCAACGCACAGGCTCAGCCCCATCTTCATTGTAAACAAAAAATTCATCAGTAGGCTTATCTGTATCCTTACTTCGCTCTTGACTTTATAAAAAAAAATCCTTTCATTCCTTGTTAAACATTGTGTAACAATTCTGGTAACAATACCATATCAGTTAACACATCATACCTACATAGCTAACTGAGTTCTAACTAAGTTTTCTATCACACACTTCGTCGTGCTCATCACACAAATTGCCCCTTGCGGGATTCGAACCCGCCGCCGCTGGATTTGTAGTCTGGATCGCGAACACTACACCAGACGGCCGTCGTGTAGCTAAAGTGGCAGTGGGCAGGGCACATATAGCGCAGAACACACGCAGGGCACAGAGGTTCTAGAATGGAGGTCACGTCACGTCACCAGCAAGCGAGCGGCAAGAGCACCCACAAGGTGGACAGACAACCTGATAAAGGTAGCAGGAAGCCGCTGGATGCAAGTCGCTTCCACCGGCCGATCTAGAAGTCATTGGGGGATGCCTTTTTTCAGCAGCGGATGTTCTTTTAAGCCACAGGACATCCACTGATGATGATTACGTCATAAAATTTGACCTCATTACCTCAAAAAAATTGATTCTGGTGCCCAGATACTTAATCTATAGGTATGGTGTAAATAATGAATTAAAAAAACACAATTAAGCTTATTGAAAGAAAATCGAAATAATTCTCACTAGAAAGCTGTCATAGATATACCATCTATGGTTTTTTTTTAGAACTCTACGTTACCTTGGAACCAGAATTAAACTAATTTAGCAGATGATTTTAAACAAATAAATTAAAGAAATTGCTTATATTTTGTCACATGTTACTGCGTTGATCAGAATCATACCTAATAAATATTAAAACTTACCTATCATATACAAATATACTGCAAATATGGCAATATTCATTTCTAATTATAATAATTAAAAACTGGTTACAACCACAAAATGTATAAGAATTAAAAAACTACGAGAAATTATTCGTTGGCCGCGCAAGACTTCCTCGCTTTTCAGCTACATAACTACAAAGCCAGAGTAAAACTGTACTGGCACGTTATCGCATGATATCGGAACCTTATCCATTTAAATTGACGCCATACATCTACTGTATAAATTTACGTTCAGCCGTTGGGTTTCCTTGTCAACAAAAATAAAAATCCTGTTTAACCAAACCAACTTAGAAAAACTCACAAGGAAGTCTTCAACTTAGCGCTAACATCCTGTATGTTTTATATAAATAAACGTATTTTTAGTTGAACTTTAATTTTAATGATTATTTTATTGATGGGTAGTATATACAACAATGAAATAGAATGTAATAATGTATAGTAGTTGGATGACGTACTGAAGTTGGTAATTACCTATTACTTACCTAAAGATGATGATGTCCGCCTGCAATACTGTGATATCGCTGGATTTAGGTAACATTATGACTATAGTTTCTTAGTTAATATAGGTACCATTATTTATTGTATTATTTTATGTAATACTGTTATAGGGTTCTGCTATTAGGGCAAATATTTTCCTTTCCTTTTACACAATACCTAATTAAGAGAAGAAAACTGAACTATGATGAGAGACATTTAAAAATGTATACAGTGCTATTTGTAAAACATTAACCTCCTAGGGAATGATTCTGGTACTCAAATACAACAACTTTTTTATGGGACCAACATTGTTTTTTTATTTTATTCACTGTTCCATACAAACTGATGTCAGCTGGTCGGCGGCTTAGTATGGGGAAGTAAATTTTTTTTGCGACTTCAATGTTGGTCCCTTAGAAAAAGTTGTTGTATTTGAGCACTAGAATCAGCCCTAGGAGGTTGTTGTTTTTTTTTTACAAATAACTCTGTATACGCGCCAGAAGTAAATAATTATCCATCCTTATGTTACGAGGCACCAGACAATTTATTTTGCCAGAAGCGTTTTCCAGCACACCCTGACTCGAGGCAGTTTAAAAAAGATCGTATTCTGAATTGACCCGAACCGGGATTTGAACCCGGGAACTTTTGCGTTCAAGGTGAATTAGCGCGCTACTACACAAATCAGGTCGTAGGAATATGTGAGTAAAGAATGTGTATTAAATTCAGTAAAGTCGTGACAAATTTTTAATGAAGATCTCATCCGTGAAATTGGTAAATTCAAATAGGCTTGGTCTGAAGTATTTTCATCACTTTGGTTTTGTTACTTCGTACTGACAATGATAGACTAATAGTTGAAGTGAGTTATTGTATGTCGGGAGGTCAACCTACCCAAAAAGTTTAAGGTCATTGAACTGATTTTCAATTTTAGGTCAATCTCAATTGAGAAAATTTGATGTTTTATGGTAGGTTGGACGAGCTGTTGTTTGTACATTCAGTTATATATTTACCCTTGAAGGAATGGAGAAGGTCATATACCTTCTCATCTCAAGTCATCTGTCGTTAAGGGTGAGAGGTTGTTTGTTTGTTTGTGTGTGTGTGCACTCGAATGTTGCCATTTATCTCCCCAATATATGTAGATAAACCCCCCATGAAAAAAAGGGTGTATCTGTGTATCTGTCTGTGTTGATGTGTTTTTTTTGGTTTAAAGCTGATGTTACAGAGATGGTTCTTAACTCTATTTTATGAAGATCTTTCAGCCGTTTGAAGGTTATTAGCTCATTTTATAATTGTCAAAAGGATTATCAGCTTATTGAAAACTTTTACAGTTCCGCTTGATTTGAAATTTGATGCACTGATACCTTACTGGTATTCCCAAGATATGACAACCTTGAACTGATGCTGCAGCATCAAGAAGACTGCTGGATTTTCAACCCCTCGGCAAATCACAGACGATATAGCATGTTTGGAATCATAAGCAGGAGTACGTGTTATATAGGTTGGCCAGAAAAGTGACGTCTAAAAATTTTTTTTAGGTGCCTCGTATTGCGACGTATCTGAATCACCTACCTATGTATGTTCTACGATTTTTCATAGTCTTCGAGTTAAGATTTTTTTAATGAATTTTTGCAACCGGATAAGTTTAAAAAAATTCTAAAAAACATGAAGGTTTCTTTGAATTATTTTTCTTGCAGCTAAATCTCTATGATCTGTGCATTTATGCATAAAATAAACAGCCTCATAACTTTAATGGAAGTTACTACAAAATTGACCTACAATTGAGAATTTATGTTAAGTGAGTTATCATTTACTTTCTTTACGCTTTCATAATAATAATTAAAAAGTAGTAATTCATAAGCTTCATAAAAAACCCTCGAAAACTACGAAAAATTGTAGAACATACATAGGGGTAATTCAGATTCAGATTCAGAACTCTCAACACGAGGCACCTTAAAAAAATTTTTTGGCCGTCACTTTTCTGGCCTGTATAGATGATGATCGAGGCCTTGAGCTGATGCTGCACATCAAAGAGACTGCTGGTTTCCCAACCCCTCAGCAACTTACAGCCGATTTAGCGTGTTGGGGCTCATAAGTATTGGTCCCTAGTACCACTTTTTTGTAGATAATATTATCAGGTTTTATTTAAATAAAAATATGTGACCCATATCGTAGGATATTTAGTTGTTATTTTCACTAGAATGAGAAAAATAATTGAAAAATACACTTTTTTTTAAATATTTGGCCGCCATCTTTAATTTATTAAATTTTTATTTATTAGAAGTATTAATACAAACTGATTGACACTAAAATCGGAGCAGCCGTTTTGATTGTACGATGCATCACATGAAACGTGCAATGAAGGCTTTCAAAACCACGCGCTTTATTTGTAATACGTATAGTTCAAAAACTGCTTGACGGATTGTCAAGCATTTTTTTTATTATTTTGTAGATAATATTATTAGGTTTCATTTAAATAAAAAATATGTTACCCATATCATAGGATATTTTCACTAGAATGAAAAAAGTAATTCTAAAATTACTCATTTTTTAAAATATTTAGCCGTCATCTTTAATTTACTAAATGGTATTTTTTTCTTTTGATTATAGGTGTCAATACGATTTGATTGACACCCCAATCAATAAAATCGGAGCAGCCGTTCTTATTCCATATATATTTTTAAATTATGCAAGTTATTTTGGAAAATGTCCGCCATCTTGAATTCCAGTGGATGAAATTTCCGTTTGCTCGAATGAAATCATTTGTATTGGTCCCTAGTACCACTGTGTAAAGCAGCTTGCTTTCTGCACAAAATGCAGCTCCCGATGAAAATATCGCCGTAAGCCTTAAGACTAATAGCGAATAGTGTTAACTCGCCAAAGGGCGCATCAGTAAATGAAACAAATATTGCGCTCTCTCTCTTTCTCGATACATAACTGCCTCGCAAAACCGCGTGCCACGATAAAAACAAGAATTATGTTTTGTCTCTGAAAAGTTTATATTATACAGAGTTATTTTAAAAACATTTACAACCCCCCTAGGGGCTGATTCTGGTGCACAAATACAACAACTTTTTCTATGAGACCAACATTGAAATCGCAAAAAAAAATCACTTCCCCATACTAAGCCGCCGATCAGCGGACATTAGTTTGTATGAAGCATTGACATTTTTTTTGGATTACTTTGTTAGTCCCATAGAAAAAGTTGTTGTATTTGAGCACAAGAATCAGCCCCTAGTAGGTTATTGATGTTATAAAAATAACCCTGTATAAATATAAATATTTTTTAAAACCCATCCCACCATCTAAAAGGAGGTAAGTATTCAAAGAAAGTCCTTTGGGCGTATTATTATATATTTATGAAATAAGACCACAATTATTTACCTAACTTACGTATTTTCAATCAGTCACATGCTATAAAACTGAAATATTAACACGCTTTTATTAGGTCGACCTGTATGTAACTAACTATGTAATGGAATCTAAGGTAACTAATTTAACCATCTTCCAAGGATCGTAGTGTCATGAAAATTGGCAGCTGTATGTAGTTGATCTGATGATGGAGCCGGAAGATATGAACTGGAACTTCATGATGGAACATCATATCATAGCTGTGTTTGGACTTATTAGAAAGCTTGTAATGTACTTTGGCTACGATTAGGTTTCAAGGTCTTATGATGAAGCCGGAAGATAGCCACTGGCATTCCATGATGGAATATCGTATTATAGCCGTGTTTGGACTTGTTAGAAAGGTCTTGTTATGAACTTTGACACGATCAGGTTTCAAGGTTATATAACAAACCTATTATATATTGACTTGTAAATATTGAGCGTAAATAGTGTAAATATTGACATAGGTGCCTGTATAAAATGTATATAGACCTGTACATGGAGAGTGTAAATATAATAATATTGATATATCTATATACGATGTATATTGACGTGTAAATAGGGTAGTAGGTTGTTAAAGATCCCACCCAAGTCATGGTGAGAAACGTGCCGAGGGGCCAAGTACAGCTACGGTACAGTGGAAAGGCGCATGCTCCTAGTGATTTTGAGTTGGGCATCTACCGTGCACAAAATGCAAGGCTGTACGGTGGACCACGCAGTGGTGTACTTAGGATCCCGTACTTTTGCGGCTGGACAGGCGTTTGTGGCCCTAAGTAGAGTAAAATCACAGTGGTGTCCAGATTGAAGAGCTAGATTGTTCTAAACTGACAGGTAAAAAACCATGCAATACAGACGCACTGGCGGAGATGGAGAGGATGCGGGCTCATTCGCCTACTTCAAATAAATGTATAAATGTTAAAAATAATTCGTTATCAAAGACTAAAAAGTATAAAATAAATTAATAGTTTAAAAAACACTAGAAAAACACGCTTTTATAAATGAACGTAAAAACCAAAAATAAATTATGGATCGTTCAAGTTGTCTCTATTTCTGGGCTGAAGTGTAAAGTATGTGCTTTTAATTAAAATATGTAATTGTAAAAGCGTGGGGCGCTAGAACAGGAAAGACTTTTTGTATAACTTGCTGCGAAATCAAGTTAACCGATGTTACAGGAAGCAGGTTACAGAGATCGGCGCTCAAACTGGAGTTGCAGCACGACTAGTAGGTGGCTCTACATTAAACAGTCTGGTCAAAGTACCAGTTTGTCGAACTCAGACAAAATATGACCCAGCAGCGAGGCGTCACGACATTCACCGACATTTTGAACGCTTCTTCTTTCCGGCAATTAAGTACATGAGGGTAATGCGTCAACAGTGGCAAAATGTATAGTTCTTGTTCGTGGACGAGATATCTTTGGTTCCCTTAGGTAACCCTTTGGCGGAATAAACGTTATGCTCTTGTGCGACCTTATGCAGCTTCCGCCAGGAAGTTAGTATTAGTATTTGTTTACAAGAAAGTCTTTCCTGTTCCAGCGCCCCACGTTTTTACAATCAAATATTACAATTAAAAGAACATAGTTTATACTTCAGCCCAGAAATAGAGACAACTTGAACGATCCATAATTTATTTTTGGTTTTTACGTGCATTTATAGAAGCGTGTTTTTCTAGTGTTTTTTAAACTATTAATTTATTTTAGTTCATTTTTCTTTGGTTACTTATTTCCTTTTAGTCCGAGGTTTAAAAAAATTTTTTTTTATCCTTTATCTTTAACAAGTTTAGATTCGGAGAGGGTTCAAAATATGTATTTTAAGGTATTGTAAAGTCACATTAGGTTCTACCACACAGACTGCAGAAAAATCGAACACTAACTACTTAGGATAAAATAACTATTATTTTTAAATAAAATTACCCACATCTAACTGTGGCAAATTTAGATATACTTTTATATGCTTTTGGAAAATTGACATGTTAGATGTAGTAAAACTTGCAAAAATTTAATTTACTTTGCGACGAATCTATTTCCGTTTAAGTGGCAGTTGAACCAGTTGAACTTAAACTCTTATTACAAAATGTTTATGGATAAATAAAAATAAAGCAAAGCAATTAATTTGAAATTACATTTATTATTCATACAATTTACATTAATATTATCTAGTCAGTTCTTTTGAACAGAAGACGCTTTTGGCACTTTGTTCACTAAATAATATGGCTACTTTTTCATCAACAATTGTAAGAGCTCTGAGTGAACACGTTTATCGTTCTCATTTGTGTCACATGTAATGGAAATATACATTTACAAGAAACTACAATCACAATAATTTATTATAACTATATGTATAAAAATAAGCGTATAATTTACGACAGTTATATTTACATTATATGAAAAAATAAACAGACAGAGCTCTTATGAGTGCAAAACTGCTACATTAAAATTATATCACCAGCTAATTTTAGTTAACCAAAAAACCATTAGTTGTACAAAGACACACATTTAAAATACAAAACTGATTCAAAGATTACGTATGTACATTGAAGTAAAAAGCATTCAAGTCGTGAACAGTAAAGTATACAAGGAAATTAATTACAATTAACACAACAATCATATGGCAAGAGGATTGAATCTAGAGACCTTGATACAAGATCGCAACGTTACCTATATTTTGTACAAATTCTTAAACTTTACAATAAAATTAGTATATACAGGTATCTAGTTTACACTAAACATACTCCTCAGACGGTTTTGGCGTACCGTTGGGAAGTCTTAATGAGGAAGACATTCGTCCATTTACGGAATCAGGTAGTTCTGCTATATCTTTAAAAACGCCTATCATACTTTCGAAATTTGGACCCCAATTAACAAGATAATCCCACCCTAGTGTGGCTGAAGCAGGCGATCCATTTGCTTGTCTGTACAAAGCAGAACCTACGTGAGGGGCTAAGTCATCATCCGATGCGACTAGAGTACTAAGAGAGCCCCGAAAGGAAGAATCAAAGCTCTCGTAAGGAGGCGGCATTATAGGTTTCTTGGAGGTACTACCTCCACTAACATTTTGTCTTCTAACGTCTTCTGATTTATCTGCATTAATACTATTATTATCGTACTCTATTTCAGAGCAAGTAAAGCTATCATTACCACTTTCATCGTCAGAGCCAGTAGAGCTTCTATTGTCATCTTGTGGTGAATGATGTCTGTGTGATAAGTGGTGACCGACTCCTCCACCCCGAGGTGCTTCACTTGAACTGGAAACTGCATCTAAAGTTGATACTAAACTAGATGTGCGTTGTCGTGCATTCATTCTTTCTATTTCTTCAGCAGTCAGCCCTACTGCACCTGATCCGACTGATACGACTTGAGGAACTTGAGTAGGGGCATTTGGAGTTTTTCTTCCAGCAGAAGAACTTTGACCACTAAGCTGTGACATAACGGGACTGTTTAAGCTGCGTTCACTATTACTATGCAAAGCGTCTTTACCAACACCACCAGAGCTTGATGTTGTTGCTAATAGTGCACTCTGTAATGGTTTGCCTGATATATCATGAAGTGTTAATATCCTTGGCTGTTGACTTAGTTCACTACTGGGAGATAATCTAGCTAGTGGTGTAGTCTGATGTTGTCTAGGCTGAGGTGGTAGTTGTGAAGCCTGAGGTAGTACTCTAGGCGGGTAGCCACTCGGATGATGAGGTGAATGTCTATGTTGCGGCGTTTGGTGTTTATGATGATAACCAGCTATTGGTGGTGGAGTAGCTTTGTATTTCCGTACCCCTGCAGCTTCTCTAAATCCTTTGTAGTGGTAAACAATATCAATATCAGAAGGTGCTATTGAACTAGCATTTTCTAGATCATAATGTTCAGGTACTTCTGAATTCAAATCCATTCCAGCAGGATGATCATGGGTATGATGGGATGTATTTGTCGACGGTGGTGGTGGAGGGTGATGGTCTTCTCTTAGAGCTGGACTTTTACCAACTACTTCTCGTTCTATAATATCGGGGCGTTGAGGTCTTGGTGGATCAATATTCATTATTTCTCGGTCTTTGTATTTCTTGGACAAAAGCTCTGGTCCAACAATATGCCCGACATTTCGCATTATATCCGCATTATCAGACATATAACTAGATAAACTTGTTTCATTATTGTGTAGATTTCGACTCATAATACTGTCATTTGTTCCAGCAATTAAATTTGGCGCATTCAGCATGGCAGGCCCACCATTTTGCTTAGAATGAACAATACTGCTTTTAGTTGGTGTGTTTCCTTTTTCTTTCTTTTGCTTGCGTAGACGGAAGAAAATGAATGAACCCAAGATAGCCACTATCAATATAATAAAGAACACAATGACAAGAGTGATTCCAATACTGAGTGGATCTGGATTTTGTATTAGGCCTGTACCAAAAGCGCTATGACATCCAGATATTATCTTTCCACTTCGGTTAATTTCTTTGAATATACTTCCATTCCCACTGAAAGGTTGGATTTCGTTATTGACAGTAAAGTTTGCCAAGCACCCTTCAAACTTATTGTGATTCAACAGCCACTCTGATTTTACACCACCTAAAGAAATTCTGGTAAGGTAAGGATCTAAAAAATCATGAACACCAGCAGCGTCGAGTTCTTCCCCGATATTCAAATTATCAACTATTATTCGAATGCTTCTGCCCAAAGAGAATAAAGTAATATTATGCCAGTTACCATCCGAAACATCGTGTTGTTCTTCTTGAGTCATATTTACTATCGTGTTTTGTTTAGATGTATAACTTACTTTCCCCCCTAACAATTGAATCAAGGTGTAGTATTTATCTGTAGCGGCGTAAAACAGTAATCCATCTTTTCTGTGCGTTCTAAAAAAGAATGATAACGTTTTTGGTGGGCTATGTACTTTTGGGACTACTTTTGCAGATGTTTTGCTACTTTTCTTGTCCCATCCAGTATTTCCACTATAAAATGTTTCAAGTAATTGCATTCTTCGATGTTTCTCTGATATAATAAATGATATAAAGGCGTTTTCTCCTACTGATATGGATTGCAGAGAAGAGGTACAGTCAGGAGATAAAAAATGACCATCACATTTACAATAGTTTGTCTTCCATCTGTCAAGACATTGTCCAGCACCACAAACATCCTTTTTGTAGCATGCTCCTTTTTCAGATCTTTCGCAGTTTGGTTCAACTCCTCGAGACCGTAATGGGTTAGTTAAATTCAATATTCGGCCGTTGATTGAGATACTATGCATACATCCAACGAAGTCATCGGAGTGTATTTGCCCAGGACGTTCTAATACTGGATCAGCTTTGTGTAGTCCACCGATTAGAAGTGGCTCGTTGTTGAAGTTAAGTGTGCTGAAAAGAAAATTTCTAAGTTAAGTATTAAGATTGTAAGTCACGAGTTGTGTTATGGTTTATTTCCAAAAAGTACTATTAAAAATATGAGAAAAAAAAGAATAAGAAAAATAATAGAATATCAAATTTCAATATTTATTTAAAACAAAATAAATTACATACCCTGCCTGTCCCGTATCATCGTCATAGCAGGAATCATCGCCGGGTTCACATTCTGTGCACACGTCTCCATGATCAGTGCAAGATGTGACACTAAGTGATATCACTCTTCCATTCCTAGTCGCAGTCAGCTTGTACCATCCGCCATCAGCAAGATTTTTATTATGATTAGATATAGCAACAGAAGTTATAGAAGTTCTTGATCCACCAAAAGAAAATACCGGTTTTCCTCCGAGAATCTCAATCGCAATAAAGTCAGATCTTCCTCCCGTTTGTGCACCATAGTTGTACAGTAGTAAAGCATCTTGCTTTGTTGTGGCAAAAATAATTGTTATGTCGTTTGTAGATGCATCTAAGGCTGGGAACTGCATGTACGATAATTCATTAAATCCAAAGGTTGTACTCTCACAATGTGTACCATAGCGACCATTAGTACAGCTGCATTTGTAACCAGGTTTCAAGCTGATACAAATACCACCGTGCATACAAGGGTTGGGCCGACAGGAATCTACTAGTGCTTCACACTGATTGCCTCTGTATCCTGGACGGCATAAACAGAAGAAGGAATTCCTATCAGAACTTTCTTTACACGATCCGCCGTTTTTACAGGGATTGTTACTGCAAACATCATCTCTCTCTAATTCACATGTCTTCCCTTCACGCCGTATAGGACAGTTACAAACAAAATCGTGACCCTGTTTTTTGCATTGACCACCAAAATTACAAGGATTTGGCGAGCAAGGATCTTGTCTTTTTTCACAATTTATTCCCATAAAACCATCTATACAGTGACAGTTGTATTCATGTTTTACCAACGGTGAAGATAATATTAAACTCGAGCTTTCAGTTATTTTAGTTTCATCTAATATTTTGATGGAATCCGTACACACACCATTATTTTCACATTTGTGGGAGGCGCAAGGATAATAAGGAACAGTTATTTGTCGTTTCAACATCTTTGATATTTCGGTTTCCTTGGTCTTTAAATATTTTTCTGTATTTTCTCTTTTCCAAATAGTGCGGTTTCCTCTTGTGGCTAAGGTTAAGTCTAAATTATTTCCAATTTCATTAATACTGTACAAGTAAACATTTTCTTTATTCACCAAACCATTCTTTAAAGTCTCCAATAAACTTCTATAATATTGTGTTAGGAAGTCGGATGCAGTCATATTTATTACTTTCATGGTTACGGATTGCTCAACAGTGATATTATCAAATGAAAAATACTCGACACTAATCGAAGATACTACGTCTCTATGGATTCCGTCATTGCCAAGAACTGAAAATGAGTAGCCTTGTCCGGGTTTTACGGCACTAGTGTATAAGTCACAAGCTTTCTTGATGTTTAATATAGAAAGGGTATATTCTGAAGTTGACTCTTTAATAATTTTACACTTGTAATCGCCAACGATATCTGGATCATTTGGTTTCACATCTGCAATCTTATCACTTGGAATTTTATTGTTGAAAGTATATACTAGCACATGAGCAGATCTTGAAGTAGGCGGATTGTCATTTCTATCTAAGACTTTGATAAGAATTGTATAATTTGATTTCATTACTGGAGTTCCACTATCTTCTATTTGTATAACTACTTCTAAATATGGTGTTTGTTCTCTATCGATTTTCCTGGTGGTCAAAAGAACCCCAGTATGCCTGTTTACTTTAACGTAGCTTTTTTGTTTGCCACCTACAATAAAATACGAAAATGGAGCTCCATTTGGAGGCAGATCTGGATCATTAGCAGAAAGCGTAGCAATACTTGTATTTGGAGGTTCATTTTCATATACTGCACCTTCGAAGTTTGTGACATCAAAAGTAGGACCGTTATCATTAATATCGGTTAAGGTTATTTTCACGGTTGCAGTACCAGTTTGTGGTGGAACACCTGTATCTATAGCACCAACCACCAAATTATAGGTTGGAATAGTTTCTCTATCTAGATGTCGAGCTACCTCAATTTTACCATTTTGTGGATCTATCTTGAAGTCTTGATTGGTGTTACCACCCATTATAGAGAAACTAAACTGGTTATTCTGTGGTCGAACATCTTTGTCCACAGCTTTGACCTGGATAACTTCTTGACCAATACCTGCACCTTCCGAAACAGAAGCCTCATAGTAATGTTTCAAGAACTCTGGTGGATCGTTGCCATCTTGAATAGATATAATAACTTGAGCTTCATCTGTATCGTTACCACGTATACCACCAGAATTTTTGGCCAAAACTGTAAGGACTACTCTATTTTGCGTTTCCCTGTCTAAGTATCGTGCGACTCTGACTACTCCCGTTTGAGAATTTATACTGAAACCTTTGTCATTACTTGATCCAACAAACAAATAATATATAATTCCATCATCACCACTGTCTTGATCAGTGGCTTGGATTACGCCAACATTTGTGCCAACTTCAGCAGATTCTGATACATCAAAATGAAAAACTGGTTGTATGAATTTGGGATAGTATTCATTTACGCCTGTTATATGCACAACCACTTCCGTTGTATTTTGCATTATGGAATCTGGATTTTTCGCTAAAATTTCCAATTTGTATATAGATTTTTCTTCATAATCAAATATTTCTTTTGAAAAAATTTCACCAGTATTACTATCAATACGAAATAATGATGTCATTTGGTTATTTATGTAATATTTTATGATGGCATTTTTTGGTGAATCAATATCAACTGCCTTAACTTTGTAAATTAAACTATTAATCGGTGTATTTTCGGGTAAATATGCCGTATACTGTTTTTTGCTAAATATCGGTGCATTGTCATTTATATCCGTTAATATTATTGTAAGCGTAGCTGTCGCTTCTTTTGGTTTGAATCCTAGGTCTCTAGCAGTAATATTTAGTCGATATTCTTGAATAGTATCGAAATCTAAAGAACGTAAGATACTTATAGTGCCCAAGATTGGATGAATTTGAAATTCTTTGCCAGTATTTCCAGAAGAAATTGAATACCTCACTATACCGTTAGGCCCATCATCTTCGTCACTTGCTTTAACTGTTAGTATTGATGATCCTATTGGCTCATTTTCAGGTACTATAACTTGGTAACTTAAAGCTGTAAACTTTGGAGTATAATCGTTTTCTCCCGTAACTACGAATGTTATTACATTTTCATCTGATTGTGGTGGAACTCCGCGGTCTACTGCCTTAATCTTCAATTCATAGTATTGTCCTAAATAGTGGAACTGTTTGTTTACTATTATCCATCCATCATTTTTATCTATCATCAAGTAAGCTGTACCATTGCCACCAGAAACATAGTATTCGATCTCTGCGTTTATTCCAAAGTCCATACTATCTTCGGCAGTTAACTTTATAATTCTTTCTCCGAGTGTAGCATCTTTTGGCACAGGCACAATTAATTCATGATCTTTGAATTTAGGGGCATTGTTGTTTGCATCGACTACATTTATGGTGACTAAGCATTCAGAAGACATAGGCGGCTTCCCATTATCTGTAGCTACTACTACAACCGAATAAGTGTTTTCAGGAGATAAATTAACAGATGTTCTTTTGTAATTCATCACAAATTTACTTAATATTTCACCCGTTGCTGGATCTATAGAAAATAAGTCTGAAGTTTGTTGTAAAGAGTATGAAATTATCGAGTTGGGTCCTTGTTTATCTCTATCTGTTGCTATAACTTGCCCAACAAAACTGTTTTTCTTCTGAAGCTCTGGAAAATTAAAATTGTAATATGAGTATTCAAATTCTGGTGCATTGTCATTTTGATCTTGAATGGTAATAGTCAATGGTGTTTCTGATCTCCAAGCTCCATCAATAGCTGCTACTTTTAAAATATACTCATCTTGAAGTTCTCTATCTAAGGGTCTTGCAACGGTGACATTTCCACTTATTGGATCTACAACAAACTTTTCACCTGGATTTTCAACAAAACTATAAGTGGCATTTGCGTTTGATCCAATGTCTAAATCAGAACTTGTCACTCTTATTACAAATGATCCGATTTCTGCATTTTCAGTTACATTTACGCTGAATAAACGGGTGAATCTGGGTGGATTATCATTTTTATCCAATACCGTAACTATAACAGTAGATGTTCCTACTAATTGCGGTACACCGTGATCGACTGCTTCAACAATGATTTCGTAGGATGCAATGGACTCTCTATCAAGAGCTATGTTGGTAAATATTTCTCCAGACTCAGGATCTATGCGAAAAGTTTCATCGTAATCATCAACAAGTTTATAAGATATTCTTCCATTTTCGTTTGAGTCATCGTCATGAGCTTCAATTTTAATAACGAGCTGAGGTGGAGACTCTTCTTCAAGAATAGATGCATTGTACAATAGATTATCGATAGCAGGTGCATTGTCATTGGCATCAGTTACTTTAATTTCAACTTCAATAAATGATTTTAATGGAGGATCATCGGAGTCTCTTACTTCAAACCAAACTTCATATAAAGGCATAGTCTCATAGTCAAGACCTTTACCAGTAATAAAAACTTCTCCACTTATGGGTTCTACTTTCAATGCGTCACCAACATTTCCACCTGCTACAGCATATTGTAATAATCCTGTAGGACCCTTTTTGGGTGATGTTGCTGATAGTCTAGTTACTAAAACTCCTTCTGATGTATTTTCAGAAAACGTAAATGTCAATTTATTGGAAACACTAAATTTTGGGAAATTAGTTATAGAGTTAGGTATCAAAATCAATTCAGCCATGCTGTGTCTAGGAGTATAGCCACAATCAGTAGCAACTATTATCAAATTAAAGGACGCCATGTTTTTACTGGCGTATGTAATTATATTTTCTTTTGCCCTTATTACACCTGTTTCTTCATTCATAGTAAATAGATCTTCATGTTCACCTTTGAGGCTGTAAATTATTTTGCTATTGGGTCCTACATCATTATCCTTGGCTTTTACTCCGAACACAAAGTCACCTTTGATTGTGCGCTCTGAAATATGTGTTTCGTACACTGGTTTAGAAAATGTTGGCGTATTGTCATTTTCGTCTTCCACTATTATAGTGAGATTTGCCGTTGCAGTTCGTGGATCAGTTGTAGAAGAATCTTGTGCCATAATAATTAAATAATACACGTCCCACTCTTCTCTATCTAATGTAGCATTTGTAGAAATTATTCCTGTAGCTGGGTCAATTTGGAATCTTTCAGATTTATCACCAAGAAGACTATATCTGATTTTTGCATTATTTTCTAAATCTTTGTCTGTTGCCTTTGGGTGCAATATTATAGTTTCACTAGGTAAATTTTCTTTTACATTAGCTTTGTAACTCTGTCTTTCAAATTCTGGACTGTTGTCATTTACGTCTTGAACTATAATTTTAACTGTTCCTGATCCAGTCAGTGGTGGTGAACCTGTAATAATTTTTACATTTTTATTGAAACACTCTCAATATAAAAGGTACCTATTATAGGCATGTATATATTTTAAATTCATAAAATAATTCAGATAGTCTATAGTGGAGTATGTCATAAATACTACAAAGCGAATTCGCACAACTCGGGGTTTGAACCTAGGATTTCTCCGGAACGACCGATCCTGCTCCTGCAAGTTTAGCAAAGGTTCTAGGTTCCAAGGTGAGCTAACCGGGTTACTTTAATATATTCCACTGACTATACACTGACTTAAAAAGTAATTTGCTTAAAGTCACATATTGTAATACATTTTAATTGGTCTTAAACAGATTTAAATGCAGTTAAGAAGTCATTCTGTCGAAACTAAATTAAGATCAAACTAAATTAATTTTAAACATCCGATTACTAATTTAGCTTTCTTATAGTAAATAAACACCCAAAGATTCCGAAATATTTAAATCCGAATTTTTCTAATTCCAATTTTCTTAAATCCAAACTGCATAAACCCAAATAAATCAATTTTAAATTATTAAAAATCAAATGCTAATAATATAATGAAATCTTATTATGATAAATAGAACTTTAAATTTTTAGACCATTCGGAATTAAGCGATTCGGTATTTTGCAATAAATTGGCAATAGTAATATTTAAAATTAAGTTTTTCCTAGACAGATGTGTAATGATAATGGACTTACCAGTATCCATTGCCACAAGTGATAAGGAATATTCATCCTGAGCCTCACGGTCTAAAGTTCGTAACAAGGAAATTTGTCCAGATGATGCATTTATTTTAAAAAGATCAGCATCTCCTTCCTTTATAAAATAGCGCACTTGATTATTAAATGGTGGTGAATCAGCATCATAAGCATGGACTGTAATTACGTATCCATTGTTAGGTGGAATTACGTTTTCCATTACATATGCTAAGTATGGAGAATCCAGAAACGTGGGTGGGTTATCATTAATATCTTGAATAGATATTGATATTTCAGCTGTATCAAATCTAATATCATCTTTAGCGCAATCTTCGGCTCTGATGGTTAAAACGTAGCGCGATTTCCTTTCAAAATTAAGGTTTTTAGCTACTCTGACAACACCTGTGTCTTCACTGATACTAAAGTCTCTATTTTCGTCACCGTACGCTATTGAATATCTAACCCGTCCATTGGCATCTTCATCGACGTCAGTGGCTGAAACCTGCAGAAAAAAAAAGATTCTTGAGCGATATAAGGTAAAAATATAGTCTTAAGAATAATTTATTTGCTCGGTGTAGATGTATAAAATAAAACTTAAACTTGGTCCTAAGTTTGAATAGAACTTACTTGTAACACACTAGCGCCAATACTTGCATTTTCAGGAACAGAAGCGCTGTACTGTTTGGGATCAAAAACTGGACTGTTGTCATTTTCATCTAAAATATTTATTTGAATTTTCGTTTTTGTTACATTCGGTGGATCACCTCTATCTTTGGCTGTCACAATTATAGTGTAACTTGATTTTAACTCCCTATCGAGTTTGCCCGTAGCTCTTAGGACTCCATCAACATTGCCCAAAGAAAAATAACCGTTTATTTCTGGATCTGGAGTCATAAAATATTCAACATATCCATTTCTTCCTTCGTCTTTATCAACAGCCTTGATCGTCATTACGACTGTGTTCAAGGGAATATTTTCAGAAACTGAAGTAACATTAGGTGTAACGAATTCTGGAGCCATATCATTGACATCTTTTAATTGTATGGTAACCTAAAATAAAGATAAACTGTTATTCACACATTTCACATTACAATTTCGTAACAATTTTATTTAATACTATTAATCTACTGTTTACGATTTTTTATACTATAACACCTTTTGACTGTCATACAATGTGATGATCACAAAGTAAATCTAAGACCAACTATACTCAAATATGCAACTACACGTACCACCTAGTTAGTGGACGATCATTAGAAGTGACACTGCCATGTTAAAATAAACACACTCCTGGGCCAGACCGCATCGAAAACAAACTTCGGTGTCGTGAAAAAATAAAAGGACTAGTTCGATATTTCGTGTGAAACACATTACCTGAACGGTGGAAGAAAGTTGCGGCTCTGGCGGCTTAGCAGAGTCTCTAGCTGTGACGATAAGATTGTACACTGGAAGAACTTCTCTATCCAATAGCTTTGCCGTAAAAATTGTGCCATTGTTTGCAATTGTATAATCGTGAGCATCATCTCCTGATGAAATACTGTAGGTGAGTTTTCCATTTAAGCCTGAAAAGTTATTATTATGTTTTATTAACATTAAAGTGTAATAATAAACATGGTAATTAAATGATTACTATAATTATTTTGTTGATACATTTAATGGAAATTAGAAGATCTAGAATTAAATATAAAAAAATACTGAATGGTCTTACTATTATCCATTTAAGCAGCATTAACAGATTTTTTTTTACCAAAAAAGGTTTTTTATTGGGTTTTACTCACCAGAATCCATATCAGTAGCGCTTATCGTCACTACCGAAGTTCCAATGGGCACATCTTCTAATATTTCGTTGGAGAAACTCATGGGGTCGAATATGGGTGCGTTGTCATTAAGGTCGACCACATTCACGTACACTGTCACCGTTCCTGACAGTGATGGGTGTCCGTTATCCTGAGCCTGCGCCACCAGAATGTAATGTTGTGTCTGCAATAGAAAAGTATTGTGTTGTAAAAGTTTATTTAAAAAGTTTAAAGCTTATATCAAGTTAATTTTTTAAAAAGGTTCGAGTCTTGTCAAAATGAACACAAGACAGATTTTTATTCAGAAGAACTCACGAAGTCTTTTAGCTGTTGATACGTTATGATTTTTAAAGTTTGACTCGAGTCAAACTTTTGAAAGGTCTTTTTGATGTAGAAGATCTTTTTTTTAAACTACTAGAAGTGATTAAGAACTTTTTGCTTTTGGTGAAATAGAAACACACTTCAAAATATAACAAACGCGCGGGTCGTCGCACCCGAACCGACTGTTCGGGCTTCGGTTGGTCTGCGCACCCAGTATGCTCATAACTCACCGACTCCTAGGGGCCCTAACATTATTAAATAAGTTTACTCAAATCATCTAAAACGTCGATTGTTTGCCAATGTTTTAACCCACTTGTTACTAGCGATTGAGATACGGATCTACAAAAAAATAAATATATAATTATTAATCTGGGTAGTTTCTGATAACATTGTTTGTGTTAAACGTTTAAGTTAGGTCTGCTAGAAGTGTCATGTTCTCCATTAGGTTACACATTTTGACTATGCACGTGTTTTTGTTTTCAACAATTTTACGATTAGTTTTTCAAGGTAAGTAAGTAGGTACAAATATGAAAGGGAATTATTTTAAATATTTCTTATCAAAATATGAAAGTTTGTAGCCTTTTCAACCGACTTCAAAAAAGGAGGAGGTTCTCAATTCGACTGTATGTTTTGCAGATCATACTCCAGAGGTAGTACCAAGTTTTATTGAAATTGATTAAGCAGTTTTTGAGAAAATAACAAAAATATACCTAGATAATGTTTTGGTTCGTGATTCTTGAGTTACCCAATATCTTCGACAAATGTAAACCGATATTGATGATTTTTTAAAAATGAAATAACTAATACTTCAAATCGTTTTCGTTTCACCGACTCCAAGAGTACATGATTAGGTTTTTACGTGTTAATATTATTTTTAGCTTTTTAGTGTTTTTTACAATAAAACGTATAGCTTGTTAGTGTTTTGAAGACGGTTTTATTTTTTATAATAAATTTTTTTACTCTCTAAGCTCACTTGCAAATATTTTTAAGTAAATAAAGTAAAGTTAATGTTGCACGCAAAATAAATCGTGCAAAAAAGAACTTTTTTATTGTTTCAGTAATACGAGTAAAAGTTGACTCCTATATTACTGCCTTATTTTTTAGTTAACTTACTTTAAGGGGTGATTTTACTGCTCCAATACAGCTTCTTTCTTTAAAGGACCATCATCAAAATCGCCTAAGAATTATTTACCTCCCCATACTAAACCGCCAACCAGCATTCGTTTGTATTAAGATGTTTTTTTTTTGAGAAAATTCGATGTGTGTCGAAGTGTGAGTGTGAGTTGGAGTAGGTATTTACTAGTTATGGTAAGTTTTTTATATTTAAGCATGACACCCTAAAAGGAATTTACTTCATAAACATGGTGGAGACGATTATAAGACACTAAATAAGAACACTGTTTTTAATAGTCCATGCCAGCACTTTTATTATAGGAATAAAATTCAAAATCGTGATAAAAAAATGTATTGACTAGATACCCTTTTGAAGATAAGAAGAAACTTATGACACATCACGTGACTTCCCTGTTGACACAAATAGTGATGTGCCCTAATGAAATCCAACCGATTCGATTTTGAAAATCGAGAAAGTTTATAAAGAAAGTGTAGTCGATTTTTATTCAAATGAACTTATTTAAAATAAGAGATATACTGCAATGTTCTACTGCCAGAGTGCCGTATACAGATTTTTGACAAGTCTTTTTTCCTTTTTTTGGCATTTTACCAAATAAAAGCACAACAATAACGAAAACTGTAACAAAAATCAAAATAGGAACGATGCGAAAAATAACGATGACATAAATCGCATACAAGTAGACGCTCTCCTACTACTGACGTCAACGCATAGGTTTTCACAAGACGACCGCACTGATTCATCGATTTAGTTCCGATTATGTACTGTCAATCCCTATAAGTAAACGTTCCGTTTTACGCATTAAGTATTCGGAGAAAATGTTATTAATTTATTTGTTAAATCATTAAGATATAATATTGGTTTGCAATTTTTGCTTAGATTTTTAAAAGGGAAAGATAATTGTGTTTTTGCAATGATTTAAATAAAAATATATTTTATAAAATATTATCGTAAATAGTATGGGTGAAACGGAAAATGCCAAGTGTCATAAGTATCTTCTTATCTTGAAAGGACTTTAGTTGTGTTTTTATTTGTCGTATGAGTATCCACCCATAATACTGCAAATATATAAAAATAAAGGTTCTCCCATATTCTTCTGGTATTATATATTTTTGCATTATTTTTTAAATCCCTGCTTAAATCTAAGTCTAAATAAACTTTACGCAAGACTACTCTTGAACTCTTAAACAAAGCTCGGTGCTTTTTATTATAAGACTACGAATTCAAAATAAAGGCCGACCAAGATTTCAACTAGTTCAAAACATAAAAAAGAAAATAAAGACTAAGAACTTCTTAGTTGAAAAATAGGGCAGGCCTTGAATATAGACTTTACAACATAAGAAAACCTGTCCTGCAAATATGATTACTGAGTGGTTTTGCTGAAGGTAGCCAACAAATAACGATTCATGCTTAAGTTTGACAGTTACACCAAAGTGTTTGCTTATGATTTTTATAAAGCCATCTGTAATTTATCAAAAGCAAGATACTTGCCTATTGTATTTAGTGAAGTAAATAAGCCATAGAAACACACGTAAAATTGCATTTAAGACAGAACACTTGTAGTACAAATGTTGCGAATATGTGCCTGGACCATCATAAACGTACAATTTAAATGCAAAGTTGTGCTTTTCAAAACGATGTTAAACAAAATCTGACAACTGAAAAAACTAATTACAGTATCTGCACGACGAACGAGGTAGTTAGCGGCGACCGACTAAAACAATACGTTGCATAAAGTACGACCGTAATATTTCACGAACGGAGCCGGCATTCAGATTTTCCATATAATAGGACTCCAAAGCTTCCCAGCTATGACAAGCTGCCTCATTCGCGGATCGTGAAGCGAGATGGCGATTAAAAAAACAAGCAGTGGTCGCGGAATCCGGCCCAGGGATGTTTTGCGGACGGCCGCTTTGTCAGACATTGTTCGGCCCTTAATTTCGATGGCGGATCCAGTGGGCAAATGCCGAATATGATGCCCGACGCGAAAAAACTGTACCGGGATGAAATTAGCAGCTCTCTAACGGGCTACGAGGAATTGGCGGGCGGTCGACAAAACGAATGTACGGGGCGAATTGTTTTTACTAATTAGAAGAGCCGGCGACTTGATGAGCCGGCTGCTCGCAGCCACGCCCTTATGGCTTCAGTATGGCGACGTTTTCGCCTCGACAAATACGACTGGCGAGACGAACTGTTGATTTTTACGAGACAATGGAACCTGTTTTTTGATCTAATTGTACGTTTAAGTGACATTAACCATATAAGTTCTACCCGCTAATAACAATTAAAGTGATAAAAGTAAAGCTTTGTATTGATACATTCGGTGTTGCGTAAATTTTTATGGAAATGAGTTTTTCAAAAACGGGTTTAAAATTGTAAGTCTCTTTTTGAATCCAGTTGCGTGGTACGGAGCTAAAGGGCCCTCCCACACTTCTAAGACGTAAACGTAAACATCCACCTTGTCTAAAATACAAAACGAGGGTTGATTTATGTCCATAGAAAATTTAACGAGTTGCTGGCCATTTTGCTGCTGCATTGATGAATATTACAATAAGGCAATAACGCCGCATCGGTCCGCAAAAACTGGTTAAATAAGTTTCGAGCTGTCATGCATTATAAGGAAATAATAAAGCCGTACGGTGGTCACTAATAAAATTATAGTATTCATATATTAAGTAGGTAAGTATTGTAACTCTGTTATTTAAGGGCTGTGGATTTTGTTTAAAATAAAATTAAAATAAATTAAATATTTTTGAGTAATTTTAAATCTAATTTTGATTCTTATAAATCAATCTGGAATAAAATATGGTTTATAATTATGAAATACATTTTATTTAAAATAAAGCTAGTCTACGGAATGATTCCTTGAAGCACCTGGCTCGCCCACTGCTAGCGTCTACCAATCACTACAATTGTGATCAACACGCGCAATAATAATAAATAATCATAATTTGTATAAGACCGATATAATTAAAGTAAATTAAACAAATAACAGTCGTGATATTAAGCGGACGTTTCCAGCGGGTTAGGCAGGTGTGTGCACAAACTTCCTCGAATAGGTAAATAAATAATATTTGACAACATCACATACATTGCTCTGATTCTATGGTAGAAACAACGACGGTACCACAACACCTAGACCCAAAACAATTTAGAAATGTTTGTTTTCTACATGGGTCAATGTCAGTAACTAGGAGTCGAACCCTAGAGCACAGAGATGGCGACGATAAGTCCAGCGTGCCTCTTGGCTACGGGGATCGTCAAAAATTTTAATTAATAAACTTTTCATTTTAGGCTATTGCACTGTACTTATGAGTAATTATGCCTACTCCTATACTCTTCGACTGTATATACTACATACATACATATACGTATATACTACATACGTACATACTTTAAATGGTAAACTGATATCCAATTATTTTCGCATTTACCTATCTTCACATAATATGTCGTGCTAACTTTCAAGATTGTACCGGGAATAGGTTTACATAAATACTTTTTGTAAGAAATTAGGTACGTATACTTTAATGGGTCGTACAAAACTTTTTCATTAAGGTAGCTTTTTACTTTACTTTTTTTTACAACTGAGATTTTTGACCTTAGCTTGATATCCATACCCCTCGTAATCTGTTACAGTATAGATAGATTTATTTGTTCGTAAGTGCTATAACACCTTCCTTCGTGTGATGCCTTTGATGACTATAGATCATTTATTTATCTATTGCTATAAGAGGCAACCAAAGCATTTATCAAAATATTTTTTTATCAATTTTTCAGAATTTTTCAGTGTGTCCTACAATAATTGCGACCGTAGCGTTATTTTTCTATACGATTATTTGGTCTTTATGGAAGCCAAATCTATTTACTGATTATGTATCTATCAAATTTTATGTAAAAAAAAGTATTTTGGCATGAATAAGTACAGACAGCAGCAGGTCAACCTACCCAAAAAGTTAAAGGTCATTAAATTGATTTTTAATTCTAAGTCCGACTTGTAGAGATCAATATCAATTGAGAAAATTTGACGTTTTGTGGTAGGTTGGCGTGCTGTTGTCTGTACTTGACACATCAATCATATTTCTACATAGTTACAATACCCACAAAGGCAAGGGATACATTCGCAAGCTGAAGGTTGAAATTATCGTAAGATTTCACAAAAACTACATTATATTTTGACGTAGGTATGTCTGTCAAAATCCTGAGGCCCAATTCCCGTAATTTGACAATTGTCGCAATCCGGTGTCGATCCGGTCCCAGTAACATTACTATCACAAACGGTATTCTCGTAAACTTTCAATTTGACGTAAAATTATTAAAACTATCCCAATAAGACTATAAACAGAGCAAAAAAATATCTAATTTTGGTTTCTTCCATTTTCAGTCGCATTACGAACTATAATTGCATTTTTTGAGTTTACGAGAATACCGTTTGGGATCGTAATGTTACTGGGAGCGGATCGACACCGGATTGCGACTATTGTCAAATTACGGGAATTGGCCCTCTGATATCACACACTAAAAAGCCTTGATTTTTTAAAGCATGTTAATTTCAGTTTAATACCTTAAGCTATTACGGACATACAAGGGTTTTAATAAACCGACAGCCGAGTGAATTTATAAAGATATTTAGTAGAGCACATCGATTCTTTAGAGGTAATATATTTTGATGACCACAATTGCCTTTTTAAACATTGCTACTGATTAAAACAACGCCTATCTAAGTTTTGACTTACAGAAGATGTTATTATATTAGGCATTAAATATAATTTTTATCTCCACGAAGCAAGCTGGGAAGGGTACCTACTCTCTCATGTAAATAGCTCTTTACTCTTAGGTAGCGGTATTACTGCGTTAAAAAGCGCTCAGGGCCACCACAGGCCACCGCCTTTGTTTTGCATTTTTGCCTACAACATGCAATATTTTACACAGCAAGCAATAAATTATACTTACTTACATGATTTTTACGCCCAAAAGGCATTCAGGTAAGTGACTCAAAATGTGTTTTATAAGCTTGGTAATTGTGCAGTTGTCCTTACTATATTGTCAGATATTAACATAATGTTGTTTCTTTACTTCATTAATAGAATAGATTATTTAATATACACTACAAAGTATTTGGCCTCTATCATAAATTTAAGGCTTCGATACTAAACGCTTGTTATTTCACTTTATCGAAAATTGCACTGGATTTATGATCCAAGCACTTAACATTAACTTTAAACATACATTTAGTTAAAAATTAATGAGTGAATAGCGAAATATGGCTGCTAATTAGTATAGAAGTTCAATTTACAGTCACAGGTATCCTCAACACGTTATCAGCACAAGGCAGCAAAGTCAACAATCAACTAATGTTAATAACGATCTCTTTGTAACTATTTATTTGGTAGTGGAAGCGGCTAGTTGGTGTGCGGGTCATCGGCCCGCCTCTAGATCTATGTTGAGATAATTCTTTCAACCGCAGAGTATGCCCGCGAGCTCTCGGAGGCAAAAGACGGACAGACATACCTACTCTAAAAATAACGTCCATTTAATCTCGAAACTGCAAGTCTGATGATGACCATCAAGCTGAGCCAAGTTATGTTATGACCTGCTCTGGTCATGTCTTGGATTAATAATTATGATCAGAATAATTGGCAGCGATCAACAAATGATAATAAGATGAAAAGTATTTTGCCAACATTGCAACTTAAAAATGAACTAGTTTTTTGACTGTAGTTAGAATATTTTTTAAGCTTGTGTAGCTACTATGCTTCGATCATGAATACACTAGATAACACCTCGCTTATGTGCTGTTTTACAGCACTCAAATATGGCACCGTCTTTCTATTTATAATATAGAGTAGAAAAATTTGTTCTAACATAGGTATGCCTTAACCACAAACGTTAAGGTGCAGTTTTGTTTGTGTCAATATTCACACGCGTTCGTAAAAATCCGGTCGCGTTCGTATAAATACAACTCTTAAGGTCAAAGCAATAAAGTTCAGAATAACTTATACTAAATAAGACCCCAATTTGAAGTGAGGCGTTATTTACTCGGCCGTTTTTGAGTAGCTGACCAGTTATCTAGTGTATTCTTGATCGAAGCTACTTTGTAAAAAATATTAAAAACGTATGCTACATAATTTGTGTGAAACAAAGTAAAGTTCTAATAACTACTGTTTCCAGGTATTAAAATGTATGTGACCTCGGTTAAAGCAGACATCAAAAGTAGCAACGATGCGAACATTTGGTCAAAACTGTTTGTTACTTGTGTATTTTTGGCAGTTTATTAAATGTAGGTATTTTGTAACAGTTCATTTAGAATGATAAAAACACAATAATCTTACACCTATTAGCTTATTTCTTTATTGTTAATCATCTTTATAAGTTGCATCCGCTATCATGTGCCTTATGCTCCTAGTTCTACCATCGGATTTATCATATTGTATTTTGACTATTGAGTCTATGCAGTTAGAGATATATCTTTAGGAAACAGACAGCTATAAATTTTACAAATAATGTGTAATACTAAAGCATCACAAGTTTCCACCAAGGTTAGTTTTATTGATTTTAACTAGATTTTTTAGTGTTATGACTTTTCCATACATAAATAAATTGTACTTGTACAATAATAAATTGTACGTAACTTTTATAATACAGGTGATTCCTTTAGGTAGTTTGTTTTATGTATACAAAGTAGAAATATTCCAAATATACATATGAAAAAACCTTAAAAAGGGTTATATCTTTTTTATTTTGCAATCAATTTTCTTTTTAAGTTTTTGAGTAAATACGGTGACCTTGTTTAACAATGTTTGCAATAGCTCCCAGGTTATTAGCTCGATTTCAGTTTTCCTTGGTATATCTTAAAGCTTATGAGTTATTTTATTGGGCAAAGTGACTTCCAGAAAAAGGGTATTCAACAATTTTTTTTTATTACTGACATGTAAGTCTTAAAATATAGGCTTTTTTATTATTTATTAAATATTTGAGATACTTCACTAACAAAATCACAAAAAAAAACAGTACTTCATAGCTGGACGTAAGCCCTAAAAAGCGCCAAAGAGTGGAGACCACGCCTTAGCAAACTCAGTGCAGGACGCCCTTTGGCTCGATGGACCGACGACCTTATAGGCAGTGGATAGATGAAAAAAACGGGAGATTGTGCATTTTGTCTGTACTTATCTCTTCAAAATTTCAAACGCAAGCAAACGGTCAGAAAAAGGTTTCGTAACAACAAGGCGCACACACAATACGTTCAAAACCAATAGCATAGAAGGTATAGCAAAAATGTTGCGAAAGGTCAACGACGCTACTTACAAACACTACAAAAACTTAATAAATTCCAAAATAATAAAACCTTAAAAAGGGGATCTCCCTTTTAAGGTTTTTCCTCGATAATTTTTCATAAATATTAAGAATATTTCAGTCGATCACTTGCGCCTGTGGACGATATACTGTAACTTAACTGATAAGAAAATAAAAACGTATTGTTAACGTAGATAATCGTTATGTTTTTCATCCATCTGACATAGGTAAATAAATATAAGATGTAAAAGTGTGTTTGTTAATTCGTTCCTCTTTCATGCAGCGACGGAACGATTTTTTGCATAGAGATAGATAAAAGCCTTAAAGAGTGACATTATGATACTGTTATCCTGAAAAAACGTACGATTTCTGAGGGATGCGCACTGTGGTAAAGCAAAATTTAAACATCAAAATGCAACATTTATTTGCAGTTTAACAGATAAGTATTCCTATTGTACAGTTAAATTGTCGGGACCTCTTTTTAAACATAAAATATGCATTTAAAAAGAGGTACTTAGCAACATTTTAGGTTCGCCACTGATATGTAGGTATCCAGCGGACGCTGTCCTCGACATTGTCTAACACCAACAATGTTCTAGGCAGCTCGTGGCAGCCGGTGCGCTCTCACGGTCGTAAACTAACCTGACGAATGTGCCCAAGGAGAGTTACTGTTATCGGTTCACATTCACAATTTTCCGAGCCGTTTATCAACCACTAACCATACTTTAACGTGTCAGATTTATTGACTATACGAATTGGAAGTGAAAAGTAACAGTTAAGTTTAAGTATTTTTCAAATTATAGAACGGGCTTCGTTGTCGATGCAAATTCCACGAAGTAATTGTACCTCTAAATCAAAAGGTTTATCCTGAACTTAATTGAGCCACAGACGCAACTAGTAGCGATAAAAATGTATGCGACAACGTTTATTTATTGCTGACGATTCGAAAGCTGAAGTGGAATCAATCAAGACTACTTGAATTACTTCAAGGCACGGAAGGGCAGGCCCATCATCCAAGTTAACTATTTAAATACTTTTTCGGACCCAAATGAATATGCCAAGGAGTATTAACCGCTCAGTCGGTTTCGTTTTTTTTCGCAATTATTCCCGCGGTAATCACTTAATCTATTTAAAGTGTTTTTAATTGCACATTTCATTCGTTTTTACGAGGATATCGTGCAATTTTACGAGTGTTCTCCAACTTTGGTTTGTCCTTAGTAGTAGTGATAATGTACTTCGTAGGAACATCGTCAATATAGATGAATCACCTGCCTATCTTTTCAAAAGGGAACGGTACTTGTTCTACCATCTTTGTATTTAGTTAAGAAAAAATAGAACCTTCGTACAATTTCATTACAAAACAAAACGGGTTTTTATTAGAAAAGTGTATAAAACTAAATTTGCTATACTTTAAAAATAACTTGAAACCCATTTAAATTAGATAAAATGCTAATATGATTATATTTTTCCTTATCTTTGTATGTAACTGTCTAAGCCGGTAGTAGTCTGCTAACCGGTGTGTAGATTAGGTATTCATGTTCAACTAGAAAGTTAATTATTTACATGACTAGGCTGCATAGGAAGTTCACATAAAAATGAATTATTTATTTATAATAATAATCTAGTCAATATAGCGAGCAACCGCCAACTAGTCATTTACAATCTGCAATCTACATGTTGTCATAGCCATAAAAATTGACTCTAGGTACTTATAACGATTTACAGCGAAAGTAAATATTAACTACGGTTTCATTTTGCTTAAATCATCTACGTAATTCGGAAAGCCCTACTTTGATTCATAGATTTTTTTTTCTTGTGATACTTATTAACAAACATGTATACTTAGGAGGATATTTGTAACACTATTTTATGACAATAAACATTTCATTTCATTTCATTTCATAGATTAAACTTGTCTTATAGCAACGATGCTCTATTAGTAAAATAGCAAACTGGTTAAAATTTACGAAAACTAAACACTGCCATGAGAATGTATAATGTGAGTTCGTGGGAATGCCGTTTATGACTAATTTGCAAACAATTGACAGTCACAACTCACACTTAACACAGTCGTCAACTTTTCCTAAAGATAAAAATCTTACCTCATTTTAATTTAAGAAGCGATAGCAAAATAAATACATACCAAAAATCTTACATAAACATTGGCCGGCTTGCCATTAAATAAAATGTATCCTACACTATATCTGATGAACTAGTAGTAAGGTATGGGGTATATATGCCTTAAGATGGCTTAAAAACTTAGGTACCTTCAAAGGTTACAATGCTTTTTATCGTTTCACTCCGGTAGAGAAGAGAAGGATGTCTCAAAAATGTAATGTCTTAAATAACATGTATGTGACGGCTCAAAAAACACAAAATATAATGCAGTTTACAAAAATCTCTAACTCATCAAACGACGTACCCTATACAGGGTTGCATTTCACGGTAGTGCCAATTTTTTAGGGACCACTCAGAATCAGTAACTAAATTGATTTACGTAAATTACATTTTTAATTCTTCCTTTCTGCATTTGAAAAATAGAATACGTAGAAAATTTACGATTACTCGATTAAATTGCACCGTAAGTGCACTGCATGAGGTTCTTGTTGGAGCGGCGTTGGCGTCCGTCTGTGAACTCTGATGAATGACAGCGCATCTCGCGTTTTTTTTTCGGAAATTTTTAAGTATATTTTACTCCAGAAATACGACGACTGGAATCAATTACGATAAATTAGTATTTTTAAATTGTTCTATAGACCTTGTTTTTTAAATTTGGCACTACCTTGAAATGTAACCCTGTATATTGTTATTAAGTATTATCTCTGAGACTGGAAACAAATATAAATAAACATTGGACAACATCACATAGATTGCTCTGATCCTAAGTTAACAAAGCCGCTCTTACCTCTTCATAATCCAACTTGGCGGTCAAAGTGAAGACTCCAGTTTGTGGGTTGAGTGAAAAGACGTCGTTGGCCCAGTCAGAGATGACAGTGTATGTCAGCTGCGCGTTGGCTCCCGAGTCCAAGTCGACGGCGGCTACGGTCCCCACGACGGAACCCCGTGCTGCGTTCTCCGGAATGTCGAATGAGTACGCCGTTTCTTTGAACACAGGCGGATTGTCGTTTGTGTCAGTAACCTGAAAGTAAGTTTTAAAAATGAATTTCCTCTTCCTCTTTTTAATAAATCAGAAGAATGATACACTTACACATATTATTTTTATAAAAATATATTAATATTAATGTTACATAGCTTAAGTTTTTATACATAATAAACTTTTATATTAAATATATAATTTAATTAAATGCAGTCATTGCAAGCTAAAAAAAAATTTTTTTTACTTTTTTTTAAGGTGAGGTCTTAGTGTTTATAGTATAAATAAGAGTGAGCGTAATCAGCGCTAGTAAAAATATTGTGGAAGACAGAACTTAAAATATTTTTCTCAGTAAGGCGGTATTCAAACCAAACTTTATGCTGCCTCAGTAAAAAAAATTAAAGTATTATAATTTCGGCTAAAGAAGCCGCACGTTTAACAGAGGCTGTTATTCGTCGAAGTGACAGGTGGAAGTAGGCTGCTCAGACGCGTCCGACAGATTGGAGTCGGCGGCGCGAGACGTGTGCTCTGATATGGGACACTCTGGTGCATTTTGCTAAGCATATTATTTAAATTACCAATGTCCAAATAAAATTTGTGCCATATTAAACGAGTTTTTGGTTGGAATATTTAGAAGTTTTAAAAAAGGACATATCTACATAAATCTCTCAAGCACAAGTTTTAAGTTTTTGGTGATTTATATGTTTGTGTTAATGTTTTTTTTAATAAAAATATTAAAAGCATATCAAAGCTACGATAATTTAAAAATGTATTCCAAATAACTTGACTCTCGTAACACTAGCTAAATAAATACTCGTATATAGAACACACCTCTCTAATGGACTAAACGTTTTTCTCCTCGCGTGTACTCATCTTAGATACGTCAGTTAAACATTCCATCTAACAGATTATTTTTATAACGCAACACGAGTGTAACAAAAACTAACCTGGACAACTACTGTAACGTCTGTGTACTGCACACCATCGTCGGCTCTTATCACGATTTGGTACTCCGATATGGTCTCCCGGTCTAAAGGATCCTTGAGTGTCAATGCTCCTGTGCGAGAGTCTAGCAAAAAAGGCGTTGGTTCTTCGCTTTGTATGCTGTACGTGATAGTTCCTATTGTGTCTGGGTCCTCGGCAGTGATGGTCACGATGAGCTGCCCCGGTGCCAGGTCTTCCGAAGCCATGTAAGCAGCGGGTATGTTCTTGAACTCCGGCGGGCTGTCATTTTTATCCAAGATGACGATTTCGACCTGTAAAAAACAGTGTAATTTTTAGCGACTTTTCGATAGTATTAGTAGCTAATGTCGGTTTTTAACAAGAGATTAACAAGGTATTTATCGTTAGTACGAGTAGGTTTTTGACTCAAAATAGGTTGAGTAGCGAACATTTATCGTCCAACTATATTTTTTAAGCAAACAACGCAAAGCTCAAAACAACGGCCGCACAAAAACGCATTTAAACCAGCTGAGATTCCCGAGACAGTCGCAAGTGGAGTCTTGTGATGTTTTATTTATGAGGCGGCCACAAAATCGGACACTTTAACACAGTACAAGAACATAAGCCAAATTAATAATTCTAAAAATGCAGCTGTCGGTCCGCTGCTGGCCTCGGCCGTGATGACAAAATGCGCCCATGGTTTGTGTGATACGCTTCGAGATCACATGATCGATTTCGGCGATAAAACCTAATGAAACTGCAGACTGAATTCTAGGATCAGATAAGGTTTACTTAAATTACAATCGTTAACTTTGATAACATGTTACCTAATTAACTTACTAACACAGTAGGTACACGTTGCAGCAACGTTACTAATGAATCTTTTAGTGGTAAACCTACGTTGAAATACCACTATTAATATAATTAAAAGCACCTGCTAAGTTGATATCCCTACGCTAATTAAAAACAAATATTGTCAAGTGTTATACTCGTATATCACAGACAACAAACAATACGGCCATAATTAGTGAAACACAATCATTGGCATTACGTTCATTATCTTACAAGTCAATCAAAAATGTTTTACATTAGTGCGTCGTCTGAATTCGATGAATCACTTTCGGGTATCCTATAACTTCTAACTAAAGTAAGTGGATCGAAAGAAGTCCAGCATAATGCAGCGCCGCGCGCACAGCGTTAGTATCTGTGATCCCTAAGTGCATTCATCAATATGATTAATGAAGCCATTTTTGTTTTCTTTCCTGTAATTTATTTTTTTTATTACGACTTTTTACTTAGGGTGTTACCAATTTTTTCGTCACACGCTTTATGTATTTTTGATGAGTTTTTGTGTGAATATTTTGCAAAGATTGATTACATCCCAATATAATTACACATTCAATATCGTCAATCAAGGAACGATAGTTTTTCTTAACGTGTCTTAAGGTAAAAAGGTATTATGTAATAGACTTTTTATTAGGACTATTCTGTCAGTTTTTTGTCCGGGTGGTTTAAACGAACTAAGGTACAGTGTTTAATTCTCGCTTGATGCGATGTGTTAGATAAGATTTATGAAGCCAGAGCGAGCTTTACAAACGCGGCCGGCGAACGTTTACAAAAAGTCATTCAGGATGAACTCGACAAGTCAACAAAGGCAGAGAGAAGTAAAATACTAAAACGGGCCAGCATTTCGTCATCCGCACTTTGAAGCACGAAGAATTCGGGACACAATGATCAGAGCCGTCACAGATAAGAGGAGTTCGATTGTGGCGAGTTCCCTGCCCTCGGAGGCTGCGCATTTGTTATGATGACTCAATCTTTTCTTTGTCCGCGAGGGTGCCGTGCTGTGGCCGTCCCGATCGCATAGAACTCTCGAAACGCCCACGAAACTTTACGTAAGAGAAGCAGCAATTAACGATGATTGTACGACCGAGCACCTCCAACAAATAAATTGTGATATGTGTGTTAATAAAATTTATTGTTCAGAAAATAAGAATGCATGAGAAACCGTCGGTTCGATTGTAAACATTCGCTTTATTGTTGTAACTGTAAATGTTTCCAGTCAATATAAGTATGTATTGTATCGAGAAATGTAGCCGACGGAAATGACAATATTTTACCTAATTATCATAAACGGAATTATTGTGAATTACTTACTAAGTAGGTACTCAATGTGCCCTGCAGTGGGACATATATAGGCATACTTTAAAAGTAAAGACTTACTAAAATGTTATATTAATTAAGAAAAAAAAAGTGAATACATATATTTAGTTGTTTCTAGTTCAATTTTATCTGTTGAAGATCTGGGTTGCGGTATGCACCAGATTTAATTTCATTACTAGTAAAAAATAGAAGTATGTATAACAAAAAGTTCGGGCATAACTCTACCCTTGCGCTAGCGGACCCCCTACAGTTCACGCTTGAAATAATCGATTAAGCGAAGAGAAATGACAGAACGTCGGTTTAGTGGGATCAGCGATTAGTCAAGTTTCGATAATTGATAGCCGTACGCTACTAGATTAATAAGAAATAATGTATGTTTTCATGTACCCCTCGAATGAGTAATGATTAGGCCCAAGCAAAAAATCGTCAACATTAGAAATCGGTGCCTTGATGTTTAATAGTCCGCATCATTATTTAAATTAGATGCGTGTGATTCTGAGTGAACATCAAATAGACTGTAATGAAATAAATCGTTTTTTGTTCCGTTAGCCGGTAGTACTAGGATTTGATAGGTTGATTAAAAACGAATAGTAAAACGTTTCATTTATACTCCGACGACCTCCGTAGCCGATGGGCGAGTTCGCCGGACTTGGCGTCACCATCTCTTAAGTCCCGGTTCGATTTTCGGTCGGGTCAATTTAGAAAACCAACTTTTCTATGTTGTGTGGGTGGGTCAGATGTGGTACTTGTGGTACTATCGTTGTTTTTGATTTCTATAACACAAGTACTTAGTTACTTACCTTAGGACCAGAACAATATATGTGATGTTGGTCAACATTTATTTATTTATACTTGAGTTATCTATCTAAAAATGCTAAATCTACCAGTAAATCATTCAAAAAATTAAGCGCTCAACGCAGCTTTCAAGGCAGGTATTGTCACTAAATAAATTTGCATGGATAATAATAACGTCATCAATTTCATCTAGTATTGCAAGCGACTCAGTGCTAATTCCAATGATTTATTTTGCATATAAGTTACACAGATTTTATTGAAATGAAAATTATGTGTAGATTACAACAAATGACTGTCATTTGTCTAGAATGGGTTTTGTTTAACCCTCTAGACGGAGGAATGTTTTGCTCGAAGGTTAAAACAATTATGGTAGAAGTACAAGCAGATATAACTTTATGTTAAAAAAACGAACGAACGAAACGAACAATATGTGTTGCTGTTGCTACAGAAAATATAATTATAATATGTTATGATATCAACATAATGCAAAAAGTCGGCCTATTAAAATTTATTTCTTTAGGGATATTTTTACAATTTTGTGTTTCTCAAACTTCTTGGATGATTTTTCATGGACAAGTCAGATACACATGGAAATTGAATGCATCTCACATTTTGAATCTAATTTAGGAATTAATTGCATTATTATTTGTGAGTAAGAATGTGTAGTCTCAAAGATCTGTAAGTGCTGGATTCTGAAAAATGACCGCACACTTGTCGTTTTGGAAACGGCGTAATTTCGCGAGCATCAATCATTCCTGTCGTTTACCTCGAAATTTTGACGTCACTCCTTTTATTGCCTCATTCCATTTTTTAATGTAATTTTACAGGGTTCCTTGTATACAGTAGGTACCTTTGTGTTTCTGTAATCGCTTTTATTTTAAAGAAGTAGTGCTCTTAATAGTTCTCTCAAATATAATTCAATAAGAAAAGTGCTCTAAGAGAGAAAATTTTACTAAACATCTTCACATGGAAATTAAAAAGTAAAACTACTTATTTTTCAACGTAAATTTTTTTTGACATGATCTTCATCTTTGCACGCCTAGTATTTCAAATGGCTGGAGCACTTGACAAAATAGGTATTATAGTAAATCGGTGCCGTGAGCAAAAGCAACATGAACTTATGAGTGGATGCTGTCGGCCGACGGATATGGTGGCATCGTTTAGGGCTAGACGCTATGTTTAGAGCGGTTCGTGACCGCAAGCCGCGCCCGCGCCGCTATACCCCCGGGACTCCGACAATTATGTTACGGTGTCAGAGATTAGTGGGGAGACGCGATGCGGATCTTTATTGCCGCTATTTGTTTTATGCCTATCTTGTTTTGCGAGCAGAAAATAGCATGTAATTATTTTCATTTTAATAAAAAACGGAAACCCCGTCTTTGTTATGTCTGTGAGCTTAAAATTACCTGGTCTAAAAATCGCTCGAAGAAAAAAAATATTATTATAATTTCAGTTATAGGACTTCAACTGTTGAACTTAAGCCTCCCCCAGTGACTTCCAGATCATGATCGGTTGGAAGCGACCTGCATCAAAAACATGGTTGTTTTAAACTCTTCACGTTTGGACAGCTTATATTCCACCACAAGCTAGCTATTCTTGTATTTTTTGTAACTTAAAAGAGTAAGAAAGAAAAACTATAATCTGATTCTTATTAAAGATTTACCTAAGTGCGCATCTGCGGCTGAGTTTGCCGCGTGCATTAGCATGCGGGCGCGGGGTCCGCCCACGTCGGCTATCGGCCGCATCCCCGCAAATATATGTAAAATATGCACAAAAGTACCCCGGATAAAGTGCACCGATAACAGGCGACGCAATTTGCATCGCTCTGGGCAAGCGCGAGGAACTTTCGGCCCTGTGTTTACCGAAAACGCCAGAAATTTAAAGTCACCGGTTTAGCGGTCCGATGATGGTTATGAGTTTTTGGAAAACAATAATGTCTCCGGTCATTTCAGGTTCTTTTTCATAGTTGTGCAAGTGACTTCAGCAGGACTTTACTACGACCTAACGAGATCAGATACGGTACACACAAGCTCAAAGTTGTCTTCTTCTTATTTTCTTTAGTACCCTAATCAACACTTTCAACATAAATGTATACCTAACTAACGCTAAAGTAATAAGTAGAATTACATTTTTTTTTTTTAATACGAAGAGTAAGTGAATAGTTCTCGGAAAGGTTTTAGTTAGATCATTCAAATTTTACGATAAGTAGACACCCTTTAGCGGGCAGTGGTTTATTTTGCTCTTCTCACACAATCGAAAACCTATTTTAAAAAACCTACAGTCATGTTAAAAAAATAAATAAAGTAAAAGCATATTTTATATGACTTTACCAATAAATCGTACGTATCTAAATATAATATTCTGCTATTCGTACTTTAACAGAATTGGTAACTGAAAAACATAGCATATTAATGTCTTTATTTTGTAATAATTCGCAATAACTAGATTAAGCTACTCATTATAGACCTTAAACGATCCCAACATACCAATAGCCTGATTTTACAAAAATCGTTTTCCGTGCTATATGATCTCAGCCGAATAACATATATTAGTATTCATGCAAGGATTATACAGCTCCAGGGAACGCACGCAAGCACCCACAATTTCTCCTAAATTCGCCACCCGAGGGCGCTATCCAAGTATTATTGCCTGATCGATAGTATAATTTTGTAATAACTACGCATGTCTCACATATTTTTTGGAAAACTTGGTATAACCACATCAGATAACCGGCAGAGAGATTTAGGTAGTTCGATCAAAATTACCAAATTTCGAAACTGAATAAGTATATAACTACTATTTTTAAAAGTATTAATTAAACATATTAATTTTTAATAAGGTGTCCCAATAATTGCCAAGCAAATACAGAGATAAACAGCCCTTAAGGTACCCAAAATCACTCCCATTGATGTTCTGTGTATTTTTTTAGTTTTCGTATCGTATGTTGCTTTCAAACTTTGAGTAGAGCATGATAAATGATAGTGTTAAATAATAATATAACACAAATAAGGGCATTGACTGCATTTGGTTATTGAGCGCTGCAACAATAAATATGCGTACGCGCTCCGCTCGTTAGCACCGCCGCGAGAGCCCGATCCTCTAAATGAATCAAAAATAATTAGGTTATTTTTTCAATAATTGCGTACACATTTCGTGAGATTAAAAAAGTGATTTTGTATTGATTATATACCTAATGATGTATACTACTTGCAATCAGAACTGTATCATTTGTAATGATTTAATTGTTACGAAATGTGATAAAATGAAACAATATGCACGCACAAATAAAAACTTTAAAAATATTCCATCACGAAAAACATCGAAGTAAGAAATGGTATTAATTCTAAGAGTATATTGTAACAATGACGATAGATTCCGCATTTGCGTAGGCTATGCAAATCGCAGGAAACGATTTAATGTTATCTGGTGATTCTCATGATGTAAAAATGAAAGCAGGAACCTCTGATAGTGTTGCAGTAAACAATATTTCCAGTCGCGGAGAATAAATGAACTACACGAACGAAAATCACGAGCTCTGAATTTTTCAACGTCGTCCTCGGATCGAGATCGGCGCGGGCGCAGGCGCGGCATGTACAAAGCCTCTAACGATTAACGAACTGAAACCAAATGAGAGCATAGGTATACATTTTTTTTTGAACGTTTTGTTTGATTTGAGAAATCGATCGATTAGAATAAATGGTTACCAGCAACCTACGTCAAAAATGTTGAAAAAAAATATGTGAATAAATTATTGTGATTTTTATTAATAAACAGTTAAAAATATCAGTTGCATATTGCTGCTTGGTGAAATTGTGACTAAAAATATATCAAAATCCAGTGATTTTATGTAATATAATAATGTCTTGTTACAGTTAACAAGACATTTTGTTGACGATGCGATTTTAGGCATTATTTCAAAGTGCTACAGACATGTTTATTAGTAGGTAGTTTGGTACTATCAGAATCTTTAAGAGGGCCCTAAGCTCAAGTTTGTAGATGTCAAATGGCAAACTACAAAAGTACGCAAAAATTAAGTAACAGTAAAATAAAAAGTTCAAGCGAGTCACGTAGACAGCATATTAAAACCCTAATCTTCGGCGATGCTCACGATGATATCAACTTTTACATCTACGCGCGCGAAAACAAACGACTTTTGTGCCGTGTCTGATATTATCTGTAATATACCAATACTAAAATCACTAGTCATCGGATGGAAAATAATAGCAATAGTAACAAAGGAATTATAATGTCCGCTGCCAAAACGGCACAATAACACCGGCCGTCTCGCAGGTGGTATCGGCGATTTATCGATGCGGCCTCTCGATAATGACCGTCAGAGAATCGATGTCGCAACTCGCTCGCCGATTTCGGTGTGCCCGTCGGTCATCTCTAACGATGGAGCGATAATTAAGATCGGACGTCGGCATTATTTACGCCTGCAGCGTCCCGCCTGACCCGGCTGAGAGTCGGTCACGACTTTTTCCATGTTGGGCGATACTATTGTTGCTTTACTCGTGTTTAGCTTAGCTCGACTGGTGCACGGGCGATTTGTACCGGGCAAGTTTATCGGCTGCGTTTACAGTAATCCTGGTATCGGTTGCGATATTAAATTTTAATGGCGCTTGTAAGCAAATGAGCCTAGAACTCCTTATAAATAAAGGAGTACAATTGTGGTGACTGTACACAAGATCAGGAAGGGATTAATGTAGCGCAATTCTGAGAAAATGATAACATTTGAGTTTGTTACACTATTTAAACAATATAACGTGGGGACAGAACAACACATGACGCCCTTTCCCAATGCAGAACTGTTTTTTTTTATTTCAGTTCCAACATCATCATCATGTATATATTATTTATTTAAGCAAGCGGAAAAAACAAAGTATTGTACTTAGCTAAATAAAGTAACCTGTTCCTGCTCCTTTGTTAACAATATTTTATGTTAATCAAGTAACGCAGGAAAATCAAATGATACGGCCAAATTGATTAAAAACTTGGACAGGCTAATAGTGCCTAACCACGGCACTATCAAACATTAAAACGACGATAGGATCGCAAAGAATTAGATAAACTAGGCTCACTTTCAACAGAGTGCGCGAAGAGGGAACATAAATATAAAATGTATTTGCATGCTATTCATAGATGGCTGAAACTTTATGACCTTTGATCAAGAATACACTAGATAACGCATCGCTTATTAAAACAGTACTCAAACATGGCACCGTCTTACTTCATTATTGAGTAGAAAAACTATAAAATAATCATCAATAATATGTGTCGATATTCACACGCGTTCAAAAAATTCCGGTCTCATTTTATTTTGACCCATCTGCAGCAACAACTTATTATAAATACAACTCGAAATAAAGTATATGTAATAAATTATACAAAATAAGACCCCACTTTGAAGTGAGACGTTATTTACTCGGCCGTTTTTGAGTAGCTGACCGGTTATCTAGCAAAATATCACCTAAATGCACCATTTTTTCAAAAGCATATCAACAATAATTCCATTTCATTTTACGTGAATATAGTGTATCTACGGAGCAAATTAATATTGTGTGACACTTGCCTAACCTACCATTAATTGAAGTGAGGGTTGCCAAATTTACAATATCGTCACCATCTCAGCTTTTATTGATTTGTAAAAAGTGTTTAAAACCAATGAGTGAGGTGTGACCAGCAATGTGACTCACGGAACCAAGTTGTGCTCTCTCACTTTGATGAACTTCATGAGAAAGCCCAGAGCGCTATGTTTGTAAGTCTATATTCATTCTCACAGAAACAAGAACAAATCTTAAATGAGGTGATCTGTAGATGAACAAAGATCGGTTTAGCAATTGGTAATAGTCATTGGGGGAGGCCTATGTTCAGCATTGGACGTCATATGGCTGAAATGATGATGATTGCACACACATATTGTGGAGAACCAACAACTGCTGGAGTAGATAAAGGTTCTCAAATGACGACGCACGCAGCGCAGACGCACTGCACTGGCAGATTGGGCCGACCACGTCCGGGGCGGCCGACCTGATACCAGTTGCAGGAAGCGATTGGCTGCAGGTCTGTATGCATCGTTTATGCTAAATTGTATTCAAAATCTCTTTAGAAACGCCATTAACACGAGAGAAGAAGAAGAGCGATTTTATACGATATCATGCTACTATAGTTGATTATAATCATCTCAAGTTAGATACGATGGTACAACTCATCTCGACCTTTCACATTCATTGCCTTTTAATGGCCTCTTACATTTGTTAAACTGTTGGATAAACTTATCAAATAACGAAGAAAACACTGTAAATAAGGACACGGAAAACGAGTTTCATGGAGTTATCAAGTAGTCGTTAATAATTCGGAAACACTGGTAGTGATAACGCATGAAATATTTACATTTTAAACGGTTATCTCGTAGGTATTTAAAATAAATACAAGAATTGAAGCAGACATGTTTAACAGGGAAGAGTAGCTGTGATTTCGTTATGACGGCAGACAGTGTGGATTCCAGTATGGAAGCTGTTCAAATACACAATAAGTAGGCTGAAAGAGGAGTCCTTGTTTGTCCAGCATAATATAATCGCCAATTGCAAATGTCATGTAATATGATCGGAGTGGCGCAATATACGAGTGTGTATCCTTCTGCGGGTTCCTACTGAGGGACCGCCCGCCGCGACTCAAACTACGCTAATGCTATAGGCACCGTCAAACTAGACAGCGTATTTTATTAACATTAGCATCCGAACCCATGGTAAGCAACCACTACTTAAGTATATTTACGACACAGAATACTTCATAAAATAATTCGATTTGTTTACACGATTTTTTGAAGTTTGAACACGTTTGAAGATATTTACTCAGAATTCCAGTTTACAAATTATTTCTAGTTGTATCCATTATAGAAAATAGACAGAAATCATAATTTAAATGAATATTTAATACCCAATTTTATCTTAAGCAATGACTGTTGTTATATATCGTTTATTTAGAACATTAGAAAATACAAATTACTCAATATTACTTCACACAAATGTAGGGTAACGCCGTTTATTTTAACATTGACACAAGTGATTTTTTACAAAATGATTATTTTAATATGCTAAGTACGTATTTGAAATCACGAATTCCTGTCTAAATACGATCCGAGCGGCTTAGTGGCGCAATGATTACGCTCGAGTGGAAGGGTCCCAGGTTCAATCCCCAGTCGGGTCAATTTAGAAAAACAATCTCCTTTAAATTGACTTGGGTCTGGATGTGCCAAGAGACACTCCAGGTTAAATAAACGTTGTATTATACCTCGTAACGAGAGAACATTATTAAATCCTTACTTCAATCCCACGACTGTTGTGTGTTATCTGGCGCATGTTTTTATTTATTTACCAATAAGTTAAGAAGGTTATCCTATAACGACGTCTGGTGTAGTGGTTCGCGCTTCGAACTACAAAGCCAGGCGGTTGTGATGTGTATGTTGATGCGCACGAGTATTTATACCAATGTGACCCTATGTCATGAATTATCTATAAATGTATTTAAGTATGTTTATCCGTTAGCTTCGCTTCGCTCAGTTTGGGGCTAAATAATTGGTGTGATTGTTGTGAGAATTTGTTATTTCTTATCTCTTGTTGTTATTCCGACCCTTATTATCTTATTTATAAAAGCTACTTTGACAAATAAAATAATAATAGACAACGTCAACTTATTCGCTTTTTAGCATCTAACATTATCCAGGTTGACATTTACAATATGCCTGATAAGAAATAATACTAAAGAAATATATTTTCGAACATGTATGGTAACGCTATAAAATTATAATGTGAGAAGTTGAATACTTGAACACTCGTTCGAGCGTCCGATTGGAAGATATTATGAATAATAATGTGCATACCACTACAGCGTACGTGTTTAATACCTACCTGAGTCTATTTTATTTTATTGTTAAAACTATAACTTGTCGATTTTAAAACTTGACTCTACTTCCTGTCAATATATTGCAGAAATCTTTTAGTATCAGTTAATAAGTGTATTTTATTAATAACTATCTGGGGTTCGCACAGATAGCACTGATTATCTAAGGGTATAACTTACACAAATTTTCTTGTAATCCTTCTTTATAAAAAAACAGTATTGTCAATGACAACGATCAATGTTCAAATGAAAATGTTCAATTAGTTACTAACCCAATTAAACATGTAAGTATGTCTATAGAAAAAGGTATAAAGCGTAAATTATGGGCCAAAAATACGTAGCACCCTGTAGCAATTTGCAATTCAGATTTGGAAGTACTCTACTTAACACGCCTAAACCTAGAGTCAACGACATGTAGTTTGGACAGTTGCTAATGGATGTACCCACTATTTTATTTATTATTGTAAGACAAAAAACCTGCTATCTATCGACCATACAATCCCATTAGTATAATGAATGCTTCGCATATGAAATCAATTGGCAATCATTCTATGTTTGCTGTCGCACTGATAGATTGTGTTTCAAGTTAAAGGGAACCACTTAAAGAATCTAAGCGGATGTTACTTTATAACACCAAATTTACGACCAATTTAGAATAATTTTATCAATGTAAATATAGTTCTAAAGCACCCAAACAAATATTTTACTTTTGAAGAACTTTTGATACGAAAAAAGAAGTTTTTCGGATTTTACAGGTCTTGGATCTTGTGGATTTATGTAACTGGTTACTAATAAAACATTATAAATTAAATATGTAGCCCAATAGTTCTTCATTTTCAATATGGCGTCAAATTTATTGCGACACTTTTTAAAATTAATTAAATAACTGTGCCTTAAATAAGGCACCTTTCTTGTGAAAGTTTTTAGAAGGTGTTTCATTAAAATTCTCTTTTTACCGGCAAAGTAGAACATTATCGAGTGGTTCAGAGCACACAATGGGGAAAGATCGTTGTCTGCGCCAGCAACGACGGCCGCGGGCCTGGGTTCGATTCCCGTTCTACGAAATTCAGGCTAACCAACGGCCCTTAAGACTCGTTACCTAAATACCGTACTAGGGTACCGTGGGACTATGGGACGGTTACTTAGATTCAATCGAAAGGTGCCGTTTTTTCGAGTAGCTAATTAGCTCTTAGGATAATCTTGTATACTTACCTATAGTAGAAAACGATGCTAGCTGCTTTCTCTGAACTTTTTTTACTTCACAAATCAGATTTGACACAAATGGGTTTTTTATGGTTTACAAACATATTTTTAGATCGTAAGTATCGATCTACGCTACGAGTACCTACATTCTAGCTACAAATATTGTCGTCTTATTCACCTTTGTAGACAGATAATATATTACAGTCTTAAAAGAGTAAGCAATATAGCCCCACTGCAGGGCACAGGCTTTATTTCGACTATAAGTTGGTTTAGTCCATACTTCACCACACAGGCCCTTCACAAATGGACTAACCATACTGTCAGAGATCAAAATCATGTCGATTTGACTAAACTTGTGATAAATGTTACTAAAAATGGTTGGAGTGGTCACCCCTCCACTATTAACCGGCGTGTGTTGCTTCTGCAGTCATAGAGCTACAAGCACCTTACTATAGCATAATATTAACAATATTAATTCTGTACAACCAATTGTACATTGATCGATCAGTTTGTCGATTCGCAAGCTTCGTGGTGAAAGATCGTGATCAGCACTTGACGTACCGTCCGCAAAGTATTGGTTTCTGCGCCTGTCGACATGATGCGCCGGAGTTTACGTTTCGACACGAGAGATTTATACACTTACAACACAGATCACAGATCACAGAAGTAATTGTTGTGTGATCTATACAAGGAAAAACAAATTATCTTATTTTAAAAAGCTAATTTTACAAAGAAGACTTTATTGTACTTTTGAAAATATGTCAAACTGTAATAAATTTATAATTTTAATAGGAAGCTAAACATTATTTACATGACATTTTAGGTTTAGGTTAAATCTTAATTTTAAGGGTATTTTCAAGGTTTTGCAAGTAGGCCTCAGTCGTGATGTATACCTATCCTAACGACAATAGCCAAACAAGCAAGCTATCATCATCATCATCATCATTATCATTTCAATGACTTATCATCGGAGGAGATTGCCAATACTCGCCACGCTTGGCAGGCGGGTTGGCGGGAATTTGTCGCCTCTTACGGCACCGTCCGCTGTGCACCGCCTCCTGTTGGCGGTGGGGAAGTGTATTTTTTATGGCTGAGTCAGACAAGCTATACTATAAATTAATAAAAGCGTTATACATTTCATATAATCATATAATCTATACAGGGTCACATTGCAAAGGGGTGCCAAATCTTCAGGAGTGGCTCAGTAACTTAATCGAACTATGCAAAGAACAAAACATATTTTTTTCACATTTAATTATTCCTGTCCGCTGTTAAAAATCGTAGGCATGGATAATTTAACTCATTGATGAAAAAATTGCATCGTTTGTGCACTGCGTAAGGTCCTTTTCGGCTCGCCGCCGTACTTACGCCTCCGATGAATGACCGCGCGGCTTTCGTAGTCTTGTTATTGACTTTATTTTCGGATATTTTAAAATATTTTTTTTTCGTAAAATACGATTATTAAAAATAATAACGATTAAGACGCTTCTTTATAATGTTCCCTAGATCTTATATTTTAAATTTGGCACCCCTTTGCAATGTATCCCTGTATTATATAAAAATCTCTTGTCAGGGTGTGCGTGGTGGCACTCCTCCGAAACGGCTCGAACGATTTTTATGATTTTTTAATGTATATTTTTAGGTATGAGAATAGGTCGTAAAGTGTATTTCATACCATTGCACTAGGTGATTAGGGTGTTCCTATCCAGATATTGTTTCGAAACTAAAGACCATGCGAATAAAGTCGCGGGCAACAGCTAGTATAATGTATAATGTTCCTTGGCCAGATACATTTCGGTTCACTCACGGTCGGCTTCATTAGCGAGCCCTAAACTTAATCGAAAAGCTAAAAATTGATGAGACGTCACTGCGAAATAATTCTCACTTGATAAAGGCAACTTCATACATGACGATCTTTTATCGTACATTCAATTTCGTAAACACATTTATTTAGCACTTAAGGGTCTTTAACATTGATTGCAAGAATGTGTCCTCACATCCAAATAAATAATAAATAGCTCTATATGTTAGCCTTGAAAATTAACCTTAACTACGTAGTTAAGAATACACGTTGTAAGCCTTATAACTAGACCAATCATCTGAATATCCGCTAGTCTATTGTGCTAGCGGATATTCGGCTAGTTTCCTGGGTCAAAGAAATATAATTCTATTTTGTCCGTCAGTTAAATTATCAAAAAATATTGGACCCATAGATTTTCTCAATTTGTTAATGAAACTAAAAATTACGAAGATAAAGCACATTTAAGTTTGGAAATGACGTCACGCCTTGCTAAAAAGTGTCGCAAGGCGTGACGTTACGCGGAACTTTAACGGGCTATATCTTCATCATTTTTTGTTTGATTAAGAAAAGAAAAAATACGTGTCCAATATTTTCTGTTAATCCAACTGACGGACTAATTAGATTTTTTTAGGAAACTAGCCCATTGAAAGGTTACACGAGTTCGTTGGTATCGTATGAACAGGACTTAATACTTTGCATTATATTACCTAAGGGCTTAGCCAGTTCATTAAGGATCGTTCAATCATTCTTTAAGGGGAGGCCCGCGACGCTACCTTAAATTCTTTTGTTATATCAAAAGTTGCCGATGGTTAAAGTAGTTAATATTATGCACTTTTTTTAAGGCCAGTAATGATATTGAATAAATTTTGGATTATTTGAAAAAATATATTATTTAATTAATTTATTAATTGTAATTTGATTACTAACATGTAAAGCAAAGGTCAACTAATTTAGTATAATAGAAAGCAAACATATTTAATTTATTGTCCACCTGTAATTAATTCTTAGTAACCACTTAACTGAAACGTACTCGTATTTTATTTTATAGAACTCGCGCTGATGAGCTCGCGAAATGAACAATAAATTACTGTTATGCCAAAAATGTGACTCGACGATTTGTTATGGTAGCAGGCTTGACCTTAAACCGCGCATTTTTCAATCATTTTTGCAGATGAAAATATTACGTGTGTGTTTACACTATCCGATCGTACAGTTTTACATTACTTGCTGACTTTATGGCTTTCAAGATTATATTATCGGGGTTTCTGGTATGTAAATATACTAGAGCTGTCATTACTTTACACTCTTATTAAAACGTTAAAAGTTTCTGCAACATGTTGCATTATCGGTAGCAAGCAATATCGCTTGAATCATTGTAAATCTAGTGTACAAGACTTACAACTATTTCAAACTTATGATTACCTACCTACTAAAATCCAAGTATCTTTTATACTTGGATTTTGTGTGTTTATATTGGTAAGTATATTTTTAAGCAGCTAATCTCGTATACCTGTAACAAATAAAAAAGTTGTTAAAAGTCTTACTATGAATGAACCGCGTTTACTTTTCGTTTGATTGCAAAGTTAGAAAACTAACACTAGGTTTTATGACACATTATTACAAGTTGTCTATGATAGTATAAATGTAGTCTGTTTTGAAGAGCTCTTTTTGTCTCTGTATCGTTCATTAACTCTCTTTCCCAGACGCTGTGATAGATAAAACAATGTATCCGTGTTAAAAGTAATCAATTTAAAGTTTTAGCTGTGCCAAACCTGGACTACTTATTTACTGAACGACCTAAAACAGTCTACATACTCGAAGAGACAATCAACGTCGAAAGCTAAAAAAATATGTAAATAAGTGTCATTATGTGCTTTTTTTAGATTTTAACAATTGCCTATTGGTGAAATAGATTTATAAAATGATTCTAAAGAAACTGCTTTCAAAAAGTTTGTTAAACAATGAATTTTTGTTTTCTATTTAAATTTTATGTAAATAAAACCTAAAATTATTAGCATAATCCGATAATGAAGCTTAAATCATGTTCATAAACTTGTGTAGGTTATATAGCTTTAGGGCTCAATAATCTGGTTTGACTGCTATATATTATCTCTTCTTAAGATTTCTCTCCTATTTTATGTATTTATAACGTTTATACATAAACTAAGTATTAGAAATTACATATTTAATAGGCTATTTTCACCCTGGTCACGTAACACGGCCAGAGAAGTAGAATACTGTTCATCGGCGTGGTAATAACGAACTGTGACGAACGCCATTTACAACGTAGATAAATATCAAGAGATCGGTATAAATTAATTGACAGACGCCCTTAAACGGAACCTGATCCTAAAGACTTAATTATAAACTTAGATAATCTATTTCTAATTCCAGTTATAAATTAAGTAACCTCATCTACTTATTATCAACGTATCCTAAGTTGACACCTCTATGCCTATATATATAAAACAAAGTCAGATTAGTTACACCATTTGTAAGTCAAGAACGGCTGGACCGATTTTTATTATCTTTGATTTGTTGAATCTGCCCCGAATAGCAGTATAACTATAAAAATATTGGAAAATTCACAAAAAAAATTAACAGGCGATACGAAGTTCGCCAGGACAGTTTTTGTCATGAAAATGACTTAATATATTTAATACAATTCGGATTGATTCAAAAGTACACGATATTTGTAAACCTCTGTAATACAATTTGATGAAATTTTGGTACAAACGAAAAAAACAATCATTTTTATGATAAACTCAATTGCATTTTGCATCTAATCTCTAGCGTCGAATGCAATGGTTTTAAAATCTTTTAGTGATGAATGGTCCCTCCATTTGAAGAAAGTTGTCTTGCCTCGGAACACCAACTGCTTGGAAGTAATATAAAGTAAATGTAAATGAATAAAGGGTTGTTCTATCTATAATTTTAGGATGGCTTTGCAGTCCACTTCTGGTGCTTTCAGGGAGCACTTGTGGTACGTGGACCACCGATTAAGAACCACTAGTCTAATGTACCTACATAGGGTCCTCACAAAATAATGCAATATAAATTCCCTGACTTTTTGTAGTTTTCGAGTTTTTTTTTTTCTTCATATGTTCTTTTAAACCTTGTATAGTTCAGTCATTTTTTTCCGTAGTATGCTTAACACCCACTAAAATAAATGTCAATCTGGTCACAATTAAAAAAAGTTAAATGCCAAATTTACTTTACATTTTAAAAAACTGTTCGGATGTTTCCGATGCTCTGTTATACACATTTTTGGGATAACCTTTGGGGATTGGGGAAACCAATTGGTAACTTTAACACTGGCAAATATTTCTTGAAACAGTTTGTCAAAGCGGTTTTAAACTAAGTGACATAAAACATTATCTTGTGCCACCACAACTACAATAGATACAACCGCCTACGCCAGTCTGTCTACGGATAGTTAAGTAAGTTGATAAACAAACTAAGAGATACGTTTTTATAGACGTACTTTTTGTCAGTAAAAAGTTGATTTAATATTATTCTTTAAATGTAAGTTCAATGTATGTGTCTGGTCAATCTAACAAAATAATTGCACTATATTATCTATGTAAAAGATACTGCATCATTATTATATGCTTTAGACTCATACTGTATATGAAATACCTACTGCAATCGTTATTATAGAAAAACCCCAACAGAATTGTTTTTGACGTCGTCCCGAAAACGAAGCGCTTTTATAAGAATAGTTAAGCTATGTGCAAGACTATGTTTAATAAAATACCGGCTTATATAAGGCATCTTCCGGCCGCAATGTTTGACAAATCATTCGGAAGATGGCTTTTAGAAAAAACGTATCACTCGGTTGACGAATTTTTAAAGGATAAAACGTAAACGACATAATACTTATTATATTATGTACTCTTGTCTCGCTATTTTGTATAATCTTTGCATATTATTAGTTATAACTCAATTATTTGGATTTGGATGTTCAATGACATATTGTAATTAATTAATCTTCCTTTATATTTGCATGCTATTGTATAGGCTAAATAGATGCTTCATGTAATATTATTTTTTAACATCGACATTGTATTGTCACAACCATATTAAATGGCAAATAAACTATTTGTATTTGAATCTTTATCATACTTGATAGTAATCTCTTCTTCTACCTCGCGCTAAAATACTTTTATAAATTAAGAGAGAACTATAATCAGCCTTACCAATTGTTATATAATTTGTTTATTACTTGAAACGCCGTTGGTTTTCATAAATAAATTTTAAAAAAATATAGCTTTAGCTGTCAACGCAATAAACCTTATATTATATATATATATATATAAATTTTTTTAATTAACGTAATTCCAGGTATTTACTTTTATAGACCTGCTATGCATCGATCAACGCGGTGCATATAGTAGTGCACCTTTGACAAAGTTGAACTAGACGAAAGTATTAATGCATCAGAAAAATGCAAGCTAAAGCTTTGTGTAGCTCTAAATAGGTTCTTCACCTCATTTTATGTTTTGTGTTTCCTAGTACCTGCTATATTAATTGTACGTCTTTCTGTAAAAATCTTGTGTAATTTACTTGTATGGTCTGCAATAAAGAGTATCTATCTATCTATCTATTTATTTTTATTTTATTTTATTTATTCATAGCACACAAAACAGATTACAATCAAAGTGAATATCTTATATCATGCATATAGTACAGATCTAGATCATAATCCAAAAATATGTATGCCTAGAAGCTTACAGTTTGATTTTATATATTTATGCGTTAAAGAGCGCTACACATAAGAAACAATGCCAAACTTAGAAAAAAATTACACAAGTTAAAATTTAAAAAAAGAAATAGTTGGGAATTATTGCGAAATCCAGGAAAATAAAATAAAATATTTGTTACTCCTCTGCGACTTAAGATCCAGATAAGCCTAAACATAAATATTATAAGTAGTAATTTAATCTGTTATAAAACGTCATATTTACTCCTGCCACTTCGGTGCAGAAAAACCTATTTAATGTGATATCATTACGTTCAGTTTTGATCTAATTCTTGTGGCTGTTCTAGATTAATGCCATACAACTTCGTTTATTTTACCACGACCCCGTTAGAAAAGCGCAAAGTCTCACCATCTGACAGCCAGGATCGAGGTTACGAGCGGCGCGCGACCGGCTCCGCGGCGTATCCGCTGCGGTGAGTTTGTTTTAGATAATTACGCCCGCTGTCCTGTCCGCACTGGCCTTGAGTTTCCCTCTAATGGCCGTGCCATCTCTCAAAGCGTGCCACTTCTCTGACGGCAACATGGGTTCATTAGCGCTATCACTTCACCGGATTGCGACGATGTATGTTTGTTATCTGCCAATGCTTTTAGCTCAGTGATTGCTGTTACAGTTCCCCAACTACTCAAATAGAGCTTATCCGTTTGTCCCTTCACCAGATTGGAGTGGTAATCCACTAGAATTAATTAGTATACTTGCGCTATAAAGCAAGGGACGTATGCTGAATCTTAATTTACAAACTAGCCAACGCTGTTTACCCAACGCGCTGATTCTACTCGTAAGAAAAGGGCGGGGTAGTGCAAGAATATTTACTCAAACAGATTGACGTATTTGGTTGGATGTAAATAACTATACTAAAGAATGAAGAACATGTGAAATAATCGAGTACGATAACAGTGCGTTATTGACCTATGATAAGCGTGTCATAAGACATTCATTGAGCCCCATGGACTGACTGAAAACTAAAAACTGAACTGAAATACTCGATCAATCGTCGATAAAATTGTTTATTTTTTAGATGTTGGTCCCTACAGCGATTATCGGGAGAAAGTGAGAATGCTACTAGGGCAAATTATATGTAGGTATAGTAAGTAAACTTAAACATTTTCCTGTTAAAAAATATGTTTGTGTTTTTGCTTTTCTTCTAGATGGATCAAATACAATTCTAAGGTAAAAGCAGACTTGTCCTATTATATACTCTGTGGTACAAGTTAAAATTTACCTATGTATAATGTACATGGTATAATTGGTATTAATTTATAAACATCATACCTCAACGCTGTGTTGTGTTTACGTAGCATTAAATCAAGACAACATGACATGTAACATTATTATTTCATCGATTTGACGGTCAAATATTGCCACAGGTGGAGCGCAACGTAGGCAATCGTCATTCGGTGCCGACAATTTGTTATTCAAATTCATGCGGTGAACGGGCCAAAACATGAGCCCGTTGACAACTCGCTGACAAGTCCCGACCACCGACAAAATGTGACAGGTGACCTTGCAGCACGTGACATATTGTACGCGTCTGAACATCGCGATGTTTTAATACAGTCCATAGATGAAACCCATCATTGTTATACGAGTATGAACAAGCAAGCACCTTGATTAATCACTTTTTAGTGTGTGTCAAAATAATCACAAAACACTGCAAATATGTATCGATAATGAAAATCGAAACTTACTGTTTAATCAAATTAAATTAAATTAAATTAGGTCAATTTGTAAAATAAAATAATAATATTTAGTAGTTTCAAGTCTATGTTTATACATGTAAGTAAGAAGGTTAAACATCCTATTTAAAGTTATTAAAAGAACTAGATACCTTTATAACTCCAATTTGCTAGGATGATCATCCATGCAGTTAAAACGAGAAATACCTACATTATAATTAAATTAATGAAGCTAAAGATATTAAGTAAAATGACCACTACTTAATACAGAGATTCTGTAGATTTGTGTTCAGAAATGAAATTACAAGATAATCCACGGCATCCTTCCTTTTACGGAAACTGCCATGTCTCGTAACTAAGTTCAATAGTAGCTTGGATTCACTGTTCGACCGTAATAGCTTCAAGCGTAGTTGGCAAACATTGTAAAACTAAACACTAAAAATATATTATTTCAAGTCAAATGCAATTATTATCGGAATTAATATAAATCAGTGGGTAAAGCCGATAAATAAGTCTCATTAGTATGACATACCACTGGCGTCTGGCAAATGAATGCAGAAATTACTGTAGTTATTTTTACATATTTTTCTGATTTTCGTTGCTGGTAGATGTGTTGTTGATATCGGAATTACCACAAAACAGAGGTAACAATAAAAATATCAATTAACGTAAGCAAAATATTGTTCAATTAAAGAATTCATTTACAAGAAATCGAAACACGTTGCTCTTATGCGTTCTTATGCACCTGGAGAGCAATGGCGACACGGCGCGTAAAACTGTCCAGATAAGAATCGATTGCAGAGATACAGATCGACTCGATCGTGTCTCGTTGTGCGATTCGCAGGACAGTTGCCCGACATTCCAAAGAAAGCGGCCGAATAGCTCCGCTCAAAATTTGCACTTAACTTACACACATTAAGACCCATAATTGCATCACCTATTCATAATAAACCCTCGTCCATTTGAAGTATAATTTAACCGGTAGTCTTTTCTGCTTAATAACATTGTTTTGAACTCTGTAGCGGCCAGTGTAAACATTGCAAAGGCGACAAATTAGGATAATCTCCGTATTGTCTGAGCGATAAGAGATATTTAGCGGGCTCATAGCCAGGCGGTTTCATATTACTTCGGCTCTACTGGTGCTTGGGCACTTAGCTTATAGATATCTGCATATTGTAAAGTGGCTGCATACCAGCATTAGTTAAGAATTTTATAGCTTGGGCCACAGTGTAAACCAACACTTCGTCGTATAATTTATCCATTATGATGTCGTAATTTTTAAGCACCTAATAGGATACCAGATATTTTACTGTATTAAATACTGTAATAATATGAATAAGCAATGATAAATGAAATTAAATTTTTACTGCTGAGACCAAATAAAAGTAGAAACTAATATTTTTTCTGTCGCTATTTAAAGTTCTGCCGCGATCTTTAACTAGACAGACATTTTAGGAACTAATTAATATAAAATGTGAACTTCATCAACTATCAAATTTATTTAAAACCAAATGTCAATAGATGTTAGTTCTGGAAAAAACCTGATTCAATTGCACACGTTGAAGACTCCTGGTATGACTAGTTCGTGTGAGATACGTGTTGGTCATCAATGTTGGTCCCATAGAATAAGTTGTTGTATTTGAGCACCAGAATCAGCCCCTAGGACAGGGAAGGCGAACCTTTACGTATCGACGTGCCACTTTTATAAAGAAAAGATTAATCAGGTTATAGACGTGCCATCAAATAAATTTGTCTCTGTGATTATTGGGAAAATAATAATAATAAATAATATCAACTAAAAATTCTTTATTTACTACAAAAAAATAGAAACATTTTGCACGTATAATTGTGTAATTTAATTATTTTTTTTTGCATTTTACACTTTTTTTCGTAGTGAACTTTGTGTTTGATATTGGTAACGTGCCGAAAATATTGTGTCGCGTGCCACCAATGGCACGCGTGCCATAGGTTCGCCATCCCTGCCCTAGGAGGTTGTTGATGTTTTACAAATAACCCTGTATATGCTACTAGGCCTTATCAACTTAGCCGCGCGGTCAGACCACAAACAAGTTGTAAGTAGGCATTCAACCAGTGAAGTAGTAGCAGTAATACAAAAGCAACATTTTTTTGTGTTGAAATCCATGTTTTATATAAGAGGTCAGTATAATTCCTACTACTTCCACCCCATCACAAATCGCGGCAACTTCTGCAAGCAAGTGCTGCTGTCGCGCAGCAATAACTCTTAATGTGACACACCTTGTAGTGCGAATGGAGGGCTGCATGGTTCCCGAATTTGATAGCGCTCTTAAGGTGTATTAAATTAAGATGTTGGTTGGAGATGCAACATGTTTATGAAATATTTTACTCGATGTTCTATTTTTGATATAATTGTCTTGTTTTATTGTGCACTTTTTATAATGATTTGGCTTTTAGTTTACGATTCGCTTTTGAACTGGAAACTAGGATTTTATTTTACAAGTGCCGCGGTCGAGTGGTCAACAATGTTTCATTAAACCTCAAAAATCCTTTGTCAGCTTTCAGTCTTGTATCTATTAGAAAATAATTTAGTAATTGTCCTTTTTGATTTCAATTGCTTTTTCACATACGTATCCGTTGATGGTCTATAACAAAAAAATAGTTCGCCTTTTTATAAACTTGCCATATATTTTAAAATTATATTTTATAACAAAATATTATAAAGATCCTGTTTTGATTGTTATTTTTAACATGCTAAGTATGATTGTATCTAACATGCGTAGTAGCATTAAATCATTTATAAGGTGGTAGCATAAAGTAGAAATCCACTCCAATTAAAGCCAATACAAGCTCCAATAAAAGCTAAATGAGTTTTTCGATGAGTTCAGTAGCTCGCTGGAGAGAGCCATACATAATTACACGGCAAAAAGCTAACTGATGATTATTGCTAACTTACATTTTAAACAGAAAATTCATTAAAAAAAGCTACGAATAAATATAGTTGAAACAGTAGAGTTATTGAGTCAGACATTAAAGTACAAATAAACACTAGTTGATGCGACGCTGGATAACACTGCGCGCCACTGAAATTATTTTCGTTTTTTACGCACAACTTTTGAAACAGAGACAAAATGACAGTTATGTTGGCATTCATGGCATTTAGCTTTCAGGTAAATACTATGCCGTTGTCCAAGTCTTACACCCGTATTTATAAACTTACTATGAACTCTTACCGTACACGCAGGTGCATAGACCCTTTTTATAAACGCCACTTAAGTAACAAAATACGACCATAAGCAAAAATTAACAGATATTAGTTTATGCAATTGGTCGAAAGAATACGTACGTACATATTATAATCAGGAATGTTAATACGTAATATTGTCAACTTTTAAAAGTCATAGATATAATAAATTATTTTTTGTTTGTGCTTACTTTGTAGCCTTCTATGTAAGTTAAAGTAGCTACCATGTTACTATGATAAGGATGTAATAATTATTATAAATAAAGAGTAGGTAGGTATATGTTATTAGTTGAGAGAAATTTTGTAATGGAACACTTTTTAATAGACATAATTATAATTCTTTTAATACGCAGTAATGTAAGGCAGTAAACTAGTTTATACTATAGTCAGCTGCAGCTAAAGGAGTGTCGCATCTCCGGCGGGTCGTTCACTCGATCCCGTCCAATTTATTTACTTTTTTCCCGGGTGTAGTGTTACGGCTATAAAATTCAGTTTTTGTTGGTCAGGCATGGCTAGCTAGATCTCCCGTCGCGAGATATGTTGATTTACGTTTAACGCGCGTGACCTCTCGACGGAGCCGATCATAGACTCGATAGACGATTCCAACTCGCGCTCCGAGATATCGGCGCATCGCACTCGTGCCGATGTATCTCGCAAATATTTTGCGGTGTATAGCCGCCGACCGTTTGCCCAGAGATTCGTAGATTTCTTTGTGTTTCACACGATTCATTCTGTTCTGTTAGAAATCTATAATTCTTTTATCGCAATCGAGTAGGTACTTCACTAAAAGACTGAGCCAGATTTCTGAACACAATGTTCTGAATGGGCTTCCCTAGCAGAGTAGGGTAGACTATTCGTTTTCAAGACAGTTGACACTTTGCCAACGTTAGAATTTATGTTGCACGATATAAATTAAAGACTAATTTAGAAAAAATAAGAGCTTTAACGCCTAACGCCCTAATTCTAGGCTAAATTGCTCCATTTTAAAACAATATCTAAATCCGATTATATATTATGGTTAAGTTAAGGCCTAGTAAATTTGAAAGAAGTTCAATGTTATCAAATAGGAAGTATCTGTTTTCTAATTGTTTAGACCGCCTACATCAATACTTGCTTATTCCGGGTCGATTTCATTTCCTCATTAAATAATAATTGAAACCGCAGATTCGTAGATGATTTATATTACGGTTGATTTCAATTAACTAGCGACATCACAATGTTTATTGTATGGAAATATTGATCTCATTACATTAAACTTTGTGCATACCTACACTCGCTTCGGCCATGACGACAGCGTTTGACCTTTTGTTCTCGATATGTATGGGCATTAACCTACTAAATCTCTTTTTCTCGAACACAAATTTGTCTTGTATCAAACGATGTATGCTAAGGTCAGCATTTGATCCTTGAATATGTTCATGGAAAAACTGTTGAATATTAGAATAAATATAAAAATGATTTATGTTTGTTAATCTCACAAAAACTCAACGGTTGGACCGGTTTGGCTAATTATTTGCAATATTTGTAGAAGCCTAAGAAAGGTTTAAAATGTGAGAAAATATAAAGTAAGACAACTTTTATTGGCGTTACGAAGTTCGCCGGGTCAGCTAGTATTAGAATACAAATAATTGTACTTAAACGATACCGAACCCGTTTTCATTACATGATTAAAAAACGAATATTACGAGTAAAAGAGTTAAATATGTTTATAATTAACTAGCTGTTGCCCGCGACTTCGCTTGCGTGGTCTTTAATTTATTCATAAAGGATTTTCTGCACAACTTTCTTAATTTTTTCTTTCAAAAGAACCTTGTTCTGACAATAATTTACACAAAAAAAAGAATTAGCAAAATTGGTTCACCCGTTCACGCGTGATGCGATGACCAAGGGAAATAGAGATTCATTTTTATATATATAGAAAGATGTTATCTTTAAAGATTTATATTTAAAGACAAGTATACTTATTTCATTGATCCCTAAAGGTAAAAATAATGAAAAATTAAAACTCATTACATAATTTAAAAAATTAAATTAAAAGAGCTGAACATGATTATAACCAACAACAGGTTTATAATATTTAAAGAAAAGTGTTCTTATTTAATTGATTCCCAAACGAAAAAATAATTACACTACAAAAGTACATGAGGTGCGTCATAATAAGTACAATGTGTAACGCCAAATACGCAAAAACTCTTAGGGTCTGATTCTGGTACTCAAATACAATAACATTTTCTATGGGACCAACATCAAAATTCGAATAAATAACTTGGACCTATGTATTTCAAAAATGCAATGTTTGATTTGTCAACTTTTACAACTAGATTATTAAAAACTAATTACTTATACAGGGTTACATTGCAAAGAGGTGCCAAAGGGCTAGTTTCCTAAACAAATCTAATTAGTCCGTCAGTCGGAATAACAGAAAATATTAGACACGTATTTTTTCTTTTCTCAATCAAACAAAAAATTATGAAGATATAGCCTGTTACGGACAAACCAATCTATTTTGATGTAATAGTTATAAGTTTAATGTTTTGTAAATAAAGCTTAATTTTCTATTAGGGCCTAGCTATAAGGCATATGTAATTAGCGCAGGGATTGTTTTATTTTAATAAAGTTTGTTTAGATATATCCCACTTGCAACTAGGTAGGCAGGTAGGGCTAATAAAGGTAACTAGGTTTGTGGTATTTGGTAAACGGGTGCGAAAGAGACCCTGTAAGGTTGTCTCACCCTACCAGGGAATCGACGGAACTGGAGGGTGGGACCGGTAGAACCTGCAGACTATCTCTGTCGCCCATCTCGCACATTCGGAGGGTAAGTAGGACACCCATAGAGGTAGAATGTTGTGAGTGGGAAATATCACATTTTCTGTAGGTAGGTTTAGAAATGTGTAGACAGAGATAGAACATAAACAATAGGTCGTCTCCCTCAGTATCTCGATGTTAGGAGGGTGGACATAAATGTTACACTAACGAATTTGGAAGACAGAGACAGAAGTTTGTATGTCCTTGTCTTATGAACTAACCCGCGATAGTCACTAGTAAGCATAGGCTAAGATTGTATGTATATAGGGGCCGTGGGTCGCAAAATTTGTACTGCGCTCACGGTCAAGATCATCATCGGAATAAAGGAACAAAGGAAGAAAGAAGTGTTTCATTTCAACTATACAGTCCACACGAAGGAGCAAGATCTCTCAAGATTGTATCACGGCGGACCCAAACCCGCTGTGACTCACATCGTTGGTCCTTCGAGCCGGATCGAAAAGAAGATAGTGTAACCAGCAACGCGGGATCTACGCCAAGCACTACCAGTGTTTGGGCCATCGCAACGTGGGATCGAGGCCGCGTACTGGGCCTATTTACTCTTGTGAAAGAGAGATCACATTACGCGGGTGTACCGCGGCTCCGGCATTCACCACCTAACGGTGCCAAACGGTGTCTGTCGCGAGTTAACGCCGTTCCCAGGCGGTGCAGTTTCGGGCGAGCTGCCACATATCGCGCAAGCGATTGTGAACAAGTCCGACCTCGCCAGTACGGTGTGCGTAAGCGTGGGGGCCGGACTGTAGGCACTGCTGAGGGTCCTGGACATTCCAGCCAGCGACTGAGCACCCCGCGGCTACGTACATTCTCTGCTGGGTGGTTCCATCCTTTCCAATCCTGCACGACCATCCATCCTCAGACAGGCTCCCCTTGGTAGTGTACCTGTTTGGGATTGTTAGGAGTAGGGGCAGCAAGTAAGAAGATGCCGACAACGCGAAGCCAAGCGGGAAAGAAAGAGATGGAAGACTCAAGACGACGTAATTTCGAAGAGCCACCCGCATCACCGTCTGTGCAAGCAACTGCAAGCATGCCACACACCGAAGCGAGTCTAGTAGCCGCAGAAAGCGGTCGTACTGAGCCTACTGTAGCGCCGCCAGAGAAGCGCCTAGAGGCCGACGCGCCTAGGATAAGGCCACCGTCGTCGAGAGGTTCAAGCGTCGCCGCACGATTGAAGCAAGCCGAGTTACTAGCAGCCGAGAAGCTCGCTGAATTACAAAGACGAGAATTTTCAATAGAGAGAAATCTCATACAAAAGAGATTAGAATTTGAAGTAGCTACAATAATGGAGTCCGAGGATGAAGACCGTGAGAGCGTACCCGCCGGTGAAGTTCAAGCAAGGGTAGACGATTGGTTGGTCAGATCGCATTCCCGGCGTCACGACGACAATATGCCCACAACAGAGGTGTCTTTAGACGTTCCTACCCTGCAAGACGAGAGGAATGAAAGAGACAGACATATGTTTACGCGTCACAAGGAAAAGGAGGCGCGCAATATAGAAATGGATAAAAACAGACATTTAAATTCGCCGAGTATACAATCAGTAAACAATAACATTGAAAATAATCCGCGCCCAGTCGATAATGTATGTGGAGCAAGGCCCCAAGATAGTATGGATGGGGTTGAACGACTTGCTAATACATTAGACAGGATTATGTCAAGACGACCGTCTACACGCCAGGTCATCGAGTTACCGATTTTCAACGGAAACCCAGCTGATTGGTTACCATTTAAGGCTGCGATACGAGAGTCTACAACGGCATACAACTTCAGCAAAGCCGAGAACCTGGCTAGATTGAGAAATTGTTTAAAGGGAGAAGCTAAGGAAGCGGTAGCGGCCCTATTAAGCAGTGCCACGGATCCAGAAAGGATAATAAAAACACTAGAACAGTGCTATGGCAGACCGGAGGCGATTATAGATCGAGCATTAAGCGATTTGAAGAGCCTACCGCGAGTTGGAACTACTGCCAGTGAGCTTAATATCTTCGCCATTAAGGTTCAGAATATTGTATGTACGTTGGATTCTATGGACAACAGAAGCTACCTGAGAAATCCGATGCTAACAAGAGACGTAATTGAGAAGCTTAGCCCACATCTGAAATCAAGATGGTGTGACTACGCAGCAAAGTACACAAGTTACTCGGAACCAGAAATCGTCACTCTGTCGCAATTTTTAATGGAGGAAGCCAACAAAGCGATACGATTTGCATACGTGCCGCAACCGAGCAGCTCCGCAGCCAAGAAAGAGACCGTGCTAGCTAAACAGAAGGCGAACGCACGAAATAAGAACACAGGGGTGTACGTCACAGCCGATGAGAAGGCAATGACGTCACAAGGGAAACCGTGTTTGTGCTGCGGCGGGGACCATGAAATATTTAAGTGCGGGAAGTTTACAACTATGACGGTACCGCAGCGATGGGAATGGTTGAAGCAAGAGAAAATATGCTTTCTTTGTTTGAAAAGTAAACACAGGCGATTTATATGTAAAGCACAAATGTGTAATGAGAAGGGTTGCAACCGACGTCATCACAGACTGTTACACACAGAGAGTGTCAACAGCGAGAGTCAACAAAACCATGAAGTAGTCGCCTCAGTTAACCACACTGCTGGAGCGGCCAAGGTACTGTTGAAAGTATGTCCGATCGTTATTGAGGGGCCACGGGGTAGAGTAAACACACACGCTCTACTTGACGAAGGATCGACCGTGACATTGATAGATCAGGACTTAGCAGATTACGTCGGCGTAGCTGGGCCAGTTCGAGACTTACACATAAGTAGTGTGAATACACAGAGCGTACCACACGCAAGCAGGGAAGTAGAGATTCAAATCATCGCAAGTAACAAGGAGAAATACAGGGTGAAAGCGAGAACCATGGAGAATCTCCGCTTGAATAGTCAAACTGTGGACGAGAGATGTCTAAAATACAAGCACATGCGTAACCTGAACGAGAACCACGTGTGTTATGTGAACGCCAAACCGCGTGTCCTTATAGGCGCGGACAACTGGCAGCTAATAGTAAGCAGGAAGCTGTTGACAGGCAAACGCCACGAGCCAGCGGCGTCACTTACCAGACTGGGGTGGGTGATACATGGCTTAGCGCCGTCCCGTGTCATAAGGGAGAGAGATACGGTGCTATTCGTTGATGGCCATGGAGGCGCTCGGTCTACGCAACCTGATGAAGAACTACATGATATGGTGAAGTCGTATTTTGAGATCGATTCACTAGGTATACAGAAAAAGGAACGCGAAAATCCTGACGACGTTCGCGCCTTAGAAGCCTTTGAATCAACGGTGAGATGTGTCAATCAGCGATATGAAGTAGGATTGCCATGGCGCAAGGTTAACACAGTTATGCCGCCGAGCTACGATGCAGCGAAGCGGAGGCTCCTAACAATCGAAAGAAAGATGGACGCATCAAAGGAATTCAAAGCCAAATATACTGCCCAGATCGACAGTATGCTACAAAAGAGCTACGCTGAAGAAAGTGAAGAAGTCGATACGCAAAGCTCGCGACTCTGGTACTTGCCACATTTTGCGGTGGTAAATGTAAACAAGCCACAAAAGCTAAGACTAGTATTTGATGCCGCAGCCAAGAGCAACGGGGTATGCTTGAACGATGCATTGCTAGAAGGCCCTGATTTGCTACGAGACTTAGCTGGAATGTTGTTTCGGTTTAGAGAGAAGGCTATAGCTGTAACAGCGGACATCAGAGAGATGTTTTTACAAGTTAAGATAGCCAGAGAGGATCAGCCGGCTCAGATGTTTTTGTGGAGAGGCGATGATAGAGCAGCGCCACCGAAGAGGTATAGGATGACATCGATGATCTTCGGTGCTAAGAGCTCACCCTTCCTAGCGCATAGCGTCAGAGACCACAACGCACGGAGACACGCGATAGAGTTCCCGAGAGCGCACGAAGCCATAACCAAGAACCATTATATGGACGACTGGGTGGACTGTTTCGATACACAAGACGAAGCTAATGACGTCATCAAAGATGTCATTCATGTGCACGCGCAGGCAGGATTCACGCTCGCAGCCTTTAACTCGAACGGGCTTGAAGTCATACGTGAGCTGCCAGTAGAGAGCCGTGCGACGGCGCCGAAACAGCTCTGCTCTAGTGGGGACCAACAAGGGCGTACACTAGGCCTTGTGTGGGACGCGAACTCCGACGAGCTGGGCTTCAACACCGTCCTAGTTAGAGTACCGCAGGAGGTGAAGAAGTTAGAGCGGACGCCGACGAAGAGGGAAGCACTGAGCGCAGTTATGTCAATATTTGACCCACTCGGACTGCTCAGCTACTACACGATTAGAGCAAAGATTCTAATTCAAGAAGTATGGCGCCTACAAACCGGCTGGGACGAAGCTCTACCGGAAGAAATAGCAAGGGAATTCGGCATATGGCTACGCGGCGTAGAGACACTTGCCAGTCTGCGTCTACCCTGTCTCTACTCACTGACGGGGGGAGTGACCGGAAAGCAGCTGCATGTGTTCTGCGACGCTAGCGAGTCAGCTTATGCAACGGCCGTTTACTGGCTGATAGAGTTTAACGACGGGTCGAGACGAGTCGTATTGACAGCAGCGAAGGCACGGGTAGCACCTATGAAGACTCAGACGATACCGCGTTTAGAGTTGCAAGCGTGTCTTATCGGAGCAAGGCTTGCGTCGACAGTATTGAGAGAGCACAGATGGCAACCAGATAGAGTTACATACTGGACAGACTCTAGAACCATTCTATATTGGATTGGGAACGATAGAGTGCGTTACACGCCATACGTAGCGCACAGATTGAGTGAAATAAGCGAGTTAACCAATCCCGATCAATGGCGGTGGGTGCCGACGCAAGATAATGTAGCAGACGACGCAACGAGAGTCGACAATTCAAATAAATGTCAAGATGATAGGTGGTTCACCGGACCATCGTTTCTGTATGAGAGTGAAGATTTATGGCCGTCTTCGGTATGCACAGAGAGCAACGAGGAGACTATATACAGCGTCACGACAGACGAGAAATGGAGCGTGCCAGACGCCGGGCGTTTCTCTAATCACAAACGCCTAGTGAGAGCGATGGCATATGTGTTATTATTTGTAGATAAATGTCGTGAGCGCGCAACTACGATGACCAAAGATCACATAGATAGAGCGAAGTCACCGAAGGAAGAGGTTCTACAGACGCTATTGGTAGAGGTCGAGCACACTATGAACGCACGACCACTTACGCACGTGCCAGTCAGCGCTGACGATCCTGAGGCGCTGACTCCGAACCACTTTCTGCTGGGTGGATCGCACGGCCTACCCATCACTGGGCCGAGCGAACCGGCATCAAGGAAGACCTGGAGGGCTGCGCAAGCATTAGCCGACGAATACTGGCGTCGTTGGCTTAAAGAATATCTACCAAGCCTGGTGCCGAGAAGAGGAGCTCGTGACGTCACTGAAGTCGCTATCAAACCAGGCGACTTAGTCATCGTGGCGGACCACACACTACCACGCAATGTGTGGCCCCGTGGAGTTGTTACGCAAATACATCCTGGACCAGACGGAGCAGTGAGGAACGTCGAGGTACGCACCAAGGGCGGCGTGTTTCGTCGAGCGACGTCGAGATTGGTTGTCCTGCCGATGGAGTAGAAGGTTCGCACTTCGCAGCGCTTCACCGGGGGGAGAACTGTTACGGACAAACCAATCTATTTTGATGTAATAGTTATAAGTTTAATGTTTTGTAAATAAAGCTTAATTTTCTATTAGGGCCTAGCTATAAGGCATATGTAATTAGCGCAGGGATTGTTTTATTTTAATAAAGTTTGTTTAGATATATCCCACTTGCAACTAGGTAGGCAGGTAGGGCTAATAAAGGTAACTAGGTTTGTGGTATTTGGTAAACGGGTGCGAAAGAGACCCTGTAAGGTTGTCTCACCCTACCAGGGAATCGACGGAACTGGAGGGTGGGACCGGTAGAACCTGCAGACTATCTCTGTCGCCCATCTCGCACATTCGGAGGGTAAGTAGGACACCCATAGAGGTAGAATGTTGTGAGTGGGAAATATCACATTTTCTGTAGGTAGGTTTAGAAATGTGTAGACAGAGATAGAACATAAACAATAGGTCGTCTCCCTCAGTATCTCGATGTTAGGAGGGTGGACATAAATGTTACACTAACGAATTTGGAAGACAGAGACAGAAGTTTGTATGTCCTTGTCTTATGAACTAACCCGCGATAGTCACTAGTAAGCATAGGCTAAGATTGTATGTATATAGGGGCCGTGGGTCGCAAAATTTGTACTGCGCTCACGGTCAAGATCATCATCGGAATAAAGGAACAAAGGAAGAAAGAAGTGTTTCATTTCAACTATACAGTCCACACGAAGGAGCAAGATCTCTCAAGATTGTATCACGGCGGACCCAAACCCGCTGTGACTCACATAGCCCGTTAAAGTTCCGCGTAACGTCATGCCTTGCGACAGTTTATAGCAAGACGTGACGTCACGTGCTCCCATTCCCAAACTTTGATGCGCTTTATCTTCGTCATTTTTTGTTTGATTGACAAAAGACAAAATATGGGTCCAATATTTTTTGATAATCTAACTGACGGACTAAATAGAATAATATTTTTTTGACCCAGGAAACTAGCCTAATCTTTAGGAGTGGCTCAGAATCAGTAACTATGCAAAGAACAAAAAAAAATCTTTTCACATTTAATTATTAATATCCGCTGTTAAAAATCATACGCGTGGATAATTTAACACATTTATGAAAAAATTGGACCGTATGTGCACTGGGTAAGGTCCTTGTTGGCTTGCCGTACCTTTGCCTCTGATGAATGATGGCGCAACTTTCGTAGTCTCTCTATTGACTTTATTTTTGGATATTTTAAAGTAACTTTTTTTCGTAAAATACGATTATTAAAAATAATAACGATTAAGACGCTTCTTTATATTGTTCCCTAGATCTTATTTTTAAAATTTGGCACCCCTTTGCAATGTAACCCTGTATTTATATTTATTTATTTATAGCTTGGAAAAATATAAATTATTGATTTTAGAAGAAATTTCCGACGATGTACGTTACATACAGTACATAAATAAATAGGATTACCAATTCTATGAAATGATAAACGAATTTATATTTTTTTATATGATGTCAGAAGTTTCTTTTGGGTACTTATTATTGTTATTGATTTCATTTGCCTTTAGCGAAAAGTCTTTTGTTGTCTCGCAATACACACCAATTTTTACAACAGTACACGAATAAAATTATTAAAAAATGAGTTTTATGAAACGTAAGCTGAAAACTTTGAGACTCGCTTTAAAGTTAGATGCTGCAAAGAGCTGTCAAAAGAAGAAAGATGTTGCTGAACAATTTGACTTACCAATAAATTATATTTAGTCAAAAAAACGAATAAAACATAATGAAATAATAAAATAAAATGATTAAAACTTTCCTGAAAATGACAATAGAGAAATATGTTTATTGACTTTAAAACTTAATCATTTCATCTTTCTAACTCTTAGATAGATAAAATTTATCTTCTTAACCTATCAAATGTTTTCTCAAAAATCTGCCTAAGTCAAAACCCTTCGTAAGCCGAAAACCCTACAACTCTAATTTTTTGACGTCTACCTTAAAGTTGGACTTACAGAGGTTTTATTGTATAATAACTCTGTTTCTTATAAAAGAGACCTAAATCGGTTAATAAGTATGTGAAACACTTATAAAGCAAACCAAATATGTACTTATAAGATGCAAACAATGAATAGAGGTGTCATCAGTACAGTAAGTACCTATTTACCGCAATGATTGACTTCAGAATACCTTTGCCTCCTCGAGAAGACTCTGGGGTAACAGTAACTCTAATCCATATCAGCCTGATTTACTATTCTATGTTTTCTAGCTCAATTCATAGCACAGCATAAGGCTCGTACTAGTATACCTACCTACTACTTAATTCCAAGAAATCAAGACGTCCGCGTCCAATTATGCGTTGGCATAATCACCACACTTACACTTTTATTTCATAAGATTCAATGGTTAGATAACCCAAAGTAACGATATTTTTCTACTTTGTAACATTCAGCCAATTGCAACAGTCTATTCTTGGAAATAATGACATGTACTAAAACGTTAAAGCAGTAACCAGACTCATTTACGTCAGTTGAAAAAAGTAAAGTATAAATAGTAGGTACAAAAGGCGAACGGCAGAAACGGCTTCAAAACTTGAAAGTGGACATATCTTTGAAACACATTACGGCTTATCCGACAAATAAAAAGTCTTGCCGCGATAACCGCACTTCATTAGCATTTCGTTAGCGTCGTGGCAGATTCTACAAGCAAGCGTAACGCGAATAAATAGCCAATTCAATAAAGAGCGAGACACATGTTACGATTTGTCGCAAAACCTTTCGATCATGCGACAAATCGGACAGTGCCTAGTACAGTTGCTACCAATGAATTGTGTTTGTACTATAGAACCTGGTTAAGAGTAATCATAGTTAGCTTTAAAAATTATGTGTTATGATTTTTTCTTCTTTGTTCAGCTCTTCCTTAGTTTATCTGAACTTAAATCTTTTTGTACACTTGCACTAGAGTGTTGTTAATGTAGGTACGTAGGTAATCTAGAAATTAGCACATAAAAAGACAGTTTTCTGGAATTTTCGTTTTATTTTTTGTTTATGTTTTAATATTTTTATGTCTCGTTCAATTATTAATATTTCCCTTTAATGTATCAATCAAAAACATTAACACACCTATCATTTTGTCGAGCTAGATATAAAGACCAAACTCGATCCACGACTTGTGTATTTTCTGGATTATCCATACATTGTTGTCAACGTTAACTATCACACTGGAGAGTACCTTACATAAATCTGAATTTAATCTAGCTGCACTTAAGACGATTGTTTATTTTAACGCCGGTTTTAAAACAGCTCTATTTGCTTGCCTGGCCCGTTGACATATCCTGAATTAATAAGACTATTGCTATGGATGTTGCTTTTAAGCGTGTAGAGGATATATATAGAGACTCTTAGGGTTAGACCTTTAACAGTACCTGTACTAAGCGTAGGGGTATAATTGATGAAAACTAGAAATGCAATCTGACAATCTTTGCAAAGATGAGTATCGTAGGTACTTAAACTTAGACTCATGTAATAAAACTTTCGATTCTGTAAATCAAATTGGGATAACAAAAACAGGCGTTATCTGCTTCAGACACCATTTTGTTTTTTATGCAAATTGCACCAAAATTGCAAATTGGTGTCCTGCTGCGACTATACCCGACTTATTTCTTATGTTATAAATTTTACAAAATATTAAGAGGGTTTTTCCCTTTATATCTAATACTTATTTGCATATCCAAATATATTACAGATCTTTGTGCAGGTAAGCAGATGATTTGATTTAAAATGCCTGTGAAATTTTTAACAAGCAAAATAAGGTCATTTTATTTTAAAAAAAGCAATTAAATATGGTGAACCAAATATAATATAATATCATGTTTTATATTATATAATCATAGCAGATCGTATTAGCAACGCCTGGATGAACTTATTCGTAGATACAGCACACAGAGAAACTAAAACATAGACTACGCTTTATTATCTCAAAAAATACATACGAGCATTAATAAATAATACGCGTTTACGACTTTGAAACAAAAATAAAATCCACACGAGTAAAACCGAAAGCAATCGCTGGTCAAATATAAATATACTATAATTGACTGTTGTCTACTGGCCATTTCAATAGAATTCATCACATGGACAATTCGTCAATATTTACCAATGTTCAATCGCAATAAAGCACAATAAAGGGTGGACGTTTTCCGGCACCCATCAAACGGAGTAAAGAGTTGCTGTGAGTTGCGCAACCTGCCACCCAACTGGCCGACTGGTTGTGCGACCACACGGCCTACCTAGCTGGGACAATTGAGCGATTTGTCAACTGCATTAGGTAACCGTTGACCGACACAGCTTTCATCGACGGACGTCACAATGCCCCGTTCGTCCACTACCGCTTACCTTACATCGAATCCGGTTAGTTCCTATCCAACGGAGTAATGGATAGTTTGACAATCGATACTGACGAACACCAAGCGTGGGTAGAGCCAAAAGACCAACACGAGAATCGCAAGCCCCTTACGCAAGATATATCTGCGGGGAACACAATGGACGAGGAATGTTCGCAGAACAAGCTTTTTGGATATTTATTGGATAGATTTCGCGTGGGATGGATTTGCTTCGACTCAGCGCAGGATCTAGCACCTTACGTATTTTGAACGCATCAGTTATTATTAACCAATTCAAGTTTAACTTATTAGACTATAAGTATATTACATCGTAAATTTAAAACTTTCATGATATTATAACTAACCAAACTAACTATTATATTAACCTAAAAAACTTTTCGAGTTACGTATTATATTTTTAATTCTATTCTAAATATAATTCTAAATATTTATTTATATTTTCAATATAATGTCATGAGTAACTCGAAAAATTTTTTAGGTTGTCTTGAGATGAGACCAGTAAATAGCAACTGCTGTTGCGAACTATAATTGTGCAAAACAAAAACATAACGCCCTCGCTAGCAAGTAACAATACCGTATAAGTAAGCTCATGGTAGGGTAAACTCACAGATAAAATTAACGTTTAAAACGATACTTAAGTTATTTTTAATGTCATATGGCTAGAAAATTACTACACAAACCCATTTCCACGTATTGATTTATCCTCCGACCTGACTGAACTATGGCCCGCTACCCGACACCGGCTGTTACTAGGTCGACGTGGACGGCTGCGCGCGCGAACTATTTGTACCGTTCAAACCCACAGCTAAGGTTACACGCGTGCTATTCCACACCAGATAAATGATACATCGCATTTCTAGGCCAATAGTTTGGTTCTAGAATGATCAAGTATAATGTGAACTTGTAACTAACTGCAAAGAAAATGAGTAATGTTTTGCATTATAAAACTTACCTCTATAGTCTCTACTATTGATATATTAGTAGTACTAACCTTAAAGTGTACCCCTTGTGTTTTCTTTATAGAATGTCTTTGTGTTAATCTGGCATCTTAAATTATGCTGCCCGAAGCACACACATTGCATGAGAAAAAACGCGTTCATCCACCTATTGAGAGCACTAAACTGGTTTTTGGAAAGACACTCACATACAACGTGCAATTTCAAATACGCAAACCTCTTAAGGGATGATTCCGCTACTCAAATACAACATTTTTTTCTAACTAATCAACATCGAAATAAAATAAAAAACGATTCTCCAAACCAAAAAATCACGTGACATCATTTTTTATTTATTTCTAAGTATGTTTAATATTTAGAACTAGAACCAGCTATAAAGAGTTTTTGCGTATTAAGAGTTACACGTCGTATATTCCTGAACAACAAACTCTTCATTAACAGACCCTAAAAACCTCTTTTAGCTGAGCTATATCTTAATCATTTCATATCCCTGGTAAGGTTTATTCCATAATGTCTTAGAATACTTGAAATAAACCCTTGCAGCGACCACAATAATGAGTTGACACCAGACTTAATTATTAGATCATTATTAGATCTTAGATGGTGCAGACAGCGTAAAAGCCCCGAAAAATAATGGGTGCTAGGTTTAAATAAGTACAGATTTTTCTGATGCCTGGGTTTTAGAAAATACTACACCAATTTGGATCACATAAACTAACATACGTTCGATTGATTTTGCCAAAGAGTGTCACGGACTATATGAGGTTGACATCGCAGGCAACAGCTAAATCTTATAGCAAGTCCCATTATGTAAGAAACATTATTTAGGTATTGTCTCTCCATGGCTTATATAGGGAATTAACATTCTTTTGGTATTTACATGAAAGTCAAAGGTCATTGCAGCGTTCGCAGCGGAGCCTCGCTGTATAATAATTACAAACAACTACAGCATAATTTTATTACATTATTACTTTGAAAGTTGTCCTGCCAATGCAATGTGTCGAAACCTCGTTATTAAAAGTGCCATTAATGAGTATTTGCTTTAAATTTTCATTAACTGTAAATATCTTGGCTTCGTTAAAATTATTATTTACTAATTACAAGTCAATAGGACAGCTAAGTGACCAAGACCGTAACCGATTTTATAACCTGTTAAGTTTCAACAGATGATATACATCAGTCCAGAAAACTTTAATTAAACCTAGTTTAAGTACATATTGAAATGCGAGGCGATAATCCACGGCCACATTTAAAAAAAGATCTGTTTAAACTTCTCTACGATAAATTCCTATTTAAAGTTAACAGTTTATTTTAATAGATAAAATCGATTGGCGTCTGTCTCTTATACTTGCATTATTAAAGTAAAGTTAGACCTAGTTAAAAACGTCAAATACAAATAGTCTTGCTCAAATTAGGCTACTATGACTACATATATAAATAGCTTGGAGTTACAGAAAAAAAATGACGGTCATAGTCATGATTCTTAAAAACATTCATGACTCTAAAACATTTCGGTTTTATGTTTTATGATTTTTTAAATCTTGTACCTAATATCGTAATTTTATGTAAATTTAATTGATAAATAAATGCTTGTCTTGCTATTATATTGTAAACACCTCTTATTAGAGGTGGCAACGCCAAGTCCGGCGTGTACGCCTATCGGCTACGGAGGTTTTCCTAGAAATTTATTTACTGACAAAATGAGCCTATGTTGCCAAATCAATAAAATCACTAAGAATTATATTCGTTACATTATCAATGCTTCGTACGCGTGATCTTCAATTTAAGTTATTTTAGGAAACCATATAAGAAACAACTTACCGATCGGTTGAATGAACAAACAAGCAATTAAGTAAACGTAATCTACATACCTCCTACCATTGTATTTCTAAATTAAAAAGTTATCGTAACAAGCACATAAAAAAGTTGCAATGTCACAACGAGTCATGTCATCACGACTCGTGACGGTGAGCAGACGTATGCACTATGCGTCCCTATAATCCCGGCTCCTCGCCCCAGGCACATCTAACGGTCGCGCCCACTCTAGGTGTCCCAGCCGTCCCACTCCGGCCCCATAGATTTACGAGACGTCTCTTACTTTATTGGGTAAAGCGATTCCCATAAATCCAGTGTACATCGCAGCATGTAATTTTTAATGCGTCAAGCTGTTTATTTTCATGAGCTTTTTATTGGGGACGATATCGGTTTGATACGTGATATGTTGCGCTTATGGAGTTGCCAATAAACATTGTTAATGGATTTTATTCTTTTACAAGCATTAGCTAATTGCGGAGAAACATTTTACAGTCTTTAAAGTAATTTGCTGAATTTAGTGACATACTTAAATATCTATTATAATACTATTTTTAATGTAAGTTTAGTATACAGGACTTTTACAACTAAACTTTATGGTGGGCGATTTCGCAGCTCAACTACCCTCATTTCGAAAGAACTAACATCCAATCCTAAATAATATCATTCCTTTATATGAAGTATCGATCAGCTATTTATTTTGTATAAATAAGGCAAACCGGATTAGAAAGTACTACCTACCTACTATGGTTTAGTTGTGTATCATGTACATAGAAGTCTGTTTACGAGTAGGTAGTATCCAAAGACAAATGTTAATCCCCAGAACAGTACATCAAATATTATTTGCGTTACAGTTCGAAGCCATCATTTCGACTTCCCTGTAGCAACCATACTTCACCATCACCAACTCTGATGACTAGACTCCGGGCGTAAGACAGGGGTAATATTTTGCCATTGCAGCGCGAAATTTGTTCAGTGTCCGGCAGTACAGTTAGGCCGGCCTACGATCTGGCGGATTGACGGACAGCGCAGTCTGACTGCGGCCGTCAACGCTGCGCTCGCGCAACCGCGATGCGCCCGTTAGCCATTCAACTGCACAGATTGCCTGGAATCTAGCCAGATATCATCTGCTGCTTGTTTTGACTCGGAATCCCATGGGTCGCGGAAACAATAATGCTACTTTAATGATACAATGATTCTGTCGTTGTTATAGACATTTAAGGCGTTATAATATGCTAAGGGCCCTTTTGCGGCTAATAAATAGGCAATTTCTTCTTACATTCCTAAAAAATTTGCGAGCACCAAGATTCAATATTAACATGTTTTATTGCTATATCCGTTGTTTACTGAGAACAAAATAAAATAAATACTAGTTATTTTATCTGCGTGATTTCTTCATAACTTAGTATTTTGACTCCATCATTCATTATCGATTGTTAAACCATTTACACCACCTTTACTGCCGGTCGGCAAAATGTTAAACCTAACGTCCGACCCATTAATCTTTACTATCATTTTAATTGACTTCCTTATTCTTAACTATTTCAATTAGTGAGATGTTTTAGTTTGTAGTGTCTCTGTGACTATTACCAAGTTTAAATGCAGCCGTAAATTTGTATCAGGGACATCCTGATAACGCTACAAATCAAGACACGAGATTTAATTATCATTAGGGTTGTGAGATAACTATGTGGCATCATTCTAAAAACTGAATAAATACTCAAATATCTCGTTTTGACTTAGTCCTTAAAGTTTCTGTTGAAAGTTATAGTAAAATTAAATGTATTATCTGCTCTCTAGCTGTACGTGATGTGACAATTATTGATGCTACCAGTCAAGGAAACACTTCTCCGATTTCAGTTTTAACACTAGGGACTTAGCACATCACTAAAGCCTCGTAGATAATAAACCACGTTAGGTGTAAAGGCACTTTTGTGCTTGATAACGCCCCATAACGGGTTTTATTAGAAAACATTTAGAGGCGACATTGCATTCCTATTGCGTATTTTTTATGGGCTTGTGGTAGATTACCGTAGGTAAGGAACTTTAGGATTCAAGTACTTTTTTACAATTGGTTTTTAAATAAATGGCGTAAGGCCAATTTTTTTTTTCGAAAATATTAGACGGGCTTGCTCTTAATTACAACCTTAAACTTCATCATAGACCATATTAACTTACTCCATATGATCTACGATAGAATAAGCCTACCCAGAAGAAGCAATGTATGTTTCCTTTTATTAATTCATAAGTGAAAAGTAAATACCCTCTTTCATTGCCACAACAATTTCACAATACTCACGCAAGATTACAATGTGATATCGTATTAATTTATCATTTTTTAACATAGTAGGTTCTTTGATGAGACTTTAAATTTAATTTTGTTACGTTACTTAAAACCTTTATGCACAATATGCAACAAAAATATAGGAACTTTCCTACACTCAATGACCTGAGCACTTAAAATTGTATTACATACTTCCACTTATTGTTTTTTTTTTGTATAGTGACGTATAAACAAAACTGCTCAAGTAATGTTTAGTGTCCATGATTAGGCCACTGTTACAATTCGTGTCGGGATTTTAATGAATTCGATGTTTATCCACTGGAAAACTTAAGGAACAAAAAATTAAAGGTCTTACGTTATTACTGTAACTTACTGCCCATACCCCACATTGACTGGAATATTTTAGACTATTTGGTATTTCTAATAAACCATCGACACAACAGTAGGGATTTAAATGAATACATACATATGCATCTTTCTAAAGACACTACCACCTTCCTCATCTGGTTTGGTTATTTGTTAGGGTCATCCCTAAGTGTGACGCTAGATTTACTTATCGCAGAACGGATAGAGATGTGGCTCAGAGGCGAGGTCTAGTTTAGTGCGCCAATCAAACTGGTTTCATACCTAAACTAGTTACAAATTGAGATCTTAGGCTATGACTCACAGTATGCGTTATTTGCCATTTACTTAACACTAAACGCTGCGGCGTGGCAAAATGCACAAATTGCAAATAAGTATATTACTTATGAGGTTATTAAATCTATGAGCGTTAAACTTTGAGCTTTCCAATTGTGCATTAATTTATTGAGATAAACACCCTTTCTAAATTAACATCTTGTGAAGTTCCAATGTAAGTCTTATTCAATTTTCAAAAACAAAACAGCATAACTTAAAAAAAACGTAAGACGTAATTATAAAAAAAATAAAAACCGACTTCAAAAAACTAAAACGCTAAAAATAATCTTAACACTTACGTACCTAATCAGTTACTTTTGGAGTCGGTGCAAACGAAAACATAGAATCTCTCATCGACTGGCACCGACTCCAAAAGTAACTATTTAGGTACGTAAGTGTTAAGATTATTTTTAGCGTTTTAGTTTTTTAAAGTCGGTTTTTATTTTTTTTATAAAATTTACTTATTTCATCTATTTTAGTGAAAAATCCTATTCAAAACAAATCTTACGAGTGCAAACATAATTTAACTGCTAAACACCGATTTCATTTCCTATTTTTCCACCCTTAGCGGTGAATTTTTTTACAAAAATGTTTGATTATAGTATTTTTGAAGTGTAAGCTATTCATTAAAAAAAGAATCATCAAAATCGGTTCACATTTGGCAAAGATATTAGAAGATAGATACTAAAATCAGTCGGCGTGGTACGGAGTTCATGCAATGTTTGATGATTTACTTATAGATCCCATCATCAGAATTTAACCAAATTTATATGGGACCATTCTGAAAGTATTACCTTTCAAACAAAAAAATAATTATCGAAATCGGTCAACGCAGTAACGAATGATCGCTGAACATACATAAAAAAAAAAAAAAGATACCGACGACTTGTGAACCTCCTCCTTTTTTGAAGTCGGTTAAAAAAATAAAAATTTGGTAGTTAAGGTCTTGTATTTCACTTTTTTACCAAATTGGGTAGGTATGTTTTTGTTATTTTATAAACGCTTTACCGCATAACTACATATTTATGTGACAAAGTCTTTGAGTTTCGATTCGGACAATTCAGTCTTATCACGGGCAGCACAGATTCTGTGCCATAGAAAAACTCTCGCGATATCTTTATCTTGATCAAGAGAACGGTTTTCCAATCGGGTCAAGTAACGTTCGAGTACAAACAAGATAAGTAACGGATGTTTCTCGTTAATTAAACTAAAAATCTTGTAACATTGTTGTTATAAATAAGGTTCACTCTCATTATCGTATCTCATAATCACTGTAGATTACTTTTTAATTACAAAATATGTCAACATTTTATTAAACCTATCACAGAATCAAAAACTATTGCACACCTTTTTTGCCTAAGATTAATTTTTAAATAGTGCAAAATACAGTAGCCACTTAGTGCGGCACTTTGATCACAGAATTAGCATTCTAATTTCCAAATAGCCGTACCTACTTATCTATCGACTTTATGAAACTACTTAAATGGTGCCATAACTTTTCATTAGAGCTTTATGGATTGGATTTTGTTCTCCATTTTATCTTTTTATTTTATACTACGAGTAGTTCCAGATCGCGTCTATGTATCTGTAGAGTTATTCAATCACCGTACTCATTAATCCATTCTCTCCATAGTAAATTACTTTGTTTCTAAATGTGTGATTATTTAACCATTCAAGACCGTTAGTTGTACTTAAATCATTTAAAGCATTTAGACCTAATTTTACTTTTTTTTTACTAACAAAGAATTAAAAAAATTTACACCGGAATTCAAGTACCACTGACAGTTCCCAAAATAGTTAAATTATCAATAAATTACTAACAGAGGCTTGACAGTGAGCTCTAATAAATAAATTTTATAAAAAAATAAAACCGACTTCAAAACGGGTCCGAAACTGAATTGCGAAAGACACTCCATCGATGAACGCAATGTCGAATGAACATAAAATCGACTCACGGCTGTTCGACTGCATACTTAGTCGACGAACGGAATATCGAATGAACTTCAAAACGACGCACTGTAGTTCGACTGGGCTTGTTAGATTTATTTTGAATTTATATTTTGTTTGTGAATACCTTTGGGTTTTGCAAAATATATTTTTTAAAGTATTTTAATTCATGAAAATTAAACTAAACATATTTGCATTTATCGTGATTAAAAAACATTTAGTTATGTACTTATTTAGAAGCTAAAGCAAGATAGATATTTGGTCATGGTCAAACGTACGCACTAGATGGCGCTGTACATACGTAATACAATAACTATTGATGTTATTAAACATTTGTTTATTTTTAAGGAAGTTAAGGAAAACCATTATCTTTAGCCGTAATGAATCCTATATTAAATAATAATCATTAGTTTACAATATTGTCTATAATCTATAACATTTAAATTTGAATACAAAATAAAATTACCCTAATTTTTTTTCCGTAGGTAGTTACCTAAAAAATAAAATTATAATTTTATTTTTAAATATTTTGCAAAACCCAAAGGTATTCACAAACAAAATATAAATTCAAAATAAATCTAACAAGCCCAGTCGAACTACAGTGCGTCGTTTTGAAGTTCATTCGATATTCCGTTCGTCGACTAAGTATGCAGTCGAACAGCCGTGAGTCGATTTTATGTTAATTCGACATTGCGTTCATCGATGGAGTGTCTTTCGCAATTCAGTTTCGGACCCCTTCAAAACACTAAAAAGCTTTTTTTTAGTGTTTTGAAGTCGTTTTTTTTTAAATCCTAATCTAACTGCTAAAAACCGATTTTTTTCCTCTTTTTTTCCACCCTTATTTATAGGGTAATTTTTTTTTACCATAGTTAGTATCTTTGAAGCATTAGATATTCAATAAAAAAAGAATCATCAAAATCGGTTTACATTTGTTGAAGATATTGGGTAACAGATAAGAGTCAGAGAACAAGAATCACGAACTAAAACATTAACTGGGTATATTTTTGTTATTTTCTCAAAAACTGCAAAATCAATTTCGATAAAATTTATACGGGACCACCTCTAAAGTAATGGTCTACCAAACAAAAAAAGAATTATCAAAATCGATTCATAATTGGCGGAGTAATCGCGTAACATACATACAAAAAATAAACTTACAGTCGAATTGAGAACCTCCTCCTTTTTTGAAGTCGGTTGAAAATAGTATTAGTATAATTAATACTACTGTTTCGAGTTTCCTGTATCTTAAAGTTTAACGTAAATACAGCACTACATTTAGGTTTCATGGTTAGATCCCAGAGCTTAGTGACTGTGTCTTACAACTTTGTAATTAAGTTGCTCAGTCCTTACCAATTAAACACGAATCAAACATCGTTTTTAATCTAGAGTTGTTATTTTCAACCGCGTTCTTATGATGTTGGATTTATGGCATCGTTCAATGTTCCCAATATTATGTGCACACGCAACGCTGTCACGGACAACGAAAATAAAAAAGTGACCGCAACAAGGCCTGCGGTTAGCAATTTTATAATCATTATCAATAATATAATAACACGTAGTAAAAACTAAACACTTTCGTAGCCGCTTATTTACTTGATCATTGTATGCAGATGATTGTAGGTAATAGTCGGTAATATAATGTGTCGATTTTACATTCAATTTGGATTTACTGGCGTAAACTGTTATTTGGTCGATATTTCATATACCACTCGAGACTTTTAGGTTAACTTCGTAGTTTTAAAAAAGATCTCTACTAGAGAGGTTGATGTGGTTTATTATTATCAAAATTTTCTAACTTAAGACTTTAAGTTAGGATATTTTATTAGAAGGAATGTTGTATTAAAGTTACCAACAAATAAAACAATTAGATAATTAATTAATATTTATACGCAAATGCCGTGTGGGGACGGCCGTAAAGAATACACTTCCCCACCGCCAACAGGAGGCGTGTCGTAAGAGGCGACTAATTCCTGTAGCACGAGATAGGCAGCAGTGTCTGCGTGCGAAATGTTATAAAAAACTGCGCTCGCCAACCCGCCTGCCAAGCGTGGCGAGTATTGGCAATCCCCCCCGATGAAAGTCATTGGGGGAGGCCTATGTTCAGCAGTGGACGTCCTATGGCTGAAGTGATGATGATGATGATATACGCAAAAACCTCGGCAAAGCACACACGCACTATTGAGATTAACTACGCTCATATAACAGATAGTGACTGTAGAGCTGGGGCCTTTAACCATAAGCTCCTTAATCAGTATTACTTCAACCATGCTTTGTTTTATCTATATAATAATGTTTGAAGTAAAAAACAACACTGCTTGTGCATGTGCTGTTAAGAGTTCTTGGTTAGACCATATTGGCCACAAAAAAAATTAAGACCGCTAAAGTATCAAAATTAAAAAAAAAGATTTTTTTTTATATAGGGTTCCGTATCACAAAAGAAAAAAACTAAATCCTTATAGAATCACTTCGTTGTCCGTCTGTCTGTCTGTCCGTATGTCTGTCGAGACCCTTTATCTCGGGAACACGTGCAGGTATTAACTCGAGTTGAAATTAAAACCATAAACTAAATTTCTAAGTTAACGTAAAAAAAAGATACGGCCGTTTATGCCGCAAAAAACGTATATATTGACACCCAAGGGAATCAAAATTTATAGGGTACTTTCCGTTGACCTAGAACTATGAAATTTGGCAAGTAATATAGTCTTATACTACAAGTACAGGGAAAAATCGGAAACTATACATTTTTAATTGATTATTGTAAGTAAATTTCGAGACTCGATTCCTGAATTATTTACAATATGTACCTACAAAGTATGGAAGTCTCGATAGGCAAGTCCGACTCCAAGTGCGAGTTCGGTTTTTGTAATTACTTTACTTGTTCTTCTCAAATTATTCGTCATATCTATAATATACCTAATATGCCTACGTTCAGACTTATTACTATAAAAAGCATTAGCCCAGGCCCTTATAAGGTAGCTTTACTAAATGCGTGATTAATTCAAGCCTAGCCTGTGGGCCTTCGGCGTGGAGTCTGAATTACCTAGGATATCTCCCGGCAGTCTTAGCGTTAGAGCGTAACTGAAGCCCTGATAATGTTTTAATGAAAAATTTCATCCATAATTTAACTTTAGTAGGTCTTAAAAACAGATTGTATTGATTGACAAAAAAAAAACTGTAACCTGTCTGCTCGCGTTTTTCCATACGACATTTTTATACCTATATTCTTTCTGGAGACTTATCTACGTCCCGTAAATCTGCTTTGCTCTACTACCACCGCAGGGATTAGATATGACTCGGTGAGCAGAAGAAGCACTAGAAACTCAAATTAGAAATGGTTGTTTTTAATATAATAAAATTACGGCAAATTTATATCTTTAAATACACCCATTTTGTTATTGTTAGTGTACCTAGTAATATTTATGCCTGAAGTAAAAAACAAAAAAAATTAAAGAAAGGAATAAAAACATAACTTATTTAAACGATTATATGCCTTGTCAAACTTGAGTTGGGGTAGTGAAAATCATAATTTATTTTTACGACGCAATCATCACATTTTTAAACGGCTCCAAAATAGACCAACTATTTAAGGTTCATATTTCAATACTTGACTTTAAATATCAGTGTAATTGCACGATGTTAGTACGTCGCTCTGGTCTGAATCAGAGAGTGATTGTTCTGAATTGGAATAGGTAAATAATTGCATTGTTTATCCGCGCGATGGACAGAAGTGTGTCGGTAGTAATAGGTTTCGTGATAGCGCTGTGGCGTGTGAACTCTGCCACGACAAGCTCTGCTTGAATATCCACTCGTTAATCTTTAAACTTACAGCGATTTTGAAAAAAATGCATCAAAAGGTAAAAAGTAACTTTTACAGAATCACTTCGTTGTCCATCTGTCTGTTTGTCAAGACCATTTTCATCAGAAACGCGTGAAGGCATCATGTTGTAATTATATCAAATACTCAGAACTGCAACTCCTTGCAGCTGTGAAAAATCAAACCTATAAGTCAATGAAACTAAAAGATACGTCTGTTTTAGCCTCATTTTTGATACTCGCAAGGGAATTAAACCTAACCTTCTCTCCTAAGTTCTCGTATCTATATAATATGTTAATTATTTCGTTTGAGCTTCAGTAAGTTATTATCGCTATCCTCCTTCAACTTGGTCAGGAGTTTCAACCATTGCTTTCCTGGTAACACACAAGAGAAAGATACCCACTTTGTATGTATCGACTACATTCCTCAGGAGTCTAGTTCAGTGGTTATGTACCGTTTAAAACGAACCGTGCCGTGTTGGGTTCGATAAACTAGGTCATGCTAAATATGGATAAATAAGTGTAATTTTCTATGAAAAATATTAGATAGATACTCTTTATTGCACACCATACAAGTCAAATACACATGATTTTTACAGAAAGATGTACAATTTAGGCGGTCTTATCGCTGATAGCGATCTTTTCCAGACAACCTTTAGGTAGAGGACAACCATTAGAGAAAGGGGAAGGTGTTGCAGAGTTCTTAAAATTCTTACCTGATACAAATAGGATTGCATAAATTTATGGCATAGACGTATACATACAGTAATAAATAAATAAAAATAAAAAATAAAAAATACATAACAATAATTATATATACATACAATAAACATACTTAATACTACTTGATATATGCGAGGAGATGTCGAGACTAAATATTCTAAGATATAAATGCAGTTTGTGTCAAGAAGAAAGAAAGTGTGCTTTAAGCCGATTTTTAAAAATAGCAATCAATTCGGATTTTCTGATTGTTAATGGTAAGGAATTCCAGAGGCGAATGGACTGGACAGTAAATGACTGCGTATAGTAATTAGTGGAATGGGGAGGAAATTAAAGATGTAGTTTTTTGGATGACCGCATGTCATGACCCATGTTTGCATGTGATGACTGCAAAAATTTAAAGCACTTTTTTAAATAGGGCGGTGATTTCGGACTGATTATTATGTTAAATAATTGCGAAAGAATATGCACGTCACGCCTACGACGGAATGGAAGCCATTTAAGCAGAGTCCGGTATTCAGTAACATGATCATACTTCCGTAAACCAAAAACTATTCGTATACAGAAGTTCTGTAGACGCTCAAGCTTATTGAGGAGGTTTTCATTTAAATCTAAGTAACAGCAATCTGCATAATCTAGCATGGGAAATGAAAGAGCCTGAACAAGCGCAATTTTAGTGGGTATAGGCAAGAAATTACGAAGTCTATTTAATGACGCTAATTAATATTGTGACAATTGTTTTTGAATATTTATATCCACTGTTTTATACTGATATTTTATAATACAAGCAATCAGCCTGAAACCTATAATTTTTTGTTTAAGTTTATAAAGCAAATAAAATAGTCATTTAAGGTTTTCGATAGCACAAACTTACAAAATGCGGTTTTAAGCACCACAATGCAATTACATTACATCAAGAGAAACTTAAGCATCCCTTTAAACACTTCCCACTTTCATTATTACGAAACAATAGCAGTCCAACGATTGAGTCATTGCACAAATGAATTCGCGACCGAGAATCTATGGGAATCAATAATGTTTCCTTCTACACCGCTGAATGCTGATAAACAAACAACAATGCGAATATAACTTACAAAGCTGCAAATCACACTATCATATCTCAAGCGAACTATCTCAAGAAATGTGGCGGACCAAAAATTGATGAATCACAGGCCAGGTAGGTACCCGGTGGTAGTCTGGTCTGGCTCAGCCATTACCGACAACAATTTCCCGGTCGCCATCTTTGTTCACGATTCAGTAAACCACAGACTTACGAAACTTCATGGACTCACATAGAATGGGGAATATGCATGTTTATTTATTTGGTCCTAAAATAAATAGTACTTAATTAAAATTAATAAAACTAAGAATTTTCGAAAAATATTAATAAATACCTGACTTACAGCCCATTAAAGTCGCGTGTTAGACAAAGAGATCCGACATGTACCGTGACGTCAGATTACACGCGCGCCGTACAGTTTTCATAGTAAAAGTTGTTTTAGAAAGGGATAGGTATACCTTAATTTCTAATTACTTACATGACGGTTATTTTTTACCTAAAATCAATTTTGTTTTCACTATTAGCACTATAATTTTATATAATTTCTTATAAATATAGTAAAAACAATATATTTTTTCATGCATATTCCCTATTGTAATAGTTAAAGTTGTTTTTAAAGTAGAAGTGCACATTTTTCGTATTTTGTGTCTTCATACCTATCATAGCAAAAATTTTAAGCTTAATGTAAAATACGTTTATACATTTATTTGTATAGATATAAAGGCTAATATGCATATGCAATATTTTAGTACAACAGGCAATATCGTCTAGAACATCAGCAAAATCAAATCGTATGGCGCACTAAATCACGCTTGTGAAATATCGGCGTGTTCACGTACATTCGTAGCTCCGCAGCGAGTAGATATTCCTGCGCTCAACGAGCGATATGATCGGACTCCCCGTCGCCTTATTGATAAGGTTTCCATACTTCCCGTGTGTATCGGAATGCTCCTGAGTTTATTTAATGTAATTTCTATGTGTACGCAAGTTTATCCGCGTCGTATACGTAAAACGGCCGGAATATGTGCTTCATTGCCACCTCATCACAATAAATTCTATTTTTTTTATTAGACGAAATTAAATGGTACGCTGCCATCAGTTGAACAATCTCACACAATAACCAACATCTGAAAACGAATAGCGCCATACATCATCCGATAGAATAGCCACCGTAAATTGAAAGCAGCGATTATGATGGGCAAAATAGATTCGCCCGGGGTCGGGCGACATCACGAGCGGGCGCAGGGTTAAAGAGCGATCCTTCCAAGCTAGTTCGAGTTATGAGCTCAACCGACACAATAGACAATTTCTGATAAATCCCCTTTGATGGATTTTGAGTTAACTTAAGACCGTTAACTCGCTTGCGGTATAGTTTATTGCAGTCGTTTTCATAATTCCATGACAGTCGTTGTAATTAAACATTTAATGCCTGGTTTCTGTAAAAGCATGCTGTAGTTCGTAGTACTTATGGTAGGTATCAGTTCATATTAATTTTCATTCACGTAATCAATTTGACGGCTAAAAGCCGTCAAGCAAGCAAGGATGGTCCGTTTTTCATCCGTCTGAACGTGCTTAATGGGCTAGTTTCCTGGGTCAAAAAATGATTATTCTATTTAGTCCGTCAATCAAATTATCAAAAAATATTTGACCCATATTTGGTCTTTTGTCAACCAAAAAATGGCGAAGATAAAGCGCATCAAAGTGAGCACGTGACGTCACGTCTTGCTAATAAGTGTCGCAAGGCGTGACGTTACGCGGAACTTTAACGGGCTATATCTTCATCATTTTTTGTTTGATTCAGAAAAGAAAAAATACGTGTCCAATATTTTCTGTAAATTCAACTGACGGACTAATTCGATTTTTTTAGGCCTATTGACTATATTGGCGAATTAAAAAAAACTGGGCATTTATTATTACCATTGTTGAAAACGTTTTTTTTTAATAACAAATTACTAGACCGTATAGGAAATGCACACAGGTTAAAATTAAGTAAATTTATTAGTAAACCAGAATATCTTAAACCCGGAAAATCTTAAATGTGCGTGAGGGTGAGTGTGGGAGTTATATTAAATATGAAAAATTTTGTACGGTGTCAGAGTATTTACGGTTGTTCTAACTAAAACAAAGTTTCCTGATCACATAATATGTCCAAACAAGAGCCGCGGGCATCTTGTGGTCAACTTTCCGTGGCTTATTTACGTCATAAAATACAATACGTTTGTATAATAATTAAGCGGTATTTTTGTTGTTGTGGTAGATAGGTACGTATCATATACATGTAAGACGTATTGTACATGGTTTAGTATCTTAAGAGTACCTAACTCAGTTGAAAAGAATTTAACTTAACATTAAGATCATGTTTAGTAATGTAGAAATTAAAAAACTCACACGACGTCTCTCATGGCGGCTCTTTGGAGTGGTTTACCATTGCCTACTCAATTAAACATACTATGCTAAGCCGTGGTAAGCAAGCGTCACAAACTACGGCGACTTGTGTTGTCGTGTCTTATGCTGTGAAAAGGCATTTTTGTCGACAATTTGAGGTAATTTGACGCAGTGACGATGCGGCCGTCACGAATTGGACGCTCTAATGCAGTAGCTAAATTGCTCCTTAACTGAATAAATAGGAGAGTATCAGTAGTCCTTTCACTAGTATAATCACAACCTTAAAGTTCTGACATTACGTTTCACAGGAAAGTAATAATAATAGGCTCTCGGTAAAATGAAATCAAATTCTATAAATATATTTTAATTAAACTGTTTTCAGAATTTGACTAGCGCAACAAGGTTTTTGTGTCACTGTGTTTCCACTTATTTCGGGATCTTCGCATGGGCCTTACCTACTCACACAACCCGTTTCTATTCATCATAATCATTTCAGCCATAGGACGTCGACTGCTGAACATAAGCGTCCCCCTGTGACTTCCAGATTGTCCGGTTGGAAGCGGACTGCATCCAGCGGCTTTCTGCAACCTTTACTAGGTCGTATATCCATCTTGTGGGTAGATGTGGTTGCTGACATAGTCAAACGGATTAGCAAGCTGAAGTGGCAGTGGGCGGGGCACATAGCACGTAGAATTGACGGCCGATGGGGCAGAAAAGTTATATAATGGTGGCCACGTGGTAAAAGTAGTGTATCTTTATATTATTTCTTGGTTAATACAGAGTTTGCAGTGTACTCAAACCAAGTTTATAGCTTGAATTGTAAAAAATCTAAACGATTTCTCTTACGATTTTCTTTTATGTCAACGTAAAGTATCATATAGATTTCAATAAGTTAATTATAAAAATGAACGTATCTTTTGATTATGTTGACTTAGATGCTTGATATTTCACAAATTCAAGAGATCTTAAACTTTAGTATTGAAATTAATTTAAACCCGTGCTTTCCTAAAAAGGGTCTTTACAGACATACAGTAAAGTGATTCTATATAAATGGTTCTGTTCTTTTCTTTTACCCACTTAAAGATAGATAGATAGATACTTTTTATAGTACACCATACAAAGCAAATAACACATGATTGTACATGAAGACGTACAATTCAGGCGGTCTTATCGCTAATAGCGAAGAGAAAGAGAAAAGTTACTCCTTATTTTATATATTTCTAATCCAAGGCTTTCTCCACCCTTTATTATATAACCCAGAAGATTATTTAAAAAGACGAAATCTAATTATGATGAAAATAACATTACCTTGTATATTTCTGTGTGGTTACGTGCAAAATAATATTTTAACTAAAAAAATACTGAAGTGGGCTGTTCCGTTACAATCAAAATACATTTTAAAGAGTATATTATAACGGAATGAATTAGACGACACATCGTTTACAGATATCGATAACACACATGCCTAAATTGTATCGAGCCTATTTTGACCTGATGCGCAAGAGCATGAGAAAAACTGCGTATGTCCAAAAATCACAAAAAGTCGATAAGTTCCGACGATTTGTTCAATTAACCTGTTTCTAATCGTAACGAATTATAAGCCGCAGGGTCACAGACCTGTTATGGCTGTATACCCCATTAGCACACGTCATTGGAGCTAATAAATTTCGTACAGGCACAAGGCTCCGACGTATCTATGTCGGGTTATTCATTAAAATACTACGCATTCTGTGTCGCTTCGTTACTGCATATATCTGAATCAACATAAAATATCGATAAAACTGCCACTTACAAGACCGAAATAATATCTCCAGAAATCATCTCATCTGGATCTACAATACACGTTCAATCTTGTTTTGTTCAGAGTTTGTCTGTCGGTTCACATGCGGTTGACCGTTCGTCGTATTAGACTTGGCATTTCATTTTAACACTTTTAGAAACACAACACGCCTATCGACGTGATAACAATAAAACTTCTATGATGTCTAGTATTGTGTCCCGCAACATGTTAAGTGCAATGTGCCAGTGAATATTGAATACAATATTGTGCAATAAAAACAGCGAGACAAAAATTCTTAGTCAACACGTTTCTTAACCTTTACAAACTAAGAACTATCTCGCTTAGGGATTAAATACATACTATGTTTTTTAACACCATAAAACTGAGCTATTCTTTGGATGGTATTGTACCTTTAGCAATATAGGTAGCCAAAATTATGACCAAAACATAGTAAATAATTTGGATCAATAGACGACATTTTATTCGAAAGAAACAAAATACTTAGAATACGACGACATAAGTATTAAAATTCAGTCTTGTTCGATATCAAAGAAACTAGATCCATTAAGAGAAACGGCTTCCTTATAAGTGAAACCATAGATTCTGGTTTCAGTTAGGTTTGTACGACACTCGCAGGATTGTGTACTACCAGTTATGTGCTCTGATTTCTCAGCTAATAATAATGTTAATTATTTGCCTCCCACCGTCTAGGTTATTGAGATTACTGGCCTCGTGGTCGTCTCCCAGTAACGAGCAAAAACATGGAAATAACCAATCAGAAATATCTACGTTTCTAAATGAAACAGCTCTAAAACTAAAGTTGTTAAATATGGTTAAACCAACCAAACCTCGGTAATTATTTAGCTGTAAGTAATTATAATTGACTACTATTTAATGGTTGGTGGCGTACTATTTCGTACATGAAAACTTCGGGAAGAGGACTCAGGACACTTGTCACGTTGTTTTGTGTCTTTTTATCTTGGTGTCTTTGATTTATTTGGTCGCACGGCCCGTGCTTACGCTTGCGGTCGGGTTTAACTCGTCAAACGCCAAACGGACCTTTGAGACCGCGTAACAAAATAATCCAATTGTGACTTGTTTCCTTGAGCTGAGAGGTCATGGTAAGTTGTAGGTGTGCGGGAAAGGAAACCGGAAGGGGAAGCATTCTTTTATAGATTTACCTAAGAATTTTGTAGTTGGTTTATTCAATTCTAGCTAAAACCTAAAGTATGAGTATGTATTTTGAGGAAATTGTAATGAATATCAAACAAGTACACATAAAACATCTCATATAAACAAAACCCTTGTTTACGCTTGTGTTGAGCGAGATAAAAAAAATATTTTTGTAATTAGCGCTGCCTAAACAAATCTTTTAGTTCTGCATTAAAATATTAAATGTCACGAGAATTATGAGCCCTTTCCGTCCTTATAAAATAAAACTTTAAAGAATATCTCAGCGACGATTCGACACAGTACCGAGAGGCTCAGCACTCACAAAGCTTTCTCATTAAACCGTCACCGTTCGGAGCCGTGACACTAAAAGTCATTTCGACTAAAAAAAACTTCTTCAACCCGTTTTGTTACATTTCTTAACGCTCGGGAAAAGAGCACAAAAGATTTTCTTAGTTGAAGCGTGACTGTCGTAATTAAGTGGCGAGAAAGCGCTCGTCGTGTTATGGCTATGTTTGGTAATAGACCTCATCGATACGAAGTGTACAAAAGGTTGTAACTACTTACAAAACTAATTGCTTACTAATTTTAAAAATAATTAAATTAGTTTGAAAAAAATTTTACTGCCTATTTACAAAAAAACCTATTGTTCAACGCAGAACTTTTCGTTTTGGTAGGACCGGATCATATACTATGTCCTATCCAATACCATAAAACCGAGGTTTAATAAGTTGCCTCCAATTTAAAATCAAAATTATTTTCCAAGTCTGCTGTCTCTCAGAAGAGGACCCGTCGGGGGCCGGATTATAAATCATAAGTGCCACGACGGTCCAGGTTTTGTATCGAAATTATCGCCCCGAAGCCCTGCGTAAAATATTCAAAACAGTTTCGGGTTACCACGTCAAATATTTCTTTTCGACGTCTAAAATAAACCATGCTGACTCATTATCTTTACAACTAAAACAAAGTTCGAATATACATGTTTACTTTGTAGTAGGACACCGAGCCATTCATTTCTAACTTGCTAAAATAAATCTTAAAGCCACTCAATGCGCTTACGCTATTATAACGAGATAAGCAACAATTAAGATAATTTAAAAGGAGAACTGTCAGCTCTTATCCTAAAATTGAAACTAGTTTTACTAACTGAAACCAATTACTGCAGGCTCTTAGCTTTTGGCAATTAGGAATTAATGAGCTGTACGTTCCGCTGTTATATGGCCTTTGATTAACTCATTGATAAAGTTAAACGCATGATTAAAAGGCTCAATCAATCAAGTGGCGGACCTCCCATGCAAACTGTATCAGCTACTTATTCTCACAGTCAAACTGTGTTACTTACTTTTACATGTTAGAAAACGGGCCCGCGACTTCCGTGGCCGCAAACAAAAATAACTCATAACAAATGAACGTACTTTTTTAAGAATTAAAAACGACAAGCGACAAACAAAATCTAGTTTTTATTGGCCCAAATGTAACGACTCACTTCCTTTAAACAATTAAGTGTCCAATATCACTTTCGATTAATTAAATACGAGACTTTCCAATGTGACCAGGTTTAACCTGTGATAGACGTCGTAATCGATATATCCATTAGATTTACAATGTTTCATTTAATAATTATCGGCGATTCAAGATCATGTCACGTGGAAAATCGACAGTGAAAAGTGGTTTCTACACCATGTTTGAACGTACTGAAGTAACGTGGATTTATTTGAGTGTGAAACGATTTTTCCTTACACTTTTTATGCTATCTGCTTTTCTGTGACCTTCTTATAACATTTTCTAATTTATACTTTTGAACTTGAACTACATCTTTTAAATCTTCTAAAAATATCTATAGAATATAGGTATCAGTGAGTGAGTTTACCTGGTAAAGTAGGTAGGTACCTAGGTATAGATTCTATTTGTTGTGCCCAACAGGGTCTATATTATTTTTGTTTAACGTGTACCTATTTATAACACCTATAACATAAAACCATTTTTAACATTTTAATCTGTATAAAACTTAGCATGTAACATTATAGAACGCATTAAATATATTGAATTCAATTGAATCTTTTTTCTAAGATATTTAACAGTAAAATTATTTCTAATAAAAAAAAAACTACAAATAATTAAAATAGTATGTCTTTATAATCACTGATTATGCATGGTTACATATAAAATTATATATAAATTATTCCATTAGAAATCATGTAAACTAATTGGGTGACTAAATTATTAAAATGGATATTTCACCCACGGCTTTTGCGAAACTCTTATGCTCTCAATTCTAAAATAGGTATGTTTCATAATAGCAGTGATAGTTTAATTGAATGCAATTACACCCCCTCCACTCTTGACTTGGATTTAAACAAATCAGCATATTAAAAAAATCTTAACTTCATATGCTAGAACCTTTTTACAAGGCAATAAGATTGTCGACGAAATAACACTTTTCTAATACCGATCCGGAAAAATAAGTGGTTAAAGGCTGGTAATATATTCTTTTAATTTTTTAATAATACATTGCAATTTTCTTGGTAACGTTATTGATTCAACTTCGATAATCTATCTCAAATGTTGCATACTAGTGAAGATACCATAAATAATGTCAAAGACACAAAATCTATGTCTCACACATTACGAATACGAGACTCGTGTGGGCTAGAAAAGCATAGCACATAAATTACAACTCTCATTGTTCCGAGTACATGATAAATGTATCTGCGTTCTTAATTTAGAGTTCGCTATCGGTAAAAGTAGAGACACAACTATGTTCAGGGAAAGCTCGAAAGTTATGGACTCTATATTTGGTAGGCACCGCGATTAGAATTGGATAGGCTCGTTAATTGATCAAGAGTTAGGTAACCTAGGGCTCATAGAATGAGATAGTAATCCATTACTCATTAATTTACTTATTAGCCATTAAGCCATTTCGTTTTGCGCGGCGCATTGGTTTAATGTGCTTAATGTGTGAAAGTTTCTAGTTTTCCGTGTTATAAAGTTATTATCGAAAAAACAAGAAATTAAATTCATAAACTATTTTTTGAATGTTTTTTTTTTAAAGCATTAAATCATTATTTATGTTTTAGTGGCTGATAACGTCCAACCAAATAGAAAAGCAGAAGACAATTTAACTTACCAAATGTTTGTTACATATTAGTTTCTCTTATAATAACGTAGCCTCACAGTATAGTTTCATAGTCTATTATTATATTAGTGTAGGCAGTCAATTTGCATATTTTCATCCTAACCACGCCTCTTTATTTCAATAATAAGCGTATCTGCAGACCGCAGACGTTATCGCCTAACTCTTATGATCGGCCAATAAGCCGTAATATATCATTGGGAACTGGCAAAAACTGGTGTCAGATCGTCGTGACAGTAATCACGGTGGCAAAAACCTCCTCACATGCGCCTCCAATTACAAACCATTTACGGGCGCTACGTGCCTAACATAATGGCTGAATCTAACATTTTCTATAAACCGACCGCAGCATTCCGCTGCACTACAAAGATGCAAAAATTATCTTCTCACGTCAAATACTCGAGGACTCTAAATCTTTAGTTTATTTGTGCTCGCGCGTCGAGTTAACGGATCTTCTGATTTAGTATCGATTTTTCAACCGAAAGGCCGACGATAGGTGTTAATAAAATAGAGCACAATTATCTACTTTCTCAAGAATCAAACATTAGTTGCATCACTATGGTTAAGAAGATTTCCATGCACCTTGTGTTCGTAGACCGAAGGACCGTTTTCTAGTATGAATCGATGAAACGGAATAGAATAGGTAGTAAAGAAGGTTTGATGGTATTGAGATTTAACCACACCCAATTTCAGGTGCTAATGTTATCTTCCGTTTTATTGATAGTTTTCCCATAAAATCACATGGGCATTTTGAATCAAATCGTTAAATGGTCGACTTGAAGGATTGGAAATTAGATTGTATTCTATTGTACTCGTATGTGTAAACGCACGTGCTTTCATAATTTTCAATTTTTAAAATGTTTTTACTAGATTTGTAAATTGGATGCCATGTAGGTGCGATTGACCTATACTTGAAATAATAAAATATATCTACGTATTTTGATATGGGACCTAGCTACGCTAGCTGACGCTAGACTAAGGAAATGACGTGAAAACAGTAGGCAGCACTGCGGGGCGGAAATTATTGATTTATAATTATATTAGTGGCTTGTAAAATTATTCTACTCCGCTTCTAATAGTTCAGAGAACTGCAATATTACGTCAATATACGTCTTACTATACATAAAAATATTTTGTAGTTAAACTAAAGTTAGAGCCAAACTAAAGGCATACGCCACGCAAACTTCTTATAGGAAAGCTCGTACATTCTTATAAATTACAAGTTAGTTTCAACGTTTATATCTAATATAATATAATATTCAAATAAACCAACTAGGCAACTGATAACTTAAATATAGTTTTGCCGCTGTTAAATTGCATTTATTGCGTTTTAATTAAACAATCAAGATATTCACAAGAGTGGCGATCATGCCGCCAGTGTACATCGCACTATTTTAGAAAAAGAGCCGGCGGCGAATCGCGTTGCAATTACAGGCAGAGCGTCTGCTCGTCCGTCCGTCTGTCAGGTCGCCTGCGCAGCCAACATGGCCGCCACATGCCTGCCTAAGATTGACTAGTAGCTGAATGCTTCTTAGCCAACGGCGATCTAGCCTCAGCCGATCTATCTGAGGGCATGCTGGCACGCAGGAATGGAGCCTTGCCTTCGGTAAATTAAAATTCTTTTTGTTTGATAAGTATTCTGTGATTATCTCGTATATAGAATGTAATAGCGCCGCCGACGTGTCATTAAATGGCGAATTGTTTATTACTTTGTACTCACCGTTCAATACATTTTATATTGTGCAATTTGATGGCGTACCTGCAATTAAGAAGACTTCGTTAGTCGATGATATTGTTAACTAACTTCTATAAAATATGATGCATAAATAACTTGGTGCACTGTCTAATATGAAATTCAATTGACAATTTTAATATCAAGGATGTCGTAATTTATAATCATTATGTTAGTCTCAAACAGACAGTTGAGTCAACTAAAATAACAAATGACATTATTAAGATATTAAATCATTTCACTTAGGACTAACGACATTTAAAGCGCATTAATGGTGACTATAAACAGTCTGTTTTCATGCATTCACAAATTATACTTATCCGGCACATCGAAAAGACGCTAAAAAACATAATAATAACGTTCACACATTAAACGGTCTCCGCCTAAACTGCGCAAACCGGTCATTATGACGAATGTAGAGCCAAACCGCGTAAGTCACATTCGTCGCCGCATCAAAAAGTAATCAGGGCACAATAGCTGGGCGAGTCATCGTGAGGGGTTCGCGGGTAGGGTCGTGCGATGTTTTATAGAATTATTGGAACTAATGAATTTTTAACGGATTTAATCGTATGCCAAATCGTTTGAAAAATAAAAGATCAAGCGAAATTGTTTTACCAACATACATAAGTTCAAAGAAGCTTTGCGTTTGGCATATAGAAAAGAATTGTAATTATGATGCGTTAAATCACTTTGATGTCTTTTTTAAAAGGCATTCCATAATTTTAGCAGTACCTCCCACAGTCTAGTCATAAGATATCTAGCAGATGTTACAAAGATTTGAAAAATATTGTATAATCATAAAAATCCGTAAGGCAAGACCCTGCCCACGAAATACATTCGAAACGCGTCTAATCGATTCCACAGTGAGGCCACAGGTAAGACCTGCCCTAACATAATTTACTGAGGGGCTCTATAAAAACTTACTGTGTATAGAATTTTATTAACAACAATAAAACTCATTTACCTTAGTATCCGCTTACGGCTACCTATTAACGTTCGCATATTTATTATTACTTCAACCATCTTAAAAAATCTAGTTAAAAATAACTTGTTACGGTACTAAACTTAGTCCTAGATTATAATAACAGGACCTATCAAAGGCCGAAGTTACCAAAGTATCAAGTAGAGTAACATACGACAATAATTTCGGCAGCTAAATATATTTTTGTTTATCGGTGATACACATTTTAATGTTTGAATCGATATCCGGTTTTTAATAGTTATAGTTTATGACTTTTTCATAATTTACATAATACCATTTCCTACCGCCGATATCCTGTTTAGATAAGAAATTATGACCTTACAATACAGCTAGGGATAAGAAATATTTTTTGTCTCTATCACAATAATGCCAATAAAAATTTTGCTTTATTAAAGAACATAAATCCGGCAAGTTTTCAAAGCCAAATCATAATCAGCTCAACCATCCGGCAAGGCGACACGAACCACGTGGACATAGCACTAAAGATACAAAATAAAAATTAAAAGCAAAACACTTCAGTTTCTTCTTTTTTAAGTGTTCATAAGTAATATCGGTAACTAACTAATAGGTAGGTATACCGACGGCGGCTACGAGAGGCTCCCGCGCACCACTACCATCGCCCCGCAGACACCCCCCGCTGCCTCGAGAAATATGTGTGTTACCTGCGCCCGCGCCGAGGAAACAAATACTAAACCATTGACGACGCCATAAATTTCTGAAATGACCCAGCATTCTGATTAAAAAACCAATTTTGGTGTTGGGCCTTGGAATCTTTACTTTTTTTTTACAAGGTGCAGCATATAATTTTAATATCATAATACAAATTTGAATTGACTTCAAAATTATTACCTCACGTGTTTTTGCATTTCCATACAAACAATATTATTCACGTCACTCAGCGAGCTATGGAAAGGTCGTAGCTTAAAATTTCGTTAAGGGATAAAGTCTGAAACGAGGTTATTCTGCAGAAGATCAAAGTGATGGACATAGTCCTAAAAGGTAGCAAGCTGAAGTGGCAGTGGGCCGGCCACATCTGTCGCAGAACCGATGAAAGATGGAGTAAATGGGTTTTCGAGTGAAGAGATAGGTCACCCCCACGCTCGATAGACCGACGACTTTAGTAAGATGGCTGGCAGTGGCTGGATGAAAAAAACAAGAGATTGTGCTCTGTGGCGCTCTTTGGGGGAGGCTTACGTCCAGCAGTGGACTGCAATAGGCTGACATGAATACAATATTATATTATGTAGATCCATTTTCGTAAAAACAAAGTTGGTTAACAAATGAAATAAGAGCTTGAAAAACAAAATAAATTCGGTAATTTGCCGGTTCCTAATTCAAAATCAACAAGCCTCAACCAACAATAAAATTATACTTAAGCAAACATTTTAGCAGCGATACGTATTTACTCACTTTATAACAAACCCACCGCCTTGGCTACTATTATTACTCTCATAGCTTTTCCGAGTGGGTTAAACATCACGATATATCAGCGGTTAGATTACAATGGGCAGCACAATAGATGTGTCTTGATCTCGAATAAAAACACGGAAGCACTTATCAGTAAAATGTTATGTATAATTTATGAATGCGCTTTAATAGGCAATTCGATAGGCTTTGTGAAAGCGCGGGCGCACGCCGCGCGCCGGAAGCTGATAGCGGGCTGGGAATCCGCGCTAACCGACAGTAACTGCTAGTTCGCTCGAGTTAAGTATTGGCTTACTTTTGATTAGGTGGTGATTATGTCGTATTGGCGGTTGGACGTGTCAGCTGCGTATGGCGGCCGCGCGAACATGTTGTGAAAGTGATCTCGAAACCCCATATAGTTCGAAATATGTTACGGAGATTTCTAACATGTTGGAGATGGTATTTCGAAGTTTGAATAGTTTCAAACAAATTGTGTGATAGTGTGTCAGGAACACGTTATCTATACAATTTTATAACATACTAACTGACTAAAAGACAATGCACAAGTAAAGAGAGGAACATGGAATTTGGCCAACATATTCCATATAGAGTGTAATAGGGTACAATAACAAATATTTTTTCAAGAATCCATTCCTGAGAGGTTGCATTGAGAACTAGTACAAATTTAACATACGTATGTGTAACATGAATAACTTTGTTTTAAATAAGTAGTATTTTAGTTAAATATAATAATTTTGTACTCGTACTGTTTTTTATTTGTGGTTTAACTAAAAAAACATAGTTATAGTTTGTATGAATAACAAAATTGTTTAATAGATTACTAACGTAAGATACAGATTACATGACAAAATTAACAACTAAATGACTTAAGGCTAACTGTTACGAGCATTTTAGTAGTTTAGACTACAAAAAAGCAGTTTTACAAAGCAAAAACTTATTCAAATAACGTGTTCAAGCGTACTTGGCATAAGATAACCATCGTTAAAGGTGCACTAGAACATTTTTCTGCTTCTAGAAAGGCATTAAGGCTACGCACTATGACATAAGACATAAAAAATAGTTGGTAAGCGAACACCACTCGAAAAGACTGGTCCGACTATAAAAATGTTTATTGCTTTTCTTCCCACTTGACCAGGAGGTCACTAACCTCATATATTTTGGTTTGAATTTACAATACAATTATATATGTACATACGATTATCATCAATTAATCAATATATACAACATTGTAGACTCAAACTAGTTAGCATAAGACGAATAGGTTAAGATAGTAAATACGACTAGGATTGTAACTAGTTTTCGATAAACAATTTGACAGTAGGGTCTTAGAAAGTATAAAATATTTACATTAGGTTAAACAAATCTACACAAACATTTCACAATCTTAAACAAGAGAGAAAATGTTAAGTTATATCACAAAGGCCTAAAAATTAAATTTTATTTTTTTGAGTAAGTATTCATATTTTATTTGCCTCATTCCTACTTTGCACGTGATTCAAACAAGTTTTATTTAGTGACACGTCAAATTCACACCAATAAGTGTGAAAAATAAATGTCTGGTCTCACACTGTATGTGTGAGTTTGTGGGAAAAACGTGAGGCACTTACATTACACGTATGAACTCACAACTTAACCCTGGACAGTCCAATTTTGACACCTATTTGAAAGTTTCTCAAACCTGTCACTATTTAGTTGTGTAAAACTAGCAATTAATTTTGTCACAAAGTTCAAGCAAATTATCGTAAGCCTTTATTGGCATCAATAGTGAAACTGCACAGTAATTATTTACAAGCGATCGCATGACCGTAATCTCCGTACGGCCCAGCCATTGGCATAGTAAATTATTTATGCCTGTGCCATGAACTGACCCAAGTTCGAGTGAAATTCATGATACAACAATAATTGTATGGGAAATGTTGGATCCCATTAAATCACACAGCTCTCAAAACACGCTACCGGCGCCGAGGTCTAATTGAAAATAGCGAATACACAGAGCCTAGATCCACCGCATTAATTAAAACTAAATATTCTCGCCTCTCCTCGCTCATGCTCAAGTACCTGCTTACTTGCTACTATTTGTAACTGCTCATCTTCCGTCTTTCCAACGCAAACTAAGTATTAACCCCAATAACTAAGGACGAAATTCCAACATCAGGGGATTGTTGTCTTATAAAGCATTTTAGACTATCAATAAAAGACATAAAGCACATTTTAAAGTGACAAATCGTAAGTATAAATGTGAAATCAAACAAGGAGCGTAGTTAATAATTTATTGATATAAGACATGCGAAGCCCATAAAGTTACCTTTGGCACACGTCTCGGTCTCTTTTAATTTGTAACTCGTTAGCATTAAGCAACCAGTGAACGAGGCATGCTTAGATTAAGATTTTAGCCGCAGCGAGGAGCGTTGCAACATTGTCGTGTTTTATTGGCACCGGCGTTATCTGGAATGCTTGTTAATTTATGTTAACCGACACCATTGTTAATTGTTTGATAAGATTTTTATTTCACTATTCGTCGGACAATTAGATTTCAATCATACTAGAAGTGGTCAAGCTGTTGCCGTAAGTGACACGGCTCAATGTAAAGTAATAAAGTACTATCAAAAGGACGAGGTAATAGAGCCTCATTAGAGGCGAGCAAACACTCGTCCTTAACCGAGCGTAACAAACATCAGTGTCTCAAACAATAGTCATAACTGTTGAACAAACAATAGTTATCGTTCAAAAGACAGGCGTTTGCCCGAAACGGAGGGGGCGGCAAGAGAGGAGAATGTTAGAAAAACTTATAGAAAATGACAAGCGACTGACAAGGACAGGTATATCTACACCGTAGAAAAGAGAAGGACGGATAGAAAACTTGTTCTTCGGCATTCCGCCGCATGGTGGATTTAGGAACGGGGGCAAAGCGATACGATTAGAAGGTTATGCCGTGTTATTTTTAACGTTCTGTGGTTTAATACCAATAAGTGATAAATGAGCCCCTACAAGTTACTTGTTCACGAGACTATGAATTCAGCGGAAGCGACTTATTTGTATTGATTTCATGAAATGATTAGCAGCCTTACTCGTACTACTACAATTATAATCTTGTAAAATTTAGTACTTTAGGCTATGAAGGTAGTTTACGAGAGCGCTTGAAATACAATTAAAATTAAATTGTAAAACGGTTTAACTACTGTGTTTATAAGCGTTCTTATTATGTTAATCTGCTTTTGATACCGCTGTATACTTACTCAACGACAAATATACTGTCCCTAACAGTGTAAATGAAGGTATATTCGCTGAGGCTTGACTTAGGGTTGCGATTAACTTTGGTAAGTTTATACACGTAAATAAATGTTGTCAAAGTATCAACCATAAACTGAATTTATATCAATAAAAATATAATATTAAATGGATAGAATAACATTTTGTGTTTCTTAAAAAATATGAAAAAAAAACACAACACCTAAAAGAGAGCCAGTTCAGAATAGTAACAAAAGTATTATAAATTCTAATTGTAATAGCTTTATATCACTTTATTTTTATAAGAGCTACTTTTAAGGGAAACCTGTAAACTTAACTTTCCAATTTTCAAGTAATACATAGAAAATATTCTATGTACGCAACTAGTTTTCTAAATGAAAAATAAATTACTAAAAAAACAAAGTTGTTGCAATTAGTCGCAAAATTTATTTCGGAACGCATCCTGTTTGACAGGTACGAACAGTTTGTATGTTAAAGATAATTATAGTCGTTTTTAATTGCAAGGTGAGAAAAACATTTTAAACCTTCCTTGGACTTTTTAAAATCAAAATAAGCCAAATCGGTTTAGCCGTTGTTTAGTTTTTGTGAGACTAACAGACGTCAATTTATTTTTATAAATAAATATATTTATGATATGTTTATGATTATGATGTTTATTTGATTAATAATATATGGCTGGCTAATAGCGATTATAGACATCTAGCAACCCTGGAGCCAACGCATTTGCGTCTGGTCCTGCACCATAGAGCATAATGAGGCATTATGAGATCGCTGCTAGGCAACCCGTAATAAAGATACGTTTAAAACGGACACAACTTAGTGGCTTTGCTCTTGTTGCAACTGAATAAAACCATTTTATGGTTTTTATGCACAGAATATTGCTATTTATGTTTTTTTTTTTTTTTTTTTAAGTATTCTTCTGAAAAAATTGAAACACTAATTAAATATAAGCAGAAACTGACATCTTACAGACTTGCTCAAGACAAAAGGCTGTGTGGACAAGCATCAAGAAGATTTGGCTTATACAGTTGATAAAATTAAAAATAATGTACATAAAAAAGGTAAATAAAATACTGTTGTTCATTTTTTACATGTTTACGTGCCAATTTAAAAATAGATGTTATTCTTTTAACACTTTTACAATATGTAAAAATCAAAAAAGCATACTCTTAAGAATTTTGTAAGTAACGTTTGTAAAAATCTCTTCGATTGTTTTTATTTCAAAAGTTCTTACTATTCTCCAAATTATGTACATGTATTATGTACTCAACCGATTTAACCCTTATGAGAAACAAAAACTCAAAGTCATAGTGGATCAAAATCACAACATTGACTCTATCATGGAGTGATTGATGAAGTTTCTACGGGGAATTTTGAATACAATGCCCATCTTTGCGAGTGTAATCAGCGATAAAGGTATTTGTGTGATGATTTTGTACGAGTAGGATAAAGTCGAATGTTTTGATATACCTTAATAGAATTACAATATGTCCTTACTTATCATTATATAAATTGCCGTAGCTAATTCAAAAATCACTGTTCAAAAATCGTTACTTCGAACTAAACATTACTAGTTTAATATAAATTAAAATTTAAAAAAAGATTCTGACGAATTGAGAACCTCCTCTTTTTTTAAAATCGGTTAATAACAGTAAACTTGTTAATTTTACAAATACTTTGCTGAAAATGATATAGATATAAAAATGCAGCAACTTATCATGAAATCAAAACAAAAACACCTCTTGTTAGTATAGGGTTATATTATTTTTTACATTTCACTCTTGATTTCATAGAAAAATCTTTTGCATTTATCTAATTACAAATCTCCTTTTACACGTGTGTTTTATTTTTATTAAGGTTAGTTTTCTTTAAACTGAAACAAAGATATTATTGCCAAAGCCAAAGCTAAGTTGTTATCAAATTTAAAGCATTAACTTTTGTCTTTATTAGTGACATGCAATTTATGAATAAGAAGAAATGTTACAAGATTATATGATCACATATTGATGTTATATTCCGTTGACCGGTAAAATAACAAAACGTTCTTTTAAGTGTTTTAGTATTCGGGCCTTAGTGACTCTATCAACAAGACAAGTGTGCAATTCAAATCTGAGACTATCCACCGTCCAATCTGCAGCCACCGCAGCGGCCACCGCACGCAACACGCAACGGGTGTCGGGTTGCTGTCGTTTACCGTGTAGCGAACCTCGTCACAACAAGTTATAACACGACAATAAGCCCCGACACTACCTGCGCTCACTTTTTGCCTTTTTCTTGCTACGAACCCCTGTAAGCGTCCCTTTTTGCGAGAGCGCAATGACGTATTGACGGATCAAGGACTCGATACAGAGGCACTAGCAGACGACGATTTGTATTCGTATTTGTAAACTGTGCAACAGGGAGCCAGAAACAACATACAGAGTGCTTCGCATATTTGTAGCGTGGCCATTCACGTCTTAGAAATTTCGTAGAACTCTACATGTCTGTCTACAAAAGACATCAACGCGTTGGATGGTGATACAAATTGTAATTCAATTGTATAAAGTTTGATGTCACCCGTTTATTTTTATCTTCAAAGATAGTAAATCGTAGTGACTACATAAGGTTTTTCAGATTTATTTATTCAGGAAAATATAACATTAAAATATAAATTTTATAACTTATGACAAGGGTTTAAAAAAAATTTTTGTTTAATTTGCTCTAGATAGTTGATTGTTATACTTTATTTAATGAATTTGCAATTGATATCAATAGAAATAGCAGGTTGGTAAATAATTGTAAGTATTCCTGATAAAACAGTTACTTAATTAAGTTGTCGTTATTATTAATATTTAAAAATATATACAGAGTGTAACGAAAAGGTGAAATAAAACTTTAAGGGGTTATTTTTCCGCTAAATTACATCAACTTTTTCTATGGGACCAACATCAAAATCTCAAAAAAAAAATTGACATTTCCATACAAACTGATGCCAGCTGGTCGCGTTTTAGTACGGGAAAGTGTTTTTTTTTTGCGATTTCGATGTTGGTCCCATAGAAAAAGTTGTTGTAATTTAGCCGTAGAATAACCCCTTAAAGTTTTATTTCACCTTTTCGTTACACCCAGTATATAAGAAACAACAAAAAAACATATTTATTTGCCAGTTGCAACATGTAAAATGTATAGTCAACATGTAAGAATATAGTACGAAAACATATTTTTTTATTTTCATACTGTACACAAAGAACATTCTGCAAAATACTTCCAGTAATCAGCTGGAAGTCTTATTTACAGCAAGTAAGTCAAAATGCGATGTGAAAAAAACGTTTCTTTACAATCAGTAACAGTAATATTATAGTCTCAAGTACAGTTCGAAAGATAGGATATCTATTTACAATGCATACATTCTTGTATGCACTTACAGTAATTACGAACAAGAGTAAAAGAGACCCTCCTTTGTTCTTAATTGCACAAATAAAAACAGCATTCGTAACAAAGCACCCGCAGACCTAGATGTAGGTAGTTGCGCACACGCACATTAAGACGAGACATGCAATCATACCCGTGTAACTACGTATTTAGTGCATTAACATAAAATAATAAAAATACCCATCATAAACTCAATCGATCGTACCCCAACCCTCGAGCAACAAACACGGTATTTTTAAAAATTTAAAAGCGATACGTTATATAAATTCCGAACATGGGCGCGACAATCTACAACCAGAAAAGTGTCGTAATAACATGGCAATAAGTCATAAAATTCGTTGAAGTAATTTTATCCTCTGATACTCATTATGAATAATTCGTCTGCGAAACTTTTTCGAAAACTGTGTACACAACAGGAATTCATAAGCAGCACGTCCATTTTTTATGCTCATTAACCGACTTCGCCGTGAAAAGAGTAAGTGCAAAATTTGGGTAATTATACAAAAATATGCATTTCCAATCCTACTCATAGGCTTATACAACAGTGACCGAGTTTTTTACGCTGCTTCTTCTCGGCACCAACCCAAATTATTGTCCTGAAGCAGTGGTAGGATAAAAAATTATAAACTGTAGAAGAGCTAAATTTAGGCCTATTTGTAAAAATAAATTAGGTTTATTGGTTTTACATCAACATAACCAAGTTTGATATTTCCTCTCTCACTGACCCAATAGCGGGTCACTATAACAATAGTTTTGTATTAAATCTGGTTATGCTGGAACGTTACAGGTTTTGTAACCTATAAATTGGAGAGCTAAAGTATCATCTCACCTTTTTCCTATTCCTCGGAAGTGTCGAGCACTGCGCGCGAGGTGATAAAATACTTGACCGTATACGGTAACGAGTGTAGAGACAATGCGAGCTTTTTTGTAAGCAAAGCTGCTCCTAGATCATTACAATAGCATAAAGTAGCCAGTTATGAAGCGAGAGGGTACCTTGTGAGAACGACGACTGCAACCGGTTTATAGCTTAACGTTTTTTATTGGAAAAAGTATCCAGCGTAACCCGAGCAATTTTTGAAATACGCAGGAATTTTAAAATAGCGCCAGCGACTTCTTATTTTATTAGTAGCACACTCTTATGTCGATACGTTTTAGACGCGATCAGTGCTCCCACTTCCACTATAGGAAATATAACATAAAAGACCGATCTCGAATTATCGATACACCGCGAACAACCGATCCATAAAAGTCAGAAAAAGAAAAATCGAATATCGTATAAAATCGTATCGACAGAGATAAGGGCGGGCGACGCGTTCGTGGCGCGTAGCCCACGGCACCGTCTCGATATTTCATGAAACACCCGATTTATATTCGCTGCCGCCGACCAGCAAAACTTTAATGTTCACCGTTCGTAATTATTGATGGAAAAGGAAAATAAAAAGGTGAGGCATAATGTACGCTTGCACTTGACGCGCCTATGTCCCGATCGAGTTCAGGAAACCGAGATCGCAATCGTACTGCACATCGTTATTTCGAATAGACCTAATCAACTTAATAGGTACCATTAAATATTACACCATTCGAATAAGTTTTACTTAACAGCATTTACTTTATAGATTTTCCCCAGTCCTATCTCATACATTTCTACTAATATTCTATTAAACTGTGTTATTTTATAGTAATGTAATTATTTTATAATAAACTGGTTTAATGCCAAAATATTTACAATGTTTAAATATCAGCCGCATAGGTAGTTAATTACATTTGAAATCAAATACATACGAGTAGCTTGTATCACAATTTAACGACATTGAAGTAGTGCACGATATAAATGATATGATTGGATCAGTGTGTTGCCATAATTATGAGAAAGCAAATAACAAGATTCACATAGGAGTGCGTAGAGCTATTAAACTAATCCCGTATTATTCATTAGGTAATTTCGATTTTATGGCCACAGATACTGTGCAGTCCACACTCGAGCGGACGTAAAATGGGATTGTGAAACTATATTATTTGATGGCATTCATAAATTACGTATACTCAGGTAATAGACGACATGGCCCCAATTATAAAATGCAATGCAAGAACCGATGGTAGAGTTCAGGGGCCTGACATAAGCTATTAAAACAGTATTACTTCAACCTTGTTTTGTTTTTTGTACAAAATTTTACGTAAAAACAGCACTGTTTATAGATACGTATTGTTAAGAATTTATGGTTAGACCCCTGATCATTGGTAAATGATTAAATAGAATTTCGATTCGGTACATAAATCGGAAAAGTGCAGATATGTGTCAAAAATACTTATCATTACAACATGCGATTTGGTTTGTTGTGTTATGATTACTTGTTATATGAGATGAACAAAATATTTACACGATGTGACATTTTAGCGCTCTTTTGTGTCGTTGGCCATTGTGTAATCACTACCTATCATCATTTCAGCCATAGAATATCAACTGCTGAATATAGGCCTCCCCCATTGACTTCCAGACTGGCTGGTTGGAAGCGGCCTGCATCCAGCGGCTTCCTGCGACCTTTACCAGGTCGTATGTCCACCTTTTGGGTGGACGTCCTACGCTGCGCTTGTCGGTACGTAGCTTCCATTCTAAAACCTTTCTGCTTTATCGGCCATCAGTTCTACGTGCTATGTGCAATGCCTACTGCCACTTCAGCTTGGTAATCCGTTGAGCTATGTCTGCGATTTTTGTTTGTTTACGCATATCCTCATTTCTGATTCACTACATATTTATGTCCATAGAATATTCTTTCCTGATGTATTTATGGTTAAATTGGCATTATGTTTGTTACGCTAACGTTATCATATTCTTTTTTAAGCATCCTTTCAGTATTTGGATCTATATTAACCATGTAATTTGGTCTTTAAGCTAGTTTTTTTTATCTATAACGTTAAGAATCAAAGTGTATTACTTGATTTGAGCAAATAATTAATTAAAATGTTTTAATACTGAATTTAAGTATAATACGCACATAAATCTTTCTCTCTTGTTATGGTAAGTATAATATAGCTTATAATTATAAGTAATGAATCCGCAATACTACTGTGATAATTAGGCACTAAATTAAGAATTCTGGATTCAAAATTAAGCACTCTGAACTCGAAATTAAGCACCTTCAACGCTTCGCTGGCCAGCGCCTAACTTATATTCATGCCAGATACAAGTCTGAACGGAATCTGAAGATCTGGTTAGTCTAAGTCGCGATCTTGCTGGTATCTATTAGGCTGAGAGACATTAAAATAATTAATAATGTGTACAATTGTGAAGGCAATACTTCACCGTGAGTAATTGGTGCGTCTTGTTGAGGGAGCCGCTTCCACTTGTCACCCGGTCGGTTATCGCCGTACATGCATCAGACTCACATTAGCAAACATTACAAGTTTGCATTGGTTTGCATAAGATCTGTATCGGGCACATGTTTTGATACCGTCGAGTAAAAAATCAAAGTAATAAAATTATTTTTGTTTCAGTATACATCAAAATGTATCACACCTTACTTAACAATTAATTAAAAGATTTTTTGTAAACTAATATCAACTAAAATATAACAAGAACTCAAAGAGATTAACATACAGATATAAACGCCACAGACCGTTTGTATTTCTGAGAAAATTAAGAACCAAAATTTTATTCAAACACCAACATCCAAAAGCTGTGCATGTGCATGTTTTGCAAATGAAGTTAAGTTACTTAAACGACTTATTATTAATAATAATAATAAATTGCTACTTTTACTGGTATTAAGGACGGATTGATTGATTACAAAAAAATATTAAATTGGTAAAATTACATAGAAATACTTATAAAAGATAACATTTAATCTCTATATTTGGAAATTCTAGTCTATGAATGGGTATATGTGCAAAAATGAGGATATCATACATTTTGAAAATAAGTATTTATACTTGTTAGAGGTTTGCAATAAAAATATTATTCCCCGCAGTTTACCGCGGGATGGTACCATAATGGAATCAAGGTGCCACGGAACCAGTTCAGCTGACGGTATATAAAAATACCATTTAGTTTTTACAACATATGTTTATTTTTAGAGTTTAAAAATTTATCAGGAATTTTGAATGGAACTTGCTTATTATCAGAACTGTTTTAAAATAAAATAAGCCTAGGTTTTTTCATAAATAATGCGTCCAATCGAACTTATATCGCAGTTACAATCGTTTTTTGTATTGTATGCGTCGACTTTAATACTTATGACTGTGACAGGTATAAGCCCTTATCTGGACCCGATGTCTGATGGATCGATGTTAAAATGCCACTTTTGTTGCTCGTCTGTACGTCTTCTAATCGACTTCTATAAATTATGAGCGGTGCGCCATTTTATTTACTTGACTAAAAAAACTTACATTCTAAAGGGTTAATACTATCAACTCAAGTCCATAATTTAGTAATTGGAAAATGTTTAATAGCTTTTTCCTGTTGTAATGATTTAATTACTGTCCTGGAATATATACAATAAAACAGTAATACGAAATAGTCTTGAGCAAATTTAACAATACCTTCAAATGACCCTAAAATATAAAGAAAGTTAAATAATGAATCGTCACCAACACAAGGAACAACCTCCTCAATAGAAAATGTCAGATTTAAGATAAATGATCGGATTTGGGCATCCAACATCTAACCAAACCGCAACCACATCTATCTGAGATAAAATACCTCCTTCTCAATCCACTTTCAATATTTAACCTTCAATCGTATAGAAAAAATTCCATAAACACAGTTTTTAATTAAGCTGTGCTCAGAAATTCAAAATGGCGGATCGTGAATTCATCAATGCCATAGCTAATTATGGCGGGATTGCGTTTATTTAGGATTGAATTGTGCAATGGTCGGGCGAACCAGGACTGCATATTAAAACTACGAGTGTCGGATATCCGACGTCTCGCTAGAAGTACAGTCAGCAAAAAACACATTCCCCATCTAATATTTAAGACATTTTTTTTAAATACACTACGATTCCTGCGCATAATCACGCTGCAGTGTTTACTGATTTCTCCGGAGATGTTTTATTTTTTAAATTTTTAGAAGTTGTAGATTGGTAAATAATAATAACCTTCTGTTAAACTTGGTTATAGCAATAATTTATGGGTTCGCTAAACAAATTAATGGGCTATCTGCTTAGGCTTCCGATGGCAATTGGCCGCGAGCTGCGCCTGCACTGTCCTCCTTCCCGACTGTACCGCGCAATCCGAACAATGGTTGCTAATAATAAGGGACTCGTATTTACGAGCATACGTGCCTTTGGAGCTGAGACGAGCCAGCCCTATTGTGCTCAGACCTCCTATGATTATTTCAGAGCCTTGCACTTCCAGAAATCCCCTTTTTAAGTATAGATTTTATGGGTTTTAGATGAAATGAGTCAGCTATTCACCGCGTAAATCTAAATTACGAATAGCCGAACGGCTGGAATTTCAAACATGCAGCTTTGATTCGATTCACATTTCAAGGATTTATTTAAGTGTGTCTTTATTAAAAGGTTTAATTCTGTTAATGTTGTAGACAACACAAATAATGCATTTAACTCTCAATTGAAGTACTGCAATGGTAGAGTTTGACGTTCTATGAGTATCCCTCCCAGGGATGTCACTTTTCACTTAAAATATTGGTTGTGACTGGAAGGTATAAATGACAAGTATTCATACATACAATGCATAAATAATTGAAAAATTAAATCAACTACAAAATTGAAAATGAAACAAATTCTTTAGAAACTTGTAAGTAAAATACTAACTTTATTTTATATTTTTTTACAGAGAACGGACATTTATAAGGGGTAGTGAACTATGATGTTGCCTGATGAACAGTCTATTTTATGAATAAATTATTTCCACACATTTCCTTGTCAGAATTTTACTGAAAGTAGTTTTAGTGCTCTAGCCAGTTATGGCTTTCAATGATTATAAAACAGCCCTGTATAGTTGTACGTTGTTGCTAGATTCGGCCCACGCGGCGACCTAAATTCACAAGCGCCTGCGCAGCCGGCGCCCGCCAATCACAGCCCGCCATTCAAATCACGGCCGGCGCCGATCCTAGCCACTATAAATCCATACGCAGATATAAATAGCAAATTACATGAGACCGAGACACTAAATAATATTACCAAATGCCCTTTCAATAGCTACCGACTCCAATTACCTACTTTAGATGTATTATTCTACATAAACTAACCTTGCATAACGTTTAAAAGTGATTTACCAACTTGGTACTACAATGCGATGTGCCCACGGTGCATAAGCTAACCTTAGCCGCATCAATCATGCCTTACCTACTGCTGCTACGATACATGAATTAGTGTTAATCTAAGTAATACATATTATTATAGAAAACTGGTTCTTTGGTTGTTTAATTATGCAAAATGCATAACAGTTGAGAACCTTGAAATTAAATCTCGTTAGCTGTAATCAAGAAATCTCAATTTGTCTACATGTAACATCATAATAACACGATAGAGATATTTGTCTCAACACAGTTATACTCAAATAACGTAGATAATAAACACCGCAACTCTTCTGCATTAACCAAAAAACTAATAACTAACAAAATACATGATACTTTGCGTCAATATTAAAGAAAATTTTATAAAGCAAACTTATAAGAAACTTACTGATTAGTTTTAATAAGTTTTAAAACAGAAAAAATCAAGCGAAACATCAGAAGTGTACTAGATAATAGAGCTATTATTTAGTTAGTGATTAAACTGTTCGTAAAAAACATAAAATAAAGGCAGGAACTGATTCTTATCAATATAATATTGATAGGAGCTGCAGTAATTATGCCATACTTATGTAAATGCCTAAAATAGTTGACGAAAAGATTGCATAATTGCAAGATGAAGAATGTAAAAGCAAACATTTCTAGGCTTTGGAAAGTGAATTCTTAGAGTCGACACGCCTATAAACGCGAATGGATTATTTCCTAGGAGCTGTTTGATCACGACAACTCAATTGCGTGAAAACTATCCATCTAACTTTTTTTAAACCGCTACCGACAGCTTTCACGCAATAAAACGAGATCCAGATGTCACGTAGACGAATTATTCTTTTTTTGGAATAACAAATTCGAAACAGTAAAACAAAGGAAGTTTAGAATTATAAACCATTTTATTTATTTTGTGAACGGTTTCTTACCTACTACTTATTTTTAAGAAAAAAATCAAATTAGTAATGTTTTTAAAAAAATTGAAGTATAGAGTTAAATAAATTAACACCGCTTCATTCCATTAAATGGCTTGCTTTATTATATCATGTTTTACAATGGTACTCGTATAACAACAACAAATGACACACCTCAGCGCAATTTTTCTCCTCCACGGTCATTAAAGCCGATGTTCTCGGAGCGTTAGTAAACACGTCCCTAGCTGTTAGTAATAAATCTACAACCAGTAAAAAAGCAAAGGTCTTGTTACACGTCCAAGGTTAGACACGACAACCGTTTCAGTACCTACATCAGCCGACAAAGACCGACCCGAGATTGTTACGTTCAACCTGATGGCAGGTTAAATTCAGTCATAAAATTCTTAAAAGGAAAGTGTGTAGGTATCATTTAAGATTAATTCCACGATAGGAAAAAGTACAAATGGAGTCGCATATAACTACCTAGGTATACATTTACAAGCGTGATTGTAAATTTATTTAATGTAATGTGATAAAACTTGCTGCAAGTAACTACGAGTATAAGGTTTATCAAAATTATTTTTTATTCGATAAACATAGTGCACATTGGAATTTCATTTACTGTTACACATCATCACGCACATGTGACTATGGTACTTAATTACTTATATTGTTGTGTCAAAAAAACAAAAGTGCCGAAATCATCGATGTCCTACTACTTAATTATTGCTCAAGATATTACTAGATGTACCTACATAAGCTTTTAAAATAAGAATGGATAGTAATTATAAAAGAGAACAAAATGACCGTGCTTATTTTATTATTGTCTCTTATATACACACCTCTATATGTATGGGACTCGCTGAAACGAATCAAATAAGCATAAACACGAAGCCATTGAAGAATTCCTCCTTAGATGGCTCTATTACGAAATCAGCACGACGGTATCAAATCATCTGTCTGTATTGTCTTCCGGATTATAAATACTTACGAAGTTTTAAATCGATTCGACAATTAAAAGAGGGTCGAACTATACTTCTAAGATTTATCTTAGTTATTACAAGGAAAACTGATACTAAAAGTGTGTTAAAATATTTCACATTATTCGTCTTTTCTACAACTTATTCTCTATGAGAACTTTACTTAAGATTTATGCAGTAAATGGCGAGCTTTCTAACCACAATAGGTAAGGTACAACTTTCAATCTGCTTGCATAAACCATCATGGTATAAGTTACAACCATCAAATCTTAACGTACCATACAATATCAGGTTTAAAAGCTGAAGAATTTTATTCTGAAGTTGTGCAGCTATGCTACAATCAAAAGCATTCACAATTCAAGTGAAACTCAGTACTTACAAAAACAAAACACAACATTATAAGCCTTCACAATGTGAGCTTCGGTCGCTCGAGGGATGAGCGAGGCTTTTAAAAGCTTTTCCGAAGGCAAGGCATTAAGGCAAAGTAAAGATAAAAGTGGTAACATCCTCCGGACGATACGTTGGCGAGCCATAAATACATTTATCTACGTTGCTTTTGTTACTGAGATAAATCGGGTCGTTTGACTAGTGCAACATTTTCGGATTGAAATATACAAACTGCGGCTGTGTTAGCACTTTGTAGACACACTCCGGCGCTGGGTTTCTGTTAAGTGTTGGAGCGCGCCGCTAACTTTTTGCAGCCGCGTATATCTCTCAGTTAAAAGGCGCACGTTCGCCGTTTCCGTTTAGTGTTAAGTGGTATATGATTAAAAATAATAATTATCCACTTTAAAAACACTTTTAAGACTGAGCTTTACAGAAATCCTATAAACATAAAAACCGCAGTAAAAGTTTATTAATATCAAACCACGAGACTACTTCGTCTTAGAATCGTTTGTCCTGACTTAAATGCTTGTGTCGTAATTAGGACGCATATATTTAATTAATCCTCGTATATGAATTAAATATTTCGTCCTAGTATTAAATAATTGCTCGTTTAGTAAAATATAGGTTTACGATCGTACAATGGTTCAAACCCTTACAAAGCTTTGCATCGTACAAAGTTATTAAAATACGTTTTCACACAACTGTCAACAAATTAATGAGTGCCTCATTGACTGCGGTTCTTAAACGCGTATTATAATAATATTCGGGCTCATGTTTAGAGTGGTTCACAAAATATTTAATGAGCGACCCATGTCACGCTCCGTCCCCGCACATTTGTTCAAATGCAACTTTACAAGTTGAATTGGATCATCATATTTTGAACACTGTTAAACGTGTTTAACGTTACTACATTATTATGCGCATTCCCTAAAATCACCAGTCGAGAAAATCCTCAAAATGGCGTTATACCGGCTATGAATAGCAATAAGCTTTTGATTCGACTTCAAATGTTTGCACTGTTGAGGTGATTACGCTTTGCAATATCCAAGGGTTTGCAATACATTGGACACATTGGTTGTGCTAAATCTATTCTCGATGTTACCGCAGACTTTTAAGTTACAAGTAGGTAAGTAAGTATAAACATTTTGTTATTCCTATACAAGCTATTTCACTTAATGCATTTACATACACGGGTATGTATGTAAGTACATATTATTATATACCGGAATGTTCGTTTTTTAAATTTATACTCTTCGTTATCTTATTTAATAACTAAATTAACTATAATTATTACTGTCTAATTAAGTACTTATTGTTAAGTAATTTGTTAAAATAAGTAGAATAGACAAATTTAATAATGTAAGTTTAATACAGTTAGTAATAAATCATTCACATGATGCTGGCATATATCTTTCAAGTGAGCAAAAGGTTAAGGCTTACAAACCTTGCCAACGACCTAGACAGTACATGATTCCACACTTTAAAAATAAGTCCCACCCGAGAAGTCAATGACAAAACCTCTCGATCCGGAAACACATTCTTAGAGCATAATATATGACCGTCGCTTAAGCAAAAGTAACTTCGATATTTCAACCCGTAGTTAAGTTATTGGCTGTTATTAATAACAAGCCTTTCCTAAGTTAATCTGACTTGAAAGCCATGGAGTCACACGTCGCGTAGGCAATGCATTGTTCGGAGAGCAAACAAAATACTTTAAGCCTGCACGTATAAAAAAACTAGCTCTTTAAAGCTCAGGCACACTATTTATCTTCCCATTAAAGACAAAATTAAGCAAGATGAGAATAAATATCTATAAAAACCTATTTTATTATGAATATGAAAATATCTATTAGTAATTCAATAGGTAAAGTACATCCCAAAATCGTATGCAGAACAATTAAAACAATCTTTTTCCATAGCAAATGTTTGCTAGAGCAAGACCACCTACAGAAAAATACTGTGACAACGTTACTAGTACGGCACTTTTGCGAACACACGCTGATAAAATTCTTCACTTCAAACCTTGTACCCTAAAGCAGTGACATATATAAAAATACTTTTCGTCTTACTTAACTTATAGGTTGCCGAGCGGTCGCTTAAGACTGCGTAAGAATAAAATGTTTATTAGGTAATCTCGTTTTGCCGGGCTGAAGGGTAAACACATTCGTGGAAAATATTCCCGATACTATAAAAATTGTATTGTTTTATTATTCGCTAAAGCATTAAGTGATCAATAGGTTTTCGGTTATTAGAAAAGTGGTTTAAAGACAAAAAAAATACTGAAATCTACAGAATATTTATATTTCATGTCATTTTAAAACTGAACATTTGAGATGCTAGTAGGCAGGGTGCGGTCACGTCACCTAACCCTTTACACCTTATTTGAATTGAATGTGAAAAGTATTCCCGCAACCTGGGTGGGAGTGTCCTACTTATTCTCGTTACAAATTCAAACGTTTGAAATATGAACAGACAGTGACTGTTTCGAATACCTACTAATAATTTATAGAACCTACCCACTTACTAAAATAAGACTAAAACTCAAGGATCTCAAAAAGTTCGTTAGTGTCTCATTAAATTTGCTTTACAAATTAGAATACCTACTTGAACTGTACATTTTAATATAGCAACAATGGCTGTTTATAAATTGTATATACTCGTATATATACATTCACTGATGTACCACATTTTTAATCGGCAATGCGTATTTTTGATGTTTCAATTAAACTCAGTTTTTGCTGGGACTTCCAACTACTTTATTCTTTTTGGAAACTTACTAGAACCTCGTGAATTATGTGTGCCAAAACAAATAAATACTATGCTAACAAAGTAACCAAAGTTTATTGTTGTTGGTGTCAATTTTTGAGTTGTTGATATATTGAAATAAATTCTGAAAGTCAGAAAGTTTAATAACCAAGTTCGATAACAGCATTATGTTTATGCTTCCATGTGGAATTTCAAATACACAATATTAAATGGACTTTATTCTGAAACACAGAGAGTCTATACTTGAATTCTCATAGTATCATAAGAGGAGTTGATAATATAAAATAATAATATAAATAAAGCGTCAGATGCAAAAAACATTTGGAAATACTCAAGTCAATCGTTACTCGTTAGCTAGACCCGGCTCAAAGTTAACTAAAGAATCAAAGTACCTCTTGAGTTAGCGCTGTGTCATTGCTCGAACTAAATGGAACAGTAACCATGGAGTCGATGTTTATCGTTATTTATATAAAAAATGGAGTTTTCTATTTTAGACCAAACTCTAAATATAGATAATAATCACCAAACCTTCGTGATCATGATACACCTTTATCGGATCGGAAGTAATCAGTAATAAGGTTTAAAAATGTAACTTAGATTCATTGTACTACTTGTATATTACACTATTGTATATGTAAGTAGTTTTACAGGTAAGACGAAACTCCTCTTGTTCTTTTGTATCAGCGTTGATGAATATGCTGACAAAAAAAAAACAAAATCACCTGGCAATATTTTTTTATTGATCAACTACAAAATAATTTATTCATTCATACAGTAAACCAAGCAAATTTAAATGCACAATAACTTGTTTCAAACTAATAGTTTGTATTAGTTTTTATTACCAAAAAAAAAATTGTTTTAATGCTTAAAATTGGCAAATGGTCGATACATTTTTTTAAATTATGTAGAGCACAAAATAAATGTATGTATGTGGACTCGCTTGAAAACTTGACTAGGTAATTCAATCAAGTAACTTATAAGGGTTACTTGACGGAATAACCTAGTCAGAGTTTTCCAGAAGCACCTAAGTGATACTACGAAAAATAAAGTAATACCTAATAATAATAATAATTTTGGCGATTAAAAGTCATTTCTTATTTTAAATTGACATTAAACTTTGTTACTATAATACATTTTTACAGTTTATTTAGAATTTAATAACCCGCGAACAAAATCTAGACTTTATTTTCCTTTATTACTCCAAATAGCTTGCGAAGCATCTCTATAGCTTTCATGTGCGTTGCAAGAGGAATACGAACGATTGAGTGGCCATAGGTTGGCGTGTGGGCCGTGGAGGACTATTGAAGCTTTTCTTTTTTTCTGCGTGCGCGCATCGTGGCCTGCGTTGCCCCGCGCCCGCGCATCCATTGTCCACCATCCACTAAAATAGCCCGCATTTTAGTGCCAGCAAGTGTAAAAATAAAATGACGTTTGAGTTATAGCGTTTGTACAGACTTAAATGATTTATTAGGAAAGTATTTTGTCGCTATGATTGACCACACCAAATGTGGACTAAAGTTACTAATTAGTTTTAAGGATGCTAAGTACGTTGTCTCATTTTACGTGAGAGAATAGAAGATTAGATTTTTGATTTCTAAATAAGGATACTGACATTATTACACAGATACCTATAAAGCCATAAACCTCATAAAGATAACGGATCTGGAGATATAGTTAACGTTGCTCATAAACAAAATGGACTCTGGAACGATCAATTGAAGAAATATTTGTAATTGATTCAAGTCTAACAATCTGTGTTTTAAATTATAGTGCCATAATTCACCGGGTATGTATGCAGCTGATAATAGTGTAATTGTATGTTTTAACAACAACGTAATTGAATTAAATAGAGATAAGTTTTTAAAAAAAAGTACGAAACTTAACAGTCGAGTAGGCTCTTTGCGATATCCAAATTATCCCAAGGCTGTGGTTCAAGCAGCGGCGAGACACGCCACTGGATACTAGATTCATAGAACACTAAAGTTTTAGCCAGTAATGTCATCTATAAAAAATTACCCTCTGCTCGTCGTTAGCTAGACTGGCAGCTATAAAGAGCCAGGATAATGTCTCGTGCGGCCGTAAAAATCGCGTCGAGTGCACAGGTGAGATACCAACTATCGTGGCGATTACTCAGGGGGACATCCTACCAGGGCTGTTCCGGACAGATAAAGTTTTAACAATTCAATGAAGCCCATAACTTGTCTAAGGCTTTTATCGTTGTCAAGAAATAAGCATACTCGTAAACTTCCTAGTCCGATAGCACTCATAGTGTTTATTTACTAGTAGAGAATAAGTTAGCTTGGCATTGTCGCATAATATTGCAATCAATCACCGCGATTACAGACATGTTTTAATCGACGTATATCTAGGCAAAATTTTAGCCTTAGTGCTCAAAACAGATACAGTCAACTAAAGGTCAACCTACCCAAAAACTTTAAGGTCACTGAACCGATTTTAAACATTAACATGTAGGACACACGTAGAGATGACTCTGAAAAAAATTGACGTTTTGTTGTAGATTGTACGTATTATACGTACTGTTGTTGTCTATACCTTTGTATTTAAATTTAAATCCAAATTTCAAATGATTATTGACTTATTTTGGACAATAGATTATTACAAGATTCTTTTAAGTATATTTCAATAATTTAATAACGTGAACTACATGTTATTAAATTAATTTAATTTATTTCATCTTCCTGGTGCTGATTGATTTTGTGCGCTGAGATAGCAATGAAATTACATGGGGTGTTAGCGAATGCAATGAAATAACTTATATTTGTAAATTAGACAGCCCTATTTAATAAAGTCTTGTGGCAACCTTGTCGCATGTTTAGGTGATGTCGTAAAACTGGGCATAGCGCACGTTAAAGCCTATCGGGCCTCGTCGGCTCATTTACAATTTAATACCAACAGTGAATACGCTAAACAAATACAGCATCCCTAATAACGCGGTTTAACGACCTTTTTTCCTTTGATTCATTAAATGTCAATCGACTCACATAAGATAAATGTTAATAAACACAAACTAGCAACTATATGTGTATATAGGCACCTTTAATAAAAGCTCGTCTACAATGTGTCACCATCTTATGAATATAAAATTCGCCATAGTGTCAAAGCCAGATTTTTGATCTTATCACAATAAGATATCTCAATCACTAGACGTTCGTTGATAGTCGGCTTAATGTCGCGGAAGCGTCAAATATTTTATCGGAGCTTTATCTTTATTACTACTTTGCCATGCATAAAATAGTACCTTTTACATAAACATACCGGCTATTTTAAGGTAGACTCGAATCATAAAGCTTCCATTGTTAATTCGTGCAACAACAGTGTTACGCACACTTTAATAGTTTATCTGGTTGAGTGTTTTACAGTGTCAATTAAAAATTACCACCTGTGGCAACTTAATTACTCCACTACTGGCCTTGCTCTAGCGATTACGTGCATCCATCGCCACACTGCTGGACTTTATTTCAGAAAAGCCTGCAGTTTCAGTTGTAATTACACGTTCACAATAACCCAAGTGTTGCCGCGGAGAACCTACACAATCATTATCCAAACGGTTACCTAAATTAAACTTTAATAAATAGCATGGAAGTAATTATCCTACAACAACATGGTCAGCGCTGAGGAGAAATTTAAACTATGCATGTTGTGGACCACGATAAAATCAATTTTGTACTTTACTGTCGGATGTCATAATAAATACTGCTATATAGCTTTTCATTTCGGTCTCATATAGAATTAACTACCGTAGCGCCGTTTGTCCGAAAACAAGTCTTACCCGCTGTAATATTAGATCAAACTTGAGTTAGCAAATGTTTTAATATGACGATCTTACCTTTCTCATGTTTCGTGGACAGTATTTATTTTTGTACAAGCCCAAATTCTTGTTAGAATCGAGCGATGAGAAGAAACTGGTTTTGAATTGTATCTCGTTTAAATATGTAGATAGTAACGCCCCCGAGGTGATCGCCAGTTGTTACCAACCATTTTATGTATTACCTCGCATTTCGTATAATATGATATGTTGTATCTCTATCAGAAAAAATGTTTGTTTTCTTTCGCATCGTAAATTATTAACATGTTCAGAACATTTTGACAGAATTATTGCCTGGAATTATTACATCAGGCTTTTATTATTACGATCAATAAATTAGATACAAATTTCACATAATACGTATATGGCTTTTATGTGTAAGTTATCTTAAAAATACAACCACTCAACTATTCGTAATAGAATTAGAGATTTACCAAAGAACGTCTACCTTAGAAACGGGTTTTGATACTTGTCCCCGGGTATAAAATACTAACAAACCATATTTTATTAGTTCAATGTTCCAAACTGGATTTTAGCCGTTATTCAAAAGAATTCTAAGTGCCAATGTAGTTTAACTCCATATACATCAACTTTTAACACTAATTAAAAATTAAAGGTTTTTAATTATTAAGTTTGGGTACTTTACCTTCAACGATTATGATCGTTTTAATATAAACTACGATTAGACATCTACATCTTTTCAATCAATTCATGTCAACTGCCATAATCATTCTAAATCATGATCATATCAAGAATATTCTTATTACTGAGTCAGTTATACATCCGTCCAAGGCCTAAAAAACTAATTGAGCACCATTATCAGCTATTAAGAACATAAATATGTGAATATTTAATGTTTATTCTAATGGTATCATTGCAAAACCTGGCGAAGAATTCAGTATTTTGCTAAGGGCTTACACAAGATAAGGTTTAGGGCTCACCCACATTATCAATCATATTGACGATTACGTATTCAAAGTGAAAATACAAAATCTCTAGAAATCTGTCTTATTTTTTTTTGTTTCTCATGTATTTATGGCAGTGTAAGTCTGAACCGTTTGTAGATTATGTTAAGGTGTTTTATGAAACACTATACCGAAGCACTACACTTATTGTTTGTAATGTCAATACTAGTATTCTTATTGTATTGCTTTCAAATATGTACTGGCTGATATCCTGTGATAAAATCACTTCAAAGAATTGCAAACGGAGTATAGCCCTTATAGTTGATCAGTATGCAGACCTCATATGGCAGTGAGAACGAATTAAGGGCAACATATTGTGATCCGACAGAGAACAATAGAGACTGTACGACACAAAAACCAGCATGCAACCACAAAATACTGGCCAACGAACCTCTGCTCGAAGCGGACGAGAGTATTAATTAGTCGTTGTAGGGCGACAATCACGCGACCATAATCTGGAAATTAATTCTATCCTTATCATATAACCATTACTTTTCCACTACACACAAATGATTAATATATCTTTCCACTTTACTTTGACTAAGCGACAGTAAATAGATCAACATAACGCTTCTTAATAACATGATCCAAATGGACACAAACCACATGGCGTTGTCCGGAAAATTAGCGGTAATCATGGTACGCCTAATTAACGAAAAACTGTCGCCAAGACGGGGCGCCAGAAAAGGATGCCCGAATATACGCGTGCATTGGCCGTTGTGAAACTCAAAAAACCGTTTAAAAATCACTCGCTCCGCCCACAGTCCGCCCGGTGACTCCTGCGCACTTATGATTTATCGTCGCGTGGACATCCCGCCCCTTGCACTAACTACCCGGCTTCCGTACCGCTAATTATACGTACATACGAGTACGCATCTCCCTCTCAAAATCTCAAACCGCATTCTCGATTCTGTCATCGGGAGCCTCAATCAGCATTGTAATCGAATTCGATACGGGATATTTTGTCTTAATCGCTGGTCCGGCTCGCGCTCTGCTGTATTTCCGATTGTATTCACTCTAATAATGTTTTATGGCCAAATAAAAGTTACACCTAAACCAGTGTAGAATTATACTCTGCAAGTAGGCGTACAGAAGCTACATAGAGTTTTTTTTAGGCTTAAACCAATCAGTAAAATTAGTCATCACATCTGAATGATACGAGGATGTTTAGGTATACAACTAATGTAAATTAAAAACTGAGATCCAATGTATAAAAATAATTCTGTATAACAGATTTTTAAATAGTAGTATCTGCATACATAAGAACACTAAGATTCTAATTATAAGAAATTGAGTGTAAATATTTTTATAATTTATCAATATTTTTACTGTAATGCTAGTCAAAACATTTTTATTACATTATTCTGTGTTGGACTACGTGCAAGTTAAATGAATAGGTTGATTCGCATGTATTGCCTGGCGTTTTAGACGCAGCACACGCATCAAGGACGTGAATCGAACGTTTTCAGAATAATTTGGAAGTGAACACGGCATGTTCTCACGCCATGGCCTGCGGGCGAGTAATATGCATAAACTAGCAGATGGTAGAAAATCTTTCCACTAAGTACCTACGCCCGGAGTAGTCCGATTAGTTGACCCGTTATCTGAATTCGGCAACTAGTTCATTTGCATGTTTCTGTTTATAGCAGCCGACAAATTTTAGCGAGATTACAAATTTATCTTTTCGACTATTAAGTCATACCAAATAAATGAAAAATATACAATTTTTCCTTAAAACTTTAAACTTCAGAACTCTATTATAGTATTAGTGCAATAATACGAATAAAAATGATTTTACCAAGTTCATTTACAGAAAACTGTAATATCTCTCAATATGTGCACACTTCATTTATGATTACTAGATAAAAGACAAATTGCAGCATTTATTTAGGAACACACGCACAGTCGGACATTCGGTAAAACTAATATAGAATTTATCCGTGACAAATTGGTCGCTTAGCCGACGCGCGTTGTACTGAATAACATTATGCGCCAGCGCGCTTTTCGAAAAAACTCGTCCTTGTTTGTTGTGACTAGAGAGTAGCGGCGGGTATCACCTGTCTCAAGTATCGACTCGATTTTTACGAGCCGACAGAATTTGAACCATTTAATTTAGAGGATTTAGGTTTGTAGTGTATGTGTGTGTAATCCTTAGATCTATAAAACATATGTATCGTACAAATTAGGACACAAATAAATATCATTTACTTGGGCATCGATATCATTCCTTTAATCACCCGAACACCTATAGTTTAACACTTTAATTAGAACTAACTAATTATAATCTATAGATAATTTCGTATTGCGCATTTATTTACGTAAAGGCTAAAATATGACAAGCACTTCACTTTTTATGCTAATTATGCTAAAATTTGCTGCATAGTGCTATTTTATAAACGCTTATTAGCTGTATTTCTAAAAACTAGTTATTACTGTCGAAAATCATTTCAGGTTTTCTTCATTTTATTGCAAAAAAATACTATCAAATCTAACTTTAACGCAGATTTGTTAAAAGTTTTCCCAACTTTCAGTTAAGATTAGTTATATCTATAAAAAATAATATTTTTTTGTTCTTACTAATTTATCGCCTTATTTTTATTTAATAAAAAAGCTATGATTGCTAATGTACACAACATATAAGGTTGGTAAGTAAGCTCGTATTTACATATTTCACAATTGAATGTAGATCGGATTTGAATATAATTCTATAAATAAACGCAGTTTTTTTAGTGGGTGTTATCGTTTTTTAGAAATGCACGTATTTTTATCTTTAACCTATTTATTTTGTTCGTCATACATTATGGATTTACACATAAATTCAACTCATCAATAACACCTTCTACGAAATTGAGTTCTAGTCAACATTATTGTTTGGAATACATCCAATAACAACCTTCATCATCATCATCATTTTAGCCATAGGACGTCCACTACTGAACATAGCACGTAGAACTGACGGTCGATGGGGCAGAAAGGTTCTAGAATAACAAACTCACATGATTGTAAATAAAAAAAGAATGTAGCCAAAGCACCTTTATTATAGGTTATAGAAATCAGAAACAACCATGGTCACCCAGAAAATATAGAAAAGTTTGTTTTCCTGACCTATCCGAAATCGAACCTGGGACCTTAGAGATGGCAACGCCAAGTCCGGCTTGCTCGCCTCTCGGCCATGGAGGTCGTCAAATGATTGTTGTAATTAAAATAAATATCGTTATAAAAACTTCGCCTGCGTTAAGGTATTTTTACTTTTGTTCAGAGTTAAAATAATCTTTAACCTTATAACTATTAACGATTTTTAAATTAAATCTGCACCCTTGAAGAACCTTGTAATCAACCATTCGATTTAAAACATATACAGGGTGTCCCGTAAAGAGCGTGCCAAAAGGAAACCATAGATAGAGCAAAAAAGGCTCAATCTCCTATCCGAAATTAGACTTCGTAGAAGTCGAACCATTTTTGCAAAAATTGCGATTTCGGGTCATTTTCCTTACCAATTATTTTCAGAAAATCTCAATTTTCTCAAAAACGGCGCGACTTTTACTAGGACTATTTTTGGACAAGAGATACAGCTTTTCATGTTCTATTTACAGTATTCGTTTGGCACGCTCTTTATGGGACATCCTGTATATGTATTATTATAAAAGAGCTACAAAATATGCTGATGCATTCTAATCATACCTACTTGCTAGGTTTAGTTTATGGTCTCAACGACCAAAGCTAATCATTCAAGTTCCATCCAATCAAGAGCTAAACTTAGCCCCCGCCGATGGCACGATAAACAATATTATAATTGCAAAACACAAAATCCTCATCCTTATTTTCAGTCACTTCATTTGTTCATTTATAGCGTCATTATGGTTTAAAGCCAGTGCATAAGTAGTCAAGATTTATCTGTAGATAGATAGGAAATTGTATGCGAATCAATATAAATAAATTGGCCAATAGAATGCCCGAGGTACACGCTTGGCTAGAGATCGGGCTCTATAACTCAACACGCAACATATCAATTAAAGGGTGTATTAAACATCCTCTCCATACACAGGGTGTCTTGATTTAAATGCGACTATAAAGCATATTCATTTATGAACTCTGCCTCATATATAAAAGCTACAGTTTCAATTCCATCCGCTTATGATACACGCTCATGGCCCAAACATTACAAACGTAAGATTTAATAAATATGTCTGAGAGGCAGAACTAGGCAGATATGTGCTTTAAATTCAAACCCATGGTAATGTTATTGCAAAACGTACAGCAAGGTACTGAAATGCAAAACAAAAAAGTAATTGATGACTGTTCTGTGACTACCACTAGGTAGGTATGCTGCGACCATTTCGGTCTGTTTGGTTTGAGATTTTTAACTGGTTAACCTGTCAAATTTCCAGGCCAGCAACGAGTGTTGCCACAAAGTTATATAAACTTTTTTGACTGTCATGTACTCGATTCACAATATTTAAAAAAACACAATAGTTACACAGTGAAAACCTTAAGCAGAATAACGTATCTATAATCTGTGGCAAAGTATTTGCAAGTATGTAGGTATAATAGAAAACCAACTCCAAAGTACATTATGTTATTACCCTCCACTTAGCTTAGCTACATTGTCTGAAGCAGGATTATTATGCGATTATTTAGTTGAAAGCTGACATTTCCATCAGATGGGAGAGCAAAGGCTATCGCTGTGTGCAGGTACCTCCGGAGATATCTCAGTTATGTCATAAATCCCGTTTTATTTACGATCAATATCTTACTGTGATTTACAACGACACTGTTATTACACCTCTCTCGCACCTCTACATGTGTAGCGTGACTATCTTTCTACTCGAGAACAGTTTACCAACGATTAGTTACACCTATAAATTATTACTAGGAACAATCTCCTATAGTTGACTGAGCGAGATTTAACCAAGATTTTAAAAAGGTGTATTAGATACTTAAACAAAACCTTGATTGAAACTCGCTCTTTAAAAATCGAATATATAGTTTAAACGGTATGCAATAAATTCGACAAAAATACTTTATAAATTAAGCTTTATCAGTTTGTGTTGAATTGAAATACATTTTTTGTATCAAATAATATTGACAGATTTGTAACTTCTATCAGCATACACTCATAACAACAAATTCGTTATGCCCATTACGGATGACTTCCAGTAGGTAACAAGTTTCTATTATTTCTTCCGTTTCCGGTTTTAAGATACCATACGAAAAAGAAAGTACCATCTAAAACTGATGTTGAGGTTATAATTTTATCAGCAATTAATGCATAAAACAAAATTATGACGATATTAAAAGACAATTTATTTTAATCTCAGCTTATTCAGCTGTGAAGAAGTGTTCTTTATCTGCAAATATTTCACATACTGTAATTAATTATTATGCATTTAGAACTAAAAAACCTACTTTTTTGTAATAAACTTATATAAGAAATGGACGGAAGTAAGCAGGTACTCTAATGGTTGAAAACAGTAATTACTGAATACCTACTTTATTATACTTTTATATTTAAAACATAGGGGGACAGTATACGCATAAAGGCGTCATAACAATAAAACTTCTACTGTGTCTGGAAGACTATCTATCAACGTGTCAAATAAGTTTTCTATATTGTCTCGGGTCTGGGTGTTGTGGTGCCGTCGTTGTTTCTGATTTCTGTAACACAAGTGCAAGTGCTTTGGCTACTTACCATAGGATCAGAGCAATGTATGTGATGTTGTCCAATATAAAATTTCAATATATAATATTATTAAATGTTGCAAATCAAATTCCTATACAATCTCACAACAATGCATGTGATAAAATTAGTTCAGAAATGTATCAAGAGATGTCGCTGTGCTTATTTAAATCGCGGTAGTATGTGCTTAACATAAGGTTAATAATACATTCAAGCTTACCTAACTGGGAATTGTCTTATATTTTCAACCAAACAATCCTAGTTATTTTTGGAACACGTACATGTTGTGCTAAACACCATCAATCGATTTTTTACAAACTACTGTTCTAATCTACTGTTTAATCAAAATCATCGAGATTGTACGTGTCTAACTTGTTTGACGTGACTGTTACGGACCAATACAACCAAACTACATATTATATAATATGAAAACCAAAAGATAAATAAGGCTGTAATTTTTGAATACCACTATTTAGTTATTACTACGTATAGTACCTAAGGTTTGTAGGCGAGATTTGCATAGCAAGCAGTGAGTCGCAACCCTGCTGTAGCAGTGGCACCGACCTCAAAAAGACTTAATAACTAATATTTCTTGGAAAACAATTTTACTTTCAATTCCAAAAATACGAACACGTTTATGTTAAAAAATAGTACCATATTATTTAAAAAAAACTATTTTAACCAAACAAATCGTATAACAATTCAGATGTTTTATTTTGAATATTCGCTTTGAGTATAAAATGATCACGATGACATTATAAACGGTTGGGCTGATGAATATGCCAAGTTATTAATTTATAACCTGGTTTTAATAGCCGGTATGGTAACCAGCGGCTCCGCCGCCAAGGAGTGAACTTAGGCCCGTATTGTTGATGATCCTAAGTATTTTATTATTAAATCAATATAAAAGTAGCTAGCTACAAGGGCCAGGGTATCTACCTCCTAAAATAACACTAATAACATATACCTCTTTGTTTTTAATAAAAAATGTGAAAAATCGATGCGCTTAAACTATAAACATCTTTTTTTTCATTGACTGATTTAGAAGAAACTAATAACAATGATTAAAAACGTTTAGGTTAAATTATTATTCCAATCAAAAGTAATAGATATCAAATAAGAGTCTCAGTATATTACTCAGGCCCTTTGTTCTGGACAATTAAAGTTGTCGGTGACTTACTTTTTTGCACTTACCCGCCAATTAACTTTAAGTGTCGGCGATGCCGGCTAGACGAGCTTCGTTTTTGTTCTAGCCTAGACCTAAAAATATGTCACTGGCAAGTAAACTCAATGGCGAAGTTAAAAATAGCATATTTGCCTTTGTACACCTTACAAAGAAGTTACTATTGAGTAAACATTTAAATGATGTAATAGTAAGTTTGAGTTAAATACAAGATTTTCTAACTTTTTGATGGTGACAAAAAGCTTTTCTATTCTGTAACTAGCTGTTGCTCTTTTATAATATTTTTTTATCTCATATTATATCATTGAAATATGATATCATTTTCATATGAAAATTAATTTTAAAAACATCGGTAAACTTGTTTACTTTTTGTAAGTTAGTTGATGAGAGAGATACATTGCATGTGCCATTTAGCAACTTTTTTATCTAAGATTGAGCGTTATCGTAATTAACTATGAATAAGGAATGCAAGTTACACATGAGTAAATATTCCTGCGTAGTAATAATTACATTTATTTATAAAACCCGTAGACTTTGATGTATTTAATGTGCGATTGAAGTAAATAAATAAATAAATAGAATATTGGACAACATCACTGATACTAAGTTAAGTAGCCAAAGCATTTGTGTTGTGGAAATCAGAAACAACAATGGTACCACAACAAATACTAGTATGTATGTGGATGTTAAGTTTACGTTTGTAAAATATTAATTACTTAGTAACACACTTACATTAGCTTCACTTGTAACTGTTCTACACTTGTATACTTCTTCTTGAATTTAAGTCACATGTCAAAACTACCCTAGTGTCTAATGGGTATTATAAAATTCAAGACTATCTTGATTACAAGAATGTAGAGTCCAGCCTGCACTAAACTGATGTACCTACCTGTTTATTTTGTTTTTTTTTGTGGCAGCTAGCTAGTGGTGACTGAGTTTGTTTCGGCGTTTCTTCTCAGCACTTGCCAGATTGTCTATGTCTTGTCTCGAAGCGCTAGTAGGGCCCAAAAAATAAGGAGACATATTCTGCCCCATATAGGCGAACAATGTTATTATTGACGTTCATAAGTGTCAATTTTCTGTCCATAATTGAATAAATGATTTTTTTGACTAACTATGTAATCAAATCTTAAGTAGATTTTAACCTACTTCTACCTGACGGTAACGGTTTGACACTTTGTAAGTATCTGACATTCGGATGACAATACAATAATTTGTCACCATCGTGATAACTAATGATGAACCTGGTGGTGGATGGTGGAACTCTTCAATGGCTACTAGTAAAACATTCGTGTTTGGGCTAATTTGATTTGTCTTGTCGAGTTCAATACATATAAAAGTGTATTTAATAGTTTTTAAACTATGATATCAATTATGTACGATATTCTTCTTTTCTTCATGGTGATTCTAAATCGACACCAACAAGAATTTGCCGATTTCTAATGCCATTGCTGGTTACAACTTTGCCTATCGATGTCCGGATTAAGGTTTTGCCCATAAAAATTCTTCCTTCTCTTTATTCCCTAACGTTGCTAAGCCATCATTGGATTACCGCTAACGTTAAATATAAATAAAATAGCCACATACTATGGCGCACTTAAAAAATATTTCTTTTGTGCCCCTACACTTGCACAAAGAAGGACCTAAACCATTTAAGATCGATATGTTTTTTAATAATTAGGTTCCTAAACTAAATGAATAACCATTACTATTCTGTAGTTTGCCCAGAATTTGTCATAAAAGATAACTTAATTTTTCATGAAAGCACGATCTTTTTTAAAAAAGTACCTAGTTGTCTGATTGAATTTTATTAGCTACTTCTGTTGATTTCTAACTAATAAATAAATTATAATACAGTTGTAAGTGATTAAAACAACGCCCTAAGTATCCAGAAGTATACACAAGAACCTCTTCAAAATCCCAATTAAAACGGAGATTGCCGATTGACCAAAAGTGTTTATGAAGCCTATCTCCATCTTAATGGCTTCAGATAGACTTATTGGGCGATAAATTGGCTACTTGAAATATTTGCATTTTCTTCGCTTTGTTTTATTTTGGCTATTGCTAGACACCTTTGTCTTCCGGCACCTAACCATATTTATTTTGCATCTATACAGTTAATTACGTGGACAAAACATTAAATTTTAGAATTTGATATCTACAACGTATTTTCTCGTATGTTTTATACAAAATTTATTTAATCAAATAACCTTTCTGTAATATCTGATTGTGCAAATAATATCTCTGTCATTTAACGCGTTTATGTTAAACAGTTATTTAACACTAAGTAAGACAATTTATAAATTACCCGCGATGTGCTTGTCGGTGCAGAAAAGTACTTGTCCTAACTTTATAAAATTATAAATAAGTAGCCCCAATTATGCTCTAAGTAAAACTTTAATCGGGAAGTAATTAAGAAAAATTCTGATTACTTCTAATAGTAATTAGTAATACTTAGTCAAAATCTACAAAATGAAAAATGCTGAATTATTAAAATACTTCATAATCATAATTAAATAAATAATAACACAATCTAATAGCAAACTGATACGAAAGAAAAACCAAAAAGCTCAAGCAATGCTTTGTTGTAGAGAATAAGCTAAATTAGTAGTTAGTTGTATATAGCATTTTAATAACATCATTCATTCCCACGCCAAAATTCGCGGCACTCAGCTAATAGAATTACCAAATTTATATCCGAAACAGTTATGTTACAACTTAAATTCGTACCTTCTTTGAAATGTTACAATCATTATCCGTTTACACCACAGTCTAAATATTCCCAGTCAAAAACATTATCTATTTATCAAGTAAAGCGTCGAATTTCTAAATTTGTTTTATTTTCAACGGTCGTTAAACTTTATTTATGTGTTGTGGAAGCAGATTTAAAAGGCTCAGTGGGAGTTATCACAGGTTCAATGTTACAACCTTCATTATTAAATTTATAAAATTATTTTTACCTACTAATTCATGTGTACACTGTAACTACACAAAAAATTTGTAAATTTAATGCTATAGAGCAAATTTAATAATTGTGATTGTATAAAATGTATTTCACCATGGTAAAATATTTCAATATTAAAAGAAGTGTTCAAATTAAATACAAATACAGTAAAGGGGGTACACTTCTATTAAAAGAAGTAGTACCAACCCATGTAACATTTTATCTTGGAAGAACAATAAAGATTATTTATTTTTTTATTAAATATTGAGAACAATGCAACAAAAATGATTATTGTGGGATAAGAGATAGACAAATACCGTCGCGTACTTTTTTGAAGGCCTTTTTAAGAAGATATACGATTCCGTAGTACGTCGACTTTGTTTTATTCTATCTATCGATTAATTAAAACTGAATGAGTACGGCCATCGTGCCGTGTGAAGTGAAGTGAATGAATGAATGAAGTGTATTCTTTACGGCCGTCCCGTAAAGAATACACTTCCTCACCGCCAACAGGAGGCGTGTCGTAAGAGGCGACTAATGTCTGTAGCACGAGACGGGCAGCAGCGTCTGCGTGCGAAATCTTATAAAAATACTGCGCTCGCCAACCCGCCTGCCAAGCGTGGCGAGTATTGGCAATCCCCCCCGATGGAAGTCATTGGGGGACGCCTGTGTTCAGCAGTGGACGTCCATGGCTGAAATGATGAGTACGGCCACATGTTAAGATTTTATAAACCTATGTTTTTAATTATACAAATGGAGTGAGAAAATCGTGCCTAAGCATTTATTACTCCACCATACCTTTCATGCAAGCACCGTTGACAGAATAAATATTTACAAGAATAAACGGATGTTAGTCAAACCTGTTTCATTAATCAAGTTACATAAATTATACAAAATTGAATGATAGACTTGACTTTTTATACGACTTATTTTAAATTGCTCTTGTGTCAGAATATTAAATTAAAACATTGAATTCATTGAAAGTAACCTACAGTTGAGCTTTAATCACGCTATGTTCAAGGACCTTAATGTGAACGCAAAAAGACGTACGCAGTGTTTTTACTAAGTCATACTCTAAGTATACAAAAAGACCAAACCAGGTTAAAGTCTACTAAATACTGCTTTAAGAGATCATGTAAACGCTAAACAATCCATACGCAAGCAGTATTGTTTTTACATGATCATTTATATAGAAACTAGCTGTCCCGGCGAACTTCCTACCGCCTCGTTTTCAACCGACTTTAAAAAAGGAGGAGGTTCTCAATTCGACTGTATGTTTTTTTTTTTTGTATATTTGTTACGCGATTACTCCGCCAATTATGAATCGATTTTAATGATTCTTTTTTTGTTTGGTAGATCATACTTCAGAGTTGGTCCCATATAAATTTTATCGAAATTTATTTAGAACTTTTTGAGAAAATCAACAAATATATACCCAGATAATATTTTGGTTGTGGTTCTTGTTACCTATCTTCGACAAATATGAGCCGATTTTGATGATTTTTGCTTTATTGAATAGCTTATACTTCAAAGATGCTATGATAAAAGTTTGAAAAATAAAAACCACCCCTAAGGGTAGGAAAATAGGGGATGAAATCGGTGTTCAGCAGTTAGATTAGGATTTATCTCTAAAAATAGATGAAATAAGTAAATTTTATTTAAAAAAATAAAACCGACTTCAAAACACTAAAATGCTAAAAATAATCCTAACACTTAAGTACCTAATCAGTTACTTTTGGAGTCGGTGCCTGCCGATGAGAGATTCAATGTTTTTGTTTGCACCGACTCCAAAAGTAACTGATTAGGTACTTAAGTGTTAGAATTATTTTTAGCATTTTAGTGTTTTGAAGTCGGTTTTATTTTTTTAAATAAAATTTATTTGTGAATTTTTTGATGTTTTTATAGATATTCTACCATTGGGGACGGAGACAAATCCAAAAAATCATAAAAATTGGCCAAGCCGTTTTCGACTTCTAAATGGAGTAACTAACCCGACTTTGTTTTATATTTAAAAAGAAATATGGAAAAAAAATAGCAATACTGCAATAAGAGATCATGGTTTCTAAGGATAACTTCGTTAATCAAAAGAAAATATATAGTAAATAAACTTAAATGTTAATGACAATAAAATTAAATTGGGAATTTACCATGTATTTAGCCAATCGTTTCCTCCGTCATCATGGCACATGAAACTGTTCTGAAGAAATGGTAAATATGTTTTTATTTTTGACCATAGCAGTTTATAAAAGTACAATAATGTACGTCCCACTGCAGAACACAGGCCTCACCTCAACTATGAGCTGGTTTGGGCCATACTCCACCACGCGGGCCCAGTGCAGATTGGTGGAGGGGTGTTGTAAGGCCAGCGACTTAACCTTACTGTCAGATGTTATTAAGTCGCCCTAAATACTAGGCTTCACGACTACTATCAAGCGACATTAGCCGAGACCAACTTTAAACGTGCCTTCCGAAGCACGGGAGATGCTTGTGGTAAATGTCACTAAATACGGTTGGAATGGTCAGCCATCCAATCACAGCCCAGGCGTAGGTGACTTAACTTTTGTAATCACTACCAAAGTGCTGCCGCCACTGAGCTACAAGCGCCTCATTTACAAAATTCTAGTTTATAAAATGAAATAACTTAATGTTCGTAGTTTTTGTATGATTGCCCAGTACGTAGCTACATATACAAGTACTATCCATGAGACGTATTCATTGATCACAATCGCAAGACAGAGCGTGAAATGGTGTATTCCACGCTTGTAAGTGTTAGTTTATAATTGTGTCGAGCTAGTTTAGATATCTGGCATTGCGTGGATAAAAAACAACTCAAGCACTTACAACAAGTACCAGTTTTTATGTAAACGTTTAGCCACTATACCTGAAACAAAAAAAAACACCAATAACGTATTTCTTTACGACTAAGAGCTAAAATATACTCAAGTGTATCGTTACGTATACCTTATAAAGAAAAAAATTTACAACACATTATACTTAGTTTTTTTATTAGTTTGCTAATGTGTACTGTCTGTATGCTTTTTTAACATGGCTGAAACAAGTTCATTCGATACAAAATATTAAGCAATTTACATAACATAATTATCTGCTTGTTGAATAATATACCTAAAGTCTGATTAGAAGTAGATACAGAATTCATGTACAACATTTTACAAGTAAAAACCGGATATGACCGTGAGGTAATTGAAATAGGGCATGAGTAGCCCTTTGCACATAGCGAATAAGAAACATTTAGCGATCGAATCGATATTATAAGTCCGGCGTAGCCATTAGTAGTTTAAATCGTAGCCACACACTGCAATGTTTACAAGCTTATCGTGACTGGCACTATATCTCGCGTGGTCATTTAGATCATAAAACAATAGAACAGTTGCAAGCTAGGGAATGCAGTGCGCGGCTATGCAAATACTTGGGGTCGCGACCGCAAACATGAATATTGATATAGCCCTGCAGATCGCTGATTCTGCGATCCGGCGTGCGATAGCAGCGCCGCCCCTGCACTCCGCCGCACGATTCGTAAGCGAATTAACTGATTATCTGACAGACTTGGATCTACGTAGAAGTGTATCGAAGGCCAGGAAATGGATGCACATTTAACTTCACGCAGGGTTCCTATTGTGTGGCCTCGCTCGCACAGATTACCGGTAGGCGAAAACGCTGTTCTTTATCTAAGTTAACAGTAAGAGATCACGATCCGTTTTCAATTCCAAGAAATAAACACTGCATTTATAGAGAACCATGGCCATCAAGCTTGAGTTTGTGTAAGAAATGCATTTCCGAATGTAGCTCTATCATATTCGATCAAGCATTTTAATTCATACAAGAAACCCGTAATGAAATAGTACTTGATGCGGTAAAGGAAATTTAAGTGCAGCAAAAAATTCATTCCGACGCATAGCGAAATATGTACTTTAGGAATAATAAGAATAGCTTGAAGACGCAGCGAAGTGGTCACGCAGCCACAATGGTCGGGTCGACTAAGAAATGGCTTCAAAAACGTATATAACTTCGTCAAATGGTCATAAAATGAGACCCGTTTTATGGCGCACCTTTATAGCCGCGGGCTACGTAAGGATGAGCGGATGCCACGGCTATTGGCGCCGAAGTTGGCCAACTGGCCGCTTGGCTGGCCAACGTTTGTCACACGCGCCCAACTCGCAACAAACTTGCATTCAACGACGAATTGTGCGACCGCGGTGTAAATTTTTTGCAATACTTTCGTGTGCGAGTTAGTATACCATTTATATCTTTGTTCGTTTTAACAAATAAAAGTATTACAGATTTTGTTTATAAAGTGTTTTAACGTCGGTGTTTATTATGGAAATTACAAAATATTTATTATGCTATATCAAACACACAGTGGAAATGAAATAATGCATTTCGTTATTGTCTTTTCCATAGCTATTTTATTATTTGTAAATATAATTGGATATTAATAATTTCTGAATTGTAATTTATAAAGCTGATGAATGGTTATTAAGAACGGTATGATACATTCATATAAGAATTCGATGTATTTTATTTGGATGACAATCGCACATTGTTAATTGATAAATTTAAGATCCAACAATAGGATACCATGTGAAGCAGATACAGCTGGATAGAGATAAGATTTCTTTAATGACCTGAAATATTTACAAAATAAGGTGCCTGCCAAGTCTGTCTCTAATGAACACTTGTCTTATCATTAACCGTGGTACGTGGAAAAAGCATCCTAATTGTTTGCCCTTAGATCTTCGCCTGCTGATCTAACCCGGCCGAAAGAAACAACAACAAAAAACAGGTTTAATGGATTTCGATGTGAGACACTGGTAGTTCAATCAATTTTTGATATCATCTTTAAAATGACAATCTATTTAAAGGGTTACATTTCAAGGTAGTGCCAAATTTTAAAAATAAAGTCTATAGAACAATGTATAAATTCTTTCGTTAGTATTTCTGGAGTAAAATATACAATAAAAATTCGAAAAAAAAAGAAAACGCGAGATGCGCCGTCATTTATCAGAGATCACAGGCATACGCCAAAGCCGCTCCAACAAGAACCTCATGCAGTGCACATACGGTGCAATTTAATCGAGTAATTGTAAATGTTCTATTATTAAATCGTATTTTTCAAATGCAGAGTGGAAGAATTAACAATGAAAAAAAAAACTTTGTTTTTCATGAAGATCGATTTAGTTACTGATTCTAAATGGTCTCTGAAAAATGGGCACTACCGTAATAAAAATTAATCGTAGTTTCCTTTGGTCATCGCATCACGCGCAAACGGATAGAACAATTTCGATAATTCTTTTTTTGTTGGGTTGTTATTGTCAGGTTCTTTTAAAAGAAAAAAATGAGAAAGTTGCGCAGAAAATCCTTTATGAATAAACTAAAAACCACGCGAACGAAGTCGTATGCAACAGCTAGTATGTTATAAATTAAGGACTATTGAATTTCTGACGGCGCTTTAACTCTAGGAAACACGAGTATTTGGTAGAAAACAGTCTTACTTCTACCTACTTACCTACATAATTCTAAATTATGATTATATTGCTTGCAATAAACAGACAACGAACTTAAATTATAATAGTAAGTATTTGCCTTCATCTACTGTTAGAATTATTTGGAATTATACGAGTACGTAGGTATTTAAAAAGTTATTTAATTTCAATACATTTATTAAAAAACTTAAATATTAATGTAAACCACGAGTGGTACTTTGACTAAAAGATAATAACATCGACTCTACTCGACAATTGCAATTTTAGAATTATAATAACCTTGTATTGTTTTGACTAAGATAATTTAGAGACATTCATGCATAAATTGTTTTGATTTAGAGTCGGCTGGAGCACTTGAACTCGTAATTATTTATAGTTTAAATGAAGCTATGTCGTAAACGTCCCCACTGATTTATTTACGAAGCCAAAGTTATTAAGGCGGACCAAAAGGCGCTTCTACGTATACAAGTAGGCAATAATAATAATGACCAATTTCCAATGGCTGGCATGGCTGGTTCAATAGCCGCACCTGCAAGGGAATAACGATTTTAGTACAATAACACCAATATCTTTAGTTTAAATTTGTTCAAGTCACGTACGTTCGTATAAAACAATTTTAAGTATCTTTTTTTTTTAAATACTGAAAAGTTAAAAAATGTTTTCATTTAAGTAATTAAACAGTAATTTTTGGAGTCTGTGTAAAACTCTAAATTGCTGACATTTTTAATTTTAAAGTCACTTTTAAATAATATTTATTTTTAGTGTTAAATCTTCCACAAAACGAATTCGAGTTTAAATAAAAGATTTCCGCTGTACACCGACTTTATCCCTAATTTTTGCACCCTTAAAATGTTTGGGAGTATAAGCTGTAATAAATAAAAACATCATAATCAAAATTTGACAATGGTATCGCGTAACATAAACAAAAAATAAATACAGTTGAATTGAGTACTTCCTCCTTTTAAGTCGGTTGAAAATTAACGCGTATTTTATAAAATGTAATGATCTAACTACCTTCTTCTTCAACATGTTCCTCAGGGCCGAATATCTAAATAGTAACTATAATCTTAGCCGATTACTTAATTCACATTGTAAGTGTGGCTCACTTTCTTTTTACCGCCAATGTCACAGAAAGACTATTCATCATATTTGCACTACAATTGTGCGATCACAATTTTAACTCACCATAAAATCTTTCTTTTAATGAATGAAAAAGATTGTGTGATGAGATGCCATTTCTCCAATTTCAAAGAATGGTTTGTACCTGCTACAGGAATCGTAACTTTTTTCAACTGATGATGTAAGGATTTCTAAGAATGACAAGGACGTAAAAACCTTTTAAATATTATTACTTATTTTAGAAACTAAATATTATATTTTGTTATCTAGTGTCTGACTTAGATTGCATACCCTACCCAAAGTAAACTAAGCAAACGAGTAGGCTTGCATTTGGAGACGTCATTTTCTTAACGACTAATTAACAAAAACCGTTTTGTCAAATTTATATTCTGTAATCTTATCTAACACTTACTAATTAGTCGTTAAAATAAATGACATATTACGCGTGAAGCAATAAAGTCTAGTTTGCACTTTATTTAGTAATTTAGTCGAGTGACAAGGGATTTTTTCTATAAATTAGCTCTACTGAAGCGCTTACTAAACTACTTAAGTAAATGTATATTGTTTGGACACAGCTGATACTAAAATACTTGCCTAGTCCGATCTAGAATGTCCCAAGGTTAGTTCAATTTGTTTAATAAAGAGACAGCTATTCATTTGTTTATTATGCCTCTTAATTGCAATCATCAGTGTCATCAACCTTTAGGGCATAATTAAGACGCACCAAAAACTATAAACTCACAAGGGTCTTAAGCAGACGTCTATAGTATAAGTGACCCGTACAAAAGCTCCCCTCGGTTAACTGAATTATAACGTTGAATAGGCTTATTACTAAAGGTGGTCGGTGCCGTTTTATGGTATAGAATAAATTCTTTCTCACACACTTGTCCCGAGTCTGCAGACAGGTAGGCCGGTATTTAGCGTCTAGATATTTGAGTTTGACGCCTTGTTAGTACTCAGTACTATGTTCCACTCTGACAAGTAAATGTTAGGGTTAGGATTTAGTAACGTTAACTATCGTTAATTATTAATTAACGCCTACTAACGTTAATCGATTCAGTTAATTCTAGTCAAATCGTATAAAAACACAGATTGAGTAGACAGAGAGTGTGGGTGGGTAAACTAGGATACACTACATATACAGGGTGACAGGTAATACGAGGAAACCACTTTAACATGATATTCTATCTGTACCTCTTAAAATAAACAACTTTTATTATAGAACAAATATCAAATTCAGAGGAAAAAAACCTCACCTCTCCATAAAAAATGTCATTTACCCCGACGATAATTTTTTCGTACTGCGACCTTAACCCCCATAGCAAAAGCTGTTTATCTTAATATGCAGAATATCCTATACAAAGATTTTCTTATCCTACCAGTCACTCTGTATACTTAGCTAAACAGTTTTCAAACAGAGGAGCCTACAGATGCTCAGATTCAACTCTGGTAATCCAAATCAGGTGATTAGATGATTTTTGACTCCATCTCCCAATTATAAATCGCCTAAGAACACTTACCATCTAGGCTAAAACAGCCTTGGCCAATCTTCGAAGAGAGGTTGGCCGCTCGCTGATGACACAATTTGGTAAGGTGGAGGCAGGTGGCCGAGCGGCAGAGTGGATGTGGCTGTGGTGCAAATCTACAAACTATGGACCACTTGCTGTGCTGGTTTTTATGTCCTTATTCACCTGTACGTAGAGGACTTTAAAAAAGGGGCGACACAAAATGCTATTGAAGTTGCCAAAGTTTTGGAGTCTATCCAAAATTCTAGCCATTGAGATTATTGACTACAATCTGGAAAAAGGAGGTATTCACTTACTATGCTTCAATAGTTTAATTTCGCGACATAGTTCGTCAGTCTCATACTTGATATTTTTTATAATTTTCATTGGAAAAAATCCTTATTTCCCTTGGTCACGCCATAACTTGAAAACGACTTAACCGATTTCATCCATCTTTTTTTAAAGTTTTCTAATACATAATCCTTATAAGGTTCCTATGGATTTTTTTTTCAGAAATTTGCGCAGAAAGTCATTTATGAATAAACTAAAATAGACTACGCGAACGAAGTCGCGTGCAACAGCTAGTTTTTAATAAGAAACAATGTATGCAGATGTCTAGCTATTTCCAGATGAAAATACCGCTGATTTGTTTGATTATAAAAAATAATTGCAATCGATCCATTGCCATTAATTACTCATGTAGAGTCGGCAACACATTTGAACGACCACGCTGATTATGCTAACTGCCTCCCATTATACTAAAGAACTGGAATGAGTGGGTCTTTGTCCTGGATAGTAATAGCCTATTACGTTACTTTATTATATTATGAGAGATAAGAAATAATTTTGGAACTGGAACCTAAAAGACAGGATTCCGCGTTTTAACAACCAATTTGCTGTTTTGCCGTTAAAAACATACTTTTACATATAAATTGTCTTGCTAAATGGTTGTAATGCATACTTGATGAATACAGAATTATAATTTTAAGGGACCTACGCTGTGGGCTGATACCCTTTACTTACAATTTCACCAAGTGTAAACAGTCCTGCGACCATCTCGACACCGCTCTGAAGGCACTAAATGAGATTTTAATCAAAACATTTTTTATAAAATTTATGAATTATAATTTGCTTTAATTGTACAAAAACTAGTTGATGAAGTTATAAATTAGTACATTTACAAAAAAAAAAACAAAGGCATAATCAAATTTTTAAAGTCACACCATTTATATATATTATTCCGTAAAAATTAAACATTAGAGTCATATATTGTTTTACAACGTGGCATCATGGTATTAGGGCATTATAGAAATCCTTTGATTATAAAGCGGGGTTAAATTTATGACCAAAATTGCCACCTGTGAAACCGCATTTAGTTGCAGGCCGATCCTTTCAATCAGTAACCCTAAATCAAAGAATGGTTTTACTTTATTTAACCTAAACATAGTACCTAAGTACAAAATATGTATACTTAATACCTATATCGACCATTTTATTCGTCAAAAAAAGTTATCTGGCGATTAAAAAATCGGCCCTTAGAATCTTCTTTTATTTTTAAATAAGTTTATGTTGAGGTTTTTTATTAATTAATCCTTATTACCTGTCTAACATTTTCTCTTCTCTGTCTTTAAAGTAAATGAAAAATAGTCGATGTGCGTCATATGCGACATACTTACAGGATAAAAGATTGGTAATATGCATTTCTTTTATTCAAACAACGTGAAAATTACTACTTACAAAATATCTAACATATAGCTTCTAGAGAATGTGTCGTAACAAATATCGCGTTAAAACTATCACTAGGATATTACAGGTCCTCTAAGCGTTTTGTTAGTACGAGTAATTCTAAAACATCGAGAGATTATTTCGAGTTTACGCAAACGATTTCTACCTGAGAATTTATTCCGAGTGGCTCGTAAACTGGATCTGTTTCTATAAATTAACAAATTAATTCCGAATGTTTGTCGTTTAAATAACTAATTACATAACGCGAGCCTAAAGCAATTAAATAATTTAAAATTGTAACAAGGGAAGGCGTGGGAAACGTGGAGTAATTACAAAGAAACTTTGACCGCGGTTTCGCTTGCGTGGGCTTCCAATGATAGTGTGAATGCCGTGATATGAAATCTCTAGCTACGAGTATGCTATTCACCCTTTTAGTTTTATGACTTCTACCGTTCATTATCGCTCGCCTACATGACACCAAGATTTCCTAAAGTTCTATTTACGACTCAATTAAAATAATTGCTCGAATTGTACATCAGTACGTTTTACATATAGTTAAGCACTTGAATCAAGCAACAAGAAATGAAGCAATGATTCAACGTCAAGCATTAATGTGATAATAAAGGTTTTCAAATATAAAAACCGCGAGATAATTTGATGATAGAATAAAAATGTGTTTGAATGTACATATAATATGATTTATAACATTATTTTATGAAAGTACAACTCTCTCTATCATAAGACTATTTATTAGCAGTTTCGTTAGCATCCACTATAATTTACGGACAGACCCACAGACGGTCGTATTTAATATCAACAAGGCTTTGAAGCCAATCGCACTCTAAATTTACGTACAACCTCTAGATCGTGAATCTATGTAGTCCGTAATTATGGGTTACGCGCCGGCCAAATTAAATATTTTAACGGCCCATTTCCTTTAAAAATTAGTGATGTGTCAATGCGTGTCGACGTAAAACACAAACTACCTACCTAAATTAGATTTTTTTTACTTGAACATTTTATTTGCAATTTTTTCATGGGGCCTTTCGGACCACGATGTGAACCGCCGCGATCTATTTTTTAAAGTCATAGTGTGTTAAAAATCTTGAAGTGAGTTCAATAGAAAAATTGAAATTCGTATTAACTTCCAAAACGAGAAATCTAAGGATGCTTAATATTTTTACTCCAATAAATTTTTCAACTGCCTATGGTGGTGAGAAGAAATGTAAAGCCAAGATTTCTCCCAACTAGAGCGAAAACATCGATAATATCGATACTTCAGTTCATCTCTAATTTATCGAGTTAGCTGCCGTGCGGCGCTGGATCACCGTTCGCGCCCTCTGCAATTATCGATGAAATGTAGCGCCTGCGCTGTCTATTGTCTGCCAGAATCGGCGCAGTGACACCGCCGTTACATTGTTTCAAAACTCTGTAGGCACGGGTTAAATATTGGTAATAACAAGCAAATTCAAAGCAATTTCTATAAACTTTATTATACAGCCACTACTTTTACTAACCAATTACCCTAAAAATTGAATGCAAAGAGTAAAGGTTGGAAACTTTTCAAGTGGAGAAATTCCCATAACTTTTGGTGTACCACATGGTAGAGTATTAGGGCCTACTTTGTTTCTCTGTTATGTAAGAACCAGAGGCGTCTGTACCCATGGTGCAGGGTGTGCGTTGCACACGGGTGCAGTGGTCCTAGGGGGCGCTGAGCGCCGCTCGCTACTTAGTACTCATTCCATTTAGACCACGAGCTTACTAGGGGGCGCGATGTTTGCACACGGGCGCTACATGGGCTAGAGACGCCTTTGGTAAGAACTGTGTAATTTATAACTTGATAACTGAAGGATTACAGCTAATGTTGATGACACTGAAATAATACAATAAACCACATCAATGCCTCGCTCTAAAAGTAAAAGAAAAAGGTACGCCAGGTAGCGCCAATGAATTATTTTAGAAAAAAAAAACATTACCATAAAAAAAATCTAGTAAGTCGACCTTGAAAGTAGACATATGCTGTCACTGGTTTTTTTTTTTTTTTTAAATGCTAACATACATGATTTTTGCGTAAAACCTTTAACGCAACGCACGCAACGAAAGCTCTCAAAAGGAATATTTTTCCCGCTTTGTCACCATTTTTCATTGATACTTCGCTCCTATTAGTCGTAGCGTAATGTTATATAGCCTAAAACCATTCTCGATAAATGGACTGTTCAACACAAAAATAATTTTTCAATTCGAACCCGTAGTTTCTGAGATTAGCGCGTTCAACCAAACAAACAAACAAATTCTTCAGCTATATAATGTTAAGTATAGGTAAGTATAGATGAACTTGCCCTCTATTCAGAAACGTTCGAAAGTAAATTTTCGACACAAAAACCACATAACACTATACGAGTCAGATTTAGCGTTAGAGTCACGTGATTTATCGTAAGTCAATTTGTTATCGAACTGCAATTTTAATTCAAAATCAAAAATATCCTTCAAATTCAAAGCGATAGAAAACTTTAATTCATACTTATCTATCTCAGATATCTTTTATTATTGCTTCTATCTTGTTTTGATATAGCAAATGAAGGTTGAATGAAACAAAAGTAACGGCGTTGTAAAATTCTTTTTCATTACTCATACTCGGATGACAGATTTGGGCAAAATATTTACCATTTTTTCAATACTGGAAATGAAAAATAATAGCTCAATTGCTGGCTGATCACAGAAAAAAAAAGACGGAAAAACAGGAATCCGATCTTTATTTGTTTTTCGAGTTAAAGAACTTAGTGATTAATAAGTACTCTTTGGTAGAGTTTTGTTGAATTTCACTCATTTTTTCTTTAGCTAATTCATGTTTTTATTTATATTCAAAGCAAACCTCGTCTCGGGACGGATTACAATGATCAGTCTAAGACCATTTATATCACAAGGTCTACAGTAAAAACCGGCCAAGTGCAAGTCACACGGAGTGCTTCGTACTATTATCTATAATATTCTATGAATATTTCGAGCATCTAGGTACCTGTTGCCGTTGCCGTTGCCGTAGTATCGAGCAAAAAAGGCAAAAAAAAACAGATTGTTGTATGGGAGACCCACTTAAATATTTATTTTATTCTGTTTTTAGTATTTGCGGCAACAGCAATACATCATCTGTGAAAATTATAACTGTCTGCCTATCACAGTTCATGAGATCAGACGGACAGTGGCAGTCTTAGTAATAGAGTCCTGTTTTTACCCTTTGGGTACGGAACCCAAAAAACTGTAATAGCATGAAACCAGGGGTGTGCGGTGCATATAGGCAATAAGGCAGTGCCTACCTGGTAAATAAAATAAGATAGGCAGTAGGTACTTATACATTTGTGTCATTGATGAAAACACTTAGGTAAGTATCTAATGCCTACCTTGAAATGAAACCAATGCATGCCACTGCATGAAACTTGGTTTGATTATAATACAACCCCTAGTAGATGAACAACAATTAATAAAAAACGGATTAGTGTGACTCGGACTATTGCTAGGCACCCCAAACTAAGTGAAGGATATTTATTAGGTACGGTGGTTGCAATCCTCGATGCATAAGTCCGACTCGCACTTGGCCGGGTTTTGCACCAACTGTCATGATATACCCAAAGTACACTTGCAACCAGTCTTTAGCTGTGTTAGATATGAAAAACTAAACTTATTTCAAGACGTAAGGTGGATAACGGTACTAAACCGAGGCGTGGGCGTTACATTCTTAACATTTCACTAGCGCGATTTGCATTTTACAACTTTTATCGATGTACTAAACGAGATTCTGCCGCGGAAGGCGAGAATTAGTGCGTCTTCCATATTGCTTAAGTTTATCTTATAACCTAAGGTTGTTAAAGAGATTAGTGGCAGTATAGGATTAAATCGGTCATTACGGCAATGTTCTTTTTATTCGATAGTCCCTCTCTAATAAATTAGCGTTATATGCCGTTAGATACAATCTCGCAAGTGTTAGTAACTTGCTTGGCCGAGCGATCCAAAGAGCATCTAATGAACATGAATAACCATTTAGGAACAATCCACTTTTCCAAAATACTCAAAACATACTTAATACTATTATATTAAGCTACATAATATAATAATAACATTAGGTATAATGTTACACAGGTATCTAATTATAACACCTGTGTAACATTATAGAATGCAATAAATATATTGAATTGAATTGAATTGAAATATATTTACTCAGTTAATTTCCTTCTAGGATGCGTTTTAACTTTTCAAATACACAACTTATTTAAAGGAACAACATCGAAATAAAAAAAAAAACACCTCTCCATACAAACTGATGTCAGCTGGTCGGCGGTTTATTATGCGTAAGCAAATTTTTCCTATTGAAAATGTTAAGGAGGATGTTAACTAATCAATTAGGACCTTATAATATACTTACTAATATATTATAACTCATTTTTGTTTACCTATCTAATAGGATGTTTAATTACCAATCATCGATATTCAGAGACGTATAACAGTCCTAATTTACAACAACATTTTCTAGAGTAAGGGCCAGTTTCACCACTTACTATTAAGTTCCAGATAACCTAACTGGCACTTTTTAGGCAGCTAATTGTATGGGTTATCTGTCAAAACAAGTGCCAGATAGGTTATCCGAAACTTTAAAGCAAGTGGTGAAACTGGCCTTTAGTATAGTATATAATTCCGTAAAACAAAATACACACGATTTTATATTTACCCAGTATTTGTCATTAAACTTAACAGTGTCAAACTAAAATAAATATAATGTCAAATTAAACATCAAATTATTGACGTACGATCAAACTATTTCGCACGTAGTTAAGCCACATGCTACAAAAGCCCTTAGCGTAGCTACGCCACGCATTCAACCAAACAAAGCTTTTAGACCCAACTTCGTAGCCAATCGTAGTAGCATAATAACATGTTTATTTATTCATTCTTGAATGTTTCAATCCCATTATCTAAGGCTTGTTGTGCTTATTACTTTTGATATAAATTCCTAGCATAAATCTCTCTAATCGGTATTCGGGCAACACTGTTGTTGCATAGGAAATGGCGCGGCCCACGGGCAGCAGAATACAGACCGGTGATTTTGAAATCAATCAAATAGAGCAGAATGTCATTTATAAGATTATCTGAGCCACCAGAGGCTAAACAATTTGTTATAGCAAATAACTTTAGTATTTGCATCTGTTATTGAGTTCTCATCTCATCTCTCTAGCCGTATCACGATATTATAGCAGCCAAACTTATGTTCAATAACTAGGCGAGACTATCTAGACTTCTTAAACTACTGTTTACCTACTGGTAAAAGGATAAAGGATGGCTTTATGATAGTTTCTTTAATAAAAAGGCAACCAGATGTTCTGGTAAACCTAATTGCAAAGCTGCAAATTTAAAAATCCAAATATTTTCCAAACATTAAAAGGTATCGCCGTCATCAAATAAAGCACAAGCTTTGAAATAAGTATAACACGATGTGTCAAAACCGTGGCCCTTAATTGTAATTTAGTAGGTATATTTGTGCGCGATATCAGATCAGATCGCTACGCTCAATTCGGCCTTTCCGAAATTTATTTGACTCATGCATGGCGAGGGTTGCGCGCTGTGCCATATACAATAACGCACTAAATCATATCAAACGTAATGCGACGGAGGTGTGTCGAGAGTGGAATTAAAATGCAATAATATCTCCAGCGTGGTGTAATTCTGGCCTGTCTCAGAGCTCCGAAGATTATCGCAAAGTATTTATTTATCCAGCGTTCCCCCGGGAGGTTAGATAGCATCAGGAAATCAATTTTGCAACGAAACGTCGCGGAGGCGTAAGGTTTTGCGGCCTTTAAGTTACAGGTGCCGCAATTTCGATTTGAAAGCTATCGGCGTTCCGATGAGCTGCCAGTTCAATTAGTTTTCCATTATTGCTATAAGTCTATTTCTGGGTTATCGTTAAAAAAAAAACTTAATGAATTTAAGAAATATTGTCTGGAAGCTGTAATTGTCATCATAAGTAAACCTTTCTAACGTTACTTGTCGATAACTGTCTAGAAAACTATTTCTTAATAGTTTTATAACAAGAGTGCAGCTGTGTTTCATAACAAGAGTTTTTGTCTTGCAGTTTCATTACCGTACTCTGTTATTGTTTTACCTTTAAGGACAAGATTACCTAAGCGAAGATATTAAACTTTAATTTATCTTGCAAAGACCATATTATCTCTATCGATTACACTGAACCTATTAGACCTGTTCTTTTCAGAATGTAAATAGATTTCTAGCACAAGAAAAAATGTAAAGTTCAGTACTCAAGTGAATAACTGTAAAATCTATTATTTATCAGTCACAACACAATAGCTGGTATAGCGTTAATATACCTATTTGCGCCAATACAAGGTATTACAGATATTTTTAAATTCCATACACCTTTTTGACACAATGAGGAACCACATTGCACATTTATCCCGATAGATGTCGCATTTTATTTTATTTTATTTATAGTTTATTGCACATTTAAAAATAATTGTACAAATGGCTGACTTAATGCTAAGAAGCATTCTTTACCAGTCAACCAGTGGTCAAACAGAGAACAATGTGTTTGGTCTTTCCCGTAGTGATTATTTGATTATAGATTCAGTGGTTCCGCCACTGATTATACAATCACTACGTTATATGTCATCAAACGTATGTCAAACTAGCGTCTAACCTATTACAATTCTAAAGAAATATAAACGCTATAAAAGTTCAAAACAATGCCTCTGTGTACTAGTTAAAGTCAAAAATTAGCAAAAACATGTGTTGACAATGGTTGACGCCATCTGAGATTGTGCTGTTTTGTTATTATTCTCTCTATGACTGTAATCTATTCTTTTTATAGTATGTCATAAAAACCTTTTTATTCTTATTCTGTTTGTTACTAAAAAATTAGAATAATGTTACAAACTGAAAGCTTTTAGAAACCTGGCACGCAGACAGCGTCACCACAACAATAGGGCCTAATTTGGAGCACTGTTTGGATGCGGAACCCTAAGAACGACAACAAGCGCGCCCCGGCTAACTCCCATCACGCCTCCGCCAATGATACACAAATCATAATAAACTTCAGGCCGGCAGAGACGCGCCAGCACAGCTCGCATAACTATCCCCTACAGAAACGCCGATGTATGACGTAGAAAGCAACATAACCACTAGAGAACCGGTTCCACTTCACGTGAATGCACACACATAAAGTGTCCAATTAAGCGAGGCCTGTGACAGCCTGAACCGTGTCCCCGTTCAGATCTCCGCGTAGGAATGTGGCGGGAGGCGGGGCAGATCACGGTCGAGTGGTCGTTATAGTCAACAGCGATAAGAAAGCTGGCCAACTCGAGGGACTGTCAAGAAACAATCTATATTATGATTACGGACTGATATTGGAAAAACCTTAGTGCAAATTCTGACCATAGTTTTAGAACTAACTTTTATATTTTGTACGATTCACGATCATGATCAACTTGCAATATTCTTGACATAATAATGTAACACTGAGAGCTATGAGGTTTTTTTCAACTTACTTGTCTACTTACTAAAACGTTTAACTTGTTCAATAATCCATACTTATTGATTTTATTTAAATTTTTAAGCCTAATTTTATAGGTAAATTAAATAACTTGATATTTGACACTGAACTTAACCTGTCACACTTTAAAACTTGAAAAACTAGTGTACCCAACATTTATTATGTATAACTTATAAACATGTATATTACTCAACATTTCGAATCATCATAACCGAAATATAAGTAGGAGATTTAGCTTCATTTCGCCATCCAAACAAGGCGTATTTGATTTCAAACTCATTACAAATTCATTCTCAACAAGCATAGGGCCGTTCGAATTGACAAATTAATAAGCCGACCGAGGAATTCGATACTTTTACCATATCCCAAACAATTTGTCAATGTTTAAAAGCCTTAGATAATAATTTAGTGAAGCATTAGAAGAGTGGGATGCACAGTTTTAGCTTTATCATACGGTAAGGCCGTTAAATAATGGCTCTATAAATTTATATGAAAATGTATTTATTGTTTTGTAAACATAGCCGCAATCTTTACTGATAATATTTTCGTAACGAGGACTTTTCTTCGTTTAGACTAAGATTTAGATAGAAATAAATAAAGAACCAGGCAATCTGGGAATCACTGGGGTAGGCCAATGTTTAGCAGTGGACGTCCTATGGCTGAAATGATGATGAAGATGTAATAAATAAATGATTTATTAATCTATTCACAAATTTAGGTGCTTGAGGCTTGCATCATGTAATTACATGATGAAATAAAGAAGTAGTGTACCAGTGGTTACTAATATAAAAATATAATTTGCCCATGAGTCTTCTATCAACCGGTACTTAACTATACCAGGTTAATACCTACTAGATGTGGTTGATATTTATCAAGAGCTTGTCATTTTTACCTGCTCCTAATTTATTTAGTTGAAATTTTAAGTTAAAATGATTTTACAAAGTAAATATCAAAAACAGCTAATTAATAAAAAGCCTACCTAAAATTGATTAGTCCCTACCTAACACGCATAGTCACACCTAACACGTTATAGTCCCGAAAGGCAGGAGAGAGGTTGTATTAGGGAAAAAGGTACTTGCAACACCGACGTTGGAGAGAGGGGACGGCCCTCCGAGTGTTGTGCCAGGTGAGCTCCGCAGTAACGACGTCAGGTAAGCTCCGCATTGTCCGCAGTGGGCAGGTACCCCGGGGGTCTCAGCAAGTAGCGCTGGCGAGATTCCAGTTCCAGAAATACTCCAGGAAAGTGCAGGGACGCTTAAGGGCGTCGGCGACTCTAACACTTCACTCTCACTATCACAAGGATGACCATTAGACTCAGCGTTGTACTGGCTTTCAAAGCTTGACGTAAACTTTCAGCAGGTACTGCGTTGTGCTAACTTTAAAATCTCGATCTAAAACTGTTCCATACTAAGGCGGCAGTGTTTTTATAAGGAGGTCTGGGCGTTCTAGATGATTCGATTATTTTTCAATTCCTTTTACGATTTCAGTTGTTCAAAACGTGTGATCGTCCGACCTGCGAAGTATAGTCGGCCAGGGCGTATACAACCTCCTTGTCGGGATAAAATCCGAGAGTGCGTCAACTTATAGTTAGTTATAACTAGCTGTCCCGGCGAACCTCGTACCATCCCTTCATACTTTTTTTTTTTCGTGAATTTTTCCGTGTTTTTATAGTTATTCTGCTATTCGGGGCGGAGACAAATTCAACAAACCAAAGATCATAAAAATCAGTCCAGCCGTTCTTGACTTATAAATAGTGTAACTAACCCGACTTTGTTTTATATATATAGATTTAGAATTCAGTCAACAAACATAAATATATGATTATCTATGATTTTGAGAAAATACAATAATAGTAAAACTTTCATTGAATAAGCTGTTAGAAAACCTATGAAAGAAAAAGAATAATTATAATTCTTTTTCTTTCATAGGTTACTAATACAACCCACTTGTGTATGTTTGTGTGATAGTATTATATTAGCTAGTTTGATCGTGTGATGGATATAGTTTAAAATGATACGATCAAAAGTTAAGGTTTGTAACTAGAGTTCTAAACAAAAATAATTGAAATTGAACAAACTTAGCGTCACAAAGAAATTGGAATAAAACAGACACACGACGTGTCTTTCTTTTTCTGCCTTTGTTAGACTTCTAATTGTGGTTACATATGAGGAAGGTCGATGTCATCTGAGATATAGTATCTATATTTTATTATACTAGTTCGGATGCCACCGTGCTACCTTAAATACAAACTCATCCTTTTACATTGTAAATTATTTTATCTATTGTACTTTACAAAATTGCTTAAATACCGTATTGTATGAGTTTTTGCTTAATAAATAAATATTTCATTTTATTTTAAAAAATAAATATTTGCTTGATGCCTGTCGTCATAAGTAATGACAAAAAGTAAATAAATAATTTATTTGCATACTAATATGTAAATAATTTAATATTTTCGCTTACTAGTTTCTAAATAATTAAGAAACATTGTAATCAATCATTACAATGTAATTAATCATTTAAGACCGCTTTACAGAGGGCATGAAACAGATTTAATTATGAAATTATTTGGAAACCCATTGATTTTAAATATATAAGTCAATGTGAAAATCATATAATTTTCAGTCCAAAAATGAAAATGATTATAAAGAACGAGTCAAATGATAAAAAAAAGTGGAGGCATAAAACGTGATATAAATGTGAAGAAATACAATATAAAAGCATAAGTTTATTATATTTTGTGTATCTAGTAGCTGCGGCATGCAGATACTACAAGCTTGAAGACTAAGAAAATAGTAGTACTAGTACCTGGAGTTATCCTCACCGCAGCTTTTATAAAAAACCTGCTTCAAAAATAATACTTAATTAAATAGTGTTAAAATGCTGATATATTGCACCATTAGTATTAACTGGCCGTACAATAAATTTTCCCAGACTAATAAATTAGCACGCAACATCAATAGTTCCAGAGAGAGCTCTCATTGACGCGAACGAAAAGATTTTATAATCATCGATCCCACGCCACGCATTACAAGTGACTTTATAAAGTTACTAGGGGTCGTATCTATAAATAAATCATATTTTGATTCTAACTAATGGGCGTCAGTACACGTTTAAGTTTATTTGAAATATTTAGTATTTTAAGAGTTCTCAATCAAAGTTTAAACTAAAATTTTTTTTTTTAAAAACCTAGCGTTTTAGCGTTAGAGAATATATAATAATACTAAGGCTACGATTTCAGTGTAGTAAGCTAAGTAAAGATAGGTGTGATCATTAGAAGAATGCATGTGTATAAAATACCCCTGACGGTAAAAGCGCACCATTAAAAGTAACTTCTTTTTAGGGTTCCGTAGTCATCACGGCTCCCTTATAGTTTCGCCATGTCCGTCTGTCTGTCCCCGGCTTAGGTCAGATACTCTTAGTACTAAAAAGCTTTTATTTGGTGGTGTGTAATAAAGTAGTATAATAAAATCTGTTTTTTTTTTAAGGTAGGTACCTCCCTTATACGTAAAGTAAATATATTTCTTTTCTCGTCTATCTCTTGGTGTGAGGTGTCGTTGGATAGAGAAAATTTCTGTAGGTAGGTCTATTTAGGGATCCGTATGCGTAATATAAAGCTTTAAAGTGCTATTTTTTTGTTTGAGTCAAGTGTGCCCTCTGCCAGCTAAATGATAGCTTTAAGAAATGTTTAAAAAATCACGATAGCAGTATATTACCAAAGTTAAAAGGGAAAATATCATAGTTAGTTAGGCTTTACAAGATACTGAGTAAACTTATAAAATGTGCTGGGAGTAGAAAACTACTTAGATGAGTGATGAGTTATAAGTTATGTAAAACAGGTAGAAAATACCACATATTATGACGAAAATTTACGGAACCCTACATTGCGCGTGACCCGTCACGCACATGGCCGGTTTTTTTTTCATTTTATCTACAACGTTGTCTAATTCTTACAAAATCTTAATTAAAGCTATGTTAGGAACACAAAAAATATTATCTGAACAAGCAATGCTAAGTGTTTAATTAGGGTTCGGTATCTCTAAAGAAAAATAAGAACCCTCACAGGATCGCTTTGTTGCCTTTATTTTAACACACCCTTTTCATCAGGAACGCGTGTAGTTATCAAGTTGAAATAATTATAAATACTCAGGTCATGAAGCTGTGAAAAAAATTTACTTCTAAGTCAACGCAATAAAAAGATACGGCCGGTTCTGCCACATATTTTGACACCAAGGGAATCAAACCGTCATATTTCCAGTAAAACTTTTTACCAGCGAAAAGCATGACGAACAACTCCTCCGTTACAAAGATGATGTTCAGAAGAGACACATGAAAAGATGCAACATTGAGCCCTCTCAATGGGAAGCTTTGGCAGCACAGCGCCCAGAATGGCGTGGGATTGTAGAGGGACAAGTCCGCGAGTTCGAGGAGCAGCGTAAAGCTGACCTCGACGCTAAGCGCGATGAGCTAAAGGCCCGTCCTCCTGCCACCATTAACTATACATATGTAAACGGCGTACTAACGTGGGCTCATTGTGCACAGGAGCAGCGAAGATCGGCTACATAAGCCATCTTCGGGTGCACCAGCGCCCGTCCGATTAGGAGTCGAAGTGGTCGCCATGGCCGAAAACGGTCGGAAAGATCATTTAAAGTTTTTTCTTACTCTTAGTAATACTAAATACTAACTAAAATATATAATCAATTAACAAAAAAATGGTTTTATACAATAAACGAATACTTAAATGACAATAATCTAAAAAAAAACCAAAGATACATAAATTTTTAATACCTAAAAATACTATTTATTTGATTATATTATTCAATAATTATCATATGACTTTTTAATGTATTTTAACATTTTACAATATGTCAAAATATACAAATTAATGGAATTATGCATGGCGTCATCCTCTCTGCCCACAAAACCTATCTTATTGTTGTGCCCAACAGAGTCTATAATGTTCTGTTTTATATACCTATTTATAACACCTGTGTAATATATTGAATTAAATTGAATTTGTCCTCAAAAAGAATTGATGCGGAAGGAAAAAAATGCCAAAAAATCGTTTTGCAGATGACATCGTCCTATTTGCAAAAACAGGTGCAGAACTTGAAGGCATACTCAAGGAACTGAGCACAGCGAGCCTTAACGTAGGACTGAAGATGAATGTATCAAAGACAAAGTTTATTACAAAGCACGAAATGTAGAGTACCAGTTGGGCAGGCAGTGAAATACGTCGACGGGTTCATTAACTGAGGCTAGCTAGTCTCCTTCGAAAACAGGCAAGAAAAGGAAATCAAGCGCCGCAAAACGCCTGAAAGAGCTCTGGTAGCTCCCCTAAAAGCATATATGAAGGGTACTCTTCCAATGACACTGATACGCAAACTTTTAGACGTGTATAGGTATACTGCCTGTATTAACCTACGTTGCCAAGACTAGGTCTATAACCGAGTCTCAAAAAATAAATTTAGAGGTTTGCCAGCGGACCATAAAGAGGAGAGTGCCGAAGTACAATCCGGATCAGGAACACGATCATTCGCTCCTAAACCGAAACAATGTGGGTAAGAACACCGCCAAATTGAAGTGGGAGTGGGCTGGCATCTTTCATCCTGGAAAGTGATCTCGGATCGATTAAGGGGTAGGCCAAGCAAAAGGTAGGCAACCGATTTTGACAAGTACTCTCAGGATTAGCAGAATTTGGCTGTAGATTGAGATGGTTGTAGGGATTTGGAAGAGATCTTTGCTTTGCTGTGTTAAAAGATAGGCTAAATAATTAAAATACTTTCCGTCGACCTAGAATCAAGAAATTTGGAATGCAGTACAAGCCAGAAAGTCGTAAATTTGTAGTTACTCACAAAACAAATTCGGAAAAGCAGTAAAAATTTTAAAAATTCTCGACTATGAATGAACGATTAACATACCTACAAGTTTGTACGAACCTCTCGAAGCGCGAGTCCGACTCGTACTTGGCCGGTTTTTTAAAAAACATATTCAAATAAACTACTCTATAAAATAGAGTCATCAATGAAAACAACTCCATCAAACAATTATTTCGCACGTTTTACTACCTGTCCCAACAAAGTGCCGATTTTTAATTGGCCCTAATAATAATGAGTATAGAGACATTAGTTCACTATCGATAATATACTTGTAATGTGTAAAAATAATCTATAAAAGTTAAAAGGTTAATTCTGTAGCTGAATTACTACCAAACAATTGTATTTAGCTTAAATAATATAGTCGTGCCGCCGACAAAACATTTCTGTTCAGCCTAATCATTAACTTGCAGATAATGCCACATAGCATTAAGTCCACTTTTATGATCTATGGAATAAAATATAAAAAATAAATCACAACCACTTTAACAACGACTGGAGCAATGAAATTTTTAAAAAAACCTATCCTATACAAATTATAATACATTACTAAATAATTAGGACTACTATTTTATAGGACAACCAACAGAACAAACACAATTTCAAGCAAATTGGTAAGAGATGCAGATATTGGATTATAGACTGAGTGCCATCTTAATAACAGGTTGTATTATTAAGTTAAAGAACTTTATTAACGTTTCTATAAACCTACACCATAATTATAATGGTTTAATAAACAACCTTTGTAATACGAAAAGAAAATTTCCTTTTAGAAGCCGATAATGGACCAAAATGACACAATTAAAAACTATCACCGAAATGTAAAAATAACACACCTTCAACTCTGCTTATAAGTAAATAATGTGGCAGTGATTATTTTTCTAGATTTCAAAGTTAGTTTTAAAAAAAAGGTTGTTGCATTTCTGGTCCATAATGACATCCTGAAATAAATGTATCAAATTACAAATGATTTCAAATCATTGTTTAGATTTGTACCAATATTTGGTACTGTTACCCTTGCCGCAGTACAAGTAGTTATCATTAAAAATAACTTATCAGAGAGTAAGTAATCAACATGTAAAAAATATAGTTTCTAAAATTCATTTACTATAGGGATAATAAATTAGTTAAAGAGTAAACCAATTAAATAGTTACCCTAAAAAAGATATAGCTAATCTTAACTTAAAGCTAATTTCAAAACGGCTGGATGAAAACAGGACCCTTAATATAATTAAATAATAAGTAATTAAATTAAATTAATAATTAAGGTAATTAAATCTTAATTATTTATTTATTGTAAGGTATATATTAGTAAACGTTTCAACATCTGGATTATTTCTATTATGAGCATTCTCTATTATGGGGATGAAATTGTAGAGATGTGATACTACTATCTTAGTAATAAGACGTCTGTTGAAACCAATGCATTTAAGTAAATAGGCATAATATGAGGCAGCAGCATAAAGAACTCGGTAATTTTTCTCAGCCTTTCAAAATAAGTATATTATCATGAAATTATGCACCGGTAAGAGCTGGGCAGTTTTAACTTTACGCACTGTTAACAGTATAACCCTTTACCATTAAAATTATCTATTAAAGTAAATACTATAATTTATTGCCAGCATGTATCCATTATTGAAGGAAAACATCGCACGACCGGCAGTTTTGCGCAACTCCCGTGGTTTAGCATAGGATTTCACTCGAAACCCCGAGCACACCTAGGTTCGAGTCACGACACGTTTCGGCAACATGTCAGTCAAGCCTATCTGTGCATTTCTATGTGCTAATTGCCATGTGACATGGCTTTTATACAATTACCCAAGGCATGTTAACGGGCCGTCATTCGGTGGCCTAATAACTTCCAACTTATATACGATCCTACCTATCACGCAACACTTTTGAATAGGATCTACTTAACCTGTTAACATCTAAGCCGTCTCATGAGACCGCATAACAATATAATTTCTATTGTGTCTCGGTTACATATGCTTGATCAGATAATTCGATTTATAAAATCTATCGCAAACTTTGGTAATACGATAACTACCGTCGATGTTTAAGACAATTTAGTATGAAAAGACTACCGACTGTACGTCACTCAGCGAGTTATAGAAAGGACATCATCATCATTTCAGCCATAGGACGTCCACTGCTGAACATAGATCTCCCCCGTTGACTTCCAGATTAGCCGATTGCAATCGACCTGCATCCAGCGTCTTCCTGCGACATTTACCAAGTCGTCTGTCCACCTTGTAGGTGGACGTCCTACGCTGCGCTTGCCGGTATGCGGCCTCCATTCTAGAGCCTTTCTGCCCCATCAGCCATCAGTTCTACGTCTTATGTACTCTGCCCTAGGGATGAATATGTTATCACTAGTAACACACACACGCACTGAGGTATATTGGACAAGACGTTGTGTAATGTTCAGAACGCTGCCCAGCCGAGTTGGATTTGACGATTTACCTCCTTCTCAAAATTAGATCTACCCAACTCGTCCACAAGTCGCTCCTTAACAGCATCGTCACTATCGGAAGTGTGTCAAGCAGGGTTGCATTCCTGATACTCAAAGTATCTAATAGATACTCGCTGAAGGTCATACAGGTATATGCACCTCTACACATCCAGATAAGGGAGTAAAGGCTATATAAGGGTAAGTAGGGCCATACATACTACCAAAACCTACTTCAATGTTGTTATGGGGGACTGTAACGCGAAACTGGGCATGCGAGGCGATAATGAGTTGAGAGCAATTTAGGTTTGGGCAACGGAACCCCAGGGGACAGAGGCTAGCCGAATTTCTGGAGAAGGAGGACCTGTTTGCAATGATTTTTTTCTTTCAGAAGCCGCCTCACACGAAGTGGAACTGGAGGAGTCCCGACGGTTCCACAAAAAAATTAATTGACTTCATCATGACCACAAAACGACGAATAATTAATTATGTCTCCGTGATTAACAGGGTGAAAACCGGTAGTGATCACCGAATGGTCAAAGGCACATTGAATATCAACGTCAAGCTGGAAAGGTCCCGTTTGATGAAGTCTACGCTCCGACCTTCCAATGCCCATATTTACTGCCACTACAGCTTCCAGCTCGTTGTTTAATCGCTTTGAATGCCTGGAGAACTGCGAGTCCAAAGCTTTTGCATGAGACATGCCTACTTAGTCTGGCCATAAATACTGTAACAATTAAAAATAAATAAAATATTTATACATTTGAATTTGGAATCTGTCATTTTTATATGATTGTTCATTGAGTTTTATCATTTTGGCGCCAATAACAATACTTGCGATATTGCCAATATTTTGCGATATTAAAATGGAGTGGGGTGATAAAGAGAACCGAATCACTGTGATTGCATTACACAAAGGAGGTATGGAGCCAAATGCAATTTTTAAAACTCTCCATACGCTTGGTATTAGTAAAATGTTTGTGTACCGGGCTATTAATATGTACAATGAGACCTCTTCTGTTTGTGACAGAAAAAGATCTAGCCGTCCTTTTTCGTACGAACACATCGTACGAAAAAGGTAGTCAAAGCAGTAAAGGAAAGAATTCGTCCGAAAAAATCCTGTCCGAAAGGAAAAGATTTTATCTCGGGAGATGAAGATAGTCCCTAGAACCATGTCGCGTATTTTAAAAGATGACTTAGGACTTGCAGCCTATAAGAGACGTACTGGTCATTTCTTAACTGACAATTTAAAAAAGAATAGGGTGGTAAAATTGAAAGAACTACTGAAGCAAAGGGAGGTCACAGTTTTTTTTTATATTTACAGATTAGATTTTTTTTACAATTGAGCAACATTTTAACAAACTAAATGACCGCTTTTATGCTCAAAGCTCTAAGGAAGCTTCCCAATTAGCCGACAGAGTGCAACGCGGGCACTTTTCGACTTCAGTGATGGTTTGGTGGGGTATTAGCTATAAGTGAGTGACTGAGCCATACTTTTGTAAAAAAGGTATCAAAACATCGGCACAAGTGAATCGAGATACCATTCTTGAGAAGGTAGTGAAGCCCCTTAACAACACCAAGTTCAATAACTAAGAATGGTCCTACCAGCAAGACTCGGCGCCGGGTCATAAAGCTCGGTCTACGCAGTCTTGGTTGGAAACGAACGTTTCGGACTTCATCAGAGCTGAAGACTGGCCGTCGTCTAGTCCCGATCTATGGTCGGTTTTAGAGAGTACGGTTTGCTCTAAACGCCATGATAATTTAGAGTCCCTGAAACAATCTGTACGATTGGCAGTGAAGAATTTTCCCTTGGAAAGAGTGCGTGCTTCTATTGATAACTTGCCTCAACGTTTAAAGGACCTATTGCCTATTGCAGCCAATGGAGACCACCTCGAATAAGCCTTTTATATTTTAAATTGTTTTATATTTATGTATTAAACTAACACACTGTAAAAGTAATAAATGTTATTTGCAATAGACTTTTTTTTTGTTTCAGTATTTATGGCAAGACTAGGTATTTTGTAAAGCCACCTAACAAAGCTGAAGACGGAGGACGGCAGTATAACATTGACAAATACCGATGTTTTTAGGGAGATTGAGAAGTTCTATGGCAGCTATGGACAGCATACTTCGGTCACTAAACCTGTTAGTAGCTCAACCGAGGATCCAAGAGCTAAGCTGACCCGACACTATACCGAAGATATTCCGGACATCAGCCTATACGAGATTAGGATAGCCCTCAAACAGCTTAGGAATAACAATGCGCCGGGTGATGACGGAATCACATCAGAGCTTCTGAATGCGGGTGGAACACTGATACTGAAAGTCCTTTAGAGACTTTTCAACTCCGTATTGCTCGAGGGAATATCGCCGTAGGCATAGAATCAAGGTGAGATGGTGCTCTTCTTCAAGAAATGAGAGAACACCTTATTGAAGAATTACAGGCCTATCTTGCTTCTGAGCCATAGACCACATCCATACGCTGCGGCAAATTATACAAAAGATCAAGCAGTATAGTAGATAGATATAGAGTAGGAACAAGTGATGGAAAGTTTGGAATTTCGTTAAGAGATAAAATTAAATAAAACTTTTTTTTTCACAAACGATTTAGATCCAATTTTGAGAAGAAGGTCAATCGTCGAATCCAGCTCGGCTGGACAGCGTTCGGGAAATTACACAAGGTCTTCTCGTCCAATATACCTGTGCCTAAAGACGAAAGTCTACAACCAGTGTGTGTTACCAGTAACGACATATGGAACTAAAACGTGGCCTCTTACTATAGGCTTCATTATGAAAGCTCAAGGTCGCACAGCGTGCTATAGAAAGGGCTATGCTCGGTGTTTCCTTACGAGATCGAATCAGAAACGAGGAGATCCGTAGAAGAACAAAAGTCGCTGACATAGCCCAACGGATTAGCAAGCTGAAGTGGCAGTGGGTGGGGCACATAGCACGTACAACTGACGGCCGATGGGTCAGAAAGGTTCTAGAATGGAGGCCGCGCACCGGCAAGCGTAGCATAGGACGTCCACTCACAAGGTGGACATACGACCTGGTAAAGGTCGCAGGAAGACACTGGATGCAGGCCGCTTCCAACAGGCTAATCTGAAAGTCAAAGGGGGAGGCCTATGTTCAGCAGTGGACGTCCTATGGCTGAAATGATGATGATGATGTTGATGATGATTCTAGGAACGAAGTACCTACATTCCTACACGTTGTAAAAAAATCCGAAGCAATCAATTGGTTTACGTCCCTTGCGTAGATTTTTACTTGATTAAAGCTTGGTTGATCGTTTACTACATTTGCTGAATGCTTGAATCAAGCTACTTTGATTTAGACACACGCTTGATGTTGTAGAAATAGGTATAGTTCATTAGAATATTTTTTAACCTTATAAAACAAAGTTGGGTTAGTTACACCATTTATAAGTCAGCTGGACCGAATTTTATGATCTTTGATTTGTTGAATTGGTCTCCGCCCCGAATAGCAGAACAACTATAAAAACATGGAAAAATTCACAAAAAAAAAATGTATGAAGGGGCTGTACGAAGTTCGCCGGGACAACTAGTGTAAAATAAAATGTCAAACGACAAAAGAACTTTAGTGACCCAACATGGTCGAGTGACGTTAATAAATTTAAATAATAATACGACTTAAATGATTTTTTTTAAATTTAATTTTAAAAAAGCATTCAAAGTGTACTGTGTGATATTATCAAATAAAAGCACTAATTGTTGTAAGGTGTCCAATATTTATTTTTCATATTTTTAAAATAACCCCCTCACTTGATCCCTGAAACTACTGAGCCTAAAATTTACAAGAAAACCTAAACTCGCCTTATCCGGTTTTGTTAAATTTTGCAGTACTACGGCATAAAGAAATTCATTAAAACAAAATCCGTATGTACTTATTATCGTCTAACTATTTTACGACTCGCCTTGTTAATCAAACGAAAACAGAAGAGCGGAAATCGCTTAATGCGTTTTGGAGATACAACCAAATTGCTTCTTTATCCGACTCTGGAAAGCGCCGTAAGTGATTTTTTCCAAACGAACTCAGTGTTCGGGGACGCGCCACCCAACTCCTTATCACGGAGGCGCACTTAGCTTGGGTAACAGGTAAAATATCCGTTGATTTAAACTTTTCTACCAATCGGCACGTCTTGCCCACCAATAAATTTATTGATAAAATCCGAAACGCTAATAAGTTAAAACTGGTGACGATCGGCAAATTCGGACGCTTTACCTTCGCAAATTATCGACTCGGCCTCCACTAAAACCATTAGCCAGAATACTTTAACGTTCTGTAAGTTATCAGACGGTCCTGCTGATTCCATATTACGAAACCATGATTGGCGTCTAATTTTACCTATGCAATAAATCCAAATATCAAACCCAACACATCTTCACTGGCATGCAATGTAAGTAGTTTCCAACACCGCATCTTGGGCTAATCCTCAATAACCTAGCATCATTTTTTTTAATTTTTTTATTATTGTATGTATGTTAGTCTGTAAGTTATTTTGGGCCTTTTAATATAATGTATTAACACTGTAATGAATTTGAGGCCTGTGAATGAATTATATATATATATATTTTTTTAATCCAATTGACCAGATCTAGACAACTTGTATAGCCTTCGGCGTCTATTCAGTGAAAAATAGCGCGATTCCCTTTCCTGATATATAAAGGAAGAAAGAAGTTATTACGCTAATTGAGGACTAAACGCACCGCATGGACACTCGCAAGACATAGGACTATTAGTATTGGCGTGAAATAATGAAACCCATTTCACAGTATAGCGTAAGTTGTGCGTTCATTAGGGGAGTGTCGATGCCCGCGCCTGCGGGTGCAAGTTGCATAAATCAGTCCGGGAATGCAGCCCAGCGTCCTAATGCGCTTTTGGTGTCGGTTGATAGCTCACCCCCCTTCCCCCTCTGGCCTTAAATCGCCCCCTTCCATACAATTCGATGACTTTTATGGCAGACTCGAAGGTTTAGTGCGTTCACAATTAAAATTGCTCTCACTTTTTCCGGAAACGCGTCTCCGGTTGCAAAAAGCTTAAGACGATTGAGAGAAACTGTGGGCGGGTTATGGCGACATTCTTACGACAACTTGCGCATCCGATCCAAAATCGTAGGTCAACCGACACAAGATTATTGATATAAGCCATACTATATTTTTTATGTAATATCCTGTAGGCCCAAGAGCCATTTCGATTAAAGCAATTTAAATGCCTATAAAAATATATTATCTATTAAATATATTATCTATATATGTAAAAGAAAGTTGGGTTAGTTACACCATTTATAAGTCGAGAACGGCTGGACCGATTTTCGTGATCTTTGATTTGTTGAATTTGTCTCCGCCCCCGAATAGCAGAATAACTATAAAAAGCATGGAAAAATACACAAAAAAAAGTGATTAAAGGGGCGGAACGAAGTTTGCAGGGACAGCTAGTATATCTATAAATACAAAACAAATCCGGGTTAGTTACACCATTCATAACTTCATATGTCAAGAACAGCAGGACCGATTTTTTTGATCTTTAATTTGTTGAATTTGTCTCTGCCCCGAACAGCAGAATAACTATGAAAACAACGGGAAAATTCAAGGAGAGAAGGGACGAAGAGGCGGTACGAAGTTCGCCAGGATAGCTAGTTTATCAATAAAACTATGGCATTAAGTCCACCTGTTGTACATTTTAAGTTTGTGCAATAAAGTTTTTAAATAAAAAATAAATAAATAAAAAAGACTATCAGTCCTAGATAATCTACATAGTCAATATTCAGATCTGATTTCTTAACCAGAGTTCCAATCTAGTCTTTATTCATTACTGCAGTCCTAGATCGTTCGCAAAATTAATTAACAACTTAACTTTAGCTAAATAAAGAGAAATGTAGTATTTCTTAAAAATAACACTAACTTTTGAATAAAATTATACAAATAGACCACAATACTAGCATTTATAATATTCAAAAGAGATAAAATATGAGTCATTATGTAATCTCCACAAAATAATGTTCCTAAGAAACCTAACCTTTAACAAATCAAACTTATGCTGGGTAAAAACTTCAAACGCTATTTAAACTAATAAACACTAAGTAAAACTGTTTATGATCCTGTACTCTTTTTAATTGTTTACGTTACATTTAACTCTTTTTAATTGTTTACGTTACATTTACAATTAACTTTATTTATTCATTCATTCACCTAAAATACCTATTGTAAAAAGCTAAAGTTTGTTTGAATGTAGGAGGTAATCTTCAGAACTACTCAACCAATTTGATTAATTATTTGACCAATATTTAGAAAGAACCTTCCAAATGGTCATAGGCTACTTACCATTCTGAAAAAATGCACAGTTTGCTAGGAATGAGGGATATAGATGGCGCTAATTTAAGCAGATGTCGCTGATCAGATTCTATCTCAAAGCTGTTGAAGCCGCGGGCAAAAGCTAGTTTACAAATATTCAATGAAAACTAAAGACTGACATCCATACTTGTATTTTACTTGCATCTACTGCCAATAAAAAAGGTCGCTTTGAAGTGTAATAACAATAATGATGATGCAAATAATTAAACCAGCTACACATTAAGATATCCCAAATGCAAATCGATGAGCTGATCAGCATTCCTTTTACCGTAAAATTCCAAAAGCTGTTTAATACGAACTGTTTTATGAAAAAATATTAAGTAGTAAATGTGACATTTCTCACTTGCTCCGGCCAATCGCCTTCCGCAGTTTAAATAAGATATTCGATTCATGTATTTAAATAAGCGAGTTTCGAGTTTTAATACTCGCTTTTATTATTCGTATCGTTTTAAAGCTCTTGCACCGAGCGTGTGGTTGGCTTGGGCGGTAGTTAAAGATAACGGTGGTGTCAAACTTAATAATTTGTGCAATGTTACGACTCTCATGTACACACAATAACCTAAAAGTCGTAATTCGTGACGTAATCGGTGAAATGAAATTCTCTTCTACAGAAGCTTAAAAATAAAAACTTTGTTCGACTTTCATCCATCGTTTAGAGTAATGATTCTCTCTGGTATAAAGCATGATGTTATACCAGAGAGAATCATTCTTCATCAGAAGAGCAAAAACGTGGTTCCTATATGTAAATAATTAAAACATTTGATACCAATACCGGGTTTTGGTGCATTTCGATTTAAGTCGACTATTATTTTCTAAGTTAGACGACTATACAGTAACTATACAGTAAAACACAAAGCCCACTTGGTATAATATGGCTCTAGCAAAAATAAGTCAACTTTAAACTTTTTCTTGCCGTAGTCGCCTGATCGTACCGGAATAACGTAAAAGGTAGACCGAGACATTTTAACAAGACCTATTTAATGATACCCCACACAATATACACTAAAAACAGTGTCCACTTAAGATTATTACGAAATTCTATACATCATGGTAAACTTTTGTTCTATAACTTTTGCAAGTGTTTATCAAGATTAACAAAAATCCAAAACAAGAAAGACAAAAAATGCATATGTTTAAAAGTCATAGAACGAAATTTGTTTATGTCTGCTTTCTAGTATTTGTTTACTGGCAGTAAACTAGCTATTACACATGTATATGTTTCGGTATTACGGACAGACACGTGGCTAAACGTTCTGAGTTCGGGCTTACAAAATCCTAAAAGTTTTCAGTCTAGCTTACTCTCCGGTACTGGTAAGAAAAAGCTAGCATACATACATAGCAGCATATGCATGTGCATAGCAACAGTGACTAGATAGATAGATACTCATTATTGCACACCATACAAGTGAATTACACATGAGTACATGATTTTTACAGAAAGACGTACAATTAAGGCGATCTTATCGCTAATAGCTATCTCTTCCAGACAACCCTCAGGTAGAGGACAACCATTAGAGAAAATGAAACAAGGTGCAGAGTTCTTACAATTCTTAAATTTAACTGCTACAAATAGGATTGCAAAAATTTATGGCAAATAAATTAAAAATAAAATGAAATAAATATATAACAGTAATATACATACATACACTAAACATACATAATACTACTTGATATATGCGAGGAGATGTCGAGACCAACAGTGACCAGTAATATTCTAAGATATGAAGGCAGTTTGTATCAAGAAGAAAGAAAGTGTGCTTTAAGCCGATTTTTAAAATAGCAATCGATTCAGATTTTCTGATTGACAATGGTAAGGAATTACAGAGGCGAATGGACTGGACAGTAAAGGTCTGTGTATAGTAATTAGTGGAATGGGGAGGAAATGTAGGTAGTAGTTATTTAGATGACCGCATGTCATGACCCTGTGATGACTGCAAAAATTGAAAGCGCTCTTTTAAATAGGGCTAGTTAGGTACTTCACTAACAAAAAAACAACACCAGAAAAAAATGCAAATCCGTCATTTTGTAGTAGCATAGTCGTATTATACTAGTGACCATGAAGGGTAATCTAAGCATCATTAAGGTACTTTAACGAAACATAACACTTTTTAACCGACTTTAAAAAGGAGGAGGTTCTCAATTCGTCGGGATATTTTTTTATTTTTTACGTATGTTTAGCGATTATTCGACACCGTGTAAACCGATTTCGATAATTCATTTTTTGTTCGAAAGAGAACACTTTTGTAATGGTCCCATACAAATTGGGCCAAGTTCTGATAATGGGATCTATAAGAAAATCATCAAACATTGCATGAACTCCATACTGCGCCAACAGATTTTTGCATCTATGTTACCTACCATCTTCGACAATTGTAACCCGATTTGGATGATTCTTTCTTTATTGAAAAACTTATTTATACTTTAAAATGGTATATTTAAAAATTTCGGAAAAAAAAATCACCTCTAAGGTCGGAAAAATAAGGGATGAAATCGGTGTTCAGCTGTTAACTTTTGTTTGCACTCTTATGATTTGTTTTATTAAGGAGTATTACTAAAAATAGATGAATTATGTAAATTTTATTTTTAAAAATGAACCGACTTCAAAAAACTAAAAAGCAAAAAATAATGTTAACACGTATGTACCTAATCAGTTACTTTTGGAGTCGATACCACCAGCCGATAAGAGTTTGAATGTTTTCGTGTGCACCGACTCCAAAAGTAACTGATTAGGTACTTATGTGTTAATATTATTTTTAGCTTTTTAGTTTTTTAGTTTTTTTTTTTAAAAAAATTTCACAATTGGAGTTTAGAGGAATGAAGTATTTGTAATATTGTAACTGGGGGAGGCCTATGTTCAGCAGTGGACGCCCTATGGCTGAAATGATAATGATGATGACAAGTATTATTACCAAAATTTGATTACAAGGTGGACAAGAAGTCATGAAATTCTCTGAAAGTGCATGATCAGCAGTTCATAATATAACTACCTAACGACCGCATAGTCTAGTGGTTTACGTTTCGGAGTACAAAGTCAGACGGTTGCGGGCTTAAATGCCGCAAAGGGCAAATATTTGTGTGATGAGCACGAGCATTTGTACCTAAGTCATGGATATTTATAAATGTATTTAAGCACGTTTATCCGTTATCTAGTCGCCATAATACGGATTCGGATCTACATCAATAATAATAGAGGTTCATGGTGCTTGCAAGTAATTGTACTGTATCAACAGGCGACGATGTAATTTTAAGTACTTCATCTAATTAACAATTTATTAGCTCAGTTAGCTTTAATTTCACAATTTAATGGAAAGATTATTATATGAACTTTATTTTTATATATTTTATTTAGTTGTATCGCGGGCTAAAATGATTATGCTTCTTGGTCAGACCTTCGCTTTTAAGTTCAACATTTATACGTCAAGAGGTGAGTGACAGTATTCGTAATGGTAATGTGACGAGATCTTTTACGAGCAGACGACCAGTTTTAAGAAGTTTTGTTCTTTTTTGTCAGACATGTAAGAAAATTGCGTTTGAAACTTGACTCGAAATGGCTTCTGGGTTCAAAGGTTAAACTGTTCGAAGTCGAAACTCAGAACCACTTAAAAATGACTTCGCAAACAATAAAATATAACAAGTAAATCATTTTTATAATTGACAAGAATTCTAAAAACGCATTTTTTGAACTTCATTGATCATAGAGAAAGCCTGGGGACTGTTTTTAATTTTTGTAGTCAATGTACAGGAATCGACTTTTTACCGTTTTATTATATGTATAGATAATAATAGTTTTTTTATATTCTATATTCATACTGCGTCAAATTTAAATACAAAAATACAATAAACAGCTAATTAACCCGGTGAATGTATTACAAACAAAAGTCATGTTTCATGTACATAATCTTTGGAAGGTTTGAGAGCGAGTGTTGAGATATCGTTCGCGAGGAGCGACTTATCGTAATTTAGAGCCCCCGATTAGACTGCGCCAGCCGACATACACTAACGAGCATTCGTTTGAATTTATTTTTATTTTAACAACAGTACGGTGCGGATGTTTTGTCTTCTACCGACGATTGTGCAAGGTTAATTGGATAGTCAGTTCGAAATTACAAAATGTGGGCAGCACATTGGTTAAATAATGTTACTTTATCTATCACTTAATCTGTCTTTTTAATCATTATAACACGCAACTACAACAGTCCCAAGTTCCATCTAAGTAGCCATCTAATGAGAAATTTCGCAAATCACTGCAATTTGCTGGGAAACTTTTTTTAAAAGTACAAAACATTGAATAAATTAAAAAAAAAAACATTACATTCATACCTTAGTTGTGGTGGTTTTAAGTGGTGTTCCTGAAGACACCGCGCATATCTCCACTTCATATCTGCCAACTCCAGTCTCGCGGTCCAAGGATACTGCTGATGATAATATCCCTAACGACGAATCTATATCAAACAATCTGTCCACTTGTCTACCTTCACCAGTCACATTCACTATATAATATTCTAATCCAGATTTGTAGTTATTAGTCAAGTTCAAAACCGCGGTGCCGGCCGGCTCGTTCTCAGCTACAGACACAGATCTAGCATTTGTCCAGGTCACACCTTGTAACTCCGTCCCACCCATAATAACACTGAGATATGTCTCTGTACTTCTTTGTTCACTCAGCACCGCTTCATCCGTCGCTTTTATGACGAGATTCCATCTAGCCTCAGGCACGGACGGTGGGTACCGTAGTGTCAAAGCACCGTTACTTCTATGCAAATCAAATAAATCGCTTCCACCTTGTATAAGTTTATAAGTGACTAAACCATTTGTTCCAGAGTCAAGATCTCTAGCCAAAACATTGATTATGAATATTCCTCTTCCTAGACTTCTGCCCATTCTATCTAAGCTTATTACAGCCGCATTCATAGACACAAAAACAGGTGCGTTATCGTTTATGTCTTCTACAATTACTGTGACTAATTTCTCAGCTGACAATCTGGCTGATGGTGGTTCAGCTCTGTCATATGCAACAACAGTTATTCTGAATGTATCAATGCTTTCTCTATCTATGGGCAATAAAGTGTGTATGACACCAGTTACATTGTTTATAGCAAAATGACGTTTGTTGTCATTAGGATCCTGTTTTTTTATTGAATAATAAACTTTGCCATTCAAACCAGAGTCTGGATCTTCAGCTGTTACAGTAACTATTGGTGTATGTTTGGGAATGCCTTCCCTGATCTGTCGAACTATAGCTGTGTTAGTAAAAACTGGTGCATTATCATTGGCATCTATCACATTCACAGTAAAAGATATGCTGGAGTACAAACTTGGGTTTCCATTGTCTGTTGCTGTGATAATAAGAATGTAGGATGTTAGGTCCTCGTAATCTAATTGTTTGTGTAAAAACAATTCTCCTGAGTAACTGTCAATGAAAAATGCTTCTTTACGATTTCCTGATGTTATTGAGAATTGCAACTCACTGTTTACACCTAAATCAGCATCTGTTGCATGAAATTGGATTATCCGTTTATTCACAGGTTCTGTCTCTAAGACTGAAACGTTCATTTGTGTTTGAGTGAAAATCGGCGCATTATCATTTTCATCCAGGACATCAACAGTAATCATTGTTGTAGCAGAAAGTCGCTCTGTTTGACCAAAATCATGAGCTAATACAGTCAATTCGTAATGATCGACCGTCTCACGGTCTAAATGTTTACTAATGAGAAGCTGTCCTGTAGCTTCATCTAGAGAAAAATGACCTATGTCATCACCACCAATTAGTTTGTAATAAATATCTCCATTTAAACCTTCATCGGCATCTGTTGAATATACACGTACAATAGATGCACCCACAGCAGCTCCTTCAGATACTTCCACTTTATATGGTGTTCGTGTGAATATCGGCGCATTATCATTTACATCTGTAATATAAATAGTGACTCTTACAGAATCGGATAATTTAACTCTTCCATTATCGCTCACAGTAACAGTCAGCGTGATATAGTTCTGACCAGTAATATGAGCCAAGCTTTCTCTGTCAAAAGATTTCAATGTCTTTATAAAACCATTTCTTGAGTCTATCCTAAAATCATTTTGAGCGATAGGTAAACTAAACGTTAATTCCGCATTACGGCCAATATCTCTATCTGTTGCTGTCAGTTTACCAACAAAAGTGTCAGGTGGTTCATTTTCTCTTATCTTAAAAATAAATGTTGTATTTGTAAATTGTGGGCTGTTGTCGTTCTCATCAAGAACATGTATTACAACAGGCACTTGGGAGGACCTTGGTGGTACTCCATGATCAGAAGCAACTAATGTCAAAGAGTAATAATCCTTTTCTTCCCTATCTAGTGGACTTTTTACATAAAGAAATCCATCAGGAAAAACTCCAAATTTCCCATCGGTGTTTCCTTCAACAATGGAAAAAGATATTCTTCCATTATTTCCAAGATCAGCATCAGAAGCTGAGATAGCAAAAAATCTCGTGTTGACACGTGTAGACTCCAACAAAGATGTCTCATAAGAAGTGTGATCAAAAACAGGTGTGTGATCATTAACGTCATCAATAATTGCTGATATTGAGTGTTTTGTCGACAAAGAGGGGTTACCGTTATCGGTGGCTGTAACATCAATATTCATAACGTATCCAGGTTCACCAGAAATAGGTTTGTTCAGATAAATGACTCCAGTTGTTTCTGATATACGGAAACTATTTTCAGTGCTACTTAAAGTGTAAAATATTGTTCTATTTGATCCAGAATCACGATCAATAGCTCTAGCAAAATATACTTCATGGCCCACTGCCATATTTTCTGGTATATGAATTTCATCTTTATCTTCTATAAATATGGGATAATTATCATTCACGTCTAATACAGAAATATTTACTGTAGTAAATCCAAATGTCACTCCACTTTTAGCAAGAATTTTCAAATAATAGGTCATTTTATCTTCGCGGTCTACATTGGCATCAGTAGTAATTATGCCACTTTTCTCATCTATTTTGAAAACATGTTTGGAGTCACCTTCCAAAATATAGTATGACAATGTATCACTTGATATTTTGGCAGTAACTTTTCCTACAAAACGACCTATATCGGGTTTTGATGTCCCTTCATCTTCTTGAATTTTAAAGTTATATCCATTATATCCATCAAATTCAAGACTTTTACGGTGTGATAATTTTAATATCTCGACAATTGCGTCTTCATGTGCTCTTTTGTTTCCTTTATCTTTACACGATATCTTTAAAGTGTATGAAGTAAGTGGAGCTTTCCGAAAGCTTTTCTGTAGCACTACATGCCCAGTTAATGGTTCTACGTCAAAATACCCATCTCCTCCACTTTCAAGTTTGTATACTATTTTTGCATTATCTTCTTCGTCTAAATCTATGACTTTTAACTGTAAGATATTTGTGCCAGGAGTCACGTCATCACTAATACTTTCAATATATCGTTGCGGGTAGAACTTGGGGTAATTGTCATTGACATCTAACACTTTTAGGAATATTGTAGCTGTAGATGACTGTGGAGGAAAACCTTGATCTTTGGCTAAAACTTGAATCTCATACATTGGAATTCTTTCTCTGTCCAATTCAATTATTGTGCTCAATTGGCCAGTAATGAGGTCTACAATAAACGTATTAGGATATTTTCTCTCTATGCTGGGTGGTAAATAATAAGATACTGAGCCATTTGTACCTTGATCATTATCAGAGGCAGTAAGTATCAGAATTTCTTTAGGGGGTTTTATATTTTCATACACTGTAGTATTTATTTGTGACTGAGGAAATGTAGGTGCTTTATCATTTTCATCTAATATTGTTACTTTCAGTCTTGTGTATGCCCATTTCGGATTAGGTCCACCATCTCTAGCTGAAACATTCAATTCAACTGTGCCTTGTGTTTCTCTATCTAAGATTGACTTAGTTGTAACTAGTCCTGTTAAATGATCGATAGTAAACCACTGTTGTTGATTTCCATCGTAAAAATCATAAAATATCTCTGCATTTACGCCAGTATCCTCGTCAGTTGCTGTAATGCTGGCAACATATGTACCAGGGGGTGCAAGCTCACTTAAGACAGCTGAGTACTCAGATTTCTCAAATACAGGCTCATGATCATTTACATCGTTAACATGAATCACTAAATATGAGGTAGAAGTTCTCGAAGGTGTTCCCTGGTCTTTAGCAACAACTGTTAAATTATATTTACTTATTTCTTCTCTATCTAAAACGCCATTTACATGCACTATGTACACACTAGAAGAGTTTTCTAAGCGAAAATGATTTAGTTCATTTCCGGAAACAATGCTTATGCTAGTTATACCATTTAATCCGGCATCCAAGTCGGTGACAGTTATAGCTGCTACTAATGATCCATTTTTAGCATTTTCATCAACTGTAGCAAAATTCGCTGTTGGAGGTACGTATGTGAAAGTAATAACTGGATCATGATCATTAGCATCTATGAGGTTAACTGTAACGTAGGTCCGTGCATCTTGACGGGGTACGCCGTGATCTTTTGCAATCACTGTCAATACACATGTCATATTACATGTCGTATTAGTACAATACTTAGGGCAGTTCAATTTTTTGGTAGTTGTAATCACTCCAGATTCTGGATCCACTGCAAATTGTTTCTCCGTGTCGGTCACTTCATAAGTTATCTTACTATTATCACCTAAATCACTGTCTGTAGCCGTCACTTTCAAAACAGTCGTTCCGGGTGGGACACTTTCGTTTAAAGACACTGAAAAATCACTCTGGTCAAAAATTGGTGGATTGTCATTCACATCTAAAATAGTAACATTTACTTGAAGGTACCCATATTTTGGTGGATTACCCCCGTCACGTGCCGATATATTGAGGATGTAAAAATCTGTTGTTTCCCTATCTAACTTTCCAGTTGTTTCTAAATGCAGATAAGATGTTTGACCGCTCGGATTAACGGTAACGTTCAGACGAAACTTTCCTTCATTATCGCCATCAATTATTTTGTAATCGTTAGTGATACCATTTTCTCCTAAATCGGCATCCGTGGCGGCATCTAGCAACAGCTTAGTCCCGGCGGCTGCGCTCTCGGAAAAGGCTACGGCGATGCTCGGCTCTGGAAATTCGGGATAGTTGTCGTTCACGTCTGTTACCCGTAATCTTACTTCTATGGGATAGGTGGGTTGACTTGATAACACCACAAAAGCATAGCGATCTACGGTCTCTCTGTCTAGAACCATATTAGTCCTAATTTCTCCAGAAACTGGGTCTAGCACAAATTCTTTCGGTGGTTCATTAAATCGGTACGTGAAGCCTGGTTTAGTAGGGATTCTGCCAACGATGGTACCGGCCGGCTGGTCCTCAGGCACGCGAAGGTCGACGCCGGTGTCGACAGCGCGGGACTGCATCTGCTCGGCGGCGGTGGAGACTCGCGCGCTCAAGAGCACCGTCAGCGCAACCAGCGCCACGTGCCATCGCCACATCCTCGTCATGACGCTGACAAAAACATTGCAGGGTTGGTTCCTCGTCAGCGAAAGTTAACGTGCGCCGGGAGCTCTCGTTGTGTCCCGTTCGCGCAGACTCGCGCGCTCGCTCGCCTCAGGTATGCAGCATGGCCGCGACGACCTGCGCGCGCACGAATATCTCACGGAGAGTGCGACCGCCGCTGCGCCTACGCCGTCACATTCATTCGTAAACACACGTGACACTCACTATCTACACCGCTCTGTCACTTAACGTCTTAATCCTAATTGCACACACAGTATAATTCCGTTGTTCGGCTATCACCACTAAAGTATCACAAATCGGTAGCACTTTTCAGTTATGTTTTTGTTGCAGTACTTTAGAGACGAATCGCGCAGCGAAACCGGCATGCGGGCTGCGTCGCAGTCGGCGCGGCACTGCCGGGCGGAGGCTTTCACGCCGCCCCGCGGCCCTCCCCGCGCCCAACCGGCCCTCCCCGCAGCTTTGAAAGCTCCCACTGTGGCTGCGTGATGATGATGCCAAGATAATGGCCGCCGAAGGATTCTACTATTTATTGTTCGATACGAGTCACTCACCATTCCAAGAAAAAGTCCTTAAGGCGTACATTTTTAACAATCTACTTAGTAAAATTCATATCTAAATATAATGTTAACAAATATTTAATTAGTTTTTTATTTTTTTTAGTTATAAGTATAAAAATTCTAAATGATGAAAATACTTTTATGCATTCATGCAAGTCTGCCGTAGTGCGTTGAAATCTTTAATATGAGTGATGTGCGGTCTCTTGCGCACAGTGACGAACATAATACCGCAGGGAACGTTGTTTATTACGTACTCCAACAAGTCCTATAGCTTTATTGTGGCATAGGCTCATCTGTTTAAACTACTAGGAATATGTAATGATGTAATGTCAGTATCCCATTTTATGCAGTTAAAATAAAATTCAATAAATTATGTGATCGAGTCTTGCATGCAATTAATTAGTGATAGAGAGTTTACTTTGATCTATACCATTTTTATTAGTTTTCTTTAATTAGCTAATAATTAGTTATATTTAATCATTTAAATTACTATTTATCGTCCATTTTATCTATCGTAGACCTTCGTATATCATTTTTGCAGCTGTGTAGCATGAAGCGACTATTATACCATTGTCACATAATTAAATTCTGAAACACTGTTTTGTGATAACAGTTATTATTTATTTTATAGATTTTAGTACCTAGTAAATACATAAATATAAGACAACATTACATAATATATTGCTCTGATTCTGTGGTAGGTAGCCAAAGCACTTGTGCCACAGAAATCAGAAACAACAACGGTACTTGCCTCTCGGCTACGGAGGTTTTCAAATAAATAATTAGCTAATAGCTAATTTTACAAATTGTGAAAATTGTGCTCTCTTCTTTCTAAAGTGAAGTCAAAAATATAATCTACAAGTTGTAAGGTACATACACTTTTTATTTAGCGCTGTGAAATATAATGCAAATACCTTTGTAATTCAGTCGTTTTTTTGAGGCTAATTGGCCAACTTAATTTTTTGCAAAAATTTATTTTCCCGTGTTGGCTTTTTTTGGCAAAAGTCTGCTCAACTTTTGCCAAAAAAAGCCATTATTTAGCAAAGGAAGGGTTATAACATCACGCAATTGTTTATGCTACTGACGACCTCCGTAGCCGAGTGGCGAGCATACCAGACTTGGTGGTGCTATCCCTGAGGTCCCGAATTCGATTCCCGGTCGGTCAATGCAGAAAAATAACTTTTCTATATTGTATTGTGTTGTGGTACCGTCGTTATTTCTGATTTCTGTAACACAAGTGCTTTGGCTACTTACTATATACTCGAAGCAATGTATGTGATGTTGTCCAATATTTATTTATTTTATTAAGAGCCATTTCACAAAATTACGCCGTTACTATGGAGCGCGCGCTTGTGCATCGTAAAATTAGGATTTAGGGTGAGTTTTCGGTCTATTATATCCAAAAAAATGCGGTTAGTTACACAATTTATAAGTCAAGACGGGCTAAACCAATTGTAATGATCTTTGATTTGTTTGATTTGTCTCCGCTCCAAATAGCAGAATAACTGTTAAAACATCAGAAAACTTTTACGAACATCCACGTTGGTGAAGCCGCGGACATCTAGTTTCGAATAAACAATCGTTGGCAAAATTATATTTCTGACATTTCGTAATTTTTTCAAGCAATTTAATGATTTAGTTAAAGTTGTTTGAAGTTAACACGGTAAACACTTTTGCGGAATTGATAATTGATAATTTTATTAATGAAAATGGTTTTATTTGCAAATGTGAAACATTAAACGTGTAAACAAAAGATTAGTCAATTGATTGCATGTATTAAACAGTCTTAAAATCTTTCCTAAGGTCGCAAATTAGGCGCTGGAAATATTAGGTTTCGCGCTGAAAATATGAAATGGCTGTTAATGTCATGTAACAACCGGTAATATTTTCCAATCTCTACTAAATGACTAAAATGAATGCAGATATTTTACTTAAACTTTACCTACGTACAGCACAAGATGCTTAAGTTTTTACTTAACAGGCGGATTTATTATAAATGTGAAAGTAACTCTGTGTGTCTGTTAAGTTTTTACGCCCCAGTACAAACTTTGTAAAAAGATAGATAGGACCTTGGAGAAGGACATGGGCTACTTCTTATTTTCGCAAAAATAAAAATAAAAGGTCCCTTAAGTTATGATTATAGTTGTGAAAAATTTTATGGGAAACCAATCATTTCTCAAGATAACCGATGGGGTAAATGTAACCTTGAGTGTAGGCCGTGACTTGGCTAACACATCATAGGGCGCTTTCTAGTATGGTAGCGCGATGATATATGCAAATATACGCAGAAGATATTGATAAATGTCGCTATTTCTCACGAGTCAATATGTGTGTGTAAAATGTATTAATTTTTAACAAATCTTTCGGTGTCTGGAGAAAGCGCTATTCATTGTATGTAATCTACCAAACCTAACCTAACCTGTTTGGAAATATTTTATTTAAATAATGTTTTATTATACAAAAAAAGAAAATAACAGAATTAATTAACAAATAAAATTTAAGTAGCAGTTGTAAAGCTTTTTGACTCTTTTATATTTTAACTAATTTTATCTATAAAATTTGTATATACCTATACATTTTTAACAAATCCAATTTATTTTAATGGATCTGCTCAATGATTTTAATTATACAATTTTTTTATTTATAAATTGCTGTTTTTTTATAAATATTGGACAACATCACATACATTGCTTTGATCCTAAAGTAAATAGCTAAAGCACTTCAGAGATCAAAAACAACGACGTACCACAACACGGGTCTAGGTGTACCCAACCCAACATATAAAAGTTAGTTGTCTACATTGACCCGACCGGGAATCAAACATTATTTAGTAAACCTTTAAACTTTTTTACATTAAAATTATACTCTACAAATTTAAATACGTGCGTACAGTGACCTCTGTATACACAGTTACAAACTTTAAGTACAACCCCAAGCTTTTAAGCGACGTAATGTAGCACTGTGCACTGGTAGCGCCCTCTTTAACACTTCTTGAGCTTTGAAAGCTTGATAGATGAGCTTCATGCTATTTATTACAGATGGCGGGACAGTTATTCCTCGAAGCTAGGTATTTGCTCTGCTTTTGAATAATGTAATTCAATAGAAGACTCCTCGTGGCAAATGGAAATACCTGCTTAGGAATAGAAAATGTCATAACGAAAATTAAACTACTTAATAATATTATTAAATTTCCGATGACATTTGCAGCTAAGTAGCATGTTATCATATCAAACTAGTGAATCCTGTAAAGTAAATCAAGCAGTACGATATTGCACCCTTTTTAAGGTTATAAAGCCAAATTGTATGGGAAAATTAAATTATAACTTATGCACGTACACTTTTTTATACTTTTATGATTTAATAAATTGATAATTATTTTTGACTAGTATAATCCTAGGAGAATCACACCTTTTTCCTAAATTAAAAATATTTTCGTAAATTGTCCAGACAATAAATTTTACCCCGAGGATTACTTCGCACAAAGCCTTGAAAAGTATCAATAGAATAATTCAAAATGATACCAAATTACAAGTATATATACTTAAAAATAGGACTTAAACTTCATATTCTTTTTAATTAAAATCTTTTAAAATGTATGTACCGGATTAAAAAACTTGAGTAAAACCAGCATCAAAGATATTAAATTCAATTACCAATATACTAAAAGCATTCGCAAATTTGTAAATATGGTACATATATTATACAACAATTTCTTCGTAAGACTGAATTCAACACGCCCACCATTCACCAGTATTTTATTCCAATGAAATACTTACTCTGCGAAAAACGAGTGAGTCATCCACGAGCGAGTGGGAGTATCACAGTAATTCCAGCATATTATACATAGACTATTAAGCTTTGCCAAGAGATTTTTTTGTTAATGGCTTCCTTAATTATTTACTTCGGTAGGTACTACATTTCGACTACTTTATACAAATAAAGGTACATTCGATTGTTTATACAAAACAACGTTTAAATAACAAGAGCATTTACCATAAATATATGAATATTGCTACTTTTACAAATACTTATTTTTGTGCTAGTTTCATCAAAAAAGATATTTCACTGATATAAGTCCTCTCGACGATCCCTCGTGAAAGAGTCGCTGGTTACAAAGTCTTATATCATCATCTAAAATTATATTTGATTAAATACATTTCTTACTAAGTAGTTTACGAAAAAAAATTATTACATAACATATTGATTCTTCATTCAGCGTTTTATACATGTATTTATCATTATCATTTCACAGCACAGTTAAGTCCACTGTTCATCATCATCTAAAATTATATTTGATTAAATACATTTCTTACTAAGTAGTTTACGAAAAAAAAATTATTACATAACATTCTAGATTAGATTCTATTTTCCATTTAGCAGTTTTATCTTTTAACTGTTAACTTATATCATGATAATAAAACGTTTATCAGAAAATATCAGTCATAAAAATACTAGTAGGTACGTGTTAAAACAAGGACGCATACATTTGAGCTTTTTGGACTGGCTAAAAATAGCCCTGTGCTCAATACTTAGGTACCAACCTATTACAATTTCTATTGGAACACTTGTTGCATGGAAGGTTTGACGTCACCCCCCTTTCCAGTAGCTGCGTGCTGGCTGAAAGGGGGAGCCGCGCCTCCACCGTGGGCCGCCGCTGACGTAAAGCCTTGTTCATGAATGAAATGGAATCCAAACCGTCATGAGCTGTCCAGTGTGATGTAACATAACATTTAGCCACCTACTCAACAATCTGCCGTAACAGAAGCCGAACAAATAATATTTTAAGTAATTCATCGATTACGAAATCAAAAACCATTTTCCGCCTACTTCCATTAATATTGATGACGTAAAACTGAAAGAGATTGGTTTTCGTAGAAACTTGCGTCATTCAATTTTAAAAAGTAATGGAAAACTTTATAGTAATGTAGATATTTCAACGAATTCTTTTTTCCTTTAAGAAAAATTTAATACTTGTAATGTGCGTGGGAATTTCTCGTTTGCCGGAATATATACCCTCCAGCAATTTTGTCTTCACAGATAGACGTGGGCGCTTGTCGTAAGTAGCCAATATTGAATGCCCTTTAACTGAAACCACCTAGCTGATAACTAAATCCACGCCCGTCTGTCCGTTCGTTTAACGAATGGAATAATGAATGTCTAATTAATGACGTAGATTTTATTATGGAACACTTAACTTATCATCAATAATTATATGTATAAGCAAATGTTTATTAGTGTAAAATACTAAAGTAAAAATTGCTCTGTGTACAGAATGTCCAAAAAATAGTGTTAAGCAGAGTATCAGAGTTAGAGCACCTCTTAAAGGAGTATCCAATTTACTACTAGTTTTTTTAGGAGGTGGTATAAACGGTTCATAAATTCATATCCGTCTGTCTGTCTGCAGCTTAGCTCAGAAACTCTTAGTACTAGAAAGCCGAATTTTGCAATGGTGTACATATTTATCACGGCGACAGAGAATAAATCGTCTATCGCATAGTGTGGGGTTTCATCGTTTAAAAATCTGCCTGCTTTAAGAAATGTAAAAAAAACACGACAGTATTATCAGAAGTAGTAAGGTAAAGTCTCCTATTACGGAGGTATTTCGTGACATTGGAAAGTAAGACAAAAAATAAGCATTTCTTATAAACGTGCCAGTTATAAAAATATTTTTGATAAAATATTTTTGATAAAATTAGGGATTAAAATTTAACTCTTAACACTTTTTTACTATGAAAGGTTTTAACTATGCAAAAATGAAGTACGCACATCGTTTTTTTTTTATTACGGAGGTATGTGTCAAGGTGAGAGCCTAAAACGGAGGTAGTCGGTTACTAATACGGAGTATAGCAATATATGTCAGCACAGAATGTGGACTTGTTATGATTATGGGCTTATTAACGCCTAATTTTATGTAATTGCCATAAAAATACCGTAATACGGATCTGTATGTGATAATAAATACTAAAACATGAGAAAATTTATAAATAAAAGTGGTCCCTATACAAAATACTAACACCTTCGTGTGTGAGTCCGACTGGAGCATTGAAATAGTAGATGGATTAAATTACTAACGTGGGTATAATATTTTCATAGAGCCCTAAACCGTAATTTTAAATAACTCCGTAATAGGTTATATTAAGTTTATTTTACGGAGCCATGCCCACAGTTTTAAGAGTTCAAAGAGCCTAACACGGAGATACAAAAATTGACTACTTCCGTATTATTACGGAAGTAGTCAATTTTTTGTGAAAACATTTTGTGTTGTTTAATCCTTATTTAGACCCATCAACATTAAATTTGCTATATGAACAGTAGAAATAATTTAGGTAAACTACACCAGTTCTGTCCTTAAGATTTGTGAACCTCAAGAAAATATCTCTACACAATCAACTGGTTTTTGACAAATTAAAATACACCTTTACATTTTACGTTTTTAAAGAACTCGTACTAAACGCCTAACTATTTCTATGTTAACATAAGTTTCCTAGTGCATAAAGTAACCCACAAATAAAGGTTTGTAGTTTGTATGATTAAAAATGATTTCAAATAAACTTTGAACTAAAATAATTTATTATACTTTAAGCTATATGCAAATAAATAAAACACAGTATTTTTCCTATTACGGATGATACCACCGTATTAGAATCACCATATAAATAATAATAATAAATAAATATTGGACAACATCACATACATTGTTCTGATCCTATGATAAGTATCTTAAGCACTTGTGTTACAGAAATCACTACAACGACGGTACCACAACACCTAGACCCGAGACAATGACATTGATTGATTGACATTGACATACCGGGTTTCGAACTTGGAACCTCAGAGATAGCGACACCAAGTCCGGTATGCTCGCCTCTCGGCTACTTAGGTCGTCAAAAATTCAATTTGGTTTATCGTATTTTAGTTATAAAACTAGTTTTAAATTAAAAAAAAACCTAAACTTATGGTAAGTGTGTTAATAAGAAAAACTTATGAACGCCTAAGTCGCCAATTTCCATGCTATTTTATACCTAAAACTTACCTGACAAAATACGAGTGTATGAAATTGTTTGTATGAAATATCCTGTCAGATCGCTGCCGTGGCAAAAACTGCTTGATAATAATGTGCTACCTGCATGTGGCATTTTCAAACGTCAGGTATGTGATTTATTGTAATATTTTAGATGGCAGAATTCTATTTTCGTGCACTTGTATTCATTACAACTTAAGTAAAACACGAAAATAAAAATACCTCCTTAGATTACCTCCTATTACAGAGGTAGTCAAAATTGGCACCTACCAATTTTGACTACCTCTGTAATAGGAGACTTTACCTTAAATGTAACGAAATTAAAAGGAAAACTATCACAGCTAGGCTTTATAAGTTACCGGGTTACTTATGAAATTTTCTTGAAGAAGAAAATTACTTCGATGAAATTCTTAATTATGTAAAACAGGCAGAAATTACCGCATATTGAGACGGGCAACTACGAAACGGTTTTTAAACTTTAACTTTTTTATGGCGCAATGGTATCAACACAATAGTTTTTGTGACTGGCATACTATATTTTATCTGTTTTGGAAAAAACAAAATTTTATTAAAAACATAACCGACTTCATAAACACTAAAAAGCTAAAACTAACTTTTAACAATCATACCAAACAGTTATTTTTGGAGTTGGTGCAAACAACCACATTCAAACATTCCACAGCTGGCACCGACTTCAATATATATATTTTTTTTTTTTATTTGTCTGTTTTTAGTGTTTTTTTACATTCTAAATGGCGATCTGTGATGTAATTATAGCTAAATTGCTTCTCATGACGATTCAAATATGTCCAAACACGGCTATGATACATTGTTTTATCACAGAGTTCCGGTGCTTACCTTCCGCCTTCTTCATCAGATCAGTTTGATGGTACCATTCTCACCAGAAACAATTATTAAAAATTTGATTTTTTGACTATGGCAACGCTTAACTGTCTTAATCAAAATATCTTATCGCGTGGGTGGGGCGTGCGTACCTTACTCGTGGAAGACTATTGTGGCCAACTATGGTCTCCTTCATCAATTCCACCTCAGCAAATGATACTTTCTGAATGAAAATGCTTGACTGATTGCTTCTTGACTTGTTGTTAAATATACTAAAATCGCTATATGTATTTTAGGAGTTCCCTCAATTCCTCATGGATCCCATCATAAGAATTGAATGTTGAAAATAATGGGACCAATCTTAAGGTAATCCTTTCAATAGAAAAAATATTTTTTTAAGTCGGTTTATAAATGGCGGAGTTCTGAGGTAACAAACATTTTAAAAAAATTAAAAAAGTAAAAAAACATACAACTGAATTGAGAACCTCCTCCTTTTTTTGAAATCGGTTAAAAACAAGCAGGTTTCTCAATAATTCATGTCTCTGTGACCAATAATGTCAAGGAATTGTCTATCTTTGGACTTAATTTTTTTTGCACCAAGTAATACGAAAAGCAAAGCAATATCAAGTCCTATAGAAGTCCCCAAATTTTAATGTCTCCGGTAGGATGTGTACCTGCTCACACAGCGATTCCAAAACTCGAATATTGATCATGTGTGGAAAACAAAAAACAACGTAAACCACTATTCGAAGAACTTATGTACTTACGCCCTAAGCCGAAAGAAGAAAAATAGGGAATTTGCAAAGAAATAACAAGTTTATCTTTAGGTAGGTACTGCGAGGAATAATGGAATAAACGTCAATCCGATATTGATGCTTTTTATTTGTATCCTGAAATCCTTAACGTTTAAGTAGGACAGAAAATCTGAAAACATAACATTGGAAACGAGGTTACGTAAGGGTTAAGGAAAAGAGTTTGGTTTAACTCAAATTGTTATCTTCACTTAAGTAAATTTTGTATATCTATCTACCTTTGTTTTAATGATCATACAAAAGCGTTAGTTACTTACGCCAAAGGGTACGCGTGGTAACTCTTCATAATGAAAATTATATTATGCTAAAAGGTTCCATTAAAAGCAACAGTGATGAAAAGAGCGAAAGCAAACTATGTTTCATAAAAGTCTATCGTAATCTAATAATTTGAAAAAGAAATTTATTCATCAATTATTAATATAATAAAGTTTGTAAAAAAAAATGTGCAAAGTGAAATCAATTACTTGTATAAAACGACATTACTTCTTAGTAATAGCAGGAAAATTATTAAAATATTTATAATTTATAGTGGAAGTAGGTACTTAACTAAGTCTGGATAGTTACCATGTAGATAAGTATCTCATTTATGAGGTGCCGATATTACGGCACTGTTTCAAAGACATGGTCACGGATCATAAATTCTAATTTAATATTGTTTGATTTTTGTAATTTCGAAATAAATGGGAATTTTGATGCCTATGATGTCATTTGCGTGGTCATAGCACAATAATTTATAAACAGGATTGGCATAAAATCACTTATTAGTTCAAGCTTGTTAAGATTTGCACTAGCATGTTTATATTAATTATTTGTCTGTATTCATCTTTCTAGTCACCATAATACACCTCTACCCTCTATGTCCCTCTACATCTTTCTATCTACCCTCAAAAGAATATTCTATCTGACGATGATGTTCCGTCATTTGTGCCGATCTTAGACATCGTAGACCACAGTTCAGTATTTATTATTTATTAATAAAATGTCTTATTGTATGGCAAGTACCAAGATATATGTGATTAAAAAGATACTTTTTTCATTCTAAGAAAAATCTACAATTATAAATTAAAGAGCATTAATTTCGTAACAGATGAGACGGTCTATTACGATAAAGTGACTCGCTCAACGACCTAAGGCACACTCAGCGTCGTCTCTTGGTGGCAGGCATAAAGGCTAACTAACTTACTGACAGATAACGCGCAGGCTAAACCAGTAATGATAGGCATGAAATTGCGTCATAAAGAGACGACGCTGCCTGTATATTTTCAAACTATTGAATTGCAGTTTGACAATTTAAAACAAAACCTATAATTAAATCTTGCTGCTTGCTCAATATGGGGTGTTTTTGTTCCAGCCTGTTATACAAATATTAGGTTCTTGAATACATGTTTAATCATCGAAATTGATTATGTGTTCAAAAAGTTATGTCTCCTACATAATATATGTCATGGCTACCGCTGAAACTTAATAATTAATAGAAGGCAGCTACATTTTACTGTAGGTTAGTATTTGCCGAGTAGTAGTGTTTTGTTATCGCCATTTGCGATAGTCCGAATGGTTAAAATAAAAAAGACTTATGTTATGATGACACCAGACATATAATAAAATCTTCCAAGACTCAATCCATTTAAACGAAATCTTAAAACAGATAATTTTCCTTTAAAATTTGTATGGTTTATTTATACCTTTTTAATATAATACGATGTTCAAAGGCTGAAATGCTGAAGCGGGCAACTACCAGCCCGGTCTAAAAATAGCTTTAGCTACCCTCTACGCTCGTGAGCGGAATAATACCATCGTCATGAATAGCGAAAGTGCGAGGGAGATAGAAAACCACCTGCGCAGCTTTGTTGAACCTATTTAGATCGTTTTAGACATGGATGAGAAAGACAGAACGAGGAGGGTGAGGTGACTCCGATTACAGTCTGTGCATACTTGTTATGTGTCTCTAAAAGGTCCTCGGTATACAAGTAAGTTACTATATCCCACCATTCATTCATAGCATTAGGAAATTTGGCAAATACGTATACCTTAATGAATCTGAGGGGCTTAACCATGAGTGCTTAACAGTACATAAGCAGTGGTGTTCTTACGTCGTACGTAGAATAACTGTGTCCTCGCCTCATACCTCAATTTTATTGCTGTGCCCAACAGGGTCCATAAATGATCTACCTTCAAGGGTTATATTCCATCTCTTGTAACATTATGATGTGCAAATGAATAAATTATTATGTCAAATGATAACTGATTACGTCAAATTATAAACAAAAAAAAACAAAACATGGTTAAAGTAACACTGTTTAATGAGCTATGGTTTAGCTCTAGTTCCTATACCTTCATAAGAATAAGAGTCGAACCATCTATTGAATCCTAAGGGTGTCTTATTTACGATATATAATTTAAAAAATTGTTCTAAGATCATTACATGAAATTCCAAATCCTTCTCAGAAAAATGTCCTAGTTTTAATTTTGATGTTATTACTCTCCTTTAGTCTGAAAACCTATAGATGCTGAATAAATAAATTAGCTGTTTACTTTTCTTCAATATTTTTTCTTCTAAGAATTCTCTTATAGTAATAAAAAAAACATATCTATATAATATCGTCATCAATCGTTTGTAATAACTAAAAAAATCACTACATTAATAAAATATATTTTACTACGTATGATTTAATTAGGTACCTATTTACTTAATATTATGCTGTACCATAAAAAGTTTCAAACATTACGTAGCTAACTAAACTTTGTAATATCGTCTAAATATAGAAAATTTGTTATTTCTACTGCAGACCATTAAAAGCACTCAATTTAAATAATCTCACAATTCAAGGCACCTTTTAAATACTGTGTTAATAAGAACTCTCTTAAATATTAGGAGTAATTTCACAGCAAGATATTTTTTGAAAGATTAGTAGAGGATAATGATGAATCATGTTTTAAAATTAGTAAATAAATTTATATAAAGTAACGGAAGTACGTAAGGCACTCAGAAATAAAACTCGCGAAACAAAAAAATCAAGTATAAAGCTTCACGCGTCTAAACCAATCTTCGAAACCCTTTTTCAATCTGCTTCAGACGGCTCTTTTAATATGGCCTGCTGCAGAGATTTTTCTGGATATTTTACGAAATAAACAAAACACAAGTTCCCTAATCAGGCCTGTAAGGAGAGTGACCAAAAAGTTTGACCGTTGTGCTATCCAGTAAGACCCTTTTTTTAAAGTTTTAAGCTCTAAGTGCCGAAGCCCGCGTAGTTCAGTGTTTTGTCGCTTGTTACTTACAAGAGTAACTGCTTCTGGCAAACATTTAGTAACTACTATACCAATCCATTTCATACCATTTGACACTGATGCTACTTTGATTTCTTAAAGTAGACACCCCATCAAAGTGTAAAAACTAGCGATCAAAATCATCCGTGCGCTTCGTTGGTTGGTTTATTTCGAAACACCTAAACCATATACTGGCGCTGTTTCTGTACAATATTGAGAAGTATAATCTATGATTCATCACCTGTGGGTGCCATGTGTGTGTGCGGCACCCAGCGCGAAACTATCATACATAATTCGTCTATTAAAACTGTTAGCCGGTTTTCTTCAGTAAGAAACATCAAGAGACCTTTATCGTTCAAAATTAGTTGGTTCTAATACTAAATTATCCCAAATAATATAACACATCAAAAAACATCCACCTCAGGTATGAATCAAACCCACGTCTCTTTGCTACCGGGCGCTTGCTTTTCCACTTTCCGTTTCTAGTCTATAAAACGATTCGTCCGGTTTTGGGCAATCATTCAAAATCGTCAAAAATCATTGCGTGAATTAAATGAGACACGATATTTCATTTACCTCGTATTAAAATAGAAGTTGTTAATTGGAATTTTCATATTACAATCAGTGAACGCAATAATGATGAAAGCTAAACAGTGTTGTTCTACGTCAAACTCTATACACATAAAACAAAACAAGGTTGAAGTAATACTGTTTTAACAGCTAAAGGTCAGGCTTCGGGTATGTCTTATAGCTAATGTTGTGTCAGCTTCTTGTTTTTACATAAGATTACTATTCAGGTCAAGTTATAATATTTAACCAAAGAAAAAAATTACAACATAATCGCAAAAAACCTAAAACAATTATTTTCTATCAAATGTTACTATAGTATAATAAAGGACTATTTAAATAATAAAATAGATTTATTAAATATATTTAATAAAATAGTACATTGTTATGTAACCATAGGGGTAAAAGTAACTTACATAGTCCCCGAGACGGGGTTTGGTTCGAGGGACTAAATAAGTCTTTAACCCGAGGTAAACACTGTGCTTTTCATTACAAATACAAGGAAATTAAAAAAAAATTCCACTGCTGCTTTAGCCTCTTCTTTTTTCAGATCAGGCGTTAAATCCCTCGACAACTCGAACAAACAAATGCAGTTCGGATTTCCGCTTTCCCGCCAATTTTTTTATTCTGTGGCCGGCCAACTATTTAGGCATTAATTTTCATTTTCATCATTGAATTTCTTTTTAATATCTTGCCCATATCTATGTTATTTTACAGAAATAGTTTAAAGTAAATTATAATAAATAATAAAGTCATTTATGTTATAAATATAAAAGTTATATATTTCAAACCTAGGGAGAATCGTTATCAACTGACAGCTGTCAAATTATTAAAAAAACTAGTTCTATTTTCAACCGACTTCAAAAAAGGAGGAGGTTCTCAATTCGACTGTATGTTTTTTTTTTTTGTATGTATGTTACGCGATTACTCCGCCAATTATGAATCGGTTTTAATGATTGATTTTGTTTGGTAGATCATACTTCAGAGGCGGTCCCATATAAATTTTATCGAAATTGATTTAGAACTTTTTGAGAAAATCAACAAATATATACCCAGATAATATTTTGGTTGTGGTTCTCCCTAGGTTTGAAATATATAACTTTTAAACCTCTCCTCAGGCAACTTCAGAATCTACTTTCCTAGTATGAGTAATGAAAAATATATATAAAAAATCAGTGCCCTTCGACACGCCTAAAATTGAGAGTTCTAATTTAACATGACCGAACTTAAAACGTAAACTTATTGTTTAGCCTAACAGTTGTTTTGAAACTATTATAGTTTGGTATGAGAATTGGGCAAAGACAGCTGATGAAGCTGCAGTATAACGTCGACAAAAGCCGAAGCTTTGAGGGAAATCGGGAAGTTCTATAGGCAGTTATATACATCGGTCATTAAACCTGGTAGTAGCTCAGCCGAAGATCAAAGAGCTAAACTGACCCGACACTATACCAAAGATATCCCGGACATGAGCCTATACGAAATTAGGATAGCTCTCAAACAGCTTAGGAACAACAAGACGCCGGGCGATGATGGAATCACATCAGAGCTTCTAAATTTCGGTGGAACACCGATACTGAAAGTCCTTCAGAGACTCTTCAACTCCGTCTTGCTCAAGGGAATAAAGCCGGAGGCATGAAACAAAGGTGAGGTGGTGCTATTCTTCAAGAAAGGAAATAACACCTTGGAACCACTCTCGGAATTGCAAGTGATCCAGTCCAGATCCAATTTTGAGAAGGAGGTCAATCGTCGAATCCAACTCGGCTGGGCAGTGTTCGGAAAATTACACAACATCTTCTTGTCCAATATACCTCGGTGTCTAAAGTCGAAAGTCTACAATCAGAATCATCATCATTTATTTGCTAAAATGTGGTACATACATAAAAGGAACACGACACATTAGCCAGTTTTCCACTGGCAATATAATAGTGAAGCAACACAAATATAATTTAACTTGAAATAACTACATCCTATATTTCCAACCAAAAAAATATTTAAAGAGTAGAAGCTTGAATTCTTTGTCCTGAATAAGTTTAATGTCGTCAGGGAGGTTTTTAAATATTGTAATGCACATGGTAAAGGCATTCCTTCTATAGATATCGGTACGGCATGGTGGTTGATGCAGCAAGCCAACGTACTATGTTCTCTGTCTTCTTGTATAGACTTCTGTGCGCTTACTAAAATATTCTGGCTGAGTGTGTATTACCAGTGATGATATATGGAACTAAAACGTGGCCTCTCACTATGGGCCTCATAAGAAAGCTCAAGGTCGCACAGCGTGCTATGGAAAGGGTTATGCACGGTGTTTTCTTGCGAGATCGAATAAAAATGAGGAGATCCGTAAACGAACAAAAGTTAGAAACGAACTGCCACAAAACCGACACCTAGCAAAACCGACTCCTTGCAGTCTTGTCTGCCCTACCTCTAGAGTGTTATTTAGAAGCGTGAAGGCACGGAGGGGCGAGGCGGCCCGCGGGCTGAGGAGCAGGGGTCTTTAACGCTCGCCGCCGCGCGCCGGCCAGCAAGCCGAAGTTGCGATGGTGGGTGAAACCCATCTGCGACAATAAGCTCGCGTGGGACTGCCGAAGCCCCGCAGTGCCGAAGCCGTGACAGAAACTATGCATGCTGCATGTTGCATGCTTGCTTGAATGAATCTGGCAGTTTGGCCATTACAGTGATGAACATTTTAAATTCAAAATTAGAATTTCATTTATTTATACTTTATAAGAAATGATTCACTGTTTTAAGACAAATGTGTGTTTAGAGTTGGAGTACATTTCACCTTTGAAACTTCTCCTTTGAATCTTAAAACTTCTGTTCTGTATACTGTGTATGTACTGTGACTTTGGGACGCCTGAAAAAGTTTTTTTTATAAAACATATAGATACTTCGCCGGCAGAAGCCACCCAAGTGGTGGCATTGCTGGATTCTGGACTTAGTCAGCGTGTTGTGGCTAAAAAATTTCATTTAAGCCTGTCGTTTGTTCATACAGTCTACAAACGCTATCGGGAGACTGGTTTGTTCGCGCCGTTCAGGATCTGGCAGGAATCGGGTCACTTCTGGGCGAACTTCTTCACGAAATCGTTGCCTTAATGCTTTTCAACTGCAGCAGCAGCTTCATGTTGTACGTTGGCTGTAAGTGACTCCACAATTAGAAGAAGGTTGAAGGAACGTGGACTGGTACCGCATAAGCCAGCAAATAAGCCAAAATTAACTGCAGACCATCGAAGAGCGCGCCTTTACTTTGCACGTGAGCATCTAAATTGGCCATACCTCCAATGGAACAAAGCCCTCTTTTCTGATGAGTGTAAAATTATGCTGTATAGTAACGACGGAAGGAACAAGGTCTACAGAAGAGATGAAGAACGCTTTGCACAATGCTGCATTGAAAAATAGATCAACTATGGTGGCGTTTCGTGGACGGTTTGGGGAGGAATCAGCGTCGACAGTAAGACAGAGCTTGTCTTTGTGTCTGGGCCACGTCTGCCTGCACAAAACGGTCATCGATTCATTGAACAGTTTTTTGAGCCTCACGTGATGCACATTTTATTGGCAACGATTTCATATCCATGCACGACAATGCTAAGGCTCACACCGCGACGGTAGTACGAGATCATGCTATCGAAGCCGGTATCTTCATTAAGGAATGGGCAGCAAGAAGCCCGGACATGAATCCGATTGAACATCTATGGTATGAATAAAAGAGACGAATTCGTGCAAGAGATCCTGCCCCAGAAACACTTAGCCAGCTGCAAAATGAAATCTAAGAGGAATGGAATGGAATGCCACACTTGATCGTGACTCTCACCCGATCGATGAAGAACCGTATGGAAGCAGTAGAGCTCTGGGAGGAATACAAGTTATTAAATAGACGTTTCTTAGCTTTTTTTTTTCATTCACGTGTGTTGTTTTATCAATTTCCTTCATGCTCCATACAGGGTAAAAATGACTTGTTAAACAAAATACGAAACCTGTGAAAATTTAATTTGAATTTAGAACATTAAAATTAGGATTTAAAAACCTCATATTATTTACTATTAAACGACATTTGGCATATTTCTAAATATACACATTTTTCTGATAATTCCTTACAAAACATAAACTTGCAAGGTGTTTCGATTTTTCTGATGAGAAGTGTATTATATTATATTGTTTTATACTTTTGTGCGTTTTAATTTAATGCGAATTACTATTTAGTAATTGTAAGTTATAGGGATTACAAATTGTTCCGTCTAATGTCACATTTGGCAGGTTACAATATGGCGATAAAAAGTTAGGCGAAGTGAAAATAGACTAAACACAATTAGGAAAAGAAAAAAATTTAGGCTGCCCTAGTGTGCCTTTGTTAATTTATAAGAAGATAAAAAATTTGGCAACATAATATATACCCTAAAAAATGCTTCCTCTCTTGTAACCTTTTGCTGTGCCATTCCGTAGGTTCCGTAATAATATTAATTCTAAAATGTAACACTCAACTGTACATTTTAGGTGCAATAAAGTATTGAGTTGATTGGATGTCACAAGATGTTTCAAGTTCCTATAAATTGTTTACGTGTTAAACTCACTGATACAGTTGAATTTATACAAGCTTGCAAAGTATAAGCTTACAGTGCTTTGGTACTGCAACGGGCTTAAAAGCTGAACCTATGACCTAGTTTAATGGCATGACACAGATTTTCACTGGAGGACACCTGGAGCATCGCTTTCAGGCCTTCTAGGTCACCGAGAAGAATTAGATTATCTTACCTTGTTTCAAATATTCTTTGTGGTACGAATTTCTCCTCTCAAGTTTAACAGTAAGATTTCCAAAATAATTAAGTCGGTCATAACAAGGTCATAGAATTCGAAATACCTTCTTATTACAAATATCGCTTTTGTAAAACAAAGTGACATTTCTTGAGAAAGGTACAAAATTCAAACTTTTGATAGATTTTAAAGTTCGCCTAGAAGAGTCAACATAAAATAAGAGTCTAGCAACATTTACAAATCATTCGAAACCAATTAAACTTTATTATGCAACTAGGAGAGCCCGACCAGTTTCCCAATTTATTAAAAAAATACTTTGCAAGGTTAAGGACCCTCAAAGTAATGGCTAACAGAAACATTTCTCTATCAGCCTTGTGAAAATAATGGCATTTTTATGATTTCTTACTTCTAACTTTGTTTGTTTAAATAAATACTCAAGGTTATTGTACAACTACGTAGTTGATGGTTGGCCCTTTTTATAGGGTTCCATGCCCACAACCCTGTAGATACGATACTCTACGGAACCTGATTATTTGACACATTAAACTTTCGGCCACTTTCGAACACTTTACCTATAAAATATTTTCTTGTTAGTACGATTTTCTGCTTGCCGCATGATAAAAGTTACCATTTGATGAAAACCTTTTCATTAGATAAATAGTATTTGGCGTAAAAATTAATGTTCCTTATTTACTTTGCAGCCAAGGTAAAATTTATGAAGCTGAAAATTAACAATCTGTAAAAAAAAAAAAACAGTTTACTTTAGGTTTCTATCGTCTTCTATGTTGATTTCCAATCATTTAATATTGTAATTTTTTAATTACAATATTAAATGATTGGAAATCAACATAGAAGACTTTTATCATAATACTTTATACTTTTATCAATAATTTTTTAATTACAATATTAAGTGATTGGAAATCAACATAGAAGACGATAGAAACCTAAAGTGACTTCCTCAATAAGTTTTATATCGGCCAGGTAACTATCACCTACCTGTAGACAGCGCCCGCCATAGATTTTAAGTGCCTGTAGCGAGTACCTTTTTGTGTAAAATAGTGTTTTCGGCCATTTTCTATAAGCAGTACCCATAAAAAGGTTGAAATCAGTTCATTTTAATCTAATAATTAATAATAAGACGCGTTAGCGGGCAAAAGTCATTATTCAAATTATATATATAATATATTTTTCTTTAATGATGAACTAGAAGGCAGTGACAACCTAAATTGCTACTTTCGGGTATTTGGCTTTTTAACAATTGAAAAATGACCAGCATAATATTGGTTTTGCTTAAAAAGATGAAAACAAGTGAATTCCCCATATTGTGAGACAATATTCAGTTACTTAATTGTGTTTTAGTAAAAAGTGGGTTAATGTGAAAAGTTCTAGGGGGATATCATAGATTTTGACAGCTCTTTCAAATTTTTATTTTGTACCTCGTATCTTTGCCGGTCGCGCCGCAATATTAGAAAAATGGCCAACAATTTCTGTGTACTCTTTTACGTTTATTATTCGTTTGTCTAGACGTGTATTATTTATCTATTTATAAATAGTATGGAATCGAGCTCAGAAATGATGATGACCCCATTTGTAATTTTGGAAGAAAAACCTCATAACCTTGGTGATATTGCCTTGTATTTGGTCTTATTAGCAAATATATATTTTTAATAAGCCTTTTTTGCACTCGTTTTAACTTACCTACCAAACTATGAAATAGAAAAGTCTAATACAAATGTATTATTGTATTTTATTTAAAAACCAAAACAAAGTTATGAAATCTACTTCAAATGCTAAATAATTAGATTCAGGTTTTTTTTTATCTATACACTAATAATTACGAAAACTTATACTTTAGGTCTACTGTCCCAGAGTAAAATGACTGTACATACGGACAGACATAGTTTTCTTGTTATTCCTACAGACGTAAGATTTACACATTGTTTAGGGACTCTCGACCTACTTTCGGATTCTGAATTGGAAGCCTTTAAAAAATTGCTTGTTAAAAACTTTCGAAGTTAAGGCTACTTTACAACACCGCTTTTGTATTATCACAATATGATGCCCACGCATACCATTCAGGCACGAGAGACGTCGGCGCTGAGCGCTGACCTGTAATATCTTATCTCTAATATGCATCCATTATGGTTTGCAGGCACTGCTAACCCCAAACTGCTATTATCATCTCCATCCCACTACTAGCCATAGATTAAGATTTCGCAATCTGGGAATTTCCGCAGTAGCATTCCTGCCCCAGATTCGGAATTTACTGCAAAATTCCAGGCTTACAAATGTAGAGCAGACGCATAGAACTCAACACTTTATTACAGATATTTATACATTTGTAATTTATTTGACAACCTCCGTAGCCAAGAAGCGAGCATACTGGACTCGGTCAATGTAGAAAAATAACTTTTCTAAATTGTCTCGGGTCTGGGTGTTGTGGTGCTGTCGTTCTTTCTGATTTCTGTAACACAAGTGCTTTAAGCTACTTATCATAGGATCAGAGCAATATATATGATGATGTCCAATATTTATTTATTTATTGTGTAATGAAAGTAACAAAATAACGGTTTTTTAGTTATTATTACTATCTGCGGCTTCTTTATAATATATTATACTAGCTATTACCCGCGACTTCGTTCGCGTGGTGTTTAGTTTTTTTATAAAGGATTTTCATTACAACTACCTTTTTTTTCTGTAAGAACCTTATACAAAATATTGGAAAACAAAAAAAAGATGGATGAAATCGATAAAGTCTTTCTCAAGTTATGACGTGACCAAGGGAAATAGGAATTCATTTTTATTTATTTAGATTTACAAAAAAAGGACTGGTAATAAATAAAAAATACAGGAATTACCCTGGAAGGAAGGAAAAGTGGCCCGATTCGCTATATCTGTCGTCAGAAAGTTTTTGGGATACTTACAAGGATTAGCCGTGGTCAACTTGAAACACTCTCAACAGGGTCCGGGCTTAGGTCAGATGTAAGGCATAAGGACAACTTGTGTAAGTGGGATTATATGCGCAACTTCAACAACGGATACGAGTGCGCAATTTCTTCCACGGCCCATTTCCAACAAACCCCGCTTGCCAGCACACATCCTCCTTCACGCAAAGAAGTACTCTGTTGTGCGACTGAAAAAGCTGTCTGAGTGGTAGAGGCATTGGTTACGACGGATATGAAATTTTTGTTAGCTAGGCTGTTTAGTTCTATGTTATTTCTGTTAGTGGAGACTTCATTAATTTTAGTGCTACGTTGTGAACATTAGTAAACTGTTAGGTTCTCTACAATAAATAAAATAAAAATAATTATAAATAAGCTCAGGTTATAAATGTAAGTATCATGACAATGTAAACTAGTAATTGCATTAAAAAATATGTACTATCCAAGCAACAACTAGATAGATACTGCAGAAACATTACAAAACAAAGAATTCAATTACCAACATTATGATTTAATTTTCAGAAATGGTAATATTTAACTACCCACGTGCTGTTACAATAAAAAGATTCCTGTTATTTACTTAGGACTAGATTATTATAATTATTGCGTAATTACTCAAAGTGGGTTTCACTGCTGTGTCTTTTATACCCCAACAAACAACTCGATAAATACAGTATGTATGTGTCTTAAAAGGAATCGACCAGTGGCAAACGCTGTGGTAGTGATTGATTATTATCGGTATTACCAGCACAGCGACTACAATACACGGACAAATAAAATTAAATGGTAGATTTAACTCCATGAATAAACTCATTCAAGCTATGCTAGATATAATAAATACTTTCTTCAATAATTTGATCTTGCACGTTTGAAAATACATCATTTGGTATCACTAGAAAACCTTAATTATCCTTACCATTGCACTGATACAGTCGCGTAGCAATGGATAACTAGCTATCATCAAAATTATATTTTATGGTAAGCGACAGCTTTCGTTAGACTATGGCCAGCTGCAGCCTAACCATGAGTTCTTGAAACAGCATTATTTCAGAAACAGTATTATTTTAACCCAATTAGGTATGCTTTATCGGTACAGAGCTTGACATAAAAATAATACTACTTAGGTAACGTTTATAATTTATGGTGAGGCCCCGGGCCTTTCTATTCCTCACACGTTTCAATTTAGTATTCCTTGAACGTGGTCTACAATGCTAATAATACTTCAGTATAATTACAAACCTATAGTTTCTATTGAACCTAAAACAATGCCTAAAATGATGATTATGTAGTTATTTGTTTTATAGAAGTAACCAACAAATATTACACTAATAATACATTTAACAATAACTATGACATAAGCTAAGCGTAGATACAGTTACAGGTTGCCACGAACTACAGATGTAATTGAATTATTAAACAATATTTTGCTTTAAAAATTCAATAACCTGTTTGGCAGTCTGTTTTAGACAAGAATATAAACAAAATTTACTGATAAGAATTATGCTTGGTACTTCGATTGCAAATTTTCTGAATTTTTTACTTTATTGCCTTAGACTTAATCTCACCAAACTTTATCAGAGGTTGAACTTCATTATCCGAAGATTCGTCCATTAAAATTGAATTTTGCAAAATTTTTATAAAATTGCTTCATAAACGAAAGCCAACTACGACTAGTGTGACTTATAATAAAGGATTTCCAATATTTCTTTGGTTCACCTTTGTAAATATAAACTCTTTATTTAACACTACAAAAGGTAAATAAGCTACAGGAACTACATTTAGAGTGATATCGAAGCGATATCTCCCGGACAACCGTCACAGGTACCTATGGGTCAGTTAAATTAGGATCAGCGGTGAAGTTACGGTTGAGGTGGAGGTGAACAGGTGGAGTTTATTGAAAGACCGCATTTTGTGACCTAAGGCAAAATGCAAAAAAAATAACTTTAATCTTCTTTAAAACTGTAATATGTGTGTGACGTATGCATAACCATTTATTTTTTTATTGAAAAAAGCTTAATCTGTAACTAAAATCACTATCTTTTCCTATAGAATGTGCAAAAGTGAAGAAGGATTGGTGACAACAAGAATGTTTATTCACTCTCAGTTTTACTATGCGATGTGTACTTATGCTAGGAATGCACTTACTTACTGCTTGCTTTTAGCGGATTATTTCTGACACGGTAAAGAACTGCCAAACTAAAGTCATTCATGCACATCGAAAGCCTAGGCTAGGTTGTTATGTAACACGCATGTATTAAGTTGCAGGGACAGCAAGGCGCCACTCGGTCGTTGACCCGTTGTTTGCGAGAACTTCCGCCACCAAAACTGATGCGATTCGACTGCACCGAATTGCGCCGCGATCGCGTAACTTAGGGGTTGTCGACGCCTAGCCGGCTTAATATTGTATTATCTAACAGTTTTTTAACGTTTGCATTTAAAAACCGTAACAACCCGCGACTTCGTTCAGGTGGTCTTTGCATAACCATAACTGTAGTCTAAACGAAGGACCACGCGAACAAAGTGGCGAGCAACAGCTAGTGTTAAATATATTTTTTCACATTCAAGAATTTTTGCCCATTGAACAGCCACATCTAATAGAAAGAAGCCATCTATAGGGTCAGTTATCTTGCATCGCGTGAGAACCATACAATTTTCCGGAATAAAAGTATCCTATCTGCTATTCCAGGCTTTACTCTACTTCTGTGCCAAATTGCACCTGAATCCGTTCAGCTGTTCTGGCGTTATTGAGTACAAAACATCCATCCATCCATACTTTTGCATATATAACACTTATTATTAGTAACAAGTAAATTAAAGGAGCTGCTTGTAGCTTAGTGGCGGCGTGCTTTAGTAGAGATTACCAAAGTTAAGCAACCCATGCCGCGGTTGTGAGTAGATGGGTGACCATTCCAACTGTATTTAGTGTCATTTATCACAAGTATCTCCGTGCTTCGAAAGGCACGTAAGTTAGTCCCGGCTAATATCGCATGATGACCAGCTACTCTCGAAATTGTTGACAAATAAGTCTCCCTGGGACAAGTGATCCAGTTGGGTAGGTCAAATTTTGAGAAGGTGGTCAATCGTCGAATCCAACTCGGCTGGACAGTGTTCGGAAAACTACACAACGTCTTCTCGTCTAAAATACCTCAGTGCCTGAAGACGAAAGTCAACAACCAGTGTGTGTTACCAGTGATGACATATGGAACTGAAACGTGACCTCTCACTATGGGCCTTATTAGAATGCTCAAGGTTGCACAGCGTGCTATGGAAAAAAGGGCTATGCTTGTTATGTTTTATTATTTGGGCTATGTTTCTTTGCGAGATCGAATCAGAAATGAAGAGATTCGTAAACGAACATAGCCCAACGGATTAGCAAGCTGAAGAGGCAGTGGGCGGGGCACATAGCACGTAGAACTGACGGCCGATGGGGTAGAAAGGTTCTGGAATGGAGGTCACGTACCGGCAAGCGCAGCGTAGGACGTCCACCTACAAGGTGGACAGACGACCTGGTAAAGGTTGCAGAAAGCCGCTGGATGCGGGCCGCTTCCAACCGGCCAATCTGGAAGTCACTGGGGGAGGCCTATGTTCAGCAGTGGACGTCCTATAGCTGAAATGATAATGATGATGAATATCGCATGATAATAGTCGTGAAGCCTAGTCAGAGGCCTTAATGCGGCTTGACTACATCTGACAGTAAGGTTTAGCCACTAGCCTTACAACACCCTTCTATCAATCCGCACTGGGCCCGCGTGGTGCATGGAGTATAGCCCAAACTACCTCATAATTGTCTGCAGTGGTTTTATAATTTAAGGTTGCATTAAAAAAAACTTAGACACGACAATATACCACGTAATCGTGTAGAATAGAATAGAATCGAAAAACGTTTATTTGGTACCTACTAAACAATAAAATAATTTAAATGAAACATGTACAATAAACATGCAAATCGTAAAAAAGAAAAATTTGATCCTCCATGCAAACTATCGCTCTACCTCGATAATATTATGTATGATAATAAGATAACCTTAGGCACTGATTTGCTTAGGTGAGAATCAAACCCACGTCTCCTCGCAATCCGGGCGATTGCGCAAGCAATGCAATCGAGCAGTCAAGTGTTTCCCGCTGTCAAAGCTAGCGTTTTTTTAAATAAATTTTGCGGCTATACATTACATACCTAAGTAAGTAGTAGGTATTTATCTACCTTCAAAATCAATAAGAAGTGTTAAGTCTAAGATAATCATCTTAGATGTAACTAGCATGAAATTGCAGAAACAAAAATGTAAATGTATATGGTCTGAAAACTTTTTCACGATTTCGATGTTACTCAAAAAGTAAGTGTATTCTTAGTGGATCTGATGACATGGTTTTAAGGAGTATCCTATTATTTTGTACAACCTATTTATTATCTAGCTAATATTTAGTATCTGTGGACCAGCTATATAAGTAGCCATGTTATTAAGAAAATGAACCCCTACGAATGAGACAGCACAATCATGCTAACATCACACAACGGTTTTCGTTCTATGATTTTCCTATTTACAAAACCATTGTATCATTTTATTTAAAAAAAACTTTCTCAAATAGTATGTAGCTAACCCTAACGTCACCCCGTCTCCCGACCTATCCCATTGAGCACTGCCACCCGTTGTCCCAGGGTACTGCGCGGTAAGGTAAACTGAGTTTCCGCGGACGGTTTTAAATGTCATAGAGCATCTGAAAAGCTCGATATTGTGCAATATACTAACTTGTCTTGTGGTGCCATAAATAACAAGTAAAGAACTTCAAAAGGTGTTGTTGCAGCAATGATGAATGATGATGCGTACTAAATTTTGCAGCTTTTAAATTGATGTATTGAATATTTACTATACTTATTTACTTACTTTATTACTATTTTGTGAAAAATAGTCATGTATAAGAATGTATAAAAAGGACATAGATAATTCTAGTTAAAGAGAGATTAAGATTGAAGTCTAAGATTGACTTGATACGGTAATTTAAAAAAAAATTAGATATAGACACATAATTTCAAAAATATTATCATTTTTACATACTTTTCATAAGTTACTTTACAACGTTAGTAAAAATTGCTTCTAAGGTTATAGAGATACAAAAAGCAATCTCTCCAAAAAATTATAACTAGACATGTCGCATACTAGTAATCAGTTGCATCAACTTTTTCTATGGAAGCAACATCGAAATCTAAAAAAAATTTGATGCTCCATAAAAATTTTAGCGCTACCTCGATGATTATGTATGGATGGAGCATCTGAAACAAATTTACCACATCTATGTTGCAAAAGTTGTTGAATATGAGCAGCTTATGACGTGGTTTTAAGGATTGTCCTATGCCTTTCATCATCATCATCATCATCAATCATCCTGTTTCATTATAACTAATCGGAGTACTCAATGAGACATTTCTCAAGTTTAATCACGTGATGTTTAGTAGTACTAAAAATAGAGTGTTTTGATTGCATCGTCAGAATTTGTTCAACTTTTTGAGATTTTGATGTGGTCGCGTCAAAAGTTGTATTATAGCACCAGAATCAAAATAGCATAAGTATAAAAAGTATATTTTAAAAGTATAGCATAGCAAAAACTTATTAAGGTACTTATCGTCTAGCTTGAGATTCTTTACCGGTTTAAAAAATAACTTATTGTACTACAAGAACTACCGCTAAAACGTGCAATTAGTCTTGGAGCAGATCTTATAATTTTAAGATCTGCTTGTCTTTTCACTTCGTGCTTTGCAATTTCCTACCCCTGTTCTTGATAGCGTAGGCGAGGCTTACACCTACGTAGTAGTGATCATTAGATGCAAGCAAATAGCGTCTAGAAAAATCTGTCTGCTTCTTGTTATTAGTAGTATTCCTACCAACCATTCCAACTACTGGAAACCCCGTTTAGCAAAGAAGTAGGGTACCTTATTTGTTTGTTATTTGTTTCTTTGTACACAAGTACACAGAAAGAAGAACCAAATCTTTCAATGTCTACTCGTAGTTTTACGGCTGTTACTTTTTACGACAAAAAAGTGTAAATAGGTTCCTAACAGAGGTCTTTAGCAAGTGATATGCTCACTTAAATACACTATATTTTAGTTATCATTGAAATAGTTGTCCAACTAATTTATAAAATAGTTGTTTTTTTTGTTTGGGTCGAATAGCCCGTGGTCCATTTAATTTAGTTCTTTGAAACTAAAATCTTTTGTACGTATTTGAGTCAACAGTTAAAAGCCACTTGTCTTCGATTACTTTGCTATTACATGGGGCACACTAAAAGTTTTGCACTTCTAGCTAATCGGAACTATTTGAATTTCGAATGTTATATTTTTTTAAACGTTGCAACCTTCTTAGTAATAAAAAAAAAACAATTGGCGGGAAATGATTTGTCAATTGTTTTTTATCACACATCAAAGTTCTACGTACGCAACGAAAATGGAATTAAGTCGAAAATATTTTAGAGCAACGATTTTTTATGATTTTAAAAGTTCTTTCTCTCCGCAAGACTGTGCCGCTCGTCTTCAAAATGCTTTTGGGAGAGAAGCACCTTGTTTGAGCACCATGAGGCGATGGTTTGCTGAATTTGAGAGAGGTCGAGTTTCTTTACATGACGAATTTCGTGAAGGACGGCCTTCAACTGCCGTCAACGAAAATAATGTGGCTACTGTTAAGCGGCTAATTGAAGAAAACCTGCGGATTACCTATGAGACAATTTGAGGACTAGTATTGGGGATTGGTATGAGCCAAATTCCGAAAATTGTACACGAAGAATTGAAAGTTCGGATACTTTGCTGTCGTCTGGTCCCTCATGAACTGACAGCGGAGCAGAAGCGGGCTGGCGTGGAATGGTGCTTACTGATGCTACTGAAGTACGACCACGGACATTCTAATGCTGTTTATGACATTATCACAGGAGACAGAATCACAGGAGAGAAAAGTGGATTTATTGTTTTGAACCCGAAAAAAAACAACAATCTTGTGAATGGGTGTTTGAAAATGAGAACAGGCCAACAAAAGTGAGGCAGGCGAGAAACGTTTGTAAAAAAATTATCGCGTTTTTTTTTCTCAGCTACGGGTCCCATCTGTACAATTCCACTTGAAGATCAAAAGAGTGTTAATGCCGAGTGGTATTCTACCACGTGTTAGAAAAAGTTCGCGAAAGACGACCCAAAAGCCGCGTTCTCCTACATCATGACAACGCAAGAAGCGTTGTCACACACGGCTAACAAAACAAAGTCATTTTTAGCTTCCGAAAAAGTACAACTCGTCAGGGCACCGATATTAGCACCGACGACATGAGCTTCGCCATCAAGTATGTGCGAGTGACTGAACTGTCAGCGCGGCTACGTAGTATTAGTACTGCTTAGTATTATTGCAAAAAATCTCGTTTTTAATGTTTTTTTTTATTCTAAAAAATTCTCGATTTCTCGAGTTCTCGACCAATTTTTTCTCGTCTCGAGTAGGGCTGAATTTCCCGCGAATTCTCGCTTCGAGAATTCTCGTCCAGAAACTCTACTCGTCACCCATCCTGCGCATAGCCCCGACCTAGCACCCTGTGATTTCTGTATTTTCCCCAAAATCAAAGGTTTGATGAGAGGTTTTACTTTTACCAACTCCGAAGAGGCAGTGATAGCGTTCAATCAGCTTGTAGAAAACATGCCTTCAGATCTGTGTTCCTCCTGTTTTAAAAAATGGTTCGATCGCATGAAAAAATGTTTAAAATGTAAAGGAGAGTATTTTGAAAAGCAATAAACATAATATTTTGGTTAAAACATGTTGTTTTTTTAAGTTACGCAAAACTTAAAGTGTGACCTACAGGTCTCTACTTACTTAAGACAAGGAGTTGACAATAATACAGCTTCCATCCATACTACTCACAGCTCAGGCCCTTATCTCAGCGATGTCGCAATTATGTCACTCCTGTATCAGATCATACTTTGTTACTCTGTTACAGGGTGCAATCTTCAAGTATAAGTATAGCTAATCACATAAATATCTAGCCCCAAACAAAGCAAAGATAAGGCAAGGTAGAAGGTAGGCTTAGCTAAGGTGACCAGACAATGGATAAAAATACTTAAATACATTTCTAAACATCTATAACATAGGAACAAAAGCTTGCCGATCACCACTTAAATATTTGCCCCATGCGGGATTCGAACCCGCAACCGCATGTCTGACTTTTTAGTCCGGAACAAAAAGAATGAAAGAAAAAATGTGAAACAGACATCGAAAGTAGGTACTCTACCAAATAAGTAAAATGACATCAATACCACTATACGAAAAGTAAAACGGTATAAGGCTAAAATTTTAACATTAAATGCTCCTTTAACTACTACCTACCTACCTCTTAAAAGTGGGAAATTATACTCTTTGCTAATGTCGAATATTAGATTTTGTTTAAAAAAAATATCGTTAAAGGTTTTTGATATCTTTTATTTTACGGTATAATCACACAAATGCATGCAATCAATAGAACAAAATGCATGTTTTTTTAAACTTAATAAACCCAGAGCTTTAATTGCTTGAGATTAATAACTATTCAGTTTAATTGTTCGTAAATTATTTTTTGTTTTAGTTTTTTAGGCTCAGCTGTTTAGTCTAAAAATTATATTACAGTAAAACAAGGTGTTGGGATCACGGTCCATTATTAACATAAGCTGAACCACCTCCAATTCTATTCCTGAATTGTTATAAATATCATTATGTATGTCTGAAACTCTATGAAAGCAATTACTTATTTTAATTCTTCTTTAAAAACTAATGATACTTATTGCAGTAAAAAAAATTCGCACCAGCAAATCTCATCCTGAAAATTATAAGTGCCCAATAGGTACTCGGTGCATTATATAAAATATACCTAAATGCAAATCGACATTAGTAGTTAAAACTAATGTAAGGGATGAAATACGAAAACCAGGTATGTGCAACTGATCATGATGTTTCTATACTTACTCAAATAGTTTTAACAAAAATTCAGATTACCTACGCTTGAAACAACAAGGTAGCTGTTTCAAGCGTTATCTGAACTTGAATAGAGAATTCAAGCCGTAATCGACATGTTAGCTGAAAAGTCTGAGCGAGCAGTGTCACAGTTTTGCAAGATGAATAATCTGTGGGCACGATCGATAGAGAGTGCTGCGGGGTTTGAGGTAAGGGGTGGCTAGGGGGGTAATGAGGGTGGCTAGTGGGGTGTTCATTCAACGTGTGGGCGGCGCGCGTGGGCGACGCGCTTATATAGCCTCCGGGGCGCCCGCCGCACGCAGTCGTGGCTCAACAGTTCTTCAGAGACGACGATCAGTGAAATAAATGTGCAACATGCATCTCTCGAGCTTAAGGTACGTTCAGACATTAATCATTACACTGCATAGGAATTATTTTCTAATAAACAAGTTGTGTTTTGAATTAATTATATTTTTGGTGCGAACATAAGGCAAAATAATTGTTTGATTTTTAATATAAAATGTATGCGTCACTGCAATTAAACTTTTGAGTAAAATAGGTGTGATTTCAGTCAAATGCAAGAAGTATTTGAACCAAGTTTTTACATACTACTTTTACACAACATGATACCTATTTTATGAATAGTTGTGACAATCAATTAAAAAAAATATTTAAATTGCATTTTTGTTGTAGGATGATGGCAGTTTTGCTTGGCTATTTAGTAGCGCAAGTAACATCTTATCCCATACAAGGATGGCCTATGTATCCACAAACGCAAAGAGAATACCCTGACGATGAATACTACTACGCCCCAAAAGTACAGTATTACTATGACGCTCCGGCGATGAGTATGCCTGAAGCCTATGGCCAAATTCAGTACCCATACTTTTATGATCCCTATGGGCATTTCGCGTCGAACGAGGCACCGAAAAGACAAGAGGAAAGACTAGCCGCATTGCCTATCGGACAAGAAACATGGTTTGAGAGCGATAACGCACCCCGATGGCGATCCAACGACGTCGATGACGTCAGTGCGGCCTTTTTAGATAATTTGATCCTTACCCAAATGGCTGAGGACGCGCAGAGGCGACGCGAAAACACCCGCGCAGCCTTCCCGCCTGTTGATTACGATGAACATCATGACACTGAGGATGAGGATGTCCGTGAACTGAAGGCTTTAGCCGGCAAACCCCTTTACCATGTACCAAAAACGGTTCCCAGGATCGAAGACGAAGATTACGCCTCCGATGATGGCTTCATCAACTGGAATGGTAACAAGAGAAGCGGCAGCACAGCAGCGCCTGCCGCCAGCACGCCGGCACCTGAAATGGGCCAAAAAGAAAAAGTTCTACCACGACCAACCCAAAACTCGCACCAACACCATCGAGCACAGAACAAAAGGGATGCAACATTCTATAACACTATCGCAAAATTATTGTCAAAGAACTCGCAGACTTCTGAAACTCAGGTCAGTAATTTATTAACCTATAATCATCTAAGAGTAATAACTTTAATGTAATAAGTACAGTTATAAATCGTATTATGTATTGTTTTCGAACTCTTAAGTCCGTGGAAACCCGTAGTCTAAATATAGCATGGCCGGGCTGGGGGTGGCGGGTGACACCGCGGGCCCAAAGGCCGGGTCAATCGAAGTGGGGAGAACACCAGAACTAAATAACAGCTAAATCCGTTCTCTCTTTCTACATATTTTACACTTTCGTTTATTAATAGACAAGGTCATCAAAATAACATCACGACTATTTTAATACAGGAATCAATGAAAGCGAGGAGGATCGATAAACGCTTCGTGGCCGGAGATAGTGACCTCGTCGTCGAACTTCGGGGGCTGAAGCATCGCATCGCAACTTAAACCGATGCTACTGACAACCGCCAACAATCTATGAGACTGAGTATTATGTAGACTACTAAATAAATATCGACAACGGCGACCTCCAATGAAAGAGTCGCGACACTTCATATAAAATACCAAAAAAAGTTAGAAAACTTGTTATCTATCGCAAAATAATTTCCTTCACCTGCTCCCGCGTGGGTCGCGTGTACATTTCTTAAAACTGTACCTAAGTAGTAGTGTCGAGATCTTTTTCGATTCTTTACTAATACTAATAACTTCAATGACATAGAATTAGAAATAAATTATGGAATCGCGTCGATGTAACGACAGGGGTGCAAATGATCGTACAAAATGTGACTATAATCTCCATTAAATGAGTGAGTTGTTGATTGTAAGCATGATAGTTTTATATTATAAGGAAATATAAGAAAAATGTTGCTCCCTTCGATTGGCAGCTATTATATCGCACAAGATAATGTGCAACTGTAAATATTGTAGTTATTGATTGTCTAAGACGTAATTATTTAGATAGAAATTAATTAATCAAAACTGTGAAATCATCTTTACTAAAATGTTTCTGGTTACAAATTATTTTTTGGATTAATTTAATTGGATCAAAATAGTCAATTTTGTATCATACATAACATGTTTATTGACAGGTTTTCACAAACTAAACTTACTTTTTAGGTTAAATGGTTTACAGTTCTGTAATAATTAATTAAACAACTATGATTCTGCAATAAAGAGGACACTACTTACCTAAATACCTAATAGATACTATTTTATAAATTTTAAATAAAAATATGTAACGATTTTTCTATTGAGCCTAAAGTTTCACGAGAGTGAATATTTGTTTTTTATTTATTGGCCTAACTTACTACTCAGGTGCTACTGTTTAAAATGTTTCATTGAAATTATAATTTTAACGCAGACAATACCAAGAGACCGTTTTGCAAAGCAAAAACTTACACATACTAGTTTTTAACCTATATCTGTAAGGAATAAAATTCTCTCGGAAAACAGAGGATTAGGTGATATCTTAGCTTTACAGCTTCATAACTCATGTTTTGAATGTACAATTGGTCTAAGAGGCCCGTTACATTGAGAAATAAACGTAATTGCGTCCTATTATCTTTTCATCAAAGAACAAACAGCTTTAGCTTTTTTAAATTAGTACCTAAGAATATCCTCGAATTTGCTACCTTAAAAATATTTTTGAAAACATTAAATTCTCCATTAAAACGTAGGTAACATTATCTTTCGAAGTACATACATATCTGTTTATAATAAAGTCAAATTACTTACTCTTCTGTGTTTATAAAAAATCTACCCAAAACTAAGTAACTAAGTAAATTACCATATAGTATAAATTCGTACGGCCTGTAAAGTATTACTAATTGATGTTAATGTTTATTGTCGATAATATTACAACGTACCTACTACTTAATAAATAATTAAAGTGTACATTAATTAAAATAATAGATGTGGGTGTAAAAATATCTCTTTATTTTATGGTACACGTCTTCTTCTTGATACCCACTATAGACTTTGTTGCTTTCTATACTTTGTTTCCTTTTTATAATAAAAATAAAATCATTTTGTTACTTTAGCTGGTCCTTTCTTTTGTCCCCTAAGTTGATTTTTAATTCCTGTATAAAATTGTTGCTCAGAAAAATATGATATTAAATGTTCTATCCGTTTATATTCTGTTAGTACATAAGTAAAAACGTAACTGTAACTATTTTAATACATACATAAATCTTTTAAAGTACTTTTCATCACTTAAATTGTACTTATTTGATACAAATTCGTATCTTAGAAAACTGTAAAGATGTTGTGTCTACAAACGTACCTACTAATGGAAAAAGAACAAAAATAAAAGATGAATGAATGCAAAGATCTTACTTTTGTTTTAATGAAACTAAACGCCCTTTTAAACGTGTAACCTTGGTCCTGGGGGGCGACCATGATACTAGCTTCTGCCTGCGACTTCGTCTATGTCAACTTCATAATTATGCCATAGAGGAATTAATAATCATCCATGGAAACAATAAAAAGGGGATAACAAATACTCATGGATCAATCTATATCTGTACATTTCAGTCAATTTTCTAGGTCAATGAATTTGAGCAAGGCGTTGATGCGTCAGCCAGTGATTCAGGTTTTTTTTTTAGAATATACCTAAATAGAAAGCTAAAGGTTGTGATGGTCAGAAAACTAAACAACTTTGCCAAGTAAACATGCTCATATGAAAAATATTTTAGAACATTCCGTGTTAAATCGGTCAGTTAACCGAATAATTAAGTACGAGTAGTTAATTTCCAACCATGATGTTTGGATAACTTATTTAAAAAATCATCATCGTATGATGAAATATGGCAAAAACTAAAAGTTACGAGTTGTTTAAAAACGAGAAACTCAAAATCTCAGAAAAACAGCAGTTTTTTATACGGCAAATTCAACAGAAAAAATAGGTTAAATTGATACTTACGTTACTTTAAGGAATCGGAGCTAGGCCCCAAGAATAAGTTTAAGTATTGAATGAAACCAGTGCTAAAGAAATATAGGGGAGTCCGGTTATAGTTAACTATTGGTGAAGGTTGATTAACTGTCAAAAAATTGGCATAATTGCAACAGAGCACGAGAAATTAAATGCTACGTGTCCGAGAGGGGAGAGAAAACGGCTTTTGCATCTAGATGAATAATGCAACACTATAAAATAGGTCATGTTTTTGACAGTTAGGCGACCTACGCCTCTAGTCCACTATACCTACATACATACGCGGCGAATAGCCTAAAGGACTACGGACACTTGCGCGGTTTAACACAAGCTTGAAAAATTTAGAACATCATTAAACGACTGGCCCACTCTAATAAAACAACTTATAAAACACGATAAGTAAAGTAATGCGATTATTTTCCCAAATTATTATGTCTTTTCTCTGTGTCGATGTATAATATCGCAATTAACAGGATATACTGGGTAACATTGCAAACTTAATCGAACTATGCAAAGAACAAAAAATGTTTTTTTCACATTAAATTATTCCTATCTGCTGTTAAAAATCGTACGCGTAGATAATTTAACTAATTCATGAAAAAAAAAATTTTTTTATTTAAACTTTATTGCACAAATAAAAATCGTACAAAAGGTGGACTTAATGCAATGGGGCATTCTCTGCCAGTCGAATTACACGAAATGCACCGTATGTGCACTGCGTAAGGTCCTTGTTGGCTCGCCGTGTTCCTACGCCTCTGATAAATGACCGCGCGGCTTTCGTAGTCTCTGTATTGACTTAATTTTCAGATATTTTAAAGTATTTTTTTCTCGTACATACGATTATTAAAAGTAATAACGATTAAGACGCTTCTTTACATTGTTCCTTGGATCTTATTTTTTAAATTTGGCACCCCTTTGCAATGTAACCCTGTATATTATAGAGACGTCCGTTATTATACGTTACTTACTACACTGTAAGTAATTTCTATACGGTTTAAGAGTACGATTAAACGACAATTAGAATCTAGCGCTCGCCGGCCGTTGCCGCGACACGCTCGCTTCGCTCGCTCGGCTTCGCGGTTTATGTGGTCACTGTTCTAACCTAACGTATTTTATGAGCTTTATACAAAATATTATTATAAAATGTAAATGTTAACAAATGAAAATTAAGCTGTAGGACGAGTATTTAGATTAAGTAAAAATTCTATGCAATTAGCGTAATACCCAGTAATACCTTTTAAAGTTTGATTATTCGTTTTGAATACAAATGAACAGCTCTCCGTTTATTCGATGTACGAGTAAAATTACTTTAGTGAACATTGATTTTAATATATATTTTAATATATAAGTCAATGTTAGTGAAGTAAAAATTTATGTTTCAAATATTTTGCAAACTGAAACTTACGTGGAAACGAAATAATGGGTAACATAACATTGATCTAACATTATTTTTATAAAATATGAAAAGAAATAACGATGGAGTGAGTTTGTCGATAATAACTATTCGAGGAAATGAAATTGCGATGTAACCTGATTTTCGGAGTTGTTATACCTAGTCTTGCCATAAATACTAAAACAAAGAAAAAAAAATTTTCTATTGCAAATAACATTTATTACTTTTACAGAGTGTTAGTTTAATACATAAATATAAAACAATTAAAAATATTTAAAGCTTATTCGAAGTGCATTGGCTGCAATACATTCCTTTAAACGTTGAGGCCAGTTATCAATAGAAGCACGCACTCTTTCCATGGGAAAATTCTTCACTGCCAATCGTACGGATTGTTTTAGGGACTCCAAATTATCATGGCGTGTAGAGCAACCCGTACGTACTTTCTAAAACTGACCATAAATCATAATCCAGCGGATTTATATCGGGACTAGACGACGGCCAGTCTTCAGATCTGATGAAGTCCGAAACGTTCGTTTCCAACCAAGACTGCGTAGACCGAGCTTTATGACCCGGCGCCGAGTCTTGCTGGAAAGACCATTCTTGGTTATTGAACATGGTGTTGTTAAGAGGCTTCACTACCTTCTCAAGAATGGTATCTTGACACACTTGTGCCGATGTTTTGATACCTTTTTCACAAAAGTATGGCTCAGTCACTCCTTCATAGCTAATACCCCACCAAACCATCACTGAAGTCGGATAGTGCCTACGTTGCACCCTGTCGACTAATTCGGAAGCTTCCTTAGAGCTTTGAGCATAAAAACGGTCATTTTGTTTGTTAAAATGTTGCTCAATTGTAAAAAAAAACTCATCCGTAAACAATTTTTTTTTTAGACCTCCCTTTGCGTACCGCTTCAGTAGTTGTTTCGATTTTACCACCCTATTCTTTTTTAAATTATCAGTTAAGAAATGACCAGTACGTCTCTTATAGGCTGCAAGTCGTAAGTCATCTTTTAAAACACGCGACATGGTTCCAGGTGCTATCTTCATCTCCCGAGATAAAATCTTTTGCTTTCGGACAGGATTTCTTCGAATTCTTTCCCTTACTACTTTGACTACCTACCTTTTTCGTACGAACACTACGTGGACGGCTAGATCTTTTTCTGTCACAAACAGAGGAAGTCATAGAAGAAGCCCGGTCGAAGTAAAATATAAGTCAATGAGCCCGGTACACAAACATTTTACTAATACCAAGCGTATGGAGAGTTTTAAAATTGCATTTGGCTCCATACCTACTTTGTGTAATGCAATCACAGCGATTCGATTCTCTTTATAACCCCACTCCATTTTAATATCGCAAAATATTGTACAATGCGGCAAAATTAGAAAACTCAATGAACAATCATATAAAAATTACAGATTGCAAATTCAAATGTAATGAGCCTATAGAGGCGCCCTTGAGGCCAGAGTCCGACTCAGAGTCCGACTCACCCCCAGATCGGGCCCGCTAGAAAGGAGCCCGGCAGCGGTCCGGCCTGTTTCGGCAGTTCCGGTCCCGTCGGCGCCACCACTAGCGGGTTCGCCGCTTGGTAGGGTGCCTTTTGCACTCCACATTGGCCCGATCACGCCTGCTAGTATGGGGCTCGACACGTACGAGTCTGAGGCTTCGCTGCGCGAAGCCTCACACTCGGCCGGGTCGCGGCGACCGCTAGCGGGGCGGACCTAGGCCGTGCGCCTTCAGCGCACGCCACAACTGCCCGGGTTAAGCTGGCGAATGTCTTCCTCAAAAACACTCAGCGATAGGTCCGTCCATAAAAAAAAAAAAAAAATTCAAATGTAATATTTTGTTTACTTTTAATTGTAACAGTATTTATGGCCAGACTAAGTATATTGTATAAAAAGATCTGCGAATAGTTTTATGTTAAGTTAAGTTAAGTTAATTGCGATAAATTGCTGGGTTTCCTTTCGCATCACGATGTTGAAGGGCGGGCGGTGTACTTTGCATTTGCTTCTGCTTGTTCACAGACTGTGGGCGGTCGCCGCGGTTAGATGTGGTAGGGGGTGTCTACCTCTATGCACTTGTCAATTAGCGGGAGTTAGTAGCAAAACAAATTCATTATCATAACATCTACTAGCTCTACATAAACAGAATTTATTTGTATTACTAAGAAAAACGCACAACATTAAAATTGTTAAGAAAAAAGACTTAAATTATACATAACTAACTTTTACGGAAACTAGGCTTGGATATCTGTAAAGGCAACTACTTCAAGGTTTTGTGTTATGTTCTTATATGAATGCAATTAATTCAACGTGTCTCGAAATTACTTTAGACTCTTCTGCAATGGGGACCCTATTTAATTGCCTTGTCAGAAAAGCTAAGTACAGCTGCCTACGCTGTAAAGAAAATAAGGCTTTTAGCTGATATCGAAACAGCAAGACTAGTATTCTTTAGTTATTTTTATAGCTTGTGGTCTTGTGGTTTATTGCTATTAGGCAGTGGTAGGGCGATGCTGTACCTATGCTATATTTTGGAACGTGTATGAGTTATGTATGAGCCTGAAAGAGGGCTTCTAATCACAAAATAAATTAGTTTTTATCATTGGGCGTCAGATTTGGCGTATTCTGAGTAAGACCCCGGGCTTGCAGGTGGCATATGTACTAGGCGCGGTTTAGATCCACAAATTCACAAACAAAAAATATTAGTTGCTATTAAATATATTGTACAGTTATTATTTAAAAGTTATTGATGTTTTTTTTTATCAGGTGTCGTACTTTCGATTTCAGTTATCTTTTATAAATAGGTATTTACAGAATTGCACTTGGCACGCTTCGTGGAACCGCTGGGACTCATCCAGGTCCACTTCCTCTGAGGCGGCTTCTGAAAGAAGGAATTCATCGCAAAGAGGTCCTCCTTCTCTAGAAATTCGGCCAGCCTCTGTCCCCTGGGGTTCCGTTGCCCATACCCAAATTGCCCCACTCTCAGCTCATTATCGCCTCGAATACCCAGTTTCACGTTAAAGTCCCCCATAACAATATTAAAGTAGGTCTTATTAGTATGTATGGCTCTACTTATGTCCTCATACATAGCCTCTACTTCCTCATCTGGGTGTGTAGAGGTCGGTGCATATACCTGTATGACCTTCAGCGAGTATCTATTAGATACTCTGAGTATCAGGTATGCAACCCTGCTCGACACACTTCCGATGGTGACGATGTGGTTAAGAAGGGACTTGTGGACGAGAAACCCGACACCACCTTGGGACAGTTGGTCGCCCTCCCGGTAGTAGAGTAGGTTGCCGGATTTTAGAGCTATCGTGTCCTCGCCCTCTCGTCGGACTTCTGATAGCCCCATGATACTCCAGTGCATCCTACCCATTTCATCTTCCAGCTCAACGATCTTCTCGTCAGTCCTCAAGGTGCATACGTTGTATGTTACCAGGGCCAGTCGTTGTTTGGGGTGGTAGCCGGATCGACTCCAGGGATTCTCAGCACCCCCTGCCCCGCCGTCACCCTGACCGCTACCGTAGCCAGGGACAGCGGGACCACCGGAGACTGGGGGCCTGGTCCTATCTGTTCTCGTCATTTGGGGGGTATTGCCAATACTCGCCACGCTTGGCAGGCGGGTTGGCGAGCGCAGTTTTTTATAATATTTCGCACGAAGGCGCTGCTGCCCGTCTCGTACTGCAGGAATTACTCGCCTTTTACGATTCGCCTCCTGTTGGCGGTGAGGAAATGTATTCTTTATGGCCGTCCCCACACGGCACATCATCATGACCACAAAGCGACGAATATTCAATGATGTCTCCGTGATCAACAGGGTGAAAACCGGCAGTGATCACCGAATGGTCAAGGGCACCTTGAATATCAAAGTCAAGCTAAAAAGGTCTCGTTTGATGAAGTATACGCTCCGACCCTCCAATGCCCATATTTACAGCCCGGAGAGCTTTCGGCTCGAGTTGTCTAACCGCTTTGAATGCCTGGAGAACTGCGAGTCAGTGGACGAGATTAACAGCAGGTTCGTAGAAACTGTCCAAGCGGTCGGGTCAAAATTTTTGAGACCCCGTCGTAAAGACAAGCCGCAAAAGCTTACCGACCCTACCCTCAACCTCATGGCAGAACGACGTACAATGGCACTGCAGACCTCCGTCATATCGGCAGCTCAATAGACGGATATGGAAGTCTTTGCGACATGATATCCGCAACTTTAATACAAACAATATTAAAGAGGCGATAGAGCGGAACCAAGGCTCCAAAGTTTTCGCAAGAGACATGTCTATTGGGCAAAGCCAGCTGACGAAGCTGAAGACGGAGGATGGCAGTATAACGTCGACAAAAGCCGAAGTTTTGGGGGAGATCGAGAAGTTCTATGGTTATATACATCGGTCACTAAACCTGTAAGTAGCTCAGCCGAAGATCCAAGAGCTAAGCTGACCTGACACTATACCGAAGATATCCCGGACATCAGCCTATACAAGATTAGGATGGCCCTCAAACAGCTTAGGAACAACAAGGCGCCGGGTGATGACGGAATCACATCAGAGCTTCTGAATGCGGGTGGAACACCGATACTGAAAGTCCATCAGCGACTCTTCAACTCCGTCTTGCTCGAGGGAATAACGCCGGAGGCGTGGAACAGGGGTGTGGTGGTGCTCTTCTTCAAGATAGGAGATAACACCTTATTGAAGAATTACAGGCCCATCTCACTTCTAAGTCATGTCTACAAGCTGTTTTCGAGAGTCATCACGAAACGTCTCGCGCGTAGGTTCGATGACTTCCAGCCTCCCGAACAAGCCGGTTTCCGAAAAGGCTTTAGTACCATAGACCACATCCATACGCTGCGGCAAATTATACAGAAGACCGAGGAGTATAACTTGCCACTATGCTTAGCGTTCGTGGACTATGAGAAGGCCTTTGATTCGATCGAGACCTGGGCAGTGCTACAGTCTCTCCAGCGGTGCCATATAGACTATCGGTACATCGAGGTGTTGAAGTGTTTATGCAATAAATTTTATTAAAAAAAATAAAACCGACTTTAAAACACTAAAATGCTAAAAATAATCCTAACACTTAAGTACCTAATCAGTTACTTTTGGAGTCGGTGCCAGCCGATGAGAGATTCAATGTTTTTGTTTGCACCGACTCCAAACACACACGGAGACGGGAGTAACTGATTAGGTACTTAAGTGTTAGGATTATTTTTAGCATTTTAGTGTTTTGAAGTCGGTTTTATTTTTTTTAATAAAATTTACTTATTTCATCAATTTTGAGTGATAAATCCTAATCTAACTGCTGAACACCGATTTCATCCCCTATTTTCCTACCCTTAGGGGTGATTTTTATTTTTCAAACTTCTATCATAGCATCTTTGAGTATAAGCTATTCAATAAAACAAAAATCATCAAAATCGGGTCATATTTGTCGAAGATAGGTAACAAGAACCACAACCAAAATATTATCTGGGTATATATTTGTTGATTTTCTCAAAAAGTTCTAAATCAATTTCGATAAAATTTATATGGGACCACCTCTGAAGTATGATCTACCAAACAAAAAAAGAATCATTAAAATCTATCCATAATTGGCGGAGTAATCGCGTAACAAACATACAAAAAAAAAAAAACATACAGTCGAATTGAGAACCTCCTCGTTTTTTGAAGTCGGTTGAAAACGCCACCATGTCGGTCCGAGTACAGGAGCAGAGCACGAAGGCGATTCCTCTGCAGCGAGGCGTAACACAGGGAGATGTTATATCTCCAAAACTGTTCACCGCTGCATTGGAAGACGCTTTCAAGCTCCTGGAATGGAAAGGATTTGGCATCAACATCAACGGCGAGTACATCACTCACCTTCGGTTTGCCGACGATATTGTGGTCATGGCAGAATCGCTTGAAGACCTCAGCACAATGCTCGATGACCTTACTCGAGTCTCCCAACAAGTAGGCCTGCGAATGAACATGGACAAAACCAAGCTCATATCGAATGCCCATGTTGCGCCCTACCCAGTATCCGTTGGGAGCTCTACTCTCGAAATTGTTGACAAATATGTCTACTTAGGACAAGTTATCCAGTTGGGTAAATCCAATTTTGAGAAGGAGGTCAATCGTCGAATCCAACTCGGCTGGGCAGCGTTCGGGAAACTACACCACGTCTTCTCGTCCAAAATACCTCAGTGCCTCAAGACGAAAGTCTTGAGGCACTGAGGTAGGCCTGCGAATGAACATGGACAAAACCAAGCTCATATCGAATGCCCATGTTGCGCCCTACCCAGTATCCGTTGGGAGCTCTACTCTCGAAATTGTTGACAAATATGTCTACTTAGGACAAGTTATCCAGTTGGGTAAATCCAATTTTGAGAAGGAGGTCAATCGTCGAATCCAACTCGGCTGGGCAGCGTTCGGGAAACTACACCACGTCTTCTCGTCCAAAATACCTCAGTGCCTCAAGACGAAAGTCTACAACCAGTGTGTGTTACCAGTGATGACATATGGAACTGAAACGTGGCCTCTCACTATGGGCCTCATAAGAAAGCTCAAGGTCGCACAGCGTGCTATGGAAAGGGCTATGCTTGGTGTTTCCTTGCGAGATCGAATCAGAAATGAAGAGATCCGTAAACGAACAAAAGTCGCTGACATAGCCCAACGGATTAGCAAGCTGAAGTGGCAGTGGGCGGGGCACATAGCACGTAGAACTGATGGCCGATGGGGCAGAAAGGTTCTAGAATGGAGGCCGCGTACCGGCAAGCGCAGCGTAGGACGTCCACTCACAAGGTGGTCAGACGACCTGGTAAAGGTCGCAGGAAGACGCTGGATGCAAGCCGCTTCCAACCGGCCAATCTGGAAGTCAATGGGGGAGGCCTATGTTCAGCAGTGGACGTCTTATGGCTGAAATGATGATGATGATGATGACTTGGCACGCTTAACGGTTACATTCTATATAATGAAGGCATTAGCGCGGTAGGTACTTTTTAATGTTTGAAAGAAGTTTGTAGATTTTGAATAAGGAAAATCGAATCACTCGGTAGATACATAGGTATCCATCGAGTGCAAAGCTTCCAAAATTTCAGATACACATGTAAAATGTTTTACACTTAGCTGACTAATACAGTACAAATTTTATGATAAGTATTTTTGTCAAATTCAATCAGTTGTCGTACGGTATCAATATTGAATTCTGTAACCGCAATCGCCGGCCAACCTACACGTACATCGTTATGGAGATATTACATCCACGTTTAAATTCTCCGAACCATGAATACTTAGAGCTGCCACATGAGGCTTCATTACCAAATGCCAATTAAAGTATCTGGCAACTCTCTTCTTAACTTAAAAAAGCCATAGCAAAAATGTGTAAATCAGATGTCTGGTCAGTTATTACTGCCTGCTTAATAATTGAAATATCACACAAATATTCCTTCTGTGCTATAATAATTTTATTCATGTCCTATGTCCATCACAAAGTATTTTATTTTTATTGAACGCCATTTAACGTTTAATTAGATAAATATAAGTAGAGTTAAAATGACTGGAACTTATTTGATACTGGTACTGTTATTTGTTTTCCTAAAAGTAAGAGTGACCATATTTCTGAAGCTTTTCGATTCAATAAGTTTATATTAATAAATTATCACCTAACAACACAAAAAATTGTTGCTAGGAAAGATTTATTACTCAGGCGTAGTGCATTAGACTCGTGATTCTGTGTAGGTGTAATCTATACCAATAACTGCTACTTACTTCATAAACTCTGATGATATTTTCATCCTATTTTTTTTTACTTATGCAATATGTATATGTAGGTAGAAAAGTACAATGAGGCGGTTATTATATCTGTATATATATTATAATAGTATCGCTAAAAGCAATCTCGTAATGTGTGTGTCTCGTAATGAGTTGCGGATCTGGTCTGTCCAAGCGTAGGGCTCCTTCCTCTCGGTCTCTTGCCTTCGACTTTGCCAGTGACTACATGTATCACTCTCTCCAGGTCGTTACTTTTTTTTCAGGTAATGTTGCCGAAGTATTCCAAGATTAATCGGATGCAGAAAGTGGAGAGACTCGATTAGACACTTAATAGATACTAAAGGTGTTTTACTCAAGTGTTTAAGAAAACAGGCAGGCGTACTTCAACCTTAATATGTGTGTTTTGTTGGGCACTCTACTTACCCTTATAGTTTATAGTAGGTACCATACCCATTACCGCATCTGCAGAAATAAGGAAAAAAGTTAAGCTTTCGTGAAACCACTTGTCATAGGTAATTTAACAAACAGCCTTCTATTAACAAACCTAAACAGACGCTGGCCCGTGTATAACCTTTGACCTTTTTGAACAGAATTCTTTCAGAAAGTAAGTAGCAACTCGCCCACGTTGATCTGGCCTGTTAGTACAACTCCAAGGCAACCCTCACAGCTAATTAATTATTTGAATTGTTCTGATAATAAAGCTTATTTAGGTAGGTTACATAAATCTATAAGTACACTGACGCCTACTGTAAAGGTTTAAGTTGTAATTGTAGGCACTTTGATCCTCTCATTAATTAAGTTTATCGTAATACCTAAGCCACGTACCTAGCTAGAGTCGTGCATACAAAGAAGTTTCCGGTAATAGATTTTTTTAATTATTTAGAAAACCAACTGTTTAGCATTCAATTTTTTTTATATGTACTTATAACTAGAAAAACTAATTACAGGTTTCCCCAAAAGTTACTGTATGTAATGGACGTGATACAAAAAACATTATTTAGGTATTTTTGAAGCTTCCAACCGGCCAATCTGAAAGTCAATGGGGAAGGCCTATGTTCAGCAGTGGACGTCCTATGGCTGAAATGATGATGATGATGATGATGAAGTATTTTTAAATATTACGATTACACACTACGGCGCATATTTACACATGTCTTCGTAAATAAATAGATATCAATGCCGGAACAAACAAAAAGATGTACTACATTATGTACATACACACAAAACATATCATTATAGTAAACTAGCTGTTACCCGCAACATCGTGATCATTAGATAAAAGAAATCTGGAGAGGGATATCACACCTAGCGGTATGAATTATATATACCGCTCTTATTTGAATCGTATACCTACCAAATAAATACATTAAAAAATCATAAAAATAGGTCGAACAGTTTAGATGGAGTGCGACCCCAAACACCGTGACACAAGATTTATTTAAATTTATGATAAATTAATACATACTACTTAACCCTCTCTTTGGCGCGGAAATGCATCTCTTGAAAGGTATCCCTTGACAGAGGTTAGCATCGCATGACGCAGATTATGACGCGTTTTGGGTCAAACCACAAACTAACATATGGTGGCTTAGCCGGCACGTAAGGGGTTGTATTGTATACCTTTGGAATCCTTAGGAAACAACCTATTTTATTATGTATCAAATTATGCAATTCGAGTTAACTACGCGATGTTTAAGGTATTTTTTATTTGAATTAAATTGTTTTTATGTTAATATTTTTTTCTTAAATTGGATTCCTTGTTTTTTTATGTGGTTTGATCTTTGAGTATCAATCCTAGCTTTGCTAGCTGTCACTGTAAAGTAACATTATACTTGCACTGTTCTCTACAATATTTTTTCCAAATTTATGAGCCGTTGCTCTGAGGCTTATGAAGTTGTAGGTCTAAGATTATTGACACTGTCTATTGTAGGTATTTTTTAATACAACTTCATGCAAATATGCGCCGCGATATTCTAATAGTAGATACGATACCTAACTAAAAAGAATCATCAAAATCGATTCATAATTGGCGGAGTAATAGCGTAAAATAACTTACATACAAAACAAAAAATACATACAGTCGAATAAAATTGAGAACCTCCTCCTTTTTAAGTCGGGTAAAATCACATGGCATGCTATGCTCAGTAGTGAACATATAAACCAGCATGTGGTTTTAAAAGCCTACTACTTAAGCCCAGTTTGTCAGAAAAATATTTTAAAAATATGCTAAGAATCACTAAGAATTGTCAAAACCTACACAACATTCTGAACAAACTGAGCATAGGATTTTTAATTCAAACAAATGCGTCCATGCGAAAAGTAGGTACTAATTTCCTCAATTTTCGCTACCTAAAGACGCAGCGACTGTCTTAACAACCACGTTTTATTGCGCGGTGTTATAAACCGTATTTTAATGAATTTTCGTGCGACATTTGTACTAACATTCGTCGAGTCGCTAATAATTTAGGGGCACTAGGTACTCGCCTTAATGTAGTCCGAGCTTTAAAACTCAAAATTATTTAAGATGCCTTAAAAAGCCGCGCGACGTTATTTCTCATAAAAGGCTGTCGAATTTCATATAAAAAACCAGACTTATTATATCTTTTTAGCAAATATTATAATACATAATAATTTAATAATTATATTATAATTGGATATCATTTTAATGCTTCTTCTTCTTCTTTCTTTAAGGCGGCAAACTGTGTTTCACAGCAGTGTTTAAATACACTGCTGTACCAATGAACAAGTAATACTACGTTTTACACTGTCCCGCCAACGACGAGTAGGTAGATAATGATAGCATTGATAAAAAAAATATGTCAACTGCCAGTTTGACATATCATATTTCTTTTTTTTTTTTTTGGTTCCATTCTTTCCTTCTTAACATATTTCAAAACATAGACATATAAATAAACATAGACTGGCTGCTGTCTAATATTCATAACTATGATTCGGTGAGGGTTAGTCGATCTATTTTGATAGTTTTTATGACGTAGTTTTACCTGATCAGTGTTTTAATTATCATTTAATCCGGTGACACACGGCACCCGCACCTCGATTCAGAACCCTACGGTAAATCTGTTAGTAACTGATTCGGTCAGAAATCGAATCGAAAGTCGATCTCTAATAATTTCAATTTGCAATAACCGTATCGTCGATCAACTTGACACATTTCATACCGAATCGAAATAACGTCACACCCGTCCCGCAAATAATACCAACGCTATTCACAACACAGTTATCGGACAAGACTTTCCTAACGTCGAATCGATTTCTGTCAGTAAATTAACGAGTGGTACCAAGCACCCGATATCTTCATTTATTAATGTACAAAATATATTTTAGAGTGCTAAATACGCATTTTGAGGTCTCTGCAGGATGCATCAATTCATATTAAGGTTTGCTCCTAGGAAAAACTGAATGTTGTTGTGAATTTAAAATTTACATTGGCAGGTCAAATAAAAAGTGACAATCCAGTGGCAACAGCCTGACACTCAGTAAACATTTACAAAGCATGTTTTTTATTAATGTATTAAATACTTTTTGGTTAAAGTCAAATATTTTTGCGTTTTTTACGATTAAAATATTACATAATCCGATAGAAATTAATTATTCTTATTGAGGTTTTTTATAATGTATAAAACAAATGAATTGAATTTATAATATATTAATAATTCAAATGAAATTCAAATATTTTATAACAATAGGCTTCGTAAATGCACCTTGTAATAAAACCGATACAGATATCATACTCGAACTCGAATCGGATGCTGTTCTGAATAGCTCTAAATACGACATTCGATTCGAGAAAGAAATCTTTTGATTCGGTTAAATTACCGAAGGATTCTGAATCGAGGTACCGGACGCCAGTTTCTTCGGAACAGGAAGGGGTGGAGTCTGCTGGCGGGCTGGCAGAAGTTGCCGAAACCAGCTGTAAAGAGCCTTAGAGTGCAAGTTTGTGTTCTAATGTTTAGTGAAGTGATAAAGATCTGAAATTATTAAAACATTATTCAACGCCGCATCGAGTGTCAAGTGACTTGTCTCAAGACAACTTGCTTTAGACGTAATAGCATCCTGAAACCTGCTTCTACGGGAAGAGAAGCCTCCACTGAATCCAAGAGAAACAATAAAAACTAAACACCCGTTATTATTGTAAACTATGTCAAGCTCTGACAATATATCAAGAATACACTCGACATCTGCAGAATCACTGCTCTGCTTTAAGAGCGTAATGAGTCCATAATTTAAAAAAAAAAACCTGTTTCTCTTAAAGAAGATATCCTAGGGTCTAAGTATTTCACTTAAACCGATGACACACGGCCCCGGACGCCAGTTAAGGAACAGGAAGAGGCGGAGTCTTGCCGACGGGCTGGCGAAGTTGACGTAACGATCGACCAATGACAGCGTTTGACCTCACAATGTCAAGACGCGTCCAGTGACGCGTCTGTCACCGTTTGTCACCAGCTTTAGAGAAGATCTATTTCATTATCGCCATTTTAGCGCTGTAGCATGTAGTATCAGAACTTGGAACTAAATTAGTGATGTCCCCAAGTCGATATTCGTAACGTTTTTCGATCTTAATTAAAGTTAAAGAGTGCGCGCACGGGAGACTTTTGTCGCTGCGACGTTTTTGTCTCTCTTGTCAAGTCCTCTGATAAGTATGGAGGTGCGCGCACGTTGCGACGCGACAACTGGGAGACTTTTTTGTTCCCTGACCAGCACGGGTGACAAAATTGTGTCTTTTTTTTTTTTTAATACTGGGTTTTACGGCTCTGGATTCTAGACCTCACAAATAAAAATAATTAAACAACATTGTTTCCTTGAAATGTTGTTTTGGAATTTACTGTCAAGACGTTGTAAGTGTTTTAATAAATAAATAAAATAATAATAATATCATGTAAATCCAAATACTCAGTGTCTTGTTTTGGTGCTTAGACACAACTTTTTCTAACACCATCGAAATTTCGAAATAAAAACCAATGTTTTTTAGTTATAAATGAAAAACATTAGACAAAATTGTGTCTCTCCGCCAGTGTTGCCAGATTCATTGGTTAAGAATTATCCTAGTTTTACTGCAAAAGTATCGTGTTATCGCATCCCCAGTTAAAAAAAATACTGTATTTGTAACTACCGAATCTAGATTTTACTAGTAAAGGAACAGAATATATGACTCAAAAGTTTAAATCATGTTACTTGATTACTTTTTAAAATTACAAGTTTTTGTTAACTAAATTACTGCAGTACTTACTGCACAAGCATCGAGCACATCCCCTAAAGAGCAGCAAATACGAATCATCTTTCTCCGAAACTAGTAAGTGATTTTTCACTTACATTTGCTATGAAATGAATGAATTTGGTCCTATTAACTATCGCTTAAATAAAAAAGTACAGATACAGATTAAAAAATGGCAGATATTTTAACGCTAAAAGTCTATCTCTTTCGTAGTGCAAAGAAATTATATTTACTATCATGCTGTCAAAGTCAAAGTGGTCCAAATAAAGGTAAAATGTATTCAAATACACAGATTGAAATTTCATAAAATTTTCTTTTACTTAACTGAGCAAAATGTCACAGATTTTCGTAGATTTATCGTGCGATACATTATTATTTTTTCTATTGCATTACATTCCAAAATATCGTGAATCTAGCTTATTTATCCCACGTCTGGCAGCACTGCTCTCCATGTATTCTACATATGGCTTAAAAGGGCTGGAACCCAGAGCCGTAAAACACAATTATAAAATTTAAAAAAAATGTATTATACAAGCGAATGACGCTTCGAATTTTAAAAAAAAGTTTCGTCTCTGTCTCCTTCGTGCGCGCACCCCTCTTTGGAGACGCGACGCGACAGAGACAAAAACTTTTTTGTCCCAGCGACAAGTCTCCCGTGCGCGCACTCTCTTACAGTATGACTTAGGTGGTTGCCGAATAGAATACCCGAAATTGTAAGGGCGTTCCTTAATAATACTTTCCCTAATTCTTGGATTAGTCAGGGTGACCCAATTTCCTGGCCCCCGCGATCGTCGGACCTCACCCGTATTGATTTTACATCTGGGGTAGAGCCAAGGATTTGTTGTACACTACAGAAGTCCACAGTCTAGAAGAATTATTCATAACTCAAATTGATGCTGCGTTTGAGACTACGAAACGGGAGATGCGAACGACCACGGTAGAAATAAAAAACCGATGCAGAGCTTGCATTACGAATGAGGGACGTCAGTTTAAGCAAAATTTTAACTAAACTAATAAATAATATCAATTTGAATTGTTGGTTTCAGTATTATAACCTTTGCATTAATAAAATTCGCAAAACATTTTACTTTCCACATATTCCAAATATTTTGGGACCTAGATAATTTTCTGGATTCAGATACTAGTGGCGCTTCAAATGGGCCTAAAAATTTAGCTGTCATTTCTTCGCGATAGCCAGTCCATAATTATTTCTAAGTCAATGGTTAGAGTATATAAATGTTATGTGCAGCTGACAGAAATCATGGACAGCCAGCTATCAGCAGACGTTGTTTTACTTGATCAGTGATGTATCACTTGGGTTCAGCGTTGCCGTTAGCGTATATTTTACACATTTGACGTACCTTTTTAGCCTCTCGTGTGTAATGTGTAATTTTGTCCATTTACTTACCTTTTGAACCTACTCAATATCTGTGTAAAACGATATAATGGGCGATGATGATGTACATTGAAATAGTACTTTTCACCCCTAAGAATTTCGCGGTCGCTGCGCTTGCGCTGATACTGATTGCAATTTGCCGACTGAGTCCTATTATGATGGGTTACGTAGATAAAATTAAATAATAGTAATGTTTAATTTAAATTTTCGTGTTCATAATTGATAGGGCAGAGAATGCGAACGGATTCCCTTTGATTAATTACGTCCCATTGTCGCTGTAAAATTTTAATTTTATATAATCAATTTTTTATAACAAAAATTAGCAGCAAGGGTTTTTGAAATCTTATACAATTTTTACAAAGATTAATGTACTCGAATTGGAGTATATCCTGATGCACCTGCATTGTGCGAACTACACCCCCCCCCCCTCCCCCCCCCCCAGCGAGCGGCGGCGGCGGCGAGCGCAGTTTAGATAAGATTTTGCACGCAGACGCTGCTGCCCGTCTCGTGCTACAGAAATTAGTCGCCTCTTACGACACGCCTCCTGTTGGCGGTGGGTAAGTGTATTCTTTAAGGCCGTCCCCACACGGCACACCTTACCTTGCACGGCACGCCCTGCTTACCTTGTATCTTTTTACCCCAAAACGTTTTTAGCGCTGGCTATGTACCTTTTGGGAACTCAGTTGCGGCAACACTGGTTGGGTTGTTCAGTTGGATGGTTTCTAAATATTTGACGAACTTTAAAATTTTGTTTTTAGATAAAATCTCAGATGTAATGGTTTTAAATTCGTGTCTAAAATGACATAAATTAGCTGCTTAATGAATATTATGTTTATCAAGTGTTTAAAGTGATAAATAACCTACGTAGACCAACAATTCGCAAGAAAATCAAGCTCCCGTTACTTCGTTACGGTATTCCACGTCAGAGAAACCTAAGTTATAATATAAAATGCGGCGAGCTAAGGGATATCAGGATCTGGACGACAGCGCCGTTGCGCCACGGCCACAGGCACCACCCATGCCTCCTCCTCAGGAGATAGAGATGGCTTCAGTGTCTGTCGTCCCTGATGGTAAGATTTTCTTTCTGTAAACTAAATGAAGCTGCTGCTACCCAAGGATAATTTCCATATTTTTATTTAAGAGTTACTTTAGAAAACGAGAGTTGAAGCCAGGCAGACCCAGACCATAAATGTGTTTCTGCTGGATTACTATTGGAAAAGTTTTTTTTAAAACAAATTTCTGAATCTTTTATCAACGCAACAAGGTTACCAAGTATTTAAAGTGACTGGATTGAGTTCAAGAGTAGGCCAAAGATAGATTGTATATATTACTATATTATTACTATAATACAAAGATTGGATATTAATTTTCTGTGTTGATAACAGTAAATTTTTTGTAGCTCTCAAGTCTGTACTTACTGATTATTTAGTTAATGTCTTTTTTCAAATTGTTTCCTATTTTCAGATACTTTTACTGTGACGCAAGCAGTTAATGCCTTGGGGTTTGGGTGGTTCCAAGTAAAGTTATCCCTTTGCACAGGCTTATGCTGGATGGCAGACTCCATGGAAATGACAATTTTGAGTATTCTATCACCAGCTCTGCATTGTGAATGGAATATTAGCAAGTATGTTTACAATACCTGATTATATAAACATGTTTGGTTTGTTGGTTTTACTCACATGAACAAAGTATTTTCTTTATACCCTATTTTTATGATGTCAGTTTTGCCACTGGCCATAAAATACCTTTAATATTGACCTAATGATTTGAAAAACCATTGTCTGTAACCACAGTCCCAAATTGTAATAATTATATAGAGATACTAAACAGACTATAAACCTAAATGGATACCACATGCACCATTGTTGTTTTTCTTAAAGCCCAGAAAAAATAATAGTTATAATTTATTTAGCTGTAATAACCACACTGTTATTTTCTTATTGGTATGCGATAAAAATTTTCTTTTATATTATTTTTATTTGTAGATACCAGCAAGCTTTGACAACAACTGTAGTATTTATGGGTATGATGTTGAGTTCTACATTTTGGGGCAACATTAGTGACCGCTACGGACGAAAAACTGTTAGTTCTATTTTCTATTCAGTTTTTTTTTATTTATTTGTTGACTCTATAAAAATGTCTAAGTCTGTTGTAAATAAATTCAAGTATAAATTATGGAATGTTGTTTACAGGCTCTCAGCATGTGTGGAGTGTTGCTTTTTTATTATGGTTTGCTGAGTGCTATAGCACCAAACTTCCTCTGGCTTTTGTTTTTAAGAGGCCTAGTTGGATTTGCAATTGGCTGCGTACCACAATCGTTAGTATTCTATTTTTTATACAAGTATTTAAAAGTAAAAACTTTTAAATTTTTTGATAGCCACTTCATTATATCATTAAAATTTACATTAGACATATATTCACTTAAAAAAATTATATATTACCCAGCAAAATTATTTCTGGGTACTTTGTGTCGATGACCATTGGGCCATATGCCCAAGGACTACAGACCTAACTTGCTTGACACCACTTGATGTCAGGTACCAAATTAATTCAACCTTTGTCGGTTTTCCAGAGTCACACTCTATGCAGAGTTTTTACCAACTAAACAAAGAGCAAAATGTGTTGTATTACTGGATGTAAGTATCACTTATTTTATTGAATCTCTTCCTTAATTCCAATTTATAGGAATTAAACCAAAAAGGAATGATAAGTCATTTCATGTGATTACAAAAACGGTATAAAATGATTCTATTTGTTATTTTCGATCAATATGTATATGTGTAACTAACATAAAATATTACACAAAATAATAATTTTATTAAAAATACTAAACAGATTTTTAAGAAAATTGTTTCACAAGTAGATTGTTAGTTAGATTCGAGCAACATAAAAGTACAATGCCCAGGGAAAATATACAGGTCCGATGGGATGCCTGTGTAAAAAATAAATAATATTTTATTAGGTTTGTTGCATAAATTCCTGTGTTTTGGTTGAAGTTCATTAGGTAATATCTGAGAACAGAGACAGATATAAAGCGCGAGTGAGATGTACAAATACGGCTTTTATTATTATTTACTAGCTGTTGCCTGCGACTTTGTTAGCGTGATCACTAAATCCTTTCTGAATCAGATTTGTTTACAGTTTTATAACACATTTATAAACATGCATGATCTTAAACAAATGCTAGTGCTCATTATACAAACATTTGCTCTTGCGGGATTCGAACTGCAACAGCCTGAATTCGTAGTCCGTAGCGCGAACCACTAAACCAGAGGGTCGTCTAATATCATAGTTAAAATTAAGAGGAAACTGTTGTTATTTTGTTTCTTTTTCAGTGTTTCTGGGCGCTTGGCGCTTGCCTGGAGGTTGCGCTCGCCCTGGTAGTGATGCCCACACTAGGAGTGCACTGGCTACTTGCGCTTTCTACAATTCCGTTATTGATATTTGCTCTCATATGCCCGGTAAGTGCAATGTACTATTATGGCATCATCATATCAATAATAGTACTCTTTACTTAAATGACCAGTAACCATTATACATTATTACAAATAACGATAAGTTTAACAGTTATCGTTATTTCATTTTACTGGCAACACTTGCTCCCCTCCAAGAACTCAACTTAGACTCTACTGATCCCTAGCTCGGCATTCGATTACTGCTCGGCATTCGATTACTGGTCGGTTGTGAGCAACTAAAAGGAAATGTAATACTTTTAAAAGTTACTTTAATAATAATTATGGTTACAAATAATAAGTGACAATAAAGATGGCATTCTACAAGTGAAATTTATTTCATCGACCCGGCCACAATTGGTTCTGCTATGTAGATGGCTATGTCACTGCTATGTTGTCCACTGGACATAATTATAATCGCTATGTTAAAATGTTGTCAATCTTGCATCAAACACATTTATTAGTATATCGATGACCATAACGATGCCTGTGTATAGTACGAATACATTTTTATGTATTTTAATCCACAGAATTGTTTGAGCACAAAAAATCTTACTGTTTTTTGTTTGTTTCTTCTCTTGATTGATGGCGCGAAACATTGACACAACACGCGCTGGCGCCATCTGAAATTGCTTTGCCTATGATTCTTCATTGGCGCTAGTGATGCATTTTTATCCTAACCATGTTTAGGAAGGTCACATTTGTCTTACAAAAATGTAATATGAATAATTGCAGTGGTTACCGGAATCTGCGAGATTTCACGTAGCAAGTGGACAGCCGGACAAGGCTTTAGAAACATTAGAACAGGTATTGTTAATTTGATTGTATTTTATATTACAAAGTAGGTAGAATTGCTATTTGTTGTTGCCTATTTTTGCTTACTACTTTACACAATTAAGAATAAAACTATCTTTTATAGTGATCTGGCCAACAATGCGTTTGTCTGCTTCTTTTATAAATCATAGGCAATCTATTTGCTATGGGGCCTGTAGGACATTCCAGCCCCCGTAGCATGACCACCAAAACACGATATGATATCATATGATATAGCGATATATTGACACAAACTGTAAAAATATGATAGATATAGCTACTAACGTTATACATATTTGTTTGGATTTTCTTTTTAATCGTACATCAAGAGCTGAACGGATATTTTATTCAACAGGCACATAAATAGACTTTCTGGGCTTGGTTAACATATATAATTTTCTACAACAAATCGAGCGTAAAGATAGACACTTTTTTTTTAATGCCACTAGTGTAGAGCAGGGTTTCCCAACGAGGTGTTCGCCGACCTATCCCAGGGGGACTGTAAGCAGAACAAAAGTTAAAAAAAGATTATTAATGCGACCGAGCGGAGTCCTTATGGGTTCGAGGGGTCCGTGGTCCGGTCCGGTCTTTAGTAAAATCCTGATTATTTATTAAGCTTTAGGAGTTTTGAGAGCCTTTAAAATAAATAATAAATATAAGACAGCATCACATACATAAATAGGTTGGGAAAGTTGGTAGGGTGATGTAGAGTAGAAACAATTGCCAATACTCAGGCATATTCACAGAGTAATTTAACTGACACAACTGATTCGGATTGTATAAAGACAAACCTAAAGGTTACGAGTACGGTGCGGGCGTGTCGCCGTTTCTTTTATATTTCATACAAAATTTATATATGCGTTGTGGTGGTATGCCTCTTGTGTATGTCCCGCGCCTAAAGTGCCATTTACTCTGTTCCATAGTACTCTATCGTAATATACTGACCCTTTGACTGTGTTCGATACAATAACATAATTATAGATAGCACAAGACAACGGGCGTCCAATGTTGCTGGGCCGTCTAGTTTGCGACGACTCTGTCGGCATCGGGCAGCGCGGCCGGCTGAAGCATCTCCTCATACCGCATCTACGGAATACTAGTCTGCTGTTATGGTTCATTTGGTAAGAAAAAATAGGGGAGCAGGGGGCACAGTGAATCATCATTTAAGAGATGTTCTTGTGTGGAGACTGCAACTTGGAATACAGTTTAAAAATAAATCACAATCGCTTATATACGAGTATAAATAGTAAAAGCAATCAAATTAATCTTATTCAATGTATCTAACGTCTTGACAGGCTCGTATGGAGTCAAGATACTTTGTCACAAATCACAATCTTGTTAGGAGCAACAACTTATTTCTTTTTTTAATTTTTATTTAATAAGCTTGTTGAAGATACTTTGTCACAAGTTACAATCTTGTTAGGAGAAACAACTTTTTTTCTTTTTATTTAATGAGCTTATTCACTCGGTGAAAATAAAACCATCTTATCGTTATCTTCATTAGGTCCTATGGTCTACACAATTTTTAACGATTCTATATAAATAAAAAGATTTTTCTTATCGAGGAGATCGAGGAGAGGCCAAAACTAAATTACAGACACAGGCATTTTTTCTGTCGGTAACGAAATTATCTTAATAATTCGCGCACCGGACACAGTTGGGAGATGTCACCTTTTTCATCATGAATGCGAACTTGTTTAGTGGAATGTGTCCCGAACGTATTGTTATCATCATAACTATGTAGTTTCTACTGAGAGAACAGTCGATCCACGGAGAATCCAAGAAATGCGGTTCCATAGTCATATACCATTCACATCTCTGCCGCTCTTATCAAAATATTCTTGCCACAACTCACAGAATCTTGCTTTAACCCGTTAACCGCATACCGAGGGCATATCTGTTGTGTCTCGTCTACGTACGCTCGATCAGTTAATAGCAGGTATGTGGTCGTCGTGTCATGCGTGCAGGATGTCGTGCGCGTTCTGCTACTACGGGCTGGTGCTGATGACCACGGAGCTGTTCCAGCGCGGGCCGGCCGCGCGCGCCTGCGCCGCCGGCTGCCGCCCGCTGCAGACCACCGACTACATGGACCTGCTGTGGACTACCCTCGCCGAGTTCCCGGGTAGGATATTTTTTTTAAAAATAAACAAGTTTAATATGGATGACTTTTCGACTAAATACGTCTCATCATCATCATTTCAGCCATAGGACGTCCACTGCTGAACATAGGCCTCCCCCATTGACTTCCAGATTGGCCGGTTGGAAGCGGCCTGCATCCAGCGTCTTCCTGCGACCTTTACCAGGTCGTCTGACCACCTTGTGAGTGGACGTCCTACGCTGCGCTTGCCGGTACGCGGCCTCCATTCTAGAACCTTTCTGCCCCATCGGCCATCAGTTCTACGTGCTATGTGCCCCGCCCACTGCCACTTCAGCTTGCTAATCCGTTGGGCTATGTCAGCGACTTTTGTTCGTTTACAGATCTCTTCATTTCTGATTCGATCTCGCAAGGAAACACCAAGCATAGCCCTTTCCATAGCACGCTGTGCGACCTTGAGCTTTCTTATGAGGCCCATAGTGAAAGGCCACGTTTCAGTTCCATATGTCATCACTGGTAACACACACTGGTTGTAGACTTTCGTCTTGAGGCACTGAGGTATTTTGGACGAGAAGACGTGGTGTAGTTTCCCGAACGCTGCCCAGCCGAGTTGGATTCGACGATTGACCTCCTTCTCAAAATTGGATTTACCCAACTGGATAACTTGTCCTAAGTAGACATATTTGTCAACAATTTCGAGAGTAGAGCTCCCAACGGATACTGGGTAGGGCGCAACATGGGCATTCGACATGAGCTTGGTTTTGTCCATGTTCATTCGCAGGCCTACTTGTTGGGAGACTCGAGTAAGGTCATCGAGCATTGTGCTGAGGTCTTCAAGCGATTCTGCCATGACCACAATATCGTCGGCAAACCGAAGGTGAGTGATGTACTCGCCGTTGATGTTGATGCCAAATCCTTTCCATTCCAGGAGCTTGAAAGCGTCTTTCAATGCAGCGGTGAACAGTTTCGGAGATATAACATCTCCCTGTCTTACGCATCGCTGCAGAGGAATCGCCTTCGTGCTCTGCTCCTGTACTCGGACCGACATGGTGGCGTTTTTGTATAAACACTTCAACACCTCGATGTACCGATAGTCAATATGGCACCGCTGGAGAGACTGTAGCACTGCCCAAGTCTCGATCGAATCAAAGGCCTTCTCATAGTCCACGAACGCTAAGCATAGTGGCAAGTTATACTCCTCGGTCTTCTGTATAATTTGCCGCAGCGTATGGATGTGGTCTATGGTACTAAAGCCTTTTCGGAAACCGGCTTGTTCGGGAGGCTGGAAGTCATCGAACCTACGCGCGAGACTATTCGTGATGACTCTCGAAAACAGCTTGTAGACATGACTTAGAAGTGAGATGGGTCTGTAATTCTTCAATAAGGTTTTATCTCCTTTCTTGAAGAAGAGCACCACCACACCCCTGTTCCACGCCTCCGGCGTTATTCCCTCGAGCAAGACGGAGTTGAAGAGTCTCTGAAGGACTTTCAGTATCGGTGTTCCACCCGCATTCAGAAGCTCGGATGTGATTCCGTCATCACCCGGCGCCTTGTTGTTCCTAAGCTGTTTGAGGGCCATCCTAATCTCGTATAGGCTGATGTCCGGGATATCTTCGGTATAGTGTCGGGTCAGCTTAGCTCTTGGATCTTCGGCTGAGCTACTTACAGGTTTAGTGACCGATGTATATAACTGCCCATAGAACTTCTCGATCTCCCCCAAAACTTCGGCTTTTGTCGACGTTATACTGCCATCCTCCGTCTTCAGCTTCGTCAGCTGGCTTTGCCCAATAGACATGTCTCTTGCGAAAACTTTGGAGCCTTGGTTCCGCTCTATCGCCTCTTTAATACTGTTGGTATTAAAGTTGCGGATATCATGTCGCAAGGACTTCCATATCCGTCTATTGAGCTGCCGATATGCCTTAGCGTCGACGGAGGTCTGCAGTGCCATTGAACGTCGTTCTGCCATGAGGTTGAGGGTAGGGTCGGTAAGCTTTTGCGGCTTGTCTTTACGATGGGGTCTCAAAAATGTTGACCCGACCGCTTGGACAGTTTCTACGAACCTGTTGTTAATCTCGTCCACTGACTCGCAATTCTCCAGGCATTCAAAGCGGTTAGACAACTCGAGCTGAAAGCTCTCGGGGCTGTAAATATGGGCATTGGAGGGTCGGAGCGTAGACTTCATCAAACGAGACCTTTCTAGCTTGACGTTGATATTCAATGTGCCTTTGACCATTCGGTGATCACTGCCGATTTTCACCCTGTTGATCACGGAGACATCATTGAATATTCGTCGCTTTGTGGTCATGATGAAGTCAATCTCATTTTTCGTGGAACCGCTGAGACTCATCCAGGTCCACTTCCTCTGAGGCGGCTTCTAAAAGAAGGAATTCATCGCAAAGAGGTCCTCCTTCTCTAGAAATTCGGCCAGCCTCTGTCCCCTGGGGTTCCGTTGCCCATACCCAAATTGCCCCACTCTCAGCTCATTATCGCCTCGAATACCCAGTTTCGCGTTAAAGTCCCCCATAACAACATTAAAGTAGGTCTTATTAGTATGTATGGCTCTACTGATGTCCTCATACATAGTCTCTACTTCCTCATCTGGGTGTGTAGAGGTCGGTGCATATACCTGTATGACCTTCAGCGAGTATCTATTAGATACTCTGAGTATCAGGTATGCAACCCTGCTCGACACACTTCCGATGGTGACGATGTTGTTAAGAAGGGACTTGTGGACGAGAAACCCGACACCACCTTGGGACAGTTAGTCGCCCTCCCGGTAGTAGAGTAGGTTGCCGGATTTTAGGGCTATCGTGTCCTCGCCCTCTCGTCGGACTTCTGATAGCCCCACAATACTCTAGTGCATCCTACCCATTTCATCTTCCAGCTCAACGATCTTCTCGTCAGTCCTTAAGGTGCGTATGTTGTATGTTACCAGGGCCAGTCGTTGTTTGGGGTGGTAGCCGGATCGACTCCGGGGATTCTTAGCACCCCCTGCCCCGCCGTCACCCTGACCGCTACCGTAGCCAGGGACAGCGGGACCACCGGAGACTGGGGGCCTGGTCCTGTCTGTTCTCGTCATTTGGGGGGTATTACCAATACTCGCCACGCTTGGCAGGCGGGTTGGCGAGCGCAGTTTTTTATACTATTTCGCACGAAGGCGCTGCTGCCCGTCTCGTACTGCAGGAATTAGTCGCCTTTTACGACACGCCTCCTGTTGGCGGTGAGGAAATGTATTCTTTACGGCCGTCCCCACACGACACACGTAATATAAATACGTCTGAATTAGGAAAATGTATTGTTTAAGTTATTAATTTATTAATGAATTGTTTAATTTTCAGTAAAAATACTGTTACTACCGCCGTGGATTTCATTTTGATCAATATAAAATGTAAACTATAGTCCTTTCGAGGTAGAGGGGTTTTATGACACTTCGGATTTTCCGTTTCACCTGTACTACTTATAATAATATTTTCAAAAAAATATTTTTTATTGATACCATTGCAAAAACACAATAACCTTTAACCTTACAGCTTAATGATCTTAAAAATTAATAAATATTATGATTTCCTTCAAATACTTGATGCGTAATACGAAACGTTTACCTAGATATTAGGTATTGACAATACATAATCGACACTAAATCAATGAATCGGTTCAGTCGCCTTGTGAAAACTTATGCGTTGACGTCAATACGAAAGCGTCTGCCTTGTATGCGGTGCGGTGTTTTCATTGTGCTTCGCGTACAGGAAATATGTCATGAACTGTTTTGGCTGTTTTGTTGAGTTTTTCGAGAAGTTTTTGTCATGATTTCGTAAATGCCAAAAAAGGCAAATAAGGCTTGTCAAAAAACTGTATACGGCACTCTGGCGGTAGAACATTGCAGTACCTAAGACTTCTTATTTAAAAAAAGGTTACTTGAATAAAAATCGATTTAACTTTCTTAATAAACTTTATCTTTTCTTTAAAGTTAATAAAATTGTAACTTTTATTTGTTTTAGGAATTTTCGCTACGATCTTCATAATAGAAAAATTCGGACGAAAAAAGACCATGGCGGCACAGTTCGTGATTTTCGCCATGTGTATTTGCGTGCTGATATACAACGGAAAGTAAGTCTATATTATCGTATGTCAATACTAAAGTTATTTCCAAAAACAGACGATTTATTCTATGCCTAAATTTTAAGAACCTGTTACCAACTCGCCAGTTTTTTTACTATGGCACTAAATAATTCACCATGAAACAACCATTCCTTTAGGTGTCATTATTTTAGTTAAAAAATCTGGTAATAAAAATAAAACTAAAACTAGCAACTAGCTCCAAATTGTATCATGGAGTCAATCAATTGGTCATAGAGGTTTAGTAACATAGTAAAAATACTCAGGCTGGCTTGTTGTTTAATCGATGACGTTAAACGTTTCCTAAAAGTAAAAGAGGGTTGAAATTTAAAAATAACTTCTTAACAAAATAACCTAGAGGTTTTTAAATCATCATCATTTCAGCCATTAGTAGTCCACTTCTGAACATAGGCTTCCCCCAATGACCTATCATCGGGGGGGGGAGATTGCCAATACTCGCCAATGTTTTTATAAGATTTCGAACGCAGACGCTGCTACACGTCTTGTGTAACAGGAATTAGTCGCCTCTTACGATACGCCTCCTGTAGGCGGTTGGGAATTGTATTTTTTGCGGCCGTCCCCACACGGCAATGTATTAGCATTGTACACACTCTTTTCAAAGGTCATTAAACCGTTTTTCAACTTTATATCCGACATGAAGAGATCAATATCAATTGAGAAAATTTGACGTTTTGTGGAAGGTTGACGAGCTGTTGTCTGTACCTCTGAATGTACTCTATATACGGATAAATACCACGTAGAGAGTGAGTGAGAAATTTGCCCAGGTGTGGGAATTTTAGAAGCGATATTTTAAAAGTAATTTGTATTTACAGTCGAACATTCCTGACTTGCGTTCTGTTCATCGCGCGAGGCATCATTGCTGGGCTATTCCAAGCGGCCTACGTTTACACTCCTGAGGTAAGAAATGTAATAGTGAAATAGAAATAGTGTTTATTGCATAAGATATGGTAATACAGGTGGTCACTGTAATAATGTCCAAATATTTTACCGCGGCATGCAAAATTTTAGCACTCATAATAATAATTATTAATATAAAATAAATAGTAAATTATTTTGACAATCACATAATTATCTAGTCCCAAACTAAGCAAATCTTGTACTTTGGCGACTAGATAACGGATAAACATATGTACTTAAATACTTTGTAAAAATCCATGACTTAGGTACAAATGCTCGTGCTCATCACACAAATATTTGCCCCTTGTGGGATTCGAACCCGCAACCGCGGGCTTTGTAGTCCGGAGCTGAACCACTACACCAAACGGTTGTCAAATCAAATATAACTTAAAAACATGGTTACAAACCTTAAAAAAAAGGTTGCGATGCATGTTGGGCCACGCGCAATGTACGATTCCGTAAGTTAACTCGGTAATGGTTTTACAAGTTAATCAGGGAAATCGAAAAGTACTGTTGGCACACCCACAATATTTTTAAACGACCTATCCAACGATATCCCGGACTATGCGATAGACAAGAAAAAAAATCATCCCCAATTTTGGTGTGACAAAAAAAGGTTTTTCAAGATTTTACTTTACAACTTTATCGGCGTGATTAATATGTCCCTTGTGAAGTTACGGTTTTCTAGTACTAAGAGTCTCTGAGCTAAGTCGCGGACAGACAGACGGACGGACATAGAACTATACGGTTTCTGTTTTAACTACGAAACCCTGAAAAGCGAGTATCATAGTGTTTAAAACTACAGTTTTAAAATTATTAATTGAAACAGTTTGGCCCAAGGCACACCTTTAAACTTGATTATAAGCTGAGCATAATTATACAGAGTTTTTGACTCGTACTGTTAATAATGATTAGTTTTCTGGTTTATAATACATGGTGACTAATTGACGATAGCGACTGTGTAATGATTAAGATAACCTTTATCAGCTGTGGAATTCCTTCATAGATATTGTCTAAGATAATCGTGACATTTTATTTGGTAACATACTGATTGAATAATTCAAGAGTCAGTCCTTAGTCATATACGTCGCCCCTCTCACTTCTTTACTTGAATAACATTGGAAACTAATAGGGAATATGCATGAAAAAAATATATATGTTTTTACTATATATATAGGAAAATATATGAAAATATAACCGTAACCGTATTACAGTAATTAATTAGAAATTGAGGTACACCTGTCGTTTTCTAAAATAACTTTTACTGTGAAAAATGTATGGCGGACGTGTAATGTGACGTCACGGTATATATCGGATCTCCTTGTCTAGCACGCAACTTTAATGGGTTGTAAGTCAAGTATTTATCAATATTTTTCGAAAATTCTTTTGAGTTTTAATAATTATAATTAATTATTATTTATAATATATTAATCGTAAATTAATAAAAAAATATGCATATTCCCCATTAGTTCTTCCAACAATCACGCCAATATCTAGCCCTAAACTGGTAATGCTGGTACTATAGCGACTAGATAACGGATAGACATACTTACATTATCGACAAATATAAATTTGTCGAGATTTGTCATGGTCTCAAATTAAAGAATTAACATCCTTGTATTACGATGTACCATGAGGTGCAATTAATTTTTACTAGAGATGTCGCCCAGAATACCCACATTCGAGCAGATATTTAGAAAAGTTAGTTTTCTGAAATGACCCAAATTGGGAAGCTTACTTCCATCTAGGGGGTGATTCTATAGCTTAAATACAGCAACCTTTACAAGACCTTATAAGGTCCTAGTTTAGTATTTAGCTTCCTTCCAAGAGGTGATTTTATAGTTTAGTAACTAATGACTAATAAATTAGGACCAACAAAGTGTAATTAAAATAACGCAAAACCTTTTAGAGCCTTTCTACGGGTCCAACGTAAAAAATCGCAAAAAAAATCACTTCCCGCGACCTAAACCGCGACCAGCTGACAACAGTTTGTATGGAAAAGTCAAAAATTTTTTGGGAATTTAATGTTCGTCTCATAGGAAAAAATGTATTTAAGCACCAGAATCAGCCCATAAGAGGTTTTGCGTTATTCCAATTGCCTTAAATCACAACCTAGATAGAAAGTTAACGAATAAACTTTGAATAATGACACATAGAATTATAGTTCCTATCTACCTACCTACGGCGAGTAATCGCCGTTGTGTGCAATCGTTACACACAGAAATACGCACACCACTATAAAATAGGATTGCTCATAATAGTAGTTTCCCCCAAAACCGCGGAAAATACGATAAAAGCAATACCTACATCTAGATTGTCATGCGATCGGAGCGGCTTGACATTACATACCAGGGAGTTGTCAGGCGTAGGGAGCCCTCTGTGGCTCCAATTTAGTTGCTTCAAATTTTGTGCGCGGTTTACGTGTCTATATGTCATTCATCATCATCATTTCAGCCATAGGACGTCCACTGCTGAGCATAGGCCTCCCCCAGTGACTTCCAGATTGGCCGGTTGGAAGCGGCCTGCAGCCAGCGGCTTTCTGCAACCTTTACCAGGTCATCCGTCCACCTTGTGGGTGGACGTCCTACACTGCTGCAGGTACGTGTCATTAATCTAAGGTAATAAATGAGGACCTTTTACAAGGGATTGTGTAATTCAGGTGTACCCCACGGCGCTGCGCTCGACGGCGGTGGGCGCGTGCAGCGGCGTGGCGCGGTTGGGCGCCATGGTCACCCCCTACGTCGCGCAGGTACACTACACCTACTACTATACTATTTTCGAGATAAGAAGAGTACAGCGACAGTTCACATTTTCCGTCTCATCATTACGTCCACTGCTGAACATAGGCCTCCCTCAGTGACTTCCAGATTGTCCGGTTGGAAGCGAAGGACGTCTACCGGCGAGGTGGGCAGACCTTAATTTTTTATTTTACTAAAAATATTTTTTATTTTAATTACAGACTGTCCCGAAAATCGTTGCTTAAAAATCTAAGCACAAAATTCAATCCATTAATAAAGCTTACAAATTTTAAAAACCAAAAATAAATAATTGTATACTTGATACGTAAAACAAAACGTTTGCCTATGGAGATCGACAATGCCTTATTAACACTAAATCGAGAGATGGGTGCGGTATTCATCAATGTGAAAGTTTAATAACGGCCTTGGCGTCATTAGAAGTGTTTATGTCTTGTATACCGTTTTTTTAATAATGATAATACAAAATATGTGTAAATAAAATGTTACCAAAATGAAAATCGATAAAACTCTGTATTAACTTTTTCGATTCTTTAAAGCGCATCACTAACTGTGAACAGTCAACTGTGACCGACCTCTTTTTATCTTGAAAATAGTATAGTATTTAATCTATAGCGTGAAACATACACAGAAGGCGTCGGGCGTCGGTTATTATTAGTTTTAAGTTGTATATTTCATTGTATTTTATTGTATTTACATGGTGTCCCATGGTGGTGGTAAAGAGCATGCCAAACCAAAACCGTAGATTGAGCAAAAATAGCTCCTTTCCGTAATAATATTTAGTCTTCGTAAAAGTCGCACCATTTTTGCACAAATCATGATTTTAAGTTTTTTTCTGTAGCATTTTTTTAAAATCTTAATTTATGGTTGTCTGAAAGAAATAGCTTCTTGCGATAAGACCGCCTCAATTGTGCAATTCTAAATATATATATTTTCCTGTACTTGTTTTCTTATTATGTATGTGCAAAAAAAAAGTATCTATTATATTCAAACGTATTTTCAGGTGTTACTGAAGAACTCTATAGCCATAGCCACCGGCGTGTATTCTATAGCAGCGGTGCTAGCCGCCGTGGCTTGCCTCGCGCTGCCGATCGAGACAAAAGGGAGAGAGATGCGGGACTCGGTAACTGCGACCGGATAAACATATCGATACTTACTGTAGCGACACACCTACCGAACTTTCGGTCGCGTACGCGTCGCATGATGTGTCACTGGCTATGCAAATTACATTCAATACGTTTTCGCGGAAACAGTCGCTAGACGAAAGGTAGGTACTGCTCTACGCCGAACGCCACATTTCGGGAGTGTCATGGGAAAGGCTTGGAATCCAGTAATTATTGAAATATCAGTATTTTAAAATACCTCTATCAGTGGCTTGCATAATATACCGGTAATATTGTTTGATAACGGTATTAGTATAATAAAAATACAGGTATTATTTCTTGTATACCGGTATGGTAAAGGTGTATACCAATAAAAATACCTGGATTTGACAGATATAATACAGGTTTGCCTTGCTTAGTTTCGGGTTAGAGAATTGGTGTGATTGTGAAAACAATTCATTTATTTATTGATACCGGTACCAGCCAAGCATACCAATGTCAAATGAATATGCAAGTGAGAGAAATAGAGGTGTATCGCCGGCGGTTGACGTTTCGAACTCGTCTCGTTTGTTTGTTCAGTGAGTTAGTGACCAAGATCGCTGTATATTTTTATTAAATTTGTCATGGAAAGCAAGTACCGGTATAATTTAGGTATATTACCTGTACTATTGAGATACCTGTATCACAGGAACTGAAATAAAAAAATACCGGTATTATCCTTATTATACCTAAATTTTTCTCCAAACACAGGTACCATACTTAAATGGAGACTCCAGCCACTTGTCGTGTACCTTTGTAAAAAATACTGAATAAAACATTTTCATTTTTCATTTTCGATATTGGTTACAAGCCCTGGTCATGGGTTATTAGTGTGTTAACACTGCGAGCGTATTTAGTCAAATTTATTCGGCTTACTTTTAGCAGATGTATCGCTACACTAACTATATTACTGTATTGCTTGAACCTTGTAATCGAAAGATCGAATGCAATTCGAATCAAGAATTGCATCCTCAAAGAGAAAGATCGGAAGGTTACAAACTCGCCAGCCAGCAACAAACTTCAATGTAACAATTTTAAAGGAAAACCTCGTGCAAACGCAATTGTAGATGACGCCAGCTTGTTCTTGGCAATAATTATGCCATTGGGTCATGCCAAGCCACGGCATGTCATTATATAATGCCACGCTGGGTTTTTAGAAGTTTTAAAATACTATTTATAACTACTATTTAAATAATAACTGAATGAAAAATCTAACAACCCGTTTTTTAAAAATATGTTTTTAATTAATGAAATCAATATATTTTTTAATTTTGGCATTTGATTTCCTTCGCACTTAGAAGTGACATCATATCTAAGTATTTTGTACGTGATATGTGTTATCGCTTTTTTCATTCTCTATTATCATAAAAACTAATTGATTGATTGGTGTCTTCATCGCTATTTTTATTATAATATGTAATGGTCAAGAACAAATCTTTTATACAGAACAAAATAAGTTTATATTTATATTTATACTTTTTTTACTGTGCCTATTTTCTGTGGCGTCTCTAGCGGTAGTTTCTTAGCTAAATAAGTATTATTCTGAATTAAATATTTAAACTTGTATTAGTTGTTAGTTGCAAGATCTGTTTGTACAATAATGCTTGGTTTACTGACGTGAACTTTTAGCTAGTTTGAAACGCTCGTGGGTGCAAATACACATGCGAATATCAAAGTGTCGATCGAGTGCAAATTTAACCGTTATAGATGTTTACAGGATATTTTCCTGATGATTATGAACATCTTTTCTATGGGACTAACTTAAAATCCCAAAAAATAAATTCGCTTCCTCATACTAAACCGCCGACCAGCTGACATGTGTTTTTACAAAGTTTTTTTTTTTTTTTTTCAAATTCGGATCCCTGTCCTATAGAAAAAGTTGTTCAAGTTCACGGAAAAAGTATCCTGTAAACGTCTTTACTTACTGGAAACTCGGATTTTATAAGGGAGACTTCTTAAGATTTAAAAATCTAAGCCCATCACGGTTACAATATCGCGAAAAGAAAGTAAAATATACAGGGTGTCCGTCCCGTAACTCAAGGATAACCTTGTAACCTTGAGTTGCAGGACACCCCGTATAACGTGTAACGCCTAATATGCAAAACAGCTTTGGGGCTGATTCTGATGCTCAAATAAAATAACTTTTTCTATAGGACCAACATCTAAAAAAAATATTCTCTATACAAATCATGTGACCAAAAAGTTAGAACGGGACATTGTTTTCTTTTCATTGAGCACCAGAAAAAGCGTCTATGTGGTATTGCGTATATGATGAATGATGATACACGTTGTATATTTTGACAGTTCTAAATCGGTACTATGTCGCTTTTCAGTCCTTGAAAAACAAAAAACTATGTCTTGTTTAGACTGTTACAACGGAATCGCCACCATACAAACATAATCAAATATGTTAGCTTTACTCTTATCAACACGCTTGAGCAATACTGTTTTACACTCAGTATTATGTAATCTCACTGCTTTATAATCAAGACTGCCTTTTACGCATTTATATCTTAAGTATTATTTTTAAAAATAATGGTAGGTACTAAGTAAACTTATATCTATTTTTATGCTATGTTATGTTTTTAAAGAAAAAGGTCTTCCACATAATTTAAGTTTTATATATTTTGATGTTCCAATGTGATGTATGAGCAAGCTAGTAATGCTACAAATAACAAAGATCCGTCCTTTGGGTTGCTAAATCTAAGATAATGAATATTTGGTGACTATTAACTATTGATGACCATTACAGGATTGTGACTACATACTTTTAAATTACCGGAAGTAGTCTTTAGACCATTTCGACTTACCGTAAAACCGTACTAGGTCACGCTTTTTGAGAAGATGCATTTACGTAGCAGAAGCAAATGAATTGCCCCCGTAATAGATTCTTCAGACAGAATTCCTGTATAGGTTTGCTATCAAACTACAGTTGGGGTCCCCGTTTGCTTCTCTGTGTGACAAAGCATGCAAAAACAAGCTTGCTTATATTTTTCAAGCATACGCTTAATCTGTAATCGTACTTATGGTTTTTTCTGTAGTTTAAAACTTATATCTTACGGTTGTGATTTAGTAATGTACTTACATACACTTAAAATCATACTAAGGTGCTAAAAATAATAATGAATCTTTAAATAGAAATATTTATTTGTAATAAGAATATTTAAAAAGCGTAGAATCTCCTAACCTGGATGCAGGGGCGTGCATTGGTTTCAGATGGGGGTAGGCTGTGAGTGAAAATTGAGTAAGTTTGCGTGAAACAGTAGGCGATCTCGCAGCAGCCTAACATTGGTTAAATTGCACAGAAACGATCTAAGTTGCGCGCTTTAGTAAGGAATAAGTACCGGTAGACGACAAAATGGTTACAGAATATTTATTGTTTATTGTTGAATACGTAATTAATAATTATGGTTAACTGTCGGTTTTTTATGAAGGTAGGCTCTGCATAATAGCCTATATGGAATGCACGCCCCTGCCTGGATGGTACAAGCACGTCAACCTACCAAAAACCGTAAAATTTTCTCAATTGATATTGATCTCTCAGAATTGGACATAAAGATGAAAATTAATTCAATGACCTTTAACTTTTTAGGTAGGTTGACCTGCCGTTGTCTGTACTTTATTTATTTTATTCTAAGAATGTTACTTATCTTTACTTTTGAAGTATGTATATGTACTTAGTTTACAAAATTTGAGGTATCTTTGTATTTTTTAACTTGACATTGGCTACGCTCATGCAAGCCACATCAAGAAAAAAGAACTTTGTATTTCAGTTACAATAACAATTATACCATTTCCAAAGTAGATCTGTTTAGTTTAAGCGTTTCACACTAAAGTGGGCTAGGATAATTAGTTATGGAATTATAGTACCTAAAAGTATTAATAATGATTGTGACTCAATGACAGTTCTTTCAAGATAAGAAGGGTTTTGTGACACTTTACTGTGGACACGTATAGTGATGTGACATCGAAATGCAATCGATTATTTTTGAAAATCGAGAAAGTTTATAAAGATTATTATTTTTATTTAAGTAACCTTTTTTAGAATACGACAGGCGCGGATCCACCATTGTGTTGTTCTATGTATCTAGGGGTATTAATAAGGATGACAAGGAGTATAAAATGGCTGATTATGTGGTTTGAAATTATGCTGGCGCGACAAGAATCACCATCATGAATATCTTCGTGCGCAAAAAAACTTAAGTCCGCTCTTTATCCCCTTTCTCTTGTTAAGTGAGGTTACAGAAAGATTGAAGCAATATTGCAAAGAACTTTTCAGCAACCATCCGTACTCGACCCGACCAGCGAGCTGGCCAGCCATGCAGTAGCGATCAGGAGATTTCTATACTTTTCAAAGACTTTTTGCAAGCAATTTGATATTAAAAGACGGAAAGCTCCAGGAGCTCATCAAATAACTTTGTTATTCGATCCCTTGGAGAAGGCGCACTAAAACTGTTACATGAGATCTGCAACAGAATCTGCTTAACACAAGAATGGCCACTAATTGGACGCTTAAAGTTTGTGACAACTTTCAGACAATTTCGCTGATACTGCACGCAAGCAAGCTCCTTCATGTAGTCAGCAAGCGAATACGCTACTTCCAGGATTCAAAATTCCTCAGGAAGAGGCAGGTTTTGTTACAGGAAAAGGAACACGTGAACAAATCCTCAATATTAAACAAATAATTGAGAGTAGCCACGAATTTTCCAATCCAATAATGCTGTTTTGTTGACTAAAACCTTACCACGCACTCAAAAAGAAGGCTTGTGACTTCGTGGTAAAGGTTTAACCGAAATGGGAGTGCCTCCTCACCTGATAGTGCTTATCACGAAACTATACAAGGTCAGCAAAGGCACAATTCGAATTGAGCTAAATATATGTCAGATGACTGGTTTCCGGAAGGGTGTTCGGCAGGGGTGTATCTTTTTGTTAGTCCTTCCTTTTTAACATCTATAAAGAATACATTTTATGAAAAGCGGTAAATTAAAGAAATCCCATCCATTCCGAGGAATAAGCATAGACGGTGTAAGAATCTCAAACTTAAGATACGACTACGATATCACCTTGCTAGCAGAAAGCGCCGTCGAAATGGAAGAACTGTTGGGATAGGTTGAAAGAGCCAGCAATGTTTTGGGGCTAACCATAAACCGAACTAAAACCAAAGTCATGGCGGTGGAAGGAAAGATTCAGAAAGGTCCAGGAGACTGGCGCCTTATCGCACCTTTAAAAAGTTCAGGAGTTTAACTATCTTGGGTTGATACTAACAGCAAACTCCTCCTGCGAGCCTGAAATCAGATAAAGAATCGCTATGTCGAAGAGTGCTATGACGCAGCTGAAAAAGATGTGAAAGAATAGCAACATCAAACGCAAAACAAAACTGTCACTAGTAGCGTTCACTAATCTTCTTTATCTTCCTGTACGGTACAGACAAGGACAAAAAAATTACACTCATCTTCTTAATCTTTCTATACGGTAGAGACGTAGACCATTCAAGCTGCGGACATGGACATAATAAACACTTGAAATATGGTGCTGTCCACAGATAAAGCCTCACAATTATCGTTCTCAGGTGATATCTACGATTCTTTGGGAACCTTGACCGGAAACCTAATAACCTGGAGAAGGCTTTTCTTTATCGGGGAAAGAAAGGGCGAAAGACTTGTAAAGACCCTGGAAGTGCCGTTCCACGAGGCATTCAGTCGGGCATTCGGAATGACTGGAGGCGACTGAGTAGACGGGCGATCCTCAACCGCTGAGGTACAGACTACGAAGGAGGATCGGTTCAGTAGTTTAGTCTAAATATGACATTGTGATGTGCAAACAAACACACATCATTTACTTTGTAATTTTTGTGAGCGAAACAACTAACATTTTTCAGGTTTTTAATTTACTATTGTTTGCCGACGTGGAACTGTATTATACTACAAAATCTTGGTCAGGGCGTCAATATATTTTTTTAATCTGCTTTGTAGGAATGCGTTATTTATATTGATCATGAGCGAGTTCGTACTCCGACTCGCACTTGGCTGTTTTCAGGGTGGCTGTGACCACAACCTCTTTTGAGGGCTGGATCCGCGCCTGGAATAAGAGGTAGGTATACCGCAATGTTCTACCGCCAGAGTGCCGTATACAGATTTTTGAGAAGATTAGTTTTTGCATTTTACCAAATAACAAGAGCTTCACGAAAAACTCAACAAAAACAGTAACAAAAGCCAAAACAGGAACTACGCGAAGCGCAACGAAAACTCCGATTCGCATACAAGGCAGACGCTTTCGTATTGACGTCAACGCAAAGTTTTCACAAGACAACCGAACCCATTCATAGTGTATTTTCAATCCCGTTTCGTTTTACGCATCAAGTATTTATAAAAAATCATATTAATTTATTTTTAAAATAAGTAAACTATATTGTCGGTTTGCAATTTTTGCTTAGATTTTTTAAAGAAAAAGATTATTGTGTTTTTGCAATGGTATATTTAAAAAAAAAATGGAAATTACTATCGAATTAGTGGGTGAAACGGATAACCTGGAGTGTCACAAAATCCTTCTTATCTTGAAAGACGTATAGTTTCTACACTAAAATAAATAAAAGTAATGTTCCATAAACCGTGTCCACTAGGTTTTTTATGTTAAAAGGCTGGCGCATATTGCGGCAATGCGTTGCGGGACCCGCCTGCCCTGATGTGTGCTAGACTATTTATTTTGAGTGTTTTATTGTTTTCGCTGACCCTACATTGATCGCGCGCGTTTCTCGAGCGTGTTAACAACGCTAACGTCGCGTTCTATGAGCGACCGTCTTGAGAGAAAAAGAATATCGAAAACCATTTATCTTTATAAAAGAATCCATTTTGTTAGTGATTGTAAAAACAGTAACGCGACGTGAGCTCAGCGTGCACGACTACGTGACGCTGACGCCACCTAGTCGCGGCGCGCACGCTCAAGGAACACGCGCGCCCAATGTGGGGTTAGCCTTAAATGTGATACTTAAGTATATTTATCAATCTGCAATGACATATAGTATAATATTTATTACAAGTAGGTAGTTTAATCACCATTGTGATCTAATCGCATGGCTAACACCAAATAACTCTGTTTTAGTAATAATAACACTTAAATCGTTAAGTTTAATATTTTATGAGGATATTAGCACCAGCAATCTATAAACATAGTTCTTACAAATTAAATTACACAAATTGTAAAAAATTTTACCTTTTCAATAAACATTTTACAAAGATTGTTTTTTTTTTCAGTTTTCATACATTAACAACTCCGTTTTTCTCGGCATGGATAACAATCACTTTGCGACCGCTGTCTGTCGAAGCAATGTAATCAAAAGACAGGCTTACAAATGTAACAACATATAGGTACCAAAATAATTCGTAAGTAAATCAAAGCGTAAAAATATCGTTTTTTTATTGATAACAGTTTTAAATATCAACAAAACTGTGAACCTTACCTAAATAAGACTGGAGCAGATTGTCATTCAGAGTAAGCCCGTCAAGTATTTTTTTTTAAACTGTTTATAAAAATCTTTTAACTTGGTTTTCAGTGTTTTTAAGGTGCAAGGAAATAAAACCAAAGTAATGACTATGATAATTTAATTTATAAACACTTAATGTTTTATTACTATTCATATAATCACTCAAAATATTTCATTAATTATACATGCTTATTTGTTTTAATATTCTGCAAACTACAAAATAGTTTTAATCACAGTGCAAATAAAAACTTACGAGAATTTAATTTGAACATATTATTATATCATAGCTACACCACGCCAGTTCTGATATTTACCATAGAAAAATATAACTATAGAAGCAATCAGTCATACAATGGCATAATTCAAATTAATACTAGTACAAATAATGCTAAGGAGAAGAACATTAATTGTTTACTCTTAAAAATTTAATACTTAAAAAGAATACCTAATAATTGGCTAAATCATAATCGCGAAGAATATCTCTTCCAAATTATTTAAACACTGAACCTACATATTTACAATTCATAGCCGTTTGTTTATAAAATATTACCTTTTGTGTCAAATAACTAAAACAAAACACTTATAACGTAATGCAATCGAACTACTTACAAATTCTTGTGATGATAGAAATGTATTCAAATCGTAACTATACAGGATGTAGCTTTGAACACTCGGCAAATTTTTGGTTTTTAGGTGAACTTATAGGGTCAACATCGAAATCCGTTTTTTTTTTAATTTTTCCATACAAACTAACGCTTTACCTCGATGATGATGTATGGAGCAGCAAAAAATGATTTTATAGTGTAAGTTGTTTTTATGATGAACTCATTCGCCTCTTTAAATTTGGCGAGTGTTCAAAATGACACTGTTTAGTGTTATTTTAGTAATATTAAATAATCAAGCATTATTTATTAGATCTTATATTATGAAAGAAATTTCAATTTAAATTAGTTAGGCAAATAGTTGAGATCAGAAGTAAATAAGTTAACACCTAAGATTTACACACATTTTGGAAAAGTGCCTAATTAAGAAAACTACATCTGAACTTGTATGCAAGGTTTGGAATTACACCCTTTGCAACGAATAATTATGTAAATGCTTTTTACTTTCAGCAATCCCTTGTATTATAGGTGAATATTTAAATCTTTCTTTGTACTGACTGATGTAAATTATAACACTAAATACAAGAAACTTAGTTGATTGTAAAAGGCCTTACTTATGCAGCATACACAATACACGTACCTACCTATCGCACACACACTGGCTGCCATCAATTTTACCTTCGGCGTGCACACAGACACGTGTGACGTCAACCACGTCAACTAGTAGAGCTAGATGGTCGGCAATAACGCGAAGGTTCTTTTAACAAATCATAATTATGCAGGTGTCCCAAAAACAATAGATAACCCTGCTGCAAAACTATCAGTAAACCTTCCCAATCTAATTTGACCTTAGAAAAGTCTAAGGTCCAAATTTGAGATTAGGGAGACTAATGAAGCCTATCGATAGTTGCAGGTTTATCCATTACTTTGGTACAGATGTAACGTGTTCACAACGTCCAACGAACTTGTTTAGTTCGACATTTGTCAGAGCAGACGTCGGTGCCGACCGTCAAGCTCACTTAAAATATCGGTACTGGGTATACCTCCTTATTATAACTACCTTCGGCCCTACTATTCCGAATAAAGGTTCAAATTAAACATTGTGTTTCATTAAAAAATCACTAACAATTTTGGTAATTAGCATTAACGTCCACAAATAGTATTATTATGATAAGAATATCATAATCCAATCATGACTTGATACTCAAATGGGTTTGGGCGTACTGGCCCTAAGCTGTAACTTAGTGTTTTAGATAACATTGTTATTGTATGGCCAGAAATCAGAAATCAGTACAGAGCCGGATTGAGGGACAGGACAGAAAAACAAAACTAAAACTAGCCAAGTGTGTGTCGGACCACGCACAATGTAGGATTTCGTAGTTGCCCGTCGCAATATGCGGTATTTTCTACCTGTTTTACATAAATAACACCAGAAATCGGAATTCAGTAGACGTTTTTATATTAAAAACAAACTAAAACCAGCCAAGTGCGTGTCGGACTACGCGCAATGCAGGGTTCTGTAGTTACCCGTCATAATATGCGGCATTTTTTACATATTTACATAATTGATAACTTTATCTAAGTAATTATCATCTCCGGGTACTTTTTATAAGTTAACTTGATAACTTGTAAAACCTTCCTAGCTAAACTATCACAAGTTTTCTCATTAAGCCCGTTATTTAAATTACTGTCGTGAATTATTTCACATTTTTAAAGCAACTATTTATCTGGAAGGGGATGGAGACTTGACTAACAAAAAAATGCGCTTTAATGCTTAATATAACGAAAACGGATTCCTGAATCGAGAAATGGTGTTTGCACACCCATAATAAACCCAAAAATTTTATTTTTTAAGATTCCAATCCGCCTCTGTTGGCGTGATTAATAAGTATACCCATGCGGCTTTCTAGAACTAAGAGTGAGCTAAGCCGCGGACAGACAGACAGTCAGACAGTAGACGGACCGAAACTTGATGGTTCCGTGTTGACTACGGAACCCTAAAACCGACGAAAACAATGACGCAGGGGTTGTAAGAAGGTTAATGAGAATTGTTACTGCCAAACCTTGGCGACGATTCTGTTTTCTGGTATCGAATTAAAAATATATGCTTACATTTTGACTTAATCCTTCGGTAATTAAACCGAATCGTACGATCAGCATCAAAAGACGATGACTACGTTCAGATTTTCAAAATACACTTATGAAATAATATAACAAGCGGCAGAATAAGAAATAAACCAAAATCGGTCAATTGGCGAAAATAACTATTAAGGATAATTAGCACGATTATACACAAAATTACCCCTTTATTTGTTCATGACTTTAAAAATCTGCCTACCTAAACATTTTGACCCACCCAGATGTCTACCCAATAGTGAAAATAATATTTAAGTAACTTGCGCCTTTTAGAAACGGATAATTCAAAAAGTTAAGACTAGCTACTATTACGTAAAATCTAAAATCTGCCATACAACCAAAATAAAATCGGTCATTGACGAAAACAGTGATTCTAACAGTACAATAATAGTTACTTACTCAGTGTCATAGTAATTAACTGTGTAAATTTAATTCCTTAGCATGTCATTGTTTATGTAATTTTTCGAGATTTTATTAGGAAAAAAGTAAACAAGTGTCCATCTCTACACACCTTTTACCTCTATAGGTACCGATTTCAAATTTCTGGCCATACAAATAAATGGAGGACTTTTACAATGTTATTTTTATAATACTACACTAAGCTTTTTCAAATTTTTCTCAGTGTCCTTTATAAATATATCTTAATCTTATAATACGTACATTTAAAATAATCGTGGTACGGTGGGATATCATTACAATATATACAGGGTGTAACGAAAAGGTGAAATAAAACTTTAAGGGGTTATTCTACGGCTAAATTACATCAACTTTTACTAAGGGACCAACATCGAAATCGCAAAAAAAAAAACACTTTCCCATATGATACTAAAACGCGACCAGCTGGCATCAGTTTGTATGGAAACGTCAATATTTTTTTTTGAGATTTTGATGTTGGTCCCATAGAAAAAGTTGATGTAATTTAGCCGTAGAATAACACCTTAAAGTTTTATTTCACCTTTTCGTTACACCCTGTATATATATATATATATATTTATGTATACAGTTTTTTGTATTTAAGAAAGAAAAATATTAACTTCGCAAACATATTTCCGTAACCTTGCTACCACAATATTTTATTTTGAAATAATATTTACATTTAACCACTAGATTTTTCAGTCACACAGACAATAACTTAAGGTAAGTAAATTATAACTTAACTTATGGCTTATTACAAAAAATATTTTGTGGAGTACTAATTTGGTATGTTAAGAGTCAAACAGAGTGAATCTGGACAATGATTTTGTTCTTGTACAGTTGATGAATATTGTGTGTATGATAATAATTATAGGTAAGTATTAAAAGTTTCATGGCGATAGGATACTTTTAATTAAAGTTGCATGGCGGCCTCTTACAGCCTCAACGCCATAATGGATTTTGATGTGAGAAGTCTCAACAAATTCGACTTTTTTTGAGTTAGGAAGACTGTTAACAAAATAAAAAAATTATGATTGTATATAAATTTTTTGGTTCCAATTGTTGCAGTATTACAGTTATAAAAACAATTTATTCCAACATTTTTAATATCAAGTAAGGACTATTCAATACTTTTTGGCAATATACTAATTGTTTTTATAATCCAGTTTTAATAATCCTGTTCCATTTGACTCATATGAATAGCAATTGACAAGACACCCATGTTTTTTACATAAAACTAAAAAAATGATTTTTCTGATTAACAGGAAACTTAATTTAATACAATTCAGTGACAATTAATTAATGATAAGAATTTTAATAACGAAATCAAAATATGACAAAAAGTAAAAGTCTGGCTCCACAATATTCTACATTTTGTTTAGCTAAATGTGCATGTCCATATTTTAGTACCTACATATCTACAAACCAAATAAGTTTGTACTACTAGTTCTTCTTAAGGATTCAATCATCATCCAATTCTATTACAATAGGTTCTACATTTTCTGTAGCCTTTGTGTATTCTTCTCTTAACTGATCCAATATAGTTGATTTGGGAATCTTAAGTTCATCTGCTTCATCTATTAAAACTTTTAGTTTTTGAAGTCTACCAATATCTGGAGCAGTGGGAAGCAATATATTCTTGGCATCAGCCATCCACTTATGAAAACTATTGACTCGGAAATCAATTGTTTGCAGCATTATAAATAACTCCTCCATGTCATATCGATAATTCAAAACTTTTTTTTGCATGGGACATTGGCAAAACTCTTCTGCATGCTGTAAACAGGACATATGTTTACAATCAGGACATGAAACTGAAGACAGAAAACAAGTTGTTTTACACACTTCACACAACCGTTCATCATCACCAAGTAATTCAAAGGCAGTTCTCTTTTTAGTAACTAAACCCTTGAGCCAAATCTTCTGCCTTAATGCACTCTCCTCTTCTGTTGCTCGGGCCAATTCCTTTTGGGTTTCCAAAGCTGTTTCCAAATCTAACCGGTCACCTTCAAGTGCCATCTTGCAAATGAGTTCATCATGAGAAAATACACAAAATCTTTTTAAATTTTTATAGTGAATAATACATTCACGGCCAATTTTGAGCCAATCAGGAGGTGCAAAATTAACAGCTTCAGCAAAATTATAACCCTGATTGAAGCCTGCATGATATGCTCTGGGGAAAGTAACAACAAACTCTCCAGCATTTTGATCAGTTCTATACAAGGGAACACCTGCATCCATGAGTATGTTAGGGTTCATTATTGTAACTAACTGGTGCAGCAAGTCTGGCTGAGATTTAAATAGGTCTGGTGCAGCAGCCTTCATAGCAGTTTCCAGTAGCTCAGCTCCACTTCCTGGGACTCCATACCAAGTCTTAGCCTCACCCCAGTGCAAGTAATTTATGGAATAACTCCAATGATCCTCATTGTGCCAACAAAATGCAGAAAAACACATACCAACATACATCCATGGCACTGTCATACCAGATATGTCAGCATTTATGAATCTTAATACTGAACCATCTAAAACTGGAAGATTATTTAAATTCCATCCAGAATCAACATATTCCTGATCACCTGGATAAAGATTTAATGAAGACTTTGTTGGGAAGCCTGAACCATGATCCATTGAGTGAAGATCAGCACCATACTCCACTGTAACATCTTCTTCTACTGATGATATAATTCTCCAAAATTCTTTCTCTGCAACAGATGTTGGTACTAAATGACCGGACATGCCAAAATAATCTGATTTAAATTTATCTGCCATTTCTCCAAATTGTTGAAGAGTGTATTCTCTTTCAGCTTGAGCAAATCCAAATGCTTCAGCAGGCTTATGGACTACCTCTGCAATACAACAGGGACAACGCCAATCACCATCTGGGATAATATTTAAAGCTGGTTTTAAACAAAATGTGTGGTAGGTTTCACTACAACTATTGCATATTAAAAGCTGATCATCCCTATTATCTTTCTGGCAAATTGCACACATATAAATTGCTAAAGGATCTAAATCATATCTGGGTCTTTTCCTACATTTAGTTATATCAAACTCTTCATCATTGAGCCCTGGCATTTTTGGGCCTGGTCCATAACAAGCCAATCGTCTTAGTTCCCTATTACGTTTCATTTCTTCAGTGTTGTAACAATCTGTGTCAAGTTTAATGTCTGAACCTGTTTTTGTTTTTTTTATAAAACTAACATTAGGTTTTTCTTCTTTGATATCAGTTTCTGGCTTGAATTTAGTGATAGATTCTACTGAAATTTCTCTGAACAGTGGTTTTCCAATTTCATTTTCATCTTTTATTTCAGTTTTAGATTCAGTCTTTTTGACGGTTTTTAATATATCAGCTTTACTTTTCTCAAATATTTCGTAAGGAAGTAATATTTTTTCGTAATTGCTCTTGAGAAAATTCATTGTATTAGCGTTCTGGCTGTATCCCATCGTGTTGGCGATCTTACGCCATTTTTTAGGAGTGTTACAATTTTCAAATCCTCCTTCTTCATCTACCCAAAACTTTAAGCAATAAAGATCTAGTGTCTTATTTTCAATCATGGGTATTTTTAATGTAGAGCCTTGAAGATCCCAGAACTTCAGTATTTTTTCAAGAAATAAAAGTTTCAAACGTGTTATGGCTTCCAGCTCGTTTACTTTCTGTATTCGTGGAACGAATTTCAATTTATCGACATCTAACGAAAACGGGGGCTGCCATCGCGCAGGTGGTTTTATTTTGCATATCCCTGTTTTTTCTGCGGCTGGTCGAATCTTGGCGATGTATCCCAATGGATCCGAAAATTCTTCGGGCGTAGGTTCGAATACGGGTGCCTCCGGTGGTATTCTAAATGTAAATTCTGCGCTTTTCTGCATAGCATTTTTTTGGATATTCTTGCTATCCATTGTTATGGAACACTATAGATATTCGCACGAAACCAACAGATCTTTTCAGCCAACAATCAGATGGCCACGAACATTTTAACAACAAATGAAAAGTCTACGTGACTTCTCGCCATGTGTAAATGGCTCCTAAAATTTTTAAAGATCGTAGTACACAACACAGTTCGTAAATTGAATGTCAATACTGCACTCGAAATCGTTGGCATTAATTAATACTAATTAATCAACCAATATCTATACTTTACATTCGAAACATTAATTTGATATTTCATTTATTTATTGATTTTCCGGATCCGGATTATTTCACACACTAAACACAAACGGCTTGTAACTTTTTGCTGCTCCTTCAGTCAGTCAAACAAATCCTCCTTCCTTCTTTTCGTTGCGCTCGCTCTGTCTAATGTCTAATCGGTGCTCCTCGCTCGGTCCCTCGCTCGGCTGATTGATCGGCTTGGCTCGGCCCAGTGCTGCCAGATTCATAAGTTAGAATTATCGTAGTTTTGCTGAAAAATTATCGTGTTTTTATCGCAACCCCAGTTCACAAAATTATCGTTTTTGTAACTCCACCGAATTTAGAAAAAAACAGAATATACGACTGAAAAGTTTAAATCTTGTTACTACCCACATAACTTAATACCAAGTTTTTGTTAACTAAACTGCAGTAGGTACTCACTAAGTCACTACACAAGTATTAAAGTAAACCGGTTTTACTCGTGATGATGACTGACACCAAACTGACAGTGACAACTCACCCTTTTCAAAACTGACAAATTTTACGCTGTCAAGAGTTGATATCGTTCTTACAGCAAAGAAATTAAATTCACTATCGTGCTGTCAGAGTCAGACTGTCCAAATAAACGTAAAATGTGTTCAAATACACGGATTAAAATGATTTCCTAAAGTTATCTCCAACTGAGCAAAATATCGTGGATTATCGTAGATTTATCGTGCGATAATAAATTATTTTTTCTGTGAAATTACACTCAAAAATATGGTGGATCTAGGATAATTATCGCACGTCTGGCAACACTGGGCTCGGCCGGTCGGCGGCAAGATTTTACTAGGCTTGTAGCCTGGCTGCTGTGACCCTACCTTTCTTTCTGCCTATTTGATTTTCGCCATTTTGGCGCTGTACGCCCTAGTGTTTGAACTTGGAACTAAATTAGTGACGACTTCAAGTCGATATTCGTAACGTTTTTCGATCTACATGATTTATTAAGGTTACAGTGTGACTGTGGGTGGTTGCCTAGAATAGAATAGCCGAAATTTCCTGTTACGGTAAAACTTATGATTAAACGTTCAGGGTCAAAGCAGTGTCAAGACACGTCCGTCGCCGTATATCACTAGTTTTGGACTCAATTCTAAACCACATCCAAAAAATTTAAAGTTAAACCGGTGACAGATGGCGACAGACGCAGCTTCGGACTCGTCTTGACATTGTAAGGTCAAACGCTGCCATTGGTCGATCTTTGGGCTGGCGGAAGTTGACTGAAGGATAGACCAATGGCAGCGCTTGACCTCACAATGTCAAGACGCGACCGGAGCCGGAGCCGTCGCCGTTTGAATCAAGTTTTAATTAATGCAGCCAGTCGCATGCCTCGTTTAAGTTTGTATGAACGAAAGTTTGTTCAATAATTATTGATAAAACTTTAATTTTACCCAGTTAAAATTTCACGTACCCAATATGTACATTGTTACTAGAAAAAAACAATGTTAAACCGTTATTTATTTTTTATTTTATTTATATATAACACCAACAAGACATACACTATTTTAGACAACATTAACTATACATGCTTATATATCAAGCTAAGTGCTATCTTAATTACAGGTATTACACAAATGTAATTGAATTAAAGTAGCATTTAAGTAGATTTAAATATTTTGTGATTGTTATTTATCTAAATTATTAATATTAGTATACTATCATTTATTTTTAAAAGTAGCATATCATTGTGCAATATTAAAGAAAAAAACAGCAGAAGAACAGTTAATCCAAATACATCAAATTCTTGCGGAATCTTGTAAAATCGCTTGAGAATATATCAATGTCATTTGGTTTATTTGATGAATTGTTAAGAGAACTCTTGCTATTAGATATATTTTATATAATTTATTAAAGCCCATACCGAGCCTAGTAAGCGGCGCATAGCGTCCCTGACGCGAATAGGACTTCCTTCTAACGACGCGTGTGTAAGAGGCTAGTCGAATACCTCGTGAAGGAGCACGAATATTGATATTCGATAGAAGGTTAGGCGCATCAAGGACACTATTCACCAACTTATGTAGAAACAGGTTGTCCATCAGATTTCTTCGAACTTCTAAAGACTGGAGTTTGAAATGTTTTAATCTGTCGAAATAGCTTGGAAGTTTTCTAGCCATATTGCAACTATACGACAGATGCCAAAGAAAACGCTTATACATAATAAAATTATACACAATTAAATATATCTTAATTATATCTAATGTCGTATAAAAACGTGAAAGTATCACAGCAGTGTGTAGTTACGAAAAATATACAATTAAAAAAAAATGATTATACTGGATGACATTTTTTACCGTCAGGAAAAAATAACTGTGTATTTTGTAGACTGGCTAATATCAATAATGAAATTCGTGCCTATTTGGTTCCGCCAGTTTTGGGCTAAGGGCCGTATCGGAACTTGGAACTAAATTAGTGATGTCTCTTGCCGGCTCCATACGCTTGGCAAACAACGGCAAACAGCAAACAACAAACAGCAACAGTTCGGCGTTGGTGTCGGTTTTTGTGCACAAATCAAAAGGATGTTCGATAAACGTGTTTGCGACGACGACTATCCGCTCTCATGGAATAGAAGCGCCAACGACAAAATCCTTTCACCAGCCCACCAGCCAGACTCCGCCCCTTCCTGTTCCGAAACAGGAACCGGTTTTACCGTAACAGGAATTTTCGGGTATTTATTCTATTCCAGGCACAGTCATACTGTAACCATAATAAAAAATGAAGTTCGAAAAACGTTAAGAATATCGACTTGGGGACATCACTAATTTAGTTCCAAGTTCAGATACTTTATGCTATTTGCCTTGTACTAAAATATACTTAATTATTAAAATTTGGTTTGGTAGTTTTCACCATAATATGGAACCGAAACATATCGGTAGTTACTAAAAATAGTACATGATTACTGTAAAAAATGCATTTTCGAATGTTATATTTTTGTCGGTATTTTACATTTTCAAAAACGCCGGCCACAATGACAGGCACATCACCATTGAGTAACTTTGTTCTAGAACTGACATCCCAAAGCAAGATTTTGCGCTACGCTCGCACAACGTATGATTAGAGTAGCAGAGAGCGACTGACAAAGGTTTTATAACATGCCCGTTCTAGTACTTTATAACTCAATGGATATGTAAAGGTTCGTGACGTCACAAACAAGTACATTATGGCCGACGGCATTTTTGCATGCTTTTAAAAACGTAAAGAATGAATTTCTATTTTTTTTATATTCAAAGGTTTAAAATTTGATTTTATTTGAATATAATACCAACAATATTAACTCTATTTCAGAAAACAGTCAAATAGCCTTATAGGCTACTGTACAGAAGATTCACTCCCTAACAAAAGTCAGGTTAGGTATAAAAATATACCTAGACTCGCCAAAGCTACCCGCCTGCAAGCAAATTTGAAACTTATAACCGCGCGCGATCCGTGAATTTTCTTTGCGCGCCCCAGTTTTATGACCGAGCTGCGAACGTCGGCACGGGGTTGTCACTTGAGAAGTTTTTGTACCTAGTTGATTTATTAGTTTTAGGATAAATAAGTAGATTAAGCATTACAAACGTTGATTCTATAAACATAAAAATTCCATCTGAATGTCGTGTATTCGATTCCCACGGGTGTAGATATTCCTTTGTAAACATTATCCTATCCTGTTCCTAATACCTATTGTTTCTGGGCAGCTAATTAAGGATTTTTATTTTAACTACTACGCTAATTTAGTACTTAAGGACTTCTGGAATTAAAGAAGAACGACCGGCTGCCGCCGCTACTTTTACACGTAGGTACTTGGATGACGCGCCGTAGTCGTAGTCTGAGAGCTTATTTATGTTAAGTTAGTTTATTGCACAGGGGCGATTAAATAACTGGGTATTTGTAACAAAATAAAATACAAATAAATAAAGAAAAAAAAATATTTTATTACAAAATTATCTTACAATTTTGTAATAAACTCATTTATAAAACATTTATACGGATTATAAACGACATTTAGGCTTAGAAGACATTGCGGGTGTCGAAAAGCAAAAAAATATATTTTCAAGTATGCGCACACGATCCGAGCGACAGTCCACTGCCATGCGCCGCTTCGGGCGGCGCGCTAGCCGAATATACCTAAACTGTGGAGTGACACCCCCCTGATACTACGGCCTACATCCACAGAACAAATAATGCTACAGCGCCAAAATGGCGTAAGGTCACAGCCAGTGCTGCCAACTTAGGCGATTTTTCGCCTTTTAGGCTATCTCGGTGTCGCTCGGTGTCGCTAACAGTGTCGGAGGCTCGGAGCGACCAAAAATGAGATTGGCGACTGGTCACCGTTTAGGCTACTATAGGGAAAAAAAGGGGCGACACAATTTTGAAGTAATTTAACTGACATAATTTTGTCTCTATAGGTCTAAAATGTTATAAATGATAAAATGATAAAATTCATGTAGTTCCTCAATGCCGATACCTCTGCTGCTGTGCTTTTTTTTTTATTACTACCTACAGGCAGGCATTCTGCCATTTTTTAAATTTATAAATGCTCCAACGAAATCAATTTCTGTCGTTTTGTGTTGGTTAGAGTTGTTAAAAGAAGGAAACTGCAAAGACAATAACACTTACAAAAAAGTAGCTTTTTAGCCTATCAGTCTTTAATTTAGGCGATTTTAGGCTACTTCATAGGAAAAAAGAAATCGGCTAATTTAGGCTACTTGGCGCCAAGTTTCTGGTGAATTGGACTGGTCTAGGGTTGGTAACACTGGTCACAGCAGCCAGTCTATAGTTATTTCTATGTCTATGATTAGAACTGATTGTATTGAATACATCTGTGGAATTGACTGACCTGACGTTTTAAGTTTTTGGGTTAGGTTAATTTGATCGTAAAATTAAATTATTTACTGATGGTAAATGGTTAATTGAGATTATAAACGTTAATAAAGCGCATCATGTTAAATTCTCTCAAAAAATCTCTAGCTGTTGGTGTGCAGTTACAACAAATTCGCTTTGGTCATAGGATCAGAGGCAAAGCCCCTATTTACTGCAGAACTATAAAAGAAAGACTTGACGAATTAAACTACAAAGATGAAGTTTACACTACTAGAATAGATATAGGTCTACCACGAATCAAGTAAGTTGGTTTTTAAAGTATTTTTTATAGTTCTAACTCTTTTTTAATTTTTATGTGCATTTCTAAATTATAGAAAATCAGCATCACAACATCGCAACGAACGCATAGAACATTTAAAAAAGTTAAAATCTGATAAAAACCTTGAACAGTTGACTCGTAAACACAAATTAGAGGTTGACTTATCTGAAGTTAGAAAAGAATGGCTTCAAAGCTTAGGGCCATACCAGAAGAAAACAATTGCAGATCACTATGGGGTGTATGAACATTTGTATGGTGAAGGATATTTTATACCTTATATTAATTTAGAAATTCTTTATAAATCAAAAGATGGGCTTGCATTACCTGTGTGCACTGGAAATGTAATTAAACCAACAGAGGCTTTAGATCGACCCAGTGTGAGCTATGAAGCAGATAATGATAGCCTATGGACCCTAGCACTCACAAGTCTTGATGGCCATTTAACAGAGAGTGAGAAAGAGTATGTCCACTGGTTAGTTGCAAACATCCCAGGAGACTTTATCGAGAAAGGAGACACTATTGTTGAATATTTGCAACCATTTCCACTCAAAGGAACTGGTTTCCACAGATATGTATTTGTACTTTATAAGCAAGATGGGACAGTAGATTATGAGTTACCAAAAGGTAAAAGAATGCAGTAAATATTATCCTCCAATGAAGTATTTTTGGAAACATATTTTATTATTACTTTCACTTTTTCAGTAACTTCCTCATCTCCTCTTGAAGACAGAACATTTGTTTCAAGGGAATGGTATAAGAAATATCAGGACAGCATCACACCTGCTGGCCTTGCATTCTGTCAAAGTGACTGGGACAATACTGTCAAGGATTTCTTTCACAACACTTTGAAATTGAAAGAACCAAGTATGTCTTTCTACCTATAACACTACTGTTTTTACACTGCAGGGCTAATGGGCTAGTTAGTTTCGTAAAAAATCGAATTAGTCCGTCAGTTGGATTAACAGAAAATATTACTCATATTTTTTATTTTCTCAATCAAACAAACAAACACAACAAAACACGTACATCACTCTTTGCGACACTTTTTAGCAAGGCGTGACATCACATGCTTACTTTGATGTGCTTTATCTTCATCATTTTTTGTTCGATTGACAGAAGGCAAAATATGGGTCCAATATTTTTAGATATTTTTTTGTTTGAATTTAAATTAACATTTACTAATACAGCAGTCTCACTTTTATTAGGCACTTCAGTTCATCTAGTACCCCATGCCACTACTCCCTACAACTGTTAGACTATTTTATGAGAAACTACCACTTCATACTTTTTTTTGTGAATTCTTGTTTTTTTTTTAGTTATTCTGCTATTCGGGGCGGAGACTAAATTAAACAAATCAAACATCATAAAAATCCAGCCTTTTTTTATTTATAAATGGTGTAACTAACCCGACTATGTTTTATATTATGAATAAATTAGTTAAATACTATGATAATAACCAGTGATTGGAATAGGTAGATTGATTTGATGCCATTGAGTACATATCCAATAGAGTAATAATAACTGGCCATCTATCTCCGAAACTAGTTAGTGATTTTTCACTTACACCGTATCTATCAACCTTGCACGCATGATAACAGTAGGAGTGACAGTAGGTGACCAACAATAGACCTGTGTGTATGCCTTTTTTTATCCAAAAGAAATTCGATTAACGTGTTAATAAAATAACGCAAATCCTTTTAGGAGGTGATTCTACTGCTAAAATGCAGTAACTTTTTCTATGGGGCCAACATCGAAATTGCAAATAATAAATACACTTTCCCATACTAAACCACGACCAGCTAACATCAGTTTGTATGGAAACGTCGATAATTTTTTTGAGAATTCGATATCGGTCCCATAGAAAAAGTTGTTATATTTGAGCACCAGAATCAGCCCCTCAGAGGTTTTGCGTTATTTCATGAGCACGTTGTAGAAATACTTTCATTATGGCCACCTTTCTATTTGATGGTGTGGAAAAAACAACAAGACATCAAACTTTAAAACAGACGGAATCACATTTTATCGGTTAGTAACAATAATAAATAACATAATTTTAAAATTAGTATCCATTTTGCAATGGGTCAAGATAAACTGGTCATTAAATAGGCGCCAAGTGACGCGTATCTTGATGCAGTGTGATGCATCTTGCTTTCACCTAGGTGCAAGATCGATATGGTCGTCTCTTTCTTTCATAATAGTGATGCTATAATAGAACCGCACTAATTACATCAACACCTATCGGAAGTATCACTCACTTATCGTGAGTCATTTTTGCCAAAACAATTTACCTAAATCATGGATTCCAAATTATCCAATCTACCGACTGGTATACGTTAAGTGTGTCCAGACAATAATTTCGTAAATTTTAAGGATGTTTTTAAACTTAAAAGTGGTATAGAAATGCAGATTCTATGTCACTAAACTTTTACAGAACGTTTTGTAGGTGTATACTGACTTGAATTTTAGTTAAAGGAAAAAAAATACTGTTACGATTTTATCAATCCTACACATTGTTATCTTACTTACCGGTTAGATATTTATATACCGGCTACAGACACACAGCGACAGACAATAAAGTCAAACTTATTTATAAGACTCCTATGATATTTTTGTCGAAAGCTAAAAGTACAAGTGCAAGTCTTATTTAAAAGGTACCACTGTTGATCAAAAATGTATTAATTAATATATTACATATGCCAGAATGCTTCTGAGCAGAATTATTCTATACTTTTTTCTAAACCAAAAAAAAATTACAGTAATAACTTACATTTACTGTGTATACTAAGCATTGGCCCGGGTAGTATCGATATCGATAGTAACATTTTCTCGCCCAACTAGTTTGATGCATAATCATGCGTTGGCCAATTGGAGCGCAGCAGCCGCCATATGCATTTCGGCGGAATTCTTGTCAAACAAAGTTAATGACATTTCTACTCTATTGGATATATGCTCGATGTTTGATGTACTTTGGTAGTGCTAGCATAATAAGGATCTTCTTTTTAAAAACTGAAACAAATAAATTCCGAAATCCGGGAGGCATGTCCATATTAACATCAATGTTTTAGATCGTTAACCCCAAATCAATCTACTTATTCCGATCGCTGATAGGATAGCCTTTCATGACCAATTACCGCCTTTATTTTTTAACTTATAGAGACAGCCACAAAGACCAAGAACAAATTTAGCCATGATTATTTTTAAAAAAAAAACATTGTCTAGAAAATCACTCTTATCTGGAGGTGCTTAAGGATCATAATGTTACTCTCTTTGTGCATAATATTACCTTGAGTTTTACCTACACTAACATAATCCAGTAATCCCAAAATTCTAATAATCCAGCACCACTGGTTTTAGAAGTGCCCGATTGTCACATTATAGTATTAGCTTTTAATAATAAATTTCTGTCCTATCTCTACTTATATTATTATAATTTTTACAGTTTACGAGTATGACTTCCCAGCACCATACATAAGGCCTCAGGAGTGGTTCCCACGAAGGAGGCCTTTTAACATTTACATGGATAGGTACCGTGATCCAAAGCAGATAAATAAGGAGTATTTGCTGCGAAAGCTGAAGAATGAAGATCCCTTTACAAGACCTCCAACTCCACTTAAGTTTCCTAATGCCCACCCATTTCCAAAAGGCATGCCATCTTGGTTGAAGCTTCATGAAAAGAAGATCAGAATGGGATGGGGTAGAATAAATGAAGTGTAAATGCAATATTTAGTTGAAATTAAGTAGTTTTTCTATTATTAATTATGATATTTCTCTATGATTTGCTGTCTTCATTATTGCTTATAATTACAGTAAAATATCAAAATTACTTACAGAATTTTATTAAACCGTTTAAATAAAATACAAAAATAACTAGCATAATCAGACAAAATCTAATGATAAGATGTACTATTTAATAATTACATTGCCAATTTTACATTACAATAACCCTTATTTATCTAGGCAAAGCGATGACTTCTTGCTTTAATTACAAATGCAATTTCTTCACTTGACTAGTCATGATCAGGAAGATACAATGAAGGAATTAGGGATTATTACAACATAAAAGTTTATAAAATTTGAATTGACAAAAAGCCCAACCAATGTATCAGCATTTATAGAGATAATATCATGCTGTTAACATGTGCAAACTATTATAATGACGTTTTACATTAGTCCATACAATACAGATTTCACTTGCTTGTTTTATAGTTTAAAAGCACCTTAGAGCTATGCATTAGGCATAAATAAGGCTATTTTTTTTATCAGGCTCAATGTAATCAGTCTTAAAATATATGTACTGAAAAATGTTATGATAACTAGCTACTTGATCATAGACAATATTGGTGCTTGGTTTTAAAATAATGTACTTAATATTGTGAAAGGTTTTTATAACCAACATAAAATAATTGTGTAATCGCAACTATGAAATAAAAAGTAAGTATACATATTAATTTATGGCTATGTAAAATAAATGCTTTACACGTGAGACATTATTACACAATCACTCTCAAGTAACATTGCAGCAATGTATAGCCCGACAAAAAATATATGACCCACCGTTATGCTGTAGCATTGCATTTTTTAATATGAATTCAATTCAAGTTTTTTTTAATAGGCTTATAATAGCTCTTATTAGTCATTATTGACACTTATGGCAAAGGCCATTTATCTGCTGTCGGGTTTTAGTATAATATTTTTTAATTTAGTCGAGTCCCACGTCGTCATCCGATGCAGGTTTGCCCGCGCCAGGGGCGCCGGCGCCAGCGCCACCAAAACCTAGACGGGAATATAAACATAAATAGAAAACCTTAGTGAACCATGCAAATACAACGTGTAACGCCAAATGTGGTTTTACGTACCACGGGCTAATTCTAGTGCTTGCATACAACAAGTTTTTCTATGAAATTCAAGTCGTGATAAGGTGATATCATTTGTAATATAAATATTTTGTTCGATGTTAATTATGAAATTCAATTATGATACTGAATCATCCTCTAAGAGGTTTTGCCTATTTGTACATTAATTAAATACAGCAATAGCTGGTACCGGTGCCAGTTACTGTCGAAGTAAGGGTGAAGAGACGCTATTTAGGCAGAGCTGAGCTGTGTGAAAATCAATCAATAGAGTCCCTTCATTTTGGCAGCTCTGCTCCTATAGACTGTGTTTAGCGGAGCAGAGATAAGTGGCGTCGTATTTCTAAGAAAAACCGGAACATCCCATGGGGTGGGGAAACCCATTCGTCGCATGGGGTGCGGGGCTGAGCGTCGCGAGTATTCTATAATTATATATATTTTTTAGAGTTTACAAGTATAACTTCCCAGTACCATACACAAGGCCACAGGAGTGGTTCCCACGAAAGAGGGCCTTTAACATTTACATGGATAGGTCCCGTGATGCAAAGCAGTAATTAGTTTGAACGGGAAGACTGGTCTTCAAGACACAGGGAATCCTAGTGTGGAGACCAGTGATACTGTTTCTCTCACGTTCTCTCAATAAGAGCCTTGTAACAAAAATAAGGAGTATTTGCTGCGAAAGCTGAAGAATGAAGATCCCTTTATCGTATCGAGGTGTTGACCTCGACCTCCACTTGAAGCGCAGCCACGCGGCCGGCTCGATTCCGCTACTCAACTTCGCTCTGGTCAGCTCAACTCCGCCTCAATGGAGTCACCTAGGAGGCCCCGTGTACATGTCTACCAGTGCTATGGCACGAATATCGAATATTATGTTAATAGCGTAACGCAATGCTTTGCGCCACCATGAACGAGGCCTATTTGGAATAGTACTGAATACGTGTGTATCAATGGCAAAAGATTGGATATGGAGAAGACCAGTAATTTGACATTACAGGTACAGACAGCGGCAGGTCAACCTATCCAAAAAGTTAAAGGTAATTGAATTGATTTTCAACTTTATGTTCAACACGTTTAGAGTTTGACGTTTTGTGCTAGGTTGACGTGCTGTTGTCTGTACATAAAGTTAAGGCTCTGTTATTTCGCAGTGCTACCGGCGCGGTACAAGAACTTACTTAATATTGTTTATCGTTTACATCAGTTTTTCTCAAACTGGGCGATAACGCCCTCTTGTGGGCGCTGAAGGCCTTGTGGGGTGGGCCTAAAATTGTAGGGCGTTGAAAGATAAATTATCTTCAAAGTGAGCGGTAGACAAAATAAGTATGAGAACTTTTAGTTTACATTATTGCGACGCGCGTGCATATGTCGCAGCCAACTGGTTAAAATAGCCGTTTAATTGCACGGTTAGTGAATTTATTGAACAACGCCATTTAACCACACGCCTAGTTTTATGGTTAAATCATATTATGTACCTACCTGGGAACCCTGAAAATGTTCCAGATCCTCCTTTTCCCAATTTGGCTTGCAACTTTTCGATGACAGAGGAGATTTTAGGGTCGTTTTGGTACTTTGCAAAATTGGCTGGGTTCGAAGACACATCTTGGAATGCAGCAGCGACTTCAGGATCCTGAACAATATAAGAATATCGTAAGACAGGTGTTTTTTCTTTAAAACATAAGTGACTTACCAGATGATAACTTATAGGGTATACAGGGTTACATTGCAAAGGGGTGCTAAATCTGTAGGAGTGGCTCAGAATCAGTAACTTAATTGAACTATACAATGAACAAAAAAATATTTTTTTGCATGCAACTTTCTGTTTATCAAAACGTTATAGCTTATATTTTATGCCAAATTATTTAGTTTTTTATTTAAGCATGCATGCATCATAAAGGCAGCATGTACAAAACAAACATGCAAGCAAGCATTTAAGCAAGCATGTAAACAGCATGCAAGTATTACTCATGTAACATTCATACAAGCATGCATGCATATTATTGATTTAATTTTATTTGGCTCTGCGGGAAGAGCAACCCTTTCGCCCTTACGTAACAAATCACAGTCATCAATGCTCGCTTCCGCAGCTTCGGTTTTTAAATTACACTCTAGTATTGGACAGACTATCCAAGTTAGAAATAATTTTTAAATCAATAATAAATACATGTAAAGTCTGTTTATCTATCCTTACTTGTCTTATTTAGTAAACAATAATAGCGGACGGACGACTATTGGCAATAGATAGGGTTGCGAGCCATTGAATGAACTAGTGTAATAATAGTGAACGAATGTTTTGTATGGATATCTATCATACATAAAAAATCTAGGTACTTAATTGCAATAACGTTGTACCGTGTCAAAAATAAGTTATATTTTGTAACAATACTTTTAAACCTCATTTTATAATGAAAACCAAAAACGTTATTCAAACAAAAATGTGGTAAATCGTGTATTTCAAGATCTTTCTTACATAGATATTACTTAGTAATGGCTTAGTTTAAAACTTTTTATAATTATCATGGTCTATGTTAGATAGTAATATACAAAACAGGTTGCAGTACACCGACCTTTTTACATTCACAATGACGTCATTCGTTCACTTCTCCTGTCCCTAAATCTCTAAAATCCGAAGACTAACAGAATTTACGAAATATCAAACAGTCATGTCATTTTTTTTTTGTCTGAGTTGGTAAGGTTACGGTCTTGTGTAAAATCTTAGAAAAAATTAATGAATATTAGCAGTTTTCAGTGAGCAATGTATTCTACGTGTTTTTTAAATATAATATAAGACATTTATACACAGAATGCATAGTGAGATCAAGTCGGTAAGACGTGGTTTTTCTATGATTGTTGTTTGTTTACTAAATAATAAGACAAGACGATAAACGGACTTTAATAATGATAAGTAAATGATGGAAAAGAATATGCAAGTGCAATTATAGAAGTGAAATTTGCTGGAAAACAATTTTGTAAATTAAAAACTTGCAAACATCGATTAAACACTACATCAATGAAAGTACTCAATTAAATAAGTTTTGTAATAGACTTATAAAGAAAAGTTTAATGCGATCTAAGCGTAAGGATCGCAGGAAGACGCTGGATGCAGGTCGCTTCCAACCGGCCAATCTGGAAGTCAAAGAGGGAGGCCTATGTTCAGCAGTGGACGTCCTATGGCTGAAATGATGAAATGGGATGCAACAATATTTGAGTAATCGGTACTTATTGAATAAAAATATCTGAAAATGGTATTATGGGAAACGAAAATCGATATATTTGATTGCGATAAAGTGACGGATGCCCGCGACATTTCAAATCAATATATCTCTGTAATATTTTGATTATGTAAAACAGGAAAAATACGTTTCCAATTATCATCTGACGTCCACTGCTGAATATAGGCCTCCCTCATTGACTTCCAGATTGGCCGGTTGGAAGCGACCTGCATCCAGCGGCTTCACGCAACCTTCACCATGTCGTCTGTCGACCTTGTAGGTGGACGTCCTACGCTGCGCTTTCCGGTACGTGGCCTCTATTCCAGAACCTTTCTGCCCCATCGGCCGTTAGTTCTACGTGCTATGTGTCCCGCCCACTGCCACTTAAGCTTGCTAATCTGTTGGGCTATATCAGCAACTTTTTTTCGTTTACGAATCTCCTCCTAGGAAGGAGGATTCGATCTCGCAAAGAAACACCCCGAGCATAGCCCTTTCCATAGCACGTTGTGCAACATTGAGCTTTCTTATGAGGCCCATAGTGAGAGGCCATGTTTCAGTTCCATATGTCATCACTGGTAACACACACTGGTTGTAGACTTTCGTCTTTAGGCACTGAGGTATTTTGGACGAGAAGACGTTGTGTAGTTTCCCGAACGCTGCCCAGCCGAGTTGGATTCGACGATTGACTTCCTTCTCATTCGATCTCGCAAAGAAACTTCTCAAAATTGGACCTATCCAACTGGATCCCTTGTCCAAGGTAGACATATTTGTCAACAATTTCGAGAGTAGAGCTCCCAACTGATACTAGGTAGGGCGCAACATGGGCATTTGACATGACCTTTGTTTGTCCTTGTTCATCCGAAGGCCTAATTGTTGGGAAACTCGACTAAGGCCATCGAGGACTGTGCCGAGGTCTTCAAGCGATTCTGCCATGACTACGATATCGTCGGTAAACCGAAGGTAAGTGATGTACTAATGTTGATGCCGAATCCTTTCCATTCCAGGAGCTTGAAGGCGTCTTCCAATGCAGCGGTGAACAGTTTCGGAGATATAACATCTCCCTGCCTTAAGCCGCGCTGCAGAGGAATCGCCTTCGTGCTCTGCTCCTGTACTCGGATCGACATGGTGGCGTTTTTGTAAAAACGATCGACGAAACCTCGATGTAGCGAAAGACAATACGGCACCGCTGGAGAGACTGTAGCACTGCCCAGGTGTCGATCGAATCAAAGACCTTCTCATAATCCACGAACGCCAAGCATAGTGGCAAGTTATACTCCTCGGTCTTCAGTATAATTTGCCGCAGCGTATGGATGAGGTCTATGGTACAAAAGCCGGCTTGTTCGGGAGGCTGGAAGTCATCGAATCCACGCGAGAGACGATTTGTGATAACTCTCGAAAACAGCTTGTAGACATGGCTCCGAAGCGAGATGGGTATGTAATTCTTTAATAAGGCGTTATCCCCTTTCTTGAAGAAGAGCACCACCACACCCCTGTTCCATGCCTCCGGCGTTATTCCCTCGAGCAAGACGGAGTTGAAGAGTCTCTCAAGGACTTTCAGTATCGGTGTTCCACCCGCATTCAAAAGCTCTGATGTGATTCCGTCATCATCCGGCGCCTTGTTGTTCCTAAGCTGTTTAAGGGCCATCCCAATCTCGTATAGGCTTATGTCCGGAATATCTATGGCTGAGCTACTAACAGGTTTAGTGACCCAGGTATATAACTGCCCATAGAACATCTCGATCCCCCTTAAAACTTCGGCTTTCGTTGACGTTATACTGCCGTCCTCCGTCTTTAGCTTCGTCAGTTGGCTTTGCCCAATTGACATGTCTCTTGCGAAAACGTTGGAGCCTTGGTTCCGCTCCAATTAGTGATAGACAAGACTCGAGCCTTTTAGCCTCTTTTTTTGACTCGCAGCCTTATTGACAGGGCTAGAAGGCTAAATAAGTTTTAAACCCCAGAGCTTTATTTTAAAAAAGGCTTTTGATGGTGATAGAAAAGGCTCAAGCCTTTTAGCCTCTTTTTCAAAATATGTCGAGATTAGTAAATACATATATGTAATAATAAATCATCCTATTAAAAATAATAATAACATATTCCTGATTTTAAAAATTATGATTAATTTTCGCATAACAATGTTTAACTGATTTTTATTTATTTAATTTAATAATATTCACAATAAATGAAAATAAAACTTTAATTCATAATATCTGGTATTTCCATTAACCTGATCCTCAAAGCGACTATAGGTTTTTTTTTACTAACAAGACTAGCTAGAACTCCAATTACGAATCTAGCTTTAAAAAAAGGCTCGAACTTTAAAAAAGCCTAGGCTCAAAAAAAGACTTTTTTAGTGAGAAACTCTTTTATGAGTCAGTCTCAAAAAAAGGACTCGAAGCTTTAGATTTAAGCCTAAAAGGCTCTAGCCTTTTCTATCACTAGCTCCAATACTTTTCACGTGTTCAATACTTTTTGTTAATCTACCTGATAGATAAAGAAAAAAAAGTTAGTCGTGATCCCTATTGGTGTGTCTTCTGGCGCATCGCGCAAAAATGTTGTTTACCTGGAAAGCAGCCATGATCTCCTGGTCGAAGAGCAGGTGGCTGAAGTCCTGCGGGTTGAACCCGCCGGGGAAGCCGCCGCCCGCGCCCGCGCCGGGGCCCGCCGCGCCACCCGCACCCGCGCCCGCGCCCGCACCCGCGCGGGCCGCGTCCGCAGCCCGCGCGCGCGCCTCCTGTGCCGCGCGCGCCCTGCGCAGCTTGGCGCGATGCTGCCGAATGTTTTTAGAGCTTCGTAGTCAACAAGAAACCAGTAAAGCTTCGCTTTAACATCCGTCAGCGACCTACAAATCGGCGGATGACCCATGGACCCTGCACTTGCTGTGCACTTTGCACGGCACAAAACGATCAACATAATATTTTTTATTTTATTTAAATTCAATTGCACACTCCACTAACAGCTTATAGCCAAAGCGTGGAGTGAGCCAGTTACAGTTTTATAACATTTTTTACAAACACACATACTATCAATATTATGTCAATATGTTATGTTAACATACTGTAACCTTCATCCTCCTGATATTATAATCGCGAAAGTTTGTGAAGATGTATGGATCTTTGTTACTCTTTCACGCAAAAACTACTTAATGGATTTTGATGAAAATCGGCATACTGATAGACCATGACCTGGATTAACACATATGATACTTTTTATCCGGGTAAGGTCAAGGCAGACGAAGTCGCAGGCAAAAGCTAGTACTAATAAACATGACTTTTTACCTAATAAATTAGACAGACTTTTTATTGTATGCCACACAAAAGAAACAAATCACAGTAAACAATTAGATATCCGTGTTTGTTTTAATTTTTCTCTGCTGCAGCCAAGACTACCGCCTAGGTAGGCGGTGTGGCCGACCTAATTACCTTGCCTAGCTACCCGCTGGTGTGGCGTCGGTAGGTACCGACATAACGCTGCTACCCTGGGCTAACTGGGATCAGCTCTGTCTTCTATCTTCATCCTTAACATTTTTGTGATTGGGTGGGGCTAGAGCTAGAGTGTCTTGAGGTAAAAGGGGCTATTCTCACTACTGAGTTAGTTTTTTTTTATAATTTTCAGAGGAAAACAAACAGCTTAAAAATAACAACATTAGTTAGAACAGTAAATATGGAACTAAGCCTATAGTTTTCACCTTTACACCTTTTTCCGTCGGATCTATAGTCTAGACGTCGAAAGCGGTCTTTTTACAAACACGCGCGTCTGGTCATCTCTCCGGTAATCTCCAAATAAACTCTTGTAACGCTAGTAGTGTACATCTGACATAGTTGCACGCAGGAGCTATCCTGCGTGCAACTATGTCAGATGTACACAACATAATGCAAAATTGAAGTATGCATTAAAATTAATCATAAAAATTATTTACCTCCTTTTCTTCTTTCTTGCGTTGTGCACTGAGCTTATGCTGCCGCAGTTTCTCAGCATTCGGCTTTACTTCATTCAACCATTCGTTGGTCTGGTCATCATAGTCAATCTTAAGCGACTCGCAGAGATCATGAGATGCTTCCTCGAATTTGCCCAACAACCTAAAGTAACAAAAATTTGAGATAAATATAACACTAAAGTCTGTTTATCCTTACTTGTCTTATTTAGTAAACAATAATGGCGGACGAACGACTATAGGCAATTGGGTTGGGAGCCATTGAATGAACTAGTGAATGAGATATAACAAAAATGTGAACGAATGTTTTATCTAGATATCTCAGCATAAAAAGTCTAAGTAGGTACTTGCTATAACGTTGTACCGGTTCAAAAATAAAATTACATTTAATAACAATACTTTTAAACCTTATTTTATCATGAAAATCATAAACGTTATATGATCAAAAATGTGGGTAATCGTGTATAATATTTTAATACATAGATATTACTTAGTAATAACTTAGTTTATAACTTTTTGTAATTATCATTGTTGATGTTAGATAATAATTTACAAAACAAGTTACAGTACACCGACTTTTTTACATTTAGATTGATGTCATTCGTTCACTTTTTCTGTTCTATCTCTAAAATCCAAAGACAAACAGAATTTACGAAATATCAAACAGTCATGTAATTTTTTGTCTGCGCCGGAAAATTTTAGAATTATGTGTAAAATCTTTTAGAAAATTAATTATTTCTATCAGTTTTCAGTGATCAATATATTGTACGTGTTTCTTTTATAATATGAGACATTTATACACAGAATACAGTGCGAGATCAAGTCGGTAAGAGGTGTTTTTGCTATTGCCAGTTTTTTGTTTACTAAATAGGACAAGTACAGATAAACCGACTATAGGTAGATGCGGATTGAACACTACAGTCCGTTTATCTTTACTTGTCCTATTTGATAAACAATCAACAATGAAAGCAAAAACACGTCTTACCGACTTGATATCACTATGTATTCTGTGTATAAATATCTTATAATGTAAAAGAAACACGTACACTACATTTTTCACTGAAAACTGTTAATATTCATTAATTTTCTACAATGTTTTACACAAATTCGAAAATTTTCTGGCACAGACAAAAAATTACATGACTGTTTGACATTACGTTGGTGTATTGCAACCTGTTTTGTAAATTACTACCGATCATCAACAATATTATTCATAAAAAGTTAAAGAAGGTTTAATAACTAAGTTATTACTAAGGTAATAGCTATATAAGGTAGATCTTAAAAAACATGATTCATAACATTTTTGACCGCAACAGTGTTTTTTGTTTCCATGATAAAATAGCTTACCATTTTCACTACTATCAATAATATTTGGTAGCTATGTGCATTAGACCCGGAGCTTGACTTGACTCGCATCAGTGTCGCTAGTCAAGTCAAGAACCGTCCCGCCACGCTTAGAACCCGACTTCAGAGTTCACTTACTAGCCACGCAAAAACCCGTCTCCCGGGTTTAGGGCTATAAAAAATTTAACGTAATTAACTTTAAGTTCGATTAGGTAGCAATAACCACCCTGCATAATAATTAATGTAACAGTTTTATTAAGACATGGCTTATTCTGGGTTTTGTTAATCTTAGGTCTGACTATGATGCTCAGAACGAGGTCTACAATACCGATATTTTTTGGTACTGTTACTCCGTGATATCGTTACTACTGATCAAATATCAGCCAACGATTTTTTAAAGACATCGTTACTATACACAACTTATTTTTGACATGGTATAACGATGAAGTTTTTTTTTGCTTTGATATCTATACATTCGTTCCCTGTTATTTTAGATTTCATTCACTAGTTCATTGAATGGTTCCCAACCCTTTTAATTGTTATAGTCATCCGTCCGCCATTATTGTTTAGTAAATATCATAATATAATTAGTAAATAAGACAAGTAAAGATAAACAGACTTTAGATGCGGATTGGTTTGGTTTGTTGGTTTTTTTTCGCCCTTATTTTGTCTGGTGTTAATTGTGTTACGTACTGTATACTATTAACTAGAAACTAGGTTCAGGTCCTTATTTAATTTAATTTGCAACGATAATATAATCCAATAACTAAAAAAACATCTGACTAAGATATATATCGATTTCAATACTTAAAAGTAGAAGATGGCTGTAAAAACCAAATTAAAAAATAATAATCATTTGAAACTGAAAACGCTATCCGCCATGATCGCGACGTGTAAGTCTTATGGTAAACGATCAAATGTCATTTAAGTCTTTGATGTATTTTAGCATTTTTGAACGATACAGTAATGATAATTACTATATTTTTTGTTTAAACTATTAGAAATAATGTTTGATTAATTCAGAGAGGTTGTATTCGTAAAGACGTCTAAGTTTTTTGTTTGTTTACTAGAGAGACTACGTCATGGTACAGATAATCTACCAAAATGGCGGACAGCGTTTTCGTCTGTTTAAGAAAATATTATTTTAAAATTAAAGTACGTAGTTTTCTAAGTCTTAAAAAAATCTATCATTTTTTTTTTCGGTCTAATGGAACACTTATTAACGATTTAAGACCTATTTTAAAAAAAGTGTCAACTAGCCTATTAACAAATGCTAAACAATGAAATTATTCCAACAATAAAGATTATTTCAATAAAATCAAAATTATTTCTAGTATGATGAGATGCAATAGGCAATCAAAACAGTTTAGCGTTGTAGCTTTGAATTGAATCAGGGACTGTATACCGGTATGAATATAGGTACAATTTTTTTCTGTATGATGTCATACATTTTTGGTAATGTAAAATTTCAGTACAGATATTATTGATATTTATAAAGTACTGATACAAAGTCTGTAATAACTACATTTGCTTGCCGCGCCGCGCCGCTCGTTTTTCTAATTCTCCACCCACCCACTAGCATTTTAGTTCAGAAATAAAAAAGGGTTAAACAACTGTAGAAAGGGACAATATCAGTACAGAAATGCGTCTAGTATAACAATTTTGTATTGATATTTGTACTGGTACTATACAGATATTTAAACTGATATACAGTCTCAACTTTGAAAAGACTGTTAGGGGTTACAGTATAAACTCACGTGTTCTTACACTTAAAGGAGTGGGTCAGCTACTAATATTGTTAACTTACCTATCTAAACAAATAATCATTTTCATTTTTTCATTTCATAATCCGAATCGCTGTTACCTTTATAAATATGTACCCATTTGGTGGCACGTTGTAACACGGCGTGTCCTTATCATAATTATATATCAGCACTCCAACTTAAAAATGCACATGGATTACATGCATAACTCTATCTATTATCTAATATTATTATTTATTAATAAACAAATAAAACCCCACCTGTAAGCACGTCCTCGGAACTTGTATCCAGCCGCGCTGTCGCAGTTTAACTCCAGGGCTTTAGTACAGTCTCTGATGCAAGCATTTGGCTTGTTCAATTTCAAATAAACCTACAAAAGGTAAATAAAATAGTGGCAGTAGTAATAAATTGGATTCCATTTTCAGTGTAGCCTTTGAAGTTTTGGTATAAAATTTTATCATCATCATCATTTCATCATTTCAGCCAGTGGATGTCCACTGCTGAACATAGACCTCCCCCAATGACTTTCATTAGGGGGAATTGCTTAATGTGATTAATAAAATTTATAAGCTTGTAAACTTTTTAACACAGCCCCCCCCCCCCCACACACTTGCATGAGCACCAAAATACGATATGATATAGCGATATATCGACACCAACTGTAAAAATATGATAGATATAGCCGTCATTTTGAATTTTTATCGAAACATCTATCATATAACATGTGACGTCCCTGGCATGGCGATGCAACATGGCGGCTTTATCCATCATATTTTTAAAGTAGGTGTTGATATATCGCTATATCATATCATGTTTTGGTGCTCATGCTAGTGGGGCTGGAAGTCGCTTTAGCTGTAAATCTTGGTAATAAACAGATGAAATTACCTGTCCTCTCTTAGCAAATAGCAAAGCACTCTGTGGATTCAGCTGAATAGCCTCTGTGTACAGCCTGATGGCTTCGTCAAACTGTTGCTCAGAGAAAGCCCGCATGGCCTCCGAGCGCTTCTCATCAGACTGGTCACGCTCCTCATCAGTGATTTCCCTGCCAGGGTCTTCTATCACCTGGTCACTGTCCACTGGGTCTGCTTCGATGACACCTTTGCCAAAAACAATTGAATTATTTAGAAATTGCCTACATTGTAGGTAGCTAGCACAGAATTGAAAATACGTATGGGAATTAGAAGATACACACTGGAACAATTCAAGCCCGTATGTTCCGAGATTTCGCGTGAGCAATGTCTATGTGTGCGTTGCTCTAGCGCGCATCGTATAAAGCTTATCTTGTCACTTTGTGGTACTAGTAATAATAAAATGAAAGTCGCCTAAATTAAAGATTACACACTTTTCATACATGACAATCGGACGGAGTGAACATTCCTTATAAGCAGCATAACCGGATATAAGCTCGCCTACTTCGATCATTTGCACTTTAAATATGTTGTATTTTATTAAAACTTGACAGTGCAAGATATTGAAATGAATATTTAAAATGATAAAATCGTAAATACATTTATAGAAACGTTTGAAAATCAGAAACAAAAGTTCCTTAAAAGGTAATACAGGACATTGTTTTGATACAAAGTTTGCGTCAGCAATTTTTTTCCATTAGTTTCATAGTTTGCCGCCGGCGGCTGTCATCTCGCGAGTTTTGATAAATCAGGTTATAATAGTATTACTGATCTTTACACCTTTTTTTAGTGCTATCTTAGTTTTCGGGGTTAAGTGTTGTGTGGTTGTGTGTTATTCAATGGAAAACTGCAAAGTGAAGTATTAATGCGAATTCTAGGTTAAACAAATTACGCGCCAATCTGAAGACAATCAAATGCGGATTTGTGTTAGTTGCAAAAACAAGACATTATCACAGATTTTTCGTACATAGCCATTACGGATATCAGATTAATGACATGTTTTAATTCCATTCATTGTTTTGATATTTGTTGTGGCAAAATAAATCAACGACACCATTCACCATTTTGCAAAAAGAAATCGATATTTGGGTAAGAAATTATCATTTATTAAACAATGCAATACCATGTAAATTTCGAAGTACCTCTTAATAATTTAGTTGTAAATCCTAAAGGTAAAATTAAAGGTTTTTATCATTTTATTTTTTAAAGCTCTATCTATTGAGTTTTTCACATAACTAATCATCACCCTGCTTTAGCAGCAGCAGCAATATCCACCGATTTATTACTTATTTCAATCTAATTACCAAGATGGCGCTTGTTACGCGTGAACATGTCAATTTTATTGTTTTATAATTAGTATTAACATTTCGTATACCGCGAGATGTGGACGAGTACAATTTATATTTCAAAAGCATTAAGACGCGGTTCTTACTGTGACGTAGATATAAGTGAACAAAATACAGGATTAAATTTAATTCCAGTGATACACTCAGAAATAAATGTATCTAGCATTTATTTAAACGCTCATTATGAATTACGGTTTAGGCTTTCGTTGTTAACTGACTTGAAATGTGTCTGTACCTAGCCTACCCCCATCTGAAACCAATGCACGCCCCTGATATTTACCTAAAGTTTGTGATGAGACGTAATATTGTTTTGTTACAACCACCAAAACTCCGGGTTACCCGAAAATAACAAATAATTTCCATGTTTACTTTATAAACGTAAATTATATAAATAAACCATATTCTTTAACATATCTTTGTAGATATCGTGGCCGGATCGTAAAATTGATCATTTCATGATGTGATTGATCATTTCATAAAATGGTGGTATTTCATGATATAGAACAAAACCCGCTGCCTACATCATGATGTGGTCTAGCCAGATCAATGAATACTTAGCGTTTGACCATATAAACAGCTAAACGCACGACTACTTCATGAAATGGTCAAACATTAGTAATCATATCGTAAATTCATTACATTAACCACCGGTAGAGGCGCTAATGTTGCTTTGTTTTTGTGATGAATAATAGCGGCGGAAAAATATTTTATTCTAAAAGTGAATTATAATGTGTAAATCAAAGGTGACAGTGCAGTGGAATTTTGTTACAACCCCAGGCTAGGCAATTTTAATAAAATCTATTCAAAAAACGAGCACAACGTCAAAAAATCAAGGAGTTCGGATCCTACTTAGTGTTGCCGCTCGATAGGTCAATATCGATTGTCTATCTGTAGTTGAAGTAAAAACGATACTATCGATAGTCTATCGATACTATCGATATCTCTTTTACTGCAATACTATCGGTAAACAGCAATACTATCGATAGTATCGAGTTTCGATCGCCGCCAACCAATGAACTAACCACTAGACTAGGTGCGACCGAAAAATACACGCTTGGCATCGGTGATTGCAGCGCGCGATACCTAGCTGTTTCGATGCGTGTTGCTTCTAAATGTACTCGTGTATCATGCTAAAAGAAGAATCGCTTTATTTGGTACAAAAAATAAATAGGACAAGCAAAAACAAAAATAAACAAAACAAAATTATCAATTGGAAATAAACAAAGGTTTGTGCCAAATAGTTAAAAAACCATTCACATATAATAGTATAATTACTTTTGTTCTAGGAAGAAACGTGTCTCCCTTTTTTTTGTAAAATGATCCCAAAAGAATGTTGAAATGTATAATAATACATTTGAAATAGAAATAAGCTAGTAAGTAAAAATAAAAAATAAATTTTTATTTTCAGCTAACCTAGAAATTTGCTGGTTTCAATAACTCTGTTACGTCTCATCACAAAGTTTAGGTACATTCAGTCACCCTATTCTGATCACTGGAAATAAATAGAATCAATACAATACCTTATTTCCGCCATGTTATTTAGGATGGTGTGGTGTCTACTAGGTGTTCAACATACCTTCCATATCAAGTTCCACATCAGACTCTGGCTCTGTTTCTTCTTCCCCTGATGATGCATTATTGTTGCCAATGTTGCTGGAACAATAAAAACATGATCGAGTATTCTCTATGTTCTCGAGCTTTGAAATGTTGATACAAAACAAATTTTTATAAAAAAAATAACCAACATCAAAAACACAAAAGCTAAAAATAACTTTTAAACAATCATACAAAACAGTTATTTTTGGAGTCGGTGCAAACAACCACATTCAAACACTCCACTGTGCACACACACACACTCCATTAAAATAACTGTTTGGTATGATTGTTTAAAAGTTATTTTTAGCTTTTGTCTAAAAGTCTAAATGGCGATCTGTCATGTAATTATAGCTAAATTGCTTCCCATGATGATTCCAATAAGTCCAAACACGGCTATGATACATTGTTTTATCATAGAGTTCCGGTGTTTACCTTCCGCCTTCTTCATCAGATCAGTTTCCTGGTACCATTCTCACCAGAATCATTTATTAAAATTTGATTTGTCGACTATGGCAAGCCAGTTAATGTCTTAATGAAAATATCGTATCGCTACTCGTGTAAGACCATTGTGGCCAACTATGGTCTCCTTCATCAGTTCCACCTCAGCAAATGATACTTTCTGAATGCAAATGCTTGACTTGTTGTTAAATATACTAAAATCGCTATATGTATACCTATAATATTTTAGGAGTTTCCTCAATTCCTCATGGATCCCATCATCAGAATTGAATTTTGAAAAAAAATGGGACCAATCTGGAGGTATACCCTTTCAATTGAGAAAAGATTTTTTTTAAATCGGTTCATGAATGGCGGAGTTCTGCGGTAACAAACATTAAAAAAAAAACGAATTGAGAACCTTCTCCTTTTTGTGAAGTCGGTTAAAAATTAAATTCACTCAAAAAAATAATTTGATGAGGCCATATATTTTTTAAATTGAAATATTATCTTTAACATTATTAGCATTGTAACCGCAAAAATAACATTCAAAACAAAGTTTTTAATATTTATTATCAGGCTGTTGATGTTTGTGAAATCTATTTTTAGTTTAGTTTTTATTTTAAGCAGAGACTTTACACTCTGGGAGGTTATCACTTATTGCACTCCAACTGTTTGTTTGCTTTTCTGAACAGCATTGTTATTCAAAATCTTAGTACATAGTCTGAAGTGGTCTCTTACTTATGTTGTAACTGCTAATTATTTATGTAGTGTTATTATTTAATTTGATAAGATGGGGGATTCAACATGTAACTTGTTAGCAAAATTAGACAGCATTTTTTTTAACAAACTGATTTACCTAGATTTAACAAAACTTCAGTTGTTTGGCCTCATAAATTAGTATAACGATCCAGTTGAAGTAGAATCCTGTCCAATGCAAAGGATCAGTTTAATTCAGGAGAACCGGCTATTTATAAATTGACCTAGGGTGTGTAAGAAATGCTTTATTGTCTGGTACAGAGGTAACAGAGTAACATTAGGGTGTTAAGTAAGAAATAATATGAAGCTTGACTAGGATGCTAGTTTTAAACATTTATTTGTCAGGAATTTAGAGAATCCCTCTTACTTTAGCTTTAAAACACCTCTCCATCATTCTGCACTGGGCCTGAGTGGTGGATCTGACTCAAACCACCCATAGTTGAGATGAGGCACACTGCAGGCATAGGCCTCAGTCTGTGCCTGCACTGGGACGTCAGGCTTACATTTAAGAATGTATTGTTATCTGGGTTACGCTTTCAAAGCATATGTAAACTAGACTTAACAGAAAATTGTTACGTGGTCTCATGAGACTAGTGGATGTTGACGAGTTAAATAAATGCATAGGTGCATTATTTGACCTGATCTTCGTTTTTCACAGGCCACAGCAAAAAATTTAAACAATTACAATAACCAATGTATTATAGAAACAGGGTGGTGACAGAAATTACGTACGAGTCTCCGGAAGGTGTAAAGGTCTTGGCTCCGAATGTTGCCGACGGCAGCGTAACACCAAGCGATACCAGGTAGTCCTTGAAGAACGCTAGCTTCGGATGATGCAGGAACTGTGGTTGCGCCTTGCACAGCTCCACAAATACCTTTAGCTGTGCTATTTGCTCGTCGTTGAACGGACAACTCATCTTTGAACTGCCGGTACAACAGAAATGACATTAAATGACCAGTCATAAAATGGATGAAGTCGTTAATAATGCTTTAGTAAGCAAAAACTAATAATCAAAAATAAATTACCGAATGAAACGATAAGATTAATTACTTACTTTTTGATTTAAAATGAAACCAAGCCGACAATCAACTCGGTAAAATTCGAGAAACAACAAAATGACACAACACAAATTGGGCTAGCCACAGATTAGTTCACAGATTAAATTAGTCTGTCTCACAGATTATTAATATGTCTGTTTGTCTGACAGCGTCTGTGGTATGGATGGTGCTGCCAGATCCATAGGTCAAGAATTATCCTAAACTTATTGTAAAATTATCGTGTTTTTAACGCATCCTCAATTCACAAAATTATTGTCTAAGTAACTCTACCAAATCTAGATAAAGAACAGAATGAACGGCAAAAAAGTTTAATTACTTGTTTCCTTTTTATATTATTAAGTTTTTGTTAACTGAAATGCAGTACTTACTGCACAAAATAAACCAAAACCGGTTTTTCTCGTCATTCATGCATGACTGACACCAAACTGACAGTGACAATTCACCTTATAAAAAACGGTCAAATTTTACTCTGTCAAGAGGGTGACAAACTGCGACGGACGCGTCTTCTTGACATTGTGAGGTCAAGCGCTGCCATTGGTCTATCCTTCAGTCAACTTCCGCCAGCCCAAGGATCGACCAATGGCAGCGTTTGACCTTATGCTGGCACTTCACATGGCGGTAGGCATTTGCATTGACGTATTTGTCTAGTTTCACAAAGCTTTGACACCTAAGCAAATATCACAAACTGCACGTCTACCTACACATGGTAACCAATGCCAAATTAGACGAATGTCACTGCAAATGTTTGATAAGTTGGCTTACTCATAAATGCGTTACTGCCGACGAAGGCGGAGGTGCTTGGGACTCAAGTCAGTTTTTGTTTAGTTTTCTAATATTGTAAATAATCAGTGCCTAAACATCAGTGTATGACATTAATGAACTGTTAGAATAAATGAAAATGTGTTAAACGATTAATTACAATAGTAGGTTATTATTTCGGTGTCATAAGTTATATTTTAATGATTATATGAATAATTTCGAAGAATGTCAAAATTGTTTACAATATTGGTTAAGCAAAGAAAAACCTACATATTATTTGTCTACTAGCTAGCTTCAACATTAAATGCAACGTGGGCAGGCCCCAGGCTCCACACTCAGCGGACTGACAACCTAGTCAGGGGCGGGCAGCCGATAGATAAAAAAGGCTGCTCGCTGTGGCGATCTTTAGAAGGCTTATAAGGTCTATGTCCAGCAGTGGACTTCTGAAGGCTGATAATAATAATGATAAAGATGATGAAAGCTTCCAACCACTATTTGATTTGTGTCTTAAACACATTAGAATTATTTTTGCAGATTCTAAATACATACAATACAAAAATGCATTTAATTAAGCTCAATAAACTAGAATTCATCACTCCATTCCATTTTTTTCTCGATCTTATTCTTAATAGAAGGACACGTCCGCACAGGTGGACAGCACGTGCACTACTGCCGCAATGACCAAGTGTGGACACACGACACAAACATTTGGCTATTGGTCGCCTTTGATGTGCGACGGAAAACCGACTCGAGATGGAAACGACATTTGGCATTTGTCAAGTTTGCCAAATTATGCCAATTTGGCAAACGGTGTGTCTACACGTGGATTACTTTTGACAAATTAGATAAACGTTTGTATACCTATCGCCATGTGAAGTGACAGCATTACAATGTCAAGACGAGTCCGCAGCCGCGTCTGTCGCCATCTGTCACTGGCTTTATACCGGTGATAGATGGCGGCGGACGCGGCTCCGTACTCGTCTTGACATTGTAAGGTCAAACGCTGCCATTGGTCGATCCTTCAGACAATTTCTGCCAGCCCAAGGATCGACCAATGGCAGCGCTTGACCTTACAATGTCAAGACGAGTCCGTAGCCGCGTTCGCCGCCATCTGTCACCGGTATTACTTTGACCCAGTGTTGCCAGATTCATAGGTCAAGAATATCCTTTTACTGTAAAATTATCGTGTTTTTATCGCATCCTCAATTCTGTTTTTGTCATCATCATCATTATCATCATTTCAGCCATAGGACGTCCACTGCTGAACATAGGCCTCCCCCATTGACTTCCAGATTGGCCGGTTGGAAGCGGCCTGCATCCAGCGTCTTCCTGCGACCCTTACCAGGTCGTCGTACTTGTGAGTGGACGTCCTACGCTGCGCTTGCCGGTACGCGGCCTCCATTCTAGAACCTTTCTGCCCCATCAGCCGTCAGTTCTACGTGCTATGTGCCCCGCCCACTGCCATTTCAGCTTGCTAATCCGTTGGGCTATGTCAGCGACTTTTGTTCGTTTACGGATCTCCTCATTTCTGATTCGATCTCGCAAGGAAACACCGAGCATAGCCCTTTCCATAGCACGCTGTGCGACCTTGAGCTTTCTTATGAGGCCCATAGTGAGAGGCCACGTTTCAGTTCCTTAGGTCATCACTGGTAACACACACTGGTTGTAGACTTTCGTCTTGAGGCACTGAAGTATTTTGGACGAGAAGACGTGGTGTAGTTTCCCGAACGCTGCCCAGCCGAGTTGGATTCATTCTACACAACTGGATAACTTGTCATAAGTAGAAATATTTGTCAACAATTTCGAGAGTAGAGCTCCCAACCGATACTGGGTAGTGCGCAACATGGGCATTCGACATGAGCTTGGTTTTGTCCATGTTCATCCGCAGGCCTACTTGTTGGGAGACTTGAGTAAGGTCATCGAGCATTGTGCTGAGGTTCTTCAAGCGATTCTGCCATGACCACAATATCGTCGGCAAACTGAAGGTGAGTGATGTACTCGCCGTTGATGTTGATGCCAAATCCTTTCCATTCCAGGAGCTTGAAAGCGTCTTCCAATGCAGCGGTGAACAGTTTGGAGATATAACATCTCCCTGTACTGGGACCGTAGCGTTTTTGTATAAACACTTCAGTACCTCGATGTACCGATAGTCAATATGGCACCGCTGGAGAGACTGTAGCACTGCCCAGGTCTCGATCAATTCAAAGGCCTTCTCATAGTCCACGACCGCCAAGCATAGTGGCAAGTTATAACTCCTCGGTCTTCTGTATAATTTGCCGCAGCGTATGGATATGGTCTATGGTACTAAAGCCTTTTCGGAAACCGGCTTGTTGGGGAGGCTGGAAGTCATCGAACGCGCGAGACGATTCGTGATGACTCTCGAAAACAGCTTGTAGACATGACTTATAAGTGAGATGGGTCTGTATTTCTTCAATAAGGTGTTATCTCCTTTCTTGAAGAAGAGCACCACGACACCCCTGTTCCACGCCTCCGGCGTTATTCCCTCGAGCAAGACGGAGTTGAAGAGTCACTAAAGGACTTCGGTGTTCCACCCGCATACAGAAGCTCTGATGTGATTCCGTCATCACCCGGCGCCTTGTTGTTCCTTAGCTGTTTGAGGGCCATCCTAATCTCGTATTGGCTGATGTCCGGGATATCTTCGGTATAGTGTCGGGTCAGCTTAGCTCTTGGATCTTCGGCTGAGCTACTTACAGGTTTAGTGACCGATGTATATAACTGATCATAGAACTTCTCGATCTCCCTCAAACTTCGGCTTTGTCGACGTTATACTGCCATGAATGAAGCTGAAGACGGAGGTCTTCAGCTTCGTCAGCTGGCTTTGCCCAATAGACATGTCTCTTGCGAAAACTTTGGAGCCTTGGTTCCGCTCTATCGCCTCTTTAATACTGTTTGTATTAAAGTTGCGGATATCATGTCGCAAGGACTTCCATATCCGTCTATTGAGCTGCCGATATGCCTTAGCGTCAACGGAGGTCTGCAGTGCCATTGAACGTCGTTCTGCCATGAGGTTGAGGGTAGGGTAGGTAAGCTTTTGCGGCTTGTCTTTACGACGGGGTCTCAAAAATGTTGACCCGACCGCTTGGACAGTTTCTACGAAACTGTTGTTATTCTCGTCCACTGACTAGCAGTCGACTGAAAGCTCTCGGGGCTGCAAATATGGGCATTGGAGGGTCGGAGCGTAGACTTCATCAAACGAGACCTTTCTAGCTTGACGTTGATAATCAATGTGCCTTTAACCATTCGGTGATCACTGCGGGTTTTCACCCTGTTAATCACGGAGACATCATTGAACATTCGTCGCTTTGTGGTCATGATGAAGTCAATCTGTTTTAGAAAAAGAACTGAATACCTAAACGGTTGAAAAGTTTAAACCTTGTTAATTAGGTACTTAACTGAACTACAGTACTTACTGCACAAAATAAACCGAAACCGGTTTTTCTTGTCATTCAAGTCATGACTAACACCATGTTTGGTTTGGTAAAGAAATTCAATTCGCTATAAAACTGGTGACACACGGCTCCTGGAAGCCAGTTTCGGAACAGGAAGGGGCGGAGTCTTGCCTTGGAGTTGACGAAAGGATCGACCAATGAAAGCGTTTGACCTCACAATGTCAAGACGCGTCCGGAGCTGCGTCGGTCGCCGCTTGTATGTGCTCTAAGTCTCGGTCTTTGCCACATTGAGTTTCAGACCACCGCTCTCAAGCGACTGCTTCCACTCGTTCACTCGTCTCACCAGCCTGCCCCTAGCCACGTCTACCAGTGCGATATCGTCAGCATACGTCAGCAGCCATTGTGGCTGCTCATGTAAGTCTCTGATGCTATCTGACACAACGTCTAATATCACATGTCTCGGATTATGTCAACATATGCCTCGAGGACCCGTTAGGATCTAGGTGCCCACTAGATCACCAGATTACACAGAACACAGCCGATGGCCTTCTGCAGATCGAGGAAGTGCAGAGGCGTGTTCTTCGTCCTGCAGTCCGTCAATGATGGTCCTTAGGGTGAAAACAGGGTCCAGGTCCCGTTGCCAGGACGAAACCCATATTGACACTCCGAGATATCACACTCCTGTCTGATCCGGGAGTCCACAATCCGCTCAAGGAGCTTCATGGTTACGGAGACATTACCTTTATACCGCGGCAGTTGCCGCACCGATCCCTTGCCTTTGAAGCTTGGAGTAATAATACTTTTTCTCCATTGGCTCGGGATTAGCCCGGTTAAAAGTATGCGGTTGTAAAGGTAGGTTAAGATGTCCACCCCACGAGGGCCCATCGCCTTCCAGGCTTCGATTGGGACTCCATCGGCTCCGACAGCTTTACGATTTTTTATGCGGTGAAGAGCAATCTGGACATCTTCAGTCGTTACCGGTGGTACTAGTCCCTGATTCAGAGGGAGGTCTGGTGGCTGCACCTCTTTTTGCTGCTCATTCAGCAGCTCATGGATATAAGAGCGTCATCTCTCATTCACTGCGAGGTCCTCGCATAACAGGTTGCCCTTTAGGGTCTTCAACACAGTGACACTGGGAAATATCCTGTGCCACTTTGACCCTGAAACGCGTCAACTTATAAATAAGCTTCTGCCCCTCAGACGATACCAACTTGTCATAAAGCGTATAAGCGCATAAACGATTTGCAGCCTTATACGCGTCGAGGTCTTCAGGTCGAGGTCTTCTGGACGCTTGTGACTTACTGTCCGTCAACGTGTAAATAAATGCGAAAATGTTACTTTGGCCCATTAGCTATGTTACCTACAAAATAGGGCCATAATAGCCTGAAGTTTTGATTTTAAAGTTTTGTTAAAAAAAAACTATTCAAAACCATCCATTTAATAGTCAATTTACTTCTCAGATATATCACAATTAAATATGAAAAAAGCCAAAAACTTACCTTATCACCTCAATACAGTTCAAAGTTTGCACAGTAATTTTACCGGCGTTTCGACGTCTCGCCATTTACTAGCACACTTGCTTAGCAGCTACAAAACTGCTTTACCGACATGGCAGTAAAGCTATCTATCGTTTGGAACAAGAACTAAGTCAATACTTGTGGCTATGACAGTAAGACAGAAAGTTTAAAAGTTTTCTCGATTTGGGACATTGTATTGTAACCCCTTATGGCTAAAGTAGCCTCAGTTTACGGTATTGAAAGAGGCAAAATATCGCATTTCTCTGTTTTGGTTCGTCATGATTATTAATTTTTGAGATAAAACTCAATTTCCTATATTTATTCAAATTAAAAAAAGCAAATTCCATTTCATCTTTAGTTATTTTTTGATGGTTTGAACATCCTTTTAGATAGCACGTTTATTCGTGCTATTTCAAGAAAGAGGTGCAACAAACCGCTGTTTACTCGATGTAATTAAAATTTAAATGTACTAATGCGCTTGTGGACCCGAGTTCAATACCTTTCCATGTAATTTTTTTTACATTTTCAGTTTCCTAAAAAATATTTTTTTTTTAGATTTATTGATTCCAATAAAAAAAACCCTGGATTTAACACTGAAAAAACCATACTTGAATATATATTTTTCTTTGGCGTTGGTAAAGGGTATGGTTAAGCGTATGAATGTAGCAGTTGTTGAAATTCGTGCCTATTTGATTTTCGCCATTTTGGAGCTGTAGGCCGTAGTATCGGAACTTAGAACTAAATTAGTGATGTCCTCAAGTCGAGTTTTTCGACTTTCATTAAGCCGGTGACAGATGGAGGCGGACGCGGCTGCGGACTCGTCTTGAAATTGTGAGGTCAAGCGCTGCCATTGGTCTATCCTTCAGTCAACTTCCACCAGCAAAAGGATCGACCAATGGCAGCGTTTGACCTTACAATGTCAAGACGAGTCCGAAGCCGCGTCCGCCGCCATCTGTCACCGGTATTATTTATTATAGTTACAGTCATAGTTATGAATATGTACTGTTACAGTGTGACTGTGGGTGGCCTAGAATAGAACACCAGAAATTACCTGTTACGGTAAATCGGTCAACTATGGCGCTTCAAATTTAGCTGTCATAATTTTGTCGAACAAATCTGTCTATATGTCAATCTATCTATCTAATATGTCATTTTTACTATATAAATAAACTAATGGCAGGTCAACCTACCCAAGAAATAAAAGTCATTGAACAGAATTTCAACCAACGCGTAGAGATTAATATCAATTGACAAATTTTGACGTTTTGTAGTAGGTTGACGTGCAGCTGTTGTCTGTCTGTACGTTTAGAGGAAGCCTTGCAGGCCTTGCAGCAGTTGCAGCCTGGCTGGCTGTCTGTAGCTTGATCAGTGGTAGTCATAGTATTACTTTTGTTATTACTTGTTCAGAGGTAGTCAAGTGAAGCAGGGTTATGGCTATTTCGAGTTTTTTTTTCTACGGGAGTGAAATGAAAACTTTGATTTTAAAGAAAAATTTGGTTTCGTTGTACTTATTGCCGCCAGGCAGCGCCACCCCGAGGTCCGTACAATGTCGTTTCATACTAATTTGAATAGGCCCATAAGTAGGAGGAACGAATGGCGACAAAATTGTATTCCTAGTTAAGAAAATCATCTTGCTGGCATGGTCAATATTTTTATGAGTAAAATTTGTGCGGTAACGGGCATGTATTAATTTAAAAGTTATCCAGGAACGATTCCTACGATTCTGTAGGTAGGTATCATCATGTCAGCCTATCTACGAGTATTTTAGTCCACTGCAGGACGTAAGCCTCCGCCAAAGAGCGCCACAGAGCACGATCTCCCCTTTCCTACACTCCAACCACGGTCTCCACTCGAGAATCCGTTTACTCCACTTTTTATCAGCTGTGCGACCTACAGGGTAGGTATGTCATGGTCTATTCATACTTACTACTTTTCTTACTAAAATTAATGACTATTACCAAAGCGTCATGGGAAATCCCATTTTTGCGGGTAAGTAGGGGCTTTTGATAATCTCATTTGCAATGTTGACGAATTCTCCTTATAAAAATACCTTAAATGTTTTCGACTGGTAGGTAAATAAGCCAGTTATAAACACATTAAATGCACATTATTAACGTCGCGCAGGCTAGAGCGACTGATATTTAGTAAACAGTCGCATTCAAACAGTATCGGTGGTTACGTGAATAGTTATAAGTCGGTTTTACTGAAGCTCCACTATGTTTCACAACAACACTGTATTTAAATTACTTTTTACTGGTAAGTCAGAATTAAAACTCGTTTATTAACCTAACTAAATCATTTGAATTACTTTTTACTGGTAATTCAGAATTAAAACTCATTATTAACCTAACTAAGTAAATCATAAACTAAGTAGGCATTAAAATTATTATGTTTCTAAACAACACTGTATTTAAATTACTTTTTACTGGTAAGTCAGAATTAAAACTCGTTTAATAACCTAACTAAATCATAAACTAAGTAGGCATTAACCCTAACAACGTCAAAAACACAGTCAAAACAATATAAAGCTAACTTATTTATATTCATTATGTGCTACCTACTTGGCCAACAAGAAGAGAGAACAACAGGTTTAAGTTTATTAGAGGAAAGTAACCAAATATGGAATAGTATCCCTAAAATGGAATACCGCCATTTTTCGAAAACGAATACTCCTATTTGCAAAAGACAGTGATCGTCTGTCTCTTTCCATCATTATACTTGCGTACAGGTTTCGATTTGTCAGTCGGGCGACCGTTTTGGTCGCGGTAAGCGTGTTTTGTTTTGGCGCTGTGCGAAAAGTTTTTAAGGTACGTAAAAACAAAGTAATTTCTCAAAACGTGATTGGAAATTGGATTGTATATTATGACTATACATTTATTACATGTTTCTTTGATTGTTTTAGAGGTTTTTTCTTGTCTGATTGTGTTTAACAAAAAAATCTGATATACGTTATGATTACTTTGAAATTTCCGAATATGGACAGTCCCTGGGATCTAAATATGGACTATTCTATATTTCCTTCACACCAAGACAAATAACAGAAAATGATTGATCTAGATCTAGATTGATCTAGAACCATCAACTTCCAGGCTTGCTCGCAGTACTCTAAATATGGTCTCGCCCTATGACATCAGTCCAGTGCCAGAAAAAAAAGAAAAATTAAACTAAAAGAAAACAGCAAAAAGAGTAAACCAAGTCTAAGAATAGTGATTCAGACGATGAAGAAGAAATACAGTTTGACACGGACAGTGAGCCTGATGCCGTCATAGGACAGGAAGCTCCTGACTCAGAAGATCCAGGCTGTATTCTATGTTACAACGTGTTTTCTCAAGATACTCGAGGAAAAACATGGATAAAATGCCTCGTGTTTGGGCTCTTGGCACATGCTGTTTGCGCAGGTGCAGAATCGAACTCTGGATATGTGATTTTTGCAAGTAATTTGAGTACCATCTTAAAACTGACCAAAGTTCCTGTTGGATCTCATAAAAGTAAAGGCTTGTTACTCATAGTTTTATAGTAGTCCATATTTGGGTACCTATTCCATAATTAGGTACCTTTATGTTGATTTTGTTTTTAGGGAAATTATATGTTTTAAATTGATATATATAAAACAAGACTGTTAATAAGTTAAGCGCAAATATATGACTGACACTAAATAATAATAAAAGTTTTTGATTTACAATAACTTTTTTTTATATAATACAAAAACAAAATGGTATTCCATATTTGGTTACTTTCCTCTAACTCATGCAAAGTATTGTTCCATTCTACGCACGTTGGATAGATTATCGTTTCTTGGTTTCTTGCCTATAAGATGCAGGTAAACAAATTTCAAACTTCTTGTAGTTTCGTATACCTACCTACCTTGATATTATACAGAACAAATGGCATGTGCGTATGCTAGAACTTAAAACACACACAACAAAGGGTGCTGCACTCTTTAAGTGCACCTACGCGTGTTTGTGTGGCATGTTAACATCATTTTGATGCTAATGCGTTTTTTGAAAAACAAAATCAAACAAAAATGAATGACGATTCAAAATAAAAGTATGTAAAAGGTCGGTCTGACATTCATTTAAATGTATGGTGACGTAACATACTCGTTTAACATTGGAGGTAAATTAAGCGCCTTGCGTTGACTGACCTAGATTTAAATAACAAAATTTATAAGTACCTACCTTATAACAATTACTTTTAGTGAAGATCTGAATAAAGATCCTATTACGCAGTAAAATAAGTCAACTGTGTAGGACACAGGACTTACTTACCTCAACTATGTGGTGGTTCAGGCTCCACCATACGCGGGCCCAAGGCGGATTTATGGAGTGGTGTTGCAAACTAATGACTAAACCTTACCAAAGATCCCTTTATTTGGTAGATATGCAACTCCATACAAACTTTTGCTCATTTCCATAAATTACGTCAGATCAAAGATCCCTTACTAGGAAATGTAATCAATCAAGCCTCTCTCTTATGGTCTCTGACTACATAGGCTTTACGACTACTTAGTATCAAGCGATTTAAGCACGGAGATCCTAAATATGGTCGGAATAGTCAATCCACTTACAACCGCGGCATGCATCGGTTGCTTATCTTTAGCACTGTCTTTAGCAATCACTGCCGCTGCCGCTTATATTTCGATGTACCTATACCTTATAGAAAAAAAACACTAACATCGAAATATCAAAGAAAAAAGTACTTCTGACTCCATACAAATTTATAACAGCTAATCGAGACAAGTTATGACTGGGGTGCTGTTAACAAATTATCCTGCACTAGATTAATAAATATATAATAGTAATAAAGAAAATAAACCACATAATGCCAACTATTATAAAAATGGCTAGAAGCTACAGGTCGCACTATGTTTAATTATGTAGGTACTTAAGTAATGAAATTATATTCTGTATATTTCAGTTATTGCGTTGTCTATCACTACAACACAATCGACGTCATCCGAGAATACAAGAACAGGAAAATCTTTTTTAAACGAAGCAGCGAGTCTGGGCTCCATAAGTTCCAGATTCCTTGATCTCGGAGGAGTTATTAGCCAACTATTCTCGGGTTTTAATCAAGGGACCCCCGGAGGGAGTACTGGCCTGAATTACCCACCTAATTCGCAGTTTTATTCCAATGTCCTTGCTCAGGTAAGTAAGCTTAAAGTTCTCAAACTTTTTCACATGTAATTAATAGTTTCACATGTAAATTAATAAATTAAAATTATTTTAAACAGTTTGCGTCTCAGGTTATGAAAAATAAGCATTAGTGAAATGTGGGTATTTGCTAATATTGCTAATGCTATGTAAAAATATTTTCATACAAAACGAATTCTAAGATTTAGTTTCGTATAAAAATTAAAATGATAATATCAAATTTCTTACTTCACCATAGTATTTATAAGCATATGTTCGCACATACCTATTTCGGCTTTATAGAGAACCAACCCTGCTGTATACATCGGGTAATTTGGTTTCGGATACTCCAAGTTTTATTAACAGGTGTCTGTCGGTGGTCTGTCGGTGCGAGTGATCAACGATCGAGTCGGTAAGCCAAGCTCCATGTCAAACAAGCATAGATAGAGTATTGTTACACGTACCTAAGTGTAAAGAGTCACGTAGGTATAAATTATTATTTAGGATAAAAAAAATGTTTTTCATTTTAAAGGGTATCAATCTTCAACCATCACCTGGATTTGGAAACAAATGGTCAAATCTTAATCAAGGAACGACTCAGGGTGAGTTTCCCCAATTTACCTTTAAATGGAAAATTTGATTAAGTGTAAGGGTCGATAAGTAAATAACATCAATCAACCCGGACAATATTCCAATCAAGGAGGTTTAGGTCAAGCTTCCTTAAATCGTAAAATATACCTAATCTAATAACTGTTCAAGGATTATTTAAACCTACTTAATCGGAATTACAGAATCGGGGTTTCACCGGTTTCAGTTATTTGTTTAGACAAAAGTCTTTTTAATTAAAGCAAAAATTTTAATCAAGTTTTTAATTTAGGAAGCAATCTTATTGGAGCGATCCAAAGTCAACAACAGAGCGGACCATTGAATTTCAATTCGCAAACAGTTCAACATCAAGGACAACTGTCAAAACAAGCACAGGGTTTAGCAAAAATACTAAATATTCAAAATAATAATGGTGTACAGCCGGGTCCTGAGCCCGAAGGAAATTCACGGTTTCCAAGATCTGACGTACCACAAACTCCTCAACACTTTACTTTTGAGGGTGACATATACGGTGCCATAGAAACCAGAAACGAAGGAACATTAGAAGATTTTTTTACAACTGAAAGCACAAACAATAATGATAATAAAGTTTTGTTCCCGAATCACAATGACGATGAGACAATGAAAACAACGACTAGAAATTCTATTTGGGGAAAGCTAGTTAAGATCCCAACAACAACTGTATCAAATGATAGAATATTTTTCGTAGATGAGTGAGTATTTATAGCGTTTTACCGTAGTTACCTATTACAAAAATATAAGTACCTACTCATAATTTAAAATTGCATTCCCGTAAAATAAGCTGAGTCCCGTAAAAGTTGAGCTTGTCAATTATGTTCATTGAATGAAATATATACCTTACGATTATCTGTTAAAATGGAAAGTAGGTGCCAATTTCTAGGATTTAGAGATTGGGTTGGAAATAATCTCAGATCAGAGAAATTCTGATCTGAGGAAATAATAAATGAATGAATATTTTATTTTATTAAGTATCATAGAATAAGGTGAGATAGATCGTAACTTATACGTTTTAATATTTATCTGTACTTTACGTAAAATATTTTTCTAATTATAATATTTCAGAGCCTAACCTACTTACTACATTTTGATTTGCAGTAGTGAAACTCCCTTTCAAAAACAATGCGTACAAAATTGTCCAACCACGTCAGAATATAACCCAGTTTGCGGCTCCGACAGTGTGACTTACTTTAACCCTGGAAGGCTAGTGTGTGCACGTAACTGTGGTATAGGTAAGTAAGACTTTAATAATTATTTTTTGAATTAACAAGCTGACAAGACGTGTAGGTTATAAGAGGTTGGAACATGCAAACAAATTATCGAAGGAAACAGGTTTATTACTTCTAGTGGAGTTATTAGCGCACTGGACGAAAACGAAATAAAACAAAATTCCGTGTGGAGACGGCCGTAAAGAATAAACTTCCCCACCGCCAACAGGAGGCGTGTCGTATGAGGCGACTAATTCCTGTAGCACGAGATAGGTAGAAGAGACTGTGTGCGAAATATTATAAAAATCTGCGCTTGCTCGAGTACCTATTGGCAATCAACTTCAGCAAGTAGTGGACGTCCTAAGGCTAAAATGATGAAGAATCACACCAATTGTAGCCCTAACTTAAGCAAAGCTGACTATAGCGACTATATAATGGAAAAAACATACTTAAAACATAAGTAGGTACATGTCTTAGGTAAAGGTGTGCTTGTGTTTGCGCTCATCACAGAATCAATTGCCCATTGTTTTTCCAAATCTCCTGTTGTGACTATATAGCTGTGTTTAACTACAGTTTGTTTTTGTTTGTGTTCGTTTGTTGTTTAAGACTTCCGTTTGTACGATAGGTAAGGCTTTTGCAACAGAATAAACGGACACGAAATCTCGCAACACTTGGACAGTAGTTATTTCAATCGAGCCCGAGCGTTCTGAGATTTCATGTCCGTGAGCGATGTAATGTGTGCGTTATTAGAGCGCGGATGAATGAAGCTAAACTTCTGATATCCATAACTATTATTTATTCTGTGCTTTTGCTGGCGTAGAACCGGGCATGTATAATACTCAATAATACTCAATAATACTAATTTATTTTGTACATAGGCCCTCTTCCGGGCACTTATACACGTCCCAAAATATAGCTTAGTCCTACCACCGCTTCGGGACTACATATTGGCTGGTGATGAGAAGAAACGGCGCAACAAACTCAGTCACCTTTGTCAGCCCTATTTTACATGAAATACAGTTTACAAGACATGTAGTAAGTGTGAGCCAAGCAGGTTAAGTCCATGCACTCTTGTCGTTTAAATAATTGTCTATTTTATAATATATCCTTTTTTCATAAGGATTTTTTTAATGTGAATTTTGAATTCATGTACAGGTAATTCAACAAGAGTACGTGGTACTTTATTGAAAAATTTAATACATTTCCCCAAGAATGAATCACCAACTTTGTGTAGTCTGAAGCTCGGAACGGCAAGATTATTTTTATTTCGAGTATTATATTGATGAAAATCACTTTTTAGGCTAAACAAACTAAGATTTTTTCTATCATACATAATATTTTCAAAAGTGTGTGTGTAGTGTAGACTTCCGGAGAAGTTATTTGTGAAACAGTTTGCGATTTTAAACGTTAAATTTAACATGTACTCATTTTACCGTATCTGGGTACTACTTACTCCAATTAAACTGATGTTTTTGTTGCAGATGTACGCCAAAGACGTCCAGGTAATTGTAATTCAAAGTCAGGCTGATAATGAGATGAGACAATAAAATAATACAGATTTACTGACACCAACACTGCAACTTTTATTTCTGAGAAAATACTCTCTAAAACCAGTTCTCCCTCTTCGAAGGCTTATTCTTATTTAAAAGCTTAATTAAGTTTTTCGATGTTGTGGTCGTATTAAAATGAGAGTTGATTTTTGGTCAAGCTGTATTATTAACTTTTTAATTGTTGACAGACTACAAAATCAAATTAAATGAATTAAATTCAAACTCAATTAACTTCAAAACTAAATCATGAAAATTATAATAACTACTCAAAAATCTAAAAGAGTTAACGGGGCAAGCAATCAGAAAGGATCTAGCTGCATTAAATTAATAAATAAAGGTGGTAAAAGCAGTCCAATAAAAGGAAAAGAAAAATAGTCTACCTCATTAATTACCTATGACACTTTTTGTCAATCAAAAAATCCAAAGTCCGGACTTGTCCGCCTTGTAATCAAAAAGGCGGGCGGGGACTTTACCTACTGTAAAATTCCGCACTCCTGGCGAAAAATTTATAATTAATATATACATGACCGTTAATAATTACATGACCGTTCAGGTCGCCACCCACAACATTTCCCTGGGATAACGGGATACCACTAAGCACTCCACCGAGTAGATCCCAGAACACCATCCTCTTTGCTTTGCCACAACCAGCCTGTGGCGCATAAGCACTTATCAAGTGGGTGACAACCCCTTCAACAAGCACCTCCATAGGAATTGCAAATCCGAGTCATAATTGTAATCCGGATTTCGTAAACGGATTTCATGACAAATCCGGATAATCTAGATTTTCTGAATTTTTTAGAAAATCATTATGTAAGAACCTACCTGTTCTAAATAGATCCTTAATGTTAGTACATTAAGTTTATTAGTAAGCATTAAGCTGATTAGTATTAGTTCAAACAAAACTAATGTTTTGTAAAGTCAAGTTTTTGTTTTCGACGTATCTCCTGATTTTTTCAAGTATGCTTTATCAAACCTTACCCCTCGCGCCCCACCCGCTCCATACCATACCATACCATGCTGACAAGAAACGCGCGCAACCCAACTTCACATCATTTTAGTCATGGACGTCCAATGCTGAACATAAGCTGGGAGGACCAGTGACCTCCAGATTGGCAACTGCTTCCTGCAACCTTTATCAGTCCTATGCTGCGCTTGTCGGTACGTGGCTTCCACTCTAAAACCTTCCTGCCCCATCAGCCGTCAACTCTACGAGCTATGTGCCCCGCCCACTGCCACTTCAGCTTGCTAATCTGTTGGGCTATGTCAGCGACTTTTGTTCGTGTATGGATCTCCTCATCTCTGACTCGAATTTGCAAAAAAACACCGAGCACAGCGTGCTGATCACAGCCCTTTTCATAGCACGCCGTGACGCCTTAAGCTTTTTTATAAGGCTCATAGTAAGAGGCTACGTTTCAGTTCCATATGTCATTACGTAACACACACTGGTTGTAGACTTTCCATTTTAGGGACTAAGGTATTTTGGGCGAGCCCAGCCGGTGGTAGGGTAAAGCTGTATTTTGGGACGTGTATAAGTGCCCGAAAGAGGGCCTATATACGGAATAAATGAGAATTAATGATTATTAGCGAGATTCGAAGATTGACCTCTATCTCAAACCTAGCCAACTGGATCACTTATCCCAGGTAGACATATTAGTCAACAATTTTGAGAGAAGAGCTCCCAACTGATACTGGGTCGGGCGCAACATGGGCATTCGACATGACCTTTGTTTTGTCCATATTCATCCGAGGGCCTACTTGTTGGGAAACTCAAGTATGGCCATCGAGCATTGTTCCGAGGTCATTAAGTGATTCTGCCACAATATCGTCGGTACCCCGAAGGTGAGTGATGTACTCGGGGTTAATATTGATGCCAAATCCAGGAGCTTGTAAGCATCTTTCAATGCAGCGGTGAATAGTTTCAGTGATTTAATATCTCTCTGCCTTACGCCTCGCTACAGAGGAATCGCCTTCGTGCTCTGCTTCTGTACTCTGACTGACTTCTTCTGCTTCTGTACTCTCGGACCGACATGGTGGCGTTTTTGAATTAACACTTCAGCAGCTCGATGTACCGATAGTCTATTCCGAACCGCTGCATAGACTAGCACTGCCCAAGTCTCACTTCTCATAGTCCACGAAGGCCAAGCATAGTGGCAACTTGGCAAGTTATACGATGCGCTGCCTACCCACATAAAATTAGTTTATCTGTTTGCGGAAGTGACAGTCGATGAAAATGTTCAGAAAATTCGGATTCGATTTTCAAATTCGGATTTGAAATTCTACTAAAAATACGATGAAATCCGGATATTTCGGATTACGGATCTGCAATCCTTACCCCCAACCCCACGACCATCAGCCGATCGCTGTAGCGTTTCACTTCCAGAATGTCGTCCGCCAATCCTTCGGAGAGAACCACGGCCACCCCATTCGCCCCACTTACTGACTAGCCATTATTTTACTTAATTACTTTTGATTCTGTTTCATGATGTCGTCACTCGCAATATAAACTAAATAAAATTGTAGCTAGCAAGTCTCGGTATACTCGTAAAAGTAATTAGCTTCATAGTACATAGGAACAAGTAACAACTTTCCGAAGAATTTCAAAGAAAATGAGAAAAACCAAGAAATGGTGTTAAAGATGGGCTCGTACTTATAAAGACAAGTTAAGCTTATTAGATACTGGAACGATCGGCACTAAAATGCCTTATCTTCGCCTCTCATGGGAGAAACAAAGTGCCTATAATAACACAAATTGTGCCCGCGGCTCAGCCTCTATTAAATTAATCGATGGGGCGGATTTGCAGTCACGTGTTATAAATACGTTCAGTAACGTGAAACTGAAGTTCATTGTCAATTGTTTTGGATTTTTTTAAAGCCAAAAAGTTGTTGTTCGGATGGTTGTTATTTAAATATGCAGAAACAGCTCAACGGTATGGATTACTTGTAAATTTAGAGCCCGGCCACACGGTGTGGTTGTGTGTTGGCCTCTGAATGTCTTTGCAGCTTTACTCGAGCTCAGTACGTAGTACTCAGCCAGTAAGCGTCCTTGGCGTGTCGTAGTACCACAACCTTATTAATAGTTACATGAAGAAGGACATCGGAACCACGTTGCCTCTCCTAAGGCAACGCGCGTCATACCTGGCCACTCAAAAAGTTTGCGAAAAAAAACGTTTGTAGGTCACTAACCCAAGGAATTTACATGTATTATGTACTATAAATTCCTTGTACTAACCAAATACAATTAAAATAATTAAGGTCATTTACCATTATACCAATACGAACGTGTAATTATGTCCGATTTCAAACTATTCTTAAATTATCGTGTCTCATTCAACAACGGGACAAGTGCGAGTCTGACTCGCCTCCCGTGGGTTCCGTACAAATTTGTAGGTACACATTTTAATAGTTCAGGATTCGAGTTTCGCAGTTTAATTACAAATTTATTACAAAATTTAATTACTTATGTATAGTTCTCAGATTTTTAACTTGTAGTATAAGACGATAGTACTTACCAAATTTTATAGTTCTAGGTCAACGGAAAATACCCTATAAATTTTGGTTCCCTTAAGAGTGTCGAAATATTCTATTGCGTGCCGCAATATTTTTTCTTATCGTTTTTCTGGTCTGCAGTGGGTAAGTGGTACGCGAAGGGATATATTTATGTTTTTGCGGCATAATCGGCCATACTTTTTTAGAAATTAGATTTTTTCACAGATTTAAGGGAATGTAGACTTAAGTTTATGGTTTTAATTTCAACGTCGATACCTCCACGCGTTCCCGCGATAAAGGTTCTTGACACACACACGGACAACAAAGTGATACCCTATGAGGGTTCCGTTTTATCCTTTTGAGGTACGGAACCCTAAAAAGAATCTTCGTTGAAATCAATTTCACGTGACGATTTTTTTACGATTTCAAATGTCGCTGAAAACTTGACGAACCGTTTGATAGACTTTAAATGTATTTTTTGGATAAAGGCCTTTCTAAGGCAGCCGTGTACCGCTGGTATAACGAATTTAAGCGCGGCCGACTAACTTTGAGGGATGAAGAAAGAAGTGGTCGCCATTGATGACTGTTACGGCAGAAAACGTGTTAACAATGAAACATTTTAATGATGAAGATTTATAAGGAGCCAAAGATTGATGAAATTTATTATAAACAAACACCGTGACTTTTTAATTACCTAAGAATAATTCGTTAACATCATATTTGCTAAAGAAAACTTTCTAAAAATATTTGTGAAAAATGTCCTCAACCGTAAGATTGTGCAACAAAAATATTTATTTTAAAAAAACCGGCCAAGTGCGTGTCGGGCCGTGGCCCGTGCGCGTGCGCTGTGTAGGGTTCCATAGTAGCCCGTTATCACAATATAGAACGATTATGTTGTTCTTTGTTCTGAAAATAATTAATGGTAAAGATATTTCTATTTGGTACAAAATTATCTAACACCCAAGTTCAACGACTATTACTGCTAAAATAATAAAGTTATCTTAACCGCTATAGGCAATTTTCCTTTAAAGTTTATGAATTTAAAGCTTTCTAGTACTAACGGTCTCTTAGCAAAACCTCGGACAGACAGACAGACAGACGTACATGACGAAACTATAAGGGTTCCTTGTCAGGACTACGGAACCTTAAAACAGATCTATCATTACAAAATGAAATGCATTCCACCCAAACCAACTTAAATTAGTCTAGTAATATTTACGTACCTACGGAATGGATAACTTGTGGATAAATAAGTTTTTAATTTAATTTCCTTTAGCAAATATGATATTAATCGATGTTTAAACATGTTAGCCAAGTATTCCTGGTAGGTAATTAAAAAGTCACGGTGTTTATTGTGCTATAATATTTTAAGTAGATAGTAATTAATAAATAGTTTCAATTTCGTTCTAAACAATTCGGAACCTCTAATTAAAGAATTGATGTAACAAACAACCATACCTAGCACACCACCAAAACCAATAGTGAAACGTGTGTAGCTTCCAAGAATCGCGTGACGGTATTGTCATACGCTATATTATTTTCTTTCGAAGAGTAGATAATGCTGATAAAATTAGGCCTAATGTCCGTATTATAGACTGTTATTATCTTAGAAGTTGAATCGTTACGGTGCGGTAATACCACCTGAACGAGTCACATGTAGCTGATAAGAATAACGACAGTTCCAATTTAGTACGAACTGATTCGACATTCGTGGACGTGAGCTCGTTACCTAACGCTTTACCGGTTTTAGGCGGAGGACACATAGTTAAATTGTACCTAAACAATCAATAAGAAAATGAAGCTAAATCAGGTTTCCATGTTATACACGTCAACGCATGAATCGACTACGAAGGTATTTTCTCTGTAACTGTCACAGGTTCGGCAATAAAAACAAAGCAATTTAAGGCGCAGGATAAGGAGAACACACGTAAAAGAGGTGTTTTTGCACAATTTTTCTGGCGAAAATACTGGATATAGGATGTGGAAATTTGAAGTTTTTTCTGATGTATCTAAATACTAGTTATTATTTCTTATAAACAATAAAAAAAAATCAAAGTACCGCGAATACAGCGATCTTGTACACATTTATATTTTAAACGACGTTTTTGTTTAGTTTGAAAGTTGGTTTAGTTATTTATAACATTCTTACCTTTAGGTCGAAGAATTTTTTTTTTCAAATAGAAAACAAATTAAGAATTATAAGGGTTTTGGATTTATGATAATGGATTTTACTCTTAGCGCCTACTTTTCCATGAGCGGATATTTTGCTCGCAATGATAATCTATTTACACAGGAGCGCAACGGATGGATGTTTAGTCTGCTAGAAGCATTTCAAGTACTATCTTAGGCACGTAATAGATGTCTCGCAAGTCAACGCTAAATGCTCAAGGTCACTTGCCTTACCCGTCGCCTTAATCATATGTGTAATAAGTTACATACTATAAGTAAAAAAATTATTTTAAAAGAGTAAACCGACTTTAAAAAGCTGAAAAGCTAAAAATAATATCAACACATAAGTAAGTAATCAGTTACTTTTGGAGTCGGTGCCATCCGATGAGAGTTTAAATGTTTTCGTTTGCAGTTTTTTAAAGTTGCTTTAGTAAAATTTACTTATTTAATCTATTTTTAGTGATACATCCTCAACAAAACGAATCATTTGAGTGCAAACATGAGTTAACGGCTGAACACTGATTTCATCCCTAATTTTTCCCATCATAGAGGTGAAATTTTTCCAACCATTTTTCAATATCTTAAAGTTAAAGCTATTTGATAAAGAAAGAATCATCAAAATCGGTTCACAAATGCCGAAGATATTGGGCAACATAGGTACAAAAATCAGTTCGCACGGTATGGAGTTCATGTAATGTTTGATGATTTTCTTAAAGATCCCCTCATCAGAACTTGATCAAATTTATATAGGACCATTCCGAAAGTATTCCCTTTCGAACAAAAAAAGAACTATCGAAATCGGTTAACCTGGTAACGAATACCTTACCGTACCTTACTAAAAATACATTTAAAAAAACCGACGAATTGATAACCTCCTCCTTTTTTGAAGTCGGTTAAAAAGTGTTATTATGACTATAAATCAATCTCTCAGGTCATTAAATGTCTTTTTTTCGCAGGAAAATTGGAAAGTCAAAGTCAAAGTCAAAAATCATTTATTCAATTCAGGACAAAATTGCCACTTATGAACGTCAATAACAACATTATAGGCCCCTAGGGGGCCAGAACATGTCTCCTTATTTTTTGGGCCCTACTAGCGCTTCGAGACAAGACACAGACAATCTGGCAAGTGCTGAGAAGAAACGCCGGAACAAACTCAGTCACCACTAGCTGCCACACAAAAAATATAAATCAAAATAAACAGGTAGGTACATCAGTTTAGTGCAGGCTGGACTGACCATACATTCTTGTCATCAAGATAGTCTTGAATTTTATAATACCCCTTAGACATCAGTGTAGTTTTGACATGTGACTTAAATTTATTAATAGGAAGTTTGGTAACATTGTGAGGTATATTATTGAAAAATTTAATACAATTTCCCAAGAATGAATTACTTGTTTTGGCCAATCTAAAGTTTGGGACTACAAGTTTGTTTTTGTTTCTGGTGTTATATGAATGAATATCACTTTTCTTTATAAAAAGATCTAAATTTTTGCGTACGTACATGATATTATCAAATATGTATTGAGAGGCCACAGTGAGTATGTTAATTTCTTTAAAGAAATCTCTCAGGGATTCACGCGGACTAAGTTTGTATATAGCACGAATAGCTCTTTTCTGTAAAATAAAGATGGTATCGATGTCCGCAGCAGAACCCCACAAGAGAAGACCATAAGAAATAATACTATGAAAGTAACTGAAATACACCAGCCTTGCCGTTACAACGTCAGTTAGATGTCTAATTTTTCTAACCGCAAAGGCAGCTGAAGCAAGTCTCCCAGCCAGAGTGTCAACATGTGGTCCCCATTGCAACTTCGAATCCAATGTAATGCCCAGAAAAACAGTGGAGTTTGATAGATCAAGTTTTTCACCATTTAGTAAAATTACTGTGTTAGCTTGTTTCACGTTAGGCATAGTAAATTTAATACATTTGGTTTTTTTTGCATTAAGAAGTAAGTTGTTACTTGTGAACCAATTTAATACCTTAGAGAGAGCTCCGCTTACATCGTCAAATACCTCTTCGCCTCTTTTTAATTTGAAGATTAAAGAAGTATCATCAGCAAACAGAACTATCTCACAGGAGTCTTTAGAATAGAAAGGGAGATCGTTAATATAGATCAAAAATAGCAACGGTCCCAATATTGAGCCCTGGGGCACTCCCATTTGAAGCGGGGCGCCAGAAGAGTTAGTACCATTAACGTTTACTGTTTGTAATCTGCCTGAGAGGTAAGAATTTAACAATTTTGATGCGTTATTAGATACACCGTAATGTTTTAGCTTCATAATAAGTGTTTGGTGATCGACACAATCAAACGCCTTCGATAAATCACAGAACACACCTATCGCATCATGCTTTTCTTCATACGCATCCAAAATGTGTTTGACAAGTGCCACCCCAGCATCTGTTGTATTTCTACCTTTAGAAAAACCAAACTGTTTCTCGTGCAGTAAATTGTTAAGTTTAAAATGGGAGAGTAATTGACTAAATATAACTTTTTCAAAAATTTTACTAAAAGCAGGTAGAATGGAAATTGGCCTGAAATTGCTTGGGTCACTTTTTTCTCCTGATTTGAACAAAGGTATAATCTTACTATATTTCATTAAAGTAGGGAATTGACCTTGATCAATACATTCATTGAATAAATGTGCTAAGTGAGATGCTACGAGAGGTATAATGGGTTTTATTGTGTCAGTTGATATGCCCCACATATCCTCAGTTTTTTTCTGTTTCAATTCCATAAAAGTTTTGACTACCATAACAGGATTAATATGAGTGAAATCAAATAAGGAGTTGCACCCGTCAACACTGGACACAAGCAGTGATTTTGCATGCAGAGCAGATGAATTAAGTTGTTTTGTGGTTTCGACAGGTATATTACAGAAGTAATTTTCGAAAGCGCCTGCTACCTCATCATCGGATTTAATTTGCTTATTATCAATTTTTAGTGTAAATGTGTGATCGCGATGTTGTGTTTTACAAGTTTCTTTGTTTATAATATTCCAAGTCTCTTTAATTTTATTACTCGATTTATTAATTTTTTCACGTATATAATTAGATTTAGCTACCATACAGACCTTTTTAAATAACTTTGAGTATTTTTTAACATATTCTACAAATATTAGGTCATTATTCCTATACACTTTTTGATTATATAGTTCAAACATTTTCCTCCTACTGATATATATACCAGCAGTAGCCCAGTCACTGAATTTCGGTTTGAAATTGTTTATGACTAATTTCTTTTTAGGAAAGTTTTTGTCAAATTCGTTTTTGATTAGTTCAAACAATTCTTCATATAAGTTATTAACATTGTCATCAACAAAAGGTAATAGCGGTATTTTATCACTTAAGTTAGTTTTAAATCTTTCTTTGCGAGTATCAGTGACTGGTCTATATTGAATAACACTTTTAGACGGCACAAAACGGTGTTCAAACGTGACTGACTGACCGCAGTGATCAGATTTTACAAAATTTACGATAGATTTTTTAATCACAACACAGTTACAGAAAACATTATCCAAGCAAGTAGCTGTTGTAGCAGTAATTCTAGTCGGTTCAGCAAATACAGGCTTTAAATTGAAAGATTTAAAAAGACTTAGAAACCTAACCCGATAGGTTTTTTCTTCATCTATGATATCGACATTGAAATCTCCACATACAACTACCTTCTTTTTATTAGTAAATATTTTCCTGAGTAATTCTTCCATTATGGACTCAAACAATGTAAAATTACCACTTGGGGGTCTATAAACACAAACAATAATGTAATCGTCCAGCTCTGCACATGATATCTCAATAGTTCGCTCGACAGAGAGAGATACAATATCTTTTCGCTCTTTACATTTTAAGTTATTATTAATTAATATTAGTGACCCGCCACGGATGGCGTTCTCCCTTGAGAACGAACTAATAAGGCTACAATTATCTATGTGCAAAATAAATTCATACTTTTTGAGCCAGTGCTCAGTTACACATAAAACCTGAATATTCATTTCTTTTACAAATAGTTCAATTTCTAAGTCTTTTCCAGATAAGCCTTCTATATTTTGGTGCACTATGTTTAAATGATTTGAATCTTCTATGCTCGCTAGGTTTTGTAAGCAAGAGTTTTCCTCTATTGTCTGAATGTCTAATTTAAATAATTATTAATTGGAACGGATTCCAAAGGTCGAATATTCATGTCAATTGTCTGCTCAATAAAAGCAGACTTGGTAGCCAAGTTCTTGGCTAAACAATCTAAACAATATGATAGCGATAACGCTATTTGTCTTTTGAGATAATTATTGACAAAATAACTATCTCTCGTCAGATTTCGCATACCTACCACCACGGGGGCAGCGATAGGTTATGTAGGCATTTCTTGTATACCCAGGCATAGGACAGGTGATCCTGTACACACGGGATCACCCCAGTCTAGCAGGCTGTGCAATTTAGGCTCCGCGCTCACTGGCCTACTTGAGGGGGAAAGTTGAGTTCGGTGAAACGCTTCCCTCTTCTCCCCCCTTCGGATCGGGTCAGCAAGGGGTTATCCTTCCCAGCCCGATTCGCGGCCACCATTTGCGATGAAACCGCACCGCTATAAAAGGCCGCCCACGTCTCACGCTCTTGTCGCCCAGCATAGCTTAAACCATACTGGGAAGCGGGAGACTCCCACCAACCGCAGGGTCAGGACCCCGCTGCCCACCTGCACCGCGTTAAGCGGCATGGTCGTGCCAGGTCGCGGAGGACAGGGAGAACGGCGCACATTATCACCGACACTCCTCTTCCCCCACGACCACCATCAAGGCCGCACGAGCATGGAGCTCTCACCCTCTACACGTGTCGCCCTCACGGAGACGCATCCACAAGCGGGCAGCCCAAGCCCGCCGGGAGCGTATCTCACCATGGGTTTCTCTTGGCTTCACCGCGGTTCCACCCGCGGCTACTAAGCCCACTCATCGCCTTCGCTTTACACTTTGTTAGATTGAATTGAGTGTTGTGATTCCAAATTGGTATGTATTTTATCTTCAATATTGGATGAAGTTTGAAAATGTTAAAATTACTTATTCAAAGTTAAGATAAAGCGACAAACAGCAGTAAACTACCTAAACTGGGCCGACAGCTAATTAAAGACATGTCATCGTGGGCTAAACATTCTGCGTGTTAATTTAATTTAGGAGAGCCTTGCCTTCACATATTTGTAAATAGGTTAGTACTGTTTGTTTGGAAGTATTACTTATTAGTAATATTCAGTCATGTTTATTTACCCACTTATTAATATAATAGCTATATTTTGTAATTGTAATTTTAATAAATAGTAAATTTACCAGTGAGTGTACAATAAGACACAACTATCGTTATTGTGCAGCTCAGAAAAAGTACTTGATGTAGTTTGCTTTGAGTAGTATATTATCTATCGTAAAAACTGAAAACTAAAAGGTGGACAGTCGACTTGGTAAAGGTTGCAGGAAGCCGCTGGATGCAGCCGCTTCCAACCGGTCAATCTGGAAATCATTGAGGGAGGCCATGTTCAGCAGTAGACGTCCTATGGCTGAAATGATGATGATGATATGGGATTATCATCGAAATAAGAAAGGCCCCTTCACTCTGCATGCAATGTAGGGTGGTTAAATTAAAGTATTTTTTAAAAGTTTGTTGTTGATAAATGGCATGATTTCAACTGGCAAAATGTCAGTGAATATAGATGAAGCGATAGACGGACGAACATGGGGAATCTAAGTCCTGGTTTCCAACGGGTCTGTGTAGTAGTCGGTTTTGTGTAGCTAGCTAGCCACTTTTGGCTATGACCGGCTCATGGCTCATGTACACAAAGCTTTATTCTAACCTCGCTATACAAGCAATCCCAAGTGCAGTAAACTTTGTATACATTCGTCGTAACAATACTTTACTACGTATCCATTTGCGTAGGTCAAGATAAATATCTGATTAATAGTTGATGAAAATAAATAATTAGAGTACCAATTAAAAATATTTTAGTTTTAATATTAGATTCAGCGTGCTATGGAAAGGGTTATGCTCGGTATTGCTTTGCGAGATCCGGTAACGAACAAAAGCCGCTGATATAACCCGACGGATTGGCAAGCTAAAGTGGTAGTAGGCGGGGCACATAGCACATAGAACTGACGGCCGATGGGGCAGAAAGGTTCTACAATAGAGATGATTCGGCAAGCGCAGCGTAGGACGTTCACACAAGGTAGATAAACAACCTAGTGAAGGTTGCAGGAAGCCGCTGGATGGAGGCCACTCCTAACCGGCCAATCTGAAAGTCATTGGGGGAAGCCTACGTTTAGCAGTGGACGCACTATGCCGATTAACACACGCGTGCACCGCCGCGGTAGGCGGTGAAGCAGAATCTCAAGTTGCATTGGCCTCTATTAAATCCGTTGACACCAAACACACGAACACCGCGGTCGATCGGTTTCCTCGCCGCTTCTGTTTTGCTTCGTAGAAATGGATGAACCCAATAGCTTCTTATTTTTTTCTCTCTATGCCATAAAAGCCAGATTTCTGCTACCACTTCAGCATCCATTCTTGCCAGTGTGATCAAACTGGTCAAAACCGCGTTAAATCAATCCGCGCGGACAGGCGCGTAAACCGCCTTACCGCGCGGAGCACCGCTACGAAATCCGCTTTCCGCCTCCGCCCAACGCGGTAGTGCGGGGTGCCGTGAGTTAATCGCCTATCTATGGGTGTGATGATGATAATGATATGATAATGATTAGATACCAGAGTGTAAAATGTTATAATGTAAACCGTCAGAATTTAAAACAGTTCATTTTATTTTTCATTAAGTAATGTTTCTAAATGTTTTACGCTCCACCAATACATTTACTTCCGTCTGTCACTCAACTTTTAATAAAAATAAATAGTTAATCATTCCCTGTTTTCCGCCTATATTCTGTGTTCCTAGGTAGGTAAAGGTTTCAATTGTTGGTCTTTTTCCCTGTAAGCGAAAGGTAACATAGTATTAGTTAGTTATTAGTAACATAGATATTTTGACGACCGTTTGGTGTACCTAGTGGTTTGCGCTCCGGACTACAAAGCCAGCGGTTGCGGGTTCGAATTATTATTTATGTATTATTTAACTTGTACAGCTTTATTCTTAAGTACTTTACAAAATCCTTTGTAAATATGTAGAATTGGACACTTAGGGCCACTTTCACCACTTGCTGATAAGTTTCGGATAACCTATCTGGCACTTGTTTTGACAGCTATCTTTTTCGTCTATCGTTTTTTTGACTAGCAATCATAAAAGTGCCAGATAGGTTATCTAGAACTTATCAGCAAGTGGTGAAACTGGCCCTTACTTGCCAAGAGTTTTTGCATATAACTAAATTTTAAAACATGGCAACGACCCAAGTTTTAAGAACTGAGTTCAGGTTGATTAATTTAACTGCACCAAAAATAATAATTATTTTTCGTTATAATTTATTGTTGGAGTCGCAGTTGGTTTTTAATCAAAAGGTAAGTTTATTTGTTATCTCTAGAAAGGATACTGCAATGTGGAACTATTCGATACTTTCAAAATTCTCTTTGCAATGAACGTTTGACGCGAGTTTCGAAAGCTCACGATCGACACGAAAATTGTACGCAATATATTTTTCAAATACAAAAATGCTTACATCGTGCACAATAAATTCCGCTCAAACTGAGGGACCGCGTCACCATTTTGTAAATTTTTTTGCGAGTTATACATTTTTTATTCGTGACCACAACATTGCCTGGCAAAAACTTAACATAGACCAATGTACTCAAAGGTGATTTTTTTAAAGTGTAAAATATGAGGGTTAAAAACCTACATACTAATGATAATAATTTTCTTTGCCGAAGAAATTAGATAATTACCTACTTATCGCAAATTATTTTGATAGTTTACGTTTGCCGCGTTACTAGTTTCTTGGGCAATCTTGAGGGTTCTCATTATTTGATATTATGAGAACCCTCAAGTATTTTACACTTATAAAAATTCACCCTATAATGAAATTTAAGCAAGTGATTCCGAGCCAAGATAACCGAATAGCAAATCTCGTTACAGGACTGTACAATGTTTATGTTTAATTTATAAAATTTGTGACAGGCATTTATTTCCTTAACATCCCTTCCTTGAATAGGCTCTCACGAAGATTGATTCCATCTTTTCGTCGATAAGCTGATATTGTAAAAGTTGAATAAGGGCATCGTGGGTAAAATAATTACATCGAATTTGATATCGGTTTATCAATTTTCGTTGATCGGGCAAACTCTGAATTCGGCAAAATTTAGGTATGATTTTAAATTTTGCAGTTCAAGCTTTTATTTAACCGTTTTTGTAGAGCTCTATGTGGAGAACTATGCATTATTATCGGCTCGTATCTACTTATTAAGGGTAATTAAGGTAAGACTTATACTGCAATGAATGACAAAACAATCAAGTATTTCCTAGACAAGAATGCACATACAGATGAGTAAAATTATAAACTATGGAGTGCCTATTGGCCCTGGATAAAAATAAAGTACTTAGCAAGTTGAAATTATATTGATAACATCAAATATATGATGTGTGTGTGCACTAAAAGTTTTAATAATCAAGATCTTATGTCCTCAAAGAAGAAAATATCGGATTTCTATTAAAGAGAAAACAGATTGATTCAAAATTGACAGCGTTTGTTGTTTGGCTCACTACCTACCTATAGCAGGTATCTCGACTTAAATTGTACCCACCTAAATAAACAGAATCGGTCTCCACTAAAACCCTGTTCAATAAATGCAGGCACTTGCCTTCTTTGATTATGAAAAAGGTGAAGAGAGGTGCTAAGGGGCAAAAAGGTGGAGTGCCTAGCGAAAAGGGTGTGCTGGGAGAAATTGTGTAAAAGTACCCTTGAGAGAATCTCGACCTCTGAGTGCGTTTATATTGTGACGGGAGTATGCCCACTGGTCGATGCCAGTGGGACGGTGCTGTGTAGCATTTCTTCCGCAAACGTCGATTCGATGGTTTAACTAAACTCTAAAGTTACAGGAAGATTGTTACATCAATATGAAAGAACATAAACGGCATGTGCCGTGTGAGGACGGCCGTAAAGAATACTCTTCTCCACCGCTAACAGGAGGCATGTCGTAAGAGACGACTAATTCCTGTAGTACGAGACGGGCAGCAGCGTCTTCGTGCAAAATCTTATAAAAAACTGCGCTCACTAACCCACCTGCCAAGCGTGGCGAGTATTGGCAATCCCCCCTATGGCTATGGCTCTCTCTCTCTCCTATGGCTAAAACGATGATGATGATGAAACGGCATCATGCATTGCCGTATTCTCTCAATACACTTAGTACCATTTAAAAAATCTATCAAGCACAAAACACATGGATTTCAACCACGTCTTTTTAACCAATAATACCTTTTAAGTTAAGGTTGAAAAAACAGAAAATAAGCACTGGCGTATGAATAGCGTAGGCTTTGAGTCAGGGGGTCACATAGTCTAGGTCCAGTCAGTCTAGGGTGGGCAAAGTTTCTACACAAAAAAATCGCGGTATCTACTTGGTACAAACTGTATTAAATGCGCGTTTTATAGTTTTTTACTTAATAATGTAAAAATGATTATTTAATCAAGTAAAGTGCACATTACGTTCATAAAGTTTGTACCCTTTTTGCAATTGATGATAAAAGTTACACCGACTACAATTTGAAACACATTTAAGAATGTTAATTAGTCCTCAGACCTATACTTAAGCATTGTGTCGACACGTAATATTCATGATTAATTAAGAGGGCTTATATCGTCAGAACTCCTTTTAATATAAGAGCCGAATTTCCGAATACATAATTGTATACGCTGCCCATATTTGCTTGAATAGAAGATTTTAGTACAAAGAATTAATCAAAGACTTTCCGTCCCGTTATCCCAGTATTAAGTAGCTCAATGTTTGCTAACTAAGTCTCGGTAAACACAATTAAAACGGCATCTCGCATGTGGACGGATTCCAACAGACTTAGGTATAATTTTCCATTGTAAATCCGGGCTTTGAAGAGGCCCTTTCAAAATTCCCCATCTGCCCTAAAGGAAATTTTAATGATACTAAGATACTCCGCAATAGAAGGAGCCTGGATTTTAAATAGATCTAAAAGCAAATGAATGATTTACGTTCATCAGAATACAGCATTTAGAGAAATATGAGATTGAACGAACAATGAAATATTTTATTTGAAAGGAGCAGACATTATTTAATATGTATACTAAGCAATTTAATCGTCATGTCCAGGTGTCGGTGGTGCATTAGGACTTTAGGGATCTACCATTACTATCAATTAAGATAACTTAGTTTATCGAAGACTCTTTGCAATTCGTTAGATTAAATCTAGCATTTTTTGTTGAGCATATTAATCAGGTTATTTATTATCAAAAACACACGGACAAAGTTCCAAACAAACCGTGTATGTATTTCTAATCAATAATGTGAAATTAATTAAACTTGTTAGGTACTCAAAATATATACATAATATTGTACACTCGCGTTTCACGCCGACTCTCGATTCTAGACCATTTTTATGGACCATTAAAGGGTCTTTAAGTGTACTTTATTTGTCGACTTTTTATTATCCAGACTGTACATTAACGAGTAAAAAACTGGGCTCATTCATAACGAGCGAGGCCACAGTGAGTTATTTAGATTGACAAATTAAATATACTCATCGAATATTACATAAGAACTTGGTTGAAAAAATACTAGGCAATTTATTTACACTCTTCTCGATAAGTTTTGTTTAGTATCATACTTATTTTATTCACAGAGTGAAATAAATAAAAACATAATAAATGTGTACTTCTAACAATCACACCAATTATTATAAAGCCTGAAACTCAAAAGCACCTACTAGGACGACTAGATAACGGAAAAACATACTTAAATGTATAGGTATTTACAAACATCCATGACTAAGGCACTAATCTTTGTGCTCATCACATTATCTTTTACCCCTTGCGGGATTAGAACCCGGAACCGCCTTGCTTTGTAGACCGGAGACCATACGACCAGACAGTCGTAAAATTAAATAAAAAACCGGACAAATGCAACCGGACTCACCCACCTAGGTTTCTGTACAATATTGTAGGTACATATTATAAATAGTTCAAGAATCGAGTCTCGCAGTTTAATTACAATTTAATTACAAATGTATAGTTTTCAGATTTTTCTCTATATATAAGACGATATTACTTGCTAAATTACATAGTTCTAGGTCAACAGAAAGTACCCTATAAATTTTTATTCCCTTGAGAGTGTCGAGATATATGTTTTTGCGGCATTAACGGCTGTATTTTTTTTACGTCAACTTATTTTTTTTTTTACAGTTTTAAGGGACTGTAGCCTTGAGTATATTGTTTTAATTTTAACTCGATACCTCCATGCGTTCCTGAGGTAAAGGGTCTTGACAGACATAACGGACGGACAGCCAGACGGACAAAAAAGTGAGCCTATAAGGGTTTCGTTTTTTCCTTTTGAGTTACGGAACCCTAAAAATTAATAAATAAACGTTACATGGAGGCAACTTTCAACTTCATTCATATACAGGATGTCCCGCAACTCAAGGATAACCTTGTAACCACATATTCTATACATCACGGTGAACAACGTTAGTTTTATAACTTTTTCAAATTTGCATGAAAAAATCCTATACAAAATTACCAAAAAGCCGATTCAATTTGTATAGAAAAACTAAAAATTTGTATACATATTTTTAAAGTCATAGAACCATAATTACCGTTAACTAATAATAATTTGGGGGACGCCTATGTTCAGCAGTGGACGTCCTATGGCTGAAATGATGATGATGATGAATAATAATTATTATTAGTAAACTGTTTACTAAGATGTATTAGAATATGTGGTTATAACGTTATCCTTCAAAATATTCATTCAAAATAGCATAATAATTTTAAGCTTAAAAAATACGCTCTGTATCTTTAGCACCAAATCAATTAAGGCCAACAGTGGGGTTAAGATGATCATTGATTCATGATTTTTTCTATATTTGATTATTGCAGTTCTATCAAAAAAGTTATGTTTATTATATCAGACAACCAAGTTTAAATACCTTTGGAACCGTTTGTTTTTTTTAAGTAAGTGCTAGGTAAAAAAAAACTCATGTGATGTTAAAAAATTACTAACCTATAAGTATTAATATAGGTCTTAATAATTTATCACACAAAATGTTGTCGAGTTTCTGTCTAAAATAAGTAATGTTGTTACCCAGACTCAGGGCCGAATTAAGGAAGTTCCGAAGGAGAACTTCTTTGAATACAAATGTTAGTGTAAAATAAAATTATAAAAGCCTTTTCACCGAAACCCAAGCCATCCACACATACTTGCAAGTCTTGAAAGAAATACGTGAGTTTTGAATGGCGGAGCTCGGAGTTGTGAATAGACTGGCCGCTGGGTGACACGTATCGTAATTAGGGTTCCGACAACACTTCAACAGAGGAAACGCTATTAAGAAAGTGTCTATAATAAACCTCAACATTGATTCCGAATTAACATACAAATTAAAATATAAACATTTATTTCAGGCTAAGTCCATCAGTTGGTAGTAAGAAAATAGTGACACTCCAAGCTTATAAAAGTACCTATATATTAATATGTATTGTATGTATTCTACAGATAGTAAAATGTTTCGCCTCTACAATTAATGGAGAATAATCAGACCGTAGACATATTTAATGACAACTTGTCCAGGTTCAGGACTACATTAATGGACGAATTCTCAAAAGAATAACTTCAGTTGGAAAAAATCTCAAATATCAAACATACATAACACGGTTTGGTTGTAAAACATAGTTTAATGATCTTAATTTCATTAATTCGCACACTTCTTATGACAAATGGACAGGTTACGTTTAATGGTAATGGCGTTCATTAAACGACCGTACATAATATGTCATACAGTACGAGTAGGTATGTCAGCGCAATCATCGAGGTGAGAAATAGGAATTCGGTAGAAAGTACGAGTAGCAGCCGATAAAGCGGCGACAAAATTGAGTTAACGAACCACCCACGAGGAACCACCCACGAGCCATTACTACGGACGACTGTGCTTTGAACCCAGACCAGTCATAATTCACGGTCTGTGACACAAGCGACATTGACGATGATTGGAATAAATCACTAAAGAAAAAGGAATAAATAAACTACAGCTTAATAATTATTATTATATCAATCGTGCATTGCAAAACTACACAGAAAGCTGAATATAGGTACAATTACATACTTTCAAACAAATATATTTGTAGGTTTTTTTTTACCTTTACCTGCAAGATTATGTGTAGAGTATCAATTTTTTTCCCTGGCTTTGATATTACTCCATTGTATAAGTGATTGCTGTATGTTATCTGACTGCGAACTATTAAGGAAATATCGTACGATTTTATATGTATTTCCTTGGATTTTTTGGTTTACTACTATCGTGCCGAGAATAAGGACGTAGATGCTGGCCATATTGTAATAATAACGACCTATACAACATCCAGCCAGACCAATGGTCGGGTATACAATTAGATAGGTACTATAATATCGGGCAGTCGATAGTAGCGAGCGATAGAATCGCCCTGTAACGAAGTGGCAGTTCTCCAATTACGGAAAGTTATTTATAGGATTTTTTGAGTTGAAGTACCATTTATGATTTTCCGAACTATTAGGTTATAATATTAAATTACAATTTTAATAAACCCCCGACACAAATGTGCAGCATCAGCTCAAGGCCTCGATCATCATTTATCTAATACCGACCTATTGAAATCATTCTTATGAGTCCAGACACGATGTATCTGCTATGAGTTACTGAGGACTTAGGAATCCAGCAGTGTCTTTGATGTGCATCATCAGTTCATCATCTATAGAACAACAACAACTACTCATTTAAACATGGTTGTGAGTCCAAACACACTAAATCGGCTGTAAATTGCCGAATGCCTAATTGGAAATCCCGCAGACTTCTTGATGTACAGCACCAGCTCAAGGTATCAATCATCATCTATTTAACACCTACTCATTGAGACTCTTCTTATGAGCTCTAACATGCTATATCGTCTGTGAGTTGATAATCCAGCAGTCTTCTTGATGTGCAGCATCAGCTCAAGGCCTCGATCATTATTTATCTAACACCTGCTCATTGAGACCATTATTATGAGCCCAAACACGCTGTATCTGCAGTAATTTGCTTTGGAGTTGGAAATCCCACAGATTCCTTGATGCTGGAGGATCAGCTCAAGGTTGTCATGTCTTGGAAATACTATTAAGGTATCAGTGCATCATTTCAAACCTGTGCAACCTGTGAAAGTTTGCAATAAGCTGAATATTCTTTTGTCAAGTAGGAAATGAGCTGGTAACTTTCAAACGGCTGAATAGATCTTCATATAATATAGCTAAGAAACATCTCTGTAATAAGCTTTAAAACAAAAAAAAACTACATCAAAATCGGTTCTTTCGTTTGGGAGCTACGATGCCACAGACAGATACACAGATTTATACGTTAAACTTATATTACCCCTCTTTTTTTGTCGAGAGTTAAAAATGGAGAGCCACGCTTAAATGTACTACACTGTTTGTTTTGTATGGTGTGCAATAAAGAGTATCTATCTATCAAAAATGTTCTGTTTCTGAGATAAATGTTTTTACTAGGTTTAAAAAAAATACAATGAACTATCGTGCACCTAATCGGGCAGGGCTAAGTATGGATATTATTAATGAACGCATTAGTAAATACATTTTATCGGATTACGAGTAAAAGAAACATTAGAAAAAAGAAGATCTCAGTTCCACGCGTATATGATGGAACTGAGGCCTCCTTTTGTGTTTCGCGAATTCTTGTATACTGCCGAAAGTTTCCGATATAAAACTTCCTTGCTTGCATGGTTGAAAAGGTATATCTTTTCAACCATGCAAGCATGTGTTTTTCCGTAGTTTTATAATACACTATTTACTTTTAAAGCTTTTGGAAATCTAAATGATTAAATCCCATCTTCAGTTCCACATTATCTGCAGAATATGAGAGCTAGGCGGGTCATAATATCTTTTCAGCAGATTTCAGTTCTGTTTAAAAAGACTCGCCCTACCTGTGAACTGTATGGAATATTACTGTTCCGAAGAGCTACGAAAACTCTGTTACTGCCATTTTTTCCTCTGCACATATCCATAAAATGATTTTTGTAACATTGTTAGTCAAAGTTAATATAATAGCGTAGCGTGTTCATTTCTGTTCTGTGTAATGTTCCATTAAGTGAAAATTATTATTTTAAGCTTCTTAGAATTTAAAGACGGTTTTAATTGTTTATTTAAAATATCTTGACTTGTCTATTGTTGCTGTTAGCTTAGTTCTCTACAAGTCAAATCAGTTGAGGAAGCTAAGCTAAAGATATCTTGCTCCTACACCGATGTCATACCCTATTTTTGCATCCTTAAAGGAGAATTTTCGTCTTGAAATTTTATGAGACCACCATGAAGTACACTCTATTTAATAATTAACGACCTACTAAAAATTGGTTCACTTTTGGCAAAGATATCGAGTGTGTGCACCCACCCTGCTTGTTATGTTACATCATGTCCAATATCGCATCAAGATACAACACAACTTCAGTATCGAGAGATGGCGCTGTATTATAACCAAACCTCGATACTACACGTTATTATTTTATTTCAAACCTGCATTGCGGTGGCAAAGTTTTCGAATTTATTTGTAAAAAATATTAATATTTAGACCATTATGGTATGTAGATAGAACTTGGTCTTAGTTACGTCGCCCGATATTATAATTGTAGAACGATTTCAGCTTTCTAACAGTTGCAACAAATCGTAAAAATGCTTAAAACACACACAACATATTAATACTATGTTATGTAATTAAATTAGCGATATAGTGGCGATTCTTATTGGCTGCTAACACAAGTCAATGATATTTTATTTCAGTTATAAAGTTTAGCAGAACAAGGTAGGTAATATACTTTTATAGTAAAAAATATTTTTATATTATATTTTACTTTTTGGCTTTATTTCGTCGACAAATTAACAGCATCTCATCTCAACATTTCAAATTATCCTTACTTATTTCCGCTTTTTTATTATTTTACGAAAATAATTCTAAGTAATTATAAATCCTTTCAGTTTTGTAAGTGTTTTAAAAAATCTTAAAAGATGTAGGAATCAAGATTTTTAGCTATACCAGTGTTGCGATGTTTTCTTCAGTTTTGCTAGTCAGTCAATGCTGGTTTGTAATGATTTTGTCAGTCTATTGAACACACAAAAAATAATTAAATATTACATATACAGTAAGTAATACATCACGGTTAGTAATGTTTTAAATTAAATTTCATGCATGCTATAAATTCTACCTTGTAGTTTAGTATCACTATAGGAATACATTGTCAATCGTCTATTGACTGAGTGATGAATTTTATTACATAAATTATTACGGTAGAGTATACGAATATCGTTTACCTATTGAAGTTTTCAATCGAGCGCGACAAAAGTTTGAGTGAACAAAATAAAATACCTCCTCGATGCGAACGGCAGTTTTTCGGAGCTCCGTCTCGTATAAAGCGTGAAGAATGGCGGAGAACATTTTGATGCCATTGTTACACTTTCAGAAGAGGACTCGGAACAGTTGATCCCGATTTTATTGCAGCGCTCATATTGCAATGCATACACGTGATGTTTTGCAGTGTGTAACGTGCCACCGCTGCACCGGCGACCACTCTGGATGAGCAATACGGATTGGAACAATTGAATACGGTTTGTACTTACAAGAGTGCTATGGATTACTTCGGATTTATTTTAACTTTTACCTGAAAGGTTTTCTTTTCTTTGCGGAAAAAATAACAGATCAAGCTCAAACAGTAACCTGTTTTTTTAACCTATTTCATTTAGGCTCCAATCTGTCACCACGCCTTAGGACACAGACTTGTATGTAGGTACAGACAGCACGTCAATCAACCTACCACAAAACGTCAAATTTTCTCAATTGATATTGATCTCTACATCTCGGACTTAAAGTTGAAAATCAATTCAATGACCTTTAACTTTTTGGGTAGGTAGACCTGCCGTTGTCTGTACATACCTACTAAAGCTATGAGTAACTTACCTATTGTAAAGAGTTAGTATAAAATTGATTTGATTTGATTGATATCATGGGACTGATAGCTCCTCACTAAAATAATATTGTAAAGTAGCTTGAGAAATAAGGTGCTTTTATTTATTTAATTAAAAATGAACTCAAAAAATAATATAAAAATAGGTTGAGTTTTTATTAGTATACAATATTTTAGGGTTTGTATATAGGATGTTCCGTAACTCAAGGATAACCTTGTAACCACATATTGTAACCATATTTATCTATGATGTATATATATACAAATTTAATCGGCTGTCGCAAATTTTGTATGGAAGTCGAAAAATTTTCATGCAAATTTGCAAAAATCATAGAACAAAAGTTGTTCATCATGATGTATAGAAAATGTGGTTACAAGGTTACGGGACATACTGTATACTCATGATAACAAACAACTTTGCCCACAATACGACTTAATTTTGTTAGTATACTAAAACAACTTCTTAACATGATTGCGGCCGGCAAACTTAAGATAGTTAACTACTTTATTGGGCAAAGTTGTTTGTTATCATGTGTGTATACAAACCCCTTAAGTATTTTACACTAATAAAAATTCACCTATATACATCGTTAAAATCGAGCCCGTAACTTCTTAGAAAAAACAATCTTTGCCTTGTCGTTTCACTATCATCTCAAAAAATCGTATATAGGGCAAACATTTTTGCACAAAAATACACAATAAACATTTTATTTTAGCATTCGAGTCCATTTAGCTTGATTGAAGAACAGAATCAGACAATGTGAAACTATTGTTCGGCAAACCTTCGATGTGCGCAAGATAATGATTCTGGAATCCGTATAAAAACCCATTGTATTGTTTTAGATATAAGTAAATTAATTGTTTTTGTTTTGAACCAGCTGGCGCACTATCGGAAGGTACGAAGATTATTCTTCCACATATTTTAAATAGAGTTTAGACAATCATACAGAACTTTAAAAAGGAAACATGGAGTTTGATTATGCTGATAAATAATAAAAACCATTCATTATTGCCTTAAAATGTCGTTGTCTAAAATCTACCTATGTATTGTTTAGAAATAGAGTACAAGGAGATAATCAGGAACGGGTGTCAAACAATCCTTTTATATTTGTCCCAACCGCACTCGCCGGTTGGGTACTCGTAAAAACTTACCACTTCATCGAGTGGGTTTCATGAATCGGGGTCCACTCGGCGATGGTCGGAGGGGCTCGGGGAGGCTCGGCCCTTTTGGGCGGGCGGAACTCAGTCTTTGAAGCCAACGGCGGAGGATACACGTCTGCGCGTTCGTTTCCGAACGATAGGACATCGTTAAGTACTTTACATACAAACACTTATAACACTCCAGGTGCTACGACTACCAAAACAAACAAGATCAGATTTTTTTAAGCTAAAAAGTACTCGATTCGTTCGTGTGAGTGCGTGTCTAATAAGTTTAAAGTGAAATTGGTTTGTGTAAATTACTGACTGAAACACGTTGGGAATGATGTTTGGGCCTAATAAAAGTATTTCAACTTATGAGGTAAGAGAACATTAATAGCGTTTTTCTTCTGTAATGTATATAGAAGTCGTAAAAGTTATTATTAAATTCTAAAAAAAAAAGTAGGAGTTGTTTTCGTACTTTATACAAAGCAAATTTTTGTCTCTCTTCTTATATACTTATTTGTCGTGTTTACAACTTTGCAAAAAATATAAGTCCACCTTTTGTACGATTTTTATTTGTGCAATTAAGTACTTATAAAAAATAAATATTTTATTTTTATACAAAACAATTATATTTATGCAAATGCAATATTATTAACATAACTTATTATTAAGGTGTGTTAACTTAAACAACATGTTTTAATTAAGCTTCAGTAGTTTGTCTACAATGTACCCTTGTCAGTCATGACATTTCTATAAATAAATGATGTTGCTACTAAGAAAACAATGTTTCATGAATGCCAAAATAACTCCAGATCAGTTACCTAGAACTTAATTAGAAAAATGTACTATGTAACATACTGACTGTACTTGGCTTTATGTCGACTAATTAAGAATTTGAAGGGTTTCTGTAGAATTATTCTAATACTAATTGCCAGTTTCTTTATTAAACATACTGAAGAGTAAGCAGACGAAAACTATTATTTGCAATGGAAAGCTTAATTTTAATTTATTTGTTCTGCCGCTAGACGTCATTACTACTTATAATATATACATATTTGGAATTAGGCATAGTATTTAAATGTTTTAAAAAGAGATACCTAACTAAACAATCATTTTTATAAGGTACAAGTGTTTTAAGAGCTACAAAAAAGAAAATTGCCATTTCGTAGTACGCCGACTGTCGTAGCACAGTAAATCGACGTGCTACGAAGACATTTCGTAGTCTTTGTGGTGACACTGGAAACATTAAAACTCGTAGCAAACTAGCTTTTTTCATTCGCTTTTTTCGTAAACGCGGATATAGCGGTAGATATGGCGGTAAATTATCAATACGACTTTCCTCCAAATAATAAAACGATACTCAAAGTTAAATATTCTGTAGTGTATAAGATGAATGTAGTTTTGTTAAAAGGGAGTTATTTCACAATTTGCTGTAATCAATTTGATTTCATATACTGGGTGTAACGAAAAGGTGAAATAAAACTTTAAGGGGTTATTCTACGGCTAAATTACATCAACTTTTTCTATGGGACCAACATCGAAATCGCAAAAAAAAAAAACACTTTCCCATACTAAAACGCGACCAGCTGGCATCAGTTTGTATGGAAACGTCAATTTTTTTTTGAGATTTTGATGTTGGTCCCATAGAAAAAGTTGATGTAATTTAGCCGTAGAATAACCCCTTAAAGTTTTATTTCACCTTTTCGTTACACCCTGTATAGTATGCTTGTTTTATTTTTACAACCTATAGTAAAAGCGTTTCAAAATAGTTACAATAGGTAAGGTAGATACAAAGGTTTTTTATTCTATTCCGGTTTCAAATAAAAAATTAAATTCTCTAATTAAAAATAAAAGACTGTCTATGGCTCTTTTAATGAAAACAGCACAGATATGACACACCTTGCGTGTCACAACTCCGATTTTAAGCCGGAGATAAGTTCGACTAAAGCCAGTTTTCTTTTTGTTCAGTTGACGCGGCTACACTCATCAGTGGGACATGTTTATGGTGAACTGTGCAATACTTAGTTGTACAAATACAGTTTGTCAGGAGAATAGGCATATTTCCTTTTACGTAAAGTCATAATTATGAAGTATCTACGATAAATTTGAAGAAGTGGTCAGTATATAATAATACAGCTGTCAAACAGTAACCACAGGAAATGTTAAAAGGCATAATAACATCGCAAACCTTTACATTTAAATAAAACGCTATCGCAATAGTGCAAAAAGACATGGCATGGCATAGACTTATTCCGACAGTGGTACTTTAGTTTGATATTTGCCAAAGGGCTATGGCTTAAAAAATACACCAAATTAAAATACTTGATGTTATTATGATCACAACTCATAGGTTTAGTGTATTTTTAGTTTATATTGATTTACTACTGTGCTACTATTGCAGCAACGACTAACATAATCAACTTTTTTTTTACAATAACATCATTTATCTAGCCCCAAACTAAGCAAAGCTTGTACTTTGGTGACTAGATAATGAATTAACATATTTAAATACTTTTATAAACATCCATGACTTAAGTACAAACGCTCGTGCTCACCACCCTTTGCGGGATTCGAACCTGCAACCGCTGGCTTTGTAGTCCGGAGCGCGAACCACTACACCAGACGATCGTCAAATGGATGAAGGATTACTATGATTGTTATTTAAGTGGTTTTTATATGTGTTACTTTAGGTAGGTATGCCTACTCCCCAAAAATGATGATAACTTTTTTTAAAAGCCTTCTCCGTTATGAAGCGTAACGTGTCTTACTTGTTTTGTAAAAAAGGTGTTATAATATACCTAACTATTATTTACGCATTTCGCAAATCAGATGTTACTCTATTTCCTATATTTGCATAACAAGAGTTCGCATAAATGCGTTTGCAATAGAGTGCCTGTAAACTCCTCAAGCGAGTCTGAATCCAAGTCGCAATGGTCTAAAGTGAAACGGCCAGAGCCCGTGAGTCGGCTAGTTCGTTACCCACTAAGGGGATTATCGGCGTCGCGTCGAGGCCGACTAGGCGCGTGACTATACGTACACTGCTGGCCAAATTCAAATTCATATTCAAATTCTTTATTCAGTATTAGGTTTTTACATTTCTGCATTACGATAGAGGATTTCTTTTAAGTAATTAAATACTTGTGTTAGAAAACGCCGCTTTCCGTTCCGCTCCGCTCTATATTTAGGTATCTGATCCCGTTTTTCCATTGTGAACCGAATTAATCGAACAAATAAAATAACTGTTTGGTAGAGAACGATATGTTTCAGGGTGAAAGATTACTTAATTCGGCTATATTTTTATGTTTAGGCTAACTAAACCTTATATCAATTATGATATTCTAAGTTGACATAATAATGTATTTTATTGAAGTATTTATACTACAATGCATATTTACAAATGTATTTTTGAATAAGAAAAAATCCTGTCCTTTATTAGTTTTCCGACAGAGACTGCCTTTTGAAACTGTCTTCATGACTCTTTTTTCAATATTAAATTATTTATTGATTTTGAATATAGGTACGTATGTCAAAAAAAGTATACTGCATAGTAGAAATAGAAAACAGAATTATTTATGTTTAATTGCTAAGAAACTCGTGTATGGTACAATAATTTCTTTAACCTAAATCAGATTTTATTAAGGTTAACGACTAGAAGGTTACTAACTAGAAAGTATATTGATATAACCCCAGTGTTTATAAAATCAATTAGGTAAACGAGCATTTTTAAGCATGGCATGTAAGAAACTTAAATGTTTCTAATTATACGGCCGGCTGTGTACGTATTTGTACCGCATAACGAACACTGCCTGTATTACAGTATAATGACCGGAGTGAGCTATTTTTACGCCCATATTTTATGAGGACTAAAAATTCTGCATCGATCGCACACTCTTGGCATTTGTGCCAGCGTGCAGGTAATGCGTGAGACGTGTCACGGTAATGTTCGCTTTTACTTGTACTTTTGATTTATTGTCTTTGTCTTCAGAAGTGCTTACCTACTTTAATGTTACAGGCAATTACTCCTTATTTTGCTGCGATACCAAAATTCCTTTTGTTGTGTCTTGGTTTGTAGCTTTGAATTATTGATGTTATAACGACCTCTCAAGAGTTGATATATTGACGGAGTATTCACCTGCGGTCAGGGATCAATTTGTTCGATTATTTTACTTTAATGACTTAGCATAACGGCGTGGAGATTGGCGGTAAAGCAAAGGTTTCTGGATTCGATTTATAATTGGGACTAATTTACAAATTGATTTTTATGAATTAACTTAAGTTTGGGTGTGCTAGCAAAAAAATAAACAGCATGACAATAGGTGTGTTGTCTGGCGCATATTTATACAGGGTTATTTTTATTACATCAAGAACCCCCCTTTTTGTATGGGACCAACATCAAAATTGCAAAAAAAAACACTTCCCCATACAAAGCCGCCGACCAGCTGACATCCCTTTGTATGAAACAGTATTATTTTTTAGCGATTTCGATGTTGGTCCAGTAAAAAGTTGTTGTGTTTGAGCACCAGAATCAGCCCCTAGGGGATTGGTGATGTTTTACAAATAACCCTGTACATTAACTAATTGTATTTAATTATACCTTACACTGTTATTCATTACGGTTTAACGGTCCACACGTCAACAGTATCCACAGGTTATTTATTTATTTACTTTTAAGAATTTTAAAGTGAGCTTTTAAAGTAATCCAACAAACTCACAAACCATATAAATACCATTCAAAATGTATTGCTTCCCTGTACTGTTTGTTTTGTGTTGTGTGCAAATAAGAGTATAATATTCTATTGCTAATTTAAAGTATATACATTCATGTTAATTGTTAATCTCAAGGCCCCAAACCTCTACCGTGTAACCAATTCTTGCTAGTATGGATATACCTTCATACTTACATAAAATGTTTCTTCAAGAGGTACCTGCTCATCTCTGAATTTTTTTTTAAAAGATCAGCCGACCAACTATAGGGCGGTTTTACGATGGCAAAAAGTAAATTTAATAATAAAACTTTTATCTTTACTGTTAATTTTCACGGATAGGCGAACTTTGCGCATAACTCATTTAACTTACGAACATTCGTACCTATATTTAATTAAAGGGTGCTTCCATCAATTTTAATCTCATCACCTCCCTCGAATTTGTTTTAGGTAATTTCCTTAGCGGTCGGAGGCGTGCTGTAATTATTTGAAAAGACGAGATTATCTCACTTACGTTGTATTATTACGTACTTTCGTTTTGATATTCGTCTTCGTATTACATGAAGTGTTTATTTGAATTTAGAGTTAAAATATGAGAGAGAAGTACTCGTAACTTAACATAGGTACGTAAAGATCACGCTTATATGAATTAAAAGTATTCCAGTTATATGAAAATAGGTATTGTTGTTCTTTTAGGTGACATTGGGTTGCCTCTTCAATGTGGTTTGCTTCACCACCGCCACGCAAATTAAAACAACAGATTTTTTGCTGGCACCAAATACGCTGTCCTCATAATATATCATTTAAAAAAATATATATTTATGGGTTAAATATGTTTAGAATGATGTGAAATACAAGTATTTTTTGGCGTAGATGTAAGTAAGAGTTTGGTTATAGGATCAAATTTTAAGGTTTTCATTTTCACTCACTCTATTTGTGGGTTTATTTATAAGACCGCTTCTTATAATTCACTAGTAAGTACTACATTTTTATTACATATCTATAGATATAGATCAATACTACGTTTGAAAATATATTATATTAAACTAGAGCAAGCCTCATCACATCCTTAATATTTAAAGCATTCTCCCTCCTGGAGCCATCCGTTCGACTTACCCGAACCTACTATAAGTTACTCACTAGAAGAGTGAGGGCGTTTCCCAGAATATTTAACAGAGAGCTTATATTTAAGGCGAAGGAAAATACATTTTATAATGCCTTTTGAAATACAGTTTGAACATCCAATGTGTGTATGTCACATCTTATAACATAAAATGATATGAAAGAAACCGATCTCTTTTAGACTACCTACAGTGATTTATTTGAATATGCACGACTAGAAAGTATTAAGTAGGTAATTGGAAGCTAGAAAGGCGTTATATTAACATTATTTTAAGAGCACATCACTAACACTAGTAGCCATATTTGCTTTATTCGGGGCTAGCTAATTGATGTGATTGAAAAAAGAAAAAACCGGCTAAGTGCAAACCAACTCGCACACCAAGGGGTTCTGCGTCCATCATACCATTTCGTACATTTTTTATTTCAAGATAGGTACTTAGCGTACGAGTGCGTACCAAGCAAGCAATGTAGTTTCTGTGTATTCCACTTTGAACATGATGAATTTATTTTCACATTTTTGTAACTATGTCTTTGATTACAAATTTGTCTAGTTTAAATTACTAAATTTAATTCTTTAAAATTTTTAGCTTCTTTTGATGAATTTACAATCGGCCGTGGGAATTATTTCCATAGCCATTACTTAAAAGACGACAAATAATGACATTTTATACATTGCGTCTTATTGGAATTAGAATCGTTTGTTTATTTGGGGCAATGTATCAGTTAGTTTAAAGTGTCTTCTTCTTCTTCATCTATACGGTCAAACCCGGTTGTGTCCAAAGCCATTCCTTTGGAGCCTAGGGTGTTGCGTAAAAATATTATCCCTGTACTTGCAAGTCTGAAACCCACTTTGCTATTTGATCGATCGTTTGAAAGAACTCATGTTTAGCGTACTCAAATATATATCTTCTGCTACGATAGCAAAATCAAATATCGAATATGTCTGTAGTTAGATAATACTGATTTTTTTAATATCCTAAAGGCACACGTCTCGTATACAGGGTGTGCTGTACTAAAGGATAACCTTGTAACCACATTCTATACATTATGGTAAACAACTTTTGCTCTATGACTTTTGCAAATTTTCATTAAAATTTGTCGACCTCCCATACAAAATTACCAAACAGCCGATTGAATTTGTGTAGAAAAACCTAAAAATTATATGCTATATGCATGCTATATTTTAAAGTCATAGAACAAAAGTTGTTTACAAAAATATGATACAAGGGTATACATGAGTTACGGCTGTCCCAGCCTGTTTATGAGTAACTTTGCCATACAACCGCTTCAGAGACTCCATAGTGACTGGTGGTGCGAAGAAGTTGCGCAAAGAATCTGTCACCTTTGTTAGCGTTTTTTTACAGGAAATACTGTCACAAGACATGACGTAGTCATTGTGAGCTAGGCAAGTTATAAGTAAGAATTTAGATTCAAAAATATGAATTTTGAACTACAAGCGTGTACGGTAGCGATTTAATCGTTTATCAAATGCATCGGTTTCGCCGTAACTGTTAAGCCTATTAAATATTAGTGGTTTTGTTTGTGCGCCGACTGCGCCTCAGTATATCTGGTTAACCGGAACACTAAATTTGCCGGCACGCAGTTCCCTAACTATTTGTTTGAGTAGCCAATGTAATCACTATCGGTTAAGTAACTAGTTGCTTGCCACTACTCGTTTGACTGCGTCCGACTGATATGTAGCTCGAGCTCGCTAATTTTGTTGCGATTTATCTAGTAAAGTAGGATGCAAATCCGAGCCAGTAAAGTCTCTTAGGAATACATGAACCAAGTAGCGCTTTAACTATGTAGATTCTAAGCTATCTTATCTTATAGAGGCCATGAGATTATTCACAGAGGCCGCTTTGACTAGCTGTACTTGAGCACTTTTGTTAAACCTTAAGTTTTCTCTGTAACATCCCAGCAGTTTTCTACAACATAAAAGGTTTATTACCTATTTGGTAGCTTTAATCATATTAAGCGGATAATCTTATATATAAAATTCTCGTGTCACAATGTTCGTTCCCGTACTCCTCCGAAACGACTTGACCGATTCTCATGAAATTTTGTGAGCATATTGAGTAGGTCTGCGAATCGGCCAACATCTATTTTTCATACCCCTAAAGACCACACAGACGAAGTCGCGGGCAACAGCTAGTCTTATATATAAAATTCTCGTGTCACAATGTTCGTTCCCGTACTCCTCCGAAACGGCTTGACCGATTCTCATGAAATTTTGTGAGCATATTGAGTAGGTCTGAGAATCGGCCAACATCTATTTTTCATACCCCTAAAGACCACGCAGACGAAGTCGCGGGCAACAGCTAGTATTTATAATAAGAATTGATATGTCGTTATAATAAAGTAACAAAGCTAATAGTAACGCAAGTAGAACTACTTGAGAAAATAAAAATTACAAAATTTATGAGATTACAAGATTCCATACCAAAAAGCCTACAATTTTAATTACAGATAACATATTGACTGAGATTAGCAATTGCTATACTTCGATCATTTTAGTCTGTACTTACCTACAGAAACAAGGACTAAAATCAGTGTACCTAAATAAAATTGATATAAAGATATTTTTTTAAAGTAAGAAAATTTAAACTTTGCACTTATTTTAAAACTTATTCTTTCATTAACGTACAGTTACATTCAGTTTTAAAATACCTGTTCGTTAACCTATTTTCTACTCGCTGCATAACAGAACTACTAGAGCAAGGTTTATTGATTTATGAACTAGCTGTCCCTCACCTCTTCATATATGTAAGAGTTCGATAGGTACTCGAACTAGGTGGAGGTATTGCATCCAGTGAGGATAGTGATTCCGTGCGTGGAAGTCTATCCGAAGGTGACAAAGATCGTCGCACCCGACGCAGGGCACCAGTTAAACGATGACTCATTTTTATCAATCACTTTTATTTGATGTTCACAGTTCGGAGTCCGACACAAGAATGAATCTAACTCGTCCGGCTTGCTGTCTTATATAACGATTCTCCCCACTATCCCCACTTTGCAAGCGCAAACAAATGCACCTGTTAATTTTGCAGCAAGCCGCACGTGTTGTTTTCGTTTACAAGAATTCGTTACTTTTTCGATTTAATTGAGATATTAACAATAAATTACTTGTAATAACAAATAAGTATTAATAAATTAACAGTAATTTAAGTCGCGCTATCATATATGAAAGAGTTTTTTCAGTATTACAAATACCATTACGCAAAATGACTAAATGGCATCTATTCGTATAATTAAGTATCTACTTTAGAAAATATTTTGGACTTTATATTTTTATTTAAATTCGTTTTGCTTTTAAATAAAGTCTCAGAGCTGTAAATGTCCCTAACAACGCTAGTCTAGACGAAGAGATAAATGATGGTATCGAATATCGACATAATTAAGTTGACGAAAATTGATGCCTATCGTATTTTTAAAAAAAGTTTTCTGTACTAAACACTAACGCGTCGCTTTAACAGTTAGCTTAAAAGTATATCCCATGTAATTATTATATATTATAACTATTAAAAACCAAAAAATAGTGTTAGAAACATGAATAGTGTTGTGACAATAGTTCCGGCCAAATCACCTAGATTTTTATGCGTTTCAGGTTTTATGTATGTTGTTGCGTTTTTTTACTTCGCCTTCAACTTCTAAATGCATGAACCTATTTGTGTTGGTGAAGTCTGTTGGAATCGTTACAAAACGTACCTATGTCATCCCGCGTGATGCCCTGTCAGGGTTACACATCATAGGACATCAAATACCTGAATTGTAAGAATATAAGAAATACGACTTTTTGTATTTTCGGGGTTCCGTAACTCAAATGGGAAAAACGGAACCCTTATAGGATCACTTTGTTGTCCGTTTGTCTATCTGCCCGTATGTCTGTGACCCTTTATCTCGGGAACGCGAGGAGATATCGAGTTGAAATTAAAACCATATACTCAAGTCTACAGTCTCTGGATGCTGTAAAAAAAAACATATAACGTACAAAAAGATTCGGCCGTTTATGCCGCTAAAAACGTATATTTCGATATTCTCAAGAGTATCAAAATTTAAAGGGTACTTTCTTTATTTATAAAATTTAGCAAGTAATATCATCTTAAATTACAAGTACAGGGAAAAATCTACAAACTATACATTTGTAATTAAATCTTTTTATTAATTTTGTTTAAATGTACCGACAAATTTGTACGGAATCCTCATTGGGCAAGTCCGAATTGCACTTGTCCGGTTTTTTAAGTTCGAAAATATAAGATATGAAAATTAACTAAATCGTCTTATACAATGGAGAGACCTCTGGGTGCCTAGTTTTTATTACTAACTAATTAAGGATCAAATTTCAGGTAATGTGAAAAATAAAAAAAATACTGTAAAACATATTATTACACACTAAAACGGGAATTAATGCGATCATCAATGGGTACATATTTTACTTGTATTAATAATGCAACGCGAAAGTTTAAAAGTAGGTGTGTAGTGTCGGGACGGCCGTAAAGAATACACTTCCCCACCGCCAACAGGAGGCGTGTCGTAAGAGGCGACTAATTCCTGTAGCACGAGACGAGCAGCAGCGTCTGCGTGCGAAATCTTATAAAAACTGCGCCCGCCAACCGGCCTGCCAAGCGTGGCGAGTATTGGCAATTTTCCCCCGATGTTGGGTCATTGGGGGAGGCCTGTGTTCAGCAGTGGACTTTCTATGGCTGAAATGATGAAAATAATGAAAGTTTAAAAGTAATTATTGTACAACATATTATTGTGTGAGAATTAGTTATTATAAAGGCTCTAAAATTGAAGAGTTGGATGAAACTCTCATTGTAATGTATTTTTACGAATTTTTACGATGTTTATTTAAAGACAGTTACTTTTTTACCATACTGGTTAACTTATATTTATAGTTAATGCAACTAAGATAGAGCTAATGTTCTTTCTTAAAGGTATACAAGGTTTTTCTAAACAACACTTGAAAAAATCGACCGCCTCAAGTGGGAATCACACCCACGTCTCATCGCATTTTTTTCAATTGTTATATTATCATAGAAATATTCTACCTGGTACCTTATATTACATACAATATCTTAGATACTTAGTCAATACCTTGAACGCGTTCTGACTTAAAGAATGCTTTCAATCTTTCAGCAAACTTATTTGATCAATATGTTTCGTAGTAAAAACAATGGTTTGTAAAAGAGTACCTATGTGACAAATTTTGCTGTCACAAAACGCTTCTTATCGAGGTAGTACCACGCAGGGACATACGTTTTTATTTCTGTTAAAAACTCCAACAAAGTTTCTGAAAGTCTTTTTAGTTTAATCCTTATTATTTCCTTCTTTGACTTGATATTTTTGAATCAATTCTCAGTTTTGCTATGTTGTTCCTTGTATGTTTTCAGAGTCATTTCACAAAATCGCGCCGTAACTTTGGAGCGCGCTTGTTCATCGTAAAATTAGGATATCGGGTGAGTTTCTATAACGTTTTTGGGTCTAACTACCTAATTGGATTGTCAATAAAACATCTTTCAAATAAATAAAGCTCCAAGGTATTCTGACTTAAACTATTGATTGTAAATATGTTTAATTTAAAACAAAAATCCGTAGTAAACAAGCGCCATTAGTCGGAAAAAATACAAATTATTTTTTGGTTTATTGTGATGAAAAATACATATCATTGTAATACATTAAACGTCGACAAAATTATATTTGTATATTTTTTTATATTTCTGCATTTTTTCAGCAATTATAACGAATTTAAATAAAATATTTAGTTGCTTGAAATTGACAAGGCAAACACTTTTCGTGAATTAAAAATCTTCCCAAAGATTTGGCTATGTTTTGAATGTATTTGACAGTCTTAAAGACGTTCCTAAGGTCGCAAATTAAGCGCTGGATATTAGTTTTCGCGCTAAAAATATGAAATAGTTTTAAGTAGGTACCTAGAGTTCGTTACAAAAACGAAGCAAGAGTATTTGATACGGTAAAAAGAATAATTACAAAGAATTATAGTCATTGCTAAAAATAACTAATAAAGAACTTTTAATATGTAAGTAGATACTATACAGAATTGGGAATAGGAAAATTTTCGTGACGCGATTAAATATTCTAATCTTTTGCACTTAGTGGCTGTTATTAAGTAAGCACGATGCTGCGATGTCTGCTATTATAAACATTCAATTTGTTGCATGTAACGGTAACACCCAGGTTTTTTTTACATTTGTGTTGAATAAAAAATCTTAGGATTATGTGGTATTATGGGTATATGTATGTTTGCGAATCAACTCCGTACAAAGTAACACTGTTGCAGTTGTCAGGTATTACCTACATAAGTTATGTAAGAGCATGCACATGAGAATTGTGACCTAACGAAGTCATTTCGCCAACTGGTAGTATGAGCACGAATTGTTGTGGGACTGATGTCACAAGTACCTACCTGTAGGTAACTAATCAGAAAGTAGCAAATGATATTACAGGGTGCGATACGCATAAGGAATGCGTCTTACTACTTACTTCTTCTTCTTACTAGTCTAGAATACAGTAAAAATAAAAGTCGAAGGATTTTATAATATACATTTTTTTTTTCAGAAAGTTACTACACTATTACTACTACACACAGGCTTTGCTAGGCGATAATTGGGAATATTTTCTAAAATCAAGCCTTAGATGAGATAAAATTAGTTTCTCTCCAAACTTGCCCAAAATGTAGGGGCTCTAAAAATACTTACTTTAGCGCGGAATCATAACCCCTATATCTTCTATCTTCTATATATATATAAATTAATTGCTGTTCGTTTGTCCCGCTAAAACTCGAGAATGGCTGGACCGATTTGGATAATTTTAATCCTGAAATATTTGTGGAAGTTTAGGAAAGGTTTAAAAGGTAAGAAAATAAAAACTTCTATATATAAAAATGAATTGCTGTTCGTTGGTCTCGCTAAAACTTGAGAATGACTGGACCGATTTGGATAATTTTGATCCTGAAATATTTGTGGAAGTTCAGGGAAGGTTTAAAAGATAAGAAAATAAGAAAAATACAACGAAAGTAGTAAAACAACTATTTTATTTTCTTATGTTCGTACCTGTCAAACGAATTGGCCGAACGAAGTTCGCTGGGTCAGCTAGTAATTAATAAAATTTATCTCAAGAACTACTGAAAAATAACACTTTAAAAAGTATGAAACAAGAAAATTTTCATCTGCCCTAACAGAACAATACATTTTAACAGTAGTAAGCAAAGTGGCATTTGACCATTATATGAATATGTATTAAATACTTTAAATATATTACCTGGTAGTTGTTTATTTAACAGACGATAAAATATTGTACAGTTTGTACATAATGATTTCAGATGTTTTCTTGTTTCATACTTTGGAGCGTGATTTTTCAGTAGTCGGGGTTTTTAATTCTTGAACTTATTTTTATGATTTTTTTTAAATTCGTTATAAATGTTCAATAAATTTATCAAACATTACTATTATTCGGAGCTTGTACGTAGAGTCTGAAACAGCACTCGAAAACAAATAAATGTTTTAGTTCCATTATTACAGGTAGCGTAAAATCGACAACCGCTTCGTTAAAATCCGTTGCGGAGTGGAATAACAAAGTGCAATCAATTTTAGTACCAGTTTACTACATCGGTTTATTCAGAGAAGGCCTTTGCCCAGCACTGGGATAAAAGAGAATAATGAGTACTACTAAGGATACCATAATAAATCTATCAAGAAACAGTTGCAACCAAATTCTTAGTCCGTAGTCTAGAGTAAGCAGAAACTCCTTACATTCTATTATTAAGATAAACTATCGTCACTCTTTTATAGACATAGATTTACAAAAACCTATAAAAACGCTTAGCGTTGGCGGTTTGGTAATTATTATAAGGGTTGGCAAACAATATCTCTTCTTCGCTTCGTCAAAATTGTCGAGTCGTAAATAGTTTCGCCATGCTTTTTAATGACAGTAGCCAGGACATAAAAGTTTCCTGACGCTAAGAACCTCGCAATATTCGTATGGTAATTATAGTTTAAAAGTCACCCCTTTAGGACTTAGTTAAGCTACTTCTACAAATTTAATATTAGTTTTAGGAATTAAACCCCAAACTGTTATACCGTACATCAGGATTGACTTATTGACTGATATAGAGCTACAAAAACTTTAGTAAATTGGCTTAAGTATCATCATCTCAAAGGTAGCCAATAGTTTTCTAACTGTATCACACAAGACTTTTATATTATGTACTTTGAAGCTCATAATATTATTGTCAATTGTCACACCGAGATATTTGGTATCATCAACATGAAGAGCTAGGCTGAATTTGAACCTGAAACCTGCATGTAAGTATATAAACAAAGATTAATTCTAAAGTAGGTAGGTAAATTCTATAATACCCTAACGTAGATATACAACTTCATGGTAGCGAACATGGTGGCGACTTCGTGTTACAGACGAATTTTACTACATACTCCTGCCACCTTATTTTTACAATTAAATTTTAATGAAATACAGAATTTTATAATTAAATTTACCGTTTTTACTGAGTTTTCAACATAAGATTTTAGTTTAGAATATCATTAGCATAAAAATTATACTGACTGATTTAAGGGTCTTTCAAATAGAGCAGGTCGATGTTAATAATCTGTGGCGACCATTTTGTTTTGGCGGCATCTGTCAAATCTGTTTTTTTTATTTAAGTTACACGGTTGAGCAACATGTGCAAATGATAAAACTTTATTATCAAAATGAGTGTTCGTTAGTGCAAACGTTGCGCGCATTGCGCCCATTTTACGGCAGACGCGGTGGCCCTTCAAAGTCTACTCTCCAACGATTGGTGACCAAATTTGAGACGACCGGTTCGGTAAACAACCAACCAACACCTTTACGTCAAAGGAACGCCAGATCGGCCGAGAACATCGCCGCTGTACGTGAGTGTTCAGGAGACTCCGAGGCAGTCGGTTTCTTGGCGGGCACAAGAACTCGGCCTTTCGCAGACTTTAACTTGGAGAATTTTGCGTCGGGACTTCAGCCTGCATCCGTTAAGCAAAATTGCCGTATATGGGATGACTACAACCCACATGAGGTTCACCAGGTGGCAATGCATCCACAAAAAGTTACTGTTTGGTGCGGATTTTGGTCTGGCGGCCATTGGTCCGTACTTCTTCGAAAACGACGTTGGCGAGGCCATCACCGTCATCGGCGAGCGCTACAGATCAATGATGAACAATTTCTTTTGGCTTGAATTGAACAATATGGACGTGAACGACATGTGGTTCCAGCAAGATGGCGCTACTTGCCACACAGCGAACGACACAATGGACATTCTGCATGAACGGTTTGAGGGTAGGGTTATCTCTCGCAGAGGTGATGTAAATTGGCCACCAAGATCCTGTGATTTAACTCCGCTAGACTTTTTCTTGTGGGGTTTTCTGAAGTCGCAGGTCTATGCCAATAAGCCACAATCGACCGTTGCCCTGAAAGCCAACATAACGCAGGCCATCGCTCAGGTTCAGCTGGATCTATGCAGCAGAGTCATTAAAAATTGGACCTCTCGGATTCGTGCCACCATACGAAGCCGCGGCGGACATTTGAACGATGTCATATTCCATCCATAATGGCATAAATGGGCCTTTCAAATAAATAAAAATTTCGTTAATATCTCACACACATCTTAGACCTGTCGTCATGCTGTGGCTAATTAGGTAAGAAGTTTTTTTTTCATTTTCATTTATTAAATAATATAGGGTTATGATTTTTTTAAAATAAACATTAATATTTTAATAGTAATTAATGACGTAAATAATCTGTGTAACATAATACGCAGACTTTTGTGTTTTATTCATAAATTATATCGGTTCTATGTAATTATAGTAACATTAGTAGTAATAGTGACGACATTTACATGACGTAGTAACTTTTGTTGCTTTGTAATACTAGAGAATTCCAAAATTATTTTTACAAAATTTATGATCTATTACGGAGAAAAAATATTACTATAAGATTTTACGTAAGCATGCTTAATTGCATTAAAGTAAAATCGAATCAGTATTTCTAGATTCGGGTTAAGTCTAGTTTTAATATAGATGTACAACTGTTCCTAAGTCAATAAACAAGCAACAAATAAAACAAACAAAACTCAGCAAAACAATGGTAATTATTGAGGATTAGCGGGCAATCCGAAAATCTAAAACAGTCGCAAAATCCTACGCAAATATACCTACCAGCTGATTACATGGCAGTCATGGCAAGGGTTGAAACTTAAAAATTATTGCTTTCAGAGTAATTTGGATTCTCTACATCGCTCTATTACTTTGCCAGTTTTGATTCCATATGGTCACACACATCTGAAGATAATAAAAGTTTAGTTAGTTTTTTTTCCTTATCTTATATTGTAAACAATATTTACATATATTAAATTTACATATCTTTAAAAAAAATGCAATTGAAAGTAAGCGTAATATACTAAGGTAAAGGGGTAAAAATGTGACTAGTGTAATAAATATTAGGAGGCCGTCCTAGAAATCGTCGTATTTTCGTACATTTTGTTCTCTGATTGTTAAGACGTGAATGATAATTGAAATAAAATAACACGTGTAACATCGTAAGTCAAAATTAACTATAAAATCAAGCGCGGACGTCCACTACCTAATAAATTATCAATATTATCTTGTAAAGGATCAACATTGTTGACGCTTTTTCCCGCATCATAGACGCACACAAGCATATAGCTGTATTTCAATTTTGCACTGAAAAATGGTGCATAACCTCTCAACAGTTTCAAATGAATCGAAAAATAAAGCTTTCTTTCATAATTTACCGTGTCGATACTGTTGTATTGAGCTGTTGCTCTAAAAATGTTTCATTCGTTCAGACGTATAAACCTAATAAATAAAATAGTCATTTACTTGTTTCAATCCTTTGAGAAAATAAGAACATCTGAAACTAGCCGGGTAAAAACACGACCGTTTACAATTGTTTAAACGTCCGGACGAACGGCCTATAGGTCTTCAGACGTTAAGGTTACCGTTCTAAAAACAAATGTCGATACTGCTGGATAATATTACAAAAAAAGCTTCAATAAATTGTCAATTAATGAAGCATGAATCATGTGACCACATAATTTTGACGCTGTCTATTGACATGTGACATTACAATAATTTAATTGAGATTAAAACAATGTTGATTAATTTAAATTTGAATTGGAACGATAAAAATAATATTTCAGTTCATGAATAGACATTAAGCAGTATTTATACTGCTGATGTTTACAATAGTGTATGAATGAATATGAATATTAATGGCATTCTCTATTCTGAATGCATTAACGGTTTAGTAAGTAATACATTTTCTAGTATCGGAGGCATGTATTAATTTTTTTAATAAAGTTCCACAGACTCTTGTTGAACTACCTGTACATGAGTTCAAAATTCACATTAAAAAAAACCTTATGAAAAAAGGGTATTATAAGGTAGACGATTTTTTGAACGACAAGAGTGCATGGACTTAACCTGCTTAGCTCGCACTTACTTCATGTCTTGTAATTGTATTTCCTGTAAAAAAGGCTGACAAAGGTGACTGAGTTTGTTGCGCCGTTTCTTCTTATCACCAGCCGATATGTAGTCCCGAAGCGGTGGTAGGGTAAAGCTATATTTTGGGACGTGTATAAGTGCCCGGAAGAGGGCCTGTATACTGAATAAATGAGTATTAATGAGTATTAATGAGTATTGTTATCTCAAAGGTATGAGTTTCTAACAAACAATATTGCCTTATAAAACTTTTCTATCTGGCAAGTATGTCAATCTTACTCCACCTAACCTTAGGAACATTACCTTAGGGTTATACAAAGGTTCACTCATTTTCTTCTTTCATGTTTCGTTTAGGTATTTACTGTGCCCAAAAATCGAAAAACTGTCAAGAGTTTGGTTTTAACAATGTTTCAGATTGAGAGGCAGAATGAAATGTCCGGTCATATCATAAAATATACCCAATTTAACGGTCGGCCAGTAACCAGCAAAACTATGCCAACCAAACGCAAACTTAAAAGATTTGGTTGGCATCTACTAACCCAATCTTTAAAGTTTGCGTTTGTCAGTGTTTTACTGCATCGTCGATTTTCCTTTAACGAAACCGAGCTGCATAAAAATGAGCTCTACAAATCTAACAAAGCTGGCATATTTATGCATACATTTCGTTTCATATACGTTCTTCAGCCGTTTCGAGGAAGCGGTCGCGAGCACTCGTCGGTGACAGAAACAACTGTTTAGATAGGACAAAGCTTCAAGTGGGCTATTACACGACTCCCGCGTTCCATTTACCAACCATGTTTATGCGCACCTACCTATAATAAATACTTACCCGAGGAACTTTCCGCAACAAACGTGTATAATGGCTGTCATAAGAAATTGCGAGAAAAATTATTACGATGAGGAATGATTTATACATTCGCAAGTTTTGCGCCATATTTAGTTGGAGTAATATGGCAGGATATTAACATAATCCGATTCCCAAATAATTCAAAATTAATAATTTAGTTTACCTATACATATTGTTACTTACTTTAGGTAGTTTTTATTTATTTACCAGCTACTGTTGCCCGTGAATTCGTTCACGTTGTCTTCAGTTTAGAAAAAAAAAGAAGGAAAGTGACACCCTAATCACCTAGCGGTATGAAATATACTTCACGACTTATTCTTATACCTACCAAATATCGGTCGAGCCGTTTAAAAGGAGTGCGACCACAAACACCGTGACACGAGATTTTATATATATCGTAAAATTGACCACTTCATGATGTGACCGATCATTTCATAAAATTGGTGGTATTTTATGAAATGGCCAACTAAAACTGACCAAATCGTTTAAACGTCAACATTCGATGAAATGTCAAACCAAGTTTGGCTATAATATCATTAAAATAAAAATACGTCTACAAATTACCTGAATTTGTTAATATTAGTAATCTTGGTTGATAGATAAATTAAACATAATAAATTAAACTAACCTCTCAAATTATGTTCCAAACTTCTTTATTTTTTGACGTTGCGCTCGTTTTTTGAGTGACTTTCATAAAAATCCCCTGGCTTAGTGTCGTAACGATATTTCGCTGCACTTTCACCTTCAATTTACACATTATTATTCACTTTTAGAATAAAATATTTGTCAGCCGTCATTAGTCATCACAAAAACAAAGCAACATTAGGGCCTCTACCGGTGAGTAATGTAACGATTTTACGTTAAGATCACTAGTAGTCGTGCGTTTATCTGTTTATATTGTCAAACGCTGAGTATTCATTGATCTGGCCAGACCACATCATGATGTAGGCAGCGGGTTCTGTTATATATCATGAAACACCACCATTTTATGAAATGATCGGTCACATCATGAAATTATCAATTTTACGATCTGGCCACGACATAAGTATTTAATGTCAAAACTGTCAATAGAGGGAGACTATAACCTCTTATAGGCTGATTCTGGTGACTAACAATTTAAAAAACAGTCAAACCGGTCATTAAGTGTATGTTTCTTTTTAGATTTCGTTGTTGATACCGCGATAAAAGTTTAAGTTATTTAAGCATTAAACATAGCTCTTCCAATTGCCGAGCTATGGGCAGACAACCACTTCAAAAATAGTCAAGGTTGTTCCTACTGATAATCCCATTTATACCTATGGATTTTGTTAAATAAAACACCATTTTTTTTTTTCAAAAATTGGTATCCATTAGTACTTTTACGTAATAAAAAAAAAATATATAAATAGATTACGAAATACAACGGCGCGCACTTTAGGTATAGCCACACAAATAGAACAAAACATAGATTACCGATTTCGAACAGTTTATACTAGAATTTATAGAATTGTCAAAAACTAGTAAACTTCGGTTACTTTATATTAGAATAAACTGAATTTCATTTTGGATCTATAAAATTCTTGGCAATTTGAATATTACAGAGTTGTCTACTGATAAATTTGAATTTTATGGTTCGAATATGGAATTAAGAACGTTAAATTTTAGCCATATCAAAATAAGCCGAATATTGGCAATCCTTGAGGTGTCTAGATAAACATATTGAAAGTCATATTGAAAGAGGTGAGGGCTATGCTAAGGGTGTAGGGGAGGTTGGAGGTCCCTTTTTCAGGTTTTTTGCTCATATATCGAATATATGTACAAATCGGTAACATTATGATCACTTATACTTATGACACATGATTTTACATAAAAATTCCACAAATTTATGTTTTATTCTACTATTAATACATGAGCTACAGGTTGTTTGAGTTAACTTTAATCATTTGTTCGGTCAAACTTCAAACTTTATACAAAAGAAACAAATGAAGGTTGAGATATACCTACTGTTTTAAGAGCACATCACACGTGATGTGAATTCACGAATAGGTAAGTCTAGGGTGTTATTAAGCGTAGTTTGTAGAAGATTTGTATAGGTTCTGAAAAGAGTCTTTTGTAGGACGAGCCCTTGAGAGTGCCATTGTGGTAAGAGGATTGGCTTGAACAGCCTTGGCTAACCCGGAAGGCGCAAAGCCGTACAGAGGTCGGCCGCTGTTGACAAAATTTGCTAAGGTGGGTATGAGGAATTGAGGACCGAGTGGCAAAGCGAATGTGACTGTTGTGCTTACCCACAAACTATGGCTCACCTACTATCCTGCCCTTTGTGTCCCCACACCTTCACGAGGGGAAGGATGACCTAAACAGAGCGACACAAATTGCTTTAGAAGTTGCCAAGTTTTGGTCGAAGACCGTTTAGAGTCGCCATTGACACGACAGAAGAATAAGAGCACATGACATGGTTCGATTTTAAAAAAACATCCACTAAATAAAAGCATCTTAATTCACTAACAAAGGCTAGCTAGTATATGTAAGATAAACAGTAGGTATCTTTCCTATGTGTATAAAACAATTCCACATCGGTGAAGCACATTAATATTTAATTTTGAGAAGATATTCTCAGAATATCCCTCCCTTCACTACTCTTATATGGAGACAACATATGGTAAGACGATAAAATTTAATGTACCAACTTATATTACAATGTTATCATTTTTGTGGCCCGGATTACAGGCACAAAGGGGAGGCAGGATATATTGGTAACTGTCTGTGATCTGATTAAAAGGTAAATAATAATGAAATGATAGCACAAAACGGTAAAAATATATAGTATTTTGCATCCTATGAAGTCTTTTCATTATTTTAAACATTTCATTATTGTAGTTTAAACAAACTTTAAAACACATTTTTGTATGTATTGGGCTGGTGAAAATGAACAGATGAGCCAAACACGAAGGTTTTACTATAGAAACGGATGAAGAGTTTTCTTTCTATCCAACATTGCGGATCCGTCATCAGATTATCAAATTATTGTAATAAACTCACAAAATTTCAAATGGATATAACAGTAAGAAGGACGTTAAAAACGACTTCCAAAATATTAAATTATAATAAGTTAGTTACGAGTGAAGCTTATATAAGTATAACTTATCAGTTCCGGAAGCTAAAACGACCACTCAAAATGTCATGTTTCGTTAATGTAAGTTAAAGTTTTATTGTATTTCTTTTAATTGTTTAGATTTTGTGACGTCTGAATTATTTGTGCTGTCATTTGTTCAAGTAGGATAAGCTAAGCGTTAAGCTTTTCATTTGAAAATCGTTTTAAACTTGTTAATTTATTAATTACTGTGTATATGTATACTTTGTTTTCGTAACATTAGCGGAATCGTGTACGACAAATGTCAAAACACAAGTTTTTGCCATAATCAAAAGAAGAAGAACAAAGTTGCTATGCATTTTGACATGGGCCAAAACAGGTGGGTCAGCTAATGCTCAATGTGAGAATAACCAATCCATATATTTTACCACAATAAGAATCACATTTGTGGTATACGTAGGTCACACTTTAAGTTTTGCGTAACTTAAAAAAACAACATGTTATAACCAATATATTATGTTTATTGCTTTTCAAAATACTCTCCTTTACATTTTAAACATTTTTTCATGCTATCCAACCTTTTTTTAAAACAGGAGGACCACAGATCTGAAGGCATGTTTTTTACGTGCTGATTGAACGCTATCACTACCTCTTCGGAGTTGGTAAAAGTAAAACCTCTCATCAAATCTTTGATTTTGGGGAAAATACAGAAATCACAGGTGGCTAAGTCGGGTCTATGCGCAGGATGGGTGACGAGTTGTACTTTTTCGGAAGCTAAAAATGACTTTCTTTTGTTGGCCGTGTGTGAAGAAGCGTTGTCATGTATGTATGTATGAGATGAATGAGAACGCGGCTTTTGGGTCGTCTTTCGCGAAGTTTTTCTAACACCCTGGGTAAACAAATGGTAGAATACCACTCGGCATTAACACTCTTTTGATCTTCAAGTGGAATTGTACAGATGGGACCCGTAGCTAAGAAAAAAAACGCGATAATTTTTTTACCAACGTTTCTCGCCTGCCTCACTTTTGTTGGCCTGTTCTCATTTTCAAACACCCATTCACAAGATTGCTGTTTTTTTTCGGGTTCAAAAAAATAAATCCACGTTTCGTCTCCTGTGACAATGTGATAAACAGCATTAGAATGTCCGTGGTCGTACTTCAGTAGCATCTGTGAGCACCATTCCACGCGAGCCCGCTTTTGCTCCGCTGTCAGTTCATGAGGGATCCAACGACAGCAAAGTTTCCGAACTTTCAATTCTTCGTGTAAAATTTTCTGAATTTGGCTCATACCAATCCCTAATAGTCCTCGAATTGTCTCATATGTAATCCGCGGGTTTTCTTCAATTAGCCGCTTAACAGTAGCCACATTATTTTCGTTGACGGCAGTTAAAGGCTGCCCTTTACGAAATTCGTCATGTAAAGAAACTCGACCTCTCTCTAATTCAGCAAACCATCGCCTCAAACAAGGTGCTTCACTCCCAAAAGCATTTTGAAGACGAGCGGCACAGTCTTGCGGAGAGAGAGAACTTTTAAAATCATAAAAAATCATAGCTCTGAAATCTTTTCGACTTAATTCTATTTTCGTTGCGTACGTAGAACTTTGATGTGTGATAAAAAACAATTGACAAATCATTTCCCGCCAATTGTTTTTTTTTATTACTTAAACGTAACGTAACGTTTAAAAAATACATTCGAAATTCAAATTGTTCGTATTAGTTTACTTTTTAGGGTTTCGTAGCCAACACGGAACCTTTATAGATTCGACATAACCGTCCACCTGTCTGTAAGAAGGCTTAGCTTAGAAATTCATAGTACCTACAGAAAGCGTAATTTCGAATGAATATAAGAATATAATCTTGTAAAAAAAGAATGTAAGTGTGTAAACACCATTTTTCAATTCAGGAATCAATAAACGTAAAACAAATTTTTAAAGTGCACTTTTTGTTTGAATTATGTCTCTCCTCTGCCAGCTAAATGGTATCTTTAAGACATTTGCGAAAATCACGACAGTTTAAAGAAAAATATAACAGCTAGGTAGGCTCTACAAGTCACCGAGTTAAATTATAAAATATACTTGGAGGAGAGAATTACTTGGATGAAGTTGTTAATTATGTAAAACAGATAAAAATACCTCATAATGTGACCAGCAATTATGGAACATTGCGTGTGGTACGATACGCACTTGGTCAGTTTTTGTTTTTGTTTGACTTGCATTATTTGTATGTAAAGTATTTATGTTCATTTGTTTGTAATAAATTTTTAACAATTTGTTGCTTCCGATTGAGTTGAAAGGCATATACGATACCAGGTATGCAAATTCGATACCAGTTTACAATTATTATAAATAATAAAAAAATATTTTCCATATGATGCTTTTAACCTTTATTTTTTTAGATAAAAAAATATTCAAATACGATTAACAAAAATCTTTTAAAAAATTTGTTGTTTAATTCACCTTGTCCTGACATAATACAATTTTTGACACTTTTTACAAGTTTTGACTCTTAGGCCTCCACTAAGATAAGAGCCATTTATTTATACTTCACCCTCGTATATACTAATAATATAGTTAAAAGTTATTTAAAAAATCCCAATGAATCTATCTATAAAGGGTGTCCCGTAAAAAGCGTGCCAAACGAAAAGCATAGATAGAGCATAAAAGGCTCTATCTCCTGTCCGAAATTAGACATCGTAAAAGTCGCACCATTTTTGCACCAATTGCGATTTTAAGTTGTTTTCCTTAGCATTTTTTTCAGGTGAGAAAATATGTATAAAGAAACACAACTTTTATTGGAAGTAAGAAGTTTGCCAGGTTAGCTAGTTACTAATCAAAAGTTAATAGTGGCTAGACTAGGCTAACAAAGGTGGTGGCGGGTGCCGTACTCTGACCTCAGTGGTCGGAGGGGACCTCTCGCTTCCCAGTATCTTCCCCTCTCTTGCGTGCTAGTGAGCGCGGAGCGGGGGCCCCGAACTCACATTGCACAGCCTGCGAGTGGGGGGTGATCCATCGAGTACAGGATCACCCAAACCCTATGCCTAATGCACGGCGTAGTAGCCGTACGTGAGCGATGCACGGATAGCTCTCCAGAACACGGGTGCCCATGTATCGCCTACATACGTTAGTGTGGCCTCGCCGGGGGATAGTGCTTCTCACTGTCTCCCGACGAGGGAGTCCTACATAACCGGGCTGCTCCCCCAAGGCGGCCCGGTATACGGAAAGCATTTTTCCAGTGTCAAAAAAAAAGGGCTGACAAAGGTGACCGAGTCTGTTGCGTTTTGCGCCGCGTCGTTTTATTACCAGGTGATTGATTGAAGTCTCTGAAGTGGTGGTAGGGCAAAGCTATATTTTGGAACGTGCACTTAAAAGCAGAAGAGAGTCTATGCGAAATAAATGAGTATTATTGAGTAAAACGAACCGGAGCGGAAATGTACTGTAAGCAAATAATGTAAATTGGCATTTCTATTTTCTTAAAACCGAGTTCTCGTTAGGCATCAAAACTCGTTTGTCAGGCGGCGGCAAGCTGCAAAAAATTACTATCATCATCATCTTCATGTCAACCTATTGCAGTCTACTGCTGGACGTAAGCTTCCCCCAAAGAGCGCCAAAGAGCACAATCTATCGCTTTTTTTATCCAGCCACTGCCAGCCATCTTCCTAAGGTCGTCGGTCCATGAAGCTGAGGGTATGATTGTCGATGCGCCGTCTCCACTCTAGAACCCGTTTACTCCACCTTTCATCGGTTCTGCGATGTGGCCGGTCCACCTACACTTTAGCTTGCTACATTTTAGAACTATATCCATCAGTTTGGTCTTCTGCCGGATAACCACGTTTCGGATTTTATGCCTTAAAAGAATTCCAAGCATCGACCTTTCCATAGCTCACTGAGTAACGTGAAGTCAGTGAAGAAATCACAATACAATTTATAAACTTCATAAAGGCAAGCGGTGAAACCAAAATATATTTATTTCTTATTGACGATCGTCGACATCTACTAGTTCACTCTCCGGACTGTAGGTAAAACCCGCAGGTCCAGTATTTCGCCTTTAACGCCAAGGTTCCAAGGTTCGTATCCCGGTTCGGGTCGATTCAAAAAACGATCTTTTCTAAATTGGCTCGTGTCTGGGTATGCTAAGAGGCTCACCTGGCATAATTTACTGTTTTATGTTAATTTCTTATTTCGAGACCATGACAGGTGTGTTTTCTGGCGCACATTTATTAATTTTGAAGTAAATTCTCTAAATATGATGATAACTAGAAACCATGTGATGTCATCTGCTACCTAGTCGTCATACTACCTATACAAACAACCTCTTAGTTTGGGGTTAGATAAATTAAGTGTGGTTGTTGGAATGGCTTTATTGGTCAGTTTTTTTACTTGTTGTATTACGTACAGTGAAAGACTAAGAAAACTAAAAATAAAGAGTATGAAATAAACACTTTTATTAAGTTTGATGTTTTTCTGATAGTAACCGATGACTTGTTTACCGACATTTCTTTTGCTATATGTATCATTTGACTAAAAATATGTAGTCCCTCGAAATATCTCTTGACATAAGTATCATTTTATCGAACTACGTTTTATCGATTTTCAGAATAACTTTTTACTGTTGGCCGAAGTCTCTTTTGAATCTTTTTTATTTACCAGAATACTGCGTATATAATAAGACTTAATTGGTTAAATCAGGTTAGAACAGTGATCACACACAGCGCGAAGGCGAGTGAACTGAGCGAGCGTGCCGCGGCAGCGGCCGCCGAGCAATTAAAAACTAAGGATAAATTCTATGGATAAGGATGAAGGATTAATTATTATATTATTGGAAGCATTTTTCTGGAAACTAAATCATCTAACATTAATAGCTTTGGCAAATGTTGTATGTAACATAATAAAATACTTAATACATACTTGAAACATATACTACTTCGAACAAATATTATTTCGGACAAGCCGAAAACCGAAAAACTTATTACCGAACATCGGTAATAAGTTTTTCGAACAAATGAAACGAAAAACGAATTGATAATAGGTCAACTGATACAGTGGCAAATGCCATTTCGATGAAATGAAAAAAGGCGAAACGAAATTAGTCGAAAAATTTTCGGTGAAATAAAACGGTAAACAACTTTTCGAACATAAGATAGGTAACCTTTTCTAATGTGTTTTTCTTAAACACAAGTAACAACAATACCTGAATTCCATCGGTATTAGCTTCTGTAGGAAGTTTACTAAGAAAACGATGCTAAAATTGTACATTATAAACGTATGATACGAGCTAAGTAAAGTAGTAGATAGGTTATATACCTTTATATTAATTTATTTACTATTAAAATTAAGCAACATTTTTATTTACTATTTATAATTTCATTTTAAAGAGAAGGAACCTGCCGAAAGCATGATAAAGCCGCTTTATATTTTATTCACAAAGAGAGCCCAACCTTTATGAGTATCTAATGTTGTCGTAACCCTAAATTTTGCACCTACTGATTCCTATTTATAGAATTAATACCGTCTTTGTACTTACTTTTATTTATTTATTTATGAATAAACATTACAATTTTTCTAATTCAGATCAAAATGAGACCATAGACTTACACGATACATTATTTAGAAAGTACAGATGTATGTTGTAAAATGTCAGTGGTTTATGATTATTATTTAGTAGGTAAGTATCTATTGTCTAGAACACAAGTATCTATTGTCTACATTTGCAAGTCGCAAGTTCGCATCCCATTTTGACACCCTCGCATAATAATCAGGTATTCGTAAATTGCAATTTTACATATAAAATCTAAAAAATATTATTCTGTTTAATCTTTTTGAGTAATTTCGTTGCCGTCCTCCGTAGGCGACCTCCGTAGGCGAGAGGCGAGCACGCCGGATTTGGCGTCGCCATCTCTGGGGTCCCGAGTTCGATCCCAGGTCGGGTCGATGTAGAAAACGAAATTTTCTATATTACCTCGGGTCTGGGTGATGTGGTAGCGTCGTTTTTTTAAATTTCTATAACACAAGTGCTTTAGTTTCTTACTTTAAAACCAGAGTAATGTATGTGATGTGTCCCATATTTAAAATATATTAAGGTTGCAATATGGTTACATCTTTTTGAGTAACTGTAAAATGGTCATATCAACCTAAAGATGCCGAATGTGATACAAAATTAAAACCACTGTTAAAAGTAGCTGGGATATTCTTCGAAGGCGTCGATTCTGTATAATGTCTCAATAACAACAATGTCTTTAGTTTCAATGCTTAGTTATATACAATGGAGCAATAATATTAAGTCTATTGAATAGACTTTGAATTACATTTTCGATTTATGTAGGCACTTAAAGAGTCAGGCCTCGAACGAGACCTTGCCTTTAGAAATACCAGTAACTTATTCCGTGGTGACCGACCGTTAAGCTATAATCGCCGATATGAAAACGGTAATAAAATACCATAACGAAATCCAGCTGTGAGCCACTAAATGGTGCTATTTCATTTGTTATCGGTAGTTAGTGTAGTTATATCTGGATCACTTAAAATACTAACGAGGTGCAAAATTAGCTTACTTTGTATTTGAATTTACAAGACACTTAAATTTTTGAAGTCAAAAAAATTTAATTCATTCATGATCTTTCTAGCAAAACCCATAGACGTGAGGCAAAAAACAATGCTGTCGATGTTATGCCCCAAAAGTTACTCGTATATTTACGAAATTTAAAGACGTAACGCTTTGTATTATGTTGACAAAATTGAATGAAAAATTACCTTTAACATTGTATAAGCGAAAAATGATAGTAAATGTATCGTCACAACATACACAACACAAATACAATATTATGTACCACTTGATGCAACTGAACTTATGAAATAGCCATGTTTAAATACAATATTTTTTAGTTGAAACGGCATGGATGCTATGATTTGTGGTTTCTTGTCATCCCGACATTGTTTCAGATATCGAAAACGGATCACGTTCTTTGTTCTGCGTGTACCGAATGGAAATCTAACGTTTTCAATATTTTTTCTTATAAAATGGATAAAATGTTACCTATTGTACTATTGATCCCGCCGACCTGTATCGCAAAACCGCCCAAGTGTTTCGTAATAGCTGTCTATAATAAATAACTATTTCGTATAGCGAGTTATTGAATTCTTTAATAGGGTCGTTAATTCTACTTTACCTACAGAAATTGGAGGTCTATTACGTTAACCCCCGATAAGCCGTAAAACAGACTCTTGACCTAATAAATTTTGTACAGCGGCACGTTTCTTATTTTTGTATATGTTAAAGCGAGTTTTCATTCAAGTTTTAATGGTATGAGCTCACTTTATTTTATTTTGTATAAATTTATTTTTATTTTTTATACACTTTATTTTATTAACACTATTTAAATTTAGTCTTATAGCTCTAGCAAGAATAGAATACAATTTAGTTTCGAGAGAAATCATTCAGAACTATCGATCACTCATTTAAATGGTATCCCTCCTTTTGGCCAAATTATTTTTCGTCAAATTTCAGTTCCCAAAAAAATTATCGTAGTTTAATTTTCCAAATGAACCTTTAGCAACTGTACAGACAACGGCAGGTCAACCTACCCAAAAAGTTAAAGGTCATTGAACCGATTTTCAACTTTAATCCGAGATGTAGAGATTAATATCAATAAAGAAAATTTGACGTTTTGTGATGTGTGAGGTTGACGTGCTCTGTACATTTCGCAAGTTATTCACTTTGTCAAAATATCATTTGGCAACATTTTACTTGGTCATGTTTTACTTAGTCAAATATATAATAAGTAAACGTTTTATTTTGTCAAATATTATATTACAAAAAAATATTTGCTCGAATTGCCACTTTAGTAAATACTGCGTATAAATTAAGACTAAATTGGTTAGGTTAGGTTAGAACAGTGACCACATACAGCTTAAAAACTAAGAATAAATTCTAAGGATATGTAATTGTAATAATTTAAATATAGGTATTTACCTTTTATTTATCTTGAATTTAGATCAACCAACCATTAGGATACATTCATATAAAATACACATATTAAATGATAGAATTAATAAAATAAAATAAATACTTTAAATAAACTAACTTAACCTAAACTATAAACTACCTACTCAAAAAAAGGTACCATTACGTATTGTAATTTTAGGGGTTTCGAACATCGGCATTTAGAGTATGTTTTGTTAAACTATACATTTAACTAAATAATATTTGTTAAAATGAAACATTGCCGTGTAATTATTTATTAAAAAATAATTAGCCAAACATAGTTTTGCTAACTGAAAAATTGCAAAAAGTTGTTTTGACAAAATGTTATTTTGCCAAATGAAAATTTGGGAAACGTTATTTGGGATTTGATACTTTGGGAAACGTTTTTTGGCCAAATATTAGTAATCCCATTTAAATTCGTGACAGATTTTTTGAAATAATCATACTAACAAGATTTAAAAAAAAAAACCTCGAGGTTATCTTGTAGAAATACCGGTAAAGGCAAAAACGATAAATTATAGTCGTTTATGTGAATTGTATTATATGTCTAATCTGAGTTGTTTTCTCTGATAATCCTGTTTTCCCTTGTTTGGCTGTGGTTGGGTTTTATTGTTAAACGGTAAAACGACTCAGCTCATTTTTAGAGTTCCGTCAAAATAGTAAAGCCCACTTCCATACCTATTAATCTTCTCTGATCAGCCAATGTTATTCGTTTATCATGTAGGGGCTTAAATACGATTAGGTAGGGAATTAGGGAAAGGGAAAGTTTTCGGGTTTTACGTTTTTATTGAAGACGATAATTATGACATAAAAAAAGACGTGGCAAAGACTGGCACGTGTTTTGTTTCTTTCGCGCGCGACTTGTGACGTAATTTGTGCCTGGAACCTGAAAAATACAGTCGTGACGGTTTATTAAACTAAAATGTATACAATTCCTAGGTTTCATACATTTATTATCGGGGAGGTCAATATTTAGCAGTAGACGTGTTATTGCTGAAATTATGATGATACATTTCTTGTAACAGACAATGTGTTAGGTTGAAGTAAAACAAGTTTGTCTTAACATAAATAATACATAAATAATATACAATTCTCACTAAAACCTACACAAAAATGCTTGATTAATAACATGTAGAACGTAACCTAACAACAATCCGTAGTTTGTCTAAGCAACATCACATAGGTTACATACAATAATTTCATTGTTTGAGTTGAGATACACCTGATATCGTTTCATTCATATTAATTAGAGCTGTCGGAAAAAGTTCTACCTTTCATACTTCCGTAGCTTCAAAACTTGACTACAACGTTCATTTAAAGTAATTTTGCTAACATTATCATAGTTTAGTTCAGACAACTAGTTAGGACTGTATTAATGTTATGGTAGAGGTTTTAAAAGAAAGTTTTGTAGGTATAAGTAAGATAAGTGAAAATATTCTATCTATCCTATTTAAGAGCTCTGCTCTTGTTGGTGGAGTCTTTTCTATCTCTCCCTGCATTCTGACTCACATCTTGATACGTGACACGACTAGGGCATGCAAAACCCGGGCTCGGTTTCTAATTTTGAAACCCGGTTTTTTGCCAGGTGAGAACCAGGTACCCAGGTTTTTCCCGGTTTTCTTATGATGCATTTTTTTTTCTAATCTTGTACTTACATCTGCAGTATATTTAGGAAGTTTTATTTTTAATAAAACAAGTTTCAAATTAAATCTCTTTATTCGTTCATAGTTATTGTAACAATCAACAAATGGCATTTTAAACTTAAAAATAGCTGGCTGGCTAGAAGACTTATAGTTCTAACTTCATCAAAAAAAAACTTGTCAAAAAATCATAAATATAATAACATATAAACAACAAGAATAAATCGACACTATATTAATCTTTACAAATTAGACTAATTAAGTAGAGAGCGTCATTTATAATAAGTAATGTGTTGTGTAAAAACAAAACAAAGTATGTAATATCATTTGACAACTAACTATAGGCAGAACAGTTATTTATTACTGCTGTACTATTAGGTATTCTGTGGTGTAGGCGACAAATTCAACAAGCTAAGTATCGATTTAGATTTAGACCTTTTTTGTACTAACATAGCAGCGGTTAGGAGACTGCTGGGCAAGCGTTTTTTTAAATCCTCTATCTAAATAAATATTTTTTTTATATTTGTATGTTTAGGTAAGCGAAGTAGAGAATAATAATTATAGTAGCCTATTCTGTTATTGGCTGGTATATGTGCTGCTTAATGTGGTACTCCAAATTGTATAATTCCTTATCTTTAAAGTTTCTCAATTTCTATCTGTGTAGACCTGTAAGTGTTTTTTTTAGTGTTATTTTTGTACACCTACCTACTGAAAATGTTTAAACCTTGGTCGTCCTAAAATAAATAAATAAATAAATCTGTTTCTAACTGTCTGAAAGGTAAAACATTGTACATTTGCAATACTTGCTCTAAATATAGTTTATATATGGACATATAATATGCTTAATTATTCTAATGTTTTGTGTGACGAAATATAAACACATTCTATGTTGCCTCATCTAAAACCGGGTAAACCCGGTTTTGATTCTTCAAAACCGGTCCTAGCCAAAAATCAAAATACCCGGGTTTTCCCGGTTATTTGAGAACCGGGAAAACCCGGTTGCATGCCCTAGACACGACGTTCAGTTTCTCCTTTATCTAATGCATGTAGCTTATTCTTAGTCTTCCTCGCTTCCTTTTTCCCTCTATTCATCCTTCTATAATAGTGGAAATATTGTCTTTAATTTAATAAACTTGCATTATTATAAATGCAAAAAAGAAGCTTACAAGTACATAATTACCAAGAAAAGATGGTGTGACGATTTGATTAACCTGACGAGGGATTGGGAGTCATTTGCGATAGATAGAGATCGATGGAAGAGTGTGAGGGAGATATAAAAATATTTCAAATTTTGATATTCTATAGAAACAGAAGGAAAACCTTTGTTTTCAGATTTAGTTGATTGGGCCTATATAAATAGAAAGCTGTATTTGAGTAGCAGACTTAGCCTCTAAAGGTTAATTCGTATTTTTTTACGTTCTATTCTTGATTGTGAATTATAAAAACTGTAACTCACAGACTGCAATGTGTCATTGATAACACATTTTACCTTTGAAATACCCCGATATTGCATGATGCGACGTGAAAACGTTGTCCACAAGACCAGAAACGTCAAGTGTGTGTGGTTATCGATCCTACTTAAATACTTTCCTGTACTACGGAAAGCGATATCCTCCTTTTGACCGTTGCAAAATGATAATAACATAAAAGTCATAATAGTCATTTATTTAGTATATAGGCCCTCTTCTTCCGGGCACTTATACACGTCCCAAAAATATAGCTTTGCCCAACCACATAGCATAACATTAAATTTATTAATTTTGCCTGTAAAAATGGAAGAAATTGTTCAATTATGTAACTCAATATATCAGTTAGTAAGCCCAATGTCTTAATACAAAGAGAAGCAATTTAACTGAACTCAGTAAAAGATTGTGTGAAAATTGGATTAGGCAACAAGAAACTTTTGGGGCTTCACCAAACTCCCTCGGCACATGTTATTTGCTTGCACTTGCTTACCTATCTGTGTATTAATTTTGCTTACATTCGCCGATTTGACTTTCTCATAAATGATGAGTCTTTTGTAATATCCTTTCAATAATTATGCAAAATGCTTAACATTTTCAGTTTGTAAAGCTATTAGGGATGACTACAAATTTTTTTTCTTTGTTTGTCAGGTAGATTTAAAAAAAGTATTGGACACGATTTTTTACTTTTTTCACATAGTCAAAATATTACAGAGATATATTGATTTCAAATCATGTCGCATGACGTCACGCCTTGGTACAATTTTTACTTAGAAATGACGTCACTCCCGAAATTTGACGCGCTTTATCTTTGTAATTTTTTGGTTATTAACAAAAGAAAAATATAGGTGTCCATAATTTTTTAGGCAGGCAGGCAAAATTTATGTATTGCTATCTCTCTTTCTGTGGTTCAACCTCTCTTTCTACGTAGGGTAACCATGAGTGTTTTATCACCATTGGGACATTAATAGTTCATAGAAAGAAGACGCCATAAATAAATAATTAGAGGCTTCCTTTTACTGTCAAATTACTATTAGTTGCGTACAAACAAAGAATAAAGGATAATTTTGTTAGGGAGCCGTAGGTACCAAAAAACAAGGTTGAATGTAGCACTATGAGTCATGCACCATGAGCACAATATAACATTATTGCAAAAAAAAAGGTTTTAAGAGTCTCACAAATAATCGCGGCCAACAGTGGCGACTTTTAGCAAGCAGCGGCCCCAGCCGCTAAAGATCACACCGCCGCGGTTGCGGCCGCGGCCTTGTATGCTATTTAGTGTCCACTCTTCATCATGAAAGGACGTCTAAAGTGTTTTCGGAGACAAGCCAATGTTTTTTTTGGGGCTTTGTAAAAATTTGCAACCAATGTAAAAATAATTTTGTATCTCAGTTATCCCACCACATAGCAGCTTGTGTGTATGTTATTTGACGACTGTTTGGTGTAGTGGTTTGCGCTCCGGACTACAAAGCCGAGCGGTTGCGGGTTCAAATCCCGCAAGAAGCAAATGTTTGTGTGATGAGCACTAGCATTTGTACCTAAGTCATGGATGTTTATAAACGTATTTATGTATGTTTATCCGTTATCTAGTTACCATAGTAGCTTTGCTTAGTTTGGGGCAAGATAATTGGTGTGATGTAGAGGCTATGTCTCTTCTAGTTGATACAGGGATTTTACATTAATCTGTCTTATTTAATTAAAATCCATTCAGGAATTAATACATGATTTAGCTATGAATACACAATACGAATATCATAACAAACTATTGTCATTTTTGTAATGTTAGTTGGATCACATAACTTAAACCTGGAATACAAAATTAAAAGCATAATAAACATTGATTTTATTAAACAAACATGGCATTAAGAGCGACGAGGAAAATCCAACAAAAATAAATAAAAATACTGTTTAACGGAACGTATTCTTTATCAAAATTTAATCTTCACAAAACTTGTGTAGTTTAATTAATAACTAAAATATTAACCTAAACCCAGCACTAATTAATATATTAAAAATGCTTTCGCTTACTATTTTAAGTAGATGTAGAACAAGAAACCTCTTAGAACGTTTGATTTACGATGAACGTAAAGGAACAGATCGCTTTAAATACCATGAATTTTCAAAGCCATGCACTACCCATTTTTGTACCAATTTAATTGATTTAATTAATGAAAGAAATAGCAAGTTTTCCGGTAAAAAATCTGAGGTGGACCTAAAACATTAATGTCAGTTCGCCTGTCGTCAATGACAGTCGGCTCAGAAAAAACCTGGGCTACCAGTTATCCTAGTCCCGAGAACATGGTAGTTTTTATTTAGTTTAACAAATTACACCTTAGCATTATTTTAAGAAAAAAGCCAAATTCTTGCTCAAAGATTAGTTCGACAATAAGATTTACCTACGTAAGATTGATAGTGTCTTGAAAGTTCTAATCTGTTAATTACTAAAAAGGCGCAAAATGGATGCCCCTCTTTAACATTACTTTAGAAAATTAGTAGCTTGATAAAGACAAATCTAGACTGATACCAAGCAATGATAATTTTCTCTAAACCTAGATAAGATAGAGATAGTTCTAGTTATTGTTCCTGTATTTACCGGCATTCTTTAAATTTACGATGACAACACCATGGACGACGCTAGAAAGAGACCACCGGCCTCCGAAAGCGCAATAGAGATGATAGAAAAATTTGATCCTCAGAGGCTAGTCGGAGTGTTTGCTCCACCTATGACTAGCTTCATAGGTTTAATATGGGAATGTGTTTTTTTTGCGATCTCCATGTTGGCTACATATAAAAAGTTGCTGTATTCGAGTATCGTATCTTAGAGTAGTTATAGGTAGTCAAAGATTAGAATTACATCTAAAAGGTTTTAAGTTATTTAATTAACGACAGAACTGAGATGACACGCTACGCTCCGTTATTAACACCTTGTACAGATATTTCTTTTTCTTGATAGAACTGATAGAGGATCAAAATGCAACAACTTTTCTCAATAAACTATCATCGAAATGTAAGGAATAACACTTTTTCTCATAAAAATCGTAAAAGCAAAACTTGTAGTTAGTACCTATGTGGTAATTTTTTTTTTGGGTTTGAATTTCGAAGTTATTTAATTGAAATGAAGTAATTACTTAATGAATTTATTTTTAATTCAAGAAAGTTAATACATAATTGATTAATAGCATCTATAAAGCCTATTTTATTTATTTATTTTATTTTTAGATGTACAAAACAGGTTACAGCCATTACGAGTTAGAAAATTACTAGTAATTAAAACTTAAAGACTAGGTTGCTGTCCTTAACTAACAATATACTAAGTGAGATGACTTATAAGCAGAAAATATAATAAAGTGTTTGAAATACTCTGACACTATTTGAAATACTGTTTTTAAATTTAGACTGACTGCAATAAAAGATGTCAATGTCTGCGTAGACGAGCTCATTATACTGACGGCACATTCGTGTTAAGGGATTGTAATAAGAAATATTATATATATATACAGGTTGTGAGTATAGTCAGTCTTATTATTAATGGGGGTGAATGTGTTCATAAATACGAACAACTTTTACTATGGGATCACTATCGAAATCGTGAAATAAAAAACTGTTTCTTCATACAAACCAATGCTATACCTCGATGAAAATGTATGGAGCGTCTTAATTTTTTTTCACGATTTCGACGTTAATTCCATGGTAAAAGTTGTTCGTATTTATAAACACATTAACCTCCTTTGATAATAAGACTGACTATACTTACACCCTGTTTATGCTAGATTTGTCTAGACACTATTTGTTGTCAAAACAAAATATAATTAAAGCATCCAATTTATGGCACACGCGTCCTGAGTATTGATAATAAGCGCGTGCGCACAGCGATAACGACACAGACAAAAAAGTTGTGTGTCACCTCTTGAAAGGAATGTATCAAATTACAAACTAACCGTATATTGTGTCAGATTACTATTGTCTAAATGGCATCGACTTAGCGCCACTAAGTGTTCGAAGGGCTTGGGTTGGCTCTTCAACATTGCAAACTCTATTTATACCATAGAATTATATCGAAATAGCGATAAAAGTATCAAGCGTCGAAAACATTCGTCCCGTGAATATTAAAGCTAACCACTGAAGGGAAAACAAAAAGCGTTGTGAAACGTAAAATTAATCGCGGCTGCTGGTTTAGGCAACGTGTAGATATGGCACGCTGTGTTTTATCGCCTGTCTTACAAAATGCCTCAAAATTAATATCACAATTGCTCACTGTCGCTTTGATTTTATGACACCGGCTTTTTTTCTTCTCTTTCTCCGCGACAATAACGAGTTAATTCCTTTAAATGTTAATGAGGACCGTTGAAATGGTAATTTCATTCTATAAGGTAAATGTTGTAATTATGCGATTTTTTTGCGCGAAATCTAGTGACATTAATGAAGCTTAGCAGATTTTTGTATTGAGCTTCAAAATAAAAAGAAGTGCTTTCCGGAACTTCCTGTGATTGTCATTAAGCAGATGAAAAGTCATTAAGAAGCCACTCGATTTAGCCACCTGTAATTATGTAGATAGATAACAGAGGATTTTGTCCGTACCTACAATAAGAGGATTCTAGAATATATATACCTAAGTATACATTGTTAACACATAGTTATATCGTGGACAATTAATTGTAATACCTGTGCACAGAGCAAACGTGGACAATCGCCATTGTCTGTATAGACCTCCTTACCTTGGGATCTCTGAACCAAACAATAGAATAAATACACGTGTAAGTATACATGGATGTATACATTACAATGTTCTAAGGTTGCGTATGTCAAAAACAATTCCTGACTTCCCATACAAAATTTGTAAACAACTGATTGAGTTTGTATAGAAAATCTAAAAAAATATATGCACATTTTTAAAAGCAATAGAACAAAAGTTATTTACTATGGTGTATATAATATTATGGTTACAAGGTTATCCTTGAGTTACGGGACATCCTGTATATAAATGGGATTCACGATTTTGATACAGCCTCAAGATACAAATTAAGACAAACAAAATCTTAACAACGTGGTTAAAAACTTATTTGAAACAATATTATTTACCGCCGCTGAATTTAAACTTTGTAGTGGATTTGGTTAGACTGAAAGTGGAAAAACTTAAAGCTCCTCGGTAAACTAAAATGGGAAGGCTTAGTGCGAGTGCTAGACCTGAGAACAACGAGCTTTTATAATGATATACATACACGCGGCTATGTCAGGCTATATTTCTATAATACAACTGCTTTAGATACTTACCATAGGATCAGAGAAATGTATGTGATGTTTTCCAATATTCATTTATTATTTATATATTTCTAATCTAAACTAAACTTTATTGTTTATGGTGGTCCCTTTAATGAGAAATCTGATAATAATGGAAATGTTTTGCTAGATAACCTCCTCAAACCAAACGTCCCCATATGGGTACATACAACGCCATCTAGGAAAACGATGAAATTACCAGACCTAGCCTATTGTTGTTGGTTCTTTGGTGATTTTTGGATACTACGATAGATGGCACTACCACTCGTAAACAAAATAATTCGCTAGGTGTCGCCATTATTATTTTGACTGTGTTCGAAGACGAGCTTACGAAAAAAATTCAATTTCGGCGCACCTGCTGATAGTAAGTACTAAATTCGTATGATATTTGTTTTTTTACATACAAACTGATCATTGTTTCGCGTTTTTCATTAGTTTTAGTGTCTGTCTGGACTAAAATAGTTATCATTCTAGTTATATCGAGTCTCACAAACCTACTCAAACGTGTTTGTCCCCTTTTGGGGACAGTGGGTTTCTGTGTTACTAAAATACTAAAAATCCCTTATATTTTCAAAATGGTTTTTGATAGCCTATTTCACAACTTTACTTGTGTTATATGTACTTTTTGGGTAAATTTTGTATGCAGAATAATTGTAATGTGTTTTTTTTTTAGAATAGGCTTTGGTAGATGCTGTGGGCGAGACTATCAACGGCGACTTTATGTCTACTATATTAAAAGTATGACTTTGTGGAGGGTCCACCGTACACTCCTGAAGCTACAGGTGACAGTAATAGCAAGAGTTCAGAAAACACCTCAGAAAAGAAAGACAACGGTGATATTTTAGGATCCATTAGTTAGTCCTCACAGACTCGGCCTATACTGGTTCGTACCTCTTTGCAGCGACGTTTGTTTTGAAAAATACAAACGTTTTTGAGCCATTTCCACCTGTCCCTGCTTCATAGAGCTAGAGAGATTGGTAATATACTTACCACTATATGATTATTTATCACGGTCCATTCCTGATGATATTTACGAGCGAATTGCATTCTATAGCAATCAGAATTACCTAGCTAAAACTGGTTCTGGTTTGAATACTTCCGAAAAGGAAATCAGTAGGTATTTTCTTTGGGAAAACTATAATAGTGTCTTACCTACGATTCCCTAGAATCAGGGTGTACCTCCTGGGAAACTGTAGCTATTGCAGATAGGATGGTAGCTATTTCAGATAGGATGGCTAGAGACCGGTATTTCAATCTGAGAGCATCTTTGAAGATGGTAACTGATCCAGATGTTCCAGATTCAGAAAAGAAAAAAACTAAATTCTGAAAGGTCCAACCACTGATATTCGGCAATGGCAGTATGATAATTTATAAAACACCAAACATCTGTATCGGAAAGCAGACTATGAGTTTGTAGCAGAAAGCAAAGGAGATCCACCTCTTGGTGATTCCATCATGATTGCAAGACAAATCAAGGTGGACAGAACAGAGCATCCAAGTGATTTTATGAGGACTAAAAAGATAGATCACATTCCTCTAATTCTTGAATCCCACAACTGATGCAGATTACCGGGATGCAGGTCTACTAAGGCTAGACATCAATGCCCATTTTGTAAGGTGATTTTATGCATGATGACTGGACGAAATTGTTACAAACAATATCACTAAGATTAAAAGCAATGTTATTTGAGTTATTGATTTAACTTTTAACGAAAAAGTTTCTATTTTTTCGTTAAAATTGAAAATAAAGGCAACTACTAAAATAGGAAATTTCATGTACTTTTTATTTCACCAAGACCCAATGTCCCCTATAAGATACATCGTGGAAAACCATTTTCCAGCAATTTTTCCTATTCTTGTTAGTCTTACCTTTCTAAAAATATATAATATGTCCATATTGACTTAAATTTCCATGAAATATTTTCAAAAAATGGCTTGGGACTGAGGAGGATAAATACGATGTATTAATAAAGTTGTTACTTTGTTATCCGAGTCAGCTTTCTTAGCGTTTCAACAAAACAGTTGTTCTTATCCTTTTATCCAAAAAAGGAAAACTGAAAATTTTATTGGACAAATATTTTTTGTGTCTAAGCTATCAATTTTTCAATGTACAAAAAGAAAAATAAACGAAGCTTAAATGTTTTGTTTGATACAGGATTTATAAATAGCAATAAGTCCTTAATTGTTTATTTAAAGATCCAAAAGGGATCCATTCAGCAATGGGACTAGATTTTTTTGGTATGGTGTAGATAGATAGGATAATTCAGTTGGTGCAATACATTTTTTTAAAATTTGGTATAAGAAATTACATATATTCTGATTTTGTACAACAATATAGTTTAAACTAGATGAGATTTACATAAGTTTAAGATCACTTTAATATTTTAAAGCCGTAATCTTGGTCGTTATGTTCTGAACCACACTTGTAATGTTATGTATAATCTTGCGTTTGGTAATTGGGCTAATTGAATTTGGAGAAATAGCAGCCACCTACCAACAGTGACGTGACCTGATGAGCGAGGTTAAATGTCAGAATTCGATCGATTTAAACCAACCGAACATAGAACTAGAGCACGAGCATGTTTCGCTTTATTCTAGATTTTTAACACACTTTTATTAAAAAACAGTCAACTAACTATGTAATCATATCTTCTAAGCCATGTCCGAAATATCGACGGAATTTTGATATATCGGAAACCTACTAACACTGAACTAGTAGGCTCAAACATTTTGTTGTTCCTAAATAACGTAATATAAGCCTTATAGGGAAAAAATGTAATACGAAGAGAATGTTGAACTATTTGCATACAATTATTTAGTCATTTGCTTACAGCTGAAACTAACAACGGTGTCGTAGAAGTTTTAACACTACCCGTGGCTCATGTGGTCATACTGCTGTCATGCTACCTTCATATATGCCACGACATAGGTATATTGAGAACATTTGAACAAATCTTGGCACTGTGTGAGTTGTTTGTCGTACGGATTATTATCGATTACAGACGTGACCCGAGTGCCGACGGGGCACAGATAAAACAAGTACTTGACGTTTTTCTGAGAGCATCCAATTAATGTGCGAGGCTTTGTCGACGACGAACACTTTTTATACACGGTTGGGTTTTAATCACCAGACAATCTTCGCTTTAACTGACGTCGAGACGTCTATTTTTACACGCTAAGTGTTGTCGATAGCAAATGACCACAGAACAGTTCCATTCAAAACTCACTTATCATAATGTAAATAGAAAATGTTACGATTAGAAAAATCCTGCCTTCTTTAGGTTCCTAACATATCTATATATTTGGTGCAGTTTTAATGCATGTTGTTTATAATGTAAGGTTTTCAGGTATCTCTAATATCAACTATAGAATGTTTTTTGACTTATTGTATCGTTGTGACCTTATAGAGTTCCAAGAAGAATCCAGACGAGACTAATAAAAAGTTTACTACTTACCAGAAAATGTGATTTTGTCTAGCCTAGCGTAGAGCCCTATAGGACATTGACATTTTATTGTTTTAGGCACAAGGACCAATTCGACTAAATACCCATGCATAAAGTTGTTTAATTAAAACATAAGCACTACCGGTATGTACCTTACACGCCTTTAAATGGTATAAACAATACATCCGTTAGGTACCGAAGTTAACTAATTAAACTTTAATCCGTAGTGACTTGCTCGCCTCTTGCGAAGCACTACGATCTTAGTTGTAATAATTTTCCTCAAATGAAGGTGGCAAATATAATGTTAATGCTCTGTAATTACGCGTATTGTGACAAGGTGTTAATGCTGTCGGCGGACTGTTCACAGTGATGAGGGTCAGCTGGGGCTATTTGTTCAAAGTTTCTGGGACACTAATCTAACTAGCTTCCGTTTAACTAACCTTCTACGTTTTCTGATTTGTCCGGGGCTCGCTTGGCCGGCTGACCAGGACGCTATCTCCGATGTATCTCCAGTATTTGAAAACCGTCTCAACCATCGGACTTCCAATCAATCGATCGGTAACAACTTGTGTGCTTATCGATTTTTAGCTACGTCGTCAGTTTTAAATCACCTTTTTACCAAAGAGTAAAGAAATATTGACGTTAAAAGAGTTTCTGTTTGTAATAGAAACCCTATATTTCAATTTGGAAACTTACATTTAGTTATTTATTTATTTCATTATAGAGGTAAAGCCGATTACTACGTTATCTACGTTAATTAAAAGACAGTATTGGAGATTATCACTAATTACTATTGATTAAAGATCTTAGATTAGTACCCAGATAATATGATGAGACTTGTATCGAGGACTAAATAGGCGAACAGGTTTTTATCAATATCGTTCATCATCAAATGAATAAAATCATCATATTGTCATTCATGCCAGACCAGATCAATCTCCAGTTGTATGTTCATCATCATCATCATCATTTCAGCCGTAGGTAGCCGTTTCATTTGTTGAACACAGGCCTCCCCGAAAAGGGGGGAATTGCCAATACTCATTACGCTTGGCAGGCGGGTTGGCAAGCGCAGTTTTTTTATACTATTTTGCTCGCAGACCCTGCTGCCCGTCTCGTGCTACAGAAATTAGTCGCCTTTTACGACACGCCTCTTGTTGGTGGTGGGGAAGTGTATTCTTTACGGCCGTCCCCACGGCACGGCAGTTGTATGCTTAGAACAAAATTAATACTCAATTATTTCTAATCTGAGCATACAACTGGAGATTGGATAGTTATTTTACGTCATTTGATATTCTGACTTAGTTAAATGCACGCTTGCATAACTTCTCGAGGGTTGATTAATTTAGTAATAATACAAAATTAATTAACCCTCGAGTTAAGTTACTATGTAATGGGTCTAAAATATTTATAGCTTCATACTTTTGCTACTTACTGGAAAACGATTACGTTGTACGATGGAAAGAATTGAAACCGAATATTGTAGATAAGTTATACTTAATAACATGCTCACGCAGGAGTGACATCAAAGGGCCGGGCCACGAAACGTCCGCTTCGGGAGGGCCAGACAATATATTTCATTTTCGTTTGAAGAAGGCAGTCTTCAAAAGTTTCCTCGCCCTGATTCATGAGTGACACGTCGTTAAACTCTCTGCGATAGAAAAGTATTTTTGTTCTTATTCAAAGTGAATTTTCCAATAAATGCCTAAAGTGTTTGTGTTAGGGATTCAAACAACTGAATGAAGCGAAATTTGACAAACCAGTAGAAAAGGTAAGCCAATTCGTGACAGGAATAAATTATGACTTTTCCCTTTCGCTTTTATCCGACTGCGAACACGACAGAGGCTTATTGCTCGATTTGTTAGTTTGGAGCTTTTAGTAGTATCATCTGGGAAAGACGATAAAGTCCGTCTTAAACCGTTTCGGTGCGAACGGTTTGAGGGGTTCCAAGTAAAGTGAAAGATAAGGACGCTGTAACCCATTCAAGTATCCATCTAGAGCTCAGGGACTAAATTAGTCATACTTTTTCAACCGGTCTTGTATAGTAGTTAATTATGTACAATGCTGCAGCTGTCTTGTTGTTACTAACTGTTACTCACGTTAATTATGTATAAGTATTGGAGATACGGAAGTAAAACGTTATCCTTACGTAATTAATACAAATTTAAAAAAATATTATTTATTTCAGGACGTTGCGCGTTGTCCCATATTTTGCACAATACAGTTATAGCTGTACATATATACTTACATGATACATTATTTCTAAAATTAATAAATAAATCAAACAAAAATATAAAGGTCAACTTGACACATACCACCACCTAAACAAGGAGGTCGGTTTAAATCTAGATTTAAATCAATACTGCGTTGATTGCCTAACCCACACTAGCGTCTTTCGAGCGTCGTCGTTTTGCCGGCGCCGGCACAGTGTCCCTGGCGCTGGCGTAGCGGTGCCGCGACGCCAACGCTGAGCGGCTGCCGAACGCCGGATTTACGCAGCGCTGGCGTCGCGTCCACGCGGCGCCTACGCAACGTATTTTTCGGACAAGTACAATGTACAACGCAACCCCCTCGCCCCCTCGGCCATCAGCGCGTGGTGCCCGACAGGCGCAGGTCAGCAGGCTGTGAAATCTGGCGTTCGGCAGCTGCTCGGCGTTAGCTTTGCGGCGCCGCTGTGTCAGTGCCGCGTCGACGCTGTGCCGGCGCTGGTGAGACGATGACGCTCGAAAGACGCCAGTGTGGGGGGTCCCTAAGGGCCAGTCCACACCGCGCGTTGCGTCGTCGAAACGCAAATATTTTGACGCATAGCCAGCCACACAAGCGCTGTGTTATCGCAGCGTTACTACTACGCAGTCTTTACGTTCCGCCGTCGCAGCGGTAACGCACCGTTGCGGCAAGCATTTTGTAAAAACATCGCTATTAGAATATCAGGATGAGCTTGTGTGTCGAAACAACAAACTGAGCGCTGCCGTTCCGGCGTCGCAATGAGTACACCCTCTCTCGTTTCGTCTCGGGGGCTGCAGTTCAGTCGTGTGTGCGTTGCGCCGGGCAGCGCATCGTGTGTACACTATAATTATTAGTACCTATGTAAAACGACGCAGCGACATCGCTACGTCGATGCAACGCTGACGCAACGCGCCGTGTGAACAGGATAGATATGAGTCAGTTTCACGTAAACAGAAAAAAGATTCACAAAAGTACCTACACATTACTTACTTCTGTAACCAATACAAAGTTACATTTATCTGATTACTTTTACGTTACTTTATAAGCTGTTGCCCGTTTTTGCCAGCAAACTTTGTTTGTAACAAGGGTCTATAACAAACTAGGTACGACCGAGTTTCTTGGGTTGCTACTTATTTCTGCAAGTTTTTTTTGTCTTAAATTAAAAAGTTTGTTTTAATATTTACCTAATGTTTTTATCGTGAATATAAGTTTGCGTTAGTAGCAAGGTCGGTTACATATGTATTATTTATAAGTATATCGTTATCGTATCCACCCACTTTGTGTATTTCAAACAGTGGTTTTAGATTTTTGGGAGTTTTCTTAAATAATAATTTTTGTTTGTTCATCTTTAAAAAAATGTGTTTGTCTTTCCCGAAGCATAGATAGCCATGCTTTAGGCAATAGAGGTTAAAAAACTACTTTTTAGCATGACAAAAAATAAATGGTACTTACACAGTTACGGCATGCGTGAAAACATTTTTCTGTCGCTCACAACCGAAATTTTACGCGCGAGGTTGCATAGCCACAACCTACTTGCCGTCGTTATGCAAAAGGGCACAAATTACATTTTTTAAACTTCGAGAACATTAAGGTAGAATGTATGAGCCTTTTTTTGTGATCCCGAAAATGTATACAACTCAATTCAAAAGAAGAAAAAAAAAACAGTTGTGCGCTTTTTAGTTACAAATTTAACTAAATTACTTTTATAATAAAAGCTTTATACTTGTAATATGAAAGAGTTGATCATAAATTAAATTTGCAGCAAAGATCTTAATATTATCATTTATTTCATTAGACTTTGAACTTTGTTAATCAATTAATCAAAAATTCCTGATCTAATTACCAGTTTCAGCAAGTTAGCGTCGTCCCAAATCATAGCGGCTAGTGTGAACGGATTGTGTGTTATTACCCTGTCCAAACAAATTTAAATTGCCTTCTCCACATCCATTAATCTTTGTATACACTTTCTGTATGTACATAGGAGCATTAGATATTATACGCATAGTATACGGGTAGAGGTACTTACTTAATTTGTTGCAGACAATACATTTAATAATACGAAGGTAAAAAGCTATGTCATGAACATTTATTAATTATTTACAATCATCTCTGGTCCATTGCAGTAGTTCACGCTCCGGACAACATAGCCAGTCATCTCGAGCTGGTTCAAATCCCAAAAGGGGCAAGTGTTTGGGTCCTAAGACTAATAAAATATTAAATAAGACGCGGACTGTAAGCACAAATATATATTTCTGGTAATAATGAATTATTCCGTCTTTATTTGATCACACCTATAAGGGAGGAACCGCGTCCGACGCCGATGATGGTATGTAAGTCAATTATTACTAACCCTACTTATGGACCTGGTCTGAAATAAAAATGTATTCAATTTAATTTTAATTAATATTAGTTATGATGTTAAATTCTGTTTAAAACCCTCTTTTTTCGCAGACGGGTAAAGATCCCGACTCACACGGATTCTCATAAAGACAAATGGCTGCTAGTACAATTATTAGAAAATTGAGTGTCGATCATTCGACAGTTTTGTTCTAGGAATTGTTATTGCATGTTTGGGGTAATCCGAAAATTGTAACTACGGCAGCCGACGTACAGCAGCGAGAAAGCGTCACTTGGACGCCTCTTGTATTTTGTTAAGGATGATTATATTTTTGAGTAGTGCCATGCCTCGGCTTCGCTTAGGTATTATTAAAGAGTTTCAATTAACACAAAAACTTTTTTTAAATTGTTCTTTAAATTACTATAAAAAAATTTAATACCATTTTACTAAAATATCCAAAACATGATTTCAGGTCGACTTGTAAGACTTGGAAGACGTCCATTTAACTTTCGAAGAAAACATTTGTTTTTTTCCATACTATTATGCCGATAATTTAAGAATTGTACGAAAATGCAATGAAATTTTTAAGTTATTGAGTTCAAAAAACAAAAACGAAAAAAGTCATAATCTAAAAACTACAAGAAAATGGCTGATGATTCGGGATGGTCTATCTCTACTCCTGCTCCGGACATTATTTTTTGGGTCATTCTATACAAAGTTGTATTTGAACAGCAAAATAAGTTTTTTTTACAATATTTATTAACCCTCAAAGTGTCGGTATCCGAGTGAAGCAAATGCTCAGCGGTGTCGAGCAGGCGCCGAGGGTCCGGCCACACGCGATCGCGTGATTCCGAAAGGGCACACTAGAATTACACACAGAACGGCCCTTGCGCCTTAGCACGCTAGCTATTAAAGAAGACCTAAAATTGGCTTAAATAAAAATTTGCCGTCGCTCGTAATTAAAAGCTCAGCGATCTGATAAAAACACATACCGAATTTCAGCGATATGAAAGCAAATAAAACGTTTTTAGGGTACCTCAAAAGGTAAAAAGTACCTAACCCTATAGAATCACTTTGTTGTCAGTCTGTCTGTCAAGATCCTTTTTACCAGAATCGTGTAGAGGTATCAAGTTGAAATTTATATCAAATGCTCAGGTCTGCAATCCCTTGAAACTGTGAAAAAAATAAACTTCTATGTCAGCGCAATCAAAGAAACGGCTGTTTATGCCGTTTTTTTAAAACACAAGAGAATCAAAACCAGGGACTACTTCCCGCTGATATAGAATTATGAAATTCTGCAAGAAGCAATATCTTATGGAACAAATAAAGGAAAAAGTCCGAAAATTTATAATTTGTAGTTACATCATTAAAACATTTTTTTTACAAACTTATTAAAATCGGTACCTACACTTTTTCGAGACTCACTTCCCGCTATGGACGATCTATTTACATGTCTACAAGTTTATACAAACCCTCGGGTGCGCGAGTCCGACACGCACTTGTCCGGTTTTTTATGGAATACTTAGATACGCAAAGCGTTCGTAGCAATATAAAAAAAGTTTTAGATCTTCTTGGATAACGCGGGCTAGGGCCAATTGTGTACATTATTTTTAGTGAGTACCTAACTATGAAAATTGTTTTGTTTTATATTTCGGAAAAACACAGACGGCCGTGGCATTGTGAAGGTTCCGTTTCTCAATAGGAAATAAGGGAACCCTTTTTTCAGGCACTGGTAGAGGTATCAAGTTAAAATAAATATCGAATACTTAATAGTCTAGGTCTATTCCAGTTGTAAAAATTCAAGCTTCTTATTCAACGCAATTATAGGATTCGGGAATTTTTATTGTTAATACTCACAAATTCACCTCTAAAAAGCTTTAAAATATTTCCCGTTGACCTAAAACCATACAATTTGGCAAGAAATATGGTCTGACAATACAAGGATAAATTCCAAATTATTGTTTGATATATATATTTTATAATTGCGTTTTCTATTGTCTAAGGACCGACATTAAAATGAAATTACATACAGGCGTCACTTAGTGTGATTAAATTGCAAACCCTCTATTTAAATAACAAATCATAAAGACCGGTAAAGTTAAATCCGGCTCGCACTAATAGGCTTTTTGAAGTAAATTAAAGTTAAAAAATATTTTTTTATGGGATCAACTTCGAAATAAAAAATATGCCCATTTAAATGATATCACGTGACCTAGAACTAATTCTCGACGTTTTGAGGTATTATGTTTTACGAGTTTTTACCTATTTGGAGTTAAACGTTGTATAATTTACTATTTCATTATTTAATATACTTTGAGGGGGTAATTATACTTTAAATTTTGTTTGCTTTAATATGTTTTATGGCCGTGGTAATGTTATTTAATGTTTTGTCGATTGAGTATGAGAGGCGTGGTTGCCTTTTGCTAAGCTGGAGTCCTTTTTGGCTCAAATGTACCTACCATTTTATTGATTTGTTAATACATAATTGTATTATTGTTTAGTTTACCCTATTATGTTTGTTTAAGAATTATTGTTCCAAACCAAATAAATGTTGCTTTCGTTTTGGTCTTTGGCCTCATAAATGGCAACAATAGTTATTTCGTAATCACAGAATACTCGTACTTATGTAGTTACAAGTTTCAGCAGTAGAAACTTGAAATTTTAGTCAAAAGATGCATGCAATAACAGTGCCTTAAATAATAACTAGCTGTTGCCCGCGACTTTATTCACGTGTTCTTTAGTTTATTCATAATTTAGTTTATGCATGTAATATACATGTGAACCGTCCTCGTGAATCATTCAGTCTATTGATGAAAACCGCATCATAATCCGTAGCGTAGTTTAAAAGACCTAAGCGTACAGACGGTAGAAGCGACTTCGTTTTATACTATGTAGGTATATGTAGATATACAGCTTTAGCCTGCAACTCCACCCGAGTACAGCTCTCAAAGAACAGCGTTTTTTCAGAGGGTAAAACATTGCCGTTGATTGATTTACAAATATCTTAATATTTCCAATGAATTCTATCCAAGAATGAAACTAAAATCTGAGAATGAAAACGCGATAAAGTCGCATCTCTCCACTGGAATACGGCACAAGCACCAGACAAGCATAAAATAAATAATGGTTATTGTTTGGGAAAGACCTAACCAGCACCTGAAAGTCTTTAGGGGAGGCCGGGGTTCGAAGTACTGATTTTCGAACGACACATCAAAATGAGGTTATAACTTTAAAATGCTCTACATTGCAGATTTTTTTTCTTGTTTGTAATTATATGACAATAGTTATTATTAAAACAAAACTAAGCTACTAGGAAACTTTAGAGATAAATATTCATGTAATTTTTTTATATTAAGGCAACGTGACATTTGTGTTTTTGGTGAAATGGTCTACAAAAATGAGGAACTGAGTTGCAGTCATCGACTTTGTTTTGCGCGATCCGGACTACAAATCAGCAGTCACGGGTTCGATGTATCCGGAAAAAGGAAAATGTTTATTTATAATGGATATGATTATTTAGATCTGTGTTAATTCAGGGCTACATAATTAGTGGGATAATTTAGGGCTACATAGTTGGCGAGGTCGAGGACTTCTATAGCCGTCTATATGCCTTGCATGTCCCGAAACCTCCATCTGACGCTAATGACCCCAGAGCAGCGCTTACACGCTACTACACCGACGATCTCCATGAAATGGACAAAGGACATAGATTAAATTGAAGCAGCTCCCAAACAGCTTAGTAATGGAAAGGCGCCCGGTGGAGATGGAATCACTGTAAAACTTTTTAAGGCTGGGGTGCTACCCGTGCTTAAGGAACTGAAGAGCCTAACCAGCTCTGTCATAGCCAATGAGACTTCCCCGAAGGCGTGGTGGCTCTGTCTTTCAAATAAGGAGGTAAAATTCTTCTAAAGAACAACAGACTGATTACGCTCCTGAGCCACGTCTTTAAGCTGTTTTTAAGAGTCGTCTCAAATAGTCATAACACAAGGTTTGACGCCTTTCAGCCTGTATAGAATGGCATCGATGACTGTTCTAGTCCAAAATCACCAGACAAGGCCCGTCTAGTTGCTGAGAGGCGTGAGACAAGAGTATGTCATATACTCGATTTGTTTACGAACGCACTGGAAGATGTATTCAAGACGCTGGATTAGAAAAGAATAGGTATCAATGTTACCGGCAAACAACCCGTCATCTCGGGACCGGTTTTTGGTGGCTTTCGAAGGTGACTAGGAGTATGCGTACCGCGGACAAATGCTGCAGTTAGGTGGAGACAACTTTAAGCGGGAAATCACTTGACAAGTACAGTTTGACTTTGGGACAACAACAACAACAACTTTGGGAAGTTGCGTCATATCTTCTCATCGCCACTGCCACAATGCCTGAAGAGCAAGGTATTCGACCAGTGCATCCTACCAGTGATGACCTACCGAGCCGAGATTTCCCCTAAGATCCCAGCATCAAATCCTAACTTGGTGAAAATTAGACTACCCTGGGAGTATACCCTTTTAAACAAAAACATAAATATCGGTGAACATATTATATCAAAACAAAAATATAATAAATAATACAGCCGAGCATAAAACACCCTACTTGATGGAAGTCGGTTAAAAATGCCACATATCCTGCGGTACTCGGGAAGTAAAGAGGTGTTCCACGGCTCTCAGGACCGTCCAGTTCAAGATTCCTACTTAGCTAATGCTGGTAGTAATTTTACTTCTTTCCTCCGAACATCCTTTCAGACTTAAGTCTCTTTGTGCGACAACTGATCTAGCTCGGCGTCATAGCGTTTAAGATACTAAGATACTACTACTAAGATAGTTGCTAAAACAGCGCTTGTTGGTATGGCGTTTTGCAATTTTTTATATTTAATGCTACTTCTTTTCTTCATGAAGGTATTTATATCGGAGCAACGTACTCTCGGCACTTTGAAACCCCGGCCTCCCCTAAGCGACTTGGTTCTGTGTATATCTGAAAGGAATAGTCGCTCGTTAAAATGTCGTAGTAGATAGCCAAGTACAGTTCAAAGTTAAAATAAAATATTTAAAAAAAAGATTGTTGGCCGCCTACAAATTATAACTTATTAATAGGCGGAGGTTAGTTATTCGAGCTGTTTGTTGTTGTTGTGTTATACTGGTTAATGTATTCGATGGTCAATAGATCAAACAGAAGGCTCTAGCATAAAAACACGGAGTTTTTGAATCTTCTGTAACAAGTCTCCTAATTTTGGTTTTGAAATATTTGTAGAAGTCTAAGGAAGGTTCAAAAGGTGAGAATAAAGAAATTGCAAGAAAAATACTAAAAACTACTATTTTATTTTCCCATACAAACTGTTCGTACCTGTCAAACAGGGTGTGTTCAGAAATTAATTGCAAGGAAAATAGTAAAAAATTACTAACTAATCAAACTTTGTTTTATTTATGTATTATTTACAGATAAATAAAGAAAACTTTTATTGGCAGTACGAAGTTCGCCGGGTCAGTTAGTAGTAATAAAAAACTATTATTAAGATTATAAAAACCTACCAAATGTAAAGCGGTAATGTACCTATTTAAAATTTGCAAAAGTAATATAATACTATGGTTCTTTAGAACGTTTCAAAAGTACCTGAAATAATAATAAATATGTATAATACAGTTCATGATTGAAAAACAATCTTATCTGAATAGTATGTAATTATTCAGATAACACTTTTTGTGACTGAAACATTGACGCGATTTTTTATTTTGAAAAATAATAGTCAGGTTTTTGTGAAAATTAGAAAAAAATATTGATAAGCTACTTTTGACTCTGACTATAACTAACTGACTGTAACTTAACGTCCAGAAACATTGATGCATACATGTTGAATAAATGATTTGATGATATCAAGAAAAAAAGAACCTATCGTAGTTAGGAACGCTAACTTTAGTGTTAGTCTTGTGTAGAAAATAGCAGTCAAATAACTAGTGCCGTGATATAAAAAAAAAAACAGTAAGTATTCATTGTCATACTAAGCACAATATGTGGATTTGTAACTTGATACTGACTGTACAGTTCACATCCCATTCTCTAAATAAACTGGATTAGGCAAAGCCAGTTTGAGGTAATACAGTATGAGGGAAACGCTCATATTGCATTGTTTGTTCGAAATAACTCTGCTAATTAAATTATAATATTATACATCTTAATAAATATGCTTTACTCGTCTACACCCCCAAAGACGTACAAAATATCATTCAGTTTTTCGAATATTTCTCAAGAAAAGTTTTAGCATCATTTATGATGTGACACACAATTTGATAAAGATGTTTATCACAATGGAGGGCCCTTAATACATATTTAAATGAATTTTACGTAATATGACAGCAATACCTGCTTGTTGGTAAGATAAAGCGAAAATATAATTAATTCATTGATGATACCTCCCAGTGCTGTAGGTCGTAAATTACCAGAAAATCCTCGCCGACTGTTTATAAATCATGTGAAATGTGAATTTTGAGAAAAGAAACAGTGATAATGAAATGAGAGAAAATTGGGAGCCGTTCGCGTTGCCAAGGCAACGAACGAGATAATTTGATTATCTTGTGGATGTTGTAATTAAAACAAATATTTGATGTTGATGAGTCGGCTTTAGTAATTAAACTTATTATTTCTAACTTTGAGGATTCACTTAAATTGTGGAGTTATACGAAATGAAAAATGTATTAAATATGTGTGGTGTGGTGGATCAAGGTATTCTTTGCCTTAGACTTAATCAGCAGCCTGTATTTTATTATTGCAGTTGATAACGAGCTCTTGATCTTGATATATTTATATAATGTTTTTGAAAGATTTGATGCCATACTGTTAACTCAATTAAATGACACTGATACCAATAAATAGGTACTTTTTTATGTATGCGGCAAGTCGATTCCTCACAGATAAGTCACTTTTCCGCATTAGAGCGCGTCACATTACAAAAAAATATCAAAACATTTTGACCCTTATTATGTTTTTTTTTTAAAAAAAAAAGAAAATAGTACAAACATTAATTTTGCTTGTTTCATTATCGTCATCAGCATTTCAGCCATAGGACGTCAACTGCTGAACATAGGCCTAGTGACTTCCAGATTGAACGGTTGGGAGCGGCTTGATCGTAAATAAAAAGTATTTTTATATGTATACTTGTAATAACTTTGCAAAGTACGATTTGACAGAACGCGTCTAAGGACGTCGCTTTTGATGCAATTTTTATTCAAATTGAAAAAAGTAACATCCTTTTCCAATCATATTGAAATAGGACATTCTACAGGGTTACATTTCAAGGTAGTGCCAAATTTTAAAATAAGGTCTATATCTAATTCCAGTCGTCGTATTTCTGGAGTATAATATACTTTAAAATTTCCGAAAAAAAAAGAAAACGCAAGATGCGCCGTCATTCATCGGAGTTCACAGGCCACCGTCATTCACCGGTACACCGACGCCGCTCCAACAAGAACCTCATGCAGTGCACATACGGTGCAACATAATCGAGTAATTATAAATTTTCTACGTATTCTATTTTTAAAAGGCAGAAAGGAAAAATTAAATAAAAAATAAGTTTTTTTTACGTAGATTTAGTTACTGATTCTGAGTGGTTCCTGAAAAATTGGCACTAAACGGTAAACCTGTATTGATCCATCTTCGTATTACGTATGTCATAATACGAGGTCTGTTACCAAATGCAGTTATTTTTTTGTCGTGTGTAAAGCCAATCAAATCAATTTAACCGGGTAGCATCTACTGAAAATGATTAGATCCTACTCTTAGCCTTTTAAGACCTAATAGTATCCGTATTCAAATGAAGAGATTTAATGTATAAGGTGAGTTAAGTCGCCAAATGTAAACTAGCATGTGGTTTCAAAAGCCTACTACTTATTAAGACCAAACTTGGAGACAAATATTTAAAAAAATATATTAAAACCTACACAATATTTTGAGCTAGCATATGTTTTTAGTATTTATACTTCAGGAGAATCTACTATGATTTCATAGTTTTGACATGTATTTTCGCAATTCTTTGTAAGCCTGTTCAAGTACCGCTTTTTTTTTTGCATGTAAATGCTGTGGGAAATATTTATTTATTGTGGGAATCTAGTTTTAGTGCGAAATCTTGTTTGAAATTTTGTAAAAATGTATTGTATTGACTTTTTTAGTCGTGCCTTTAAATAAATTAAATTCAATAAATGCATATACTGCGTTCGTAACGTAAAAGGGCACTTTTTTTTTTAACTCGAGAAATAAGTTAGTGTAAGTAATTTAAAAAATGGGCTTTTTTATTACGATGGGGCTATGCATATAATACAAAGACGAAGATGACTTTATAATATTAATGAAGAAAACACGATGACGGCGATAGTCAGTCTACGGAAACCATATTACGAGTTATAACGCCTGCCACGGCTCTTCTGTCGTCTACTTGCCTGTCTCGTCTGCACTATACCACAAGTCGCAGGACATCATAGAGCACATTAACGTCAAGAAGACTAATCTTGAATTAAGAGTTGCTTATCTACATAAGGCGAGTTTAAGAGCTTTCGTTGAAATTAGAACCGATAAGGAAGAACCTCAATTCTGGGTGTGGTCTATCGTCGTGGAATAATACCGATTAATAATTTTTAATTATTGTTAATATTATGTTAGACTGTATGGTATTTATTAAGTGGCCTTTTAAAATTATGTGTAAATACGGTAATGAATATGAAGCCTGCAATAATGATATGAATAACAAAAATTATACCATTAATTAAAAATTAAAAACAATAAATGGTTAAACATTTATTTCATTGATTTCAGATTCCCGGGATCAAAATCAAGCGGAGTACAGTAAGAATTTGAGGTGAGTGTGATCCATCGATCATCTATCAGCCATCCCGATAGCGCTAAAGAACTTAATGGACATTTAATGCGATATTTCATCCTGAATATACTCGATATCGGAGCGGCTAAGTGTATCCCATAAATATTTCAAAGAAATGCGATAGACTAGACGATATTTTATGTAAATACAATAACTACCTACGATACCTAAGGTTCACTGCTTCAAAGGACAATTTAATCAATTTTTCACAAGAGGCAAGTAAAAAAAATTACTTACCTACGAGTACCTACAGATTGAATTAACAAACGAAACCTCAGAGAAATTAATTAGCTCGAGTTTTAAAAACAAACGGCTGTGTGCGAGTCGGATTCGCGCAAGTTAGGGTATCACACAATAGTTAGTTTGCACGCACGAATTTGTGAGTAATTATAATACAAATGTATTTAAAAAAAGAAGCAATGCTTAGCTATTCACTCTATTTTTAGATTTTAGAGTAAGTAATAGGTAGGTATTCTCCATAATCAGATTCATCGCCTTAAACGTTTTTTTTTGTCTGGTCAAGTTTTGTCAGTTCTTAAGAACGATAAATCCAAGCTAACAAGATTTATGTCAATGTTACCACGAGCAAGAATAAAGTTATATTTATATAAATTCAGAAGTATTTTGAGTACATCAGTGGCAAGATAATACAAAACATAAATAAACCCAAGTATACAAGGATAAAATCTGAGCGTCGCTGTACAGCGTCAGTGCCTAACCTTTATTTTTTCATAAAGCGCCCTATATGAAGTCTTAGCAGTGTCATTCGGAGAGTAGTTTCCTTTTATGACACACTAAGAAAGGTTTTACGAAAATCATCCCATGTACCACCATGGCGCGCGACAAACATAGAATAGGGGAAAAATACTTTATCATTCCATTATTTTGAGCTTGTTTGATTTAGTAGTCTGTGATGTAGGCGCTACAATTTTTAGGGTTCCATACGTTCAAATAAAAAATTGGAACCCTTATAGGATCACTCGTGTCGGTCCGTCTGTCAAACACTGCTTCGAATCTACTGGACTGATTATGTTAAAATTTGGTAGGTACACGTATAAACTTCTGTGACCCAAATACAGATCATCATAATCAGCCCACGTTGCCAGTCTACTACTGAACATAGGCCTCTCCTCTCCTCTCGGCTATTCTTCGATGATATACGCAGCTTATATATACGCAGATTATACCTTGTCGGAGGGCGCCCTACGTTTGCCTAGTCGCGGTCTTCACTCAAGTACACGTCTACCACATCGGTTATCGGTTCTACGGTAAATGTACCTAGCTAGCCCACTGTAACTGAGCATACAAAAAAACGAAAAAGCGAAATTTGCAAGTAATTTTAACAAGATAAGTAGTTGTTGGCAATGCAGTAACATGGCGTTTTTATTATGACGGTTTGTGTTAAACCAACAGCACATACCCATCGATTTTTTTGAGCTAATTCAAAGTTACAATATTTCTCTACCCTTTGCATCAGCCATGTTCGCGGGTGCTGCTGTTTATGATTTCTATGCCATCATCTGCAAAAAAAAAAACATTATTACGGCACCGATTATCTACACAGCAACAAGAACGTGAGGATGATAGCAGCATGGATGCAGCGATCTTTAGCGGTTCACTGAGTTGCACGTATTGCGTGTGCCTCGGTAAACCGCGGGCTCGCTGGGTTCATCTTGTCTGCTGTTGCTCAGTTCGGTTGGACTAGGACTGGACTTGTCATATCTAAATTAATTAATATCAATAGGTACTAACATAGTTTTAGTAGTATTATGTTATGTAACTTGTAATCTGTGTGGACTTTTAACTGCGTCGTCCGTCTGTCAGCAACATACGCTCAATTTTACACGCGTATTCTCCTGTCACATAGATTTTTTCTTTATTACTTGCTTACCTTTTTTACTTTTAATATCATCCAAATAGTGTTTTTATTAACCTTTCTTCAGTGTTTTGCTCATATATTTAATATCTGTGTCAAAAGATTCTATTTTAAATTCCTTTTAGGGTTACAACATGGTGTTTACGTTAACTCTCATTATGTTGTTCTCTGTTCTTTTCTTACATAGTTTAAGCGACTGAGAGACAACCTCAGCAAATAAAAAAGCATCAATAATTAGGCTTCTTGAAAAAAAAACATAGATATAGCAGCCATTTTCTATGACCAACATCAACATCGGCAGCCATAGCAAAATCAGGAAAAGGATGCATAGCTTGATCTTAACAGCCAAATGACACTCCATCGAGTCCAAAGCTAATCTTTCCTCTCTCCCCCCAACTAAAGAAGCAAGTAAAAGCAAAATATCACGCATTACGGTAAATTACCTTATAAGAGAAGACGAAGATATCGATGAAAAAGGCGATAAGTAACATAATAAAGGCAGTTGGATAATTTATATTTATTTAATAAATTACTATATTTTAGCTCTCTGTTTACTTAAACATCCTGTACCTTCCAACGTCAACGTATCACGAGTAATCGTAGTTCTTAAAAATGTATAGAATAGATTTTTTTTTTACTATGGACTGTTTTTTTTCGTTTTGGGTACGCCAAAAAAACTGCTAACTTTGGTGGCATGTAGCACAAAAACTAAAAGCAAATTGGTAACTGAGAGTTCTTGTCTTGCGTTCTTTATCTAAATTCCCATTCATGTTTGAGAAGAACGGCAAATTTCCGATTTTCCCGGTCTTCCGTACACTGTGCGACGATGAAACAGGAATTCGCGAGGGTTCTCGGTGCACGATTCCAATTCGAACTTAGCCAGTTTTATGAAAAGATCATCATTTCTGACTGCAGCAAAAGTAAATTAATATTTGTTCTGAATTTATCAAATTTCTTTATTCAAGAAATGGCTTCTTGTGGAATCCGAATTCTTAGCTGGATTTTATGGCGGGCTAGTTGGGACTACATGTAGAAGTCCATTAGTTCTCACGTCAATCGACGTAATAAAACATTCTCTTCGCCAGTTACGGACATGCCGTCGGAGCGGAAAATTGAAATCAGATTCGGAACTAAAGGATAGCCATAACCAAATCGTGATCCAAATGTGACAATATATGTGAAAATTGTCTCGGGACGAATTTAAATGCTTGCTATTTCGAAGCCCCTTTATGCAATATTGTCGGTGACGACGCTTGAATACTTATAGCATTTTGAAATGCTTACATTACCACTGTTTCTGCTACATGATTTGGGCATTAAACTCTACCTTTAGTATGATTTTATTCCGTGCAATAAAGTTTATATTATAAATACAGCTAATAGGTAAAGGTCTACTTAAAAGACGACGACGAAGACGCATTACTGAAACATGGTATGGTAGCACAGCCTCACCATGAGCTCTTTTATCAGTTGAAGTTGAAGTAAAGAAGGAAGGTTAAGGTACAACCTTGTTTTTTATTTTATTGTGTTAAGTTTGCAACACTGCGTAGATACTGCTTGGAGTTTCTGGTAAGGCCCCAGATAGCGATGGGATGTTAAAAGATTGTCTATATGTATAAAAAAAATATTTGATTTTGAAACAAAGATAAGCCCATGGAAAGCCTACCTACTCGTGAGCCAACCCGCCACAGACGTGTTCGCGAATAAGCTGCCAGTATTCAATCGCCTGCTATTTTCAAATAATGTTGCTCCAATTTATGTTAATGGTAATAAAATAGTACTTTTTTATGCATTCATGTATTTTTTATTAATAATTATACAGGGTGTCCTAAGGAGGGTGTACCAGCGGGCATCAGGTGATAGAGAACACTAATAACTATCGATCGGACCCCCATGTATGTTCAGCGAAAATGAACGATTCGCGAAAATGAACATTTTGCGGAAAAAATAATATTCATCTATTATTTTGTGAAATTCGATAATTTAACTGTAACTTAGTCTCGCTCTAGTTAAGAATAATGAGCATAAATAATGTGCTCTGTAAGTTTCATATACCATTTCTTTTACAGCTTCATATCAAAATATCGAGTGAAATGAAAGTTGGCAAAAGTTTTCTCGAATTTGTTTCTCAAATGAATTTTATCCAGTCATACTAAAACGACGAAAATAAGTTTACTAACAATTAATTACTTTATTTCTACGTTATGTTTTACATAAACGCTTACTTCAGTGTACTCTATTTATTTTAACGGCTTAATAAAAAAAGTGCACATGATTGCTCTGTTTAGCATTAGATACTTATTTACATTTTTTTTTGTTTATATGTATTTTGGTTTGTCGAAAGAAATGAACGATTTTTATTATTAATGGACAGACGTAGATTTGACAGTCAATATATTACGTTTTTTTAACACTGCAATGGGTTTTACAAATGGAACTTTGCTTTGTCTGTTATTTCTGTCAGATTTATACCAATAGTAATGGAATCAAATCACAGTACATATTAAGAATCTATTATTCTTCAATAAAAAATATAAAAAAACCGACTTCAAAAAACTAAAACGCTCAAAATATTCTTAACACTTAAGTACCTAATCAGTTACTTTTGGAGTCGGTGCAAATGAAAACAGAATCTCTCATGGACTGGCACCGACTCCAAAAGTAACTGATTAGGTACTTAAGTGTTAAGATTATTTTTAGCGTTTTAATTTTTAAGGTACCTTAAATCGGGGGAAGTAATTCGTGTCATCATCATCATCATTTCAGCCATACGACGTTCACTACTGAACATAGGCCTCCCCCGTTGACTTCTAGATTGGCCGATTAGAAGCGGCCTGCATCCAGCGTCTTCCGGTGACCTTTACCAGGTCGTCTGTCCACCTTGTAGGTGGACGTCCTACGCTGCGCTTGCTGATACCTGGCCTCTATTCTATAACCTTTCTGCCCCATCGGCCGTCAGTTCTACGTGCTATGTGCTCGCCCACTGCCACTTCAGCTTACTAATCCGTTCGGCTATGTCAGTGACTTTTGTTCGTTTACGGATCTCCTCATTTCTGATTCGATCTCGCAAGGTAGCACCGAGCATAGCCCTTTCCATTCGCGTAGTTTTGAAAATTGGTAAACACCCAGTTGTAGCTTCAAAACTATACAATTAAATAGAAATAATTTTGTAGGAAATTTAAAGAAGAATCTTTTGTCAGAAATAATTATAATGCTATTCGTGTAAAGATATTCGATATTATGAGCAACAACCTGTAAAAAGGGACTTAACAAAACTTAACACAGCCCACCCTTGAGGACTTTTAGTACGTTCATTTAATATACACCTCAAAGTATAACTGTACAATTTTCAAAACTACACTTATTATTTCCCCTGACTGCCCTTATTCAGCTTAATTTGATGTGGCTATTAGTACTCAATAACGCTTTCACTATACGGCTAAACGGAATAAGCTGACGTTTGGCTCACATATATCAACCTACTTATAAAAGTTTTATCCCGTTTTTGTGTTTTGATGGTTATTTATTCCTCTTTAGCTGAATTCTAAAGGTTACGACCAAATCACAGGCAGACGTTATTCATTATAATTAAGGTAGACTAGTTCGTGGTATGTACTTCTACTTGTTTAGACAGAGACTCTCAGTTATCGTGATTAAAGTCCGGTTATGCCCCGGTTCCTGTGATTTGTGAGCAGTAACTCCCAATATCGCCTTCGTACTAGACAATGCATAATAGTCGCAATTGACTCAGCTAGCTTTGGTAACTAGAGGTAAGTAATTAGCAATAGCACTCGTAGTATGTAGATACATTTTTTATTATTATAACTTTTTATTAGGACATGTATATATTTTGTTAGATTGCGTAGTTATTGAATTTAGTATCTTTTAAATTTCATCCAGTTTGAATTAGTAGCTTCATTGTAGATTAATTTCTCGTATTATCTAGATAATTGTATCCAATGTTGACATCAATTGACAAATAATTCCAAGACGCCATTAAAAAAAATGAAACCTTAATTAAGGCAATTATTCATTTATCATTTTCAATTATTTGTACAAATTGATCATTCATCATCACCATCATCATCATCATTTCAGTCATAGGACGTCCACTGCTGAACATAGGCCTCCCCCAGTGACTTCCAGATTGGCCGGTTGGAAGCGGCCCACATCCAGCGGCTTCCTGCAACCTTTGCCAGGTTGTCTGTCCACCTTCTAGGTGGACGTCCTACACTGCGCTTGCCGGTACGTGGCCTCCATTCCAGAACCTTTCTACCCCATCGGCCGTCAGTTCTACGTGCTATGTTCCCCGCCTACTGCCACTTAGTTTGCTTATCCGTTGGGCTATATCAGCAACTTTTGTTCTCCTCACTCTCCTCATTCCTGATTCAATCTCGCAAAGAAACATCGAGCATAGCCCTTTCCATAGCACGCTGTGCAACCTTGAGCTTTCTTATGAGGCCCATAGTGAGAGGCCACGTTTCAGTTCCATATGTCATCACTGGTAATACACACTGGTTGTAGACTTTCGTCTTTAGGCACTGAGGTATTTTGGACGAGAAAACTTTACGTAGTTTTCCGAACACTGCCCAGCCGAGTTGGATTCGACGATTGACCTCCTTCTTAAAATTTGAGAAAAAACCTACCCAACTGGATCATTTATCCCAGGTAGACATATTTCGAGAGGTTAACAATTTCGAGAGAAGAGCTCCCAACTGATGCTGGATAGGGCGCAACATGGGCATTGGACATAATCTTTGTTTTGTCCATGTTCATCCGAAGGCCTACTTGTTGGGAAACTCGACAAAGGCCATCGAGCATTATGCCGAGGTCTTTCTGATTCTTTCCGATTCTGCCATGACCACGATATCGTCGGCAAACCTAGGTGAGTTATGTACTTGCCGTTAATGTTGATGCCGGTTCCTTTCCATTCCAGGGGCTTGAAGGCGTCTTCCAATGCAGCGATGCAAAATGATCATTAATTGTTTTGAAATCGATAAATAATTAGTCATTAGAATCAGCAAAGAATTGTAGTGTACGTGGCGTGTTAACTATGTATTTACAAAATCTGTTTCGAAAATAATAATTAGGAAGTTGGTTTTATTTATCGTAAAGTGTTTTTTCGGCATAGCTGCCTAAAGAGTTATCATCATCATCATCATTTCAGCCGCAAAACGTCCACTGCTGAACATAGGCCTCCCCGAAAAGGGAGGAATTGCCATACTCGACACGCTTGGCGAGTATTGGCGGGTTGGCGATCGCAGTTTTTTAATAATATTTCGCACGGTGACGTACCCGTCTCGTGCTCCAGGAATTAGTCGCCTCTTACGACACGTCTCCTGTTGGCGGTGGGGAAGTGTATTCTTTACGGCCGTCCCCACACGGCACAAACACTAAAGAGAGAGAAATTATCAAATAAATCTGAAATGATGTAAATGATAAACGCAAAAAGGCACTTTCAACATTTTGTAAGGAGTGTTGAAGCTGGTTTTATTTATCGTAACATGTTTTTTTTTGGGTATCTGCCTAAAGAGCTAGGAATTCGTCAAATAAATCTGTATAGCAGTAGCAGCAAGAATAAATTACTCTTTGCAACTGTAATGTATCAAAAGCAAGAAAAATGTTGCAGGCTACATTAGGAAAGTTTTCATTTGACAATTTCAGTCGTAGAACTTTGCTTGTCAATCAAACAAGACTACGGCAACGACCGCGGCGTGGTAAAGGTGGAGGCAAAAATTTATAATATGCGCCAAATAATACATCAATTGTCATAGTTTCGAAGTAAGGTCTTCTAAATTGTCCAGAACTGGGAAGTGAACCGAATCAGCGAATCACCGCGCCACTCTGCCAATTAGGTAGAAACATTCTGCTGACGTAATTAGCTCAAGGTTGCAACCTTGATTATTCTTATGAGGCCCATAGTGTGAAACCACGCTTAAGTTCCATATGTCATCATTGGTAACACACACTGGTTGTAGACTTTCGTCTTTAGGCACACAAGGTGGCCAGACCCGGCAAGGGTGCAGAAAGTCACTAGGGCAGGCCTAAGTTCAGCAGTGGACGTCCTATGGCTGAAATGATAATGATGATAAACGCAAAAAGGCACCTTCAACATTTTGTAATGCTCGAAAGAAATTAAGGTTGAATATATCCGACATCCGATTTCGAACATGTCTCGATTTCTCTTTTTTTTTTTAAGATCTGTCCTTATTGGTAAATTCTGCAATTTTATGCACGCGTGTTTCGGCGACGGAACGGCTTTCATACATTTGGTACCGATTGCTGAAGCCGTGTCGTCTAGTGGAAAAGTTTCCAATGGCTGTTTACTCTACTAGCGATGGGACTCAACTCGAGCACTGCACTAATCACGGAGACGCTACGCCGATGTCGTTATTCCGCTTCACTCCTCTTATTTGTATCCAGAAGTGCTATAATCATCTGTGTGCTAGTTCATTATTGACAATCGGATTGGTGTAGTGGCGTGGGTGATTCGCCAGGAATGCAATGGGTCCCGAGTTCGTTTCTAGTTCGGATCAATAAAACTGGGTGTGGTAAAAGCAGTTTTTTTTTATTTTTTTAAAATTTTTTCTAATTCTCAATAATCTCAATTTTTAACTTTGAGAAAATTAAGGTTGCATATATGCGCTTTTTTTTTCTAATCCCGAATATGCATAGATCTCGATTTCACAAAAAGTTATACTTGTACCATTTTTCGTTACGGTTTCAGATTTATCGTATCTAGAAGTAGGTAAATAAGGGAGTTATAAAAGGATATTCACTTTACGAGAGAAATGTCTGCAATGTAACATCCAACTACAAGGAAGACGCTGTGCTGTCGTTATTTTGCTTCACTCCGGTATGTCTTCTCAATGCTAGTTTATTATGTCACATACTTAGGATTACTTTACGAGATGAAGCTATTTGTTTTAAATATACATCAATTAGGTACTTTATAGATTTTTTTGCTGTTCTTATCAATTAAACTTATAGAACTACTCTTTATTGTTCACTACACAAAACAATTACAGGGGAAAAACATTCAGAACTACATAATTTGTGGGTGATTCCACCAGGATCCCCTAGCCCGATCCCCTGGGGGATCCTAAAGAACTCAAAAAGTTTACCAGGATCCCCTAAGACAAAATTATGTTTATGAGTGTACAATAGTAGACATTACCTCCGGTCAGGTAAGCAAGTGGCCATCGGGAAAAACAAGAAATTATCGGGAAAAATTAACATTAGGAAAACAATTGAAAATCGGAAAAACAAGAGCATTATGAAAACAAGTATCATCGGAAAAACAAATGAGCATTAAGATTTTTTTTTGCGATTTCTATGTTGTCCCCATAGAAAAAGTTGCTGTATTTAAGCGGTAGAATCATCTCTAAAAAAGATTGGTGTTTATTCTACTACACCTTGTATACAAGCAAAAACATCAAATAAAAAAATTATGTACCTTATAGTGACCAAACCAACATCGAATAAATACTTAGAATAAGGTACTTACATAAATACATTAATAGTGTATTAATATTATTATAAAAATAGATCCCGTGATCAAAGTGTATCATGTACAGATAAAATAATAATATACAGTTTTAAACCAGCGCCATCATTATACTTAGCACCTACGAGTATATTATCATTATTTGTGAGAGCGTAAGATTACGTACGAATATTGCAACATAATAAAAATATTTATTTTATGTATCTGTTACGCTCAAAGACAGAAAATGCTCATTGAGCGAAAGTTGTGCTTACAACGCGTTGTGGTTACTGTAAAACATCCACATCGCTAAACTCGTGTTATGGCTCTTACGAAAACGCTCACGACGCGTTGTGTCAATTGCAAAAAGACCGCATACCAAAAATTTTTTCGTGGTTATCAAGCTTTACGACCACAACGCGTTGTGACAATGAAGAAAAACCATGCCGCATTCTGAGCATTAGTTGGTGTAACCATATCACGTCAGACTGATGCATTAACAGATCAGTAGAGTTGTTCTCTATTTAAAACCAGTGTAACCTTCACTAGCTGCCAACAGGGTGGAACCGGGTAACAAACTAAGAAATTGTATTCTACACATTAATTTGGTCTACCATTAATAGCCTAGCAAAAAGTCACTAAATACGAGCATTGTGTTCGCAAATAAAAATAACATTTAGATACGAAGATAGAAATATAGTATATCAGCACCTAATTTTGTGGTTTTTGGGTAATACATGATTCTTTATACACCCTGTATGTTCCACTGCATGGCACTAATCGCGATGGAGACGCTCGGTCGTTGTTCCGCTCGGCTCTTGTGATTTGTAGCCAGAAATGACCATTGTCTCCTCGGTGCAAGTTTATTACTGACTGTTCTGAATGCTATACCTAAGTTTGTCAGTGACATATGCTAGCATAACCGGATATGTAAGACTTGCCATACGGAGTGAGTGAACTCAAACTGTAAGCTTATAATTTATGTTAAATCGAGAGGTTACAAACCTTAGTTCGAATGCTTGATTGTATTATTCTCATATGTCATAACTTTTTTATGGCAAAATATTTTTATTTTATACAAAGGTTACTCGCACTCTTTAGCATTGACTCACTAAAGATTTTAATACGACTAAGGCTTTATTGAGGGTTTTATTTAATGTTCATAAACGACCTACAACTGCTGATCAGCTATTTAGTGTGGGAAAGTAACCTTTTTTTTCAATTCGATATTAGTTACATAATAAAAATATGAGGATAAAGTAAATAAATTAATAAAGTAGGTACGACCGTATATTTAAAATAATACTTGGATATTTAGATAGACGTCCATCTGTCGCATGTATCGGTTTTCCCTTTCGCTTTTATATGTTTATTTATTTAGACTTTATTGCACAGATTAAAAAATCATACAAAATTGTTAAATTGATTAGACGTCAAAATACAAAGGATTTCGATAAAAGTAATACGGTTTTAGGTTTTCTTACATTAATGTAAAAGTATTTGATGCCTGGAATACGAGCGCTAGCTAACTCGACATATATTATTTTAAACGAGCTTTGTACGCTCGAAAAATCTTTTTCTAAATGTGAATAATGTCGCTAGAACGAACACAAACGCACTTTTGCCTTCCCCTAAATTGGTTCATTTAGCTAAACAAGCGTGACTTAATTTCGACGTTTCCTCGACGAAAAGTGACAAAATGCCTCGCGTTTTTCAAAGAAGGTCGAATGTGGAACCAGGTTTATTTAACATCCCGATGTTATTCAATGGAAAGTTACTCCAAGAGCTCTTTTGTACGTTAAACGAGCAAAATTAGTACGCTCCATTTAGAGAGCGGTACCTGTACGCGAAATTTTTTATGAGATCACGAAAAACGCGCAAGCAATCTCATTTAAGTTTAATTTTAACTATCTTCGAGTAGATTGGGCCAGTTTTCACTGCTTTTTCTCATTCACTTAAAATTCTTTTAAATATGCAATTTCAATTAGCTTCTGACTAGCATAAACTGAAGTGTAAATAACACGTTTCTGTGTAAAGACAATTAAAACATTGTGATTCATAATGATTAACCATATTATCTAAATTGTATAATTTAAATTACTTCCAATAATAATGAGATTGATAAAACTTACACAATCAATTATAGCAATATCTTTAAAATACAAACTTTGCTATTTGTGAAACATTGAAATCTCTAGAATTTTGCCAATACAATAAATTATTAGCAACCAAATAAATTATTATGAGTAGTTACTAAAACAGTTTAATATAAATATGTATTCATTGATTTTGGTACGCACGGTGAATTTTTATTGGTTGTCGATAAAAAAAACGTCACATTTTGTTCTCAAATACAACAACTTTTTGGGACAAAAACTAAAAAATAAGATAATTTCCTTTTAAAAATCGTAACAGCTGATTGGTCTTTTTCTACGGGGAAGTAAGTTTTTTTTATGAGGTTTCGATTTTGGTCCCATAGAAAATATTGTTGAATTTGAATAAGACAGTGTAACTTTTGCGATTCGAACCCCAACAAAAATTTGTTATGTCATGAAATACAATGTCATAAAATTATTCCATGACTGCCGAGTAATTCCTCAATTATCATTTTAGTTAGATGAATAAGCATAATCAGTTAATACCAGTATCGCTCAAATCACTGGATTTACTAGCTCCAGTCAATTCAATGAATATGGATGTTGTTTGAGCAAACACACATAAATAATTGTATTTATTTAAACGCGAAAATTGATTTTCCGGTCACATTGTTACCGTCACGGATTCATTTTATTTGGTCGCTGATCCGACTGCTCCGGAAATAATAAGCTTTATCGCTCAAATAGGGTTTCATGCTGGATTGTAACCAGATGCTAACAAAAATTCTGTGTAAGAGCTATATAATTAAATTTTCCTAATTGACGAGGAGTGAAATGATTTGATATGCAATGTAAAATAGAAAAACATACTAATCTTTTAAAAAGTAACTATAATGACATGTAAGCAAGACATGAAAGACTAAGTTTTGCATTCCCTTCCACCGTATAACCTTATCCTCGCGAATTATTTCGTTTTATCGTCTTTGCTATCTAACTAAAAGCTATCCAAATAAACTATCTTTAGAAGATTTATCATTATCATCTCATCTGTTCAATTAACGTGTAATTGTCAAACATAACCAAGATGTTTTGTTTCCAGGTAAATCGCCGTGTGGGGGATGACGCTGGGCGGTGAGGACGAACGGTGCGGCGCGGGGTGAGCTATCTCGGGGCATGTGGGTACTGCTGATGCTTGCCTTGGCGGCGGCCGCCACTGCCGACTGCCCACGGCACTGCGAGTGCAAGTGGCGCAGCGGGAAAGAGTCGGCTCTGTGCGCCCACGCCAACCTAAAAGCAGTCCCGCCACGCCTCGACCCCACCACGCAGCTGCTAGACCTCTCCAACAACACCCTGTCTACTTTACGAGACGACGCCTTTGCAGCCGCTGGCCTGCTTAATCTTCAACGCCTCTATCTCTCTTCTTGTAACGTTCGCACTATCCGCCAATACGCTTTCAGAGCCCTTGTCAATCTTGTCGAACTCGATCTCTCTCGTAATCGTCTCGACTCCATACCTTCTCATACTTTTGACTCAATCCCTGAACTTCGAGAGCTCCGACTCAATGGCAATCCGATTACAAAAGTACGCGATGATGCATTTATAGCTCTACCACATTTAGTCAGACTCACACTAAGCGGCTGTAAAATAATAGAAATTGAGCCCCGAGGATTTACGGGCCTAGAAGCTTCTTTGGAATATTTGGAGCTCAGTAAAAACAGACTGCAAGTTTTACATGTGGCCGTTTTAGCACCTCTGAGGTCCTTAAAAGGTTTGGAGCTAGCAAATAATCCATGGGAATGCAATTGCGCTATGAGACCGTTGCGTGATTGGATGATTCGAAGAAACGTGCCTGCCACAGTGGTGCCAGATTGTGCTCTACCTCCACGCTTAATGCATCAGTCGTGGGACCGGCTTGACTTGGAAGATTTTGCATGTAGGCCGGAAGTAAGTGCAGCAACAAGTCACTTTAAAGGCGTGGAAGGGGAAGAAGTGACACTAGTTTGTCGAGTGTCAGGGGTGCCGGCGCCTAGGGTGCGGTGGTTGCGAGCGGGTCGCTTGCTCGCGAACACGACCTCGTCTAATGTCAATTCTGGAAGAGCTTTTATGTTACGTAGTGAAGGACAGACTAGTAATTTAACTATAAAATCAACAGACATGCAAGATACGGGTTCATATGTCTGCAACGCTGAGAACCGCGCTGGAAAAGCGGAGGTGGTGTTAACTTTAGCAGTAGAAAAGAAACCTCAAAACAAAAGTTTTGGTGGGCGAGCTCTGATGGCTGGAATGGCGGTATCCGCTGTGATAGTATTAAGTTCGTGTTTAATAGGTCTTTGTGCATATGAAACTCGTAAAAAAAGACAATTAGATAGGTGGAATGAGCAGATAGTGACAACGAATCACCGTGAAGATAGTTATGAAAAAATTGAAGCGAATATCAAAAGCAATGTGGAAGTTCCCAGAGTGATAGTTCCAGATAATGGTCGTAAGAGAGGTGACTATAGAAATGTGCCTTTGCATGACCCGGAAGATGAATATGAAGGGTACTTGAGGGGAGAGCCGCGGGAGGAGAGGGATTCTACAATAACACCACCACTAGAGTCCGGATGGCGAAGAGCCGATTTTGAGACGAGGACGTCAAGAAACGGTGTTCCTGAGCGTGACTTGCATATACCACGTTTTAGCGATTATAATATCAGGTAATCTTTTATTTTTTCTTTCTTTAATATCTTTATGTATCGTCTATCTTTTACATAAACACTATAAATTTATATTGGAATTGGAGCCGCAACAAACCCTTTTCCTGCCGCTAATTCTCTAAGACGCCAACCAGTAATTCCTTCAGTTTTTATATCTACCCGGTAAATAAGGGTTCCGTTTTGACTACGGAACTCTTATACTTTCGCCATTTCCGTCTGTCTGTCGGTCGGCGAATTAGCTCAGAGGCTTTTAGTACTAGAAAGCGTAATTACGCAAGGGTATACATATGAATTACGCTGACAATATGGTAGAATATAATTTTGAAGAAAAGTCCTATAAGTTTAAGGTACCTGTACACTGGAAATGATTTTTTTCTCATCTATTGCATGGTGTGGAGTGACGTTGGATAGGTCGTTTAAATATATGTTGTAGGTGTGTGCAATCACCATTTTTCGATTTAGGGATCCGGTTGCGTAATATTAAGTTCTAAAGTGCAATTTTTGTTAGAGTCAAGTTCCATCCAACCGGCCAATCTGGAAGTCAATGGAATAGGCCTGTGTTCAGCAGTGGACGTCCTATGGCTGAAATGATGATGATGATGAAGTGCTTCTGTCTAGAAGTACAGTAAAATGTAATTTAACTTAGATGATGTTGTTAATTATGTAAAACAGTTAGCAAATACCTTTGCTAACAGTTGCCTTTGCTAACTACCCTTGCTTTGGCTTTGTACGCAACCTGGATTGATCGTATAGATAAAGAAGAAGAAGAAGTTAGCAAATACCGCATATTAAGACAGGAAACTACGAAACTCTACATTGCGCGTAGCCCGACATGCACTTGGGCGGTTTTAGAAATGATTTTGTGGACAAATCATGTTGACTACATATTTTTATCAATAAAATGTTAAGATAATAAAAGTTTAACATTAATCCTTATACAAAACAAAGGGTTGTTTAAAACTAAATCGTTACGAATTCCAGTCACAACTGTTCAAAAATGTTGTTTTGGTAATTGTTTCAGGTCCGACGCTACATCCGAGTCAATGCAGAGTTCCAACTCAACGGGAATATTAAATGCCCACGTCGAGATACTGCCGGAATCCAATCGTTATAACAATAACCCCCGGTCGTGCCAGCGCCCTCGCACGCGCGACCGCCTCGACAACGACCTTTCTGGCAGTGACAGTGAAAAAAACTATCCAGACCTAATAGAAATGAGTGCTTTAGGTGCTTCATCTTATTTAAGAAGTGAAATGAAACACGATCCTTATTACTTTTATACGATACCTAGGAGAAAAGACGGCGACAGCCGCAGTCCTCTTCTTAGCAGTAGACGTAATAGCTCAGGCGGCGATTCAATTAATTTCTTTGATAGGCCGTATGAGAAAAACCGGCAGCGGACTACGGGACGGAGATCAAATAGTTTTCTCGATCTTTCCACCGGCGGTAATCGGATACGGCGCAATCCCAGCTTGCCCGCGTCGCCAACGAGGGAGCAACCAACGGTGCCGTCCGCAACGCCTCTTCTAGATCTCTCCGGGCTTAGAGATTATTCCCGAACAGGTCCACCTTTGGAGGACTTTGATTTTCGAGCTTCACAGTTGGAGAAATTTCTTGAAGAATATAGAAGTTTAAGGGAACAGCTTTCTAGGATGAAAGAGACAAGGGAAAATTTGCAACGAACAAGGGCAGTAGAGAATGATGAGTTAAGATCAGTTTTGAAAGGGAAGCCGAGCGTAGCGGTGACGGAGACCTCGTCGTCGGTGGCGATGGCGGACGCGGCGTCCCCGCTGGCGCTCAGCCCACCTGAGTACAAGCAACCCCAGCAACCGCGCCCTGAGTGGCTCACTAGTCTATTATATCGTAATTAAGCAACCAGTCAGTGTACAAGTATTCTGGTGGACTTATTAAACTCACGTTTATGGTGAAATTTTTTGATTCCATTGACGTAAGAAGTAGAACACGTAAAACGAAATTTGTAAATAATAGAACTGCCGATGGCAATAAGAATTTAAATTGTTTGTAAGCGAAATGCTATTATGGAAGCGTTCTCCTAAAGTTGAAATAAATCAAATTCAGAAAGAAACATGTAATTCATTTTACCTTAAAAGAGAAGATAAAATTCTACAGGGCAAGTAACTTTGTCAATGTTGTAAAAAAATTAAAATGTAAATAAAAACTTGACTTTCAAAGCACCCCATTTCAAGACTGTTGAGGTAAACAAACAGTTTCAGTTTATTGTTAATAATGATGTAAATAAAATGTACCAAACTAAAGGTAAATTTAGATTAAAACCTGAATTGACTATGTTCATGTAAAAAAGCAGATAAAATCAAATCAAATCATTTATTTGTAGATAAATAAAACTATGCCGGTCAAGTGCGTGTCGGATTTGCGCATTGAGGGCTCCGTACCGTTATCACGATATGATATGATGATGATATCCGGGATCCTTATAGCACAACCGGGTTCACACTTGAACATTTATATATATATATATATAAATCCAGAATTGACACTTAAAGAAATTTGCTAAAATATAATATCTACTCTAACCGTAAGGCAACAAAGAGCAAATTAGTTTGCATCAGGCAATGTACTCTAATTTTTAAATAGCCTACAAAGCGTTACTGCAAGCGATAATCCACCAAAACGCCACAAGCGAGAGCTCTTTTTACTTTGTCCTGTCAGCTTCCGCTCGAGCGCGCTCTCTCACAAGGGCTGCGATTTGTGTTTGTCAAGTGAATTTAGCCGATACGTACCCATGAAATAGGTGTGTAAATAATTAGTAATAATTCCAAAGAAAATGTAATATTTATTTATTTACTTTATTTTTTAAAATAATAATGATAATATTACACTCCATTAGGTATATTGATACATTTAATTTATGACAACACCCTGCCCCCCTAGCACGACTACCGAAATATGATATGATATAGCGATATATCGACACCAACTGTAAAAATATGATAGATATAGGCCGCCATGTTGAATCGCCGTGCCGGTGACGTCACACGTTATGATCGCTATTTCGATAAAACATCAAAATGGCGGATTATCAACTCTATTATGTAAAAAAAAATACAGTTGGTGTCGATAAATCGCTATATCATATCGTGTTTTAGATCAATTTAAACATGAGTTTAAATCGATCTAACTAACTAAACAATAATAAACATATTAAATTAACTGTACAGGTTTTTCGCATAATGTTTATGACTTCCTAAATAATATTAATTAAAAATCCTACCTATTAGGATCGTTAGGGAGTATAAAAAGTTACCAATTCGCATCTTTTTTGGCAAAATTCGTTCACCCAATATCGCCGGTTTCTTTTATTTTTTTAATTCGTAGTGAATAAAGTGTCGAAACGCGTTTATAAAGACTACCTTTGATAGTGAGAGCATGTAACAGTAAAAGCGCGCGCGCGTGACAATCGACTGATTTTAGTCACTTCGAAGTGACGTGACGTGACTTAGGTATTTATCCCGACCGAAACGCGAAGTGTCGTAGACCTGCTTCAGAGTCAGCACTATAATATTTCTAGTATGAGTTTAGTCTAAAAAATAAAAATAAAGTATGCCAATATACGTTCCATTGCAGGGCACATGCCTCACCTCAACTAATTTCGATACATTTTTACCTTTTTGTTGTGTTATTGTTTGATTACATAATGATAATAAGTAGTTTATGTTAAATTTTAACTGTTTAACTAAGGTTCAAAGGTATACCATTTAAAAGTTGTAAGGACCGACAGCGTAAGCTTAGTAATAGGTCCCGTCGGTACCCTTCGGGTAGGTTACCCTAGAAACGATTAAAATATTATTTATTTGAATAATTCATTTACAGCACATACTCGTAGGTCTTGTATTTAATAAGAACAAATAATCATAATTGTATATCTAAATTGAAGTAATAAAGCTGCATAATTGTAAAGTTCGTAATTTAAGATCTGTCGCCTAAAAGGCAAAGATTCGTGAGTTCGATTCCCACCTGAGGATTTTATTATAGTGCTTTTTGACCAAAATATATGATATTTTTCAAAGTAAAAAGTTGCTAATAAGTATCTGTGGAATACTATATGAGATACATAGCCCAGCAAAACGAGAATAGCCATTTTATTGTTACGAGGTCTCATACGACCACTCGGCATTTCATGAATTTAATTTTGAACTAAATAAATTAAATATTTAAAAAAAACTGTCTATACATCTCGTCTCCATTTCATAAAACTACATGGTCAGTTTCTGAAACAAACGGAATGAAAAATGAGAAGATCCCGGAAGGATGATATTTCCTTTTATGAAACTGAGATTGAAGGCAATCACAAAAACATTTTTATAAATGATCGCAAAAAACAAAGGGTTGGCTTTATTCATGTTTCACGTGCCAAAATGAGTTTGGAAGTTGGGTAAAAAGTTTGGGTGACAGCCGCTTTGCTCGTTAGTACCTTTGTAGGTCAATATATTATCTACAGTGAGATACAATAGGGCATCGGCATGGCAACGAGGCTTTGTTACAAGTAATAACTGAGAAAATTGATTAATCGAAGTAGGCATAGATACAGAACTTCTGATGAGAAGTAAGGTAAAATGTTATCGACAGCTCTGAGGACTAAGAATAATAGACATTTACTTGATTCATCTTAGTAACAGAATCAGACTGAGTTTCCATTTAGATTTGTTACAGAAATTATTTCAAATTCGGAACGAATTGTTTTTGTGCCCTTAATAAAATTCGGAGTGTCATAAGTTACGATAAAAAAATTTAAGCTAAATTTAGTGTTTTCTACGCGTGTTCCAAAATATAATTTGCTTATTTAAAGCAAGAAAAATGTTTTCCAAACGCACAGAATCGTGCAAATTTAAAAAAATAATTGTAAGTATTTTAAAAATAAATATAAATATATTAGACTACATCACATACAAGTCTTTGATCAAATGGTAAGTAGCTGAAACCCTTGTGTTACAGAAACACGCCAGTATTTTTATTACAACACCCAGACCCGAGACAATTTAGAAAAGTTTTATTTTTACATTGATCGACCGGAAATCGAACCCGGGACCTCAGAAATAGTGACACTAAGTCCGACATACTCGCCTCTTGGATACGGAGGTCGTCTTCAATATTCTTTTTTAAATGTTAATTTAATATTTGTGTTTATTACTGAATCACATTTCAATAGACTATAAATATAATAATAAATATAGTATAGACTAGATATACCTAATACCTAAATTAAATTTAGTTAAATGATATGTCATAAACTGGATTGGGACACATGCTACTTTTTGCCCGGAAAAAATACACAGTCCCCAAAGGAAAAGGCGTAACGTTTCAGCACGTGTGTGGACCCGCGGGCAAGGGCTAGTTTAAAGTTTATACAATGTCGCCCGGGCGCAAGTGACCGCCCGAAATATTTTGAATATACATGAAAAATTATCGAGAAAAAACCTTAAAAGGGGGGGTCTATCTTTATTACTTTTTAAGTTATTGATTTTTTTAATTTTTGAGTAGAGTCTGTGACCTTGTTTTACATTTTGTACAATTTCTCCGATGATATTAGCTCGATTTCAGATTTCTTTGATGTTTCTTAAAGCTTAAAAGTTACTTTATCACGCTACTTAGCATACATAATCCATAACTGCTAACTTTAATTAAAAAAATGGAATTTAGACCAAAAAATCGAAGAAAATATTGAGTTTTTTTTTTAAAACGGACGTCTAAGTCATAACCTGTCCGCTTAAGAGAGCTTTTTTCTTCATAATTACTAGTCTGTAACTTATGACCAATAAAATCAGGTAACCTTGTAAGTATTATCTCTTTTAAATTTCAAACTACAACTTGTCGAAAAGGGGTCTCTCAGGTAGAAAACGGTAAAAAAAAGGTCGGGTAACAATGGGGCGTACACCACGTGCAAACTCTTTTCAGTTAGCCCTGAACTGAATGAAGCACCGGTACTTTATTTAGTTGTTCGGTTACCTATCTCGAGACGCTACGTGTTTTGTGATCTGTGCGCTTTTCAACTTGTAAAGACATTTTTCATCAAGTGAACTCCTGTCATCATTATGATACGATTGCGTGATTTACCGCCATCTCATGTGGCGGATATGCATTTCGTATACGGTTTTTGCAATGGAAATGCACGCTCCGCGGTCGCAGAATACAGTCGTCGATATCCAGATAGGCCAGTACTTGGCTATCGCTCTTTCATTGCTGTGCATCGTCGTTTTTGCGAACGAGGTTTATTCCCACAACGAAACGAGACTAGCGTGAGAGTTAACGTCGACGTGGAAGAGGAGGTACTAAGACTAGTACGTGCTGACCCCATGACCAGTATCCGTCTCCTGTCGATAAGAGTCGGTATACCAAGAATACGCGTCTGGAGAATATTGAAAAGAGAAGGTCTGCATCCGTATCATTTCCGGCGTGCTCAACATCTGGGGGTTGTCGATTACCGTGCGAGATCTGTCTTTTGTGGCTGGATAATTACACAGCAACGAAACAACACACATTTTATGAAAAACATTTTGTGGACAGACGAAGCCACATTTACCAGAGCGGGTATCACTAACCATCGAAATTTACATGTCTGGGCCGCTGAAAACCCTCACGTAATTAGAGAGACATCTTTCCAGACTCAATTCTCTATTAACGTATGGGCTGGAATGATTGGCGATCAACTCATCGGCCCGTTTGAGTTACCAAGCAGACTTAACCAACAGGCGTATTTGGACTTCTTAACAAATACGTTGCCCTTGCTTTTGGGTGACGTTCCATTAGCGACGAGAAGGCGAATGGTGTTGCAGTTAGATGGAGCTCCAGCACATTTTGCACGTACAGTTCGTGATTATTTAAATGAAAGGTGGGTCCAGTGGATCGGTAGAGGAGGACCTATTGCCTGGCCGCCAAGATCTCCGGATCTTACACCATTAGACTTTTATTTTTGGGGGTACATGAAACAGAAAGTGTACGCTGTGCCCATAGAAAGCCGCGAGCAATTGACGGCTAGAATTTTCACAGCTGCAGCAGAAATAAAAGAAAATCCTGCAGAATTGCGTCGAACAACACAAAGAGTTGCCATGAGGGCCATTGTGTGTTTACAGGAGGGTGGGGGCCATTTTGAAAATTTAATTAATTAATTTTTTGTTTTTATGATGATTTTGATGATTTGTCACGGCTTTTTGAAATTAAAATTAAGAAATTTTGTTTTCTAATTAAAGGCCATTTTTCCCTTACCAATTTGTTTTTTATTTCAAAAAATCCTCTTCAATTATTTACTTGTTTGACACTTGTGAGTTCGGTTTTAATTATTTGTTTAATTTACTTTCCTTAATTAATTGTAGTTTGCCTCTTATTTTATTGAAGTAAGGTATCAACAATTATTGTTATTTTGTAGTTTTGATGACCTAGATTAATAATAATAAATAAAAAAGCTCTCTTAAGCTGACAGTTTACGACTTACACGTCTGTTTCTTAAAAAAACTCAATATTTTCTTCGATTTTTTGGTCTAAATTCCATTTTTTTAATTAAAGTTAGCAGTTCTGGATTATGTATGCTAAGTAGCGTGATAAAGTAACTTTTAAGCTTTAAGAAACATCAAAGAAATCTGAAATCGAGCTAATATCATCGGAGAAATTGTACAAAATGTAAAACAAGGTCACAGACTCTACTCAAAAATTAAAAAAATCAATAACTTAAAAAGTAATAAAGATAGACCCCCCCTTTTAAGGTTTTTTCTCGATAATTTTTCATGTATATTCAAAATATTTCGGGCGGTCACTTGCGCCCGGGCGACATTGTATAAATGGAGTATGGCAAATTGTGAATAGACACATAAAATAATATTCTGACTCAGAAACTTCGGGTTGCAAGAAATATAAAACTCTGATACATATTATTATCTTATAGAAATTATAATTATTTAAATATTGTCATTCATTATTAGAAACGAATAATGCTATAGAGACAAGAAAACTTTAAAGACGACTAAAAAAGCAATTCTTTTTGGTAAATATCTTGCCTTACTCCTGTCCAAGTTTTTTGTCCGTCAAATAGAAAAGTCGCTCCCTAACTTGGTATTTAAATCATGGCAACCACTCTTCTGGAATATTCGTCTGAGGATTCTCGGCTCTTAGTATAATTATATCCAGAAATGTTTGAAGTGAAAATGCAGCATTTGTGCAGAAATGTTTAGTCAGACAGGCAGGACGCTTCGCCTGAGTACAGACCGAGCTGTGGTTTTCGGTCTCACTTCACTGTAAATGTTTGAATATCTTAGCCATCTTAGCCACTCGTCGGCGAACAAGTCATGTTGACGAAACAGACGGCCCTAAATTAGAATTAATGAAGGAACGCAATCAGTGTTTAGAAGTAGGTATTTGTGAGTTTCTGCTTCCCTTGGAAACTACCCAACCGTTATTCGTTCTTCTTAATTGGCGGTCAAGATGTAAACCCTACCTATTCAGAAGTTTAAAAATATCTCATTAATTCCTTTGCAAAACACTAGTATTTGACTATAATACTTTCCTGTTCCAATTTACAACTAATTTTAGTTGTGTTTTAAATTATCAATTAATATGACATTGGAACCACCTTAAGTACTTAGAGCTTGCGTTGTGACTTTCGACGATTTTTATTGAAATAAGTGTAGGTTTGACTTTGCACTATCGATCGATAGATGTACTTTATGTACTATATGCAAAAATCTGTAATACTAAATAAATGTCTAGTTAGGGTTATTTAATGATCATACAAACGTTAAATTGTGAACATTTGTTAATTTGGACTGTTTGTTTGGTAAACAGAATTAGCTGATATTTAGGACACAAAGATATTGATCCTGCCTAACACATAAGGTAAGTTTTATCCCGTTTTTATATTTTCCGTGGGATGATCACTCATTATTCTTTGGCTTAATTTTGAAGTATATGCAGATAAAGTCGCGGGAAGAAGCTAGTTCGATTACTTATTATTAATGGATTGCTGCTTATATTTCTATCAAGATAAGATATGTTACAAGGAGCGCGCTCTAGGTAATGTTTTCATAAGACGCTTATCAAGTAGAGGAACACAGTCAAAGGAATTGATAGAAGACTCAAGTATCATGGGTTAGCGGAAAAATAAATCGGGTTTTAATGTTTATTTACACACATCATTTAAACCACCTCCAAACAGTAAAGAAAATCTAAAATACATACTCAGTTTTAATTTATTGGATGCCAAGCGGACGCATGAGACCACGCCATTTTAACAAAATCTTCGGATGGACACGATAACGGCATACTTTGACCTACGCAATGCACATACATACAATATCGGACTGAAAAAATTCTGACGTAAGTACATAAATTACTTGGGCGCTCCTCTGATTTGTGATTTGATGCGTTTGTGTTTTATTTGATAAGTACAGAACAGAGAGGCCTTTATTTATTTTAAGTAAATTCAATAAGGCTTCTCTGATTTGTCGATGTGGTATTGATGCAGTGTTACAGTGTATCTACCGAATAAAACGGCACCTACCACTAACTAATGAAAGGACGGCGCGACAAGCGCGATCAGTTAAGTTGAAGTTGAAAACTGATTTTTTTTTGGTTGACTTGCGTAAGAATGGGGTAAGTCAGTACCTTAAGTAAAGTTGTAATCAAAATATCCTGAGACATTTTCACACTCTAATTTATATCTTACAATTGCCCAGCACTAATAAAGTAGTCCAGTCGAAAACAAATTTCAACATGAAAATTAAAGGCGATATTATTAACGATTGCTACGATACTGTACAATCATGCAAAGTGACCGTTCGTCGCCAGCTGCGCATAACCCGTATGGCTGTCGTTTTTGAAATTTTACTGCGTTTTTAGTTTCAGCTGGAGAATACACCAATAAAAGTTTCTTTACTGCAAACTGTCTACCAACTATTTGGCACAAAATTCGCTTGATTTTACAGCCACATTGCTTTTTCTCGTATAGAACTTAGAGCATGGAAAAACAGTCAATTCAATTCGATCCAATTTAATTCTTTAATGCATAAACTTAAGTTTATTTACAGTCGTTAGGTACAGTTAACAAATGCTACAACCCTGTCGGGCAATAGCAGTTTAATGAAGGTAGTACATAATTATTTTCAAATTTAAAATGTACAGAAATAAAGCAGTACTTAGATATAATTGTATCGTTTTTTGAAAGACTTAACTACTAAATAATAACTTAACTATTTTTTTCAATCAAACAATTAACTACCTCAAGTTTAAAAATCATAGGAAATCTAGCACAGTATGTGTGATTAAATAATATACTGCGAGTTGTGATTAAGATTATTCCTATCAACCATTTAATAACAACTACATATGCAAAAAATCCCTAAACCTAGATTATAAATTTACAACCTAGTAGGTACATAAAACAACTTTCAATCACAAACACAAAATATAGGTTATTTTTAAATTATAGCCAATAATGGAGTAAACTTTCTGAGAATCTACTATTTCAGATAATATATTTTCCTTGAACTATGAATTCGGATATTGTATCGCTATAATTGTCTTAATTGGGCAATTTAGATAAGACCGTCAATTAATTAATGTTCCATATACTGAAATGGGTATAAGACATAAGTTAGTACTAATCTATGCTATCAACTTATATCTGCTATTCTTATCTACGAGTAGATATCATAAGTTTATACTTCATTACTTCTTCAATTTCGAACGTCAAGATATGGCTACCCCTTAAATAGTCGCGTGGGGTCTATCGGACCTCAAACAATTTTGTTTTTGACATAATTTGGCAATTATTCTGCATAAGTGATTGTATCTTCCAGTAGCTTCAAAGCTCAGCTGCTCCTTCCTCAGAGTTAGTCACGGTTTCAATCATTCACTAGGTGCTTAGGGTCCAATGGACCCCACGCGACTAATATGAATATATCTCCGAGCCCTCGACTTCTAAATCTGAACCAACTACTTTTAAAGGCCATTGACACCTATATCCGATATCTAAGAACTAGTAAACTAAAACAAGTGTGTAAATGCAACCTATGTACTAGCTAATGATTAGATAACCTGAGTAAAAGATTTCCTTCTATTAATAACTAGCTGTCCCGGCGAACTTTGTACCGCCTCGTTTTTTTTTTCGGGAATTATTCGATGTTTTTATTTATTTATTTTATTTTATTTAGAAAACCAACTGCGTGACATACAATGATTACCTATGTAGTAATTAAAACTAGGAAAGCTAATAACAGGTTTCCCTTAAAATTACTGTATGTAATGGACGTTATACAAAGTAAACATTGTATAAGTGTTTTTTATTAAAAGATATAGACACTACGGCACATAACATTTGCATTAATTTACACATGCGTCTTCTTAGATAGATAGACATTTATCATTGCCGAAACGAACAAAAAGATGTACAGTACATAAACACATATAAATATCATTATAGTAAATAAAAACATATTATTGCTGCCTAAATTCAATTTACAGTATTAACCAAATCAAAACACAAATTACTTTCTTTTTTTTTTCTTCAACTTGCATTTTAATTATTTAAGTATTGCATTTTAAGATTTTTTTTCGCTTCAGATTTTACCTTGTTTTTGTTGTGAGTGAACAATTCAATATCCCTGAACATGCCATTATAAATCCGCGGCAATTGGGAGATGGGTGCGTTACGCGCATAGTTAGTACTCATGTGGGGGGCCAGGAATAAAGAGGGAGGCCGCCGGCGAGCACGACGGGACAGCACATTATACCCAATACCTTCCACCAATTCAGTGCAGTCCAGGTTACCTCTCACAATGTCGTAAAAGAAGCTCAAGTCTATTAATTTGCGTCTGTCTTCGAGTGTTAGCAGGTCAAAATGTGTACAGCTTTCCTCGTACGTACTCGGTCCCGATCTTGGAAAACGGTAATTTAAATGTCTAATAAATATTCTTTGCAGTCGCTCAAGGCGGTCCTTGTAAATAGCGTACTGAGGAGTCCATACAGGACTAGCATACTCAACAATACTACGAACATACGCGAAGTACACAGTTTTAATTGTATTTACATTCGTAAACTGTTTGCAGGTTCTTATTACAAATCCGAGATTTTTATATTTATATTTTTAACATAGGTTGTGGTGTGTGTATGTTTTTAACATCGGCATCCAGACAAATCCAAAAAATCATAAATCATAAAAATAGATCCAGCCGTTCTTGACTTATAAATGGTGTAACTAGCCCGTCTTTCTTTTAAATATATAGATAGACTTTTTTAAACATACGTATATTTGCTTTACTAACTAACTATGAAATCAAATCTTGCAAGTAATTTTTAACCTACTTCTAACTGACGTATCGATTTAAAACTTTGTAAGTATTTGACATTCGAATGACAATACAATAATTTGACACCAGCGTGCTGATGATGATGAAGTAAAGAGGTTGGTAGTAGAACTCTTTAATAACTCCTACTAGTAAAACCTCCGTAAGTTTGGGCTCATTCGATTCGTTTTGACGTACATAAATGTGTTTTATAGTTTTTAAAACTATGATTATCAATTATTAAGCAAATTGTTTAGATCACCTTTAAATAAGATAGCGATAAAAGCAAGCCGCCCTATATCAAAAACGGATAAGTAAGTAGGTACTTGTACTTAATAATTTATTCGAATTTCAGAACACAGACAGAGAGACAGTTACACAGGGAGACTAACTTGAAATAAATAAATTCGACGTCAAGTACCGATCTTTGTGCAAAGAACTGAAACGAACTGGAGCGCCTGATTCAATAAAGGCAATGGTAGTCCATTCTTGCGGACATGATGCTAAAATAGTGCGGGTTAAATTACGAAACCAATAGACACTGCGGGGCTTGCAATTAGAGCTGTCCGAGCGAATTGTGTGTTCAACAATAAACGCGATACTTTTATTGTGGCTGTAAATTGTCGTGCCGACGTCGACACGGTGTCGTTGCGTGCCCGTTCCGTGCCGCCCGCTATAACTTAAGTTGATTTAACGTTATTGTCTTCCGAATCTGTAGGGGCAGAGCCCAGATGATGTTTTGATGTTTTTCGATAGCAACGAAATTTGGGTCTGAGGGCTGTGTTTGTTGTATGAGACACATATATAGCTTTAGCCTGCGGCTTTGCCCACATGGAATTAAGTTCGTCAAATAAATTAGCTGACGGGCATCGTTCGGAAATGGTGTATTTTCTTGCGATTACAATTCGTCCTTGTGTTCATTCAAGATATCGACAGATTTGGATAAAATTTGACACCGTGGTCAACCTATGTCAATGGTCAATATCTGGACGAATTTAGTAATCGTCTAGATGTTACCGCCTGACTGTGCGACGTACATTAAAATTTATAAAACACAAATATTTAGGTACAATAACTTTTAAATTAAAATAGACTAACACAATAATTCTTTTTTCATTCAGATTTTAGTTGTTATCTTTTATTTGAATGTTTTCCTGAAATCAGAAAAACAAATAAATAAATGGAGAAATCGATAAAAACATTTTTACGAACCGGCATGACCTAGTTGAGGACATGAAAATGCATTTTTGCATTTCTGTTGAGCTTACAATATTTAAATTCATAAAACTCGATATAAAAACCATTTCCTGCGGGCACAAGAATAAAAAAACTAAATTTAAACTGAATATGCAATACTTGCTATTGCTGTTGCAAATATTATGTATTGAATTCCAGAAGTAAAAAAAGCAAAGAAATCTTTTTATTGTGTTGTACATTCCTACCTACAACAAAACATAACCGGAGTACTGCGGGAGTATTGAAGAGTAATGTGACATTCTATTTCGAGGCTATTTCCCAAAATAGCGGTCGCCATTTTATCAGTCCTCGGATCCGGCCCTTGAAATTTTGTTGTTTTTCTCCAAACGCTGGAAGCTCTTTTGTAGTAGGTACGTCATTAATTTAACATTTATGAATATCAAATTTCACAAGATGGTTATACATAGTTTATTTTTTTAGAATCGATAGTATAAGTGTTGCGCTTTTTGCGCAAGGGGTGCTATTTCTGCCATAGTCGGTCAAATAAGTCTTAATTTCTAAATTGGCTAGGGTCTGTAAGACAAGAGACGCCCTTGACAAAAAAGGTCAATACCCCGTTCGGATCTTAGTTCCGTTCTGATTGACAGACAGACTATTGTTTGGCGGATATTTCGTGATATAAATTGACTTAATGATTTCCTAATCGACGGAAAACGTCCATGTATTCTAGTTCAGAGGGAGTTTTAAATAAGATGTCGAGCGCAACTTCTGTAGACATAAAACTAAAAATAATTAAAACAAAAACACGACTGCTGTCGCCGTCGGCCGACGGCCTTTAGAACCATTATTTTACACTTATACTATATAAAAGGGAGGACCTTTGTATAGTACGAGTATAGTCTGCAAACAATTTTACATTTGTATGCACAATTCATTTCCAACTTTTTAGTTAGCTTTATTGACGGCAGTCGTGTTTTTTAATTATTATTTTTATTCATACTTTTTTTTTACAATTAGTCATCGAAAAGTACATATAAGCTTACAAGGTGTATATATTTTTATAATTACAAAATTATATATTAAAATTATTATTTTTATAATTATAAAAATAGCTTCGCGCTATTTCTAGGAAGTGGAAGTAGGCGGGCAATATTTAATTTTGTCGAAGAACGGAAACATAGAGATAGACTACTAACTGAGAATTTGCGTCCTGGATCATCAGAAGTTCATAATTTATGTCACAAAGTATGCATATTTCATATTTTTTAAAATAATTTTTAAAATTATTGTTGCATTATAGTTGGTAAAAAATACTCTTGCACATTATCCTTTTAAATTAAGGCGGCTAGGGAATTGCACATCTGTCTACAGCTTTGCTGATAAAACCATCAGCGGTAATTGGCCAGACGGAGCTGCGATTTGACGTAAACGAGCAAGTATCGAGTTATGCTTCAACGGGATTGGTTCCATCTTTCTAGTTAAGTTCGATATCGATTGATACATCGTTCTAATATAGCTTCTAAAACAAAAAAAAGCTTTTTTAAATCCGTAATACAGCCAAGCCTGTTGAAATTTTTAATTCGTTTTAGATCGTAATAAGGTTCAAAGTTTGGTGGTAACTATTTTTACACTGCCCGATTAAGGAGTTAATTTTAAGGTTAATTTAGGCATTTAGTAAAATAAATTTCAATATCTCAATAAAAATATTGTAGATTTTCATTTAAACGACAATAAGCCATGTAATCGTCAGCGATAATTGGTCAGAGCTGTGCCTGTGTGTATTATCTTTATTGGCTCTACTTTATGTTTTAGCTTATTTATAAGACGTACAAAAACATATAATAAAAAAATAAATCAGGAACTTTCTAAGTTTGTGTAATTGGTATTGAATTTGTTGCTGAATCTGAATCACTGTTAAGGCTGGCGTCACCCTGAGCAGATCCGTGCCGAACTGAAGCGAACGGAATTGAGATCATGTCGCGGGTGATTCGGCTCGGCGCATCGAGTCTCGTTGTTAATCAATGATGTTACATTATCACATACACTCGTAGTAGGCCAGTAATTGCGATTTGATCGAGTCGAAGCCTAGCCTTACAGGCTAGCACTCATTATACAAACGTGGCTACGACACAACGCATTGAAAAAATCATCTTACGTGACTTAATTTTATCTTGGAAAATACATTTCACCTATCCCACCCTAAAGTGCGCCGACCTTAAAACTGCACGCAACAAAGAAACATTACAAGCGGCCGTATAGTTTAGGAGTGCGTAGATCACGCATAATAATAAGTTATTTTCGTGTGTACACGTAGAGACTGTAAAAACTCGTTAAGTTTGTTTAAAATTAGAAAATTTTCCGTTGAAATAATAGAAGGATGATTTTAATATTAATCTTGACGTATATTGCGAGGTACGACGCATATTGTAAACGTTGCGGGCTAGCTACAATGGACCCACATTTATTTGGTTTATAAGTATTTCAGTTTATCATATACTATTTTCTTTCGAAGGGTTTTTCACGTGGTCAGATGTATATTCGAGTATACTAGTACCAGAGTTCATGAAAGTAAAATCTCCAAACAGTGTTTCGGTATTGAATGTAATATTACTACCACTTACTAACTTATCTATGTAGGCTATTTGCTTTTATAAGCAAGTGATACATCAGAAAAAGAAATAAAAAACAAGCAGAAAATTATTTCGACGACCTCCGTACCTGAGAGGTGAGTACGCTGGACTTGGCGTCGCCGTCACCGTCGTCAATGCAGAAAACGATGTACCGTCGTTGTTTCTCAGTAAGTAAGTACTTACCTTAGGATCAGAGCAATGTATGTGATGTTGTCCAATATTGATATACATTTTTCATTATTCATACTCGGAAAGTAGGTCTGAAGTTGCCTGAGAAGCGGGTAAGTAATATTTTTCAGCCCTAGGAGTAGAATTGGTTTCAACTGACAGCTGTCAAATTATTTAAATAAAACTAGTTCTATTTTTACATTTCTTTTGAGGCATGTTCTAACTTTCTATACAGCCACTCAATAACAGCGCGATGTAAAATTGAATGAACATAAAGTTAAGTACCAATTAAATAGTACATTGTTACCCAAGGGGTGAAAGTAACTTATTTAGTCCCGAGACGGGGTTTACGGGGAGGCCAATAGATTGAGGGACTAAATAAGTCTTTGACCCAAGGTAAACACTGTGCTTTTCATTACGAATACAAGAAAAGTAAAAATAAAAACATGAATAAAGAAAAAAATTGTGAATTTTAACTAAACTCTTCCAAAGAGTATACTATAATCACTACGTTCTACAACTCAAAAAAACAAATGAAGATCAAATTGCCGCTTTTCCGCCTATTTTATTTTCTGTGGCCGGCTATTCAGCCATAATTTTTTATTTTCATAATTATAAAATTACTAAATATTTTCCCATATCTATATAATTTTAAAGAAATAGTTGAAAGTAAATTACTTATACGTACGTAGCTTTATCAAATTTTCGCTTGTCTGTCGACCAATAAAAGTGACATGAATATAATTTAAAATTTAAAACGGAAAAGAAAGGGTTTACAATATTTTATACAAGGTAAAGGAAAAGAAAATTTGTTTCGAATTTCGAGCTGCAACAAATCATCAAGATAATAAATAACATTTCCTTCCTTGTATTGGACTTATGAATTTGCTTATAAATAACAAAAATGTTTAGGAAAATTGAAGAAAAATAATTCTCTTATAAAACTCATGACTTGCAAAACAAGTAGGTACACACTTCCTTAAAGTTTTATTTTATTGGAGCGACGCGCTCACTCGATATCGTGACGGCCAAGTTTCGGCGCTGTGCAATTTCTTTGTTAAGTCAAAAGATCGGCTTTCTTTTGTACAAAATATGAAACATGACATGAATTGAAAAAGTTCACGGTAAAGAAACTCGCGACGAACCAGAGTAATATTTTCTATTGTTGAATGCTGCTTTTTTTAACCCATTCAATTCTTACGGATTGTTTAAAAACGGATTAGTATGGCTATGTAGATCATGTTTCACCTATGCTTTGCGATTGTTTAAATTACTCATCAAGTAGTGGTTTTGTTGACGGTTGTTAATCCATAATTTCGTAAAGATTTAGATTTTATTCAATGTCACTATCAAATTGTACCGTACTTCGATAAAAAACAAAGAAAAAAAAATCATGATATATTTTTTTTAAATTCATGATAAATTTAACTTAAAAAAAAGAATTCTATGTACTAAAAAAGATATAGTTTATTATGTTAAAAAACCCTCGTAGTTACATATGTCCTAATTATAGAAATAGAAACGTTTATTGTCGAATAACACAAGAGAAATATACATAAGACAATAGCTTAGCATTTGTCGTGACAGCCACGGACTGTTAGTCCTGTAACCGGTAATTAGTCGAGGATATTCACCGTGGGTTTTTCAATTTTTTAATTTAATAACTATTTTATAGTTATTATTAAAAATTTGTTACTTTAATTTTTTTATGGCACGAGAATTCGTGTTGCAGCTGCTTTTGTAAGCAACACATCAAACCCTACTATCGAGCAAAAAATACGAATAATATTTACTGCAGCGCCCACTGGCTAATTAACATCATAAAACTATTCTAAGAACCATTGCTGATGACTCATCAATCCTTTACACACAAAACAGCATCTGAATCGGTCGAACTGTTTCGGAGATAAATAGCAACATTCGAGTGCGTGCACAATACAAACAATCAAACAACCTCTCACCTTCTCCGTTCTGTCGTGGGCAAAAACATCCGTAACAATATTGCATTTAAAAAACTGTATGGGCTCTCCGCTCTTGACAGTAAATTTAAATGATTGGTTGGACTGAAAAGACTCCAGCGCCTGTTGTGGTTTCGATGATGCTAATTTATACTGGAACGCGAATATACATAACGAAAGGGTAATTTAAAATATTTACCCAGTTTACTATCACTCTGATTTGTTCCAAATTATCGGACGTATGAAACTACCACATAATTAAGGTCCGCAAATGTAGATGGTACACGGCAGAGGCGGCACCTTTGGAGCGCCTAAATATTTATAGGAAACGAATTTTAAATGTGCTCGGGCAACTGGAGTCATGTATCGCAACCAGAGATCGCCGGCAACAAATTGCGGTTTGGCGAGATAAAAAAGGTTCGTCCGTCATTTTGCTAAACGAGCGACTGGAGGGACCGAGCGGTTACGCCGCCGAAAAAACTGCCACGACCCTTCAGGGGAGTATCAGTCCTGTCTTCGGAATTATACCACCGCCAATTCTATTTACGATAGTTTTGGGCGACGGGCGAGTCTTATTTCACCACCCGAATGAACAGAACTACTCGAAGTGTCATGAACAAGGTTTTGTTGTAAGCGTTAGACTTAAATGTTTTTACTTCAGTTCAAAAATAACTGACCCAATCTTTTCGAAGTAAAATGTTTAACTTTATATTTTCATTAAAAAAAAAATACTACCAAATTAAATTATTGTAATAAAGTAATCATTGTAAAATATGTAATACATAATTATGACATGTGTACATACGCAGATAACGAGAGTAAAAACACAAAGATTGCTTTTACAACAATGCTAATTTGCAGCAGCCAGTTGCATCAAAAGTTTTTTTTATTAACATTTTCATTTCTACGTCAAAGTACGTGCCCCGCTAGTTAAGTGAATTCTAAGAACTCTACACCAGACACCACGGGATCCATTAACACGAATGTGACAAAAAGCTTTTAAACCGGGTTCGCGACGGAAAATCATTGCAGCATGTGTAGAAAATAAGGGCCTTGCATTTGACTTCATCGGAAGCGCGACGCTCTGCACACCTACAAGTATGTGAAGTCTAAATACACTGTTATATTCATGAAAGTTGGTTCGTTTGTGTTTCTTTTAACGAAAAAAGTTTGGAATAAACTTTAGCAAAACTATGCAGTCTTGACGTACTTAGTTTGAAGCCTGAAAAATGACATAGGATTTTAACTTGAAAGCTATGTTTTTGAAGGATTACGAAGTATATTCTATATAAGTATATTATTATATATATTTAGTATATTGCATAATCAGAATCACAAAGAAAATAAAATTACTAACATCTCTCACGAAGCTGCGGAGAAGATTGATCGGTGGCACTAGTTTTCTAAGATGACTAAAAAACGTATAAATAATAGTGTAGATGATTCAAAATACAGACTTTCCTGGTAGCAAAATTGATAAAAATAAAACATACTTTTGTATTTCGTTCTATATGGGACCGAAATATATGGGCACATTAAAAATAACAAATGGCGGTTGTTAACAATCAATTATCAAATTTTTTATTTTTTGTAATTATTTCGATTTGTCAAAGACGCCCAATGAGTTAATTTGTTTAGAACAGACATTCTAAAGCGAGATTTTGCTCTATGCACTTACCACGTATGAGCAGTGTGACCGTCGACAGAAGTATTGCGGCATGTGTTTTTTAGTGCTTTAATGTAAGTAAATGGATTGATTGGCTTGTGACATCACAACTCAGTACATAATGGCTGATAGTTTTTTCACGGGCTTTCCGGAAACATACACATATTAATGTTTTTTTTTCAAACAGATCTAGAAACGTATTGGCAAACGTAGCATAGGTCGTCCAACCAACAGACGATCTGGTAAAGGTTGCAGGAAGCCGCTGGATGCAGGCCGCTTCCAACCGGCCAATCTGAGGCCAGGAAGGAGGAGGAAGTCAACGAGTGAGGCCTATGTTCAGCAGTGGACGTTCTATGGCTGAAATGATGATAATAATGAGATCTGGAAATTTAAATATTTTTTTACGACGCTATATTTGGGTGTTAAAAACCCATAACTCTATATTTAATTTGTCAAATAGGCTATACAGACAGGGTAACGCGTGAAAAAGTTTATGCCACAGCCAGAAATCAACACGCGCAAACCCGCGGACTAGGTCTAGTATGTGTGCCTGTATTCGAGACTTTCATAACCGTCAAAAGCACACGGCGTTCGCTCAGACCAAGCAACAGACTAGGGAAACGAAGTCTTGACTTCATGAGACTTGGCTTTACGAGTGACATTAAAGTGCAAAATCTATCATCACTGGTATTCTGGTTGATGGCACCAGTACTAAAACAGGAATATAACAGTATTAGTTAGTATCTGTATTAAAACATAAACGTTTAACGTCTTGAAGCTTTGGCAGTATAATTAAATGTTGTAGTTTCCTTTCTACTATTGATTCTTGGTTTAAATGACTAGCACTTAACATTTGCACCCGTACTACTCGTAGCAAAAATCCTAAAGAGTTTTCCGAATGTTTTAATGTTCGGAGCAATTTACGTTTTTTTTTACTTTTACTTATTTTAACTTAATTTGAACCTATCCTAAAAAATTGCCAAATCGGCGAAGCTGTTATAGGTATAGAAGATGTAACATAAAATTTACAGTACTAAGAATTCACTAGTTTTTGTTCGAAAAAGTCAATTTGTTATATGTCTTTTTAAAATAAATAGCTTTAGGTATTTATTATATCTTAAATTATGACAAAACTTGTAGCATCAGCTCACATTTTCTCAACCAAAATCAATTTATTTTATTTAACAAATTTAATAGACATTCTTGAAACTTGACGTTAAAAATAGTTATGTCTAAAAACAAATTAACAAATCATTAGTAATTACTTAACATTTTATTACTTGTTAGAGTAGGTAGTAGTTGCTCAGGGTCTTAAATGGATGGTAGGGAAGGGATGGTAACGAGACTAGAAGACCTATGTGAGTTGCTATTATTTGCAGATGATACATCACTGATCTTTAAAATTAAAAGAGGTCAAGAATCTTTTGACGATGTAAATAATGCACTCTCGCGGGTTCTGCATTGGTTTAGTACCAACAATCTTTTGCTCAATGCAAACAAAACGAAATGCATAAAATTTACAATGCCAAATGTAAGGCAGGTCTCAACACATATCATTGTAAAAGATGAACGACTGGATACTAGTAATTCCACTACCTTTTTGGGAATAACTTTAGATTCCCGTCTGCAATGGGGTGCTCATATTGAGACTCTGTCAGGAAGACTTAGTTCAGCTGCTTATGCTGTGAGAAAGATAAGACAATTGACTGATGTTGGAACGGCAAGATTAGTGTATTTTAGCTACTTTCATAGTATAATGTCATACGGAATATTGTTATGGGGCTCAGCAGCCGATATTAAATCTATCTTCGTACTACAAAAGAGAGCTACTTACAGTGGCCTCTCAATTAATTTATGAAAATATTATGTACATTCGCAAAAACCTGCATCTTTTCCCTAAGAAAAGTGACAAACATAATTTTAATACCCGGAATAAAGATAAACTTGCTGTTTCAAATTTCAGACTGCATAAAGTGAGTAATTCATTCATGAGGAAATGTATACGCTTTTTTAACAAATTACCACAATCTATTGTTGAACTACCCATGTTTGAGTTTAAATCGCATGTTAAGATTATTTTAATGAAAAGGGTTATTATACTGTTATTGACTATTTAAATGACAAAAATGTCTGGAATTAAATACTGCCCTGCTCGCACAGGTATACATTATTTTCTTTTCCTTTTTTTTTGTGGCAGCTAGTGGTGACTGAGTTTGTTCCGGCGTTTCTTCTCAGCACTTGCCAGATTGACTGTGTCTTGTCTCGAAGCGCTAGTAGGGCCCAAAAAATAAGGAGATACGTTCTGCCCCATATGGGCCAATAATGACGTTCATAAGTGGCAGTTTTCTGTCCTAAACTGAATAAATGATTTTTGATTTTGACTTTGACTTACTGAACATATACCTCTAATTTTTAGATGGCAGAATTTAAAAAATAAAAGTAAACTACTTTTATAAATAATGTTGGAGTTGAAAGATCAAACGTAAGTAAGCTATGCTTGACTTGTTACGTCCCTACTCACAGAGAGAATCCGACTGCTAGTTTAATATTCGGAGTTCTAACGACAAATTTCGTGATGGATGAACGTGGACTGTATTTCGTTCGTTTGTAATGTAAATTTACCTTTCCTTAGTTAGCCCGGGTCGGGCACCGGCTGTGGACAGTCAAAGTGGAGCAAATGGTCTTGGTGCACGTATATGAATGGCCACTCCGATGTCATAATCGATTCTCTTTAAAAATCGTCCAGCTGGCAAAGGTAAAGTTTTTTTTAGTCTTGAGCAGCGCTTAATATAACCTTACTGAATTATCGCAGTTTTATCAAATTTCCTAATTAATTTACGCACATTAGGGCGGCCCGCACCGCACCACATCGCAAAAATCCTATGACTTCTCATTCATTTTTTTTAAAAGTAAAAGAGGTGCAATAGGTATATTCCCATGCGGCTAGCCCTGATGTGTGACAGCCTTTAGATTGCCTCCTTCCCCCACTACCACTAAAGCATTTTGTTTGAGGTCACACTCCTCCGAAACGGCTCGACAGATTTTAATAATTTTTTAAATGTATATTTCGTAGGTATGAGAATAGGTTGTAAAGTATATTTCAAACCGCTGGGTGATTTGGGTGTCCCTATCCAATAATTTTTCCTAATAAAAGACCACGCGAGCGAAGTCGCTGGCAACGGCTAGTATATTTGTATTTTTTATTGCTGTTTTCGATATTTTTCTGCTTTTACCAAGCTAGAAGACATAAAAACTCTACATAGTCTGATATTTTTGACAAGAATAATATTTAGCCGTTTTCATTTCCCCTGTAATACGATTTACTGATATTTTTATCATATCAATCTTGAGAGTAATTTCCTGCTATTAAATCGGTAGAAATGTTTTGTTGGGTATTTCGTTTTTAAAAATAAATCGAAATGCTTAGATAGATAGAAAAAAATACTACATCTAGTAAAAAAACCGGCCAAGTGCAAGTGAGAGTTCCGTGCCATTATCTACAATATTCTGTGAGTATTTTAAGCAAAAAATTACGTTTGTTGTATGGGAGCCCCACTTAAATATTTATTTGATTCTGTTTTTTGTATTTTTTATTATAGCGGCAACAGAAATACATCATCTTTAAAAATTTAACTGTCTAGCTATCACAGTTCATGAGATACAGCCTCGTGATTAACAGACAGACAGACAGACATACAGACAGATAAACGGACGCTGAGTGAAGTCTTAGTAGTAGGGTCCCGTTTTACCCTTTGGGTACGGAACCCTTAAAATGAATACTGGCACAATTGATGAAAACATTTAATATAAAAATGGAAACTCCTTACGGGTCCGTCTAAAGTAAGGTATTTCGTATCCTCTGTTGTAATATTAAATCATTCAAGATTACTTGAAGGACGTCCACCTACAAGGTGGACAGACAACCTGGTAAAGGTTGCAGGAAGCCGCTGGATGCGGGCCGCTTTCAACCGGCCAATCTGGAAGTCACTGGGGGAGGCCTATGTTCAGCAGTGGACGTCCTATTGCTGAAATGATGATGATGATGATGAAAGATTACTTATAATCACCGTGTCTAACGTATAAATACATTTATAAATAAAGTTCTTGTTGTTATACAAGTAAATAGTTGCTGAAAATTTTGACCGTTTTGATCACCCAAGTGGTTTTGTCATGGCGAGGTTTTAATATTACAATCCTCACTATTGATTTTTGATAAATATTTCTTCATGCTCCAACTAAATCCAGCAAAAATAGAAGTTAAAATTGTTTGAAATTAATTAGTCTGCAAAATACCTACTACTATTACACAAAAACTGTTGTTAGTAATTTTGTCAAAGCAATAAACTTATGTTTTGTTTTTATTTAAAAATAATAGATTATTCCGCTTAAATCGAACATAGCTGCAAATGGGTGAATTTATTGATGTATTTAATGGTAACGAGATGACAGTCTCGTTCCCTCGGTAAACCGAAGCCTAAACTGGCAAACATTGCCCATTTTTGTCTCTAAAACAACTTTCGAGAAATTCGAGCGGCGTGCTTCAACGAATGTTTTCCTAAGGCGGAAGCATCAAGATAACGGGGAGCCAATTTTTAAAAATGGCGACGTTAAAAATAGTGGGTAGCTAGTAACTGTGTACAAGGGAACTCATTACCGAACTCCTTGAGGTACTATTTCGGGTGAATAGGGAGGCGGCGCGACGAGATAGCGAGTGCTTATGAGCGATATCGCGACAAACGAAGTGCTGTCTCCCCAGGCATAGGGTTGCCATCAGTCATGCCCGCTCAATCCAAGCGTACGAGAAAATAGAAATGACGTACATATTTTCACACAATCGGTTGTTCATAGTAGGGAATCTGTCTTTTACATGTGACCGGAATGTTTAATAGTTTCCCTGAATAGGCCATAGTCTAATGCTAACGTCTATCTACTATCTAGATGTCAGGAAATTTGCTATGACAGGGAGTTACGTTTATACCAATCATTATTTTGGTGCACAGTTATTTTTGTTATAGTCTTTGTAAGATATACATAAAATGCAATATTACGTACTTTGTACAGCAACAGTTCGTTAACCTACCACAAAACGTCAAATTTTCTTAATTTATATTGATCTCTACATATCGGACTTAAAGTTAAAAATCGGTTAAATTACCTTTAATTTTTTGGGTAGGTTGACCTGCCGTTGACTGTACAATAATTTTGAATTCATTTTATTTAATATCCTGGATTGAGAAAAAATACTTCCTCATACAAATGATAACCTATCCATAGATGATCTCAAAATACTAAATATACTTAACCATAAATTATTTATAATCAATTGCAGCTAGAGAACGCTTTTAATTTAACTCTTTGTCCTAGTCTGGTTATTTCGTAGATGGCGAGCCTACAAAGGCCTATGGCGCGCCGCCCGCTCCAGAAGATTGCCTCAATCTCTGCGCGCGGGAACGCGATCATCTTGAACCTTAAGACAAAGTGAGTTAGGCACATGCAACGAAACGATAAAAGTGAGATTTAGTGCCAAAATCATTAGGTGCTTGTGCGGAAATGTGAAAGTGTTATTCGTGTTCGGACCTTTCTTATCTGCAAGTGCACACACGTAGTCATCTTCGCAAATATAGTGCTTAAGTTACATGAACTGGGTACATAGGTTTATATTGAGATAAAATCGAATTTATTCCAAATTTAAATAAAACCACCTATCTACCGATTATTCGTGGCTTTCTTCTTTTAAGGTGTAAGAAGTAAGTTACTTTCTACCTACATGCTCGCATGCATGGTATACTACACCGTAGGTATTTTAATCTAGATGATTTAAAAATAAATCTCTTAGGCAAAACCATTAAAATCGGTGCTTTTATATTTGTAAGATTTGTAATTTAATAATATTGTACATTTGCTTATCTATAGCTTCCCTGACAGACAAAGGACTGAAAGTTCTTAACATACCACCCGTAATATCACAAGGATTGAATTAGTAAACAGCTATACAGCAAATTAATACGAAACATAAATACACTCGAAAGCAATGAATTCGGATAACTTACTTTATTTTGTATCTTGAAAACTAAATAAGAATAAAATAAAAAGCATAATACCTATATCATTAACATTTGGGTACAATCAACACTTTAACTTTGGGTCCTTAGACGTAAAGTATTTCTTAAGCCCTTGGGCAACACTTGACTGTTGTTAAACGAAATTTTTTGGTAAGAGTTCCCTAAATACTGTATAAAAAAATCTTAAAATTAAGAGAACGTTAGTGAAAACAGGCATTCCTTCCTGTTTGGGTCATCTTGAGGTTTTTAACAAGTCAAATTTATAATTAAAAAAACAAAAGCCTTTACTAAGTGCATTTTTTCGGGTTACTATGATGTTTCACCATATCAGCCTGTCTATCTGAGGTATAACTCAGAGACTATTAGTACTAAACCGTAATACATAAGATGTATTACCCTGCCAAAGTCGTAATAAACATTTTAGGGCGCGTTCTGTACACGTAGTACAGTTGGAATGATTTCTTCTTCTTCTATTTCTTGACGTAGGGTGTCGTGGGACAGGTCGCTTAAAAATATTGTAGGTGTGTGTACACGATTTTTTGATTTAGAGATCAGTTTGCGTAATATAAAACTTTTTGTTTGATTCAAGTTTCCTCCGTCTTTCTCTGCTCCTCTGCTGTAAATACAACGAAGAAAAAGGAAAACTATCAAGGCTTTACAAGTTACCCTTTTAACTTATAAAATGTGCTTGGTAAAGAAAATTAAATAAAATAAATAAATAAATATTGGACAACATCACATACATTGCTCTGATCCTATGATAAGTAGCTGAAGCACTTGTGTTACAGAAATCAGAAACAACGACGGTACCACAACACCCAGACCCGAGACAATATAGAAAAGTAATCGAACCCGGGACCTCGGGGATAGCGACACCAAGTCCGGTATGCTCGCCTCTCGGCTACGGAGGTTGTTACTTAATTACTTTGATAGTTAATAATACTACATTGTTTTCACAATATTATCGATTTACTAGCCCAAAACTAAGCGAAGCTTACTCTGTGGCAACTAGATTAAAGATGCAGTTGTTAATTATGTAAAAAAATACCGCATATTGCGACGGGCCACTAGGGAACCCTACATTGCGCGTGCCACGAAATGCACTTTGCCGGTTTTTTAAATTATATTCTTTAAATAAATCCGAGTTTGAAAAAGAGTACCTCCCCGTTGCATTTACTTAGCATTAAACGTTAAAATGTTTAGTCTCCAAAAGTCTTTGTAACCGACTCAAATTTATTGCTCACGAGTGTAGTTTCGGTGTTGACTTTGTAATATTAGTCTAGTTACCGGAGGCACGTTTATTTTGACGCGTCTGTCTCGTTTATATTATTGGAATCAATCTGAGGAACGATCGATATCCATAAATTTACATTTCATGATATTTCTCCCTCGCTTTATCGTGCAACTACGAGTACATACTAGAGTTGGGAGGTTCATGATTTGGCACGTCGATACGGATAATTCCGAGTCTTTTATCGGTCACAGATAAGTACTTGATATATGTACTTAGGGTCTAAATTATGGTTTGAGGAAAGCTTGGATCTTAGATAAAAGCTGTGATATATAGCATAAGTGAATATAATCTGATAATTATGGAAAGTTAAATCAAAGACAACGACCGTATTACAACCCCCAGGCTCGAAACAATACAGAAAAGTTCTTTTTCTACATTGACCGACCGGGAATAGAACCCATCCAATGTTACTCAGAGACTACGAGACAGTGACACCAAGTCCGGTATACTCGCCTCTCGGCTACGGAGGTCGTCTAAAATATCATGCTATAGTAAATATATCTAAATAAATATCATGCTATAGTTGTAGGATTTTTTACAATCTGGTATTCTAAGGTTTCAGGCAAGGCTGTGAATAACGTTAAAAATCAGGTATCGTTATCTTCCGTTACCTTCATCATACTAAGATAACGTTCATAACAAAGATAACGTTAGGCTTGGTAACGATACTTGGCCGGCCTTTTACCTGTAAACTGATTTAACGTTATTGATGATTTTATCGGTAAATGATAACGCTACCAAATGAATAGTATAATAAGTACCGTTAATACACGTCATTAGTTTTCATCTCTTTTTTTCGTTTTCTTACGATGCATGCACATTTGAGACAGTGGCTATATTATTATTCGTAACAACTACTAACGCAACTCGCGCGTATAATTACGATTAATAAATTCTTACCATTTTACTCCAGGGATTAAAATGGTAAGTTTGTTTTATTTTATTTTATGTAAGTACCAGAAGCCCTTTACCCGTATTTTAAGACACATGTGATTACTAGTCAACAACCAAAGATAAAAATACTAAACTTACCTAAACAGGATTGGATAAATAAACAAATACTACAGTGTATTTATCAAAGAAATGAAGTCTGGAGAAATTATAGTAAGAAATCGGACGATGAGGAGCTTAAAAATATTTATACATTATGTAAAGAAAACACAGGCAAGGTAATCAAGACTACGAAAGAAGCCTACTACTCTAATTTGTTGTAAAACTCTGTAAAACTCTAACCGCGGGTTGGCAACGACGCATTAGGTAACGGAAAAAGTATTACATATAACGTTAATTTATAACATTATTATATTAGATTCGATACTCAACTACCGTTACCTGTATTATCGTTAAAATTTTAACATTATGAAAATAATGTTACTTAACGATACTACTAGGTATACGATAGTGTGAAGTTGGTAACGTTAACAAGCCGTAGTTTCGGGTACAGACGTAGGTACTCCTACTTAGCCGTTATAAACAGCGATGCTAGTTCTTATGCGCCTGATATGCAAAGTGGGGAAGTCGTTTATCTTGTTTTATTCCAGTTTTATTTTTCCCCTGATTAATTATACGAACTCGAAGCCGACTTGGACTTTTCTACGAGTTCTGAGATTTTCAACTAGATCTTTGTTTGAGTAGGTTGGCTTGCAATTCCATTATTCGCAAATAATATTTTACAAAAATTAAACTAACAGCAGTATATTGTAGGACGTTTTGACTTAAGTTGTGGTATTACCGAGACACCGATTTTGAAAGTTACATATGTACCGAAGGTCCTAACATTTGGTCCTTCGAGCCGGATGGAGATGTTAATTATAATAAAAAGCGGACTGTATAATAAAAAAGAGTATAATCCAAGATAGATTGCAGGAAAATACAGTGACCGCACACTTGGAAGGTTATGAAGGGAGTGTTCGACCGACCATTGATGTTCGCTCGCGAGCCGAACGTTGCTCGCTGTCGTTCGCCGCCGGTCGCCGATCCTCGTTCACAAGCCCCCTTCGTCTGTAGCACTATGCCCGTGCGTTGACAATCCTAATCTAACTGCTGAACACCGATTTCATCCCCTATTTTCCTACCCTTAGGGGTGATTTTTATTTTGTAAACTTTTAGCATATTATCTTTGAAGTATAAGCTATTCAATAAAACAAAAATCATCAAAATCGGCTCATATTTGTCGAAGATAGGTAACAAGAACCACAACCAAAATACTATCTGGGTATATATTTGTTGACTTTCTCAAAAAGTTCTAAATCAATTTCGATAAAATTTATATGGGACCACCTCTGAAGTATGATCTACCAAACAAAAAAAGAATCATTAAAATCGATTCATAATTGGCGGAGTAATCGCGTAACAAACATACAAAAAAAAAAAAAACATACAGTCGAATTGAGAACCTCCTCCTTTTTTGAAGTCGGTTGAAAAATAATAGAGAACTTAAGACAGAAGACTTTTTTTCAACCGATCATCTCCAATGTAAAAAAATCATTTTTTAACTATTGTGCAATAAAACTATTACTTTTTATATTACAGAGACAAGATCAAATCGTTAGAAAAGTGTTAACGTATTACACTATACGATTTAAGTAATAACTTTCGATATGATTGCGGACAATCCATGAAGTACACGCACACACACAAAAGCACCGAAACTTCAAGCCTAAGTAGAAACCCAGTCTATAATAATAATGTCGCTATACTATTGTATTATTTGGTCTTTCGTGTTGCCAGCTCCATATTTTTTAAAAAGCTTAAGAAAGCTGAATCGATTTTGATGATTTTTTTTACGGAAAAAGCCTCCTATCCTAGGGAAGGACGTAGGCTACTATTTTTATTCCATCTCCTAAGTGAACAAAATAGGGTGTGACCAACTATATTCCACGCGAGCGAAGCCGCGGGCACAGCTACTTAGTAAATAAAAATGCGCTTGACAAACCATTTGAAAAGATCTCGATGTTAGGGATGCCTTGTGTTACGGAGTAATATGACAATGAATTTTTGCCGAAAATAAGCAAACCATTCGCTAAGGTTTGCTTATTGTCGGCAACATCATTTCGGCAAGATTCAAAATTATTTTGAAAAGTTTGTTTTCTCAACCAACCCGATCAGGAATCGATCACGGCACGCGCATTAGGCTAATCGCCTTGCTCCAGTGTCAACTGGTAGATTCATTGGCAAAAATTATTTAGATAAATTTAAAACGGGATTTATTTTTATTTTATACATTTCGCATTGAACTAAACAAGACTCGTGCCGGTTAAAAGTGTCATCATGAATGTCAGTAAAAAGAGTTTTCCAATAAAAAATTCTGGATTCGCAGAAAATAAATTCCCATACAAACTTTCAATGCGGCGCTCGTAGTTTTGTATGGGGTGGTTAAAATTTCACGGATTAACAAAAGTTAAAGGGCAGAAGTTGTTTAAAGCAGCTGTTGTATATGAATTTGCATCCCGTTATTTAGTACCACGAATTTACCTGAACTCTTTTAATACCGAACACCGTAACTTTTACTCGTTAAAACCATTTGACTTCATGCATATTAATCGTTATTTGACTTTTGACTTTCACATTATAATAATAAATAAAAACTTATGGTTTAGCCATGAATTTATTAAATTAATCAATATGTAATACCAAAAAATAAAAATCATAATATGATGGCTTAAGAGCCTGCTTATTTATACGAAACTATACTAATAATAATAAAAAACGATTAATAAGGCTTATTACTTACAAAAATATAAACCACAGAAAATTGATCAAAGTAATGTCTCATAATAGATTTTTTCTAAGCTTAACTTTTTTGGTTCGGAATACAATAATAAAGGTTACTTTAAGAAGCTTACTTCGGTACTTCGGCAAACTCTTTAAGTTCAATAGAACCATTGTTGCGCTTTCAAATGCGAAGTTTTTTGGCACAAATAACCAGCTCCATTTAATTTTAGAGAGAAGGGATATTCAAAATAGCAGCCGTCAGTTTACGGTTGGGAGAATATAGAGCAACCAACAAATTGCACTGCGACTAAGATAAAAAGGGCCCGTCATTTTGTTAAACGACTTGCAGACCACGCCAGCCAGTGCAAATAAAGGCACCTACAGGCCCCACGCTTCGATGTTGTCGATAAAACAAGCAGAAAGCTGGGTCGATGCATTTGTATTAATGTTATATGTTTGACCCAATCACTGTATCCGTATCGCCGACTCATATCGTATAATTATATGGATAGGTGGTGATACGCAAACTCGTTACGCCGCTCTGATACGACCTATTCACCTTGATTCGGTTTTTGTCCGATTTATTAGAGGAGATACGGATACTACACGGTTTATGAAACGAAGAACTCAAACACAAACCGAAACGTAGCTTGATACAATAAGAATAATGATGTAGCGATATGTATACGATAATACACAGGAGTGAGCTAGAGGTATGGTCACAATAAAAATAAAACATTACAAAAATCTACAAACTTTCTCTCGTAGTTAGGTACACTACCATCATCTTACCTTATACCATACAATTCATCAGTGGTTCTGTTTTAATAAATACGAATCCAAAAAGTTGGAAGTTATGAGGTAGCCATCTAGTGCAAAATCTACCTAATATATAAGTTCCTTTACCGAGCTAGGCGTGTCTTATCGATACATATCGCATACACTCGGATATACTCGTGACTACATATTTTGCGCTTCCAATTTGTAATTGTTTACTAGCGCTACTGCCACTATAAATTATGCAGATTAGAACCACGTTGTTGCAATCGGAATAATAAACAAATGAGGGATTGAAATTAATAATTTTATGCCGAGTTTCTGCAATTGATTTTATAATGGAAAACGATTAAACATAAACATAAAGATTTGTGATATTTATAATGTTATTTCTACGACTGCAAGAATAATGTACACGGTCTGTTAAATACAGAATATTTATACTTTAATTATAAACGTAGAGATAGACTTCTGTGTTATGTAGTAGAGAAATTATTTCGTACTAAAATAGTAATGTTAAACTTATTACGGACAGGCTTTGCTTCCAATGTTATTTATTTTGTAGTGCAAACCTTAGTAAGGTTAATCCTAAATGTATAATGTATACACATATCATATATAAATAACAAAAACCCCATAATTTATTATTTATAATAATTTTAGGGTTTCAAGAGGATATAAATATTTTCGTTAGTGGTAGATCAGTAGTCGGAATTTGCCTTCGGTGGTTTGTACTGCGGTTATAATATGGTGTCATTCCAATTTTTAGGTACCATTCTACATGAATGGTATGCAAGTTAATTTGGAATTGTTTACATGACGTCGAGTGTGAAACAGTAATTATGTAGATTAGAATCTCATTTAACCCTTAACAATTATCTCGCGGACATAATTTAATATTCATTTACGTATTGAAATAAGTTTTTTTACGAACAACCATTTTATCTTATTTTATTTAATCTATCCCCGAATTTTTAAACATTCAGTGAAATTTTTTTCGAAATAAATTTTAATCGAAATAGTAACTCACGTTTGTCTAAGATTTAATGTCATTTTGGGCATAAAATTTGAATTTTAAGTAAGATAAACAATTGTCATTTATTTATTTATTTAGTGTTGTTTCCAAAATTCTATATTTTAGTATTTGTTGGCAGTCATAAACATTTGTGAATAAAATACATCGGAACTTCTCAAACTAGGGTTAAAAAAATAAGACGTTTACGCTTGAAAAAAAAGTTAGGGAAAGTAAAGTCCGTTATTAGCAAATAACCTCCTCTACACCGTGTAACTCTAAATACGCAAAACCTCTCAGGCAGCCCCTAAGAGGTTTTGCGTTCTATTCTAGTACTGAAACACAACAACTTTTTGTATGGGACCAACATCGAAATCGCAAAAAAAACGTTTCCCCATACAAAGCGTAATAGCTGATTGGACATTTAGTATGAAGATGAAGTTTTTTTTTAAACTTCATCCCCCATACAGAAAGTTTTTGTATTTGTACACCAGAATCAGCCCCTATGAGGTTTATTTAGAGTTACACGGTGTATAGTTATGTGAATTTGCTTTGGGTTCAGTTCCAGTTACCCTGTATACTTAGAGTTAGGTATACCTAAGCTCATGCTTAATTTGAATATCATATATCTCTGCCTACATAATTAAAACGATTTTGAAAGGTCAACATATGCAAGAACCACCTACTTAATAATACCTACGCACATCCATAGTAATTCAGTACCAATAGAACTAATAAAACAAATTTTACAGTTATACATATTATTTCTGGTGGGTAAGAAACCTTAGAGGAATCAAATGAAACGCAAAATTCCGAAGTTCCCTTCACGCTCAAATAGAAAACAGGACAAACACAAAAAAGGCATGTATATCGTAATTTTCTGTAAATGATAAAACATCTAAGCATTTCGTTAAAATTAAAACAATGTCTTTGAAATAATGCATTAATATCGTAAAAAATAAGCGAATCAAACCGAAACTATTGTGTTAGTAACGGAATTTCAGCACTCCTGTCTCAGGTAGTTGTGCCAAGCGCTTTCAGGCGTATATAATATGGAAGTGAGAGTGAGAACACACAAGTTCCATAAATGCCAAAACACCTCGCTGTCAAGCAATCAGAATAAATACCGCTTTAAATAGTCAATGGCATCTTAGGTTAAAAACAATTTGTAGACACGAAATTAATAAACAGTCAGCGAAACTCGTCATTTAAAAAAAATCTTGAATTTTAATTGATTACCATACCGAAAATGTCTTATATAATGATTCGTACCTACAACGCAACCTACGTACGTATTTACGCTTCAGTACATAATTTGTAATATAGGATTAATGAACTTACATTTCGATAGGATTAACGGTTGAGAAGTTCCTCAACTTGCGGTTTTGGCAAGCAGTTAGGTTAAGTAGGCTAGATAAACCCTATCTCTAGTGTAGTTCACATTAAAACTGCTTTTACATTCAAGGACAAGTTAACTGTTATCGCAAAGTACACAGCTCTTCCGAACTCGGCTCGGAGTTAGGGCAGAATGTAAAGCTCTTTCATCGTGCACACTCTTTGTCTATCTCCGAATTCATGTGTAAGCTGTCACGAGGGAGGCAGGCACTGGTGATGCTACAATAAAGTACTATACATTTGGTGGTAAAATATTGGCAGCGAAATTATAATTTATAATTTCGCAAAAAAAAGCAGCAGAGAAAAATCGAAATAAACTTTCATGGTTTTTCTTTGCTGCTTTTAGGGTACCGTAAAGAAGCGTAAGGGTTGTACTTTACTGAATTATCTTTATGGCAAAATCAGCCTTTAGTTACTACTCCATCTACAACTAAGTAAACATTTCAGTACAAAAAACACGTATTTTTAACTAGTCCACTGTGCTACAAAAACGCTTAAAAATACAAAAGTAATTGACAGTACTGCAGAAGAGTACCAAAATGGCTTTTTTCTGCGATTTTAAGCTAAGAAATTTTAAACTAATAATGTACCATGAAATAAACTAAGTGTTAAATTGAAAATTAAACCCAAAAAAGGAATATTTTATTGATAAATAAATGTTCCAGCGATTTTAATGGATATTTTTTATTTAATAACGTTAGTTAACATTTAAATTTCCTGCTCTTTAAGCTTCTAAGCTGTAGGTAGGTGCCATTTGTGGAATTTACTAACTAGTAACTATTATATAAAAATATATTTATTCCACAAACAGCACCTGTGAAAAATATTGGTGGCGTTACTTGAATATGATGAAAAAAGTCAGTACGATGCTCTGGTTGTTAAAAATAATTTGGCTCTCGTAGATACTTTGTGTATCATACAAGTAATTGAAACAAAAAAGTTAAGTTTAATTGCAAAAACTAAGTAGTGCGAATATTTTGCTCGCTACTGCTTTTTCTTTCAAAGCGGGAGGAAATTGGTCGTATGTGTATTTACAGCCTAAAAGCACCGTCTACGGGAATGAATAGGAAAGTAAGTATCGGTGTTGTGTAGAGATAGTGTCTCGTTGTGAGGACGAGGTAACCAAGTTTCTGTTGCCGGCACAGACTGGTCGACGCAAAGAGAATAAAAATGAAAGAGTAGGTTATTTCTTCATTGCGGAATAATGAAGACTGAAGATACTGTGCTGCAACTAAAAGCCTCAGGTCTTGGCCTAGGTTTACTTGTCACGTCAATTTGTAACATCAGTTGCGTAACCGTAATTGCTTAATCGCACAACCATTCCACATCGGCGGCGAGAAGCAAACAGGAAAAATAAACATGATTTCTTAATAATAATATATTTACTTCGGAAATAAACTTATACAAGCGTTTTTTTCAAGGATTTCGTCCGCAAAATGTCAAATCCTCATATAACCTTTTATTTTCCATTTTATCTCCTTAACTAATTAAATTATATCTCAATATAAACCTACACTTCACGTTCGCGTTTCATGTTTCTGCCTTAAAATCGCTGGCACTTCACATGGCGGTAGGCATTTGCATTGGCGTATTCGTCTAGTTTGACAAAGCTTTGACACATAAACAAATATCACAAACTGCACGTCTACACGTGGTAACCAATGCCAAATTAGACGAATGTCATAGCCAGTGTTGCCGCAACTGAGTTCCCAAAAGGTAAACGTACATTTTGGGGTAAAAATCATAGTAACATTCTTAAAAGATATAAAAAACCCTTGCTGCTAAAAAATTATTACAAATGTAATTATTCTCTGCCCGCTGAATTAAAAATACGCAAATTTTATTAAAACACTTTAATTATTTACCTACGTGACCGATCGTACTTGGGCTCAGTCGGTAGATTGCATACTGCGCGAGCGCCAGGAGCGCGAAATTTTTTAGCGCTTTTAAAATTTTAAAGAGAACTATTAGTGGTGAAAAGTATTATTTTAAAGTAAGTAACTGTAAAAAGCTGCGAGCGAAGCGAGCGCAAAATATTTTCGAGATATTAGGCCATTTTTACACTAGAGGGGATACCAACGGCGACGGCATTGGCGACTGCAACTGCAAAGAGGATTCTTGGGTGGGCGTCTAACAACCTTAATCCCCCTAGCAACGCCGATTTACATACACCATCATCGCCCTTGATATCGTTTTACACAGATATTTAGTAGGTTCAAAAGGTACGTAAATGGACAAAATTACACATTACACATGAGAGGCTAAAAAGATGCGTAAAATGTACGCTAACGGCAACGCTGCTCATAGCAAATGTTTGTTATGTTAGCTTACTCATGTCAAGTTTGCCAATGTGTGTGTCTATACGTGGATGACATTTGACAAAGTAGATAAACGTTTGTATAACTATCGCCATGAAGTGCCGGCATTAGACACATTATGCGGAAATTATGTCGCGAACTTTATTTATTTATATTTACTATACAAACTAAACAGCGTTACAGTGACAAGTGCAACTATTACATACACAGGATGAAATTTTGTTAGTATAAAATACTGAAGGGTTTGGATATATTTATGGTAACCAACATCTTTACCCAAGAATCTTATTATCTATCTCAACTTAATTTTGTTTGTGTACGTCCCGTCGGCGTTGATATTAAAAGGAATAGTTTTTACAACAAAATTTAGTTGATATAGACTATTTTAGTTTATTGGGAAAAACTATTTGTTACCATGAGTGTGTATTTTACTCTTATGAAAATTCACCCTTTAAGACAAAGTAAAGCAAATTAAGTTTCCCTCATTCAAAATCATCAATCTGTCAAGATTTAACCTACACAATCAAGATTTGTGTAGGTTATTGTATCATTATAATTTAAACAAGTACATGTATATTACGACCATGAAGAAAGATGAATCTTTAGCTACGGTCTTATCTACCTGTTATTTTTGTGAGCAAATAAAATATAATTTCGTATAGCTTTTCCCCCATAAATCATTCCTATTGGAACCAACACTAAAATATAGGTTATCCCACAACCTTACCTGAAAATGTATAGATATTTTTTATGGCGTACGACTCGTACTGGACTGGTTATAATTTTGGACGGCGTTTGAATTTAATCACATCTAAGTGTTATGCGTTTAGAGAACTTCAGTGGCCTAATCCCAGTAATTTAAACGTAGTCAAAACCCAGTATTAGTAGTATTTATTGAGTTTACGAAAATACCATATTTTTTTTTTTATTTTTTTTATTTAGACTAACCAACATCTGTTTACACTAATACATGTGCATATACATTAAAATTTGATAACTTAATAACTAAATGCAACAGATACTTAAAGGTTAGCTCCACATGCATACTAAGCTTACTTACTTACTCTCTAACATATAGTGTTACTATTAACTAATCTAACTGGGCAAATTCAATATTGATTATATTTTAATCTTAAAAAATTTAAAGCAGTCTTTTATATCTTTCCATATGAGTCAAACTGTACGTCAACCAAATCACTAAATGAGTTAATAGTTTTACTTAGCCGGGGCACGGAGGAGTTTGAACCTAAAACTGTTCTTCGCAGAGGCGGACTTAGAGGTGCAATACTCTTACAAGAAATCCTAGATGGCGCGCGAAAACAGAAACATCCAAGCAGCCTGGGGCAATCTATTTTACCTCTCAATAGATTGTACATGAAAAGCATGTCTCTAAGTTTTTTAATCATAGACAGGGGATTCATCTTAAAGTACTGTAGCCTAGAATTGAATTTAAGTAACTTGGCCTTTCCCGCAGAAAAAGAGAGATGCCACAAGAAACGTTTCTGCAAACACTCCAGGCGCAGGGTATGTGTAGCATAGTGCGGTCTCCACACCACAGTAGGTACAATACTCTAAAGCACCACGCGCACGCACGCACCAAACTATTGTAGATATTTGACTATTGGCGATTTTTGTGTCCGCTTTGCGAAAATTTTTGAAACTCCTAATTACAAAGCCCAACACTAGATGCCTTACTAGCCAGGTAATCGATGTGAGGTATAAAGGTAACTTTTTTTTAATCAAAAAGAACACTAAAGTCTCTATCGTTTCCACCTCCAGCACTAAGTCATCATGTAGTAGATTCGAGTTAACTTGTTGAAGGTGCCTTGTGAATTTTACATGAAAGCATTTTTTTAGCATTCAAATGCAATTCATTGTTGTCACAGCATTCAATAAGTCCGTCCAAATCAGCCTGGAAAAGCTCCTCATCCTTCCTATCCTCAACAACACACGCAAATTTTAAATCATCAGCATATATAAACGCATCAGATAAACGAAGACTGTAAAGGACATCGTTTATAAACAGGGTGAATAAAATTGGTCCCAAGTGTGAACCTTGAGGTTCACCTGAGGTAATTGCACGACATGCAGATTGAGATCCGTTGACTACCACACAAAAAGAGTGATCACTCAAGTAGGAAGTGAACCATTAAAGCAGGGAGCCATTGATACCGTATGCTGACAGTTTCTGAATCAGTACTCTGTGAGAAACCCTGTCAAACGCCTTTGCGAAATCCGTGTAAATCACATCGTATTGCTTCCCGGAATCAATTACCTATATTAAGGATTCAGTAAAAGACAACAAATTTGTAGATGTAGATCTCGATCCAACAAAACCGTGTTGCTCGTCGGCAAGGTAAAGTTTAAGGTGCTGTTTGGAATAAGGACAGAGCAACGATTTAAAAGTTTTAGCAAAAGTGCTAAGGATTGAAATGGGTCTGTAATTCGATATGAGCTCATCTTTACCCGATTTGTAAACTGGAACTACTCTCGCAATCTTCTACACAGATGGAAAAATACCAGACAACAATGATTTGTTATAGATTACCATAAGTGGTGGTGGTGCTTTAGAGTGGTACGACCATATTATTGTTACTGGGACCGGATCGAAACTACACTGTTCCTTTTTCTTTTCTGTTTCATTACTTTAAAATTACGGGGTCTGGGCTTCTGATTTGTATGTTTGAAGTTTCATTTACGTAGGTACCTTACTTTAACAATAAATGTAATAAATTAATATTCTGAAATCGAATTGTCGAGATTAAAACTGTCATTGTTTTTTCAGGATCGACAAAGAGGAATAGCGAATAGTCTTTGTGCAACGAGTAAAAGTTTCAGATGGCAATATAATGTGGTTGATTCTACGCTGTGAAGAGACAAATAAAACCGTTAAAACAGTCTACAAAAGGCTTCAGTTTGAAATTAGTATTGATTCAACCATGTCTGAAGTTGATTTAAATACCAGTGCGGGTCAAAGAAGAATGGAAACGAGTTGCGTATAGACAAAACCTTGTTCATAAATTGCTATGTACTGTAGTATTGCTATGTATACCATAGTATTCAAATGAAACAACTAGATTACTTTGTAACCAACGTAGTATTGAATTGATAGAAAATGTTAATTAATAAAAGATGTTATTTAATACTTACTCGTAAGTTGAATTAATGAGGAATGGTAGGTCTCTTGTGAGGTGGCAAGTGACTGGCGCCCAACCACCGTTAATAGATTACTGATGTGGCAGGTGGCTGGGATCCTATCACTGACGTCATGCTTACGTCACGTCGCGTTTAAAAATCATATTTTCCTACTTATAAGACCTACATTCGATTATCATACAGCGAAAAATACCTTACTTAATGCCGTCATGTTGCCTATCGTAAGTCGTTCTAAGTTCACCATATGATTCTGACATTTGCGTATTGATAATTATTTACAGACCGAATAACAAACAGCACCAAGCGTGAGAGAGTAACACATGTACAGACATTGCAAAATATTGATAAGTAGGTACTATCTACGTGGGCCAATTATTATCCTTCTTCGATAACAAATAAATAGAAAACAACCATCGCGTCAAAGACACTTGGAAAAGTTACTTGTCCGTTTGAAAAAGTTAACTGCTAAATGTATTTATTCGAGCAGCGCATTCTAATTATTGAATTATAAGTACTACACAAATTTGTTTTAGGTACCTACTACTAAAATCCTAATCTACAAATTTTTTTTTTACCTATTGTATTATAAAAGAGTTACTTACGTAGGTACGAGTATATGTACTGTGAAATAAATGGTATACTTGCACTGTTTGTTTTAGTTACTAAATGCGCAAAAAAGCCTTTTTCTTTTGAGAGCCTGTGAGATCGCTTCTACTAAGTATGTATGATTATTTTTAATCTCTGGTAAAATACTAGTAAACTACTAGACCTGGAGACTTATTTTTGAAGCATTAGAAATGAATCTCGAATTCGAACACGAAAACAATTCGTGTATGAAATTAATTTCTGTTGCTTACGATTTTACGCATTTTTAAATAAGTGTTGCCATTAAACTGAAATCTTGTAACAATTTTTGTTTGACCTAGAAAATATTATAAAACGGAATGCAAAAACTAATTTATTTTAAAAACCGGTTATGAATCGCATAAAATAGAACGTAAACAAAAAGTTATTATGTCAAATCTCTGTCAACCATAATGTTTACTTGTCAATGTTATTCTTTCTTACTTTCTACTAGTAGAAAACGAAAAACGAGTGGATAGAACCACTCGTAGCAGATTCACTAAACGATTTTTTTTAAATACAGATGTTTAGTTATTCGCATGAGAATCTTGCGATTCCGTATTCGGATTGATAATTTTTAGTTCTTTCGAGTTGTTGGTGTTAGTCCCTTTTAGAAAATATTGACCCGGCCAAGTCGTCAGCTCCTAGTTAAGCCCTTCTTTTCTTTAAACGCTCTTACGAAGATACTGTTATGAATTTGAATGTTCTGTGCTAATTTTGTGATGAATATTATTAAATATCAAATATTTGTTGTCCCGACTTCATACGCGGAATAAGTCCTCGTTTTGCCCCTTGGGCACAGAAATCTAAAAACGGTTACGGAAACTTGTGCATACATAAAACATATAGCGATGCGTAGGTGTAGATTCAAAGCTTGATCCTTGAAAGGGATGGACAGAGGTCGCAATTTGTTATACTGATACGCAAATGTATAAAAACTTTTGTATATTTAGTTTCTGTAATCTCCTACTGCCTATTATTACTTTAAAATAAAAAGGATTAAGTATGTACTTACATCAGTTTTACATATTTCATTTCGATTATGGTCATCGGCGCAACGCATTTAGCCGCGCATGTAGTACGTTATTGTGGGTATCTGATATCCCGTCTGTCCGTGTACCTCACTCAGCGGGGCCTACTGAAAACCTCGTTTTTCTATTATAATTTTATTTTGTTACTCGTTTTCTTTTTTTGTCAACCGACTTCAAAAAACGAGGAGGTTCTCAATTCGACTGTATGTTTTTTTTTTTTTTTTTTTGTATATTTGTTACGCGATTACTCCGCCAATTATGAATCGATTTTAATGATTTTTTTATTGTTTGGTAGATCATACTTCAGAGGTGGTCCCATATAAATTTTATCGAAATTGATTTAGAACTTTTTGAGAAAATCAACAAATATATACCCAGATAATATTTTGGTTGTGGTTCTTGTTACCTATCTTCGTCAAATATGAGCCGATTTTGATGATTTTTGTTTTATTGAATAGCTTATACTTCAAAGATAATATGCTAAAAGTTTACAAAATAAAAATCACCCCTAAGAGTAGGAAAATAGGGGATGAAATCGGTGTTCAGCAGTTAGATTAGGATTTATCACTAAAAATTGATGAAATAAGTAAATTTTATTAAAAAAAATAAAACCGACTTCAAAACACTAAAATGCTAAAAATAATCCTAACACTTAAGTACCTAATCAGTTACTTTTGGAGTCGGTGCAAACAAAAACATTGAATCTCTCATCGGCTGGCACCGACTCCAAAAGTAACTGATTAGGTACTTAAGTGTTAGGATTATTTTTAGCATTTTAGTGTTTTGAAGTCGGTTTTATTTTTTTTAATAAAATTTATTTTCATTTAAATAATGTATTGTGTCATTTACTATTTGTGTGTGATGTCCAATGTATAATAAATGTCTTTTCTTTCTTTCTTTCTTGATATCTATCTGCAAAAATTCAAATCTCTAGTTCTAGGATAGGTAATCCATTCTAAACGTGGTGATTGTATTCTTGGTGTGATTGTATTTTAAACCCTGCAACCCTTTAAACCAAATTATTAGGTCCTTACATAAGAAATTGACGTTCAGTATCAAAAAAGCTAATCAACTAGTTTTAATGAAATTTTTATTTAATCAATCGAAATATGCGCCGTTGTTATTGATACACTTCTGCCATTTAATAGGCAGATCATTGATCCTTTTGAAAAAAAAAAACCCTGGGAGCGAGAGCCTATGAACTGTTTGAAGGCGGTTTTGACTGCCTCATCAGATTTGAATTTTTTTTCTTATAAAAAGTTATCTAAATTTTGAAAAAAGTGATAATCGGTTGGGGCAAGATCTGGAAAGTATGGTGGGTGACGCAAAGGTTCCAGTCGCAGCTCCTCTAACTTGGCGACCGTTTGATGTGCAGTGTGTGGTCTAGCGTTATCCTGAAAGAGCGGCTAGAGCAATTCACCAGTCTCGGTTGTTTAATGGCGAGCTTTTCCATCATTGTTTGCAATTGTTGGCAATACAAGCACTACTAAGGCATACTGCAGTAATCGTCTGGCCTAATCTAAAGAAGTTGTAGTAAATAACACCAGCACTGGTCCACCAAACACTAACCAGAATCTTCTTTTTGGTCAGTTTTCGCTTAGGGCAAGGTTTTGCCGGTTCTCCAGGATTAAGCCATTGTTATGATCGCTTCCGATTGTCGTACAAGATCCAGTTCTCATCACAAGTCACGATACGGTTCAAAATCTTCTCATTATTGTGACGATTGATTGAAGCGATGCGTGTTTGTTGGTTTGCTTCAGTCAATTCGTGCGTAACCCACTTTTCGAGTTTTTTTACTTTTATGATTTGGCGCAAATGGTTTGAGATGATCCGCTACCACTATCGCCTTAAATTCTTCGTTATTCACTTTTGTGTCAGGTCGTCCACGAGGCTCATTGTATAAATCGAAATTTCCAGAACGGAAACATTAAAACCAAAAATGCACCGTTCGTTCGTTCGATAGCGGTGCTTGGTACCCGTACCCGTCGTTAATTCTTCCAGTTGTTTCTGCGACACTTGTGCCACGGTCAAACTCGTATTTGTAAATACCAAGAATTTTCAATTTGTCCATAGTTGTTGTTATAGCAATGTTGAAGCTTAAAAAATAATGTAAAAACAAATAAAATACGAATTTTAAAACAATATTTTTCTGGCTTTATTTTGAAATAAACTTGAATTTGGAATTCCTAATTAAACGCAAGATATTTGATGTTAAAGTTGTTGTTGTTGACATTGAGTATCGGCAATTTCATATGTAAGGACCTCGTATAACAAAAACCGGTCAAGTGTGAGTCGGGCTCGGCTTTTTATCCTTAGTAAAAAAAAACGAAGCACGGAACCCTCAGTGCGCTAGTCTGATTCGCTCTTGGCCAGGATTTTAGTTGATTAACCTATTATTACTGCTGGTCATCATTTTTTAGTCACAGAGACAACTAATCGTATATACTAGTCAATACAATATTTTTCATTACTCATACTTGAAAAGCAGGTCTGAAGTTGCCTGAGGAGCGGGTTGAATGTAATACTTTTTAGACCTAGGGATTCTCCCTTCCTTTTCAACTGACAGATATCAAATAAAAAAGTACATTGTTACCCTAGGGGTGAAAGTAACTTATTCAGTCCCGAGACGGGGTTTGCCAATAGTTTGAGGGACTAGATAAGTCTTTAACCCGAGGTAAACATTGTGCTTCTCATTACAAATACAAGGAAAGTAAAAAATTGAGCGGCTGTATAGAAAGTTGAACCATTTCAAAAGAAATGTGAAAATAGTTTTCGTGAATTTTTCCAATAATTTAATAGTTATTCTGCTATTCGGGACGGAGACAAATCCAAAAAATCATAAATCATAAAATTCGGCCCAGCCGTTCTTGACTTATAAATGGTGTAACTAACCCGAATTTCTTTTTTATGTATTTATAGATTTATTACTAAAACCAAAAGTAGGACACTTTTTACTAATAAAGATATGTTCAAAAATATTCTCGAAAATAAAAGCAGAGAACAACATTATTACCTTAGGAGTGAAAGTAACTATTTCGTCCTGAGACGGGGTTTGGCGCCTAAGCGTAGCAAGAGCGATTAGTTCGAGCAAGTAAATAAAATTGGACAACATCACATACATTGCTCTGATTCTATGATAAGTAGCTTAAGCACTTGTATTACAGAAATCGGAAGCAACGACGATACCACAACACCCAGACCTGAGACAATATAAAAAAGTTATTTTTCTACATTGACCGACCGGGAATTGAACCCGGAACCTCAGAGATATCGACACCAAGTCCGGTATGTTCGCCTCTCGGCTAAGTATTTAATCCAAGGTACAGACTGTATTACGAATACAAGAAAAAAAAACATGAATTGGCTAAAAAAAAATTAGTGAATTTTAACAAAACTCTACAACTCGAAAAAACAAATGAAGATAGGATTGCCGCTTCCCGCCTATTTTTCCTTTCTGTGGCCGGTCAGCTATTTAGCCATTATTTTTCATTTTCACCATTGAAAAATTGAAAATATTTTGCCAAAATCTGTTATTTTAAATAAATAGGTTAAATTAAATTATAATAAAGTCATTTAAAAAAAAAATATTCAATTAATACTAACTTTATGTTATCTCAATTTTACATCGCGGTGTTATTGAATGGCTGTATAGAAAGTTGGAATATGGTTCAATAGAAATGTGAAAATAGAACTACTTTTTTCATTACTCATACTCGGAAAATAGGTCTGAAGTTGCCTGAGTAGTGGGTTGAAAGTAATACTTTTCAGGCCTAGTGAGAATCAAATTTCAGACTGTATACAGAGAGTAAACATTCGCGATTTTCACACATTACACATACGATAAGACCTGTGTGTATGTGTAATATATTTATATCCTAATTCGTTCATGGGAAAAGTATACGCTTTTAAAAAAAACCGGTATATTGCAGAACCTATAATATTTATCACTGACTATTTAAAGAAACGGGCTGTCACGGAATATTGTGCCCCATGGTGAGAAGCCGGCTTGACAGTATTATGGTTTAGGTTAGGTATCCTATCTTTATCTTTATGCACTAGCTGTTGCCCGCGACTTCGTTCGCGTGATCTTCTGTTTATTCATAAATAAAAATCTGCGCAACTTTCTTTTTTTTTTCTTTTAAAAGAACCTTCTACTGACAATAAATAAAACAACAAAAAAAGAATTTGCGAAAATGTTCCATCCGTTCACGCGTGATGCGATGACCAAGGGAAATAGAGATTCATTTTTATTTAAATAGTTAATACTTATATTGTCTTTTCATTCTCACTTTTTAACATTGTTCTATTGACTGTTCACGGCAGTCCTACTAATTTTATTGTTACTCTAAGGGAAACCTATTATTAGCCTTATTAATGAAATATTGAAGTAGAATCTAAGTACAATTGTAACGATGTTGGTTTTCTAAATAAATAAAATAAAATAAAAATAAAGGAAAAAATTGCAAGGAATATGAAACGACACTGTTTGACGCTTATGTCTATGTCAAAAGATGTTGAATAGTCACTAAATGATAATATGATAATGAATAAAAATACAAGTTATATGTGATGACTAAGCGATTAGCTGAGACGTCACACGATACAAAGGCTGGATTAGTTAGGCCATTCAGCGTGGCAATGTGGCTAGTCTTTTGGATACCTTTTTCATGAAAGCAAGCTCAATACTTCCTTCCATAAATTCCTTCAATAAAGAAATTTTATTGAAGTAATTTTACTAACTGATATCGTGTAAATTTGAGCTTTTTACAGATTAATATTAAATTAATAATTTGACCCTATTAAATTATTAATTTAATAATGTTACTGAATTATATTACATATACTTTTTATGCTAATAAATCAGTATACGACAGATTTGATAAGTAAGTTAGGTGAAACCTTTCAAAATTGAGTAACAGGACGGTGTTTTAATTATTTTAAGGAGCTAGAACATAATAAAAACAAATTCCATTAAAAAGGAATAGACATTGTGATATATGAAATGAAATTACTCGTCCGATAAGTCCGACGAAGGAAGAACGCCGATGATTAATTTTATTGCCAAGTAAAATACAGAGAGCGATTTCTTTTTGCGCGGTGACGATTGCTGCGGTGGTTTTACGGGAATACTCGCATCGAGAGATATTCTTGGTTTTTCCACAATCCAATCGGTCGACCAGTATTCTACGAAATTGCCAGTAACAGATTTTTTCAAAGTAAACTCGAAAATAAATTCACTGTTCGGCTGCTCACTGCCGGGTTTTCAACCGACTTCAAAAAAGGAGGAGGTTCTCAATTCGTTTTTTTTTATGTATATTCAGCGATCATTCATTACTACGTTGACCGATTTTGATAATTCCTTTTTTGTTCGAAAGATAATACTTTCAGAATGGTCCCATAGAAATTTGGTCAAATTCTGATGATGGGATCTATAAGAAAATTATCAAACATTGCATGAACTCCGTACCACGCCAACTGATTTTAGTATCTATCTTACATAATATCTTTGCCAAATGTGTACCGATTTTGATGATTCTTTTTTTAATGAATAGCTTATACTTCAAAGATACTATAATCAAACATTTTTGGAAAAAAAATCACCCCTAAGGGTGGAAAAATAGGAAATGAAATCGGTGTTCAGCAGTTTAATTTTGTTTGCACTCATAAGATCTGTTTTGATTAGGATTTTCACAAAAAATAGATGAAATAAGTAAATTTTATATAAATAAATAAAACCGACTTCAAAAAACCAAAAATAATCTTAACACGTAAGGTACCTAATCACTTACTTTTGGAGTCGTTGCCAGCCGATGAGAGATTCAATGTTTTCGTTTGCACCGACTCCAAAAGTAAGTGATTAGGTACCTTACGTGTTAAGATTATTTTTAGCTTTTTAGTTTTTTGAAGTCGGTTTTATTTTTTAATATAAAATTTTTGTATTGACTCTCTTCAAAATAAAAAATATTAATTGGTTTTCCTAAGAGCAGTTCTATTTTTTTTGCCGAGTAAACTCTTATTTTGTAAGTACTTTGAATTTGAAAATTTGTAAAAAAAATCTAATTTCTTTAATACGTAACTTAAGTCATATGCTTCATTTGCAAATGATTTGCTTGTGCTAGGGAAGCACCGTCTTAAAAAAGTTACATTTGTTACTAAGTAGTGCAGTGGCGTGTGTGTGTGTGTGTATTATAAATTAATATTGTTACTAAAAAGTGTCTACAAGTATGTATAAGTGGATCTATGGCAACTCTGTTTATACTTGAGAGTGATTGATGACATCTTTAATTTCATTATAGTTTTTTGTCATCAGTCAATTAATCAAAGTTCTATTCACTTTACAAAAAAGTAAATGTAATACGCTGCAGAATATAATTCTTTGAAGCTTTACGCAGTGGATCTAATTATTATCACATTATGAACGGGCAAGTATTACAACACAATTAAACAACCAGTGCTGGGGGAATGGAAAAGATAATGCTCCTAATTGTTAGAGATTTTATTTTGGAGTTGCGCCTTAACGATCTTGTCTTTGATAACAAGCTTCAGAATTGTTTTATCTTACTTACTAATAATAATACAGAGTGCTGAAAAAGTAGGATTCAAGTTTTAGGAAGTGGTGTAAAATCAATTCTAGAATACAGTTAAAATACTTTAAAAAAATGTTAAATTATTAGTAGGTAACTAGACTCGTTTCGGATATACATTTTTATGTAGGTATACAGAAAAAATATTTAAAAAAGAGTTTTGATTATTTCTTTACCATTCTAAAAAAGGCTTACCCCTTTCGAACACCCTGTTTAAAAATGTTAAAAAACATAAAATTGGCATACATTATATATTGATCTACTTGCTTAGCATCTAGATATACTAATATTATAAATCTGAGGAGTTTGTTTGTTTGTTTGGTTGAATGCGCTAATCTCATAAACTATTGGTTCGAATTGAAAAAATATTTTGGTGTTGGATAATCTATTTATCAAGGAAGGTTTTAGGTTATATAACATTACGCTACAACCAATAGAAGTAGAGTATCAATGAAAAAGTTGCAAAAACTGAGAGAGCTTTTAAAAGATTCCGTTGCGCGCGCTGCGTAAATGGTCAAAGTTACGCAAAAATCATATAATATGACGGAATTCAAACAGCATATATCTATCTTTTCGGGTTGACTCACTATGGGCTTTTTATTGTAATGTATAATATAAAAGAAAGTCGGGTTAGTTACACCATTTATAAGTCGAGAACGGCTGGACCGATTTTTATGATCTTTGGTTTGTTGGATTTGTCTCTGCCCCAAATAGCAGAATAAATATAAAAACAAGATAATTTACAAAAAATTCTATGAAGGGGCGGGCGGTACGAAATTCGCGGGGACAGCTAGTTTGTTCTAAAATAATGCATTACTAGTACTAGCGTTGCTTTTTCTTTTACTTTTAAAGCGAGGCATTGATGTGGTTTATTGTATTATTTTGAGCTGTTAAGAGACATAGGTTGTTGATAAAGACTTTAAGTGACAGATCAAACACCACTCGGGCGCAGCCGCGGGCGGAAGCTACTATAGAATAATTTTATTTTTGTGTTTCCGTGGAGCAAATATGCATTCCCCTTTGGCTTAATTTTTAAGTCTACGCAGACCAAATCGCAGGCAGAAGCTAGTTACAATTATGTTGAGATTTTGTAAAACATTTACATTTGTACAAAATAAAAGGTAAAAATTACTTAACATCTCATTTACCGCTGTCTTCGTACCTGTATTATCGATCCACCTTGCCGTTCTGTTAAATTATTTAAGTTAAAATTGTTTAAGAAGTTACTTATTAAATTTGAATTAACTGTTTAACTGACACACATTAAAATTAGATCTAGTGAAAGTAGTCACATCCCTATTTAGGGAATCGTGTGCCTACAAGAGAGACACCGACTTAATAATTAAGCGCGCGTGGCCCGGCATAACAAATAGCACACTTAATTTATGCTTTCCGATCTTATGAGTGGGACATTAAAAGATCCTCGTGGGAAAGTCGCCCGTATAATTTAATTAACGGAATGAATGCATAAATTGTTTTGAACCGAGCCCTGTCGCCGAGACGCCGAAATATGTTTAGTCCGCGTACGTTTGTTCATGCCCCCTCGTGTGGAAATTACGGGACCGTTTATTAGGATCGTTATCAAGCAAATTTTACGTTAATTATTGAGAGGCACAGAGTTTGGGGTGAAGGAGGCATTATGACAACATAGTAATAATAAAGACATATTGTCAAACAAAATTCACACCCCTCGCGTCTCGTTTATACTGTTTGTACACTAAAAAGCTAGTCGTTAACGTGAGTATCGCTTACATTGACGCACGTACGATATAAATAGATTCTAAGAGTTTCCATTTCCCTTAAAACTAAAGCAATACTACGCCGCGGTGAAACGCTTTTGTTTTTCTGAAAACACTAAACGAGTGAAGGCATAGACCACACAAATTGTAGAAGCAACAATTTACCACTAACGCCGAACAGAAGCGGTGAATAAATTCCTTAACTAATCATTGGGAAACTTTGGACTGGTGCGGTATTCGGCGCCCATGTTCCAACTCTTGACAGATCTAATTGGAAACACGATCACAGCAACGTTTCAGTTTTAATGAGAAATATAGAGAATCACGATTAGCAAAACATCGTGATTCCTTTGTAGGTACGTTACAGCGGGAACGTATTATGCGAGTAACTGAGATGTATTAATTTACTTATTGATTAAAATACGTATTAATCTCCGCAGTTATACATGAGTTTAACTTAACGGTATAAGTTAATCAGGATAAAGAAATATATATACAAATTTGGTCCATGTTTTTTTTTATTTAACGTTATTCTACCTATAATAATAAGATTTCAGCGTTCACTAACAACGTGATTTAACAGGTAAATTAATTTGTGGACAACAACACAATTTGTGGTTGTAAAAAACCCAACCTTTACCAAATTGAACTCGTAATATAAATAATTAATTAAGTAAGAACTATTTGGCTCTCTTTTTAAGTTTAAATTGGCAGTGTCGTCTAGTTTAAATAGTAGGACCGTACGTTGTGATTATTATTCTTTTAGAGGTACGTGGATGTTATAATTAAGTTTCTCTATAGTTTGCATTCCAGGAAGAGGAAAGTTGGCCCTGAACAGCCCCACCCAAACGCTCATATTCAGGAGTGGTGACCATGTGATTATCTATATCCCAGAAGCAATTTGCCACCTCCATAAGAATAGGACCTACCGGAAAAATGCATTTAACGTAAATTATGCGTATATACGGGGAATGACTGAGCCTAAAGATATTTGATATAAAATACTAGTTTATTAAATATTTCTACCTGACTTCATATAAACCAAAGGTATAATCTAAAACTATAAATCCTTTTATAATACAGAGTTGATACAACAATTTCCATGACTTCTTGTATAGGTCTATCCAGAAAGACTTTAACCTATGTAAAGTAATCGGTATTACACATCAAACTCGCATCATTTGGATTTAAAAATAACTAACTTAGACTTTGATAATCGACATAAAATAGAGATAGGATATCTCAATAATACAAGTTGACCTAATAACGCCAATGACAACTTATATAGGTCTATCCAGAAATACTTTAACGTATGTGAAGTCACCAGTATTACCACATCAAACCCACATTATTTAGATTTAAAATTAAAATAAAATGAGTTAAAATATGTGTTACGCGTGGCAACCTATGCATGAAAGCCGTAAATAAACTAGGTAAAATATTATATTTTTATTAACAATCTTTTTACTTTGATTTGCAAGGGTATAGTTTTACACATGGTGTCCAATACTTTAAATTGAACGAGGGCACATTTTATAATACTTCGGTATTATTTTAAAGGCTATGATCGTTTACTAATCTTTATTAAGTAGTTTTTATTTAGAACCAATTTAACAATGTGTGCTTAAATTAAATGGAAAAACGATGACCTCTGGAGAAGTAATCAACTGTGCCGCAGAAGTCAACGCCCTTTTCGAGAAAACTTTAAACATAAAGAAAATTAAAACTAGTAATGAGAAGTAAAAGTAGAATATAATACATAATAAATAAAACGAGTTAAGTTATTGTGGACAGCAACACAACACAATTGGTGGTGCTCAATATCACACTTTATAATACTTCGGCCTTTTAATATTAAAGGCGATGATGTAGACAGCCGTGTAAATAACGAGGGCCGGCTCCATCGATTGATATCGGTACCATATTATTGAAAAGGTCCACTCATCAATAACGCTATAATGTAGTTAGCGCGTAAAATGCGTATTACGCAACTCCGGCTAAAAGAAAAACCTTTGATGGATTGCCACCCAGGATTTTCTAAGATATTGTTTGATAAATTGTTTAATTTTTCTTGGAAGTGCACACCGTTGGGTCTTCAATGTTCAACCAAGAATTATAATTAATTTGATATAAGATTAACACGAAACAGGATTACTGTGAGTTTCTTAAAGAAAGGTATTACTCGTAATAGAATTACAACTTTGTCTAAGTATGTCCAAAAGGAATTTTCGAACTCCGATCTATTTAAGCGAAGGAATGGTACTTCAGATAGTTAATACCTGTTTATGTAATTAGAATTAATTAGTTAGTAACAAGGTTTTAATTAACAGATGCGCCGTCCTAATTTAACGTAATTAAAAGTGACAAGTCATCAACACTGGCTTACTGTGATTGAGGGATAATCTTGTTTGACTTTCCTTGACTTTACAAATAGACCGGAAATAAATGTTAATCTTTAAATTCTTTGAGTAGGTATCTAGTTACGAACTTCAAAAATTTTAAGTTAAAGTTAGAGCTTGGAATTAGTTTCGTTTGTGCTAGTAAAATAACATTTAATGTGTTGAATGAGTGAAGAAAAGTTTACACCAACGTATTGGTATCTTTAAGGTTTTTTACACTTAAATACTTAAACAATAAGCATAACTAATTAACATTACTGGGGGGGGGGACTGCCAATACTCGCCACGCTTGGCAGGGCACGTACAGCACGTCGAACTGACGGTCGACGAGGCAGAAAGGTTCTAGAACGTACCGGCAAGCGCAGCGTAGGACCACAAGGACAGACGACGCAGGAAGCAGCTGGCCGCTTAGAACTGGCCAATCTGGAAGTCCATTGACTTTGGGAAGGCCTATGTTTAGCAGTGGACGTCCTATCGCTGAGATGATGAACTAATAAACTCATACAGGTGAGACAAGTAAAGAACTACTGACAATCGGAATAACGTTTTATTCTTAGGTTTACCTAAATAGGTACTTCCCATTGCCATAACGCCGAAAACAGTCGTTGCATCAAGAGTAGACAGAAAAAATAAAGCAGAGCGAAATAAAAGAGTGTCTCAGCCTATTTCAAATGTAAATCTCTGTCGTTGTAACGGGTCGCTCTCCGGAAAAATAAGACGTAGGTCGGCGAGATTGTCGCTTCTTGCTTTCGTTGACTTGGAAAATTTTCAGGCGACGCACTCGAGGATTTGCGACGAGTATATATGTCGGCCTCGGAGGGAAAAAGTTAAACAATACACGGGTAGATGTTTATGTTTTGAAGTAGAATTGGCGGGACTCGAGAACTACGAGACAGCAGATCGAACGCACATGTCTCACTCCACCTTCTCGCGAGAGGTGAAATACACCTTTATTTTGTTGATGATGTCTTCTATGTTACAAGTATATCAAAGTAATATAAGAAATCAAGAAATTGTAATTTGTATATTTAACACTTTACTCGGAAGTAAGTAGCTATGTAATCAAATATTGGAAGTCGATTGTGAAGTTCAGCTTACAATACAATAATTTGAAAACATGATGAAAATAAGAGGTGCATAGAGGACCTCTCTTATGGCTACAAAGCTTCGAGTTAAGGCATATTTGATTTGGTTTGACGAGCCCCATATTACACATAAAACGAGTCTTACTTATAAGTTTTTAATGCTTTAAATATTTTTTTGGTTGTTTGGCAATAAGCAATGATTTTGGATAATGTCTATTATGTTTCGCTGAAATACGTGTACCTTTTCTGTATAGAAACCAGGAGAGAAGATAGTAACATAATACTTCACTACAATTATGGTGCTCTCCAGGGTTTCGCTTTATTAGATGATATTAGCAACGTATTTTTTCCTGGAAATAGGGAGACACTTAAAACAGCATTTTGAAGAACCACTGAATCTTTTTATATGTACTTTATTTACCACTTACTATCAAAATCTTTGTATGCTGTGAAAGAAAGAAAAATTTTGATAACAGCATAGAAAGAAGCGTCTTAAAACTTGAAATAAACAAATCCAAAACCAAGTTCAAAGACGTGGAAGAGACCATCAGGGAACTAAAATGGCGTTGGTCGGGCCACATGATTAGAGATAACGGAGGAAAATGGACAAGAGCTGTTTCGGAGTGGTACCCCAGACAAGGAAAACGAAGTAGAGGAAGACAGCAATGAGATGGGAAGACGACATAAGACGAATAGCGGGAATGATTTGGACCAAAAAAGCGAGAGATAGAGATGAATGGAAGCTCTTGGAGGAGGCCTTTGTCTTGGGACAAGCCATAGTAGATGTAATTTGATCGAACACCGACAGTTCTGTGGCACCAATTACTTCGGCAATATAAGGCTTAATAATAATAATCAAAATCTACGAAATTTGCAAAAAAAATCGATAAAGGTAGGTTGGTACATTTTGCCAAAATCGATATCTCATTTATTTATTTATTGGAAAATATTCACCAGCAACATATCATCTCATATTTTAAGGTCAAGTTTCTTACAACCCTTAAATGCTGTTTTGTATGGGTATGAGATTTTTTTATGCGATATCAATTATGGTCCTAAAGACAAAGTTGGTAAAAGGCATAGAACCTAATTAAAGTTGCAAGTAGGTGAAATTACGTTATTTTGGTGTACACCTATAAAACATACGCATAAGTTTGAACATGTAATTTAAATTTTTATTTACATAATTAAATTGAAATTATGATCAAAGTACCTAAATCATTTATGACATTTTGTCAAAGAGTATCTTTTGTTTGTAATTATTTTCTCTTTCTATTAACGTTAGCAAAATAACGGTATTTTAGGTTACTTGCAACTTAAGGTATGCCAGACTCCTTACAAAAAAGTTCGAAGTCTTTTGAGCAGTAGAAAAACCAATAAAATAAGTCCACATATTTCCAGCATTCAGTTTTCCATAAAGTAAAAATCCTTCTGAACAAATCAAGTCGTTAGCCACCATCCCTATCGTTTCAAGGGTCTTACAAATCACAAAAATCCGAATTCCTGGCCGCGGTTTCCCTTTTCTTATTTGGCGATATAACTGAGCCCTTTTAATAGGCACCTAGCCGATAAATTACACTGAGCTTTCGGCAGGGCTTTGTGGTAATCGATAGCGATTTCAATTTGATTCGATGATTCGATGATCCGAGAGCGTAATCAGTAATTATACGAGGAGAAACTTAACAAAACAACGTTGTTAGTTAATAGGAGCACTAAATACATTATTAAGACATTTTACAAAACCAAGACATCACTATTTATAAGACTTAATATAGTAGATAATCAACTTCTGAGTTAATGCATTTAAAAAAAAAACATATTAAAAATATCGTATTTATTTTTACCTAACTGCAACGAAGTTTAAAATAAAGATTGTATTTTTGACTAGTATTTAAGTTCGTCGCTCAATTTAACAAAAATAGCTATTGAAAATTTAAAAAACCCTCCACTTTATACAATTATTCCTAAATTAAAAATATTCTAAATAAAAGTAAAAACCAGCAGCAAACACTAAGAATACAGGAGATCCCTCTGTCGTACTGTAACACGTTTAAGCACGTTGGAAGTAGTGTATCATTATGGGGTTGTTGGTATCACAGAACGGGAATTACACGCTACGCTCCGCTACGGGTAGGTATGCTTGGGTATATAGCTTGTCCCTGTGACATGTCAGCTATACTTGCCGTTCCTGTGACAGCAAGTATGTGTAAAGAATTAGCATATACTCGTATAAATAAATAAAAAATCTTTCAAATCCCAAAATTTAAAGGCGCTAAAGATACTTTACGCGATTTCCGGGGGTCAGAACAAATCAGTCTTCCGAACTGAGCCGAAGCCGCGTCTGTCTGTGACAGTCTTCTTCTAAACTAATTCAATTCAGTACACGTCACAGCCCTACAGTAAATGTTTAGGAACTTGTAATAATCATGGGTTACTTTATTGCCTCCGATGGTGCGATGTAAGATACAATCCTACTGGTGTTTACTAGGCCATAATGCGGGGTTCGTTCGATAGATAAGTCTCGTCGAGTAGTTATCGGACCGCAAGAGCAGTAAAGGCTAATTGGCGGGGTGGCAGTTACTCTTAGGGTTGTCGTGAGACATACATATTACACTCAGTATTTGAGAAGTTAGAGCTGAATAACTATCGTTTTGAAGCTAGAAATTGGAGTGGTGGTAATTGTTAATAATGCTGCTGGCCTCAAAATTAGAGCGTGCGAGTACAGGGTGGTAATTTTGGTGTGTGCGGTAACCCTAGTTACGGGCAGGACGTTAACGCGGGCAGGGATTGCGAAAATTAACCTCTTCCGAGAGACCCAATTGGTGGGCTATGATTAGTTTGTAATTTGTGACGGGCTCGAATTGTGGTCGATTCCAATGGTCGGGTTTTTGTTATGTTAACGGCTAAATGACTGATTTAGATTAGTCGGAGGGAAGCGTTATAGGAACATTAAACTTTTTTTGAGAATTCAATGATGGTCTTATTTACTATGAAGCCAACATCGGATTTCCAAAGTTAACTAATAAAATAGAGCTTTGTTTAGTTTAGTGTGACTTTTCAGACTATGTTTTTGTAATTAGTATTAGCTATACAGTTTATTAACTATCAAAAATATTTCTAATTTTGTTAGATACATTGATTCAGTCTAGCGTTCAATCTTGTCCGTTTGCAAGCGTTAGGTTCAAAAAAAGAAACATAATTATATTTTTGACTAGCTGTTGCCCGCGACTTCGTTCGCGTGGTCTTTCATAAAAAAAAACTACCCATCTTTCTTAATTTTTCCTTTCAAAAGAACCTTCTCCTGACAATAAATAACACAACAAAATAAGAATTAGCGAAATTGTTCCAACCGTTCACGCGTGATGCGAAGACCAAGGGAAATAGATATTCATTTATATATATATTGATAAGTAGGTAGAAGTACTATTACAAAATATTTTTCTTAGGAGGGTGACATAAGAGCGTTAAGATGTTTAAAGGCGCTATTTCATCATTATTTTATGGCTAATTTCTTAGTGATAATTTAAAGTATTTGGGGAATCAAAAGATAGATGATGAATCTTGTTTTCAGTTATCCTAAGTCTCTATATCTCAACAGCATCATCAATCTACCTCTTCCGAATATATATATATAAAGTTTAATTACAATAACAGTAAAAGTACACGATTGCAAAACACGCATAACTAAAAATGAGTTTGTCGATCAGCCAAGTACATGTCGATCTGGCCATGTTCAAAAAGAGGGTTGTGGTATGTATGTCTGTACACAGCGAGTCTGTTTCGATTTTTCCAAGCTTGATCAATTATACGTTGTCAGGGTGTGTACAGATATGGCGAACGCGCTGCAAATGTGCGGCTCGATTTATACATACACCCTCAGATTTTTTTAAAATAGCGCATGTACTATTAAATAAAATCATGCCATGTGGGGACGGCTGTAAAGAATACACTTCCCCACCGCCAACAGGAGGCGTGTCGTAAGAGGCGACTAATTCCTGTAACACGAGACGGGCAGCAGCGTCTGCGTGCGAAATGTTATATAAAACTGCGCTCGCCAACCCGCCTGCCAAGCGTGGCGAATATTCAAAATCCCCCCCGATGAAAATTATTGGGGGAGGCCTGTGTTCAGCAGTGGACGTCCTATGGCTGAGATGATGATGATGTTACTAAAATTATAAACAATCTACATGGTGGACTTAAACAAAAATTAATGACGACATGGACCTTGTATTCAATATTAATTTCAGAAATTGCAATAGTCTATCATATGTTTCTATTTGAAGTCTGCCAGGCCTTAGGTCATTGGTCATGCACTCCTATAACAGTTAAACTGTAATTAGTAGACTCAATTACGTAAAATAAACACTTAGCCTGATTTGGTCGGTATAAACCATTACTAAAATCTTTAACAGGTATTCCCCCAGCTTCACCCTGCGCCAGTTTAATCGGTCCAATGTCGGCGAGTGCTTAGTTTGCCAGTTCAGACCTAATTTATTCACGAAATTGTATAAATCGTGTCTAAATCCAATTCGATCATGATTGGTAGCGTCTTACGATCCGTTGCAGCTTATTTCAATTTGCGCTACAGTAAAATATCTTCCTCTGGCAATTTTCTCAAGTCAGGGAAGATTTTCATCGGTGTTCCCATCGACTGTGCTCAGAGATAATAATAATCTGTTCAAAAGTGTCGAAATCTTTGGCTCAGCAGTATGTACAGACATCATACAACTTTTGCTATTTCCAGAGTATTTAAACGCAAAAAATGACGTTCTCGATTATTGTATCTATCGTCAATATTGCCAATATTCAATCATAGATATAATTACTTTAAGTTGTAACGAGGCAATATGTAATAAAAACAATTCCCTGTAAAGATTCTTGCAGTAATTTTGTTATTTGGTAATAAGAGATGGTTACATTTCTCGTTATTGTCAAGACAACTACTTATTATTGTGTAAAGTTAAAAAGAACTTGACAAAATCTTAGAGGCTTAATTGATACTACCTGAAAATTGGGCAGCCTTGTAAAGTTAATGGCATACATACATAAATAATGTTTGGTGACCAGCTTAGATAAAACTGATGACAAAAGAACGTGTTCAAAATACGTTTCTGTCTGTTACCTACGAAGCGGAATTATTAAACAAGTCCTGAAGGAGTCGGGGCCCCGGCGAGACGACTCAATTGTGAGACAGTAAGGGACCGGGCCTTTTACGGCCTATATTATTGAGCCATAAACCATAAAAGGCTCCCCGCTTTATAAAAGCTAAAACAAAACACAAGCGACCGCATATTTCTTGTTTATTCACTCAAAGCTACATTATGGCGCGCAATCAACTGAGTGAGATTTTTTTTATGTAGAGCTTTTAGTTTTTTCCCTGAGCGCTACTGTAATCGCAAAAATCAATGTGAAAAATTGCTACTGCACCTTCTAGCAGTTCTCATTAATTCTACTTTAGTTTAGTTTGTAGGATTTATAAAATAGTTTTGTAACTCTAATTTTGAAGTGTTTCAATTCATACACTTACACCAGGGGCTTATTTATGAGTACTAGACAAAACCTAATCACTATTTAGAAAAACAAAACACTGTCGAAGTAATACTGTTTAAGCTCCTAACCGGTATGGTAAAGTAATAGTCAATCCAAAGACATGAAATGCGGTAAAATGGGTTCCCTTTTCCATTTAAAGAAATATTACTATTGACATAGTATTGTAGTGTAGTCCATACAGCCTTGGCTTATTTTATATCGAGTACGATTTATCTACGTTTGTTTTCTGTACTTATTATATTAGTTAGTTACTACTTACATTAGTTACTTATTGTATTAGTTTAAACAGTGCTGACACACTTTAAGAGGCCGATTCTATTTCTACAATTCGATGCTACCCTACCTGAAAGTACTTGTAACATTTCACGCTTTCAATCTACGCCATTTAATTAGTAGTTGCCAGTTAATCACAAATCACAGTATTCCAAGTTGGAGTTTAATTGGGAAAACTACAATTGCCCTCAACTACGAGAACAGGTGCGCGGGGACTGGTTTTAGCCAAGTTTGCTTCTGGGCTATAGTCTAGGGGAGTGTAGGATTTTAGGAATGTGATTGTTTTTAAGAAGGAAATCATGTAACAAGTTACTAAGATAGCTTTTCCGAAGATGAGCTGTGTCTAAAAATCGCTATTAGCTCCCTAGTCGCGTGGGGGAAGGGTTGAAAAGCTTAGCTTAGGTTTACCGATTACAATTTGTAGTGTCGTTCAAAGTGCAATACTTACAATCACCTACCACTATATTCATCATCATCATCTCATCATTTTAGCCCTAGGACGTCCACTGCTGAACATAGGCCTCCCCTAATGACTTCCAAATTGGCCGGTTGAAAGCGGCCGCAACCTTAACCGGGTCGTCTGTCAACCACCATATTAGCCAGCAAATACTTAATTACAACTTTAATTATTTGTGTATTAACCCAGATGTTACTGTCTCTTTTTTTTTACACGTACTACCGTTTTTTTTTTATATTGTTACCTTGATGGATATATTAAACATGAAAAAATAAAATAAAACTTTTTTTTGATCTTTATAACGATCGGTCGCTGTAAAAGGGTTGGTTATCTAAGTAAGTAAGTAAGGTTAAGCAAAGTAAGTTTAAACATGAAAACTAAAATGCATCGAAAGTTATGGCGCTTAATTCTATTCCGGATCATTAGCAGTTCCTAAAACATTTTTACCAACGGCAGCATAGGAATAAAAGTTTTGCTACCCAATCGTTTGACCGGTAAAACAGCATCAATATCTATAACTTTCTGTTAGCGCATTACCGATACCGTTCGATAGGCAGCACGGCGACCGCAGGCAGGCGAGTTGTTGACTGAGTCTGAAATTTGTACAAAGTTAGTTTGTTGCGGGTTCCGGACACGGCTAGCCACTCCCGGCTCGCAGGCTGGTCAGGATTCCATTTGTTTAAATAAAAATGCTTGCCACTAAATAAAGATTGGCATCGGTAGTTTTTAAAGCCATCTCCATGATATCGTAAAATAGTAAAGTATGTCCGAAAACACCAAACAGTATACATAAACACCATTTATACTCAAACAGGAAAAACGAAACAAGGTTAAAGTAACACTGCTATAAGATAATGTTTAGTCCCTAGGCCTGGCCAGTAAACACACTGAAAATTTCTACGGGTGCAGTATAAAAACATTTCTTTTATTAACACACTTATGTTAGCTTCACTTATAGCTAACTAACGATGTTATCAAACCTTGGAAGTAGTTTTTAACCTACCTCTAACGTAACGATTTAAAACTTTGTAAGTATTTGACATTTGGATGACAATTAATAATTTGACACCATCGTTTCTGATAATGAAGATAGAAGGTAGGTAGTAGAACTCTTGAGTGACTATTAGTAAAATCGTGTTTGAGCTATTTGTGTGTTATATAGTTTCTTAAACTATGATATTATCATTTATTCAATTTTGATCCTATCGAAAAAGAGATTGTATTTTAACCCCGAATTAATTCTTTTGTGCTTTTAGTCGTAAGTACTTAATTATGTTAATGTTTTTTTATTAACTCTCTCAAAACCGGACAATATGCTTTTAGGTATCTCGCAAACAAATTTTGTGATAACAGCACAATGTGGTCTTTATCTTCAATACTTGCTTAGAACTTAATTAATTAATCACAGTATAGAAAAAAAGGTAGCGACAATCATATTTTAAAGACTCGGAATTTCAAAGTGAATTTACCTACATATTATAATAGGGGAGGCCTTTTACGCCCATTCTGTTATCTAATTCTGATTGTTCGTTTTGCTAAAAGTAAGGGTCTTTATTATCAGAATACCTAAAGCTACGTACTTATAACTTTAGATACTTTTACCGAGCTGGTGATAATAATATTGTACTTAAGTAGGTAAGGTAGGTGAAAATGTAGGCAGCAAATACACCACAGACAAAAAGGTGTATTTTTCCGCAAGTAGATAGCTTAGAAATAACATTTATGTAGGTAGTTATAATTCAACCGAGTAGTACAATGAAAGTTATCTAAATTCCTGTTTAGATATTCTACCACAGGACTGGATAAATAAATATTTTTCCTAAACAGTATGTATTTTCATAGGTTACGTTTATTCGTTTAAGAATAATATGAATAAAAACAAGATTCTCTATTGGACTCCATCATAGTCTAGTAGGTATTGGACATCTGGATTCGGTATAATGTTTTTGTTAGCATTCGCTCTTCCACTATATTTCCATAACTTATGATGTTCGATACAAGTGAGCATGGCAATCGTTATAATTCCGTTGTTTAGTTCGGCATCAGTAAGATTACCACGTACAACACATTAATATTGCAAACTGCTTTTGGGGTAAACTTTAAGATATACTGCTCCCAAGTCGTCTAGATGTACACCCTGAATATTTACATGCTACTAAATCCGTAATATGATCCGCTTACATGAATTTAACTGAACAAACTTACTTTCATCACTCCTTATATTAATGTATGAGTACCGTTTTATAAAAAAAAAGTGTGAGTACTTATACCTAAGTGGGGTTTAAAAAATATTTTTAAATGTAAAAACTACATTCTATGCATTACCTCAAGGTTTTAAGTATAAGTAGAGTAGTAGGTATACGTAGAGGATGCTGTATATTATCATTAATTCCGCCAAAGTTGAGATAAATATTAAGTTCAAGTGATTTCTTGGTTCACACTCAAAATTATTAATTTAAAATACTCGTAACAATATTCGTCTTATTACAACGCGTGATCTAAAAACAAGCTAATTAAAATTAACTGTTTATATTTATAATCTGCTGTGTTGTGATTATCAAACTCGTTGTATGTTAAAAACCAATCGCATCAGTTTGAATGATACGACAGGCCGTTAATTTTTATCGCCGAGTTCAGAACCCCGGGGAACACACAAAAGCATTGAAAGCTGCACGGAAGATGAAACATAGCCTTTTGACCCCGATGGAACAGAACTGGGCAAAGGGATAGTCAATAAGCCGGACAAAGCTGTTTGAAAAACTAGGGAGTTACACTTTGACAGAAAGATAACGTGTGAAAAAGAAATAGGCCTTTTTCTAGTCGACAAGGCGTGAACGCGACGCATCACCTATTTCTAAAGGAACGTAAATACACGCACCTTGAAGAGTGCGTCTGAATCGACACATACCGGCGAACCCCTCCTGTGTCAACAGGAACCACCGTTTGCTTGTGACTATTCTGGATGAGAGGACCGTTCTCGGTGTATTTTTTTTAAATGTTTAGGTTAAACCAGTATGGACGTTAACTTTCAACCTCATCTTAGAATAGTATTGCCTAATCTATTAAATCGTTAATGGTATAAAGGCAACATATAACCTACAAAATAAGTACAAAATACAATTATGAGGAATACAATATTATTTAAATAAAATTACTTAATATTTTTTAAAGATGGCCAGCAATGTGAAGCAGTATATCGTAATCCTTTTTTCATACAGATGGCATAAGAACTACTGGACTGGATGAAAAGCGTCTATTGTCGCATATTTGCAACTTAAGGGAAAATAATTTGTTGTTTGTCTACCAAACCAATCGAAAACCTTTATAGTTTTTTAAAACCAGTTGAAATTAAACAAATAAATTAATGATATAAAAAAAACCTTACAAACTAACAAGATTTGATTGATTCACACTTCAAGAATAACTGATAAAGTATGTTTTGGCAAATATTATTTATAACGTTTTTTTGTTAAGTCGTTTTTAATATTTAGTATTTAGCTTTAAAATTGTATCTGAACACAGCTACTAGTAATGCGAAACTTACGTATAAAAAGTTTAAAATATTTTTATTTGCGTAAAGAGCACTTACGTACTTAGAGCTTTAAAAGAACTAAACTAAAATACACTGTACAAAAAGGACACCATATTATTTTCTGTTGAAACGAGCTTAATAAAAGAAATAGCCGCTTAGTTTGTTAATCTAGTTATAAAATTAACTACATACTACATTTATACGGATAATAAAGCGTGTAGACAGCCCTTTTATTTTGTGTGTTGCAGCAAGGAAATCTTATTGCTGGCAGTAGATTTAACTGCGCCGCCAGGCATTCGTTTGATGGTTTTTGTCTCGTACTCCATTCCTCAGCGGAGTTTCTTTTACAAAAGCCATATAAAGTGAGCGCAGAAATCGTTTTTACAAAGTTGTATGTTACCTAACACTAGCTTAGTTTTGAACCAAGCTGTTAGACATCCGGAGGGTGAAATTTCATTTAGGTATAAGACGCGCAAAGAAGAAGTTTTAGAAAACAAACAATACGAGTAGATAAGTGTTATACAACTGTTTTCACCGGTATCTCCTTAATATTACGTAATTAATTTAATCGATATTGTGAGCACGTTGAACACATTTAAATCGAATCTCTCTCAATATGTTATTCAAAAGTATTCTAGTTAATAAATTGGATGTGTTAGGCGAGTGCAACGATACAGTGCGAAAGACGAGTGCTATCTATCCTAATAATTTTGTTATCAGTATGTGACTTTTTTGTTTTTTCTCTATTTTTCACGCGTGAACGGATGGAACAATTTTGCTAATTATTTTTTTGTTGGGTTAATTATTGTCAGGAGAAGGTTCTTCTGAAAGAAAAAAATGGGTAAGTTGCGTAGAAAATCCTTTATGAATAACCTAAAAGACTACGCGAACAAAGTCGCGGGCAACAGCTGGTGGGAAATAAAAACTTACTTAAGCTTGATAATGTGACACGAATTTAAAATTAAACTAGGTACTTCTATAAAGTGCTTGATAGACAGTAAAATTAAATGTTTTAATCTTGTTTGAGATCGGCCCCGCTGCGTAACGGAATTTTGCTACTGATTGCTCGCTGACCAAACTTTGTCTACAAACCATAGTTAAATAACCAAAACCATAGTATTATTCAAAGACGAAAGCCATATTTGTCAATGGTTGATTAGCATTTTGGTTTGTGCGTGGGACCGGTAGTGTGTGGTCTTTGAGGAAAAAAAAGGGAAAACATAATTATTAATAGTATAATAGTATCGTATTCCGTAAAATTTCCTATTTTTAACCTTTAAAGTAATTTTCCCTTCATGTATCATCAAAATGTCATTCTTTATTATACTATAGCTTCTAGATCTGTATTTGTCAGAAATTAATACACATAATTATGGTAATCGTTCCAATACCTTTGCAGAAGTTAGGAATTCGACAAAAAAAGTGGAGTAATGAAAAGCGATGAAAGCTAAATAGTACGCAAGCAGTGTTGTTTTGATGGCAAACGCTATTCGCTGTGTGCGCGATGACAGCGCCCCTAGTGACCACAAGTATTGTGGACTTAAGATCTCTCAAATTATGGCAACTGGATGGTTTAAGAATGATTTTCGGATTGTTTTTCTTCGAAATTAGATGTAAATATCTAAAAAGTTTGTGCATATTATAACAAGTGATTTTGATGGTGTTATAATATGAACGGGATTTGAATCGATACAACATTATATAACTTTCCAACCTCAAACTGTCCAAAAAGGGGAAAAAATAGTATAAGTACAGCATGTGAGACTTTGAAGAGCCTGGAACCAACGGACAAAGCTACATATTAAGAGCTGTGATACAAACTTTACTTACTTTTACTGTACTTACTACAAACTTTATTCTTTTTGCAGCAGCTATCCATTTAATACTTTGCTTCATTTTCCATCTTGATGTTGGAAACGAATAAAACATGCACGAACTGTTTTGCCCATTGTTTCTACACCTTAAAACACAACACGTACTGTGACCCATATCTCGAATTTTAACGTGTTTACTTAAAAATACTTTATTACGTAAGTATGAAATTCTATGGAAATAGAGCAATTTGAAACATGACAGTCCAGAGTTATTTCACATTTCTGCTAGATTGCGTGCTGTGATCGATTTGACGGCCCCCACCATCCACTTTGCACATTGCGAATACAAGACAAATAAAACAATGTTCAAGTTATACTGCTAAAAGAGATCGCGTTACGCCCCTAGGCAAATAAAACGCTATTTTAGAATCAAAATTGGCATGATTCTAATTTTGATTGGTCTTAACCCTCAACTATTTCTAAAATACAATATTTTAGTTTGAAGTACTAAACAAATTAAATTAATTAGCTTAGAGATCTAGAATAATCCGTTTTATATCTTTGGTATATCCGGGAAATTGCCACAACTCACTGATGCTTGTTAACTGCGATGCGTCAAAATGTTAAAATCAATATTAATTATTTGATGATTTATTTATTTATCATTAAACGATCTCGATGTACGACAGTCATGTATTTTTGCGGTAAATCAGTTTTTTTATTGTAGATTAAATTGATTACATATGTTGTGCTATGAATGAAAACTAATTTCCCTTAAAATTTTAAAGCCCGATTATAGTATTATTTTGATTTGATAAAAATGTGATTAAAAACATGATGGATTTAAAATTCTTACTAAGCGTTAAGGAATTAAGTAGGTATTACCTGCTAGACAAAATTTTATAAAAAAAATAAAGCCGACTTCAAAAAACTAAAAAGCTAAAAATAATCTTAACACGTAAGGTACCTAATCAGTTACTTTTGGATTTGGTGCCAGCCGATGAGAGATTCAATGTTTTCGTTTGCACCGACTCCAAAAGTAAGTGATTAGGTACCTTACGTGTAAAGATTATTTTTATCTTTTTAGTTTTTTAACATTTGGTTAGGTTTTTTAAAATTAAAATTTACATTTCATCTATTTTTAGTGATAGATCCCAATCAAAACAGATCTTACGAGTGTTTAACGAAAATTTAACTACAGAACACCGATTTCATTTCCTATTATTCCACCCTTAGAGGTGAATTTTTTTCCGAAATTTTATTATAGTATCTTCGAAGTATAAGCTATACAACAAAAAAAATCATCAAATCGGTTCACAAATGCCGAAGATATTGGGCAACATAGGTACAAAAATCAGTTGGCGCTGTATGGAGTTCATGTAATGTTTGATGATTTTCATATAAATCCAATCATCAGAACTTGATCAAATTTATATGGGACTATTCTGAAAATATTACCTCTCGAACAAAAAAAGAATTGTCAAAATCGGTCAACGTAGTAACGAGTGATCGCTGAACATACATAAAAAAAAAGATTCTGACGAATTTTGCGAATCTCCTCCTTTTTTGAAGTCGGTTATAAATAAAGTAAACTGCCGGCAATCCAATCCGCTTAGTAAACTCTCTACTTGCGTCTGTCCAGTATGAAAATTTCATCCAATTATGAAATGCTATCGCAAGAAACTAATGCAATATACATAAATAAGGAGGAAGAGATCCGTTTGTTTCAACAGGGTTCAAAAGAAATCAAGTTATGCGAATAAATCAAACCCCGAGAAAGGAACTTTGCCTTGCGCTCTGTAAGTGCTCCGGTGTAGTAACATTAATCGTGCTGGAACAAACTAGTTTCTCTAATTATTTCCTCGCCTTTGACCCTAAGGTTTTGTTTCTCGGATTGCTGTATTCGGTTCGGGTAATGACACCATTAATCGTTCGACTCAACGGAATCTTTGCTAATCTAATAGAAGGAAATGATGGGTATTCTGCGAGCACCTTTTCATAATATTAATTTGTGTTAAATAGAAATATTCGAGGTGTAAAACGGTATTGTAGATGTGTCAAACATTGGCAATTCCTACATCAACGTCAGTTAGGTCAGTTTTAATAAATCTATAGAAAATAATTTGTTTCGGTCGCCTAAAAATTTACAAAAATATTAAAGCTATGGCAGTAAAAATATCTGAAATGTAGGTATATAATAAGATGGAACTAAATAACTATTTTGACTTAAGTATGATCCGCCCAGCCTACAAAAAGATTGGCAAATAAATCTACTTGCATTAAGGCTCTTTTGTGCGCTTGGTAAATTAAATGACCCGTTGAAAGGGCTCATTAGGCGTGAATGCTTCGGCAGACGGGGCCTGAATAAGGCATAAATGGGTGCAGGTGTCACGCGTTCACGAAATGTCGCCATGTATTCACCTGTGTTGCTAGTAGACAACTTGGAAACTCCCATTTAACTAACTAAATATTTTAAGTAGGATATTTAATATTACGCTTGAGATCTGACCGTTTACTTAATGAATGGAGATTTTAATGGTTTATTTTATTTTAAAAATCGGGTAAATGTCTATTGAGGTAATTTTTAACATCAGATTCTTTTGTTATATAGGTAGGTTAGGTATTATTTATTAAAGACACTCGCTCTAAATGTTACTTTGGATCTTATCTTCAAATCAATGTCAAAATAAGTACTTCCTCGTAGTTCATTATATCATAATCAGCCCACATCAGTCCACTGCTGGACATAGGCCTCTTCAAATGCACGAGCTGCGCCCGATCCTCGGCTATTCTTTTCCATCCACGGCCAGCAACCTTGCGTATATCGTTGCTCCACCTTGTCGGAGGGCGCCCCACGCCGCGCTTGCCATTTTGTGGTCTCTACTCAAGAACACGTCTACCTCATAGGCTATCGGTTCTACGGCGAATGTGACCAGCCTACTGCCACTTCAATTTGCTTTTTCTTTTAGCTATATTTTCTGTCGGATAATCTCATTTCTGATTTTAACCCCCGAGCATCGCTTTTTCCTCGTTGTTATTTGTAAGTTCTTAATTTTATATTGGACGACAGTCGAAAGTTTTTTTTTTTCAATTATTAAGACATCCGCATATTGTTGCAGAAATCTGGCTTTGTGTCAGTGATATAATTTGTCTTCCAAAATTCAAATTTGTTTAACCGGTAGACGTAACGTATCCGTAACGAACCTACAAATACTCAAAAAACAATTTTCATCAATATTATTCATTTTTGTAATTTATATTTTTACGTATTTATACGTTACGTCCAAAGATACCATACCATACCATAGGTATGTAAGATGATTATAACTTGTAAATTCAAGTTGTTTTTACGTAAAATGGTAGGTAACGAACACATTCTCACACATTTTAAAGTGAATATTTAAGTGATGGCAACACAGTTTTGTACTAAACGACGTGTCTCACTGCACAGAGCGATGGATGCAAAACTTAGCATTTAATCGCACGTAATAAGCGCGCACATTACCTGCGCGCTCTTAAAACGTGTCGTATGTTCTCTTTACTTACTGCTAATTACCTACAACATTGGCACTTAATTTTCTTTGGTTTCTAATATAAAATGACAAACATTATAAATCCTTCAGATGATAATTCGAACCCACGTAATCTACAAAGGACATTAATTTTCTCGTCAAGTTCTTTCAAATGTTTCGTGTTCAGTAATCAGGAGTGATTACAGAAAAAAACGCAAGTACTTTTAGGCTTTCAGGCTCAGGTAAATTATATAGCGTCTCGATAAATCTATTTTTGTTTTTGGTTAGAGTAGATTGATCACTTGTGCGTTTCAGAAATATTTATTAAAGAGTGAGTCTTTTTCGTGATTAATAATACGAATTTGCAATTTGTTTGGCCACTTTATATTCGAATCGGCAATAACCTTTGATCGTAGTCAGTAGTATTAAATAAACTAACGTGGCAGCCTGCAATATCGGAAAGCTTTCCATACTACTTGCCTTACTATTTGAGATTCACGTCAAATTATTCTGACCATATTGCCTTAGTGGGTAAATATTTCATTATATTTGCATTATGTAACTTGGAAGATCAATTTGACTAAGAACGATGAATGTTGTAACGTAGTGTCTGCGCGACAGCCTGATACGTTTAAAAAGTGATTCGACTGCACACACACATGACACACCATCGAGCACATCTACATTATAATGCTAAAGAGTTTGTTTGTTTGGTTGAACGCGCTAATCTCACGAACTACGGTTCGAATTAAAAATATCTTTATGTGTTGGATAGTGCATTTATCAAGGAAAGTTAAGCTATACCTATTACATCTACATAATACGCTAATAAGAGCAAAAATGTTGAAAAAACAAAAAAAAGTATCCTTTTAAGAGCTTTTAAACGATTAAAGTTACACAAAAATCATGGTTGACAGAATTGTACCTACTCCCTTAAAAGTTATTGTGTTCTAAATTAAAATTAATATATTATTTGGTTGTTGATAAAGACTTTTGTGCGAGACCAAACTCAACCCAAGCAAAGCCACGGGCGGAAGCTAGTACCTTGTAAAATCAGCAATTCGAACCTTTTTTCTCAGAAACTAGTTTGTGATTTTTCACTTACATTTAATACGAAACGGCAAGTCATGTCAACTGTCGCCCTTAATAAAACAGTAGGTAGGTACAGACACAGATTAAAAGTAATACTTACTTTTGATCTTTCGGATTAATACACTCTAAAACGGGAAATAACGTGATCATCAATAGGTACATATTTTACCTTTTATTTGCCTGACGTTTCGACCTTTAAAAAAACCGGACAAGTGCGAGTTGAACTCGCCCACCGAGGGTTCCGTACAAATTTGTAGGTACAGACGACAGCTCGTCAACCTACCACAAAACGCCAATTTATTTTTATTTGAGTTGATTTAATGAAAGGTAAATTGCGGTTTACGATTTATGACATATAAAAAAAAACTACTTAGGTACTAGATCTCGTTCAAACAATTTTAGGTGGAAGTTTGCAGTAATGTACATCATATATCTTTTTTAGTTTTATCATTCTCTTATTTTAGAAGTTGGGGGGGGGGACACATTAATACCACTTTGGAAGTGTCTCTCGCGCAAAATATTTAGTTTAGAAATAAATGATATTAGAAATCTCAATATCATTTTTGAAGACCTATCCATAGATGATCCCCACACGTATGGGTTTGATGAAAAACATTTTTTTGAGTATAATTACCTATGGGGATTCCCTGGATGGCTGTGACATACGGACGGATAATAAGAGACCATACTGGTTATCTAGGCTCAGCGCACTGCTAGAGTTCAACCCTTGCTTAAATCTGGCACGAAAAGTCTTCAGATCATAGGATTTTTGACGTGCCATGATACACCACCGAAGCAATGCCTTCAAGCGCGCACCATGTATGCGGTTAATAGAACCGAGTCTAGGAACCCGAATCTTGTACCAAGCCGCACACCGTTATACTCCTCCTTCCGTATCTCTATGAGTCTTCTCTCAAGATAACAAATATTGAAGTATCGTTGCCGATATTAGATACTAACCGTATGTTTCTATTGATATCCATGTAAAACATTTTCAAGTAGCTTTTAGTTCCTACATGATAATGGTAAAGTATCTCGGGTGCATTTTCATGGGTCGATCACTCGGTTCATATACCGCATGCGGAGAGACATATTGAAAGACATAGGCCGATAACGCCATCCTCATACCACATTCAAGGACAATTAGGTAATAAACGCAGATTATGTCGACAGTGTCCCAATATTCTTCAGAATGGCTAGTCATATTTTTATAGCAACATCTCACTTACCGTTTTTAACAACTTAACAACTTATTAATGGTATTATTTTGCACCATTAAGATGGTACTTCTTAACTAAAAATTGCAATAATGTTAAAAAAAAAAGAAGTAGTAAGCATTTTAAAATTTTGAATTTTTTACGAATGTAGCTACTGAAAGTTGGCAAGCTATTGTTTAGTAAAATAATAATCTAATGAACCCTCTATCCTATCTATATCTATATCTATCTCTATATCTATATCTATATCTATCTATCTAATCTAATGAACCAGTAATTGTCAATCCGTTGTACATTACGCGACTAGGGGCGGTTTCTTAAAGCAACTGCTGTAGTTGAGGTGCAGGTTCTGTGTAACTCTATATGCAAGCGAACTATATCGACCAATTATAACGGATTTTCGCATGCGGGAACTATGGCATGCGTTACAAAGATGTCCCACACCCTGCATACTGCGCGAAATGCGCCTTTAGGAATACTGGGCGTAGCATAACAACTTTAATATTAACAAATGGTATTTTTTAATGCTTGCAACATTATCAGTAAATTATAATCTTTTAAATAAATTGTTTTTACAATCACACCAATTATCTAACCCCAAACTAAGCAAAGCTCGTACTATGGCGAGTAGATAACGGGTAAACATACTAAAATACTTTTATAAACATCCATGCCTCAGGTAGAAATGCTCGTGTTCCTCACACAAACATTTTCCCATTGCGGGATTCGAACCCGCAACCGCTGGATTTATAGTCCGGAGCGCGAACTACTACATCCGACAGTCGTCTTATTCTTGTGCACTTGTTAGACTTGAGGTTTCTTTACCCACTCAAATCATTATGTTTTATACATCTTCCTTATGTAATATCATTTAATACGAGTAACTAACTATTTTATTTTCATTCACATACACTCTACAGTTATATCAGCTTCCAGCCAAAGCGTTTGTAAAATAGAGACAAATTAGCCTGATTGTAAAATGAATCCGATTCTAAAAATCCTGCTATAAACATATCCGTAGGAGCACACTATAGAACGCAATCAGGGTCCTGTTTACATAAGAACCGTGCTATTTATTTGCAAAACTCTCGAGGGACCGTCTACTAACACCGGCCTAATTTCCAACGAACCTGAATAAGCATTCGATTGCAGATACAATAAACATTCAATCAAATGTTGACGCTATTGTTTACTTATGATAATATTGGGGTTTCTTTGATTTACGTGAACGTTTACATTTATTTAAATAACTTTCATTTACTAATACGCATTCTTTAATAACTTTTTTTTATACCTATAGTATATCTATTTCGGCATGACCGAATAATGAAATAGTTTCTAAATTGTCTTTAAATATAGATTTTTTCTACGTACTATGTGCCCCCCCGCCCTCTGCCATTTAGCTTGCTAATCCATTGTGTTATGACAGCGACATTTGTTTCTTTACGAATCTCCTCATTCCTAATTCGATATCGCAAAAAAACACCGATGGGGCAGAAATGTTTTGTTGGAATGGAGGCCACGTACCGACAAGCGCAGCGTAGGACGCCCACCTACAAGGTGGATGCGAGCCACTTCCAACTAGCTAATCTGAAAGTCACTTGGGAGGCCTATGTTCAGCTGTGGACGTCCTATGGCTGAAATGATGATGATGTTTTTTTTTCCTTTTTCTATGTTAGTGGGTTTCTCATTGGGTCGTTTTAGTCAGACTCAAGCTGCGGCACCTTTTTGTCAGGTGTTCATCGGATCTTCATATCAAAGAGTCACAGGAGTTAGTCTGACAAAGGAATGATTTTGAGGCAGTAGTAGCAATAGCTCAATACGTTATGATATTCATTTTAAAGTAAGTTAGAGATTAAAATTATATTAAAAATAGATTTGTTTGCCTATACATTTACTAATTTACCTGCTTATAATGTGATGGTTTAATTAACCGAAAGAGAATAAAAATTACTATCATTTATTCTATTTCTAATCGAGTAGATAAAAATTACTAGGTTACCTAATGAATGATTAATCTTAATGTAGAGTTTGTCATGTAAGTAGTTAAAAATGGTAATCAGTATAAATCTACTGGTTATCATATACTATTTACATTTAGTTGCAAATAGGATACACGAGCTGAACATAAACACACCTTAATGGCCAACTCAGGATTTTAAAAACTTTTTAACGTTGCTACATCACTGTCAGACACAATGGAACCTTCAATATAAGGCCTTGCCAAATATAAAAGGGCGAGGAACACTCTTACTGTGGATTAGCAAAAAGCCTTTTTCAGCGAAGCTTGGAAGTCATCGAGAGAAGCTCAGCTTTGCTATGTAGACAACCGTTATGGGAACATTTTGGAATACTAAACGCGATAAAATCAAATTATTATCTACTGAAGTACATTGCATAAATAAAAATTGCCACATGCGATTAATACTTAAAACTCTTTTAAAATCATAGTTTAAAGAAACTTAAGTATTAATCGATTTTTATATTGCATGTTTATTTTGTAGCGTAATCTCATTTTAATTGTGCCACCAAACATAGCAAAACTTCTCATTTATTCGCAATATTTGTCGTTCAAATTGTAAATTGGTTGTCGTTCCCAGTCGGTAATACTTTTAAACGGTCAGGAAACGATTGCTTCGTGACTGAATAGGACTTTCCAATTAAAGGGGACCCTAAATGAAAGCTTTCGATGGCTTTGCGCGGCTGGGATCGGGCAACAACAGAATTGGCAAAAATCATTAGTATTTACAGCATTTATTTTGCTTGCTTTATTTATTTATTTATAATCTACAAATAAAATTTACAAAATACTACACCAAACTTAACTAGCTGTTGCCCGCAATTTCGTTCCCGTGATCTTCATTTCAATTCAGATACCTTCCTCGTCGTGGGCACAACTTACCAAAGTTTCATCTCAATCGGATCGAATCACAAGGTTTAGGAAATCGCATACGGTTTAAACATATTATTATTTTTTATAAATTTTATATCGATGAATTGAATATTTTTATTATAATATGCGAATAACATTGAAAAAATTATATCACAGTTCGTATATTATGTATAAACCATCTAACGTGCTGTTACGGATCATGAAACTGGGTTGAATGAATAAGAAAACATATCAAAACCGACAGTATGTAGGTATGCAGGTATATCAGCACTCTCAAATTTCCCCTCGCATGCACGAAAGCGATTCATAAGGCTTGCTTCGTTTGCCTCTACTCGTCTGCAATCTTGTATCTCCGGAGTTTAAGTGTTTGACCTCCCTTTGCCCAAATGAAGCTCACGAATACATCTTCCAGCTTTCAACACTTAATATATGACCTTTATTGCTACAACACACGGTCGATAATCCATTGATAAGCCACCGCAAGTATTTTTGTCGGTTCGTGCCTTTTGTATTTCTTTTTCCGTTTTTTCCTCCGACCAGGAGAATTAAGCAGCTCCAATCCAAGTCTATGTTGGCAGTCCATGAGAGAAATGGCACGTGAAATGGCTGAATACGCGCTTTGCATCATTTTTTACCGAACAGGAAAAAATGTTTTTGTTTGTTTATTTACATTTTGATTGTGAGGCACGTTTGTAAATGTACGAACTACGAATTATTTAGAATGCCTTTTAACCTCTCGCTGATGCTGCTGATTTAAAAGGTAGTTTTTATAACTTGCAGATGATTATTTTTTAAATAAAATAGGTATTTTTTACATCCCGTAATGGGGTAATTAAATTTATTTTTTACTTTTCGCAAATTATGAGTAGTTAAAAAGCGTCCTCGGTAGCTCAGTTGGAATAGCAGTCGCCTTGTTGCTAAGAGACGTGGGTTCTATTATCACCTAAGGTGGTCGAGTCTTTCAAGTGTAATATTATCTTATTAATTACACGACATCGGTCTTATAGTGTTTTATTGTCAATTTTCATTTCTCATTTGATCATTGCATGTAATAAAAGGCAAGGGTATTACTACTTCCTAATTTAGGGAGAGACTACTAAAAACTATAGCGCTAATTTTGACATTAGTAGAAATAGGATCAGTAGATAAACTTTTCTTAACCTTTAAATCTTTCGTATGTGTATCGCCGTAGAGGACATCCAAAGAAGCGATAGCGTGACGATTTGGAGAGCCATGCTAAGGATTGGCAGACTCTGGCCCTCAACAGGGAAACATGGGAGGACTTGGGAGAGACCTTTGCCCAGCAGTGGAACACAATAGGTTTAAAAAAGAACTTTCGTACCTTGTAGAATTTTAGCACCATGAACATAAGAGTTAGAAGTGCTAAGATATTATGTAAGTTTCGAGGCATCCAGGCTAACAGTTACTGGTGTAGTGTAGAAGTATAGGTTATATTAATTGAAGGATAGTTCTACGTTTTTATGTAGAGCTTTGGCCGTAATAACGGAATAAAATTTTTTTTTGTCTATTTCCTGATGGCAGTGTGCAAATAACATGGCTAATATCTCTATGAAAATTTGCCTAGGTACCAATTTCATTTAAACAGACAAATAATGTTTTAAAGTCTTATCTGTAGATGCACAGAAAATGAGGATACCAAATGCCTTTGCAATCTTTGCACAGCAATCCCGCAAAAGTTGCACCTTATTATTAGTCCAACTGGACCTCAAACAGTCTGTGAATATACATAAGAGTTTATTAAATAGCACAAAATAACCACACAGTTTATTTTTATTTTTTTATATGGACTCATCCCGCTCCTAAAGCAGAGCGGTGATTCTGCCAATGTCGAGTGTATTCTTGATTCAAAGTCAAAGCTTGACAAAGTTTACAATAAATAACGGGTGTTTAGTTTTTATTGCTTTTCTTGGATTCAGTGGAGGCTACTCTTCCCGTAGAAGCTGGTTTCAGGACGCTATCGGGTCTAAAGCAAGTTGTCTTGAGACAAGTCACTTGACACTTGATGCGGCGTTGAATAAAATGATATTTCAATGGTTTCAGATCTTTATCACTTCACCAAACATTAGAACACAAACTACACCAAACTTGCACTCTAAAGCTCTTTAAATGATAAATAAAAACCATTATAATAGATCGACCATGCTTTTTGTTCGACTACCTCGCACCGAATCCCCACACAGTTACAGTACATCAGCAAACGCAAGTGCAACGTGGAGACATTGACAGTGACGGAAGTGACAGATTACAGGCAAGACAATGAATGACATCTCGTTTCCTGTTTTTAGGGTTCCGTAGCCAAATGGCAAAAAATGGAACCCTTATGGATTCGTCATGTCTGTCCGTCCGTATGTCACAGCCACTTTTTTCCGAAACTATAAGAACTATACTGTTGAAACTGGGTAAGTAGTTGTATTCATACAAAAGATTTTAAGATTTTCATACAAAAACAGAAAACCATAATTAGAACTGAAACTCAAAAAAATGTAGATTAGTTTTTTTTTAATACGTCATAAATCGTAAACCGCAATTTACCTTTCGTAATGTTATGGATTTCATTTTGCAATAAAAATACCATAACTATAACTCGATTGTCGTGATAGGTGAACTTTTACTTATATAGGTACCTACAGGTTTGTACGGAACCCTCGGTGCGCGAGTCCGACTCGCACTTGGCTGGTTTTTTTTTACGTTTCGTTTTTGGGATTCAGTGGGGGTAGCCGAAGGAAAAGCATGGTAGATCTATTTTAATGTTTTTTATTTATCATTTAAAGAGCTTTAGAGTGCAAGTTTGATGTAGTTTGTGCTCTAATGTTTGGTGAAGTGATAAAGATCTGAAAACTATTGAAATATCATTGTATTCAACGCCGAATCGAGTGTCAAGTGACTTGTCTCAAGACAACTTGCTTTAGACCCGATAGTGTCTTAAAACCTGCTTCCACGGGAAGAGCAGCTTTCACAGAATCCAATAAAATGAAATCAATCAAATAAAAAAATTCAATAATATGCAAAGCAATAAAAAATAAACACCCGTTATTTATTGTGAACACTATATCAAGAAACACTCGACATTTGCAGATTAACTGCTCTGCTTATAGAGTGGGATTGAATCCATAAATAAAAAATAAAACTGCCTTCAAAAACTTAAAAAAATAATAACATGTATCATATCAGTTACTTTTGGCGTCGGTGATAGCCGATGAGAGTTTGAATGTTTACGTTTGCACCGACTCCAAAAGTAACTAATTAGATACCTAAGTGTTATTATTATTATAACTTTTTTTAAGTCGGTGTTTTTTTATAAAATTTACTCATTTCATTAATTTTTTGTGATACATCCTCAACAAAACGAATCATAAGAATACAAACAAAAGTTAAATGCTGAATACCGATTTCATCCCTTATTTTTCCTCCTATAGCAAGAGGCCAAATTTTTATTCCTATAGCAAGAGACGGGTAGCAGCGTCTGTGTGCGAAATCTTATAAAAGACTGCGCTCGCCAACCCGCCTGCCAAGCGTGTCGAGTAATGGCAATCCCCCCGATGATAAGTCATCGCGTATTTACCAGTAATTAGCTGTGCATTTAGCTTAGAAATTACCCCTGTTTAAGAGTTATTACATAATGTAACAGTTGTTGGTAGACTTAATAAAAAAAAAATTAAAAAAAAATTAGGGAGGCCTTTGTTCAGCAGTGGACGTCCTACGGCTGAAATGATGATGATAATTGGGTAACATATATACAAAAAGCAGTCGGCGCGGTATGAAGTTCATGCAATGTTTGATAATTTTCTTTAGATCCCATCATCAGAACTTGACTATTTTTTTATGGAACCATTCCAAAAGTATTCCCTTTTGAACAATTTTTTGCATTGACAATTCTATTAAAAACGATTTATTAAATAATTAATTCAATGTTTTTCATACAATACATTTCGCCTTGATTACATGTGCACACTATGCAGCTTGTGTGGTGTGAAACGCAATCTATTCAAACAAGCAAAAACGGAAGTTTCAGTCCTCCTGAAGTTCTGCAGTTTTGTAAAATATATGATTTTGTACCTTTGTAGTGTTTGTGGCCATGGCTAGGCAGAATTTGGCCTTGTCATTTGAGCAATCAACTACAAAATTCATAAAACTCTCACATAACGAAGGCTCTGGTAAATAATTATTTATTTTAAACACACCTTTATAACATGTTCCTCTCGAGCACGCAGGTGTGTTTAGCTTTCGTTTTTTCTGATTTCCAATAGGCGAGACGTGCAGCCCGGATAATGGAATTGGATTAGGGGATTACGTTGTTTGGAATTAAAAATTCAAATTGCTAAATTTGAATACGATTGCGGAAACAATGCGCGTGTTAAATTGCGGATTAAAAATACTATCTTTTTCGGACGCCCCATCGAAATCCGTCACTTTATCGCAATCAAATACATCGATTTTCATTTGGGAAAATACATATATACACTATTCGCAGAACTTTTTATTCAGTACCTACTTGCTGTTGCCCGCGACTTCGTTCGCGTGGTCTTTAGTTTATTCATAAAGGATTTTCTGCGTAACTTCCTTAATGTTTTATTATAATAGAACCATTTCCTGACAATAATTAACACAACAAAAAAAGAATTAGCGAAACTTTTTGTTCCGCTCACGCGTGATTCGATAACCAAGGGAAATAGAGATTCATTTTTATAGATATAACTATTACTTATGAATTGTTACATCGCATTTACCTTTTCTCAAATAGTCTTTATCACAAAACTTATTTCATCTAATTTTAATTCCATGTTTTGGGAATTTTCTTCGATGAAGTATTAAATCGATGTTATGTCTCCCGTAAAATAGTTTCCACGAGAGTTTCAGTTTACAAAATAAGCCGTAATAATTTACCGTACCGTACTTATACGTAGGTCACACTATAAGTTTTGCGTAACTTAAAAAAACAACATATTATAACCAAAATATATAAATATTATGTTTGTTGCTTTTCAAAATACTCTCCTTTACATTTTAAACATTTTTTCATGCGATCGAACCATTTTTTAAAACAGGAGGACCACAGATCTGAAGGCATGTTTTCTACGTGCTGATTGAACGCTATCACTGCCTCTTCGGAGTTGGTAAAAGTAAAACCTCTTATCAAATCTTTGATTTTGGGGAAAATACAGAAATCACAGGGTGCTAGGTGACAATGTCATAAACAGCATTAGAATGTCCGTGGTCGTACTTCAGTAGCATCTGTGAGCATCATTCCACGCGAGCCCGCTTCTGCTCCGCTGTCAGTTCATGAGGGATCCAACGACAGCAAAGTTTCCGAACTTTCAATTCTTCGTGTAAAATTTTCTGAATTTGGCTCATACCAATCCCCAATAGTCCTCGAATTGTCTCATAGGTAATCCGCGGGTTTTCTTCAATTAGCCGCTGACGACAGTTGAAGGCCACCCTTCACGAAATTCGTCATGTAAAGAAACTCGACCTCTCTCAAATTCAGCAAACCATCGCCGCACGGTGCTCAAACAAGGTGCTTCTCTCCCAAAAGTATTTTGAAGACGAGCGGCACAGTCTTGCGGAGAAAGAGAACTTTTAAAATCATAAAAAAATATCGCTCTAAAATCTTTTCGAATTAATTCCATTTTCGTTGCGTACGTAGAACTTTGATGTGTGATAAAAAACAATTGACAAATCATTTCCCGCCAATTGTTTTTAAATTTTTTTTAATTACTAAGAAGGTTGCAACGTTTAAAAAAATATAACATTAAAAATTCAAATAGTTCCGATTAGCTAGAAGTGCAAAACTTTTAGTGTGCCCCATGTATACATAGTATAAAGTATATAAAGTACCAGACTTATATGCTACCTACGTGGAATGCAAATGACGTGCTCAGCAGAGCACTCGTACAGAAAGTATTTCCCGATAGAAGAAGATTTTGTAGCGCCATAAAACATTTTTAGACATCTGACGTGGGAACTACCGTGGCCGCAATGAGATTGCACGTTGCACTGCAAACAAAAATTAAAAAGTAAAGGAATTTGTAGAATTTGGATGATGTGCAGTAAAGTAAAAACGTGTTTAATAAGGTCGATTATAGATAGTAGGTTTCTGTTGTATGACAAAAACAAAAACAAACGATACCTAAACATAATGAATATTGACAAATTCCACAATATTTGAAGTGTTTTTTTGATATATTTTTACTGCACAGACTCCCGACTAACTACAGGTATTTAACATTATCGAGATGATAGTTTGACTGTATAAATACTGTTGAAACTGGGTAAGTAGTTGTATTCATACAAAAGATTTTAAGATTTTCATACAAAAACAGAAAACCATAATTAGAACTGAAACTCAAAAAAATGTAGATTAGTTTTTTTTTAATACGTCATAAATCGTAAACCGCAATTTACCTTTCGTAATGTTATGGATTTCATTTTGCAATAAAAATACCATAACTATAACTCGATTGTCGTGATAGGTGAACTTTTACTTATATAGGTACCTACAGGTTTGTACGGAACCCTCGGTGCGCGAGTCCGACTCGCACTTGGCTGGTTTTTTTTTACGTTTCGTTTTTGGGATTCAGTGGGGGTAGCCGAAGGAAAAGCATGGTAGATCTATTTTAATGTTTTTTATTTATCATTTAAAGAGCTTTAGAGTGCAAGTTTGATGTAGTTTGTGCTCTAATGTTTGGTGAAGTGATAAAGATCTGAAAACTATTGAAATATCATTGTATTCAACGCCGAATCGAGTGTCAAGTGACTTGTCTCAAGACAACTTGCTTTAGACCCGATAGTGTCTTAAAACCTGCTTCCACGGGAAGAGCAGCTTTCACAGAATCCAATAAAATGAAATCAATCAAATAAAAAAATTCAATAATATGCAAAGCAATAAAAAATAAACACCCGTTATTTATTGTGAACACTATATCAAGAAACACTCGACATTTGCAGATTAACTGCTCTGCTTATAGAGTGGGATTGAATCCATAAATAAAAAATAAAACTGCCTTCAAAAACTTAAAAAAATAATAACATGTATCATATCAGTTACTTTTGGCGTCGGTGATAGCCGATGAGAGTTTGAATGTTTACGTTTGCACCGACTCCAAAAGTAACTAATTAGATACCTAAGTGTTATTATTATTATAACTTTTTTTAAGTCGGTGTTTTTTTATAAAATTTACTCATTTCATTAATTTTTTGTGATACATCCTCAACAAAACGAATCATAAGAATACAAACAAAAGTTAAATGCTGAATACCGATTTCATCCCTTATTTTTCCTCCTATAGCAAGAGGCCAAATTTTTATTCCTATAGCAAGAGACGGGTAGCAGCGTCTGTGTGCGAAATCTTATAAAAGACTGCGCTCGCCAACCCGCCTGCCAAGCGTGTCGAGTAATGGCAATCCCCCCGATGATAAGTCATCGCGTATTTACCAGTAATTAGCTGTGCATTTAGCTTAGAAATTACCCCTGTTTAAGAGTTATTACATAATGTAACAGTTGTTGGTAGACTTAATAAAAAAAAAATTAAAAAAAAATTAGGGAGGCCTTTGTTCAGCAGTGGACGTCCTACGGCTGAAATGATGATGATAATTGGGTAACATATATACAAAAAGCAGTCGGCGCGGTATGAAGTTCATGCAATGTTTGATAATTTTCTTTAGATCCCATCATCAGAACTTGACTATTTTTTTATGGAACCATTCCAAAAGTATTCCCTTTTGAACAATTTTTTGCATTGACAATTCTATTAAAAACGATTTATTAAATAATTAATTCAATGTTTTTCATACAATACATTTCGCCTTGATTACATGTGCACACTATGCAGCTTGTGTGGTGTGAAACGCAATCTATTCAAACAAGCAAAAACGGAAGTTTCAGTCCTCCTGAAGTTCTGCAGTTTTGTAAAATATATGATTTTGTACCTTTGTAGTGTTTGTGGCCATGGCTAGGCAGAATTTGGCCTTGTCATTTGAGCAATCAACTACAAAATTCATAAAACTCTCACATAACGAAGGCTCTGGTAAATAATTATTTATTTTAAACACACCTTTATAACATGTTCCTCTCGAGCACGCAGGTGTGTTTAGCTTTCGTTTTTTCTGATTTCCAATAGGCGAGACGTGCAGCCCGGATAATGGAATTGGATTAGGGGATTACGTTGTTTGGAATTAAAAATTCAAATTGCTAAATTTGAATACGATTGCGGAAACAATGCGCGTGTTAAATTGCGGATTAAAAATACTATCTTTTTCGGACGCCCCATCGAAATCCGTCACTTTATCGCAATCAAATACATCGATTTTCATTTGGGAAAATACATATATACACTATTCGCAGAACTTTTTATTCAGTACCTACTTGCTGTTGCCCGCGACTTCGTTCGCGTGGTCTTTAGTTTATTCATAAAGGATTTTCTGCGTAACTTCCTTAATGTTTTATTATAATAGAACCATTTCCTGACAATAATTAACACAACAAAAAAAGAATTAGCGAAACTTTTTGTTCCGCTCACGCGTGATTCGATAACCAAGGGAAATAGAGATTCATTTTTATAGATATAACTATTACTTATGAATTGTTACATCGCATTTACCTTTTCTCAAATAGTCTTTATCACAAAACTTATTTCATCTAATTTTAATTCCATGTTTTGGGAATTTTCTTCGATGAAGTATTAAATCGATGTTATGTCTCCCGTAAAATAGTTTCCACGAGAGTTTCAGTTTACAAAATAAGCCGTAATAATTTACCGTACCGTACTTATACGTAGGTCACACTATAAGTTTTGCGTAACTTAAAAAAACAACATATTATAACCAAAATATATAAATATTATGTTTGTTGCTTTTCAAAATACTCTCCTTTACATTTTAAACATTTTTTCATGCGATCGAACCATTTTTTAAAACAGGAGGACCACAGATCTGAAGGCATGTTTTCTACGTGCTGATTGAACGCTATCACTGCCTCTTCGGAGTTGGTAAAAGTAAAACCTCTTATCAAATCTTTGATTTTGGGGAAAATACAGAAATCACAGGGTGCTAGGTGACAATGTCATAAACAGCATTAGAATGTCCGTGGTCGTACTTCAGTAGCATCTGTGAGCATCATTCCACGCGAGCCCGCTTCTGCTCCGCTGTCAGTTCATGAGGGATCCAACGACAGCAAAGTTTCCGAACTTTCAATTCTTCGTGTAAAATTTTCTGAATTTGGCTCATACCAATCCCCAATAGTCCTCGAATTGTCTCATAGGTAATCCGCGGGTTTTCTTCAATTAGCCGCTGACGACAGTTGAAGGCCACCCTTCACGAAATTCGTCATGTAAAGAAACTCGACCTCTCTCAAATTCAGCAAACCATCGCCGCACGGTGCTCAAACAAGGTGCTTCTCTCCCAAAAGTATTTTGAAGACGAGCGGCACAGTCTTGCGGAGAAAGAGAACTTTTAAAATCATAAAAAAATATCGCTCTAAAATCTTTTCGAATTAATTCCATTTTCGTTGCGTACGTAGAACTTTGATGTGTGATAAAAAACAATTGACAAATCATTTCCCGCCAATTGTTTTTAAATTTTTTTTAATTACTAAGAAGGTTGCAACGTTTAAAAAAATATAACATTAAAAATTCAAATAGTTCCGATTAGCTAGAAGTGCAAAACTTTTAGTGTGCCCCATGTATACATAGTATAAAGTATATAAAGTACCAGACTTATATGCTACCTACGTGGAATGCAAATGACGTGCTCAGCAGAGCACTCGTACAGAAAGTATTTCCCGATAGAAGAAGATTTTGTAGCGCCATAAAACATTTTTAGACATCTGACGTGGGAACTACCGTGGCCGCAATGAGATTGCACGTTGCACTGCAAACAAAAATTAAAAAGTAAAGGAATTTGTAGAATTTGGATGATGTGCAGTAAAGTAAAAACGTGTTTAATAAGGTCGATTATAGATAGTAGGTTTCTGTTGTATGACAAAAACAAAAACAAACGATACCTAAACATAATGAATATTGACAAATTCCACAATATTTGAAGTGTTTTTTTGATATATTTTTACTGCACAGACTCCCGACTAACTACAGGTATTTAACATTATCGAGATGATAGTTTGACAAGTTTATTTGGCATCGAACCTAGTGACATACCTAAAGTTGCAAGTACCTAAAATCACGTTATTTTGGTGTCCACCTATGAAACATACGTCAATCGATAGAAAATAAATACGAACAACAAATGCACTTTTAAAAAAAACATGAATGATATACTTGTTCTGACTTTCAGTTTGAAAATGTAATATTTACTATAATTTCCAAATTCAAATTGAAATTCTGAACAAAGTACATCATTTACGACATTTTGTCAAAGAATATTTGTTGTTTGTAATTATTTTTTCTTTTGATTAACGTATGTTTCATAGGTGTACACCAAAATAACGTTGTTTTAGGTTACTTGCAACTTTAGGTATGCCAGGCTCCATACAAAAAGTTCGAAGTCTTTTTATAAGTTAACGTTTAGTAAAGTTTAGGTTATTACTTTGCAAACTAATTTTAAAAAGTTCCTGATACTAATAAGAAATATAAATAGGATTCCCCTAATTAATCGCAATTTTCAACAACAATTTTAATTTTCCCAATAAACTATTTGCAGTCCTTTTTATTTAACATGTAAACAACTCCTCAGATTTCGCTAAATCTCTGTGGTTACACAGTTTCATCGATACAAGGAAAGTTATTACTTGCTCTTATATGCTTTACCTACTACAATTTTATTTATTTTATTTTATGCGGAAAACATAGCATGTTCAGCAGAGGACGACCTATCTGAAATGATGATGATTCGGAAAACATACAATTCTTACATAAATAATTGCTTATACGACTGTATTACACCAATTACATGTTTTCACTTGTAATAATAAATGTTTTTTTATGATTAAATAAAATAGATATTATTTTTGTAGGTCTATTAATATTAGTTAAACGTGAAATATGAAACGCATAATCGGTTAACCTTAACCATGGAGCACATACCCTATAGAGTAAAAATGTTTTTTTTTTTATTTTACAAAAAATCCGTGACTGTAGGTACCGTTTTAGTTTCGGCAAAAAAGTTTTCAGGACTTCACTCAATGTAAGTGAAACATCACTAAAATTAAGGTGATGATTGCCCGCCCATATTGGTGCTCTATATGTATGTGCTCGATGATCATAAGCTTTATCAAACAATATCACATACATTGTTCTGATCCTATGATAAGTAGCTTAAGCACTTGTGTTACAGAAATCAGAAACAACGACGGTACCACAACACCCAGACCCGAGACAATATAGACAATTTTTTTTCATTGACCAATCGAACTTGGGACCTCAGAGATGGCGACACCAAGTCCGGTTTGCTCGCCTCTCCGCTACGGAGACCGTTTATCTATTTAAATAAAAGAAAGTCGGGTTAGTTACACCATTTATAAGTCGAGAACGGCTGGGCCGATTTTTATGATCTTTACTTTGTTGAATTTGTCTCCGACCCGAATAGCAGAATAACTATAAAAAACGGAAAAATTCACAAAAAAAAAATAAAGGGGCGGTACGAAGTTCGCCGGGACAGCTAGAAGTAATATAAATACGGCTTTACCTTACATTTCTAAATGATCTTATTCATATTATATCTATAGAAAAATATATTAAGGAGTTTAGGTTGAATTGTGTACTCGCAAGAGGTAATTCTGCGATTAATTTAATTTATTTTTAAAAATTAAAATCTAACTAATATTTTTAAAAAATATTTAAAAAACTATACTTACGCTTACGTTTTTACATGTCTGGGACTGGAGCTCATACGAAAACGAATCAAATGAGCCTAAGCTCGTAAGTTTTACTGTAATATTGGTAGCAGATAATATTGAGCTCTCCTATCTACTTTCTGGCTTCATCATCAGACCAGCATCGAGCTGTGTCAAACTACTGTATTGTCATCTGTATTTTAAAACTTACAAAGTTTCAAATCAATACAATTAGAAGTAGTTCTAATTTTACACCCTTAATATTGAAAAAGTATTTAGTATAGAGTGAAGCAAATAAAAACGTTTTAAAATTTAAGAGAATTACTTTTATTGGTCTGGTAAATAAAAAATCGTAGAAATACGAAGTAATTACTTACGAGTACATAAATAATAAGTTCTTCTGCAATATTGAACGAAATGGAAAGGTCCGCCGGAGGCACTTTCTAAGCCTTTGATTGTGACCCAATCCTGTATTTCTTCAGAGCCTTAAGAACCGGCACCGACGTCAATTACCGAAGTATAAATTCTGCTTACAAAGAGGAATACCTAACGAATGACTTTTTATGGTGTAATAGGTTGTTGTTATTCAGATAAGCTGAGTTCGCGTGAATATCGTGTTCTATTGACATTTATTTACAATACTGCTGGTTTTGCACGTGATAAATCGTACTAAATTTCGTATTAAATCTTTCTACTTTTTAAAAGAAGTAACTTAATTTTAAACTTAGATATTAATTAAACATTTAGCTGCTGGCTGATATAAAATAAATTGTGCCAACTTATAATCAAAGTCACCATCAGATAGGTAATTTATAAAACAACCTTTTAATAAAACAAGCTTTAACAAGTTCTAAAAAGGAAAACTCAATGTAATAGCTATCTAAGATCTCGCTAAAATAGATCTTATGAGATTACGTTGAATAGAAATCTTGTTACGGATATTTTTTATGTGTAAGCAGTTCTTGTGATGTCTTTATTTTTAGCTTTACCCGTTTTGTTTCTTGCGTAGCGAAACAGTTACTCCCTGATCTAACTACTAAATATCGAACAAATATAACCAAGTCCGTACTCATGTCAATAGGAATTCATCACCGCCTCCCCCTCTAATTTTAAATTAACTGTCCTTTACCAGTCTAAATTGTGCTATTAAAAAGGGTTCATTGCAAAGGGGTGCCAAATTTAAAAAATTAGATCTAGTGAACAATATATACAAGCGTCTTAATCGTTATTACTTTTAACAATCGTATGTTACAAAATAAAATAAAAAACTTTGAAATATCCGAAAATAAAGTCAAGAGAGAGAATACGAAAGCCGCGCGGTCATTCATCAAAGGCGGCGGCGAGCCAACAAGGACCTTACGCAGTGCACATACATGAATCAGTAAAATTATCTACGCGTAAGATTTTTAACCGCGGATAGGAATAATAAAATGTGAAATTTTGTTTTTTTGTTTTTTGCATAGTTCGATTAAGTTACTGATTCTGAGCCACTCCTAAAAATTTGGCACCCCTTTGCAATGTAACCCTGTATACCTATCGTACCTTGATTACCATAATTCTATGACCTAAGCACTCATTCTGCCGTCATAAGGAGAAAAGACGTACATTAAAATGACGGCAGCATTGGGATCAATCCATTTTACTTAAGTCTACGTCATCGTGTCGTGTTTTAAAAAATGTTTTAAAATAAGTCCCCTCTATTTTTTGTATGCGTGTCCAATTCAGTTCGCTGCAACATGTTCGCACTATCAGTGACAATCTAATTCCGGTCCAATTTATAGTTTCCCGTATTTCAATAGTATTTAATATAAAACCTCGGCTAGTGGCATCGATTTGTTTTAATTACGAAGCGTTGGTTTAATTTTTCCAGTTTTGTGTAATTGCTAGAGTGGTACAGCCAACAATAAAATGATTTGCTCATTTGAGTTTTATATTAGTCTCCTCTAATGCAGATTGACTTGACTTTAGACGCAGATCTTGAAATTCTTTCACGAAGTTTCATATCCTCTTACACCTGAATTAGTGTTAATTTTCCACAAATGACAGATAAATGCGATGGCAGGAAGGAGGCGGAAGTGCCTCTGCCCACAAATCTGTCAATTATAGAAATTTGATCTGTATTTTTAAAAACATTAACATAACAAAAATAAAGATCACAAAGTCTATAAGAGTTCGCCACCCTAACATATTTTTTTATTAGATGTTACGATAGTTTAGCCTACATCATTTATGCACATTTAATAGTGAACATTATTTTGTATTCGTATTAATAGGTATAACTGTTTGTCACGTCACATTTTGTTTTGTTTGTTTCAAAAAATTGTTTCAAATTAATTCAACAAAACGTGACATTTGTATAGAGGTACCAAAAATAAGTGCTTACAAAGAACTTATATCACCCAAGAGCACTTGAGATCGTACGAAAATGCCAAGCCGAGATTCACAGGAAAAAATAACTTGAACATATTTCAAGAGACGGTACCTACTACCTTATCCTACTTAGTAACTGTAACTGAAATGTTACATGTGGTAAGCTCACGAAGAAATGGGCGTAACATATGGAAGCATTTTTTCAAAGTCTTGTTAGACATTTTTCGCACTTTGTGCTCCTAAGAATGCTATAAATGTAACAGGTTCGTATATATTATGCTGATGAAGAAATATATAGGTACTTACCCTGTCTCGCAAATTATGGAAAGCAAAATCATGGAGATCGATAGATATATGGCAATATACATTTGTAAAAAAAATGTTTAGGGCTGAGACTAAAGGTACGGAACTACAGAGTGTCCTAAAATGCTGTAATTAAGCGGCAGTTCAGAGTAGGCTGTTTAAGAGGTATTAAAACATTTCTATTAAGATTTTTATTAAGAAAAAATTAATTAGTTAAGATTTTTCATATTTTTTTTACAGAACTTAGTTTTAAAAATTTTTTTTGAAATTCTTTTTAATTTATTCTTGTAAATATACTCTACTTATATTAAACTTATTTATTTAGTATTGGGCTCTCCTGTGTAAGTCTCAAAATAGAGGGTTGTGCCCTACTACCGCTTCAGGCACTATATATTGAATAGAATAAAATAGAATATTACTTTATTGTTGTAAATGTTGTAAATGTGTACAGTATTTAGTTTCTGACATTGCCAAAGGATTGGAAGAAGAAAGCAAATTAACTTATGACTAAAATTACACTTAAGACACAATCATTGACATTATTCAATTCAATTCTATAAAATTACTTAACTCACACATTGCAATAATAATTATAAGTACGCCATTCAAAATAAAATAACGCAACTATATTATACTAAATTACAATATAAATATATTCAATAAATTACATTTGAAAAAAAAAACCTAATATTTTTACAATGTACAGTTTACAAATTCATTAATTCTCTCTCTTTCTTTCTTATTTTTAATTTACATTAACAACATTAATAAACTAGGCTTAAAAAGTGATAAATCACTATAATAAAGCTGATGATGCTTGTCTGTTCTACTTTAATAACGAAATTAACTCTCTCGTTATGAACGCTCAAGCCGACATAAACTCATTAAATACTTGGTTTAAATGTAACCTACTAACCATCAATGTAGCTAAGATTAATTACACGATTTTCCATGCCAAAAACAAAAAATACCCGAGTTTAATACCTTGAATATTAATAAACAAAAGTGAATTCAGAGAGGTATCTTGGACCAACTCTTGATAGTAGGGTAACTTGGAAGCTGCATATAAAGCTTGTTTAAAATTTTCATCGCTTGGCTGTTCTCCGCGGCACTGTTCGATGTCTGCCTGAATATGTTCGATATGTTAAATACAACTCACTCGTTAAATAAAACACACACCTAGACTATCTGATTGAAGTATCTATCTATCTGGTGTGTTGGTAAGTCTATACTAAAACCATTGCAAATAGCGCAAAACAAGATAGTAAAACTTCTAAAAACTATTTAACTTCATCTTCAAAGGTATACAAAGAAACTCAAATTATGCATGTTTTACTTAATCGTAAAATTCTTAATACAAAAATACATTACTTAGATCTCTTTTACGATTAAGTCTCTAACACAGGTCCGTGCTATGAGGCGAGCTAGCTACATTAATTTACAGCGACCACGTAATAAAAACTACGGAAAGAAAAACCTAACGCATGAAGGAGCACAATTTTATAATCCTTTACCAAAGATTAAAGATAAAAACATTTGCAGTATTTAAAAAAAAATTAAAACACCACATTTTGAGCGATTACAAATTTTACCAAATTTAATACTTATAGGTATACAAAAAAATACTTAACATATAAAAATAAAAAACAAAAAATTATATAAATTACCTATAATAATAATTTGTTACGCTTGTTGTGCACCTGTTACGTTTCCCGCTGAGAGTACGTAAGTGTTCTTGTATTTCTCTAGTTAAGTGAATTGTATTCTTTTAGTGAAATAAAATATTTAACCATTAACTATTAATGCTGTAGAAACATTTCTCACACAATAATTTAAAAATTTTAATTGGTAGATTGGTTAGTGCACTTGCCAACTTAATTATATAAATTCACTGATATAAAGTAGCAATTTTTACGCTAACTCGTTGTTGAACAAGACGGTATTACCAATCGATTTAGATACAAAAATCAAGGGATTACACTTACTCTCTCAAAATTAGGGATAAGCAAATTAACTGAAACAAAGTCGCAAATATTTTTTCTTTACAAATATAGCTACTTCTACAACTAAAGAACTTGCTTCTTCTGCTGAACTAGCTGACTTGATGACTTGATGAGGGTTCTCTATTTTGTTCCCTAACTTTTTTTATCTATAATCTAAAGTGCAATATTTTTTTTTTCCTAATCATCATTTGTCCGAATGATAACTTGCCTGAACTTAATGTCACATAATATTACATGCAATAAAATTGAAAGCCCTTAATATAATATGCCCTAAATTTATTTGTCATAAATAATATACGATAGACTTAAAACCGTTTTCTATAAAAGTTGTTCGTCCTACATTGAAATTATAAAATGTGTTATTTATTAATGCGTAGTGCAAGCTAGCCGCAATTATTATGCAGGCAATCAGCATGCACCATGCATGCATGCAAACATCATGCATGCATGCATACAAACATCATGCATGCAAGCAATCAGCATGCACCATTCATGCACGCAAGCAGCATGTGCCATGCATGCAGGCAAGCAGCATGCACTATGTATGCATGCAAACACCATGCATGCAAACATCACGCATGCAAGCAATCAGCATGCACCATGCATGCAGGCAAGCAGCATGCACCATGCATGCAAGCAAGCAGCATGCACCTGTCATGCAAGCAAGGCATGCAAGGCTTCTGTCACGGTTCCGGCGCTGCGTGTCTCCGGCTGTCCCACGCGTGCTAATCGTCGCAGACGGCTTTCGCTCACCACCGGCGGCTCGCTGTTAGCCTCCTGCTCCTCAGCCCGCGGGCCACCTCGCCTCTCCACGCCTAGGCGATTTTGAATTACACTCTAGGGGTAGGGCAGACAAGACTGCGTGGAGTTTACGGCGATTCGTTTCTGTCACTAAAAACCTTTTTTTTTTTTCGGAATAAGACACAGTATGTAATAAAATACTTAGGACATGTGACTTTATTTCATGTAAAATTTGTAGATTCAACTAATAGTAATCCAAATTATGACAGAATAGTTTTAGGACTAAAAATAATTAGGGGAGACCTGTACAAAATCGTATACCGGGGTAAAATCGTACAATACAGATTTCACCGTTATTATTTCAAATTTTGCCGCGAATTTATTACTCACAGCTAGCAACCAATAGGATCGATCTGTCAACAGACACTTGTTGCTGCAGGCACGAACGTTAACTTAATATCAAAATTTATTTGTTTTTGTGTGTTTTGATCTAAGTTTTTGGAAAATATAAGTTTAAATAGTGAAATGAATATATTGAACAAGTAAGTGTGATTTATTTAATATTGAATTGTGTGTATTTACTTAATTGTTGCTAGTTTTTACCGCCAAGTATCGTGTGTGTGTGTGTAGTATTTGGACAATGTCTTTACTGTGTGCGTAGGGCTAAAACCGTATGGGGTAAAATCGGCCAATATACGGTTCTGACCCAAAACTGTCAATAAATAAAAAATATTTTTGGTTACAGATTTTTGAAATATGCCGCGGAATTATAAAAGAACAACTAGCAGACAAAGCTGGGATGCAGAAACAATGAAAAAAGCTGTAAGGAGTGTTATTGAAGGAGGCATGGGATATTTAAAAGCATCGATTACATACGGTATCCCAAAATCTACATTGCAGGACCGTGTTAATAAATTCAGGTCATCTGGTGACATAAATATTTCCACAAGCAAAGGATTAGGGCGTTTCAAACCTGTGTTTTCATCATCTGAGGAGCAAAGCTTATTTAACCATGTGGTAGACATGGAAAGTCGTCTTTTTGGGTTAACATATAAAGATTTACGACGTTTAGCATTTGAGTTTGCAGAGGCTAATAATATTGAAAATAATTTCAACAAAGAGGTGAAATTAGCGGGCGAAGACTGGCTTGCTGGTTTTATGAAACGCCATCCTCAGCTATCTCTTAGAGCAGCAGAGCCTACTTCTGTCGCAAGAGCCATGGGTTTTAATCAGGTTAGCGTAAATAAGTTCTTTGATTTACTGGAATCCTTGATAGACCAACACCGATTTCCCCCGACAAAAATGTTTAATGTAGATGAAACGGGGATAACAACAGTTCCTAAAAAACAAAGTAAAATTATAGCATTGAAGGGGAGAAAGCAAGTGGGCCTTGCAAGTTCAGCTGAAAGAGGCCAGCTTACCACAGCTGTTATTTGTGTCTCAGCATCTGGTTATTATGTTCCGCCTTTAATGATTTTCCCGCGAGTTCGCATGAAAATAGAACTGCTTGACGACGCTCCACCTGGAACAGTTTCAGTCTGTCATCCAAGTGGTTGGATACAGAGCGAAATTTTTGTTGATTGGCTAAATCATTTTATAGCATCTGTACAACCCAAAAAAGATGATCCGGTTTTGCTCTTGTTAGATGGACATAAAGCCCACACGCAAAACTTGCCATTAATTGAAAAGGCTAGGCAACACGGAGTTATAATATTAAGTTTTCCTCCTCATTGCACGCATAAACTACAACCCTTAGACGTCAGTTTCATGGGCCCACTGAGTACATTTTACACTCAAGAAGTTAACAAATGGCTCAGAAATAATCCAGGCAGGGTAGTGACACAATTTCAAATAGCAAAACTTTTTGGTCTTGCGTATTGTAAAGCGGCAACTATGCAAAACGCAGTATCGGGATTTAAAAAAAAACGGAATTTATCCCACTGACAAAAATGTGTTCAGTGAATCAGACTTTGTTGCTGCTGAGACGACGGATATAACTATCCCAGATGAGCAGCAAGTTAATTTACCGCTTTCAATCTCTACTAAAACACACAAAAACACAGCTACAGAAACATCTTCGACCCTGAATGCGGCATCAATCAACCCCATAGTTGTTCCTTCTACTTCCACAGCGGACAATGAAAATACAAACAGTATTACTCCACCAAATCCACCAAAATCCACCCTACAACCTAAGGCAGTTATCACTCCAGCTGATATTATGCCAGTTCCTAAGATAAGTAGTGAAAAAAAGAGACAGACCAATCACCGTAGAGGAAAAACTGCTATTATTACTTCTTCTCCATACAAAAATGAGCTAATAAACATTTCACAGAACAAGAAAATAAAACCTACCTTAAATTTAAACCAGACAGATAAGCAATCGAAACAATCAACAACGAGGACAGATCAGAATGAAAACCTTTGTTTATATTGTCAAGAAGAATATGGTTCCAGTCGTACAGATGAAGGCTGGGTGCAATGTCTCACTTGCAAAGGATGGGCACACGAAGGCTGCACCGGCTGGGATATAGACGATTTAGACAATTTTGAATGTTTTGGTTGTGTTGCTTCACGTTAGTTCGTGGGTCAAAATCGTATATATGTATACGGTTTTGTCCAGTCCCCGGGGCAAAATCGGAATTAATAGAGGTCTTGTTTTTGTTTAAAAATGATTAGTTCTGTTGAATTTAATTGTTATTTTATTGTTGATTTGTGAAGGTAATGAGAATCTTGAATAAAGAAGTATAATTACAAATATCTAGTTGTCATTGTTTCAATTCTATAGGCATTTATCCTTAGCTATACGGCTTTGACCCGGTCTCCATGTAAGACAAAATTTCGAATTTTTGAACATTATGGTTACTGAAGTTTATAGCAAACGTGTTATGGACAGTTATGGAATGATTTTAGGACAAACAATGTTAGGAGAAGAAATGGAGTACCCTGATGACACTTGACTTTAGAAGAGTAAAGTCAAGTGTTGATGTGTGTAAATCTCCATTAAATTTTAAATAATATAAATCCCGATATAATAATAAAAACTTTTAGAGAACTAAAACTGCAAAAAACTGAAGACCCATCTCCATCCTCCATCAGAAGGGAATCTCTGTCAATATAATTAATACAATTTTAAATACTATAGCCCTAACAATTATTTTCAACAAATGTATTGATGATAGAAAATTTCTAACTACAATAAAATTTAGTAAAATCATTCCTTTTTTTAAATCAGGTGAGAAAAGTGACCCTTCCGAATTTCAACCAATATATAAGGTGCTTCATAAATATCTGCAACGGCTGAAATGGGTAAAAGTATTGCTTATATAGATTACGATAGTGAAGGAATTACGTGCCCCGGATCGGTAATTAATATTTGCGAAAAGACAGTAAATAAATGGTTACTTGCTTCAATTTGCTTAACACACTTTGTCATCCGCCCTTGACGGTATAATGACGGCGGTATAATGTGAAACGTTAGCATTTTTGGACAGATGTGGACGGTTTGAGACAGAATAAAGCCTAATCTTTATTTAATATAACTTTTTTAATGAAAAAATTAATGATGTTCTGGACATCAAATTTCTTCACTATCGTAATCTATATAAGCAATACTTTTACCCATTTCAGCCGTTGCAGATATTTATGAAGCACCTTATATATTTTACCGGTACTTAGTAAAATATTTGAAAAAAAAAAGTCTAATCAACTTCTATCCCATTTTGTTCTGAATAAATTACTAATTAATAAACAATATGGTTTCACGAAAGGTAGAAGTACTACTGATGCTGGGTGTTTGATGCTTGGGAACTCTCCCAAGCATCAAACACCAAGATACTTTATGTGTCTTTTGTGATCTCTCTAAAGCTTTCGATTGTGTAGATCATCAAATTTTACTAAAAAAACTGAGACATTATGGTGTATCGAACGGGTCTTTAGATTTAACTCATATAAATAATATGCATTTTTGCTACCGTCAATCCCCCCCCCCCTGCTAGCGAAATGGTTACATTAAGAAATGTAAAAAAAATTCATGACAGTAAATACCTATATTATATAACAGCTAAAAGGCTAATTATCACAGATAGGTAGGCTTTACACTTGTAACTAGGTAATTCTACCAAGTTAACGGGTAAAATGTAAGTAGGTACTTGGAAAAGACAATGATGTTGTAATGTAAAATAGATAGCAAATAATAAATATCAAAACTTGTTTCATTAATATCTACTAACATGTAAAAGCCTTCCCCATTAGAATGAATAGAATTTGTTAATCAATGCAATGTGCGAAATAAGCAGGAGCTAAAAAACTAGATAATTAAACGAAACTCACATACCTACTGTCAGACTGTAGTTTTGAATTATAAGTATTTAGTTAAATGTTACCGACCGAACCCGAAAACAAGCCAAACTAGTTTATCCTAGGCCAAAACAGTTTATCCTAAGGTAAACTAGTTTGTCGTAATATCTACAGGTAATTTATGTGCAAAAATTTAAGACAGTTAATTAGATGACAAATATTTATTCGGATTAATTTGAAACTTGTCATTTTTTAATTTTATTTCGCAATACGTTCATTAAATAAATTTTCCATGCATTTTAAAATTAGGAATAAGCAGCTTACAGTACACAAACTGACATTCACAACACAACACAGGATCCAATGCTCGCAAAGAAGATCTACTCTCATTTACAGAAACAAGTTTCCCGCCCATTTGGGACTAGAAATCGTACGCCATTGTGCCAAAGTGAGACGTCCCTTACTTTTCCTCCATGTGTCGAGACGTATTTCCGACCTTGGTTATCAAAATCTCTCCTTTCTGAAAGTACCTACTAGTAATACTCGTATCTACTTTTGTGTATGTAGGTACATTTTACGCGACGCGATATTTCAATTTTGGCCATTTGTCGGATCGGAAATAAAAAAGTTTAATATTGCTTATTGGTTTTACAACCTTTAACTGAACAAGCTAATGTTCTTGTTGCGAGTTACTTGTAAAACTTCAAACAGTATTGAAAACGGCTGACATTCTGACTCTAGTCCTCAAACAGAACCACGATAAAGCAAAATCGAAATCGAAATCTAAAATAACAGTTTTAGATACAGATTATAGTAAAAACTTATAAGTAAAACTACAAATTAGGAATAAATATTGGCTAAAGTGCGAGTACTAAGGCTGGTCAGAGGTAGTCAGAGGTATATACATAAAAGAACACAAAAATTATTGCGTGTTGGTGCGGACGGATGTGGTTTTATTTGGCCAGTATTTATCGTTAGGTGGATTTTCAAATTTAGCAACGAACGAGTAAAAGGTTTTGCAACCGACAACCTACCGACATACTAAGTACCATCATTTGACCCAAATAAACCATCGCTCAAACACATCAATTGAATCCAGACACTGGTAAAAATGGAAAAGTTCGCGGGCGTTTAGATGCTCTGAAAATAACATTCCAAACATACTCGCCCGCAGCAAATATTTTCAAAGTTGAGGGAATGTTTTATTACTCACCCTCGCATCGATCTGTGTCAGTTGAGTAGAGTTACTACTCGGTAGAGTGCTTTTGTTTTTGTCTAAAACAGACAACAGGGATTTAATTGATTCGTCTATCGCGTTTATGATTAAGAGGATTGTTTCCGCTAGGCCGCACCAGCTAATTAGTTAGAGTAGTTCAATGTTTATTCAACTATTTTTCTGCTTATTTTTATTCCTAATCTTTGTCATTAACTTACTATTATAGTTAGTCTAGATGTTTAAAAAATATGTTAAATAGGTTTATCCACAATAGTGTGGAGATATAAATATGCTACAGTCAAAACTCTTAACTGGTCAAAAGTACTTTTAACTGGCAAAGTAAATAGTTTGACTGCACAGGTTGGTCAATAGTAGTTTTGACTGAAATATCAGTCAAAAATGCTATTGCCCAATGAAGCTGGTTTGAAATTAGTCTAAACTCTTAAAATAATAAGACTAAATTGGTTAGCTTAGGTTAGAATAGTGACACACAGCGCAAAGTAAAAACTATGGATAATGTCAAAATAGTTTTGACCAGGAGCATTAGTCAAAACTACTTTTGACCGCAAATTTACAGTCAAAAGCAATATGCTTATAAACTAATGATTATTAGGCAAAACTACTATTGACTAACCTGTGCAGTCAAAACTACTTTTTCCTGTTTTTTAAGTTAAAAGTACTTTTAACTGGTTTAGAGTTTAGACCGTAACAGTTATATTATTAATTTGATGTAAAAACATGAGGACAAACAGGGAAAAAAACGTGACAACGTGACATAGCATTTTATTCTTTTGCTGCCGAATGTATTTTGTCTATAGTCTATATAATATATTATTAATAACACTCGTACTGTGTGTAGATTATGCTATGATTTTATGTTCATTTTTGTTTTGTTTTTTTAAAACGTTTTGTCGCACCGCCCACAAAACATCCATGTTAAGCCTAATGGTCGACTGGCTGAGAATGCCACATGACACTAAGTCCACCTTTTGTACGATTTTTATTTGTGCAATGAAGTTTAAATAAATAAATGCCATATTTCAATTTACAAGATAATTAGTCGTTGGGGTTGATAAATGTAACACATTTAAAGTTACAAACTTTAAATTTGCTGTCTATTTGAAGCATTAAATGAAAAAGATAATCTTCAGGATAATGGTTTAATTTAAGAACTCGATATTAAGCTGTAATTTATAGCTTTGTATCCACGCAACCGCGAGAAATTTTATGTCTACTTACAAAATATTCCGTCTGATTTATGTATCTGCTCTGGGTTTTATGACGCCAGCAATCAAGAAACTTCTGAATATAATCGTTAATAATACATAGCTAGCTTTAATTCGAAGAAAATGTTCAACACGTTATGATCGATAAACTGTTAGATATCAAAATATCTATTGTAGAACAAAATCTTTTGTCTCTATATTCGACAAACAATACTTAAGTAAAATTGAATAAGTACACATTTAAGTAAAGTAGCTAGCTTAAGATGGGAATCAAATCGACTGAAATAAATCATTTTATTTTACAATCTTATTGGCGTTATAGATATTTACACTTCCCTATGTTTAATTTAAGCTATCTAGACATTGATAGACTGCAAAAAAAATAAATGACTTTGAGATTGACAGGCGGACGGGACGAAAATATAAGGGATCTTTTATTGCCATTTTGCCCCAGAACCCTAAAACCCCTAAAAGTAAGCGTTTTTCCTTTATGATCGCTGAAGTACCCTTGGGCAACCAAACGTTGTCTTATGTAGAGTACTTAATTAAGATTTGACTGGGAATTATTTCCGAGTTTTGCGGCAACATCTGTATACCAATTGTGTCTTTGTACAAGAACCAGTTAATTTTACAGACGAGATCCCCCAAAGTAGAGTTCCGTACTTATTAAATAATTTATACCTTTAGATATTAACATTATACCAATATGAAAGTGCTTCTTTGATTTATTAAAAAGTGCATTAAGAATAACGAAGTTTAAATGACTAGAGTTGTTCGATATATGTAGACAACTCGCAGAATAGTTATACATTTTTGTATTGAGTGCGGGAAAAGAGGTTATGAATACCAAGTTTCATTTACTCTTCTGTTATTTTACATAATCGCATATGTAATAACAAATCTGTTGTGCCTATATACGGCAAAGAAATGGGTTTACCACCCTAAGCATAGACTTAGAATACGCTTGACCGTTAGGTCATCATATCACTTGCTCATAAAAAAAACTATTAGGTCTATTTCCGCTTGCCTTTAATAACGTCAGCAGTGTCACTTGTGACTATTTGAACTTGGAGTAATTCTTACAATAAGCCTTAGCAAATATTTTACTGGGATATATTATAAAAAGTGGTAAAGCACTTTCTTGGTCGACTATACATTTTATATATTTGTCTCTAATATATTTGATATAATAGGTGCTGTGGCTCAGTGGCGGCAACATTTTGGTAGTGATTACCAAAGTTAGGCCACCTACGCTGCGGTTGTGAGTGGATGGGTGACCATTCCAATCATATTTAGTGACATACATCACAAGCATCTCCGTGCTTCGAAAGGCACGTTTAAAGTTGTTCCCGGCTAATATCGCTTCTTGATACTAGTCGTGAAGCCTAGTCAGAGACCTTAGGGCGGGTTAATAACTACTGTCGGATAGTAAGGTCACTGGCCTTACAACACACCTCTATCAATCCGCACTGAGCCCGCATGGTGTAGTATGGCCCAAACCACCTCATAGTTGAGGTGAGGCCTGTGCCCTGCAGTGGGACGTAATATAGACTTTACTATATTTGACGACCTGACAGAAGTAGTGGGTAATTCGTGTTCGCTAAGGGTCCCGGGCTTGATTTTCGGTAAGGGTCAATTCCGAAAATATTTTTTTCAAAATTGGCTCGAGTCTGTAAAATTCATTGTCTGGTACCATACAAGGATATTAACTCTTTATTTCGAGATCATGACAGTTGATGTCTTGTCTGGCGCATTTTTATTTTGTTGCAGCTTCAGTAAATCATAATAATATGAGACTCAAATAACGGTATACCTCTTAAACTTTTTTTTATATTGGATAACATCACATACTTTACTCTGTTCCTATAGAAAGTAGCCAAAGCACTTGTGTTACAGAAATCAGAAACAACGACCGTACCACAACATTCAGACCCGAGACAATATAGAAAAGTTATTTTTCCTACATTAGCCGACCGGGAATGGAACCTGGGACCTTAGAGATAGCGACACCAAGTCCGGTATGCTCGCCTGTCGGTTACGGAGGTCATCAAAACTCATGATTAACAGTGAACGAAAACTAGTAGGTATTCGTAACTTTTTCTAGAACAAAGTTGGGACATACTTAACAGGAATCTAACTATGGATCACATAAACTCTAATCAGTACCTACCTAAGATAAGTTTGTTTCATATAATACGTCAAACTCTAAACAGAAAAAGTGTCAACTTTCACACATTTAATGGCCTATTTGTAAAAATAAATCATTTTGATTTTTGATAACGAAGTTTCACTTATTATGAGCTCGTGGTTAGGTGCTAGGACAACAAATTAATAAAACAGGTATGAATGAAAGTATAGTTGCCTTACCATGATGTTAGTTACGTAGACTGGTTTTAATGACTACTTATCAAATATAAACGAAGGATGAGAGATAACTATTAAAACTAGTGTTCTCCCGATGGTTTCGTCTGCTTGAGTGCGGATCTTCAAAACCATAGCTACGTATTTAGTACGATATTTTACATAAATACGACCGACCCGCCTGTTAACGAGCCAGCCATGAATATTCTTGCATATTCAGTAGGATATGAATCACAATACTTTTATATTTTAGAAGTTAATAAAAAAAGGTGGAATACTTAATTTTCTGGACGGACAGGTCTATAAGAGTTTTTGTACAAATCTCCAAACATTATGTTTTATACAAAACAACTTAAACTAAAAATATCTATTTTCACCTCTTACAAAAAAAAAACCTCATTGTCACACTCCCCATAGTTACTGTTTTCAATACTGGAATGTATGTTATTATTTTAAGACTTAAATGTATTAATGGTTTGGCGTAAACCTGGAAAATGAAAACGTGCTTTACTGCAGTTACCTAGATAATATTGCTAATTAGACCAGTTTTTGTTAGTAAAATAGGTGTAAATACGATAGTGAGTTTGGCGAACACCCAAACGATAACAGACAAGGCTTCGTATCTTCACGTTAACAGCTTGTTTGCGGCCGATAATGCCAACTCCGGCCCTAGCGTCTGCGATTAACGCTATCGAAATTACAATAACTAAATTTCAAGATCCGGATTCTTGATTAAATCAAAGACGGAACCACAACTGCGATTCGACAACCAAATGATACTTTCTCGTATCTGTTTTTATTGTTGAGCTGGCTGAGCTGAGATAGATAGCCGATGCTTAAAGCTTTAGAGTTAGTGCTATTAGTTCCGGCTTTTGCCATAGAGGACATCCGTCGTTATTTTCAACCTTGAAAACTCAAGAGTAGCCAAATCTCATCCAATTTAATTCAATTTCTAATTTGCAGTATACAGTAACAGATTAAAACAAATATATAAAACATGTTATAAATTGTACCATGTACCTCATCCTTATTATCTATCCCTCATCATCCTTATAGGTACTTATTACAGCTTAATGTCATATGGAATATTGTTAAAAGGCTCAGCAGCAGATATTTAGTCTATCTTCTTACTACAGAAAAGAGCTGTACGGACAAATTACGACCTTCAACCCCGAGTCTCGTTATAAGAACTATGTATTTATAAATAAATTTAAAGTGGCCTCTCAATTGGGGAAAACATTTTCTTTGGGGCTAATAGGTATAAGGAGTAAAGTGATATATACCTTTATGCAGTACATATAAATGTATCCAGCTATTAATTCAATAGAAGGAAGCAAACGCGTATTATTAAACTGCAATTCAGACAGCAAGATGAAAAGCCAGAAACCTGAATGGTTAGAAATTTGTCAAAGCACCTCATCTTGCTTAACACAATGACAAATTTCAATAGGAGCTTAGGTTACAGGCCTTCAAATTTGGAACATTATGTCTCCGCAATTCCAAAAAACCCTTCTATGACGTCACGGGTTTTCAAGATATAGCTTATATAATACACATACTAACTTCTCAACTTTCTCTACGTGGACTTTAGAATCAAAGATAAGATTTATAAAAAGAGGTATGAATAATCCACACCACACGGGACCGCAAGAACAGGATAATTTATGTGTCAAGCTAGATAAAATGTGACTGAGTAACAAACATCTTCTCATAAAAACCTTCACATTTTTAATAACGTGAGTTGAATTAAATAGATAATAATTACAAAAGCTAGCAGCAAAAACAATTAAAGTAAGGCGAAATTCACTTATAGAATATTCAGAAAAAAATAAATGGTTCTAAATGTATTTAGGTCAACCCTTAAAATATACGCGGCTTCATCAATGTTTGCATAAGAGCTCAGGCTCAGCCACGCATGGTGCCCCGTGAGACAACTGTCTTTTCAAGACTACGTATTCCTTCGCATCGGTAGATATTGAACTCTAAACGACAACGTTGAATGAAATGAAAAGATTAAATAGTACATTTTAATCAATTGGTTTTAATGGGAATGTCAACAAAATTATGAATCGGTATAATTTTTTGTAACCACTTTTTCATCATCATCATAACAGCCATCGGTCGTCTACTGCTGAACATAGGCCTCCCCCAATGACTTCTATCATGGGGGGGGATTGCCAATACTCACCACGCTTGGCAGGCGGGTTGGTGAGCGCAGTTTTTTTATAGGATTTCGCACGCAGATGCTGCTGCCCGTCTCGTGCTGCAGGAATTAGTCGCCTTTTACAACACGCCTCTTATTGGCGGTGGGGAAGTGTATTTTTACGGCCGTCCCCACACGGCACTTTTTAGACAAAATATATTAGAGACTTCAAACTCGACGAAACTCGAAACTTTAGAACGCTAAGGGTCGATTTCGGGTTTCAGTCAATTCAGAATACGAACTTAACAAATTGACATGTATCTGGGTGTGCTGGGAGATTCCTTTGGTATAAATAATTGTCTAGTTGGTATTTCGTAACATATGGATATTAATATTAAGCTTTAAAGTTCCATCTTTTGTAAGAGTTGTGTCTCCTCTGCCAGCTAAATGGTCGCTTTCATAAATTTTATTAAAAAAAATAAAACCGACTTCAAAACACTAAAATGCTAAAAATAATCCTAACACTTAAGTACCTAATCAGTTACTTTTGGAGTCGGTGCCAGCCGATGAGAGATTCAATGTTTTTGTTTGCACCGACTCCAAAAGTAACTGATTAGGTACTTAAGTGTTAGGATTATTTTTAGCATTTTAGTGTTTTGAAGTTGGTTTTATTTTTTTTAATAAAATTTACTTATTTCATCAATTTTTAGTGATAAATCCTAATCTAACTGCTGAACACCGATTTCATCCCCTATTTTCCTACCCTTAGGGGTGATTTTTATTTTGTAAACTTTTAGCATATTATCTTTGAAGTATAAGCTATTCAATAAAACAAAAATCATCAAAATCGGCTTATATTTGTCGAAGATAGGTAACAAGAACCACAACCAAAATACTATCTGGGTATATATTTGTTGATTTTCTCAAAAAGTTCTAAATCAATTTCGATAAAATTTATATGGGACCACCTCTGAAGTATGATCTACCAAACAAAAAAAGAATCATTAAAATCGATCCATAATTGGCGGAGTAATCGCGTAACAAATATACAAAAAAAAAAAAAAAAAAAAAACATACAGTCGAATTGAGAACCTCCTCGTTTTTTGAAGTCGGTTGAAAATATGAAAAAAATGACGTCAGTAGTCTAAGTATCAAAATAAATACCACATATTCTAATGGGCAATTATACGGAACCACATTGCCCGTGACCCGACACGCACTTCCAGTTTTCCTTTTGAGGTATGAAATCCTAAAAACATAAAATATTCTCAGAAAACATAATACACTACAACATCAAGTTGCGTTAATAAAAGGGATGTAGGTCGTTCGCCACGTGCCTGTCATACCGTTGCCAAGTAATGGAACAATTAGTTTCTTCCCATCAAAATACCACCGACAGAACGCTATGTCTGCAATTCCGTCTTCATCACCATTTGTATAGGGTCTAGATCGATTATAATAAGGATAGGTGTATCTACTCGTATATTATCACTATTCACAAATAATTCCATGACATAATTTAATTATAAATAAATAAAATTAAAGAAGTTTTAGCTCGTTTTAGTAGAATTTAGTTTCACTCTCTTTTAAAAACTACCTGGTTCAATCTGAATAATATTTAATGGAACGTACTTCAATATAAGAGAATTAAGTCATACATTGTAATAAAATATTCAGTTGTCCTAAATGAATTGTTGTTTTTTATTTCTGATGATGTAAAGCATAAGTACCATAATATGAGGTTAGTTTTAGTTTATACGAAATATTTAATAACTTGTGCTGGTCAATAACATTACATTTTTATCTAAATAATTATAACATTTTTTTTAGTTAGTTGTCATGATAATTTACACTAAAGCCAAAAAAATTAAACATTTTACTATAGGTAATCGTTGATATCAACCGATTATCTAATCTAAATATTTTTTTTGTTGGCCCATTTTTGTATTAGGTAATAGGGAGCCACGCTGCACATTTATCCCGCCAGGTGTCGCATTGTGTTTGGTCTGCTCAAAGTAAATATTAGATCATTGGTTCTGCTTTCATGAATTTGTAGCATGGTGCAGATATGCTACACTGATCAAGTAAAACTACGATAAAATGTCAATGTCGTGTCAAACACATCCTTTAAAAACACTTAAATATATTATTTCTTAGTATATTCTCTTTGAAACGAGGCCTGTGTTTATTGCGAATACATTTTTGTGTATTTTGAGCTACAGAATGGTTGAGCACAAAAAATCTTTGTTTTTTTTATATATTTGGACTCAATCCCGCTCTTTAAGCAGTGCAGTAATTCTGCCAATATCAATGTGATTTTCTTGATATAGTGTTGACAATAAATAACGGGTGTTTAGTTTGTATTGTTTTTCTTGGATTCAGTGAAGGCTACTCTTCCCGTAGAAGCAGGTTTCAAGACGCTATCGGGTCTAAAGCAAGTTGTTTTGAGACAAGTCACTTGAAACTCGGTGCGGCGTTAAATAAATTATATTTCAATAGTTTCAGATCTTTATCATTTCACCAAACATTACGAGTAGAACACAAACTACACTAAACTTGCATTCTAAAGCTCTTTAAATAATAAATAAAAACCATTAAAATAGATCGACCATGCTTTTCGTTCGACTACCCCCCACCGAATCCCCTTTCTTTTGATTGATGGCGCGGATCGTTGACATTGTTTGACAATACCAAACACACTGGAGATGGTGATCAGGGGGGTAACCATAAACTCTTAAAACAATCTCAAATTACGCCCATCCGTCAATTTGGTACCATGAGGTCGTAAAAACAATCTTGTTTCATCGATTTTGACAACATACAATTTTGTTTATCATTCACTCAATTCCATACAAATGACGTTTATTTTGACACTAATGACAGTTACAAATTGATTTCTTATGTCAAAATTATTGGTATGGAAAATGGTCATAGCAGACATTTCATTGATTTCTTAATTTCTGAATGAATACTGTAAAAACAGTAACAAAATCTAAGAAATAAATGAATTATATGTATAGATCTCTAATTTTAATAATGATACTTTGCTTGGCTGCTACAAAATTGTAAAAGCAATTATGCTGCTTCGAGATTTTGATTTGAGCTTGTTTTGAATTTGTACCATGAACTACATAATTAGGTTTTGTTTAGGGATGTAAAAGAACGAATGTTTTGGATGTTTTGTCTATTAATTGCTTTGAGAAGAAAAGAGACGCAATAATTCAAACCACTGACAACAGATAACTTCGTCTCTTTCAATTTTTTATCTCCGAAGTCTATGGCCTAATGTCATTGCCATCCAGGGAATGTATAAGTACTACGAACACCTACTTATAAATTCTTTGTTGCTATTAAATGCATGAGACAGTTGTCCGAAACATGAAATTGTGGAAAAGAGAACGGAATAATCTACTCTTTTATAAAAATAATAAAGGCGAGAGGTAATGCAATTAAGCGGTGGCTATACGGCTTTTTAAAATTGAGATTGTCAAATGCTAGACATTTTTACATGGCTCAAAACTGTTTCCAAAGAATGAGCTATTTGAGCTATAAATTTTGACTAATGTTGAGACTCAGTTTCGGAACCGATTGATAGGTTTGACTTAGGTCAGCTTCTAATAGTTTACTTGATCAATGCTAATAGTATGACAGTTGTCAAAGGAGTGACACGCGGAAATTTTAAAATCAAAAACTGATAAAAACCATAAAAATATTTATTCGTTTTTATGAAATCCGCCAGCGCATCAAAGTTACCGACGTGGCAAAAAGGTGGCACGACTGAAAGGGCAAAGGGCAGGCCACGTATGCCGTAGAGACAACGAAAGATGGAACCACAAGGTCTTGCTCTGGAGACCCCGCACAAGAAAACGAAGTGTGGGCAGACCACCAGCAAGATGGTCGGACGATATTGCAAAGACGGCAGGACCGGTCTGGACAAGATTCGCCGCACTAAGAGCTAGCTGGAGAGAGCTTCAGGAGGCATATGTCCAACAGTGGACAAAACATATGCTGAAGAGGAAGAAGAAAAAGATGATGAAATTACGTTGTCTAAATCGTAGTAATTGCACCTTGGAGCAAATGTCTTGACATTAAAATTGCATTCTGCAAAATGAGGCACGCATTTCACGACTTTTGCAAGTAGTGTTTAATTTTTCCAGAGAAAGTGATTATTATTTTATTATAATGAGATCCTAGACCCTGGATAAGAACAGCAGGAGCAAAAACGAGCTTTTTGTCTTAAAACTGATCTACATTCAATTTAGCGCATAAAATACATCACGACCTAATATACGACTTTTATTTTGAGAATATACAATAAGGTTCCCAAGGGAGAAGCTATCATGCCAACCTACTTCTTTTTTGTTTCAAACCAATGAATACGGATCTGCGAGCATTAGCTAAACATTTTATTTTTACAGGTATTGATACATTTTAATTACGTAATGAAGTGGCGCTTAATCCAAAACTGCTCAATTAGGGGCCTGCTGCAGAGCAAACTTACAAGTACGAAAGTGCGCCTGAAGTGCTCATCAAATCTTAAACCATAGATACGTGACCCCGGGTTGTTCTTACTGTTACATTTAGTTGTAGAGTCTTTACTGAAGTTATTTAAAGCCTTGCTGTTAGGGGATATTTTAATTTCTTTTCTGATATTTTGAAACACACAAGTTTACTTACTATCATAATAAAAAGAAATGAAAATAATAAACGTATCAAACGCCACTAAGTACTTTAAAAGTCAAGCAAGTAATTAGAGGGACATAGGTGGGTCAATTTCAACAAGTCCATTTTTTTTGTCATTACGGTGAACTTTTTTATTTATAACTTTTTTTGAAATAAAACCATGTAGTATTGTTATTTATGATATTGTTATGATTAATCTTTACTCGACATCAAATTGAGTTCATATACTTAGGAGATATAGTACTTTAAAATTTTGGTGTCACCGATATGAAACTTCTCATCACCGAAATGAAAAACGCGAGTCACCGCAATGAAATTACTTATGCAGTCACCGAAAAAAACTAAACTGTTACCACGCAATGCACCTAAAATGCTGCTATCCTAGTTCCATAATTACTTACCTACGTTTTGAAGAGTGCTATCACACAGTACAGGTTATCCTTTTCTGACTATACTATAATGGTATTGAAAGTATTAATTAAAATGTACCATACATGGATATTAACTTATTTAAACTTAAATTCATTTAGGAACATGTGAGAATAAAACAACAAAAATAACAAATATATTGTAATAATCAACCATAAAAACTGAAAAGATAAAAACAATATCAACACATAAGTACCTAATCAGTTACTTTTGGAGTCGGTGCTATCCGATGAGAGTTTGAATGTTTTCGTTTGCACCGACTCCAAAAGTAACTGATTAGGTACTTATGTGTTGATATTATTTTTATCTTTTCAGTTTTTTGAAGTCGGTTTACTTTTTTTTATAAAATTTACTTATTTCATCTATTTTTAGTGATACATACAGTGATAATCCTCAACAATACGAATCTTTTCAGTGCAAACATAAGTTAACGGCTGAACACCGATTTCATCCCTTATTTACCCACCTTAGAGGTGAAAATTTTCCAAAAAATTTTCAATATACCATCTTTAAAGTATAAGCTATTCGATAAAGAAAGAATCATCAAAATCGGTTCACAAATGCCGAAGATATTGGGCAACATAGGTACAAAAATCAGTTGGCACGGATGGAGTTCATGCAAAGTTTGATGATTTTCTTATAGATCCCATCATCAGAACTTGATCAAATTTATATGGAACCATTCCGAAAGTAGTCCCTTTCGAACAAAAAAAGAAGTATCGAAATCGGTTAACCTGGTAACGAATGATCGCTGAACATACATAAAAAAATAAATAAAAAAAAAACAAAGATACTGACGAATTGAGAACCTCCTCCTTTTTTGAAGTCGGTTAAAAATATACAGGTTGCACCCTTTCCATGTTCAAAGGGTCCAAACTCTACAGCCTGCTGACTATCCGCGCAGGATTGCATTCTGCAGAATCATGTTAAATAAAATAAGGGAAGACCTGCAATTTTTCAATAAAATGTTGTGAACGAGGAATCATCCCTCATGCCGGAAAGATGGATATCTCAACATCCACAATCTACATAGCTAGCAAGTAGAAAACCCACATTTGATGAGGGAAGATCGGTCCCAAGTTCAATTTAAAGTTAACTTTTGGACTGGGATTATTGGCGGACAGGTGATCGGGCTATATGAACATCCAGCTACACTGAATAGTGAAATTTACCTTAATTTTTTACAAAATGATTTACCCGGCATGCTAGGAGATATCAGGTTAGAAGTGAGGCGGAGAATGTGGCTTAAAAATGATGGGTGCCCAGCTCACTACGCAATAGTAGTAAGAAATTATTTAAATCAACACTACCCACAGAGGTGGATAGGCCGGCTCGGCCCTATTTTATGGCCACCCAGATCGCCGGATCTAAATCCCTTGATTTTTTTTTTATTGCGGTTGTCTGAAAGACCTTGTCTACGCGAGACCAGTATCCTCAATAACAGAGTTGCGGACTCGCATACAAAATGCAGCTGCATACATAAAAACGTCTGGTTACGCGAGCCGCATCAAACATCTATATATATAAAAGAAGAAACTGACTAACTGACTGACATATCAACGGACAGCCCAAACCGCTGGTGCTAGAGATTCCAAATTTGGCATGTAGGTTTCTTATAAGGTTAAAATTCACCCTCTAAAGGGGTGAAATAGGGGCCCAAAGTTTGTATGGGGAAACAAGATTAGTCAGACTCTTTTATTCAAAACATCACAGGAGTGAGTTCTCCTTACGATAAATGAGTAAACATGTTTCAGATTTTTTGAAAAGTCAACTCCTAAAAAGGGGAAGGGGGCTGACAAAGTCTGAAAATCAACATGGGTATTTTCTATGGTCCCATAGAAAAAGTTGATGTAATTTAGCCGTAGAATAACCCCTTAAAGTTTTATTTCACCTTTTCGTTACACACTGTATAATGTAAAATAAAACAAACGTAATCTCTTGTTATTTGTCTTCACAAAATCTTATTGTGTATTAGTCATTACTAAATCAGGTAGCACAAAAATCTATCTTTTGGATGGGGACACGACTCTAGCAAAAATATTTCGGAATTTAAACAACAAAGGTTAATATTTCGGAAACCGATCACTGAATCGAAAAATGGTCTTCACAACCTCGCAATTTATTTGAAAGACCCATCCAACGATACCCCAAACGATGGTGTAGACTAAAAATAAATAATTCATCCCTTCTTTACGTGTAGGGGAGATACCCTAGAATTTTTGTTTTCAAGATATTATTGTACCATTCTGTCGGCGTGTTTAATGTTTATACTCGTGCAAAATTACAGCTTCCTAGTACAAACAGTATCTGTGCTAGGCCGTGGACTGACAGACGGACATGGCGAAAGTATAAGGGTTCCTTTTGTACTATTTTGGTACGGAACCTAAAAAAGCACGTGTTCAATATTTTTGAATTACGTTTAAAGTGGACTAATTATCATAATTTAGTCAAATAGCCTATTGCCCACGTGAGCAACAACTGAGATTATTCTTTTAACTAGTAGCTACATTTTAGTCCCCAAAACAAATATATTCCTTGTGCAACTAAAATGTAACAAAAGAAATTATGGTCTGTTTTTCACCGAAGTGAAATAATTTGTCACCGGAATGAGAAAAAAAAACACCGAGATGAAGATAAAAATCATCGAAATGAACAACTTCTCACCGAAATGAAAAAAAATCACCGAAATGATATTTTTTCTCATTTCGGTGTCAATTTAGGTCACCGAATTCACCGGAATGAGATCACCGTCATGAAAAACAGCCAATAGAAGTTAACACTACAAGCACAGTATTTATGATAGAAATAAATTGATACTACCTACTTGATCGGGCGACATTAAGTAAAAGTACATATATTTAATAAACATATCGGATCATTGGATCACAACTTTTATCCACTCACGTGAATGAAAAAAAAAGCGGTCCCAAGTCACCGGAACCCACTACTTACGTTTTTGGTGGGAACACCAGACAAGCAACACGCGTCCTCTCACATCAAGCGCTTAGGCGTCCCTGGTGCGCAAGTTTACTGTGCAGTAGCGAGAAGCTAGTGTTGTTGGATGCCTAGATATTCGCGTACAACGAAAATTCACCGCGGTGAAAAATCTAATTTGGACACGTGAATTTGTACTTACCATTCATTAAATACAACAGATTTTGTAATGAAGTTTCCGCAATAAAGTACTGCCACTATTTAGGATTTAAATAAAAAAAAGGAAATCCCTAAAAAATCAACTGTTTTTATTATATGATTAAAAGTATACTGAAAAACAAATTGTGCCGCTTCACCGGTATGAAAAACTTAGGTGTTTATATTTTTTTTTTCCTTATTAGCGACAATCATAATGGAAAAATATTTGTAGGCTGCTGTAGGAGACAACATTTTTCATCTAAAAAAAAATATTACAAGTTAAAAGTGCCATCCTGCACTAGCAGTTTCAGCCATGCCGTTTACGATTTGGTGCTGGGAAAATCACCCAGGTAAACAAATATGTTTATGTTCTTAATATTCCATCAAATTCTATTGTAGGCACTGAGTATAGGTCTTTTGTAAACTACATTTTCTAAGCTCAAACCACCTACATGTGGCCAACAATAAAATTTCCATTGTCTGGTTTCTGTGACCCCCCGATACAGAACCCTTCGAGAGTTAATTGTCAACCGATAAACCACTTGACACTAATGTTAAATCCTGTTGAATCATAAGTGTCACGTGATCGTCTGGTGGACAATTAGTTACCGAACGGTTCTGAATCGAGGACGGGTTAACTAAACGTAAACGTAAAAAGTTTTATGTAAACCTAAAACATTAAACCCTGTTTGTGCATTGAATAAATGACAAAAAAAACATTATTTAGATTTGCGTTTAATTTGTTGTCAATTGTTGGATTTCTTGTGCGGCAGGCGAGAAGACCACGCTCCCCGTCAGCGCGACAGAGCCGCCGGTATCAGACACAGGCCGGTGTATTCGCAATGATGGGCAGCGACTGCCAAGATCCAAATCATACCTTTACTAATTATTATTATAAATATAACAGTTAATACTGTAGATTCTCAATCACGCTTTAACGGCTACTAAATTTAATTAGCTGAAAGGCACACATGCATTGGTATTGATCTAGCCCAACACTTAAGGTTTTTTGTGTTACCGTGGGACGATTATTCTACTAATATAAGTCTACGTAGACAAAGTTGCAGGCAGTAGCAAATATAATATTTTAAAAATAGGTAAGCTATTGACCTAAAAGGTCACCATCATCACCATCATGTTAGCCTATTGCAGTCCACAGCTGGACGTAAGCCTCCCCCAAAGAGCACGATCTCCAGCCACTTCCAGCCATCTTCCTAACCTAAGCTCATTGTTCCATCGTGCTGGGGGACGTCCAACACTACGTTTACCGTGGCGTGGTCTCCACTCAATTTAGTCCACCTTTCATCGGTTCTGCGATAGATATGGCTGGCCCACTGCCACTTTATCTTACTGCATTTCACTTTACTTACTTGTACCTATAAAGTACGCTCTTTACATATTTGGTAAAATCTCAAGTTAATTAAGTACATTTAGACATAAGGTAGCAAGTTAGTAACGTTATAAAGCCGACCAAGTGCAAGTCGGACTCGCATCCTTCGTACCATCGTACTATATTAAACACGAGATACATCATTTCAGCCATGGACGTCTACTGCTGAACACAGGCCTCCCCAAATGGTTTTCATTGGGGGGGATTGCCAATACTCGCCACGCTCGGCAGGCGGGTTTGCGAGCGCAGTTTTTTATAACATTTCGCAGGCAGACGCTGCTGCCCGTCTCGTTCTACAGGAATTAGTCGCCTCTTACGACACGCCTCCTGTTGGCGGTGGGTAAGAGTATTCTTTACGGCCGTCCCCACACGGCATACATACGAAATACAAATTTTCTTAAAAAATTTAGTAATTATATTTACTAAGTATTACTCTTAGTAATGGCAATAGTATGTATTGCCATTATTAAGATCAAATTCAAATTCAACGTTCATTTGCCAAAATGCAGTTAAAAAGGTAATATAAAAATCAATTAAATAAAAAAAAAGATCAAGTAAAAGTAAGCCGAGATGGCAGTAAAGAACACACCAACAGAAGGCGTGTCGTAAGAGGCGACTAATTCCTGTAGCACGAGACGGGCAGCAGCGTCTGCGTTTCGCCATCCCGCCTCCAAGCGTGGTTGTGGAGATGGTGGTGGGTCGGGATATTATGAGCACGATCGAACGTGCGACGCGCCTAACTTGTTAAATAACCCACACATGTCCAGGGCAATAACATCTTTCCGGACGTATTGTCGTGCTAATCGTTGAGCTGGTGGACCACGCGTGCAAGCGTGTTAGCTGGAGCTTGGTGGACTCGCCACTGCGGAAACTAAATTGTTTGTCATCTAGTGAAATTAACTAGCATATTCAAAGCAGCAAACGCTCGAACAGCTTTGCTACGTGTTAAATAATGTGATGGGTCGATAGCTATAAGGAAAACGTCACTTGGTCTTTTCCTGGTTCAGAGAGGACTATGTCGCAGTGCACCCCGCTTACTATACCTTTGGAAACTGACTGGAGCGGAGAATGTATTTAAGAGCATAGTAAGACAGACCCCTCTTGAGTCGCAAATAAGTGAGTATCGCAAGACGATTTGAGTTCTATACGATGAATTTAACTACTCATTTGAGTTTTTGAGCTATCAATCGGGATTTTTTAACAACCTATTTAACTACCGGGTTCTTATTAAAACTAGATAGTACTAAAATAAAGCGTACATATTTATTTCACTATTTATTTGTGTCAATTGGCGTTTTGCAATGATTTTATGAAACTACTATTAGTATAGGTACACTTGTATGCTCTGTGCATCGAATTTTAATTTACACAGCTTACAGTTTCCTGCGTTCCTAATCATTGCCCAGCATAAGCTTTCTTCTCCTTTAGTACCAGGGGTTACTTAAAACTTGAATGCTTTGATTGTATTTTTCTTGAAAATAATCTGCAATAAAACTATTACTATAAAAAATATTCTGAATCGACGTTGTTCGACGTACTCGTACATAATACAATTTGAATGATTGTTATGATGTTTCATTAAACCATTTTCTAATCTCATTTCTTACTAACTGAAAAAAATATTTTGTGTTTCTGTAATTCATATTTCTAAAATAAAATAAATTATTTATAAATGTTGACAACAAATAATGACTTTTACTTTTTTCTAATAAGTGCCACTGATAAGTACTGTCAAGATACCATTGCACTAAGTAGGTTGGTATCGGACAATGCATTGTTCCGAAACATTTATGAAAAACTCAGAACTCAGTCGTAGCTCATTTAGTAAAGGTGATATCTACGATAGAATAATTTTCAGCGCTGCTGACATGCCTCCTAGTAGAAGCAAAATAGATTTTCTTTAATATTTTGGCAAATTTAGTACGCAAGAATAGGTATTTATTGATTTCACTGACATTTTGTTAATTTAATTATAACGATTCGGACCACTTGCAACGCATAGACTATTTTTACATACCATTCGGTCTTTCCCAGCCTTATACAAGATTGTTTTACGTAGATCATGGTACCAAATCACGTGACCTAACATATAATCTCATATCAAAGTGCAACCAAACAAAGTTGGTTTTGTAAGAGTTCATGGTTACCCCCCAGAGATTAGTTTCGCATGTGCTTCCCTATTGATTGGTAAAAATATTTGTATTAATTATGTATTTGAAAATAATATAGAACATTTAGAAATAAAAGCAAATGAAATTGTCCGCTTTTAAAAATCATTAAGCGTGGGAAAACAATTACTTATGGAAGGATAAGTAATTTACACAATTATAACTCGTGGGTGGTATATCTATAGGGTGCTAAATGAAAACGTTAAAAACAGACAGGACGTGCCTCAATCAGCTTTCGAAAAAAAGGTTTTCCTAAAAGCTTTACAAATTTTTGAGATGTTGATGTTTTCTTTTGCTATGAGTTTTGTAAGTATTATGTACTTAAATGAGTTGACTTTCTCCTATTTCGTTTTATCAATAAAATACTTTTACATTAAAAAAAATTAAAAACAAAACTATTTTTGTCATAAACGGTAGGACCAACATATTGTATTTATAACTTAGACATATTTGACAGATGGTTGGGCGGCACGATTTTTAATAAAAAAAACTGTATTACAATCGTAAATTAAAAAACTGACTAATAGACTAAATATTATGACTTTTATTGTAATAAAAGTCTCTCTCTAGGCTGAATTCCTATCAGTTTACGAATCAGGCATTTTGAGGATTTGTCATTTTGTGAATCTGTCATTTTGAGAATCTGTCATTTTGCGAATCTGTTATTCTGCGAATCTGGCATTTTACGCCATTTGTCATTTTGCGTTTCTGACATTTTGTGGATCTGTCATTTTGCGTTTTTGTCATTATGCGCCTAAACCTTATTTGTCTATCTGCCTTTTGAGGTTTTTGAGACACCCTGTATGCCTTATGAATAGGGATTACCACATATTATAATAATCTCTCCGGGCCCTTCTGCATGACAAATTGCAAACTAATATTGTTAGGGATTTATAGCGTACCCCAAAACTATGTTCCTCCTACTGTAGGTATTGTATTTTAATGATTAAGATTTGATTGCAAAGTTAGGTGTTCTGGGGAACTATATTTGAAGACAATATTAAATAGAACGAAAACTAGATAACTACATGTGATTATTGGAGCATTTTATTATAATTTATTTAACAATAGGCCAGTTAACCTATGAAGATATTTTGTAATAAAATTAGGTACTTACTCAAAACATTAAATTGACATTTCACATTAATTTATCGTTTGACTTATTATTATAACAAGTGCTCTTACATACTACAGACATTAATAAAGTAAAATATATGCGATATTTTCTTAAATTTTGTAACACTATTTTGAAATCTTTTTGAATTATTTATATATTAATGAATATCAGTAATGAGTAACGATATTTCGTTCTGATTAGTTTCAAATTTAGTTTGTAACTAGAGTTTCTTCCCATTAATATGGTAGGTATACTAAGGTAGACGTGTGGCAAAATGAGCATTAATTGTTTTGCTTTTCAGAATATTTAATTTAGAAGAAACTTTATTTTTATTTGCAATTAAATGCAAATTGATGAGGCAGTCAAAACCGCCTTCAAACAGTTTATAGACCCCCGCTCCCAGGCTTTTTTTTACAAACGGATCAATGATTTGCCTATAAAATGGCGAAAGTGTTGAAAATAAATTTCTTTCGAAGATGTTCTTTCTTCATTTCGAAGATGTTCGAAATGAATTTGAATTTGGAATTCCTAATCAAACGCAAGATAATATTTGATGTTAAAGATGCCAGTATTGAATATCGGCAATTTCATATGTAAGGACCTAATAATTATCTAAAGTCATTGAAACTCGGATTGAGCTGAGCATTACCCGTTTGATCGGGTAACATGCTAACTTAATTGCAAATAAAAAAAGGGATCAATGATCTGCCTATAAAATAGTTTAAGTGTATCGATAACAACGGCGCATACTTCGATTGATTAAATAATAATATCATTTAAAAAAGTTGATTTACTTTTTTAAGGTAAGGGCCTAGACCACAATTTTGCACTAATGCTTGTGGGTAAAATTCTCATAGTACCTACTTATTAGTTAAACTTTTATTACTATTAATCAAAATTAATATCAACTGCTATAATGTATATTCTGGATACATATTTGGACTGTTTTGCTAAATAACATTACAGGGTTACGTTTCAAGGTTGTGCTATTTTTTTCATATTTAATTATTAATATCCGCTGTTAGAAGATGGTACGCGTGGATAATCTTGTCTCATTCATAAAAAATACGCACGCACTATCTCTGTGCAACCTAGAACTGCAAAGTTCAGTGCACTAATAGTCACAATGGCGCGCGATAACAAACATTAGCCTTTACGTCGTAAGGTACATTTCTAACAGCAGGAGCGCCCGCGCAAGCCAACAATCGGATCGCGTTGATGAAATTGCCAATAAGGACCTTATGCACCATATGTGCACTACATAGGGTCGTTTATGTCTCTGGTAGGCGCCGTGGCGTACGCCTGTTATTATGAATGACCGAGCAGGTCACGTTGTGGTTTTTCCCGGATATTTTAAAGTTATTGTTATTAAAATAATAGTAAAAATAAAAATAAAAACGATGAAGACGCACTTTTATATATTTCTTTAGATCTTATTTTTAAAATTTGGCTCTACCTTGCAATGTAAACCTGTATAATTATTATAAAAACAAACTAAAAAATCATTTTTACAAAGTTACAAAGTATTACATAGTGCATAACTTTAACATACCAGTAAAAATCCCGTCAAAATCGGTCCAGCAACGATTTCAGTCGGAACAAACAAAAAGAAAGACAGACAGACAAAAATAAAAAGTACTCATTTTTTGTAACATGTATCGTATATAATTTTATTTATTTAGTATAAAGATAGATAGATAGATACTCTTTATTGCACACCACACAAAAAAACAGTACAGAGAAACAATAAATCTAGAATGGTACAATTTAGTCGGTCTTATCGCTAAGAGCAATCTCTTCCAGACAACCTTCAGGTAGAAGAAAGTTATAAAGCTGTTTTTTTTACATTGAAAACAAACACTTAAATTTTATTTATTTTTATTATAGTATAGATAAAATAACTTCCTGTTTAAATAATGTTGTGAGTGTACCAAGTCTGTAGACTCACAAATCTTATCGAGTGACAGGCGCAATCTGTTTTCGAATAATTACTCCTGAAAGCCGAGGCGGGGAAATTAATTTCTTTGTCAAAGCTGAAGTTACAATGATGTCGTTACGAGCTCTCGATGATTCGAAATTGACGCGATAATGCTCGATCTTTAAACTCCTTACTTAAGGTAAACGTTCGTTTTACACTTTGCTTAGCAACTTGGAGCGAGTTTCTGTTTTTTACTTTCTAGGACTCTAGGTTTTTATAAAAAATATTCCTACGTTTTGTTTATATTCATAGATAGCAGTGTCAAACATACTTACCCCCTTATTAAAGTAATATTGTATTTTATTAGCCATAAATAAAAATAAAAATGACGATGTTCAGCAGTGGACTTCCTATGGCTGAAATAGAATAGAATAGTAAAAAAATTTTTGAAGTGATGTAGGTATTGTAGGTATGTCATATCCCTAATGAGTCATACCTAAATCTTAAATTCTTCAGTTATTATGAATAAGAGTTATAGTGTTTATAACAAGAAAAAAAGATCTAGAACAGAAATTAATAACGTTTAAAGAATAAAATCACAGTATGATAACATATAAAACGTAAATGATACGCTATTATTATAAATAGTAAAGAAATGTATAATATCATACACACAACAAAGCCTGTCTTATTTTCAACTATGTATGTAAACTGCAACTTCAAAACGGCTGCACCAACTTTTAAAGTTGCTAAATTAACAAAGGGCGAAAGATAGGATTTCCTGATTACATTTTTCAAGTTTTCACAAAGGCATGCTCTTACTTTGCGTCACCTTAAACCACTTTAAGCGGTGGCCTGTCTGAAATCATAATGTGGTTATTATTTCACCCCAGCTCGCGGCAGAGGCGCTGCTGTCGACAAGTCGGCCATTTTCGCTAAATTATCGCTACTCGGGCGCGCAACGACAGAATCGAGGACGTCCCGACTTGCACAACGCATTAGCGAAAAATATTAAATATGAAGAAAATACCCTTTTTCCTGGCTTAATGTTAAAAGCTAGATGTATTTCGGAAATGTACTTAACTGGACTACTTTTGTTGGTTCTGTCGTGGCAGGTGAAATATGATGCCGTTCGTAGTAATGAACGTATTATCCAAATAAAACTTTATTAAACACGAAATAGCAGAATATAATATTAACAAGATTAATAAGGATAAGCTACTTTTCAGTGGAAATATTTGTGCTTATATCTAGGTACTTGAAAGAAAACGAGTACTTATCACAGAATTTCTCAGCGTTTATTAATAAATTATTTAATCATAATTTGGTTTAAATTAGCTACTCCAATGAATCTCTTCACTTTCTCGTTGAAATTAAAAGACCTTCACCCTCAAAATGGAGGGTTTAGGCGCTGAACAGACATAGTGTTAAGAAACTGTGAATCAACTCTAGTTGCGAATTTGATTTATCGATTATTATTGTTTCGCTTGCTGAACTGCGTGTATTTATTTTCCTTATTGCTGCAACTAGAAACTTACTTTACTTTTATTACCTAATTAACTAACTTTACTGCACTTTAATTAGTATCTCATTTAAGACAACTGGTCCGTCTTAACCCGGCGAGAATATGGTACAAAAATTTTATATCGGGAATGTGGAGGGTTCTCATAACCCTGTATTTGATTTATGGTTTTTTATTTATAATGTGGTAATTAAAAAAATATTTAGCAAGAACATAATTAATAGTTAGCAATTAAAGGTTTTAAATAAAAAATAAACACTAGTAGGCATATAAATGTTGAATTATTTGAACTTTTCGAAAAGTGTAAAAAATTATGAACATAAGCAGAACTTTGCGTTAACATGTAACGAAAAATCTAGATGATCAAATAATCATTAATATATGGTTTATTGCTGAGTAAATATGGTCTATCTGGCTGTTTTCCGGTATTAGTTTATTTTGGGATTAAACACTTTTTTTTTTGCATCAACCAGGGCTAATATTTTGATCTCTTTCTTTCCCTTTTTTCGCGGCATGAATTTGCATCTGCCTCTGAAAGCAAGCAGCGTTTCATATGGTAGTAAATTTTCACAATAAATGCCTAAAAACACAAAGAAATTCATTAAAACAATAAATCAAAAGAACGATATAAAAATGCAACATCGCGGTTGTGGAAGGGTCATAATTACCCTATTTACGTTTATGCGCATCTACAAATCGAAATTACGTAAACTTATTAAGTTATGTGTCGAGACGCGAGAGTGGACGGGGAGCGATTGATTAGCTTTTGCCGCACACTACATTGTGATGATTTTACTGACAATGCGGTAATGTAACCCTACAGACACTTGAAAGTCGATACATGTTAACACAGAAACCTGCATAGTTGAAAGTGGCTTCAACTACTAAATTAAGAATCCTATACGTCTTTTAGGTCTTTAGATAGCGCCGGTGCAATTACTTGTATGTCAACGTCACAGAATATCATTTTTTTAATCGACAACGACAACCGGTTCTCAATTCGGTACTGTTTTTTTAAAATGTTTGTTACCTCAGAACTCCGACATTAATGAACCGATTTGAATATTTTTTTTTCAATTGAAAGGGTATACCTCCAGATTGGTCCCATTTTTTTTTCAAAATTCAATTCTGATGATGGGATCCTTGAGGAATTGTGGGCACTCCTAAAATATTATAGGTATACATTTAGCGATTTTAGTATATTTAACAACAAGTCAAACATTTGCATTCAGAAAGTATCATTTGCTGAGGTGGAACTGATGAAGGAGACCATAGTTGGCCACAATAGTTTTCCACGAGTAGCGATAAGATATTTTCATTAAGACTTGTCTGTCTTAAGCCTTGCCATAGTCGACAAATCAAATTTTAATAAATAATTCTGGTGAGAATGATACCATCAAACTGATCTGATGAAGAAGGCAGAAGGTAAGCATCGGAACTCTGTGATAAAACAATGTATCATAGCCGTGTTTGGAGTTATTTGAATTGTCATGAGAAGCAATTTAGCTATAATTACATCCCAGATCGCCATTTAGAATGTAAAAAAAACACTAAAAAACAATTTTTTATAAAAAAAATAAACGAATTTAAAAACACTAAAAAACTTTAAAGAAACAATTAACACTTTATACCAATCTTAATGTTCGCCACACATTCTACTTCACAATTTAGATACTTATGGCGTTACACTACACCCTTTACTTAGGTTGTAAGCAAGAGTAAGCCAATATTAATAGACAGGTAGATAAGTAGGTACTTCTTATTTCACACCACGCTAAGCAAATAAGAAGTACACTTCGACCTGCACAATTCAAGAATAATAAAGTTTCTAAGTTTGTGTAGGTATTTGTAAATCACGCATCCAGTCATATAGTTTATATAGTTTTGCAGATGTCGACAGTTTCCCGGCTATACTGCGCAAAAAAGCCGGCTCACTTCCAAGGCGAGGTCACGGCAGCCGCAACAATCTTCTACAGGTCATAGCTGGCTGTGGGGACTGGCCACTAGTCGAGCACATGTCTCTGTCTGACGTCACTTATAACCATTAAGTACCAACAACGTAGTTAATAAGTTTGCTATTCATTTACTAACATAAATTGATCACTGTATTCCGATTTTTTTAACTGCTTATAAACGAGAAAAATAAAGGAAAACTGTTGTCTAAACATCTACACTGGCCCTGACATTCGAGATGTAAAATTTGATGAAAATTTAAATACATAGTCTAGGTAAACCTGCTAAGGTTATCTATCTTAATTTTAACCAAGTGCTTAATTAGCTTTATGTTAATTAAGCTAATTAGTATGTAAACGTCGTAGAATACATATCAAACAGTAACACTTTTTAATCTAAAAAAGACATACAAAACATGACCTCAGTAACAAATACTTGCAAAAATACATCTAATTCAAGAGCTAGCGTGCTGGATGCACTCTAATTCATTAAAATTCAAGCAGAGCTTTACTTAGCGGGACGTTTGCAAAAGAAAGCGAGTAAATTTAAAGTGAATCTACCAAGATTTAGTGGTGGTTGACGACAAAAGCAGGGAACGAAGCGGAGAGGGCGGGCCGCCACAAGAAATATCTACTACGCTTGCCAAACCCTGTCTCGCGGTAAAAATACTTATATTTCTATCATTTGCAAGGAGCGAAGTTTTCTAAACTCGCTATGAAAGTGGAGCATTAAACATCTAATACAAATGGAACTCGTTGTGCTGCGAAGAGTTCTATACAATTTCTACCTTAGTTTACCTGTCTGGAAGAGATCGGTTTTGGCTATAAAGCTGCCTTGATTTTGCGTTTCTATGATTTATCATGTTTTTTAGTATTATTTATTGACACTTTATTGCACATTTAAAAGCATTATCTACCAGTCAGCCAGTACTCAAACAGAGAAGTAGTACGCCTGTACTTCAGTGCAAGTGCGGCGATGCACAAAAAAAGACACCAATTTTAAAATAGACATATTTAAATATATAGGTATTATTTTAATATATACACACACTAACATTACATAGATACTAAATAATTATAAATATATTTGTTTATTTCTAAGTGCTTTTTAGTGCGGAGTGCGTTTCAACCGGCCAATTTGTAAGTCACTGGGGGAGGCCTATGTTCAGCAGAGGACGTCCTGTGGCTGAAATGATTAATTAATATTATTTGCTATAATCGTATACATACACATAATATAGTATACATAACAAATTATAGGTAATTTAGGTCAGCAAGTTAGTGCTATTTTTTATTTAAATTTACTATATTTTTATATCTAGTACCGTTTTCTTTTGGTCAGCAGTGTATCGATTAAAATGGGATACTGGGTGACCCATTTTAGTTCGTTTAAGAAAGGGGCATCGTGATTTTTCTAAACACACATTAGTTTAGTGAAAATTGATACTTTTAAAGTTGGATTTTTAAAACCTGTATGAAAACCAAAACTCTTTGGTCACATAAATCCAAAAAACGCTCATTGCATACTTTAAAAATAATAAACCACTCTACATTTAATGCCATTTAATGGCCTAATTCTAAAACAAGAGTAATTTATCTTACACTAGGTCTTACGAAACGTATTATATTAGATAATATAATCATGACCTCTTGCTTGCCTGACCTGTATTCAAACTCGTGTAAAATATCTATCACTATACAAAAAAAACACAAGTTTTATAGCGTCATTTCCTTTCTAATACATAATTTTGATCGCCAATCGGTCTATCAACATTCGCAACATAATAAAATCGTATACAGAAAGAAGAAGTAATCCGAACACAAATTGAATACATGATTCCGTTGGCTTAGAATGGCTATTTGCGTTCACAATCCTCCTCGTCTAAACCGTGTCGATTTCAATGAAATTGTATTACGTGACTAGCTCTAGCCCGCCATTTTGCACAGGAATATTTCTTTTTGAAGTTGTATCTGCATAGAGATTTCTGATGCAATAAGAATTAGGAATGTAGGCAAGATAAATATCTGCCTTATAGAATAGATTAGAGGATAACTTATAACGGATATGTAGGTTGTAGATTCCTTGTTAAAAAGATTTCGTTCTCAGATCTGATACTGAAAAATGTGTGATTGTAGTTCGTTTCGAAAGAACTTGTGAGAGACTTATGTACTATTATCTCATGGGTTAGAAAAATTACCAAAATATGTTTTGTAACATAAACATCAAACACTGGTTTAATTACTGTCATGCTAGTCTTTGGCTACGCTCAAGGTGAATCCGGTTTTACAATCTGAAAAAATAGAACTTTCTATTAACAACGAAAAAATACAATCACTCTGGAGAGCTGAAGAGATTACCACCTACCATCATACATACAAACACACTACACCTCACATATTTATAATATTGCACAATAAACAATTGTTTGAAAGGAAACCATCAGAACTAATAATGATGTAGTAACCTGATTGTTTGGCACAAACAGAAAACGCAACATAAAAACGTCTATATTGTAGGGCAAGCCGAGACTAAAATTCAAATTTGTTGAGAGAGACTCCACGTCCTCGCCTTGTAGGTAGATTCAATCAAGTAGGGATCCGATTGTACCACTGTTTCATTCAAATCATAGAACGACCCTGAGAAAATATTCGCATAACTTCCCGTAGGTACTTGGATGTTATCAATATGACCATACATTATTGAATTTAAAATGGAAAATATGTAGCAAAAATTCCGAAGCGTAACCTAAGATAGGCATCCCAACGGGATAGCGTTGCCCCAGCTTCGGAGTGTACTGACGTGTGTGTATGCCTATACACATTACCTACACACACACCGAAGCTGGAAACATTATTATAAATAACATCTTGCAATATTGGCCATGTGAGTTTTTGGATAAAATTTATAAAATTGTAATGGGCACGAGTATTTGTATCTGAGTCATATCTTATCTAATAAATTTAAGCTAGATGATCAAACCTATATTTGATGATGATGATGTCCTCCCAGACGTATCCGTCGACGGCGACACCCCAAACAAAGATTGCATTAGACATTCTTCCTACCATGCGCACGCACGTGCCTCGCGAAACCAAATTTAGTTTTGAAGGTGCGGTAACTAACCACAAAATGTTTATTCACACCAATTAGTTAATTTTAACATTTCATCTTTCGAACGCGAGGTCTACAAGTATTTAAACACTATTTTAGATATTAGGTTATTCTGCAGTATTTTCTTACTTAAAATAACATGCAATAAGTTCATCAAAATTGTGTAGGAACATTCAGATGCTCCATAAAACTACGTCTAGGTAGATGTTTGTTTTTTACGAAAAAACCGGGCGATTTCGATGTTGACCCTATAGTATAAGTTATTGTATCTCAGTAGCGTGCTATGGAAAGAGCTATGCTCGGCGTTTCTTTGCGGGATCGAATCAGGAATGAGGAGATTCGTAAACGAACAAAAGTTGCTGACATAGCCCAACGGATAAGCAAGCTGAAGTGGCAGTGGGCGGGGCACATAGCACGTAGAACTAACGGCCGATGGGGCAGAAAGCCGGCAAGCGCAGAGTAGGACATCCACCTACAAGGTGGACAGACGACCTGGTAAAGGTTGCAGGAAGCCGCTGGATGCGAGCCGCTTTCAACCGGCCAATCTGGAAGACACTGGGGGAGGCCTATGTTCAGCAGTGGACGTCCTATGGCTGAAATGATGATGATGATGAACTGATTACAAAGGGAATTACATGACTTCATAATCACGCTGTATACTACAAAGTGCTAAACTCGAATTGACTTCATAGATAGCATTAATAAGTTTTTCATAGTCTATTATATATAGTTTTTTAGTTTTTTAGATTTCATACAAAATGATGTGACTACGCTAAAATACAGTTTTAACGGCCAACCTCTATGAGATGGCGAAAAGCTCAGTATTCGTTTTAATGCTTATTGCAGCGCAGAATTTAATAAAATTTTTAGAATGTCATAAAAAAGTTTATACACGTTTTATAATAAACAAATTCAATTTATTGATCCATAAATTACATTAAGAGAGGTAGCGCGACGAGAGAGAGGGAGAGAATCACGAGATCCATTTTTTTTTTTAAAGAATATGTATTATACACAACATGTAATTATATAGGTATGGTCAACATGAAGGTTACGTAGTAATAAGTAAATACGTATATTATTTTGTATAGGTATTTTATGAAAACTCGATTTTAGTAAAAATATTTACATTTTTAAAAATATTGATATGAAAATTAAAGGCCACCTAAAAATAAAATAGTTAACCTTAGAATAATAACACATAGTTAGAAAGATAATTCGGTACTTTGCGCAATTAAAAAAATAAAGCAAGAAACAGTTCTGTGTGCAAACGTTTATATACATACAGATACACGCACACCACTAAATGAGGATTGCTTTTAAAACACATTTTCCTCAAAACCTGGGAAACTTATTTAAGTTTCCTATTTACGAGGATTGCCTACCTGTAGATTGCCATGTGCATGATGTGCACCTTTTATTTAATTTTGTCTGTTAAGTTCTGTTGAACGTAAGGGATTTTTAAAATCTTGCTTAAGCTTGCCTAATTCTGCTTTGTCATAATGTTGATTTTCGCTTAACTGGTAACACCAAGCATGTACAAACTAAATAAAACGATAGATTCTTAGGTTAAATATTTAAAAGATTAGCTGTGAAAAGCGATTTTATCACCCTTTTTATGGTTTTCATGGTTTGGTGTAACACCATTTAATCGCACAAACCGTCTTAGTATTTTATTTTCAGAAAGATGTTTGGTGCTCATTGTCAGGCGTAAGGAGCTATTTACACATTGACTTCCCAACTATCAAAATAACCTTGTAATATAAAAAAGCATCATCATCATTTCAGCCTTAAAACGTCCACTGCTGAACATAGGCCTCCCCAAATGACTTCCAGTTTGACTGGTTAAAAGCGGCTTACCTATCAGTGCTATAATGGAGGCCACGTACCCGCAAGCGCAGCATAGGACGTGCACCTACAAGTTGGACAGACGACAAAGGTTTCGCTTACAACAGGTCAAATTAGAATCGGGAGAGTGTTATGTTTAGCAGTGGTCGTCCTATGGATAAAATGCTAATTACCTGGTCCTAAAGTGGAACTGACGTAGACGGCTGTTGGATTTCGTAGAGAGCGAATGTAGGTAGGTAGGTACGTTAAAATAAGGAAAATGATAGGTAAGTTTTGACGGGAAGGGTTGTGTCAACAACAACAAAATAAAAATAAAAAGTATGATATTTCATATCAAAAGTTTCCTGGGTCAAAAAAATATTATTCTGTTTAGTCCTTCAGTTAGATTATCAAAACATATTGGAACCACTTTTTGTCTTTTTTGTCAATCAAACAAAAAATTACGAAGATAAACCGCATTAAAGTTTGCACGTGATGTCACGCCTTGCTAAAAAGTGTCGCAAGGCGTCACGTTACGCGAAACTTTAACGGGCTATATCTTCATCATTTTTTGTTTGATTGAGAAATACATAAAGAAAAAATACGTGTTCAATATTTTCTGTTAATCCAACTAAGTTAACTAGTTTTTTTTTGGAAATTTATTTATTTGTCCAAATTTGTTAAAAAAAAAATAGTTTCTTTAAATTGTGCGCCCGGATAAGGTACTTATCCGAGCGCACAATTTACTATCTATGCGTTAGTCTTAAAAAATAACAAGGTGATTGGTAAAACGATTCTTCTTCACATTGCAGCAGGTGATTGAGGAGCAAAATTGCAACAAGTTTTGTTAATATAATAAACTTACTGCGAAATCCTAAAATAAAAATCTACATTACTAAGTGTTTTTTTTACATTTCGATGTTTGTTTATTAGGAAATGTTCTTGCAATTTTACTCCTTTATCACCTCCTTAGAGAAATCTATCGTTTTACCATATTCTCCAATAATAGATAGTCACAATATACAATCTTAGATATACAATATGTTTAAAATAAATGCCTGAACATTTCAAACACATACATACTAATATTAACGCAGTTTATATTAAAATTTCATATTCTAAAATCGAGACTATTTTAAAGGTTCCATTAAGCATACCGTATCTCATTTGCAGTTGCTCTGTTGAATTGTAATCTATCAGACAAAGCGCACGGACAAAGACCGGGCAATTATGCTAACTACCACTAATTACGAGTTAATTAAAGAGGCTTATCCGTACTCACTTTAGGTATCGATTAACAGTTTTACCCACTACAAAATAGGTACATTTATTCGTGTCTATTGGGGATTTCATAAACATAAATGATGGAAAGGCTTTGAACTTACTCTGATCATTCAGATAGAGCTTACCTGATGATCTAGTTTGATCAGCAATATAAAATACCAGTCAAAAGGCTTAACTAAGAAGCTAATGCTTAGTCATAATGTAAGATTTCTCAAGTCAAGTGTTTCTCAATAGAAGTGGTTTTGATTCCCAAGATAACAATAATTACATAACTAATTAAAACGCGCATTTATTCGAATTCAATAAGTTCCACAGACATTGAGCTCGTGATGTAGTGTCTGCACTACAAGAAACAATAGTAGCTTCGCAAAAGTCCCTAGTTTCCTTAACAAGCAGTTGGAGGGCGGCCAAAACAACGGACGCCGTGTAAAACCGGGGACACACACGTGTCAGAAACGGGAGAGGGGAAAAATGATATTTCACACGTTGTGCGGTCTAAGTTTAGATGGTCACGTTAAATTTAAACTCTACAATTTAGAGTTTATAGTCTAAATTATTACAATTTAAAGTAATTTACGTATGACAAGAAAGGAAAACTTGCATTTATATTTTCTGTGTATCGTTAAAAATTAGGCTTTGTTTTGTTAAATAAGGTTGATTTGTTTTTGGATCGCATCTCTGTGTTTCTAGAGTGTTGTGATTATTATAAATATATTAACTTCAAAATATATTTTTTTGAGTTTTTCTGTTATAAATTCTGGTACCTGACAAACTAACCAATATGTAGAAAAATAACCTCACAGTCGAAAATTTTGTAAAAGATAAAACATAAATAAAACTTTACAAGGTAGGTGCAGTTATGATATGTGTAAGTGTTAAAGCTATGGTATTATAATAACATACACCAAAACAAAAGGAGTGCTTACCATTTAATAACGAAAAAATGAAAGTCTAGATTTCATTCCACCACAGTTAGTTAAACAACGCTTATATGTAGGCCCCACTTAACACTAACATTGTTAACTTGAAAATCAAACTAAAATATAAAATGTTTGATTTAATAATTGCCAATAAAAGTGTTCCCCTCGCACGAGTGTACCAGACTTTATTTCACTGAAATGCACTCGTATCATTGTGAGTCAGTAACCTGTAGAAGGCAAGGCCATTAACTTTCTTCAAAAATCCTTAAACAAAGCAAAATGCCATAACTTGATAAATTTACGGAAGTACTCTTAATTTGTATACGCTGAGTACATTATTGTATATTCTCTGGTGTGGTGCTAACATTATGCATTGAGTTTTAACTGACTCTCGTTTCTGAATAGCATACTTTTATTAACGCAGTCTGAATGAATGGGACTCTTTCGTGTTTCAAGATTAAGAAGTTGCTGTAGGTACATTTTATAAAATGTGCTATTCATGCAAATTCACATGTTAATTTATATTCAGAACTACGGAGACTTTACGTCTCTGGTAAAGTTCGTTACGCGAGCATCTGTATCCGTTTTTGTGTACGGTAGGTACGTAAGCCGGCTCTTCGAAAAATAAGTTGTAATTATACCTAGAAGTAGTAAGCAGTTCTCAACACAACATGGTACGAGTGTGGGTTTTATATTTCAATCATTAAAGTCTTAAATAACGTTTATTGTAAAAATATTAGTTTACCTCAAGCCTAAATCACTACTAAACAGTTTAATATACCGAACATGAAATAATTTTCCATAAAGACCTTATGCAACGATACCTATTGTGTTAACCAATGTCAGTAAAAAAATCACCCAAGTAGGTAGGTAGATAACGGTACGCTGAAATCAATATTTTTATAAAATTTTATTTCATGAGTTTGCCGATAAATAAATTAAACGTTAGATAAGCTGTTAAATAGTTTTGACATACGGATAAACAGACGGACTAGACAAAATTTTAAGAGTTATTTGTCCGTCTATAGGTTATAATAACTATCTATAAAAACTGTAGTTTTGAATTAATAGTAAGCTAATGTTTTTATTTTACAGAATATGTGTTATTGCGTCGGATACAACAAAAAAACAATTACGAAAAACCGGCCAAGTGCGTGTCGTGCCACGCGCAATGTAGGGTTCCATTAGTTTTCTGTCATGATATTATTATATAGTTACTGTTTTACATAGTTAACAACATCGTATAAGTAATTTTATTCTCTAGCTACATTTAACAAGTTTACCCAGTAACCCACGGTACCCAGCTGTGATAGTTTTTCTTTTAACTTTGTTATATCATCATCATCATTTCAGCCATAGGACGTCCACTGCTGAACATAGGCCTCCCCCAGTGACTTCCAGATTGGCCGGTTGAAAGCGGCCTGTCCAGCGGCTTTCTGCAACCTTTACCTGGTACGAGTTTGTTATATACAGGGCTATTTTGAAAAAATTAAAAACCTTTATTTGCCATAAACTTGCTATTCCTAATACCATATTTGAGGAAAATAAAGAGCAAGAATAATGCGATTTAAGCTTAATATTACGCAAACGGATCCGTTAATAAAAAAAAGGTACCATCACACTACAAAAAAATTTAAACGACGCATACAACGATACCCCACGCCATGGGATAAACAAAAAAAAACAACCCCACTGTAAGAAAGGACAAAAAAAAATTTTTTTAAAGATTTTATTCCACCTCTTTGTCGGCGTGTTTAATAAGTATACCCTTGCGAAATTACGGCTAAGAGTCTCCGAGCAAAGCCTCAGATAAACAAATACGTGGATAGTGTAAATAGTATAAGTCAATTGATAATTTTTGATTTAGCAATTACAGGCTACTAGCGACTATGATACTTTTTATAATAGGTGTAGGAGTGCATCAACAAAAAAGTCTAAAATAAATCTCTGAAGGAAGACATTGTATAGGGAACTTGACATTATCGCGGATAAAGTCAGGGGGAATTACAAGTTGTTGTATCCCGTATAACTAATATGAAACCTTGTCAAAGCTGTAATTAATTGGGCAGTACATAATTTATTATAATTTTAAATTTTGTTAAATAATAAACAAAAAATTTGTGTTTTCCTTGTTCAACTTGTCACCCTGTATTTCCTTGATAGTAAGTAATGAGTTGCTTCTGTATGCACAGCTACAGTCATACAGTTCGTCATAGGTAAGTTAAATTTTATTGTACAGACTGTCTCTTTAGTAAGAATTCAGCTTATAAGGGGTAAGTATAGTTTGACTTGTAGTCGTGCACCTACAACAACTTTTCCAATGAGACCAATATCTAAATCATGCAATATATTTTAGATGCTTCAAATATTATCATCAAGATAGATAATTTTTCTAAGCCAAAGTAAAAGGAAATTCTACATTGCTCTCTGAAAGTTGTTATTTCAGCTGTTTACGCGCTTTCTAAGAAATATACGATTTCATATTCACCATATATGTCGCAGGTTACATCCAGAACGGGCGCCATAAATTTTCCGTTAATATTATGAATTGTCTCTGTTTAGTAAAGACAAATAATGTGAGGTAGAGGGTCACCGCGGACAATCGACATAGCTTAGCGGCCGCGGCGTCATAGCCACGAGTTTAGACATCCCAGGAGGGAGACGTCTAAGTTTGACCGCGGTAAATCTTCTCACAATGGGCCCTAAGGTCTTGTTTCAGCTTTGCGACAGCTCTGCTCTCGGGAACAATCCTATTTTACAACTCCTACCCGATTTCCAGCCCATAACATTATATAAGGTACTGATAGATTGTTATATTCTTAGAAATTTACGATTCCTAGCTAATTAATATTTCGATCCAAAGACTGTCAGAAACTATTTATTAAGAAATGGTTCTTGAATTTTCCTAAAAGAGACGTTTAACTTCGTCCTCTTTGATTGCTTTTCAAAAGCTTTCACCCAAACGCTAATTGTTAGCTTTTAATAGAGTAGGTATAAAAACATAAATTCGTTAGAAATATAAGCGTACATTAACAAAACTTAAAATCTCTCCATTATAATTAATTAATTGATGTGTTTGAGATTGACATCTGTTTTTGTCGTTATATTTATTAAAAAATGGAAATGACGTTGGTACACTTGTTAATTTCACCTGCATTAATATGAGCCTTTCAAAAATTTCTCGTTGCTTTAAATAAAAATAGCAACAGCTAAAAATTCCTGCATTTAATGAGAACGCGAATAAAACGAAACATCATTTCATTACGTATAGGTAACAAGACGGCCGCATATAGGTAACTGGGTCGGCATCAAGTTAGCTCGCGATTCTTTTCACGAGCGAAAATGTCAAAAGTGGCAAAGGGTGGGCTACACTTAAAATGTATGCAAATACGGCGTTGTCGAGACTAATCTCTTAGTCGGGCGAGGCACGGAGTTCACGCGTCCGCGTCCTCGGCAACCGTGGCTAATATGCAGGGTGCATCACCCAGAGGCTTTTACCCTCCTTCCTTCCGCTGCTGTTTACGCGCTGCGGACCTAAATGAGGGCACTCCGACTTAATGACAACCACCGCCATTTTGGTAACGACAGCCGACATATTATTTGCTCCCTTTGAAATATTTTATGTTCACTAAAACTCGATTGTGTCTTAATGATAAAGGTCACGAATCACGATCAATGTCATTGGTAATGTCTGAGTGTTTTTTTTTTTGTATTATTATTGCAGAGTGTCAAAGTCTTTAACGACTTTTCTTTAATATAATTCTTGTTTAATGTGGTAATTGTTTGTATGCTCATGTTACGTTTACTTGATCTTATTTAGTTTTTAACATTTGTTTTTAGAAACCTAAAAATAAATGATAAATACTTTTTTTTTGTTAATTTTATGTGTGTTTTTGTTTGCATAAAATGCTTGATTTACAACATCTATTTTTGATCTATAATGGTAAATGCTTGAGTGTAAAAATAAATAAGTAAAATAAACAGTACACCTGCACCCTAATATAGTCTCTCTCGGCTTACGTCGAAATCGTCCCCGTCCTACCCAAGAGTTCTTGAAGCTTACAACTCAATTTCCTTTAGCAAAGCCAGGATCAACGAAGGTAAACGCTCCTTAGCTATTTTATGAATACATCATGCCTTGAAAATACTTAAAATGTTTACAGAAACCGTTCTACGTGGGTGTCTCTCATAGCGAATTGTATGCCTAAGCAGCAGTTTAGCTAGCAAATAACTTTTCAGCTCTGGCTAGGTAAACAACTGAGATTTATACATCGATTCAACTAGTAAGCTTATTAACTAAACATATAAGCCACTGCAATAGTCGAAATATTAGATAGAAAGGTACTCTTTGTTTCACATAATACAAAGTAAATAAGGTACAAGAAAAACATTTTAAGCAGCAACAACTTTCTTTTATATAAAAAAAACGGTCAATTGTGAGTCGGACTGGCGCACCGAGCGTTCCGTAGAAACTTATGTATGTAAATAGTTCGTCCATAAAGGGAATAGAGTCTCGAAAATTGTAATCACTTTTTCCTAGTTTGTTAAAAACAATCTTTGTGATGTACGGTTTTTGGACTATTCCGTTAACCTTTAGGTAGTCGCGTGGGGTCCATTGGACTCCTAGCAACTTTAAGCACCATAGCAAAGTATGCAATTTATGTATGTAGTCAAATTGCATGGTTCTAGGTCAACGGGATCCTATAGGTTTTTGATTCCATTGCGAGTTTAAAAAATGCGACATAAACAGCCGTATGTTTTGATTGCGTTGACTTAGAAGTTTGATTTTTTGACAGCTCTAAGGGATTGTAGAGATATATGGTTATATACTTCATATTTATTTTAAATCGACACTTCCACCCGTTCCTGGACAAGAAATTCATCTTATAATCATCACAAATCTCATATCTTTACCTTTTAAGGTACGAAACCGTAAATAAAACAGTAACGCAACAAAAAAGCTGTAGAAACAGTAAAGTTATATTCCATAAACCTCCGAAAGTGGCTCGAACGTAGTCTTATTAGAAGAGCTACATTATTTTTATTCACCGTAGATTTATTATCTAATTTTCATTTGACGTTACATTACTGTATATATATTTTGTATTTTTCTCTTAGTACGTTTATTTTTACTAAGACGTAGCCGTGGATGTAACATAAATTTAAGATTACCTAATAAAAATCAAATAAATATATGTATAATAATTTACCAAACGATCTAATCGATTCATAAATTATAGTCAATTTAAAGCATATCTTATCAAATGGCTTCATAATAATAATTCCTACTATGTAAAGGAGTATCGTATGTATCCCTAATTGATTTAGTGTAATTTCTTTTGACTTTGTTTAATATCCTTATGTACAGTCATCGGCATTTATTAGATAGTATCCACTATGTTCGCGCAATTACTGTGCTCGTGAATACGTTTGCGAACGTTGCACGCTCAATGTTTGCGAATATTCCTCTATCTGTAGCATTTGCATGACTTTAGGGGCACGAGCACAGCAAATAATATGTAGGTATGTTAATGTTTAAAATGCTTATAGTAACCAAGTTTCTTGCGTTAACAAAGTAAGTAGGTAAATTAAAGATGGTAAATACATCTTCTAGGCACTAACTCATAATTTACTGTCCCAAAGTACAAGTATCATAGAAAATCAAGCGACAAGTATGTCTTTTATGGATCTATTTGGATAAATATAAAGAGATAGCTTCACACGCGTTGACTTCTATAGAACGTGAATGTGTATTTCATAATAACTGTGCTAATCACATTATAGCGCCTATTAAAAAATATTTCATATTCATGAAAATGGTTGTTGAACTGTATAAAGGCTGCTTAGACTTTGACCTAGAGATTTAACCAATCGTCGTATTTGGCTCAAGATTCTCCAAATGGAATTATAAATGAGCAGAGTCAGTCTCGTCTTTAATGCTGAGTTTGGGAATAAAAATCTGATATTATTTTGAATGACAGCAAGAGTGTGCCTAGCCTATTAGTGCTTTATAATTCTAATTACCTGTTTAGTAGGTAAGGTAACAACGGGGTGTTGTACGTGGATTTCTTTTTTCGGTAGACGGTCCATGACCATCCTAATGGACGGCTCAGAGCCCAGCGATATGACGCAGAACCCCTTGGACTGTCCATTGGCCCTATTCTCGAAGAACTTCACCCAAAGTGAAATTCAACCGATTTTTAACTTTATGTCCGACATGTAGAGATCAATATCAATTGAGGAAATTTGAAGTTTTGTGGTAGGTTGACGTGTTGTGTTGTTCGTCTGTACCTTACTAATTGATTAGGCATGGAGTGCTCAACTTTTTGGGCAGAACATAATATCATGGATCTGTATCTTAACCTGTAATGTTTTAATCCAAATAAAGAATTGAATTGATAACTTCAATGCAGAAATCATACTGTTTAAACAAGGTACTTAATAGGTTATAAGATCATAACCTGCTTTTATTTTTTAAAACAGTTACCTTCAGATGTAGCTACCTAGATAAGATTTATTGGTCTACATGTTTGCTAAGGTCCTCTCAAATCAACCCTCCTTGCCCCCAGCTTATAAAAGGTCCATTGGGATTTTATACTATATACATTCTAACCCTACTTATTATTTACGTCGTTTTTCACGAAATATATTTTTAATGCGTTTAGACATTATAGTACGTCTATGTCTAAGTGTGACGATGTTGATATAAATGATCACCGCAGTTGCATACCTACATTTTATATATAAGTTATAATTTAAATAATTCAGTTCTAATAATTAATTAACTATTAAATTTAAGTGGCGCTGTCAATACCTACTGGTACAAAATTAGTTTAGTAAAAGATTTCAACTAGTCACAACAACTCAAGACCAGTTTCGCTTTGAATCGTTAGAAGAGCTTCATTTCCCCAAGATTCACAGTTCAAACAGTAAAGCTGCGAGGTTTAAGGAGCTAAACAACAATGAAACAAGTTAAGGGGAGCTTGATGAAATTTTCAATCCGATGTCACGTATTTTTTAGTTCAAGTAGATAGGACGGATTGGAGTACACCTAGAAACTCCTTAACGCCATTATGACTCAAATTAAATTTAAAACTTGATTTTTTTAAAGTGACGAACTGGTATTTTCTGAAAATACCTATTTTTAGACTGACTTAACTAATATCTTTAGAACGGGCATTGAAAAAAGTCCAGCTCAGAAGGAGATGGATAACTAAGTTAGTAAAAAACTTAGGTAAGGACAGCGTTTAAACTAGGTAAATACATAAAATTTTTCAATAAATGAATAATAAAATAAAGACAGAAGAGTTAGTATTTTAGGAATCTAATGATGTTATCTACACCATTAGACAATGGTATTTTTATTAAATAATATTTAATTGTTGTGTGCCATTGTATAATAGGTAATGGGCTAGTTTCCTAAAAAAATCTAATTAGTCCGTCAGTTGGATTAACAGAAAATATTGGACACGTATTTTTTCTTTTCTCAATCAAACAAAAAATTATGCTTTTTGCTCACTTTGATGCGCTTTATCTTCGTCATTTTTTGTTTGATTGACAAAAGACAAAATATGGATCCACTATTTTTTGATAATCTAACTGACGGACTAAATAGAATATTATTTTTTTGACCCAGGAAACTAGCCTATTCTATTATATTTACAATGGCATACAACGATACGGATATTCATGCTTTTTGAAAAGGAAATGTGTAAAAGGATAGTGCTCCGGGCTCGGCTGCACTTTAGCAACCATATGCTTAGCATTTGTGCTTTGTGTACATATGCGTTAACGCACTGCATCTAATCTGAGTTCAACAAAATATAACGAGTTTAGATCTAGTGCCCAATTACTCATAAGGGTCAATTTCAACAAGTCCATTTTTTTGTCATTTCTGTGAACTTTTTTATTTATAACTTTTTTTGAAATAAAACCATGTAGTATTGTTATCTATGATATTGTTATGATTAATCTTTACACGACATCAAATTTAGTTCATATACTTAGGAGATATAGTACTTTGAAAATTCGGTGTCACCGAACACCGAAATGAATGAATAGTTCACCGAAATGAAACTTCTCATCACCGAAATGAAAAACGCGAGTCTCCGCAATGAAATTTCTTATGCAGTCACCGAAAAAAACTAAACTGTTACCACGCAACGCACCTAAAATGCTGCTATCCAAGTTCCATAATTACTTACCTACGTTTTGAAGAGTACTATCACACAGTACAGATTATCCTTTTCTTATTATAATCTTATACTATAATGGTATAAGAAAGTATTAATTAAAAACCATACATGGATATTAACTAATTTAAACTTAAATTCATTTAGGAACGTGTGAGAATAAAACAACAAAAATAACAAATATATTGTAATAATCAACCATAAAAATATACAGGGTGCACCCTTTCCATGTTCAAAGGGTCCAAACTCTACAGCCTGCTGACTATCCGCGCAGGATTGCATTCTGCAGAATCATGTTAAATAAAATAAGGGAGGACCCGCAATTTTTCAATAAAATGTTGTGGACGGATGAATCCTCATGCCGGAAAGATGGATATCTCAACATCCACAATCTACATAGCTGGCAAGTAGAAAACCCACATTTGATGAGAGAAGATCGGTCCCAAGTTCAATTTAAAGTTAACTTGTGGCGGTTGTGGTGGGATTATTGGCGGACAAGTGATCGGGCCATATGAACTTCCAGCTTCACTGAATAGTGAAATTTACCTTAATTTTTTACAAAATGATTTACCCGGCATGCTAGGAGATGTCAGTTTAGAAGTTAGGCGGAGAATGTGGCTTCAAAATGATGGGTGCCCAGCTCACTACGCAATAGTAGTAAGAAATTATTTGAATCAACACTACCCACAGAGGTGGATAGGCCTGCTTGGCCCTATTTTATGGCCGCCCAGATCGCCGGATCTAAATCCCTTGGATTTTTTTTATTGGGGTTGTCTGAAAGACCTTGTCTACGCAAGGCCAGTATCCTCAATAACAGAGTTGCGGACTCGCATACAAAATGCAGCTGCATACATAAAAACGTCTGGTTACGCGCGCCGCATCAAACATTATTTTATAAAAAGATGCAGGGCGTGTATCAGAGCGCAAGGACGCAAAGGTTAATATTTCGGAAACCGATCACTGAATACTCATTAATACTCATTAATACTCTCATTAATACTCATTTATTCAGTATATAGGCCCTCTTCCGGGCACTTATACACGTCCCAAAATATAGCTTTACCCTACCACCGCTTCGGGACTACATATCGGCTGGTGATGAGAAGAAACGGCGCAACAAACTCAGTCACCTTTGTCAGCCTTTTTTACAGGAAATACAATTACAAGACATGAAGTAAGTGCGAGCTAAACAGGTTGTCCATGCACTCTTGTCGTTCAAAAAATCGTCTACCTTATAATACCCTTTTTTCATAAGGTTTTTTTTTAATGTGAATTTTGAACTCATGTACAGGTAGTTCAACAAGAGTCTGTGGAACTTTTTTAAAAAATTTAATACATTTCCCCAAGAATGAATTACCAACTTTGTGAAGTCTGAAGCTCGGAACGGCAAGTTTATTTTTATTACGAGTATTATAATGATGAAAATCACTTTTTAAGCTAATCAAACTTAGATTTTTTCGAACGTACATAATATTTTCAAAAATGTATTGAGAGGCTACTGTTAATATATTAATATCTTTAAAAATCTCCCTCAGAGAGTCACGAGGTCCAAGACAGTATATTGCACGTACGGCTCTTTTCTGCAACACAAAGATTGATTCAATGTCAACAGCAGAGCCCCATAGCAGTAAACCATACGACAACAAACTATGAAAATAACTAAAGTATACTAGTCTTGCCGTTTCGACATCAGTTAAAAGCCTTATTTTCCTCACTGCATAAGCCGCTGAACTGAGCCTTCCTGACAGGGCAACTATATGGGGACCCCATTGGAGCCGGGAGTCTAATGTAATTCCCAAAAAAATTGTAGAATCGACTGCATCTATATGATCGTCTGACATATTAATATGCGTACTGACCTGCCTCACATTGGGCATAGTGAATTTAATGCATTTAGTTTTGTTTGCATTTAGCAACAGGTTGTTAGCTGTAAACCAGCGTATTACTTGAGAGAGAGCACTATTTATATCGTCAAAGGCAGCTTTACCTCTGTCAGTTTTAAAAATCAATGATGTATCATATGCAAACAATACTATCTCACAAAGATCTTTAGTGAAGTAAGGAAGGTCATTTATATAGATTAGGAATAATAGAGGTCCCAATATAGAGCCCTGGGGCACACCCATGCGTATTGGAGCTCCAGAAGAGTCAGTTCCATTGACATTAACTTTTTGAATTCTATCTGTGAGGTATGACTCTAACAATTTACCTGAATCATTTGAGACACCATAATGCCGTAATTTTATTAATAAAGTCTTGTGATCTACACAATCGAAAGCCTTAGACAAATCACAAAAAACCCCTAAAGCATCTTGTTTTCTTTCAAAAGCATCGAAGATATGCTTAAGGAGTGCAACTCCAGCATCAGTTGTGTTTCTACCTTTGGTGAGACCAAACTGCTTCTCATGCAACAGTTTGTTAGTTCTAAAATGTGATAAGAGTTGATTGAAGACTATCTTTTCAAATATTTTACTAAGAGCTGGTAGTATTGATATAGGTCTAAAGTTGGAGGGATCACTTTTATCACCGGATTTAAATAATGGTATAATTTTACTAAATTTCATTAAATTAGGAAACGTACCTTCATCAATACACTGGTTAAATATACAAGCAAGATGAGTTGCTATACTATCGATTATATGGTTAATTATATTGGTCGAAATGCCCCATAAATCTTCAGTTTTTTTCATATTCAGCTCTCTAAATGTTTTAACAATAACATCAGGATTAACATGTCTAAACTTTAGGGAAGAATTGCATTCATCCACATTTGATTTCAAAAAAGTTTCCGCAAGACCTGGCGTAGAGTTTAATTTATTAGTTGTAGCAATTGGTATTTTAGAAAAGAAATCCTTAAACGCGTTTGCTACTTCACTGTCTGATTTAATAATTTTATTATTAATATTAAGGCTAATTGTGCGATCCGATTGTCTGTTTCTGCTTGTTTCTCTATTAATAATGCTCCAAGTAGCTTTTATTTTATTTTTAGAGCTAACAATAATATCCCGAATATAATTAGCTTTAGCCAGTGCACATACCTTTTTGAAAATTTTTGAGAATTTTTTAACATATTTAATAATATTAGGGTCTTGAGTGTGCGCTTTTAGGTCGTATAATTCGTATAATTTTTTCCTACTTTTATGAATACCAGTCGTGGCCCAGTCACTAAATTTACATTTATTTGTGTTTATTTTAACTTGTTTTTGTTTAAATATATTATTAAATTCATCTTTGACCAATCCAAACAGATTTCCATATGATACATCTACAGTGTTACTGTTGGCTGGTAATAGATTTATTCCACAATCAATATTATTCTTAAATCTATCTAATTGGCTAGCAGTGACTGGCCTACAAACAATATCCACCATAGGCGAGACATGATGGTGCTCATATGTGGCTATTTGTCCACTATGATCCGATTGGAGACAATTTATCGAAAAGTGGTCTTCACAACTTCACAATGTATTTGAAAGACCTATCCAACGATACCCCAAACGATGGGGTAGACTAAAAATCATTAATTCATCCCTTCTTTACGTGTAGGGGAGAAACCCCAGAATTTTTGTTTTCAAGATTTTATTGTACCATTCTGTCGGCGTGTTTAATGTTTATACTCGTGCAAAATTACAGCTAGGAAGCCTAGTACAAACAGTATCTGTGCTAGGCCGTGGACTGACAGACGGACATGGCGAAACTATATGGTTTCCTTTCGTACCATTTTGGTACGGAACCCTAAAAAAGCACGTGTTCAATATTTTTGAATTACGTTTAAAGTGGACTAATTATCATAATTTATTCAAATAGCCTATTGCCCACGCGAGCAACAACTAGAGGTTATTCTTTTAACTAGTAGCTACATTTTAGTCCCCAAAACAAATATATTCCTTTGGCAACTAAAATGTAACAAAATAAATTATGGTCTGTTTTTCACCGAAGTAAAATAATTTGTCACCATAATGAAAAAAAAAACACCGAAATGAAGATAAAAATCATCGAAATGAACAACTTCTCACCGAAATGAAAAAAAAACACCGAAATGATATTTTTTCTCATTTCGGTGGTCAATTTAGGTCACCGAATTCACCGGAATGAGATCACCGTCATGAAAAACAGCCAACAGAAGTTAACACTACAAAGACTGTATTTATGATAGAAATAAATTGATACTACCTACTTGATCGGGCGACATTAAGTAAAAGTACATATATTTAATAGACTTTCCGGATCATTAGATCACAACTTTTATCCACTCACATGAATGAAAGAAAAAACGGTCCCAAGTCACCGGAACACACTACTTACGTTTTTGGTGGGAACACCAGACAAGCAACACGCGTCCTCTCACATCAAGCGATTAGGCGTTACTGGTGCGCAAGTTTACTGCGCAGTAGCGAGAAGCTAGTGTTGTTCGATGCCTAGATATTCGCGTACAACGAAAATTCACCGCGGTGAAAAATCTAATTTAAATAAAAAAAAGGAAATCCCTAAAAAATCTACTGTTTTTATTATATGATTAAAAGTATACTGAAAAACAAATTGTGCCGCTTCACTGGTATGTAAAACTTAGGTGTTTATACATTTTTTTTCCTTATTAGCGACAATCATAATGGAAAAATATTTGTAGGCTGCTGTAGGAGACAACACTTTTCATCTAAAAAAAATATTACAAGTTAAAAGTGCCATCCTGCACTAGCAGTTTCAGCCATGCCGTTTACGATTTGGTACTGGGAAAATCACCCATAAATATTGTTGCAATTACTTCGGATTTGGATCAGAAGGGCTATTACGAAAATGTTTCGTTTCATCATCATCATCATCATCATTTCAGCCATAGGACGTCCACTGCTGAACATAGGCCTCCCCCAGTGACTTTCACTAGACAAGTGAAAGACGCCTTCAAGCTCCTGGAATGGAAAGGATTCGGCATCAACATTAACGGCGAGTACATCACTCACCTTCGGTTTGCCGTCGATATCGTGGTCAGGGCAGAATCGCTTGAAGACCTCGGCACAATGCTCGATGGCCTTAGTCGAGTTTCCCAACAAGTAGGCCTTCGGATGAACATGGACAAAACAAAGATCATGTCCAATGCCCAATACCCTACCCAGTATCAGTCGGGACCTCTAGTCTCGAAATTGTTAGCAAATATGTCTACCTGGGACAAGTGATCCAGTTGGGTAGGTCAAATTTTGAGAAGGAGGTCAATCGTCGAATCCAACTCGGCTGGGCAGCGTTCGGAAAACTACGTAACGTCTTCTTGTCCAAAATACCTAAGTGCCTAAAGACGAAAGTCTACAACCAATGTGTGTTACCAGTGATGACATATGGAACTGAAACGTGGCCTCTCACTATGGGCCTCATAAGAAAGCTCAAGGTTGCACAGCGTGCTATGTTTCGTTTGTTCGAACGAAAATGTGATTTAACATTAGTGTCTCGTGATTTACTGGTTGACAATTCGATATCGAAGTGTCTGAATCGTGGACCTGATACGGATCGCCGATCCGTTTGAGCTCTACTTCCGATCTGGGATCAGGATGTCTTGCTCAAACGCTCTTAACCTGTTAACAGCAAGACGGACAAATATTTTAATTGTTCTGTCTGTGCGTAATAAGAATTTGGCATTACAATAAAAATATTTTGATATTAAATACAATTAACTAGATTTTTGAATTGAATAAGACGACGATTGAATTGAATAAGAATTTCTTTATTTGGCACAAATAATAAATAATAACAAGCTACAACTAAAATAAACAAAACAAAAGAAACAATAATCAGACTTACAAATAAAAACATTACAACAATAAATAAAATTAAAAATCTGAGACCAAGATTTGTGCCAAAAAGGTCCCCCGCTCAGTATTAGTCATGGCTTTGATATCACTTTCTGGATTATAAAATCAATAAACCTTGTTGGAAGCAGTCTGCATCCAACGTCTTTCTCCAACATTTACCAGGTCGTCTGTCCACCTTGTGGATGGACGTCCTACGCTGCACTTGCTAGTACCTGACCTCCATTCTAGGACCTTTCTGCCCCATCGGCCAATCAAACTTCGTTTTAATTAATCACAGGGTAGTATCGTCTGGATGATCATTTCTATGACGACACATAGGTAATTGGGTAGGTATAACTATGTTATTTTTTAACAGACTTCAAAAAAGGAGGAGGTTCTCAATTTGTCGGAATCTTTTTTTTAAATGTATGTTCAGCGATAATTCGTTACTACGTTGACTGATTTCGATAATATTTTTTTTGTTTGAAAGGTAATACTTTCAGAATGGTCCCATATAAATTTGGTTAAATTCTGATGATGGTATCAATAAGAAAGTCATCAAACATTGCATGAACTCCGTACCACGCCAACTGATTTTACTATCTATCTTACCTAATATCGTTGCTGTTGTGAACCGATTTTGATGTTTCTTTTTTTAATGAATAGCTTATACTTCAAAAATACGGTAATAAAAATTTGCGGAAAAAAATTCAAAAAAATCCTAATTAAAACAAATCTTACGAGTGCAAACATAATTTAACTGCTGAACACCGATTTCATTTCCTATTTTTCCACCCTTAGGGGTGATTTTTTTTCCAAAAATGTTTGATTACAATATCTTTGAATTATAAGCTATTCATTAGAATTATCAAAATCGGTCCACATTTGGCAAAGATATTATGTAAGATAGATACTATTATAAAAAAAATAAAAACCGACTTCAAAAAACTTCGGTGCCAGTCGATGAGAGATTCGATGTTTTCGTTTGCACCGACTCCAAAAGTAACTGATTAGGTACTTAAGTGTTAAGATTAATTTCAGCGTTTTAGTTTTTTGAAGTCGGTTTTTATTTTTTTAATAATTTAATATAGGGCTTTGTCTATATCAGGCATTGAGATAAATAATGCATGTATATCAATCGAGTTAACATATATATCATTGGTTAAAGGTGTTTGATTGAAATAGTTAGAAATCCATGAAAAAGGTGGTCGAGTTGCCAAAGTTCGATAAAGTTAACAGTCTACATCTGACAATATCATAAATAAGAAGCATTAGACTGGAAATTCAACTGATTTAATTATTAAAATAAAATATCGAACGTTTCTGCCTTCTGAAAGCCTTATAAGTAATTGTTAGAGGACGGTTGGAAACCTTTGCAAATAAGCTATAAGTTTTTAGACCATCTCTTCACTAATTTGATTAATAATTGAAACCATTTTTTCCAATTAGAGTGCATAAATAACTAATATTGACAGTTTTGATTATTACAATGCCTCGTTTGGTACCCTAAAACAATTAATGTAGGTAAGTAGTTTAATTTGACATTTAATCATGAAAATGTATGTAGTATTTTTCTAATAATTTTGATACATTAAATAGAAAGCAAAGCAAGCATTAAGGCGAGTAGTGCCCCAAAATTAGCGACTCGACACTTGTTAATACGAATATCGCACGAAATTTCATTTAAATTTTTAGATTATATTTTCAGGAATATTTAGATTAAGTAAAATATTTTTAAAATACTTCTGTATATGCCTAAAAGGGTAGGATCAAGTGATACTTTTGTAATTATCTTAAGATCCTTTTCTCACCTTATTTTGAGTTTTCCATACACCTTAAAGAACTTACTTACTAAAATACGGTTCATAACAGCGCGCAGTGAAACGTGCCTGTTCGACAATCGCTGCGACTTTAAATAGCGAAATTTGGGGGAAATAATACTTATCGCATGGACGCAATTGTTTGATTAAAAAATCCTCACATCCTTAAATGCTCAGTTTAAAGCTATCACGTTGGCCTATCAATAGACGTATAAACGAATTAAATCGGTCAAGCGATTTAAAAGAAAAAAGAGAGAGAATAAGCATATTTCTTGTTTGTTTTTGTAATGTTTTTTTTTCTCCTGAAATATAAAAAAATGGTTTGCTTAAAATATTGAGAGGTTTTTGACAATTAGCATTCTGAGAATTCTTAGCTTTTTGTATATAGTTTTCTGACTATTTGAGCTGAAGTAGTAGGCTTTTGAAACCACATGCTAGTTTACATTTGGCGACTATGCTCGGGTTATATACATTTTACGATTAGTTGTTAGAAAAACTATACCGTTGTGTAAAATTTTTAAACCGAAATTTTCGAATTTTTGTTGCGGGGCAGGATTTCAGGAAAAAGTTGGAGTTGTCGCGTTTGGATGGAGGCCTGTCACATGTCGCCCGACTTGCGATTAGGTACGAATGTCATTGCTTCGTAGTGCACGCTATTTCGTTCTTTTACCATAGCTTTGACGTTACTAAAGTAAAAAAAAACTGATTGTTGCAGAGAAAACTAAACAGAGCTAGTACTATGGCGACTACTAGACATATTTATTTATTTAAATTTTATTGCACAAATTAAAATCTTTCAAAAGTGGACATACTTAAGTACTTAATATGAGATTAATGACTGTACAAATTTATTATTTATTTATTATTATTACAACACTGGTAAAAATACTTAAAAATTAAAGCCTCGCAATGACGGTGCTCATCACACATTGCCCCTTGCGAGATTCGGAAATACAATATTTTATGCTTACATTTCCTAGACTAGCCACTAGGTATTCTATATTAAATTAGATTATAAGCTATAGTGATGTTGTCCAATATTTTATTTTGATAAATAAAAAAAAACCGACTTCAAAAACTAAAACGCTAAAAATAATCTTAACACTTAAGTACTTAATCAGTTACTTTTGGAGTCGGTGCAAACGAAAACATAGAATCTCTCATCCACTGGCACCGACTCCAAAAGTAACTGATTAAGTACTTAAGTGTTAAGATTATTTTTAGCGTTTTAGTTTTTTGAAGTCTGTTTTTTTTTAAATAAAAGTAACTTATTTCATCTATTTTAGTGATAAATCCTAATCAAAACAAATCTTACGAGTGCAAACATAATTTAACTGCTGAACACCGATTTAATTTCGTATTTTTCCACCCTTAGGGGTGAGATTTTTTCCGAAAATGTTTTATTATAGTATCTTTGAATTATAAGCTATTCATTAGAATTATCAAAATCGGTCCACATTTGGCAAAGATATTAGGTAAGATAGATAGTAAAATCAGTTGGCGTGGTACGGAGTTCATGCAATGTTTGATGATTTTCTTATAGATCCCATCATCAGAATTTAACCAAATTTATATGGGACCAGGGGCGTGCATCCCATATAGGCTATTATGCAGAGCCTACCTTCATAAAAAACTGACAAAACAGCTAACCATAATGATTAATTACGTATTCAACAATAAACAATAAATATCCTGAAACCATTTTGTCGTCTGCCTATACTTATTTCTTACTAAAGCATGTAACTTAGATCGTTCCTGTGCAATTTAACCAATGTTAGGCTGCCGTGAGATCGCCTACTGTTTCACGCAAACTTACTAAATTTTCACTCACAGCCTACCCCCATCTGAAACCAATGCACGCCCCTGTATGGGACCATTCTGAAAGTACTACCTTTTAAACAAAAAAATAATTATCGAAATCAGTCAACGTAGTAACGAATGATCGCCGAACATACATAAAAAATAAAATAAAAAAGATTCCGACGAATTAAGAACCTCCTCCTTTTTTGAAGTCGGTTAAAAATATTGGACAATATCACTACATTTCTCTGATCCTATAATAAGTAGTTTTAGCACATGTGTTACAGAAATCAGAAACAACTACGGTACCATAACACCCAGACCCGAGACAATATAGCACTACCTACCTATACAAATCTAATCAAATAGGAGCATTTGCATACCGCCTAAGACTCCGAAATTCTAATGGGGCGATCTCAGGCTATGATTGATTAGTTGGCACTTGGCAACGCAGTGGCTCAGTTGGCCTGCCTACCCAGTTCGTTAACTTGCACTTTGAGCTATGTAACATTTGGTTAGGTAGATTTCTTACTACCATTGGTTCGCAATTTTGGACGCCGCATGTTTAATAGAAAAAGTTGAAACATATTCTCTAACCACCTTTCTGACAAGTCCGTGCGAAGTTCTAGTTTTTGTAAACAGGCGATATTTTTTAAGCGAAACGATTGTGGTTTTCGTAGAACAAGCACTATTGATCCATTGTAATAAGAAGATAACTACTTCTAGAAATTGAGTTTGACTCGATCGCATTTTTCCGCAACTATGAAACATTGAAGAATGTATTTTGGAAACAATAAAGCTCGAGCTATCGTTGCCAAACGCATAACACGAAGGGTATGAAATAACGCATATTGCCATACACGCATATCATATTTATTGTTGCAGACAACAATCGTCGGAAGCACGCACGGACCGGTACAATAGCCCTGCAGTAAATTGCAGGCGTCACTTTGCTTGCCTTCAACTAGCGTGTTGCAGCGATGCAGTCCTGCATTGATACAAAACTTGTTATTTAAAGCAAAATATCGTCTAGGCTTGCAACATCAAATGCAAAGATACTAAACTTCTCCACCCACACTGATTTTATACTGACGAATTATGAAAACAAACGTGGTGTCTTTTATTTATAGTTTTAACTAATACGAGACAAGTTAGTCACTAACCTAATTAAATTGAACGTATTACATTACCAATCTATATATATAAAACAAAGTCAGGTTAGTTACACCATTTATAAGTCAAGAACGGCTTGGCCGATTTTAATGATTATAATTTTTATGGATGTGTCACAATTCTATTCCCGAATTGCTATTCGGTAATAACTAATAAAACATCGAAAAATTCACAAAAATAAAACGAGGTGGTACGAAGTTCGCCGGGACAGCTAGTTTTAAATAAAACTAAAGCAGCTGAAAATAGATATTTTGTCAAGAAAATATTTTAAGTATATTTCAACTTTTTAATATTTTTTGAAAATTTTACTTTTGATTAGTTGGACGATGTAATTCTTAAGTGTTATTTGACATACCTACGTAAAGATTGCTGGTCACTGTAGTGAAATTTATGATTTTATGAAATATCACACTATTACTTATTTATATGTGTGAAATTATAATGATGCGGTATTATTGTATCTAAATAAGTTATTTTAGAGTGTAACAGAATTTTGGTATTAACAAATACGTCAACGTTGATTGCTGTGAAACCTAATCGAAATTAGGTCGTAAAATTGGGTAGGTAAAATTTATTAATCATGATAATTATAATTAGTTTACCCGTTGCTATATATTAACTTTTCACCAAAGTAAAGTACAGTAAGTACTTGAGTTTTTTAATTAACAAATTGAGATGTATTTTAACGATACAAAAGTATCTACCTGCCTTACCTAAAAATGTAGTTTTCGGGTTCATAACATATATTATAAAATGAGCCTTTAAAATGTTTTCGTTTTGAAAGGTCAACAGGCTAAGCCAAATTCGGGCTGTAGCAAAAGTGTAACACAATATCGGAGTTTTAAGCAGATAGGTATTAGGTTCTTAATTCAACATTATATATAAGGTTCATTTAAAAAGTATTGTTAAAGTACAACAAATAAATACCTTCTAGGAATAAATACCCAAACGTACAGTATTTAAAACGCCATTACTAATTTCTAATTTATTTTAATTATATATTTATACAGGGTGACTGGTAATTCGACCTTTTCCCATTGAGGGGATATAGAGGGGACTCATCATCATCATCTATACGGTCAATCCCGGTTGCGTCCAAAGCCATTGCTTTGGAGCCCAGGGTCCGCTTTCCTTGATATGCTCCTCCACTTCGCGCGGTCTTGAGCGTCTCTAGTTGTGAGATCATTGGCACGCATGTCAGCCCTCACAACGTCCAGCCAGCATTTCTTGGGTCTACCCCTTTTGCCAGGACCTGGCGGTGGCGGCATGGCCAGACATTTGTTTCCTACGTAGCTTGCCGGTTTCCGCAAAACATGGCCGTACCAGCGTAGGCGACTCTCCTGCAGTTTGTCTGCAATATCACGGACACGAAGGCTACCGCGGATGCGCGAGTTCCTCACGCGGTCCTTACGCGTGACTCCGCACATCCACCGCAGCATATTCATCTCCGTGACACGCAGCCCCTGCTTGTGTCGCCCAAGTAGCGGCCATGCTTCGCTGCCATATAAAAGAACAGGCCTAACGATGGACTTATAGATCTGTCCTTTAAGCTTAACCGGCAATCTGGGGTCACAAATGACACCAGTCACCTCTCGCCATTTGGCCCACGCAGCAGCAATGCGTGCTTTGACGTCGCAGTCAATGTCTCCGGACGCGTGAAGTACAGATCCAAGGTATTTAAACTGGTCCTTGCGCTCGACCTTGTCTCCGCCTATGTGAACGGGTGTTGGATCTGTAGAGTTACAGGCCAGGTACTCGGTCTTCGCCATATTGAGTTTCAGACCACCGCTCTCAAGCGACTGCTTCCACTCGTTCACCCGTCTCACCAGCTTGCCCCTGTCCGCGTCCACCAGTGCGATATCATCAGCATACATCAGCAGCCATGGTGGCTGCTCATGTGAGTCCTGATGCTGTCTGACTCAACGTCTAATATCACACTGAACAGAAACGGACTGAGGACGGAACCCTGGTGTACTCCGACGGTGATGGGGAACGGTTTGGTGTCGCCAACAGCGGTCCGAACCATAGAATCGGAGCTGCGGTACATGTCCCGAATAATGTCAATATATGCCTCGGGGACCCCTTTGGATCTCAGTGCCCACCAGATCACCACTCGAGGGACACAGTCGAAGGCCTTCTGCAGATCAAGAAAGAGCAAGTGCAGAGGCGTGTTCTTCGCCCTGTATCTCTCCATGACGGTCCTTAGGGCGAAGACAGGGTCCATAGTACTGTTGCCAGGACGAAACCCATATTGACACCCCGAGACATCACACTCCTGTCGGATCCGGGAGTCCACAATCCGCTCAAGGAGCTTCATGGTGTGAGACATGACCTTTATACCGCGGTAGTTGCTGCACTCTTGCACTGATCCCTTGCCTTTGAAGACCGGAGTAACAATACTCATTCTCCATGGGCTCGGGATCAGCCCGCTTAAGAGTATGCGGTTGTAAAGGTAGGTTAGGATGTCCACACCAAGAGGGCCCATCGCCTTCCAGGCTTCGATTGGGACTCCATCGGCTCCGACAGCTCCGGCAGCGGATATAGAAGGGACCATTCCCAACTAATTCATCTTATCATACATTCCCTATCCCAAAATTAACCGTTATGGAAATATATTTATTTTATTAAAATATTAAGTTATGTATGATATGAATTACCAGTGAACCTGTATATCCACAGAATTTGGTACTCGATCTCACTGAAAAATCATCGACAGTAATACCAATTACCTTTACAAATTTCGATTTTCAGTATAGATTTAATATGAGTTAGAACTGAAACTTTCCTATTCTCACAGCGTTTGTAATTTATTCATTGCACAATAAAACACTAGGTAGTACACATCCTCCTTAAAATGTAAGCCTAAAGCCTATTGAACATCAAACTAGTTTTTTGGTACAATTTTGTAAACAACTCAACTAACAAGTCCCATCTAAATCCAAGAATGGAATGGCAAGTTTGTGCACACATTGAATTAAATTGAAAACGAACTAGATAGGGCAGGTTTTTCTAAATTAAGTTTTTGTATTCATTTTGCAGCTTACTGTATAGCAATTGTCTCGGTGAATTTCCGAAGGCATCCACTGTTACATGACGTACGGTTACTTACGTCATCACTACTAACACAGCAACTAAAAAAAGAATTTCTAGTACCTTGCTACAAGTAATTCCTTACTTTGAGACCAATATTACATAAGAGGAAGATTTTATTTAACTTAGCCGCTCTAGTACATTTAACTCATAAGTGCATACGAGAAGTACTCACCAGGTATGTCTAGGGTCTAGACTGCAAGACGAAGAGACTAACTCGATCTAACATTATATTAGCAAAGTTGAACAATCAAATGGAAAATGGCATTGTTAGCAGTTACTAACGATTCTCAGACTACTCAAGCCGTAGTCGTGTAATACATTTTAGTAGCTCTGTGAAATTTCATACTAAATGCATTAAAGACAAATAAAAATCATTTACATATTCAGCTAGATTTTCGATAAACATTTCAAAAATGCCTAATTTCACTTAAAATATTATCTTTTGCCACCATCTTCTACCACTTACTTACGTAGCATGAAAATACTTTTTTGATATACATATTTATAAGTAATATAATGTGGAAAAAATATTTAGTAAATTAAATTGGCAGGCTTATATTGTTGTAGAATCTAGACATTTCAATTTATTACTGTCTAATACCGGATTTGTTACGTGTACTAATTGCTCTATATCCGTAGTTTAGATTATAATTATTGCCCAATCGGTTAGGTTGATTAGATCGCGCTTGGAATGTGTCGCTAGATCTATTGTCGCTCCGAGGTAGATCTTTGTTAATTGGACATACGAACCCTTAGGTATTCTTGGTACACATATAACCTAAACGTTTGTACAGTAAATCACATTATACACTTTTGGTGCGTTAGGTAAAAACTTGCAAAGTTTTAAACAAAGTCATTTGACTTTAAAACAAACCATTAGAAATACATTGTTCTTCAAAAACTAAGTATCGCCTTTTAAATATTGTTTATCTATGATTATTAGCTGCAGAGTAGAAGGTGAGGATTTCTAGTATTATCCACATTAGATGGATAAAAACTATTCACATTCATCAGAAGAAGCTTTTTTTGCAAATGAATTCTTAGCTTGCAATATGAAACATAAACAATGAATTTTCGAATCACTTTAAACCAAAAACATATTCGGATAGCGTCAAAATCAAAATAACGATATCTACGTTAACGGTATTTGTTAGCGCGGTGAATAAAATACACTAACGTGCACGTAAAACAATATGAGCGACGAAAAAACTGTATTTTAGAATACAAAAATAAACTGACGTTTCACATGGCTCGAATTTGCCTTTCAGTAAACAAATCCGGACCTTTCAGCAAAACATGACTTCGGCGTTTGCAGGCGTTTGCGGGTCGCAGATGGCGCTGCACGCGCCTGTACTGGGCGACAATTTAAGCGTCCCCCACAAACTTCCACACTTCTTGCGTTTGCACAGAAATAATGTGAAAAGTTTACCTTCTTTTTAGCTACCACTTGTGTCAAGAGCCAGTTTTAAAGTTAATGTTTATTTACATACTGACTGTTGTTCATGTTGTGTTATAAAAGTTTGCCGTGTTTGTTAGGGCTTTACTGTTTGTGTTTGTCGGTAGTTTCAACAAAAAACTTCAAATAACATTTACTTTCAGAAAGTTATAAAGCCTATATTAGATGTAAATTTCATTGCAAAAAAATACTTACATGGACATCAAATTTATTTGAACCCAAATTCAGAATGTAAACAAAGTTAAAATTTCAACATTTATTGCTTACTGCCTACTATTTCTAGGTTGAATAAACTTCAATGGAAGGCTTTTCCTGGCATTGATACTATGAAATAGGTTTTTGCTACACTTTTGAAATATGATGTCGATATGAAACTAAAAATTATCATTTTCCAGGGTATAATGTTATGAGTATAAAGTATAAGTATGAAGCCTTCTTTCTCTTCTGGATTTCGTATCGATGAATGGTCTGTCAACGTCACGCTGACGTGACCCTGTATTTCTGAATTTGATTTGGGCAGACCGGTATTAAAATAGAGTAAATATCCTTATTGCCATAAAATAACTTCTAACATTTGACTTTTCCAATCCGGCCAAATCGGTTTCAAGAATATAGACGTGTACGCCCAAATTCTAGCCACGGCAACTGACCCATATTAAACTCGCTATTACCTACCTATTATAATGTGCGACTTAGCATAAAGTCGTTTTCGCAAGTAGACGTTTAAGTTGAGCAGAAGCGTTACAGTGCCAGATGTAACAGTTAGCAGATAATGCAATATCAAAACGCAATTATCGCTGCTGGCGTGCGCCTCCTCTGGTCTTGAGTTACGGCGATTTTACACTTGCTCATTCGACACAGTAATCCGATTAAAATGAACGAGAATATCATTCAGACTTTGTGACGGATCACAAATTCTGTTGGATCTTTCCAGAGGCGCGATAAATTCATAATAATTTTGTGTCGCGAGATTTTGACGCGGAAGTGGAAAAAAAATAGGGTTATATGTAATTAGATATACTATTTTAATATCATCTTTTCATCATCATTATTACTCAAGTTAAGGGTTTTTTGTTTATATTTACATACACACCGCACACATACACACACAAAATAGTGCGAGCACATAAAATTGTTTCCTATTATTCCTTCTTTGTGACGATTACTTTTAACAGTTTTAAATATAACTAGCTTTTAAATGGAAATTCGTTATTGGCTGTTTGTTTATATTTATAACCCTGTTATTTATTTAAGGGCTATAGATCTTCTGTAAAAATAAAATAAAATCTATTTAGAATTTAATTAGAGAATTTTGGTTCGAAATGTTTGTTTTATTTATTTTGCCTAAGAACAATATCCTGTCGCCGCTTTTGATTTTATGAGAAGTTGGAATTTATATAAAATACTTAGGTCTGCAATCCCTTGGAGCTGTCAAAATCCAAAAGTTTACGTCAATGCAATAAAAAATACGGCCCCCTATGCCGCATTTTCTGATACTTCCAAGTGAATCCAAACCTATATGGTACTTTCCATTGACATAGAATCATGACATTTGACAAGAAGTAATGTTTTATAGCACAAGCAAATGAAAAAATCTAAAAACAATCTAGCTACATCAGAAAACATTTTTTTTTTGGGACTATAAAATTGGGACGACTTTTCGCAGTAAAAGCGGAAAAATTTTCAAGACTTGATTCTTAGATGGACGAACTATTTACATACCTACAAGTTAGTACGAAACCTTCGGTGCGCGAGTCCGACTTGCAAGTTTATGTTTTTTAAAACAACTAAACCGTATTATTATACGCTTTAGTGCTAATAAGCTAGCATTAAATTACGCACAATAACTATGAAGTTTTATTTAGTATGCTTGCTCAGCAACTTAACTGAAAAAAGCCTCAATTTTTGTAACCGTTCTTACTAAAAAAGTTACGCGAAGTTGTTTTAGCTAACAGCGTGTAAAAATTTACATAATTCAAACATCATTTTTCAATTAATTATGACGTAGTAGACAAACTATGCCCAAACTTTTCCAGTAAGTTTTCTGAAAAGCTCGCTTAAGCCTCATTTTTTTACCTTTTTTTACAATTTTAACTTTAGCTTTTAAAATATATGCAATAGTTATCTCGGTGGAATGTATCGCTAAAATCCCTGAGGGGTGTATCACCTACACTTAGCTGGAAATAGAGACATTGGCATCTAGCCAGCGCAATCATCGTTAAATAATACCTACCTAGGTATTCCTATTCGCTGAACGTTTGTGTTACTGCCAACAATGTTATTATGCCACTGTTCTAAATACATGATAATTGTTGCAATGATTTTTATCGTGCATTTAACCTTTGTCACGTTTTGTTATAAGCAAAGGGACGTTAGCATGACTCTGTATGCAAGTTTTGGTAAAGTACCTAAGTCACATCGTCAATCTTTGTTGGTTAGTTTTTAGTTGGCTTGGCAGGGGCACTACCAATGACTATCCATCATCTAGGTAGTCGCCATTTAAAGGTAGATAACAGTGTGATTGTTGGATAAATTTTTATTATTACCAATAATCAATTAATTAATTAATTATTTCTTACGTATGTGTAGCATATGTAACTAAAATGAATATTGTTATCTTTGAATAAGTAAAGAATTGCCTTGTTTCCGTTTTTGTCTATTTTATGTGATAAATAGTAAAACAATATCTGTAACAGTCACACCATTTTTTTGCGATAAACCAATCATAGATAACGGGCAGAAATAATTTAATAGAACATAAATAAATAAGTAGGAAATAAATAATATTGCCTGAAACTATTTACTAGAAATTTATCATTTAAAGCTTTAAAGTCAAGAGCAAAAATATTTAGTTATCAGACGCCTAACAACCGACCCTAAAACCAGTGTTGTTTTTCTTTCAAACTCAACATAGAAAAAACAAAGCTTTCATTCGCACTGACTCCGTAAAAAACGACTAGGTAGGTATGTTCGACTAAATATAATTTTTAGGCTTTTTTGGTGTTGATTTTTTATCTGATTGCTCTCGTGAAAACATTCAAATCACATCCACATAGAGTTCAAATACTTGTGATGGTTAAAATTAAAAAATGCTTTGACCAATCTATTGTAAAACATGAATAGTTTTTATGCATTTACAACAAAGACTATAACACAAAGAGATTTCTGCGAATCCCTCGTATTTGTAGGTTGATCAAAATAATTTTAGTTAGTTGTTGGTCGCTTTCAAGTGACGCTGTGCTAATGACGTTTAAAATTGACATTTCCACTTGAAAGGTTTTGATATGGGTTGACGCATTTCCTGGGACCACCCAGACGTTACTTGTTCTGTTAACTCTTGGGTGCTTTAACAAAATTAAAGTTAAAGGCTATTAGTAAATTATTACATAACTATTAAGATCAATAAGCAACGTTACTTCAATTGTAAGTGTAAGTTATGTATTTACAAATCATTTGTATATGTTTAACTATGTTTACTTACCTGTATTAACAATTTAAAATTGGCTATTTATTTAATTCCATTAAGTACTTACGTATTAATTACGTAACAACGTGTTGTTTTTCGTAAATTTGAACCAGTTATTCTTGATCGTAAAAAAATGTTTTTGTCAAAACAATTTTGTTTTTGCACAGGACAAAGTAAGAATTATTGATTTACAGAAAGTTGCATAAATCGTATGATTTTTTAGCTAGCAGTATATAAGGCACTTTAAACAATCGGTCAATATGAATGGTAAAATACTTAGATGTTGCTATTTTTCGAAGAACTTATGTGTATAAAAGTAGTTTCATGAAAACAACAAAAAAATTGTGTGATTTAAAAAAAAAGGATTTTAACATGTCATGCCTTTAGACGCTATGCACAAGAAACTTTTAGTTTCCTCTTGCGGAAATCGGCAACTTGCTACTGGATATTTTTCAATGTTCATATCTTCTTCTTTAACCTGTCTCCACCCAATGCTGAGTACCTATAGGAGTCCTCTCTATAGCACGTCATTTCAAACGGTCTTGAGTCTTCTGCATCTCTCCCCTCCCTGCCACCTTTACCAGGGCGTCAGTCCACTTAGATCGCGACTTTTTAAATATAATTTTGACGCCCAGACGTAGCAACTCTAGTCCTAAGATTCGGCAATCGTAACTGTTTCCTATTGCTTCAATTAGTGATTTAAATTGTCCAATAGTTAGCTAGTGCAACTGAGTTCGTACCAGTTATGACGAGTCGCTGGTTGCCGCAACCGGCACCGTGTATCGTCGCCAACCGTCTATAATTCCAGCAATCGTAAACTAGGCCTTCATTGTGTTATTTTAACTGATTCACACCTTCTTCTTAACAAAATAATATTGTGGAGCGACATTTGTCTTTATCAGGATGATGGTTTTTAACTCAATAAAGTCTTCACTTGTTAACCGAAATGGAATTTGTGATATTAATTTGCTAGTTTTAGTCTAAGTCTAACCGGCAACTGCTTCAAAAGTTTACAGTAGCGTCAACTGAAGTTGTTCCGTGTAAATAGCGCCTTAGACGGTAAGAAAAAAGCCTTAGTAAGAACTTATACCCCCAATTCTCAGATTAAAAAAATAATACCTATGTGTAAAGTAAAGTTCACAAAAGCCTGAGTCTTTATTTAAAATTTATAGAAACTTGCTTTTAGTTACACTTTTTTTTTAAATTAAGTTAGTCGTTCTGACAATACGTCAGAAATATTATATTTTCTTAACAATACCATCCATGGCCAAGTTTATTAGAAATGATAAAGAGTTTGATTATTCCGCCTCAAGATTCCGGCAGAAGAAGTAAAAGCTCAAGCAATAATTTTATACGGTCGCGTATATTCCCGGTCTGTGTTTACGACACTTTCTTTATCCGCCTTGAGTAAATCAGGGACATTTTGGAGATTTTTCGATTTGCCGCTACACACGCGGGCGGCGCGATTGATTGACTCCAGGATCCGACGACGTAACGCTTTCCATTTATATGAAGATCTCACACATTTCTAGGGAGATATCTTGAGGGGAATTTCTGAGGACTTGTTACTTTATCTATCAACCGGTAACTGGCCGCTATTCGTGACGTTGCGACTCAGTTTTATGATTTTGTTATCATAAAAATGATCGTTTTTATTCGTTGTCTTAGTTTTGGTCAATGTTAAATTGTGTAACACTGGGTAGATAGGATTTTTCGTAGTTATTTTAAATAGACATGAATGTAAATAACATTGATCTTAAGATAACCCAAAACTCACACGAACATTTTATCCTAGTCTCAATTTAACTCGATTTACTACCCAGTTTCTAATGCACAAATCATATAGTCGTCTGCACAAAACATAGGCTTTTGTTGTCCGACAGTTAAAGTTAAACAATTTTCAATTGAATTAAATATATTTATTGCGTAGGTGTAATATAATGTTACACAGGTGGACTAAATAGGTACATAAAACAAATCATTAAAAACATTACATGTTATACCACCTATTTAAATAAACGCAATAAATATATTGAATTGAATTACATTATTTTACTAGCTTTCATCCGCGGCTTCGCCCGCGTGGCGTTCGGTTTTTACTTAAGTTTTTATCAACGACCAAATAATGCATTATTTTAGAACGATTTGATTACCATAAAAAGGGTTAAAGTAATAGATATATGCCGGCACGGCCTTTTTTTTAGCCTTTTTTTTTAGAAAAGAGGAACAATTTCTTTACACACATGATTTGCCTTACTTTACCGTTTACGCAGCTCACGCAACGGAAGCTCTCAAAAGGAATGTTTTTTCCCGTTTTACAATATTTTTCATGATGCTCGACTCCTGTCAGTCGTAGCGTTATGTTATATAACCTCTAACTTTCCTCGATAAATAAACGATATAAAACAAAAATATTTTTTCAATTAACGCGCTAATCTCAGGAACCACTCGTTTCTGAGATTAGCACCAAACCAACAAACCAAACAAACAAACTCTTTAGCTCTACAATATTAGTATAGATTTGCGCTTTCTATAAAAATATATTTATAAACTTAGAAGTACATAAATACAGATAAGAAAAAGTATCAATAAGACATTGTATCAGCAACGCGAGTTTTCCTGAATGGCAAACAATAGCTGAGAACTTTGTCTGGAGTAATATCGAAGTTGAGTTTGTTTCACTAAAAACAGAAATAATGCAGAAAGAGGTTAGGAAATTGAAAATTGCGCTGCGGAATATAACCCCATTACTAAGGAAATGAGGTACGTGAGCATGTTTTAGAATTTCCCGCCCTTCGCGTCAGCGGGCAGGGCGGGCGGGACGACTCTCACCTGCATTTGTCCATTGCTTGAATACGATATGAGGATTTGGGTATGTCTGGTGGGTCTAATTTTGTCACATCTCCTTAAATTGCAGCAATTACTAATTGAACCTGACGTAATCTTTGTTAGACAATTTAAAATAAAGGTAAAAGTTGTCGTTATTGTGCTTATGTCGTGAGTGTAATCTACTACGTATGATACAATAATAAAACACTTAAAATGAAAACTTGAATTCGTAACCAATTAATCACCGAAAAACTATCTTAAGTACTTTCGGAGATAAAGTAGTAAGTATGAGCTCTACAGACATAATTATGGCTTAATTTAACTAGGCACGGCAGCATTTACTTTTTATGTTTTTTTTTTTTACAATTTGTTAAATATTGTAGGACACTGAAATATTTATTATTTCGAAACGATGTAAAGATTGTCCGCATCGCTGTTGGCGCACGCACCGTTTATCATTGTCCTCTCGCGTGAGCGTGACACTCAATTAATAATTCAAACATTGTTGCACATACATAATGAAATCAACGTAAGAGTTTTCAATTATTTTTCGGTCCAAAATACGTACCCACAAAATTAAATATAAACCTTGTTAATGTTTTTATTTTGTATTAAAATCCGTGCAATGGTTTTAAAAGCAAAACAAATCACCTTTTTTATCAAGTTGTATTAAAATGATTGACGACTTGACGACCGTCTGGTGTAGCGGTTCGAATCCCGCAAGTTATCCCGCGTTTGTGTTATGTTTATCCGTTATCTAGTCGCCATAGTACTAGCTTTGCTTAGTTTGGGGCTAGATAATTGGTTCACACCATTGGTGTCACCAATCAACTTATTACAAATGACTAAGATATTAAACACTAGCTGCCCCGTCAGATGTTGTCTCGTCTAAAGACAATGTAAAGCGACATTTTGCGCCCGTAGTAGCCATCTTCAAAATCAGCCAATCAGCCAAAATCTCATAAAAAAGGACGTTCAGCTTTTCCCAAATTTGGTAAAAATCCAGGAAAAATTTACCAGTTTTTCTTTCCATATAGGTACAAACCTATTCCTGATAATCTCGAACACTACAAAAAAATAATTAGCCAAATAGGTACAGCGCTTCTGAAGTGATGTGGATGCGCTTACATACACATTCGGCAATAGATTTTTGGTTATACAAATTAATATCAACCATATTTTTAGCTAAGTAAATCAAAAGCTAAAATATAAAATCTCATTCAGTACCTACATTTCTCGGAAATCCAATTCGTCGTCTCACGTAAAATTAATCAAATAGCGACATCTTAAAAGCCAGATTGCCGAGTCTAATCGAGTTTGCCATTCCGAAAGAAATAAATTTTGACGTGTTTTGTTCCTCGTCCATCCATCAAACATCACATAGTCAAAATAGTTTTAGTAATGATTGTGTCACTTAGCGACCGGCTCGAAGGGACCACTTTTGGCCGCAGACAACTTATACCTAATAGATGCAGCTAACAGACAGATCGAGTCGAGAGATGGGAATGTTCCCCGCATTAGGAATGTTCCCGGGAACGGCACATCTCTAATAAATAATAAATAAATATTGGACAACATCACTTAAGTATTGTTTAAAAACATCAACTTTCTCAGCTATTCATCATTCAAAAGGCAAAAACAAGTTGTTTTATTTATCTGAATAACCAATAAGAATCTTTTTTGAGACAATTATTATTGACAAATAAATGTAATTTTTTGTATCCTGTTCTAAGTATTTGATACAGATCACGGGCCCACCACGGGTATGGGATGAGCCGATAAAGATTAATGCAAATTTTTAAAAGTCATAGAGCAAAAGTGTTTCATAATGATATATGTATATAAATGTGGTTAGAAGGTTATCTTTATGTAACTTATATTGTCAAATATTTCCGTACTTCAGAGAAAAAGTATATAAATGGACAGGTCATCTTTATCACATCAATATCATCAAACAGTAGCCTTACACGCTACATAAAGCTTTTTTTATTTTATTGACCACTAAGTGATCACAGCGCGTAAGAGTGTCTATGGCAGTATGTTGAGAGCCGCTCGATCTCGTAGGAACAGTAATTCCGGCTGTGATTAATTCTACTAAGCTTTCCTAGCTACTGTTTGCTTCCTTGAGTAATGTAACCATTACGGCGGCCCACTATGTTTTAGCAGTACAAACAAAATTCAGATTAAATGGCGTCTATTACACTCAGTTGTCTGAGGCAATAAGAGATTCGATTAGCAATCGATTATCCTAGCTTATTCATAACCCAAACAAGACGGCAGAAGTGATTAAGGTCTGGGACATTACGAAACATACCTTAACTATGCAACCGTTGACAACTATTTTGTTACGGAAAATAGTCTTTTTAAAGTCATAGAACAAAAATTGATCACCATGAGTATGAGATGTGGTTTTAAGTTTATCCTTGAGTTACGGGACAACCTGTATACAGGTTGGCCAGAAAAAAATAATCGATACCTAATCGAACCCACTGCGCTGAGGCGTGTAGGTACCCTTAATCAGGGCCGTGGTTAGCTATGACTTGCTAATATACAGTGTGTCCAGAAAAGTAACGTCCAAAAATTATTTTTAGGTACCTCGTGTTGATAGGTATCTGAATCACCTCTATGTATGTTCTACGATTTTTCGTAGTTTTCGAGTTACGATTCCTCTCAACACAAGTCACCGAAAAATTTTTTTTGAACGTTACTTTTCTGGCCACACTGTATATTAGCAAGTCATAGCTAACCACGGCCCTGATTAAGGGCACACGCCTCAGCGCAGTGGGTTCGATTAGGTATCGATTAATTTGCTTATTCCTAACATCGTCTTGATAGAGTGATTAAGGACTTTGAACATTAACCCTTTCCGCAACGCAGATATAATACGAGTAGCAGCGAATTTGTAGCCCATATTATGCGACACTGGACATTCAAAGTGGAGAAGTTGTAAGTTTAGGAGTGATAATCGCACGCTCTCGCTATGTTATTTACCATTAGTCTAAAACTAGTGTGTTGGGATACTTATTCTTGTGTTGAATTTGCAGTATCGAGAAAATATCATCAGTGCAATATGCGAACTACTTCTCTTTAACTTGAAATAGAGAAAATGTAATTTGGTTACATTAAAATAAACAGGAAATTTTTTAAAAAATGTTACGTAAACCGTTGCAAATTATTCGTATTATTTCTTTAACTACATTAGAAATCATTTCTCAAATTATATCGTTTCCGACCAAGTATAACGCCGAACAAGTAATTGTTAGTGACAGTAATTCCAAGATTCGGCGAAACAGTCCTCCATTCACCTCGTAATCTTTCTCCGGACCGTCTGCCAGTCCAAATTACTCGCTATTGACGTACAAATTAATTAATTGGGACCGTTTAAATTCCGCAGTTTCTCATAAAATTACCTATTGTTATTAACGCACCGCTGTAATATCGTAAGCGCTTCGATGGCAAGGCGCCGCAACAGATCGTCCTAATGAGAAAAGTTGGATAGCCTCCGTGTGCCTCAGAAACAATGCCGCCACCCAACAATTTCCTGACACTGGACAATCAATTCAAAAGATTTTTACCCCACTTCCAACTTTCTTGTTTTCAACACTCGCGCTTTTTAAATTTAGACGGAAATAAATTATTATCGCTGTTTGATTGTCCGCCATACTTGCAAAGAAAGAAGCTGTTTAAATAGGCTGTTGTTATCATGACATATCACGTGGATAATTAATACTAAAGTTATAGTATAGATTATTTAAACAATACAATTAACCTTTAACTGCATCGTGTTTAATAATATTACGTCAATTTTTTCTTCTCCTTGAAAAGTAGAGGCACTTCATATGGCCACTTGCATCAGCAAAAAAAATAAATGACAAAAAAGTAGGCTCTAAAACGCAACCTTGTTTTCCGCCACAGCTGACAGAGAACAACTCTATCTGTTCGCCTTTGGCAGTGACACAGCTTATCATGCTATCATGCAAGATTGAACCAATTTTTCCAGTACTCACCAAAGGGCTTCTTGAGCACACTGTCAAAAATATTTTCTAAATCGACAAAACAAATAAACAATGGCCGATTCTGTTCTCTACTTTTCTAACAAACAAACAAAAACGATAAGTTACTAGGAAATACTAGTGAAAATGTTGTAATATATAGAGGTGAGTAACCTCTAGAGCTAAAGTACTTAAAACTACATATATTTTATAAGGATTATGGAACTAATATTTTATTTGTTTATGGTATACGTTTTAAAAAGCTTTTAGGGAAATTCATAAATCGACAATGCGTGAGCTCATGTTACGCTCTCTTTTTGCTAGTGCTATTTTCAATTATAGAAACAAACAAAAATGCAAGTTATGTTCCGGAACCCGGTCTCCAACAGCTTCAGTTCTTCAGCGGGACGCGGGCGCGCGGTATTTTATACGAGCAAGTTTATCTTATTTCGTGTTTTTCCTGTTATTGCGAGGCGAGTGTTAGGCAGCTTGTTTTCTTGTTTACAGGAGGCCATACAGGGCGGTTGTTTGCCTTTGTTGTCGTAATTACATTGTTGCTCTCGCACCGCACCTGTCACCGTCAAATACCTACTGGCGTTACATTATAAACTTCGACGGAAATCGTATTGTTATTGATGTTTTTCTTTTAGCAATGAATTCGGTGTTGGCCGTGGTATAATTTAAAATGCTTATTGGAATTAAGAGGCACATTTATTTTTAAAGTCGATGAATAAAGATATTGCTTGTACCCAGCAGATTGGATGCCAGCTTTGCATGATGATGATGATGATTGACAAATGATGATGAAATTAATTAAAAGACGCCACTTTTGTTCACTCTTTCTCTCTAAACTCTCACTCTTACTAATAAATGCGAAAGTTTATACTATTGGATGGATGGATGGATGTTTATTACTCAAACACGCCAGAACGGCTTAACGGACCTAGATAAGCACATAAATAAATTATAGCCTGGAATAAGTTACTTTTTATCCCGGAAAAATGTACTTCACCCGTGTTTTTTTTTTTACCAGAGTAAGGGATTGACATGATTTTTGTACAGTAGCTTAGGGGTCAGAGAATGACATAGGCTACTTTTTATTTTGACGTATGAATAATAAGATGTATGTAATTCAACAACGCTTATACAGCTGAACAGTGTAGATGAGAGCTGCATACAAAGTAATATTGGGTAAGAACAAGGACATGAGAAACCTAATGTTTTACATAAAATTACAAAAAATAGAACACAACACATAATGTAACTTGTCGAATGATATCATAATCGTAGATTAAATTTGTCGCATAAAATGAAATGTTTTTTCTCCACGCAGGAAATATCAAATCTAAATTTGGCGTGTCACTTTGTGCCTCGGAGGCCGTCCCTTGTCAAATAGAGGCCGTCGTGCATTTTTTCTATTTCACTGGATTACATTAATACCGACTGTATATGTTTGGGCTGAAACTGCCAGTTTGCTTTTATCTAGAGACTGGTCGGATTCATTCGCATCTCACCGCGCTTTCTCCCGAGATTTTCTTCGCAAATTTATCCTTTTGCAGCATTTTTGTTATGAATCTGCGTTTTACCTTTGCAAAGACACTGAACTTTGTGAAAAAATATAACAGGATGAATAAAAAAAAAGTGAAGCGTGAAATCAACTGAAATATTTACATATGGGAGAAATGTGGTCATATTAGTTATTTTACAAACACGTTTTTATGTTTTTGGGACTCGTCAAAACTAATGAAATTACCCTAACCTATTTTAATATTAGTAGTAAATGAAGAGTTCCACTATCCACCCATTATACTGGCTCCATCATCAAATCAGCTTGATGGTATCAAATTATTGTATTGTCCTCTGAATGGCACATACTTACAAAGATTTAAACCAGTACGACATTATTACAAGTGGGATAGAGTTGACTTCCAAAATTTGATAACATAAGTAGTTATTTAGATACAAGCTCTAACAGCTCTGAAGTGAAGGTAATAAAAACGAGTCACAAAATATATTTATATGTAATATGTATGTAATCAGAGTAGTGCCTTTATAAAACAATACGTATTAACCACATAATAAGTACTTAGGTACTTCAAATATAATATTCACAAAAAATGTTGAAGAATACATGATACATTATATTATTTTGTTACCATTTAATAAAAGGCGGCTTATAAATATCTGTATTAAAACTTTGTAAGATAAGTAATAAATTCATTGTTAAACCTTTTTACTAAAATTATAAAATACAGAATGAATTAACAAGTTGTAATGAATTAAAAGCAACACTGACTTACTGACGTGGATAAACAGAATACTAATTGTAAATCCATGCGCATTAACAGTTAAGTTGAATTATCATTGTTTTTATTAAATGTTGACTTAACAGTCAATTGCAGCACCTAAATAAGCATCTACGTTGTTTTATAAATAAGTAACTACTTAAAATGTTCTTAATGTTTTTAGTTAGTGACGAAAACAATGTTATTGGAGACTTTTTTTAAATCGTTACCTCATTCCATTTGCACAAGAAGTACAGTTTTCAATGCACAAAGTACTTACAACGATATTATCTTCACAATTATCGCTCTCGCACTACTTTAGCCTACTCTATTACAACAACTTAATTTCTACCCAAAAGTTGCCTGAAGAGATCGCTTTTGACGATAAAGTCGCCTGATTGTACACAACTGTGTCTTGTTTGTAAGAACCTTTTGTTTATTATGCAATAAAGGTATTTATCTATTATTTCGTCTCTTATAATGTAACCCGTAAATCTGTAATGTACATTCTTTGCCCTTTGCCGTCAACTTTCGGTTCACAATTACTTTCACTTCAAGAGAAATGATTTGCGAATTTCCGGATACTGCGGGATTTCCATGTTACATTTTTCTGGGCGCACCTCATTTGCATAGATAGGAAATTTCACGGTAATTAATAGTCACCGTTGCGTTGAGAAATGAGGGTTGTGTCTGACCACTTCATTCTCGTTTGACAAGATTAATGGAGCAACGCCACGCGAACACTCCGGTGCAATAATAACTATTGAATCTATTTCGTCTTTGATTAAAGTTGGACGAACTTCCATTTGTTTGATGGAGGACCTCACTTTATGAGACAACTACATAATTCGCAATACCGATATCAAAAATGTATTGTAATAACCTAATGTGTTTTCAATTGTGTGTCCCCAAGAAAAACAAGCTATTGTAGTTTCGGTATTAATCTGCAAAATCTTTTTTTGTATTACATAGAAAGGAAATGAAAGGATAGTTCGTATGATAGAGAAAGTTATTGTCTCACATGACGACTATAAACATAAAATATCGACATCTCATCGAGCTCCTTTATTAGTTTCAATTGTTTCTTTTAAGGAAAGATAATAAAGATACCATACCTAATATGAAGTTTTGTCTACCCATCTATTGACCACAAAGCCGAGGTAGGTATGTTATTAAAAATCCGCACATGCTTTGCTCAACCCGGAAATCTGGGCTGAGAGACACCACAAACCACAGGACCAATGAAATGACGACGCGTCAACCCACTCGCATTCCAGGCAGGATATTGTTTAAGAGTAGGTATTTGCCATATCTCCCACGATTAACGAAGGTTATGGAACAGAATGCTGTAAGTAAGTTAAATACTCTGACGACCCATTTGGCATTGGCATTGGAATTAGGAAAACAAAGTTTTTAAAATTGGCTCGGTTTTGTGTTTGTTGGGAGACGCCACTAGAAAATCTATCATCTGGTACCTCCTTACCTCAAGACCTTGACAATACCTAATTTATTAAAAAGTATGTATGTTGTCTGGTGAACATATACTTGACCGAATGGTGGCTACGAATGGAGAAAAAAGGTCGGAGGCGTCCTCCTGATATTACAAAAACAACGGGTGTCTAACTCAATTATCACAAGACCGTAGTACATGGGGTCCTAAGAAGAAAGCATTCGTTACAGTTGGCTCAATGTAGCTAAAATGATAATGATGATAGTGTCTGATGCATATTTATTTATTCAATAAGATATAAAATGCTATTTCGCTTTATGTCATAGTAAATAATTATAACGAGTAAAGACCCTATCAACTTAAATTATCAACTAATTAATTAAAATTCAAGTAACTCTCTCAAGGCAATCTCCGAAATGCGTTTTACGGATTCCCGTCAAATTAGACGCTCGCAAATATTACTTAATCTCGTTTAAAAATGCAGGGTTCTCAACCGTTGGTCGGCCGCAAGAATCCGGATTCTTAAAATTACGTAGGCAGTAACATCAAGTACTGTTAACGTAGTGAAAAGCTTTTGTTTTGTTAATTACAAGTCCCCGGCTGCCCGCACCTGCCGCCACCGCAGCAAAATAAACCCAGGGCTAAATTTCCTGTGTTTAATTTAAAAGATATACCCGTGACCAATAGGTGCGCTCTCGCCGAAATAGGATTTTTAAGTAGTATTTAGAAATCCACGTAGCTTGGCATTCTACGTGATTCCTATTTGTTTATGTAGAGTTCATGTTGTTATCTTCGTGATGTAAGTACCTCATTTTAGTTTAAGATTCATGAAACATACGAAGCAAACACGAATGTAATGGGTTAGTCATTTTTTTTAATGCTTTTTAAACCAAAAAGCTATCTCGTTCATTTGAAGTATTGTTTGCGTTGTAAATAAATTACGTTTCATAAAAAAACCGACTTCAAAAAACTGAAAAGCTAAAAATAGTATTAACACACAAAAGTTAACTTACCTTGATGATTTTCATATACCTAGATCCCATCATTAGAACTTGACCAAATTTATATAAACTCTAAAGTATCCTTTCGAACAAAAAAAGAATCATCGAAATCGGTCAACGTGGTAACGATCGCTGAACATGCATAAAAAATCAAAATAAAAAGATGCCTACGAATTGAGAATCTCCTCCTTTTTTGAAGTCGGTTAAAAATATCTAAAATTCTTAACCTTAGGTGATCGGGCAGGTTGAAATGTCATGCGTGCGCTATCATAGCCCGCGGCGCGGCGGAGAGGCTGTGAGTGCGGCGGGGCTAGAGAGGGCTTCACTCAGCCCCTACCGACACTAGACAACTGGATTCACAGCCACTTGACGTCAGAAATATGACGGTGATACTTTTTAACAGAACCATGTTCATAGATACTCTCTAAATACTGACTAGCTTATGTCTGTGACACCGAGTCTGTAGGCCAAATGGTTAAGACATAATAATAACTGAACCTGACGTTGTTTAAATAGAAGTAAAACTTGACACATGACACGCGATCAATATTAAGTACCTAAATTAATTACCAATTAATATTTTTTTTCTTTCTTTCTAGTAAATAAATTGATAAAATACATCAATAATAACGAGCTAAGTACCTAGCAGATATTTCATTTCAATTAATTAGTAGAACGACTACACTCTATTTACATACAGTTACCACCGGGCTCTATTTCTACGCCTATCATAAAATTATCTAACTCGATAACCTCATGCATGAAGCACTTCTTATTTTGCGTTTGATAGGTTCCATAGTGAAGATCGCAATTAACCTAGCTTGAAAACCCGTAAAAAATAAGAGAAACATTTAAAGAGTGGTTGACTCCTTGAGTTGAGGCCTATATTCTTTCTCCTCGTTCTTTGTCCTGTTTCTAGACGGGTTACGATTTTTCATAAGCCTAGATCCAACGCAAATTTGGTTATTACGTTGGAGCTTGGAAAAAATATAATTTGTCCTACGTAACCATATCGATCATGGCCATAGCAAGCAATCTATTTGGCTTACTAATGACACCTACATAGTGACATTACCCAAAAAAAAAAAAATACAGAGGTCACAAAGCCAAACAAATATAATGTTTTTTTTTTAAACTTTTAATACCTCCACTCAGTAAATCTTTGGTTTTACTCCGGAGACATTTAAATGTCTAGACATGTTTTTTGCTTCGTATCGTACTCATCTGCAGGCTCCCGCTACTGACTTGAGACAGTTTGACTGAGGTAATTGAAATAAGTGATTAACATATTAAACGTGAAAGAAAATATACCTTTTCGTTTGAGCCACATCGGACATGGTTAGCCCGACACTTGATTTTCCGTTCATTGACCACGCAATTATGCCAGATTCAAACGCTCTTACGAGGCCAGCGCTTACAAAGCTAAACAATTATTATTATCTAGCTTTGCACGAGAAAAATCAAAGTTATACACTTTATACTATACACACACACACTCACGTAAAATTTTTCTTTTTCAGCATTTTCAAGCCAAACATAAAGTATTATAGCAAAAATGGCATTTTCTTAATATTTTTTATGGCTCAGGCACCAAGTGAACTGTCGCCCACGGTGTGTCCATTGCGTAGTTTAATTTGTAAAGAAATTCTTATGGTTTTATTGCCAAAACAAACATTTACTAACCCTCATTGATAAAACCTAGAACATACCAAAATCACCGGAAAAATCGTATTTTATAAACAATTTTTTATACTGACCAACTCATGTTGGTAAATCTTGATTTACTAGTTTAACCATTACTAACATTTACTAATATACAGGCTTTTCTAGTAACATATACCTAGATTCGTTACATTTTATTTCTCCGAATTAAAGGACTGCTTTGTTTCTCTAATTAAAATTCATAGTTAGCTACCTGTGTTCCCCTATTTAAATAATCACAAGAATTACAACTCTGTTGTTCTTACTGCCGTGTATCTCTTTTAAACACAATGATAAACGACGTCGTTCTGTTGAATTTGTTATAAATAATTTTACTTGTCTCGCAAGCGGCAAGGTCTTAAGTAAAATACAACTTTTTAATAGAACAGAATAATACTAAGCATACGTAATTTTATTTAAGTGGTATATGGTTATATTATATTTAGGTGGTCAGGAGAATTGTATAATATAACAATATTAGTGTACTTAAGTGCCAAAATGACTAACACGTTTTAATTAAATTAAGCTGACTTAAATTTTAAGGTGGTAAAAATACCTACATAAATTCATAATGTGTTAGTTATGTACAAAATAATAAAAAATAAGGTTAAATCTTTTTACGTTTAACGACACAAAGCTGGCAAATATTTTAGTGTAAGCATTTCAAATTATTTTACTGAAAATTCTAACTATTTCTATTCAGATAATTTCCTGTGATGTGAATCAGTTAAGCGAATAAAGCACAAAAACTGAGTAATATTTGTTTATTCATTGCGACGAGGAATGTTTTACGTATACTATTAAAAGTTTATTTACTAGAAATAGCTTTAATTCCACGAGTCGTGCCTCCAGTATAGCACGATTTCGGTTCGCCTAAATGCCTAACAAATTCTACGTAGCTCCATGGGATAAACATTCTTTCACAGTGCAAGCTATGTATCTGTGAAATGTGTCATGTGGATTTCAGGAAGGGTTTTAGGGTTCTATTCGATTTCTTTCAAATGGCTTTAAAACATGCAATATTGAATTAATATTGTGTGTAGTTGCGTGAAATGCGTTGAATCAATTAGGTGCATGCAAAACTTCTAAGGTTGTTTTATGATTGATATTATAGACACTTTGGTTAGCTTTTCAAACATAGGACCCAGTAAGCTAGGTACATTTAATAGGCTTTACATCGGTTTTAAAATTTATTGTATAGACAGTACCTAAATGGTATAAAAAATATCTACTGAAATATAACAAAATTTTACGACAGTGATAATGTCATGCCAAAAATATAAATCGCAATTCAAACAAGAAATCAAGAATTTAAATAGAAAAGTCGATTTACAGAGATAAGTTCGTATTTACGAAATCTCGAGACGAAATGCTATCATTCGGTATAAGGCTGACGACACGAAAGAGAGCCTCTTTGCGGATTCACTTTAGTCTGATGTAAATAGAATGTAAATACATTTACTTCGCTAAAACGTATTTTTCTTTTCAAATTCAAGGTAGATACATTTTTAACTTTTAGTTGGTAACGCACAAAAAGCTTTTTGGAAAAGTCAGCTTGAACTTGTTTAAAGTAAGTTAGACGATAATCATAGATAATAAGGGAATAATTTAGAGAATGTAAGAATAATTTTAAAGCACGTACAGCTCGGCAGTAGCGCGCCTCAGGCACGGGGGTCGTTCCCAAACACGTGGACTGTACAATGTGAACTTGGGGACTCCCGACAACAGGCTCTCTAGAGGGATGAAGTTAAGATCGATTAAATGCCTTCTTCTCCTCCCCCTACTTCTTCGACGGATCGGGTCAGCACAAGGGGTTATCGAAGATGACACAAACCGCAACCGTTTTATCGTCAGTCATCGCAAAAGGTGGCTATCGCCTTCAAAGCCTTGCATCAACTCGCTGCCCACATAGCTTTCACTATGCTGAGAATCGAGTAGTCACAATTTCTGCTGTGATCAAAGTGCAAGCAACACAGATATCTAATCATGCTAATTTTCAGCTTTCTATAGCACTAATAAGTTGCGATTAAAACCTGTGACTGTGACATATACACAGAAGGTTTGGTCGAATTGTAAATAAGGACCCATTTTCCTCCGGAACCCTAAGAAGATTTTTTTAAAACATTAAAATTATTACAATCCTCTTCCAATATACAATTTTACCAATTTTGAAGTCAGGCGGAGCCAAGGATGAAACAGCAAGAGCAAGGTATTATAAGGCAATATAGGTAAGTCGATTATTTTATTCCCGACCACGCCAATTCCCTTAAACTCACAGCTACCTAAATCAGTAATATATTTCGTGTGAGATTTCTAGACAAAGAGCTGGCATGTCTACATTAGCCGACTGTTTTAGAATGCTGCTCAGTCAGTTGGTCACTTGGTGGCCACTTAGCTTTTTTTGTCTATTAGGTACAGTCCGATGTCCAGCACTCCGAAGTATTCTTACCTATACTTCAGTAAAACTATAGTTGAGAGTTTGAGACATTGTAGGGTAAACGTAAATCACCAATTTCATATATATTTTTTTACTGGTTTAATTTAATTAAAATTAAGTAAACTTATTTATAGAAATACAAGTGTTTAATAAGTTTCTTGTTTTAATGTTATCGTCTAACCGAATGGCAAAATGTTGTTTCGACTACTCAATTATAGTGATTTACTATACTAAAGCAAATTTCATTTAAAATTAATTAGGAATATTATTCTGCAAGCGCTTCAGAGTAAGTTTGTGGAATTAGTAACTTTCACAATGCAGGCAATTGTAATTTGCAAGCGATGGGGCAAACGCTGACTTTACTAACAAAATTTCAGCTGACGCAATTAGTATAGTTATCTAAAATGTTGCATTTCTGTATCTATATATATAAAACAAAGTCGGGTCAGTTACACCATTTATAAGGCAAGAACGGCTGGACCGATTTCTATGATCTTTGATTTGTTTAATTTGTCTCCGCCTCGAATAGCAGAATAACTATTAAAACAACGGAAAAAATTCATGAAAAAAACGGGCGAAGAGGCGGTGAGAAGTTCGCCGGGACAGCTAGTTAATAATAATAACGTAATCATAGCATATCTTAAATATGATTCAGTTCCGAATCTATTTCATTAAACAATAAGGCACGAATTGAAATAGGATAGAAATAGGAATCGTTACTTTGTAAAATGTATACATATAAAGTATGCCTATATTATACGTCCCACTGCAGGACTCCTCACCTCAACTATGAGGTGGTTTGGGCCATACTACACCACGCCGGCCCAATCTAGTGACTAAACCTTACTGTCGGAAGTAAGTTGCAAAGCCGGTGAGTAAATGTATGTTTACAATAATACAATGCTCCGGTTTTATACTAAAAAACTTGGCCACAATTTCGGTCGCGTGCATTTTATAATGTTTGTATGTAATTGTGCAAATGTGGTCTGCGGTAAAGCACTCATATCAAGAAAGGATCTTTTCAGGATATAAATTTATCAAAAGAGTACCTCAGATAGAGAATTCCTTTACAGCTTAATCGCATAATAAATGTTAAAGAAATATACTTAGTGCGAGTTTAAAGAATATTGACTGTAAAGCAGTGTCCTTTCGCCAAGACTCTTCTCGGCTGGTGATGAAGTGAAGATGGGAATATTAAATTGCGCACTTCCATTGCACAGTCTCTGAAATATATCAGAGGCCCATTCCCGTAATTTGACCATAGCCGCAATCCGGTGTCGATCTGTTCCCAGTAACATTATGATCACAAACGGTATTCTCATAAACCCGAAAAATTCAATTATAATTCGTATTAATGCGATTGAAAATAGAATTAACTATTGTTAGATTTTTTGCTTTATTTTCAGTCGTTTTGGGATAGTTTTGATAATTTTACGTCAAACTTAAAGTTTACGAGAATACCATTTGTGATCGTAATGTTACTGGGAGCGGATCGACACCGAATTGCGACTATTGTCAAATTACGGGAATAGGCTAGCTTGTTAAAACAGACAAAGACTTAGATTGACTGATTACGGCGATGTTCCGAGTTTTTACGTAGATTTAGAGTTTTATTTTGCCCTATAACGTTTTACTTCGTCGTCTCTCAGTTAAATCCATAGTTTCTAGCTGCTCTGGCGAGTAAGTTAACAATAGAAGTAATAGGATTTTCGGAGTAGTGCGTAGAACTGTCGTAAAGAGATGCTACTTACATTGCATGAGCATTGCATATTATAGAAAGTATCGTTTAGAAATATCGGACTCCTTTGGAGTGACTTTCTGACTGACTTGGACAAGCTTATCCATTTTAAGCCTATATGATAAACTGCACACGCTAGCTGAACAGTACATTCAAAGGTTACTGTATATTCCAGGTTTTAATTAATTTGGACCTTATAGTGAGGGTCGTGATGACTGTAATTTCTGAACTACAATACAGAGGAACTTGAAATATCTTTTTAGAATGGATGAAATCGGACTACGTGTTTATGAATTGTGACACAACGGGTTGTGTGTGATAAGTGTCAGTTAATGTGTCAGTTAGTGCCTGGACTAAATGTACATGTAGTTCCTGTAAGTTTTGATTTAATGAATGAGAATAAAAATATGTGTCTTTTGAATTCGTATTTTAATTGCCTTTAGAAGCTTGATTTTTGGACAAACGTACGTAGACGGACTACTGAGTACGTAGACGTACTACTTTTATACATTTTGAGATACACAATCCTCAAAATTTTGGAGAAAATATTGATAATGGTTTCACTGGCAGTGTTCGTCCATATGTATTTTTCTGCACAAACCGGAACAGTTGAATCGTAATGGATTCGTGTTTGGTTAATGCTGTTAGAGCTCTCATCCCTCCATTTGGCACTACGTGATCTTTTATAAGTATTACTTACCAATAAGAATGCAATAATTTACTTAAGTAATGTTACATTTTGTTTAGAATATTGACTCATTTAATGTTCATAAGTATGTACGATGATGAACTTGAACAGATCCATGTGTCATGCACACTTTTAACTTTTCTAAACGTATTAATTTGTTCAACAGTTTGGATTTTTTACAACTTGTCGTAGTATTTATTTGGACATAAACAACTCTATATTTTACACAATAGCAAAAAAAATTGAGACATTCCCACGCAGGCAGAATATAAGTAGAAGCTACCTACGTAAGTAGATCAGTATCGATAGCGCTTCATAGTATTACCACAAAATACTATATTGGGAGATAATCCACAAGGATGCGGGTACTCGAAAGAGGATAAGTGAAGTGAGGATAACCATCATGTTTAGCGACATCTATCCCAATCATATCAGTGCATCGTAAAGCACGTAAAAAGTCCCAGCTGATATCGCTTGATCAGACATCTAGGAAAAGTTCAAAGGGTGAGATGATAACAACTGACCGTAAGGACTGTCACTCGCTCTATAAGCACCCCTTTCTTGACCTATCTGCACTAGACCTTTGTAGTTGAGTATGGCCCGAATTACCCCAAAATTAAGAATGCCGCCCTTGGCTGCCATCCGCATAAATGTTATATTCTAATTGTAAAAACCAACAATTTTTTCTAAAAACATTTGTTTTTTTACGATCGAATATAAAAAAATCTATGACTATTATTTTGGGATGGCGTTTTTAATGCGTTACATACGAAGCAATAATTATTTGTCTGTGCCTTGTAGCTGTAATCTAGGCATGCTTCACGAGTTTTAACAAATAAATGCAAATAAAATTACTTTAACTACATTAATATTAAATACTTGGGTACTTACCGATGTGAAAAATTTGTGCACCTAACGTTGTGCAGACATTTAAATAAAGACAGCGACTATCTATGCTTAAAATGAAATACGAGTATACCTGCAGAGAAATTCTTAAATGTGCTTATTTATACTTTACAGTAGTATTCTAGCAGAAGCAACGAGTTATATTTCATAGTTAACACTTTAGAACTTGTGCACGCCTGCGGCGTAGCAAAGTTGAGCGATTCTTCTTAACTTCAGTCACTTCACCTTTCGTTAATTTTCCGTGCTATTAATTTAAAGAGCAACAACAACATGTTTCTAGTAATCATAGCTGATTAGTTTTATTCAAAAAATGACCATCCTAATTGAAACTGTAGTTTAGATGTTCTACAGAGCGTCAATTTACTGTATGTCGCGATACTAAGCATTTCTGTGATCACATGTTATCAAAACGTCTTAATGTATCCAAATGGTTTAATTTTTATTATTTAAATAGTCTCGAACAGCAGATTCGTTAGGTTTTTTCTTTTCAGTACGAAACATTTACAAAGACAATTATCGGCTTTTTATCAAATAAACCCGGGTTCGTTTTTAATTGAGAACTGGCGGTATCTGTGATCTGCTAAGAGGCAAGAATCCCAGCTCCACTTGTTTAGCGGCCCTGGCCAGTAATCCGCTGATCTCCAGCGCTTGTCGCGGGCGCCACCAACTAATTGTTATTTTATCGAAGCTTAGACTGCAGATAACTGACCTTATTGTAGGTACGTATTTAAGATTTTTATACTATGATCTGTTATTATTATAAAAGAAATACAAAAAACTGTTATAATAATATGCTAGTATTTAGCTAACTAACTTTTTTTACATTGATTTTCAATACATCAGCACATTCATTAATGTACACCAAGTGCAACATGCAATAAAAATATACTAAAAGCTTTGAGCACCGTTTAATTGGACTAAAAGGAGAGGGATTGTATGTTATGAAATGATTACTTGTTTGAACAGTAAAATAACCTAACAGAAATTCAAATGAATACAGCCCAACAGTAAAAGTTTTTTTTAAACTTCCCTAGTTGCCTGTCTTGACCGCCAGTTAGGTCTGTGATAATTTTTTCGAAACTAAAAACCTTTGTTGAAGGCCCCCGCGACGGAGACAAAAAAGAGACAGTTTTTATTCGCACAAGTAAGTTAAATTAACAAAAAGTGCCCGACCTAAAATAAAAACAAACCCTTCAACCTTTTCGTGTGTATTCCTAAAAAGTTCGTTGTCGATCGTGGTGGTGGCCGCGATGAGTCCCTCTCCCCTAATGGACATACACTCAATTAGGTTTTATAGCCGCTGCGGCGTTCAATTTAACGCCTAACAGCGGCCGCACTCCACCAGGTACCTATTTATTTTTATTGACATCCAAAAAAGGGAAAACTTCATTCTTTTCGCCCGACAAGCGAAAGAGTTTATCTTGCAGGCGTCCTCGTTTTTTTGCGGTATCGTGGTACGAACAAAACTGTTACTGTAGTAGTTCTTCTCTCGTGGCGTAGATCATGTATGTATAGGTACATAGCTGTTTTATTAACCACGAGCTAGAGGAACAAAGCATGTTTTGCTCTTCCATTGTTAGTCTTATGTATAGAATCAGTAAATTATATTTGAACCACAGAAGTAGTTGAAGTATCTACATAAAATATCCAAAAAAAAACTTATAATGGTAACAATAATGGTTCAGGGGTCCAAGAAAATTGTGACTAAAACTATAACAAAAATGATGTATGAAATTGTCGCATGACTTCATGGATATATGTAAGTTTATACCGGTATCGGTAAAAAGTCGACGTCAGGCATCTCGTAAAGTTAGACATCAATATTCTAACATTACCACAGCCGTTTTGTTGTTAGATACGTCATATATATTTTTTAAAGTAATAAGTTCGAAGTAATACTGTTTTTTTTTTAAAAAAATAAATTTATTTATAAAACAAACAATATTAATAAGTATATACAATTTACACGATATGACATAAGCTTTTGGGCTTTACCGCATACCGGCGCCGTTGCAGATAGATTAAAAAATAATGATAGATGTACACAACATATGACATAATAAAAACATTGAAAAATAAAAATGACAATACACAGAACAATGTAATATTTTGCACGATCACGCCTCGCCTTTAAAGAGGATTGTTTAATGTAACCCGCGTAATTTAAAATTTCTTACGTTCGTATTAAAATAATAGCGACACTGGTTTAGGGTTTTACTGATCAAAATTTGATTCGAAGCTACGACAACGATATTTTTATTGAAATAAAACAGTATTATTGCAACTTTGTTCTGTTGTTTTAAGAAGTGTATGACATAAAAACAATACTGCTTTGCTACTGTTAAGAGTTCATAGTTAGGCCCATTAGTTAAAAAACTCCTATTCGAGACGTTAGTGTACATGTTTTCCTTAATTTCACTGGAGAAAACGCATAGGACAATATTGTCACGAAAATACTTTTTAAGATACTGTTTTTATATAATTGTTCCGAAACACTAGATAGCCAAAACTAATTTTTCTCAAAAAAAAATCTCAAACATAGCATTAATTGGAAATGCTCTAAAAACATTTATTTCATGTCTAGAAAGAATACCTTACTTAAGGTACCATAAAGTAATTTGCGGTAATTGACCCATATAATTTAACTAAGGTTTTGTATTCGTACTATCTACATTGCGTTTGTAGAAATAAAAAATATGTTCGAAAAACCAAAACAAAAATCCATTGTCTTGTATCACAATTCAAATAAAATTGCGACTTAAAAACCAATAAATATTAACTTCTATATTGAATGTGATTTTTAATTATTCTTAATTCTCTTAGGTATAAACGAGATTTAATAGGTAAGGTAACAAATTGAATCAACAAAACTTGTTATCAAGAAGCATGTTACAAAGCATGTTTGTAAGCCACGAATAAACTGGTAAATCAAAGTTAGCTAGTATATAACGCGGCTTGAACCGACGAAGTTAATGATCATTCCCACGAGAACACACTAACTGATTGTAATACTATCCTTCTCAGATATTAACACAGAACATGATGTACCTACTTACGTTTTTCAACTATAAAATTGAAAGAAAAAAGTATCCAGGTACGCTGTACATAATTATGGTAGGTACTAGATTCAAAAAAATACTTTTAAGTTACGGGTATTTAAATACATTAAGCTAATATTGAAAATATTCACAAAGATAAAAACCTTCTCTAGTCACGCTTTTAATTTCCATAGGCTTCATCCATCGAAGCTTGATTTCCCGTGATGAATCAGTTTTTTGCCTTTGTTCCACGAAAATTCTATGAGTTTTTGTTTTAATCAGTGGAAGCGAAGAAGAAAACATTTTATCCGGGAAATTAAAACGGGAAATTAAAGCTTTGACGTGGCCACAATTCCACGCCCGGCCCAGGAATCAATGAGTCTGCAACTTAAAACATTTACTTGACCAAAAAGAAAGATTTGTTGTGTTTATCAAAATGATGTCTGCATAGAAACATATACATAAGTAGGTAAGTTATTCGATAATGAGTTTGATATATAGGTATGATGAACATGATTCTCTTTTGTCTTGTATTTATTTATGGTCCACGTGCGCAAAATTTTATAATAAAGATTTAGCCTTAATCTGGCTTAAAAAAACAAACAGATTTTAAAATCTATTTACGCATTATTTTAATAATAATACTTTTCCAATCGACTATAGAATTAATAAATAATAAAGTAACTGAAACAAACAAAGATTTTTATAAAATTTAATCAATATTTATAGAGCTAAAAAAAATATTCATTATTTCAACTATGCATCGACTGTAATACTGTAACTCGTTCCTTTGTTCTTATTTTGTTCCGTGTTTTTATTTAATGCGAACAAAAAGTGCTGCAATATTAAATTTAATCACAAAAATGGATTTGCAGGCAGCGCTCATTTGTAGTAATAGTGTTTTCTTATAATGAAACCCGGAAAATTAAAACGCGCGTTGTCTCATTGTACGCTGGCGTCTGTCTGAACTTGCATTTTCTTTGAACGGGTGTCTGCACTTGTTCCGTTTAGCTGCAACTAGCAACAGACCGAATGGGTTCTTACAAAATTAATAACAAACTTACAAAAGATCGCCGGTTTGAAATCTGGAACAAACATTTTTATGGAATCGACCTTATCCTCACTTACCAACAAGTCTGATTGAGATCATCATCAAGAGATTTGTACGGAACGGTAGTAGATGCGTGATAGATCGGTCTTTTAAACGATACTCGGAGTAGGTATTGGTATTGGCCATGGGGTATTGGTTGATGTCCCAATTTCATGATGATCATGTTTACCTCACTTCTAATTTTAACTAAGCTTGAAACTTCAAATGTCAAATGTAAGGTGGGTTTTTAATAGTGTTTTACAATAAAAAAGGGTTTGTAAGTGCTTATGATAACAAACAACTTTTCGCAAGATACAAGTTACCTATCTCAACTGAATTCTGATAGTGTAAGTTTTCTGTGCTCATTTATTTAAGAAATAATTTTATCGCACTAACGAACTATAGAAGTTGCACTTTTTTGGTCGAAGTTCATCTAGAGTCGCCATCGACACGACATACACAAAGAAGAAGTGCAATAAAAAATTGAATAGAATAGAATAGAATAGAAAAGAAAGTTTTTGTTTTCGTACTCGTTTTGTACAAAACCCTTAAGTATTTAACACTAATAAATATTTACCATAAATACCTACGTGATACCTTTGCATGCCGATAACGATTGTCGGTAATTCAAACGAACTAAAAAGTTAAAATAAATACAGTAGAAAATTGTTTGTAGTCAGGGGTATATGCAAAAGTGTAATGGAATGGTTTTAAATGACTACAAATAATTTTCTACTGTATTCACATTTCATTTCTAACGTGTTTTTTAGTTTTTTTCAACACAGTTGCTCTTAAATTGACTCTTATACACCGTTTATAGTTTCCTAATTTAGCATGTTACCATACTTGTGCTGTAAAAACATTACCGTACAAGTGCTGTAATATACTTAGTCTGGCCATAAATACTGTTACAATTGAAAATAAACAAAATATAACATTTGAATTTGAAATCTGTCATTTTTAAATGATTGTTCATTGTGCTTTCTCATTTTGGCGCCAATACATTGTACAATATTTTGCGATATTAGGAGTGGGGTGATAAAGAAAACCGAATCGCTGTGATTGCATTACACAAAGAAGGTATGCAGCCAAATGCAATTTTTAAAACACCCCATACGCTTGGTATTAGTAAAATGTTTGTGTACCGGTCTATTAATAGGTACAATGACACCTCCTCTGTTAGTGACGGAAAAAGATCTGGCCGTCCACGTAGTTTTCGTACGATAAAGGTGGTCAAAGCAATAAGGGAAAGAATTTGAAGAAATCCTGTCCGGAAGCAAAAGATTTTATCTCGGGAGATGAAGATAGCACCTAGAACCATGTCGCGTATTTTAAAAGATGACTTAGCCCTTCCCGCGCCGCGTCATGCCACCCCCTTCCTAGCTTGGGCCAAACCCGTGCCACCGCATTTGTCATACACCGGAAGTGTGCGCCCCCCGGTATTCCAGTTAAAATTTATGGAGTTTTTGCAATAGTGGCACATAGAACACCATATATTTTTAGATTCTTCAACATACCTTCTATTTTATGGCCAATTAAAAAAAACTAATATATTTATTTTAAAAAATACAGAAAAAATATGAACACGCAAAGTCAGGATCGATGACCTTATCACTATTTTATTAAAGTTCTAACAAACTATGTGTTTCAAACACCTCATAATGTTTATAAATTAAGTAAGTACAAACATATCTATTGTTTGATAGCGAAATCTAAACAATTTTCCACTTATATTACAAACACAATGATTTCAAAGACGGCCGACTGATCATTCATCGCGGCGCCTTTGTTTACAAATGCTCGAAATCTGATGCCTGACGCGTTCTTTGTACATTTTTTTGTGTAGTAAGTCTGTCTTAATGTTTCTTCTACCTAATTAACGGAGCAAACAAAGATAGGTATAGAAACCGGCTGGTGCAACCCCATTGAAAAAACACTTAAGTGCAATTTAAGTGCATGCCCGTAGCTGGTACTTGGCGCTTATAGGTAAAAATACCCGTAGCGGGTGTGTTGGCACGGGAAGGGTTAGTACTTGAAGCCTATAAGAGAGGTACTGGTCATTTCCTAACTGATAATTTAAAAAAGAATTGGGTGGTAAAATTAAAACAACTACTGAAGCGGTACGCAAAGGGAGATCACAGAAAAAAAATGTTTACGGATGAGTTTTTTTTTACAATTAAGCAACGTTTTAACAAACAAAATTACCGTATTTATGCTCAAAGCTCTAAGGAAGCTTCCCAATTAGTCGACAGTGTGCAACGTGGGCACTATCCGACTTCAGTGTGGGTATTAGCTATGAAAGAGTGACTGAGCCATACTTTTGTGAAAAAGGTATCAAAACATCGGCACACGTGTATTAAGATACCATTCTTGAGAAGCTAGTGAAGCCCCTTAACAACACCATGTTCAATAACCAAGAATGGTCCTTCCAGCAAGACTCGGTGCCGGGTCATAAAGCTCGGTCTACGCAGTCTTGGTTGGAAACGAACGTTTCGGACTTCATCAAAGGTGAAGACTGGCCGTCGTCTAGTCCCGATCTTATTCCGCTGGATTATGAGTTTTAGAGAGTACAGCTTGCTTTAAACGCCATGATAATTTGAAGTCCCTAAAACAATCCGTACGATTGGCAGTAAAGAATTTTTCCATGGAAAGAGTGCGTGCTTCTATTGATAACTGGCCTCAACGTTTAAAGGACTGTATTGCAGCCAAAGGAGATCACTTCGAATAAGCTTTTATATTTTAAATTGTTTTATATTTATGTATTAAACAAACACACCGTAAAATTATTAATTTTGTTATTTGCACTAAATTTTTGATTTTTTTTTTGTTTTAGTATTTATGGCAAGACTATATTTTTAAATTTATGTCAAAGTTAAGCAAAAGTTTATGTCTAAGAACATTGAATATTTTTACGAATATTCAATTATTTTAGGGTAAAGATAGCAAATAAATATTTCATTTCATCAAATTGTATACTATTTATAAACACAAATTACCTACCTTACCTTAGAAACAATTATTTATAGTTTATTTTATTTTTTATATTGCTGCTACTCCGGCTGAACAGCAGGTTTTTTTCCTGTGCCTTTATTGAACCTGCACGCGAATCGAAAGGCCGGCGCGTGAAAAAAACAAAACAATTTAACCCGCCATTTTCCGTAAATATTTGGTAAAATTGTTGTTGTGTGGTTAATAAGCATTGTATTCTTCAAATAGTGAAGACGAGCAAAATATTAATTTAACCCCGCCGGAAATACTTATCGAGGTACGAAACTAAGGCTATCACTCATAGCCTGTTGCTGCCAAAATCCAGAGAAAAATACCTGGCGGCTTACGAAACATTCAGTCAGTGGAAAAACAGCAAAAACGCCACGTCATACTCAGAGAACGTATTTTTATCCTACTTCAATGAACTGGCAAATAAATACAAGCCCAGCTCGTTATGGTGTAGACCAAAAATGAAGTTGATATAAAACATATTAGTAACTTGACCACATTTCTTAAGAGACGTTCTGACGGATTTATTGGTCAAGGTTGTCACCAACCGATGACGAAAAGTTTTTAAAAGGAGGTCCGGATAGATTCGGTGAGGGAGTCGCACGAAAAGCATGGTCGATCTATTTTAATGGTTTTTATTTATCATTTAAAGAGCTTTAGAGTGCAAGTTTGGTGTAGTTTGTGTTCTAATGTTATGTGAAGTGATAACATCTGAAACTATTGTAATATCATCGTATTCAACCCCGCATCGAGTGTCAAGTGATTTGTCTTAAGACAACTTGCTTTAGACCCGTTAGCGTCCTGAAACTTGCTTCTACGGGAAAAGTAGCCTCCACTGAATTCAAGAAAAGCAATAAAAACTAAACACCCGTTATTTATTGTAAACTATGTCAAGCTTTGACCATATATCAAGAATAAACTCGACATTGGCAGAATCACTGTTCTGCTTTAAGAGCGGGATGAGTCCGTATTAAAAAAAAAGTTTCGTATAGTCAGTACTTGGCAACAAAGGTCAGTTGAACTTTATAAAAGTTACTAACAATACAAGTTTTTTTTCTTTTCTCGCAATAAATTATGAAAAACGTCGTATGCAACTCGTGTGCATTGATCATTACACACACAGCTTCTTTAACTCGTGCTTACAATAACGCCTCTTGTGTAATGACCAACAGCTTAGCACACTTGTATCATCATGTACTATTATTGCATACTTTTTATTAACAATTCGTCATTGAAATTTAAGCAGTTAAGGAGTATTTATTTTTGTAATCACCTTTTTAAAAAAAATATTTTATTTTGATACCCCGATAACTTATCGTTTTTTTTTTACTTTTAGTTCGGGGTAACTGAACATCCTTTGTTATGAGATTTTTGTTACAACGCGCTACGGGTGCAAATATCGTTTAACATTGTCAAATTTGGCGAAATAACGTCTTTCGAGGGAGCTAGTTAAGTATATAATTCACCATAAGGTTTTTATTCTGACATAACAGCCTTTGTCACCCGGGAGAACGTAAGGATTCTTACGATATATACATCAAAATCGGTTAAGGCGTTTAGTCGTTATGGTACAATAAAAAACTCACATAGATAAATTAACCCTATAAACATTACACTCCTTTTTGGGCAGTCGTGTAACAAGAACACAATCGTCCCCGTTTTATTATGATGGGTAAAAACCCTTTACTTTATTGTTAGGTACTCTTAGTCAACATACCATCCTATGTACCGCAGCGCAGACAAGGCCCTTTGAGAGTTCATAGTAAAGAGCATGAAATTTTCATGGAGCTATATGCAATTACATAGCTTACTGTGTAGATTCTATTCTAATGCCTCGAACTCATTACGACCTCCGTAGCCGAGCGTACCGGACTTGGTGTCGCTATCTCTGAGGTCCCGGGTTCGATTCCCGGTCGGTCAATGTAGAAATATAACTTTTCTATATTGTCTCGGGTCTGGGTGTTGTAGTATCGTCGTTGTTTCTGATTTCTGTGACACAAGTGCTTTGGCTACTTAATTACCATAGGATTAGAGCAATGTATGAGATGTTATCCAATATCTATATAATAAAAATAAATCTCTATTTCCCTTGGTCATCGCATCACGCGTGAACGGATTGAACAATTTCGCTAAATCTTTTTTGTTGTGTTAATTATTGTCAGGAGAAGGTTCTTTTCAAAGAAAAAAATAAAAAGTTACGCAGAAAATCCTTTATAAATAAACTAAAGGCCACGCGAACGAAGTCGCGGGCAACAGCTAGTAAAATATAAAATGCTTCTCCTGTTACCAAAACTAAAATGTGTAAACAATATTTCCATTTTAACATTTTTGTGGGTATATAACGTGTTGTGAATGATTGTAGATACTCAATTCTCTATCAGCTTATCTAATGCGGCATGGTCTCAATCGACTAAAATCAATTTAGTTCCAAATGAAATCAAGGATTTCTGCGAATCGTACATGTTAACTCGATTGCATATTCTCTTCATTACGATCAAACGCTCGTCAGCTTGAATGCAAATGGTCGAAGATCGATAGCCATCAAGCAGAGCCAAATTCTGTCTGATCGGTGTGAGCTTGTAACGCAACAAAAGGCTTCGCTTCCGATACTTTAAACTCTGCCCTCTGTGTGCGCTCGATATTTGGCATCAGCAACTCTGAAACTCAATGCAACGATCGACTTGAAATCAATAATGTAAACAGGATGACAGGCTGAACGAGGAAATCATTTTACCAGGATGTTCTGTCCATAGACTATTCGAGCCAATCGTAAATTTTGTATGGAAAGGGAAACTTTTTCTGCTTATTTCTTTATTAATGCCATAGTGAAAGTTTTTTTTGTGTTTTTTAATGTGTAAAACATCCGGTAATAACGATTCCTTTGTCTAACTTGTTATTCCCTTCGTCCTAGGGCCTCACTATAAACTATAAATATTACATACCAACACCACAAGTTATGTGTTTGAAATTATCCATCCTGTCGCAACCGCAGCGTAGGTTGCTTGACTTTGATAATCACTATATCAAAGCTCTGTCTGCCAGCGTTGTGTTTCCACCTTTTGATTATTTTTAAAATCTTGAATATCCGTAATCTTACTTTCACACGAGAAATACGATTTAGTAACATCCATCTCATTTAAATGACTTCTACCGACTATGCAACGCAATACAGTTGAACATACGTGAAGTTTCGACGAGACTAAGGTACTTTATCATTCTGTCCGCTTTGATCAAAACCCACTTCGACACTTTATAACGCTGAAAATGTTACAGCCTAGATTTTTAAAAATGGAATATCCTTACATGAAAAAAAAACACAAGGTCCAAAAGACAATGTGCGTCGAAGCAACAGAAGATGAGCGAACCAGGATATTATAATTATAGCTAGTCACTAAATTCACATGAAAGGGTGTTATGTTAACAATCTCTTAGATATTTGGATAGGTTTTTCTTTTAAGGCTAGAAAAGTATAGATATTGCGAATTTAACTATTTTAATTTCTTTTTTTATTTTGATGGTATTTTAATTTTGATGGTATAATTGGAAAAGAACATGCTCTTAAATCGTGTTAATATTTAAAAAATATATCTTATCACTATATTTAAGCTAACAATTTATCTTTAATGAAAAAACCTTATTCAAGTGATGACACCAAATATAAATTATATTAGTGATATACTTCCACTAGCTCGGATAAATTCTATAGGTACCTATGAATGGAGGTCACATAATAGCTAGCGAAGGATACGAGACTCCTTCGTATGTCCTGTGAGACCGACTCGGTTGGGCGAAGCTCATATCAAATTATGACGTCAAGGATGGCATGAGTATCTAAACAAACGACTAAGGCTAAATTCACGCTTGCAATGTTTTTTATTATTATTCGTTTTTCTGTCCACGAGAAGATATATAGTCAACGAATAGAATAAAAAAAATGTTTTGAAGGTACCATAAGTGCAATAACTCAAGACATAAGTTACCAATTAGATGCAAGTATCGAATATTTGGTATACTGTATGACTTTTTTTACTGTGAGGGGAATTAACGTGTGAGATAGGTAAATGATATAGGTGACGATAGCATTATCACTTTAAAAAAAAAGTTTTATACGTTTTTTTAAAAATAAATTACCTATCCTCATAACCATCGAATTCTAAGCTAATTTTGATTAACATAACATTTACAAAATAATATTGGAAAAATAATAATAAAAATACGAAACCGACCAAAACTCAAACGCATATTCACCCTACTCCGAACGTGCTAAACATCAATGAATTCGCCCGAGTTGCGCAGCGCCATAGATTAAATGCGCAGCGCACACATCTATTTCACCGCCGCGCGCCCGCGCCGGCCAGGCGGTCCCTTTCTTGATGATTACTTCGGTCAGTCAGCATATGCGCGTGATCCAGCGTGAGCATATCGGAAGCATCGTTCGCTCGCCGTAATTACGTAGACGTACGTTATAGTGGCTTACTAATATTCAAATGTGGGATACCTAGCGTTCACCGGACTTAATGCCGCTAGATTTTTATTTGTGGGCCGAGTTGAAGCGGCTTGTGTACACTGAGGAAGCACATAGTGTTAATGACTTTAAACAGTGCATAATAGACGCTTTCAATATTATAAAAAGTGATAGAGACACTCTTCGCAATTTAACAAACAAAATGCTACGACGTGCTAGTTTATGTTTGGAAAGAAAAGGCAAACATTTTGAACAATTGTTAAAATATCGTTAAAAGGTACGTAATGTAAATACAATCAGTGTGATTTGTAAATAAGTTGATTTCAATCTTTTAAATACGCCTCAGATGTCGTAGTGATACTAACCTACTACAAAGATACAGCCTGTTGTAAAAATAAGTAAAGTAAAAAGTCAAAATAAGTAATGTCTTTTAACTTAACAAAATGTAGATAACTACTGCATCTTCGACGGTCCTAAGCCCGTAAAAGTGTAAAGGAAAGATTGAAATTTAGTTCAAATTTATTGAATGAATAAGACGAAAAACATTCGCGAAGTTTTGTCTCGCTGGCTCTGCAAGGAATCAAAATAAACGACATTCAGTTCATTCAGTCACACACGCGGGGCGGGCGGTTCCCGCGCCGCGCCCCCGCTACCGTTATATTTAAAATAATGAATTAACGATTGTTAGTGTCACAAAAACTAAAGAACGGCTGGACCGATTTGACTAATTTTGCCATGGTTTTGAAATATTCATAGAAGTCCATGGGAGGTTTCAATAATTGCCAATTTTGCCAATGATCTTTTTGACTTTTTCCAATAGGTAGCTCTAGCGCTGATTGAATGATCTAAGTGGCGTATAAATAAATATAATTTAATAAAATTTTAAAATGTACCGGATTCTTTATTAGTTTCACTCCTTTTGACACAAAGAAAAAAAAATTGCTGGAAACAAAATTTTACAAATTTGTGTCTTTTTTTAAATGTTACCTTATTAATTTCATCAAAACGAAACAGACTTCATTGAAGGTTTATACATACGGCAAAAAGACTTTTACCCCGGCCTAATATTTGGCACCAGGAATCAGTTCTTAGGCATAAGTTGTTAAATAACCTTATTTTTACTAAACCCGCTCTAAAAATTGTAGTGAGTTTTAAACTATTAATTAACACTCTTTTCATCTTGTTACATTTTGGGCTCAATGTTATATGAAATTGTTTTCGTCTCCTTTGCATCTTTCAAACCTATAGGACTACCTATCGTAAAAAGATTGAGTCGTTTTATTAGTAACTAGTTGTGGCTAACTTTGTACCGCCTTTATTTTATTTTTTGGAAATTTTCCGATGTTTTGATGATGATTGATGATAAATGGTGTAACTAACCCGACTTTGTTTTATTTAATGAGATTACGATAAGTATTTAATTCAGAAGTCATAAACAGAAGAACATGCAAGTACATACATACATTTTAAGACTAGTAAAACTGTTAACCTCTTCTTATTAGAAATGTAATTTCTTTACGCTGCATTGCTACGCTACAGGCGTTTCCTACTTGGTTGCGCGTAATACGCCAATTTGCCATAACTGTAACGTCGCCTTATGTTGACCACTACTCTATATGTAATAAATTACATTGCGCACATCAAACCAACTGATGGCTCGAATGAATAATATACTTAGTAACTAAATATGAAATCACGTATTTCTTCAAAGTCGTAATCTGCTGATAATACGTAGGTCACACTATAAGTTCTGCATAACTTAAAAAAACAACATGTTATAACCAAAATATTATGTTTATTGCTTTTTAAAAAACTCTCCCTTACTATTTAAACATTTTTTCATGCGATCGAACCATTTTTAAAACAGGAGGACCACAGATCTGAAGGCATGTTTTCTGGCAATCAGCACGTGATTGAACAAATGACTTTGTTTTGTTGGCCGCGTGTGAAGAAGCGTTGTCATGATGTAGGAGAACGCGGCTTTTGGGTCAACAAATGGTAGAATACGGCATTAACACTCTTTTGATCTTCAAGTGGAATTGTACAGAGAAAAAAAACGCTATCATTTTTTTACCAACGTTTCTCGCCTGCCTCACTTTTGTTGGCCTGTTCTCATTTTCAAACACCTATTCATAAGATTGCTGTCTTTTTTCGGGTTCAAAACAATAAATCCACGTTTCGTCTCCTGTGACAATGTCATAAACAGCATTAGAATGTCCGTGGTCTTACTTCAGTAGCATCTGTGAGCACCATTCCACGCGAGCCCGCTTCTGCTCCGCTGTCAGTTCATGAGGGATCCAACGACAGCAAAGTTTCCGGACTTTCAATTCTTCGTGTAAAATTTTCTGAATTTGGCTCATACCAATCCCCAATAGTCCTCGAATTGTCTCATAGGTAATCCGCGGGTTTTCTTCAATAAGCCGCTTATTAGTAGCCACATTATTTTCGTTGACGGCAGTTGAAGGCCGCCCTTCACGAAATTCGTCACGTAAAGAAACTCGACCTCTCTCAAATTCAGCAAACCATCGCCTCACGGTGCTCAAACAGTGCTTCTCTCCCAAAAGCATTTTGAAGACGAGCGGCACAGTCTTGCGGAGAGAGAGAGAGAACTTTGAAAATCATAAAAAATCATCGCTCTAAAATCTTTTCGACTTAATTCTATTTTACGTAGAACTTTTATTGTGTGAAAAAAAACAATTGACAAATAATTTCCCGCCAATTTTTTTTTTATTACTTCGAAGGTTGCAACGTTTAAAAAAATATAACATTCAAATAGTTCCGATTAGCTAGAAGTGCAAAACTTTTAGTATGCCCCATGTATAAAATAAATGTAAAAGTGGATTTGTGTATTTTCCTATTTTAAGAATGTTGTGTTAAAGTACTAAATATTGGGTCAATTTCTCTCAATTGACAATTGATTAAGTTCATCGAAGTTAAAAATTATTTTTTTAGGTAGGTTGAACTTGATTGCTACTATTTAGGATTGAGAGACTGTCAAAGCTTTGATAGTTTGATTGTAAAGGAGTCACTGTTGTTGTTGTGTTGTGAACTGCAAAAACATTGGAAGAAATGGTATATGTACTTTTTTTTTCAACCTAAAAAAATGGATAGCTGTTGTAAAAAGAAATAAGTACTCAAGCTACATAATTCTGAATGACGATATTCATCATTTCAGGATATATAGATCATAGGCCTTCCCCATTGACTTCCAGATTGGCCGGTTGGAAGCGGCCTGCATCCAACGTCTTCCTGCGACCCTTACCAGGTCGACTGACCACCTTGTAAGTGGACGTCCTACGCTGCGCTTGCCGGTACACGGCCTTCATATTAGAACCTTTCTGCCCCATCGGCCGCCAGTCTTCAAGCGATTCTGCCGTGACCACAATATCGTCGGCAAACCGAAGGTGAGTGAACTACTAAATATTACTAAATCTGAAATCCACAATAAATCATTAGGAATTATTATTTTGGAGATATTACGTGTGATAGGTATTATTTATGCTATAAATTAATGCAGTGATGATGGTCAGCCAATGTACCGTACGTAGTGAAATTTTTATTAGAGGCAAAAAATCTGATAATCAAGCGAGTCTAGCTACATTCTTGTAAAATTTTGCATCAGAATACTGAAAGAAAAAGATGAACAAAGCCCATGTTGAGCATAACTAATTTATACTTATTTTTTATTACCGTTTGAGCTTAGAAAAATCCAGTGTCAGACTGCTTTTGTAGTGCACGAAGGGAATATTGCTCTTTTCTCATTTAAAAATAAACTGTCAAAAGCTGCCCTTTTTCTATCTTTATTACACATAATTTTCATTCGTTATAACATTTGAATTTTATAATAAAATTTTATATAAAGCTTACAAAATATAACAATCATTTTAAATACTGTACTGTACTGAGGCATAATTATCATTTCATAAAATAATTAAGATTTAATCCGTCTTGAGTTAAAACTTGTCAAAAAGATCATCTGGGTTAGGTTAGGTTAGAACAGTGACTACATAAAGCGCGAAGCCGACCGAGCGGAGCGAGTGCAGCGAACGAAGCGAGCGTGCCGCGGCAGCGACCGGCGAGCGCTAGATTCTAATTCTCGTTCTAAAATTTTTGTCATTGAAAACCGTAAAGAAATTACTTACGGTGTACACAATAATGCATGCTTGCGTTTTTAGGGAACGTAAATAAATCAAACTAATGTTATATTTAACAAGCTTTATAACTTTTATTTGTTATTACATGTTAGTGTTAGAGTTAATGATTGTTATCTTAAATGATATTATAAATTGTAAGATTATATGACACGTTCATTATATTAAGTGAGTTGTTATAAGAAAAAAGATTATATTAAATGAAAATATAATTAAATCGTTATACTAATTACATTTATTTGAAACATTACACACACCGCAAAGAGAGATCAAGATTTAGACTTATTTATATTTATATTTTAAGTAGAAGCTATTTGACTAGACATCCGAGAGGAAAAAACATCAAAAACCAACTAGTCGCGTGGGGTCTATTGAGACCCAATAAACTTTGTTTTTGTCATAATTCGGCAAATACTTGGCGTTAGCAACTATATTTTCCAGAAGCATCCTACTCGTCGCTCAGCCGATCTTCCCTCCTTAGTGCTCCGCTAGTCACTGCTTCAATCAGTTGTATCGGAGATGATTGGAGTCAAATGAACCTTATGCGACTATTAGGTAACTCCAAACCTTCAACTTCTGAAGCTTACAAGTGCTTCCATAGACCGTTGTCACGTCATGGCTCCGAGATCTATGGACGGCAAAACCAAAACCAAGTGCGGTAAATGTGCATAAGCACCATATCAAAATTTACAGTTCATGTACAGTCAACGGCAGGTCAAACTACCCAAAAAGTTAAAGGTCGTTGAACCGAATTTCAACTTTATGTCCGAAATGTAGAGATCAATATCAATTTAGAAAATTTTACGTTTTGTAATAGGTTGACGTGCTGTTGTCTGTACCTGTTATTTTTGGAGACAAATTTATATGTTTATGATAAATAATTTTCTGGATGTTATATGCCTTTACCAACGTAACTTGCTGTACTTTAAGTTCATAATAAATACCTATAAACATTTGTCTTTATAAGATTTGTTTTATTTTTGCAATTCTTTAAACCCCATGCAACTAATGGTGTAATTATCTCGTCGCGACTAGCTAGGTTAACATCGTATTATTAAGAAGCAGATGCACTGACATCTAAAATTTAAATATATTTGTATAGCTGCTGTACATTAATCTCAGTAAAGACGTCGAAATATCAAAATTCAGAGGTGTTTTGCAGCGGGCCGGATCCTTGATCGGAATTCAAACAAGCACTCTCAATTCTCAAACTTTGATGTTTGTGTTGTACGAAGTGAAATTATGTTTGCCCTTAAATTTTATGGTGATTTTCCTTTTACTGTATTTTCAAATCAATTCTTTTAACCCCGATCCAAAAAAGGGCTGAAATACAGTATGTCAATTATCAAGAGCGTTCCCTTCATCATATTTATCTACATCATTAATAGATAAAAAATTTAAATATTAACAAACCAAAAAGGATAAAAATTCGAAATCCAAAGAATAAATAAATTTATAAATATAAACTTCTAAACACCATAACCAATATTGTAACGTAGATAAGTAGCGTATTTGCGCTCCGCAAACTGGCGACGTAATTATCTTTTCTATCTCATTCGCTCGGTGAGAGGTCGGACCTTTATTAATTAATATAATATTCAAAAATAATAAACATTTTTTTATAGTTTTTTGTATGCTTTACAGGAATGCCTACTGTTATGAATATGCTATAAGTTCAACAACCATGTGTCTGTATGACTGTGGCATCATAGTTCCTAAAAAGATGGACCAATTCAGACGCATTTTTTAAATATAAAGCTAGTTTATCTGGGGTGGTTCTTCACTATGTGTGACGAAGATCAAGTCAGCCAATCCGCAGTTTATCGGCACTTTTCTATTTTGGTAAAGAGATCACACATGAAAATTTTTAATTAGACAATCTTTCACTCGTCTGATGGACTTAAAACTATGTATGTATACTGTTATATAGGTATTTTAAAATAAGTTTAATTTTTAAAAAATACACGTCGCTTAAAAAACCTAAAAAGGTTTTAAAAACAATATTATTTAATCTTCTCGAACTCAATGAATTGTATCATCCCAAAATAATAGTCGTTCATATCTCTGTTTATAATAAGTACCTCTAAAAAAAATTCAATCAGCTGATTTTTCATTTTATAACAATGAATTCGAGTCATCTATTTTTGTACCGTTAATTAAATGAAAGAAAAACCCAGACCAAATACCCACAGATAGATAATTGTGATAAGGTTTTCCTTGTTAATCAATTACATTAAACCGCCTATCTCCGTCTACTAGTTATTTTTTTATACATCGGTAATATATAGGCTAGCCAACATAGTTACTGACTATTATTAAATAGCAATAAAGTGCCACGCTCACTCAGGCTACAGACATGATTAATTTATTCGAAACGTTTTGTCCCTTCATGGAATGGGCTAGTTTCTTAAAAAAATCTAATTAGTCCGTCAGTTGGATCAACAGAAAATATCGTATTTTTTATTTTATAAATCAAACAAAATATTATGAAGATATAGCCCGTTAAAGTTCCGCGTAACGTCACGCCTTGCGACACTTTGTAGCAAGACGTGACGTCACTCCTAAACTTTGATGCGGTTTATCATTGTCATTTTTTGTTTGATTGACAAAAGACAAAATATGGGTCCAATATTTTTTGATAATCTAACTGACGGACTAAATAGAATAATCATTTTTTGACCCAGGAAACTAGCCTAATCAACTTTCTATTAACTGTAGCTTATAATGTTGTAAGGTGAAAACGGTATAGGCATCTATTTATATTTATTCGGAAAGTATATTTTTGAAAACGTTGTAGATGTGTCTCCAAAAGAGGAAAGGTACTCAATTTTCTAAAAATCTAATAGGATCTCATTTTATAGTGAGTGATTAAGTTTAGTATTTAAGCCGTAAAAGTCAATAAAGTACCTCGGATAGTATAACAGAAGGCTACATAAGGGGCTCTCTCAAGATTTACATCGTCGCGTCCCCGTTTCGACACTATACGCCATCTTCAGATATTCGGGAGGTATCGAAGAACGTGTATTACGCGACGCCTCCCGGTGACGCGCACCATTCATCAAGCGATCAGGAGCGTAAAGAAATAATTTAGCAAGAAACAGAAGACTCACTTTTTACAAATCTAACTTACTGTATTTTTTTTTTCGATTTCTCTTTTTCACACTGCCCTCAAAACATTTCTGCCCGGCCTAATGTTTGATCGATACAGATACAATATAGCATGAAATCTACCTATTGTTACACTTTTGATTTGCGCAATCAAACTTAAATACAGAAAAATGATTATTTACACCGTTGGTTAGACTAAGTATTAAACGAAAAAGACCATTTACGGCCTATGCTTCCGGAACTCAGTCCTGGCCGAAAAAAAATAAAAAGTAACCGTCTAACTCATCAAGCTTATGTGAAAATATGTTAATCAGTTGAAAAAAAAAAATGTTTGTGCAGCTCCTCTTTAAGCTTGTTTAATTTATCCATGAGACGACAAATACTAAGCGGAGCACACCCAGAGACGAGCTAAATTAAAAAAGTCCATTTCTAAATTTGTATTAGATATTGAACCTGGAACTTTATCCTATGGCACCAAAGTAAAGCAGGCTTACTTTCATCTGGACCCGATTTCGTATTATGATACCTTTTGAGGTTTTCGATTGGACTCAAATGATTACGTACCTATTGTTAAGAACCTAAAACGAATAGGAGTCAAATAAAGTATTTCTTGTTAAAAAATTAAAAACCGACGAAAAAACTAAAAAGCGAAAAATAGAATTTACTAAAACCTAAATCAATGTCAATAATCTTGGCCGAAAATTAAATCGTCAAAATAATAAAAAAGATTCTATTTGCCTCCTTGGGTTGCCAATATTGGAAGAATCTTTCGACCCTTTTGTTGATAAAATATTAAAGAGTTATAATTTTGTTTCGGATCGTATCGTCAAAATTAATAATAATTTTGCCTACACAGTAATTATCCTCTGTTGTCTTTTTGTCCTAAAATTCAAGTATTGTGTTCGTTTTTTCATTTTTAGAAATTTTTAGGGTTTACTGAAAAATTAAACGACCTACTTATCTTTTAAAAACATTATTTGACGACCGTCTGGAGTAATGGTTCGCGCTCCGGACTACAAAGCCAGCGGTTGCGGCAAACGTTTGTGTGATGAGCTCGAGCATTTGTACCGAAGTCATAGATGTTTATAAAAGTATTTAAGTATGTTTATCCGTTATCTAGTCGCCATAGTACAAGCTTTGCTTAGTTTGGGGCTAGGTTATTGGTGTGATTGTGAAAGCAATTTATTATTTAAATTAATTATTTAAATTAATTATTTATTTATTTATTCTTTCCTCTGTGCTGAACCTTTTTTTGAATTGTAGAACCTAGACTCAGGTCTTCCTTCTTATCTGGTTTGGAGGCATTGGAATACGCAAAATTACTATTGTTGCTCTCCCACCTTTCTTGTCCTCGCCTCACGTCACCAAAGAGCTGGTTACTATAATACTTAGCAAGTCATTTGGTAATCCAGCAAATGCCTATCAAGCCGAGGTGATCAACCCTGGAGACAATTATGGGCCGAAAATTTTTGTTCATCGCTGTCTTTACAAAGACAGTGGGACGAGCCGCTCTAGGGACTAGTGCACATTAATCAATTGAACACGTCCATAGTCCTGTAGATCATGCTTGTCTCCTTGCTGTGGCCGAGTGAGAATCAGGACATTGATGACACTCTCTCCCATCTTCATGGCTGGTTTCTCTTTTAGACAATACTTTATTTAATCGTGCCAGTCTCTTCGTTTGGCGGCACCATGCAATGTATCTGCGGCGATATAGTCATCACGGCCTTTCGTGCAACAGAAGTGCCGGGAGATTCTCCCTTCCAACATCATCCGCAGAGCTCTTACTTGCGCTTCGGTTCCGACTATTTTTGAATCAAACAGCCTGATGCGGAGTGACAACAGGAGGCCTGATGGTATAACCTACATATTTGAGACTTTTCGGGTCGAGATGTTTGGGCCGTAGGGACCTAGCGCACATTGGCCGTACAGTCAGTTAGCGAAGCGGTTGTTTAATTATACAGGCATGTCTGGCACCGAGTCTAAAAATAACGAATTAGGTATGTGTTAGTAAATGTTATTTTAATGCCCGCGGTTTAAAAAAAATATTTTACACCTTTTTAAAGCAAATATTCCGTTGGTACGTGAATACAAACATTAGCACAACATTTGACTAAAAGACTGAACGTTGGTCACTTAGCCTTGTCGTTTATTTTATAATACGGTGTACATATTTATTATTTTACATTATTCCTATAAAGGCACTAGTGAATAAATGTGGTGACTCCATAATGAGGTAGGTAGAATACATTGCAGGCATTACATGATCGGGCTTTCTGTATATTGTACCTATTTTGTGGCTGAGTACCGAAACAAATGTTTGGCTCTGGCCTTATTCCGCTAGGTTAAACGCTTCTTGACGGGAAGGTAAATTGTTAAAGGATGTTTTGTAATATTTTTAGGTGATAAAACGACTTATATTGTGAATAATCGTTGTTAAAGTCAGCACGAAAAAGTAAAATTAATTTTGGGTATTTGATGTACATATGTAATATATTTAAATATGTATAGGAAAATAAAAGAAACACAACTTTCAACGTGTTGATTTAGGCATGAAATTCATTATAGTGTTAGTACTTGAAGAAAAATACTTAGATGATGTTGTTAATTATATAAAACAGGTATTAAATACCGCATGTGATGGGAAACAACGCAACCCTACACTGCGCGTGGCCCGACACACTTTGCGGTTTTTAAGTTATATTTTGAGATTACTAGAAAAATTTAATTTTGTCCATTTCTTCAAACTGAATCATAGTAAAGTAAAAAAAAGTAAAGTATCAGCTCAACTATGAGGTGGTGGAAAATGCAATTTTGACCTTTTTTCAAACCAAATCATAGTATTATTTCTGAAAGAGTAGTTATAAGTAGGTATGATATTTTAGAGGTCGTATTAAATGGGAGCTATCATAATCGCTTTTTTATCATTCAGTACGAGATGAGCCTGCATTTGGGCAATAAACCCGAGCGCTCGTCTGCGCCTTATCTCCCACGACCAGCCCCTCAAATATGAGTTTAGAAAAAATTTATAGCAATTTATATGTTAAACATCGGCTGAGTGAGATATTTCGCATCTTGTTCGTTCCTGCATGTTATTTATAGAACGAATACATTTGGAAACGCTTCCACGTGGATAATGATAAATTCTTCCCCGTATTAAGCTTCCAATTGCCTTTTAGGTTACAGGTTCAGAAAAATGATTTGTAATTTTGTATATTAAATTATCAGTGACCATTTCACAAAAGTACCTATTGCTTATTTATTATTTAGGTTTAAATAAATAAATATAAATAAATATTGGACAACATCACATACATTGCTCTGATCCTGTGATAAGTAGCTTAAGCACTTGTGTTACAGAAATCAGAAACAACGACGGTACCACAACACCCAGACCCGAGACAATATAGAAAAGTTATTTTTTTACATTGGCCGACCGGGAATCGAACCCGGGACCTCAGAGATAGCGACACCAAGTCCGGTATACTCGCCTCTCGGCTACGGAGGTCGTTAACTATAAGGTTTCGCCCTATCCGTCCGACTGCCTGTCTGATTTTTCGCAGCCTAGCTCAGAATCTCTAATTACTAGAAAGCTGTAAAATAACATGGGTACAATATTAATTACGCACAAATAGGTAAAATATGCCAAAATAATAGTCGTTCATATCTCTGCTCATAATAAGTACCTCTAAAAAAAATTCAATCAGCTGATTTTTCATTTTATAACAATGAATTCGAGTCATCTATTTTTGTACCGTTAATTGAATGAAAGAAAAACTCAGACCAAATACCCACAGATAGATAATTGTGATAAGGTTTTCCTTGTTAATCAATTACATTAAACCGCCTATCTCCGTCTACTAGTTATTTTTTTATACATCGGTAGTATATAGGCTAGCCAACATAGTTACTGACTATTATTAAATAGCAATAAAGTGCCACGCTCACTCAGGCTACAGACATGATTAATTTATTCGAAACATTTTGTCCCTTCATGGAATGGGCTAGTTTCCTAAAAAAATCTAATTAGTCCGTCAGTTGGATCAACAGAAAATATCGTATTTTTTATTTTCTAAATCAAACAAAATATTATGAAGATATAGCCCGTTAAAGTTCCGCGTAACGTCACGCCTTGCGACACTTTGTAGCAAGACGTGACGTCACTCCTAAACTTTGATGCGCTTTATCTTTGTCATTTTTTGTTTGATTGACAAATGACAAAATATGGGTCCAATATTTTTTGATAATCTAACTGACGGACTAAATAGAATAATCATTTTTTGACCCAGGAAACTAGCCTAATCAACTTTCTATTAACTGTAGCTTATAATGTTGTAAGGTGAAAACGGTATAGGCATCTATTTATATTTATTCGGAAAGTATATTTTTTGAAAACGTTGTAGATGTGTCTCCAAAAGAGGAAAAGTACTAAATTTTCTAAAAATCTAATAGGATCTCATTTTATAGTAAGTGATTAAGTTCAGTATTTAAGCCGTAAAAGTCAATAAAGTACCTCGGATAGTATAACAGAAGGCTACATCAGGGGCTCTCTCAAGATTTACATCGTCGCGTCCCCGTTTCGACACTATACGCCATCTTCAGATATTCGGGAGGTATCGAAGAACGTGTATTACGCGACGCCTCCCGGTGACGCGCACCATTCATCAAGCGATCAGGAGCGTAAAGAAATAATTTAGCAAGAAACAGAAGACTCACTTTTTACAAATCTAACTTACTGTATTTTTTTTTTTCGATTCCTCTTTTTCACACTGCCCTCAAAACATTTCTGCCCGGCCTAATGTTTGATCGATACAGATACAATATAGCATGAAATCTACCTATTGTTACACTTTTGATTTGCGCAATCAAACTTAAATACAGAAAAATGATTATTTACACAGTTGTTTAGACTAAGTATTAAACGAAAAAGACCATTTACGGCCTATGCTTCCGGAACTCAGTCCTGGCCAAAAAAAAATAAAAAGTAACCGTCTAACTCATCAAGCTTATGTGAAAATATGTTAATCAGTTGAAAAAAAAATGATTGAGCAGCTCCTCTTTAAGCTTGTTTAATTTATCCATGAGACGACAAATACTAAGCGGAGCACACCCAGAGACGAGCTAAATTAAAAAAGTCCATTTCTAAATTTGTATTAGATATTGAACCTGGAACTTTATCCTATGGCACCAAAGTAAAGCAGGCTTACTTTCATCTGGACCCGATTTCGTATTATGATACCTTTTGAGGTTCTCGATTGGACTCAAATGATTACGTACCTATTGTTAAGAACCTAAAACGAATAGTAGTCAAATGAAGTATTTCTTATTAAAAAATTAAAAACCGACGAAAAAACTAAAAAGCGAAAAATAGAATTTACTAAAACCTAAATCAATGTCAATAATCTTGGCCGAAAATTAAATCGTCAAAATAATAAAAAAGATTCTATTTGCCTCCTTGGGTTGCCAATATTGGAAGAATCTTTCGACCCTTTTGTTGATAAAATATTAAAGATTTTAAATTTTGTTTCGGATCGTATCGTCAAAATTAATAATAATTTTGCCTACACAGTAATTATCCTCTGTTATCTTTTTGTCCTAAAATTCACGTATTGTGTTCGTTTTTTCATTTTTAGAAATTTTTAGGGTTTACTGAAAAATTAAACGACTTACTTATCTTTTAAAAACATTATTTGACGACCGTCTGGAGTAATGGTTCGCGCTCCGGACTACAAAGCCAGCGGTTGCGGCAAACGTTTGTGTGATGAGCACGAGCATTTGTACCGAAGTCATGGATATTTATAAAAGTATTTAAGTATGTTTATCCGTTATCTAGTCGCCATAGTACAAGCTTTGCTTAGTTTGGGGCTAGATAATTGGTGTGATTGTGAAAACAATTTATTATTTAAATTAATTATTTATTTATTTATTCTTTCATCTGTGCTGAACCTTTTTTTGAATTGTAGAACCTAGACTCAGGTCTTCCTTCTTATTTGGTTTGGAGGCATTGGAATACGCAAAGTTACTAGTGTTGCTCTCACCTTTCTTGTCCTCGCCTCACGTCCCCAAAGAGCTGGTTACTATAATACTTAGCAAGTCATTTGGTAACCCAGCAAATGCCTATCAAGCCGAGGTGATCAACCCTGGAGACAATTATGCGCTGAAAATTTTTGTTCGTCGCTGTCTTTACAAAGACAGTGGGACGAGCCGCTCTAGGGACTAGTGCACATTAATCGATTGAACACGTCCATAGTCCTGTAGATCATGCTCGTCTCCTTGCTGTGGCCGAGTGAGAATCAGGACATTGATGACACTCTCTCCCATCTCCATGGCTGGTTTCTCTTTTAGACAATACTTTATTTAATCGTGCCAGTCTCTTCGTTTGGCGGCACCATGCAATGTATCTGCGGCGATATAGTCATCACGGCCTTTCGTGCAACAGAAGTGCCGGGAGATTCTCCCTTCCAACATCATCCGCAGAGCTCTTACTTGCGCTTCGGTTCCGACTATTTTTGAATCAAACAGCCTGATGCGGAGTGACAACAGGAGGCCTGATGGTATAACCTACATATTTGAGACTTTTCGGGTCGAGATGTTTGGGCCGTAGGGACCTAGCGCACATTGGCTGTACAGTCAGTTAGCGAAGCGGTTGTTTGATTATACAGGCATGTCTGGCACCGAGTCTAAAAATAACTAATTAGGTATGTGTTAGTAAATGTTATTTTAATGCCCGCGGTTTAAAAAAAATATTTTACACCTTTTTAAAGCAAATATTCCGTTGGTACGTGAATACAAACATTAGCACAACATTTGACTAAAAGACTGAACGTTGGTCACTTAGCCTTGTCGTTTATTTTATAATACGGTGTACATATTTATTATTTTACATTATTCCTATAAAGGCACTAGTGAATAAATGTGGTGACTCCATAATGAGGTAGGTAGAATACATTGCAGGCATTACATGATCGGGCTTTCTGTATATTGTACCTATTTTGTGGCTGAGTACCGAAACAAATGTTTGGCTCTGGCCTTATTCCGCTAGGTTAAACGCTTCTTGACGGGAAGGTAAATTGTTAAAGGATGTTTTGTAATATTTTTAGGTGATAAAACGACTTATATTGTGAATAATCGTTGTTAAAGTCAGCACGAAAAAGTAAAATTAATTTTGGGTATTTAATGTACATATATAATATATTTAAATATGTATAGGAAAATAAAAGAAACACAACTTTCAACGTGTTGATTTAGGCATGAAATTCATTATAGTGTTAGTACTTGAAGAAAAATACTTAGATGATTTTGTTAATTATATAAAACAGGTATTAAATACCGCATGTGATGGGAAACAACGCAACCCTACACTGCGCGTGGCCCGACACACTTGCGGTTTTTAAGTTATATTTTGAGATTACTAGAAAAATTCAATTTTGTCCATTTCTTCAAACTAAATCATAGTAAAGTAAAAAAAAGTAAAGTATCACCTCAACTATGAGGTGGTGGAAAATGCAATTTTGACCTTTTTTCAAACCAAATCATAGTATTATTTCTGAAAGAGTAGTTATAAGTAGGTATGATATTTTAGAGGTCGTATTAAATGGGAGATATCATAATCGCTTTTTTATCATTCAGTACGAGATGAGCCTGCATTTGGGCAATAAACCCGAGCGCTCGTCTGCGCCTTATCTCCCACGACCAGCCCCTCAAATATGAGTTTAGAAAAAATTGATAGCAATTTATATGTTAAACATCGGCTGAGTGAGATATTTCGCATCTTGTTCGTTCCTGCATGTTATTTATAGAACGAATACATTTGGAAACGCTTCCACGTGGATAATGATAAATTCTTCCCCGTATTAAGCTTCCAATTGCCTTTTAGGTTACAGGTTCAGAAAAATGATTTGTAATTTTGTATATTAAATTATCAGTGACCATTTCACAAAAGTACCTATTGCTTAATTATTATTTAGGTTTAAATAAATAAATATAAATAAATATTGGACAACATCACATACATTGCTCTGATCCTGTGATAAGTAGCTTAAGCACTTGTGTTACAGAAATCAGAAACAACGACGGTACCACAACACCCAGACCCGAGACAATATAGAAAAGTTATTTTTTTACATTGACCGACCGGGAATCGAACCCGGGACCTCAGAGATAGCGACACCAAGTCCGGTATACTCGCCTCTCGGCTACGGAGGTCGTTAACTATAAGGTTTCGCCCTATCCGTCCGACTGCCTGTCTGATTTTCCGCAGCCTAGCTCAGAATCTCTAATTACTAGAAAGTTGTAAAATAACATGGGTACAATATTAATTACGCACAAATAGGTAAAATATAATCTTTAAACAATTTAGGATACCTCTACTACTCGTCAAGTGCAGTGCCTCCGCCAAGTCGAGCTAAAAAAGCGGCACGGCCGTACCATCCTTTTCTCGAAGCAGTTCAGGCCATTTTCGACCCCCATAACTACGTTGTGGATTAAACTAAAAGCCTGTATTTCCAGTAACCAAGCTAGCTTTGTATAAACACGGTATATTTCAAATTTCATTCAATTTGAACCTGAAGTTTAAGAATTATAACTAGTCAAAGTTCTTAATTTTGTCACTCACTGACTGACCGATCATCTAACTCTAAGGCACTTCTAGTAGACATAGAAGCTTCAAATTTTGAATACAATTAGTGTTTAGTGTATAAATCAAGGAAAAACTGAAATATTTTGCAATTTCAGTCCAGTTTTCTAGATACACCAACTGCATAAATAACTTTGTAGTCCTATACATTTATGTGGGATTACATAGTTATTTATGCAATAAATAACTACGCACTAACAATCTAATCTAATATAATATGTATTACTTATGTGCTTATGAGATACATTTGTGTTTTCATGCGATGGCCAAGTCAATCTATATATTTAAAACATAAAATAACTTTAATATTGATATGGTCACTACACTATAAGTTCTTAGTTTAGCTCATTACGTAATGATGAAATAAATATGTATTATATATATATATATATATGTGACTGGCATGGCAACGTGTGTAAGTAAGGTTGTAAAGAACCGCGGCGCGCGCAGAAGTGAATGTGAGTAGGGCGCGCGCACATATGAATGTCGCCAATTACCGTCCAGTCCAGACTTGTTGTTGTTTTTTTTTACAAATTTTGTTTTTGATAGCATTAAAGTTATCTTAATGAACGAATAAAAAAGGTACTAATTTATTATGCATACCTACTAAACCGAAGTCTGTACTTACGGAAGAATGACATTGACAAGTAAACATATACATATTTGACAGAGATTTGACATAATAACTTTTTATTAATATCCAGTTTAAGCGATTCATTACCAGCTTTTAAAACCCATGAGATTTTGCATTCCGCACCCTTATTACGTTATAATTAGCAATCAGCAATAATTGCGCGACAGACGCGCGATTGATTACTTAGCGTCAAAAAAAACCGTATTACGTACGTGATCGCTGGCTAGCCGCTTGCTGGTGGTTAGAATTAGTGTTGTACAATAATAGCAATTAAACTGTTAATAATATCGATAAGTAAATTACAGGAATACTAATAATTAAACTCAATACTATCGATAGTATTGATCTCTTAGAAGTAATAAACTATTGATAGTATTGCTCTTCAAAATCGATAAACTATGAATACTACTAGGAAAGTATCGATACTTTTATACTTTCTACTACTACTGTATTGCAATTGTAATAGTAGGTATTAGCCGTAGTGATGAAACTTAATAGTCAATTGAAATATAACAATTTTGCTTACTGTTACGCACACTGACTGAACTATGTTGTCACTAAACAAAAACAAACACAATCTACATTCTCAGTATTTCATACCATATCTGTGCACTGCAACTGATAGCATTAAAATACAGTCTGCCAACGATAGTTTTAAACCATCGACAGAATTGATACAATTGGTAGTTATTAAACCACTACACTGGAAAAAGAAAAAAATATTAGTCAATATTTTTTATTAACTTACACATCATACAATAATAGATAAGATAAGCGGTGTTAATTGGTTTCTAAACCAAAAACTTATATTTTCAACCTTAAAAATTACAAAATTTAATATTGTATAACTCTAGCAAAACGAAGAATTTATGCATACGCCTCAATGATACTGAATATAATTATTATGTATGCAGACCTTTAATTTAATAAACAAGTCACATTGTTGGAGGTGGGCCCACGCTTCATATATGTTTTCCCATCATCCTTTTCCCAATTGCTGCCGCAACCGCAAACGATTGCTGTCAAAAGTTATATATAGGTAATACGAAAATGACACAAATTCAAACAGTTTTTACTGATTGAATGCACATTTTAGTTTATCTATTGTTCGGTAGAGGCAGCACTGTCATTAGTTGGCTATGTTTTTGTTTTTTGCGATTTTAGAGCAATTATTGCGAAATTATCGCTATCGCTTTGCTATTGCAAGATACGTAATAAGGGTGCCGGTTTATAATAGTTTCTGCGTGAAACACAAATAGATACAATATCTCAATAAAATAGCAGCACTGTTGATCGATGTCGAGTGATTCAAAAATGCGTAAAATCGTGAGCTATAGTAATTAATTTTCAAAAATACGTCTCCAGCCCCCCAAACCTTTGATAAATAATTTACAACCGTCAAATCACATGACACATTAGTGTTATATACATTTAGCATTAGCTAAATCCTATACCTAGTATCACGTGGTTTTCCGGTCGACAATTTGCTATCGAACGGTTCTGAATCGGGGGTCTGGTATTCTAAAGTTACGTCAGCATTGAGTCAAAACTCGGGTATTTTTGTTAGTAAGTACATGTCAGTAAGTGCACCGTAATCGAAGCCAGTCGTATCCCGCTGCACCGCAGGGAGCCCCGCTAAGTTTCGTTGCGAGCTAATCCGCCGCCACCTTTGTTTTCCCAGCTCCGCTGAACAACAAAAGTAGCTTTCCAACCTCGTTCCAAATATTAGAAATACCACTTTATACGTAATTGGAAATACTTTACAGAAAATTGAAAAACGTCGAACAACCGACTTGGAATATTCACGAAACAGCAAATAGCAACTGAAATTTGCATTGTAATAGTTATTTACTATTTGTCGAATTATTATATTTTAACAAGACAAGAGATAACAATAGATTTCTTACCATCGCGAATTTATACCATAAATTGTAAACTTTCAGTGCAATTATTTCAATGAATTAGATAATATTAGCAATAATACTTGTAAATCACTGTTTTATTAAGAGCCAATTTAAGTAATTATTGCAGGAATTTATATTGTTGGTTTATTTAGACACGACTTTCATCATTTATCCAATCATTTACTGTATAATGTCAACGGTGCTCCAAATGGACTTCTATCAGAATTTGATAACCTCTATTGGTTTCATTGTTGCTCTGTTTTTGCAGTTACAAAATTGCACTATACAATAGCAATTAATCATGCCTTAGTCTGCGGATCCGCTTCACACTTTCCAGTGCTCAAAAGGTAGCGTTTTTCAGTCTCCATTTCACCATAATTATCCCGCAGTGGCCAATCCGTGTAAAAAGAATGTTAGTGACTTCCAGCCTACCTGGCCAGTACTTGGCTAAGGCTGCGTATGGCTTGGCAGCAGATGTTCTATCCGCTACGAAGTTAGTTAGGAAGAGGAATGATTAAATGCAATGATTAAATCTTGATTAGGGCGGGATAATATCGGGATAAAAGACTGAAGAGCCGTATAGCTTTCCATCCAATACCATCTCCTTCTAGCCGACATAACGGGTCATGTCAGTTAGAAGGAGATGGTATTGGTTATTCTTAGAAAGCTATACGGCTCTTCAGTCTTTTCTATAGAAAATTGTGGCCATTTTCTATTTAATCGCGCACACTGGTTGCGGTTGAACGTCTGGCGGCTCTATTACCGCGTGTGGATAGGTTGAGGGGGACAACCAGTGGTGATATTATAGTTAATGTCACATCTTGTTCAACGTAGTGTCAACCACTTTTGAGTGGAATTCGCCTGTCTAGTGAAAGAATAACAGCGCAAGTCCTGCTCAACGGAGAACGTACTCGGGACTGATCTGCATGTCGTAGATAGACGTCAGACGTCAAAGCTAACTAGTCTAGTTTTCATTTATAAGTACCTAATTATTATAATAAATATGATTATTTATATATTATTTGAGCCACTGGATGCAAACCAGATGGAGGCCGATGTCCAGTAGTGGACTTATAGAGGCTGATGATGATGATGTGCCAAAGGCTTTCATCGGCCTCAACTCGACTACTTTACAAATTGTATTAACAGGAAATAAATCCCCTTATAGAAGAACATTTAACGATACTAACATAAATATAAACTTTTAGGGTTGTCTTCATAAAAAACGTTTTCTCCGTTCTTGTTATTGGTAAAAAGCATTACAGTAATAAACGACTTCGGAAGTCCATATAAAGGATTTTCCTGCGTCAGGAGGACCGCACTTCTACGTTGATACGAAAACTTTTTTAATAAAAGATGTTGTGAATATTTTTTGCGAATCAAGGAACGTTTGCCGAGCATTGCCGCTTAGTTTCACTCGCTCATGGATACTTACGATGAATTTTAAATTAACTTAAAGGGTTTAGCGAAGTTTGCAAACTTACCTACTGCAAAGAAAGAGATTATTTAGTTTCTTAGTTAAACACACCAAGTAGACCAAAACTTTGTGGAGCGTTAACTTTTAGATTATCAAAAGAGTAAATAAATGTCGTGGCCAGATCGTAAAATTGATCATTTCATGATGGGTTACATCATAAATACCACCATTTTATGAAATGATCGGTCTCATCATGAAGTGGTCAATTTTACGATTTGGCCACGACAGATTATAACATTATTTTTTAAACTTATAAAGGATATTAGTGTAATATAGGTGATTTACATAACTTGACTACAAAATCTAGGCAAAACTTTCAGATGCATTTGAACACGTATTTTTTAAAAGTTTTTCTTTATTACTAGTTATAGGTGGATATCTAAAGATGCAGATGCATCAGACAATATTATCGTCAATATTAAGGATGATGACACCACCAATCAATTGACGTACTTTTTATGAGCCCGCAAACGCGATATCCCCATAAACTTTGTATGGGTATACTTAGTTGTGACGTCACTTCTATGTAGCCCGAAATTTATTTATTTATTTATTTAAAAACAAGTTACATTAAAAGCTTATATCTAATTTTATCTTCACAGTGTAGCAAAAACCAACTTAGGTTTTACCGTACACCGTGATTCGACATCGAGCGTTCGTAAGAACATTATAAAACAATACAATACAAATTATTATGTGGCATAAACTGCACTACAGATGCAGAATGAAGTCAAATGACTAAATATTTATCTAATTCGAAGCGATTAAGAATCGATCTTTGCAAACAGTTGAGAAATATGAATGTCTTAAATATGGTGACATTTTAAAGGCAAGATTTCTTAGAATTATCTGTGAATGGTGTCAAAATCCTAATTAATGATTTTATGTATTTTATGTGTATATAGACTTTATCCAATCTAAATCTTAAGTTTGATAATAAATATACATACTTAAAGTAAGTATCTAATGAAATCTGTAGACCGTCTTAAATTTATTCTCCTTCATCTTATATATAAAATTCTCGTGTCACAATGTTCGTTCCCGTACTCCTCCGAAACGGCTTGACCGATTCTCATGAAATTTCGTGAGCATATTGAGTAGGTCTGAGAATCGGCCAACATCTATTTTTCATACCGCTAAAGACCACGCAGACGAAGTCGCGGGCAACAGCTAGTTATATATATAATTTAACCCGAGGCTTATGCACAACAATATCCCATTCGTATGCAGTTGGTTTTAAATCTAATTTCACGTGCACTCCGCTAAGAACCACATTAGGTAATTGCTGTCCAATTACTTTGCAAGTTCAATTCAATTGTTAGTCTGTTTTAGCATGGTTATGGTTGAGCTTAAATTATTTATTATACAAATCTGTAGGTTTAATTAAATAAATAAATATTGGACAACATCACACATACATTGCTCTAAAGCTAAGGTAGTACCTAAAGCACTTGTGTTATAGAAATCAGAAAAAAAGACGGTACCACAACACCCAGACCCGTCCCCATATATTGGAAAGGTTGTTTTCTATATTAACCCGACCGAAAATCGACCTCGGAACCTCAGAGTTAGTGACGCCAAGTCTGGCGTTACTAGCCTCTCGGCTACGGAGATCGTCATAATTAAAATCATAAACTGACTTACTTTGTGATATATCATCGCACAGCTCAAACGGCTGGATTTAGAGAATTGAAATTTTGTTCATAGACACCTCTTACAGTCCTATACTGTCCACTGATCCCATACTGATCCACTAAAAGAGGAAATTCTACCCCTAAAGGGGTAAAATAGGAGGTAAAAGTTACGTAGTAGAATACGTTTAAGCTTTATATTGTTCCTTATTTTTGAATCTATATTAACGCAAGCAAAGCCGCTGGCAAATATTCGTACAGGCAACTGCAGGGCAACCTACCTAAAAATTAAAAGGTCATTCAACCGATTTTCAACAACAACAAAAACAAATTCCGACATGTAGATCAATGTCAATCAATCAATATCAATAAGGACGTTTTGTGGTATGTTGACGAGCTGTTCTCTCTGTACTATCTGTACTTAATAACATGATGGAGGAAGTCTTTCTAAATTATGCAGAATGGATTTTATTTTATTTTGGCTTTAACTAAAGCTTTGTACAAAAAAATAAAACAAAAATCCCTAATAATACGGTTACGTACTTAGAAAACGTTTTCGTATTTGAACTTATAAAGTCACAAACGCTACCAGTTAGTATTATTTGTGGTAATCCAGATTGTTCGTACTACTACGCACGATTTAAACTCGTACGAAAATGCGATCTACCAATAAAAAAAATTATGTTACATTTTACTATGTTATTCTCATAGTTATGAAATGTGTATTAAAACAAATGCAGTAAAAATTCAAAATCACGTTACGCAACATTTTCCACTTTCGTGATTCGAATCCGTGCGATTTACATTTTATCTGCCATAAACTTCAATATCTGTGGTTTAGCGATCGCCATAGAAACGCGCGCTTCGCGTAGTTACTCTTAACAGGCTGATATACTGCTTAACTTTATCAAGCTATATGCATTAAATCTAGCCGTTCCGTGGCAAGTTCCTGCAGCCAGGAAGCAATGTCAGTACACATCTCAGTAGAAACTGCAGACTAGAGTTGAAATTATGGCCTAAGTTGCGACAGCGATGTTTCACTCTGCATCACCAATTAGTACGTGTTCGTAAGCGTGCTCTCTCACGCACATAAGGATCGAAATTGCGTAAACAGTATACATAAAGCAGCAAAAATAATACGGAAAATGTAATACCGGGAACGTAATGGAGGAAACCTAATGGACTGCCTGTGGCGTCTGTGGAGTATACGATAATTAAGACGCATGTCTGTTCCGAAAATATCTTTGTCACCTAAGCTGTGCCCTTCATAAGGCACAAACTATATCCATAGCAAAACACGAAACAAAAACAAGCTGCACCTAAAAATGCCAGACATAATTAAGTTACTTCAAAAACTTTCATTTACAAACATTTTAAATAATTTCTAAGAGTCTTACTACTGTAAGGCTTAACTAATATTTGCCTGTGCCAAATTTACATTACGTACCTACGCAAATTATAATATGTTTCGGGCTGCGTACGACACGCTAGATGTATGTGCAACTCGAAATTTCCGCTGGCTGGCATCCCTGGCAGGCGTATTTAAATATTAAACCGGTCCCCTGCGCAACATTATCGCTGTTAAGTAAATAAACTTACGCGTCGCACTCGACAGCCCTATTACTAGTTGCGGTCTGGTCCCGGCAGATGCGGTTATGTGAGCACGTAATTATTACTATGAGCAACTAGTTACTTCACGCAGCTTTATCTAAACGAAGCATTTTTTATTGTCTTAATTTTCAAAATATCCTGCAACACTTAAATGTCAGAAAAGAACAGAAATAGTGAGAACGACATAGTTTGCCTATTGTAGCATTTCAAGTCCTTTTATTTGTTTCAATTGTTATACACTGATCCTAAATATTTTATTACCATGGTATTTTATTTTCCAATGCCTGTAAAAGCTTTTTCCACTAACCTTTTCAGCTTATGTGAGTTAAATAAAATCCATTAGGTCGTAAGGAAAGTTAAGTGCCTTCAACGTCCTTTACGATAGACAAACATCTTTTTCACATTTTAGTCAACAGTTTACCTATATTTTGTTATACTACCTGCAAGGCGAATCAAACGAAGATCGCCTGAAACTGTACATGCTAAAATCGCACGTACGAGTACAATTAAGATCTCTATGAAAAAAGTTATCGTCCGTAAAATGCAAACTCACTACTGTCATTCTTGAAACAAAAAATATTTTTGGGGAACTAATAGGTAGGTACATGATGGAATTATAAATCAAAAAGTGAGACCTTTATTACCTTTATTAAAGACACAAATAAATAAACCATGTTATACATATTATACATAATATATTATGTACGTTTGCACCACTAATAAAGTAGATGACTGGTTATTATAATAAGTAATAATTGAGTCGTATTTTTCACCAGCTAGTTTACAATTATTTTCTAATTAAGCGACCGTCTGGTGTAGTGGTTCGCGCTCCGGACTACAAAGCCAGCGGTTGCAGGTTCGAATCCCGCAATTGGCAATTGTTTGAGTGATGAGCACGCGAGCATTTGTACCTAAGTCATGGATGATTATAAAAGTATTTAAGTATATTTATCCGTTATCTAGTGGCAATAGTACAAGCTTTACTTAGTTTGGGGCTAGATGATTGATGTGATTGTAAAAAAGATTTATTACTATTATGAACTAGTTGTCCCGGCGAACTTCTCACCGCCACTTGATTTTTTTGTGATTTTTTCTATGTTTTAATAGTTATTCTGCTATTCGGGGCGGAGATAAATCTAACAAATCAAAGATAATAAACATCGATCCAGCCGTTCTTGACTTTTAAATGGTGTAACTAACCCAACTTTGTTTTATATATAGAAATAGATTAAATGATTGTAGGTGGTTTTCTGCATATATTATGCTGATACTTTCCGCGGTAACTACTGACTGGTCAGTAAAAATATCGACATCTTTTTTTTTAAACTCCCATCATGATTTTGGGCGTCTAACAATGGGCTAGTTTTCTGGGTCAAAAAAAGATTATTCTATTTAGTCCGTCAGTTAGATTATTAAAAAAATATTGGACCCATATTTTGTCTTTTGTCAATCAAACAAAAAATGACGGAGATAAAGCGCATCAAAGTGAGCACGTGACGTCACGACTTGCTAAAAAATGTCACAAGGCGTGACGTTACGTGGAACTTTAACGGACTATATCTTCATAATGTTTTGTTTGATTGTGAAAAGAAAAAATACGTGTCCAATATTTTCTGTTAATCTAACTGACGGACTAATTAGATTTTTTTAGGAAAGTAGCCCATTATAAAATATGGCAAATGATCATACCTTGCTTTTAAGTTTTAGCAAATCATACGTTACAAGTGCTATCCTTTCTTGATATCCTATAAATCGATCATTGTATATCTTTGTATATTATTTTGTGTCGAGTTACACGCAGCACGAGTTACGAGCAGAAAGGAGTAGGTTTTCGCAGTAGCTATTGTCCATGTAAACCCACTCCGTACGAGCGCGCCGTGCGAGCACCGGCTAAGTACAACGGCCAGGAAGGTATTTGTCGCACGATGTCGCTCCTTCCTTTCAACGTTATGATTAATGACACGTTATTTTTCATTGAAACAGCTGCTGCGTATTTTTTCGAGTCTTCTGTTCCATAAAGCGGACCTATTAGTCACGCCCTGAATGTCATCGGATGCGGATTTTAAGGCCCTTTATGATTTTTTCTACCTTTTGACGTTACGGTTTTCGGCACTCGCTTTGAGGTTCACTCGTTCCTGTTAACAACACTCACATATTTTTTCCAGAATCCAAGGAAGCTTTTCTTTGACTAGACATGAATATGTGGACACATGCTAATTTATCTTGCTAGCTATATGTAGCTAATGATGTAGCTTGTTTTCCGATCAGATTGATGTTATCCAATATTTATTTATTTGATTTATTTCTTTTCAATCCACATCCACAGAATAAGAATTTTTATTTGCAAAAAATAAGATTTGGCGCATCTAGCATCATGTTTAAGCTTATGGAACAGTGCTTTTAGGAGAAAAGATGAGGATAGCTCACTTCTGATCGACTTAATAACGCTATTAGGTATCTATGTTATACACAATATGTAAATTTACTCAAAACATTTCACTCCAACAGACGTGACCCAAACAAGCGTGCACGATGAATGGTTCGATACGATACGCTAGACAGTACGGCTGAAACGCGATAAGTCGGTAGTGTGTACCAAGCATTAACGCGACGTGACGCCGACAGTCTGTTTCATTTCCGCTCCCTGAGGAAGTTTTTCACTTTTACTGGATGTAATGGTCCTGATATTCATGTCACTCTAGCTAGATCGAGATATTGACAGATCTTTATTATATTTTTAATAGTTAGGATAGGTAGGTATGTATTTTAAGTTAAGATCTTTTATTAAATCAATAATAGCTAATTGTAGGTACACTGCTAAATATAATTAAAAAATATGTTTTCTTTTGTCAATTCCGTCACCACTTAGAAACGAAAAACTGGTGCATAGAAAATCATAAAGAATTACTAAAGGGCGCCTGTAATCCTTAATTGGAGTATCCGTATCTACATTGGAGTAAAAAGTAAGTGAAAACTTATTATTATAATGCATTTTGACGCTCATAGTGTTCCGGACATTCAGTAGAATATGATCCTAAAATACCCTTTCCAAAGCAATCTACTGACGTATCATAGGTAGAAAAGTCTAGCATAATATCAGGTGCATATTTCTTAAGAGGGTAAATCATTGTAATTGTATTTCACATTATTGTCCACTTCTGTCACTCAAAAAGCCGCGTAATGTGTGGGTAAGTACATGAAATTAAGTAGATAACATACAAAACGAGCGGTTCTTCTATGTCTCCGATTTTATGCATACGCTGTACTACAGAATATAGCTACTACTACTACCTACTTTCATCACAAATAATCATTATCATTCCAGCCATAGGACGTCCACACACTGCTGAGCATATATAGGCCTCCCCCGGTGACTTCCAGATTGGCAGGTTGGAAGCGGCCTGCATTTAGCAGCTTCCTGCAACATTACCAGGACAAACGATGTCAACCATCTAATACCCCAGTGTAAAGATTTTTATTCATAGATAAACTAGTTAGCTACTAAAGTGCAAGTAGGCAGGTCAGTATACTGTGGCATCTCCATAAGATATAACAAACTTCATTTGTTATTCTTTCAAAGATAACCTGGGTAGGGTAAGTGTTAAATTTTAAATACCTGGCGGGAACAGAGGTGTAACTCAATTTAGCTTTCAGCTTTCATCAACTTTTACTTCGACGCAAAGAAGACAAAGTTCATTACAAAGCCCGACTTAGTATGCGCTAACTATAATAAGGTTTCTCCATTGTGTTTTCCGATGACAAAAATCGTTTTTTTTTATTAGCATACCTAATACAATATATTACACAAAGTTATGTTATATTCATAAAATTTGTAATCGATAAATAATTTGGTAACCATTCTGTGTAGTAAATGTATAGGACGAGAGTCATCGAATAGGTTAAAGCGTTAAGGTTAAGTATTTATAACTTGTTTATATATTAGAAAATTTGAACATCAATTTTCTTGTTGTAGGTTTAAGTTATAATCAAGTTAAAAAAAGGGTAAACAGAAAACAATCAATGACAAATAATAAAAATTAATGTTTAAAACTTATCAAAATGCTCCCAGGGTTGTAGTGGGCTTTAAATTGGCAGAACACATGTTGTTGTATGCGAATAGTTTTCCTTTTGGTCTTGATTACAGCCACTCGGTTGATACTATCTATTCCTAGATACACCTTCGTGACTCGCTTAAGGACCCTTAATAGAGAAGGCGTTGTTTTGTCCTTGATATATAATAAGTGAATTAGGTTAAACTCGTTCTTATTTATTGTCCATCTAGTAGCAGTCTGGTGTATTCTCTTGGCTTCTGTCCATCTGTGGCAATCGAGGCAGTTAACGTTGGCTTCTTCAGAGACTGGGTGATGCGGCACTGACATTGGAGTTCGACCAAGTGGAATAGAGTCACAGCACTCTAGTCCGTGGGGTCAGTGGATAATAGAATTATAAATCGAAAATTTAAAATGGCCTTGATTTGGGTGAGACAAGTCGATATTTCTTCGTAAGTAAGTAAGACGCTTTCAAGCTCCTGGAATGGAAAGGATTTGGCATCAACATCAACGGCGAGTACATCACTCACCTTCGGTTTGCCGACGATATTGTGGTCATGGCAGAATCGCTTGAAGACCTCAGCACAATGCTCGATGACCTTACTCGAGTCTCCCAACAAGTAGGCCTGCGAATGAACATGGACAAAACCAAGCTCATGTCGAATGCCCATGTTGCGCCCTACCCAGTATCCGTTGGGAGCTCTACTCTCGAAATTGTTGACAAATATGTCTACTTAGGACAAGTTATCCAGTTGGGTAAATCCAATTTTGAGAAGGAGGTCTATCGTCGAATCTAACTCGGCTGGGCAGCGTTCGGGAAACTACACCACGTCTTCTCGTCCAAAATACCTCAGTGCCTCACGACGAAAGTCTACAACCAGTGTGATGACATATGGAACTGAAACGTTGCCTCTCACTATGGGCCTCATAAGAAAGCTCAAGGTCGCACAGCGTGCTATGGAAAGGGCTATGCTTGGTGTTTCCTTGCGAGATCGAATCAGAAATGAAGAGATCCGTAAACGAACAAAAGTCGCTGACATAGCCCAACGGATTAGCAAGCTGAAGTGGCAGTGGGCGGGGCACACAGCACGTAGAACTGATGGCCGATGGGGCAGAAAGGTTCTAGAATGGAGGCCGCGTACCGGCAAGCGCAGCGTAGGACGTCCACTCACAAGGTGGTCAGACGACCTGGTAAAGGTCGCAGGAAGACGCTGGATGCAGGCCGCTTCCAACCGGCCAATCTGGAAGTCAATGGGGGAGGCCTATGTTCAGCAGTGGACGTCCTATGGCTGAAATGATAATAATGATGATGATGAAGTAAGATGAGTCGTGTCAAGTATAGGTACGTGATGAAATTAAGCGGAGCGTACTGCGCTTTCTGCTAAACTTTTGAAATTGGGCCTATAGGCTGGGCTGAATAAAAACTTAATATCATAGTAGGTATTTAGAATTAACAGATTAACCTCGTTGCTACCACCTACAAAGTTAGTTCCTTTATCAGACATAATAGCCTATGGCTTATCGTCGTGAAATATATCGCTGGAGAGCGCCAAGATTTATTTACAGAGATATGTAAGAAAGTCCAAGTGAACCGCTTTGACAGCTAAATAGGTAAGAGTTGAACATCTCACAGCCACGACCCTTAAGCTATTAAGATTGGTGGTACTTAAAACTATAAGTCTGATTTTATTTGAGTTTGCTCACAAATTATTACCAAATTATTAGCATAAAAACTGATCCTCTCCATCATAGTAAGGATGTTAAACTCCAAAAACCTATAGTTTTGTAAATCAACAAGATACCGATCTTTTAGGGTTCGGTACTTAAAAAAGTAAAAAGAAACCCATATAGGATCACTCCGTTGTCCGTCTGTCTGACTGTCAATCTGTCTGTCTGTCAAGACTCCTTTTCATAAGAAAGCATGGAGGCATAAAGTTGATATTAATATCAAATACCTAAGTCTGCAATCCCTTAGAACTGTTAAAAAACAAATCACTTTTAAATCAACGCAATCAGAAGATAATTACGGCTTATTGTTGCCACATTTTTATATTCCTGCACGGGAATCAAAACATAAAGGGTACTTCTCTTTGACCTCTAGAATCATGAAATTTGGCAAGAAACAATGTCTTATAGCACAAATAGATAAAGAAAGTACGAAACTTGTAAACCTGTGGTTCCATCACATTTTTTTCATGATGGCCTCAAGGAGCTAACCGTAATCTTTTATAACGTAGATTACTATACTTTAACCTCTTTTTTTTGTACATAAAGTTCGACGTTTTATTTAATTTTATTCATAAAATTTAGAAACAAGTTATATGGAAAGCTTAGATCATATTCTATCGCTTTGGTTTTACTGTACAATGTGATTTGACATCGAGCGTTCTTAAACATGTTAGAGATAGTTAGGTACTTTAGCAATACTAGACATACCAATAAGTCGATCATGGGGCACAACCGACACACTCTAGATGCGTTTACAAAAACAGATCATCATTTCAGCCATGGACGTCCACTGCTGAACACAGGCCTCCCCCAATGACGTTCATAGGGGGGATTGCCAATACTCACCACGCTTGGCAGGTGGGTTGGCGAGCGCAGTTTTTTATAACATTTCGCACTCAGACGCTGCTGCCCGTCTCATGCTACAGGAATTAGTCGCCTCTTACGACATGCCTCTCTACAAAAACAGATATTACCTACTTATTATTTTTAAATGTCGTAAGCAATAATATCTAGGCATACACTTTGACTGCTTGGTTACTGCTCCGCCCGAGCCAAAATAGTTTACGAGTTTTTTTTTACAAAACAACAGACATCAGTTATACAAGAAACGATATAAATGTATTATTACTAATATCCTAAAGGACTTTACACTGCTGCCTAAATCAATTCGTTAACAAATTATATAATATAAAAATACTAATTATAAATGTCTTGAATTATGTTCCAGTTAAGGTTAACGAACGAAGAGTTTGTAAAAACAACACTGGTTAGGTAGAAACTGTATAGCGTTAATGGTTAGGCCTCATGTGGCTAATAGCAGGAGACTCACGTTTTAAATATTATAAATCATACTTCAGAGTAGCAGTCAGTTAGGTACTAGGTATAAAGAATAGGGTCAAGATTTGATTAACATTTTAAATATTGGTAAGCGTGTTTAGTTACACTACACACGTAGATTTTACATGTGTATAAATAATAATACACGTTTTGAACTTGAAACGGAATCCCTAAATTAGTGTCGGAACGAGTAAGAGTAGAACTATTTTAACTCGTGTTTATTTTTGATGCTATGTAAATTTTCGTGGGCAATCCTTAATTTAATTCATAGACTTTGCAGCATAATTCAAACACAGGAAACCCCTTTTGCTGGCAAAACGAAACTAGGACTAACTTTGTGTTAAAATCCTCTGAACGTGGACATGCATACCTAACTATACGGTTAATAGCTATCATGCTTGTTAAAAGGTGATGTGCTTAAATAAAAGAACTTTTTGTATGGGACCAATAGTGAAATTTCACTTTCCCATATACCAACTTGCTGTTCAGCTGATATTGGTTAGTGGTTTATATGAATCTTTAATTTTATTTAAGATTTTGATGTTGTCAAAATCTTAAATAAAAGTCAGTTGATAATTTTTATGGTTTTTACTGTTAAATATTAATTAATTAATTAATATACAGCACATATTATAATCATTTAAAAATTTATTAAATACTTTAGAACCCGCAATTCTAACTACAGAAACTAATAAAGCGAAAGCAAATACTTAGCACTTTTAATTTAAGAAAATGCAATTCAGTATTTATAATTCACAAGTACATTAAGTGTTCATAGCTCAAAACTTTTGTAGCTCTCCTTTGAAACTTAATATCTTACAAACACTTAAACACTTTAAAGGAAAACCGTCTCATGAAACTTGGAATATCCTATTTTTATCATGATTTTGTTTTTTATTGTGTATTTCTCAATAAACGAGAACCACTTTATAATAATAACTAGCTGTCCCGTCGAACTTCGTACTTTTACTTTTCCGTGTTTTTTATAGTTATTCTGCTATTCAGGGCAGGGCTGAGATCGTCTCCACTCAACAAATCAAAGATCAAAAAAATCGGTCTAGCCGTTCTCGACTTATATATGGTGTAACTCGACTTTTTATATTTATATATACCTAGTCTTACCATAAATACTGAAACAAAGAAACAAAAAAATGTTTTATTGCAAATAACATTTATTACTATTACAGTGTGTTAGTTTAATACATAAATATAAAACAATTTAAAATATAAAAGCTTATTCGAAGTGATCTCCATTAGCTGCAATACAGTCCTTTAAACGTTGAGGCCAGTTATCAATAGAAGCACGCACTCGTTTCATGGGAAAATTATTTACTGCCAATCGTACGGATTGTTTTAGAGACTCCAAATTATCATGGTGTTTAGAGCAAGCCGTATTCTTTAAAACTGACCATAAATCATAATCCAGCGGATTAAGATCGGGAATTAATTAATTAACTAGACGACGGCCAGTCTTTAGCTCTGATGAAGTCCGAAACGTTCGTTTCCAACCAAGACTGCGTAGACCGAGCTTTATGACCCGGCGCCGAGTCTTGCTGGAAGGACCATTCTTGGTTATTGAACATGGTGTTGTTAAGGGGCTTCACTACCTTCTCAAGAATGGTATCTTGATACACTTGTGCCGATGTTTTGATAACTTTTTCACAAAAGTATGGCTCAGTCACTCCTTCATAGCTAATACCCCACCAAACCATCACTGAAGTCGGATAGTGCCCACGTTGCACTCTGTCGACTAATTGGAAAGCTTCCTTAGAGCTTTGAACATAAATACGGTCATTTTGCTTGTTAAAATGTTGCTCAATTGTAAAAAAAAAACTCATCTGTAAACAATTTTTTTCTGTGACCTCCCTTTGCGTACACCGCTTCAGTAGTTGTTTTGACTTTACCAGACTATTATTTTTTAAATTATCAGTTAAAACGTCTCTTATAGGCTGAAAGTTCTAAGTCATCTTTTAAATCTTTGCTATCTTCATCTCCCGAGATAAAATCTTTCGCTTTCGGACAGGATTTCTTCGAATTCTTTCCCTTACTGCTTTGACCACATTTTTCGTACGAACACTACGTGGACGGCCAGATCTTTTTCTGTCACTAACAGAGGAGGTCGCATTGTACCTATTAATAGCCCGGTACACAAACATTTTACTAATACCAAGAGTATGGAGAGTTTTAAAAATTGCATTTGGCTCCATACCTACTTTGTGTAATGCAATCACAGCGATTCGGTTCTCTTTATCACCCCACTTCATTTTAATATCGCAAAATATTGTATAATGTATTGGCGCCAACATGAAAAACCTCAATGAACAATCATATAAAAATGACAGATCCCAAATGTAATTTTTTGTTGTAACAGTATTTATGGCCAGACTAAGAAGATAAAGGAAAACTGTTACAAAAAGATATCCTGATAAATCCAATTTTGGCACTTAATTAGTATTAATTCTCTTTTTTTTTTAAATATGACATCATTTATTAGTGTTCCGTACAAATTTTAGAAATGTACTTGTAGAAAACATTAGTAACAACTTTAAAACCGAATTCACTCAAAAACAATGACAAATCCAAACTCCGTGCTGAATGCTAAATTGTTAGCATGTTAGAGCGATTCAACATATCCATGTAAATGCGGATCATGGGCTGCATAAAAAATTCAAATTACGACGTAGATTGATATAAACTGGTATTAAACCGCCCCTCAAATAAGACAGAGCAAAACAGAATACATAACAAAGCCGTCTATACCCGACGTGTTTTCGTTTGTCCCCAATCACGTAAATGGCTTACGACGAACATACCTACCGTTTTTGTTTCCACAAAACCTCGTTAAAAGCTAATAAAGTTGCCTCCAATGAAAATTAGATTGGAATTTCCACGATTGAAGTGGGAATTTGAGGGTAGCAGAATTATTATGAATCCAACTCGGGAAACTAGGTAAACTGCGTATGCCTGTTAAATATTCTAACGTTGTATTTCATTTATTTAACTATTTAATTAATTAATATAATTCTATATTCTATATATATCTTTATTCCGATGAAATAATGCATTAATAAGTTAATTTTATAAAAAAAATAAAAACCAACTTCAAAAAAGGAGGTTCTCAATTCGGCGGAATCTTTTTTTTTATGTATGTTCAGCGATCTAAAATCAGTTGGCGTGGTACGGAGTTCATGCAATGTTTGATGATTTTATTATAGATCCCATCATCAGAACTTAACCAAATTTATATGGGACCATTCTGAAAGTATTACCTTTCAAACAAAATAATTATTATCGAAATCGGTCAACGTAGTAACGAATGATCGCTGAACATACATAAAAAAAGATTCCGACGAATTGAGAACCTTCCTTCTTTTTTGAAGTCGGTTAAAAAAATCCTGTAAATGGAATCAACCACTTGTTGTAATGTTATCAACAAACTGACAAATATGAAAAATTCAAATCAATTTAATTAATTTTCGACACAGAAATTCGTGTCCAACCAAATTTAAGTGCAGTACCCATTCATTAAAATGGAAATTTAGTTTACTCCAAGGGTACTGCTCGGTTAAAACCCCACTCAGATAATACACTCGTTACTGGGAAATATGATATTCAATATAAAACAGATTACATTAAACAGACGCGACTGGATTACATTGTAATTGCTCGTGTTTTCCCTGCAATGCGTTAAATTAAGTTTGAATTATTGGACAAACGTTTATTAATTTAGATCTGACACATTATTTATGGTAATTGCCGGACGCAGTTGTCCATTTCGGTTAGTGCCGGAATAGAGTTCAATCAGATCGGCTTCGATCACGCTATTCATAATACGTAGCTGTATTTTGCTCGCCTACTCCGTTCGGTGAGTATTATTAGTTTGAGACTAGTATTTCATTTATGGTTGCTAATTTTCCACTGTCTATACACCGTGAATTTTTTACCGTTTTATAGACGTTTACCGGATATTCTTCCCATGAAAATGAACATCAAAATCTCAAAAAAAATAACTTCTCCATTCAAACTGATGCCAGCTGGTCGGCGGTTTATTATGGGAAAGAGAGTTTTTTTTGAGATATTGATGTTGGTCCCATAAAAAAAACATTTTCATGGAAAAAAATCTGTAAACGTCTCTAAAATGTTTAAAATGTTACGATGTATAAATACTGAGTCTAGGACCTTCTATCCGTAAGAAGACCTTTAATGCATTTTTTGTCTTTTTGCCTGCAAAGAACCTAGATTACGACAAAATACATTTTTTAAGATGTTTTTTTTAAATAGTTTTGTTTCGGGAAATAACTAAACTAAAAACTAAAAATAACAAAAGTGACCAGTTTAACCATTCTTTGGCCCAATATTCAGCCCCAAATCAACCATCAAATGTTTCTGTTAAAATTGCTAGATTTATAATAAGTGTATAAAGCTATATACTTTACTACCATGCCCGCTAAAAAATCCGACAAGACTCAGATTTAAGTCAGACATTATAAACATTATTTTAAATTTAATGTACATAACTTCGAATTTTATTTTAATTTTTAATTCTAAAATTCTAACTTAAATTATAGAAATTTATTATTGTTGTATTTTTATTAAGTGATATACCGTAAGTAAGTTTTAGTAAGTTGGGAAATATTTAGAACTTCGCAATCATGCAATGATGAATGTGAGATGTCTGCAGTCAGAATTCGTATTCAAAAATTCTACGTTACAAAATAAGTGAAGTATAATGTAAGCTTGGCTGGCTGGTGGCTTAGAAAAGCCCCACATTTGGGAAAAATAGATATTATTTCATCTTTGTTTTACTACCTCAAAGAGTTTCCACTATTTTCGCAACGTAATTTTCAATAACTTTCCGTACTTTGGGCCTTATTACACAGGACATGGACTGGCTTAGTAGGGATGGGTCTTAGTATTAAACTTTGATTAGAAAGCCCAATTTTGAAAAATAACGTTTATTTATTACCATTCAGCACGTATTAGGTAACTTACTTAAGTCTTCGTTATTCCAAAAAAAAAAAAAAAACATAACTAAGTGTATTTAGACTGTTGTAGTAGGATTATAAAGCCCAACTAAGTATTATAGAGCCCAAAGTATAAACATTACATTACATGTTAGGGAGGTACCTACCCTATAATTTATATTTTTACTGAACTTTACTAGACATTTAGTCATGGCAAATTACAACTTTTTTTAAAGAGGACAACTTTTTTAAGACGGATGGACATGGTAAAACTATGAGGATCCCGTTCAACTACGGAACCATGAAAAGGGTAATTTACATAGCATGTCACTTTTTAAATGTCATGAAACTGAGCGAGGGCTGCGACTGCAAGGTAATGTCCTCATAGAGCAGTACGCGGTATAAATCGGGCTTATCGCGCGGAGTAATGAGAGATACATACATTCAGGGCTGACAGCTGCTCATGTCTCACTCGACCTGGTGATTTGCAAACCAAATCACGCGATATGAACTGCTTTTATAAATGACCCGTGTGCGCGCGCGGTCATCGACCGCTCGAATAAACTTATTTAAAAAACTTTAGACATAATATTTTTGAATTGGTTTTACTCTACAATATACATGCAGTTCTGTTGGGTTTAAGGTTTAACGATAGACATCTTCTAATACAAATTGTTCTTCTCGTGAATATAAAAAACTGCAAACATACAGAGTGTGTACATTAGAGTTACATTTAATGTTAATTAAAGCAATAGGTACTCTATAAAGTCTAGGAAACAAAAACGAAAGATAAGTGTGTGTGTGTGTGTGTATCTTCCAGTCAATGTTTGATTAAGACCTTGATAGATAAATAGAAATTTTATTTCGCAAAACAGACACATACACCCAAAAACAAGACAGAAAATAATAAAATGTAGATTATCAACAACTAAACACGAAAATAAAAACTTCGTAATTAAAACCGAGTAAGTAGTGTGTGTCCGCTGCATTACGAAAGGAAGGCAGCTCAGTAAAAATTTGCTCTCGGAGCAATATACTAATATTCTGCTACCACCTGAGAGACGACGAAGAAGTAGTGAATAGTATGTGTAGAAGCACGTGTTTGTATAGTGTTTCTGTCAATAAAATACGATTTAATAGTTTTTAACGAGTGCTGTGCTATCAATAAATTATAATCTGAGAAGTGAGCGTTTCACATACATCAAATAAATAAATAAATAAATAGATAAAAAGTTTTGCTTTGCAATAGCATTCAGTGATGTATTAATAATGGAAACTAGATTGGTAAAATGTAGTCAGAGAAAAATGCTCGCAGTCTTATTTGCACAAAATGCGCAATTTAAAACGTGATCACACCCTTGAGTGCAAAATGTGTCACTGGTACCAGATAAGCTTGCAACTGGGCTAAATAATGACTCATTTTTGTGTAATCTACATAACATTTTAGTTCTAGATAAAGCCTTTTTAAATATTACAAAATCATGTTAGGAAACCGAAAACTATTTGGTAGGTATAAATGCAAAGAGCAGATATTTACTTTATTACTTGAAATAGTCTCACTAAGCATTGATTTTCTTCCGTGTCGTGTTTTTTTCAATAGTTTTTTTTTTGTACTTTTCGTTTATTCTTTGAATCATGGTATTTAAAACACGACATATTTTTTTTCTGCTAATAAGTTAATACACACATAGTACTTATGTATGTATATAATAATTTACATGTATGTAGCGGAACAGCAACCTAGTGATTACATATGTTTTTATATATAAGATCTAGTTTTGTTACCTATCTGTTTTGGGCATCTATAAATAAAAATATTATAAATGACTGGCAAACTCTTACTGACTCATTTAAAAAAAAAAACAAATATCAACATAAATCCGAAACAGAACGATAGGTTCAGAAAGTCGTATCCAAATAAATACACGTGGGATCTAATTTAATTCAATACATTCGTAGGTCTGTCTGATGGCCATTTTTAATAGGTTATTACCATACATAGTTGACCAATTGTTCAAAAGTGTAAACACTTACACTCCCAAAGTTTCTCCTACAATCATATTTTACTTCGTTGCCGATTTTCACTCCAAAATATTTGTAGTCTAAGTTGATAAAAGATTACTCGCTCTTAAGTACCGCTTTATGTTTGTGACCGGAGCTGAGTGTTTTGTGACCGGATGATCATGCTAGCAGTATCATTTTAACCTTGTTTCATTATTTCTGTATAGAGTTTGACGTCAAACAACACTGCTTACGTACCTACTGTTTTCCGTTGTCCCATGAACAGGAGTTGTCCCCTGAAACGAGGACCTAATCCAAAATTAGCTAGTTATTCCTGAGTTGCGGGATTCATTGAATTAAATCAGTAGCCAGTAAGCATGTCAGGGGGCAACAACCCATAACTCAGAAGTAGAGAGCGTCTCGCGGGCCATAACATTCAATCGTCCGCACGAGGGGAGAATTTTGATGACCTCAAGGAAAAGTTTGCGTCGGTACACTCTGTATAAATCCGGGGAGTCATGTCGGGATTTCCTAAATCGCCTTTTTTATTTATTGCGCGGCCACTATAGTAGGCAGCCGTTTAGGAGTGACGTCGTGTTACTGCTACGTGATACTTTTCCCCAGTCAGATGAAATACGAGCGCAGTTACAACTTAATATTAAACTGCCTGTCACTTAGGTACTTACTACACTAAGGTTATACAATCTCAATTTTTACAAGTTGTTACCCATTTTGAGTGTTTATTTAAAGCCTTACACCGTCCGTATGTCTATGTGTCTAACCTTTAGAAGGATCTATCGTTTAACTGTAATGGATAGACGGTTTAAAATGTTAACATTACATCTGGTAATGTGCGGATATCTTAAGAGATAATAAAAACAAATTTTTGAAAACTAGGTGCCGTCCAACTGGTTAATAAAAGTGTTTGTAGTGGTTCGGAATGTAGTGCGCGTGTCCGACTCACACTTGGCCCATCACTACAGTTTCGGCAAATGTTGGTGTATCACATATGTACCTACTACATCACAGTCATGAATACTACTTCATGTACTTGATATTCTAATATAGCGATCTTAAAATGTGTTAGGGTTTAAAATCAGTGAGACATTTCTGGAATCGTGAATTGGACTACCTAAAGTTGTAAAATATAAAAAGGCATTCTATATTAAACGAAAGTAGGTAGTAGAAACCCTTCAGCCAACTTGTAGTCATCCGAGCAACTTGCAGAGGTAATCCAAACTAAGAAAATTCAAACGAAGCCGAAGAGCTGTAAAATTTTTGCCGAAGCCAAAAGAACACAATTGAAATGTTGTTTTTTTACTGTTTTGTTTACGTTTTAGGATCTATGTTTATTTTTCAAGTATTTCTTGTATTGTCTTGTGGTCATTCTACAATCGGGTTGTTATATAGGTATATATTTTTAAAAGTGGATTTATCTAATTTTTATTCATTAAATCTGTTTATCATTGGACACAAATGGGATCGAAATAGATATCAAAGTTTGTTACTTATAAAAAATGAAAAAAAAAACAATGAAAATATGAACGATATATTAACAGTTGTGATGCATATAGGATGAACTATACTTATGAGAGTATATTTGATTTTACCACGCGTCGCAACGCTACATGCACCGCACAACACCCCACGGGGTTCCCTGGACTAGCTCTTATGGTGAACACATTCGATTATCGTTATGGCAAAGTTCGTTTTTAACACAACGTAACAGTTATTGTGTCCTTCATATGTAGCAAGGTATTAGTCGAATTCACACAAAAGATTCCGTACTAATCGAGCAAAAAATTAAATAAAAACTTTTCATTATTATTGGCGATCTCCGTAGCCAAGAGGCGAGCATGCTGGACTTGGTGTCGCTATCTCCGAGATCCCGGGATCAATTCCCGGTCGGTCAATGAAGAAAAATAACCTGTCTGTATCATCTCGGGTCTGGGTGTTGTGGTATTATCGTTGTCCAATAGTAATACACACTCTGGCAAAATTTCAGGTGTCTATCTTGTTGTGTATAAAAGCGAAGAGAAACTCCTTTCAATTAGTAAATTAATTTGTTAATCAATATGAATGAAATAAAACAAAATACAAGATTTCAGCTCAAGATGGCCACCACAAAGTTACCCCGTTACTAGGCAAAAATCTATAGACTCTGGCCTAGCAACTGGGTTGCCAGTTCTGTCACCAATATTGTAAACAGCAACTTAATTGTAAATAGTTCTTAAATTGTAAATAACCACTTAAGCTATACAACTTCTTTTTAAAAAGTATGTAGATATGAGATTGATTACCGGTGAAAATTTTTACCGGTTTCGATTGTCGTCACACTCATCACGTATATAACGATAAATAGGTTATGCACGGTAAATAGGTTTATCACGCGTTAAAAATGCTGAAGCCTAAAATTCACAAAATACTTATCTGTAAGGAATTAATTTCTAAATTGACGGTTTTTACTTCCAATACATTCAGGGATAGGTAAAATATTACAAGCATTTACTGAATTATGCATGGAGCTGCAGGTACACGCAGATAAACTTAGTAAAAAGCTTTTCATCTATTTTATTTAACGCTTTCACTCGAAATCAACGAACCAGAAAAACTCAGCAGTTATTTGTATTTTTGTTCAACATTTTCCGTAATACGAGGCGCTATTGATCACAGTAAGGTAACAAAAAAATCTGTGCATCAAATGCTCTTAATGTAATTGGTAAATGGATGGAAGTATTTCAACTATTGCCAGGATTAAAATCAGTTTCCGTAAATATTTGAAACAATATTTTAATACGTTCATTTCCTTCCTTCATTTCCTTTGTCCAGTAGTGGGATTCTACAAGTTAATAAAAATACGTCATTTATTATTACAGTCATAATTTATGCATCTGACATTATTGTTTTGCAGCTCAACGACTCTTACTAATCAACCAGAGCGGTAGACGGCTAGCCACAGGGTAGTAAGTTTAGCACAATGCGGTTTCTTATGAAAACAGACACTTCTATCTCTGATTAATACTTAACTTAATGGTAATTCAATTTTACATCGCGCTGTTATTAAGTGGCTGTATAGAAAGTTGGAACATGGGTCAATATAAATGTAAACATAGAACTAGTTTTTTTTATAATTTGACAGCTGTCAGTTGAAAACGATTCTCCCTAGGGCTACAAAGTATTACTTTCAACCCGCTCCTCAGGAAACTTCAGACCAACTGAGTTCTGAGTATAAGTAATGAAAAAAAATTGGTTGTTTGTAAAGTAGGTTTACGATCGAGATGTTTACGTGATAACGTCTTATTGGTGATATAAGTTTTTGGGAAGTAAGGAATTAATGAAGATAACAATTTTTTCAAATTTTAAATTACATCTATCGTTTTATTCACACTTTTGATGATAAATTTCGGGTGTAAAATGACAAGTTTACTTATTCGACTATGATATACATTTTTCTTCATACATTATATGAATATAATTATAATTATATTATATTATTTATTTATTTTGTTTCACTGTTAAACATTCAACGAAAACTTAACCGCACGAGAAAATCTCCATTCGTTTGTATGCCGCTAGAGTGAGAGAGACGGAAGATCGGTCCACTCACTCGAACGCTATGCCAGCCTCCGCTCGTGAGGATTCCGCGTGACAAGTTTCACGGAATGACTGGCAGCGCTCGAGATGAGACGGGAGATCGGTCCGTCTCTCTCTCGTTATACCTGCGATCGCGCTCGTGAGGTTTTGGTGTGACACAAGTTTCTGAACATGTCACCCGACTAAAACGATTTTAAAGACGTTATCACGTCAAAATATTTTTGTGTTTGATAGTTCATTTATCAAGAAAGATTGTAGACTATATTACATCACGATAAGACTAATAGGAGCGGAGTATCAACGAAAAGAGTTCAAAACACAGAAAAAATACTCCTTTTGGGAGCTTCCCTTGCTTAAAGTTGCGCAAAAATCTAGTATGACGACGGATTGACGTATGACGGATTTGTTCCCATTTCAAAGTTCTAAAAAAAGGCCGTGACAGCATACGTCTATCTTTTAAGGTTGACTCACTATAACCTTTTTTATAAAAGTTCTTCAATAATTACGACCTCCGTAGCCGAGAGGCGACCATACCGGACTTGGTGTCGCTATTCTCCGAGGTTCCGGGTTTGATTCCCGGTCGGTCAATGTAGAAAAATAACTTTTCTATATTGTCTCGGGTAGTATATTGTGGTACCGTCGTTATTTATGATTTCTGTAACACAAGTGCTTTGGCTACGTACCATAGGATCAGAGCAATGTGTGTGATGTTGTCCAATATTGTATATTAATGCATTTGCGCTAGCGTTGCTTTTTCTTTTATTGTTAGAGCGAAGCATTGATGTGGTTTATTGTAGTAGTTGATTATGACATGGGTAGTTGATACAGACTTTAAGTGAAAGATCGAACTCCACGCGGGCGCAGCCGCGGGCGGAAGATAATCGGTGATAAAAGTCGGAATGTCAAAGGACCATTGTCAAACCTATAAAAATTCAAACGTAGGCTGAGGTGTTTACGTGGAATGTTTTGAAAAGCGCCTTAAAATTAAAATACACACTCCAACACTAATTTGGCCGATTCCTAAAGTATTTATAATACTTACATTTTACTAGTACACGGCATAGCTCGTGTTTAAATCGCCGTGCAGTTCTAAAAAGCGGTGCATTAAATAATTTCCTAGAAGCGGTGCTCGTATCGTATAAGCTCTTACTGGCGTTAAAATAATTCCCCCAGTGCGGCGGATGCGAGGATGGCGGGCGGCCCCGGCGGCCGCACGTCCTTCCGTCTCTCGAGCCTCTTAGGTGGCTTATGAGTAGGTACCTTACGAAGTCGTCTTGTCATCCACTTTATGTATCAAAATGGAAAAGCCCCGCTGGCGGGACTACTCGACTAGACCTGCATGCATTCACGTAGACATGTACTGTCTTTGAACCTTTCATTGCTGAGGGTCGTAATCGTTATGTAGAATGTATTATAATAGAGTTTGCTATTGCCTTCTCCATTCTGCATGCTGGCGTTTTGGGCGAACTGTTAGTCAGCATATTGTAAGCTGTGTTAATAATAATAATAATTTTATATACTAGTATAACTAACCAGTGTTATTTTCTTTTTTTGACTGTAATTACTTCTACTAAAATTTGTTATAATAAGTTTGTTAATTACAACCGTTACAGTCATGTGAATGGAATCCATAGCTTATAAATATAATTTCTACTTTTACAACTCGAACAGTTGATACTTCTGCAATTATTTGTAATATTTACTCTTTGCTGCAACCGGATTATGCTCACCCGAATTTAATGCAAGCAACTGTTTGGGCTGAACAGCCTGCCTGGTGTTTGCCTTCGAGTGGCAACACTCCGTGCCAAATATTATGATTTTTTAGAACTCCATTTTTAAAACTGCAATCAATTTCACCTCATAATTCACCAGGCTATAAAAACAGTTTTAATTTGAGTACATAAATCTAAACAGTAAATTTTATTATGTTAAGTCTTTCGACATCTATCACCCAATTCACCACAGCTCGCTCCCTATTAATCTATGCATTTATGTTTTTCCATCAACAGATTTCGTCGTTCTTCACCGATAATACCTTTTCGGTTGTCTGCTACTATTTAGATAACATAAATACTATTTCACGCCGCGTCCACGTGTTATGAATCAATGTATTATAAGACATATGTGCATTAAATAATTAATAATGTCCGTGACTCGTACAACAAGCTTACTATCCCGTCCGCGTGGCGTCCTCACGCGTCCCTTGAGCCATATAAGTGGCTTATGCACTACCTGCTCGTTACTACCAAATTAGTACAACTTAGTGTATATTCAGGACTACCTATTATAGATAGATAGATAGATAGATACTCTTTATTGCACACCATACAAGTAAAATACACATGATTTTTACAGAAAGATGTACAATTTAGGCGGTCTTATAGTATATAATATAGCGATCTCTTCCGGACAACCTTTAGGTAGAGGACAACCATTAAAGAAAGGGGAAGGTGTTGCAGAGTTCTTAAAATTCTTACCTGATACAAATAGGATTGCATAAATTATACAGTAATAAATAAATAAAAATAAAATAAAATAAATACATAACAATAATTATACATACATACAATAAACATACATGATACTACTTGATATATGCGAGGAGATGTCGAGACTAACAGTGACCAGTAATATTCTAAGATATAAAGGCAGTTTGTGTCAAGAAGAAAGAAAGTGGGCTTATAGCCGATTTTTAAAAATAGCAATCGTATCGGATTTTCTGATTGTTAATGGTAAGGAATTCCGGAGGCGAATGGACTGGACAGTAAACGACTGCGTATAGTAATTAGTGGAATGGGGAGGAAATTGAAGATGTAGTTTTTATTTTATTATATTATATTTGGTCCTATTACCTATTATATGTGTGACCTTCATGACCGTCAAATTCATGACATTACCTATCCACAGAATGCACAGTAGGATTTCTGTCAATAGAATGTGTCTTACTCTCTCTCTCTCTGACCATAATTTCTTTAGATTACATGTTGGAATCCAGTGCTGAATATAGGTCTTCCCCATAGAACGCCACAGTAAGCCTCCCTGGGCCATCCATCCATGCCCGCATCTTAACTAGGTCGTCAGTCCACTGGGTGGGCGGCCTGACCACGCTGCGTCTTGATCGCCACTCGAGAACCTTTCTACGGTTGCCAGTTCTGCGAGTGATGTAGCCGGCCTATTGCCACTTTAGCTTTGAAATTCGAAAAGCTATGTCGTTAACTTTGATTTTTCTACGGATCCGATCCGACGTTTCCTTTTTGTGTGTATTGTAAATCAATGTTTCGTAGAAATATTGTCTTTGTAAGTATAGTAATAACGTTGAAGCACTTTTATACATTCCAATTTTAACAATTTTTTAAGGGTATTGCCGAGAAAAAGCAGCGCAAGTTACTCGGTAACAAATAAATATATTTAAGAGACTAATACCAGTGCAAATAGGGCGTTTTATAACTCACACGTTTTTATTCTATAAATTATAAACAGTAAAATTGCCTTTTCATATTTTCGCATAAATTATTTTCTCACTTTGTACAATCTGAAAGGAACGATAAGTATGACTATGCTGCCTGTCTAGCATGAGCACTAAAAACACGATATGATATGATATGATATAGCGAAATATCGACACCAACTGTAAAAATATGATAGATATAGCCATGTTGAATCGCCGTCACATATTAAGATCGCTGTTTCGATAAAAATTTAAAATGGCGGCTAAATCTATCATATTTTTAAAGTTGGTGTCGATATTTCGCTATATCATATCATATCATATCGTGATTTTAGTGCTCATGCTAGGCAGGCTGGGTATTATTATTATGGTATAACGTGGTAAAACAGGAATACCATGACGAGGTGGCCTGTTCCCTCTTCCACTTGGCTTAGAATAATACTGATTTCTAGGCCCTTATTATAATAAAATGTTTCAAGTAATAGTTGAAAGTATTTCTTAAAACACAAAAATTAAAAAATAACCAAAATATACCTACTAATGGTGATATTTCAGAATTCGCGTCAATTGCTTTTGCTACCTTCTCTTTTTCACGACATAAGGAACTGAAGTACTGCTTAAGTACTGAATTCCTGACAAAGTCTCATTATGAGCAGCCCTTTGCAGATGGAAAAATATTTTTATGAATAAAGTTGACTTACACTTTACTACATTAACATTTATATATTATATTATTTAAGTAGAAAATATGTCCAATAATAAATAACACATCACTTGAAAAACCGACTACCTCAAGTAGAAATCCAACAAACGTCCTTTTACAATTCAGGCGATTGCTCTTCTAAGACCTACAAAAGACATTAACTTTCTTCTCGAATACTATCTACTTAATGCTTGCTACTCTGTAAGCGAGCGTGTCCCAATAATGTTTATGATAACATATTCTCAAGATATCAAATCTCTTCTATTAATATTACCTACCAGTATTTTTGAACCTTACTGACAATATTTAAAAAAAATACATACGAGTTTTAAATAATTTCTATGTTAGTCGTGAGTACCTAAAGTTCTATCCTTCAACTATATTCTCCTCTAAAGTGGCTTACGAGCTTTACCTGCACTGATTACGCGCACTCGAATTTAGTGCATAAACTCGTCCACCGCAACTTGTGAACTTTGCAGCCCGACTAACGCTTCGGTGGTTTAGTTTGAGTATCAGTTTTAATCAATCGCGAGTTCGGTCCGGTATTTAAAATGTTAACCTCTAACGAAAAATGACGAAGAGAGCCGACCTCAAATAAAATGAAGTAACGATTGGCAAATACGTTTTAGGGTTTCGTACGCAAAGGATGATAACTGAACCTTATTATATACAGCCTACGCTGTATGTCTGTACGTAAGTCCAGCTCGTTCTATCCAAAGTAAAGGGTTGTAGCTCCTGAATAGGTAGCCGGTTTAATTTCTCTCCAAATATGTGTTTATATGATACCCTAACAAGTTATAGTGGTCAAACAAGAAACGCTCTGTTTTATGGATTTTTATTTTTGCTATCTTTAAAGTATTCCATAGTAGTACTTTTTTGTTTTGTTTTGCTATAATTACTTTAATTTCTTATTGGCATATTTACTAATTAATGTAATTAATGTTATTTTAACTTAGATTTGTTCAGGTTGTATTATGCATTTAATTTGGCATGCTATTTTTGATAGCGAGACATGTGCTCTCTGTAATTGTATCATTCATATAAACCGTGTTTTACGTAAACAAATTTTCTGATACTGATTCTGATCCTTATAATACGCGTGAATCTTGGTGTTGTTGAAACGCGGACTCTACAGAAAAAAAAAAGAAATAATAAAAACTGGTTGTGAGTCGGATCCCAAACTAAATTTAAAAAAGCGGCCAAGTGCGAATCGGACTTGCCCATGAAGGGGAACCCTTTAGCCCTTAGGGTAGCAGCAAGTAACATAATATTAAAGTTCTTGTAGTTCGTTGTAACTTTGATCGATGTTTTAATAGTTTAAATTGCGGTTTACGATTTATGACGTATTAAAAAAAAACTACTTACTATATCTCGTTCAAACCAATTTTCGGTGGAAGTTTGCATGGTAATATACATCATATATATTTTTTGTTTTATCAATTCCTTTTTTTAGAAGTTACACACATTTTACCACTCTGGAAGTGTCTCTCGCGCAAACTATTCAGTTTAGAAAAAAATGATATTAAAAACCTCAATATCATTTTTGAAGACCTATCCATAGATACTCCATACGTATGGGTTTGATAAAAAAAATTGAGTTTCAGTTCTAAGTACCTATAGGGGACACCCAAAAAAGTTGTTTTTTTTTTTCTATATTTGTGTGAAATTCCTAATGCGGTTTACAGAATACATCTACTTACCAAGTTTCAACAGTACATACGGACGGACAGACAGACAGACATGACAAATCCATAAGGGTTCCGTTTTTTGCCATTTGGCTACGGAACCCTAAAAACCAATCGTATCCTCGGTGCCGAGTACGGATTGCACATGGCCAGTTTTGTAACTACTACACTTTTTAATTTTTAAAATTGTGATGATTCTGTATGAATTATTATTCATGGTTTAGTTGCAATAAAATAGTAAGATGCTGATAGATATGATAATAATAATATCTACTGCAAACAATTTAAAGTCTTCCCGATTCTTTTCACTTTTTAAAATTCATACGGAGATGAAAATAAACCCGAGTTTTTCAAAACCAATTTCAAATGTGGCCCACGCGCAAGAATACAATAAACGATCCCCAAAGTTTTCAAAGCCGGAAGATAAGTGTGACACCCGATCGAAGTTAAAAGAGCGAATAAGATTGTTCGATCTTCGAAATCTCGTAATGGACGAAAACGACATCGCGAGTACAAACCGCCGTTTGTCAAATCACTAATGGTGTGGAAAATCGGGAAAGTCCCGCTTCTAACAACGAACGGGCCAAATCTATAGACGAACCCGAATAATGTAGCTGCGCTTGACTTCAGAGAGCTTGCTATCACGGGAGATGGCGGTAAAATAGGTGTGTAGCTAAGTCACAGTCAATACTTTTACTAGTCGAATGTAGTTTTGACTGATTTTCTTTAAAACAACCTTACACCGCGGTAGGTTTGGTTTATTTTCTCTAGGTCACGCAAGCCGAGCGAGCGAAGCGAGCATTGCCGCACCAGTGGACTTCAGAGCCAAAATTTACCTATAATAATACGATTCAGAGTTTTTACCGATTCCATCAAATAAAAATGTTTTTGACGTATTTACATTTATGTAAATATAAAATTATTCGCTAGTCCCTTATGAGAAACATAAACCGAGACGAAAAATGTAGTGATTAATTAAACAAAACTGAGGCTCTGACATAATGAGGAATATCGGACCCGTAATAAGGTGCCTGACAAGTGGGCGGATTTAGAATTTTGATTCCAAGTATTCCATTGATTGCGAAGTACCTATACAAAGCAAAACCCGAATTTTCTATATCCGTCTTACTGTTCAGCTACATGCTGTAGCTTGTGCAGGTTAGATAAACACACTAATGTAAATGGCAGCCGACGCGACAGAATTAATGAAGTGATTTGCCATTGCTTTTCCCATTGCACTATCAATTGACCAATGTACTGAGCTTGTAAGCTGTTAATCTTCATTACCTTGCTAAAGTTAGTTACTTATTTCGTACCAATCTGTTTCAAATGTTTATTCTTGTTATTAATTTATACTACCAAAAATATGTTACACTAACAAAATTTAAAATCAAAATGAGTTCTAAGTTCAATAACTTGTATTATTTGAGAATTTTTTTTTCACGCATCAGTATAAGTTAGGTATTTAACGGTTCCGGGTTCGATTCTTGGTCAGATTAATGTAGAAAACAAAACTATATTGTCTCGAGTCTAGGTACTCTTGTTGTTTCTGATTTCTATAACACAGTCTACATTTCTAATCAGTCAGTAACCTTAGGATCAGAGAAATGTTTGTGATGTTGTCCAATAATAATTATCTAAACATCAACCACCAGGTTATTGTTGAAGCATGTTCATTTTTAAAAGACAACTTTACACAAAGAGAGTGTGCAGGCTCGTGCGCTTCAATCGGATAAATGAATAGCGGATTCGATGAGCAGCCGCAAATTGGATGAATGTTGCTTAGAAAGTAATCTGTGACATCGCAACAGAAGCCTAACGTATTGCTTTGCTATTCCTCTTTCTACATTCATTCGTAATAATTGAACAAAAGTGCGATCCGATCCGTGCGATGCGAGCCAAGTCGAGCAAAAAAGCAGCACGGCCGTACCATCCTTTTCTCGAAGCAGTTCAGGCTATTTGATAGGAGAAATAGGAGAAATATTAACTTCGTTGTGGATAAAACCAGCCTGAACTTTTAGTAACCAAGCAGGCATTGTATAAACACGGTATGTTTCAAATTTTATTCAATTTATAACCAGTCAAAGTTCCTTAATTTTGTCACTCACTCACTGACTGACTAACCGATAATCAAAACTCTATGTACTTCTAGCAGACATAGAAGCTTCAAATTTAGAATACAATTAGTGTTTAGTGTGTAAATCAAGAAAAAACTAAAATATTTTGCAATTTCGGTTCAGTTTTCTAAATACACCAACTGCACTTGACAAACTAATTTGCATTACTTGTGTGATATATTGTGTTTTCATGCGATGGCCCAGTTAATCTATTTATTTAAAATATAAAAGATTTTAAATATTGATGTGACCATATAATAAGATGTTGTTAGGTTAGCTAATTACATAATAATTTAAAACAGAAGTACCCTTAAGTAGGGACTGAATAAATTGACTGACTGACTGACTTGGTATTACATGGATTTCACAACTTTTTACGGTAGAAGAACTAAGTTGCGAGACAAGTTTTTTTTTACAAGTTATGTTTTTGATGGCTTAATTATAGACAAACGATCTTTTTCAAAAGCTTAAATTTTGGTGTGCTGGGAGAAAAGATGTGCCTTTCTTCGAGGCATTCCCCATACAGGGAATATTCCCCTCATGGGTTATGTTCCCGGGAACGGTACATCTCTAGCTGGGAGACGTCCCTGGAAAAAATACAGTGTCCGGTACCTTTTAACTCAAGTGTGTTAATTGCTTACTTCGAGACCATGACAATTGGTGTGTTGTTTTATTTAGTTAAAGATACAACGTGTAAGAAAAATTTAATATATAAACATTGTGATAACATGCCCGTAATTTTGTATAGTAATTATAAAAACATGTTATATTCATAAGATTTGAGAATATTGTGTCTATAGGTTAAAAAATTATAAGTTAACATTAAGAACTTTGTTTATTACAAGCCTAAATTCATTTTATATGAGACTCTTTACCACATTTATTTCTAGTAAGGTACGGTTTTGCTTTGACTACTGTTACGGCTTTATTTCCATTAACTAGAGTCACAAAGATTTCTTGTAACTACGATTTCCTAGAACACTTGATAGTATTTTGCGTAGTTTGTGAACCGAAGTATTTACCGTTCACGAGGTTTCTTGACTAACATTCGACTCGCAGTACTCTTATATACTCGTATTCCATGGAAATACTTTATCAACGTCGTTACATAAACATATATACAACAGGTACCGTGCGCAGTTTTGGTTTGTACACATTCATACCACAAAAGCTTTGGGAACGCTAAGATTACACGCCTGATTAAATATTTTCGCTCCAATGCAAATAAAGGCTCCAACGGAAATTCTTCCGTGAACGTTTTGATTCTATACAAAATATATGTATAAATATTTATTTGTACAGAATACTGAATAGGTACGTGTGATTTATGTCAACATGAGCCAAACAGCTTTTACGATAAAAAATACTTAGGAAAGCGTTATCTACTGAGATTTTATTTTATGTGAATGCATTGTTTTGATGATTTTAGTTGCTTCATAGGTCTTTCACTAAAGCCCTTATCGTCGATGATGAATTGAGGTAGAGCGTTAATTAATTATGTAGAAACAAACCAAAACTCGCGATTTCTATTTTGACCTCTTAAAGTTGTTGTATTGATACATTCGGCTTCTTAAATTTGGTAACCGTTTTAAAGAAAGGACTTAATTAATAAATCAATAAATATTGGATTAAATGACATACATTGCTCTGATCTTATGGTAAGTGGCCAAAGCACTTGTGTTACAAAAATCAGAAACAACGACGGTACTCCTAGACCGGTGACATTTATATAGAAAGTTATTTTTCTACATTGACCATCCGGAAATCGAACCCGGAATCTCAGATGAAGCGATACCAATTAGTCTGGTATACTCGCCGCTCGGCTACGGAGGCCGTCGTGTCATGGCATTCTCAATCAGCAACCTAATAGAAACCATAAACGTCGGCTTCTAGACCTTTTTACAACCGTCTGGTGTAGTGGTTCGCTCTCCGGACTACAAATCCAGCGCTTACGGGTTCGAATCCCGCAAGGGGCAACTGTTTATGTGATAAGCGCAAGCATTTGTTCGTAAGTCATGGATGTTTGTATAAAAGTATTTTTTATGTTTATCCGTTATCTAGTCGCCACAGTAGGTACAAGCTTTGCTCTCTCTCTCTAGGCTAGATAATAGGTGTGATTGTGAAAATAATGTATTATTATTTATGTACTTACTGATGATCAGTTTCTAAAACTTAGTCAGTCAACTTAAAATAAGTGTATTACATAGTAATTATTATTATAATCCGATATGATTTTCATTCAGTTTACATAGGTACTAATCACTGAATTGGAATCAAATGGAAATCGGAGCGTAGCGTGTCATTCCTGTTCTGCGGTACTAATAATTGTTACACCATTACTCGACTTTAACGTTCCCATTCATTCCCACACAAGCATAAATACTAGATACGTTTGCTTCTACGCCAGTTGAATAATAAAATAGTTTCTGAACGTCTGTAACAAATCACTTTTAGAGGCGTATCTATAACAATTATTGACGTTTATGATGGTATCCATTTGACTAACACTGTTCTCTGTAAAAATCTTCTATTTTCAGGTTCAACTGTCTGGACGTGGATATACGGTCTGAGCTGAAACACGATGCGTTTGTTCAGAGCCCAAAATAGAGTCTGCCACGGTAACATTATATAGACTGAAATTGACATCGTGCTGCTGTAAAATGTTTGTGTACATTACCATCGAGTTGGATATTTTTTTATAAGTATGGAAAGATAAACAAAGTCTTGCGATTTGCATTTTTTTGTCATGACAAAATTTGTTTCAAATCAAAAGCGGATTACGTACTTCAAAAAATAAATTCTTCTTCTACTCCCGTCTCGTACAGCTCGTCAACCTACCATAAAACGTCAAATTTTCTCAGTTGATATTGTTGATATGATAAAAATGAAAAAAAAAAGAAAAATGTTTATTTCTTTAGAAAACACATAATGTACAATATTAACATTCATATTTGAGGTTACCTTACTAGGTAAACTAGTAAATGCATATACTTGTGGCAGGTAATCACGGTCCTTCATTACACTTGCATTCTAGGTACTTAAATAGGGTTACTACAAAATTTTGAAATGTTTTTACAATAAAAAGTACACATTTAAATTTACTTAAGAAAAGTATTTTTTCGTAAATTACATTAGATAAGACGAAAATAATTTTGATTTTTAATTTTTACCATTTAAGTAATAAAAGCACAGGATGCACGAAAGCTAAAGCCTCGACATTGCATTTGACACAAACACATAATAAGTGTAAAGTCACGTGACACAGATTCAGACAGAAAATAAAATGACCAAAATTGAAAGCAAATCAGAAAGAAACAATAAACAACAAAGTTTAATTAACTAATGTTTTACATATATTTTATTACGATTACTGGCAGAAATGCCATTGTGACATGCGACGTTGTGCAATTATACAACCATACACAGAGACGATACGTAGAGATATGATACGTAGAGACGTATCGGACTTAAAGTTGAAAATCGATTCACTGACCTTTAACTTTGTGGGTAGGTTGGCCTGCCGTTGACTGTACATTCAGTTCAGTTACCCTAGCACAACTAATAGTTTTAACCGTACTTATACTAACTAAGAAACAAAATATTTTATTATTAAATCATGGTTGCATGCATTACATTTTTGATTTTTATAAAAAAAATACAATAAATAGATAGGTACGTAGCATATGTTATTAATAGAATTGTACTTTTAAATAACCAGAACTTACCTACCTAAGTATTACATGAGCTAAAAGTATATACAAGTAATACAATGTAAAGACCAATGATATGACTCTCCTTTTTTTCATTTATTTAGGTTTCTCGCAATTAGTTATACAGGTACTTATATAGCTTATCCTTTTTAAACACATAACTAAACTATAGCCACTGCTTTTATGCTAACCGCTAACTTACTAAAATGTGGTTAAGACAAATCAGATTAGCGTAAATACTCGTAGATCACGATCACGCGCAACGCGTACGTGTGACCACAAAATTCCCAAATTTGAATGGTACTAGGTATGCAAGAGGGCGGGTAAAGCCGACCTAAATATCTACCTACGTGACGTCCTGCTAAAGAGGGGGGCGGGAGATACTTATTAACGTCATAATATTTGCATGACAAATCCAGCGCAAAAAGCGGACCTAATTTGCTGTCCGAATGGAAGCATTAAAATAAAGCCAAGACCGCGCTCCGCTGCTGCATCACGTGGTTCCACGCTAAGTTAACACAAGTGCTAACATGAATAGTTGGCACCTAGAATTTTTTGGTGTATTTACAAAAACTAAAGGTTTCGACGTGCATTTCGTAAATTTTATCACATTAATTAGGTAAATAAAATGAGAGGAGTGGCGGCAACGACTGGAGAACGTGGGCCTAAAAGTCAGCAGAACTAAAATAGAATATCTGTTCTGTGACTTCGGCGGTCTCTCTAGCCCTTTACCCATAATACTTGCCGGAATGCCTTTGCCGGTCGGTTCCGACTTTCGGTACCTCGGGTCTCTCGTACAGAGTGACGGTGACATTGACAGGGACGTTATGCAACGGATAAACTCAGGTTGGATGAAATGGCGACAGATCACAGAAACAACGTGCAACCCACGGATGCCCTTACAGCTAAAGGGAAACATCTACAAAACTATTATAAGACCTGTTATACTACATGGCTCTGAATGCTGGGCCATTAAGAAGGTAGATGAAAAGCGATTGCATGCAGAAGAAATGAGAATGTTAAGGTGGATGTGTGGGGTGACGAGAATGGACAAGATAAGGAATGAATATATTAGAGGAAGTATGAAAGTGGCACCTGTAGCAGAAAAGATGAAAGGTCACCGTTTGTTTTGGTATGATGGAAGAGGAGCACGTAATGAGAAGAGTGATTAATATGAGTATTGATGGGTGGAGAAGTAGAGGACGACCTAAGAAGAGATGGATGGATTGGACATGGAAGTGAGGACAGATATGACTGAGAAGGGAGTGAATAACTCGATGACGAGTGACCGGATTGCATGGAAGAGAAAGACATACTGCGCCGACCCCAGGTGACCTGGGACAGGGCAGGCAAATGAATTAGGTAAATAAAATATTCAATCTCAAGAAGTCCTTTTAACATCGTACCCATTTGAATGGACCTTTGAAGATAGGAAACTATTGTTATGAGTATTTATGTTTTATAAATAGTCCCAAATCCAGTATTTTTTTTAATGTGTAAACTTTGTACTCTCCAACATACTTTTTGAGCGTAACATAAACTGTAATTTTCTATTACGACAAAGGGTCCCGAGATTTTTCCGATTCTGTTCAGTTCAGTAACGAAACTTTTCTAAATTGACTTTGGTCTGGGTGAGCTAAGAGACCTCTATAGTCTCTCCGAGGTCGAGTATCGCGGTATAATGTCGACGCCATTAAAATTGGTGTATGAGTAGAAGAACAAATTCAAGGGGTTAATCAAATGACGCAAAACCTCTTAGGTGCTATAATATATAAACTTTTTCTAGGGTATCAACATAGTTTTTTTTTTCAACTGATGTAAGCTGGCCGCTGTATAATATGGGAAAGTGTTGTTTTTGCGATCAAGTTACCGTATTCAACAAGTAGAATCACCCCCTAAAAGGATTTGCGTGATTTTATTTACACCTTGTAGATTCAAAGAAGTAGTAGTTTTAAAAAAAAGAAAATAGTAGTACTATTGTTAATTTTAGTAGAACAATAAAAAAAAATACCTTACCTTACCTTACACCTGTGTCAAGGGTGGCCCAGGGTGGATACCAAATCATTGCGGTATCCATTGCAGAAGTTTATTTTATTTTATTGATTTAAAGGCATAACTACAGATACGTCATGCAATTTAATACATTTACACAAAATTGTTATCTAGGTTTCAATTTAAAATTGAATTCCGATATAAGTTGTACACAGCGTTCACATAGAAAAGAAAAAAGATCTTTAAAAAAAGGACACATGGACATTTCAAAAACAATCAGAACAGGAATTAGGATTTAAAAAAGAAATATTAAGGAATAATTGTAAATTTATGTGTGTGTATGTGGATGAGTGTGTGTGTGTTTGAGTCTTTAAATATGTAAATATCTACTCTATGAACCCAAATAACATTTTACCAAATATTTTGGAGGATCTCTGTGTGGAGGGGTAATGAAGAAATTTTCACCGGTCGAAAGAGGAACAAAAAGCCAGGGCCAGTCATTGTGTCTCATCTGGAGGGTAAGCGAAGCCGAAATTAATGTCATTTCTCGTACACAAAACACACAATTAGCTATGGAAACGTATTTTCGTGAATCCATCCCTGATTTCGCGAAAAGAAATGACACTAATATGCTATTACCGTCTTGTCCCTTTAACAGAAATGTAAGATAAGATTGAATAAGATTTAATTTCATTGGTACTTTTGTGAGCCATTTAAATGACAGCATAATTATAAAATACAGTCCATTGATTCCCACTATTAAAGTCTATTATTTTCGAAGATAATTTTGATTTAATATGTATGTGTATTAGCAGTCTGAATAATCTGGTATTCACAAAATACGTAGGCATTTTATAGTATGCCTTAAGTGCCAAGAGAATGTTTGAATTATAATTTATTTAATACTTACCCTAATTCTAAACACAAAACTAAATATAACGCCTTCTGTTTAATTTTCAGGAAAAGAATATGTATATTATCACTATAAGCTGGTGAGATTAATAGGAACATGATCATATTTCCAAGTAGATGTATCTAAGAAAGTGATTTGAAACCATCATCTTATCCCTAAGAACTAATCTAGTGAACTTCTTTAATACTCAACTGGCAGATGTAATCACGCGTAAACGACGAGCGAACCGGCTGGACAACTAAATTTCGACAAAAAAAACCTTAACCTATCCGGCGAAGTCGTTTCTTTCATAAAACGCTGATTATTTTATATGTAATTAAATCTGATCTCTAATGACATTCTTTAGAATTCCTAAAAATACATTATTACATAGGCAGAGCAGAATGCGTATAGTTAAATAAAGATCAAATATTTTATACATTACATAAACGAAGCAAGGGTATACCTATACAATACAATTACTGGGCACATACAATTTTTATAGAAAGCGTAAATGACATAAAAACTTTACCGTTAAAATATTAAACACGAAAATATCACGGCTTGTGTAAAATAAATTATTGTTTAATTTTTAATTAGCGTTTTGAATGCGCTTTTCATATTTTGAAATACTTACCTAAAAACCGTCTTACCTAAAAAGTTCGATACAAGTGCGTGACACGCACTTGTATCGAACTACGGAGTTTCCTTTAGGAATGTGCGCTATTTTCTACCTGTTTCACATAATTATCATCACCACCTAAATAATTTTCATCTCTAAGAACATTTTATAATTTAACACGGTAACTTATAAAGCATATCTAGCTGTGATAGTCCTTTTAACTTCGTTATATGTCTGTATTATACATATACCTAGTCATCATTGCAAATAACATTGATTACTTTTACAGTGTGTCAGTTTAATACATAAATATAAAACAATTTAAAATATAAAAAGCTTATTCGAAGTAGTCTCCATTGGCTGCAATACAGTCCTTTAAACGTTGAGGCCAGTTATCAATAGAAGCATGCACTATTTCCATGGGAAAATTCTTCACTGCCAATCGTACGGATTGTTTTAGGGACTCCAAATTATCATGACGTTTAGAGCAGGCCGTACTCTCTAAAACTGACCATAAATCATAATCCAGCGGATTAATATAAAGACTAGACGACTGCCAGTCTTCAGCTGTGATAAAGTCCGAAACATTCGTTTCCAACCAAGACTGCGAAGACCGAGCTTTATGACCCGGCGCCGAGTATTGCTGGTAGAACTATTCTTGGTTATCGAACATGGTGTTGTAAAGGGACTTCACTACCTTCTCAAGAATGGTATCTTGATACTCTCGTGCCGAGGTTTTCAAAGGAGGCCTCAAAGGAGACGTAACACTGTATGCCGACGACACAAGCCTATTTTACTTCGGCCGCTCAATGAAAGCTATTTCGGATGCGCAAAATGATTTAACTTACTACATAAATGGTTTTAATTCAATCTCCTGACAATCAATATATCTAAAACAAATTTCATCATATTTAAAGCCAAAAACAAGAAAATAGATGACTTTGAACCGTTTTCTATAAATAATCAAATAATTAATAGGTCAAAATGTAAAAAGTAACTCGGTTTGCTGATTGATGATAATCTAACTAAAAAAAATGTATCTAAATTGTCATCAATTTTGGGCACACTCCGGGAATAGCTCGGTGTTTCCCGGGAAAAATCCGGTACCTCGTATACATCTCACTCGTCAAGCCACATATAGATTATCTAATAGAAGTATGGGGGACAGTCGCAAAGAGCAATCTAGCATCATTACCAGTGATCGGAATAGATAAATTGATTTGGGGTCAATGATCTTAAACATTGATGTTAATATGGACGTCATGCCTCTGGGATTCCGGAATTACTTAGTATCAGTTTTTGAAAAAAGGCAAATCCATATTATGATAGCACTACCAAAGTACGTCAAATCAATCTACCTATTCCGATCACTGATCATTACAGCGAGCTCAAAATAATATTGTAAAACTTCTGTTTAACTATAATTATCTAACACCAACTAAGAAGATATATGAAGACACTAAACTGCTAAATATAAATCAAACCTACGTTTACTCTACGTGAATGCTTATTCGAAAAATCTTAACAAAGGATACTCATAGTCAAATAATTTTCACTAGAAGAAATCAAGTACAAAAAATGAAACTGAGAAATGCTAATGACCTTATACTACGCGCGCCAAGGTATACGGGAAAAGGAACCCTATGTAAGAAGGGGAAAAACTTTATAACAAACTTCCAAAAGATTTAGAAGAAACCCAATCAATTGTAAATTTCAAAAGATTACTTAAGTTTCATGTAAAAAATATTGTAACCTAAATAAAAACCTTAAAACAAAAGAAGTTTAAAAGCCAAGCGAATCATAATTTGATATCCAGTCCATAATATTATATACTAATATAAGTTTAAAAATAATAAATCACCTAAATAAAATCTTCTCACAAAACTAGTTAAAAAAAAAAAACTTATAGTAAAATATTCAGAATAAGTATTAAAATAAATAAATAAAAACTAATTAAAAACAATAAAATAAACCATCTTAAGAATAGATCACCTTGAACAATTACACTTTAAAACCACTTCTAGTAATACCGTGAGCGTAGTATAAATCAATATCTATGCCGAGCGAAGCGCGATATTTATTTTGAGCTCTCCGAATTATTGTATATATATTGATATTGTTATGTTCTCGTTGTAAGCGAATTCCTGAAATTCTTTATGAGAATAAAGATCTTAAACCTTATGTTTTGATACCTCTTTCGCAAAAGTATGGCTCAGTCACTCCATCATAGCTAATAACCCACCAAACCATCACTGAAGTTGGATAGTGCCCACGTTGCACTCTGTCGACTAATTGGAAAGCTTTCTTAGAGCTTTGAGCATAAATACTGTCATTTTGTTTGTTAAAATATTGCTCAATTGTAAAAAAATCTCATCCGTAAACAAAAATTTTCTGTAGCCTCCCTTTGCGTAGGTACCGCTTGTTCGATTTTACCACCCTATTCTTTTTTAAATCATCAGTAAGAAATGACCAATACGTCTCTTATAGGCTGCAAGTCCTTAGTCATCTTTTTGAATACACGACATGGTTCTAGGTGCTATCTTCATCTCCCGAGATAAAATCTTTTGCTTTCGGACAGGATTTCTTAGAATTCTTTCCCTTACTGCTTTGACCACCTTTTTCGTACGAACACTATGTGGACGGCCAGATCTTTTTCTGTCACAAACAGAGGAGGTCTCATTGTACCTATTAATAGCCCGGAATACAAACATTTTACTAATACCAAGCGTATAGAGAGTTTAAAAAATTGCATTTGGCCCCATACCTACTTTGTGTAATCCAATAACAGCAATTCGGTTCTTTTTAACACCCCACTCCATTTTAATATCGCAAAATATTGTACAATGTATTGGCGCCAAAATGAGAAAACTCAATGAACAGTCATATAAAAATGACAGATTCCAAATTCAAATTTAATATTTTTATTATTTTTATTTATGGCCAGACTAAGAACGGATTCGACCAAGCTGGTGTAAGTTTTAACTTGAGAGTATACTACTGCTTAATCTAGAGTAAGCTATTTTAACAACTACTAATCTATGAAAATTATTGAACGGGCTATTTTGACAGTGTTTAAATTATACTGAGAATAAGTAAGTGTCAAAGTCGTCCCTTGTCAAATCCACTCTTGTCACCTAGAAACTGACAAGTTGTTTATTCTACCATTGGCATTCTGTTATCCTACAAAATTTAATTGTTGTGGCAATTGAAGACAACCTAGAAGAAATAGATTACATGGATTTTAGTAGGTTTATCCATTCGTTCATCATGCACAATAAAATAAAACTGAGAATTGTGTATTCCTGAAGTAAGTTGGAAAAACGCAAACGAAGTTATCAAAAAGTAAATTCAAGAAGTAAAGTTATTCCTGTTATAGTTTAACTGGTTTAACTTTCTGTTTGGTCGAATCGGGCCTCAGTATTGTATATTGTGGTAAATTTCAAAACATTTCTTAAGACAACCATTTGACTCTAACAAAAAATTGCACTTTAAAGCTTAATATACGGATCCCTAAATTGAAAAGTGGTATTTCCATACAATATTTTTAAGCGATCTATTTAACAACACCCCAAACCATGCGATAGATGAAAAAAAAAATTCATCTCCACTGTGTGGGTAGGGTACAAATAATTTAAAATGTTTTTCTACCACTTTATCAGCGGCGTGATAATTATGTTTACCCACCCATGCGAAATTACGGCTTTCTATTACTAATATTCTCTGAGCTAAGCCGTGGATGGACAGACGGACATGGCGAAACTATAGGGGTTCTGTTATTACTACGGAGCCCTAAAAATTACATCACATTCTAGTCGTGAGCAGTGAGGAATGTGAGGATATACATATTATTATATAGTTAGCTATAAAATAGCTTTTACGCGATATCTTCGCGTCGTGAGCGCCGTAAAAAGAGCATACCGTTAAAACTAGCGTTACCTTTAGTGCTCCTGCTTCCATTGCCCGAATGCGCCTTATCAATGAGCAGCCAGGTGGGCGCGCGAAGAATAACAAATTGGTTACAGAGCACTATTTTACGGGGCTATTAAGTAAATGCGATAGCGACCATGTGCGACAATTGCTGCTAAACAAGAATACTCCAAAGCAATTAGAGAACATTTTCTGATGGTAACGTTCAGTGTCGAACTGATCGCGATGGCCTTTCGTAATATTGCCGTTCGTTCATCGGCTATTGTTCTCAAGCATTCAGTATTTACCCTGAACGCACGTTTATCACAAAATCCATCAATATAACTGATTTCAATAATTACCAATTGCTCATCAATTAAAATAGTATAAAAGTATCTATATGTACTCTTACGATTTGATGAGAGTAATTTATAACTGCACGAACTTTTGTCTAATTTTGATTAAAACGGTTCGCTTAGGTTAGAACAGCGTTTTTAAATACTAACATAATTGAACTAATATTTTAATGTAAATGTTTGTATATCAAAATGTATGTTATTTGGTCCTCATAGGAAGACATTATTCATCTAGTATAACACATACCTACTTACGTTAATTTTTATCTCGTTTTTACTTCCGTGGGGTGATTGTTCATTCCAATTTAGCTTAATTCTGAAGTGTACGCAGATGAAATCGCAGGCAGAAGCTATTTTAAGTAACAAACAATTCAAGCATTATTATTGAATTTTAATCAGTTAAGGTTTTTTGATATAACTAAACTAAACAATAGGTAAGAATTTTACGGTCAATTGTTTTATAAAAAATAATTACCAATTAAGAGCATGAACATGAAACCTAAGTTTTCCATTCTTTAGGAAATTTTAATTATCCATTAATTTAACTTGTAAAATACTTAAGGGTTTGTTTTACCCATCATTACGAAGAACTTTTCCCAAGAAACTAGTAACTTATCTTAACTTCTTTTTGTTGACTTGCGTTTGACGCCGGCCATCATGTTAAGAGATAGTTTTCGTACATTAACCAAATTAGGTTGACATAGGTTACTGGTTTCTTGGACAACTTTGTTTTACACTAATAAAGTTTCACCCTTTATAGGTGGATTTCCATTGGTTTTGGAGTCGAAAAAAACACATTCTCCTGCATTTTAGCATCAACTTTTTTCACTAGACCATCATCGTTGTTTTTTTCGGTGGAATATTTAAAATCAATATACACAATACACACCTGTCGCCGCATGCTGGCTGAAAAACCTGGGATATCGACGATAGAACCACACAAGATGAATACTATACGCAATGATATAGACTAGACCAACATCTCAATTTTAAAAAAAAACTACATACAATTTTATTAATAAAAATTTATTAAAATAGGAAGATCATGATATGAATGCTCTGCTGAAGGGACGGTTTGATATCATTAAACTGATGAGGAGAAATTAAATGAAAAAAAGTACGTTGAATAATTGAATTACCGTGAAGAAAAGTTAATAATACCTCAGGACATTATACAGGGTGTACGAAATAATAGGACACTACTTGAAGCTACGTAATCAGCTGCTTTTAAACAACAACTTTTTCTACCGTACGGGTGCAACATCAAAAACTTTTTTTGAATTTGCTTCCATACATTATCGTCGAGGTAGAGCGTTACTTTGTATGAAGCATCTAAACGAAACTGATTTCGATGTTGCTCCCATAGAAAAAGTTGTTACAAAGCAGGCCTGTCCAACATACGGCCCCCGGGCCACAATGTGGCCCGCATAGTCCTTCATCCGACCCGCGACGACATCAGTAGATATTGCGCAATATTCGTTAATTCGATCATCTATCTATCGACATTTCTTTTGGCCCGCTACGGTTACAAATAGTAAACCTGGCCTTCTACAAAATTATGTTGGACACCCCTGTTATATAGGGTTTACGGAGTGATCTATTCTTTTGTACAGCCTGCATAAAGCAAAAAAATGCTGGATGACGATAAATTGAAATTAGTTAAAATGTTATTTATTGCGCATATAGCAATTTAGTCAAATTCATAATAACAAACTAAGCAACATGCTATTACTAGTTAACTAAAGTTCTCTTGTTTATGCTTTTTGTAGGATTTAAAACCACAACCTTTTTTGTGCCATGCTCTCGTGTAATGAGTGAGAGAGTAAACCTAAAAGGCTTACGCTTTAGTGCTCCTTAATGCTAATTGTGCATGTTTGCCATACTTACAAAGTTGCATTTAGTTACTTTAATGACTATAGAAACTCAAATGTTAACCATTTTATTAAATTTAATAAGCGAAAAAAACAATAAAGTTTTCCACTAATCTAATTCACGTATTCTTAAAAAGTAGGACGAGAATTTTCTTCTATATTGTTTGACCTAAAAGCTAATGGTGAACAATTTTTGCAATGTGAGTAAAATTGGTAAACAAAAATTGGTGTAGAAATGTTTTTCAAGCGTTCTATTACAAACGCCATGCCTTGCGTCGCGTACCGTCCAACAGGCACCATGTCAACTTTAAAGAATGACACTTATATAGAAATATAAGAATCAAGAGTGCACCTTACCTATTTATTTTAATTAGGTTTTCCAGTATAATTGAATTAATATTTAGTTTGATAGACTAGTCGATCTTATAAAAACTACATATTATTATTAATTATGATGGTTATTATGGTTTTGGACGCAACCGGGATTGACCGTATAGATGAAGAAGATTATTATTAATTATGAGTAAAATTAGAGCTAATTTTGAACCCATAGCACCGAATTGAATTATCTTTTCTTTGGTTCTATTTATGTTAATAAACAAATAACGTAGGTAACTAGTCTACTCGGTTCCCGAACAACTTTAAAAAGTAAAATTAATTTTACAAATAATTTAACCATAAACCAATTCTTTACTGTAGTAAAAAGTATTTCAGGTAAAGGCATTTCTTTCAAACAACATGTGGCAGATTACATGTTTTTATACTTTTATTTGCCTCATTCTTAAGTGAAACGTTATACAGCTATACTGTTGTTGTAACCTATTTATATATTATAATTATTAGGTTCAACTAAATTACTTAAGTTTCATGTATTTATGCTAAGTTTTACTAAAGAAATAAATTTATCATATACTTACCATCAGTCTTGTTTACAAAAGCTATGATAATTGATTAATGTTGCATCATAACAACATCAATACACCAATAGCTTCTTATACTCGAATTTGAGTACGGTATAAACCAGTAACAAAACTTGTCCGCTATAGATTAAAAGCCTGAAGATATCGAGGACCCATGTTATTGTCCAGCGCTGAAAGCTGGACGACAGCAATCGGCCATGAAAAATATCCCCACTCAGCTGGAATAAGGGTCACAGCATTTGGAATAGACAAGATAAGGAATGAGTGAAGTGCGTGAGAGCAGGCCCGAGGCGGAGAACTCACGGCGCTGTTTCCGCACACGCCAATCTATGGTCGCAGAAGTACGCGATATATTATTTTGAGACGTTGGATGTCACATTTGTACCATCCACGTAAGTGCAGTAAATCTAATTTAACTTAATCCAGTAAATCTAATTTTAAGATTTCAGCTTTTATAAATTAACTAGCTGTGCCCGCAGCTTCGCACGCCTGGAATATGGATTGTCACACCCTATTTTACTCGCTTAGGAGATGGATTAAAAGTAGTAGCCTATGTCCTTTCCTAGGGCTCAAGCTTTTTCCGTACACAATTTCATCAAAATCGGTTCAGCTTTCACTATAAAAGTAGCCTATGTCCTTTTCCAAGCTCCAGCCTTTATCTGTACTAAATTTCATCAAAATCGATTAAGTAGTTTAGGCGTGAAAGCGTAACCGGCAAACAGAGTTACTTTCGCATTTATGATATTAGCAGGGAAATAGAGATTTAGTTCAGATTACATATCATTTTCTCCGTAGCAAATTTGTAATATTAATAAGCAGCTACATTTATAAAACATGGCATTACTATATATTATTATTTATATTCGTGGAGCAAAAAGTAAAAAGGAAAATAAAATTATCATCAATCCAATAAAATTTAAATAAACATTTAAAATAAAAAATTCAAAATATCTGAACTTAAAATTATTCGTCCCTATCTTATAGTAAACACAATAGGCAACACCTTTGCTATGAATTATAAAAATATGTGATCACTGTACAGGAAACATAATTAAGAGGGACTGCGTGAAACTCCGTCCGAACTCCGTCGTTGTTTCTGATTCCTGTAACACAAGTGCTTTGGCTACTTACCACAGGATCAGAGCAATGTATGTGATGTTATCCAATATAAAAATATATAAAATAGGTCCAATACTAAAGCAATGTTATTTTTAACATCAAACCCATTACCTCTAGAGAAAACAAAACAAGGTTGATATTGCAAAGGTGATGAACGACGTAAGACTATAGTAATGTACGAATAATTCTGCAGTATTATTATGTATTAAATTTTCCGCCGACACATTTGCGGTTGCTCAGATCTCTGTGGTTCTACGGCACAGTACGATTAACTGAACGTCGACCTAGAGCTGCATTGCTTGTGTGTATTTATATTACCCGCGCTATTTTATTAAGTCGTGTGTTGCATGTTAAATATATTTAAATAGTTAAAACAATTATACATTTACTTAAAAACTGAAACGTCATGATGACGGAGGTACTCGTTCGTAACTTTACAGCCTATCTACGGTGACAGATGAACTGTTACCATTTCCTTTCTCTCCCCAAATCTAAATAATATATTTTTTATAATCTAAGTCCCACAACTGTGTCGAGTGAAAAGCACCTCGTGAGTTCTCAGGCTAAATATCGCGCCGGTGTTCGCGTGTTTTGCGTAAAGATTACCATCTAGAGGTAAATTTTGCGGGCGCTCTACGTAGAAGCTTTGTTTTGTTTTTCATCTATTTAGTTACACTGTTCATTTTAAATTTTTAAAGTGCCAGTTATATTGCGAATAATACGTTACTTTTTCATTAAACTTAGAGAGCTATTTTAATAAAACATCAAAGGGACATCAAACATTCAAGCGCTTGTATAGTTGCTGCTATGTGAAATGTAGAGACATGTGTACTCTAATTATGCACTATTTATGTATTATTTAATCAAACTAAACATTTCTAGAAACATAAAACAAATAGCGTAATAACGTATTATTTCTGCATAGTGCTTGTAAGTGGTACTAAAGTTTTAAAAAATGCGAACCCTTTACGTTTTCTCGTAGAATACGAAATATACCGATATCAGTCTGCCCCTGAACGCTGTCATAAATCGGATGATCCGCGCCGCTGTCGCCTGTAGATTAGCGCGCGGAGCCGACCCCGCGCGTTGGCGTTTGCAAATTACGAAAGATAGCGATCGCCACCGAATTGAGATCGGCTTTGTGGTGCACTTGAAACAAATTGGTATTGTTGATGCAAACGGACTATCTTAGCAAAATCTCTCTTAGTAAATAAGCTTTTAGTAGAGTATTCGTGTTATTTTGATCATGAATCTAATTAATTAGATTGAATTACTTTACTCAGTTTTTTTTATTGCAGCTTTCTGAGCACCAGGCGATTTGGTTTATTATAGCGGAACCTTAAAAACTATTCAAGTTGTACCTCATCAAAAATAAAGTATAAACTTTACAAAAAAAAAACCTATTTATATTTAATGCACAAACGTATACTTAAGTAGGAAGATTATCTAAGTATTAAGTACACATAATATCAAATCACTTAACTTAGAGTGATAAAGGGTATATCTATTCGTACTAAGTCGCATAAAATCACTGGTTATTTTGTTAATAAAATAGCGAGTTATCAATTGCCTATTTGCACCTGAAATGTTTCGAGACCTTTCCAATCCTCCTCTCTATTTGTAAGATAATAATGATACGAAACTATGTTTTTTTTTTATTTGGTAAAGATTAGATAAAAACACTCATGGAGCACATTCCCTACAGAGTAGAAATGTCATATGATTTGTTCGACGAAATTTTTCGTGATTTTTTAATCTGTATCTGTACTTTTTCGTATGGGCGAGAGTTGACAGGACTTGTCATTTCATACTTAATGTAAGTGAAAAATCACTTACTAGTTTCGGAGAAAGATGGTTCGTATTGCTGCTCTATAGGGCATGTACTCGATGGAAACAGCAGATCGCTCTATCCATAGTAGTTACTATAAATGAATAACAACTACTAACTAACCGTCTAGCTGCTATGTGTTTTAATTAATAAAAACATAAAATAAATTAATCTTTATTTTGACCAACATAGATCAAAATATGTTAGTAGCAGATTATTAAATTATTAAACTCAAGTTATTAGTATATAATAAACGTAAAACATTAATTGTCAGGTTGTCACTACGTGAATCATCGAGCATTGGTTCAGGTACTGACCTGACAGTCAAGAAGCCTCGCAGCAAGCATGCTCGGGACGCTGCTGGCGCTGACTCAACCCAGACCCAACACCAGAGACGCGCACCGCATTGTAGTATAAAATCAATCTACCCGCGCCTTAGCGAACATCCCCGATGCGCTACAGAATCTAGGCCCCATCAGCGCCCTGAACGCGTTATTATATTGCACGCGAAGAGCGCTAAACTGTTTTTGCGTGTAGCTAAATCCAGAAACTGCTTGTGTAAAAAAATTAACAGTAGGCTCTTAAAAGAATATCTTTACTTCGATGGAGCAACGCGCAAACCTTTGGGCTATCATATTCGGCTTCTTTTTCAACCGACTTCAAAAAAGGAGGAGGTTCTCAATTCAACAGTATGTTTTTCTTTTTTTTTTGTATGTTTGTTACGCGATTACTCCGCCAATTATGAATCGATTTTAATGATTTTTTTTTTGTTTGGTAGATCATACTTCAGAGGTGGTCCCATATAAATTTTATCGAAACTGATTTAAAACTTTTTGAGAAAATCAACAAATATATACTCAGATAATATTTTGGTTGTGGTTCTTGTTACCTATCTTCGACAAATATGAGCCGATTTTGATAATTTTTGTTTTATTGAATAGCTTATACTTCAAAGATAATATGATAAAAGTTTGCAAAATAAAAATCACCCCTAAGGGTAGGAAAATAGGGGATGAAATCGGTGTTCAGCAGTTAGATTAGGATTTATCACTAAAAATTGATGAAATAAGTAAGTTTTATTAAAAAAAATAAAACCGACTTCAAAACACTGAAATGCTAAAAATAATCCTAACACTTAAGTACCTAATCAGTTACTTTTGGAGTCGGTGCAAACAAAAACATTGAATCTCTCATCGGCTGGCACCGACTCCAAAAGTAACTGATTAGGTACTTAAGTGTTAGGATTATTTTTAGCATTTCAGTGTTTTGAAGTCGGTTTTATTTTTTTAAATAAAATTTTGAACTACTACGAACCAAATCAGACTTAATATTTTAAGGCTTTTGCATTGTAATCCGCGCATCCCCTTTGACTTGCGTCACTACCGGCACGCGTTCGGAATACATCCCCAAGGTAATCGGATAGCGGCTTTCAGCGAAAATTCTTGTTCCTCTTTATAAATTGATCTTGAGTTTGTGAATCTTTCCAAGTGTGACTCGATTTAGTTTCCTTTTTGTTTGTACGGTCTACATCAATCATCTTTGCGATTCCGCGCCAGGAAAGGTGGAATAGCCGTGGGACCTTTATCCTTCACTGCTCACTTATTTTGTTTATTCCGACTGTCTCAGCCTCAAACTCAGGAGTTTTTATAAACAGTCTGCGAGACAAACTCGAATATGCATTATTTTACTCAAATAAATTATTGTTTATTTTACTTTTTAAATAATAGTCTACATGCAAGTAAAACTCTGGCGTAAACCATAACCGTTGTAAATTGATGTGTCACTATTCACAACAACAACCGCTTGCTTTGGATATAACAAGCTAATACTAAATATCTACAACATTAAAATACAATTGCTTAATACTTTGAGTAGTTAGATATTCCAAGGCTTAATACTATAATTGTCTACTTAAAATTAAAAGCATAAATATAATTTGAACAACTTTCGTAGTATTGTAATTTAGTTAAAATCTAAGATAAAATTAATTGTGATAGTATCGATAAATAGTGTAAAGATTAATGCTGCCGGATCTTCCTATGTTTGATCTTTTAATGAGCCTAGATATAATTTAATATAGTAGGTTCTGTAATCTCCCTCGAATATTAAATAGATTATCAAAAACCCATGAAACAATGAAAATACAAATCCAGAACTAAAAATATTGTATACAAATTGATACTATAACATGAATAAAATAATAATAAAAATAATAATAAATTAAGAATCATTAAATAATTTTGTCTACGGAAGTACGAAGTGTACAAAATTTACATGAAATTGCGAGTTTTAACGGACCGCGGCAGCAGCGCCCGCAACCATCATAAAAGTCTGCAGTCGCCTACTGTCATTACTGTCTGAGACTTTTTATCCCATCGTTACACTTATGTCATTAATTCTAATAGATAACTTAAATTTAAATTTGTAATACCTACCTTGTGCCTAAATAATTCTAAGTAGTTTAAATTAAATAAAATCGAATTATTTTAGACAGACTAATTTAAATCGGTATAATTTCTTCCACATCAAACACTTTTTAAGAAACTGTCACCCTTAATTTTTAAATATACCTAAAAGAATCAACTTTGAAACTTCTCTTCTTTTTCATTGTATTAAAAGCAAAGTTTCATTTTTATCCGAACTTTTGCTTAATTACACAGTACTTTTTCTCAGTGTGCCATCCTGTGTTCCTTTTTCTTTCTTGCCCATTTCACTATGTCAGACAAGATGGGGTAACCTAATTGCACACTTGGTATGTTTATTTTATTCATAGGCTACTAATAAACGGTCTATTCCTAAATAATTATACCTAGAAAAGAAAACACATTTTTACTTGTATCTGTTGTCATATTGAGGAGATGGTGTTTTATCATAAAATACCTATTTCAAAAAGTATAACTATTTATCTTCTAGTGTATCTTTTTGACTTACTGGACATAATGGATAAAAAGACACTTACCTATTATTTTATGAGGTTCCTATATCTATTTAGTGTGATCAAGGTTGACACATAGAACTGCATCTTATTATAAATAAAACAAATTAATGATCAAATTTTTCGAAAAACGTAGGCGAAGTAATTTGGCCAGCAGCGATATTTCATGTAAACTTTACAGCGCACAATAAGACGAATAACAACAATTTTTCTCGACACTGCACCGGGTGACAAGTGACTGGAACATTAATTCTTGTCTCATAAAGTCGCTAAGCAACTCTAGTGGAAGCTTATTACACAGGCGCGTTTGACAAATTCACTTAGATTTTGTTCGTGACGCCCGCTTCCGGCAACTTTATAATTCTGTTAGTCATACACTCGCGACGCGCTGAGATGTATTATTAAGTACATTACGTTTTTTGTACCAAACTGTGTAGCTAGAGGAAACGATAGCATGGGCACCAAGCTATTGTTGACAAAAAATTGTAAAATGTTATGAAATACTATAATAATTAGGAAATGGCTGAAACAGGCATAGGGACTAACACCCGTATTTATAAAGAAGTAATTGCTTGTTGCTAAGTAACAACTTGGCGAAGTCATTACCTCAGTATAGAATTCTTATTTTGAAAATTTATTCTAAAGTCAAGATAAGTACGTTAAGGTACTTAGCTAAGTAAATGCTAAAGTAACAGTAAGTGCTTGATGGTTGTTTTCTTCTAGCAAGACTCGATTGCTGTGTTATGTTACATGAGAAGATATGCCGATGAGATCGACATTCTGTTAGAAATGACAACACCACGTTACATTTTATTAAAATTCGTTTTAGAACAAGATTTTGATGGAAAATTTTTTTTGAAACTGTGATCCTGCTAATTTGTCAGGCGAATGGCATTGTCTATGGCACTCATAAGCTCTTTCCGCGCGCAGGTGTCAGGGCATTTCAAGTAATATAGGAGGGGGTCATACTTTGCAGTCTTTGCAATGCAAAACCAGTAAAACCCTTGATTTTGCTTACAATAGCCTACTTGGCTCTATATTTAAGGACTTCCGAGTCACCTTGTTCAGGATGAAGGTTGCTCGTCTCTAGCTTACGACGCTCAGTGCCACTTGCCACTGTCTCGCATATCTGGTGGAGCGATGCCAGATAGTGGATACATTATTTGAACTGTAGCCGATTTAGGAGACCGTATACCAGTATCTACCAGACCCTCGTGTGCAGAACGTCTTTAACATTCGCGGAGTAGTAGAGGATGGAGGTGGGCAAAACACCTGGTGATGCTCCTCACTTGGTAAAAGTCAGTCGACGTAAGAGGTTGTTGTGGGCGTAAACTTTGCTTTTAGCTTTAATCCTGATAAATGATTTTATTTTATTTAATATGGCTTGCCAACTAAATACCTATAGGGAAATTATGTTAACACAATTTTTAAATACTCTCTAATCATATATATGCATTTAAATTACAGGTATGCACAGTGTTATACATATAAATTATATTGTTTTACTGAATTTTACAAAGAAAAAGTATTAATTTATACGAAAAAAGAAGAATTGTTCTCTAAACAACAATATAAAATTTAAAAATGAATCGTGCAACATTCCAAAATTGACTTTTTAAAAGAAGCTATTTTGTCGCTGAAAATGTCCAAATCACCAGTTTGAAACAAAAGGTTATAATTTTTTACCATTGTACAAATAGGCGAGGAACTGCCATATTTCCTTCTTCGTAAAGTTACCGAGAATGGTCTATAATTATGTAGACGAGCCGTTACTCTAGGAACTAATATTTCAATTTGTGATAGGAGAGACGGACAATCCACCCTATGATTTAATAATTTGTACAAAAACATCATGGACAGCTGTTCCTTACGTTGCCTTAGTGATAGCATATTGAATTGGTCTAACCTAACAGAATAACCCCTAACGTTGCGGTAACTACCATTGATAAATGATGTATAAATGTTATTGTATTTGTGCTAATGTATGTGGATGTCTTGTTAGCTGTCCATAAATAAATAAAATGAAAAACATATCCATAATAACTATACCTATCGATGTCATATAATAAAAAAAAGTCGCTTCGAAACTTCCATTTTGGAAACAATTATAAAACAATAAGTAAACTACCGCTAAATCATTAAAAAAACGTGTTCAAAGCATGTTTTTAATTCTTAAGTAAAGGAATTGGTGACTATTACTTGGCTAAGAATTCTAAATTTTGACAGTTCTAACATCACTCAATTACTTCACTAAAAAAACAAAATCTTTGCTTATCAATTACTTTTACTCAAGTGAGTAAGACCTAGAACTCTTTATAAATACGGGTGTTAGAGGTGGCGCAGAAAAGTCCTTTGGGGCAGCAAATTTTTCGAATGGATACTACGCACGCACTGGCAAGCGCAGCGTGAGGCGAACGCATGCCCAAACGAATGAGCTGATAAACATGGGTCACAGGGCATTCTTGGTTGCAAAGCAGGTGCTATGTATGTATATCTTCGATGGAGATCAAGGGGCGGCCAATGTTTATGCATGTAAGAGATTGTAAACATCTTAAAAATCCAAGCTAACCCAACTGCACGCAGTACATTCTACCAAACAACGAACGAGAATCTATACCAGATAGTGTAGTACGTAGATCACACTGTAAGTTTTGCGTAACTTAAAAAAACAACATGTTATAACCAAAATATTATGTTTATTGCTTTTCAAAATACTCTCCTTTACATTTTAAACATTTTTTCATGCATTTTTTAAAACAGGAGGACCACAGATCTGAAGGCATGTTTTCTACGTGCTGATTGAACGCTATCACTGCCTCTTCGGAGTTGGTAAAAGTAAAACCTCTTATCAAATCTTTAATTTTGGGGAAAATACAGAAGGGTGCTAGGTCGGGGCTATGCGCAGGATGGGTGACGAGTTGTACTTTTTCGGAAGCTAAAAATGACTTTGTTTTGTTGGCTGTGTGTGAAGAAGCGTTGTCATGATGTAGGAGAACGCGGCTTCTGGGTCGTCCTTCGCGAACTATTTCTAACACCCTGGGTAAACAAATGGTAGAATACCACTCGGCATTAACACTCTTTTGATTTTCAAGTGAAATTGTACAGATGGGACCCGTAGCTGAGAAAAAAAACGCGATCATTTTTTTTCCAACGTTTCTCGCCTGCCTCACTTTTGTTGGCCTGTTCTCATTTTCAAACACCCATTCACAAGATTGCTGTTTTTTTTCGGGTTCAAAACAATAAATCCACGTTTCGTCTCCCGTGACAATGTCATAAACAGCATTAGAATGTCCGTGGTCGTACTTCAGTAGCATCTGTGAGCACCATTCCACGCGAGCCCGCTTCTGCTCCGCTTTCAGTTCATGAGGGATCCAACGACAGCAAAGTTTCCGGTCTTTCAATTCTTCGTGTAAAATTTTCTGAATTTGGCTCATACCAATCCCCAATAGTCCTCGAATTGTCTTATAGGTAATCCGCGGGTTTTCTTCAATAAGCCGCTTATTAGTAGCCACGTTGTGTGAAAAAAACAATTGACAAATCATTTCCCGCCATTTTTTTTATTACTAAGAAGGTTGCAACGTTTAAAAAAATGTAACATTCGAAATTAAAATAGTTCCGATTAGCTAGAAGTGCAAAACTTTTAGTGTGCCCCATGTAGTAAGCAATACGGTAAAAATATTATTTCTAAAGCGAAACGGCTTTGCTGTATTCCGAAAAGAAGATCCATATAGACATCATCATCACACCAGCCATCAGTCAGATTGAAACAAACATAAAAATACTGAGATGTCTGCAGCATTACAGTCTATAAAAATAGAATGATGATGATTAATTGGTTTTAATACTATACTATATACCTACAGGGTGTCCCGTGTCTCTAGTATAACCTTTTAACTACATATTCTATACATCATAAGTAAGTAAACCACTTTTGTTTATTTTTTTTAAATATGTTTATTTTTGTCTTTCTATTACTAATTCAATCGGCTGTTTGATTTTTATAGGCAGGTTGTTCACCGTGATGTTGTACAGAATATGTGATTACAAGGTAATCCTTGAGTAACGGAACGGAGTTTTTTTCTTAATCAAATAAATTTTTAAAGTTATGTGGTTGACGCTTATGCGCGACGTGACTAGTAATAAACATTGTGTTAGAACGAGTTTAGTCAATATTAAGATTATACGATTCAGTTGAGAGTTCCACTAGTTTATACTTAGATGAACATTTAAGTTTACTAAGCTCCGACTAACCGCTATACGCGGCTTCGAGTAAGAAGTTTAAAAAGCTGACGGCAAAATTCCGCTCTGAGCAAACCGGAACGAGTTGTGCCTTTTTCATTTCGCTTTAGGGATGCCGTATTTTTTATTCATTAAAACTTAGCTTCGGTATCATTGCTTTATTATTTTCTTTATATCGTTCGCAATCATGTCTCATGAAATGGAAGGATGTTAGAAATTACCTTATGGGAATGGAATAGGAATGTTAATTACAGCTGTTAGTAGATAGATGAATACAAATTTTGTTTTGCAAAACAGACAGATACACACAAAAACAAGATAATAAAATAATAAAATAATTAATAACTTAAAACGAAACATAGCTAAAAACTAACAGTGAATTAACTTTTCGGATAATTTATTATTATATTTTTTTTACCAAAAGCTTAGGAAACCAAATGGTTATCTAAAAATGTACAATAAAAATAACACGAGCATACATTGCGCAATCCTACAGGATTCCGTAGTTAGTAATGTATACCCTTGCAAAATTACGGCTTTCTAGTAGTCTCTGACCTAAGCCGCGGACAGACGAACAGACATGGCGAAACTATAAGGGTATAGTTTCGCTTTCGTTTTCACGGCGGAACCCTAGAATCATTATTTACTTAATAAGCAATAACAACAATACATTTATACTCTTATACAATAAGTGTGCACTAACACATATCATACTTATTCTGTTGACTTTTTAAGACCATTAGAATGAAATCAGCGTACTATGTAACTATGTTGTTGAAGGAAAGTCTTCAAAATGATCTGACCACAAACCTAGGTGCTCTAGGAGTTTAGTTCGTTATAAAAGACGTTTCGTTTCGTCGGGTGTGAAAATTACACATTATATAACAAACAATATTAATAAAAATGTAAGGTATAGGTACGTAAAATTGAACTGAATTGTAAATACTTAATGAAATATGTATCTGACATCACAGTAAATTGATAGTTCTCATAAAATTAATATGTAATGAATCGTATAAGTAATTATATATTTGCATGCATGCATTAATGGCTAAATGGGCCAAACATTAAAAGACAAATTGTAAGACCTTCAGAGTACCTTGTTTAAACGCAAATAATCTATTTTATCATATTCTAGAGACTACTGCACCATTGAAGCCATAGCATATCAATATTCTATTTATTTTGTTGCCGACGTCAAAATATACCGGTAATACAACACTCGTGTAACTGTCTTTTGATATCGTGAAAGGTTGCACAATATTGTATGGGCATGAAGCGTGAATCTAATATCCTTACTGGAAATTGCATATCGTCTTTGTTCGTTCCAAAGTATACACTTAGGTACCTATAGGAAACTGTACTTTGTCTCATGGTGAGAAAACTAAACTTTATACCATTTTATATGTTTTTGAATTTTGAATTTTTTTTGCTTACTTTTGCACGATGATATTTTTATTTTAATCTATAAATAATGTAGAATTGTAGATAAACGAGCTTAAGAGAACGCCCTGTGTTCTTTTACATACTGGTTAACTTTTTTATAGGTTTAGTCGTCGTAAGAATATGTATCTGTTTTTGACGTTTACGTGAGTCATCAGTCGACCGGTGTCTACTCAGTGCAATCTCACTTGCGACTCCTATATAGATTTTGTCTTCCTTTTGTAAAATTGTGCCCTAGTTCTTCTATTGTGTCTGCATCTTACCGCTGGAAGTGCCTAAAAATCTTTATTCTATATCCTTATACATAATGTAGGTACTTATAATTAGGCACAAGTACTTTAATAATTTAGTACTTTAAATAAATAAAATAAATCAATAAATTGTTTCCACAATCACCTAGCCCCAAACTAAGCAAACCTTGTTCTAAGACGACTAGATAATGGGTAAACATACTTAAATAGTATATAAAACTCCATGATTTAGGTACAAATGCTCGTGTTCATCACAAAAACATTTGCCCCTTGCGGAATACGAACCCACAACCGCTTAGCTTGGTAGTCCGGAGCGCGAACCACTACAACAGACGGTCGACTTTAGTGCGAGCCTTTAATTTATTTGTATCGATATCTATCTAGCAACATATAAAGCTGACGTATCCTACATCGCGATATTAAAGTTATCGAAGCGATTGAACCCGATACAAGAACCCGACAAAATAACCGTCGGGCAGTAGCCCACCAGACACAACAGCTGTCTGGTCGAAGGATCCTTCCTTTTCAATGGTGGATGAAGGAACTTTACACCCTGTTCCTCACACCCCCAAAACTGGTGACCCCGACGTGATACGTCATCGTGACGTCATCATCACTACCTCAAGCTTTCGAGCAGCGAGTCATACAGCTAGCCAGCATCCACGGCTACTACGGGTATCCTGACCACCAGCATGTAGCGGACGCGCATTCCTGGTCATCACCCCAAGAATTTTCAACGACCTTGGCACAGCACACTGCACTTCGACCGGTCAGCAAGCAGAGACGCACTTCTCTCCTGGTCGACGCAGCAGCCAGCCACTACGCAGCACTGCACCACTTCGACTCACTGGAGCATTTGCAGCATCACTCCGACTCACTGGGGCATCACCGCAAACAGTTCCGACTCACCGTGAACTATGCGGCATCTGGTTCCAACTCACTGGAACATTCCACTGGCCCGGCAAGCATCACAAGTTGTATGGACGACTCAACCTGCTATCGACCTCCGGTCTCGGAGGGGAGTGATGTAGCGATATCTATCTCGCCACATACGTACTAAACTGACGTATCCTACTTCGCGATATTTAAGTTATCGGAGCGATTGAACCATATACACAAGAACCCGACAAACAACCGTCGGACAGTAGCCTACCAGACTCCAACACACGTCTGGTCGGGGATCCTCCCTTTTCAATGGACGCCCAAATATTTTTACTTTAACTAAATTATTAATGCGGCAGTGAGCTATTGAGATTTGAATAATATAGTTTTTGGTTATTCAAAAGCCCCTTAGATAGCAAACACTGAAGCAAACCCAGCAGCTGAACACCATATAGGTTATTAATTTTCTGCCTTCGTGTGTTTTTTTTGTTACTATTTATTGCAAAATTTTATATCAGTGTTATTATAACTAACTAGAACATCCGGTAAACTTCGTACCAAGTGCATACTCATTCAAAATCGGAACAGCCGAAAAAAAAAGTTTGTTTTTATTTTTTGGCTGTTCCTTTGGGTTTTCCGAATTGTCTTTCTTCCTAAACCAGGCGAACAAACCAAAAAATTCAAATCGGTCGAGCTAGTCTTGAGTTATTGTGTGAGTAAGGCAATTGAATTTTATATTATTTAACCAAAGTACCGATTAAAGTCCAAGTGTTACTCGAATAAATGCATTTTTTTACTATTGATCCGACAATACCTAACATTTTTATTGATAGTTGTTGTATAATCTCGTATACCTAACAACAAATAACTAATGCTAACGTAAACGGTAACTTTGTAAAGGCATAGCAACTAAATTGAAACCAAAATTGTATCTTAATAACGGCATTGCGATGATTCCGGCTGCATCATCAGCCTATTCAGGGTGGTCGTTAAAGCATTCGGATCGCATAAATTCTCGCAGCATGGCTGTTACAAATTGCACTAAAACCTATAATTTGAACATTCACAGAGAGTGCCTACGGACAATAAGTATAACATCATGCAGGACATACACATGGACAAATTGTGGTGGAGTATCTATCATTACAGGGTGTGGCCTGGTGTTGTTCAGTGTTCAGTTTTGTCATTTAGTTAAAAAGTACTTTTATTAAGTGATCCTAATGTTTTGAACGTCTTGAAATAGTAAGTTAAAGTAACAATCTTATTCAATGGATTTTACATCGCAATATCGTTGTTCGTCGATTTCTTAGCTTGTTATTGAAAACGTTGAACGTCGAAATGCTCCGACAAGACACGCTGTAAAATGAATTTCTTACTTTACATTACGATGAAAAAGAACCTTACTAAATAATTGAAACTTTAAACTTTTTTAATAATTATAAAATCTGTATTAAAATAATTGTTCTTGTAACAGAAACACCTTGATTAGCATATTGTGGTAAAATTATGGTTATATGCTTATGTTGAAGGGGGATATAAAATTTGCCAATAGTTGGTCTTGTAATTTAAAACCGGTAAGACGTAAGTATGGGGTTGGTTATATTTACAATGTTCAAGTATTTTACATTATTTTGTATCACGTATTATAATAGACTAGTTTCCTAAAAAAATCTAATTAGTCCGTTAGTTGGATTAACAGAAAATATTGGACACGTATTTTTTCTTTTTTCAATCAAACAAAAAATTTATGAAAATATAGCTCGTTTCAGTTCCGACGTCACGCCTTGCTAATAAGTGACGTCACTCCCAAACTTTAGAGTGCTTTATCTTCGTCGTTTTTTGTTTAATTGACAAAAGACAAAATACGGGTCCAATATTTTTGATAATCTAACTGACGGACTAAATAGAATAATATTTTTTTTGAACCAGGAAACTAGCCTATTGTATATGATGTAATAATGTGCTATAATACTAAAGTGGTAGCTGTAACAAAGATCAATTGCTCTATTTCCATTATCTTTGCTGTATGCTATCGACTCCACGACGTAGTTCAATTTAATTTCACTTGAAGTGAGACATAAAAACGGAATGCTCCAGTCATTTTGTTTTTGTGACTTATCTCGGCGTCGCTCGCTCCGACTGTTGCCTCCGACTAAATCGCTACTAAGTACGGGTTGCTCCTTTTTATCCGTATCATCTAATTGGAATAATCGTTTCCAGGAATTGAACTTTAAAATAAAATTATTATTTTTAAGATTTTTAATAGAGATGAGACATATTGCATTAGTTTCGAAGCTATGACAATTCATATTTAACCGTTAAATTACTTAAATCAATTTAGTGCTTAAGAGCAAGTGTAAACGGTGACTATTAAGTACCAAATACTACCATGTACCTATTTTAAACCGTAATAACCGTCTTATTATTAAACTTGTTTTATCTTTAGAGTTACTTTTTACTAAGGTTAGTCTATGGATTAATTTTACGATTTGAAATGTAAAATTTGAGATGTCTTCATGATGATGACATACAATAAAAAATAGGACCGCCTGATTTAAGTTGTCAATTAAAAAATAATAATAATAATAAGTATTTAAAGGTCGAAAACCTCTGCCCTAAGCGTTACAAGATATAATTCAGCGCTTAACTGGTGGCAAGTTAAGAAACAAAATTAAGTTTTCATCCTTTACCAGAGAAGCTGGATCACAATTAATCTCACGCTTAGTCGTAGAAGTATGCTTTTGTTTATAAATGGACTCGTTGGTATCCGAGTTTAAGAGCATTTATAAGTAAGTGTTCTTGAGGAGTATTAGGAGTAAGTAATCTTGTTTATGAATTCTTTTAAATAAGCATATGACAGTGATTTTAAAATACAAATTATATTTCTACAATAAATCTTTTTATAAAATACAAATTGTATACATTACGCGATTTCACAAACAGTATCTGTCCTAAAAAATGTTGCAGGTACTGTCGCCCAAACTTCCTGATATAAGGTATATTAAAATTGCTAGTGCTAACTAACTACTTGAAATTATTTTCGATTTGTGAGACTTAACTTGTGACTTGTGATTGAACCATTGGGGCGAGGAAAGACATCAAATGCAGTGTTTTGTATATTGTTTTTATTAGGTCTGTGATTCTCTCAAGTTTAACCCTCAACATAGCTATGTTCGCCTGCACTTGGCAAAAGTGGCAACCATATTGGTATCAAATCTTTTTTTATTTATTTAAATTATTTTGTGAAAATGGGAAAATAAATTTAAAAAACTCTTTTTCGCTTCTTCTTAAATAAAATACTTAGTATTTACCTACTTGAGACATCGATTGCGACATCAAAGCACGTATTGCTGCTGCGTAGGCCAAATAGCGAGAGGTGACTGGTGTCATTTGTGACCCCAGAATGCCGGTTAAGCTGAAAGGACAGATCTATAAGTCCATCATTAGGCCTGTCCTATTATATGGTAGCGAAGAGTGGCCGCTACTTGAGCGACACAAGCAGGAGCTGCGTGGCACGGAGATGAATATGCTGCGGTGGATGTGCGGAGTCACGCGAAGGACCGCGGGAAGAACCCGCGCATCCGCGGTAGCCTTCGTGTCCATGATATTGCAGACAAACTGCAGGAGAGTCGCCTACGCTGGTACGGCCATGTTTTGCGGAAACCGGCAAGCTACGTAGGAAAAATATGTCTGGCCATGCCGCCACCGCCAGGTCCTGGTCCTGGTAGACCCAAGAAATGCTGCCTTGACGTCGTGAGGGCTGACATGCGTGCCAATGAACTAGAGACGCTTAAAACCGCGCGAAGTGGAGGAGTAAATTAAGGAAAGCGGACCCTGGGCTTCAAAGCAACCGGGATTGACCGTATAGATGAAGAAGAAGAAGAAGTATTTACCTACTTAAACTCGTTATACCTAATTGTTCTCGCAAGTGTAGATGTTACCTAGTTAAATTATAATTACCTACTAGACTACTTTATAAAGTTAATCAAACTTATACATAAAATCATTCGAATAATGCAATTTAGTACAACAGAGATACTTAACGTACTAAGTGCGTTTGTTTTCCCAAGCAATCCTATATTTATTGCATAATAATATAAATAAATGCAAAGCAATATACGCATGCATTGTGTGCCGAACTGCCCCACCGAACACAAAATTGGAACATAGCTTACCCACATTTGTTAGAGAAATGGAAGCAATTCGTATTTGTGTTGCCATTTCTTTTACGCGTGTTTTTTGTGTATGTTTGTAGTGTAGAGATTTTCTACGACCATGACATAGTAGCTTAGTTTTTTGAATTGTGATGACAACATGTAGGTATACTAACTGAATAGTCGCTAATCAGTCTACAAATATAAACAAAAATAAAACTACTTGGGTATATGTTCCAGTAAAAACTCAGTACCAGTCAAAACTACGTTCGATTGATGGACTCAGTCCAAACTCCATGGTGTACTCTTTTATGTAAAGTTTGGTCCTGACGCTTCGCTAGTCGTCAGAAAGATCATAGAATGCATTTATGGCGAGTCTATTATATCCATCTGATTATACACTTCTGTAAAAGACAATTGAGAAAGACAGTAGCGGAACTATTGCGTATTTTCATCACTAAAGTCTTTTTTAGTGAAATAATAAGTGGAAGGGAGGACAGAGCAACTTTTATGTATGGGTGTATGCAGCATTCGGGCAGTATTATGATCTGATAGACAAAGTTCTATGATTTCTGCAGTAGCCTCTTTAACATTGTTAAGTACATGATCTATCACGCTTCTTGCCTAGTTGGTTCCGTTTTGTGAAATTTTTGATTATAGTTAGTTACAAGAATTTCCAAGTTGTCAGCAAGGTACTTTTTTAAGTGTGTTAATATTGAAGTCCCCAGACAAGACCACTTTATTTTTCGGATATTTTTGCGAGATTAAACAGTAATGAGTCAAGTCTTAGCAAGAACACGCAAACACTCAACTTGGTGTTCGATACAGACAGACAAAAATTATACGATAGGGACAACTAATGACGCCACAACATTCGATTCATTCAATTCGGCATTCATTTTCACAAAAGCAAGTTCTTTATGTGGGATATCTTTTTTCGTTAAAATAGCTACACCCCTCTACGCTTGTTATTATTCCTACTATAGTTTGATGCAACATAGTACCCGGGAATTTTAAGCTTTTACTTAATCGTGACTAATAAAAGTTTCGGTTAAACAAAGTATATCAAGATTTTTCTATTAATTGTGTAGTTCCATATTTGTTACCTCTAAAACATCTCTCTCAGCCAATACACCTGCTATGTTTTGATGAAAAATATTTAGATATCTCACACGCTTAACATTGCTAACGAAAAAAATCATTTGCAGCATTGGTGTCATTATCATGTATTACGTTCGAAAGCTGAAGAGTACTGATTACCTATGATTGTATTGTATTTTTTTAAAATAAAATGGTATAGTTCCCCTTTTCGGTTGGATGGTTTGTACCTAATATCAGTTTTTTTTTCCAGATTGTCCGTTTATCGTGCCCACGTGACCCACAATATGTGTAAACTTGCGCTTGATAAAGCTTAAAAATTTACTTGCGTAATCAAATTGGTCAATGATGTCATTGATTCTGCGTCATGAAATTTGGCAGGTGTATTAACTCCTGCCAAATTAGAACTTTCAGTAACATCAAGATAGGTACAATTAGAAAATACATTACAAATATTTTTTAACATACAGTTCAATCTATTTTCATTTAGATGAATATTGGTTAATAGTAAATGGTTGTAATGATTACCCATCTAAATACAACCGCGGCGTAGTTGGCATAGCTTTTGTAATCACTACCAAAGCGCTGTCGCCACTGAGCTACAAACACCAGGCATAACGTTGTTTAAATAAATTAATAATGCGTATGTTAAAAATATCATACTAGAAATTAATAAATATGTAGAACGATAATGGAAACGATATACAATTACAATTAAAAAAACCATTAAACCAATTATTACGATTTATTATTATCGCCTGCGACAAAAAACACTTCTCAAAGAATCATGTGAAATTAAATTAAGTAATTTAAAAAGTCTGCCTTGTGGGAACTTTTTAGATACGTAGTGGCCTCTAGCGGCAGTTGAAGCAAATGTTGCCTGTCAGCAACGTTCCGACCCTTCTAAAACGTCTGCTTTCAGCATTCAGGAGACTTTCGTGCGATTCCCACATTACCCGCTAGAGAACGTGACTATTAGCAACGTGCTGGCGTCAGCATTGAGCATGTGAAGCTAACTTACATAACATAAACCATTTGGTTTCAGAAGGAAACTTATGACCTAAAAAACTTTAGCAAATGGTAAAGGAAACATCGTATGTTTAAATTTGATTATAAAAGCCATCTACCCAGTAAACATGTAGCCATCTACCCAGTAAACAATTAATTGATTACAAACGATGAATGAAAATTTAATCTCAAAAGAAAACATTACATCGACTGAAAATTATAAATCTGTCAAGTGTAACAAAAACAATATATATAATTAAAATGTAACAACTATTGTCAAAACCTTACAATTTACACAGAGAGAGCTTTAATGGCTTTTTATAAGCATATCTAGGTATACTTTGATACTTGACTGATGCAAACTAGATTGATTCCTGTTACTGTAATTCATGTTTCGAGTTTGAATAATGACTGACAACAAACCGCTCTACATTACTACACAAAGAGGGTGTCAATGACAATTCATTGATTTGTCACTCCACTGTTGACCTTCACCTACATACACATACACAGTGCAAAAGGTCAAATAAATAACAGGAAAACCGATAGCTAATCAAAATTTAGTCAATTCAATGCTGATAAAGGCATTAAATCTAAATTGTTTTGAAAGTTTATGTTTGTAATCTTCATGTTATGTATTCTACAAGTTTTTTTTTAAAATAACATAAGAAATATATGTCGCTTTTTAAGAGAAAAAGTTTTAAGAGCTTCTTTGTAATACCTAGTAGGTACTACTATGATTAAATCGGTGAAAAGTAAAACCAAATAAAACATTTTAATAATAAACAAATTTTTGTAAGCTTTGTTTCTCTGAATAACATAAAACTAAACAGAGATCTTTTTTTAACAAAGATATAAATTTTTGTTATTTGTTTGTTACCTCTACATAAAAATAATCAATCATAATTACCTCCACAATCACGAAGGATGTATATATTTTATTGCTGCATATTTCTATGATGTGATGCTTCGTGAAACTAAGTTTTACTAAAGTAAAAGATAGTACAGTCAGCATCAAAAGTATCTAATCAAAAATACAATGTTAATGTCACAATAATCTGACTTCTTTATTCGACTTTTGTGTAGTGATTTTATCAGACTATTATGATATATTTCGCAATGAAACTCTTGAAAATTTTAATACTAAGCTATTTTTGTTGTTGACTGTACCAATGAAATAAATTACACGGCCTGGCAATCAAGTCGGATCTGTTACCTTTTCGTCTCAAAGATCGGTCCCATGAGGAGAAGAGAACCGATGTTATTACGCCTCTCGCACAAAGGCTCGCCTTTTTCCCCTGGGCTTAAAATCTTGCGTTTGTAGAAACAAGTGGGTAGGTCTAACAGTATTTCTAATTACAACGCCATTCCCGCTCAATACGAGTATCTACAATTTTTGTAAATCCTGCTATTGATTTTTGAGTAAATCTTGCATTCACAAAGTTGTTTTTGTATTTCTATCTATATAAAACTTTGCCCCACGAAATCCTTTTTAAGCATTAAAAAATACAGTTGGAAAACGGGTCTACTTTATACGTAGATAACAACTGTTTATTATTAAATACTTGTACCTGATTGATTGAGGCAAAACAAGTTCAGAAATTCCACTTGCATTGAAACTTTGTTGAGGTCTCGTTTATGATTTCAAGATAAAAGCCATTCGAAAATCAATGATGTTTGGCAACACGAGGATGTAATTTGTACTTCAAGCCGCTTTAGCGATCGTGAAAACGACAGATTTTCTGTCCATCCATGCCTCACTTAATATAAATATTTGTAAAAACCAGCAAAAAAACATCATTACAATAAAAACCAATAAACGAAAACTAACTTATTTCTGCAAATAGGCCAAAGTTACGCTGTTTTACACATCCTAATTTTTATTTACCCTACCACTGCTTCAGAACAATTGTAGGCAATATCAATCAAATTACTTTCGGTTATTTAATATATTAAACTTCGGTAAATTAAATTTTAATAAGAAATACTACTTTACTATCGTCACGTATCAGCATAATGTCAGTATTAGTGTGAAATATCAACAACGCATTTAAAAATTATTTAAAATACGCTTACTATAGTAAAGCCTTTGTATGAGATTAATTTAATCTCATTTATTATATTTATGTAGGTATTCAACTTTTTTCACGTTCAACTAACTAAAATAGAAATTGCGACCTAGTAATTTGCAGAAGCGCTTGAAGACATAACGGCGTATTGGCTGTAGCCGCTTCGACTTTACAAAAGGGCGATGCCGCGACTACAGCGCCTCTGATCTGAGCCATTTCAGTTTCAGGCGCACGCCGCTCCGTTGTGCCGGCCTGTATGCGCTAGACACATTCCTACAAAGCCTCTCTCGTGATGGGATTACCAGATAGTGTTTTTCATACTTAGTGCTCGAGAAAAAACACCGGTAAGCATTCTTATACCTTCTTATATAATTTCTATAACGTATTCAAAGTCAAAGGAATATTCATCAAGAAAAGGCTCTTCATCCCTAGCCGTAGGCGCCACGAATAAATTAGGTCTTTGATCTTCCGTCTAATTCAAGTCTGTAACCTCCTTTATAGAATATTTTCAGCAACAGCATTTTAATATAATAATTTTACATATTCATGTCGGCAGCATCTTTTCCGAACATTATAAAAATATGGCGTAAATAACGTATACTTACAATTTCAAAAACCATATGTTTTTGCCTAAAACAGAAACAATTCATTAGTAATTAAAAGGGATTCGACCTTATCGCTTTTCAAATAAAATACCTACGCGCTATATTTAACTATGGTAATACCGCGGTATCAGACTTGTGATAAACTACAAATTAATAAATGCGAAACTGAATTACGAGTACAATAAAATACATATTCATTGTTTTTGTATGCAATTCATATTGTTTTTGTACTTTGCATGTAAATATTGTAAATTAAACCAATAACAGGTACAGGTCATGGCTAAACTTGCGCAAAGGTGACAGGGACAACGCTCTACAAGGTTTAGTTCTCGGTCTTTGTCGCCCATGTCATAATTATGTGTACATAAAACCAATGGGTCCTTGGGCTAGGGATAAATCTGATAGACGACATGTTCCATTGAGATAAGATGATCCCAGTAGCATCCCGTTATCTAAGGTGTTGTAAATGAAGTTTTATATAAAGTGAGAGATTTTGCAGTTTCGATTGACAACACTTTAAACGCAATAAGTTCTTGCAAAACCAACAAAATTGATTATAGATAAATTATATGTTCTTAGAATCAATGTCCTTCGGCCTCAAAGCATTACTATAGGACCCGGATTTGGTTCCCAATTATAACGATTCGAATGATATCTCCATTTTACATCATCCTCCCATTGATTTGAGTATATCGAGACCGCAGAGACGATCGTATGCAGGGTTATTTGTAAAACATCAATAACCTCCTAGAGGCTAATTCTGGTACTTAAATACAACAACTTTTACTATGGGACCAACATCGAAATCGCAAAAAAAAAACACTTCATTATACTAAGCCCACCAGCGGACATCTGTTTGTATGAAGCAGTGAAATTTTTTTTAGATTACTATGTTGGTCCTATAGAAAAAAATGTTGTATTTGAGCACCAGAATCAGCCCCCAGGAGGTTGTTGATGTTTTACAAATAACCCTGTATATCTGAATTCGATTACCATGGTATTTTCCTCGAGCTTACAAAATAATTTAATCTCATGACGTTAAGGAATTCTAATAAAGAATTTGAATACCTATACTAGAGAAATTTACTCTGTCATAATAAGCTTATGAGCATAGCTTGGTAAGATAAAAAATAATTTTCTGAACAAAAGTTGCGAAGGTATTCTGATGCAGTAATGAACCTACTTATTACTGAAAGAAAATTGTGTATTATTACAATGGTTAAAACCATTTAAATAAAACACGCAATGTTTTTTAAAACATTTCGATTTTCAGGGTTTCCATACAGTTTTTTTAGACAGTCAGTCCCTTTGTTTGCAACTTTTGAAATAAGTAGGTAAATCGTTTTTCTAAGGGTATTGCGAGGTCATGAGATGTCATTCAATTAAGCCACACGCCAGACAACTTTGACTATTATTTCGTGGATATTGTACTTATTTACATCAAGTCACACGATAGTGTAGCAACATAAACTATTTTTACTTATGCTCAAGATTTAACTTGACTTTTTTCACAGACTAGTTAGGTACTTATAATTTGGAATTGTAATAATTTCAAAATATGTGTTTTTTAGTCGCATGAAGTCACACTAATTATTTTGTCTATGCTGTTAGGTTGACGTATTTTAGGCCATAAACATTTAATTTATTTGTAAAAAGTACCCAAGCTAAATCTTAAGCTTACAAATAGTATTTACTCGTACGTTAAACTATTTGTGTAAATTACTTACATTTTGAAGTAGCAAAAAAAAAGAAATTCACTTTTAAATAACGACCTAAGTAATTTAATTTCTATAAATCATTAGCTTGCGCCCGCGGCTGCACCTGCGTGGTTTTCGATCTGTCACTTAAAGTCTTTGTCAACGACCCATGTCACTTCCAACTCAAAATAATACAAACCACATCAATGCCTTGCTCTAAAAGTGAAAGAAAAAGCGACGCTAGCACAAACAAATTTGATTGCCATAAAAATACAGTAAGTCAACCCGAAAAGATAGATATATGCTGTCTCAGACTTTTTTAGAACTTTTAAAGGGAAACAATTTCGTCATACATGATTTTTGCGTAACTTTATCCGTTTACGCAGCGCACGCAGCAACGGTAGCTCTCAAAATAAATATTTTTTCCGTTTTTGCAACATTTTTTATTGATACTTTGCTCATATTGGTCGTAGCGTAATATATATAACCTAAAACCTTTCTTGATAAATGGACTACCCAACACTAAAATATTTTTTTGATTTGTTCCCGTAGTTTCTGAGATTAGCGCGTTCAACCAAACAGACAAACTCTTCAGCTTAATAATTAGTATAGATTTTAATTGACGACCTCCGTAGCCGGGAAGCGAGCATAACGGACTTGATGTCGCTATCTCTGAGGTGCGAGGTTCGATTCCAAGTCGGTTAGTGTAGCAAAATAACTTTTCTTTATTGTCTTGGGTCTGGGTGTAGTGGTGCCGTCGTTGTTTCTGATTTCTGTAACAGAAGTGCTTTGGCTACTTGCCGTAGGAAATAAAAATGTATAAAAATATTAGAACGTTTTTAATGTCTGTAACTATAATTTTCGGACTATCTGCAGAACTTGGCACTCATTTAGACCTCTATTCTTACGGTAAAGTCGACAACCGCGCTTGCCCTTTCTATCGAACTTGGCCACCATCGTTACATTTATTTTTTAGACTGGAAATAATAAGGTTAACATTATCATAATTAAACACAAATTGTAACTTCTTTGTATGGTGTACTATAAAGAGTATCTATCTATCTTAATTGTTATTACCTATCTAATTAAAGTAAAAGACTGGCCAAGTGCGTATCAGGCAACGCGTTGTGTAGGATAGTAACCACGGATAGTTTCTCGTCACAGTATGCGTAATTAGAAAGGAGCTTTTTATAAAATGAGAATTTTAAGTGATTTTGCAGTCTAACATAATATTTTATATAAAAATTCTACAAAATCTCTATCTGTTCTATTGGAATACCATACGATCCAATACAAATGGTATTTCTGTCCAAACGGATGCCACTTTGTAATAAAAATGAACCTACCTAGAATATTTTTTTATGGAAGTAGGGTCAGTGAAAATGGTTTTAGTTGTCAGGTTTTACTTACAGCAAATTTGTATAGTGAAAACAAATTAAGTTAAATCAAAACAAAAATTAACTCTAATCATGTTGTAAAAATATTAAAGAAAATCAACTAACAGTAAAATTCAATAGAGTTAATTAGTTTTCTAATGTATTTTTTGGAACAGATTATTAGTTATATTTAATTTATTAATTTTAAAAAGTGGTATTCGTTTAGAATTCCATGAAAAAAACTACCATTTAGTGTTAGCATGTATTTCTATGGAATAGATTGTAAAATGTTTACGTCTCTAAGTACATTTTACACCAAAAAGAATTGATTATATTTATTATATTATTATTATAATAATAATCGAAAAGAACTAAACACAGATCCAAGGACATGAGTAGATGATGTAAAAAAAATGATCCTAATGACATCTGCAAAGCTCGAGGTCGCCTTAAGCCGTATTATTTTACTAAGCATATTACGAGTATTATTGTCATTAACGACTGAGCGAGTGCTGATACAAACCTTAAGTAGGTACATAAAACGGTTTTGCTTCAACCTTGATATTTTTTTTTATCAATAGAGTTGGACATAAAAACATCACTTAATGTCTAAGCCGCGTCTTCACGATCATTCATTGGCCCGATCACGCCTGCTAGTATGGGGCTCGACACGTACGAGTCTGAGGCATCGCTGCGCGAAGCCTCACACTCGGCCGGGTCGAGGCGACCGCTAGCGGGGCGGACCTAGGCTGTGCGCCTTCAGCGCACGCCACAACTGCCCGGTTGAAGCTGAAGAATGCCTTCTTCAAAGGCACTCAGCGATAGGACCGTCCAAAAAAAATAATAATAAGCCGCGTCTTCTAAAAACCGTCCCTCTTATTTTCATTCGTGCCCATCAATACAAAATTTGTCATTAAGAGAAATGAAAAAGGCACCTCGACTCTCTAGGCATTTTTATGAAGCTGTTTGCCACTACCTCTGTTAGGGCAAATTTACAGGTACTGTCACAGTGGTAGCCTGTGTACTTTTATGCCAGTCCAATACTCGCAAACATGACTGACAGGCATCCAAAGGCCGCCCAAAATATATTCAATTCAATTTAAGTCATTATTGCATAACCATATTTTAATTATAGTACATCAAGTACAGTTACTGTCGGGCATAGCAAATTAAAGTAGGTTATTAATATTTTTCAGGTCTTAAATTTACAATAATGTGGTAATACTAAAATATATATATTTATATTTTAAGAAACTTAACTACTGAAACAATTACATAGTTAGTGATTAATAAATTCATAAAAACTACAACGAATTCAATCAATTGTCCATCAACAATTTCCAATACTCAGGAACACAATATTTTGACAAAAAATTGTAATTAAGTAGATAATAAAAATTAATTAATTATTAATAAATCAATAAATTGGATTACAGTTGCATGTCCCGAACAAGAAATAAAAATAAATAAAATGTCATAAAAATCGTGTCAAAAAAATGTTATGTCAAAAAAGTGTGTCAAAGAAGTGTTTGTTAAAAAGAGCATGTCATTAAACATTACCTATGTCAAAGACTTAATAAGAGAGGCCCAATTCCCGTAATTTGACTAAAGTCGCAATCCGGTGTCGATCCGCTCTTAATAACATTATGATCACAAACGGTATTCTCGTAAACTTTTAATTTGACGTAAAATTATTAAAACTAACCCAATTGCCCAATACGACTGAAAATAGAACAAAAAAAAAATTATTTTGGTTTCTTCAATTTTTAGTCGAATTACAAACTATAATTGCATTTTTTTCATCATGATTTCTCTCCGTGTATTTTTGTTATTATAGAAAGGAATATTTTTTGTTGTCGTGGACAGTATTCCAGGCATAATAGAAGATTTATTGTTATCACGGCTATGGCCGTGCATCGTTTGCTAAAGCGGTATTAACTATTTTGGACGTGTTTGATGACTCCGTAAACGCGATGGCCCGCGTTTTGTTCGGCACGAGCACGGTCAAATCGGGGTTGAGGTCAAATGTGTACTTGTAGGACCTGCAACCATATATAAAAATATATTATTCTACTTTTTTTAACTGCTTTAATTTGTTTATACGTCGATTAATAGGTCAACTTAATAGCTTCAAACTGAGCAAAGGTTGAGGCTGAGGTTTTTAAATCGAGATATTGCGTCCATGCGAAAAAAATTTTTTTCCGCAATGTCCACTACTTACCTAAAAATGCAGCGATGGTCGTAACAGTCACATTCATTGCGCGCTACAGTGAACTGTATTTTAATGAGTTTTTGTGCGATATTCGTACTAACACGCGTCGAGTTACTAATTTAGATGCACTTTTAGGCGGGACCGTGCCGCAAGGCACAGTATCTAAACTCGGTGTAAGTTCCTGAAAAATCTTTATATTGACACACATTTAAAAATACTCTTTTATGCAAAAATGACTTTTTGTGCAATATTTAACCTTTTTCAGCTATATGACAAGACATGTAGTCAGTGAGTTCTCCCACTCTTGTACTACCTGTTAATATTATTTGCTATCGCCTATGTACTTACATTACAATCGCTATCACCACACTGCACACTGCCTCAAATGGGATGGTAAAAAATATATGTAAGACATTTATAAGTGCTTCATTTAGTCCTATTTACAGAAATAAATTGTTTTTTTATGCAAATCCTAAACAACTTTAATGGTCTTATACTATACATAACAATAAACATATCTGAGACCAATCAATGTGTAAATCTTTGGTAAGAAAGTGTTTGTACACTGGAATCTGTTCCAGAAGAACATTAGGAGTACAGGATCTCAAAAACAACCAAATCATGAAATAATCTAGAAAAGTAAATTTTCAAAAACTACAGGGAAGCGATTTAATGAGTACCTATAGCCCATGTATAACCACTGTTTGATGTTTGGTAAAACATTCATTGGGATGTTGTCCTTTAGTTGCTTGCTTTGTTTCGAAAACAGTTTTATTTAACGACTTAACGCCATAACCGATTTTGATGTACCTAAGTATGAGGTATTGATAGAATCCTTAGGTTTTCCCGGGGCTATGTGATGTCACAATAAAAACAATAGAGCAAATTATAATTTGCGGCCTTAAGAAAAAAATATTTAAAACTTATCAAAATAAAGGGTTTTAAAATGTGATCACAAAAATACAAACTCCTTAATTTATTTAAATTTACTTTGTTATAAAAGTATGAAGTAAGAATAATAATACCTCTATGAAAAACAAAAGCTAACTAAAAAGTTAGCAATAAATTGTGAATACAGTAGAAAATTGTATGCAGTCAGGGGACCTGTCTTTTATAGGTGTTAATGGAACACGGTTAGTTATAGTCAGTCGTGTTTTTTTATTTTTAAATTTTATTTTTTGCACCTCTTTGTCAATACGTTTATTTTTGTGCGAGACGGCAGGATAATAGTTTTGACATAGTAAAACATATCTTCTGCGAAACATAAATTATACTAGGCTATGATACCTACATTTTTAATCGTGACATCGATTGCGACGCCAAGGCACGCATTGCTGCCGCGTGGGCCAAATAGCAAGAGCTGACTGGTGTCATTTGTGACCTCTGCGCGAACGGAGGTGAGTACCTACGCTAGGCAAAGAAGCTCCTTCTAGCGTACTCACCGGCTTATACCTATAATTTCGTAATTATAAGGGCATTATTTCTGTCCTTTGGGCATTATTTATACACTATTTTTTTATGTATGAATTATAATCATAGCTTGTATATTTTTCCCACACGAGAGGTGAGTACGCTTGGCGAAACCTCTTGCTAGCGAACTCACCAAACTATGGCTATAATTTCGTAAGTTTAAGGTAACTATTTATTTCTTTTGGGCACTATTTATTTCCTTTGGGCACTATTTAGAACGATTTAGGAATCAATTATTGGCATTCATGAAATACCGCTACGGTGTGGTGAGTACCTACGCTAGGCGAAGAGACACGGAAAGTGGACCCTGAGTTCCGAAGCTATAGCTTTGGTCGTAGCCGGGAATGACCGTTAAGATGAGGATGATGATCCACCATTATAACAAATATTTTGTAAATATATATGTACTGCAGTACCTATAGGCTTAATAATAGCGTCCCGTTGGCATCCTTTGAGTATGGATGGAACACTAAAACATCATCATCATCATCATTTCAGTCATAGGACGTCCACTGCTGAACATAGGCCTCCCCCAGTGACTTCCAGATTGGCCACTAAAACATAAGACATCAAAACTAAATGATGCTCAATTGGCTTATAAATTCATCGCGTTTTCAAGTTTCAAGAAATATTGTTATGATCTGGGCAGAGATAAAAATAACTGAATCAGTACATACTGAATTATTCCTATCCGCTGTCAAAAATCGTACACGTGGATAATTTAACTCATTCATGAAAAAAATGCACGGTATGTGCACTGCGTAAGGTCCTTGTTGGCTCGCCGTTTCTACGCCTCTGATAAATAACCGCGCGGCTTTCGTAGTCTCTCTATTGACTTTATGTTCGGATATTATTAAGTTTTTTTTTTTGTAACATACGACTATTAAAATTAATAACGATTAAGACGCTTATTTATATTGTTCCCTAGATCTTATTTTTTAAATTTGGCACCCCTTTGCAAAGTAACCCTGTATAAGTAATTAAATGCAATACTTACAATGCACCCAAATGACCTTTATGTCGCATCAAATGTCATTAATTCTTCTTCGGTCTTGTCGAGGTACGTTTGACCGTGATCCTAGATTCGACAAGTCTGGGTATTACTTTTGGAGCAATTACCATCTGACCTCCATAACCCTTGTATACAGGGAAACCAGACCATTTAGATCATGGATACACATCTAGGTGTTATTTGAATGACATGTGCTGATTTCCTCACGATGTTTTTACCTTACCGAGAGGAGGGATCATAAACTCTAATTGTATTGTTGTTTTACGTCAAATTATATTAATAATATATGTAACAAATAAACCAAAATTGAAGTAATACTGTTTTAACAGGCGGGAAGCAAGTGGTTGTAAGGTACCGCTCTCGACATGTCCAGAATATACGGTCAGACAGGAAACTACCTCCCTAGTGACCGTAAAGTCCCTTTACCCCAAGACACTAATTCCTTAGAGCCCTGCCCCACTTAACAATAAATACGTAAATATAATAAGGAGAATGAGGAGAGGGAGAGCTGCGCTCGGTAGGCGGTGTAAACCCACTGTAAGTCTGGCAGACTCACCAGACTGATCATAGTGACGGCTGAGATAGTCTTGGCCGCAGCGGAGGGAAATGAGAACCAACACGGACGATTGATATCTGATTTATTAAATAAAAAGTTATGTTTATTTATAAAAATTACAGTCTGTCAACGTGTGAAGGTTTTCTATTGTGTGCCGTCGGTGTAAAGTGCCGACCGTGCATGTGCAGGGTCCATGGGTCGTCCGCCGGTTTGTAGGTCGTACACTCGTACACTGCTTTAAAAGCTAATTTATTATTTATTTTCCCTTGTAAATATTAGTAATAATTATATTGATTGAATCATAAACACAAAAAACAAAATAATTCAGATTAACTGAAAATACTTAAAGGTAAAATTTACACATTAATTGTCATGGTCTCGATGTAAGGAATTGCCTAACATCCTTGTGCTATGAGACATGAATTTTCATCTTTCAGTCCCTGAGCCAACATAGAAATTAGTATTCTGGATTGACTTGAACCGGAAATCAAACCCCGGATTCCTTGCATTCAAGGCGTGCGCTTCAACCAATCGAATTACCAAAGCGAAGTTAAAAATATTTTACCAATGCATGAAAACTCTCGTATTTGCTTCAACTAAAGAGAATAAAGCAAATACAGTGGCACTAGCTAGCAGTAATGTTATCTTCCAACGCAAATATAACAACTCTATCAAAAAACCAAATATTTGTGTTAGCATAATAAAATGTGTACAAAATATCGCGCTATAGATTAAACTGTTTGTAATCTTAGATTATTTGTAAACAAATACTCTCTGTTTTCTATTGATCTCAATGGTCCTAGAGATTTTAAACAAGTACCTAAACCTACTTAATAACTAAAGCCGTAGAAGGTACGAAGTTTTGGTCGAAGTCCGTCTAGAGTCGCCATTGACACGACAGAAGAAAAAGACTAAAGCAATATTTTATTAATTTGCCCGAATGTTTGCAGGGCACAGGCCTCACCTCAACTATGAGGTGGCTTGGGCCATACTTTGGGTGTTGTAAGGCCAGTGATTAGAGTGAATTAGAGGTTGGCTTCTCCTTTTAGGTGAAATATCACTCGTGTTGTGCCAGGAGAAGCCGCTCTCCTGACACAATGAAGGGTTTTATAAGCAATTTATTGTTGTGTTTTATTTTAATTCAGATTTATTCTAAGCCTGGATCTAATAGTGATGTGCTAGTGGCTCTTGGGATACGTGCATCAAGTACATATTATATTTTTATCTTAGTAATATTATAAATGAATTAGGTTTTACGAGTACCTATGTTTGTTACTCAATCACGCATTATCAGCTGATTGGAAATACATAGTTGATATTTGGCACACATTTGGATATTACTCATTTTTATCCCATTTTGTGTCACCGAGGAGTAAATATTTATTTCTCTCTACCTTAATTCAATTTCGTAGACTCAATAAATACTACTTTAGCTGCTAGCTGGCGTAGCTAAGCTAGCTGAGTGCTGTGACTGGCTGATATTACAACTTACATATTTTATATTAGTCTTTTATCAGTAAAAAGTTTTTCAAGAATAATATTCAATGTAGAACAATAACTTTTCTATATTGTCTCGGGTCTGGGTGTTGTGGTACCGTCATTGTTTCTCATTTCTGTAACACAAGTGCTTTGGCTACTTACCACAGGATCAGAGCAATGTATGTGATGTTGTCCAATATTTATATTTATATTATATATTATTTATTTATAATATTACCAATCATTAGTTATTTAAAATATACCTACCCACTGGCAAGCTATTTTGGTGACGACCCTTTTAAAGGACATTTCAGTTCTATATTGAGCGTTCAACACGTTTTTGTATTACCAAATATCTATCTATGTTGTTAAACCTGTTGAAGCCTTCATAAAAATTAAGTCACATCATTTAACTTCTTCCAAAAAAACACTGTCTTCGTCGTAACACGAGGATGATGATTCTTTAGTCCGAGAAAATGACAACTGATGTCATAACTGAGTCTAACGCATATTTATTTATTTATTCAGGGCTTTTTACGGTGTATTAGTCTGTATCTACCAGTAGCTCAATTGACGGTATGGAGGGTTAGGGGTGCATAGACAAAATAACTTTGGGTGTCTTCTTATTTTTACCAGTCTCGAAGCCTAAGTATAGCAACACATCTATGGAACTTTCCATCGAGTAATTTCAGCAGATGTTGCGCTTGCTAGACGCCAACTAGTAGTGCTGAACTTTTTGCCTATAGTGACTGTTCTATGAGGACACTTTCAATGTATTTTGAGTAGCAAGCAGTACGTCATGCGACTCATTAGGCGACTGAAAGTTCAGGTGTGTTGCTCTCTAAGGGATCAACGCCAAAAATCAGCAGCGTCTATTGATTTATAGCGTGCTTCCACAGAGTCAGTTCTAGTTACTTACCTAGGTCAGGATGAGTGCAATCTAGACTATCTTGTGGTCAATCAAATGTTTATTTGATTGGTTTTTAACTGCTATCATAGTTTTACAAAACAATAAAGTCACAACTACAATATTCCGTTTTTGATCATTATGTCTATGATATGACGACTTGAAACTTTATACTGTAACTAAGTTAGGAGAGTACCTTAATTGCGTTCACGCAAACTTACTAGTTCTTGCATTATTTTACACGCGTAGGTAAAGTTTATAATTAGGAACATATAACCACATTTCCCTCGAGATTTCCAATTTAATTAGGTCTACCTTTTTTGTTTAATCAAGCATACGTAAACGAGACACAATAGAAATTCTATTATTATGCGGTCTCATGAGATCGCTTGGATGTTAACGGGTTAAACTAGAATCAAGTTCCATAATGATATCTACTTATTACTCGTATGTAGTCACGTACGAACTTATAACCTTTCAATTAGCTCGCGAAGTTTTACGACTCACGCTTGACTGGTTTTTATCATTTGTTAATACTACGCTCGTATTTTAATCCTACTAACAACTATTGTGTGTTGGTATTATCGACCGGTTTACTGTAGACCCCAAAACAAAAGTGGCAATTATTATTTTAAATCCAAAAAATGTTGCATTTAAAAATGTTTTTATTGGTTCTGTGAGATCTGACTTCTTCCTTTTTTTTTAATTCTAGGACAACAGGAATTATGAAAGGGTTTGATACTTGCAATCTCAAGCAAGTGTTAAAATAAGTATATGACAATCTATGACAAGCGACCTTACGAACGATACAAACGATACAAGAAACCATAACTAAAAAATAAAATATCATTGTACTTCCAAGTCCAACTAACAAATTGAACTAACAACTACATAGGATGGTAGTTCTTTTAAGTAAAAAAATATATAAGTTAAGTATCCTCTTTTCTGTAGTAAAAGTTTGACTTTTGTAATTAGACTTAATTATTAATTTAAAATTGATACCTCTACCGTCTACCCATGCTTCAATAACATGATCTTGACAGATGCACAACTGAGTGATACCACTCTAGGGTGAAGTTGCATTGTGCTTTAAGCACAATCACTCACAGCTGAGGAACACTACAAGTAGAATATTTATCCTACATACAGGCCAGTTAGCAAGCAATACAAATATAAATTATTATAAGAGGCATTTCGCAGCAGACCAGAGGCGGCCTACACCGCCTTCTCAAGGTTGCTCTCCGATCGACATCATTTGGAACCGATCCAATTTATATTCCCATATTTGTCACATTATTAATCTTACGGTTTCGTTATTTTTTTGTCAAAGTAGCGTAAAACAATCCATATAGGTAGGCTAATACCTGACTAATTCAGAGTAGCAAATTAATTTGCCTGTTAAACTAAACTAATTTCTAAGCTTACGCTGTCTGTTACAATTTTCACAGTAGGTAGGTATACAGTATGTTAGGTAGAACAAATAAGTAGATACTTTTACAGGTTGTTCTTCTTATGAATATAAACCTCTTACTCCGATCGCCTATTACACTTTAAAATGTTCAAATTGGACCGATACAGACTTATCAGACTTGTCATTCTTACATAAGTGCCTTCAGAATACTATAGACTGTCCGCAGTTACTTGAACTTGTTAAATTTAGAGTTCCACGCAGATATCCTAGAGGAACTATTAAATTATTGTGCCCACCTCACGGTGTCTGGTGCAAATTCGGCAATCCCTCGCCTATGTAAACTTTATAATAACGTTGGGCACTCTGCGGACATATTGGCAGAGTCTTTGCCCCGTTTTCGAAAATCACTCTGCGAATTGTGGGGTCTGTCTGGATGAACTGTGCGTTGATACTTTTATGATTTTAAGACAAAAAATAAAAATTAGTTGGATCCTCTCTTTTAGCATAAACTTAATAGCAGTTATATTGTTGTTGTATAACACCTGTTGCAGATTTTTTTTTAAATTCACATGTTGTGTTCGCCTTTAATAGTTAAGCTTCTAGTCCTAAGCGCAACTTTTGTATTTTAAAAAATATTGTAGTATTAACTGCTGGCGTACCTAATAAAGAAATAAAAAAGAAATCATGGATATGGATTTAATATATTGCGTTTTCATCGCGTAAGCATTTGATAAGGTCACCTGAAACCATCTTACACTTATTTTTCTAGGCTATCTATAATTCACCAAGCGCGACATTAAAAATATCTCAACATATTTTTACATTTGAATATTACTATCATTCATTTATTTATTTAAACTTTATTGCACAAAATAAAATCGTACAAAAGGTGGACTTAATGCCATGTGCATGACTGTACCGCATTAATCCTTTGTAGATGTTTACCTTTTTTTGACAACCTTCTACGCCAAAAACCAAGCAAAAATTACACTAATTGAGGGAACTATCTCAAGCCTAAGGGAACTATTTATTGAGATATTCATTGTATATACAGCTTATTTGGTTTGCGATAAGAGAGTTAAGTATGTTAGGCTTAAAAGCCCCTTGCGTACCCACCGAACTATTAACGGGAACTATTTTTGTCCTTTGATATCCAAAAGACAATTCCCTTATATTTGGAATGATTTATACACTATTTTTAAAACATAATATACACCGTGTAACTCTAAATATGTAAAACCTCTTAAGGGCCGATTCTAGTGCTCAAACACAACAACTTTTTGTATGGGACCATCGAAATCGCAAGCAAAATTCGTTTCCCCATACAAGCGTAACAGCTGATTGGACATTTAGTATGAAGTGTTTCTTTTCAGATTTCACCGTTGGACCCATACAAAAAGTTGTTGTATTTGAGCACCAGAATCAGCCCCTAAGTGGTTTATACGTATTTAGAGTTACACGGTGTCTATCAAATTATCAACAGCTAGTATAATATGAAAAATAACAGAGGGCGAGAGCGAATAAACGGGGTTATCTACATTACTAATACTTAGATTAGAATAAAAATACCAAGAAACAATCATAAGCATTAAAACATCTAAAACCAAAAAATTAATATTTGCCGTCGGTATATCATATAGTTCGTCATTTTATAAACGGTATCGACCGTTTGCAATGGCTCGGTGTTTTGTAAAATGCCTAAGGCAAAATTGCCTCAGCAGTTTTTTATAGTTTATGAAAACTAAATGACGATGTACGTTTGTATAATGACGAAACATACAATGTGCTGACGACATATGGGCATTTCTCTGTAAGCTCGTACAGGTCTCATACAAATGCTGTCCTGGCAATTATTTTTAGCATTTGCCATAAAAAGTTATTTTATTTCGAAGATAATTTACTATTATTTTGGTTAGATTAGGAGGCCCACTGAATTTATACGTATTTTCCGAGTTATTAGCGATTTTCCAAAAAATCATGACAGGGGACTGTTTGAGGCGTCAGGGGACTGTTTTGAACGTGACAGGGAGCTGTGAAGTGAGACAGAGGTCTGTTGTACTTAGAAAAAAAAATCATTTTAGATTAATCAATCATTTATTATTTTATGGCATATTTGAGCCTACTATATCAACAAAGTTTCTTTAGAAAAAAATAACAGAAAACATACATAACTTTCTTTAACATTCATATCAAAAATTAACCCTAAATAAGCTAGAAACATTTTGTACTTACTGAGATCAACATACCTCTAGAGCCTTATGATATTAACCAGTAAATGCTTTATGCAGTTTTCATTAAAATACTGTTATTTATTACTATTAGAAAACAGTTTTTTTTTCTCAAATAAACAATCCACATTATACCGGTCGCAAGATAGATCTTCCGGCAACTTCTGGTGATTGTTGTAAGTCAATATGTTGGCAGTATGAAGTGCGCTGAGCTTCATGGCTATGTTGCTGTGAACTATGCATAGACATGTATCGCGTTTTTACAACCCAAAATGGATGAAGTCGGCAAAATGTTTGGTAGCAAATTTTTAAGTTCCCTGTCATAAACTTTTTGTAAAGATTTAAAACTGTCAAGAAGATCATCATTCATCATCATCATTTCATCCATAGGACGTCCACTGCTAAACATAGGCCTCCTCCATTGAACTCTAGATTGGTCAGTTGGAAGCGGCCTGCATCCAGCGTCTTCCTGCGTCCTTTACCAAGTCGTCTGTCCACCTTGTTGCGACCGATACATGGCCTCCATTCTAGAACCTTTCTGCCCCATCGGCTGTCAGTTCTACGTGCTATGTGCCCCGCTCACTGCCACTTTAGCTTGCTCATCCTTTGGGCTATGTTCGATTACGGATCTCCTTATTTCTGATTCGATCTCGCAAGGAAACACCAAGCATAGACCTTTTCATAGCACGCAGTGCGACCTTGAGCTTTCTTATGAGGCCCATAGTAAAAGGCCACGTTTCAGTTCCAATGTCATCACTGGTAACACACACTGGTTGTAGTCTTTCGTCTTTAGGCACTGAGGTATATTGGACGAAAAGACGTCAATCAGATATCTCTTCTGTTTCTTCACAGTTTTTCTGGTTATAAATACTTTTTTACCGGCTGCCATACGGCTGTTACTATCATCTTCGAATAAATTCTGAACAACTTGTTTCTGACTATCAGGTATTTTACACCGTTTAGCTACAGTTACATCTAAGCCATTGAGATTTTTTGCCGAATCTAGACAACGACTTCATTTGTTCAGGTATGCAGTGGCTGTACTTTTGAACAATACTGCCTGTAACAACTTTTTTAAAGATTTGACTCTCTTCGGTACGAGTACATTTCAGTGTTGAAAAAATTTCTCTCAGCTGCTTACAAATGAATAAAATCACCAAACAACGCTTTTTTGACTACTTCTGTTCTTCGATCAGGCTCGTCTATGATTTTCAACATCTTTTTCTTAGGTGTATCTACAACCATCTTTTTATTTTTACTTTAAAATCTCGCTAATCTTTTTTTGTACTTTTTAAGGTTTTTCTTTAAACATGCGATGTTTTCATTTCGTTCTCTGTTCAACTTCTTTCGTCGCCTTCTGTCTTCTTTTTTTCTTTGCTGTAGACTAGCACTGGAAGCTGCTGGGCTTAGAGCTGGAGATATTTGAACTGGAACTGGAGTGGAGGGTCTTAAAGGCGGAGTATCTACTTCTGGATCTGATAACGGCGTATTTTCTCGTACAAAATTATTAGAGTCACTATTCAGTCTTAGTCTTTTGGCTCGGTATATGGTACAATGTTCTTTCCACTTCTTTAAAACAGCTCTATACTCACGAGGTGTCATAATTTTTACCAACTTCCACAAACCTTTTTCTTTCTTCTTTCGATATTTTAACTTCTGCTTTTCTCTTATTTCTTCTCTTTTTTCTTCTTTGGTATCATAGTCGCTCTGCTTTTCTTTTTCTGTCGTAATTCCTCTCGGGATAACTTTTCTTTTTAGGAGCCATATCAGGTGTGTTCGCAGGCTGATCTGTGTAAATTAACTTAGGTTTCTACAGGAAAATAATGTGAATAAATGATGCTATGATGAGTCTTACATTAATAAAACAGACTAGCGGATAAATTTATACAAACAATACATAAAAATAATAACCAATACGCAAAATATACAGTCCCCTGTTGTGTAGAACAGTTCCCTGCTGCATTTTCAGGCAGAGGACTGTTGCCAGGGGACTGTGTATTTCGGTTAAATTTCACAATGTTTAAAAAACGGATGTTTAATAGTTTTTTAAGAACCTACCGATCAATTTAGACATAAGTAATAAAACAATAAATGATTTAGAGAGATAATTAAAGTAATAAACATAAATATTATTACTTACCAGAGGACTGTGTGAGGTAGCGGTCCAAACGCGTGTTTACCTCACAAATGACGCTTTAACACTAAACAAAATAGCGTTTTGCCGCCGCATTCGGCAAGGTTGCCAACTTTACAACAATTGCGTTTTATTTCACTCTAAAAAACGTTTGTAAATATTATAGTTTTCTTTTATTATGGCTTTAAATGTTTGGCAGGGGACTGTATAAAAATTCTAGGGACAAAGTTTACAGGACTTTACTAAATAAATAAAATACGTAATGAGACCTTGTTTTACGAAAATATTTTAATTTAGTTATTTTTCTTTGTGGTATTAACTGCCAAATGTATGTAGTTTCAAAAATGGCTTCGTAAATCTTATTTCTAGGTCGGAATACAGCGATGGGGACAGCCAGGGGACTGTGTTTTTAGAGCTTCTATCACGTCTAGAAAAAAACATAAAATAGTTATGGTTCTAAAAACAATGGGCCCGTAAAGTTTCAGGGTTAAAGTTTAATTAGGACTGTTTTTTTAAAGAATAATTAAATTACTTTTTAAAAAAATCGGTCAGGACAGCCGATTACGAGCTTACAGAGAATCGCCCATATAACATTAACAAAAGATTTTAGAGACTTAGGGCGTCTTAGCTAATTGTATGGGTTATCTGTCAAAACAAGTGCCAGATAGGTTATCTGAAACTTAACAGCAAGTGGTGTAAGAGGCTCTTAGGAAGTAAATTATACCGACTTATTTTTATCGATTCCCGAGGTGTAAGTTGTTTGTTTAAGAAGGTAATCCATTTTAGCCACCTGTTTTCAGCCTTCTTCCAGAACTTAGGGTGAATAAAATAGAATAGAATACAAAAACGTTTCTTTGGTACTCAACAATAAAACAATGAAAGAAAGGGACCAAAACACAGCTCCTTTCCTCTCCGCTATGGTAGAAACACACTCTACATAGCCATTTCCTTGGGAAGGCATATAATTCTTCGGATTTTATTCTAAATATATCGCCATTCGCCATAGCTGCAATATCAATTGCCTTTCTGCGTGGGCGCTAAATGACAGCGACGCGTCGGCGGGAGTAAGCGCCACGTTATCCTGACGTTATTTCTGTGGAAAGTAACCGTTGCGACGTTTTGTACCGAGGAACGCAAACAAGTCAAGAGGCACTGAGCTGTCGCGACAGAGTTCATATTTTAGCATTTAATTAATTATTCGAGAATAGGCTACAAGTTTCAAGTTAATAAGTTTTGACTTAATAGCTTAGTTATTTATGGTCAACGTAAAATAAGTTTTTAAACGAGTTTATTTTATTAGAAAAAACCCTCTCTAAAATAATTGTGATTAAAAAAAAAGTTTTTTTTATTGAGTTAAGACAAAATCAACTATAAATAAAATAACTACATAATATATTTTTTTTAAAGGAAATATAAATTATGTTATATAAAAACTTGATGTAGACCATCAACCTTTTGAGGTTATTTATAACATGGTCTATAATATTTTGACACCCTTTTATTTAAAAGTAAACCCAGTACCTACACAATTCATTTGATATAAAACGCCGTTTAACCATATTAGTCTAATTACTGATAATTTGAAAATTAGAAGTACTAAGTTTTATAAATATAAAACGTACGTTTGTTTACGAATTCAATAAGAAAATTATAATATGTAGTTTACAATTTACAATCACGGTTTATTTAAACACCGAAAATTCTGGTTATAGAGATGTTAAATTGTATAAGCACGTAACGGCGTTTTTATTGTTGTGTATCTTTGTTATAAGAAATAAAATTTATAGCGTCTTGGAAATCGTATAAAAAACGATTTATTCGACGTGACAACTATACATATATTTTGGCGTTGGAGATTGTGCGACGCCCATTCAAAGCTAACATTCTTACCAACTCTTCAATGTACGCAATGGTGACGTAAACGTCGTGACTTTAGCCAGGAACTCGAACGTAGAGCATCGCATCGCGCAGCGGCAATCGATCGCTTGCGCGCGCACCTCCGCCATCCTGCCTTCTGTACCGAGCGGAGGCCTCGTTCGAATACAATATTAGACAGAAATGTTCCAAACCCGTGTTAAGTGACTGCCAAAATAGGAATTTACAAGCCCCAACCAGAAGTTTTTGTTAGGGGATCAAAAGAAAGGTCAGTGGTTGAAACAGCGCTACTCTAGCCAAAGCTATCCACTTCACAGCCATTACGGTTGGCAAATTTCTCCCTGAAGTGTACTTAGTAAATTTTCCGCAAATCATCATTGAGTCTACAAAAGGCCAAAATGATCACTTTGTTTTTGCGTTTGTTCTTATTTCAAATTATTGGCTAGTAGCTATGTAGCTACTCAAAGCAAACGATACGTACCTACCCTACTTGATACTCTTGTGGCATGCGTTCAGACCCGAAGGAACGATCCGCATTCTAGTAGCTATACGTATACCTGAAATATAGGCATTTAGTTATACATACTCGTATAAGTACATTATAATTTCCTAAATACGGGATCAGGAAGTCTAGTAATTTAACTCCCAATTATGAAATAGGTATTTTGAGTGGGTTTCTATAGCTATAATTTGTTTTAGCATAGTTTTTTTATTACCAATATTTAAAAAAAACCTTTTACAGTTTACTAAAATATCATTGAAACAAGGTATACTTGACTCAAAAAAAAACACATGGGTGTGTGTTCGCGTGTTAGTGTATGTGTATACGTGTGCGTGCATGTGTGTGTTGTACGTTCGTCAAGTAGTCCAGTAGGACAGTTTATTATTATTTGTGGTATTATGTATACATTAAAAACACAACTCTTGTCTCTTCTTAAGTAAGAGATTTAAATAAGTTTTTGATAACTTATTTGGTGGCTGGCAAAATTAAGTTTTTTTAAAACCTTTGTAAGGTGAAGTCAATCGAGAGTCGAAAAGAAGTCGTCATTTGAAAAATAAGCTATAATATTCACATTTTCCTACATAACACAGTTTAAGAATATTACTTACGCCACATGGCATTAAATCCACATTTTGTACCTACCTATACTTTTATTTCGTGTAATATAATATAGAGACACGTTTTATATTTTATATTATATTCCTATCTTTTAAAATTACGGTATTTCTATACTAACATCAACATTGTATACATGTATGTCCCTTAGATGATGAATTTAGATTACCCATATAGATTAATTAATAATACATTAATTCATTAATAACTTTATTTCCAAACATCGATTGCCAGGTTTACAAGTTAGAAAATTAAAAAATTAAAAAGGTCCGCAAGAATAGATACATACATATTATAATGTCTTATATACGAATAGTTTTACTAAATAATTTTATCGTATCTACGTTCAATTTCAGCTGTCTCTTTCTGTAATGTTAATGTGTAATTATATAACAACCTAATTGATTGATTAAAGTTAGTGGAAATACTTAGGTTCTATTAAAAACGGTAACAAACAGCAGCACACAGTCGTTTATTTATTTTTCTAGACGAAGAATATCACCGTATATCTATTAGGAACCTCTTTATAATTATGTATGTTATGCTTAAGGCGCAGGTTTGTGTGGTTTGAATCGTGGGTAAAAAAATGGGTACCAGATCAAAAAAAAATCAAAATCAAATCAAATTTATTTCTTAGAAAGTGGTACATACAAGGTCTTAAAAATATATTAAGTTCACAGCACATTCTGCCACTAGTGGCGTAGAAATAATTTCATTATTTATATGTTCATAATTATACATTTTAACACAGGCACATTATTTAATCAATATTAATAATTCAATGACAGTTTTAATTTAATTTAATTTTACTAATATTAATATACCCTCGTTAGTCGTCAATTAATTATTAGAAGTCATCTTTAATATTCATTTGTAAAAAGTCATTAACAGTATAGAAACATTCATTCATTAACCAATTCTTCAGATTGTATTTAAATTTACATAATGTCATATTTCTAATAGTAGGGGGAAGCTTGTTGAATATTTTAATTGCATTGGAATAAACATTATTTGAACATATTTTTAGTCTATTGAGTGGTAGATATAACTTTGTTTCATCTCTTCTTACTCTATTGTTTCTAAGCACCTCACCTTTTAAAGAGAAAAAATGCGGGTGTTTTTTAACAAATAAGCAAATCTCGAGTATATACTGGCAGAGTTAAGATTTTAAGCTCTTTGAAAAGAGGGGCACAATGTGCCAGGTGTTTTTTTGAGCCCGAAAGACTTTTATTACATCCACCGAGTGTCCCCAAATAATTAGTCCATATCGTATAATTGATGCCACATAGCCGTGGTACGCTGATAATGCAGTATTTTGAGACGCTGTTAATCTTAACCGACGTAAGGCGAATACAAATTTATCTAATTTTGTACAAAGTCGGTTAACATGTTCTTTCCAGTTTAGGTGTTCGTCTACCGTAATGCCCAAGAACATGGCATAGTTTACGTGTTCAATATTTGTGTCATTATAATTAATATTAATTGGAATGTCTTTGTTGTGGTATGGTCTAAAATAAATTGCATTGGTTTTGTCAAGGTTAATTTTCAAATCATTTTGTTCGAGCCACTCTATTACATTACTCAGTTCATCATTAACTAATTTCCCTAGGAATTCTTTGTCTTTACTTTTGATGACGATTGTCGTGTCATCTGCAAATAGAATGCATTCTTGCTTTATAGATTTCGGGATGTCATTTATATATAATAAGAATAGTAAAGGACCCAAAATACTTCCTTGCGGTACGCCAGAATAGCCGATTTTGTGTGCAGATTGGGAAATGTGTTTTTTGTTGTCATATATTTTACCTACTTCAGTATTCTGGTAACGCTCCAACAGGTAGCTATGAATCCAAGCTAAGGCGTTGCCTCTAATGCCATATTTTAGATAGATGCCATAGATGTATATATATATATATTTTAATGTTAGGGTGGCAGATTTTTAAGCAAATAATAGTAGAAAAACTCACACTCAAGAAACGATTTTTTAATTTTGTACTGCCGATAATAAAAGCGAACTATAGAAGTTAGAAATAAATTGTGAATACAGTAGGAAGTTGTTTGCAGTCGGGGACCTTTGATATATAGGTGTAATAGAATGAGTATAAATATTCACAATTCATTCCTAACTTTTGGTTCGCTTTTATTAACGCCAGTCTTGTTTATTTGTATTTTATACTTTTTTAACAATTTGTTATTGAAAAGTACATTTAGGCACATAAGGTGTTTATTTTGTTTATTACTCATACTGCCGGAGAGCGGGTTGAAAGTAATATTTATCAGCCCTAGGGAGAATTGTTTTCAACTGACAGTTGTCAAATTATTTAAATAAAACTAGTTATATTTTTACATTTCTTTAATAACAGCGCAATGTTAAATTGAAATAACGTAAAGTTAAGGATTAATTAAAGAATATATATTTTTTAATGACTTTATTTAATTTAATGTTAACTATTTCTTTTAAATAACATAGATCTGGACAAAATATTTACGATTTTTTCAATGATCAAAAAGGAAAAAAAATGCTAAATAGCTGGCAGGCCGCAGAAAAAAAATACGCGGGAAAGCGGCAATTCAATCTTCATTTGTTTTTAGAGTTTTGTTAAATAACACTCAATTTAGTAACGAAAAGCAGTGTTTACCTCGGGTAAAAGACTTAGGTATTTAGTCCCTCGAACAATTCGTCTCGGGTCTAAATAAGTTACTTTCACCCCTAGGGTATCATTAGTCACCTTTCAAAAACCTTTATTTTGATGACCCACTCGATAAGTTTGAAAATTTTACGACTTATCTGAAATCATACTTAGAATAAAAACCTTGCAAGCAGATTGTGTTACAGTCATTAGTTTAGTCAGCTAACTAAAATTCTCACAAGCTTTATGGTTCATTGGCCTTAATAGGAAAACCGAGGGCTCTGAAGCAGGCGTTATCTGAAAATTTTCAGGTCAAGTGTTTCGCAGGCGGGCGGGTCCGGTCTTGATTGACACTAAACTCACAGTGTAAATAAAAACTCAAGTATTTCTTTAAAACTAGATAATTAGCTGCTGAATATCAAATTATACAATGAAAGTCGCAAGTAAATTTATCGACTTATGTACCATATAAACTATCATCTACCTGTTTTTTGTTTTTAGATTTCTAGGTTTCCTGCATACAAAAAGTAGTTGTTTCAGGGTAATTCACAATTTAAACTTAAAAAATTTCAATTATACTTTTAACCTATCAGGGGTTAAATATATTTAACAAAAACAAAATACGAGGGGTCTGGCTGTACCTGTGTTTGTCTCTCTGGGTCCTCGTAGCTTTTTCGTTTTTTTCATCGGTTTATTCGTTGGTTTTATCGGTACCGTTCTATCATCGTTTAATGAAAATCTATCCAGGTATTTAAAGATGATCAACAAATTACATAATTGGTATAGGGATCTCAGTCTTTAATACTTATTGTAAATACCTTATGAAAGGTGAACAACGCCGGATTATGAAGCAGCAAAGTAATCACAGAACCTTTATTAACATTGACTAGGAATTGACTCTCGGAAATGTTTTGTGCTTTCCTCAGCGAAACAAATCTATTATTAGGTGACTTAGTGTCTGCAATTGTCACTTTAACTTGAATTTTTTTTATAACTCGTCGCACTATAAACGCTTTAACAATTATAATGACTAAATAAATCACCGAACAGCTTTCTATCCGAATCATCAAACAGCCCTTGGAAGACTGCCATAGGCTTGCCCTATGTCTAAAATAGAAGGGCAAAATAGGCAGCGTAACGTAATATTTACTGAGTAAGCGTCCTCCACCTTAGATTTAATTATAACTTACAGTCCTGCCCTGGAGATTGAAAATAAAAGGGCAACATTTGACAGCAATATGCTGCCGATAATACGCGAGCAATATCAGCAATTGTCAGCAACACTCCAATTCGGCAATGTTGTGTTAGCTATAGAACATATTGACAACCATAGGTACTTACCGGCAACAAATTGCCGTGAAAATATTTCTTGTTTACATGTTACGTAAGTAGTTGGTGCTGCTGCACGTAATCGCAGCCATACAAATTGCTCACAAGGTTTTTCATACATTCGGTATGGAGTCGGCGCACATTGGGCGTTTTAGTCACAGCTTCTGTCTGAATCACAACGACGGCGCGTGCAAAATATAACATTTTGTTTTTTCTTTGTATTATTACAATTTCATAGCATGATAGGTAATATCTATACAAGGTGCATCAGAAAGGTGCAGTGGAACTTTGAGGGGTGATTCTACTGCTTAAATACTTTTTCTATGGAGCCAACATCGATATCTCAAAACAAGATCACTTCAATATCAAACTGTCAACCAGCTGACATCAATTATTGTACATAAGGAGAAGTGTCTATTTTTCTGGGATTTCGATATAATCCCATAGATAAGTTTTTCTGTCTGACCAACAAAATCATCACCTATGAAGTTCCACTGTAGATACCTTTCTGTTAGACCCTATATATTTCTCGCAGCTAGTGGCAGCTAATCACAGCTAGCTGTACCTATATAACTTAAATAAAATCTCTTCATTAGTCATTCTTTACACAAGTAAGTAACAGTGGAGTTTTTCTGTGAGCATAGAAAACAAACATTTGCTACGGAAAGTGCTACGACGACTACGCGGTACGTCGTCGTAGACGCCATGCTACAAATCTTTCTGCGCTTAATTAAGTAGTATTCTGCAAGAAATCTACAAAATAATTCTTTACAGACTTATCAACAATTAAAGGTCCTAATTTGTTAGTTAACTTCCTTTTTAGTGGGTAATACTGTTTAAGAGGCCGTGCACAAAATTTTAGTGCAAAATTGAAGTGCATTTCTATGCTTGTGTGCGTCTATGATGCGGGATAAAGCGTCAACAATGTTGATTCTTTACAAGATAATATTGATAATTTATTAGGTAGTGGACGTCCTACCTAGGTCAGAAAGTCGATTGGTTTTGCGCGCTTGATTTTATATTTCATTTTGACTTAGGTTTACAAATTATTATGTGGCAACTGTTATCAGTGTGTATGTGTAAGAAGTTAACAAGTAAGTGTTTTTGTGAGATTTCGATGTATAATAAAAGTTGTTGTATTTGAGCATTAGAATAAGTGCATCAAACTATAAGAATAGGGATAATGTCTAGGTAAAGAAAAAGATTTTTTCTTTAAGTCTGTCAGTTAGATTATCAAAAAATAATGGACGCTTATTTTTTATCAATCAACCAAAAAATTACAAAGATAAAGCGCATCAAAGTTCGGGAGTGGGGACTCGTGACGTCCTAAGTAAAAGTTGTACCTAGGCGTAACGTCATGCGACAATTAAAATCAATATATCTCTGTAATATTTTGATAATGTGAAAAAAGAAAAAAATACGTGTCCAATATTTTTTGATAATCTACTAGATAGAAGTGTTATATAAAGCAAAAATTTTTACAGGGATGTCGCCGCTACTAGGAGCGCTGTTGCGATGGCGCCGCGAAGCGGTGGAGGACTCTTTGCCGGAGTCCACCACGTCCTCCAGCTCAGAAAGCACCCGGGAAGGTACGAATATCTTAACACACGTTATTAATTGATCAGTAAAAAAAATAATATTTGTTTAGGTTACTAGCGAAAGCCCTCTAATCTCGTGTAATTTGGTTTGATACCGCTAGTAGCCTCACCCTCATCTTATGACTTGGTTGTGACATGATTTAGGTAACAAACATAAAAACATCGAAACTTTTTGAATGTAAATTAATGAGTGGTAAATTTTGGTTCTACAATTAATGGCAGTTGATCTACCCAAAAAGTTAAAGGTCATTAAACCAATTTTCAACTTTAGGTCAGACAGGTAGAGATCAATATCATTTGTGGTAGGTTGACGAGCTGTTGTCGGTACAAAGCTCAGCCGGGTGGGTGGTTGGCGAAAGGAGAAGGCTGTAGGTGTTGTTCCTTATTTTCCTACCCGACAAAAAATGTTATAACAGAAAATCCGTTTTCAAAGCTATTGCGAAAATAGATCTTAATAAAAGAATTTTATAGACAAATTTAAAAGCACTAAATTACTTTAAGTCCGACACAAACTAATGTGTTATCTGGCGCTTATTTACGAGTGTTTATTATTTATGAGGAACTGATTTGGTTCGAACAAAAAGTACCTAATTCATACAAAAGTAGGCCAAAAGTATGATAATGAGGAGAAATGTACCTAATGAGCAAGCCATTTCTCCACATCATCAGGTAGTAATTTTAACAATATGTAGATCTTAGCATTGTGAGGTCATGGTTCAAACCGATGTCGGACCCTGAAATTTTATTAACATATTTCAAGGTTTTAACCCTCAGCCCGCATTTGATAAGCGTAGGAAAACTATCATCTAAAACTAACATGTGATGACGATTCTTAACTATCTGTCCACAGATTAACTTGGTTCTATTGAATGAATGAATGTTTAAACTGCAACACATTTAGCTACATTTTATAAAAAGTAGTGTTTCGTAAATAATGCCAAGATTAATGTGCTACTATTAGTCCAATGTCACTTTGATGGGTAAGTGTTGGTCAATCACGCGCGCCTCAATAAATCCAATCTACTAAAATATATCTACAATCGATAATTTTTTCCATAGTTTAGTGGAACAGCTACAAACCTGAACTCAAAAGACCCTACATAAAAAGTTGTTAATTGTCTACTTGACTTAAGTAATTAACATCCTAATGTGGCTGACGGAGCGGTCGGTCTTAAGCTTTCCATTTCTCTTCGCTAAACGTCTCATACTCTTCACTTAATTGAGTACCTACCGTTCGGGTTTTATAAATACCTTATCCTCCTCCATGTAACTTCTATGCAACTTATGATTTCGATGCAGAAAAATAACTAATCTTTATTGTCTCGGGTCTGGGTGTTGTGGTACCGTCGTTGTTGCTGATTTCTGTAATTCAAGTGCTTTTGCTACTTACCATAGGCTCAAAGAAATGTACCTATGTGATTTTGTCCAATATATTAATCAGGCAAAAATAAATAATACCTAACCAATAATTATGTATGGTGACAGCGGAAATGACGACCTCGGCGTCCGGCTCGACGGTGCCCGCGCCGACGCAAGAGTCGATCGGCGAGCTGACGGCGGAGCTCGCGCAGAAGATGAACATGGAGACGTGGCAACTGGTCGCCATACTAGTCGGTGAGTTATAATAACATTATTTTTTTCATTATTCTTATAACATTGAAAAAGCAAATATGAAATGTATTTGTCGGCAATCTGTATGGCATTTTATAAAATGCCTAAAACATCCTGACATTGCATAAAATATATTTTACTCAATCTCTGGATACTTAATCTGAAAATGACTCGAGTCTTACTTATAGAGTATACTTTGCCGACATTTCTACTAGTATATCAACGCTAGGAATTAAATAACTGCTATTGTAATAATGCAATGAGGTAAGAATGATTTCATAATATATGGTAATCTTACTTACTTATTCAGCAGATATAGGTATCTCAGTCGTCAGAGTAAACCTAATACTATTTCTCTAATGCCAATAGGTACTTTATGTTTCTTTTCAAAAGTGGGCAATCCTGCATATATGTCTTAAACTGTAGGTGTGGCTGTGGTTGTGCTGGGGATTTGTTTCTGCTGCATCAGGAGATGTTTCCGCAAACGGCGCTCCAAAGATGGCAAGAAAGGCATGAAAGGTGTCGACCTCAAGTCCGTCCAGCTTTTAGGATCAGCGTATAAGGAAAAGGTAATGTTTTGTTTCCATTTGACTCAACTTGGCACGGTGCACTATAAACTCTTTTACTTATTTACAGTGATCACACACCGAAAAATAAATTTGCTTCTTTACTGAAATATATAATTAACTTAGTATCAACGATTATCCCAATCGATTATTCTATACATTGCCTGAGTCTTACTCATTTTGCACAACTCTGGCGTGCAGCTTTAAATTTAAGTTTAAGGAATAAGGAGGACTTGCAACTGTCGTCTCTTAAATAAATTCAACATTTTCAGTAACGGTGCTATTGTAAACTTTTCTTACGATAGGTATAGGTAGGCACGAGAGTTGGGGCACATTTTTCTTGGTTGAGGTGAATTAATAAAATACACGCACCAATATGCAATGTGTACCGGAAACTAACTGTAAAGTTTTAAATAGTATTACATTAACCTCGTTTTTTTTTCTGTAGAGTTGACTCCACAGAAAAAAACTCTTAGGTACTGTTTTAGATATTTTTACTCAAAGGACAATATAGCTATTAATATTAATTTTGAAAATAAATCAGAAATGTGTTCCTAGAATTTAGAAATATATAGGTTGCCTTAGCCTAAAATCCAACTGACTAACACTTCAAACAAGTTACCATTTTTAATAGACTAAACTACTTGCACTTGATACTAAAATTTGATCTTATTGTAGGGAAAACCAATAACGTAACATAAGGTATGTGTTGCATAATACCCGTTTAGCGCATAGTGTTATTGTAGGGATTTGTGCCATTTTGTCATAAAGATTGGCTCGCATAAGTTATAATTGGTCATATTTTTGACAATGTATAAATGAGGATTTCTATTTTTTGCGTTTGTGACAGTTCAATTCTCTTGTAAGGCAAGCTAATTTTCCGAAATAAAATTTTGAGTGAATTTTGTTCATCATAATATTGTTTCTTTACTCCACCCTGTAGTTTAATGTTGTGCAAGCAAACCAATCGGATCAAAAATCCTTCAAACCGCTTATTCATAAGAGATATGATATTCATGTGAAATTTGCCGCGGGACGTGAATTTAGGTTCAGCCGGACATGGAGGAGTTGACCGAGAACGCAGAGGAGCCAGACGACGGAGACTCCAAGAAGGAAGAACAGAAACTAGGCAAGCTCCAGTATAAGGTGGGTCTGAGGTTCTCAAACTTACCCAAAGAAGAAATCCCTATCCACAAAAAAATGGCAGCTTGGTACGAACGCAGCGAATACTTTCTTTATCGTATTACACATCCATTTAACAAAGTATCATCATCCTATCAGCCCTTGTGAAAAACAATATTTTGATCTCACCAGCAAATCCACACGAACATCAAAAAACCTTTGATCATATGTCTTCTTCTTTGCTTCATCCTACTTTAGGTGGGGTCGGCTCTCCTAATTTTGAGGCGCCAAGACATTCTGTTTTTGATCAAAACTTTGATCATATGTAATAAAATTATTTTCTTTTTCTAATATTTTTAAAATTTAATACATCTCCATATAAACATTTCAAACACAGTAATCATTGCCTTTTCGATATTCTATGTCTCATACAAGGAAAAATATAAAATATATAAAATTAAAAATAGAAGCAAGGAAAAATCTAAGCTCTCCATTTATAAAGCAAGCAAATATTGGATTTCTGGATATAGGTACTTAGGTAGAAACATGCCTACTTAAATTATTAACTAATTGATGTTAAAGTCAACCAGTGCAAAATTTTATTTATTCTAGTACTAGTTTATATTAATCTAGTTTAATTTTATTATCACCCAAGTTACAAAATAAATAAAGTTAATTACTTCGAGTACTTGTAAATAAGATGTCATAAAATAGGTATTTAATGTTAATGAACCCGAATCGGATGATTTTTAATGTTGAGCAGATTTTATTCCTTTTCGTATAATCAGTTACAGCTCAATCTCATCAAAATCAGACCTTATTTTAAAATATTTATTATTTATTTTAGATCATTTTTATACCATTATATTTTGATCATATTAATAAAAAGGCCTGGTTGACATTTGCATAACTTTCAAAAACTTTATCCAAGTTCTCGATTTACAGCTGGAATATGACTTTAACAGCAACAGTCTGTCAGTAACTGTTATTCAAGCTGAAGAGCTGCCAGCGCTGGACATGGGCGGTACGTCAGACCCTTACGTCAAGGTTTACTTGCTCCCCGACAAGAAGAAGAAGTTTGAGACAAAAGTTCATCGGAAAACATTAAGTCCAGTCTTCAACGAAACTTTCGTCTTTAAGGTAATCATACAGTACAAGTTTTAACCAAAAAGTCCTTTTAAATGTAATAAGACTAATATTTCTAAATCCTTATGCAGAATGTGCCGTACGCCGATGCTATGAACAAAACGCTTGTGTTTGCGATCTTCGACTTCGACCGATTCTCAAAACACGACCAGATCGGTGAGGTGAAAGTGCCTCTGTGCCAAGTAGACTTGGCGCAGACTATCGAGGAGTGGCGCGAACTGCAGAGCGTGGAGGGAGAGGGCGGGCAGGTGCGGACACACCTTTACACTAAACTGATACATACAACAACCAACGAGAATCACCTGAAATATTACTTAGACAGCGCACACAGCTCACTATGCGATGTCATAGTTGGCTCGTGCTAACAATTTTGTTCACAATGATACTAATATAACTATAAACCTCAAAATTAGAGTGAATACATATACATCATAAAATACAATTATTTCAGGATAGATATTTATTTTGAAACTTGTGACAAGAGTTCATCATGTGCCACTTGTGGTTTCATGAATATATATTTTTATTTTATCATTCTTATCCCTAGGTACCAACTTAGTTAAATAAAATTCAAATACATAAAGGAGCAAAGGTTTAGGCAATATTTTCAACGTTATTGGCTACAGCTACAGCAGCAGTATTTGTTTATATACTCATTTATTAGTACTATAATGCAATCAAGTACACTGAATGACGTCATGTTGCACAAAAATACGATTGGTCAAGTTAACGACACTGTTAACAGTTACACCCAGGTCACATCAACAGCCTTGTCTAATATACACGACTTACTCAATAGGAACCTACATTAATCCTATGAATGCACAAATTACGACTAAGGTTGTTACAACAAAAAGATACGTGAGAAGTATCAAAAATACTATTTTATATCTTTTTTTTCTTAGCTTAGGCTAGACTGTCAAAACACATTAACTGACAGTTCTATCTTCATTTCTAACACAGATTGTTTTCATTGTAATATTTGTGTTTTGGCAGAACAGCATTATTTTTACATTATAACATCCTTTCATCATATTAACCGCCTATTCTATTTTAGTTTTTAAGTTTCAACTAGCTATTCAGTCCTTGATAGAATTTAGCGTTTTTCGAGATCCTTGAAAGGATGGTATACCTACATACCAACATTTTTTGAAATTTTACTGCACTTTTTTAATCAGAGGAACCTTGACCATTCTAACAATTTTTATTATTATGATAACATAGTTTGTATAGAATTATCTATCTTTCTCTTTCACTATGATTTCGGATTGTGGCCTAATCACAAGCACAGCATTGATGTACGGTACGGTGTGCGTTGGAGTCAAGGCCCCTCAATGTGGATTGAGTCGTCATTTATTTTTCTGATAAAATTAATTTCGACAGCAAAAATGTATTTACTTGGTTTTTTCTCTTTTTCTCCATATTTTCTCTGCTCTGCTTGGCTGTGTTTGATTGTGTCCTGAACAATCTTGCATGCCGCTTCAAAAACGAAATGATCATTCACGTAAGTATTATTTTGAGACACATCAAAATTGATTGTTAAATTATAAAGTCACCACTTCAATACAAGTCTGGACGAAATAATGAAGCTGGTATGCAAAAAAAAAAGTTATCGCTCAAAATATTGTAGGTTATATTAATAGGTAGGCCGTATCATCCGGATTTAAATATCTACGTCAAAATTTATTCACCTTTACCTATCACTTTTATCATAACCACATTTTGTTTACAAGTTTATTTATATCCATCCAACATTTTTGTTTTAATTTTATATTGCGGCTGGGGAATGTTGCATGTTTGTTATTTCGTTGTAGGTTCTTGTGATCTCCCTGACTTGTCAAGTGGATACCTATTACCTTTTTACTGAGATAAGTAGTAAATAAAGTAAAATATTCTTCATCTTCTTTTGATTATAGCGAAAACTTTTGTTTTGAGATTTGTATCCAAAGCTTAATTACGACAAAACTAACTTGTAAATGGTAAGTAGGTACTATCAACTCAGGGTGATGAATATTGCAATTTGGTATTTTTAATTGGCTACTGTCGCTTTTAGGTCGGAATTACTAATTATCACTTGGGCTATGCGACACTTGTGCAAAGATGTTGTTATCTACAAACATAATAATAAAATACAATAACATGTACGGGTTTAAAATTTTAATACATCGAGGTTTTTTTAGAAAACGACATCTTTCTCTGCTTATGGCACACAATTTGTCATTCAAAATTTTTTTGCAATAGTTTTTATTAAATAGCCTACATTTAGTGACAACTTGTCCTACAAAATACGAGTATATCGTTATGGGTAAATCGATTTTCTTTCAATGCCCAGTGATGAAGAAGAAGTTTTATCTATATAATATAGTATTCCCTATGAATTTCTGTAGGATGCGAAAAATAACAGAAACAGAAGATAACATTTATAAAGTCATCGCAATGTATTCTATTTGTAATTAGGTACAAAATGTGTTACAGGTCGCCTTTTGCTGACCAGTGTGAGAAGATAATAAAATACACCACAAACAGCTGCATGGCATAGTATAATAATGGTGTTGGAATTATACCACTAAAATCGTTTACTATTAATAACCCAAATTTGCGGTTTTGGCGACATTTTGTAAAAAGTTGTGACACACCTAAATCGGAAGTAGAACTTTTATTAAAAATATATCTCGGATTTCTTTAAAAAAAACTGCAACTTATTTAATGCGTTAGTTTGTAAATAAATGTCGAAAATAAATCAGCACTCATACAGCAAAAAAAAAATTGCAGGATAAATCATTTCGGTAAGGATGAAAGTAAGTTCTAACTAAATTACTTGATCTAAAAAAAAAGTATTAAAGTACAAAATAAAATTCTTGCTTTTCTGTAATCTAAGTTACGGTCGGACAAAATCGAATAAATCGGAAAATCCTTTTTCGATTTAGACATTTGGTATAGTTAGGGCAATTCATTGGACAATTTTAACTCGTGTAAAAGTGACATTGACAGTTGGCCATACAAATGTCCCGTTTCGGCCCTACTAAAGCAAATAGAGATTAGGGTTTGAGGTGTGTGACGACATATACGTAACGTAATACATTTTGATACCTGGTGAGAATCAAAATATTCCTGATTATTCCTACACCATTACTTTCCTAGAATACTACTGTTATTGCAATGTGTTCGTGTCAACGTATCCTACGACGTAATGATGTGTTGCAGTAGGTACACCTTTTAAGTGTTAACAACTCAATAAAGAAATGCATTTAACTAATGAACTTATAGAAAACGTTAATGAATTCTCATTATTTAACAGATTATCCAACATTTACCCTCATTGTTAAAAAGCCATTTCTTTGTTGGAAGTAGTAGAGACACACTAGCAATTGTATCTGTTATGTATGTGTATTATCTATGTGTACTATTAGACATAATTGCGATCTGTTCCTAAAATGGTTAGTCTTCTTTACAGAGTAGGGTTCGACAGACATAAAGGTAACGTTAAGTGCACACGTAGGTTACCTTTGGAGGACTTAGGTTTAAGGTGAGCACATCTATTGATGATCTGAGCTGGGTGTTACAAAAATAGAATTGGCTTCATTTCGGCAACAGATCGTAATGACCACATTAATTCTATAACAAATATAACTTATATATTTCAGCGGAAAATGATTGCTTAATATTAGGTTTGATATGAACGTTGGTGTACCCCAAGTATTGTTTTTTTTTGTTCGTCGTTTAGAATGTGTTAACAAATGTATGTATCGTGTTTAATTTCATGTTATTAGATGAAATTATCTATGTGCTAAAACGTTATATGTAACGCAATGAAAGTGTTCGTCAAATGTGCGTATGATTTTAGATGCAATCTCCATTCTGATTGAGACTATCTCAACTGTCTATGGGCTATGCGTCCTCAGCACGTGCTACGAAGCAGTCTTTCAGTTTTGTTTTAGCAATATCTTTTAATGTAAAAAATATATACACCGTGTAACTCTCAATATGTAAAACTTCTTAAGGGCTGAATCTAGTGCTCAAACACAACAATTTTTTTATGGGATCAACATCGAAATCACAAATTAAAATTCGTTTTCCCCATACAAAGCGTAACAGCTGATTGGACAATTAGTATGTATGTGAAGTGTTTTTTTAAAGATTTCACTGTTGGTCCCATTCAAAAAGTTGTTGTATTTGATAACCAGAATCAGTCTCTAAGAAGTTTTACGTATTTAGAGTTACACGGTGCATAATTACCTATACGTAGTAAAACTGAAACACTGCGCCGCCACTCCAACAACCATAAATACGCTTTTAGGTGACTACACGGAGCTATTGTTATGTACATTTATTTTTGTTTCGTGTAACGAGATTTGAGTGCCCCTGACCGACCCTAAGCCGTGTTGTTTATGGCCCATATATTATTGTATGTCTTACGAACAGCTTTTCTAACCCGGTCTCTAAACGCTATTAGTATTCCTTACATACACAACTCTTCCCCTTTTATATTCCATACTTTTCACATCCCAATAAACAATTCTACCCAAAAGACAGTGCACATCTGAGAGCAAATCATACTTGTTAGGACAACATACTTTCATTCATATTTGCACATATTTTTTTTAATTATAAAAAAAAATAAAACAGACTAAAAAAACTACGTTAAAAATAATCTTATAACTTAAGTACCTAATCAGTTACTTTTGGAGTCATTGCAAACGAAAACATTGAATTTCTCATTGACTGGCACCGACTCCAAAAGTAACTGATAGGTACTTAAGTGTTAAAATTATTTTTAGCTTTTTAGTTTTTTTAAGTCGTTTTTTTTATAAAATTTACTTATTTCATCTATTTTTAGTGATAAATCCTAATCAAAACAAATCCTAAGACTGCAAACAAAATGTAACTGCTGAACACCGATTTCATTTCCTATTTTTCCACCCTTAGAGATGATTTTTATTTCCACAAATTTGTATTATAGTATCTTTGAAGTATAAGTTATTCAATTAAAAACAAATCATTAAAATCGGTTAACATTTGTCAAGGATATTGGGTATCAGATACAAAAATCAGTTGGCGTGGTATGGAGTTCATGCAATGTTTGATGATATTCTTATTGATCCCATTATCAAAATTTGACTAAATTTATATGGGACCATTCTGAAAGTATTACGTTTCCATCAAAAAATAATTATCGAAATCGGTCAACGTGTAACGAATGATCGCTGTAACGAATGATCGCAGAACAAAAATTTAAAAAAAGTTTCCGACCAATTGAGAACCTCTTCCTTTTGTGAAGTCGGTTAAAAAAGAAATATACTTTGCTTATCTACAACTTGATAGAGATTTACTGGAACTCTACTTTTGCCCAATAATCAATTAATTATTTATGTAAGTATTTTTGCCATAGCCTTGAACGAGTTAACTAGAAAGTAATTGACATGACATACATTTTACAGGACAACAAGCTGGGAGACATATGTTTCTCATTACGTTATGTACCCACGGCTGGGAAGCTCACAGTTGTCATTTTGGAAGCGAAGAACCTTAAGAAAATGGACGTCGGTGGCCTATCAGGTAACATTCTGACTTTGGTGGCACTATTTTGATGTTGTGCTCGGTTATACAATTAATATATGACACTGATAACACTATTGTCTAATTTCACAGGGATTTTAGGGTAAAAATTGTTATCTTTTACTGTTTATATCGCTCAAGGGTCTGTATTTTCACATAAAGATAAAAAATTTGCTCATAAATTGTAATATGCATGAACCTTCATTTTATCACAGTATAGTAGGTACCTAACAAAATTCTAGCAGAATAGAACTCGAATCATTGTGGCAGGTATTCGTACACACTAGTATCATAGTTCATCGTTAGTGTATTTTATTTTACAGGTAATATTTGTCATTTGTCATATTTTTATATGTATTACACAGATAATTTCACTCATCACCGTTTTACTTGACACAATTTTCTGGAAATATTCATGGCATTTCATCACTTACGCTTGTTCTAAATATTATTTTCAATAATGAATTTTAAAAACTTACGTATGTCATCATACTCGTAGTTCGAGTAGATAATATAACTTGATAATTGATTAGCATTAAAGGCATTTTTTTAAATTGTTTTTTTCCTGGTACCATTATAAACTTAATAGATTTATTATGCATAGGTAACCAAGTAGTGTTTTATTTATCAAAATAATTTATCAAATAAGTATAAAGCTCAAGGAACAAATCTATGCAAGTGCTCAAATAAAAGTACAACTCAGGACTAGTATTTTATATAATTTTTGTATGTAATTATGTAACTAAATGTAAGTAAACACAAAAAGTATGTACAAATTATTTTAATCCTGAACTTTTCTTTTTCATATCCGGATTCGTCGGCGCGGCTCAACAGATCCGTACGTAAAGATAGCACTCATGCAAAATGGCAAACGTCTCAAGAAGAAGAAAACGAGCATCAAGAAATGCACACTGAATCCCTATTACAACGAGTCATTTACTTTTGAAGTACCATTCGAACAAATACAGGTGCGAGCCGAGATTGCAAAATTCGATGTCGCAGCGAACAGATTGGACAAATTTCCGAACAAGACACTCCAACTAAAAACAATGTCTAAAATAGGCCACAGAAATATCCAAAATTTTTTTTCGGAATTGTCTATTCTGTGCGCAAATTGATGTTGTGTATTGACTGTTGTGAATAATAATACATACACCACTTGCATCCATACCAATCCTACTATCCTGTGTATACTGAATTTTGTGTTTGATTATTTTCTAGTTTTGTCGATTGTAAGTTATAATACTTACATTTTAATTATTTACAACTTGGTTATGATATTAGAAGTACCGATCCTTTCTATCTTTGAAGGGATACTTCTAAACAAGAGATTTTTATAAATTTTTCTAACGATTTTATAAACGGAAATTAGATTCTAACACAAACTACTCAAATAAATACCTTGACGAGAGATATTATGACATATCTATGTAAATCTATTAACAACACGAGTTATTTAATTATTTATTTTTATGTTGTGTATTCCATTGTTGTTGTACTATTAGCTAGTCGAATGTTGTAGGAATCCTATGTTATACTTGTTGTCTAATCTGCTACATCCCCTCTAGAATCTCATCTGTCTCTGGTCCTACTTTAAACCGCCTTTGAATCCTAAATCCTATTTTATATTGTTTAAAGCCAAGCTCAATGAATTTCGCTGCAGTAAAATGTCGACCTTTACCTGTAACTAGGTGTTTCGGCTAGAGGTTTTCATTTTTAGGAGAATTCTAAAAAGTTTGGCTTTTACTGATATAAAACCTTCAAGTTAAGTGGTGTTTAATAATCTCCCCTCGTAACTGCATTACAATTTGGTGACTTCAAATTGTAATTACTTATGGTTTAAGGAATCCAGTTCCTCGTACTTCTTCTGCATCAACTTTTTCTTATTATTCACAATTTCCTTCTTAACCTTTGCTTTGACTCCTAAAATGCGTTGTAAGTATGAATTTATTTATCAGATGTTATTATTTCTGTATATGTGGCATGTAAATAAATATCTTACATTATATATGTCTGTGTTTACTAATGTATATGTTATTTATATATGTATCATATCAATGCATCTCATCACTCAAAGAACGTAATAATGGATTAATAGATACAATGGAGATGAATGATTTAAATATTACTTAAATTTGATATTTGTCTACATTGTACCTATTGTTCTGGACAATACGTTTTAAATTCATGGTTTGCTTCACTTTACGTTTCTAATCACTGCGCCCATTAATTTTGATGAGCACTATATTATTGCTTTTTATGGTATGCGCTTCAGAAAGTGAATCTAGTGGTAACCGTTGTGGACTACGATCGCATCGGCACGTCGGAGCCCATCGGCAAGGTGGTGCTGGGCTACAACGCGTCGGGCACGGAGCTGCGCCACTGGTCCGACATGCTGGCCAGCCCGCGGCGCCCTATCGCGCAATGGCACACCCTCAAGGACCCCGACGATGGAGAGAAGAAGGATTAAACGTTAATACACGGTAAGAAAGAAATGCAGAAAGAGTCCAGCGCGCTTGGACCAGGGCTGCCAGAGCTTAACTTTGTTTGATATGACTAAATTTACTTGACCCAACTCTAGCTTCATTACAGGTTAAAAAACCTTTAACAGTAACCCTTTTGTACACTTCATTTTCCAATCCCACTATCATAACTGGGCGTCAGATCGCTTCGTGAATAATTTTGTTTCGTACTTTCAGGCGCAGACTGAGTGAGTTCGGTTGCGAAGTGATGTCACAGAAAAGGATGTTTCAAAAATTATTTTACCTGTCCATAAGTAGACACAATTTAGGCAAAACTACTTCTATTGTTATTCGAAAATAATGAAGTTATAAGATTTTATTTAATTTTGCATAATTTTAGGGAACAGCGGTGTAAAATAGGTTGGCTTTACTGGCAGCCCTGGCGCGGACGAGGCAATGTAAAGACAAATGTACGGCACTCTAAAGAAGTAGTGCATCGCATTCATAAATTCATAGAGCGCCATACAATACCTATGTCTTGACAGGTGCCCGGTCCGCGCACCTTTTAGGCACTTTCTATCTCTACAAACTTACCAATACTTTACGGCTATACTAACTAACCCCTACAACTCCGTAAAACCTCTCGATGAGCTATCGCTTGTATAGCTTCCACATAGTTTATATTTGTTTTCTAAACGTCGTTTTTTCAATGCATTTTATCGGAGTCCCGACACTTTTGGAAATAAATTAAATTAAAAAGTAAAGTAAAAGTAAAAGTAAATTTATAAAGTAGGTTTAAGTTCATTCATAATTTTAAAGCGTACAGTCTGTTTAAAAATAAAGTGTATTAAACTTCGTATCTAGAATAATACGAGTAGGTACGACGCGAAATAAACGGTACGAAAAATTTAATAATCTATTATATAAAAATGAATCCTTCTTTCCCTTGGTCATCGCTTCACGTGTGAACGGATGGAACAATTTCGCTAACAATTTCGCTTATTCTCTTTTTGTTGTGTTAATTATTGCCAGGAGGTTCTTTTAAAAGTAAAAATTAAAAAAGTTGCGCATAAAATCCTTTATGAATAAACTAAAGACCACGCGAACGAAGTCGCGGGCAACAGCTAGTAGAAAACAAAACTAACCAGCATGTCTTAATACTTCTCAATTGAGCTAGAAATAAAGGTATATTCTAGCCTGTTTCTGTATATTTTCCAGGTTGAACCAGTTTGACGGAGTTCAAGTGTGAAGAATATACAGTTATTATGGATTTTTTTCTTTCTTATCAATTCGCAATTTTTTTAAACCTACAGGTTATAATGCCTATATAAGTTGATCAGAAAGTATTGCGATATAATTGTGTGAGTTTAATTTATATTAAGACATTATTTATGTTCTGTCCAATTCATCACATCACTATTTATTAGACGTTCTACTATCCTCTTATTCTAATAGCTAGTGAAGGTTGATAGGATTGATTTATTTTAGTTAAATTTTAGGTTAAATTATAATAAAAACCTACATACCTACCTATTAACTATTGTTTTACTCTGGGAGGTAGCTAATGTATAATATAAATATTTTTCGTAATGGACGTTTTTGTCTGTTTCATCTCGATTGACCATCTAATACTCGTATATCGCTAAATAGTTGTGACGTTGGTTCGGCAATATGTTAGAGACGTGAGTGAGGAGCGTAGGAATATTGTTGCTAGGTTTCATTTGCCACTTCCACGACTTTATCGTCGTTATTATCTATGAAAACATTAATTTAAAAGTGATATACTAAATTATAACAGCTTCTTTTCTAACTACGTGGGCTTTGTTAAAGTTTAAACTGTGTTATACTAACTACATTACCTATGTAGTATATTAGACAATCTATGTAGGTACGAAATATAATTTCCTATAACTAAAACCCTAATAAGTATCTAACGCTATGTAAATAAGTTGAATCCTGTTAAATTTATTACATTCTATTTTACTAAAATGTAAGTGTTATAGTATTGATACCCTTTTATTATAAAACCGTTCCTCTAGAGAAGAGAATTTGTCTAGGTAGTTATATGTACTTAGAATTGTATCCTGCAAAGTGGCTAATGAAAGATTATTTTGGTTAGTGAAATTATTTTTCAAATTCTCTTCTTATGAGGGACAAATAGGCCTATCATATAGGTACCTAATTAATCTTTTTATTTTAACTTACTAACAACTTACTAAGAACTTAAAAACATCTAATTAAAGATGCAAATAATATATAATTATTTTATAAAAATCTATTCTTGAATTACGTGATTACAGAGTTTATGAAATATTTTAATTTTAAAATTATTATGGACACTTAACAACCACGTGGTATCATCGAAACTAGTCAAACGTATAAGATTTAAAATAAAAATTATACTAAAGATATTGTTAAATAGTTTGAAAGTTTTTAATCGTCTTTCAATTTTACTGCAATATACTACCTACTAAGCAGTTCATCTCATTAATTTTACCACGATCATTTCAAAGTCCATGGTTAGACATGTGAAGTTCGCAAATCCTATAATAATTTATTATGAAGTCTATATACTTACATACTTAGCTAAAGCTTGACTGTTGTTGATCTCAAACATATGTGTTATTGTGTATATAATGTAATCACATGTTAAATTTCACGATCACATGGTATATCTACGTATAGGAGTAACGAAATCGGGCTTCAAGTATTAGAAGTGCACCAACACGAAACAAGTAGGAATAGACTTGTGGTTCAAGTACTGTATTTAACAATAAATATAATTATGTTAAATGTAATATAGATTGTACTTACTAGTAAATGACAACAGATTCATAGACAGTTATATAAATAAATTTTAAAATTTTTAATAAACACATTTGTCAAGAACCATTCACTTGATGTGTGTATTTTTATTTTATTTACATTTTTCTTAGTTTATTCGTAAATGCTCAATATCAGTTAAGATTTGTATATGGTAAAAGGACATAAAACATTTTTAGTACGTACCTTCAAAAACATATAACTATCTTTAAGACTATCGCAGATGCAACATTAAGGCACTGCATAATTGTACAGATTATTTTGCATGTTGGTTTTTTATTGACTGTCAATTTGAATATGTAAATAAAAATAAATATTACATATTCAAATGTTTTTTGATGTTACAGTCAGATTTTTTTTTAAAACGGTAAACAAAATCTGTTTTTACTGCTCTCAGGGATGAAGACTTCACCAAGGAACTTCTATGAATCTGTTGTGTTATTTTATATCAAACACTGTACTCTCAGGGCGCGCCAATAAAACGGTCAGGCCTCGTTAGAATTGACAATATAGAATTCCACATGCTATTTAATAATGTTTTGTATAATCTTAAGAAAAACGAAGTATGTGAATAATCGCTAGACTATAAAACTTTTAACAATACCCCGACACTCATCATTGAAGTGCCTAATTACTACGATTGCTTGGAAATTAAAAGATTAACCCCTCAGCCTCGAAAAACGAGACAATAAACATTTAATCGTTATGCGGTCTCTTGGGACCACTCGGCATACAATTACTTAAAATAATACTTAATACATAAACAAAAATATATTACACATACAAACAATACAAAAACGAATTTAAGCAACTTTTTAATTAATAACTGCATTTTTCTAAGGACTTTACTTTAATAACGCTAGAGGCGGTTTTATGGTGTTTGGCTTGATATCTTCCAGTTGCTAAACTAATACGAAAGATCATAGAAAACTAGTAGTAAGAAGTTGTAAAAAAAAAAATTTTCAAGCATTTGTAATACTAAGGCACATCTGATCTATTTATTGTAAATTGTAACTAACCTTGCAACAATTAAATTAAACCTATTCATAAGGGAGTTTCTGCATTACTATTGATGTAAGACCTAATCTGCACCACTGAAACACTGTTTGAGTGGCAGAGTACTGGTTCCATCAAAACATAGTTTGCCATTGACATGAGAAGAAGAAAGTAATACTAACATTATTTCTAAAGCTCCTTTTAAATTTTAGTGATGAGTCTACATTTAAATTCTTCTATCAATGGGACATTAAAGAGTTATTGCATTCTGTAAAATTCACAATAATTTTCAGCATTATGAGCTAAATGCTGATATAAGAAATTAATTGTACATATTAAATCGTTTGTATGTTTCGGGGTAGTTACAATTATTCAATAACTATTTTGCATAATTATGAATATGAAAAGTTTGTGTGGCGTGTTGAGCTGTTGTATTGAATGCTGTTTGTTACCATTAAACCAAAGTTCGCTAAATTTAGTGTAAAAGCTGTTCAAAATATTGATTTGAATAGTTACACTAACCAATGCAGGGTTTAATCGGTATCCCTATTGCCCATCTTTTGCACATGATATATATTAGTAAGTTTCTTTTGATTATAATGTTGTTATTGTAGATGTATCATGTATATATTCATAAAAAATATTATATGTATATACCCAAATAATTGTCATATCACTTGCCACTTGAATGAAATCATTGTCCGATTAAAATTATGTTAAAATTTATTTTAGATAAAACAAATAGATGTCTTTATTTCATAATTATAATTTATTTAGAGTTTATAATAGTAATGAATTATGTAAACTATGAAGAATGTCTATAATACATAATTACATAGATTGTGTGGTTTTATTTTTTAAATATCTGTTTCAATTTCATTGTCTTTGGTAACATAATTCTTCTGTTTTGTACATTATCATTTTATTACCTTACAAGTAAATATAGGAGATAATAAATTAAAATAATATTATTATTTATAACCAATTGTTTTTGGCTACCCCTATCTTTTAAACTTATATGAAGCTATAGTAAAGGTAGTACAAAGAATAAAATATATATTTGGGGCGCTCTACCTGTCAACAATTTTATATAGAAAAATGGAGTAGCTGCAAGTACTAAAACTAAAGTTATATTAGTGTAACTAAGTACCTACTTACAAATAAATTAAAAAACCAGTTAGGCATTTTCATCATAGTACCTCCTTTTCATGGTACGGTATTTTTTCAATTTATAAAGAGCTTCGATTTCTTTTACTACAAATTCACCATGTTTTATCATTACCTTGATCTTCTCTGGATCGGATTCCCCGCCATTCTTTGTGAATACTTTGTGCAATCTCTTCCGAAATAAGTCGTAACCTTGAGGCCAATCCCGACCCAGGAACAGTAACTGAAGAGCACCAAAATCAATAAATACATCACAAACGATAACACTGATAGCAAACTTGGTAAACATGTTTTGTTGTTTGTTCGCTATTATTACGCGATGAAGTTTTATTAAACTCACCGTTTTGTATAGATTAAGAACAGCTTGGCGGTGTGGTTGACTCATTTTTATCCAACAAAAAATAAAGTTGCAATTTTTATGTAAAATTGAGAAATAAAATAAAGTTCATAGTCCAAATAACTTTCATTCACAACAAAGTTTTCGTAAGAAATGTCATTGTCTGTCAATTGTCATGTCAGTTGTACTATTAGCTAGTCGAATGTTGTAGGAATCCTATGTTATACTTGTTGTCTAATCTGCTACATCCCCTCTAGAATCTCATCTGTCTCTGGTCCTACTTTAAACCGCCTTTGAATCCTAAATCCTATTTTATATTGTTTAAAGCCAAGCTCAATGAATTTCGCTGCAGTAAAATGTCGACCTTTACCTGTAACTAGGTGTTTCGGCTAGAGGTTTTCATTTTTAGGAGAATTCTAAAAAGTTTGGCTTTTACTGATATAAAACCTTCAAGTTAAGTGGTGTTTAATAATCTCCCCTCGTAACTGCATTACAATTTGGTGACTTCAAATTGTAATTACTTATGGTTTAAGGAATCCAGTTCCTCGTACTTCTTCTGCATCAACTTTTTCTTATTATTCACAATTTCCTTCTTAACCTTTGCTTTGACTCCTAAAATGCGTTGTAAGTATGAATTTATTTATCAGATGTTATTATTTCTGTATATGTGGCATGTAAATAAATATCTTACATTATATATGTCTGTGTTTACTAATGTATATGTTATTTATATATGTATCATATCAATGCATCTCATCACTCAAAGAACGTAATAATGGATTAATAGATACAATGGAGATGAATGATTTAAATATTACTTAAATTTGATATTTGTCTACATTGTACCTATTGTTCTGGACAATACGTTTTAAATTCATGGTTTGCTTCACTTTACGTTTCTAATCACTGCGCCCATTAATTTTGATGAGCACTATATTATTGCTTTTTATGGTATGCGCTTCAGAAAGTGAATCTAGTGGTAACCGTTGTGGACTACGATCGCATCGGCACGTCGGAGCCCATCGGCAAGGTGGTGCTGGGCTACAACGCGTCGGGCACGGAGCTGCGCCACTGGTCCGACATGCTGGCCAGCCCGCGGCGCCCTATCGCGCAATGGCACACCCTCAAGGACCCCGACGATGGAGAGAAGAAGGATTAAACGTTAATACACGGTAAGAAAGAAATGCAGAAAGAGTCCAGCGCGCTTGGACCAGGGCTGCCAGAGCTTAACTTTGTTTGATATGACTAAATTTACTTGACCCAACTCTAGCTTCATTACAGGTTAAAAAACCTTTAACAGTAACCCTTTTGTACACTTCATTTTCCAATCCCACTATCATAACTGGGCGTCAGATCGCTTCGTGAATAATTTTGTTTCGTACTTTCAGGCGCAGACTGAGTGAGTTCGGTTGCGAAGTGATGTCACAGAAAAGGATGTTTCAAAAATTATTTTACCTGTCCATAAGTAGACACAATTTAGGCAAAACTACTTCTATTGTTATTCGAAAATAATGAAGTTATAAGATTTTATTTAATTTTGCATAATTTTAGGGAACAGCGGTGTAAAATAGGTTGGCTTTACTGGCAGCCCTGGCGCGGACGAGGCAATGTAAAGACAAATGTACGGCACTCTAAAGAAGTAGTGCATCGCATTCATAAATTCATAGAGCGCCATACAATACCTATGTCTTGACAGGTGCCCGGTCCGCGCACCTTTTAGGCACTTTCTATCTCTACAAACTTACCAATACTTTACGGCTATACTAACTAACCCCTACAACTCCGTAAAACCTCTCGATGAGCTATCGCTTGTATAGCTTCCACATAGTTTATATTTGTTTTCTAAACGTCGTTTTTTCAATGCATTTTATCGGAGTCCCGACACTTTTGGAAATAAATTAAATTAAAAAGTAAAGTAAAAGTAAAAGTAAATTTATAAAGTAGGTTTAAGTTCATTCATAATTTTAAAGCGTACAGTCTGTTTAAAAATAAAGTGTATTAAACTTCGTATCTAGAATAATACGAGTAGGTACGACGCGAAATAAACGGTACGAAAAATTTAATAATCTATTATATAAAAATGAATCCTTCTTTCCCTTGGTCATCGCTTCACGTGTGAACGGATGGAACAATTTCGCTAACAATTTCGCTTATTCTCTTTTTGTTGTGTTAATTATTGCCAGGAGGTTCTTTTAAAAGTAAAAATTAAAAAAGTTGCGCATAAAATCCTTTATGAATAAACTAAAGACCACGCGAACGAAGTCGCGGGCAACAGCTAGTAGAAAACAAAACTAACCAGCATGTCTTAATACTTCTCAATTGAGCTAGAAATAAAGGTATATTCTAGCCTGTTTCTGTATATTTTCCAGGTTGAACCAGTTTGACGGAGTTCAAGTGTGAAGAATATACAGTTATTATGGATTTTTTTCTTTCTTATCAATTCGCAATTTTTTTAAACCTACAGGTTATAATGCCTATATAAGTTGATCAGAAAGTATTGCGATATAATTGTGTGAGTTTAATTTATATTAAGACATTATTTATGTTCTGTCCAATTCATCACATCACTATTTATTAGACGTTCTACTATCCTCTTATTCTAATAGCTAGTGAAGGTTGATAGGATTGATTTATTTTAGTTAAATTTTAGGTTAAATTATAATAAAAACCTACATACCTACCTATTAACTATTGTTTTACTCTGGGAGGTAGCTAATGTATAATATAAATATTTTTCGTAATGGACGTTTTTGTCTGTTTCATCTCGATTGACCATCTAATACTCGTATATCGCTAAATAGTTGTGACGTTGGTTCGGCAATATGTTAGAGACGTGAGTGAGGAGCGTAGGAATATTGTTGCTAGGTTTCATTTGCCACTTCCACGACTTTATCGTCGTTATTATCTATGAAAACATTAATTTAAAAGTGATATACTAAATTATAACAGCTTCTTTTCTAACTACGTGGGCTTTGTTAAAGTTTAAACTGTGTTATACTAACTACATTACCTATGTAGTATATTAGACAATCTATGTAGGTACGAAATATAATTTCCTATAACTAAAACCCTAATAAGTATCTAACGCTATGTAAATAAGTTGAATCCTGTTAAATTTATTACATTCTATTTTACTAAAATGTAAGTGTTATAGTATTGATACCCTTTTATTATAAAACCGTTCCTCTAGAGAAGAGAATTTGTCTAGGTAGTTATATGTACTTAGAATTGTATCCTGCAAAGTGGCTAATGAAAGATTATTTTGGTTAGTGAAATTATTTTTCAAATTCTCTTCTTATGAGGGACAAATAGGCCTATCATATAGGTACCTAATTAATCTTTTTATTTTAACTTACTAACAACTTACTAAGAACTTAAAAACATCTAATTAAAGATGCAAATAATATATAATTATTTTATAAAAATCTATTCTTGAATTACGTGATTACAGAGTTTATGAAATATTTTAATTTTAAAATTATTATGGACACTTAACAACCACGTGGTATCATCGAAACTAGTCAAACGTATAAGATTTAAAATAAAAATTATACTAAAGATATTGTTAAATAGTTTGAAAGTTTTTAATCGTCTTTCAATTTTACTGCAATATACTACCTACTAAGCAGTTCATCTCATTAATTTTACCACGATCATTTCAAAGTCCATGGTTAGACATGTGAAGTTCGCAAATCCTATAATAATTTATTATGAAGTCTATATACTTACATACTTAGCTAAAGCTTGACTGTTGTTGATCTCAAACATATGTGTTATTGTGTATATAATGTAATCACATGTTAAATTTCACGATCACATGGTATATCTACGTATAGGAGTAACGAAATCGGGCTTCAAGTATTAGAAGTGCACCAACACGAAACAAGTAGGAATAGACTTGTGGTTCAAGTACTGTATTTAACAATAAATATAATTATGTTAAATGTAATATAGATTGTACTTACTAGTAAATGACAACAGATTCATAGACAGTTATATAAATAAATTTTAAAATTTTTAATAAACACATTTGTCAAGAACCATTCACTTGATGTGTGTATTTTTATTTTATTTACATTTTTCTTAGTTTATTCGTAAATGCTCAATATCAGTTAAGATTTGTATATGGTAAAAGGACATAAAACATTTTTAGTACGTACCTTCAAAAACATATAACTATCTTTAAGACTATCGCAGATGCAACATTAAGGCACTGCATAATTGTACAGATTATTTTGCATGTTGGTTTTTTATTGACTGTCAATTTGAATATGTAAATAAAAATAAATATTACATATTCAAACGTTTTTTGATGTTACAGTCAGATTTTTTTTTAAAACGGTAAACAAAATCTGTTTTTACTGCTCTCAGGGATGAAGACTTCACCAAGGAACTTCTATGAATCTGTTGTGTTATTTTATATCAAACACTGTACTCTCAGGGCGCGCCAATAAAACGGTCAGGCCTCGTTAGAATTGACAATATAGAATTCCACATGCTATTTAATAATGTTTTGTATAATCTTAAGAAAAACGAAGTATGTGAATAATCGCTAGACTATAAAACTTTTAACAATACCCCGACACTCATCATTGAAGTGCCTAATTACTACGATTGCTTGGAAATTAAAAGATTAACCCCTCAGCCTCGAAAAACGAGACAATAAACATTTAATCGTTATGCGGTCTCTTGGGACCACTCGGCATACAATTACTTAAAATAATACTTAATACATAAACAAAAATATATTACACATACAAACAATACAAAAACGAATTTAAGCAACTTTTTAATTAATAACTGCATTTTTCTAAGGACTTTACTTTAATGACGCTAGAGGCGGTTTTATGGTGTTTGGCTTGATATCTTCCAGTTGCTAAACTAATACGAAAGATCATAGAAAACTAGTAGTAAGAAGTTGTAAAAAAAAAAATTTTCAAGCATTTGTAATACTAAGGCACATCTGATCTATTTATTGTAAATTGTAACTAACCTTGCAACAATTAAATTAAACCTATTCATAAGGGAGTTTCTGCATTACTATTGATGTAAGACCTAATCTGCACCACTGAAACACTGTTTGAGTGGCAGAGTACTGGTTCCATCAAAACATAGTTTGCCATTGACATGAGAAGAAGAAAGTAATACTAACATTATTTCTAAAGCTCCTTTTAAATTTTAGTGATGAGTCTACATTTAAATTCTTCTATCAATGGGACATTAAAGAGTTATTGCATTCTGTAAAATTCACAATAATTTTCAGCATTATGAGCTAAATGCTGATATAAGAAATTAATTGTACATATTAAATCGTTTGTATGTTTCGGGGTAGTTACAATTATTCAATAACTATTTTGCATAATTATGAATATGAAAAGTTTGTGTGGCGTGTTGAGCTGTTGTATTGAATGCTGTTTGTTACCATTAAACCAAAGTTCGCTAAATTTAGTGTAAAAGCTGTTCAAAATATTGATTTGAATAGTTACACTAACCAATGCAGGGTTTAATCGGTATCCCTATTGCCCATCTTTTGCACATGATATATATTAGTAAGTTTCTTTTGATTATAATGTTGTTATTGTAGATGTATCATGTATATATTCATAAAAAATATTATATGTATATACCCAAATAATTGTCATATCACTTGCCACTTGAATGAAATCATTGTCCGATTAAAATTATGTTAAAATTTATTTTAGATAAAACAAATAGATGTCTTTATTTCATAATTATAATTTATTTAGAGTTTATAATAGTAATGAATTATGTAAACTATGAAGAATGTCTATAATACATAATTACATAGATTGTGTGGTTTTATTTTTTAAATATCTGTTTCAATTTCATTGTCTTTGGTAACATAATTCTTCTGTTTTGTACATTATCATTTTATTACCTTACAAGTAAATATAGGAGATAATAAATTAAAATAATATTATTATTTATAACCAATTGTTTTTGGCTACCCCTATCTTTTAAACTTATATGAAGCTATAGTAAAGGTAGTACAAAGAATAAAATATATATTTGGGGCGCTCTACCTGTCAACAATTTTATATAGAAAAATGGAGTAGCTGCAAGTACTAAAACTAAAGTTATATTAGTGTAACTAAGTACCTACTTACAAATAAATTAAAAAACCAGTTAGGCATTTTCATCATAGTACCTCCTTTTCATGGTACGGTATTTTTTCAATTTATAAAGAGCTTCGATTTCTTTTACTACAAATTCACCATGTTTTATCATTACCTTGATCTTCTCTGGATCGGATTCCCCGCCATTCTTTGTGAATACTTTGTGCAATCTCTTCCGAAATAAGTCGTAACCTTGAGGCCAATCCCGACCCAGGAACAGTAACTGAAGAGCACCAAAATCAATAAATACATCACAAACGATAACACTGATAGCAAACTTGGTAAACATGTTTTGTTGTTTGTTCGCTATTATTACGCGATGAAGTTTTATTAAACTCACCGTTTTGTATAGATTAAGAACAGCTTGGCGGTGTGGTTGACTCATTTTTATCCAACAAAAAATAAAGTTGCAATTTTTATGTAAAATTGAGAAATAAAATAAAGTTCATAGTCCAAATAACTTTCATTCACAACAAAGTTTTCGTAAGAAATGTCATTGTCTGTCAATTGTCATGTCAGTCAGTAACAGCTGTTTTTTTTTTTAAATATTTCTTTAACGGCTTTGGACTGAGTCTATACGGCCAATTCTGTTATTAATGATCTTCTTGGGTAGTAAGTTTAGGACTGAGAAGTCCACTTTCTTTTGTATGATGATAATAATTATATGTGGTAATATATAATGGTCGTAAAAAATTATTCGGAATAAATTTCTTCAAATGTAGAAGTTATGTATTGGCACAAATATTCGTAGGTTTTTTCATTTTCTAGTAGAGATGGCAAGAGGCGGGGAATGTCCATATCTTCATATGTCTTCATTAAGCCATCTACTACTAGCTACCATCTAATACTAACAGAAACCGCTGGATGTTGAAGGCGGGACAATGAAGAATCAGATGATCCAGAGTTGCCACATCCGAGTTACAGAACACGCACATATCGGAAGAAATAATCTTGATGCGTTTCAAATGGGCTGGAAATTTGCCGTGACCAAGTCTTAGACGATTAATACTCGTAACAAATTTTCTGGAGGCTGATTTAAGCTTGAAGTACCAAGGCTTTCTTAGAATAAATTTTTGTATTTGAGCATACCAATTTCCTTTGTAAACTTTGGTGTCTTCCCAGTCTTGATGCCAGTGGTTGAACATTCGAGATTTTAAGATTGAGTCATAGTCTGTTATAGGAACTGTTGGAGCTGTAAATTGTGAAGAATCGACACTAGGAAATGAATGAAAATACAACACGTATTTTCATTAGGTTATCAACAATCTCGTTTCCTGTGATTCCAGAGTGAGAAGGAACCCACATAAATTCAATTTGTTTGTCTGTTATGTCCAACAATATCTGCCTGATTTTGGTAATGTAAATGTTGGTTTTATATGAGATGTGTAAATTCTGAAGACAAGTCAGAACGCTTAAGGAGTCGGTTATAATTAAGAAAGTTTTGTTGTTTCTCATTCCTCTGATGTATTGTAATGCGGCATAAATGACGTAAGCCTCAGCTGTAAATATTGATGCGTATTATTTTAAGGTCAAAACATCGTCCAAATTTAGAGCTGGAATCATAGTAAGCTGCTTTAGTATTCTCATCGTTTTAGATCCATCTGTGTAAATCTTCCGATGTTCCATCTTTTCACTATTTACAAATTCTAAGAACTCGAAGTTGTTGGATACTTTCTTCAAGCAGACGCTAGGTATCAGAGTCTGAACTTCTACGGTACTTAAGTCCCAGTTTTCTTTATGGTCTATGCATTTACATAACTGTTTTAGATCTTTTAAATGTTCACATAATAACAGGTTATTATTTAAGATATATTTTGTTACTTAGTATTTTAACATAATATTTTTCCGTGAGATACCGAAGTCTTATTAAAACAGGAGGGATTCCAGCCTCTATTTCCAACGAATTTATAGGAGTAGAACAAAAGGCTCCAGTTATTATCTTAGTCCCTTGTTTTGCAAAACTTCTAATTTGCTATACAAAGGTTGACTTATATATTTACCGTAAACAACTAATCCGTAATCATAATGACTTCTGACTATAGCTTTATATACAATATTTAAGATTTTTGGGTCCATTCCCCAAGTGACACTTGCTAAATGTCTCATTATATTTACAGAGTTTTGCATCTTATCAACAACTTTAAGTGCATGCGAATGAAAATTTAATAGAATCAAAAATCACCCCTAAGAATTTATTTTCCTCTACTGTTGGAATATTTACAGAACTATATACAATATTTACAGAATCAAAATAATCTACTTTTTTACTAAATATCATAGTAGAGCTTTTCGTGGGATTTATATCTAATTTAAGTTTTTCTTTATAATAAACATTAAGTTGTTGTAAAGATAAGAAAAAAGCTAGTTCTGCTTGCGATAAATTTCTGTTAGTAGTGTACAACACAATATCATCAGCATATTGTAAAACCGATAACTTTGGAACTGAAACAAAATTATGTAATTGGGAAGTATACAATAAATAAACTAAAGGAGATAAAGTTGCTCCCTGAGGAACCCCTTTTAGGCTATTTTCGGACCATGCAAAATATTTTTAAATTTTAAAAGACTTCACGGGAATAAAAATAATCGAATGTCCATTTAGAAACTTTTCCCGGTATATTGAAATTATGAAGAATTTCGACAAGAGTGGGTAAGTCTATGCTATCAAAAGATCCACTGATATCCAAAAAGGCACTTACTAAATAACTGTTTTCATCAAGTGATTTCTATATATCACCCGTGAATTTCATGAGACTGTCTACTGTGCTCCGACCCTTACGGAATCTAAACTGATCGTAGGGAATAATCGACCTAGATTCTGCGTATAGTTCTAACCTTGTCTTAAGCATGTTTTCGAAAATTTTCCCTACACATGAAGATAAAGAAATTGGCCTGTAGGAATCGGCAGATTTCGGATCCTTTTCTGGTTTTAGAATAGGAACTATAGCTATAGTTTTCCATGAGTTAGGTATCAAACCAGCTAACCACAGATCATTAAAAATTTTCAGTAAAACTAACTTAGCTGAAGAATCCAGACGTTTGAATAGAACATATGGAATATCGTCAAGACCTGGAGAAGTATCTCTTTTACTATTTAAAGATAAGTTAAACTCTGCTTCAGAAAATGGTAAGTTTAAATGTGTATTCAAATCGTTTAATTCAAATAAGTGATTAAGATGTTCAGTGTTAATATAAGGCTGATTAGGTGCTACTTTATCTAGGAAGTCTACTAAAAAGTCCTCATCTTTAAGCTTAGACGTGTAACTATTTCTGTTAAAGATTTTATTAAATTTCCATATGCTACTATTAGAAGTATTTCTATCAAAGCTAGAATATAAATTTTTCCAACTTGATACTTTTTGTTGTTTAATAATTAATCTTTTGGATGCTTCAAGTTTTTTGTACAAAATGTAATTTTCAACCGACTTCAAAAAAGGAGGAGGTTCTCAATTTGACTGTATGTTTTTTTTTTTTGTATGTATGTTACGCGATTACTCCGCCAATTATGAATCGATTTTAATGATTCTTTTTTGTTTGGTAGATCATACTTCATAGGTGGTCCCATATAAATTTTATCGAAATTGATTTAGAACTTTTTGAGAAAATCAACAAATATATACCCAGATAATATTTTGGTTGTGCTTCTTGTTACCGATCTTCGACACATATGAGCCGATTTTAATGATTTTTGTTTTATTGAATAGCTTATACTTCAAAAAAGTTTGCAAAATAAAAATCACCCCTAAGGGTAGGAAAATAGGGGATGAAATCGGTGTTCAGCTGTTAGATTAGGATTTATCACTAAAAATAGATGAAATAAGTAAATTTTATTTAAAAAAATTTAACCAGAAACTAGCACCAAACTAGCACTTCACATGTATCGACGTTATCCAACAATAGAAAATTTTGTTTAAAAAATAAAACCGACTTCAAAACACTAAAATGCTAAAAATAATCCTAACACTTAAGTACCTAATCAGTTACTCTTGGAGTCGGTGCCAGCCGATGAGAGATTCAATGTTTTTGTTTGCACCGACTCCAAAAGTAACTGATTAGGTACTTAAGTGTTAGGATTATTTTTAGCATTTTAGTGTTTTGAAGTCGGTTTTATTTTTTAAACAAAATTTTCTATTGTTGGATAACGTCGATACATGTGAAGTGCTAGTTTGGCTTCTTTAACTGCGTTAGGGCAAGTATCATTCCACCACGGCATAGGTTTATGAAATTTACGACTATTGACACTGGCATTACCGCTGGATTTATGTATTGGAATAAACTCTGTTTTCAGACTATTTAGCAGATCGCAAAATTCATCGTAAGCGGCAAATGGATCCTGACTAGAAAGTAAATGATTAAAACTACTTCTCGATTCGATCGCAAAACCTAACTAATCTGCTTTTGTGTAAAGAAACTTATCTGAGTTAACTGGAGTTTAATATATTCCACAATCATTATTTAAGTAAGCTATAGTAGGAAAATGGTAACTGCCTAAGGTGACTTCTGTGTATACAGACCATTCTACAGATGATGCTAAGACAGGGGTAACAAATGAGATATCAATAGCTGAAGCCGATTAGGGCGTGCGATTGTTGTGGGTTGACCGTCGTTCAAAATGCACATATTAATTTCATCCAGCATGTCATAAATTTGAATGCCTCGTGGTTTGTTAGAAGTACATCCAAATGCAGTATGATGCGCGTTAAAATCACCCATCACAATCAAAGGAGATGGTAGAGATCTAATGATATTTTTAAGAACATTTACAGGAAACCGACCAGCACGTGGAGGGCAATATACACCTAAAACAGTTAATGCGCTATTTCGTTTCATTTGAACACTAATGGATATTGATTGAATTCTATCGGTACTTACAGTAACCATTTCAGAACAAATTATTGAGTTTTTGCAAATAATAGCAACACCGCCGTAACCAGTGTCGCTGTCATTTCGGAACGTTTTTTATCTTCTAATATTTACAGTGTCCGAAGGTTTTAACTGGTTTTAACCAGGTTTCATTTAAAATTAAAATATCTGTATTAAGGGAACTTAAAAGCTCACAAACATGGAGTCTTAGGTTTAAAACTTTGAATATTGTGTTGTACAATTACTAAAGGCTTGCTATCCATTATTGCAAACCTTTTAAAAAACATTTCCTTAATTGTAGAGGAATTAATAGGCAAGCTATTTTCTTTATTACAGAACGATAATAAGGTATCGACTATGGCTTTGATAATCAAGTCATTATTTATAATATCTGATAATAGATTTTTATTTTGGACATCTTTATTTTGTGTATTTTTATCATTCTGAATATGCTGAGGTCGGGAACCTACTGCTTTGGCAAAAGATTTGTTCAGTGTTGGGAAAAAGGAGCCCAAAGTGGTTTTGTTCATTATTCTGCTTTTATTTTCATTTATCTTTTGTTGTTTGATAGGACAAATCCTTGCCACCGCAATATGTTTACCTTTGCAGTTAACACAAAGGGGTTTATTTACATTAGTGCATTCTTTGCATGAGTGAGATTGTGAACATATTGAGTATACTGTTTCGTTTACAAAACTTAGTGGTATGACCAAAGGCCATACATTTATAACACTGGACTACAGGCTTTACATATTCATCCACAGACGTACAATGCATAGACCATAGTTCACATGCTCAGGTAGGATGTTACCTGAAAAGGTCACTGAAACTGTCTGCAATGGGGTGATGCCTTCAGGACTACGTTTTGTAAGTCTTCGAACTGCCAGAAGATTCTGAACTGATAAGTTTGTCAAATAAGTGCTTGCAGCTTAAATCAGTGGGAATATATTTAATAACTCCAATACATTCAGACGTAGCAGCAGGGATAAATGCTTTAATCTCATGAGATGACAAAAATGTGGTGTTGGTTAGAAGAGAGTTTGCATTCTTAGCATTATCAAATATTACAGCATACCGCAAAGCATTTACACGCTTTATTTCTTTTACTCCTTTATTGTATCTGCTGAATATGTTATTTAAATAAATGGGATCCTTGTTTCCGAATTTTACTGTTTCATTAGTGCTCTGAATATAAACTGGGAATACATTGCCTGGAGAGTTATCCGGATAACTGTGGATGTGGTTTTTCTTGAAGTAAGGAGCATGTTTGGACTCTGATAAATCCACCACAGGTGTGTCTGACTTCCTCTTTTTATTACGTTTGAGGTCCGTGCCTCCACTATCAGTACTCATCTTGCCCCTTTCGCGACTTATATTCACTATAGAATTACTTATGAAATATTTTTAGCTCCCAAGAAAAAATTAAACCACCCACCTTGAAGGTTTTCCGCCAAAAAAGAATAACAGCTGTCATTATGTTATGACAATTTACTTTTTATTACCTACGTTTAATTTTACCGGTTTTATTCGCTAAAATCATTGCAACACTTAGATACCCTAACCCACTGAACAAGTAATACTACGTTTCCTAACGTACGATCAAGGAACTTATATGTACTACGTACTATTTTCTAAGGAACTTATATGTTATAAGTTACAAGGTGTAGTTATAAGTTTTAACTACACCTTGTAAATAGAATAATCACTCTGTCGCGCAAACGGTTCTACCCTTCTTATGTTCGAAAAGTTGTTTACCGAATTTCATTTCACCGAAAACTTTTCGACTATTTCGTTTTGCGTTTTTTCATTTCATCGAAATGACCTTTGCCACTGTATTAATTGACCTATTATCAATTCGTTTTTTATTGTTACCCCGTCGTTTCACTTGTTCGAAAAACTTATTACCGAACTTGGCAAGGCCGAAATAACATATGTTCGAAGTATTATGTTTCAAGTATGTATTAAGTATTTTATTATGTTACATACATTTGCCAAAGCTATTCATGTAAGATGATTTAGTTACCAGAAAAATGCTTCCAATATTATAATAATTAATCCTTCACTCTTATCCTTAGAATTTATCCTTAGTTGTTAAGCGCCGGCGGCCGCTGCCGCGGCACACTCGCTCCGTTCACTCGCCTTCGCGCTGTGTGTGGTCACTGTTCTAACCTAACCTAACCATGCTGCAAAACTGAACGCAAGTCTGCACGCATAACTGCATGCTTGCATACAAATAAGCAAGCAATGCATGCATGCAAACAAGCAAGCAATGCATGCATGCAAACAAGTATGCAAACAAGCAAACAAGTAATAGACTAGTTTCCTACGTCAAAAAAATATTATTCTATTTAGTCCGTAAGTTAAATTTAAAAAAAATATTGGACCCATATTTTGTCTTTTGTCAATCAAACAAAAAATGAGAAAGATAAATCGCATCAAAGTGAGCACGTGACGTCACGCCTTGCTAAAAAATGTCGCAAGACGTGACGTTACGCGGAACTTTAACGAGCTATATCTTCATCATTTTTTGTTTGATTGAGAAAATAAAAAATACATACAAATACATAAATTCTGCATGAAATACGAAGGAAGTGGCAGCGCGCCCGCGCCACTCCCATGCCACGCCCCCCAGATAGCAAGGTAGTTTGTTGCAAACTTGATTTTTGTTTGAATTTAAATTGTCACCTCAAATATGAAAAGTTAAGTTTGAGAAAATATTGCTGCAACCTTGTTAATTCAAGAATGATGTCTGAAGTTTGTGGCAATGTTGCAGCAATCTTGCATTTTGCGGTATGTTTGAAATATGAATTATTAAGTTCGTTTTAAAGTTGATACAAAGTTGCAGCTGATGGCTAGAGTTCCGTTTTTTTTGACAAGTCGAGTACATACTTGATGACAGTTGTTTGTTGGCAATGGGGCCGACAACTGTCAAAGTGGCGCCAGTAGCGCAAAGACCTTTAACAAAGCAGTTTTTCTATGAAATTAATAGTGAAATTATATTGAAAGACCATTTCATCAGAGATCACCATGACCATGATCATTTCCAGTTTGACTAGGTAGTCAAAAACTATTCTCTTGGACGTAACCTATACCAGAGAGAAAATTACTGGGCAGTAGTAAACATACTGACCAGATAAACAAACAGATGAATGGTATTTCCATCGGTGACTTTGATATTATAACAAACTTATATTACCTATTTGTTTGCTAAAGAAAGCTTGTTTCAAGAAGAGAATTCAACTACTCATAGCTTCAGTAATATCCAGCCACTTGAAGAATTAGATGATGCAAATGTCTCTCAGTGTTGTTGATATTACGATGACTCAGTCTATAAACTCAGATTTTGCTTCTGGGTCTGGAGAAATTTGTACCAAAGAGACACAGACTTTTTATTTGCCTTATGCTTTGTAATTTCAGAGAGGGTATAAAATAAATAATAAGTACGCAAAAAAAACATATATAATGATTAAAACTTACTTTTATTTCTTAAGGTAGCTATCATAGTTATAATACAGATATTTATTGAAAATTTCTGCTTTAAAATAACCATTATAGAACTCAAGTTTTGTCAACATATATTTGATAAAATTTTCATCTCTATATACATATATCACTTTCATGTCTGAATGTATACACTATTAAATTGCAGTACTTTCTACCACTGCAGTAGCAGCAGTTTTTAGGTGCATGAAAACTTTGTAGTCTTTGGGTACAAGTCTCAAAGAGTAATATAAATTTTCTATTGACCATGCTTTCAACACCTAAAAGCAAAACAGCCACATGTTTACAAGTTGCATCATTACCACTACCTGCTGGACATTCACAGTGCGCTTCTTCAATACTGCCATATTCATCTAATTTTAAATTAACTTCACAATGAAGACTTTTTTATTGTTTTTCTACATATACCTTTTATGTAGGAGTTCTTGCTGGCATCAATAAAAGAGCGGGCTGTTACTAAATGGCGTGATTCATATAGCTGCACCACTTTATCCATATTCTTGTCAGAGCTATATGAAAATAGAAAAAAATGACTGTTAATAAATTACTTGTATGTAGATAGGTGCGTTAGTTGGGTTAGTAGTGCATGTCAAAACATGTTACAACAATAAGCAAATTGATGTTCCTCAATCTAACTGTTTACAGATTGACAGATTTAAATCTGTTGAAGGTTGGCCTATTTACAGGTTGAGAAGGTTACTAAACCACAATGATTATTTGTGTAAGTAAACAGAACCTGGTATCTTGTGCCAATAATCAATTCTAACTTCCAATTAGTAGTTATATAGAAAAATACTACCAAGTACCTACTTTAAAACAGAAATAAGACTTACATAGATAAATAATGCCGTATTTGAGTTTTGTTCAGAGGAAGCTTTGTGTTGCTGTTTGTCTCTGTAAGACTCAGTGTGTGGAACCTTCATTGAAGGTTCATTATCCACAACTTCAGCTTGCCCAAAATTGAAGTTTTGGTCATAAGTCTCTAATCTGTAATATAAAAAGGAAATAACATTCTTTCATTCATCTTAGACTTCAAATATAACCTCAAACTACTTATCACGACAAAAAGATTAAGTTCCTTCGTTTAAAGTTATTATTACAATAATACAATGTTATCATACATTAGATTATATCTAAGTAAGCATTTAATAAACAATGAAACAAGTTTTAGGTCCTACAATTTTATTGTAAAAATTTTAAAAAATTAAGGAAACACAGCTCACCTTTCAATTAGGTCTGCTTTCCTTCCACGTAAAGAAGCGCCTCTTTTCCTTAACTCTTCTTTTAACTCATTAAGTTTCCAAGTGGAATGCATGTTTTTTAAACGAAAATTGCCAAGAAATCAACGTAATTAAAATCAAAAGTTTAACGCACAACTCAATGACAACTTTGACAAGGGTTTGTACTTTGTGGGTTTTACGGCTCTGGGTTCCAGCCCTTTTAAGCCAAAGGGTCTGTACAGTATATTCAGTGTTGCCAGACGTGCGATAATTATCCTAGATCCACGATATTTTTGAGTGTAATTCCACAGAAAAAATCATTAATTATTGCACGATAAATCTACGATAATCCACGATATTTTGCTCAGTTGGAGATAAATTTAGGAAATCATTTTAATCCGTTTAATTGAACACATTTTACGTTTATTTGAACAGTCTGACTCTGACAGCACGATAGTGAATTTAATTAATAATTAATTTAAAACTTTATTGCACAAGCTTAATAAAAGTGTACAAAAGGTGGACTTAATGCTAAAAGAATTCTCTGCCAGTCAACCTATAGGTCATACAGAAAGCTTGCAAAAAGGTGCGGTAAACAAACAAGAAGAAAAAAACATTAAGTAAATAATGCAACAAATAAATTAAGGTATATATATTTAACTTTAATATATATTGTATATAAATATAGACATAATTATTAAGATACATAAATACAAATAAAAAAAAACTGATATAATAATACATAAAATACTTCAAATAAATAACATACATATACAGTGTGAGTCTTTATAATGTGCACATATTAAAATATGGGAAAATATGTTAAATTTATCGATTTTATTTTTATCGTAAATAAGGGGTTTTATTGAGAAATTTTACAATTATTTTAAAAAATATGAAACAAGAACGTTATTTTTGTTAAAAACTGGGTTATAACTTTCGGTTGATGACAGTTGTTTTTCCTTTATTTTAATTTAATGAGGACGCCCCATTATTTACGATCATTTTAAACTTTGTTTCATTGTGATCGATCGTTTAGTTTTAAAGATATGCTATTTTGTTTACACGGGGATCTCAACAGGTAACCAAAATTTTAAAAAATCGATAAAAAAAATATTTTTGAAAAAAAAAAATGTTTTCCGTCGATAAAATTAAATATATTTGCCCATATTTTAATATGTGCACATTATAAAGACTTACACTGTATATACATATACTATATTATGCAATTAATCTATTAAGAATTTAATTTATTTGCTCTAAGAAAGAGATCGACTCTTGTCATCGTAAAATTTGACAGTTTTGAAAAGGGTGAATTGTCACCGTCAATTTGGTGTCAGCCATCATGACGAGAAAAACCGGTTTACTGAATACTTGTGTAGTGAGTACTGCAGTTCAGTTAACAAAAACTTGTTATAAAAAAAGTAAAGAAGTGGGTAGTAAAAAGATTTAAACTTTTCAGCCGTATGTTCTGTTATTTTCTAGATTCGGTAGTTACAAAAACAATAATTTTGTGAACTGGGGTTGTGATAAAAACACGATAATTTTTCAGCAAAACTAAGATAATTCTAACCTGTGAATCTGGCAACACTGCATAATACTGTATAAACTTTTAACTCTTTGTATGAAAACAACGATTGGCTTAAAAGGGCTGGAACCCAGAGCCGTAAAACCCAATAAAAAAAAAAAAAAAAAAAAAAAAATGCATATATTATATTAATCTGTGCCTCTCTTTGTATGAAAACAACGATTGGCTTAAAAGGGCTGGAACCCAGAGCCGTAATACCCAATTAAAAAAAAAATTCATTAAAAAATCTGTGTGGTTGGTGACTGAGTACTGACTAGTGATGTCCGAGTCGCTGTTTTTGTGAATCGAGTCAACTCGAGCCAGTTTATACGGTATTCGAATCATGACTCGATTCCGCGATTCGAGGCAGTACTCGAGTTCTATGTGTGGTATTCGAATGTTGACTCGAGTCTAGTACTCGAGTCTAGAAATTACAAAATGATCTTGATGAGCTTTTTTTCAAATTAGTTGTAATTGGTAATAAAATTAATTAAAATAATTTCATAACAATTAAATTAACTCACAGTAACAGCTAACTGACACAAAACAAGGAAATCAAATCAAAAAGTTGCAGGTTCAACCTTGAATTTATTAGGCATCACTTCATTGCCTGAGTAAACCGAGATCGAGTACGAGCGAGTCAGTAAGTACAAAATCGATTCTTCCTGACTCGAGTACCAGAATCGAATTCGGCGTACTTGAATTAAAATAAACCGGTATTCGAGTAGCCGAGTCCAAAGCAGGAATCGAGTCTGACTCGAGTCAAGCCGTACTCGGCACATCACTAGTACTGACTGACGGACGCCATATTGGTTTGCATAGTACGTGAGTTTGTAACTGATTGAAAAAAGCGCGGGAACTTCGAAGAGTAAAGGCGGGCTCCTTAAATTTTTTAACTTCAATAATTAAAAAAGTTGTTAAATTAAGAGTTTTAACCGCAATTAAGACGATGGGGAGGCGAGCAGGGAAAAAAAGAAAAAAAGATGATGTTCCTGATCAGGATTCGGGGGGTCTCAACCGAGACTCTACCAGCACAACATCAGAGTCGGAGGACGAGGGAGAGCAGGAGAGTAACCATGCCCCATATTATGTTACCGACTATACTCGAATGTATCCAGAGGATTCAAATGCAACAGAGTTTGTCGTCTTTGTACAAGCAGTAGGCAGTGAGACACCAATAGGCAGCAGAGATCTTCTTTCCATTTCAAACTGCATAAGAAGATATAATAAGGGTATTAAGTACTTAAGGGCTCTCAATAAATACAAAATCGGCGTATATTTTGAAAAACCAGGATTGGCCAATGCATTCTTAATAAATAAAACATTTCTAAAAGAAAATAACTTTGCAGCCACAATACCAGCAACATCAACAGAAACAACTGGCATTATTCGTAATGTCCCAGTAAAGTACACAAATAAGAAAATATACACTCTTCTAAGCAGCACTAAGAAAATTATAAGCATCCGTCGTTTTTTCAGAAAAGTTGCTACAGCAAATGGTTTCGTCCGTCAGCCAACTCCAACAGTTGCCATCACATTCGCAGCAACCTCCCTGCCGGATTTTGTGGACCTCGAGGGATGGAGACATAACATCATGCAATATATACCACCGGTAAAGCAGTGTTATCGCTGCTTGAGGTATGGACACATTTCTAAATACTGCAAAAATGATGAGAGATGTTCAATCTGCAACAATAACCACAATTATAAAGACTGCACAATCACCAAAGAGAATGCTGTTTGCGCTCATTGTAATGGTAATCACATTAGTATTTCTGGTCAATGCCCCATCAAACAAAAGAAAATTCAAGAGAACAGAATTAAACACAAAGCACCCACTTATGCAAATCTGTTTGATAAGAAAAATTTCCCAGAACTAAAGACCACTGTTAAAGATTACAAAAAACCTCAAACCAACTTACTTGACATACTAAATACTGATGCATCAGCAATGAATCTTTTAATAGAAACTATAATTAAAATAATTACTTTGAACAAAACAAATGAGACAATAATTTCATCAAAAAATATTTTAGGTATTCTATCAGAAACTCTCAGTAAGAAAGAAAGGTTACTAAGTTCACAGAACAATATTTAAATATAATGCAATGGAATGCTCAGAGCATACTGAGCAGTCGCAATTTATTTCAAAAATATATTTATGATAACTACATAGATATAGCTTTAATATCAGAAACATGGCTCAAGCCTCACCAAAAATTTAAAATTAAAGGTTATCACATAGAACGAAATGACTGTGGAAATGAGCATAATGGGGTTGCTATTATAATTCATAAAAGCATTCAGTATGTCAGGCTCCCAACTTTTTTTGATAATTCTTTACAAAATCTAGCAATCCAGGTAACAATTAATAATAAGAAATACACAATAGTTTCAGTCTACTGTCCAAACAACAGCTCACCAAGATTTCACATTAAGAAGTTCAAAGATCTAATAGATAGTTTACCAAAACCTATTTTTGTAGCTGGAGATTTCAATGCTCATCACACAATTTGGGGATGCAACTCCATAGACCCTCGAGGTAGAAATATATTTGATAATTTAGATGACTGTGACTTAGTACTGTTAAATGACCAACAAGTAACAACTGTAGGTTCACACAGTTGGAGACCGAATGGCTTGGATTTAACTATGGTGAGCTCTTGTTTGGCATTAAATTGTGACTGGAAAGTCTATGATGATCCTTTAGGTAGTTATCATTTACCCACCTTAACTTCAATGCAACTATTTGCTGTATGTACACCATTGCAAACATTTGTTGCTTCAGGAACTGATATTCCTGATCATCCCAACCTTCGATTAGTAAACTGGGAACACTATTCAGACACAGTCAATGAAATGTTAAATGATTTTCCGACTTTTAATTACAACAATCGTCCTCTTGAAGCATACAATTTTTTTTGTGACACAATCAAATCTGCTGTAAATATGTCAATGCCAAATTACAACAAAAATAATACCAATCGTTCCGTTTCACAAACGTCTCGTAGTAACTTTAAACATCTTTCGGTTCCTTGGTGGAATGAACGTTGCGCTAGCGCTGTACAAAACTCTAAAGAAGCTTTTATAAAGTTTAAAACTGACCCTTCGCCTGAAAATTATGTTAATTTTAAAAAATTACAGGCTTTAAAAAAACGCATAATTAACACTGAAAAAAGTGAGAACTGGAAAGAGTTCTGCTCAAATATTAATAGACTGACTCCAGTATCTCGAATTTGGAATACCCTGAGAAAGTTTAATAAAAGTAGCGATTCTAGGTTTCTACAGAATAATGAATGTCCACCTTGGGTTAATGAATTTTTAAGGAAATATACCCCAGATCATGTAGAAGCTCCACCTCCTAATAACTATAATACTTCAAGCAATAATACCTCAGCTAACAGTTACTTAACAGACATTTTTAGCTTATCTGAACTAGTCTCAGCTGTTAAGTCGCGAAAGGACACTACTTGCGGTTTAGATTATATTTCTTACAAGATGTTTAAAAAACTTACTAAAGATAATTTATCAAAATTGCTTTCTATTATTAACGGGTTATGGAAGAGTAATACAATCCCTGAAGAGTGGAAGGTGGACTGTTTAGTTCCAGTTTTAAAGCCAAGTAAAAATAAAGATAGTTCCGATTCATATCGTCCGATTGCGCTCACGTCATGCGTAGGTAAAGTATTTGAGCAGTTATTAAAGCAACGTCTAGAGTTTTTCATTGAAAGCAATCACTTACTTCCTAACAATCAATTTGGTTTTAGACGTGGTCGTTCGGCTCGTGAGAGTTTGGGATGTTTATTTACAGATATACAAAAAGCTTTGACTGAAAATAAATATTTAGTATGTGTATTTTTCGATATTATAGGTGCCTTTAATAATGTAAATCTTTCAGTTTTATCAACTACGCTACTTTCTTTAGGAATTCCCAATAAAATTGTGACATGGTTGTACCAATTCCTAAATAAACGTAAGGTTTTTGTGAAGATAAACAATAAATTGTATGGACCTAGGCTGTCTTACAAAGGAGTCTGCCAAGGGGGTATTTTGAGCCCCTTGTTGTATATTTTATATATTTATAGATTAAATGAAATTTTAGGACCTGATCCTGACATAACAAATTTGCAATTTGCAGATGATTTAGCTATTTATACACAAGGTTCAAATCTTACAAATCTTATAGACAAATTGAATAGCGTGCTTGTTAAACTTCACTCGTATTTAACTTATTTGAACTTAGATGTAAATGCAAGCAAAAGCAAAGTTGTAGTTTTTAAGAAACGTAACATTCAATTGCCTATTTCTAACATAAAATATAATAATGAAGAGTTGCCAACAGAAATGTGTGCAAGATTTTTAGGTGTTATTTTTCAACAAAACTTCTCCTGGAAAATGTATGTCGACTGTCTCATAGAACGATCCCTCAGAGCTACTAATATTCTTAAATCTCTAACTGGTACTCAATGGGGCGCTGACCCTAAAATACTGCTGGTATTATACAAATCTCTGGTGAGAAGCCATTTCGAATACGCTTTCTTTTGTTTTGCATCAGACAAAAAGCTCGTCGAGAAACTTAATAAAGTCCAAAATAAAAATTTACGCATTATCTTAGGTGCTATGAACACCTCACCGATTAATTCAATGCAAATTGAATGCAATTTGCCTCCATTAGATATACGGTTTGATTATCTCCGGAAAATATTTTTGATGAAATTATTGGTTGTAAATAATAGTATATTATTAAGTAAGTTATTTAATGCTAATTTCACTTCCTATTTAAATATAGCATTAAGAGATGTTAAAAAGTTAAAAGACGAAAACAATGTTCATACAAGTGATGAATTACCATGTTATAGTGGTCTTTATCAAAGTAAATTTTTTGAAATGAAGATTATTATTAATAAAAAACTGTTTTGTAAATATGTTGTACATAATGAACTTAATGATTGGGAAGGATACAGGCAGATTTATACGGATGGTGCAAAAACGGTAGAAAATGTTTCTATGGCATTTTATGATCCATGCTTAAAGACTGGTCATGGAATAAAATTACCTACCGTTACAAGTATATACACGGCCGAGGCATGTGCCTTATTAGCTGCCTTACAGTACATAGAAAAATTTGACAGTCAAAAGTGGATTATTATATCAGATAGTATGAGCGTTTTAGAAGCACTGTCTAATCCATGCCACAATGCTAAAACAAATTACCTAATTATAAAAATCAAAGAAAAGTATGTCGAGCTAATTAATGAGGGTAAAGATATTATATTTTTTTGGACTCCTTCGCATATAGGTGTGGCTGGCAATGAGCAAGCAGATTATTTTGCTAAACTTATAACAAATACTTCGGATCTAGTTCCTGCAAAGAATATTAAATTACCACATTCAGATTGCACTACTCTTATAAAAGAATCGTCACGGAGAGAATGGACAGAGCATTGGCAGGAAACTCTTCAAGCAAAAGGAACCTGGTATAGAGAAATAAATAATGATATAAGAGTGCCCTGGTTCTTTAAAGGAACTTTCAAGAACAGAAAATTTTACTCATTAATCTCTCGGTTACGAATTGGGCATGGTCGTTTTAACGAACATCTGCATAGAATGAACATGATTACCTCCCCGTCATGCACATTTTGTAATGAACCAATTCAGTCTCTCCATCACATTTTCTTTGAGTGTTCTGAATTCTCACTTCAAAGACTTATCTTGATTGAAGATTTATTAGAAGTCTATAAAAGGCCTGAAGACATCCCGCGCCGTCTACAGGAACTTCTCAAGAATGAAGAAAACTATAAAGCCCTATATAATTTCATAATTTCAACTGTAGAAGAGCTTTAAACATTATTTGTGAAACGGTTGATGAACGTCTCTAAATTAAAAAAATACATTGAAGATACATTTTAACATAAGACCTGGCTGTATGGCGAAAGCCTTTGCCTTTTCCAACCATCGAGGAAGGAAAGAATGGAACCAAAAAAAAAAAAAAAATTGTAACTGATTTTAATTTAATTACACAATCATGTTATGAGTCGACGTTTGAAATATGTTTTTTTAGTCAAACGATTTTAACATAAATGTTTGTCGATTGTGTTTAGTGCCATAAATAGAAGTTTGTGAAATTGTGACTTTTGTTGTGGGACGTGGATCACTCGGACGCGCAAACGAACCTGCATGACGCGCTGTGGAAATAAAGTAAGTTTATCCAATTATTTAACTATTTACAGACAGAACACTTGATAAATATCTACTATCCAATCCAATCGACGGCGCCTAGATGCTTGCAGCATGTATTTTTCAAGTACACAAATAACCTCTAAAATTCACAGCTTCGACGTAATATTTCCTTGCTCTTGACGATTGTATTTAGAGTACTTTTTAAATTAAAGTCTGATTATTTATCATATTACAACAACTTTCTGTGTCTAACTGTTTCTATGACTATATTATTAAATCCTGAATATTGTTTAGAATACAACAATTATGCTAAGAATCTCCTAGGTCTTACACACCTTAGTGATGATGTATTTGAATTTGGTGCTCTTGATTCCTGTTCTGCCTTTCCCCTTGAAAACTTTTTACAGGTTTTCAAAAAGAATATCAGAAACCCCTTCAGCAAATTATTAAAAGGTTTGGGGAAATATCCAATACTGACTTTTGGGCTAAAAATATATCCCCATGTGATTCAAATTTTCCACGTTACTCTAAATCTCACTCATCAGACTTGCTATTGCCAGGTTGTGATAAGTTGCAGCAATTTAGATCGGTAAAATTTTATTCTTTTGAAAAAAACACAACACATCCAAACTGTTATTGTGTTTTAAAAGATGGTAGTATTGTAACAGTATGCAATATTGTATTTTCCAAAAATATACAGGGTATGGGTATACTTTGTCAAAAGTTTTCAACAAAAGAAAACTTCTTTGCTGCACCATTCATAGATAGTTCACACATAGGAATTCATGTTGTACAAAATAAATTAAATCTATATGAAAAGCCAGTGACTGACATTGTCGGTAAAATAGTACTTCTTCCTTTCCAAAATTACCATGTTGCTATTAAGATGCTACATTCATAATTCTTCAATTTGTATGTTTATCCTTGTCTTGTTGCCATGGTACAATATTTATTTAGTTTGGGGCTAGATAATTAGTGTGATTGTAAAAAAAACCTTTTCTTAATTCCTATTGCCTGTCATATCTTTTTATCCTACCTTTCTTATTCTTGAAGTTGTGGTTTATATAGCTGATGATCCATAGGTATGTATTTATGTTTGTTGATGGATATTAGTGATACCTGATAATTTTCCATGTAAAAATGTAGCAAATTTATTTTCAGATCTTGCATAATGGGTTCCACAAATTTTGCAATAGTCACATTTCTGGCTGAAAATGATGCTCCTGGGATAGTGGCTTTAAATTGGATTATAAATAGCAAAACTTGCTACTATCCCAATGTACGCACCGAGGAAATGAAAAACAAACTATTGAAAAGGAGGGTTGACCCTGAGATTACATGGTCAAAATATCAAATTAGAATTCTTAAAAGTTATGGTAAGTAATTTAATTTCTTTATTATTTGCTTTCCAAGCCTTAAAGCTTCATTAATGAAAATTCCACTTAAAATAAAAACATTTAAGTAAGTCTCAATTTAGTTTTAAAATAATGTACCTACAAAGTGCAAGTGCTTAGTAAAATCATCTTATCTTTCAGAAACATATGGAGAAGCAAGATTACATCTAAAAAAAGCCGAGGATACTTCTAATTTGGACTCCAAAGAAGAAGTGACGAAAAGAAAAAGAAAGATAAAAATTGTTAATTCGCCTGATGACTCGAATTCTTCTGATGAAAACCACTTTTAAAAAATACCTCAAATTAGAAAAAAAATATCGAAAAAAATAAGGAACAGTTAACATACCCAACTCCTCCTAAACCTAATCAGTTCAGCAAAATATATTTACTGAAGAAATTCACGTTAGTTCAGGAAGGATTCAATCCAATAATGTTACAGTGACTACAAACTTAGCTGAAGATAACATCACCGTTCCACAAACTGAATCCTCTCCTAGAGCCGTTGAAGAATATACATATGGTAAATATCTTTATTAGTTATACTTAGATGACTGTCTAGTATAGTGGTTCGCGCTCCGGACTACAAAGAAAATAAAAAAGGGTTAAATTAATGAGGTGTTTTTTCAAGAAGAAGAAAGAATAAGAAAGAGATTAACAGAAAGCAGTTTAATGTCAATATATATTTAATTATTTTGATTGAAATTAAAAAAGGGTTAAATTAATGAGGTGTTTTTTCTAATAAAAATATGGTGCAAATACAGGAAACATATTATTGTACTATAAGAATCTAAACAACTTTCTCATGTTTATGAACTTATGTCTGAAATAGATTTTTGAGTCCTCATAGAACAAACTGTCAGATCTTGATATTTTCTAAATTACCTATTTAGTATTTTGGGATATGACTTCACTTATGAAACTTGTTCAGAATAGTCAATAGAATAATGTGTTAGGTTTATTTGCTCCATATTTACCTATATACATTCCTTTCGGAAAGTTATTTAGTTTTATGAACATATTCTTCTCACCCAGCTTATATAAAAAAAGTAATACATTATTAATTTGCCCCCGCAAATTTAAAATCTATCACTTTTTTTTACACATAGCTAATTTTTACATTGTATATACTGATAGCGATTGGATTACTACTCAGTAAAAATTTCTTACGTGTTATCGACTGGTTTACTGTGTATACTTATCAAATTGTGTAATTTGATAAGTATACACAGTAAACCAGTCGATAACACGTAAGAAATTTTTAATTTTGCGGACCGCACTGATCGATCCGCTATAACAAAGAAACAGCAAGTTTGTAATGTCAAAATTGTATATAATTTGAAGAAATAGACTTTATGCAAGTTTGTTATGTTAATGTTGCATAAACTTCACAAAAACAAACAGCAGGCAAGCTTGTCGCTTGTAAACTAGAAAGTTTGATTCAAACTTGCCTCAAGTGTATACACTTGCCATGGCAAGTTATTCACAAACTTTCCATTTTGACACGTCAAACTTGCTTCAAGTCAGATTCAAGTTTAAAATGCTATCTGGGCCATGCCTGACTTCTCTCTTTTATGTCCCTATTGCTCTATTTCAACGGGACACCCACGGTAGGTGGCGCAAGCAACCATTGACCACCACCAACAAAATTTATCTCGTCTGGTGTCCGCTTGGTTGGGCAATCAATTTAGCGACTTGTACAAATTTTGTTGTTTTGCTCGGTGCTCTATATATTGATCAAAAATGATTAGTGTCTGCCACGCGCACACGTCTGTGGTGCTTCTTCAGTTCACACCACTTTTGGACTACCATGACATTTCGTACGAAAATTTATGGCAATTCAAAAGCAGTCCTGCCGCAATAGCCATGGTAATAGCTCGATTTTGGTTAATAGTCCAATAAAGTTAGGTAAGTACCGTTCTCGACCTACACAGGGTTATTTTTAAAACATCAACAACCTGTTAGGGGGGTAATTGTAAGCCGCCAACCAGTTGACATCAGTTTTTAAGAAGCAGTATTTTTTTTTCAGATTACGATGTTGGTCCCGTAGAAAAAGTTTAGTGCACCAGAATCTGTTCGTAGAGGGTTGTTGATGTTTACCCTGTAAAGTGGTTTACTTGATCAGTGCCACACTACTACAAATTTTGTAGCTAAGCAACAATATTTTGTTTATAGTCGGTCATGTTCGATGACATCTTGTGCCTAATATAATTTGAAATCAATATTGTTGGTCATTTTAATATTGTTAAATAGAATATAGGATAACAATGGCCGATGACGAAGATGCTCTTGAAGAAGGTGGGTACTTGTATTAAGTTTTTAAGTAGTTTTGAGAGTTCAGGACAAACAATTGATTGTTTATTTTGCGGTTAGAATATGAAGTCCTTTGAAGTCATAAACTTCGCGAACGTAATAGCCATAATCTATCGATCACTTAAGGTAACTTATATTCTCTAGAGGCAACTATGCCGCGCCGCTCCGCTGCCGCGACGTTGTAATGCGGTTTAGATCATTAAATCAATACAAATAATATTAGCCGCGCCGTGACGCTCCGCTGCAGCGCCGTGACGAGACGCGTTGCTATAGTGACCTTTACTCTAAAATCATGTTATTTTGGTTGTATTTAAACTATAGTTTATTTAAAGACATATTTTTGCTGACTGTTTTCTTATTTTGAAAATATAAATACTACGGCATTATGTACCTACCTACGATGCCGGAATATTGTACACTTACCACGATGCAAAAGATTTTCCTTTCAAACTTTTACCATTGTTTCTTTTGCAAACGGGGCAGTTGGGGAGGTATGATAGAAACCTTGCTCCCAAATGTTTTGAATTGGTATCAAAATAAGTAGAAAATAGCTATGGAATGACACTTACATACGCGCCTGATAGGTGGTAGGTTTTCTAAATTAAACAAATTAATTTTTATTTGAAACAGTATACAATGGTAACATTTACTAATTGTACGTTAGTAACTACATTAGTTAAAAATATATATGTTTACACCTTACACTATACTTTCTTGTAAAAGGGGAAGAAGAAGAGGAGCAAGAGCAAGTCCCCGAAGAAGTCGAGGAGGAACATGTTGAGGAAGAGTCCATTCTCACGGAGTATGATCCAGACGAGTTTTTATCAGGAGCTGTTAACACTTTGGACTCAAGTATTCCACTAGATTTATTCGAATTCGAGTATCCTTTTTCAATTAAGTCTTTTGTAATACTTACTTTTCGATGGGGGTTCAAAAAGCATACCGTAGGCAAAGAATAAGACATTGTTCAGGCCCTCAGTCAGAGGAGCTGCGTTGATTCTGGAACTAAATCAAAAGACGTGCATAAACATGATTATTTTAATGACAGCAACCTAAATAAATTGCATTATTATTACGACCTGATTAGCGCAATGGCGTGTTAATCCCGCGCAAGGATTCCGGTACGATCACCAGCTTATTTTTACAATAAGTAATATTTAGCGTGACCAACCACCGAGGCGTAGCTTAAACGCATTTTTGTAGGAGTATTTAATAAGCTGCTTGTAGACATTTAATTAGGTACTACGATCTACGTCTTCAAACATTGCTAAAAAGTAATAAAGTTTTTAAAAAAATGACTTATTAAATGTTTATTTTATAGAAATGGATTTTTATTTATAAGTTTGTAGGTAGGTAGATGCACTTAGCAAAAGCTAGTGATCTACTTCGGACTTCATTCTATTTAAAAATGCGGTTTCCGCCTATCAATTACATGGGGCACACAAAAAGTTTTGCACTTCTAACTAATCGGAACTATTTGAATTTCGAATGTTATATTTTTTTAAACGTTGCATCCTTCTTAGTAATTAAAAAAAACAATTGGCGGGAAATGATTTGTCAATTGTTTTTTATCGCACATCAAATTTCTACGTACGCAACGAAAATGGAATTAAGTCGAAAAGATTTTAGAGCGATGATTTTTTATGATTTTAAAAGTTCTCTCTCTCCGCAAGACTGTGCCGCTCGTCTTCAAAATGCTTTTGGGAGAGAAGCACCTTGTTTGAGCACCGTGTGGCGATGGTTTGCTGAATTTGAGAGAGGTCGAGTTTCTTTACATGACGAATTTCGTGAAATGCGGCCTTCAACTGCCGTCAACGAAAATAATGTGGCTACTGTTAAGCGGCTAATTGAAGAAAACCCGCGGATTACCTATGAGACAATTTGAGGACTTTTGGGGATTGGTATGAGCCAAATTCAGAAAATTTTACACTAAGAATTGAAAGACCGGAAACTTTGTTGTCGTTGGATCCCTCATGAACTGACAGCGGAGCAGAAGCGGGCGCGCGTGAAATGGTGCTCATATATGCTACTGAAGTACGACCACGGACATTCTAATGCTGTATAAGACATTGTCACAGGAAACGAAACGTGGATTTATTATTTTGAACCCGAAAAAAAACAGCAATCTTGTGAATGGGTGTTTGAAAATGAGTACAGGCCGGTAAAAAAATTATCGCGTTTTTTTTTCTCAGCTACGGGTCCCATCTGTACAATTCCACTTGAAGATCAAAAGAGTGTTAATGCCGAGTGGTATTCTACCATTTGTTTACCCAGGGTGTTAGAAAATTTCGCGAAAGACGACCCAAAAGCCGCGTTCTCCTACATCATGACAACGCTTCTTCACACACGGCCAACAAAACAAAGTCATTTTTAGTTTCCGATAAAATACAACTATCCTGCGCATAGCCCTGACCTAGCACCCTGTGATTTCTGTATTTTCGCCAAAATCAAAGATTTGATGAGAGGTTTTACTTTTACCAACTCCGAAGAGGCAGTGATAGCGTCCAATCAGCACGTAGAAAACATGCCTTCAGATCTGTAGTCCTCCTGTTTTAAAAAATGGTTCGATCGCATGAAAAAATGTTTAAAATGTAAAGGAGAGTATTTTGAAAAGCAATAAACGTAATATTTTGGTTATAACATGTTGTTTTTTTAAGTTACGCAAAACTTATAGTGTGACCTACGTATTCCCGTCTACTGTCTGGATTGGAACAAAAAAGGATGTGAACATACATTACGTTATCCTATAGTAGTAGTAAGAGTGCACTTTTTCATTTTAAAGTAAAAACACGTATTTTTTTAAAGAGTTGAGATTTTTTTAATGCACAATGCATTAAAAGAAAACATGTTCCAATTATATCTATATATATATATATATAAATGAATCTCTATTTCCCTTGGTCATTGCATCACGCGTGAACAGATGGAACAATTGCGCTAATTCTTTTTTTGTTGTGTTAATTATTGATAGGAGAAGGTTCTTTTGAAAGAAAAAATTAAGAAAGTTGCGCAGAAAATCCTTCATGAGTCATGACTAAACTAAAGAACACGCGAACAAAGTCGCGGGCAACAGCTAGTATATGGAATAAAATATCCGGCAAATGGCCTCCACGGCTCTAATGTCAAGCCATTACTCTTTTTTTTACATACATTTTTCATGACATTTTCACAGATATGTGGCTGCATCTCACCCATGATGCGTTGGGTCTCGGATTTGAGGTCAGGAATTGTTTTTGATTTATTCGCAACTGAAGATTTTACAAAACACCAAAGATTTTTTTTGTACTCATAAAGGTGGAGTTTTTTTGTCAAAATTCGCTCCGAAGTGCTTCGTAAATTTAAAGTTGTTGAGAACGATGCCGAATGATTATTGATGTTTTCGGGTTTTCGGCGACACTCGATTACTGAAGCAATGGTTTTAACAGACCGACCGGTAACGCAGAAGAGTCTCACTGACTATAATCCACTGTTTCTTAATTTTTTTAAACTCTTCGAATGTTTACCACATTATGTGCACTTTCTCGACTTAAAATTCGGGCGGTCTCAGCATAACTTACGTAATTTTTGTAACAATTATTTTATTTAATTTTATTTATTTTGTGTTTAATGATTCATTTAGACTAACATCATTTACCACAAAAGGTTCGTGCATGTGATAAACAATATAAGTTACTTAGATCAAAAACATTTGTAAATCACAACATATTGGTTACGTAATTGGTGTAAAGTGATATTAACTTAGCCCAAACGTCTTCCGCGCATCTTTCTCCCGTGCTGAGCGAGAGAGACAGAAATATAGAACCCTAAACGTGCGAGTGGACGTTTTCATGCCCATTGTCTAACTAATATTTTTAATTAAAATTAGACCTAAGCAATATTTTATTAAAATATACATTTAAATTCAAGTTAATAATATAAAAACAGCCAAATTTATAAAAATCTACAATATTCGAAAAGTAGGAAGGAGGACGTCGGTGAGGCGATGTCACTCTGTGTCTGTACGGTAGGTAAGCTCCACAGCCTTAGTGACGGGCAATCTTGAGGTGAAGATCCCGGGCGAGTCCGTTAAAGCCCTGGAATGTCAGCACGTAGCACCGGCGTGACTTTGGTGCCAGATGGCTCCAGGGAAGTGCAGGATCGCATCAGATCATCAGCAATCATGAGCACACTCTCTGACGAGACTTCCAGTATAAGCAGGGCTCACAGGAAGTTCAGGATCGCTTCAGAGCGTCGGTGGTCCTGAGTACACTCTCTGACGAGTTTTCAGTACTTACAGGACTCCCAGGAATTGCATGGTCTCTTCAGAGCGTCGGCGAACCGTAGGTCACTCAATGATGGAAGCCCTAGCTTTTGAAGACTTGATCCAAACTCGTAGTTACGGTGATTTGAACAATTCGAATGCTTATCGTAAACTGTTCCATATTGGGGCTGTCGTATCTTTATAAGGAAATCTGGGCATTTTCGAAGGTTCCATTCTGTTCCAATTCCTTTTACATTTCTTATTTTACGTACCGGGGCATTTTAGAAATATAATTTCAGACAAATGTCCAACTAATGTCTACTTCTTCTTTTTCTCGCTTAGTTTTTCTTTACTGCCAATTCAATAGAGGTCATGCTTTAATCATATTTTCAAATATTAATTTATAATGTTTCGTCTAGTTTGTCTGGATTTTTCTATCTATTTATGTTTGTCTACTGAATATCTGAATTCTAAATTATATTTATAACCTCTTCTCACACTCTCAGATTTTATCGGGCGTTCATTATTTTCAAATAACGGAAATCATAAACGTGCACGTGCACGCACACGTGCTTATACTAAAATCTCATCAGAGAATGTACTCAGAATCGCCGACGCTTTAAAGGGATCCTCACTTCCCTGTAGCCTTCCTGTTATCAAAGTCACACCGGTGCTACGTGCTGACATCCAAAGGATTCTAACTCGGGATCGGCCCGGCCCAGGATCTCCACCTCAAGATTACCTGTCACCAAAGCTGCGGAGCTTACCTGCCGTACAGATACAGAGGGACTCCACCTCTTCAACGTCCTTCGCCCTTCTCTCTCCTACCTTTCAGAACTTTTGTGAGTGCATACTAGGTAGGTTTTTATAAATTTGACTGTTTTTTGATTATAACGTGTTATTAAAATTTATACTTTAATAAAATATTGTTCATGTCTAATTTTACCTTAAAGAAGTAGGTGGATATAACAACTTCCATAGCCAAAAGGCAAATAATAGGGCTTCACATCGCAATCTCTAGTCCGGAGTCCGATTCCCGCTCGGGTCATTGCAGAAAACAAACTTTTCTATGTCTCGGGTCTAAGTGCTTGATGTGAAACCGTTGTTGTTTTTGATCTTTACTACACAAGTGCTTTAGCTATACTTACCTAAGGATAAGAGATAATGTATGTGATTTAGCCTAATATTATCCATGTTATATTATGTAATGATTAACAAAATAGCTATTTTAGATTAAAGAAAACATTTTAGGAGTAAATTATTAAATTTTAGTCTGAAATTCTAACTTATTCCATTACAATCACTACTTATATCTCTACACACAAAATTATTAGGATACTCAAATCGTTATAAAAGTCAATTAGATCAATTTACACATGGTATTCTCCTAAAAAAATTATGTAACTACATCGATTTAACTGTCAATTTTTAGACGATTTGCCCGAAAATAACCTAAAATAATGATTCCTTGTACAGTAATTAGTAATCTTTGTTTTACAACTTTCTCTGAAAGTGAAAAAATAACATAAAATGTATCACTTTACAGTTGTTAGCATAAGGTCAATTTAGTACAGTGTACTATGAATTATGTTCTATTATATCACTATATACTACTATAAAGTTTCGTGCTAAGTGATTTAACTGGGTTTATTATTAAATTTTAAAGAAACTACACACATTATTTTCCAAATTGGCACATTGATTATTTCTAACATTACATTACATTTATTTTCACCAAAAAAAATATTGCATCAAGTTATCTCCTATAGCCACGAAGCAGGATTTTTTTTTACTTCGGATGCGATTTCCCAAAAATCACTATTTTCGACTTAGATCCCTTTTCACTGAAGGTACAGAATTACGTTATGAAACCGTCTCAACGTCACGGCACTGACGTTTAAGCGACTGATCGGCAACTTGAAAGAGATGTGCCTGAATGATCTAAGAATGATGACACGGATTCGGCGTGGGGTAGTCGAACGACAAGCATGGTCAATCTATTTTAATGTTTTTTTATTTATCATTTAAATAGCTTTAGAGTGCAAGTTTGGTGTAGTTTGTGTTGTAATGTTTTGTGAAGTGATAAAGATCTGAAATTATTGAAATATCATTGTATTCAACGCCGCATCGAGTAGCAAGTGACTTGTAGTAATTAACGTAAACGCTCCTATTAACGCCCCCCTAAAATTTGTATTCTAATAACGCCTGTGTTATTTGATAATAAATAGGACGCGGCCGCAACAGACCCAATTTTCATATTGTCGCGCTCCCGGCTATGTAAGTGCACCTTATTTTTACTCAGCGATATTAAAGCACTTAAAATGGGTATACCTACATGCTTTTGCATAATAATAATAATGTGTATATCAGTTTCCTAATGAACCCTCAATATTGCCTTTCAGATGTTTTTTTGTGGTTTAATTTCAGTTTTAAACAAGGGCGGTATTAGAAACAATTTTTCATAAGTCGCTTCTAATAACGATCCATGGCGTTGTTAAATTATTGACATGGTTTTGTATTTTATTATTTATTTATTTAATTACGCATTTAACCTCGATATTTTTTTCTTGATTGATTTATAAGAATATTTCACAAAATTTGATCAATTAACGCCATACGTTTATCCTTATAGCTTTTTCGTAAAATTCTGTTTGACTTTAACAAACACCTCTATTAACGTATGGCAGTAAATTTTGTAAAAACCGTTTAAATCCAAATTAGTACCTATTTGATTTAATATAAAACCTAATAGCAATGACACTTAACTAATCAAGTTTTCATTAAAGTCAATATTTTAGCTAGTTACAGTTTCTTTGTATAGTCGCTAATAGAATAAAGTATTCCTCATACCTAATTTTATTACCGTCTCATAGCTACAACGCCACCTGCGAAGAGTTAAACGTTTGAATTTTGTACATAACTAACATGGTAAACGATACAATTTTGTATGCAGTCCATTTATGACATGATACCAATCATGCGTTCATCATTTCAGCCATAGGACGTCAACTGCTGAACATCGCCTCGCCTAATGGCTTCCAGATTTGTCGGTTGAACGCGGCCTGCATTCAGCGGCTTCCAGGTCGTCTGTCCACCTTGTGGGTGAACATCCTAGACGTCCTAGAGAGGCGTCCATTCCAGAACCTTTCTTCCGCACCGGTCGTCAGTTATACGTGCTATGTGCTCCACACTGCCCCTTCAGCTTGCTAATCCGTTGGGCTATGTCAGCGACTTTTTATCGTTTATGGATCTTCTAATTTCTGATTCTATCTCGCTTCGTATAAAAAAACACCGAGAATAGCCCTTTCCATAGTATGCTGTATGACCTTGATCTTTCTTATGCGTCCAAAAGTGAGAGGCCACGTTGCAATACTTGCAGTTCTATATGTCATCACTGGTAACACACACTGGTTGTATATTTTAGACTTGAAGACTGAGGTATTTTGGACGAAAAGACGTTGCGTTGTTTCTCGAACGCTGCCCAGCAGAAGTAGATTCGACGATTGACCTCCTTCTCAAAATTGGACCTACCCAACTGGATCACTTGTCCTAGGTAGACATACTTTTCAACAATATCGAGAGAAGAGCTCCCATCTTCGTTTTTTCCATGTTCATTCGAAGACATATCTGTTGGGAAACTCGTCTTAGGCCATCGAGCATTATGTAGCCGCCGTTAATGTTGATGCCGAATTATTTATATTTCAGGAGCTTGAAAGCGTCTTCCAATGCAGCGGTGAACAGTTTCGGAGATATAATATCTCCCTGCCTTACGTCTCGCTTCAGAGGAATCGCCTTTGTGCTCCTGTCCCGGATTAACATAATGGCGTTTTTGTATGAACACTTCAGCAACTCGATATACCGATATGCAATATAGCACCGCTGGAGAGACCGTAGCAGCGTATGGATGTGGTCTATGGTAATCTCTAGAAGTCATCTAACCTATGAGCGAGACGATTCATGATGACTCTCAATAACAGCTTGTAGGTTATCCCCTTTCTTGAAGAAGAGCACCACTAAACTTCTGTTCCATGCCTCCGGCGTTATTCCCTCGAATAAGACAGAGTTGAAGAGTCTCTGAAGGTTTTTCAGTATCAGTATTTCACCCGCATTCAGAAGTTTTGATATGATTCCGTCATCACCCATCATAATCTCGTATAGGCTGATTTCCGGGATATCTTCGGTATAGTGTCGGGTCAGCTTAGGTCTTGAATCAGTGGCTAAGCTACCAAAAGTTTAGTGACTGAGGTATAACTGCCCATAAAACTTCTCAATCTTCATCAAAACTATAGCTTTTGTCGACGTTATACTACCGGCTTTTGTCTTTAGCATTGTCAGCTGGCTGTGCTAAATAGACTTGTCTCTTGCAAAAACTTTGGAGCCTTGGTTCCACTCTATCGTCTCTTTAATACTATTTGTATTAAAGTTGCGTACATAATGTCACAAGGACTTCCTTATCCGTCTATTGAGCCTTGGCGTTAACGGAGGTCTGCAGTGCCATTGAACGTCGTTTTGCCACGTGGTTGAGGGTGTGGTCAGTAAGCTTTTGCGGCTTGTCTTTACGACGGGGTCTCAAAAATTTCAACTCGATCGCTTGGACTGTTTTTACAAACCTGTTGTTAATCTCATCCACTGCTTCGCAGTTCTTCAGGCATTTAAAGCGATTAGACAATTCGAGATGAAAGCTCAGTAAATATGGGCATTTGAGGGTCGGAGTGAAGACTTCATCATGCGGGATCTTTTCAGCTTGACGTTGATATTCAATGTGCCTTTGACCATTCGGTGATCACTTTTGGTTTTCACCCTATTAATCACGGAGACATAATTGAATATTCGTCGCTTTGTGGTTATAATGAAGTCAGTACCCATTTTATCACTCAGCTCTACAATCTTATCATCAATCCCTAAAGTGCGTACATTGTATGTTATCAGGGCCAGTCATCTTTAGGGGTGGTATCCATTCCACCTCCGAGGATTCTTCGCATCCACTGCCCTGCCGTCACCCTGACCGCTACTGTACTCAGGAACAGCTAGACCACTGGAAACATGGTCTTATCTGTACAGATCATTACGGGGGATCGTCAATACTCGCCACGCTTGGCAGACCATTTGGCGAGGGTTTTATATATTATTTCACACGCAGAGTCTGCTGCCCTTCTCGTGCTACAGAAATTTGTCACTTTTTACAACACGGCTTCTATTTATGGTGGAGATATGTATTCTTTATGGCCTCACAAAGCAATACTGTGACTATAAGTAATTAAAGTGATGATTGTAACTGTGATTATTTTATTAATATTTTGTATCTTATAACTGTTATTTGTGCTACTTAAATAAATATTTAAATGGACTTACAACTATAACTTTATTTTAAATATTTTGTATGAAAAATAAGACTATATTTATAGCGGTCGGTAATAGAAACATTAAAAACGTTAATAGATTCTACCCCATTACACTGGCGGTAATAGGAACAACTGCATTTTCAGATTAAAATATTATTTATTAATTAGTGTGTGATTGAACACTAAATTTAAGCACTTAAATTCATAGAATACTTCATCATAATTATAAATAAATTAAAGCTTCTTTCCTAGCATAACGACTTAGACCAAATTTTTTAAAGTTAATCCGGAGACAGCTTAAACTGGCGGTAATAGTAGCTTTTACGTTACATAGATAAAATAATAAATAACAATACGCTGACATGAAATTCGATTGAGATGTGTAATAGACAGGCCGCATATTATCCGAAGCTTCTAATAGAAACAATCTAGAGCAAACCTGAAGGCACTTAGGTGCATACATTTTGTACTAGATCCTGCTTGTAAGAAATGTTTCTTGCCGGTCATCCGGTTCTAATTGAAACGTCATCATAATTCTTGAGAGGCTAGTCTAACATATATTTTGTACTAGACCCCGCATATTATCAGAAATTTGTGTCAGTCTGGCAGACGTCGCCGTATGCTGTACACGCGCTTCTTGTTGCAAAATGTCAAATATGAAAGTAGGGTTGCCAAAGGTTTACTTTTGTTAACCGACTACAAATAGGAGGAAGTTCTCAATTTTTTACCCTTACAACCGACATCAAAAAAGGAAGAGTTTCAAACAGCTATACCAAGAGCTATACCTAGCTTAGGAGAATATATAAACAATGATTTTCTTCTTTAATAAACTAATTAATAGTACCAATAGCAATAACGTGTAGCCATCCTTAACATTTGCACAGGGCAAACGTCAAAAGTCGGAGAGGTGTGTCGTGGCGGCGCAGTCGGCAACAACTGGCGCCGGATAATGTGCGGGGCTTTGACAGCTCGGTCCGAAATGTTTCATAATAGAAGCTTCTGATAATATGCGGCCTGTCTTATGTAGTTTCAATGAATTCTATCGACATGACCAATAAATCATCAAAAACTAAATTGACATCTAATAATTCTAATATCCAGTCCATGAATACATGCATTTTCCTTCACCCAACCACAGCTGATGAAATATTCAAAATAATAAATTCTCTCAAAAACACAGCTTCGGTAGGATATGACGAATTTACTACAAATTTTTAAAAATATTGTTCATTGATTTTATTTGATTTTTGAGTAACTACATAAAAAAGCCAAAAAAACTAAAATTGATAATTATAGACCAATTGTACTAATCCCTGTTTTAACTAAAGTATTCGAAAAAGCTTTCCATACGCATATACAATTTTCTCAAAATGCATAATATTTTAGTAAATGAAGAAATTGGATTTCGTACGGGTAAATCCACCATGCTTGCGACATTTAACTTAATCAAGAGTATAACTAAGTATAAAGATGAAAACGTAGATGTGACTGCTATATTTTTTGACATGAGCAAGGCATTTGATTTCGTATCTCATGAGATTATTTTCCAAAAATGTGATAAAATATGTGGTATAAGAGGTACAGCATTAAACTGTCTTAGCGATCTTATCTCCCAGACATCAATATGTCCAAATTGAATCTTTAAACTCTGGCAACGAAGAAACCACTTCAAAATCTGTAGTTTCTCTAAATAATGTAGTTGTTCCACAAGGAACAATTTTAGGAGCTTTATTATTCATCATTCATTTTTAACTAATCATCAATGTAACTTAGTTGCAGATGACATATCAGTTGTAATCTCATAAGCACCCTACCAAAACTATACTGAAGAAATAACAACACTATCATACTGATATCAAATTGGATGGAAAATAATAACTTAGGTACACATAAATCCTAATAAAATTAAATACGTACAATTTTTTGACAGAAAACCTAAAGATAATCTTAGTATTAAAATTAACGACGAAAATATGACTAAACTCGGATACAGTTATTTTCTAGGGTTTTATTATAGATAGTCAGTGTTTGTGGAAACAGCAACAGAAAACATTTTTTATGCTTTTTGGCGTCTAACGACCAAAGTAAAACAGAAAGCTGCTCTAAAGGCATATCATGGATATGTAGCATCCAACCTCAAATACGGCCTAATATTTTGGGGGAATTCCGTAGATATGCCTAGACCCTTCATATCTCAAAAACGATGTGTTCGTGCCATACGCAACGTTCCTCCTCTAACCTCATGCAAACAACTATTTCCCGATCTGAATCTCCTATCTTTTCCATCAATGTATATTCTGAAATGTTGTGTATTTGTAAAAACTTATCCGTCTTTATTTGTGCAACAAGATGATTATGCAACTAAATCAATCAGACATCGAGAAGGCTATTGGTAATATAGTTATAAGGTGTCCGTGATATTGCAGACAAACTGCAGGAGAGTCGCCTACTCTGGTAAGGCCATGTTTTGTGGAAACCAGCAAGCTACGTAGGAAACAAATGTGTGGCCATGCCGCCACCGCCAGGTCCTGGCAAAAGGGGTAGACCCAAGAAATGCTGGCTTAACGTCGTGAGGACTGACATGCGTGCCAATGATCTCACAACTAGAGACACTCAAGACCGCGCGAAGTGGAGGAGTAAATCAAGGAAAGCAGACCCTGTGCTCCAAAGCAACGGCTTTGGACGCAACCGGGATTGATTGATAGATGAAAAAGAAGAAGAAGAAGATCGGGGAAGGTTATTGTTGCCCAAGATACGAACTACTTTATATAAAAGAAACTGTTTTTCAAGCTGTATAAAAATATATAATAAACTGCCGCATTCATTGACTAAACTACCATTAAATTTATTTAAAAATAGACTATTTAACTGGCACAGATAAAATGTATCTACTCAGTTGTTGAATATCTAGATTGTAAAGTTGAAATAATTGATAACTGACGTATTTTCAAAAATGTATGTATGTGTGTATAAATTTAATTAATGACTTTAAAATGTTTGAAGGCAACTTATCTCCAACTTATTTGTTGTTTGTTGATATATTTGTATGCTATTGACTATGGCTGAGTAAGCGAAACCTATGAATATGTTTGTGACCTTATATATGATGTACGCTATTAAAAACAAATAAATTATTCTTGATTCTTGATTCTTTAGACCCGATAGCGTCTTGTAACCTGCTTCTACGGGAAGAGTAGACTCCACTGAATCCAAGAGAAGCAATACAAACTAAACACCCGTTATTTATTGTAAATATATCAATATGCACTCGACATTGGCAGAATCACTGATCTGCTTAAAGATCGGGGTGAGTCCATAAAAATGACGGCCGAATAGGTATAACCAGAGAACAGGCCATTTGTCCTAATTTTCTATTAACTCGCAACCAAGATATTCCTATGGATACAACTGCCACAAATATTTTAACCTTTGCGCGTGCGATGAGACTGTCGTGTGTTGGGCATCCGGCAGCATTATCACCTTCATGGATGTCAACACCAAGCAAACCTGGTTCCGTAGGAGTACCACTGGAGGCTCTGTTGGACATATCACAGTAATAATACCAGCCTCCATAGCATGACCACCAAAACACGATAATGATATAGCGATTTATCAACACCAACTGTAAAAATATGACAGATATTCGAAGGAATTTTAAAAAAACATCTACAAAAAATATATATATTTGGCATTTGTTCGTTCTGGTATAGCAGAGGCGTCTTTACCTATTGTGCAGGATGTGCGTTGCACACGGGTGCAGCGGTTCTAGGGGGCGCCGAGCGCCGTTCGCTACTTTATACATTCCATATAGACCACGCGCTTGCTAGGGGGCACGATGTTTGCACACGGGCGCTACATGAGCTAGAGACGCCTCTGTGGTATAGAGTACTGTAGCTAGGTCTGGTCTCCTTATTAGTCCATATATAGTGATTGATCGAATTCAAAAAAGATTTATGAGGCATATCTCCTATCAAGGTAACAAGGCTAAAAAGCTTCTCTTTTACAGGGAACGCCTAGACTATTTTAAATTAAATAGTTTGCGAGAGCGCAGGCAGTTATTAAATCATATGTTCCTACTTAAGGTCTTTAACGGCGCAGTTGATTGTCCTGAGATATTGCAGTCTATTAAGTTGAACGTTCATTGTAGCAGCTACGTTCTTTTTTAAACATGTTTGTCAAAAGCAACCTTGGTCACCATTGTCACCATGAATAGACTCCAAAGACAATACAATAAACTCAGCAGAGAATGTGACATCGACATCTTTGCTGACTCCAAGGGAAAGTTTAAAAGGAGGATTTTGTTATTCTTATCTGTATCTGTTTAGCCAATGTCTCATTTTTTAAGTTGTAGGTTATCGATTTTTTTAAATAAAAATAAGAAAAAGCAATTATGTTGGTAAGTACATTTTTTGTTTGCACTGAAATATTAATGTAACAAAATAATTTAAGTCACTTATGTAACTAAAAATTATATACCTAGTCCATTATTGCATGCCGTGGCAACCTGTTAGACAGCCAACGGCACAGTCTATAGCCAATATTTGCATGTCTTACCAATTTTCTTGTAATTGTGCTTGTCTTGTTGGTTGTCCTAATAAAAGAAATAAAAATTAATAAATATAGCCGCCATGTTGAATCGCCGTGCCGGTGACATCACAAGACATGGTATGATCGCCGTTTCAATAATAAATTAAAATGGCAGCTATATCTATCATATTTAAAAAAATACAGTAGGTGTCAATAAATCGCTACTCATATCGTGTTTTGCTGGTCATGCTAGGAGGGCTGAAATGTTATTTGATTGTGCTTTAGTTTTATCCTCATCCTTATCAGAAATATTGTTTTGAAAAAATGATGCGGGTTACGCTAGCCTCATCTAATTCGTTGTAGTGATCAAGCACCCGATTAACTTTTTTAAAGGTAATCGGAAAAAAAATGGATTCGAGATTTTGGGGTGTGTAAAATTTTGAATGTAGCTCAAATATAAATTCAAGTGGGTAAGTATCCAGAATTTTAGAAAAGGATCATCATCATGTCAGCCTATTGCTGTCTACTGCTGAATGTAAACCTCCCCCAAAGAGCGCCAAAGATTTCATCTCACTGCCAGCTATCTTCCTAAGCTCGTCGGTCCATCGAGCACTACGTTTGCCAAGGCGCGGTCTCTACTCGAGAACCCGTTTACCTTCTCTACCTTTCATATAATATTCCAGTTAAGGATGCTCCTATTTGAACAAGAAATCTATTTTTACAGTCGTTCCGCCAAGACCCCAACTATCGAATTGCCATTGCCGAAGGCCGGGAAGGTTACCGGGATCCTTTGATCCTACTGTATACATGGCCACAAATGGACATCGATGCAGTCCTACGTGACGGGACGACGAATGCGTATTCTGTACTTGATTTTAGGTACCTAATTACAAATACCAATAGACTCTTCGCAATTTTTTTTGAATGTTGAATAACGACAATAACCAAAGCCTTCCTTGAATCTTATTGTTTTTTTTTTTCAGTCCCGATGGTGAACTACTTGCATCTGTCGGTAAAGAACCCGACTACAACTTAACCATTTGGAATTGGAAACGACACAAAATTTTGTTGCGCACCAGTGCTTTCACGTTCGATGTAAACGCAGTTATGTTCTCGCCTTATTGCCCGGGACAACTTACTACAGCGGGTAAATTGAAATTAAATTTAAAAAAATTGTAAAACATAATCTCATTCTACGCACTGCGTAGTACGCAGTCATGGATAGAGCGTATAGTGATGGATACTTATGGGAAGTGTAACTTTCCTGTTCCTTTCCAAAACATTTCTAAATTTAGTATTACTCAGAAGTATTACTTAAGTGGTATCATATTTTGCGGTGTGGTCTTAACGGTCTATCACGTTGACCTAAAATGTAATTTATAGAGTCAATTCTTTTTAGGTGCAGCTCACATAAAATTTTGGAAAATGGCTGAGACCTTCACAGGTCTAAAATTAAAAGGAGAACTTGGAAGGTTTGGCAAAACTGAAATATGCGATGTGCTAGGTGTTTATCCCATGCCCGACGAAAAGGTATGAAATGACTGTTCTCTTAAAACATAAAATATTACTTAACTATGTAGGGAATAAACAGGCATGTAAGTGGTGATTTACCTATTACTGATTTATTTCAAATAATAAACTAGGTGCTATCAGGCTGTGAATGGGGTAACGTCTTAGTATGGGAAGCTGGTCTCGTCAAATTAGAAGTCACACAACGTGGACGAAAAAACTGCCACAAAGCACCAGTCGTAAGTACCTACCTAGGGAGGTTTTTGACTTCTCATTTTCTAGAAATCATGTAATAAGTAATTGCAGGTGATAAAAATTATGTTCTTTCTCAGATACAATTCATGCTAAGCCCCGCTGGCGATGAGGTAACAACAATCGCGCGGGACGGCTGCGTGCGCGCTTGGTACTGGGACACGGTAGAGCAAGCCGATCCACCCGAAGACGATCCCTACGTAGAGCTAAACCCTGTTGCCGAAACTTGTGTATGGCTATTTAGCGGAATTATCATTTAACTTGCAGTTCGGTTATAATTACTCATAAAAAGAATTTTAAAATCTAAATATAATTGTTTTAGGTACCTAACTGCCAAATTATGTGCCTGAAGCATCAAAAGGACATGTACTGGTATGCCCAAGTAAGTTGTTGTTACAAATTTTGGAAGTTATGAAATAAAATGTAGCATTAAGAAAAAAATTTAAAAAAAAAAAAAAAAATTAAGTTTGTGTGTGATGTCCAATGTATAATAAATGTCTTTTCTTTCTTTCTTTCTTCTTTCAAAAAAATATTTTTCTTTGTTGTAGGACGGGAACGGTGGACTATGGACAGTAGAGCTCGAAATAGATAAAATTGAATGTAACCACCGTAAAGTCATGACATGCCACGCAGGAGGCGTAGTGGCTATGGCCGCCCTACGAACCCATCCGATCTTAGTCACAGCGGGAGATGATGGGTCCCTGTTGGCTTACAGCACCGAGAATCACGTTCTACTAGCACGCTACCAGTTTCCAACTGCTATAACTTGTCTTTTTTATCCTCCTGTGGATGTGAGTGCAGTTGCTCTTCTTACCCAATCTTTTTGACCAATTTTTTCTACGTACTGTCGAGAAAGTGTGTCATGACACTGGACAGCATGACTCATGCGTCCGCCAATCACGACTGTTGTAGTAGTTGGTTGGTGTGTATGTGTGTGTGTGTGTGTGTGTAGCACTGATCTATCGATCAGTGGCTGCACCCGTTTGTGCAAAATTACACGCACGCGCCTCCTGAATTTACAGATACTATGTGTACACGCATCAATGTAGCAGCTTTGATTGGCAGATGAAAAGTGTAGGTCTGGGTGAGTTGTTTGCGTAGACATGCGCTTGGAGACTTACAGTACAAAGTGGTAAACCGCTTACCTCATCAACTTTAAAAGACCATGCTTTTACTATCACCACAGTTCTTTTCACAAAAACTTCAAAGAAAACTTAGTTTTGCATCTAAGGCTTTTATTGCAATTTTTATGATGTTTTTACTTCGTTAAAAAGTGCAAATCGTAACCATTACTTTCTTAACAAATTCTTTGATTTCCAAGGTCGACGAAACAAACCGCATAATAATGCTTGGCTTCTCCGACGGGATAATGCGCACTTTACTGCTCCACCCAGAGCGCTTGCAGGCACAGGCCAGCATGATTGACGTCAGGGTGCACTCCGCACTCACTATACATAGCGAGGACTCTATAAACGCTGATGTTTTAGATATGATATCGGTAATAATCTTGTTGCTTGTATTTTTCTTTAAATATTTATTTTTATAAATATAGAAAATAAAAACAATTTTTCCTTACAGCTCTTGAAGCCACACTCAAAACCCCTCGTGCAAATAACAATAAATGATCAGCGCACGTTAGTGGTGACCTGTGGACAGGACAGCACCATATTCATGTACCGTTTAGAAGCAGGAACACCATTCGTACTGCAACGACTTGGTTTTATCGAGACTCCAAACAATATCGCCTTTATGACCTGGAAACCAGAAGAAGTAAGTAATCATCAATATTCACGCACGACATTAGTTTAGTTGACATTTACTCCTATAATAATTCTTATAGGAACGCGTCCTTTTGCTTTGCGGGCAAGTCGGTTTACTCATGGAAGCTGTGTTACCTGAAGTGCCTATCCGCAAATATACAGAAATCACTACTTTCAAACTGGATTTCGTATCGTACAAAGAAACATTGGTAAAGAAAAATTTGTAAGTATTTTTTTTATAAAAAAAACTTATTTGTCTGTCACACAAAATAAACGATCTGCTATTTTTTTTTTATTAAGTACGTCGGGCGTCCTCAGCGTGAGATGCGCTTGTCACCTTTTTTTTATTTTCGTTTACACGCTACAACAACAAACCGCAAACAAGAGAAAACTAAAAAAATATATTTAAAAAGCATGCTAAAAAGTTCCGCCACTCGGTATTAGTCTTGACAACTCATAAAGGGCAAAGGGTAGATAAATTAATCAGAAGAAATTAAATTTAAAAAGTTAAAAAAGCTTATTTTATGTTTTATTTACACTTTTTTCTGTGTAGTTTGTTATGATATTCAAACATGAACCATTATATCGGTTAATTGTTATTTTATTATAGTATGCGTTATCGTCCTTTCCCTCAAGAAGAAGATTTGGCTAGTATAGATGAAGAAGCATTAAAAGCTAAAGAAGAAGCTGAAAAAGAAAAAAAGGATGAAGACGAAGAAGAGGAATGGTTAGGAGAAATACAACTAAGTAAGACACCCTAAATACTTTGTGATTTTTTTGCATTTTTGCAAAAAAGTGTTAAGAATGTCATCAACGTTAATATACTCACAAGAAGTTTAAAATTTTGCTAGTGGAAAGTGAAAGTATGCTTGGTACGACTATAACTTGGGCGCATTACTGCGAGGAAGGTATCTGGGTGGTGCAACGTGGAACTGGAGCTCTCCTGCTAGTAACACCTGGCAACAACAAAATTCTCAAGTATGGACCTTTTCCTGGCGCCTGGTGTGACGACATAACTTCTCTAAAGTTTGTGTAAGTTCTGAGTAAATTAAGTCATCATTAATCGGTCTATCAAAAATTTTCTAAGCAGCACAAAAAATTACATCATCATTCATCATCAAATGAAAAGGTAGGTAAATCTGTTGTATTAATTTCAATGATAAGAACGAAACCTGGACTGTTGTTGTTACTGTTGTAGAAATAAATGAATAAATAGTATTAAAAGACAGCAAAAGGTTTACATTGAGTTTATTTATGACAGATGCGACAACCGCTACCTCATCATAGGTACAAACACGGGTTACGTGCGCGTAGTTCGCATGCCGACAGAAGAGGAGGATACACCTGAGTTCCACTATATGACCTGGATGATGGCGCAGCAGAAATTGCTTAAAAAATTACTGGGCAGACGTTTGGCTAAAGAGGAGGTAACTACTTTAAAAAGAAACGAGTCCTGCAATTCCAGCACATATATATGTATTATGGCTACTCTCACTTCTTAAATAACATGATAATAAAGTGGTTTTATACTACAGAAACAACCAACTCCGCGTATAGACTTCATAGACAACTACTATCTACCGATGCATGACCGCTACACGGGCGCAGTCACATGCCTCGAGTTTAGCTCCGATGGAAAGTAAGATTTATCATAATTTCATCTGACTAGAAGTGTCTAGCAAATGTTTTTTTTTATTATTGGATTATCATCTAATTTAAGAATATTTATGTATTTAGATATTTCTACACCTGCGGATCGGACGGCAACATATTTTCATATGCAATTAACTTCAGTGAACCTCTGTTACCTTCACCGACTCTGCCTCCACCACCTCAACTCCCTGTAAGTACGACATATTTCATTAATACTTCGAATTCGATGTCCATGTCGCTATGTTAGCTACATTTATTATAGTATTTTCTCAATATACATTGCAGAAAGTGGTGAAAATGAAAGAACCGAGCACACTGGAAGGGGAGCTCATGTCTCACGAGCAGCTCAAACAGAAGGAGGAATACGACAAGATGATGGCGATCGCCAACGCACACAAAAAGCGCGTACGTGACAATCTCGCCGAACTCACAGCCGAGTACAACAAACTTATAAAAGCGTAAGTAGGTATTTTGCGAGATCATTATTGTGTCAAGGAAATCTTTGAGTGACTTGAGGATTCTTTGTTATAATTCGTAACATAACACTCAGTGTTGTCGCATAGCTCTGGTACACTGTAAATCTAAGACCCAATTTAACCAAGCTGTATAAGTCAGTAACAAAGGATTAGTTCGTTTGACCGAGTTTCAGTAGTACAGGACCTACATAAAATATACTGATAATATTGCACAGTGCCCTCTGATAGGAATAACAAATTGGTTAGATTGGGTCTAATTAAATAAGAGAGTAAGTATTAACAAAGCGTTTAAAACCACAGAAACCGAACACTCCCAGTATCCCAGCAAATCGACGTGACTCTTGATCCAAGACCATTAGCGGTTCAGGAGTCGGAATTAGATGAAGCCAAAGCGCTCACTAGAAGAAAACTGGCGCACCAGCTTGAAGCTTCTGACCTGGCTTTGCACAAAATGTACTCAAGAAATATTATTCAGTTGGATGTATTTCCATTTACTTTAAAAGCGATCAGGTAGGTATTGACTACTAATCTTATTTCCTTTGAATATACTTCGCAGGTTGCAACGCACCGGTAAAATAATTTCTTTGACAAACCGAGTTGCGCGGTAATTCGATTTCCGGGCCTTTTCGTTCGTTCCGTTTAGAATGTAAACAGGAAGGAGTGTAAAATTTAACTTGCTGCCTCGAATCCCGAAGTTTATTCTATTTTCTCGTGATCTTATTCCCTTGCTTCGAGATCATATTGATTAGTGCGAATCTGGTGCATGTTTATACTGTTTTATTTACTTTATTTGCAGAGACCCAGAAGTTATGATTAGACCTCTACGTCAGAAGAATCTCTCGAAAGCGTTTTACAGTCAACTCGAAGAAGTACACCAGAAAATGGCTGAAGCTGCGTTAAGAGGAAGGTAAAATTAAAACACTATAATATATAAACAACTACATATCATTTACTTTACATAAATTTACACGGCATGTCTAATTTCATGCTGACTTTAGAGATATGAATTTGTTGGAACTTGCAGAAGCAGAACTGAGGTAAGTGAATTAATTAATTTGACGCTTTGTATATACTTATCAATCACCTGAGTTTTTTTTCGATCTAACACCCACAAAGTACACAGCTTATAGAAGTCGCCAAACTCAATGCACAACTTAGGAAGTTTTTGGTGTGTCAATAAAATGTTGTTGTGTATCTACAGTTCTGATATTTACGAACAGGGCTACTTTCATTTTTCGGTTATAAAAGACCTGTATAACGCAATCAAAACGCAATACGGTTGGCTTGGCGAAATAGGTATGAAAAACACATAAAAACACATAACTATACCTACACAGGTTGTTTAGATATGGGTACAAAGCTTTGAAGGGAAGCTAGCATAGCTTAGAATTGAGCTCTTTAATCTATCTATATATATATACTTATATATATATATATATATATATATATATATATATATATATATATAACAAAATCGGGTTAGTTACACCATTTATAAGTCGAGAACGGCTGGACCAATTTTTATGATTTTTGATTTGTTGGATTCGTCTCCGCCCCGAATAGCAGAATAAATAATAAAAAAAGTTTTAAAGCAAAAATGTTGTTTTATTAGTTCGCGCCAGTGTTTCGGCGTTAACACGTATTATATAGGTTAAAGCACTTTACACAAAATAACTAGTAGTACAAATGCACGCGCTCTAACGTAACGTGCAATGCATGTATCCTTACTAACGTTAAGCTTGTTCCTGGATTGTAAGCACCAAAATATATACATATTTAGACAGGGCATGCCGTAACTCAAGTTTAAGTTTGTAACTGTATTCTATAGGTACATTATAATAAACAAGTTTTATTCTATGACTATTTAAAATATTATGCAATAATTCTTTTTTTACAATTCCTAGCGACTGTTTGGTAATTTTGTATAGGAAATCGATAAATTTTCACGCCAAATTCATAGAACAAAAGTTGTTCACCACGCCATGATGTATCAATACGAGGTTAGTACGTTATCCTTGAGTTACGGGAAACCCTAAATACTTTTTAAAACGTATGCTGGACAACATTTATTTTAATGACTTTCGTGTTTATCAGACGAGCAGAATCGACAACCCGCCGAGCTGCTGCCCGTAAGTCCTCGTGGGGCCCACCTCGAGTTGCCTCATTCCTGCTGGGCCTGCCACCGAAACCTCCACATCCCCTGAAGAAAGCCCTAAGGAACTACCACCAACGCTTGAATCGGCATCATTTACAATTTATTGAAGTAATACTTAAATCTTTATCAAATTTCATTACTTACTGCAAAGGTTTTCTAAGTTATTATAATTAATGAATTAAATAACAGATATTGGACAACGAAGTATTTGCTCTGATCCTAAACTAAGTAGCGAAGCACTTGTGTCATAGAAATCAGAAACAACGACGGTACTACAACACAGACCCGAGATAATATATAGAAAAGTTCCTTTTCTATCGACCCTACCGGGAATCGAACCGGGAATTGTTATCAATTCCCGGCCAGGTCGATGTAATATCATAAGATATTGCGAGTTATTGCATGATAAAGTATTTTTTTTGTACCTACATGGCTTTATTTTGTTAAAAAAATGGATGACAACTACTATCCTGGTTTAAAAATAAATCCAGACTCAATTTTGTCGGGAATGTATTGTAAAAGTAATTTATTATTTGACAATGGGTATTGACAGTAGAATTATTGTCTAGTGGCAAGAACACCTCTACCGCAAGCCTGACCCTCTTGCTATGCCTCCTGGCGCGGCCGATGCCCTGAAGGAGGCAGAAGCTACCATCGGGAATCGACTGTTGAAGTCACAACCAGACTACGTCGCGCCTCCCGGTCACAACACACAACTACGCGTCTGCCTCACTAGGAAAGAGGTTTCATTTTTTAGAATATCACGATAAAATACTTACTCGAAACAAACTCTTGCATCTTAATAAGAACATTCATCATTTCTCGGTCCCCTTAAATTTTTTTTGTGGAATCTGTATTGATTGAAGGCACGATCCCGATTTAAAAGCCAAGCCAACCTTTTTTCAGATATACGACACTAAAAGAGCCTTCAATGCAAAAGTATTGGAACTACGTGAACACAAAGTCCGTTTGGTGGAGAAAATGAAACAAATAGGTGAACGGTTGTCCGAAATTCGATGCGAGATACCACCGAAGATGGTAAAGCCACCGCCTCTCATACCACAAATAGATGAAGAACTAGAATTTCCTGAGAAACACCTGGAGGTACAGTTTCTCAAATCTTTTTAGGGTTCCGTAATCAAAACGTCAAACCCTTATTATATTAGTTTCGCCATGTCTGTTCGTTCGTCCTTCTGTCTGTCTGTGCGCGGCCTAGCTCAGAGACTCGTAGTACTAAGAAAATATCTACTTACAGCCAAAATTGCAAATTGTTAGACATTATTGTAAGATACCAACCAGTAAGAGATATAACAATTGTAATATTATTTAAAAGCAGATTAAGGTTTAGATTATTATTTGGGTCTTATTTAATGGAGGACTATTTTTATAGTGTAGAAGATTATGTAAATTCTATCTAATTTATTAAAAAGAAATGATTTTTAATGATTGACATACGTAATCTTACTTGTAATAATTCTATAGAAATATATTTAATTAATATGCATGCATGATTGTTAGTTTCTTAATGTGTATTTTTTTATTATTTCCGATACAATGGATTTTTTTTTTTTAGCTGGAATTAGTGACATAAGACTTATTTTGTCCCTTAAATGTCTTATTATTATTTATCTCTTCATATTTAACAGATAAAGCCAGAACCAATAGTGGTTCCCATTAGAGGAGCGACAGCAAAAAAATCCATAATGCCACAGGAGCGTAGGTCAGTTCTTTATCCACAAGCAAGAGTACGACAGCAAAGAGTGAATAGATTTCTGCCCATTACTGGTAATATAAATCCAACTGCCTATTAGATAATTAGTGCTAGAATATACGCATACTTAAAATGCATTTTATTCTTAGAAACCCGACCACTTGCCGCTACGTGGGAACTTCTGAAACCAAGACCGGATCTAGAATCGACAGCAATAGAAATTGAAATACGCGAAAGACGGGTGCAAAGGTAACATTGAAAGTTTATAATTTGTAAGTGTTCAGAATTATTGAGTAAGAATTCATGTTATAATCCTTTGTCAAATCTTTTGTAGACATCTTTACGAACAAGACATGCTGCTGGCTGATGCGGAAGTTTCCGTTCAACAGTTTGATTCTCGTTTGAGACAATTGCAACGAGAGCGTATACGTGTTCAAGTAAGTCTTGCGTCAAAACAAATGGGAATTCTTAGCAGATACTTTGTACGTTATAAGACAGCACGTAAGCAGTCGATCCACCTGGTGTAAATAGGCTATCGTCGCTCGGACATTTACCTAATAAGTAACTTCCTACTAAGTAGTTACTGTTTCTTTACTGCATCTGGTTATTTCAGGAGAAGAGTCAATTGCTCGAATTGCATCTTTATCAATTGCATAGAGAGATGAATGTGCTAAACCGCTTCGAAGCGCATGAAGACAGACTGGCTGAAAGAGTTTACGCAAAACTGATGCAGGTAACTTTAGTTCTATCATGATTGTAGGAAGTTCAGCCAAGATAACATTTATAAAGTAGGTACCTACTTATTTCAGGCTATAGTCTAAGCTCTGAGCTCATCCTAGGGTGCTTTATGGGTTTGTAAAATCACGACAGTCTCAAAGTCCTGGGATACAACTTATATTCGAAGTTTGAAGAACAATAAAATAGTTCATTTTTGGTCAGATGTATATATTTTTTTATTACAATCAAATCATATCCTAACATTTATAAAGTTAGAAGAGTCAGAAAATCAAGAGCGTATACTGTAAATTCTAAATATTAATGTGTAAGACAATAGTAGGTATTGTCAATAACAGGTTTCCCTTGTTCTTAGAAAAAATTCAGAATAAAATAAAGCTAACAAACAAACAATTAAACAAGCAATTCAATGTATAACATACAAGCCCCCAAACACTGTAACTTTTTTGAGATGTTTATGTGCGAGTATGATAAGAATAAAAGTATTAGTACTTGTATTTCTACTTCATAATTATATAAGTACCTCCATTATACATATACATAACACAAAAAAGTAGCATAACACAAAAAAAAACATATTAAAATTAGTGCTCATTTGGGTAACCACAAAAATACAAACAAAAATATAAAAAATAAATACATAAACGAGGTGATTTTAGCTTTGAGAAGAAAAAAAGAAAGAAATCACTGGTTGATTCCTAGGCGTTAGGAATCAACCAGTGATTTATAAGCGCTTTCATGATATGCGCTAAACAATCCGTAATTAGGTATTTTAATCATTCATATAATCAACGTTTTATTTGTTTGGTTATAAAAACTTCTTAATATGAATTAAGTATATTTCTCCAATCATTAATAATACCTAGTCACATAGGTAACCAATATGATGAACTGGCAATTTTTTTATTATTTATTATTATTTTTTTACAAGAAAAATAGAGCAGCAACAACAACTGACCAGCTCACCTTTTATCCTATAATGTTTCACTTACTAGGTCCGCGGTGTCCAAGATCAAATCCTAGATTGCGAGCACCGCATCGAAGAGCACCACGCAGAGAAGGAGCATCTTGATTTGGAGTGCCAAGACTTGCAAAGACAATTCAAAAAGCTCGTGCAAGACAACAAGTTTGCTGACTTCTTGCGCAGAATATTCAAGAAGAAGTATCGACCACCGCGTGATCGTGACGAGGATGGTAACAGCAGTCAAAATTTGGAAATATTTACTTGGCCTATTTTGAATAAATAAGATCGTCATTAATTGAAATCGTTGATTTGCCATATAAAATTGTGGTAATAATTGGTATAATAATAATGTCACTGAAACCAACAAAACTAACAATAAGACAACATAGGACAATTCTGGTTGTTGTAGAATCATCCGAGTCTGAAGAATCGTCATCGTCGAGCGAGGAAGAGGATGAAGGCAGCATGGACAGCCGTGATATCGGTCCTATCCGCCTCGATCCTAACGTATGTCCCGAAGGCTGCGACCCAGATGTTTATAACAAGACTTACGAACTTAGGAACACAAGGTTTTATAGATTCCAATAATCTTGTCCTTCCTACTTTTTCTATTTTCGTTCATATTTTTCATAATCAACCATGATGTTTTAAAATTCAGACATAAGCATGAACAACAAATGATGGAACAAGACCGTCTTGTAGAACTTCTTCGAAAGGACATTGAAGCGCACAATAAAATAAAGCGCAAGCTTTCTTTGCAACTAGAGAAGAGAAAGAATGATCTGAGAGAATTCATGGTAAGATTCCACCGGTAATTACCCACTGAGTAAATCCAGTAAATTTCAAAATGGCGTAGTAATATATCATGAAAGCTTATTTCTTGAAAATTTCGTAATATAACTAGTTATTTTAGATGGAAAAGCAAAGCTGTATGAATGACGTGGACCAAGTTGTGGTACTCCGATACGACCAGTTACGAGCGTCAGCTCTACGTGGCTGCACCGGGCCCAAAGGGCTTTCACAGACTGTGGTGTTCCCGGAACGGATGCTGGCTCGTCTGAGGCGCCGTGTGCTTGAACTGCAGGATGAAATAAAGCAGCAGAAGCAACGGCAGAAGTTTGTTACATTATCTTTTCGACTCTTGTTTACAAAGCATGAAGGTTTTTTATGCATTAAAGGCATTAATGTAAGTATGCTAAATACTAAAATCAGGATAAAATGAGCTCAGGTGCTGCCAATTTGCGCTTCGGCAAATGAAACTCAAATGTAATGTTAAATTTTTTCTTGTGAATTGGTAAACACAAACATACGGGTGTGAGTAAATGATTATGTATGGCTCTTTATATTTTTGCTGGAATTTTGTATTTTTTTTTTAGAGTGAACCGCACACACTTGTTTCGCATGAACATCGACCTACGCGCTATGGAGGCAGAAGCAACAGAGTTACGCGCTAAAATGCGGGACGTGCTCACGCGCAAGCTAGGCAAGCCTCGCCGGGTCGACCGCACGCTCGATGACCTGCTTCGGCAGATGGCACGACGACACAAGTTCTCGGCCACCCTGGGCACTCTTCCGCAAATATTGGTCCAGCTGCGCCAGTGGCGGGTAAGCTTATATACCTAGTCTTGCCATAAATACTGAAACAAAGAAAAAATAAATTTTCTATTGCAAATAATATTTATTACTTTTACAGTGTGTTAGTTTAACACATAAATATAAAACAATTTAATATATAAAAAGCTTATTCAAAGTGATGTCCATTGGCTGCAATACAGTCTTTTCAACATTGAGGCCAGTTATCAATAGAAGCACGCACTCTTTCCATGGGAAAATTCTTCACTGCCAATCGTACGGATTGTTTTAGGGACTCCAAATTATCATGGCGTTAAGAGCAGTTGTGCCGATGTTTTGATACCTTTTTCACAAGAGTATGGCTCTGTCACTCCTTCATAGCTGATACCCCACCAAACCATCACTGAAGTCGGATAGTGCCCACGTTGCACTCTGTCGACTAATTGGGAAGCTTCCTTAGAGCTTTGAGCATAAATACGGTCATTTTGTTTCGTGGTCAGGATTTCGTGATCATCTAGTATTTATTATTACAGGATCGTCACAGTGAACTGGAAAAGAAATACCTGAATATTCTTTCGCGGTACTCTGACCGTCTTCGTGTGGCTGCAGCACTGCAAGCTGATGTCTTGCCACAAAAGGTTAAATATTATAACATACCTTACGCTTCCTGAATCATTTTCTTTATTAAATTCATTCTGTTTAACCTAAACGACGGTATCGCTTCGCGTAATTTCTGCTATGTTTGGTTTTTATGTTCTATTAGGCAGCCAAGGATCCATCAGAAATGGCAGGTGGGTATACGCCGGAGCAGTATCAGCGTGACGTGGTGCGCCTGCGCATCGTGCGTGCCCAGCAATTACAGCAGATCAAGGTGCTAATAGGGTTCTGTGACTGTATTACTAAAATGTGCGATTACTAAGCTTACTCGTAACTTTCTCTCTGTTTATCTCACAAATATATTATTATTTTTACGAGTATCCCTTTTTTTCTATAAAAACGGAAACGGAAAGTAACTTCAATCGTTGATGTGAATATAGTGCAAGCTCCAAACTAAAATATCAAGTAGTAAAAACCTGCCAAATGTAAGTTGGGCTCGCGCTAAGGATATACAGGTTGTCCCGTAAAGAGTGTGCCAGACGACAACCGTAGATAGAGCGAAAAACGCTGTATCTCCTGTCCGAAATTAGACTTCGCAAAAGTCGTAGTACCATTATTGCACAAATTGCGATTTTGAGTTGTTTTCCTTAGCATTTTTTTAAAAATCTTAATCTGCTTAAAAGCGGTACGACTTTTATGAGGTCTATTTTTGAACAGGAGATAGAGCTTTTTATGTTCTATCTACGGTTTTCGTTTAGCACGCTCTTTATGGGCCACCCTATATGTGCTTTTGATAGTGTTGCTATGTGATACGAAACCCTCGATGCGCGATTCCGACTACGCATGTATTATACGCATGACGGTTTTTTATCACTGAGCTTTAACTACATGGAAACGAATTACCTACTTCTGATTTGACACCCGTATTTATAAAGAACTAATTAGTTGTGAGTAACAAGAAGTTGTTTCTATCAAAAATATTGTCATTTACAATCAGGCCTATTATAGAGCGCTTTAAAAGCAGACCTGCTGCCAGAGCTCATTTTTGTTTTTTTTATTTAAAACATAAATGCTGTAATAACAGTCTAATTTTTAAATAAATAAATCAATTACATGTCAATTCATTTTATGATAAGTCAATTCATGTAAAAAGTGCCGTTTGGGTACGTCCGTAAAGAATATTACTGTAGCACGAGACGGGCAGCACCATCTTTGTGCGAATTCTTTTTAAAAAAACTGCGCTCGCCAACCCGCCTGCCAAGCGTGGCGAGTATTGGCAAATGGCAATCCCCCTAGTAAAAGTCACTGGGGAAGGCTTATGTTTACCAGTGGACATGCTATGGCTGAAATGATGATGATGATGATGTAAAAAGTTATTCAAAGTCGTTCAAGTCAATTCAGTTTTAAAAAATCCAGCATATTTTATCGCAATGCGATGTGTAAATATTATAGGTACACGTTCTGTCGAGAATCATATTTATTTTATTTTAGTGCATAAGGACGGGCTCAGTCTTTTTACAATGCTTTAAAATGACGTCAGTATATTTTTTTTGTATCCACTAGGCTCTTGAAGACGAAATCCGATGTCTTCGTCTAAAACCGCTGTCGGATAGGACACCACCGCCTACGGCCTCGCCACCGGAGTCCGATCGTTCTGATATTTTCCTGTTCATGGCGCCGCGTAATATGACGCAAACAAGAAAGAAGTATTTCCCAATGTGCGTGCTGATTCCTTGTCGTAAACAAAAGTTACAGATTCACAATTTATTAAATTGTATTTAGTATTTTTATGGTAAGTAAAGCTTTCTTACTTACTTAGTTTCTAATAAGAATTTATCTCGCTAGAACCCCGCTAGGATCACAAATCAAGATGGTATATGACGTCAACATAATGAAGCTGTTGTACGACTGCCTGGACGCGATGCGTGTGTCGCGGGACGACGCTGACCAACTTCTACAAGACCTAACCTCTCAATTGCCTGAAGTGCTTTCTGGGTGAGTCCACCTACTTAAGACGCTGACTAGAGCCAATGACCTTGAGCAATAGATAGATATGCCTATTTGATGTTCGATAAAGCAGAGCCACGTATGTTGAAGTCAGTAGCAGTGACAGAGAAGGTGCTGCTTGGAATGTAAGGGCCTAAGTGCCAAACCACAAAATAGGTACACGATTTAAATGAAAATAACTAGGTACCTACTTTATTGAAAATCAAAAACAGCCAATTGCTTTAGTGATCTAAAATCCATAATTTTGCCTTAGATCATTAATATTAATTAGTACTTATAGTACCTACTATAAGTACAAGTGAGAAAAAATAAGAATTTAGGTAATATTTTCAGAGGTAAATAATTTATGTTTTCCATCGAGTGAAGTTAGTGGAATCATGTTTTGGAAACGAGCATTAGGTCAGTCAGAAATACGATCAATTATAACTGCCTTGACTTTTAAAATAATAATGAGTATAGATTTTACACAAAACTTCTTTTGTTAGCACAATTTGGCTACATTTAGCCTCATAACTAACCGATTCATTATTTAAAATTTAAAATCAATGAGTTTTGCATTCCGGTTTATAATATTTTCTGCGTGAAACGAGATTGGTTATAAGACTTTAATTCAAATACTTTTGAATTGACATCTTGTAACTTGATTCAAGTGATTAAAAATGCGTAAAGTAATTAGTATTTTTCAAATTAATTTCATACGCGAATTGTTTTCGTGTTCGTGTGAAATAAATCAAAACACTTGATTCGGTAGCTCTTTTTTATATTAGTTTTTTTTTGTGCGGGTATTATGGTAATTCTAATCCACACCGCAGTTTATTCTGGAAACCGTTTTGTACCGTAAAAATAACATATTAAATTTATTCTGCTGATCTTTACATTCGATCTCTATCAGCCAACTCTCACCACTAGAAAACTGAAAGGTGAAACATCAAGGGGTGATGCCACATATTCTGTTACCTTTCAGTTTTCGGTATTAAGTTATATTTCAGGTCGAAGTCCCGGTACGAAGTAGTAGACACACTAGTCAAAAAGTGGCTGCTGCGTTATGGAGGCGACCCCAGTCAGTACAAAAAGCAGACGCGAGCGTTTGACGCGCTCGCCGCGCTTGCTGATCGCATCATTCGACAACATGTATGTCCAAAACAATATAGTCTTCTAAAGAATAATCAATCAAATTGTGTTTGGCTACTGTTTATAAACTAGACTTTGTCTGCTGCTGCCAGCAGGGCAACCCACCCAAAAACAATAAATTACTTACATCAACCGATTCTCGACTTAGTGTATGTACACATGACATGCTGTATTATGCGTTGTCAACACTTTGTTTACCGTGTATCCGCAAATAAACTTCGACAAACTGATATCTATTGAAATAGATAAGTCCGACAAATAGAGTTTAATGTCAGGCGAGACGTATTTTGGTAGTTTAGAGCTTTTGACTGTACTTATTCAATCTGCCCACGTCAGTCCACTCCTGGACATAAGTACCTAGGTCTCTCCCAATGCTCGCCACTGAGCCCGATCTTCGGTTATTCTTTTCCATCCGTTACCAACAGCTTTGCATATCGCTCCACCTACGCAAAAATTAATTCAATAAATAAATAATTCTTACGTACATAGTTCAAAAAGATAGAGATTTATTGCCAAGACCGGTGACTTACAAAATGTGATTTATTTTCATAGAGTTAATTAATTAATATCCACCAGGTGGACACAATGGAGGGTGTGGAATCGGATTCCAAGCAGGTGATGGAGTCTCTCGAAGAGGCGCTGAAGGACATCGCCGACACCAAGGAGCCACTTCATGAACGCCTGGGGCCAGCACTCGCCGCTTTGCTGCACACTGCAGAGCCGATCGATTTAGGTTCTATAGCTATTTATTATAGCACTGATTATAGGCTATTCAAAGTTTTACACTTCTAGATTACAATGTTTTACTTAATATAATGTTTACAATTATAATGTTTACAATTTATACAAGGTGTTATAGATATTTTTAGAGACAAGGGTTAAGTAGCGACTATTGTAAGCTGCACAATGTACCTAGCCTTAGTAGACGTCGCCTTATCATTTTCTTGTAAGTCAAATTATTCAAATAACAATAATAACGAGTAATGATCCAACAAAACTAATATATATATACATATACCTAGTGAAGTTTTCACTTATGTGCAACCGCTTGACTTTCGCTTAATAGTTAGCTGTTGAACTTGAAACCCGTCTATGATGGGATATTTTAAACTTATTTTACAGAAACTGAAGAGACAATGACGTCGTTAGTCAACTCGCTTGTAGATGAGGAACACCCCATCACGGCAGAATCCGTCGACTGCATTGACGTCTTTAATATTATAGAAGACATTAGAGGTAAGGACTTTTATGTGGATACTTTGGTGGTACCAAGATCTGTACGAGTAATACTTATTGTTCAAAGCCAATGTCAAGCTTTAAGCTAATCACAATGGCCGTTTTGCCCCAGCTATATTCGAATCACAGAGCCTTTTGCGGGATTTTTTATTAAAACGTGATCGGTGCCACAAAATGCTTCGAAATAGTTACCATACAAATACGTATTTTTATACTTTTATTGTATTAGTCTGACTGACTAATTCACTGTTTCCTTAGATTGCGGTGTCCAGTTACCAGCTGAAGAAATAGAACACATTGTAAAGATTGCCATTGATTGCCTCAGAGCTCAGGTTATGAGCCCAGAGGAAGCTAAGCACCTAGATGCAGAAGTTGAGAAGGCCATGTCTATGGATTTGGTAACCTATTTGAAATCTTAATCACCTTAAGATTATTAACTTAACAGTGAGATAAATACACTTTTTTAAATCTGTATACTTTATTATAAAAATGTTCTAAATATTGCTTTAAGAAAAAATAAAGATACTGATGAATGGACATATTGAGAATCTCCCCTTTTTTGAAGTCGGTTGAAGGTGCATTTTTCTTTTATTTCAGACATCAGTAACTACTTCACGTAGTACTGCAACCGACAAACAAAGTAGTCATCCTGATGAAGATCACGGCAATGATTAATCATTATCATAACCTATCTACGTAGAAAAGTCATGTGAAAATGACATGTCTATTTGTTGCTTAATTTCTACTAGTTTATTGTTTTAATTAGTAGTGTAACTTATTTTTACCTATTTCTTCTTATTGTAGTAAAAAAAAAAAATAAAGACATATTTAAACTTGTTTTTACTTAACGATTTACATTGGTTCCACTAAGACTCGGACTACTTACATGCACCCGGATTTTTTCAGAATCCATTAAAAAAGGGCCTCCGGCTCCTGATCGTTTACAAACAATGAATTCATATGTTTGCTTGAGCAACGTTCGTTCGTTCCGGAACCGTTTTAGCGGGTTTTCAAAAATTCCGGATGTACGTAGTCCAGACCATCCCCTGTGGTAGGGAAAATAGTTTCTACTTTTCCCAGTCCTAACTAATAGGACTACCTACAGACTGTTACACTTAAAGTATCTTTCCCCTCCCCACATTGTTTTAATAAGTACCTTCGTAATACTTATTAATTCAAGACACGTAATACTTTATTACACAGGGATATTTTTAAAACATCAACAACCCCCTAGGGGCTGATTCTGGTGCTCAAATACAACAACTTATTCTATGGGACCAACATCATAATCTAAAAAAAACTGCTACAAACTGATGTCAGCTGGTCGGCGGCGGCTTAGTAAGGAAAAGTGTTTTTTTTTTTAAATTGATTTTTGTCTCATAGAAAAAGTTGTTGTATTTGAACACCAGAATCAGCCCCTAGGAGGTTGTTGATGTTTTACAATACACTTGGGTAGGTAGTAGGATGTCTTAGATGTTATTTCAGGTTTTCTTTAAAGAACAAATAACAACCTACGAAACTGGTTTTCTGGTGCTCAATTTATTATTATTATTTTTAGTGGTTGTCCTGAGTTGTGTGTGACTTGTGAAATATAGTTGGGCATTATTTATGAATTATTCTTCTTTAATGTTTTATTACGTAAGTATTTTTATCCATTATTAACTAGGTACCTACTTTAAGCAGTAGAGTACACCTGCAAGCGTAAGAACTCACGGAGCGATTTTCTCCCGCGCCCTATTTCAAACTCACGAGACCGGAGTTTTTGCGGTTACGCAGCCGTCGCGGCTGCGATTATCGCCCCGCAAACTTGGCGGGCGATAATCGCAAGACGGGCGGTTTCTGTACCCCCCGCCCCGCCTGCTACTGCGGTCGCCCGCCGGTGCCGCGGGACCCGCGAACAACCGCGCGCGCCGCGGGTGTAAAATGCATCGTGAAATTTGCTCTTACTTTTTGCATATAAATCATAAATCTACATTCTACAGAAGCTGCGGTCCCACCCAACCCAGCTCAACCGCGGCGGGCGTGGGAGAAAATCGCTCCGTGAGTTCTTAGTGTTACAGGAGATAAATTCAGATCCCATTGCAATTTTTAACAGTTGGTACTTATGTAAGTACTTACTTCAAAGTTCAAATTGTTTTGTTAAGTTTATTTTATTAACAGTTGAGGTAGCTTAGCCCAACTCCTAACAATAAACTTAGGTAATTATCGATACTTTTCATAATAACGAAATGTAAGTACGGTGTCAAAAAAAAAAGTAAAGCACGGTAAAAGAAACACATTTCAAACTTACACTTCGTATTTTGGAGGTAATTACATGACATCGGGAGCCCTATGTCCAGCAGTTGACTTCCAAAGTCTGATGATGACTGTTTTGGGTAAATATCCGGTTATAAATTGGTAGAAATCGGGTTTTTACCGTTTCATCATCATCATCATCTCAGCCATAGGACGTCCACTGCTGAACACAGGCCTTCTCCAATGTTTTTCATCGGGGGGGATTGCCAATACTCACCACGCTTCACATTTTACCGTTTGTTTCATTCTAATAGGAACAGGGTAAGATAAGGGACTCGATCATTTATTGTTACCCATACTGGGTAAATTGGTACCCACCTTAGACAATCCCAATCAAATGTATTTAGTGTTTATCTTATAGGTTTCACTGCTTAGAAATCGGGATTGGTTCTTAATTTTAAAAAGGTTCAGTGCACAATCATGATCCTAGCGCCATCTGTTAATATTTTTCTGAACACATTCCTACTGCGAAAACCGGTTGCTTTACTGCAACTGTCAACTACATCACTAATTTATTTTTTAATCTGTGGTAGTTCTTTTTCTTGTCTATTTAGTCAGTGCATTCGTTGTGTTTGTATCTTCTTTTTTTTGGCAAATATACTCTCTGCTTTGACACTCGTATTATTTTACTCTTTGACACTCTCTCTGTCAGTCTCCGACTCTGTAATCTGTGCTTTAGGTGCAGTTGATCTCTGTCTAATCTGTGCAGTGCAGTTGATTGACTTTACAAGTTTCTAAGTTTTACGCGAAATTAAATCTCTATTTTTTAGTGTACCAACGAAAATATTCACAACAGTAAATCTCAATGTGCAATCCACAATCGGATGCTAGTTCAAAGTGTATACGTTATTGTGCTTTTGTGAATAAGAAGTTATGTGTCACTTCAATCCACAATGATCGAAGTTATGTTGTTGTATCTTCGTGGTGAAAAATTAGCACCAAGAGATGTTATTACTAAGTAATGTGTAGCTAACTTAGTATTCATTCAACTAAGTCTTTAAAATATGCAAAATAAAAACTGATTAACAAATAATGCCATGTACGCTCCGGATCACAGAAGGAAAGAAGCCAGAGATGTTATGTACCGTAGCAATTCGAGTCTCGATTTAATTTATAGCGATCAGCCATCAGGAAATGGCTTACGTCGAGAATATGGAAGTCACGGTTCAATCGACGTGATCGGTGGAGGCTGCGAACGGCTACCCGCGATGGTGCACAATTACAGCGTAGTTTCGACGTCTGACAAGCCTCCTGGACTGGAGCGTGCAACAGACCGTCTCACCGATGTACTTAGCAGCGACCATGCAGACGGTCCACAGCCTCGAACAAGTGCTAGCCCGAAACCCCGCCTTAAACTCAACAAATTGTGGGGTGGTCAAACACCTGCAATATCACGTCAAACACTTGACGATGGAGCGATATCGGCACTTACAGAATGTACCAAAAGAAAGCAATTTGCTCATTATGACTGTCAGTCACTTATGGCCAACTTAAGCTATGCAGCAGAAATCCGTGGAGCATTGCTTAGTAGACGTCGCAATACAACAACTGGAGCTTCAGCAGCATCTTTACTGGCGACGAAAGGTTTACCACCAGGCGAAGATGCTGTGCCAGATACAGGGGATGGACGATCCAATGAACTGCTTGAGAGCTGCCCATTCTTTAGGAATGAGTTAGGAGGTTAGTAGTCAGGATAGGGTGCTTACTTAACAGTGCATTGTCTAGATAGGTTGCTTACTTAACATAATTTTCCAATCATTTTACTTACATAAACTCACAAATATGATTTGCTGTTTCAATTACCTTTAAAACCTTTTTTTTTTTAAATAATGAAATAAATAAAATATTATTAAAAAAAGTTGTGTGACAAAATGATGTGACCTTATTATTCTTCGTGATGTTTTAGGCAACATACACATAAACAATAACAGTGTGTCACACATACTATTTTCCTTTAACTATGCTAATCTACTACAGAACAACCATTGTGTCACCTGTGAATCAGGTGACATACAAATTCAGCTCTCACACTATTATTGTACTCAGAGCATCCATTATTATTTATGACTAATGTTGAATGCTATTGATATAAGAATTTTCTGTTCATGGTATTTGTTATAAACGCACATGGCATTATACTAAATTTTTTAAATTTTTTAGCTGATAATAATTATTATTGGATGCTATTTATAATGCCTTTTTGTCAATCAGAAATTTGAATGGTAACTATGAAATAATTATCATAAGTATAGCTATGATGCATTGACCTTAACTTTGTCACAATCATCATCTTAGTATGATATACATTTAGGTTTGCTTGATTATTAGTCTTCTTTTTATGTGTTCCTAAACCATTCATCAGATTGCAATGCAACTCCAGTATGTTATAGTGCGCACTCTGGGGATAATTTCTGAAATAAATTAAACTGCTATACAGATGCAGTGAAACTTTGTTGTTGTGTACTTACCAGGAAAGGGTGCACAAGCAACAGCTATGTTTCATATTTTATTTGAGGTACTGAAAATTGTGGTTTAATGAATTAAAGTACAAAATGTTGGTGTCAATAAATGGATATTGTAAACCACAATGATATTTAAGAAACAATGATCAATAATTTTGACTATAATCATTGAAGCAATTATTGTGAAGCTCTTGTGTTGATGATACTGTGGATGAAAATAGTACCTACAGTTTGTGTTATAGTCAAAATTGGATATTTAAATGTTTATTGTTAAAATATTAATTTTGTATTTGTGTGAAATACAGTCCAAATTTAAAAGCAATTATTTCAACAGTTTTCCTTTTAATAGTAGTTTAAATTTTAAAATCCAAATCTTTAAAACTACTTACATTGACTGTGTTAATGTAATCAACATTGCTGTGGAATGAAGTAATTGCACTTTCATTTCTATCATCATTGATAAATCAGCCTGAGTTAACATTCCAGTGGTTATTAATGATTTATAGAAGAGAACAATATACACACATTAGGAAAACCCATTGTCCATAATTATATTTTTGGAATATTAATTCAATATTATCAAATTATTTAGTTATTTTACTTTATTTTTAATGTAGAAGTCAAAAATACACTTATGACTAAATCTTTCAAATAATCCCATAAAATATGATTCACTTAAATAGAAATAAATTTTTTAGATTAGCTTACGAATAAATAAATCACTTAATAGGGTGATTTGATACTTAACCCCATACACGGCAATATTAAAACTAAAAACAGTGTCTGAAATTAATGCTTTAAGGTTTTACAATTCCCAGCAAAATATCAAAAATCTAAAAATTTATCATTGTCTAGGTGAAGAGGAGCGCTGTGTGTCTCTTTGCTGGCGAACGGCTCGCGGAGCAATTCCCGGTCAAACCGGAGGATGGCACCGCCCCCGTGCTGCTTACGGCCTCTCAGTACTGGAATTTCCACCAGGCCACACACACTGGCGACATGGCTGCCCTTTTGCTAGAATACTCACACCATTGCCAGTTGAAAGCCAAGACTTAGGAGCTTTATACTATAGAAACTATTTCTATAACCAACGTAAGTTAAAGAAAAATCAATGCTTCTAATGGTTCTTTACAAATGTTCCATTTTCTTAGGGTCATAAACCCAGGTTGTTTCTTTTTTAGTCAGTATGTTTTTAATCTCACCTAATGTAAACTAACACACTTACCTTCACTTCATCAATAAATACACTGCACAGCCTATTTTGCTCTTATATCTGGAACACAGCAAAGTTGTATATAATTTATTTTTATTTTTGGTACATTTTTCTAGTACTCTTATCTTTCAGGCATTTATAATGTAATATGTGTGACATTATCACAAATCCAGATATTAAATTTAATCGTGTAATTGTAATTTTATGCTCCAAAAAACAATTAATTACAAACATATTTATTCTCATTTTAACTCGTTTGTTCCAACAATCATGCAGATCAGCAAATGTGATTTTAGCTAAGCCATAAATATATTTTTCAGCACACCAAAACTGGTTTGGCATGGATGAAAATCTAGGACCTATAGCCATTTCGATAAAAAAAGAACGCGTAGAATTACGTAGAGGCGGTGGCGACGCATCGGCGCCGGCGTCGCAACTCGCCTGGCAGTACCGGCTCATAGTCCGGACGTCAGAGCTGCTGACGCTGCGCGGATCTGTGCTCGAAGACGCCCTACCCACCGTGAAGCCAAGCAACAACAGCGCTACTTACTGCACGAAAGAAGTTTTGGACTATGTTGCACCTGAAATGCAACTGGGTTGTTTGAGGTAAGTTTAAAATGTGGTAAATGATAAATTATTTTTATTTATTTGTCATTACTCATTACCCTATTGTTTATATTTTCGTGTCTTCAAATTATTTTATTTTTTCAGGTTAGGTGTACCTAACAGTGGAGCAGAAGAACAGCTGCTACGTCTTGACGAACAATGTGTAACTAGACACTATAAAGTCGGGGTTATGTATTGCAAAAGCGGTCAATCCACCGAAGAAGAAATGTATAACAATCAGGAAGCGGGTCCCGCCTTTGTCGAATTTCTGCAGACTCTAGGACAAACCGTTCGATTAAAAGAATTCGACAAATATAAGGCAGGGCTCGACAATCGCACCGATTCAACAGGCCTTTATTCAGTGTATACGACATACCAGGGTTGTGAAATAATGTTTCACGTTTCGACAATGCTTCCATATACACCGCATAATAGGCAGCAACTGTTGAGAAAGCGACATATAGGCAACGACATCGTCACGATTGTCTTCCAAGAACCAGGTGCTGCGCCTTTTACGCCGCGTAATATTCGCTCTCAATTCCAACACGTTTTTGTTGTAGTTAGAGCGATAGATCCGTGCACAGAGAACACGCATTACAGTATAGCTGTAAGTCGTGCTAAAGAAGTGCCTTTATTTGGGCCTCCAATCAAAGATGGGGCTGTGTATCCAAAGGGTGAGGCTTTCACTGATTTACTTTTAAGCAAGGTGAGGTCACAATAAAACTCAAATTAATAACAAAATAAAATCTTGGGTTTTATAAATTGATATGATAATGAAACAATTTTATTTAAGGTCATAAATGGTGAGAATGCAGCGATCCAATCGCCAAAGTTTAGTACAATGGCAACGCGTACGCGACAAGAATATTTAAAAGATTTGGCAAAAAACTACGTGACAGCCACAACAGTGGAGACAGGCCAAAAATTTTGTAAGTTCTTTTTAAACCCCGTTGGCCATACTATCTTGTCCATGATATTAATAAAATATTAAAATGTCCTCTTTCAGCAATATTCTCGTCTTTGCTGATGAAAAGCGGGAACAACTCTAATAACAACGCGGTATTGCCGCGTGTCGAGAACTGTACAAACGATGTATTAGTCGGTGGTGCACTGTGTTTTCACGTAAGTTCACAATAGTGTGTTAAACTAGTAACAAAAAATCGGTCAAATGCTGGTCGAACTCGCACTCGGAGAGTCGTATCATTGCCACTTCGACTTACGCTTGATCAGTTTTGAATATTTGTCGTCTCATGAGTCTAGACTTAAATCACACCAAGTTTGGTGCTTGTTTGTATTACGGTTTTTACGAGAGAGCACAAAAAACGTTTTAAAAAAAGGACGTTTCTTGTATTAAGCATATTTTTTACTTTTACCTTTTTTATGCCAAATCGTCACCCGGTCACCCGATCACCTATAGACGGCGGTCGCCGAAGAGGTAGACCCAAAAAAAGATGGTGTGACGACTTGGTTAACTTAACGAAGGATTGGGAGTCATTGGCGATAGATAGAGATCGATGAAAGAGTCTGGGGGAGACCTTTGTTCAGCAGTGGGATTGAACAGGTTGTAAAAAAAAAAAATTTGCTTATCGGCCGCAATGACACGTATTCTATGAAAAAAATAACCGGCTACCTATTACGGCTTAAGTGTCTTAAAGGTAGGGTGGACAGACACAGACAGAAGCCGTAGGCTATTTAATAAGATCCTGTTGGGACTCTGACTCTCTAACTCTCTAATGGACACGGAAGCCCTTAAAATTATCTAAAACATATACATAAAATGCTTTTGGTCTCTAGGACTTTTTGGGTCGGTATATCAATAAATTTAAAAATACATACATTGTTTAGGTTCAAGTACAAGACGAAGGTGCGGGCGGCACTTTATTGGATTGCATGATGGGGGTCTCAGCCGACAGCGTTGTGTTTGTCGAAGACAGCACTCGTCAAATCATCTTGGTTTTGCCAACAAACTCCTTACTTGGTAAGTTTTCATTCTATTTTAGTCTTAAAAATGATAGTTGCGAAGTCTCACAAAAAAATGCTATGCTCATATTATTTATCCATATAAGACGACCATTTGATGTAGTGGTTTGCGCTCCGGACTACAAAGCCAGCGGTTTCGGGTTCGAATCCCTCAAGGGGCAAACATGTGATGAACACGAGCATTTGTACCTAAGTCATGGATTTAATAATATAATAATGTATCAATACCGATGATGACACAACCAATCAATTGACGTAGTACTTTTAATGAGGTGTCAAAACGCGATATCCTCGTAGCAGTTGTATGGGAATATATAGTTGTGTCAAACAAAGTCAAATGACTAAACATTTATTAATATCGTAATGATTAAAAATCATTTGTTTGCAAATAATTGAAAATTTTAAATAAAATAATGTCTTATACAGGGTTATTTGTAAGTCATCAACCACCTCCTGGGTCCTCCTCCTCCTAACAATTCTAGTGCTCAAATACAACAACTTTTTCTACGGGACAAACATTGAAATCTGAAAAAAAAAAAAAACTGCTTCCAGAGGCGGATTAAACTTTGAGAGCGCTGTAGGCAAGCATCTCATCGGCGCCCCTATGTTAATAATAAATATTAGGAACCTACTATAGTTTGACCCTTAGGATGACGCGGTGCATTGGCGTAGCTAGGGATTTTAGCTAAGGGTTGCAGCCAGCTTTCGAGTCAGGGCCGAACGGAGGGGGGGCCGGTTCTTAGTCCAAGTCAGGTCTGGACAGACTCCCATTAGATTACATTAATAATTTAAAAAAAAATGAAATTATTATTTAATCAAGAGAAGTATGCGCCGTTGTTATCGATACACTTCCGCTATTTTATTTCGATCGATTTTTCCTTGTAAAAAATTATCTAAATTTTGAAAAAAGTGGTAATCGGTTAGGGCAATTTCTGGAGAGTATGGTGGGTGACGCAAAGTTTCCAGTCGCAGCTCCTCTAACTTGGTGACCGTTTGATGTGCAGTGTGTGGTCTAGCGTTATCCTGAAGGAGCAGTGGGCTAGAGCAATTCACCAGTCTTGGTTGTTTAATGGCGAGCTTTTCCATCATTGTTTGCAATTGTTGGCAATACAAGTCTGCAGTAATTTCCTGGCCTGATCTCAAGAAGCTGTAGTAAATAACACCAGCACTGGTTCACCAAATACTAACCAGAATCTTCTTTTTGGTCAGTTTTCGCTTAGGGCAAGGTTGTGCCGGTTCTCCAGGTTAAGCCATTGTGATGATCGCTTCCGATTGTTGTACAGGATCCATTTCTCATCAAAAGTCACGATACGGTTTATAATCCCCTCATTGTGACGATTGAGCAAAGAAACGCAGCAAGCGACGCGAGTTGGTTTGCTTCAGTCAATTCGTGCGGTACCCACTTTCGAGTTTTTTGACTTTTCCGATTTGGCGCAAATGGGTAAGTATCGTTTTGTCACTTACTCCGAAGGCTGCTGTTAATTCAAAAGTGGTTTGAGATGGATCCGCTTCCACTATCGCCTTCAATTCTTCGTTATTCACTTGAGTATCAGGTTGTCCACGAGGCTCAATGTGTAAATCGAAATTTCTAGAACGGAAACGTTGAAACCAAAAACGCATTATTCGTTCGTTAGCGGTGCCTGGTCCGTACACGTCGTTAATTCTTCGAGTCGTTTCTGCAGCACTGGTGCCACGGTGGATCTCGTATTCGTTAATACCGCGAATTTTCAATTTGTCCATAGTTGTTGTTATAGAAATGTTGAAGCTCCAACAAATAATGTGAAAACAAGTGAAATACGAATTTGAAAACAATATTTTTCTGGCTTTATTTTGATATAAATTTGAATTTGGAATTCCTAATCAAACGCAAGATATTTGATGTTAAAGTTGCCAGTATTGAGTATCGGCAATTTTATATGTAAGGACATTGGTAACGACCTAATATTAGGCATTTTTACACTAGAGTCCAACGGCGCGGCAACGGCATTGGCGACTGCGATATGCAGCAGCAGCGGCACGCAGAATGTACATGGGGCACACTAAAAGTTTTGCACTTCTAACTAATCGGAACTATTTTAATTTCGAATGTTATATTTTGTTAAACGTTGCAACCTTCTTAGTAATAAAAAAAACAATTGGCAGGAAAAAATTGTCAATTGTTTTTTATCACATCAAAGTTCTTTGCGGGCTTTAACTGCCGTCAACGAAAATAACGTGGCTACTGTTAAGCGGCTAATTGAAGAAAACCCGCGGATTAGATTGGTATGAGCCAAATTTAGATAATTTTACACGAAGAATTGAAAGTTTGGAATCTTTGCTGTCGTTGGATCCTTCATGAACTGACAGCGGAGCAGAAGCGGGCTCGCGTGGAATGGTGCTCACAGATGCTACTGAATTACGACCACGGACATTCTAATGCTGTTTATGACATTGTCACAGGAGACGAAACGTGGATTTATTGTTTTGAACCCGAAAAAAAACAGCAATCTTGTGAATAGGTGTTTGAAAATGAGAACAGGCCAACAAAAGTGAGGCAGGCGAGAAACGTTGGTAAAAAAATTATCGCGTTTTTTTTCTCAGCTACGGGTCCTATCTGTACAATTCCACTTGAAGATCAAAAGAGTGTTAATTCCGAGTAGTATTCTACCATTTGCTTACCCAGGGTGTTAGAAAAAGTTCGCGACAGACGACCCAAAAGCCGCGTTCTTCTACATAATGACAACGCTTCTTCACACACGGCCAACAAAACAAAGTCATTTTTAGCTTCCGAAAAAGTACAACTCGTTACCCATCCTGCGCCGCATCCTGCCCCCTGCGCCTGCCCCGACCTAGCACCCTGTGATTTCTGTATTTTCCCCAAAATCTAAGATTTGATGAGAGGTTTTACTTTTACCAACTCCGAAGAGGCAGTGATAGCGTTCAATCAGCACGTAGAAAACATGCCTTCAGATCTGTGTCATGAAAAAATGTTTAAAATGTAAAGGATAGTATTTTGAAAAGCAATAAACGTAATATTTTGGTTATAACATGTTGTTTTTTTAAGTTACGCAAAACTTATAGTGTGACCTACGTATAAAAGCCATGCAGCACAATTTTACTTTCAGACATTTATGCCTCCACTTTTGCCATAACCTGAAAGAAACTGACAAGGATCACGCGTCATTTATATTAAGTTTTAATTTAGGTTATACGCAAAAATAATAGTTTTTAGGGAGTGCCTCCGTTGCCGGTTTCCGAATAGGCTGCCGGCGCCGGTTGCCGAATTGGCTGCCGGCGCCGGTTGCCGAATTGGCTGCCGGCGCCGGCTGGCAAATTGGTTGCCGGCACCAGCTGCCGAATTGGTTACCGGCACTGGCCGTCTAACGTTATTATACAATAGCGAGTAGGAACAATAAACAAGGACTACATAAAAAAATGATCATTAAGAATAACCTACGTTTAAAAGTTAAAATGCTGTCTCGTTACTCGCTCAAAGACTCAGTACTTATTATTGCTGATTTTTTTAACACAAGTGCTTTGGCTACTTAAAATAAGATCAGAACAATGTATGTGATATTGTCCATAAACTAATAAATCCTGATACTTGTAATCAAAATTCTGCGTCTATTACTAAACGGCCCTGACATCAGTTTGTATGAAGAAAACATGTTTTTTTTAGATTAAAATGTTTTTTTTTTGTGTTTGTTAACCGGTACTGGAATCTAGCCTTTTGCGCATTACAATTAAGTCGCCGGTTGCCATTTTGAGTGCCGGCGCCGGCAGCCGTTGTTTTAAATCTCGGCTGCCGGCAGTACACCTACCGCCGGTTCCCAAACGCCATATTTTTGGGTGCCGGCGCTGGCAGCGGAGGCACTCCCTAGTTTTTATTGTGTAAGTAGGTACTTACTTACAGATGTAGTTAATTTTATGCTATATTATATATTTTTTTCTTCTTTATAATACAATTCTGCCCGCGCGCCCCTTTTTACCCTCGCGCCCCTAGGCACGTGCCTACTTTGCCTTTAGGATAATCCGCCTCTGACTGCTTCATCAAACTTATGTCAGCTGGTCGGCGGCTTAGTATGAGAAAGAGGTTTTTTTTGCGATTTCAATGTTAATCCCATATAAAAAGTTTTTGTATTTGGGCACCAGAATCAGCCCCTAGGAGGTTGTTGATGTTTTACAAATAGCCCTGTATAAGGTGTTATCATAAAGACATCGTTTATTTTATTTATTCAGTACACAAAACAAAAATACATTAATTACAAGATAGTTAAAAAAATATTATTACATGATACAATGATAGGATGTAATTCTACAGAGATGTACATAGCATGTTAAAAGAAAAAGATAGAGATTTTCAACTAGTCGTAATAGATTTGTTAATAACTTATTGTTAATATGTAAAAAAAAAAGTTATAATTTTGACGACCTTTTGTAGCCGAGAGGCGAGCATACCGGACTTGGTGTCGCTATCTCTGAAGTCCAGGGTTCGATTCCCAGTCGGTCAATGTAGAAAAATTACTTTTACTACTATATTGTCTCGGGTCTAGGTGTTGTGATACCGTCTTTGTTTCTGATTTCTGAAACACAAGTGCTTTGGCTACTTACCATGGAATCAGGGTAATGTATGTGATGTTGTCCAATAGTTATTTTCATTACTAGCTGTCCCGGCGAATTTCGTACCGCCTCTGCATTGGTTTTTTTTCCGATGTTTTAATAGTTATTCTGGTATTCGGGGCGGAGACGAATCCAACAAATCAACGATCATAAAAATCGGTCCAGCTGTTCTTGATCTATAAATGGTGTAACTAACCCGACTGTTTTATATATATATAGAAGACTAGTTGTCCAGTTTCCTGGCGAACTTCGTACCGCCTCGTTTTTTTTTACGTGAATTTTTCGATGTTTTAGTTATTCTGTTATTTGGGACGAAGACAAATCCAAAAAATCATAAGTCATAAAATACGGCCCATCCGTTATTGACTTATAAATGATGTAACTAACCCGACTTTGTTTTATATATATAGATATAGATTATATCTTTGTAATATTTTGATTATGTAAAAAAAGAAAAAATATGTGTCCAATATTTTTTGATAAATCTATCTGATAGACGAAGAACAAAAATTAATTCGTCATTCCAATTCGCAGGGTGGGTGGTGAGTGGCGGATGGACCCGCGTGTACTACCACCGCGGCGAGAGCGTGCGCGTGCGCGGCGGCGGCGAGGCGCTTCTTCGCCGACTCGCGAGCGGCGCGCCGGCGCACGCGCACGCGCTGCACGAGCTCACGCTGGAGCGCGGCGCCGCCTCGCAGCTAGGTGCGTACCACACAACCTTGTGCTCTCGACAAAAAGAAATTGTTTTTTTTTTTGTTTTGCTAACTTGATCATGACTTCTAGCTGATTTGCTGTCAGAAGTTTGGCGTTAAGAGCTGAGTCCTTTTAATGACCCATGTCTATCTTTACAGTCAACCTATTCCTATGACCTCTCTTCTTTTCAAACTGGCAGTAACGAGATTACTCTGCAGTACTCGCGCAAGAGGGTTTGTGTGTGTGTTCAGACGATCTACGTAGTACGGACGCTCGCTCAATTTCCAAAATAATAAAAATCCTTTATTTTTCCACAATCTTAAGTCTAGAATACATTGATAAGATACTAGGGGTGGAAATACATTAGATTGAGAGGGACTGCCGTCTGAACTAGGCGATGCCGGTATTTCTGAGCACCGGTATACTCTTTGCTCTCGATTTAGTTTAGTTGTTAGTATTACAGACTGCGATATTAAATAAAAGGAAAAAAGCGGTACAGAAACAGCACTTACGAGTGTGTTTTTGTGTGTGTGTGTGTGCATTCGTGTGTATTGTGAAAGTGAAATGGTTATCGGACTGGGTGTAGCATATTCTCTGTTTCAGCATAGTTTAGACCAAGGAAGTGATCTACCACTTTTGATTACATATCCCGATGATTGAAACGTGCAAGCAATTTGAACTGTGAAATCAAGCAATAAAAATATTTTGTTTAAGCTTTTGTTTTGTTTGAGACTGTCAAGACAGTTCTTGCTGTGTGTAAGGACAAGTCCTTATAAATCAAAGAGGATTATGCTACAAAACAATTTCAACCGTAAAAAGAAAGTTTCGACTTATGATCTGTCATTTATTGATAACTCAAATCATTTATTTTAAAAAACAGTTTATGGCATCTGAAGGGAAATATGCATATATTTTTATTTGATCTTAAAATAAATAGTTCTTAAAACTTAAAGAATTTTCGAAAAATATTGATGAATAGGTACCTGACTATTACAACCCATTAAAGTCGCGTGCTAGACAAGAAGATCCGACATGTACCGTGACGTCAGAGTACACGTACACCATAAATTTTTCATTCTAAAAGTTGTTTTAGAAAAAGAGGTATATCAAAATGTTTAATTACCGTATTATTATTACGGTAATTTTTTACTTAAAATCAATTTTGTTTTCATTATTTAGCACTATAATTTCATATAATTCCTACTATCTCCTAAGGCTAAATGATTAAAATAGGGTGTGTCAAACTATTTAATAATAATAATATTTTACGCACCCCCTGAAAGTAAGTAAACTATTATAATAGGATCTTATATTGTGTGAATATATTCCAGGTTTCCACGTCCAACCGGACGGTTTGGTGACGGCGGTGGAGGGGGGCGGGTGCGCGGCGCGCGCCGGCATCCGACGCGGCGCGAGGTTGCTAGAGGTGTGTCGCGCGGCAGTCGTCGCGCTGCACCACGACCAGCTAGTCGACTTGCTCAAGACTTCAGACCCGGTCACAGTAAGTTTGTTGCCGTATGATCTGTCTGTGCGGGATCAGCAGATCACCAAAGTAAAAACAAATGAGCGCTTTCTGATATGGCGCAGAATTGTTTTGGCTAATTACTATACTCTTTTCATTAAGGGACTTTACACACTGCGACTTTTTGCATCGCTACATTAGCGGGCGTTTAAATCGATTTAGACGTGTAACCGTATCGATGCAGTCACTTATTTGTTTAGATTTGCGAAGTGACGCCAAGAACGTCGTAACATCATGTGGTTGTCTAACTCTCTTTTTATAACTCGTTTGTGGCACCGATAGTAAAGTTTGAATAGTCCATATAGAATAAATAATGCCATCAGCAGTAGAATTATAGCCAATATGATGGTAGTCGAAGAAGCATGGAAGGTCAGCTGCTCTATACGGGGCTCATTATTTGCCCAAGCTGGGTAACGACCATTTGGTTTTTTTGGCCCTCATTTGGTTTGCTCTTGCTGGAAGCCATCTTGCAGAAACTTGATTGACTCACAATTGACCTGTTGAAGAACAAGATCGTAAAAGTTATTGGTTCCATATTGGTAATTTAGTAAACTCAGCACTACTACTACTACTACACTAATTTAACACGTGAATGGCAGGGTCGCCGTGTAAGGTTCGACAACAGACATTAAAGGAAACACTGTTTAGTTTTTTTAGTTTTTATGGCGGCAAACTTGGTCTCGGGACGAAATAAGTTACTTTCTCCCCTGTGGTAACAATGTACTATTTCTTGTGCAGGTGGCGGTAACGTTCGCGTCGAGCACGCGGTGCGGGTGCTCGTGCCCGGGCGGGGGAGGCGCGGGCGGTGCGGGCGGCGCGTTCGGTGCGGGCGGCGCGGGCGGCGCGGGCGACGAGCTAGCGGTGCGGCGCGCGGACGCGCAACAACCCGCGCGGGGCAGACGCGCGCCGCCCGCACACTCGCCGCCGCGCTCGGACAGCTCGGGATATGGCACCGGTCAGTACTTGCAGCGAGTTAGACGTTCGACAACTTAGCGTAACCTTCAATCAACGTAGTGATAATTTGATCTGTGGCAGCAGTGGTAGAACGAATCACTACGGGCAGAGTAAACAATGCGACACCTATCGGGATAAATATGCATGATCATTCATAACCGTAGTTACAGTTGCGCCTTCAAATTAGTGGCGTGAATAAAAAGCGCCACTGAAAAACCAGACGCGTGGCAGTCGCATATTTTTAAATAATATCTTTGCTTTCAATTCTCAATTTCAACACTTTATACAGAACTCGCAAATCAATTTTTTTCTCAATTCAAGTCTACCGTAACAATACATCTTTTTACAACCCAATAGTTCGCGTGTGTTGTCTTTACAATGATATGTCGCAAGGTTGCAAAGACATAGACATTCTGAACTTTAATCCAAATATCTTCGAAAGGCAGATCATTTTGGTAATTAGTTTACAATTTAGTTTGTAGTCACTGATTCTTTTTTAACCGACTTCAAAAAAGGAGGAGGTTCTCAATTCGTCGGTCTTTTTTTTTATTTATTTTTTTATGTATGTTCAGCGATCATTCGTTACTGCGTTGACCGATTTCGATAATTATTTTTTTGTTTGAAAGGTAATACTTTCAGAATAGTCCCATAGAAATTTGGTTGAATTCTGATGATGGGATCTATAAGAAAATAATCAAACATTGCATGAACCCGTACCACGCCAACTGTTTTTAGTATCTATCTTACCTAATATCTTTGCCAAATGTGGACCAATTTTGATGATTCTTTTTTTAATGAATAGCTTATACTTCAAAGATACTATAATCAAACATTTTCAACCGACTTCAAAAAAGGAGGAGGTTCTCAATTCGTCGGTATCTTTTTTTTTTTTTTTTTTATGTATGTTCAGCGATCATTCGTTACTGCGTTGACCGATTTCGATAATTATTTTTTTGTTTGAAAGGTAATACTTTTAAAATGGTCCCATATAAATTTGGTTAAATTCTGATGATGGGATCTATAAGAAAATCATCAAACATTGCATAAACTCCGTACCACGCCAACTGATTATAGTATCTATCCTACCTATATCTCTGCCAAATGTAGACCGATTTTGATGATTCTTTTTTTAATGAATAGCTTATACTTCAAAGATACTATAATACAATTTTTCGGAAAAAATTTCACCCCTAAGGGTGGAAAAATAGGAAATGAAATCGGTGTTCAGCAGTTAAATTATGTTTGCACTCGTAAGATTTGTTTTGATTAGGATTATTCACTAAAATAGATGAAATAAGTTAATTTTATAAAAAAAATAAAAACCGACTTCAAAAAACTAAAACGCTAAAAATAATCTTAACACTTACGTACCTAATCAGTTACTTTTGGAGTCGGTGCAAACGAAAACATAGAATCTCTCATCGACTGGCACCGACTCCAAAAGTAACTGATTAGGTACTTAAGTGTTAAAATTATTTTTAGTGTTTTAGTTTTTTGAAGTCGGTTTTTATTTTTTGTTAGTTTTATTTTTGTGAAACTTGCTTTTTTGCTTTTTTTTGTTCAATTTAATCAATTTTAAAATGTAAATACATGAATGTTTTGGGCTACTGTTTAGCAATTAAGTTCTATTCATGTAAAATGTATTTGTAATGACTGATTATAATGATATCCTGTTTAGTGTCTTTTACAAATAAAATAATTTAACAAAATATCTAGAAGCGCCACTGAACCCAATCCACGGCCATTCTTTTCCACCTGCTACCACCAGCTTTGTGTCATCATATAATCGGTCCACCTTATCGGAGAGTTCGAAGACCTACGCTGCGTTTGGCGCAGTGGAAACACCACAGTCGTTAGCCAAATTACGGTCTCCACTAAAGTACACGACTCGTTATCGGTTGTACGGCAAATGTGACCAACCCGCTGCCTATTCAAGGAGGTTGTACTATAATTGTATTTCTTAATTAATCATTTATAATGTTTCGGCTAGCGTAGTTCTGGATTTTTATATCTATTTATGTTTGTCTACTGAAATATTCTAAATTATAAGCTCTTGTCACACTCCCGGATTTTATCCCGACAAGGAGGTTGTAAATATCCTGGCCGTCTATACTTATCAAGTCGGGCAATCACACTTTTTAAATCATAAAAGGAATTGAAGCTTCTAGAATGCCCAGATTTCTTTATAAAAACACGCTCGCCCCAATATGGGACAGTCTATAATTTTCTTGTACAGGGAGTACAAGGGAACGAAAGCCTGAAGTAGTCGCATTTATCCTGCAAAGTCTGGAAATAGTCATTGTACCGGAATCACGCCAGGGAGACAGCTCAGGAGCACCGACGCTCTAAAAGCGACTTAGCGCTTGCTTGTGGAGTCCTGTCCTGACAGAAGAAACCCTACGTGAACTCAGGATCGCCGACGCTCTGACGCGGTCTTGCACTACTCTAGAACGCACATCTCAGTGCTGATTTCTGACTCGCCTGGGATCACCACCACAGTAGCAGAACGTACCAGCCGAGTTCCGCCTCCTCTTCACCCCCTTTACTGCCTCAATATTCGACCAGAACCCCACAATCTTATTAGGTTTTTATTTAATATCTGTATTTTGTAGAAATCTGGCTGTCTTTTCTACTTAATTTGTACTTTTAAATAAATCCAACTTAAATAATTGTTCATTGTCTATTTTTACTTGTCAGGAGTAGGTAGACGTGACACTCCGGACAGAGATAAATAACCAAACCCGACGAACACTGATTTATGGTTCAATAACAAAGTGCAAACTAAACAAAATTAATCTAGGTCGACACAGTGTTCAAAACAATGTGCGGTCGGCCCGTACATCTTTCCAATCGAGAAAGGGAAGAGAAAGAACAGAACAAGTCACTGCTCGAAATGAAGTAAGTTTTGTAACTCTGTTCAGGCGGGTCGGGGCGCAGCGCGCGGCGCTCCCCGCAGACGTCCCCGGTGGCGGAGGCGCTGCTGCGGCGGCGCTCGCAGGACGACTCGTCGCCGCGCCACCTGCGCAACCGCCGCGACAACACCACCTCGCTCACGGTAAAGCGGACGCCAGCGTTTGTTATATACCGAAGTCTATAGAAGACGACACACAGCACGGCATCCGTCGCCGTCCCGCCGGGCGTGCCTTTAAACGGGCGCGACGCGACGCCCTACCGTCGGGCGTAAGCGGGACGGTTAGATGTTGTGTTGCATGGTAAACGTACTTAGTAGTCACGTAGCGTTCTGTATTTGTTTATTTTTACAACTTTTTAGTGATTAAATAATTCAATTCAATTCAATATATTTATTGCATTCTATAATGTTACACAGGTGTTATAATTAGATACATAAAATAGATCGTTATAGACCCTGTAGGGCACAACAATGAGATAGGTATTGTGGGCAGAGAGGATGACGCCATGCATAATTAGATCAATTTGTTTATTTTAAGAAGTTGTAAAGAATTAAAATAATTAAGAAATCATATGATAATTATTGAATAACATAATCAAATAAATAGTATTTTTAGGCATTTAAATATTTATTTATATATAATGAACAGTGGAAAAATCGAACGTCTCATTAGGAACGTCAACGAAACCGTCACGCCCGCAGTGTGACGTGCATGCCGCGCTGCTGCTCCGTCGCCGTCACGCCCCGTCGGCTTTGTGGCCAAGGCTTTAGGGAGTCACCGCGCTACACCGCGCCAAGGGGCCAAGTCTTAGTCGAACCACTGTCTCCGTAAACACCGAGAACACCACCTCGCTCGCTAAACGAAACGTGAAACGTTTTTTATTACATATTTTTACTGCTTAGCCTATTTCATCCTCTCTCTAAAAATGTATCATACATAGGAGTAGCCTATGCAATAAACACAAAAAAATTTAAAATCTAGATTTTTCATAAAAATATTTTGGGAACGAATCGCGTTGGGGTCTCAGTAACGACGTCTGACGGGTAAGCGAATGGTGCCCCTAAATTAATACAAATAGCCCACAACTTCATTAAAACACAGTTCATAACGGCGCGCAATATAACTGGGCTGTTATGACGATCGTTGTGTCTCCAAGTAACGATAAAAATTACTTTTAGCATGAACGCGAGTATTCAATGAACCCTATGTAGCAACAGTTATAGTGGCATAAAGAAGCGCCACAGTCGCGCCGGCGATGCGCGGCAGACATGCAACTACTAGCATACAATAATACCATAAATGATTTTCTAAAAGCATAGTTGCAGCGCCACAGTCGCGCTACAGTAGCGCTACTGCACCACTTGTAGACAATGTTGTATAACATTTAGTTCGCATAATTTTTTGGTTTTGGAAATTACTTTTGCAAGTTTTATTCATCATCATCTCAGCCATTGGACGTCCACTGCTGAACACAGGCCTCCCCCAATGATTTTCATCGGGGGCGATTGCCAATACTCGCCATGCTTTTCAGGCGGGTTGGCGAGCGCAGTTTTTTATAAGATTTCGCACGCACACGCTGTTGTCCGTCTCGTGCTACAGGAATTAGTCGCCTCTTACGACACGCCTCCTGTTGGCGGTGGGGAAGTGTATTCTTTACGGTCGTCCCCACACGGCACAAGTTTTATTGCTAAACTTAAATTTTCATTTGAACTGCGATTCCAATTGACTAAAATAAATAAATTAACGATTCTTTTTCGTAGTTAACGGTGGTTCAAATATTAAAGTAGTAATTCGAATCAAACATTAGAATGCCTTTCTATTTTATGTGTTAGGAGGAGCTAATGCGGCTGATGGACGCGGAGCTAGGTGGAGGCGGGCGAGTCCCTGACGCAAGCGGTCGCGTGTCTGACGGGGGCAGTGTGGGAGGGGGCAGCACGGTGGGGGGCACGGCCCCGCCCCCGCTGCCCCTGCCCGACGCCTCTGCCTTGGACTGGGCCACTCTAGTGCACACTGCTACATGCGCCATGCTGCAGGTAAGAGTTCCATAAACGATCTAGCTACCTTTTGGTGAAGTCGAATGCCGTTCCTACGTAAATGTAACAGTTTTTTTTTGTTCCATACCTCAAAAGATTAAAAGAAACCCATATAGGGTCACTCCGTTGATCGTATGTCTGTCTATCCGCGACCACGCAGAGGTATTAAATTATAATTAATATCAAATACTTAGGTTTGAAGTTATTTTTAATCTGTAAAAAAATATGCTTTGGCTTAACGCGAAAAATTATGTAGATAAGCAAATAAACTCACTGCCAAAATAACAAAATATGAAGGCCATAAAAATAATTATTATTCATTTATTTTTAACATATTGCACAATGTTAGTAAGGTACAAAAGCCTGTAAGGGCGTAGAGCAATTTTAACAGGTTATATCATCTATACATGTTTTTATGCACATATTAATCTTAAAATAATATTACTTTGTATATTTGGAATCTATAATACAGTTTAAACAAAAGTTTACAGTTAAAACAGTTTAGACAAAAAAAAACTTGGCGTTTGAGTGACAACATAACTTGGCGTAAAAGTTATCGAAAAAAAAACCTTTACAGATTTGTGAAGAGCATCAGTACCCATCTATGGACAACACAGAACCCTCGCTCGAGGCACTACCAAATGAACCTGTTCACGATTCTTGGTCTGAATTAACAGTGAGTTGTTTATCTTTTAGTTAGTTAATTAAATGTTTGTTGAATGTACGGTATATATATACCTAACAGCAATAATGGTAGATCTTCATCAAATGAACTGCTTGTGTTTTGTCTATTCAGACGAATCGACATGGATAAGTTCATGCGTGACCCTTAGGCCTCAAGGAAAACAGGCGTCGCCGGGGACGAAGTACGTTAGATTTACTATGTAGTAGATAGATATTAGTAGGGCTAGATAATAAGTGTGATTGTAAAAAGAATTTATTTATTTATTATACCACTCGCCGCTGCTAATACTAAGCGTACATCATCCTCGGAAACGTCTGTCTGTGTCTCGCACGAACTTATTCCCAATTCCCGTAATTTTAAAATCATCATCATCATCATCATTGGCCTGCCCTGTTCCCAGGTCATCTGGGGTCGGCGCAGTATGTCTTACTCTTGCATGCAATCCGGTCACTCGTCATTGAGTCATTCACTACCTTCTCAGTCATATCGCTCCTCACACCTCCTCCCGTAATTTTAAAGTACAGTAGTCAAAATCGAGTTTCGTTTCGGCCGAGTAAAATTAGGATTGAAAACGTTACTCTCGTAAATAAATGGAAGTATAGTTCGTAATACGACTGAAAATTTAAAAAATCAAAATTATATTCTGTATGTTTTTTTATTTTTTACTTTTGAAATATTTCGTAATACAATTTTTTGTCATCATCATCATCATCATTTCAGCCATAGGATGTCCACTGCTAAACATAGGCCTCCCCCATTAACTTACAGATTAGCCGGTAGTTTTTTTGTCAATTTTATAACTAAAATAGAGTATAATTTTTGATAGTTTACTGGATTTTGACTACGTTCAAATCACGGGAATCAGCTTGTTTATCGTACTATAACACGGCCCCAAATAATAACAGGAGGTGGAGGAACCGGAGCCGCGGCAGCAGCGCAGCGAGTCTGGGGCGGGGGCGGGGGCGGGGGCGTGCGTGGGGGCGGGGGCGGGGGCGTGCGCGTGCGGGCTGGCGGCGCGCGTGGCCGAGCTCGAGGCCGCCGCGAGCGCGCACCAGCGCACGCAGCACCACCTCGAGGACGAGGTGACGCAGCTTTAAATTAATGACACATAAAATCCCTGGCAAGGATTTTGATCGCTGGAGGAAAGAGTGGAGATCGCTTTGCACATCATACGAGACGATCAGAGACGCGTGTGCGTCGAGCAAGGACCCCATCCCTGCCGGCGGTGCGGGCGCATTACGCGACTAGCCAATCGTGTAATCGTAATGGTCCTCTACGCATCTTTCGCCCAGCGCTGAAGATCCGTGCCGCTAGTTGTACATACGTAATCCGCGCGCAAAATTTGAAGCAACTAAATTGGAGCCCCAATATCAATCCGCTTCGAACGCATGACAATCTAGATGTATGTAGACTCTTGTTGTTGTTGTTTATAGGATAAAGACTTTCTGATATTTTTTTTCTTCGGACGTGACATAAATTTCTGTGAAAGTATAACCTGCATAAATGAAAAAATTGCCATCACACCTCGCTCTCACAGTATATCGAGCAAAGAAATGAGAATGGAATATAAAACCGTAACTGCTTTCAACAGCTCTTTCTGTGTGAGTGTCTTAACTAAAACTGTCGTATGTCCACAAGCCTCTTTCAGAGCACGCCACCGAGCCTGATAATTAAATATTACTTTCGATCACTGCCAATCCTACCATAAATTGACGCTTCAACCCTACCATAAATTGACTTAAAATTATAAGAAAAAATAAGGCACCACTATTAATTTTTACTACCAAAATTGTATAGAAGTTTTGTAAAAGCAAAACTGGTGCATATCGTGACGTTCACATTCGTAAAGGCTCGCGCACCTTTTGTCTCACTGATACGCGCAAATCGCCTACAAGGCTTCCTCTCGCGCACTACTGGAATGAGCACGAAAAGTAGCGCGCGTACAGTGCTATAAGCGTAAGAGGGGCACAGAAATAACTAGACCACACAGTGTTATAAGCAGTGATAGGAATAGATAGATTGATTTGGGGTTAATGATCTCAAACATTGATGTTAATATGGACATGCCACCCGGATTTCGGAATTTCTTTGTATCAGTTTTTAAAAAAAAGACATTTATATGAGCACTACCAAAGTACATAAAATCAATCTACCTATTCCGATCACTGGTTATATATATATATAAGTCATGCATGGGCTCCGTTATAGAAGCTCGCAATAAAAAGCTAGTTACAGTACTGCATGCGTGTAAGCTCGTACGCCAAAACGAGTATACAGCGCGCTGAATATCTCATATCTGAGAGAGAGCCTAATATAAATATTGTACAACATCACAAACGTTGTTCTGATCTTATGGTGAGAAGCCAAAGCACTTTTATTACAGAAATCAGATACAACCAAGGTACCACAACACCCAGACCCGAGACAATTTAGAAAAGTAATTTATCTACATTGATTGACCAGCCCCCCTAGCATAACCACCAACAACACGATACGACATGCTATAGAATGCATGCTATGAATCGAACCCGGGAGCTCAAGAGATAGCAACACCGAGTCCGGCATGCTCGCCTCTCAGCTACGAAGGTTACCAAATAATATAAACGGTCGGTGCGGTCAGGTGCGGCGGCTGCGGCGGCACAACGCGCGCCTGCGCGAGGAGTCTGCGCGCGCCGTGTGGCAGCTGCGCCATTTCACGCAGTGGCTCAAGCGCACCGTCGACAGGCAGTGAGCTCACCCCGCACCGCACCACACACCACACAACACAACACACCACACACCACACCACCGACACGCCACCAACCTATCGCACCAAAACGAACTCAACATACCCCAAATATTATACAAATACAAGAACGCCTAATTTTTAACTTACAATTATTGTTAAAACATTATTCCAGTGTGAATTTAAAATCTACATAATAATTATAAATTAACTGTATTTGTTTACCTGTAAAAGCAATATTTCCATCCACAAAATTTTGACATTATAACCTAGATTCTTGTTAGTAAATAGTAATTAATTGTATTTATTGGACTCGTTATACGTAGCATTATGTAGGTACTTTGTTTACTGACCGACGAACAAAATTTAGTGATAAGGTAACTACGAATAGCGTAAGACTATGAATAATGCGCAGTATCTTATGAATTTTGTGCCTTTTCTGCGCTTCGGGCGACGCCTTTGTTTGGCATATTTTGTACCTCAGTTGTTGGGTATAACATAATGTACACGTAGTATTTATTACATTTGTTTGTTACTCGCTGTTTTATAATATAAAATAGTATGAATAAAATTATATTAATTGTTGCCTTGTCAAATAAGCATTAGACCTACGTTTTACTTGACGAAATGGATCTAAAATAAAATCAACAACTTATGCAGGTATTCTTAAGAATAGTTTAAAATATATCACTGCGTAATTGAAACAAATTGATGGGACTTATTGATTAATAGGCCAGCTATCATGTGTTTATTCACTTTTGAATCCTGTCTCGGAATTTTAAAAACAGATCGTGCACTACTAGTGCATATCAACTTTGCACAAAGAAAGTATGTAAGTGTTTTAAGCTTTCATTAGGGATACCTTGCATGTTGGCCACAAAACTATTTAAAAAAATAAAGTTAATGACTAATGTGGGTCTGCCTTTCACATCCTGTGAATCATAATTACATTTCGCAGGATAACGCATAGAAAATATTAAAGAAAATGGCCTTTAGCAATGTAAGGTTTTACTCTTACTAATATTTGCCGCAAAACTGTTACTGGTAAAATAGTACTAAGTCACTCAAGTCGGAATTGTTTCATTATCGAAACGCGGTTTAAAAAGATTTTCAACAACTGACGTAATATTTGTAAGAACTTTATAGTTGGAGTACAGTTGGCTGTATTCGCAAACGAATTAGACAGAATTTCTATTGTTCAATGCATATATATATATATATATATATATATATATATATATATATATCATATTTATGTTATCATGCCCTGGTCTTCTCATCAGCCTGTTAGATTGGTTGAGCTGTCAAGTTACAACAGCTATGAATAATTATTCTTACATAATACATCAAGTTCGTAGTAGCGACTAAAGGAGTCGTTTTTTTTCTATACAGTTTTTTGTAGTCCTCAGTTAAACTATTAAACATCAATAACTGCTACAATGTAAATGGCTAAAAATATAAGTTATTACCTGTCAATGACAACTTACATCAATACGATTGGCGGTTGAGAAAAGGGTTTTAATATTTAGAACTGAAAAACATGAATTGTAAGGTGAACACCAATTAGGTTAGGTAATTGGGATGTTGACACCTTTCACGAATAATTCTATGAAACTATGTCCTTAAAATAAACATTATTAAGAAATTATTTCATACATCATTCTTAATTAATTGCAAATTAATTTTAATATATACTCGTTATTTGACATAGTTGTGACGTCAGTCACTTAAGTGGGCACATTGAAGTGATGACACAACTATACAGGGTTATATTGCAGCAGTGGCTCAGAATCAGTAACCTAATCAAACTATGCAAAGAACAAAAACAATGTTTTTCACCTTTAATTATTCACATCCGCTGTTGTGGAAATCGTGGATAATTTAACTCATTCATGAAAAATTGCACCGAATGTGCACTGCGTAAGGTCCTTGTAGGCTTTCGTGATCTCTCTATTGACTTGTATTTTCGGATATTTTTAAAGTTTTTTTTTTGCGTAACATACGATTATTAAAAATAATAACGTGTAAAACGCTTCTTTATATTGTTCCGTAGATCTTTTTTTTTGCAATGTAACCCTGTATAATGTGGGATATGGAGTGTAAGTGTGTTCGCTAGTAAGGAAGGAGGTCAGAAATAGTCAGAATGCGTGACGTATGAAAGAGGAAGAAGAGTGAGTAGTTTGTTTTAAAAATTAATAAAATAAAGACGGTTTTTTGATATTTTTAAAAATAAGCGGTGAATTTGACTTGAAAGACGTAACTTTTTACTAAACATCTTATCCCATACGTTTTTGAATAGTTGTGACGTCACTTTTATGTAGTCCAAAACGAAATCAAAATACTAAATATTGATATAATTCTAAACGATTATAAATCGAACTACAAATAACTGAGAATAATGAATAAAATAATGTCTTAAAATAAGGTTTATTTCTTAAGTTTTCTTAACTAGATTTAAGAAAACTTAAGAAATAAACCGATACTGCGTTTTTACAGCTCATAAAAAGTACGTCAATTATTAATGGTGTCATCATCCCTATTTAGCACGATCAAATGTGTAGTCAGCTGTGTAAAATATACCATCTTTTGTTTGTCTTGTTTATTTATTACATATTTATTCTCTGGCAACACGTTTGACGTTGTTACTTGCAATCATGAGAAGATGATTGTACCTAAATGTAACATTCTACTAGTATTCTACAACTAGTTAGTTACTAGCTTGTAAAACTAGAAATATACAGAATTGAAACCTGCCAAATATTAATACCGTAAGAGTAAAAATTTTGTAGCACAAAATAATTCGACATTTTCAAACTCTATTAGAATAACTTTCAGTCGGTAGTCAGAACAATTTTGCAAAAATGTAATTATTTAACAATAAGTCAAAGATTTATACAATATCTACCGGCCTATGCCCCATTCCACGCACTACTAGAAGTCCTTATAAGGCTGGTAGAAGCCTGTGTGACGTTATCGTGCTCGTGATGATCACAACTAGGCGCTGCGCAGACGATGGTATTGTTGTCCTCGGGCACTTGCGGACTTTTAGACCGCGCGCTTATTTGTCCCTTCGTATGCGTTGTAGCACAGAATTCCATAAACCTGTGAAGGTCTCTCCTCGACGTTGTCAACCGTCTGTGCACTGCCTTATTTACCAGTTCGAGGTCAGGATAAAAATAATTCTGAAAATTATTATGTTCATAAAATGTAAACATTTTGAAAAAATAACGTAATTTTTATATATTTATTTGTAAATAAAATTGGTTTCGATTGTCTAGTTAATCAAATTTATTTAGACAAACCAGCTTTTCTTTTTTTACGAGTCTCGTATTAGATTAACCATCTTAAAATGAAAGCTTTATTAGTGTAGGTTGTTGTAGATGTAATTTTAGAGAACGTATAATTACAGGACTTACGTTATTGTACACAATTACTTATTATAACTCTGCAAAATGAATACGTATGTCTTAATAACGGCCCACTTTCATCATGGGATAGAAATCGTAAAAAACAATTAAAAACTTGCGGAAGATTATTAATTGTTTGCATGGTAGTTTCTTTTTGCGATTTCTTCGTTTATATATAAACAAGCAACATTGTTATATTTACAGGGTGTACAAAAGAATTGAACAATCCTTATGGCTACGTAACCAGCTACTCATATACAACAACAGTCATTATAGAAGCAACATACAGCAACATTTTTAGTTGCTCCATTCATTATTATCGATATCGAGAAATAAGACCCGCTTACGTGGTTGTCAGAAGTGTCTCTTCTTTTGTACACCCTGTATTCGTTAGCAAAAATTAAGGGTGTACTCAATCTGTGCATAAATCTCTTAACCACTTTTAAAATGCATTTAAAATGATTCGGCTACACTTTCTATTACTTATAAAATCACATTTTAAGTGCATAAGTGAAAACCTGTTATATTTTGTTTATCATTAAATATTAAGTAACTGAGTCAACTTCCGATCTATTTTTCGGCTCGTCATCCAGACCCGCTCTTAAAATATGAACCATAGTTAAAATCATTGGAAATATTTTTTGTGGTGTTAATATTAATATGTATGTCATTGCGGGGGCAAGGTCAACAGGAATGGCCAGCCGGACAACCCTTGACAGAAAATAAATGATTTATAGAAAACATTGATTAATAAGTAATTTTTATTTAAAAAAAAATGTTTGGCCGTTAGAATCATCACTAATTAAATTATTTATTATTTAATTTAAAAAAGGTGAACCCTGTCTGTATGGTTATTTATAAAGGCTGTCCCACCACTTATTTTAATGTAATTTTAGTTTATTAGGTTTATGTGTCGTCAGTAAAACACAGTCGTGTACAATCAAATAATACTTTTCCATCCTACCTTAAAACAAAGATAGCGTATTTACATAGAAATGGTAATTATAATTTTTTCCTCACCTTAAGTTTCCTTATCCAACTTAGGATATTATTATTTACCAAGATCAAAGAAATAGAGAGGAGGAGAGAATATCACGCTAGTGTTTTAAGACTATAAATCTTACGTCTGTTGAAATGGGCATTCTACAGATAGCAGCCTGATAGTGGCCTAATATTTAAAAAAAATAAGAAAAATGTTACTGCTTCAGACTATTCAGGTAGAGTAAGACTAAGATAATTACATGTTAGGTTCAAGTTAGTAATTGACAGAGAAGACGCTCCGTGTCACGTTTACCTTCAATATGTTAATGAGAATGTCCCTTTTAAGTCTTTGTTCGAGAGATCCTGGTCATGTTGTTTGAGTAAATCATTAGTCAATCCACATTCCCCGAAGTTTAGGACATTATGGATGTTTTTCTGGGTTACCTATTTTACATCCGAATTGCTTTAGTACGAATTTTATTTGTCTCCTTCATCCTTTAATGTTGGTCAACTAGGTTCCAGTCAAGTAGATACCTCTTTCTTGAGTTCATCTATCAGAAATAAACTTTTGATTTGATCTTTTAGGCAATGTACCCGTTTATCTGTCGCTTGGAATCGCACTTCTGTGCTACACGACCGACGGTGCACCGTGGCTTTATCATACCCCGCTTGGATGTCTATCAATTGGGCCATTATTAAGACTGGAATGAAAACATCCACAATTTCTGGCTCGGTCATATCTGAGCTTCCACCACCATGGTTAAACGTTGTATCTGAGCCTTTCGTTCTAGGATTCATTGTCTTGGAGCTTTCTCAATTCTAATTCTGCATCTAATGCTTCTCCTAAGTGATCCAAGTCCAATGTCTCATCACTTTGAGTATTGGCAGATCCATGAATGTTTTGTTGCCTTGTCTGGGATCTGCATGGTTGTTGCAGTTGATATGGTTGCAGACTCCTGTTGCGAAATTCGTTTGCAGGAAACCACTCTCATAACTTTATTTGGGACGATGTATCTCTACTTTAACGAGTAAATGAAAAAAATCATACATTTTAAAACTGTCCAACTGAGCTTTATTTTGTTCGCCTTGTGAAAATAATGATAATTAAAATAAATATGTTTCCATTAATGCATTCAAAACAGATATTAAATAAAATGATCTATTAAATAATGCTTCAACGTTATTTTATTTCTTTGGTAATTCGCAGTAATAACTTGTTTGATTTAACGATTTTGATTGATATTCAATTTATCGTTATACTTAGTAAATTGAAAAAAAAAATAAGTCTTGCCCCTGTAATGCTGTAATAGTCTTATTACCCTATTCAATGAAGCATCTTCAGTACCTTTAGCGTACCGTAATTATTTTAAATTCAATTTCTACATGCATTAAGAGAGATCATAATGGCATTTGCAATCCCATTTACAATTTTAGTTCCAAATGTTTCTTATTATTAATTATTTTTTTGGTAAACGTAATAGATATTACTGCATGAATATCATATAGAACGTGATTTTACCTTGCATCTATTTTTTAAGGGGTTAGTTAGTAATTATGAAAAAGATCAAAGATCAACGTGTTTGTATGCCGTACAAATGCCTGTCAATATTGCTGGCCACAAAAAAAAAATAAGAAGTCAAAATTATGTGCTATAATTTATATTCAAATTTATTTAGACCAAGTCTGAAGCATTTACATGGCCTGGTTTCTAAAGCCCAAACAAAACTATTATACTATCTGCTAATTAAGTTTGTGTTATTGGCGTGTCTTATTGAACCAATCAATCGCAATAGATAACACGAATGCTTTAGTAAACGGGCGTTAAAATATACTTAATAATAAGTTTGATTTTATTGTTAACCAAAGTTAATTAATTAATTACTTGAGACAGTTTTTAACAGTGGCGTAGTGGCGTGCATGACAGCGTCTACTTCTTTCATGTAAATTATTACACATTCTTGTTTGTGAAAACAATGCAAAGCCAAAAAAACTGCCTTGATTAAGTTATGTTCTTTTATTTTTAAATATCAATAATGTACTAGATGGTATCTAAGTGATGCGCACGTATTGTTACGCCACTAGTTTTAAATAAAAGTGTAATTTTTGACGGTTTTTTTATTATCTCAAATAAGTTTTGTACATTTATTATAGTGACATTCCAATTAAAGTATTTACCAAACCTTGTTTTTTTTATTTAGACTATCTAGATAGATCCCTCTTCCGTAGTAAGTAGTAGTTTAAAAAACCAGCAAAATGCGAGTCGGTCTTACGCACTAGTTATATACAGGTTGTCCCTAAAAGTATGGATCAAATCGAACAGGCGTTTGGGGGGGGGGGGCATTGCCGAACTTTTTGGCTGTATGAATATAGGTTCTATTTTCAATGGTTAAAAAGTTATGAATTATTTTTTCATAATATCGCATAGATTATAAATTATAACATACAAAAAGGAACTATCAAAGAGAACAGCTTTTTTTTTAAACAATGTAGATAGGTTCAACTTTTCTTGGGTAATTCTTTTGCAAACCTAAAACGTAGTATTACTTGTTCAGTGCTATGTATAATGGGAGGATAAAAATAGGACATACATTTTGCTCTAACAAACATTTTACTTAATTTTAAGTAATTTTCGTTAAAAAAAATGAACTACTGAAAGCTGATCATAAATTTAAAAGAGTTTCCAATCTATACAGTTTTTTTTAGATATAAATCATTAGGCTATTGCAAATACTTTTGAATTTATGAATATTAAAACCAATAATGATCGCTATTTTTTAATTTTGCAAACTTCAAATGTTATATTATTTTTAATTTAAGAAACGATTTATTTTCACCTTCTGACTATTGATGAACTATCTAAGTTCTATGGTGTAGTTATTGATCTAAATAAATATTTTTTCTTTCTTTCTTCCTGAAAGAAAACAAAAAACATTTTATGAACTTATTTAAAATTACAGGTGTTTAAAATGTCTTCAACTAATTCTCAAACACAGTTGGCATCTACAAATAACATTGATTTCAAAACGTAAAAAAGAAAAACTTTTTTCAATGAACAGCTTACAGCAGTACTTTTTTTTCTTACGAAAATTATCTAAAAATAAAGTGAAATTTTTATTAGAGCAAAATGTGTGTGCATTTTTTTTCCTCCTTATGTACATAGGTTTGCTAGATGATGAAAAGAACTACCCAAGGAAAGGCAAACCTTTCTACATCGTTTTAAAAAAAACTAAGTAACTGTTCTCTTTGATAGTACTTTTTGTATGTTTTATTTGTGTGGGTTCTATGCGATATTGTAAAAATTAAAAAAAAAACTTTATTCATTGAAAATAGAACCTATATTCATAGAGCCAAAAAGTTTGAAAATAACCCCCGCTGTACGCCTGTTCAATTTGATCCATACTTTCAGGGACACCCTGTATAAATGTAACCCTGTATAATTCGTTTGGGCACCATTTATCATTGTTTAGGAATCTATTAATGGCATTCATGAAATACCACTACGTTATGGTAAGTACCTTTGCAAGTCAGAGAGACACGATTTCTAGAATAATTATTGATGTTGGTCCTATAAAGTTGTTGTATTCGTGCATTAGAATCAGCCCCTAAGAGGTATTGCGTTATTTCACTAGCACCTTGTAGAAAACAAGGTTCTATTTTATAATTTAACTTCTTTGCTACTGCTCATTTAGATTTTAGTTTTATTGGACTTATGTAAGTAATGGGCAGTACCATTCCGGATAGGACCGGATCAAAACTGGATTTTACGACGTTCAAATTACGGGAATGTTTTACTTTTAATTACGGCCTTAGGTTAAAACACGGTTTGATAGTCAGGCACGCTAAGGATCTCAAACTGAATTAAATAAAGTATCATAGCGCTCCATATTACATGGTAGCGGGTTCGAACCCTGCAAGGGGCAAATGTTTGCATGATGAGCACGAGCATCTATACCAAAGTCATGGATGTATATAAAAGTATTAAGGTATGTTTAGAGTTGTAAATTGACGGTCATATGTAAGCGTCCGTCATTTATGATAAATGCTTGGTCACATTGGACATTTATTGTCACTGGTCACATATATTTTAAGTAAAAATTTAAAAAAAGAGAAATTCCTTTAAAGTAAGTCTTAAATGTTAAGTATTTGACAATAAAAACATACAATAAAACATCTAATTGGATCTGGATCGAACTCAAAAAAACTCGCGAGTCGTTACTCGAGTCGAGTTTTTACGACACTTTTTAGCTTATTCGTGCAGAAGGATTTTAGAATTTTTATTTCTTTAAAGATCATCACTACTAAAGCCTGTCTATCATAAAATAATGCACTTATTAGTGACCAAATAATTTTTTTTATAGTTTGTCTATAGAATTGAATGTGACATTAGTGACAATAAATGTCCAAAATGTCCGGTAACATTGAGAAAATGACCAATAGCGCCCCGTTACCTATACTCTGACCGATCAGACCGAGAATCGAACCCGGGACCTAAATAATTCAGTCGTCTCAATTATTTCGATTACAAAACAAAATATAAATTAAGACGTTTCTCTCTTAAAAACAACAAAATGTGGGAGATATAGTGCTGACAGCCAAAGCGACCATTTTTTTTTTTTCTCCTCATCTTCAGCTGCTTCAGAAGACGATAGCTTTCACTCCAGCTCATCATTACCTCTCCATGATGTTTTACATTCCGTTTTCACTGGTGTCCCAAAAAACTTAAATGTCATTCATATTAATGCCCAAAGTGTTCCGGCTCATTACCCGGATATGTTGACAGCTTTTGATAATAAAAATATACATGCAATTCTTGTATCCGAAACCTGGCTCAAACCCTGTCATCCGTCTACCTCGTATTCGATTCCCGGTTTTCAGCTGGTACGAAACGACCGCGTTGACCGAACCGGTGGTGGCATTGCAATTTATATACGATCTCATATATCCTACTCTATAGTAGACATCTCACCTCCCACTTCTTCCTCTGACCTTGCGCAGCATCTATTTGTAGAATTAATTCTCTCACATACCAAAATCCTTCTTGGCGTTTTTTACAGCCCATCAATAAAAGTAGATTTCTTTTCTACTCTTGAGAAGACCTTGGAAGACCTTACCCCCTCGTATGGTCACACAATATTAATGGGAGATTTTAACACATGCCATGCCTAATTAAAAATGACACCCGAGCTTCTCATCTTAAATCTCTCGTTAATGCCTGTGACTTGCATATTCTTCCCCTTGACGCAACCCACTATTTTCCAAACTGCACGCCAACTCTCTTAGACCTAATGATTGTCTCTTCTACTGACCACATCGTCCAGGATGGTCAATGTTCTGCTGATGCATTTTCCTACCATGATTTAGTGTATCTCTCGTACAAAGTCCGCCCTCCTAAACCCAAGGCGAAAATACTGCTGCAACGCAATTTTGGTGGCATGAACATCGAAGAGCTGCGACTGGATGCTGTTAAAATGGATTGGTCTGTAATCGACAGCGTAAATTGTATTGACGAGAAAGTCAACATTTTTAACTCGCTCTTGATCCAGTTAATTGACAAACACGCCCCCGTTCAGCCTGTGAAGATGAAGCATTCTCCTGCGCCCTGGTTATCCGACGACCTAAAGGCTTTGCGTGACAGAAAGAATTCAGCAAGATCCAAATTTAAAATTGACCCGTCAGTTAAAAACCGTGAGAAATATAAATTGCTCAGGAATCGCTGCAACAGAATGTGTAGAGATGCTCAACGACGCCACATACACAAATCGGTTGAAAACGGAAATCCAGCTAAGGTCTGGAAATTTCTTAGGTCAATTGGAATTGGAAAATCTCATAACCATTCTGTCCCAAAAGATATCAATGTTGACCTCTTAAATAATCACTTCTCCTCGTCTGTAGCTATTGATGCTGCAACAAAAGCACACTCATTAAATCAGCTGTCATCCCTTTCAATTCCTGACCATTCGTCTTTCATCTTTAATCATTTATCCGCTGATGATGTTGAGAAGAACATATTAAGCATAGCTTCTGATGCCATAGGCAGTGATAGCATTAGCCGCAAAATGATAATTCCCCTGCTTAACTTTCTCACCCCAATAATTACGCGAATTCTTAATCATTCACTAAGCACCAGCACCTTTCCTTCAGCGTGGAAAGATGCACAAGTTATTCCTCTCCCTAAAAAATCCAACCCATCCTCCTTTTCTGACTATCGGCCCATCTCAATTCTTCCTTTCCTTTCCAAGGTTCTAGAGCGTGTTGTTCACGAACAGCTCAGTCTTTTTCTTACTAAATGTAATCTTCTCAACTCTTTCCAATCCGGCTTCCGTCCAGGCCATAGCACAGTTTCAGCCCTGGTAAAAATTACTGACGACATCCGCCATGGTATGGACAATAAGCGTCTCACTCTTCTGACGTTGCTGGATTTTAGCAACGCTTTTAATACTGTTGACTTCGACATTTTGATTGGCTTACTGCGTTCACATAACTTATCGCCAGCGGTTATTGACTGGTTTCATAGTTACCTGCATGGACGCCGACAGCGCATCATTGTCGAGGATACATCCTCGGCATGGTGCGACATCGGTGCTGGTGTACCACAAGGTGGCGTCTTGTCTCCTCTCCTTTTTACTCTCTTCATTAACTCTGTCACCCTTGGTCTTGATTCTTCTTACCACTTCTATGCGATACGATCTTCAACTTTATTGTCAGGGTAGCCTTGATGACCTTGCAAATGTAATCCATACTGTCAATTCTGACTTGCGCCGCATCTTGGAGTGGAGAGTGGAGTAAGTCATTTGGACTCAAGGTTAACCCTGCTAAAACGCAGGTGATGGTTGTTGGCAGCCCCCGGCTGATTTCTCGGATCGGTTGGGGTTCACTGCCTCCAGTTGTATTCGACGGTGTCCAGATACCATATAGTAGAGAGGTGAAAAACTTGGGAGTTTATATGGACAGCTCACTAGCTTGGGACAGACAAATCAGCGAGGTAAGCAGGAGGATGTTTGCGTCTGCAAGCTCACTCAATCGCCTACGTAACTTTCTACCGATACCTACCAAAATTGCTCTTGTACAGGCCTTACTTTTTCCGATCCTAGATTACGCCGATTGCTGCTATCTGGACCTCAATGAAAAGCTTGAGCGCCTTCAAAATTTTTGTATTCGCATCATTTTTGGTCTTCGGAAGTATGACCACGTTTCGAAGTTTCGCGCTCAGCTTAACTGGCTTCCAATTCGACTTCGTCGTAACCTCCATATCCTTACTTTACTATACTCGGTTTTATTTAACCCGCGACTCCACTTTACCTCAAGGAACGTTTCCAATTTCTGCAGTCCACCAAAGGTCAGGATCAGGACAGTATGCGCTCGTCTCGAAAACTCCAACTCTCTTTCCCTTCCCACTCTTCACAGTTCTATTCACAATCCTTCACTGTTCAGTCTGTCCGCCTATGGAATTCTTTACCTTTATCCGTCAGGCAGTCCGAGTCCCTTCCCATTTTCAAGGCTAGGGTCAAAGCTTTTTTCCTATCGTGCTAATGTTGTATACATGTTCCGGTTCGAGTAGATAGTTGTATTTTATTTATGTATGTTTATGTACGTATATTATATATTTATCTAGTATTATTGTTTTGCTATTTTTGTGTATTATATGCAAGTATTGTTTTCTTTTTGATTATTTGATTTACGCACTCTTTTGCTCTCGCACTACGTTACCCCACTGTATTAAAACTTAATTTCCTCTGCCCTAAGGTGTCTGGAAGAGATCGCTTTTGGCGATAAGGCCGCCTGATTGTACATAACTGTGTCTTGTATGTAATAACCTTAATGTTTTTGTGCAATAAAGTGTCTATCTATCTATCTATCTATCTATTTTTTCTCCATACAGGCAGGCAACATTTTCATAAAATGTCAAGACTAATTTAATGTGATTAATTTTTGTTTTTGATTCGGGCCGAGTAATAAGCTAAACCATTATGGCTTAGTTTGTATTGCCTCACTTTACGGACGCAGACTTGGCTTCTCTATTTCGATGCCTATTACACACAAAATACAACTAGTAACGAAGTTGTGATTACTTCTTAAATTATGGCTGAAACGTCCGATTGCTTCTAATATATTTAAAAATATGGAATACTAGAATAATTTAACTGTGTTTAATGAGGAAGCTGTAGACATACCACATCACTGTACATATAATGAATATCCACTTGGGGACATCACTAATTTAGTTCCAAGTTCCGATACTACGTGTAACAGCGCCAAAATGGCAAAAAAATCAGAGGCATGAATTTCATGTAAGAGCAGCCAGTCTATACTTATTTTTAGATCTATGATAAGTATTTTTTTTCCATCGGTAGGTATAGTTATTAGGCTCGGACTACAAACATCAGGAATGTTTCAGAACCCCATACAAATCGGATTGAATCCCGGGCTTGTCCAGAGCCGTTTTGTAGGCTCGGACCTCTGAACAAGTAAAACTACGTGCTCGGACTACAAACATCCGGAATTTTTCAGAACCTCATGGAAAAAGGATTGAATCCGGGCTTGTTCGGAGACATTTTGTATGGGGTTCTGAAAAATTCCGGATGCACATGTTCCGATATCCGAGCCACTCTCATACTCTCTCTGTCTAATCTGTGGTCTATTTTACTGTATAGCAAAGAAGAAATTAATAGTTCACAGATTAATATCACTGATCAAGTAAAATTGTAAGAGTGTTAAACAAACAGTGGATTTATAAATTATGCTTTTTTTTTTAAATCATTTACAACAAAATAAATAATTAAGATCTATAGCAATTAATATTAAAATGTTAAAAGTACAAATAAACATCAATTTTAAGAGTACAAAAAATTATGGAACAATTTTGAATTTGTGCCCAGTTTAACTTTTGAAATTTGGAAAACCTACAAACACCTACAAAGCAAGCAGTTCAACACTGTTAGCTAAAATGAGTACACAAAGTAAGTAAGCCCTAAATTAAGTTTTTAATCTTACCAAGTTTCAATACCATGGTAGGAATTGGTTTTGGTGTTTTTTTTATTGATGTTTTGATCTCTACAAATGAGAGTACATAGCAGTCGCACAGTAAATAGTCTACATAACTAAGGAGTAATGTACATAAAAATAAGTATTCGTGTTTATTGCTGTACCAACAGATGTGTTTAATTCAACCGACTTTGATGCCATTGAGACGTCTCCTCAAATGTATTATCTTGAAATTGAGGGACAAAACATAATTGAAAATCCAGTGGAATCTCAAGCTATTCCTCTTAATATGATTCTAAATGTAAGTATCTAATTTTTATGTTTTTATATTACCCAATTATTTCACTAGGTAATAAAATAATTGTTCCATACAGCGTTGCCAACCTTTGTTGCCAAAATTACGTCAAATTTACTCTAAAATTACCGTATAATAACCGTACACTCCATTAGAGTTTAATTTTGCAAACAAAAAAGAAAGAATATTTCTTTGCAGTTTTTAGGTAAAAGCACACATGTTGTGGGTGATTTCTAGGGCTTACCATCAATTTGTTTAACCACTATTCAAAAATATTTTATTAGATCAGTTTATTTTTTTTATTTATTTATTTATTAAGCATACAACATATTGCAAATAAGACTTAATGGAATAGTTGACTCATATCAAAATTAATTAAACAGATGATTATTTCATTTAGTATTTGGCTATACAAACCTAATTTTATTGATTTCAATACATAAAAGTCCAAGGCTGTAATAAAGTTTTAAAATGTTTTTTTTATATGTAATTTGAAAGGTCGAAAAAATCCGCCATGATCTCAACCCGACCGAGTGACGTTAGACAATTATCTACTTATACTAGTAAATATCATTCGCATGTTTCTCGCGGTCTTTTTCTTAAACTACCTATTATCTTCCAAAATCTAATCAAAAAGTTGTTATTTTGTTTGTTATATTGTTTAAATATTATGGACGTCGGATTTGTGAAAGCAAATAGCACAAACCTGGCGATAGTAGACATGGTTTGCTATTCTGTGCATTGGACCCAGATTTTTGCTTTACCGAACTTGGGAACGTTAAAACTTCTATGTAAGCACAGTGCAATTAGTATTAACATGTAATACTTACAAGACCTGAAACAAAGAATAGTTCGTTAGTAAGTATGTTTACAAGTGAGGTTACGTCATAGCACAGATCTTGGTGTTAAATGAAAATGACAACCCATTGTGATGAGCAGAATTGCCTGCCGCGATCATGTGCGTCGAATTGAACGGAAAGAAAAGAAAAATTGTTTCTTATTACCATACTTTTTATAGATTATTAGCTCAGAGTCTTAAAATTACCGTACATTTGTCACACTATAATTACTACCGTACGGAGCATGAAATTACCATATGAATACGGTAATTACCGTACGGTTGGCAACCCTGGTTCCATAATCAAAGATACTATTTCTCAATAGAACAAAAGAAAAAAAAAGAGTAACAAAGAAATACTGTCTTGTCCGACTTAAAGCTTATTATAATTTTTCATGTACAATATAATATTTGTGTAAATTATTGTTTGTAGAATTTAATTTTCTTACTTTGCTCTGTCTTTTCAGTCTCACAATGAACATTTTTTATTGCCACTCATGAAAGGCAGACAACAAAATGAACCATTGTGTGTTTATGTGGGTAAGTAAATAAGTGTAATATATTTTTTAATCTATTCTATATAAATAATGCATGTAGATTTAACTGGTGTTGCATAATTGCATAAAACACAAAATATTTCCAAATCTATTTTGTATAATTGCAATATGCCCTGAGACACAATGTATAGCCATATTGTTTTACAGAGACTGTGCCCTGTAAAACAATATGGCTATACATGGTGTCCCATAACTCAAGGATAACCTTGTAACCACATATTCTATACATCATCATGGTGAACCACTTATGTTCTATGACTTATGCAAATTTGCTTGAAAGTCGACACCTTATACAAATTACCAAACAGCTGATTGAATTTGTATTAAAAGGGTATTCAATTCAATATATTTATTGCATTCTATAATGTTACACAGGTGTTATAAATAAGTACATAAAACAGATCATTATAGACCCTGTAGGGCACAATAATAAGATAGGTATTGTGGGCAGAGAGTATTATTGAGTATCCTTGTTTTATAGGACATCCTGTGTATTTTACTTATATTTTAGATCACAAAGCCACTCATAATCTTGTTTTTTTGTAGAACCAACTGAAATTATAGATGATCAAACTTTACTCAATTATATAAATGGCCAGAAGTATTTAGTACCGAAGATTGGAAATGACCATTTATTGCCAGCAACTGCAGAAGCATCTAGCAGTAGCCAGTTATTAGCAAATAATGCATTATTGGTAACACCGAGTACAGCGCGTAAAACTTCTACTGACAACAATATACAAGATAATGCTAAGTGTTCTAAATTGCCAGAAAAAAGGAAACCTACAATAGCAAAAGTGCAAGGGTTTGGTGAGTACTGTGATCATTATTAACTTCTTGGCAGGAATTTCTACACTTAGAATAGAATGAAGTATTTTTAAATCACTTAAAAGTTTAATAGTCTTGACCTCGGAGTTATTGTAGAAAGTGTTAATATTTAGACAAAATAAAGCTACTTGAGAGGTATCTCTTAAAAAAAAAAACTTGTTCACACATATCTAAGTCAGCATCATACATTCCAACCATGCTGTGAATGTTCTGTCTGGACTATCCCAGTCTGCCTCAAGCTCTAAAGGCCTTGGCATGATCTTCAGTACCAATAGTGCTTCACTGTTTTTCTATGTGTAGTGTGCCATAAATTACAGAATTTACGAAATCACATATTTTATATTTTTGTAATTAAGATTTGAAATGGCTTATTAAGGAGAGTAATGCCCCTAAATTTACATTATTTCATTCAACTTGATGCGTGTTTGCGAATATCGCTGCGAAAATATGGTTCACTCGCTGCGTCTTTAGCGGTTAAAAAGAAGAAGAAGAATTAGCATCGTTTTTTTGTTTTAATGTTTTTTTCACCTGAAGTTTAAGTACTAGAAACAAATGCTATGCTCAAAATATTGTATAGGTTTTGACGATTCTCGGGATATTTTTTATAAATTGTTCTGACAATTTGGGCTTAAGTAGTAGGCTTTAGAAACCACAAGCTAGTTTACTTCTAGCGACTATAGTCTCGCTTATGGCGGGAGATCGTGCTTTGTGGCGCTTTTTGGAGGAGGCTTACGTCCAGCGAAGGGCGTCGCCAGCCGATGGCCCAAATGGGGCAAATTGTTAAAATTTAAATGAGGGGTGAGGAAAGTATAAACATTGAGGGTACAGTCTTGAGCCCATGAAGCTTTACACTTGTAGTGCTCTTACCTCTACCTTAATTGTAATAAGAACGGTACAGTCTTATGTGTAAAGCTCCATGAGCTGTTAATTTTTTATAAATGTTAGGGAGGGGGTCGTCTACTCCTCCCTGCCCCCTCTTGGCGACGCCCTTCCGGCCAGCTGAGAAGTGCAATAGACTGACATGATGATGATGATGCCTATACGCGCCGTAACATGTGCAGTTCACTTCGCGGACCGCGTGGCGCCGCCGCGCGCTGTGGCCGTGCTGCCGGCGGCGCTGCAGCTGCGGCGCGGCCGCGCGGTGCCGAAGCACCCCTTACCAGAGAGGGTACGGTTCGGACCTGTACAAGGTAATTTAATATTGGGGCACATACCCTATAGACACAGTATATACAGGGTGGACGGGGAGTTGACTTTCAAAGCTAAAATTAAAAGCTTTAGATGCCTTACACCAAGGTGTATCCAAATCACCCCCATGCATGTTCTTCGATTTTGCTTAGTTTAGGAGATAAAATTATTTTTATTATTTTTTCCCTAATATTCACCTATTATTGGTTTTCATTTTTTTTCTTATTCTGGCGAGCCGTTGTAGTTCGTTTTTTTGGTTATAACTATTAACAACACTCATAAGTACCACCCTAAAAACTACAATGTATCTAGGTATTGCGGAACTTACTTTAAATTTAGTAGCAAGGTCACAATTACTGTCGGAACTTGGTATGATCTTTGTTTAGTGTATCTAAAAAAAATTTTAATGGGGAACCTGTGGGATTCTTAGTATTGGTAAAAACTGCCCAGGACATTAACCAATAAAATAAGACCAAAAAAAAGCTATTGTTAACTGGGGCTTATTTTCTGGAACTGACCATTAAAGTAAATTAAGGGATTTTTTACAGGGAAAAATTCTATTGTATTTTATTGCTATTATTTTTTTTTCAGTTATGATCTTTTTTGGTCGTCTTTATTTTACCTTGACGCAGGACGCAGGTAAAAAAAAAACATATTGCTATCTATCTCTTATTCGCACATGTAAGTATGCTATACTCTAGTTAGAACAATAGCCCAAAGGGTTTTAGTGATAGGTAGAGGTATACCTGGGTTATCACAAGCAATATACAGTGTGTCTGGTCATGGACTAGCGATATTCTAAGGATTGTTAGAACAACTATTCTAATACACAAATACACTACATAGTTAAGTCCAAACTACTTATCAGCTATGTGGCAGCCATTTTGTTTTTTTTTCTTGAAATATTCTCTACGTGGACACAAAAAAAAACATATCTCCCAAATGGTATAAGAATAGGCTTATTCGAAGCGCAAAACTCTAGTCTATCGTATAAAATTTTAAACAGGGAGTTGTTACGTTCATAATTTGAAAAAATAATTAAATTTCATGTAAAATATTTAAAAAAAAGAAAATAAACTAATTATTGTAAATTACTGCAAAGTAAACCCCGATAACTCATTTATTTTTTCCATTATATAGACAGGGTTTGATCTAAGATACCTACAATACAACATTTAATTTACAGCTGTATGTCTACTACTTTAAGAGTTATTGTTGTTTGAACATAGCCTATGCGCAAGCACAAAAGGCCCTTGTAAAGTAACATCTAGCGCTCACTGCATTCCATGCGAGAGCAGGCCAGAAACACACTTCCAAAGTGGTAAAATGTGTCCCCCCCCTCCTGTAGTTTCTAAGATAAGGGAATGATAAAACTAAAAAATATTTATGATATACATACCATGCAAACTTCTACCGAAAATTGGTTTGAACGAGATCTAGTAAGTGTTTTTTTTTAATACGTCATAAATCGTAAACCGTAATTTACCTTTCGTAATGTTATGAATTTCATTTTGCAATAAAAATACCATAACTATGACTCAATTGTCGTGATGGGTAAACTTGTATAGGTACCTACAGGTTTGTACGGAACCCTCGGTGCGCGAGTCCGACTCGCACTTGGCCGGTTTTATTTGGTCTTATTTTATTGGTTAATGTCCTGGGCAGTTTTTAACAATACTATGAACCACAGGTTCCCCTTTTTTTTTGATACACTAAACATGACCTATTACCAAGTTCCGACAGTAATTCTGACCTTGCGACTTTATTTAAAGTCAGTTCCGCAATATCTAGATACATCGTAGTTTTTAGGGTGGTACTTGTGAGTTTTGTTAATAGTTATTACCAAAAAAACGAACTACAAGTGCTTGCCAACATAAGAAAAAATTAAAACAATAATAGGTGAAAATTAGGAAAAAAATAATAAAAATAATTAAATCTCCTAAACTAAGCAAAATCGTAGAACATGCATGGGGGTGATTTGGATCCACCTGATGTAAGGCATCTAAATTTTAGCTTTGAACGTCAACTCCCCGGCCACTCTGTATATATTCTATACAGTATAGTAAATACCTATAAACGTGTGAAATGACGTACACATACAGACGCACACCTCAACAAGAGCCCTAAGCGGTCATCTCAGTGTGTCTCAGTGCTGTCAGTCGCGCGAGTGCCGAGTACTGCCTACCTGCGACAAGTTGACAGTTGTCACGCTTTGCGATTATCTCTATAGAATGCTAACTAAACAAAAAACTATTTCAATTTATAACAATTAAAAGGCCAACCCTAACGACCGTAGTGTAGGTATTTATGTCAACAAATAGGCCTATATATATAAGCTAAAGCAGTGCAAAGCCATTGTTATAAATCATATGTGATTAACTTGATTGACAAATTGTTTAAAATAATTCAGATTGTGCAATTGTACACTCTTTTTTGAAGTACCATTACTTGCTAAGGTTACCTACTTTTTTTATCAGGTATTACTATACAACATTAAAAAATTCACAAGTCAAACTTGAAATGGTGTTCAGATACAGAAGAAGTAAAAGTAAATAAACCCACATAGTCTACAATTGCATAAACTGAATTGCTTTAAAGAGATTACTTTTAGATAAATCACATCTGATTCATAACAATTGATTTGCCTTTGTGCTACTCACGAAAAAAAGAAGCAGTCAACACGGGAAAAATAACAAATTAAAATTTGATTGCAGGAGTTGTAGAGACAATATCCTGCTCGGAAGCCTCTGACATGATTCGCGATGCTGTCACTTTGAAAAGCCCTATATTTTTATTAAAAAGTGGCGATAATGTCAAGCATATAGACGTCTCTGATAAAGGTAAAATATCGAGTGCAATACAACAATACCTTCAGGATGCTGATGGATGGGGTTACCTAAATTCTGCAGTGCGTCGATGATGTTCGCGGAAGCGTGTGTAGATAATTACGCTACGCTATTAAGATTTACGCCATCATTCGAAAGCGAACAGCCTCGATGCTTGCTAGGGTACGACAGAGTGCTTATAGCATCCTGATGGTTATAAAGGATAAGCCATCATGTTCCATCTTTATCTAAGTAAACCAGTATTAAGATTGTATTACTAACTTAGTTTTTATTAACCAAACTGTATGGACCTGCCCTCCAATTCAGAACCCTTCGATAACAAATTGTCAATCGGAAAACCACGTGACACTATAGGATTTAAAATTAGCGTCACGTGATTTACCGGTAAAATAAAGCGATGATGATTATAAAATATTTAAAGTAGTGTGTCTGTAAAGTGTTTCAAGTATAATAATTCATAGAGCAACAGACAACGACATAAATATCATAAGATAAAACTAACTGTTATTTTAGAAAAAAAAAAGTTATTCAACATCATCATCTTTATTTAAGCCATAGGACGTCCACTGCTAATGACTTCCAGATTGGCCGGTTGGAAGCGGTCTACATTCAGTGGCTTCCTTCAACCTTTACAAGGTCGTCTGTACACCTTGTAGGTGGATGTCCTACGCTTCCCGATACGTGACCTCTATTCTAGTATCTTTTTGCCCCATCGCCCGTTAGTTTTACGTGCTATGTGCGCCGCCCACTGCCACTTTAGGTTGATATTCCGTCGGGCTATGTCAGTGACTTTTGTTCGTTTACGGATCTCCTCATCTCTGCAGGTCTACTACGAAAACCGAAATTCGTCAATACGATAATCGTTTTTCGGATTGCTTACTACGAAACGCTTCGGATTTTTTGTAATAATACGATAAAAAACATTTTATTCATTCATTCACGAAGTCGTTCCGAAAATATATCGCATCCGATTAAAATATCGACATCCAAAAGAGTTACGTAGTTAGTAAGCCTATCTTTTGCGTCTATCTTTCGTTTCGTCCGAAACATCGTATTTCGTTTTTCGTAGTAGGCTTTCTGATTCGATTTCGCAAAGAAACACAAAGCATAGCCCTTTCTATAGCTCACTGTGCGACCTTAAGCTTTCTTATGAGGCCCATAGTAAGAGGCCACGTTTCAGTTTCATGTGTCATCACTGGCAACATACACTGGTTGTAGACTTTTGTCTTTAAGCTTTGAGGTATTTAGGCGTTTTGTAGGAAGTTTTTGTTTTCTACTGATCAATATCGAGATGTCTATTTTGGGACTACTTTTATTGAAAGAAATACTTTATATTCTTCCCGTATTTTTTTTAAATTATGTTACAGTAGAATCCGTTTATTATGACTCCGCCTATAGTGACCAACCGCTTATTGTGAAGTCATTAAACAGCGAAGTTTGGTTTTCATATAAAATTCTTTATAACAAAGTCGGATATAATGACTTCGCTTATAGTGACATGTTGGTTATTGTGACCCATTTTAAAAATGCTGTCCGGATAATAGTGTCCGACCGACATGATTGTGACTAACAGGCAGTGTGTCGGCAAAGCAAAAGCAAACAAGCAATACTGATTTCTATGTTAAAAAATTACATATGTATGTATTACCTTTTGCGTACAATTTTTATTTATCTCTATTTTGTTTCTCCCTAATTAAAAAATACATAGTAACAAAAACAGGTGATTGTTTATTTTCTAGAAAATGCTTTGTATGACGTCCGCTTAGAATGACGTGTTTGTCATTTCCCTTCGATGTCAATATAAACGGATTCAACTGTATTTGCAGATAAATCCAACTGGTTTAGTTTGCTGCCTTTGGGTACCGAAACCACGGCGAATGTGTGGCTTTATGAAGATAATGGTAAACTGTACGGTATAACGGTACAATGTGTGACACCACAAACATCATTAGCTTTGGGATACAGTAAACAGTATGCACAAGATCATAAACTACCTCCAGGATTGCCGATATTAGACCTCTCAAAAGGTAATTTGGCTTCGTTTATGGAGATATGGTAATCGTGGCGGTGACAGTTTGCCAGCCAGCGTTGTTTGCATTCAATACTGCTTGCTCCACCGCGGGCATTAGTAAACCCGTCCGTCAAACGCTTACATTTTCTCAAGTCATAGACAGTAAAAACTACAAAACGGACGGACAACCGTCCTGTCTAGTGATCAGTACTCTGGATAAAGCGGGTTCGAATCACGCAAAGGTCAAATTATCTGTTGAGCACGAGCAATTTGTACCTAAGTCATGGATGTATATAAATGTATTTAAGTATGTTATTCCGTTTCTAGATGCCATTGTGATACAATTTGACAAGTAATATGATATACAAATCTGAAAACTATACATTTGTAATTAAATTTTGTTATTAAACTGCGATACTCCTGAACTATTTATAAATGTACCTACAAATTTGTACGGAACTCACGGGGGGCGAGTCCGACTCGCACTTGTCCGGTTTTTTTTCTGTCAATGCTGAGATTCATTCGTTTGGATCCAAAACTTATCATGAAATTTTGATAATTTTCACAGACTTACCAGAAATGCCTCGGCGATGGTGGTGTTACGAATGTCACCGAGCATTACCAACTGCAGCTCAGCTACAACATCATGTGGATATTTATCATAAGGTAATGTGCATGTGTTACGGCCGCCCAAAACAGTAGATTTACCGCCTAAAAATCGTTTCGACCGACTAGTCTAGTAGTCCGCGTTACGGACTACAACGCCGGCGGTGGCGGGTTCGAATCCCGCAAGGGGCAAACGTTTGTGTGGTGAGCATGAGCATTTGTGCCTAGGTCATGGATGTTTATAAATGGATTTAAGTATGTTTATCCATTATCGGGTCGTCATAGTACAAGCTTTAGTTACTTTTGGGGGTAGATAATTGTTGTGATTGTTGTGGTACAATTCATTTATTTATTTAGCACATTGAATAACAACAAGGGTCAGATTTGCTTACATGACAGTAAATACCAAATTATTTCTTATCAAATTAGTGCAAACAAAAACAAACTTACTTTGACCTAAATCTAAAGAAAAATATTTTGTTTGGTTCATGCTACATTTATATAATGTGTTGCAATAATGTGTGTGACATATCATAATGAGCTATAATACATGAATGCAACAAAGATTACCGTGATACCAAAATATAGAGACCAAAAAGGTTTCCACTTAGCTATTTTGCCGAGGCAAAGATAGCCATAGCGCTGGTTTTTCTAGATAAATACAAGTGATACATTGCTTTCATAATTGATTTTTATTTCTCCTTGTACTTCTCTTTCTTTGCTACCTTATTTGGGGTACCTAGAAGGAGTAGTCACGACACGTAATAGTCAGCTGGAGACGTATTTTTGAATCATGCGAATTCCGAAATTTACTATTTTTGAAAATTCATTCCGTGAATTCTGCTACGAGTGGTCCTACCCACTCGTTTTTCGATTTTTACTAGTAGAAATGATGGAAGAATGACATTGACAAGTAAACATATGATTGACAGAGATTTGACATAATAACTTTTTATTTACGTTCGTTATTGAATTTTTGCTTTATTGTTTATAATATTTTCTGCGTGAAACAAAAATAGTTACAAGATTTCAATTAAATAGCAAGATTTCGAGTGATTCAAAAATGCGTAAAATCGGAGCAATAGTAACCATTTTCATACACGAATTGTTTTCGTGCTCGAATTCGAGATTCATTTCTAATGCTTCAAAAATACGTCTCCTGATCAAGCGCTGGCCTTTCATCCCGCCCTTACGTTCAATACCCTATGAACCGACTCAGTGAACTGTCTGTATTTATTTTTAATGTATTTTATTCGTCTGTTGTAGGAAAAAGTTACATCGATGCGGCGGTACCGGTGCCGGCACTGTACTCGTACCTTCGGTAGGCGGTTTACGTAAGTCTTTATTGTTTACTAGCTGTGCCCGCGGCTTAGCCCGCGTGTAACACATGTTACCCTCTATTTTATTCCCTTAGGATGTGGATTAAGACATAGTAGCCTATGTCCTTCCCTAGGGTTCAAGCTTTTTTCGTACAAAATTTCATCAAAATCGGTCTCGTTTTCGCGACAAAAAGTAGCGTATGTCCTTCTTTCGCTTTGTTGTTCAAAATCGGGACAAATTCATCAAAACAAAAGATCGATCCAATAGACAGCTCAGAAACCCGGACAGGCTTATATCAGTCACATTTCCAAAAACACAGGGGTTAAGAAAAACTGTTACGCCCTGTGTATCAAAATTTATAACCAAATACCCAAAATTAAAAAACTTACAAATAATCAATTTAAACGTGCCCTCAATATTAATATTGTTGATGCATGGATTTAGATTTGCTGTAAAGTATTGATTTTTGTAGATTAGGTAACACTGATGTACAGTTTTTGCACATAATTATGACTTTTCTTATGACTATTTACATATTTGCATGTCATGAAAACCTAACAAATAGACAGAGTTACTTTCGCATTTGTAATATGAGTATGGAATAATTCTTTTATCATATTAAAAAAAAAACTTGAATTATCATCAACGTTTTTTCTTGACTAAACACATGGTCCCTTTTTAGGTTAAAGCGACATATTGCCCGTTACTGTTGCAAGAAACCTGAAAAAACGTAAGTTTTTATAAATTTATCTAAATACACAACCTCTGGCTGACATTATATTTAACAAAGTTTTTTGTATGCGTACGTAAATAAACAAAACTGTTTCAGTGAACCTTCAAATAAAACATATACGCCGCCAGATAATGAACCTAATAATTCATTAAATGTTGAAGACAATCGATTACCTTCCGATGAGAGCCTACAAAACTACACGAATGGACTTGATTTCTCTACAAACTTATTCGACACTGATAGAATGCCCGGACTTGACATCTCTGGCAGCTCAAGATCTGAGACCGAGTTCAATTCGTACGGAATACCTTACAAGGATGATGGTTTGGATTTGGGGTTAGAAAAACTAGAAAATGATCTTGATACAACTGCAAATGAGGTTTGTATTTAATGTATTTTGGTCACATCTTTGTTTAAATTAATAGAATCAAGCGTTACTCTGCAATAACTAAATAATTATGAAAATTGAATTATTTTGCTTACAATTTCCGCTCAGTTACATTGGCATAAGCACCTCAATCACATCACCTGCACCACGCTCCGTTGACAAACAAACAAAATCAAAGAGCACCGCCCCCCCTCCCTCTTATTGCATGCGAGACAGATAATTGCAGAAGTAGCACCCAACACCGATATAAAAACCTTAACGCGTTTCGCTACTTCACGTAGTTCACGTGGCATGAACATGTTCAACTTGCTTAAAACTTATTATGATTGTACCTATCTCTGTTTCAGGGTAAAAGGCAAAGCACATCAAATGAACCGTTAACAATATTAATATCATGCCCGTACTGCAAACAAACCATATTAAGAGAGAAAAAGCGAGAGCATTTGAGGTAAAACATACATTGTTTACAGATTGATTCGTCACCTTATCTATTTCTTTCTTGTACGACAACCAATGTTAACTAAAAATATTAAGAAAATATGTTTTTTCCTGGTACATTGGTTTGTTTTGTGTAGTGTTCTTTAAATAGTATCTATTTATCTACGTTCATGCAATTCACGATTATTTCTGGCATTTGGACAACCAAAGGCACGCTTTATTGACACGGATGAATAAAGTGAAGATGTATATATACTCAGCAATTTGTGTTTGCAACCAGAAGTACCATGTACATAAATAGGTAGGTACTTCTACTACAATTTTCTGTAGATGCAAATAAAGGTAGTTATTCATTCATTTGTTTTCGTAAAAAAAAAGAAATAACACGATTCATCATGATGTCAGACTATTCCAGTCCACTGCTAGACGTATCCCCCAAAGAGCGCCAAAGAGCACGATCTCCCGTTTTTTTCATTCAGCCACTGCCAGCCATCTTCCTAAGATAGTCGGTCCATCGAGCTGGCGGGCGTCCTACACTAGGTCTGCCAAGGCGCGGTCTCCACTCGAGAACCCGTTTCCTACACCTTTCATCGGTTCTGCGACAGATGTGGCCGGCCCACTGCTACTTCAGCTTGCTACATTTTAGGACTATGTCCATTACTTTGGTCTGCTGCCGGATAACCTCGTTTCGGATAACACGATTAAAATTGAAACAATTATAAATACGTCAGACTCTCATAAATAACTTTGTTTACACTATCTTCAGACTCTTTCTGAAGACCTTTTAAAGACCCTTCGCGTTCACTCTGCGTAAATTATGAACTCAAAAATGAAATTTCACTACTTACGTTTTCATCTCACATTAGTATGGCTTATTTCAATTGTTACAGAGAATGTCCTGAAAAAATATTCGATTGTGAGTGCGGAATCACATTCGATAGCGAAAAGAAACTAGCTCGGCATATACACTCAGTTCACCCTGACAAAACCGCACCAACTAAACTGTCTGTAAGTATATTAATTGAATATTCTGCGCAAAGGCACACATTATACACAATACTTTTATATTGTAAACTAATGAATATAATTTTTATTTTTTAGGAATCTAACCATTCAAATAGTTCGGAGTATAAATGCGAAAAATGTCAACACTCGTTCAAGGTACCTTCATCTTACCCTCAGTTTATTTCTCTTTAGGCTAATAAATGGGTAGTATAGTCATACATACCTATGAGATCTCTAGTATAGAACCATGATTCTGAAATTACATCGCATACTGCAAGTCACGTAGTTAGCGATTCGATCTAATAATATCACTATCACAGTCGGTCAATTACAATGTTCAGAGCCAATTCTGTATTGTGATTCCTCCCAATTGACATGGTGTTATCGGTTTCATGTGAAGTAAACAATGTCACTAATTTCGCTTATCGCTTGTTCCAGCGGCGAGGGATGTTCGTAAACCACATGTGGCGCGTACACAAGAGCGCCACCTACATCCCGCTGCAGCGGCGCGTGCGGCACTACCCGTGCGGCGCCTGCCCCAAGCTGTACCGCACCGCTGCCAAGCGGGACACTCACCGCGCACACCACCACCCCGGTATAGTCTCTCTCACGTCACACGTGGCGCGCACAAGAGCGCCACGTACATCCCGCTGCAGCGGCGCGTGCGGCACTACCCGTGCGGCGCCTACCCCAAGCTGTACCGCACCGCTGCCAAGCGGGACACTCACCGCGCACACCACCACCCCGGTATAGTCTCTCTCACGTCACACGTGGCGCGCACAAGAGCGCCACGTACATCCCGCTGCAGCGGCGCGTGCGGCACTACCCGTGCGGCGCCTGCCCCAAGCTGTACCGCACCGCTGCCAAGCGGGACACTCACCGCGCACACCACCACCCCGGTATAGTCTCTCTCACGTCACATGTGGCGCGCACAAGAGCGCCACGTACATCCCGCTGCAGCGGCGCGTGCGGCACTACCCGTGCGGCGCCTGCCCCAAGCTGTACCGCACCGCTGCCAAGCGGGACACTCACCGCGCACACCACCACCCCGGTATAGTCTCTCTCACGTCACACGTGGCGCGCACAAGAGCGCCACGTACATCCCGCTGCAGCGGCGCGTGCGGCACTACCCGTGCGGCGCCTGCCCCAAGCTGTACCGCACCGCTGCCAAGCGGGACACTCACCGCGCACACCACCACCCCGGTATAGTCTCTCTCACGTCACATGTGGCGCGCACAAGAGCGCCACGTACATCCCGCTGCAGCGGCGCGTGCGGCACTACCCGTGCGGCGCCTGCCCCAAGCTGTACCGCACCGCTGCCAAGCGGGACACTCACCGCGCACACCACCACCCCGGTATAGTCTCTCTCACGTCACATGTGGCGCGCACAAGAGCGCCACGTACATCCCGCTGCAGCGGCGCGTGCGGCACTACCCGTGCGGCGCCTGTCCCAAGCTGTACCGCACCGCTGCCAAGCGGGACACTCACCGCGCACACTACCACCCCGGTATAGTCTCTCTCACGTCACATGTGGCGCGCACAAGAGCGCCACGTACATCCCGCTGCAGCGGCGCGTGCGGCACTACCCGTGCGGCGCCTGCCCCAAGCTGTACCGCACCGCTGCCAAGCGGGACACTCACCGCGCACACCACCACCCCGGTATAGTCTCTCTCACGTCACATGTGGCGCGCACAAGAGCGCCACGTACATCCCGCTGCAGCGGCGCGTGCGGCACTACCCGTGCGGCGCCTGCCCCAAGCTGTACCGCACCGCTGCCAAGCGGGACACTCACCGCGCACACCACCACCCCGGTATAGTCTCTCTCACGTCACATGTGGCGCGCACAAGAGCGCCACGTACATCCCGCTGCAGCGGCGCGTGCGGCACTACCCGTGCGGCGCCTGCCCCAAGCTGTACCGCACCGCTGCCAAGCGGGACACTCACCGCGCACACCACCACCCCGGTATAGTCTCTCTCACGTCACATGTGGCGCGCACAAGAGCGCCACGTACATCCCGCTGCAGCGGCGCGTGCGGCACTACCCGTGCGGCGCCTGTCCCAAGCTGTACCGCACCGCTGCCAAGCGGGACACTCACCGCGCACACTACCACCCCGGTATAGTCTCTCTCACGTCACATGTGGCGCGCACAAGAGCGCCACGTACATCCCGCTGCAGCGGCGCGTGCGGCACTACCCGTGCGGCGCCTGCCCCAAGCTGTACCGCACCGCTGCCAAGCGGGACACTCACCGCGCACACCACCACCCCGGTATAGTCTCTCTCACGTCACACGTGGCGCGCACAAGAGCGCCACGTACATCCCGCTGCAGCGGCGCGTGCGGCACTACCCGTGCGGCGCCTGCCCCAAGCTGTACCGCACCGCTGCCAAGCGGGACACTCACCGCGCACACCACCACCCCGGTATAGTCTCTCTCACGTCACACGTGGCGCGCACAAGAGCGCCACGTACATCCCGCTGCAGCGGCGCGTGCGGCACTACCCGTGCGGCGCCTGTCCCAAGCTGTACCGCACCGCTGCCAAGCGGGACACTCACCGCGCACACTACCACCCCGGTATAGTCTCTCTCACGTCACATGTGGCGCGCACAAGAGCGCCACGTACATCCCGCTGCAGCGGCGCGTGCGGCACTACCCGTGCGGCGCCTGCCCCAAGCTGTACCGCACCGCTGCCAAGCGGGACACTCACCGCGCACACCACCACCCCGGTATAGTCTCTCTCACGTCACATGTGGCGCGCACAAGAGCGCCACGTACATCCCGCTGCAGCGGCGCGTGCGGCACTACCCGTGCGGCGCCTGCCCCAAGCTGTACCGCACCGCTGCCAAGCGGGACACTCACCGCGCACACCACCACCCCGGTATAGTCTCTCTCACGTCACATGTGGCGCGCACAAGAGCGCCACGTACATCCCGCTGCAGCGGCGCGTGCGGCACTACCCGTGCGGCGCCTGCCCCAAGCTGTACCGCACCGCTGCCAAGCGGGACACTCACCGCGCACACCACCACCCCGGTAAAGTCTCTCTCACGTCACATGTGGCGCGCACAAGAGCGCCACGTACATCCCGCTGCAGCGGCGCGTGCGGCACTACCCGTGCGGCGCCTGTCCCAAGCTGTACCGCACCGCTGCCAAGCGGGACACTCACCGCGCACACTACCACCCCGGTATAGTCTCTCTCACGTCACATGTGGCGCGCACAAGAGCGCCACGTACATCCCGCTGCAGCGGCGCGTGCGGCACTACCCGTGCGGCGCCTGCCCCAAGCTGTACCGCACCGCTGCCAAGCGGGACACTCACCGCGCACACCACCACCCCGGTATAGTCTCTCTCACGTCACATGTGGCGCGCACAAGAGCGCCACGTACATCCCGCTGCAGCGGCGCGTGCGGCACTACCCGTGCGGCGCCTGCCCCAAGCTGTACCGCACCGCTGCCAAGCGGGACACTCACCGCGCACACCACCACCCCGGTATAGTCTCTCTCACGTCACATGTGGCGCGCACAAGAGCGCCACGTACATCCCGCTGCAGCGGCGCGTGCGGCACTACCCGTGCGGCGCCTGCCCCAAGCTGTACCGCACCGCTGCCAAGCGGGACACTCACCGCGCACACCACCACCCCGGTATAGTCTCTCTCACGTCACATGTGGCGCGCACAAGAGCGCCACGTACATCCCGCTGCAGCGGCGCGTGCGGCACTACCCGTGCGGCGCCTGCCCCAAGCTGTACCGCACCGCTGCCAAGCGGGACACTCACCGCGCACACCACCACCCCGGTATAGTCTCTCTCACGTCACATGTGGCGCGCACAAGAGCGCCACGTACATCCCGCTGCAGCGGCGCGTGCGGCACTACCCGTGCGGCGCCTGCCCCAAGCTGTACCGCACCGCTGCCAAGCGGGACACTCACCGCGCACACCACCACCCCGGTATAGTCTCTCTCACGTCACATGTGGCGCGCACAAGAGCGCCACGTACATCCCGCTGCAGCGGCGCGTGCGGCACTACCCGTGCGGCGCCTGCCCCAAGCTGTACCGCACCGCTGCCAAGCGGGACACTCACCGCGCACACCACCACCCCGGTATAGTCTCTCTCACGTCACATGTGGCGCGCACAAGAGCGCCACGTACATCCCGCTGCAGCGGCGCGTGCGGCACTACCCGTGCGGCGCCTGTCCCAAGCTGTACCGCACCGCTGCCAAGCGGGACACTCACCGCGCACACTACCACCCCGGTATAGTCTCTCTCACGTCACATGTGGCGCGCACAAGAGCGCCACGTACATCCCGCTGCAGCGGCGCGTGCGGCACTACCCGTGCGGCGCCTGCCCCAAGCTGTACCGCACCGCTGCCAAGCGGGACACTCACCGCGCACACCACCACCCCGGTATAGTCTCTCTCACGTCACATGTGGCGCGCACAAGAGCGCCACGTACATCCCGCTGCAGCGGCGCGTGCGGCACTACCCGTGCGGCGCCTGCCCCAAGCTGTACCGCACCGCTGCCAAGCGGGACACTCACCGCGCACACCACCACCCCGGTATAGTCTCTCTCACGTCACATGTGGCGCGCACAAGAGCGCCACGTACATCCCGCTGCAGCGGCGCCTGACTTTTGCCAGTTAGATGAAAAAGCGGGATTTTAGGCATTCTGCTCAAGGTTGCGTTTTGAAGTTTTGAGAAGGCTGCAAAACGGAACGCCTGGCAACACTAATAGACCGTTCCTACAAAATATCACAGGCTCTAGGCCGTCCAACGGCTCCCCTTAACCTTAACTAGGTAATCGGTCCACCGGGTAGAACTAAGAACACCTACCCACGATGTGATTTGCTGATTGCCTCGGTATCCTCATAAAAACAATAAAAAGCCATAGCGCTGGGTGACCGAGCCTTTTTTTGAGACAGTGCAGCGGGTCACCAAAAACAATATAATTTCAATGAAAATAATTATTCATCTTTTGATTATGGCAATAACTTGTGTTTTGCCGTTTGTCGGACACGAATCCGCCAATGTCACGTCATAATAATAAACCTACCGCAAAACGTAAAATTATCTCAATTAATATTGATCTCTACGTGTCGGACTATCGGTTTAATGACCTTTAACTTTTGAAGTAGGTTGACCTGCCGTGGTCTGTACCGAACACTATTGTGTTCTATACAGGTGCGGAGTTGATCCGTGGGCAGGCGATCGAGAGCGGGCGGCGCGCGTGCGAGCCGGCGGCGTGCGAGGGCTGCCCGCGGCAGTACGCCACGCGCGCCAAGCTGCTGCAGCACGTGCGGCAGCACCACCCACACCTGGTATATACCCCTTATTTTTAGGGTTCCGTAGACAAATTGCAAAAAACGGAACCCTTATGGATTCGTCATGTCAGTCTGTCTGTCTGTCCGTCCGTATGTGGCAGCCACTTTTTTCCGAAACTATAAGAATTATACTGTTGAAACTTGGTAAGATGATGTATTCTGTGAACCATTATAGCATTGGGATTTTCACACAAAAATAGAAAAAAAAAATTTTGGGGGTTCCCCCATACTCAGAACTGAAACTAAAAATATTTTTTTCATCAAACCCATACGTGTGGGGTATCTATGGATAGGTCTTCAAAAATGATATTGAGGTTTCTTATCTATTTTTTTTTAAACAGAATAGTTTAGACAGACACTTCCAAAGTGGTAAAATGTCCCCCCCCCCCCCGGCCCCTTTGTAACTTCTAAAATAAGTTAATGATAAAACTAAAAAAAAATATGATGTACATTACCATCCAAACTTCAAACCAAAAATTGATTTTTTTTTTTAATACATCATCATAAATCGTAAAACGCAATTTACGTTTCATTCAATCAACTCAATTATAAATTATGTTACTTGCTGCTATGGAACTTTTGGCTTTTGGCTCACGCGGATGGCATTTAGCCACGACACGACAGAGTAAAAGGTAGGGTAACGGAAGAATTGAGTCGGAAAGGATATAATAGGATCAGTGAAAAATAGATGTGCAATTAATAATTGAATTTAAACATATTGTAGGTAGTTTTTAGTTTTAGGTTAGTTTGTTTTTGTGTTATTAGAATTTGAATTGTTATTATATTCGAATAAAATTTAAACAAATATAATTATTTGTGTTGGAAAGTGATATCAAAGTTTAATATTATTATGGCTAATATATACAGATAGAAAGTTATAAGTATTTATATCATATGAGAGGCATATTTTGGAAGTGGGAAAAGGATCATTTTTAGATTATTACGACAATCCAAAAAAATGATGCTCTAGAAATCTAAGCAAACATTACAATCCATTAATATAGTTTATGAATTTTACAAATAAAGAAACAAGAATCCCTTAAAATACCTGATTCGTGAAACAAAACGTTCACAGAGATTGACTATGCCTTATCGACACTACATCGATAAATCGTTGGAGTCATCTATTTAACGATGTGAAAACCTAAAAATGGCGACTCTCTTGTATGCAGTTTGTGTTATAATGATTTTTAGTACAGTTATCAATAATGTTAAATAAAATATTACTGAGATAAAATTCGCTTAAACTCAAACTTTCTCCATACTTACCCAATAAAATCGATTAAATTTTGTTAGGGCGCATTACCATTATTGTCAACAGTCATCTGTCACAGAACTCATGCTAATTTGAAAACACTATAATAAGAGGATTAGCGAGTGAGAGCGGGTGACAGACTTCAAGCGAGTAGCCTAAATGCCACGGGGCCTGACGTGCACGGCCACGTACGGCAGCATCCGTTATCTCGACGGTTCATTAGAATGCCCTCGAGAACGTTTTGACTTGGGGAAGGCCCTGTAGTTTATTATTTTATTAGTATATTTATTTATTTAAAAGTCATTCGATTTATGTTCATTTCAACAAGCTGTCGAAGGTAACGATAAAGCATAATATAAAGCATTGTCGCACTGTATATAGCATATAATGTAGTATTTACTGCTCCGTGAATATAAATTATTATTAATTTTCGGTAGGTTTCTCAAATAGGCACATCAAATATTTCGTGACTATTCTTATATTGTTTTTTATATCTTTTTTATTTGTTCTCCAATATTTATTTAATATTTATTCATTTCCTTCAAATAAAGTAGACCCAAAACTTATTTTTATTATTTTTTCAGGCTCCTCCGCTAAAGAAACACACCAAAACCAAGCCACATCTCCAGGTACTTTTATGTGGCAATTATTTTATAGTTTTAATTATTAACATATAACGTGTTTGCTCGTTTAAAACTTAAGGAAAACTTAAGTAGAGACATCCTTTTCAACTAGTTATTGATTTTGGCAAAGCTAAAGCTTTCGATTCCAAGATGTTCCTTAACCCAGGTCATCCTTTGCAAATGAAAAGAGAGAGCCTGCAGTCGTAAAAAAAAACTTAGCTTACTTACACAAACTGTTAAAAATGTTTGAAAACACTAGGCAATTAAAAGTTATTTCCCCTCTACCTACCTATAAAATGAGACCCTATTATAAGATAATTATTTGTCCAATTTGAACAGTGGTCTAATTTAATATATATAAGGTCTATCTGAAATAGTGCTCTTTATAGAAATAAAGAGCACTAGGTTAGAAAACCTAACCTAACAACATATTTTTTGTTAATTAATACAAAAAAACAGTACAACAATGGGTTTTTTTACGTACAACGCCATTCGCCTATGAATGAACATTTACGCCCAGCGACATTTGTGGTCATCTCGTAACCAAAATAATTTAGGGATGACGTTATGCGTAAAAAAAAACTAACTTCTATAATATTGTAGGTAGTAAAAAAAAATACGTTGTTAGATTTATGTTCTTATTTTCATAAACATTATCCTTATGGTGTACTAGTTGACCTCTAGAAATATTGAGCACTATTTTACTTAGACCTTATACAGGGTTATTTGTAAAACATCAACAACCTCCTAGAGGCTGATTCTGGTGCTCAAGTACAACATTTTTTTCCGGGACTAACATCAAAATCGCAAAAAAAAAACACTTCCATGGGGAAGTGAATACTACACCATACTAAGCCGCCGACCAGCGGACATCAGTTTGTATGAAGCATTGATTTTTTTTTAGGTTACTATGTTGTTCCCATCAAAAAAGTTGTATTTGAGCACCAGAAGCAGCGTCTAGGAAGTTGTTGATAATTTACAAATAACCCTGCATAGTAGTGGGTAATTATTAATTTTTTTTTGTACAGGATCAAGAAGTTTCCACGAAGTCTGCGTCTCAGCAAGAAGACAGCTATTTATAATAATTAAATGCGATAAATAAAAGGCTCACCAAAGAAATGTTGATTTTAATTTAAACTAAGTTTTTTTACAAATTTGTTCCTTTGTTTATTTAAAAAGTAACTCGATTTAAACGAACTGGACAGGAACGATGGTTAAAACTCTTATCAAACTAAAATTATTCTTTTAAAAACTTTCTATCTAAACTTTGTCTATTGAAATATGTTGTGATCTTGTTTTTTTTTTAAATTAATTACTATCCATACCTTCTTTTTGCAGGTTTTAAAACATTAACAGTAAATGTAAGAAGATAGAACCTTGCATGCTGGGTCGTATTACGGTGGCAAAAAAACTTCAAAGAAAAAGAAATTCATCTACTCAATTGACCGTCACACATGTTAGTACTTGACCAACTTTATTTTAATTTTATTTTCTAATTTATGAACCGTTTCATAATGTGTATGTATGTACTTATGTGAATTGTTAAAATTTTCTGTTGATATTCTATCGCCATGATATCAGGGCCAAGGCCAAAGTGACTAATCAGATTTAAATAATAATCACCGACAAGTTAATGTAGTTTCCCTCTTAAATTAGGGATTTTGAAAGTTTGACATACTATTAGTCTCCAGTCGCGATTCAAATTCATTTATTTACATGAAACATGGTACATTAAGATGTCTCGCCACATTTAAGGTGGCATATACATTTTTACAATTAAATTACATTAAAATCAATGTATCAGTAATTAGTGCATAAAAATCAATTAATTATTACAATATTCAAATTAAATTAAATTCATAAATCAAAAAACTAGACACATGTTCAATCTACATAAATAATTATTTATATAATAATAAATATTCAAAATTTGCAAGCAATAAATTCATTTACACTATAGACAGGGCCGTCTTAACATATCCCGGGGCCCTGGGGCACACAAGATTTCGGGGCCCTATTGCAAAGTGAACATAAATAACAAGAAGAAAATCTTTCTTATACTTATAATTCTTTTTTGTTAGAAAGAAAGTACCTACTTTAAAGATTATCTTGTAAATGTTTTACGATCATCAGTTTTGTTAGGGAATTACTGACATCACAGGTCTCAGTATTACGTCCACATAATTTTAAACTTGGAATGTACTGGAACTTTTCAACGTTTGGCTCTTTATCGTATAGGCTTAAAATGGATATTGTAAAAATCAGACCACTTCAAAGGAGTCATGTATTGAAACGATATTTTCCATTCACGAAAGTCCTATGCACTCCTTCGAAAATCCTATTCCTTCTATTCTAAGCTTACTCGCCAGCGGGACAGAAGTGAAGAACGCGGGTAGGGAGGCGAGAAGAGTAAGACTACAGACTACAGTGTAGCTTAATATGAGACATACAAACACCCACGCGAACGAAGTTGCGACCACAGCTAGTACATTATACAATAAAATACTGTTGGTATTATTGTTCATGACTTCCAAAAAATCATTTCATATCTCCGTTAAAAGTATAGTTTTAGATTTTCCCTCCTTTTTTCTAGGCTTTTAACCTATTTTATTTCTTTTTTGTTAACTATGTTTCTTAGTTTACAAATATGTTTTTGTTTTCGTGTTAGTGCTTTGCCCCGTGAGGCCTGCCCTTATGGTAAAGACGGAACTGACTATAGAAACATTACTTAAACTTTTTAATTGGCAACTCTTTAAGGGCATTTGGTAATTTATTAGATAACTAGCTGTCCCGGCGAGCTTCGTACCGCCCCTTCATATATTTTTTTTTCGTGAATTTTTCTATGTTTTTTATAGTTTTTCTGCTATTTGGGGCGAAGACAAATTTAACAAATCAAAGATCATAAAAATCGGTCCAGCCGTTCTCGACTTATAACCGGTAACCAGACTTTAGATTTAGATTAGATTAAACTTTAGATTTAAAGGGCATGGCGTAACAATTTTTTAGAAAGCCTTTTGTTAAGCAGTTTGGTGCCACCAGCTGATTTGGATACCTTACATTTATCACGCTTTTTCTTAAACATATTTCAGTTATTTTTGGTAAATACACATACATTAAAGATATATAAAGATTGCAAAGTTAATAAATTTAGTTTTACAAAAAGTAGTTGACAATTTCGACCACTTTTTTATTCGATATGTATTAAGACATTTGTGAAATGATACTGGTTAAAAAGTCTCTAAAATGCATAATATAGGTCCACAGGCTCGAGCAGGTATAGTATGCTATTTGACCAAACGTCATGCCTACTTCATCGAATCGCAAATAAAAGGTACAGTGAGAGAGAAAAGTAGGTTAATTTATAATGTCACTTTGAAGTAGATTCCCCTGCTGGTAACCCTGACTACTAAAACAATTAATCTTATTCTCAAAGCTCAGTAATTTAGTTTTAATAAGAACGAATGATAATACGCGTCCTTATTTTTTATATTTATTATTCACGAAATTATTATCTTGTAGATGATTGTACATATTGACGTTGTTTTTTTTAAACCGTATAATACGTGAAGTTGACACTACTAGGATTAACTTGTCTGCTATGCTGTTAATATCATGTTGATTTAAAGCATTTTCGCTTTGTATGTATCGATCTATAGTAAGTTTTAATAAACTGTGAACAGACAATAACTCAATTACTTTAACGTACAAAATATGTCGTAATCTGCTAAAATCGAATTAGTTACTTACGTTAGGCATGCCCTCTGAAGTGATAGGTTGTATTAGTTGTATTAAAATGGATCTTGGTGTGCAAGAAGGTACAATTCCTCGAGATTTCATTGAATACGATTTCGCCGAAGATGCCTTGGATTTTGAGGTTAGTTGTTAAAAGCCTACTTTATTATTTTATTTTTAATGCCGTACGAAACATACTTCACATAACGACTCGTATTTCTTATTTACTTCGAGTTTATAGTGTTTACTTCGATTTATTAATGTAACTAATGTTTAAGACCTAAACATCGTTCTAAGTAGTTACATTAGTACCTAATTATTTATTGCCTATCCAAAACACTTAACCTTTTAATTTTTTTAAATTATATCAACACATTTATTGTGGGCAATTTGGTGATGTATCTCCTTATATATACCAAAATACAATGTAGGTATCAATATAGCGACACTGTCAATCTATTGCTAGTGTTTATTGTTTACCCTTATCAGTTCGCTGATAGATAAGTAGAAGTAGGCCGTAATGGTGATACCATTTTAGCATTGTAAAATGTACAGTGTATCCGCCAAATAACGGCAACTATCGTATGTCAAAATTATTTCTATAGTTGCTCTACTTTCGATCCAATAAAAATCACACTCCTTTTAAGAGCGGGGCAATTTATATTCATCTTAAGCACATTTTTGGTGCTGTGATATTTCCTGTATCAAATACTACTGATCGTGACGTGTAGCAGTAATATGGCAACACTGTATACAACTTTAAAATCATTGATTAGCGCCATCTATTCTAATCACCGAATATTAACGCTTATCTAAACCATGTAAATCTTAATTTGTTACTCCATCACAACCCACTTAGTTCTGTATGTTTAGTTAGTTTCCCTACTTTGTTGTTTACTGGACCATTTACAAACAATAACAGAAACCAAAATATTATTACGTATTATGGTTTGTAATATTCAGACTACGTATAATTTTTAAAATAGAATTAAGACCAGTCACAGGAGACTGATATTTTGTTAGTAACAGCTATGTAGCGCAAAATGATAGAATGCCGCCGCTTCAACTGCAATCGCCAGTCATCAGTTCGTCACACAAAATACAAGGAGCTTATCGTTGTACCACTATTTTGAAGCGAGCGTGCGTAGTTAGACGCAATCTGAATGGACTGCTGCCGTGTGTGCACGGATAGAGCGGATATTTTTGTAAGAATGCGGTCTCGCAGATTTGAGTAGCGTCGTGCTACTTTTGTTTTGTGAGTGTTTAGTGAACAACAAATCTGTGATGGTTAGTGGCAATAGATGCAGTTGCGGCGCCTTCTGCCGTCGCGTGTTTTGCCGCGCGCGACCTCCAAAGGATGATGTTAACGACGAAACAATACCTGTTACTTTGGTAAACCGGCGCAAACTTCAATGTTTAATAGTTAAACATTAAATGCATATAATGCATGCATTTAGTTAAACTACTAACCCAAATATTTTGCACATTTTCACTTAGTTTGCATATTATGGGTAGGGAAATAAAATATTATATTTAGATACCTTTCAGTTTGTAAATAAACTTTGTTTTAAAATGTTAGTCAAATTGTAGTGCAATTAAGTCCGGACTATAGAAACTTACATTAATTATCATTTTGTACAAATAGGTTGTGATACCTTAAAATAAGTAACTTACCAACATAGTTACGATTAGTTGATTAATATTGCCGCTTAAAACATCGACGTAAAAAATTAGTTGACTTAGCAGAATCATCGATTTAAATTTCGTCCAAGATATCACAAACCTGTAATTTCTGGCTCAGTAATTTGCGTTTTATTGGGTGGTGCTGGTGAGGTTGAACAAACACCTCACAACCGTCGCACTTTATTTTCAGATATTTTTTGGCCTTCGTTCTTATGATGTCATTGCAATATTGAACCAATCCATCTGAGATTTGAGTGAGAGTTTGAGTAATCGTTTTCGAGTTCCGTATTCAAATTTACGTTACTTCCAATCTGGTAATCACTGGGGAAGGCCTATGTCTAGCAGTGGACGTCCTATGGCTGAAATGATGATGATGATGATTCAAACAAGGAACCCCTGAAGTTTTGCTATGTCTTTCTTTCTGTCCATAATTGTATCAGTTATTTTATTTAAAGACCACCGGAGTAGGTAGGGTACCCACGAGTTTATCTGAGATTTCAATAAATACACAAACAAGTACTACCTACGTAATACTTCGCCTTCTAAGCCAAGATGTACAGCTATTTTTGAATTAATTTTCAAGTATCATGTATAATAGGGGCTAAAATCTTACTTACTTTATGCCTAAATCATTTTTTATTTATTTAAAACTTTATTGCACAAACTTAAAAATGTACAACAGGTGGACTTAATGCCTCTACCAGTCAACCTTTGGGTCATGCAGAAAGCAATTTGTTAATGCTTTAGTTAGATTATAAGAACAAATAGGCAAAAACCGATTTTTTTAAACAAGTACATAAGGTAAAGGTATTTTAAGGTATAGGTATGTTCAGAGCAATCCAAAAATGATTTTAAATGATCGAGATCTGGATAAATTGATTAAACTGATTACTGAAAATTAGAGCTTCTTGGTCCTGTTGGCGGTGTCAGTAAAACTATTGATTGTGTTCGATCACGCGGAACTTTCAACACAAGATTGCTTTTCAGATATATATTCTCAGAAATTCTATAATTTGACCCCGTAAATCTTAATGTAACCCGCCGACCCGCCATATCAAATCTAATGTACATATGTACGTTATGTATTATGCCCCCCCCCCCCTTCGCTTTCGTAGGCAATATTTTGTGATTTGCCATATACACATACAGATCACTTAGTCACATTATAAAACATAGATACGTCCCAAATCGTAGCTCGTAGTTCCAAAAGTAACCTTTAAGTGAAAAAATCAGCAAGTTACAAAGTATCTTGTAATCAGACGATGGCATCATTCCATTATACAATTAAATCTAATAGATGCTTAATATTCTTAAAGACAAGACCTGTTGGCTTAATAAATAAACCCTGGCACCAATTATAGGTAGGTAACCTGATGGCTCGATGACCTCACGCTCGTGGTCATGACTCAATGTTTTCCGAGGTTGGTAATGAGTCGTGCTAAGTATATTGAACGAATGCTTTAGACACTTTGGTGCTCGTCATCGGCAGGATGCCACCGGTTTGAAGCCTCTTATGTCTTACAAAAATATAAGGTAGCGTACACAAGAAGTACGAGTACCTAAGTATGCTACGCATTCGATTTCTAATAACTTACTTAAAATGTTTGTATAGGAAAGTTGACACTATTTTTTTTTGTTTTGCTGTCGGAACAATAATACTTTGACGACATTATTTTGTTCCTAAGGAATATCGTTGGGTGTGACTATATCCCTGTTTGTGTTGAATCATTTAATACCTACAGCTGTCGGCGATAAAATACGTGATTCACGCAGTCTGGGAAAGGGCATTATTAGAGTATAAGGTAAAAATGCACATCGATAAAATACTTACGGTACAACTACATATTTTATCGATGTGCATATTTTAGGAAGGTAGGCACTTAAATGATCTTATTCATCATCATCATCATCATCTCTATTGATTCTTGAACATATGCAGCCTCTAACAGTAGGTATATAGTTGTACTGACCACCAGCAGCCTTAGATGATTGATGAATTGACTTGCCTGCTAAGTGCCTATCGTTATTCGTCTCGCAAGTTTCATTCATGAGCAATATTCCAATGCTATTTTTCATACTTGTCTATCAAGAAAACATATTGACAAATCCAATTAATACTATATGGAAGGTATTCTTTGGTTCTTTCTTTCTTCCTTTTAGGAGGTGGTACAACTTTTACATATAGGACCGGAAGTTGACAAATATGTCCGTGTATGTTCTACATTTTCATTTTAGACTAATTTAAATTTATCTCATTTCAGACACAGCTAGCAGAGGCTCGTGACGTGAAGTTTACCCAGGTGTTGAACGAGCCGCTGAGCATAGGCTCCCATATTGTGTGTACTGGCACTCCAAGTGAAGATTTGCCATGGTGAGAATTGTCGTGATATTAAAAACTAACGTTCCGCCAATACAATCTTATCTTATCGTTTAGAAATATTTATTCTTGTTATCGTGATACGCGATCTATAAAGTCTGAGGTTGATTCAGCATTTACATTGTGTATTTATTACTATTCAAGTTCAAAACGATATTGATTATATTTTACTATTTTAAATAAAAGTAAAAAACATCGGACAAAACACTAAAATACTTACTAGTGCCTAAATACCCAAGGCGTAAAAGTTAACTCACTGCCATTTATAGGGCAGGTGTATCAAGGCCACGGCCCACGGACAGCCACACTTAACAGTGCTAATTGCGCAGTCCAACAATTAAAAACTAGCGTGTCTATAAATATGCAGGTGAAGTTTTGTACAAACGTTGTAACTTCTAAACTATCTTACCTTATTTCTTACTAATATTATAAATGCGAAAGTTTTGATGGGTGGATGTTGTTACTCAATAACGCCATAACGGCTAAACGGATTTAGAATTACATATAAATCTGGAATAAAAGACACGATACTTTTTACCCGGAAAAAATTACGGTTTCAAAAGGATTCGACATAACTGTCATTATAGATGAATAATAAAGAATAATATAAATATAGGGTGCCCTCCGACAAGGTGGAGCGACGATATACGCAAGGCTGCTGGCAGTTAATGAGAAAGAATAGCCGAGGCTCGGGTTCAGTGGCGTGCATTGTTATAGACCTTTGTCCAGCATTGGACTGACGTGGGCTGATTATGATGATGATGACTTATCTAAGTTCACTTATTAAAAATGTCCAAATCCTAACCAATCGAAGCGGGCATTTAACAAGTAATCAATCCTTTGTAAACTAAAATGTCAATGTCCAAATAGCACACTGGTATTACTTGGTAAAACACACGTTCATCGCCATAAATAATGACGGAAGAAGAATCCTATGAACATTTAAGTCTATTAAATATTGAAGTAGGTGAATGGTGAAAATAAATAACTCATGCTTTGATTGGTACTTTATGAATATAATAACTTTTCATTTTTCACCTAACTGTGAATAAATTAATAATAAAATAATATTTTTTCTTAAATGGTAACACTATCTTTACATGTAAGATATCCAATTAAAAATTCGAGTTTAGGGAGAGACTCCATTGAGGCGGAGCTGTGCTGAGCTGAGCTGGGCAGTTTTATCAAACTACGGCGGAACGGTTCTGATCGGAGATGCGCTGAGCTAAGCTGAACGGATCAGATTCCCTAGTGCCTGCGCTGACGCCTTCCCGCTTCGCACCGCTCAGCCCTGCACCCCATGCGATGTGTTATGCAGCAGCAGTAATAGTAGACGTCTTATGGCTAAAATAATAAGGATAAGCTGTGCTGAGCGGAGATGAGCTGTGTGGAAATGAATTTCCCTATATTTTAGCCGCTCATCTCAGCTTCGCTAAACAATCGAGATAAGCACAGCTCCGTAATGGGCACTCATCCCAACGCTCGTTATTGTACTAAAAAATTGTTGAAGGTCACATCAAAAATAAAAGGTTTGAAATCTGTTTTAACGCTGGGCTCAAAAGCCAACGTCATTTACGCGAGCTATACGTTGTGCTAGTTAAGGACTTACCTTCAGTTTTTTTTAAATAGCACGTAGTACGTGTGGCTATATAAAAAATAATAATATTGTTATCCTTAAGGTTTGCAGTAAACATAGGTATGGGCGACCCAGAGTCCGGGCGCGGGGACATCGCGGTCCACTTCAACGTGCGCCTGCCGCAGTGGTACGTGGTGCGCAACACGCGCCGCCACGGCAAGTGGGGACTCGAGGAGACCACTTCTTTCCGGTACTAGTACTACACATTATACCGTAACTAGTGATACCTGCCACTGTGATCGTATAAGTAGACGATAGAGGAAAGAGGAACTTGAGGTACAAACCAAACTAGTGACTGACACTGACATACAGTGTCAGTGACTTAGTGTGAACGTGCACTCGGACTGCATTTTTCGTCTGCACTATGCTGACAGTACTGACAGCAGCGTACATGCAATTCAATGTGAGCGGTTCTTAGTGGCGTAGTACAATAATCGGCCGCTGTAAGTCGGCCACTACGCCTAGCGTTATGACGTATTGTCGGTTCACTGTAAATTAAAAATTGAACCTGTATGGAATAGCGGTATACTGCGTTCACAGTCATCGGCTGACAACTGCTGGACCTAGGCCTTCCCCATAGAACGCCACAGCGACCAATTCTGGGCCGTTTACGTCCTGCCAATGCCCCAAGATGTCTGCCTAGCGTGGGAATTATGGCAAAATCCGTCTAAAGTTAACTTCTTTAGCTTCCATTTCTTCGTCTTCTTCTTGTAAAGCGCTACCAGGACGCTCTGTTCTGGCTTGTCACATGAGTAAGGTTTTGCACTTTCATCTCCCTTACGACTGCCCCAGGGTCTAACTAAAGCCTCTTATCCACTCATTCGTCTGAGCTTGGCGAGCTTTAGTGTCCGCACTTGTGCGGCTGAACCAAATGGCTGGTTTAGCTGAGCCTGCATAATACAGGGCTAAAGTCCAAAGATGCCTTTTAAGTCGCCACCCTGCAGCATGCGTATTGAATTATCCTCTTTTATTTCAGATTATTCCCATTTAAAATGGAACGTCCATTTACGATAGAAGTCCTGGTAGATGAAAAGCAGACTCTCTGGGCAGTGGACGGAGAACACTACTGCAGCTACGCACATAGGCAACCGAGTCCCCACGCATCCACCTGGGTCCAAGTGGCTGGAGTTAGGAATGCAACGCTGAACATAAACAAGACTGATATTTATCCAATGATGGCACCTCCGCCTATCGAGGTGAGTACATTGCCATGCCATGCCATGGCCTGATTGTACGATATACCCATAGCAACCTTCAGACTGCAAGTTATCTAAAGCTCGTTTAAACTACTGTACATTTAAACATTAATTTTGTTATAACAGGTACCTTTAAGAGCATTGATAGATGCACCACCGGACCCGGCGGAGCCAACTTGCTGGCGGGCAAATGTAATAGCCACGTTATCAAATGGCGTGCCGGAAGGGCACCAATTAGTTATTCATGGAAGGTGAGGTTTTTCACTACATTCTGCCTGTTAGTATTGGAATATACCCAAAAGTCGTTCGTAAAACGCTGTATTATCAGTTCAGCTCGCATCTATTAACTTTAAAAAGCTTATAAATATACAAGGTCTAACAAAATCAACTGCGTTCCTTTAAAGGGGGGTATCTATACATCATACTGAATGCGATGACAAAAAATAAGGTATTGTTTTATAGTCATTTTTAAAAGTTATGTTTTCTAACAAAATAAATAAATTAAAACGCAGTCAAAAATGAAACACTCTGTACACACTTTTCTTACTCATGCAAACTTTAGTTCACAGATGGTGTGTACGTACACAGCGCACACCAGCATTTTATTACCAAAGATCGTTGTGTGCATCACCCTTGTCAAACCAGCTGATCTGCGATTGGTCGAGTGGCACAGCTAGGCTTTTTCGACCAATCACAGATCAATTGCAACGAAGAATAGCTTCATACACACATGTTAGTACACTAGTGTGTGTAGAATGCACTTTCATGATAATAATGTTTTCGATAACAAACAAAACAAGCAATGTCAACTAAATTAATAACCAACATCGTTTTTTTTGTTAACTTCAAGGCTCTAAGGAAAGATAATTTCTATGTTTTATGAGTTAGATTAAATCTTAGTTGTAGGAACTAGGTAGGTATTTACTTACTTTCTTGTAATTGCTGTTGTACGTAATTCGTTATTTACCTCTCGAAGCTCTTTAGAATCACTCCTAGCAGAATGGCAAGGTGGATAGAAATAAAGGAAAATAAAGCGGTTTTAAAACATTTATTAATTTAATTCTGACTCTGACTGACTCTATCACACTTTCACAGGCTTTAGACTAACAAGTAGGTTAGCGTAGTAAATAATTTATCTGCCTGGTAAATAATTTATCTGACTAACAAAAAAATTAAACAAACAAATCAATCAAGTAGGTACCACTTACTCTCAATCTACGCTTACTTGGCGTGTTTAAGTTCATTAAGAGGTTTACAATCCTTACAACAAATTACATTGATCATAATCACATTACAAAAAAACATTGCACAGCAATGCGACGTGCACTTTTACGCGAAATAACAGTCTCTGTCACTTTTTATGTTTTAAAGCGTTCACACGGTTTGCAATAAAATTCGCTGTCGTAGTTGTGTCGCACTTTCAATGTTATAATCACCTTCACAATACACTAAGTCCTACACTTAGCCCCACACATGGAAGCCCAAATGTTCAGGCTACTGCTACATCTAGTCTGAAAATGATCGGGCCGAACTAGGTGGGGGTTCTGTTCAGCCCAATAGTAGGCGCCGCGGCGTTGAGGTTAAACATCCAACCACTGGTGAAGCTTCTCTCGTCCGTCCAGAGAATGTTGCAGCTTCTGCGACTTCTGCAAAACTGGACTCGTAGTGTGAAGTCATGCGGCTTCAGCTCTTGAACTAGTGTAAAATGATACAGGCGCCTGCCCCTCGTCTTGCGTCTCGCCGCAGAATTCGCAATAATGACGCCTGCGCCCATGAGCGCTTGGCGAAGACGGACGCTGCATCAGTCGCGCTTGCGATTGGGTTGCCGATCAAAAATCTGCATCACACTGTCTTCTTATTGAACAGGCTGGCGTGGCCTTCCCTGGTCCCCGACGGGCATAAACAATCTCACTTCAGTCCCTGAACCGCTCACGAAAACGCCCTTAATATCAGCGTAAAGGCACGCTGCTTTAGCACAAATTAAAGTTGCGATCCTGGTAGCACATAACCCTGGACTGACACCGTTGCGGCGTCGCACACGCACGCCGCACGGAAGCGAATTAGAGACTGCGCGGCGCGGGCGCCCGGGCGGTCGTCCTGCAAAAGCCGAAAAGGCTCAAGCTAGGGATGCGCCTAAGATGGGATCATAATTTAAAGGATACTAAAAACCAAAACATACCGGATAACTGATCGTGAATTGGGAACTGACACCTCGCATTTAATTAAGTATTATGGCGAGGTAACCTACTACTTAAACGAAATCGTGAGTGCGACACAAGTTTTTTTTGTACCTTAGCTTTCAACTCGCCAATCTAGTTAAGTGTAACTCTTGTTTTTAGAGTAAAATTATTTTGTCCAAACCGGTAATAAATGTTCTAAAGTGTCAGTTTAAGACAGACAAAGACTGATAAAACATACAACGACTGAATTTAAAAAGTCACTAAGAATTATTTTTAACGAACTAACTAGGCCATAGCATTTAAACTCGGACATATCGTACTTTATCTAGCAGTTATTTCTTAACTGACAGTCGCAAAATTACCAAAATGATTTTTTAAAATGCTTATTCACATAACTACTTACTTGAGTTACTGTAAGTGGCAAAAAGGAAACAACTGCGAGAGAAATCAAAACACTAATAACATGTATTACTTACTTAATATGAAATATGCGCTAATAAGACTATTTTTCGAAACTCATAAAACATTGTTATCGTCTCAATAACTTAGTTAAAATCAAATAAAATCAAATTTTAGTTTAAACAAAAATAAAATCTTAATTAGTAATGTAATAAATGAATGATCCGATCTCGTAAAAAACTATGAGCCTAGAAATCAGATCAAATGTGGCACATCCCTATCTATCCGCATGCACACTTTGATTGACCCCGACACGTGCCCGACACCGGCCTTTCGGCTCGAGCGGCATAGTCAACAGTTTGCGAGTACGGTAGGGCTTTCACGTTAAATAAATATCTAGGACTCTAGGATTACGATTTTACACGAATGTTTGAGTAGGTTTATTAAAACAATCCATATCATTTTTTATTTAATTATTTGAGCAAAACAATTATAATCGTGTTTAATTGAACGAAATATCACATTTTAATACTTTTCTTATTGTAATATTGCGACCGGTTAAGAGTTAAATTCTAGGTAAGTTTTGAAGCATTTTTTGAAATGAGTTTGTCCCGTGGTTTGTCAAGTTAATATCAACTTTTATGGTGTCGATTTCATTATCTAGACGACTAGTCAAGAATTAATTACAAAATAGCAAAACCTTTTTATTCCAACAATTTTCCTTATAAACAATAATAATATCTCAAATGTTGAAACTTAAATAATAAGTAAAATGTATTTCAGTTCCTATAATAGCAAAATCTTTCATTTCCTTACGAATACCTACGATCTTATCTTAGCTAAACAAAATGCTTGTCACCCTATCCAAGATACCGACAAACACGGCGGGGTACTTTTGTCGGGGCCACCTTTGAAACTTGGTCTTGCTAACTCCAAAATAATTTTACCCCCAAAATTAATTAAAAAATAAATTAGAATTAAAGAAGGCGAGAAATTAGACTTTAATGACCTTGTTATTTTCAGTTTAAACAACTCGATTGTAGTTTTGTTTGTAAAATTTAATTTAATTTAATAGCACATTACACGACGAGTTTACAGCCGTGATGGGAAGTTGGGACTTGGGAACGGTTAGACGTAACGTCGTACAGCCATTTTTATTGAAGCTGAATAGACAAATGCATTGATCGAAATTGTCGTTGTCTCCGCGGTATCTTCGTTTTTTCAAAATGATATGTGAATACGGCTTTTGTTACTACGAAAACTGGTGAGTCGTTGAAGTTTTGTTACGTAAATTAGGTCACAACAACACAGTCACACTCTCCGGTCAGTTCGCGAACAACACTCTGCGGTCAGCTGTTCATAGTATCTTGATCGATTATGAAGTACCGCCAACTTTTGATTCTCTTGACGTCGGTTCGGTTACGTGACCGCAAAAATCAACAACCAATTAAAACCCCTAATTCCTAATTCTCTAATTGCGAAACACATAATTCTACTCCAATCCGTAGTAAAAAAAATCCTTATAAAAGAAAACCCACAAACTTTATTTTACCCTAAAATCAGGGTAATTCTTTCATGTTGGTATTTCTGAATCACCGTCGCCGCACCGCCGGTAGTACTATTAGGTATTCTGTGGTTATCTTGAGTGTGTGCATGTGTGGGTCACGTTTGCTTGTGTGCGTGCGTAGTGTGTCAATGTAGTAGTAAACAGCTGTAAAGGGTGTAGATTTTCGTAGTTACGGAATGAGATTGTTATGATCAATATCTCCGTAACTAGCCTGAATTTTTGGCTCAAATTTGGTGAGCCTGCTCAGCTCGATGTACAGATACCCCCATTAAAAGGAATGTAGTTGATTTTGTTAGACCTTATATATTATTGTGCTTCTATTTTTGAATATTAATAATCTTGGTAAATGATTAATTTCAATGTTTACTTGGCAACGTTTCTATTAACATACAAGCATTCTCGCCACCTTGCCTCGTAGACACGCTTTTATTTATGGGTAAGTAGATTTTAGTTTTAGGTTAGTTTATTTTTGTTGTTAATGAAATGTAATCAACATTTTGTGTTAGATTTTACAAAGCTATAAATTTTATAAAAAAAAGTAAACCGACTTCAACAAACTGAAAAGTTAAGTTCGTAGTAGGTGCAAACGAAAACATTCAAACTCTCATCGGATGGCACCGGCTCCAAAAGTAGCTGATTAGGTACTTGTGTTGATATTATTTTTATCTTTTCAGTTTTTTCAGTCTATTAAAAAAAGACTGACGAATTGAAAACCTCCTCCTTTTTTGAAGTCGGTTAAAAATTACGAATACTTTTCAATAATAACGTATAATTAAACTAAATAGGGCGAGGATAAAATTTTCTTTCACAATCACACCAATTAGCTAGCCCCTTAATAAGCAAAGCTTGTACTATGACAACTAAAGTCCTTTCAAGATAAGAAGATACTTATGACACTTGGCATTTTCCGTTTCACGCATACTATTTACGAAAATATTTTATAAAATATATTTTTAATATTTAATTTATATAATTGCAAAATCTTTCCCTCTAAAAATCTAAGCAAAAATTGCAAACCAATAAGATACCTTAAAGATTTAACAAAAACTATAGGATTTCCTTTTAATACTTGATGCGTAAAACGGAAAGTTTTCTTATACGGATTGACAATACATAATCGGATCTAAATCGATGAATCGGTTCGGTCGTCTTGTGAAATCCTATGCGTTGACGTCGGTACAACGAGAGCGTCTGCCTTGTATGCGGTTTGTGTTATCGTTGTTTTTTGTATAGTTCCTATTTTGACTTTTGTTACTGTTTTTGTTAAGTTTTCGTTATTTTTTTGCTTGTATTTGGTAAAATGCCAAAAAAAAATAAAAAAGCTTTATACATACGGCACTCTGGCGGTAGAACATTGCAGTATACCTCTTATTTTAAATAAGTTCATTTAAATAAAAATCGATTGGACTTTCTTTATAAACTTTCTCGATTTTCAAAAAGAATCGGTTAGATTCCGTTTGGGCACATTACTATTTTTGTCAACAGTGAAGTTACGTGATGTGTCACAAGTCTCTTCTTATCTTGAAAAGACTATAGATAACGGATAAACATACTTAAATACATTTATATATTATATTATTTATAATGTGCTCATCCAAACTGTATCATCCTTTACGCAAATAAAGTTTCTGATTTCTGTTTTCCATTACTTACGTACAGATGCTCGTGCTCATTGCACAAAATGCAATGGTCGAGAGTACGATGTCTTCCAATATTTTTTTTTGTAGGATTGAAGGGATTAAAAAATACAAATTATGACAGAAGAATCCGTTATATTCACAAAAAATTTGGTTTATTTTTACTTGTCTAGTTGGTCTAGATGGCGAAGCCATCAGATCAGAGACACGTCAGATTATCTTAAAAAGTAAAGCCGCTAAGCTTTCTCCGCAACCACCATCCTAGCAGAAACGCCTCCAGCTTATATCCTTAATTTAAGACTCAAAACCCGTCGCCGTCCCACTCACGCCTTCTGTGTGTGTTGCGCTCTAGCTAAAGTAATCGTGTATCCCATTTGTAAAAATATGAAAATATTATGATCGTTATTAGCATACAACTATTTTATCATGCAGACTGCGTCCTCTCCTTCACTCGTTTGCCATCGAATTGACGGACGGAGCACGCGAGTGGCCCGCGCCAAACGTGCACCTGCACGTGAACGTGCGCGCGCACATCGACTCGCAGCTGGAGCGACAGCTCGTCGTGCTTAACTCCTGGTACGGCGCCTGGGGGCCCGAGCGGCGCCAGCGCACGGCCCGGCTCGTGCCCGGCACACAGGTGAGACCACACCCACACTAGCACGCCACACGTCACTCGCAGCTGGAGCGACAGCTCGTCGTGCTTAACTCCTGGTACGGCGCCTGGGGGCCCGAGCGGCGCCAGCGCACGGCCCGGCTCGTGCCCGGCACACAGGTGAGACCACACCCACACTAGCACGCCACACGTCACTCGCAGCTGGAGCGACAGCTCGTCGTGCTTAACTCCTGGTACGGCGCCTGGGGGCCCGAGCGGCGCCAGCGCACGGCCCGGCTCGTGCCCGGCACACAGGTGAGACCACACCCACACTAGCACGCCACACGTCACTCGCAGCTGGAGCGACAGCTCGTCGTGCTTAACGCCTAGTACGGCGCCTAGGGGCCCGAGCGGCGCCAGCGCACGGCCCACAGTCCGCTGCTATACGTCATCCTCTCCCAAAGAGCACGATCTCTCATATTTTTACCCACTCACTGCCAGCCACCTTCCTAAGGTCGTTTGCCAAGGCGCGGTCTCCACTTGAGAACCCGTTTACTCCAACTTTCATCGGTTCTGCAACAGATGTGGCCGGCCCACTGCCACTTAAGCTTGCGACAATTTGATTTAATAACCTCGTTTCGGATTTTATCCCTTTACGAAATTTCAAGCATCGACCTCGCCTTGCCGAGAGATGTGAAGTCGGTGGGCCAGCTTTACTGTCATGCTTCACGTTTCGGCACTATACGAGTAGGTCATCACTGGTAGGAAGGACGCACTGGTCGAATATCTTGCTCAGTAGGCATTTTGGCAGCGGCGATGTGAAGATATGACGCAACTTTTTAAATGCTGTCCAAGCGAGCTGCACTCTCCTAGTAATCTCCCGCTCAAAGCTGTCTCTACTTAACTGCAGCACTTGTCCGAGGTAGACACACTCCTTGACAACTTTTGTGGTTGTTGTGGTACCGTCGTTGTTTCTGATTTCTGTAACACAAGTGCTTTGGCTACTTACCACAGGATCAGAGCAATGTATGTGATGTTGTCCAATATTTATTTAAAAAAAAACATTCACAGAAGGAGCACCACGCTTTCGACGGAAACCGTCACGCGTATTTACGATAGAGCAATTTTTGCCTAAATTGACACAAAATCTTTTTTTTTGTAAATGTTAATAATCAGCCTAAGTGGATAAAGATAGTTTAGGAGTAGGTACTTTCGAATACGTTGATAAGGTAGTCAGACTAATAATAACCTGTTTTGTTTATTGCAGACTACCTTCCGAATAATCCGTGGTGCGGGCGAGTGGTCAGTGTACGCGGACGACTCGATGATTGGCGAGCTGGAGTACCGCGCGGCGGCCGCGGGCGTGAGCGCGCTGCGCCTGCGCGGGGACCTGTACCCCGACCGGCTGTTCCTCTGCCCCGCCTCCGCCTCGCCCGTGCGGGGCGACTAGGCACTGCTGCACCTCTCGTCGATCTGGTTTACCACTCGCCACGCTGTCGGTTGCTTTTATTCTACGCGACATGTTATATGAAAACGAACGAGTTCTAGAGATTTTTCACTTAAATTACAATCGCCGCCACGGATCTTCAGCGCCGAAGGAAAGAGTGGGGATCGCATCTTACGAGACGAGACGACTATCGTATCAGAGACGCGTGTGCGCGGAGCAGCAACCGATCCCGGCCGACGGTGCGGGCGCGTCACGCGGTTCGCCAATTACATGATCGTATTGGTCTTCTTTGCATCTTTTGCCAAGCGCTCAATATCGGTGCCGCTAGTTGTAAGTGTCACCCGTACTAAAACAGTAGTTACAGATTAAATACTTGCGGACTCGGCGCCGTACTTTCAGCAGATGTGTCGCTACGCTTAGCACTGATGCACCACTTGCGGCTCGGCTTTACCACTTGTGGCTGTCAGTTGCCTGTACGCGGCTTCACGAAGATTTATATATGAATATCGGATGAATGGCCAATGTATTTAGACGACACGATACACTAGGTGAACAAATAATATTTTTCGTCACCCAAAGAAGTCGGTAGGCTAACAATTACTGGTTAATGAACCAGTAATTATTTTTAATTTTAATTTCAAATCTATGACCTCGAGCTTCAGCTAGTCTGAGGGCAGGTAATGCGAATATCGTGTGTGTGTTTAATGTTTGTTGACAATACAATACAGTGAAAGATGATCTTTAGAACGACGACATCCTTTGGAAAAAGTTGGATGAGGTGATTAATGCTCTTAAAAATGGTTTTATGAGAACACAAAATATCAAATTAAATCTTAGACATAACTTCTGAACGCTCTTGCTGTTATTGTTAGTTCTTTGCCAAGTGTTTACGCTCCGGCGTCAGCGGTAGCTTAAAGCTGGCCCTTGACCTCCTCGAACACGCGGCAGGTCGCATTTTGTAAAAAAAAAAAAAACATATTTCTGCCGAAGCGTGCGGTAGAAATAAAGCTTCGGACAAATCAACACAGTCAATCCACGGTCGCGATCTATTTGCAGTCAAAAGTCATTCAAAATATATATTAAGTTACCTTTTTTCAAGAATTCCAGAATTGTAGGAAAAGACATGGTGCCTAGCATCTTAAAACCATACAATATCATTAAGTGTTTGGAGACAGTCTTGAACAAAAGTTGCTATATACATTTTTAAAATTTTGGGCACATTTAGTCATAGTCATATGTGTTTATTGCATCATTTGCACGGTTTACACCAGAATGCACTTTTTTTCTACATTTTTTTGCAAAGAGGCAACATTTTGCTCAGGTAACGCACACACACATAAGACCGCGTAACAATAAAATATCCATTTTACCTGAGGATCCCCTCACCACAGTTTAACCAAACCATACGCTATCATTCCGTCTGTAGTATTAGTTTTATCCTCATATTTTATATAATGATTTTGTATTCCACCAATATTATGACATCATAGATATTCAAAAACAGTTTAAGCCAGATAATAGTTACCGCAATTGATCGCGTTGCAGCATTGGTTTGAAAACGATAGGTAATGTTACTATAGCTGCCATAATTAATGCTGCAGTAATTAATTAACTTCCGTTACCTGAACTTTAAAGCACGTAAGAGTTTTGACACGTATGAGAAGGGTTGGTCTATACACCGTTACACCGGACGAATTTACGCAAAACTCAGTTTAGAAGAGCTTATAATGTTTCATTTTTAACACCTCCAAAGCTCAATTTAAATCTCAACTAGATAACTTGATGGCATTAATTATGCCATCCAAAAAATTTAAGATAATTTAAGGACAACCTGTAATTGGCCTTACCAAAAATATTTATGTAGAATGTAAGTACTATTGTAACGCTGCAAATTGATGACGTTGATTTACCCGAAACTAAAAAGATAATTTGATGATGATGTGACAATAAATATAAAGTAACCTAGGCAGCCATTTTTAAAGCAACATTATTCACATGTAAGTTATATATATATATTTCATATTATTCAAATAATACTCCATAATGACGATAAGGCTTTAATAAAATTATTATCATACCTTTTTACGTTACTGTACAATGATACCAAAGCAGATTCTAGAATGTTTCGGTTTAGAAAAATAATAATATAATAAGAATTTATGTGCAGTATATTTGAACTTAGACCATATAGATGGTTTGGTAATTTATTATCTTCCAAAAAAGTTAAAATAACATCCAGATTTTATACCGGGTGTAAGTAATTAAAACGGCTTCTACGATGCAAACAATGATCATTTGCTATCGCCTTCTACTGTGTAGTTAAATCAAGTGTGATCAAGCTGAGACTAAGCTGAAAAAGTAATAGCACGCCCAAAATTACACTGTATTTTTAATTAAATTTATACATTTTTGTGATAATATTATGTAATTGCGTCAAATTAACTTTAAAAGTGTGTCTAACTCGTTATGTATTGTTGCATGTTGGTTTTTGTTTTTATTTTTGTTAGTCTTATACTGCTTACTTATTGCATAATATTTGAATCTCGTATTATTAAACTCTAGTTATAAGGTATTTATGCAGTTTAAATGCCAGGTAGCTGGAAAGTTGCTACTGGCTACTATTTGTATGTACTTTATGTGATGATGAGATGACTGGTAGGTATGATTTAGTAGCCAGGTTGGTAAATCATTTTGACCTCCCTACCATTCATCTGTTACTCTGATATTCAGTATGTTAAGCTGAGATAATATTCCCCCGCATATTATCTCAGCAGAATTGAAAACAAGGTTCTCAAGCGCAACCTTAACTGCGAGACCCAGCATGATGAGCAGAGTCCTCCTACCCGGTGGACCTATGACCTATTATTCTCGGCTGCTTCTGCCCAGCAATTAACTTATAACCTGTTATTCAATTAATAATAACGATGTTTATTAATAGCAATTAAAAAATTAAGTTATTTTGTATTATAGATTTTATTTTTGCATTTATAATGCAAAGTTGATATGTCACATTTAATAAAAACGACTGCCTCAGGAATTTCCCTAATTTAACAGTAAGTAGTCGCAATTCAGTTTTGATCCGGCCCCACTAACATCAATATCAGTAACGGTATTCTCGACCTTGAATTTTTTTTGGTTTGTTCCACTTTAGTCGGATTACGACTATCATTGCATTTTTAGATTTTACGTAGATACCGTATTTAATCTAACCTGTTCGAAACTGGATTGCAATACAACTACTATTAAATTCCGGAAATGAGCTTCTGGTACTTTTATTTTGGTGTCGACGGCAAGTCGGTCAAATTTTTAATGATTTGTTTTAGAACTGCACTATCGGTGTTTGCGTGTGCAGCTGTATACGCAGAACATGACAGAAGGCAGGTGGCTCATGCATAGTTTGGGGCATAGCACTGCAATCGCACTTGCCTTTGGTGCCATCACAGTAACTAGCCGATAGAATGGAACGATTCCTATCTGATGCAGTCGATTTTTTAAAGTGAAACAAGATTAATTTTTATTGTTTACTTTATACAATTTTAAGTAGGTTCTGTTGTAAGTGTAATATACCACGTTGTTACCTTATATAAAGTGCTTACCTAAATACAAATGACTTCTATTAAATAGCTTCCATTAATATTCACGTAGGTACAGTCCCATCGTACACTCATAAAGGTTGCAAAAAGTCGCTGGATGCAAGCCGCTTCCAACCGGCCAATCTGGAAATCACCTGTGTTCAGCAGTGGACGTCTTATGGCTGAAACGATAATGATATTAAGAGTCCCATCACTACATCTTAATTTAAGTTTTGAAAATCCGTATTGTTGAAAATATAAGTACCTAGTGTAATGTTTTATTATCGCCCATAAGAGCGGTTTCAGTAAGACTTGTTTTTTTCTGCGGTTATTACGCTCGTTTTGGCATACGCGTTTACAAGCGCGCTTCTTTTCGTGCTTCATTAACCCAACGATATTAAATACCCTAGATGCAACCTTACATACAAACGGCGGCCAAAATCTGTCCCGAAAGTAGCAGTACCTACATCCCGAAAATATTATCAACTCTTACTTCACTATTTAAAATTCGACCTTAATGTACAGTAATACGGTTTTGTTTAAATGCATGCGCTCAATAGTTATGACAAATTTTATTGCTTTATTCCTTAAAAGAAGATGATGCTGTCATATCATGTGGACTAGGAGCGTATAGACTGACTTTTCCTGTTCACTTAAATAAAATTAAATTGCTACAAATTCGAATTCTTAGTAGATTTGAAAGCAAAAGACTCATTGGAAGGAGAATATGAAAGACTATTTAAAGCTATGTAAAGTACTACCAATAGAATACAAACTAAGAACGACAATTTTAATGGAACAGTTTGACAATACTGAATAAAAGCATGAAAGAGAGTAGGCCTACCGAACCCGGTCATCTAAAAACTCAAAGTTGCTCGTCCCTAAGACAAAATGTTCTGAAATAGATATAGCTCTAGTAGAAATAGTGGGAAGAATAATTAATATTGTTGTTTTTTTTTTCATTATTTTTGATTACATTTTTCGGAAATTCAATATCGTATGGAATTAAATATAAACTATACTTTAAAAAAAAGACAATAAACTTTATAACGACGACGCAACTCCATTTTGCCAAATCGATTATGTTCCAACTCTATCCTCTACCTGTCTCTTTCCCAAGCAGCGCGATAATACTGTTGCAATTTGACATAATTTAATTTGATAAAAAATATAAATTTTCATGCTATTCTTGTGTAGCAAAACATGTGCACTTTCTGTCATGAATTATGTAGGTAACAACTTTATACCAAGTTTTTTAGCAAATAAACATTTCTATTTCTAGAATTTTAATTTATCAAAATATTTGTATGCCTGAGGGCGGGACATAGTGAAACTATTAAAATTATGTGTAAGCCACCAATTCTTTATTACCTACCTATGGACCACATATACATTATTTACATTTAAATCTCATCTCTCAAACTCACCCTGTATTTCACACGAGTCTAAAGACTTGAGACTTTCGAGGTATCCACTTCTATGACTTTCCTAACGCTGTATGTATCATTCATAAGTGTTTAAAGCATTTTTATGCACGCAAGGTACACGCAAGGTACCTACAGCTACAACTTCAGTTGATCTCTTCGGCAGCGTGGTTTATTGTGTAGCCAATTCTCGCTGTGTACGCGCCAACAACAAAAGCATATTTTATTTAGTAAACGAATAATTATGAACAATATATTGTAGTTTTGGTGAGGTACATGCTTGGTACAGCGGATTTAGAATGTAATTTATACAATCTCTCCATAATATCTTAAACCACGTGCAGAACGAGCTCGCCTTGTACGCGCCAAATGTGAACTCATTTTTTATGAAAATATTTTTTATGGTACGCATTTTTTTGTGACACCCGGCCAAGAGGTGAACCGGCTAGTGGTTGCACAGTCGTGATCCATGGGTGCGTTATATATTAGTCTATGAACGCAAAACAGACCACGCAGGCTGCAATCTAGTGGCCTGATCGAAGGGAAAGGACTGGGCCTCAAGTCGTCCGAAGGGTGGGCAGGTAAAAAGCGGCCAGGCACATGTTTGTGCCTGCCGAAATGGAACGAGGGGCTTCGCACTAGCCGGCAAGTGCGCTGATTCGAACTAGTGTTTAGTTGTTGTGTAGGTACTTACTGAGGTGTGAGTTGGCTAAGGCTAGTCGCTTATTGTAAGCCTTAATTTCATCCTCGAAATCCTCGAGAACGTTACTCTTTTTGGCAGGAATAGTTGGCGGCTTTGACTTTAAGTGGATTCGGATAATTGAAGGCCTTATCAAAGAAACGTTGGGATGTATCTTTCATGAACGCGGCAATCTTTGGAATTTGGAGATCGCGATGCAAATTCTTATTACGCATTAACCCCGGGGCGTTAAAAATTTGTTCTGGAGGGTTTGGTTGGAGTGTAATAAGGATATAGGGGCGGCGTGAGCGAACACTGGACCAGCGTACGTCATCATACAGGCTTTGTAAATAGTCAACTTATTTCTAAACGACATTTTACCCTTTCTGCCGACAAGATAGTATAGCCTACTTGAATAGAATAAATATAAATATAAATATTGCACAACATCACATACATTGCTCGATCCTATGATAAAGTAGCATAAGCATTTGTGTTACAGAAATCAGAAACAACGACGGTACTACAACACCAAGACCCAAGACACTATAGAAAAGTTAGATTTTCTTTAATGTCTCGTTATTTAAGTCAATGTAGAAAAATAACTTTTCTATATTATCCCGAGTCTGGGTGTTGTGTTACCGTCGTTGTTTCTGATTTCTGTAACACAAGTGCTTTGGCTACTTACCATAGGACCAGAACAATGTATGTAATGTGATATATTGACCCAGCGGGAATCGAACCCGGGACCTCAGAGATAGCGACACCAACTCTGGTATGCTCACCGCTCGGCTACGGTCGTCAAGAATGATGCGATCTTATGGACGATGGCGTTCAATGTGTTGTGTAAAAGACAATCGCCGGTCTAGAGTGACACCTAGGTATTCAATCTTTTCTTAGGGGATCTGACGGTCTTATAGGGTGATCAGATCGTCGTTAAGGATGCTTCGAGTCGAAGTAGCCCCGAGTAAAGTACACTGCAGCACTTTTCTTCGGGTTGACTTCGACTCGCCACTTTCTTAACCACTCGCCTAGGGCATTGGCTGCACGCTGTGGCGCCTTGATGACGTATCTAGCATGGTAGCCAGAGTAAACGAAGGCAGTGTCATTCGCGAATACAACGAGCTCTATTTGCGGGGTCCCGGGGATGTTATTAATGAAGATCGAAAATAGCAGTGGATTGAGCAGAGCCCTGGGAGACTACTTCGGCTCGAATGGGGCGGGAAGATGAGTACGTCCCCTCTACGAGATAGCGAAAAGTGCGATTTGACAAAAAAGCCGCTAGATGTGCACGAGACTGGGGCACTTTGAGTTGATATAGCTTTTAGAGGAAGCCATTGTGCCATACTTTGTCAAATGCCTTCGCTACATTGAAAAAGAGAGCACCGTTATTAGGCCAAAAATGTGTTCCGTTAAGCAGCACACTTGCTCGACGCAGGAGTGGGAAGCTCTAAAGCCGAACTTTTTATCGATTAGGAGATTATTCGAAAAGATATAATATCTTAAACGAGATACGAGAAGGTATTCGTAAATTTTGCCCACAGTCTTGAGGAGACTGATGGGCTTGTAACTGGAGGGCCCGGACGGTCTTTGCCGGCCTTGGGAATACCTACGACATCTGCCTCTTTCCACGCGGTTTGCCATGGCGCCTATGAAAATGACTACCAGTAGGCATTTAAGTTGGACGGGGAGGGCGCGTAAGACTCTTTTAGAAATCCGGTCCCAGAGGAGCCTTATTCGAGTGAAAACCTTTGACCACGCTAAGGTGGATAGGGTCTACAGGGAGAGTACTAGGAGAACACTGCCTCCAGACTGTCGGCTAGGCGTTTGGGTTTCTCGTCGTCATCGAACAGGAGACGTATTTTTGAATCATGCGAATTCCAATCCGAACATGAAATCGCAAGATTCGCATGCGAATTTCTAAAATTACCATTTTTAAAAATTCATTCCGTGAATTCTGCAACGACCACTCGTTTTTGTTTTCTACTAGTAGAAAGTACGGAAGAATTACATTGACAAGTAAACGTATGTTTGCCAGTAATTTTTCATTATAACTTTTTATTTACGTTCGTTAATGAGTTTTTGCTTTATGGTTTATGATATTTTCTGCGTGAAACTAAAATAGTTACAAGATTTCAATCTAATAGCGACACCTATTTCGAGTGATTCAAAAATGCGTAAAATCGTGAGCAATAGAAATGAATTTCATACACGAATTGTTTTCGTGTTCGAATTCGAAATACATTTCTAATGCTTCAAAAATACGTCTCCTGAGTTGTCGGGACTAAAGAGAGGGGCATTGCCGTCGCAGTATCTGCCTTAAAAGACCTGGCCAACTTCCAATGAGCTTGGTGCAAAGGCGAGATCTCTTAAGGCAGACTGTCACACGCAATCATTCCGAAGTGCTGGTATATACTTTAAAAGATCTCTATAAAACTCGCAAGCAGACTCGGTTTTCCTCAGTGTGGTAACGGTCGTAAGTTTGAGTCGCGGCGTTCTTGGCTCTCAGTAACTATCTTATATTGTCAGGCAGCTTTTATCTATGGCATGGAATCTGCCTAGACGATTCGCTAATGGCGGTTAAGATACGGATAGTGAGAGCGTCGATCTCGTAGTTAGTCCCATTAAGTGAGGCCATCCTGTCCAATACTGAATTGGGACGGAGCTCGAGATTTTTCTCAAGTCTGTCCCAGTCCAGGATTGTCTTTATGGTCGGGAGTCCGGGGTATCTAAATGCATTAAAACTGGTTTGTGATCTGAATCTAGGGCATGAAAGACTTCTATTGAATAGAGGCGCAGGCCAATATTATTCAGAAACGCCATATCCAATATATCAGATCGGTGGTTTACGCTAAAGAGATAGTGGGTCAGGGTCATGGGGGCTATAATATCGAACGAAAGCTACTCGGAGAGATTGGCCAGCTCTCTACCATTTCTGGAGGTTGCAGGCAACTCCACTTAGTTTTTTTGCTATTGAAATCTTTTGCCAAGGATGACGGAGCTTCCCATAGCAAAAAGAGCGCTCCTTCTTATCACCGGGTTGGTTGAAGCGCCACAGGAGGTAGGCGCAGTATTAATACGAACGTGGTTCAAGCCTAGGGCGCCGTGCCGAAAACACTTTGACTTAGCCGACAACGGGCAAACGATTCATACAAAATGTTTTCTGTCTTAACGAACACAGCTTTCCTTAATCCAGTATAGGAAAAATGTTTTAACTTTCACCACTTACAGGTCTATTATTTAATTGAATCAAGCAAAAGAGTTTAACCACCAAATAAAGATAATTTGAATTGAAGATCAAAATGTTTTAAGCGCCTATGCGTATTAAAATTAGATGCAGGATAAATTGTTTAAGCGACATAATATGAACTTCAGGTGCAGGCTAAATGTTTTAGGCTACTTTAAGTATGAATTTCAGCCGCAGGCAAAACGCTTCAAACGCCCGTACATTACAAAATGTATGTCAGAAAAAACAGTTTAAGTCAAATCACAAAAGATTTTGTTTGAATGAAGTCAATATTTTCTGAAATTGTATAAAATTTGTGTCGCATCAATCAAGGCAGATAGGTACAAACTGGACCTAAATTTGTTGCTGTCTCAAGCGACAAAAAGTCTTCAGAACGCCACGAAACCAGAACGACGCAGAAAAATCTGGCGATTCCGATTAAGTATATGTCGTGGCCAGATCGTAAAATTGATAATTTCATGATGTGACCGATCATTTCTAATGGTCGTATTTCATGATATAGAACAGAACACGCTGCCTACATCATGATGTGGTCTGACCAGATCAATAAATACTCAGCGTTTGAAGATATAAACAGCTAAACGCACGAATACTTCATGAAATGGTCAAACATTAGTGATCATATCGTAAAATCGTTACAAAAACAAAACGACTTCAAAAAACTAAAACGCCAAAAATAATCTTAACACTTACGTACTATCGAGGACACAGGCGCCTTACCAGTCTTAGAGATAAAATCGTTTGCTTACACCGCGTTGCCGCTCACTTTAAGCCACGCCCTCCGTTCATTAATGTTTCGGATTCAATGGACGCAGCAGACCAACAAACACCCGAGTGAAGCATTTAGAAGTTTAAGCTCTATAGGAAGCGTTTTAGGTTGAGTATCGCTTGAGTATTCGCTTATCTTGTGATACGATTCGGTTTGGCAACGTCGCATTTCAGTAAATACGAAGCGCTTAGCACTTGGATTCGCGACACCAAATATAAACAGAGCTTTGTGTAAAATATGAATAACTAGCGTTCGACCGCGGGTTCGCCCGCGTGAAATTTGGATTATTATATATATATATATATGCTATTGCAAATTCCGCGAGAACCATGCGATAAAAAGTGTAGCATATATCCTTTTCTATTCTCCTAACAATGTTTGTGCAAATCCCATTTTAATGAGTAGTTGAGGTGAGAAAGCGAAACAAACAAACTCACTTTCGCATTTGTAATATTCGTAAGGAGTACGGATTACTAGTTGATGGTTAATTAAACTTATGGGTGTTGAATAACGTAACATTTTCAGTTTTATAGATATTGTTTATTGAGTATAAATATCTTAAAATCTATGAATACTATACAAATTAAATAAAGTTTGTTAGATCATACACTTAAATGTATTACTTGAGAACAGTTCTACCGATCAGGTTAATTTTTTTAATGTAATATCTATAAGTCATTGAATGGGACACTAGAAGGTCCGATTGTAATTATAGCTACTATTTATTTATTTCTTAATATCTATAGGAACGATAAACTATCAATTTTTTATGTCACGAAGGTTTCAATTTAATGAGGGAGCACTAATTACACAAAAAAAACGTATATTATCGATTTAGCATTAGTAACAAAGGCGCAGTAACTAAATTATAATATTATGATATGCTCTGCTACATATTAAGTATATCTCTAAGTAAGTAAGTAGGTAAAAATAAAAACTATGCTTATTTGCATTGAATAACAACATCAGATTCCAATAAAATATGAAGGAATATTAGTAAATTCCTAAATCACAACAATGTTAAGCTAATAATAAATAATAAAAAGTTGTGGTGTTGTATTTTAAAGTCATCCATCAATAACATATGCTTACACTTTGTTGCCCAGATTAAAAAAAAAACATACAAAAAGTTGACTTAATGCGATGTGGCATTTTCTACCAGTATATCATTAGGCTAAACTAAAATAATTTGTGCGCGCCGCCCAAAATAAATTAATTAATCAAATGTTTTAATATTTAGTTGATGCCCCATTGGCGGCTATGACTGCATCACATCGCGACCGCATTGAGCACACAATAATTTCGCACAAGTCTGAGCTTCTTAGTGAATCCCAAATTCGGCCACAATGCGCAATTAAATTTGTCCTGGACCTTTCATTTAATGTGTCCCACCGCTAGACCACCAATCCCCAGAGATTTTCTATGGGGTTTAGATCTGGAGATCGCGAGGGCCAACGCACTGTTCGAATATCAGGCTGTGCCTGAAGCCAGCTCTGCACCACACGCGCGGTATGAATGGGGCAGTTGTCCTGCATAAATATAAACTCCGGCACTTCTGTCTCCGGATATACCACGCGCACAGTAGGGACCATCGACTCCTGGAGAAGATAGGACTGCCCAGTGGCCCTCCCAGAAATTTCAATTAGTTCCCCGGGTCCAGCGGCACTCATCCATCCCTACATATTCACGCAGATTCTACCCGAGTTATTGTTTGGGTTCACGTTACGCGGCTCATAACGAGTGTTGTCCACGCGCCATAAATGCCGACGACCAATTTGGTTTGATTTAAAACTTTTTTCATCGGCAAATATGGCACGAGAAAAATCGAAATCCCTATACTCTCGAGCGAACCGGACTCTCGCTGCCTTATTTTGTTCTGTTAATATTATTTTTGTTGCGGATTTTCTGTGGTGCATCCCAGCGCGATGAAGTGCCCTCCTTACGGTCCTTAAACTGCAGTCAAATTGCTGAGCGAATACCCGTGTGGGCGTAAACGGCTCTACTGCGTATCTTCTAACCATTTCTTGAGATTCTCTTTGGTTTATTAGATACGGATGTGGCCGCCGTGGTCGATCGACCAATTCTCCCTCCTCTTCATAACGGCGAACCCAAAGACGGACAGTGTTTCTCTGCGAAATAAAAATTTACGTTTAAATAACCTGCTACTACAAAACCATGTAGATGTATTAGGGCCAGAGCAAACCTGGCTAGGCGCAGCGAAAAGACTGAGATAATAATAATTTAAAAATAAACCGTAATATATATTATCATATGGTTGAAAATGGCAGCCCGCGTCAGATGGAGTCGCCGTTCGCTATAGTTTAGCTTTGTCAAGCCATTTTCAACAGTATATTATATAAGTTAGGGCTTAGTTTATATTGTTATTATCTCAGTGTTTCGCCGAGCCTCGTCAGATTTGCGCAGTTCGTTAGGTTACAGATTTAACTAAAACTTAAGCTATTACAAAGTTACTAGAGTTAATGAAATAATTTAATGTTACCCATATTTTGAAAACATCTTTTCGTTGCAGTGTTTTAAAGAAGCAATTCAATATGACAACATTTAGGGTTACATTGCAAGGTAGTGCCTAATTTTCAGGAGCGACTAGGGATTCGAAAATTAATCGATCTACGTAAAGAACACACATTATTTTCTTCATTTTATTACTTAAATAAATTTTGGCTATTTAGCTACGGAGGTCGTATTATTCCTATCTGCTGTTGAAAATAGAACTCATAGATAATAATTTACGATTTGACGAATGAATTGCACCAATTGCACCGTATGTGCACTGTATAAGGTCCTTGTTGGCTCGGCGTCGGCGCATGCATGTGATCTCTGTCAAATAACCGCGCACCTCGCGTTTTTTATGGCGAAAATTTCTATGTATATTTAAAGTAAAGTTTATTAATAACGCTTCCAACCGGATAATCTGAAAGTCACTGAGGAAGGCCTATGTTCAGCAGTGGACTTCTAATGGCTGAAATAATGATGATATTTTAATCGAAAATTACGAAGATTAAAATTAATTACAATAAGGTTGTTATTTACGTTGTCCCGAGACCTTATTTTTAAAAAAATGCACAACTTTGCAATGTAATCCTATAGGTATTTAACTTAAATAATCCACAATTTTGCAAGTTCAGTGATTGGCTATATGAAAAAAAATTAGTGATTGAAGGCATCAAGGAAAGTTCTGCGCATAAAGATTAACTTGCAAGATTATTTGAGTTATAAAATATATTTTTTTTAAATATAAATAGGTTTTTATTATTTTCCTACTCAATAATGCGGAGGTTTGGAGGCTTCATAATAATTGGTCTAGTCAGTTTGATATTACCTTTAAATAGGAATTAATTTAGTATAAAATTTTCGTTATATCTATTTTTTTTAAACTGTCACCGAAACTGAATAGGCTAGAATACTGGAAGTATTACTCTTGAGTTTTTTGTAGTCATGGCTTAGACTAAAAGAAACTTGTAATCTGCAATATAAATATGTAATGTCACAAAAATTTCATTTCTTCGTTAAACACTGCGTTGTTGCAATTATTCTTAGAAATCGTTAGTTGCAGCGGTTTATCCTACCTACTTCTACTGATAACGGCCATAAATAAAAGGTAATAAACTTTAAGAACATCAAACAATGCGGCGAAACTTTAAAGCGTGTAACTCATTTTTTAAGACACTAAATAATAAAATATTAAAAGAATTTACGGGTAATAGCCAGTATCGTCACGATTAAATATTATCTATATTGAGTGACGCAGCGTGGACAGGCCTCCCACGCGGTAGACTGACGACCTGGTCAAGGTTACGGGCAGCCGCTGGATGCAAACTGCCTAAAGCCGATCGCTGTGGCGTTCTATAGAGGAGGCCCAGTCTGACAGCAGTGGACTTCTAGAGGCTGATGATATTGAGTGACCGCTAAGTTATAAATAATAACTATCGAAATACAACCTATTTGTTAAAATGATAAATAGTTTTTAATAATTATTATTATTTTAAAAGTTATTAAAACTTACCGAAAATCCAAGTTCCTGCGAAATTTGCGTAATATTTCTGCCAAGCTCATGTAGAGCAACTATTCTCCCTCTTTCTTCAATTGAAAGATTTCGAGACGCCATGGTCCTTAATCGCGCAGAGGTCAATAAAAAAAGCAATCAAACAGTCCAAATACTAGCAGGGGTCAACACACAACGAAATCAATCAGTCCGATAAGAAGGCAGAGGTCGTAGGGATCAATAAACACTCTACAAAAAAAAAATAGGAGAGATGTCGACAGTTCGCGAATGCGAAAAGCAGACTGACCCCAAGGGCGGTTACAAAAAACATGTTTGTAAACAGCTATTTGTCTCTTATTGGTCGTAGTAAAACGTAGTAAAATGCGTAACCAATCGGGGCAGGTTACGTCCTGCCGGCGCGTAGCGCTTGCACAGGAATCTCTCTACAAAGTGGTAAGGCGCGAGAGACCTCGATAGTACCTAATAAGTTACTTTTGGAGTCGGTGCAAACGAAAACATGGAATCTCTCATCGACTGGCAGTTTAAACGATATGGCACTATATTAATCTGTGCGATATGGTCAGTTTTAGTTGGCCATACACTGATTTAAAAAGTAATATATAAGTTAATGCACAGATTAGACAGAGTATGTCCAAGTTAATGTGGCCATATCATGAAATACCACCATTTTATAAAATGATCGGTCACATCATGAATTGGTCAATTTTACGATCTGGCTACGACATATGACTCAATTTCGGCCAAGATGTCGCTTAATACAAATAGCCCATGAACCCTCGATATGTGATAATAAAGGTACATTGCAATTGAATTATTGAACATGTTAGATAGATAGATACTCTTTATTGCACACCAAACAAGTAAAATACACATGATTTTTACAGAAAGATGTACAATTTAGGCGGTCTTATCGCTAATAGCGATCTCTTCCAGACAACCTTTAGGTAGAGGACAACCATTAAAGAAAGGGGAAGGTGTTGCAGAGTTCTTAAAATTCTTACCTGATACAAATAGAATTGCATAAATTATCATTTGATTTATATCAGTTGGTGATCTGGCAGGAACTAGGGGGCCCTATCAATTGCACGTGCCCAGAGGTACCTCAGTACCAGCAGAGTCCAGTCAGCTAGAACTACCTTAAGGAAAAAAAATATTATCCGTGGACCCGTGGTGGTTACACTATAATGCTAGTCTACCATAATTCATTAGTTTTTACTGCCTCAACACACATAACAGCTGGCGCTTGACAGGTGTCATTGTCAAATTTGCCGACTTAATCTCAAAAATTAAAAATCTGTGTCAAATATGACAAATATTTATTAGTGAAATACCGTATTTTTATCTGTTTTATAAAACAAAATAAACCTGGAAATACCTAAATCGCTATTGTAGTCAATCCTACACGCTTTTGGTGGGCTACTATTGAGAAAATAGTAGCCGACAACAATATTGACTATACAGCTTTGACCTTCACAAGGTGACCGATACGTGTTTAAATTATTGTCTTCCTTCAGTCAGGGTTAATTGCGTCGGCTGGCTGCACGGTTCGGCTTTATATATTGCTCGAATATCAAGTCAAAATGAGCGTACAATCAGATTCTGAGAAGCGTAAGCAGATCTCCGTAAGGGGCATCGTGGAGGTGGAGAATGTGACTGAAGTAAAGAAAGCTTTTAACCGCCACGTTCATTACACCTTGGTAAAGGACAGGAATGTTGCGACCCCAAGGGACTATTACTTCGCGCTGGCACACACTGTCCGGGACCACCTCGTTTCGCGCTGGATCCGTACACAACAGTACTACTATGAAAAGGATCCGAAGGTAAATTTAAAAACAAATTTATTTTATCAATATGATTTTGTAGAACCATGTTCCATCTTCAACACAATGATAAAAACATGGTGCTTACTAGACTTTTTAACATGTAATATAATTTAAAACAATATTAGTGTCTTATTTCCGAATTTACTTAAATGATACCTTTCAAGTAAAATATTAAAATCGGTACATTTCAGGTTTAAACAATGTACAAAAAATATAATATTTTATTTAGTATCTATACATTATCATGGATATTGGTAATAAATATAATAACAATTCCTTTACATTTGACAGCGTGTTTACTATCTCTCGCTTGAATACTACATGGGCCGGTCCTTACAAAATACCATGATCAATCTCGGTATACAAGGCACTGTGGATGAAGCACTATACCAATTAGGCCTGGACATTGAAGAGTTGGAGGAACTAGAAGAAGATGCTGGTCTTGGAAATGGAGGCCTGGGCCGTCTAGCTGCTTGCTTCCTTGATTCCATGGCAACACTAGGGCTTGCGGCTTATGGATATGGTATGTTTGTTTATAACTTCTATTAATTAGTTATTAATTATTGTATTGAATCAGACAATTGGTATTTTCATAATGAAATTTGCATGTTATTAATAATAGCTGAATAGGCAGTAAGGGCTAGGGTAAGGGTCGCAGGAAGATGCTGGATGCAGGCCGCTTCCAACCGGCCAATCTGGAAGTCAATGGGGGAGGCCTATGTTCAGCAGTGGACGTCTTATGGCTGAAATGATGATGATGATGGGGCGGAATATATACAATAATATACGAGGGCTGCACTAAAAGTATTGGGAATGGAATATTTCCACTGTTCCTGTCATATTAAAATCTTTTTAATTGCAAACTCCTTGGTTTTAAAAATCTAATACCATTTATCTATTTAAAAAAAGATTCTCGGTCTTATCACAAGGTCTTGTCAAACTTGTTTAGTCGTTAAGAAAATGGAATTGACTCGAGAAAATTCAAGAGCAATGATTTGTTATGACTTTCGAAGTGGTTTAACACAAAAACAGTGTGTTGACTGGATGATTTCTGCATTTGGTAATGAAGCCCCATCCAAAACCACAATTTATTGCTGGTTTGCTGAATTTCAACGTGGACGTGTCAAGCTCAGTGATGATCCCCGTCAAGGTCGTCCAAAAACTGCAGTCACCCATGAAAACGTTGATGCTGTGCGTAAGCTGATTGAGGGAGATCGACATGTGACATACCGCGAAATTCAAGCAACTTAGACATTGGCATGAGTCAAATACAAATAATCTTGCATGAACAATTAGGTGTAAAAAAGTTGTTTTCCCGATGGATACCGCATTCGCTCTGTGAAGAGCAAAAAGCGGCTCGCGTTACTTGGTGCGACAGAACTCTCGAAAGATTCCACGCAGAATCCTCAAATGCTGTATAAAACATCGTATCAGGTGACGAATCCTGGATCTACGCGTACGAACCCGAAACAAAAAACCAGTCACGAGTTTGGGTGTTCGAAAATGAGTTAAAGCCAACAAAAATTGTTCGTTCACGGAGTGTTGCAAAAAAAATGGTGGCCACGTTTGTCTCCAAAACCGGCCATGTTGCGACTATTCCTCTTGAGGGACAAAGAACGGTTAATGCAGAATGGTATGCTAGCATTTGTTTGCCACAGGTCGTTTCTGAACTCCGTAAAGAGAACTGCAACCGCCGCATCATCCTCTATCACGACAATGCGAGTTCTCACACCGCGCACAGAACAAAAGAGTTTTTAGAGCAAGAAGACATAGAATTATTAGACCATCCGCCGTACAGCCCCGACCTTAGCCCTAATGATTTTTATACTTTCCCTAAAATAAAGAATAAATTGCGAGGTCAGAGATTTTCGTCACCTGAAGAAGCTGTGGACGCCTACAAAACGGCCATTTTGGAGACCCAAACTTCCGAATGGAATGGTTGCTTCAATGATTGGTTCCGTCGTATGGAAAAATGTGTCAAATTTCGCGGAGAATACTTTGAAAAGCAATAAATACATTTTTAAATAGTAATGTTGTGTCACTTCCTTGATTCCCGAAATTTTCAGTGCCGCCCTCGTATATACGATCATCTTCAGTGTACCGTACTCAAAAGCAAATAAACTTCATTTCATCTCAGGAGACTGTCAAAATTGAATTATTGTGTCTCGATTATGCATTGCTGACTATTTTTTTTACTACTTTACTTTACTTTACTACTACTTTTTCTACTTTAGGAATTAAATAAACTATCATAAAAAGAAAGATACAGTTTATAGAACATATTTGTAAATAAATTTGTTATCTTTTTATTGAATAAAAATAATGACTTGAGCATTATATCAACAGAAATAGTTGACATTAACTCGGCAAGTATAAACTAATTGAGGCAGTTGACAACATTGCCCCTGGAACTTTGCCAGTTATAAATGTGTGAACTATATGGGATACCTTCTAACAATGTATTTTTATGTTGGCTGCAGATGGGCAACAACAGTGATAATGTTCTTGTTTTAGTCTTATAAATAAATAACTTAAAGATGCATAATGTCTAATTGACAAGTTTAGGTAATTGTTGATGTAAATGCTTTGCTCTTATCATATTGCAATCCAGACTAATATTATAAATGTGGAAGTAATTCTGTCTGTCTGTTATGTTTTCCCGAAAATATAACTTGAATGGGGGATAAAAGTTTATTTGGGGAACATATAATTTCTCAAATTAGGGAATAAATTCATCACCAGCATAATTATACTCACGGCTGACAGATTGAGCCAGAGAGAAAGCTTACATTATTTATTCCACAAGGGTGAAACCGCGGGCGAAGCTAGTGTAAACTAAATGTCAGTGTGAACTATAACCCAAGATAAATATGTATGTATGTGGCAACAAGTTGTAGCCATCTCCACTTGTTTTGTTAAATAAGGTGAGCCATAGAAAAACAAAGGTTTATTACCCTTTAAATATTGATAATATGTTTTGTAACATGGATTCCAACAAGAAATTCAAAACAAATCTTATTTACAGACAGTGACCTAAATGTACCTGAGGTCATTTTGATTAAAACTGAAAGTCACTTCTGAAGATGACGCCAGTGTTGTTTTGTGTCCTGAACAAACTACCTAGTGTCCTCACCTTCTTGCCTCACGGACACGCTTTTATTTTTAAATAGGTAGTGTCAGATTCAGAAAGTTTGTTATTTTTTTAAACTGTTCTATTCTTAGTTGAATTTAATAAAGTGTTATCTACGTGTTTTTAATATTCCGTTAAATAGGCCATTTGGATAAAGCATAGACAGACAGGCATAATGTCATACACAAATGACCTATTGGTTTGACGACCTGATCGGCGATTGATGTTCAATTCCCGGGCTCGGGGCAATTTAGAAAACAATATTTTCTAAATTCCCTCAGTAGCAAAATTACCTAATTGTTTGATATCTCGTAACACGAAGGATGTTAAGTAATTCCATACGTCGACACCATGGCGACTAGTGTTTTGTCTATTTAAAAAAAGATATTTAAATAAATTGGACAACATCACATACAATCTGATCCTATGATAAGTAGCTTAAAACTTGTGTTACAGAAATCAGAAACAACGACGTTACCACAACACCCAGACCCGACACAATACAGAAAATATATTTTTCTACATTGACCGACCGGGAATCGAACCCGGAAACTCAGGGATAGCGACTCCAAGTCGGGAATGCTCGCCTCTCGGCTACGTAGGTCGTCATTTCTGATCGGTAGTGGCGCTGTGGGTAATAGAACGCTAAAGGTGCCGTGTACAATTCCCGGTAGCAAAATTACCTAATTGTTTGATATCTCGTAACACGAAGGACGTTAAGTAATTTCTTACGTCAACGATGGCGTTGACTTATCAACGTCGCCATAGGGCGACTAGTGTTTTGTCTATTATAATTATTTTTATTTCTAATCTCAGCATTAAAGTTGGTAAGGTAGAATCAGATAAGTACGGATTATGATTATTAAATATTTTAAATATTACTCTGACTTTCAATAAATATTTTCATTTTAAGTACCTACATGAAACAGCTATAATCACACTAATACGCCAACCAGCAATTACGATGTCCTCCGCAGCTTAGAAAGAGTAGTCGCCCGGATAGCGAATGGCAGTGAGTTCGAATCGAACCAAAGGCAGTTGAAAATTTTATTCAAGAAAAAATATTTTTCTTGGTATTAAAAATCAGTGGTATTAATAAACTAGCATAATAGTTATGCAAAAAAGTTTCTGCACTGCCCTTATTAGTCTGTATTTCCTGTGAAAAAGGCTGAAAAAGTTGATGGAGTTTGTTGCACCCAAAAATAATATTTTTGGGCCTGTATACTGAATAAATGTTAATTTTAACTGTATGAATATTAAACGGTTTTTGTATTAGATATATTAACAACGAAATGTACAAACGTTTAAACGACACAAGTCTAAGATTTCTGAGCGAGCTCAGGCGATTTACTATTCAATACATATTATATTCAACATTATAAAATTGAAATCTTCCGCCGAGTTTGTCAGACGTCTGCTCTGTCTGATCTCTCTAAATTTCTGAACATCCGAAGATTGATTGTTAAATATTTGCAATAATGTAAAGAATAAGTAACCGAAACTTTGATGGAACAACACTTGATCGCTTAAAGCAAAAACATAAATAAAACAATTTAACTTGAAAGCTAATGTTATCTGTGACTCAGTCGTAAAAGTAGTCGCTTTGGTAGCGACAAGACGTGGGTTTAATTCCCACCTGAAGATGCACTAGCATTCTGAATGCAAAAACAACATTTAAAACAGTTTTTGGTCGTATTAAAAATATTGCGCGATTACGCGCTTTAAGAAATAAAACTTTTGTTTTTCTTGACGCAGGTATAAGGTACGAGTACGGGATCTTTGCGCAAAAGATCGAGAATGGGGAGCAGCAAGAGGAGCCTGACGACTGGCTGCGGTACGGCAACCCGTGGGAGAAGGCGCGGCCGGAGTTCATGCTGCCGGTCAACTTCTACGGCCGGGTGGTGGACACGCCGCAGGGAAAGAAATGGATCGACACTCAGGTAAGATGATAGCTAAATAACAGTTTTGCTGATCAGAGCAATGTCATTACATTTTTATTGGACAACATCATTATGTTGTCCACAAAAAAAATTCTCGCATAAAATTGCATCTAAAAAAAAGCAGCCAAGTGCGAGTCGGACTCGCCCATGAAGGGTTCCGTAGCAGCAAGTAACATAATATAAAAGTTCTAAAGAGCTAATAAAGCATTTTTTTTATATTTGTGTTGATTGAATGAAAGGTAAATTGCCGTTTACGATTTATACGTATTAAAAAAACTACTTACTAAATCTCGTTCGAACCAATTTTTAGTGGAAGTTTGCATGGTAATGTACATCATATATTTTTTTAGTTTTATCATTCTCTTATTTTAGAAGTTACGGGCGGCGGGGATACATTTTACCACTTTGGAAGTGTCTCTCGCGCAAACTATTCAGTTCAAAAAAAATGATATTAGAAACCTCAATATCATTTTTGAAGACCTTTCCATAGATACCCCACACGTATGGGTTTGATGAAAAATCTTTTTTGAGTTTCAGTATTTGAGTTCAAGTATGGGGAACCCCCAAAATTTGTTGTTTTTTTTTCTATATTTGTGTAAAAATTTGTCCTACCTACTCTTTTTTCAATATCTACTAGTAGAAAGTACGGAAGAATAGCATATGGTTGACAGAGATTAGACATAATAACTTTTTATTTACGTTCGTTAATGAGTTTTTGCTTTATGGTTTATAGTATTTTCTGCGTAAAACAAAAATAGTAACAAGATTTCAATTTAATAGCAACACCTATTTCGAGTGATTCAAAAATGCGTAAAATCGGAAGCAATAGAAACTATTTTCATACACGAATTGTTTTCGTGTTCGAATTCGAGATTCATTTCTAATGCTTCAAAAATACGTCTCCTGATCCTGTGGTAAGTAGCCAAAGTACTTGTGTTACAGAAATCAGAAACAACGACGGTAACACAACACCCAGACCCGAGGAAATATAGAAAAGTTATTTTTCTACATTTACCCGACCGGGAATCGAACCCGGAACCTCAGAGATAGCGACACCAAGTCCGGTATGCTCGCCTCTCGGCTACGGAAGAGGAGTTAGATCACGATTTAGCTAAACATATTGAATAGGTACCTCATACCACAAGCACCCCACAATTAGTTTCTACTAGGTGACGTATTTTTAAAGAGTTAAGGCCAGTTTCACCACTTGCTGATAAGTTACAGATAACCCATACAATTACCTGTCAAAAAAGTGTCAGATAGGTTCTCTGGAACTTATCAGCAAGTGGTGAAACTGGCACTTAGTATTTCAATTCGCATACGAAATACGTATTTTAACAGACGTATTTTTAAAACATTAAAAATGAATCTTGAATTAGAACACGAAATCAATTCGCGTATGAAAATGGTTTCTATTGCTTCCGATTTTACGCATTTTTGAATCACTTGCGAAATAAGTGTTGCTATTAAATCTTGTAACTATTTTTGTTGTACGCAGAAAATATTATAAACAATAAAGCAAAAACTCATTATCGAACGTAAATAAAAAGTTAATAAGTCAAATCTTCGTCAATCATATGTTTACTTGTCAATGTCATTCTTCCGTACTTTCTACTAGTAGAAATTGAAAAACCCACTCGTTTTTCCACTCGTAGCAGAATTTACGGAATGAATTTTCAAAAATAGTGATTTTAGGAATTCGCATGCGAATCTTGCGATTTCGTATTCGGATTGGAATTCGCATGATTCAAAAATATGTCTCCAGATTCTTGCGATTTCGTATGCTATTTAGATGTCAAATGTTGCAAAAATACGTCTCTAGATTACGCATGTACGTATTGCGCAGTATTTTTCATGGTTTCGAAGTAATCAAATATCATCCTTGTGTTAGAGGTTTTTGCTAGGGGAATCTTCTAGCACACCCATATCTGAGCCAACTAGGAGAATTTAGTGTTCTGAATTGGCCCGAACCGTTAACAAACCCGGGACCCTTTACAAACCCGGGACCCTTTACGTACAAGGCTAACCACCGCGCCATCACGCCAATTAATATATCAAATGAAGGTTCCTACATCGAACTTCTTGTTCCGTTCATGATGTCATTGACACTTGAATACTTGATAAGACTCACATCGAGTGATAAATTATAACATTAAGAGGAAATGTGATCTGTGTGTTATCTGTAACGATATTTTAATTATGAGATAGCCTTCCGCAATTATTGTTTATTGCTTTAGACCCTTACAATAATAAGACTGTTAATTATATTATACTTGAATAGAAATTATAATAAACATAATTTATTAGTAGAATAAGCACTGAAACTGTTATTCCGATCCTACCAAAAACATTTTCATGTAAAATGTTACCAAGACGAGACCATATGACTTGCACTGTCAAAAAGTTATCAGATCTCATGTAGAGCCAAGCTTCTAACTCCACACAGCCTAACTCTACAAGGCCTATTTTCACAAACTATACACCTTAGTCAAATATTTGGCTTGGTCATTGCGCTACATTCACATGAGCGTAAGGTGAAAATTTTATTTACTGTTCATTATTTTTCTATTATATAATAGTTCTTCTAGTAATGCCTCGATCGATCTGATACACACATTATATATACATTGAACATGGTGTTCTTAAGAAGCTTCACTACCTTCTCAAGAATGGTATCTTAATACACTTGTGCCGATGTTTTGATACCTTTTTCACAAAAGTATGGCACAGTCGTGTCGTCGTATGGCAGATAGTGCCCACGTTGCACTTTGTCGACTAATTGGGAAGCTTCCTTAGAGCTTTGAGCATAAATACGGTCATTTTGTTTGTTGAAATGTTGCTCAATTGTAAAAAAATCTCATCTGTAAACAAAATTTTTCTGCGACCTACCTTTGCGCTTCAGTAGTTGTTTCGATTTTACCACCCTATTCTTTTTTAAATTATCAGTTAAGAAATGACGAGTACGTCTCTTATAGGCTGCAAGTCCTAAGTCATCTTTTAAAATACGCGACATGGTTCTAGGTGCTATCTTCATCTCCCGAGATAAAATCTTTTGCTTTCGGACAGGATTTCTTCGAATTCTTTCCCTTACTGCTTTGACCAACTTTTTCGTACAAACACTACGATCACTAAGGATCAGGAGACGTATTTTTGAAGCATTAGAAATGAATCTCGAATTTGAACACAAAAACAATTCGTGTATGAAATTCATTTCTATTGCTCAGGATATTACGCATTTTTGAATCACTCGAAATAAGTGTTGCTATTAAATAGAAATCTTGTAACTATTTTCGTTTTACGCAGAAAATAAACGGAATGCAAAAACTTGATTTTAAAAACCGGTAGTGAATCGCTTAAAACGGAACGTAAATAAAAGTAATTATGTAAAATTTCTGTCAAACATATTATTATGTTTACTTGTCAATGTCATTCTTCCGTACTTTCTACTAGTAGGACCACTCGTTGCAGAATTAACGGAATGAATTTTCAAAAATAGTGTTTTTAGGATTCTTGAATCGAACGAATCTTGCGATTTCGTATTCGGATTGGAATTTGCATGATTAAAAAATACGTCTCCTGATCTTTTTCTGTCACAAATAGAGGAGGTCTCATTGTACCGGTACACAAACATTTTACTAATACCAAGCGTATGGAGAGAGAGAAAATTGCTCCATACCTAGGTACTTTGTGTAAATGCAATCACAGCGATTCCGTTCTCTTTATCACCCCACTCCATTTTAATATCGCAAAATATTGTACAATGGATTGGCGCCAAAATGAGAAACTCAATGAACAATCATATAAATAACAGATTCCATAATCAAATGTAATATTTTGTTTATTTTTAATTGTAACAGTATTTATGGCCAGACTGAGTATATACGAGTATCATAAATTTTCATATCAGATCAGACCTCTAGCTCAAAATTGCGGGTTTCATACAAACTTCCATCCCCTATTTTAAGGGGTTGGGGGATAAAAGTGACAAGTTTTATAAACTTTTTTGGTGTTTGTTTACTAGTACTAGCTTACATACCAAATTTCAGCTTTCTAGGACTTAGGAAAAATACCCTAAGAATTTTGATGATCATCAGTGAGTCAGTGACGAAATCAGGGTTTTTAGATATCAATAAAATCTAATATGGGAGCAATTAAAACTTTATATGTTTAATAAGTCCGCTTTTGACAACATATCCTGAAAATTTTGTTGATCTGGCATAATCCAAACCCAAGTTATAAGGGTTCAAAAAAACGACAAAACTCTTCGAGAAAAGGAAGGTTGCTCTTGCGCTTCGCTTGGCTCGTCTTGGCGGGGGCACTTTTTTAACCCTATTATATACACTTTATTGCACAAGTAAATCAATGAATTTAGCAGACTAATAGCAGTAGATTTTTCAACCGACTTCAAAAAAGGAGGAGGTTCTCAATTCGACTTATGTTGTTTTTTTTGTATATATGTTACGCGATTACTCCGCGAATTATGAATCGATTTTGATGATTCTTTTTTTGTTTGCTAGATCAAACTTCAGAAGTGGTCCCATATAAATTTTATCGAAATAGATTTAGCAGTTTTTGACAAAATAACAAAATATATACCCAAATAATGTTTTGCTTTGTGATTCTTGTATCTTTTACCCAATATCTTCGACAAATGTACACCAATTCTGATGTGTCTTTTTTATTGAATAGCTAATACTTCAAAGATACTATGTTAAAAATTTTCGGAAAAAAAATTGCTCTAAGGGTGGGAAAAAAGGGGATTAAATCGGTGTTTAGTTGTTAGACAAGGATTTATCACTAAAAATAGATTAAAAAAATAAATTTTATTAAAAAAAACCGACTTCAAAACATTAAAAAGCTAGATATAATTTTAACACGTAAATGTATTTATATATATAAAATATTAATATTAATTTTAACATTTATATTTACATGATACATTAATTTTAACATTTAATTTTAACGTTCGGTGCAAGCTGATTAGAGTCTGAATGTTTTCGTTGCACCGACTCCAAAAGTAACTGATTAAAATTATTTCTAGCTTTTTAGTGTTTTGAAGTCGTTTTGTTTATTTTTATTAGTCACGTCAAAGTAAGTTAAGAGTGTTTCGGAATAGGCGATGCACTGTCGATTATAATTTTCACAGGGTTTTTTAAATTGTTCTTTATCGGTAAGTAGAATGTTCCTCTAAAAATATATTAGATGGCAAAAAATCTTAGTACTTATTTGGTTAAAATATGTATTTTATAAATGAAAATTGTATATTTCTCTTGCGATCCGCAGGCTTTAAGCAAAATACAGTAGTTTCGCCTACTATATTTTTTTTAGAAGTAAGTATTTGATTATGCTATACTATACATAATAGTAGGGTTGGCAACCCTAACAGTATAATACTATTCTGTGTGTAATGACTTATAGGTATTTAGTTCATATTAATACATGAAAGTCACTAGGGGAGGCCTATGTTTAGCAGTGGACGTCCCATGGCCGAAATGATGATGATGATGATGATGATGTATAAAAGCGTAAATTATGAATCTTCTCCTAACAAAAGGCTTAGGTCGCATGTCATTCTCGTGTTTCTAATCAAAGGGCATGTGGAAGAACGTTTCTTAATTTGTGTTGAGATTTCAATGTTTGTATGGTAATAGCCCATGGACGTGAAATTCGAAATAACCTAATATGCTTCGATCAAGAATACATTACTTCGTGATCTAGTCACCAGTCAGCTCAGCTACTTAAAAACGGCCGAGTAAAATAACGCCTCACTTCAAAGTAGGGTCCTATTTTGTAAAGGTAATTCTGTAATAAGCGAGGCATTACCTAGTGTGTTCTTGATCGCAGCTAATATGAGCCATCATTATCAGACGTGATAATCACGTGACTTATAGATGATATTTAAATCAATGACGAAAAAAAGTTAGCGAATTGGATGAATAGAATGAAAACAGTTGTGTCATGTTATAACTGATTATGTTTTTAACAGGTTGTGTTTGCCATGCCGTACGACAACCCAATTCCTGGATACAACAACAACGTCGTAAACACGCTGCGTCTTTGGTCTGCCAAGAGTCCCGTCGACTTTAACTTGAGATTCTGTAAGTTACTAAAATAATTAAGTGACACTTATATTATGTCTCCATATTATGTCTACAGAACGTTATGTATCCATTTTGTACATACTTTACTAATAAATGTAGTATAAGCACCATAAATACACAATGCCTCACTTTCTATAAGCGAAAGAAAGCAAAATAGTAACCATTACACCTGATAAGGTCACAAAATCATAAATGTATTTATTATAGACTATTTTATTATTAATTTCATTTTAGTTAACTCCGGAGACTACATCCAGGCAGTGCTAGACCGAAACGTAGCAGAGAACATTTCTAGGGTCCTCTACCCTAATGATAACTTCTTTGAAGGCAAGGAGCTGCGCCTACGCCAGGAGTATTTCATGTGCGCCGCTACTCTCCAGGATATTATCAGGAGATACAAAGCGTCCAAATTCGGCAGTCGGGAGGCGGTTAGAACGACCTTTGACAGTCTGCCTGATAAAGTCGCTATTCAGCTTAATGACACCCATCCCGCTCTGGCTATCCCCGAATTGCTGAGAATCCTTATTGACACTGAACAAGTGCCATACGATGAAGCCTGGAATTTGGTAGTGAAATGTTGCGCGTACACTAACCACACAGTCCTTCCCGAAGCTTTGGAGAGATGGCCCTGCTCCATGTTGGAGAACGTGCTGCCCCGGCACATGCAGTTAATCTACCAAATTAACTTCCTGCACCTTAAGGAGATTGAAAAGCGCTGGCCCGGGGATATGGATCGCATGCGCCGCATGTCTCTGATTGAAGAGGATGGCGAGAAACGCGTTAACATGGCGAACCTTTGCGTCGTCGGGTCACACGCCGTCAACGGCGTAGCTGCCATTCATTCTGATATTTTGAAAGCTACCCTCTTCCGTGACTTCTACGAGATGTGGCCTTCGAAATTCCAAAACAAAACCAATGGCATCACACCTCGTCGTTGGCTCCTACTTTGCAACCCCGGTCTATCTGACCTCATTTGCGATAAAATTGGCGATGAATGGACCGTGCATTTGGATCAGCTGCAGCAACTGAAGCGTTGGTCCAAGGACCCGGCTTTTCAACGGGCCGTCATGAAGGTCAAGCAGGAAAACAAATTGCGTCTTGCGTCTCTGATTGAGCGTGACACAGGCGTGAAGATAAACCCGGCTTCCATGTTTGATGTTCAAGTGAAGCGTATCCACGAGTACAAGCGTCAGTTACTGAACATTCTTCACGTAATCACGCTGTACAACAGAATCAAGCGCGATCCGTCCGCCCCAATCACGCCAAGAACTGTTATGATTGGTGGAAAAGCGGCCCCCGGATACTATATTGCTAAACAGATGATTGCTTTGGCATGTGCTGTTGGCAACACCGTAAGCGAAAAATATAATTTTATTGTAAGAATGTTAGAAAACTCCTTTGGTAAGCTATAATAACCATTGATATTGATTTTTTAGGTAAACAATGATCCTGACGTTGGTGAGAAATTGAAGCTTATTTACTTAGAGAACTATCGAGTGACCTTGGCTGAGCGTATCATGCCTGCGGCTGACCTCAGTGAACAGGTTTGTAATGTACATAATTTTATTTGATATAATTTGACATGTCATCTTCATCTTTGCAGCCATTGGACGTCCACTGCTGAATAAAGGCCTCCCCCAATGACATTCATTGGGGGTATTGCCAATGGTCGCCATGCTTGGCAGGCGGGTTGGCGAGCGCAGTTTTTTATAAGATTTCGCAAGCAGACGCTGCTGCCCGTCTCGTGCTACAGAAATTAGTCGCCTCTTACGACACGCTTCCTGTTGGCGGTGAGGAAGTATATTCTTTACGGCCGTCCTCACACGACACCTTTACGGCCGTCCTCACATCAACACACATTTACCTATTATTGTTTCACAGATTTCGACTGCCGGTACTGAGGCTTCGGGCACTGGAAACATGAAGTTTATGTTGAACGGAGCTCTGACTATCGGTACCATGGACGGCGCCAACGTGGAAATGGCAGAGGAAGCCGGGGAAAAGAACATGTTTATCTTTGGTATGCGTGTCGATGACGTGGAAGACCTGAAGCGCCGGGGGTATGTTCTAAATTAAAAATCACTGATTTACCTAAATTTTTTTGCAAATATACTACCTATTTATTGTTTGTTTTAAACGAAAAACGGTTGTCTAAATCCGCCTAACGCAACGTCGTCATTAAAACCCTCAGCATGTATCTTCTTTTGATTTTTGGAATGTAGGTAAACGTATTTAAAGTACTAGGTCGGCAGTAAGAAGGAAATCATGATTGGTCTGGTAATGTAATATACCATACAACACCATATTAGGTGCTCTTTCAAGTACAGACTTCTTTTATTCTCGGCCCCACAGTAAAAGTTGTTTAGGTATAATCATTACTCGAACAATCTGCAGAAGCATGACCCAGGTTCAACCTAACACCCTGTATGTTGCTTATTTTTATTTACAGATACAACGCATATGAGTACTACGAACGCAACCCGGAGCTGCGCCAGTGCGTGGAGCAGATCCGCAGCGGGTTCTTCTCGCCCGGAGACCCGGGCAAGTTCGCGCACCTCGCCGACGTGCTGCTGCAGCACGACCGCTTCCTGCACCTGGCCGACTTCGACGCATACATGGAGGCACAGCAGAAGGTCTCCGACGTGTACCAGGTAACTAGCCTGACACCTGTGTTCTGCTAGCGACACGACCCGGGCAAGTTCGCGCACCTCGCCGACGTGCTGCTGCAGCACGACCGCTTCCTGCACCTGGCCGACTTCGACGCATACATGGAGGCGCAGCAGAAGGTCTCCGACGTGTACCAGGTAACTAGCCTGACACCTGTGTTCTGCTAGCGACATGACCCGGGCGAGTTCGCGCACCTCGCCGACGTGCTGCTGCAGCACGACCGCTTCCTGCACTTAGCCGACATCGACGAATACATGGAGGCGCAGCTGAAGGTCTCCGACGTGTACCAGGTAACTAGCCTGACACCTGTGTTATGCTAGCGACACGACCCGGGCAAGTTCGCGCACCTCGTATATGTGCTGCTGCAGCACGACCGCTTCCTGCACCTGGCCGACTTCGACGCATACATGGAGGCGCAGCAGAAGGTCTCCGACGTGTACCAGGTACCAGGTACCAGCACGACCGCTTCTTTGCTCAAAATGCCTTGAGATATAAGTTTTCCTTTCGTCTATTTTTTCTGCACAGCGTCGCGGAGCATAGGGCGCACCCAAACAAGGTGGAGCGACGCAAGGCTGCTGGCAGTGGATGGACGTGGGCTGATTATGATGATGATTATATTTTTTCTGTACAAATAAGCTTTAAAAATAACAAATCTAGAGATTTGGCTGGTTCCTCCTGGTGATGTGCGTAAGCTTATGGTATCTTTGTATTCAGTCTATTTGTAAGAGATAATGCACTCAAGCATTTTAATTCGACCTACGGGGTAAAGAAGTGTCACTGCTATACTTAGGGATTCCAGATTTAAAATACTGACAAAAAATATATTGTCTTAGGACCAAACGAAGTGGGCCGAGATGGTGATCGAAAATATCGCGTCCTCGGGCAAGTTCTCATCGGACCGCACCATCGCCGAGTACGCGCGCGAGATCTGGGGCATGGAGCCCACGTGGGAGAAGCTGCCCGCCCCCAATGTCACCGCCTAAGTGGACCGGCTAGTATTCCGACCTTTATAACAACACTTTTCTGATCAGCCCATACACTTTCAACTCTTTTAAAACGTAACGTTTACAACCAATGAAACCAACTGCTAGACAACAAGAAGGCAGTTCTGTGAGTACATTAAGTTTTCCAAGATTTCATTGTAGCTCTTGATGCTGCAGATATTTCTTGCAATTTCTTATTTAAGTGCACTATTACGAAAAATAAATTAGCTGTTGAGTAAAGTAGGCAGAAAATATTATATTTTCTTGCTTTAGTGTAGAGTAGTAAGATCTCATCTTATACGATGCATAACTTAACTTCATTAGTACATTAAGTATATATATCACCTTAATTTTTGTGGTTTCATATCCAAGGTCAGAATTCTGAGCTGGTATAGTAAAAGAATAAACATTATAGAAGTGTTATTCGTTTGCTGCTAACATAATTATAATAGTAAATACGGCCTTTAGTATCAATGCACAACTAATGTTGAGAGTACTTATAAGTACCGACTGTCCTATTTTGGTCGTTTGTTCATATCAACAATACTTATTTGCTTACTCAAATAAGATTCTAATAAGTTGTATTAATAATTCAAAGTGTTTAAATTCGTTATTGAGATTAATAAAATTAATAACACTTCTATAGGAGTGAAGCGAGTTTGGTAGTTTCCGACATCAAAAAAAGATATGGATGTAAGTATCTGCTATTATTAACAAATTCTGTCGATTAGAGTAATTAGATGCTTTATTGAGTTTGAGTAAAATATATTGAGAGTTTATTGTGTACGTTATTCTTGAATTAACGTTGAAATATTGAGATTATTTATGTTGATAAAATTTAGACTAAAGGTGCTTATTTATTTATGACGTGCCTCTCCCTCATCCTTGCTCACCCTAACCTGTCTATAGTCGTAACACTTATATTCGTTCTTTTATTACTTATATTATGCTATTGTGTATCTATTTATATTCTTAAATGTCGTTTTACTAAAATAAGTAAACATTCATAGTAAACTGATTTGCTTAAAAAATTTAATCTGCTTAATATTATGTAGATAAATATTTATGAGACTTGGTTTAACTATGAAATTAAAACCACGTTACAAATTATGATATTATTAATTTGACATATTTATTTGTATATCAACTCTAAAACGTTAAAGGTCATAGACATATTTAAAATACATACGTTGTAATAACATGATAAAAACCATTTAAATAATTTTTTTGTGTATTCTATTAATGTATAATACCTATTCAATCAATTTTTTTTTAAACTCTAAAAATGACAGCTATATTTGTAAGTAGTTATTTGTAGTTAAAGTACACACTCGTATCTGTAGATTGGATATTATTTTATACATGATAGTTAGTAAGAAAAGTAATATATTTATTTTCGTGCCATACTTATTACTGCTGGTGTCTTTCAAATTAATATCTTAGACATATAATGACTACCAGTAGAGCGAAAAAACGCAATTTTACAATGAAATGCCAATCTAAAGAGAATTTGTAACTGATATTATAATGTTTAATTTTATATAGGTATTTATAGTTTTTCAAACAAATACTGCCATAAAATTGTTACAATGTTATTCATTCTCTTTTACTTTATTTTTTAAAATAAACCATGTAATCAAATAACGTTTTTTAATTATTGTCTTTGAATATTAACATCATCATCATTTCAGCCATAGGACGTCCACTGCTGAATATGAAATTGTGTATTTCAAAAAGTACATGTCAGCTACTGGTTTACTATCAACAACTTTTACTACAGAAAAATCTAAAAAGACACCGTTTCAGAAAAAAAAATTTAGGAATGTACAAGTAAGTATCGTTTTAAATACTAAGAAAAAACACAATTTCGATGCTGGCTATCAAATAATCATACAAATTGTAAATCTGCAGCTGATTTACTTTTTAAGGAAATATGCGATTTAAAATTCTTATACGCAGCAACAGCAAAGATACATAACTTACATGGGGCACACTAAAAGTTCTGCACTTCTAGCTAATCGGAACTATTTGAATTTCGAATGTTATATTTTTTTAAACCTTCTTAGTAATAAAAAAAAACAATTGGCGGGAAATGATTTGTCAATTGTTTTTTATCATACATCAAAGTTCTACGTACGCAACGAAAATGGAATTAAGTCGAAAATATTTTAGAGCGACGATTTTTTATGATTTTAAAAGTTTTCTCTCTCTGCAAGACTGTGCCGCTCGTCTTCAAAATTCTTTTGGGAGAGAAGCACCATGTTTGAGCACCATGAGGCGATGGTTTTCTGAATTTGAGAGAGGTCGAGTTTCTTTACATGATGAATTTCGTGAAGGGCGGCCTTCAACTGCCGTCAACGAAAATAATGTGGCTACGGTTATGCGGCTAATTGAAGAAAACTCGCGGATTACCTATGAGACAAATCGAGGAATATAATAGTTCCCAATAATTGGGGATTGGTATGAGCCAAATTCAGAAAATTTTACACGAAGAATTGAAAGTTCGGAAACTTTGCTGTCGTTGGATCCCTCATGAACTGACAGCGGAGCAGAAGCGGGCTCGCGTGGAATGGTGCTCACAGATGCTACTGAAGTACGACCACGGTCATTCTAATGCTGTTTATGACATTGTCACAGGAGACGAAACGTGGATTTATTGTTTTGAACCCGAAAAAAAACAGCAATCTTGTGAATGGGTGTTTGAAAATGAGAGGCACAAACTCACAAAAGTGAGGCAGGCGAGAAACGTTGGTAAAAAAAATATCGCGTTTTTTTTCTCAGCTACGGGTCCCATCTGTACAATTTCACTTGAAGATCAAAAGAGTGTTAATGCCGAGTGGTATTCTACCATTTGTTTACCCAGGGTGTTAGAAAAAGTTCGCGAAAGACGACCCAAAAGCCGCGTTCTCCTACATCATGACAACGCTTCTTCACACACGGCCAACAAAACAAAGTCATTTTTAGCTTCCAAAAAAGTACAACTCGTCACCCATCCTGCGCATAGCCCCGACCTAGCACCCTGTGATTTCTGTATTTTCCCCAAAATCAAAGATTTGATGAGAGGTTTTACTTTTACTAACTCCGAAGAGGCAGTGATAGCGTTCAATCAGCATGTAGACAACATGCCTTCAGATCTGTGTTCCTCCTGTTTTAAAAAATGGTTCGATCGCATAAAAAAATGTTTAAAATGTAAAGGAGAGTATTTTGAAAAGCAATAAACAATATTTTGGTTATAACATGTTATTTTTTTAAGTTACGCAAAACTTATAGTGTGACCTACGTATTAATTACAAATTATTGGTAAATAAATGAATAAGGATGAAAGGCTCTAACCCTTCCGACTGTTAAAATTTCTTGACAATGGAAAACCAATAAATGTACGATTGGTAAGTATGTACATCTTTGAAAATCAGGAGTTTAGTACTGTGGGGTAGAGAGACGGTAGCTATAGAAGTTAGGACAGCAGTTCTTACATGCATGACGATATCATCGATACAATCTGATATCACGAGGTTCAAATATAATTTTGTGTTTCAAGTGCACAAAGACAATTTCCTGCGCGCGCAATCCGAAGTTCCTGCCTGACCCTCTCAGCAAAAATCGTAAGGACGATTCCTATCCTAACTACACTGACTAGTGAAGAGCATCACACGATACTTCCATCCTTATCGCTGCTCGGATGTCATCGGCCGTTCATATCACGCACGTCTATAGTATTACTCACTCCGCGTCTGTTCCCCGGACGAGTTGGTTGCGGCCGCTCGTCGATTCGCGTGTGTTGTGGTTTTAAGTGAAGTGGGTGCTGCGCTGAGCCACTACTAAGCTCTACGCAGGTAAATACTGTACAGACCTTTCTAAATCCGTCTCATTATACTAATGTGTCAAAAAAACATTTTTGCAAACTAACGCCGGCTGAGCGAATGCGCGACCACGATCGATAACGATGTTGTCTTACGAGAGTGCGAAGTCCCTATATGTACTTCTAAACTTACAATCATTCCTGAATGGAAAGCTTTCTGTATCCTCTAAGAAAGTTAGCGAGACATGAAGAGAACCTTTGCTATGTCTTTTACTGACGGTATTATAAACCATGTAACGCGACTGTATTATACTAGTCGCGTTGAATGCACATGGAAACGTTTCCTTCTATGTAGCGCCTGTAATCAGATTTAATGCATATGTTAAATTAGATAACTTAAGTGGCTGAAGGTGAATTGCGATTATGATAATGTCACGTTCATTCAACAATCCTCGGCGTCAGTTGTTAGAGCACGGGCCACGGCCATAATTTAAACACCGGTGGGTGGCGGATATTAGGAAACAGCGGCCCGGTCGTATTTCGCAATTTATTGATTCCATAACTTTAATCTATCGTAGAGTTAAATATTTGTCAATCTTAAGTAAAACATTGACGAACTAAAGTCTTAATTTGTAGCAGATAGCTTAATTTGTTTGTAGAAAGGGTCAAAATCGACAATACCATTTAAAGTACGATAAGACTCATATGAGTGAAAGTGGAAAATATTAATATTTTCATATTTTCAGCTTGATTGATTAGAGAGCTAGAGTTAGAAAGGTACGATTTGAAAGTAATTTCGGAGACAAAAGGAAAAAGAGATAATTCCTGTGGTTCGATAGCACCTGCGTACAGTCATGTAGAGTCAATATTTTTTTACTTTATTCAATATCTTGTAGGCAACTGAGTTAATTTTATGGGGCTAAAAAAAGATTTGGGTTCTCGTTAAAATTATTATTGATAAAATCTAAACATCTGGAAACTGTACTTGGGTTTTAATACTTTAATACCTTCTGTTATATTATTTAGTTTGGATAAAACATACCTTATACCATTTAATTTTCACTCCCGTTTATGTTATTTTTACTTAAAGTTCTGAGAAAGAATATCATGAAAATAACCATAATTCACTGTTACTACATATTGCTCTACATAGCTTTCGCTAGATACTTAATTTAATGTTCAGAGAGCATAGGTATTATGGTTACCTGAGCTACGGATACGAAAGATAGGTGTATTTATGTACAGTAAACCGGTATTAAGTCTACTTTAACTTGTAATTTTCTAATAATAAAACTAGCTATACTGAAAACATAGGAAGTGAAGCAAGATCAATTTTCTTTTCTACTAGATGTGCCCGCGGCTTCGCTCCCGTGGATAAAATCGGTTCAGCTTTCACGAAAAAAAGTAGCCCTATGTCTTCCTAGGTCCCATCAAACTCTAAACTAAAATTCATAATTTTTTGGTTTAGACGTGAAACGTAACAAGCAGACAGTTCTTTCGCATCAATAATATTAAGTATGGATGATGTTTCAAGAAATTCATAAGTTCGGAATATGTCATCGTAGGTGCGTCGTAAAGGGCATCTGTTAGGCCATTAATTTTAGGCACAGAGGGCCGTACCCCGGCCCTCGAGCTCATCGACCTTTCCCCATTTACCTATTGCACGCTCAGCAGGGGTGACAAGTCGTATAGAACTGCCCTACTTCGACTATAGGGCGCAATTTATGCATAATGAATTAAACTACTCGAGTGATGAATAGTCTACTTTTTTCAGGTTAAAGTACGTACCTGTCTAGCAAAGCAAGAAAAAAGATTACTTTTTACTGTTGTGAATAGTTTTAATCTTTATCAAATTGGCTTATGAGGAACTTTTTATTAGACCAATTGATTAGTAAATCATAAATTTGTTGCTGCCACTACAACTTACACTTAGGGCTAGTTTCACCACTTGTTGTAAGTTCCGGATAACCTATCTGGCACTTGTTTTGACAGATTACCCATACAATTAGCTGTCAAAAAATTGCCAGATAGGTTATCTGGAACTTATCAGCAAGTAGTGAAACCGGCCCTTACAAACCTTAAAATTTTTCGGTACATGTTCCTTCTATGTATATTTCGCCCAGGTATGTAAGTATTGTATCTTAAACGAAATGTTCCATTCAAAGCCTTTTCAACAAAAGGAATTCGTACATCCGCGACAGGTGCGAAACGTTGAAAAGCAGTCCGGGGAGTTTTAGCTACTTGGCCCACAGGTACAAGGACGACCCTTTTTGTAAAATCTTTTAAGAGCTTAGTGTTTTTACTTTTAAACCATATGGCAGTGTTACTTGTACATCCAAATGGTGCATTTGGGGTCTACCTACAGTACATACATGAATAGTTATAAAATACGAAGTATTCGGTCTAGACGTGGAACAAGGGAGAAGATTACTAAATATTAAAATAACTAATGAATCTCAATAGACGTAAAATCACTACATAAAAGTGAATTCGCGCATATACTTAGGTATATAAACCAGAATTATTTTCCAAAGTACGACATAGAAGCGGGTATCAGTGTGTCCCACCCACACACTTAAACCAAAGCAGCTTCCTGCGTAGATGGGGATGGAGGGGAGGGTTCTTGCTTTAGATGAACGGAATTTGCCCGTCTGTACCGAATGCGAGGGGGAACCTCCCAGACGGGCCGGGTGCTCGTCGATAGCAGTCTGACATAGGTATATCTAAAGTACGCGACCACCGCATGTTAAGAATTGAAGATTGCATGTTGTACTATCTCTGTACAGTGATTGACGGATGTGGGCACTTACGCCAATAGATCTCTTGTATTTATTTCTGTGCATCTTCTCAGAATCATACTTCAGTAGGCTTGTAACATGGAACGGAAATTAGGAATAACACACTAGTGGAACTTATAGTCTATACAAGTCGCAGATAGTAAACACATACAGCTACAGTTATTTAATGTGTAAGATTTTAATGTTAACATTCTACAATCGGCTAACATAAACGAGCGCTCTTGTGAAACCCAAACATGAACGCGTGGCCATTTCTGGATAATGGCGCCAGAAATAACCTTCCGTTGCTCATGTGTCATGTCGGTACTGACTGCGTCGGTGGTGTCTATAGCGGTCGCAATCGTACTGGAGTAAAATGCATGTACCACATGCCACAACATAGCATTACCTTGGTACAAATAGGTAGGTAGATCCGATAACGTACCAGCATAATGTAAACTAGTGCGGTGTAAATATATAGTTTCAGTTTGTAACTCCTCTCTAGATCTATCTACAAACATTAAGCTAAATTTATGATTTTAATCATCATTGGAGTTTTTAGTCAGATATATTAAACGATTAAAATAGATTGTAACTAATTTAGTCTAATATTTTAGTAGCAATTTTTCTATTAGATACGCAAAACAAACGAATCACACGTTTGCCTCAGTCGATACCAGGTTTTTAATTTATTCTATTTCTCGTCTGTCGACTTTTATGACCAGCTTTAATCGCACGTCAGTGGCCTCAAAGCGCATTTGATGTTTGGTGTACAGAGTATCAGACTAATTGATCAAATGATGTCACTCGAGTTTGCTTAGCCGTTGATTGCTAAATGTTACACAGTGTTCGAATACGTCAACAACTGTAAGCAAATTAATTAAGTAGGCGGCTTACAAAATATTGTTTGTCTATCTAAATAAATGTAACTGGCTGGCTGGATGCGGGTGGAAAGCTATTTAAAAGTGGTTTAGAATTGATGTGAGGTCTGCTGCTTTTTATTACTAGTACGTTTTTTCTCAAAATCGTTGGGCTTCCATCTAAACACATTAAGCAAAGCTCGCTACCCACCGGTAAATCTGGAAATCACAGGAGGAGGCCTATGTTCAGCAGTAGGCGTCTTGTGGCTGAAATGATGATGATAATAAAACGGAGTTAATAAGTACCTAAGTCTAAGCCGAAACTAATACAACTGTCATATGTAATATGTATACCTATACTTACCTATTATGTGGCAGAGACAGCTATTTTAGGATAATCGGAAATATAATACATATAATAAATGTGTAGGTAGTGGTAACATTACCCCAATATCTATCTTACCTGAGAGGTTAATCATAACTTGCTTTCTGTAGACTGTAATGCAACAAAGAACGTTTGGCTTTAGTTACCTACACCTATAAGGATACCTAAAATTAATTCAATGTACTATCAATATACATTTAGGTTTACGTAAAATGTTGAATGTAGATTTCGTGACGCTAAAAGTGCATTAACCAAAACAAGGGTGTTCCTTGCGTGACGGTGCGCATTTCCGCCCCGAACTGTCGTAGCAAACGGAGTTGTTTAATGAAAAACAAGTAGGTAGGTGCTGTTAAACCAAAACCAAATAGATCGTTGTTCCTTACGCTTACTTCTTTTTGGAAATGTTTTTTGAGTTCAAGTCACCGCTCTGGACAAGAATTGCCGTGTAAATATGCTGATGATGATGATGATTTGTTCATTTTATTTACAAACTGAGAAAATAGGGAAAACAGGTTAAACAAATAAAATGGTCCAACGAACGGATTATATATGGATCCTAATTCTTAGTTGATTATGTTGTATAACAGTGTAGTGTGCTACGCAGCATCATTTATTCACGGAACATTGTCACTGCCGTTGTACTTATTTTGTATTTGCTCTTCCTTGAACAATTAAAAATTGATTTTCTTTGTTTGTTGCAGATCCGGCTAAGACCGGCCGCATAGCGGCCCATTGGATTTAGTTTTTTTTCATAAGTGTACGTTTTTGTTACTTGTCGATCAGTGACACAAGTGATTAGTGAAGTGTTAAGTGACGAAGTTAACATGGCGTACCTCCCCTTATTTGCCCTCGTGGCACTGATCGCATTGGGTAAGTAAAAAATCTATTATCTAATGTTATGTTAATGACTATAATCAAATGCTGTCGGACTTGAGGCACCACGTTGTACCTACAAAACAAACAACAAACTCTTGAAAACTACCCTCAATTATAACATTATAGTCTCGACTTAGTAATAAATTAATAGAGTTTCCTGGAACTTACTTTGTTATTTTGCTTATTTTCTTGTTCTTTGTCATAAAATGTTTAATTAGTAAACTGCAGCTGGGCATCAATTTAGGGTGATATAAACCTTCAACTTGCAAAACGACATATTCGCTAGCGTGTAGAGTAAGGATTAATTATAATATCATCAGACCGGTTTCGTTGTAGCAGTTGCCAGTAGGTAAACATTTTAATTGTTAAGCCGCTTGCTGGCCCGCACAAGCGAGGCCAACAGCAGAATGGCGGTCGGTAAGTAGTTGGCAGTAGAGAGAGTAGAGTAACCGTCTAGTAGCGAATAAACACCAGACCGTTGGCCTGGCGTTTAAAGGTCGCGGCCGTGACTGTCTTCACACAAAGTTCATGAACTTATTCACAAGCTCCTACGAAAATCATAAAACATCAAGTTGGATTTTATTCTTTTGTAGTTATTTAGTAAAGTGGTAAAGGTAATTTAAATTCTCGGTGTCGTCACCTTGGACTCTTCTCCGTTAGCCGTAATACAATAAGGACTGTAAGTAAAGTGCATTGATGAGAACTTCAAGCTGGTATAGAAAACTATGAAACTATAGAAAAAGTTGAAAATCCAGAAATACTCGTAAAAATAATGATGTATCACCAATGTTCTGTCGTATAATACATCATAATAATAACACATCTCGTCGTAACGTAAACATATAATACTAGTAGTCTAGTACGATTATTATAGAAGATGAGTCATTCCAGGAAATAATCTACTTAAATGAAAATAGGTATGTATGTCTATCTTAAAAGCTCTAAAATTAAATACTTTGTATACTCGTTTTATACAATTTGTTCATTCTTTATCTGTTGTTATGATGCCTTATTTTAGCATAGAGTAGATGAGAGACAAAACAACTGTTCTCCGAAGAATGTTTAGTAGGTATGTGTTCACGTCGCTCGTTGCCCTCTTTAAACGACAAAATTCCTGCGCTTGCAACATCTATACAAACAAACGGAAACGTTACTGGATACCATTATCATGCCTTTAGGTGTTAAAATTTTCATAATTTTGATTTTCTTTACAAATTTAAAAAAAAACATAACTTATATACTTATATATATACATCATAAATTTGTATGTAGAGTGGAGTCTGTGGTGATGATGTGGTGGTGAATTTTGAATCTAGGCACTTATTTTTATTTTATAAACGAACTTCGGTGTTCGATGTGAATCGGTACGTGATCTAAAACGTCGTAATAGGTCTAGACATGTATGATCCTAAGGAGGTCATGGTCATGATTACGATGACTAAGCATGTCCCGAATCCCAAGCCCGAAAAACGGTTCAAGTAGCTAGGAAGATTAGTGTAAAAACCAACAAAATACTACGGTTCCGACTACGACTAGGTACGTCTGTTTGAGCTAGGCTATGCTAGCTCGTCGATCGACCCGACAGAAAAAAGAGACATAAAACGCTTCTTAAAATTGCTCTTCCATGGAATCTTCTTTAGACTAATGGGCTTAAGTGGCCATTACACTTACAAAGCGGTACATTGGATTGTATGCTACCAATGATAATGCATTCGGAACTACCCGACTGAATATGCATGAATCTTTATCCCACTGAATAAAGAAACACCCGACCCATTCACACCGTTTTACCTTCAAAAGATGCTATATGTAAACTACCTAGCAAAATAACTTAAAAATCATATAAATATGTCCTGAAAGAGAACCAAATTCTTTGACAACCTAACAACTTTCAGTAAAATCCAAAGACAAATTGCTAAGCTTGTTTGTTTGTCGCCAAACCTTGGGTAGCTGCTGCAATGGAAGATTATTGTGTGATCAGGTTACGCAAGTGTGGGGTAACCATAGATAAGGATAGTTTAAGATTACACGAGATTCAGCGCCGGTAGAGGCAGGCAGGAGCCAGCGGGTTAATGACCGCGACTTTTTATAAATGTAACGTGTATAAAATTCTCACCAAAACCCTCTGCGCGCTAATTGAATGATTGCATATGGCCAATTTTATAGCAATGGTTTGTCTGTATAATCCAAGTACTGTTTTTAAACATTCATTTATAGGATGTAATAGAAAAGCTCTCTTAAGTTTAAAAGTTTAAAACATACTAGACAATTGACAGTGGATTTCAATTTGTATATGTAATGAAACTTTGACTAACTTGGTTAGATAGTCAAAGGTTACAAACGAGCAAAACTTAAACGTTATTTGCTTTGCCTTCAACCGTAGGCAGACAGCGATAAAAAGTGCATAGCGTGATAATGGTATAGGTACTTACTTAATTACTTTTAATTTATACAGTAGGTACCATTTAGAAACTCGACGCAGTTGTACCAGTACCAGCGTTAGTACTTTTTATAAGGGGTTTGATATTTATTGTTTTCTAAATAAGGAATCGGATCTAAACATGGCGTCACTGTGCGCTGTTCGGTTTTTTTAAACGCCACGTGTGCGTCTTACTTCGGAATTTCAAGACGAATGACTCCCGTTCCGCAAAGTCCGTTAAAAATTAGTCAACTTTTGAAATGTGACTTAAATTAAAACTCTTATTCATATGTATTATTAGCTACAAAGCCTGATGCTTTAATAAACCTACTTCGGGTCTTCATATAAAATGTATGTTAATATTAGAGTAGAGAAGGAATAGGCCCTTTTAAATAATAGAATTAGTAAGTAATATAGGTGATAAGATTTTGTTGGTAGTAAAACGTAATTTACGTATAATTTAACGTAGAGTCACCAATTGCACTTTAGATAATAGTAATATTTTTTAAAGCTGCAAATTAAGGTTACGCCACAGAATACCTAATAGTTACGCTTCGTTATCCTTTGAACACATTTACCTTTTTTTGTTTTTAAGTTTTGACTTACTGCCTTATAAATAATTAAAATTTATAAATTCTAGCACACATCTTACTAAACAACTAATTATGCTGTTGCTGCTCGGCAGCTAAGTATTCTTGGGATCTCTCTCAATGTAAAAAGGTTCAGAACTAAAGTATTTTATATATTAACACAATGGAGAATGGGGCTGGATCTCTCTTAAGGTGAAAAGTAACAGAACTCAAGTAATTTAATTAATATAGCACCAATTGAGTATGGGGCTAAAATGGCAATTTGCAGTAGAAGTGATAACCGATAGGGTATATGCGTTCTGCCTGGAGTTTATGGCGTGGGTAGCGTAGGGCGCCACGCCAGAGAATATAATATAGTAGGTACTTACTGGCCACGCTTCGCGCTCGAAACTGCTGCCTGCGGTTCTAAGAGAACAGCCAAGGAACGGGCTCTATGTTCGCTTTGGGAGAGGCATATTGTTCAGTAGTTATTTATTATGATAATCTTAACAACTTAATATTACATTCTTAAAAGTAAACCTCTCGACAGTTAAAAAAACTTGTCAGCGTAAATTTATATCATACTTTTTAAACCGTCAAAACATGATATAAATTAACAATAATTGTCGTAGTAATTTTTCCTTGGTGATTTGACCGGTTTTAATTATTGTGGTCATTGTCACGGAGACAAACCCATCCGCTTAACAAGTTCTATTGTATGTATTTGACCAGCCCTTCATAGTTTGTAATGTCGGGTGATGTAATCCTTGGCTTACATTTTTTATCGCTTGATTAGTATTACACATTTTACTTAAAAATAAGATCATTAAAGTAAGACCTAAGATATGTAATGTGCCTATTGATTTGGATTGCGCGTTAGGTGCAATGGTCATGCATGTAACATATTATTATGTACCTATTCTGAAAGTGACTATAGGCAAGGACTGGTGTATTGGTTAGGTTTTCGTTGCTCAGCTCTTAATTATTAGTTTAATTGTTTAATCAGTTGTCGTTTAAAATTGGTTATCTAACGAATTTATCAAAATTTGAATGAATGAATGAAATATTTATTTGCAAAAACAATAAAGATATTTACAGTTACATACAATAGAGTTCAAGCGTGTTTTACCGATCTATCGGTAGTGAAAAAATATATAATTTAAGATAATGTCATCGTGTTTAACACAAATTAAAATAAATAAGCAAAATAAACGTCAATAAAAATTACAATACCTACTCCGAACCCAACAACAATAATTTAAGTACATCGATCGATATCACAATGTCTCTTACAAGTCAAAACAATATAATGTCCAATACATCATAATTTAAAAAAAAAATAACGTTGGGTTAATTAATAATACAAAAATGTCAGAGATTATCACTAGCAATTAATTAACAATAAAAAAATAAAATAAAAACACTAATACAATAAAATAATGCAACATAACAATAATTATTAGCTCACACTATCAGACCGCACATTTAAAGTGCCATTTGGAACAGCATTTTATAAACACTTCAGTGCTATAAAAACAATTTTCTACTAAAATATTTAACATATTTTTTTAGCAGGTATGGTAGTAAATTTGTCTATGGTTACTATCATAAATATCCGCATGCAATTATCGATTTCTAGTATGCGGTGGCATGTAAATTACAGAAGGGCTAACCCTTCTGTAATAAATAAGTCAATTACGTAGCAGTTTCTTTAAAGATCATTTTCAAGAACTTTGACGATACTAAAAAACGTACATAGTGTATGTAGTCCTTTCAAGATAAAAAGATACTTAAGACACATGGTATTTTTCTTTTTACCCATACTCATCATTCATCATTTGCCTGCCCTGTTCCCAGGTCATCTGGGGTCGGCGCAGCAGCTTTTTACCCATACTATTTACAAAAATATTTTATAAAATATATATTTGATCTTTAATTTATATAACTGCATAAACACAATAATCTTTCTTTCTAAAAATCTAAGAAAAAATTGCAAACCGATAATATATCTAAATGATTTAACAAATAAATTAATAGGATTTACTTCAAATACCTGATGCGTACAACGGAACGTTTTCTTCCAGGGATTAACAATAACATATAATCGGAACTAAATCGATGAATCGGTTCGGTCGTCTTGTGAAAACCTATGCGTTGACGTCAGTAGTACGAGAGCTTCTGCCTTGTATGCGGTTTGTGTTATCGTTATTTTTCGCATTGTTCCTATTTTGACTTTTGTTAAGTTTTCGTTATTGAGTTGCTTTAATTTTGTAAAATGTCAATTTTTTTTTAAAAAGACTTGTCAAAAAGCTGTATACGGTACTCTGGCATTAAAAATTGCAGTATACCTCTTATTTTAAATAAGTTCATTTGAATAAAAATCGATTAAACTTTCTTTATAAACTTTCTCGATTTTCAAAAAGAATCGGTTAGATTTCGTTTGGGCACATCACTATTTGTGTCAACAGTAAAGTCACATGATGTGTCACAAGTCTCTTCTTATCTTGAAAAGACTAATAAAACCTACTTCAACTGAGTAAAAAGGGCCAAGCAGAGTAGGTAGTAGGTAGTAAAAAAGGTCAAGAAACACGTAGGTATGCCGATGGTTGATCATCATACTTCGCCTTGCTTGGCTTCATACTGATTTTTAACCTACCTTTTTTTTTACTAAAACTAAACCGATTTTTTTTATTCTTATATTTTTAATATCCCTGTCTTTGTCATTAGTCGACTAATAGATTAGATATGCCGCAGATGCCGGCTTAAATTGGAATGGAATCTAGTAAATAGGTCGGCTCGGCATCATGTCCAGCATACAATCATCCGGTGGAATTTGCACAGCCTCAATAAGATTATTTGTAAATTCACTCATTTACAATGCCTTCTATTTATATTGTAAATGTAGAAATAAAGTTTGTTGAAAAAATATAAGTTCGCTTCGATTGTCAACAAGAGCACTGTAAAATGTATTGTAAGGTGGTAAAAAGTATATTCTTTCGCATACTAGGGAAGATCCTTTTTTCGATGTTCTGATAAAGTATTCCTTCCAATAGTTCCTAACAGGGCAGGTGAATGATGATCGATATATTTCTTCTCTGCCCTTTTTTAGAGGCGTGCGTGTCGTTGGATAGGACGTTTAAAAATATTATAGATAAGTAACAAAACACATTTTTTCGATTCAGGTCATTCAGGAATCCGTTTGCGTTATATTAAGATTTAAAGTGCATTTTTTTTATTACAGTCAAGTGCCACCTCCTTTTGCCAGCGAAATGGTTGCTTTTAAGAAAAATGAAAAAAAAAACAAAACAGTAGTGTACAGGTACAGGTGTCCCAAGATAGGGGTACCAGCAGGGGCCTGATGATAGACGACACTATTACCTATTAAATTAATTTGACCCCCATGTATGTTCAGCGAAATTAAATAACTCTTGAGATATGAGAGCTGTTAGTCCGGTTAACTAACTAAGGAAGTTTTTAAGATTTGCACGTACAAAAAATGTATTATTTAATCGGCATACCTATGTGTATTATTTTTAACTAGATCATGATTAAGTTACAGATAAATTGAGATAAATTATCGAAATGATGAAAATAACAAAATTTTAATTTTTCCCAAATTGTTTTAAGCTGACGTTTAAATGATATTTTACTTAGCAAAGTAAATTACTGGATCAAATTAGCAAAAAAAAAAGTGACTAACGTTACCGGTTTTGTTGTTGTTACGTGTTATTTCTAGATCAATTCGCAATCAACACAAAATCAATTTTAACAAGAATATCTTGAGAATTACTCATTTACGCTGAACATCAGGGGGTCAAAAAATCAATAGGTAATTGTGTGCTCTAAGAACAGGCGCTCGCTGTTTTATGTACACCCATCTTGGAATACCCTGTACAGCAAAGTTAAGGAAAACTATCACAGCTAGGTAGGCTTTACCAGTTATCTAGTAAAATGTATATTGAGAATATAATTACTTAGATTAAACCTGTTTTGTCGCCGCATATTGTGACCATTGGGACTACGAAACCTTACATTGCGCTTGGCCCGACACGCACTTGGCCGGATTTTTTTGTATAAACTCCAAGGGCTCTTTGTTCCCCCTGTCATTGGTTGAATCGGTTGAAAATCATGTGGTCTAAATTATTAACAAAATTTTAGAATATATATATCAATCTATTACTGGAAAGTGAACGTCTATAAAAAAGTTCATTGATTTTAAGCACTGATATGATTTTATACACTGATATTTTCTATTATTTTGTAAAAAGACATGCCAAGATTGCTTTCAATATTCGATAAGCAAAAAAAAAAACTTTATGAATATATACTATTATATATTCACAATGCAATACATTCTATAATGTTACGCTGGTGTTTAGGTATTTACTTAAAATATGTCATTATGGACCCCTTTGAGCAGTAGAGTCATACAATGTAAAATGTCGATCAGATGATAGGAGGTAATGTGTTTCATATCTCGCACTACGTACAAGTTACGCGAAGCCGATAATGCGCCTTATCTACAAACCTAGAGGTTATTTTTGTTTATTTTGACGATACCATACTCTATGTAATATCAATGTATCGTAGGTCTTGTATAATATCACTAATAAGGTACTGCTAATATAGGACTTATTAAAAAAAAATCTTTAAAATGATAACAAGGTAACAAGTAGTGAGGTTAGTAATTGTACCTTAAAGAAGTTTGTATATACACTTTTGCTTACTGCCTCTGGTAATAATAACTATAGACTTGCCGCATCTCAGATTATTTAGCCGTCTTAGACATACTCTGTCTAATTTATGTTGTGGTCAAGCTTAGCGTAGCGTAGCAGAACAACTACTGCCTTTGTTAAAGATTCGCAAGGACGCGCGTAACAATCCAAATAAAAATCGTAATTAAAAGTTATTCTATTTTTTATTATTATCGAAGGGTTTTACTAACTCACACACACCTGATGAACTGCACTAGAAATCGTTGCAAGTACCGTGATAAATCGTTTATAGTCTCTGCCATGCGACGGTTGAGCCGTGAACATCTGTCCTACGCTCGGCCAATCAGGATCATGCGCCGGCGCACATCTGTCGACCGCTACAAAACCCCGCACGCCGCCCTCGCTTTTTGCTCCTTTTGTTAATACTATTTTTTGTCTCCTGCTTCGATTATCAAAACTTGTTTTTTTTAATGAATCTTCTCAAATGCTTTTAAAATTAATAAAAAAACTTTACGTAAGTCATTTATTCTAGAATGAAGTAATCGTTTCTTTCTAAATGCTACTGGCTACTGAATTTTGTTTTCCAATTGATAGTTACCGTCCGTAACTATGCATTTTATTATATTTAATGAACACAAACAGTTACGTTGAAATAAATGAACAATAAGGTCCATTAATCTTAGAATTTAGTATGCCAACATAATAAATACTTACTTATCAAATGAACACAAAATAAAAAGCATATTGCCCATTAAAGTATTATAATGATTAAATGAGTACTTATTCGCAACGATATTGTATTCGTTTACTTAATTTATTTTTTTACAAGAGCAAAAGCATTTTATCAAAAGCAAGTCTTTTATAGAATAATATATGAAATAAGTTAATTTTATAAAAAAAATAAAAACCGACTTCAAAAAACTAAAACGCTAAAAATAATCTTAACACTTAAGTACCTAATCAGTTACTTTTGGAGTCGGTGCAAACGAAAACATTGGTCTCTCATTGACTGGCACCGACTCCAAAAGTAACTGATTAGGTACTTAAGTGTTAAGATTATTTTTAGCGTTTTAGTTTTTTGAAGTCGGTTTTTATTTTTTTTATAAAATTAACTTATTTCATCCATTTTAGTGATAAATCCTAATCAAAACAAATCTTACGAGTGCAAACATAATTTAACTGCTGAACACCGATTTCATTTCCTGCTTTTCCACCCTTAGGGGTGAAATTTTTTCCAAAAATTTTTATTATAGTATCTTTGAAGTATAATCTATTCATTAAAAAAAGAATCATCAAAATCGGTCTACATTTGGCAGAGATATAGGTAAGATAGATACTAAAATCAGTTGGCGTGGTACGGAGTTTATGCAATGTTTGATGATTTTCTTATAGATCCCATCATCAGAATTTAACCAAATTTATATGGGACCATTCTGAAAGTATTACCATTCAAACAAAAAAATAATTATCGAAATCGGTCAACGCAGTAACGAATGATCGCTGAACATACATAAAAAAAAAAAAAAAAAAAGATACTGACGAATTGAGAACCTCCTCCTTTTTTGAAGTCGGTTGAAAAATAAGCAATTTATGATCTGTAACTGTAATTGTACTATCCTTATTTATAGTCAAATAAATATTTTTAAAATATGTAAATGAAGTTAGATCAAGTCTAACAATCTAAACCCATTAACAATATCCTTTTAATGAGGTTATTAATTACGACTTAACTAGTGGCATACTCTTCCACTCGTACAACAGTGCAGGGCTACCAGACGTCCGGCTGTCGACTAATTATTTAATAATGCAGCTACGAGCATATAGATAGAGCAAACGCTTTTATTTTAATGTCTCTACTAAACGAGGATATACTTATGCGTATAAACAAAATGTGCATCATATTTCAGAAATTTGTGGAAAGTTATTCAATTAAGACTGCAATTAAGCTGCGCCCGCGGCTTCGCCCGCTAACCTAATATTATACGGAGGTAGAATTTTTCTTTTTGCTTTGCAATGTAACCCTGTATAATATGAGATAATCTGCAAGATTAAATTACGAACGAACATAGGCCTCCCCCAATGACTTCCAAATTGGCCAGTTGGAAGCGGCCTGCATCCAGCGACTTGAAAAAATCTTATAAATTAATTATTATAACCTTCCGAAAGGTCACAGGCTACATTTCTTCCGTAAAATGCAATTTTCCGAAAGATGTGTTTAGTAGATGTCGCTGTTCAGTTGTCAAAAAACGTTGAATGTGAAAACAATGTTATTATTTACTACAGTTATTATTGGATATACGAGTATAGGGAACTGAAGTCAATGGAATAAGGGCAGTTAACTGCTGAGTTTCTTTAAACAGTTATGCAGTCGGGAAGATTATCTCAACGCCCGGAGTTTCAGTAATTTTAGCTTGTAGGACATCTGGCAACCCTATCAATGTGTGACGGTCGTTAGCCGAGGTCGCGGCTTCCACTCGCTGTGTATTATTTTTCCAGGCTTCATTACAAACTGGGTCGAGTCCCGGCCAGCAAAGAGCGAGCACTTGCTTATGTATGCTCGACTCGTGCTTGAGTACTCAAAGCTAGATTTCTCGCCTTCAGTTTCAAAAAACCTGCATTATAACGCGCATAATGAAGAAATCGAAAAGGCATTGCTAATGTCGTAAGAGCGCCTGTAGTGTAATAAAAGCGCAATGTCTAATTAAAATTGCACATGATGGGGCTGCATAAGAGGCCAGTAAATTGGGTATATTATTGGTCGACAAACAATACACACGAAGATAGCGTGATTAGGCACCACTTTAGGTACCTACTGCTAAAGTTCTACATAAATAGAAAATAATTCAAGATTATAATTGTTTGTTTCTTTGTTCTCAGGATCAGTGTCATGCGAGGACGAGACCATAGGTCCGATATTCATGAAGGAACCACCAAACCGAGTAGATTTCAGCAACACGACCGGAGCAGTAGTAGAGTGCGCAGCGCGAGGATCCCCCGCTCCTGATGTTATTTGGGTGCGCTCCGACGGCACGGCTGTTGGCGACGTCCCTGGATTGCGACAGGTCAGTCACAACCTTCTATGGTTCCGTATAGTCAACAACCCTTTTATTCGTTTCACCATGTGTCTGTCTGTCGTCGCCGCAGACTTAGCTCAGAGACTCTGATTATACTAGAAAGCTGTTATGGCATGAGTTTGGCGGTATACATTAATCACACCGACAAAGTGGTAATATTAAATCTTTAAAAAAAAGGTAGGTACCTTCACAATTAAAGTAGGGCTGTTTCTCATCTATTCCATCCATGATGTGGGGTTTCGTTGGAGAGGTCGTGCAAAATATTGTAGGGTTGTGAAAACTAAGCTAAACTATTATTAACTATTAAGTTTTAAAGTTAAAGGAGAAGCAACAAAGGAATTTTTTCACAAATTGTAACGGGCAACTACATCCACTTATAATTCACAAAAGTGAGGGTAGCATCGGACATCTTTGAGGTCTAATAACGCTTACACAGCAACTTTAAGAAACATAATATTAAGATTGCAAGATCATATTGTCTAATTGAAGCTGTTTTGTTAGATTTTCGAAATAATCTGTTTTTATACAAATCGCTCTGCAAACAGTCTTCAAAAGCTCGGTTGATCGAGAACACAAAGAATCTTCTTAATACATAAAATTGTTCAAGCTAGGCCAACAAGGTGACTTCATTGCTGATAACACTCGCTAGCACTTTGTACTACATTGTGGTTGGGTCGGTCACAGTATCCTAACACACATAATGTAGTCAAGTGTTATAAATACGATTACTAAGATCGTGACCAGCAAAATTAACTTTAACGGGCCAAGTGTGTTTCGGACTCGCGCACCGAACCTAGTGTTCCGTTTCTTCATAAATTTTCTTCGGCACTTAATCGGTTAAATTCATATTGTTGAATTGAACAAATTTCTAACAAATTAATGATATAATTTAAAAAATGGAATTGTTATTGTGTAAGTACCATTTTATGGACAAGTATTAATGGTATGTTAATTTCTTCTGCAGGTTTTGCCTAATGGAAACTTGGTATTCCCTCCTTTTCGCGCAGAGGATTACCGGCAAGAGGTTCATGCTCAGGTTTACGCTTGTCTGGCCCGCAACTCTGTTGGCACTATCCATTCCCGAGACGTTAACGTGCGAGCTGGTAAGTTTGGACTTTTTTATACAACAGTTGAATAAAATACGAGTAACGAGCGTGCGTTTACATTTTATGCAATAAGCAACACAAGTTAACTTAGAGGCCAGCAATGAAACTAAAGATCGAACTTAGGGTGTATTTGCAACAGATATGACCAAATTATCAAGCATTGCGCGAGCGAAGAATCCAGAACGGGAAGTAATGTAGGTACCTACATACCTTTTTCTTAGCGAAAATGAAGTAATCCTACCGGTGGATTTTATCTTTGCTTATTGCATAGTTACCTGGTTTATCTCGGATAGAAATGCAGTCTAACTTACGTATCGTTATTTGGAGGAAAAAAAAACTTTAATTATTGTTTTCAAACCAAAACGCACGCTTGTTGTTCTTTGATTATAATTGACCACTATTGTGTAAAAAGTGACGTCCAAATTTATTTTTAGGTTCCTCGTGTTGAGAGGTATTCGGGTTCAGTACGTCACTCCAAAACACGATTCACCTAATAACTTTTCTACTATGACTACTCATCGAACATTTGTTTATTCGGTAATTCAATTTATACAATGTTTGATACAACGAAGTACGTTTGTTCTTTACTACGTTTCACCTAAATACATTTTACCAAATATACGGTTTGTCTTAGTACATTTTATCGAAGCACGACTGCTATTTTTGGATATGCCGTTCAAAAATATTGTGGGTGTGATAAAACCATTCGTCAGTTCAGGGATTCGTTTTGCATTGTAAGTCAAGTGCCAAGTCATGAATTCAAAGTCAAGTGTGTCAAATAATTGCCAAAACTTTATTAATTATTATAGTGTCATAATGAATATGTCTACGTGATCACCGCTCGCTCGGCTTGGGCAATGTTGTAGTCACTGTTCTAACCTAACCTAACCCAGAGGATACAACCAAACGAAACGTCTAATGTAATGAATGTTGGCGAAATCTAATATCAAAAACGGGCGACACGCTCTTGGCCGGTTTTTTAAAATAATTCAGAGATACTCAGGAATAAAATTAATCATGTCTTTTAATAATGTTACCTTAAAGCTTTCGTTTGGATTTCTTATATATTTGTTACAATTTTCATAAAAAAATAATAATTTATATAAGTAATTCAAAAGACAAGAGGAAGCAAGTTAAAGCAAATGGTATCTGGGTGAAACATCATTTGAAATTTGTTAAAATTAATACAAAACAAACCATGGATCTGATGACATTAGGTCAAATGAACCACCGGTGTAATCAGGGGCGTGCATCCCATATAGGCTATTATGCAGAGCCTACCTATACCATATACCTTATCATAAAAAACCGACAGAACAGCTGACCATAATTATTAATTACGTATTCAACAATAAATAATAAATATATTGTAACTAGTTTGTCGTCTAACTGTACTTATTCCTTATTAAAGCGCGCAACTTGATCGTTACTGAGCAATTTAACCAATGTTAGGCTGCCGCGAGATCGCCTACTGTTTCACGCAAACTTACTCAATTTTCACTCACAGCCTACCCCCATCTGAAACCAATGCACGCCCCTGGGTGTAATGTCATTTGCTATAATGCATTCTAGTATAAATGAGCATCCGAGGAATCGTCAAAGGTGAAATGTAATTAGATAAAACGTATTTTGGAGTGACGTAGTGAACCTATCTGAATCACCCCTATGTATGTTCTACGATTTTTCGTAGTTTTCGAGTTACGATTTTTTTTAAATAGCCTATGAAGTACTACTTTTTTATTATTATTATGAAAGCTTAGAGTCTAGCGCATTCTCTGAAGCTACTTAGAAACTAAGACATTATCAGTTTAGATTTTAATTTTTAAGTTGAAAATTTAAATGATAACTCACTTAACATAAATAGGCTAGTTTCCTGGGTCAAAAAAAGATTATTCTATTTAGTCCATCAATTAGATTATCAAAAAACATTAGACTCATATTTTGTCTTTTATCAATCAAACTAAAAATTACGAAGATAAAGCCCATCAAAGTTAGCACGTAACGTCACGCCTTGCTAGAAAGTGTCGCAAGGCGGGACGTTACGCCGAACTTTAACAGGCTATATCTTCGTATTTTTTTTGTTTGATTGAGAAAAGAAAAAATAGGTGTCCAATATTTTCTGTTAATCCAACTGACGGACTAATTAGATTTTTTTAGGAAACTAGCCCATTCTCTAGGTCAATTTTGTAGTAACATCCATTAAAGTTATGAGACTGTTTATTTTATGCATAAATGCACAGTTCATGGATATTTAGTTGCAAGAGAAAAAAATCGAAGAAACCTACTTTTTTTTAGAAAATTTTCAAACTGATCCGGTCGCAATTTTGCAAAAATTCATTAAAAAAATCGTAACTCGAAAACTACGAAAAATCGTAGAACATGCATAGGGGTGATTCAGATACCTCTTAACACAGGGCAGCCACAAAAATTTTTTGGATATCACTTTTCTGGCCACCCTGGATATACTGGATATACATTAATCAATTTCAATACTGTCTAACTTATAAACCATATTAATTATTATTAATTTTCAACCAAAATTCATGATAATATTTACCTCAAATATTTTAAACAAAACTTTTGGTTCTGAGTTGAACTCCAACAAAACTTTAATATGTATTAGTTGTCGTCGTTGACTTAATATTTTAACTTTCCATGCTATCTATAAAAAATAATGAAAGTATGTATACTAAGTCATGTCATACTTACATACCATGATGAAACCGTAATTTAATATTGTTGGACGTTACAGCAACCTCAATCCGTGATACACACGTTACATCTCTTGACATATGACCTGCTGTCGTTTGTAACCTGATAGGCACCCATGTCGGGATAAGAATTACTGGGACTTTCTAAGTTACTCATATACGTAGCCATAATACATAGCCTTATGTTACGTGTGTGTGTAGGGAGTGTTATTATTTTAGGTAGAGACAGACACAAACCACAAATCATATGCATAACTTACACACATAAAATATACCTACTACGAGTAGTACGTTTGAAAGCTTTAACAAACAAAATGAATAATGGCCAATAATATGCCTGTTTAGTAATCGTACTATTCGTATAGATATTATTTTTTAATTGTGTTTCTTTTATGCATTCATTTATTAAAAATAGTAATTCGTCAATTTCAGTATTACTCATCGAATCCAACATAAATAAATAGGTAATGGAGATGAATCATAGCTAGTAAATGTAATCAAATGAGTCAGGTATACCAAGGTGGAGACCTTACTGACACTCGTACATTGTGTGGTGGTTAATGTACTATATATTACAGAATATAAACTTGGTCGTTTTAATTTACGTAGACTAGAGTCCATCAACTCGCATGAATGGAACATTATGATGTTACGCTGCTCGTGAACCTTTGGGCTCGTTTGAACGGTTGATTGCCCATAATAGGGCGCTGCCCTTTACGGCCGTAGGTCAAATAAGATCAATTATATAATCAACCAACACTTAACTTAATCGATTAACAAAACAACAGGCGGTTAGTTACGATTTAAATAAATAACGCGGTCTATAAACGACACTATTTAAGGATATCGTATTATGGATTTGGTTGTTAAAAGTCTAAATAATTTAATATTGTATTTATAAAATAAATTTGTGTGTAATGTAACTTATGTAGAGTACTTTAAAAACTTAGGATAGTCTATTATACTTATTGCGTTTTTAGTAGATATGTGCCGTTCCCGGGAACATTACCTATTCGGAATGTTCCCCGCATGGAAAATGTGTTCCCGGGATCGGCACGACATTTTAGATAAGTACATTGTTAATTAAAATTAAAATATTATTGTTACTAAAATCATTCGTGTGTTTTTTATGAAGAAATATGTAGTATGTTTTATTATTAATATTCAGTATGGATGTAATAATAAATTATCACACATTACATTATTATCACTGTTAATTTACCTAATAAGTATTGTAGTAAAATTTATGATTTAATCTTGTTAACTAGTTGTTTAATAAATCTGTCAGTGGTTGCCCAGCATTACGACACAGATGTCAACAAGGAATACGTTATTATGGGGAACAGCATCTTGTTGTAATGTCAGGTCCCATCGTTCGTCGCTGATTTTATCGAGGTGCTCTCTTGGCATACTGATGAAAAAGAAGATTTCTTCCCTGGCGACAACTACGGTTAATCCTCCAGAAATCTCGACTTGTACTCCAGACATATCTCCTTTCCTATTAATACCAAATATTATCTTAAACATTTTGCTCAAAATTCTGTACCATTCACAGTGGTCCAACAACAGTATGAATCTGAAGTAAACAACGAATATGTAATTCGCGGTAACTCCGCTATCCTCAAATGCTCTATCCCCTCTTTTGTGGCGGATTTCGTTACTGTTGTCTCCTGGCATGACGAAGAAAGCAATTCCTTTACTCTTGATGGAGCTAAAGCAGGAGGTGGTATTTACTGGCTTCATTAAAAATATTCCCTGATCACTCTCCTAACCTGATTGACATTCCCAAAAAACTGAGTCTTTTAATCCACATTGCAGTCGTCACACAGTACTATGAATCAGAAGTCGTGTCAGAGTACGTCATTCGCGGGAATACTGCTGTGCTAAAATGTAACATTCCCTCCTTTGTCGCCGATTTTGTCAAAGTAGAAGCCTGGGTTGATTCCGATGGAGGAGAATACTTACTAACTGACGATATTGGTATTGACCGTTACTTTTGTTGAAACTCCTTTTCCTCACAATCCTGCCGTTGTCCTGTTCAAAATGTGTATTACAAATTAACTTAATGTCTTTCAGTGGTAAATCAATTCTATGAAGCCGAAATTTTAAAAGAATATGTCATCAGAGGAAATGCTGCGGTTCTTAAATGTTCAATTCCCTCTTTTGTGTCCGACTTTGTAAAAGTAGAAGAATGGATTGATGAAGAAGGAACAGTAATTAGCCAATCCAAACATCTTGGTAACAATGGCGTCGCTAAACAATAAGTTTGCTTATGCCCACTTCCCGTACTTATACGCAATTCATGTTCCTATACCTTTAAGTGTCGCCACATCGTCGTTCCTATCTAAGTATCTCTTTATTATTCCTCAGTCGTATCGCAGTATTACGTGACCGAAGCCGAAAATGAGTATGTTATTAGAGGGAACGCTGCTATTGTTCGGTGTAAGATTCCATCTTTTGTAAGTGACTTCGTGTACGTAGAAACCTGGATAATGGACGAGGGACAAATTTTAACTATTAACAACACAGAAATTTCTGAGGGTACACTTTTTAGAACATAACTCATATTTATTATTCCCCACCTAAACATCCTTAAAAACTAACATGTTCAAAATATTAAGGTCATCTTTACATTGTTGTTACACCCAGTGGTATCACAATCTTATGAAGCTGAGGCTGATAACGAATATGTGATTAGAGGAAATGCTGCTATTATGAAATGTGAAGTGCCAAGTTTTGTGTCAGACTTTGTGTCTGTTGAGATGTGGACAGACAGCGATGGTGGCACGTACTATCCGGGAAATAACGAGGGTATCCAATTGGACCTAATATATTCCTCATTCCTGAAATTCCTTATTTTTATTTTCACCCAGCGGTGCTACAGGCTTACGAAGCTAGAGTCAATGATGAATTCGTCTTAAGAGGCAACACCGCCATTCTCAAATGTATTGTACCTTCCTTCGTTGCTGACTTCGTTTATGTCATGGCTTGGATAATGGAAAATGAAACTGTTACTGCTCAAGAAAATTCAAATATTGAAGCTGGTACTTCATAAAATTTTGCTATACCCACACAACCCTTTCCTATATCCCTAAAAGCTGTTACCTAATTGTCTAATCATTTTGTATTTAACAGTGGTACATCAAACCTATGAACCACGTGTAATAGATGAAGATGTTCTGCGTGGAAATTCGGCCATAGTTAAATGTCTTATTCCGTCGTTTGTCTCCGATTACGTACATGTTGTGGAATGGGTGACGGAGGAAGAGTCCCTGTCTGCGTTTTCGTTAAACCGCTCCGAGGGCAATTACGGTAATCGAGAGCGCCTGCGCGACCTCAATTGTTCCTATCCGCTCTCCGCCAAATTCCCAAGTCCGTTACTAACACACTAGTAGTAACCTCCCTTCAATGTCATCAAATATTTCAGCTGTCAACCAATTCTACGAGTCACAGGTTTACGATATATACGTAATCAGAGGAAATGCCGCTGTATTCAAGTGCCACATTCCATCGTTTGTGTCTGATCATGTTCAAGTTGTTTCTTGGCACGATACTGAAGGCGGAGAATATTTGCTAAATGAAAATAACGGTATAAATGGGCTATCGAAATGAATCACTGTCCTTTTTATCCCATCCCGATGTATTTTACAAAAATCAAAAGATAATTCATATTAATTAAGATTGATAGATTAGATGTTTTAACGCTTAAATTTCAGTTGTATCTCAAGCGTATACAGTCAATTTAGTCGAAGAAAATGTATTACGGGGTAACGCTGCTATCCTAAAATGTCTTATCCCAAGTTTTGTTACGGAATATGTCGCTGTTGCTTCATGGATAATTTCTGAAGGAGATGACGAGAAGGAAATTAAATTGGAAAATAGTGTTGATGACAAGGGTAAAATAAAAACAGCCTAAACAAACCTCTTCATCGTCCGACCCCATCCAACATATGTCACAGACTGCATGATTTTCCTTGCAAAACCTTTTGCAGTTGTCACGCAGGCTTACACGGTCAATTTAATGGAAGAAAGTGTACTTCGAGGAAATGCTGCCATCCTCAAATGCCATATTTCAACTTTCGTCACGGAATACGTGAGCGTTTCGTCTTGGATTGTATCCGAGGGTGACACTGAAGAGTTAGAAATTAAAGCGGAATCAAACGATTTGGGTATCATTGCTTAAGAGTTCTTTACGTTATATTCTCGAATTTGCAGCCTGCTGCATCGCCCTATCCTGTTCCATCCTGAACTACTGTTCAATAAAAAATATTATTATTTCAGTGGTCTCTCAAGCATATACTGTCAATTTAATGGAAGAGAATGTTCTTCGTGGAAACTCAGCTATCGTAAAGTGTCATATTCCTAGTTTTGTAACAGAATACGTAACTGTCTCATCCTGGATAATATCCGAGAGGGATGAGGATGAATTGGATATCAAATCAGACGAATCTTTTAATCTAGGTATCCAGTTACACTTGATTTCTTCTTCCTAGCACCTTTTCCCGTGTTTTATCATGATCCTAGATTCGACAAGTCTGGTTTTTACATTGAGACCAAGTGCTATCTGACCTCTGTAACCTTTTGACAGACCATTTTGGATTATTCACATACGATTAATTCCTCTTAATTCCTATCCTTTACCTCAGAAAAAAAGGTTTTTGTGAGGCCTGCTCGGACTGTTCCAGTAAATGAAGAGTACAAAGCAGAGACAAATATTTGTTTCAGTTGTCTCACAGTCGTATACAGTAAACTTGTGGGAAGAGAACGTTTTACGTGGGAATGCTGCTATATTGAAATGTCATATTCCAAGTTTTGCTTCTGAGTTTGTCATGGTTACGTCGTGGATAATATCCGAAGGAGAAACTGATGATATGGAAATCAATTTAAATTCCGAATTTAACTTAGGTAACGTCTCGAACATACCGCATCGTCTATCCTTCCTGCATTTCCGCCTTATCCCAAAATAAAACCAAGTTCGTCGTCATTATTTTGTTAGACTGTTAACTTTACAATTTGGCTCAACATTAAAGAGAACACAGTATTGACAGTCTAGAAACCCGGTTAATAAAATTATTTTATCAAACATTTTAGTTTATCTGTCACATTGAAATCAGTAAATTATTTGATTTCGTTTGAGTGCACTTAGAAGTGACTTCGTGTTCTAATACGTAATTCCAGAAAATATCGTATTTTGACTGCTCATAAAAACCATGTCTGTTTATTGGTTATTGTTGTAGTCGTACGTAATCAAAAATACGTAAATAAATTTAATAGTTGGTTGTAATTTCAGTCGTATCTCAAGCTTACGATGTGAAATTTTGGGAAGAATATATTTTACGCGGTAACGCCGCCATCCTAAAATGCCAAATTCCAAGTTTTGTTTCTGAATACGTGTCAGTAAATTCCTGGATAATTTCTGAAGATGAGATAGAAAAGGAGATCAAAATAGATGAATCTGACAATTTAGGTACTTTTGATAAAATTTCGCTTTGTTAAACAACTTCCTATCCTATCCACAGTAGTCCTTCTTATTCCAATTTATACGTATGTCCGTTGTAAGACAAAAGTTGTATTTAAAGAAGCTAGATATCTTCAGATACAGACTACAAAACAATATATGGCGTTTATTGAGGTCATCTTGTTTCAGTGGTCTGTCAAGCATACGCTGTGAATCTAATGGAAGAATACGTTTTAAGAGGCAATGCAGCTATTCTGAAATGCCATATCCCAAGTTTTGTATCCGAATATGTATTGGTCATATCGTGGATCATCAGCGAAGACAACGAAGAACTTGAGATTAAACTCGATTCCGCAAGTGATGTGGATGGTAGGAGTCGCATTTCAACTATCGCGCTTTACCAATATTGGTACCATCCTTTTGACGCATTAATTTAAGAGGATGCTTAGGGCAAATATCTTGCGTTTAGGTTCCATTCACTCCATGGGCCTCACGGCCTACCTTATCCTAATTTCCTCCTTCCCTACATAATTAAATTTATAAGTAACTCGCAACCTTATGTTGTGTTGCAAATGCTTCATAAAAAAAATGCTTTTTGTTAATTTTACATGTATAACGTACCTACAACAATTTATTTTTCAACAGACGGAAAATATTTGGTATTGCCTTCTGGAGAGTTGCATATTAGAGATGTTGGGCCTGAGGACGGTTACAAATCATATCAATGCCGAACGAAACATAGACTTACTGGTGAAACTCGATTATCGGCTACCAAAGGACGTCTTGTCATCACCGGTAAGTTGCTACTTTCTTTATAAGCCTACAGCAATGTTGAAGTTCATTCGTATTCACATAGTAACAAGCAGTGAATAATATTATTTTTAACTTTGCTTTTTATTTTGGTGCAAGCCGCAAAATGTACAAAATATTAACAATTTTGATACTTAAGTACCATACGGATGAATTTCTACTGCTGTATCGGTTTGCCTAAAATCAAAGTTATCTTTAAAAATCTAACGGTTTAAACAGTATTTGAGTTTTTAGTAATTGTTTTATGCAAATGACACATTTAAAAACATAATGGACCATTAAAATTTGATTATAGGCTTTTTACAGTTTTTATACTTTAATGTATGATGCAGAATAATTTTAATAAAATGAATAGGATAATTTAGCTATTATAAAATAAATAAAATATATAATGTTTTTATGTTAAAAATATTCTGCTAGTGTTTATTTTGGAATGCAATGTTTATAATCTTCACCATACTTATTGTTTACTTTTTTATAAATTCGAGTAACGCAAGTTTTTTTTTATATTAGAAAGATTATAACAATTGTACTATCTGATTATATTTATCATAAAAATTTGAAGTTTATAGATACAATTATTTTTCTTGTATCTGTAACCTTGTTCAACAACAATACGACTTGCCTGAATGTTGGGATAGGGTACCCTGCAGAGCCTTGACTCGCGTTATGTTACGTTACAATTAATGCCCAAGTAGAAAAAAGTAGGGATGTATCATGCCATTGACAAAACTGCGGAATCCAATCCTCGTGATCCCGCCTTCTCCCAACATGCGCAGAGCCAGTGGGCCGGGTGCCTCCCAAGTTTCCTAGTGCGCAGACGACCAGCGGCTTCCAGTTCACGGTGAATACCAGTCTCGCTGTTCTGTGTTCTGCTCAGGCTTACCCTGCCCCCACACACCGGTAAGGCGACCTTTCATTTAACCAATTTTGCATAAATCCTCAGAGCCGATAGGGCGCGTACCACCTAAGTTATCGACGACGCAAGTTGGTATGATGTTTGAAATTACTTTGGACGTGTCATTCGCATTGCAATGCCCCGCACAAGCATTCCCTGTCCCCTTATTCAGGTAATTTAATGTTTTTTTATCTGACTATCAAAGCCTTAAATTTTAGAACCCGTTGGCCGCGTACCTCCGAAATTCGCGACTGTATTAACTGGTATAAAGTTCGAAGTAAAGAAAGGCGATTCTTACGCATTGCAGTGCCCTGCCCAGGCATATCCAACTCCATTATACAGGTAAATAAATAGTGATTGAACCGGCTCTTTATCATTGCCTTTTTAGAACCAGTAGGTAGAGTACCTACCACCTAAATTTGTATCTGTCGTTATGGGAACAATTATTGGTGTCAAGAAAAATGATTTGTTTGCATTGCAATATCCTGCGCAAGCATTCCCAGTTCCAGCTTTCAGGTATTTTTTCAAACTAAATAACAGTCTTAAATTTCTTTAAGTCACCTTAAGGTACTACAAGGCTAAAATTGTGGACTCCTTTTGCTGCAGAGCCTATGGGAAAAGTATCTCCAAAATTTCCGAGTCTAGAAAAAAGTCGATTATTTAATTTCGATGCCCAACAAATTATATCAGTATTGTGCCCTGCCCAAGCCTACCCGGCCCCAATGTTTAGGTAAGATGGTAGTTATTATTAATTGTTTAGTAAATTAAAATTCTTATCCTCTAGAACCAATGGGGAGAGTATCACCAAAGTTTCCTACTGGTGATATCAGTAGGACGTTTGTTGCTAACTGGGGTGAAGGTGTCCCATTACTTTGTCCTGCACAAGGGTTCCCTGCTCCAGCATTTAGGTAATTGTCTTTTTTTATATTAAACAGAACCGATGGGCAAAGTATCTCCAAAATTTCCGTCGATGGAGACAGGGCGCAGCTTTACTTTTCCATCAAATTCTTGCGTGACAGTATTATGTCCAGCCCAAGCATATCCAACTCCATCCTTCAGGTATTTTGACTTACGTTATTGTTATATCTTTAGAACCTGTGGGTCGAGTTTCACCAAAATTTCCTTCGATGGATAGTTCAAGGAGTTTCAGCGCTATTCTGAACGCAAGTCTGCCTATATTATGCCCAGCACAGGCTTACCCCGTCCCAAAATTCAGGTAAACAATTCGAAAGTTTAATTTTTACAACTTAGATAAAATCTCTTCTTAGAACCTGTTGGCCGCGTATCACCAAAATTTATAACGGGTGACAAAAGCCGTGCATTCGATGGAAACGGCGGTGAAAGTATTACATTGCTGTGCCCGGCACAGGGTTACCCTGCCCCATTATTCAGGTATTGTTCTGGCTTAAATTTTACTAAAGCAGGTGATTTTTTCATAGAGCCCATGGGCAGTGCTGCTCCAAAAGTGGCAACAAAGGTTATTGATATAACCGAAGTATTACACAATAATACAGTCACGTTGCTATGCCCGGCACAAGCTTACCCTGTTCCAAAATTCAGGTAATTTCGTAAAAATATAAAAATAGAACATACATTGTTTACCCTCAGAGCCCATAGGCAGAGTCCCACCGAAGTTTCCCACTATGGATAGCGTCAGAGGGTTCAGTGCGCATGTTAATGCTAGTGTAACGCTGTTGTGTCCCGCTCAAGCGTTCCCAGTTCCTCTCTCCAGGTAATAAATGACTCATGATATTGCATTTTCTAGAACCGATTAATAGCGCCCCGCCTAAAGTTCCAACAAAGACAATAGAGTTTGTGGAATTCGCAATGAGCTCCAGCGTTACGCTACTTTGTCTGGCACAGGCATTCCCAGTTCCAACCTTTAGGTGAGTTGAGCATCTTCTTTTAGAACCATTTGTTTTAGAACCTATTGGTCTGAAAGCCCCTACATTTTCTACGGATTTTAAAATGGCTTGGTACGTGAAGGATGTATCGCAAGGCTTTGCTCTGCTTTGTCCAGCCCAGGGATTCCCAGCCCCAGTATTCAGGTATTTAATAATTATATCTTCTTTGTTATATTTTAGAGCCTATCGGGTTCAAAAGTCCTTCGTTTTTAAAGCGTCTCAAAACTTGCTTGGTTTGAAATAAAGACTAGTCAAACTTTCGCATTACCATGTCCAGCTCAAGGGTATCCTGTCCCTGCATTTAGGTGAGACACAACATAACACTTTTTTTTTCTAAAATTTACAGAGCCCATTGGTTCCAAACCACCTTCGCTACCCACTGATGATAAATTAGCTTGGTTCATATTAAGACCTTTAGGACAAAGTTTATCATTGCTTTGCCGGGCCCAGGGATACCCCGTTCCATCTTACAGGTACTTAAATATAGCCTTATGTATATTTGTTCTATATTTTAGAACCCATCGAAACAAAATCACCGACATTTTCTACTGATAATAGATTTTCTTGGTATGTGAGGAAAATTGGACAGTATATAAATATCCTGTGCCCTGCTCAGGGCTTTCCCGTGCCAATGTTCAGGTGATTAAATTAGTTTATTTTAAATTATAGAACCGGTTGGCTCAAAATCACCAACATTTTCAAACGACGTTCAATTTTCTGGAATAACACGTAAAACCGGTCAAGATTTCGCGCTTTTATGTCAAGCACAAGCTTTTCCTGTCCCAATTTTCAGGTAAGATTCTATGAAATAGCAAATAAGCATTTTTCGTACATACTTTAATGTCACAGATAATGGGGACATTTAGTATTACCATCGGCGAAAGCAAAATTCACTTAGAAATTAAATTAATTAATTTATGTTTATGGTAACATTTAAATCTGCAAACATGGTTATTGGTTAAAATACCATGATCAATACAATTTGTATTGTCACTGAACCAATTGCATCAAAGGCGCCGACATTTTCTTCGGAATTTAAAAGCACAACCCTCACTAAAATGGCTGGCCAGGGAATAGTTCTTTTTTGTCAGGCTCAAGCGTACCCCGTGCCAAGTTTCAAGTGAGTTTTAAAATCATAACTTAAGTAACCTATGTTTCGATTTAGAGCCTGTAACTGCAAGAGCGCCCGCCTTTCCAACTTCTGCATCTTCTTACAATTATGACATAGAAGCTAATTTTGGAGGCTCTTTACTTTGCCAGGCACAAGGGTATCCCAAACCATCATTCAGGTGGGTTCTATTTTAAGTGGCATCTTATTATAATTTTAACCTTCTAGAACCTGTTGGGGCAAAAGCACCTTCCTTTTCTACTGATTCTAAAGGCAGTATATTTGTAAGGGAAGTTGGACAAAGTTTTGCGTTACTCTGTCAGGCTCAGGCGTTCCCTACTCCTAGTTTTCGGTAAGTATACAAATAAATCAACTTTTTTTTTATACAGAGCCTGTGGGTTCCAAGCCACCAACATTCTCAACAGATTTTACTTTATCGGCTGTAACAAGACACGCGGGTCAGAGTTTCGCAATGATGTGCCAAGCCCAAGCTTTTCCTGTTCCAATTTTCAGGCAAGTTAGATTTTTTGTTTGGACTATGCCTTTTTGAGCTACCAGCACCGTTTGAGCTCACAACAGCATCGTGGTGTACCTGATGACAAATCCTTATAATTTTGTGCAGAGCCCGTTGGATCCAAGGCTCCTTCTTTTTCTACTGAATCAGCAATTTCATCTTTGAAAAGGCACGAAGGCCAAAGCTTTGCTATGCTTTGTCTAGCTCAAGCTTTTCCAGTGCCCAAATTCAGGCAAGTGTTAAACATCTTATGTTACATATTTATTGTGATAAATGTCTCAAAATATTTTAGAACCTGTTGGAGCTAAATCGCCAACGTTTTCATCTGAATCTATGAGCAGTAGATTCAGAAAACGTATTGGACAAGGTTTCGCACTTCTTTGTCAGGCGCAAAGCTACCCAGCTCCAACCTTCAGGCAAGTTAATCATTTTACATTTAAGATAACGCTGTAAATGGCTTTGATTTTCAAACCACAGAACCCGTCGGCTCAAAAGCACCTACTTTTTCAAATGATGCTCGTAGTTCAACTTTTATACGGAATATTGGGCAAAGTTTTGGACTGTTATGTCAAGCTCAAGCCTACCCAGTACCAATGTTCAGGCAAGTGATACTTTATAGTCGTCGTACCTAACTTCCTGATAATTTAGCAAAACAGTTGTCTATAAATCACACAACTTACTTCAACATAATTTTAGAACCTGTCGGAGCTAAATCACCCACGTTTTCATCTGAATCTATGGGTAGTATATTCAGAAAACGTATTGGGCAAGGTTTCGCCCTTCTTTGTCAGGCGCAAAGCTATCCCGCTCCAACATTCAGGCAAGTGCAACATTTACGCAATTAAAGTCTTTTCAATTTACAATCGCAGAACCGGTCGGCTCCAAAGCACCTGCTTTTTCCACCGACGCCAATAGTATAAGTTTTACACGGAACGTTGGCCAGAGTTTTGGGTTGTTATGTCAAGCTCAGGCCTTCCCGACACCAATGTTCAGGCAAGTGTATACATCATTGTCTTTGAATCTGACTTAACAAGATTGTAAGTTTTGCCTTTTATAGTAAAAAAATCCCATAGAACCGATCGCAACTGCCACGCCGAGCATCACTGCTACACCAAAAGCTGCTGTAATATTTCCTGTGAATTCGGCAGTAGCTCTTTTATGTCCAGTTCAAGGATTTCCAGTACCAATGTCAAGGTGCGTTGAATCTTGATTTTACTTTCCCAATATTTACAGAACCAACGAATAAAATCGCCCCGCGTAGTGACAAAAGCAGAAAATTTGAAGGCGGTGAAATATTTTTAGTCTCTGCGAATGACTCTGTCTATCTAACCTGTGAAGTGGCTGGCTACCCTGCTCCAGTGTTTAGGTAAGTAGATTTATAAATCTTTTACGGTCATGATGTCAGGCGTATTGGTTTTCGTAAGTATTCCACATATTTTATTGAATCTATAGTCAAGAGCAAAGGCTAAGAGACAGGTATCGACAATAAGGTGATAAATATTAGTTACGGTCCCAAAAGCTCCTCTTCTTAACACATATAGTGCATATGATCAAAAGCTTTAAGAGCTACCTTCATAATTGCAGAGCCAACTAATAAGATTCCGCCTAGAAAAGATTCCACTAAACATTTTGAAGGGTGGGAAATCTTCTACGTGCCACAGGCTGCGATAGCATATTTGACTTGTCAAGTTTCCGCATACCCAGTGCCCACGTTTAGGTGAGTGTACGGTAGGCATATGAGATAGTGACGGTCGGTTTCCATTCCAGAGCCGACTGGTAGAACTGGCCCAAAAATGACTGGCGATGGGCTTAATCGGCAAGTAGGTCGAAGTAACGAAAGTCTTGCGCTACTTTGTGACGTCCAAGCTTATCCTGCTCCTTCCATGAGGTATGGCCTAACAAGAACGGTCGGCCGCTAGCATCTCACGCATTCATTTATCACATAGTGTGTATCATATCATCCCAATGTACTGATGTGCGTTGTTATTGCAGTATGTTGCGGCGGCCGCACCGCCACACATGACATGAAGGCGTGACGAAACCGCGGCCGGCCGCGCCCCCTAATACGGTCCCCAGCCAAAGTAACGATTGAGCAACGCAAACACCTCCTGGTAAGTGTCAGGGTGTTCTTGCTTTCATTCAAAGGCTTTTAATCTTTACTTTGAGCTTATCGTGAGTTAAGGCTAATCCTGCGCATATTTCATCAAATAATAGGATTTACGTGGTAGGGTGTAGCTTATTTTTTAATCAGTTTAACGCTAGCGTTACATATTCATTTGAGTACATTCTAATTTGGGCACTCGGGCTACTACAGGGTGAAGTCGTCTTGCCATTTTGATGGATCTAACATGGTTGTACAATTTTTGTTTAAGAACCCACAAACAGTCTCCCTCCCAAGCTTTCATCCGCTCGTTTGCAAGAGGCTGAGGTGGCTCTAGGAGCAACAGGAACTATTCTTTGCTTAAGTCAGGGTTTCCCGGTTCCAGGTTTCAGGTGGGTCCCTCTAAAATGGTCCAACAGATAACATGTTGTCCCTGAGGTATTATCAGATAGTGGTATACAATTACTGTTCGATTTATCAAAAAGCAATTTTACACTCATATCAATCATAAGGATTCCTTCAAAAAGATAGAGATAAACCATTTACACGTTTGCTAAGTCATCTAACTCTTTTTTGGGCAGTGTCAACATCTCTTGTATAAAAATTTGGTCACTAATTGCAAGATGTCTAAACTGATTCTCTATTGTTGCAGATGGTACAAGTTTGTCGATGGCACTGCCAGAAAACAGCCAGTTACGCTCAATGATAGAGTAAAGCAGGTGTCAGGAACTTTGATAATTAAAGAGGCAAAAGTTGAGGATTCCGGAAAATATTTATGCGTCGTAAACAATTCTGTCGGTGGTAAGTAACAAAGCTTTCAAGGTTTGATAAATTCATAAACAATTATAGTACCCAATCCATTGGGTTGTCTAGCAATCACATGGTATTGTATACACATGTTGGAGACTTTAATTCATAAAGAAATATTCAAGTGTGAAAATTGTTTCTTCCATTATTATTTTCCCAAATTTCAAAATGTTAGCAGAAGAAACTGTGGTTTTCCTAAACAGACTAAAGCTTCATTATCTGTAGGCAAAGCTAGCCAATAGAAGCGTTGCCAGCAACAAGAGTAGTCAACGGACTAAAATCAACTTTAAAATCTGTTGTGTCATATTATCAGGCGAGTCAGTGGAAACGGTGCTCACAGTAACAGCACCGCTCAAAGCGACCGTAGAGCCAGCAACACAGACAGTCGACTTCGGCAGGCCCGCCGTGTTCACCTGCAGATACGAAGGCAATCCCGTTAAGACCATCACTTGGCTGAAGGATAGTAAGGACATGAAACACCATGACCCTGTTTTAAGGTATCTTTTTACTTTGCGTATTTTTTCAAACAAAAGTCCTAAAATGTCCTTTAGTGCAGAAAATGTGTACAATCTTGATGCTTTAGTTTTCACTACAATCAAATGTTGATTGATAATGGTGAATGATAAAGTACAATTTTTAACATATTTTATTTATTTGTTTTGAGGATCGAATCTGTTAAGAAGGAAGACAAGGGAATGTACCAATGCTTTATTCGCAACGACCAGGAAAGTGCTGGCGCCAGTGCTGAACTTAAACTTGGCGGACGATGTGAGTACCAATTACATCAAGCATACACCTTATTGAGTAAAAATTACATTTATTTTGTTTTACCAAAAATTCCGCCATTATTTTCATCAGTGACATACTGTTTTAGTATGTGGTGATCAAAAGGTTAAGCATGTGATGTCAGATAACTTTGTCCAGAAAATGTTAATCGCTTACCTTTATGAATTCAATCAGTTCTACAAATTATAAATAAATGACATAACACCATTTAAAGTGCCATCAAATCGGTGGCGTGAAGAAGCTCTGCAGCCGCGCTACTAACTCTTGACAAACGCGCCACTGCATATTTGTATACAATATCCAGTAGCGCTGAAGTGCTACGTGCGCTCTCAGATATTGTATGAAAGTTAGCAGTGGCGTGTATGCCGCGCGTCAGCGGCGGGACTGTGGCACGTCTCTTTACATTCGTGCAACAATTTTTATTTAAAATCTTGTATAAATTAATCTGAAATTTTATTTTCAGTCGAACCACCACTAATCCGTCACAGCTTCGGCGAACAAACCTTACGTTCCGGCCCCTCGCTCCGCCTTAAGTGCGTGGCGTCCGGAAACCCCACCCCCGACATCGCATGGCTGCTGGACGGCGAGAAGCTGAGCAGCGGCGAACGGCTACAAATCGGACAGTTCGTCACCGCCGATGGCAACGTCGAGTCCCACTTGAACATTTCTTCTGTGCACACCAACGACGGCGGCTTGTACTCCTGCATCGCTTCTAGCAAAGTACGTTCATAAACCATAATAATTGTATTTTAAATCAATTTCGAAGACAGTTTTTTGCTAGGTAGAATCATTTGAATTAAGGATGTGTTACTAGTTCTAGCTCACATGGTATGAGAGCGATGAGACGAAGGTCAAGTGAAACATCTATCTATCTGCTATCAACATCAAACGCTCTCCCGTCCCGTCTCACCCCTGCGGTATCTTATTCCAATTAAGAAATATTTCTTCTTTCTTTATTTGAAAGTAACACTAGTAACACAACATAGCGTCGCGTTGCAATTGTCGCCTTTTTTCGCTCTCCTTGTCGTGATTATAAGAACAAAGACAACATTGCCGCAATATTGTCAATCATGTTGGGTCTGCAACATGTTGCTGAAAAATATTTATAGTAATTGTACACCTTTTTTTTTCACAATAAAATTAAACTTCACGTAACTTATATTCACTCAATCTTTCTCATCAGGTCGGCAGTGCGTCCCACTCGGCGCGCGTGAACGTGTACGGGCTGCCCTACATCCGGCCCATGAAGAAGCGGCCTGTGGTCGCCGGAGACACCCTCATCGCGCACTGCCCCGTCGCGGGGTACCCCATCGACTCTATCGTTTGGGAAAGAGAGGGACGGTAAATGATAACATCAGATTTTAAGATATTTGGTTAAGAGCGCCTAGAATCTGCTTAACACGTCGATCAACTTGACATATTCCATACTAAATTGAAATTATGTCACAGACGTATTTCTCGTATTTCTCGACCCGCAAAAAATATCAACGCTATTCACAACACAGATATCGGACAAGACTTTACAAACATCCGACCTTCGCCGTCATCGAACGTCCATCAGTAGCTTGTTGAGTGGTATCAAGCATCCGACATCTTAATAACATTGTAAAAAATATACTTTAGAGTGCTAAATACGCATTTTGAGGTATTTGTGGGATGCATCAAATCCATTATTAGGGGGCAACCCTAGGAAAAATGAAATGTTATTGTAAATTCAAATTAATAAAAAAGACGCCGGCACGTCAATACTAAGTTAGGATTTACAAAGCATGTTTTTTATGAAAGTGGAACATACTTTTTAATACAGTCCTTTTACATATAAAAATACTAGTTGTGCCCGCGGCTATGCCCGCGTGGAATATGGTATGTTGTCACCCCCTATTACTCCCTTACGAGGTGAATTGATAAATATTGGCCTATGTCCTTCGTTAATCTTAAATCTTTTATCGTTCTAAATTACATCGAAATCGGTTTAGTTTTTGCGACAAAAAGTCTAGCCTACGTCCTTCTCCAAATTCCAATCTATCTCTTTACCAAAAGTCATTAAAATTGGTTTAGCGGCTTAGGCATGAAAACGTAACAGACAGTGTACTTTCTAATATTAGTATGGAAGTATGGTTATTATGGATTATATTTGATCGATAGAAATGAATTATTCGTATTAAGTTTTTTTTATAATTCATATTAAATTAAAATATTTTATAACAATAGATTTCGTAAATGCAACTTGTAATCAAACCGATATCGATATCATGCTTGAATTCGAATAGAATGCTCTAAATCTGACATTCGAATCGAGAACGATATCAAATCGATATTCGCCGAAAGACGGTTCCGTTTGTAAATTTTCTTAATGAAAAGTTGTCGACCTGACAGATAATCTGTGTAATTTCAAAAATTAACTCATTCTTAATTTTTGCAGAGTTTTACCTATCAACCGCAAACAGAAAGTGTTCCCTAATGGTACTCTGGTCATCGAAAACGTTGAGCGTATGAGCGACCAGGCCACGTACACCTGCGTCGCTAAGAACTCGCAGAGCTACACCGTCAAGGGAAATCTCGAGCTGCAGGTCATGGGTAAGTTATATAATTTCTAATCACCTTCAACCTTTCTACAAACTGGGAAATAATTCTAAATTTACAAAAAATCCTTTACCTAAAAAACAGACTGAAGGAAGGTTTTTTAATTTATGATAACTGTACGGCTAACATTGAGCGTGCAGAAAAGATAATTATGTTGTTTTAATAGTTATGCGTGAAAGTTGCCGAAATAATATGACATATAAATATTTTAAAATTTATTTTCACGATCTCAATGTTGGTTCATCAGAGGAGAACGATTTAATTTAATTTAATTAATCAATAAAAAAAAGCAAATTTGCAATTCGAGATGTGCTGTTCCCGGGATCATTCCCCGTGTGGGGTATATTCGCCGCATGGGAAATTTCCCTGGAAACGGCACAACTCTATTTGCAATATTGCATCGTTTAGTAAATATTTGAATTTTCACAGATTTATTCATTCACCTCTGATCTCATATTAAGTCAATTCTTATTCAGATCGTTGCAACACAAAATCACTTTTTTTGGAAAAAGAAATGATAAATTAATTTTAAAAAGCCGTTAATACTTTCTGCTAGCAACTGCAACAATTTTTTTAATTGCGAAACTAATGTAGGTATGTTTTATTTTGTGATGCAACCGATCTGATATCAATACAAATGAAAATATTATTAGAAAGTATTAACTATTAACTTGTATAAATTACAAATACACTAAGGTTAATTAATTTAAATCAGTACATTAAAATCTTTTCTTATTGCATCATAGTAAGTGAATGGTTTAACACTGAGATTATATGCTACAAATTAGAATAAAAACGAAATTTGGTCTCAAGTTTAGGCCAATAAAAACAAAGAAACTCAGTGTAACAAAAGAAACTCATTAGATCAATAATGTTGAAAGTTCTCGTAATAACTTAAGTAAACTAGATGTTACAAACAATAATTTAACAATAATTTAAGAATAAACTGAACTTGCAACATTATTTTTAATCTATGCAATGTGTACATTAATAACGTTTATTTTACAGGAGGAAATGATAAATTATTGTAAATTTTTAATTGGTATAAACTTTTCGTGTCGAACGTTATAGGTTATTAAACTGTTTATGCCCGCCAAAGCTACATCGTTTGCCACACGCGCCCCTCCTCGTTGCTAGTTAGCTTACGATTTGTTGTCACACAGTGCCCCCACAAATATTACCGTTTGAGTTCGGCGACGAACCTGCAAATGCCGGTGACATGGCGTCCATAACTTGTGCCGTCAACAAGGGCGACCAGCCCCTCAACATCACCTGGATCCACGATGGACAAAGACTCCATAGGCACAACGACATGGGAATCGTCATAACGAGCATAAACAAAAAGACATCGATACTCAACATCGACTCCGTCAACGGAGTACACAGGGGCACCTATTATTGTGTGGCGACGAATCTGGCCGGCTCCTCCAACCATAGTGCTTTACTAAAAGTCAACGGTACACGGTCTTAAATTATCAGCTTGATTTTTTTTTTATTTTATACGTAGTTTCCAATTTCCCCCCAGTTACTCCAAATGATCAAACAATCCCTTAATTTTATAATAGTCCCACCGCAAATCACACCGTTCGAATTTGGCGAAGAAATTTTAAACGAAGGAGAAACTGCATCTGTGTCTTGCGTAATGAGCAAAGGCGACCTACCTGTGACATTCAAATGGCGCTTTAATGGAGAAGAGATTAAACCCCGAAATAATATTGGCATCGTTCTAACGACTATCAGCAAGAAAACATCTATCTTAAACATTGAAGCGGTGACGTCTGTTCATCGTGGTTCATACACTTGTGCAATTAAAAACGATGCTGGAGAAACCAACCATACCACTCTCCTTAGCGTCAACGGTTCGCTTCACTCTTTATTAATTCTTTTGTTTTAGTAACGCTTTTTATGTCAATACAGTTCCTCCCCAAATCTCACCCTTTGAGTTCGGCGATGAACCAGCCAACGCCGGTGATACCGCATCGGTTCAGTGCGTTATGAATAAGGGTGATCTGCCGGCAAACTTTTCGTGGAGCTTGAATGGAAAGGAAATTTCTCAAATCAACAAAATGGGCATTGTGATTGGAAGCATGGGTCGAAAAATGTCCATCTTAAACATAGACTCCGTCATTGGCACTCACCGTGGGGTTTACGTATGTCATGTTGAGAATCTGGCTGGTCAAGTAAATCACAGCGCAACGTTGGAAGTTAATGGTCCAATTTTCAATTTTTCTTTTCCCTATCTAACAATAAAGTATTTATTTTACGTATTTTTATACTCGATATGGTAGTGTGCTCTCGCAGTTTTACCCCAAATCCATCCTTTCACCTTCGGGGAGGAGCCAGCCAACGCAGGAGATACTGTTGGTGTGCAGTGCATGGTAACGAAGGGCAATACCCCAGTGAACATCACATGGCTTCTAAATGGAAAACCGGTACAAGAAGTCCGAGGGGTCACAGTCACTAAGATCGGACACAAGTCTAGCAGTTTATCGATAGACTCCGTAGCTTCCACACATACAGGAGCTTACACTTGTTTTGTATCCAATCAAGCCGGTCATGCTAACTACTCGACTGAGTTGGCAGTCAACGGTAATACTCAGTAGAAAATAATAGACGTGCTTTCGATATTACTTTCTTCAACATATATATTACGTTTAATTCCTACATTCCTTTCTTAAAATATGTTTATTCGTTTCGTAAATGGGTGCTAACGCAGACTATTCAAATCAATTTTTAAAATGTTATCAATGTCCTAAGGAACTTAAACATGTTTTGTTAATATCACTAATATGGTGTTTTCTTATTTCTCGTCTTAGTTGCACCTCAGCTCACTCCCTTTGATTTTGGGGAAGAAATCCTTAACGCAGGTGATACGGTTTCCTTGACGTGCACTGTTGGAAAAGGGGATTTGCCGTTGAAGATTCATTGGCAACTCAATAACCAGATTTTGAATTCCGGCAATGGCGTCTATATAAATAGAAATGGAAAGCGAATCTCTGTTTTAAGCATAGAAAATGTTCAACACGAACACATCGGCAATTACACTTGCATAGCCGAAAATGATGCTGGCCGCAGTAGCCATAGTGCCGTCCTCAACGTTAATGGTACCAAACAACATGCAGCATTGATAAACACATTCTTTTGTTCGCACGAATTTCCATAATAATATATGTACTCGTATATCTTAGTTGTGATTTTAATATTTATATTCGTAGTTGTATATGTCCCTTTCGTCTCTAAAACCCATGAGGGCTTCAGTCATGTGTGGCAATTATGTTTAACACAAAACGGATACGTTGATATTCTAGCGACCATAGTTGTTTTTATTTTTTGCGCAATCTTATGAAACAAATTTCTTTAGTTGCACCGCAAATTATGCCATTTGATTTCGGCACGGAACCAGTGAATGATCAAGAAATGGTTGTTGCAATTTGTACGGTCAGCAAAGGTGATATGCCGCTCAACATACAATGGTATTTCAACGGGAAAGCTATAAATTCTGGAGCTAATGGAATAGTTCTTACGAACACCAAGCGAACGAGTCAGCTTACTATAGAATCAGTTACTAATCATAATCAAGGAAACTACTCTTGTGTCGTTAGAAACCAAGCGGGCACCACAAATCACACTGCCGAACTCTATGTCAACGGTACAAATAACGATGATGATTGACTTTGCAGCTCGTCGTTTATAATTATTTTGATTTGTTTTGCTTTTTGCTTACGCCAATCTCCTCCACAGTCCCTCCACAGATTATGCCGTTTGAATTCGGTGAGGAGCCAGTTAATGCTCAAGAAATGGTCGTGGTGACCTGCACAGCCAGTAAAGGAGATCTTCCTTTGAAAATAGTATGGTACTTTAATGGAAATTTAGTAAAATCGGGTAACAACGGGGTAAATCTAGTGAACACCAAGCGCACAAGTCAACTTAATATTGAATCTGTAACACACCAGAACCAAGGAAACTATACTTGTGTAGTTAAAAATGAAGCAGGAATTATAAACCACACTGCAGCACTGTTCGTTAACGGTATAAACATAAAAATCCCACCTAAAATCGCCTAGTATTACGAGTAGTGCATGTCTTAAATGAATGCTTCCCAACCTGCTCTTGTCCTGTGTTGTAACTTTGGCGGGCCATAATGTCAGGTAGTACTTTACGTCAATAAAAAATACAAACAGTTAAAATAAATAAAAACAACTCCTATAAGCATACATTTAAATAAAAAAGTGGACATAACATGTCACATACATTTCAGTTGCCCCAATTATTACTCCTTTTGAATTCGACGAATCTGTATTTTATGGAGAAGGTGTCCAAGTGATGTGCCATGTTCCGAAAGGGGACAAACCTTTGGATTTCGAATGGAGTTTTAGTGGAGGAGATGTGAGTTCATTAGCTGGGGTGAACATCATGCGGGTTGGGGATCGGGGTTCAGCCTTTATAATACCTACAGTGACTGCCAAACATTCGGGCAATTACACATGCACAGCCTCCAATGTTGTCGCCAATGCTAAACACCACGCTACGCTCAATGTGAAGGGTGAATAAACAAAGCTTTCTCGTCTCCTGTACTCTCTTGCACTCGTCTTATTTTGCAAATTGTTGTTCGTATAATCAAGTACAATTGCATATATTTCAGTGTCACCAATTATATCCCCTTTCGAATTTGACGAAGCTGTTTTCTATGGAGAAAGTATACAAGTCATGTGTCATATTCCCAAAGGCGATATGCCACTGAACATTAAATGGTCATTTCGCAATCAACCTTTAAATAAACATGACGCAGTAAAAATAACAAAATTAGGCGACAGAAGCTCCATATTGGCTATCCCATTGGCAACAGAAAAACACTCCGGGAATTACACCTGCACAGCTTCTAACATTGTAGCGAGCACCAACCACACAGCTATATTAAACGTCCAGGGTACACTTATTCGTTTGTTTGCGTCCTTTACATTTTTTTGTTTCTTATTTTATAATTTCCTTTTGCCAGTTCCTCCACACATAGTTCCATTCGAGGCTGAAGAGCCAGTTTTTGCCGGAGAGTCTGTTCAGTTAACCTGTCACGTATCTAAGGGCGATGCTCCACTATCCATAACTTGGAGTTTTCATGGAGAAGAATCGTCTTCTCATCAAGGGATTACCACTACGAAGATCGGCGAACGAACATCGTTGCTGACTATACCTAATTCTATGGCTAGCCACAGCGGCGAATACTCGTGTCATGCAGCTAATCACGCCGGCACGGTTGTTCACACAACAACACTTAACGTTCACGGTATTCCCATACTCGTTAGCTACCCTTAGCCTCTACTGCACGTTGCACGCTTGCCTCGGCAATAATTTGGCCTTCTGGATTAACAGTATTGCCACACATCGTACCATTCGAAGCTGACGAGTCGGTGTTCGCTGGTGAAACAGTCCAACTCAACTGTCATGTGTCAAAGGGTGACTTGCCTCTTGATATCAAGTGGCAGTTTCCAGGATTTGATAATAGTTCTTCGCATCATGGCATAATGACGACTAAAATGACATCACGCACATCATTCTTATCGATCGCTGCGGCTAATGCTGGTCACAGTGGCAACTACACCTGTGTTGCCACCAACAGTGCAGGCTCCGCTAATCATTCCACTGCCCTTAATGTTCATGGTCAGTTTTATTATTTATTAATCACTTCGATTTTCATCATCATTGTATTGTTATGTTACCAACACCAGCGATTCGATGCACGTAGATGTGTAAATATAATTAGCATGAATTCTATATGCACATCTTTGAGCAACGTACGCTTCTTCATATTTAAGTTTGATCATCGTTTTTTTTATATTCTAATTTTTTTTTGTTTACTTCACACAGTTACGCCAAACATTTTGCCATTCGACGTTGATCAAGCCTTATTTTCTGGAGAGTCGGTACAAATGATGTGCCACATATCAAAAGGAGACAGTCCTTTAGAAGTGTATTGGGAATATAACGGGCACCCATTATCAAGACAGTTTGGATCGTTTTCAAAAGTTGGCGACAGGTCGTCGGTTTTAATGTTACCATCCGTTACTGGCGCACATAGTGGAAACTACACATGCATAGCAAAAAATCGCGCAGGAGTAGCTTCATATACAACAGTACTTAAAATAATCGGTATTACCTGCAAATCGGTTTTAACGCCTTTTAGTAGGATTAGACGTTTGTTTTTTTTTACTTTCCATAAATACCTCCCTTGTAATCGTATAATTTATATTTTGTCCGGATTCAAGTGGTTCCGCACATTATCCCGTTCGAAGTTGAAGAAACAATATTTGCTGGTGAATCTGTACATCTGACGTGTCACGTGTCGAAAGGAGATCGTCCTCTTCAAATAACATGGAGTTTTCAAGGAAATGACATCCCTTATCATAACAATATGGGTATAACGACTACTAAGTTAGGGGAGAAGGCGTCAGTACTGAGTATCCCGACGGCAATGGGACAGCACAGTGGAAACTACACATGCACTGCCAGTAACCGTGCCGGACGCGCACATCACTCTGCTCTCGTCAACATTCATGGTATTCTACCACCTCGATCCCTCCTTCCTAATAGAAAAAACTTAATAAAAATTAAATGTTTAGACTTTGCACGTTTAGATTTTGTCGTAGAATTCACTATTTATTTCTTATTTGATCAGTTCCTCCACATATAATGCCGTTTGAAATTGAGGAATCCATCTACTACGGTGAATCTGTTCAAATGACGTGTCACGCCAGTAAAGGAGACCGTCCCATGTCTATTACTTGGACGTTCGAAGGCCGAGACCTTTCTACTCACACTGGAATAAAAACTATGAAAATGGCAGAGCAGACTTCATTTCTAACCATAGCATCTGTAACGGGCGCTCATAGCGGCAATTATACATGTATTGCAAAAAATAGAGCTGGAGAAGACAGATATACAACCTCTCTTCATGTTAAGGGTATTTTTTTCATAGATATGCAGCATGTTTATATCACTAACGTTATTGAAATTTTTTGTTGCTCAGTCGTCCCACACATCAAACCTTTCGACCTGGACGAAGCCGTATTCGCAGGAGAATCTGTACATCTTGATTGTCATGTACCAAAAGGAGACACACCTTTGAATATTACATGGAGCTTCCAAGGCCAACTCGTGACTCAAAAGATGGGGATGAAGACAATGGCCGTAAGCGGGCGCGTGTCTATCCTTGATATACCAAACGCTTTGGGTCATAACAGTGGAAATTATACGTGTACAGCAACGAATAAGGCAGGCACAGCCAGCCATACTGCCGTCGTCAACGTTATCGGTACAAAATCTCAGTAGCTCCAACGATGCTTGCTTTTTGTTCAGTTCCTCCTGTGGTCCAACCCTTCTCGTTCGGGGACGTCGCCATGAATTCCGGACAAGTTGTAACGACTCCTTGTTCGGTTATTGAGGGTGACCATCCTCTTCAGCTACGGTGGCTCTTTGATGGTGAACCTATCAAACCAAGATCTGGGGCGACTGTATTCAATATTGGAGAAAGGAGTGCAATTCTTAGCATCGCCTCAGTATCACATAATCACGCTGGAAATTACACTTGTGTCGCGGAAAACGAGGCCGGAACCGATTCCCATACAGCAACTTTAATAATAAACGGTGCTTAATTCATTTCCTTAAATAAAAGATCGACACTCTTCACAACTTTACTAGTTTATTTAATTGTATTTTTATATTTTCGGTTGCGTTTATTTCATTCATAAAATGTAATTTATTATAACAACGTTCCAGTCCCGCCTAACATTTTGCCATTCACGTTCGGCGAGAAGCCCGCAAACGTTGGAGAATATTTGCAAGCCTCATGTACCGTTAACTTGGGCGACCTTCCGCTAACAATAACTTGGATGTTCAATGGACAACCCATTTCACAAAGAAACAACAATTATCTTATGACCAACTCGAAAAGGAGTAGCTTACTTATTATTGAGTCTGTGGACGCAAAACATGCTGGCTCGTATGCATGTATTGGAGAAAATCGTGCGGGCCGTAATTCTTATTCAACAGACTTAATAGTTTACGGTTAGTCTGTAATAACATTGATAAAATCCTATTATTTTGATCATTTTAGACAAAGTTTGTTTCAGTTCCTCCCAAGATTGCACCTTTCGTTGCCGGTCCTGAACCGGCATTTCTCGGTGATTACTTCGCTCTTCAATGCATAATAACCCACGGTGATCAGCCGGTACGCATTGAGTGGACAATCAATAACAAATCAGCCAACTTCGTTCCCGTCATCCGCGTCAGTAACATCGACCGAAGAAGTAGCGTTCTCACAATAGAATCGGTGGATGCCAAACACGCGGGCCTCTATAACTGTACTGCGACTAACGCAGCTGGTGTTGCGTCGTACACCACCGAATTGGTCGTAAAGGGTGCGAGTAACAACCATCTCAATATGATCTGACATCTTCTTCATCGTATCCAACTTCCTGTAGATTAATTGCTTCATTGTAAGATGTTTTATTGTCCTAGTTCCACCGTTGATAATGCCGTTCAGTTTTGGTGAGATGCCATCCAATCCTGGCGATGGAGTCGTAGTAAACTGCGTCGCTACTAAAGGAGACCTACCACTAGATATCTCGTGGACGTTTAGCAGTGAAACGTTAGATTCGAGTCTACACCGAGACATTTTGACGACGACCCTGGGCTCACGTGCTTCAGCTCTTACAATCAACTCAGTCAGCGCAAATCACCAGGGAAACTACACATGCATCGCGCAAAACGCGGCCGGCCGCGCCGAGTATGCCGCTACCCTCGTTGTCAACGGCACGTTTTTACTATTTCAATCTAAATCGGAAACTAACACCACAAAATCGCACCAACAAACGATAAACCCATTCACAGTCACTGCTCTTCTCTTCATATTCTTACCAGTCGCTAACATTGCCTGCCAAAAACAGATCTAACCCCAATATCTATGGTTGTTTCCAGTACTACCACGTATAGTTCCATTCTCATTTGAGACTCCGCTGTTTGCGGGGCAGGCGACTCAAGTCACTTGTTTAGTGTCAGAGGGCGATCTGCCCCTGGATATCCAATGGTACTTCGAAGGGCAGCCTTTAAAGGAGAAAGCCGGGGTCTCGGCAACTAAGATAGCGCAGAGAGCGTCTTTGCTTCTAATCGACCCGGCTGGGTGGTCGCACAGTGGCGCGTACGCGTGTCTCGCGCGCAATGCCGCCGGCTCGTCCAACTATACCGCCTCGCTTGAAGTCCACGGTATAACGCATTACGCCTCTGTACCCTCATTCCTAGCACGGACGAGCTTTGCGTAGTTTATTCATTGTACGCTTAAGTCTATTTAGCTATTACAGGAAATCTGTCATATCCACAATACAATAACAGTGATCTTAGTAAATGTTACACCTATGGCATTCATGTTTAAAATATTAGTATAATAATAAATGAAATCTACACAACACAGTGGGCTGTTTGATAGTAATTGTCGTTTTAGGAATCGGCTGCGGCTCTCATCGACGAAACCATTTCCTGTCCCTCCTTGCAATCTTTACTGTCCTCTCCTATCCGAATCCTTATGATCCCATCTTTGTTATTTATTTATGTATTATTTTGCATTTTTGATTTACATGCTTCAATGCTTAGCTGACTAACACTATATCTGATGAAGTATACATATATTTTTATTTATAACAGTAATTGTTTTAATCAACTAAATAACTTTACCTACTATAGATTATTTGTAAAGGTACAATTTTATGTAGGTGCTTTATTTCATCAGGTATTACGCTTTATGTTGCAGTGTGCTTTAATTTATGTGATCACAATTTTTTGTAGTTACGCTACGATTTATTTGTTGCTTAAATTAGAAAATAAAATGTCTTAAAAGCTTCCATAGCGAGCTTTGCCTCGTGTGTATCGACAATAAATAATATGTAAATTAATTTATTAGTCACCCTTTACATTTTCAATTATTCTCATTATTATTTTCATTATTAATTAATTGATTAATTATTTAGCAGTAATTGTATGTTATAGAAGCTTTTAAGTTCATAAGTTTTGTAAATATTTAAATTAATCTATTTAATAAAAAAAGGGTTAAAAAGAAAGTTTTATATTAAATATACTTTATTAAAACTATAACTATAAAAAGTTTAAATGTGTAAAACCCTAAAAATGTATCTGCTTTCGACTAGCAGAAAAGTTTATTAAATTATATTAATCAAATGACAATGTTTCTGTAATCAATCAATCTTAACAAAAACTTATATTTCATGTTTTTATTGCCATTGAAATAAATAAAATGGCAAGCAAAAATCATTGATCGTTTTGCACCAGAGAGATAAAAATAAATTGCATGAATAATTAAAATTTAATTTTGCACGACCACGTCAAATATGTGACCTACTACATTGTGTTATAATATTATAACGTTTTTAGTTCCTCCTCGTTGGATTTTGGAACCAACTGATAAGGCTTTTGCCCAAGGCTCAGACGCCAAAGTTGAATGTAAAGCCGATGGTTTCCCAAAGCCCCAAGTTACATGGAAGAGGGCTGAAGGTATGGCTAATATATTTTGTTTAAATACAATATTAAATTGGTCTTAATTTTTGCTAATTGGTTTCATATGACTTACTAGGGGACACGCCTGGCGATTATAAAGACCTTAAACCAAACAATCCCAATGTAAAGGTCGAAGAGGGTACACTTAGTATAAATAACATTCAAAAGACGAACGAAGGCTATTATCTCTGTGAAGCTGTCAATGGGATCGGATCCGGATTATCTGCTGTTATTTTAATCAGTGTTCAGGGTAAAGTATCAATATTTGATTTTGTGTTTACCAAGTTGTTAACAGTTTAAATTCGTGTAGTCGAAACACTAATGCACTTATTTGTAAATTATAGCTCCACCTCAGTTTGAAATCAAAATGAGGAACCAAACTGCCCGTCGAAGCGAACCAGCTGTACTGCAGTGCCAGGCCAAAGGGGAAAAGGTACTTACTTTTCACCTTTTTGATGCCGTTATTAAATATTTAAGTTCCATTCAAAATATTTAATCTCGCGCTCCTTACAGCCAATTGGAATCATTTGGAACATGAACAACAAACGACTTGAACCCAAATCCGACCCACGATACACGATCCGCGAGGAAATTTTGCCTGGAGGAGTGGTTTCCGATCTGAGCATTAGGAGGACAGAGCGATCGGACAGTGCACTCTTTACTTGCGTCGCTACCAACGCCTTCGGTTCCGACGACACCAGCATCAACATGATCATTCAAGGTAAGTCATTTTTGTAGTTCTGCTCGACTACATACTTGTGCAAAAAGTGTTCTTGTACAAAAATTCACAAAATAATCTAACTTGCAGAGGTCCCCGAAGCGCCATATGGTCTGAAGGTATTGGACAAATCTGGAAGAACTGTCCAACTGTCCTGGGCTGCACCTTACGATGGCAACTCGCCTATTAAGAAGTTCCTCATCGAGTACAAACGCGCTAAAGGCAACTGGGAAAAAGATATTGACAGAGTTCTTGTACCTGGCGATGCGACAGAAGCTGGCGTGTTTAGCCTCAGACCTGCCACTGCTTACCACATCAGAATAGTCGCTGAGAATGAACTGGGTACCTCGGAACCATCTGAAACTGTTACGATCATCACCGCTGAAGAAGCCCCGACTGGCCCGCCGCAAGACGTCAAAGTCGATGCTATTGACAAGCACGCGCTCCGAGTTACCTGGAAGCCACCCCCAACTCAGGACTGGAATGGTGAACTTCAGGGGTATGTATTATTTCTATTGTTTAAAATGTAGCTGTCTGTAGTAACTAATTTGTGTTATTAATATTTGAATATGAATAAGAACAAAAATAATTTATTCAGAAACCACGCAAAGAATGGAAAATACAAATGTAAAATTATATCATTATTATTATATACATATTTGCAGATATTACGTTGGTTACAAACTGGCTTCAAGCAACAAGTCATTTGTTTTTGAGACCGTCGACATCTCCAAGGAATCTGGCAAAGAACATCATCTAGACATTCTGAATCTGAAGTAAGTTTTAAAAAAATACTTTACGTCATAAGTTTTCATTCACCTGTATATTAGTTGCGATTCATTAATATTCATGTCTTTTCTAGAACATACACACAATACGCAGTCGTAGTTCAGGCTTTCAACAAGATCGGATCAGGTCCAGTGTCTGTTGAAGTCCGAGCGTATACTGCAGAAGGCGCCCCTTCTGCTCCCCCTCAGGATGTCCTCTGCACCACTCTTACTGCTCAGACAATCCGTGTGTCTTGGATCTCTCCCCCTCTTGCTGCTGCAAATGGACTTATCAAAGCATACAAAGTTATCTATGGACCCAGTGACACGTGGTACGGTATGTATCACATGCAAAATCTTTTTTTTTTCGACATGAAATAAGTAGGCTAATTGACTGTTTTTTGAAAAAGAGTTAATATTGTTGGTAATATCCAAATAAAACACCAAAAATTTTTTTTTACCTTTAAAAACATTCAACAATATTATTTCAATCTTTACGTTTTTTCACGCCTGCAAAAACCCTTCGGCTATAATTTACTGTTTCATGACGTCACAGCCCTTTGAATATCCATTGAGTTATAAAGTACTAGAACACTAGAACAGGCATGTTAAAAAATCTCTGCCGACGACAAAAATAAAACATTTAGAAATGTATGTCTTACAGTAATCATGTACTATTTTTTATTCTTTTTATTCAGTTTCCAGTTTGTTGATTTTATACATTGATATTTTGTTGTAAAAAGACTTACCATGATTGTTTACGATACAAGACAAGCAAAGAATAAGTTGTTTTGATGGTTTATTTCAGATGAGAAGACAAAAGATACTAAAATCACTGCTAGCAGCGAAACGATTCTCCACGGACTGAAAAAATACACGAACTACTCAATGGAAGTGCTCGCTACTACTAACGGAGGTGATGGCGTTCGATCTACACCAATTCATTGTCAGACTGAACAAGATGGTGAGTTGCGGACAGAGTTGTGTTATAGGTACTGTTTATAAATTGTGAACCGTAACAGGACTAATGACAATAATATTTCACAGTACCTGAGGCACCACGCGCCGTGAAAGCTCTCGTCATGGGCCAAGAGTCGATCCTTGTTTCGTGGAGGCCGCCCGCGCAGCCAAACGGTGTCGTCACTCACTACAATGTCTACACTCAAGCACAAAACACCGAACCACAACCTAACAAGGTACACATTTCATCAAAAAAACTGAAACTTATTCTTCTTGTCATGTCATGTTTTTTTTGTCATGGTCATGACAAGACATCGCAGCGTCGAAAGTTTTGAAAGTATCTAAGTTATCTAAAAGCATAGAAACTTGCTCGCTATTCATTTGATGTTTACCAGATTAAATGTATTTTAGGTACCCGCATCTCAAACTAGCTACTCTGCGACTGAATTAAAAGCTGGCCGTTACGACTTCTGGGTCACTGCTTCCACCATCATCGGAGAAGGACAACCCTCAGCCACAGCTTCTTGCAGCCCAAGCGATGAAGGTCTGCAATCTCTTCTAAATTTGTATTTTTTGTAACAGATTATGTATTTAATAATTTTTTTTTTTTTTAATGATTAGTCTATTATTTTCTTTTAGGTGTAATGAAATAATGTATTATTAATATAATATTGTTTTATTTATTTCAGTTCCCGCTAAAATTGCTTCATTCGATGAATCGTTTACTGCAACTTACAAGGAAGATGTTAAACTACCCTGCCTCGCTGTTGGTGTGCCATCGCCCAATATCATTTGGAAGGTAATACTACGCGTGCTTTAGTGCCCGCTTTAGACGTCAATTACCAATAAATTTGGCTATGCTAACCACTTTGAGGCGTATATGATGAATGCTGCTCACGGGAGAACGAAGTTGAATTAAAGCCGTTTCCATTGCCTAATTCGGCTAGGATCGACTAAATAATAATATCCTTGTTATTCGAGCCATAAATTATGCTTCGACTTGGCTAAAATCTATAAATCAGTAGATTGTCTTTCATTTGACAACATGATCTTATTCAATCGCCAGTGGCAAAATGCAGATACGAAAAGGACTTATACTTATAAGCATGGGTATCAAAGCATGGTTACAAGATCTTGCCCGGAAACTGCCGAATAAAGTAAACAAGTTTGCATTCACAGTTCGCGTGTCGTGTCATAAAAATATGCCGTTCCTAGATCGGTTTCATTGAATATCCAAGTGCGCCAATTCCTATCGCAGAATGAAGCTGCTTGAATCATTTGTTAAAATAAACGAGGTTTTATGATGATACCTTTATAACAAAACTTACTTTTGTAACAAAATTTGAAATCGTCCATTTAGGTTAAAGGCCAGCCCCTGGTGCCGTCGGAGCGCGTCCGCCAGCTGCCCGAAGGCTCGCTGCAGATCGCGGGCGTGGCTCGCGAGGACGCCGGCGAGTACTCCTGCCACGTCGACAACCAGTTCGGAACCGACACCGTCACTCACACACTCTCTGTTCTTGGTATGTAACTTAGACGCTAACTAACTATAGGTAATTATTATGGAACCAAAATAGAACCCGCGAAAATTATCATCGTCGCCATTATCACTTTTAAAACGTAGTACCTATTACTTGTTCAGTGATCACTTTTGAAGCTATCTATCACATGGAGAGTCCGCTGTACTCTCGCCTCGCTTTGAATTAGCTCGCAAATCGCTAGTGTTATAAGATAACGCTCTAAAACATAGCCATTATATAACTAAGCAACAAACCTTGTTTGATTCCAAATAAGAAGTAACCGTTATAATGACCGCGGTTAAGACATCAGCTAAAGCATCACTCCCCTCACAGCGCCGCCGTTCCCGCCTCAGCTCACGGTGGCGTCGTCGTCCGTGTCGTCGCTCACCATCCGCCTGAAGCCCTCCGACCACTCCGACCAGTCGCCCGCCGCCGGGTACACCATCCACTACAAGCAAGAGTTCGGAGACTGGGAGACTGTTCAGGTAAGCTTGCGATTGTGAATCGGCGTTCTCGATCATTTTCAATGGGTAGTTTGAGTAATTGAATGGGGAAGCACCGGCAAAACTAATCTCAGATTGCGCCAGTGTGTTTTGTTCTTGTCAAACACATTGTCATCACATTGTCAACCAATGTCAACGTAAATGTTAATGTTTGATTATTATTTTTTGTGCTTGTTAGATAATCAAAAAATGTATTTGCCATTGAATTTGACTAGTTTAAAACAATATCAGAGATAATATGATTATTGTGTTTACGTATATTTAATATAGTAAAAGTTACAGGAAGCTGCTGAAATGATAATGATGATAACATATAATATTATATGACGTGTTTGACGCAAGTTTGACACACCTTGACAATTTAGCAAAACCTAAGTAGTGATTCTTTGATCAGTGGTAGAACCATTGATCATTAATCACTACTGGCAGGACCAGGCACAATGCGACACCTATTGGATAAATGTGCAGTGTGGTTCCTCATTGTCGGAACCTTCTTAGACAAATAACAATTATACTCTACTCACGGTATTGTGTTAACGTACAAATAACACGTACTAGTAACTAAATGACAAATTAAGTTTGAATTATATCAAAATTAGTAAGTTTATTACCAGCACGGCTTAATACACTAATGCTAGTAGCTTGCGAGTAGTCTCATTATTTGGATATCAACATACTAGCATGTGAATCCGAGGTTTTAGAACGTGCTTACTGGATTTTTTACATTCTAACAGCACCTGTGTTAAGTTAGCCCTAAAGAAATAGCTTGATATTTTCTCACAGTGGCGTATTCATTATTTATTTTAAAACTAATTAATCTTATTTATTGTAATTTTAGATTCCAAGCAATACTGATACATACACACTGGAAAACTTGGTTTGCGGAACTAGATATCAACTTTACGTCACGGCCTACAACAGGTAAAACTAATTATCTTTTAGAGGTTTTGTCAGAGAGAAATAAGATGACTAACAAATTATGTTCACTTATGATAATGTTTTTCGGCTGGCATTATTTTAATAAAAGGTCGTGTGTAGTTTCTTGCCTACGTCACATAGCAAGTTTTGAGTTTTTAAATAGTTTGGTATTGATGCCTAGTACCGACATAAGCATCAATACTATCATTAATTAATAAGTAGTTTAGATTATCAAGATGAATGATGTCTAATCGATTATATTGATATCAACAAAGTATTGACAATAGTGTTTCCAATCGATTGTCTTTTAAACACACTACCAATATTTATTTTATTTATTTACATATAACTAAGATCTTATTCATACTAACAGAATGAATGATTATACCAACTAATCATCTTAGTAAATCTATCCAAAGACCTTAGTCAATATTAACCTAATAGATTCAACATACTTGTTTAAGATTAACATTGATTGAATCAAATAGATAATGACAGATGAAATAATAATTTACTATAATTATATAGGTACTTGTTAGAATTAATAATTAATAACTTGTTTAGTTCATTCACAGATAAAGTTATTGTTATAAGTATTGAGCTTTGATAGATTTAAGTATTTAATATTCACTTTATTCAATTTAACGTCAACTAAGAGAAAATCTCTCTCAGTTGGCTCACATTTTTTTAGTGTAGTCTACAACTGATCGGTTTCAGCCTACACGAATCGATTTTATCGATCGGCAATACGTGGTAACACCAAGTTAAGGCTGTTCCCCAATTTTGAGGTTTTTTAAATTTTCTATAGATAAGGATTACTTATGGAGGAGATGCATAGATTTTTTTTCCGACGTAGTTTAAAAGCCTGTTTTCGTAAATATAAAATAGATTAAATACCAATTTTAAAAATAAAACTATGAAGATCATTGTTATCTTTAAATTATATTTATATGCATTAAATAAAGAGTAGAAAGCTGCTAAAAAGTAGGAAAAATCGAGTTACGCTAAAGTTTTGGTGGGATACGGCTCTATCCCGAATGTACCGTCCGCAGCATCGGCACGGGCGAGGCGTCGGACATGGTGGGGGCGCGCACGCGCGGCTCCAAGCCGCCCGTGCCGCGCGCCGCAGACTTCATCGAGGTGGCCTCCACCTCCGTCACGCTGCACTTCAAGCAGTGGCTGGACGGCGGCTGCTCCATGAGCCACTTCGTCGTCGAGAGCAAGAAGAAGTAAGCGCTAACCTAGCTCTCCAGCGTTGCCTTTAGCGTACATTTGACCTACCTCTTTAGCCTCTCATGTGTAAACTGTAATTGGCTCCATTTACGTACCTTTTGAACTTACCTAAAATATGTGTAAAACGATCTAAACGCTGCATGTAACTCGTTTTCTCACGCCTAGAACACAAAAACTTTTGGTATGAAAACATACAAATGTATATATATAATGTACCTTTTGGGAACTCAGTTGCGGCAACACTATCATGCGCACATACAGTATATGCATTGACGAAAGGCTGTCCCGTTAACCTGTAATACTATAGCGTCCATGCACACTAATAACCCATGTATAATAAACATGATTTTGATATTAAAACATCTTAAAATAAAAAATAATGAATGTCCGACTCTTATCACCAAGAGTGTGACAGAAAAGCGACGTTGTCAATTCGCCCTGCGCAAATACTTTAGTTTCTATTCTTCATTACGATTTTGGTTTTAAAAAGGGCGTTTTTAATTTATATATATAAAACAAAGTTGGGTTAGTTACACTATTTATAAGTCAAGAACGGCTGGACCGATTTTTATGATCATCGATTTGTTTGTCTCCGCCCCGAATAGCAGAATAACTATATAAAAAAACACGAAAATATTCATTTATTTAAATTCATGATGATGATGATTCAATTAAAAATTAATAATTGCATGTCTTCTATCTAATCTTGTAGCTTACCTGTAAATAATTTGCCCCATTCAACAAACATTAGTGGATTACTAACCGTGCTCGCACCACCACCGTAAAATGCCGCTCAGTATAAAAATAGCAGTTGCCGAATATCGAAAAAAATACAGGACGTAACGTTGACACTTAAGCAAATATTAGGTCGCTCAAATATTATGAAGCTTCTTATTTTGTATATTATGTAACTCAAATTAATGTTGTAAGTTGCTGTTCTGTTGATTTCTCGTCACTCGCAGTTAGTCGCTCACTTAGTATTAATATAACGTAAATTAATTATTTTTGATACTTAAAACTTTAATTTACAGTCACTCGTTTAAATACTACCCAAAAAAAACAATTGATTTTAGTATCAATTATTTTTTTTTGGGATTTGCACCTTAAACTGCAAATTATTTTTCACTTAAAGGCAAACATTACCCTTATATACATACCTTTCTATTTGTATCTCTGTAACATTTTAGGAATTGAAATAACATTTTATCCTTATCACAGGGGTGCTGTTGAATGGAACCAGATCTCCAATAATGTTAAGCCTGCCAGCAACTTCGTCGTTCTTGGTAAGTTGGTTTGTATTACATAGTTAAATGTATCGAAAACGAGGCACCCAAACTCAACTGATTTTCGTGTTCTTTCAGACCTGGAACCAGCTACTTGGTATGTTCTGAGGATCACGGCACACAACAACGCAGGATTTAACGTCGCTGAATACGAAGTCGCTACCCTCACAGTTACTGGTGGTATGTTTTAACAATTTTCATTAAACTTATATTTAAAGTAAGAGTATATTCTACGAACTTTCACCATAATAAATCATTCATGTTGCTAAGATTTTTTTTTATTACTAGGGTTAGTTTGGGTTATTATTTCTGTCTGCAATTACGTAGGTATGTTATGGTTTATAATCGATTTGCACTTAAAATATGATTGAATTAAATTCTCATCTGAGTTAAATTATGTAACGACTAAAAAGTACCTGAAATGCATCGCCTTATTTTAAATTACGTTTATTTTGTGCTACTCACCCGCGTCAACGGAGTCACAGCTAACCGGCGAGTTGCATTTCAGGTACTATCGCCCCCGCGCGCGAGGTGGGCGGCGGCTCGCTCACGACGGAACAGACGCTCAAGATCATCCTGTCGCACCTTAACCTAATCGTGCCCGTCGTCGCCGCCGTCCTCGTCATCATCATCGCGATAGTGGTGGTGTGCGTGGTGCGCGGCGCCCGGGACCACCACAAAGGTACACCGTGTTGTAGGAACTATCGCGCCTCTGCCCGGCAACGCCGACGGCGAGAGGGAACTGCCGCCCTGGGTGCGGGCCTGGCTCGAGCCGGAGGTGCTCGTGCCGATCCTGGCCACCATCGTGGTATTCATCGTCGGCGTGGTCGTGATCTGCCTGACCCTGGCCCGCAGGAACACTCCGCATCGCCTGCGAGGTCAGAAGGACGGTTACTGTATGTATGGTGCGTCGCGCGCCGCTTCATATTTTATTTTTACCATTCGACACGTTTTTACTTTTTATTCCGAACATGGTTTTCGTATGGAAGAAAATTATGATGTCATCTACATTGTATGATTTTATCAAAATTCATCTTTTATCTATTGTTTGCAATATAATATTCTGTCATTAATCAGATTTTTATCAGATGTTAATTTAAGTGATGCGCCGAACATGTGGATATGAAATGGAATGCAATTTGCTGCAATACCAAAATGTTTTAATGATCACATTCGAACACCCTGAACGACATTCAGTACATTACAAATACAAACATTTGTTACCAATAATTGCAAACTGATAAAAGTATTCTAACTTGCTAATCTTTGTAATAAATATGCGCAATGCAGCTTAATGAAACACGCTAACGCATTAAACTCTAACAGTTTTGTTTTATATTTGGAATATATGACATCTTTATCTACATTTCATATCCGGCATTATTTTTTATGTGGCTAGCAATAAAATTTGGACGAACACCGATGGAATTTAGACTGGTATAAAACATATTTTAATTGTACACGAATATTTTTATTTTATTGTACAACTATTTAGTTAGCAGTTGTAAGCTGTGTCTTTTCATTCAATACAATGAAAACTTTATTTATATTGCTACGCCGTTTCATGCAACCGCTTCGGGTTTAGCTTTTAGTTTAGTTTCAAAATTGGTACAAAACAATAGACACCATTGTTTTTCCTTTTTGGAAGTTATTATTATTGCTCGTCACATTAAAAAAAAATGCTAGATAAAATTATGTCTTTTAAAAATTAAAGAGGTAAACAGACCGCTAGGCATTCCACGTTACCATGCTTGATCTTGTCTCTTAATGTCTTGTTATACAAAAAGTTGATTTTTGATCAATTAAATTAATGTACAGTTAACTTTATTTCAAAGTCTAGCACTTTGCAATAAAGTTGAAAATCATTTGCCCTAGCATCCTGTCGAACACAGTACCCCAATTTCATCAATTTAACAGTAGTTTCAATCCAGTTTCGATTCGGTCCCATTAACATGACTATCACAAACGGTATTATTGTAAACCTATAATAATACGTAAATTTACAAAAAGTTATTAATGCGACTGAAAAAGATACAAAAAAACTCATTACTGTTTGTTTCATTTTCAGTCGCATTACGAACTAAAATTTATTTTTTTGAGTTACTACACTGAATTTTGACTAGTGACAAGAGTGGCTGAATTTAGCTGACAGTCAAATTAGTCAGAAACGGTCAAAAACAGTCATTTTTAGTCACTTTGTAATATTTCAGTCTTAATACATCTCTAATTGCGATTGTCTGCTGTTAAATTCGGGGCATCGTAGTACTGGTCGTGCGAAACGCGGTGATCGTAGTCGTATCTGACGGAGCGTGTTTGTGTTCGTGTCTGTGGCAGACGACGCGGTGTACAACGCGTCGCAGGCGGCCATGGGCGGCGGCGGCGGCACGCTGGACAAGCGCGGCGGGCTGCGCGACGAGCTGGGCTACATCGCGCCGCCCAACCGCAAGCTGCCGCCCGTGCCCGGCTCCAACTACAACACCTGCGACCGCGTCAAGCGGCAGGCCGTCATCAGTGAGTACGCGCACCGGGGACGGGGACCGGACTTACCGTAACAGGGTTCAGGCGTTGTCGAACTACCAGGATGTTTCTACGAACTCCAAAAAGATTAAGGGGTCGTTGAGGGGAAATCCATGAAGCACCATACCCTATAGAGTAGAAATGTTCACGAAAATTCCGCCTTTGTTTAATCTCTGACTGTACTGTTTTAGTATGGGCGAGAGTTGATAGGACTTGTCAGTTCATACTTAATGTAAGCGAAAAATCACTTACGTGTTTCCGTGTTTGGAAAAAGATGTTCCATATTGCTGCTTTATAGGGTTGCTCGATGGGGGAAGCGCACCATTTGACAGATAGACGCTTAATGTATGTGGATTTTGTAATTGTTTAAGGTCAGAATGACGTTGACAATGTTTTGAACCGTAGGGTTATTTTGAGCGTATAATTTTAACCTCGGTACCCTCAAAATTTTAATAGGTACACTAGCTTCCGCTTCCGGAATATTTTTCCCGTTATTGCAACATTTTTCATTAGATGTTCCGCTTATATTGGTCATAACGTGTTGTTAAATAGCACAACCTTCCTCGATACATGGACTATCCAACACAATTTTTTTTAAAATTCGAATTATTAGTTCCTGAGAATAGCACGTCCAACCAAACAAACTAAAGTAACAGTTAGTTTATAAGTTAAAAAAAACATATAGGATGATAGGGATTACTTTATACAGGTACAATACTGTCAAAAAATATTAATCACAGATGTAGCTGTTACATTCGCAAAACAAACGAACAGTTGAATTTATTGAGGGATGCAATGAATATCTCACAAAAAATACCATTGACTTCTATCTGTTGAACGGTGAGAGATAGCCTTAAGAGCGTACATCCGGCCACGAGTTGCAGGCAAGATGTTTTTATACACTTTATTATATGGCATCAGCAACCTGGGACTTGCACGCGTCCACTAAACGGTATGAGACGCATTCGAGCCACACATGCTAATGGCCACGGTGGTTGTGGTAACGCTTAGGGACCTGAAATTCGGTTATCATACCTTCGTAAATCTACTAAAAAGGAAAGGGGATAGATAGATTAGGTTAAATCGTTTTGAGGTTTTCCTTGGTGAAACATGGGTTACATGATTAATTACGGTACTAGATGGTGATGGTAATAATAGTCTGTCAACAACGACACAACTTGGACGAGAGAAGTGGATGACCCGATCAAACATCTGCCGCAAAGTAAATCTAATTTTACTATTTTTTACTCTTACTCTATTATAAAATGCTTACCCTATGTGCTATATGCTGCACGGCATTCAGTCCTATTGCACATTTTTTACTTATAATATAACATTTTATTCGGTATTAAATAAAGGTGAAGGCTTATTATGTAAGCTTTATGTTGTCCTTAGTTGTTATTACCTACCTACTCGTAATCCGAAAATATTTTGCTATATTTTTCGGGTTTTGAGTAGAAAAACAAACAATGCTGAATTAAACAATCAAAGGTATTTATACCTATAACGAATTATTTCTGCATTGGTGAACTAATGAAATATTTCAAATACATATTATTCTTCTTTGGCCTTATTATTTTTAGTCTCCATTTTTTTTTTGTGTTTACGCTAGTCAGAAAAGGTTTTTATCACCTAAATCTGTTTTTGTCTAGTGCAGACACACCATGTTCCTTGTAGATTTTATGTTCATGCTTTGCTCTCAAATATCGTCTCTCCTCACGTACAAACGCGTAAACAAAACAAAAACACTACTTATTTGCAAATACAATTTAGAGTACTCTCGACTGGTGTCGTTTATTGGGTAAGTTATTTAAGGCGAAGGGTAAGGAGGAAACACGTAAATTTATGGCGAAATCCTAGATATGGGATGTGAAAATTAATATATCATGTAACTTATATGTTGAGGTTTTACCCGTAGTATCTAAATACTAGTTATAGTTCTTATAATCACTAAAAATATTTCAAAGTACCGCGAATACCGCGATCTTATTATACACGTTTATATTTTAAACGAGGTTTTTGTTTAGTTTCAAACTTGGCATAGTTATTTATAGCATTCTTGCCTTTTCTTTGTAATCTTTAATGGAATTCACTCTTTGCGCCACTTTCCATGAGCGGATATTTGGCTCGTAATGATAATCAGGCGTTTTTGTGCGCCACGAAAAGGGCGTCGACCGCCTCGCGCTCTACGCGCTTAGAGCGAAGTTGCCACTCTGCCAGAGCATTCCCAAACGTGCGGTTTTGAGTTTTTATTTTATACTCGCCAACTAGTACAGAGTATTCGCCGCAGCGAGTATATATCCAATAAAGTAGAAATGTCATTAACTTTGTTGGACAGCCGCTCGGTCATTTATCAGAGGCGTAGGTACGGCGAGCCAACAAGGACCTTGCGCAGTGCACATACGGTGTATTTTTTTCATGAATGAGTTAAATTATCCACGCGTACGATTTGTAACAGCGCATAGGAATAATTTAATGTATTTTTTATTTTATTTGTTCTTTGCATAGTTCGATAAGGTTGATGATTTTGAGCCACTTCTAAAGATTTGGCACCCCTTTGCAATGTAACCCTGTATGTATTATCTTAAGCACGGAATAGATGTCGCGCGAATCGATACTCAATGCCCAAGGGCCTTCCCCTTCGCCTTAATAAGTAAGTCACGCACCGGGATGCTATCGTCAGGCATACATATAGTGCATTTAGGGAGACGATATGTGAGGGTAGGCGAAGCGATGTGCGTCCCGCATGCGTATTGCGTATTGCGTATGCGTAACGCAGTAGTGTGGTCCAGTGGGCGCGCACTCGACGTGGGACCCGCGCCGCCACCACTACGAGCGCGTGCGCCGCCCGCGCCTGCGCCGCGCCGGCTCCGGCGACACCGTCTCCATAGGTCAGTGCTTCGCGCGCCTGATACCGGACTCGATACTCGATACTCGATACTCGACTGATAATCGATTGCGACGAACGTTACCGCCGATTCACATACAACTGTGTTCTAGTTTGACCACAAACGCTTTACCGCTCTCTACGTAGCTTCGTGGCGAGACCCAGGTGCGGGCTAAGTCGCATCATTCAGTGAATTCGACGACAACGTTCGCGGCGGTAAAACGCGTTACGTGCACCAGACTGTGTACGCTAAATGCACATGAGATATTTTTTTATAAAATAGATCAGAGAATAAAAACCCCTCGGTATAATGCTTGTAAACTATACATTTGCATACAGGTACTACGAATCGCTCGCGATCGAATATCGAGTAGAACTTGCGCTAGGCCCTTTGCTTGCACGCTTGCTTGTATTGTTTGGTATGTTAAGGGGGCGAAAGATTACGAGACAATATACGATACGTAAGAGTATATTTATTGTCACCTATGTGATACGCAATGTGAGCTATATGCGTCTGGTTTTATAACAGATCAAACATTGGAAAACAAATGTTGAGTAATTAGGTCAGACTCCTTTTTAAAAGGTTTTATTTAATTCTAACATTAAAGATTTTTTTTTTGTTGCATTCGTGTCTACAAAGCACACAATACATTTGTTTTCCAAATTGAAGTAAAAACTGGAAGTCACACTAAAATGTACTTCATAGAAGAGTGCTACTAACCATGCTTGCCGAGTAAGTATGTACCGTTTTGCGTTTATTTTCATTTTTGTACGCTTCGTTCTAACCCCAGTTATATATTATTTGCTAAGTATTTGACTACGTATAACAAACTTGTTCGACAAAAGATGAGTACATATCCTAATCAGGTTTTCCTCGAAACATATCTTATAGAACATGTTGTGTTTTTTTAAACATATCTTTAAAGTGTTCATAAACTTCCACTTGAATAATATTTTATTGAATAAAAATACAATCTTTTATTTTTGTAAAATAATCCAGTTTCACGCACGAAATGGTCAATTTAATCAGAATGAAAACTAACAATCACTGTATTTTTTGAATAAACAGAATGCTTCGCTCACCATTGGCCATGAGTTAACTTTACTGATGTACAAGAAATAATTCGCATTACTTTTTCAAACGTCGATCGTATATCATTATTTGGGTCTACTTGCACAACCCCAAAGCTTTTCTTTATTTGGGCTAAACCCTGGTATTTAATCATCATTCTACAGGCTGTCCCGTAACTACCGGATCACCTTGTAACCACATATTCCATACATAATAGTGAAAAACTTTTATTCTATGACTTTAAAATATGCATATATTTTTTTAGTTTTTCTATACAAATTCAATCGGCTATTTGGTAATTTTGTATGGGAAGTTGTTATATTTTCATGCAAATTTGCAAGTCGTAAAACAAAAGTTGTTACCATGATGTATAGAATATGTGGTTACAGGGTGATCCGGTAGTTATGGGACACCCTGTATATCTGTCAGTTTTTAAAGTTTATAGATACATAATGTTGTTTTAAGGGACATTAGCATATTTGTCATAAACCTAGATTATAACATCTTCGGTCTTTATCAAATTTATAATGATATTTAAAACCGATTTCAAATGGGCCTAAATCTAGACAGTTGTGCAAGTAGATCTTAGTCCAATATAAAAACGTAACTAATATAAAGCAATTGTAATCACAACAGGCATGGAGGACGAGATCTGCCCGTACGCGACGTTCCACCTGCTAGGCTTCCGCGAGGAGATGGACCCCAGCAAGGCGCTGGCCTTCCCCCACCACCACCCCGCGCACGCCGGCACCCTCGCCCACCCGCACCCTCACCACCCCGCTCACTCGCGCGCCGGATCTCAGAGCATGGTATGTTATGTATTACACTCGCGTGACTACGCACTATCAGAGAGAAACGAGAGAGATGAACCTGAGGTTTAAGTTTACAGACTAGCTAGCGATAGCATAATTATTCTGTATTACCATTTAGTTTGCTTAAAACGTATCGGATAGAGGCTTCATCCAACTGTCTTTCGATTCAAATGTGTATCTTAAAGAATAAACAAAATGGTAGACCTGTGGCGAGTGTACAAAATTAGAACCTAATCATTAGACTTAAAATATATACTTTATTTCACTTACGCCAACCTTGCTTCTAGCGTGCCAATTTTAAATTCGATTTTACGTTTATGCAACGCGCTAAAATGGCACTAGATTAGATACAGTATAAAAATAGGAATAAGGTAAGGTCGTACGCGACTTTTCAACAATTTCAACTTCAACCATTATTCCAGATTAGTGTAAATATCTGAGAAAAAGTAAACGTTTTGACTACCATTAACTTTATAATCATTTGAAAGTACAAGAGATTGAAATCTACATATCTTGCGAGTGTGACGCTCATCACAAAAAACAAAAAGTGGAAAATAAAATAGTAATATTTTGATTTTGTAGTCTACTGAATTTTAACTTGCTTAACAGTCGATTTACGAGGAGACCAATTAGACAGAAATAGAGAGAGAAAACCCGATGAACGAAATGCTTTCACTCCCGCAACAAACCGCTTTTAGCACACGAAGCTGTCAATACTGCTACATAATCGTACATTTATTCGTACTCATTGTTGTCGTGGTTTCCAGCCCCGTGCCAACAGCCGCTACGCCCGCAAGAACTCGCAGGGAGGCCAGAGCGCCATCTACTCCACCGCCCCCGAGTACGACGACCCGGCCACTTGCGCTGAAGAGGACCAATACGTCAGTCTTATTGCGTTACCTTTGTATTTTAACTTTGCTAAGTAATACAGATATCCATACTTTTCGCCCAATAAGGTTTTACGATGGATACCCTTAAACTATAATATCATTGTCATTCGTTAGTTGAAACTATTGAATAGACACCAAAAACGCTTATAATTATCCAGATCATAAAATCGTTTGATGGTTATTGTAAACTCTGGTAAAAACTAGGATACGTCACATTTCTTTTGTTTTATATTGAATGGTCATAATTGGACCAAAAGAGTGAAAAAAGATTTATTAATGTCGTTCTTATCCTTTCCTTCTTTAAGCCTTGGTGCATGTTTTACTCAATAATACGCGTCGCGTTTTATCAGCATTAAATCTGCGTTTACGCATCCTTCCAAAACATAGATACAAAGAATAAAACTAGAGTTGCCTATCGATATTCCACTATCGCTAAACTATCGATAGTTGACGTCATATCAATAGTATCGATAGCCTATCGATAGTGTTATACTGGGCGAAACTATCAATAGTTGAGCAACTCTAAATAAAACTTGATGAGTGAAGTAACGTTGGGTCCCGCTCGGTTTGTCAGCGCGCCCGCTACTCCCGGCCGATGTACGCGTGCGGGCCCGAGTACGACGAGCCCGCCTGCTGCGCGCCCGAGGACGAGCAGTACGCCGGCGCCTACGGCACGCCCTACTCCGACCACTACGGGTCCCGCCCCAGCATCGGTGAGCGTAGCACCTACCTAACTGAGCGTAGAACCGCACTTCGAACACCTATCCTGTGAATGCCATACTTTTGATTTTGTACGACAATTTAGCTGACGAAATTTGGCTGTAGTCCGTTCATCTCTGGTTGGCTAATATTGGAGATCTCTAAACTATCGGTCGGCTTTCCGTTTGCCTTTTGTTAACTAAGACTTGCACGGGGTCAGGAGACGTATTTTTGAATCATGCTAATTCCAATCCGAATACGAAATCGCAAGACTGGCATGCGAATACCTAAAATCACTATTTTTGAAAATTCATTCCGTGAATTCTGCTACGGGTGGTCCTACCCACTCGTTTTTCGTGTTCTACTAGTAGAAAGTACGGAAGAATGACATTGACAAGTAAACATATGGTTGACAGAGATTTGATGACCTCCGTAGCCGAGAGGCGAGCATACCGGACTTGGTTTCGCTATCTCTGAGGTTCCGGGTTCGATTCCCGGTCGGGTCAATGTAGAAAAATAACTTTTCTATATTGCCTCGGGTCTAGGTGTTGTGATACTGTATCACATTAGTATTGTGTTGTTTCTGATTTCTGTAACACAAGTGCTTTGGCTACTTACCACAGGATCAGAGCAATGTATGTGATGTTGTCCAATATTTATTTATTTATTTATTTGACATAATAACTTTTTATTTACGTTCGTTAATGAGTTTTTGCTTTATGGTTTATAATATTTTCTGCGTGAAACAAAAATAGTTTCAAGATTGTAATTTAATAGCAACACTTATTTCGAGTGATTTAAAAATGCGTAAAATCGAAAGCAATAGAATCTATTTTCATACACGAATTGTTTTCGTTCGAATTCAAGATTAATTTCTAATGCTTCAAAAATACGTCTCCAGGCCTTTATAGGGGGATGAAAAGTTTCAACGATCGCCAAGTTTTGATCGGAGTCTATATGTATTTCGATACCATTGACAAGAAGAAGAATGAAGTTAGATGAAGAATTTATACCTACTATAAAATGGAGTATGATCGAGTCGAATCATTATCACCGGTCGCGCACTTTTATATTGTGGGGTTGTGTTTCTGAGCTAGATAAATAAATATTGGACAACATCATTGTTCTGATGCTAAGCAGCCAATGCACTGTTATAGTCTGTTATAGTAGTTGTATATACATCTAAAGTTGGTTTAGTTATTGAAATTATTATTTATTTTAAACTCAAGTTTTGGCATTTGTAGGACGTTTTAGGAAAGCTTATACACTAAATTCACGCAATATACCATGCTATAGACCACATTGCTTTCGCAAAACACAGCTGTAAGAATAGATAATAAATGTAGATGGTATATACTGAAAAAGTCATGATACTACAAAAAGGTAAAGCTAAATCACTTTATCACAGATAAAGTTATCACGCCATAAAGCAATCATTTGCCCTCTATAAATCATAAGCCTCTTTCTTCTTTCAAATAGTTACATGAAAAAATGTTTTAATATTACTATGTATCAACGAATCATACTTTTAATAGGAACCCGCAAGTGCGGCGGATCCCCCGAGCCTCCCCCACCCCCACCGCGCAACGCCAACAACGACAACAACTGCTCCTCTTCCTTCAACGAAAGCAAGGACTCCAACGAAATCTCTGAAGCCGAATGCGACCAGCCACGCAACTACCCCGGTATGTGACGGGGCGCTTCGTTAACTCACATGTCATCACCTAACTCATATCCATTTACCTAACGGGTTTGCGATAAAATTAGGGAAAGTATGACATGAAATTTACACATAGGTGCTAAACGTAGTTCGACGGGCCCGGAGCGTACTTGCGTCACTCGCACAGACTAGATTCTAGCCGATCCGGCCCGTGCTCCCGTGACGGGAGCTTTCTCCGGGTTCCCGTCGAAGCGTGCTGACACATTGAATAAACAAAATGTCTTGGGTACTTATAATATAGCAAACAGTGGAGTCGTTTTAGCAAGAACATATTTTACATCCTTTATCGCTAAGCTGCTCTACCCATAAACGTACCATTCAGGCAATGCGACTATGGATATAATTAAATCATACTTAACACTATCAACCCGGGCACCCAACATACATTCCAACGTAGCAATCATAATCATAGCTCATATATTTTTATCTTCTGCCAGGGACACATTTCACAAATTATGTAAAAGGTAGTCATACTTTTTCAATCTACACCGGGAATAAAAATTGGGCAATCTTTTTAGATTTTGATGCCGTTAATAATTGCATTTTTATTCCTGGAAGGTACTGCTTCATGCTCAGAAATCGCCTTTAGTGAATCAATTGCGAGAGAACGCTACACAGTCATTTTATGTTTGCAGCTTTTGCATTATAGAACCAACGCATAAACAAACACTTACGTTGCACAATATGTATTAAGATTGCTAGTATTACAGAAACAAACAAGTAATTAACAATCGTAAATACCGCACAGATGATAGATATGATGGCTCTAAAAAGCAATTTGTAGTACAAAGGCTTCACACGGTATTTTAAATTGCTAATTGCTTTAGTTTGCACCCTCTACATATGTACATATCTATACAATGATCAAAAAAGTATGAAATTTTATTTCACTCCAGTCATAAAACCATAAATCATTGTATTATCTAAATAAATTGAACTGAGTTCTCAATTAATCCATGCGTACGTGGGTGTCACCTGAACAGAAGACGGTAAAACAGTTTTAGACCAATAGTTTTCTCGGTTCTTTTATGTTTATTAACTATGTGACTGACAGCATGCAAAATGGTCTCATCGTCAGTAAATAACAAATTTGAATTTTGAAAGGCTTATTTATTACTAGTTTTTTTCGGAATTGGCTTAATTTTTTTTTTCAAAATCTTTTTATTTTCTTCTATTTTTTGTTTATCACCTGGCTCAATAATTTAAAAAAAAAATGAGTTCATACCTGTGTGTTATATTATACAGGATGGATGAATATGAAATAGTGGATTTTTAATTTTCCGTGTAAAAAAGCTAATAATTTCGCCACGTGATAACAATTCAACACTAAACATTCTAAATTTTCCTTCAAATCTAAATTACCTATCAATTTATCTTTTTTATGTGCTTAGACGTGATTGTGTTACTAATACTTTTTCTTTAAATTGATTCTGTAGATTTAGTACGTGTTCTGAAGCCGACCTCGAACAATATCCATTTTTTTTTTATAAACTGCCAAAAAATTATAATGATGAAAGTAAAATGCGCGCTCTGCGGCTATTGACAGTTTGATCACTACCGATCAGTGATTAGATTGACAGACGTGTGAATCAATGTGGCATGGGTATTGTACGAGGTGGTAGTAGGGGGCAGGCGGCTCCGGGTCTCGTGACTAGAGTAGAGCGCCTCGTGACTTGTATGTTGTTGCAGTAAGGGCCCACACTGCCAAGGACGGCTTGCACAGCGAGGAAATGAGGAAACTCATTGACAGGTCAGTTCAGCTAGGCCTAACGCACATACACATATATCGACTCGTAACGTAACAACACCCTAATATTTTGATTTCATAATCATAACTGCATCGTATTCGCAAACGAGTCATTAATGTCATTATTATATATATGAGTATCCATTACTTGATAACCACTTTTTAGCAATGATTTTAAAAACCTTTATGAATTCTGGTAATAAACTTGAATTCTATTTATTAATTATTGAAGAGCACTTAATAACTCAAGTTTAAATTTATTAAAATAAAATTCGTAAAAATAACAGTTAGGTTTTCCTACTAATACAGACATTAGCCGATTCCTTGTGTGTGTGCTACAAGTACTTGTGTCGTGTTAGAGAATTATACTTTAATTCCAATAATGCATTATGTTTGACTAGTATATGCTCGTAATTTAAGCATGTGTTATGTTCTGCATACGTGATCTCCAGGAAACAGTAAGTCAAGTATGTAAAAGAGAAAATATTTAATAATTAACCCTTCAGTTTGCCTAAACTTTTAATTTATGTGATTAATCTTATGTGGCTAACACTATAACCTTTGTGCACTACTTCCGTTGCGAATGGTAAGAGACGTGGTTTCAGCGGCTAGTTTTATTATTTTTTTATGAAAACCTACTTCAGTTATGATGCGTACAAGGCATGTTTGTCAACGAATTTATGTACATAATTATTATCTGTTGATTTTGACATGTTTATGAGATCATGGCTCCCTTTGCAATACATACCTATAGCTATACTTACTCCCTGGCACATGTTTTAGCAACAAATATCCGCTCGTGATCGTTAAAGTTAACCATTGATCACATTTTATGGCAAGTTATTTTAGCAGTAGCCATTCAACCTTACCTTGCCGATGATACATGTAGTAAAGCTCTGCCTTAAACGCCTTATTTTTGTTTAATAGAATTTAAAGGTGTTTAAAAAATAAATATTTATAGTTTTGATACCAATTCCAGACCAGAAGCAGCCACCCCAATCCCCCAGCAAGCAGTCCACGGGCGGGGACTCACAGCCTACGATACTGTGGCAGTGTAACCTGTAAAGAGCTACGCCATGCCGCGGCACACGACTAAACCTAGCTTTCATTTCTAAGCCTCCCTTTTACGAAACATCACTATCTTGCTGAAGCAATTATCGGCTTATTATCTATCACTTATATTTACATGGTAGCTTTTAATTTCGCGCTCTTTCCTACTACTTTACGCTATTTTGACCCGAACATATTGCATTCAGCGAGACAGTGATCCGCGTGCCAAACAGTCATTTCAGTCGAGTGTGCTGCCTTTTGTGTTGCTGTTTATTTTAAATTTATCCCAACTTAGTTGGCTGGATTTTCTTTTTAGGTTAAATAAACGCGCACATTTGTGCCATAAACGAACGCATCGGCATGACCCATATCTGGGCCAGGGTTGTCTGTAGTAAACTTGCCGACATGAGTCGATTGTAAAATGATTGTATTACCAATTCCTTGTAGATTATCAACGCGTCTATGTAGTATTACCAAAAAATCCGAAAATTATGGTTGTGGTAGTTAATACAAATTGATAAATTTATTACGGCGCGTTTAACCAGTCCCTACCCACAATATTTGAATCCACGTCACATTGGCATTTTTACTACAGGTAAATAACGCCGTACCCTTCTCAGTGAGTAGGTACGTTACTACCTTACCTTTTTTGATCTTATTTGTTTAGCTTAATTTAAAGAAAGTTTCAAAGGTAAGCTGGTTTTGGGGTGTTTGATAGGGAATCGATTTAAATTAAGCTCAACATGTAATAATGTGATATTTTGTATTTTTATCCCATTTTAATTTGTATTTTGATATTGACTAACATAAATGTTATTTATATTTTGTGTATGTGTAGGGTGATAATTTTAGAAACTAAACAACCGTTTGGTTGGAAACAATGCTTCCTTTTTACACAATGTTACGGTTTTCATAATGCTTTTACCGACCTAGCTTTATTTTTACTGAATAGTATTTTTCATTGTTTTTCTTTGGCACATATGCATAACACTACGTAGAATAAGATTAGACGTAAGATTCTATTTAGAAATTAATCAACTCTTATAAAATACCTACTATATAATCCGTAGCTAGTTAGTAACATGTGTTACGCAATTGAATTTAAGTATATTAAAATCAAATAATAATCAATGTTTGTTATACCATAAATCGTATAACAAAAAAACCCGTACCATAATAACACAAAAGTTACCTAATGAAATGTATGTGGCAGGCAGTAACTGTATTACATTTTATAACATCCAAATTATAACTACTTCAGACACGGAATTTTAAAGCTGTTTAATATTACTCTAGAATATTAAGGTGCATTTTTATTAATCATAATCGTAATTTTACCCTCTATAGTAATATTATGCAAGTGAGTAGGTGTAAGACACGCGCGTGTCATTTTCTAGATGTTTCCCTTATATGTTGTGCATCGTCGTGTAAGCTTTGCAAGTAGGTGCGTAGTTAGGTTCTCGCGACTTCCTAGCAACAGGTATCTTCTCTTAACCTTCCAATTAGAAAATTCTGAATGAAATTAGATAAAAATTATATTGAACAAATTATGTAATGAATAAAAATTCGAAATTATAATAATTACTAGCTATTTGATCAAAATTAAGAAAATACCGGAGGCTTAATATTGCTGGCATTGAACTGATTCCATGTGTTATTTGATTACTTTCATTCACTTAACGTATGTTTGGTTTGCCAATAGTTGGAAATTACGTATTATTTTCACAATATTATGCGATACGATATTACTAAAACGCAGCTAACTGTTTGTACCAAAGTGTTTGATTTGTGTTGAATAAATTATTCAAATGTCAACTACAAAAGGTTGTTTAATTTTAAATCATTTAGTATAATCACCCATCGAGCACAGTACGATTGCTCTAGAGCAGCAATACGGACCATCTTTCTCCAAAACACGTTAGTGATTTTTCACTTACATTTAGTATAAAAAGACAAGTCCTGATAACTTTCGCCCATACAAAAACAGTACAGATACAGATTAAAAAATGTCGGAAATCTAGTCGAACAAATCATATGACATTTTTAAGGTATGTGCTCCATGAATCACCCCGATTGAAAGTAAACATGTTTGATCTACAGAGACGAAGTTCTTTTATTTATACATTATGAAATAATTAAATAGATACAGTTTTAAGACTAACTGTGGTACTGCGGGTCACGGAGCCGGTTACGCCGACGCCGCCTTCAGGATTTCTTCAGCAACTTCTACGGCGATCGCAGCTTCTGCTTTAGCCTGCGATGTGAAAATAACAATGTTTTATAGCCACATACTACAAGTCCAAGCAATGCCCATGTCAGGGATGTTATCTGAGACGATGTGATTTGCACACAAGCAAGGATCTTAAGCGCAACCGGTGCAAGGGTCGGTAAGGGTTCGATTCTCGGTCGAGTCAATTCAGAAAAAGAGCTTTATATGTTGGCACGTCTTTGGGTATGCACATTCAACTCCCGGCCTACCCCCGGCCTTTATGCTAGAAAGATGATTTTAACATCTAATTTGACGACCTTCTACATAAGACCTTATGATCCTATGATAAGTTGCTTAAGCACGTGTTACAGAAATAAAAAACAACGACGGTACCACAATACCTAGATCCAAGACAACATAGAAAGTCATTTTTCTACATTGAACGACCGGGAATCGAACCCGGGACCTCAGGGATAGTGACACCAAGTCCGGTATGCTCGCCTCTCGGCTACGGAGCTTATAGTCAATTGCTTATAGTTCCATAGAGTTCCATATATGGGGAAGAGAAAATTAAATATCTTAAATATTTGTTTACCTTTTCATTACCAGCGGAATTGAATTCGGATTGAGCTTTGCTGAGGGCTTCCTGTGCAGCACCCCTGTCAAGGTTTTCTAGGGGATGTGCCTCTTCTGCCAAAACCTGTAAATAATCAATAGATATGTTTATAAATCTCTGTATGTATCATCTATGTTTTTTTAGGAAATGTGACTGATTACATAAGTAGTAAGTTTTTTTATTTTTAATATCACTGGGATACAATCTGCAATTAAAATTTCAAATATCAAGAAAATAATTACGATACGATACGATTATTCGTTTAACCAAACTATTCTTTACTTCTTTACCTACCATTATCTACCATTCTTTACTTCATAACATGGGACTGTGATTTAAGCTAATCATCATCATCATCACCATTTCAGCCTTAGGACATCCACTGCTGATGCTGAACATAGGCCTCCCCCATTGACTTTCAGATTGGCCGGTTGGAAGCGGCCTGCATCCATCGTGTTCGTGCGACCTTTACCAGGTCGTCTGTCCCCCTTGTGCGTGGACATCCTACGCTGCGCTTGGCGGTACGCGGACTCCATTCTAGAACCTTTCTGCCCCATCGGCCGTCAGTTCTACCTGCTATATTCCCCGCCCACTGCCACTTCAGCTTGCTAATCCGTTAGGCTATGTCAGCGACTTTTGTTCTTTTTCGGATCTCCTCATTTCTATATCGATCTCGTAAGGAAACACCGAGCATAGCCCTTTCCATAGCACGTGTGCGACCTTGAGCTTTCTTATGAGGCCCATAGTGAGGCCACGTTTCAGTTTCATATGTCATCACTGGTTGTAGACTTTTATCTTTAGGCACTGAGGTATATTGGACAAGAAGACGTGTAATTTCCCGAACGCTGCCCAGCCGAGTTGGATTCGACGATTGACCTTCTCAAAATTGGATCAACCCAACTGGATTATTTGTCCCAGGTAGACATATTTGTAAACAATATCGAGAGTAGAGCTCCCAATAGATACTGGGTAGGGCGCAACATGGGCATTCGACATGAGCTTAGTTTTGTCCATGTTCATTCGCAGGACTACATGTTGGGAAACTCGACAAAGGCCATCGAGCATGTGCTGAGGTCTTCAAGTGATTTTTCCATGACCACAATATCGTCGGAAAACCGAAGGTGAGTGATGTACTCGCCGTTGATGCTGATGCCAAATCCTGTCCGTTCCAGGAGCTTTAAAGCGTCTTCCAATGCAGCGGTGAACAGTTTCGGAGATATAAAATCTCCCTGCCTTACGTCTAGCCTTAGGTAGACGTGCTCGGGGTAGAACACCTACGAGATAGTCACACACGGTGAAAACAGCATTGGGCAGAAATATGCATCGTGCGGTCCACACAGCGTATGATCGCGGTCTGTGGAGGAAAATTGTAAGTGGTCGCGATCCTCATCAGTGAGGGACCGAAAAAGAAGAAGCCTTACGCCTCGCTGCAGAGGAATCGCCTCCGTGCTCTGCTCCTGTACTCGGACCGACATAGTGGCATTTTTGTATAAATATTTCAACATCTCAATATACTTATAATCAAAATGGCACCGCGGGAGAGACTGTAGCACTGAGCAGGTCTCGATCAAATCAAAGGCTTTCTCATAGTCACGAACGCCAAGCGGCAAGTTATACTTGCCATATTGGCTTAAATAGGTCTGTCAAAATGCTATCCAACCCAATCTAGAAGTCTATGGGGGATGCCTATGTTCTGTATATATGCAGTATAGCTAAAATGATGATGATGATTATGCCAAATGAAGTAAGTAGCTATCTTACAGTAGGTTTAAAAAAATATATTATTAAATTTAAAAAATATATATATGCATTCACTGGGTTCAAAGTTGATACATGATCGATAAAAACCTTTATAGTGGTGATATAGAAGCCACCAAATTTTGAACTGGAATCCCTTGTCTTCAGGTTGACATCTATTTATAAGTTATATCACACTGTGCCTTATAAAGGGGGTTGAAATGCCACAGTTAAAATACTATTTTATGAACAATTTTGATTTCTGAAAGCTTGGTGTAGCTTAAGCAAACTGACTTGGACCTTATAATTTATGTTTGCTTTGCAAAATATGAGTGAATCATATGCTCAGTCACCTGTACTGAAGAGTCATCGTTAACAGTGACGGTGCCAGAAGACACAAAGATTTTGTTTTGTTTGCCATCATTCTCGAGCACTGTGACTATACCTGGGCGCAGGACAGCTATAAATAAAAAATAGGTGCATAAGTTAGAATCTTAAACTATTGTAAGGTGGTACTAATTATAAAAAAGTATAAAATTCATATTTTACCTAAGGTGGGCACATGCTTAGGCAGTATACCAAAAGCACCACTGAATGATGGCACATCTACTTGCTTCACAACTTGTTTATCATAGAAAACCTGCAATAAGTTATATTGTTCTTATTCTTTTCTCATTAAATATTGAGTCTTGCCAATGAAAGTTGAGTCTTTATTATTTTAATAAGTTAAGAGTTACCCAGTAACAAAAGGTTAAAAATTTTGGGTGTCTCCACCGATTTCGGGATCAGATTGAGTTAGCCACGGATCACGTCGAGTTGTATCAACAGATACCGTGATCCGTTTCCTTAAAAAAATAAAACAATGATATTACCCACTGATCACTAGTGATCAGTGGGTATGTGTGGCTACAAGAAATAAATAATATTATTTTTCGAAACTGATCACAGCTTACAGATAATAAATAAAGTATGTATATTTTTATTGAAACTGTTATTTTTTAATCAAATTTCTCAAACGAAAAGAAGTTATAACTAAAAAAATACTTGAATGTTTATCAAAAAGTAATATTATTCAACTATACATTTTTTCAACTTACTCATATTAGTGTCAAAAATCACTGAAATAATCACAAAAATCATTACTTACATATTTTTACTAATTATAGATTGCTAAGTAATATCCTCAAATAGAAAACTTAAAAAAATGTAGTTACTAAAGTATACTCGGATCCAAATAATTATCGCCCTGTATCTATACTTCCGTGTTTCAGTAAAATCTTTGAAAAATATATTGCAGAAAAATTAACAAAACATATGACAATTAATAACTTATTTAATATTAGACAATTTGGTTTCCAAAAAACAAAATCTACTAAACATGCCATAGCAACCTTAGTAAATGATATATTGAATGGACTGGATACGTCGGAGAAAACATATGGCATTTTCTGCGATTTGTCCAAAGCATTTGATTGCGTGAGACACGATATTTTATTGGCCAAGCTAGAACATTACGGTATTAGAGGAAATGAGCTTGAAATTCTAAAATCATATTTGTATAAACGAACTCAAATTACGGAATTAAATGGAGTAAGATCCTATGAAAGTCCTATCGAATTTGGTGTACCTCAAGGCTCTATCCTGGGTCCATTGTTGTTTCTAGTGTATATAAATGACGTATCTGTGGTATGTAATGACGTTGATATTGTTCTGTTTGCTGACGATACTACGTTAATTGTCAAAGATAAAAACAATGAAAAATTAGCTCAAAAAATTCAGAATAACGTATCAGCAATTATAGAATGGTTTTCAAAAAACAATTTATTAATGAATGTCGATAAAACACAATTAATTAATTTTAGACTAGGAAATACACTTACACCTCTATGTGTGCGTAACATTCTTGACGATCTTAATTTAAGTGAACAAAGTTGTGTAAAGTTTCTTGGTATTAAATTAGACAATAAGCTAACTTGGGCAACACAAATAGAAGAACTTTCAAAAAAACTAGGATCAGCAACCTATGCCATAAGGAAAATAAAAGAATTGGGAGGTATCGCAGCAGCTAAAAATGTTTACTTTGCATATTTCCATTCCTTAATGTCATATGGAGTTTTGTTTTGGGGCACAGCAGCTAATGCAAACAAGATTTTCGTCTTGCAAAAAAGAGCTGTCCGATATATTTTAGGCTTAAAATATAATGACTCTTGTAGAGATAAATTCAGGCAATTAGGAATTATGACAGTGACTGGGGAATTCATATACCAAAGCATCTTACACGTAAAAGATAACTTAAATACTATGACTAAAAAATGTGACATTCATACGTATTCAACGAGGAAAAAAGATGAAATAGCACTTCCAAATCGTCGATTAGTGAAATGTAGTAAAAGTTTTTTGTTTATGGGTGTCAAATTTTTCAATAAAATACCGTCAGAAGTAAGAGATCTACAAAGAAATAAATTCTGCAGTCTTATTAAGAAGAGACTAATATTTAAAAGTTATTATGACATAAATGAGGCTTTATCCGATAGTGAAATATTTAATGTTTAAATTGTAACATCGAACGAAAGTGAAATTATTTTTATTATTAAGTACTTTTGACGATGCTCAAGGTTGCTGAAGAATTTTTTATTTTATTTTTATCTGACATTTGCATTTTGACATTACTTTATTTAACATTATCTCCAATAACCGACATTAACATTTAATAAATTTATGTACAAATAATTAATAGTATTAATAATTTTGAGTTAACATAAAATGTATTTTAAAATTTATTTGTAAAATGACGTATCTAAGTGTACTGTATTACCTAAAGATGAAATAAATTAATATGAATATGAATATATGAATATACTATGACTGACAAAACAATATTATTTGTAAACAATTTTAATTTTAACAGTATAAAAAGTATTATACATTTAACAAACATTATAAAATATCTATATCAGTTTGATTTTTGACATTATTTCTGTAATATTGACACAATTATAAGTAAGTTGAAAACATGTACATAGTTGATTAATATATTACTTTTTGATAAACATTCAGTGTTTTTTTCGTTATAAATATTTTTCGTTTTGAGAATTTTGATTAAAAACACAGTTTCGATAAAAATATACATACTTTATTTCTTATCTTTAAACTGTGATCAGTTTCAAAAAATAATATTATTTATTTCTTGTAGCCACGGATACCGTGATCAGTGGGTAAAAACATTGTTTTATTTTTGTGTGTGGTTTTGTGTTTGTTGTGGTTAACTCAATCTGATCCCGGGATCAGTGGAGAAAGAACCAAAATTGTTTGTGTTTTAAGCATGACAATGAATAACTAATACTTTAGTCGGCAAGACAATATAGAATATTTTAAAAATAATTATATTGTATGGAGTGTGTCCAAAATTATAAGTCTTTGGTGGTAAAACCTTCACAGGTCAATAAATATAACCACACATACTATACTAACAGTGCAAGCCTTGTCAAGTTTTCCATTCCCAAACTGCAAAGGATTAACCCGTCAACAACGTCTCATGAGACCGCATAACAACAGAATTTCTATCGTGTCCCGTTTACGTATGCTTGATAAGTTAAAAGGCAAACTTTCAACAAAAGAACTTCTGTGATATTTTGTTTTGGATACATTGGATTGAAAGTACCTTGTTACCAGCAGCAAATGTTAGGGCCATTTCACCTTCTTTTGGAGGCTCTGCTGCATAGCTGCGGACCTGCAGCCTTCTGGCAGAGCTTCTCATCAAGTTACGGAGTGCCATGGCCATTCTGCAGAAGCACAACATCATTGTTATTCAAACCGTTTTCATTTTTGGTAGTAGCAATAACGCCTTTTGAATAACGAACCACATGAAGCTGTCTACAATGTAAGGCTACACTTTATACTTTTAAAACACGACCAATAAGTTGATCTGTTAGTAGTGAGGTTATGATTGACTGAACTGTTACAATGAATTGATATTTAAGTTACATGAATTGACTAGGTATCTGCTTAATACTATATTATTGCCAAACAAACAATACTGTCCTATTTTTTTGTAGGAAAACCTCTTGTGATGTCCTAGCCAAATAGATTATGTAATATTTTATCAATAAATTTTCGTCAGGAAAATATGTTAAGACACACATTTTTACACCACATTTCTTTCACACCGAATTTATTAATAAACTCACCTATTCTGATAGCTTTTACACTATTACAAATTTAAATATCAAGAAAACGTAAAATCGACTTGCACTCCCCTTTTGACAAATTTGCAGTGACAGCCACAGAGTATATTTGTAGTGACAGCCACTGATCAAGTAAAACCAGGGGGGGGACAGTCCATTGTGGTTTCCCTATTAATTTCCTCTTTGAGTAAAACTACGTTATAGTGACAGCTTCAGACATATATTAATCTGTCAGTGATAATGACAGACTGCGACAGGAGAACACAAAACAATACATTAACGTCTTTTATATTATTTTAAGCTGGCTAGTGGATAGCCCGTACAAATGACAGCAATTTTTCTTCTTCTTCTTTCCTATCTTGAAAGAAAAGAACTGTAGAAACTTCGTCCTAGAGGTGAGGCATAAATATCGGATTAGGTATTTGGAATAGGTTTTGTCGATACTAGTCGATACGTAATTATAGGCGTCAAACATTTCAAGTATTAGGTATCGCATGAAATATGTAAATGCAAAAGGAAAAGTCGCAACAAACGCCATCTAGGATTTCATCTAAATCCGTTCAGCTGTTTTTGCGTGAAAGAGTAACATACTTTTATCCATCCTTACAAAATTTCGTATTTAAATTTAACAGATCAGGTATTTGGAATAGGTATTTTTGATAGTGATACTAGTCGATACTTACTTAATCCTAAATATTACGGGGATCGCAAAGAACAACATTAAATATAAGGTAAATAAAATCATAATCCATGGTATATGGAGCACATATTTAGGGTATGTACTCGATGTATTATACATACATACTAGAACGAAAAAAAATCACAATATAAAAACATTATATTTATTATAAAATATTATAATTATGTACCGAGAATAGAAATAAAACATGAAAGTACATACATGTTATTTTCCTAATCCGATCCATCTCTACTACGCCCGCCGTCCGCTAGCTCGCGCGTACTACTGACTGATTGCTAACCAAGCGTGTGGATGCATCACAAACACGTTTGTCGAACACCCTTTGATTTTTGCACAAAAACCGACAACGACGCCGAACAGGTGGCAAACACATCACAAACAGACAAACAGCTATCCACACGGTTGTTTGCTGTTTGCCGCTGTTTGCCAAGCGTTTGGAGCCGGCATAACAATCAACTGTGCAAAGATCTGACAGATTGTTAAATGTGCACGATTTTGTTTGTTTTTGTTCAAGCGGGAATTTGTGTTATAGTTGATTTTAAGGTTTATTGTAGACTCTTAATGGTGTGATCAGTGTTTCAAAGGTTTGTATCTTTTATTCAAGCTGTATCGAAACTAGTTTTGGTATCATAAATCCTTTCCTTTTCTCGATCCATACTATGTAATGCTTTTGTATCAGATAAATGTACTTAATACGTTTTTTAATAAAACTAAACCGTGTTCATTATTTGTTATTATTAGGTACTCTCCCTGGTTTTGCACAGGTATCATTGGCCGGATGAATAATTTATAACCAATAAACTTCCTTCTGAATTTTGCTATGCCCATACAATGTTATGGTCTCATCAGATTTTCAAATCTATTACATGTAAAATAAAGCAGCTTTTCTAAAAGCAGGCACTCCTGCCAAGGAGTAGGAGCGGGATTTTACCCTTACTCCTCAAAATGTGGGTTCTTGAAAGTATTCTAGGTATATATCCCTTACGCTAAGAGTTTTCAGTTCAATATGGTAATTTGTAAGTTTTATCTTTTCAGATTTTTGAGTTATTATATGTTCTAATGTAAAAAGAGTTTTCAAAAGATGAATTTAAAAGGATTTGATTTATTTTTGTTGACAAAACTAACATCTCACCAAGTTGATCATGTGACATGTCTAGAGTGGTAAGTTTTATCATCATTATTGTCAGAAAAGTTTTTGTATTAAGTTGGGACAAAGACCTAAGCAAACTTAAAGAAAATCATTTATTCAATTGACCTGAACTGAAAATCAAACCTAGGACCCTTAGGCAAAGGCAAACACCGTACCACTACTTACTCCAATTAGATTTTCTTTTTTTCATGCATGTTTCTTACTCTTACTTTACTATTTACTTAGCTTACTTAGAAGTTATAATGTACATTAGTTCATTTTAATTTACTGTACCCAATTGAGTAGGTACTGTAAATTGGAATTTTATGAAAATAAAACAGGTCTTCTGTAAATCACATAATCTACCAACATCAGCTATGCATGTATTTAAAAAATACCTTATTAAGAGTCTTTTTTCAGTTGTAAGTACTATATAGCTCCAGAGACTGCTGCCTGTGGGCACTCACTCTGTCACACGTGTTGGCGTGGCCGCCGCACCTGCCCCTCGTGTGCTGCTCCATTAGAAAAAAAATCCTTGAAACTAAATTTGCCACTACAGAATCTCACTGAACACATTCATGCACTTGGTGAAGCATTTGAAAAAGTATTTAACATAAAATGTAAGTGAACTGTTAGTAAACAGGTTAAAATTAGGCAATACTATTACTAATTAGAGGATTTGTGTCAATGGATATATATGGGTGTAATAACAGCTTGAAGTTACCTACTGCCTTATGAGAATAGTTACTAATTTAAATTAATTAAAGGAATAATTCTTTCAGTGGATGAATTTGAACTTGATGAAACAAGCAATGAAGTTGAATCTGAAAAAGACCCCACTAAAAATGTGAAAGATTGGTTAGCTAGCTCCCAAAACCAATTTTCAGCTCCATTGCTTAATTCTGAACAATTCTCTGAAGATGTTGATCCTGTAAAAATTACAACGAGTAAAATTCAGGTACATGTAGATTCAAAAAAAAGTAAAAGTCCTGTAAAAGTTGTACATGTGCAACCACAACCACAAGATGATTGGGACAAAATTGAACAACTACCAGAAACCGAGGAACTTTGTATTACTAACAAAGAAAATTCTACCAGTCACACAAATAAACAATCGTCTTTAATTCAGGACAAAGAGTATACTACAGATAATCCCAGGAGAAGTTCTAGAAAAAGAGAATTGGTGTCTATTGAACCAATAAATAATTCTCATGATGTGATTACTGAGAAGCAAAGTTTTAAAAACACAAGTTCTGAGACAGATAAGAAATCCAGTAAGGTCAAACAAAACTGGAACAATGTAAAACGAATGAGAAAAGAATTTAGCAAACTTAATAAAAAGAATAGAAGTAAATTAAATGTATCAATTGAGATGTGTAAAAAAACACAAAGCACTGCCAAACCAAACATTGATTTATTGGAACATCTTAAAATACCTGGCAAAGAATCGCAGCCAGTTGTTTATACAATTGAAGACAATACACCAGATATAAATAGAAATAATGATAAACAAGTGATTTGCTCTGAAACCACAAATGTAACAAGCAATCAAAAAAGTGATGAAAAGGATATTCACAATATAATGCCTATATTAGTTGCTAGTGATTTGAATCCTAATAACATTAATAATAACAATGTCGGAAAGGGAGATTGTAATTACAATATTCAAGAAACTAAAGCTTCAGATGAAAACAATAAAGCTAGGTGTTCTACAGTTACAAAAATGCCTTTTATCAAAAAAGGTGTATTGTACCCTCAACCAAGTCAAACAGAAAAAATATGTAACCCAGCTATTAATATACAAAACAATCCTAAACCGGAAAACGGTAATGAAGATGATGATATAGAAATAACTATTAAAATAGGAAATACATTGACAAATATTACCATCAAAAAGAAAAATAATGATGTACAGCTAAGAGTCAATACTGATCGTGAGGTACAGACGTCTCTTGATTCTAATTGCCTTTTTAATAAAAATAGTGGATCTACTAATATGAGAGATAATAATAAGTCACAGAATATTGAAATAAACATAAGTAAAGATAATAATGTTTCGGCTTTTACTACTCAGCCTGAAAATAAAAATGACAAATTAAATGTAGACAGTATCAATTTATTTAATAAGTCTGCCTCAACTAAAAAAAACACTGCTTCAGCTGAAACAGTTACAGCCCAATTTGAAATCACAGAAAGTGTTGAAAAAGAGTTATCAAACATAATGGAATGTGTTGAAGTAACTAATAGTAATACTGAAAATATTTCTGCCAATAATAAAGTGAATTTAACAAACGAAATCTCTCAACAAGCTTTAATTTCTCAAACTGAAGATGGTGCTCATGGTGAAGACTACATCAATGACCTAGACATTTTTGATAATGGATCAATCCATGAACAAAATGTGCAGTTATTAAATAAAAGTAAACAAGCACCATCTGAAATTTTAATGCCTACAGGTAGAAACATGAAAACTCAAACTCAAAAACATCCTGACAAAAGAGATAGAGATGTAAACGAGGAAGATGAGGTACCTTGTGCTAAAAAAGTTAAAACTGTGCCTCATAATGCTGAAGAAGTAGAAAAACCCTTGAACAATACTTCTTTGAATGCAAGTCACAAAGATAATATTATTCAAAATAGTGAATCAATAAACTACGATGTTGTAATGGGTCAAGTGTTTGCTAGCATAGATGCAGACATTGAAATGAGTCAAAAAACCGCTAACCATAATAAAGATGAAATTAAGATTGGTGATGTTGAAATTGTTGTACAATCTCAATGTTTCCAAAGTAAAACTCAAACCAAAGGAAAGCAAGTACCGAGTACGCAGGGTATGCACAGTAAAAATTTTGAGACCAATGTGAAGGAAGTTTATGACAAATACAGTGAAAATGTATTTTCAGTGATAGAGAAAGATGATGAAACTGATGATATAACGAAAAAAGCAAATGAAAAAGTATGTTTTAATTTAGTAAAGTTATAAAGTATAGTCCTTTTTTTTATAATAGGAATGAGTTGCAGAAAGTGTTATATTTTTCAGAATTGTTCCACTCAACGACAAATAGAAAATTTACTGACTCCGGGTATGTGCCAAGATCTCATATCCACACATGAAGATAATTTGGAGCTAGCTGATAAAACTCAATGTACACCTTTTCAAGAACATTATGACTCAGATAAAAGTGTTGTTGAAGAAACACCACAAAAGTAAGTACTATTCTAAATCAGATCACTATGCTGTAGCCTTGCCTAGTCATGTATAATTAATATACACTTTATTGTTACAGGAATGTATCTGTCCCCAAACAGAAAAGTGTAAGTGAGTTCAATAACAACACAAGTAAAGAACAAATGGGTGTGTCTAAAGGAGTCTCCAATAATACACAAGTTTCTAGAAGTGTCATAAATGTCTCGGATACATTAGTGGACACAACTAAAGATCAAACAATTACAGAAGCTACAGCAAAAAAACACACACTCGAGACTCCACTTACTATAAACAAATTTGTTGACCATATAAAACATAACTCCACGCCAATGGCGAAAAAGTCGCTTAACTTTGAAAACGTGGAAGATGTGGTTGACCCACAACAGACACAGTGCCCTAGTTCTTGTGCATCTAAAACAACTCAAGAAAAAGAATTTATGAGCAAAGCTTTTGAACGAACTCCCAAATCACCAATTAAAAAACCATTGGTGTCGAAAATTATTAATTTTAAACAATTAAATTATTGCATTGCTGGGTCGTGTTTAACTGCTGTTGAGATTGCAAATGTTAAACTTTTGTGTAAAAGATTCAATTGGAAATATGTAGATAAATATACAAGAGAATTGACGCATTTGGTGGTTGGAGTAGATGAGGATAACAGATCACAAAGGTAAAAATGTGTTTATTTGTACAGTGGGTATTTACCAAATTACCTTTCCCCTTCGCGGGAATCGTGTACATAAATTAAACTCCGTTATCGTCCGTCATAATGTTATACCGACAACTTCATCGAGGTAGGAAATTCGGGACTTGCGTGTATTTTTATTATAGGTATAGGTATCGTGATTAATTAAATTTTTAAACTAAATATGTACAACTGATTCAAAATACACCTAAATAAGAATGACTTTGTAATAGGCCGCACCAAAAACAGTACCTTTCGCATGCTCAATCAATTGCTTAAATATCATTAATTAATCGTTCTTATTTATTATTGAGCTTGTTCTTGTAGAATCAAAATTATTAAAAGATTTGGTTTAGCAAATCATTTTCTATTTTCAAGTTCCCAGTGAGATGGTTTCTTATGAGTACAATAGATATACGTCTCTGGGCAAAAATAATACATCAAAAACCATCCGTCATCTTGGATCTCAAAGTGTTTGTCATATTCGTCATTAGCGTTTCAAGAAACTTCGATAAAGACAATGTGGTTTTTTTTGCACTAAAGCCGCCTTGTTGTATTTTTTTACGTCAGGATTAGGCGTAATTCAATCCACCTCTATACAGAACCCTTGGTGTGCTGTCTCGCACTTGGGCAATATTCTTTTAAATGACTATTATTAATACATAATGAACGAATATACATCTTAAGAGGCCGTCCTAGAAATCGTCTTATTTCCGTACATTTTGTTCTGTGATTGTAATGATTGTGACGTGAATGATAATTGAAACAAAATAGCACGTGATTTTAAAAGTTTTTATTTTTGCATGTGGCGCGGAATTTTCATATCATTTCAAAAATAAAGGTAAATCACCAAAAGAGCTACCCTTATTTCAGAAAAATGACGTTCGAGTTACGTTTGATCATCGGTTTACAAGAGACTACAAGTTATCCTGACAATTTGATTTAAACATTTAATTGAAGATATGGTCTATTTGCACATAGGTTGAATACTTTTTTTACTTTCTTATAAAATATAGCAGAAAAAATAATCAGAAATAACATACAATTTTAGAAATTTTCATTCAAATATCTTTTTTTTCTTTTCTTATGAACAACTATTATAAGATTTAAACACTACACAATAATCTTCAAGCATACTTTTTAAACCAAAGCTTCCATTTCTAAGAACGTGCATGATCAAAATTATTTTCCGTAAAACAATAATTGAATGCTCACTTAAACCAATTAATGAGTTCACATTTCATAGGAAATCTGACATTAATAGAATCTGGAAAATATATAATTTGGCAAGATCAGAATCTGGCGTTTCTCGAATCTGAAATTTGTAGAATCTGCCGTTTGTAGAATTTAGCAATCATAGAATCTGGCGTTTTAAACTCGTCTGACATTTGTAGAATCTGACATTTATCGACTAAACCGTCAAGTGCACATCGGTTGTGTATAGGCCTTAAAAATCGGTCCATTAATAGCTAGCTTCTATTAGGGTACCATAGCACTTCACGACTAACTTAATTTCTTATAGAAAAAAATGTATGCTTTTTCAAAAAAATAGAATACGTGCTGGTTACGAAAATAAATGTTATATACGAATAATTGTGTATGTGTGTACTGAGAGCCCACTTTTATTTTTGTAGATTTTTAAAGTTTAACTAACAACAGTGCTTAGTAAAAGTTGTGGTAAGATTTGTAAAACGAAGGTTAGAGTTTGTAAAGACATAATTCAAAAGATATATCGTCTTAAGTGTGTCCCTCAGTTCACACACATAAGCTCTCAAATCTAAATATATAATGAGTTCACCAACAAATTTTGGTTATAGACCTTTAGTAAAACATGAATAAACATCTACACAACATGAAAAACCTAATGTAAATAGATAATAAAAATTTACAAACGTCTTTCTGTGGTCCCTGAGGGCCCACATAAATTTATCTCCTAATTAATAGACTATAACATGAACATTAAATATTCATAAGCCAAACTTTAGTAAAAATTAAAAGGAAAATTTTAAAACTAAAGAAAGATCACAAATAGTGGTAAATATTGTGAACTTTACGTTTTTGTTGGGGGGCCCTCAGTTCACACACTATGCAAATGCTAATTGTTTAAAATATAATTAAATACAACAATTACAAAAATGTGGAGCCTCAGTGCTTAGTAAATTTTTTATATTATCGATCTGTCACTGGTATTTATCTTGTCACTGGTTTTATTGTTCTTTTACCAAAAATTTACAAATTAGGTTTTCCATACTAGTAAGATAAGATGTCCATGCAGTCAAGAGATAATATTGTATCAAGAACCATTACATACATTAAGTTTCAAAGTTCCTCATCATCATCATCATCATCATTTCAGCCATAGGACGTCCACTGCTGAACATAGGCCTTCCCCATTGACTTTCAGATTGTCCGGTTGGAAGCGGCCTGCATCCAGCGTCTTCCTGCGACCCTTACCAGGTCGTCTGACCACCTTGTGAGTGGACGTCCTACGCTGCGCTTGCCGGTACGCGGCCTCCATTCTAGAACCTTTCTGGCTTCTGCCCCATCGGCCGTCAGTTCTACGTGCTATGTGCCCCGCCCACTGTCACTTCAGCTTGCTAATCCGTTGGGCTATGTCAGCGACTTTTGTTCGTTTACGGATCTCCTCATTTCTGATTCGATCTCGCAAGGAAACACCGAGCATAGCCCTTCAAAGTTCCTGCATAGTCGTAAAGTGTAAAACATGACTTTTCAGAATTCATTCAATCCTTTGATTTAAACGGTACTAATGATCAGTTTTTATGTGACATCCCTCGTTCAATTATAGTTAAATCAAAATGCAAAGTTTATTCATGTATAGGAGCAATCGAAATTGTCCCTCCCTTACTTGAGGGTGGCATTGGTCTTTACAAATGCCACTCGTTAGTAAATAAAAAAATTCTGTGTTACGATGATAACTCTAGTAGAATTTCTGAAAGCAGTAAGGAGAAAATGTTATTGCATGTGATTTCATATGGTCTCATTCATGTCAAACCACAGACCGAACAACAATTAGTCATAATAATTTCAGTTTAATTTTCAGTATGTATTACGATTTTAGCTTATAAATAATACAACCTATCACTTGTACAATATCCTAATAAATAAATGACCTTAAAAATAAATGAACAGTGCTTTTCTTAAAGAGTGGACACCGTATACCAGACTTAGTATGAAAATCAATAAAAAAGTTAAAATGACAAATAAATAAAAAACCAGTGACAAATAAAAAATGCAGATCGATAATATAAAACATTTACTAAGCACTGAAAGGCTCCACATTTTTGTAATGTTGTATTTAATTATATTTTAAACAATTAGCATTTGCATAGTGTTTGAACTGAGGGCCCACCAACAAAAACGTAAAGTTCACAATATTTACCACTATTTGTGATCTTTCTTTAGTTTTAAAATTTTCCTTGTAATTTTTACTAAAGATTTGTTTATGAATATTTAATGTTCATGTTATAATCTATTAATTATGAGATAAATTTATACGTTTGTATTTTTTTTATTATCTATTCACATTAGGTTTTTTAATGTTGTGTAGATGTTTATTCATGTTTTACTAAAGGTCTATAACCAAAATTTATTGGTGCACTCATTATATATTTAGATTTGGGAGCTTATGTGTGTGACACACTTAAGACGATATATCTTTTGAATTATGTCTTTACAAACTCTAACCTTCGTTTTACAAATATTTCCACAACTTTTACTAAGCACTGTTGTTAGTTAAACTGCAAAAATCCGCAAAAATATAAATGGGCTCTCAGTACACACATACACGAATAATTGATATCCGAAACATAGGCAGTCTGTTTACATTATGGTAAAATTTTAATTTGTATATTTTTTTGCTTATTTTTTTAGGTCTGTGAAATACATGTGTGCCTTGGCGGCCTCTAAGTGGATAGTGTCTTATGACTGGGTGAAAGCTTGCCTAATTACAAATGTGGTTGCTGGAGAGGTTAGTTTAACAATGTACCGTTTGAATTTAAACATGCTAGTAGGACTTCATTGGCAATAGCATTGAATGAACAATGAATGTAACATGAGCTAGTGAAATATTCACATACTTTTCGTCGATTAAATTGAACAGCGATTCACGTTAAGTGATCTCGGATTCGATTTCCGGATTGGCCAATTTAAAAAACGCTTTTTTTAATCAGCTCTGATTTGGGTGTGTTAGGCTGGAACGTCCTAGGCAAGAATAAAATTGCTGTTTAATACCTTATACCTAACAATATTACATATCTTTCTTTTTTTCTTAAGGGTTAGTTTTTAATATTAAATTTGAACAATTTCTATTAAATAAAATAAATAAGCCTCGAAGCAAAGGAACAAAGAGAAAACAGTTTTTCTACTTCGGCAGTTTTACCGAGTTCTTCTCGAATCCTACAATATTTTACACAGCTCACAGGGAATTTCAGAAGACGTGCCACTGAAGTGTGGGTGGATCTTCGCATCACCAATAACTACTATTATGCTTCATAAATTTTGATTACTATTTTCTTTTGAATTTGTAGAATCTGTACGAGGTTTTGGACGGCACCGGCGAGCCCGGCCCGCGGCGATCCCGCATGGCGAAGGACAAACTATTCGAAGGCATCACTTTCTTCTGTATGGGCCCCTTCAGCGTATTGGATGTTGACGCACTGAAGGTTTGTGTACAGACAACAGCACGTCAACCTACCACAAAACGTTAAATTTTGTCAATTGATATTGATCTCTACATCTTGGACTTTAAGTTCAAAATCAGTTCAATGACCTTTAAGTTTCTGGGTAGTTGACCTGCCGTTGTCTGTACCTGTAATTTGCAGTAAAATTTTTTTGCATATATAATCATTTCTACCTGTGCTCACTGCTCATATCTTTGGATGCATGCGTGATTGACCAACAAACTTTCACATTTTCAGAATTAGTAGTACTTCTTAGTTACTTTTTTTTTAATTTAAACTTTATTGCACAAGTAAGTACAATTGGCGGACTTAATGCTATACAACATTATCTACCAGTCAACCTTGAGGTAATGCAGATAATGTATTCAGTGGCGGAGTATAAAGTATCCGACATATTTTTTAAGACGAGTAAAATACATACACATACATATCAATGTAGACAATAATAAATACATACTATAATACATAAATTGGGGAGAGAATTCCAAAGGCGAATAGCTGAAAGAGTGAAGAAATCGGACAGGAACCCAGACTTACTTTACCTATATTATTTACATATATGGGGAAAAATATATTTTTGCGATGATTATCCCATATAAGTTGTTGTATTTTACCAGCACCAGAATCGGCCAATTAGAGTCGCACGTTGTAATGTGATCGTAAGCGCTACTGCGCCTTAGGTAAAATCATGTTACTTAAAATAATAATAGATTTATCATGATTATTAAAATATAAAGTCCTAATTTATCAGTTAACTTTTTTCTTGGGGTTGATTTTATATATCATATATTTTATATTGTATTGCCAAATAAAACTGCTTTTATTCTATCTATAGTGTCATAAATCATAACAGTATCATTTCGATGTTAGTTATGATTTGTATGGAAAAGGGAAAAAAAATACTTAATTGGATTTGCGGAGTTTTTCAAATAGTAAAACTTGTTATATTTAAGCACCAGAATCAGCCCTTATTATGTTTTGCATAAACAAAAAACCTTGTAAGTATAGTATAGGTACCAATATCGTAATTTGTAGTTTAATTTAAAAGGGTACGCAATTTTGACAGATGTTATACCGCCAGACAACACACTAATTATCATAGTCTCGTGGAATTACTATCCTTACAAAGTACCAGACAATTAATTTTGTCGAATTTGTTTTTCTGAATTAACCCGAACCGGGAGTAGAACCCGGAACCCCTTGCGTTCAAGGCGCATCACCACGCCGCTACGCCGAACTGTTGATATAGTAAAGGCTCAAATAGGGATGACCACTAACATTTTTTTCTTGGTCTATCAGGTAGATTATTAAAAGGTATGGTCACGTATTTTTACATAATCAAAATATTACAGAGATATATTGATTTAAAATGTCGCATGACGTCACGTCTTGGTACAATTTTTACTTAGTAGTGACGTCACGAGCCCCCACTTCCGAACTTTGACGCGCTTTATCTATATTATTTTTTGGTTTAGGGACTTCAAATTATCATGGCGTTTAGAGCAAGCCGTACTCTCTAAAACTGACCATAAATCATAATCCATTGGATTAAGATCGGGACTAGACGACGGCCAGTCTTCAGCTCTGGTGAAGTCCGAAACGTTTGTTTCCAACCAAGACTGCGTAAACCGAGCTTTATGACCCGGCGCCGTGTCTTGCTGGAAGGACCATTCGTGGTCATTGAACATGGTGTTGTTAAGGGGCTTCACTACCTTCTCAAGAATGGTATCCTGATACACTTGTGCCGATGTTTTGATACCTTTTTCACATAAGTATGGCTCAGTCACTCATTCATAGCTAATACCCCACCAAACCATCACTGAAGTCGAATAGTGCCCACGTTGCACTCTGTCGACAAATTGGGAAGCTTCCTTAGAGCTTTGAGCATAAATACGGTCATTGTGTTTGTTAAAATGTTGCTCAATTGTAAAAAAAAACTCATCCGTAAACAAAAAAAATTGTGACCTCCCTTTGCGGTACCGCTTCAGTAGTTGTTTCGATATTACCACCCTATTCTTTTTATATTATCAGTTAAGAAATGACAAGTACGTCTCTTCTAGGCTGCAAGTCCCTGTCATCTTTTAAAAAACGCGACATGGTTTTAGGTGCTATCTTCATCTCCCGAGATAAAATCTTTTGCTTTCGGACAGGATTTCTTCGAATTCTTTCCCTTACTGCTTTGCCCTTCGTGCATTCCTTTGTGCATGGACTTAATCTGCTTAGCTCGCACTTACTTCATGTCTTGTAACTGTATTTCCTGTAAAAAAGGCTGACAAAGGTGACTGAGTTTGTTGCGCCGTTTCTTCTCATCACCAGCCGATATGTAGTCCCGAAGCGGTGGTAGGGTACAGCTATATTTTGGGACGTGTATAAGTGCCCGGAAGAGGGCCTATATACTGAATAAATGAGTATTAATGACCACCTTTTCCGTACGAACACTACATGGACGGCCAGATCTTTTTCTGTCACAAACAGAGGAGGTCTCATTGTACCTATTAATACCCCGGTACACAAACATTTTACTAATACCAAGCGTATGGAGAGTTTTAAAAATTGCATTTGGCTCCATACCTACTTTGTGTAATGCAATTACAGCAATTCGGTTCTCTTTATCACCCTACTCTATTTTAATATCGCAAAATATTGTACAATGTATTGGCGCCAAAATGAGAAAACCCAATGAACAATCATATAAAAATGACAGATTCCAAATTCAAATGTAACATTTTGTTTATTTTTGATTGCACCAGTATTTATGGCCAGACTAAGTATCGATTATTTTTGATAATCTGACGGACTAAATAGAATTTCATTTTGTTTACCCAATCGTCATCCCTGACGACCTCCGTAGCCGAGAGGCGAGCATACCGGACTTGGTGTCGCAATCTCTGAGGTCCCGGGTTCGATTCCCGGTCGGTCAATGTAGAAAAAATATTTTTCTATATACATAGTCTCGGGTCTGGGTGTTGTGGTACCGTCGTTGTTTCTGATTTTTGTAACACAAGTGCTTAAGCTACTTATCATAGGATCAGAGCAATGTATGTGATGTTGTCCGATATTTATGGGGCAGCTTGTGCCAAGCTGTAGGTGAGTGGCTACACCTCGGACCCCGATCCTCCGAAGGGCCCGTATTTCTTTGGCCCTCGTCTCTTGTGCTTGCCTTAACTGGCTGGCCGAGAGTGGAGTTGCAAGAGCAGAACTTGTGGTCTAGGTTGGAAGTGTAAAATGTCCTTGCGCCTCACAGATTCACCTCTCTACAACCTTAGCCGTTCACATCAAAATGTTGCTACCCTCGCCACCTTCTGGTGACTTTAATAGGGCGGCCTATTAAGTAAGCAGCAGTCACCGTCTGCCCTGATTATCGAAATGTGACATTTGACGCCTGCCATGCGTCTCGTTATCTCATCAATATCCCGGCAACCAGTCCATCAAGTTCCTTTCCATAGACCCGGTATAGTTTCCATCTTATCAACAATAGTCCCTGCACCTAGCGGGTGCTGTCTTTGGCTGTATCTTCTCAATAGTACAGGCAGAGATAGTATCCGCTAGGTATACAAATCCCAACTCATTATCGTATCTCAAAAGAGCCTCTTCGTGTTGGATCTGTATCCCCACGAACGCCTTCCAAAACTAATTATATTTTTACATTTTTGATTAACCTTGTTCCAACTTTCTATACAGACACTCAATAACAGCACGATATAAAATTGAAATAATGTAAAGTTAAGTATCAATTAAAGAGTATATTTTCAAATTACCCTATTATAAGTAATTTACTTTCAACTATTTCTTTAAAATTACATAGATTTGGGAAAATATTTACCAATTTTTTAATGATGAAAATGAAAAATAATGGCTGATTAGCTTGGTAGAGTTTTGTTAAAATTCACTCATTTTTTCATCAGCTAATTATTTTTTTTATCTTTACTTTCCTTGTATTTGTAATGAAAAGCACAGTGTTTACCTCGGGTCAAAGACTTATTGAGTCCCTCGAACTATTGGCGCCCTTGCTCCTCTCGGGCGCCAAACCTCGTCTCGGGACTGAATAAGTTACTTTCACCCCTTGGGTAACAATGTACTATTAATACTAAGATTGATCCCTATGGCAGGAGATGCTGCAAGCGGCAGGCGGGCGCGTGGTGGGCGAGGCGCGGGCGGCGCGCGCCACGGCCGACGCGCCCGCGCTGCTGCTGGCCGAGCCCGAGCACACGCAGGAGGATCGATTTGTGTGTAAGCCGTTTTTTTGTATTAGATTAGATTTAACCATTATGCACTCAGCTCTCTCAGCGTTTTTAATAACCCCCGATGAGGTGAACATGGGCATCCTCATGCTTTTTCCATCAGTGGCATTCTCAGGGAAAACCGTCTTCAGGATATTGTTATGATGAAATGGCTGCTGCTCGTAGGGATTCAAATTCGCTCTAAAATATGTTCAACAAAACCAGGAACAAGTTAAGCTGGACGTGCTGGCCCGCCATAAGAAGGATAGTAATTTTGTAAAATTTTGGAAATCGACTAAACAATTAAATCATAAAACGAGTCTCCCAGTTTCAGTTGAGGGAGAAATGGACTCAAAAAATATTGCTAATATTTTTTGTAAGTATTTCAAAATGGAAAATAATCAAAATTATTCTGAAACTAACGTTAAATCCGAAGAGAGCCGCTGTGATCCGGGTAGGTGCAACGTTTCTGCTGACGATATTATGAAGATATTACGAAGTATGAGTCGGGGTAAATCCCCGGGCCACGACGGCCTAAGTATTGAACACCTTTTATGTGCGGGTCAGCATGTCGGTGAAGTTCTGGCTCGATTTTTTTGTCTTTGCGTGCGGCATTCATACCTACCAGATGAACTTACACGTACTATCGTTGTTCCCATTGTTAAAAATAAGACGGGAGATCTGTCAAGTACAGCCAATTATAGGCCAATTTCGCTAGCTACGGTTGTGGCCAAGGTTCTTGAAAGATTTCTGCAGTTAAAAATGACACCTTTTTTAAAAATTGACGACGCTCAGTTTGGGTTCCGTTCACAAATGTCCACTGACTTAGCAGTATTTTCTTTAAAACAGGTAGTTAATTATTATGTTAAGAATGGAACTACTGTCTACGCTTGCTTTCTTGACCTTAGTGGTGCTTTTGACACGCTTCAACATGACCTTTTGTGGAGTAAGCTGCGCAAAACTGGGGTCAACGAGGACATTGTGGACCTTATGTCCTACTGGTATAGTACTCAAGAGAATCAAGTAGGATGGGGTAATACCTTATCTGGTGCTACAACTTGCCCTGTGGAGTGAGACAAGGTGGACTGACATCCCCGGACCTGTTTAATTTGTATGTGAATGATTTGATTGTGGAACTAAGCAGCACTTGGGTTGGGCTGAGATTAGGTGACCGTTATGTAAATAATCTTAGCTACGCCGATGATATGGTGCTGATTAGTCCCACAATCAAAGGGTTAAGAAAGCTGCTTGCAACATGTGAAGAATATGCTTTGAAACATAACTTGATCTATAATGCTAAGAAAACTGAGTTAATGATATTTAAATCAGGAAAGGGGCCTGATAACGTGCCTGGGGTTTTTTTAGGAGGACAACAGGTTAAAATCACCAGTGCTTTCAAGTACCTTGGCTACATTCTCACATCTGACTTACGGGATGATGCCGATATAGAAAGGCAAAGAAGAGCGCTATGCGTTGTAGGCAACATGATTTCGAGGCGTTTCTTTAATTCTGACGAGCAAGTTAAGACTCTGCTGTTCAAGACGTACTGTCAATCGTTTTACACCTGTCAGCTCTGGACAAACTATACGCGGAAGTCACGTGATTGCATACGCGTGCAATATAATAACATTTTCAGGCAGCTGATGGGATTGCAGCGTTGCTGCAGTGCTTCAGGAATGTTTACATATGCCAAAGTAAACACGTTTGATGCAATCATGAGACATAGAATAGCGTCTTTTATGGACAGAGTTGCTAGGTGTAAGAATGGTATTGTCAGAGAACTTTGTGACCGACTGGTCGGGACCGGGGTGTATAGGCACTGATTGGATACAGCTACATAAATAGGTTGTGTACAACTAGGGTCCGGATTGCCGATTCCACCAATAACCTGGCCTAGCACTATATTATTTTTAATTTAATTATTTACTTTTACTGTCACTGTACTTATTGATATGGATCCTGTATCTGAAATAAAGCATTATTATTATTATTGTATCTCTCCTACGGGAAATCACGGCACAAAGGCCGGTCCTTTTGGAAGGCGTTCGTGGGGATACAGATCCAACACGAAGAGGCCCCTTTGAGATACGATAATGAGTTGGGATATGTACACTTAGCGGATACTATCTCTGCCTGTACTATTGAGAAGATACAGCCAAAGACAGCACCCGCTAGGTGCAAGGACTATTGCAGAAAAGATGGAAACTATACCGGGTCTATGGAAAGGAACTTGATGGACTGGTTGCCGGGATATTGGTGAGACAACGGGACGCCTGCCATATCAAATGTCTCATCTCGATAATCAGGGCAGACGGTGACTCGCCGCTCACTAAATGGGCCGCCCTATTAAAGCCACCAGAAGGTAGCAAGGGTAGCAACATTGGTGTGAACGGCTAAGGTTGTAGAGAGGTGAGTCTGCGGGGTGCAAGATCCCAGTGCTAAACGCACCAGTCAACAGGCCCCCGGCGTTATGACATTTTACACTTCCAACCTGGAGAACAGGTTCTGCTCTTGCAACTCCACTCTTGGCCGGCCAGTTAAGGCAAGCACAAGACGCAAGTGCCAAATAAATACGGGCCCTCCGGAGGATCGGGGTCCGAGGTGTCGCCACTCACCTACAGCTTGCCATTATTATTATTATAAACAACCTCATCAGGTTGTTTGAACCTCAAAAACAACCTGATGAGGTTGTTTATGGAAAATTATTGCCCATAAATTCCAAGTTAAAATATTTTTAATATTATTTTATGCATAAATGCAAAATTCATAGAGATTAAGCTGCAAGAAAAAACCTTCTACTTAAAAAAAAAACTGATCCCGGTGCATAACTCGAAAACTACGAAAAATCGTAGAACATACATAGGGGTGATTCAGATACCTCTCAACACGAGGCACCTAAAAAAAATTTTTGGACATCACTTTTCTGGCCACCCTGTACATTTAAACGTGAATGATCCAGTTGGGTAGATCCAATTTTGAGAAGAAGGTCAATCAATCGTCGAATCCATCTCGGCTGGACAGCGTTCGGGAAATTATACGTCTTATCGTCCAATATACCTCAGTGCCTAAAGACGACGACGTCTACAATCAGTGTGTGTTACCAATGATGACATATGTAACTAAAAAGTGGCCTCTTACCATAGTACGATAGCTTTCTTATGAGGCACATATGCCTCATAAGAAAGCTCAACGTCGCACAGCGTGCTATTGATAGGGCTATGCTCGGTGTTTCCTTGCGAGATTGAATTAGAAATGAGAAGATCCGTAAAAGTACAAAAGTCGCTGACATAGCCCAACGGATTAGAAAGCTAAAGTGTCAGTGGGCCGGGGCACATAACACGTAGAATTGACGGCCGATGGGGTAGAAAGGTTCTAGAATGGAGGCCGCGTACCAGCAAGCGCAGAGTAGGTCGTCCACTCACAACGTGGAAAGATGACCTGTTAAAGGTCGATGCAGGAAGACGCTGGATGTAAGCCGCTTCCAACCGGCCAATCTGGAAGTCAATAGGGGAGGCCTCTGTTCAGCAGTGAACGTCCTATGGCTGAAATAATGAAAATAATGATTGATGATTAAACATGAAAAAGTGCCAAAATAGTATCCGCTCAGTATAAGGCCGTGACGGCAAAAAGCACGTCGTGACCACTGGTATTCTGCGGATGCCAGCTGAGATGAGGAGCGCGCAACATTAGTTACCATTCAATTCATTTTTACAAACAATCTGATACTTACTTAGATACAGAGTAATTTTTAGTTACTTACATACATGCTTTAAAATATACTCTGTATACAATGTCAATCAATCCACTTATTTCAATAATGTGAGGCTCTAACATAATTAAACAACAAATAATAGTACATTTTTATATACTTTTTGAACACAAATAAATATCTTTTAATTTCATTTAAATGATTGTTTTTAAAAAATGCCAGGGTTTTAACAATCTAAACGTCTGTTAGCAAGTTCAATAGATACATTTTGTAATTATCCTGAAATGAATTTTAATTTCTATTATTGTCGTTTCTAGACTTGTCCTAATAAATATTCTGTGCTTTTAGTTTATTTATCTACACATGTCAAGGTAAAACTGTACCAATTTTTAAAACTGCACTATCTTTTCTCCCTGGCTGTATTAATGTTCTCGGACTGAACAGTTAGAACCATTGTAATTTTAGACTTTCTTGTACTTATTTGAAATTTCGTTATTTTGGTGCTTGGTATAATTTTTTCGAGGACTTGAGGTGGCGGAAATGTTTTTTGGTCGTCATTATATTTAATCTCTTCGAATTACCTGATTTCAGACCAAAATACCTACACTATCAGCGCTAATCATATTTAAATCGATTACATATTAATCAATCATCATTTTTTCGACTCAGTCTATCATCAATCAGTACTATACGATTAACGATTACCAATGTATCATCATGGATGCAAAACACCGTTGTTTATTATATTAATCAATAAATTTGTTATTGATAACGAGACGATTTTATGATAAATGCGTCTGATTTTTGACTATTTGTCAATGAAAAAGTTTGTTAGTTCAGTACATTTTGATTTTTAGTCAAAAACAAGTTCGTAGTTTAATTTATTAATGTATACTACTTAGTATCTGAAGATTACTGCTACGGTTTATTTGATCCATTGCCTATTGCCATTAATAATTAGCACTTGCTTAGTTTGCGTGGTCATTTTTTGCCTAATGATTTTTCTTGTGATTATAATATTTATTGTTCAATACTTGTTCTTTGAGCGTACTAGAATGTTTAAATGTAAATAAATGATTATTACTATAATATTAATCAAATTTTGCCAATTTTGGAACAACCAAACCACATATTTCCAAGGAACAGCGCACTTTATACGAGCGGCGGCATCGCCAGACTCGGTCTGTATTTATGGAGTCTGAAATCTGCTTCAGAGTCCATAAATAGTAGATTGCTAAACTGTGATATTACCTAAGCAAAAGCTTACGCTGCCGCGCAGTCTGGTACCCGTAACTCTGAACGCCTTTAAATTTGTGGCGTGAAGAAGTAAGCGCCACAGTCGCGCAACTGACCTGACACGTCTGTGACTTTACGCCAGCAATTTGAAGGCGCCCTAAAAAAAAAATTTCAAGGCCCAAACGCATTAGAGGTACACTGCCCGACGCGGCGCGGCACTGCAGGTAACTTTGTATGTAGCAGTTGCCTCTGCCGCGTCGCTCAAGTGCGTCTTGCTCCATACAAACATATATAAATAAAATGTGCAGCGGCATATCGCGTCTCGCAGTGCAGCGCTAATGCGATCCGACTTTACGTAAGGTGTGTTGTTTGTTACAGACCTCGCATTGGAGTTGAATATAGTTCCCGTGAACTACGAGTGGGTGCTGAACTGCCTGGGCAGCTACTCGCTGAGCTCCATCCACGAGCTGCTGCTCTGCCCGGCCGCGCTGCTGCCGCCGGTCACCAACAACTGGCCGCACGGTCTAATGGCGCGCGATTCCTATTAAATAATGTTCAATACAATTATATTACTTGTTAATTAAAATATACATATGATGATGTATTTTTTTATACTTTTTATTTGCTTTGCTATGTGATCTTTCGCGGCGAGCTTACTGCGTCTTGGCCTCGCATTGGAATCGTTCTCAAATCGCTAGCTAGTGTGATAACGCTTTTAACTTATCAATCAACTTTCAATGCATATGTACTTATTCGTTTTTAATGCGAATATACATGTATAGAAAAACTGGTAATAATGGTAGTCTCAATAATACTCATTTATTCAGTATATAGGCTCTCATAAATAAATATGTAAATATTTTTTATATATACTTGCTCTGATCCTATGGTAATTAGCCAAAGCACTTGTGTTACAGCAATCAGAAACAATGACGGACCACAACACCCAGACAGAATAGAAAAGTTATGTTTCTACATTGATCGACCGGGAATCGAACCCGCGACCTCAGAGGTAGCGACACCAAGTCCGGTATGCCTGCCTCTCGGCTACGGAGGTCGTAGTCGTCAGTTTATTCAGTATATAAGCCCTCTTCCAGGCACTTTACACTTCCCAAAATACATATAGCTTTGCCCTACCACCGCTTTGGGACTACATATCGCCTGGTAATGAGAAGAAACGGCACAAAAAACTCAGTCACCTTTGTCAGCTTTTTTTACAGGAAAGTTACAAGACATGTAGTGTGCGAGCTTTTAGTTTAAATAAATCGTCTACTTAAAATGTCTTTTTTGTCATTTGAACTTATGAAAAGGTAGTTCGTAGTTAGATCGGCAAGTTTATTTAATAAGTAGGTATTTCGAGTAATCATGAAAATCACGTTTTATAAGCTAAACAAACAGATTTATTCAAACGTAACATAATATTTTCAAAAATGAATTGTGAAGCTTCTGTCTCACAATACTTTATTTTAGTATTAATATAAATGCCAAAGTTTGGATAGATGTTTGTTACTCAATCACGCCGGAACGGCTGAACGGATGTAGACGAAATTTGGCACAAAAATAGATATAGCCTGGAATAGCAGATATGATATTCTTTATCACAGCATAGGAATCCTAGCGTGTCATTCCTGTTCTTTGTTCTATAATTCCAAAAATGTATGGTTCCCGAGGGATGCAAGATAACTGTCATTATTATAGATTACTTACCGTTTAAAGTCACTGTTTAGTTGGTAAAAATAGAAAAAAACTTTATAACACTAGCTGTTGTCTGTGACTTCGTTCGTGTGGCTATTAGTTTAGACTAACTATGGTTTTGCAAAGACCACGCGAACGAAGTCATGGGCAACAGTTAGTAAATTAAAAAGTCTGGTAGGTAACTGTCAGTAATATCTTTAAAAGCCTGGTAGGTAGCTGTCAGCAGGAGTCCTTAGTTCAAAAATATCGTTATCATATTGTAGGTACTGTTTCCATGCCACAAAGATGATACGAACAAAGTAGGTACTACTATACAGCAGACTTTCCTGACTAATCTGCTGTAATAATCTTGCGAATAATTTCATCATTATTTTATTTTATTTATTTGGCATTTAAGACAGTTAACAATCGATAGTTAGTTATTAATATGTACAACGAATGGTTAGTAATTTAGGGCTAGTTCGACAACCAAATTGTAATACACAATAATTTTTGGGTGTCTAATTTAGTTAATATTATTAATAGTTATTATAACAATTTAAAAAAGTAGTAACCTAATTACGATGTACAGACAACGGCAGGTCAACCTACCCAAAAAGTTAAAGGTCATTGAACCGATTTTCAACTTTAAATACGAGACAGAGATCAATATCGATGGACAAAATTTGACGTTTTGTGGTAGGTTGACGTGCTGTTGTCTTTACTTGAGTACGTAATTCAGAAATTAAAATAAGATTAGAACTACTTAACGCAAATCTATATATATATATATATATAAAAAACAAAGTCGGGTTAGTTACACCATTTATAAGTCGAGAACGGCTGGACCGATTTTTATGATCTTTGGTTTGTTGAATTTGTCTTCGTCCCGAATAGCAAAATACTTAGAAAAGGCGGTACGAAGTTCGCCGGGACAGCTAGTACCTAAACATAATAAATTGCAATATTATGTAACTGATTAGGTACCTAAATTTTATTGAACCTTGAAATTGAAATTACGAAAAAGGGTAGCCTTAGACCCTTACTTAACGGAGGACTGGCCATAATCGATATTAGTGTTTTCAACTTGGTCCGATTTTATTATATTCGCCTACCTACACCACTCAAGTTTCAGTAAAGCCAAAACCGAAGTTTGCTCAATCCGAAACAAGAAGCGAAGCGTTGACGGTCAAGCGATGTCAAGAGGAGGCTAGCTTCTATTTGTCAGACCCATTATGCTTTAGGGGATTATATGGGAATGAATAGTATTTTTATTAGATTTAGTTAGGACACTACAAACAAACTTCTAACAAAAATAATAAAAAGTATTGCTTCTTCTCGAAAGTTTAACGTATCAAATAATCGCTACTACCCACCATGCCAAGAAAAGGGTTAGAGTAGCTAACGTCAGCTTCATGGTTCGTCGTCAGCCACACACAGGCTCACTGGAGATATAATGATGTCAAAAGCCATGTATTCATTAGGCACCAATTGATACGACGCAACACGTGGCGCTAAACATATTCGGCTAGTAGCAACGTTGCACAACACCGCGCGACGTTGCCGACATCTATAGACACCAGACATGTTGTATCTTGTATCGTAATATCCGTTACTACGACCTTTTTCTACAACTCCTTTTTTTGTTAAAAGCAACAAAGAGTGGCGATGCCGGGAAATGCCGATGGTGCTCCGCAAAATTATCATAACAATCGGACGAGCTCTGTAGCTGACGAGCTACGACGAGCATACCTGACTTGGTGTCTCTATCTCTGAGGTCCCGGGTTCGATTCCCGGTCGGTCAATGTAGAAAAATAACTTTTCTTTGTCTTGGGTGTTGTGGTACCGTCGTTGTTTTAGATTTATAACAAGTGATTTGGCTAATTACCATAGGATAGGAGTTGTCGAATATTTAATAAATAAAAAATTAAAAGTGTAAATTTCTTTTGGGTCAGTTCGATTCTCGCCTAAGGCAAAGCCACTTTTAAAAATAAAACCTATTTGTAGTAATAGGACTTAGTTGCTCTTTTCTAAAAAGTAAGTACATTATTATGTTAAAGTTCCCGATATTATAACGTTTTGCATTCGTTTGTCCGGTGGGACATGGTTATGTGTAAGTACATAAAATAAGTAGATATCAGTTTTGATGACTCACTATGAGAAACTCCGTAGAGATATTGCGAGTCAGACAGGGGCAAGGTCACGTAACACCGACCGTCGTGAACTCTGTACTCATTGGACTTGACATGTGATGAACACTCAAGCAAAGATTACCCAATCGCTAAACGGGTTATTCAAGTAAGATAGGTATGCATAATTAATAAGTAGGTAGGTACCTACTAATGAAATATACTTGTAACAGCATGTCATGATAATTGCTAATACATATTCGCGTATTAAACTCAACTATCTTCTTATCTCAATATCCCAAAAATTCAAAAAATTTGTACGTCATCTAACAAAGCGTGGAGGTCATTAGAACACGTGCTAAATGTGACCACATCGCAAAGCGGTATATCTGCCCGCAGTCGCTGCATGCAATTTGTTTTGACGAGTCTACTCACACACGCCCGCGATACTCGTCGCGTGTCCCGTACACTCAGCGGCATCGTGTTGGATGTGTGACGTGGTCTCAGAATCGCGCCACTTTGTTGTTGTCCAATCCCCGACTCCCCGTTGCGTGAACCATTATAAACCACACCACTCAGTTTGGGCACTTCGGGCTGTGAGCTGGGAGCTTTCAGTTGTTCGACAGTGAGATTAGCGGTATCGCGGCTTGACCGCATTTATCAACCAATAATTACAAATAAGTATAAAAAGTTAATTTTGAATTAAGCAATCATTTTCAATAATAAATCTGTGAATAGTACCTACTTAGCAGCAATTTTAATAAAAGTTCGCAGTGGCTCAAATAATATTTTTGGTAAGTTAGTGGACCTTTTATATTATATTCTAGATCTCCATCCACAAACCCAAATATGACCCAGGCAAGACCTAACTGCAGTAAGCGGTGGTAATATTAGGATTAGGAGGATCGCCCGGTTTTATTGTTTTGTAGTACATGTATGCAATTTATGCAAAGGCTCTGTGGGGATTATAATACTTAAATAAGGCAACAGTTGCTATTTGTCGTGATAACCCGGTTCGCAGGACATTTTCTAGCAGTATGTAGTACAATTGTATTATTCCACCAGCTTTCAGAAACCGGAAAAGGAAGTTAAATGTTTCTGAAAATTAGGGTTAAGTAAAATAGTAGCCACGCTCCCAATAAGAATTATTTCTCAAGGATGAGAAAATGACGCATTTTTTTTTCTAATAGTCATTGCTTACTGCTTCTCGAATCTCGATCATTGCCAATTTCGGTGTTTTGACGTTTGACGTCCCGTCTCCTTTCTGTCAAATTGGTATTCCTTTCAGGAACATCACATAATCTATTTATTATCTGTGCCTGAAATTCAGTATTCAGTATTTTTTGTGTTGTGTTGTGTATGTTGTAAAGAGAAAATTTAATTTCATTCATTTACATCTCTATTACCTACGGTGACCTTGTTTCTTCCATTAGTTCCAAATTCCAATTGGAAACCATTATGGATTTCGTCGGGCAAATAGATCAAGATGACCATTGTTCTTTACGGTACTATAATACTATAGTCTAGCATTAAGACATAATAAGTTTACTCTCTTTTAGAACATCTAGAGTTAAAACCTCGTCTTTTTTGCAGAATTATACCGAATACTGTTAAAATGGCTCCTAACATCAAGGACGCCACCGATTTGAATGGCGTTTTGTTTGAAGACGACGCCACTACACCCGACATGGCTCTCGCCAGTGCTCCAGTACAGCAAGCCGACAAACTCCCCAGAAAACTAGTGTGGAGGAACATAATCCTCTTTGCATATCTTCACCTTGCTGCTTTATATGGAGGCCACTTGTTCCTGTTTTCAGCAAAATGGCAGACAGATATATTTGGTAAGCTTATCAACATTTTATCTTATTGGTGCATTATCTTGTGTAAACAATGTACAGAGATAAACCCCTTTTAGATTAAAAACTTCCATTGCGATGAGAATAAATCCACTTATATTTTATGCAATAAATACTATTTCTATTTCTATTTCTATTTCTGAAGTGTATGAAACTATTTTTTAACAAAAGCATGGATGGCAAACTACACTAACAAAAATAAGTTGAGATAGGCAATCAGTTTCTTGGGCAAAGTTGTTTGTTATCATGAGTTTAAACAAACCCTTAAGTATTTTACACTAATAAATGATCATAGACCTGTATATTTTTACTACCTGACTTGTTAGAATTTCAGCCAGGTAGCTATTACCGTTCACAGGTTTTATGTATTTCTATACCACAAGGGTGACAGTCAATACTAAGTTGTTTTGAAAGAAAAAACAACCTTTTTAATACCGGACTATTAGAAGAAAGTAAATATACTCCTAAAAGAAAATATTTAAACAATGTTTTAGTGAAGTAATTACAAATTCATCATAATAAACTGAACTTAAAATAACATTAGTGATAGGATGATTAGATTATTAGGTATTTCTTATTAAAGTTAATAATTAAATTGTAATTAATATTGGGAAAGATAAATCACATTAGAATTAGAGTGAAATGTATCTATAAAATTGTATTAGGTAGCATGTACATAGGAAAAAAATTATAGTAAGTAATAGTGATAGTCCTAATATTAAAGAAATAAATATTCATGTATTAAAAAAATGTGTTAGTGATAATAGTCTAGCTAATAATATTTTATTTCTTGTTTCAGCCTATGTTTTATATGTGATGTCAGGACTGGGCATCACAGCGGGAGCACATCGCCTTTGGGCTCACAAGTCATATAAGGCTAAGTGGCCACTGAGACTTATACTCGTTATCTTCAACACAATGGCTTTCCAGGTAAATCTATGAATGTAAATTTACTTATTGTTGTCAAGTACTCCTAACACTACAAGTGAATCATCATTATTAAGTTCCAAAAACAAGAAAGATAACCAGCTAAGTTCTGTCGGAAGTGAGCTCAATAGTCTAATGTTAAATGGTGTTGAATATAGGACCTCTAGTCTGTGAGTATAAAAAACAAACCTATATTTGTACTCACGAGCCATACTATTTCTATTAAAATTATTCTTATTTAGTTTCATATTTAAACTAATTTCTTATTAACAATTAATTAAGAACAAAAAATTTTTTTTTATAATTCCTTAGCATGTGCCCTTTCAGCAATTAGTTTCAAGGTTTCACAAGACAGACAGACAATCAGGTTTCTTTCTGCAACTACAGCTACGTTTACTTTTGGTCTCAAGCTGCAGTAGGAACTGTACCACAAAATACCTAATATATACATTGTACAATACATTGTACTATGATACTCATACTTTTTGTGTAGATATGTGAGTGAACAAGTAAGGTTAACATTTGAATAAGCCTGGATGTTGACACATTTTAACATACAATATTAGCACAATGAGTAATGTAACAAGTTAACGACATACTTCTACCTCATTAGAATTTATATTTTAGTAAAAGTTTGTCAGACAATAATAAATTAAATAAAGCCCAGCTTAACATAAATCAGATAAATTACTTGGTAAAAATTAAAACAGAATGTCTCATTTTAATGTGGTTACTTGAGAAAAAAAAAGGATTGTTGACCTAAATTATTTGTAAAACATTGAAAAAATTCATAAAAAAAATATGAAGAGGCGGTTCGATGTTCGCCAGGATAGCTAGTTGAAAATAAAATAAAAACTATAGTGAATAGTTCTAGCATGTATTATATTAAGTATATATATTATCGTAAATAGGGTTAAACGGAAAATGCCAAGTGTCATAAGTATCATCTTGAAAACTATGGTAACATGCGATATTAGCCAGGACCAACTTTTAACGTGCCTTCCGAAGCACGGAGATGCTTCTGATGAATGTCAGCAATGTCACTACTATATTTATTATAGGTTAATGGATAAAGCTACGCCTACTGTATTTATTATAGGTTAATGGAAAAACAAAAAAGGTTTGAAGCAATTTTTTTTTTCATTTTATTTATTATCATGCCGACTTATCAGAATTATTGTTAGTCTGTTAGCGACGATAATAACCTATCGGCGATCGTTTTTCACTATCTCACCATCGTATTGTGATAAAATGTTCAACGATGGAAAGAGCTTTCTAAAATTATAGCAAAATACTTTATTTACTTTAACTAAATATTCGATAAGTAATCTTAACTGTCCGTTCGGAGCTACATCGATATATTTTTTTAAGATGATTATCTAGAAATCTCTGCGATTTTTCACCTTATTATAGATGATGTTTTTGGCACATTCCAGATATAAACAGGCGAGATTTTAGATTACGCTTGTTTTTAAAGATTTATTTTTAAAAAAGCACTTGTCTAAGACTTAATAATATCACATAAAATAAACAAAACATTTTATGAATAATAGGGCTACCTATATTTAAAATTATCATTCACAAACTTGAGTCAACGAATCATACTTAAAAATAGATAAAATGTAAAGGATGTAATGTTACGTGGAAATATTTTCTCTAGTCGCGACTAACTAAACGGTATTTTGACTAAATAAATTCAAGACAAAACATGGACTTTCTCTCAAACTCCTAGCATAATAGGTAGGTACCTAATTTAGGTAAGTTGCAGCAGAATTGTAAATACCATTTTTTTTTGTTTTGTAGAAATGTAAGTTTGTAAGATTTAATCCAGTACGGACTCCTGGCACTATAAAGAAGTACAGAATGAAGTTGATTGACACGTTTGTGCTATTTCGATTTCTCACTTGGACCAGTCACTTTGAAATTTTTTGAATTCATTTCTTGTTACTCCTTCTTTTAGTAAAATTACTTATCATCAAATTGGAGAGTGAGTAGGTACTCCAAATACGCAAAAACTCTTAGAAGCTAGTTCCTGTAAGAGGTTTTGAGCATTTGGAGTTATACTGCATAAAATAGATTAATACACCTGAGTAGCTAAATAAATTAAAATTATTGTCCTTTTTAGGATTCAGCCATAGACTGGGCGCGAGACCATCGTATGCACCATAAATATTCGGAGACGGACGCTGACCCGCATAACGCGACTCGAGGGTTCTTCTTCTCCCACATGGGCTGGCTGCTGGTCCGTAAGCACCCGGAGCTTAAGAGAAAGGGCAAAGGTCTCGACATAAGCGATTTGTATGCTGATCCCATCCTACGCTTCCAGAAAAAGTAAGCAAATATTTTTAGTTTTTTAGAACTATCCATCTAAGAGCCAAATCGCTATGATTTGCAAGCGAATTTTAAGCGAGGCGAAAGCGCAGCGGACTCGCCATGAGTTCGCACCGAGTGCGCAGCAAACACGCCGCACGAGTGCGCGGAAGCATTTGGGAGTATTCTACAGCGTTATTCGCCAGTGTGATAACGCTCTCATAGTTAAGGCGAGTATAGTATAGCCGTCAAATGTAAACTAGTATGTGGTTTCAAAAGCCTACTACTTAAGCCCAGTTTGTGAGAAAATTATTAAGAAAATATGCTCAGAATTGTCAAAACCTACACAACATTCTGAGCATAGCATTTGTTTCTAATACTTATACTTAAGGAGAAAAAAAAACATTGAAAATCCCGAAGATGCTAATTTTCTCTCTTCTTTTTAAAGACGCAGCGACTGTCGTAACAGACAGCTGCGTTTCATTGCGCGCTGTTATGAATCGTATTTTAATGAGTTTTTGTGCGGTATTTGGACTAACATTCGTCGAGTCGCTAATTTAGGGGCACTACTCGCCTTAATAAGAAAGGTATCTATTTTTAGCTAAATAGTATTTCACGGCGAGACATAAGCCAGAAGGCCCACGCACGATTGAAGTTTCGGTTTTGCCAAAACCTGCTTTCTTTAATTACTACTCGCTAAATAAACATACACTTTAAAAATATAATAGTTTACTAGTAGAAATTTGCTACTAAAGTTTCAGTTGCGTCCGTCTAGCTACTGTCTAAACCAACACATACTGTAGTTTCGGATAAACACCGAGATGATTAAAAACTACTTCTGTCGATGACGAAAATAACCTTCACTTAACTTTAACATATCGCACACCTATATGTATAGAGTAGCACAACTCGAAATAATACAAATCGAGATTGCGATTAACGGAATGTCTGTGGAATCTACATTAGCTCCAAAGACACCCGTGCACCTGAGACATGCTACTCTTTAACTTGATCTCGTACTACATTAACTACATGAAGTCCAAAGACACATTTATTTTGTGTTGTGCCACCATCTCGTATTTCTAGTTGTGCTACTATTTATCTAGGTGTGTGATTATTATTTTACTCGTACCTATTATTTTTTATCCTGTCTACTGTTGTGTCTGTCTGGACTGTTACGTCACCTTATTATGTTAGGTAATAATACTATGTATGTGTATGTAGTGTGTAGCTACATTCTGTTTGACTGCCGCGACCAAGTTCTCTAAATAGTATAAACCAAAGTTGCTTGTGAGTCTGTTTTAATGGATTTTGACGCGGTTGCTGTTGAACCTTTCTTTCGAAAATGTTAAAGAAGGTTGTATGTGTACAGAATTACTAGGCCCCTGATATCTACGACGTACTATTCCTATTGTTATACCCTTGGGAAATCCATTTATAAAAATGAAATTATTGAATTATATGAATGAATGAATTATACAGGGTTACATTGCAAAGGGGTGCCAAAGTTAAAAAATAAGATCTAGGGAACAATATGAAGAAGCGTCTTAATCGTTATTATTTTTAATAACATACTATTTGTTACGAAAAAAAATACTTTAAAATATCCGGAAATATAGTCTATAGAGAGATTACGAAAGCCGCGCGGTCATTATCAGAGGCGTAGGTACAGCGAGCCTACAAGGACCTTACGCAGTGCACATACGGTGCAATTTTTTCATGAATGAGTTAAATTATCCGCGCGTAAGATTTTTAACAGCGGATAGGAATATAATTAAATGTGAAATTTAGTTTTTTTGTTTTTTGCATAGTTCGACTAAGTTACTGATTCTAAGCCACTACTAAAGATTTGGCACCCCTTTCCAATGTAACCCTGTATTCAGGAGATTGTATTCATGAGTTATTAAGTGCAAGCCAGGAAAGGCTTTTAAATTGAAATAAAGATGTCATGAGGAACAGTTAGTAAAAATATAAAATGGATTCCGCCGAATATAAATAGACCTTCGTGACGATTTTCACATTCAAATACATAGTAACATTTATTTGTTTGTTTGTTTTAGGTATTATTTGATACTTATGCCTCTGGCCTGCTTCGTCATGCCGACAGTAATACCGGTGTACTACTGGGACGAGAGTTGGTCAAATGCTTTCTTCGTCGCCGCCCTCTTCCGTTATACATTCATTCTTAATGTCACGTGGTTGGTCAATTCCGCCGCCCACAAGTGGGGACACAAACCATATGACAGCAGCATCAAGCCTTCCGAGAACATCTCAGTCTCTGTGTTCGCCTTAGGCGAAGGATTCCACAACTATCACCACACATTCCCATGGGACTACAAAACGGCCGAGCTTGGAAATAACAGGCTTAATTTCACAACAAACTTTATTAACTTTTTTTCTAAAATTGGCTGGGCTTATGACATGAAAACGGTGTCCGACGAGATTATTAAAAACAGGGTAAAGCGTACAGGTGACGGTTCCCACTACTTATGGGGCTGGGGCGACGAGGACCACGATAAGGAAGAAGTAGCTGCAGCCATCAGGATCAACCCTAAAGACGAATAAGTTCTTCCACCCACCCTCATTAGGCTATTTAAAGCACGGATTGCGTCTAAACCCTGGATTTAATTGATTTGGATAGATTTACATTTTCAAATTCTATAATGGATTGTAGATCTTAAATTATGATGATGGACAAACTAAGGCTTGTGTATAATTTGAGTCTGGTAGCTGTAAGTATAAATCTAACTTAAATCAAATATTTGCACAAATAAAGTATAATTGGATTAAGGACACTGACAGTGTTTGGTTTAAGTATTTTTACTTTAACCTATGATCAAAATATATAATTTTTCAATACTGAAACAACCATTCTTTCAATACATATTTTCAAAGCCATAGAAAAGTATTTAGGATTATATCTCCAATAGTATGGTTGTCTTCCTTATTCTTCCATCGCACCAAAACTTTTATTGTATGTTGGCTGCAATTACTTCTATACTGTTCCTAATCGTTAATGCGCAACCATATAATAGTATGTTAGATACTTACTAACTACACATTTTATCGATTCCCTGTTACTACAGATTAAATTAAGGCCAAAGAGTTTAAACGAGTTTAGTTAAATTCGCAGGTCTAGCACTGGTAGAGAAATCATGACTACAATACATAATTAATGCACATTTTTACTAATGTATGTCATAGAGGAATTGATGTTAAAATTGTTTTCAATGTAAAAAAGTTTAAATCGACTTGGTGTTACTTAATACAAATTCTTTGGGGAACATTATATTTGGCGTGGATTGATAAATTTTTAGCTTGTGTTGTAAATACAATAAAATAACTAAGTGCCCGAGCTATCTTAACTTGATTTATAGTAACTGGGGCATCTGGAAATTATTTATTATTAAGTAGTAGGACTACAGTTACAAAGTAAAAATGTAGTTATTAGTCTTTCGTTGCGTTTATTAATAAGATTAATATCTGAGCATCAGTGTGATAGGTAATGGTAGGAAAACACATCAGTATTATTATAAACCACATATTATTTTTAATGAGAAGATAAGTGCATAGAACTAGTCTTGTTGCATTTGTAATAAATTGATTTAAGTACATGTTTCATAAATTATTTTCGCGATATGCAAGTGACTTTCAAACTCAAATCGCCGAAACCGAAAAAGTTGTTTATTATTATGTTATTTTAATTTATTTATATGAGATATGTGGTGTATAACATTAATATTGTTAGCGTGAATTAATGCACTTGGTTTTATATCAGTAATAGCTATTTCTGCTACTAGACAATAAAATTGTCGAGGAGCATGCGTAGTGAAGTGCTAAATAATTACATAGCAAAATGACTGATGTGTAATGATGAGACTTGTGATATATTTAGGTAAAGTAAGAACCTAAACCATTTATAAGAAAATGTGAACAAGAAGTAACATTCACGTTAATTAGCTACCTTGTACGAGTATTACATTATGTATAAAAGAACCAGTAGCGGAACAATGTAATGTAGTGAATTTAACTTTTATCGTAAATGTTTACTTCAAATGTTAATATTAGGTTAAGTTTATGTTGTGTAACATCTTTTGCTGAGCATACTTATTGTTATTTTTCGCTTATTAATAACAATGACACTATTAATTAATGTTGTTTTATTTTTCTCATTTTAAATCGAAACAGTAAAACGGTTAATGATAACGTAAAAATTAAAACACAAATCAAATACTTTATTTAGGTAGTAATAGGTACTTTACTATAATAGGTACTAGCAATATCAAGTATAGCAGGTAGGAACTTACTCATATTTAAGTTAAATCAATACAGAGGATGAACTGTGAATGTAGAGAATGCTAGATTGCATCGAGTTCGCCATTTTTGTATTTTTTTTTGTGGAGAAAACATTTATTAATAAATGCTTCCTTAAATATCTACGAAATTAGAGAGTTTAAAAGATACAATTATCATTTTGTTTACTGGTATTATGATCTCATGCTAATGTATCCGATGACGAAGCGAGCATACAAAGGTAATTTTACAAGAACTCACTTACTGTTCGCAATCAAAACAAGAACTTTTAAGATAACCAAATGTAAAATTAATGACTAAAAAAGATGCAATTGCGTTAGCAATTACTTATTTAAAAATTTGCTTACTTTCTATTTTATTTGTGACGCCCGTCTGATAAAAATAAACAATACAAAGTCAGGCGGTTGCGGATTCGAATCCCGAAAAAGACAAAATGTTTGTTTTTTGTACTTATCAAAATGTATATTTATCCGTTATAATAGTCGCCATAGTGCAAGATTTGCTTAGTTTCATAATCAATCAGCCCACGTCAATCCACTGCTGGACATGCCTATCCGAAATTCCGGATGTACGCTGAGTCATATCTTTCTCTTCTCAGGCTATTCTTTTCCATCCACTGCCAGGCAGCTTTGTGTCTAAACGTATTACACTATCGTAAGAGAGCAAAACTACCCAAATGCTCCAAGTCAACCTCACCTGCCTTCGGTGCAGCCTGTCCCTGCAAACCAGCGAGGTTGTGACGACCGACAAGTGGCGGTACATGGGGCACACTAAAAGTTTTGCACTTATTTTTTTAAACGTTGCAACCTTCTTAGTAATAAAAAAACAATTGGCGGGAAATGATTTGTCAATTGTTTTTTATCACACATCAAAGTTGTACTACGTACGCAACGAAAATAGAATTAAGTCGAAAAGATTTTAGAGCGATGATTTTTTATGATTTTAAAAGTTCTCTCTCTCCGCAAGACTGTGCCCCTCGTCTTCAAAATGCTTTTGGGAGAGAAGCACCTTGTTTGAGCACCGTGAGGCATGGTTTGCTGAATTTAAAAGAGGTCGTGTTTCTTTACATGACGAATTTCGTGAAGGGCGGCCTTCAACTGCCGTCAACGAAAATAATGTGGCTACTGTTCAGCGGCTAATTTAAGAAAACCCGCGTATTACCTATGAGACAATTCGAGGACTATTGGAGATTGGTATGAGCCAAATTCAGAAAATTTTACACGAAGTTACACAATTTTTGAAAATGAGAACAGGCCAACAAAAGTGAGGCAGGCGAGAAACGTTGGTAAAAAAATGATCGCGTTTTCTTTCTCAGCTACGGGTCCCATCTGTACAATTCCACTTGACGATCAAAAGAGTGTTAATGCCGAGTGGTATTCTACCATTTGTTTACCCAGGGTGTTAGAAAAAGTTCGCGAAAGACGACCCAAAAGCCGCGTTCTCCTACATCATGACAACGCTTCTTCACACAACAAAACAAAGTCATTTTTAGCTTCCGAAAAAGTACAACTCGTCACCCATCCTGCGCATAGCCCCGACCTAGCATCCTGTGATTTCTGTATTTTCCCCAAAATCAAAGATTTGATGAGAGGTTTTACTTTTACCAACTCCGAAGAGGCAGTGATAGCGTTCAATCATCACGTAGAAAACATGGCATCGGATCTGTGGTCCTCCTGTTTTAAAAAATGGTTCGATCGCATGAAAAATTGTTTAAAATGTAAAAAGGAGAGTATTTTGAAAAGCAATAAACATAATATTTTGGTTAAAACATTTTGTTTTTTTGAGTTACGCAAAACTTATAGTGTGACCTACGTATACCACTCCTTGGTTAGGTACTTCCAGCTATGCACTGCGTCTGCGATCGCCAACCCGCATGCCCAGCGTGGCGACTAGGCGATTACGGGCATACTCCTCTCATGACAAGCTTCTGCTTAGTTTGGGGTTAGATAATTGGTGTGACAGTTGGAAGAATTATTTACCTACTTATTTATTATTTTTACAAGTTTTAACATACAAAAAAAACAAATCACAGGAATAAACCAAACACAGATTGTTAAAAAAGTACCAGCCTAGGGGGCCCTCAGAATCGAGTCCAATACACGAAAAATAAATATTTAGAAAATCTACATATTGTTACTAAAATATTTAAATAAATTGCTGGTGTCATTGGACATTAACACAAACAAAAACATCCAAAACTACATCCTACCTGTAAAATATACTTAGGTACAAGTTTTTGTTCGCATTGGGGTCGAACCCACCCAAGCAGCAAAATTCTCCTATAGTAATCTACTTATAAGACTAAATGTTTAGAAGAATCTTATAGACGCTTTCTCTATATCACTGCAATGATCTTACAACAGCATCTTATAAAACGATTTGCGCTACAAGTACTTTTGATCCTTATAACTAGTTTTATAGGCGCTTACAGGATGACTTTACACGAATCTTACTAGAATTTGCAGTCCATAAAACCAATCAGCAAAGTGTCGCTTTTGATCTTATAAATGCACTTTATAAGAGTATTTAATGTAGTACTGAGTACTGCATGCAGGCAATCAAAGCTAACTCTTCCAGAGGTCACGCCCAGATTGACTCGACGTATACTCAGCCTCGAAAGACAAAACCTGCGAATAATCGTGAGCACAGTGACCGGTCACTGTCTCCTAAACAAACACCTCTACACTGTAGGTAACACAGACAGCCCTCTCTGTAGGGCATGTCTCACTACACACGAAACTGCCAACTACGTAGTCCTGGAATGTGAGGCGGTTGCGTCACAACGTAATGAAATCCTTGACAGCTCCGCGAAGCCTGTGAAAAACCCAGGAAACTTCTGCGCTTCTGGGCGGAGCTAGGCTGGTTATATCCGTAACCATCATACCCCTACGCACAAAGGACCGAATTTGAGTCTAAGTGCGGAAGAGGAAGTCCATTCTCATACTCATACTCATAAGAGTATTTACCCTTGTTAACATCTTGTTTTATTTATTTGTAAGTCATGCACTCGTATAAACGTCTTAGATAGAGCTGCTATAGGTCACGAATATTATAGGATTAATTTGCTCTATTTTTGACTTCTCATGGATTATTGGCACAAAACTAGCATACCCTCCGAGTTTTATATGTAAGATTTTACGTATACGTGTCCTAAATTTGTAAGTATAAGAGAATTCAGCCATAATGTTTCCATTTGTAATTTTTTAGAAGAAAGGAAAAACAAAACTAAAAATTAAAAATGGAAACGATTGAAGCGTAGTGGTAGCTATCGAAGAATTGATTTAAAAAAGTACAATGAAATGAAATTAGGAACACAGTTTGGGTCGAGACTTAGGTACCTACATTAAATAAGAAAGAGTCTGGTAAAGAACACGATGGTTCCGCACCACGTGAAAATAAAATGAAAGTAGAATACTGCGAAAAAAATTCTTAAGAAAGATATATATAGGATATTATATATAAAAGATATAGATAAGAAAATATATTAAGGATATAGATATATTAAAATTATCAAATAGAAAGGAATAAAAGTAAAACAAATACTAAAATATGTATACATTTACCATCTCACATCGTATAACAACAATCATCCTACATCCCTTTCGTTCATTTATACTTACAGGTAGGCCAGGTAGACGTTCTGCGGCCTGTTGAGACTATAGTAGAATTTTAATAACCGTACAATACAATAGATCACTCGTGATTAGTGTCGAAATAGCTTTTGGTCTTTAAAAGTTATGACTGCCTATGTAAAACCAGACAAAAAGAGAAAAAAAAAATATTGTATCTGAAACACACTCAATTAGCGACGCGAATCTGAAAATTATCAAATTTATTGTGTATTAGGTTGTGGGGTTTTTTTCTCTGTCATATTTATCTCAAAGAACCCAAAAACTTCAATATGGCGGTGAAGTAGTATGTCCTGTAATAGTCTTAAATTTACTAAAAAGCACTGTAACTGTCCTGATAAATGCAATGTTAAGATATGTGATCCGAACCTATGGCCGCCAAATTATTTGGTAATTATTACAAATTACCAAATAGTAAATACCTTTAATATAGAAGGGGCATGAAGATATGTTTACTATCGGGTAATACTTTATCAATAGAATTAATTTTCCAGGTTGAATAACCATTACACCATAGTCAAAACACAAAAGTTACCTGCATATTTTTTGGTATGCAAATAAATATTAATATGGATTACTTAACCCTTTGAAAATATTTAACAAGAACACAGCACATCGTATCTAATCGAAAAAAATTATGCTCTAGTATTGGCATCACGCTAACCACTGCTAGACCACTAATAACGGCAAGTGCTAGATTATTATAAGATCCTAATAGAACTAATCACGCTTATTCTGTGCGTTTAACGGATCTCTAAAAGACATTTTATCTTGAAAAAACATGTAATAAGAAAATTATAAAATCGAATTGCACATTACCGGACTGTAACAAAACGACTATAGGGTGTAATAGTCCTGTAAACTGCGCCCAAACACGGCTCTATAAACGTTTATAGGCTTTCTATAGGACTTAAAAATACATGCTCCTAGGACATTTATACGACCATATTTTGCTGCTTGGGCAGGACCTTGCAATAGCCGGCATTTTGACCTTGCAGTTTTGCACCACCTACCGTTTACTATATAAGTTACAAACTTACAATGGATTTTATTTACATCTTTTAATTTAATATTTCAAACAGAAAACTAGCCTTACCGATTGTGCAGCTCATTTGTCTAGGCCATGTCAAGGGAAACCGATTCTGCCTATCCAGGGATGGAGGGATCCTACTCTTCAATGAAATATAATTTGTGATAGAAAGTCATAATTTGTGGGACATCGTTGAGGATTTATTAAAAAATATCTGTGGCCTAACTAAAAACAGCTGTTTTCGTCTAGGCCACTCCGGATCTCTGGAAGTATTCTACATAGGGCCGATCTGATTACTGTGTCAGCACCATAAATTCACGTTAGAATTTGTTATAAAAAATCAGCTTATGTGGGCTTATGATCGCGAAGTTTCAGTCGGCTGTTTCTGGCTAGGCCACGCCGATCTCGGTAAGTACATGACCTAGCCTTGTCTAATATTTTTACATATTTAGGTAGGTATACTCTAGCAGTGTTAGTTTGTTCATTTTTTACACCAATTGTGTAAGTAAAACATCAGTCAACCAGTAGACTTCATAGTTTTGTTGTGAACGGAACTTTACAGTGAACGGAATATTTTGTGCAATGGTTTTTTGCTAATGAAGTTAAGTAGAAACCTAAAAAACCTGACAATACAAAATGCATGCGTTTTAGTTTTTGTAATAGAGACATCATGTGTCAAGGTACATGACATTAATGTTTTCTATTTAACAAATACCTACTTACATAAACCTTTTTGAAATAAAATGCCTCACGAGAGTTCATCAACATTATTTTAAATTTTTGTAAGATCTTACATAGATACCTATAAGTATTTTAGTACTTTTATTTTTATTTAATTAATATCTTTTTTTAACAAGTAACAGTTTATTCAAGCATTACAAGAAAAACAAATACTTACCTATTTTATTATTATTAGTTTATTAAAGACTACGATAATTATCACAATGCAAAAGGCAAAACAATTATTAACAACAAGTACAACTTAGCCTATCTTAGTTACAGGGCAAAAATGCAGCTCATTAATCCAAGCTAGGTAGGGACCTATTCTAGAAATGAATTAAAAATTAATCAAATTAAATTATTAAGCAAACAGGTTGGTTAGGTAATTAATTAAGCAAGTGTTAATTGTTAAAATTGATAACTGTTTTGTATTGCGCCGGACTTGGCCATTCGTCGTGCATTTTATCTTTAGTCCTGTTTGTCTTTTTTTTTCCTGAATCGGTAATTTCACATCATATGGTCTCTTCGTGGAAAAAGTCTTGTTCATCACACTTGTCAGGTAGACACACAAAAAATTCAATTAAATTCATGATCGGGCCCCTAGAAAACGGGTTCTGATATCGTCCTCTCTTGTCTCGAAGATACGGATATCGTTTATAGTTGAACATTTCATTTGTTGTTAGATTCATGCAGGCATGCAGAATCTGTAAGGAAACATTACATGTACTTGAACAGCTTATTTTGGGTCGACAATCATGCATTTATATTTTCGTTTAAGGATTGATGGCACGTGATTAGCATAACTTTATTTAAGATATGTATGTACCTAGTAAGCTACTCAAGGTGGTTACGTGATTATTAAAAGGAAAATTAAATGTTTTAAGCGTTACTTATTTAAGTATCACATTATTTTAAGTATCACATTATGTCTTGATCAGTGGCGTGTTCTGTCATAAATATGTTTTTATACACTTTGCATGAACTTGTTCACCCCCCCCCCCCGTTCATCCCCGTGCCAGGCAGGGCCCAGGGACATCGGGGTCGCCTGCGTGTTCTCTCATAGGCCTACTATAGGACTAGTATGTGTCTCCTGGGCTGTGCTGTTACAGTACAGCCCAGGAGACACATATTTTTAGGCAATACTTAGATTTCAATTCTTTTACGAAATGTATAAATTACTAAGCAGTTGTATATAATTATTTTAATTTCGTATGCAAATTAGAATTTATTGCTTCAAAATAGGCTTCCAGAGCCCGGAAAACCCTAACACGGTCACACGCCCATGTGGATATAATTTCACAAAGTAGGTACTTAGTATAGCACTTTGGTTAAACTGATAAGAAAATTTTAGATCTTAAACTTGTAGAGCGTTGCAAGTCTAGTCTGTGGCCCGCGTGCTAATAATTTAGTTGGGTATTCTACACGTGTGCAAGATCGTTTTGGAACTTAGTAACAAAATTAAATCAATACATACATTGTAGTAATAAAACAACTACAAATTTAAATAACTTGTATCTTATCAGATTGGCATGTATCCATAGCTTTAAATATAAGTGGTCTAAAAAAGAACTCACTGATGTGCACGTGAGGATCCAGCCAAGTGCGCAGAAAGTGATTGCTTCCAGTAGCCCTAGCACGTACAGAAGACCGAAGCCTTCTAGCAGCAGGCAGTAGCAGGCGAAGTATATTGAGAGAGTGCAGTTGATGGCAACACTCATAACGAACAAGAAGAACCACATACGATTCCGAACTCCTACGCAGTTGTATATGAATGGGCAATGGTGGTCGAAGTACGCCACGCATCGCTTGCAGATTCGGCAATGTTTCGCTCTGTAATTATAAATTAAAAGCTTCTTATGGCCTACCGTTTAATTAAGTCGGTTCATGGTATAATAAAGGCTATGGTAAAATAACGTGTGGCTACTACTCGGACTTCGAACCAGCGAACAGCGGTTGCGGGTTGATATCCCGCTAGTGACAAATGTTTGTGTGATGATTACCGCACAAGCATTTTGTAACTGAGTCGTGGATGTTTTTTTTCTATAGAGGAGAATTATTGGTGTGAATTGTGATTATTTAAATAAATTTAGAACAATATTTACGCTCAGTTACCTTGGATACCGAATAAGCGATAGAGCTTATTATTATGAGTACACGACACGAGCACATAAGGAAGTCCTAAAACGTTTATAAAAATGCATTGACTATATAGGTTTAGTAAGAAGTACCTACAAACCTAACAGAGTCTTATTGACTCTTCTCTAAAAGGTGTGTAGGTAAGTACCTACCTATATTGTATGTGTGTGTGTATTATCTACATTTACCTTACTCGTTCTTATGTCAATTTTACTATTTTAACAGGAATATAATATTTTTGTTTAAGATTTACTTTAGTTTGGTTTGACGACTATACGCCGCCAAACGGATGTAAGTAGGTACTATATCTTTAAACATAGGCAATTATTATCGATTATTATCGTCCCTTTCCCGACGCGATCACATGAATGCCGTTTGTTCACCGCTAGTCACCAGTTCATCACCTCTCAATCAAGAACAAGTGAAGCCGATGTATGATGGTCGAAGTGGCGAAATATAATTTCATCATCATCATCATCAGCCTTTGGAAGGTTACTGTTAGAAGGCTTCCCCCATAGAACGCTACCAGCAAGCGACTCTGGGCCGTTTGTATTCAGCAAACATGCATTTAACATAAATTATTTAAGTTTGCCGAGAATTCGTTACATCGGCGACGTCATCCCGTTCTTTATTGACACTTTGACAGCGGCTATATCGTTACCTGCCTATCGTCGAATGTGTATCGTCTTATCCGAAGTCCTTGTATGTAGCTTAAGTTTTTATATAGAATAAACTTTTACTTTACTTTTACCTTACCTTAACGGTCTTAGACACCGACAAGTGTGACAGAGACGTGAAAGAATGACGTTCCTCTTCTTCCATTTGTCATAGTAGGGTATCTGCCTGATCGCTCGGTAGTAAGTCTCAGAGTTCTGTGGTATATATCCGGGGTCCCGGCGATTGGCAATCACCCAGCTTAACCACATTATCGCATTCCAGTAGAGAAAGCAATAATGCGACAGTCGTAGAGTGTTCCATGTTAGAGGTATACACTGAAAATAAAATTATCAATTGACCCTCTGTGTAAAACTAATAACCAGCGTAACAAAAAACATTGGTCTCTCAATGACTGGCACCGACTCCAAAAGTAACTGATTAGGTACTTAAGTGTTAAGATTATTTTTAGCGTTTTAGTTTTTTGAAGTCGGTTTTTATTTTTTTTATAAAATTAACTTATTTCATCCATTTTAGTGATAAATCCTAATCAAAACAAATCTGACGAGTGCAAACATAATTTAACTGCTGAACACCGATTTCATTTCCTATTTTTCCACCCTTAGGGGTGAATTTTTTTCCAAAAATGTTTTATTATAGTATCTTTAAGTATAAGCTATTCATTAAAAAAAGAATCATCAAAATCGGACCACATTTGGCAGAGATATAGGTAAGATAGATACTAAAATTAGTTGGCGTGGTACGGAGTTTATGCAATGTTTGATGATTTTCTTATAGATCCCATCATCAGAATTTAACCAAATTTATATGGGACCATTCTGAAAGTATTACCTTTCAAACAAAAAAAATAATTATCGAAATCGGTCAACGCAGTAACAATTGATCGCTGAACATACATATATATAAAAAAAAAAAAAAAAAAAAAAGATACCGACGAATTGAGAACCTCCTCCTTTTTTGAAGTCGGTTGAAAAACATCATCAACATAAACAAAAGGTATCTATTAAAGTTTATGTAGGTACCTATCTTATATGCGCTTATCTATTTTATATGGATGAAAACTTTATATGACCCACGGGGAGCATTCAAGGCTGGCGGCCGAAGACACATTTTTATATGGGTGGTTCGCCGCTGGCTACTTCTTAAGGCTTAATTTTATCTTACAGCCTTCTAACGCTTTTTCCTGTTATTATGCGGGGTACAGTAATACTGTTTGACCAGGTCTGGTTTTACGTTTGGAACGATTCGATTTTTATTTACCTCCGTAACCCTTAGAAGGGTCATAACGCTGAACAAGTTATATAAATCCGTACCTACTACATTCCAAAAATGCATAATTACCAGCTGCAAATTGAATTTACGTTCTACGGATATGAGACCTGTGAGACTGACTCCGACCACTAAGCTACCGTCAATCCGTTATTCAAGCAAGTAGGTCATTAAAAATAATATACTTACCCGAATTACATACATCGGATAACCCCACAAAAGGACGGAGACCAAGAAGAAGAGAAGCGGTCCTTTCGAGTCCCCAGCCCCGCCGAATAGCAGCGCCCACAGTTCGGACAAGGGCGGCATCCAGTGCGACTTTCTCTTCATCTCCTTTTGAAGCAGCTTGACCACCTCCGCATGTCGGTGGCTTTGAGCCAGCATTAGAGGCGTCTTGCCATTCTTATCGCGAGGTTCTAGTTCCGCCTTCACCTGAAACGTCTTAGTATCGTTCCCAAAGGTTTTGCTAAAGGTAGGCACTAGGTGTTGGGTTCAATGGACGTCATGCTTTGCTTACTGCAATTCGACGTGATACGTCTACTACAGGGTGTTCTACTCAAAAAATATCAGCAAATTTTAATCCTTCATCGAGGTACAGAATCTTAACTACAAACTGTTTTGATTTTACACGGAATACTAAGGTAAATCTCTTTCAGTCTTCTGACTACCTTCTGATCGGGGGGTAGTAATAGATATGATGCGCTTTTTAAATACTAGGTAGGTAGGTATGTACTGTACTTAGTTTTTAAAGTACCTTTAATAATTAATAAAATAAGTTTACCTTTTCACAGAGTAGTCTAACGCATGTTAGGTTGCCCGATAAGCACGCCAAGTGTAAGGGCGTGGAACCAAAGTTGTCAGTGCAGTGCAAAGGGACCCCTGAGTAAATCAGCAAACGGACCAAATCTGCGTGGCCTTTGTACGCTGCCCAGTGTAACGCGGTGTCCCCGTTGATGTCCGATAGCCTGGTGGCAGCCCCCATGCCCAGCAAGTAAGCTGCTGTCGCCGTCTTACCATACATACAAGCTGTCATCAGCGGCGTTAAACCTAAAAGTATAATAAAAATGTATGTGAATAAAATTTTCTAATCAGTACCTACACTAATATATTGTTATCTAAACTACTTACCTTTGAAATCGGCTGCGTTAACAGCTACTCCCGACTGCAATAAAACTTGTACTACAGAAGCGTGGCCTTTACGGCAGGCCCAATGTATCGGACGTGGACCCTAAAATCAAAGTTTAAAGCCTCATTATTTTATGGTACTTTGGTAATATCCAGGCAGGGCGGGAGCGTCTTTATAAGAGCATTCGATTGTCTACTGCACCACTCCTGCGCACGAGGTTACTTCGGGACTCGGGTAAATCAAATTATAAACTAATATAAACAGATAGATACTCTTTATTGCACACCATACAAGTAAATTACACATGATTTTTACAGAAAGACGCAAAATTTAGGCGATCTTTTCTCTAATAGCGATCTCTTCCAGACAACCTTCAAGTAGAGAACAACCATAGAGAAAGGGAAAGGTGGTGCAGAGTTCTTATAATTTCTACGTTACTTACCTAAATAAATATGCATATTAATTTAATTATTCAGATTAACCTTTTTGAGACATATCAAAACTAGTAGGTAGACAACAGCTCGTCAACATACCACAAAACGTCAAATTTTCTCAAATGATATTGATCTCTGCGTGTCTAACTTAGAGTTGAAAATTTTAGTTTGGTTAGGTTGACCTGCCGTTGACTATACGTACTTGAGTGCCGAGGCAAGAGAGGTCGACTGGCGCCGCCCGCTCCACGAGATAACGCATGACGGCCACGCTGCCGTCCAGCGCCGCCCAGTGCGCCGGCGTGTAGCCATGCTGGTCACGGGCGCTTAGCACCTCCACACCCAGCTTCTCGACTAAACGCTCAATCTCTGATACTTCACTGGAAATTAAATAAAGTAAGCCTTATTTATTACGTTTACGTCCCACTTAAGGCACAGGTCTCTAACTACGGGGTGGTTTCGGGCTTTTTTTTTTAAGTAAGGCCAGTGTCTAAACCTTAATGTCAGTTAGTTGTAACTAAGCCGCCTTAAAGCCTTACTAGGTTTAACGATGAATAATAATAAACATATTATACATTGCTCTGATCCTATGGTAAGTAGCCAAAGCACTTGTGTTATAGAAATCAGAAACAACGACGGTACCACAACACCCACACCCGAGCCAATAAAGTTATTTTTCTACATTGACCGACCGAGAATCGAACCCGGGACTTCTTCTCAAGTTTCAATTACCTACATTCACTACACATACTACACGTCATTATTATACCTAACAGGACCAGTGACACCTCATAAAGGTCCTCCTTCTCTACTGCAGTAAGTAGTTAGTTACGTACTACAATTTTTCTTCTTTTGATTTTACCAACAGAGCCACATGGCACAACTTTACACCAGTTCCTTCCGGTGCTGATTATCCCATTGTGTACTCGTTCGTTTGAAAACTCACCCAGAGCGCACAGCCTCAAATATGAGCTGGTGTAGATCGGAGTGCTGGTTGAAGCTGGTGATGGTCCGCGGAGGGGCCGCGGGAGCGTCTGGCGACATGGGCGAGCACGGCGGCAGGGCCTCCTCCGCTGCCATCGTGCACGGGGGCGGCTGCGGCAGCGCCCACACGCCGCGCGCCGCCCCCGGACTAGGGTACACCTGCCATAAAAAACACGATGTTTGCCGTTGAATAAATAGAATAACTTAAAGGGTACTGTGGACACCACGTCTCGGCAAACGTGTGTAGAACGACGAAACGGACCGACGACCTTAGGAAGATGGCTGGCGTTGGCTGGATGAAAAAAACGCATAATCGTGCTTTATAAAGATGTTTGGAAGGATTTAGAAGAGGCCTTTGCCCTACAGTAGAAAAATCTAGGCTATTATAAAAAACTTGACCAATTTCTGTTATTCACTAACAGAGGATTAAATTAAAAAATCTAGTGGGGTCAATTGAGAAAACGAACTTTTTTAACATGGCTTTTTTGGGTCTGGTTAAAAATCTGCAAAAGTGCAAAGCAAATTTCCTTACTACAGTACAGCCACAACAATTAATAAGTGATATCTTTTTCAAGTGCAGATTATTTGAATGAAGCATAGTTATTGAATTTAGATTATTTGATGGTCGGTCTATCTGTCTGTATACTATCAATGCTCAAAAATGAATTTATTGTATCTCAAAATATTCTTCCTTTGCGTCAATGCACTTTTTCATACGATTGAACCAATTTTGAAAACATTTGTGGCACTCCTCCGTGGTGACGTCAGATATAGGTGCATGTTTTTCATACTCTTCGGCAGCCTCTTCTGTTCGCGTAATTGGAATCAGAAAAAAGTCACACGGTGCCAGGTCAGGACTGTATGGAGGATGACTCATAATTTGTACGTTTTTTGCCTGTCTGGCCGTGAGGGAACTTGCATTGTCGTAGTAGAAGATGATACGGCGTTTACCGTTATTTTCACGGAGTTTGTCAATAATTTCTGGTAAACAAGTGGTCGTGTACCAGTCACTATTCACGTGTCCAATTTTATTAAAAAGAGAAGCAATCATCCGCTTCGAGGCACTTTTCACGCGCGGTACTTTGGTTGGTTTCAGCTCATCTCGAAAGACCCATACTATACAGCTATAAATCCATGTTTCGGCACCTGTTACTATGTCCCACACCAAATTTGAAGCACTGTCGTTGTACCTTGCAAGCCAGCATGGCACCAAAGTGATGCGGTCCGTTTTAAGAGCATCAGTCAAATTGTGTGGGATCCGTCGAGAACACAGCTTTCTCACACCCAAATGTTAGTGTAGGATTGATTGAATGTAGGAATTGGCTGAGGTATATTGGACGAGAAGACGTTGTGTAATTTCCCGAACGCTGCCCAGCCGAGTTGTATTTGACGATTGACCTCCTTTTAAAAATTGGATCTACCCAACTGGATCCCAAGTAGACATATTTATCAACGATTTCGAGAGTAGAGCTCCCAAAGGATACTGGGTAGGGCACAACATGGGCATTTGACGTCTTCTCATCCAATATACCTCAGTGTCTAAAAACGAAAGTCTAAAATCAGTGTGTGTTACCAGTGATATATGAAACTGAAACGTGGCCTCTTACTATGGGCCTCATAAGAAAGGTCAAGATCGCAGAGCGTGCTATGGAAAGGGTTATGCTCGGTGTTGTTGTGTCGTGTCCTTGCGAGATCGAATCAGAAATGAGGAGATCCGTAAACGAACAAAAGTCGCCACTCTTATGGTGGTCAGACGACCTGGTAAGGGTCCGCAGGACTCGCAGGATGACGCTGCATGCAGGCCGCTTCCAACCGTCCAATCTGGAAGTCAATGGGGCAGGCCTATGTTCAGCAGTGGACGTCCTATGGCTGAAATGATGATGATAATGAGGTATTTGACTCATGTCTATGTCGAAAAATGTCCGGATCTCATGGTTGGTAACATGCCTGTCTGTTTCGATCATACGGCGCACAGCATCAATCAATGTTTTTGTTGTTCACAGCGGTGCACGGGCGACCTTAACGAATTTCACCATGGAGATTGACACGACCGCGTTTGAATTCTGCAAACCAGCTATAAATAGTCGTCTTGCATGGTGCTTCTTCGCCAAAAGCAGATTGAAGCCGAACGAGGCTCTGCTGACCTGTCAAATTAAACTTAAAATCGTAAAAAAACATGCAATGAAAAGTCGCCGTCCCCATCGAACACTATGGTAATAGCTATTACGACAGATTCAGTTTTATCGCAGATTCGTTAAGCTGAGACCCTAATACATTACTGTATTTTTTTTCAAAACGATGCTCTGTTTACTTTTAGATTTAGACTTTTTGTAAAGATCTTTAAGGTTTAATTCGACTTAAGACGTCATACAAAATTTTACTCGATTAATGACGCATTGATCTATTACCAAACCATTAAAGTGAAACTTTTAAGGTAAGCTACTATTACCATATTGTTCGAGTGAAAAATGTTGCGAGACTTTGCATCGAACGTGTCTAGCGAGATCTGTTAATAAATTAATAACGATTTCCTCCAATAATCATACCAATTATCTAGCCCCAAACTAAGAAAATCTTGTACTATAGCTACTAAATTATAGATAGACATCATTAAAAACATTATATAAACATCCAAGACTCAGATACAAATGAGCTCTCATCACACAAATTGATCTTTGCGGGATTTGAATGTGTAGTGCTCTGAATGAAGATGATATCGCAATGCCAGAAATGTATTATACGTAAATGTGGTGATATTCTGATAAAATTAATATTTAGATGTGACTGCACTAATAATCATCATCATTTCAAGCCTAGGACGTCCACTGCTGAACATAGGCCTCCCCCAGTGACTTCCAGATTGGCTGGTTGGAAGCGGCCCGCATCCAGCGGCTTCCTGCAACCTTTACTAGGTCGTCTGTCCACCTTGTAGGTGGACGTCCTACGCTGCGCTTGCCGGTACGTGGCCTCCATTCCAGAACCTTTCTGCCCCATCGGCCGTCAGTTCTACGTGCTATGTGCCCTGCCCACTGCCACTTCAGCTTGCTTATCCGTTGGGCTATGTCAGCAACTTTTGTTCGTTTACGAATCTCCTCATTCCTGATTCGAGCTCGCAAAGAAACACCGAGCATAGCCCTTTCCATAGCACGCTGTGCAACCTTGAGCTTTCTTATGAGGCCCATAGTGAGACGCCACGTTTTAGTTCCATATGTCATCACTGGTAACACAGACTGGTTGTAGACTTTTGTCTTTAGACACTGAGGTATTTTGGACGAGAAGACGTTACGTAGTTTTCCGAACGCTGCCCAGCCGAATTGGATTCGACTACTAATAACTAATATTAATGGCGATTATATTTCTAATATAGTATAAAGCAAGATACATGCACATACGGTAACCGCCATTGACACACGAGTAGATGAATGTAATTCTCGAATCTTCGAATGTTTTAAAGTAAAAAGGAAATAAAAAAAAGTTATAAAACTATAAACTACAACTGTACTTATAATATTTATGGGTCTCGTTAAATCGAATCAAATGAGCCCAAACTTGCAGGTTTTACTAGTAGCCATTGAGGAGTTCCACTATTCACCTCCTGGCTCAATCATCAGATCAGCACAAAGGTGTGCAATCATTGTACTGTTTTCAGAACGTACTATGCTTACGAAGTTTGAAATCGATAAGACAATTAGAAGTAGGTCAAAGTCGACTAAAAAGATTTGTGTAAGAAAAGGTATTCGTAAGAATTTATTTATATGTCAAAAATTTGTATTCAATAATTACCTTTTCTAGAACCTTTGAAAATTACGTCGAGAAAACAAGTATTTAATCTTTACTGTAATGTTGAGGTCAAACACACCAGCGAAAACAATTTCAATATTATCTTACGATTGGAAGTTAGACGCATTTTTATCATCGAATCCTATCATATTGTACTATTACCATAGTACCATCGATTTGTGATTTCCGTCGAGCACTATCGTAAGGCTACTTTGCGTGACGAATGTTGAATGTTTTTTTTCGGTAAAGTACATTTTTACAATTTTCTCCCTTAATAAAAAAACTATATTAAAATAATTGATTAGAAATGTACGGGGGAAAAAATCCCCGTTTTTTGGTAAAAGAATGGTCTTTAAAGGTTTAATAGTGCTCGAGATATTGGTAAAAAAAACAGTTTTTGACGTTTCCTGTAAAATTTGAATTTTCCTATTACCATAGTGTTCGATGGGGACGGCGAAGTTTCCCTGAGTTAAATTGATTTTATTGTAATGACGATATTTTTAAAAAGACGCCAGTGAGTGAAAACAGTTGACAGACAGATGAGACAGATGAAAGCACTGAAACAAATTGTATTCTACGGCTAACGAGTTCCATTTTTAAATGTAGTAATAACTTTTGTTTTGTAAGTGGCCAATTCCGGAAACTTTTAGTGTGACCTATTATTTACTGTGCCTATGTTTAAAGTAAATGAACCTACTTTAATAAATTGTTGCTCTATCTCTAATTTTAGAATGGCTTTCACTTCTGATGCTTCCAGGGCAAATCAATGTATGTATGTAACTATAATATATTTGTTCGGATGGAATCTTGCAACTCAATTTTGAAGCAGATATCTTAAACCGATTGAGCTAAAATTTTGTATACACGTTTAGTTTGGATGACAATGCATGGTTAGCTGTGGCGGACTAGTTATTTTTAATGCACTCCTACAATATGGGTATCAAATGAAAGAACTTGCTAAGAATAACTCGAAAAATATAGTGACGTCACTCTAAATCAAATATGGCGGACTTCTGAAGATGGCTGACTACGTTTTTTTGTGCTTTCCTATAATATGGGTATTAAATGAAAGGACTTGCTGAGTATACGAATGCGAGTTAAACTCTTATCTTCTTTTCAACGAATTTATATAAAAGCGTTAAACGTTTTTTTAATAATAAATTATTTGTTTTGAGATGGCGCCAACAATCTTTATTTAAAATTAGAGATGGGCCGAGTACTCGTTTAATACTCGGTACTCGGCGTAGGTACTCGGCGGGATTTCTAATACTCGTACTCGGCCGAATAACTCGGTTTTAATGCCGAGTATACTCGGTTTAAGTAAAACAATATATTTTGGTAGATATAATTAAAACAACAGTGTTATTCTTTTGTGTGTTTTATTTTAACATGGTTTAACATTGCCGTCGTAAAAGCCTTTCGTCCAACACTACTATGTGAGATCAGAGAATTGTATAAGGTACATTTCACTTCGGTTTTATCTTCTTCAATCTCGTCGTAAAATGTCCAAATTCGTGAACTCATTATGTCAACAATCACTAGGTACTACACACACAATCATGTACTTGTTTACGTGCCCGAAACAGGAATTTGATTGAACCGAGTTACTCGCCGAGTAGGTCCTACTAAAAGTTGGAAAAACGGCAAAAGTGCTACTCGGCGCATCTCTATTTAAAATCAATCCTAACATTTCTGGTATCTTAAAAAATATTTATGACATACGTACCTACCTACCTGTACTACCTAGCTATAACTTGTGTTAATATGAATGAAGCGCCTTGGTCCTCGCACCATTGAACCTGCCGAAAGAACTCTCAAAGTTTGGAACCCTATGTATCAAAAATATATCAGCCAGTTAGAAAATATTCAGAATAAGTTTATTAAACGCCTACAGTACAGATTTAAAAACTATGACACTAGTAATATCGAGCCTTTAGTTAATCGTAGAGAGCACAGAGACCAGGTCTTGCTATATAAAATTATTAATAATGATGTAGATTCCCCTTATTTGTTAAATAAATTACATTTAAAATGCCCTAGACTAAGTGCACGGCACCTAAGTACTTTTGTTACACCTTCCTGTTCGGCCAAGTATGGAGGTAATGGTTTTATTATTAGAGCTTGCAAAAAGTATAACAGTACGTATAATCACATCGACATATTCCATGAAAGAATGGCACACTTTCGATGCTTGTTAAAGAAGGCCGCCTGATTGGTTTTAGCTTAGCTTAGCTTAGCTAGTGAATAGTACATCTATTTCTATGTAACTAATATTCTTGTATCCCTTTTTTTTTGTTCCGCATTTTGTCTTTTCAACAATTACTTGTATTACCTAGCAGTGGAAACTTTAGTGCTTAAGTACTATCCATAATTTTTAAGCCAAATGTAATATTGATAGCTGTTTGTTTCCTTAATAAAGAAAATAAAGAAAATAAAATAAAATAAAAAGTGACCACAACAAATAACACAGAATACATAATAAGCTTAATGGTGAACTACCTACACGCTAAGATATAGGTAGGCCTACCTACAGCCTTCATTGTTTAGACACGACGAACATCATGCTTGATCTTTGCTGTTGCGACTTATGAAGTAGCGACTCTCGAAACTCGTCTCGCAACTCTGCGATGATAAATGGGTGATTTTCCCAGCACCAAATCGTAAACGGCATGGCTGAAACTGCTAGTGCAGGATGGCACTTTTAACTTGTAATATTTTTTTTTAGATGAAAAGTGTTGTCTCCTACAGCAGCCTACAAATATTTTTTCATTCTGATTGTCGCTAATAAGGAAAAAAAATATATAAACACCTAAGTTTTTCATACCGGTGAAGCGGCACAATTTGTTTTTCAGTATACTTTTAATCATATAATAAAAACAGTTGATTTTTTAGGGATTCCCTTTTTTTTATTTAAATCCTAAATAGTGGCAGTACTTTATTGCGGAAACTTCATTACAAAATCTGTTGTATTTAATGAATGGTAAGTACAAATTCACGTGTCCAAATTAGATTTTTCACCGCGGTGAATTTTCGTTGTACGCGAATATCTAGGCATCCAACAACACTAGCTTCTCGCTACTGCACAGTAAACTTGCGCACCAGGGACGCCTAAGCGCTTGATGTGAGAGGACGCGTGTTGCTTGTCTGGTGTTCCCACCAAAAACGTAAGTAGTGGGTTCCGGTGACTTGGGACCGCTTTTTTTTTCATTCACGTGAGTGGTTAAAAGTTGTGATCCAATGATCCGATATGTTTATTAAATATATGTACTTTTACTTAATGTCGCCCGATCAAGTAGGTAGTATCAATTTATTTCTATCATAAATACTGTGCTTGTAGTGTTAACTTCTATTGGCTGTTTTTCATGACGGTGATCTCATTCCGGTGAATTCGGTGACCTAAATTGACACCGAAATGAGAAAAAATATCATTTCGGTGATTTTTTTTCATTTCGGTGAGAAGTTGTTCATTTCGATGATTTTTATCTTCATCTCGGTGTTTTTTTTTTCATTCCGGTGACAAATTATTTCACTTCGGTGAAAAACAGACCATAATTTCTTTTGTTACATTTTAGTTGCACAAGGAATATATTTGTTTTGGGGACTAAAATGTAGCTACTAGTTAAAAGAATAACCTCAGTTGTTGCACGCGTGGGCAATAGACTATTTGACTAAATTATGATAATTAGTCCACTTTAAACGTAATTCAAAAATATTGAACACGTGCTTTTTTAGGTTCCGTACCAAAATGGTACGAAAGGAACCCTTATACTTTCGCCATGTCCGTCTGTCAGTCCACGGCCTAGCACAGATACTGTTTGTACTAGGAAGCTGTAATTTTGCACGAGTATAAACATTAAACACGCCGACAGAATGGTACAATAATATCTTGTAAACAAAAATTCTAGGGTATCTCCCCTACACGTAAAGAAGGGATGAATTATTTATTTTTAGTCTACCCCATCGTTTGGGGTATCGTTGGATGGGTCTTTCAAATATATTGCGAGGTTGTGAAGACCATTTTTCGATTCAGTGATCGGTTTCCGAAATATTAACCTTTGTTGTTTAAATTCCGAAATATTTTTGCTAGAGTCGTGTCCCCATCCAAAAGATAGATTTTTGTGCTACCTGATTTATTAATGACTAAGTGTAATAATAAGATTTTGTGAAGACAAATAACAAGAGATTACGTTTGTTTTATTTTACATTATACAGTGTGTAACGAAAAGGTGAAATAAAACTTTAAGGGGTTATTCTACGGCTAAATTACATCAACTTTTTCTATGGGACCAACATCAAAATCTCAAAATTGAATGAATATTGTGAACATGAAATTGGATTTTCATGTTCACAATATTCATTTTAAAATCAAAGTTCCAAAAAACCATAAAATCTACATCCATATTGATAGACATTTCAACCCCATCGCATCCCAACAAAGAAGATGGAATTTCACGTCTGCAACGCTACATCTTAAAATCGTTGCTGTTTTCGTAATCAGCGACCCGATAAACCATAGAAACAATACCCATGTTGATTTTCAGACTTTGTCAGCCCCCTTCCCCTTTTTAGGAGTTGACTTTTCAAATAATCTGAAACACATGTTTACTCATTTATCGTAAGGAGAACTTACTCCTGTGAAGTTTCGGATAAAAGAGTCTGACTAATCTTGTTTACCCATACAAACTTTGGATCCCCATTTCACCCTTTTAGGGGATGAATTTTGAAAAATCCTTTCTTAGTGACCCCTAGATTTTATAAGAAACCTACGTGTCAAATTTGGAATCTCTAGAACCCGCTGTTTAGGCTGTGAGTTGATACATCAGTCAATCACTTTTGCCTTTTATATATGTATATAGATTAATTAATATAGAATGGAGTAAGGTGCTGCGCATACACCACAGTGGTGCGGCCTTTTTGACCGTGAAGCAATAAAGACCGCGTCTGCTCATCGATGCCCGCGCCTTGTACTCAACGTGCACGACGGTCAGTTCAGGACAACCATTCTGGTAGAGCGCGCGACGCAGACTAAGCTAGTCGCCCGCGCCGCCGTCTGCGTTAGTGTATACAAACTGGTTTGTGCGATCCACGGCGGGCAGCCAGGGACATGCCGCGGTGCGGGGCGGGCACTGGCGGCGCAGTCTTATTGACCGCCGTGTGCGTTGCAGTATACGATTCCCTTTCGTCTATTTAAAATTGTCCGGCCCGCCCTGCTACGTCGTGTACGCAGCGCCTTGATATCTCGAAAACGGTGCGTCCTAGCTCGAAATAAACAAAATTTTGGCCCCCGTAGACCCCAGGCGACGTCTCTGGAACACTTCAACAGCATTTAAACTAATCTAAAAGCAGACCTTCATCGAGGGTTGAAATCACGTAAGTAGCATTAGAGATCAGAGTTCCCCGCGTAATTCCTATGTCCCATGGGAATTCCGGAAAACGATATGCTTTATGTCACTTCCACAACTGAGAAGAATCTCATATGATGAAATACATCTCTAACGGCTTAGGCTGTAGAGCGTGCCAAAAACTTATAAACACACATACATACGCTCGAAAAACATAACCCTCCTACGGCAGCCGAGTGAAAATAACAATGTATTGAGTAAGTTTACTATAAACATAAGTTTAGTGATTATAACTGTAAAAATGAAGGACTTTCAAGACACAACTTAATATCCTTTTTCACCCCTTCAGGGGTTGAATAATCAAGAACGCTGTAATACATAACTTTATTTTCAATCGTCACCATAATACAAAATTTGAAAATTATTATTTGAAACTGATATGCTTTCATTAAATTTTCATCCCCTATTTTACCCCCTTAGGGCTATAATTTCCAAAAAAAACCTTTCTTAATGGATGTCTACACTGTATAAGGTAAGGCTGTGCGTTGATATATCAACAATTAGTCAGTTTACCTTTTTATATAAATAGATAACTGAAATACAAAGTTTCTTTCCCCTTTTCACCTACTTAAGGGTTGAATTCAAGATTTTTTTATGTCCACAACATTAAATTTCCAAATCGATGTCATTTTCGTAATTAACATCCCAAAAAACCATAAAATCGACACCCATATTGATATTTAGACATTTCAACCCCATCGCACCCCAATAGGGGGATGATATTTTAGATCCGCAAAGTTGTATTTTAAAATTGTTGTTGTTTTCGTAATCAGCGACCCGATAAACCATAGAAACAATACTCATGTTGATTTTCAGATTTTGTCACCCCTTTTACCCCCTTTAGGGGTAGATTTCGCGAAAAACCTGAAACACGTGTTTAATCATTTATTGTTAGGAATACTCCTGTGAAGTTTCGAATAAAATAGTCTAACTAATCTTGTTTCCCCATACAAACTTTGGGCCCCCATTTCACCCCTTTAGAGGGTGAATTTTGAAAAAACCTTTCTTAGTGCACCCCTAGACCTTATAAGAAACCTACATGCCAAATTTGGAATCTCTAGCACCAGCGGTTTGGGCTGTGCGTTGATATGTCAGTCAGTCAGTCAGTCAGTCAGTCAGTCAGTCAGTCAGTCAGTCAGTCAGTCAGTCAGTCAGTCAGTTTCTTCTTTTATATATATAGATGTTTGATGCGGCTCGCGTAACCAGACGTTTTTATGTATGCAGCTGCATTTTGTATGCGAGTCCGCAACTCTGTTATTGAGGATACTGGTCTCGGGTAGACAAGGTCTTTCAGACATACGCAATAAAAAAAAAAACAAGGGATTTAGATCAGGCGATCTGGGTGACCATAAAATAGGGCCGAGCCGGCCTATCCACCTCTGTGGGTAGTGTTGATTCAAATAATTTCTTACTACTATTGCGTAGTGAGCTGGGCACCCATCATTTTTAAGCCACATTCTCCGCCTCACTTCTAAACTGATATCTCCTAGCATGCCGGGTAAATCATTTTGTAAAAAATTAAGGTAAATTTCACTATTCAGTGTAGCTGGATGTTCATATAGCCCGATCACCTGTCCGCCAATAATCCCAGTCCACAAGTTAACTTTAAATTGAACTTGGGACCGATCTTCCCTCATCAAATGTGGGTTTTCTACTTGCTAGCTATGTAGATTGTGGATGTTGAGATATCCATCTTTCCGGCATGAGGATTCATCGGTTCACAACATTTTATTGAAAAATTGCAGGTCCTCCCTTATTTTATTTAACATGATTCTGCAGAATGCAATCCTGCGCGGATAGTCAGCAGGCTGTAGAGTTTGGACCCTTTGAACATGGAAAGGGTGCAACCTGTATATTTTTAACCGACTTCAAAAAAGGAGGAGGTTCTCAATTCGTCAGTATCTTTGTTTTTTTTAATTAATTTTTTTATGTATGTTCAGCGATCATTCGTTACCAGGTCAACCGATTTCGATACTTCTTTTTTTGTTCGAAAGGGAATACTTTCGGAATGGTCCCATATAAATTTGATCAAGTTCTGATGATGGGATCTATAAGAAAATCATCAAACTTTGCATGAACTCCATCCGTGCCAACTGATTTTTGTACCTATGTTGCCCAATATGTTCGGCATTTGTGAACCGATTTTGATGATTCTTTCTTTATCGAATAGCTTATACTTTAAAGATGGTATATTGAAAAATTTTTGGAAAAATTTCACCTCTAAGGTGGGTTAATAAGGGATGAAATCGGTGTTCAGCCGTTAACTTATGTTTGCACTGAAAAGATTCGTATTGTTGAGGATTATCACTGTATGTATCACTAAAAATAGATGAAATAAGTAAATTTTATAAAAAAAAGTAAACCGACTTCAAAAAACTGAAAAGATAAAAATAATATCAACACATAAGTACCTAATCAGTTACTTTTGGAGTCGGTGCAAACGAAAACATTCAAACTCTCATCGGATAGCACCGAAAACAAAAGTAACTGATTAGGTACTTATGTGTTGATATTATTTTTATCTTTTCAGTTTTTATGGTATCAACCATTCCAATCCAACCAATAATCATATTACAATATATTTGTTATTTTTGTTGTTTTATTCTCACACGTTCCTAAATGAATTTAAGTTTAAATAAGTTAATATCCATGTATGGTACATTTTAATTAATACTTTCAATACCATTATAGTATAGAAAAGGATAACCTGTACTGTGTGATAGCACTCTTCAAAACGTAGGTAAGTAATTATGGAACTAGGATAGCAGCATTTTAGGTGCGTTGCGTGGTAACAGTTTATTTTTTTTCGGTGACTGCATAAGTAATTTCATTGCGGTGACTCGCGATTTTCATTTCGATGATGAGAAGTTTCATTTCGGTGAACTATTATTTAATTTCGGTGACACCAAAATTTTAAAGTACTATATCTCCTAAGTATATGAACTCAATTTGATGTCGAGTAAAGATTAATCATAACAATATCATAAATAACAATACTACATGGTTTTATTTCAAAAAAAATTATAAATAAAAAAGTTCACCGTAATGACAAAAAAAATGAACTTGTTGAAATTGACCCAAATGATAACAAAACACAATTCATAGAACTTGTATTTAACTAACTCTGTTTTTGAACATAAAGTGTTAGTAAAAAGCTGACGAAAACTTTTGGTGTGTAACTCTTCCTTGAGCTATAGTGTAAAACTTAAGGTGTTACAAGGCATTTAATTAACTCTGTTTAAGAACATAAGGTGTTAGTAAATAACTGACAACTACATTTGGTGTTTAACGATTCCTAAAGCTATATGGGTTACCCTTATGGTGTTACAAGACACATAACTAGCTCTGTTTAATAGCATCAAATGTTAGTAAACACCCAACAAAAACTTTTGGTGTTTTACTCTTCCTTAAGCTATAAAAGTAACCCTTGAAGTGTTACAGGGCATTTATCTAACCCTGTTCAATGACATCAGTCGTTAGTAAGTTTTAGCAGACACCTTACAACTTCTTTTAGTGTTTTACACTTCTTTAAGCTATAAGAGTTAGTTGTATAATGGTTTCAACTAACTCCATGCTATCGTTTTAAGTTGTAAAATTTTCTTTGTTACTGTTACCTCTCTTGAAGGTTTAATTATTTATCCTTAACACCACAGTAGAGTTGAATGCTACTATCGTAGCTCTTATATACCATTTAAAAACTATAAGCGTTAAATAAGGTTGCCCTTAGCGCCAAAATGTTTGTTGATGAAAAAAAAAAACTAAGTATAGGGAACCCCCAACATTTTTGTTTTTTTTTCTATTTTTGTGTGAAAATCTTAATGCAGTTTACAGAATACATCTACTTACCAAGTTTCAACAGTAAAGTTCATAAAGTTTCGAAAAAAAGTGGCTGTGACATACGGACGGACAGACAGACAGACATGACGAATCCATAAGGGTTCCGTTTTTTGCCATTTGGCTACGAAACCCTAAAAAGGAATTGATTTTGAACTATATAAAAAGGACGACAATAATTTACAAAGTCGTGTTGTTGCGCCTGAGCTGTGACGCGGTGCCGTAAGCCATTAATATTGTTGCTGTAAGCGTTGCCGCTTCAGCGGCGGCGATATCAATATGGCGCCAACTGATATTTTCAAACTTCTGCAAAACTTGAAAACTTTGAACAATCAAACGATTCAGTAAACATTTGAAATATAAAGAAGACCGTAAAAAGAGCAGCTGACCTAATACAGATACCTAATAAAGACAGGACAGTTACGGGGCTATACGGGGCAAATCTAACGAAATGCCGCTCGCAAGCAAAAATATATTAGTTGGGGTCAAGTAGAACTATGGTCAAGTCAAGGGTATACTAAATGAATATCTGGAATTCCGAACTAATCGACAAATAACAAACATTTCCTTAATGAGCGCGCTATTCAGCTTCATCAGGAAAAAAAACGACGAATGACCCTCCTTTAGATCAAGCTTATCTTAAGGCAAGTGACCTTGAGCATTTAGCGTCGACTTGCGCGACATCTATTACGTGCCTAAGATAGTTCTCGCAGACTTAAACATCCATCCGTTGCGCTTCTGTGCAAATAGATTACCATTGCGAGCAAAACATGCGCTAATGGAAAAGTAGGCGCTTAGAGTGAAATCCATTAAAAGTCCTTAGAATTCCTAATTTGTTGACTATTTAAAAAAAAACAACAAAAAGGCACGAATGTTATCAATAACTAAACCAACTTTCAAACCAAACAAAACGTTCCAATTAAAATATAAATGTGTACAAGATCGCGGTATTCGCGGTACCTTAAAAAAATTTTTGGGTTTATAAGAAATAATAAATAGTATTTAGATACAACAGGAAAAACTTCAAAATGTAAGTTACATGATATACAAATTTCTACATCCTATATCCAGTATTTTCGCCAAAAAACTTGTGCGAAAACACCTCACCTACGTGCACTCTCCTTACCCTGCGCCTACCCTGCGTTTATAAAATACAGTAACATTTGGAGGAGAAAGCCTGCTACAATTAAATAGAATTTTGAGTCTGACTAAAGCAGTGGCTGCAGATAATTAACATGAATGTCGTGCTGCGATCAAAGACAGAAAATTCAAAGAGGGCATTTCGATCGTAGACTTAGAATACGCTTAATTTTTGATTATAAAATTTTACATTAAAGCTTTTTTGTTTCTACAACTATGTAAGTACTTTTATTTTAATAAGAATTTATTTATTTTAAACAATCATCAATAGTCGTACAATTTATTGAATAAAGTGATTGTGAATATGACCCGATTACCTTTATTAATATGTTAAATTGCCTCGTCTTTTTTTACTTCATTTCCAATGATTCAACAGTTTATGTTTTTTAAATATTTTTCCAATATCAATTTTAAGAATCGGCTCACCTTACTACTCACGGCGAGGCCGACGCCCCCCGCCACAGCTTGGCTCTCCCCTTCCACGGCCACTTCACCGGCTCACGAACACACTATGAAACTAAAATCCTACTTAATTAATATATATAAAACTAGGATCACAATTACTTGCGTGACATAAGGCTACTAAAGTCTAAACATACCTACCCCATATTGATCCATGCCCTTTGTAAAGAGCATGCGCCGTATTTCATCGAAGTTCTCATTGGTTCAAAAGTAAGACTGCGTGTTAAAATCTGCAGCAAATTACCCACCTTTAATAGTCTAGAAACTAGGTACCTAACCAAATAGTTTTTAATAAACAAAAACTTGTCAACCATCAGCCAGCCTAGATAAGTACTAACTCACAATTTTCTTTAATTACAAACAACCTTTATAGTTATAAATATATTATAATTAAGTAACCGACTTTTTTATTCCGAGTGAACTCAACTGGAAAAAATATTTTTTAAGATGTTGTTACTCAATCATGATTAATCGGCTGAATGAATTTGAATTCAATTGGGAATTCAATCAACTATCTGGGTTTAAATCTCGAAGCTCACAAAGACAAGTCCTACGACGAACGATACACATTTATTTGTCATCAACATCATCATCAATGTTGTTAATGGTATTATTGGTACTACTAAAATTCGTGTAAATTCGTAAATTCGTAAAAAATTCGTGTATTCATGTAATAATACCTAATTTAATTATAATGTAATTACTTTATGTTAGAATCAATCATACAATAAATAGAAATCAACGATACAATAAATATATTATTGGTTAGAATTTACAATCCAGTGAACTCAAAAAAAAAGCGACTGAAAATTAAAAAATTACTTTACAAAATGGTTTTTTTTCTGTTTCATTCGAATTTTGTCAATTAATTTTACGATAAAATATGATACCACTATTGATGGGTGATGTACGTACACGAGCTAAGGACCTAGTGCGAGAGCCCAAAATAAAATTTCGTTTACTTCGATCGATCGCAAAGTAAATGAAAATTTCGATCGATTCATGCGAGACGGCACTTACTAGGCATTCTGGCAGCAAAAATATACTAGGCTTGGCCTATATACATTTGCCCCGGGAGTCCGGTAGGGACTATCTATACCGAAGGCAAGCCAAAAAGCAACCAATAAAATCAAAAGACCGACCCTTACATGTTTTTAGTGTTATTTAATTGACTTCTGTAGATTTCTCTGCGATAGATTCAGAGGCCTAAGGCTCGAACTACATGCACCCGGAATTATTCAGAACCCGTTAAAAACATCTTCGGACAAGCCCGGATTCAATTCGTCGCTCAAGCAAACATATTAACATTATGAAAATTTCCTGAATTGACTACACACGATCCGGTACCGCAGTTAACGGATTTTGACAAATTCCGGATGAATGTAGTCCAAGCCTAATTCCCGTCCCGTAATTTTAAGGTAAGAAACTCGGTAACTTGGTGTAAGTCAGGTACTGTAAAGTTGAAAAACTTTTCCTTTTTGGCTGGTTAGTTTAAGTTCAAGTTCAATCATCTTAAATTCAAGTCTAATCATTTCAAATTTTCAAGTTCAAATTAATGATCTAAAACTGCTGCTATAGAACTTAGAAACATTTCTAGCAGCCGACAGAATATTTAACAGTACTTACCTGTGATAGTATTCCATTACCCTTTTATTAGTTTCAGTTGCAGTAACTAACAAACTAACTAATTAGGTAATTAACCCGTTAACATCCGAGCGGTCTCATGAGACCACATAACAATGGAATTTCTATTGTCTCGTTTAATATACTTGATCAGTTAAATCTTGGAAGTAGTTTTTAACCTACTTCTAAATGACGTATCGATGTAAAACTTTGTATTATCTGGTAATCTGATGACAATCCGATAAAGTTGACACCATCATGCTAATCTAATGATGAAGCCAGGATGTGGATTCTGAATCTCTTCAATGCTTTCTAGTAAAACCTTCGTGAATGGGCTTATTTAATTCTTTTTGACCAGTCCAATACCTACCTACATAAAATGTGGGTTTTATAGTTTTTAAACTAAGACTTCAAATATTTAATTCATTTTATTTATATAATATTTTTTTCAGCCATAGGACGTCTACTACTAGAACATAGGCCTCCTCGTAATAATTAAACCAATAAAAGTACCACTGATTAAAAGTACGAACTAGTAACGCCATCTAGTTACGCTAATCAAAATTACATTTCACAGATTCGCTGTTGCTTTTTTATGGAACTTGTTACTAAAAGGGGTTTCAGAATGAGTTTAATTTATTTAAATAAGTAAAAAATCATTTTAGCTGGCAAAATGCTTTTTTTTAAAAATAAATTCTAATATTTGTTTCAGGGGTCTAGTCAGTTAACAATCAACGATAAGTCATAATTTGGCAATTAATGATGATCTCAGAGTAAATAAATACTATTATTTACCTTTTGAGTTATTTTTCCAGGAAATCTATAGTTCTAAATGTTAAGCTAAAACATTGATGTTATTGTAAGGATATTTTTATTAGTAGATAATGGAATAAGATAAAAATTTTGATTGTACAATGCAGAAAGAAGAATATAATAGCAAATCAAAACCCCTTTTAAAATTGTGAAAATGAACTTTAATTCAGCAAATTTTATACTAAATGTATAAATATGATATAATCTAGATTTCGTTTTCACTACCTAAATAGACATCATGTTATAAAAAAGTGTACAACTAAAACTAGTAGCTGATTAAACATCTCAATGTGGCTTATCAATTAGTAAGATCTTGTAAAAGCACTTTGTTTAAAATGGTTTATTATACTTAAATAATAGATAAAAATAATGAAAGCTTTATAGCTTACAACTGATGTTGAATATCCAAACAACAATCATTTTCAATACAAATCTTAAACTTCTAGTAAACTTGAAACATTTAACGAGCAAACTGAATAAATTATTATTCATAATAAGAAACAAACTTAACAATGTCGATAGCTCAAATTAATATAATATTTTCAACAAGTGTCGACTTCACAAATAGTTAGTGTACATATAATCAGTAGTCAGGACTGTTTCAATGCAGTGTTTTGTCAATGCCAATATTAATGATAATGATTTCTTTTTGTCTATTATTTACTGTATTGATATTGTATTGTTCAAGTCTTTCTTCACAGCATTATCTTTTTTGTGTTTTAAAACTCACAGAGAGAGGTTGGCCATGTAGAACATACCCATTTAATGCTTGTATCGCCATTGCAGCTTGGTCATAATTTCTCATCGTAACAAAACCAAATCCTTTACTCTTATTCGTTTGGTGGTCTTTAATAATCTTAACCGACACAATAGCACCATAAGGACCAAACAACTGCCACAGAGTCAACTCTTCCACCTCTGGAGCTATATTATAAATGTAAATAGACCATGTACTTGGAGAATTGTGGTCACCCATAGCACCCATATGATTAATCCAATGGTATGGTTTTACCAGAGGATTTTTAGTAAAATTATTATTATTGTTTTTATGTTTATTTGGATTACTCTTATTAGCATACTTAACAGTTAATGGGTGTAAAAAGCCAGGTGGAGTAGAGCCATTAATATTTTGAATGGCCCTCTCCGCTTCATATTGGTGTTCATATAAAACGAACGCTATACCTGCAGCTATGCGGGAATTAACTATTTTACCAAATTGTGCAAAGAGTCCATGTAAATCCTGCAAGGTCAGTTCATTGGGCAGGTTACACACGTATAGGTTCCAATCAGCTTCCGGTTTCGACGGCGGCTTTAGTTCCGGGTTAAGGAGCGCATGAGACACTTTGAGCGTCTTATTCTGCATTAGAAGGCCGTTAAACGCCTTCCGGGCTTTAATTGCATCCTCAGGAGAAGTGTACTCCACGAACCCATAGCCTCGGTTCGCTATCAGTTTACAACTTTCCAATTTACCCATTGTCGAAAATAGCGAGAACATCATATCCTGGGTCATAACTTCAGGAATATAATTGATGATAAGTTTCGTCGGTGATTCGTCGGGCCCATATTCGTTAATTTCTTGACAATTACCGTCTTGACACGATTCCGACATTTTTTAATTGTTGTCGGTGAATGACATTTCTCCATAAAGTTCATAATCTTTTTTAGTTTCGTTCGGAAATGGAAGCACGTGGCATAAAAAAGTTTTCAAGTAGATAACTTGTAATGAAAAGTATTAATTGGTTCTTAAATACAACACTTGTTTTATTGCTTTCACATTACGTTTTCATATAAATGCTAAATCATTTTATATAAAGTAGTACTGCATTTTACTATCATTCCGGTTTCTTTCAAACGTAACGATGACATACCGGTATGAGGCTCGTTGTTGGGCTGGCTTAAGGCGAGTAGTACCCACTCCTAAATTAGCGACTCGACGCGTGACAGTTTGAATATCACACGAAAACTCTTTAAAATACGGCTCATCATAACAGCGTGCAATGAACCGTGGCTGTTACGTGTTAAACTGGTGACAAACTGCGACGGACGCGGCTCCGGACTCGTCTTGATATTGTGAGGTCAAGCGCTGCCATTGGTCTATCCTTCAGTCAAGTTCCGCCAGCCCAAGGATCGACCAATGGCAGCATTTGACCTTACAATGTCAAGACGAGTCCGCAGCCGCGTCCGCCTCCATCTGTCACCGGCTTTAGGAACGACCACTGAGACTAGAGGAACAAACTTCACTATTTCGCGGCAAAAAAGTATACCCACTTAATACAATTAGACGTAGCTTGGAAACGACTAAACATTTAGAAAAAAACATACAGGGTGGTCCAGGCCAGATGGATATAATTTTTTTTTTAGGTAGTCTAGGTCTAGGTAGGCTTAGAGACCTATTTGTACCTGCCAGGAAAAAAATCGCTTGTCAGCTTAAAAGATATGTTTTTTTTTTAAATTTTAGAAATATCGCCACTCTCAATGTTTTAATATTTTTTTAAATAACAGAAATTACTCAATTTAATATCACGTAGCACATTTTGGGTTCAATGTTGCCAGTAAAAAGTTCATTTGGTTTTCTCATATCTAAGGGAGAATTTTAAGTTGATAAAAATGTTTAATTTGTAACCGTTATTTTTATTGACATTACCAACCTAATAACGTCACATATTTTCCAATAATTTTGAATTTAGTTTGTTTAATTTAAACTAGAAAATTGGTATAGGTAACTTATCATTTTGTAGCTGGTTGATGAACTGGTGTTGGCTATAGTTGCATGCTTATGTAAGTTGTTTGCCTTGATCTAAGACCTTGTAGTCTATCTACACAGTTCTAAACTAATTCACAGAGGTAACTTTGTTTGATAATAGTTTAAGAAGTACTAGGCGACCGAGCTATGTTCGGTGTCATAAAGCGACATCTCACACAATTTAAATGTACCAGTTGATTATCATCTGATAATAATATTATCTTAACGTCAATTTATTTTGTATACGTAAATAGTTGCGTTAGCGACAAAACTTTAAAAAACAATACCATATTCTTTTAATAAATAATTACCGTTGGCTTGGAATTGAGAGATCGGCCATGGGTATTCTGTGGATCGCCTACGCCAAGTCCAAGTACAAACGGAAAATAATCCTGAACCTTAAATAAAGAAAATTATGAAATATTTTTTTAAAACCGATGCAGAGCTTGTATTCAAGCCAACGGTGGGCATTTTGAACATATACTATAGTCTTTAAGTGAAAGAATTACTTATGAGTTGTCTCCTGGCTTTCCGGACATCAGAGCTGCTATTACCTAAAACTTTTGCCACGACATGATTTATCTAGCACCAAATAGTTGTTGAATAGTTATGGCATCCACGTTAAAACAACTGGCGCGAGATATTGTATTTGTCCCACTGAAATATTATCTTAACTACTGAACCTTTATTTTTACTTTACCTTTACCGTAATTTTGAGCTGGTATAGACCTGGACTGAAATGGCCGGCTGATGGTATAGTTCTTGTGGGACGTGCCAACTCTGATCGGTGATTTACCGCTGACAAACAGTTGGTTTACAAAAATAAATCATACCCAGAAGCTAGCCTGTTTGGTTTTAGAAGCATACACGTTGTTATTACAACAAAACCTTGTAGATTGGTACCTACAATAAGGAGATAAGCCTGAAATTATTCAGGTCGTTCATTGGCTTTTCGGGCTACAGTAGTGTGACCATTTTTGCTAGCACCAATTAGTTATTGCATTGTTCAAAAACCTAAAGACCGGCGAAAAGAGGCTAAGACCTGTTTTCGCCTTTCAGAGTCGAGCATCCCTTCAATGCGGATCTAACCCTGATGGCAATCACATAATCAGACAGGTTAAACGGTGCCATTTGCTTGCTGTAACAACTATACAAATACAATCTATGCTTAAATCAAACCACTTTCTTGCTATAACAACAAAGTGGCAAGTAGCAACCGCGTATACCGAAAATCCCGGTTTTTGTAAATCTAATCCCGGTATTTAAAAGTGTCTATTATGGTCCGGGATCCCGGTATGTTCGGGATCCGGGATCCCGGTTTGCGACCCCTAGTTAAAACATCGATGTTTTCCAGTAAAACATCGATGTTTATACAACATCGATGAATATCGATCATCGCTAGATCAGTACTAAGTCATGCAGCACCAGAATTTCGAATAAAACCCATCTACGACTTTAAAGCTTCATGATATCTCATAATCTCAAATATTGTCTTAAAGTTGTTTTATTAGTTAATGTTCAATAATCAATTCTTCACCAGTAATAACATCTTAGCGTTGCAACACAGTGAGAAACCGAAACACCTAAAATGACTAAGTAATTTATTGTTTATTTAATTAATTCAATGATCATTGAGAGGATCACTGCACATTTTATGAAAGTTTCACATCTGTTTCCTACTTAATCTCGATTTATGAGTTTGTTTACACCTAACAGCTGATATTTAAGGTTGCCACCGATAAGTTTTTGTTAAAACTTTAGCATCAATTTACTCAGTAATTTATACTCGCACGAGTTTGTGGTTTTGCATAGGAACTACACATTTACTACTCTACACGTCCTTTAAATTTTATTTCGCCTTTTTGTTACACCCTGTATATACTATACAGGAAGAATTTTTTATCACCATCCCATTTTTTTTCTAGGCATTCGGAATCCCTCATAGAACCCATTAATAAATAATAATTGGTATGTCAAGTTTTCACCATAAAATATTTTTCACAATATAATTTTAAATTTTATGTGGTTACTGCTTAACGTAAACATTACGCTAGATACATGAATGAGAGGGCGGCGCGAGGGCAGCGGCGCGCGGGCAGCGGCACGGGGTTGCTATGACGACGGCCCCGTGTCGGCATCGGTGGCTCGCCGGCCGTTGTCAACAAACACACAAATCAGTCGCCCGCGCAACCCCGTGACGTGTGCGTGCCTTATTACCGCTTTTCTGCGTCCCGCGCGCTGCGTACTATCGCGAAAATATTAAGGAAAAGTCAACAACTTAAGGCTCGTAAAAACATCAATGAAAAGCGGGGAGAAGCGTCGACGCTAGCGCGTAGATTAGTTTGTGATACTATCAATAGTAATTTTGATATTGAGCTTCAATACTATCGATAGTATTGGAGTATACTGATACTATTATACCAAACTGAGCTATCGATACTATCGGTAGTATCGATAGGCCTATCGATATTATAGATGATTTCCGAGATCAACTATCGATAGTTAAACTATTGATAGTTCTGCAACACTACGCAGGACTGTGTGTCCATGAGCTTATAAGAGGTCATCGATTCTGTAACCGGGTTCTTTTTGAGTGTTATTTATATAATTTTGCAGATGATGTTTTGTTTTTTTCATACTTTCCGGAAATTCAACATTGTGGCGCCGCAACCAGCTCTTCATTTCACTTTTGAGGCTTACCATGGTCGGTTTCTTAACAACTTGACGCATGGACAATGCACACAACTACAGAATTCGGCAGCAGCTTATCTTTAACTTTTCAATGTGTGTGTCTACAGCTACCTCATTAGACATAGAGAAATTTCGGAATGATTTCCATACAAGAGGGCGGAGTCAGGCTGGCTGGCTGAGGGAAGTGCGGATGGAAGGATCTCCCAGAGAACGTTTGACTCAAGGAAAGCAGAGTGGGGGCAAAGTCAATGTAAAGAGTCCGTCCTCCGTTTAGCACAAAACCTATAGAGTACTTCCCGTTGGCTGATCTGAGGTTTCATAATTAAGGGGGTGTTTTATATTTTAATCTTAAATGGCAAACGGCAAATGAACGCGGTGGCAAAGTGAAAAAAAAAAAAATGTCAAAATCTTTAAAAAAAAAAAACTTTCGCAGACAGACGTTTGACCATGCATCTTCATGCCTTTGGCTTAAAGCGCACGGCCTTTGACTATTTATTTATAATAAATACTCAAAGCCCGTGGCAAATGTTGCTGGTCATTCAATAAAAGAAGAAAAAAAATTGTTTAGAACTTATGCTTTTCTATATTTTCATAACCACACACAATATAGGTATATAATGTACAACACATAATATGTATACACGTGGTAAAATATTATGAACTTGATTTTTATAGAAAATGCATAATTTGAGATTTCGAGGGGTTTCCACCACGACAGTTGAGTTAACAGGGTCAAATAATCAGGCACTTTTTCAAAGTCCCGGAAAGTTAATCTTTAGACACAATAAAAGATGTAACAACCTCCTCGATTGAACACTTCGACTTTGCGCGGAACGCGAGCTATCGTGCTGGTTTACGAGGTCTGCGTCAACAGTAATAGTGGAAACTAAACCCAATATTTTTGAAGAGGCATTTCATGTCATTTGTTAGTCAAAAATATGCCATTTCTAATAAGTACATGCTTTTCAATCTGAATTTTATTGTTATCAAATATTAAAAATAAAATCATAAACAATTTTAAAGATCTCAAAATTTTGACATGAAATGTCCTTACAAATATTCAATACATAGATCTTAATATAATAGAGCTGCACTGTATATTAATAAAAATACATTACAATTTTACATGAGTTTTACAGTTAAGACATAAATACACATAATCTTGAAGCTTCAATCAATTATTATAATTAGTTGGTTTGGTAGGTATTGTATACTTGTACAGGCAGGATTATTGAAAAAAAAAAAATGTTGTTAAGATAAAGGATAAAAAGGATACTCCTTTTAGCTACCTTCTAATTCTGTAGTGTCTGTGGTCAGATACAATGGGCTAGTTTCCTAAAAAAATCTAATTAGTCCGTCAGGTCGATTAACAGAAAATATTGGACACGTATTTTTTCTTTTCTCAATCAAACAAAAAACGATGAAGATATAGCCTGTTAAATTTCCGCGTAACGTCACGCCTTGCGACACTTTTTAGCAAGGCGTGACGTCTCGTGCTCACTTTGATGCGTTTTATCTTCGTCATTTTTTGTTTGATTGACAAAAGACAAAATATGGGTCCAATATTTTTTGATAATCTAACTGACGGACTAAATAGATTAATCTTTTTTTGAGCAAGGAAACTAGCCCATTAAATTTTTACTAGTGAACCTATATCGAAATCGTGATTAGAAATTTAGGTTCATCATACATTTATCGTCGAGTGTAGACAGATGATACTCCTGTATGAAAGGGCAAAAGGTGTTATTGTTTTCGCCCCTAAAGGTTTACAGCATTATTTTCAATACGCCTGTACAATCATACATAAAATAATTCAAGTACAGTTAAAACTAACCAACTTGTACGATAGTTAAATCTACATATAAATACAATTACGCGTTTAATGGAACTCGCGTATTCAGGACCAGGGAATTATAATACGCAAAAAATATATCATGTAATGGGTGTTAGACCGCCGCAGTATTTAATTTCATTACTATGTCAGTCACGGTAGCCGTCATCGAGAAAAAAGACGGCGGCGGTAGACGCTACGTCTGACCCAACCCAAACGAGGCATGATGACACCACCAATCAACTCACGTACTTTTTTAGAGCTGTCAAAACGCGATATCCCCTTAGAATTTGGATGACAATGCTTAGTTATGACGTCACTTCTACCAATTTAAGCAAAGTCGCGAAGCGAATGACTAAATATTTATTTGTTAAAATAAAGCAAGTATTTTTTTACATATCATTAAAAAATATGAACCATATATCTAATGCCATTAATAAGGTTTCATTTTATATTTTACTTTTAATTGTGTGAATCATTCACGGTGTCAACACGCCTATAAAAGCATTAAGTCCTGAAATATATGAATACATTGTATTACTTCTTAATATGCACACGACAGCTAGCAAAAATAATTAAATGTTACAAATGCAATAACTTATTTAGATTTTAACTAAATATTTCAAAATCTTTGGAAACATAGCATTCTCGAAATACTTTCACGTCCGATTCGGTAATAAAGTTGAAATTCGCAATTTCTATGCTACACAATAGTGTTCTAATAAGGTACGTATATAAAATCAGGAACATATTTTAACTATCGTCTACATCACGTCGCGTCATGACTAGATATATGCCGTTCCCGCAACTATCCCGGGAACGACACATCTCTAGTCGCCAAACTTGTATGTACTCATCACAATACGTATTTTTGGATGTATTTTAAAATTATAGATTTACTTAACACCAAAGCAAACTGCTCTCAATCAAAATAATTCAATTCAGATTGTAAGTCATAGAAAAATAAGTATTAAGTCAAAAAATGTTGTTAAATATAAATATTACTCAAATAAGTATTTATTTTAAAATAAAAAAATGGTTGATTTATAAAGCTATCTTGTATATATTTATCTCTAAAGCCCACATGCATAATCTTCTTAAATCGAGAATTAGCCTAACTAATCGAATAAAATGACTATCTCTACAAATTTGAGACACTTACTGAATTTAAAACTAGGTTTACTTATAAATCTCGATTTAAAAAGGTTTTTACAGTAGGCTTAGGTATGGAAAAAAAGTTTGGAAAACTAGTACAATTTTGATACATTAGCATTTATTCTATTGCAATAAGTTAGCGTTTGCTCTATTTTAACTTTCCAACAGCGTCCTGGTACAATGTGTAATCTATATTATTATATTAGAATTTTAGTTATAAAAAAATAACTTTTATAGTATCTCAGATATCTTTTAGCTTCTACTCGATTGTTACGTACACTATTAAACTCTTAAAAATATTTATGCAATGTTTTGTAAGAAAGCATAACAAACTTCAACAATATTAATAACAAATAAGTATCTACATTAAATAATATATCACATTAAGCAAAAAATACCACCCAGGTACAAAAACAGTAAAGAAATGTAAAATAATCATTATCGTCAACATAAGTAAATCTCAATAACAATCTCATTGTAGACACGTATTTGATCTACTATCAACAATTAATTTAAATAAATTATTATGCATGAATCTATCTTTCCAAATATTAAAATTAAACCTAAAAGTCTTGTATTATAACAGTTAGCTTCATGTTAAAACTCGACACCGCTTATAGCTATTAAAAATCGCATAAAAAAGCAAAATCGATCGAAATAATTCTACATACAATTATTGTCATGAATATACATGGAAATTATACTAAGCTTTGGTTTTACAGTACTTTATAGTTTGAGGATAGATTCCAAACTGGCATAAGTACCAAAGAGGAAACCTGTGATACCGAACATGATTATAAAAATATCTTTCCACATCTTCCATCCGTGTTTCCCGAGTTGGTCGGGCCAGAAGGTGACGATTTCGATGAACGGCGGGAATATTAGCGCGAGCGCCGAGCTGCTAAACGCGCCAACCAGAGAGATAATGCCGCTCAGATTAGGGATCAGCGCCGCCGCTGAAACTACACAAAGATAATGCATTAGCTGACCTCATCCTCATTCATTGCCGGTATGGAATAGGGATGTGACGACTCGACTCCCGGGTTATACCATAATAAAATATGTTGAGCTTCCAGTTAAATCGATTTTACTATACAAAGTAAATATAAAATCGTATCTAATAGGGGAGTTCGATGCTGGTCCCATAGTACAAGGTTTACGAATTTGCAACTATTAGTTGCAATGTAAATATTAGGTCCTTACATATGAAATTGCCGTTCAGTATCACAAAAGTGAATCAACTTTTTTAAATTAAATTATTATTTAATCAATCGAAGTATGTGCCGTTGTTATTGATACACTTCTGCCATTTTATAGGCAGATCATTGATCCCTTTGGAAAAAAAATCCTGGGAGCGAGAATCTATGAACTGTTTGTAGGCGGTTTTGAATGCCTCATCAGATTTGATTTTTTTTCCTAGTGAAAAGTTATCTAAATTTTGAAAAAAGTGTTGATCGGTTGGGGGCAAGATCTAGAAAGTATGGTGGTTGACGCAAAGGTTCCAGTCGCAGCTCCTCTAACTTGGCGACCGTTTGATGTGCAGTGTGTGGTTCAGCGTTATCCCGAAGGAGCAGTGGGCTAGAGCAATTCACCAGTCTCGGTTGTTTAATGGCGAGCTTTTCCATCATGGTTTGCAATTATTGGCAATACAAGTCTGCAGTAATCGACTGGCCTGATCTCAAGAAGCTGCAGTGGATAACACCAGCACTGGTCCACCAAACATCTTCTTTTTGGTCAGTTTTCCCTTAGGGCAAGGTTTTGCCGGTTCTCCAGGGTTAAGCCATTGTGATGATCGCTTCCGATTGTCGTACAGGATCCATCTCTTATCACAAGTCACGATACGGTTAAAATCCCCTCATTATTGTGACGATAGAGCAAAGTAACGCAGCAAGCGACGCGTGTTTGTTGGTTTGCTTCAGTCAATTCGTGCGGTAAAATTTTTTTGAGTTTTTTGACTTTTCCGATTTGGCGCAAATGGATAAGTATCGTGTTGTCACTTACGCCGAGGGCTGCTGCTAATTCAGAAGTGGTTTGAGATGGATCCGTTTCCACTATCGCCTTCAATTCTTCGTTATTCACTTGAGTATCTGGTCGTCTAAGAGGCTCATTGTGTAATCAAAATTTCCAGAACGGAAACGTTGAAACCATAAACGCACCGTTCGTTCGTTAGCGGTGCCTGGTCCGTACACGTCGTTAATTCTTCGAGTCGTTTCTGCAGCACTGGTGCCACGGTGGAACTTGTATTCGTAAATACCGCGAATTTTCAATTTGTCCATAGTTGTTGTTAATAGAAATGTTGAAGCTCAAACAAATAAAATACGAATTTTAAAACAAATTGTTTCTGGCTTTATTTCGAAATAATTTTGAATTTGGAATTTCTAATCAAACGCAAGATATTTGATGTTAAAGTTGCCAGTATTAAGTATCGGCAATTTCATATGTAAGGACCTAATATCATAAACCATTTACTTCAAAGTAGGTAAAGAACTAAATAAATTTCAACGCATTCTGTGTAGAATAATAATTGATCAAAGAACCTCTTGAGTAACTAAATTACACATACCTAAATAGAATTAATACTTATAATCATGTTTATCATAAATAGTACTTAGGTTATCTAGGTTTGTAAGCCGGTTTTCATTATTCTCAAAACCTATAACTAAATTTTATTGGACTCGTCACATCTCTAATGACAGCTCGATAAAGATAAATTATAACAGCAATAATATTATATTATCACGATATGATAGCGGGTTATTGTAATATTTAATTATAATAGAGAAGTAAACATTCCCTTGTCTATGTAGGGAGATTCCGCAATAACAAAGTCATAATTAGACCAACATAAATCATGTAGTATGTCTTTGTCTAAAACATTTTTCGAATCCTTTAAAATACGTAATGATCAATGTTATAGATTAATATCAAACAAAAAAATAAGCCATACCCAGAAACAATCTCACTGCCTGAGAGTGGTCAATGCTCTCATCTCAATGACCCTGTTTCTTATAAACCTAAATATGATTTGAGTTTCTTCCCCTCGCGGTGTATTTGATAACCTATGATAGGTATTTAGGCCAAAGTACTGTGTTATTACTTGCCAATTAAAATAAACATTTGACTTCGTTTAAAGCTACTTAGAAATTGACGTCTTAAACATGTAATCACTCTCATCTATCCATGTTTGAACTCTATAAGGATATTGCGTTTTGACAGCATATAAAAAGTACGTCAATTGATTGCTGGTGTCATCATCCATATTAAAATTTATTTTAAAAAGTTTAATGGGCTCACATATCACAATACTCCACTTGTTTAAAGTATTTACATAAATATTTATCAAACCATAATCAGGCAGGTGTAGATTATTCAACCGTATTTGTTTACATTTGTGGCCTTGAATAAATGGATCGACTTTACATAATAGAAGCATCATCACTTACATGTTATGAATATAAGTGCGAATCGCGTCACCGCCTCGCCGTGTTTGAGGGCTTGTTCGGATGTCAGTTTGGATTTAACATACGGCCACACGATGTTCATGGGCACATAAAACTGCAGACCGTACGACAAGAAGATAGAAGCAGCCATAACTGCTCGAACGCTCTGTGCTAACCTGAAAAAATTACCAGCGTATTTTTATTTAAATCATCAAATTAAATTGTAATCAAATCGAAGCATTTTTTCTATTAACCTCGCAACTTCGTAAGTCCAAGTGTATTTTATAAAGTACAAACGAATAGTAGCAGTTCAGACCTGACATTTCAATTAAATAGCAAAAAAAGAAACGTTTTTTTTTTCAAAAATGTTTGATCAAAATCGGTCCACATTTGGCAAAGATAGATACTAAAATCAGTTGGCGTGGTACGGAGTTCATGCAATGTTTGATGATTTTCTTATAGATCACATCATCAGAATTCAACCAAATTTATATGGGACCATTCTGAAAGTATTACCTTTCAAACAAAAAAATAATTATCAAAATCGGTCAACGCAGTAACGAATGATCGCTGAACATACATAAAAAAAAAAGATACCGACGAATTGAGAACCTCCTCCTTTTTTGAAGTCGGTTAAAAATAACTGCGTAATGTGCTATGTGAAGTACGAATAGATAACCTTGTACTTAAAGCTTTTAGTTTTTTTATGGTAAGCTGTCAAAAAGTAGAATTACAAAATTTGGTACAAAAATATTTTAGAGTACTTACTTTCTTTTAACTATAACAAATATACTAAAATACCTATACCTACCATAAAAAACAGGCATTACTCCTCCAAATCACAGAAATTAAAAACTTTCTGTCTCAGAGAGGTACGAGGTAACAAGAAATGTTTTTTTTGCCCGCAGCAGACCCAAGTCAATATAAAAAAGTACTTATATAGGTATACTAAAATTATTATAGACCTTATCAGGCATATTGAATGGCGTATTGAAAGTTGAATTCGTAATTTAAAATACCAGAAAACGCATTTGTTATATAAATACCCTATGGCACACGGAATGACAGGCTCTAATTCAGGCATTTAACTTCTAAATGCGTGATAGGGAATCACGCATTTATAAAGTTAAATGCAATAAAGAATGCCGCGAACATAAAGACATGAATTCTTTTTGTTAAAATAAACTTCATTTGTTTTTCTTCATCATCATCATTTCAGCCATAGGAAGTCCACTGCTGAACACAGGCCTCCCCCAATGATTTGCATCGGGGGCGATGGCCAATACTCGCTAAGCTTGGCAGGGGATTGGCGAGCGCAGATTTTTTTAACTTTTCACACGCAGACGCTGCTACCCGTAAAACGTAGCTTTGAAACTCGTGAAATACCTTCTTAAATCTTTTTATCTAGTCTACTCAATTTAAAGAATTCGTACCGTACGTAAGGTATGTAAATATTAAGTCGAGTTATGCTTACAAGTCATTTGGCAAATTTAAAGTGATGCTGCCTAGTACATGTTCGCCATACTTCAGGTATCCAAAAAAGCCGATTGCAGTGTATAGAGCGGCCACTACTACCATGCCAGTATTCAGAACCCCTGACCATCCACCGAAATCTTCAGGGGTCTTCATATTATTTTCCAAGGGAAGAACCTGAAATTTCATTTATTTATAACGGGCTGTTTCCTGCGACCTTGTTCGCGTATTGCAAGGATGAACGGTTTAGGACACATACGGAACAAACAAACAACCATTATTTTTTATACAGGATGGAGTTTTAAACAGTAGCCTTGAAGGAGGCGAATGTTTTCATTAATACAAACTAATTTTACTATGGGACCAACATCGAAATCATAAAAAAAATCGCCTCTCAATTTGGCTACTATTCAAAGCCTCACCCTGTATTAGGTGTTATAAAAATATGACAGGGCTGCAATGGGAAAAAGTATTGTGTAAATACAGCAACTCACTTTAATTTCTTCTCCGTACAAACTGTCATGGTCAGCGGTTTTGCATAGCTTTAGTCCCATAGAAAATGTTGCTGCAAGTATTTACACATTACTTTTACGCATTGCAGCCGTGTCAGATATTTCGGTATTGCCAGCACTCCAGCAGTAAGGGTTACTCATAGAATAAGTATAAGTAATATGATTCATTTTCGCTATGATTTTTGCTAAGGTTTGACTAACTAAGGTATGACTGACTATTGCTAAGGTATATCGAATTCGTAAAAAATAAAAACTTTTTGTAAGAAATTATCATCTTGACGATAACGTTACTACGTTCTAAGTATACAGCATCAGATTTTTTTCGAGACATCGATGTTGGCTCATTATAGTCAGTTGTTTTAAATCAGCAGCTGATTACGAACTTGTACTAAATATGATTTCATGCACTGTTGCAGACAACACACCGTATGACCTCGCTCACGGAATGTAGAGGAGAAGAGCTGTTTTCATACAAATGCAACGATATTATAAATGACAACCCAAGAGGACACGAACGGACTCCGCCTTGGTTGTCATTTGTAAGAAAACAAAACACATCCTCGTCTCCTTTGGTGGAAACCCACCTTTAGGAATGGACTTGTAATGCGCCCAAGTTGACACAGCAGCAACTAAGCAGGAAAAAACTTAGCGTATGCTAAGAAAGAGGCAGGGAGGCGGCGTCGCACAGTATAACACAAGTCATGTATCATTCTAAGGTTGAATGCGCGTTGAATGGTTGAAGGCGCATGCCGAGACGCAGCAGGCAGTAGTTCAGCGCAGCGCAATACATTCTTGATACAAAAATATCTTAATACCTTTATCATTTTTCTTCTTTAACACCCTTTTTAATTAGTCACACTAACTACCGTTATCTACGTAACAACTGACTGTTGCCTGATTAATAGCAACTTTATAATCGACTATACTTTATGTAATGACAATTTATTACAAATAAATATTTGCTTAGGTTATTGTAACTTTCCTACATACCACGATAAATGAACCACGTCTAATATTATTCTATACACTTACGGACTTTATAGTATAACTCTGTTATCAAATTCCTTTAATATAACAATAACTTATCATAATACACTGAACTTTTCAGATGAAGAGCACAATTGTGCAACATTGGCCGGCAGCTACAAATTGCGAGCGTGGTTTACGTAAATAATTTTAAGGTTTTATTTTATTACTTGACTTCATTTTAGGGATTCTGATTCTACTGCTCCAATACAACCACTTACCGCAATCTCTAAACAATCAACAATTTTCCCATAAGTTTAAAAGACCGCTTATTTAAAAAACATAATAACTGCTTGTAAGGCTCAGTCGCGCCAGCTGTAATTCTGTGGCAGCGTCTGGTAGACCTTTATAAAAATATAAGGCCGCATTCACGTGTGAATATCATTTGCTGGCTGTGAGCAGAAGTTACGCAGATTACCGCTTTTCCAAAAATATTTTACATCTTTTCGTTCACAGCGAACCGACATACATTACGCAATGCGTCGTCGTCGCTGATTGTAAGGGGCCGATTATATGTATTTTTGTGCTTGCGTACGCCAATACGCGCCGCGGACATTGGTCATTGAATCGTACGTTTATCACACTAGGGCCGGCGCCTGCCTAGTCTGCGGCTAACCTTACGTTTAGTGTGAACGTAGCCTTATAGTGATGGAGATATTAGTAGCTCCACTTGTTTGTTGTGCCCAGATGTGCGACATAGCAACGTGTTGAGTGCCAATGCAATCTAGGCCATACATATGGCAAACAAATAATATTCAGAATCATTATTGCTATGTAATAATTTTTATGGATACCTATCTGCAGATAAGCTCATTTTAATATCACCAGTTTTCAATATTTAGTGCTGTTTTAAACAAAAATTTTGGTTGTCGTTTCCCGTTATTAAAATAACATGGATGGGCAGATTCTGTTAAAAACACAAATATGTTTAAAGATACATTAGATCACACTAAGGGAGCATTTCCACTGAGGCAGAGGAAAGTAGATACATGTTTACATACAAAGAACAACCAGATGGAGCAGTTAGTTCCTGACTTAAGTACTTAGAAATATGTATATAATATTAACCACTTACCACACCTATGCCTTCAAATGCATATATAGCTGTTCCAAAATATAAAGGTAGCTGATGCCAGGTTGCAAATGCTTTAACTGTATTAGTATGAGGCAAATCTTGCAATATGTAATAGAATGTAACAACCAAACCCCAAGCTGTCATAATTGAGGCAACTAAAGACACTGGAGTCAAATATTTTAAATTCTTCACCATAGCTAATGCTAATATTGCTGGAAACAATAAAGCCAAGTAAGTGTGGACACTGAGCTTTATATGAAAGAAATGCATGGTGTCCTGAAGGTTAGTGGCAACAAACAAAAAATATACGCAGCAAAATCCCAGTTGTGTTATCACCAAAAATACATTGATAACACTCCTGAAACAACAGATAGGAATGGGTTAAATATTAGTCATGCTAAATCATGCTAATAAAATAGTTGTTTAAATTACATTATAATACCTATTACTACCTACATGAATGTCAAAAAAGACATTTTATTGTTGTATTATTTTAAAGCTCTAGTTACTACATGGATTTAAAAATCTGGCCGAGGGCAAGTCAGGCTTGTGCACTTATTACAACCATTTTCAATTTAATTTTGTTGGGATCTTCAGCACAAGTCCAACTCACACATGGTCTATTTTTAATACTTGTTGATTATAGTCACAAACAGTATTTAGAACAATCAAATAAGATCTATAAAAAGTGTTTTGAGTAATTAATTTCCAGTAAGTTGGAAATCATTTTTATACCTTGTAACCGGTTTTTATACTGTGTGTCCTAAATGTATGTAATCAGAGTTTTCGCAATCCCAGGTGTGCACAACTTTTTAGAGCAAAATTTTGCTCTTTTTTCAGTTTTTTGCTTGTAGCTCAAAAATATCTGATGGAAAATGTCATGATCAAATAAAGGACTTACTTCATTTTCTTTGCATAAGGCCTCAGTGGGACTGGTCCAGATGTGAATGCATCCTCGACAACCTCAGAAAAGCCAAGAGCCGGTCTTTGATTCCTTATGCACAGTTCATTGGAACATTGCACAAGCATATGCATGCAATGAGTACAAATTGCACCCATAAATAAAGTTCCAAACACACCTGAAACAAAAACAAAATCACTTTTTATAGTTTTTACTGATAAGGTAGCTAGTTTTATAATTTACTTTAGTTACCCTGCATTAAAAAAAATGTCCCACTTGTATTTTAAGTAGGTAGCTATCATGGACACCAACCAAGGCTCATATTACTGATGTCATTTTCTATGTAATATATTAAATACCAACCAAGGCTCATATTACTGATGTCATTTTCCATGTAATATATTAAATAATCATTCATTAATTTACTTACCAAGTAATAAACCAGCATTTTTAAAAGCATCTGGCATAGCCAATATTCCTGTACCTATATTCCCTTTGAGCAGATGTATCAATGTATCAAAATTTGATGTTGGATGCTCCAAACACCTTTCTGATGCTGGATGGTAGTCACTTTTACTTTTTTCATCTTTAGGCACAGTCGGGTCGGTGATCAGTTCGACGTTTTGTATATCACTATTATCGATAGGAGTGTTGGGTCCAGTTAAAAGTGGTTGCTTTTCTTCGTTCATTTTAAAATTCTTATTGTTTTTACCCTTTAATTAATGAAAATCCATGTGGTATTAAAAAATCACGAAACTTTATGGACTACCCTACATAAAACACACTCCTTCCTTCTCTTGACTTGATTTGATTGATTGATTTGACTGAGTGGTTAACTTGAAGTTTTTTTTTGTCAATTAAAATGACGTTATGTTTTTTAAAAGAGAACTTTATGCACAGACACAAAAATAAACATAGACTAGCTGCTGTCAAATTACATAGATGCCTATTTGATTATCGCCATTTTAGCGCTGTTTAGAACGTAGTATCGAAACCTGAAACTTCAGATCTTGAAACAAAATTAGTGATGTCCCCAAGTCGATATTCATAACGTTTTTCGATCTATTAAATAAAGTTACAGTGTGACTGTGGGTTGTTGGCTGTTGCCTAGAATAGAATGCTCGAAATTTCCTGTTACGGTAAAACTTAAGATTAAATATACAGGGTGCGAAAGAAAGCATGAACCAACTTTTGGAGTGATTCAGAGTCGAGTCTAGAATACATTAAAATCGTTTTGAATTATTATTTTTAGTCAAAAACGATGATACTCAATAATACTTATTTATTCAGTCTATATGCCCTCTTCCTGACACTTATACAAGTCTCAAAACATAGCTTAGCCCTACCACCGCTTCAGGACTACATTTTGGTTGGCTGGTGATGAGAAGAAAATGCGCAACAAACTCAATTACCTTTGTCAGCCTTTTTTAAAGGAAATACAGTTACAAGACATGTAGTAAGTGCAAGCAGGTTAAGTCCATGTACTCTTGTCGTTTAAATAATTGTCTATTTTATAATATCCTTTTTTCATAAGGATATTTTTTATGTGGATTTGAACTCATGTACAGGTAGTTCAACAAGAGTCTGTGTGTACATTATTAAAAAATTTAATACATTTCCCCAAGAATGAATACGAACTTTGTGTAGTCTGAAGCTCGGAACGGCAAGTTTATTTTTATTTCGAGTGTTATATTGATGAAAATCACTTTTTAAGCTAAACCAACTTAGAATTTTTCGAACATACAAGCAACGGCAGGTCAACCTTTCCAAAAAGTTAAAGGTCATTGAATTGATTTTCAACTTTAAGTCGGACGCATAGAGATCAATATCTGCTGTTGTCTGTCTGTACAAAATATTTTCAATAATGTATTGAGAGGCTACTGTGAATATATTAACATCTTTAAAAATCTCCCTCAGAGAGTCACGATGTCCAAGACAGTATATTGCGCTTACGGCACTTTTCTGCAACACAAAATATATTGATTCAATGTCAGCAGCAGAGTCCCATAACAGTAAACCATACGACAACAAACGATGAAATAAACTAAAGTATATAGTCTTGCCATTTTGACATCAGTTAAAAGCCTTATTTTCTTCACAGCATAAACCGCTGAATTGAGCCTGCCTGACAAGGCAATTATATGATGCGATCGTGCTGATTTGATAGATGTGTTGTGATTAATTAATTGATAGATGTTATTACTTTAATAATTACAGTGGGTAGATAGACAATGGACATTTTGTATCTACTATGCTATATTCTAGAATCGATTCCGAACCACAACAGATTTTTTTACAGTAAATCAATGCAGCCAGTCGTAAGCGAGTGTGTATGAACGAAAGTTTATTTAAAAAACATTCCTCATCACCATTATCATCATTTTAGCCATAGGACGTTCACTGCTGAACAAGGGCCTCCCCCATTGACTACCAGATTGTAAATTATCGTTATACTTTAATTGTACCTAGATAAGATTTCACGTCCCAAATTTGTATAATTATCGTTACTAGAAAAACATATTCTTAAACCGATAAAAATCATACACATTGAATTATAATATTATACCATATCGAATGTCGTATCGAATCATCAAAGTATCACAGCAGTATGTAATTATCAAAAATATACAATTTTAGAAAGTATATACCGTGAATTTTTGACTACGCAAGAAAATTTACCGTAACATCGATTATCATCATATTTGCTAAATAAAGTAACTTTTTAAAATTTATCTTAATATTAATAACAACTTTATTTAGTCATTAAGTCAAGTAGTATTTACGTACGAAAGGGATAACTATGAATAAAAACCAATTGTACAAACCTACCGTCCGACAAAAGACATTTATTTTTTTTGGCAAACACAGTGTGTTGTTATCATGAATTGGTGGGCGGGGCGGCTTACGCGAAAGCAAACCCTTCAGTCTGTCGCAAATCGATTGAAGGTGTGTCGCGCGACGTCACCGGCACAGGCGTGCATGATAGCTTTTCAATATCAAATCAATTGGCAATTTTTTCTGTATGTATTTGTTAATACATACAGAAAAAACAGCTTTTTTTAACAGCTCATATAATAATTATATGAGCTGCAAATCATGTTTAATAAAATTTTGATAAGCACTTAGAGGGTGAGCAACTAATCTAATTTTGTGCAGCATATAAAAATAGCAATAATGACTTGCGCATTCCTTACAAAAATAAATTAATGGGTATTTATAGTAATGGGTTTAATTACTGAGTGGATGTGTTTAGTAAAATGAAATAATAAAGATGTGATATAATTAAAATATTTTGTCTCATTTTGATGTTATAAATTAACGATTACACATGGTTATTCTTAAAATAAAATTGAGATCAATTCTAAACCTTATAATCAAAAAATTACACATTTGTAATTAAAAGTATTATATTTATTATAAAAATGCAAGCCCATTGGTCATTCTGCTAACCATGCTTTAAATATGCATTCCGATCAAATAAATTGCTAACCAGACATGTATTTTTTGCTGACCAATCGTGAATTTTGCTGATTATGCAGTTATTTTGCGGATAGGCTATTATTTTAAGCTAACTATTTATACTTAAATTACTGATCATTATCAAGATTATTTGCAAAACAAGGATTGCTGATTGTTTATTTTTCTTCTATATAAAATCTTTGAATGTTGACCAAATTATTAAAATACTGATTTATAGGCTAACCAAATTTTATTACGGCTGGCCATTTTATTAATTCTCTGTAATTAATGTTGAAAAGTATTAAGTAATTTAGCTGGTCCTTAGCCCGGAAAAGCATGAAGCGGAAGTTGAAATTGACAGTTGAATACAGTTCTGAAATAGAAAACGTAAAGAGGTAACATACATCTACAAAGAATTTACAACTAGTACTTATAATTCCTTAATATTCGCCTACACCACTCGAGTTTCAGTAAGCTAAAATCGATATATGCTCAATCCGGAACAAGAAGCGAAGAGTCGACGGTCAGAGCAATGTCAAGAGGAGGCCAGACTCCATTTGTCAGACCCTTAAGTTTTACCGTAACAGGAAATTTCGGGTATTCAATTCTAGGCAACCACCCACAGTCACACTGTAACTTTATTGTATAGATCGAAAAACGTTACATATACCGACTTGGGGACATTACTAATTTAGTGCAGTTACGATACTGTCCTACAACGCCAAAATGGCGATAGTCAATACTGTCAATTAGTCATGAATATAATTTGACAGAAGCCAGTCTATATTTATTTTTATGTTTATGTTTAGACGATTTTAACAATCTATGGAACTAAAATTGAAAATTTTAGATTTTCCAATTTTGTTGCTAAATTTTATACATTGAGGAATGGGCAATGCAGGTAGTAATCAACCTAAAGAATGGCACCGAGAAGCTGCCACAAAAGTACCAGATGCTGGTCCATCATCGCCTGTAAAAGAAGGGGAAGCGTTTACATTTGACAAAAAACCAGATGAAGCCCGTGGAAGTCGAGATGAAGACAATAACATTGAGGACGGTGCGCCTTATTATACCAAAGCAGTTCCCGAGAGTGAGGTAGAATACACCGTTCCACGTGAACGTTCTAACACGCTAACCGATAGTAACAAAGATATTGATGATTTGAAAGTGCTGCCTACTGTTTTTAAATGGGAAGGAGGCGGCAAGCAGGTAGAGTACTCTAACGTAGTGTATAATAAACAAGTAGGTATTTATAAAGATTTACACTCAATAATGTATTTATTTTACAGGTTTTTATCAGCGGAACTTTCACTGATTGGAAAACTATACCTATGGTAAAGTCACATGGAGATTTTGTAACTATCATCGACCTTCCTGAAGGAGAACATCAGTACAAATATTTTGTTGATGGAGAGTGGCGTCATGATCCTACAGTAGTATGTCATAGTTTTATTAAGCAAGTGCATAAGTGCTGAAAACTGACTCAAACATTTAGTTTTCAATTAAAATAATATAATAAGATGTTAAAAACTTAATTTACAGAAAGTGATTGACAACGGAATGGGCTCCAAAAATAACTTGGTGACTGTAAAGATGTCTGACTTTGAGGTATTTCAAGCTCTTGCCAAAGATAGTGAAGGTGTTCATAGTAGTGCTCAAACTGAGTACTCTCAAGTAAGTACTGGGTAATTCTAACTATAATTTTTATTACCAAATATTTTTGTGTTACATATCATCAAAGATTACATGTATGAAAATTCTTGAATAAAAACCACTGTTTCAGGAGATACCGCAATCAAAGCCTTGGGAAAAGGTGACTGGTCCGCCGATACTACCGCCGCACTTATTGCAGGTTATACTGAATAAAGATACACCACTTTCTGTGAGTATATTTATGTACAAAATCCACTGAAACCTTGACATTGGTCTAAAAGTATTTTTTAAATTACTAAAGATCGACTTATAGCATGTGCCATAACCTGGGTAACCATGATGCTGGTTTTATGTGGGCCCTGCCAAATGAGGCAGGCTTGGGGCAAAGACAGCTAAGAAGCTAGCCACATCAATAATATAAATGTTATAAATACTAAAAAAGAGATACTTTTCGTAATTAATGTTACTTCTTATTTCCTGCCCATAAATAGACACAACAGGCAAGACCATTTGTTTTGAATCATAAGAGATTCATGCAACAGGCAACCTATAATAAAATGTAAAATAGAAAACCAGTTTTAATCAAATAATTAAATGTAGTAGGTATTCAAATTATTTAATCACAATTTTAATATTATTTCAGTGTGAACCAACATTACTACCTGAACCAAATCATGTGATGTTGAATCATCTCTATGCACTATCAATCAAAGATGGAGTTATGGTGCTATCAGCAACTCACCGTTACAGAAAGAAGTATGTCACCACTCTCCTTTACAAACCAATATAAAAAGCAATATTAGAAAAATGTTAATACCAAATAAATTATTAGATCCTTTCAAGATTTTCTTAATCCTAGGTATTGTAAAACAAAGAAAAATAAGTGCTGCCTTTATTTGTATTTTAACACATGCATAGATTTAATTTGGTCTTTAAGTTTAAGCCAATCGACTATAGTTAAATTAACTAGCGAAATAAATATAAAGCAACATTGTTTGTTATCATCTATCAATCTCTCATAGGATGGATAAGTGTAATTATGGTAAGATGTAACATTTTTTTTTTTTACAAAATACAGCAGTAGAGAAATTACTACAGTACTACATGTACTGTTACATTAAATGATAACAGTCATGCTTAGGATGGTAATGTGTGCCTTAATAAAACCCTCCAATCGGGTGTTTGTTTGTACGGCGAGGTTCTGAGATACCAACTGCAGATTGCTAACGGCAGCGACAGACAGACATCTGGAATTTAATGCCTGTGCTTATGATCATAGAATACCTAATAATACAAATACGCTGTTTAAACGCGTGAAGCAATTTCTCTTCTTTTCTATATTATCTCGGGTCTGGTTGTGATACCGTCGTTGTTTCTGATTTCTGTAAAACAAGTGCTTAAACTACTTATCATAGGATCAGAGGAATGTATGTGATGTTGTCCAATGTATTCTTCAATATCGCATAGGGCGTATTTTTTCGGCGCAAATGACTTTTTTTTGTAAATAATCCACAGAAAGATATGTTACTCTTTTTTGCACACCACATAAACAGGACAGTTAAATAGGTACTATGGTGTTTAAAGGCAATATCTATAACTTTATTTCTGAGGTAATTTTGTAAATAAAACGTATTTATTTAAGTTATTAGAAAAGTTATATAGAACAATAAAATATGTAATAATGAATGACATAATTCTACACTTACCTACTGAATTCGTTGCAAAAACTTACATTACTTGCTATGGGAATATTAATAGTCACAGTCTATTTGCCGCACTCGGAGACGTTAATTAAGTTAATTGAAATATTAATCGTAACTACTGTTAATTGAATTAACAGTAAAGTTTTGATTATCATTTTTGTTTATTCAATAATTGTCTTTATTCGTATCGTCTTTAGTTATCACACGTTTTTCTTAAGTAACCATTAAAGTTAAGTGACGTCTCTGAGTGCGGCAGTCAATTATTTAACGAACAAAAATATTAGTCAACACTTTATTGTTAATTGACGTCTCTGAGTGCGGCAGTTAGTCATATGAATTTATTACATTATAATAACAACATTTTACAAATCGCAAGAATCTCACGCGAGTTCATTGGAGATTGATTGTCTACGATTCTTGGGATTTCGTATACGAATTAGAATTATAATGCTTAAAAATACGTGTTCTGAGTGAAGGGAGCGCGAGTGGTGGAAAAGGCAGTATCTTTTACTGGATAGGGGTCAAGTCATGTCGATCTGCGGCTATGTGATTTGTAAAAGTCGCTTCCGAGTGTCGAGTGTGAATACCACAAAACAACTGCCTTGCCTGCCTGCCTTTTTGATCGAAGCAAGCCAAGCGCTTGTTTTATGGCACTCAAGGGCCTCTAAACGCGCTGAATTGATTTTGTTCACCCCGTGCTTGTTATTTAGCTCACTGTTGCTCATCAGATAGGCTTCCTTACACTGTGACATCGCTTTGGTGCGAAAATATTTTCGACGGATCTGGGGGCACGGCAGTGCCCTCGCCAAGTCGAGCAAAAAAGCGGCACGGCCGTACCATCTTTTTCTCTAAGCAGTTCAGGCTATTTTCGACCCCCTATAACTTCGTTGTGGATAAAACCAGAAGTCTAAATTTTCCAAGCAGGCATTGTATATTTCACGGTACGGATTTCATTCAATTTGAAACAGAGTTTAAGAATTATAACTAGTCAATGTTTCTTAATTTTGTCACTCACTGACTGACTGACCGATTATCGAAACTAACTTCTAGCATACATAGAAGATTTAAATTTAGAATGCAATTAGTGTTTAGTGCATAAATCAAGAAAAAACTAAAATATTTTGCAATTTCGATCTAGAAGATACACCAACTGCTTAAATAACTTTGTAATCCTATATATTTATATAGGATTACAAAGTTATATATAGAATCTAGAAAACATTTGCAGTGAATGAATCAGTGTGTGTACCTGTATATGTATAATATAATGGAATAATAGGTATAGATATTGGTATTCAAGAAGTAGAAGGTACTTACCGGAAAGGAAAAAAAGTAGGACTATCTACAAAAAGAAATGAGATGGGTACCATCAAAAACATAGCTTGTAAAAAAAAATAAGTCTCTCAACTCAGTTCTTCTACCGTAACTAGTTGTGAGATCCATGTAAGTAATACTGGTATTACCAAGTCGGTTAATTTATTCAGTCCCTACTAAAGGGGCCTTCTGTCTAAGTTATTACGTAATGAGCTAACTAAACAACATCTTATATATCAATTATCATATCAATATTAAAAATATTTTATGTTTTAATTAAATAGATTGACTTGGCAATCGCACTAAACAATCTAAATTAATATTATATGTATAGTAAGACACATAGTGTTTTCATGCGATGGCCGAAGCAATCTATTTATTTAAAACAAAAGATTGTTATATAGATATGGTCACAAGATGTTGTTTAGTAAGCTCATGCCGTAATAACTTAAGACAGAAGGCCCCTTAAGTAGGGACTAAATAAATTAACCGACTTGGTATTACATGGATCTCACAACCTTTTTACGGTAGAAGAACTGAGTTGCGAGACTTGTTTTTTTTAACAAGTTATGTTTATGATGGTATCTATCATATTCGGTTGCCGCTTGTTCGTTCGGTTGTTAATATCTCGAGGGTGAGACTAGTAACGAGCAGGGGGCCTAGTGTGTGAGTCCCTCAAAATAATCGCTTTACTCTGATCAAAAAGTAAATTGTATTTTTTTCGATCGATTTATTCGAGGCGGTTGTTTTGTGGCACACAGTAGGCACTCGGAAGAATCAGTGTAAGTTTTTACTCGATTGATTTTAATGAGAACACTTGTAGAAAAATCATGGTTTCCTTGATGTGCCGCCAGGTGGCACTACCCCGAACTCCATACAAACAAATTCACATTTACTATATTTATAAAATTTGACTCTAACTCAAAAAAACATAAAATGAATAAGTACATGCATTAATGTAATCGTTTTTTTTACACATAACATCATCCCTTAAAATGTTGTTGGTTACGAGATGAACATTCACCTCGTTCTGACACTGATTTTTTTGTGTCGTACGGAGTGCGTATACGATATACGTTAAAAACCATAACAACACTAAATAAGTAATAATTAATAAAAATATGTTGTTAGGTCATTTATGTTTTTTTTTCATAACGAAAATTCTTATCATGTACTCTTTGACCTCTAGAAACATTGAGCACTATTTCGGTAAGACCTTATATATTGTACCACTCATATTAAAAATATTTTATTTAACATTACTTTTACACCATAATACATTGGTCCCCCGATATAGTGCTATACCGAAAGAGAATAAAACTAGACCGAAAATTGACGACTGCAAAAATAGTTTTTTTGTGTTTATTGCGGACTTAGCTTTTTTATTTTTTACCATGATGGAATAGGTAGTTGATAAAACATTGTATTTTATTACAAAAACAAAGCTTAGCTTATATTTATTATTCACAATAATTATAATTCCTGTGGGATAGCATTTTATCTTGGAACACATTGTATAGTAATACCAACATCTCAATACATGTATTGAGAGGTACGTACGAGTACATTTATTTCGATGACAGTTGTTTAAGACCGAGACGCGCGTAGGTGACGCAAAAGCAACATAGTATAGTACGAAATGTCATTTATTAACTAAATATTATCTACATTTCACGTGCCTTTGTCGCAGAATACGTTGCTGTGTTGTTTGTTCGGCCCTGTGCTGTCTGCGGTGTCACTGTGTCTAGCCATATCATGATTATAATATGGCGAAGTGTATAGCTCGGTATATCGAAAAATAGGTCGCTACCCGGCCCATTAGTCTATATCGTGGGCGGTAGTGTTGCCAAACTATCGATAGTTGACCTCGGAAATCATCTAAAGTATCGGTAAGCCTATCGATAGCTCAGTTTGGTATAATAGTATTTAGTATGCTGCAATACTCAATTTCAAAATTGATAGTGTCGATACTATCGGCTATGACTATTGTAATAACAATCGATAGTATCGATATGTTTGTGCAATCGATAGTAGGCTGTGATTCAATAGTATTGTATTTGAATATTGGTTTATTTAGCTAGTAAATATTCTGAGGCTGTCATTTTGATAAAACTATTTGATGTGACCTGGACGGTATAACGTAAAATAAAGCATCAAATTTAAGGTGGATTCATACTACAATGGCCGTGTCGTCAGTGAACAGTAGATCTTGGCTCAAACCAAGTTGATCACCGCTGGTATATAGCAATGGTCACTATCGATGATACAAAACTATCGATAGTATCAATTGTTGTTGCAATATTCAGTAGCAACAGTATCGATAGTAACGATGGTGCATTTGATATTGAGCTTCGATTGTATCGGTACTATCGATAGTATTTACGCTTATCTAAATAGGGGCTATCGATAGTTCTATCGATACTATTGCTTTTGCCCAACTATCGATAGTCTATCGATAGTGAACTATCGAGCGGCAACACTACTGGGCGGATATATTACCAGCCAAATTATAAAATGGACAGCGTTTATAAAATCTACCCAGGAAAATCACAAATATTACGATCCAACTGACGGACTATTAGATTTTTTAGGAAACTAGCCCATTCTAACATTTTATTTTAAGAATTTAGCTTACATTCTTGTGGTTGTAGGCCATATTTCACTTCCTATCACTTTTAAATTACGTCGGTATGTTTTATTTCAATTATTGTGAATTCTGATATAACAAGGAAGCATTATTTATTTTATAGAAAAAAACGAAATCTTTGTATCGTACGAAAAAACAACCCGATGGTGAGGAGTGTGGTCACGGAGTATTAATAAAATGTATTTTGACGATGTTGTGATTGTAGTTGTAGTCTAATTTACATAAATTTTACGTCTGTAATTAAAGTTGAAAAGTGTAACCTAAAAGTTTAATAAAAATAAAAATCATAACTATTTATTTCCAGATTTTCGTATTTTATGTATCGTCTTTTATTGTATTATTTTATGTAATAGGCTTCTGTTTAGCAGCAATGGCTAAAATGATGATGATGTATCGCCTAGTGACAGTGATTTCGGCATTTTATTTGTCACCTGAAGTGTGTTAATGTATTATCACCTATGCAGCAGCACAGAACCGCATTTTTTCATGCTTTACCCCTTTGTCACTCAGGAACTTAATTTGCTAGAGCGAAAAAGATAGAGATAGCGTAAAAATGCAAACAGACAGGTAAAGCTTATAAAGACTGTTCAAATCCTTCGTACCATATTAGGTAGGGTTGTCACAACAAGGTTAATTGATTTACAATTTTTTAATAACCATTTTATGATATTAAATGAAAAGGTTCTACAACTTAAATTTTGTGTCTACCTAAGAAATTAAATGTGGAAAAATTCTAAGGACAAGCATATTTAAAAATAATTGTCAATCCAACAAATCCTAAAAAAATCAAAGGAATTCGATGTTGGTCACATAGAAAAAGTAGTTGTATTTGTGCACCAGAATCAGATCCAGACGTTTTGCGTTATTTCATCAACATCTTTGTATATTATACGAGGGGCATTCAATAATTACTTAGCCTCGCCGCCCGATGGCGCTGTTGTTACAAAAGAATTTACTATCGTGCAGTAAATACTTTTTGAAGTCTACTAAGTAGTTTTCAGTCTTTTCCCTTCATTTGTTTAGTTTTAACAGCCTTTGGAAGCGAGCGTGTCGGTCGGTTTTACAAAAATGGAAAAAGAACAATATCGTTCAATGATTAGATTCTTGTTTTTGGAAGGGAAAACGCGCAGCGAAATCAAAGAGTGCTTGGATGCTGTGTACGGTGACTCTTCTCCTTCGATGGCGACTGTTAAAAATTGGTTCAACGAGTTTGCTCGTGGCCGTACGTCGGTTTTTGATGAGCCACGCCCAGGTGCACTGATAACGGCTACTACGAAGGAAAACGTAAAAAAAATCCACGATCTCGTGTTGGCAGACCGGCGATTGAAGATTCGCGAGATAGCTGAGACTGTAGGCATCGCAGAAGGGACAGTGCATCATATTCTGCACGAAGACCTGGGTATGAAAAAGTTGTCGGGAAAAAGTTGTCGGCGCGCAATGGGTGCCGCGTTTGCTCACACCAGACAACAAGCGCAACGTTTGTGACCGTCGACGAAACATGGGTTCACTGGTACACACAAGAGACTAAGAAACAGTCAAAACAGTGGACTTTACCCGGCGAACGTGCTCCAAAGAAGGCCAAGACTATTCAATCGGCTGGAAAGGTGATGGCTAGTGTCTTTTGGGACTCACAAGGTGTGATCTACATCGATTACCTCGACTTATTGGGTCGATTCGAAACGGAATTGAAAAAAAAACGGCCCCATTTGGCAAAGAAAAAAGTGCTGTTCCACCACGACAACGCGCCGGCTCACACCTCCGCCGTTGTCATGGCCAAATTGGTCGAATTGCGCTACGAATTGCTGCCCGATCCACCGTATTCTCCAGATTTGGCTCCCTGTGTCTTCTTCTTGTTCCCAAATCTAAAAAAGTCACTCGCCGGCAAAAGATTTGGGTCGAATGATGAGGTCATCGCCGCCACTGCAGAGACCTATTTTGAAGATCTCGGGAAATCGTATTTTTTGAACGGGTTAAAAAAGTTGGAGCATCGCTGGGCCAAGTGTATTGAATTAAAAGGAGACTATATTAAAAATAAATCTCTACTTTCTCAAAATTTTCGTTTTTCTTTTGTAGGCGAAATATTTATTGAATGGCCATCGTACATACATATGTTATGACATCCAACTTCCATAACTCGGGTAAAAATTGTTTGTGCTTATCACACAATACTTGCCCCTTGCTGGATTCGAAACCGCGACCCCTTAGCTTTGTAGTACTAGTAAACAAAAGAAAAGAGGCAAAGCTTCTTTAGAAAAAGAGCGTTCAAAAGTAATACCTACCTCTTTTAGCAGTGTTCTCATGAAGAGGTACAACGAGAGCCCCACTCACACTATTTAAAACTACTTACTACAGGACTTGCATTGCAATTTAATCACACCATGTTTGACGTGATGATGATTTGATGTGTAGCATAACCTATAATAGGTACTTACTTATATTTTTACTGCAAAAATTTAAAACTGACCAATAAAATAAAATTGCTGAATGCGAACTGAATTAATCATGAAGCCAAAAAGTAGATGGTAAAACTCTTCAATGTTTACAAATAAACCCCCGGTAGGGCTCATTTGGTTTGTTTTGAAAACATTGTAAGTTTTTACAATTTTAGGAATGCAATGCAATGGAAATTGTATTTAGCGTATAACCCTACTAATTTCCGCATTGTAAATCGAATTTTATCGTTGTAATAGGACACAAACAACTCGGCTCAATTTAAATTGATAAAATAACGATTTGTTATCACCCCGCATCCGTGTATTATCTACTATCACTTTTGCCAATAACTAACCACTTGTCGAGTTAAATATCGAACAAGTACCTGCACCACGCGATTAGTGTTGCAAATGTGTTTGAACCATTAGCGTCAGCCGCCTTTAAGGTTTATAAATAAGGTAGTTGACTATTTTTTTTTAACCTGTAGTGTCCTACTGCTGGGCAAAGGTCACTCCCAAGACCTCTCGTGTCTCTCTGTTGAGGGCCAAAGTCAAATATGGTCATATTATGACTTAAAGTTTGCTGTGGCTTTATGATTAACCACTGAGAAGCAGACCTCCAAACCAAATCCTCTAGGCCGTCATTATTAAAAACACAAAATTTTTTGCGTAAATAAAACACACTATAAACATTTGAATTAATATATTTTAATACGATTTTAATTTGGTTCTTAGCTTGCAATTCACGAATAAGTGTACCTACGACTTTACCTTCATTGTAACATATAATTATTACTACCTATTCGCTGTGTAGGTACTGTGTGCGCGATGAGTGATGATGATGACACAATAATAATTATTGAGGACTTAAGATCTCTAAAATTAAGGCAACTGGATGGTTTGAGAATGATTTCCGGATTGTTTTTCTTCGAAATTAGATGAAATATAAAAATAATACGTACGGGATTTAAATCGATACAACATGATATAACTTTCTAACCTTAAACTGTGCGCAAATGGAAAAATAGTCTAAGCACATTTGTGAGACGTTGAAGAGCTTAGAACCAATTGAAAAAGCTACTTTATAAGAGCTGTGATCATAAGACAAACGTCTGTGACACAAACTACCTACAAACTTTTTTCTTTTTACAGCTGCTATCCATTTATTTATTTGCTCCAATTACGCACGAACTGTTTTTCCTATTGTTTCTACACTTTATAACACAACACGTCAGTTGACAGGGCGACGTGCATACCGAACCACAATTGCCTCGCTTGTCCGTGAATTGCTAGAAATGTATCTTACATTAATCATTTATTCTCAAGAAAGTTTTAGATCTCCTAGTTCTAGCTCGCGAATGATACTGTGCTGACAGCTGTCGCGATTTCATTTCATTCTTTAACTGCAGGTTACGTATTATTAAGTAATTAGTACAAGTACTTACAGCAGGCTCATACCATAACGCGTCGTTTCAAGCTCCTTTTTTGTGTGCATTACCGCAGTTAAATGTTGTGCTTTAGGGATAAGAGTATAAAAGATAATTAGTGTATCATGAGGAGAAATTTGTTTAGATATAGCAAAATTTGTGTGCATTGTAGTTTCAACGTAATTCGGGAAAAACTGATTTTGCTGCGGTAACGTTAGAAAAATTACCCAGGCAAAATGTTGTTAATAATATCGGAACCAAATACATGAATAGGTCTCTTTTGTTGTACTGTAAATGTTTATGAATAGCAAAATTTGTGTGTGTTATGGTTCTTGAGTTATTTAAGATTTTGCTGGGGTAACGTTTCGTGATTTCCCAGAACTCAGAAACGACTTAGTTTAGAAGTTTGAAAAAATACCATCAGACGTTCATATGTGGACCCCAACATGATTCCTAACTGACATATAATATATCTTGAAAAACCTGGAAAAACCTAAATTTTATAAATACTTACCTAGATTTTAAAAAAAAATTGAGTGGTTATTGCATAGGCTATTCCCATGTACGATACATTTATAGAAAGGGCATGAAATATGCTAAGCAGTAAATATGTAATAAAAAACGCTTACCTTTCCTAAAAAAAATACAAAAATTTCGATTAAATTTTTTTTTTTTTGATTATTATGATTATTACTAAAACTAACCTCAATAAATTATGATGAAATACGATAAGTTTCGCATGATTTCTAGGCACAACTAGAGATGGGTAGTGGGTTAAAACCCATTCCACCCGAATGGGTTAAAACTGGGTGATTTGGGTTATAACCCGGTTTTATTCCATTTTCACCCATTCTAGTGGGTGAAAATAAAAGTAGCATTATTTTAATAGTGAGAAGTTGTATTTGTTGCTAAAAGCTTGTAAAATGAAAGTCTGAATCCAATCTCGCATAGGCCGGGTTCCCACTGTTCCGGACGGTGAAATTGCCGTAAATCGGCTCCCGGACAATAGTGTTCACATTACACCAGATCCTACTAAAGAACCGGACAGTCAAGTACTCACCTCAGTTGAATTCGGACCTTTGCTCGCAATGGACGACGAAATTGTTGTTGTGGTGATATCATTATAGAAGGCTAAATAGAGTAAAAAGAAAGGATTGGATCCAGTCCGGGTGTTCTACCGGCGCTGCGCAGTGACAAAACGCTCAGTTAAAATGCTCGGTATTTTTACCGGATTCGGCGTAATGTGAATAGATCCATAGAAATTCTTTAGCCACTAGCTCTTCCCGCAGTTTTACCGTGCTGGTAAATCTGCCGGTCCGGCATAGTGGGAACCCGGCCATACATTTATTTGCCTGTATAAACTATATTACTCATCGTCACATTCAGTAGAAATGCGATTGCAATCTAAAAACTATGCCTCAGCCATCTACGTCCGGCATTAATCTAAAAATTTATGCCGGACGTAGATGGCTGAGGGCTAGCAGCGCGAGGAGGGCTGAAATTTGTTGGTGGTGACTCAGGCATGCAATCCTCAGCATAATCACAAAAATTTTCCACGTGCTTATTAATTAAATTCGAATTGTATGTCAAAAAGGTCAGTTTTTTTGCCTTTTCTGTTGTGAGCCTATTTCTTTTTTTGCTGTGAGCACTAAATGGACGCTCTACAGCCCCGGAAGTGCATGGAGCTGTAAGTATTTGGACAGCAACTTTACTTAATGCAGTAGATCCATATATTCTTTTCCACCAGGTTGCCGCTACATTGTTAATACTGTCCCATAAGAATCTTCTACTCCAAAAAACATCTTTGGATAGAAAAGATGCCAGGTTTTCCATTACATTTAAGCCGATGCTTTGTCCCACTTCATAAATGAGCAGCAAAATGGATAGGCTTTTGGCACATTTTGAATCTCTCGTCGCATTTGGATAAAATTCGTCTTTTTCCGTTTCATCTATAATCGTTATGTCCGGTAAACTGAAAAGTAACTTTGATTTCATGTTTTTCAGCGTCAAAAACACCTTGTGAATATTTTTTTCATTTCTAGCTGGAATATTGCATCTGATATATATTCTAAAATCAGTTTGTATTGATGAACAATTTTCCAAAAGTTTTTATCTAACAGTGATGGTTTTTCTTTCGAGGGTAGAAGTATAGCTCTTTCATGTACAGCTAAGGTCTGCAAGGCAACTTTTGTGTTTTCTATACTTTTAAAACGTGTGATAACTACCCCATCGAGTATCGCATGGTAACTTAAAGTTTTACCAGCGTTTTTTTCCTTCACTATTTGAGCAAGTAAGCAAGCAAACCTTAATGACTGCTATATTTTTGGAAGCGTCAATTACTTAAATTTTGATAATACTTTTGCAGAGTAAATTTAAAGTATGAGCAGCTCAGTTACTACAAGTTATATCTGGAAAAACGTTTTTACATGTCGAAAAGCTTTTTGCATGTTACTTGCGTTATCTCCAATCATCGTGGCTTTATTTTCTCCATACTCAGTTAATACATTCAAAATTATTTCACATACATAATTACTTTTGTGTCGATTTTCTGCTGTCGCAATGCTTTTAATAAAAACTGGTTCTGGTTTTGCTATTATTAATCATCTAAAATGAGGAAGGCAAAACTGGTGCCAGGCGGGGTGCCGCGGAAAGGGCTGCGTGTGCGCCCAACCCCTCCCGCACTTCCCGGCTAGCTGCATATTATTTTATCAAAAATTTCGAGGCCTGATTTAAGGTTTTAGGAATTTTTGGTTTTAGTATATGCATATTAGTGTTAATATTCGACTTACATAATAAATAATAAACTTAAATGAGCAAAGTAGATGCAATAAAAGATTCCAATTGATAAAATTATGAAATATTTGTTATCACCCGCTATAATCACCCCTGGGTGGAATGAAATGGGTTATTATTGGGTTATAACCCACAAGTGGGTTTTAACCCGGGTGGAAACCCATCTCTAGGCACAACACAATTCACTAACACTGGCTTTCTATTTCACTAATTTGTTTGCTTCAAATCACTTACAATTGATCACAAAACATGATTAATTGCTAATTTTTACGTAGCCTTCATACTTTGGTCGGCTTATAAATTGCTAATTTTTACGTAGCCTTCATACTTTGGTCGGCTTATAAGAGAATTGCTCACACATTCTTTTTGATAATGCAACGTTTATTGTATGTTTTTAACGCAGGAATGTTTATTGAGAGAGCGTTCTAATTTGTTTATAAATGCTGTTTCTTTGTTTTAAGTGAGCTGCGTTTTCGATCGACAAAGTAAGAGCATTATAAGTTTAATCAAATTTAATTTAATTTTCTAAATGCGTAAAGTAGCATAAATATACATTTACTGAGTTTTATTTGGTTGTAAGTAAACTGGTTTTCTTGTAAATCCGATTTTTCTGATTTTCGAAACCATTTAATTACAGTGGTGTCCGTGTAACAAATAAAAAACTAATGTCTACACCAATATAAACGAATTTCTGTCTATTATTGGTATTTTATTCAAACTTCTGAACTGAATCGTTTCTTGAGTTCTGGGAAATCACGAAACGTTACCTCAGCAAAATCTTAAATAGGTAACTCAAGAACCATAACACACACAAATTTTGCTATTCATAAACATTTACAGTGCAACAAAAGCTACCTTTGTATTCATGTATTTGGTTCCGATATTATTAACAATTTTGCCTGGGTAATTTTTCTAACGTTACCGCAGCAAAATCAGTTTTTCCCGAATTACGTTGGAACCACAATGCACACAAATTTTGCTATATCTAAACAAATTTCTCCTCAAGATACACTAATTATCTTTTAAACTCTTATCTCCCTAAAGCACGACATTTTGCTGCGGTAATGCACACCCTTTTTTATCACTTAAAGCGCAGCTACAATCTGGGAGCGTAGCAAAACAAAGACGTTTCGCTTCGCTCTGCCACTAACTAGCACGTCTTTTGAATACGGGGTTCACTTCGCGAACTACACAGCTACTGACTGCATACTAAGTCCGTTTTTTTTTTGCTTGTAAAAGCGTGACATTTCTTTTTAACAAAATTATTTATTGAAAAGAAACAATAAATATATCAATATAATAAACTATAAAACATACTTTTATATGTACTTATTAAACTCGGCAAAACAAATCAAAGGATTCCAAACAAAGGTTTTACTTAATATATAATATAAGATAATTGTTAAAAAGTTCCACTTTCCACCTCCTAACTCCATCATAAGATAAGCGTTATGGTGTCAAATTATTGTATTGTCAATCATCCGAATGTCAAATAATTACAGTTTTATATCGACACGTCCAATTACATGTAAGTTCAAAACTACTTCTTATTTGATTACATGTTAGTTAGTTTACTCGTAGTTACAATTATTGAAGCTAATAAATGTGTACTTAATTGATCATTTAACAAAGATTTTTTTTATTCTAACAAGTTCGTTAATTTTATACACTAATAATATATTTGTAAAAAGACATGGCAAGATTGTTGACATTATAGGACAAGCAAAGAAAAACTGACCGAGTTAATTGTTGAGCGACGTCAGCGATGCGAAACGAACTTATTTTTTCGCTTCGTTACCAGTGTGGCCTGCGCTTTACTTGATTTTTTTACTTGGAGTGTAAAGAGAGAGAACGTTAAACGAGGTAAGTACATACTAATTTTAAGTTGTCAAGCTTGATGTGCACTAGACTATGCCGTACTTTATGAATACAAATAATACAAAAATCACTGATAAAGTAACTACTAAATTAAGTCATACCTACTCATTATCGGCCTTACTTAAAAAATCTGCTAATCATGTTACTAATTACTAGTTAACTTCTTAATTAGTCTTTTACTATTTTTGACTTATAAATGCTTTTTAAGCGTTTGTTAGTTAATTAACGGATAATCGACACTTTTTTTATTTTACTTTGCCAACACCGAACTTTTAAGTCATTTTGCGAGACACAAAATGCTTAAGCTAAAATATGACAATATTTTACTATTCGATGCACGATGCACGACTTACTCGATGCAAAATATTTAAATTGAGGAACGTCAAAGCAATGTGAATCAAAGTGTTGTTATCTACGTTTCCATGGATATCACAGATTCGTCGATTGTTCTTAAGCCAGCTGTACACTTTCGTCGAGCGTCGCCGCGGCGGCTAAGCTGGCCGAATGAGTTTTCTTTCTCGAGTTTCCTCGCTCGTTCTCGCTGTTTTTGTGCTGAAGACGGAAAAAGGAATTCGTGTGCATTCGTGCACGTGGAGTAGGCAAGCGCGTTCCCGGTACACACTCGCACTCTAAACCTAGTTCTTTTCATAACTTTTTATAGTATAAACCACTTTAACAACGTAATAAATAATTCAGGATTCTGAAAAAGATTCCCTCATAGCATTTAATTTGTTTTTTATTTCTATAGTCCAGACAACCCAAAAAGTAAAAGGTCAATAAACCGATTTTCAACTTTAAGTAGGTTGACGAGCTGTTGTCTGTATATGCAGATTTAAATACAAAAAGCAATAGAGCTATAACAACCAACTGCATAGTGAGCATTGGCTGCAGTCACATGACACGTCCATTTGCTCGGTGTATGAGTTTATATGGTAACATTCGCCATGGCTCCTCACACAAACGAGAAAAGTAGCGAGCCTTGGCAAGTGCGAGAGTGTACAGAAGACATAACAATGTACACTTTTGGCCTCAATCCTTAAACAGTTAAAATTCCACATTGTGTTCAAAAATACCCATTGAAAAGAGAAACAAACACAAAAGATGTACACTGGACGCCTGACTCGACAGCTGGGTAGTATAATCAGGCCTATGACACTCCGCGTTTCGGTCGAGATAAATACCTACGCGACGCGCACCTTCGAAGGACTAAAATCAGTCGAGTCACGCGCGCGCGCTGTTACGTACGTTCTTATTATTAAAAATAGTTTTTTGTACGCGTTACACTTCCGACTTTATTCAGAGTTTATTCACTGTGAATAAGAAAATTAAAAGAAATCGAAAATATTGCGCAGCATTTGGGTTATATATTTTGCCACCGGGTCGCTCGGTAGCATTAGTAGCAGCGACGCTCCGCTCCGTTGATTGAAAATACTAACGTCTCGATTTCCAGCAGACCTACCACAATATTATAATAAGTCCATAAACCACTGCTATAATATTTTAAGTCCTCATTAGGTAGGTACTTACTACGTTACGACATTTTTATACAGGGCTCTATAACACTAATATTACGATCAGGGTGTTTTCATAAATTAATTGTATCGATATACCGGAATGGAAAGTAATATTTTCATTGAAATGATTACTAATTATCTACACGCTATTTCATGCGTAGGTAGGTATCGACCAAATTCACAAACACAAGTCGCAGCCCTTGCGAGAGAGCGGTAGCTGACAGAACAAAGTAAAAAGAGCTCTCACTTGTAGCGTTTTGGTGGATTATCGCTTGCAGTAACGCTTTGTAAGCTATTATAAAATGAGAGTACATTGCCCGGTGCAAGCTAATTTGCTCTTTGTTGCCGCACATTGAGAGTAGATAATCTATTTTAGCAAATGTCTTTAAGTGTCGCTTCTGCTATATTATTTATTCTGTGGTATAACAGCTGTTGTTTGTACGCCATTTTGGTAAGATTTTATACAAGGGTACGACGCTGTTTAAGTTGACAGTTACTTAAGGAGTCACTAAGATGTTGTCTAACTTTAATTACCGTTTATAAGTAAACATATTTTTAATAGACTGTTTAGCTGTGTCTTAAATTTAATTAACGTTTATAAGTAAGGCCGTATGTCATAATAAAATATCTGAATTACTTAAGAACAGCCGGAAAGTCAGAATTAAAGAATAGGTTTAGATTTCCTAAAAACTTCTTTCCTATGACAGAAGGGTTTTCGGAAAATCTATACTAAGTACATACTTACTCATTATATTTCTAAAAACATAATACGTCAATGCGACATACAAATATACACTATGTAATTTATTGATGACCTGCTCTTTGGAAAATTATTTTCTTTTCGCGATATCTTATCGGATTTTGGTAAAGTTTACGGTTTTGATCTATGAAAGAAACCCTGATAACTTAGTTATGTACTCCTTAACTTACCATTAATGCCTTATAAAATAAGAGTACAATAAGTCAGTCGAGCTACACATTTCCATTATTAGCTGAACTCTCGCTGAAGGGACCACTTGTTTATTAACTTATTTACATAATAAGAAAAAATAGGGACAATAAAAGTTAAGCTTTTAATGACAATGGGTAACTTGAGTTGCAGTCTTGCATTAAAGTAACACTTGCCTAGACTCAAGGCACTGTACATATCGAGTGCAATTCCGAATATATTTTTTGCTTTTAAGTTTCAATTGAGCAGTTTTTTTTATGTATGAATTACTTATATGTATAATAGCGAGTAGAGTAAGTATGGGTAAAACTTTTTCCTAGCACATTATGCGAACTACGGCTATAATTTAAGTAAAAGAGAGCATTTCGTGTCTAAAATGGTGCATTTTTATCCTTTAGGCACTATCTATTTAAATACATTTTTTGGCATTTGAAATAACGGAACTCTATGTTGAGTATATCCCGCACGCATTAACTATACGGCTGATCCAGACAAAGTAACTTTTGAAAACAAAGATCATCAGTCATTAACATTACAATACTTCTCAGCAACACACAAATTAAATTGTACAAAATACCTAAATTAATTCTCATCCTCTCCTACTAATAGCCGTTGCGATTTGAAGGACCATAGCGCCCACGCGGCTTTTGAATTACTGATTATTTACAGTAATACAATACTTACATTAGTCATATTAAACCTTAGCCTTAATTATCACAATTAATGACTATTGAAAGGGGTAACGTAATAGTAACAACAACATGGCATGGCAGCGTACGTTTGGAAGTAGCACTTATTAGATTAAGGATAATATTTCATTTCAAATTATTATTATCATCAGAAAAACCAAATAGTTTTCAGTGAAATATTATCCTTGATACAAAAAACAAGCATTATTGTTAATGCAAAAAATTCAAAGTATAAATACTAGTATTTTAGATTTAAAAAACATAATACACTGGTTTATTCAAGAATACTTTTACTTTTATACCTATTTAGGATTCCTAGGTAACTCAGACCTCAATGTTAATATTATTATACCGTCGGCAATTTCGCAATAAGTAATTTTGAAGATCCGTTCAAAAAATTAAAAGCTAATTTAGAGCTAGTTCAGACATGCGGAAAATGCGTAGTTCTTCGGATGCTTTGTTTGTATTAAATGAAATCGTTAACGTAAATAAGGTCTACGACGCGACGTTGTGTACCGTGAGCTTAATTCACAGTTGAGTACTTAACTGCCTTGTTTGAACTAGCACCTTATTTACAACAAGATTAATAATCTGCCATCTCATGTCGATGATGATGATGAGTTGCCCGCAACCATGGAGCACATACCCTATAGAGTAGAAGTTTCATATGATCAACAAAAAAAAACCCGTTTTTTCTCTAATTTTTAAATCTGTATAGACCTGTTCTGTTTGTATGGGTTGTTGTTAACAGGACTTGTCATTTTAAATTAAATGTATGTGAAAAATCACAAACGTGTTTCGGAAAAAGATGGTTTGTATTGAAGCTCTACAGGGTTACATTGTAAAGGGGTGCCAAATTAAAAAAAAAAAATCTAGACAACAATATAAAGATGCGTCTTAATCGTTATTATTTTTAATAATAGTATGTTACGAAAAAAAATAGTTTAAAATATCCGAAAATAAAGTCTATATAGCAGAGAGATTACGAAAGCCACGCGGTTGTTCATCAGAGGCGTAGGTACGGAGAGCCAACAAGGACCTTACCCAGTGCACATACGGTGCAATTTTTTCATAAATGAGTTAAATTATCCGCGCCTATGATTTTTAATAGCGGATAGGAATAATAAATGTAAAAAAAATATATCTTCTTCTTTGCATAGTTCGATTAAGTTACTGGTTCTGAGCCACTCCTAAAGATTTGGCACCCTTTGCAATGTAACCCTGTATAAGGTGTGTGCTCGATGACCGCAAAATATAACCTTGTTTGCTTGTCGCAAGGTATATGGTAATATTGCGAGTAAATCAGTTAAGTAGTATACTACTTAACATAAGTGTTTTATATTATAAAACGCTTAAGTTTAGGGCTAGTAACTATTTATGACCCATGAAAAATGCCTTTTTATTTTTGTGATGTGATTTCTAACAATGGAGCTTTATCTTTATCAACAGGAGTATGGGCAACATTATTAACAGGATTTTTAAAGTACATTGCAACTGCTATACTCACAAGACAGATGGATATAATTGTAAATTTTGTAATGAGTATATTAAAAAGAATATAGCATACAACAGCTGTTATTATTAATTCTAAAGCACTGGCATATGTTTTTAATATAGAATTGAGATTCTTCAAAAAGAAACTTGTGACTATACCGACAATTGCACTGTTAACAGTAATAAGAATTACGAATATGTCCCGAAGCGATTGCATGTCATCAAATATTGACACCACCTCACCCTTTATCATTAAAATTATAAAATTACAAATAACTGAATCCAAATACATAAAAACATTCTGTAAGAATATATCAACTTTGGAGCCTTGTGTTTTTAACAGGTACTCATTATATGTGCCTGCTAAGCAGGAACAAAAATTCTGGAAGTTAATTGATAAAAAGTAAATATTAAATAACTGTGACCAGAGGTCAGAATCACCATTTGATTGAACTGACGCTGCATCAAAGTTCTTGATCATACACCCAGTTGTGAGAATCCCAAGTGATATCCATTGTATTAAAGTTAAACTCTTTTTGAATAAAAACTGAAAAAAAGATTGATTGAAGATGAAGTTTATATTAGTATTGTATCATTAAAAAAAATATTTGGAGATAACAAGTACTTATTTATGTCATATTTTACCTGAAATAGCAGTGCTGTGAGAACCACTCGAAATTGTAGCAGAATATAATAAGATGTGGGATCATAATGTGATAAATTAATAAATGCCAAATTGTTGTAAAAGCAATACAACAATGAAGGGATAAAATATAAAAGTAAAAGTTTATAATTCAAGGCAACTGCTTTAAAAATGTGTGGTTTGTTTCTGGAACAAAAAATATACTTCCGTGACCATGAACTTTGCTTCACTATCTTTAGTTGGCGCATATTATTTTTTATTTAGTAAATCCTAGACGACTTGACATTTGACAGTAACTCGACCTTCAGTGACAACATAACAATACCGGTTTAAGTGCATGCATAGTTGAGTATAAGTCAGAAATAGAATGATAGACTGATAGAATTGATTGTAAGTACTTACTCCCTTCTAATAGTATATAATGTAGCTGATATAATGAGTTTAAGCAGTTCTGACAGAAATACAACAAGTGTAGTGTTGTAGTCATAATCACCATTATCTGTCTTAGATGCAGTGATAAAAACACCTGAAATAATATTAGATAATTAGGACTAATAGGTTGGTGGACACCAAGCATAAAATTTGTATTGATATTTAATTGTACACTTATTTTAAGTTCAGGAGAAAATAAATCTTCTGTAATAATTTTATTATAAAAATATAATAATAAAGACAACTGGACTGATATAATAATAACCAAATGGAGAAATACAAGTAACTAGCATCAAGCACAGCAATGAATATAGGCATTTATGTATTTCCTATGCATTTTAGATAACACTGCATTGATTAGTCATAATATTTTATATCAATAACTTGAGTTTTTTTGCAAATAACATCCATAGAATGATATATGTAATATTTTAGTATCAAGCCATTTACTAATATGATTTAACAGCTTTAGTGTACCATTATTGAAATGATAAAACAGGAAAAGCTAAACAGTAAACTTACCCTGAAATACAAATAATATTATGTATAAACTGAATGTTATAAAAGCCCCTTTATCAGGGAATAATTCTTGTTTCATTGTTTATTTTGTAAAAAGATTTCCGTTCAAGAAATGTTTCACAACTTGTTTTAAAATCGAACTAAAATAAATATAAACACTTCGCCTTCTAAAATCAGTGATCAAGTCAGATCAAGTAAACTGAAGTAAAAACTAAAACCAGTGTTGCCAGATTCATAGGTTAGAATTATCGTAGTTTTGCTGAAAAATTATCGTGTTTTTATAGCAACCCCAGTTCACAAAATTATCGTTTTTGTAACTCCACCGAATCTAGAAAAAACCAGAATATATTTCCACCATTTCTTTACTTTTTAAAATAACAAGTTTTTGTTAACTGAACTGCAGTACTTCAATACTTGTGTAGTGAGTAAGTGCGATATTTTTTTTTTTTTTGTGGAATTACATTAAAAAATATCGTGGATCTAGGATAATTATCGCACGTCTGGCAGCACTGACTGAAGAACTTGACAACCTACTTCTGAGTCTGACTGAACTTCAGACTCTGAAGTAGGTTGTCAAGTTGTCAGTGTCATCGACAATGTGATTAATAGACATAGAAATAACTATAGACTAGCTGCTGTGACCCTTCTTTCCTGCCTACATGATTTTCGCCATTTTGGCACTGTAGGCCGTAGTATCTGAACTTGGAACTAAATTAGTGATGTCCCCAAGTCGATATTCGTAACGTTTTTCGATCTTCATTATTTATTATGGTAACAGTGTGACTGTGGGTGGTTGCCTAGAATAGAATACCCGAAATTTCATGTTACGGTAAAACTTAAAATTAAATATACAGGGTCAAAGCTGTGTCAACAAGACGCGTCAGTCGCCGTGTATCACCAGTTTTAGACACGATTCTGAACCACAACCAAAAATTTTACAGTTAATTAATGCAGCCAGTCGTAAACCTAGTTTAAGTGTGAATAAACGAAACTTTATTCAAAAGCTATTGATAAGGTCCTTTCGCGTGACTCCACATCCACCGCAGCATATTCATCTCCGTGACACGCAGCTCCTGCTTGTGTCGCTCAAGTAGCGGAAACGCTTCACTGCCATATAAAAAGACAGGCCTAATGATGGACTTATAGATCTGTCCTTTCAGCTTAACCGGCATTCTGGGGTCACAAATTACACCAGTCACCTTTCACCATTTGGCTTACGCAGCAGAAATGCGTGCTTTGACGTCGCAATCGATGTCTCCGCTGGTCCGTGCGCTCGACCTTGTCTCTGAGATGGACGTTGGATCTGTAAAGTTACAGGCCAGGTGTTCGGTCTGCGCCACATTAAGTTCAGACCACCGCTCTCAAGCTACTGCTATATATGTATATCTAATGTCGTATCGAAACGTCAAAGTATCACAGCAGTGTGTAGTTACAGAAAAGTTTCAAAGTTTCAAATCCGATATTAATATCGATTATAGTCAAAGCGATATTACCCACACCGCTACATACGTCAAAATTAGTTCTGGGTTCAAATACCAGTGGCGCTTCAAATGGGCATAAAAAAAATTCTGTCATTAGTACGGGATAGCCAGTCTACATTAATTTCTAAGTCAATGGATGTGACTAAATTCGAAGTTTTCGAAAATTATAAATTCGCAAAAATAAAGGAACCTCAAAAAGTCTCTGACCTAAATTTCTCCGGACGTTTCTGGCAAATTCGTGCTTATTTGACTAACGCCATTTTGGCGATCTAGGCTAATAATCAACTTCGATTAGACTTAGTTTCGATCAAGAATAAAACCGATATTGAGTTCAGGGCCCTTACTATGACCTCTTAAAGCAAGCCTGCTTTTGAATTGCACTGCTAATTCGTACTATGACATCTTAATAGCAGGCCTGATATTTTGACGTTTAAAAAAACGTTCACCTTTAATACAATAAGTTTATACTTTTCGTACCATGACAGTCGTTTCAATAGCAAGCAGCTGAGCGTCTTTTGAGCGTCTTTAACGTCACTGACAATCTTGAAAAAGTTACTATTTACCAGCTAATCGGATTGAATCCGGGCTTGTCCGGAGGAGTTCTGAAAAATTCCGGATGCATGTAGTCCGAGCCTTAAGATTGTTTTGTAAATCTAGGTGGATTTACGACTATTTTGATAAATATTTTTTGAGCAACTTAAAGTTGACCTTGTAGTATAATACAGTTTGTTACAAACAAACATTGGTAAGCATTCTAAAAAATTAAATGGATGGTTTCTTAAAAAAATATCAGTTTATTTAACATTCCTTTCCTTGTTGTAAATGTGTGAATATGTTGAATAAGACGTATCTAAAGAGTGAACCCCGGACTTATTAAATAAAGTATGAACAAACAGTGTTAGTGTAAAATGAATAAAAGGAATAAACTACAGATAAAATTAAAACAAGGATCACTTATGTATCTACCCTGCAAATGCCGATAACCCACTGTGGACCCGAATTCCTTAACCATGATTTTTTTATTTCATTAAGTACAATATTGACAAGTTGAAAATTCGTTTTATTTTAACATAAATTATAAATTTTTGTAGCTATTATCAACAATCAATGCTTCTGCACATATCTTATAATATCAAGCCTACTCTGGGGGAGGTAAAAACCTTGCCCGGTGCACGGACAACAATGATCTTCAGTGTTTTTGTTTTTGTGATCTTGAGTGAATGTAGTTGTTTGGTTACAGTTGAACAGCTGCAATAAAAACAACATTACAAAATGCAACATCATATTCACTTAACACACAGTTAATAACTTATATCAAGATCTGATTTTATATCACACTATTAGAAGAATGTTTTATCTTGTATGTATTTTTATGTAGACTTTATCAGCTTAATTTACAAAATCCGTTGGGTGAATTTGATGTTGCATTTTGTAATGTTGTTTTTATTGCAGCAGTTCACCTGTAACCAAACAACAACATCCACTCTACAAGCACTGGAGATCATTGTTGTTCGTGTACCGGGCAACATGTTTAGCTCCCCCAGCCTGCCTAGCATGAGCACTAAAACACGATATGATATGATATGATATAGCGATACAATATATCGTATCGATAGTTAAAGCCGCCGTGTAGAATCGCCGTGCCGGTTACGGTACATAATATTATGATCGCTGTTTCGATAAAAAAATCAAAATGGCGGCTATATTCATCATATTTTTACAGTTGGTGTCGATATATCGCTATATCATATCATATCATATCGTGTTTTAGTAATCATGCTAGGCAGGCTGGGTATGCTTTACTAAATGAATGCAGAAACATTGATTGTTAATAATAAATAAAAGTTTATTGTTCCAAAAATTGTTACAATTTGTTGAGGGAATCCGCTCTTAGTTTAATTAAACTGTATTGAGAGGATACCGCTCTTTCGTTGCGTAATTTATTGTTTACGTAGGTAATATAAAATGTAAACACTTAGCTTAGAACTAGCTGTGCTATTATTTATTATATTCCTAACACCTTGCCACTCACTCGTTATCCTATCTTTATTGGAAAACAATTGTTTTTACTAACCTGTGAGTTGACACAAAACAAACAAACACATATTTTTAAACAAATTATAAATACATCCAAATATAGACAGCGATTTAAAAAAAACTTTTAAGATTGTTGTTAATTACCCGCAAACATTTATAATTTATTTAAAAATAAAACAAATTATCAACTTGTCATTATTGTATTTATTGTAATGAGGATAAGTACTATGAAATTACCCAACTTCTGATTTTAGATTCAACTTATTAATTTTAAAGATCTTTGAGGATAATTTTGCTATACTTAGACATAATTTGAGATATAAAAGAGTTAATAAATTATCTTATTCTTTACATATATTGGAGAGCAAAACATTCGCACTTTATACATAATACATTCTGTAGATACATTAGTGATTCTTGCTTGTTCCTTGTTTTATCTGTAGTAGTAATTTCCCTTAGGCTCGGACTACAAGCATCCGGAATTTTTCAGAACTTCATACAAATCAAATTGAATCCGGGTTTGTCCGGAGCCGTTTTGTATGGAGTTCTGAAAAATTCCGGATGTATGTAGGCCGAGGTAAAGGATTGAATCCGGGATTGTCCGGAGACATTTTGTATGGAGGTCTGAAGAATTCCGGATGCACGTAGTCTGAGCCTTAATTAGCGTTGCCATTAGTCTACATTTTACACATTTGACGTACCTCTCATGTGGAATGTGTAATTTTGTCCATTTACGTACCTTTTGAAACTACTCAATATCTGTGTAAAACGATATTATGAGCGATGATGATGTACATGGGCGTAGCTAAGGGGGGTCAAGGGTGTGCAACGCCCACCCAAGATTCCTCACCGGTCGCGGTCGCCAATGCCGTTGGTTTAAAAATGCCTAATATCTCCAAAATATTTCGCGCTAGCTTCTCTCGCAGCTTTTTACAGTTACTTACATTAAAATAGTACTTTTTACCACAAATTTTTCGTTCTCTTTAAAATTTTAAAAGCGAAAAAATTTTGAGTCTGCGTTCTGAGAGTGACCGAGTCCAATTACGCTGGGTTACGTAGGTAAATAATAGTGGTGTTTTATTTAACTTTTCTTAATCTTAATTCAGCGCGCAGAGAATGCGAACGGATTCCCTTTGATTACTTAAGTCTTATTAATTGTTGTAAAATTTTATTATTCAAATTTTAATAAAATTTTACCAGCAAGGATTTTTAAATCTTTTAACATTTTTACAATGATTAATTTAATCGAATTGAAGTCTATCCTGACTGCATCTGGATTATGCGAAGTACCCCTGCCCCCTGGGAGCTCATATGATTATGACAAATCATAGCCGACTCGAAGGCTAGGGCCGCCCTGCTAATGTACCTTTTTAGCGCTGGCTGTGTACCTTTTGGGAACTCAGTTGTGGCAACACTGCCCTTAATTCATCTTACAATGACACTGTTTGCTCATGTACTTTACATATTATGTCCGGGTCATCGAGTACCATCGATTACATACCCTATAGAGCAGCAATACGAACCATCTTTCTCCGAAACTAGTAAGTGATTTTTCACTTACATTTAGTATGAAATGACAATTCCTGTCAACTCTCGCCCATAAAAAATCAGTACAGATACAGATTAAAAAATGGCGGAAAATTTCGTCGAACAAATCTTATGACATTTCTTCTATAGGGTATGTGCTCCATGGTCCAAGTACACTCTTTGAATAATGCCGGTGACAGATGGCGACGGACGCGGCTGCGGACTCGTCATGACATTGTAAGGCCACGCTGCAAATGGTCTATCCTTCAGTCAACTTCCGCCAGATCAAGGATCTACCAATGGCAGCGTTGGACCTTACAATGTCAAGACGAGTCCGCAGCCGCGTCTGTCACCATCTGTCACCGGTATAAATCTCAAGCTGGTGACAAACTGCAACGGACGCGGCTCCGGACTCGTCTTGACATTGTAAGGTCAAGCGCTGCCATTGGTCTATCCTTCAGACAACTTCCGCCAGCCCAAGGATCGACCAATGGGATGCCGCCATCTGTCACCGGTATAATCTAACACATATCTACAACAAAGAAAGGAATGTTAATTAAACTACTAGGTTTCTGAAACCATCCATTTAATTTGTTAGAATGCTTACCAATGTTAGTTTGTCTATTAAGTAGTTACTACGAACGTTTTTGTAAGACACCGAAATGACAACAAAGTGTATTTCTATAAGGTCAATTTTGAGTTTCAAAATACATAAATATTTATTAAAATAGTCGTAAATCCACCTAGATCTACAAAACAATCATAAAAAAAGCTTGTAAATAGTAACTTTTTTAAGATTGTTCTAACGCTTGACGCTCAGCTGTTATTGAAACGACTGTCATGGTACCAAATGCCCATACAAAAGAAAGGTGCACGTTTTCAGGTCTGCAGAAAGCCTGCTAATGTCGTAGTACAAATTAGCAGGGCAGTTCAAAAGCAGGCCTGCTGTAAGAGGTCATGGTAAGGGCCCTGATACTAGTAGTAGCGCTTCAAATGAGCATACAAATTTAGCTGTCATTTGTATGGGATACGAGATAGCCAACCCATTGTTATTTTTATGTCAGTACCTTGTATCCATTATGCAACCAAAGAGCATAGAATCACTACGTTCTTATCATTATGACTAATAATAATTAATTGATCAGTGCTTTTTGTTGTCTGACTTCTGTCTGTGACGTCTGCTGTCAGTACTTATTTTATTGTCAGAAATCAGTAAATTTCTTCACAAATTTCACTGTACAATTTTAAATTGTTGTTGATCGCATCTTGTCTAGGCTTAAACATATTGAATTTCCTGTTTTGTTCATCTATACGTGGTAAATGTTTGCTAGTCGTTGTCATTACTCAACCTAGTGTTGCAACCAAGCAAAGACAACCAAGATTATAATATAGGTAGGTATGTAGAATGGTTGGATTTATCATCCAGATTTTTATGAGTACAATCATAAACCGATTCTGTGTTTTATCTTTAGCTACAAGGATTATAAAAAATCTCTAAGATGGCTGGTGAAGAGGACGACAGTACATGGTAAATAATGTTGTATTATCTTCAATAATTAATATTTATAAAATATTTATTTTGGATAATACTCAATATGAAACATGTCATATTTGCATGTTTTAAAAACTAATTTGACTATATTTGCATTATGTGGAATTGCAGGTTGATTGAATTGGAGTCAGCTCTGTTAGATGGCTGCTCAGCTCAACAGATACACCTTTTAACTAAAGGCAAAAAGATACCGGAGAGTCTCCGTCCTGATGTATGGCTTCTTTGTCTCAATTGTCAAGATGCTGGTAACCAATTATTGTTGTTTGATGAGATATTTGACCTATCAAATCAAAATGAACTTCGTGATGATGTGAAAAAATTTGTTAAGCGATTGGGAAATGATGAAGATGACAAGCTATCAGTTATATCTGATATTGAATCCATAATCACATTTTACTGTAAATCCAAATCCATCACATACAGCTCAAATAATGGTTGGATGGACATTTTATTACCCTTACTAAGTTTAAAATTGCCACGTTCAGACACTTACAATTTATTTGAAAAAATATTAAAACTGTACATTCCAAAAGGGTGCTTTAAAAATGGTGTGCCATTTCATATTTTAAGATTGATACTACAATATCATGACCCAGAGTTGTGCTCATTTTTAGACACTAAACGAATAACCCCTGAATTGTACTGCTTGCCTTGGTTGAGGTCTCTCTTTGCTGGCACATGTAATTTAGAAGTAGTACTATTTATGTGGGATCTATACTTTCAGAGGTCAGATCCTTTCTTCATATTTTTTCTTTGTTTAATAATGATCATCAATGCACGAGAACAGTTACTGCAAATGAAAAATGAAGATAAGTCTGATATAATTGCTTCTTTAAAAAATATGCCTGCTGACTTAGAAGCAAATGATGTTTCAGATTTTTGCTCTTTAGCTCATTACTATTCATTAAAAACACCATTATCTTTTCGAGAAGATGTATTAGAAGTCTTGTTTTCTGAGACAGGAGTGGAAATAAACTCAAAGTTATATTCACAAGCTTTGTGTCTTCCAGTTGCAGTGCATGAATTAATTGAAAGTGCCACAATAGATGCTTCAGACATAGATAGTGTTAAATTCTTTTTAGTAGACTGTCGTCCAGCAGATCAATATAATTCTGGTCATTTATCAACTGCATTTCACTTAGACTGTAATTTAATGTTACAAGAGCCAAATGCTTTCAATACTGCTGTCCAAGGGTTGCTGAATGCTCAAAGACAGGCTTTAGCAGCAGGTTCCCTTGCTGCTGGTGAGCATCTTTGTTTCGTGGGTTCTGGTAGAACTGAGGAAGACAGCTATGCACATATGGTGGTAGCTTCTTTTTTAAAACGAAATACAAAACATGTTTCGATGCTTGATGGTGGTTTCGTAGCTATACACGATTACTTTGGCCCACACATGACTGACTGCTTAGAGGAGCACAACCCATCCACATGTTTAGTTTGTGCTCCTAACAATAATAATGAAGGCCCTGAAGTCCGCCACACTAAGGTTAGAGACAACATACCGGCTATTCAGCTATTTGGTAAATTGTCTACTGCTATGAGAGCAAAAAGTCAAGAAGTAAAAGGTAAACTAATTGAATACATAGTCAATCCTAATTCTGCAGTCAATAACGGCGAATGGCACGTATCGGCTCATGACAAAAAGGAACAGAGATACAGAAACGTTCCACCGGTATTCAGTATTAATGATGAAGATGATGATTCGCGTTCAGACAATAGAAAAGATTTGAATGACTCAGAATCTCTTGAAGAAATTGTGGATGTTCATTCTTACTTGAAAGAACACAATGTTATTGATAGCTTTTCTTGTCAAGAAGTATTAGTTAATGGCTACATGCACGACTCCCATTTGATAGTCACAGAGACACATTTGGTAGTGTTGCGTGATATACCTAATAAACAAGGAACAGCGAAAGTAATGTCAAGAAGGCCACTATCAACTATTGTTAAAATTACGGCTAAAAAGAGGCACCCAGAGCTAATTACGTTTAAATACGGCATTCCTGATGGTGACAATCTTTTGATAAAAGATATGGACCGTTTTCTTATTCCGAACGCGTCTATTGCTACAAAAGTAGTTTCTAATCAAATAGTACAGCAGCTAGATAACAAGCTGCAATAGTTTCTGAAATCCTCTAGCTAAAACTTGTTTTTGATAAATCTAATAACATATAAAACAGTGCTGAAAGATGTATCACCTTTACATATACAAATCCTATTATCACTATTCAGTCTATAAATCTGTACTGGAGACGTATTTTTAAAAAGCATTAGAAATATCTCGATTTCGAACACGAAAACAATTCGTGTATGAAATTCATTTCTATTGCTCACAATTTCACGCATTTTTGAATCACTCGAATTAAAACTGGATACAAACGGAGACAGACGCCTCTCTGGACGCGTCTTGACATTGTGAGATCAAGCGCTGCCATTGGTCTATCCTTCAGTCAACCTCCGCCAGCCCAAGGATCCACCAATGGAAGCGTTTGACCTTACAATGTTTAAAGCAGAAAATATTATAAAATGGGATGCAAAAACTCATTGATTTTAAAAACCGGCAGTGAACCGCTTAAAACGGAACGAAAATAAAAAGTTTTTATGTCAAATTTACTTGTCAATGTCATTCTTCTGTACTTTCTACTATTAGAAAATAAGAAACGAGTGGGTAGGACCACTCGTTGCAGAATTTACGGAATGAATATTCACAAATAGTGATTCTAGGAATTCGCGAATCTTGCGATTTCGTATTTGGATTGGAATCCGCATGATTCAAAAATACATCTCCTGGTTGATGACTGGTGTCATAATACTAGCTGTTTTGCGTATAGCTTGACCGCCTTAAACTTTCCCTTGTCTCAAAACGAACAAGCTAACCTATCGGCCACCGTTGACAGCAGCCATGAAAAACGCCTGAAAAACGCATGAAAAAAGCATGACCACCAAAACACGATATGATATAGCTATTTATCGACACCAACTATATATTTTTTAAATTATGATAGATATAGCCGCCACGTTGGATTTTTATCGAAACAGTGACGTCACGGCGATTCAATATTGCGGCTATATCTATCATAGTTTTATAGTTCGTGTCGATATATCGCTATATAAAAGCGCGTTTTGGTGGTCATGTTGAGGGCTGGAGGCGGCCAGCAATAGATTGTTTTTTTTACCTGTTCTCGCAGTGGGTTGCGTTTAAGGCGGTTTACTATAAAATATTATAAGAGTACCTACCATTGACTTATGAAACTGATCAATCACTTTTGGGTCACTCGTCGGTCACATATTTTTTACATATTTTTTAATGATTTTTACAACAGAATTCAGGTGTTGTGTCTTCTAAATAAGTTTGGTCAAAGTTTTCTTAAGTCGATTGTGATTTAGATATCGCAAAATATTACTTCGATTGGTATGACATCTACCACACACCCACACATGTAATTATTTAGTATATTACTAGTAAGTAAGTACTATTTTTAAAACATTTTAATTAAACTTAGTGGCCTCGCCTGCGTGGATTTTCGTGATTTTTTTCCAATGTTTTAATAGTATTCTGCTATTCGGCGGAGACAAATCTACCAAATCAAAGATCATAAAAATCGGTCCAGCTGTTGTTCTTGACTTATAAATGGTGTAAGTAACCAGACTGTATTATATAAATAGTTAATGACTAGTTTCACATGTGATAATTTAATGTGCACGCCTTCTAAAGTGATTATTTTACGGATTTAAGTACTCATTGTAGAAAATATTAGTTTAATAGTGTAAGCCTTTTAACAGTCGACAAAGTCAAATGGCGCGTTTACACAGTTCTGTAGCCGTTATTGAATTTATAGGCATACGGTTTAGCAGCAGTGCAATCTAATTCACACTTCCATGTTCGCCTCCGTTTCTATTAGAGCTAAGCTTTTTGTAGTAGTACAGTACCAAATTAAAATAAAAACACAAAATTTTCGAAGTAATCATTGATATGATTGATATTTTCACTACTTAGGGACTGATCGAATGAACGTTTAGTTGAAAAACTGCAGGCTATTGAAATAAATAAAAAAATACATTTAAGACCGCGATAAAATTACAAAGTTGAAATATTGACTGTGTTAATTATAATTAGCGTTGTTTTGTATTTGTATTATGATTTCGGATACCACACTATTGTTAATATTTAGTAATTACTATTTTAATTGTAAATTGTTCTGTGATGTATTGATCCAAATTTCTATTATAACTAGAGCTTAGTTGAAAGGACAAAATGCATTTTCATGCACAGATAATGTTACCATGTCCGGTTTCTCTGGTGTTAACAATTCCATACCCGGTAGACCACCGGTAAATCAAGTTAGGCTAGTTGACACTTTTTTTAAATAGGTCTTAAATTGTTAATAAGTGTTCCATTAGACCGAAAAAAAATTGATTGTATTTTTTTAAGACTTAGAAAACTACAAAACTTTAATTTTTAAATCATATTTTCATAAACAGACGAAAACGCTGTCAGCCATTTTGGTGTATAAATTATCTATTCCATGACGTAGTCCCTCTAGTAAACAAACAAACAACTTAGACGTCTTTACGAAAACAACTTTTCTGATTTAATCAAACATGATTTCTAATAGTTTAAACAAAAAATGTAGTAATTATCATTACTGTATCGTTCGAGAATGCAAAAATACATCAAAGACTCGAATGACATTTGATCGTTTACCATACGACTGACGTCACGCCACTCATGTGGCGATATGGCGGATAGCGTTTTCAGTTTTAAATTAAAAAAATATTTTTTAAACTACTTTTGAGTATTGAAATCGTTAAATTTAGGTTCCTAAAGTCGAATAATATATGAAATAATTCTTTGTTCAATTAATTCTGATATGAGTCAACTAGCCTAATTAAGGGGAGTAGTGCCCCTTAATTAGCGATTCGACGCGTGTTCGTACGAATATCACACGTAAACACATTAAAATACGGTTCATAACAGCACGCAATAAAACGTGGCTGTTTCGACAATCGCTTCGACTTTAGATAGCGAAAATTGGGGAAAATAATACTTTTCATAAAAAACCCTATGCTCTGTTTAGAGCTATCGAGTTTGCCTATCAATCGACGTTTAAACGAATTAAATCAGTCGAGGGGTTAAAGAAAAAAAGATAATTTTCATCTTTTTTGGTTGTTTTTCAATGATTTCAATATTTATTTTCTCCTGAAGTATAAAAACTAGAAACAAATGCTATGCTCAAAATGTTGTGTAGGTTTTGAAAATTCATAGCAAATTTTTAAAATTTTTTTCTGTCAGTTTGGGTTTAAGGTATAAGTAGTAGGTACCTATGCTTCTGAAACTACATGCTAGTTTACATTTGGCGACAACACTTGCCTTAAGGGGAAACCGAATTAACTACCTAACAGAGGGCTTGTTATTAGCTTCGCTTACTTCGATCGAAACCTTATTTTCAAATGATTTCATGACGTCTAGTGAAATCTAATTTCAATTTGAAAGTTCTGAATCGGATTATAGACGGTAGTCTATGACTTGTCTGTTAATTTGAAACATTCCTGACTATTCTCGTTTAAATAAATTCTAATTAGGTTCCTATTTTGAGGTATAGGTTATACTAAATAGATTACCTACCATACCAACATAAAAAGGTTTTTAATTTTCAATAAAGCTATATCTCGTTACTTTTTCAACGATTTATTGATGTAGGTATTTTAGAAATAAAACTTTAAGTGTGCAAATACCTCTTACATTAATAATCGACACCATTTTATACAATTTATTCACCTGTGGACCTTTCTGCACATTAAATAGCATTATGTTATCGCTGGTTCAAGAGTTGCATGAAAAAACTCAATAAAAGTATAGTATAGTCATAGGTAAAGTGCAAGGTAGTTAATATTTTGTTGCATTTATTCCAAGACTATAGATTCAACCATTAAAAAATTAAGGTCTTCTTAAAAATTTGTTTATAATTATGTTCAACAACTTTGAATTAAAATGTTCCTCTATATTTTTCGTAATATATGTGAATTAAGTACACTATTTATTAAATGATGTTATTTCAAATAAAAATATTTATACTTACTAAGATGAGTTTTATTTACTTACCTGTTTTTGTCATGACACCAGATGGCGCGGCGGCGCCTACCCTAACGCTGAACGAATTCGCGTTTACGTTCTTAGTTTATTGGTGAAACGCTTGCCGAGTTGCAAAAAATGCTTTGGCTGCATACATGATAAAATGCCCACAATTCCCACAAAGTGTCGTTACTTGTTTTTTTTTTGTCGGGAAACAATAACCAGAAAGTGTTTTTTAGGCTTAGTACCTACCTATTTTCACACTTACGACGACGTTACGACGACTACAAGTCTTGTAGGCGTCGAACGACTCCAAGATTTGTAGAGTTGGTAGACTTACACATTAGGTAGTGGTGTGCAAGCTTTAAGCTTTTTTGGCATTTAGCATAATTATATAGTAGGAGAGGAGGAGGAGGATCGGTTTCTGTGTAGGTACCTACTTACCTAACACCCGTCCCCGCACTACGACGTACCTATAATACCTTCCTAAGTAGATTTTCGTAAGCGAAGTGTGTGACCGGATTTTTATAAATGAAAACATGATAACTGCGAAATTTTTCATTTGTTTTTAGCTATTTACAATTTGTGGATATGTTACACGGTATAATCTTATAAAGATAGTATATGACAGATAAAGTTAGATCATACATGATTGTAAAATTTTACATAATAATAATAATAATTACACAGTAAGTAGGTTATATAGCTTAAATTATAACTAGAAAAGGTAGTTTTGATATGTATCGGTTACATAGGTACACGACAAGCATGAAGTTTTTTACCATCGCACACAATCACAATCAGTTTTTCGATATTTATGTTTGAATTTGTAATATAATTAATCTTTATAATAAGTACGTATTATAAATTATTAAAAAAAATACCCGCAATGTACAAGACCCAGCGGGCGTTTGCGGGGCCTATTAACCTGTTTATTCAAACAAATGGTGGACATATAGGTAAATGTTTATGAGAGCGAGCTCCAGGCACCGTGTCTCCATAATTAAGGCCTTAGGTAATATCCAGATTATAGACCTTTGGGCGTTACGTTAGTCAGGCAAGGCAGGATCGTAGTCTTTTATAAATGGAATACTTAGGAACGTTGCATGGACTTGCACGTCTAGCTAGTTAACCTAGATCCAGGAATATACAACAGTCTAATTATTAACTTATTAAGGTTACTAACTGCGCCTTCCGGTGAAGTGCGCCTAAAACACCTACGTGATCATTGCTACAACTATGTTGTAGTTGGTTGAATCGATGTAAAATGCCGTTATTGGTATCCTATCTGCAGTTTTTCATATATTCAGGATAGGCGCACTTTGCTGGAAAGGTGCACTTTGGGTTTCCCCAACTTATTCAGTCTGCATACACTTTCAGTAGGATCCTATTTTTTCATGGCTTTCTAAGAAATTATTTTAAATAAGCAATAGGAACCTACCTAGGTACTAATAAATTAGCTTAGTGGTGTCTCCTCGACACATCACTACTGCATCCACGGCGTGCCCACTTTGGAAATCCAGTCGTAGAAATAAATTGAAATGAATACACAAGATATTATTACCTACTTGAAACAGATTATTATACGGAACTTACTAATACTGAACTATAGTAAGTACCTACCTACCTAACGGTTGACCTTTTGTTTTACCATTAGGTACCTACTCTACATTTTACTTCTCGTCCTTAAAAAAGCTGAAAGGATATACCGGATAATCCGCCGAGATACACGGATACGGTAAGGTCATCCAAATAACATTTAAAAAAAAGATAACGTTTGCCCGATTAACGGGGCTTATGTAGCCCGAAAAATTCCCCCACCTATGAAATTTGGCATTATGCTGAAATTAAGTAGGTAATACGGATTACCAATGATGTTATATTGTCTAGATTGAGCATACTGCTTAAATCGTACTAAAAAAAACAGGCCAACATTGGTCGAAAATTAGGTATCTACTCAGCGATGGTATTTTACTTTTTTTATTTGTCTTGTCATCCTTTATATTTTCTTCACACTATTAGGACAAATCGCCATTTCCAACACCTAAATTCTGCCTGGCGGCATGTACGGCTCCTATGATGGAACACATGCTGGGAAGAGATTTAACGACCAGGGTCTGGAACAATTTTTGTTGCAGCGTTCGCTGCCTCGACTGTCCGTCTTGATATTATACAGGGTTACATTGCAAAGGGGTGTCAAATCTTCAGGAGTGGCTCAGAATCAGTAACTTGATCGAACTATGCAAAGACCAAAATTTTTTTTCATATTTAATTATTCCTATCTGCTGTTAAAAATCATAGATACGCGTGGATAACTTAACTCATCCATGAAAAAATTGCACCGTATGTGGACTGGGTAAGGTTCTTGTTGGCTCGCCGTACCTACGCCTCTGATAAATAGCTGCACGGCTTTCGTAGTTTCGTTATTTAATATATTTTTTCGTTAAATACGATTATCATAAATAACGATTAAGATGCTTCTTTATAATGTTCCCTAGATCTTATTTTTCAAATTTGCCACCCCTTTGCAATGTAACCCTGTATACTTGGTCGAAGCAGATTGCAAATGTAGGGTACAATACTCAATCCAAACTTGATAGAGAATAGGTAGGTTTGGTAGGTAACATACTTTTTGAGTTTTGCTTGACTACGTTAATTAAGCAAAAAAATTGTTTTTTTTATAGCTAACAAAAACTTATATGACATACTTACATACCATACTTATTTTATCTAGTACATACGTAGGTACGTAATAGTGAAAGTATTTCAGTCTGAGGAAATATTCATACATAATAATTGCGATTTTTATGTTTAGGTAAAAATACCTAACTACTCGTTAAAAAAATTGTTAGATTATTATTGTAAATCTGTAATTTGTATTACTTATATTTATTACATGCTAAATTTCATAGGCGGAGAATTTTTTAAAATATCTCCTTATAAAAATTTCTTCGTTCATGGGCTCCTATTAGATGAGTTAGTGGTGGCGGGTAATGGCTTCTGAATTGAATTGACCACGCAAACGAAGTTGCGGTTAACGGCTAGTACTTAATCTGTAAATTAAGACATCTACTAACAGAATTAGAAAAAGGAGTCATTAGGTACATCTGTCTGGTCTTTAAATATTTATGATAAGTAAATGTTTATTAATTTTTGTTGTCATGTCCATATAAAACCTTTGCTTTCGTTTAATTTACGGTGTTAAACACGGGCTAATAGAATCTAAAATGCACCTCTATTGTGATATAACTTTGTTCAACGATTTTCGTAGGTTAGGATACTACCGACTTGAATGTTTTTTTTTGTTACACCTATTCATTAAAGTTCTCATCACATCTCTTCCCACCAGTTAAAAAAAAAGTGTTGTAAATAAAATAAAATATGTGCGTATTTGCACATACAAGAAAATTTGCTGCAAGCTGAGGCCCAATTCCCCTAATTTGACAATTGTCGCAATCCGGTGTCGATCCGGTCCCAGTAACATTACTATCACAAACGGTATTCTCGTAAACTTTCAATTTGACGTAAAATTATTAAAACTATCCCAATAAGACTAAAAACAGAGCAAAAAAATTTCTAACTTTGGTTTCTTCCATTTTCAGTCGCATTATGAACTATAATTGCATTTTTTGGGTTTACGAGAATACCGTTTGGGATCGTAATGTTACTGGGAGCGGATCGACACCGGATTGCGACTATTGTCAAATTACGGGAATTGACCCTCTGATCAGAGTTTGAATGTTTTCGTTGCACCGACTCCAAAAGTAACTGATTAGGTACTTACGTGTTAATATTATTTTTAGCTTTTTAGTGTTTTGTAGTCGGTTTTATTTTTTGTTTTATAAAATTTAGATACTTATTGAATCTATTTTTAGTGATAAATCCTAATCTAACTGCTGAACACCGATTTCATCCTCTTTTTTTCCACCTTTAGGGGTATAAAAATTACCGAATTTTTTTACTATAGTAGGTATTTTTGAAGTATCAGCTATTCAGTAAAAAAAAAGAATCATCAAAACCGTTTTGAAGTCGGTTGAAAATAAACATATTCGACTGCCGAGGCGAGACTATAAGTAATTTATTTTTCATACAACTGTCATGGAGTCACGGTTGTTGGTAGTGGCAATAAGTTAGTAGCAGATTATTATTATTCTCCTTTGATTTTCATTGTAATATGTATTACCTTATTTAGGTTAAAAGCATTACAAATAAATTAGCTTAATTAAACTACCTATTTACATTTTTGGTACTGAGTAGGTAGGAAACAAGACTTACACAACTTTACAATTTTTTACTAAGTAGGTACTACACTAAACTTACTACTAATTGTTTTATTTATTAAATTATTAAAATGGTTTGTTATGGACAGAAACTAGCATCTTAGAATTAAAGTTAAGTGAGGTAGGTCTGTCGAATTACGCCTAGCTACCTACTTATGAAGGTTCAAACTTTTGTCTTTTATGAGAAGAAGAAAACAGTGTTTGTATCGAAAGGTTCGAGACTACGACGAGACTTGATGGATAGTGTATCAAGGTTTTTTTGATCATTATTTTAATAGGCGTAATTAGCGTCCTGCCCCCCTAGCATGACCACCAAAACACGATATGATATAGCGATATATCGGCTGGCTTATATACGTCGCGTCCACGCAAATAATTAAACATGTCGTGGCAGCTTTTCATTAAGGCAACACTGTAAACATGTATAAATCACGAATGTTTTTGTGCTAGTGGATGTGTATTGCTTGTTAGTTGTCCATAAATAAATAAAATGAAAATAAAATCAACTGTAAAAATATGATAGATATAGCCCCCATTTTAAATCGCCGTGCCGGTGACGTCCATAAGTTATGATAGCTGTTTCAATAAAAATTCAACATGGCATTTAACTATCATATTTAAAACAAAATGGTCAGTTGGTGTCGATAAATCGCTATTTATTTATTTGTTTTGGTGGTCATGCGTAATTCGACAAACCTACATTATCTCCTACCTAACATGATTGATCCCAAGTCGTCTTAGGAGTCAGCATCTGTGATGTTGTTGCAAATAAGATGAGTTAAAATTGTGTACCTATCTATATAAAACAAAGTCGGGTTAGTTACACCATTTATAAAACGAGAACCGCTGGACCGATTTTTATAATCTTTTACTTATTTGTTAGATTTGTATCCGCCCCGAATAGCAGAATAACTTTAAAACATCTACCTAATCACGACAATAAAAAATTATGAAGAGTCGGTACGAAGTTCGCCGGGATAGCTAATATTATATAAAATAGGCTCAGTTTTTTTAAATCTTATCAAACTGACCACTGACTATGGTGAAACATAACACATACCTACATACATTAATATTCGATGACAGACGGCAAATCCGTTGTGTGTGTAGCCATAAGGGGCGGACTTATGTTGCTATTATGACAATTTTGCTCATATTCAGATAGATATACAGGGTTATTTGTAAAACATCAACAACCTCCTAAGGGCTGATTCTGGTGCTCAAATACAACAACTTTTTCTATGGAACCAACATTGAAATCGCAAAAAAAACATTTCCCCATACTAAGCCGCCACCAGCTGACATCAGTTTGTATGGAGCAGTAAATTTTTTTTTTTAGATTACTATGTTGGTCCCATAGATAAAGTGGTATTTGAGCACCAGAATCAGCCCCTAGGAGGTTATTGATGTTTTGAAAATTACCTTGTATATATTTATCAGTATATTAAATATTAATTTATTAAATTGGTAAGTTAAGTTATATTATGTAAGTAATAATGGTTGTCTTTTAATTAGGGCTAGGTCTAATGCTAATTAGTCAACGTAAATCATATTTTAGGGTTCTCCCAAGGAGCAATGATATGTCGTTATTTTGGCGATTTCAAAAGGATCTAGGCACAATAATGGCAATTTAAAACAAGCTCTTATGTTATTATATAATACTTACATATTATTACCTAAAAGGAAAGCGGCGTTGTAAATTTATTTAGTTTAATAGATACATACTTATTAAATTGTTTAAAAGTTGTAAACCTATTCAATATAGGTATTCAATTATAGTGACGATTCGATTGTAGTACTTACTCGTATCTACCTTCCGCTTTCTAAACTAAAGGTTCGTATGGTTTTTTTAGCTTGAAAGCAGAAACAACTTTTTATTTTTATAAAAAGCAAGGACATATGTACAAAATGGACAAAATACAGTTTCAATCTAGTCCCAGTATCATGAATATCAAAAACGGTATATACGTACACTAATATACGACGTCAAATTGTCAAAAATGCAACAATGCGACTGAAAGTTAGTGCTTAAGTATTACAATTTTGGTTTGTTCCATTTTCAGTTGCATTGAGTAATAATAACTACATAGTTCCATTTTTTCATACAACGTGTAACGCTTAATACGCAAAACTTCTTAGGGGCTGAACTGGTGCTCAAATAGGTACAACAACTTTTTGTATGGGACCAACAGTGAAATTTTAAAAAAACTTCATCTTCATACAAAATGTCCAATCAGTTTACGCATTGTGTAGGGAAACGAATTTTTATTATTATTCGATTTTGGTCCCATCTAAAAAGTTGTTCTATTTGGGTACCAGAATCAGCCCCTAAGTGGATTTAGCGTTACACGGTCTATATGACACGATTTGAGTAAACTAAAATACACTTTTTATAAGTATTAATGTTGTTACTACGTTACTAGAACCGAGTCAAATGTTTCTTGACTCCTTTGACAATCAAATCAAAGTTTTCTAATTAGCTTACCTATAAGTATAATGAGGGCGGGTAAAGATGGGGTCCAATAAGTGATGAAAAAAGCTCACTTACTGTTAATCATAGTTTTTTAAAGTTCAGTTTAGAGAGTGGTACATAACCGAATCGTCGTCGATCATACTTTTCCGCATTAAAATCTAATTGACATTTGGATTTGAATAAATTCATAACGACATAGAATAGTCTCAGGAGACGTATTTTTGAATCATGCGAACTCCAATCCGAATACGAAACCGCAAGATTCGCATGCGAATTCCTAAAATCACTATTTTTGAAAATTCATTCCATGAATTCTGCAACGACCACTCGTTTTTCTTTTTCTACTAGTAGAAATTACGGGAGAATGACATTGACAAGTAAACATATGTTTGACAGAAATTTGACATAATAACTTTTTATTTAAGTTCCGTTTTAAGCGATTTACAACCGGTTTTTAAATTCAATGAGTTTTTGCATTGCGTTTCATAATATTTTCTGCGTAAAACGAAAATAGTTACGAGTAATTAAAAAATGCGTAATATGGTGAGCAATAGAAATGAGTTTCATACACGAATTGTTTTCGTGTTCGATTTCGAGATTCATTTCTAATGCTTCAAAAATACGTCTCCTGATTCATAAATAGGTATTATAATACATCTTTGGTTGGCGGATACGAATAGACAGGCGGTCATCTCGACCTAAACACGTTTTATAATGTTCTGGTTAAAATATGAATGTTAGTATTTACTTTAGTATTCATGTGACTGACGTAACATATTTTTATGGCTGCATTCGTTGCCCTTAATACCTACATTTAGATACCTAATTAATAAGACAAGGAAAGTATTAGTAATCTCTGTTATGATATTAATTTAAAGTTTCTAACTGAAACACGATTTTCGTGGAAAAGTAATTTAAATCAATAATAACCGTCCACGATAAATTGTTAAAAGTACAATGTTTTCCTATTATTTGTCGAAATAACCTATCTTTTTTTTATCTATACAAGGTTACATTAGAAAGGGGAGCCAAATCAAATCTTTAGGGAGTGTTTCAGAATTAGTAACTTATAACCGCGCGGCTTTCGTAATCTCGTTATTGACTTTATTTTCGGATATTTTAAAATTTTTTTTTGGTAAAATACGATTATTAAAAATAATAACGATTATGACGCTTCTTTATAATGTTCCATAGATCTTATTTTTTAAATTTGGCACCTGTTTGCAATGTAACCCTGTATTTGGAGGATCGATACATTTAGTTCAACAACTTAATCCGACTTATCAATCTCCGTTAAGTCTTTATTTAGTTACAAATACTTAGTCAATATTTCTTAAGAAGCCTCTAAAATTTTTCTCCCTCGTACACGGGATTGAAAATAAGTATTATTATCACAGCCCAATCAGTTATAATTACAGTGACTCGCTATCAGGCAACTAAAAGTCGTTGCTGTAACACCACAGACAACAGAACTTGTAGGAGGTACGATGACAACGCGCTTGCTTCGGAACTGCTGGATTCAGGCATTGTTAGGTTGGCTGATGGCTGCGAGTATGTCGATGGTCTTATAACGTCAACTGAAAAAAAAAAAACATTTTAAGTTTGGGACGGGCGGGCTTAATTTCACTGCGCTCGATTAATCATTAGTATTTCTAGGAAGGTACTACTACTACTACTACCAGAAGTGTGTGACCGAGACGAAACACCTTCTAAATCTTTTTGTTTCCAAGGTATCGATATTATTTTTGGCGTAACTGTGTTTGACTTAAATACGAATTGTTTGAGGTAGAATAACTATATATATAGTGGCAAGCAAGAAAGATATAAGTAGTTGAACTGAGCGCGGACTCGGTGTGACGCGCGGAGATCACCTGTTTTGCTCCGGTTTTTATCGTCAAAATATTATTTAAAAAAATACTATTAATCATACTTAATATTATTAACTTTATTTGTATAGGTAAATAAATGAAGAATCATCTTACTTTTATTCTGAAGCTGTAGTGTACATAGATTAGGATTTATGAGTGTGTGACCGCTTAAAAACAGCCTTTGAAGAACTACTCACCTGATTATAGCTGGTGGCGGCTTAGTATGGGGAAGTGTTTTTTTTTTGCGATTTTAAGACATAGAAAAAGTTGTTATATTTGAGCTCCAGAATCAGCCCCTAGGAGGTTGTTGATGTTTTACAAATAACGCTGTATACCTACATGTAACGTGATATTTTAGTGGTTGTTTTCCCGCGGGAAGGTGATTCCAGTCATAAAAACAAACAACTTTTATTATGAAACCATTTCTGAAATCGCGAAAAGCATGAATGATGATGATGAAAAACGCGAAAAAATGAAATACACTAAAGAATTAAATTGAATTGAACTTACTACTCTACTACTAGCAAAATCTCAAAAAAGTTCAATATTCACAGTTGGTGTTTAAGAAATTTATTGTATTTAACCATTAGAGTCAACCCCTAAAAGGAAGTTGCCTAATGATATAAGACCATAAATTTTGTTGTCGAGGTTCAGTGAAAAATAGTGTCAACCTTAGATTCTGCTCACGTTAGGTATAGGTATATCACCCACCGCACCCCTTAAAGCGGGATCACCGACTTGCATGCAGTCGCCCAGCCCCTGCAGTCTCTAAGAACTTACTTAGATAGCGATCACTTTGCAATTCCTATCTACTATCGATGGCATGTTAACAATTTTAGGTACCTATTAATTACAGTTTGTTTCGGCGTTTCTTCTCAGCACTTGCCAGATTGTCTGTGTCTTGTCTCGAAGCGCGAGTAGGGCCCAAAAAATAAGGAGACATGTTCTGCCCCATATGGGCCAATAATGTTATTATTGACGTTCATAAGTGGCAGTTTTCTGCCCTAAACTGAATAAATGATTTTTGACTTTTGACTTTTGACAATGCTATCGAGTTTTATTAAGTAATATCTTATCGGGATTTTACAGGAAGGTTTCCGAATTTTGTCGTTACGTTGTTGTCAATTTTAAATGTAGAGCGTTCACATTGTCTTTGAAGGAGACTGCGATTGCAAAGTTTAGTGATCCACTTATTTTGTCGACATTGCAGTGGCACGTAAGTACCTAGTCGTCATAATTATGTAGGTGGTTTATCTGATTTGTGCGCCCAGCCGAGGCACTTTCTATAGGTGCATGGCAGTTAAGAAGGTTAACCTATCTTGTTTAAAAGAACCTACCAATGACAGTATCGTTCCTGTGATCAGCGAACTTGTCTTCAATGTTCCTGAACTCCGGGATGGTGCTGACGCATGTGATCTCCAAGCGGCCGGTGGCCACCAAGTACAGCTCAGAGACGGTTATGTAAAGGTCTCGTCCGCGACTCGGCCTCCGGCTTCTGTGCCTGCTAGACGTGTGGATGACATTCGGCTCCTCGTGGTAGTGTAATTCAGACATCTACAAAGCATAAAACATTCTGAGGAATAGCTGAAATGATCTAGATCCAACACTGAATGTCAGGTGGTAACTTAGTTAACTAAGGTCCACTTGCGCATCTCAGGATTAGCGAATTTAATCCCGAACTATCCACTAACTTGGTAACAAACATCATTCAATAGCTGTCAGGCTGTATGGCGTTGGCAGAGAAAGATAGATGTCTTAATCTCGTACTAAAATAATTCGGTGCGCAAGTTGAAATTAGTGTAGTAATAATAATCTGCGGCACACGTGTTTGCGTATCATACGATTTCGGACATTTGAGCGTCGATTCTAGGTTAGGGTCAAGGTTGCGAGAAGCCGCTGAATGCAAACGGCCCAGAACCGCTCGCTATGGCGTTTTTTTAATGGAGGAAACCAATGTGTAGCAGTGAACTTCCAAAGGTTTATGATGATGATTAGATGACTTCTGGAAAACCCAGTGTCGAATACCTGCACGAAATCACGATTTTTTTTTCAATATGAACAATGCAGCAAACCAAACGTGGTTTCATTTTCGTATAAAGTGATTCTTGGAAGGCAATGCACACTGTGGGGCACATGCGAACATAATTTGCATAAAAGTAATTTCCCCAGCATAGGTAGCAAATGAAATAGTACGCGGTAGTAGCCATTAATTAGGTGGTTTTAACAATGTAATAACTTTCAGCACCACATCGTTAATTAATTTTGCAATTATTTATTCTTATTTGACAGGCATACTATAATTGTATGGTACGTACTTCGTACGACTATGTATGTTGTATTATTATTTTTTTGATCAATTGGTAAACAACAGTGAACAAAAAGCTATAGTGAAGTAATCTAAGTCCGTGCCTAAACGTATTGCAGTGAAATGATTAGACACTATAACGAAAGCTAGCATGTATCTTGCAGATATACCTAAGCAGTTCTTTGCAAAATGTCTATCAACATGTTACATAACATTTGCACCAAATGTGCTTCTTGTTTAACGACAAGGTATATTTATCTGTAGCCACCAAGATGATAAAGTTTTTTTGGGTTAGGTTAGCGCACATTAGGGTAGCAATAGGTAGGTAGGTTGGTATAGCGGTGCCGTTAGCGTACATTTTACACATTTGACGTACCTTTTTAGCCTCCCATGTGTAATGTGTAATAGTGTCTATATAAGTACCTTAGAACTTAAGTATTCAAAATCTGTTTAAAACGATACGAACGCCACATGTAAGGCGTTTTTTCCTGCAAAAATAAAAATAAAAGCATTTGCAGCATGCAGTCTCGATCTTTCGCATAAATTGCGAGAGAACGTGAGAAGCTAGTGAGTGCTTATGTACCTTTTTACCTCATAATTGATCTTTTTAGCGCTAGATATGTACCATTTGGGAACTCAGTTGTGGTAACACTATACCGGCCTTCACGGTATAACAGGCCCTTTAATCCTACGTAATCTTTCAAGCGAATCTATGGTCGAATAGTATGCGGCTTCATTTCTCGTGACAATGGCATTAGCTAGATTGAACGCAAGCAGAACGTGGCAACGATTGCCGATTGCTATGTTTGTTGCAAGGTGTCAGTGCACTGAGGGCAAGTAAGTAGATGCGCTATAGCCTGGGGTTCTGCACCGCCATCACAAACAGTGCGCTACCTATATTTCATAGTCCATCCCTAAGACCTGCTTTATAAGGTTGCTTTATTCAGAGTATCTGTAAAGTTATTCATTCATTCATTCATTTCAGCCATAGGACGTCTAATGCTGAACATAGGCCTCCCCGAAAAGAGGGGGATTGCCAATACTCGCCAAGATTGGCAGGCGGGTTGGCGAGCGCAGTTTTTTATAATACTTATTTCGCACGCAGACGCTGCTGCCCGTCTCGTGCTACAGGAATTAGGCGCATCTTACGACACGCCTCCTGTTGGCGGTGGGGAAGGGGAAGTAATGTTATTAAAGTGTTGTAAAAGGTTAGGTATAGAAAGGTAGGTACCTGGTGTTCCTTAAGACTGCAGCCGGGGGGTCGGGTGGCGATGTGTGAGGCGTGGGTGAGCGCAAGCAGCGGCGGCGGGCTGCTGGCTCCAAACTCGTAGTCTACTAGCTTCTGGAACCCTCTCCTGCCGTTCCGTTCACTCATGGTCACTCGGAACTTGTGCGAGTGAGCGGCCAACTCGTCCATCTAAAATAACTTAATATTAACAGGTTTTGCAGCATTTTAGTTATTTGAAACGAAATAAACTTAACGATCTTCTGGCAATTAAGTTAATTATGAGATTGGCTATCCCAATTCCATTCCACACTAATCAACAACTAATCAGTGTACATGTTTTGAAAAGCATTGTTCTTAGGTTATCTACATATCGTTAATATAGCATACGGATTGCTCGACCTCATCATATGAGCTCATCTATTCTAATGCTTTATGCAAGCCAGGGTTGCATGGACAACGTAAAAATAGAATTATTAATTAGTTTTTTTGCGTACAAGTATAGTTAAAACAAAAAAAAGATTGACCACTAGCGCTGTTGTCATGGCAAAGGATAGCTAAGATACTTGTTTCCAGATACTATTTAAGTAAGTAGTTCTGTTTAATTGAAAGACTAATTTAAATTAACACAGTTTTAGGTACACTTTTGTGACTATTGACAAAACCTTTTTGTAAGATATTTTCTATACCTAATATTTTTTGGTAAATGTAGGATGCTTTAAAAGTTAGTACTTACAAGTAGGAAGTAGATATAAGTGTCAAGTGACTGCAGCAGTCTTCGCAAAATGAACATTTTTATCAACAATTTCCGCGTTTATGAGTGTTCGTTTAGATCGAGGATATAAAGTGCGAGATTACCTTCTTGCCATTAATAAACCAGGTGATGTGAGGGGCCGGGAGCGCAGGCGCAGTTGTGCAGTTCGCGCGAAGAGTCTCGCCGAAGCTCAGGTACCTTGTGGGGAAGTCGATGCGCGGGTGATGCTTTTGGGGATCTTTAAATAAACAAGAGAAAATCACATTTAAAAATTACAATTAATTATCTGGCACCAATTTAACTAGAGCTAGTATTAAGGTAACTGAATAATTAATAGATGAACAGTTTGTACATTTCTATCTGATACATCTACGATACAGGAAAACACGGTCTGCTTATCACAACCCTTAAATATGTAACTCAACAGTTTTGTACCTACCCCCGAGCAGGATTCGAATCCGCGAATACTGGTTTACATTACAGGGGCCTCTATAAGCTCTTAAGGTCGTAACCCCACCAAAACTCGTTTTTTTACAACTTTTTAGCAGCTTTCTACTCCTTATTAAATATATTTTTATATATATAAAAATGATTAATATACATAACAATAATTTTAGAAGTTTCTGAAAAAAAAGAAAACGCGAGATGAGCCTTCATTCATCGGAGATCACAGGCATACGCCGACGCCGCTCCAACAAGAACCTCATGTAGTGCACATACGGTGCAATTTAATCAAGTAATCGTCAATTTTCCACACTTTTTTGCGATTGCAGCACTGCAGCACTGGTGCCACAGTAGAACTCGTATTCGTAAATACCGCGAATTTTCAATTTGTCCATAGTTGTTATAGCAATGTTGAAGCTCAAACAAATGATGTGGAAACAAATGAAATACAAATTTTAAAACAATATTTTTCTGGCTTTATTTCGAAATAAATTTGGTATTCCTAATCAAACGCAAGATATCAATTGATGTTAAAGTCGCTAGTATTGAGTATCGGCAATTTCATATGTAAGGACCTAATTGCTTTGCATTTGTCATATGATTATTCGTTATATCAATTTAAGTTTAAGTGGTAACCGATGCATTTGACGTAAATATACAGGTGTGTTAATTAACAACATGTTTAAAGATAATAGTAAAACAACCTGTCATTGCGAGTGGGTCGAGCAAGGGAAACTTGGTTTTCGGAGTTTATTCAAAAACATTTTTTTTAGACAAACTACTTACCTACGGTTTTAGGACTTTTTCTTTTACTTGTGCGATAAGATATTGCTTCATACCAAACATGACTTGAGTATTCTCTATTAACTTACAATTGATAACTCGACGCGGTACTGGTGAAAACGGTCTTGACATACAAGCAAACAGACAACGAAGTGATACTATATGGGTTTCGTTTTTCATTTTGAGGTACAGAACCCTAAAAACAATCGCAAAAAATTATTTAAATGATATAACCGAATCTAGAACTAAATATTATTTTGTACAATATTTTTGATCGTGCTATCTTAATATTGGGTTTCAAATTGATGTAGTCAGTTTTACATTTTGATTAAGGTATTTTGATTTAGTAACAGACTTCATGTAATAACTGAAAATCGTAAAAAAGTGTGGAAAATATTTCTATGCAAAATACTTTTTATTACAATACACACAAAATCAAATTAAATTATTTGACGTCTATCTATCAAAAGCTTCAAGAAAGCTGAGTTAATATCGTGCGTATCGCGAGAAGAAACGCGGCCACCTCATCAAGTTTATGATTCACCCTTTGAAGTTCGTAGTTACATAATCAGATAAACGAATACGAGCTTTAAGAAAGTTAAACTTTCGGATGCTTTTGAAAGTGGTTCAGCAAAAATCCCGCTGAGGATCCTACCGATAAATAAATCTTGTTACCGCTCGTTACAAATCGTTAACAGAATAGTAAAACTTTCTCAACTTCTAACTTGTTTAGGGTCAGCTATTCTTTTTCGTACTCCTGGGTGTTATGAGAGTTTAGATGGCCGCGTGTGTAAACTTTTTTATTGTTGTTTTTTTGCAGAGTCAAGTCAGAGATAGCGTAGCAAGCGTAATTATAGATATTACGCCTGAAGCTTGAATGAAATGATACGGATGCGATATTCGTATACGTGACATATTTGTATTTATAAATGATATATCCACTCGTATATGTGAATGAATAGATCAATTTTTATTAGTATCCACGCATATTAATAGTATCTAGAACAACGGCACAGACAACGGTCAAGTACAGAATGATCCCTTCTGCTGACAAGCAGGCGCTTAAATAATGACAAATGACACCACTTCTTCTTATCACGCCATTCTACTTGATCAAAACAAGTGACGTTAATTACATTAATTGACTTACTAATAAATCAAATTTATAGAAAAATAACTTTATAAAAAAACATGCAAGATTAAGAGTTAAATTATATTAAATTTTTAATTCTATATACAATTTTATTCATCAAAATTATGAAACCGGGAACTCGATTATAATTCAATTAATTATTCACCGAAACAAATTTGTATTTTTATATAATTAACATATTACATAAGTACCTACCTTAAACATCGATAGCTCATATTTAAACATACAAAATAAATACTGCACAAAAATATGAAAACATCTGTATGCCGCCCATATATACGTTTCTACAAGTAATATTCTAAATTGATATTTCCTTCGAACGTATTTTCGATACACAATAGAATATGTTTTTATAATATATAACAGAGGTTCGTGGAATTATTTATAAATTATTTATAAGTTCTTTCTTTTTCCATCCATTACTGAATTGTCGGAAACAATCTCCCATCTCGTTCCCGTTTCCCATTGACATTGTTCAAATTTGGATAAATTTCATTGCATAAACATGAATGAATATTTTAATTGTAACGTTCCTGTTGAGGATGTTTACGGGCTATGTGCGCCGCCCACTGCCACTTAATCTTGCTGATTCATCAGGCTATGTCGCTGACATTTTGACTTTTGTTCGTTTACGGATTTTTTAATTTCTGATTTGATTCGATTTGTACAGAAACACCGATCTGATGACCTATGAACTTGATCACTTGGTCATGTATTATGACAACGATTTGAGAATAGAGCCCAACTGATACTGGTTAGAGCGGATAATGGGCATTCGACATTACCTTCGTTTTGTCCATGTTCATCCGAAGGCCTTCCTGTTGGGAAACTCAAATAAGGTCCTCGAGCATTATGCCGAGGTCTTCGAGCGATTTTGCTATGACCACAATATCGTTGGCAAACCGAGATGTATGATGTATTCGCCGTTAATATTAATACCGAATCCTTGCCATTTATGGAGCTTGAACGCTTTCAATGCAACAGAAAATGATTACTGAGAAATAATGTCTCCCTCGCTCGCTGCAACATATTGTAACAAGTGAGTCTATATTCAATTCAGTAGGTAAAGTAACGTACTTAGCATCATACTTACCTCTTGTCCTTTGTGTCCCATTAACTGCACGAAAACAGACATTAACAGGCGACTAACTACGCATTTTAAACTAAGTTATTTGCTTAAAGTCGTGTTTAAAAGTCCTTGGCCTTTCATTTGGTGTAAAAGTAAAGTAAGTACGATCAAACGCGTCGGTTAGTAGATCGATTTCAATTTTCTACAACTCTATGTTAAAAGCCGATATTTTTGATGGCATGGAATGGGACATAAGACATGACGCGATATGGCTTAACAGGCAAATCTGAGTAAATAAATAGGGATTTTACCTAAATTTGACGCAGTTGCGACTGTGAATCAGCTGGGGAAATTTTACGCGATCTTAAGAATAGAATAGAATAGAATAGAATATTTATTTATTTGCTTAAGACACAGTATAAAAGCTGTTACAGAGTTAGAGCGGATTGTGCACATGTCTTGCTTCATTAAGATAGCATGCAAATATAAATTAATTAAATTTAACACTGAGTTTAGAAAGTCATAATAAAATTGAATACTAGTTAATTATAAATTAATGGAATTAATGGCACAATAAAATAAATAATACAACATTCAAAACTATTAATTAATTCATTTCAATGTCAAAAAATCTCGGATGTCATAGAAGCTGTGTTTATTCAGCCATTTAAACAGTCTATTTTTAAACAAATTAATAGTGAGTCCCTTCATTTCATTAGGTATTTTATTGTATATATGAACACACATGCAAATACAGCTTTTTTTGTATTTACTTGATTTTGGTATATCGCTAAGTATCAGTCTTTGAGGATATCTTAGTCTGGTATTACCAGCTCTCTCGAAAAGCGTTGGGTTTTTGTGAACGAATATTGCCACTTCATAAATGTAAAGTGATGGAAGCGGCAATAAACCCATGCTTGTAAATAGTGGTCTACACGATTCAGAAGGAGGGATACCACATATAGCCCTAATGCATCGTTTTTGCGCAATAAATACCCGATTTTTTAATGTGCTATTGCCCCAAAGTAAAATTCCATACCTAAGAATTGATTCTATGTAAGCGTGATAAGCTAAGACGGCTGTTTGTCTACATGTTACGTTTTTAACTTGTCTTAAGGCATGTACAAATTTATTGATTCTTGTGCAAACGTTATCTAAATGTATTTTCCAGTTTAAGTCTTCGTCGATTTCTACACCAAGAAACTTAAGGTTTGATGTTTCCTTTAGGTTTGAGATATTTAAATTAAAATTGTATTTGTCCTGTTTACATTTATTAAATTGTATGAAATTCGATTTATTAAGATTAATTTTTAAATTATTTGCATTTATCCATTCAATTATTTTGTCAATCGTATTATCTATGTCTATTTTATGATTTTTAATGTGTTTTTTATCCTCGGATGTCACAATGATGGATATGTCGTCAGCGAATAGAATGCATTTGTGGTTAGTAACATGCGTTATGTCATTTACATAGAGCAAAAATAGGATTGGTCCCATCACACTCCCCTGAGGGACGCCACAGGAGTTGTCCCTAAATTTCGATGAGAATGTTTTAACTTCGCTTCCTTCAATATTTTTTATTGTTACACATTGTTGCCGATCATTGAGGTAGGATGTAATCCATTGCAGTGGGAGACCTCTGATACCGATTTTTTCTAGCTTGTATAACAAAAGTTTGTGATCGACATAATCAAATGCCTTCGACAAATCGAAAAACAGTCCAGTGGTTAGACGTTTCTTGTTAAGGCTTGTTAATATTGTTTTTATCAGATCAAACATGGCATAGGTAGTGGACTTATCTTTTTGAAAGCCGTACTGTCCACTGTCTATGATGTTGTGTCTACTACAGAAATCACTAAGTCTTTTGAGCATGCACTTCTCAAAAATTTTCGAAATGATTGGTATTAGAGTGATGGGCCTATAGTTTTGAGTGTCATTCCTATCCCCTTTTTTGTATAACGGTTTGACTACAGATATTTTTAGGCTATTTGGAAATGTTCCTGAGGAAAAGGATAAGTTAATAAGGTACGATAGGATGCTTACTATTTCGTAAACACACACTTTAAGTATTCTAGTATTAATACCATCGTAGCCTTCAGAATTTGTATTTTTGAGGGTCATAATTTCAATTTTTACTTCCTCGACTGTCACAGGTCTAAGAAACATTGAGTCTGCTTTTGTCATTATTTTGAAGTCATATTTTTTTGTATTTAATGTCGAATATCTTGTCATATCTATAAAATAATTATTAAATGTATTAGCAATGTCAGTTGGGTTTGTTACTGTCTTATCATTAACTTTCAGGGCATTTATATTATCTTTCATACCGTCTGTACCAGATAGTTGGTTTTTAATCACTGACCACGTCGCCTTGCATTTGTTTTTGCTTTTGTTTATAAACTTAATGTTGGAATTTTTTTGAGCCGTTTGAATCGATTTACTTAATATTTTTGAGTATCTTATGTACTTTAATTTACTGTTTGTGGTCTTATTATTATAGAATTGGTGTCTTAAAAATCGTTTTGTCTTACAACATATTTTAAGACCCTTGGTTAACCACTTCCGCTTATTTTTATTTGAATTATTTATGTGAATTTTAATAGTTGGAAAACACAAGTCATAAAACAGGCGAAGCGTGTCATGGAATTTTTCAAAAGCTAAGTTTATGTCATTTTCTCCATATATCTCTGACCACGACATATTACTCAAACATTCTTTAAATTTACATATGTGTTGAATACAATAATCTCTTTTATATATATAATGTGATTTAGGTGTATAGTTCTTTTCCACTACTGGGAAACTCAATACCTGAGCTGTTTCGTGGTCCGATAAGTACAAAGGTAATACTGTAGCAGTCGCATCTTTAATATTGCTGAGAATATGATCAATGCAAGCTTGTCTACGAGTAGGAGTTTTAATATGAATTCGCATGTTATAATTATTACTTATATCATTGAGGTAGTTATTAATTTTTCCGGTTTTAAGAGTGTCGATGTTGAAATCACCTGTTATAACTGTGTTTGTATTCGTCCTGTAACGCTTAGATATTTCGAAGAGTACCTGATCGAGTTTATTGATGAATTGGCTTGGATCAGATGTAGGTGTTCTATAGAGACAGATAACTAGTAGCTTGTGTGCCGGTATTTCTATACCACTTGCTTCAAAAGATTTCGGTATTGTAATTTTTTTTAGAAATGTCAAGTCTTTGTAGCTAACGTTACGTTTGGCCAGAATACAGGTTCCACCTCGCCGCTTTTCTCTGCAATATGCCGTAGCAAGTTCGTAACCACTAACTTTTATATAGTTGACATGATCGTGTCGTAGGAATGTCTCGGAAAGACATATAAGATCGGGATCCGTACCAGAATCCCGTAGCTCGTCAAGTGTTATTTCAAGTATATCTTGTTTAGAAATAATGCTAGCGATGTTTTGGTGTAAAATGGTAAATGATTCAGTGGTTTTATTTATTTTGGGCTCGAAAAAAAATTATTGTTTTTATTTTGCTTTGGGAAGTAATCGGTGATGTATTTTTTGCTTTTAGGCTTTAACGGTGTTTCTGCATCTGAGTTATTAAGGGAGACACAGGTACTCGTAAACGGTCTGAAATAGTAAGGGATTGTACCTTTTGCGATATTTTTGATGCCCTTAATATCTCTGTTAGATGAATTACTCACTATTAGTTTCTTTAAATTCTCTATATCTAAATATTTTTTGTCATAATCAATGCAGTCAACAATAAAATTAATTGATTTACAATAAAATTAATTGATTTACAAACTGCAGTCAAATTATTTGCATTACAAAAAGCAAAGTGACCGTTTTTGTACTTTTTGCACAGATTTTGGATCGTATATATATATAAGGGCGAATAAAACTATTATTTTTAACCCCTGACGAAAAAGAAGGGTGTTAAAGTTAAATGTGTGTATCTGTGTATCTGTCTGTGGCATCGTAGCTCCCAAACGAAAGGACCGATTTTGATGTATTAGTTATTTTGTTTTACAGCTGGTATTACAGACAGTCATGGATCTTAGCTATATTTTATAAAGATCTTTTCAGCCGTTTAAAGGTTATCAGCCCCTTTCCTACTTGACAAAAGGATTTTCAGCTTATTGCAAACTTTCACAGGTCCGGTTGATTTAAAATGATGCACTGTTACCTTAGTAGTATTCCCAACATATGACAACCTTGAACTGATGCTGCAGAATCAAGGAATCTGTGGAATTCCCAACTCCTAAGCAAATTACTGCAGATACAGCGTGTGTGGGCTCATAAGAATAGTCTCAATGAATAGGTGTTAAATGATGATGATTGAGACCTTGAGCTGATGCTGCACATCAAGAAGTCTGCGGGATTCCCAATTACTCGGCAATTTACAGCGGATACAGCGTGTTTAGGCTCACAAGCATGGTTCAATTGAGTAGGTGTTAAATAGATGATGATCGAGGCCTTGAACTGATGATGCACATCAAAGAGACTGCTGGATTCCCAAGTTCTCAGTAACTTACAGCAGATATATCGTGTTTGGACTCATAAGAATGGTTTCAATTGAGTAGGTGTTAAATAGATGATGAGGCCTTGAGCTGATGCTGCACAATTGTGTCGGAGGTTTTTTAAAATTTAAAATTTCAGATGGTGTTATGTAGGGTGTACAGAAGAATGGGACAACGTTAAAATAATTTAAAAAAATACGATATTGAATAAATAGTAAAAGTTATTGTACAATTGGGAACATTTTTTTTTAAAGGACAAAACTGTATCAAAGATTTGAAAATACGCTTGTCACACCCGGAAATCAAACCGTCTGAAATCTGAAAAACTAACACAATGTAGGTACTTCTATAGCATCAATCTATAGGTTCAATCAAAAGGATCAAATATTTCTAACAAACATGGTAAAAAACCTATAAAAGGAAAACTCTGAAATCTTAGCTTATTTTAATTTACCGAAAAAAATACTAACTAATTAGTTGCTCGAAAATACTCGAAATGAGTATCTTGGTCGCATTTTGTTAGATCATACACAAATTATAAAGTTAGATTTATCAGGGTTTCCCTTTCATTTAATTTACTAATATGATTAATTCTATCGATTGATATTAATAAATAATATAGTAATATACTTACTCGTAATTTGATTTTATTCATGCAATTTTTAAAAGCAGGCATTACGTAGTTTTTCTACAACACACAGTTTTTAAAACTCTTTTTATCTCTCGTTAGTAAGTAATTAGAAGGTGCTCGAGCTGAAGTGTGAGAGTCGTGTCTGGAAATATTTGTATATTTCCAGATGTTCTGGGAAGATTGTATGTAGTTAGTAACATTTCAAGCTCAATTTACACTCAATATTATAAACTCTGTTGTTTTATGAGCACAGTTATGTTTAACGTATTAAAGTAACAAATTTGATTATACAGTGTGTAAAATAATAGAGTCCAGGCCAGTTTATCTACATCATTAATATAACTACAACATTAACTAAATTTTATGTATTTTGTAAAAAAATATTTCGAATTATTTATTCATTTATATGAAAAATTTACGTAATTTTAGATTTAAATTTGATTTTAATGGTTGCATTTGTTATTTTTATTGTATTGTGATTGTAATATTATTATTTTGTAATGTCTCTACTGCACTTTTTCAATTATCCGTCTTTCTTTAATGTTATTTGGTTGTGAATGTGTACACACGTTGTAGGATTACTGTCTCGTACTTATTCTTTGTATGCAATTTGTTAAACTAATGTGACTGTAATTTGTTGCGTGTATGAATTATAAATAAAAAAAATAGATTTAATTAAAAATTTAAATTTATAAAAATTGGGATACATACAATATTAAGAAATAAAATAATAATAAATTGAAACGCCTGTTTAAAACCGAAATTGTAACTAGCGTAAGCGTAATAGTAACTAGCGTAATTACAATTCGCAAACTGGCAACGTCGCTTTTCTATCTTGCTCGCACGGTTCATTATTTTTTATGAACTTTCAAAATTAAAAACATTTTTATTTTATACGTTTTTTTTGCATGTATGGACGTTATAGTATTACGGGTTAACGGGAACGGCTTTCGTTGTTTACATACTGTATCATTTAAAAATATGTAATAATAAAGATAAGCAGCTTAATAAAAAAGAAGATTACGGACAATAAAAAGTGTTTGAGTGTAAAGCGACAGAATTTTAGGCTTGTCAAGTAGAAATTTACATGTCGTTCTCGTTTGCCCCCCTTGCGATACGTTTTAATTAATTTTTTTTAAATGTATTTTGATAAAGAAAATATTGTCTATGTTAGTATTCCACCAATGTTGAATATGTAAAATGAAAACAAAAAAATACAGACTATAATTGCAGTGCCAGCTATTGAAATGAAAAGGTAAGGATTGGCGTAGTGGCGCGACTATTTAGGGATAGTTCGATTTCCGGTCGGGTCAAACATATTGTTTTCTATAAAAAATGTAAATGCGTGGTACCTCGTCACATAAGTATGTGTTAATTTCTTTCTTTGTCAGGCGCATACATTTGGCTATAGGTACTTGCCAAATTTGAGTTAAGGACTCGTGATTATAAGAAAAATTTAAAACCTCATAAAATAAAAGAAATTATTTAATAAAATAATAATAATTTGGAAAAAAATTAAGATAGTAGATTCCTTGACAAAATAAATAGAAATGTAACCAATAGGTTGCTGCTCAGGTCATATGAAAAAAAAAACTACATATTTGTAAAACATCTGTTGGCATATTGTTTTAGGTACTATAATATAATATGTACATTATTGACATGAGATTTTTTATTCGAATTACAATTACATGTGCCTACGAATCCAGTCAATATAGCTACTAACTCTAGCAAATGCTGATGGGAACCCTAATTCGCAACCATATCTAGCAACAAATGAACTAACTCCAATTAAAACTTGTTCTCCGTTGTGAGTGATCGTCAGAGGGCCGCCGGAGTCTCCTCGGCAGATGCCGACGCCGCCGTAGCCATTGGTGCAAATGTTCGAATCCTGAATTACATCTCCAAAAACACCTTGGCATTGCTGTAATGATATCACTTGAATTGGCACATATCTAGCCATTGTATTAGTCGTAGGGCTGACTACGTCCGAATATCTTCCGTACCCAGATGCGACCGCCCAGCGTCCTGTGAAATCTTGGTTGAGGAGATGTCCGTAGGGCAGACGGATGGGCCTTATGTTATGAGTGAATGGTACATTGACGGGTAGGTAAAGCACTGCGACGTCATTGGCAAGAGTGCGTGCATAGTACTGCGGATGCAGTGCTATCCCACGCGGAAAGAGCCTCAGTCCTCCATGGAAGAGGAACGGCGAGCCAAGAACAGCAGTGAAACGCCACGCCTGGACCCTGCCGTCGTTCCAACAGTGAGCTGCGGTTAGAATTCTGTTGGATGAAAGAAGCGATCCCCCGCAAGCAGACTGTGAAGCCATTCCTATTATGTCTATAAGGAGTCCGACTAAGTAAGGATGTGCGTATGCCGGAGCTATGACGCCTCCAACGATAGGACCTAATGGCAAGAGTTGATTTTCATATCTCTTTCTGCTTTCTGCTTCTTTAATTCCGACAGTTTTGTGCCATCCTTCTCGGTACTCAATAGATTCACCTTCGTAAGCTCTTACGACACATAGCAGAGAAGCAACCAAAATGACACGCATGTTTCAAATAACAACTTGCACACACTGAAGAGATATGTATGCAGTATCGTTCTTTATATAAGTTTCATGATGCTTATCAATGGTATACGGTAATAAAATGTTAAATCGGCAGTGCTTTGTTTATTTATCTACTTACGTAAATAAAAATCACTAAAATAGGTTGATTTAACAGATATATCTCAGATTTGATTAAATGGAAAGAGTATGTAAATCAAATAAAACAAGGAATTTATAAAAAAAAAAAAAAGCATTAAGGCAGTTTAAGATAAAATAAAATTTGCGACTTTTACAATGTTAATTAGGGATCGTTTAACTGCCTATCAGAAATGTATTTTGCCTTTTAACTAAACTGTAGCTGTTTTAGGAAGATGCGAGATTGAATTCTCGTTTTCGCGAAAACACTAGTAAGTGTCGCAAGAATCAGTCGGATCGCGTAAAGGCAGCCTTACGCTTCTGATCCGATTTTTTGCAAAATGCCTCGTTTTTCCACCAATCAATTTGAACTTGTACTTGTTATGTCCTGAGAAAACGCGACAAAAAATCCATGGGAATACATAGTTATGACGTCACTTAGCGGTTCGGTTTGCGCTCCGAACTACATAGCCGAACAGTTGCGGGTTCGAATCCCGCAAAGGGTAAATGTTTCTGTGATGAGCACGAGTATTTTTTGTACCTTATGTCATGGATGTTTTTAAACGTATTTAGTATGTTTATCCGTTTTGCGACTATTGCCATAGCACAAGCTTTGCTTATTTTAGGCCTAGCTAATTGTTGTGATTGTGGAAACAATTTATTTATTACTTTACTTTTATGTAACCTAAAGCGAAGCTAAATGACTTGATATTATTGATTATCATCTTCATCATCATTTTAGCTATAGGACGTCTGCTAACATAGGCTTCCCCCATTGACTTCCAAATTGAAGAAGTAACATTAGTTTTATAAAGTTATGAAATAGTTTTTACAAATAAATGAAAATATTAAAGAATGTTTTCATTAAGTGTGTTATTTTAAAGAAATAGTGACTTGGTTTTATTCGTGAATACCTAATGTGAATACTATCTAACTGCAGCACTTGTCCGAGGTAGACATGCTACTTAATTGACTTCGAGCGAGACTCTAGAATTAATGCGACTTCGCTGGGAAGTGCCAGAGGGAGCTCAGTCAGATACCATCCATAAGAAAATCCGGAGGTTGGTGAGACGCGATCTCCAAAGCTATAATACTCGCCTTATAAAGGAGGCGATTGAGCAAAACCCGGGGTCGAAGGCTTTGCCCAAAGAATACGAAGATCACATCTGACAAGGCTAGAAACCTGGAGCAGAACCGTCACATCAGTTCCGGAAATTCTCGCCGAGATCGAGGAGATCGAAGATGGAGTCACTTCAAAACTTCTCAAGGCAGGGCTATTCGTTCTTGAGAAACTGAATAGACTATTTAGAGCCGTCATAGTCAATGGAACTACCCCGAAGGCGTAGAGCGAGGGCGTGGAGCAAGGAGGTGGTGGTCCTGTTTTTCAAAAAAGGAGATGAAACTCTTCTGAAGTACTACAAACCAATCACGTTCCTGAGCCACGTCTATAAGCTGTTTTCGACAGTCATCACAAATCGTCTTGCCATAAGATTTGACGCCATTCAGCCACCGGAGCAGGCTGGGTTTCGTAAAGGCTATAGTCCTGTAGACCACATCCACAAAGTCAGGCAGATTATACAAAAGTCAGAGGAGTATAATCAGATTCTATGCCTAGCCTTTGTGGACTACGAGAAAGCCTTCGACTTCGTTGAGACCTGGGCTGTTCTGCAATTCTTACAGCGATGTCAAGTCGATTGGCGATACGTAGAGGTGCTGAGAAGCCTGTACAAAATGGCATCGATGACTGTTCAAGTCCAAAATTATAAGACAAAACCTACCCAGTTGCTGAGAGGCGTGAGACAAGGAGATGTTATATCTCCAAAGTTGTTTACAAACGCACTAGAAGACGTCTTCAAGACACTGGATTGGAAAGGAGCAATGTCAACGGCGAACACCTCACGCACCTCCGCTTTGCCGATGACAGTCATCATGGCGGAATCGCTGGAAGACTTGCAGAAAATGCTGCATAGTCTCAACGCTGCCTCGCGACGTGTGGGCCTAGGAATAAACTTGAACAAGACTTAAGTTATGTTCAATGACCATGTCACTTCCGGACCGGTTTTCGTCGAAAGCGTAGGGCTCGAAGTTATAAATAAATAAATAAATTTTGTTTATTTTTCTCAACACAAACACCCAAGGTATAGGATACAGTAGGTACAATATCATTCGTAACTTAAGTGAAAGTTTGTGCCTGTCAAGAAGTATGTTTGTTTGTTTGTGTTTGTTGTGTGAAGTTGTCAAGAATATGTCTACCTCAACATCCCAAAATAAAATAAATAAAATTCATTTAATTCATGACATTGTCCCATATTATACACAATTTATAGATTTTAAAAATTTAATTAAAATTCATTTAAATTGCAAAAAAACAAAAACACTTTAAGGCTTTGTAAATGGACACAGGCAGAGCCGCGGGCAAATGCAACAGGTATTCCCTATAAATTATTGATTGAAATGATGTCTGTGTTCTAGAAAAGAACACAAAAAAGTAGGTACTTATCTATTTTGGTTGCTTTACGGAATGTTTATAGGATTAATGAGCGTGGATTAAAACGTTGATTAACAAATTATCTGCGTTGATTAAAATTATAAACCCTATAATAAATTGCGCACTACTGCACGACTATTGTGATATTGACATTTTGAATTGATAGGGGAAGTCAGGTCAATACGGACATTTTAATTTAAGAAGCTTGATTGTTTTAGGTTTGATATTGACTATTGAAGAAATAAATATATCATGTTCTATTATAAATATATTTGCCAGTGCGTATAAAACTTAATTTTACAATATTATGGATAAAATAACCGTTAAACCAAGATGGCTACCTCGATGAAGTAAAACATTTGTTTTGTAATGAATAGTTAACTATTTTGAAACAATCCGACTATAATGTTCGAAGATGTTTCCTTGGAGGCTGGCATAGTGGACATATACTGTAAGCAGAACCTGTTCCTGGGCAAAGCAGATTTGTAAATTACACTAGCGGCATTTTTTTGAAACAAAATAATAATCTTCTTAAATAAGTATATTTAATTTTGTATATTTTTTATCTATCGAATGGTTTATAACTATCCGTCATAATCCATTAAATTTAAAAACAGCCTATAATTGTAATAGTTAATTCTTTAAATAATGTTGCTTTATAAATTCGAATTGTTCCTCAATGAACCAATAAAACCAAATGTGATTGTAAGATAAACAATAAATGAAATAAAAAAGTGGCATTGTACAGACAACAGCTCGCACCCTACCAAGAAACGTTAATTTTTCTGAATTGATATTGATCTCTACGTATCTGGCTTAAAGTTGTAAATCAATTCAATGACCTTTAACTTTTTGGGAAGGTTGACCTGCCATTGTCTGTACATTCTAGTAACATATAAAGTCCTGCAGAACGTCTTTGTACAGACAACAGCACGTCTGCCAACCACAAAACGTCAAATTTTCTCAAATGATATTGATCTTTACGTGTCCGACTTAAAGTTGAAAATCAATTCAATGACCTCTAACTTTTTGGTAGGTTGACCTCCTGTTATCTGTACCTACGTGACCGTAGCCGCTTTGACCTAACTTCCTTTGTTAATACGCACATAATCTTTTAATAATCACCTATATCTAAGTATCAACAGACGGGAAAATAATTACAATCGAGTCACGAATCATGTAGTTCGGAAAATCCAAAATATTAGTAAAAGTATTATCTATTATACTTAAGAATTAATAATACTTCTATTTACATTATGTTATCATACGGTAGTGTTATTTTGATTGATTTATTGATTTATTTACTTTAAAATGTAATGCATATCTAAAAAGGTATTTAAGTGGTTTAAGTAGTATTATTTATTTGATGTAATTTCGAGACACAAGGTATATTTCTTTAGGTATATTTAGTCTAGAAGTTAAATCTAGATATCCGATAAGCTTTGTAAAGCAAAACTTTTATGTGCGCTTGTACACAATTTAAGGAGAGGACCGAGTGTATATTTTATGTTAAGTCGACTCTGGAGTGGCGTATCTGCGGTAGATAACTTGCGCTAAATACGCGTAATATTCGTGTCTTATCTTATTTGCATGGCAGGAATTAGAATTAACGGATATTAGAACCAACTAGCAAAGATAATGCTACATTATCTTTTGCTCGAAGGTATCATCGCGCTCTGGAGGCTTCATTCTAATATTATTCAATAAATGTATATTACATTGGTGTCTACATCATAATAAAATCTGGACACCTTCAGAAACCTGACTTAATAAGACCCTAAAATATATTTAATCGGATTAAAATTTTAATGATTCGTTTTCGTGCTTGAAAGCTCTACATTTCACATCATAATAGCGAATGATTTACTGCTATATTTCTTCAAAACCTGGGAAGTAACGTTTCTTTTGTGCGTTGTAATGTTACGGGCATGTCATGGCAACCGATTAATCATTTCATTGATGACGCGGGTTGAGGGGAGAATAACAACCGAACACGTTATTATTTAACAGCCTGGGTATATTAACAGTTGCAATACACAAAGGGTTTGCTAACAAAGTCAAAATATTTTACAGTCTAGCTAGTTAGGTCATGTTTCCTTGGGATGGGTAATTGAGAGAGCAAAAATAAATTTGTTGTTAGATGTTTAAGTCTAAAAGGCTTTTACGGAGGAAGAACTTTTGATGATAACTAGAAAATTTCAAAATACTTATGTAGGTACTTCTTAACATACTTCAAAAAAGAGGAGGTTCTCAAATTGTGGATTTAAGAAAAAAGTTTAGCGATCATTAATTATCAAGTAGGTACTCATGTGTTACTAAAATTTTTTGCTTTTGAGGTTTTTGGAGTCGGTTTTATGTTATTTTATAATATTTGGTTAGTTATTAATTTTGGTAGCTAGACGATATTTAGTTTTAAACTTGCATTTGATACTTAGTAACTAGGTAATAGGTACTGCAGCAATCAATGCCGTGTTCCATAATGCCAGATATGGTTAAATGGAACTTGTGTGTAATTACTGGCAGCGGTAGAGTTATTACGTAGTTCCTGTTACAGAGACCGGCACGGCGGGCGAGCCCGTAGCTGTCTAACAAAATATAAAAAATGTTTCTGCTTCCCCAACAAGTTGTGTAGCGCATGTGTTGTAAGGCGCAAACTCCGCACACGAAAACGAATACTTCTCAATAAAAACGGGACCACGATATTTGTTGCTCCGACCCGGGACTTGATAAATGATCCGAGAGGAGAAATAAACCTCGCAACATTTCCTACGGAGGAGAAAACCATTCCGCGAGACTGTTGCTTAGCAAATATTTTATTTCATCGTCCATGTATCTTTTATCAACCCTTAAAACTGTTTTGCTTATATAAATTGGTACGTCCTATATACCTTGAGTAAATATGGCAGATAGCTGTCAAGTTATCAAGTAGGTGTACTATAGATGAGAACTTATGTGTACTTAATGTAGACGTTTTTAAAACTGTATCCTATTATTTCACCAATAATCTATTTGCAAAGTTTTATTTGATAACCAATTGGCAAAATTATGATTTGCAACTTCAGTTTTTAGCAAATATGTAGGTTCTTCTAATTATTTATAAATTAAAATATTTATTACACAACATTTTATTTTCTGACAGATCATTTGAAAACTCTTCACATTAATTTCATTATGTATTATTTGACAAACACTTTTTTTTACAAATTCATCGTTTATATTTTAATTACCTACACCACAATTTTTTTTTTTACAAAATTATCGTTTAAGTACAAAAATCTAATTATATATATATTTTTATTTAGAAATTTAATTTAACTACAACTATGATTCGCGATTTTATTGTTGAGTATTTTTTTGCCATCTAGTTGACTCGGATCCTCTTAGAAAAAAAAACACAAATAAAAAAGATTGATTTTGATTACATACGTTAAAAATAAATGTTTAATCACATTAATTTGTTTGTAGATTAGCAGCTAATCCCAACCACTTACACATTTTGGAATTACCGTTGTAAAGTGAACATTTGCCAAAAGTGTTTTGGTCCAACATTATAGAACCTTTTAAAACATTACTAGTTACATTTATAAAAATACCAATATACAAAATAATAAAAAAGAAATCCGCAAATATATGCCAAGACCTGTGCCGTGTACCTCAGCCAATAGTAGATTTGTTACGGAACCGCAAATTTATAGTTGCTTGAGCAGCTCAATTTTAGTTTTGGTATTCCAGTCCGGGCTTGGTAAATTTTCTCTATTCAACAAAACGAATTGAAATCCTAATGAGTGTTCTGTATCTGATTTGAAATAGCTCTCTTTAATTTCCTTATCTAGCTGTGCTTGATTTAGGATTAGCGTAGTACAAGTAGCTAGTAAGAATGCAAACTGCTCTTTTATTAACACTAAGTATTATGTATTTTTATAGAGCTGGCACATTGATATTGAGGTATATGTAGTACTTACCTACATTTATGTAAAAAAATACTTTTTACGTACAAGATTTATCGGTATCTTTTCGAAACCGATATCGTCCTCTAATCATTTCTATGTTTTAAAATTTTACTAAAATACAGTTATAAGATGCCGACGAATTGAAAGTCCCTTATTTTTAAAAGTCGGTTTAAAAAAAATACTATTTACTCTTAAATAATGATAAAAGAAACAGGAAGGTTATTTAGAACGGTTTAGTTGATAAATGTCAGATTCTACAAATGTCAGACGAGTTTAAAACGCCAGATTCTATGATTGCCAAATTCTACAAACGGCAGATTTTCCAAATGTCAGATTCGAGAAACGCCAGATTCTGATATTGCCAGATTCTATATTTGTCAGATTCTATTAATGTCAGATTTCCTAAGATATGTGAACTCATTAATTAATTTAAGTGAGCATTCAATTTTCGTTTTACGGAAAATAATTTTGGTAATGCACATTCTTAGAAATGGAAGCTTTGGTTTTATTAAGTATGTTAGGTATTACATGTCGGAAAAGTAATGATAAAAAAATCAATAATAGTAGTAATTTTTTAACCGGGAGTTACTGAAACTGTCGAGCCAAATGTACCTACTAAAAGAACCATAGTATGTTTTATGGGACACGTTTATAGACAACTTAGAAAAATAGACATCTAAAAAGAATTAGAGAGGTTTTGATTTAATTTAAATATGCAATCGCTTCTGAACCCTAGCTTGCATGGTGATGACTATCATGGTGTGAGGCATAGTGTGTTATACGAAAAGTGAGCTATGACAAAGCTTGGCAGATCTCGGTGTATATAGTTCTTAGTTGCTTAGTTTAACTCCGGAAGCTGCTAAAACTGAGACGTGCTACGAATCACGAACATAATTCGTAGCGGCGCGCTTGTAGTTGAGACGTCGAGTCTTGCAAATTAATATGACTAATAATGATGCCTAAATTGTGCTATTCTAAATGTTTTTTTTCCTGTGATTTGTTTATTTTGTGTGGTGTTCATTATAGAGTATTTATGTATCTATCTATCAATAGTTGCTCGTAATATACATGTTTATATTCTGATCAATGCTAGCGGGATTCTAATTATTTCAGTAGTATGTATTTTCAAACTTTGTCCAACAACTTTGCCCAAATAATTTGAATAATCCTAATGTTGAAATATGTCATTTCAATATTAGGATTGCCTGCATGTGGACTCGCTAAAGCCTTTCGCAATTTAGCAGCTTGATCGACAGTCTATAGACGCATAAGCTTTATGCGGCACCTACGGCCTCTATAGGGCTTAGCTGTCTGAGAGCAACGATAAACGTAGGAAGGACGTGAACAGAACTGAGAAAAAACATAAATGGTTATTTATGGTGACGGCGGGAAATCCAGTAATAGAAAACGAATAGGGTCCGCACTTACATAAATATAGAAATGCTGTGCGACTTTCTGTAGACATATTTATCGTTGTTTGGTAGTTATTTTGTAGAAAATATACGATACTTTATTTTTCGAAATAACCTAAGGACATTGTTAAGATTTTTCACTGCTATGAGTGCTTAGTGTCAATTAAATAGGCAAGTTACATATTAGAAATTCAATGAATGCAGTTTGAATTATTCTTAAAATCAAATTGAAGTTTTTGAGTAAAATTGGCTAGTTCCCTAAGATGTAGGGTAATTTATTCCACCTAGGATGTAACTGTGTTTATAGTTCTGGTATTGATTGATTGATACTTGAAGTACTTACGGAAAACTGTAAGCTGTTTTTCGCTAGATGCCTTAGTGTAGATGGGCGTGTCCATGGAGACCTCGCACGAGTAGCTGCCGCTCGCCGCGAAGTCCAAGTTCTGCAGTATTATGGAGTTCTCCGTCGCTAAGGCTATCTGAAAAAAAAAAATATTTGTCCATTAATTTTAGAAAAAATACTTGTTTTTTAAACAGGTGGATTTAAGCTGTAGCCAAATTAAACGGGGTGAATGTGTTTGTTCATCAAACAATGGGGATCAATCAAACTTGGTGCAAGGTGCAATGCTGATATTAAATATACTACAGAATGTCTTTATGTACAACGTTCACAGTTTTTTGTCATTAGACAATACAAACACGTTTTCACGCTATGTCCCTGCATTTTAAATCTGTAATATCTTCGAAAATCTTTATTTAAATTACATGCTGTAACGGGTCATAATGCATAATTAAATGCACAATCTATTAAAGGTTGAATAAGGATTAATGCTGTATTGCTTAAAATCGCTTCGTAAATAAGCAATTATTTCTCGTAAAAAGTAAAGGATAAAAAATGGTCATTGTGGTTATCCCTAAAAGATACACATATACTATTGTGGATTTTTTTTAGACTATTTAAAGGTGTACAATGCTGTTAGTACATTATTTTAATCTATCTCGTAGGGTTCAGCAAGCGTTTGCAATGTAAGCGCAAAATAATATGTTTATTTACTGTTTCTCTAGTATATTATGCATGTATTATAAATGTAAACCTTCCTCTTGAATCACTATTAAAAAAATCTGTTGCGTAGTTTTAAAGATCTAAGCATACATAGGAACAGACAGCAGGAAGCGACTTTGTTTTATACTATGTAGTGATGTTGACCCCATAGCAAAGTTTTCATGTTCATGTGTTTTTGACACTTACCCATTATTTTATAGTTCTGAGTCTGAGTCAGTTTGTGTGTTGGTGATTTTTTTGGGAGTTTTAGAATAACTTAATTGTGACATCGAAGGAGAATATATTTCGTTCAATTAATTTTCGTAACTTGTCCAAAAAATACCGGCTCCAGTATACTTGCCATGGGTTCTTAAAACGGTATTACTTAAACCTTGTTTGGTTTTTCTGTTTTATTTTGACGTAAAACCAACACAACGCTTATGTAGGTACTGTTTAGAGTTCATGGTTAGGCCCACGAAAGAAGTTTTCCGTAGGCCTGTTCGCGGGAGTTTGCTGTGATAGTTTGGAGCGGTCAAGAACGGTCAATCAACAACAAGAGCCAAATGTGAATCATATGTTGAGACTATGAAGACTATAAATTAAAGATTATTGCATCTTTCATAATCCTTGTAACCATAGTCATACACTGAATGTACGTATTGATCACATCGAACTTACTACTCGTAGAATAGTAGTAGTACTGAACTTAGTTAAACGCCTAATAAACCTATTACTATTCCGAATATATTTACTATGTATACAGGGTTATTTGTAAAACATCAACAACCTCCTAGGGGCTGATTCTAGTGCTCAAATATAACAACTTTTTCTGTGGGACCAACATAGTAATCTGAAAAAAAAAACACTGCTTCATAGGTAAACTGATGTCTGCTGGTCGGCGGCTTAGTGGGGGGAAGTGATTCTTACAACTTAGTTAAATTTGGTCTAAAATTGGGACTTCACATTGGATATTGCGTGTGCGATAGTTAATTAGTGACGTAGCCGTAGTAGAAAATAGCGCTAAAAGCGTTCATCAGCCTCCCTCCACGCAAGCAAAGCCACTTCCGATTATTTAATAGCGGCATAAGTGACTGGCTGCTAATTAGTAGCACTAGTTCAGCGGTGCCCAATCTTTAGGACTACGAGCCTATAATATGGGGTCTACGTATATTTACATTCGGTATATTTTAAATGTTAGACAATGTTTTTAAATAACGAGTTTTTTAAACCAAAGGTATATTAAAATGCAGGTACCTAAACATCTTTGCGTAAATGTAGTCAGTGCGTAACAGGCTTGATAAAGACAATGCTTTTGCAGGCAGTAAGGCATTTGAATATTTCTCACACCTAATGTTCCGTACGATAAATAGACGCAATATTTATAATTCGACGCACGCGATCTAACTAGGTAGCGTCTGCCTATTCGACTGGAAAAAAAAATTCAACAGCCAATGTTAGGCCAAGGTATATCAGGTTTTTTAAAAATCAAATAGAGGATGTCATTCTTATGTGATAATATCCTTAGCAAATAAAGTTTTATCCTAGTTAGGTCACAATAGTCATACTTATAAACACGTAACACGTCCACCTGCCACCCACCCTGCCACACTGCTTCGGGACTACATATCGGCTGGTCATGAGAAGAAACGGCGTAACAAACTCAGTCACCTTGTTAGCCTTTTTTACAGAAAATACAGTTACAAGTCATGTAGTAAATAAAAAGCAGAGAGTTTTTATATATTATTGATTAGAGGTACAGTACAGGTCAGGCCACCTCGACAGTTTGAGTAACCCTAAACTAGTTCATTAAGTACCGCGCTCACTCCTACTCCCAACAGGTATTCCCAAAGTGACCTGCCTGCCTAGCATGAGCACTAAAACACGATGTGATATGATATGATATAGCGATATATCGACACAAACTGTAAAAATATGATAGTTAAAGCCGCCGTGTTGAATCGCCGTGCCGGTTACGTTACATATTATGATCGCTGTTTCGATGAAAATTCAAATTGGCGGCTATATCCATCATATTTTTACAGTTGTTGTCAATATATCGCTATATCATTCATATCATATCGTGTTTTAGTAGTCATGCTAGGCAGGCTGAAAGTGAGGTCGACCTGTTACGCCGTGTGAGCCAAACGAGCGAATTAATTCAAGCTAACTATGGAATTATTTACTTATTTCATGGGATTCTTCGATTTAACATGATAGAAGTGCAAGTCAGTAGGTAGCATGGATGTATTTGGTATGCATCCAGTAAGTCTCAAGACAAAAGCAGTTAATAAATAAGCAATAAATCATTCGAGATGCTCATACACAAATACTATTACATAGCTATCATAAGAATATTTTTTTAAATACCTATAATAATAAACTAACTAAATAATAATTTAATCAATTAGACTAAAACTAAAATACATGCACTTTCGTCAAAAACAAACTAAACCTATTGACATTCAAATAAATCATCTAGGGACTGACATTGAACATGTAAATGAAATAAAATTCCTTGGTATAAAATGGATAATGCATTGCACACACGCAAGAGCTATGTCTTAGAATAAATAAATTAGTAAACGCATTGAGAAAACTCACTCAAATAACCAACATTGGCACAGCACGTTCAGCTTACTTCGGTTATATTGACTCAATTTTGCGCTAAGGTGTTATATTTTGGAGAAATTTTATAAACCGAGAAATAGTGATTAAGTCTCAAAAACGATGTAGGTATTAGAGGCCTTTGTGGACTGCAACGCACTGATTCTTGTAAATCATATTTTAAATCACTGGAGATACTCACCCTTCAATGTCTTTATTTGTATGAATTGGCTGTTTTCATTAAAACAAACCCCCAATTCTACAAATTTGCATCTGACGTACATAAAAGAAATTTGCGAAATAAAAATAAACTATATCACTACCAGCTCGAATGCGGAAGAGTGTACTATTTATGGCTATAAAATATATAACCACATTCCAGGGCCATTAAAAGAGTTGCTGATTTTTTCAAAGAATCCCGGACATGACTTCTATTACTATTAATATTTGATGTATGTACCTACGTTAAATAAGTTTTTCGATTTTCAATTAATAGATTCCTGCTGTGTGACATTTTAAAAGATTTAAAAGACTTAATACAATGTATCTGATACTAATAATAATTATTGTTACCTAGAATTTTAATTTATCAAAATATATTTGTATGCCTGAGGGCGGGACATAGTGGAACTATAATAATTATGTCATGCAACCAACTCTCTATTACCTACCTGTGGACCACAAATGAATAATTTGAATTTGAATATGAATTTAAAAAAATCTCCGTTTGTAAAAAAATAAAATGGCCCTTAAATACTTAATTTATAATGGTGGAGCATTACGCATTATTTTCGCGTGATTGATCTTATAGGAAAAGTTGTGGTAATATTTACATATACAGCAAAGAATCATTAGGGATGTGTTGCCTTGTTCAATTTAATTTTTTACTTCTATCATAACAGGCCGTGACAAGATGTTCTGCTTTATCTGCTTCTTTACCCTGGATTATCGTACTTTCCACTTGTGCTCATGTGATGTGCCTACTCTATGCAGAACCACCAATAGACGCGAATATAAGGATTGCTTTTTAACTATCTTTCATTCCCAATGAACTTTTATTCTTACTACAACTACAGTCCGATGCCCCACAATGTGCTTTCAAGGAAATTTACTATTGCAGCATGTTACACAGTCATCATAAGTGACATTTGGGTCAGTAGATGTTCGGTAACATATTTTATTAGCACGATCCCGAATTCTTTAATGTCTATTATTATTTCTGTAACACAAGTGCTTAAGCTACTTATTGTAGGATCAGAGCAATGTATGTGATGTTGTCTAATATTTATATATTTATATTTACTTAGTTATTTAGGTATATTAATCCGTAAGCAAAGTTCTGGGCGTTTTACTGACTTGTCATCCTATAAATTATACGTGGAGTAAGATCGTACTAGTCCATCGTATCGTATCAATCGTGCAGTCCATTATTATCACTTTTTACAATAGATTGACCTGGAAGCGAGGTCGACCTGTTACGCCCGCCCCGCTGCAAACGAGCCGGGTGCATGCAACCAGCCCTGTACAATCAAGCATAAAAATACCTGCTCAATCTTAAGTACTTATCTAATTCTAATATTTTAAAGTGAACAAAAATCAAGGCGAGAGGGTGGCGAGGCGTTAATCCGGTACCTACACGTTAACTTGGTTCGATTTCTTATTTCATATTGAGTTGTTTGATTTGAGCAAATCGAAGGTAAGCGGCAAATCATTTATAAACTGATATTTTGTCAGTTGCCTTAGATTGTTGACCATTACATTACTTGGGTTTCAACACCACACAGAAAACATAAAAAGGAGTTACAAGTGTAGAAGGCTCGCCTCCACACAAACACGCCGTTTGACGCGAGAAGCTTATAAAGAAACTCTTTTGTAGTAGTAGTGGATATGTGAATAGGATAGGTGGAATGAAGTTTTCCGACGGATTTGGCAACGAAATCGTAAGTAGTAGGTAATATATTCGCGTGTTTGCTCTGCTTAGCGAGGCTAGGCCTACCAGCCTAGGTGCATGAATGCTTAATCATTGTGCAAGACACACATGGACCAGGCAAGTGTATTAATGATGCCGACAGACATAAAAGTTGTGTAGGTACACACATTTTTAGGCCTGACTGTACACGTATAGGCAGCCAGTCTAGGCACGCCGAATTAATTCAAGTGCGCTTTTGCATTACTTACCGCTTTCATGTATGGATTCTTGGATGTTGTTCGCTACGAAGTTTTATTACCTACCCAAAGAAAAGATCTAGGCAGTTAACTAAACCTGAATATCTGAGTATAAGTGAGTATTTAACATTAAGTTATGCGGTGGATTAGATCTAGTTTACAAAGAGGCAGTCTAGCTGCCGCATCCGACTAGAATAGATTAGAAACAGGTCATGAGGAACCCTCTTTCAGTGTCAGACTTATACTATTCTGTTCTAAACGACCCTGTCCCTAAAGGGACAGATAGAGAATTGTAAGTAAGAGTAAGTAGTACTTACAATTTGATTTGTAGATATAAACCTATTTTATTTTTATGAAACTTATTCCCCGCAGTTACCAGTAGGTAGGTACACTAATCTATAATTATATCAAATTTAAAATAAACGGTTATATTATTTCAGTCGAAGCGCATTACTAATCACAAGCGTAGTTACAAGGCTAGGCACTAGCGGTTAATCTAACAAACACGATTTTAAAAATTTAAAAATGATTAAGTAACAAAGGGATGTGCAATAGTTTACCATCGTCTTTTTAGCGTCGGACATTTTACAAGCAGCTTCGTTAGACGCGACGTTTTCTCCATCGGCGAGTAAACTGTTCTAAAACTGGCTTCCTTTGCTTCGTTTCCAAATTCGAGTAATAAAAGCAACGATTTCGTCGCACTATTAATATAACAGAAAAAGTAATCAGTCTAAAAACCTGGCGTTTTGTTGGATTGCTAACAGAAAGCGTTTAATTCATTAAGACCTATACAATTAGACGGCGGGCAAGCGCCCACGGAAACTTCCCTGTAGGGCAGCCATAATTCTCAACTTCACAGAAGAAAAATTAAATATTCAGTTTATTGCAGTAAGAGAAACTCGCTGATTGCACGTCTAATTATATGAAACTTTTAGGTAAAGTTAATCTAAAGAGTTAGGAAATAAACTTTTAAGAGTCGGTTCAACTTTATCATATTATACTATTCAAAATCTTGGCATACGTGTAGTCGCGTAGCGTAGTCTTATGTATAATCAATGTGATTGTTGCATAACGTCAATAACTAGAACGAAATTGTTCCTACATACTATAAGTAAATGAGAATTTATTTTGAGTGTAAATGTTTGTTCCATTACTATAATTTAAAATAACAAGTGCGCGGTTTGTATTTAGTAGGTAGTGCTCCAACACAAGCAAAAATGATGTATTAACATGGTCACCATAGTCACCATTTGTTTTTCAGATAATTTATGTAGCAAATGAATGGTGACAAATATTTGTTTACATAATAGCAACTTTTATGTTATTTTATTTAAACACGACAGAGATAAAAAAGACTACGTACATTTATATTTTAAACATATTATTATCTTAAATATCATCGCGGTAAATTTTTGACATTGTAAATATAAGTAATAAAGCTAGAATGAACATTTAACAATAACCCTTCATTACGACTTACGACGATATTATCCATTCGGTTTTAGTAGTTTGGTAACAATATGAATTAACAAAACTGTACAGTAAGTTCCAAAACAGATTAGGGGTAGCACACTTGACCACTTGACACAAGATTTGCAGTTCTCCTATGGAGGACACTACACCTATGAATGTTAGTTTGACTAACAACCACATTAATATACCTAAAATGCTATTTGAGACTTACTCTTCACTTGGTCACTTGGGATAACTTTTTTGAGTGGACGGAATCAATATTATACACTCCACTCTATACTTATTACATAGTCGAGTAGGTACTGTAAATATTGGTTTTGTGACATTACAAATTCAGGAATTTGGTAGTTAGTATTCTTGGGTTTTGTTGTGTAAAAAACATTTTCAAACAACAAATCTTAACTGTGCCACGGTGCCGTGATTATGACTTGTCCGTACTAGATTGGATTCTGAGAAAAGAACAGTGCACTTTTAAAATGTAGCTTATAAATCGTAGTTGTTAGCTCGTTAAGCTATCCAGTCATGAACCGTTTTGGCATGTTGGAATAACGTCGATCGGATTCTCGATTTGGCACATCACTACGAATCAGAGCGAACTCAACTCGAAACGTGTGGGAACCCTGAACGTAACGGTGACCCGGAAAATTAACTCCACCCGGCCCATTACCCGGCCGGCACCCAAGTTGGGAACTTTTAAGGTGTGTTCATACATTGAAACACATTTGTAAGACGAATGGATAGCTCTATTAATGCAAATAGCGAAATGAAGCGTGCTAATGCTCGTAGTGCAGGTCTTTATAGATGTTAAAAAGAGTTTCTAACATAATTTATAAGCATTTAGACTATCATTCGTATAGGAAAATTTGCATGTCTTTAAAAAAATATAGCAAATTGAACTGGACTGTGTACCTATAAATTATTAAACAACGTAAGCATCGATTTAGTACGCATTTAAGAAGTTCTAAGAAGTTTCACACTACTTTTTGTATCGTGGAAGATCTTTGTGCATGCGTACAGTATTATGAGTCGAGCACTGTAAAGCACAGCTCCTGGCATGGCGTGGTGAAGTTTCTAAAAGGCGGCTTCCATTCTCGTATATAAATAGAACCAGGAATTTATGCCATTGCGCAAGGAAATGATTTTCTCGATCAAGCAAGTACAGCAATCTGCGCACAGTATAATGAGAACAGTAAGGGTACCTACATTGAGCACAGCACCTGGCGTGGTGAAGTTTCTATAAGGCGGTTTCCTATCTCGTATGTACTGGAAGATCTTGGTGCCGTGGCGGAGGAAGACGACCTTGTCGAGCAGGTGGTGCGGGACGTCGTGCACGCAGCGTAAGCGCACCGACCCGCCTCGCGCCGCCCACCGCTCCATCTGCAGCTCCACACGCACTTCTGTGTGGCCTCGTACTGGAAACAAACGGGATTGACTGTTAACTAGTTGTTAGAAATACTACTATCATTAATAACTATAGTCTATGGATGTAGAATTCTAAACCGTAGAGTTAAAAACACAGTCGATAGACCAATAATGACTGTAGGAAGAATAATAAACCAGGCAAGTGCAAATCTGGACGAGTGTCTGCAGGTTTTAAAAAAAAATAACCGACTTCAAAAGCTTTTTAGTGTTTTAGGAGTTCGCTCAATTCCTCATGGATCCCATCATCACAATTGAATTTTGAAAAAAATGGGACCAATCTGGAGGTATGCCCTTTCAATTAAGATAAGAATTTTTCAAATCGGTTCATTAATGGCGGAGTTCTGAGGTAAAAAACATTTTAAAAAAAACATACAACCGAATTAAGAACCTCCTCCTTTTTGTGAAGTCGGTTAAAAAGAAAATCAGTTCAGGATCCTTGATGCGGTCTCAACTCACACTAGGCCGATTTTGATTACTTGTTATTTAACTTAAGAGTATGCAACTTATAACACTGTAATACATGTATGTCTAAGTGTCTAACACGCGGTGTGTTGTGTCACTAGCCCAATTAACGGGGTTTATGAAACTCGAAAATTTTCTCCACCTATGAAATTTGACATGGCAATATTAATACAGATTACGGGTAAACATTAATCCAACAAATTTTGTTACGAGAAGTTAAGTAATTTTTCACTTAAACGTGAAAATCGATTAACTCTTCGTGAATATTTCGTCAGACTGAAATACTTTCTGTATACGTATATACGTAGTACTAAATAGATTAGTACGTAAAGGCATTCCAAATTTGATTAATTTCATTGATAACCTTAATTAAACTTTTAACATAGTTTTTTATGTTTTTATATATTCAGCTTCGTTATTATCCAAAATATTTTGCTTTTGAATATACTTTTTTTGTTTTTTGCTTGACTACGCAAAATACCTAACTCCGTCAATTTTTTTTTAAAGGAAAACCATAAAAACTTTTGATATTTTGGCAAAATTTCAACCGACTACTTATTACTACGGTTTAGGGCTTTATAATAGAGTAGGCTTAGTAATAGGGTCCCGTTGAAATTTTTTGTGTTTACCACCGAGAGTAGCCCAGACCCAAATTTAAGCACCTTTATTAATTTTTTTATATAAAACTTCATAGTTCTCTATTTTGAAGATAGAATTTAAGCCGATGAAACTTTAGCCAAACGAGTAGGTTTTGCATTAAAACGCATGACTACTAAACACTAAAGGTAAGTTTACAATAAACCGAACTTAGGTAGCCAAAACTTAGTTACTTTGAAGTCAGTAAATGCCTTTAAGGGAACTAGCTAGTACTCGCACAAGTGTTTACAGAATCTCTTCAACAGAGTTAATTTTGCACATGTATTTAAACTTTGACCTATTTTAATGTCTGGTACATTTAACTTTGTTTATTGCAATAATATCTGGTGTTATAAGAAGTTACTTAAATTAGGCTAAGTACTTTAATGTCTGGTACATTTAACTTTGTTTATTGCAATAATATCTGGTGTTATAAGAAGTTACTTAAATTAGCTCTTCCACTGCGGAATTAGACATATCGTGTTTTCTGTCAAAATGACTTCAACTGTGAATCAGCCATATCGTGTTCGATATTTAAACTAAGATTTAAATCGTCGCAGCTGTTTGTTTCTGAACAAACTCGTTCGTAAAAATGAAACAAAACATCATAGGAAAGACAAGGATCGCATATGTTGCAACAGGAGGCACGGCCGCCATACTTTTTTTTGACACACTTCATCAATTCTCGCGCTAACTCTTGGTACGTGCAGCGCTCGGCGCTGTTCTCATGCTCTTTGAATAAATAATGTACCGCCTCCGGTAACTTTTTTACGTTATATTATGGTAAAATGATGTCTTATTATGTAAAATAAAAGTCTATTTCTCTAAAAATAGTGTTCATTTATTAGAATTGATGGTTTAAATACAAAACTCAGAGAAAAAATCAAAGCTTCAAGTTTAACTAGATATTGTCAGCGTTGCATATTCTCAAATGCTTAGATTATTTAACAATAAGTATAGCTTGTTTCAAGACGAACTCGGCGGTACAATAAACATGCGCCCGACTCTTATAGATTCTGAGAAATCTTTGTTTTTGTAACCCGAGTAGTCAAGTGGCCGAAACCCGCCGATGCCCCGTCGCAGTTTCGCGCCATTTTTAATTAAATGCGCACCCCGGTGGAAGGGACCCTTCCACCGGGGTGCGCATTTAATAAATATGAAATAATAAAAAAAAAAAATATGAAACAATAAATAAAAAAATAATAAATGAACACTATTTTTAGAGAAATAGACTTTTATTTTACATAATAAGACATCATTTTACCATAATATAACGTAAAAAAGTTACCGGAGGCGGTACATTATTTATTCAAAGAGCATGAGAACAGCGCCGAGCGCTGCACGTACCAAGAGTTAGCGCGAGAATTGATGAAGTGTGTCAAAAAAAAGTATGGCGGCCGGGCCTCCTGTTGCAACATATGCGATCCTTGTCTTTCCTATGATGTTTTGTTTCATTTTTACGAACGAGTTTGTTCAGAAACAAACAGCTGCGACGATTTAAATCTTAGTTTAAATATCGAACACGATATGGCTGATTCACAGTTGAAGTCATTTTGACAGAAAACACGATATGTCTAATTCCGCAGTGGAAGAGTTAGGCTAAGTACTTAGGTACTTACGTACTGATTTTAGGAAAAAAATAAATTAGGGTTCAGCGGAAAAAATTCAAACCTATGAAATTTTAAATGACAATGATAAATAATTTATTTCCAAGAACATGGTAACACAAGATCTTAGAGCTATGCACAAGTACAACATATTCTGCATTTGCTTTAGGCGTAGAAATGCTAAACAAATCCGCTTCAAATACAGAAGTACCACCGAACATAGTCGCAGGCAACTACTAGTATAAAATAACATCAAAATTGTTTAACATTTAGCGAAGATATCGAGTATCATACATAATACACAAATAAATATATTGCGCTTTTAAAGACAGAAGAGGCATATTAAATTAGATATTGCTAGATTGTGCTAGACAGAATTACTTTCGCATTTATAATAAGCATTAAATTAATAAATATATAATATTAATAAATAGCATAGATTGGATTAATATTGAAAGTTATCTTATATAGTACCTATACTCGAGTTAATAGTTCAAAATGTAAGGTGCTCTCGGCATTCTGCAGGTTGTCGGCGTACCTACGAGTATCTACAATTTGTTATAAAAAATTCCAGTGCTTTCTATTCATCGTTAATCTCAAATCTGTTGCAATTTCCTGTAATTGCAAGTGGCGTCTATATAAGGAGCGTTCGTTTATCTGCCTTTAGAATGACCATTTTTGGAACGATAATAATATTTATTATGAAAGTAATTGGGTGGATTCTTAATACAAATACAATAAGTGTTACATGGATAAGTTAATAATTCATATTGGCAGTAGGTTTGTTATACTTATATATAAATAAACAAGAACTCATGGCAGCATTATTTGCTAAGTATGAATATTTTTCTTAGAATATTTTTTGATCCTGCATTAGCAGTATAGTATATATGTCGTGGCCAGATCGTAAAATTGATAATTTCATGATGTAACCGATCATTTCATAAAATGGTGATATTTCATTATATAGAACAGAACACGCTGCCTACATCATGATGTGGTCTGACCAGATCATTGAATACTCAGCGTTTGACGATATAAACAGCTAAACGCACGAATACTTCATGAAATGGTCAAACATTAGTGATCATGTCGTACAATCGTTACATTACCCACCGGTAGAGTCGCTAATGTTGCTTTGTCTTTGTGTTGAGTAATAGCTACGGACAAATATTTTATTCTAAAAGTGAATAATAATGTGTAAATTGAAGTGCACTAAAATATCGTTACGATTACGACACCAAGCTAGGCGATTTTTATGAAAGTCACTCAAAAAACAAGCGTAACGTCAAAAAATCAAGGAGATCGGAACGTAATTTGAGAGGTTAGTTAGGTTATTTAGCTATTCAAGTGTTTTTATTTATTAGTTTTGTTTAAAAATAATAACTATTTAAAATGTTTAAATTATCTATCGACCAAGATTACAAATAAATATTAAACAAATTTACGTAACTTGTAAACACATTTTTATTTTAATGATATGGCCAAACGTGGATTGACATTTCATCGAATGTTGACGTTTAAACGATATGGTCAGTTTTAGTTGGCCATATCATGAAATACGACATATGTATGTCATTAAAACAGTAAAATTTATCATTTCATGATGTGAACGATTATTTCAAAAAATGGTGGTATTTCATGATATAGAACAGAACCAGCTGCCTACATCATGATGTGGTCTGGCCAGATCAATAAATACTTGGCGTTTAACGATATAAACAGCTAAACGCACGACTACTTCATGAAATGGTCAAACATTAGTGCTTATATCGTAAAATCATTATATCAACCACCGGTAGAGGCGCTAATGTTGCTGTGTTTTAATAGTTTTGTTTAAAAATAATAACTATTTCAAATGTTTAATTTACCTATCGACCAAGATTACAAATATTAAACAAATTTACGTAACTTGTTATCGTATTTTTATTTTAATGATATGGTATAACGTGGATTGACATTTTACCGAATGTTGACGTTTAAACGATATGGTCAGTTTTAGTTCGCCATATCATAAAATACTACCATTTTATGAAATGATCAATCACATCATGAATTGGTCAATTTTACGATCTGGCTACGACATATATATCTAAGGAATTCGATCCAAAGCCGGAATATGACAAAACGGAGGTTCTGATATGTCTTAAGTAGATCTAGAATTTATGTCTAAAATCTAGATTAATGTAGAATAATATTAAATTATATATAGTACAATCGTAGGCAGTCGTAGATACATTATAATTTAAAAGGATATAAAGTAAAAGCAAAGGGTAAGTGACTCCTAAAATGTTAGCGGCGAATCACCCCTTTTTCGTAGGTAAAGTCCATTACAACATTGCGCGCGCATACTACGCGGCGCGGCTCTTCGCGGGACGCGCTCTGTCCTTTTTTATAGCCTTTGTCACGTTTTTCAGAAATTGCCTCAGCTCACTTCTGTTTTCACGATCAAAGGAAACACGTGCTATTCTGCCATGCAAACAGCGTCATTCCATTTGAATTTCAATACTTTTTACATGGAGCTGAGGTGTAGGGCAGGCCGTGTTTCGGACCACGACTTACGTTAGCACTGGCACAGTTTCACGAAAACACAGTTATCATTTTCAATTCTAGTTTAAGCAACAACACAGATACGTAGTATCAATTGATGTAAAATGTAAAGTAATATTTATATATTGCGATCGGTAAATTTGTATCTACTTATTTTCGACATATGAACGCCGATATATTTGGTTTTAAATACCGAGGACTAGCATCAAATATTTTTTTAGTATAACCAATATTGTTGCTTGAATTCCAGTAAATGTTTGATGCGCTAACCAACGGATATCTGAAAATTTAGGTACCTCCGGATGTTTAAAGAAATGTCGGTATTATGAGGTCCATTATTTTGATCCAGGCTATGGTCTATCTGTATGCCAAATTTTATCAAAATCTGTTAAGTAGTTTTTGCGTGAAAGAGTAACAAACAACCATACATACAAACGTTTGCGTTAATATTTCGCGTAGGTAGTAGTAAGGACTAGCTGTTGCCTGTGACTTCGTTTGCGTGGTCTTTAAAACAATTTAAGAACATTCCTATACGTATAAATCGGATTTCGTTTGCAATTTATGACCTTAATTCTTTTTCTAAAATTAAAGTATCTGTTTCCGATTGCTGACAAATTAGCCAGAACGAACGGACAGATAGAATTAAAAAAAAGGCTTTTTTGCTATATAATTGTATCGTACACTAAAGTAAATTATAAACTGATATACATTTAGTAAAAAGCTGTTATTTTGACATTACAAACAGACACTTTCAATTTATTTATTTGTAACTAACTAGCCGGCGAACTGCGTACCGCCTTGTAGTACGATTCTAAACGTCACTCAATTGTTTTGCTTTTCTTATGATATGGTATTAAAGTTCAAATAAAATGAATGAATGAAATGACTTTGAGTAATATTACGAATCTTTTGTATGGGAATATAGAGAAGTGTTGTTTTTAGACTTTTTCTAGCAATTTTTAAAAATTTTCTCTCCGTAAGAACTATTCTCGTACTTCAAAGAATATTATAAAAAAAGAATTAGCGAAATCGGTTCAGCTGCTCTCGAGATTTGCGCTTAGCAACACATTCAGCGATTAATTTTTATATTATAGAGATATATAGAGCATATCTATGTGCCATTTTTTGTATCGTTCTCTTTAATAAACATTTCTTAATCTGAGCACGGGAACAGTGAAGACGATGAAATATAATGTGCAATCTAGTGAAATGTCGGCGCGTTCGTGAAAAACCTCGCATCCTTCTTGCGTGCCATAAACCATTCCCGGCTGTTTTATCGTTTGCACGTTTTATGACTTTCACCGCTACATACAATGCAACATACCACTTGCTACCAGCACTGAATACATTCAATATTTCAAGATTTTTTTATGTAAAGTATATATGTTACAGTCATAGTGATTAAATAGCTATTATACATAATGACTGGTCATTATATATGTATAATAGAAAAATTGACTAGACAATGTGATAAATTAATCACTTTATCCGGATATTATTCATAATAGCGAGTCAAAGTTAGCTAAAGTAACAAATACGGTCTAACCAGACTTAGAAGTTAATATAGACTGACAAGACCGTACAAATGACAGTTAAAATTTAATTCCCATTTGAAGCGCCACTAGTGTTTGAGCCCAGAACTAATTTTGACGTATATAGCGGTGGGTAATATCAGTTTAACTATCGATATTTAACATCGGATTTTAAAACTATAATAAATATACCGTGTGGGGACGGCCGTAAAGAATACACTTCCCCATCGCCAACAGGAGGTGTGTCGTAAGCGGCGACTAACTCCTGTAGTATGAGACTAGCAGTAAAGTTTTATCAATAATTTTTAAACAATCTTTCGTTCGTACACACTTAAACTAGGCTTACGACTGGCTGCATTAATTATCTGTAAAATTTTTGGCTGTGGTTCTTAATCGAGACTAAGATATTTAAAAAAAAACCGAACCGAGTCCACTAGGTAGACAAAAAAAAGACCATTGTCTATCTATTAAACTGTAATTATTTTAGTAACAAACATTTATCAAAGTCATTTATCCAACACTATTTTTTCATTCCATTTTCATTTCATTATAATTATTACTTTTTAAATAACAGCATAATATTGCTACACATATAGTTGTATGGTATGCTTAAGGCAAATTGAAATATTTTATAATCTTTACATATACCTACTTGTTTTATCACATTATCCAAGTCTTCGAAGATATTATATAAAATGGCTAGTTAATGTGATTAATTCTGTGTCAATTATTACTTTATCTAAATTGAGTAGTCATTATAAATAATGGCTAGATAATATAAATAATATCCGGATTAATTACTTTGGCTGTAACATATATATTTTTTAACACTTTTAACCCTTAATAAGTACAAAGTTTATCTATGAAAACTTACTTTTTTTGTTAAATAGAGACTGATTTCTCTAGTTAAACAAAACGAAGCAATGTCAAAGATTTCGCCTAAAATAATTAGTTATAATATGGATGAATAACAAATAATGCTGCTGATGAAATATGCTCCTACACCATTTAGTTTATTTACTATTAATATTTTATTCTCAGGCAAGCGTGTATTTGCCTAATGGTGAGCGGAATTATGATCATATGCGGAGTGTGTTGCCAAGAGGCATTTATTTTATTTATGCCTTTGCCTCGAAATGACTCTTACCAAATATAAATGAATAAAATACCTACCTAGAACTCTTGTTTTATTTTTATCTACGTTGACTGAGGTAATTATCATAAGTTCTAATAAACGTCTGCCCTGTGAAAGTTGTAACTGTGAAAGAGAGCCCGATTTTTCATTTCCCGAAATTAGGTAGTTGGTGCGGGCAAAAAGACGTAAGTGTTCATATATTACATTACACCTCTAGTGAGCAGGAACAAGGTTCTATCTGGCGTCGCTGGTAGCTAGCCTCGTAACAATGGGTAATGTAACACGCACGAACATTGCTTAAGTATCCATATTTGACCTGCTCGATAGAAAATGGAAAACGTTGGGACGTAAGTATTTCGTATTACTTAATATATGGATTATTAATTATTTCATGTCTTACTTGGTTAGATTATTTCATGTAGTTTATAGAAACCTGGGATAGAAGTATACTACATGGAACATAAATGGCCAGCATTAATTTAAATTATTATTTGTGCTTATCCTTGCATGTTTGCAACCAACAACTTTGCCAAAGAAACATGGGCCAAAATATGTAAAGTATTTATGAACCTTCTATATCAAATCGATCAGTTTACGAAGATTGTATTAAAATTAAAATCTTGATTGAGCCAATAACAAATTGTTTGGTATCTTAACATGACATTACAGTGTGAGGAATGTATTGAGATAGGGTTTAGCGTTAACCTCTATGTGACAGATACCACGTCTTTAGAAAAATTCTTAGCTATAACTAATCAAATAAGTATACTTAGATTAGGTCAAATGTATATTACTCGTTAGTCTAGTTAGGCTTCATTGTAATTATAGTATATTTATAGTATAACTTAGATTAATGGGCGTAACCATGTCTTGAAATATTGCTAAACCTTAATGTAAGACGTCGTACAAATGTATACGTGAGTGTTTATCATTATCATCTTCAGTCGTGTCCGTGGTGTAATGTGTTCCTCAATTCCGTCGACTGTAAGTTCGTGATGTGAGCATCGTTGGAAGGAAACGTACGGAACGACTCTCTTGACATTTTTTATGGTGAGGTTTGACATTGCGTTTCCTCCATTAAGGTAGCCGCACTTTAGACGCGTTTTCGTACGATATTAAGTCGTGCGGCAACGTACGAATGATCGGTTTAGTCCAACTTTTATGGGTGCATGCACACTAGCTGCGTGTGTGATTTCATATGTTTATTCACATTCGTACAAAAATGTACTCAAAGTGCTTCTATCAGATTTTCTTAATATGCTACTGGACGAGTGTACTTAATTATTTTCTGTATATTATTAGATTTATTAGTGACAAATTAAAATGTAGGTATAAACTATGAATGATATAGAATCTAGATATCGCAAATTTAATAAAGTTGGAACAACTTGGAATGATTAAGATGCATGAACGAGAATCGTATACCATGAGCGTGGTTGTTTATGTTAAGTAAGCAGCGAAATATTATTATTAGTATTAAACATGGGCACGACAGGCAATAACTTTGAATGTCTAGACGCGAGCCAGACAAATGAGTTTCTTATCGCTGGCATTTACATAAGCGTGCAATACATTTGATGAATGCTTGACATCAGATGAAGTTTACTGCCCTCATCAAATTCAAATTTTCGCTATGTACATTGAGAGGATATGAAATCGGTATTGCTCTTTCGATCAAAGCTGTTAAGAGCTTTACTGAGATTGGGCTCTTGTAATGTTTTTCATAAAACATGTTTCGCATACATTTTTATAAAGGTGTAAGTACATACATTTTCATTCAGACTACGACTTTAAGTTAACTCAATGAATGATTGAAAATATAAAAATACTCACTTTTACCCACGTGTTAAGAGTGAGAGATTGTTTGTTTGTTTGTCGTACACTCGAATGTTGCCATTTATCTCCGAAACTGATTGACCGAATAAGATGCGTTTTTGTAAAGGGTTGGTGATTCATTAGGGATGGTTCTTAGATAGGTGTTATGGTGATAACTCGCAAAATAGCACTGCAGTATTTTTTACATTTTTTTCTTGATAATAAGGTTTGATGTGTTTCTTATAGAAGCAACAATGCTACGATAAAAATAGTTTGTAATTGTAATTGAATGAAATGTGACACTTAAGAAATGGGACAATTTATAGTACCTACAAATGCTGCTCCCTGATACAGGCTCAATAGCTTAAAAGGGGGCTACGGTCACTAATAATATAATATAATGTACCCATTGTTATGAAAAAAATATTATTTATTATTATTATCATTTATTAAATAAAATTGATTTATTGTTTCATATTAACATTTTCTAAGAAATCTCTAAAAAGTTTAAAACAAAGAATAAAATTAAAAAGAAATAAAAAATTCACTGCAAATTTCAAACTTTATAATGAAAAAAGAATTAAATTGAAACTTTCCGACTATAGGCCGTGAGTAACCAACGAGAATCCGTCGGGAGCTGCCATTCCCTGATTGATTCAAATTACTTTGGGTACGTAAATAATTGTAGTCTTTAATTGATATTTTAATATTTTTAATTCAGAGCAGTTACCGGCGGATCATCGTTGGTTACTTACGACTTACTCCTATTAGTCGGAGAGTTTCAAAATTGTATTTAAACCTGTTTCTATTAAGTACAAGGTTTATATTCGGCGTTTTAATATTTTTTTTAAAGATATACAGGTGTCCCTTTATTTAAAGGATGAAATTGTTATCGACATATTCTATACATCTTAATAAACAACTTTTGTTCTATAACTCATAAAAGTATGCATAATTTTTTTTAATACAAATACAATTGAATATTTGAAAATTTTACATAATAAATTTAGAGCATAAGTTGTTTACCATGATGTATAGAATAATTAGTTACAAGATTATCCTGAGTTTTAGGACACCCTGTATGTGGTTGGATGGACAATGGTTTCCATGAGCTGGCAAAAAAGAAAAACTTTTATTTTTGAGTACTATTTTTTTTTCCAAAAAGTCTAATGATTGCGTACAAAAAACATTGCTGTAGCAATCTGAGTCCTATTCTTAAAATACATCAAACGGAATCTATCATTATCTGGAATCCTTTGAAAATATGTATTCTAGTACCGAGATCCGAGACACAAATAGCGTAAGTCATGTTTCAGGTTTTTACGACCCTGAATTATTGAGGCGCCACAGCTCCACAGGCCAAGGCTTAATATTTAATCTCAGAAAGTTGACCCAGCTTATCTTTTTGGATCCATTAAAAGAATAATTAGTTGTTAGTTACAAATTCTCTTAGCTCCCGTGAGCGTAAGTGTAGGACAGCGGACATTTCAGCTCATTTTAGTTATTCACGGATAATGTTCTTAGAAGTAAAAATAGATAGCATGAGTAGTCTTGCGCTCGTAAAGTTAGCACGGAATAGTCTGGCTAAATTGGTAAAGTTTCGTTAATTTCTTTACGAAAATAAAAATAATTAATTAACTAGCCCAAAACTTGTATTTAGCCACTATTATGAATAAAAAACGAAAGTTATTAGATACAAAAAAAATAAGTCCGTGACTTTGGAACAAATAAATATTTGTGCTCGTAAATCGCTCAATTGTACCTATGCTAAGTTCTAAGTAAATTAGCTAAGTATTTATAGCCTGTGTAACCGTATTCAAAAAATGATTTTCATTTTATTAAAAATACAAGTTAAGTCGAGCTTATCGTACATGTACGCTCTACATAATGTTCTCGATTCCCCAAGGCTCGCATTCGATATCGCGGCAGGTACGAGTATACTTACATTACATACTTATAGCTGTGTTCGTTCGATTCGACCCATTTTGCGAGATTCATTTATAATTTACTGTCCAATGTCTCTTCCGTTTCCAGGTGCAGGCTGGGGTGCTTAGGTTGACCGTGGATGGGGTTTATTGTTCATCCAGAGCGATGAATTACCGGCCTTGGCTATGGCTATTTGCATAAGCGCGCTAGCCCCGAGTCCTGACGACGAATTGAAACTAGGCATGAATAGTCTGGTAGTGTTTCCGTGGGAGAATATAGGGAAAACTTTACGGCTAGTTTTAATATCTGATAGACATCTGTACCTAGATCAAAATGTCTCTAATCGTTAATGTCTGTCTGTTGAAATGAATGACTTAGAAAAAAAATTATAACTAGTCTCACAATTTGACCTGGAGCCGTAAAACAACGATTAAGTAGTTTTAGGATACAAAAAACAAATCATTGCATGGTAACGCCTTTTAGCCGTACTGAGCGGTGCAGCATTTAACAAAGGAATTATAAAAAAAATCTTCCGTCAGTCACATTAATTATTATCTAGGCCCAAACTAATCAGAGGTTGGGCGACCGATCGGCACACTTAAATAGTATATGACATTCATGATTCAGATACAAATGTTCGTGCTCATCACACAAAGATTTGCCCTTTGCGGGATTAAAACCAGCAACCGCTTAGTTTTGTGGTTTGGAGCGCGAATCAAGTCTAGACCAAGACGGTCGTCAAAATTTAATATTCAGGGCGATCCGACTAAAAACAGTAATCAGGGTTGCCTAGAATTATTGCGCTGGGGCCTAACCCAGGCCATGGATGTCAGAAATGCAAATGAGTATCGATATGATTTCGATGTTAAAATTTTCTTTAAAAAATCGGTATTTTCCAAAAGAATATTAGCACTCTACAGATTAGTATATTTATCCTTACATACTTTAATCATCTTATGTTTCGAGGTAAATAAAGTAAATAATAAACTAAGTAATAAATAAACAATAATGACTATTTATTAATTATTATAAATTAAAAAAAATATAAAGCAAAAGTAACTTACTATGTATCGATACATCAATATATCGCAAATTTAAATACCACCTAAAAATATCGATACTTCAAACAAAAAATATCGATATCTATCGATATTTTTTTGACAAGCCTAGCCTAACAAGAGCTCTAAACAGTAACTAAGCACTCAGCAGTGTTGCTTAACGCTAAACTCTAAACTAAATATTATAAGGTCTTTAAGGTCCTATTTTATGAGTTAACTTCCTTTTAGCGGGTAATTCTACAGCTCATATACAACTACTTTCTAAAGTAAGTAATAGTGCTTGAAGAGCTCATGGTTACCCGGTTACACAGCACGTGTAATGTTTACTTCCACCTGTAACCGTATAGTATCTGTTATAAGTGGTCTAATAATGATACAGATCCCTCTGAATGTGGTGAGAAAGAATATGTTTCTTGTGTTCTCAAAAGCATTCATCTACTTGCCTTTATTGAATCTCCCTAATTGTTATACTTCACTTAGTATTCACTAATCTAGTGGAACTACTTAGTTAGACTTGTTGCATTGTCCGATATTGTGTTAAGTATTATATCTATGCTAAATTAGCCTGCGGAAACTAAGCTCGAACGTATTATTGTTTTGCCTAACAGGTAACTAGGTATAGGTTGATTAACAAACAGCCTTCTTTGTTCATGTCGGTTTCTCGAAATGTATGATAATTAACCGAAAATCTTAATACAGGATATAGTTTCTTCTGTTTAGGTACATAATACTTCAATTCTGATTATTTTTCCTTTACCTAAAAATACTAGGAACTTATGTAGCATACGTTTGGCCGGGTTGTCTTGATTGGACATCAAGAAAGAAACGGCAAAATACTGGAAATGAAAAAATAATTTTATAAAATGATTGTCATTTAATAATTTAACAGGAACACAATAACATCGTAGTTTTACCTATGCGTACGTACCTAACCATGAAATGCCCATGTAAAGTGACTTTTTAATAAAAACTAGCACTTCCTACCTCGGCTCCAAAGCAATGACACTAAAAAAAGATGTGAAGTAAAAAAAAACAGGTGGTTACACATCTACACGATGCCCGAGTGGGTTGTAAAGGAAAGTCCCTAACAGAGAACCGACCTTTTTTGGCAGGTCAAATCCCGCAAATTCTCCACCTGAATATTAAAGAAATACGGTGTTTTTTTTTAAATTCAAAATAATAGCATTTATCAATACTAAAATTTCATATTATGTGACCGTCAAAACTGTAAGACCTAACTGCTAATATGGTAAGGCAATAAATGATATAGTATTCGGGATACTTATGGCCCTAATAAATAAATAATTATTGGAAAACATCGCATACATTGATCTAATCCTATGGTAAGTAGCTAAAGCACTTGTGTTACAGGAATCAGAAACAACGACGGTACCATAACACCCAGAATCGAGACAATATAGAAAAGTAATTTTTACACATTGACCGACCGGAAATCAAAACCGGGACCTCAGCGATAGCGACACTAGTGCGGTATACTCGCTTCTCGGCTACAAAAGTCGTCTCGTCCGTCATTTAATAAAATGCTCGGTCACATTAGCCAATATTTCGACCGAGCATTTTGTCATCTAAAAAAATATTATAAATTAACAAAAAGATGATTTCTACTAAGGTATGTTTCATAAACAAGAAGAATTTGGCATTCATAAACAGGTACCTAAGCGCTGGATCGAACTTCCAGCAAAATAAATTCTCGCGGTTAACGATACGACACACGACAGTAAATATAATCATAGTTCGTATAAATGTATAGATTAATTTGGAATTAAAAATAAAAGGCAGCTCAATGTACGTGGTGTAATTTAGCAAATGAAATTTGGAAAGTTGGATTGCATTATTATAATTTAGCACAGTTTGTCAATATAATTGATTGTGGGTGACGTTAGTGACGATTAAATGTTCGGTCACGTTGGAAAAAATGATTAATTTTCTCGGTCATATGTGGTCAGACATTTGTGACGTGACGGATACTTTACAACTCTAGGCCCTTTTTAAGAAGGCTGTATTATACAATCAATATAATTATTATCTGACAACCCGATTAGCCGTAGAAGCACAGTGTTTTGCTTTGAGCGCAACGGATTCGCTTGGGTTCGTTTTGTTAGGGTCAATATCGGAAACTAACTTGTCTAATTTAGTTTGGGCCTGGGTGTGCTGGGAGAAGCCCTCGGCCAAAAAAGAAACCTGTTTGGAACCTCGTAACTAAAAGATGTTTATGCTTTAAATCACTAGCTTGGTCATTTAATTTTGCTTAATTATTATTAATGATATATATTATTTTTAATGAAATTTATAAAAAAATTTTTTTTCGTTTTTATACAATGAAAAAAAAACGTAAATTATGATTTTCACACAGCTACTTTTTTTAAAATTAGTTTTTAAGATACCCTCTACCTTAACAATAATTTTGGCTCACGATAAATAGATCCATCTGGGATATGGTGCTAGTTTAGGATGAGCACTCTTAATTAGCTTTACTTTTGTAAAATTGTAGATAGATAAAGAAAAAATAAAACACTGTCTCAGTATCAGAATTGCGCCCGATTGACATTTGTATCGATTCGGGAACCGCATTTCTGGAACAAAGGTAGATCATCTTGCGTATCCAGTGGCGTTTTTACATCTCTGTGGTCATGCGGGGCACACTTGACCTACATTCTGAGACTTTCCTACACGGATTGTATCTGTTTTTCATGCAAATATCTTGTGTGCTGTAGTTTTTATCAACAATACGGTCACTGTTATTTTGGGAATTGGTTCCCAATGTATTTTTGATGAGAGAATCAGCTTATATTATTTTACTACTTACTTTTAGTCGCTATTAAGTACGAGTAATAGAATGGATTATAAATCGAAATTGTAACAGATAAAATCTAAATAATTTTGCTGTCAATAATAAATTTATGATCACAAATAACGGAGGACTCGGTGAATAGTAAGTAGTTTATTTTTGTAAAATGATAAATAAGTCGAAAATGTATTCATAAAGTGAAAACGAACGAATAAATAGGGTTCACTTTGTGTCACTTAAAAAACGGTGATTAACACCAACAACAACAGTTGTTTGTGTTAATCACCGTTTTTTAAGTATCATTTATTCTTAAATATGTATTGAATGAAAGTCAGTCACGTCTGTTGTTTCAATTTAATTTCAGGCAAAAAACATTTAAGTTCTATCACATTCAGATCTAAATGTGTTTTACTATTGTTATTTATCAGGTCACTAAATGAAAAGTTTGAAAATCTGTCGATGTAAGGCTGTTCATAGATTAATAGCACCTTCAGTTGTTTTTGCAATTTGAAAAGAGCCGTCATTCTTCGTTCTGTGTTTGTGAGCATCTCGGAAACGCGGCGCAAGGCAGAAAGTCACTTAATAAACCAGAGAGCCATCCAAAATTTAGCACTCATTATTTTTCTCCTTAAGTGCGGTCACATTTCTTGGTTCGGTTGAGTGCCATTCGATACATCTTTGACGGATATCAATATATCGTGCACAAGTGTTTTTTTTACTTCGCTCTTACTTAGGCATTTCTATACCTAATAGATATTTTGGGTTCATGACTATATTGAAAGTCACGAATAAAAACTTAACTTAGGTTACTCTAACCACTGTTAACTTTCACGTGCAGGCTTGTGTTGATTTAAGACATTGTCTGTTTGAGAGATTTGATTCATCTATCTAGGTAATGAGCACGGAAGGTATAAGAATTAGAGGCAAGTCGCCGTTTGGATGGATAAATATGGTGAAAGTGACCACCAATAGCAGTCTACAGGCATCCATACGCCTACAAAGAGCAGAACGGTCGGTTACGCTAGGAGAGTGCAGCTTAGCCAAGCTTAGCATTCTCTTAGTGATTTGCTGCCAAATCTCAAATGCTGCCCAGCTGGGTCATATCTTTTCGTTGCCACTGCCACAATGTCCGAGGAGCAAGGTATTCGACCAGTGCGTCCTACCAGTGATGACCTACGGAGCCGAAACGTGACAGTTAAGCTGGTCCATCGACTTCACGTCTCTTAGCGAGCTTTGGAAAGGTCGGACGCTTTGAATTTCGTTAAGAGCTAAAATCCAAAACGAGGTTATCCGGCATAAAGTGGCAGTGGGCCGGCTACATCTGTCGCAGAATCGATGAAAGGTAAAGTAAACGGGTTTTCGAGTGGAGACCACGCCTAGGCAAACGTAGTATAGGACGCCCTCTAGCTCAAAGGAACGACTGCCTTAGGAAAATGGATGGATGGATGAAAAAGGCGGAAGATCGTGCTCTGTGGCGCTCTTTGGGGGAGGCTTTCGTCCAACAGTGGACTGCAATAGGCTGACATGATGATAACTAGAATGACATCATCATCACTTCAGCCACAGGACGTCCACTGCTGAACATAGGCCTCCCCTAGTGATTTCCAGATTGGCCGGTTGGAAGCGGCCTACATCCAGCGGCTTCCTGCAACCTTTACCAGGTCACCTGTCCACCTTGTTAATAACTAGATTAAAATTTAACAATATAAATGAAAGTTCCACCCAGTAACGGTATTCAGTGGTGGTCGATTAGAAAACGTTAAATTTTATTTAGATTTTTTCCATTATATTTTAACACTATCATAAACTCATGGGCTGGCACTGACTCCAACAAAACTGATTAGGTACTTAAGTGTTCATATTATTTTTTGCATTTTAGTTTTTTGAAGTCGGTTTTTTAAAAATAAAATTTACTATTTCATCTATTTTAGTGATACATCCTTAACAAAACAAATAATAAGAGTGCAAATAAAAGTTACCTGCTGAACACCGATTTCATCCCTTATTTTTCCGACCTTAAGAGGTAATTTTTTTTCGAAAATTTTAAATATAGGTACCATCTTTGAAGTGTACTTTATTCAAAAACGAAAGAATCATCAAAATCAGCTCACATTTGCCGAAGATATTGGGTAACATAGATACAAAAATCTGTTGGCGCGGTCTGAAGTCCATGCAATGTTTGATGATTTTCTTATAGATCCATCATCAGAACTTGATCAAATTCACATGAGACCATTCCGAAAGTATTTCCATTCGAACAAAAAAATAATTATCGAAATCGGTTATCGTGGTAACGAATGATTGCTGAACATACTTTTAAAAAAAAGATCCTGACGAATTGGGAACCTCCTTCTTTTTTTAAGGCCGGTTAAAAAGTGCATTTAAATTTGTATGGCGAGAAAAGCTGGACTTTCTAAAAAAAAACAGGCAAAATAAACCAAAATTCAGAAACGTTGAAGAACTCTTTTCTCGTAGTTGATTATTCATATTTATGTGACATTTTATTTCAGCACACATCTATCCAGTCCCATGCCATTTACTATAAAGATTATAATGGCCTTCAAAGCTGTCGGAGCCGATGGAGTCCCAATAGAAGCCTGAAGGGCGATGGGCCCTCTTGGGGTGGACATCTTAACCTACCTTTACAAGCGCAAACTTTTAAACGGGATAATCCCGAGCCAATGGAGAATGAGTACTATTACTGCGGTCTTCAAAGGCAAGGGATCGGTGCAAGAGTGCAGCAATTGCCGTGGTATAAAGGTCATGTCCTACACCACTCCTTGAGCGGATTGTGGAAACCGGCAAGCCACGTAGGAAACAAATGTCTGGCCATGCCGCTACCGCCAGGTCCTGGCAAAAGGGGTAGACCCAAGAAATGCTGGCTTGAGGTCGTGAGGGCTGACATGCGTGCCAATGGTCTCACAACTAGAGACGCTCAAGACCGCGCGAAGTGGAGGAGTAGATCAAGGAAAGCGGACCTTGAGCTCCAAAGCAATGGCTTTGGACGCCGGGATTGACCGTATAGATGAAGTAGAAGAACTTCCTTTTTAAATAAATGAGTTTAATCGCATTATGATTTATAATATTTTCTGCGTGAAACGAAAACTTTTCTCCGCCTAATGTGAAGCATAGTTTACTTACTAAGTGAAGTACCTGCTGGTGGGTGATGCAAAAATAGATAATTTACAATCAACCTAGTTTAATACCGATTATCTTAATATAATATATAAACGATATTATATTAGTATTTATATATTTTTATTTTATTATGCAATTATGTCTTTGAACGATTCTTATTTCTCAGCAAACTCCTCAACTTCCTTTCATTCTTGCAATGATTCTTTGAATGATTCTGGCATTGAGACGCTTTGTAACCAACTCCAAAATTGTTTCTTAAACTAAAAGAACAACTTAAACATTTGCCATATTAATGCTCAGAGTATTGCTAAGCATTATAATGATTTATTGGACAGCTTTTCATCAAATCTTATACACGCTATTCTTGTTTCTGAATCCTGGCTTAAGCCCTCACTACCTTCAGTTGCGCATAGCTTGCCTGGTTTTATTCTCATCCGAAATGATCGCACTGGAAAAGGTGGCGGCGGCGTGGCTATCTATCTCAAATCAGATATTCCATACAAAGTCATTTGTTCTTCTCCCTCCAATTATTCGGCTTCTGCGGAATATTTGATCATCGAGATGCCCTCCCACTGTCGATTACTTCTCGCAGCTGGAACTCGTCTTGGAGTCGCTAAGCGCTGATTATTCCCACCACATCATAATGGGCGATTTCAACACTGATTTATCCAAGGATTCCGCTCGATCCCATAAATTTCTTACTCTGCTTAAGTCAACTGGTTTTCTCCATCTTCCATTTCAACCAACTCACCATAACATTGGCTCTTGCGATACATGGATAGATCATGCATTGACCTCTTCTGTTCAGTCTGTACCAAACCATGGTCAATTGCTAGCTCCTGGTTTTTCTAGGCGCGATCTGATTTTTTTGTCGTATAAACTGCTTAGGAGTTATGGACGTATCAACTATGAAAACCTACAGCGAGATGCGATGTTGATCAACTGGGAACCCCTAGTGGCCGCTAAAACCGTCGACCTTAAAATTGAGCTGTTTACCAGGAATATTCTAGAACTTTTTGATAAACATGCACCCACCCACACAGTCAAAGTCAAAGTCAAAAATCATTTATTCAGTTTAGGGCAGAAAACTGCCACTTATGAACGTCAATAATAACATTATTGGCCCATATGGGGCAGAACATGTCTCCTTATTTTTTGGGCCCTACTAGCGCTTCGAGACAAGACACAGACAATCTGGCAAGTGCTGAGAAGAAACGCCGGAACAAACTCAGTCACCACTAGCTGCCACAAAAAAAAAGGAAAAGAAAATAATGTATACCTGTGCGAGCAGGGCAGTATTTAATTCCAGACATTTTTGTCATTTAAATAGTCATTAACAGTAATACTGTTAATGACTATTTAAATGACTGAAATGAAATGATGATGAAATGAAATTATACTATAATAACCCTTTTTCATCAAAATAATCTTAGCATGCGATTTACAGTTCGCATAAGGCGACCACCGGCGCCATGGTTAACCGAAACAATTCGCACAGCTATGTCTAGACGAAACAGGGCTTTCCGTCGTCTTAAAAAGAGCAGGTCTGATGAAAATTGGGCCTTGTATAAATCAGCGCGTAATCGGTGCAACCAGATGATACGAACCGCCAAACGTCATCATATCCACCATGAAATTCATAACTCTTCTGCTTCGAATGTCTGGAAATTTCTTAAGTCACTGGGTGTTGGTAATCCAATGATCTTCCTATTTCTATGAATCTTAATGATATCAACCGCCACTTTACATATCTACCAACACTCAATGCAATCACTAAAGCTAACACTTTAGCATATATTTCTGCTCTCCCTGTGCCAGATACAGTCCCTTTTTCCTTTACCCCTGTTTCCGAAGACATCATCTCAAAAAAAATTCTGACTATTACGTCTAAAGCGACCGGAGTGGATAAGATTAGTCGTCTTATGATCGCGCCATTATTGAAGCAATTTTTGCCAGTCATTACTCACATCATCAATTACTGCTTAGATTCTGGCCATTTTCCTGACATATGGCGTAAAGCTATCGTCCGTCCACTCCCCAAGGTCCCTAATCCTACTACACCTTGCCATTTTTGACCCATTTCTATTCTTCCCTTTCTGTCCAAAATTGCTGAATCTTGTGTGTTAGGACAGTTTTCTACTTATCTTTTCCAGAACGATCTACTGAATCCTCTTCAATCAGGTTTTCGTCCTGCACACAGTACAACGACCGCTCTGCTGAAGGTCACGGAGGATATCAGGTGGGGAATGGACGCCTCTAAGGTTACTGTTCTTGTCTTGATAGACTTCTCAAATGCTTTCAACACTGTGGATCACGATCTCCTCCTCGCTGTACTCTGCCATTTAAATGTTTCTGCTTCGGCACTGGAATGGTTTTCGTCTTACTTACGTGGTCGCCAGCAGTCTATCAAGACAGAGCACTCCAACTCCGACTGGTATAATGTGCCCTCTGGGGTACCACAGGGTGGCATTCTCTCTCCGTATTCGCTGCTCGTATCACCTGTATGCCGACGACCTTCAGCTATACGCACAGTCGGATATTGGCGAAATATCCGATGCAATCAAAAATGTTAATGATAGCTTAAATCACATCTCGTCATGGTCTCGTGATTTTGGTGTTTCAGTGAACCCGACTAAATGTCAGGCTATTCTTATAGGCAGTTCTAGACAGTTAGCTAAGATTAACACTGCACACCTGGATCCTGTCGCCTATGAAGGAACTGTTATTCCATATTTCTCTAGCGTTAAAAACCTAGGCCTCTTAATTGACTCGACACTTAGCTGGACTGCTCACGTAGCTGAAGTGAGCCGTAAAGTAATTATATGTTTAAGAAGTCTGTACCGCTTAAAATTCTTTCTGCCTTTAAAAACTAAACTAATGCTCATGCAGACTCTTGTCATACCCATCATTGACTACCCTGATGCCTGTTATTCTGACCTCTCTGAGGCACTCACCGATAAATTAGATCGTCTTTTAAACAGTTGCATTAGATTTATTTTTGGCCTTCGGAAATACGACCATATTTCCTGTTATAGATCCCAACTTGATTGGCTTCCCATTCGTCAGCGTAGGAACCTTAGAATCCTTGGTATTCTTTTCGCCGTTCTTAATAATCCATCGTCGCCTTCTTACCTGAAAAATAGATTTTCATACCTATGTGGCTCCCATGACCGCTCTCTCCGTTCTTCTAACAATCTACAGCTATTTACGCGTCTCCACCACTCTGCTTTCGTCTCGAAATCGTTTACAATCAGGGCTACACGACTGTGAAACTTGCTTCCCCTTGATGTTAAGAAATCTAAATCAAAACTATCTTTTAAAAATAAACTCCATAAATATTTCAATACATAATTGCAATATTTATTTATTTATTTATAGTACGTACGTTTATTTAGTCATTATATAAGTCATCATCATCATCATCATTTCAGCCATAGGACGTCCACTGCTGAACATAGGCCTCCCCCATTGACTTCCAGATTGGCCGGTTGGAAGCGGCCTGCATCCAGCGTCTTCCTGCGACCTTTACCAGGTCGTCTGACCACCTTGTGAGTGGACGTCCTACGCTGCGCTTGCCGGTACGCGGCCTCCATTCTAGAACCTTTCTGCCCCATCGGCCATCAGTTCTACGTGCTATGTGCCCCGCCCACTGCCACTTCAGCTTGCTAATCCGTTGGGCTATGTCAGCGACTTTTGTTCGTTTACGGATCTCTTCATTTCTGATTCGATCTCGCAAGGAAACACCAAGCATAGCCCTTTCCATAGCACGCTGTGCGACCTTGAGCTTTCTTATGAGGCCCATAGTGAGAGGCCACGTTTCAGTTCCATATGTCATCACTGGTAACACACACTGGTTGTAGACTTTCGTCTTGAGGCACTGAGGTATTTTGGACGAGAAGACGTGGTGTAGTTTCCCGAACGCTGCCCAGCCGAGTTGGATTCGACGATTGACCTCCTTCTCAAAATTGGATTTACCCAACTGGATAACTTGTCCTAAGTAGACATATTTGTCAACAATTTCGAGAGTCGAGCTCCCAACGGATACTGGGTAGGGCGCAACATGGGCATTCGACATGAGCTTGGTTTTGTCCATGTTCATTCGCAGGCCTACTTGTTGGGAGACTCGAGTAAGGTCATCGAGAATTGTGCTGAGGTCTTCAAGCGATTCTGCCATGACCACAATATCGTCGGCAAACCGAAGGTGAGTGATGTACTCGCCGTTGATGTTGATGCCAAATCCTTTCCATTCCAGGAGCTTGAAAGCGTCATCCAATGCAGCGGTGAACAGTTTCGGAGATATAACATCTCCCTGTCTTACGCCTCGCTGCAGAGGATTCGCCTTCGTGCTCTGCTCCTGTACTCGGACCGACATGGTGGCGTTTCTGTATAAACACTTCAACACCTCGATGTACCGATAGTCAATATGGCACTGCTGGAGAGACTGTAGCACTGCCCAGGTCTCGATCGAATCAAAGGCCTTCTCATAGTCCACGAACGCTAAACATAGTGGCAAGTTATACTCCTCGGTCTTCTGTATAATTTGCCGCAGCGTATGGATGTGGTCTATGGTACTAAGGCCTATTCGGAAACCGGCTTGTTCGGGAGGCTGGAAGTCATCGAACCTACGCGCGAGACGATTCGTGTTGACTCTCGAAAACAGCTTGTAGACATGACTTAGAAGTGAGATGGGTCTGTAATTCTTCAATAAGGTTTTATCTCCTTTCTTGAAGAAGAGCACCACCACACCCCTGTTCCACGCCTCCGGCGTTATTCCCTCGAGCAAGACGGAGTTGAAGAGTCTCTGAAGGACTTTCAGTATCGGTGTTCCACCCGCATTCAGAAGCTCTGATGTGATTCCGTCATCACCCGGCGCCTTGTTGTTCCTAAGCTGTTTGAGGGCCATCCTAATCTCGTATAGGCTGATGTCCGGGATATCTTCGGTATAGTGTCGGGTCAGCTTAGCTCTTGGATCTTCGGCTGAGCTACTTACAGGTTTAGTGACCGATGTATATAACTGCCCATAGAACTTCTCGATCTCCCCCAAAACTTCGGCTTTTGTCGACGTTATACTGCCATCCTCCGTCTTCAGCTTCGTCAGCTGGCTTTGCCCAATAGACATGTCTCTTGCGAAAACTTTGGAGCCTTGGTTCCGCTCTATCGCCTTTTTAATACTGTTGGTATTAAAGTTGCGGATATCATGTCGCAAGGACTTCCATATCCGTCTATTGAGCTGCCGATATGCCTTAGCGTCGACGGAGGTCTGCAGTGCCATTGAACGTCGTTCTGCCATGAGGTTGAGGGTAGGGTCGGTAAGCTTTTGCGGCTTGTCTTTACGACGAGGTCTCAAAAATTTTGACCCGACCGCTTGGACAGTTTCTACGAACCTGTTGTTAATCTCGTCCACTGACTCGCAGTTCTCCAGGCATTCAAAGCGGTTAGACAACTCGAGCTGAAAGCTCTCGGGGCTGTAAATATGGGCATTGGAGGGTCGGAGCGTAGACTTCATCAAACGAGACCTTTCTAGCTTGACGTTGATATTCAATGTTCCTTTGACCATTCGGTGATCACTGCCGGTTTTCACCCTGTTGATCACGGAGACATCATTGAATATTCGTGGCTTTGTGGTCATGATGAAGTCAATCTCATTTTTCGTGGAACCGCTGGGACTCATCCAGGTCCACTTCCTCTGAGGCGGCTTCTGAAAGAAGGAATTCATCGCAAAGAGGTCCTCCTTCTCTAGAAATTCGGCCAGCCTCTGTCCCCTGGAGTTCCGTTGCCCATACCCAAATTGCCCCACTCTCAGCTCATTATCGCCTCGAATACCCAGTTTCGCGTTAAAGTCCCCCATAACAACATTAAAGTAGGTCTTATTAGTATGTATGGCTCTACTGATGTCCTCATACATAGCCTCTACTTCCTCATCTGGGTGTGTAGAGGTCGGTGCATATACCTGTATGACCTTCAGCGAGTATCTATTAGATACTCTGAGTATCAGGTATGCAACCCTTCTCGACACACTACCGATGGTGACGATGTTGTTAAGAAGGGACTTGTGGACGAGAAACCCGACACCACCTTGGGACAGTTGGTCGCCCTCCCGGTAGTAGAGTAGGTTGCCGGATTTTAGGGCTATCGTGTCCTCGCCCTCTCGTCGGACTTCTGATAGCCCCACAATACTCCAGTGCATCCTACCCATTTCATCTTCCAGCTCAACGATCTTCTCGTCAGTCCTCAAGGTGCGTATGTTGTATGTTACCAGGGCCAGTCGTTGTTTGGGGTGGTAGCCGGATCGACTCCGGGGATTCTTAGCACCCCCTGCCCCGCCGTCACCCTGACCGCTACCGTAGCCAGGGACAGCGGGACCACCAGAGACTGGGGGCCTGGTCCTATCTGTTCTCGTCATTTGGGGGGGTATTGCCAATACTCGCCACGCTTGGCAGGCGGGTTGGCGAGCGCAGTTTTTTATAATATTTCGCACGAAGGCGCTGCTGCCCGTCTCGTACTGCAGGAATTAGTCACCTTTTACGACACGCCTCCTGTTGGCGGTTAGGAAATGTATTCTTTACGGCCGTCCCCACACGACATTTTATAAGTAGTATATGTATATGTATTGTGCATTGATTTTATTTATATAGGTAATTATTTGTATCATATTAAGCTTACCACGTAATTTGTTAATGTAAGGTAATTCTTATATCGGACCTTTACCGCACCCATTACTTGTTTTTCTACATGACCCCTAAGGTTAGCTGGCAGAGAATGCTTTTAGCATTAAGTCCACCTATTGTACACTTTTTAAAGTTTTGTGCAATAAAGTTTTTAAATAAATAAATAAAATAGTTACAAGATTTCAATGTAATACTCGTACCAACACCTATTTTGAGTAATTTAAAATTTAGTAAAATCGAGAGCAATAGAAACTATTGTTATACACGAATTGTTTTCGTGTTCGAATTCAAGATTCATTTCTAATGCTTCAAAAATACGTCTCCTGGTTATATATTGTTATATATTTTACTTTCTTATCTTTCCTACTTCAATATATGCAGAAATAAGTTATAATTTTTAATTTTAGTTTTATTCTTGCTTTTCATTAGGATTTAATTTTCATTGTGTAAGAGTAAACATTTTTTAAATCGTTGTAGACTAAGCCAATGTCATGTTCGGCTATTCGGCCTACTTTAACGATGTATTATTTAACAATTTAAATAGGTATGATTAAGCTTTAATTTGTATTCTTTTGCTGTACCGTAAATAAATAAATAAAACAAACTTGTAAATTAACTATTTCCCTTGTGTTCAATTACAAATACACGTTCCCAAAGCGAACCGTCGACATAGCTTGTTCATTAAGAATTCTTTTGTCACGCAATAATTTCAAATGGTCTTGTAAAGTCGGACCAACATTATGCAATAAGCAACTTTTTATAGTAATTTACGGATTGCAAATTTTATGAAGCCATTTTATTGTTTAATTTATCTGATTGATCAAAGTTAGATTGTTAAAGGACATTGAAATGGATCCAATTATTTTTCATATCCACCCAGATAAGTAGGTACTTGTGTTATGATTTGGTAATAAAGCACTTGCTTAGTTTTTAATTCACTATAGTTTTGTGTATCCCATTTTCATTTTAAGTCTGTCTAACTGTCCAAACGGAAGTAAAGAGTTTAAGAAAGTAAATCACTATTAGCATTGAAAGCCTCAAAATAAACAATATAAACAGGTATTATATTTATCGGACCAACATATTCGCTACCTGCCTTAAAAAAAGTATTCTCGCTTCCCCATACTAACTTTAAGCATAGAATAAATAATAGTTTCGAGATGCAGGAGCATGGTTTTTGTAGGTTCCTTCCACTTCCCATTTACGCATTTCTTAAGGTTACTATTTATAATCTTTAGAAAAGCAGAAACAGATGTTAATTTAAACAACTACCGATAACTATGTGTACAAAAGCTATTAGGCTGAGGCTAGGCAGCTTCTAAATAAATATCGGAACAAAGTGGCCGGCATAAAGTAATCTGTTTGTTTGTCGTTTCTATCGAGGGATATTCCTGTATGTATCGTAACGTAACCCAACCCAATCAGTAACTCGGAAAAAGTTGGTCCGGAATTCCGCCTTCTTGTTTATCTCTAGTTGTTTTCGAGTTCGTCGACACAGATGTGTTATTATTGTTAGAAATAATTTTGTGTGATCAGGTTGAAAGAAACAAACTGTCTAAAGCTTTAATAATTATATTAGATTTTTATTTAAAATCGAGGTATTATTTATACCGAACCATATCAATTTACTTACGACAGAATGCGTTCGTGTCTCTCCAACATTCATGTAGATATCAGGACATTGTGTACCCACAAGTTAATGCCTTCGCATTATAATTCGAATAAAAGCCGCAAACATTTGTAACGAACTCTCCCCTTTTGTTTTTTTAGTGTTGTAATTAGTAAGCGAAGGTCAAATCCATTATGTTGCATTTGTAATGAAAAACTCTTCATTACAAAAATTCCACTGTGAATTTCGTTCTGGCATTTCTTTAAAATATTCCTCGTTTGCTACAGTCGCTCATTGTTGAGGATCGTGACTCGCTGGGCGACAATCTTTCTCCATTTGTTCGGGACTTTTACGAAAGCTCGTAGTACCTACATATAACGGTATTTGTACGTTTCATAATTCATTGCGACTATTTCATCCGCGTCTTTGTTTTCTTTGAGGTGTTGTGGGTAACGCATTAATTTTGATAATGAGTCATGTGTGTAGGAAGATAAGACTGATGCATTGTGGTTGACAACATTGTGGTGGGTTTTTTTTGCAATCATCCAAGGATGAAGCTTAAAAAAGAAAATGATGTGTTACAAAATAAGTTCATAAGAATACTGGATTTTTAACCTGGTACTAGGGCTAGATAAATTTCTGAGTATAGTTTAATGCAGTTGATGAACCTTTAAGAAGTTCTTAGTTTGCATAATTAGATTTAATTTTTACTTTATTTTGGGCATTATATGTCATTGTATTTGGAAATAATAGGATAGAGATCAAGTGAAGGTAATACATTTCCCAGTTTGTGAAATTTACTTCATTCGTATTGTGTGTAATTTAAGGAGTGTATTAAACATTATAATTATGAGCCATTACTTTAATAACAGCCAGCTAGCTCGTAGGAACGCGTAACTTTAATAAAAATGGGAAACTTTTACGCCATGTTAAATAGCTACTACATAATATCCAGCTAGATTAGAAGCAACTTGCTAGATCTAGATAAGGCCTAAATAGTACTTACCTAGATTTACTATTTAAAAAATTATACCGTTTAAAGAATTAGTAGAGAAATTGCGATGAGAAAGATGATGCTACTAAAGAAAATTTGTTATTATCTTATATTTGTATTTAACCTACTTCATTTTAACAAGTCAACCTAATTATTCAACTACAGAATTGTTTTAAAACTCAAAGATAGAAAAAAAAACTCAAACTAGAATTCCCATTTTCCGTACGGGGAAGTGTTTAAAGCTGCCCCAACATTAGGGTGTTTTCAACACACGCGGATCCCTTTTAAAAGACATCGCAGGTTAATAAAAATATTGATAAATTAATATCAGAAGTCAGAACTGTTTTATCAAGATTATTACACTTTTATCAACCAACGAAACGTTGTCACAAATTTTTTTATTAAAAAAATTTTTTGTTGTAAAAATATGTTTTTATATGATTTGAAATTAATAAATATTTCATCATATAGTTCAGTTCGTTTGAAGCTACTTATTAAATTTCAAGTAATAATTTTAGTCTCGAAAATAAGATAGATGTAAATTTAAGAAATTTCTGATTCCAAGCATACATAGGTAATTTAATTATTTGTCCTTATTTTAATTCAGTTAGTAAGCAATAGTACAACACATTTCGCGACGAAGTTTAAGTGCATCGTAACTTCCTAAGTATATTACCATGCTATACAGACAATAGTCCTAATAAAAAACAGTACTTACCAACTAACGTGTAACTCAGTTTTCGCCTCAATTGCCACCACAACTACATATTCTTTTCCAGTTATGAAGTGTTTGACTTTCAAATTCGGACTATTGCCTACTACGCTACGGCACAGACCCACATCAATATTATTTGCGTTACACTGTCATAGTTCAAAGTTTGTCAAACTTTTTGAAGTGACGATCTGACTCTGATTATATTGGAGAAAGTTAGGTTTTAAATATTGCTACATTTTGTAGAGCTAGATCCTTATCATCCGACATTTGTTTTTACTGTGGCCACTCCTAATTTCTGTCCGTCGATTTTTTCCGTGTACTAGATAGACTTTAAGCGCGTTTAGAACTTTTTTCACCATACATTCTATACTAATATTATAAAGCTAAAGAGTTTGTTTGTTTGGTTGAACGCGCTAATCTCAGGAAGTACAGGTTCGAATTGAAAAATTATTTCTGTGTTGAATACTATTATCGAGTAAGGTTTTGGGCTTATTACATCACGATACGACCGAAAGGAGCGGCGTATTAATGAAAAATGTTGCAAAAACGGGAAAAAATATTATTTTTGAGTTAATTTAAAAGTTCTAAAAAAGTCCATGACAGCTTATGGGTCAATTTCAACAAGTCCATTTTTTTTGTCATTACGGTGAACTTTTTTATTTATAACTTTTTTTGAAATAAAACCATGTAGTATTGTTATTTATGATATTGTTATGATTAATCTTTACTCGACATCAAATTGAGTTCATATACTTAGGAGATATAGTACTTTAAAATTTTGGTGTCACCGAAATTAAAGAATAGTTCACCGAAATGAAACTTCTCATCACCGAAATGAAAAACGCGAGTCACCGCAATGAAATTACTTATGCAGTCACCGAAAAAAACTAAACTGTTACCACGCAATGCACCTAAAATGCTGCTATCCTAGTTCCATAATTACTTACCTAAGTTTTGAAGAGTGCTATCACACAGTACAGGTTATCCTTTTCTGACTATACTATAATGGTATTGAAAGTATTAATTAAAATGTACCATACATGGATATTAACTTATTTAAACTTCAATTCATTTAGGAACGTGTGAGAATAAAACAACAAAAATAACAAATATATTGTAATAATCAACCATAAAAACTGAAAAGATAAAAATAATATCAACACATAAGTACCTAATCAGTTACTTTTGGAGTCGGTGCTATCCGATGAGAGTTTGAATGTTTTCGTTTGCACCGACTCCAAAAGTAACTGATTAGGTACTTATGTGTTGATATTATTTTTATCTTTTCAGTTTTTTGAAGTCGGTTTACTTTTTTTTATAAAATTTACTTATTTCATCTATTTTTAGTGATACATACAGTGATAATCCTCAACAATACTATTCTTTTCAGTGCAAACATAAGTTAACGGCTGAAAACCGATTTCATCCCTTATTTACCCACCTTAGAGGTTAAAATTTTCCAAAAAATTTTCAATATACCATCTTTAAAGTATAAGCTATTCGATAAAGAAAGAATCATCAAAATCGGTTCACAAATGCCGAAGATATTGGGCAACATAGGCACAAAAATCAGTTGGCATGGATGGAGTTCATGCAAAGTTTGATGATTTTCTTATAGATCCCATCATCAGAACTTGATCAAATTTATATGGGACCATTCCGAAAGTATTCCCTTTCGAACAAAAAAAGAAGTATCGAAATCGGTTAACCTGGTAACGAATGATCGCTGAACATACATAAAAAAATAAATTAAAAAAAACAAAGATACTGACGAATTGAGAACCTCCTCCTTTTTTGAAGTCGGTTAAAAATATACAGGTTGCACCCTTTCCATGTTCAAAGGGTCCAAACTCTACAGCCTGCTGACTATCCGCGCAGGATTGCATTCTGCAGAATCATGTTAAATAAAATAAGGGAAGACCTGCAATTTTTCAATAAAATGTTGTGAACGAATGATTCCTCATGCCGGAAAGATGGATATCTCAACATCCACAATCTACATAGCTAGCAAGTAGAAAACCCACATTTGATGAGGGAAGATCGGTCCCAAGTTCAATTTAAAGTTAACTTGTGGACTGGGATTATTGGCGGACAGGTGATCGGGCTATATGAACATCCAGCTACACTGAATAGTGAAATTTACCTTAATTTTTTACAAAATGATTTACCCGGCATGCTAGGAGATATCAGTTTAGAAGTGAGGCGGAGAATGTGGCTTAAAAATGATGGGTGACCAGCTCACTACGCAATAGTAGTAAGAAATTATTTGAATCAACACTACCCACAGAGGTGGATAGGCCGGCTCGGCCCTATTTTATGGCCACCCAGATCGCCGGATCTAAATCCCTTGTTTTTTTTTTTATTGCGGATGTCTGAAAGACCTTGTCTACGCGAGACCAGTATCCTCAATAACATAGTTGCGGACTCGCATACAAAATGCAGCTGCATACATAAAAACGTCTGGTTACGCGAGCCGCATCAAACATCTATATATATAAAAGAAGAAACTGACTGACTGACTGACTGACTGACATGCACAGCCCAAACCGCTGGTGCTAGAGATTCCAAATTTGGCATGTAGGTTTCTTATAAGGTCTAGGGGTGCACTAAGAAAGGGTTTTTCAAAATTCACCCTCTAAAGGGGTGAAATGGGGGCCCAAAGTTTGTATGGGGAAACAAGATTAGTCACTCTTTTATTCAAAACTTCACAGGAGTGAGTTCTCCTTACGATAAATGAGTAAACATGTTTCAGATTTTTTGAAAAGTCAACTCCTAAAAAGGGGAAGGGGGCTGACAAAGTCTGAAAATCAACATGGGTATTGTTTCTATGGTTTATCGGGTCGCTGATTACGAAAACAACAACGATTTTAAAATGTAACGTTGCGGACGTGAAATTCCATCTCCCTTGTTGGGATGCGATGGGGTTGAAATGTCTATCAATATGGGTGTAGATTTTATGGTTTTTTGGAACTTTGATTTTAAAATGAATATTGTGAACATGAAAATTCTTGAAATTATTTGTGCCAAATTGCAATCCAATTGGGCCAGTAATTTCGGAGCTAATCGGTTGTAACAGACGGACTGACAGACAGCCATACGTGATCCCAACACAAAGGTTCTATTTTTGCATTTGATGTATACCCGCGTTATCCTAAAATTAATAAATCGCTATATTATATCATATCATATCGTGTTTTGATAGTCATGCTAAAAATATTGTCTAGAAGTTTTGTAGTTTTTTAAATTACTGAGTTTGACATTCATACTTCACTTAAAATCAAATCTAACGCGAGCGAAGCCGCGGGCTAAAGCTAGTTCTTTTATAAAAAGATGCCGGGCGTGTATCAGAGCGCAAGGACGCCAATTCGAACATTTATTGTAATTTTAATAAAAAATTAATAAAAACCAGACAAAGTTTAAGAGATACAGAAAACATAAGCTTATTATACCTTTTCGGAAAATAGAATAACTAAGATTTTTTAAAAGTTAATGGGCACGATGAGCGCCATACATTTTTTTAACATGGTAGTTGACCAAACATGAGGAAAAATAATTTTATGTTTTTTTTTGGAACATTGTTTTTTTGAAGCACTTCGTGATTAGTTAGCTCAATTTTAACCATTGTTATTGATAGCAAAACTATTCTTTTAGAAATAAAAAAAAACTGAATTAGAAAAAGTCCGTATTTGTAAAAATGGCACATTAAAAACTAACTGAAAGTGGCATTTAAAAAAAAAACTAACTCAATTATCTTGAAAACCGAGATATTTTTACTAAAGTCAAAATTTGAGATTAGAGAGGTCTTGACGAAACCTATCGACAGTTAAAGGTTTATCCATTGTTTCTGGGACACCCTGTATATCTTTACAACTTTTTCAGATTCTTATATTAAAAGATTTTAATTATTAGTTTTGATAACACAAAGATACTGTAATATACAGGGTCTAACGAAAAAGTGAAATAAAACTCTAAGGGGTTATTCTACGGCTAAATTACATCAACTTTTTCTATGAGACCAACATCGAAATCGCAAAAAAAAAAACACTTTCCGATACTAAAACGCGACCAGCTGGCATCAGTTTGTATGAAAACGTCAATTTTTTTTTTGAAATTTTGATGTTGGTCCCATAGAAAAAGTTGATTTAATTTAGCCGTAGAATAACCCCTTAAAGTTTTATTTCACCTTTTCGTTACACACTGTATAATGTAAAATAAAACAAACGTAATCTCTTGTTATTTATCTTCACAAAATCTTATTGTGTATTAGTCATTAATAAATCAGGTAGCACAAAAATCTATCTTTTGGATGGGGACACGACTCTAGCAAAAATATTTCGGAATTTAAACAACAAAGGTTAATATTTCGGAAACCGATCACTGAATCGAAAAATGGTCTTCACAACCTCGCAATATATTTGAAAGACCCATCCAACGATACCCCAAACGATGGGGTAGACTAAAAATAAATAATTTATCCCTTCTTTACGTGTAGGGGAGATACCCTAGAATTTTTGTTTTCAAGATATTATTGTACCATTCTGTCGGCGTGTTTAATGTTTATACTCGTGCAAAATTACAGCTTCCTAGTACAAACAGTATCTGTGCTAGGCCGTGGACTGACAGACGGACATGGCGAAAGTATAAGGGTTCCTTTTGTACCATTTTGATACGGAACCTAAAAAAGCACGTGTTCAATATTTTTGAATTACGTTTAAAGTGGACTAATTATCATAATTTAGTCAAATAGCCTATTGCCCACGCGAGCAACAACTGAGATTATTCTTTTAACTAGTAGACATTCTAGTCCCCAAAACAAATATATTCCTTGTGCAACTAAAATGTAACAAAAGAAATTATGGTCTGTTTTTCACCGAAGTGAAATAATTTGTCACCGGAATGAAAAAAAAAAACACCGAGATGAAGATAAAAATCATCGAAATGAACAACTTCTCACCGAAATGAAAAAAAGTCACCAAAATGATATTTTTTCTCATTTCGGTGTCAATTTAGGTCACCGAATTCACCGGAATGAGATCACCGTCATGAAAAACAGCCAATAGAAGTTAACACTACAAGCACAGTATTTATGATAGAAATAAATTGATACTACCTACTTGATCGGGCGACATTAAGTAAAAGTACATATATTTAATAAACATATCGGATCATTGGATCACAACTTTTATCCACTCACGTGAATGAAAAAAAAAGCGGTCCCAAGTCACCGGAACCCACTACTTACGTTTTTGGTGGGAACACCAGACAAGCAACACGCGTCCTCTCACATCAAACGCTTAGGCGTCCCTGGTGCGCAAGTTTACTGCGCAGTAGCGAGAAGCTAGTGTTGTTGGATGCCTAGATATTCGCGTACAACGAAAATTCACCGCGGTGAAAAATCTAATTTGGACACGTGAATTTGTTCTTACCATTCATTAAATACAACAGATTTTGTAATGAAGTTTCCGCAATAAAGTACTGCCACTATTTAGGATTTAAATAAAAAAAAGGAAATCCCTAAAAAATCAACTGTTTTTATTATATGATTAAAAGTATACTGAAAAACAAATTGTGCCGCTTCACCGGTATGAAAAACTTAGGTGTTTATATATTTTTTTTCCTTATTAGCGACAATCATAATGGAAAAATATTTGTAGGCTGCTGTAGGAGACAACATTTTTCATCTAAAAAAAAATATTACAAGTTAAAAGTGCCATCCTGCACTAGCAGTTTCAGCCATGCCGTTTACGATTTGGTGCTGGGAAAATCACCCTTATGTCTTTCTTTTAAGGTTAACTTACTGTAACCTTTTTTACGGTAATCAAGTTTGATAAAAAAAAAATTTGGTCGTTGATAAAGACTGAGTGACAGATCGAACTCCACGCAGGTGAAGCTGCGGGCGGAAGCTAGTTTTATATAATTCAAGAACAAGATGCTTCTCAGATTTTAATCTTCCTTCATGCAACCATGTGTATTTTTGTTACACGTTTTATTGGGGAAACATATTTCACAAGTTCCCTGAGCGTTAGTCAAGTTCTAAATAATTTTCGCGTGTGCTCGATAGTTTTCGTTTAGGGCAGAGTAATGGTGGGCTATTACGACGGTTAGGCTCAATCCTTCGGTGTCTCAGTTGCGTGTTTCCAGAATCAATCACCTCTCTTATGTTCGATGGACTTCACTCTGGCTAATGTTGGGTACGGGTCTGCCCTTATTTTGGGACTATTTTGAACACATTTCATGTGTTCTATGTAGTAGATAGTATCGGTGTCACATCAGGCCGGTAATGCTTTTAGGTGATTGATTCAAAAACTTTTATAAATTAACGAAATCGGGAAATGCGAAATGAAGGGTGATGTTTCAAAACAAAAAAAAAACTTTCTTTTCCACCCAGGCAAATTTGTGACTTCATCATCATCATCATCATCATTTCAGCCATAAGACGTCCACTGCTGAACATAGGCCTCCCCCATTGACTTCCAGATTGGCCGGTTGGAAGCGGCGTCCAGCGTCTTCCTGCGACCTTTACCAGGTCGTCTGACCACCTTGTCAGTGGACGTCCTACCGGTACGCGGCCTCCATTCTAGAACCTTTCTGCCCCATCGGCCATCAGTTCTACGTGCTATGTGCCCCGCCCACTGCCACTTCAGCTTGCTAATCCGTTGGGCTATGTCAGCGACTTTTGTTCGTTTACGGATCTCTTCATTTCTGATTCGATCTCTACCTCAATAATACCTCAGTGCCTCAAGACGAAAGTCTACAACCAGTGTGTGTTACTAGTGATGACATATGGAACTGAAACGTGGCCTCTCACTATGGGCCTCATAAGAAAGCTCAAGGTTGCACAGCGTGCTATGGAAAGGGCTATGCTTGGTGTTTCCTTGCGAGATCGAATTTGTGACTTAAGACCAACAAACTAATCCACGGTGTTGAAATACAATTTGCACTTTCTTTAACGGAAATAGTTTAGTATTTAAGCCATACATCATCATAAGTGCAAAACTTTATTCTGTTTATAATTAGCCAAGATCTTTTTCTGACATTTATGTTAATTTAATATTGTAAATCAATTTAATCTTTTAGCGTCTTGGATGAATTTCTGTTAGCTTTTAAGATGGCTGTTAAATAAATGAAATGAATAAATGAAATTACGAATTATATTTACAAGAAGTATAAAAGTAAAGTTAAAGTTGATAGTAATATTGTAGAATCAAAAAACTCTTTCAGTGCCATCAGCAAATAATCATTTAATGATTTGTGAGTTTTTAACTGTATTCAAAAGAGGAAGAGATTCTCAATTTGTTTTTTATAGAAAATATTTTGGTCTAACTACTTACTATCGATACTACTACATCTGTTTTAAATTGTAGATTTCTGTCCGTATAAGAAAACATATTACTGCTTAGTTAATCTACCCCAGCATTAAACTTTTCCATTTCACTCCACGAAACTATGATTAATAACGCTGACTGCGTATTGCGTGTATCTAAATTACAGCCAATAATAATTACAGCTGCGGAATAAAGATGTTGTTCTGATCCGATTTTATCAGATTAATGGTTAAAAATATTATGTTGAAAGTTTTAGTGTTCTTTAATTTACTTAGTTTAGGCTTGTTTTTTGGCAATTTCAAGGTCCCATAATAGAGCTGTTGTGTCAGTAGTAAAATTGTGTACCTTTTTTTTACATGAAATTGTTTTACACATTGTATGCATATTACTGCTACGCACATCTAGGGCGTAGTTTTACAAAAAAAAGGGTGTGTCGCAGCCAACTAGCTTATTTAGCTATTAAATTAACAGCTTAGCCTCTTTACTAAAAGGCGCTGTTCAACTAGCGGCCTGAATGATGTTCAGCCATTTAATAAATAGCTAAGCCAGTGCCAGGCTAGGCTTGGATCAAAATAATTTAATTTATCGTGCTTCCCGCACGGGCAAAGCTTATCTCAGATGGCGCCAGTGTGTTTGGATTTGACAACCATTGTCAACCAATGTACACGTAAATGTCAATGTTAGATTTTACGATTTATTTTTTATTTTGACGCAAGTGTGACACACTTTTGACAACTTATCATAAACTTTATCGTAGTGATTATTTGATTAGTGGCAGCAACGGCAGAATCGCTGATTATATAATCATAACAGCAGAACCAAACACAATGCGACACCTATTAGGATAAATTATGTGCAGTGTGTTCCCCCTTACTTGCCTACCCTCCTATTCATTATTATAGTCATTTAAATTAAGCTGTACATTTTGCCACCCGGCCCTAAAATCCACATACTGTCAATAGGTATGACGTCGGCAAGCAACTTTGTTGGTGTTTTTCAGTTTAATTGCATTTAAGCAAAAAAATAAATACAATGGAAGAGTATAGTAACAAAAATAATGTGTTTAGCTGTAACTGACTCAAGCGGTTTTCTAATGTCATAAATTTTTTTTTAGTTAGGGTTCCGTTCCTCAAAGGAAAAAACGGAAGGTGTGTTTCACTTTGTTTTCCGCATGTCTGTCAGTCCATATGTCTGTTGAACTTAAATCATATACTTAGGTCTAAAGTCCCTTGAAGCTGTCAATCAAACTTCGAAGTTAAAGTAAAAAAAGATACGACCGCTTATGCCTGAAAAAACGTATATTTCGACACTCTCAAGGGAAATAAAATGTATAGGGTACTTTCCGTTCAACTAGAACTATGAAATTAAGCAAGTAATATCGTCTTACGAGATCGAATCAGAAATGAGGAGATCTGTAAAAGAACAAAAGTTGCTGACATAGCCCAACGGATTAGCAAGCTGAAGTGACGGCCGATAGGGCAGAAAGGTTCTAGAATGGAGGCCGCGTATCGGCAAGCGCAGCGTAGGACGTCCACTCACAAGGTGGACAGGCGACCTGGTAAAGGTCCCAGGAAGACGCTGGATACAGGCCGCTTCCAACAGGTCAATATGGAAATCAATGGGGCAGGCCTATGTTTAGGCCTTTATCTTCCTTTCTCAAATAATAATATGGGATATTTAACCGTTTTGCACGTATTTAAATAAGGCAAGTTACGAGTATAAATGCTTTATGAAAGGGGCGAAGCGTCATCGCTCTTGGGCGCATGTAGACGGTTCAATTTCGTCATGCGGGTAGGACTCGTAACTCCGTTTAATTTCAGAATAATTTGACAACTTGTACTTGATTGTCAATCGGTTTCGTACCTTTCGGGAACCGTAGCCCGAACCCGACTCACGCTTAACCTGTTTTTATTATTTATTGTTTTAGTTAAACTATGCACTACATAATATAATTAGGTACACCAATAGTGACGTTTGTGTACCTACCTATATGTATAATATGTTTGCGATAAGCAAATACGAAAAAACGTTGTATTATAGTCGATTTTATTATTTGTTAAGTTATCCGCCTTAATAACACATATTCTGTGAGAAGTTGAACCCGGTACCTATTACGGTTCAAAATCTAGAGACCTTTAAAGTACGAAACACAGAAAAACACTAAGACGAATGCACGTACAGTAAGCGTAAGCGTGTAGGTTTAAATAGTAATATTTACGTTGGTAAATTTTTGGAACGGCCACCCTCGATCGACTTGTACAAATTTTCAACATAAAGCCGAATCGAAAAATCGTAACATAAGGTAATTTTTTATTTAATCGTAAACACTTTATAGGTACTCTAGGTACAATTTTTCTGCAAATTATTTGTATTGTCATTTTGGTATTGTGTGTGTGTAAGAAATGTGGTTTGCGGAAGGGGTGAGCGGTGAGCACGGCGGTCGTTCCGGTCGACTGAACTCCGCTAGAATGCGGAAATGACACGTACCTTAAGCCGCGTTTAATTATAACCATACGAACGTACATTACACGAGGAGGAAGGTAACATATTCACACTTACGACGAGGGATTACTAGAGCTAACAAACTACGAGATTAAACAGTTTGATGATGAACTATTTATTGTTATGTTGTTATTTAAAACAAAGCACATAATAATAAATATGCTTCAGACAACCACCAATTGTCTTAGTCTCGAAGCAAGGAATTATCATCCTTGTGTTATAAAAATCCAGGAGCGTTTTCCAGCACTTCCAGACCCGAGCCAATTTAGAAAAGCTCGTCTTCTAAACTGACCTGAGCCGCAAACTGAACCCAGGACCTTTTGCATTCAAAACCACAACGTCAATCAGGTCGCAATTATTAATTACTAGCTGTGCCCGCGGTTTTGCCTGCGTGGAATACGCCATTCACTTCCTATTTTACCTACTTCCTTATTAGGTGGATTAAAAATAGTAGCCTATGTTCAACCTTTTTTGTACTAAATTTCATTAAAATTGGGTTTGCACGACAAAAAGTACCTAGTCTATACATTTCTCCCAAAAATCATCAAAATTTGTTCAGCGGCTTAGGCGTAAAAACGTAACAGACAGACAGACATAGTTACTTTCGCATTTATAACATTAGTAATAGTATGAATAATCCATACTGATTATGCACCATATTTAGTAAGGCATAATAATATAAGGCATATAATATTTTTTGAAGATTTAGACGTAAAAGTTATTTAAGCAGCAAAATCAGCCACTTTTAAATAAAACGGGTAATTTTTACAGCCTGTACGTTGAATCTAACAAATATTTCCTACTGGAAAGTGTGAAAAACGAACACGAAACGCTCCCTAGTAATTTCCAAATTATAAATGTCTGCAACGAATCCAACTAATCCGGCATTAGGGGCAATCCATCAAAGAAACAAAACGAATGTAATGAATGGGAGACATTTTTTCTTGTTGGCTGTAGCACAAAATATTGCCAACGAAACGGGTTTTATTATTTTTTATACTAAACGATACTTAAGATAACGATAATATTATTAATATAATACGTAACATTTTAAACACTTACAAACGTCCAATGTAGATAAGAGACACTATAGTAATATTGATGTAGGTGAGAGTGACATATTTTGAATAATAATAATTGGAACGTAAGAGTGCTTAATTCAAGCCTATTTACATAATTAAATTGTTTGTAGTAGTTAGTTATTTAATTATCTTTTTATTCATCATTTACTTATCTAGTTATAACAGGTATATCATTATTCAACTGGTGATACAAAACGAAGGTTCCATTGCCTACGTTATCAATATGTCAATATTTTGCTTTTAAATATCGCTAATATCGTCATGCTTTTATATTTACACATTCTGCAAACTGGAACTTAAATGTTAACATAAATTTATGATCATTTCAAGAAATATTTTAGTGGTATTTTAATATTGTTAACACATAAAATTTACTGGTTTCTTGTATCGGAACAACTTACCCTGGCTTTTCCTAAACAATCGATCAAAAGCGTAAACAAATCCATTTTAAAATCAATCGTTCGTTCCGGTTAAAAAAGAATTGACAAATGAACGCAGTTAAACCCAGAATATCTGTGAGTAAAAAGCTTTTAGTCAATGGAGACAAATTAACACGTCTAGCGAAATTCGCTTTTATTTTATAGCGCAACGAATGACTATTTCCTGCACGCTCGATTTCCTTTATTTTAGTATTAAAATATTGCTTCATTTAATTTGTGTTTGTCAACAGTGACTGACGGCTCCCGACTCCCGAGGCGTGGTGCGGGGTGGGACACGTGGGCTGGAAGTGAGATAATTTGCATGTTTTTAAATGTCTACAGCATCGTGAATAATTCCTGATTTTGCTTTGATTATGTCAGTAATTTATGACATGCGTAATTTATTTACGCAACATATTTTGACATGGCAGTTCATTAAAACTGTTTAGATTCTTGTTACTTTGCCAAGCGTAACAGCTGAGTACTTTTGGATGTAGCACTCAGTCGAGAAATATTTTACTCTGTAAAAAATTGTCTCTCATCACTCTATCAATCTGTTTGGATTGAGGACAAGATCCCTGACTTAATAACTACCTAACTATTACTTTCATGTATAGTTTTGGATTAGATGAAAACTTAGCAGTTATTCATGAGTATTATTGAATAAGAGCGCAGCTGCACATAACTGCGCTTACAAGTCGCTCTGATTGCGCGGGCTGCGCAAACAAGTGCACTCAAACAGTCGGACTCCGGAGAACCAGCCTTTGAATAACATTCATTGGAATTTACAATACTAGGGATTGGGTTACCTTACCATAGCTAGCACATACGAATAAGTAACGAGACTAGTTGGTGCGGTATAGAGTTAAATAGTTTAGAGTTTTTTAACTGATAAATGGTTTATTGCACCTCTTGTATGTCTGTATGACCAATGGTTGACTGGTAGAGAATGAGAATGTAGGCAGGGTTCCTCATTAATTTACTTTTAAATATGATGGGCGTAAATAAAAAATCCGGCCAATGAGCGATACTAAAAATCTGAATGACGATTATTGCGTAAATTGAGGTATCAAAAATATTTAAACTGATATCGAAAGGAAGTTACTTATTGAGTAAACTGACATTAATAAATATTTTCGAATAAATTAAGAAGTAGCTAAAATTTTAATGTTAAAAGATCACTTACATTTAAAAGGAAGGAATTTAAACAGTAGTTTAGAATCTAATCTGGAAGGGTCTCTATTACTTAAACATATATTTTTTTACGATGGGATCAACAACCCGTAATAGCTAATCGCTATTTAGATCTATTAGAATCTTTTTTGAGATTTCGATGTTTGTTTTACAGTGAATTTGCTGTGTTTCAGAAATGGAATATACCTACTAAGTTTTTTCTAATAAATGGGACCTAATACGCTGCGTCTAAGAATCAGTTATTGAGTGGTAGTTATTCAACATACCCTTCGTTCCGAATAACCGTAACTGGCACACTGTATATTTTTAGCGGCGCGATAAGTCAATTCTATCTAAGTATTTGCATTACTTCACTAGTAGGTCGATAGAATAAAAATTGAAAACCGGCCAAGTGCAAGTCGGACTTGTGCACCGAAGAGGGTTTTTGTTGGTGGTTTGAAGGTAAATAAAAAAGTAAATAAGCTAATAGTCTTAAAAATTGCAAAAGATACATTTTATTTGTTTCGAAACTTTGTATCTTTCCTGTAAAATGTATTTTTCGAAAAAAATAAACAAATGGGAGGTTCGTCTGAAAAATACAATCATACTCGTATAATACTCGTTTAATACTGTGAAATTTTCATATTTAACAATCAAAGGGGAACAATCTTGCTTATTAATAGAAATTGAATATAAGCAATTGTAATTTGTAATTCCATATAAAATCGGATCTAAAATATCCATTTTTTTATAAGGCCTAACCAAACCCACAAAAAAATGATCGAAAACTCATACAAAAATCTATTAAGAATATTTTTTAACTGTAAAATTCACTGTTGAAAAGGCTAAAAGCCGAATGCGAAAAATACACCGTAAAATACATGTAAAAAACATAAACATGCGAAAGATTCAACTGAAGATCCACAAGTAAAGTTTCTGTATTATATTGAAAAATATAGAGGTTGTTTAAAAGATACATGTATTTTACCTACATGACATTTTCAACCTTAGTAACTAACAATTATCAGCTTTCTAATTTTTATTTCATTTGAGTAATAGCGCTTGATATCAACTTAACTTAAGTTTCTACATAGACGGACATAAGGTGTTTCTATAAGAGCTACCTTTGATGTTGATCCCTTAAAAAAAGTTACTGTATTTGAGCATTACAATCACCCTTTTAAGTTCCACTGCACCTTCCTGTTGTATAATAGGTACCAACTCGTAAGAATATTTTACCTACACACCTTTACTTTCAGAGATACTTTCGAGCGCCATAATCCCATGCTTAATAGTCACGTGACTTTTATGTCTTACATAATTGGGGAGCCAGTTAAGTTCCGGCCCCCTTTTTAACATAGAAATTAGAAATATGATCGCTGTCCGAAACAAGGGAACCTTAATTATGATTGACCTATATAACCAAAATGAACCGCTGATGGAAAACATCTGTGCCTTCTAATGGAACGTTAATTGGCTTACAAAAGAAAGAAGCCGGGAGGAATATTTTAGTAGGTTATTAATAATTTAAATTAAAAAAAAACATGATTTAAAACCTTTTTAATTTTTAATAATGACGATTAATATGAACACTGCAAGGAATAAAATATCTTTTACTGCAGCTCGGCGAAGTTCACAGAAGTGTCAATAAATAAATAATACCTACTCGTATCAATAGAAAATATGTCCTTTATGTTTGTAAGTTAATTTTAAATGATATTTGTATTTCTTGTAATGTCGTAATAGAGTTTACTGTAAAAATACTTTAAAAATAAACTTATTTTTTTTAGAATGATATTTAATAATTTTAATAACTACGATAATATAGATGACCATCGGGTGTAATAATTTGCGCTTCGACTACAAAGCCTGGCAGTTGCGGGTTCGAATCCCGCAAGGGGCATTTATGGATGTGTGATGAGCACGAGCATTTGTACCTAGGTAAGTAAGTCATGTATATTTATAAACTTATTTCATCAGTATGTATATCCGTAATCTAGTCACATAGTACAAGCTTTGCATAGTTTGGGTCTAGATGATTAGTGTGATTCTTGAAATAATTTATTATTCATTAAATCAATTACGCCTTTAGAATTTTGTTGGGTGTTCATAAACGCATTATCTCATGAATCATGATTAATTACTTAGGTCCACTCATTAAATCTAAAATAGTTTTAATATAATAATAAACATACGCCAGCCACCACACCAATCCTTGTGTTACAAAGCACTAAACAATTAATTTACCACTCCCAGCACTCCTAGAAACACAAAAATATATGATTAAGTCAATTAGCACACATTCGCGGACAGTAGGTATTTAAGACACAAGAGAAGTTTTATTGTTTTCACGGTAATAGCCATGCCGCTAATGCTTTGTGCAAGTGAAAAAAAATACGCATATTTATGCATAAACACAAATATTTCCTTTGTAAACACAAACATTATTACCTATGTATAATACAAGTACTTAGGTATACGAGTAGTTATTCTATTCTAAGCTACCCTATGCTGTTAATTATATTCATTACACGTCCTACATGCTTTAGGATCTAAGATAACTGTATTAATTTTTTCCTTGAGATGGCAGCTTTTAGATAAAGTTTATTGATGTATGTTGGTTCCGTTTAGCGCATAAAGTAAGCCAAGAAAGATTTTTTTATATGAATAGATTTATTTTTTTATAGCATACTAGCTGACCCGGCGTACTTCGTACCGCCCTTGCATACCTTTTTTTTCGTAAATTTTTTCGTATTTTTATAGTTATTCTGCTAATCGGGGCGGAGACAAATTCAACAAATCAATGATCATAAAAACCGGTCCAGCCGTTTTGACTTTTAAATGTATTAATGTGTAACTAAACCGACTTTGTTTTATTTAAATAGATTAAAAACTTCGGTGTATGGTCGTAGATGGTAAACACGTGTCACGTGTGAGACTGTGTGTTTTTGGATTAAAAGTCATAGGTACTAGGTAATTACTTTTAAATTCGAGACATACTTACACAGTCTTCCTATTCTTTGGCTTCCGTTTAACATTTTTTTTTGCGTTTTCCTAATTTTCTCACCCAACTCTGTCAGAAACTATTTAACTAGTTACTGCAGTGCTTTGGTGATGAAATGATGAATGAACATTGCAGTGACTCAATTTCTGTTTGTCGAGTTTCCCAACAAGTAGGCCTTCGGATGAACATGGACAAAACAAAGATCATGTCCAATGCCCATGTTGCGCCCTACCCAGTATCAGTTGGGGGCTCTACTCTCGAAATTGTTAACAAATATGTCTACCTGGGACAAGTAATCCAGCTGGGTAGGTCAAATTTTGAGAAGGAGGTCAATCGTCGAATCCAACTCGGCTGGGCAGCGTTCGGAAAACTACGTAACGTCTTCTCGTCCAAAATACCTCAGTGCCTAAAGACGAAAGTCTACAACCAGTGTGTGTTACCAGTGATGACATATGGAACTGAAACGTGGCCTCTCACTATGGGCCTCATAAGAAAGCTCAAGGTTGCACAGCGTGCTATGGAAAGGGCTATACTCGGCGTTTCTTTGCGAGATCGAATCAGGTATGAGGAGATTCGTAAACGAACAAAAGTTGCTGACATAGCCCAACGGATAAGCAAGCTGAAGTGGCAGTGGGCAGATCACATAGCACGTAGAACTGACGGTCGATGGGGCAGAAAGGTTCTGGAATGGAGGCCACGTACCGGCAAGCGCAGCGTAGGACGTCCACCTACAAGGTGGGCAGACGACCTGGTAAAGGTTGCAGGAAGCCGCTGGATGCAAGCCGCTTTCAACCGGCCAATCTGGAAGTCACTGGGGGAGGCCTATGTTCAGCAGTGGACGTCCTATGGCTGAAATGATGATGATGATGAATTTCTGTTGCATATTGTTGACATATGTATTGGTCGAGTTCATTCGCTCTGTTTCATTTATTAATTTGACGCCATTTCCGGATCAGGATTTCATTTATAAACAAAGACCTCCCATAATAAAATTGGAATGACATGTCGGTCTGGCGATAAATTGTTAATTGGTCGGCCTGTGCGCCTTTGTGGAGGACCGTATTTATCGTGTAAATTTTGCGGTTTGTTCGTAACATCAATTTCATATTCGCATGTTGATTGTGGTTCCGCTCTGATGGCGAAAATCTTATAAGCCAGAGGCCAGAGTACAGATAAACTAGGCGCTATGTGTTTTGGGAGCGCAATAGAGCAGTTTTTGCTTGACACAAACAAGTCTTACTACTTTCCAACATCAATGAAATGCCAAAACGCAATTAATTTGCAGCAGTAATTTTGAATTATATTGCAGTCCACTAGGTCTTACAGTAGGTAAAATATTACATACTACAATATACGTAATAGTAAACTGCTAGGTCTAAATATGATTTTGAAGGCATACAGGGTATCATAACATGTTCTATTTGAGATTAGAAAACGTTAAGGCGCCGGGTAAGGAGAATACACGTAAAAGAGGTGTTTTTGGATAAGTTTTCTGGCTAAAATAATGGATATAGGACGTGGAAATTAATTTATCATGTAATTTATATGTTGAAGTTTTTCCTGTTCTATCTAAATACTAGTTATTATTTCTTATTAACACTAAAAAAAAACAAAGTACCGCAAATATTGCGAGCTTGTTTTACACATTTATATTTTAAACGACGTTTTTGTTTAGTTTCAAAGTTGGTTTACTTATATAACATTCATGCCTTTAGGATGTTTTTTTTTTTCAAATAGTCAACAAAGTAAGAATTATAAGGATTTTATTGGATTTTACGTTTAGCGCCTACTTTTCTATGAGCGGATATTTTGCTCGCAATGATAACCTATTTGCACAGGAGCGAAACGGATGGATGTTTAGTCTGCGAGAAGCATTTGTATTATCTTAGCCACGTAATAGAAGTCGCATTAGTCGACGCTAAATGTTCAAGGTCACTTGCCTTACCCGTCGCCTTAACAATAAGTTTGGGAGTCTTAAAGCAAAATTTTCTTAACGGTTGTTTTTAACGGTAAAAAAATACTTACATAGTTTTTTTGTCGTTGTTACTAATTTCTAAAACAAAGGTACTTTAGCTACTTACCTCAGGATCACAGCAATTTAGGTATATCAAATGATGTTGTCCAATATTTTGTAAACCTAGTAAAAGAGTAGCACAACTCAAAATACACGATAGCATAAGTCAAAGTACACAGGTGTCTTTGGAGTTAGTGTAGATTCCTCGCAGATTCCGATAATCGCAATGCTAACAACTCGATTTTGTATAATTTCGAGTTGTGCTACTCTTTATCTAGGTTTGTGATTTATTATTATAGTCTAAACCGTCTACCATTCGCCGCATTTATGTTAAATCCTAGTTGGCTGTCTTGACTTCGCGGGTGCGAGGCCGAGCGCTGCACAACACGATAAAGTAACTAGTGTTCGCGACGAGAATGTACATTGTTTTTTTTTAAATTTAGGTAATTAAATACAGAATGTAAAATAACAGAGGGCGTTCCATTTAGCCATTTTCTCTACATCATTAATTAAGATTGATCAAAATGTACACTAGAAACATAAGCATTTGAAAACATTTATTCAATAAAGACCTATTCAAAACAAAACAAACAATTAAGATTAAAATTAGAATATGAATTTACAAAAATATTCAAAATCCAATCAATTGTTTCCACAATCACACCAATTAGCTAGCCCTAAACTAAGCAACTAATCCAACTCGGCTGGGCAGCATTCGGAAAACTAACGTAACGTCTTCTCGTCCAAAATACCTCAGTGCCTAAAGACGAAAGTCTACAACCAGTGTGTGTTACCAGTGATGACATATGGAACTGAAACGGTGGCCTCTATACTATGGGCTACTATGGGCCTCATAAGAAAGCTCAAGGTTGCACAGCGTGCTATGGAAAGGGCTATGCTCGGTGTTTCTTTGCGAGATCGAATCAGGAATGAGGAGTTAACGAACAAAAGCTGCTGACATAGCCCAACGGATTAGCAAGCTGAAGTGGCAGTGGGCGGGGCACATAGCACGTAGAACTGACGGCCGATGGGGCAGAAAGGTTCTGGAATGGAGGCCTCTATCGCCAATTACTCCCAATCCCTTGTCAGGTTAACCAAATCGTCACACCATCTTTCCTTGGGCCTACCTCTTCGGCGACAGCCGTCTGTAGGTTTTTGGCTCACACAATTTGGGCTCACCTATCCGGATGCATTCTGCACACGTGTCCTGCCCACTCCCACTTTAGCTTTGCGGTTTTCTCGCCTACATCTGCGACACCAGCTTTTGAGCGGATGGCGGTGTGATTCTATCAATCCTTTTTACACCTAGTATGCTTCGCTCCATAGCCCTTTTGGCAAACTTTGTTTTATTTTAAATGGGATTTTTTATTTATTTTGTATGGACGTTATAATATTACGGTTTGAAGGGATCGCCTTCGTTAGTTTAAATACTGTATTTCAATATTACGCAACTAGCGTCAAGCAAGGCGACGTTGGTTTCTATCCAACAGCAGCGATGAATGTGTGTCAATTAGACAATAATTGTAACCCTTAGGTTTAACCTAACAATAGACTTGATTTAAGAGTAAGAATTAGTCAAAACGAGTAACGTAAAGTAACCTCTTGAAACAGTATTAATTTAACCTTGTTTTGTTTTAATTTAAAGTTATGATTTTGGCCTGGCTACCAATAACACAAGGATATTTCTCTCCTAAAAAAATAAACACACACAAGCGGAGCGTAGTATGTCTTACCAGTTTTGTGCTCCCAACCTTTTCACGTCACAATATGACATGTAAAATATGTCAGATAATTTCCACCGTCATTTTCAGTTCGGTCTCGATTTTCGAAAGAAATTACTAATTTATAGAGAGCTCAAAATGATTTGTGAAACGAAAGGTTTGACAATTAATGTAACGTATCTATAAAATAAAGCGTTGTTTGACATAAAAATTGTACTTTGTCAAATAATAATTTGAAGATCGTGTATTTGTTTATAAATGGAGTTGCGAATCATAATTTTGCCAATCGTTGGTTATCAAATAAAACTTTGCAAATTGATTGTCGGTGTAATGTGCGAACCGCGACTGCCGCGAGAGATCGCCACCACGTTCGGTTTTTTAAAGGGCGAAATGTAGCGCGCGTACAAGCACGTGTGCCGAAAAGACGACGCACAAAAAAAACCCTAGGAAGCGCTCTAAGAGAACCTTCTTGTACGTGTTGTATAAATTAATTATACATTTTGTGCACATATAAGTATAGTAAGATTCACATAAATTATGTTCTTTTATCCAGAAACAGAAACTGGGCGAGAATTAGAATTTAGGCCTCTGCCTATTCTGGTAGGGCCGGCAAATAGGTTTCTCGGACAGTACCTACTACCTACCTACCATTCTATTACTATTCGTGGGTGCAAATATAAATTTAACTTTCATGTGTGATTTCAAGAGCATACCTTGTACCTTCCGCCGACCGCCCACGTACGATTTTTGTAAAAATCATGTTAAAATACTTGTATGGTGTGCAATAAAGAGTATCCAATAATAAATAAATAAATTGTTTTCACAATCGCACCAATTATCCAGCCCCAAACTAAGCAAAGCTTGTATTATGGCGACTAGATAACGGATAAACATACTTAAATACTTTTATAAACATCCATGACTTAGGTACAAATTCTTGTGCTTATCACACAAACATTTCAATGATTTTTACAAAGAAACCCAATGTTCTTTAATTACCTACCTATCTAAACGGAAATTTTCTATTTTCATCCTACTTCATGACGGTCCATACGAGCTTGGAACATAATTATTAGCTATGTTTCTAAAAGCTCGTCTTAGAGTAAAGTAGAATTTATAAAATACATGTGAGTACTCCACTAGTGCTCTAGACAGCTCCAGTTGTTTAAAATAAAGACGCACCTATTGGAGATGCGAAAGGTAAGACCAGGCGCTTCGTGAGTTGTTTTCACGGCCTTGCATTTTTCTACATAATATGTGTCTGTGTTCGCTTTCATTCGGATTCATTCTCGAAGTGGGGCGAGCGTGCGCGTCCATAAATAAGCAATGTCGTGTGAAGAGCGAAGCTTTCGCAAGGCACTTGTTCCGCGCACATTAACTGTACTTAGCGGAAAAACAAGGCTGGGGAGGTTTTTACCGGAGGACGCACCTGACAAAAAATAAAGTTTATTTCTAAGGGAACGGCTCTGTCGAACAACACGTCTATATAAAGCCCAAAGACATTCTCTTCTCCATTATTTTATCTAATCACAAGCCAGCTTACAGTAGTTATATATATATTTTTTACTATGTCAACTTTATTGTTCTCTCATCATCAACATCTCTGTTTTGCCTAATAGTCGACTCGCGAAGAATGCCACATGGAAATAAGTCCACCTTTTGTACGATTTATATTTAAGCAACAAAGTTTTAAAAAAATGTATCTGACCAAACATGTAATTTATAACAAGTTTATTCCATAGACTTTTTAGTTTAACCTGAATAACTGATTTGTGCTAACTGTCCTTATTTCCCTTCCTCAACCCATGATCTATGGTTTGAGAAAATATTCTTGATAAACAGTTGCAATTTCAAACAGCCTCTCTTGTTGATTTATCTTCCTCTGTCTACTCTTCTTTCGTAGCTATGACGAGGGTAGTGAATGACAGGCCTTTCAAATAGGTAAGTACATATTTAATCACAAACCCAAATAAGATACAAATCTTAAAATTTTGCATGATATTAAAAATTCATTAATTTTGATTTGTAATCTAGTAACCATGAGCTTAATAAACATTATAAAACAACGAGGAATTGCACAATTAGCTCTCATTTTTATATTTTCTTATTGATCCCAATCTTTGTCTCTTTATTATAAGACAGAATGCTTCATAAAAATCTTTCCGTAACTTAAATTGTCTCAACAAACGGTCTAAATATAGTATGATTCTTAAAATATTTTGAAAATAATGAAAATATTTTGAGTGCCAAACAAAAAAAGTTACTAAAACTAAGTCAGATACTGAAGCCACTTACCCTTTAAAAAATAAATAAAACAATACGATTGAATGTTCTTTATTTCTCTCAAATAACATTTTCGCAGCCGATTGTAGCTAAAGGGGCAGATTGATTCGGTTAGGCAAGTTATTGATAGCCGGTTGTAAGATACTTTGCACGATATTGGAACTTGAATAAATTGTAACATTCTTGGACCCCATAGAGTTAAAAGTTATTTGAACCTACATCTGTAGGTAGGTTTTACTATGGGGTCTGTAGGGACATACCGGACTGGAAATATGAATCCAGTCCGGTGTATCCCTACATCACCTACAGGTCCTACAGGACCCTTACGAAGGAATTGATCTCACAGGGTCCAACAATACCACACCCTATATTTAAAAAAAAATTACGTTACTAAAAAATATTGACTCAGTAACGTGAGGTGTGTACCAAAAAAATAGCATTGAAAACCGAAATGTAATTCTTAACATCAATGTAATACCAACGTAGCTCGACATTATTAGGTAACAAAATGTAATGTCGATCAAAAGTAACAGTTATAAATTAATTTAGATTCCAATTCTGTCCTTACTATGAACCCTAAGCGTCGGTAGTCGGTAATGTGGCCGCATTGGGTGAACGTGGAAAATGTTATTATTAGAAAAAGTTCTGTCATCAGTAAAGTGGTATAGGTGTAGCTATTAACCCCTCTGACCACAACCTATATGTTTTATAACAAGGGCAGTACACCTGTCACTTTTGCAATCCCTCCGAAGTCCGAAGAGGGTCAAACTCTGATGTCACGCTTAATTTATTAACACAACTCCCTGTTTAAGAGGTCGTATCCACTTTGACTAATTGAGCAATTATTTAAAGTAATTGAGGCATGTATGATAGTTTATAAGTTGGATTTTTTGCTTCATATTTAAATAACAGTACAAACTGCACGTCTCAAATCGCTATAAATTCCTGAGTAAAATTAGTAAAACGTAATAGTAGTAAAAGATTTTGCGAACCAGAATTTAAAATCTTTAGCAGTAGGTACGAATTATTTAGTACCTACGTTTATAAACTCCACATACCTACGCTGTTAGATTTATGATTGCATCGTGTTGGGCGGGCAGACCGTGCAGCTGTACATATTTAGAAAGTATTGCATAAAAAAGGAAAATCTGCCGGGAAAGCGCACATCGGTCACAACAAGCGCAATCCAGAATTGGATTAAGAATTTGAACGGTGATTTGGGACACAATTTTTACTTGTAAATATTTTTCTTTTTAGGGTTAGTTTTTATTATTTAATTTGCACAATTTTTTTAAGAACATTAAATAAATATACTTCAAACTGAAAAAAAAGGATAAGAATAAGTTTATTTTCATAAAATTTACAATTTCAGTAACAGTTTTTACAGGTCCCTTCGTACCCCTCCCACACAGGCTAAAGCCTGTCCTGTGGGGAACATTGTACGATTTACATAAATGTATTTACGACAGTTAATTTAAACTAAATTATAACTATTAAAGGTAATAAAAAAATAGTATGCGACTAACAAAAACCAATTATTGTCATTGTTTTGAACTGTTGTATATTATGAATATAATATAATAGCTAAAGATCGAGCTCAGTGGCGTGCATTGTAAGAGGACTATGTCCCTGCAGTGATGACGATGTTACGGGGTACCTGACCATGCAATCTGCCGCGGCGTCTCCCAGCACACCCAGACAGACAAAATTTAAAGGTATCCTAGGTATTTATGTTTCAAGATTTTGAGCGTGATTATGTTCTGCATATTTGCCAACAATCCTGAAAATAGTAAGCACCAGTATCTCGAATTCAAAACATTGGATTTGCTTGGCCTGTACACACAGCATATTCATCTAACATGTAAATCCATGAGCAAACTTTTTGCTCTACAAATAATTTCTACAGCAGAGAAATAGAAATCCAAAAGTTTCAATATAGTATTATATAGCCAATATGCTAGCGCAAAATATATTTACTAATAACAGGTTTCGTGAAACTTAAATAACGGCGAAGGTACGACAGGGTCCCGCGGGAGTGTTACCTAACAGAAAAATGCGCGTCTTGGCATAAACTCTAATACGTAACGTCGAACGGTAAAGAAAAAATATTCCTGTAGCCATTTAAGTATTCCACCTAAAGATGTGAGTAAAATGGAACGCCCGAAACAGGCGATAAATATGAAAATTGGGACTACATAACTGAATTCAATGCTTTATTCGCTCCAGTGATTTTTTTTCGTTTTTGAACTCTGATTTCCCTCTAAAATGTGATTTTCAAGAAAATTGCTGGTTCCACTCTGTTATTCAATTGGCAAGTCCAACTGATACCATAATTCTCTTTTTTGAAACGGTTACCATGTGAGCCGGTGTCAAAATAGAAAAACTTTTAATTGGGTTATCTTGCAAAATGCTTTGCAAGATGAATGATGATGCTTTTGTTCATTTTATAATGTTTTATCCGTATTCTTTTTGATTTCCATTTGAGTTTACTTAAAACATGTGTGAGTTTTTTATTTATAATGTACTACTGATTCCGTGACATCTTATCAAATAAAAAACATATTCGTAAAGTTGTGCATCCATTAAACGACACGGAACCCGACACTTTTGTATCCTCTTCGTTGCCAGCCGCAGCGTTCGCTGGCATTGTAAACACAGAACATCTATGTTCTGTGATTGTGACAAGGAATGCCGGTGGCTTAAAACGGATTCCTTCCGTTAGTTTAGCATGGATTGCCACGTGTTGATATTCCATAACTTTTGATAGTTCAGTCTATTATTCATTTGAACCGAAAGATTTTATGTGCTATAATAATTGAATTAACAAAATTGAAAGATTTTAACAAATATATTATTATTGTCTATCATTATAGAGGACAGCAATTACCAGACAGTATTGGTAGAGGTTCAGACGTTTTAATGCAGTGCGACGTGACTATAAAGTTTAAACCTAAATCTGCAGAAATATTTCGGCGCGGTAAATGGTTTACACATAAGCGCAAATATTTGCATAATGGTAACTCCATAATATGTATCTCGGCCTCGGAAATCACACGCGCGTACATTTTTGTTGTTTTTATTTCACGCGAGTGTTGAGTCATTGTCTATTGTTTTTTAGTCTTTTGTTTTGAGAAGAGCTTTGTTAGCTTCAAAACAATATAATACCATTATTATTTGTGATTGTTAATGATTTCATTACACCTTTTTTAGATTTGCATTTTAGTAGCATAATTTATATTGTCTGTCTTTTCGGCTGGTTTTATTTTGGTTCAACTCTACACAAATAAAGCTTTCATTAAGAAGGGTATTATCACAATCCTCCGTACAATGATGTTTGGAGGCTCTCATGGTTATTGGAGGGCCGGCTGGGCTCGTGGAACACGAGGGGTTGGGTTATGAGGCCGATTATCCGACATCTTGCTCGTTATCTACATTGCAGAATTTCTCGTCACATGTCCCAGAAATTGTCATTACGCTCCTATCTTTCAATGGGTATTCTCAAGAAAATTAACATTTCCAAAATTTTGCTGGTGTAAAATATGTGGTGCGTAAGTATACTTGCTGTGCTCTAATGATTTTAAATGTTCCATTTATATCAGGTTGCTTAAGCAGTTTATTATGTAGGTGAGATAAGGCTGAAAGGTTTCACGGAATAAACTATACTATCAATTCATAAACACGAGTACGAGTCTACCTAGATCACAGCTACTAACACTATATGCATTAAATTATCATTAAGAGCAAACTCATATTAAACTGATAAAACACATTTGTAGATATTATTTCATCATGCGAGGTACCTACTAATGAGCTTGGCATTACTATGATTATGTTACAAAACAATGTCGTTATAAATATTGCAAACTTAGTTCACAACTTCACGAAATAAATGTTTAAAACGAGTTAAAAATAAACGACCAATGGAACTTTGTCTTTGATTGGAAGTATAATCACGTGGCCTACCAGATATTACGTACTAGCCGAGGAAAATGACCGTTTTGTGAGGAAAGAAACGACTGAAATCTTATAGAATATGCTTTAGAATTGCCGTCACGTCTTGTATATAATCGTATACGAGAAAAAATCACTTCGGACGATCGCCGAAAGTCGTTTTATGCTGACCTTAGGTGGGTTCAGGAATCATATTTTTGACGTTATCACACGACTGAGTCGTTCCTCTACCTATTCGATTTCTTTTGTTGAAGATTTTTTTAAACAGTTACAAAAAATATCTAGCATCAAACAGAGCAAAGCTTGCACTACTGTGACTAGATAACGGTCAGAATACTTAAATATACCTATTTATAAACATCCATGACTTAGATACAAAGGTGCTCATCATAAAATTTGATACCATGTGCCTTGAATTAATGTAATTGGTATGTAACCGTTAAAATAAATGTAAAAAAATATAATTATAATAAGTTCGGAGTATTGATGAATGAAATAAATATTTATGGAGTTGAATTGATTCGTCATACTCATACCTGCTTCAGTTCATCGACGTTTTCGTAAGTTTATTCTTTTTATTATATATTTACTAGCTGTCCCGGCGAACTTCGTACCGCCCCTACAATTTTTTTTTGTAAATATATTTTCGTGTTTTTATAGCTATTCTGCTATTCGGGGCGGAGACAAATTCAACAAATCAATGATCACAAAAATCGGTCCAGCCGTTCTCGAGTTATAAAAATCAAAATCAAAATCATTTATTTTTGCAAATAGGCCATTAAAAGCACTTTTACACGTCCCAATATATTTTTTTGCCCTACCACTGCTTCGGGACAATTTGTGGGCTAGTGACGAGAAGAAGCAGCGCAAGAAACTCGGTCACTGTTGTCAGCCTCTTTTAAAATTAATATTTTTACAAGTTTTGGTGCGAGCTAAGCAGTTTTTAATCCACACATTTTTATCATTTATATAATCACTAACGGTGTAATAACCCTTTTTCATTAAAATCATCTTAACATATAATTTAAGTTCAAATACTGGCAGTTCAGCAAGGGATTGTGGTAATTTATTAAAAATACGAATACATTTTCCCATGAATGAACTTCTTACCTTGTGCAATCTGAAATTTGGAACGACAAGTTTATCTTTATGCCGCGTATTATACTTATGTATGTCATTTTTCTTGGAAAATAAGTGCACATTTTTGCGAACATATATAATATTTTCATAAATATATGGAGAAGCAACTGTAAGTATGTTAATTTCTTTAAATAGTTCTCTTAGAGAGTCTCGTGGTCTAAGGTTATAAATAGCCCGAACAGCTCTCTTTTGCAGTACAAAGATGGTTTCAATATCTGCAGCTGAGCCCCATAACAGTATTCCATATGACATTATACTGTGAAAATAGCTAAAATACACTAATCTTGCCGTCTCAACATCAGTCAATTGTCTTATCTTTCTCACAGCATAAGCGGCTGAACTAAGTCTCCCTGACAAAGCCTCAATATGAGCATTCCATTGCAAACGGGAATCTAAAGTTATTCCTAAAAACGTAGTGGAATTTGTCGTATCTAGTTGTTCATCTTTTACAATAATATGCGTTGAGACCTCCCTTACATTAGGCATTGTAAATTTTATGCATTTTGTTTTGTTTGCATTGAGCAAAAGATTGTTAGTGCTAAACCAATATACAAGCGAGAGGGCATTATTGACATCGTCAAAGGATTCTTGACCCCTTTTGATTTTGAAAATTAACGATGTATCATCCGCAAATAACACCATCTCACATTGGTCTTTTGTAAAGTAACGAAGGTCATTTATATATATAAGAAACAGTAGCGGTCCTAATATTGATCCCTGAGGTACACCCATAGTTAGAGGCGATCCTGAAGACTTAGCTCCATTAATACATACTTTTTGCGTTCTACCTGTGAGATAAGAGTTTATTAAATCTAAAGACTCGTTCGATACACCATAATGTCTCAGTTTTTTTATGAAAATTTGATGATCTACACAATCGCAAGCTTTAGAAAGATCACAAAAGACACCTAAAGCATCTTGCTTACTCTTCCAAGCATCAAACACGTGTTTTAAGAGTACAACTCCAGCATCAGTAGTACTTCTACCTTTCGTGAAACCATATTGTTTATTGTGTAGTAATTTATTCAGAACAAAATGGGATAGAAGTTGATTAAACATAATTTTTTCAAATATTTTACTAAGAACCGGTAAAACAGATATTGGTCGAAAATTGGAGGGGTCACTTTTCTCACCTGATTTAAAAAGAGGAAATATTTTACTAAATTTCATTGAAGTTGGGAATTCTCTATCATCAATACATTTGTTGAAAATAATTGTAAGGTATGGGGCTATAGTATTTATAATTGTATTAATGATATTGACAGAGATTCTCCATAGGTTTTCAGTTTTTTTCAGTTTTAATTCTCTGAATGTTTTTATTATTACATCGGGATTAATATATCTAAAATTTAATGGAGATTTACACACATCCACACGACTTTAGAAGAGATTCAGCTAGTTCAGCAGAAGAAGCAAGTTCTTTAGTTGTAGAAGTAGCTATATTTGAGAAGAATTTATCAAAAGTATTTGCGACTTCTGTGTTTGAGTTAATTTGCTAATCTCTAATTTTGAGAGAGTAAGTGTGATCCCTTGATTTTTGTTTACATGTTTCTTTATTTATTATATTCCACGTGGTTTTTACTTTATTTGTAGAACCCGAAATTAAGCTGCGGAGGTGGTTTGACTTAGCTTTGGCACCCTATAAATGGTGTAACTAACCCGACTTATAGATTTTATACCTAGGTACTACATGTTACACAAAAGTGTTTTTGAAAGCCGTAGTTTCTTCTTCGTCTACCCGAAACATAAAATAGGAATGGGGTAAAATGTTTGTTCTCTTAGCTCGGACTTAGATGACTGTGTTTGTTCTTGGGAATGCGTTAAATAAAGTTTTATTGACCATTCGCTCGAGCGAAAATTATACGAGTATACTATTTTTCATACATATATAGGTATATATATTTCGGTCGTGTTTTAAAACATTTGATACGGTTGCTTTTGTTATGATAGGGTCGGCTGACATCAGAGTGCTATTATATGGGATGATATTCAATAGAAAGCTGTTAACCGGTATATTTATCCTATTTTATTTTCTTTGGAAGAAATGGTTCAACAATATGGTCCACTAATCAAAATAACATAATTATACTGTGTAGATGTAGCATAGATTTATAAGCAAACATACCTATATTTTTTTTTAGTGAAGGCCTTATTGGCGGCTGATTAAAAAACATAACATAAACTATACTTATATTAAGGAAAACTGTAACAGATCAAATTCTGTACATTAAATATATTTTGTAATTTTTTTGGAGGGCACTATAATCGATACTGAAGCTAAAACTGTTTTTATTTTAAAACATCGTGGTTTTTAAGGATCTATTCCTAAATAAAGAATCCAGACGACGTATATAAAAACCATAGTTTTGCAATCTATTTTTATTTATTGCCAGTAGCGTTTGTTATTGATTTTTAAAAGTTATTAATTGATAGAAGATGTGTGCTGGTGGCATTTTCTTGGATAACTTGGCTTCCTACTAACACACTAAGACATTAGTGTGTTACTAAGAACAGATGGTCAGGCCCGTTAGACGCCAGTGTGTAGCCAGTCTTATTTAAGTTCAACACTCATCAGTACATAGTGCAAAAAATATAATAATAAATTACAGAAATAAATAAAACCTATAGGTTCTCAATTTCCCTTGCCGTTACAGTCTTATCTTATCTATACATACAAAAAGCTTTTAATTGGGTTATCTTGCAAAATGCTTTGCAAGTTAAAAAAATTATTTACTTTGTTCAGAATTTCAATTTGTTTATGAAAATAAAAGTAAATATTACATGTTCACCCTGAAATTCTAAACAAAGTATATAATTTACGCCATTTTGTCAAAGAGTATTTGTTGTTTGTATATATTTTCTCTATCGATTAACGTATGTTTCATAGGTGTACGACAAAATAACGCTATTAAAGGTTACTTGCAACTTGAGGTATGCCAATTAGGTTCGATACCTTTTGTTTGTTTGTTTATTCTTCCATAGCTTTGTAACTGAGCGGGTGAGATCGTTTAATTTACCCTCACGTGAATAAACTAAAGATCACGCGAACAAAGGCGTGGGCAACAGATAGTTTAGTAATAAGTATGATTGCTACAAAAGGTTAAACCATGTACGAAACAGTTTGGGAATATAGTAATTTACAAACCTATCACTTTATTCATCTCACAAATTTCGCTAGAATAAAATAATGTCTTGCGCTGTAAAATGTCGTCACTTGATTTATAAATGTCAGGAAAGTAGGTCAGGCGAGGTGTAAACGGGAGCGATAGCTGTTAAACTGCTTTATTAGTTCAATACCTAGTTAAATTTTGCTAGGTACTTTCTGGCATTTGCTCGATATCAAGCACAACTTTTGTCCTGTATAAAACTTATTTCACATTCGCCTGAACGTTGCTGTTTTAGAATAGTGCCGTTAGAAACGTCAAATGAAATTTTATTTCTGCGTCTGGAAATAAAATGTGAAGTTGGTATAACTGCTGCTGTCGACTAGTAATAAAAGAGCCATTCGATCTCCCCCAAGGCAATATAGGATCCAATCAATTCCAAACTAATCTCGATTTGAAATTTGCTGCTGAACAAAGTATCATTATCAAATTTTAAGATCGGTAACTTTTTTAAGTGTCTACGTATTTCATAATCTACAGGTAGGTAGTCAGGAAAGAAATATATCTGATAGTAGGTATGGTGTTTTTCATTTAGTGATTCAGATACTTTTAATCCCATGTAACCGAAGAATTTTAACAAAAGCTTGACTTATCTATACTAGAATAAAGAACATATTTGATTAAATTGTTTATAACCTACCTATATGTAGAATACTAGCATTTGCCCGCGGCTTTGCTCTCGTTATTGTCGATTTAAAAATAAGAAATAATATATACATAAAAAAATAATATTATACAAACAATTATAACACTGTTTAAATAGAACTTAATACAATATTTGTGAACATATGAATCGCAAACGTATTTCTAATATCATAGTACGTAGGATTATAATATGCTGTATAGGTTGAGGCGTGAGTCATTAACTTTATCTTTTATTCTAATAATATAAAAGAATACTGCGTTTTAAAAAGTACTCAGCGCCATCTATCGAGTTGTTAAGGTACTAAACATGAAAGGCACTTTAGTAAGATGTTACGACAATTATGTCAATTACCATAACGGGGTAAACTGACAGAGCTGAATAAGCTTAATGCAATCATTTAAGCATAACACACACAGAACTGAAGGCGTAAACGGAACGTCGACGGGTCGGATCGGGAGAGGTCTAGTTACATACGTTTAAACGGGCGCCCACAGACAGCCGGCGTGCGCGGTGAGCCGTCCCGCTTACGCCAGCTGTCTGTGGGGATTTTAAAACGAAGGACTTTCTATAAACAATTTGATCCTTCTTTTTACCACTGAGGGAGTGGAATTATCAAAAACGCTGAAACAAATATCAAATGATTTTTAAACGTCAGGCAAAACGCAAAATTAGGAGGGGCATATGTAAGTCAAAGAATAAGGCTAAGCGTATACTCAGACGTAGATAACGCAATTCCATGCTCACTTAAAGATGAGAACCTTTTTTTGGTCGCATTTATGACATAAATTTTACCATGGCTACTAAATTAATAGATGGCAGATTGTAACTACAATTAGTAGTTTTAATTTAGTGTTAGCAAGTAGCATAAACAATGAACTTACAATAATATAAGTAACCCACAAGCGCGAGCGAAGCGAGCGCGAATTTTTTCTTAGACAACGCTTCGTAAAAAATCCGTGGTAAATTATCTCCTCATAATAATATCACATGATATTGCTTACACATGTACATGCTTTAGTTATAAGCGTATCTATATCATAGAAATTTTTGGGAACTTTTTGTCTATTATCTTTATTTTTTAATTTAAGTAATCTATTGTAATGACTGTTTTGTGCCGAAATAAACAAAAAAAAAACGTGGTAAAAGATAATGTAACACGAACTAAAATCTGAGAGCGCAGCAAGTTGAGTTTTGTGATACTTATAGTGTTTTTTACACTAGACAATGCAATGTTGACAGCGGTGACTCTAGTTTCTGTGACATGAAAAATTGCGTAGTATAAATCCATAATATTTTTGTCTACCTTTTGTAGATATTTACTGAAAAAGAAACCGCAAGCGTAGCGAGGACGAAAACTTTTTAAAGACAGTGAGGTATGAGAGAAAACATAATTTACAAAATAATACATAAACTGTGATATAAAAAGGCAGGAATCAATTTCAAACCCATGGTGTTGTTGGAAGTAGAGTCAATTTAATGCAACATGAATATAAATAAGGTAACTCCCTTTCAGAGAAGATTTTTACAGCTCAAATACAGCAAGTTCCCCTAGGAGACCAGTATCAAGATCTAAATAAAGTAAATTTCCACATACAACCCGTTTCAGCAGATTGGTTATTTGAACTAACGAAGCGAAGTGATATTTTTTTGCGCTTTTAACGTTAGTCCCACGTAGAAGCAGTAGAATCAACACTTAAGAGAAAGGCAACTAATAAAGTAGGGCCTCACACAGAACACAATTACCGCGAGCGAAGCGAGCGCGAATTTTTTTGAGATGGCGAAGAAATCTGTCTGATACCTGTTGTCTGTTCTTATTTTCGGGCTCGTAGATGTAACGCTGTAAAATTTCATGTTTTTTTTAGATTAATTTCTATTTATAATTTCATAAATTCCCCTTTTAAGTTTCACAAATGCCACAGTACACTCATCTACGTCCTACCTAGTACAAGCAATAAACAATTTTGGTAGGGTGGATGATTTGTATTACTTATTTTATTTTATTTGTAATTTTGGACCACAAACAAATTCACTATACAACAGTTTTACTAGGAATTATTACATAGTCAGTACTTATAATGAATCCTACATCGATGGTCACACTTTTGATAAGTAAAATTAATATTAAGTGGAGCCCATTGAGGCTTGCATGACAAATGAAATTTCTACAAACAAAGTTGTCATTTTGCAGACATAAAAGACATAAACAGATAGTTTAACAGATACAGATAAGGATGACAAATTCAATTAAATGTTCTATTATTTAGGCACTAAAATTATGAAATCTAGCTAAAAACATAAAGCTGGGTCGCTTACGCTTTACAAAATAACAAAATCTACGCCGTAATGCACTGCGTCACCTGCGTCTCAACATACGCTCACTCGTGTTTATAGTAGGTAGTTATTATTACCTCAGATCATGGAAAGAAAATGATATAAGGTGTCCTAGTATATATAATATTAGGTTTTGATTTTAGATTTGTCAGGGTTGAACCTAGATGATTTTGGAGGGGGCTTGAGCCCCCTAGCCCCCCCCCCCCCCCCTGGATCCGCTACTGCGGACTTTCATACAAACTTTCACCTCCTCCTTTTACCTCCTTAGGGGTGGAATTTCGTAAAATACTTCCTTAGTGGCTCCCCACACTGTTTAAGATTTATACGTGAACTACGTATAAATCTATACTATAAGTTTTGCCTAACTTAAAAAAACAACATGTTATAACCAAAATATTATGTTTATTGATTTTCAAAATACTCTCCTTTACATTTTAAACATATTTTCATGCGATCGAACCATTTTTTAAAACAGGAGGACCACAGATCTGAAGCATGTTTTCTACTTGCTGATTGAACGCTATCACTGCCACTTCGGAGTTGATAGAAGTAAAACCTCTCATCAAATCTTTGATTTTGGGGAAAATACAGAAATCACAGGGTGCTAGGTCGGGGCTATGCGCAGGATGGGTGATGAGTTGTACTTTTTCGGAAGCTACAAAATGACTTTGTTTTGTTGGCCGTGTGTGAAGAAGTGTTGTCATGATGTAGGAGAATGCGGCTTTTGGGTCGTCTTTTGCGAACTTTTTCTAACACCCTGGGTAAACAAATGGTAAAATACCACTCGGCATTAACACGATTTTGATCTTTAAGTGGAATTGTACAGATGGGACCCGTAGCTGAGAAAAAAACGCGATCATTTTTTTACCAACGTTTCTCGCCTGCCTCACTTTTGTTGACCTGTTCTCATTTTCAAACACCCATTCACAAGATTGCTGTTTTTTTTCGGGTTCAAAACAATAAATCCACGTTTCGTCCTGTGATAATGTCATAAACAGCATTAGAATGCCCGTGGTCGTATTTCAGTAGCATCTGTGAGCACAATTCCACGCGAGCCCGCTTCTGCTCCGCTGTCAGTTCATGAGGGATCCAACGACAGCAAAGATTCCGAACTTTCAATTCTTCGTGTAAAATTTTCTGAATTTGGCTCATACCAATCCCCAATCCTCATAGGTAATCCGCGGGTTTTCTTCAATTAGCCGCTTAATAGTAGCCACATTATTTTTGTTGACGGCAGTTGAAGGCCGCCCTTCACGAAATTCGTCATGTAAAGAAACTCGACCTCTCTCAAATTCAGCAAACCATCGCCTCATGGTGCTCAAACAAGGTGCTTCTCTCCCAAAAGCATTTTGAAGACGAGCGGCACAGTCTTGCGGAGAAAGAGAACTTTTAAAATCATAAAAAATCATCGCTCTAAAATCTTTTCGACTTAATTCCATTTTCGTTGCGTAGGGGAGATGGGCCTAAAGCGGGCACCTTAAGGGAAATTTGATGAAAAAATGGTTTAGAAATTTGCTAGATTTTTTTTTCGCCAAAAGGTCCATTATTAAACGCTTTTGAATGGAGTATATGGGTTTATCAAAAACCAAAAAAATATATACTTATAAGCAAACTACGAAACCTCTACGAATGCCCGCTTTGCCCGAGGGGGGTGCCTAAAGCGGGCACCCGTTTAGGGCAAAATTGGCATGGGTTCAGGTAAAGCGGGCATAGGTAATTTGCATTCATAGATTTAAAAAAAAACATAAGTGGAATTATAAAGGAAACAAACAATAAAGATCAAGTTTTGTATTTTAACAAAATTAGCAACATTATCACAATTTTAATAATAAAACAAACTTATGTAGAACTTCCTACATATTAATAACAAAAAATCCAAAGTCTAGTCTTTCACTCTTTTAACAATTATAACACAGAATAGTTGTATATATAATCTTAATCTTTATACTTAATCTTCAATATTTATTCTTAATCTTCATAACTATATTGAAATCTAATCAGACTTTCTAGTTACTTTAAGTATTTTTGGCGTGTATTCATATTTAGTTAAACTACCTACCTAACAAACAATAAAATAAAAGTAATCATGGTTAACTTCTAATTCCTATTTTGAACAACATTCTTATTTTTAATTTCTTGACACATATCACAGAAAAAAGAACCAAGGCCTGGATATGCAGTACAAGATTCGTGAGCCCATCCATTGCAATCATCCCATTTTATCCAGTCTTCGTCGGGTGGGTCCTCAAATGGCTCATGGCTTTGAAAACAGGGATATTGTATAGCAGGCCTGGACGTTTTTTTCTTTTTCATTTTGTTGGACTTTGTTTTTTCAAGACAGTTTTGCATTTATATTTTTTTTAACATTTTTTGCCATTTTCTTTTTGGTTAGTTTTTTTCTTTTTGTTCATTTTAAGTCGTTGCTCGTCTTTGATTGGTGTGCTAGTTAATATCTCAGCCTTTTGTACTCTTCTGCGTCGGGTGGTTTTATTTGGAGCAATCTTGGAAACTGGTCTAATTACTATTGGACTTACACGTGATTGTGTACTGCAGCTAGGAGCCTAGGAACAACAAAGTTATCTGTGGACGGATTGATATTTTCCATGCAGAAAGTAATCGGGATTGATTCTTTTGTGGCCATTCGCTAGAAAACATCAAGGTTTAATTCTGATACAGAAGTATTTTTTATAGTGTTCTCTAGCACAACCTCAGTCTGCTTATGAGTTATGTTTTCAACCTCCCATGGAGATGGTGTTCTATCAGGATCCATTTCCTCTGGTACAGATGATGCTGGTGGAGGAGTCACGTAGTTTTTCTCTATATTTTCAGATGGAAGCAGATTGTGGGTGTTTACAGTATCTTCTAGCATCGATGGTGACGTTGTTGTCGTATTAGCTTCTTCAAGTGGTACAGATGCGTAGTCACTTTGTGTAGATTCAGTTGGATTTATTGCATTTTCTGTTACAGAAGCTGGCAGAAAATCAGTTTCATCAAAAATAAACCGGTTGGTTGGGAAAAGACCAGTCGCCTTGAATCCTTTTATGGCATTATTTGCTGTTGCTGCTTTCACATAAGCATCTGCGAATAGTTTCGCTACGTTATTTTGATTGATTATTCGTCCAGCATGCGCCTTTTGGAAAATGGCCACAGCCTGCTCGAAGTAAATTTTAAGTGGTCCATATACGCATTAATCTAAGGGCTGCATGCGATGTGTCGTATCTGGAGCTAAAGACACAAAAATAACATTGTTTTGTGTCGCAAATTCCAATGCTGGTAAGTATTTATGTGACTCGTGATTGTCGAGGATAAGAATAACTTTTTTTTCTGAGGTTGGTCTGACGGTGTCTACAAAAAACTTCAGCCATTCCATAAATACTGGCCCATTGATCCAGCCATTATCCGAACGAACAAGTTCCTTGTGTACTTGGTGGAGCCCCATCAAGAAGGCGCGGAACCATTCTTTTTCTTGCAAAAATCATAAATGGGGGAATGAATGAACCAGCAGCGTTACAGCAGCATATAACTGTGGTGGTTCTTCCTCTTTCGGTGCTAGCTATGAGACCAACTTGTCGCTTCCCAGATTTTGTCAGGACCCTTGGCGGCTTATCCGATGATGTTTGAACGCCTGTCTCGTCCATGTTGTATAAACGAGTAGCATCGACTTTATGCTTATTAATTTGTTCCTCTAACAAATCAAACAATCGATAGACTTGGGGTTTGGAAAACCATCTGGCTCGAGCAACAGATGTTGGTTCTGGTTTCCGTAAAGTTAGATCTGGATGACGTTTAACTAACCTTTTGTACCAATCCGAACCAGCCGCACCATTTTTGAAAGGGTGTTCTATCTTATTAATTTCGGCGTAATTATAAACAAGTTCTAAGAACTCTTGTTTTGACAATCCGTAAAACAAATTGTCCATATGAAAAACGTATTCCAACAGCTCAGTTTCTTGATCTGCAGAAAAGACAGTAACATATCTTCCTAATTTTACTTCGCATGATCCAGTTTTAAGGTGCCTTTGCAGCGTCGTCCTCGGGATACTAAATTTCGTTGCTACGGTTTTTACAGGTATTCCTAATTCTTGCACTTCTTGCAATGCTTGCCGCATGGTTGAGGTGGTCCATGATGCTTGCAAAGTTTTTCGTTTGTATTTGTTTACCATCTAAAAATAAAAACCAAAAGCTATAGCAACTTATTTTTTAACATAATGGGTGGGGAAAGCAAACAAATTTTAACCTCAAAACTTTAAGACACGTGACGTTCAACACTACCGTTTTATGATCAGATAACCACTTATTCACTTAAATAAATCGATTATAGCATTGTAAACAACAAAAAAGAGAGAACACATGAGATATACCTTGCGATATTTTTCAAAAATCCACTCAATTTTTTTTTATCGCAGCGCGTAACGGCGTGCTCGCAGGTGAACTCGACGAATGATGACACGAGGTGCGCGGGGCGCGGGAATTACTGTGTCGTGTTGAGAGCGCGCGTTCTTTTTGAATGGTAATATTATCGAGAGTGCCCTCTTTAGGCACGGTGCCCGCTTTAGGCCCATCTCCCTCACGTAGAACTTTGATGTGTGATAAAAAACAATTGACAAATCATTTCCCGCCAGTTTTTTTATTACTAAGAAGGTTGCAACGTTTAAAGAAATATAACATACGAAATTCAAATAGTTCCGATTAGCTGGAAGTGCAAAACTTTTAGTGTGCCCCATGTATGTGCATAAGTCTCTAGCGGTCCAGCGGTTTGGGCTGTGTTGTGTGTGTTTTACGATGTTTATACCAATATTTAATATTAATAAGTATTATGTATTTGCGTGCGAAATTTTATTTAAAAAACTGCGTTCGCCAACCTGCCTACCAAGCGCGGCGAGTATTGGCAATCCCCCCCGATGATGGAAATCATTGAGGGAGGCCTATGTTCAGCAGTGGACGTCCGACGGCTGAAATGATGATGATGATATATTATGTATTACTTTTACAGAATAAAAAAAATAAAGAATAGGTTTTGATTCATATTTAGGTACTGCTTTTACATAAAAAAATATCTACTTACAAAGATTATTTCAGAAGATAGTACGCGTCAGATTTTGTCAGTGAAATATATCCTGCTATACGCTAAGCCCGGTAATAGCAAGGCGTGTGCCTGTAAAGTGAATATCTATTGCTTCGACTAGGGTTGTTAATAAAGATTTAAATATCCTTTTTATAGATTGAAGATAAATCAATTTAAATCGTTTATTGGTATTAATAACATGTTAAATTAAACCCAAAAGCTCAAACAATATATGTGCGTAGGCAAAGAGTGACATTTACACTCTGGATTTCGTAGACTGCACAAAAATGTTGATTGGATATTTCGCTTTTTCGGGAACACCGCAAATTAGATACACCTACCTAAGCTGAACCATATTTGTAGTTGCCGGATGGTTGCGGGTTGGTACCTAACACCCCGTTGAATTTGTAACATATCTACAGCCACCATTAACTGTTAAATTCTTTGTAGTAGAAGAGGATGTGATTTCAAAACGCTAGAAAAGCTAAAAAATAATCATGCGACCCAGGAATCAGAGGCAACCCTGCTGGCCCAGACGGCACAAGGTCATTTCGACGCCGCACCGTGCGCGGGCGGCTGAACCAGTTTCGTTTTAAACTTACAATTTACTAGCTTTTGCCTGGGGAGTTCGTCACATAGGTTCGGTTAAGTAACAAATGGAAACGTGAAAACTTGCACACCGTGTATAGGCAACTCAGTAAACTTTATTAACCTCGATCGTGTTTTTGTATAACTATATCCATCATAATTTTTTCTGAATGGAATCTGTAAAACATCTGTAATTGCTACAATTATGTAGGAAGAATGTATTCAATTAGAATATGGGTGAAAAGTTTATTTAGAAAACAGTTTTTATTGGTATTTATTATTTCCCCATGAACACTTATCATCTTCTAATTAATAAAATCGTTTTATCCTTGCAATTCGTTACTTACACCATTTATAACTCAAGAACGACTGGACCGATTTTATCACAGAATAGGAATGACATGCCACGCTTCGCTACGATTTTATAATCTTCGAATGGTTGGATTTGTCTCCGCCCCGAAGAGCAGAATAACTATTAAAATAAGAAAAAAAAATAATCAAAAACTAATATGTTGTATAAAGAAAATTCATTTTCTCATTCAAATTAATTAATTTAATTTAATGTTTGCCGGGCAGTTATAGTACAGTGTTGACATAGGTATATCTTAAATTGGTTGACATATATCTCTAGTCATGGTTAAAAATGTTTAAATCTAGTCAATATTTTATTAATCAGGCCTTTTGAATCTGCTAAAATAGACTTAACTTTAAACATGTCACAATTTAGGAAGGATTTAAAAGAAGGCAGGTATGTAGGTAGAGTTGGCACCGACCCAGCTGTTGCATAAATGAATGTACCCCTTTTCAAGTCTTGGTACCAAATAAAAATGGTAATGTTATGCACTTTAGTAATATCGTATTTTCCGGATAAAATTTCACAAATTTTGTTATAGTCGAATTCTTTGAATTGTTGTAAACGTAGATAAAGTCAAATTATTGTTCAAATTTTTGATGTTCGATTTTTGATGTTCGATTTTCTGTACTTTTATGGATGATTACTTACTTGTTTAAGTATATCATCCATAAAAGTACTGTCCATATATATCCATAACATTTAGGGCAAAAGCAGAACAGATAAACCACTTTTTTAGATGGTTTGCATATTTGAAGGCTTGAAGGTTCCTTCTTTTTTTAGCGTAAGAAAACGCTTACTGATCGCGTTAACATTATAGTTTTTTTGAGTCCTTTTTATTAGAATGGAATTATTATGTTTTTTGTTAGGAAGAAAGCGTATTTCAGTAAACTTCTTGGCATATTGGTCGGTTTAAAGTTGTATTATTCGGGTGAGCGCAGTTCATCGTCTGGACTACAACGATTGTGCTGTTGTTTCCAGTTGCGTTTACTCCGTGTTGCGGAAAGAAGCGAACTACCCCTATGTTTTTATTTTGGCTTCTTGGATTGTCATTAGTTTAGGAGTTTTTGTTATGAATTTAAATTGTTCAGTGTAAATATGATTACTCGTAGTTAAGTAGCTTCGTGTCACGTGAAATGTATTTATTTTAATTAGAGATGCGCCGAGTAGCACTTTTGCCGAGTAACGAGTACCGAGTTTTACTCGGTTCAATTTTTTTCCAACCGAGTACTCGGCGAGTAACTCGGTTCAATCAAATTCCTGTTTCGGGCGCGTAAACAAATACAAGATTGTATGTAGGAGGTGTGTAGTACCTGGTGGTTGTTGACATAACGAGTTCACGTGAAAGATCACGAATTCGGACATTTTACGATGAGATTGAAGAAGTTAAACCAAAGTGAAATGTACCTTATGCAATTCTTTGATTTCACATAGTGGTGTTGGACGAAAGGCTTCTACGACGGAAATGTTAAACCATGTTAAAATAAAACACACAAAATAATAACACTGTTGTTTTAATTATATCTACTAAAATATATTGTTTTACTTAACTTACTTTAACCGAGTATACTCGACATTAAAATCGAGTTATTCGGCCGTATACGAGTTTTAAAAAACACGCTGATGAATAAGTAAGTTTGCATGGCCGTTAACTCCTTATCGTCTAGGCAAAGATAATTTTATATTCAGTTGATTCGCTTTAGGTGCTTTTAGACTTTAGCTTAGGTACACCGGTTGATTACCTAGTACCAGCGCAGATACGAGTAATGTTAATATTAACTATTAAATAAGGATTCGGGATTAAAAATAGGCACAGGTGAACTTTAATTAAAAACCAATTACTGTTTTGCAAGAAGACAAAGAATATATTTTCACTTGTCGGTAATTTTTATGCCTTAAATTTACTAATATTTACCCAATGCATAATTATACCCTGCTTTATTCAAAAGAACTTATAAGAAGGTAGAAAAATCAATGCAAAATGGTGATGGTGATTCACCCACTCTAATAATTGGGCTGATTTTTCAATCACTAAATAAATTTTTATCTGACGAATATAATTGATGTTTTAACACATTTTCTATACGAAAACTGTCAACATGTCAAACTTATTCTTCAAATATAAGTTAACTGGCCATTGAAAAATCGGCCTATTAACTGGATTAATCCCTGCTCCGCTTATTGTTTTATTGATCTATCAAACTCAACTGTTTTTTTTGGCATTACAATGGATTCGAAGTTGCAATGGGGACCACACGTTGACACTCTGGCTGGGAGACTTGCTTCAGCTGCCTTTGCGATTAGAAAAATTTGACATCGAACTGACGTTGTTATGGCAAGCCTCGTGTATTTTATTTACTTTCATAGTATTATGTCTTATGGTCTTCTCTTGTGGAGTTCTGCTGCGGACATCGATACCATCTTTATTTTACAGAAAAGAGCCATTCGTGCTATTTACTAACTTAGTCTGCGCTAATCCTTGAGAGATTTCTTTAAAGAAATCAACAACTTAGTGTGACCTCTCAATACATATTTGATAATATCATGTACGTACGCAAAAATTTAGATCTTTTTATAAAAAAAAGTGATATTCATCCATACGAGTATAACACAAGAAACAAAAACAAACTTGTAGTCCCAAACTTCAGATTGGCCAAAACAAGTAATTCATTCTTGGGAAATTGTATTATTATTTCTAATAATATACCTTACAATGTTTTATCGAACTTCCTATTAATAAATTTAAGTCACATGTCAAAACTACCCTAATGTCTAAGGGGTATTATAAAATTCAAGACTATCTTGATGACAAGAATGTATGGTCAGTCCCAGCCTGCACTAAACTGATGTACCTACCTACCTGTTTATTTTGATTTATATTTTTTGTGGCTGCTAGTGGTAACTAAGTTTATTCCGGCGTTTCTTCTCAGCACTTGCCAGATTGTTTGTGTCTTGTCTCGAAGAGCTAGTAGGGCCAAAAAAATAAGGAGACATGTTCTGGCCCCATATGGGCTAATAATGTTATTATTGACGTTTATAAGTGGCAATTCTCTGTCCTAAATTAAATAAATGATTTTTGACGTTGACTTTTGACTTTGACTTTATTCGTTTTTGTTATGTCTATCTAATCACAATGCGATAGCATTGTGTAAATCCCGCTCGAAGGTACACTATATTTCACGGGTGACCTACATAACGAGTAGGTAAATGGAGGTAAATGCTCGCGTTTACTCTTGCTACTTGCAAATTACTCAAGTTTGAGCGTTAACCAGCGACACGATTTAACAAATATCACGATGATGCAAATCCCGGTCTCTTGAGGTAACTCCAAAAGTTATTACCTTTTCGACAGTTTAATGTTTGTTCATGAGCTGAACTGCGTGAAGTTGACGCACAAATTATATGAGGAATCGTTTAAGATTCGTATCAGTAGGAATCATTTGTGAGATAGCGAGTTAGTAAATTTTATACCTTCTTGATATTTAAGTTAGTTATTGATTAATGCACAAAGAAATTTCATATCAGCCTTCTAACTGTTACACACAAGGTACTTAAGTCATGGCCCAAAAAAATGGCGATGTAGGATTCAAATTTTAGTTTCAGTTGCAGTTTTGTAATTAAATATGGCCCAACATCTAATTGCTGCAGTGCTGGATTTGTGGCGACCCATTTGAACGAGACAAGCTAACCGTCAAATAGAATTTTACAAAATAGAAAATATTATTAATTCGTTTTTTAATGACCATATTAGTGACCATTATACCAGGACGACCTTCGTAACCCAGAGGCGAGTACGCCAGACTTGGCGTCACCATGGTGAGGTAATACTGAGGTTTGGTTCGCGGTCGGGTCAATACCTATAGAAAACGAACTTTTCTATGTTTAGCCGGGTCTGGGTGTTGTTTTGTTTCTGAATTAGTTACTTACCTTAGAATTTAAACGATTTATGTAATGTTGTCCAATATTTATTATATTAGAAAGATGACTGGCAGTGGCGGGATGAAAGAAGCGGGAGATCGGACTCTTTGGCGCTATTTGTGGGAGGCTTACGTCCAACAGTGGAATGCAATAGGTTGACACAATGATGAAAATGATGAGTGACCATTTTTATTATCTGTCTCATTTACAAACGGCTTTACATCTAAAAGAACAAAAAATTATAAGGTACCGGGAATTCCCAATATGTTTATTGTTAATAGAAAAAAAAATCCTAAACCGTTATTAAATCATACACAATTGATACATTCATATAAAATACACATATTAAATGATAGAATTAATAAAATAAATACTTTAAATAAACTAACTTAACCTAAACTATAAACTACCTACTCAAAAATAAAGGCGTGTAAATATATCGTTAACACACAAGTTTTGTTATAAGTATTTCTACTACCAAAATATTTATAAGTCTGAAGATCGAGGATCTACTTTACATAATGGTAGGTAATGCCAGTACTCGCGCGGGAGCACTATCTGATGGTAGCCGTTCCTCCGAATATCTTTTAGCCGGCCGCCCAAGTTATGATCTGTCATACAGCGTGCGCTCAGTTACTCGAAACCCTATTTAAATGGTAATATTCCTCAAAATTCGCGTTTCGTTTGTGCCTTCATAATCTTAGTATAAAGTTAAATGCATGTGTTGATGATTTTTAACGTAACGTGGATGGTAGAAAAAAGCATGATCATTATAAAGTGTCATGTTAAACAAAATGTTTTTTTTAAAAGATTATATTAAATATAATATGAGATTGAAATGCATACCTATTAGTGACTTTAAAACTAAACTTTTCTAAAAGTAGTAATTATAGCGCTTCCCATTTTCAGTTATTGAAAAGAGATATCTTCCAGCTGTTAGAATAAAAGCAGTCGAACAAAGAATCCACATGAGACTATTTTGGAAGGTAATTTAACATTTGAAACCAGTCACTAGTTAAAATAAGTCATGAGGATAATTTTTACAGTTCTAGAAATTCTAGTTTGTCCTCTTTTATTTAAAGCGACGCAAAATAGGGAAGGAGAGAGAGTTTAGGTTAGAGAATGAGGTACTAGAATTGAATTCATCATCATCATCATCATTTCAGGCATAGGACGTCCACTGCTGAACATAGGCTGGCTGGCAGGTCGTCTGACCACCTTGTGAGTGGACGTCCTACGCTGCGCTTGCCGGTACGCGGCCTCCATTCTAGAACCTTTCTGCCCCATCGGCCGTCAGTTCTACGTGCTATGTGCCCCGCCCACTGCCACTTCAGCTTGCTAATCCGTTGGGCTATGTCAGCGACTTTTGTTCGTTTACGGATCTTCTCATTTCTGATTCGATCTCGCAAGGAAACACCAAGCATAGCCCTTTCCATAGCACGCTGTGCGACTTTGAGCTTTCTTATGAGGCCACGTTTCAGTTCCATATATCATCACTGGTAACACACACTGGTTGTAGACTTTCGTCTTGAGGCACTGAGGTATTTTGGAGGAGAAGACGTAGTGTAGTTTCCCGAACGCTGCCCAGACAAGTTGGATTCAACGATTGACCTCCTTCTCAAAATTGGATTTACCCAACTGGATAACTTGTCCTAAGTAGACATATTTGTCAACAATTTTGAGAGTAGAGCTCCCAACGGATACTGGGTAGGGCGCAACATGGGCATTCGACATGAGCTTGGTTTTGTCCATGTTCATTCGCAGGCCTACTTGTTGGGAGACTCGAGTAAGGTCATTGAGCATTGTGCTGAGGTCTTCAAGCGATTCTGCCATGACCACAATATCGTCGGCAAACCGAAGGTGAGTGATGTACTCGCCGTTGATGTTGATGCCAAATCCTTTCCATTCCAGGAGCTTGAAAGCGTCTTCCAATGCAGCGGTAAACAGTTTCGGAGATTTAACATCTCCCTGTCTTACGCCTCGCTGCAGAGGAATCGCCTTCGTGCTCTGCTCCTGTACTCGGACCGACATGGCGGCGTTTTTGTATAAACACTTCAGCACCTCGATGTACCGATAGTCAATATGGCACCGCTGGAGAGACTGTAGCACTGCCCAGGTCTCGATCGAATCAAAGGCCTTCTCATATTCCACAAACGCCAAGCATAGTGGCAAGTTATATATACTCCTCGGTCTTCTGTATAATTTGCCGCAGCGTATGGATGTGGTCTATGGTACTAAAGCCTTTTCGGAAACCGGCTTGTTTGGGAGGCTGGAAGTCATCGAACCTACGCGCGAGACGATTCGTGGTGACTCTCGAAAACAGCTTGTAGACATGACTTAGAAGTGAGATGGGTCTGTAATTCTTCAATAAGGTATTATCTCCTTTCATGAAGAAGAGCACCACCACACCCCTGTTCCTTTGTGGTTGAAGTTGAAGTTGAAGAGTCTCTGAAGGACTTTCAGTATCGGTGTTCCACCCGCATTCAGAAGCTCTGATGTGATTCCGTCATCACCCATGAGTCATGAGTCAGAATTGAATTGCTGGCACAGTAGAGCTTGAGTTAAAATGATAATCTTTTAATTAAGTCAGTACTCTTACTCTTAGCTTCACGATCTCAGAAAAAGGAAAATACTAAAACACATTTCACGTAAAACGTAATGTAAAGTAGCAATTTGCCTAAAAACGCGAGAAATCAAACAAGTTTACAAATTGCTTTCAGAGTGGCAACAATAGCACCATTTTTTGCGAATTATAATAATAGCACTAGTGCTGTGCTATTTTTAGGTCGTGTACAAATTATGTTTAATTATTACACTGGCCTAAAGCAGGCCGCCTAAAGGAGAAAGGCTCTTATGAAGTGAAACGCCGCTATATAAATTACGCGAACTGCATAGACCACGGGATATTGCGCCTTTAGTGTACCTCAGAATAAAATAAGGAGACAGAAAGTTCCGTTTTCTTTAGAGCTAAGCTCGTTTTTCATTACTTCTAGTGTTAAATCTTACAGTAACGTCACATAGTTAAGTAGTAGATAAAATTCGTATGGGCATATTGATTATGTCTGTACGGCATATCTGCAGTTTGTGATGAGAGTGCTAAAACAAAACATTGACGTGACAAAACCTATTCGAAATTACTGTTAATTTCGTAGGTCTCTTTTGATAAGTTAGGTATGATGGTCGACTTATGTTAACTTTAATCTTTTCTAATCTAATCTTTATCTATTCTAAAAATAATTTCCGGCTTATGTCAATAGCAAAGTAATTAAGTAAGTAGAGTTTATTCGACTAGGTATGAAAGTGATCACTTAATGTACTAAAACCACACCAAAACTATAATGAAAATGAGCCATTTTGGTATTTATTCATTTAGAGTCATTAGCGACACTATCAATTATTAATGCCATTTAAATAATACAGGGTGTCAACAATTTTGCAAAATCTTTGAGTACCTGCCTAAAAAGATTTTTATAACGTTTTGTTTTTTGCCAAAATCGAGCTTGTGACTCTTCTTAATTGGCTATGGTTACTCCCGTTTTAAAAACTAACCAACTAGAAGCCTATAAGTAAATCAGACAAATTTTTTGATTAGGATCTGAGCAAATCGAAAAATTATTTTGGTATAATGCCATCAAACAATTTTAATAATTTTATATATTTTTTGCTAATAAAAATTTTATATAATGCTTAAAAATAAACGTACGTTCCCTTCTGATTGAAGCTTCAATGTCGCGAGTAATTTTTGGTAAAACGTAGTTCGTTGTTGTATACCAACAAAATTATAGATAGCGTGCAATGGATGTACCAATAAAATGACTACATCGAATATAAATCTAAACGTCTAACTGTTCCGAAAACGAGTAATACAAAGTTCTGTTGCGTGCCAGAACTTCAGTTAGCTGACACGGGGCAGGGAAACACATGTAGGTAAGTGCACGTTAGTACATAGTATAGACAGGCGCCTATAGGAAAGTTTCAGTCTGTGCTTGCGAGTATATATGTATGATAGAAAAGCCCAGCAGCATTCTAATATTATGTGGTATCTTGTTTCAGTCAAATAAAATATTACTTTACGTTTACATTAAAATTGCGTACCTACCTATATTAATTTAAGTAGATAGTTTTGACTAAGGTGTGGGGGGCGAAGTGCGCCATACTTTTGTAATAGTTGACTTTGGTGCAAAATATCTTCTTTTTGTGTTCACCGATTAATCTAAGTTTAATATTTTCAGAATCAGTGGTATTTTAGAAATAACATCCAATATCAAATTATTTCAATTTGACATGAAAGTAATGATTTTTAGCTTGAAAACAAAAACATGCACTCCAGGCGCACTTACCCGACAAATCGGCCAAGTGCGCCTGGATTAATAAAAACGTATAAATAATGAGATAAATTAAAAACAACATATTTTTGAATAGAGCATCATCAACAGAATGCAAATCTTTCATTTTTTCTTCAATTGTCGCGATCTACAAGTTTTTATAGCTATACAATAAAATATCGGGTAAGTGCGCCATAGCTAAGCCATAGTTTGCAAATCAGGGGTTCTAAACCTTTTTCCTAATCTGCCATTTTGATACCTCTGTGAAAAAAACTGATATATTCATACTTCAGATAATTTTACCTAGCACAATATTTGGTATCAATTTTACATTTACCGCAATATACCGTCGCAATTTACCGCAATTTACGTCATTACTTATTTTCAAGGATCACTTGAAAATAAGTAATGACGGTATATCTACCTACTTAACTACTCTACTAACCATTCTGCAGCTTAAATTCAAAACCAATTTTAAAATCTCTTTATAAACATACAAATTTGATTAATGAAGATAACGTTTAAATAAACTAAAACGAAGAAGCTTTAAAAATGAAGTTTTAAATAAGAGAGAATAGATTTCATAAACTTTTTTTACTAGCTTTTAGAGGTGAAGTAATTTGAATAGTAGGACAACCTACTTTTACAAGCTTTATAATAGCTTGCAATGTTCGTAACAATTTTAGAAATTAGCAACTTAAATTTGACCAACTTTCCGGTATCCGATTGAGCTGAAATTTGGCACACGTATATGAAGTCGATGACAATGCAACAATATATTGGTACCATTGAGCTGATCTGATGATGGAGCCAGAAGGTGGTCACAAAACTCAGTTTTCGAAATTTTTAAACTTAAAATCAACTTACTTCCCGGTGTTCGATTGATTGATTGATGGCACACGAATGTGAAGTCGGTGACATTGCAATATTTTTGTACCATCGAGCTGATCTGATGATGAAGCCGAAAGATGGCCACAGCAACTCAATACTAAAACAATGCAATAACATCGAGTTTGGGCTCGTTTAATTTGTCTTAAAGAATATTCTGATCGAAGATGGTATCTAGGGTCTGATGATGGAGTCAGAAGGTAGCTATAGGAACTCTATAACAAAACAACGCAACCGTATCGAGTTTGGGGCTCGTTGGAATTTTTGTGACAAGTAATCTATTAGCACCTACTTGATATCCAGAATCTGATGATGAAGCTGGAAGGTGGCCACAGGAACTCTGTAATAAAATTGAGCAATCCCATCGAGTTTGGGCTCGTTTGATATATCTTGACAAGTACTCGATCAGTAGATGATGTCCAGGATATGATGATGAAGCCAGAAGGTAACCAAAATAACTATGTTATAGTTGTTATAGAACAACGTAACCCCATCGAGTTTGGGTTCGTTTGATTTGTCTTTACAAGTTCTCTATAAGATGTGATGTGATCACTGATAAATGCTATCCGTTATACATGTTACCTATACGATATAAGTGCCTCGAGTTTTTGGAGTTTATGTATATTTTTCATTTTGAAAAGACCTATAGAACTTACCTATCTAAGTGTATGACAAATGTCACTTAAATTTATTTTATTCCTTTTAGTTCACTTTTTACTCAATAAAAAGCTTGTCTTTAAAAAGTTTTTTTACGTTTAATTGATTTACTTCTACCTAATTTAATGCAATTTTTTTAAATTTATCTTCCCCATCTTAGGTAGGTAGGCACTTAAAAAAACTAACCTAGATATAGTCGCTGTTCTATGTTAGCCACCAGCTAGTACTATTAGAAAGCTGCAAGTTTGCCGGGATACTATCCCACACAAATGCACATTAATATTAACTTGCACCCGCTACTTCAACAACTTAACCACATTCAAATAGAGATACTTGAGTTAGTTCTTTGAGAACTGTAGTATTGTATGAAACTAAGTTCTGACTCGCAACTGTACTTAAACAGATTTTATTTACAGGTACATTGAAAAAAATCTAAACATATTAGGTAGTCATAAAAATAACAATTACTTTCAAAGTAGATTTGTAAATACAGCGTTTTATTTTTACCTTTGATTTCATGGTAAGCCAGACCGCTAAATGTTTCGCTTAATACATTTTAGTTATTTTTTTCTCTAAAAAAGCACTCTATAATACCTATTGTATTTCATTGTATATAGGTGCCAGAAACAAAGTCATATCAACAAACGTCGATGTTACGTGTCGCAAACGACTTGTAGGCGAGGCGTTTCGTCTGATCGCTTCCGACCGACAGCCGATCACGCGACGCGCGTCGCATTACGCAGCGCACTATCAATTACCTTGTCAATTGGATTCCTGTCTACAACGACAGCGTGGTTTTCTTCTCAATGTGGTTGCGACAAGCTCTCTTGAGACTTACAGAATCGTATGTAGGTACTTTTAGGTGTAAGGCTTTGGAGTCTAATTTCTGTAATTTAAAAATCAATCACGTGCAAAAATAAGAAGACAATGTTGCCAAAAAAAAAAAAATTTTTTTTTTGTGGTGGTGACCACAACCGTGGTCGCATGGAATTTAAGATTTTATATTATTTAGCATATTTCTTAGAGAAAACAAAGTAGATTTATAATTTAAAATAACACCTTGTTGATTATGTAAATTTGTGTAATATTAATATTAAAATGATGTTCAGTTATGGATGGCAAAATATTTCCAACAGTTTGTTGTATCACACGCAGCATTATCAATCACGTTGTCAATAAAATGGTGTCGAGCCACAGTCAACTTTAAATGTGACCATAGCAAAACATCACTACTTCCAGCTATCGTAAAAATGCTTTCAACAAAGTTATGACAAGTGAGAACTCATCAGATTTAACATCGAGGATTTGCGTTATGGTTGATCGTCATGATTGTGAATATCATGCGGACTCCAAACAACTTACAAATGTATGTAATAAAGTAATGCTTAAATAGAGATATAACGTTTGTAACATTTTGTATTTTTCAAAATTTGTGAACGACTTGCGTTGCGATCGACAGCCATCACGCAACGCGCCACATTCGCGCACTATCAAATACCTTGTCAATTTGTTTCGAGTGAATCCGATGCGAGACGAGTACCTTTACCTATTAAAATAAAAAGAACTCTATGTTGTGCAATTTGATTTGAACGTTTGTTCGAAACGTATTTTTTTTATGCAAAACAGCAAATTGGTCTCTAAAAAAAAACTTTTTTATCTATCAGTTAAGTAGGATGCGCAAGGTGTTGATATGCCCATTAAGTACCTATACAACATTTTAAGTATATTGTATATAATCTGTCAAAATAATATGAAGTCTGCTGAGAGCATACATACAGTAACCAAGCTAAACTCGAATTAAAATTTGGAACAAGTTTGTGGGAAAGCGCCCATTTTGCTAAAAAGGTTTTCGTGAAGTTGGCATAGTTACGTCGGTGGATTTAACATGACAAAGAAAATTACATGTGCGTGCGAATATGCTACTCAAAAGGCAATGTTAAAAAGGCATATACAAATGATACATATAACAAACATAAATGTTTGTTATAAAAAAAAATTAAGTAGTTTTATGCTATATTGGGCAAAAAACTTAATGTATTTTGGTATAAAAGACACTTTCGAGAGCATGCATGTACCAATTTCACCAAGCTATGTTATTTACTAATAAATAATTTGACGGACTATTAGTTGTACGTTGTACTACGTAAATAACAGAAATTGGTGAAATTGAGTAATAAGTAGGAAATGGTACCAATTTGTAAGAAGTACTATAATTTAGTGTAAACCATACTTCCTAAAACTCCATCTTTTTCATAAATTTTACAATTTACAGCTGGTTACAAAATATTTTCGGACCTTCCATACTAAATCGATCAGCTAACCGCAGTTTGTATGCAAATACCAAAATTTTATTTATATTTTTTTAGACCCATGTTTCTATTACAAATATGTTTAACTTCTTGAATTATGCGGCACCTTATTTTATTATTAAAAATACATTATTTCGGTGATGGTATTAATAACAAATTCCGTTGTCCTAAAATAAACAAGGTATCCAGTACTAAATATCTCGAAATACTCTTGGATCAACGCTTATCTTGGCATCCATATTCAGGGTTATTTGTAAAACATCAACAACCTCCTAGGGGCTGATTCTGGTGCTCAATCACAACTTTTTCTATTGGACCAACATTGAAATAAATAAAAAAAAAACACTTTGCCATACAAATTGATGCCAGCTAGTGGCGGCTTAGCATGGGGAAGTAATATTTTTTTGCGATTTCAATGTTGGTCCCATAGAAAAAGCTGTTGTATTTGAGCATCAGAATCAGCCCCTAGGAAGTTGTTGATGTTTTACAAATAACCCTGTATAGAGGTCTTAATGACTGGGATTAGAAAATTCATATGGGTTTTCAAATATTTACGACATCTTGCAAAAATAGATATATTGAAACAAGTCTATATCGCATTAGGCAGTCGCAAGGGGTACTGTATAATTATATGGGGAGGCGGTACGAAAATAAAATTCTTGGACATAGAGAGAGCTCAAATATTAATATTAAAAGTCATGTATTGTAAGCCGTACAGATTCCCAACACAAGATTGATTACTTCCTATGTGATCTTCTTACATTTTGAAAAAATTATGTTGAGCGTTGTTTTGTATCTACACAAGATTCGATAAAAGCAGGAATAAAAATGTGGCTTCAACTCCTGCTCTGAAAATAGCATTTGCTAAAAGGCATCTTGGCAAAGGTTCTTCTTATTTGTATAATTGCATAAGTAAACAATTGAATATTTATCCTAAATCCAGTAAGGAATGTGAAGTACTCATTATTAAATAGCTTAACTGTAAAATCTACCAAGAAATTGAAATTTTCGCGCAAACACAAGTATGCATACACACAAGTACCTACGCAGCGTGCACGCACGCAAACATTGCACACTACGTTTTACTTGGTTTTACTATGTTCTACTAAAACAGTTATAGAATGTTAAAACTATCCCTGTAAATAGACGTATTGTATGTTATTTGAGGAAGAGCAAGATTTCCTGATACAAGTATATTGTTTACTTCATAGGATTTCTCTATAAATTGCAATCGATGTAAACTTGTTGTTACAGAATAAAATATTTATTTTGATATATACGTAGGTCACACTATAAGTTTTGCGTAACTTAAAAAAAACCATGTTATAACCAAAATATTATGTTAATTGCTTTTCAAAATACTATCCTTTACATTTAAAAAACATTTTCATGCGATCGAACCATTTTTTAAAACAAGAGGACCACAGATCTGAAGGCATGTTATCTACGTGCTGATAAACGCTATCACTGCCTTTTCGGAGCTGGTAAAAGTAAAAACTCTCATCAAATCTATGATTTTGGCGAAAATATAGAAATCACAGGGTGCTAGGTCGGGGCTATGCGCAGGATAGGTGACGAGTTGTACTTTTTTGGAAGCTAAAAATGACTTGGTTTTGTTGGCCGTGTGTGAAGAAGCGTTGTCATGATGTAGGAGAACGCGGCTTTTGGGTCGTCTTTCGTGAACTTTTTTTAACACATTATTTTCGTTGACGGCAGTTGAAGGCCGCCCTTCACGAAATTCGTCATGTAAAGAAACTCGACCTCTCTCAAATTCAGCAAACCATCGCCTCACGGTGCTCAAGCAAGGTGCTTCTCTACCAAAAGCATTTTGAAGACGAGCGGCACAGTCTTGCGAAGAGAGAGAACTTTTTAAATCATATAAAATCATCGCTCTAAAATCTTTTCGACTTAATTCCATTTTCGTTGCGTAGGTACGTATAACTTTGATGTGTGATAAAAAACAATTGACAAATAATTTCCTGCCAATTGTTTTTTTATTACTAAGAAGGTTACAATGTTTAAAAATTTTTATTTAAAAAAAAAAAACCGACTTCAAAACACTAAAAAGCTAAAAATAATCCTAACGCTTAAGTACCTAATCAGTCAGTGGAGTTGGTGCCAGCCGATGAGAGATTCAATGTTTTTGTTTGCAGTTTTTTTTTTTAAAATACAATTTACTTTTTTCATCTATTTTTAGTGATAAATCCTAATCTAACAGCTGAATATCGATTTCATCCTCTTTTTTTTCACCCTTAGGGGTACAATTTTTTCCGATTTTTTTTACTATAGTATCTAAGTAGTATTAGCTATTTAATAAAAAATAAGTCAAAATCGGTTTACATTTGTCGAAGATATTGGTTAACATAGATCCATGAATCACGAACCAAAACATTATCTGGGTATATATTTTGTTATTTTCTCAAAAACTGCTGAATCAATTACGATAAAATTTATATGGGACCACCTCTAAAGTATGATCTAACAAACAAAAAAAGAATCATCAAAATCAATTCATAATTGGCGGAGTAATCGCGTAACATACATACAAATAACAAACAGTCGAATTGAGAACCTCCTCCTTTTTTGAAGTCGGTTGAAAAATATAACATTCGAAATTCAAATAGTTCCGATTAGCTAGAAGTGCAAAACTTTTAGTATTTGATTTGATTTGACCTTAATGTTACACATAGTAAAACCTCAAACAGCAAAAGAGGTTATTTAAAAAAAATCGGTGGATACTGTTTTTTTTTTCTATATACAAGGTTTTACTGGGGTTTAGGCTTTAATCTGAATAATTACAGCCAACATTCGCAGAATAAAGATCTCTGACACAGATAACCTAAAATTAAACTGAGGGGTGAAGTTGGATCGCGCGGAGCGCAGCCCGTCACTGTCGTGTCGCCCGCAGATTCTTTTCATGATTGCTCACATTACTTTCTTAAATATACGAGTAGAAGTAAAACAGCTTTTCATGTTAAGAAAAATGTAGGTTTGAGTTCAAAATAATTACTCACTTGACAAATTACTTTATCCAGTTTCAAGCGGTAAAAATACATAGTGAAAGTGAAAAACATTTTTAGATATAAGTTTGACCTGAGTAAGAAATTGTCGTGGACATGCGAAGCTGTTATTTTGAAAGAGTTTATTTCGGAACACATATACTTTGTTTTAAATTGTTATTGTTTTTTCAAAATTAATAAATATAGTAGTACCTACTATACCGGTATAAGGTTCCGAAATGAAATGAAAGTGATCTATTAAAAAGACAGTGTTTACATAGATATAACAGGAGGGAACTTAAGTACATGGGAATGGCTAATTGCGTGGGTGTGAAAAATTCCTTCGCACAAATCTTGTACCGCACCCAAAGTACTTTCAAATGATGTCAAAACGATCATATTTATAGAGGGGGGCGAGTCAAATAGTGTTGTTTTTGATTAAAACTATGTGCAGTGGTCGTCCTATGGCTGAAATGATGATGATGATAGAAGAAGATATTTTATTATATCTACTTAGTTTAACACTGAAATAATTTAAGCTTATAAGAATTAGCTTGACAACATCAACAAGCAAAGAGATCGCTACATTTTTATTAAGCTTTTGGGCCTACCTTTATTCTTTTTCAACAACATTTTTCAACGGGAAATTGACAAACGGCTCAAAATGTGGTATTGTTGACAATAAAAAGGACCGCTATAAAGCTTTTTTAACGAGAGGAGTACTATGTAACCAATAATTCCATCGTACGATGCCACTCCTCGGCCGGACGCAGGCCGAATACAGAATAGGGAAACATTGATTCGAGTCGTTATTCGCCAGTCCCAATAAAAAACCCCGATAAAACCTATTCTGTGGAGTCTGGAATAAGAACATATTCGCTGCGATATTGCAGACACACACTTTATAAGTCAAAAATGGTAAGCTTATGTTTACCCAGCTAAGGGGCTTTCAGTTATACCGCAGGAGTTTCTTGTCTATGACTCATTTGCTTTTGTTTCATTTACTTTATAAACCGAAATGTAACTTGATATGTCCCTTAACCCTCAGTCCCTGTCTGCCCACAGAATTATACCACTGATTAGTTGAGCAGGACATTAGTTTGAAAACCGTGTCCTATGTTTTGTTTCTTAATTAAGCGTACCGTATTTAGAGTTCCCGTTCGTTTGCTGCATATTGATACCCCTTTGTTGCCTTGTAAACTCAATTTGTAAGAGTTTTGAGTTATTAAATGCATGAATATTGTGAAATGTATTTATCATTTATGTTTTATAGTTTAAAAAATGTTACTCACATTATTTTTGCCAAACGAAAAACTTCACTGGATTAAAAAATAGCATTTGGCCACTATTGGGCTAAATTTGTATGTGCTTTCGTAAAATTCTCAAGAAAACATACTCAGAATTTGGGGACATACTACGGTAATATAAGTAACTATCAATCTATGTCCACTGATAATTTAAACGATTGTGTTCAAATAAAATTTAAAACTTAGTTTTTTTCTTTCAAAAACATAACGGCTAGATTAGAACGGTCTAAGGTTTTTGATTTTTCGACGCGGGAATATCTCAACTTTCATTATTTTCCAGCTTAGATTTCTTGAAAAATATTCAGCTGCGAGCAGCAAAGGACCTTGTTATGGGTAGGAGGTACTATTTTTATCACAGTGTTATGGCAACACACTGGATGAGCTGTATACCTAATACAATTTTTGCTCTGACACTTTCGAGAAATTGAAACAGAAGTGTACGCTGGAGCGGTTCGGGAGTTTCGCCGAGTTACTGAACTCATTGTAGTATTTCTGGTAGAAAGCAAAGCTCTTTTACTGTATTCTCAATCAGCAAGGTGTTCCGTAAGGATTTCTCATAAACTGTTAGATAGTAGTAACGGTAGTCTGTCAGAATAGTTCATAGAGGATAGTTTTATTCTGAGACCCGATTCGACCAAGCTTGAGTATGTTTTTACTTGAGAGTAAACCACTGCCTAATCTAGAGTAAGCTGCTTTTGCATTTTACCAACCACTAAATCTAAGAATAAGGTAAATATTAAACAGGTGATTTTGGCCGAATAAGACCGGATTCGACCAAGCTGGTGTAAGTTTTAACTTGAGAGTATACCACTGATTAATCTAGAGTAAGCTGATTTTTCATTCTACCAACCACTAATCTATGAAAAATATTTAAACGGACGATTTTGACAGTGTATATATTATACTGAGAATAAGTAAATGTCAAAGTTGTCACTGGTCTGATCCACTCTTGTCACCTAGAAACTGTCAAGTTGTATAATCTACCATTGGCATTCTGTTATCCTACAAAATTTAATTGTTGTGGCAATTGATGACAACCTAGAAGAAATAAATTACATGGATTTTAGTAGGTTTATCCATTCGTTCATCATTCACAATAAAATAAAACTGAGTATAGTGTATTCCTGAAGTAAGTTGGAAAAACGCAAACGAAGTTATCAAAAAGTAAATTCAAGAAGTAAGTTATTCCTGTTACAGTTAAACTGGTTTAATTTTGTGTTTAGTCGAATCGGGCCTAAAAGATTAAACTGAAAATATGTTGATATGTCAAAGTTGTCATTTATCAAATCCACCCTTGTCACCTAAAAGCTGGCAAAATTTCATTATCTAGCATTGACACTATTATCCTTCAAAAATAAAACGTTGTAGCATTTTAAAACAGCCTAGAAGAAATGAATCACATGGATTTTACTAGATTTATTCATTCGTTTATCATTTACAATTGAACCATGGAATAATAATTCTGAGTATAGTGTATTCTTCAAGTAAGTTGAAAAAACGTAAACGAAGCTATCCAAGAGTAAATTCAAGGAGTAAAGTATTTCCTGTAATAGTTAAACTGAATCTTTGTGTTTGGTCGAATCGGGCCTAAGTTAACACTTTCCTTTATAAACCATCTATATAAATCATCTTACCCATTAAACATTTTTTTACGCACGCGGCTACTCTTTTCTTCTCGGTAATTTGACATTCGATTGAAAGAAGTAAAAAGAACTCCCGACACAGAAAAGCGTAGGTATCATTTGTAAATTAAACAAAATAGGATTTCCTGTTTTTGTTTTTTTATGAGTCGGTTTTTTGTTCTCATATAAAAATGTGTATTTTAAAATATCATGAATGACCAATGGAAAACATAAAAAATTAAGAAAGAAAATGATTTTATACTATATTTATGAGTTTATCGGGGACTTAAATTCCACACCAACTATGGAAATTGTTGATGATCTTTAAAATTCTAAACAATTTTTTACTGAACATAGTTAAGAGATTTGCTGATTAGACCAGCTTTTAAATGAAAAACTAATTTAAATCAGTAGTTTCTTTTTTGAGTTACGAAAAACCTCGTTAAGGACACGAGTACTAACGGTACTATTAGATACTTACAAAGTTTTTAGTAAGTAAATTAATTAATTTTTTACTAAATTATTATGATATGGAGATGCTTCTCCAATAAAAAAAATATTTAAAATAAATTGTCTGCTGTGCGATCAGCAGCCTGTTCAAAAGGTCAAGGGTTATTCAACCGATTTTCAACTTTAAGTTTCATATATGGAGATCAATGTCGATTGAGGGAACCTGGCTTTCTTTGGCGGGCTGATGTCTGTACCTTGAACGTATGTACTTAAATTATCATTGTATGTTTTTCCCTTGTCTGCGTATTGTTGTATAATTGTACAACGTCGCATGTCACAATGGCATTTCTGCCAGTAATCGTAATGAAGTACATATAAAACATTAGTTTAATTAAACTTTGTTATTCATTGTTTCTTTTTGAATTGTTCTCAATTTTTTGTCATTTTATTTTCGCATTTGTGTCACACTTTTTTTTCTGTCTGTCATCTGTCAATCTGTGTCACGTGACTTTACACTTATTATGTGTTTGTGTCAAATGCAATGTCGAGGCTTTAGCTTTCGTGTATCCTGTGCTTTTATTACTTAAATAGTTTAAAAAAAAACTTTTTGTCTTATCTAATTTAATTTGCGAAAAAATACTTTTCTTAAGTAAATTTAAATGTGTACTTTTCATTGTAAAACATTTTCAAAATTTTGTCGTAACCCTATTTAAGTACCCAGAATGCAAGTGTAATGAAGGAGCGTGGTTACCTGCCACAAGTATATGCATTTACTTACTAGGTAACCTCAAATATAAATGTTAATAATGTACATTATGTGTTTTCTAAAGAAATAAAAAAATTTCATTTTCGTTTTTCATTTTCAAGACTATTCAAATATGTATTCATTAATTGGAAGCAAGAAACAAGGTAACAATCTCTTGAATTCTAGACCTCGCTTGTCCCACAAGACTGATTGTCTCGGAGGCGGTGGCAAATTTAAGCAAACGAAATTAGGATGTCCTAAATTAGTAGCACTAGGTTGACGGAACCCGCTTTGGCAAGATACCTCGTTACCTATCGATCTCTGAAACGGGTATCGCGATATTAGATACTAACTGGAAAGGTAATTTTAGTAGGCTAACGTACTTAGATTGTGTACAGATTTGGGAACTAAAAGACATGGAGCACATACCCTATAGAGTAGAAATGTCATATGATTTGTTTGACGAAATTTTCTGCCATTTTTAAATCTGTATCTGTACTTTTTTGTATGGGCGAGAGTTGACAGGAGTTGTCATTTCATACTAAATGTAAGTGAAAAATCACTTACTAGTTTCGGAGAAAGATGTTTCGTATTGCTACTCTATAGGGTATGGGCTCGATGCTAAAAGATTTGAGAAAATAAAACGATAAGTAGGTGTAAGTAAGGAACAGCATTTATGATTTTTCGGTAGAAAAAGAGCGAGCTCGACCCATTAAAAGATTTAACTCCTTACTTATGAGGTGCATTATGTTATAGGTATTATAAAATATTGATTTTAACAGGTAAATTTAATAATGAAAATATATTTTTCACTTTGCCTTTCAAAACCACCATGAGAGTTCTAAGTAAACAAATAAATAATAATTAATAAATATTGGACAACATCACATACCTTGCTCTGATTCTAAGGTAAGTATCTAAAGCACTTGTGTTATAGAAATCAGAAAAAACGACGGTACAACAACACCCAGACTCCGTTCCGTCATGGGTAAAACACAAAAATATATATAATAATGTCTTGTAATCGCTTGATACCTACTTATAATAAAATAAAATACCTTTACTTTTACAGTTACGTTCAGGAAAATTAATCTTCTAAGAGCATATTATAAATAAACTGAAGGCTGTTAATTAGCAAGAAAAGGGATGGTGAGGAGCGGCAAGTTCTTTTATGTAGAACAATACCTTTAGGTAATTCTTTCGAGGGTCTCCTAAACACCTACGCACCGTTCATTTCAAGGGGCGCCCATTGTTCGCCCTCTAATAGTTAAATCTTTGCCTAAAATTTATATCCATTCTTTGTATGTAGTTTCTAAATAAACGATTTTATTCTTAACGGATTAGTCAAGTTCAAGTTATTATGGCAACTTTAATAAAAATAAAATATGTGTCGTAAATATGTGTACCGCCGTCTTGAGAACGCCCAACGAAAATTCACTAGGCGACTAGGCTTTATCTTACATAGCGTCTTTCTTAGAAGCATTTACAAGTAACGCATATAGTTTTTTAAAATGTTATCTACGCGATCGACAAAAAATAAGTCTAAAAAAATATTTTAAGTAATGTAGGGTGATTCGGATAAGTTTTGGTACGAGGAACCGTAAAAAGATGTAATTGGTGTGGACCTAAAAAAAATTATTTTACCTACGAGTATTTAAATAAATTACAAAAATCTTAAAACGCTCTCTTTAAAGTTACAAATAACATCCTCATTCCTATATGATTTTCTTTTAGACGATTGATGTTTGATCGTTAAAGGCGTGGGATTGCTTGACGTATGTTTCATAAGTAAACAGACTCGGTCCGCCTTCGCCTTTTGTGCAAGATTTTTTAAAAGTTATCAGTCATAAATGCTTTGAAACTAATTTAAGGAGTCTAAATTCGAATTTAGACTCCTTAAATTAGTTAGCTAAGTATAATATATATAGTAAACGTTTACTAATCGATTAGTAAACGTTTACTATACCTACTTAGCAAAGTTTTTGTCATCACCTAAACCATCTCCCTGCTTTATCAATAAGCCCTGGTCACCACGCGTAAGCTTGTTCCTCATCAAACCAAAGGCAAGGTCTTAGATCCCTACACAACGAAAAAAAAACTAATGATATTCAAACGACATTAATCAAACCTTCTTACTATTTGTCATCGGTTGATACGTTTACGAGTTACAATGCCACAGACCCAGCAATAAGCAGGTTTAACTTAAAACACCCCTCTATTTCAAGCTTTCAAATTTTCCAAACTTTTCCAGATTTTCAAATAATGTAGTTGAAATTCTCACATACATACAAAAGCTACCTCAGTAAAGTTAAAAGTGCTAATATTTTGTGGAACGAAGCAAGATATGAATAATTTAATTATGATTACGAACCAACCACTTATATTTTAGAAAGTAAAGCACGAAACATCGAATCTTTAATAAGCTATGGTCTGATATGGTGTCGCCTCCGCTTATTTGTGGCCATTTGAATGCATTTCGCGCGGCAGCCTGCGGGTATGGTATCATAATCGGTTTGCTTTGTCTTGGCCTATGTCATTGTTGTACGTATCAACGGCGGGTACATGAAAAATCGCTGGTACTATATACCGTAAACCAAACAAGATCTAATCGACTCGGGTAAACCCCACTTTACAACAATATTGACGCTTTGAGTATTCACAAAAAACGCTTAAAATAATGTACCTACTTTCATCTCATCTCTAAAGTTTTATTAGTCCTTTTCTCATTATGCAAGACTGAAAAGTAAGTTACAACAGTTGCGAAAAAGCCCTTTTTATCTTTTGAATCTAATGCTACAAAGTAATTGAAATCTATGATTTATTTTGGTTATTTTAAAAGCAGTTCATTATTCTTAGCGCGAATTTCTAACACGGCTCTTGAGTTTTGTTAACGTTAAATTATCACTTTAATATCATTACTCGCGTTGGCTGTGATTGTAAATCACGATTATATCGCGATAATCACGGATATTACGAAAATGCGAGCGTTGCCGTTAGCCAGACAGATAGAACAGCAGCGAAATCGATTCTGAAATTGTGAAGTAATTCCCTTTTCAGTCGAGTTGTTAGTAAGAAGACTTAAAATTGCATTTTCATGCTTTTGTATAGTCGATAAGTCGAATGCTTTAACTTCCAGAAAATTTTAAGGTAGCTATGTCCTTACTTTTATGATCAATATCATGTTCCGCCAAAAATGAGCATGTTGTTTCGACGTTGTCCTTCATGATTAATGAAAATTCACGTTAAATTATCGAACAGTTTGATTACAGGTTAATAATACAGAGTTCATACACTATACATGAGTCCTTGTACCTACGCTTCTAACGAGCAAGTCAAACTACGATATTTATCTACACTGTGTCGCCGATGTCAGGGCCACGCAAACTAATCGTAATAAAACATTAGGTAGACATATTTACGTATAAATAAGCGAGAAATTGCTTTCATATAACTACAAGTAAGTCTTAGTTTAGGTATAAGTTTTATTATGAGGTCGGAATAATAGCTCTAAGCTTGCTTGCTTGATATTTGTAACTAAAGAAGTTTAGAGCTAGTCTCGGGAGCAGCTTTTATATGGGATCGCTAATCCTATAGGTTTCCAAACTTATTTTTGTATCGAATTTCACGTACAACTTGCTATTTAAGTGAGAACTGAGAATGAGTAACCTAGCTACATGCAAAACTACGGCTAAATCTTTTATATATTTACGAGTATTGAAACAACACAATATTTTTGCCCACGACGAAATGGAGTAGGCATATGCGTTTAGGGTAAGAGGTTGATTGTTTGATCGTTTTTTTGTTATTTGGTTATGTGTGTGTGTACTCGTATGTTGCCATTTATCTCCGAAACGGTCTGACCGATTCAGATGCAGTTTTCTGTAAAGGATTGGTGAGTCATCAGCGCTGGTTCTTAGATAGGTGTTATAGTTTTAACTTGCCGTTAAAATTTTTCGTTTAATCCTTTTTCTAATGGAAACATCAGTTTACTACAAAGCTAGGTGGTTAGGGTTCGAATCCCACGAGGGGCAAATGTTGTGTGATGAGCACGAGTTTTAAGACCTAAGTCATGGATGTTTACAAACGTATTTAACTATTTTATCCGTTATCTATTCGCCATGGTACAAGCTTTGTTTAGTTTGGGTGCGATTGTGGAAAAAAAATGCTTTTCATTAATACTGGCTGATCACATTTTTATTCAACCCTTATAATGTGCACTATTTTATTATAGGTGGTCGTGTTTATAGGCCATCTATAAATATAAACTCTGCCAAGTACCTATATTATTAGATGTTATAGTAAACTAGCTGTCCTTCGCTTAACTTCGTACCGCCTCTACATTATTTTTGTAATTTTTTTTCGATATTTTTAAAACTAATATTAATATCAGATTCTACACAATTGATAGGTACAAATGTACATTTAACTAAAGTTTCATGTCAATTAAAAAAACAAATGAATTTTTGCCTATAAGGCAAGTCAAAACTCATTTAAATAAAAATGTGTCAAAACACTTTACATTTAAGATGCTACAGTATAATGATTGTACCTACACAAAGATTTTCCTTGTCCCTTTAAATTACGGCGAGGTAAATTGAATTAGCTGCGTTGATTTAACAAAATGGAAAGCTTTGAAACATTCGGTACAGCGATGTATAATGTTAACTCGTGTAATAAATTGATCTTGAAAATTAGATTACATATAGTCCTACTCATACTTTGATAATGTAAACTTTTAATTTAGGAATTTTGTGACATGTTAACGGTTCAGTATTTAGTTATTTATCATTTTGTTGAGTTATGTATTATGCCCTGTATGTTTTGTCTTTAGTCTAGTAGTGACAGCTTTTCAAGAATCTCGGACCACAGTGTGCCGTCGTAACAAAAAAGGGTACAACTATAAGTTTTTGTGAAATCGAGATGTATACGTAGTCGGAATCTTTAAAACAAACCGGAAAAGTGCGAGTCGGACTCGCCCACCGAGGGTTCCGTACAAATTTGTAGGTACCTACTAGATACTAGAAATAATTAGAGAATCGAGTCTCGTTGTTTAGTTTCAAATAAATTACAAAGTTTAATTCCAAGTATACAGGATTACATTGCAAAGGGGTGCCAACAGTTCAGGGGGCTCAGAATCAGTAACTTAATCGAACTTTGCAAAGAACAATTTTTTTATCATTTAATTATTCCTATCCGCTGTTAAAAATCGGAAGCATGGATAATTTAACTCGTTCATCAAACAATTGCACCGTATGTGCACTGCGTAAGATCGTTGTTGGCTCGGCGTACGCCGTATTTACGCCTCTGATAAATGACCGCGCGGCTTTTGTAACATACGATTATTAAAAATAATAACGATTAATCGCTTCTTTATATTGTTACTAAGATCTTTCTTTTTTTAATTTGGCACCGCTTTGCAATGTAACCCTGTAGTTTCAGATTTCTCCCTGTTCTTGTAGTATATAACTATATTACTTACCAAATTTCATAGTTCTAGGTCAACGGAAAGTACCCTATTAAGATTTCCTTGAGAGTGTCTAAATATACGTTTTTTGCGGCATAAACGGTAGTTAAATTTTTGACAGCATTAAGGGACCGTAGATCTGAGTATATGGTTTTAACTTTAACTCGATACCTCTACGTGTTCCCGAGATAAAGGGTCTTGACAGACAGACGCACAATAAAGTGATTCTATAAGGGTTCCGTTTGAGGTACGGAACCCTAAAAAGGGCTCAACTATCTTTGAAAAAGGGCGCATACATTCAACCTTAATTTTCTGGAGGTAAATAAAATGTTAGCTGTGCCCTTTTGCGTTACGACGGCAGGACTGTACCTATGATAGTTCTACTGTGCTACTATTTGATAGGTTTTTATTAATGTAAGTATTTATTCTTGAATCTATTTTGAAGTTGTAGCAGTGATAGAGTCTACACGTAATCTTAAGTTACTATTAATTCAATTTCGTTTTCTAGTTATTAGATACAGAAGCCCACGACAAACACGTTGGCTTGATATTGAATTATAGCAGTTGCTAGCGGCTTCAGTCGCGTGGGAGTTGGTTTATCATAGTAAAGACGTTATCGCACATTACCTACTCTGAAACCGTGTGTTTGTAGGAATAAATATTAGGTAAGTGTCCTAGGTCTAATTGCGAATGACGAATGATTGGATATTAAAGCACTATAACGATAACGCGAAAGAACATGTTGGTTCATTTGCGTGAATTTGCGCGAAGTTAAATCACTGTTAAAGCTGAAGACTCAAATCGGTTTCCTGCAACTACTTGGTGCGTTATAGCAAACTTGTCAGTATTATTCACTAATAACTAATAATACCACTGTATTATCTCAGTAATAATGATGGATGGATGTGGTATTATTGACATTGCTCTAATAATCGCCAGTTTAACTGAGTTTGTGTGGCCATTTTGCGAAATTGAACAATAGTATTAAATATCTTAACATTTTTGGGACATTCACGATTAAGCATATATAATTTTGATTTCTAGAAAAGCAAAAGGTTAAAAATAAATTGGTATTGAAATTGTAATTTTTCCTTTTTTGTACTAAAATTAAAGCTGTTTGTTATGTTTGTTTGTAGGAGGTAATCAAAGAAATTAAAGTACACGGTTAAAAATATTTTACTAGTAGAAAGAAGAAAATGAGAATTTATATTAGACTTATATAAAAGTGGTAGGGCTAATTGAAAAGTGGTAAGAGTTAGTGAAAACTTACTAAGTATTTTTCGCAAAATATCCATGTGATAGAAAGCGCGTTCTTAGAACACGGTTGAGCCACCGTGTGACAAACCAAAACCAGGACATACAAGAATTTTTAAATTAATCAAATATTTATTTGGGATAATTGTATTGTTCTGGGGAAAAAAAAAAAATTACCCGAGGCTATAACTAATCAATTTAATTGTATTGAATCAAACAATTGGTATTTTTATAATGAAATTTTCATGTTATTAATAATAGCTGAATAGGCGGAATATTCTTTATACGATCAACTTCAGTGTAATGAAATTCATTGAGTGTAGTAAACCTACACTCAAAAGCAAATGAATTTCATTTCAGGCTTGTTTGGCAGGCAGTTTTGTTCTGCGACCAGCTATTGAGTGACTAACTCACAAACTTACCACTTGATAATATGATTATTAGAGTGATAGTCAGAAGTTACATGAGTGCCTACTCAAACACATATACATCGAATCTCAGGTGATTACTTTGACATAATGCCAAACTTTCCGCAGATAAATCCTACAACCTACAAAGTGCCTGAAACTTGTCAAAGTTAGATCGTAACTGCTCGATCTCTTTTGTTTCAAACCGCATACACGAGTAGTAGTTACAAACTTACAAATGTGAAACTACTTACACCCTTTTAGAAATTATGAAGATTACCATAACACATACCGTGGAAATTTATTGCAGAATAAAAAATTTAAAAAATTGACAACATCACATACATTGCTCAGATCCTATGGTAAGTAGCCAGAGCACTAGTGTTATAAAATCAGAAACAACGACGGTACCACAACACCCAGACCCGAGACAATATAGAAAAGTTATTTTTCTACATTGACCGACCGGGAATCGAAGCCGGGACCTCAGAGCTAGCGACACCAAATCCAGTATGCTCGCCTCTCGGCTACGGAGGTCACCAATGAACCAAGAAATAAATTAAGTTCAGTATCATAATTACAATTAAATGAACTAACACCTTTAGGGCTTCGTATGGGTAGCACTAATACTATATCCGATAAAATTTAGTATACTATTATGTCCAACCTGAAGGTCCATTCTAAATATTGGGTACTTAATTATTTAAATCGGATAAGAAGATCCGGAGTTTACCTTCTACATCTAAACATAGAAACTTTACCTCTGTATAATATTATTTTAACTCTATATTATACTTTGTATCGTATTGAACTTATGTAGTAAAAAGATACAATTGATTATTAGTAATTAATCAAGAAGTTTATTGAAAGTCTGTTTGTAGAGTTTAGTTTAGCAAATACATTCCTGATGCACTCCTAGCAATTAAGATCTGAGCTTAAGCTTCTATTCGTGCACGATAACATCATTGCGTTTCCCTAATTGAATAGATGCATATCTATACAAATGTAAAGATTACTCGACGAATTTCATGAAAGCAGGATTCTTATTAACCGGAGCTGAATGATTAAACTTCCTATCTGATTAATTAATTTTTGCCTTACAAGCTGCCCGAGTTGAAACAAAAATGATTTACAACGGAGTTCAGTAGTTTACACTTTAATTAAGTGTAAATGAGGGCTTGGAACTTATCGAGGCCGCAATTTACGCGCTACGGGTATAGCTAGACAACCAACTCTAATGACTAAAAATTAAGGCCGTAAAATATGCCGGTTAGCGATAAAATATATTCGTGCAATTAAACGTTAGGATTATGCAGTTTATGACAAAAATATTTCTTTGTAACGTTACATTTGTCTTCTTTTTATTTGAATTACTATGTTATTCAGAATAAGTAAACAGAATAATAAGTTTTGATAGTGACATTTCGACATTGACAGATCACCACTTTACAGTCTTAAAATAATCCTATTTGTGTATAAATAATTGGTATTTTTTGACAGCTAATTATACAGAATGTAAAAAAATACTAGCCGAATTTTAAGGGTTTTTTTTAACAGCCTGTATTATATGCGGTCAAAAAATACCAGTTTTCACAATCCATATCCACGGAAAAACGTACTTTAAAGATTTATAAAACAAAAAAAAATATTTAGATCGAATTACAGCTTACCTGCAATAGCTCTGCCCAGAAGTAGCGTGCTAAAGAGAATCGAAAGCACTCGCCGGCTGCCCCGCGCAGACATGTTGCGGTCCCAACGCTTCCAGCACAGCTATCAACATCAACTGATGTCCTCCACCATGCCTCTGTCCACTTCTGTCCACTTTCACAACATTCTATGCACTGTGGTAGTTCATTTTACAATACACTGCTCTGTGTCAATCGCACACATATTTATCCCTGGCTATTTAGTAGAGTTCAAGTAAAATGCTAATGCTAAAATATTTTTTTATTTAAAAGATTTCATTAATAAATCATGAAAAATATTCAATGTTACACGGCTTTAAAATGTTAATCCTAGTAATTAGACACAAATCCTTAATTATGAAGGAAGTTAACGTTTACAGGATGCCTTTACAAAAGTTTAGCAAGTCTCAGAAGATTAATGTATACGACACGTGTAACGTGTAGCCTTATGTATTTAGATAAAAAATACAAGTTCTACATGACCCACATACAAGTCTAAATTTAAACATCTAAAAATACCTACTACACAAAAATAAGGTAGGCTTTTATTTTAGTAAAATACTTTTGAAAAGATAAAAGAACTTTAATCGATTGCGATCTTGAAGAAGACGTGTCTGACTAAAGTTTGGGTTTCATCTGATACTCAGACAGTGAAACTTTTTTCCTAAGACTAGAAGCCGATTCGCGTAGCGCACAGTTTCAAAGAAATAAGTTAGGCTAATGGCTTACTTCCATTTGTTAGCATGCAGGGTAGGTACTACTTTTCATAGCCAACTAACTATAGCTGCACCGCAAACCACTTTCGGAAATTGAAATTGTTAATACTTAAATCATGCTCAAACCATTTTATTTTTATTTCATTTGGATCTATCCTTAGCTAGTTAATTTTATTGATGTAGGTTTTTTCCTGAATACAGCTAGATATCTTAACCTTTGTAGTTAAGATCACATACATAGTCAGTAGATAATTTAAACTACCTACTTAGATGTCGAACAATGTACAAAGTGAGTAAATAGGATTACAAGCTTAATAACGTTACCATAGTAAACTAATGAGCGATGATCGGTCCTAAGGGATAAACCTAATTTAGCGTCCTGATACACTTTAATCTGTAAAGCGGCTATAAAACTACGTCGATGTATTGTAATTTGTAGATAGTAATTTCCATGAAATATTTAATACTCATTCATGACAATAGTCGTACTTAATCAAGTACTAGTAAACCTTGACCATTTTAAATGACTAAGTACTGTATATATTTTTACTGTTCATGTATCAATCTATTCAAAAGAGGATTAATTAACACTGCCTTTAAGGCTATTTGATGTTTACACATGAGACCGAGAACTTAGAACTTGTGACGACGATTTTCAAAATTAATAAAAAGGTTGAGGTGACAATTACAGGGAGAAAATAAACCATCGGTCTTTAACAAACTTCACGCGAGGGTTAATTGCACCACAGACTGGCTGGCTGTTCTTTTGTACACAAATAAACTTGCTGGACTCGTAAACTTTGGGCGTTAAGCAAATTAGAGATGGGCCGATATGGGTATTTTTATTTTATTGTACGACATGGTCGATGGTACTTGCTAAATTAGTGACTAAGGTGCTATTTTTATACAAATTGTCGAATGTTGGCATGTTTCGTAAGTGATGAATAAATGGTTTCTAAATAACGTATTAACAAAACTTATACAATCAGCATAATTTATATCCAAATAATGCTAATAAAAATATTTCATTTAGGTATGTAATACTGGCCAGTTATAACTTATTACGATATTTCACAATAATTAAAAAAAAAACTTTTTACTTGACACTGGCCAATTTTAAATTTCCCTTTAAGTTTTTTAACCTCTGACGCAAAAGAGGGGTGTTATAAGTTTAACGTTTGTATATGCCTGTGGCATCGTAGCTCCTAAACGATATACCTATTTTTACATAAAATTGAAGTATCTAGGTCTCGTGTCTTATTCCAAAATGTTTGTAGGGCTTATAAAAATGCCATTAGAAGCCCTTCAAACGAATTTTATGAAAAGAAGAAAGAAGTTGAGTGACGGGTGTCATGAAATCGCGCTCAGACTAAATAAATACAATTAAAAAATACAGATGTATTTTAGCATACATTGCAGTTTGGATCGGAAAATGTTCACGTGATTCTGCTCAAACACCTTCGGGCTAGGTGCCGCACAACCTTACCAAATGTTCAGAATGGAATGGTGCCGTGTCATGATTGTCAAATCAAAATCAAATCAAATCATTTATTTAAATTTAAAGCAGGCTTCATATGATCTAGAAACAAAGCGTCAGTCGACGGTTACGAGTAGGTAGTTAAAAGCGTTAATATATAAATATCTATTTAGACTATCATTAAAACTTAAATAAACTTATCACTTCCCTACAATCCCCACTAGGAGGTTGCTTTCTCGTTTATATTTTATCTTATTTTCCATATAAGCTGGAATATAATTTCACATTACAAGAAATGCCCAGCATATTCATTAATGAGTATTTCATAATATACACACAAAATCCGTTCCCAATTCAGTTACCACGAATGAATATTTATGCCGGTCAGCCGCGTCGAATCAAATGTGCTAAGCTGGATGTTGTTTAGTCGTTACCCGCAAATCCAGTCAACAGATGAGGCCGACGTTTTGCATGTCATGTATTAAGCTTCCTTAATTTCAGGCCGGCTCCCTGGAGTAAAGCAAACTCGGGCAAAAAACCCAGAGGCGCTGCGAGCGCGCTCTAGTTGAGCATAAATTAAACGCCTCGGCGCTTTTCACACAAATTAAAAGCGAAATAAATTCGTGTACCTGTTTACGGTAGCCACTGTCAAGGTTCCGTACAGAATTACTGGTGTTTCGTCCAGGTATAGAATTGGTGGTCATTTATGAAATTGGGCGAACATGTTGCGTGACTCAGCAACAAGGCGTTGCCAAAGCCTGTGACGCCACACACGCACAACCCGCTAATGGCAGATTGCCGAACCGATCCGCGATGACGGCACAAAGACACGTTGCTTACACTGGCTTTTTGAGATCTGTTCAGGTACACGTATTATAAAATACATAAAAAAGCAAAAAAGTACGTCCTTACTATGTATAAAAAAATGTGCACTTAATATGACCTATAGTTGGACTAGGACCTATAGTTTTAGCTAACATTATTAAATGGATATAAAGTTGATATTTAAAATTGTAAAGAATTTAATTGCTTCTATTTACTAACATAGACGTTATACTCTGTTTGTCATGAAATGTTATCAAAAAACATGTAAGTAAAAATATTACGATCCATTCTTACGGAGCGCTATTTTGTTAAGGAACTGAGTAGTTATACAACTTTTAATAGTTATGAGAGTAACTTTGTATAACATGTACCTACTCAAAACTGTTGGAGTTACTGAAGCAATGGGCTAGTTTCCTAAAAAATCTAATTAGTCCGTCAGTTGGATTAACAGAAAATATTGGACACTTTTTTTCTTTTCTCAATCAAACAAAAAATGATGAAGATATAGCCCGTTAAAGTTCCGCGTAACGTCACGCCTTGCGACACTTTTTAACAAGGCGTGACGTCACGTGCTTACTTTGATGCGCTTTATCTTCGTCATTTGTTGTTTAATTGACAAAAGACAAAATATGGGTCTAATATTTTTTGATAATCTAACTGACGGACTAAATAGAATAATCTTTTTTTGACCCAGGAAACTAGCCTATTGATCTTGATAATGATTTAGTTAAGATCAGAAAAAATACACACTTGATGAAACAAGAAGAGCATTATGTCTATGGTCTTCTTACATGTAGTGTTTCCTTCAGTTCTATTTGCCCTATTTTTGTGCACTTACATATTTTAATAAAAATATATAATTAAATCAGGATGACCAGCAACAATGTAGATAGCATTTCTAAATCCTTATTAAATTAAGAAGAATAAGTTATCTTTCCTTTACAAATATTTATTTCCATGCCAGTTTTATTCGTACTATGTAAAATTAGTTCCTAAACTGCTGCATTACCTCTGCAATAAAGAGGAACTGAATGGTTAAATACAAGTTATATTACCAATACTGCTTTACTACTACTTATAGTATATTTTTGATAGAATCGAATGAGGTTCCATTAAAGAGAAAATGTGCTGCCTCTTGACACCGAAGCGGTCTCGAAAGGTCGCCTTTTATGGCAGGTTGAGATGAGCAGACTGTTCGATTCGTCTTGGTAAGCGCTTTAGGTCCAATTCCGTTTTGAAAAAGCGACTACTACAAAGTACGATTTATCTTTTGGGTGGTTTATTTCGGTAAAATTAAATACAAATGAAACCAAATTAAAATTAACCTTAAAGTTGGTACCTTCTTAAAGAAAAAAATATAATGGGTTTGCTCTTGTTTACTGTTATGATTTATATGTGGTCTAAAATAAAGCGAACATGCCCAGAGTTATATTGGGAACGTAGACGCAGGCAGGGAATACCATTCCTAAGCAGTGCCCATTAGAAATAATGTTTAGAAGCGCGTTGTTCTTTACTTAAACACGGGGCTAAAAATGTTTTGCAATATCTTCAATTTAAACTGGTAAAAGGCAAATTGTTTAGCTTTTTCTACCAAAAGTAAAATAACTAAGATTGAAATCTTAACTAAAATGCTACGAGATAACTAGGAGACTGCTACGTTTCTTTACCAAAAACACGAAAAACTGTAGTCATCTGTTACGAAACTCGTAGTAGTGACTACGAGTTTCGTAGCAGGTGCTACAAAGTGCGTAGTGACTAGGAAAACCGGCCATTACTATTAACCTGGTATCTTTACAGGTACTCGAGTGTGATTGTGGGGTATAATAAATCTTCATTTCGCGCCAGAAGGTCCATTAGGCGTAATTACAATTTAAGTAAATACCGGTTTGCCAACAAGTTACGAGCTAACCAAATTAAAGATTTATGTTATCTTGATAATAAGTTCGTTTGTGTGAAATCCCTGGTTTTTGATATTCAGAATATCAAAAAGTTGTAGATATAATTGGTTTTTATTTATTTATGTTATCCAGCCATTAATGATGATGCAATGTACGTTTTATTTGTAAAACACAGTCTACCAGAGTAAAAAGTACCAATTAAATTATTTTGGTAAACGATTTTCGGATTAGAATCGTAATCATAATAACAATACGAGACTACACCAAAATAGGGATTTTTTTTTTGGTATATACTCGAATCTTCGTAATATCACGCCTTCCTTTGCCAATATCAATATCGCAGAGGGATGTTCGGGGTTTTGCAATTCTAAAAGGTATAAAACAGAATGCGAGTTTGACTGTCTATCGTCCCGGCTATAAACTTTCCAACTGTTTCACGTAATAACATAAAATTTGGGAACAAAAAACGTTATATATTCCTGGGGTCTGCACTCACGTCAGTACGACGTATATTGATATTTACCCAAAAATTCTAAAATATCTAAGAAATATTAGGTCCTTACATATGAAATTGCCGATACTTAATACTAGCGACTTTAACATCAATTAATATCTTGCGTTTGATTATGAATACCAAATTCAAATTTATTTCGAAATAAAGCCAGAAAAATATTGTTTTAAAATTCGCATTTCATTTGTTTTCACATAATTTGTTTGAGCTTCAACATTACTATAACAACAACTATGGAAAAATTTAAAATTCGCGGTATTTACGAATACGAGTTCCACTCTGGCACCAGTGTTGCAGAAACGAGTCGAAGATTTAACGATGTTTACGGACCAGGCCAGGAAATTTCGATTTACACAATGAGTCTCTTGGACGACCTGATACTCAAGTGAATAACGAAGAATTGAAGGCGATAGTGGAAGCGGATTTATCTCAAACCACTTCTGAATTAGCAGCAGCCTTCGGCGTAAGTGACAAAACGATACCTATCCATTTGCGCCAAATCGGAAAAGTAAAAAAAAACTCGAAAAGTGGGTACCGCACGAATTGACTGAAGCAAACCAACAAACACGCGTCGCTTGCTGCATTTCTTTGCTCAATCGTCACAATAATGAGGGGATTTTGAACCGTATCGTGACTTGTGATGGAAATGGATCCTGTATGACAATCGGAAGCACTCATCACAATGGCTTAGCCCTGGAGAACCGGAAAATCCTTGCCCTAAGCGAAAACTGACCAATAAGAAGATTCTGATTAGTGTTTGGTGAACCAGTGCTGGTGTTATCCACTACAGTTTCTTGAGATCAGGCCAGACGATTACTGCAGACTTGTATTGCAAACAATGATGGAAAAGCTCGCCATTAAACAACCTTCAGGATAATGCTAGACCCACACACTGCACATCAAACGGTCCCCAAGTTAGAGGAGCTGCGACTGGAACCTTTGCGTCACCCACCATACTCTTCAGATCTTGTCCCAACCGATTACCACTTTTTTCAAAATTTTGATAACTTTCAAAAAAATTCAAATCTGATGAGGCAGTCAAAACCGCCTTCAAACAGTTCATAGACCTCCCTGGTTTTTTCCAAAGGGATCAATGATCTGCCTATAAAATGGCGGTGCGCGCTGCCTATAAAGTGTATCGATAACAACGGCGCATACCTTGATTGATTAAATAATAATTTCATTGAAAAGAGTCGATGCACTTTTTTGATACTGAATGGCAATTTCATATGTAAGGACCTAATATTATGCAAGGTATATAAAAAGAAGTAAAGTATGCCATTATACGCCCCACTGCAGCGCACCGGCCTCATCTCTACTATGAGGTGGTTTGGGCCATTACGCGGGCCCAGTGCGGATTGGTGGAGGGGTGGAGTTGCAAGGCTAGTGACTTAACCTTACAGTCAGATGTTATTAACCTCTGACTAGGCTTCACGACTAGTATCAAACGATATTAGCCGGGACCAACTTTCAACGTGCCATCCGAAGCACGGAGATGCTTGCTATAAATGTCACTAAATATGGTTAGAATGGTCACCCATCCAATCACAACTGCGGCGTTGGTGACTTAACTTTGGTAATCACTACCAAAGCGCTGCCGCCAGTGAGCTATAAGCACCTCTAGGAAGCACTTCTATGCAAGGGATATTGTGTCAGTATAGTATAGTATGTAAAGTCAGATCGCTTTGTGTCCTTGGGTCCGTTATTAACTAGTTCGTCCTAAAAATCTGAATTGAAAATATTTGTATTTTATAATACCAAGGAAGTTAGAAAGAAACATGTTAGCATATTTAAGGTATCTCTACATGTGTTATGTTTTTATACACATACAACATAGCATTTCGAATAATAGATAAGTATATCAAGAATAATATTTTTCACTAGATTAATTACTATGTCCTCCGTAGCTCAGTTGAAAGAGCAGATGTGAGTGGCTTATGCAAGTTCCATAGTCTTTGTTCAAGCAAAAATCTTGTTATATTCGTTTGCCGTGGGACTGAAATGCAAGATGTTATCAACTTAGATTATTTTCACCTACGCAGCTACATTAAGTATATTAAGATAGCAAACAGAATGTAAAATAAAGCAATGCAGTCGGTTTTGCGTATAACGTTATTTGCAATGAATATAGAAGCAAAGACAAAACAACGGAATCCCACTCTGGTAACTACAGGAATTTAGCCGCTTCGAGTTGGCCGAGCTAATATAACTTTCCTGGCGCCCAACGCCGCGTTCGGCGGCAATAATAATGAATTCACCTTATGATTTGTCACTTCGGATTGAAATTACTTTCTGATACTGCCTAACTTCTTCATCTGTGAAATGTTATGCGATCTCTGTTATTAAAGACCAGTAACATTTTGCATTTATGTTGCGGTTGCTTCAGTTTGGAATTTTGAAATCCTTTTTTGTTTTAGAAACATTCATCAGGATACACAAGTTTCTTTGACAGTGAAACGGTAATGCATAATAGATACAGGTTGGCCCGTTTATAGTGATCCAATTTTTAAAGGTAGAGTGGATCGTATCGTAGCCTCGTATTGAAAAAAAAAAATTAGTTTCACGTGATATAAGCGACATGTTTACAAGTACTTTAACAAAGTTATAACCTCTAAGCAGCGTTTCTCAAAGTTTTACAACAAATAATTATAATCCACGAACCGCTAAAAACGCTCGGCCACATTAATAAGCTACAATAATGTTACTGGGAGCGGATTGACACCGGATTGCGGCTATTGTCAAATTACGGGAATTGGGCCTCTGTTCGCGGACCCCCTGAGAAGGTCGGCGGACTCCTGGAGGTCCAGGAATCACAGGTTCAGAAACACTGCTAAGTATTGATTTTCGCTGAACTAATGTTTTTTTATAAGTTCTCATGATGTCCTCAAATATATTTTTTACAACCATCAAATTTGAGATGATTAGTATAGAGGAAACCTTCTAGTTATACAATAAATAAAAAACCGGTCAACCGTGAGATAGGCTCGCGAAGGATCTCGATTTGAATGAAACAAACTACGGTGCAATGGTGCGGAACGCTCAGTGAGCGTTGTCCCACTCCCACTTTGCCGGGTTTTTCTGTTAATTGATTAAAAAATATTCTTATTTTGGATGGTATACTTGATTGCGATTATGCGACTATGTTTAGGTTGTTGCGATTCAACAACCTAAACATAGTTACATAAATCAGAATTTACCTACATTTTATTGGACCTTTAAGTTTGCCATTATGATGGTAATAAATGATGATAAACCATTTTTTTATACATAATATTTAGCGATTAACATTAAACCTAATAATCTACTGCTACTTTTCTTATTTAGCTTAAATATGCGTATTTCTTTCTTTCTCTTTTGAATTAAAAATACTAGATAGTTTAATAGAGCTGCAAAACCCGCACTTCATGACAGAAAAATGTTATGAGATTATAATTGCATTTTACAATAATCTTACAAGTTTACAAATGCAACAATAACCCGTATTCCATATTTCAACGTTGGTGTTGTAATATTTACCTATTCTAAAAAAATATGATGAGATAGCCTTTACAGACAGATTTTTACTTCACGCCTCTTAATTAAAATAAAAAAAAAGAAAAACAGACAGGTGAACTTATGATAGACAATATTAAGTAAGTGGCGCCAGGGAGTCTTACACTATGCATTCTAAATGCAATATTATAAGTACCTACAATCTCTTTTGTTCAAGTCAAAGTGAAGTACCTAGAAGCTCGAATGTCAATTGTTTATGGATAGGATTTAGCTCTGAGTCTAGAGACTGTTGCAAAGTCACCTGAATAATGCCTGTTAAATATTTTATGACGATTTGTTTATAAAGTTGAATATTTTTTTATGTTTAGGATTACATAATTTATTACAGTATTTTAAGTTTTATGGGCCGGCCACATCTGTCGCAGAACCGATGAAAGGTGGAGTAAACGGGAGTAGAGAGCCTTGGCAAACGTATTGTAGGAAGCCCCATAGCTAGATGGGCCGACGATATGGTTGGCAGTGACTGGATGATAAAAGTGGGATATCGTGCTCTTAAGCCGGGGGGCTTTCGTCCAGCAGTGGACTGCAATATGCTGATATCATCATCATCATTTCAGCCATAGGACGTCCACTGCTGAACATAGGCCTCCCCCAATGACTTTCATTGGAGGGATTGCCAATACTCGCCACGCTTGGCAGGCGGGTTGGCGAGCGCAGTTTTTTATAACATTTCACACACAGACGGTGGTGCCCGTCTCGTGTTACTGGAGTTAGTCGCCTTTTACGACACGCCTCCTGTTGGCGGTGGGAGAGTGTATTCTTTACGTCGTTTATACTGATATGATGAAGTTTTATTCTGTCTGTTTGTCTATCTGTACCGAGTGGGGACGGCCTTAAAGAATACTTTTCCCCACTGCCAACAGGTGGCGTGTCGTAAGATGCGACTAATTTCTGTAGCACAAGACGGGCAGCAGCGTCTACGTGCGAAATCTTATAAAATACTGCGCTTGCCAAACCGGATGCCAAGCGTGGCGAGTATTGGCAATCCCCCCCAATGAAAGTCATTGGGGGATGCCTATGTTCAGCAGTAGACGTCCTGTGGCTGAAATGATGATGATGATGATGTTTGGAATCCAATTTGAGAAGCTGTATCGCTTAGAATATAGAGAAGCGATACGGGTAAGCGTTTTTTTATTATTTTTAAATAATTTACTAAACTCTTTAAAAGTACAGTATCTAACATAAATTCTTGTTGTATTATTAAACTAGCATCCCAATTATTACACTCAGTCATCTGTTTTTGTTTATCACAAAATGTCCATCTAGTGAATAGCAAATTATACGTCATTGTATGCACGACATTATTGGCGTGTCGCTCGTTAACTGATTGTCGATAGCAACCTCTCATTTGCGGGACACGGCGAAGCAATATAAAACCTAATCACAGCTTGTGTGATGATAAACGCGATTAATTCAATTTATCGCGCCTGCGGCTTTATATGGGCCATAGAATGTCCGAAGCCGTAACTCGTACATTTATGTCGTATTTCACCCCCTACGTGGTAATGGCCCCACGTACGGTGCCAGTCGGACCTTGACAGGTGCAATGTATATAGGTAACCCGAACGACTTAAATATAATCGCCACCCACCACAACTCTATCGTACAACGTTATTATGTGGCGAAATCGCATTAGGCCTTCTTTTGGTTAAATTAACGTTTCTCGTGATATACACTCAGACTATTTTGATACGTACTCAGACTAAAAGAAGAGCTTGGAATTTTTAAAGTGATTAGTACTTTCTTGCAAATTGAACAATAACTAAACAGATTGATTAATAAATAGAGGACACTGGTTACTGTCACCGTTTTATTAAGTTGTCTTTGCAACATTTGGTACGATTTGCAACGATTACCTAGTCTTTGCCTACAGTGAACGATGTCTGTGATTATAAATGAATAGATAAGTCACAGTAAAGTACTTTTAGTTTATGCATTTTTGTATTTTATAAAAGTATAATCATATAATTTTGTTTTTCCTAATACCTCCCCGCCCACTGCCACTTCAGCTTGCTAATCTGTTGGGCTATATCAGCGACTTTTGTTCGTTTACGGATCTCCTCATTTCTGATTCGATCTCGCAAGGAAATACCGAGCATAGCCCTTTTGATAGCACGCCGTGCGACGCTGTGAGGCCACGTTTCAGTTCCATATGTCATCACTGGTAACACACACTGGTTGTAGACCTTCGTTTTTAGACTCTAAGGTATATTGGACGACAAGACGTTGTGAAATTTCCCGAACGCTGCCCAGCTGAGTTGGATTCGACGATTGACCTCCTTCTCAAAATTGGATCTACTGGATAACTAGACGAATTTGTCAACAATTTCAAGAGTAGAGCTCCCAACACATACTGGGTAGGGCGCAACATGGGCATTCGACATGAGCTTGGTTTTGTCCATGTTCATCCGCAGGCCTACTAGTAATAGGTATCTAGTACCTGGTATGGGTCGCAGAAAGACGCTGGATGCAGGCCGCTTCCAACCGGCCAAACTGGAAGTCAATAGGGGTGGCCTATATTCAGCAGTGGACGTCCTATGGCTGAAATAATGATGATGATGATGAATACCTCCATCGAAAAAGAGCACCACATGAGTGTTTCACACCGTGGTGTGATCTGGTGTGTACTGTGGAACGTCTAAAAACCGGACCAGCAGTCTCCAGTGACTGAACAATTAAATGTGATTGAGTGAGATGAGAGTTTTATCTAATTAATTCTTTGTGTCAAGTAAAACTTTATTTATGGAAAGAAAAACAAAATGATATTCAGTCATAAACTAGCGTCCAGTTTGGTATTTAATACAAGCGTAAAAATTTCTTCGACCACCAATCACAAACACATTAGTTTAATAGACGTAGTGGATTAATGTTTCTATGGTTCCGAGCAATATTTCATACATGTAATTTGCTTGCAAGCCAGTTCGTATTCATACCATGCACGTATTTCCATAATAACCGAATACCTAATCAAAATGTTAATTGGTAACTGAAGCATACCTACTACGAGTACCTTTCTACTTTTTCTCTACCACTAGGTGTTTCACATGTTCGTATGTAAATACACGGTACACCGAAAGATAAATAAAAAAGACAGTTTGACTTGTGGCGGGTTATTACTGGTTAATGATTCAAATTATGAATGATGGTAGGACACGAATAGATTACTGTATTTACTGGAATAACTTGTTTGTGACAGAATTTTTTAGGTATTTGTCTCCTTTATTTTGTATAGTGTAAAGTAATATTTGTATAGGTAGCTAAGGTACAGACAACAGCACGTCAACCTACCACAAAATGTCAAATTTTGTCACTTGATATTGATCTCTACGTGTCGGACTTAAAGTTTAAAATCAATTCAATAACCTTTAACTTTTTGGGTAAGTTGACCTGCCGTTGTCTGTACTTTAGTAATTTAAGTAAAATTAATTCAATTCGTGGTTGCGTAATCTAAGCATTATTTCGTATTATAAATTATAAAATTATCTAAAGCATTATAAAATAACTCGTGCACATATTTAAGCCGGATAAGCTTAGCAAGACGCGATAAATTATCGCTCTTTAGCAAACGAGCTTTCCAAGGTCCCTCGGTCTCGCGACGAAACTCCGTCTGTTTGACATCAGGTCTGGTCTGTCTGTCTTCGAGATATAGTATTTAGTTTTCTGAACTAAATCTTTGATAACAACAGGTAATTAAAATTGTAATGGTAAATTGTTACCCTAGGGGTGAAAGTAACTTATATATTCCCGAGACGGTGTTTGGCGCCTAAAAGACTAAATAAGTCTTTAACCCGAGGTAATCACTGTGCTTTTCATTACGAATACGCGAAAAGTAAAAATAAAAACATGAATTAGCCGAAGAAAAAATGAGTGAATTTCAACAAAATCGTACCAGTATACAATCACTACGTTCTACAACTCGAAAATACAAATGAAGATCGGATTGCCTCTTTCCCGCCATTTTTTTTCTTCTATGGCTGTAGAGCTATTCAGCCATTATTTTTCATTTTTATCATTGCATCATTTTCAACTGACAGCTATCAAATTATTTTAAAAAAAACTAGTTCTGTTTTTACATTTCTATTGAACCATGTTCCAACTTTCTATACAGCACTCACTAACAGCGCGATGTAAAATTTAATTAACTTAAAGTTAGGTATTAATTAAAGAATATTGTTTTATTAAATAAACACTTTTACCCACTTTCACCTATTTCTTTTTTTAGGTTCTTACTCTGCAAATATTTATTTCGAGTGTCACAAAAAGGCAAACGGAGTGTATTCATTGTGGAAAACGAAATGACTACGGCAATAGGTAGGTTACATTTCCAGTCTGATGGTAGATTCATTTCTTCTCGCTTTGTAGCCGCGAGAAGTCCTCGAGATTCGTTAGTGGGTAGCGGAGTGCGGATGACCTCTCTTCTTTGTTCCTCTTTTACTATATTGTATTTCAACAAAGCTCTCAATAAATTTCCGAAAAATATTTTATGCACTATTTATGAATGAATTGGTGTCAGTTGTAAATCAGAGTTGCATATATGCATGTTTTGTCCATGCATGCGTCCATTACACCCAACTGCTTAAGAAGGAGGCAAAACATTTTATTAATACAATTGCTGTAGATAGGCCAGTGAGATTATTTTCTCCCATGGTTTGATTCCCCGCCTTCTAGTGAAAATGAGTCCTTAAGTTACTGAAACGCAATTGACTGCTCGACGGCATTCCTAAATTTCATCTGCGATAAATTTTTGGGCAGCTGTTTCGTAAATCAAGAAAGTTTTATTGGCTCTCCGAAATTCAGTGATAGTCACAGTTTAAAATTATAATTGTAGAGTTGAATGCTTTCTTGTCGGCCGATGAGGCAATTTTTTTTTGTAACTTCATTTGTATGCTTTGTTGTGGAGAGAAGTCCTCGAGAATCGTTAGAGGGTGCGGAGTATGGATGGACGCTCCTCTTGTTTCTTTATTTCGATAGCGATCATTTTTCAGGCGACCATATCGCATTTCAATGAAGCTCTCAAAAAATATTTTGTATTTGTTTATCGTATGGTTCTTATAGGTAGGTAGTACTAACTACCTGAACCTACTACTTATTAAATAATCATGTATGAGACCATGCCAGTTTACTACAGAAGCAAACGCAGAGTATAAGAACGGATATTACAATCGTTTGATGGTAAGTTAGTTTGTTTTTTATTTATAGTACAGTGGGCGACACTTACCCCCCTTAAAATTGTTAGTTCTGCTCTCTTAAATACCGTTGGACTCGCAGGCATTAGAGGTATAAATAATATTTGGGTATAATGAAACATCTCAAAATTAAAACCTTGTAAATGCAGGGTTGAATGCTTTGTTCAGTCCTCTTGAGTGAAAAATACATGAAAATATGGGCCAATGAGGCAATTTTCTCCCGCACCGTGATTCGCTAGCTTTGTAGTGCAGAGAGTCCTCCAGTTGCTGAAGAGCGGATGACCGCCCTTTACTGTGCCTCGATTGTTTGTTTCTACTTTTCGGGAAGTCATTTCGCATCTGAAATTGTTTTTAAAATCTTTGGACTTTCAACGCTCAAATTGTCGGCGAATGTAGCAATTTCCTTCTTCAAATTCATTTGTTCGCTTTGTAGTGGAGATGAATCCTTAGGCTCGTTAGAGAGTGCGGAATGCGGATGACCGCTCCTCTTTGTTCGTCTACTCTTCCGTTTGCGATCGCATCTCCGGCTATTTCACACTTCCTCAATAAATCTCTTACGCCTATATCATGAAATTGTATTGTATGGGTACTGACTATGTACTGGAATATATGACATTGATTTATTTACTGCAATACTAAACAGCAGCAATGTGTTTGCATTGTATGCCTTAACCTCTTCTTTATTGATTTTATATTCAGGTAACAGAAGTAACAATTTTAGGCAGTAGGGTAGTAAGAATTTAATATCAAGTTTAAACCTAATCTAGTAACTTTAATACATACTACTAGTATACTCGTTTGAATAGTAATTTATTTTATGCATAGTTTTTAATTAATTCAATTATTCAACAAGTCTTAAAAGCAGAACTGAAAAGCACAAATTCTAACTCTGAAAAATAAGATATCAAGGCAACTGTTTTAAACGAGCGTAATTTATATTGCAATATCTACAGCTTAACAATAATTTATAGTTGCCGTTTTAAAACATCGCATCAGTGCAAAAAGCTAGTGAGTGATGCTTTTTTAAAGATATATTTTTTTGAAACATTCTTTTTTGTATCCTCTAAATGTAAATTCAACAAGACTTTTTAAAAGAAAAATCACAAATTTAAATTACCACTGGTATTTAATGAAAATTAAAGTTAATCCTTCAAGGTAGTGGAAAGGGCCCATAAAGTGGCCGGTACAAGCTGCAGATAATTTATATTATGATCGAATATTATAGAAATACATAACACATGTTTTAAACTTAGTACTTAGTCCTAATGTCATTATAATATTTGTCCATAAAGATTTATTAAATTATCTGTAAGGTACTTGACTAAAACAATAATTACATACTTAGGACGCACCCACGTCGCATGGTAAATGAATCTAAGCTCCTATTACAGAAGTAATGTCATCACATCAATTAAAATTGTGATCTCCAATGGCAAATAAATGATTCTAGTTCTGATTAAAAACATTACAGTTTTGAATTAAGTACCAAAAATAATAAGTTGACTTTAAAGGTAATTTTATTCAATGATTTATTAATGACGTGTCGTGAAAAATTATTACACTTATGCTATTCTTAAAATTTTGTAAGTTAAACGAAACTATTTCGATGTAACACTAATAACACTAACTTTTTTCGTCTATAAACTGTAAAACCGAAGTGATTTTATATAAGACGAAAGTTATTAGAGCTACATAACCGAGAAGTAACGAATGAATAATTAATTCAACAACCACTTCCGAATACAAAGCTGCGCCAAAAAATATTCACCCGAAATTCTCCAAAAAAAAAAAAGTTTTTCACTTTTTGCACTAACAAAAAAGTTTAATCACTTTTTATTTTCACTGAACGTTTCACGCGTTATAGTTTTTTTTTATAAGTATCGTATCGTTGAAGTTGTGTAGCTGAGTGGTCCACTTGTTGAGGCGCGAGGCGTTCGAACGTTCGCGCGCTCGGCGGAGCGTGGGCGACTGCGCTTCCCGCCCATTCATTGAACTGGCTCGAATTACCAGGGTGATCACTACTCGATCCCGAGTCATTCCTGAAATTTATTCGATCCTCCCTAAGATGTGCTGTAAGAGGGTTACTGTGGAATCCAATGGTTATGGGTGAGGAGGATGACTTTGGGAAACATTTTAAACAGAACGACGGGCAGTCATTTGTCATTTGATCAGATTTAACTTCGGGAAACAATGCAAGTTCCATAGTTTGCGATTGCTATGGAAAATGGAGCGATCGCGTTGTTACAGATCATAGAAAATATAGGTTAGTTGGTGGTGTCAATATTCTTATCATATTTTCTGCATATTTATCTATTATTTCACTGGTGCCGAAAATTACTACATAAGCCTAAAAGATCATCGTAATTTGACAGAAGTTTTTTTAGAGACTTTGGTCCTTATAGTAGAGCAAAATATCACGTCGGTGTCGGGTCAGGCTTTAGGTATAAGTTTAGATGATATTTATAAAGGGTAGCTTGCATGAAACCAACATAGGGTATAAATATGCATATTTTTTACACTTTCTTCGGTCACTGATGCGTTGTTGTGTTAATGTTGTGATAAGTACGACAGAACGAGTGAAATACATAAAGTGAATTATGCCAGGTAGCAGCTTTTCACTCAGAAATCTCGAGCAATAGAAAATATTTCTCCTAACGTATAATTAAGTCCTTATATATAATATGTATTTTTCTTTTTGCAAAACATGATAATTATTGAGTTCGCTAACATGAGTTTACTAAAACCTATTAATAGTATATGTTTGTAAAAGGCTCTACGCCCTCTCTCTTTTTATGGTCTCCGCTGTAAATCAGCCTATTTAAATAAATAAATAAATATTGGACAACTTCACATACATTGCTCTGATCCTATTGTCAGTAGCTTAAGCACTTGTGTTACAGAAATCAGAGTCAACGACGGTACCTCAACACCCAGACCCGAGACAATATAGAAAAGTTATTTTTCTACATTGACCGACCGGGAATCGAACCCGGGACTCCAGAGATAGCGACACCAAGTCCAGTATGCTCGCTTCTCGGCTACGGAGGTATTTGGGACATGACTGTGTGAAAATGTAAAACTATATATTGTATTATTTTTTAATTGGGTCAAATAAACTTTATTCATTCATTCATTCTTACCAGGCAGTACTTTTACAAAATATCAAACGAGCTTGTTAACAAGCCTATGTCTGAAATCAGGCGTTAACCAAACTTGCTGATATGCCTCAGCCGTCTTATTGGGGCTGGATAAAGAAGGGAGCGAGTGCAGCCTCAGCAGCTATTGTGACTGGTACTTTCTCCTATGTCGCTCCGCCCGGACAAACATTTCTATTAAGCCCAATTACCGACTGTGCAGAGAATGCCACATAGCATTAAGTCAGGCTTTAGTACATTTTTCTTGCAAAATTATACTGTTGCTTAGGATTGTCGGGAAGACATCGCTTTTAGTGATAAGACCGCCGGACCTCAATTGTGAATCTTTCTGTGGACACTAACTGTAATTTCTTTGTATGGTGTGCAGTAAAGAGTATTTATCTATGATCAATAAAGTTTAAATAAACAAATCGGTGAGTTCGAGTTCCAGTAGTTAGGCCTTGGCGTAGGTGTGCTGGCTGGCGGCGTGCTGTTCGCGAGCCCCAAGACACGCGCTTCGCGCACCCCTTTATCTCTGCGACTTCATATAACGGCCAAGTGCATTGGACTCTCACACGATGGGTTCTGTACCACTATACAATATTCTAATCGCGCTCGGAAAAACTAACCCAAGACCGACTTACACCTGTTATACCTATGTTGTTTTACTTAAGAGTATGCATAATAGTAAAGCGTTTAAATGTATTGCCATAATTAGCACTGAATGAAAAACGCGGAAAAATACACATTTCTGGTTTGTTAACCATCCATCATAATTTATATCACCCTTTTTTTAAAGCATCCGTAATACACACTGTATTTTTTTAAAAGTATACTTATATATCTATTGTTTCAAAAGATAAGCCTAGTGACAGGGCTCTATCTCGGACAGACAGAAAGCGAAGTCCTCTGACTTTGCCAACGGGAATCTATTACTCATCATAGTAGGTTCCCTTTGGTACCCTTTAGGCATGGAACCCTAAAAACCATCTACTCTCGACAGAGCTAAAACTAAATTAAGTAACTTAAAATTTTACGTGTAACGACAAGACGCCACGTTACTTTACTAATTAAGATTTTAATGGTAGTCTTTGCAAAGGAGTAGTACGTAAGAGAGAATATAAAATAAAAGTTAAAATAAGAGATTGGTTTGGTGAATATTTTAGTTTCTGTCTTTAGCTGCTAATAATAATTTAAGCAAAAAAAATAAACGAGGTCACTAAGGACGAGCCAATGTTTTATTAAAGTTGTTTGTAGATTTCGAGACCTATAGATTAAAAAACCTAAACAAGTAGCTTACTTATTCTGTCAAAGACACTAAAATGAAATGAATAATGCAAATAAGGCTAAAGCAAGCCCCAGTCAAGCTTGGCGACATTTGATAAGATCTTTACAACTAAAGCCCAACAAACTAATTTAGAAAAACCTATCCACGCAACAGTTTATTACGAAACGCAATCCACCGAAACATCATCAAAGTTCCATTTCCACATTTTTTACCCTCGTTGTTCTTTTTTACGTGTTTGTTACTTTTGTTTCGCAATAAACATATTATTGTGAAGAAAGTGAGTGAGCAGACAGCTGTATTTGTGTGGCATTAATAAAATACCGCTGGTTTTAAGGTGCTCTAAAGATTACAGCCTATCGTGAATTCGTTGTCTGTGATTCTCATTGGAAACGTTGTACTATTCGACTATATGCCTTACCCCTTTATGACTGGGTTTATTCTCGGCTGTCATCAGATATCAGCGGTCTGGTAGCAGTTTACTGGCACGCATAAACGAAATCCGATTTGACGAACGAACTTTGACTGAATTAAATTATATTTGCAAAGTTGTTTTATTTTGTTTGTTCCCTGTATGTAAGTATTATTATTCGATAGTTGGTTCAGCTGTTTTACCAGTTTAGAAATACTAATAAATCTCTGGAAAGTTGTAATTTACTGTGCTTCTGACTGCTCTTTTAATTGCACCACTAGTATGTTGCATTCAGGAAATCCTTTTTAAATAAACTAAGTTAGTCCGTTTAATATCACTTGCATTGGAAAATTTGTGACAAAATCGGACAAAAGCTGCGGTTAGTTAGCTCTAATGGCTCTAACGTAGTAACACTGACTACACGGTTCGTACATAATGAATCAAAGATAGACAATGGCAGCCAGAACATAATGTCAACAAAGGTTCATCAGAGTACAATTCCGAATTTAGTGAAGCATGTTTGACTTTTCGAGACATGTTAATATGTCGGTGTAATTATGTTTAAGAAAGGAAACGTACACAATGGGAAGACAAGGAACTGGATCTTATGGAAATCGCGAGGCGAACCCACAAAGATTTCGTGCCCATTATTTTGCCATAAAGTACGGAAAGCTAATAAACTCTGCCTAGGATGTTTATTATCTCGTTAGAAAAGAACAGATTAAGTAAGAAATTTTAATTAACGGGACTTACTTTAAATTAAGATATTTACTTTATTGGCGAAAGAACCGCTATTTTAAACTATGGCTGCTCTTATTGTTTACTCTTTAGATACTATCATCATTATTATTTTAGCTTAGACGTTAATCAACTTCTACTAAACATAGGCCTCCTCTATTGCATCCGAGCACCTTGTCTATTAGGTCGTCCAGATTCTTTACGTAGCGCCTGTATTTCAGTTAACCTACTTGTATTTTTTAGTACGGTATTGTACGCGGTATTTATGGACAGGTCTACAAATAATTTTATATCCAAGCCTTATCTTTTAAAATAATGTATAATAAGTGGTAAGTACATTTGTAGCTATTTAAAGAATCATAACATTCTTTAAAAAATCTATGACTAACACCCGTATTTATAGACAGTTCTAAGTAATGGTTTGTATTGCTGATCTATAGGGTATGTACTCGAAGGTACTGGTGTACGGTCTTATAAACGAAACCTGCCGTAAGGCGTCAAAAATCGGCTACAATTCAAATGATATATCCACTAGCTGGCATCGCTTTACCATATAGTTATGCGAGACAGTGGCAAGTGACACTGAGCGTCGTAAGCAAGAGACGAGCAAACTTCATCCTATAAGGTGTAACAAAAATAACTCAAAATATTAGAATCCTTTTCTTTTTGTTTGTGTCAATCTTTGAGCAACTTCCGCCTGGACAAGGTTTGCCATGGCTGACTTGGGAGTCCCTAAATATAAAGCCAAGTAGGCCATTGCAAGCAAAATCAAGGTTTTACTGGTTTCGCATTGCAAAGACTGCAAGTTTGATCCCCTCTTATCTTCCTTGAATTGCCCTGACATCTGCACGCGGAAAGAGCTTCTAACATTATTTTGCCATCAAAATGCTAAGAATAAGACGATTTTTTTATATAAAATGTAATGTTGTATTATCATTTCTAACGGAATATCAATCTCATCGGCATATCTTCTCATGCAACATAACACAGCAATCGAGTCTTGCTAGAGAAAACAAACATCAAGCACTGGCTGTTACTTTAGCATTTACTTATCAAAGTAACGTACTTATCTTGACTATGGAACAAATTTTCAAAATAAGAATTCTAAACTGAAGTAATGACTTCACTAAGTTGTTACTTAGCAACAAGCAATTACTTCTTTATAAATACGGGTGTGTGTTTTTAGAGTCTCGTTCAGTAGTTGCCCTTTCGACAAATACTGGTGTGTATTCCACTTTTATAAACGTCAAGCAGAGTCAAGCACAGACTACTCAAAAACTTTAAAAGTGAAACAATTGCAAAATAATTTCTCATAAATTTTTATGAAAATTCAGAATATTTCGGTTGGTCACCAGCGCCTGAGCGTTATTGTATTCTGTGCTAGTGACATTCTAAGTAGATTATCAAAAAATAGGTCTGGCAGAAATAATAATTAAAAATAAATACTTTAGCAGTCTTTAATTTCCATATATTCTAACAGAAAACCTATGTAACTACATTCGACCATGTTTTTTTAATCATATCCGCGGCCTTCTCTCCGATCATGATTGAGGGAGCGTTTGTATGAGCACAAATTGGTCTTGGAATTACACTTGAATCTACCACCCTCAGCCCTTCAACTCCATATACCCGCAACTCTGGATCCACGACGGCATAAGGATCGTTGGGAGGACCCATCCTACAGGTGGCGATCTGATGATGAAGTGAAACAACCAACGTTCTAATTGCGCATTCCCAATAAGCATCAGTATTTGGTGCGTAAGTGACGCATGTAGGATATTCCGATAAATGTAACTGAGGTGCATATTTGTTAAATGCTGGTGACTGACCCAATTTAACAATATACTTGACAGCCTCTATAAGGGTTGCCAAATCTTTAGGATCAGTCAAATAATTTCCATATAGTTTTGGATGTGAAAATGGATTTGTGTCTCGCAGTTCCAGATAACCCTTTGATTTAGGTTGCAAAAGCATTGGTACTGCTGACCATGTATCAAGGCCACTTAGAGATCCAAACGCAGTATAGTATGTTTTGTCAGTAATTTTCCAGCTTTTCCTAAAAAGACCACCCGCGTCAAGTGTTATTGATGCCCCCAGACTTATGAGTTCTATATCCGGAACTAGTTCTGGATCTTCAGATTGTGATGTCTTGATGTATCCGAGTCCTTCTACAGAACCAGGAGTTGTGAGAAGTCCATCACCGAATTGTAGCCACTGCATTAGATTTGGTAATGTGGCAACTTTTGGTTCTAGTAGACTGGCATTTGTCGTATTTAGTTTAAAAACTACGCCAGGGAAGGCGATATGGTCATATAGAGTTTTTCCAACTTGGACATCGGCAACAACTGGAATGCCCAGAGTTTGTAAATGTTCCTTAGGACCCACTCCTGACAACATGAGCAGCTGAGGAGATGCTATCGGTCCAGCAGATAGGATAATTTCTCGCCTGCACCGGACAGTACTTTTTTTACCATTTTTGATGTATTCAACAGCATATGCTCTCTTAGTTTGAGTGTCAATGATCACTTTAGTAGCTCTGGCTTCAGGCAAAATGTGTAAATTTTTTCTACGTTTATGAGGATGTAAAAAAGCTTTTGCGGTACTTAACCGATGACCTTTATTAGTCGTGGTTTGTATATAACCAAACCCAAATTGATCTGGTGCATTATAATCCACAGTTGGATGTCCAAAGTCTCGACCTGCTTGTAGGAATGCTTCAATAAGACCAGTTCTGGAAAACAAAACAAAATACTTTAGCAAAATAGTACCTACAGTTTCTTTATTGCTCATTGCTTTGTGCGGCTAATTTAAACTTTAAAAAGAGTAGATCTTATCTTAGTAGTTTCATTATTAAATTTAAAAGTTTACCATGGTTTGGCGCAAGTTTAGAACTTACTTAAATGGAACGTTCTCGACAGTTAGTTCGCCTTGACGGCCGCGGTATGGGGCGTCTTTGAATTTTTTTAGTTCGGAACGCTCAGACTTTTTGTAATATTGCAAAACTTCCTCGTGAGACCTGTGGATTGAAAAATGTATAGTTAATATTGTCCAATGTGCATCTTACTCGTCATGTAACAATAAAATAAGAACAAACAGTTTTTACTTAATTCTTTTATATCTATTTATAATAGCGTTGAATAATAATTATACAGTATATTAACCAACAACAGGCGCTTCCGTCAATACTTCAAATAAAAATATTAAATAAAAATGTTTTTAATTTTACAATATCATACAAAATAATAAACATCCGACACGTCTCTTACCGAATCAAATAAGTGAGACACAAAAGCAAAGTTGCCGGTTTACGCAATTCTGCGTTAAGATTTTGATATTAAACAGAAAGTTTCGCATTATATATAATTTTATTTATTTCTTGGATTTTTTATTTGTTTGCTTATTTTTGTAAGTTGTTGGTTTAATCTGAATCTATAGATAAACGGGCATAAGGCCTTCAGCTATTTTACATACTGTTTTTAATATTATAATAAATTATTTTGTTACGTACCAGCCGTAGTTCCCGTCGGCAGCGATACGGTCCCAGTCCTGCGGGCGACCCCGGGTGTAGAGCATAAAGTTTGTGACTGACGTGCCGCCTACAGCCTTGCCTCGAGGCCAGAAGCACCTCTGCTCTTCACTCCCTGGAATGACATAAGTTCTTTTTGTAGGGTTGATAGATATACTATTTATAAATCACAGAGTTAAACTGCTTTTACTCAGACAATGGGGAACACTGCACATATATATTCCGATAGTCATTGTGTTTGGTTTTACAAGTAGTGATTATATGATCAATGGTTCTGCCACTGCTGCCACTGATCAACTAATCACTAGGGTAAAATGTATGATAAGTTGTTAAACGTTTGTCAAACTTGCGTCATATTAGCAAGCACAGAAATAAATAGAAGTTTGACATTTGCGCCGACATAAGTTGACAATGGGAGACAACACTAAACACGCTGACGCCACAAGAGATTAGTTTAGCCTGTGCTTCCATACTTAAGTACACTTTAAATGGGATTCAGTGACAAACATTGTGTCCTAAATCAAGGTCATGAAGAATAGCATAATACCTACAGTAAGATTTAATTTGTTGGTTTAAACAAATCAAAATGACAACTAAAACTTTACTTTATTTTGTATCTTACGTTTAATTGGATGGATTTAAATCATTTTAGTAGCTCCATCAATTGTAACTACAAAATACAGTTTTGTTTTAACCTGTATATAAGAATTTAATATAAGCCTTACTAAATTAGTTTGCCCATTTATTACCAGACAGTAGTATAAACATCTACACACTACTTAATTACTAGTACAAAGATTTCACTAAGTTGCAATTTTTCAACGATATGAAGTGTAATGCATACAGAATATTATTATAAGTACATACTTTAACAAACTCTAACTACATTGTCTGACACCATATTTATCATAAGCTTTGTACTAGCTGTATTTAAAAGGTAGTAATTTGAATAAAAAAGCTAGACGCGTTATGATACCAATCGATATGGTAGGTACTAGAAATATCTTTATCCTATGTCATTGGCATGCAAATAACAGGATGCCTGGTATGACTGCAGCATTGCAAATAATGCGGCCTTAACAAACAGCCGCTCGTAATAAACTATTGTATTTAGCCAGCGGAAAAAGTAATATAAATGCAAATCGTTAAATGCTATAATTGAATAAACCTATTTCGCTTTGTGAGCATGTGTAACGTTAATGAACAATAACAATTAATGATAGTTCCTGAAATTCTTGCTCGCTGCTGAATTTTCTTGCATCTAGTTATCTTGCACGAATAAAATCAACTAGACTGCTTAAACAGTTCAGACCGCGCTACTAATGAGACTCTGAGTACTTTTACTGCTTTAGAATTTCAAACACCTCACGGCGGAAAAGAAGTCCTGAAGTATTTCACTTGGTAAATAAAACAGTACCTTAAGTTAGTAGAAAAAGTTTCGATGCGAAACCTTTTCGTGTAATGTAAGTAGTTCATGTAGAGTTATTGCATGCAAAACAGGCTTACGCATGGGAACCTATTTCTTTTGTTTGTACGGTTAACTTCGATTGAATTATTTTTATTATCAACTAACCTAATTGTTTTTACTTTATTTCAAAGCCAATTAATATATTATTTTTACTACGTTATTTTTACTTGGTTTCGGATCTTCTCTTATTAAGTTTAAAACGCGCTTGACACATATTTTTAAAATTTGTATAGCTGACCCGGCGAAATTCGTACCGCCAATAAAATTAGAAAGTAAAAAAAACATTTATTTATATTTCTTACCTTTCAAACCTTCCTTGGACTTTTACAAATATTTCAAAACCAAAATTAGCCAAATCGGTCTACTCGTTTTTGTATTTTTGTGACACTAACAAACGTCAATTCATTTTTATATATATAGATTAGGGTAAATATTAAATAACTTACCTAAGCATACACCAGGTTGATGTTCCATAGTGTAAGGCCAAGCGTAGTCGGTCAGCTGCAGATAATGGGCTAAAGCGGGTATATCTGATAATAGCATCTCTGGCTTGCCCGCCTCGATGACAAGCACTGTAGATCTAGGCTTATCTTCAGTAAGTCGGGAGGCTAGCACAGACCCTGCTGAGCCAGCGCCCACAATCACATAATCGTACTCGTCCAAAGGACTCGTAAAACCTGAAATCAAATTAAAGTCCAATCAAGATATATGCCCAGCCCCGAACCTGCACGGCATGTTTTACTCCAAAGTCAAAGAACCTTTATAACGAGCCATGTAAATTGATCGAAAGCTGCATGCATGAATGCGCTTGCAAAAAAAAAACGTGTTTTCCCCCGAGGCGGATTGGAATATAATTAACGTTTTTTGTAAGTAATTGATGAAAATTTTAGTAACTGTAAAAAAAACAAATTTAGGAATTGTAAACAAACCCTTTCAGATTCATTTATTGTAATCAACGAATGCCTTATTATGAGAATTAAACCTTACAACGGTAATATACTCTTTGGTAAAATTTCCGTCATTTTTATCTTACTTTTTCAAATTTACTTCTTTAGGGCCGATTTTTCAATAGTCAGATAACTTTTATTTGAAGAATAAATTTGTCATTTGACAATTTTCGTATAGAAATTGTGTCAAAACGTCAATTTTATTCGTCGAATAAAGTTATCCGGTGATTGAAAAATCGGCTTTAAGCCAATGTAAGCGTAAAAGAATATTATGAATCGTATGAAGTCGTAAGGACGACTACAAAAAATAAATCCGACGCTGGTTAAAATTAGTTTCATAATATTAGTTATTATAAAAATCGAGAAATTCTTTTATACTATGGGCCATAGATAATTAGAAACAGGAAGAGCGTTTGGTTCGGCAAAAATGACTTGTCAGCATTTTTCCTTCCTTTGTCCTTTACGTATATGGAGACGTTTATGTGATATTCAATTAATAAATAACTGCGAGACAACACTATCAATTATTCGCTGTGTGATACGCAGAAACACTAATAAAGGCTGGAGCTTTTATACTACGACTAACTGTTGCCCGCGACTTCGTTCGCGTGGTCTTTAGTATATTCTTAAAGGATTTTCTTTGCAGCTTTTTAAAAAAAAAACCATAAGAACCGTTTCCTGACACTAATTAATACAAAAAAAAATATATTAGCGAAATTGTTCCATCCGTGACGGGAAGGTGACCAAGGGAAATATGGATTTATTTTTTAAAATATAGATTATACTAGTACATTTTTTGGGATATACACGTTTATTTACTACTAATTTTCCTTTTTTGTAATAAGTCTTAATTTGGTTAAAAAAAAGAGAGTAAATTCAACACAAATGACATTATTATATAGGAAATCGTTTACAACCTGGCAACCTTTAATAAAATGCAGTGTTTGTTTCTTAAACTGTGGTCCTTGGAACTATGTAAGGAGCGACAAAAAAGAGTGATAGTAGAAGAGCCCAAGAATTTTAAGGGGTCCTCGGATTATCGTTATTTGGCGTAAAGGGTCCGAAGGAAGGGTTGATAAAGGCTGAATTTAATCATTACAAAAAGAACTTGATGATTTATGTAAAGGAACTATTTGGTGTATTATCAGTTTAGTTTACACATTACAAAATTCGCCACAGCATATAATTAAAATTCTATAAACATGAACATTTTCTCTTTACTGATTCCAAAAATAAAATATTTGGATGATCAGATGTAAGTTTTAACACTTTTAACTTTTGAAATCTCTCAAAATTGCCCACAAGCGGCAATTTAGTTTTTAATGTTTAGAAAATTATACATTTAAATTTAATTCAAATAGCTAACAACATGTACGTGTATAAAAACTTTCGTCGTTATTACATGCATAAGAAAAACAGCATGAATAAATTTAATTTTCACATGGGAATATACTCGTAAATGTCCTTTGTAATTATTTTATAAATTTTGTAACGTTAATACTTAAATGTTTCAGTGCTTACCTTTGGGCAATGGGTAGCTATCTCGAAGAAAGTCAAAGGGATCATTAGCGTTATGAGGTGAGTAGTTGACGGCTACTGTTTGCATCATCATGTTCACTATCGGGCTTTGAGGATACGACCACAACAGAAACCGTCCCTTTCTCCCATTTTCTTTTACTTGTTGCTGCTCTATATCATTTTCTATCTTCAAATTCGGAGTTGTAGTGTCACTTGTTATTTTATCTCCCGTACCACTCTCCTTGGTTTCAGTTTTGTGATTCACTGGGTAGGGCCAGAGAATTCGCTGATTGATTTTACTGTCAGAGTTCGATTCATATTTCCAGTCATTTTCAGGTTCCTCTATAGTCACAATATCTTCGTCATCTTCACATTTGCCACTTTGTAATAGGATTGCTAATAAAACTAATGATAGAGTAGCTTTTAGTATTCTCCTCATTTTTCCTGCAATATTTTTTTTTTTCGATAAATAAAAATCTGTTTTAAACGAAATTGTAGGTAATGCTCTAATTCAGAAAAAATATGGTTTATACTAATAAATTATTTTTATAAAAATCATTGGTTATTTATTTATTAGAAAATAAGTTTTACTAACCTGTGATATGTTAACGATAGTAACGATCCTGACTTTTCAAGGGCAACGTGTCGACATCCCCACGGCTGGTCGCGCAGTGAGCCTGCCGTTTTGACCGGCGCAAGCGCAGAGCCTTGACCGCCGCCTTGTACCGCTACGTTGACATAATAACCAATATCACCCGCTTAAACTGCGCTAACAGACATGTGTGGCATGCGCATTAGAATCACTTGGCATGTAGAGTAGGCTTGCCAGTACAGATGAACACAACAAATGTCTGCGGTGACGGTCCACAAAGATCTCAGTAAAAAGTAGGCAAGAGTTTATGTTTGACGTACGCATTAGAATCAAGATGTAGAGCGTAATAATCAACAGGTTTTCACACTAAGAGTTGAAAGTCGGAAGAAAGAGATATATAATTTAACTAGGTACTTAACGCAATTTGTCAGTCTACGATGACACAAAATAATTAGATACATAGGTATCTATAATACTTAGGTAATAAAAACTGTCATTTATTGTTAGGAAATAGATAAGGCGAAAACAATAGAGACCCTGAACGAAGTGTCCTTAGCATTTTAGTCGCAATTAATCTTTTTGATAAAGATTTTCCTAGATATTGCTCCAGAGGTCCGTAAGATGGGTTGTTTTTGAAAACGGCCATAAGTAACTGTGACGGTATCTACATTGGAAGTTCCAAGATGTCATTTATTTATTTATTTAGACTTTATTGCACAGATTAAAAATCATACAAAAGGTGGACTTAATGCCATGAGGCATTCTCTACCAGTCGACCATTAGGCTAAACAGAGATGTTTTGTGGGCGGTGCGATATAGGCGATACAAATTCAAATGAAAGGTCCGTGTGAATTATTTTTAAAAGCATAAACTACATACAGTAAATATCGATATACATAAACCAAATACTATCATACATAGATTAGTCATTGCTGTTAGTAAAAAGCTCGAAGCTCTCGGGTGATTAATAATTAATGACTTTTTTCTTGTATCTATTGTAATTGAAGACAAAGTTTTATGTTGACAGTGACAAGTGATTTATGTTGACAGGAATGTTGGTTGACATTTTTCCCTTTAGGTCTATGTAGGTATAAATAAATGTAGAAAAAAAAGATTAGCAATTACCCGCGGCGGGGATTGCCGCTGTAGATCATGGTCTGCCACAGACAGTCGTTACGTTATCTCACATCCCTCGGAAACTGGGTGTTTTTTAAATAAAGTAGCATAATATTTCAATCTTGGTCATGTTTTATATTTGGTCATTTTCATCCAAAATCGTTTAGCGATTGTGCCATTTTACTGTGGTGGTTGACTTGACTACCATGACTTGGTCATCAATTTGGCCAGCGAAAGTTCTTTTTGATTAAACTACGTTACAATTTTAACAAGATTGATCGAGAAATGATTTCCTACAATTAAACCTGATAATAATTTTACAAGAAGGTCAGAAATCAGAATAGTTATCTACGTATTCGAACTTATTGGAGTTACAATAAATTTATATTAATACATTATTCGACGACCTTCTGTTGTAGTGGTTCGCGCTCCGGACTACAAAACCAGCGGTTGCGGGTTCGAATCCCGCGAGGGGCAAATGTTTGTGTGATAGCACGAGCATTTGTACCTAAGTCCTGAATGTTTATAAATGTATTTAGGTATGTTTATCCGTTATCTAATCGCCATAATAAAAGCTTTGCTTAGTTTGGGGCTAGCTAATTGGTGTGATTGTGGAAAAAAATATATATTTACATATTGAAAAAAACTATAAAATGCTTTTATATATTTTATGGGACTCGTCAAAACAATTAAAATTGTAATCAATGTGTTGCAGTGGCTCAGAGTCAAAATAAAACAATAAACATAAAAGTTATTTTTTGTATCTCATTGTAAGTGAACTATTTATAAGTTAATATGAGAAAAAAAAAATTTAAACCTAAAATGAGCCTAAACTCAAACGTTTTACTGGCTACTATCCACCTCCTAGTTCTGTCTGTCAACAGATCATCTCGATAGTATCAAAACATTGTAACTATTGTTACCCAATTGTTCCATACTAACAAAGTTTTAAATCAGAAGTAGGTTAAAAACGACTTCCATGATTTGAATATATAGTTAGTAGCTGTTACAAGTGCGGTTTAAAAAAAAGACTTTTTACAAAATATAAATGGTTTAATAAATTTTGATTTTACAAGTCCGAGCTTAAAATTATAACGGATAAACTTTAATGACTGACGACCTACATAAAAAACAAGTACAGTGAAACGCAAAAGTCAATGAACATTTATGATTAATTTAAAAAATTTACCAAGTGCGTTGTTGGGCTCGCGCAATGTAGAGTTCCGTAGTTTTCTGTCACATATTTGCTACCTTTTTACATAATTAACAACAAAATCTGAGTTTTTTTTTTCCAAGTATATTTTATAAGTTAACTCTATCTAAAGTCTACTTAGCTGTGATAGTTTTCATTTTATCTTCGGTATGTAAAAACCTACACTACTGTCGTGATTTTATTCACATTTCTTGAAGCAACCATGTCGCTGGGGACACACGAATCTAACAAAAGATTGCACTTTGAACCTAAATATTTCACAAACAGATCCCTAAATTGAAAAATGATGTTTGCATACTTACAATATTTTTAAAGGCCTATCAAACGACAACTCACATTGTGCGATAGAAGAGATAGAAGAGAATTTGTATATTTTTCCGAAATTACGTCTTTCTAGTAATAAGAGTATCTGAGCTAAGCTGAGGACAGATAGACAGACGGATGGACATGGCGAAACTATAAAGGTTCTGTTTTGACTACGGAACACTAAAAAGGAGAATTATAAATTTTATGTTTAATGGTGGATTTTTCATGTGAGTTTTATATATCGTTTGTAAGGGTTACCACTAAAAAATCTATTACTTGTCAGTACTTAGTTATGAACAATCTATTGATATTAAGTAAACACTTTTTTGACAGAAGTAAATCTATTGGAAAAAACAAAATTAAAGTTGGTAAAAATGTTGTTGTTGCCAGTACCAGTATATTTAGTTCGTTGACCCACAGCGTGGTGATGATTGAGACGTCAAAACATAGCATAATTGCAAGCTATTTAGCTTTCCAATTATAGCTTGTTGTGAGTAGAACACATAGTACCTACTCTTTGCGCCGTTATGTTTCCGTCTTAACTACACAATAGAGCTAGGATATGGTTGGCTTACAAGTGAAAAGATGACGCACGCATCAGGTTTCTGTCTGACTATTGAACCATAACGAATGCGGCGAATGGTGAAACTTTAAACAAAAAATTTTCAGAGTATCTAAATAGACCTACCAACTTAGATAATAACGGATATTCATTTATATATGTAGTTTCAAATCGATGAAATTATAAACCTATCCTTATTTAAAATTTACGGTTTGTGTCGTTTACTTTTTATTACGAGTAGTTTAATTAAGACTTTAAAAATCCAACTATAGACATCGCGTAGCTTATCGATTCGCAAATGCTAACGGTAAGATAGCTATCGTTCGCGTCCCATGTTGCGTGCTAAGTTGCAAAAACCCTACTGTCTCTGTCTTTCCTATGCTTACAAGCTTACGGTTCATGACACAAATACAAAAACTTGCTAAAGGAAGAGGTCATCTAAACTAATTCGAAATAATGTTAGATCAGTTTCGGCGGTTAGATTATTTAAAAAAGCGATTTTATTTGTAGCGGTTCATTTTTAAGACTCTACTGATAATATTCAGTAGAAACAAGTTTTTTTTACGTATGGGTAAATAAATAAAAATACATAAATCTTTTTTTTTTTCGTTTCTGCGTAAATTTTTAACTATAGGCTAAAACATCTAAAGGGTCAGTACGAGAACTTTTAAACTATACCTACTTTAATAAAAATGAAATTTGTTAGTAACTTATATTAAAGGTTAGTAGACAAAAACAATCCTTATATATATTCTAAGTATCCTAAAGAAACAACACACTTATATATCGTTCCACCATACTGATTTTTCCTGATGTAAGAGTGTGCATTACTAGATTTAAAGTACTATGCGACTATATGCTTTATGTTGATTTTATGTACTGATACCTAATATAAAAAAGTATGTGATTTTCATCATCATCAACAAATTGAAAGTACATAAAGTAAGTTAAAACATTTCTCGAGTCTTCGCTAAAGGAATGCTGCTCAGGACCCGGTACAATGCCCGCCATTTCAAGGTAAGTGATATGAGTGCAATGTACTTAAACGAAAATATACATACCAAGCGCGTGGAACTGGCAATCCAAGGGTCCGTACTATCTGTCAAATGGATTAAAACATTATTGATCCATTTGACAGATAGATCTTGCACGGTCTTCATTATTCTAGACTTAGCCTAACTGTAGTTAAAAACATCATTCTTCACATTCATTGCACATCATTCATTAGTGTGTTGTCTGGCGCTGGTTTATTTATTTATTACTAGCTTCCGCCTGCGGCTTTGCCTGCGTGGATATCGGTCTGTCACTTAAAGACTTCATCAACGACATAAAAAAAGGTAGTAGTGAGTCAACCTTAAAAGATAGACATAGACACGGACTTTTTTAAAAAAAATTAATGGGTTCGTCATACATGATTTTGCGTAACTTTTACCGTTTACGCAGCGCACACAACGGAAGCTCTCAAATGAACATATTTTCCCGTTTTTGCTATATTTTTCATTGCAGCTCTGCTCTTATTAGTTGTAGCGTAATGTTTTATAGCCTAAAACCTTCCCCGACAAATCTTGGACTAATATAAAAAGATTTTTTCAATTCGAACCAGTAGTTCCGGAGATTAGCGCGTTCAACCAAAAAACAAACTCTTTAGCTTTATAATTATAATTATTAATAATAAAGATTATCTGTATTTTTACTTACAGTTTACAGGGATACGATACTAATTAAATCTAGGTTTAGGATAAATAAATATATACTAAGAAAGTTGTGCGAGTAGCCATTATAGATACTTACATCGTGTTTTTTAAAAAGAAAGAAAAGAAAGGATAATGTTGGGCTAAATCAAGTAGACGGTACTATTAAGCTCTCGCCCGAGTTCAATGTAAGATCAGAAATAACAATTTAATAAAAAGACATACCAGCACTTCAGAGACTTGCCAGTCTCGCCACCATATCTTTTAATAGTGTTAGGTACGTAAACCTTGTTTTGATTTAATAAATAAACAAAAGGGAAATAAATAAACAGATTGTATTTTTTTAAAAACATTTGACGGTATTTAGAAAGAAGATCAATAAAAACTTACCTATAGGCAAGCTTTAAAGAGATACTGTTTAAATCTTTACAACTGGTGTAGAACTCTTTGATACAGAACCCAATTAAAAGGACAACAGAACGTTGTCAGACCTGCAGCTGCCACCTAACGGACCTGCGAATGTACCGTTATGCATCCACTTGGGAGTATTGCATCAGCAATCATTATCAATGTGCGTTTAACATCTTAACGTATATCTTTTAACTACATGCGATACCTATCTAAATATAGGTACAGTACAATTGGAATCAAAATTATTTAGATGTACTCGTAGTGTTTCACTCTTGATAGGAAAAACTTAACACGTTGGGTTAAAAATATTAAGGTTCTAGAAAAAGTGCTGTTGGGGTAATATTTATCTCTTGAAAGTACATTATCAGCTGCTAATTATCATGCACTCTTAATAAAATACATAGTCAACATAATAATTATGGGCCCAATATAAAAAATGGCTAACAAAAAATTTATGAATCACCTAATGTAAACATGATGTAATTAACATCACAATAGATGGTGATTTTTTGTGTAAGGGTTTTTTTTTTCGATTTCAGTTAGTGTTACCATTATATGATCAGTTGTTGGTTCATATTCATTTAACACTGGTAGTAGATGTAATAAAGGTAAAATTTTAGGGTTTTTTAAATCACCCTTAAATAGAGCTTAAAGGCTTTTTATACGTCATACTCATTATGGTTTGTCGGACAAAAATAATAGCATAGATTAATTTAGCTAGGGTGTTAATCAACTGTTTTGTCTGTGTTCCTTGGATTCTACATTGACCTAATGATACAACGGTTTTTGAGGTCTTCGTTATTTATAATAGACTGATTAACATCAAGTTGTTGCAAAAAATATTTACTAGTAAAAGTGTTTTGCGGGTTGTTGATACTAAAAGAGTTGTAATTTTAACAATTTGCATAACTGGATTTATATCTAACGAATCTTAATTAGTTTTCTGCTGTTTCGCGGCCCCGGGCGAGAGTGTCTATTTTTGCTAGAGGTTAGTGGGCTGTGCAAAAACGAGGCCCAGGTGGCAAACTTTCTTTGGTGTTTGTAAACATGAATTACTTATAAACTATACCCACACTCGCCCGTACCTTAGATCTAACATAGTGTATTTTACAGGATAAATAAAAATATGGAGCGTTAGGGATTTACATCGTGTAAGTATCCTATTTTATGTAGTCAATAAACTTTACTGTTTTGAGGTGTACCTTGTAGGTAAGATTTTGTTTATATTTAGTTAGTTTTATTTAAGAGATAATATTTGCTATCCACACACCGATGTGCAATTTACAAAATAACATTATATTGAACTAAGTTAATTTTTATTTTTGCTCGTAGTTAGGAATCATATGCGGAAATGCAAATTTAACACTTCCCGATTAATTAAAAAACAGATACATATAAATAGCAATAATAAAAATTTATTTTGCGTTTTTTTTTGTTTATATTGCTAGATTTGTAGAAAAACTTATTCTGAAGTTTATTAATTAAAATGCTATGAAACACGTAGTGAGTGAGTAGCATACATTCTTCCTGCTTTAGTTGTATATACCTAAGTAAACATATTTTTGTGAAATTTGATTCATGAAATACCACCATTTTATGAAATGATCGTTCACGTCATGCAGTGGCCAATTTTACGATTTGCCCACGACATATTTATACAATCTAACGGTCCCAGGTTCGATTAGCGTTCGGGTTCATTCAGTAAACTTACTTTTCTCAATTGGCTCGCGCCCGGTGTTAGCCCTAGCGCAGGGATCGGAAACCGGTTATTTTACTACGAAACCTTAGCCGGAATAATAAAGGTTTTCGCTACATTAATTATCATACTCCAACTGCCGACTTTACAACTATTTCAAATTTAGTTTTATGGTCAAATCTTTACAACTTCTATCAAATATTAGAAATGAGATATATAAGTATCTTATATATATAAAACAAAGTCGGGTTGGTTACACCATTTATAAGTCAAGAACGGCGGGACCGATTTTTGTGATCTTTGATTTGTTGAAATTGTCTTCGCCCCAAATAGCAGAATAACCGTTAAAAATTGGAAAAATTTACAAAAAAAAAATGTATCTATAAAGAGGCGGTACGAAGTTCGCCGGGACAGCTAGGTAGGTCTAAAATAAATATTAACCGGTGTCAATCCTTGCTAGCGCTATCTCTTGATATTTAGACGAATAATAACCTTCAACACGTGTTAAACGTATTGCTTAGACGAACCTTTACTTGACGCGATGAGAACCTCCGCAGCTTGGCAAGCGGAAAGTTGTTTCGGACTAGTTAAGCATATCGCCGCAAGATGGCGACTGTTCGTGAATAATCTGATTTTGTCACCAAATAAAGTAGGCTTATTAAATGGCAAATTTAATAAGTACGTAGTAGTAATAATAATACTCCTTTCTTTCTTTTTTACTGTTAGCACTGTGAGGCTACATTTGATCAAAAAGCAATAAAATAGTATAATGTTACCCTAGGGGTAAAAATTAGTTCGAGTGAATAAATAAGTCTTTAACCCCATTAAAACACTATGCTATTCACTACGAATACAAGGAAAGTAAAAATAAAAACATAAATTACTTAGATAAAGAAAATTTTGTGAATTTTATCAAAACTCTACGACTCGAAAATACAAATGAAGATTGGATTGTCGCTTTACCGCCATTTTTTTTTTTCTATGACCGACCTAGCTGGTCCATCATTCATCACAGCCATTATTTTTCATTTTCATCATTGAAAAAATGGTAAACATTTTGCCCAAATTTTAAAAAAATGCCTTCTTGAAAGTATATTATAATAGTCATTTAAAAAAAAAAACTTTTATAAAAACTTCACTTTATGTTATTTCATTGAAAAAATTGTAAATATTTTGCCCAGATCTATGTTATTTTAAAAGAAATAGTTGAAAGTAAATTATAATAAAGTCATTTAAAAAAAATCTTTAATGAATACTTTAAGCAATTTCAGTTTTACATCGCGCCGCTATTGAGTGGCTGTATAGAAAGATGGAACATGGTTTAATATTTATGTAAAAATCTAACTATTTTTTTAAAATTTATTTGTCAGCTGTCAGTTGAAAAAGATTATCCCTAGGGCTGAAAAGTATTACTTTCAACCCGTTCCTCAGGCAACTTCAGACCTACTTTCCGAGTATAAGTAATTTACAGTTTTCAGACTTTTCCTTTACTTGTTCTATACACCACTTTCTGCCAAATTTTATTATTTTAGGTCGACGGAAAAAAAACTGTGTGTATCTTTTGATTGCAGTGACTTCAAAGTTTTGATTTTTCACAGCTCCGAGGGATCGTAGACCTGAGTATGTATATGATATTAATTTCAACTTGATACCCCCACGCGTTCTTGGTAAAAAGGGTCTTGACCTTTTTACTTTTCGATGTATAAAACACTAAAAACATGACGATATAATTTAAAACTATTAAACTAGTAGTTTAAAAGTTTATAAGTCAATAGTAACTCAGTATTTTTATAACAGTTCATTAATTCCTTTAATCCTGACATTCCACTCTCATTCCACTTGCTAAATATTAGCTAGTCGGTAAGCAGGGCGGGCCCTAGCCTTACTTACCTACTACTGACTAACCTGACCTATCAAAATACTTACCTGCCTATTTTGTGAGATTGTTAGATAACCTTCCATCACTTGTGAATGCAAATAGTACTGAGACTTTAAAACCAAATGTGTATACTTATCTAGCTAAGTTATACTTATTTGGCTAACATCTTGCCTATAAAAAACCAATGCAAGCGAGTTTGATGGCAGACTAGGTTTAGTGGTTCGAGCTGAATTAGAAAGCCAGCGGTCTTAGGTTTGAATTCCTTAAAGAGAAAGCGTATTTGTGAAAATTTGTACCTACCTGAATTTATAGCCTTTGCGAGATCGAATCAGAAATTAGAATATTCGTAAACGAAAAAAAGTCGCCGTCATAGCCCAACGGATTTGCAAGCTAAAGTGGTGGGCGGGGCACATAGCACGCAGAACTGACGGCCGATGGGGCAAAAAGGTTCTAAAATGGAGGCCACGTACCGGCAAGCGCAGGGTATAACGTCTACCCCTAAGGTGGACAGACGATCTGGTAAAGGTTGCAGGAAGCCGCTGGATGCGGGCCGCTTCCAACCGGCCTATCTGGAAGTCATTAGATAAAGATAAGATAAAGAATATTTATTGCTAAAGGACATCACAACGACACATAACAGAACAGCACAAATATAATAATTACTATTAACATTATAAAATTTTGAACATAAATTATAAACAACAACAAAAATGGTAATACGTAAATATAAAAAATTAAATAAAATATAAAAATATTAATGACCGAACAGTGCCGTTACGCGCGTCGCGATGCCCGTCGCAAAAAGACCTCACTCAGCATAAGTCGTTGCCCACTACATAGGCCACGACGCTGGTTTTCAGAGTGCCCCTGCTGAGTGAGATCACTGACTACCCGACATAAAATAATTAATAGATATATATACATAGGCTACTGTTACAAAGCTGATAAATAAATGCTATAAAATAGTGATTTAATATACTAAACAAACATGTTATAAAAGTGTAAAGTGAAGTGTGTATGTGTGTGTGCAGAATGGCGGGATTACCAACTTAATAACGGCAGGTACACTATCAAACATACCAGTCGGGTTTATTTCACCGCCACAGTCATTACTGGCGCATATATACCGTTTTATAAAATACTTGATGAGACCAAGATTGGATCATGAGAAACACTGATCAAGTAACCACTTTGAATTTTCAGATAAAATGTCACAATTGGCAACTAGCAAAATAAAATAAAACGGAATTAATACAATAGTGATGTCAATGAGAAATAATCAAAGCGAGCAAAATAATTGAATAGAATGGAGTTGAAATCTGAATATCTTAATAAAATCTATAAAATCTATTTATTTAAAAATCATCGCTTGGATGACGAGTGGAAGTCACGGTGACGACCTCCACCGAAGGTTCCACCGCCGCGTCCAATGCAGCCTCCTGCACTACCCAAATCAAATGTCTTTGTGTCTGGACCCTTAGTTAGTTAGTTAGTTAGTTTAGCTGGGCTTTCTCCGCACTTAGCCTCATGATTGGGCCATTGTGCGTGCTACTTAGTCTTTCCTACTCCAACCATCCTAGGTCGTCCCAGAAGGTCAGCAGCCTTTTCAGACTGCTGCAGGCTTCCGGGAGGGATCCTGGTGATTGAAGAATCCGTGCCCGTTGATCTGCCACGCTTCTGCACTCCAATAGTACATGCTGTGGCGTTTCTTCTGCCTCCATGCATCCTCCGCATGTCGGGCTGTCTGTCACACCTATGTTAAACAGGTGTTTGTTGAGGGGACAATGGCCGGTTATAACACCTATAACCTTGCGAATCTTGTCCCTTGCTAATCTTATGAGGTTGCGGGCAAGCTTATTTGATACCGCCGGAACTGCATTTTTCATTTGCCTGCATCCCTCGCTGTTTCTCCATTCTGTTAGATGTGTTTCTTTGGTTCTTTCGCGCAACCATGATTTTATTTGGGCCTGGGGTATGGGCAGTAGTGGTTCCGGTCCGTACACTACTGCCTTCGATCCTCTTTTAGCCAGTTCGTCTGCTGCGTCATTTCCCAGTGAGTTACTGTGTCCTTTGATCCATTGCAGGGTTACTCTGTTCGTGTTTGCAATAGATTGGAGTGCGTTGTGGCATTCCAGTATAAGGACAGAGGTTATGATATTGTTTTGTAAGGCTTGAAGGACGGATGCACTGTCTGAGACAATTTTTATGTTATGCTCTCGGACGTCTCTGGCTGCAACTGCCTGTGCCGCTTTGGTGATGCCAATACATTCTGCTTGGAAGATTGTGTTCAGTTTATCTAGGGTAGTTGATATTTTTATGTTTAAGTCATTCGAGAAGACACCGGCTCCAGTGCCATGTGCAGTTTTGGAGCCGTCTGTGTATATCCTAACTTCGTCGACGCCAGAGCTGTCTTTTACTTCTTCCGTGAGTTGGATATTGTATCTTCGGTCGAAGATGTGATGACACGGTGTTCTGTCCATAGGCGCCTCAAGAAGTGGTATTTCCTTTAGGATCGCCTGCAGAACTTTTGAGTGTGTTGTTTCTATGTTTTGTTTCCATAGTCCGTTTGCTCTTAGTCTTAAGGCGGTTGCCTGTGCTTCCTCTTGTATGACAAGATCTAATGGTCTTAGGTTCAGGAGGAGCTCGAGCGCGGCTGATGGGGTGGTTCTCATACATCCGGTGGTTGCTACACACGCTGTCTGGACCCTTAAGGTAAAGCAAAAAAAAGCCCTTAAGGTAAAGGTGTGCAGCAGTGCACGTCTTAAGGCTGAAATGATGATGATGCTTTATTTCAGTTAAATAGTTGCTTTTTATTGCACTTCATACAAATAAGATACAGTTGATGTTTACAGAATGATGTACAATTTAGGCGGTCTTAATATCACTATAATCTCTATCTCTTCCAAACAACCTTCCCTTTAGTTTTTAGCTTTGGCACATGTACACACAATAATCTTTTATCTGATAAATACTTGCTTCCGAAATGTAATGTCCAAGAATAAATCCCTGTAACATTCACGTCCAAATCAATAATTGTCGCGGATGTAATATCAAAATGGACGCTTTCAATCACGCGTGAAGTGACGCAGGGCACGTGGGAATATTGCCGCGATTCTAGGAATACCAGGGAATCTACTTATGGCGTATTTCAGAGATCACCGGATATTATGAACTCCCCGTTATTAATTACTTCTGGGAATTATTATTGCACCTACACATTGCATTTGCATTAACTTAAATATGCTCCAGACATATTATAACATTTAATCCAAGTGTATAGAACTAGACTACAATATTGAAATATTTATTTAAGCAAAAACTCATACAATACGGTATTTAAGCAATTTTGTAAAGTACAATAGATAAAATAATTTACAATATAAAAGGATGAGTTTGTATTTAAGGTAGCACGGTGGCATCCGAACTAGTTAAACTATACTGTATCTCGGATGACATCGTCCTTCCTCAGATTGAAATAAAAATATAACATAGAATAATATATATTTTTCCACACTCTTATGTAAAATAAAATGGTTAGTATCAGATTACATAATATATTTTACATATGATAGTACCACCATATATGTAGGTACTTACGTAGGTATTCTCTCTAACAAAAACCCCCAACGGTTGGAAGCTGCGTTTTGCTGTCTTGAGTGGAAACCTTTGAGAAGGGTGAGAGACCTAATCAGTTAATGCTTGGCCCTTTATTTCCCCTAAATTTGAATGCTTGCTAGTCTAAATGAAACAAACATAACATGCTGTATGATTTGTATTTATATCCTTTACACAAAACGAAACACAACGTAAAGCAGTGAACGACCACGAACCGTGTTTTGTCACTCGGAAGCCCTTTTTTCGCGCATCAATTTCAACAGATCGTGACAATAAGTTTCACAAAAAAGATTTATAATTTTTAATTTATCACAAAAGATTGGTTAATATGAATAATAAACAGCGGCAAAAAAATTTGAAACATCTAACAAATTATGCAACACATTTATTGGAGAGAGCATTTAATCACACTTTTTCGGTATTCGACTCGTCAAACGCCAAGCGGACCTATGAGACCGCGTAACGATAAAACATCCATTGTCTCGTTTGCCTGAGCCATCTGTTGTTTTTGTTTTACTTCTGAGTTTGCACTATTATAATCACACCAAGTTTAAGATTTAAATGTTGAACCCATAGTAAAAGTCGTTATACATGGGGCACACTAAAAGTTTTGCACTTTTAGCTAATCGGAACTATTTGAATTTCGAATGTTATCTTTTTTTAAACGTTGCAACCTTCTTAGTAATAAAAAAAAACAATTGGCGGGAAATGATTAGTCAATTGTTTTTTATCACACATCAAAGTTGTACGTACGCAACGAAAATGGAATTAAGTCGAAAAGATTTTAGAGCGATGTTTTTTTATGATTTTAAAAGTTCTCTCTCACCGCAAGACTGTGCCGCTCGTCTTCAAAATGCTTTTGGGAGAGAAGCAGCACCTTGTTTGAGCACCATGAGGCGATGGTTTGCTGAATTTGAGAGAGGTCGAGTTTCTTTACATGACGAATTTCGTGAAGGGCGGCCTTCAACTGCCGTCAACGAAAATAATGTGGCTACTGTTAAGCGGCTAATTGAAGAAAACCCGCGGATTACCTATGAGACAATTTGAGGACTATTGGGGATTGGTAAGAGCCAAATTCAGAAAATTTTACACGAAGAATTGAAAGTTCGGAAACTTTGCTGTCGTTGGATCCCTCATAAACTGACAGCGGAGCAGAAGCGGGCTCGCGTGGAATGGTGCTCACAGATGCTACTCAAGTACGACCACGGACATTCTAATGCTGTTTATGACATTGTCACAGGAGATGAAACGTGGATTTATTGTTTTGAACCCGAAAAAAAACAGCAATCTTGTGAATGGGTGTTTGAAAATGAGAACAGGCCAACAAAAGCGAGGCAGGCGAGAAACGTTGGTAAAAAAATGATCGCGAATTTTTTCTCAGCTATGGGTCCCATCTGTACAATTCCACTTGAAGATCAAAAGAGTGTTAATGCCGAGTGGTATGGTGGTACCCAGGGTGTTAGAAAAAGTTCGCGAAAGACGACCCAAAAGCCGCGTTTTCCTACATCATGACAACGCTTCTTCACACACGGCCAACAAAACCAAGTCATTTTTAGCTTCCGAAAAAGTACAACTCGTCACCCATCCTGCACATAGCCCCGACCTAGCACCCTGTGATTTCTATATTTTCCCCAAAATCAAAGATTTGATAAGAGGATATTGAATATACTTTTACCAACTCCGAAGAGGCAGTGATACCGTTCAATCAGCACGTAGAAAACATGCCTTCAGATCTGTGGTCCACCTGTTTTAAAAAATGGTTCGATCGCATGAAAAAATGTTTAAAATGTAAAGGAGATTATTTTGAAAAGCAATAAACATAATATTTTAGTTATAACATGTTTTTTTAAGTTACGCAAAACTTATAGTGTGACCTACGTACTTGGTCACCAAAAATCGTCGTTTCGTTTTCTGTTTGTTTTTGTGTTTTTTTAATTCTTAGGATGTTCGCCATAAATAAATATTGGACAACATTACATATCTGGTCTAATGGTATGGTAAGTAGCCAAAGCACTTGTGTTACAGAAATCAAAAACAACGACGGTATGTACAACACCCAGACCCGTGACAATATAGAAAAGATAGTTAAAAGGTAGGTTAGGTTAGGTTAGGTTATTAGACTTGTATAGGTAAGATGAACAGACAGACAGGCAGAGTTTAAGCACTCGGTCTGTCTGTTCATCTTAGTAATCTATCTTTATTTTATAACTGGAATTTAACTAGATCAGTACTCGTACTAGGATTTTGTACCTACCTACTTTCCAAATATTCTGAACTATTAGTTAATATTGATCTTTTCTTTACTAAAACAGCTATCATTTTCAGTTTGTATTATGATAAAATGAAATATATATATAGGTATTTTGATTATTCTGAAACTGTAATTTACATATTAACGGAAGGAACGGTTTTTTATTTTCTACAATCTTGTAGACACTCGGTTTAAAATTAGAGGTTGTAAGTACTTAAATACCAACATAAACTGACCCATAGGTACCACTTCTTTAAAATCCAGTCGCAACTAGCACACATATACTAGGGATACTGAAAAGTTAATTAAGGCGTAACTACATCTAAAAGGTTGCGTCACTGGCTCCTAAGTAAGTGCCTAGGTATTAATTAAAACAAAATTCTTAACTTCCTACGGACTTCTCACTTTGAGTTATATTAACGTGCTTTTAAAACGAGTCTGGTTTGTAAACTATGTTCTAATTAATTGGGAGAAACCACGAGCAAGCACTTTTTAATTTCGTGTGTTTCTAAATAATTAGTTTGCTTCTAGCGCTTAACTCGTTGAAGTGGAGTGAAAAATACCAATTCATTAATCACAAATATTTAAGATTTAAAATTAAACCCTTATTTTCGTTTAGTTGGGCGAAAGGTACTGTCTTAGGGCTTAGTTAAAAATAGCCTTCTGTGTTCATACCTAGGATTCAAGCTTTTTCTGTACTCAAATTTCATTAAAATCGGTTTTGCCATAATAGTGTAACAGACAAAGTTACTACTTTCGCATTGAAAATATTTAAAGGAAGATTATGTGTTAATTATAAAAACATAAAACTTGTACTTCTCAAAAAAAAAAACTGTCCAAAGATAAAAAAGCAAACTAAGAAAACAGCAAAACACAGCGAGTGTTTGCCGTTTGATACGGTATTCATTCCACAGACCTGACTCTGAGATCTCATTTTGGATATTATTATTCTAAACACACCCGAGTACGATCATTCTCTAAAACTTTTTACATCTGTGACACTTTTACATCATGTTAATCACCCCTTTCTCAAAGTTAGAAGGAGAGTTTTTAAGTTTTTCAATTATGTTACGTATTACACGATTCACTCTGGCATTATTTTCTAATATGAATGAATTTTTATTAGTGTAAAAAACTTCAGGGTTTGTTAATACTTACTGTAACGAATAATTTTGCCTAAGAAATTTATTTTCTATCTCGACATAATTTTGTTAGTGTACGTTTGCCGCCTGGGTTTGTAGTCTCGAACACTAACAACATTAAGTTAAGATAGGTAAGTAGTTTCTTATCATGTTGTTTGTTATCATGACTATCTATGAACAAACACATAGTATTTAACAATAATAAAAGTAAAAATCTGACTTTATTCTATCTATCCTATTTTTTGTCATTTGTGTTAATCTTTGCAAAACCTACGAATATGTTTTTTTGTTATTTGTAGTCATGACATGCGAGTAATAAGTATGCAGTAAAAAGTCAACATAGTTATACTATGTAAGTACCTTTATAACTTTATGGTCAAATCATTTACCCGGATAAAACATAATTTAGCCAATCGTTATTTAGGTAATAGTAATCGTAGTTATAAAAAAGTCAACCAACTACCAACTGGTAGGATGAACTTTTGACACATTCGTACGTGTAGCATAAAACAAAGCCTCCCTCCACAAAAAGTACAAAATACGTCAGCCGATGCCAGCATAAATTCAGTTACAAACAGCCTGTCATTTTTTGTTTAATTGAGGAATTTTCGTTTGCGCCTAGGGTTGGCAACTATTTTTGAAACAAATTTATGTTTTGAATCAAATTTACGTCTTCTCGGCCAAAATACTTTAGTGTTTAGTGACAAAAGTCTACAACCAGTGTGTGTTACCAGTGATGATGACCTATAAAACTGAAACGTGGCTATGGTCTTCATAAGGGAGCTCAAGGTTGCACAGCGTGCTATGGAATGGGCTATGCTCGGTGTTTCTTTGAGAGATCGAATCAAAAATTAGGAGATCCTTGAACGAAAAAAAGTCGCTAACATAGTCCAATGGATTAGCAAGCTTAAGTAACAGTGGGCGGCACATCATACGTAGAACTGACCGATGGTTCAGAAAGATTTTAGAACGGAGGCTACGTACCGGCAAGCCCAGCGTAGGATGTTCACCTACAAGGTAGACAGAAGACCTGGTACAGGTTGCCGCGAGGTACTAGCCGCTTTCAACCGGCCAATCTGGAAGTCATTGAGGGAGGCCTATGTTTAGCAGTGGCTAATATTATGATGATGTTACTAAAAATAAAGGACACGAATATTGACTTAAATTTTTTTTATTACGAAATTTTCTTAAACAACCGCTCAATATTTTCGTTTATTTTAGCAAACAGTAAAATAAAACCTTGAAAGCCAAAATAGGTCAAAGTATTTTTAAGTCGTTAATGTTTTTTTAAATATACATTTTTGTTTATCAGTAAAAACATTCTTACAATAGGTACTTTATATGAAAGCAAGGGTGGTAACCTTATTAGCTTATTTAATGAATGCAAGGGGCTTGCATTCATCATCATCATCATTTTTGTTAAAAGTGTTAGTAATAGTAGGTATGTAGGTAATTGTATTTGACGCGCAGATAGCCAACTATGTAGTTATCTATTCAATCCGTTATCAAATTATTGCATTTCCGTCGAGAATAACTATTCATTTTAAATATTTTAATTAAATATCTTAGCGGCAGATCGACCCGTCAGTTATCAAGAATAGATATATCCTTAATCTTAATCCTTAAGCTTAATCACGAGTTTCCATACAATCAGACAGCTAATCAATACGATTCAGATTCATTCAAAACGATTGGAGAGCAAACATTTTACGTGGAAACGCACCGACATTACACATTAAGGCATAGTACGGTTCAAGACACGTTCCCGGCTACGTGTCCGCAGAGTTACTGGGTTTACCCCATTTCCGTAAAGTGAAGTGCAATTAGGAACTTATCGCCGGAGATACTGCCACAACTTAGCACTTACACAGGGGAAACGGGGCGCGGCTGTATCACGCTTTAAATGCAGTTATGCTTATCTGGAGATGACGGGGTGACTTTCCTTCCTAAAATAATAACAAAAAAACGTTTTCCAAAAAAATATTTGTAGCAAAATAAAAAGCAGTTCCCGAAGTTAATTAGTTATTTAAAAAAATATTTACCTAGGTGATGTAGTCAAGATAGCTGAACTTAATTTAACTAATGAAAGACACAACTGTGCTGTAGAACATTTGTGGTACCAACTAGCAACCGATCGATAACTAGAAATCGATGTTATTTTGACTATTCATCAATTAAAACTTTCAGATATACTCACAAACTCATTTTTTTGTTTTTCTATGATGTTGAAGCGTTAGGTTTACACCAATCTTTCAGAAATTAAAATATCGCAAATCCTCATAATGAGTTGAGTGGTTTTGGTGCATTTTCTATAGACCTAAAGTCTATATTTCAGAATAGATTTCACGTGCCGTAACAGCTGATAGGTAATTTAATAGATATGGGAAAGTAAATTTATTTATTTATTTTGTGTTTGAGCTTTGGTATTTCAATAATACCTTTTGTTTAAAAATCCTGCTTTAGTTACCCCCAGAACAAATCCAGTTACGATTGCAATCAAATTAGTGTTGTCAAACTTTTACTCGTTTTAGGGGGCAATCGTTAGAGGGATTGCAAAATTGGTTGCGAAAGATTATGTGACATGCATTTCCTATCAGACCTACCTACAAACGAGTAGTAACATAATATTTATTTAAGTCATAACTAGAGGTATTGACATAGGTGTCAATCACCCAAGAGGCTGACTTACAGACATTTAGGCGTCTTCTATCATAGTTAAAACAAAGTCGTTTCCCGGCGTCGGTATGCTTAAACTATGCAACAGATTTTCATCAATAGACAAAGTGATTCAAGAGGAAGGTTTATATATGCAATACAATTATACATGCATATTATATTATGAACAAACTTAAGTTCACGCGAACGATGTCGCGGGCAACTTTTTGATCTATAACGCTGCAGCACTATGACTGTCTGACTGAAAGATGTACGCATAGCCTAAGCAACTAAAAAAGAAACATAAAATTAATCAACGTAATCCTTATAAGATGTAGGCTAACCCTTCTAGAATTGTTTTGCCCCACTATGGGGTTGCAACGGGGATGAAAGTTTGTATGGGGAACTTGACGTTTGCACTGGGCACAGCAAGTTACTTGTATATTTTTATTTAAAACTATCTAATTCGACGAACTTTGTATTTTTTCACCTTTTAAACCTACCTTGGACTTAGGTGTACAATTATTCAGAAACCCAAATTAGCCAAATAAGTCCACCCGTTTTTGAGTTGTTGTGAGACTAACAAACGTCAATTCATTTTTATTTATGATAAATGATTATATATTTCAACGCACATGTAACATCCCAAAATGAATAGCCACCCTACATCGTAGGTACCTGTACCTGTACCTATCTTATCGATATTATTCAGTTGACGATTAAATAAAATTAAATTTTGTCTTCATACATTTAATTCCGATAAGTTGTATGACCGGATTGACGCAGTGGGTGGCACGAATTAGATTCCGTGACGGGTTTTTTTTTTTTAATTTAGCTTGCATTTGGCATGTTGGGGGATGGTAGGAGTCGTGAGAATTAACACGGGATGTTAATTCTTTACTACGTTACTGAATATAAGTAGTGTGTTGTCTGGCGCATATTTTTATACTAGCTGACACCACGGATTCGTCCTTGTTGAATACTCTACTTTATTACCTTAGAAGGTGGAGTGAAAAATAGTAGCCTAGGGAAGGCCCTAGGGCTCAAGCTATTTTCGTACTAAATTTCATTACTTTATATCCTTTTCCAAGGTTCAATCTAACTCTTTACCAAAAATCATTAAAATTGGTTCAGCGGCTCGTGCGTGAAAATGTAACAGACAGACAGAGTTACTTTTGCATAAATCATATTAGGATGGAAGTATGGATATATTTATTCCGGGTTATTTTGAGCTTTTACCTATACTGTATTGTGTATTTATTATGTAAAGAACATAAACTATTTATTAAATGGCCACCTCCTCAATTTCAATACACAGAAAAAGTCGTTAGTAATTGTATCCTGACGTTCATTATTTATAGTTTACTATTTATTGGACCTAGTCAGAGATCGCTTAAAATACTTGGGGAAGGTCTTTGCTCAGCAGTGGGACAGTAGATATAGGTGTGATACAAAAAACTTGTGTAAGAAAATTTTATTAACAGTTTGATTTTACATCAAAAGCTGATTACATTATAATCTTAAGCTAACAGTCATGGATTTACATTAAGCCTATCGACATAATAACATACAAAACTTAACGATTGTGCTTTTTTCATACACTAATTAAATATAAGTATTACGTATTACACTTTTCATGATATTTATCTGAAACATTTAAGTAAGTTACAAAACAATATTAAACTTAATAACGTAAAAAACAATTGTAATTTTCATTCTATTGTATATTATTGAGAACTTTATTCTTGTGAAAATATAAGCATAGATTTAGATTTATCTATGTGAGGTCAACATCAACAGCATATTTTTTAAACAATTATTAACTTAAGCATAAACATTGAGTACCTACTGAATTTGAGCGATGTTTGTAATGGCGTACGACTAGTACCGTCTATACCACAGTCTATATTTACACTGTGATAATACTAACAGATAGATGTTTTCGTTCTGGTATAGGTAGAAAGAAAACTTAGATTGTTTCAATTCTTTTCCGACGCGCGTATAAAGTCCTGTGTATGTCGTTTTAACTCTAAACGTGTTCAGGAAACTTATTTGTATTGTAACTTACATTCGATTTAATGGTTTTCTAATAAATGTTTTCCTTTTTCCAAATTATAAATAAATACAACGAATGTGAGCAATTAATAGAAATTTTATTAAATATCACAGTTTTCGCCAATTTAACAATATTTTGAAAACAAACAATGCGTGACATATTTATTATCACTTATCACCGCGTCAGTTTAGTGTTCAAAAGGTCAAAAATACCTACCTGAGGTAGGTACTCTACTTAGAGCTTTATCATGCGGTTTGTAGTAGTAGGAGGCAGGCCTCCGTAAAACACTCACGAAAAAATTTGGATGGAGAAAAACAGAGATCACCTTTCATTAAACAATATGAAAGTACTAATAAAGAAGAAGATACTAATTACTAACGGAAAAAATTACCTACTTGGCTCTGAAACTAATAAAAGTTCGCAATACAAATTAAACAATATCACGTAGTGGATTTTTTAGTAAAGAAAAATTCGTAAGTAGGTGCCAGATGTAATATCTGTCAGAGATAAGTAACTAAAATATTTTTATTTTCGGCGTAACACCTTTCTCCTGCCAGACAAAGAACCTATTAAGCCAAATAGTTTTTTTTCCATTTCTCATGTATTTATAATTTCCAATATTTTGAAAGACACGTAGGTAATATTCACGTATAGTCCAAACTATATAAAATAATCATAAGTATGCTATAAAATATTAACATCATAGACGGTGCCGACGTGTGGGATTCTGAAAAAGTAAACATCATTTTTATTACGATGTCAAAACACGACACTAATCTTTGATACAGTTAGAGGTTGGTTCAATAATAATTTGCTTATACCTAATTTTACCAAAACCAACTTCCTCGATCCGTGTGTTGATCCCACTTTTAGTTATAAGTGCTGACTCACTACCTCATACAAAAAAAACATGTAAGGCAGTAGGTATAATCACAGTCGCAGCGATCATAAATGCCTTGACCATAAGATAAGGAAAACTTACGCTATGTTGCTACATGTTGATAAAGACGATTATCTTCCCTTAGGGTAAATTTTACTATTATCAATTAAATATTACCCGACGATTAAAGTATAATACGCCTAAATCAAGAATGTCATTGTCTATTATCCTAACGTTTATACTGAATAGTATTTAATAATCAATAGCAAATTTTAATCGTTAAATAAAAGCTACTTGACGAATGTGAAATAGGCCCTTAAGTCTCAAAAAAAGGCACTTGTGCTAGTTTCATTATCCGCGCCTGGGGTAGGTAGACGTATGCTATTTAGCTGGTCGGTGCATAGCAATAATAGATAAACTTCTGTTTTGGTAGCTTTAATTTGAGCGATTAGCCTTAAGGTTTGCCCCTCAGCCCTATAAAAATAAGACACACTATATATATTATTGTTACGTGTCTAGACGGTCTCATGCGACCGCTCGGCGTCTAATAAGTTTAGACATGCCACTTTTTAATGGACATCCAGAAAAGCAAAGTGAATTATAAATGAGAGTCCCCCGCCGCGTTTTTCTGTAGTTTTTTTTTGTCTCTATAAGCAAGTCTCAGAAACTATTCCTGTAGGGGTTTATATTCATTTTTTTTTTCAAGGAATTGGTATATAATTTACTAGCTGTGGCAACGACTCCGTTTGCTTATATATAAATATTTCGGGTAAATAGATAGATAGACACGTTATATTTAAAAAACGTTAAAGGTTATATCATACAAGACACAGTTATGTACAATTAAGCGGCGGGTAAATTAGCTAAACCACTAAACAATGTCAAAAAAGTTTTAAAAAAATCAATCGGCTACCCGTGCAAACCGGGACAGGTCGCTAGTTTTTTTCATTAAATATAGGTTTTGAGTCCTTGTTTCAAAGCAAACAGTAATTTTGCTTTCATCATTTTATTTTAATAGGCATTAAAATATATCTTTTTTTTGTTGACTGGTACACATAAAATAATATCAAAGTTTACTTACTGTTTTCATTCGCTAGGCGTTCCTGGGGTTTCTCGACCTCAGCAGCAATATACGCGGTCGGCATCAAGCCTGAAAAACACAATATTACTTTGAACAAAATATTCTAAACCTAAAGCTCAAAAGCCTCGGCAGTTCGAAATATTCGTCGCTGTGTAGGTGTATTTTCTTAAGTAGGAAAGTATTATTTTCCGTTCACGTAAACATTTACTAAAAATAAACCAGTAAGAGTATCAACAAAAACATGGTAAACATCTACATCCGAAAAACAAATACTTAACTACAGTCCATTTTTAGAGTTCTGTACCTCTATTTTAGGCCGGTATTTACACTAAAACTCAAGTCTTATAGAAATAGATCAACCCCTAACTAAATAAAAGAAAATGCAGTGGTACGGAACCCTCGGTGTGAAAGTCTAACTCCGACCTAGGTAGTTGTTATTTGTGGAAACTGTTTGACTTGACCCAATTTATATATAGAAGAATATGTAGTGTATATTTACAAAGTATGTACTTTGATAAATATTCTTACTAGCTTCTATTTTATTTACAAGTTGTTTAAAATCACAAGAACTATTTGATTTAGTAATTTGCCCGTCCGTTCTTACGAGTTCTTATTAATCTTATTTTCAATTTGTAACAAATAAGGTGCTTTTAGTTAGAGTCTGTTAATCCATTAAGTTAAATTTGATATACAAGCACATTAGTTTAAATGCATGAGAAATAGATATTTTTTGTAATTATGTACCTTCAATAATATTTGTACAATAAAAACAATAAGCCATTTAGATAAAAGTACTGCATACCGATTCAGTTGCATACTACTAAATTAACTTGATTATTTGATTAATTTTATTACTTCATTATTTTTTTACTGAATCCTTGTTCCTACCAGGGTAATATACGGTGGTTCTATTAGCAGTATAGTTTGCCGGAGGAAGGCTTAGGACGCAGGTGAACTCCTCCCAAGGTGTGGCCACGTCGTCATCATGCACCACGGCCTGCGCCTCCACCGTGTAGAGGCCCCACGAGTTCATTCTCATTTCGATCACGGCCTGAACCAACGGTTTCCTGAGAAGCAAAATTGGCTTCCTTGTAATTGCACAAAGGTTTCCTTTGAGAAAAGTATTTTGAGTGGGTGCCCCATATCTATTGAATTATTATCATAAAGGTGTTAAAAATACACAAAGCAACATAATGATTTATTTATCAGAAAATTAATTGTTTTAAAATCAATACAGGATGGATTTGTACTTTAACCGTTACAACTACAGGACACTTAGACAGACATTAACTTTTGAATAATATATAGACCCAATTTAGAGATTCCGGAAAATGTACTATTGCAAGATATGCTAAATGACAACGATTGGCATCATAAAAGAGTAATTTTCGTTTATGATGCCAATCGATGTCTGTTTCTCATGAGGTTCAAAAGCATGTATCGGGCCGACTAAGGTTAGAGTACTAGATATGACAGAAATCTTATAATAAACTATACCTATCCTAGAGAATTATCAAAAAACCTATAATATTGTACAACGTAAGTATAGGTTTTTTGCATGTAGTATAAATAAACTTGTAATCAAATCTCTTTGGCCGTACTATTTCTATCTGGCTGGTTAAGATGAGAGTTTACAAGTTAACATTTTTAAAAAAGAAAAAATAATTGGTAAAATGTTGTTTCCAGCTATTTTTGATCGAACAAAATGGCACTTCATCATCATTTCAGCCATAGGACGTCCACTGGAACATAGGCCTCCCCCATTGACTTCCAGATTGGCCGGTTGGAATCGGCCTGCATCCAGCGTCTTCCTGCGACCCTTACCAGGTCGTCTGACCACCTTGTGAGTGGACGTCCTACGCTGCGCTTGCCGGTACGCGGCCTCCACTCTAGAACCCATCTGCCCCATCGGCCGTCAGTTCTACGTGCTATGTGCCCCGCCCGCTGCCACTTCAGCTTGCTAATCCGTTGGGCTATGTCAGAGACTTTTATTCGTTTACGGATCTCCTCATTTCTGATTCGATCTCGCAAGGAAACACCAAGCATAGCCCTTTCCATAGCACGCTGTGCGACCTTGAGCTTTCTTATGAGGCCCATAGTGAGAGGCCACGTTTCAGTCAAAAGGCACTTAAATACTATAATTAAATGAAAATAAACTTTTAAAAAAATCTTGACTTGAGACTTAAGAAACTCTAACCTTATATTTAAAAAAAAACACACGGGAATCATCACAGTTTTTAAAATAACTGTTATGCAATTTACAAATGTGTAGCTATTTTATTTATGTGCCCTATAAAAGAGTAGCTCAAAATTGCGGCTATTTCCACGGATGCATTATGTTCACTTGTGTACAAGCAAGCGCTAGTAACCTACTCGTATAATTGACTTGGATGGATGAATTAAATACAAAATCCGTGTCTTCTTTCATTGTCGAAGTATAAACTTGTACCGTCGTTGTTTCTGATTTCTCTTACACAAGTGCTTTAGCCACCTACTTACCTTAGGATCATAGCAATGTATGTAATGTTGTCCAATATTTATATAGGTATTTATTAAAACTTAAGAGTCTAAACTTGCTTGTATACTTTAACATTTTAAAGTTAAAAACTAAGTTTATAGTCTCTGTTTCTACGAAATATACATTATAGGTAAAGTTTTCCGCGATTTCTGATATTTTCGGTACTCGGTTTACCTCAGTTGGCCCGAAAAGTACTTGTAAACCACACGAGAAATAAATTGGTAAAGTGTCATTTTTAGATGACTGTAATTATTTTCCTAAATATGTTTATGCAGGAGAAAATAATATTTAAAAATAATTAAAACTTCTTTTTAGTAGCTATATCGGTTAAAGTAGTACCTACCAGTAGGTACTACCCCACCTTAAAAATCCATCCTGTCTATTAATAATAATAATTAAGTGCTTTAATTGATACAAATTGTATCAACTTTTAGTTGATACAATCAATTAGTAGTAATCCGATAAATATCTCTGTTCGGCATACACTGAATTGATTAAACAAATTCCGGTAATGGCCGCCATTCTTGGAACTATTTTCTAGATTACCTGATCTGGTTGCCAAGTAGACTTTATGCTGGATCTTTGCTATCTGTAGCATTTAAACATATTTTAAGCTACGTTATTGTAAGATTTTAAAAAAGATGTTATTTTTGATAAGAATAGAAGCTAATAAAAATGTCAGCCGATGCCGATGCTTACATAATAACTAATCGATATGACTTAATTATCTGTGCTATGCATTAAATTAGTTTTACATCGATATTTATACTCACCCTTGTGACAGTATAGTCATGACTGGTTTTGGGTACAAATCTTCAGCGACACAAATGAGTGTTACGAGGAATACATATTTCTTTTCCTGAACAAAATGAAAGCTCTTCCCAGAACCTGAAATGCAGATTATAGGTAAGAAAAAATAATTTAATATTTATGTAATTCATCGCGGGCACTAAAAGTTTCTTAATATGCCGTATCAATATCTAGTTACCCGGGAAACCGCTCTACAAGTAGGTCAATAATATCTTTCAAGTGTTTATTCATGTCTTTCCCTATATTAAATAAGCTTCTTCAATATTAAATGGAAGGGAAAAATACCGAATGGTTAAATAAATTACGACGACGATTTAATTGGCTAAGTACCGCGTTGATGTGGCGGGTTCGATTCCCGATACGAGTCAATTTAGAAAACGTTTTTTTGGCTTGGGTCTGGATGTGCTGGGCAACGTCCCGGCTAAACTATTAACACTAGGATGTTAAATTGTATTAAATCCTTACTTCGAAAACATTACAATAATGGTATTCTCTGGCGCATATTTTAGAAGGACAAATTTATGATTTGGTCGTAATTGTTAAGTTACCTTCTGTTTTGTTAGAAATTATCACGCTATTTTAAGTTGCTTGATGAAATAAAATAAAAATCTAAAAAAATATATAAAATCCCTGACTACATTTGATTATCATATTAGCTACTTATAGACTCAGTGGGGCGTGATGTTATCAATGATAATCAATTACAACAACAAGTACGATTGTTTCTGACAATAGTTACAGAAACCTTAATTGAATTTATTTTATAAAACAGTCTAGTAATCAGAAATGAGAATGCCAAAGTAGAAACAGGTTGTGAAAAACCTTTCGTAATCATTTTAACTTTCGGATAAAAAGTGTTCTATTTAAAAACCAGAGCTGGATTTATTCCGTTTCACAGAAACTTTGTCATGTTTGCACAACGTTTTTAAAATTATTAAGTTTGTGTAATGAGCATGAGCATTCGTAACTGAGTCGTGGAAATCATATAGGTAAGTATTTTAGTATGTCTATCTGTTATCTTGTCTAAACATTGTATCTTATAAGTTACTTAGATTAAATTTTTAAAAAATCTAACAATCACAACAATTATCTAGTCCCAAACTAAACATAGCTTGCATTATGGTGACCAATAACATATAGTTAGAAGTACTTAAATACATTATATGACATCCATGACTTAGGTACAAATGTTCGAGCTCATCACACAAAAACCGGCCAAGTGTAAGTCAGATTCGCGCACCGAGAGTTCCGTACAAACCTATAGGTACCTATATTAAGTAAAAGTTCACCCATCACGATAATCGAGTCATAGTTATGGTATTTATATTGCAAAATGAAATCCATAACATTACGAGGTAAATAGCGGTTTACGATTAATGACGTTTTAAAAAAAAATACTTACTAGATCTCGTTCAAACCTGTTTTCGGTGTATGTTTGCATGGTAATGTACACCATATATATTTTTTTAGTTTTATCATTCTCTTATTTTAGAAGTTACAGGGAAGTTACACACATTTTACCACTTTGGAAGTATCTCTCGCGCAAAATATTCAGTTTAGAAAAAAATTATATTAAAAACCAATTTAAAATATCATTTTTGAAGACCTTTGATGAAAAAAATGAATATAGTTTCGGAAAAAAGTGGCTGTGACATATGGACGGACAGACAGACAGACATGACGAATCCATAAAGGTTCCGTTTTTTGCTATTTGGCTACGGAACCCTAAAAACTTGCCCCTTGCGGGATTTGAACCCGCAACCGCTGGCTTTGTAGTCCGGAGCACGAACCACACCAGACGGTCGACATTATTAAGTAGCACGAAATACGGAATTGTAGTTTTAAATTATTTTTGTAACGTTGTATTATTCCTATTACTATGATTTGAGGATTATCTACTAAACTTGGCAACCATTTAGATCATAATTATTTTGTCGGCTAATTGACAACTGCGCATGTCCTTTCTGTGGAACTTACCTACCATTTTTCATGTATATTTTAATGGGATTGCAATACAGTATTATTCTGTATAGTTTGACGTAAAATCAAGTGCTTACGTACCTATTGTTTAGCGTTGACAGTGGCCCTACTAATATATCCGGCTCAGTATTTAAAAAAAAAAAGATTGGACATAGTAAAGGAATGAAATACTTAAAATAACTAAAGCCAAAAGTTCCTACACAAAATAAAACAAGTACTTACAAAAAAATAAGATCAGTGTAATAATTGTCTAACGTCATCATAGCACATAATTTGAAAAATATTACTTTTAAAATAACTACATTTTCCAGAATAGAGGTGTATTAGATGTAAGTACCTATTATCGAAAAAAAAAACATTTTACAGATATATTTTTTAACAAAAGCAACATTTACGTTAATTGCGCTATCTAAATTGATAACTGTCTATAAACATCACTCGGAAATAAATTTTTTTGGCACAGAAAGTAGTAGTAGTATGTCCGTCCAGAAGGTCTATTAAAAATATTTGTCAAGTAATTATTTAAATAAAAAGTGAGTTTCAGCGAACTAAACAAAATTTACCTTTATGTGATATTAGATAAAGATAAGAAAATGCACTTACTATAAACTAGCATAGATCTTGTTTGTCGATCTTCTTGCAAAAAAGTTGAGACAACACAAGTGTAATTCCCGCTCAGATCCGTGGTGGGTCTTAATATTTTAATGGCTCGGTATGCTTGCAAAGGCTCGTCTACAACAATAATAATTATATGAGTACAAGTTTGTAAAAAATGATATTAAAACACGCATAAAGACCGATCTGCGAGCTCAAATACAACTTTATCCTTATTATAATATCGAAATCGCAAAAAAAATATCTCATTACTTATTTTGATAATGTTCTCATATTATATCATAGATACAAAGTTTTTCAACATAAAAATTGCATAGAAATTATAAAAATAAGGCGATAATTTACAGAAAATCAAAAATACTTTTAGTAAAACCCCATAATATATTAGGACCAATCCGCCTAGGGCACGGATATGACGCATACTATAAAACGTTGATCATTTGTTACTTACCAGAGATCCTAAAATTCATGTCAACTTTCCCCTTTAGGAGGCCAATGACCTGCGGTCGCATTGGCGGAATCCACTGGTAGACCAGGTTGGCGGACCCGTTAAAAAACCACTTCATCACCAGCCCAGGGCCAGGGGACAGTTCCCCTGTACCTGTGCTGTACTCGCAGTCCAGGATTACTGATTCTGTACCCACTTCGACCAAGGCAGGCATTTCTACTCGTGTTATGTTTACTGCCACGCATTCTGGGAGATAAAAAAGAAAACATTACCACTATTTTAAAAATCCTTTGAGTGCTTGTTTGAAGTAGCCGTCGAATGATTACATACATTACGAAATATGATTATGGCCATGCGGTAGACACGCGGCCATAAATTATTTAATGTATGAAAATAAAAAGTTAATTATTCTCGGTTGACGGCTGACACTGGACAAGCGCCATAATTTTTGACTGACTGATTTTTGACTCAAATCGATAGCAACGTTTAATGAGGAAACTTACAGACAATAATAGTCAGCCATTTCATGATATGGTTGTGCTTGAGAAACTAAACAACTTTTCAATTAAATATGGGTAAATAATGGTAAGTAAATAAAATAAAAAATATGGGTAAGTAAATATGGGCGAAATATAAAAATATTCTTTGAACCTTTCATTAAATCGATAAGGCGCCTTTATTAGCTCTGTTTTTTCATACTATGATAGTACGAAAAAGCAGGGCAGTTTATAGGCTGTAAAACTCGTGGACAAGGAACTACTCGTGGTCCTGCAGCAGATGCTGGCCGTGATGGACGAGGTCAGTGCCGTTCATATAAGTATATCGAACTTTAGCAAAACCAATATAGCTGAAGCGAAGAAACTTCTTTTGGCGTCACTAAACAAAAGTGACTAAATTATTTTCCACAGACGCGATATACCAAAAAGGCCATACAGAACATCATCAGGCTCTTCAGAGACACCGATATGGACAATGTACCAATCAATCGTGGCGAAGGAGTTGCACAAACTTCCTCCAGTGACACAACACGAGCTTTAAAGCTTTCGTTGTGTTAGTACCGACGAGCAAACTGGACACCTTCCTGAAGGAAGAATTCTGACTGGAGGGTGTGGTCTACCGTCGCTTGTGTGAAAGAATACCAGTTGACACTACATGAACGAAGCCTCAAAAATAACCAACTATTTACTTATATTTTTTTAAATTATTGTATGTGTTTTAGTATGTAAGGTAATATTATATGGACCTTTTCTTATTATGTATTAACACTGTAATCAATTTGATACCTGAAATAAATGATATATTATTATTGTTTGTACGCTCTAGGAGTTCACGGGCCAGAAGTGCGGTCCTTTATAAGGCTTGCGTGGGGATACTGATCCAATACGTAGAGGCCGTTTTAGGCGCAAATAATCAAACCTGAAAGTATTACACTGCTGGATCCAATCTCTGACTACATCATGGGATGTAATCAGAGATTATACCCAGCATGTGTACAGAAACTATTGCAGCTAATACTGGTTAATTAGGTCTATTGAAGGAAGATGGAGGGACTGGGTTCTGGGCTATTGATGGAGACTACCAGTCACCTGCCTGGTTCATAGTCCCAGACTGAAAAAATTGGCAGGTGTGACTCGCCGGCAACTGAATGGACTCGCCTGGCGTCATCGGTCATACCAGACCGGACTGAGGGGCAACACTTGTTGGCGGCTAAGAGTGGAGAGGTGGCTCTGGACTTTAAACGACAATCACTTGCTCGCCCCTGAGGTTCCGGCATTACGTGCCCACTCGCCACTTACGAACCACATCCTCCCTTCGAGCATCATGCTCTAGCGACTTCACTCTGGCCGGCCGGTTAAGGCAAACCAGAGGTGAGAGTCCTGCAAACCCCCTTGGGTTCCAGAAGACGAAGGTCTTGGCCGACTCTCGGAAGCACTCGGATTAACAACTGAACCCGTGGACTCACCACAGCTCGCCACAAAGCTGCCCTGCGGGGTATTAATATTATTATTTTAAGAAGGCTTTAAGAGCTAATAGTAAGGGGCAGCACTGTGCAGTTTGAGGGGAGGCTCAATTATATTTAGGTATATTGTAAACATGTTTGTTTGGTCAACTTGTTTTTTTTTGGCGCTATAATATTATTTAACTAGAAATGTCGTGAAAAAATAAAAACACCATCGATTGGAAACGTATTATTCTGGAAGTACACTAATGTTAATGAATTCTCCCAAATAAGAGTTTCCCATGAATAATGCAATGTTATCGTAACTGACATTATATGGTTATGTTATGAGCTTTCAAGCAAATTGAAATAATACTGGTTACGGAATAAATACCCATCCACAATTCCTCTTATCTGTACCTACATTCCATTTTATCGCAAATATAATATTATGCAGATTCTTAGTGGTATTTTTTTTAATTAATCTTTTCTGCGGTAGGGTACATGTTAAACTATTACCCTCTTAGGGTTCTAGGCTTTTTGACGTAAATTACACAGTAGTCTGTGTAACCACGCTGACGTTCACTTCCATTTGCTTCCTAAATGTTGTTAATATAATTGAATGTATTACTTGAGCCATAATCCAATGTGTTTAATGCCTACCAGTTTTAAAGTTGTAACGACTGAAGCTTTTTAACACACTATTATTAGCTTCACTTAATATTAATATTTTATTTTGTTCTATTAAAAAGGTTCACCAACAATTTTACATCATGCAGTTATAATAAACTTCTAGTTATCTAATCTATATATATAAAATGGGATCCCTCCGTTTGGCCAAATTATTTTTCGTCAAATTTCACTTCGCAAAAAACTTATCGCCTAAGTTTAATTTCGCAAAGAACCTTTAGCAACTGTACGTTTCGCACATAATTCATTTGGTAAAATTATCATTTGGCAAACTTTTACTTAGTCAAGTTTTATTAGGAAAAATGTTAATATATCAAATGTTTTATTTTGGAATTTTTTTTTTTTTAAATTTGCTTAAATTATCACTTCGCATACTTAGGTAGGTACTCAAATCAAAGAGTATGTATATTGTTTTCTTTTGCTAATACAGGAATTTCAAATATAAGTAAAACAAATACATTGGGCTTGAATTTTCCTGAAACAAAAAGTATATCTCAGTTATATCATCTGGGTTAGGTTAGGTTAAGTGACCATCAACACGCGAAGGCGAGCGAACGGAGCGAGCGAAGCAAGCGAAGTGAGCGTGCTGTGGCGGCGGCCGCCGAGCGCCTTATCGCCTCTATTGTTAATGAATCATTTGGAAATTTCAATAAAAAGAATTAAACATGAAAAGTAAAGAAATCTAATACACATACTTTTGGTGAAATGATCAAGTTATGCTCCTGTCCCTCCTCCTGTAATCTTAAGCTAGTTTGTATTCTATGCACCACTCACATTGTTTTGTGAATCATATGCCTTGCAATATTTTAGGAAGAGTAAGTTTTGCTAAATAAACATTTGATTAAATAATATTTGGTTAAATGAAACATTGCCAAACAATAATATGTTAAACAAAAGTATGCCAAAAAAAAAGATTTGCTAACTAAAATTTGCAATACGTTGTTTTGACAAACGTTTTTTTGCCAATAGTTTGCGATGTGATATTTTGGGAAACGTTTTTTGGCCAAACATTAGTAAACCATATAAAACAAAGTCGGGTTAGTTACACCATTTATAAGTCGCTGACCGATTCTTATGATCTTTAATTTGTTGAATTTGTCTCTGCCCCGAATAGCAGAATAAGTACAAAAAACACGCAAAAATCACGAAAAAAAAATTATACAGGGGCGGTACGAAGTTCGCCGGGACAGCTAGTTTATATTAAAATCTAGTTACTATGCCTGTAAAGCCTCTTAAAGGCGAACATAACTTGCGTATGCAGTTCAATCGAAATCATTACACAAAACAACGAACAATACTTAAGAGACAACATTACAGCAATTATACTTTTTATGTAATAAATAACGTTAACCTTCTAAACTACCTTCTAAACACTTGTAACTATGTAATCAAATACTGGAAGTCGAAATTGACCTACTTCTATTTGTCGTGTCGACCAGAAACTGTGTGAGTATGTTTAAACTATTCAGTTTACTTACAATAATTTGACACCATCGCTGCATCGAGTCTCATGTATAGAAAAGTGTGTTTTATAGTTTTTTAAACTATATTAAAATTACTAAACTAACCTTTGAAAAACGAACAAGGAGGTTTTCAATTTGATGTCTAATGTTAAGTATTTTTAATGTTACTGCGACCAATTTTGATAAATGTTTTGTCGATGGATAGAGCGTATATATAGTTAGTAGTTAGTAAAATAAAATATAAATAATAAACGGGGAGGGACGTTAAAAATCAATGATTTTCAAAGTGGCGGTAGCCTAAAAAGGTTTGAGAACCTCTGCTGTCATCATTTCAGCCAGTTGAAAGCAGCCCGCATCCAGCGGCTTCCTGCAACCTTTACCAGGTCGTCTGTCCACCAGGACGTCCTACGCTGCGCTTGCCGGTACGTGGCCTCCATCCCAGAACCTTTCTGCCCCATCGGACAGAAAGTACACAATATTTAAATATTTACTTAAGTGGCATTTAACATGCATCTACGCTAATTTGAACAGTTGCACTTAAAATTAAGTAAACATTTTAGTTTACATTTGTATCTAATACGAAAGCATAAAATAGTTATTTGTAAGGATCATGAGTATCAATAGGAATATTAGTGGTCCTAGAAGTGGTGGTGGTAATATGAATAATTAATACATAAAATTAGAATAAATTTTTTTTACTAGGTACAAGGTGATCTATTTAAACTGAGTTTCAATAAATGGGATAGGGTTAAACCCAAACCTACGCTTGGTTCTATGGTGATAGCAAAATAAAATTAATGTGTGAGTAGACGAAGCTACGCTCAAGGCAATTCGATGGCAAGTGCAAATCTACACGCTGCAAAAGTTAAAATCTGCACTAATTAAGTGTGTCGTAGATAAAATTGTTTAATTAACTGAAACATGCTGACACTGTGGTTTTTAAACTAAAATGAAACGGATAGAGGTAAAAGTTACCGGTTCAAATTTAGGTAAATTGACTGTCAGCCGGGCTAGCAGCACATCGATAAATTTATGTAAGTCGATAATTTTGTCGTATTTCTTAACGCACATACGTGATACCCTTGATATAATACAAATGCCGAAAAGGCAACTTTGTGTTGACAAACCAGATTAGCTTTTATCGTCATCATCATCAACATCAACATTTCAGCCATAGGACGTCCACTGCTGAACATAGGCCTCCCTCAATGACCTATCATTGGGGGGGATTGCCAAAACTCGCCACGCTTTGCAGGCGGGTTGGCGAGCGCTACAGGAATGAGCCACCTCTTACGACACGCCTCCTGTTGGCGGTGGGCTTTTATCGTAAAAATATATAATTTACAGATTTAAAAACACACGATGAACTTGGTGTTAAACGAAAAGCGAGAATGTGTTTCCGTGCTTCAGAAGTAATTTCCAAAACTGAAAAACACAAATAGGTATGGCTTGTAGATGTAAAAGCTCTTTAAAATGCTTGCTATGTGCTGTGAGCGGATGCTGTAAAATGAATCCCATACCGGACTGGCAAATTCTAAGTACTAGAAATAAGTAAATTGCACAACAACTCTGCTACGCCAAAGTATCTTTGGTAAAGATTTCTTTAACAAAATTCCAGAGTCAATTCGTAACACCGATGAACTAAGTTGTATTAAACGAAAATTACGATTTCCAGAGAGATGTTATTATAAGACAAATGATTTTTTGGCTGATCGAAGTTTGTAAACCACGTGCAATCCGATTTATTTGAGAAAAATATTCTGTTTATTGTGTAAATTATTTTTGTAGCATTATGCGACGTTGTATGCCGTGTGAAGGAACATAGCTGATCTGTATTTTTATTTTATGACCTTTGTATCTGTGATTCACAATAGATGTTTTAAATTTGAATTTTAAAAAAAATCCTAGCAAGCTGGTGGAATAATTTTGTGTTTCATTTTAGGAATTCAAGCTTGACTTCGTCAACATGCAAAACGAATAGACACAAAGATCTTGTACTTCATTCAAAATTTTCAAGTCCTGGACTATTTTGGAATGAGGTTATTTTCTTCTTAGTAAGTAAAAAAATATTTTTATTAAATGTACCTGTAACATACTAATTTCGTCAATTTATAGAAAACACCTTGTATTTTTTATCAAATGATCCGACAAAATTTACTGCGTTGCGCTTCCTAACCTGGCCTCCGATTCAGAGCTATTCGATAGCATATTGTGGACCGGAAAACCACGTGACAGTATAGGATTTAACATTAGTGTCACATGATTTACCGGTTGTCAATTCGTTATCGAAGGATTCTGATTCGGGAGCCTGCCTGGTTAAGGCGCCGGGTAAGGAGAATACACGTAAAAGAGGTGTTTTTGGACAAGTTTTCTGGCTAAAATACTGGATATAGGATGTGGAAATTAATATATCATGTAACTTATATGTTGAAATTTTTCCTGTTGTTATTATTTCTTATAAACACAAAAAAAAACAAAGTACCGCAAATATTGCGAGCTTATACACATTTATATTTTAAACTACGTTTTTGTTTAGCTTCAAAGTTGGTTTAGTTATTTATAGCATTCATGCCTTTAGGATGAAGTTTTTTTTCTTCAAATAGTCAACAAATTAGGAATTATAAGGATTTTTAATTGATTTTACTATTTGCTTTTCCATGAGCGGATATTTTGCTCGCAATGATAATCTATTTGCACAGTAGCATAACGGTTGGATGTTTAGTCTGCGAGAAGCATTTGTATTATCTTAGGCACGTAATAGAAGTCGCATTAGTCTACGCTAAATGCTCAAGGTCACTTGCCTTACCCGTCGCCTTAAGCAGTTCGAGACATAATGTTATTAAGAAATTGGCAAGTGTGAATTTCAATTTACTTTAGCCACGCATCAGAGGTTTCGCACTGTTCGGTGTCCTTAGCGTGAGCTCGTCTCACATTTGACTTTTTGTTTTAAGTTTATTATTTCGTGATTTTACTTTAAAGTCTGCTTTATAATCAGGCAAAGTGTGACCCTGGAAAGTATTACTATTTTTGAGATAGAGCAAAAAAATCCTTAAACATGTTTCGGCCATTTTCATTATTATTTGCTTTTAACCGTCATAATACCAAATACAACATGAAACTCCGAATACATAAAAACTCATAGAGGCTCTAGTGCTCTTTTTATATGGAACCAACATCTAAATAAATAAATATCGTTGTTCCATACTAACTTCTTGGTCACGTGATCAATAGTCCCCATAAAAAATGTTGCTGTATTTAATCTCCAAAATCAGCCCCTAAGAGGTTTTGCGTGCATTTGGTTACACGGTGTATTTTGTGGCAATTTCAACTAGATTTCTATAATAGTTTCAAAACTAAATACAGCTAATGATGGACAGACAAACATGTCGTCATATCTAAACATGAACATAAATATAATTATTTAAAAATAAGTTAATCAGGAACGATTGTCGATATTTTACAGAAAAGTATTCGGAGGTACTTATTTTATGAAAATATTTCGTAGTTCTACTTGTTTTTAGCAAACACACATAAAATATACATACCTCATCCATATATTAAATAAATTCGATAATAGTTACGAAATTCCTCAAGAAACAGTTTGTCAACGTAAAATAATATTTTGAAACAAGTAAAAAAACAGTTGTTTGTAAAGCCCTAAATAGAATAGTTTTTTCAGAAGTTAATTCTTTTCGTTCTAAAACGAAATGATGATAGATGAGTGTAAAAGCTGCAAAGTGTGAATACTCTATTATAGATATTCCCTTTCAAAGAAACTCTGCTAGCACTATAAAGTTACCGCAGTAAGAAGCCATCACAAATCTTTCTCGCGTTAGTGGTACGAGGCCCCGACTGTAGCTTAGTGGTCTCTGTAGAATCTACCTAAACCACTGTAGCTTGTATGTACGACGTACTAGTACATTTCGTAGCAATTGTAGGTGCTACGATTTTTGTTTATGTAAATCCTACTGTTTCATATAAACATAAAATAAATTTACACATAAATTATATAGGCCCCAAACTCAGCAAAACTTTGGCTCTGTACTATGGCTACTAGACAACGGATAAACATAATTAAATATTTTTTTTATTGTCCGTTTTTATTTGCTTGTCCAATATTGTAAACAATTTTGAATAATTCATTTAAGAATAAGATGAACATAAAAATAATAACCTACTATTGTAAGTAATCATTTATCATAACACAAAATAGTTTTTATTCTAACGGTTCGTTGATTTTACATACTGATATATTTGGAAAAAGATATGCCAAGATTGTTAACATTATTGGGAAAGCAAGTTAAAACGGACTTTATAAACATCTATGGCAACTCCAGGAGTGTCACGAAGCCCCTCCGTGACTTACCCGGGATCTATAACAATAACAGTAACAATTAGAGAAGTAGAAAAAAACTAAAAAGTTTGACTTAGTATTCAAATTAGGCTATTGTGGACAAATCGAACTTCAATCTCCAAATATATTTATGTTTGGCATACCCAAGCTTTTAAACACTTTCTAAAATTATAACTTGTCTCATGTCATACTTTTTTTTTTTTACTCTTTATTAAGCATAGTATTTAAGCATTCATTACTCTCTCTTAGCTCCAGCAAAAATTACCGAGGTCAGAAGACCATCTTATGAAAGATTTTAACATCTGCAAGTTAGGTTAAGATACTTGTAGCTTATGAGAAGAAGTAAAACATGTAAGTAATATACATTTGATATCACACACAATGGGCAGACAATTTGACATTTTAACTTACAGTATGTCCCAAAACCCAAAAAAGGGTTTTTGTTGTCTCATAACCACTTTTTGAAGAAAAAAAACTCTTCCGCCGCCTAATAGGTCACTGAGACTAAATAAAAAACGATATTCTTTCTTATATTCCGGGATAGTCCAGAAAACGTATATACTTGTAATGTACAACGCAACTTAATCAACAAAGCTCCGCTACACGCGTCACGATGCGGTGATTTTATTTTTTGCTAAATCCGCTTTCCACGTTGGATTACTTGACTCAGCTTTAGGCATTTCAAAAAATAGAACTTCGTCATAAATGTGAATATCTAATGTACCTATGACATTTTATATCCAATACGGGGTGTATGTCATTCTCAAACCCCAAAACTGCCAGAGGTAATATTGAGTACAAAAAAAAATCTTACGTGTTAAAACGAAAACCACCAACACAAACATTTTTAGTAAATTACACAAAATCCACTCGGCATTACTGAAGTAGACGCGACTGCTAATCAAAAATCTAAGATGACGAGAAAATTACACACGACGAAAACTTTGAACACGCAATAAAACACCCACAAAGTAATGTCAATACAACAACGTATCAAAATAAGTGATCTCAACTGGCGCACACTATTAGGAACACGAAATGAGTGCGATGTTTTGTAGTAGGTATTTTGTTAATTTGTTGTCTATTATAGTTAGGTTCCGAAATAATTTACGAAAATTAGTGAAAAGTGTTGCACGGGCTTCCCTCGCGAGACAGGGACAGGGGTCGACTAAAAGTTTCACCGCGAATAATTTTACTTATCAGTGGCGCATGCGTGCTTGACCCGCCTGTTGAGTGCCAGCTCTTAGCAACTTTTCTAAATTTAATAACACCTAGACGGCTCTATTGGTTTAGTTGGGTCAGAAGTTTATTATGAGTCAAATTTTGCAGAGCATTATCTCGTAGGATATAAATAAAACGTGTTTATATTCTATTTTTCAAGCCTTATACAGAGTGTTCTGTAAGTACAGGACCACCTTGTGACAAACCACTTTTATTTATGACTTTTGAAAATTTTCATAAAAATTTATCGACTTTCCAGACAAAAATACATATTTTAAAAAGTCATAGAAGAAAACCATGGTTTATAGAATATGTAGTTACAAGTGGAACCATTATTTACGGGACTCCCTGATAACTCTGCACGTTTATCTCAGGTTTCATAACTTATACATACTCATTTGATAAAATTAAGAGTTTTCTAGCTTATATTGGATAAGTATATCTACCCTAAAGATACGATAAGCCATTGTTTTCCTTTAAACATATAAACACAGATAAGATAATCTATTACACATTATTCATAGGGTACATATTTACTGATATTATACCTACTTTAGAATTAAATAAGTCTTATTCATTTTCGAATTTGTCCGCTAATTTAAGTAATTTCCAAATAAAGTATTTCCTCTCTGTATTTGCTCAACCATCGCATATAAAATATATTGAGTAAACAGTTGCTAGGATAGCACTATATTAAGCGCGGTCAAGCTTGAATATTTAATAATTAATACGTAATAGCCTCGCTTTGAGCTTCTTGAGTCTTCGAGTGCAACTGCTGGCGTATCATTATACACCATCCATCCACCATCCTACCTACCTACCTGTATATAGATACAGAGTGTTTTCTAACCAACTTAAAAAATGTAAATAGTTCAAACTCTTTGTTCTCATTAATTACAGATTTTTGATGAGGATTTTTCTACGCGCTTATCAACTTGCATTATAATCTTGCGTTAGAGGCAATTTATCGTGACAATTACAATAACCGGGCTTCTTACAGATCCTGAATGCGTGTTATTGAAGGAAAAAAAACTAGCCAAGTATGAGTCGCAACGAACGAATTTAGGTATTGTGCTTTCGCTATTGCGGCTTTCGCGCAGTCTAGTGAACATTGTTTTATATGCTATTCTCGCTATGACTGTGTAAAAATGTATTTTAATATCGTTAAAAATAAACACTTAGAGAATTTACAACAAAGCCGATTTTAGAAGTCGACCGAACTAATTCGGCTCAGGCTCGTTCATTCGTTTAGATTGATTCATTTCGCCAGATTTCGTCCTAAAGCCTATTTGAAGTACTTCAAAGAGTAATTACCTAAACTAAAAACACCTTTCAGCATTCACGGATTTACTGCAAAAACTTTATTTGTATTACCCTACTTACCAGACGGCGAAAACCTCCATTTTGTTAGTACAAATAAAATAAAACATTTCCTACTATTTTGTAGTTGGATTTTGTAATAAAATATTTAAATAAGCCAACATCAATTTTATCGCATTATCGAATTGCTATCAAAACATATTTATTTAAGTAAACTCTCAACCAAATCATTAATTGCCTTGTTTATGTATACATCAGAGTACCTATATATAATAATTTAATCTAAACTATCTGGCATTTAGTATCTAGTAATTATTATGTGTAATGTAGCGTATAGGTTACTTACATTGAAATGTGTGTATAATTTGAAATCAACCACGATCTAATACAAATATTCTTAGGCAAATGCAACACCAAACAACTTGAAGTAAACGATGGATGCCGAGTGTACGTCTCTCACAGACTCGGCAACTTCTGAAGATATTAAGTAAACAATAGGACTAAATCTGAACCACAACTAGCTCTGAATTTCGGCTAGATTTCAGTTTTGACGAGTTCTAAAATATTTAACTATCATCTATCAGTCTTCTGGGGATTTAGTTTCTAGTTAGTTTTGAATCGTGATCCTTATTTTTAAATTGAAATAGCTTACTAAAATCATTTTGAAGTATTTGATTATTATTAAATAAAAGTGTACATTTTAAAACAAGTATAGGTAGGTACAGCCAGTTGCCAATTTGATTGCATTGCAAAATAAATAAAAATAGTTAATAGTATATGAAACTGCATCGAATAATAATAATAATAATTGATTTACGTAAGGCACTGACCTAAGCTCGTATACATAAATCATTTTACATCATCAGTTTGTTTAAATTATGCTCTGATACGACTATCAAGTACACTGTTGTAGTCATACTCAAGTAGACAAAGAGGCAGAAGGCTCACGTTCCCTACTATACCTATACAGGGTGATTGGTAATTCGAACTATTCCCGTTGAGATATTATAGAAGAGACTAATTAAAACAAATTTTATCCTATCATACCCTATTCCAAAATTAACCGTAATGGTTTTGTTATTACTAAATTTTTCCAGAATAATATTATTTATTGAATAAAAATGTATGCCAAGAATTCTTTCTAAAATTTGTCAAAAAGTAGAAATTTATTTACTATTTTGGTTTAAATTAATATTTATGTATTTTTATATATTATAGCTTATTATTTTTTGAAATATATTAAATTATTTCAGTTATTGATAATTTTGGGATAGGGTATGTTATAATAAAATTAGTTTTAAATAGTCCCCTCTATATCCCCTTAACGGGAATAGGTCGACTTACTTGTCCCCTGTATACACAGCACACAATAAAAAACTGTCTCAGGAAATATCAAAAGACCGTATGACGTGCCTACGGCATCACACCAGTGTAGCGGATTATCATAGTAGACTCGTATGTCAGGAATACAACCATAACATACCCCTAGTGGGCAAATAGCTCTAACTAAAGCGACTTGGTCGGAAGCATCTCTCTAGGAATTTATTTATGTATTAAAACATTGTAGCACACGTAAGAAGAATTGGTGGACTTAATGCTTTACTCTCTACCAGTCAACCTTCACGTAATGTGATGAAGCATGAAGTATCTATAGTTATTTGAACAAAAGAAATAATTAAAATTTGACTAATCTAGCACTTATTTTGGCAAAAAAATTGCGTGCTAATATGCCTGACATGGCACAGGTGTCAAGAATTATAATAAGTATAACAAGAAGTATAACACCTTGTTTATTACATCGGCAGTTTTGGCGCGTGTTGTTTATCACTTACCTTTAACGGGTTAGCCGACACTGAGGGCATTGTATTGTATACCTTTGACATCCTTCAAGCCTTAGTTAGAGTGTAAAGTGAACCCACTGTATCCAGTACTACTTGTACCTAATAGCTATCTCGAATCACCATCATAAGATGAGATAAAAGTACATTTGTGGGTCGCGAATTACTAATATTCCTAAGAAAAGTATTAGTAAAAAGAAGAAAGAAAATTTGTTTTTTTTTTGTTTGTGTTGTGTAGGTTTTGACAATTCTCAGCAAGATTTTTCTTAGACAGACAGACAGACAAATCTCAGCAAGAGACAGATTCAAGTATTTTTAAATTATTTTACTGACAATTTGGGCTTAAGTAGTATTTTTTTAAAACCACATGCTAGTTTACATTTGACGATTATACTCGCCTTAAGATAATCCTAGTATAGCACTTCCCCTCATAGCTTACATATCTCAGCGATGTTTCTTGCAGGGCATTACATGTCCCCTGTTTTATGATGGCTTGGTTTATTAAATGCACGAAAGTCGCATATTTGCTGGTTCTTGTTGATTTAAGCAATATTTTATCAAATGGCCAACAAATCAATGCCGTTCGTTAGTCTCGCAAAAACATGAGAATAGCTTTGAATACTTTTGTTTTAGTTTTTAGTTGTTTAGGAAAAAAAAAGAGGCGAAAAATCTAAATTCGAAATTTTGTATGGACTTTACGAGTAAGTAGGTAGGACGAAGTTCACCGGGTCATCTCAGTCTGTCAAATTCAAAAGTTTATTGCATGTTCTATTACAATTTTGCGGTGTTTGGTAAATAATGTTATCTAAGGTCGGTTGCAAGTAGACCATACCTAAATGTTTTTTAAGCCTTGGTTATTTGTATTAATATAATTTGTATAAACTGGATTTGTGAAGCACTATATTCTCGCAAACAGAATAAGAGTATTATAGTGATTTACGTAACAATCTAATATAACGGCTAATCATATTCATTGATAGCTCACATTTGGCAGGGCCTGCGGAGAAAAATGCTGTAATCATCTTTCTGTCACATCCTTTTAGGATCCTCATACACAAAGGGTCATGCGAGTTTTTTGTTTTTAATAATGACGACCTCCGTACCCGAGGGGCGAGCATACTTGGTGTCGCCATCTCTGAGGTCCCGAGTTCGATTCCTGGTCGGTCAATGTAAAAAATTACTTTTCTTTACTGTCGCGGGTCTGGGTGTTGTGGGTACCGTCGTTGCTTCTGATTTCTGTAACACGTAAGTGCTTTGGCTACTTACCATAGGATCAGAGCAATATATGTGATCACCAATTTGTTAGTGGATATGGAGTAGGTATATTTGTATGAGTAGATTAAAGAACAAATATTTTTACAGTAAATAAATATTGGACAAAATCATATACTCATAGGTATAATAATTGTATAAAACACAGAGTTTAAATACATATGGCAAGTTTAACAATAATAACTGTTATTGATTGACAGTGACCAAAAGGTTATCTCTGAGTATATATAAGTTCATAAGTTGTTAGGTCAGTTATTTAAACATATTACACTTATCAATTTTCCATATTACGAACATACTGGTTATTTACTTTTACTTAATGCTTTTCATATTTAATTACAACGGCAAACAGAGGACCTATTATGACCTATTTCAATAATGTAAGTTTAAAAAAAATACTAGACAATTTTAAGAGAGTGATTCAGAATCGAGTCTTGTATATTTTATTAAATCCATTTTTTTTATTTAAGAACGAGAACATAAAAAATATCCCATCGAAATATTTTATTTAACTCTTGTTACGGTACTATCTCCTCCTCCTACCATGAGCTCAATTATCTAGCTTCCCTATATGATAATACTTTCTGTGATTTGAACCCAGGACCTCTGAGTGTTCAGCCTGCATTTTGATCATTACACCATAGAGCTCATCTTATCTTACAATGGATTGGTTTAAAAATCCAGTTTACTTACTTTACCTAAGATTTGGCTGGTACTTTTTTAAAAGTAAAAAATAATGTTCTTGTGAAAAATATAAGCCCTATAAAGACGCCAGGGTCAACGGAAAACGTTCGTGCCCAGGATTTCATCTAAGATAGCCCCGGAAATTAACTTTCGTTGGCTCCTACGATTAGCTATATTTCAGGAAAATTCTGGCCAAACACGTCACACTACCCTCGTTTATTTTGATGAGTCAATGTTTCTTTGTATTCGTTATTCTGATCAATGTTTGTTTAGTTTCTGAATAAACTGAATAAATGGCGTACGTAGTTTGTCAGACATTGTACCTAATAAAAATGCATGTATTTCTTAATAAAATAAATTTAAAAATACAAACTGAGAAATAATATATGTTTTATTCATCAGATGAAAATCATAAATGTCTGCTGCGTAGTGATTTTTTTTTTTGCATGATTTTATTAGTTGTTTTACTACTTTTTAATCTATGTAAAAATACGAGTAATAATAAAACCACGCTGATGACAGTTGGACACTTAACCATAAGTACTTATTTTCTATTGTCCGCAAAATAAATATTTGATTAATATAAACCATGAATGAAAAATGAAATCAATTCAGAACAATATAACCGTTCTGGTCGGTTAATAAAACAATAAATGACAAATAAAAAAACATCGAATCTGGTTTAACAAAAGGTGGCGACAGTGTGCGAGTCCCCTATGGCAACTTGGGTCCGACTAGACAGAACAAGCATTTTTTCTTGCCAATACAATTCAGTATATTTCCAGCTTTGGTATCATGCCAACTCTTATAAACCCTTGTATGCAGAAAATAAATTGCAATTATTGAAGGCGGATCATGTAAAAGGGAAATAAGGAAGTCTTTAGGAAGAGTTCTATTTTGGCAATTGCATTGTTACTTAAGTAACCTCAAATTGATACTTACTCGTATTTGGGTTTTTACAGAAGATCACCATAATAAGATTATACGAGTAAGTAATAACAGGAATTTAGTTTTAGGTTAAGTTAGTTTATTTAGAGTTTTATTTTATTTATTTGTTCTATTATGACTTTGTTTGATGATACAGGGTTACATTTCACGGTAGTGCCAATTTTTCAGGGACTACTCAGAATCAGTAACTAAATCGATCTACGTAAAAAACAAACTCTTTTTTTTCTTTTTTTCTTTTTCCATTCTGCATTTTAAAAATACGTACAAAATTTACGGTTACTCGATTAAATTGCACCGTATGGGCACTGCATGAGGTTCTTGTTGGAGCGGCGTCGGCGTATGCCTGTGATCTCTGATGAATCGTGATCGAAATCGCGATTCTCGCGTTTTCTTTTTTTTTGGAAATTTTAAGTATATTTTACTCCAGAAATACGACGACTGAAATTAATTACGATAAATTCGTATTTTTATATTGTTCTATAGACCTTATTTTTAAAATTTAGCACTACATTGAAATTTAACCCCGTATAAGCACATGTCTAAAAACAACAATTGTTTTTTTCTATATTTGGTCATACATGTTTTTACAAACGTTGGCTATACTAAAAGATGTTTGGGATTCTAGGGCAAGTATTTATGATTTTTTCCAATGCACGAAACGCATCATCAGGTTTTTTTTGTCAGCCTATGTTAGTCCACAGCAGCTGACTGTTTCAACAATTAGACTAATTACATAAACGAAAACTAGCGAGCTTGTAGTACTACAGCGACAGATAAGGAACAGAAAGACATACCTCATAAATAAATTACAGACATTCGTGACTCGGGTTACCAATGTTTATCACACAAACATTTGCCACTTACGGAAATGAAACCCACGATAAAGCGTGCTTTGTAGCTAGAACCCGATCCACTGGCAGACATCAAACTGGACATTGGTATTTAGCAACTGACCAATGGCTTCTCCCAATGCAAGCCACAAAGTCCGATCCTCGCGACTATGCCATTTCAACAGCGGTCAGCCAGTTCGAGTAAATCATTGCTCCACCTTGTTGAAGGGTGTCAGATCAGATAAAGTTCACGTAGGTTTAACATGTAAGTTACCTATAAAAAAGTGTCAAGTATCACGTATCATTTGCACCTACTAATAGTATCTATCCTTTTGCTCTTAACTTAGGTAACGCTTACTGGCTCACCTAAGTGTTTTTATATCAATTAAATTATGACGAATACATTAATACATTATTCAAGAATATGAAAGTAAATGTAGTATTTACCCAACCATTACACGCTTTATTTACGAAACATTTAAATTCATGCAAGTGGGTAAAAGTTAAAATTCGAGTTCGATTCAGGTCTGTTTTAATATTTGACGAAGTTCGATGGGCCGAACGGTTGCTGACCTGAGCAGAGTCGTGACCCAAAGGTTAAGGGTTGCCTATTGAAATTATGAACTTCAGTTTATTGTAATATAAATTGCCTTGGTATTTTATGTTAAAAAAAATCTACTAAACATTTTTACTAACAAAATTCTCAAAGCTGATATAACTATGTATTGTGGAAATTATGATTGTTATTAAGTTAATTTGTTAAAGAATTTATATTTCAATATAATATTATTGGAAGATTGTTAAATTTAAAAAAAAATGTACAAAACAAATTCAATCATGGTTGTTCTGACATTGACTTAATTTCAAAGCTCAAATGGTTAATCATTTTACATCAAACAATACATGATTAAATAACATTCTTATTTATTTTTTGTGTGTAAGTGGCATACCTTATAAATGGTTACAGCCTAAACTAAATGTCAAAAGTTTAAAAGTAACCGAGAGCAGTCTGAGCCCTATGAAAGTATAACATTTAGAGCCCTCAATAAATGAATAAGAAGGTAATAGGTATAACAAAATAGAGCAGACAATTTTTTGAATTGAAGATTCACGTAACCGTCAGCCTTTTTTTATACATATTTAATATTACGTGTGTGAAAGTGGGGAAAGCTGTATTTATCTGTAAATATTTCGTACAATAACTTCAAGTTCAACATTCCAGGTAATACTTGAAGTAAGAAATATTGTAGATAAAAATTGTTGATAAACCATATAAAAAAACTAACCAAACCCTTAGATGCAAGAATTAGACTCTTAACCTCTACTATTCCCCCTATATAACTCGATACCCCTTCTGAAGAAATGCCTTTCCAGATCGGGCCTGCTAGAAAAGAGCTCGACAGCGGTCCGGACTGTTTCGCCAATGCCGGTCCCGTCGGTACCACCACTACCACCAGCAGCGGGTACCAGCGGGTTTGCCGCTTGGTCTTACACACTGGTCGACACTGGCCCGATCAGGCCCGCTAGTACTCGTATGGGGCCCGACACTTACGAGCCTAGGGTCTACGCCTTCAGCGCACGCCAAACTGCCCGGTGAAGCTGAATGAGGCCTTCTTCAAAGGCTGCCAGCGCTAGGTTTGTCCGATAAAAAGGAAATGCCACGAATGTGGCAGTCAGAGTCAGTCATGACTAACCTAGAAGTCACCCAAGTAATTTCGATCAGAGATTGACCGCTGGCAAAGACTATGACAAATTAGTGTGTGGTCTGGGAAAAGATGGATATATTTGTACAGTCCACGGCAGGACAACCTTCACAAAAAGTTAAAGGTCATTGAACCGATTTTCAACTTTAAGTCCGGCATGTAGAGATCAAAATCGACTGAGAAAATATGTCATTTTGTTGTAGGTTGATGCTGTCGTACATATTAGTTAATAAAAAAATTGGTATTATTGGACTCGTACTACTAGTTGGCACACAAAGTAGGTAATTGTCATGTTTTAAGATAAACATAGAACATATAAATTTCTTCGCAGGCAACCCTATCACTTGTATCTCTATCGCATACTCAGTAGAGTTTACTTTTTAATAATAAAATGCAATACGAGTGGAAGTTCAATAAAACGAGTTGGCGGTCGCAATTGATGTCCGCATTAGAATGAGTAACGGTGGTCAATAACTTTGACGACGCTTACATTTAACTGCCACTGGCAACCCTTGTTGATTTACATTGATCGCACATATTAGCGACAGAGACGAATATTTTGGATTTGGGCTGAAACTAATGCAAATTAAACTCAAAACAGTTGCATAAAATTAAAAAACATAATAACCACTTGCTTTGTGTTATTAACCAACGACGACACGCCCTGACGAGTGTATTACCCTTAGACTGTGGTAGTACTTAAGTACTTTGTTAACCCCTCAGCTTAGAAAAACGAGAAACGATATGAATTTAATTGTTACTCGGTTTCGTGGGACCGCTTGGCATATGTTAAAGCGGTTACACAGCAAACACAATAGTAACATTGTTACCCTAGGGGTGAAAGTAACTTATCTAAAAATAAAAACATGAATTAGCTAAAGAAAAAATGAGTGAATTTTATCAAAACACCATAACTCGAAAAAACAAATTAAGATCGGTTTGCCGCTTTCCCGCCTATTTTTTTTTTCTGTGGCCGGCCAGCTATTTAGCCATTATTTTTCATTTTCATCATTGAAAAAATGGTAAATATTTTGCCAAAATCTATGTTATTTTAAAGAAATAGTTAAAAGTAAATTATAATAACATCGTTTTAATTAAAAAATATATTCTTTGTTTAATATTAACTTTATGTTATTAAATTTTACATCGCGCTGTTATTGAGTGGCTGCATAAAAAGCTGGAACATGGTTCAATGAATGTAAAAATAGTACTAGTTTTTTTTTAAATAATTTAACAGCTGTCAATTGAAAAGGATTTTTCCTAGGGCTGAAAAGTATTACTTTCAACCCACTCCTCAGGCAACTTCAGACCTACTTTCCGAGTATGAGTAGTGAAAAATGACTTTTTTTTGTAGGTACCACCATTAAAATAATAAAGGTACACTCACGTGACGTGACGTGACGTTACAGATATGGCATTCTATGCCGTTGTGCCAAAATACGGCTTCAAATATGTCATTCCTTGCAAGTAAAGTAAAAACACCAAAATCTAAGTACGGCATAGTATGCAGTATTGTATGATTTTAGCTAGAGTATTGCTTTTGTAGATTTTGTCATATAGTGCACTAAAATCAAAATAGATACGAATATTTTGCATTAGAAAATGCATCTCCTAAATCAAAACAAAAACATTAAAAATAAAATAAAACTCTTTAATTTATATAAAAAAAAGGCTTTTTATCGGGTGTCTTTGTGATTTTTATTTTAGAAATTCAGATATTGTAACATCTTAAAAGTTTTTGTAAAAAGTGTAGTCTTTGTGTCAATTTGACCAACTTTATCATTTGCAATCAAAAGTAGATTTATTTACATTTTTATTATTGCACAATATCCCATATTATATGCTGACTTTCATTCCACTACTGCATGCTATGACATATTTGGAAAATAAGAAAATTTATGCAGAACTGCATAAGACGACAAATATGGGTTTTTGAGTTTTCAGAAATTATATCCAAACCTTTTTTTTTAATCCAGTGTTATGCATCCCATATTCCACACTATATCCAAATTTTATCAAAATCTAAAATCTCATGCAGTAAGAATAAATATTTTTCAATAATTCCTTATATATTATTTTGGATTACGTAACAAAATTCAAATACATAATTACTGATTACCCCACCCACCAAAAACATTTTCATGTAAAATGTTGCCAAGTCAAGTCAAAAGTCAAAAATCATTTATTCAGTTTAGGGCAGAAAACTGCCACTTATGAACGTCAATAATAACATTATTGGCCCATATGGGGCAGAACATGTCTCCTTATTTTTTTGGCCCTACTACTTGCAGAAATTATAACATTTACTTTAATTTAACTTAATCATACATGAAGAGAAGAAATAACTCATGACTTTTGTTTGAAATGAAAAGTTTTAATAAAGTTTTCAAATATTACAAGTAAAACATTTTGATAAGAGTAGGTTTCCATTTAACAAAAAATAAAACTTTGTGGGTTGTCTGACTTGATGTAAGTAATAATAAATGTAAAGAATAAATGTAAGTAATGTAGATTTTGATTGGCTTTATCCACTGACTCCAGGAAATAGGTAGGTTCTTACTATTAAAAGAGTCGCTGCCAATGTAAGTAATTACTGTTTCATAGATAATGGTACTTTCAACCAAATCAATGACTGAATTTGACTTTTACGTATTCCTAAACATAACATACTTACTAGGTATAATTGAAAAAAATAAAAAACCGGCCAAGTGCGTATCGGGCCACGTGCAATGTAAGGTTCCGTAGTTGCCTGTCACAATATGCAGTATTTGCTACCTGCTTTACTTAATCATCTAAGTAGTTTTCTTTTCACAAAATTTTGAGACATTTAATTTTGTAGAGGTCAAGAAATAAAGTGCAGTGTGTGCAGCTTTTCTTTTTTTATAATTAACTTCCAATTTTAATATTACGTAGTTCTTCAACTTTTGAACTTGATCGTGCGTCATTGCTTGGTTTACGTAACAGTAAATTATAAATAGAGCATGTCGCACGAAGCTTCCTAGGACTTTTATGAAATCGCTCATACTTATAATACAAATCCAAAGAGAAATTATAAAAACATCTAGCCTTATCAATTTCCTGCGAAATTTTTCCCTTAATAAATTATATGCACATTCTTTTTAAATGTATAATATTGCAGCCAACTGGTTAAATGTTGGAATGTCAAAATGATTCAACTATAAAACTAGGCGTGTGGTTGAATGGCGTTGTTCACTGAGTTGGCTAGCCGTGCAATTAAAACCAATCGGCTGAGACATATATAAGGAATTTTAAACAACATCTAAAAACACAAGGCAACCTAATAATAATAGTCGATGATATGACTGTTTTCAATTTACCTGCACAGCTTCCGGATAAAACAAAGAACGCTCTAGCGTTGTTTAGTCTTGCACGTATTAAAACGACATTACCTAAATGGCCGCGCCATTTAATTGTGTTTACTTAAAATTTACCTCGAAACAAACATTGATACAAGGTAAAAATAACTTCGAGAGAAAAGCTCGCAGGAGAATACAGCTGGGCTGGGCAGCATTTGGGAAACTTTGTCGAGTCTTTGTGACCCCTCAAAGTCTGAAGACGAAAGGCTGCTGGCATTGGATGAAAAAGAATAGCCGAGATTTGCAAGCATTGGGAGAGGCCAACGTCTAGCAGTAGACGTTGACGTGATCTGACGTGGTCTGTTTAATATCTTAAAAGCTTGAATTTCTTACACCTCCAAGGGACTGTGAACTATACGATATTATTTTCAACTTAATATTTATCTGAAAAAAAAAAACCTGCTGGACAGACGCCAAAGATCACTGATACTAAATCGATTCTGTTTTTATCTTTTAAGGTAACCAATTAAAAACTTAACCTTATTGTGAGGTAATTGATAACATAAAATATGCACAATTAATTTGCTGAACTAGCAAAGCCAATGACCGGAAAGGCCACAGACTTATATTAAAGTAAATTCCCCAAGTTGTCTACCTTGCGTGTCTCTCAACTCGAATATTCTGCCGTAGTTGAGTCGGACTAAAGCCAGTCCTTTCGGTCTGTTGCCAGTTGCCACCGCAACCCGTGTCAGTACATAAGTAACGAAATAGTTAATTGTACAATACTTAGTGGTAAAAATACCACAAATATAGTTGGCCGACAGAAGTAATTTATTTTCATTCAAATGACGTCATTACTAGGCATAAAAAATTTCATGATGAAAAAAAAAAAGATTTTATACAATTAGAAGCAGTATTGCATCGTTTATTTTGAATAGGTCTGTGGGAAAGAAAATAAACGGCTATGATACAAAAGAGTTGATGAACGGAGGCTTCTATTATAAACGTTATTACGTTGACGTAATAACTACCTTCGATGTCTGGAAAATGGACAGCGCTGAATAGTTAACAAAACTATACGATAACCCGTCTATGTTTAATGTCAAAAACATGGACAGTTAGTAGCGAGTAATTGGCTGAACTTATACTTGGTTCCGGCCATTTCAACCCTGCACTTTGGCTCGCATATATTATGAAATGCCAGTTCTAGGTTATAATTTTGCTGCCTGTCTATAATTAGAACAGAAACGGAACATTTGATTGCACTGAGGAGGTCGCGGGTAGTTGTAATAATAGTTTGCTCTAAATAAAAATACCTGCTAATAATGTTTGTATTTCAAATGTTAATACATATATTTTTTAAATTATGTATTATAAAGAAAAACATTTTGTTTCATATGAATGGTAAGTGTTTTTACGCCTAGCCAACTTATTGATCTTTTTTGACGATACTTTATGGAGCTTTATTTCCCAGTATCACATTTCGAGTTTTCATTTACTAAAAGCAGTTTTGTCGATCCAGACAGACCAAAATTTACACGAGTATAAATAGCAACAAAAAAGGACAATAATAAAACACGTAACGGTTTTTATCAAAAGTTTTATATAAAACTAGAAAGCCTCAAATCTTCAAAAACAAACTGCTTAAAAAGCGACAAAAATAATTAAAACATCCGAAAAATGTGGTAGTCAGTCTGCTTAGGTCTCAGCACAGGCTAGTTCTACCGGTAAAACGGCTGAATCGTTCATCAAAGTGAAGGCTTAAAATAATTCTGCATTGCGGATTTGATACGTTTCTAATTTGGTCGAACACCCAATCGCGGCTAAACAGGAGGCAGGGACCACGGGCCGTATCGGTCTGTTCGGCCCGCAAAAAGTTTGAAGGCTTTAATTTAGCCGCTGTTAATTCGTGCGCGACCGATTCAAAGGCTCCGACGGCCATTATTAAAAGCGTAAATTGTCAAACAGATGTAGCGAACGACTTTGGTTACGTCCCGCCTGTTTTAAAACGCAATGAAAATTGCCGTAGGTTTGGCCTCCGCGCAATTTTGAAGGCATTAATTTTGATTGGATGCCATGTCTGTTTCGTATCGATTACAAATAATAGCTGAATCATTTATTCGACTTTTAATGTCTACAAAATTACTTTACACAAAAAGGAGTATTTCTATCAGTACTAAATTCCTACCTAGGTACTTGGTTAAGTACTTAAGTATGCACATAAAAAATCGTTAATTGTGTCAATCTCTAAGTCTTACTTATTTGGCATTCAAATGAAATCACAAAACAAAGGGGTAAAATGAGACTGCACTCTGTAAAGAGAACTGCTAAAAGAAATTCAAATTAGAACAATTAGTCGAGTCGGTGTCGACACACAATGGTTCTCATTATAAGGACCTATGGTCTGGCTGCAGAGCTTGTAAGTAGTACAATATTAGTCACACATTAGAAATTCATGAGCGGTACCTTTGGAACAAAGGAGAATTTTGTTGTACAAGAAAAATAATACTGGTATGATAAAAGAAATGGGTAATGGATGAACAAATATCAGTTAAACCTGTACTTAAACAAAATATTTATTTACATATTTATGTATAATATTATAATGTTTTTATGTACTCTTATGTATTTATGTCATGTATAGTAGCCGTTGTTTAGTGTAATAATATTAATAAAGTGTGTGTCTTTCGATAAAGTGTAATCCCAAAAGAAGGTGAAACTAGACCAAAAATTTATCAATACAAAAATTACTTTATATATTTTTGGAACTCTTAACTTTAATTCAACTATTTTCTACATTAAGGTCGTGAAAGAGCCTGCCTAAATTATGCAGTTCGAAATCTTTTAACTGTACTTTGTTGTATGTGGTGTGCTATAAAAGTATCTACTCTAACTATTTTTAAGTAAAAATACAACCAACACAAAAAAAGAATAGAACAATTCATTAAACCTGCGCAGTTTTTTTTTATTACATCTAATTCAGATTTATTGAACAACGGGAAACTCGTCGACCTCAAAGTCAAGTTTATGAAACCTTTCAGTTTCTTCATATACATATTATTATTAATCAATGTAGATGACATTTCGATAAATATGCGCCAAATAACATACCTACTAATTGTCTCTCAGCACACCCAGACCATAACGATATTAGAGAGGTTAGTTTTCTGGATTGATCTGAGCCGGAAATCAAACCCAGGAATTTGCGTTCAAGACAAGTTACCGCGCTAGTACGCTATTGGGTCGTCGTCGTTTTTTATCAGCTATATTTAGCTGATATTTTCAAATTAATACACGATTAATTTTCTCTCTGTAGGTAAGTATTTATAAAAAGGCCATACACAGAATATAAGCCTTGAAACAAAATCAATCTCGATATGATAACAAAATTAGTAGTTAATTAGTAGTTATAGGTTTTCAATATTTTATTATTTTATTATATTAATAAGTTTTGTGCGTCTATTCATTCTTGAAGTTGTTAGTTATATTTCGATATGATTTTTAATTTCTAACACGTCACTACTTGTTTGTTATATTTTTTATAATTTGTAAACCCTGGTTTTCCTGTAATAAATAAATAAAATGAATAAATAAAACAATTTCTAATCCGAAAAATAAAAGAAGAATTAGTAACGAACAACCAACGCGGTCAGTACCTACCAACGTATTTCCTTTTTCATCGCCTTTAAAAATTCCCTGACGGATCAAAGCGAATAAAGTAATTTCACGATAAACGAATTTGTTTATAACGTTTCACATTTGAAATGTTGTTTGTGCTAAGATGGAAGCTTATTCAAAAGAGTTCATGATATATGTTCCCTTGGGCAGTCCGGAAAGGCCGGCTCATGTAGGCCTGTGTGGGCAAACAAACATACGTCTGAGAGCGGTTTTGATGGAAAGCTAGTCCCTGCGGCTACGCTGCATTCGAGAACTGGACATTTGCAAAATGGTTTTGAACAATTATGAGTCATATTAAAAAGTACAATAGCACAAATATAATAATTAATTACTTTTTAAAATTCAATTTACACATTTACCTACCTAAAATCTTTGCCATTTATAAATGATAGGTAAAATGTGAAAGAAACATGAAAGAATTTCTTTTGATACTGAAGTACGATTTTTGTTCTCGGTTTGTCTATAGGTCTTATATTTTCGCAATAACTGTTTGAATTCGAGAATCAAGATCATATCGTAAATCGATTTGACCAACTTACTGACCATAGCATATTGTTTAGGTAAATAATTACATTTACTTCTTGATACTATTAATAAAGCACCTACTAACTTGTTTGCAAAGTAACCTTCAAATATGTTGCTGAAACTTCATTGACGAGTGCCCGAAACTTACCTGAGTAGGTACTTATTTATTCTCTTATTTTAACCACTTTGGAAGAGTACAAAGTACCTACGTAGAAAATTTGTACCTTTCTACTTTAAGCAAATTTGGACATAGATACTCTCTTACCTGTAGGGTGAATATTAAATCGAGCATTCTTGACAGTAGGTGAATATTAAGCAACGAAGTCACGATACTTAGATACTTAGAAATCCGCGTGCAAAATATGAAGCAACTAAATTGGAGCGGCGGAGCGGAGTTATCAGGCAGGGACGGAGAGCCCTCTGTAGCTCTCCGTCCCTGCCTGATAGCTCCGTAGTGTTTAAGAGTAATACACACAGAAGGCGTGAGCAGGACGGCTACGGGTTGGGTCGAGAGTATTTAACATACTTTACGCTGCGCACGCCGGCTGTCTGTGGGCGCCCATTTAAACGTATGTTATTAGACCCGTCGTACTACCGACCCGACCCGTCGCCGTCCCGCTCACGCCTTCTGTTTGTGTTGTGCTTTAATGTCAATCCGCTTAGAACGCATAATAATGTAGATGTAAGCATTAATTTCTTCGAATTTTACCCAGTTTTTGTAAAAACTACTATTAAGAGTGTAATATAAAGATTTATTAAATAAGATACGTTTATTTCACATTGATTATTTACACAATGTCATTGCTAGGATAAACCGGTCGCCATGACAATGTCAGTATATGACACGCCTCCTCCGCTATTCTAGCTGAGGGATGCCGTTCGCTGCTAGCATCTGGTCCAGGTGTCGAGTCCAAGTTAGGCCGCTGTCTGTCTGGACTTCGTAGTGCAGTCGTCCCATGCGGCGCGTCACAGTCGCGAACTCCCATCTGCGGTGTGCACTGGAGTAACTCCTGACCTGAACTTTATCTCCTAGATCGAATTGCCGTATAGTAGTAGAATTGGCGTTATGAGGTAAAGATGCAGGCAGTTTCCGAAACATTGTATGAAATTGTGTCCTAACCTCCCGACCAAACATTAACTCATACGGAGATCGACCGTTGATGCCTGGAGTATATCTTAGACGGCGTATGATTTTTATCACCTTATCAGTTAGACTGCCTCTCTCCCCCTCCATAGAGCGGAGGGCTCTTTTGATGGTTTGTACAAACCGTTCTGCCAGGCCGTTGGTCGCTGGGTGGTAAGGCGCAGTGGTCCTATGTACTGTGCTACAATCTGATAAAAAGTCCTTAAATTCTTGTGAAGTGAACTGTCGGCCGTTGTCTGATATTAAGGTATAAGGCATACCAAATGTACTAAATAATTCTTTTAGTTTGTAAATGCACCATGAACTCGTTGTTGTTTTAGTTGGGAAAATATCGACCCATTTTGTGTAAGCATCTACCACGATAAATAAATGATGGCCCATCATCGGGCCTGCAAAATCCACATGGATTCTTTGCCACGGCCCGCTCGGCTCTTCCCAGTGGTGAAGTGGTGCTTGTGGTGGCGCATTTTGTTGAAGGCGGCATGCTCTGCAAGACTTCACCTTGGTTTCAATGTCTCGGTCAATGTTTTTCCAATATATATAGCTCCTGGCCAGTAATTTCATTTTAAGAATCCCAATGTGTCCTGCATGCAGTTCATCGAGTACCTGGGTCTGTAATGATTTTGGTATGACGATTCGGGTTCCTTTCATAATGCAGTCATCTTGCAGGGTGAGTTCATTATCGTTAAATCCATAGAGTTTTACCGAACGACCTGTTCTCAGTGCTTGTAGTAATGTGTTTAACTCTAGATCTTTGCTTGTTTCTTGAGCTATGATTTCTGGTCTTACTTGTAGTTGATTTATCTGTCGTATCTGAAATGCGGCGTGTTGGTCTACTGACTTTTCTTTAGTTCTCTCAATTGGAAATCTGGACAAGTAGTCAGCGTTCGAGTGTTTTGATGAGGGTCTGTATTCTATGTTATAGTCAAAACCAGATAGAAAATGTGCGTAATGAAATAATCTCATAGTGCTTAAAGCTGGTAATGTTTGTTCCGGGTGAAAAATTGAAGTAAGCGGTTTGTGGTCCGTGACTAGCGTGAATTTTCGGCCGTAGCAGTAATGGAAGAATTTCTTGAGACCCCAAAATATAGCTGTTGCTTCTTTATCAATTTGGCTGTATTTTTTTTCGCTGTTGGTAAGGGTTCTCGAGGCAAACGCGATTGGTCGTTCTGCGCCATCCGGCATTTTATGAGACAAAACAGCTCCGAGACCACATGGCGATGCATCTGTGGCTAATATTAATGGTAGTCTAGGGTCAAAGTATGTAAGTACTCTGTTGCTCAAAATGTTATTCTTGATATTGTTAAAACATTTTTGGCATTCTGTGTTCCATGAAAAATGTATTCCTTTCTTTAACAGGTTGTTCAGTGGGTTAGTTAAGGATGCTAAGTTAGGTATAAACTTGTTGTAGTAGTTTGCCATACCGAGAAATGTTCGTAATTCATTGATAATTGGAATTTTACCAAGATCGGGTTTGAAAACTGATGTCGAGAATTCTTTAAATAACTGATCCAATTTGGTAGGATGTTTTTCAGTTTGTACTATTCGTATATCTGCTAGGTCTATTTTTAGTTCACTAATCTAACTTCTCCCGAATATTTCACATTGATTATTTACACAATGTCATTGCTAGGATAAACCGGTCGCCATGACAATGTCAGTATATGACAAAGAGCAACCTTATTTGAAAGTGGTGTACGTGTGTCTGTGTGTAAACGGTTGCACACAAAACTGCTTTGTTGCTTTAATTTTGTTGTCGCCGTAGGTACGAACTATCATTCTATGTGTCATTATTCGATCACGATAAAAAAAAATAAGACGCTATAACCATTTATGGTCTCAGAATCGAAAAGCACACTTTGTACATTTTGTTTCTCAATATATACTACAGTCATAGAGCACTACCCGATATTGTATAAAATGTCATACGATTTGTTTGACAATTTTTTCCGCCATTTTTAAATTTGTATCTGTACTGTTTTTGTATGGGCGAGTGTTGACAAGAGTTGTCACTTCATACTAAATGTAAGTAAAAAATCACAAATTAGTTTCGGAGAAAGATGGTTTGTATTACTACTCTATAGGGTATGTGCTCGATGAATACAGTGAACTATGACTGTATTTTTTGTTTAGGTAAACACAAAACTAGTAAACCTTAATTGTCAAGTTTTATTCAATAAACTTACATTATTTTGTAATGTGTACAATTTTACCTGTGTATGATAAAATACCTAATTACTTTGGTACTAAAAGAAATTAAATTTATAATAAAATATTAAATTTACAATTTAAAAAACCCCCGACACTAATGTGCAGCATCAGCTCAAGGCCTCGATCATCATTTATCTATTACCAACTCATTAAAACCATTCTTATGAGTCTAAACATGATATATCTGCTGTGAGTTGCCGAGGGGTTGAGAATCCAGCAGTCTTCTTGATGTGCAGCATCAGCTCAAGGCCCCGATCATTATTTATGCTCATTGAGACCATTATTATGAGCCCAAACACGCAGTATCTGCAGTAATTTGCTTAGGAGTTGGGAATCTCACAGATTCCTTAATGCTGCAGCAACAGTTCAAGTTTGTCATGTCTTGGGAATACTACTAAGGTAACAGTGCATCATTTCAAATCAATCGGACCTGTGAAACTTTGCAATAAGCTGAAAATCCTTTTATCAAGCAGGAATAAGCTCATAATCTTCTAATGGCTGAACAGATCTTCATAAAATATAACTAATAAATCTGTAATATCAGCTTTAAAAACAAAAAAACTACATTAAAATCGGTCTATTCGTTTGGGAGCTTTGATGCCATAGACAGATGAACAGATACAAACGTAAACTTATAACACCCCTATTTTTAGCCGGAGGTAATAAATATAGCCTCATAATAACAATAAATTAATACTGTTTATTTAGCTAAGTACACAACTTACAGCATAAAAAAAAGAAGTACTCTTACTTTACTTGCTAACTTACAAATAAATAAATAAAAATATTGCACAACATCACATACATTGCCCTGAGCGTAAGGTAAGCAGCTAAAGCACTTGTGTGTTATAGAAATTAGAAACAACGACGGTACCACAACACCCAGACCCGAGATAATATAGATAAGTTTGTTTTCTACATTAACCCGTCCGGGAATCGAACCCGGACCTCAGAGATGGTGACGCCAAGTCCGGTGCTCGCTTCTCGACTAGGGAGGTCGTCAACTTATAAAAACAACGTGTAAAAAATAAAAAATAAAACAAGGTCCTAAATCAAATCTTGCGCTATGGTAGCAATCCCGAAATAATAATTATAATAAATGCTTTTCCACACACGATATGACCGGCCAGATGTAAGAAGGGGAAGTAGTTGTTATTTTTATAGGGTTATGTATGTATGTGTGTGAGTTTCTTTATTCCACCATAACGAATAAACTCCTTAACTGATTTTGATGTATGAGGTATCGTTAGAATCCTTACGTTTTCTCGGGTGATGTGATATCATAATAAAATAAATATAGTGTAAATAAAATAAAGGTCTAATAATAATTATAAAGAGCGGCCTTAATAACAAAAAAACTTCCAAAAGGGTGTACTTTTCGATGACAAATTGTTAAAAAAAATATAAAATAAAAATAATAATTGAAAAAAAACACGAATAAGTACAGGGAATTGTTTGTTTTTTGTTTTATTATTTCTATTAGATTTCTGTATTTTTAATTTTCTTCTTCTTCTATTTTTAATATTTTGGGAAAATATTTTAGATGATTAAAATAACCCTCTCAAAATTTATTACATTTTTACACATATGGTAGATACTATATTTAATCATTACTTTTTATAACATCATAAATATTCCGTCAAATAAGATTATGGCACAAAGTTCTGTCTTCAAGAACTATTTTCGTTGATATTTATCGAAGCTACAAAGGATAATAAATAAATGGAATGAGAGAGAATAGGCCTTCCTTAACTTAGTACGTAGTGGTATTCAGATATTGGGATCCATTTGGCATCCACGAAGAAATATCCATTTCCCTCTGAGTGCTCTAATGATTGTTGAAAAAAATTCAGGTTCGGTGATTAACGTTCCAAATTATACTAGATGATTAATCGTTTTCATTAGCAACCTCAAAATTATCACAAAATAATTAGGTCGCCCATTCAAGCCCAGCAAATGATTTAACATAAGAAAAGTTTGACTTTTGTACTAAACTATAGCATAAAACTTACTACTAATGTGACTAATCAGTAAAGAGTCATGCTACTGAATTCCCTTGACCTTGGGAGTATGGATTGAAATGAACAGGCTTTTGGGCTCTTTATTAATGTAGGTTTTATTTTCAACGGCTAAAAAGTGTTTTGTTTTTAAAATATAAGTTATTTATGTAAAGATCAAACGAATAAAAATGAAAAATAAAACTGTTTTTCTTTATAGTTTTGTGTTTGTATTTATATTTGTATATTTGTTAATATGAAAAAAAAAATCACAACTTTTTATCCGTTGAAAATAGACTCTTAGCCTACACTCATAGAGCTAAAAAGTTAGGGAATGACCCCCGCCATGTGCCTGTTCGATTTGATTCATACTTCAAGCTCAAGGGACAGCCTGTGTGTGGATAGAACGACCGACATAGCCAGAAATACCATATTTAAAAACAGGGTGTCCAGAAAATGAAAAATTATCCTGTAACTGCAGATAGGTCAACTCACATCACGCCCTACTATATGCAAAAAATTGTTTATAGTTCAAATTCCTCCCCATAACTGCAGTTACAGGATTACTCTTCATTTTCTCGACACCTGTATATTATATTATCATGTGCAATAGTTTTTAATCGGTTAGCGACCTAAACTTTTGTAATAAAATTTCATCATTAAATTAATATTTTTTACTAAGCTTGAACTTAGTCAATGAATGTGCTAAACCAGAGGTTCCCAGACTATTTTTCTCATAGACTACTTTTAAAATTTTTCTGGTTCCGGTGGACCCCTACAGCTACACATTTCTACCATATTCCCAAAACTCGACAAAAAATGTGAGGTTTTTTTTATACGCCATCGAGTCTCCCGTGGACTCCTGGGGGTCCACTTTGAGAACTAATGCGCTAAACTTTGACTAACAGAATTTTATGAACGATGAAAAATATTGACGTAGTTCCATAAAAGCCGACCCCGTGTAACGGGAAGTGGCGAGGACCAAGAAGAAGAGTTCCATAACCAATTTTGAATCGAGACTAAAGAATTCTTTTGTAGGGATAATCGGCCGTTGTGTCCCACCCTGTTTAGTTTTAGAAAAGCAAACGAGACGAAATAAAATACAATATCAATCACATCGGTCTACAATACTTCAATAACTTCCAGTGCTTTAAATATCTTTAAATGAAATAAAATTATGTATGTAGGTAAATATGTACTTATATACTTATTGTCACAGTCCTTCGTTTCCGAGACCATATGGAGATTGTGCAGTAGTAATAAGATAGTAGTCACCATGAACCCTGAAAAGAAAAACATTTATTTAGAGAAGTTTTCACTTTGTTTTTATTAATTTTTGGTTGGTGAATCCTTGTTACAAATAACAGACAACGAAATTAATGATGTTTAAATAAATAGTGAAAAAGGGTATCGGCGTTTAACCACTACTCTCAACTCAACGATGGTCTTCAATTTAATTTTGAAACTCCCAGGCATAACAATTCACTAAAGTTTAATAGCAACCGGATGAATGCTTTAGGCAACGCAGGGATAAACCAACAAACTAATTTTTTTATATGCATTGTTTTAGTTCAAGTCATCCTAATAAAATAACTCTGAAAATACTTAGATGTTGATTTACAATCATTATAAAAACTTACGGTTCTTCTTCGTATATTCCGATTTCTAACACATTGGCCTCTTTCTCTTCCTGAGAGGCGTTTTTCCATCTTCTGTAGTTCTTTGCGTAACTCCCTAAAATAGTGCCGGGATACTTCAGGGAATCCACTAGTAGTTCCCAACAGCGATTGTGATTGCACAGATCTACAACACGAAAATGAAATCAGTATGGCGTAATTTTGTTTAAACATTTTTAGTTTTTGCATTTACAATAATGCTGTTTATTTAAAAAAAAAACACCATATGCAGTTGAAATATTTTAAGTGAAAATATTAACCGTGATATAAATCTGTTGTTTATTATTTTAGTGTATTTTTTCTTTATAATTAAAGCTTTACCAACCGCAAAAAAATATTTTCATCGTCATACATAAAAGAATGCTGCAAAAGACAACATTTGACCTTTACTGTTATCGTCCAAATCGATTTCGACAAAAATATGTCGTTATTTTCATTTTGCTTGTGTTTAAAATTTCGAAATACTGTTTTATCAGCTTTGAAAAGATGAACCTTGTAGCTAAATCCAAATGGGAATAAATAAGGACAGTTAGTATTATCCGCGATCTACAGAAGCACGACTTAATATCAGGAAAATGTTTTTTCCAAGTGGGATTACAGCTGAATTGTAGGTGGTTTTATAGAAAGGGACAAATTAAGAGAGTCTGCATTTTCTTAGAAGCAATTAGTTAATCCGTGTAATCTGTTTTTTCGTTAGATTTAGTTTAGTATTCTGTTTAATTAGCAAAAGAAGTCACAACCACATAATATACTGTGGGTGTTATACATATCACCACTGAAGACTGCACTAGTTAGTCACAAACGCGCCTGCTCATTTTGTATCAATCAATCCCGTTAGAAAGTTACATTCTATTCAGTAAAAAAATTTTTTTGGTAGAAGGATGAATATATATATATTTATGCGTCGTTTGGTTATAGTTTAGAACATGAGAGATTTAATAAAAATTTGTTAAAATATATTTTTCATGATGACTCTTCTTCTTCTTCATGACTTATGAAGTTTTTAGCCAGTAAAGTGATTTATATGTTTAAAAAAATTCTTGATTTTCGATTTTATGCATAGCTGTCTTTAAAAACGTTTCAGTCATTGTTAAAATATCCTAGGCACAAATTACCAAGCCGATATTTAATAATTTCATATTAAAATAATAATATATGTTTTACACGTTTATCTAAGTGATTTTTTTATACCGCAATTATTTTATAAGTTTTTAATCGATTTAGATCTTACTTTTTTACTGACTGACTTATACTGATTTATATTTTCTCGTAAAACTAAACCATATCTTTAAGTGCCTTTGAAATCGTCTAATCAAAAAATTATGACCAAACATTATTACATTATCAATACCAATATTAGAAACTGAGGCATTAATGCAACCTCTTTCTGCAACTGAGGCATTAATGCAAACGTAATTTTACTGGAATACTATTAATAATAATAATAATTACAACATTGTATAACACTTTCAGGTTTGATTAAAGGGGCTTGAAACGGCCTCTACGTGTTGGGTTTGTATCCCACGCAAGCCTAAGGCTCGGACTACATGCACCCGGAATTTTTCAGAACCCCATACAAAACGGATTCAATCCGGGCTTGTCCGGAGCCATTTTGTATGGAGCCGAACCGAGCCGAGCCTTAAAGGACCGGGTCGTTTTTGACCTGTAAACTCCTAAAGATCATACAAATAATAATTCACGGTAGTGTTCGAGGGCGTTTATATACTGACACTGACGACATGCAGCTTGTTGCTTTTTTGCTGTACGTAGATCGATACCAAAATACAAAACATAAATCTGTTCGACTATACTATGTTAAATCCGATTCACGCTAAGAAAGCACTAATGTCGATAAAGAAAGCACTAATGTCGTTAGGCGTAAGACGTAGATTGCATACACACCTTCTTTAGAAAACATGGGGAATGACTTGTTGCTACACCCAGGCTGAGTTACAGTCCCGGGTTTGAAGTTGGGCCAAAAGTCCACCGTGCCTAGTGATTTTTTGCTCGCGTATTTGCTGGGATCTGAGTGTATGACCGACACGAAGCCTGCTGACCCTGGGTTGAGCCTCCCTGCCGCTGGTCTGTTCTCGAAACGAGCACTAGCGGGGTCTAAACCTGTTATCCTGAAAATGTAGATACAGATCAGAGATATTCATAATGGATACCTATCATGACAACAGATAATCTATATCTATAAAGGTACATATATAAAAATGAATCTCTATTTCCCTTGGTCATCGCATCACGAATGAACGGATGGAACAATTTCGCTTAATCTTTTTTTTCGTGTTAATTATTTTCAGAACAAGGTTCTTTTGAAAGAAAAAATTACGAAAGTTGCGTAGAAAATTCTTTAATAATAAACTGAAGGCTACGCAAACGAAGTCGCGGGCAACAGCTAAAATATAAATATGCGCCAAACAACACAACAATTGTTACTAGGCAATGTATTTATGCCAAAGGCGTCTCCCATCATACCCAGAGTCGAGTCAATGTCGACAAGATCATTTTCTGAATTGACCCGAACCAGGAATCGAACCCGAGACTTATGGCAGGCATAGACACTCCGCGTTTCGGTCGAGATAAATACCTACGCGACGCGCACTTTCGAAGAGGCTAAAATCAGTCGAGTGTCACGCGCGCGCGCTGTTACACGTTCTTATTATTAAAATTAGTTATTTGTACGCGTTACACTTCCGACTTTATTCAGAGTTTATTCACTGTGAATAAGAAAATTAAAAGAAATCAAAAATATTGCGCAACATTTGGGTTACTATATATTTTGCCACCGGGTCGCTCGGTAGCATTAGTAGCACGACGCGACCGCTCCGTTGTGATTGAAAATACTAACGTCTCGATTTCCAGCAGACCTACCACAATATTATAATAAGTCCATAAACCACTTCTGTAATATTGTAAGTCCTCATTAGGTAGGTACTTACTACGTTACGACATTTTTATACAGGGCTCTTTAACACTAATATTACGATCAGGGTGTTTTCATAAATTAATTGTATCGATATACCGGAATAGAAAGTAATATTTTCATTAAATGATTACTAATTATCTACACGCTATTTCATGCGTAGGTAGGTATCGACCAAATTCACAAACACAAGTCGCAGCCCTTGCGAAAGAGCGGTAGCTGACAAGACAAAGTAAAAAGAGCTCTCACTTGTGGCGTTTTGGTGGATTATCGCTTGCAGTAACGCTTTGTAGGCTATTATAAAATGAGAGTACATTGCCCGGTGCAAGCTAATTTGCTCTTTGTTGCCGCACATTGAGAGTAGATAATCTATTTTCGCAAATGTCTTTAAGTGTCGCTTCTGCTATATTATTTATTCTGTGCTTATGGTGAATGGTAGCGCCACTACACCAATCGGGTCGTTATACATAGTGATGTCATGTAGGAATAATAATCTCTATGATATTCTTCATTTTTAGGGTTCCGTAGTACATGTACAACCAGGATGTTTTTTTTTCTATCATTTATCGCATGGTGTGGTTTTCGTTAGATAGGTTATTTAAATATATTGTGGCTGTGTAAACACCATTTTTTTAGAATAAATTATTGTATTGAGAAATTTTAAAAAGTTTATTAACGAACGTTAAAAGGAAAACTGTCACAGTTTGGTAGGCCTTACAAGTCACCGAGTTAACTTGTAAAGTATACTTAGAGAAGAAAATGACTTAGATGATTATGTAAAACAGGTAGCCAATACCGAATATTGTGACGGGAAACTACGAAATCCTACTTTTCGCGTGGCCCGACACGGAAACTCATCATCATCATCATCATTACAGCCATAAGACGTCCACTGCTGAACAAAGACCTCCCCCAATGACTTCTATCAGTAGCCAATACCGCCACGCTTGGCAGCGCGGGTAGGCGAGCGCAGTTTTTTACAGGATTTTGCACGTAGACGCTGCTGCCCGTCTCGTGCTTCAGAAATTAGTCGCCTCTTACGACACGCCTCCTGTTGGCGGTGGGGATGTGTATTCTTTAAGGCCGTCCAAACAAGGCACACGGAAACTCACTTGGCCGGTATTTAAAGCAACTATGGAATTTCGAAGAGCTTAAAAGTGTAATATGATTTTTGGAAACTTGATAATGCTTGTGATGCAAAAACATTCAAAAGTTGGTAAGAGAAATAAATCCGAAACCTACATAGACAAAATCGCCGGGGCGACGGGTAAATTTTTACCTACAACAGGTAATAATTCTATACTATTTAGGAACAGAGTAAATATGAGGTAGCGTATTTCTTGGAAAGAACGTAATCGGCTGCTGATTTACTATGAAGATATAACATTTAAATAAGAAAGAAGTTTTTCACCTCTTAAAACGAAATGAATTATTGTTTTAAAATAATAAATTAATTGTTTTCACAATCACACCAATATCTACCCCAAAACTAATAAAAGCTTGTACTATGACAACTAGATAACGGATAAACATACTTAAATACTTTTATAAACATTCATGACTTAAGTACAAACGCTTGTGCTTATCACACAAACATTTGCCCCTTACGGGATTCGAACCCGCAACCGCTGGCTTTGTAGTCCGGGGCGCAAACCACTACACCAGACGGTCGTCTTTTTATGGAGTTTATGTGTTTCGCAGTTAGCTGGTAACTAAAAGTTGTTGTTTTTATTATATACTTTGATAAAAATACAATAATATTCTATATTTACTTTTACTAGTGATTCAATTACAGTAAACGGTATTTATTAAGTACTAATTTAAATTTGGGACTCTTTCCCTTAACGAGATAAGTCTTGCTTCGTTTTACTTTACTTAATTTCAGTCGTCCATAAAGTTATTTCTACAAGTGGTTTCTCTTTTATTCGATACCAACATGATGACACTCAATGTTTTACATTTCCAATATTTTTCTCCGTAAAAAATCTTATTCTTCCTTTTCCTTCAATTCTGTATTTATTGCTGATACGTTCTCTGGTGTATAATAATCTTCGTTTCTATTACGCAAAGAAAATATGCGACAAAAAGAGAGAACGAACACACTTACCATGGCAACTGTATCCCTTTTGTCAATAAAGTATTGCCGGCAATCCCGAAGATATGAGCACCGAGTGAATGGCCCACGAGGTGTGTCTTGCTCAACTCGAAGCCGGCAGTCGACATATTCTGAAGCGTTTCTGAGAATATGTAGCCCAGCTGAAAGATTGAAACATAAATTAAGTTACAATCAATCTTAGTAGTTTTTTTAATAGCACCCGATTAGCTCTCATTTTTGGGGCCAGACTGGTCTGGTAAATATTAGACAGACATAATTAAAATAAAAGCCCCTTTTTTTAAGTAACTTCCTTTTAAGGAGTGACTCCACTGCTCGAGTGATTCCACTGCTCCATTAAGTGTGTTTCATTATCAAACATTATAGAATGCAATAAATATATTGAATTGAATTGAATTGAAATACAAATTTTATTGAAGATAGAATTCGTTTTTGCTAATTAGAATTTTTTAAAGGAATCATATCCTTTAGATCTTTTTTCGTTTAGCTGTCTACCTAAAAGTTATTTCGTATAGATATGACCATGTAACACAACAACCAATTATACTGGTTGCTGTAGTAACTGGTTTCAGGCGTCTGCTCAGAAGGTGGTACCTTCTATAAATTGCAAATAAGTATATGTTTTTTATACTTAAAAGAGTTTCTATACCAGGGATCACCAATGAGTTTAAAACCACTTTTTTAAAAGTAATGTAATGAGTAATAAGTAATGTTAATGTCGCGTTTCGTTTGGTAGTCAATTACTTACTAGCAACCAAAATTAAGAAATAGATGTTATAAATTTATTTGCTTACGTAAGTTCCGTACATTAAAATGACTCGGCCACCGATTCAGAACCATTCGATAACAAATTGTCAATTTGTTATCAAAGGGTTCTGAATCGAGGGCCTGGTCTATGCTATGATATCTAGTAGGCTCCTTTTAGGGTTTTAATTATTTCAATAATAATAAAAACTAATTGCGATTATAAAATTCTCAGTTTTAGACCATTTTGGTTACAGAGACTTCAGTAAAAACTGTAATGCATCAAACTGTGTGATTATAATGTATCCCTGCATTATTAACAGAAATAAAAAAACCGGTTATGTGTGCGTCGGCCTCGGGTTATGAATCTCGAACAAATTGAATCTTAGTTCATTGTTGTTTGTTAGTTACCAAAGTTAGTTAGTAGCATCAAAAATAAACAGATAGATCAGTTCTTAGTTATACATTATATACATACCTACGACGAAGTACCTACATAATACTTCATTCACAATACACATCTACCTTTTTGGCGTTCGGCGCAGCCCAGTTCAGATACGAGCTGATCATGTTAGAATAAATCGAAGCCGCCATCTCCTCCCAATTGAAGAGCACGACGTTGCTTTTTCCCTGTTCCAAATATGAGTTTATTACCGCCGTTATCGCTGGTCCCTTGGGGTGCCCTAAAATCAAAGACGACTTATCCACAGAAGCCACGTAAGGAAATCCATTTTATAAGCAGTGGAAAGACACATGTACGCTCTTAATGTGCATGCGGCAAGCGCTTATTAAAAACAAAACAGATTTTATTACATCGAGATATATTTTTGCCTTTTTGCAATGGCTATCATTATCATGTCTGAGAAGTTAACAAGAGGCCTTAAAAGACGGTGTAGAGAACACTCCGTGCAATTTTTTTCTGTCCCTTCTGCATTACAAAAGGGAGGTAGCTCTCGCTAAGACTCGCTATACAATAATATACTTAACCAAGAATCACAATCGTCGCAGCTGTCTAGCTTTTGAAGAGTACATAGGTACTCAAACTAAATTCGTGCAATAAGCGCGTGTATTCTGTTAATAGTCTATGCTGGCAATATATTATTGATGGAACGATCTCAAAAATACACGAACTGCTGACCACTTCGGGGATTGTGAGCACATTTGTAAAGCAACTTTTATCACAAGGGTTGCAATTGCAAACAGGGTGGCATTAAATTTGCACCAAATAAGTAATTTTCGTTTATGTTTTCTAATGGGATAGGTTTAAAGCCAGCAATTAAAGTAAGTATTTAACTATATCATGGCTAGTTTATAAGTATTACTTACATCTGGTCGTAAGAATACCTACCATTTTTTTACCTGAGTTACTATTTATAATACTTAGTACAAACTAACCTGTGAATCCGTGCGCAAAAATAACTGTGGTACGGCTCGAATTGTACCATGATGTGTTGAATATTTCGTGTGCTCTTAGTAAAGGTAACTCTGTATATTCATCTATTGTACTGCAAACACAAAATTATAAATAGTAATGGAATTAAAAAACTAGAAAATTTTTTATTATATTTAATTTGTAAAAAATACATACCTATAAAAGTACCTTAGTTTAGCGGTGTCATCACAAACAACTGTAAGAATTTAATAAATGTTTGACTTATTATGTCATGCAATTTTTTACACTTTAATTAGAAATTCCAATACAATAATCAGCAAGAATAATAATTAATGAGACACATGGCATTCTCTGCAACATAAGCTTTCTTACATGTTCAAAGGTTTATTTTCAAAATATAAGTACCCAATGTCGTACGTTTTAAGTTGATCAGAGAGTTATAAAAGAGCTATGCATGCTTGGGTTTTCTCTGAAGGATATCTATCAGAATGATGAGCAGGCTAATTTCCGTAATTTAACACTAGTCGCAATTCTGTTTTGATCGGGTCTCAGTAATATTACTATCTTGTTAACAAACTTAAAAAGGCAATGTACGTAATGCAAATTAAATTTTTAAAAACTGCATTTTGGTCCGTTTTTGGTATACGAGAATATCGTTTTAGATAGTAATGTTATCAAAAATGGATTGTGACTATAAGTATACTGTTAAATTACGGGTTTGGGCTTCTGGATCACGCTCAGGGGCGTGTGTATTCGGCCTATATCCAACAGTTGACTAATGTGGGTTGATGGTGTAGGTTTTTGTTTGTCTCAGGTTTTTTTTTTTTTCCATTGTGTCTGCGTTGCATTAGGGCAATCTGCTGGTTAGTGACAATTGATATTGTGTCTATTGACACGTAATATCAGAGGATAATGGTTATTATCGTCGGTAAAATGTTTCTGACACTTCATCAAGTAAAAAAACAAACTACTTAATGTAAGCGGTGAAAGCCGGCGCAGTTGCTGCAAGGACTTATTTAATAATGGTTTGTTTACATGACGGCAGTGACTGAACCCAGTACCTCAGAATTTTAACACTAGTTATTTGATACAAGTGTTTCCATATTCAACATAAAATCTCCCTATTTATTTAATCTTACACAAAAAAACGACTGTAATTTATTATGCTTATTATTAGAGATGTTCCGACTAAGGATTTGTCCGACTAGTCGGCGCTCAAATGACCGAAAACACGGCAGTGCCGATCATTGGTTTCGGACCAGTTTGAACGCGTCTGAAAACCTTCGTTTCGTTAGTTGCACACCACTGTGGCACGTTCGTTTCCTAACAAGTTTTGTTAAAATTTTGCGTTTAGTCAGTTTTTGCACCTGAGGCGATCATAACATTCAAGTACTTAATTAGATTAGTTTAGAATTAGAATAAAAACATTTTATGAAGCGGACAGTTATTTAAGAAAAGTGAGGTGTAACCAGTGTCAGGTAGTAGTTACTTCTCAGGGTGGGCTGGAAAATAAGGCAAACACCACAAGTGAGACCAACCATTAAAAGTAAAAACATGGTCAGTGGTTCTCCATTTTGTTTCCTAACTTTTTTATCCATAATCGACAGTGCATTTTTTTTTTCCTTATCATTATTTGTATAACTTGCCCGAACTTAATGTCATATAATATTACATGGAATAAAATTGAAATCCCTAAATACAATATGCCCTAAATTAATTTTTCATAAATACTACAATCAATAATATACGAAATACTTAAAACCGTTATCAATAAAAGTTGTAAGTCCTACACTCAAATTATATAATGTATATAATTTGTATTTATCTTAATTATAAAAAAATGCGTTGTGCAAGCTAGCAGCAAGCATCATGTATGCAGGCAATCAGCATGCACCATGCATGCAGGCAAGCATGCAAGGCTTCTGTCACGGCTCCGGCGCTGCGGGTTTCCGGCGGTCCCACACGTGCTTATCGTCGCAGACGACTTCTCAGCCCGCAGGCCGCCTCGCCCCTACGCGCCTACGCGATTTTGAATTACACACTAGGGGTAGGGCAGACAAGACTGCGTGGAGTCGGATTTACGGCGATTAGTTTCTGTCACTAAAAACCTAATTTTTAGGTATTGTTTTAGGACTAAAATACAATACTTAGAATATGTGACTTTATTTCATGTAAAATTAGTGGAGCGGATCAAGTTTCTGCAGCGCCAGGGCCACCGGCTGCGGGATATGTTTAGGTGCTGCGTTACGTTATCCTGCCATAGTGACGAGTGTCAAGTGTGTGTTTGTGAATATTTGTAAACATTTCACATAATATACGTAACGTCACATAATTTAAGTTACTATTATTGTTCATTGGGGGGTTAATAAACATGTATTTTTTTCAAAACGAGGGGGTATACTGTACTTACTGTAGGGGTTATGCATTGCACACTGCGCTTTACGAGTCAGTCGCGTTTCGGGCTCGCGTTCGGTACGGTCGTCATACAGGGTGCAGCGCATAACCTCCTACCTACTACGAGTGAGAGATTAATTTGTGACCATTTACGTAATAAATTCTAAATTCCGATTTCGTATTTTAATGCTGCACCCTAAGCCCTGGTAGTTAGAAGTACAGTGATAAATACTATACCCACACGACTCTCTACAGATTCAAATATTATAGTAATCGATATTATGACAGAATAGTTTTAGACCTACAGATAATTATGTAACACAAAATTTCGAATTTTTAAACATTATGGTTACTGAAGTTTATAGCAAACGTGTTAAATGGATAATGTTTTTCGGACAAACAATGTTAGGAGAAGAAAGGGAGTACCGTGGTCAGTAGATGACTCCGTGGTGGGCTGCAGTCAGTTCGGTCAATTCACTGCCACGTTTTTTTAAAATTTAAGATGGTTAAACTTCAATTACTATAATCATCATCATCACCATTTTAGCCATTTGACGTCCAATGCGTAGGCGTGGCGTATTGACTTCCGGATAGGCCGGTTGGAATCTTTAATAATTATTATGTTACAAATTAATTATAGTTTCATAGAACACACTGTTCCTGTAAGACTGATCTCATTTTATTAAATATAAAAACTATTGTAAAACTGGCATATTATTTATTGTCTTCTTGGAACTAATTAACCGTCTAGTCGGTATTTTAAGCCGACTAATCGCCGACTATAAATGTGGCCATATTGTCGGCTTTCCCGACTAGTTGGTACATCTCTAATTATTATAATAACTATTTTACATGTTTATTGTCATTTTGGACAATATAAAAAAACATTAAGAAAATAATGCCTATATTATTTTTGCTGATATTGTCCCAATAATTGCGAAAATATTATTTGAATATACTGCTAGTTATCTAGACGGACTCGCGAGCGCGAAGTCGCTGTAAACTGAGATAGTATCAACACAAGCCCAGTAGTTACCGTAGGTACTGCCTCGTTACGGCCATCGTGTAAACCAGACTTAATAAGACCAATCTACATTTACCTTTCTACAATAATAGTATCAATAATAATGACTCAGATGTGTTGCCACATCGAGTGAATAATTAAAAGTAGGTGAGTAAGTATTTATAGCTTTCGATTGCGGCTTTTTTGGGTTTTTTCCCAATAAAGAGGTTTATTTATGTTACATCTATGCAAATTGAATATGGGCACAATGAAATTTATTCGCAGACTATTTTGATGTTTTATAATTCCAATTCGCAAACGAAATCCCAAAATATCGTAAACGGCTCTTGCAATTATTTGGAATCCGAATTAGAAATCTAATGATTTAAAAATACGTTTCCTGAGATCTTGAAATTTTTTTTTAAAATTGTTTCACAACAAATTTACGATAATTAATCTTAAAGTTAGTCATTTTTGCTTAATTTACTCGTGTTGTAGAGTCTCTCCCTAATCTGTTATTTAGATTGACCACTTGGAACAAAAAAGTTTATTTCCAAATTAATTAATTGACCTACTGAATTATAATTACAGCACAAAGGATTTATAATGTGTGCAATGATCGAAACTCACCTGCTCCGAGTAGCAAAGACAAATAATAAACACCGGTGAACATTTTGCCGAATTTCCACGAATTGTCCTTTGGCGAATCTTGGAGTGTTTATATAGGGGCCGGTATCAAGCGTCCTCATACATTACACCAATTGCCTTGACATACACCTAGCAGATTACAAGTGTTATAAAATTAGGCTCGATGTTTGAACAAGACAATGTCGTCCAATTCCAGATTAGCGGCTCCGACCTAAACGCTATCTATAAACATAAAAATATATTACCTTGGATTAGTCACCATTGCACTGCTCACTTTTCATTGATAACTTTTTACTATAATATTTTTGATAACCTTTTACTTATTTTCTATCTACCTTTTACCTATTTATCGTCAAATATGTATATACACATATGGCTACAGTCAATACAACACTACATACTGAACATAAGTACGTACGTAGATAAATAATTTAATACATTGGGAGTAAAAGCGTGAAACGTGAAACATAATGCGTGACTGACACTAGTAATATCCATATGGAAACTTGCTAAATATTCAAATTGAACAGTTGTGTTAAGGATTCGAATGTTCAATAACGTTAGAGAATCTGTTAATCTTAATAAGAAATTGTATGCGATCTTTGAAAATGTATTTTAAGTAAGTTAGTGTAAGTTATGAAGCACAATAACAAACCCTTATAGTCGAAACCCTAGTTGAATTAATTATAAGAAAAGTTTGTAATATTAGTAATAGTGCGGTAAAGTAAAAGGATATTTGGGTTGTGCAATATGAAGCAATGAAATAAATCGCTAACCGCTTACCAAATTTTGATAGCCCAAATTACGATAAATCACGAATAGTGTGTCGTTGACATTAAACCATACATTTAATGAGTTGTTTTTCATGATCAAATCGTCTCATGATCAAGAGGTTTCCGAAATTCTACGGACTAAACTCTCAAAGTGGTAGACAACTTCAGGAAGTGGCTTCTAGTCCTCAATGACTCTCTACAAAAAACTTAACATTTTAATGTGATAGATCATGTATTAACGTAGGTACTACTATTAGCTTATCTACATTTAACTAGAACATCGACTTATATAAATAAACTACTTTGCAGTATTTTTTCCGAAAAAACACGAATTCGTTCAGCAGTCCGAACTTCGTACCATAAACGCCAAGCAAAATCAAAGCCCTACTAAGCCAATATCGTTTATTGTCAAACAGAAAACATTTCACATAAGGCAAACATCCATACTATAAAGTGGGTAGTACCCTAAAATTAGCGATATAAATCCTGTGCTCAAAATGTGAACTGGCATAACTTTACAGCAATGACTGTACAGCAACGACTGTGCAGCTGGAAAGTCGTTGTGTGTTAATTTGTGGCGCAGGGGATTCCCTTAAAGTAGTACCTATTTTAGAGCTCAATATTCGTAGGGATGTGAATTTACCTAAAATGTATTGATTAATGCCCATCTGGTCTAACAATAACAAAAGGCAGGTAGGCACCTTTGTAATTTAAATGTTTAATGCTCAAGTATAAATTACAATGCAATCGAATTATTTACTTACGCATAGTAATCTTTGCTATATTTCTGATATTGCTAAGCCTTTCAATACTTATCTGATGAATCTCTGCTAATAGCTTCTAACCGGCGCTAAAGTTTAACATGTGAAAATTACATTCTACGTTAGGTACGTACGGTAACAGCTTTAATAAAAATAAAAAAGTTCAACACGTAAAGTTTATTATTAAGAGGCCATCCTAGAAATCATCTTATTTCCGTACATGTTGTTTTCTGATTGTAAGGACGTGAATGATTTACATCATCATCATCATTTACAATAATACAAGTTATCCTGACAATTCGATTTTAACATTTAATTGAAATTATGGTCTATTTGCACATGGGTACTTTTATAATAGGTACTTATTTACTTTCTTACAAAATATAGCAAAAAAAAATGCTGAAATAACATAAAATTTCTGAAATTTCTGTTCAAAATTTTTTTTTGTCGCTATAAGATTTAAATACTAGACAATAATATTCAGGTATACTTTACAATAATATAATTTTTAGAATTTTAATTTTAGAAAATAAAAGTAGTAAACCGAAGTCAAGGCTAACTATAAAATCAAGCGCGCAAAACCGATCGTTTTTCAAACCTAGGTAGAACGTCCACTACCTAATAAATTATTAATATTATCTTGTAAAGGATCAACATTGTTGACACTTTATCCCGCATCATAGAGGAACAAGCATAGAATTTTATTACAATTTTATTTAAAACATTATTGGTTTTGCAGCAGTTCGAGGGGCATATAGCACGTAAAACTGATGGCCGATGGGGCAAAAAGGTTAAAAAATAGAGGCCACGTACAAACGCAGCGTAGGACGTCCACCCATAAGGTAGACAGAGGACCTGGTAATGGTGTAAGGAAGCCGCTTAATGCAGACTGCTTCAAGCCGGCCAATCTGGAAGTCACTGGGGGAGGCCTAATGTTCAGCAGTAGACGTCTTATGACTGAAATAATGATTATAGGTTTTGTAGTAGGTTGAAGTGCTGTCGAATGTACCTACACACAGAAAACAGATAATTTCTAATATTTAACAAATTTGCTAATTTTTAGGTGTGGATCCTAAGTCGCACACGTATTAACGTATTCCTTATATGTTTGATCTCCCCTACATCTTTATTATTACGTCGGAAATAAGTTTTGTCTGTCCCAGCGAACTTCGTACCGCCTCGTTTTTTTTCGTGAATTTTCCGATGTTTTAATAGTTATTCTGCTATTCGGGACGAAGACAAAGCTACTTAGAAACTAAGAAATTTGCATTTGCAATTTTTTAAGGCTATTTATTTTATACATAAATGCACAGTTCATAGAGATTTAGCTGCAAGAAAGAAAAACGAACAAACCTTTTTTTTTTTTAACTTTTCAAACTGATCCTGTTGCAAAAATTCATAAAAAAATCGTACCTTGAAAACTACGAAAAATCGTAGAACATACATACTCAGGGTGATTCAGATACCTCTCAACACGAGGCACCTAAAAAAAATTTTTGGACGTCACTTTTCTGGCTACCCTGTATATACCTAGATTGCACGCAATACATATACATTCTATTGCATACAGAATGCCCCGTAACTCAAGGATAATCTTGTAACCATATATTCTATACTTCATAGTAAACTACTTTTGTTTTATCTCTGCCTTTTAAAAAAATGATTTCTTTTGTCTTCCCATACAAAAGGCATCGAACCTAATTGGCATGTTGTAAGTACATAACCTTAAATAACGTAATTATGGTGGACACCTATGAAATATACGTTAATCGATAGAGAAAATAATTACAAACAACAAATATTTTTTGCCATAATGTCGTAAATTATATACTTTGTTCAGAATTTCGGGGTGAACATGTAATATTTATTTTTATTTACTTAGTCAAATTAAAAATTCTGAACAAAGTATATACTTTACGACATTTTGTCAAAGAGTATTTGTTGTTTGTAATTCTTTTCTCCTTCGATTAACGTATGTACACCAAAATAACGTTATATAAGGTTACTTGCAACTTGAGGTATGCCAGGCTCCATACAAAAAAGTTCGAAGTCTTTTAATCGGCTGGTTAGTAATTTTGTATTAAAGGTCGATAAATTTTCATGCAAATTTGCAAGTCATCAAACAAAAATTCACCACGATGTAAAGTATATATAGTTACAAGGTTATCCTTGAGTTATGGGACATCCTGTATATATATAATACTGAAGGGTTTTGATCATGATAACAAACAACTTTGCTCTAGAAACTTACTACCTATCTCAAATTAATTTTGTTATTGTACGTTTTCCGTCCGCGATCATGTTAAGAAATACTTTTCGCACGAGTTTACATAGACCACTATGTAGATTATTGGGTTAAGTTGTTTGTTAACATCAGTGTATACAAACCCTTAAGTATTTTACACTAATAAAAATTAACCGTATATAGTGAACGTAATACTTAAAGGTATTTTCTACCAGTCAACTACCAGGCGAAGCAGAAATGTAATGGTTATCTGTGCTGACCATCGCACAGGTTTTTTTTGCAATCACGCAATAATAAACATTGTCCCTGAGGCGACGACTGTGGATGATGTACCCAAAGCCAGGCCAGGTAATACTAAGAACTTAACAATGAACGCTCAAGTAGTGTTGTTCTTACGTCAAACTTTACACAAAAAAAACAAGGTTAAAGTAATACTACTTCAAAGAGATCATGATTAGCCCTATAAATTGGCCATCGCAACTAGACATGGCCGAGCGAACCGTTTATGGCACGCTTGCTTGTAGTACTATTGAAAAGGATTTTTTTTTTCGTCAATCTACTAACAGTTACCGTTTTTTATCTACTAGCATTATAGAATCTATTATCTTCAATAAATAACATGAATTTATATAATATTGCATTTTTTTCTACGTAGACTACTAACTTTACCGAAATACAATAAAACATTTTATTACTTACAATGTTATGTAAAATTTTGAATTACTATATACATACCTATATTAACTTTATTTTTTTCGGAATCTGGGTTCGGGAACAGGTCTAAATAAATACTTATGTCCAAAAATTTGACGCCTCCTAAGAAAGCTATAGGTAACGCCCTTACTGCCACTTTTCAAAAATCCAAGTAAAACCTATATGTAATGTTTCTTTCTTTTTACCCTGAGTGTGACATGTATGAAGAGGGATAGCTGATATTCAAGTCTGGGGCTACCATTTAATAAAACCACATCATGTTTTTAACATACTATTTTTATTTTTATATTATTATTTTTCGTAATCACGTTATAATATTTTCGCTTACAATTCTTAATTTGGAATGGTATTATGTAATATAGTTTAGCTTAAAAATAAATAAAAAAACTCAATGTACAACTTCAACAAAGGCATGCAAATTGTATCGTTTGCTTAGCAAAATGAGGAACATGGCAAAGAGTTTAGACGAACGCGACTCTTTGGTTTGATTGAGATGATTGACGATCTCTAAACAGCAAAAGCCATTTTACAGAAGAAAAATTAAAAGTTTACTTGAACATATAATATTATAATGCAGAAAAACATGTTAATTTAACATCACTGCAAAGCATTCATCAATCTTAAATATCAGCGTCAAAAAATTATTGCAGACGCAAAGATTCAACGCACAGACATATCACTTAGGGCTACGTTAATTTTTCTCATTAAAATTGTTATTTGTACATAAAAATAATACAGTGCCAACAACCATGATAAACTATAATAATTAAGTTATTAAATACTACAATGGATACAAAACAATTTAAACATTTAAATCACTCTATTGCTAAGTAATGCAGACAACAACCTGCTAGCCGACACGCCTGAACAGGATAAATACTTTCAAAATGTTATTTTTCTTATTTTATAAACAATCAGAAATGAGGAACATTGCACCAATAAATAAAAGTACGAAAGAGAAGAGGAAGGACAACGTAGACAAAAGTAATTGTTAATAGACATACAAAAGGAAATAAGTTTAGTCAAGAAAAGAAATGATACCTATACCCAAACAATAAATAATTTAATTCTGAATAAAGAATAGGTAATATTGTTTCAGAAAACAATATACTATCAGTGAGGGTAAGTGTATCTTTAATTCGAGACATGCAATCTGCTACATATGTAAAACAAACTTGCACATAAAGGAAACCATAGAGTCTTTTATTCATTGGCGCAATCAGCAGGTACATAGTCACTTTCCTTCAATACAAAGCCTAAATATTATTTTTCTCGTATAAACTTTCGAGGCCTGAATTTTGGGATAAGCAGATACTTACAATATATTATGTGAGTGTGGAGCTACTGCCTCACCTTATTTCAACTACTTTATCCACCGAGAATCAGAAATAAAAGTCGATAAACATTTGAATAAGCTAAGTGAGTAACTCCTATGAGCTATATCTACAAGGTATCTAAGGTATCATTTTGTAATATCATTTAGGATCATAAAATATCACCTCAAGCTAAATCTGTCAAGAAAGAGCAAACACGCATTACAACTTATCTTTGAGTTTTGAAGCTCAGATTATTTTAATTGTAAGTCCATTCAATACGTGCATCGTGATCTTTCACAGCTGACAATCCACTGTCGGTGCGGCGTCGAGCTCGGTGCGGCGTCGAGCTCGGTGCGACGTATCATTCGTACCATAAGTCTATCCGTAACGACTAAGTAGACATTCCGGTTGGGTCCCACGTTTTCATCTAAAACTATGACTGTAACATGCAAAAGCTATCCGGCAAGAATATCAAATCGGGCCGTATCATCGCTCGGGCGAGCTGATATTCCGCGTAGACGGTGGGTCTACGGCGCGAGTACGAGACTAGTAAATCACGAGTTCACGAACCACAATCACCCTCGGGCATCTTCAGTATTGGCGGTCGTCGTATATATATATGGCCTCTCCGGCGGATTCCTTGAGGGGGGGCGGCGGCGGTGGGAAGTCCAGGTCTCCAGGGCGGAACAGCTTGGAGGCGTTGGGCGCGGGCGAGGCGGGCGCGGGCGAGCCGCTGCCCGGCGACCCGCCGCCGCGCCGCTTAACGCCGCTCGGCGACGCGCCGCCCGCGCCGCCCGCGCCGCCCACGCTGCCAACGCCGCTCGCCGTGCGGAACGAGGACCGGCGGGCCAACCTATAACAACAACACTCAACTTTACCATCGACGCCCTTATAAATTACTACGAGTAAAATAATATCGAACGCAACGAATAGGCTAGTTTCCTGGGGTCAAAAAAAAATTATTCTATTTAGTCCGTCAGTGAGATTATTAAAAAATATTGGACCCATATTTTGTCTTTTGTGAATCAAACAAATAATTACGAAGTTAAAGCGTATCAAAGTGAGCACGTGACGTTACGCCTTGCTAAAAAGTGTCGCAAGGCGTGACGTTACGCGGAACTTTAACGGGTTATATTCATCATTTTTTGTTTGATTAAGAATAGAAAAAATACGTGTTTAATATTTTCTGTTAATCCAACTGACGGATTAATTAGTTTTTTTTTAGGAAACTAGCCCATTATCTACATTATACGATTCTGACATACTCTCGTAGTGTTAGACTACAACAGAATACCCTTAAGGTATTCTGTCTCATACCAGAAACTAAAACGATCTATTAAGGTTGGTTCCATAAACCTAATTTAGAGTCAACTCTGAAGAGGAAAAATCTGCCACCAAAATACTTATAAACCGACCGATACTTATATGCCGATCTCCGGCCTTATATTCTACTTAAAATTAGTAATAAATTAAGTAGGTATCATCAAACATACATATACCTTGAAGCCACTTCCTCGGGCGTCTCTTCGATTTCGAGCACCCAGCTGACGGAGTCGTGCTTCTCCACGACTCCCTTTACGGCGGGGAGCGGGGGCGAGTCTGGGGCAGGAGACGAAGCGGGGGAAGGTGGCGAGTCGAGCGGCGGCGACGCCGACCGCACCGAGTCGCCCGACGACGTGCGCGCGCGCAACGGCGTCCGCTCGATGTACCCGCCACCAGCTAGCAGGGACACAACCTGCGATAGAGAAACATTACAGAAACTTGTTTTATACCACTGGTGTGAGTGGTGAGCACACAGCAACACAGGTTATATCTTCTTTCTAAATAAATGACCAGAATGTATAAAACATTGTTTTAGCAGCATACATCTGATTAGGTGACATTTCAATTCTGGAGTATGTGCATTATTCTGGAGTCCCTATAGGATTATACTTTCCTACTTTGTCTGTATACAAATGCAATCGTTTTTCAGCTAATGTTGAAGTTGCGACTCTAAGAACTCGTAGACATTTTTACAATTTAACCAAAATCTTTCTTACTTGTATCAGTCAGTATGACAATTATATTATGTAAAAAAGTACATTTTATAAGAAATTCCTCATTAAGAGCTGCCATAACTGCGGCATACGCCTGTGGTCTCGCCTGTGGTTAATAAGCTCTACCTCACCGATACTTGCTCTTTACGTCTTCGACGACCAACCTCATAAACTAATTGATTTAATTGGAAAAGTCGTTCTTACCTGAGACTTCTGACGAAGCTTGTATCTCAACTCCTCATTGAGAGCTGCCAGTCTCGCGGCGTGGTCCCTGTCCCTAGCGGCCGCGTCACGCAGGCGCCTGTTGTCGTCCCGCAAGCGGTCGACATCACGCTGCCTCGCCGCCGCTCGTTCCCTCAGCTCTTCCGCGACGTGCCTGGCGGCAAGCGTGTCACGTTCGGCTGCAGCTCGGCGTTCGCGCTCCACGGATAACTCGGTTCGTGCGTCACGCAAAGATACCATCTCCGCTTGCTTCAGCTCGATGACTGCTCTAAGAGATCGCACCTGCAAAAGTGATTTAAGGGTTATAATAATTCTGGTAAAGAATATTTAAGTTTCAAATATAAAAATGCATATTAACTATGTTCTTTTTCAAATCTTATATCAATCTATACAATAAATATTAATAAACTTTAACAAACCTCAGCTGCTAACTCCGTGGCATCCGTGCTCAGCTCCTCGTTAGCTGTCAAGCGAAGCTCGCAGTCTTCCACTTCGCAGTGCACGGGGTCGCAAGCAGCGTCGCACATGGTGCACGACTTATTACAGGACCGGTCTACCGACGAATCCAGTGACGGGTCCAGTAGTGCGTGCGGCTTGCGCTCGAGTTCAGCTCGTGCCGCCTCAAGTTGCGCGCGCAGGGTGCGCTCTATTTCGCTATGCGCGTGTAAACGCGCTCTACTTTCAGCTACTTCATGTTTTAGGGACTCTATTGTATTCTGAAAAACAATTTGTGTTTCATACATGAAAAAGGCTAATATAAAAAGAGGTCATGTATAGAACTAAAATCAAGATGGTATAAGTAATAAAAAACACCATCATACACTGAGTTTAGTTCCATAGATGTATTATAGTACTACTTCGTACAGTCAAACTTTAAAAGCAGATTAAAAATGTAGCTGGTTAAATATTATTACTTCCTTACCTTGAGCCCCTTAATATCGTTCGCAAGAGCTGCTACCTCTTCAATATGAGTAGCCTGAAGACGAGCGTTCGCCTCTTCCTTTGAGGACACCTCCATCTCCAGTTCTGAGATCTTGCTCAAGCATTCTGCAACTGCAGAATAAAATTTGTAACCTATACCTATCAAATTCTAACTTCAGTGCGTAGGGCTAATCTTACAGACATGATACTAGGAAAGCCAATCTTCATTACTGCTGCCCTACCGGATTCGGAACCGATTACTGTGGTGGTATTTAAAGTGGTTGCAAATTTTCAAGTTACTATAGTAGGACTATTTGAACATTAATTTACTCACTTGTATCAAGATCTTTCTGTGCGCGTTGCTGCCGGTCCCTGTCGGCGCGCTCGGCGCTGCTGCGCTCTGCCGCAGCCACGCTGCGCCACCGCTCCGCTTCCAGCCGCCATGATCCGCCATTTAGCGCGTCCAACTAAAATGCAACGGAACAGACAAAATAAGTAATTTCTAGTCCATCCCAAAAATGGCTGCAATGTATACTCATTGTTTTTCACCGATCAAAACTTAGAAAGTAGGTAGAAGCAACATTAAAATCGTAAAAAAAAAAACATCTTCCCATACTAATCCGCCACCAGGTGACAACAGTTTGTTGGAGAACTTATTAATTTTTTTGTCTTGTTTAAAAAATTGTGTTGTCGTATGATAGTTTCTACCGTGTCAAAGGATACTATTGTATCTTACTTAGCTTCGTAAGTTTTAATAGTTTTTTAACTATTTTTAAAAGCGGTGTTATATCCTAATAAATAATTAAAAAGTACTAAATACTTACACGAAACACCAAGTACTGCACCAACACGCCCAAGGCTTCTACGCCTTTGGCGGCGTGTGCGAGCGCCACAGCCTGTTCCCTGGGTGGCGCGGGCGGCGGGCACGCGCCGACCGGCGCGGAGGGCGTGCGTACGGGCTGCGGCGTCTGCACCCGCTTACCTCGTGGCCCCACTGCTGTCGCCACGCGAGGCGGCTCTACAACAAAAGAAAATTACTCGTAAATTATTTATCGAGCATTGTATAAACTGCTTTGATCAAATTCGAAAAATGATTTCTTTAATTTATCTAACAAATAGGTACGACTGTATCTTTTAATATTTAAATAAAACATTTATTTCTCCCATAGTTCCATAAATTTATCGAGTGATATACTTGAAATCGAATGCCATTTAATTGGATGGCAATTGCTTGAAAAGATTTACTTAAACAATCATCCATCAGATCGACAAATGTCTATGTCGAAAGCTTATTACATCGATGCATGAAAATCTCTAGAGACTGTAAATAGCGTGATGCGCGAAAGATTATGTTGAAACAATATAAAACTTGGATGTTTTAAGAGGGATTATACATAATACGAGATTTTAAAAGAGAATATTTAATAGAAATTAGAAAAAGAACAAGTACACACAATAATCACTAACTCTATAACCTTAGCAACCTTGTTATTGATGCATTGAATGAAACATACCTACCTACAATCACAAATAATGAAAACACTGATCTTTCACGCAGCTAAACCATCCTACTTATGATCTTTCAAGATTTTAAATTGACGACTCGGCGTAATGCCATAGTGTGACTAGCCTTGAACGCAAAGGGTTCAATTCCCGGTTCGGGTAAATTCAATAAACAGACTTTTTAAATTAGCTTGGGTCTGATGTGCTGGTAGACGCGCCCTGGCAAAATGTATTGTCTGGAACCGTAACATAAGGTTGTCAATTCCTTATTTATTATTATAAATCCAAGAACAATAAGTAATCAATAATTTATGAAATATTTACGTTATCAGTTTTCTTCTCTACTCATTACAGATTGAAGAGACCATACTTCTGGCAATTTATATTTGGTTGTTTGCTTTTATTAGTTAGGCTTTTATTAGAGGAAACTATATTTATGAACTTGTAATTGAACGTATATAGGTACGTTTTAAACTACCTTTAACCAATGCGAGAGTATCTCTACATCTGAGAAACTTTGTTTTATCGTATGTACGTATAATAAAGAATACTATTCATTTTATTAGTTTATTTTCAAACGACACTATTGTTAGTTTCCTAGCATGTAAAAAGACAATGGCTAAAGATGTGCCCACCCAGAACAGGAAGCCATAGACTATTTAGATAAGATTGTCTTTATTTCGCATTATCTGGAGAACACACAGTCATAACGTTTCTACACATTAAGTACAGTCTAAGAAACTGAATAGAGTCTGAATAGAATAGAGGAGTGAAATATTTGCCTTATTACGTAAACAAGGGTGAACATTAAACAAATATAACAACTCCTATTGTCATCATATCCCGTACTCGAGTGCAAGGGGGTAATTATTTAAAAAATCACTTTTGGACTTCACGACGTAATGAAATAAGGAGCAGATTGATAGATTTTTACGCGACTTTTTAAGGTGTATGATTTAGTTGTAGAGTTAACTCCATTGTACCAATTTTATTTATATATGTAAATAAATTCTATCCTACTAATATTATAAATGCGAAAGTTTGTGAGGATGTATGGGCCTTTATTACTATTTCACGCAAAAACTACAGAATGGATTTTGATGAAATTTGGCATACTGATAGACCATGACCTGGATTAACAAATTGGATTATTTTATCCGGGTAAGGTCAACGCAGACGAATTCGCCGGCAAAAGCTAGTGGAATATGAAAAGCTTTTTGTTTTATTAGGTTACGTAAATTTAAGTGTATTTTTTTCTATTGCAAACATTAATTAGGTGCCGTGTGGAGACGGCCGTAAAGAATACACTTCCCCACCGCCAACAGGAGGCGTGTCGTAAGAGTCGACTAATTCCTGTAGCACGAGACGGGCAGCAGCGTCTTCTTGCGAAATCTTATAAAAAAAAACTGCGCTCGCCAACCCGCCTGCCAAGCGTGGCGAGTATTGGCAAACCCCCCCGATGATCAGTCATTGGAGGAGGCCTTTGTTCATCAGTAGAGTAGGCTGAAATGATGATGATGATAATGAATTAGGTACAGTAAAGCATGAGTAAAGCTGTCTTGGTATTTATTATTACTTATAAATTATATCTATATGGCCTTCAACCATTCCACTTCCTGGGAAAGTAGATTTATGAATAAAGAGAAGCGAAATGATCCAGATTCTTGCGAAGCGATAGATTCCCACAATTCTTACACAACAATGATTTGAACAAACATGCGGTGTGGTTCACACACGGGAACGATTGTTATGTCAAACTTTCTAGATTTCGTCAACACTGCTTACAAACCCTTTGGTCTCAAAGTGAAATCGTTTTCGATAGGTAAGTATTCCTTTTACGTCATGCATGCTTAACTTTTGCCAAGTCACATCAACCTATTACATGTAATGTATGTTTAAAATAAAATAATTCGCTTATTCCAAAAAGATAATTAATAATCAAAATCACAAAGTATAAAAATATATTAATATGCAATAACTATACATTTTAAGAGTGTTATGAAGATTGCAATCTTGAAGAATTATTTTCTCTGTTTCTTGTTCTTGTATTGTCAGAACTATGTATAAAATAATTTAGTTATTGTTTGATAATCGAACAGAGAACTGGGTGTCGTAATGCAAAGACGGATAGGCGTTGAAAAAATAACACAAAAAAATAACACAAATGTATATAAAATAGAGAAGTAGTAATTTTCCCACGCGGCCCATTGAGTCCTCTTTCCGCATCATTAGTGCAGCGGCGAACAGCGCCCACTTCCGCCGATAATAAAGCATTAGAAATTTAATCCGACGACCCGCTGAAGCATTCGAATTATTTTTATTAATGAATTGTGTATTATTAAATTTATTAACGATTAAGACTCGATTCATTAGTTTTGTGTGGAGAGTGCAGTAACAATACTAAATATGCATCTAAGTTTTGTCATCATCTCTATTAGTTACTAGTTTAGGGATCCCTAATAGCGATGATGACACCATCACTCAGTTGAGGTACGCAATATTCCCCATAGCCATTTAAAGTCGTTCTTTGCAAATAATTGAGAATCATGTACGAAATAATGTCTTAAATTGGTGTTATTTTAAAGAAGTGGTTTCATAAAATTATTTGTGATTGGTCAACATCCCGATTGACTGACATCGCGATAAAACGTTATTTTGACGGGTCTATCTCCACTGATCCCGGGATCCGATTGAGTCAGCCACGGATCAGGGCAAGTGGTATCCACTGACAGGTACTGTGATCCGTTTCCTTTAAAAAACTGAAACAATATTTTTTCCTACTGATCACGGTACAAATAACGAGACAGTAGCTCTTAATTTAAAGTTAACGAATGAGAGGTCATATAAGTGTTCTTAGGGCGAACGCCGTTCATGTAATTATTGCGGATGATGTCTCAATAGTAATTTTGTGAATGGCCGGTTGCGGAGGGTCAGGCAAGCGGCGGCGCGTGGGTTCCAATTGAGAACGTTGTTGAAACGTCAAATTAACATAGCTCTAGGGCTGATAAGAGTACAATTCCTACTTACACAGTTACAATCAAATGATGCGAGTAGGTACTAAGATTTATCAAGCGATTTTTGAAACTATAATATAAAATAAATTCTTCAACATGAAACCAACCTGAAAATAACCGCTGTTAGAAACGCTCTCATTAATAATAACTAATTTATAAACGTAATGTTCCCTTCATTGCACTAATTAAAAGAGTTAAATTAAGAATCTCATTTTTACGATAAATGTTTCGCCAGCCCTATGTACGTAATGCAAGTACATACCAAATAATAATGCGCCTACGTCGCGAGCATGATGCGTTACTTTAAATTAATATTGCTGTCAGTTTTATAAATGTATATTGAGATTGATATACTGTTTTCTTGTATTTATAAATATTATTTACCATCATTCATACCAAATATTTCAGTAGCTATTAAGAATATATACCTGCACTTCATAGAAATCTGAACTGCACCAGAAACCCAGTAACTTACATAATTTAGAAATAGGCTTTACTCGACTCGATCGCTCAATAAACGCGACAGCTTCAAATTACATTTACAGTAAGTGTGGTTAAATGACATCGGTCCAAAGACAGTCATTACTATGATGGCCATCATCTACGTCTTTGTATCAGTATTCCACGAAGGGGGGTAACGGGACTAGTGCGTGGTGTGAATGCTCCATTGCTCTTTATTAGGTGAGTTAACTGAGTAGATTAGGCACATTTGCAGTTCCGCTTTGCCAGTAAAGGGTCACAACACGTGTCGTAGACAACGAGTCGTAAATCTAGCCCTTAATTTAAATATTCAGAAAGTGTTACGAGTAACAGCTCCTGCATAAACAATCTAGAAATATTTATGACATAGAGTTTTAATAGTTTTTTTAAGGATACATTAAAAAGTGGCACGCAACTATAATGTTCACTCAGAAATTATTAGTCAGCAGTGTAAGATGATATTTATTCGAGTCCAATTCAGAAGTTCATTGGCAATTATTGGAGATAAAAAGAACCGCGCATTTGGTGTTTCCCTATTATACTCGTAATGTAGTAGCTGGCGTTTGAATTTCAGCTAAGGCCATAAAATTTAAGTCGGGTAACATGTTTTTGCTAACGGATTGTCATTAGTTTGCTTATTAAAGAAACCACAAATGGGTTTTGATGATAAAAATATAAATTGATGCAAGACAAACTCATAGGGTACAAAAACAACTACAGGTCAATGATCTTTACATTACCCGCTGTATCACGCTAGCTTTCGTGAGTGGTGGAATTGTTTGTTGTAGGTATAAAGTAGTAATGTAGTTCTAGTATGTAGTAAATAGTAGTTCTTAATGCGATGAATGTATAATGGACACGGGCCATGTGCATGTTGGTTTAGGTTTAACACTAGATAACATTTTTATCAATTGGATTATTAAGGTATTAAATTAAATTGCACCTATTAGCATACCTAGTCGCAATTAGAGTGAGATTTGATAACTGATAGCTTAATTTGGTAATTGCTTAATTAATTATCGTGAACTCTGTGTTACTTTTACTGTACCTATTATTCGATAGGGTTTCTAAAAATAGTCGATACTATATAATTTGTAAATTGTTTCGATTTATTGTTTATATCTAAATGTTAGATTTAGATCTAACAAAAAATCGAGAGGATTTGAAATAAGTAAGTCTTGAAGTTGCTAATCAAACTAAATAACCTCTATATTATGTGCGAGTTTAACTTGCACCAAGCCGGTTTTTTATTTATAAATTAGTTGTACTGTATACACCAGTGACAGATATTTATTCGGCCTAAATATTACACAACTCGCCGCGCTGTGTCGGCCCATCAAAGCGATCGGTCGCCCGATCGAAAATATTTATATGTTGCATTATTTGGCTCAAGTATTGACAGACAACGTCGCTTCCTGTTCTGAGAAAATGCTGAAAGACCGTCGCGGCTACTTCGGAAAACAGCCAGCCGGAAAACGTGTTATTTTAAAAATCAAAGTCGTTTTTAAATATTTTTCTACAGTCAATGATAAAAGGCTTGTTGTTGGCATAAGTCAAAATAAAACATCACTATTACTTATACTTCAAATTCAATCGACCCACAGAAACCGAATAAATTTGAAATTTGTGATATTACATAGATAGAAAGACAGATACTTTCTATTGTACACCACACAAAAGAAACAAATCACTTATCGCTAGAAGCGACCTCTTCCAGACAATATACACCAGTAAAAAAATTCTCAGAGGAGCTTTTATCATTCATCTATTTACGAACTCTACCTTCTAAATTATATTACGACGATATAATGCATCCCTACCTGCTTAGCATGAGCACAAAAACACGATATGATATGATATGATATAGCGAAATATCGACACCAACTGTAAAAATATGCTAGATATAGCCGCCATATTGAATCGCCGTCGATAAAAATTCAAAATGGCGGCTATATCTATCATATTTTAAAAGTTGGTGTCGATATATCGCTATATCATATCATATCATATCGTGTTTGGGTTGACATGCTAGGATACAAAATAATGTACCTATCTAAGTTTTACGCAGTTAATATGACCTAATAATATTGTGTTATATAATTCTGAATGATTACTGCATGCTGAACTTAGGGTCCAGTTTCTTCTTCACGCTCTGTGCCTCTATCTATGTATTTATGTTAATCGATTTGAATCGAAGTGTGTTTGTATCATCGATAATTGCCACGTAGTGTTCACCGTTTATATATAATTAACAACCGTAAATGATAATATGGGCAGTTACGTTACATCTCATTGTATACATATTCATTACTTTTGTATTGTTGTTAGTTCTACATCTACCACAAAAAACTTAACGAAGAATATTCTAACATCCGGTAGATATTGATTTGCCACCGTACCATTGCTTTTTTTGTTCTGAATATATTATTTAATCACACCGCTTTAACTTGGATTCAATGTTGTTATTACAGTAGCAAATCGGGTCTTTAGTCGTTTCGCACCACGAGTTATTCGCTCCGCGGTGCGAATCGCCCAAGAGCTCTTTTTAAATAGGCCCTTTCGCACCGCAGTGATTACAGCGGTCCGAAAGGCCCCATTTAAAAAGAGCTCTTGGGCGATTCGCACCGCGGGGCGAAACGACCCAATGCTCATTTTGTAGTCCGCTTTAGACTCTTAGCAAAAACTTTACGATTCCAATTATTTATCAGTACAGATGAGTAGAAAAGTGGTTAGAGAAAATAAGATATTCCGATATAATTCGTAATAATCATACGTATTTCAAAAAAATATACAATTTAGATGTGGCATAATCACAGATTGAATACTTACCGTTTTACTACAAAAAAGATAAATTTTATTGAGCAAAAATGATGCCCGTAATAAAACATACTTGTTTAAGACAAGGGCAACGAGTGTGTATTATTTTTGCTCAACAGATGTTATTTTTTTGAAGTAATAAGGTAATGGTTTAAAATCACAGTTTGATCAAAATAAACCTATATTATACTTAAAACTAACTTTTGGTAATCACAGGTTATGATGTACATTATAATTTACTTATAACTAGGTAAATCATGGAAAATCACAAGCGTAAAATTATAAAAATCAACAAATATTAATAACATATAAACTCAAATAATGGCCGACAGTTATAACACCAGCCAATAACTCTTGAATGATAATTATAAATTATTTTGTTCATTTCAACGGTATTGGATTTTTATGTTACCTGGTCTGTTTAATATACCAGAGTAAAAGTTGGCATCTTTTTGTATTTCCTTAAGAAATTGTGCAATATTGGGCTTTTCTGGAATAATCTTTTTTATTTTTTTATTCCATGACCACCATATTATTGGTTCTGTCACTTTGATTGAAGGTGTTCCATGTGTTTGAGAGTATATTTGTAGAGTTTGTATTCTAGCCATAAAAAACATCAAAAATGCTCAAATAGGTAGTGTTTTATATAAATTCTTATACTTTAAAACATTTTAGTAATCCATATCATAAGATGCACTTACCATATAAACTTCACAATGCATAACAATTTATTCCGTCACGTCACTACTCTCAAAGTAGATAAGACACTGTGACCATTTCAGTATCTCCAGTGCAAGCAAAATTACACTATAGAAGCATCTACCAATCAGAAGCACGCGCACGGGCGCGTCAGGTTATTTAGTTAACTTATAAAATATTTTCTTTGTTCTGTTATTTTGTACCTGGTTGTACTTTAAGAGATGTGTAATAAAACTATATATTTTTGGCCATATTCACTTATCCAAAAAGAGAACTGTTTTGTTCCCCACTGCGGTCCGAATCGACCCATTACAAAAAGTTCTTGGGCGATTCGCCCCGTGGTGCGAAAGGACCCATTTAAAAAAGGTCTTGGGCGATTCGCACCGCGGGGCGAATAACTCGTGGTGCGAAACGACTAAAGATCCGGCAAATCGATATCACAGCATGCATGGAATGCAGCAGTTTTGTATGGTGGTGAGTAGTTGCTCTATTGAGGTTTAAAAATATTATGATCAATAAGTTTTTACCAACTAATACACACACATATAGACTTCTACATTTAAATGGTACAGACTTGAAGATTATGAGGCATCATGCGTATTTGTCTAAACAAACGACGCATAGACTAAAGATGTTACTACAAAGTAATACAAGACAATAATAGCTGTCCAAAGTGGACAGTTTGAGGTCGTTGCACACAGCAACGAATTTCGCTTGCAATAGTTTATGCTGAATGTTATTTCTAAAGCGCCCAGCGCTAATAATACTATAATCCATTCGTTCGCGTCTAGCGTGTACTAGTGAGAATCACAGTTCTAAATTTAGTTGTGTTTGTATGTATGTCAGGGGGCCGCGGAGACGCCCGCCCTACGGGTCAGCTGAAGCCGCCCTGAGACAATGCCGTCACACCTCGGCGCTTTCGCAAACCAGCGCAAGTTGTTACTGGATTTTTTCTTATTTTTAGGTATAAGCAAGTTTGTATAGATCTTTAATAATGAAGTTAAAATTACCTTCATTACAACAGCTATCCATCGTCACCTTAAAAGTAAGTACCTACATATTTAAAAAAACTGGACAAGTGCGAGTTGAAATCGCGTGGAGAGGGTTCCGTACTTCTGATAGGTTTTCCTATAATCTATATGTAAAGAACTTAAATTTTTTTAGATTCAGTACTTTCGAAATAAGGTCATTTTCCATCTATTTTCTCAAATCACATTAAAACTATTTATTTTATTAGTTTCAGCCTATTTAAAAATATATTGTACCTATAGATATTGCGTTATCCATGCAACCTTCAAAAGCTAATCCGAAGGTTTAATTATCCAGTTAGCTACGCATCCTATTTTTGTATGCACCGTCAGTTAGTTATTTTAATTATCTAGGATGTCCCGTTTACGCCATTTCATAAAGGTTAGCGTTAACGCAAGTACACACTCATCTATCTTTGCAATGCGAGCTCAGATTGAGAAACTTTGACGCTAAAACAATGATTAATAAAACAGTATTACTGAAATAGATATATTATTAACATTTATACGAAAATGTTTAATTGCTAACTAGTGTTTAATATAAATATACCAACCAGGAGAAAATCTGTTAAAATCTAAAACAATTGCTCATTTATACCTACTAATGATCAATGAATGTGCACTAGTGGATTTCTACAAACAAAGCGGTCACTGAACGACACGCGACTAGTGACAATTGGAATTTATTTAACCTCGTAACACCGCGATCTAAACTTTTAAAATTAAAGGCAGCATACTAATTAGCCTGTAGACAGCAGGCAATACGGTAATGGCACCTTCTTATTTATGCACGATTTGTACTTAGAAATGTTTTTGTAATAAGTACCTGTTTGTTTTTTAATTTTTTGCCTCGCACGTTGGATTATGTGAAGAATCGATGATTATGAAGGTGATGGATAAGGTGATGACGACAACAAAGAAAATTTCTCATAATTATCAAGTTATTGTTTTTGAATAGCATAAATATATCCAGCAAAAATTTACAAATAAGGCTTTTATTTTTACAATCGCAACTAAAATTTTTAAAATTAAATCAGGAAAAATTACTCAACATATTTAAAAATATGAGTCTAGAAATGTTCCATTTATATTAATTAAAAAAACATCTTTTGTAAAATGCAATTAGGTAGTACAAGTAATAATAATGACAATGTAGCATGCCATAATGACGGAGTTAACGATACGTTTGCTTTGTTAACGCACGCTGTAAATCCGTCGTCATATTTTAACGATTCTACATAAAGTTTTCGCGTCAACACTTTTGGCCGTGTCTCGAAAGAACAAGTACAAAGAAGGTTCGCTCGGAAAGGATGCCAGTCACCGACTTCCTTATTTTTATTAAGTCACGCAACTGAATGTTGTACTTCAGTGAATGAACTCTGTTGTGTTGTTTGATTTTGTATTACGTACTTAATACTATTTGACTAGAACATTGGTATTCGAGACTGAGTGCCACTAAGTAATATAAAATTGAGCTCACACTATTTTAAAATAACAATGATAATTTTATAGCGCGTGAAAGATTATAAAATGTACTTTTGCTTAAAATAGTGTCATGATGATACTGTTTTAGCATTCTGTTAATTTAATATTATCCTAGAGAAGAGCCTATATAAGACCTATTCCTTTTTTATTAGTAATATGTTAATTTACCGTCCTTTAGGAAATTTTATGCTGAAGGCAGTGGCAATCTCAATGTGACATAAAGCAAAAGCGTGAGACAACGGGTTGCGTTTACCGATGCATCTTCCGCAGTGAATGCGGCTTAAAGGAACCGTGCTCTTTAAAACGTTTTATCCGACTGCAATGTAATGTAAGTGCATCTTTTAAGAACATAACGACGTTCCAGTCATAAAACTGGTGATGACAAAAATGTCTAATAAAATAATTTAATCACCCAATAAAGTACATCTGGTATCTACTAATTATACGCTTTAGTGGAAATGAAAATAAGATCTATTACTCACAAAATATGTAGATAAATAAAAAATGCAAACAACGAAATGAAAGACGAGGTTAAATAGCTTCTAGTATGAGAGTAATAACGTTATTTAAATAGTAATTTAGGGTTTAACGATACATGTTTTCATACATAGCACAATATACATAGAGTGTTGCACAAATTTCGCAATATCCGCGGCAGCAACAATGAATTGCTGAATAATACACAATGGGCTCACGTGGCAGTAGAAGACAATCGTATCTTCACTCCGCACACAAAGAAATAATTGGGTCAATTTTAACAAGTGTCATAATTATGATATCATATTATTGCAGTTAGAACATAAAACGTTTAACAATTTAAAAAAAATTACAAAAAATACGCATCGAATCATCGAATGAATATTCAGTATTTACTTGTTATTTTTGTTATAATGCTACGATGTAGCTGAGTCTGAAAACTGAGCCTGTCTCCACGATAATTAAGCATTACAGTAACAGCAACAATGTTAACAATTATTTGTAAAGATATAACTATGTCATATTGGACACGCAAGAAAATGAATTGTATCGAATCTGAAAAATATTAGGTATGAAGTAAGTAATGCGCTTTTAATAGGGGAAAGTGGAAAGCGAAAAATAATCTGTTTCCATGGCCTCCTTTAAAGACACTGAAAACAACGAATTTCAGAAACGAATTAAGAGCAGTGGTTAGTTTTTTTTATAACAGGAGACGAAAATACGGCTATATTGAAAATTAAAATGATAAAGGATTTTTAGTGCATGTTATACAAGGAGTTACAATATTATGGCAAGTAATTCAAGTAACAGTTTGGACAATGAATAATAATAATTTTATGGATTTAAATTATTTGATAATTAAAATATTTGTCTGTTTATAATAGTGGAAACATTTTTCAAAACACCAATCATCTAACAATAATCGTTTTCATATCATAATAGAATTCGAAAAATATAATTGACGGAATTGCAATAATATAATATGTACGACAATATAGTGTTTTCCGTAAAATAAGAACATGGAAGACAAAAAAAGGGAAAAACGATTTCGTACTAAAATAAATCAAATTAAAAATAGGTAACCTGTGAATATTATTGTTAATTTAAGGTATTTTTACACTTATTTTAATTCAAATTTTCCTTATTTGGAACAACGATTTTTCCTATTACTGAGAACACTTTCATATTTAATGTGTACTTTGCATTGGACGTTGTTGGTTTATTTATCAATAATACATTATTTTGATTACTAGATTATAACAACAGGTTAATAATGAACTATTATTGAGCTTAGAAAAGTTGTGTAAAAGCGACATCATTCAAACCCCTTAGGTATTACACGACTTGTAAAGTGGCAACTCACCAGCGACCTTGTAACCTGTGACGATTATACAGGTATTGTGTATGGTCTTGGCATGTCTCCAATGTTAATGTAAAAATACAGCCGGCCAAACTGTTTTTATTGTATAGGCAGCCACTCGCAAAGGTGAGGCCAGCTACTTTTAGTTTAGAAATTTTGCAACAAATATACAAATGCAGAAGGAATCGATTCGTTTCGACCCTCAAGGATTTTTCAAGTGGTCGTGTTTCGGTTGCCTTGGTAAAGTTTTAGAATCAATAAAGAGTAGCGGTCACTGACCAGTTTATTAAGTTAGTCCTAGAATACAATACGAATTATGACGCACTAGTGCTCATGACTTATTAACGACAGTGGGAATAAAGTCGCTAGGTTGCCATGTTTTGTCTGATAGAAAAACTGAGATGTAGAACAACATCCGTAAAGTGTTATACAAGCAAAGGAAGCTATTAGCTCCGCGGCTGAAACAATGGTGGTGTTATCCGGGAGTGGCTGCTGCGGCAAAAACCGAGGAAATCGCCGCCTTGGCGAGGGCAAGGTCACGCGGAAACTTTCAAGTTCGCAAACTTAGGGCTATGTTAACCCTTAAACAACTTTCATCCAATTATTATTTTTTGTTGTTGGTTAAATTTTTAAAGTTGAAATATTTTTTTAGTATAAAGTATTTTTCAATTTTAATAGTGTAAATGAAACTAATAATTTTTTTTATTTATAAATTATAGCTGTCCGGCGAACTTCGTACCGTCTCTTCATACTTTTTATTAAGTGAATTTTCCGGTGTTTTCATAGATATTCTATTGCTATTTATATGCTATTCAAGGCGGATAAAGATCCAACCAATAAAAATTTATAAAAATCTGTCCAGCCGTTCTTGATTAATAAATTGACTTTGTTTTGTAAATAGAGATTTAAGTGAATAGTGTCAATTAAAATTTAGTTATCACGATATTTAGTTTTATTTACGATTAACATTAAAATAGTATTAATTAATTAATTTTTAACAAACTTGTCTACAACAAGTAAACTTTGTAGTATCTACGATGACTGGATCTATTAAACATTGTTTAGAACATTTATTAATATTTTTATCTAAAATTGACAAAAAAAAATACATTACTTAGGTATTAGAGACGTTACGTAGTTGACTTAACGCTTAAACTCTAAAAGGTTAACGCTCAGACCAACCTCTTCCGTCCACAAACATTTGCGAAGTTCGGAGCACACACTAGCTCATAATGCGCCGTAAGGTTAATCCACCGCACTCGAACATCACATCACCAGTACCAACACCCATCGCTCAGTGCAAATATTTGGCCAACGTACACCGCACAATCGTACTCGTATCGCACGTAGCAAAGGACGCTCGGAACGTGCGTACCGTGTCACGCTATATGTCGGACTGACGTTTCGCTTTGCGGTATGCAACGATCTTCTTCATTGACTCCTAACGACAAGCAGAAAAAAGATCGCCGTTAAATGACTATTAATGCACTAACTAACGATATTTCAAAACGTCGAAATTAATCATTACGATCAATACGCGCATTTCAATAACGAACATAATCGACCGTACCTGTGTACTTACTGAAAAGTTTTTGCATTGCCGCTATCAATCGCAGTTACAAGGAATACATTAACGTCTATAAATTTTAATGAGATTTCTATAGCTGTATAACTTGAAAAGAAAACTTTGCGAACATGTGTATAGAAGGTGTCGTGCGTAACTTTTCCCTTTTACAGTGTAGTTCAATGTACGTGCGGGTGGAAAGTTGAGTGGCGAGATTGAGCTGACAGCTATGCTCATTACATTGACACCGGAAAATCGGTGATGTGTTTCCGATGGTTACGTAATTATGATATTGCACTGCACTTAGTCTGTGTTTCTATACTAACTGAAGATTATCATTGGTTTCAACATCAACAAGTTAAACCTTATATTTTAATTGTTCATTAGGTTTACATTCCTTGATTAATTAATGGAACCATAATAATACAGTTTTCCTAAATTTAAACTTTAAAACTTTTGAGTGTAAGATTACCTAGGTAGAGCCATTTTAATGAAAATAATTTGTTACCATTGTAACTATAAAATATTATAAAAAGTATGAGTTAAATTGGGAATATAAAAATATTTGGCATCTCCAGGAATCATATAGCTCATATAACCACCGTAAGCAATGTCATGCTCAATCTAAGATCTGGAGCATCTTGCACCGATTTCCCGAGAAGCTCCATTGTCAATCAGAACCGGTGCTGTCTTTATTTAAATTGAACTCAGACGTTATCGCGTGTAACTAATAAGGCGTCGTGAAATACCGAACGACAATTAACGCATAGTCTTAACAATCGTACCGGAACCTATTTATGACGTGCACAGAATACGTCGGCGAGTGCATCCGTTAGTTCCGTACGGACAAACAAAACTTAACAGCTAATTACGCTCCGCAATTGCAAACCTAAGGGCGAAGAAAATAAAGAATTATGTCAAGTTGAAACAACTTTGTAATTTTTCTTGAAAATGCGCACATAAAGTCGTTTCCAGTAGTTGCAGAAATAAACAAATAACAAGTTGAATGTTCTTGTAAGAGTCTAGAAAAATTAAATAAATAATGCATAAAAACATTCATCAGTGATTTAGGAAGAAAATTATATTAAATCTTAATTTTATTATATCTTACGGTGCGTAATCACCCCCTAAATAAAATGTTGTTATTATATGGGGAGCCGTATCAATATTGGAGCCAGCTCAGCGTTGTAACAAGTTGCGCTCCGCCGAGCTTGTCTAGCGAATACGCCATACATATGCATGGCTTGAAAAACTTGACTTTCTTTACACTTAGAATGTTCATTATAATTTCGCAGATTGAATCTGCAGTCGGCACCCGTGCGTGTGAAACTCTGATACATCGACCGCGCTGTGCGTGACGCTCGAATATTTGAGAACGATACGACTGCGTATGCGACAATTTCTAGCATTGCGTGAAAAATCTGTCATGTATTTCAAACGAGTTATCATAACTTAAAGTATCTAAAATTTTTACTGTCATTATTTGCTTGGTATAAATGCAAGCAAACTGTAACATTAATTTACTACCTAGTATTTTACAAACTTTTACTTATTTTGCGCTAAGATAACACTAGTATGCAAATTAGAAACGAATCTAGCTAATGACCTATTGTATGGAAATATTTTGCTACTGATGTTGTTCCCAAGATAGATAAACAATCTAGACTACCATTAATAACCTTTTTACCCTGTTTTGTGATGCAAGAATCAAGAATAATATTGTTGCAGAACTCGATGTTTTACAAATTAGCAATCAACGCAATAATTATGAACTCAATATACAACGCAAACTTAAAATGTGTTTGTTACCTACTCGTATTAATAAACCTTAACTAAATCTCTACAGTTTTTATTTTATTTTGGGAGTCTTATCTAAAATACAAGCTTGACAAACTACTTAAATAGCTGGCTGTCTTGTTATCAGTCATATTTCTGCTGATCACGATAAATGTACCTAATGCTTGTCTTTTTCTATGTTCAGTAGTTTCGGCCACGTAAGTAGAACGTACATTACTTAAATTACTTTACGTTTGTCTAGTTTTTATTCAAGTGTAATTCATCAAGATTTATGTAATTACTAGGAGACTAGGTGACATCATAATGGCAGTTTCCTAGACGTGCCTGAAATATGTTTAATGTGGATCACGTCAACGTCGATGTTTAGTAGCGTTGCGTGCAAATTTATGATTTTATCGCCTCTACTAGACTATGTTTAGCATTCATCGCTGGCTGTAGGTATGTGGCGTGTTATCAATATGTATTTCCAACTTGCACTACACTGATATGCTGCAAGAATTAGAAGCCCGAACACTTTTTGTAAACGCTAATTCTGTGTGCACCTGGGACTTTTATGTATAACATTACCTACATTCGTACAAGGACGTCACAGTCGTCAATAACTTTCTTGCGTTATATTATGGATAGATATGTATGAGTAGAGACTTTATCTCGATCATTATTAGAGTACCTACTATATTATATAGTATAGTAGTATAGTATTAGTAATTTAGCTGCAATATTGCAGCTAAATTAAATAGCTACTACTCGGTCAACAAGAAAAAAATACTTGGTGTTCAAAACGGTATTTATCGGAGAGATTTGCTAAAATTGACAAAAAAAATATCTGGCTGGTCTGTCTGGTTTCTCCTTAAATCTAATCATACGGTAGTTTATTAGAATGTAGTAGAGAGTTCTGCCTACATCTCGCCTTTTTGTAAATGAGACGGTAATATTTAGAAAGAACTTCGTAACCGGCGTGGGATGAACTGGTATAATCTTAGAATTAATGTTAAAAATAAAACGTGAATAGTATTAATAAATTAGCAAAGACATTGTATCCTAGCTCAACTATTTTTTCTAGAGTAAATTTACATTTCTGTTGTTTGAAATGACTAAGTAATCACTTGCCCTTTTTTGTCTAATTAAGAATATCATTTGCTGTTAAATCGTCTGACCTAGTAATATACTCTTAGTATCTATATTACTATTTGCAACTGAATTGATATCGCCAAAATGTAAAAAGCAAGTTTAAGTAAATTTATGGTTTTAGAATCATGAATTCGTAATATTACAGCACTATCATTACGTCATTTGTCTTAAATAGGGCGGAAAACGTGTTTACTCATGTGTCTTTTGTTTGTCCCTTTTGGCGTTCTATTTGATATAAAGATTATTTTCTCGGCTGCAGATTAATGCGTTGCGAGTGTGAAGAGGCGGTTATCGTAAATCGTTTATTTTTAACAAAAGTTTCGTCACAAAGCTTAGCAAACGAACTCTGTTTATTTATTGCGTCTATTGGCATCATTCCTACTTTATGGCTTTAAACAGTTGCTAATGTTCTCCATTAAACCACGATTTAGGTGTAAATAAGAGTATAATAAACGAAACGTAAGTTCCTAATTCCTTTATAAACTTTGCGGTTAACGAAAGTTTGTTAGTAAAAGTTAACGCCTACGCCTATTTGTATACGGAGGTAATTAACCACCTTAGTTTATTTATATGTTATGTATTTTATCTCTACGAAGACGAAAAAGAAACTTGTCGCTAATATGAGCATAAGAAGACAACTGCAATATCATTTGAACTGGTGGCCTCAAGGTCGTCTTAATGACACCGACTTCTTTTTTCTTACCCCAGTACCTCAGTTATTTTGTCCGACAAATACTTAGGTAGGTACTTACTTGGAGGATAAGATGCTAGCAGACCCTCGAATACATAAACATCAAAAATAAAAATTATTACTACATAAAAAATAGATTTGTCTGAGAATTGAAGTTTATCTTTACTCTGTTCGTAATAGTCAACAATGCGTAGGTTAACACACGATTGAGTACTCTGCCAAAACTTGTATTTAGTTTCTTGATTCACCACAACGTACCGAAGCCACGTGACACGACGTTTATTTACAACTGTCACAAGTAATTAACGATCGCATCCTAATCAATCACCATAGGTTTATCTGTATACTAGCTGATGCCCGCGACTTCGTTCGCAAAATTTTCAGTTTATTCTTATAGGATTTTTTGCGCAACTTTTTTTATATCTTTTGTCCGTAAGAACCTTCTTTAAAGTATTAAAACACATTTAAAAAATATGGATTAAATCAGTAAATTCGTGGTCAAGTTATGGCGTGTCCAAGGGAAATAGGGATTCATTTTTTTCATATAGATTACTTTTACCTTCGCTAGTATCCGCTATGTGCAAAGTGGGTGGTGGGGACGTCAAATCGACCGCAGCACGCTATTTGGCAGAAATGTGAAATAACTTTGGACTGTCATGTGTTCGATTGCTATATTTCCATAGAATTCCATACTAACGATATTAGGTATTTTTAAGTAAAAACGTTAAAATTCGCGATATGGGTCACAGTACGTGCTGTGTTAGCGTAGAAACAATGGGAAAACCCAGTTCGTGCATGTTTTATTCGTTTCCAACATCAAGATGGATAGAAATAAATGGATAGCTGCTGTGAAAAGAAAAAAAGGTTGTAGGGAGTTTGTGTGTGTGTGTTTTTTATCTTATGATCACAGCTCTTATTAAGTAGCTTTGTCCGTTGGTTCTAAGTCTCTCACATGCTGTGCTAATACTAATTCTTTTCCTTTTTGCACAGTTTGAGGTTAGAAAGTCATATCATATTGTATTGATTCAAATCCCGTACGTATGTATTATAACATTTATATTATAGTTCAAGTAAGAAAATCACTCATTATAATATGCACAAACTTTTTAGATATTTTAATCTAATTTCGAACAAAAACAATCCGAAAATCATTCTCAAACCATCCAGTTGCCATAGTTTGAGAGATCTTAGTCCACAATAATTGTGGTCTAAAACTAGGGGCGCTGTCATCGCGCAACAGCGAATAGCACCTCTAAGTTTGTGCAACAAAGTTTTAAATAATAAATAAATAAATATAGCAGAATCAGGGAGCACATACCCTAAAGAGTAGAAAATCGTACAATTTGTTCGATAAAATTATCTGTCATTTTTTAATCTGTATCTGTACTGTTTTAGAGTTGCGAGAAAATATGTCATTATTTGCTAAATGTAAGTAAAAAAGCACTAACTAGTTTCGGAGATAGATTTTTCATATTGCTGCTCAATAAAGGTATGTGGTCGATTAGCAGAATAAATATCTTATATCTTTACATAATTATTCTGTACGTGTGTATATCACTGAATTCCACCCAAACTGCTGGACCGATTTTAGTGATTTTGTGTGTAGGTATTAGTTTGAGTTGAACCCTGAGAGGGTTTAGTTTTACAATTAAACCCAGAGATGTCGCTGCAATCGTTTTCTAAAATGTATTTTTTTGTGTGGATCCCTGGATAGTTTAGATTCACAATTAGATTCGGTAATTGGCGCTGCAATCGGGTTCTAAGATTTTTTATTTAATTTATGTGTGTTTGAGTATAGGTCCCTGGATGGTTTAGATTTAAAATTAAACCTTTTTTTATTGATTTTAAAGATTGTTTGCATAGGAGATTAACTACAATTTGTTTTATTGTGTTCAAAACAATTGTCATGACAAGGTTTGTATGTAAAGTTAAATTGGAAAGTTTTCCAAAAAAATCAATTAAGTACGGGAATTTTTTTTTCTATATTTTTTTTTCTACTACTATTTTTTTTTAGTATGTCCTGTGTACGACACTTATGTACAAGTCCCGGCATGGGCGTGTTAACTAAAGTAAGAGAAAAACTAAGTTACAGGAGCCTTGCCCAAACGAACAAACCGAACGCAGATCGCTTGTAACATTTACAATCAAGCTTGCATTTTGTAGGACGGTATTAGATTATATCAAGAGCAAGCAAGTGTTTACGACATAATTATATAATTCTAGCTAGACGCTCTATCGCCGTAGGCTCTTTTCTTGTTTGCGGCCACGGTTATGCACATCATATGACACACATTATGACTTAAACACCTAAGACAGCTTCATTGCCGTTTAATTGCCGACTAATAAACTTCCTGGTCTGATAGAAAAAGTGGTCAAGTAGGAGTTACCTAAAGAGGCAAACGGCCAAGTCTTAAAAAGCATCTAAAAGCAAGTATTTTGTGCGGCCTGTACAATCTGCATGACCAATACATGTTGACCGTCTTGGGACCTCTTGACACATTTAACATTTACACTTAAGAATACAGGGTGTCTCGTACCTCAAGAATTACCCTGTAACCACATATTCTATATATCATAGTAAATAGCTTTTGTTCATGTCTTTTGAAAATTTGTATGAAAATGCATCTACTTTCCATAACAAAATACCAAACAGCCGATTTATATAAAAAATACTAAAAAATATATACACAAGACATCCTGTATATATATTTTGATAAAAAACGATGTAAGGAATATGCAATCGTTATTCGTAGGTAGTCTCCCATTATCTTAAGTGAAACCACGTTCGCACTTCCTAGAAAGTCTATTTTGATTGTGTATACCGAAAAATATATTCTTACAGTTTACATAGCGGGTGCAATATTTTAGAATGGACGCACGTTCCCCGACGGATGTGTACAAATGCCTCGCAGAATTGCCCTCCCTTGTATCGTAACTCAGAGCAATTCTGCCTGAAACTGAATAAAGGCACAGAAACAGTAAACAGTATTGCATTACGGTACGCGAAATGGGTGTTAGGTGTGCAAGTATAAAAATATCTACATGGTACTGTTATGGTCGTCTGCACATCTTTAAATTGCCTCTGTTTCGAAATACAAATATAATAATAATTACTAAACAAAATAAATTAAAAGTGTACTCGCTTAGAACACTTTTAAACTACTTAATGGATTTGGTTTCGTTTGACTTTCGTTTAGAAAAGTTTACGTTTAATCCATAAGTAGGTACATTTTAATTTAAATAGAGTCATACAACATAAATTGCACCCGTTCAAAACTAGGACGATGCAGTGTAGTTAAGAACTGTATTATATGTATAATTAACAAAATTATATTTTAGCATAGAACCATCAAAGATGCATAGGTATAAGAGACACTAGATGGAAAATATGGTGACTCGTATTAAGTATCTGATTAAAGAATTGTATAGACCACGTCATAGAGAATTGCAGATACTCAACGCAAAGCAACGGTTGAAATGATGTGAACTAGATTCCAATTATGGAAATATTACCTACAGTGCAGTGAATACAGAAGGTACATATCCTATACCCGTCTTTGTATACTACCCAGCCACCAACAAAGCGCATAATATAACTGAATAGGCGCCTCTACAAAAGTATTGGCTCTACGTTCGAGATCAAACGAGAATTTCAATTGCGTGCCTGAACACCGGCATAAAAGCTAGAACTGTTCTTAACCACATCAAGACGCTCTAAATCATAGCCCCGTGGCGTATTTAACTCGATGCTTGATAAACACTCGCCTACCGCGAAAAGGAAACAAATACATGGATCCCAATTTACCTATGTTCACATCTCGGAGGTACGAGTATTAGTTTAGTTAAGTAGGTATATTTTTTCATTCAAAAAGTAACAACTGTCAAGTTGTTCACTACATTAATCTTTTAATAATATTGTTAGATGCCTCTTTTTTTAAACGACATGAAACATAAAAAAGAAACATGGTTACTCGTAGGTATCAAGTATTCTATTAAAAATTTACTTTGAATAATAAATAAATATTTAATCAAATATGCAGTGTGTTACAAAAAACACTTAAACATTTGTACAGAAAAAAAATGTTGTTTTTACTTTTTATCACTACTTACAATGCTAAATCCCAAAACATCAAACGATTAGGAACCTTAAAAAGCGAATTAGATCACACTAATACATAATATTCTACGATATGTTCACCACGAGCTGGATTTTTTGGATTTTTGTGACAAAGTTATACTTTTTATTTTAAAAATATCTGTATTTTTTTAAGGAGTGCGTTTTAGATAATAGTTAAGCCCTTGCGTTCCACTTACCTACAGTAGCCCGGAAAAACAATCGAAAAACAATTTTTTTTTGGCACACGATTTTTAATCGCAAAACAAATAGCAAAGTGTTTTATAACCCGGTATAGATGGGTCGTATTGGTACGAAATAACTTGTAGCATAGATGTAGGTACTCAATACGACATCTTGACATCGCGAATTTCTTGAAACCCATTTACGACAGAACGTTAATGCATTACAAAGATCAACCGTTCAGTGTGTTGTAGCTGTGTAAAAAAGGAAAAATCGTCTGTTTCCGATACAAAAACCCTGTAACTTCCTCGCAGCTTCGAGGAACTAATGAAAGGTACGCAAATAGGCCGTGGACGGAACCGCGCGTCGCCGCCCTGCGCGCGCCTGACGGGCTCCTGATTGATTGGGGTGACATTGAAAAAAGTGCGGAACATCCGTTTGTTTCTTTGGACAATCAGTTAAAGATCACTTGTACACCTTAGTGTGCGAAGGGAAAAAACTAACAGCTTTTAAAGTAAGCAAAACATATACGTAAAGAAATATATTTACAGTAAGACTGCCTAAATTGGCTAATGTTTTTTGTGTATCTGCAATGAAGAGCATAATTATACTAGAGCAGAACAATTTAAAGGCCTATATTATATATACAGGGTTATTTGTAATAACCCTGTATAGTTTTTAGTTTTAACCTCGTACCAACTACTAAGAGTGTATATAGTCAGAGTAATTTCTAATTTCATATTAGCTTATAATGTACCTCCAGTTCATATTAAGTTACATAATAAGTTAAGTAGTTAGTCATTTATCAGAATATAATTTAGTCAGTTCTCTGGACTCTGGTGAACATTATTAAATAAAGTGCTAACTGACACGCGTATGTTTTTAGTCAATTTAAGTAGTTTTATTTACTCATCACAGTACATGGAATAGGCAACTCTAACCGCGATGCATATTGAATACATTATTGAATATACCCATCTAATAAAGTAATAATAGAGTGGAACCGTAAAGTTAAACGGTAGCAATTTAAAATAGAAGAAATGCACAAACGGCTCGTAACTCTATTCTCGGACAATTTGTCATATCGAGGTGCAGGGCTGCGCCGGCGCAATGCCGTAAAATTAATCATGCGAGTGCGCGCTCGCCTTTGGTAAACAAATTTATTTTTATACATTTACGCTTTACCACACCGTAACATCTAGTTCCTAAAAGTCTGTTTCAATGTTTACGACTTGTATGATAAAATTGCATTTCTATAATGTATACCTGAGAGTGTTAAGCAGAAATGGCTCGTTAAGTTTATCTGATTTGGATTGAGTGAGGTTGAGTATTTTGCGCGTGCAGTATAACATCGCGTTTAGGGTATTGTTGTTCGGGGATGCTCACACAGATGGCTTCCATGCCATCCACCGTAATAAAGCCGCCCGGATACTAAGCCGTATTCGTAGGAGCTCCAATAGTATTCTGCGTGTTGTGGCTGGGCGAGTAGATTGCTCATATATGAAGCATTGGGCTCGGCTACACCTAAATGCGTTTATTTCATTTTATTTGTTTGCTGTATACAGGGTTACATTTCACGGTAGTGCCAACTTTGCAGAGACCACTCAGAATCAGTAAGAATAAGTTTTTATTTTCATTTTTAATTAGAATACATAGAAAATTTACCAATACTCGATTAAATTGCACAGTATGTGCACTGCATGAGGTTCTTGTTGGAGCAGCGTCGGCGTACGCCTGTGATCTCTGATGAATGACGGCACATCTCGCGTTTTCTTTTTTTTTTGGAAGTAACTTAAGTACTCCAGAAATACGACAACTGAAATTAATTACGATAAATTGGTATTTTTATGTTGTTCTATCGACCTTATTTTTAAAATTTGGCACTACCTTGAAAAGTAACCCTGTATAAGTTGACTTTTGTAATTTGTTACTTTACTATGGACCACTGTGTCTGAAATAAACGCTTTGAATTTGAATTTGAATTAAGATGATAATAAATTTATCCAATCATCACTAAATACATGGCATATTTAATTATTTAAAAAATTAACTGTAAGATGCAGGGGAATCATCTACAGATGTAAGTAATTCATATTTTTACCAACGGTTAAACTTGTAGCATAGAAACTTTGTTATTTTTAAAGTCCGACAATAGGAAATTAGCGGGGTTGAACTTAATTCTCTACTGTGACCAAAAGCATATAACTGAAATCAATAGCCCATACGCTAGTCGTTACAAAGCGAGCAGTATTTGCATGTCGGAAAACAACTCCACATGTTGCCAGAGATCCGATAAGCCGCGCCCTCATGTCATTGTCGTGTTTTACAAAATCGGGATAAAACAAATGGGCGAACCGACAGAAAGTGTGATGTGGTAATCACTTGAGCGCTGCGGGTTGCTTTTCGCTACGCGTATTATCAGCCAGTATTAGTACCTAGAATAGACAAAATATACAGGGTTATTTGTAAAACATCAACAACCTCCTACGGGCTGATTTTGGTGCTCAAATACAACAACTTTTTATATGGTACCAACATTAAAATAAAAATAAAATTGACATTCTCCATATAAACTGATGTCATCTGGTGGCGGCTTAGTATTAAGAAGTATTTTTTTTTGCGATTTCAATGTTGTACAAATAACCTAGTATAAGTTCTTGTATGATTAGTATAGGTACTTATAGCGGTACCTATATTTTCTCTAATTCCGAGGAGCCACCAGCCAAAGGAACAACCAGTCAATATATCTGTTTCTCCCAAGTGAATTGAAAAGATACGTATACATACAGGGTGTCCCATAAAGAGAGTGCCAAACGAACCGTTTTTGAGAAAATTGTGATTTTCTGAAAATAATTGCTAAGGAAAACGACCCGAAATCGCAATTTGTGCAAAAATGGTTCGACTTCTACGAAGTCTAATTTCGGATAGGAGATAGAGCCTTTTTTGCTCTATCTATGGTTTTCGTTTGGCACGCTCTTTACGGGACACCCTTTATATAACTACCTATCACCACAGACCTATATTTAAGTTGGCGTTGCGCAACTAATCCAAACTGTATAAAAACCAAGCGTATAAATTTTTTCATACCTAATGACGTCACGTAAAAGGGAACATCTCCATTTGGTCGGCTTACCGCATTTGTATTTTTTTACAACAAATTACATAACTAACCATTTTCGTTTTCCACTGACACGGGTTGTGCAAGCAACCAATCGAAAGCAGACTGGCTTAAGTCGGACTCAACTCAGTCAAAATATCGGAGTAGATCACACAAGGTAGATCAAATTGTGGAATACTTTAACAGGTCTGTCCGTACCACGTACTGACTTTTAGTTTCAGAGATACATTGCAAGATGCAAACACACGTGTTTCTTTTTTTAAGGCTTAATAGTGAGATTTACATTCGAAAAAATGGTTTAAATAAAATAATAAAAAGTGTACTCAGGTGTTGCGGAAATAAAATGATAAAATCTATTTTTACTGACATTAATTTCAAATGATTGCAATTGCAATATCTTTTACAAAAGAATAACTTCCTAGTAATTACACATAACTCAGCAATACTAGGTAACAAACCGCACACAACAAGAATACATAATAGTCAATACGATAAAATTAATGTATTCTTGTCACATACTTTTGACCTATAAGGTAAATAAGAGATTAGTACAGGTATACAGGATTATTTGTAAAACATCAACAACCTCCTAGGGGCTGATTCTGGTGCTCAAGTACAACAACTTTTTCTATGGAACCAACACAGTAATCTAAAAAAAAATTCACTGCTTCATACCAACTGATGTCCGCTGGTCGGCGGCTTAGTATGGGGAAGTGTTTTTTTTTTGCGATTTGATGTTAGTTTCATAGAAAAAGTTGTTGTATTTGAGCACCAGAAAGAATCAGCCCCTAGGAGGCTTTTGATGTTTTACAAATAACCCTGTATATTGTAAGACTCTGGCGAGTTATCATGAAGCTGTAGTCGAGTCTATCAATAATAAAAAAATACGATTCAAAGCATCACTGTCATAGGTTTTGTAAGAACATTGAAAACATGGTATAAGAAGTTTGAAACGATACACGAAGTTAAAACTCCGTTATTTAGCTATGATTGCGATAAAACGTCAGTATAAATATCAGACTCGGCTCCCTGTGCGCAGCAAACTCGTGTATATGCCTACGGTTTTTCTGCAAAATACTTCACACTCTTCACGCGCAAATCATGCGTAGCTGAGGAGTTGATATTAGCATTTAATAGTTGCTAACGATTGGACCTAAATGTGTTGTTTGTGTGCTTTTTTTATTTTTACAAATTGCTTTTGTAATTAAAGTTATTCGTATTTTTGGAAAAGCACGCTGTAGAAGTGCGTCACTCGTTCTCTCTAACACCCTGTATAGGTACCTAAGTTTTGTATTTATGCTAGTTTCCTAGCAAATATTATGACGGCACCCTTTTCTAAGCAAGATCAGTGAGATTTCATCAAATACACAGCGCCATCTGTCTATGTCAATTAGCATTAAAGATACACGAGTATTCGTGACTAAATTAATTCCTTGCGCTTAGAACCCCGGGAAAACAATAAAAAGTCCTGGGTTACTCAACCAGTGTTTACTTAAGAGTGACTCAAAATGATTATACTTAGAACCATTTTACGTTTTCGTTTTGTTAGAAGATAAAATCTACATCATATTAAAAGGCAGTATCTGTCTACTCAAAATAGCAATAATACCTACTCGTGGTGGCTTAAATGGTTTATAAGATAGAGAGCTTGGCTAAATTAATCTCACGGTGTGGGCACAGTATATTGTTTAGCAAATTTTGATAGAGTACAATGCTTCCGAATTAGATTATACCCTCAGTTACCAAATTGTATGCTTCAAAAGAAAGAAAATGGTTAAGTAGTTAGTGATATTTTTAATTTAAGCAATATTTATTTGTAATCGGATTCTATTTTTCAATTTACTGTTACATACTTGCTTTCTATTAAATATGGTAAGGAGTGAATAAGTAAAAAATAATGTTGACAGCAGTGCCAAACTACGTATGTTTTCAGAAGAAAAAAAAACATTTTGTTTTATGAATAAACCTATACATATAAGTATCATTTCTTTTTATACAATTAGATCTAAAGTCTTCAATGCGTTCTAAGTAATAACACTGACATACAATTAAATTAATTCTGCTGCCCTAGGTGTTCTTGCATGAGTGAGCAGGTACGTATTCCACATTTGAGCATGATAAACTTAACACGACTTCGTTTCAAACACAAATGATTTCTCTTTCTCGCAGTAGAACTGTATTCGTATGCATAATTTACAAGTCAATCCAGTTCGTATGCAAATTTGGCACGCTGCATGAGTGCTTATGCATGCGAAATAAAACACTGCATATTGCGTAATGGCCATTTCGTTTTTCAGCCCAAGGCGGGTGAATGGCAAAATTTTATCAGAGATTTCCACCTATTTGAGAACTCCATATTTCGTGGTCTTGGCGGAACCTTTATAAAAGCATTGATCTAATAGTTTAAACCCAAAAGTAGGTAGGTACAGTCAACGGCAGGTCAACCTACCCAAAAAGTTAAAGGTCACAGAAGCGATTTTCAACTTTATGTCCGACATGTAGAGATCAATATCAATTGAAAAAAATTGACATTTTATGGCAGGTTGACGTGCTGCTGTCTGTACCTACTCGCTTACGCACGTAAGCAGATTGATTAATTAACGATAAAATAATTATCTGTAATAGTTCTTGCTTCCAGCAGGTGTTCTTTGACTGATTCTTCTTAATAGTTTAGGTAGAGAGAGTATTGTATAGTTTACATATTCTAACGCATTGTAGTTGCTCAAAGCCTCTTCGTGTTGGACATAAATATAAGCAAGAACTATTTATTCATTTACCTCGAAAACATAATGAGACATGATACAGATCCATAATTATTATGACCATTATTAAAAACTTCTAAGTAATGTATTAATTTCAAAGTACAGACAACAGCTCGTCAACCTACTACAAAACGTCAAATTTTCTCAATTATCGATATTGATCTCTACATGTCGGACTTAAAGTTAAAAATAGGTTCAATGACCCCATCTTTTTGAGTAGGTTGACCTGCCGATGACTGCACCTACATTTTTTTCTTATTTTTTTTTCTTAAATGTCATTATTATAATAGTCTAAGTAGTAATTATTATAATAATAACTAAATGATTATGTCGAATTGTTGACCTTCTCCTTTTTTCGAGCTATATAGCTATCAAGCTATATACTTAGTGTACATTCAAACTGAATATTTTAGGTTAGTAGGTAGCACGAAATGATTACATAAGTAACTAATTAATTTAAACGGGTAGCCGGTGTGGGCAGCTCCGGCTGGCAAATTATACATGTACAAGATTTTTATTAGTCACTTATAAATTTACTAAACCGTCAATTAAATGGATCTCCTCTACATTGCAATTTGCAAACAAAAGACTTACGTACGACATTTTGTCAAAAAATATTAGTTGTTTGTGATTATTTTCTCTGTCGATTGACGTATGTTTCATAGGTGTACACTAAAATAACGTAATTTTAGGTTTTACTTGCAACTTTAGGTATGCCAATAAGGTTCGATACCTTTTAAATAGTTGGATACGATTCATAATTAGGGGAGATCCTGGAGACTTGCCCAGTTCTATTTACAGTTGGTACCTAGGTACACGATCCCCTTTCAATACAAGCCTCCTGAAAATGTTCGCAAACGAAAAAAACACAAAAACGGAATTGAAAAATGCCATAGATGAAATTAAGGGGAAATAGAAGCCTATTAGACTGATCGAAGATTTTTTAGAAGTTACCAGTATTTGTGTTATCTAAATATGTAATGTTTGGTAACTATGTTAAGGTAAGGGTAACGTTTTTTTTTATTAAAAAAAAGATATTATATTGATTTACAAGTAATTACACAAATCAGAAACAAAGACGGTACCGCAACACCCAGACCCGTGACAATATAGAAGAGTTATTTTTCTACAATGACTGACCGGGAATCGAACCCGGGACCTCAGAGATAGCGACACTAAGTCCAGTATGCTCGTATATATTATTAATTTTCAAATTACTAGAAATAATTCTTAAGTAAATAATTAAAAAACAACCATATAAGTAACTAGCATCTTTGTTTAAAAAGTTTATTGTTTTATTTTTCTGTTTTGGAACATTCTGTTACAAATATTATGAAAACTTGTTATTTTTTGCGTTTTCTTGCTGGGAGTACTAATAGCCACCTAATTACTGTCTAAGATAAGTTAATAAAACTATGATACAAGCTAAAAAATGATTTTTCTTTTCCCAAAAATAGTATTGTCAACTCTCCCCATACCCCGGTTCAAGTGTCCCTGGTGGTAGGGAGATCTGATCCATAGATCCATATCGTTTTTTTTTATTAAAATGGCCATGAAATTTTACATGCCCGTTATATTAAAAATACAATAATGCACAAATGTACTTACGTACATGTAAGGTATCGTAAAAATGTAAAAAGCGGTTCAACTCTCCCGGACTTCCCCTACTTTATATTATTCATAGTTTATTTACTCTCGTTAATTTACTTTTAAATTAAATGTGTTTTAAATGAGTTTTGAAAATTATTTAGTTAAAAATTACTAATTGTCACATCCTTTACGGTACCATAGTCACAAAGTGATTAACTGAAGAGCGGTTCTTCCTCAGGCAATGTTTTGCATAAAAAAAACACAACCGAATTTAGAACGTGCACCTTTTTTTAAAGTCGGTTAAACAGAAAGTTCCTAACACCATATTATATTTTCGTCATGTCTGTCTGCCTGTTTGTCCGAGGTTTTACTAAGAGACCGTTAGTACTAGAAAGCTGTAATTTGAGAGTAGCTGAGTAGCTCCCCCACGTGTGAAGTGGGGATGATTTTTGCAATTTTTTGTTCCACTAAGGCGTACCCCCCCCCCCCCCTCTAAAAGTTAAACTGCTGGCTTGAAAAATCTGAAATTCTAACTCACAATCTTCTCTGAAAATTTTATATAACGGGCAGCAGCTCTCGCCAACCTGCCTGCCAAGCAAGTGTGGCGAGTATTGGCAATCCCCCCCGATGAAAGTCATTGGGGGAGGCCTGTGTTCAGCAGTGGACGTGGCTATGGCTGAAGTGATGATGATGATGAAGATAACTTTATTAGTTTAGCAGCATGTCGTTGAACTTGCGTGTTTGATAATTTTGTACCAAATATAAATATCTTTACTATTAATTATATTCAGAATAAAGAACAACAGAATCGTTTTATATTGTGATAGCGGGCTACTACGGAACCCTACACTGAGCGTGGCCCGACACGCACTTGCCCGCTTTTGAATAAATTCGTTGTAACATAAAATTAACGATTTTGACACACTTCTATGTACGATGTCGATACGATTAGATAAATCATTCAATAAATTTAATAAAACCCTGAGGTGTGCTGTAACATTTTTATATGAAAAGATACAAAACATATTATTTTTATTATTTATCTTTGTATTAGTATGTCAACTAAGCTTTGTGCTTTCTCTTATTAACCGACTTCAAAAAAGGAGGAGGTTCTCAATTCGTCGGAATATTTTTTTTATGTATGTTCAGTTAAAAAAAAAATTTTCAGCGATCATTCGTTACTACGTTGACCGATTTTGATAATTATTTTTTTATTGAATAGCTTATACTTTAAAGATACTATAATAAAAACTTGCGGAAAAAATTTCACTTCTAAGAGTGGAATAATAGGAAATAAAATCGGTGTTCAGTGGTTAAATTTTGTTTGGACTCTTAAGATCTGTTTTGATTAGGATTTATCACTAAAAATAGATGAAATAAATAAATTTTATAAAAAAAACCGACTTCAAAAAACCAAAAAGCTATAAATAATCATAACACGTAAGGTACCTAGTAAATAACAGATACCTAAAACCTTACGTGTTAAATTATTTTTCTTCTTATCTTATCTATTATCAAAATGGTCAACTATACACCACAGTCCCCATAAATAAAACCGTTATTTAAAAAAAATATTCATTTAAAATTTAAAGCTAAAATTACTGCGAGACTATTTTATTAATTCAACGTTGATCGTACAAAAATACGCATTACCGGTTAATCCCATCGCATTATATTCCTCTAATGGCTTTTCGGCACTTGAAAACTAGCCAAAACCGATAAACTGAGCGTCTGGCCACTCGGCATCGCTCAAATCGGTGTATTAATATACTTCAATGCTTCAATGCAGTGCCAAAATTTGCTACTTCCGAGATCGTCCAAAACTCGCAATCATGACTCCAGTATCGTATTTGTAATTATCCAAATCACTTCATGTCTTCATGAAATCGCAGGCCCGAATTAACCAAGGGAACTTAATGTCAGAGTAAATAAAGTAAATTATACATTCGAGTAAACATTCGGTAACTTTTATAGCGGTGTTTAATAATTTTGGGCAGGATATAGTAATTATAAATTTGCTGTTACGGTTCACGGTCCATCATAAAATAAACTAAGATGTTATTAACAACCAAGTCTACCAAGTAATTACTTTGAGATATTGCTAAGGAATAAATTGATAATACGAGTACCGGAAATATATTTTATGTTTACATGTAACAAATTATACAACTTATTAGTGATAAAATTCATAAACTACCAAGTTAAGATGCTTTGTAATAAAATTAAGCTCTATAGACCAAAGGAAGATGGCTGCAGTATCTAAACCAAATAGCGGGAGATCGTGCTCTTTGGCGCTCTTTAGGGTAGACTTACGTTTAGTAGACTGCAATAGACTGACATGATGATGATAGTAAATGAAATAAAAAAATTAATGATGAAATAACAAAATATAATTAATAAAATTTCAATATTACGAAAATCCACAGACAAAATACAAAAAATTAATTAAATAAATAATTTTTAGCCCATCTATTGCTCTCTATCGATTTCACTTTGCTGAATTACTCTACACAATAAAATACTTGGACAAAGAAACAATGGTATACAGATTTATTGGCCATTTAATAGCGGCATGTCCAAACAATTGCTAGGCGTTTACTGGCCTGCATTGTGTAACCTAGCACTTATTGCACACTAGTTGACCTGCCTTACCTAACAGACACCTTTTAGATCTTTAGTACCTGTTGCAACATTCTAAATGACATTTCCGTTGACTAGAAAGAACTATAAAAATAAACACACGTTTCCGTGTCAAGTATCTAGCCAAGTATTCGAATACAACTCAAAGTTACACGCAATGAGTGCTAATGAAATAGTAAATAATAGTTTTAAGAAGATCAAATGTCATTAGACATTAAATATGATCTTTACGAGTAACGTCATCTCTACCAGTAAAGTGCTTATAAGTTTAAATGGCAATTGGGATACGCAAAATTTCTAGTGTTGCTCTCCCTGCTTTCTTGTCCTCGGCTCATAGCACCCAAGTGCTAGCTACTAAAATGCTTACTTAGTCTTTTGGTAACCCAGCAATTCCCTATTAAGCCGAGGCCATCAACTCATGGAGACAATTATGCGCTGAAGATATATATTCCTTTGTTGGTATCTTCACAAAGACAATGGGACGAGCCGCTCTGTAGACTAGTACGGAATAATTTATTAAACACGTCTACTAGTCCTGCAGATCGGGCTCGTTTCCTTGCCGTGGCCGAGTGGGAATCAGGACTATGGCTTTACTCTCTCCCAACTCCACAGCTGGGTACTTTTTTAGACAATATTTCTTTTAACCTTGCTGTATCTCTTCGTTTGGGGGCACCATGCAATGTCCCACATCGTTGTCCCTGCGGCGATATGGTTGACTCACTGGGTCATCACGGCCTGTCGTGCAGCAGAAGCGCCGGGAGAATTTTCCGACACACCAGGCTTAACGACATCATTCGCAGGGCTCTTGCTAGCGCTTCGATACCGGTTATTCTTGAACCGAATAGCCTGGTGCGGAGTGATGGCAGGAGGCCTGATGGTATGACCTTGGTTCCGTGGAAGATGGGTCGGCCCCTAGTGTGGGAAGCAACCTGTGTTGACACACTTGCTTCGACTCATCTTCCACAAACCTTGTCAGGGGTTGGCACTGCTGCTGCATCAGCGGAGTCCCTCAAACGTCGCAAATATGCAGATATTAGTAATACCTACATATTTGAACCTTTTGGGGTTGAGACGCTCGGGCCGTGGGGACCTAGCGCACATCGGCTGTACAGTCAGTTAGCCAAGCGGCTGATTGACTGTATGGGCGATCGGAGGGCTGGCGCATTTCTAGGCCAAAGTATCAGTTTGGCTATGTCGCTGTGTTCGAGCGGCGATTTGTGACCCATTTTTTATTTGTATTTTATTTTGTAAATATTTATTTGGTAAGGTTTAGTTTTAAGTTCAGTTTTAGTTTTTTTGTATATAACCTTGTACATAACTGATCATAAATACCTGATAATATAATCTACAAAATAAAAAAAATAGTGACTAAATTACATTATTATCATCATCGTCATCATTTCAGCCATAGAACGTCCACTGCTGAACATAGGCCTCCCCCATTGACTTCCAGATTAGTCGGTTGATGCGGCCTGCATCCAGCGTCTTCCTGCGACCTTTACCAGGTCGTCTGTCCACCTTGTGGTTTAACGTCCGACGCTGCGCTTTTCGCTAAGCGGCCTCCATTCTAGAACCTTTCTGCCCCATCAGCCGTCAGTTTTTCGTGCCATGTGCCCCGCCCACTGCCACTTCAGCTTTCTAATCCGCTGGGCTACATTATAATCTTAAAATTTTAAATATTTCTTTACAGGAGCAGAATTTAGTTTTTCGTTTTTTATGACAAACATAATAAAAATTGGGATGAGACTTAAAATACTGAAACAGAACAAAACGTAATGTTTTCAAGATTATTTTCTAAAGGCCAAGTTTTCGTTAGGCCAAGCTAGGACGGGGCAAACACCCAAAATATACCTGCGGTTTCGACGTCGACTCGGTTGGCAAATTTTAATACACCACAGCTTTACAATTGTTACAATTGTAAAGCTGTGATTACACTCTTGAATGGATACGAGATATGTCATAGAAAGAGATGTTCGCTTCTCACTTCGAAACATCGAAACTGCGTGCTTTTTAAATGCGAGCCTTCTGTACTGGTATGACTAGGTATACTGTGGTCAGGCACTCAAATATTGCATAATGACCACTTTTGTACCATAAAACAATAATCCACAAATCGTTTATGATATAAGGTAAATTGCTGGTCTTTATTGAATAAAAGTCACGATTTCACGACAATCGGCGGGAATAAAGAAACCTGCGTATTGGAGGAATCGTGATGGTTGCGAATATCTGAGCATGAACAGGGGCGTCTCGCTCGCGTGAACTTCCGTTTCTTTCTTTTTTACCGTTCTGCAAACGTAACTGTTCTATCGGTCATTGTTTAATGTGGCTATACATTCCAATAATGCAATGGATGCTAATTATGCAATCATAACAGAATGATAATTGCTTATTACAATAATTGATTTACTTGCTATATTAAGGAAGTGTGTAAAAAGGAAATGAGTTGATGATTTACATTCAAGTTTTCGGAAGTTATGACCACACCCTCCCTTCTCAATTAAAATCAACTGAAACTAAGCAAGTATTTAAAGAATCGAAGAGAAAAACAATCAAGAGTGAAAAATGCATATAATTGGTTACGCGGCTAAAATAGGTGCGGGAATGTATCTTTGGATGTCTAGGAGTTCAAAGCGGGTGTTAATGGGTGAACCGGAATTTCGAGGAAGTGCAGACGCTTTTAGTAATGCAATTTGATAATGCACCTGCATGTTGGATTTGTAAAAATGTGGGCTATTTTTACCACACTTTTATTGGGTTCTATTGTAAATAACATCATATCATATCTTGTAAAGTCGTATTTTACCAACATTATGTTGGTATGGTATCGGTCGACCTGAGAAACACCACCTTACAAAAAAACTCTGTAATGTCATTAACTCTCAAACATAAAGTTTTCTAAAATTTGATTTTAATTATGAATACGCATGTTTGTACTCAATTTAGAAATAACATGACGAAACCTAGCCATAACAACTAATTAGAAGATTCGCTTTAGCAAAACTGAAATTGGATGTGTGTCTAATTAATTAACATACACAAAAAAGTACTTCTAAGAACAATATAGAAAGTAAGGAAGCGATAAATAAGCGTGTGAGTTAGACATTAGCGACAAGGTTCCCGGACACACGCTTTGAAACCCGAGCGCGATAGAAGTGACTTCATGATAGCGCCGGAGCCAACTATAGGTACCCGTACCTAAAACTTGAATAAAAAATCTTTGGGAATTTATAGGTAACTCAATTACTTCCACGCGCCATTGTTAAATTTTCTTTTTATAGTAACAGTGAGGAACTAAAACGATTATGTATTTCTAAAGAGCGTATATTAAGTGTAATTAAGTAATAAAACAACTAGCTTTATACGTTGGCTAACTTTTTACTCATTTACGGTTATGATGCCTGTATGTTGATATTATCTTTAATGTGAGGAAATTATTTTGAGAAATGCCTAATAATCTGCGAAACACTGTTGATAATTTACACTAAAAAAGTACCTCTAGATTGCTAGTAAAAGTCATTAATAGCACGGCACGGAAGAGAACTAATATCGTGAAAAATAGACTCCAATTATCATTTAATAATCAAGTTCTAGCAAGGAATATGCACTATGCTCATTATAAAAACAAAAACAATTTTAAGCTTGCCTTATAAGCATGCAACTTAAGAGTACCTACTAATGCTATAAGAGCATTATTCGCATCATAAAAATAAAGTATGATAGTTATCGTCTCTTCTATTATCGTCTATCGTTATTTTTTTAACACAGTTATTAAAATATTCTGTACGCAATTAAACAAGAGAAATCTGTCTAATGTTACTCATAGTGAACAAACAAATTAAGGATTCAGTTTCCTAATTTGGGACGTGGCCATCCCACAGACGAACACTTTCTTTCATTGAAAAACCCACACAGTTGTATTGACGGCACATGACCGGTTACAAAATATGAAGCGGAAACTTTGCAGTTTGCATTATGCAACAAAAATTATCACCCGATTTACACATTACATTATACATTAGTTACATGTTTTAAATTATTTTTTTATGCCTATTAATTTAATTTGTGGTGACATTTCAATTTTAATAAATAATCAGTATTTAAATATGTATGGAATTGTGGCGTATTGTACGCAATTTGCACGTACAATATCGCCACGTTATGCGGCATGTAACTCAAGATACAAACTAATTAATAAGACCACTTTCATAATTTTCTAATTCTACATTGAAATTTAATCATGAATCAATTAAATTTTCCGCTGTTAGTAAGAAATTATTAACAAGCACAGACGAAACGAAGCGATTCATTCTAAATAATAGGAAATGTAATTTTCTTAATAGAAAGGTAGTTTATTTTTACGTCTGTTATTACGTTGGTTTCAAAGACAAGAAAGTTTCCATAAAGTATCAGACTAACCAACAGCGCTTTCACAATGTGTCTTACTCAGAATTTCATTTGGTAAGTGCTAGAAAACGTGAAATTATAGACTATACAAGATAAAATATAGTTTACGCTTTATCGTATTTGGTTTAAACAATTTCTTTAGTTGTTTTTCCTGTAACTTAGAAAATGCTATTAAATTAATCAAAATTAATATTTTGAAGAACATATATTTATACTAAGTAGAGTGGCGTCGACAGAATTATTACAGCCATAATTATCATGATACTTAATTTTAAAAGCTTTAGCGTGGGTAAAAATGTGGGTATTGTACAGACAGCAGCATGTCAACCTACCACAAAACGTCTAATTTTCTTAATGGATATTTATCTCTATGTGTCGGACTTAAAGTTGAAAATCAATTCAATGACCTTTAAATCTTTGGGTAGGTTGACCTGCCGTTGTCTGTACCTACCTATTATAGACACAATATATTTCTTCATCTGCACATTAATTTATAGGAATATCTACAGAGTGCTCGTGCAAAACATTTAAATAAGTTAACAAAAAAAATGTTTTTCAACTATATCCCTAAAATAAGTATGACAATTTATTAGGTACCTACTATATTTTAATGAAAAAATTTTAATTCCTTTTTATTTTGATCTGTTTTATTTCAAGTTATTTTATAATTAGAGATTGCATTTTGTTAATTATACATGCAATAAAGTATTGCAATTCTTAATTATTGTATTGTATAGGTATCTTTTTACATTCCCCTTTTCTCTCCCTGCTGCTGTTTAATTAGGTAATAAAAATAGGAATTGATGAATTCAATAAACTATACATAAATATACATATATATAGAATAATATAATAGAAACAGATAGAATATAGATAATCTTGACAACATTTTTTTTTTAAATTAATAATTAATTTATCTGTATTAACACGAGAGGTTTTAAAACAGCGTGATTTTGCCTTCTACTTGGAAGTGGTCGGTGATCTTCTCAATAAATACCTACCAATGATTATATTCAGTGATTCGCTCTAGATTGATTGCGAGTTGTATACCTACCTACCTGTCAGATATAGAAGCATATGGACGATGCCCGGTCCGGTAAAGCAGTGGCCATAGTGTGACGTGCACTTAATCGAGTGCAGGAGGTGATGCCACACACGTCGATCGACTCGGCTTACGAATGGCAGTGCATCCGCTGTATGACAGGCACTTTAATGCATTAATGTCTTGCCGGCCGATTGTTTGCTGAATACGGCCTAATCTACATTAGGGCAAGCGTGCAGGTTCGCTAAACATACGCATTTTACTCCATTTCAATGGCTGGTTAACAACACGTCCTTCTACACAAGCTTAGCTCGGGATGTACGTACAACAGATAAAGTTGTGTGGTACAAGGTGAATATATCAGGTATTTTAATTAAAAATTACAATATGCAAATTAACAACTCCTCTCGCTATCTATTGTTTTGCATATTAATCCTATCCAAACTGCGGATATTTTGGTTTTATTGCAACAAAACAACGCTTTTAATGCTACACAATACTTGACTGCTGATGTTTTAATTAAAGGTAGATACAGACAAACATATATAAATAATAGTTAAAGGAAAAAAGGTGTTTTAAAAATTTGCAGAAAATAATAGATTGAACTTAGTAACAGAGTATAATCGTTGTGATCAATGTCTATACAGTCCATAAACTCCATAGCAATCTAGAGGTACATTTTTTATTGAGATCGGATGGAACAATGCCCCATGTCGGGTTGTCGTTAAGAACGACAACAATATAAAACTGTCGGCGACGTGAGGCGGTGCATCGGAACATCCTGCGGAACGGACGCGTGCGTGACAAACGCGGTGCTCTCCCTAATGAGAGCGCTGAACTTCAATATTGAAGCCGTCTTTTGTTTTGCTATGCATTCACGTGTTTATGGCCACGTACAATGTACAGTGAGCTGTAAAAATAAATAAAATGATTCTAGGGCCCTATGCTATTTGCTGATAAAGTAAACCTAATTCTCAACTATTGGTTTCATTTTTGTTTATGTTATACCTACTTTATACGATCCTACTGCTAAATTATTCAATTAAAAAAGTATATTTAGGTAAAGTACCTATGCCTTCATACGTCTTAGTGCAAGGCACAGGCCTCACCTCAACTTCGCACCTCAAAGTGTGTCAGTTTGGGCCATACAATTTTTTTTTAGTAAAAAAAGAAATTTGATTATTACCATTACCTATTACAGCAAGCAAGCAAGCTTGAAAGTTTGTCAAGTAAGGTAAAGTATTTAATTATAAGTAGTTTTTACATGCTTTTAACCAGCCAATCTGGAAGTGATTGGGAGGTCTATTCAGCAGTGGACGTCCTATGGCTGAAATAATGATAATGATGACATGCTTATAGCTTTGTATAATTAACAAATAACCCATCCAGCGAAATCTAGCTCACATTAAAAACTAAAGTAGAAAACATTTTAACAAATAAACAGGTGAACGTCAGCATTCATGACTCGTTATTCATTAAAGTAAGAATGTGTTGAAATTTTCACGGTAGGAATTTCTAGTCTGATTTAACTGTTTGTTCATAAACCCGTTATTATGCTATCATGATGTTTAAGACATCTCAGAAAGTAAGTAAGAATATTCAGTAATTAGCATTACAAGAAATAAGAATAAAAAAAGCTTTATGCCTTGTACATGCTACCTAAAATGTCTGAATAAAAGACACAAGTTACAAATATAATTAATTAGGTACATATTTTTTTATGAAATATAATATATAATTTACATAACAATAGTTAAATAAATAAATTCTTATAACAATCACACCAATTATTTAGTCCCAATCTAAGCAAAGCTTGTATATGGCGACTAGATAAGTCTTATTCAATATTATTAAGGTTATTTAACAGATCACCTTTCGTTCGCCTGTATCCATTTAGGGTGCCCCACTGATTCTTCTTAAATTCGTCAATTTCACTGTATATATTTAATTCACTAGAAAATGTCTTCTGTTGAATTACGAGATTTTTCCTATTATTTTTTGAGTCAGTTTGGAAAAACGACACGAACTTATGTATTGGGCTCATTATAAACGAAACTATATTACAAGTTATTATTAATAAATCTTTCAATAAATTAGAAAGAAATAAGTCACTGTCAAATCAATCAAGTACCACTTTTAATTTTATTATACAAATTACAATAACTATACTATGGCCTAACTAAGAGTTCATCTATAAAAAAATATTTATAATAAAATAAGTTCAATAAATAGTAATTAAAGAACACAAATGCATTTAGCACCACTCAAAATAAATTTCTACGATTAATATTGTGAACCCCGGCGCAAGCGACAATGTCGCGCGCAGTTCTTTTACCTATTGCGCGCGCGCACTTTCTTTAGCCACTAACTTTCGTCACCGTTCACCCTGGATCAAAATTTTATAAACAGTAACTCTTTGCTTCATGCTCCGTTCTTTGGTATTAATTTGGTAACTTTGCATCATAAACACAGCGCCCGGAAAGGTAAATTGTTTATCTTTTTTAGTAGATTGATTAGACTTTGCAATTTGGGTGTTAAAAGTTTAGTGCAAGACAGTTTTTGGATTTTGATGCGTTGTTTTATTAAAGTGAAGCGATTTATGAAGTAGAATAAAAATTCTTCTGTATGTTTTATATTTAGGACTGCATAAGTTATTATTAGGACTTTTCAGAAAGCATTATGTGATCATTATTTGCTCATGTATAATTTATTTTGCTAAAAATACTTCTCTATTTTGCGTTCGTTTGTGTAGATGTAGACAATAAGATGAAGTTATCCATAAGATAACGGAGAAAAATTGGTTAACACCCTTGTATGCATGTACATATTATTAAATGATAATATGTACATGTATACACGGGTATAAATATACAAATATACGGTATAAATGATACAACAAGCAACAATAATGTATAATGAAGCGAATGTACTCTGCGAGTTACATACAAGCCAGGAAACGTAAAAGAGATTATAAACTTCACCATTTTTTATCCAATAAACTTTAGCAGTTTTGTAGCAGCTGTTCTTAAGGAAATTCAAATACTTTCTCAAACTTCAATACACAGTCCTCAGCATCTTAAAATTTACTTTTACAATACAAGTATTTTTCGACAGCTTAAATTTAGTATTTTATTACATCTACCAATTTATTCTGTAGCCTTAAAAAGTACATAAAGCTCGGCTGCCTTTGTTCTTGACATTTATTTTATAACGTATTAATTACAATGGAAACTAATTAGGTATATTGTGTATAGGTAATTGTGTGTACATGCATGGTGTGAACTGAATGTAATCACGGACAATTGTTTCAAAATTTAATTGCAAAGACCTTACGTAAATTACTCCAACTGTTGGGACTGTTGTACGTAATATGGTGAGTATTTAAAATTTACCTGCAACACATATTTGCTTGCCTTTTCATTTATTTTAATTAGGAATACACCGCACATTAGTAACGTAACGCCTCAATAAAATGACGTTGGATTAAGCTTTCTTTTGCTTTTTGTAATCTGTTCCATTATCTTAACGACTGATCATCATCATTTTTGATAGCTGCGAGTACATATACGTTTCGTAATAATCATCATTGTATTATGTCGATTTAATTTAAAATGCAAATATGTTATGTAGTGTAGTTTATGCTCATGCAAAAATATCACGAATGAAGCACCCAATAGTTTTTTGCGTACTTTTTAAAAACTTTTTTAAATAATGATAAGGAGGTTATGCCAACAATTTATAATGATGGCGTAGGTATGTATGGTGTAATATGGTATTTAATGTAGTAAGCAGATAAACTGGAACGTGCCAGAAAGGATATTCGAATTTTATAACGTTACATACTCCTTTGCGGCTAAAATTATCAGCAGGTTTGGTTTCTCAATGTCTTTAATTTTAATGGGGATGTGCGAGTGGCGTCAAACGCTAGAACCAGTCCAAAAAAAACCGTAAATAATTAACCAAAAATTGTAATCTGTCAAGTTCAAAACATGTAACGCGTAAAAATAACATTTTGTTTCCGTGGTCCGACGAATTCAATATTGTGTCTAGCTTCACTTGTAACTAAGTAACTATTAACAGCATATAACTATGTGATTAAACATTGGACGAATTTTGAAACTACCTCTAACCTATCGTATCGATTTGAAACTTTGTACCTATATAGATGTAAATACCACAATTTGATAACTCTCGACTTGTTCCGATAATGAAGCCAGGAGGTGGATAATGGAACTCTTCAATAGTTTCATAAAAAACCGTCAAGTCTGGGCTCATTAATTGTAGTTTGACTAGTCCCATACATAATTTTTTCGTGGCCAGTAATTCTCTACACGGTCCTGATGTCGCTCGATGGTGATTACCACAAAACTGAAACCGCTAATTGGATATCGGTTACAAATTAAAGCGAACAAAACCAACAGCCTCAATGTTTCAACATACGCAACACATGTGGTAATCTGGTAAGTAAATGTAACAGAATATAAATGGACTAAGTATACCTTATGTAGATATGAAATCGCAAGTATGAAAGGAATTTAAAAAAGTGTCAGAAGTTTGGTTTGCAAACTGATTATAAAAGGTTACATAATTTTCTTCGTAGACGGCAGAAGAAGAATCTAAAAAAGAAACACTACTATGTGTATGTACCTATCATTTGCACTATTAGGTCCTTACATTTGAAATTGCAATTACTCAATACTGGCAACTTTAACATCAAATATATTGCGTTTGATTAGGAATTCAAATTTATTTCGAAATAAAGCCAGAAGAATATTGTTTTTAAATACGTATTTCATTTGTTTCACATCATTTGTTTGAGCTTCAACATTGCTATAACAACAACTAACTAAATTGAAAATTCGCGTTATTTACGAATACGAGTTCCACCGTGGCACCAGTGCTGCAAAAACGACTCGAAGAATCGACGACGTGTACGGATCAGGCAAATGGATCCTGTACGACAATCGGAAGCGATCATAACAATGGCTTAACCCTGGAGAACCGGCAAAACCTTGCCCTAAGCGAAAACTGACCAAAAAGAAGATTCTGGTTAGTGTTTGGTGGATCAGTGCTGGTCTTATCCACTACAGCTTCTTGAGATCAAGCTAGACGATTACTGCAGACTTGTATTGCCAACAATTGCAAACAATGATGGAAAAGCTCGCCATTAAACAACGGAGACTGGTGAATTGGTTTAATAACCCACTGCTCCTTGAGAATAACGCTAGACCACCAGTCCTGGATTTGTCAATAGGCTTTATAGGCCGCGGCCTAGGGGCGGCAGGGTCCTAGAGGCGGCTGATTTCAAAGGACGATCACTCGATTTCAGAGGATAAAAGTCAAAAAAGTTTTTTAAACTAAAACGTTAAATCGGGCGGCAAATTTGTTTAAAAAATTTGGTCATACTTAGATTAATTCGCCACGATTTGAGGGCGAGTAGGGTGGAAGCGGGGAGGGGAGAGAAAGGTACGACTTTACCCTCTCGGAAACCTTTAGTTTAGAAGTTATGCATTTGTTATTGAAAATTAGTAAAACCTAACCTCAAAATATTTATGTTTTTTTATTACAAATGATTATTTATTAAGCAATTTTTGTGATACTTAGAAACGACTTTGCTGGATATCTAGATTCTTCGAACCGTATATATATCTATAGGTTCGAAGTTCAAAGCAGGACAGAAGCGAAGCCCAGCTTTGGTCTTCCGCCTAGCTTCGAGGCTAAGGTTTTTTTAAATCTGATAGGGTTGCCAGGTCCGTCTTTTTAGAGTCAAATACCTGTCCGGCCTGTCCATATCTTGTTATGCTTTTGGTGCCTAGTATAAGGGGAGGCTTTGGGTCACATACGCTGAAAAGATATGCGCTCGCTTCGCTCGCTCAATTCATTTTTAAGGAACACTTAGAAACTATTCATACATTTATTAGCGCTACGTGCTATTTTAATACTTGTACTATTTTTATTAAACTAATTATGTGACTAAGACTGAGCAGTAATATCACAGTTTTCATAAGTTTAGCGTGCCGTGTCACACTCGAAAATGCTGTTGTCGTTAGCGTGGCGTCGTGTACTATGAAAACAACCAATTCTCGAAAAATATTACTATACTCGATAATTTTTCGACCCATACCATTTCAATATTTCATAGCCTTTAGTATTTTTAACCGACTTCAAAAAAGGAGGAGGTTCTCAATTCGTATGTTCAGCGATCATTCGTTACCAGGTTAACCGATTTCGATACTTCTTTTTTTGTTTGAAAGGGAATACTTTCGGATTGGTCCCATATAAATTTGATCAAGTTTTGATGATGGAATCTATAAGAAAATCATCAAACATTGCATGAACCCCATACCGGGCCGACTGATTTTGTACCTATGTTGCCCAATATCTTCGGTATTTGTGAACCGATTTTGATGATTCTTTCTTTATCGAATAGCTTATACTTTAAAGATGGTATGCTGATTTTTTTTTTAAAAATTTTACCTCTAAGGTGGGAAAAATAAGGGATGAAATCGGTAAGCCGTTAACTTATGTTTGCACTCAAATGATTCGTTTTGTTGAGGATTATCACTGTATGTATCACTAAAAATAGATGAAATAAGTAATTTTATAAAAAAAATAAACGAAAACATTCAAACTCTCATCGGATTGCACCGACTCCAAAAGTAACTGATTAGGTACTTATGTGTTGATATTATTTTTAGCTTTTCAGTTTTTTGAAGTCGGTTTACTTTTTTTTTTCTTAAGAGTAGTGCAAATCTTGCTCAGTAAATAATTTATAATAAAAAAATACGCATTTTAAGATAGGTCCTACCAATTTTCAAATATTCATATCTCGTAAAATTATTATTTCCCAGAGGGGAGAGTAGTGCCGGGGGGTAGTCCACCCTCCCCTCTCTACTCCCCCCCTAATCATGGGGGATTTATCTAATGACTTTTACCCCTGTTCACAATTATTCTAATAACGAGAAAAAGCTGGTGTAATGAGGACGATAGTTGACAAATCATAAAGTAGCAATTTAAAATTAATTATTATGATTTTGAACTAGGGTATCGAATTGCAGAGGTCAGTAGGGGCGGCAAAGCTTGAATATCCTAATGGCGGCAAATGTGTAAATCCGCCGCTGTAGACCACACTGCACATCCAACGGTCGTCAAGTTAGAGGAGCTGCGACTGGAACCTTTGCGTCACTCACCATACTCTCCAGATCTTGCCACAACAGATTACCACTTTTTTCAAAATTTAGATAACTTTTTACAAGGAAAAAAATTCAAATCTGATGAGGCAGTCAAAACCGCCTTCAAACAGTTCATAGACTCTCGCTCCCAGGATTTTTTTCTAAAGGGATCAATGATCTGCCTATAAAATGGCGGAAGTGTATCGATAACAACGGCGCATACTTCGATTGATGTAATAATAATTTCATTTTAAAATGTTGATTCACTTTTTTTTGGTACTGAACGGCAATTTCATATCATCATCATCATCATCATCAGCCTCTAGAAGTCCACTGCTGGACATAGGCCTCCCCTATAGAACGCCACAGCGAGCGGCTATGGGCTCAATTTCATATGTAAGGACCTAATATATCTCTAAAAGATTTAGTGCACTATAACCATACCCTTGCCTCTACTGTCTATTTATCCGTTTGGCTACTGGTTGACGTAAAGATAATGTTGCTGCAATGTTTTATTTGAACATAATGCCATTGTTCCATGAGGTATAAATCAAAAATTATAACCACAAATTTTATATTTTAAGTAACATTTCTTGATGTCAAATATTTTAGCACCTTATTTGTGATGGTGATGTAAACCAAAGGGCCTAAATAGATAAAAGTAAATTGTGAACCATATTATGGATGCACCAATTACTAACTACTTAAGTAATTTGGTTCCACGCACCTTATTGATATACCGGCCTAAAACGAAGATAAATATTAATAACATCGCCTCTATCTTCAGTATAGTTTGACTCATTCGTGTACTATTATGCATTCGGATATTAGTAAGTTATCCCTTGCCTTTTTAAACTGAACTTGTGACAAGAACAGACAACTAAGTATTTAAAGTTAAAAATTCACATAGTTTTATTAAATAAAGTAGTAGTGTACTTCATGAAAAACTGTAATCGGTGACATCTACCTAAAAATCCCACAACGCCTAAGCATGTTGTTAGCAAGCAAGTTCACTACGGATCGATAGATGGCACCACAATGCTATAGATCCGGATCAGTTTAGGGTTCGTCGTGTTTTTCGTATTGCTGGATCACACAAGATGGCGCTAGTACTGATATAAATCCAATAGGATTCGAACTATTTACTGTGCTTTTGATGAGTCTTTTAATCTATTAGCTACTAATAGTAATTGGGTAATTAATAGGCTATATTAAACCTAGGGGACATTTGGTTATTCCAAAATAGATTGAACTAGTGAACACAACATGCAGACGAAATTGAATAAGTGTTAAAGGATTTATTTGTCAATCTATTCGTGCAAGTTGTTTTGATACAACGTACATTAAATAATATTTAAGAAAATACAATAGAATTTTACCTTTAGCAGTAGGCAGGGTGGTAGGTCTTTGCGCGGGAACCCGATGAGGCGGAGGTTTCCGCGGCGAAGGAGGTGGGGCGAGAGATGTGCGTGCACGCACTGTGACAGGCGACGATGACAGTTTTTGAACCATGCCATTTTTCTTAGCTGAAAGAATACAAAAGGTACTTTACAAGACCGCCAAAATAAAAATAAAAACCCTAAATGTATTCAGGGTTTTAGTATGTTTATGAGATTATTTATTCCGTAATAACTTCTAAATCACACAACCAATTTGGACGTGCGTGGTATTGTCAGAATCCTCCTTAGATACTGTCATCCCGATTGATATATATAAAGTACCTAAAATGCGCACGCGTAAAAATGTTTTTAGTAAAGACTAAAACGGGAATTAACGCAATCATTAATAGGTGCATATCGCTGTTCCAGTCAGCCTGTAAACCACGGTCCGTGTGACACGGTCGAAACATCAGACAAATAAATGGTAAAATATGTACCTATAAATGATCGCGTTAAATCCCGTTTTAGTATTATTCATGCAACGCGAAAGTTTAAAAGTAATTATGTTTTTAGTATTGAAATAAGGAGTTCAACTAATTTATCTTTTCTTCGATCGCGTAGAGAAATAACGTACCTACCCAAGGAAAATGGGTCGAAAGATAAAACATATTTTTTTATAAAAACTGTCCGGTCAACTGATCGATTTAGTATGGAATGGCATCAAATATGGCTGACCATTTACTTACACATTGTAGATGTTACAAGCTGTAGTACACTTTGGATTCATTTAGCACGCTTATATTAAAATTGACGTACTTATTAACCCTTATGCAAAAAAAAACGTATTTAATAGGTACAATACTTCAGTAATGCTTACGAAAGTACTAACCTGTCTCTTTATACCAAAGGTTACCTTTTTAGGGTTCCGTAGCCAAATGGCAAAAAACGGAACCCTTATGGATGAACCCGTATGTCACAGCCAATTTTTTCCGAAACTATACTGTTGAAACTTGGTAAGTAGATGTATTATGTGAACTGCATTAAGATTTTCACACAAAAATAGGAAAAAAAACAACAAATTTTTGGGGTTAGAGTACTTAGAACTAAAACTCAAAAAAAATTTTTCATCAAACCCATACGTGTAGGGTATCTATGGATAGGTCTTCATAGTCTTCAATAATATAGAGGTTAATATAGTTTTTTCCTTTAGCCAAATAATCAGCATATTTGGCTCGAGACATTTGCAATAAAAATACCATAACTATGACTTGATTGTCGTGATGGGTGAACTTTTACTTATATAAGTACCTACAGGTTTTTACGGAACCCTCGGTGCGCGAGTCCTACTCGCACTTGGCCGGTTTTTTCTTTCTTTCGTGTATACTAAGTACTAATAATGACAACTATGCAACCTCCGGTGGAATTTATGCGAATATTAATTTTGTTTGCCATTGAGACGTACTCGTACTATCATAGTTATAAGTAGTACTGTAGTATTTAAATTTCATTGAGTACTGTGCCACGCTGTGATCGAACCAGTTGCGTTGACACACTTTTCAAAGGACACCTCGGCGCTGGCGCAGGCACTATTGTCTCTGATGTGTGTTAGACTTGACTTGCGCAACCAAAGTTACGAAATAGTTAGAAGCTTGAGGCTAGTCTTTATTAGACTCCTTCTCTATAATAATGAGCACAGCTGGATATCTGAAGACTTAGGTGCAATTACGCCTAACTGTTATAGCTGTTAGCTGTTTGAATTGCTAAATTTATAATCATTCATCATCATACAAACTTCCTTGTTATAAAATGTTATTATAGGTACATAATTTATGTAAAAGGTAGTGATATTATTAAAGAAGTAAGACTAATGTAAATTACGATTTACAACTGTTAGTTTTATGTTCAATAACTTTGATAGTTAGTTAAAAAAAAAATATATATTTATTTTATACGTGTATACCAGAAAATTCCGCAAACAAAATGAAGTATGTGTTTAACTAATACTGTTAGTTAGTCTAGCTTGGCTTTTTCCGCACTTAGCCTCATGATTGGGCCATTGTGCGAAAGAAATAATAAAACTAAACCTGTTATTATGTATCAGAACATTTTAACCAAAGTAGAATATAGCTGAATTGAGAAAACTAGTGTTTGCTGACGTGGGTGTATACGATGCTCGTCATGAGCATACTGGTTCAAGTGGCTCAGTGCCACCATGAGTTCTTTCTCATGTGTACGAAGCTAACACTGGCAAGCGACTGCGTTAAATTATTAACACGTTTTTATTATCTTCTAAGTTGATTTGAACCTAATTCTAACTGGCTAAATACGCCAGTACCTACTTTGCAAGTATGTATTATTTAATGACACACATTTTCTAGACATTAATATTAAAAATTATAATATTATGTAGATTGGTAAACCTAAATCCTCGTAAGCTCAACTACAATTTTAGTGGTTATTCAAAAACATACACACAAAAACAGTCTCTAGCGTGTATGATTCCTTAAAAGTAAGTGTATGCTTATGGACCCTATGGTTTTTATTATCAAAATAATAACCTATAGAATTACCGAAAAAAAAATGGCTACCTGATCTGGTTAATAGCTCGGTAATTTGCCTTAAATGCTAAGGATCCCGGGTTCAATATCCGGGTCAGGTCAACTCAGATAGCGATAGTTTCTAAATTTCTCGAGTCTGGGTGTTGCTGGAAGAAGCCCTAGCAAAATTCATGAAAATTGGTTTGTTGTCTAGCGCGCATATTGATATTTATTTTCCTTAAGGAAAACTAATGTTTTAAAAAAAATACGCTTTGGAAAAGTCTAAAAAAATAAGCCAGATAAGCTCCAAGTATGTAGGTATGCCAGGCAGGATAAAATCGCGATGAAATTAGTAATCATTTAAGGATAAGTATAATAGTTTTTATATACCTACTCGAAACCAATTATAACAATTTGCAACAAAAAGACATAAACGAGTCAGAGTATTACTTTAATTAATAAATCACATACTTTTCAATTGTAACTTCAAACACGAATGTTTGCTTGTTTGATAGTATGCTTTCTCAAACTATTCATCTAATTGTGATGAAACTTCGGTGAGTTAACCTTTTGGTTAAGCAGTATTTAGTCGATTTGAAAACCACGCGAACGTCACAGTGGGTAACAGCCAGTGTTCTATATAATAAATTACATATGAATATACATAGGATTGCATTTTGTAGAAAACATTGTTTATGAAAAGCCAAATTGAACCATTTTTGTAGCGGTGATAGATAGATAGATAGATACTTTTTATTGCACACCATACAAGTAAAATACACATAATTTTTACAGAAAGATGTACAATTTAAGTTATTAAGTTGTTTTATCAAATAAATCGCAGAGTTACTCTTGACTGCATTAATAGGAAAACCTGTCTGAATGTTCAGGTTTATGAATTCTGAAATCAGAATCGAGAGCTAAGTACTTATACTCAAACCATTTCTTTTAGCTGACCTGCACACTGTCTAACGCGACGCTGTCTAAGCACTAGTTAGGTGTTATATAAGTCAACCTCCAGTGCAAACGGGCTTATTATTTTTATTGTTAACGATTGCAATGGCACAGACATATCGTGCTTTAATCATAGCAAACAGAACGGACGTGGTTGCGTAAGATGTTGCTGGCGAATCAATCAAAACGCTATTAGAGACTTATTCGCTCCGTTGATTCTGCGTCTAATAACCATTTAACTATGTAACGTCCATTCAAGCTCCCTGCTTCCTTCCTCTTCGTTTAGTGCTAAGTAATTCCTGTCTCATTTGTCGTTTTTATCAAAGGTCCTAGAAATTTTTTTGCTTTGCATGTTTTAATTTTTATTTGCTACAATTAAAACTTATTTTAATATAAAAGCGATAAACACTACATTGGGTATTTTACAAAACAAGAAACTACTTGAATTTCTTATAAAATCCTATTTAACCCAATGATATAAAAAGAATTTCTAGTTATTTCAAACCCGCTTTCTGAACTTGTTCTTACATGCACCGAGGATACAGATAACAAACGATGAGTATTGCGTCGCAAATCAGAACTAAGGGATTCTAAACCAAACCGGAGTCTACTACGTAGTAGGGTAACCTATTTACGTTTATGTATGCATATGCACAGTGCATGACTCACCCTGCACAGGCGGGGGTTGAGGCGGCGTGGCGGGCGGGCGCGCGGGGGTTGTCGGCGTTGGGACGCTTTCCCGCTTTTTGCCGTTCCCTGGAAAAATGGAAATTTGACACGTTAGTAGAAGCACAGTAAAATAAAAATAACAATAAGGGGGAAATCAATTTATTGACAGATAGATGTCAATTATTTTGACGTAAAAACAAGTACAATTTTTCAACTGTGGGATCTAGACTTGGCTATTGAATTATTTATATAAAGCTGAGTATTATTTCGATTAGTCATGATCACAGGTAATGTAATATTATCAGTGAAACTATGTGAAAGTGTTTCCGTGTTGTTACTTTAAACTTTTCCACATAATTGCAATATACTTGAATAAGTGATACAATTGTTAAACATCCCAACAATCTTACAAAAAAAACTAAGCTTTCTGATCAAATATCTCCACTTCGATGTATTTTATGATCAAATAAAGGTAACAGTCAGTAATTAGGTATTCATGATTATTTAAGGCTTTGTAGTTTTGTATTCAATTGTAAATAGTCGTCAGTAAAATTTTAAACCCAGAATATTAAATATCAGTCTTTCATGTCTCTTAAATATCTTTCCTGCTTAAGAGCCATTTCACATATTTAGCGCAAAATCTAATATTTTGAGTGCCTAATTTGCAACCTTAGGAAGATTTTAAGAATTTTAAATACATGCAAAAGCAAGCACAATCTTTAGTTTAGATTTTTAACGTTTTGCAAATAACACCATTTTTTAGTTATAAAATTATAAATCTGGCCACCGCGATTGACGAAGTGTTTGCCTTGTCAACTTCAAGCAACTAAATCTTTATTTACATTCATTATAATTGCTAAAAAAAATACACCAACATATTAGATATATAATTTTGTCGACGTTTAATGTACAAGAAAATAACATTTTTATCACAATAACTCTAAATAAAAATGTATGTAACTTTTTTTCGAAAAAATGGCGCTAGTTGACTATGGAAGTTTGTGTTAATACCTTTAATTTCAATTTCAATTTTATTGACAATTCAAACAGGTAATTAGACTCAAAAACACTAACAACTCAACCTAAACCTTAATTTACAATGCATATGCGTCCGCTCTTAACTAAAAGGTTAACTGACTGTAAATGCCTCTTGGTATTAAGTTCGCTGTATCTATATTTTTGTGGCATTAAGATTAGATAAATAACATCACATATTTTATTTTATTTTGATAAGGCTTAGTGATTAGTCTCCTGTAACTCTGCCTACAATCACCTACGTAATCCCATCTTACTCCTTCGTGTAAAATATTATGAGCACGTGAAGAATAGGATTTGCACTCATAAGATTTCTATAGGTATCCGAGTAAACATGTGATGAGATCTAATAGGTATTGTAACACGTATGTTGTCCCTTTGTTGCTGATTATAATATTATTTAATACATTATTAGATAAATCACATTAAACATATGTACATATCAGTTTAGACTCAAATAATGCGTCTTATAAAAATAACCAAAATATAAATAAGCATGTACCTAACAGCTTTTTAGGCAATCAATATGTAATGTACTTACTACGAATGTCTGAAGATACTAGGCGCATTTGTGAAAATTCATTATAATAAAATTCACGAAAATATGATTAGCAGTTAGCTATAGGTATAATACTCGTATGAATCCATGTATCACATTACTACGATATGGTGTGATTAAAAGTTCCCCATTAAAACATAAGGAAATACAATTAAAATATATAAATATATCAACGACAATGCGCTATTTTTTGATACTTTATATAAAGATGCGGTAACTATTTCTTGTCAAAAGGCTTTTTATAATGTAACTAATATGAGAACCAGCTATTGTTATCGAATACCTGAATAATACGAGTGAATAGTAACTTAATATTATCACCATAATAATATTGAGTTATAATTATTAATCAGAGCTTTTAATTTGATATTGAGAAACCTGATCTTAATTTTGCGTTATGAAACTACATTGTTTTTTTTATTTTAACATTCTAAAATGTTAATGTAAAAAACCTTTGTAAATTTCATCAAGTTTTAAGTTTTATCTTAGGATTTTTTTTAGATTTTTAAGATTTGCTAAATGTAAGGTCGGTCACATGTCCATTTTTCGTTCTCTTTTGGGTACATGCTATATTTTACCAATGACGATTAGTAAAAGCTGGTTAAACTTCTCTCTTAAATAAAAAAATAAAAAATAAACAATAATGCAAGTACTTCCAACTTATATAAGTTGGAAGTATTTCTAAAACAATACAATTTAGTTTCTTACTACAGTTGATTTATTTGTTAAACTTGACTGATTCACTACTTAACCAATAATAAGTAAAGGTATCGCCCGTCGTTATAACTTCTTCTATTGAAAACGTGTACCGTCATTCAACTAGGATACGAACAAAAGCCAACCATTTTCACGAGACCAAATTCAAGTTAACGTGTTTCTAAAGGTTCATAAACTCAATAAATAAGTTATAGGAAACAGTCAATGACCGTTGCTTGAACTCTAAACTACAACTTCATATTATTGTGAGCACTAAACCAAACTTTCATGTAAAATATTAATATTCAGCATCTGCATATCTAATTGTTAACGCCATTATTACTCACCTCTAGCACCAAAAGATCCGAATCTTTCTCGATTTACCGCTATTTTATATTTTTTATCACTAGGAACCGGTAGCTTGGACGGATATTTCTCGGAGCTGCTCCTGTACAATTTTTCTTTTGACCCGTGAGCCCCCATCTTCGGCTTCTTCATCAATATTCAAGGCATTATACTATTTTTACATATTCAACGTTCACAAACAGGCACTCTTAGGAACTGCGTCACCTCATGTCTATTCCAACATCACTTGAATGTCACATCACTATACAGTTCACTATCTGTCGATATCATCTACATCGGACTGTTTGCAGGCGTGCGCTACTATGTTAAAATTAAAACGATTTAGTACCGTTATTGCAATAACTTATTAGTGATAGTGTGGTGTCATAATTTTAGATATGTTTGATAAATTACTGCTATTAATAATAATGAAATATTTGCGTCCATAAACAAAGTTGAGGACAAAGTGAATATTAGGTATAAAATTACACACGTGTTTGGTGTACGGCGGTCAACAAAGCTTATTCGCTGATATAATTATAAGATTAAACGAACTTACCTTAAGTGAAGTTCAATCTTAATTATACGCAGCTGATTGTTTGAGATATATTTACGAGTAGTACCGATGTTCTACAACAGCGTCGGGTCACAATGTTTTAAAGCTGGAAAAGAAAAAACATTTATCCCTGCAAATGGCAACATTTGTTGGTAATGTCATTACGTTTAAAGACAGCCTTATGAGCAACCCTGTAATATACTGGGATAATACAAAGTATTAGTGGGTGGGTTTTTGGGACTGTCATATCTCAAACAATCAGCTGCGTATAATTAAGATTGAACTTCACTTAAGGTAAGTTCGTTTAATCTTATAATTATACTTGCTGATTGTTTGAGATATATTTACGAGTAGATGTTTGAAGTTCGGTTGCGAATAAGTTGCTTATTAGTTTAGAAAATGCCAAAAAACATTTTGAAAACTAAGTACAATCCGGAGACGTTTGATGGCAAATCAAAACAAAAAAAGGTACTTTTATTTAATCATATCTTTTAAGTTTAGTGCTAAGGCTGAGTAACTAATGAATTCACGTAGAATGTCTGAAATTCTGAATGCGTCAAGAGTAAAATTACGTTCCATTTAGGTCTCACATAATATATTGCACAAGCCAGGCCACAAAATAATAACTAGTCTATTACGATAGTGTTACATCACACTTTTTTTTTTTTTTTTTTGTAAATATATTTTTATTTTATTATCTGATTATAACAACAATGTCCATTGTTAGCAAATTCCATAATTGAGTGATTAAACATCGAAAACAATTGTTCCTGAAGACCGGTTGTAAGACAAATATGTTGTTATAAGTACTGTAAATACTTATTTCAATAGTGTTCTAACAAAAAAAAAACAAATAAAAAGATTAAAATGAATATAACGAAAGGAGTATATTATAAATTTAAAAAAAAGCAGGTGCGCAATCATAATATCTTAGCGTATGATTACAATTAATATTTTTACTAAAGGTGGCAATAATGATTAAAAATATTTATACTTTAAATGATAAAAGTCTTTGACTGCCACAAACTAGACACAATAGAAAATCTATTGTTTGCGGCTCCGCGTAGCGCTCAACGTGTTAACAATCAATTATTATATTCTTTTATTTTTTATCTCAGCTAAGGCCGGTAATCTATAGAATCAGTACGGGAAATTCCAAGTAACTGACCTATGTAATTAAGTTGGCATATTTGTTATTGTTGAGGGTTCATCCTGTAAAAAGTTTTTTTTTTTTTTTTTTTTTTAATTGGTTAAAAACATTAATCGTTATGCATTATGCAACTTTTAATCTAGTCACTTAATGAATGGGTGACCGTGGTCAAACAACTTCAAGTTTAATCACTTTAGTCACTTATTGGATCAACCTCAGGTTTGGTCACTAAATGGATGGGTGACCGGGGTTCTAGAAACCTCAATTTTGGTCACAGCTGTACGGATGACCATAGTTAAGATACATCCTTATTGCTACCGAATGTTAATATTATGGAAATAATATTGCATAATTTGGTTGAAAATATCGATTGAATTCAATACGGTAGCTTATGCTTTATATTTAGCAAGATAGAGCGTATAATCGGATCATAAAACCAAATATTTTATCAGTTGATAATATTGTAAACTAACAGAAAAAAATGTTCTTTAACAGACTCAGTTATAGCTTTATTTGAATGCAGCAATGTAGGCATAATTTTAATAAATGTAACATTAAGTTATAATGTGAAAGAATGTGTTAATTTTTTTAATTTTTTTTTTTTTTTTTTTTTTTTTTAATTTTTTTTTTTTTTATTTTTTTTTTTTTTTTTTTTTTTTTTTTTTTTTTTTTTTTTATTTGCTATGGTAGAAAATATTATTGAATACGTTAAATGTATTTATCAGTTCGACATCTGTTTTAGCTCTATATTGCCCATCTCTTATTTTTATTGACTGTTATTGGGCAGTCAACGGGTTAAGTGTTTACCAACAGGGAATGGTTCTATCTGAGACATGTTTCTACATGTACAGGTTAATTATGGTATCTACTAAAATGTCTGGTTACTAGGCTTTGTTTTTGGAATTTACTTCCATATTTTTTATTTATACCTAATTGATTTAAATTAAGTTTTCTACATGAATTAATTATTTGAAGTACAATTATTCTTAATGTATTATTTTCCATCACACATTATTGTCAAGATTGTCATCTTCTTTAGTAATTAGTAATTACAAGAATACTTTGTTCAGAAATGTAGTTTCAATATGTCATATTTAAGGAAGTTCAAGCCCTGACATTATGTAATTTTTATCAGGACAACAGGTATTAGACTGTTCCTGTTTTAGTGACTTAAATGAAATAAAAGTAATCTCTAAGATTATATTTAAGGTAAAGGATTATTGGTATATCACAATAAGTACATATGTAGGGGTACCTACTATGTTCTTATTGTGAATTTATCTATTCTTAATTTTGAGAAATGTCTGTCTTAATGGTAATTTAAAAGGGATATTTCAATTTTAAGAAATTGAATAGGTATAATGATTTTGTTAGTTTATGATCAGAACTTTTGTAATTAGAAGCAGTTCCTTAGCATGTGATAGGGGTCACAGCGTTATTTTATTTTATTATCATAAATATATAAAAAACAAAAGATCTATTGAAATTACTAAATTAGTATTAGGTAAATGATCATCACATAGCCTTTATGTTAATTCAGCGGTTACAGAAGTCTACCTTAATAAGGTTTTATTACATTAATTTTTTATAGTCCTCAATTAATCATAACAAGATATTCAGAAGAAGGTCAGCCAAAGAAAAGATGGTTCCACACATATAGCTTGGGCTTGACTGGAAAAAGACTCAGCACAAAAGGCTTAATAAACAATAAATAAATAGTTATATACATATTACTAATCTTACAGACTTTTGTCCATCTTATACTTATTTCATATCGTTATGATGGAGGACTGAACAAATCAAGCGTTCCCAATAGTTTTAAAATGTATCTTATTTTGAATAATGGTACTTATGTAAGTACATATTTATAAATAGGTATTCTTAGTACATTACATTGTTTACCACAATGAAGTAAAGGAAAGGAATCTGGAATATCTAGGTTATTATTTAATTAAATAATGTAAGCCTAATATTTTAAGGGTTTTTATGGTACTTCCATAACACCTTTACTTTTCAATTTGTTTGTGGCATTAACTTTGGATTAGGGTTAATAAATTGTAACCTTAAGGATTTCTATGCAAAAAATTTTAGACATGAAGTATAAGCAGATAAGATGGCATCTGATTTGTCACAAGCTGGATTTTATAAACGTTGTCTTGTCAAAATCCTTGTTTCACTGCAATTTTGCAGGACTATTTATTTCTTCCAAGAATTGCATAAGTGCAATAATACCTTTAAATACTAATTAATTAGTAAAAGATTGGGTTAGTTATATAATTTCTTGATAAATTATTCAGTAGTGCAACTTCATTATCTGACTATGGTAAAAACCAAGAAAGGGTTATTTTGGAGTTTTGAACCAAACAATGGATTCATTAGCGCAATGGCTAAGACTTTATAATAGAGATTTGTGATTTATAAGATGGCCAGTAAAGTAATCCATAGCTTTGATAAGTAAGTATCTGTATCTCTATTGTAACCTTCTTTCTTGAGGTAAAGGGCTTTTCACAATAATTCCGGTTTGAATTTTCTATCTCCATCCAATCCCTTAGGAACTAGTTAAAACCATCTATGTTTATTTGTAATAGTATTTATCAGATATTAGCACTATTGTCTGACAATAGTAATATTATAGTGTTGTGTTGATTTTGTACAATTGGTTTTTCAATTTTATATAGTATTGTTTCATACTATCATCACATCAGCTTACAGTGCAAGATTTCAAATAATTTGTTTGATTTTTCATTTGTTATGTATGTAATATAACACTAATTGCATAGCAATAGGTTAGTTAATATAACAAGTGAGCCTGCTTGTTTGTCCATAATTTGTTTTTATTCTCTTAGTATATTAGCGCTTGTTTAATAATGAGTGAGCCTGCCCATTTCTATATACTGTCTATTTGCTTAGTAACAGTAGGACTTGGTGTTTAAAAATGAGTGATCCTGCTCATTTGTCCATACTATTTGTTGTCTCATGATAGTAGCGCTAGTTGATTGAAATTGAGTGAGTATGCTTGTCTGTCCATACTATTCTATCCACTTGGTGGTAGCGTTAGACATCTAATATTTTTGTGTACTTGTTCAAATTTAATTTTCATGGTATTGCAACATATACTGTCATACTGTCTTCCCGCTTTGTGAAAGCGCTTAATGTCAGGTCATTAGTGCACCGGCTCAATTTTCAGTTTTCCTGATATTGCAACATACTGTCTATCCGCACTGTGATAGCGCTAGATGGCAATTAATTGGTGCACTGGATCAATTTCCATTTTCATGGTATAGCAACATACTGTCTATCCGATAAGTGATAGAGCTAGATGTCAAATAATGGGTGCATTGGCTCAATTTTCATGGTATTGTCTATTGCCCATTATGTATATACTACCCAGGCGTTTGAAGTTTATTTCAGTAGGTAATTTGTAAAGTTTTCTCAACACCCAGCCATTGCGTTTCCACTTCAATTTCATTGATATAGACTGAAGCCTGAGGAGGCTGCTTCAATATTTTCTATGTGAGTCTCCATACTTGTGTCATGGTTTCTTCATCTTGCTGTTTTCTAATTTTCTTAAGTTTTCCTTATTTTCATAAATTGTATATTTACTAGGTATCTTCAGTTTTGGGGCGAACTGGAGCTTAATCTTGATAGCTCTGTATTTCATTTTCAACTTCTATTAAGTTTTTTAGAAGAAAAAGTAACAAGATTATAATTTAAAAATGACTTTTAGGTTAGATTCTATCAATCAATTATACGTTAGGTACATAAGTAATTCCTTCATAGGAGAATATCTATAATTCACAAAAGGAAGTAAAGTATTTGATTGTACATACCTGTAACTGGAACTAATGAATACTTAAGTTGATTCCATTAATATAGCGTTAAAAAACAAACCATAACCGCGCCTGATTATGGCGCTCATCCCTTGTTGATTTTTGGCTGAAATTCACTATAAACCTTATTGTAAACACAATCCACATAGAGAACTGTATAATAGCATTCTAAACACTAACTTTTAAGCTACAAATAGAGTAAATAATAGTTATTTTACACATTTTATTGCAAGGACTACGTGCCCGCGCTGTCACAAACAATCGTAATGACATTACCAACAAATGTTGCCATTTGCAGGGATAAATGTTTTTTCTTTTCCAGCTTTAAAACATTGTGACCCGACGCTGTTGTAGAACATCGGTACTACTCGTAAATATATCTCAAACAATCAGCAAGTATAATTACTGCAATGCTTTAGTCTATTTCTGTAAGCGAGTCACTACGCACTTCCAGTCTAAAAAGATCTCCCGTTTAAAGCACTCCGCCTCTTTCAAACAACAGTTACAACTATGGCGAGAGAAATCTCGGAGCTCGACACGAATCGGTAATTTCACGCTTTAACAGTGTGTTTAAAAAGGATATTTTCTGAGAGCTCCTTAACTTTGCCATTTGTCATTCAACGTTACATTATTACACAAAGTATTTTGTATTTTCAAAGCATTTAGTCAGCGACAGATGTGAAAATGTCTTTAAGTCAAATCCTTTTAAGTGATCGTAAACTTTGAAATATGAATTTATCTATCATTAGTAAATACAAGGCCTAATATTACCTACATTTAGTGTTTTACCTACGTTACCTACGTTATAGAACTTTAAGTCGAACACTGCAATGAATGGACGACCAAATAATGTTTAACTGACCGTATAGAAAATACTTATATCTTGACAAGTATAAAATTACTGACTCGGTGCAAAAGAGAAACCGCACAGGTTCATTTCCGATCGGAGATAGAGCTTTACGGAAGACTGGTCGTATTAGGCGTCATATTTTCTAAGTAGATAAGTGTAATAAAATATCTTTCTATTTGCAATCGTACTGTTTCGCTCCTAACAAATGGTTACAAACGAATTGAAGTGTCATTTGAGGTCTCGTATCGTAAAAGTTACGAAGTTAAAAATATATTTTGAATAAAAAATTACGGTATAAAGTTTTACAGTATACTTTAAATTAATCACGTAATATCGTTCAATCTTTCTTCGCTTTTTAAGTAATTCTAAGTTAAGACAATTTTAAATTTAGCTCGGAGCTAATTGATCCCAATTTAGCTGCGTCAGTTCAACAAACATAATTCACCTAATTAACTAAAACGGCGCTGTGATTTTCAAGTCATTACCCCGATGATTTTTTTACGGGCGCGTTTTTTAGATATTTATAGTTAATGCTTCTCGTAGTAAAAGTTTTTTCTAAAGTCACTTGCTTATAGGCGGCCCTTATACACCATTGTCTTTCTGATCAGATGAACGGATCAAGACAAATCAAAAGATACAATTTAGCTTCCGACTCGTTCGTTCTCTCGAAATAGAGGATAGGTATGTAAGCAATGGGCAATATTATGGAGTGAGCGCCTACAGACAGCTAGATCCGATTGAAATCGGAAATAATTGCCGAAGAAAATCATCTGCGTTCTGAGACGAGCTAGGATCAGTCACATTTACTGATTTACAGATGTTAGCTTCTATAAAATGAATTCCCTTAGGGTGCGACAGGGGAATAATGTATAATTCATCATTTTAGAAGTGAAACATAGGAAAATTCAAAGGACAAGGTCAGTTTTTGGTCAAATCAAAACTAAAAAATAATATCATTTTAATTTAAGATAACAGACAATTTATCTTATCTCAAAATTATGAAAGTTATAAATAAATGAAGTAAATAGTTAAGTGAGTTATTAAAAAAAAAACGATTTTTTTAACTAATATCTAACGGTTTTTACCGGTATTAAAAATACAGGGTTACATTTGAAGGTAGTGCCAATTTTTCAAGGACTACTCAGAATCAGTAACTAAATCTATCTACGTAAAAAACATACTCTGTTGTTTCATATCTATCTTATATCTATCTTTCTTATATATAAAACGAAGTCGGGTTAGTTACACTATTTATAAGTCGAGAACGGTTGGACCAATTTTCATGGTCGCGGATTTGTTGTATTTGTCTTTGCCCCGAATAGCAAAATAACTACTAAAACATAGGAAAAAATCACAAAAAATAATAATTGACAGGCGGTACGAAGTTCGCCGGGACATCTACTCGTAGTTAGATAGAAAAGTATAGCATAGTTAAAAAAAAGAGTTATTCCGGTCTGATCCCCTGAAACCGATACCCTAGGGGATCGGTTTTATTTTATAATATTTTCTATTCCGGTCTGATCGACCGTGCAGGGGATCACAAATAAATTCAAATATTATGTTCCGGTCCGATACCCTATAGTTATCTAACAGATTATTAGGACAGTCATCATCAAAATATACGTATGTTTATTGAAATACAGAATAATGTTCGTAATGTAATGAAGACCTGTACTAATAAGGAACAATGACTCCAGATTTTGGCCAAGACATTGCACCCGATTTGAACGCTGTTCCCTTGACCCGAAACCACGGCTTCGGCCGTTATGGTCCCATTCCGTTAAGCACCCGGCCGCGACGCCCCCAAGTAAAATATCAATTTTTTGGCACTTGGCACATATTTTAACAAATGCTGTTGAAAACAAAAGTGTTTTTGATATTAAATATTTTTCATTTTTCATTTTTAACTATTTTTGTTTTGTGGTGTGTTTATTCTGTTACCTACTACTACTACTATATTTTTTTAATTTAAAAACGTCTATTAGAGTTGATGATGTAATGATTATAAGATAATTGTGGCACTGTAAAGTACTGTAGAAGACTGGTAAAGTATGTTGATATAAAAATAAAACACTTGAGTACAATATTGTATGTAGAGAGAAGTAAAGGCGATCGCTCTCCACTATGTAGGCTGCACACTTATAGATCGATATTAGATAGATACCTGATTTTTCATGATTGTAGCCTTAATTTCATTTCATTTTTGTACTCGGCTGTACTTCATTAAGTATCATGACAAAAAGAAACATCGGGGGCGTCGCGGCCGGGGGCGTACCGGAATAACATTTTTTTCAATGTGGGTGCGTGGCGGCCGGGTGCGTAACGGAATGGGACCATAACGGCCGGACCCGAAACCACAGACCAATAATGTGTGAATACTGTACATTTACAACTTTATGTCTATGCACACACGCCTTAAAGTGGCGCTGAAATAAAACCGGACTGCCATTATCTGTGATGATTTTATATAGTAATTTAAAGCTCTATTTTTGTTATTTAATTACGATGATATTTTTTAAATATTATTCGGGTTTGTCCAAGTGACGATATCAAATGCTTGTGATAATTCGATGGACTTGAACAAATGACTTAAAAAAACAAATATTTTTTAAATAAACAACTGTTTTTTTATTGACTGTACTTCCCTGTCAAAAATAGTAAGGGGATCAGCCCGGAATGCCAAAGTTTATAGTGGATCGGACCAGAGTTAAAAAAAATAATAAGCAGGGGATCGGACCGGAATAACTAAAAAAAAAACGAAGACGCACTTTTATATTATTCTCTAGATCTTATTTTTAAAAGGACATTGTTCTGCGTCCATACATTGTTCGCCTAAGAACCAACGGTAATAAAAAGTACCTTTCTAGGTTCGATATGACACGCATTTGTATTTATGAACAATAATTCTTGAAGGACACTTCTGAGAACTTATTTATTAGCATTTATCATAGTGATTTTGAGGTTATGTTTGATTGTCATAAAACATTATAATGTAGGCACTTTAAGCACAGAATTTAACAGTTATCATGTCATACTAAGTACTTGTTTTAGTATACCTACTTCTATAATTCACTAGCAATGTCTTATAATATACTTATTATTAATTACTCTACAATTACCTACCTACTTATTTAAATTCTATTTCTTATCTTGGGATTTCTCTGAAGAATACAGAAGACAATAAGCAATACCTACCTATGCACTAGCACTAATTAAGAAAATGAAACTCAGGTTGTGATGACATAGGTATTTATTTTATTTATAATAATAAAAAACAATTAACTACTCTAATTAGGCATTTGATCAACATTTTCGAGCAAAATGTAATCTAAGAATTGTCCAGGGGAGTTTATATTCTCTATCAGGCCCAAGTTATATACCATAATATTGTGGTCATGACATGTGCCCAACAAAACAAATACTACAGTAATTATTAATTGCAATATGGCGGTTGATTTCTGTATGCACATGGTGACTCTGAGCATTTAACAATGAACAACCACATAATATGCAAGTTTTGGTGACCCGCAGTAGGAGTTGAATCTTGTGAGGCTATTGTTGCACTTCTCTCAGATATCAATGTGTGACAAGCATCACAAATGTAGTCAGCCAAAGTAGCCTGTAATATAAAAAAATAATTAAATCAAGAGAAAAATGTTAATTGACTCAATCAACTTTATGCAATAAAATAAAATGTTTACAATTGAAACCAAGCTTAAAACACTTACAATCCTTGGTGTAATCTGTTGTTGTACTTGTAACAGGATAACATTATAATCTTAAATATGTTATCTCACAATAAATTAATGTTATGTTTAATGCTTCTTAAAGGTACTCTTGTGGCTTTAGTACCTTTTGATGGTGATGGCAATAATTACAATTTTGTAGCCCTTTCAGCTCTTTGCCAGCAAGAATGAGAAATGTAATGTGATGCATGAACCTAAAATCATATTAAAATTGACAAATTACTGAATTATAATTTTAAGTGTTAATGATTCCAGTTTTTATTTAAAAAATACATAGCTGCAAAGGTCTTTCTAAGAGGATGTTTTTGATAATGACATGATGTTGCGTTGATATGATAATTGATGTGCTTGTGTGCGGAGTGGTAACACCATATTACAATGCGCACAGTTCCTCCCAATTGAGCTCATGTTTGTAATTGCTTGATTGGCTTCAATCCATCAAGTCGTACATATGAAATCATGAGGCTGCACCTGGAATTTCATGTTTTTTTGTGATTTAAATGATAATTATGTAGGTTAAAAATGACTATAACTTATACTTTCCGAAATAAACTATGTTAAAACTTACGGAAAGCCACCCATTATTGTATGCAGTAAATAATCTGTTCATCTTTCAGCACCATAAAGCCACTAGCTGAACCACAACATTATGTAGATTCCATCGTTAGTCCGTCATGAATGCAGAGTCCGTAATAAAACAAGCCAGATAGGTCGGTAAAGAGACGTATCGATATCCGTTGTTAGAGCCTTGTCGTTATTTATAAAAACATAACACAAAACAATTTAACAATTGCACCCCGATTCTGAAAATGTTTTTCAAAGGGCTATTTCAACGTCTTGTCATCTGTCAACGTTACTGCCACTTTTATTTTCTTTGCATGGCACAAATCTGATTTAGCCCAATGAAGTTACAATAAATTGTTTTTATTTTAATGAAAACGTCGATTTCACAGTATTATATTTCCCTAAGACACATAATATTAAATGTTTATTCATTCTATTTACTATTTACTTACTAAAATAAGTGACTGATGGTATTGTCACATTGGCCAAATCACCGAAGCCACGTATGGGCTTCTGTGATTGGCTATCTGGCACAGTAGTTTATAAAAATATTTTGTACAAATGATAGAAATCATAAAATTCCTTTTTTATTTGATTTCACGATCCTGAAGTGTCCGTTACTAAGTAATTAATGGTAATTAATGCAAAAAATAAAACAAGAATTATGGTAATAGTCATATGTGTGTTGATTCTTAGGCGAGTTTTAACAATGTCCTTTGGCACTTTCTTGCAATGTAACCCTGTATATGCTATACAAATAAAAAATGGATTAATATAGAATTCAACATTTTGGTGACCCGAAGTAAAGCTGGGTCGGGTCTTTAGTACAGTATAAGCGACAAGAACAATAATTTAAAACAATAGATTAAAGTCGGTATTCAATAACAACGTGACAAGAAGTCCTAATTCTTATTTTACTTGATATTAATTAAGACAGATGTGTTCGAAGTCGAACGCACGCGCATTAAGCTTTAAGCTTAGCTATAATAGTCCGTATTAGTCATTCGAAAACGCAGCAAGTGTAACCAGGTTTATTGCTATTTTGGTGGGCAGTGCTTTCAGGGTTAAATAATTCAAAGACAGTTGTGTCCTTATGGACGACTTTAGACTATACATTAAATGGCACAGAGCTGTGATGTATTTTTAGACACATAACGTTACTTTATACATTTTCTCCTGGCCGCGGAGAAGTATTATTTGTTAAGGGGCCGTATATTCACAGCTTTACCTTAGACTATGTACCATCTATATCGTTTTTCGCATAAACACATTCAATAAAGTATCAATACTAAATTAGTTGTGTGGCGTATATTTATTTGTTCAGTTATATTAACCCAAATTGTTTACACACAATCTGATATTTCATTTATTTAATTTTCATTTCAAAGATATTTTTTATAAGTTAACCAATTGGAATACTAATTTCTATGCATGTTTTCTTTCTGTTATTAATTTCTGTAACTTTCTTTAATTTGGCATTAAAAAAAAAACAAATCGCGGCTCATGTACATTTAGCACCTTTCGATTACGATTGACAACCGATAAGTTGTTAGACTTGCTAATCACGAGACATTAAATATGATAAAACTCAACATCCAAGCGGTCTCATGTGACCGCATAATAATGGTCTCAATTACGGATGCTGGATGAGTGTCATGCCGAGTCACGTGATTTTTCGGATGTCAATTCGTTATCGGACGTATAAACCTAACAAATTAAAATATCATCTACTTATTATATTTCTAACCCATGATAATTTACGAACAATTAAAAAAGGTCGTGTTTTTACCTGGCTAGTTTCAGATGTCCTTTTGTTAAAGGACGACCTCCGTAGCCGAGAGGCGAGCATACCGGACTTGGTGTCACTATCTATGAGATCCCGGGTTTTTTCCGGGAGATTCCCGGGCGGTCAATGTAGAAAAATAACTTTTCTCTATTGTCTCGGGTCTGGGTGTTGTGGCACCGTCGTTGTTTCTGATTTTTGTAACACAAGTGCTTAGCTACTTATCATAGGATCAGATCAATGTATGTGATATTGTCCAATATTTATTTATTTTATTTATTTATAAAGGATTGACACAAATCAATGGTTATTCTAATTTATTAGGTTTTTACAACCAAATGAACAAAACATTTTCGTAGTAGGCCTTCAGCCTCCCTACCTGGTCTATTCCAATGTAAGTAAAGACGTCAAGTAAAATGTGTGTAATATAAGGTAAAGCTAAAAGCTTCAAAAGGAGTATCATCATCATCCACAGCTCTATCTTTTCACCAAACATTGGGTTTATCTCGTTTAACAATATGACATTTATGTGCAGTAGAGATTAAATTGGCGTGATCTAAGAATGATATTTTTCCAAGCATTTTTGTAGTGAGAGTTAGGTTTAATGACACCCGCAACACCGCATTGATTAGCGTAACAATTAAGTACCATTTTAGATGGTGCGTGGTGATAAAGTGTGTCTAGAAAATATTATAGCATTAACATTGTACGAGATGTTGCAAAGGCAAGATTTTTAAGAGGTTTTTAGCTAGCTAAGTAACTCTCATATTTCTTTATTGGTTATCTATTCAACATTCAAGGTTCTCCTCTTTTGGAAAGTGTAAGTACCTACGCATTTTACTATATCTTTAAAGAAAAGCACTATTATAAACACAACTGATAAAATTAAAGCATGCTATATTTATTACACTGCAGATGCCATGTTCGGAACAAAAATGTTGGCACCAAAGCAACTCTTTGAGAAACTAATTATATATAAAAACTAAATAGCCAATTAGCAAACATGTAGAGACAAATCCACGGAGCAAATTACTATTCTTGTGATGATACTTTATAATGAACGTTTTTATCACGGTCTGTTTCTGATGCTAAATGTGTGAATAAACAGTTGCTAAAGTATTTGATGCTAATGTCAGTGAAAGGGTCAGAGTAATAAGACATTGTGTTGAAACATTAACATGTCCTCACAATGTTGGCTGGCAATGGCATTAAGACCAGCAGTGCGGCAAAACTTCGCAATCTGACAGTTTGGGACGCATGCGGGCGGAAAATATGGAGACCATTTAAAATTTTCGAAAACGTACTTAAAAGAAACATCAATCTTTAGTTACAGAATACTTAACTATAAAGTAAATTATACAATTAGTCTATTTAGTTAGACGACCTCCGTAGCTGAGAGGCGAGCATACCGGACTTGCGTGTCGCTATAAAAATAACTTTTCTATATTGTGTCGGGTCTGGGTGTTGTGGTACCGTCGTTGTTCTGATTTCTATAACAGAAGTGCTATGGCTACTTACCATAGAATTAGAGCAATGTATGTATGTGATGTTGTCCAATTTAAAAAAAGTAAAGTAATAAAAAAAAATGTAACGGGTAATATGAGACTACTAAGTAACTTCTTTTTTTTCGTGTCAATGATGCTAATAAAATATAAGCTATTATAGGTAGGTATATTCAAGTTGTGACTGTGATTATTACATTAAGTTTAATTGTTTTTGTAATAAGGGAAAAATAACGATGTCATCTGACATTAATTAGAGTCCATTAATTTTATCGTGCTTGGCAAATTTTTATCAATAGTTTCTATTTTCATTAAAACCCAATAATAAAACAATAACATCACAAAAATAAACACATCGGTTGTTTGTCATGTCACGTCATCAATATATAAACACTCGCACGCAAATATATCATAAAATAGGGAATCATTATCACAGGGCCACGTAGTAGTAATCGATAAGCATATTTATTTTATTTATTTTGTAGATGCACTGACGTTTATGACCGCACGTATCATATAAAATACACTCGTGTGTCACACAAAATATAAACCGGTGGAACTAGCTGTCGAGTGTCACAGACTAAACACTAACCGGGGCTAGCTCGAGACTGCAACTACGTTGAGCATCGTTGCTAGGTGCTACCCCACCAGACTGTGATCGGGTGAGGTAACGATAAATAATATGTTCTGGTTATACTATCACCTTAATGATATGGTAATAACATAATATATATATAGATAAATACTGGTATGCTATGAAATAATCATCAATCTTGATTAAATAATTAACTTCTTAGCGCGGCTAAACACTGTACCTAAACTGGATTAAAGTTTCATTACCTGCCAAATATGCAATAGAAAATTAACTCTAAAGTTTGCTACCGTTTTCGTTTGGTATTTTGATTAAGTAATTGACGATACATTGTTCTTATAAACGCACACAAAGCGTAAAAATAATTACATAGATATAATCGTATGATCTAGGTTGTAGATAAATAAGCTATCATGTAATCCAAACTCTTTGCTAAAAACCTGTTGCCGATTACATACGGGTAGTAGTAATAGTATAATCATTCCTTGCGTCGGTCTCCTCATTGCTACGAGTCGTAGTGGTATTTTTTTCGAGGACAATTTTTCACGCTTGACGCCAGTTTCATCTGTCACAGTTGCGTTTCAAGAGCTGTGCGGATCCTGAACAATACAGCGCGTCCAGGCTTCTTTTCGGTCGCTTGGCATCGATTTTGCCAGCGATCAGGTTTTTGAAGTTTTTACTAAACTGTGCAATACTTCGTTGTAAACATACCATATTGGCCGACAGAACAAAGATAATATATTTCCTTTCAAGTGATCTCAAATTAGGTAGCTTGGTTTTCATAGAAACAGTTGCGTTGTCTACTTTAATATATATGTTTGTGTATTGAATGATTCAGATAGCATCATCTGATGCTGTTGCAATTGTCTTATTAGCTACAATCGTTGTAGTCACACGCTTCTTGTATATGCTTTTAGATAATAATAATAACAACATCATACTCTTGATGACTATCAAAACATTTTTAAACGTAACGCTTAACGGGTAATACCTATTATGCGCCAGCGCTTTCAAATCGAATGCGTAAAGCTAAAATATTGTTCAAGGTGTTTATTTGTTCGGTGTAGAAAATCACACGTCTACCTCACGTATACGTTAACTTCAAGTTACACAGAATAAACCAGTTTCAAGGTCACATTGTCATATTATCTATTTACATAGTACATACAATCGACAGAAATAGCCGGAGGATGATGCCATTAAACACAATAACCACTTTACGTTTTTTTTCCTCGATATTGTGGAAAATAAAATATACATTTTTGAACTAGATCTTGGACTATTGAAATGAAAAATTTATAGATAGATGATGCTGTCTGATGACACTGTACTTTACTGTTTACACCTAATTATCAATATAATCTTGTAGTCATTAATGCATAGGTTTTCTAATTGCAGATTGGGGTAATGTGACACCCGCTCGCTAGTCACTATGCCATAGAATAGAGTAACAATTCAAAAGATTAGTACGAGAGTATCCATTGCAACATTTCTTCAACGACTATAACATTTTTTTATTTCGATCAAGGCTATCAGATAACAAACGTAAACTTATGAGTTTTATTACCTGCCTACGTAAGTTACGAGATAAGTAGGATTTATCTTAAACTCGATAACTTTTGGAGTCTCCAAATTAAAATTGTAAAAGCAAACAGTAAAATAGTGATTACGCAAAAAACAAAAGAAAACTAGTTACTAGTTGGTCAGTACCTACACTGAAGTTTAGGCCTGCAATTACATACCTATTTTTAGATGTAAACTAGTTTGAAACAACAACACGTTGCACTTAATAATACAATTATTGCTTCACTTCCCATCGATCTAAACCGTGTGACAGATACGAACTCACCCATAAAAGAAATACAGCCGACTGATCCCAAAGCGGGCGCGGTTATTTCAGAGTCACGAATTGTACCGACGACAACCTGAATGACTATAGGAGTTCAGGTATCTGTTCTGCGATCATAGCCATCAATCCACTTTTAGGTCTGGTGGTTAATAGGCCAGAAAACTCAACCATGCGGATCTTCGAGTATAACTCGAGATAAGTTAGTAGCGCATCGATATCAACGGATTGACTACTATATCACAAAATGTTAAATACACCGAACCAACTATAACCACCGAAAAACATATAATACTAAGCGCAAACGTAATTCTTATTATTTCTTCAGCTCTGAATGAAGCTAAACACGTAAACCTCTTATTTAGTTTTTATAACATCAATGAAGTTTAAGATCTCGCATTAAATTCTGCTCACGTCATATTTATAGCTTCATATTGTATTAATGTAGTACCTATATGAAAGAAGAGTAAGTAACAGAAATGTTGGCAGTAATCCGAACAATCGATTTCAAAAAGGGTTTCGAAATAAAAATGTCGACTGCCTCAAAAATAGCTGCAGCTGCGATCATGGAATGCAAAGTTCCAACGTTGGAGTCGATTCCATGAATAGTTCAGTTATAGGTATAGACGAGGTATTATTCGCGTGATTGTTCCTTTTACAATCCTTATTTATGGACATCATTCGGTTTAAACTTGTTGACTTTCAGCAAATAAATTTTCTGTTCTCATTTCAGTAATTCTATTCAAAAGCTATCCAGTTAGACGATAATGTTGTCTGGATTTAACCTCAAGTGATTTATACAACCAAATGTCTAGAATGTTTATTGGTTTAGTAAGGGGATTTGGTTCGACCAGATCATTTTAATTTCCTATCCAGTCATAATAACTTTTGCTCAAAATAACGTTTATGTATAAAACTGGAAGACCTTAAGAAATTGGGAATGTTGACCGCTTCCGAGTAATGGACGAGGTAGACTATGTTGAACCTATTTAATATTGAATGTGCTTGAAAGGGCAAATGGAATCAAGTTTCTTCAAGGAATAAAACCAACGACATTGTTTATTAAATGGTTACTTGTAACCGTTCTTTTCGACGATAATTTAATTAACTGTCTAATGTCGTTATGTTTCAATGCGTCTAATGGTTGCCTTTTAAGTGTATGAGTCCTAATTTTAATATTTTTTTATGGATATGTGACCTAGTGGTATTTGAAAGTGGAAGACTTCTGGCTCTTTGACATCGGTAAAATCGCGGATATCGTGTGCAAGTTTCCTAACCGTGTGTTTAACGGCTATTTTTAATAGTAGTAAAATACGGCGTGTGTCTCAAAAGCGTAAATGAGGTCGAACTAGTGCAACAGTTTTGGCGGAATTTCGTAATAAACGAAACATGGCTGACGCCCTGGCGTCTCGCCAGCTGCAACGGGCTCATCCGTTCATGGCTCTGTATTCTTGTTTGTTGATCCCGACTTATAGATCGGGAATACATAATTGGGAATAAATAATTATTCCAGATCTTTTTATTCTTAGGTGTAAATCCATTAATATTTTATATTGATAATCCAAGAATATTAGCATTATCACAATGTTAAATCGTATTCAAGTCATATTTATTAAAGTCATACTTACATTTCATAACAATATTGCCAAAATATCTTTTAGCATTTGCAAAACGATTAATTCTTAAACAAAAGTGGTTATGTTAATTTATAACACATTATTAATTCTATAAAATAAATATACTAATTTTAAATAATATATACATCTATGAAATACTATATACAAATAAAAACTACGAAAATAGAAAATTATAAAAATGGTCCTCGTGGAAGGGTACCCAAGATGCTGGCAGCGTTACCTCGCTGGATTGCGATGCTTAGTCGCTGTGCGAGGTAGCTGCCAGCCCTTGGGTCCCCACTGGTGTCAACTAATCTTTTGGCAATCTCTTTATATAAAGAGAGTGCGTTGGGACCCCAAGGACCTAGTGTTTCGACGCCAAAAGGTATAAAAAAGTAATTCGCGCTGATTTGCCGATATTTATTATTTTTCCTATATTCAGCGTCTGTCGCAGCCGCACCTGCATCTCTGCTCGTCCCGGAAAGATGGGAGGCGGCTAATGTGTCGACACAGGTAGCGTCCCACACCAGAGCCCGACCCATCCGCCAGGGAACAAGAGACATTCCGTCCGGTCTCTTGCCATCATCACGAGCGATACCGTTCGGCTCAAGTATGGCCGGCACGTTTATGGTAGCAAGGGACCGACGAAGGATGTCGTTGATGCAGGCATGGCGAGAAAAACGGCCAGCACTCTTTGTACAAGAAAGTCCGTGGTGTCCCAATGAGCTGACATCAGCACCACAAGGACACTTATGTGGACTGCAAACCTCGGCACCAACACGGAGACCAATCGCCACACGAAGAGTTTCTGAGTCTAGAAGGGTTCCCATATTGGCTGAAGGATATGCATGCAGCCAATAACCGGATTCTCTGGTAGAAACGGCTCTAAGTCTGGCGAGGTCTGCGTTGTTGATACTAGAATCTATAAGAGATTCTAGAAGGGATTCGCAAGAAATTTTGTCCCAGCTCCGTTGATATTTTAAGTCTAAAGGGAATTTTGAAGGAAATGCCATTTCCCAAGCATCTCTAGCTTCATCCAAACATGCCACCTTGAAGGTTACGGTGCTTGGCCGTAGGATACTAGCAACGAGAGCGGTCGTGCTATAGGATGAAGATAGAAAAGCAGGTAAGGCGACACTTGAAATTTTGCTGAAAATTTTAACAAAAACAAGATTTCATAATAAGGTGCGTTTCTTAAAAGTGAAAATAAAATACGAATATGAAAGTAAAATGTAGGGAAAGATTACATACTTACTTTAATCATTTATGTAGGTACTATTACATTTTTAAAGTGGTTATTATAGTCATTTTAAAAATACTATATAAGTACTTTAAACAATGATTTTATGAATATAGCCAGACCGCCTAAAAGAGCGATGTATTAAAATATGTAAAGTGGCAGATCACCATTATCAACAGAAAAGACTAGTTTTATAGCGCATAAAACTCATACTTATACTTTACCGCGGCCTACAATAAAATGTGTAAGTAGATTTATATCAGCGTAAAAAAAACTCTTAAATTAAGCGTCAGAGAGAATAGCATATTTCAGGAAAATTAATATTTTTTGATAAAGAGTTGTTGATTTATATTTCCCTAAAATAAAAATAGCACGGTGATGAAAATATTTATGTGCGCGTTAAAAACGAACAAACCAGCAGTTAAGGCGACGGGTAAGACAAGTGACCTTGAACATTAAGCGTCGACTAATGCGACTTCTATTACGTGCCTAAGATAATACAAATGCTTCTCGCAGACTAAACATCCATCCGTTGCGCTCCTGTGCAAATAGATTATCTTTGCGAGCAAAATATCCGCTCATGGAAAAGTAGGCGCAAAGAGTAAAATCAATTAAAAAACCTTATAATTCTTAATTGGTTGACTATTTGAAATAAAATAAAACTTCACCCTGTAGGCACAAATGTTATAAATAACTAAACCAACTTTGAAGCTAAACAAAAACGTCGTTTAAAATATAAATGTGTACAAACAAGCTCGCTATATTTGCGGTACTTTCAAATATTTTTTATTCTTTATAAGAAATAGTAACTAGTATTTAGATACATCAGGAAAAACTTCAACATATAAGTTACATGATATATTAAATTTCACATCCTATATCCAGTATTTTTGCCAGAAAACTTGTACAAAAACACCTCTTTTACGTGCATTCTCCTTACCCGGCGCCTTAAAGTGAGCGGAGTGATTTGTATGTACCCATACAAATCACTTCATCAAGTTAAATAAGTAGGTACCTACCAATTTTTATTCAATCCACGCATACAAATGATACAATTTGAATTTACGATTTTTCGATACGTAATACAAATTGAAACGCCATACTATTTAGTTCAAAGGACCAGCATACCCAAAATCAGAGACAGTTTTACAAGGCTCCCTAGGACTAAAGGAACAAGGTTGAGATTTGAGCGGTATTTTCGTAGAGCTGTTATGTAGCAGGGCCCGCAGAGTTTACTATATTTGTATGCGAGGTCGCGACTCGCGACTATCATGAGGACGCGCAGATTACATCCGGCATGCACCCGAGTGGGTACGGCACTCTGGAAATTAAAGCCCTCCTCCCTCTTATCGACTCTACAGGGATTTCCGAAAGTGTATAGGTACTCTTAGGCTAAATTCAGATGACCCGAAGTGCTACCCGTGCGGTACAAGAACTAACTAAATACATACATAGTATTTACCGTTTACCGTTCAGTTAGTACTTATACGTTGGTCACACTAACAGTTTTTAGAATAGACCATTAAAAAAAGCAGTTATGAAAAGTTTATTTAAAATTGGGATCTTTTTGGGAATCCGTTTTAATGTGTAATGAATTGATATCGATACCAAAGTATCAATTAGTTTAAGGGACAAACCACGGTTTTTCAGGAGGGTCAAAAACGTATAATTTTTTAAAAAAATTGTCTGTAATTCTTTATTGTTTGGTCCGATTTGCATAATGTCGTCTTTTAGATTTTTTTTATTCTTTAATACTATAAAAGCAAATCTTAAGAAATATTTTTCGTTTCGAAGATAGCTTCTCATTTACATGATAAAAAATGGTTCTGTTAAGCCTTACACTACTCTAATTTCGCTTGTAAACCGTCGCAAAATGATATAAGTAGCAATAAGACGACGAAAATTAAACGACAATTTAATGTAAGGTACCTACTTTTGCCGAATAAAGGTAAAATAAAGGTTTATTTTCCAATTGTGACCCCCGTACCGGGTAGTACCTACTGTCGCGCAGTGCCGTGCGGTCATCTGAACTTAGCCTTATATCTATGCAAAGCTAATATCTAATGTTGTGACTCGTGCGTGTCCTGTACTCCTAGCGTCGTTTAGGATTATTTTTTGTTATTAGAAAGAGAAATACGTACTTTCTAAAACATTGTAGTATATTATTCTTTCATGAACTCATAGTTTCATCCATGTATAACGTGTGATAAGGTCATATTATACCAGTTGCAGGAAAATAAACATATGACACGACTGCAAAAGATAACCGTCAGATTCCGGTACGAGTAAAACGATCGACGGTTTCCCATGCGTTTAGTGCGCTGGCAATGTTGGCCTGAGAACGATCGAAAGTAAAATAATTATTAAAGTCACGTAACCTCAAATTATGGAGTCGCAACACGTTCCTATTAGTTACACGAGCTCGTTGAGCGCGAGACCTTTGCTACTCGAGTTTGAGACCCGGCAAGATGTATTTTGTTGAGATAGGATCACTATTACGGATTAAGACAAGGGAACATTTGCATCTAAATATTTACTCATAACTAAGCATTTAAAAAAATCTAATCTTCAACATAATAGCACGGTCTAAATACGATCATTTAAAAGTATCTCGGTGTTAGGTACTTATGTCACATATTAACAATGTAGCGTATCGTATTATTTAAATCTCCGTGATTTTAATATCTGTATTACCATATTCATAAATTTAGCACGTAACTCGTTACTGTTACTTAGTAAATCCGTCTATAAATTTAGTTTTACACATCACCATTCTGCAAGAAAAGAAATTGTATACTTACTTAAAGACTTTTTTGTGTAAAATGTGTATTAATTTATCGTAAATCGATTGTCCTTTCGTTAATAAGAATTTTTTGTTGCAATTTGGAACGCGTGTTGTCGCAAAAGGTGTCCCACCGATTTCTTGTTCGAATTGAAAGAAAAACCGTGGCAGCTAAATTACCTGCATATTTAACGTATGCTGCCATTAACAGTGCTGCATAAATTCTAATACATAAAGCTTATATTTGCAATTTCTATCCGATGACTGGAGATATTTATGTCAGGTGTATGTAAAGACGAGAATGCACCCAAGTGCCTCACGCATGATCGTTGTCGCAAAAACATGAAGGTAGTAATTACTTTTCTTTAGAAGAAATACTAGTGCCTTCATTAGGCCAACCGCACGATACAGCCCATAAACAGAAATATTGATCTGCGATAATAATGCAAGTCATGAGTTAACTACATGCGGCGTATTTTCATACCATGACTTTACTTAGATCATGAACTTATTTATTGATGTAAAATTCTAAAAGAGCTATTAAAATGTGCTGAATTATGCTAAAATTATCATGTCATGAAATTTTATGACGTCGTTAGAACACGGTAAATCGTAAGGCCTTTCTAACAAGCACTATAATAGTGTTATGAAGCATTTATTTCATAAATAATAACTATAATAAAAAATATAACTATAATAAATAATAATAATAGAAGGAGGTCTCAAAATGCATGACAATTCCTTTGTCAGCTGTATTAACCATAATCTGCGTCCAACGAAACACAGCAAAGTAAAAGTAGTTCTTATAGTAACAAACAATATCGGTTCGTTCACCGCATACGAGTTGATTTTCAACAATAACGAAGAACCTGTTCTTTAGGAATCACCTGTAACTATCTCGCACTGGAACCGGTTGCGGTCACAAACCACGAAAAGGTAGCCGTCACACTTTCAACGCGAGGGATAATCTGTACTATTACATGCTACTTAAAAAGCTATGTTTGTACAATCGCTTTATGCTTTCCTATTAAAAATTTGCGCACAAGTAAACCAAGTTTTAATAGAAATCCGGCGGAGAAGAAAATAATAAAAGACCTTTACCATTATAATCAGACAACTTTATGATTTGGGAACCGTCTAAAATAAACATTTTAAATTAATTCTTAGTCAGGTGAAGTTTTACGTAGTTAAGTACGTAAACTTTTAACTAGAATTTCAACTACATACACGTCAATGCAAAAATATTTGTCAACAATTTTTAGCATCTTTTTTGCGTGTTTTCTTACGTCGTTGTGACAATAACATCCTTCGTGAAGAAATAAGCTGCCGATGTAAGAAAGATAATAACGTACGGGGTGAGTCTGCGTGCGTTTGTGCGAAAGCTTCAAGACGTAATTACCATAAATATCGCATTTTACAAACGGCATCCATTACACACACACACACAGGAAAGTTACTCAATAAAATGTGATTTATGTAACACCAGATTCATCAGTAACGAGAGCATTCTTTGCCAATTGCGCTCTTTATAGTCGGTTTCAATACAGACGTTGTTATCTACTAAAGATTTTATTTAGATTTACAAAGGTTTTATTTCATATTTACAGACTGCATTTTCTAAAAAAAAAAAAAAAATTTTTTACAATAGTTGTGAACAGTAAATGAAGTATTCAATATCTAACAGGTTGTGATTTTAGATGACTCATTACTTTACTAAAATAATATTGACGCTTATTGCGTCAGGAAGTTCTAGTGATCACGGATGTGCAACAGCGATCAATTGGACACAAAATTCAATTGCGCAAAAAAATTCGATGAAACTGTTAATCTGACGCCAAGAGAAATTTGATTTATTCGGTTATTTCGCAGTTTATTAAGATTTCACCCGAGAGAACATAGTACCGAGAACGGAGGCTGTTAGATACCATTTGAGGCGTTACAAAGTGTAATTAATAAATGGTAAAATTATTTAGTGTCAGCTAATATGCATCAAGCATCAACTGTAACGTTTCTGAGAAACGTCAGCGAGAGTTCACAAGTAAAACAAATACATCAGTCGTGGGAGGCTGGGGCTGACTAGACACAAACAATCAACTATACTAAGAAGTCTGAGAACAGTTGAGGAGCGAGCGATATCCATTAAAACGGTTTACTTTTTTGATACGTACTAACTAAATGGCTAAGTAACGTTTGCTTCTACTGAATACAGAAATAACATTATCGTACATAGTAAGTTCTTTTAACAAAGGGGTAGTTCCAATATCAACTTTTTTTTATAAATAAGGTTGTGCAAAAAATATAGTATAGATAGTAGTATAAAGATACATGCATTCTTACTTACATGTTTTGTCAAATAAATATTTTTCACCAATCAAATAGTTTACGAGTTTTCAAACATGAAACAAACGCAATTTTTCGCATCAATCCATCATGTAGGTAATATAGACAGACAAGTACTTAGATATAAAAAATAATAGAACCAATTAATATGTTTAAATTTCTTTCGTGCTATATTTTAATGTTTTGTACTTGTTTAAAAGTGGACTTAACCCAATTCTGATAAAACCTGTAATTACTCACGCACTCGTGGTGGTAAAAGCAATCAAATATTTTAACCCAAATATACTGCCCTCAACTAATCGAAATATCACAAATATAGATCTTATGTCATAAAATCACGAAACCTAAATTATGTAGGCCTGCATTAGAAATATTTAACGACCAATAAATGTTGACCGTAATTCCCGTAAACTATAAAGACTACTTAGTATAAGGCGATATTATGGCACAGACTAGTTGGTATAGAAAGATACATTTAAAGTTTAGATAAGCGCCTCTATGCAACGCAACACATACAAAAACTTTTGGGTTATTCGGCGTTACTTTATAAAAAGATAGCAACTGACAAGGGCGTCGCCCCCCCTAGACATAAAAAAAACTTGGGCTTAAGACTGTACCCACAATTTATGCTTTTCTCACCCCTCATTTTTAACAACTTGCCCCCCTCTGATCCATCGGCTGGCGACGCCTTTGGCAATTGATATTGTAATACTAGTGTTAAATTTGCCAGATACCTATTGTTTACACGGTCATCACCATGATTCCTTGAGGCAGTATGAGTAGGCGAGTAGATTAAATCTTATTCCTTCAAAGTAATGATAACGCTTAAATGCATGGTCACGTAGGCTTTCAGACCACGCTCTATGTAAAATGATCGCTTTTGGGTCACAAGGTCTAGCATTAATTTGTTATTATGTCATCGAGAACTAGAACGTTGTACCGTTTTTGTATTGATTACGTTGTGTTTTTCATTTCTAAAACATCGATTGTATTTCAGTTACGTTACTGTACACGTGATATATTATGCGTGATGATATAAAATTTAAACGTAAGTTTTCCCGTCTTTTCGTTGGGAACTAAGTTTTGCCAAGTTCTAAGCCAGCTAGTTAGTAATATTTAAGCCATATAGATCGATTGCATGCAAACATAGCGGTGCGATCAGAATACAGCTGTTATAAAACTGTGTTCTAATGAACTTGCCCTCAAGTTAAAATTGGATTTCAATATGATAATAAGAAAACAATACTGTAAAGTACTCGTATATCTAACGCCATTAAACTTAAATCAATCTTTGCTCTCTATTTCTCAACCTTAGAAGTGACACCCAGTGGGTGTAGAATAGCTTCGTGTTAGTTATTCTTTTGTTATTCATTGTTTGAGCTGCTACAAATTATAGCAGTGAAAATTTAAAAATCACCTAGTTTACATTTTATTTGACGAACCAAAATACATTTATTTGCATTCAGTGTAGTTTTTGTTGAAAACAAATATTCTGTATTTTTAACAGTGCCAAAATAAATAAATGCTCGTATAAGGTAAATAACAATTTCCTCGATTTCCTCTGAAAATGTGACTGTACTAACTCCTTACAATTGTTGTTTATCATTTGCCGCGTCACCAACTGGTTGACAATCGGTTCAAAGTGTAACATGCTGCAGTTTAGTGGACAGTCTAGTTCGCAGTCGTTTCGCCTGCCTCGGGGTCAACGCTTCTCGGCCGTCAACAAATCCATCGACGAGAATAACCCGTTACACAGCATCGACTACGACTTCCAGCGGATTTCACCCGCTCGCCGGCATCGCCTAGCTAGACCATTTTATAACACTAAGATTAACAGGTATTTACAAAAAGAAAAATAGTCTAAATGTGTCGTTGCTTGTAACTGTAACACACACGTAGTGGCAGTGACTCTAGATATATATTTTTTGCCGTTTTGGAGAAGTTAAGATATTAATTGTTTGTGCAAATTATGTCTACAAAACAATTTGAAAAATAAATTTAAATTTAGTAAAATTGTTGTGCATGTGGATAAAAACTTAATAATATGGTTATTAGGTACATTTAATAACGACGTATTGATTTTCATTTGTGTATGACATCTCACAAAAATATTTGGATGCTCAACCTGTATTTTCTTTTTGATCTGGACACACTGTCAGAACAACGTGACTACGTGGATTATCGAATAGAATGGAATGGAGCAGACTATAAGGTCAAAACGCCTATTTTCGAGTTCAATAGTTCCTTACAGATACAAGAGTGCATTTTAGTTTCAGCTATAACGGGATCGAACACAATCTACAAATCCAACTGGCGAATCTCAGCTAGAATTAGCTCAGAAGTTTTTGTACGATTGTCATCGGAAAACTGTTTTACAATCCTATTCGAAATAACTCCGAAAAGTTATTTCGTATTAGTACCTACACTTTTAATCCGTTATTAAACGGGTTTTGGCACCCTTTTTTATTGCATCGCTCTACATTTCTTGTTGTCATATTTTTTACATTAGCTACAATGTTAAGAATTGTAAAGGTGATACTTGTTTATTATATAAACCATACATCAAGTTATTAATTGTTAAATAATAAAGGTAGGTAACTCAATACATCAGATAGTTTTGATTTCAACGCTTTCAACAAAATTCAATCGTTGCGTGATATGTAAGGTAAATGATGTAGAAGAACGGTGAAAGTGTATGTGGGATAAATTTCTGAGCGAGAACAATGTGAAGTGATACGAATTATGTGATAGTAGAAACAGATATTGGCGACCTCGTTCTTATTTTACCAAGAAAAATATTTATTCCTAACAATATAAATTATCGCTGTGGTTGTGTGCCACCTTTAAAATATTTTGCTAGAGGAAAGTGTAGCGTCGAGAAAGAATCAGAAACCTATCAAATTAATGTCGGGTGTCTAATATTATTAATTGATAGTTTTTCGAATGCCACATAGAAATGTATTTACAATTGTTTTTTTTTAAATAAATTTTATTTACGATAGTAATGTATAGTTTATACCTATTTAGGTATTTGTTGATTTCTTCACAAAAAAGCAAAAGATAATTTTGTGATACCCTAAATAAAGTTACAACCTTGGTACGACAACGGCAGGGCAACCTACCCAAAAAGATAAAGGTCATTAAACCGATTTTCAACTTTATGTCCGACACGTAGATATGAATATCAAGCGAGAAAAATTGACGTTTTGTGGTAGGTCGACGAGCTGTTGTCTGTACATATTTGAAGTAAACAATACATCTAAATATAATGTACAATGTCAATTTTGTTGCGTAAAAATTAGCTTTACAAAATTACGGAGAACTTAAGTTAGCCGGAAACAATCAATCAAAATCAAATCGTTGTTTTAGTAGGACCACGCAGCAATCTTTGAATGATTGACATTTAACTACATCTCGCGTGTAAGCAATGTCATAGTGAAAGGTAAAACCATTACCGGTTAGTATCAATTAAATCTGTTGTAGTCTAAATACTACTGGAATATTGTGTACCTACAGAGTAGTGTGAGGTTTTGTAAGAACCCTAGTCAAGTCTGTATACGGATATTAGTACTCTTGTGATAGAGTCACAAACTCTAGAATATCATAGATAGGTTAGATCTTCTTAAATATAGAAATCTATAAAATAAGCATACTTGTTAACAATTACACTACCTAAACGCTCTACCCTCTCTCCCGCACTCTCTCTACTCTGCTTTGGTAAAACTTTTTTTTTTAAAGTTTAATAAAGAGTTACCTACATTAATTTATATAACACTGTGACCAAATTGTAACAAGATACAAACGAAACATTACCATCACATGATGAATGTTAAGGAAAGTCCAATCACCGTGCTTATTAACATCACAAAACAATCGTGACGAAATATTTTCTGCAATGAAACATTAAATTTCTAGTTTGTTTCTAGGATGTTTTAGTTTAACTATAATAGTTCAAAATGCAAAAATGTAGGTATTCGTAGTAAAAGCTCGAAAGTCATGATAGCAACAATCTACATGGACAGTGCTAGAGCGGTTGTTTACTTTTAAAATATCATCTTGTAGGGTTAACGTAAGTTGTTTAACCAGTTGCCGGTTGACATACAAAAATGAAGGACGGTCTCATTAATTTTACTCACAGTGTATGATTTAACTAGTTACTGAACGGGAGAACCACAAAAAAATTAAGTAGGTACTTTACAATTTCGGTACGCGTAGCGTTTTGCTGACGAAGATTCTAGGTGTTGCAATTGTCAGAGGACAATTGCAAATATGCGTTCAACCAAACCGCTGACGAGAAGTATTGCAATAATGTAATGTTATCTTGCCGATAAATTTGCATTTAAAAGAAATTGATTTAAGTGAACTGAAATTATGACACCACACAAAACTATAGGAAAGTTAACCGTTTACACGACGCGCCGTATTTTACGTCGTCTTATCATCATCATTTATCAATAAATCCATCATGAGGTCTGTCAACACTGCACTGGCATATGGCACATTTTCTTAATGAAAATGCGGTATGCGGTTAACCTTAGCGAGAGAGAGGTATCCATTGATTTTTCGCGTTGCAAGTTGACGTCACTATCGCGACAGAGCGGCGCGCGCCGACTCGCGTCTCACCGTCGGCGGCGACTGACTACTAACTGAACCCGTCAGAGGAAATGCCAGTTGCCATGCGGTCCTTGCTGCTCCCCGTGCCACTCGCACTCTTGACTTGACCTTCCGCATTGCATCGCGCTGTCACAGGTTCAGAGACCAGCTGATTTCTAATTAGACAATCAACGTGTACAACGTGTTAGGTGTCATTTGAGTAAGAAATGCAGTGACTGCCACATGTGATGAATGTTAACTACAAATTAAAATTTGATCTAAAAATTTTAAGTTTAAAGGTACCTACTTACCCTACCTACCTACTAATGCTTAACTTTTTTAATTTCGATAGTTTATAGATATTGAAGGTATTACTTTTTTTCAAATCTTTTTTACACTCTTCTAAGCTCTCCTTACACTCACAAAACGTAGAGACGAAGCAAGCCACAGAATCTGTTATCAAATAAGTAAAGCCTGGCGCCCTGCATTAAGATAACTTAAGATTATCAGTCAGTCAGATTATTTTATCTAAGTAATTTTATCATTACATAGCTAAAATGATAATAAATAGACCGGTATTCGTATTTGTAAAAACTTATAAGTTTAGTGGGTTAAAGTACCGAAGTAATATTTTAGTGTTTAGGGTCATTTATACGAATAAGATACACTGTCACTGGGCTAGTATAGAAATATTTACTTAAGATGTCGCTTCACGATTATTAACGCCTTGTGTACTAAGAACAAAATTATATTAGCCGCGTTGGTATTTCTAACCAGAATTGCCAAGGCGCACTATCAGTCTGTTTTTTTTTTTTTTTTTCAAATTTCCGGTTTATCAGAACTGATTTTGCTACTTGTTTAATAACGTGATATCGTGAATTACACGTGTTAATATGAGAATAATTTATACAGCTAGGTATATGGTCAATTCCTCTGAAACGTGCGCAACCACAAAAAATTCAGGTAAATAGCTAATCTGTCAGGCTCAAACCACCTACATGTGGCCGCGTAATCATTGACTTATATTTACTTCGTACGCGTAACAATAAAATGTCCGTTGTATCTTGTTTCCGTGTCCTGATGCGTGATCGGTTAAAAATAAATACATTTGAAAAAAAAATGAGACCCAGCAATCTTAGGTACTTATAAAAAAAATCTTATTACTCTTAATCAAAATGGTTACTTTTGCAAAAAAAAAAGTTAAGCGATACGAAACTATGAAGGAATAGATATACAAAACGCCGGCGCCGTTAAGGTACCTACTACCGTGGCATATTTATACCTAGTTCATTTATTTATTAGGGCATACCGTATCAAGTAAATGAGTCATTATAAGACGTTAATAAATAATCTAAGTACATCATATTACATACTTTTCCAGCAATAACAAATAACACTTGCGGTGACTATATATCCTTTAGGCCCCTGTGTAATTTTCTAAGCAATATCGCTTTACTGTAGAATGTAGAGCTAAAAGTTGGTTTCATTTGGCGCTGTCAAACGACTACGTCTGACGAAACTTAGGGCAAACGGCGTTATTAGACCTAATCTAAATAAATTATTTCAATAATCTACTTACCAATTATTATCCAGTCCCTAATTATGCAAACCTAGCATTACGACGACTAGTTATCGAATAAACATACCTTCTGAAATACATAAACATAAACATTCATGACTTAGATACCTACAAATGCTCGTACTTATCACACAAACATTTGCGTCCTGCGGGATTCGAACCCCTAACCTCCTAGCTTTGTAGTCCGGAGCGCGAACCACGAGACCAGACTATAGCAAATCTGTGACCAGGCGGTCGTCAATAATAGTCGAATGGACTGATTTTGCTTTTGCTTTGGTATTTAGTTACAACAAAAAGATGATGAGTTTTGGGACAGTATCGGGACAAGCACGTCGCAATCCCTACTAATATTATAAATGCGAAAGTAACCCTGCCTGTCTGTGTGTTACGCTTTTACTAAACTATGGTAACGATTTTGACGAAATTTGGTACAGAGATAGTCTAGAGCTTGGGAAAGGACATACGCTACATTTTGTAGTGAAAGCTGAACCAATTTTGATGAAATATCGTAAGGAAAAAGCTTGAATCCTAGGGAAGGGCATAGGCTAATATTTTTTATTCCATCTCCTAAGCGAGTAAAATAAGCTGTGACAAACCATATTCTACGGGAGCGAATCCGCGGGGACAGCTGGTTCTCTATATTGGCACCGATAAGATTGGCATGGAATATTGGTAACTAACCAAATGTAATTTCATATAGATTTATTTCTTTCAGTGAATCAATAACACAAAAACGTATTCTCAAAATACTATGCATTAAATTGTACATGGACTTTAGTTAGGATATTTATCAAGTATCTAGTATTATTGTTTAATTTATACTTATTATGCGCACAAGCAAACAATCGTGCATTGCTTGCTTAGAAATTCTAATGACCAAGCTACGTCTAAAGTAGGTAAGTACGTTTTTCTTTGCTTCTCGAATATTGTAAACAATCTTGGCACATCCTTTTACAAAAATATCAGTGTATAAAATCGAGGAACTGTTCGAGTAAAAAGGATTTGGTGTTAAATAGGTAATATAGGTACTTTTTACAATAGTAAGTTATTATTCTTGTGTCTATCAAGTGTCTATCTAATTTTTACATGTCTATTTTCGACTTTTCGTTAACAAAGAATGTCAAGATTATCAAAAACGATCGATAGGTAAATGAAAACGGACTAATAAATACAACAGTACTTATCCACTGGAACGTCAGATAGCACCTAGAGCCATGTTTCGTATTTAATAGATGACTTAGGACTTGCAGCCTATAAGAGACGTAGTGGACATTTCTTAACTGTTAATTTAAAAAAGAATAGGGTGGTAAAATCGAAACAACTACTGAAGCGGTACGTAAAGGGAGGTCACAAAAAAAAATTGTTTACGGATGAGATTTTTTTTACAATTGAGTAAAATGATCGTATTTATGCTCAAAGCTCTAAGGAAGCTTTCCAATTAGTCGACAGAGTGCAACGTAGGCACTATCCGACTTCAGTGATGGTTTTTATGGGTAGTAGCTATGAAGGAGTGACTGAGCCATACTTTTGTGAAAAGGTATCAAAACATCGGCACAAGTGTATATTAAGATACCATTCTTGAGAAGGTAGCGAAGCCCCTTAACCCCTCAGCCCAGCAAAATGAGACAATATAGGTAACTTGTGTCAAAAATATATAAACGTTGGCTAACGTCACTAACATTGATCTAATCATTAGGTAAGTAGCAAAATTTCATGCGTTGTAGAAAAATACTTGTAGTTAACTTAATGTATAGAAATAGTTGCAGTCCATTTTCGATTCGGTCCCAATAACATTAAACGGTATTTTCGTAAATTCAAAAAATGCTATTATGTTTTGCCTCATATTTAGTCACTTACAAACCTTTTTAATTTTATGTCAATAAAAAGTTTACGAGAATAATGCTTTTGATAGTAATCGTTACTGGCACCGGGTCAAAAGTGGCTTGTTCTAAAAATGCTTTTTAACGCGTTTCTGTCACAAATTACAAACTGATTTACCACGAGTGGAGTCGTGTTGGCTGATAGTATTTAAATAGATTTAGTAGAAAAACTTACTTAATAGAGGGAAGCGGCTGGTAGGATGTTTGCCGAGAGGCGTGCTGGTGGCGCTGATGTCGCTCTGCGAGCTGTGTAGGCTGCTCTTGCCGCTGCCGTTTGCCGAACCAAGCTCCATGCGCATACGCATGTGGCGGCTGTAATGTACATTTTTAGTTATTGTCATATTATCTTTAGTACCCTAAAATTAATGTATTTGAACAATTTGTCTGTCAAAAATGATCAACTTTTTACTCGTAATTACTTGATAATAAAATATTCTTTTAGTAACCTGATGTTTTACCAAATAAATGCAGCCTATTGAAACCACATGCACGAAACCACACACATTTTACGGTGTATCCTAGTCCCGTTTCTAGTCGCGGTTCAAACTACACTTGATCATGATCCTAGATGTGACATGTCTTGTTACTACATCTGGAACGATGCCATCAGACCTCCATAACCCTTAAACTCGGGAACCAAACCATTTCAAACTATGCACATTCATATAACACTGGTCGTGTTGCCACATCTAGTGTTATTTGAATGTGCAGGTTTCCTTACAGTGTTTCCCTTACCACTGAGGAAGTGGTGTAAATCCGTAGGTATATTGCAGAAGTATGATCTGTAAGTTGAATCCACGTACGTGAAGCGAGACTCCAACCACTGAGCTATAACCATTCTACTGAGCTACAAATACTTTGCTTTCTAATGATCGAACTAGAGAACTAAATTTATTGGACAAATATTCAAATATTATCAAATTTATGTTTCAACATCAAAGAAAAAAACGTACATTGTTAATATTTACCTTTTAGGCTTCGGATTGGTGTTGGTAGACTTAGAACTCAACATCCTACTGACACTGCAAGATGTTTGCGATCGTTGTAAAGAAAACGAACAATCCACTTTGGATTTGATGTCTTTAAACGACTTGACTTTATAGTCACTTTTGATGTCTAATGAGTTCTTTTTAGACAGATTTTCACGTCTGTCAGGTTTTTTCACAGCTTTTGGACTGCTCTGAACACTAGCATCGGCATCAGTCTTCCTACTCGCCAGCATACTTTTCAGTTTGCTTGGCACATCACGTTTGGGCATCTTATATTTTTTTAAAGTAAAACTCCTCTTTTCTTCCTTACTTTTTTCCGTAGTTCTTATATCTTTTTCACTGTTTATTGAATTCCGTTTACTTGTATTTTTAGGTGTTTCATCATCATTAACTATTTGAGAAATTATTATTTTATTCTCTTCCAAAGTATCTTCGGGTGTAAAAAAGGCATTTATATTTCCTGTACTAGCATTTTTCTGGCTGCATTCCGATCGAGTTGAAGGTGTTGAGCCTTCGGGGGACATATCATCGATAACATTCAAAAACACAGGTGATGATCGATGATTTTCGAAATCTGTATACACTCCGCTAGATTCCATACAAGAGTCATCATTTCTGTTAACCAATAAAGGCGGATTACCATTTACATTTTTGCCACCGTAAAGAGCACCGTCTATAACTTGTGCTCTTCTATCACCTCTTTGCATGTGATCATCTAAGCCGTCAGCGTCACTTTCCGTAAAGAAGTCCGAATCTGTCATAGGATCTGCCCTTCTTGTCACTGGAACATTTTGCCAGTCCATTTCTATTACATCTTCACGCTGACCTATGGAATGATCTGCACCTCTGCTAACAGGCCTTGACATTTCTCCATCACCCTGATAACCATCTAAGCTGGTAATACTAGTTATACTTGTAATAAAACTATTTGACACTTTAGATGTTTCCATCGATTTAGGATAGTCATTTTTGCTATCCGAATATGTGTGTGAATCGTGTAAGGTTGATGCAGAAAATTGAGAATATGAACTTATCTCACCATGTATATCCGAACTATCAAGAGGCAAATCTTCTGGTGAGGGTGTCTGATCTATTCGATTTGTAATTAAATTTTTATTATGTTTGCTATCCAAAGGAATTTCCAAGTTTACTGTGGTTTCTGCGATTGAACTAACTGGTTCTAAAATGCTACTGTGAATAGAAGGCAAAAATTCTTCTTCTATCAAATTTGGAATACCATCTTCTTTAATTGCATCAATATTATCGTTTTCTGCTATTAAATCTTGAGAAAACTGGGATAAAACCCTCGATTCTTTCGTTACACTATGATGCAATTTGGATTCTATGGGAGTATCGTACGATACTGACTGATCTTCATTAGTTATTGCTTCTAAACTGACGATCGGAGCAAGCGAGCGTTCAAATAGATTGCACTTTTTAGAGTCACTATTTTCAAAACCATCATTTTGTATAGTAGAAGCTGCCGAATTACTTTCAGTCTTATCCGTTGATGGTGTATCACCATTATCTGGTGAGATTTTACATTCATTACTATCACAGAAAATTGGTAATCCCTCAACTGTAGGTGAAAATGCATTTTCCAAATAGCATATATCATCCATCTGATCAGGTGTTAGAATTCCTAAACTGTCATCAAGAGAATTTTCTTCATTAGTCCGACTTAAAGAATTATCATTTGGACTTAAATTCGATTCAAAAGTTCTGGAATGTATAATATGAGATTTCAATTGCAAGCAAAGATCAGATCTGGAATGCGTATTAAACACTTTTTTAATGGGAAAGTTAACTTCCTTTTCACATGAATATTCAAATTCTTTCATAGGTTTGTCATCAAAATTCAAAACATTAGGTAATCTGTCTGCACTTTTAGTCACCGGGTGGTTTGTTTTATCCATACTTTGAAAATTAAAATCAATAACTCCTCCAGATTTTGGTCTATTCCATACATTCTTCTCTGTGGACTCTTGACATGATGTAGACGTATCTGCTTTTAAATCAAATAAAAGACTATAAGGCCCTGATTCGTCTTGTTCTTTATCATCAACAAGTTGTGTAATATCATTAATAAATCCTTTCGTTTTCTTGTCTACATTCCGATCTTGTTTTTTTGTTATCGCATTTAATTTTTCTCGTAAGTCTAGAATTCTGGGATTTTGTTCCACAACCTTTTCTAAATTTAAGCTCATTTTTGGTATTAATGAAGCATAGGATTTGCAAAATAATTGTTCCTTTAAATCAGTAGGTTGTTTGATTTCAGCATTTTGTGACTGTCCAGCTGCAACCTCTGCCACTCTTTTGACATCGACGGAATCTAGCGATCCGAAACTTTTTATTTTAGAATGGTTACTGGAGTAGAGTCCACGCAGTTCTATTGCTCGTAACTTGCCATTGCGGTCGATTGGGATCTGCAAAGAAAAAATGGTATTTATTTAGCAAATATTAATGATTAGTATTTTTAACCCGTCATTCTACGGAAACGAGACCCAATGCAAATTTTATTGTCACACGGCCATATGTAGGTGGTTTGAGCCTGACAATTTAATCTTTAACTGCAAAATACAAAATAAGCACCTTGAAAGAATCTTTGATTTTTTCGACGAGTTATGGACAAGACTATTCAATGCGAGAGCGCGAGTCAAACTTGAACCTACATTAACTAAATGTGCCAGCCCGACAGTTGCTCGGCATGGTTCAGAGGACAGTCACGCATGGTGGTCCCAATGCACTCATACAGTACGCAGCTATTACGAGTATTGCTGCTCGCTTTTGAACCTTATTTATACTCAAGATAAAAGCTTGCATAAAGTGTCCATAGTCACTAATCCAACTGCCCCATTACAATGAAACAGGTACGTTTATTCCACTAAGAATAACTTGACTAGCTAAATTTTATATAATTTAGCAAGTTATTTCTATTGACGTCACGATAGCTAAACGCAACTCTAAAAAATAGACTTTGTCGCCAGTGTAGGTTTCACGATTATGTTAAATTAATGATCACTGTATTATGAACAGTGTTCCTACCTACAAGAATGTAAATGTAGATGAGATCGTAAAACAAACTGGGGCTTAGGCGCGATACAGACCTACAGTGATTTTTTTACGTCAAAGTCCTGTAATATTTAAAAGTAGATGAATACGGAATGATTTTAGTAATGGATTTTAAGTGTGCGGTGTGCCGCATCTTGTTTAATGCTAAAACACGAATGACCTATTTTACTGTTACCTAAATCTGGCTAAATCGGTACAGTGGTTATCAAATCAAATCTTCAACGAAATTTGATTCAAGAGTCGTCGAATGGTAGGCTAAATTACTATTACTGGCGTTTAATAAGCGAAAAGGATAACTAGGAGAATTCCGTGTGTAAGTGCGAGGTATCAGAGCGTAAAGTCACGAATGCGAATACAAAGAACTGCAGACGGGCGGACAAATAAATTATCCCGGCCGGGAGAGCTAGCTTCGCAGCCTGATTCCGACGAGGACCGCGTTGTTACCTGCCCCTCTACTTATAAACCCGATTCTGCAAGATCGGTTTGAAAAAATTACAAAGCAGCAGGCACAGACAGGCTGGACTCCAACATTGATAATACAGTACTACTGGTAGCTGACGCTTCAAAGGTAAATGATTTTGTTTCTATTAGATTGAAAAAACACAATCTAAAAAAACACTCTTCCGAATTCAACACCACATGCTAAAAAGAACTGCTTGTTTTTTATGTAAATTATCACAGGTGGGTTAGTAGAACAATGTAGGTAACCAATTTCACCTTATCAAGTAGGTAAAAGGTAATGCGCAACGTTCTTATCACTGATTGTTTAAACAAAGTTAACGCCATGACAGTAACTAAAACAATATCTGTTAGAAACAAAACGACTTGATCAAGGAACAGATAAATGTATTTATTATAAAACGTATTGTTTCTGACCTTTAAATCCTCAGGAATGTAAACACATAAGGTTCACGGTTTTGTTTTGAACGATGAACAAACTACGTCTAACTTCTACAGACAAAACGAATTTTACAGACAACGGCAAGTCAACCTACCCAAAAAGTTAAATGTCATTTAGTAGATTTTAGACTTTTAAGTCCGTTACGTAAAGATCAATTGAGAAAATTTGACATTTTGTCGTAGGTTTACGTGCTGTTTTCTGTACGTTTAACAACATTTGAAAACAGAGAATACTTAATGAAACTGTTTACATTCCCATCACGACGTAGTTTTGGTTATGTTTTAGTCAACGTTCCTATAGATAGTAACAAAACTTTAATTTTAAAATAAAAGTTAGGAATATTCTAAAAAGCAACTTTTATTACGTTACCTAATTTAATAAACAATGAATGGCAAAACTAATCTGTCTATACATATTCTACTGTATCAACACCTTGGCTTTGAGTCAAGTGCGTAGATAACGGTGTCTATCATCTAGACTAAACTAAGCGGCATAAGCAACGCCGGATTAGGAAAGCTATGTAGGTAGGTACTGATGGAAATACTGACACATTCCCAAATCCTATTATTTTGTATCTAATTAGCAAGCCGTTCTTACATTGTATCACAGTACATCATCTAATGCTCTACCTATTTCGGTTTAGCTAGATACGAGTAACCCCACGATTGGTGTACAATGTAGGTATGTAATGCAGTATAAGTCCGATTTAGGTACTCGTATCGTCACTTAAAATATGAAGGAAAATACATGTTCAAAAACTATTTTTATTTTTGATTACAAATAACAAATCAATCTCATTTAAATATTACAATGTTTATTTTATAGTTAAAAATATGATTTTATCAAGATTGATTTTAAAACATTACTTTTAGTTTGCGAAATAAGTATTTAACTACAATACCAAACTTGTATTTAAATAATGCTGCAGCGTTTTTGCATAAAGTATTTTTATCTTCCAATCAAAACAGGTCTCAGGAATCAGATAATTAAAATTTAACAATTTATATTTGTCGGCTTCTGCCGGTCTGCCACGAAAGGTCACTTTAACCAAACTATTTTTATGTTAGGAAAATAAATGCAGGTGAGGTTTTGATTTGACTCGTACGTATAATTCTAGTTTTTTTGTTTTGTTTAATACTTTTTTAAAGGCCTAAGTTTACTTTGCTTTTCCCTATCATGTTAAATCAATACTTGAGCCTTAGGATTTTATTTAGCCCTACGCTACGGCATCACACTAGTAGCAGAGCACTGAGGTTAGTATTGGCATAGCAAGGGTTATAAAAATAATAACACCATATCAGACAAACTTTCCCCGTCACTCAGTAAATTTTTAACCAACTTTGAAAAAGGAGGTTGCTCAATTTTCGGCTGTATGTATACACAGCGTGGAACACCAGGCAACTCAAGGATAATCCTGTAACCTATAGGTACGTCGTCATGGCAAACAACTTTTGTTTTAAACTTTTGCTGCATGTAAAACCGACTTCCCATACAAAATTACCAACCAAACAACCGTTCGTTATGCTCCAAAACAAAGAAAAAACACCCATATTCTATAAAAAGTTTATTTTTATGGTAGTTATGATAATACATTAATTATGCTGGATGTTTATTTTGTTTTTGAAAACAACATGTAGGCGTACTCAGAAGAACAAAGAAAACGTTTTCATCAAGTCCATAATATGACTTCGAACCACGTTGTCAGGGCCAATACAACGAAAGTATGATGGGGGACATTTGGGGCTTAGAGGAAGAAAATGTATAATGTCGTAGCCAGATCGTAAAATTGACCACTTCATGATGTGACCGATTATTTCATAAAATAGTGGTATTTCATAATATGGCCAACTGAAACTGACCATATCGTTTAAACGTCAACATTCGATGAAATGTCAATCCACGTTTGGCCATTATGATTAAAATAAAAATACGTATACAAGTTACCTGAATTTGTTGATAATTATAATCTTGGTAGAGATGAATAAAACATTTTATATATGTAGGTATTATTTTTAAACAAAAGTAATAAATAAAGGACTTGAATAGCTAACTAACCTAACCTCTCAAATTACGTTTCGAACTTCTTCATTTTTTGACGTCGTCGTCGTTTTTGTTTGTTTCGCATTTACATTATTCTGGAGAAATTTGTTCGTAATTATTAAATATATATTTTGATAAGATTTATCAGCCTGTTAATTTCTTTGCACTGCTGCATGTTTTAGCAAATATGCATGCTCTGAGTACCTAAATAAAACTAACATTCCACCAAATAAAAAATAGGTAGGTAGGTAAACTATGTACACATTTACGTACTTTACTAGTCACTTCCATAACCTTGGTCGGTTATGAAATGGTATAAGGCTCAACACAATGCAAGTACCTACTCAGAAATAATGAAGCGTTTCTAAATAAAACCCGCATACCTAACTTCCTATTTCCAATGAAATCGATCCGGTAAAGTACAGTTTGTTCGATGATTATCAAATAATTAAAAAAGCAATTTATTAATTTAAAAAATATACATCTCATCCATCCCATCCTCGTCGCCAATGCTAAATAAAAGACATATTCCTTGTAACTGCCATTTATTGAATGGCGAGCCGACACATCGCGACGTTAACCGAAATACAAAATATAAAAGATCTACACACTAATATTATTTTATTACACAAAAGTTATCTGTATAAAAACGGTTGAAAATATCATTTTTGTGTTTTATTGTAAATTTCCTACCAACTTGTAGGACTATTTTTGGAAAACTATTCTGAATATCGTAATCGGCTAATCTCAGCTTAGCATTTTTATAAAGACAGTGTTTAATAATTATTGTAAAGTGTCAAATGTACTGTGGCCCCCCCAGGTAAGTGTTTCTACTACTCAATTTGGTTCCTGCTCTTTAGATGGCAAGATTATGCGCAGTTCTAGAAAATTAGGCCGTGGCAGAGATTATTAAATACAAAAAATATATATTTCAGGTTGGAATCGAACTAACATCTTTTTGCTATTCGGGTGACTGCTCTTCTAATCCACTTGCTTGAACTACCGAGGACATTAACTTTATTATAAATATTTTTTATGATACGGTAACCAATATTTTTTTGTGATTATGGTAACTAACACTAATCCTAGTGTTGGTTACCATAATCACAAAAAAAGTAGTGTAAGTAATGTAAACAGAGAGAGGCTGTCGTAGGGCCAACTGGCATTTCGTTTGATTTGTTGAAATTTGATTACAATGTTCCTAAAAAAATTTTGGTACCGTTGCAAGAAGAAGACTTTTTATTGTATACCACACAAAACGAATAAAGTACACAAAAAAATAGTTTCTTTTTATCTTATCACTAGAAACGTAGAAGGGCTGGTTGCTTTACAATGTTGCAAGCAAGTAATTTTATCATATTGCTCAAAGATTTATCTATTAACAAACATCTATCGTCATTCCTACTATTACGGTTTGTCACACCCTATTTTAGGGTGGTTTAAAATTACCATAAGGAAGGCTATGGTTCAAGCTTTTTCCGTACAAAATTTCATCAAAATCGGTACACGTATACAGTATCACGACAAAAATTAAGTCCTTTTCCAAGGTCCCCTATGTCTATACTAAGATTCATCAAAATTGATTTATCGGTATAGGCGTGAAAACGTAACAGACAGAGTTACTTTTGCATTTATTAGTAGGTAAATTTAGAATTGTAGCAGGTCTAGAGCGGAATGGAAAGTGTTTCGAAAATTGATTTAAAACTTTAAACGCACGATGCTTTGCAAATAAACTATAGAGTTCTTTAAAAGGATATTATTATGTCCTTACTTGGTCCTTACATATGAAATTGCCGATACTCAATACTGACAACTTTAACATCAAATATCTTGCGTTGTCCAAATTCAAATTTATTTTGAAATAAAGCCAGAAAAATATTGTTTTTAAATTCGTATTTCATTTGTTTTCACATCATTTGTTTGAGCTTCAACATTGATATAACAACAACTATGGACATATTGAAAATTCGCGGGATTTACGAATACGAGTTCCACCGTGGCACCAGTGCTGCAGAAACGACTCGAAGAAAACGCACCGTTTGTTCGTTAGCTGTGCCTGGTCCATACCAGGCACAGCTAACGAACAAACGGTGCGTTTTTGGTTTCAACGTTTCCGTTCTGGGAAATTTCGATTTACACAATGAGCCTTGTGGACGACCTTAACTGGCCTGGAGAACCGGCAAAACCTTGCCCTAAGCGAAAACTGAACAAAACGAAGATTCTGGTTAGTGTTTGGTGGACCAGTGCTGATGTTATCCACTACAGCCACTTGAGATCAGGTCAGACGATTACTGCAGACTTGTATTGCCAACAATTGCAAACTTGAATTAAAATTTGTATCAAATCTCTCTTGAAGCTGTGACAAAATCAAACTTTATATAAGGTCTAATCCAAATAGTGCTTAATATTTCTGGAGGTCAACTAGTACACGATAATGTTTATGAAAATAAAACATAAACATAACGACGATGTTTATGAAAATAAAACATAAACCTAACAACGTATTTTTTTAAAACTAAATTACTTACTTAAGTATTATAGAAATTGTTTTTTTTACGCATAACGTCATCCCTAAATCCTTTTGGTTACGTTCGAGATGCCCACAAATGACGCTCTGGGCGTAGATTTTCATTTATGGACAAATGGCGACGAACATAAAAAACAATTACAACAGTAAATAAGTATTAATAATAAAAAAGTTAGTGTAGGTAAATGGTAGGTAGGTATATCTAGCCGAAACTAGCCTATGTATGCACATAAATATTTATTATGGTGAAATTAGAAATGATATCATCATTTTAATCTGTCTGTCTATCCGTATGTCTGGCAAGACCCTTTATATCGGGAACGTGTGAAGGTATCGAGTTGAAATTAAAACCATATAGGTACTCAAGTCTATAGTCTGCTAAAGCTGTGAAAAAACTCAAACTTCTAAATTAACATTTAAAAAGACGACCGTTTATGCCGCAATAAACGTATATTCCGAGACTATCAAAGGAATCAACATTAATAGGGTACTTTTCGTTGACCTAGAACTATGAAATTTGGCAAGTAATATCGTCTCATACTACAAGTGTAGGGAAAAATCTGAAAACAATACATTTGTAATTAAATTATGTAATTTTTAAGACCCTCGGTGCGCCAGTCCGACTTGCACTTAACTGATTTTTTTGTTTAGCTTTAACTTTTTAGTTTTCCACAATATGAACAACCTTCCTGTATTATTATATTTAATTTTGTATGAATATCTACCATCATCTCACAAAAACTTTTCACGCTACGTAGCCACAAAAAAGTAATGCGGAACGGTAAAAATTACACCTACGCATCATTTAGGTGTTTCGATTTTCCGCTAAATTTTCATTAATACCATTGTATAAAACTAAAGTATAATGTTAAAGATTTAGCAAACTCATGAATATCCATTATTATGATTTTTTCAAGGCCTGTCGTTCGAGTATGAATATGGCAATTTGTATGGTTCACATGACTTTACCTACATGCTACATTTTAGGCGAAGCTTGAAAAAATCTAACTTGGATTTTCAGTCTTATTACTCATTTAACATAATAATTTTCTATGATATGACCTAGATTGTCAATTTCTTATTCTTATTCTACTTGATTAAGCTACGAGTACTCATAGCAATCTCTGAAGATATTATTATAATTTATACACATAGTAAGTAGATATACTACACTACTATATCAAATGACGTTAACGTCTTGACCTTATTCGCGATGATCTAATAACAACGGATGATGTTAATGAATCTAATTTAATCTCGCCTAAACATACCTAAACTGTTAAATTCACTTAGAATGCTTGTGTAAGTCCCACATACTTTACTTAAAATTCGTATTTTAGACAATACCTCTCAATACAAGAGATACAATCTTGAAAGAGAACATGAATAAGACCGCATTTTACACTCGTGAGAGTATTCACAATTACAAAAACCTTAACCACCCGTTAGTTAGCTTAGAATTTGGAATTTGAGATCGTGCGAAAAATGTATTCACTTGAATGGGGTAATGATTCCCAAGCACAAAAAGCGACTAAATGTATCACCAAGAACAACGGAATAAAATTTTTCTTCTCTTCACATTAGATAATCAGTCATCGATAGTCCTTAAATGACGAACGTGAAGAAAATGGTTGCCACTATTGTAAAATTTATCTCTATAAATCGATGTCTCTTTTCTTTATTCGTATTTCTATGCTCGCAAGGGCCTCTATCATTAAGTATTGTGTAATTGATTTGGGATAAAACAAAGCAAATTTCAATGAAATGGTTTGCCACCTCATTCTCTATTTTATAAGCTAGTAAAAGAACAACTGGTATGCAGCAGGTTTCCGTTCCGCACGGTATTTCTTCATTATTAGTTCATTATAGTGCTCATAAACAACAACTTTAACTATGGGACCAACATCGAACTAAAAAAAGTTTATATTTACCTACCTACAACTGTTGTAGGAATAGAAAAAGTGTTTCGAAAAACCTACAACAGCTGAGCGGCTATTTAGTATGGAGAAATGTATTTTTTACGATTTTGGTCATGGCTGTTGTATTTGAGCAGTAGAATCACACCCTAGAAGAAAGTTAACTAAATGAATTATGACCTTATTATATAAATTATAAATATTATGTATACACAAGACACCGATTGGCATGGTCTCAAACTAAGAAATTAAATTAACATTGTGTTACGAATTATGAGGTATTTTAAGCAGATTCATTTAGCCAGAGGTGGTCCAACTCAATTTAACTTTTCCTGAACGGGAACAGTTACTGGGATACTTTGCGATTAAGGCGACCCAATGCGCTACTACGCCATTTATGTCGTCATAAATAATAATAAAATATTTACCTTGATTATTGAAATATTCGGGTTATTCCCTGAGTACCCCGATCTTCGAGGGCCCCGTCCCGGAGTGCCCCGAATGCGATAAATATGATAACATTTATTTTTATTATTATTTTCTATTGTTTTCAACTTGTACTGTTGACAACAAAAATCTTTTTTTTTTTTTCTTAAATAAAGATATTACTTACTATTGTAATTGACGACCTCCGTAGCCGAGAGGCGAGCATACCAAACTTGGTGTCGCTATCTCTGAGGTTCCTGGTTTGATTCCCGGTCGGTCAATGTAGAAAAAATACTTTTCTATATTGTCTCCTGGTCTGGGTATTGTGGTACCGTCGTTGTTTCTGATTTCTGTAACACAAGTGCTTAAGCTACTTACCATAGGATCACAGCAATGTATGTGATGTCCAATTTTTTTTAAATATTTTTTTTTAATTGATAATTTTTTGGAAATGTTGCATGTATTGAGATATGTATAATTTGAATACCACAGTTTTTAAAAGTAATAACATTTTAAAATATTGAAAAAATAATGAAAGTGAAAATACTTTTTTATTTTGAAGTTAACTGTTAAATATTATAAAAAAATGCTAAAAGTAAGACTGGTAAAGAGTATGTTTGTAATTAGATTTATGTTCCCGAAAAAAATAATATAGTCTATAATAATCCACCTGTGATTGCTATACCAGACATTTATTTTTTCAATGTTACAATATATTAAAATTTGATTTACCACTTCTTCTACTAACGGTACTTTTAAGCCTTAATCTTTTTAAATAAAAATAAATCTGGGTCCTCCGGGTCGGGGCCCTCGGAGATCGGGGTACTCAAGGAATACGAGTAACCCAAATATGTCTTAGATTTTCGTAGGTACAGTTGTTACATCCTTAACGCTTTCTTTGCCACATCTATATTATTATTTAAAGGACACTTAAACTTACACGACGAAATAAGCGAAGCTCATCTTATTTAGTTACTCATGTGCCAAGATTAAATAGAAAGCGGTTTATCCTCTCGAAACGTATGCATAGGTACGCAAATAATGCGAATTACCAAGTCGGTGTCAATGATTATCTTGCTTGCTGTAATCGGTAGGCATAGTGAGGTGATGTAATATTAGAAACTACTTGTAGGTGCATACGTGAGCCTACCGCACTATGCTATGTCTATGTCTACATACATATAATAATATTAAGAATGCAAAAGCTAGGGATTTTATTATTTGATATGTATTTACCTAAATACTTAGAAATGAATCGCTTGCGACTTTTCAACTAACAAAGTTTTCAAAATCAAACACAATTCGTTGTCATTTAACTATTGTTTATACCTTATACATTATTTATATAGGTATTCATATGATATATGAATAGGCACAAGTATGTGCATTACAAATTATGTAGAAGTAACATTTCCTTAAAGAGATGTTATTATTTATACGGTCGACGTCTTTCCACTTATGGAATCAAACCTTGACCATCGTGAATTGGCGTTGATATAAATAAACTATTTTAATAGGTAACTGAGACCGATATTATCATCAACAAAACAAGCATGAACAAACACAAAATAAAAATGTTATTGTAAAATATACCTATACAAAAACAGTAAAAAGTGTAAAGTTAACGGAATTAAAATATTTTTAAATACCTATAGGATTTTTTATTATTAATATTTTTAATCTGGATAGGTAATTAAAATATTATGTAAATACAAAACGAAACTACATGCATAATAAGGATTTTCTACGGAATCTGCATAAAAGTGTAGTCAAAAAGGTTAAATTTACCACTTAAGCTCGAAACGGCAAATACAAATTAATGCTAATATAAACCATTTCAGACGCTCCAAGGTTGATCACTGGAATTGATTCAATTAAAATCATCGATATCAGGAACCATTCTCGCGTTTAAGTACTTACGTACCAATAAAATAATAAAAGCAATTCGCACTATGATAATATCATTGCTTGGGTTACCTTTGTTTCCGCGTGCTAGATTTGTACCGATTACCCACGGTACCTACACGGTAGGTACCTACAGCAATTAACCCAATACAGATACTAGGTATATCATAATTATGTTTTAATTTGGTACGGTTCGGTCCTTTTAACTTTTAGCCCTACCACGTAGGTAATTAAATAATACTTATGAATCCGGTACTTGATACCTACTACAAAATCAATCTTTGGTTTTTATTAAAACTCCTGAAATCGTACGATAATTTAAAAAAAAGAGGTTCCCAAGTAACTAAAACTTGACTATATTCTGTGGATAGACGCTAGAGTGCGTAATGTAGCTGTTATTTTAATGCTAGAAAGAAGAAGGAAAAGAAAAAAGAAGAAAAAATATGCATTTTATTTATCTAATAAAAAATAACAGCTCGTACCTACTAAGGTGCCTACTAAGTAGTATGTATAAACATAATATCATTCTCATCTTGGAATAAATAATAATAGTAGGTATGGGTATTGATACGATCTCCTCATCCTTGTTCATTTAACATTGCACGAGTATGAAAGGTCCGCACGCACGCAAAAACGCGCGGAAGGTCAAACGGCGCGGTTTCTAATGCCATCCGCGATTCCTGGTTATATTCGTTATTTATATTTAAACAAATAATAAAAATGATCGTAATTAAACCTTTTTTATTAAAAACAATATTACTACAAACAATGCAGCCTACGGTGATACATCAAAAGCTTATCTTATATTGAAAGGAGAGGCAACTGCCGTAATTATCGATGTACCACTTCGGGGCCGCAATAATAAGTTACCAGCTGTCAATTGTTTAGTCAAAAACTATGAACCAGCTAGGTGATTATTGTCTCTATCCACTGCCAAGACCTCATCCCCTGCATCAGCTTTTAATAAACCCAGATAGATGACCATTAGCTGCAATAGTTCCTGTAACACTTACTGAGGATAGACTCTCTACACTCTACACATGAAATAGCTAGATATTAAATCCAGAAAGTGTGTCTACAACTTGCTGGTTTAAATGTGTATAAGCGCTTGAAACTTCTCGTGAATAAAATCATAAATCTGTATCCCCATGCAAGTTTAAGAAAGACCGGTCCCTTTTGGCTCGTGAACTACTCACGAGCGAAAAGGGACCGGTCTTTCTTAATAAGAGCAAATATTGTGCACAAAAGTGAGCAAGAGACTGATGCCTGAGTCAAGTAAGTTACTACCTGTGTATCAGGTCTGTTGCTGACATGTTATTTATTAGCCAATGCCCGACCGTGCGTCTAAAAAACAATATCATACCGGTTCCAGGCAGGTTTTACAATCATATTAATATTTAGCTACACAAGGCTTTTTCGTCGATTGAACTAAAAAGCGCTTGCATCATTCCTTGATTCGAGGTATCGGTTGCAAATACGCCAAAAACAGAATTTGGTGAATGTAATCAATATCTAGGTGTCAGTGGTGCAACACACGAAACATTTACATTACAGTCTGAATTTATTTTAACTAAGTATCAACATGTATCGTAATATATTTAGGTAGTAAACCATTTTGTAGATTGTTCGTGTACAGGTCCAACCAACAAAAATGCGTTGCATTTAAACTAAAAATGCAAAAAAAAAATCCTACGCAACGGATGTGACTTAAATCAGCAGCTTTGGTAATTCTGGATCATCGAGCACCTAACCCTACTTATAGAGCAGCATTGAGAACCATCTTTCTCCGAAACTAGTTAGTGATTTATTACTTACATTTAGTATGAACTGAAAAGCAGTAAAACAGATACAGATAAAAAATGCAGAAATTTTTTGTCGAACAAATCATATGGGTATGTGCTCCATGTTCTGCACAGAGACGATCAGAAATGATCCACGTCGGGGCTACGTCAGTCAAGAGGACCACGTCGGTGCTGTGTCCGTCAAGAGGACCGTGTCAGACGAAGAGACTACGTCAGTACGTTGGAACTCTATCACTCATCGGGGCTGCGTCTGTGTGGCTTGTGTAAAGAGGAATAAATAGTCTCTGGTTCTGGATAAAAGATATTTAATTTGTTGAAGTAAGGTTACATAGGGTAACCTATTGGTTTTATAGGTTTGCTAGAGAAAAGTATTTACATTATATTTTTGCTTTAGAGTACATAATTTTACGTGGTCCAAATGTTACAATAATAAAAGTAGTACCAAAAATAGGTAACAGGTAGGTATGGTAGGTACTTTGCCCAGTTCTGGAGGTGGAGCATGATAAAAAAACACAAATTAGGGAACCTGTTGAACCTTGGACAGATTTGTACAAGAACAATCCTATTTTTTTTAAATTCCGTCCTTTTAAGAATTTTTGTTTAGGGTATTTGAATCATCATTTGTTAACATTAACGTGAAAATAGTTGCAATTCGCCGGCACCGTGTGAGCACAGTTAAAAAAGGTAATTTATTGTTTTACACACAAAAAATACCTATGTTTTTGGGTTTTGCTTAATTCTTATTTATTTCAAGTGATGCATGTTTATTAAAACTGATTTATTTAGAATTTAATCTTAGTATATCTAGCTACTAGACAGCATGAGTTTCAGATCCTAACCTCAATCGCAAGTCGGTTTTTAAGCTTGTTATGTGAAGTTGTTGCGATGTTGTACCTTAGTCACCTAACTTACGATGTACCTCGGTCACTGGCAAAGTACTGTTTATTTTGTTCAAAAATAGGTCAACAATTATTTACATACGTTTAATTGTATGGTATTAAATATATATATGACGTTGTTATTGTTAAAATGCCGGAAAGCACGAAAAAAAATTAAAAGACATGTGCTCGACAAACAAAATAATTCGAACTGCAGTAAAGGCGAAGAAATTTACACATTTTTTTTGTTATATAATATTTTTATTAAATAATAAGTAATAATTGATCTCAAAATAATGATTGAAACGAGTCTGACAAATATTTTTTTGTAATTTTCTAAGTTTATTTTTGTTTAATCCAGCGATTTTAATGGATGTTTTTTTTTAATTTATGTTAAGGGATAAAAAAGAAAAAGTAACAATTGGGTTTCAAGTTAAAATTGCGTGATTTGATGCCAAAATATTGTCAAAAGTAATCACCACAAAATAGATAGGTAAAGCTTTTTTGAAAAACAATACTTAAATATTGTTGTTTATAACTTTATTATTGTTATTTGCAAATGCTAATATGATTAACAAATTCTATTTCAACAGAAAATAGATAAATTATAGTGTTATTCTCGATTTAAACCTGTGGTACAACTCACACGGTCCAAGGTACATCTAGTTTGTTATGCCTAGGACAGTTTTCTCTTTTTTTTTCAAGTTGTTAGTGGTTCCAGGTTTTTGAAAATATACACAGTTTTATGAATAAATAATGTAGTTAATTAAATGATCTTTATATACATGCACACTGGACAGAAGTAGCTAGTACCATTATTTAATAAAAAAACAAAATTAAAAAAACTGGCTCAGCTACAACAGGTTTCCATAAATCTCTAATAATTACTTTCAAAATCACCAGTTTACTGTAACGTTAAATTTTAAATCTACTATGGATGTAACAGTGGTATATTTCCAAAGGATTTAAGTCAGTTTTGAGACCAAGACACCTTGTGTGTTGTCTGAGGTACATTTTTTTTAGCTTTCCATGCATTCTAAAAACCACCAGTAAAACGCTCGTTGTAGAAATCATTAGGACTAGCTACAATATTGCGCAAAGACCAAACAGTTTTTAATATGTAATCACCATTTTAATTTAATTATATTTACTCTGAAGAAGCTGATATCATCAATTCAAACAATTGAACTTTTAATGAATACAGAGATAACGAAGTTTTTAAGGACTTCCTAAAAGTGTTTACTTGTGTTGTGAGTGAGTTCTTTCCTTTTTTGAATTGAAAGTAACAATACGTGATGAGATACATCTCGTTACAGCATGTTTGATTTAGGTTATGGTGGGAAGTGTTAACTAAACATTATATTGTTAGGTAGGTAGGTATACGCCCAAAGTTCGACTTCTTTCTTAGTGCTTACGTCACCGCAAAAAATCTGTCATGGGTCATTGACTCGACTTGGTCCATGGGAACTTTTTGTTTCATGACGAGATGTAAGTAATTGAGGAGATTTCAAGATGAGCAAATCTTTCTTGCAGAAATAGGTATTACAATCCACAAAACTCAAAAGTTAATTGAATCATTATTTTTAAAAAGCCATGAAAATAGGCATGTTATGTATTAACATGACTAGGCATGATTCATGATCTGCCTATACCATTTTGTTAAATTATAGTACTCGTTTGTTTCTGATTACTTATAAGTATAACAATAAACAAAACACGTTTGTTTTATTTAGGTCGAAGGTATTCTGAGCTTATTTAGTTTGGTATCATAACGGAATCTGTGTCAGATATTATTGCCCTAAGCTATGCCCTATTTTTAGGGTTTATTGATATAAGTATTACTTATAGCAACGATTATGTTGAAAAATCGTTATAATACAATGCCAAAACTAAGTAGGTATCTACTGTACCTAGCTTAGGTAAATTTTCAATAGTAGGTAAGGTTAGGTTAGGTAGGTACCTAATTCCATTTAAAAAATAAATTAAGCCTTATTCACCTGTTCTAAACGATGAACCACAGGCAAGGGCACAGATAATTAAAAAGGCGTAAATGTTTACGTTAGCGACGTCATCTTATCCAGTGGCATCGATTTTCAATGATTAATTGATTTATTATTACCTATACTTATCTATAATATTTTTATTCACCAACAACAAACAAAGTCAACGATGATATCGATTATCATATTCGTAAATACCAGTTTAACAACATTATACTAAAATAATGTATTATGCATTCGTATAAAACGCAAAAGTAAAATGTTCACAGACGATTTCTTTTTCAGCGCTGAAATGAAAAGCCCATTTTCGCAACGTCCTTGACAATGGTTTAGCGACTACCTCCAACCAGCTACCCTGCCCCACAGACTCACCTTAGACATATCGTCAACCTGGTGGTTCGCACTCAAAAACTGTATCTCACACTTCCATTTTATGTAGCTCCATTGTAATTAGGGCTTAGATTTGTGTTTAAGCACTGATTAAGCGCGATATTACTCGTGTCGCATTTTCAAGACGCGGTATCGCGGCGAAGGCCCGATCAATACTGTTGGTGTCGTTACCGGCGGATAAGGAAAAAAATTCAGTGTGCTCGTTGAATTACGCGTGCGCGCGCAAACTGTTGTTGACTGACACGGCGCATGTGTGGGGCTGTTGGCCGGTGCGACTACTCCGCCGAGTCCGCGGCGGAGCAGCGATGATGGCAACAGAGCGCGAGGCCAACGCGCCAGTTTAATTATTGTATGTATGTAATAGCAGGACTACATTGCGCCGTTTCCACGTTACGATGGATATGACGACACTGCTGCAAGGAAATCGGGCAGGCTGATTTATGCTAGACTCGCATGAAAGAAATATCGAAACATAGCGCTCCCTAAGTTATACCACAGTAAATGTAGGTATGTATCCCAAAAAGAAACTGTGGCACTTACATGTGGTACATACAACATGGAAAATACAAACGATAATATGAACCAAATAAATAATTTTCTTTCTTTCTTAATTATGCACTGTGCCATTACCTACGTTGGTCTATTTCTTATTAAGTGTCTATGCGGCCACGTATGGAATTACTAAGCATCATGAATCCATGAATTTTTAAGGATATTCTCCATGCTTAGTCATACACTCTTAATTTTTAATAAGACGACCAGAGTAAAGGTTGCAAGAAGCCACTGGATGCAGGCCGCTTCCAACCGGCCAATCTGGAAGTCATGTTCAGATGTGGACGTCCTATGTCTGAAACGATGATGAATGCCATTTTTTCCGAGCGGACCTTTCGTTGGCGCCCTTTGAAGAAAGACCTTTTTCTGCTACACCGGGAAAGTTTGCGGGAGAAAATAAATTAAATACGAACAATGATTTCAATGACCTGCCTCGCAAATGCGAATACCTACCGCGATCACCTGTACCGGCAGGGCCAACTCTAATCTCTATAAGCTAATTAATTATAGCTGCCTTTGACGATAAGTCCACATTTTGTACTTAATTAACAATCAATACATACAATGCAAAAAAATACATTCTAATAAGTATATTACAACAAAACAACAGTAGGTATAGTCGAACATGACCGGTCGACTGTACCAATTTATTATTTATTTTACCATAGAAAAATAATAGGATAAATCCAACACTATACAGTTAAAGAACAGGCCCCTTAGGTACCATGAACTCTTAAAGCAAGAGCCTGTTTTAGACCTACCCTTATTTTTCGTAACTACTATCGTAGTATGAAAACCAGAACGCATAGCATAGTATATAGGGAGCCAGTAAGGTCCGACAAGGTCAATAAGGATAACCTAAGATGTCACCAATACCCTAACCTAAGATGTAGGCTACACTGACGTCACCAATGTCAAGTGCAATTGTGGTGCTTCCCCCCAAACCATGGGCCACCTTCTTTTATATCGTGCGTGAACAGACAGCTGCACACACGCGAAGACAAGAAAGTATAAAAGTAGGTAGTTGTACGCGCCTTCGATACCTACGGTTCATCATTACTCATGAGGGGAAATATGGTCATCAAAACTTTCGCAGAATTGCTGTCTAAACAAGAAGAAGAAGAAGACTGCGAAAAGATAAAACTCAGTGATACTATAGTCCGCGCGCGAGTTGAATGCAGTTGCAGTATTGAAGTGCGGGGCCTCTTACGCCGCAGCGTAGCGCGTAGCCGTACCTACGCCCTACGCGTACCGGTTGCGTTGATTGCCAAGTAATTCGGCACATAAAGGTAATCTTCGTTTCAATTAACGTCTAATCCAGCCACTTCATATACGTGTTGTTATTAATCGGGGAAGCACGGGAAACCGCGAGAGCGCGCAATTTTTAAAAGATTGAAGAAGCAGTGATTTACAGCTTCTTGCGTGCAGAAAACCTTTTTATTTTTATTTATTTATTTATTATTTTACTTTATTACGTGAAAAAAATTGTAATAGGTCAAAACACTAGGCGCATTCCATATGGCTGCACTTAACTCGCGCGCGGCCTGTTAATACATAATTGTACCTACATAATTTAGTTTGCCAGTCGAGAATTTAATAGCTTTAAAATTCTTTATTTGAGGTTTTTACCTACTGATGACTTCGTTTTTAATCGATTCAAAGCAGTGTATTTTGATTCTAATAGAAGAAGAAAAGAAGTTTCGCAGATGCTTTACGCTAGATCAGAATACATCCATATTTACTGCCGAAGCTTATGAAATAGATTAAAGTGTGCCGGATAAATCTTTTAAGTAATGTGCGGGTAGGAAATCTACCCTCGCAAGAATAATTGACATCTCGCTGCGCCAGTCTACCCGTGACTACGGACGCTACAACGCGTTCGAAACGTCGGGCTGAATTTGAAGGTAAACACTTTTACCTTCAAAAAATTTAACTATCGTGATAAGCTGTGTAAGGCTCGGACTACAAGCATCCGGAAGTCATTTTTTTAAATACGTGGCATATGGTTCTAGGTGCTATCTTCATCTCCCGAGGTAAAATCATTTGCTTTCGGACAGGATTTCTTCGAATTTTTTCCCTTAACTGCTCCCTAAACTACGTGGACGGCCATTTTTTTTCTATCACAAACAGGAGGTCTCATTCTACCTTTAATTGCCCGGTACACAAACATTTTACTAATACCAAGCGTATGGAGAGTTTTCTAAATTGCATTTGGCTCCATACCTACTTTGTGTAATGAAATCACAGCGATTCGGTTCTCTTTATCACCCCACTCTATTTTAATATCGCAAAATATTGTACAATGTACTGGCGCCAAAATGAGAAAACGCAATGAACAATTATATAAAAATGACAGATTCCAAATTCAAATGTAATATTTTGTTTTTTTTGTAACAGTATTTATGGCAAGACTAGGCATATATGTCGCAGCCAACTGGTTTAAATTGCCCTAGCCCTTTCATTAAACAACGCCATTCAACCACACGCCTAGTGTTATAGTTAAATCATTAAGCATTTAAAACATTCAACATCACGGCTGATTTAAAAGCCGTCGCAACATTGAATTAGTATATGTCTCCGCCACCGCGGCGCTAGTTTTCAAAAATGCATTACAAGACATATAAAATGATAATTAGGACTTCGATTAAGGACGAAAATTAATTATTCAAAGTGAATTAAGCTCTGTTATAATAATGATGGCAATGGATGGCAACTTAATTGAAGGTTTGGCTGTGTGGATACGTCAGAAGCCGTAAAAGTTTAAATCAAAAATAAATAAAAAATCGACCTCAAAACACGCTAAAAAGTTATATTTTTTTGATAAAATTTGCTTAAGAGTGCAAATAAAAGTTAACTGCTGAACACCGATTTCATCCTCTATTTTTCCACCCTTAAGGATGAAATTTTTACCCGCATATTTTTAGTTTACCGAGTATCTTTGAAGTATAAGGTTTAGGTTTAGGTTTAGGTAGATAGGTTTACATACTTATGTAACTCCCATGACCGTTCTCTCCGCTCTTCTAGTAATCTCCAGCTACTTACGCCTCTTCACCACTCTGCCCACTTCTCCAAATCGTTCACAGTGAGGGCTGCACGACTCTGGAACTTGCTTCCCTTAGATATTAAACATTCGGAATCAAAACTTTCTTTCAAAAATAAACTTAAAAAATATTTCAGTACATAGTTGCATATTTTTTCTTATTTTATTAATAGTATGCATGTTTATTTACTTATTATTTATTTATTTTGTGTATTGTATCATATTTATCCAAATATATGTGTATTTTATTCAATTTAATTTGCATTATCATTGTTTAGTACCAATTACAATTTATTTTGGACCTTTACCGCACCCATTACCTGCTTTCTGCATGACCCAAAGGTTGGCTGGTAGAGAATGCCCTTGGCACTAAGTCCACCTGTTGTACATTTTAAGTTTGTGCAATAAAGTTTTTAAAAAAATAATTAAAAAAATATTAGCTATTCAATAAAAAAAAGGATCATCAAAATTGGGTTACATTTGTCGAAGATATTGGGTAACATAGATACAAGAACCACAACATTTTCTGGGAATATATTTTGTTGTTTTCTCAAAAACAGCTAAATCGATTTCGATAAAAATTATGAGGGACCACCTCTGAAGTATAATCTACGAAACAAAAAAGAATCATCAAAATCAATTCATAATTGTCGGAGTAATCGTGTAACATACATCACTTCAAAATACTAAAAAGCTAAAAATCATATTAACGCATAAAAGTACCTACCTATACACCTAATCAGTTACTTTTGGAGTCAGTGCCAGCCAATAAGAGTTTGAATGTTTTCGTTTGGACCGAATCCAAAAGTAACTGATTAGGTACATAAGTGTTAGACACAAATAAGGTGCAACTATTGCGTGATTGCGGTGCAAAGATTGCAAAGGCATTTGGTATCCTCACTTTCTGTGCATCTACAGACAAGACTTTAAAACTGTATTCGTCTATTTTATTTAAATGAAAAGTTCCTGGAGATTATTTCATAATGTAATTATATGTTTTGATATTTAGGATGATATAACAATGAAAATTCATATTGGGAAATGAAATTGGTACCTAGGCAAATGTTCTTAAAAATATTGGCCATGTCCTTTAGCTGTCATTCAAGTATGGGATACCCAGACATCTAGTCCATATTTATTTATATGTCAGTAGGCCTGTGACTGACAGTAACGTAGTATTTACTTGTGCAGTGCTGTGTCAGACGTCATATTCTTGCTTGACACTGACAGATATCCATCGTAGGTACATACATTGATACATAGTACATTATTTTCGTATTTTTGTGTCGTTTCGTCGAAGATATATTTGTATTTTGTATCTAAAAGCATTCAAAACTTTTATAATGTTTTGTTGTTAGCAATACTTCGTTGGTTGCTAAAATTAGTAACGAATAATTTAAAGCATAGTAAGTTAATTCTATAACAAAAATGGTCACTACAAGTCTGACTATTCAAGATATTCTGCCATACACTAACAAATCAACAAATAAGAAAGTAGACCTCGATGCCGTGTTACCGTTTGTAATTTTACCACTTTTGCTTCTAATAGCAACGTTATCTCGTACCATCACCATTATGATTATGGTAGTAATCGGTATGGGTGCATTGTACGTACTTTCACGACCACGTCAAAAGAACAGGTAAATTAAAACATATTGTTAATTTCAGCTTGTTAAACACATCTCATTAATGTATAGCTAATAAAATAATATCGCGGATCTACTTTAATAAGTCGAAATTGAGCTTTTTTCAATCTGTTACTGTTAATTAAATCACTACCATTATTCCTTGTTGACTACACAATAGAAAAAACTTTTGTTAGTGATAAGAATGATATATGTGACAAACCTTAATATGTAATCGGACAATGTATCGGTAAATGTTGTTGGACATCACTGTCCAGACTGTCCTACTACCAATTAAAACAATTTCTTAAGTGACATGCCAAATTTTTAATAAGTAAATACCAAGAATTAAGAAGAAGAAGAGTAAATATCATTATAACAATAATAATCAATATAATTAACCAAAATTATATCTGCCTTATTTTGAAATGTGTTACTTTTATTAATAATCACTACACATATTTTGCATTTTAGATCACCATTCTTCTTTTCATGGACTTTATCTTCAGGGATATGCATGTTTCTGGTGTTAGAAATAGAAATACAAAAACTGCTTGAAATAACCCAACTTGAAAATTTTGTGTTCCTGCTGCTGTTAGCTTGCACATGCTACTTTTTTTACAAAATGAAGGCTGTTGCTGACTTTGAACTGGCCACTGGTTCGTCTAAAGGAAAAGAGTACAGGTAAATTGAGTTAATTTTAAAATATTTTACACATTCAAACTTAGATTACAGTTGGAGCCCCTAAAAACTACAGACTTTATATTATCAGCTGATAGTTGGGTTGTATTTTTAAAATCTATGAATACATATGTCAATGTGCACACTATTAGCATAGATTAAGATGTAAGATTAATTGATGTTAGTTGTTAAAAAAATGTTTCAAATCAGTGTAAAAAGGCAAAGCATGTTTTTCGTGTCATATGTAAGTGTTACTATATTATTGATTTTAGTTATAGTGTACTTGAACCTAAATTTATTGTTTACAAAAAGAATTTTGAAAAGTAAACTAAGTAAATTGTGAGACAGGCAATTTTTCAAATTTTACTGGACTTTTTCATCACCAAAGTAAAATGTTCTAGTAGAAATTTTATGATTTAGTTTGAAAAAAAGGCTCATCTTTATTTGTTTCAAATAAAGTCAAAGGCCTTTTAGATTGTGATCTAAAACACCACAGTTCATATTATAGCATTTCATATACAGATCACTAAGTACATCAGACATTCAATTAATAACAGGTACTACACCTATAAGAATGTTGATGATAATGATATCTACTAATAAAAAAAAGGCTGCAAACTTTCATATATTGATAAGAAATACATACTTTTCATGTTTGTACTTACCTTGAAAAACTAATCATAAAGGACCATTGGGAGTTGGCGATAGATAGAGATCAATGGAAGAGTCTAGGGGAAACCTTTGCCCAGCAGTGGGATTGAACAGGTTGGAAAAAAAAAAGGACCATGGGCTCTTTTATATGAAGCTTAGGCTAACTTTCCAACAGACTTGACTCTTCGTCGAGTAAAGCGATTTTGCTTGTACTTGATTTTATATTATGGGAGCAAAGGTGAGTTTGAGTGTGAAAATGCAACTTCAATGCATTTTATTCTATAATAAAATATTCATATACACGGTAATTTTTAATAGAATGTGAATATTTCAGGGTGTGAAAGTAGTTAATAATTATAAGCAACTTTAACTATCGGACCAACACTGAAATATCAAATAAAATAACAGTTATTTCATACAAAAATGCAATATATACCCAATGAAAAACTATGAAATAGATTTATTTTTTCTTGGTACTTTGTAGCAGATTCAATAGTGAAAGTATTTATAATATAGAGTATAGTAATCACGGTGTATATTATAAAATATGTGCTTCCACAATGAATGAAGTCTTATACGTAAGCTAGTATGACAGTCCTATAACAAGCCAGAGTCCGTAAGTTGAAAAACAAGACATTTATTAACAAAAGTTATTAAGACTGCATTAAGTTTATACCCAATATTTGCATGTCTTACCAACTTGCTTGTAATTGTTATTGCGCTTGTCTAATTGGTTGTCCTAATATTTTTTATAACGTAGCGTAATCAACGTGCGAGCAACGACTACGAGGGCTGCACTAAAAGTATCAGGAATGGAATATTTCCACTGTTCCTGTCATATTAAAATCTTTTTAATTGCAAACTCCTTGGTTTTAAAAATCGAATACCATTTATTTATTTAAAAAAAGATTCTCGGTCTTATCACAAGGTCTTGTCAAACTTGTTTAGTCGTTGAGAAAATGGAATTGACTCGAGAAAATTCAAGAGCGATAATTTATTATGACTTTCGAAGTGGTTTAACACAAAAGCAGTGTGTTGACGGGATGATTTCTGCATTTGGTAATGAAGCCTCATCCAAAACCACAATTTATCGCTGGTTTGCTGAATTTCAACGTGGACGTGTCAAGCTCAGTGATGATCCCCGTCAAGGTCGTCCAAAAACTGCAGTCACCCAAGAAAACGTTGATGCTGTGCGTAAGCTGATTGAGGAAGATCGACATGTGACATACCGCGAAATTCAGGCAACTTTAGACATTGGCATGAGTCAAATACAAATAATCTTGCATGAACACATTGACTTATATATTACTTCGTAAGGACAGGGCGGACCGCACGTCAGGCTGTTGCCTATAACCGGACCCTACTCTGACCCTACCTAGGGTCAAAGTGACGTAGTCAGTGGTCGGCTGTCATCAGGCGCCGGTGTCCTAAGAAAAAATAATATGCCTGGATGTTCTTTTAAGAATTGTGTCAATTACGACAGAAAGTTTATCAAAAATAATTCTAATATTACATTTCACCGGTTAATCGTAAATTTGATAATTATTTACATTACTTTAATATTTTTTTAACGTTCTTGTGAATTATACGAAGCGACGCCATATTTACCGTACGTCTGTCCGATACAACTTTGTAGCGGCGTGCATTAGTTCTACACTGTGAGCACTATCATAGTTTTAGGTGATGTATACAAATATTATGTTTTATGATGATAAAATATCTGAAGTTTCGATTTATCTAAATCAAACTAACGTGTGTTTTAACGTAGTAAGTGTAAAGTACATAGAAATAACTACGTTTTTAACTGTAGATTTTCTACTGATCCTTGGCAAAATGAATCATGGCGTAGTATTTTTATTTAAGCAAGATAAAGTTATACATATTTACTATGATAACTCTTTAATATTATATTAAATAAAATAAGAAAAGTTTTTTTATTGAGTTCCTCTTTAATTATAAGCCGCTCTGACAAGGTTACATCTGTGATGCGGTTTAACAGATGACATTAGAGTCTAATAGATGGCGTTAGTGTGTCATGTATGGCGAAAGTGTAATGTGAATTGTTCTGTCAGCCGTATCTTTACTTTTTAAATCAATGCATGAACATGAACAATTAGGTGTAAAAAAGTTGTTTTCCCGATGGATACCGCAATCGTTCTGTGAAGAGCAAAAAGCGGCTCGCGTTACTTGGTGCGTCAGAACTTTAGAAAGATTCCACGCAGGATCCTCAAATGCTGTATACAACATCGTATCAGGTGACGAATCCTGGATATACGCGTACGAACCCGAAACAAAAAACCAGTCACGAGTTTGGGTGTTCGATAATGAGTTAAAGCCAATAAAAAATTTTCGTTCACGGAGTGTTGCAAAAAAAAATGGTGGCCACGTTTTTCTCCAAAACCGGCCATGTTGCGACTATTCCTCTTGAGGGACAAAGAACGGTTAATGCAGAATAGTATGCTAGCATTTGTTTGCCACAGGTCGTTTCTGAACTCCGTAAAGAGAACTGCAACCGCCGCATCATCCTCCATCACGACAATGCGAGTTCTCATACCGCGCACAGAACAAAAGAGTTTTTAGAGCAAGAAAACATAGAATTATTAGACCATCCGCCGTACAGCCCCGACCTAAGCCCTAATGATTTCTATACTTTCCTTAAAATAAAGAATAAATTGCGTGGTCAGAGATTTTCATCACCTGAAGAAGCTGTGGACGCCCACAAAACGGCCATTTTGGAGACCCAAACTTCCGAATGGGATGGTTGCTTCAATGATTGGTTCCATCGTATGGAAAAATGTGTCAAATTTCGCGGAGAATACTTTGAAAAGCAATAAATACATTTTTAAATAGTAATGTTGTGTCACTTCCTTAATTCCCGAAATTTTCAGTGCCGCCCTCGTACCTGCTGTGTCGGCTGCCTGCCATTGTTTAACGAGCGATGCAACCGTGCTTGAGAGAGATAGAATACAGAATAACAGGGTTCTCCATATACAGGGTGACTTTAAAATCATTGGCATCCATTCGACCTATTATTGTACTCATATTATCGAATGTTTTTATGGAAACCTAATACCATAAAGATTTATCAAAAAGTTTTACAAAATAAATGATAAATAAATAAAGTATGTTGAATTTTAAAACATTTGACCGCGCGCCCGCGCCGCCTGCGCAGTATTGTGAGATTGAAGGATCTCGCTGGCTAAGGCACAAGCCCACCGCGACCTATCCAACGCTCGCCGAAACGATCATTCAGATAAGCCCGCACGGCATGTTGAAATTGCGCTGGGGCGCCGTGATGCTGGTAGTACAGGATATTACTCCAAAACGTTGCGCCGCTTGCCTAGTACTAGTCTGTGGGTTGCTAATAAAATAGAGGCGTATTTGGCGATAAAGAGCTATAGGGTAGACTGGCGCTCTCCCACGATCTTGGGCATGCAGTGGAACATGAAATACGCAAAATCCGCAAGATTCTGAGTCGTCCTCAAAATGCGATCTCGTCATGTAATCGGCGCGTCTAGGTATCGTTGGTGAAACACTAAATTGTTCGTGAGATCGTATAATAAAAACATTTTGTAAGTACTGTTGGTTTGTGTATCGTCCCTGACCATTACGCGGTCGAGGCATTTTGTTGACAGTTAAATAGCACTGCATTGTTACAAAATCCAATCCACTGCAATCTTGTCCAGTCAAGGTGCGCGCGCGATAGTTCCGGAGAGACGACATACGTCATTACACCTTATTTTAGACAGTGCGGAACTGATCGGCGGCGTGGGCGCGTGCCAAAAGGCGAAAGGGGTGGCCGGCCGGGCGCGGGCGCGGGCGCAGGGGTATTAGTAGAGTTGTAAATTGACGGTCATATGCTATAAGCGTCCGTCATTTAGGATAAATGCTTGGTCACATTGGACATTTATTGTCACGATGGTCACATATTTTTTTTAAATATAAATTTAAAAAAAGTCTTAAATGTTAAGTATTTGACAATAAAAACATACAATAAAAAATGTAATTGGATCTGAATCGAACTAAAAAAAAACTCGCGCGTAACGATACGACGCTTTTTAGCTTGTTCGTGCAGAAAGATAAATTAATTTCATAAATTTCATTTCGTTATAGATCATCCCTACTTACTAAAGCCTGTCTTTGTTATAATGCACTTATTTGTGACCAAATTTAGTTTTTCATAGTTTGTCAATAGAATTGATTGTGACGTTAATGTCAATAAATGTCCAAAATGTCCGGTCACATTGAGAAAATGACCAATTTGCTCAGTCATATTGGTCAGACATTTATAACATGACGGACACTTAACAACTCTAGTTAGAGGTCGGGCGGCATTGTTTGTGTGAGTGTGCTAACTTGAATAAATCTAGGCAATAAAAGCGCGCGCGTTTTGTCGGCGCACTAGTGAAGTAGAGTAGCCTTGTTTGATACTTGAATGTTAATTGTAAATTGTTTTTTTTTTTCAGTCAAATTTTATTTTTTATTTTAATATGTATTATTGATCAAGCACAAAGTGTTTAACATCATTTTAGGGTTTAAAAATATTCAGTTTTTTGTATTAATCGATTTGCCTCATATTTGGGGAAAGTACTATGAATCACGAGTATGTTCTTATTTTGAAAGGATGCCAATGATTTCAAAGTCTCACTGTATATGACATAATAGTTTCATGTTTATTAATTATTTTGTAAAATAATAAAAATATCCAAAGCACCGTTTTCGCGCTTGATTTGAATTGAGCTCCGATACTATAAAATGTCATACTCACTGTTACCTATTATTTGGCGTCACTGGACACTGTCTGTCATAAGGACGCGTCTTGCCATTGTGAGGTCAAGCGCTGCCATTGGTCTATCCTTCAGTCAACTTCCGTCAGCCCAAGGATCGACCAATGGCAGCGTTTGGCCTTACAATGTCAAGACGAGTCCGCAGCCGCGTCCGTCGCTATCTGCCCCCGGCTTAACCCTTTTACAGCGACCGATCGTTATAAAGATTAAGAAAAAAAAAATTTTTTTTCATGTTCAACATATCCATAAAAAAACGGTAGTAAGTACGTGAAAAAAAAAGATTCAGTAACATCTAGGTTAAGTGTTGAGGCAATTATACATTTAGTCCAAAGTGCCCATAGTCCTTTGTCAAAAACAAAAACACGTGCACAATCAAAATATGTAACCCAATGGAGAACATGACACTTTTGGCAGACAAAGTAAATGTTTAACACAAACAATGTCATCAGAAGCTAACCAGATTGTTTATAATATTTTTATTTTTATGTTGATCTGTAAGTAGGTATATAAACTCTAGTAACAAGTGGGTTATTAAGACTCTCCATCGCCCAACGCTACATGGAGCACATACCTTATAGAGTAAAAATGTCTTTTTAGGGTATATAGGTACCCAACACAGGAAAAACCAGATTTGTACCCATTTTTTTTAACTTCCCAAAATGAGTGGAAATCGGGAATTACCCATATTGGGTAAATACCCTGTCGCCCATCGCTACTGATCATACATACAGTGTGTGGCTTGGAACTGGGGATAATACTAAAAACCGAGACTCTCTAAAGTAATAGCTCAGTAAATAAATACTACGTACCTACGTAATAGTATTTTTTTCTGAAAAGCTTCCAGTTAACCAAAACCCGTGCATCACACACAATAAGAATTCAAAGTTACAATAATTCATAATCTGTGTACTAAGTATTGCAAAGCGATAATATCGTTAACGTTATCAATGTCGTGTCGAAGAGACGTTCCGAGTAGCTCCGAATAAGTACGATACAGAATGAACGCAATCGATCAAGTTGAGCGGAACTATTGCATTGTTTGCATTACATTGAATTTACGATTGTTTGTTAGAAAAAATAAAGAAGTAAATTTTTGATTTTAATTAGTTGAGATCATCATCGTCATTATACGGTCTATCCCGGTTGCGTCCAAAGCCATCGCTTTGGAGCCCAGGGTCCGCTTTTCTTGATTTATTAGTTGAGACCATAATGATTCAATTACTAGTGACCTATAGAGTCTCTGTTTTTAATATTATCGCCGGTTCTAGGCCACACATAAAAGTACCTTTTTCCTAGAAAACCTTCCTAAATATGATTTCATTTTACGATTTTTCATTTTTCATAGACCCTGAATAAAATATTAACTGTAAAATAAATCAGTTTTTTCAAATACCTATAGGTATGGGAATGTGACTAAGAGTTAAACTTAATAATTTATTAATCCACACAATCAATGTAATTAGTAGGTTACCCGAACAAATTAAAAATATTCTAAAGAAATACTTTATCAAAGATAAATACCTACATTAAAGGTGGGTTGCGAGGCCAATTATGTCATTCTAAAACAGTTAGTTAAGAAATAGATTATGCAATCAGAAATGAGCAACTCTTCAATGGAGGCTACATAATCTTTAATTCTAAGATTTTTTGCTTTCATCTTGTAAAATAAATTACATTTAAATAAAATAAACAGTTTAAATTTTTTTTTTTTTTTTAGGTTTTTACTAGTTGTTTTTGTTTCAGTCCTGTTCTAACTTCGGACTCTTATTACTGCCAGATTTGCCAATTAGAAGTGAATGAAAGATTTTTCCATTCAATATGGTTAGTATAGCTTTTATCTTAACTATAAAAAAATATGTTTGTTTGTTTGTTGCATGTCTACAAACCTAAACAATTAACCCGATTGCGTTGACACTTAAGTAAATAGATGTGCTTACACAGATAAAGGTTTCTGAATTGAATTGAAGACCAAGCTTAAGAAGTAAAAAACAGCTGGTCACAACTAAAACTTGATTGTGTTTATTGAGATTCTAAAGAATCATATTTTATCTAAATTGAATTAAATGTGGCCTGTTTGTGTTGCAGGTGGGATTGCTGCGTGCTTCGGCCGAATTATATATACTTTTTGGCAGGGCAAATATTTGCATTTGCTACACTATTATTTGGTGTAAACTTAGGACTTACAACAGTTTGTCAGCCGATTGTGCTATTTGGCCCTGTCTTACTGCCACAAGACTGTGATGATGTTTATCTTGAATTTGGGTAACAATAATTTTAAATTCTTTAGTTGAGTTGAATATATTGAGTTAAAAGTATGAACTATATTTTTTATTTTTTTCAGACTAGCATTAGGCTTTGTAGCATGCGTCTATGCTGTAGGCTATTTATTAGTCATAACTCTCGTCTTACTACATCATCTGATTGTTTATATTCCTAAATATAGTGGTAAGTGTATGGTTTCCATTTATCCCCTTTGAAAATACAATTACTATTACAATTTAGACCTAAATTGTTTTATGGAATAAATATGATTTTAAATTTTTTTCCTCATATTGTAGTAGTAAATTGAACTAAATACCTACTTAGTTTCAATTACCTGATTTTCGAAATTTTTGCAGAACCTCAATGGCGGAAGCTAGTCAATGTGCTCAATGTTTAAAGGCAAACTTTGAAGAAATTTAACTATAAACAATGTGAGTTATAATAAATAGACTAATTATTAAAATATTAACAAATATTAAACTTTCCTCTTTATAAATATAAAACAAATAATTTAATGCGGATAATTTATAAGGTTTTTGTTGTACTATTACTCTTACTTAATTCATGTAACGTATGATAACAAAATATTGTTTTGTAAAAAATCGATACATGTAGATACATAAATTTATATTTTTAAATGTTCGAATGCATTACCTAAGCTTGTCGAGATTAATAATTAACTATGTCTCCTAACTTCGGCGACAATTAAGTACATTAGCTGATTTGAGCTAAAATGGTTTCCTTCGAGCCTTACCCAAAGATTAACGTTACAGTAATAATATCAACAAGATTTTTCTCCGAGATTCGGCTTTCAGCTTTAAATATTTGAGAAACTTTTCAGCTCTAATGGCTAATGAAATGATGTAGTTCTGGCTGTCTGAGACACCTGTCCTACAGAGATCTCACATATCTAGGTGGATAACAAATCATAAGTGACGCCAATCTACCAAGGTTTCGTCGTTTGTGACGCAATGCTTTCTTTGAAAAGTGATAAAATGTTAGTTCAGCCAGCCAGAATTTGACATTTTTCGACACTTTCGATTTCAGCATCTAAAGGGTTTTAGGGCCCCGTTTCTTAACAAAAGAATAGTGACGCGACGCGTGACGGCATCTAAAGTGATTTCATCCATTATGATGCAACACACTTCGAGAATTTTTGAAAAGCGTGTGTCCAGCCAGCCATAAATCAGGCTGGCTGAACCATTTTATTTTTCTCGATATTAAACGAAATATCACATTTCGGACCGATCTTTATATATAAAAGTCTTGTGACGCAAGATGTGACGGCTCTCGACTACATTTGAACCTCCGTGACGCACGCGTGTAGGAGTTATTCTAAAAAAACTTGATGGTTCAGCTGGAATTTTCTGGCTGTCTGAACCACCATATACTAGCACTTCCAGCTGTTCTACGTAGCTGGAAACTCGTCTAATCTAAGGTGACGGGGACGGCGAATACGATTTGTCATAAGTGACGGCTCTAAGTGCCAGCAAACCATTTCACCATAACCATTGTTATAAGCATTTCTTTTTTTTCTATACATTGGTGCAAATAGGTGACCACAATGCCCTTTTTTATAGGAATGCGAGGACAATATAGTTTAAAATCTAGGCCAAACGTCCACGTATGATGGTAGTTGATTGCCTTGTCCTTTAATTAAATGTATAAAAAGTAAGTATTAACGTAATTTAAAGATGTAATGACCTATCATATAACTATTGGAATAAGAAATATATACTTACAGAGTGTATTAGTAAAATATACTTACATAGAATTTTATACCTATCTACCGTTACTCAGTTCTAATTTCTATGAAATATCGACAAAAGTATCAGTTAAAACTAAAAATTAAAAATAAAACAAAGGACAAAAATACGGACTTTTATTATTTATTAGCTTTCTAATACCTAAATTTAAGCTTGTGGCTGCGGTTTTGAATGGATGGGCAATGCAAAGTTATTATGGTGCAACGAAAGCTTGTTCTCGGAAGTGGATCCTCTTTTTTTTGACACTGCGTGAGAATGTTTTCTTTTTTTGTTGGTTGTAGTGATGGGACACGCATGAATCAAAAAATGTATTCAAGTCGATTCAAATTACTCATTTAAGTAGTTCAAAATTGGAATCAATTTGATGATCAGAATCGAGAAAAATTAGGTAAGTTTAATTATTTAACCTGGAAAATAACTAAAACAAAAATAAATTTCTTATGTTTATTTTATTTTATTTATTAGGTTAACCAAGTGTTACATTTTTACATTATAGGTATGATACTTAATTAAAGTATTAATCTAAATATAAAACTAATTACAATTAAACACCACATACGATAAATACACTTTAGAAGTGTAAGTAGAGTTTAACATTGAGTACCTACCTACTGTACTCAATATTATTTAACTACTTAAGTACAATTGATTTGAAATATTACTACAAATTAATTAATTAATAATATTTAAAATTATCAAAAACTGTTTTGCGAAACCGTAAGTGTCCGCATGAATGTCAGTTGACATGCTGCATCCATTCAGCAGTTTCATTGAGTACATACCCTATAGAGCAGCAATACAAACCATCTTTCTCCGAATAGTTAGAGACTTTAAACTTACATTTATTATGAAATGACAAGTCCTGTCAACCCTCGCCCGTACAAAAACAGCGCAGATACCGAGAAAATTTTGTCGAACAAATCATATGACATTTCTACTCTATAGGGTATGTGCTCGATGAGCAGTTTACACAACCTCGGGATAGGTGAGCAAGCACCCAGTACTGATCTGCAAAGAGGTGGAGCTAGTGGCGTAATTGGCTTTCTTGTACTCTAGACGTCACCCTGAGAGGTGCGGGCAGTCGACGTTATACCGTAATACTTTAAACAAAAATAATAAGTCCAAGAGGTCTCTGCGGTCATTTAATGAAATCGTATTAAATTTATGAAGTTTGTCTGCGTATGAATAAATTGGTCTCTTTTTCGTCATTTGACGGTTACTTAGGTGCCAGAGAAACTGCTTTTGGATGCGCTCAAGCCTCACAATATGACTGAAATAGTGTGGTCTCCAAACTACACTACAATACTCCAAGATAGTACGAGTGAGATTATTATATAGGACGATTTTTGTTTTATTTTATATTGATCATATAATAACAATGCTCTCAATTTGACTCATTTAGAGGGACTTAAAGAATTAAGATTATTTAATAATGTTAATATTGATTTATCAAATATATTTTATTAGACATAAGTAGAAAGATTAAATAATTAAATAATAATTTAATAAGTATAAACAGGATGGTGGTGGTGGATATGACCCCCATGTATGTTCCGCGATATTCAATGGATTCAAAGATATTGAGATTTTTGTGAAATTTGAATAAAAACTGGAATTCAGTATAAAAGTCGTCACTGTAGCTTAACTAGGTATCCTTGCATGTTTTTTTCTCTAAGGAAGATTTAAGTCATACATAACCCTACTATATTCTCCATAAAAGTTTTGCAAATCGAATTATTTGTAACAGCTCTCATGGCCTCTAATAAAAAAAATACTATTTTTTTTTTCTAAAACTTATTTTCAAAACTACTCACATTCATGGATAGTATACCCTGAAAATTTCATTCCGCTACTGCCACTATTTAACTATTTCCTTTAAAAAAACATGCAATCAGGTCTAGTAGTTAAGCTTCAGTGACGACTTTATGAGTGTAAGTCGTCACTGTAGCTAAGTTTTTACTCAAATTTCACAAAAATCACAATTCTTTTAGAACCATTGAAAATCGCGGAACATACATATCGATAGGTATTGAAGTCCCATATCGTTTGACTTACGATGATCCACCCCCCTGTTACACCCTGTATAATTCTATGTAAGTATAATATACTTCTACGGTCGGTAAGTTTATATTACCTACTTATAAAACTATTTTACTTTTCATTTAATGCACTAAATTATATCCTATTATGAGGTAGTTAAATTATGTTAATATTTACTTACATGTAATAAAACGACAAGGCAATCAACCATCATCATACGTGGACATTTTGTCTAGATTCGAACTATGATATCCATGAATTACTATAAAAAAAGGGGCAGTGTGGTCACCCTGGTTGGTGTAATTGCACCAATGTATGGGAAAAAAAAGAAATGCTTATAACTTTGGTTTGCTGGCACTTAGAGCCGTCACTTACGACAAATCGTATTCGCCGTCCCCGTCACCTTTGATTACACGAGTTCCAGCTACGTAGAACAGCTGGAAGTGCTAGACTGCTAGTATATGGTGGTTCAGACAGCCAGAAAATTCCAGCTGAACCATCAAGTTTTTTTAGAATAACTCCTACACGCGTGCGTCACGGAGGTTCAAATGTGGTCGAGAGCCGTCACATCTCGCGTCACAAGACTTTTTCTATATAAAGATCGGTCCGAAATGTGATATTACGTTTAATATCGAGAAAAATAAAATGGTTTAGCCAGCCTGATTTATAGCTGGCTGGACACACGTTTTCAAAATTTCTCGAAGTGTGTTGCATCATAATGGATGAAATCACTTAGATGCCGTCACGCGTCGCGTCACCATCCTTTTGTTAAGAAACGGGACCCTAAAACCCTTTAGATGCTGAAATCGAAAGTGTCGAAAAAGGTCAAATTCTGGCTGGCTGAACCAACATTTTAACACTTTTCAAAGAAAGCATTGCGTCCCAAACGACGAAACCTTGGTAGATTGGCGTCACTTATGATTTGTTATCCACCTAGATATGCGAGATCTCTGTAGGACAGGTGTCTCAGACAGCCAGAACTACATATGAAATGGTGGTCCCAGGCTCCAGATTCCTAATCAACAAGCTTGTATTATTTTTTGATGCTATATGGCAGTTTTGCTTGAAAATGTATAGATTCAGATACTTAGACTTACACAGCTTAACGAAGGGTCGCAGAGGCTTAGTGCTTGCTATAATAATTTTATTTGCTACTGAGTTAGCGTAAATCATGATGAAGTCTAGGTAAAAATTAAGTGAATACGTAATCAATGTAGCATGTTTTTTTTTTTGTTGCAGTGTTTTAAGCTCAGAATGAATTTTGACTTTTCTGTTAAAAAATGTAGGCCTGGCCAAAAACAATGACAAAACAATCGATACGTTACAATTTATGTAAAAATAACTGTTAGTAATTATTTATAGTGTTAAATATTAATATATTACATGTAATAATATCTGAAACATATCTTTGGGTAAGTAATATTTTAGATACCTACCTATCAGTCTCAGAATATTTTTAATTGGACTAATCGTTTTGGGAAATTATATTATAGTTTCAATTTTTGTAAGCTCGCAGTTCAATTTGTCTCGTTAACTCATTTTTTATAACTAGCTACGCGGCTTTGCCCGCGGGGAATCATCCAATATTTTAATAAATATTCGGCTATTCAGATTCAGGGCGAAAACAAATCCAACAAAACAAAGATCTTAAAAATCTGAGCCCTTGATTTATAAATGATAATGGTATGGTATGGTAAACTAACCCGACTTTGTTTTATTCCATAATAATAATAGGTATATAAGATGTATGGGTATTGCAAAAACATGTTACGCAAAAAATATGTTCAGTACTTCAATAGCCCTTAGCCATAATAAGGTATGTATAATAATTATGATTGTAAAGGCGTTAAATTATTAATTTATATTTCTAGTCATTTACATAAATTAAATATTTTGTGTGTAATATTTCTACCCAAAAGGCAATAATTTTGAAATCATTTCAATTAAACAACTTTGTGATAAGTAGTTAATTTTACAAGTATTTTGTATTTTACTAGCGACTCGCCCCGGCTTGTTATCGCGTTAACACGTAACACTAAGGCTATAGTCCTTTCAAGATAAGAAGATACTTATGACACTTGGCATTTTCCGTTTTACCCATACTATTTACGATAATATTTTATAAAATATATTTTTAATTTTTTATTTATATCATTGCAATAACACAATAATCTTTGCCTCTAAAAATTTAAGCACATATTGCAAACTAATATATATCTTAATGATTCAACAAATAAATTAATAGGATTTCCTTCAAATACGTAATGCGTAAAACAGAACGTTTACTTATAGGGATTGACAATACTAAATCGATGAATCGGTTCGGGCATCTTGTGAAAACCTATGCGTTGACGTCAGTAGTACGAGAGCGTCTGCCTTGTATGCAATTTGTGTTATCGTTATTTTTCGCAGTTCCTATTTTGACTTTTGCTACTGTTTTTGCAAAGTTTTCGTTATTGTTTTGCTTTTATTTGGTAAAATGACAAAAAAAGGAAAAAAGACTTGTCAAAAAGCTGTATACGGCACTCTGGCAGTAGAACATTGCAGTATATCTCTTATTCTAAATAAGTTCATTTGAATAAAAATCGATTAAACTTTCTTTATAAATATTCTCAATTTTCAAAAAGACTCTGTTGGATTTCGTTAGGGCACATCACTATTTGTGTACACAGTCACGTTGACTAAAATCGCGCGGGTTGCCGCTTCAAACGGTCGAACTATAACCGCGGTAGTATTACTATAAAACGGTACAAGACACCAATAGCTCGTATCTCGCGACCCATACGCACCCGCGCCGCGTTAACGCGACTGTGCAACCAACCTAAGGACACAGAATAACATTTATTAATATGTGGATAAATACACTTTCTTTTCGAGTTTCTTCGCTGTTCACTTTATAAATAAATTTAGTTATCAAATAATAGCTTAAAGGTATTGTATTTTGAAATTTTCGAAACATAAAATATCGCATGTGGTCCAGGGGTTCTGACGTTAACATCCTACTGATGCGGTTGTATGACCCAAATTAACTTGACAAAATAGCAAAACGCCTTATATTTGTTTTAAAACTACCTACCTACGTTCTGATGGAGTAGGCGGGGAGGGCCAAAAATAATTGTGTGGTGGTTATGTAAGTAATTTGAATTGAAAAGTTAAAATTCGGCAAGTAATAATAAACACAAAGTTTTCGTATCGTCTGTAAGCAGCCTCAGTTTATCACAGCCAGACGAAAAAAATATAAACAAAATTGTTCCTGATTTCGTTAATAGATGTTATGATTCATTAACGACTCTTAAGAAAACAAACATTACATGAGGTATTTATAATTGTTTTATTTAAGTATTCTTATTGCTAATTCATTGTTACCCAACATTTATACAAATTCTATTAACGCAATTTAATTAAATTGCCTAATCAGAATCGGCCATAGAATCTAATTCACGCCAATAGAAATGGAACCAAAGTCGAAATAAAATTGTACACAATGTACTGTAATCCTAGGGGTAAAAATAACCTATTTAGTCCAGCGACGGGGTTTGACGCCAGACCGTAGCGAGTACTAGCGAGGGCGCCAATAGTTCGTGGGACTAAATTAATAAGTCTATAACTCGAAGTAAACATTGTGCTTTTAATTACGAATACAAGGAAAGTAAAAATAAAAACATGAATTAGCAAAAGAAAAAAATAGTGAATTTTAACAAAACTATAACTCGAAAAACAAATGAAGATCGGATTATCGCTTCCCGCCTATTTTTCTTTTCTATGGCCGACAACTATTCAGCCATTATTATTCATTTTTATCATTGAAATTTCAAAGAAATAGTTGAAAGTAAATTACTTAGAATAAAGCTATTTAAAAACATATGTTCTTTAATAATAAGTACATAACTTATTTCAATTTTACATTGCGCTGTTATTTAGTTTATAAAGTTATTATGTTATTTAGTTTGTGAAAATAGAACTAGTTTATTTCAAATAATTTGACAGCTGTTAGTGGATTATAAAAAAAACCGACTTCAAAAAACTAAAACGCTAAAAATAATCTAAACACTTAAGTACCTAATCAGTTACTTTTGGAGTCGGTGCAAACGAAAACATCGAATCTCTCATCGACTGGCACCGACTCCAAAAGTAACTGATTAGGTACTTAAGTGTTTAGATTATTTTTAGAGTTTTAGTTTTTTGAAGTCGGTTTTTATTTTTTTTATAAAATTAACTTATATCATCCATTTTAGTGATAAATCCTAATCAAAACAAATCTTACGAGTGCAAACATAAGTTAACTGCTGAACACAGATTTCATTTCCTATTTTTCCACCCTTAGGGGTATTTTTTTTTCCGAAAATGTATTATTATAGTATCTTTGAAGTATAAGCTATTCATTAAAAAAAGAATCATCAAAATCGGTTCACATTTGGCAAAGATATTAGGTAAGATAGATACTGAAATCAGTTGGCGTGGTACGGAGTTCATGCAATGTTTGATGATTTTCTTATAGATCCCATCATCAGAATTTAACTAAATTTATATGGGACTATTCTGAAAGTATTACCTTTCAAACAAAAAAATAATTATTGAAATCGGTCAACGCAGTAACGAATGATCGCTTAACATACATTAAAAAAAAAATTTAAAAAAAAGATTCCGACGAATTGAGAACCTCCTCCTTTTTTTGAAGTCGGTTAAAAATTATTTTCCCTTGGGGTGAAAATTATTACTTTCAACCCGCTCTTCAGGCAAATTCAGACCTACTTTCCTAGTATGAGTAATGAAAATAATCTAAACATTACAACTTTGGTTATTAAGAAGAAATCAGTACTTATTGCATTAATTCTGATACGTAGTTTTATTTTTTATCTAACCACAATGTAATAAATAAATAGTACTTACCGGAAAAAATTCAAATTGTGAATGTGTATTGATAAAAGTGAACATTCCCTTAATAAATATTTAATTTCGTTAATTATGTTTAATAACCCCCCCACCCCCTGCTATTTTGCCGCAATTATAATAAGTATAAAATTCAAACAGTTTCTGTAAAATTTAAATTACATACATACTACTTACATTTATTCTTTACGGCAAAGGGGAAGGCAAGTGACCTTGAGTTTAGCGTCAACTCGCGCGACATCTATTCCGTGCTATGCTTCTCGCAGACTAAACATCCAGCGGCGGTCGAGCGGGCATGCAACCCACCCATCAACATGCAACATCGCCTTTTCGTGGCGCACAAAAACGCCTGATTATCAAAGTATCCTCTCATGGAAAAGTAGGCGCAAAGAGTAGAATATATTATAGATCCTTAACTTGTTGATAAATTGAAAAAAAAAAACAAACAAAAGGCACGAATTCTATTTAATAACTATGCCATGTTTGATACTAAACAAAAACCTCGTTTAAAATATAAATTTATATAAGATCGCGGTATTCGCGGTACTTAAAATATTTTTTAGTGTTTTTCACAACATATGTTACATGATGTATTAATTTCCATATTTCATATCCAGTATTTTTGCCAGAAAACTTTCGCAAAAACACCCTGTTTTACTTGTATTCTCCTTACCCGTCGCCTTAATTTTCTAAAACAAGTCGCCGTAAGACAAGCTCTTATCATCTTATCTGATAGTTAAATATTCGCAATAATATTTGATGTAGACAGTAGAAAACACTACTAGGTAGGTACGTATAGCGGCAACATTAATGGTATAACGCTGGCTTTGACTGTAAGAAAATACTTTTAAATATTCGACTCAATTACTTGGCTTAACTTAGGAACTTAAAAAGAGCAGTCGCCGGATTGCGAAGTAACGTTCAATTCCCAACTTAATCGGTCGATTGTTTTTTTAAGTGTTTCTCTTAGAAACCTTACCTTTTTTTAGAAATTATCACATAAACCATATTTATACTGAGAAAATTATAATTTATTTCACTCATTTTATTATTGTAGGTTTCTTAAAACCAAAATAAATTATGTTTTCATAAAACTTTAGTTTATTTTAAAACTGCTTAATATAGGTAAGTACAGCTTAAACGCTTAAACATTGCATCGCCCTTAAAACGGGCTTCTTGTTGCTTGTTCTTCTAATGAATGAATATCAACATTGAACCCTGGAACAGTGTAATTTGTAATTTTGGTCAATTAAAACTTATGAAAAGGAAGAAAAACTGCCCCTCAGAAATCAGGCAGAAAAGAGAATGCTCTATGCGATAATGTCTTCTGAGGCGGCCTGATGTTATGACAAGTAAATGCTCTTAGTCTAGCCTTATTAAACAGTTCCATATCGGTTCGGCCCTTGTTTACTTGCAGTATAACTGTGTAATGTTACATAATTAACGCTAAGGTAATAAAAATAATATTAACACATAAGTACCTAATCAGTTAGGTACTTTTGGAGTCGGTGCAAACGAAAACATTCAAACTCTCATCGGCTGGCACAAACTTCAAAAGTAACTGATTATACTTACGTGTTAATATTATTTTTAACTTTTTCGTTTTTTGAAGTCTGTTTATTTTTTTAAATAAAATTTACTTATCTATTTTTAGTGATACATCCTCAACAAAACGAATTAAAAGAGTGCAAACAAAAGCTAACTGCTGAACACTGATTTCATCCCTTATTTTTCGACCGAAATTTTTGAATACGATCTTTGTAGTATAAGCTATTCAATAAAGAAAGAATCATCAAAATCGGTTCACATTTGCCGAAGATATTGGGTAACATAGATACAAGGATCAGTTTGCGCGGTATGGAGTTCATGCAATGTTTGATGATTTTCTTATAGATCAGAAATATATATGGTCCCATATAATTTGGTCAAGATCTGAAAGCATTTCCTTATTTTCCTTTCGAACATAAAAATAATTATCGAAATCGGTTAACGTAGTAACGAATGATCGCTGAACATAAGTACATAACATTTTATTTTTTTTAATGATGTAAAAAGGTAGTTTCTTTTTTCCAATTTGGTCCTCAAGTAAGGTAGGATGGGACTTCATATTGATTCAGGGTTACTCAAACTTATAGTACCACGTACGCCTGTTGAACTTCCCAGACAATAGCAAACCCCTAACCCCAAAAGAAAAGAAAATCTATCTGTAGTAGAAAATACTGTATTTTATTTTAATAACAGAACAAGTATTAATGTGATGGTGAGCTTGTTTCTTGTCGCAAGTTGAGTCGATTATAAGAGTTATTTTGGACGAATTTAACCTTAATTCTGACTCGGCATCAAGTCGGTTTCTGTATTTGGTTATTATCTTAACCAGGTGTGCTGAGTGAGGTATAATCAGCCGCGCGTACCCCACTTTGAGTAACCCTGGATTAGCTGATCAATCTAAGACCCATAGAAATGTTTTAGATTAACCATAAAATTTTAATGATAAATACCTAAATGTGCGCCAGACAACTTACCGAATTGGTATCGGAATAAGGAATTAACATCCTTGACTTTGTGTTACGAGGTAAGTAACACAACGATTTTTTACTCGTCTCTCGTCTCTCAACACACCCAAAAGCGCGCTTATTTAGAAAAGTTCGTTTCTCAAATTAACCCGACCGGAAATTGAACCTTACGTGTAAACCAATAAACCATAGACTAAGTTATTTCTCTATGGTGTAATCTAACGTCCTATACTAAATTATTATTATTACATCATTAGTTACTAATTTAGGTATTATTGCTATCTACTATCATGCATGATCCGCTGCCAAACGGAGAGTAAACAAAACATTTAAAGGCAAACGATACGAGATTTTACATAAGACAAAATTAGAGCTCAGTCGGTATTCATTATATTTTTTTATAACTATTTTAGTACACTTTTAAATTAATACTGTATATGAATTCTTTTTTTTTTCATCGTCTATCAGGTAGATTATCAAAAAGTATAGGACACGTTTTGTTTCTTTTTAACATAATAATCAAAATATTACAGAAATATATTGATTTGAAATGTCGAATTTTTACTTAGAAGTGACGCCACTAGCTCCAGAATTTTGACGCGGTTTATCTTTGTAATTCTTTGGTTTATACATTTTTGGTGACATAGGAAAAAAACAAATATTTTTTTGATAATCTAACTGACGGACTAAATAGAATTTCATTTTCTTTACCCAGTCGTCATCTCTTATTATTTTTAAGTTCGCTTTTTTAAAATAGTATTTTTATTTTACACTTTTTTTAACAATTCGTCGTCGAAAAGTGCTTTGTGCCTGCATCAACTATTTTAGAGATTAACGCTAGGTACTCATTATTGAGTAAGTACTTAGTTCGCCATATTCGTTTTATTTTATGACATTACAATAGTGTATGTCACCCGGGACAACGTTTAGATTCTAACACCTCATACATCAAAATCGATTTAGGCGTTTGTCGTTATGGTCGAATACATGACACATACATGAACCCTAAAAACATTACACTCCTTTTTTGGGCAGTCGTGTAAATACAGGCTAAATGCTGTTCATGTGGTATCAAAACAGAATAGCAGCTAATATCGTACTTTCAAAAAATTGTTACAGAGTCGAAGTTAAATCGATTAACCCGATATCTCCGTTAATAAAACTAGGTAAGTATATCAAGCTTAAGCTATAAAACTTAGCGACTACAAGTTCTAAGTTATTAATAATCATGAGTAATTTTGAATAGAATCTTCCCTAAAATTTTAAACTTTTTAGGATTTTTCTTGTGATTTAAGCATAATATATTGATCTTGATCCAGGCCAAGATTTCCAACAAACATCTCGCGCATCGATATAGCTCTATCTATCCTTAATTATACTTAGTTAGTTAATCATCGGGTGGAGCATAATCAGGTACAACTAGTAATACTTTTTCTCTCCATCTCGCTTTTCGGGCTTCCTGTTCCCTTTTTAATGCATTCAATGCAGGAAGAGTCCTCCAACAGGTAAATATTTTAAATGACAGGTTGCTGCAACAAAAATTGTTTGATACATAAATTGTAGGCACAAGCTAAGTTTTAGGAACGACGGATTACGACTGTGATGATAATAAGGACAATCTAGAGCCTTTTTAATTAATATTATTAATTAATGAATGGTTAACTAACGTCAATGGAACGTTACCAATTGGAGAGTGAATTTTCAAAAGATTCGTCAAAATTTTGCATTGTAAAGTCTCGATGGCTTTTGATGAAAACGTAAACGCGCATTTGTAAGGAAAATCATGGTTTCGTTGATATGCTGTGGTGACCTCAAAGTACATTATAAATTCACGTGTACTTTTTGATCGATTTATACGTTAAAAATCTAACACTATAGGCTCTGCACCGACAAGAATGTTCTTCGACGACCTGGACGGAAGCGAGAGCTCTGTACCATTGTTAAGAAGCGGAAGACTTTTTATCTCGGACATGTCTTAAGACTTGATAAATACCACCTGCTGCAGGTGATTCTGATGGGCTAGACCGCCGGAAAGAGACTCGGTCACAGAAAAAAAAATGTAGTCAACATCACATACATTGCTCTGATCCTATGATTAGTAGCTTAAGCACTTGTGTTACAGAAATCAGAAACAACGACGGTACCACAACACCTAGACCCGAGACAATATAGAAAGGTTATTTTTCCACATTGACCGACCGGGAATCGAACCCGGGACCTCAGAGATAGCGACACCAAATCCGTATGTTCGCCTCTCGGCTACGGAGGTCGTCAAAAAGACAGAAAGAAATCGTGTCTTCGTTATATCCGAGAATGGACAGGAATAACGAGTGCAGTTATTCCTTGACAAAAACGAGGACAAGTTCCAGGAACTGGTAACCGGCCTTTAATAATTGAAGAGGCACTATAAGAAGAAAAAGGCTCTGTATTGTCATTTTTACACCTTATTAGGAAGCTAGTTATTTTACCTGTTGTAATAAATAACGGCCATTTGCCATTTCATTTCATTTTCCTTTTTTAGTACTTCAATAGCTTTACGGAATTTCCTAAATACTAACTGCATTACGTACAAGTCGTAGAAGTCGTCTGCCACTTGTTTCTGTAAAGTGTAGCTGTGAACATTCTGAAGAAAAAAATACCTACGTCAATAACGGAAAATTTGCTACGAGATGACTAAAATAACGTCGCTTTACAGAATCTACGAGTACACTGACCAGCTTTAATCTATTGAAAGTATTTCGTAACAATTTCTTCCTATAAAAATCTTCGGCCATGTAGTATCTTTCATACCACATATCTTCTGTGTACCACATCCAGTTCAGAAACACATTCTTCTTAAGTTGAAAGAGATAATGCATCTTCGCTTTTTCCATATTATCGCGTTTAATTTGTAACAATTTTCTTAACGGCCGGATACCGTATCTGACCATCAGGCTTCTTTCATAATGTAAGTCAGCCATAACTATAAGTGCCCTCAATCTTTCAACATGTTGTTTCTTTCTTATGCTTTCAATTTTTTCTCTTTTTCTTTTTTCGCGTAACTCTTTAATTCTCTTCAGTTTCTCTTCTTTGTCCATTTCAGCTTTTGCCAGTTCAGTCTGTAGAAGAAAAAAATACAAATATAACCCAAATAAATATTATAATGAGCAGAATAGAGTTAGGTCCTAATACCCAAGCACAGAATCATAATATATTATTATTAGAGGACCGACAGGTCACCCAAGACACGATAGGTTCCGTTTTGAAATTAACCTGGAATCGAGCCCTAAATATTATTTGCTAATCATGATTATTTTAACCATCGCGACAATATGTGTGTAACCTGTGCCCTGACCTGAATTGACCACACAGCCGATTAATCTTAGTTTAACTCTTATCCAGGTTTCTTTTCCACTACCACCACCAACGCTAATTAATGCATTTATTACCTGCTGTTTAAGTCTAATGCGCTCTTCCTCCATCTGTCTTCTTCTTTCTCTAATCAAAGCGTGTTTCTCCTCGCGTTCGCGTGCCCTTTTTTCCATTCTTTGCAGAAACTTAGGCACTTTTAAGCAGTGAAGGACGAGTGATGGTTCTGAAATTATTATTAATAAATAATTATAATATACTGTAATAACACGGTGGGTAGAAAGTAATATATATATTTAAATAAACGCGGTGTGTTACCCTGAATTTCATGTAGTTTGAGCTCGTTGGTTAAGCATTTAATCTTTGGTTTTAATTGTCTATCTATATCATAGTAAGTTTTTCGTACTTCTTCTTTCATAGCGTCAACGGATTGTCGTGACGCTTCGACAATTTTGTTATATTTAAGTTCTTCAATCACTCTGTTTTGTTCTTCTAGTTTAACCTTCTGGAGTGCGATAATATGTTTCTGAACCATATACCTAAGTACAATCAAAACATTATTATTAGGACAAAAATATGAGTTAATCTGTGAGCACCATAGAATATAAGCATGTACTTTATCACCACCATATCATCCTATTGCATTCAACTGCTGGACGTAAACCTCCCCCAAAGAGCGCCAAAGGGCACGATCTTCCGTGTTTTTCATCCAGCCACTGCCAGCCATCTTCCTAAGGTCGTCGGTCTACCGAGCTAGGGGCTTGTACTAAATTAATATTAATGTTTATTCGTAATTACGAACATGTGTTCAAGATTACTTAGTCATCATGACTAACCAATTAACCTAAACATATGAATTGGATACGAATAAACAGACTAACCATAATTGTGTAAGGATTCACATGTACAGACAACTGCAGGTCAACCTACCCAAAAAGTTAAAAGGTCATTGAACTAATTTTCAACTTTAAGTCTACGACGATGAGATCAATATCAATTGAACAAATTTTACGTTTTGTGGTAGTTTGACGTGCCATTGTCTGTACAACTTTTACCAGATATGATACCAACATCAAAATCGCCAGAAATTGTTTCCCCATTCTATGCCAATTTTATCTACCTCGATGATAATTTTGCGACACCTGATTTCTTTTCGCAATTTCACTGTTTAGCCTCTGAGTAAAAGTTGTTCATATCCATGAGTCAACAGCCTGTTAAAGAAAGCTATTCACTCTTTATGAGTAGGTACACAAACGTTTATCCTTATTATTATCATAAAAATAAAATATCACAAACGTAAAAAAACTAATAATATTTTAAGGTTGCGATATTTTAGAATTTAGACTAAGCACATTATGTTAATGATCTCATATTAACAAGTTCGAAAGTATATTCGCTTTAGTTAGTCTTATGTAGCTACTTAGTAGTACTGTAGTACCTACAATAATATACGTGTAAAATCCAAAAGAATGAAAAATGATGACGATTTTTAATTAGTGCTAACAAGTTTTATTACCTGTGATGATAAGTGTAATCCCGAGCAAACGATTTCACTTTATTTTCAAACTCCGGTGACGGGGACTGTACTGAATTATTTTTTTTCTTAGACAGCTTTTCGAAAAAGTTATTGAGAGTTTCTTGCCTTTGTTTATTCATGTATTCTTTCTTTTTAGTTACATGCTCTTTCCATTTCAGAATATATTTCTTTACCAAATATGTTTGTTTGTCATTCATTTCTATTCTCAGTGGAGTTATATTTAGAACTTCACTAATATCACCACTAATCGAATGAGGTAATAAAGGGCAAGCTTGTAGCTCTCCGTCATTCTCTATTTTCTGTGTGACGGCGGTGCGTGAAGTAATCGGCTGATTTTCAGTTTCAAATTCGTCATTAGATTTTGATATCGCCATCATTATTAATAACGTTTGCAAATCATTAACTTGCAAATTTAATGGGTTTTCTATAGGCTTGGCATTGCTGTCGCTATTGTTTATATGCGGTGCATTATTTTCTTGTGCTACAAAGTCAGTTTCTTCTGGTAATTTAATTTTACTTTTGATATCGAGTCTTATTAAATTTCTTTCTATAAGCTTTGTGTCTTCTTTAACTTTATCTGGCTTATTAGTGGAAATGTGTCTAGTTTTGTTTTTTAGATTATGGTAGTTATGGACACTATGTATTTCTGGACGTGGTTTAGTGTTTATTTTGAACTCGCTGTCATTACATAGAACTAATTTGGTCATATCTTCTTGCAAATCATGTATACATTTGTCCGTGCCATCATTGAAAATTTTAATATCATTTAAGAGTAATTCACCACCGTAGAATTCTAATCCAGACTGGGATGTATTATTCACATTTTCTTTCATAATTATCTTATTTCTTAGATTGGTATTACGAAAATCATTGCGCATTTTTACTATTTCTTTAGTGATTTTATAACCATCTTTCATTCTTTTAATAGATTTTCTGCAAAGTTGAAAGGGAAATATTTGAAAGTTTAGTTAGTCCTTTTTAATTAATATTAGTAAATTTGTTCATATTGATTAATTTAATTAAAGTAAATAATTCGTAAGTTAAGTAATTACCTGTGCCAATTACTATTCTTCAAGAAACTGTGGCTGTGGATATCTTTAAACTGTAAAAATTTTCTACTGTATAAATCTAAAGCAATCTATCCAAGTGCCTACCTACCTTTATTATTTAAAAAAAACTAATTAGCTACCTACTATTATTTATTTGGTATTACATTAAAACTATTACCTACCACAAATTATTACAAGCACGAACACGATACACGAGGTATTGTAGTTAATAATTACCTACACACTGATTAAGTAAATGCAAGTCTTCGTTTTTGATGAGAATTTTAAATAGGTTGTTAAAATTTTAGTTGTAATTTCGTTTCCTCTGCTATTAGGTAGGTAGGTAAGTACCTACTATTCAGACCAGACAGATTGTAGTTTGTAGTAGGTACCTATAATCCGACTTGAGACTAAGACCCTTCGACTGAGTCTCCTAACACGTGTAAATTAACAAAATGCGGCAGTGACGCCCCCCCTGTCCAACAGTCTTGCAGCCGAGCAGATCAAAGCAAATTTTGCATAAAAAAACCGTGTCAGGAACTCAGGACGGTTGACCTATGTTAAGATATTTGTTTAATAAACGATTTAGGCACTGTTTAGACGTCGGGGCGGGACAATTATTATTTTGCCTCGAACGATAGAACAAAGGGAGTCGTATACTGCCAACGCACACGGCAATCAAAAAGACCGCGCCGCCAGCGCCCGCTGGGTACGTGGCGGTACGGGGGACAAAACCGTGGCTGCCCGCCGTGGATCGCACAAACCAGTTTGTATATGTCGTGGCTAATTTGACCACTTCATGTTGTGACCGATCATTTCATAATATGGTGGTATTTCATGTTAACCTCTCAAATTACGTTCCGAACTTCATGATTTTTGATGTTGCGAATGATGGTCTAAAAGACAAACATGCCAATTACCAAATGACCTACCAATTTTTCAGGACTGTTTTTATTGATTCAAAACTCTAGCTACTATATATTTATTTATTTAAACTTTATTGCACAAAATATAATAGTACAAAAGGTGGACTTAATGCCATGTGGCATTCTCTACCAGTCGACCATTAGGCTAAACAGAATTGTTTTGTGGGCGGTGCATATGACTATATATACTATAACTTAAAACTGAACATATAAATGCCTATTATTTAGTTAGGTACAGAAAGTAACGGAATTATGGCCTTTGGATAAGTGCGAACAGTAGTGCATGCTCATTTAATACATTTGACATTAAAATGTTACATTATTGAAATTTTGTAATTAGCACATTTGTCTTCTAGACCATCGATGATCAATTTTACGATCTGGCCATGACATATAAGTACCTACACTAAGGCAGCGCAGACGGCAGCTTAGTCCGCGCCGTGCGCTCTATCTACTAGAATGATCGTCCTGAACTGATTGCCCCTTTTCGTCGTGTGCTTTGAGTTCGCGGCGCGGGCAGACGCGGTCTTTATTGTTTCGCGGTCAAAAAGACCTCCCCGGCCCGTTGTCTGCGCCTTATGAACCACTATAGTGAGCGGCGTGTACTGTACTGCTAATCTGTGCTAATTTGTGTACATTTATGTGGTTGCGATTAAGCTGGTCTGCTACTCCGTTGGCTGTCTACAAACCGAGCAGAGCGGCTGCGTTGCAGCAACAGCGCGAAACGATTGTATTACGCGCCCCGTCTTGCTTTTGAGCCGGATGCTACACGCTGCTCTGCTTAAAGATATATCTCTAGCTAGACAAACAAAGAAACTTATTACTTAGCAACAATTTCTTTCGTGGTAAATGTTTGGTAGTGGCTCAGCCGAGAGAATCATTTTAAGTTCAGAACTTACGTTCTGACTGAAGGTGATACAATCAAATAAGATGCCTATCATCTGCCTACCACTCTACTCATTTAGCCTATAAAATACAATTACTATGTCTATAGCATTATATAGTACCAATCAATCAAATTTATATAAGCGTAAGTAAATAATGCTACCTATTTGTTTGTTACTTAGAGCTAGGCTATAAAAAAGAATGTCTGTACCTATTGATAAACTTACCATAGCCCTCCTGACCTGCATTCGTAAAGTTATATCAGTTGGATTGTAATCTGGCGAAAGTTTACACAAGTCTCTATCGTTAAATATGTTTATACGTAAAATATCGTCCATAATTAAAAATAATCTTTAAAACTTTACAAAACCTCGCAGGCAAATTAAAACGCAATGGTACCTAGTAAGTATAATCAATACCACACGTTGCTATAGAAATCTTAGCATAAATAATCAATAGGCCTAACTTAGAATACTTTTCCGATATTGTTTTGTGATACAAGTCATTCGGTAATATGTACACCTAGTCAAGAGAACGTTATGTATGATTAGATTCAAGTACCTAAGTTTATTTTGTCCGTAAGATAAAAGCTAAGTTCGGCTACAAGTTCTTAACTTATTTTCTTGTCTTGTTAGCTTGTTACTTACGAAATACGTTAATTCTGCAACTCAAACAAATATTAGGTAGATACCTATTTTTGTACAAATAAAAAATAACACTGCAGCTTCATAATTTTAAATTTACCGCACTGTACCACGTACTGCACAAGCACAGAATTATATCGCACAAGTGGGCACCAGCAACTAGGGATGGTGATCTGAAATCGATTAATCGAAAAATTGATTTTTCGGCTTAAAAAAATCATTTTTTTTAAATCGGTTTGTAATACTGAATCGATTCAGTGAATAGATTCACTAAATTGATATTTCAACCAAGAAATCGACATTCGATTTTTTGGTTTGGTAAATACCACAAAACTATTTATAAATTAGTTGAATGATCCCCTAAAACAACGGTGTAACCGCTATTAAAGGGTTAATTACTCAAAAACTCGTGACATGTGTGTGTGCTTAGTTTTCTTAGTCTCTTTTTAATAAATAAAAAAGAAGTTACGTCTGTAATATTTGACTTTTTATATTTGTTGAAGCGTTGCCAGAAGGTTACATTTGTTACCTTATAATAATATGTTACTTTTATCTTCAAGGGTTAGTAAGTAGGTTTTGCGACTCAAAAGGTTAAATTAAGATTACTTTTCCTTATATTCTGTATAATATTTTCTTAAATTATTTTATTACTTGCAAGAGAACAGACATTAGACGTTAGTTTCAATGTTCTTTTTTAGTTCCAACCTACTAATATAATTATGCTGTCGTCGGCCTAAGCCTCTTGGTAAAAAAGTACCTACAAAATTTAAACTATCTTTATTGTTAGTGAGCAGATTAGCATATTTATTCCTTACTCACTTACAAAGATTCGTCTTTCAAATTTATTCATTAATTTCATCATCCATTTTATTAACTTCATGTAAATACTAAATCGTTATTCATCATTACACCCGAGTTGATTTTTACCTAATAAGTATCTCTGAACTAAAAATCGAATTCCCTAAACTAAAATAATTCTCCGATTTTATTGATATGAGATCGTTCATTATGACATTTTTCTTGTTTTTCATAAAACTAATTTATATTTACATTGTAAATGCAGACTTGAAAAAAAAAGATTTTTTGGAAATCGATCTTTTAGTCCCCGATTTTTTTGTTAATCGATTCATCACGTTACGATTCAAATCGATTTAAAAATCAATCTTTTTCAAAAGAATCGCCATCCCTAGTCGAAACTCCTCTTGACACTGACAGGTGCTATAGAACGATGATAAGACGTCATGACAGTATTTTTTTTTACTTTTGTGACTTGCACCAGCAGTGACGGCGATTATTTCGGAACCTTACAATTAGTCAACGTCAACTTGACATTAAGTATTTCCGGAAAATTTTGACATATCCTCAAATTGCTCCGTAAAATAATTGTTTCGCTCACTAAGTTCATGGACTAAAACTAATAGATTTGTTAAATGTATTTACCTCTTCACAATGTTCCTGGAAGAAAATATTTTGTACGTATTCCGATCACAAAGCTCGGATTTTTTACAGTCTCATTGCCTTTGTTTGCCTTCGTAATATGTGTTCTGTTAACGATGTACAAAGATTATGAAAAAGCAAATCACACTCACTGTAAAGTTCCAAATATATTTCCATCGATATCAGCATCTATAGGAAACTATGAACCACAAAGTACAATTTGGAAAACAGCAATTTACATCCATGCCCCTATGAGATTTTTTATCATATATTTACGATGGGAGTATTATAAAAGTGTTATTAGAGAGAATTGTATTATGGTTGTAAAGATGGCAGTAATTTTAAATATAATAGAGAATTCAGCCTTATTAGGATTGACTCACTGGACATCATCCCAAAATTACCGTAAGTAATGGTGAATGACTGTATATTTAGTTCTTACTTATTAAAAAGATTAAAACTCATCATTAAAATACCTATCAATCCTTTTTCTTCCACAGCATATCATGAGGTATGTTTCAAAACATTTATTAGTGCATCAATAATTTACATGTTCTTTACATGTATGATGCTTACTAAATACAGAAGGAGGCCAAACATAACATCCTTAGAAATGCATTCTGTGAAACTAAAGTGGAGATCTTTTTTTGTAAATGTTGGTTCATTTGCATTTGCAGCATATTTCTTTCTAAGGCACAATAGACTGTGTGAACCTTATGGTAAGTGTTAAAATACTCTAGCTGTTATTCTAAACATAAATTACATGCCCACAAACTGAAATTTGTTTAACATTAGTACTATAATTTATGACTAAATATTTTTTTATACTTACAGTTTACTCCATGTTTGGATTCTCAGAATACATAGTAGTCATCAGCAATATAATATTCCATTTGACAACTGTTTATGATCTTCAAGTACAGTTTGTCTACTTTAGTAAAAGAGGTGTTAATATTGAATGACTGAATCAAAGCATATTTTTTGAGTGAACAGAAGTCAAGTCTGTGTGTAAACACTGCACCGACGAAACACGCTCTCCGAACAAAATCATAATAATATAATTACTCTAAGTAGATAACGGCTTAGCAAAGGTATTTATAAAGGTATGTATATATATTGGTAATAGGGTATATCTGGAAGTCACAGGGGGATGCCTATGTTCAGTAGTCGATGTCCTATGGCTGAAATTATGATGATGATGATGATGAAAGGTATTTTTTATAGTAGAGAATCAAATGTCATCCAAAACTGTAAAATAGTGATAAATTAAATAATATTATACATTAGTTAATTTGCAACTTTTTTAATAACAATTTTTGTATTAATTGTGTAAGAAGTATATTTGTAAGGTTTTTATCACATTTATATAAAAAATACAGTGTAAACTCTTTATAACGAAACTCAAGGGACTGAGCATTTTTTGTCGTTATAGAGAGTTATCGTTATATGGAGTGAACAAAAAAACAACCAAATTAACAAGAATTTTTAATATGTATGTCTTAGATAATAAATGCTTATAAATTATTGTTTACACATATAGTCAAATAGCTTTATCTGACGTTTTTTGCTATGCCAGTACTTGTTTTGTATTATTTTATGTATTCTATTCATATCTAGATATGTGGTGGAATCGTCTTGATTAAACAACAAAAAAATTCTACCAACTTAGCGGCATCTAGGACTTGTTGAATTGTTGGTGGTGATTCGGCTTTTTAGGTTTACGACTGACAATACGATAGGTATGCTTGGTCGAAGACCATCACTTCCGAGAAAACAATGCGTCATACTGCACGTGTTCAAGGCTATTAAGGATAACAAAAGCTAGACCGACGTCGGATGTTTCGGAGCTTCAAAGTCTTTTGTTACCTGATAACATAACATAAACAATAATACCGATAATAAATATTTACTGTCTAAAAATATGAACACATTTCTTCGTAATAGTGAATGACGTATCGCTATAAAGAGTGTTTCAATATGTGGGTTTTAACGCAAACCAACCAAGTTGGGCTCACTTCAACGTTATAGGGAGTTTATCGTTATAAAGGATAACGTTATAAAGAGTTTACACTGTATATCCAATAAAACAATGGAATACATATTTAAATAAAGTAACTAATATAATAACTTATAAACTAGGTAATTGAGTTCCTCTTATGATGACTAAAATTAGCACCGTGTACATCCTTATTGAATCCCTGACACATTGGATAACAAAATGATTACATCATTACAGAAATATACTCTAGAGTAATATTGTTTTATGTAACAAAAACCTAGTATAAAAAATGATAATTGAATTTCTATTTTTATACATATTAATAAATATGATTATACTTAATATGTTTGAGATTACTAAAGGCCTAATGGAAATTACAAAACATGGCATCATTAATATCACAACACGAAAATATAGCCTCCATTTAGACTAATATTCACTATAATTTAAATTCTGCTGTCATTCTATCTGCAACTATTTCAGCAATAGCAAGAGATGAGGTTGCACCTGGAGAAGGTGCATTCCTGCAATGCAGAACTCTGCTTCCTATAACACCTGATCCAGGCTTTGAGTCAAATAAAAAATCTTCTATTAGAGTACCTAAAAAGAAACATCAGTTAAAAACCCAGTAATAAATGCGTAAAATGACAAATATTAAACAGGATGACTTACCATCTTTGTTCATAGCTTGTGCCCTGACACCTGCAGGTCCTCTTTCTAAATCAGCTGTAGTTATATCCTGAATGTATTTTTGTATTTGCATTACTTGTAATGGCATAAATGCAGATCTTGCCATTTCTTTGATACCAAAACTAGCATATTTCATAGCCATCTTTTGAAAACCAGAAAAGGTACAAATATCTTTCAACTCACGAAGATTTATATCTCTCCATCTGAAAGATTATAATGTTTGCATGAGTTATCAGATTTAAGAGATGTATTATTTATTATACGCTTTACTTCATCTATCTGGAAGCAACATAAATATAGCCTAGTCACCTAGTAATATTTGCAATTCATTTTTAATACCAACATACATTCCAGCAAATGAGATGCTTATTACCTGTAACCTTCCTTGCAGAAAGCCAAAATTGCATTTGGGCCAACTATCACACGTCCATCTATTCTTGGTGTCAGATGTACTCCCAAAAATGGAAACCTGGGATCTGGCACAGGGTAAATGTTGGCCTTGGCAATATAACTTTTATTGGGGACTAAATACAAATATTCTCCTCTGAATGGAATGATTTTAGGTTCTTCTGGACAACCTGTTAAAACTGCCACTGTGTCTGAATGTAGACCACAGCATGTTAAAACATACTTTGCCTGTATGGCATTGCCCTTAGTATCAATAATCATGACAGGATAATCAGCCTCTTCTGCTTCAACAAACTTATTTACTTCAAAGTTGAGAAATGTCTTGCCTCCATGTTTTTCAAAGTCATGGACATATGACTCGGTAACCTCTACCCAGCTAACAATTCCTGTATGAGGTGACCACAAAGCTTGTAAACCTTTACAATGTGGTTCTATTTCTTTCAATTCTTTGGCATCCAATAACTGTATGTCTTTTACTCCATTCTGTAAACCACGGTCATACAATTCTAGCAACCTTGACACTTCTGATCTTTGGATGGCTACAATTAATTTGCCACATTTAACATATTTAATGCCTTTAGTATCTAAATAGTTGTATGCCATTTTCATACCCTTCACACATAACTTTGCTTTTAGTGAACCAGGTTTGTAATAAATTCCTGCATGGATCACACCACTGTTATTGCCACTTTGATGATAGGCTAATCTATTCTCCTTTTCGAGTATAGCAATCTTTAGGTGTGGGTATCGCATTTTTAATTCCCTTGCAGAAGCGGCACCTACTATACCTCCACCTATAACAGCTATGTCATAGTGTCCTTTGCTTGCATTGGTGTACCTAAAAAATCAATAATACATTATAAATAGCTCCATTCCAGTGATACTGGGTTACTCATGGAAATATGGGATCAACATATAAATTAAGTTTCATTAAAAACATATGTAAAACTTACCATCTTGAATGCGCACTGAGATATTTATTGTGTACTAAACAAACTGATAGAGACCTTATCAAATTCGTCAAGGCAGACATTTTATGATTTTAACAACAAGTAGGTAGTTAGAGTATGTCCACAATCTGAACCCTGAACCACTAAACAATATTTAAACACTACAATTCACTTAAATAAAAAATCTCTCAACACATATAGCAATAACCTACCTAACTTTCACACTACATTTACTAATATTGATCAATTGAATTTGTGGTTGATGAATGAACAACAATAACATCCACTGATCAAGTAAAACTATGTACCTACGTGTCTACGTTTGGATGACAATATGATAACCTATTAAATACTACAAACAAAGTAGGAAACGACGAAACAATTAGTAACACTGAACAAGTAATACTACGTTAGTACAGACTAAGGATGGCGATCTGAGATCGATTTTTCGGCGCCCAAAAATCGATTTTTTAAATCGATATGTAATACTGAATCGATATTTCACCCTAGAAATCGACTTTCGATTTATTGTTTTGGTAAAAACCATAAAACTATTTACAATTAGTTTAATGTTCCCGTAAAACTACGGTGTAACCGCCATTTAAAAGGTTAATTACTCAAAAACTCGGGAGATGGCTATGTGCTTAGTTTCCTTCGCCTCTCTTTAATAAATAAAAAAGAAGTTACGTTAGTAATCTTTGACTTCCTCTAATTGTTGAAGCGTTGCCAGGAGGTTACATTTAATACCTTTTATGTTACTTTTAGCTCCGTCAAGTTACTTCTAAGTTACGCGACTCAAAAGGGTAAATTCAGATTACTTTTCCATAAACAGGGTTATTTGTAATACATCAAAAACCTCCCAGGGGAATTCTGGTGCTCTAATCTTTCCCATACTAAGTCGCTACTAGCTGACATCAGCTTGTATGAAGAAGTGAAATATTTTTTTGGATTTCCATGTTGGTCCCATATAAAAAGTTGTTGTATTTGAGCACCAGAATTAGTCCTTAGAAGGTTGTTGATGTTTTACAAATAACCTTGTATAATATTTCTCAAATTATTTTATTACAAGCATGAAAACATACATTAGACGTTAGTTTAAATGTTATTTTTCAGTTCCACTTCCAACCTATCTTAAACTATATGTCGTTGGCCTAAACCTCTTGGTAAAAAAGTACCTACAAAATTAAAACATTCTTTATTTTTAGTGAGCAGATCAGCATATTTATTTCTTACTCATTTACAAGGATTTTCTTTCAAGTTTATTCATTAATTTCATCATCCATTTTCCATAAATACTAACTAGTTAATCATCGTTACACTCAAGTTGATTTTTAACTATTATCTCTGAACTAAAAATTGAAATTCCTAAACTAAAAAATCTCCGATTTTACTGTTATGAGATCTTTTATTAAAGCATATTTCTTGTTTTTCATAAAATGGATTTATATTTACATTGTAAATTCACTTGAAAAAAAAAATATTTTGTTTTTGGAAATCTTATCTTTTACCCCGACTTTTTTGTGAATCGATTCTTTAGGTTCCGATTCAAAAATCGATCTTTTTCGGAAAGAATCGCCTTCCCTAGTACAGACAGTTGCCGTAACTGAGTTTCTTAGAGGTACATTTTTGGGGTTATTAAAACAAAAGCATTTTTATTTTAATCACTTACTGGCCTCTGTCGTTCTGTCACAAAGCCGCAATGTATACGAGAGAGAGAGAGAACTGAGAGAATAGACATAGAAATAACTATAGACTGGCTAAAAAATCCGTCAAATGTACGCTAAATACTCAAGATTTGGCTGTGTGGCTCTGTACCATTGCCTTTTCCCTCGAGGTAAATATTACTACTTATTACTACTGTACGCCAACGTCAACACTGGATTAGCACAGACAAAAATAAATATAGACTGGCTGCTGTCAAATTCTAGTCATACCTATATCGCCATTTTGGCGCTGTAGGACGTAGTATCAGAACTTCGAACTAAATTTGTGATGTCCCTGTTATCCATCATCAGCTTACTGCACAACATTTTAGTTCGCATCACCGCACCCGCCGAAGGGTGCGAGGTCCCGTATTTCATTTTGGCCGACACAGACATGTGCCTGGCCGTTTTTCCCCTGCCCATGTATATTCGTCATCAACAAATTCAACAATCGTTGGATTCGGTGGGGGGTAGTCGAACGAAAAGCATGGTCGATCTATTATAATGTTTTTTATTTATCATTTAAAGAGCTTTAGAGTGCAAGTTTGGTGTAGGTTGTGTTCTAATGTTTGGTGAAGTGATAAAGATCTGAAACTATTGAAATATCATTGTATTCAACGCCGCATCGAGTGTCAAGTGACTTGTCTCAAGACAACTTGCTTTAGACCCGATAGCGTCCTGAAACCAGCTTATACGGGAACAGTAGCCTCCACTGAATCCAAGAAAAGCAATAAAAACTAAACACCCGTTATTTATTGCGAACTTTGTCAAGCTTTGACTTTAAGTAAACGATACACTCGACATTGGCAGAATCACCGCTCTTTTTTAAGAGCGGGATGAGTCCACAATTTAAAAAAAAAAAAACAATCGTTTGCAAACGCTCGCCGTTTTATAAAATGGTGATACTTCTAATCGTGTTCGATTCGTCAATATTCATGTTAGGGTAATCATGATGATTAAAGATCAGTCATTATTTCAATAAATTCATGTAACATAGTAGCTACTTACGTACTTAATTAACCGAAGTCGACGCATGAATATTATAGAGAGAGCACAAGGCAAATGCAGGCGATTAAAAATTTATTAAGTAATTGGTAATGATTTAAATTCAAACTTGATTTCATATTTTTTTTGTTCTTCTGACTTGTTATCTGCAATTTTACCATTAAGGTTTTTTGAAATGTGTTGGCGATTACCGTCGGTTGCTTCTGATATTGATGTAAAAAAATGTTTTTTTCCTCCTAATTTAAATATTTCCTTATCTTGAAATGGATGACTGTGTAGGTTTTTTCTGTGCAAAAATATATAAATGTCAGACCCAAAAATCAAATAATAAATGTACAAAATTTTAATACAGCTTTGCATACCTGCTTATGATTATTTCACCATTTGTATCAACATATGCCATGCAGCGGTTTTTGCGATAATTGATGCATCTCCATCTGCGTTTTTGTTTTGCAAATGATGTGTGATGCAAATAGTAAATGAAACGATTCATTACCATCTGCAAAGAACCTCTATTTGATCTTGTATAAAGTGGCGTAGTAGTGATATCTGTAATTATAATTGCATTTTGATACTTTGCTACAAAAAAAAAACCAGTGCGCGTTAGTGTAAAATAGGCGGACATTAGATAATGTCTTTAATGTTAGTATCACCTTGGTTTTTATTAGCCTCTTTTGATATTCCCGGGACATCATTATTTGATCTTGTAGATGGTAAATCCATTTTATTATTAATACCAGAACAGTCACTCACTACAACATTTTCAGCAGGATCTTCTGTGTTGGAATTTGTCAGTTGTTCATCTTGTGATGTCTCAGTGTCTATATCAGGACATCTTGGAATCTTTTCAATTTTAATAAGGTTTTCAAAATCTAAGTCCATATCACATTTAGCAGGATCTTCTGTGTTAAAATTTGTCGGTTGTTCATCTTGTGATGTCTCAGTGTCTATATCAGGACATCTTTCAATCTTTTTTATTTTAATAAGGTTTTTAAAATCTAAGTCCATATCACATTTTTCATAATTATCTAGGGGTTGATCAGTCAGAGATTCCTCTGGGTCCACCGTTGATTTACCGTTATCTGTATGAATATTTTCTCCATGGTTTACTAACCGTGTTACTTCTAATTCAGACTCTGGTCTGTCTCCGGTGTTATCGCCAAGATTATTCGAACTAGAATTTTTTAATTAAATATTTCGATTAATTTTGTAAACAGAGTTTATGGCTGTAAACTAGTTTAGGGAACATCGTCTTTGTATTTAAAGACCTATTGAGTAATATTGTAGATAACTAACACAATAGGCTAGTTTCCTGGGTCAAAAAAATATTATTCTAATTAGTCCGTCAGTTAGATTATAAAAAAATATTGACATACGAAAAATGGCGAAGATAAAGCGCATCAGTTTGAAAATGGGAGCACGTGACTTCACGCCGTGCTAAAAAGTGTCGTATGGCGTGACGTCACGCGAAACTTTAACGGACTATGTCTTCATAATTTTTTGTTTAATTTAGACAAATTTTTTTTAATTGAATTATTTGAGTATTTTTAGAAAACTAGCCTCAATATTTTTATTAAAATAATTATTATGGATACGCCGTCCCGTCCCTTCACTTTACTGGGCTTTTAAGCAGATACATAATAGACCAGGCTCACAATTCAGAACCCTTTGATAACGAATTGACAACTGATATATTATCACGAGACAGTATTGTTAATTCCTAGTGACACGTGGTTTTCCGATCGCTATTTTACTATCGAAGGTTCTGAATCGGGGGCAAGAGGAAGTATTTACAGCTTAGTAACTATAGTGTGGTTACTCTAATAGCAGAATTTAAGGGTATCTATCAAGATACAGATTTATTTGATATGGAATTTCATTTTACGTAAAATCTGTTCCACGATTTGTATTATCTATGTTTCTTGATTAATCGATCGAGATTAATATATACGCGAGTATACCGGACTTGGTGTCGCTATCTCTGAGGTCCCGAGTTCGATTCCCGGTCCGTCAATATAGAAAAATAACTTCTATATTGTCTCGGGTCTGGGTGTTGTGGTGCCGTCGTTGTTTCTGATTTCTGTAACACAAGTGCTTAAGCTACTTATGACAGGATCAGAGCAATGTATGTGATGTTGTCCAATATTTATTATTATTATTATTACCTATTTATAAATAATAAATTACATGTTTTAATATTTAACGGTACACATTAATATTTTCCGCTTAACAACTTTCAATCAATATACTTAGTCTGGCCATAAATATTGTTACAATTAAAAATAAACAAAATATTACATTTGAATTTGGAATCTGTCATTTTTATATGATTATTCATTGAGTTTTCTCATTTTGGCGCCAATAAATTTTACAATAATTTGCGATTTGCACTAATAATGCCACAAATTATAAACGTCTAGTACGAAAAACGCCCAATTTGAAAAATGGCCAATACGAAAAATGACCAAATTGAGAAAAGTTCAATACGAAACATGACCCAAAAAACGTCCCAATTTTAAAAATTACCAATTCCAAAAAAGTGTTGGGAGACGTATTTTTGAATCATGCAAATTCTAATTCGAGTACGAAATCCGATCCAAATACGAGATCGCTAGATTCGCATGCAAAATTCTGCTAGAGCAGCTAGAGAGCCTAGTCCAGCCCACTTGTTTTTCGTTTTCTACTGGAAGAAAATGTATTATGATTGAACTACCTACTAGTAGTAGAACGAATGGCATTGACAAGTAAACATATTATTATGGTTTATAGATATTTGACATAAACGTTTCATTTACGTTACGTTTTAAGCGATTTATTACCGGTTTTTCAAATCAATGAGTTTTGCATACCGGCTTATATTTTCTGCGTGAAACGAAAATAGTTACAAGATTTCAATTTAATAGCAACACTTAATTCAAGTGATTAAAATGCGTAAAATAGTGAGCAAAAGAAATTTATTCATACCTACACGAATTTTCTTTGTGTTCGAATTCAAGATTCATTTCTACTGATTCAAAAATACGTCTCCTGTACGAAAAATGAATTGAGCAAGTAAACGTTTTTTGAAGGTGAGCATATCTAGTGACCTTTTGGCTAAAATTGAGGTATGTTGTAAGTATAATACTTTTCCGAATTGGACGTTTATAATTTGTGACATTAAAGAGAACCCAATATATATTTTTTTAATAACATTTATTGGTTCGCATTTTTACTATAAACCACCTTTTTGGTAATTAGCATTTCCGTTTACATAAACACGCATCTACACGTAGCGTGCGCGTATTTACTTAGAAGATGTATTTACTTAGTTCTTTAGATTAGAATAGAATAGAAAAAAGTTTATTTGGTACTACAATGAAACAATTTACAACAAGTACCAAAATGGTATCCGCTCAGTACATGGCCGTGACGGCAGAGAGCACGTCGCGACCACTGGTATTCTGCGGATGCCAGCTGAGATGAGGGGCACGGCCCACATCTTACATTAGTTACCTACCATACAAATAAATTATTTTTTACAAACAATCTGATACTTAGATAGAAAAACATTTCTAGTTACATACATGCTTTAAAGTTTACTATGGATACAATGTCAATCAATCTACATACTTATTTGACTAAAATGTAAGGCTCTTTAACATATTACAATTATAAGAGTATATTCAACTGTTTTGAACACAAATAAGGTTACGCGTTTACGCGCGCGTTGGATAAACGCGCGTCAACGCGCCACCATCTAACCTTAGCGTTATTATAACTAACCCGCCGCAGCCCATGCTACCATAAAAAATACCCAAAAATATGAATAGATCCGGGTTCTACAACAACAAGCGATCCATCAAAGGACTACAAATTTGTACGGAACCCTTTGAACGATTCTGACTCGTATTTGGCTGGCTTTTAAACAGCAATAGTCGCCTAAATATTTTACTTAACAGATTTTTAAATGATTTTTTGTATGACATTATTATGATTTTACCATTTTATTTTTATTTTTGGCCATTCTTAGGGTTCCGTACCTCAAAAGGAAAAAACGTCATCATGCCCTAATCGCGACGTAACGTACATGGGTATTAAAGCGTAACACACACAGAAGGCGTGAGCGGAACGGGTCGTTTCTCCGACGTGAGTTGCGCGGTTCGTCGTCTTCACACAGAGAACGGGTCGTGCGCGGAGCGGTTCGGCGGCGGTTTTGGAGCGATTCGAAGGCGCGGCTCGGGTTTGTGCTATGGTCAATAACGCATATAAAATATGAAGCTTCTTTAACACGATAACTTTTACATTTAGTCACTAAATGTTGATTTGCCACGGTCAACCATTCAATGGTCAGGTCAAAACCACAGTCCCATCACTCCCATCCTAGTATCCATACTTAAGGTTCTTTAACCACGGTCCACTTTTATGACATTAATATTTTGGGTGACGATTGTTAAGCAACCTCAAATTTGGACACTAAATGGATGGGTGACCGTGAATAAGCAACCTCAAGTTTGGTCAATAAATGGATGGGTGACCCTGGTTAAGCAACCTCAAGTTTGGCCACCAAATGGATGGGTGACCGTGGATAAGCAACGTCAAGTTTGGTCAATAAATGGATGGGTGACCCTGGTTAAGCAACCTCAAGTTTGGCCACCAAATGTATGGGTGACCGTGGTTAAGCAACCTCAAGTTTGGCCTTTAAATGGATAAGCGACCGTGGTTAAGCAACCTCAACCTTGGACTAAATGGATGGGTGACCGTGGCTAAGCAGCCTCAGGTATAGCCTCAAAATGGATGGGTGACCGTAGTTAAGCAACCTCAAGCTTGGACACTAAATGGATGGGTGACCGTAGTTAAGCAACCATAAGTTTAGACACAAAATGGATGGGTTACCGTGGTTAAGCAACCTCAAGTTTGGTCCCAAAATGGATGGGTGACCGTGGTTAAGCAACCTCAAGTTTGGTCCCAAAATGGATGGGTGACCGAGGGTTACGTAACCTCAAATTTGAACACTAAATGGATGGGTGACCGTGGATAAGCAACGTCAAGTTTGGTCAATAAATGGATGGGTGACCGTGGTTAAGCAACCTCAAGTTTTGAAATTAAATGGATGGGTGACTGTGGTTAAGCAACCTCAAGTGTGGACACTAAATGGATGGGTGACCGTAGTACAGCAACCTTGAGTGTAGTAGATTATTACCTAGTTCGTACAAACATTTTATTTCCTCACATATTTAATTACTTTTTTCATTCAAATCCATAGCGAAAAATGATAATGTTTTGTAAAATAACACAACAGTCGTAGTATACGCGCGGCACCCGTTCCGCGCACGCTCTCTGTGTGAGCGCTTTGGTCTGAATGCGTGTATCACGACGAATGTAACGAACGTCGCAGCCGCGCACCACCCGTCCGCCCGCCGCCTATCTGTGACGGCGGAAGGGCCGCGCGGGACCCGTTCCGCGCACGACCCGCTGCCGTTCCGCGCACGCTCGCTGTCTGTGGGCGCCCATTCAAACCTATGTTAATAGACCCGCCGTACTGCCGTCGTGACCCGTCGCCGTCCCGCGCACGCTCTCTGTGTGTGTTACGCTTTAGAGCTACCTTGTGTCAACCAACCAACTTGTGTGTGTGTGGTGTGTTTGTAAAACTGGTTCTTTTATCCCGTAAAAGTAAAAAAAAACTACTAGCCACTTTGAAATTAAAATTCAGAATTGATCGTGTGAGTTAAGTAAACAATCTCTACGGATCAGCGCCGCGGCGGACATAGACGGTTTAATACTTACCACCTCTGTTGTAGAGTTAAGAGTTAAATATTTTTTTTAAGCCCTTTATTTCTTAGACACAATAGAGTGAAATAGTAAAAACCTATAACATTTTGATTAGGTACCTGATTTCTTCGGAGATATTATTTACAACTTCACTTGTTTCGTTTGCATTGACTTGAGGATTGATCTGAAATATTAAATCACACCTACTCAGTAATGTCATTTAAGATAGTCTATTTTTAGGGCGCTTGTCTACCGCAGCTGTTACCGAGACGTCATACATTTACTATGGCCGCGTCACAGTATACCTAGTATGGCCATAAATACTGTTACAATTAAAAATAAACAAAATATTACATTTGAATTTGGAATTCCTAATCAAACGTAAGATATTTAATGTTAAAGTTGCCAGTATTGAGTATCGGCAATTTCATATGTAAGGACCTAATATGTGGTTGCGATTCTCATCAGTGAGGGACCGAGGAAGACGAGAATAGTAGTTAAAAAAACTTCTAGCCGTGCTAACTTGTCATGAAGTACAAAAAACCGGCCAAGTGCGAGTCGGACTCGCGCACCGAGGGTTCCGTACAACCCTGTAGGTACCGTTATGAGTAAAAGTTCACCCATCACGACAATCGAGTCTTAGTTATCGTATTTTTATTGCAAAATGAAATCCATAACATTACGAAAGTTAAATTGCGGTTTACGATTTATGACGTATTAAAAAAAACTAATTACTTGATCTCGTTCAAACCAATTTTCGCTGGTAGTTTTTATGGTAATGTACATTATATATTTTTTTTAGATTTATCATTCTCTTATTTTAGAAGTTACAGGGGGGGGGGGGGGACACACATTTTACCACTTTGGAAGCGTCTCACACGCAAACTATTCAGTTTAGAAAAAAATGATATTAGAAACCTCAATATCATTTTTAAGGACCTAATATGTGGTTGCGATTCTCATCAGTGAGGGACCGAGAACGACGAGAATAGTAGTTAAAAAAACTTCTAGCCGTGCTAACTTGTCATGAAGTACAAAAAACCGGCCAAGTGCGAGTCGGACTCGCGCACCGAGGGTTCCGTACAAACCTGTAGGTACCGTTATGAGTAAAAGTTCACCCATCACGACAATCGAGTCATAGTTATGGTATTTTTATTGCAAAATGAAATCTTAATTTAACGAAAGTTAAATTGCGGTTTACGATTTATGACGTATTAACAAAAAACTAATTACTTGATCTCGTTCAAACCAATTTTCGCTGGTAGTTTTTATGGTAATGTACATTATATATTTTTTTTAGATTTGTCATTCTCTTATTTTAGAAGTTACAGGGGGGGGGGACACATTTTACCACTTTGGAAGCGTCTCACACGCAAACTACTCAGTTTAACTATTCGGTTTGACGAAAAAAAAAATTTCGAGTTTTAGTTCTAAGTATGGGGAGCCCCCAAAATTTATTATTATTTTTCTATTTTTTTGTGAAAATCTTAATGCGGTTCACAGAATGCATCTACTTACCAAGTTTCAACAGTATAGTTCTTATAGTTTCGGAAAAAAGTGGCTGTGACATACGGACGGACGGACAGACGGACAGACAGGCAGACAGACATGACGAATCTATAAGGGTTCCGTTTTTTGCCATTTGGCTACGGAACCCTAAAAACGCTCCGATGAGCTATCGTTCACGTATTAGCAAATTAATCTAAAATGCCTTGCATCGCCTACACATTCGAACTAACAAAAGCAGAAATTGTGCGCGTTTAAACCTAGCCATCCTCCTTTTTTAATTCGAAAACGCGCCTTCCAAGCAAGCACGACAGCGAGAGCAAACTTAATTGCTGAGCGTACACCACAAAACCATCGCCGTCGCGTCGTTTCAAATGATCTCGTTTCGCGGTGACGTCCTGGTGACGACTGTGGTAGACGAATGCCCTAAAGGTATTAACTAATTTCCTGTTTAACTGTCGCAAGTATAAAAAATATTTAATTAGATTATTTCGGCTTTGTACATTTTAAACGTCGCCAAGTTCTTCAATGTCAACGGACAGTGTTATTGCTGTGATATGGCTTTAGTGGTGAAGCTAAATCGAAATTTTGATAAAATACTTGCAATCCCTTCTACCGTTTTTTTTTTTTCAGAAAGTAAAAATGCTAAAGCTATGTTGTTTAAAAGAATAAATTACCATAATCAGTTAGGATCTTGACACCATACAGAAACAATTCCAAGATACCATTTCTTGAAAATAACACCTCTTTTGTTACCACCCAAGTAATGTATAAATAGCGTGTGCTTTCATCGCATTTGTTGACATTGATTGACTTAATAAATACTTTTTAACTCATTCGTGAAAAGTATTCCAGACAATAGAAGTTTTGGTATCACAGGCATAGCCGTGCTATGCATTGTTTACTAAAAAATAGATCTAAGTATATTTGACGTGGCAAAGCAACGGTGGTTTCCACTCGAGAACCCGTTTATTCAATCTTTCATCGGTTCTGCGACAGATGTGGCCGACTCACTGCCACATTAGATTGCTACATATTTGGACTGTCCTTCCATTGCTTTGGTCTTCTGCTGGATGACTTCGTTCCGGATTGTATTCCTTAACGAGATCCCAAGCATCGACCTTTCTATAGCTCGCTGATTAACGTAAAGTCGGTGGGCAAGCTTTACTGTCATGTTTTAAAACCCTTAAGAGTAGAAATGTAATGTAAATTGTTTCACAACATCTCCACCAATTTAAATTTTGTTTTTAGCAATTACATGCTTTGTTATATCTATGATAATATGTATATGTTTGACGGTAGTATACTAATTAAGGTATACGTATAGCCGCAACATTGATCAGAAAAAACGCTGGCTTCGACAGCGAGAAACACTTGATAAATTTCGACGGGTTAGCCAACGTCCTCGGTAGCTTAGTTGGAAAAGCACTCGCCTGGCATGCGATGAGACGTGGGTTCGAGTCCCACCTGAGGCAGTCGTTTTTTTTTTTTCAAGTGTTATATTATCTCCTCCACCAATATTTCAATCTGTGGCTGTACTGTTTTTGTACAGGCGAGAGTTGAGAGGACTTTTCAGTTCATATTAATGTAAGTGAAACGTGTTTCGTCGGAGAGATGGTCTATAGAATGAGTGCTCCAAGTTTGACGTTTACGCACCCTAGGTCGTCACTGGCAGGACGCGGTGATTGACCAGTGATCAATGACCACCTTGCTCTTCAGGCATTGTGGTAACGAGAATATGCAACTTCTTGATATTTCCCAGGCAAGCTGCACTCTTTCTTCTAGCGATTTCCTGCTAGAAGAGTGCAGCTTGACTTGCTGTCTATAAGGAAGCTAACTAATAAAATGAATTATACTGTAGGATTTAAAATAAGTGCAACAAAAACTAAAATTCTGACAAATAGCCACAAGAGGTCAATTACCATAGTGGAAAGCGACATCGACTATTTTTAGACGATTACTTCTACCAAGGGAAACGGGTATCTTTTTCAAATATGGGGCAAAGACGATGAAGTGAAAAGTAAAATAAATACAATAAAAATTCTGGTCCCTAAAGGAAATCCTGAGCCGAGTCTCTAAGCTGTTTTCGAGAGTCATCCCAAATTGTCTTGCCGTGAGATTTGACGCCTTCCAGCCACCGGAGCAGGCTGGGTTTCGTAAAGGCTATAGTACCGTAGACCACATCCACACAGTAAGGCAGATTATACAGAAGTCAGAGGAGTATGATCAGCCTTAATGCCTAGCCTTTGTGGACTACGAGATAGCCTTCGACTCCGTCGAGACCTGGGCTGTTCTGGAATCCTTACAGCGATGCCAAGTCGATTGGCGATATGTAGAGGTGCTAAGAAACCTGTACAAAATGGCATCGATGACTGTTCAAGTCCAAAGTCACAAGACAAGATCTATCCAGTTGCTAAAGTGAGAGGCGTAAGACAAGGAGATGTCATATCTCAGAAGTTGTTCACGAACGCACTGGAAGACGTCTTTAAGACACTGGATTGGAAAGGGATAGGCATCAGGCACAATGTTAACGGCGAACACCTCACGCACCCGCTTTGCTAATGACATAGTCATCATGGCGGAATCGCTGGAAAATTTGCAGAAAATACGCCATAGTCTTAATGCTGCCTCGCGACGTGTGGGCCTAGGAATGAACTTAGACAAGACTAAAGTCATGTTCAATGACCATGTCACTCCCGGACCGTTTTCCGTCCAAAGCGTGGCGGTCGAAGTTGTCTAGGAGTATGTCTACCTCGGACAAGTGCTGCAGTTAGCTTAGACAGCTTTAAGCGGGAAATCACTAGAAAGGTGCAGCTTGGCTGGGCAGCATTATAAATAAATAAATATAAATATTAGACAACATCACATACATTGCTCTGATCCTATGATAAGTTGCTGAAGCACTTGTGTTACAGAAATCAGAAACAACGACGGTACCACAACACCCAGACCCGAGACAATATAGAAGAGTTATTTGAGCAGCATTTGGGAAGCTGCGTCATATCTTCTCGTCACCACTGCCACAATGCCTGAAGAGCTAGGTATTTATTTGACCAGTGCGTCCTACCAGTGATGACCTACGGAGCCGATACGTGAAACATGACAGTAAAGCTGGCCCACCGACTTCACGTCACTCAGCGAGCTATGGAAATGTTTGGAATTTCGTTAAGGGATAAAATCTGAAACGAGGTTATCCGGCAGCAGAACAAAGTAATGGACTTAGTTCATAATTTTTTGGTTCATAATTTTTTATTACTACCAACGGAATTCATAACAGACAGTTATCTTAATTTTTTATTACCACGAACATTTTCAACTCATAATATTTCTTTTCAGAACTGTTTCCTTTAAAACAATCAGTGATCAATGTGATCATATTTTTTAAATTAATAATATCATTACTAAGAACATACCTCAATTCATAATGTTGTTTTTCATAACAGTTTCCTTCATAACAGACAATTATCATAATTTTCTTATAAATAATGGCATTAATAAGAAAATATTGTTTTTCATAACGGTAACTCTTTAAAATAAGACTTACTTATGTAATTAATTATATTATCTATATTATTATTTATAAGACTGATTCATTGCTTGTCGTCTACATATCGACGGCAGAAAGCGGAAATGTCGTATCTCAAAAATTGGCTTAAATGACTTATAATTGTATTGATGTTAAGAAAAAAAGCCGCGTCGAATGGTGTATGTATCGTCTTTCTACGATGAAAAAAAATAAAGATACGTCATTGAATTTTTTCTAGTTTTTTTACAATTTACTTGACCAATTGCTGTAAATAATCAAAAAATCGCAACTTTCGAAAATAAAATAGATACGACCATACTACTAGTATGGTAAACAGTTACAGCACTCTTTTCCTGAGTCGAACATTGATTTTAAGGAGATACATCATTTCAGCCGCCCCAAAATCTTACGTTGTCGAACATACAGCAAATGCGCCGAACTGACGTAAGTACTTATCAAATAGTTACTGCATTTCAAACGCATCATCTAATAGCGAAAATCTTACTAACATCATTAGAATAGAGTCTTGTTTTGTGTACAGCAAATAATACGTCACTCTAGCAAAACCAACCCCCTCCACCCGCTGCGTCGCGTGTCCTACCTACGCCATTCTGATCGCGCGGCAGTTGTGCGTTAGCGCCGATAGTGAGAACGCGGAATTGTAAATTCTTAAATTATTATTTTAATACATTTTTATTTGTTGTTTACGTGTTGAGAAATAATAAATGGGAAACCTCAGGAGTACAGGTAAGTAATAGAACAATTAAATTTACCTATTCTTAGTTAAATGTGTTGAAAGTCTGTTTATTTTAGGATACCTATTACCTACCAACAATGGTATGAGTATAATAAATGCTAGGATAAATAAGTAAAGGACACCACTCGTCGTAGGCAGCTTTATTGTTAAGTTTATAAGTATACGAGTAAGTTCAGCATTTATCGAATAAGTACCTAGTAAACAAACTGAGTTATGTTTTTAACCCAAAAAGAGGGGTGTTATAAATTTGACTTGTCTGTCTGTCGGTATGTGTGTCTTTCTGTCTGTATGTATGTCTTTCTGTAGGTTGTTGTCTGTGATATCGTAGCTCCCAAATTCCGATTTCGATGAGGTATTTTTTAACCTAACGTGATTGATAAAATTACAAATATTTAATACTAGCCCCTCACAAAAATGAAGATAACTGATACGTTAATTAAGGATAGGACTAAGTTTAAAGTAGGTGTGTAACAGGTTGTCCCTGGCTAATTCGTTAATTATCAATTACTAAGTTAATTTTCTTTTTTTTAGTTATCTATTGACCGGTGCAGTGTTGAAGGATTACGTTACATCATAAGTACCGAAATACCAGTACCTACTTAAAGAAAAGGTAAATTGAGTTATAAGTACCTACTGACAGGCATAGTTGTTTACCAAACCAAATAGATTATGAAAAGAATATTGGTTAATACCCACGCATACAATTTTTTTTTAAACTACCTATACTAGGTACCATTTAGAATCTTTGTACCAAAAATCAATTAAATAGGAGCAGTAGTTTAGTAGTAGTTAGTTAGTTTAGTTAGTTAGTTAGTTAGTAGTCGCAAATGTTTTAAGTTTTTCCCCGTTTGAACACGATGTATCTTTCCTAACAGCTGATATGCGTAGGTTATGAATCTTATAACGATAAATCTGAGTTTGATAAACCTACAATGCGCTGCTCACGCCATTCACAAGGACAACCAAATATTTCGATTAAAAAAACTCATTTTTGGTGCTTTTTCATTTTAAACCGTATCGAATTAATACTGACTAAATACGTATTGTAATGTGGTGTAATTTAATGCCTAGTTGTCGCATCAACGTTGTATTACTAAATAAACACGTTAATGGGATGTAGAGACTACAGGAGCCGTGAAAAAAAAAACTTAATTGGTTAACAAATAATAAACCATATCTGTTATGGTTTATTATTTGTTAACCAATTAAGTTTTTTTTTTCAAAAACTTTGATTTTTATTTTAATGTAATTTATTATTTCATATTTAAAAAAATTAGAAATGTATATGAACTAAAATCTAAGCGAAGTTTTAACACATCCCCTCAGATTGTTTCTTATTAAAGGGTCTTCATTTGTGTTATTTGGTTTTAGATGGAACGTCAACGATGGAAGGAACAATTAAAGCATAAATTATTAATAGATCAAGAACAACCAAAAAAGCGAAAGATTGAGATTTTGGAAGATGTTTTGTACAACAAAGATGGAACGAAAATAAAAGTGGTCGAGAAGAAAATGTTGTCTAACCACTCATCGCTTCCAATAACTCCTCACCAGCCTAAAGTAGCTACAATAGATGTTAAAGACCTTACCCCCACCTTTCGCAACCCTAAATGTTACATGTCTGAAACAAGGAAATTTTTTGAAAATAATGATATGTCTTCAGTTTCACAAAATTCTTGCACGTCTTTAATTCATAGTACAATACAGGAAGGAACAAAAACTGACGAGTTTCCTTTGATTTCATCAGACGGTGAAACTGATTCAAATATTATTAACAACTTATCTAGCACTATTCAAAATGCAAGCCATATAATTAATGAAATTCTAGTGACTGCTGATTCCGAAGAATATTTGGTACCAAACAATGTCAAAACAGAAGAATCCTGGCCGGCGACCCATCAAAATTCTTTCAACGCAGTTGAAGTCTCTGAAATGAAAGTATACTTACCTGTTTACAGCCCCATTAGTCCTAGCGCCACAGAAAGCCTTTCTATTATGGAGAAATGTTTACCAGTAACCGATCAGAAGAATCCCAGCTCCGCTGAAGTATACCCTGAAATAGAAGAGTGTTCAATAGGTACTGATCTGAAATCTCCTTGCACACTAAGTGTCCTACCGAAAATGAACATTGCTTACCTGCTCCCAGCACCAGTGATTATTCCTCAATAAATTTGAGTGCTCTAAATTATGAAATTAACACCTCTCCTGATAATCCTCCAGTAAAAGAATATTTAGTTAGAACAGATACACATATTTCTTCCGCCTCTAAAGAATCAATTGAAAATAAAGATTACCTACCTGTGATAATGCAAAAGTAATGATACTCAAGAATATATTTCTCCTGAAAAAAGACGCATGAGTAGAAGTCTACTAAGGAATTGTAAAAAGAAATTAAATTTTGATATTATCAACTGCAAACCTTATCTTGATTTTATTGAAGAAGATGATGCTGCCACCTTATTGCTTAATGAGGCATTCCCGTCAGAAGAGTCCAGCTGTTCATTCAGTGATAACGAGTCATCCGATGATTCAGCATCCAGCAAAACTAAAAAAAATAAGAACAAGAAAAAACGGGGCAAGGTACTGAAAAAGAAAGAGAAAAAAGTTAATATGAAACAAACGAGTAAGTCAAGTGAACACAATACAGATCGGGAATTGCAAGTAGAAGAAAACGTCTTAACACCAAAACCTAAACCTAAAAAATCTGTTAAAAAAGAAAATAAAATTAAAAGAGCTCACGGTCAGACTTACACTAGCCAAAAAGGAGATGAAGTTGCATCTAAATGCATGAAAACTAATCCCTGTAAAGAAATTGCTTGTAAACGAAACTGTGGAGATATACCCGATACAAGACGTCAACAGTTATTTAATTTTTATTGGAATCTTGGCAGTTCTCAACGCCAAAGAGACTGGATATCTAAATGCGCTATAAAAAAGAAAGTTGCTCAACATACAACAGATAAGGGTGATTCATCCAGAAGAAATGTTACATATGATTATTATATAAATGAAGGAGATGAAAGAAGACAAGTATGCCAAAAATTTTTAATAAATACTCTTGATGTATCGCAAAGGTTTATTTTATATACTCTTGATAACACCATCGAAGGATTTGCAAAGAAAGATGAAAGAGGAAAAAATGGCGGTGGGAACAGAACTGCAGAAAATATATTAAACCATGCCAAACAGTTTATGACATCCATACCTTTGGTACCATCTCATTACTGCAGGAAGGATTCTAACAAGCTTTATTTACCGGATCACTTCAAAAATATATCAAACTTATATCGCATTTACGATAAGAACTGTAAAGAAGAAGGCGTAAAGAGCATGTCTTTTAAGGTTTTCTCAAATTGGTTAAAAGACAATTATAATATAGGGTTTCATGTTCCCAAAAAAGATAAATGTATGGTGTGTATGGCACAGACATTTGATGTTAAAAATTGTGATGAGATGGCAAAATTTGATAATCACATGCAAGAAAAAGAAGAATCCTATAAAAGGTTTCAATTTCACCAAAAACTTAATGCTATGGATCCTAGCGTAATATGTGCAAGCTTTGATATGCAAAAAATTCTTAACACACCATACGGTGAAAACATGGCGCTGTACTACTCCAGAAAGATAGCTGTTTACAATTTAACAATATACGAAAGTAATACTCAGATGGGTTATTGTAATCTATGGTCAGAAGTTAATGCTCGTCGTGGGGCTAATGAGATTTCAACATGTTTGTACAATTATCTTCAAGAGGTAGACAAACGTGGAAACGTAAAGACAGTACTGTTGTACTCTGATTCATGCTTTGGACAAAACAAAAATAAGACTATGTTGAGTATGTTAAGATATTTTTTGTCCATTGCTGCTAATTTGGAGACAATCCAAATTAATTATCTCATTCCTGGCCATACATTCATGCCAGTTGATAGCATGCATGCTACAATAGAGCGCGCTGTAAGAAAAACTACTATCTGGGCACCTTCTCAATGGCCTACTGTCATAGAACTGGCACGTAAAAAACCAACCCCATACCAAGTGTCCATTTTAGAGGGCAAAGACTTTTTAGGATTCGATGAGATTATGAGCAAAACTTTTAAAACTAAAACTAAATTTCAAATATCTAAATTGTGCATTGCAACATTTAAAAAGACGAATCCCGATGTTCTGTTTATTAAAAATTCTATGCTCACAGATGCTTTAACAACTTCAGTGCCCTTGGGTAGTTTGAACAATACTCAACCAAAATTTAATTTGTATTCAACTAAACTCCCTGTTTCAATTCAAAAATATAATGACCTCAAGAAATTAGTCGAGAAACAAATAATACCCAAATGTTATTCTCATGAATATTTGCAATTAAAACACGACAAAAAAATTAAAGATACTCTAGGTGAAACTGATGAAGAGGACGAAGTGTAGCAGACTGAATGTAGAAACCATATGAGATGATGCTCGGCAGACCGATTTATGAAAATAATGATGAAGAGAAAGTGCATACAAGAGACTGATTATAGATATTAATAATTAAGAATAAGTATAAGTAAGTGATTGTTGAAAGCAATAAAGAAAAGGTATAGCAGACTGATTTATGTAGCTAATGAACAAAGAAGGAAAAGTAACATGATGATTATTTTTATTTAGTTTAAAAACAAATACTGAATTTAGCAGATTCAGAAACTAATGAAGAAGAAAAGCTATGGCAGGCTGATTGTTAAACTATTGAAGAGAAAGTGTATACTTATTAAAATAAATGAAGAAGAGAGATAAGAACAGGCTGAATTTATGTAACTAATAAAGAAGAAAAATTTTTCGGACTGATTATTAAAATTAAAAAAGAATAAAAATTATTGCAGACTGATTTTTTTGTGTCATTACATTCTTTAAATTAAAATAAAACAGTTAAGAAAAAGATACAGTATTTTATTGTTTTTACATCTCTGACTCTTATTGTATTTAAAACATTCCAAATGTAGAAAGTTATTTCATTAAAAGTTCATACAGCTAAATAGCCCTGTAGAGTTTATCGTTTCTTTGAGATACAGCAGATGCGCTGCATGGAAACTGAAGTCCACTTAAATAAGCCATATATTATATCTTACTGATACAACATTTCTGCAGCTCGATATTAAAAAATCAATTGCTGTAACTAGTCAAAAGTCAATGAAGTAGTAACTCTAGAATATTCCAATCACCTTAATTAAATAAAGTTTAATTAGTACAAAAAACATGTAAAATTTCAGCTTTCTAACTTTCTTAATTTAAGATTTATTAATTTTTAAAATAGTTTTTTTGCTCTGGTGTAAAATCGGACTTTTTGAGATACGACAAAATTGCTTTCTTCCGTAATATTAGTTAAATAATTATGTTCGGTTCTGGCGATCTGTAGGGTCGCAGTTCTACCTAACACTCCTCCACGCTTCGCTCATCGTCGTAGGTACCTATTTTGGTACCAACAAATAAAAGGTGGAGTAAACGGGTTCGAATAAAGACCACCCCCAGCTCGATGGACCGACGATCTTAGAAAGATGGCTGGCAGTGGCTGTATGAAAAAGCGGAAGACCGTGCTCTTTGGCGCTCTTACATTCAGCAGTAGACTGCAAATACTACAATAGGCTGACATGATGATAAAGGAGATCTTAAAATAAATAATAGAAAAATTTATTAACCAAATTTTATTTTTCTTTCAACTTCTTTCTTCAAAAGGAGATATTATAGTCTAACGGCAATAAAATTGTGATGGATACCTGTCTTTGCCATTCCTGTTGTACTGTTGCACGACTTGAGTCTATAGGTACGAACAAGGTATATATAAAATACAGACAACATAGAGAGCAATAAAGTGAAGCATGCTGAAGGTAAGAAAATACAAAAAAAATCGCACCTAGTTAAATGGCGCAATACGAGGGCGGCACTGAAAATTTCGGGAATCAAGGAAGTGACACAACATTACTATTTAAAAATGTATTTATTGCTTTTCAAAGTATTCTCCGCGAAATTTGACACATTTTTCCATACGACGGAACCAATCATTGAAGCAACCATTCCATTCGGAAGTTTGGGTCTTCAAAATGGCCGTTTTGTAGGCGCCCACAGCTTCTTCGGGTGATGAAAATCTCTGACCACGCAATTTATTCTTTATTTTAGGGAAAGTATAGAAATCATTAGGGCTTAGGTCGGGGCTGTATGGCGGATGGTCTAATAATTCTATGTTTTCTTGCTCTAAAAACTCTTTTGTTCTGTGCGCGGTGTGAGAACTTGCATTGTCGTGATGGAGGATGATGCGGCGGTTGCAGTTCTCTTTACGGAGTTCAGAAACGACCTGTGGCAAACAAATGCTAGCATACTATTCTGCATTAACCGTTCTTTGTCCCTCAAGAGGAATAGTCGCAACATGGCCGGTTTTGGAGACAAACGTGGCCACCATTTTTTTTTGCAACACTTCGTGAACGAACAATTTTTATTGGCTTTAACTCATTTTCGAACACCCAAACTCGTGACTGGTTTTTTGTTTCGGGTTCGTATGCGTATATCCAGGATTCGTCACCTGATACGAAGTTGTATACAGCATTTGAGGATCCTGCGTGGAATCTTTCGAGAGTTCTGACGCACCAAGTAACGCGGGCCGCTTTTTGCTATTCACAGAGCGAATGCGGTATCCATCGGGAAAACAACTTTTTTACACCTAATTGTTCATGCAAGATTATTTGTATTTGACTCATGCCAATGTCTATAAAGTTGCCTGAATTTCGCAGTATGTCACATGTCGATCTTCCTCAATCAGCTTACGCACAGCATCAACGTTTTCTTGGGTGACTGCAGTTTTTGGACGACCTTGACGGGGATCATCACTGAGCTTGACACGTCCACGTTGAAATTCAGCAAACCAGCGATAAATTGTGGTTTTGGATGGGGCTTCATTACCAAATGCAATCATCCGGTCAACACACTGTTTTTGTGTTAAACCACTTCGAAAGTCATAATAAATCATCGCTCTTGAATTTTCTCGAGTCAATTCCATTTTCTCAACGACTAAACAAGTTTGACAAGACCTTGTGATAAGACCGAGAATCTTTTTTTAAATAAATAAATGGTATTCGATTTTTAAAACAAAGGAGTTTGCAATTAAAAAGATTTTAATATGACAGGAACAGTGGAAATATTCCATTCCCGATACTTTTAGTGCAGCCCTCGTATTCTGGTAAATGAAAAAAGTTCAAAAGAGACTTCGGCCAACAGTAAAAAGTTATTCTGAAAATCGATGAAACGTAGTTCGATAAAATGATACTTATGTCAAGAGATATTTCGATGGACTAAAAATATGTCAAATGACACATACATATAACAAAAGAAATGTCGGTTTATAATTTTCGGCCAATTGAAATTCTGTCAAGTAAATTACGGACAAGTAATCGGTTACCACCTGCCCCTATAGCCAACAATCCCAGGTCTCCCCTTCTTATTACATCGATGTTTTCAAAAGGCTCGAGCTATCTACGACGTAATATGTGACTTAAGTTTTTTTTTTGTTTATTTAGGTCCTTTTTAGGGTTCGGTAACCAAAGGGTAAAAACGGGACCCTTTTACTAAGACTCCACTGTCCGTCTGTCTGCATGTCTGTCACCAGACTGTATCCATGAATCGTTATAGTTAGACAGTTGAAATTTTCAAATGTTTTTTTTTTTTGCCGCTATTTCTTTACTCCCCTACAACAAACGTGATTATTTTGCCGTTTTTTGCTCGATATTAATAACGGCAACAGGTAGACGCTTAAAATCTTATATATAAAATTCTCGTGTCACAATATTCGTTCCCGTACTCCTCCGAAACGGCTTGACCGATTCTCATGAAATTTTGTGAGCATATTGAGTAGGTCTGAGAATCGGCCAACATCTATTTTTCATACCCCTAAAGACCACGCAGACGAAGTCGCGGGCAACAGCTAGTATTCACATAATATTTAGTTTTATTTTCACTTAAAAAATAAATACTTAGTTAAATTAATATAAAATAAATAAGGGGATCCCATATATAACAACCGTGTTTTTTTATAATAAGTATATCGTATTTCTGTTGCCTCCTGCTTTATAATATATGTAGAGTCTAATGTTGTATAGATAATGGTACGGAACTCTTCGTACGGAAGTCCGACTCATACTTGGCCGGTTTTTACATATTACTGGTTTTATCATACTACGACAAAAATTTGGAGCCTATTCCTGTTTAAATCGAAAGATTTAATCAGTCGACATTTTTTTTTTCTTTAATGAAAATTCAAATCAAGTCATAGATTGATCCAACCCTGAGCTATGTACTACATATATGTAATTTAATTAACCTAACAAAGTTGAATAATAATTAATTTGTACCTGAGGTAATTGTATGTCCTTAATACCTGCTATATGTAACAATTTAGCTGCTTCAATAAAGGTAGGTAGCACACTACCCGGAACATTTACTTCTCCAGAATAAATATACTCCAGAATAAAGCACAACACTGTATGGCTTATGGGCTGAAAAATAAATATTATAACAAATATATTTGTTATTTATAGATTTGGACACACTTATTTCAGTCACACAAAAAAAACACAGTTGATTACATTTTTTGCTAAAAGCGGCAAAAATACGATGATACGACTGGGCGGTCGAGGTACGATACAGATACGATGACAAGTTCGTACACTAATTAATTAACATTTAACAATAATTAAAAATTACTAATTAATAACTACTTCATTGTTTTTTTTTCGTAATATGTGCATGTATTATGATATCAGAAAAAGTGTTTTTTATTAGTTTATTATACAGACTTGATAGTACAGTCAGTCTGATCAAAATCAAATTTTTATTCTATTTCGTTCATCTAAATGACACAATAACCTGCCTGACGTCTACATTTGACTTTTACGTAGTGATTTGGTCTATTGTGATATATTTTGCAATAAGTCTTTAGAAAAATTCAGGAACTAAGCTACGTTTGATGTTGACTGTACAAGTAGTGTCTCGTATTAACCTGTTAGGCCACAGAAACGTGACACAATAAAAAAAAATTGTTACGTGGCCACAGATGGTTTGAGTTTGAAATTAATGAAAGTAACTTACACCCAAAAATATAACTGGATGTTGACAGGGTATAGATTTCAACATCTCTTTTAAGTAAGGGCTGGCTACAGCCAATATATTTTGATGAGCTTTGACGTAATGTCCACCAGCGGCTAATGTAACATCCACAAATTCTTGCATCTGAAATTTTAATTCATCATTTCAGCCTATTGCATGCAGTCCACTTCTAGACGTAAGCCTCTCCCTAAGAGCGCTAAAGAAAACGATATCTCGCTTGCTTTGTTTCATGCGCCCACTGCTTCTTCAATCTTATATTTAAACAGGTTACCAAAAAGACAATAGAAATTAGTGCCAATGTCATGGTTCAACCTCTGCACATACTATTGAACAGTCTCAGCACTGGTCAATTTCCAACATCATGGAGAAAGGCTACAGTAGTTCCCATTCACAAGTCTGACGTAACAAATTACAGACCAATTAGTATACGTAGGTCCCACTATAAGTTTTTGTAACTTAAAAAAACAACATGTTATAACCAAAATATTATGTTGTTGCTTTTCAAAATACTCTCCTTTACATTTTAACCATTTTTTCATGCGATCAAACCATTTTTTAAAACAGGAGGACCACAGATCTGAAGGCATGTTTTCTACGTGCTGATTGAACGCTACCACTGCCTCTTCGGAGTTGGTAAAAGTAAAACCTCTCATCAAATCTTTGATTTTGGGGAAAATACAGAAAACACAGGGTGCTATAACGGGGCTATGCGCAGGGAGTTGTACTTTTTCGGAAACTAAAAATGACTTTGTTTTGTTGGCCGTCTGTGAAGAACCGTTGTCATGATGTAGGAGAACGCGGCTTTTGGGTCGTCTTTCGCGAACTTTTTCTAACACCCTGGGTAAACAAATGGTAGAATACCACTCGGCATTAACACTCTTTTTATGTTCAAGTAGAATTGTACAGATGGGACTCGTAGCTGAGAAAAAAAACGCGATTATTTTTTTACCTACGTTTATCGCCTGCCTCACTTTTCTTGGTCTGTTCTCATTTTCAAACACCCATTCACAAAATTGCTGTTTTTTTTCGGGTTCAAAGCAATAAATCCACGTTTCGTCTCTTGTGACAATGTCATAAACAGCATTAAAATGTCCGTGGTCGTACTTCAGTAGCATCTGTGAGCACAATTTCACGCGAGCACGCTTCTGCTCCGCTGTCAGTTCATGAGGGATCCAACGACAGCAAAGTTTCAATTCTTCGTGTAAAATTTTCTGAATTTGGCTCATACCAATCCCTAATAGTCCCCGAATTGTCTCATAGGTAATCCGCGGGTTTTCTTCAATTAGCCGCTTAACAGTAGTCACATTATTTTTGTTGAAGGCAGTTGAAGGCCGCCCTTCACGAAATTCGTCATGTAAAGAAACTCGACCTCTCTCAAATTCAGCAAACCATCCTCTCACGGTGCTCAAACAAGGTGCTTCTCTCTCAAAAGCATTTTGAAGACGAGCGGCACAGTCTTGCGGAGAGAGAGAACTTTTAAAATCATAAAAAATCATCGCTCTAAAATCTTTTCGACTTAATTCCATTTTCGTTGCGTACGTAAAACTTTGATGTGTGATAAAAATCATTTCCCGTCAATTGTATTTTTTTATTACTAAGAAGGTTGCAATGTGTAAAAAAATATAACATTCGAAATTTAAATAGTTCCGATTAGCTAGAAGTGCAAAACTTTTAGTGTGCCCCATGTATTATGTTTTTTTTCCAAAATTTTTGAGTCTAATCCATAAGCACTAAAATTTTCATCTGAAACAAATAGTAAGTCACATACTATAGGCTTTGTCAAGAGCCGTTTTTCTTTCTCGAATCTTTTGTGTTATACCCATTACTTGACCAGCGCTCTTAACAGACGAATACAAGTAGATTCTGTGTACACAGATTTCGCTAAGGCATTCGACAAGATGGATCACAGCATACTGGTCTGTAAAGCCTATCACCACGGCATACATGGTTCGCTGCTGCGTTGATTGACCTTATATTTGTCTAAACGAACTCAAATCGTAAAGGTGTATGGATATGAGTCTGCGCCATTTGTACCTATATCTGGTGTGCCCCAAGGCTCGAACCTGGGACCCCTGCTGTTCGTTTTGTTCATCAATGACTTAAATGATTATTTTTTTTGTGACAGTCACAAAAAAATTAATCGTCGCGCCAACGATATAAAAATATACAGCGAAATTAAATCTTTAGATAACTGCGAAGTGTTACAGATCGACCTAAATAGATTAAACCAATGGTGTTTAAACAAAAATATGTCACTAAACATATTAAAATGTTGTAATGGTACAATATACGATAATACAAATACAATAAATCGTTGATATAACCTTATATCAACGTATTAAGACTCACTAAAACATCTTGTCACCGTCTTGCTTAACTAACGCGTGGCTCAGCGGTCGAGAAAAGTACCTCGTCGATCCGATGGACGCAAGTTCAAATCTCACAGGTCGCGTAGTTTTTGTGGTTAATATTTGAAGGAATATTTATTTTCAACTGAGATTACCTACTATTGAAATAAAATTACTAACTAGCAATGCATCGTTTAAAATTATTAAAAAAGAATGTAGACGATTGTGTTTCACCAAGTGCTATTTGCCGGACCTTTGCCCGATGCAATGTCTTTTTCATCTTTCTTGTGTCATTAATGTGAAAATGACTGTCTTGAGTCATTAATGTGAAAATACCGACATTAAGTGTACACAAAGTGCGACTTTGAAATCTTAAAAGTTATTTTTTGAGTTTATATTGTTATTTTTTGAGTTTATTGTTGCAGATCGGGCCAGTGGAAACGCCCTTTACTATGGCAGTAAAAAGACCTTGTTGTGCCGTGTTGGGACGGCCGTAAATAATACACTTCCGTCAACAGGAGACTTGTCGAAAGAGGCGACTAATTCCTGTAGCACGAGACGGGCAGCAGCGTCTTCGTGCGAAATCTTGCAGTGGACGTTCTATAGCTGACATGATGATGATGATGATGATGAAAAAGACATTGCAATTGACGATTTCCCTGATCTTCTACAAATGTTTCAAAACCAAAATTAGCCAAATCGGTAAAGCCGTTCTCGAGTTTTAGAGAGACAAACGAACAGCGATTCATTTATATATATTGATAGAATATATAGAAGATAGAAGATTAAATGTTTACCAAAATTAGAATCCTAGTATATTGTAAAATGCTTACCAAACTATGCAAACTTATTGCTGTCTTAAAAGATATTACTAATTTACAGTAGTCTTTTTAATCTGGCACCATTATTATTTATTTCATTATTTAGGTTACTGGATTATTTACACATATTTATATTTATTGCATTATTATGTATTCCTCTTGGGTATGACACTATAAATTAAGAAGATGTGTGCTGTGCTTTTGATAGTCCATTATCTATTGGTGCCGCACCAGCGGATCAATGACCCGGGACAGTAGAGAGCTACCTTATGTCAGTCCCCATAAAGCCCTGGGACTCAGCAGGGCTAGTGGCATCGCGTAGACGCAGCGCGGTAGGCACGCGCCCACAAACTGTGCTTACAGGGACATAATTGCTTACCACTATGAAATAAACTATTTGTTAGAATAGATTGTTTAGGACATAATATGTAATGAATTTTGTAAAACGACCACGCGCATATTATCAGAAGCTTCTAATAGAAACGATCTCGCGCACGCCGGACCGAACTGTCACAAACCCTGCACATTATGTTTGGCGATTCGGCGCCAGTTGTGGCTGACTGCGCCGCCACGACTCACCTCTCCGTCTTTTGACGTTCGCACAGGGATGTTAAGGATGGTTCTTCTGAAGGGCCTGGACCCGCTAATGTACTGAACTCTACTAAAATAGATCATAACAATAATTTGGTAGCAAAGAAAGCTTGTAACTAGGAGACTAGATGAGATATGCTTACGCACACTACACTAAACCTGTATCTATTTTATTTCATCACTATTAAAACAGCTTGTTTGTTTATTAATATCTAAAATTAATTTCTGTATGGCAGTGAATTTTCTCCAGACAGCTGGTATTTATAATCCAGTTTAGTACTGTTTCATTTCTAGCAGATCTGAACTTATTGACTTGTAAAAGACATACCTGTTGTAACCTCGAGAATCCATCACCTAGATTGTTTTTAAAGGTCTCCCAACTTAATTTAAAATTAGTGTCTAACATTTTTCTGGTCAAATCTTGGAGAAGATAGCGTTTAGGTTAGACTACAATCACTGATCAAGTAGGTAATCACTGGATGTAATAATTTAAAATTATTTCTATCATAAAAATTTATTTATTGTATTTCAAGAAAAATACGGGTTGGTTTCACTTTGTACTTGTTTGTTAATTGATACAAATATATGTATCTAAGTAGTACTCTGACTCTTTAGTTTCCCCTTTAATAATTTCCTCTTTGTGACTGACTGACAAATATTGTTTTTTTTTTTTTTTTTGGTTCCATTCTTTCCTTCCTCGATGGTTGGAAAAGGCAAAGGCTTTCGCCATACAGCCAGGTCTTATGTTAAAATGTATCTTCAATGTATTTTTTTTAATTTAGAGACGTTCATCAACCGTTTCACAAATAATGTTTAAAGCTCTTCTACAGTTGAAATTATGAAATTATATAGGGCTTTATAGTTTTCTTCATTCTTGAGAAGTTCCTGTAGACGGCGCGGGATGTCTTCAGGCCTTTTATAGACTTCTAATAAATCTTCAATCAAGATAAGTCTTTGAAGTGAGAATTCAGAACACTCAAAGAAAATGTGATGGAGAGACTGAATTGGTTCATTACAAAATGTGCATGACGGGGAGGTAATCATGTTCATTCTATGCAGATGTTCGTTAAAACGACCATGCCCAATTCGTAACCGAGAGATTAATGAGTAAAATTTTCTGTTCTTGAAAGTTCCTTTAAAGAACCAGGGCACTCTTATATCATTATTTATTTCTCTATACCAGGTTCCTTTTGCTTGAAGAGTTTCCTGCCAATGCTCTGTCCATTCTCTCCGTGACGATTCTTTTATAAGAGTAGTGCAATCTGAATGTGGTAATTTAATATTCTTTGCAGGAACTAGATCCGAAGTATTTGTTATAAGTTTAGCAAAATAATCTGCTTGCTCATTGCCAGCCACACCTATATGCGAAGGAGTCCAAAAAAATATGATATCTTTACCCTCATTAATTAGCTCGACATACTTTTCTTTGATTTTTATAATTAGGTAATTTGTTTTAGCATTGTGGCATGGATTAGACAGTGCTTCTAAAACGCTCATACTATCTGATATAATAATCCACTTTTGACTGTCAAATTTTTCTATGTACTGTAAGGCAGCTAATAAGGCACATGCCTCGGCCGTGTATATACTTGTAACGGTAGGTAATTTTATTCCATGACCAGTCTTTAAGCATGGATCATAAAATGCCATAGAAACATTTTCTACCGTTTTTGCACCATCCGTATAAATCTGCCTGTATCCTTCCCAATCATTAAGTTCATTATGTACAACATATTTACAAAACAGTTTTTTATTAATAATAATCTTCATTTCAAAAAATTTACTTTGATAAAGACCACTATAACATGGTAATTCATCACTTGTATGAACATTGTTTTCGTCTTTTAACTTTTTAACATCTCTTAATGCTATATTTAAATAGGAAGTGAAATTAGCATTAAATAACTTTCTTAATAATATACTATTATTTACAACCAATAATTTCATCAAAAATATTTTCCGGAGATAATCAAACCGTATATCTAATGGAGGCAAATTGCATTCAATTTGCATTGAATTAATCGGTGACGTGTTCATAGCACCTAAGATAATGCGTAAATTTTTATTTTGGACTTTATTAAGTTTCTCGACGAGCTTTTTGTCTGATGCAAAACAAAAGAAAGCGTATTCGAAATGGCTTCTCACCAGAGATTTGTATAATACCAGCAGTATTTTAGGGTCAGCGCCCCATTGAGTACCAGTTAGAGATTTAAGAATATTAGTAGCTCTGAGTGATCGTTCTATGAGACAGTCGACATACATTTTCCAGGAGAAGTTTTGTTGGAAAATAACACCTAAAAATCTTGCACACATTTCTGTTGGCAACTCTTCATTATTATATTTTATGTTAGAAATAGGCAATTGAATGTTACGTTTCTTAAAAACTACAACTTTGCTTTTGCTTGCATTTACATCTAAGTTCAAATAAGTTAAATACGAGTGAAGTTTAACAAGCACGCTATTCAATTTGTCTATAAGATTTGTAAGATTTGAACCTTGTGTATAAATAGCTAAATCATCTGCAAATTGCAAATTTGTTATGTCAGGATCAGGTCCTAAAATTTCATTTAATCTATAAATATATAAAATATACAACAAGGGGCTCAAAATACCCCCTTGGCAGACTCCTTTGTAAGACAGCCTAGGTCCATACAATTTATTGTTTATCTTCACAAAAACCTTACGTTTATTTAAGAATTCGTACAACCATGTCACAATTTTATTGGGAATTCCTAAAGAAAGTAGCGTAGTTGATAAAACTGAAAGATTTACATTATTAAAGGCACCTATAATATCAAAAAATACACATACTAAATATTTATTTTCAGTCAAAGCTTTTTGTATATCTGTAAATAAACATCCCAAACTCTCACGAGCCGAACGACCACGTCTAAAACCAAATTGATTGTTAGGAAGTAAGTGATTGCTTTCAATGAAAAACTCTAGACGTTGCTTTAATAACTGCTCAAATACTTTACCTACGCATGACGTGAGTGCAATCGGACGATATGAATCGGAACTATCTTTATTTTTACTTGGCTTTAAAACTGGAACTAAACAGTCCACCTTCCACTCTTCAGGGATTGTATTACTCTTCCATAACCCGTTAATAATAGAAAGCAATTTTGATAAATTATCTTTAGTAAGTTTTTTAAACATCTTGTAAGAAATATAATCTAAACCGCAAGTAGTGTCCTTTCGCGACTTAACAGCTGAGACTAGTTCAGATAAGCTAAAAATGTCTGTTAAGTAACTGTTAGCTAAGGTATTATTGCTTGAAGTATTATAGTTATTAGGAGGTGGAGCTTCTACATGATCTGGGGTATATTTCCTTAAAAATTCATTAACCCAAGGTGGACATTCATTATTCTGTAGAAACCTAGAATCGCTACTTTTATTAAACTTTCTCAGGGTATTCCAAATTCGAGATACTGGAGTCAGTCTATTAATATTTGAGCAGAACTCTTTCCAGTTCGCACTTTTTTCAGTGTTAATTATGCGTTTTTTTAAAGCCTGTAATTTTTTAAAATTAACATAATTTTCAGGCGAAGGGTCAGTTTTAAACTTTATAAAAGCTTCTTTAGAGTTTTGTACAGCGCTAGCGCAACGTTCATTCCACCAAGGAACCGAAAGATGTTTAAAGTTACTACGAGACGTTTGTGAAACGGAACGATTGGTATTATTTTTGTTGTAATTTGGCATTGACATATTTACAGCAGATTTGATTGTGTCACAAAAAAAATTGTATGCTTCAAGAGGACGATTGTTGTAATTAAAAGTCGGAAAATCATTTAACATTTCATTGACTGTGTCTGAATAGTGTTCCCAGTTTACTAATCGAAGGTTGGGATGATCAGGAATATCAGTTCCTGAAGCAACAAATGTTTGCAATGGTGTACATACAGCAAATAGTTGCATTGAAGTTAAGGTGGGTAAATGATAACTACCTAAAGGATCATCATAGACTTTCCAGTCACAATTTAATGCCAAACAAGAGCTTACCATAGTTAAATCCAAGCCATTCGGTCTCCAACTGTGTGAACCTACAGTTGTTACTTGTTGGTCATTTAACAGTACTAAGTCACAGTCATCTAAATTATCAAATATATTTCTACCTCGAGGGTCTATGGAGTTGCATCCCCAAATTGTGTGATGAGCATTGAAATCTCCAGCTACAAAAATAGGTTTTGGTAAACTATCTATTAGATCTGTGAACTTCTTAATGTGAAATCTTGGTGAGCTGTTGTTTGGACAGTAGACTGAAACTATTGTGTATTTCTTATTATTAATTGTTACCTGGATTGCTAGATTTTGTAAAGAATTATCAAAAAAAGTTGGGAGCCTGACATACTGAATGCTTTTATGAATTATAATAGCAACCCCATTATGCTCATTTCCACAGTCATTTCGTTCTATGTGATAACCTTTAATTTTAAATTTTTGGTGAGGCTTGAGCCATGTTTCTGATATTAAAGCTATATCTATGTAGTTATCATAAATATATTTTTGAAATAAATTGCGACTGCTCAGTATGCTCTGAGCATTCCATTGCATTATATTTAAATATTGTTCTGTGAACTTAGTAACCTTTCTTTCTTACTGAGAGTTTCTGATAGAATACCTAAAATATTTTTTGATGAAATTATTGTCTCATTTGTTTTGTTCAAAGTAATTATTTTAATTATAGTTTCTATTAAAAGATTCATTGCTGATGCATCAGTATTTAGTATGTCAAGTAAGTTGGTTTGAGGTTTTTTGTAATCTTTAACAGTGGTCTTTAGTTCTGGGAAATTTTTCTTATCAAACAGATTTGCATAAGTGGGTGCTTTGTGTTTAATTCTGTTCTCTTGAATTTTCTTTTGTTTGATGGGGCATTGACCAGAAATACTAATGTGATTACCATTACAATGAGCGCAAACAGCATTCTCTTTGGTGATTGTGCAGTCTTTATAATTGTGGTTATTGTTGCAGATTGAACATCTCTCATCATTTTTGCAGTATTTAGAAATGTGTCCATACCTCAAGCAGCGATAACACTGCTTTACCGGTGGTATATATTGCATGATGTTATGTCTCCATCCCTCGAGGTCCACAAAATCCGGCAGGGAGGTTGCTGCGAATGTGATGGCAACTGTTGGAGTTGGCTGACGGACGAAACCATTTGCTGTAGCAACTTTTCTGAAAAAACGACGGATGCTTATAATTTTCTTAGTGCTGCTTAGAAGAGTGTATATTTTCTTATTTGTGTACTTTACTGGGACATTACGAATAATGCCAGTTGTTTCTGTTGATGTTGCTGGTATTGTGGCTGCAAAGTTATTTTCTTTTAAAAATGTTTTATTTATTAAGAATGCATTGGCCAATCCTGGTTTTTCAAAATATACGCCGATTTTGTATTTATTGAGAGCCCTTAAGTACTTAATACCCTTATTATATCTTCTTATGCAGTTTGAAATGGAAAGAAGATCTCTGCTGCCTATTGGTGTCTCACTGCCTACTGCTTGTACAAAGACGACAAACTCTGTTGCATCTGAATCCTCTGGATACATTCGAGTATAGTCGGTAACATAATATGGGGCATGGTTACTCTCCTGCTCTCCCTCGTCCTCCGACTCCGATGTTGTGCTGGTAGAGTCTCGGTTGAGACCCCCCGAATCCTGATCAGGAACATCATCTTTTTTTCTTTTTTTCCCTGCTCGCCTCCCCATCGTCTTAATTGCGGTTAAAACTCTTAATTTAACAACTTTTTTAATTATTGAAGTTAAAAAATTTAAGGAGCCCGCCTTTACTCTTCGAAGTTCCCGCGCTTTTTTGACAAATATTGTATTTGTATGTCAGTGAAGTGAATCAAGTGAACTGTCAATTCAAGTGATACCCAGTGCTGCCAACTTAGGCAATTTTTCGCCTTTTACACTGGTGACACACTGCGGCGGACGCGGCTCCGGACTCGTCTTGACATTGTGAGGTCAAGCGCTGCCATTGGTCTATCCTTCAGTCAAGTTCCGCCAGCCCAAAGATCGACCAATGGCAGCGTTTGACCTTACAATGTCAAGACGATACCGCAGCCGCGTCCGCCTCCATCTGTCACCGGCATTAGGCTATCTCGAACGGTGTTGGGGCGAACAAAAATTGCGATTGGCGACTGGTCGCCGTTTAGGCTACTTTGGGAAAAAAAAGGGGCGACATAATTTCAAAGTAAATCAAGTTGTAAAAACGCATGTAGGTACTCAATGAAACGTATGTTTTTGTGACAAATAGTTGCGTTGGCCGATATCTCTGCTGCCACGTCAGCGATGTTCATGAATAATTTTTAAAATGAGTTGGAGCTGATACAAGCATACAGCAAAAACAATATTATTACTTAAAAAAGTAGCATTTTAGACTATCTGACTTTAAATTAGGCGATTTTAGGCTACTTTATAGGAAAAAAGAAATCGGCGAATTTAGGCTACTTGGCGCCTTTCTGGCGACTTGGACCGGTCTGGAGTTGGCAACACTGGTAATACCTGACAAACTGTCGGTCTGTGGCGGGCTTTTCAACGCAAAAGTTTTGCTTTGCTAAAGTTTTAATTAGATAAATTCATTGCGAAAAAGCGTGCTAAAAGTTGCAAATAGCTTCAAATCTGGCGGCAGTTCCGCAAGGATGTCGTCAGATGATGACGACAACAGTTTTTTAGGATTTACATCCGTCTTGGATGGAACCGAAATGGTCGCGAAAAAGAAGCGGAAAATTGTTGATGTCGCGAAGGATAAGGCGATTGACGACATGGATGAGACCTCCAAGTACAAAATTTACGGTAAACCAGGGTATAAGCGTACGTATCCAGACAACAGCACCAACGGCGAGTTCCCAGTATATGTTGAGGGATTACGGCATGAAGATAAAATTGGTAACAAAAATCCATTACTATTATCTAAAATGTTCAAGCAAGTAAAAGGTATTCATGAAAGTAGACGATTGAAAGCTAACAAAATTGTGCTAGTTTTTAAACAGGCTTCAGCGGCAAATGATTTTATAAATCACAGTTGTTTGGAAGAAAACTCTATGAAAGCATACATTCCTGCCTCATCTGTAGAAACAATCGGTGTAGTTCGATACATCCCCAAGGAAACCTCTAATAAAGATTTATTCCTAAAGCTCACAGCGGACTCGGAAATCATATCAGTACGACGTTTTATGAAGAAGGAGCAAGACCAACTGATTCCACTTACCACTATAACAGTTACATTTGTAGGGACAGTGCTGCCTCAGTACATTTACCTAGATAATTGGCGGTATAAAGTATACAAATATGTTCCACCTCTAATGCAGTGTTTTAAATGCCTTAAATTCAATCATTCGGCAAAGATTTGTCGCAATGAACAGGTTTGCTCAAAGTGTAATGGAAATCATAATTACAAAGAATGTACATCTGAAATTGTAAAATACAGTAACTGCCAAGGTGATCATTTTGCAATTTCCAAACTTTGCCCAGTCAAAATTGAAAAGCAAGAAATGCACAAAAATAAAAATAACAATAAAACATATGCTTCTATTTTGGTTAAGAATAATGATTTCCCTTCACTCCCACAACGTCCTCAGTATTCTCAAAATGTATCAATAACACAAAACAATAAAAACAAGACCAAAACATCACAATCATCACCACCAGTAGTGGTAAATGATAATATTCAAAATATTGTAAATAATACCAAATTAATGGATGCAGTAGTAAAAACCTTAATTGCCCTAGGCAATTCAAACCAAATTAAAACGTCAGCACATATCAGAGAGGAGTTATTAAAAAATCTTTCCTCTTCTTAAGGATTATGCAACATAACATTCAGAGCATAACTAATAAAAAGTCTCTTTTAAAAACTACTCTAATGAATTATAATATTGACGTGTGCTTGCTAAACGAAACTTGGTTGAAAGACAACAAAACTTTTTCATTGCCTGGTTACAATTTTGTTTTCAAAAACGCTAAGAATGAACATGGTGGTGTCGGTATTTTAATTAATAATAAGATTAAGTATTCAGTTATTCCAACAAATTTTCATCAAGATGTACAAAATATTGCAATATCTGTTATGACTGATACTGGTCCTATGTCTATTCTGTGTGTATATTGTCCACCTAGATCCGAAACTAATAATATTAAACTAAAAAAACTTAAGAAAATAATTAATGACTTACCCAAACCATGTCTAGTTTCTGGGGATTTTAATGCCCACCATGTTGTTTTCGGATGCAATAGCACTCAGCCGAGAGGTAGAGAGCTATTGGACATAATAGATGACACAAACTTGTGCATTTTAAATACTGGTCAAGTGACCACTGTTGGTAGACCAAACATTAATCAGTCGGCAATTGATATTTCTTGTGTAAGTCCCGTTCTTGCTCCACTATGCGACTGGAAGGTTGGAGATGATCCATTGGGTAGTTACCATTATCCGGTTTTTATTGAAATAATTACATCTCCATTAATTTATCAAAATGACAATCAAGAAAAAAAATATTTATTTCACAAAACTAATTGGAGTGAGTATCAAAGCCGGTCAGAAGTGCTAATAAAAAATTGCAGCTTTAATGAAAATCCACTTGAATACTATAATTCATTTTGTGAAATTTTGAACCAATTAAGAGATGAGTGTGTACCGGTTGTAAATAATAACAGACAAATGAAAATTGCAAAAAGTCCAGCTCCGTGGTGGAACGAGGATTGTGATAAAGCGGTTAAAGATTCTAAGTTAGCCCTTAATAACTACAGAAACTGTCTCACAATGGAGTCATACATAGATTACAAAAGAAAGGATGCTCTTAAAAAGCGTACAATAAATGAAGCCAAAAGATATGGGTGGCAGAATTTATGTGCTTCGTTTAACAGACAAACTCCTGTATCTGTAGTATGGAATTATATGCGCAGGTTTAAGAGAATTAATTCTTGTAAAAATGTATATAGAAATGATGAGTGGATTGATGATTTTGTAAATAAGCTTACTTCTAATGACAATTTAACGGACTTAGATATTCATTGCATTAATGATAACGATAATTTGAATAGTAATAACTCATTTCTGATTAAAGAATTTACTACAGAAGAATTGGATATGGCTCTGAAATCGAGAAGGAATACAACTCCTGGTTTAGATAATTATCCTTATTTAATGATACAAAATTTACATCCAACAGCAAAAGTTGTGTTACTTAAGGTTTTCGCAATTCTCTTTGGGTCTCTCAATTAATTCCTAAATCATGGAAAACACAATGTGTTGTCCCAATATTAAAACAAGACAAGCCCGTAAATGACTTTAATTCGTACAGACCTATTTCTTTGTCATCTTGCATGGGAAAATTATTTGAACAGATAATAAAGTTAAGATTAGATTATTATGTTGAGAATCAGAACCTGCCAAATTATCAATTTCGCTTTCGCAAGGGAAAAGGTTGTGCAGAAAGTTTTGTATCATTTGTTGAAGATATGAAAAAATGTTTATTTGCTAAATCTACTGCGGTTTGTGCATTCCTTGATGTTCAGGGCGCATATGATAATGTGAACCTCCAGAAATTAGTTTTAGTATTACAGGAAATAGGACTTCCTGGGAAATTAATAAAATGGCTATTCAAATTTTGCAATGAAAGAATTTTATATGTGAAACGGAATATATTACATGGTCCTAAAACCACTAGTAAGGGCTTAATGCAGGGTTCATCGCTGTCTCCCTTAATTTATAATTTATATACTTCCCAGATACAAAAGTATGTAACCGGAGATATCAGCATATTACAATTTGCAGATGACATTGTAATTTATAGTGTTAACAGGAATGTAAATATAGCTTCTCACAATCTAAATATGGCTCTGCAAAATCTCAATAATTATTACAAAAATATGTTAAAATTAAATATTAACCCTGATAAAAGTTCAGTTTTAGTATTTGGAGATAGTACTCCTGTAAATATTGTATATAATAATAATGTAATACCACAACAAAAGGAAAAAAAGTTTCTGGGTGTAGTTTTAGATGATAAGCTTAAATTTAACCGTCACATTGACTTTATAAGTCGCAATGCTATGAGGGGTATAAACATAATTAGATCTTTAGCAGGTGTCTCTTGGGGATTGGACCCTAAAATTTTAAATATGTTGTACAAAAGTTTAGTTCGTAGTCACTTCGATTACAGCTGTTTAGCTTATATAAATGCTAACAATTCCTTGCTAAAAAAGTTAGATGTAATACAAAATATGGCTTTGCGTATAATTAGTGGTGCTATGCGTACGACCCCTATTAATTCTATGGAAGTAGAAACTTGCATAGAACCCTTGTCATTAAGAAGACTTTATTTAGCTGAAAAATTTTCTTCTAAAATGCTAGCTAGAAAAGATCCAATAGTTCTAAAAAAGTTCTATTTGCCTCCATCATTACATAGTACTATACAAAATTCATCCTATGTAACAGCTAATGATATTCTTAATGGCAATCCTCCTGTTATGTTAAAAATTATATCTCATGTCAATGACATGACTGGTAGTATGTATAAATGTAATTTATGGCCTATCTTCACATGTAAATATGACTCACTCTTACACAAATCTAAAGTAGATGTTAGTAGTATAGACAGTAAAGAAGAGTTTTTTGAATTCATTGGTAGGAAAAGTAATACCTATAAATTATATACTGATGGAGCTAAATCCACCAATGAAACTAAATCTGCTTTATATGATCCTCAAAGTAAATATTGTAAATGTTTTAAAATAAGTTCTGAGTGCAGTATATTTACTGCTGAGGCGTATGCAATTTTTCAAGCTTTAATGTACATAAAAAACGTAAACATCGATAACAATTTTAATGAATTTATGATAATATCTGACTCAAAAAGTGTGTTAATGTGCCTAGAAAACAATAGAGTTCATTTTAAAACCAATTATTTAATTTATAATATAAGAGATATTGTTAATGAAATAGGCAAACCGATTTCGTTCAAGTGGATTCCATCACACCGAGGTATACCAGGGAATGAAATTGTAGACAGAGTAGCCAATTCTGAACCACATGAAGATCACACCGAAAATTTCAAGGTTCCGTTTACGGATTTCTACACACAAATAAAAGAGAACTGTAGAATGTTATGGAAGAACTACTGGAAGCTATGTGCGCAGAACAAAGGCAGATGGTATGCAGCAATTCAAAAAGAGTTACCAGTGAAGCCCTGGTACTATAAGGAAGTTTATGTAAGCCGCAGGTATATTACTACCATCAATCGTCTACGATTCGGACACTGCAGAACACCTTCTCATTTAAATCGAATGAACATCATAAGCAGCAGTGCATGCAACTACTGCAATGAAGAGAATGCAGACCTTAAGCATTTGATAATGGCTTGCCCTGAGTTTGGAATTCAAAGACTGATACTAGCAGCTGAACTGAGCCAGACAGAAAATAATAAGGAATCAAAAAATAACTGCATATCCCGCCACATTGAAGAGTTACTTGAAAACCCTAAGACGTATGAAGCTATCTTCAAATATATCACAGATACATTTGAACATATATGAAGAAATATAGTTTACGCAAATGTGCCAGATAAAAGAAACAAAAACTAACATTAAATACAGTGAAATGTGAACATTATCTAAATTGTCTGCGGCCAATGGAAAACTCCAGGCTACGAGCTAAATTAAAAAAAAAAAAAAAAAACTGACAAACTGTCATTTCGTAGAAAAAAGCGCGGGAACTTCGAAGAGTAAAGGCGGGCTCCTTAAATTTTTTAACTTCAATAATTAAAAAAGTTGTTAAATTAAGAGTTTTAACCGCAATTAAGACGATGGGGAGGCGAGCAGGGAAAAAAAGAAAAAAAGATGATGTTCCTGATCAGGATTCGGGGGGTCTCAACCGAGACTCTACCAGCACAACATCGGAGTCGGAGGACGAGGGAGAGCAGGAGAGTAACCATGCCCCATATTATGTTACCGACTATACTCGAATGTATCCAGAGGATTCAAATGCAACAGAGTTTGTCGTCTTTGTACAAGCAGTAGGCAGTGAGACACCAATAGGCAGCAGAGATCTTCTTTCCATTTCAAACTGCATAAGAAGATATAATAAGGGTATTAAGTACTTAAGGGCTCTCAATAAATACAAAATCGGCGTATATTTTGAAAAACCAGGATTGGCCAATGCATTCTTAATAAATAAAACATTTTTAAAAGAAAATAACTTTGCAGCCACAATACCAGCAACATCAACAGAAACAACTGGCATTATTCGTAATGTCCCAGTAAAGTACACAAATAAGAAAATATACACTCTTCTAAGCAGCACTAAGAAAATTATAAGCATCCGTCGTTTTTTCAGAAAAGTTGCTACAGCAAATGGTTTCGTCCGTCAGCCAACTCCAACAGTTGCCATCACATTCGCAGCAACCTCCCTGCCGGATTTTGTGGACCTCGAGGGATGGAGACATAACATCATGCAATATATACCACCGGTAAAGCAGTGTTATCGCTGCTTGAGGTATGGACACATTTCTAAATACTGCAAAAATGATGAGAGATGTTCAATCTGCAACAATAACCACAATTATAAAGACTGCACAATCACCAAAGAGAATGCTGTTTGCGCTCATTGTAATGGTAATCACATTAGTATTTCTGGTCAATGCCCCATCAAACAAAAGAAAATTCAAGAGAACAGAATTAAACACAAAGCACCCACTTATGCAAATCTGTTTGATAAGAAAAATTTCCCAGAACTAAAGACCACTGTTAAAGATTACAAAAAACCTCAAACCAACTTACTTGACATACTAAATACTGATGCATCAGCAATGAATCTTTTAATAGAAACTATAATTAAAATAATTACTTTGAACAAAACAAATGAGACAATAATTTCATCAAAAAATATTTTAGGTATTCTATCAGAAACTCTCAGTAAGAAAGAAAGGTTACTAAGTTCACAGAACAATATTTAAATATAATGCAATGGAATGCTCAGAGCATACTGAGCAGTCGCAATTTATTTCAAAAATATATTTATGATAACTACATAGATATAGCTTTAATATCAGAAACATGGCTCAAGCCTCACCAAAAATTTAAAATTAAAGGTTATCACATAGAACGAAATGACTGTGGAAATGAGCATAATGGGGTTGCTATTATAATTCATAAAAGCATTCAGTATGTCAGGCTCCCAACTTTTTTTGATAATTCTTTACAAAATCTAGCAATCCAGGTAACAATTAATAATAAGAAATACACAATAGTTTCAGTCTACTGTCCAAACAACAGCTCACCAAGATTTCACATTAAGAAGTTCACAGATCTAATAGATAGTTTACCAAAACCTATTTTTGTAGCTGGAGATTTCAATGCTCATCACACAATTTGGGGATGCAACTCCATAGACCCTCGAGGTAGAAATATATTTGATAATTTAGATGACTGTGACTTAGTACTGTTAAATGACCAACAAGTAACAACTGTAGGTTCACACAGTTGGAGACCGAATGGCTTGGATTTAACTATGGTAAGCTCTTGTTTGGCATTAAATTGTGACTGGAAAGTCTATGATGATCCTTTAGGTAGTTATCATTTACCCACCTTAACTTCAATGCAACTATTTGCTGTATGTACACCATTGCAAACATTTGTTGCTTCAGGAACTGATATTCCTGATCATCCCAACCTTCGATTAGTAAACTGGGAACACTATTCAGACACAGTCAATGAAATGTTAAATGATTTTCCGACTTTTAATTACAACAATCGTCCTCTTGAAGCATACAATTTTTTTTGTGACACAATCAAATCTGCTGTAAATATGTCAATGCCAAATTACAACAAAAATAATACCAATCGTTCCGTTTCACAAACGTCTCGTAGTAACTTTAAACATCTTTCGGTTCCTTGGTGGAATGAACGTTGCGCTAGCGCTGTACAAAACTCTAAAGAAGCTTTTATAAAGTTTAAAACTGACCCTTCGCCTGAAAATTATGTTAATTTTAAAAAATTACAGGCTTTAAAAAAACGCATAATTAACACTGAAAAAAGTGCGAACTGGAAAGAGTTCTGCTCAAATATTAATAGACTGACTCCAGTATCTCGAATTTGGAATACCCTGAGAAAGTTTAATAAAAGTAGCGATTCTAGGTTTCTACAGAATAATGAATGTCCACCTTGGGTTAATGAATTTTTAAGGAAATATACCCCAGATCATGTAGAAGCTCCACCTCCTAATAACTATAATACTTCAAGCAATAATACCTCAGCTAACAGTTACTTAACAGACATTTTTAGCTTATCTGAACTAGTCTCAGCTGTTAAGTCGCGAAAGGACACTACTTGCGGTTTAGATTATATTTCTTACAAGATGTTTAAAAAACTTACTAAAGATAATTTATCAAAATTGCTTTCTATTATTAACGGGTTATGGAAGAGTAATACAATCCCTGAAGAGTGGAAGGTGGACTGTTTAGTTCCAGTTTTAAAGCCAAGTAAAAATAAAGATAGTTCCGATTCATATCGTCCGATTGCACTCACGTCATGCGTAGGTAAAGTATTTGAGCAGTTATTAAAGCAACGTCTAGAGTTTTTCATTGAAAGCAATCACTTACTTCCTAACAATCAATTTGGTTTTAGACGTGGTCGTTCGGCTCGTGAGAGTTTGGGATGTTTATTTACAGATATACAAAAAGCTTTGACTGAAAATAAATATTTAGTATGTGTATTTTTTGATATTATAGGTGCCTTTAATAATGTAAATCTTTCAGTTTTATCAACTACGCTACTTTCTTTAGGAATTCCCAATAAAATTGTGACATGGTTGTACGAATTCTTAAATAAACGTAAGGTTTTTGTGAAGATAAACAATAAATTGTATGGACCTAGGCTGTCTTACAAAGGAGTCTGCCAAGGGGGTATTTTGAGCCCCTTGTTGTATATTTTATATATTTATAGATTAAATGAAATTTTAGGACCTGATCCTGACATAACAAATTTGCAATTTGCAGATGATTTAGCTATTTATACACAAGGTTCAAATCTTACAAATCTTATAGACAAATTGAATAGCGTGCTTGTTAAACTTCACTCGTATTTAACTTATTTGAACTTAGATGTAAATGCAAGCAAAAGCAAAGTTGTAGTTTTTAAGAAACGTAACATTCAATTGCCTATTTCTAACATAAAATATAATAATGAAGAGTTGCCAACAGAAATGTGTGCAAGATTTTTAGGTGTTATTTTCCAACAAAACTTCTCCTGGAAAATGTATGTCGACTGTCTCATAGAACGATCACTCAGAGCTACTAATATTCTTAAATCTCTAACTGGTACTCAATGGGGCGCTGACCCTAAAATACTGCTGGTATTATACAAATCTCTGGTGAGAAGCCATTTCGAATACGCTTTCTTTTGTTTTGCATCAGACAAAAAGCTCGTCGAGAAACTTAATAAAGTCCAAAATAAAAATTTACGCATTATCTTAGGTGCTATGAACACGTCACCGATTAATTCAATGCAAATTGAATGCAATTTGCCTCCATTAGATATACGGTTTGATTATCTCCGGAAAATATTTTTGATGAAATTATTGGTTGTAAATAATAGTATATTATTAAGAAAGTTATTTAATGCTAATTTCACTTCCTATTTAAATATAGCATTAAGAGATGTTAAAAAGTTAAAAGACGAAAACAATGTTCATACAAGTGATGAATTACCATGTTATAGTGGTCTTTATCAAAGTAAATTTTTTGAAATGAAGATTATTATTAATAAAAAACTGTTTTGTAAATATGTTGTACATAATGAACTTAATGATTGGGAAGGATACAGGCAGATTTATACGGATGGTGCAAAAACGGTAGAAAATGTTTCTATGGCATTTTATGATCCATGCTTAAAGACTGGTCATGGAATAAAATTACCTACCGTTACAAGTATATACACGGCCGAGGCATGTGCCTTATTAGCTGCCTTACAGTACATAGAAAAATTTGACAGTCAAAAGTGGATTATTATATCAGATAGTATGAGCGTTTTAGAAGCACTGTCTAATCCATGCCACAATGCTAAAACAAATTACCTAATTATAAAAATCAAAGAAAAGTATGTCGAGCTAATTAATGAGGGTAAAGATATCATATTTTTTTGGACTCCTTCGCATATAGGTGTGGCTGGCAATGAGCAAGCAGATTATTTTGCTAAACTTATAACAAATACTTCGGATCTAGTTCCTGCAAAGAATATTAAATTACCACATTCAGATTGCACTACTCTTATAAAAGAATCGTCACGGAGAGAATGGACAGAGCATTGGCAGGAAACTCTTCAAGCAAAAGGAACCTGGTATAGAGAAATAAATAATGATATAAGAGTGCCCTGGTTCTTTAAAGGAACTTTCAAGAACAGAAAATTTTACTCATTAATCTCTCGGTTACGAATTGGGCATGGTCGTTTTAACGAACATCTGCATAGAATGAACATGATTACCTCCCCGTCATGCACATTTTGTAATGAACCAATTCAGTCTCTCCATCACATTTTCTTTGAGTGTTCTGAATTCTCACTTCAAAGACTTATCTTGATTGAAGATTTATTAGAAGTCTATAAAAGGCCTGAAGACATCCCGCGCCGTCTACAGGAACTTCTCAAGAATGAAGAAAACTATAAAGCCCTATATAATTTCATAATTTCAACTGTAGAAGAGCTTTAAACATTATTTGTGAAACGGTTGATGAACGTCTCTAAATTAAAAAAAATACATTGAAGATACATTTTAACATAAGACCTGGCTGTATGGCGAAAGCCTTTGCCTTTTCCAACCATCGAGGAAGGAAAGAATGGAACCAAAAAAAAAAAAAAAAATGTCATTTCGTAGCAAAAAAAATCTGCTACAATAACTTTATTTAGTAATAGCTCTGGTGTTTTTAAATAAAGTTAATTGCTCTGTGGTGTTTTTCCAAACAAAGTTGTTGGTTGCGTTTTTCTAAAACCATAGGACTAGTCTTAATTAACGAGATGGTACAATCTCAGTTTTCACTTTCGTGGGACTCCTACAATTCGAATATCTGTAAAGGTTTTAGTTCTTTGCAACAGGTAATTTAGTACAGACACCCATGTTTGTTACTTCAAAACGATTGAACGACAGTATATTTAATTTTGTGTTTGTTTTAGAATGGCGAATTCGTTGATATGACCCTCGCTGCCGACGGACACTATGTAAAAGTACACCAGGTTTTGATTGCCTTGGCCAGTCCATATCTAAAAGAACTTATTTCTTCAGCCCCATGTCAACATCCGGTATTATTTCTTAATGTAAGTATGGTATTTTAAGCAAGTTAATGATACAGTCAAAACTATGGGGCTGTCAATTTTAGTTATAGGCAGTGAATATTAGTGCTCACTTGTTGTATTAGCAGGTCCAAAAATAATTATTTATTGGATCCAAAAGACAATGTTATTAGGTGCATATGCATATGTTGAATTCTTTAGACAAGAAGTGAGCTAACTTTTTGTAATTTATTTTTTTTCGGTTTAAATATCTCTTTGAAGACCAACAGTAGCGGTTTAGTGGTTCATTTTTACAAAGCGGTCAAAGGGTTTGATAACCATTTGTGGAATGCTTAAGCATATTTTGAATCTGAGACATGGATGTCATAGTTAGTTGAGGTTGAGTAACAACTGTGTATTAGTGGTGTAACAAATATTCGTATCACAATAGATTAGGTTTGTAATGAAAAGTGAAAATCTTATATGGAGTTTAAGAAACAAGCAAACTTTCTGTATGTATAATCAAGTTGAATGAAAAAAAAAATAGCTTGGAAATGTCATATATTTTTTTGGGTAAGTATAAAAAAAAAAACTAATTTCTAACCCGCAATGTATAGCACACATATTTTTATACTTACCCTTACTTAGTGATTCAGCGAACAAAACGCGGGCAACAGCTAGTATAAAACAATTGATAAAATAAATAAATACACTAATACACTCCTCAAAAAACGTTCGGAGCTAATAAAAACAAAGAATAAATCTAAGGAGCAGAAGATCGAACTAAGTGCTCTATACAAGGAAACTAGCAAGTCAATCAAAAAGGATTACCTCTCCCACAGGCACAGTGTAATAGAAAAAAACCTTAATAATTACCGAAATACAAAAAGGGCCTACAAACAGATAACAAGGCACAAAAATTGGATACAGAAAGTAGAGGACCACTCAGAATCAATAACATCAAGGAAAGACATACTAAACAGTGCTACAATTTTTTATAAACAACTCTATAGTAAAAATAGTGATGAAGAAAATTCAGATCAAAATGAAGAAACAAAAGAAAACTATGAATATGATGAAGCCAATAGCATGGAACCCATATATGAGAGTGAGATGTCCTTGCATATAAAATTATTAAAAACTGAAAAAAGTCTAGGCCCCGATGGAATAAACAATGAAGCAATCAAATTAGGCTCTACTATTCTAACCAGCATATTGACGGATCTATTCAACTTGGTATTCGAGACAGAAAGTGTGCCAGAACAGTGGTGTAATTCCTATATCATACTTCTGTATAAAAAGGGGAACCCACTCGACATTGCAAATTATAGGCCAATCAGCTTACTTCCTAGCACCTATAAACTCTTCAGTTCGCTCATACTCCAACGCATAAACTAGAAAATTGACTCTCACCAACCAGTGGAACAGGCGGGTTTCAAATCAGGGTTTTCAACTGTAGACCAAATCCACACACTAGAGCAAGTCATGGAAAAATTTAAAGAATTTAACAGACCTCTTTACATAGCTTTTATTGATTACAGCAAAGCATTCAATTGCGTTAGCCACAACTCCATTTGGGCAGCACTAAAAGCTTGTGGTATCAATGAAGGATACATCAATGTCATCAGGAAAATCTACGAAAATTGTTCAAGCAGATTAAAACTAGAGAAAAGGGGCGAGAAAATTGAGATAAAAAGAGGTGTCAGGCAGGGGGATCCCTTGTCTCCTAAATTGTTTATAGCCGTATTAGAACAAATATTTGCAAAACTAGACTCGAAAGACAAAGGTATTAGAATAAATAACAGCTACTTAAACCATCTACGATTTGCAGACGACATCGCTATCTTCTCAGAAAGCGCAAAAGATCTAGAATACCTGATAGACACACTTGCTCAGAAAAGCTCAAAAGTAGGCTTGGAACTAAATGCAAACAAAACTAAAATAATAACTAACAGCCATAAGAGACCAATCCATATTAGGGGCAAAGAGATAGAATTTGTTAATAATTACATTTATTTAGGCAAACAAGTGTGGTTCAACAAAACGTGTAACGATGAAGAAATAGAAAGACGTATTAACATAACTTGAAAGAAATTTTGGTCTCATAAAGAAATCCTCAAAGGAGACTACCATCTTAATATGAAGAAAATAGTAATGGATACTTGTCTGCTACCTTGTCTCACATACGCCTGCCAAACATGGATATTTACAAACAGAAAACAATTGATACGAGGGCGGCACTGAAAATTTCGGGAATCAAGGAAGTGACACAACATTACTATTTAAAAATGTATTTATTGCTTTTCAAAGTATTCTCCGCGAAATTTGACACATTTTTCCATACGACGGAACCAATCATTGAAGCAACCATTCCATTCGGAAGTTTGGGTCTTCAAAATGGCCGTTTTGTAGGCGCCCACAGCTTCTTCGGGTGATGAAAATCTCTGACCACGCAATTTATTCTTTATTTTAGGGAAAGTATAGAAATCATTAGGGCTTAGGTCGGGGCTGTATGGCGGATGGTCTAATAATTCTATGTTTTCTTGCTCTAAAAACTCTTTTGTTCTGTGCGCGGTGTGAGAACTCGCATTGTCGTGATGGAGGATGATGCGGCGGTTGCAGTTCTCTTTACGGAGTTCAGAAACGACCTGTGGCAAACAAATGCTAGCATACTATTCTGCATTAACCGTTCTTTGTCCCTCAAGAGGAATAGTCGCAACATGGCCGGTTTTGGAGAAAAACGTGGTTACCATTTTTTTTTGCAACACTTCGTGAACGAACAATTTTTATTGGCTTTAACTCATTTTCGAACACCCAAACTCGTGACTGGTTTTTTGTTTCGGGTTCGTACGCGTATATCCAGGATTCGTCACCTGATACGATGTTGTATACAGCATTTGAGGATCCTGCGTGGAATCTTTCGAGAGTTCTGACGCACCAAGTAACGCGCGCCGCTTTTTGCTCTTCACAGAGCGAATGCGGTATCCATCGGGAAAACAACTTTTTTACACCTAATTGTTCATGCAAGATTATTTGTATTTGACTCATGCCAATGTCTAAAGTTGCCTGAATTTCGCGGTATGTCACATGTCGATCTTCCTCAATCAGCTTACATACAGCATCAACGTTTTCTTGGGTGACTGCAGTTTTTGGACGACCTTGACGGGGATCATCACTGAGCTTGACACGTCCACGTTGAAATTCAGCAAACCAGCGATAAATTGTGGTTTTGGATGGGGCTTCATTACCAAATGCAGAAATCATCCGGTCAACACACTGTTTTTGTGTTAAACCACTTCGAAAGTCATAATAAATCATCGCTTTTGAATTTTCTCGAGTCAATTCCATTTTCTCAACGACTAAACAAGTTTGACAAGACCTTGTGATAAGACCGAGAATCTTTTTTTAAATAAATAAATGGTATTCGAGTTTTAAAACCAAGGAGTTTGCAATTAAAAAGATTTTAATATGACAGGAACAGTGGAAATATTCCATTCCCGATACTTTTAGTGCAGCCCTCGTATCATAGTGTAAAACACACTTTTATGTGTATTGGCCTTGTCAAAAAATCAAAGTAGCCCAAACATGAAGATTTACTAGTATTCATTGAAGAGTTCTACTGTTAACCTCCTGGCTTTATCATTAGTTTAGCATGATGGTGTAAAGTTATTGTATTCATCTATTTTGGGACGTGTATATGTGCCCGGAAGAATAAATGAGTATTATTGAGAGTATTATTTGGGTCAAAGTTGACAGGATTTTTTTTAAAATCTAGGTCAGTTACCTGTAAATAAACTATATTTATTTGCATCTATTTCCAGTAATACATCCAGTTTTGTGATGTCATTATAGAGTGAATGAAAATTTTAAATGAAAAACTATAATGAAGCGCTAGTAGGGCCCAAAAAATAAGGAGACATGTTCTGCCCCATATGGGCCAATAATGTTTTATTGACGTTTATAAGTGGCAGTTTTCTGTCCTAAATTGAATAAATGATTTTTGACTTTTGATAAAGTGAATGAAAAATAAGAAACCATAAATTATTGATGAAAGTAGATTTGCAAGGAATTTTTAATTTTTGAAAAGTATCCGGCTGAGTGCATGACCGCGCGGTACCGCCCTGCGCCGGTACAAGATGTTTATCGGGCGGCCGCGCGGCCCTCTGAACTTAGCCCGCAATTAAAGATTTTTGGCATGGGGGTGTCATTATGTTGGTCAGTCAAATAAATCGAATACTTTACACCTATTTCAGAATGTATCACATAGAACATTGTCTTTACTATTAATGTACATATATACTGGAGAAGTTATGGTTCCATCAGACAATTTAGCAGCATTTGCAGAGGCTGCTAAATCACTTCACCTTAAAGGATTAGAAAACCTTGTAAGTATCCAATATTTGTGTAACGATTTTGCGCAAACATCTATACTATCTTGTACTTCTTCTTTATTGGTGTTTTAATTTTTTTTGTAGACTGGTTATGAAAGTATGACACTTAAAGTTGCAGAAAACATGTCACAAATTGAAGAAGGAGAAATTTGTCATGTTAGTGGAATTAAGAGTATGAATATTCCAATGAATGATGGAACGAAACAGGTAACTTAACACAAATTACGTTTTTTTATAATTTAAAAAAATATGTTACTTAGACTTTTTTACCTTTAATAATAGTCGCAAAACAAAACTAATAATAGTACACGATCCCACTGCTCGATCCTGCAGGTATCCGATTTTTTAATAAAATTAATTTTAAATGACTGTTCAGAAAGTATTTAATGGATTAGCGATAAGTTGCCTATAAAAGGAGTCGTGCAAATAACCTCATTCAAACACTCCACGGCTTGCACACATGTTTGTTTACATTCTAAATTGCGATCTGTGATGTAATTATAGCTAAATTGCTTCTCATGACGATTCAAATGAATCCAAACACGGCTATGATACATTGTTTTATCACAGAGTTCCGGTGCTTATCTTCCGCCTTCTTCATCAGATCAGTTTGATATTATCATTCTCACTAGAATCATTTATTAAAATTTGATTTGTCGGCTACGGCAAGGCTTAACTGTCTTAATGAAAATTCTCGTGAAAGACTATTGTGGCTAACTATGGTCTCCTTTATCAGTTCCACCTCAGCAAATGATACTTTCTGATTGCAAATGCTTGACTTGTTGTTAAATATACTAAAATCGCTATATGTATGTATTTTAGGAGTTCCCTCAATTCCTCATGGATCCCATCATCAGAATTGAATTTTGATAAAAATGGGACCAATCTTTTCAATTGAGAAAAGATTTTTTCAAATCGGTTCATTAATGGCGGAGTTCTGAGGTAACAAACATTTATAAAAAAAAAGAATTGAGAACCTCCTTTTTTGAAGTTGGTTAAAAAAATAGCCGCAATCACCTGTAATTAATTTTGGTATTAATAATTTGGTAATATAAATTGCAGCTATATGTTTTTTTAATCAATTTTACGCCATTTTAAAGAAAATAATGTAAATAATTAAAAAAAACAATAGTTGCCAGCTCTCAGTTTGCCGCAACGCAAGGGGTGCCAGGTGTAAACAGGTATATTACCGTTAATAATTTACAGTAATCTCTTTAAAAAAAAAAAAATTTAAGTTTTATATTTCCTGCTTACAATAATCTATGGTTGCCAGTTAAAAAATTGCCGCAAGCAGAGGTTAGAGGAAGAAGTAAGCTAATTGGCCTATAATTTGCAATGTCGAGTGGGTTCCCCTTTTTATTATACAGAAGTATGATATCGGAATTACACCACTGTTCTGGCACACTTTCTGTCTCGAACACCAAGTTGAATAGTTCCGTCAATATGCTGGTTAGAATAGTAGAGCCTAATTTGATTGCTTCGTTGCTTATTCCATCGGGGCCTGGACTTTTTTCAGTTTTTAATAATTTTATATGCAAGGACACCTCACTCTCATATATGGGTTCCATGCTATTGGCTTCATCATATTCATAGTTTTCTTTTGTTTCTTCATTTTGATCTGAATTGTCTTCATCACTATTTTTACTATAGAGTTGTTTATAAAAAATTGTAGCACTGTTTAGTATGTCTTTCCTTGATGTTATTGATTCTGAGTGGTCCTCTAATTTCTGTATCCAATTTCTGTGCATTGTTAGCTGTTTGTAGGCCCTTTTTGTACTTCGGTAATTCTTAAGGTTTTTTCTATTACACTGTGCCTATGGGAGAGGTAATCCTTTTTAATTGACTTGCTAGTTTCCTTGTATAGAGCACTTAGTTCGATCTTCTGCTCCTTAGATTTATTCTTTGTTTTTATTAGCTCTGAACGATTTTTGAGGAGTGTTTTAGTGTTTTCAGTAAACATTTCTTTGCTTCTATTTGTCCTTTTAACAGCTGTCAAACTTCCAGTAATAGCTTCCTGTAGCCTATCATAATAGTCTTGAATGTTGTTCATCTGTTGGTCGTTATTTCTGAACATCTGTGTATGTTGTTGTTCAAGACTATCTAGGTAGCCTCTAATGTCTAACTACGAGATAGGAGTATTGGGTAGCTTGTGAAAGTTTTTTCTGCTTAATTTAGGTTTAGCTAGCTGCAGTGTTCCGCGTAGCAATCGGTGATCTGACGTAAAATTAAAATCACTCAGCAATTCTATGTTGCTTATTAATTTCGGTTTGTTAGATAGTATGAAATCTATTTCGTTTTTTGTTTTGTGATCTGGGGAGCACCACGTCCATTTTTTGCTTGGTCTTTTCTTAAAAAAGGTATTCATGATAGATAGTTTATATTCATATGCATAATTTATTAGTAGTCCACCTCTTTCGTTCCTTTTGCCGTAGCCATAGTTCCCCATTATTAAGTTTTCTTGCTGTGTATTTTTGTCTATTTTTGCATTAAAGTCTCCTGAGACTATTAAGTTTTTATCTACAAGTGCATGCGCTTTCCTTAGATCCATGTAAAATTTTTAAATTTCGACCTCGGCTGAGCTTTCTGTGGGTGCGTAGGTTTGCATAATAGAGATTGGCATTTTATCAATTTGTAATTTAAGCAGAGCTACTCTTTCTGAGACTCCAATAAAATTGACTATACAGTGCTTAAGTGATTTTTTAATTAAAAAGCTAACTCCATGTAAACCCTTTGTCTCTCCAATATAGCACAAAATATAGTTGTGGTATTCTTCGATTTCGCAACCAAATCTTCTAACTTCTGCAAGTCTCAATATATCACAAATTTTCAAAGCATAAGAGATTTCAAGATCATAAGTTGGTTCCATGTACCTCTCAGTGGATGAGAGTGATCTTACGTTATAGGTACATATTTTTAGTGTGTTGTTTCTGTTTCTTGTTTTTATTTCATGTTCATGTAGAGGGTTGTTGTCTAATTCCCCACGAGACCAGTCGGCTTGGGGAATGAAATAGAAAACAGGGAATATAAAACTTTAATTTTGTGTTTTTTTTTTTAAACAAACGACTAAATTATTAACAGTAATATACCTGTTTACACCTGGCAACCCTAGTGTTGCGACAGACTGAGAGCTAGCAACCATTTTTTTTCTATTCTTTACATCGTTTTCTTTAAAAGTCGTAAAGTTTATTAAAAAACATATAGCTGCAATTTATATTACCAAATAAATTATACAAAAATTAATTACAGGTAATTGCGGCTAATTTTGTGTAGGCAACCTATCGCTAATCCATTGAATACTTCCTCAACATTAATTAAAATTTTTTTTTTTTTTAAAAAACACGATACCTGCAGGATCGAGCAGTGGGATCTTAGACTATAATATGTACACCATATCTCATCTTCATTGGTACAATAGTGTCAATAATAAGCTAATTGAATAGTTTTTGAAATAAGGTCCAAACTTGTTAGTGAAATCCAAAAAAGACGTTATAAAATTTATATTACTATTTAAGATCTTTTAAGCCAAGAAAAAATGTATTAAAATCTTTACGTTTTTAAAAGTCCGCTAAAACACCGTCGGCTATGATGTACCGAGTTATGACGTCACATCCCACGCTGCGGATGTTTGTTGTCTTACCTATTAATGACTTTTGTAGTTATGAACGATGTTAGACAGAAAAACATTGGTGCAATCCAAAAATCTAAAACATTACACATGATACCATTCTTGATTGATTGCAGTGAAAGTAGTAGTAGTAGTGGCTTTTTCCTGTAAGTAGATCGCGACCGCGATCGCCACTGCAGGTATTAATGATCGTGTGGGTTTGTCGGATGCTTAATAAACAGCCACTTTATATAAAATTCTATTTTAGATTGGCCTACCTGCAGCAGCTAGAAAGATAGTTGTAAAGAAAGAGTCATCATCATTACGTCCATCTGATACGTAAGTACATTTGTGCAGTTAAATTTAAGAGAATATAGGTAATACTGTATTATTTATCAGTTAATTTTGTCAGAAGTAAGATTAATCGCATATTATATTTTAGGCAGAGAAAACAAACTTTTCTTGATCAAGGTGTAACAAATATTCCACATGAAGAAACAAACAAGTCCCGTTATATTGAATTAGATGTAATGGATGATAATGTGACTCAAGATTCTGACGACGAATTCAAGACAGATGATAGTTTTTCAAAACCAGCTGAGAAAAGTGAACCAGACATATCAGACACACGTAAGTGACTGCTTAGTCATTGTATGTCAGGCTCTAAAAACGTAAGATATTTTTGGGTCATTACAATTCAAATTCACGAAATTACTAGGATCGTGTACCACATTAGTTACGCCATATACCTACTACCCGCTAGAGTTGGATTTGTCCTGAGCAACTGCCATAGACGGTAATAAACGAATATCAATTGGACTGATACGTCACACTACGAGGGCGGCACTGAAAATTTCGGGAATCAAGGAAGTGACACAACATTACTATTTAAAAATGTATTTATTGTTTTTTAAAGTATTCTCCGCGAAATTTGACACATTTTTCCATACGACGGAACCAATCATTGAAGCAACCATTCCATTCGGAAGTTTGGGTCTCCAAAATGGCCGTTTTGTAGGCGTCCACAGCTTCTTCAGGTGATGAAAATCTCTGACCACGCAATTTATTCTTAATTTTAGGGAAAGTATAGAAATCATTAGGGCTTAGGTCAGGGCTGTACGGCGGATGGTCTAATAATTCTATGTTTTCTTGCTCTAAAAACTCTTTTGTTCTGTGCGCGGTGTGAGAACTCGCATTGTCGTGATGGAGGATGATGCGGCGGTTGCAGTTCTCTTTACGGAGTTCAGAAACGACCTGTGGCAAACAAATGCTAGCATACCATTCTGCATTAACCGTTCTTTGTCTCTCAAGAGGAATAGTCGCAACATGGCCGGTTTTGGAGACAAACGTGGCCACCATTTTTTTTGCAACACTCCGTGAACGACCAATTTTTGTTGGCTTTAACTCATTTTCGAACACCCAAACTCGTGACTGGTTTTGTTTCGGGTTCGTACGCGTATATCCAGGATTCGTTACCTGATACGATGTTGTATACAGCATTTGAGGATCCTGCGTGGAATCTTTCGAGAGTTCTGACGCACCAAGTAACGCGAGCCGCTTTTTGCTCTTCACAGAGCGAATGCGGTATCCATCGGGAAAACTACTTTTTTACACCTAATTGTTCATGCAAGATTATTTGTATTTGACTCATGCTAATTTCTAAAGTTGCCTGAATTTCGCGGTATGTCACATGTCGATCTTCCTCAATCAGCTTACGCACAGCATCAACGTTTTCTTGGATGACTGCAGTTTTTGGACGACCTTGACGGGGATCATCACTGAGCTTGACACGTCCACGTTGAAATTCAGCAAACCAGCGATAAATTGTGGTTTTGGATGGGGCTTCATTACCAAATGCAGAAATCATCCGGTCAACACACTGTTTTTGTGTTAAACCACTTCGAAAGTCATAATAAATCATCGCTCTTGAATTTTCTCGAGTCAATTCCATTTTCTCAACGACTAAACAAGTTTGACAAGACCTTGTGATAAGACCGAGAATCTTTTTTTAAATAAATAAATGGTATTCGATTTTTAAAACCAAGGAGTTTGCAATTAAAAAGATTTTAATATGACAGGAACAGTGGAAATATTCCATTCCCGATACTTTTAGTGCAGCCCTCGTATAAGTTTTGCGTAACTTAAAAAAACAACATGTTATAACCAAAATATTATCTTTATTGCTTTTCAAAATATTCTCGTTTACATTTTTAACATTTTTTCATGCGATCGAACCATTTTTTAAAACAGGAGGACCACAGATCAGGATACGTATTTTTAAAGCATTAGAAATTAATCCCGAATTCGAACACGAAAACAATTCGTGTATGAAATTAATTTCTATTGCTCACGATTTTACGCATTTTTGAATCACTCGAAATAAGTGTTGCTATAAAATTGAAATCTTTACTTTCGTTTTACGCAGAAAATATTATAAACAATAAAGCAAAATCTCAGTATCGAACGTAAATAAAAAGTTATTATGTCAAATCTCTGTCAATCACATATTTACTTGTCAATGTCATTCTTCCGTATTTTCTACTAGTAGAAAACGAAAAACGAGTGGTTAGGACTCGTTGCAGAATTCACGGAATGAATTTTCAAAAATAGTGATTTTAGAAATTCGCATGCTTTTTCTTCTTCTTCGCAAAATCTTGTGATTTCGTATTCGGATTGGAGAATTCCAATGATTCAAATGCATGCATGATTCAAAAATACGTCTCCTGAAGGCATGTTTTCTACGTGCTGATTGAACGCTATCACTGCCTCTTCGGAGTTGGTAAAAGTAAAACCTCTCCTCTCTTTGATTTTGGGGAAAATACAGAAATCACAGGGTGCTAGGTCGAGGCTATGCGCAGGATGGGTGACGAGTTGTACTGTTTCGGAAGCTAAAAATGACTTTGTTTTGTTGGCCGTGTGTGAAGAAGCGTTGTCATGATGTAGGAGAACGCGGCTTTTGGGTCGTCTTTCGCGAACTTTTTCTAACACCCTGGGTAAACAAATGGTAGAATACTCGGCATTAACACTTTTTTTGATCTTCAAGTGGAATTGTACAGATGGGACCCGTAGCTGAGAAAAAAAACGTGATCATTTTTTTACCAACGTTTGGCGAGAAACGTTGGTAAAAAAATGATCACGTTTTTTTTCTCCTCCTGCCTCACTTTTGTTGGCCTGTTCTCATTTTCAAACACCCATTCACAAGAGTGCTGTTTTTTTTCGGGTCCAAAACAATAAATCCACGTTTCGTCTCCTGTGACAATGTCATAAACAGCATTAGAATGTCCGTGGTCGTACTTCAGTAGCATCTGTGAGCACCATTCTACGCGAGCCCGCTTCTGCTCCGCTGTCAGTTCATGAGGGATCCAACGATAGCAAAGTTTCCGAACTTTCAATTTCGTGTAATTTTTTTTGAATTTGGCTCATACCAATCCCCAATAGTCCTCGAATTGTCTCATAGGTAATCCGCGGGTTTTCTTCAATTAGCCGCTTAACAATAGCCAAATTATTTTCGTTGACGGCAGTTGAAGGTCGCCCTTCACGAAATTCGTCATGTAAAGAAACTCGACCGCTCTCAAATTCAGCAAACCATCGCCTCTCGGTGCTCAAACAAGGTGCTTCTCTTCCAAAAGCATTTTGAAGACAAGCGGCACAGTCTTGCGGAGAGAGAGAACTTTTAAAATCATAAAAAATCAACGCTCTAAAATCTTTTCGACTTAATTCCATTTACGTTGCGTAAGTAGAACTTTGATGTGTGATAAAAAACAATTGACAAATCATTTCCCGCCAATTGTTTTTTTTTTAATTACTAAGAAGGTTGCAACGTTTAAAAAATATAACATTCGAAATTCAAATAGTTCCGATTAGCTAGAAGTGCAAAACTTTTAGTGTGCACCATGTAGATGGCGCTATAAGTCCTGAAGAAAATTGATACGATTCTTGGGATTGCTCATGCGAATTTGAATTTTATTAATTTTTAATATTCTTTTAATAATACCTCTAGGTATGAATCTAATTTTTATGTGGTCTGCTATCCTGTTTGTACATGCTTGATTTTCATGTCAATTGCAGATTTTTATTTTGTTGCTAGTTGTATTAATGGGGTAGAAAGGTAATTATTTTGCAAAATAACTTCTAGCCCCAAACTAAGCTAAGCTTGTACTATGGCAACTATACCCTTTTCAAGATAATAAGAAACTTGTGACACATCACGTGACTTCCCTGTTGACACAAATAGTGTTGTGCCCTAACGAAATCCAACTTTTTTTTTTTAATCTAGAAAGTTTATAAAGAAAGTTTAATCGATTTTTATTCAAATGAACTTATTTAAAATAAGAGATATACTGCAATGTTCTACTGCCAGAGTGCCGTATACAGTTTTTTGACAAGTCCTTTTTTCCTTTTTTTGGCATTTTACCAAATAAAAACAAATTAATAACGAAAGCTCAACAAAAACAGTAACAAAAGTCAACATAGGAACTATGCGAAAAATAACGATACACAAACCAAGCATAAAAGGCATACAAGGCAGACGCACTCGTACTACTGACGTCAACGCACTGCGTTTCACATGATGACTGAACCGATTCATCGATTTAGTTCCAAATAATGTATTGTTAATCTACTACTAGGGAGTAAACGTTCCGTTCTACGCATCAAGTATTTAAAAAAAATCCTTTTAATTTATTTGTTCAATCATTAAGATATATTATTGGTTTGCAATTTTTCCTTAGATTTTTAGAGGCAAAGTTTATTGTGTTTTTGAATGATATAAATTAAAAATTGAAAATATAATTTATAAAATATTATCGTAAATACTATGGGTAAAACGAAAAATGCCAAGTGTCATAAGTGTCTTCTTATCTTGAAAGGACTATAGATAACAGATAAATATATTTAAATACTTTCATAAACATCAATGACTCGATGAATGAGCACGAGCATTTGTACCATGCTCGTGCTCATCACATAAACATTTGCCCCTTGCGGGATTCGAACCCACAACCGCTGGCTTTGTAGTCCGGAGCGCGAACCACCAGACGGTCGTCAGACTTAGTAATAAAACAACGTAACCTGGCCTATTCATTTAATACTTAAAACTTTTTTTAATAGCGGCGTCAAACCTGCAGTTCACGGTGTCTATTCGAGGCTCCCTACAAATAATCCTTAACCGCTACTTATACAACCTGCATTCGAGCAAGCATCGCAACGGGATCCGCCGCTGGCGCTGCGTCGACTACCGCAACCACAAGTGCATGGCGTTCGTCGTTACTAAAGGAAACGTCGTCCTAAACAGGTTCGTGAGCAGTTATACGTTGTCTTAGTCTAGTGCTATATTCTATTCATTAATTTGAAAACATTCATGTATTTAAAAAACTACTCTGCCGTCGTAACGTAAAAGGCCACAATTGAAATTTTTATAACCTCGAAAAAAATATAGTTAAATGAATGCGCTTTTTTTTCTGTGTCTGAATACTTACGACATATATATACTTATATCTAATTTTCACAAACAAATTTAGTTGTACCCTTTTTCGTTACGACGGCAGTACTGTTTAGAAGTAGTTATAATTAGAGATGCAGCAAATAGTGATTTAGCGGGATACCAGATACAAGATATCGGTCGGGTCGGTAAGGTCGCCGCGTCAAATCAAGCGCTTTGCGCTTGTGTGCTGCGCTCCTAGATTAAACACACGATTGAAAGTTTTAATGTTTAATTGTTAATCGCAATTAACTTCATTATCATTATTTTTCCAACACTACGTGTCCCGTTTACCTATAATAAAAGAAATTCGCAAATGAAGCTTATAGTTTCAAAATTAATTTATTATTAATTATGTTGGTAATTCTGAATTGAATTTTATTTCAGAGCAAATCTACACAACCACTCATTTCATGACAAGAAAATTCTCTCAAAAATAGAAAAAAAGTCTGTTTATTCTGCATTAGACGAAGTATATGGCTACAAAGAGAAAGAGGAGGCAAAGATGACTGATAACGACGCCTCTATGGAACAAGACGACTATTCAATTCTTGACGACTTCAGCACGGCGATGAACGAGATTTCGGATAAAGCAACTGAATTCATCAAAGATAAAATAAATTAATGTTATTATTAATCGCTTTGTTTTAATTAGTAACGAATTGCCCTGCCGAATCAAGGCAAATGAGAGATCTGTCTCAATAAACGTTATCAGGGGTGAAGACGTCGCTGAACCAGTCAGCTTGTGACAACGGTCGGCGCAACCCGGTCAAAACCTCATTATCATCATTTCAGCCACAGGCGTCCACTGCTGAACATAGGCCTCTCCCAGTGATTTCCAGATTAGCCGGTTGGAAGCGACCTGCATCGAGCGGCTTCCTGCAACCTTTACCAGATCGTCTGTCCATTTTGTGAGTGGACGTCCTACGCTGCGCTTACCGGTACGTGGCCTCCATTCCAAAACCTTTCTGCCCCATCGGCCGTCAGTTCTGCGTACTCGATTCAAATTCAAATTTATTTATTTGCTCGAAAAGTGGTACATGTTAGGATGGTACAAATGAAAAAGATCGCACAATTAGCCACAAGCTGGCATGCAAATATTTAGAAATTGACTGAGGTTAACGAATGACTGAATAATATCCATTAAACAAAGACAAAGACAAATAATAAATTAAAAAATGTCAAGTATCAGGCCATGTCAAAAATTAAATAAAAACCATATAAAATTAAATTAACAATGTCAATATTAAACACAAATAAAATAGATAAATCAAGGTGTTGTGGGTTACAACACTTAGAACTTCTTCCTAAAATTGAAGAACTCCAAAGTATTCATCTATAGAGTAGAAGCTATTTTGCAGCAACCATACCTTCAAATTTCTCTTAAAACTTCTTAACGGTAATGATCTTAACTCTAAATCTAACCTGTTATAAATTTTTATTTTTATGGTTAACTATTATATTTTTAGGGTTCCGTAGCCAAATGGCAAAAAACGGAACCCTTATAGATTCGTCATGTCTGTCTGTCTGTCTGTCCGTCTGTCCGTCCGTCCGTATGTCACAGCCACTTTTTTCCGAAACTATAAGAACTATACTGTTGAAACTTGGTAAGTAGATGCATTCTGTGAACCGCATTAAGATTTTCACAAAAAAATAGCAAAATAATAATAAATTTTGGGGGCTCCCCATACTTACAACTAAAACTCGAAATTATTTTTTTCGTCAAACCCATACGTGTGGGGGGTATCAATGGATAGGTCTTTAAAAATGATATTGCGGTTTCTAATATATTTTTTTTCTAAACTGAATAGTTTGCGTGTGAGACGCTTCCAAAGTGGTAAAATGTGTGTAACTGTAACCCCCCCTGTAACTTCTAAAATAAGAGAATGATAAATCTAAAAAAAATATATAATGTACATTACCACAAAAACTACCAGCGAAAATTGGTTTGAACGAGATCAAGTAATTAGTTTTTTTAATACGTCATAAATCGTAAACCGCAATTTAACTTTCGTAATGTTATGGATTTCATTTTGCAATAAAAATACCATAACTATGACTCGATTGTCGTGATGGGTGAACTTTTACTCATAACGGTACCTACAGGTTTGTACGGAACCCTCGGTGCGCGAGTCCGACTCGCACTTGGCCGGTTTTTATAAAGAGCTGTCGTTTTAGCAGGCAAATTGAGTTTGTCAGGGTGTCTCGTATTAAAATAACATTCTTCTTTTTTACTTTTAAACAAGTGCATGTTTGTTTTGACAAACACGCATATCTCATAAATGTAGATGCAAGGGACAGTTAGAAATTTTAATTCTTTAAAAAGAGGTCTACAAGATGTTAGCTGTACTATGTACGTCAGGCAAATAAAAAGTAAAATACCTATCATAATTGCGTTTCCCGTTTATCATTATCCGCTCCCACACTCGGGTCGAGTAGACTCGAGTCGGCACAATATTTTTATTTTATTTATTAGGAATCTCATTTTTTTTAACTATCATGCTTAAATAAAGAATTTACAAAATACACTTAGCCAATAACAGTTTTATAAAACATGATGGTTATGTTTACGAAGTATAACTGTACCTACTATTATTTTGTCTTACTGTTTAACATTTTTGTTAATTACATAGTCAGGTCATAATTTCAGTTCTGTCACACAATAAAAACTTTTGAATTTAGAATGCTGGCCACAAAAAAGTTTATTGAATTCGAATTTCGAATTTTTCATGAAAATAAAAATGTGTAGTCCAGATTTGAGTCCGTTAGATTACAAGATATGGCAACACTTGGAGGAAAAGGCCTGCTCAAAGCCTCGTCCTGATTTGGAGTCACTCAAGGCATCCTTGATTTAAGCAGCCGCCGATATTGACATGGACCTCGTTCGTGCTGCGATAGACGACTGGCCGCGCATATTAAAGGCCTGTATTCAAAATCGCGGGGGTCATTTTGAATAAACTTTATTACTATGAATATATGAATCTATGTTTTATTAAGTTCATTTTGCTATATAAATGGTTACATAAATAATAAACATATCTAAATCATTTCATATTACACATGTGACAGAACTTATGACCTGACTAGATATATAAACGCGAAATTTGAACTTTGAAGTGGCTGGATATTTAGGAAATGTGGTTAATAATATTTTGTTTCGTTTATTTAGTTAGCAATAGAACAAAAGTGAACAAGAATAGCTTCTTGTGAACTGCCCTACACTCGTGTGTGAAGTTCATAAACCTATTTCGGTTTTAATAGTAGGGGAAGGCCGGGCAAAGTGAATACCCCGGGCAAAGCGAATACTCCCCACTACTCCTAAATTATTAGTTTTTCATTTAACACGCCACCACTGTTACGTTCGGCCATCTTGGTTTAGTACGCAGCAAACATCGAAGTGAGGGGCCGCGTCGCGTCCCGTCCGCGGAGTGGAGATTTGTGTTTTCGTAAATAAAAGATTGATTTTACGCGGTAAGTACATTGATCAATTCTCCTGTATTACTATTTCTTGATTTTTAGGAATGTCTTAATTCGGTAGCATATCAAAGTAGGTTTCTATGGTATATTTAACAGAAAGTCAGAATTATTAGTTTTTGTATGAAATGTGTTAACCTCAAAACTTACCTAGTCGGGTAAAGTGAATAGGGCAAAGTGGATATGGTATTCACTTTGCCCGCCATTTCTCGTTGGTGACTTATTATCTAAATATGTCTTTTATTTATTTCAGATGGTGAATAAATATTAAAAAAAAACTAAGCAAGGGACGTGGGATGAAAATGCTATGCAAACGGCTATTAATTTGTGCAAAGCTGGAGAATCAATAAAAAGCACAGCTAAAAAGTATGGTTTGGCTTATGCAACCTTGTATAGGCATGTTAAAACCGGCATCGCTGCTTCCAAACTTGGTCGTTTCCGTCCGGTTTTCACTGAAGACCAGGAAATAGAGTTGGTGACATATCTCAAAGATATGGATTCTGTATTTTTTGGCTTGACTCGAGATGAATTCAAAAATTTAGCGTTTATCTATGCCAAGAAAAATAATTTGAATTACCCGAATAACTGGGACAAGTACGAAAAAGCTGGAGATGATTGGTTATCGTCATTTTTGTCTCGTCACGATCAAATATCCCTCAGGACTCCAGAGGCAACATCGGTTGCAAGGGCAAAAGGATTTAACAGGCATGAAGTTGGACGTTTTTATGATAACCTTGAAGCTTTAACACTAAAGTATGATATTGATGCATCTAGATTATATAACATGGATGAAACTGGTATATCTACAACCACAAATAAGCCGCCTAAAGTGCTATCAACGAAAGGAAAGAAACAAGTGGGCATAATCGCCAGTGCAGAACGTGGTCAATTAACGACTGTCATAGGTTGTTGTAATGCCGCTGGTTCATTTCTCCCACCATTCTTAATTTTCGCCAGAAAAAAGATGCAACCCAGACTACTTGATGGTGCGCCTCCCGGCACTCAAGGAACCTGTACTCCAAACTGGTTGGACTTCAGGTGAGGTGTTCTTTGATTGGATGCAATTTTTTGTGGAACATGTTCGACCTACTCCTGAGAAAAAAATGCTTCTATTATTGGATAACCACGAGAGCCATAAGTATTACCCAGCTTTAGATTACGCCAGCAAGAACAATGTCGTAATTTTATCCTTGGCCCCACACACAACTCATAAAATGCAGCCTATGGATGTAGCGGTTTACGGCCCACTGAAAACTTTCTTTGAAAGGGAGGTGAATTTCTTCCAAAAAACGCACCTAGGACGCATTATAAATCAATACGATGTAGCCAGACTGTTATCACCAGCATTTCTAAAAAGTGCAGTAGCTCAAAATGCAGTTCATGGATTTGAAAGACCAGGTATTTGGCCAGTGAATAGATATGCTTTTGGTGACGAAGATTACGAACCAGCCGCTGTGATTGCAGGCACGTCTAATATGAATATTGGCACAGAAAGTACAAACTCACTAGAATCGATCGATATTCCCAGACCTTTAACAGAAACTTCTTCAACTCCTTCGCCTTCACTTATTCAAGAACAGATTCCATCAAATTCAATAGATCCTCTATCAGAAATATTTCCATCCCGAAACAGAACTTTCTCTTGTGAGTTTCAAGACTTCGTTGCGCCCATTGTTAACACGCCTGAAAAGATTCGTAGCGACCGATGTACACCCGAACCAGAACCTGGCTGTTCCCGAATTGTCTCCGCTTTCGGGCCAGATATAGCTGCTCAGAGAGGTGACACAGTGCTGCCAGAGACTGAAATAAATATTCGACAAAATAATAGCCGTGACAACTCACCTGATCCGAAACCAGGATGCTCAGCCTCCCACTGCAGTCCCTTGGTGTTAAGACCTATTCTAAATCCTGCCAAACCAATGACCACGCGTAAACGGAAATTACAAAAATCGGAAATATTAACCAGTACCCCGATCAAGGAAGATCAAAAGCAGAAATATGAGAAAAATAAAGTTAAGAATGTTACTAAAAGACTGAATAATAAGACAAAAAATGATCCTAAGAAGACTAATACAAAGACTGACAAAGACAAAAAAACTGCTAGAAAGGTAAAACAGCCAAAGAAAATGGAAGAATTTAAGGATATTTTATGCTTTTTTTGCGGTGAAATTTATATTGAAGAGGACGGTAAACCAATTGAAAATTGGATTCAATGTGACATTTGTCAACAATGGTGTCACGAAGATTGTTCTGCTTTTGATGGCACTCAAGGGTATACCTGTGACAATTGCCAATCTTAATTTTCTAATTTTATAGTCAAGTTAAGTTTTTTTTTCAGTTTATCAAAGTTATTTCTATGTTTTCAGAGATTGAATATGGTTATTCACTTTGCCCAAATACTATGTCCACTTTACCCGGGGTACCGGGCAAAGCGAATACTTTAGTACTTTTTTAAAATTTAATTGCAGTTGATTATTGTTTAAATATTAATGGTTCCTGATGTTTGTATTTGTAAGAGCAATAAATAAAGACTGGTTTGTGATAATTATTTTGTTCTTGTATCGTATATCTTTTCTGCTATAACCTTAAATATCTTAAGGTATCCACTTTGCCCAGCGTTCCCCTACTTACTAGGTATCTGTAAGATTTATGTGACTCGAATGGACCACAAATCTTGCTTGCCGAGATAGTTTTGTCCTATTTAAATAAATAATGTAAGGAAAGTATTCTAAAGGTTACAAATAGAAAAATTCGCAGAACCGTGATTTCATTTGTTCATAAAAATGACACTTGATTGAACACAATCGAACTAACACAATTGTAAAAAATTTGCAACTTAAATGCCTGTGTAGGTATATAGTCGGTCGACATCGACACTATGGGTTAAAACTTTTTTATGCAATCAGTTTTTACACGTTAGCTACTGTAGGAATATTCCCTCTCCCGTGCTTATTATAATGCACCGGTATAATTTACGTAATGGTTTCTTATTACGTACCAAAAGTGTATGGTGACGAAAAGTACCTACTAAAAAAATTTTTTTACTTAGGTATTGTGCGTTATATCTACAGGCTTTTTTTCTTAGCATGTCTTTTAGGATAAATATGATTTTGAATTAAATATATATGTACTTAAAGTACTAGTATACCTAGTAGGTAGGTTACAATTTTTGTAATTTACAGTATTTTATTATAAACTAGCTGTCCCGGCGAACTTCGTTCCGCCCCTACATACTTTTTTTGTGAATATTTCCGTGTTTTTTATAGGTATTCTGCTATTCGGGGCGGAGAAAAATTTAACAAATCAAAGATCATAAAAATCGGTCCAGCCGTTCTCGAGTTTTAAATGGTGTAACTAAACCGGCTTTGTTTTATATATAATAGATGAAAAATTTTGTTTAAAAGGAATGTCAAGATTGTTTACAATATTCGCCAAGTTAAGACGAACTGTAAATAGGTCATCATGAAAATATGTTAATTTTAAAACATATTTTAATACTAATTACCTACTTAATAAAATATTTAAATCTGTATATTTTTAAAACCTGGCGAGAAGGTCATTACGTTACCTACCTACGTCTCAAGTCTGTAAACTAATTACCATTGGGTTATAATTTTTTTGGTTTAATTGGTGGTCAAATGATACATATAGCAAAAGAAATGTCGGTCTATAATTTTCGGCCAACTGAAATTCTGCCAAGTAAATTACGGACAAGTACTTAATCGGTTACCACGAGAAGGGCCTCTCGCCGTGTGCAAGTCTTGCTGGTGGAAGCTGGCCAACTGGAGGGTTGTACGGCATAGCTCTTCGCTGTCTGCAGACTAAACAATGGCTAGCGACTGGTCGTACTGTGCTTCTGAGATGGATGATACAGTAGGATTGTCGATTTTCATTTACAACAGTTTCTGTAATAGCGTGTGCAGCTCTCTAGTGAAAACGAAGTATAAGCAGGCGAACAGCAGGGTGTTTTCCGTCCAGTATAACAGAAGACTTAGTCGACAAGCTGACCTCTGTGGCTGCGCTAAAGCGTCCGGATACACGGAGGAGATTGTCCTTGTCAATAATAGGAGACAGGTTTGCTAGTTTGCTATTTCGTGGCAACGCTTTGGCTCTTTCAAGGCACTCTCTCTCTGATTTAAAGCAGTCTATTTGGCTTTGCCATAAGACGTGATTCTTAGCTACCTGTAGGTCAGAGGCTGTTAAATCAGATAGGACTACTTTCGCGTGCTACTCTACGGCAGACACCAAGCAGTTTACGAGCGAAAAGATGAAGTAATGCAGTTGCACGAATGAGACATAACATAACCACCTACTTATACGATAAGGGCTAGCAGCAACGGGAAATAAAGAATGAGACGACTCCACGTCAATAGCGTTACACGTGGCACAATGCTTTGGCTTTCACTCAGCTTTACCAAAGGTAGGTATTTCTAGAATTACACCAGAAAGCCCTCCTACATGGTTTATATTTATGAGCGGTGCAAACTGTGCCTGCAAGTCGAGCAGCGACCAAGGCACCTTGTAACTCTAAGCGCGGAATGGATACGGGTTTGAATGGAGCTACTTAAACCTTACTGCCTATCAATACAACACTCACAGTACCATTTGGAAATGATAAGCGCCAATATGCTACAGATGAGTATGCGGCATCTAGCATCATAGAATATATGAAGTTGTCTTTCAGAAACTTCAACTTACTCAGGTTGTACCGACGCGGAATGTTTATGTGCGTAATTGATTGGGCGCAATTTGCATGCCACTCCTTCCAAGCAGAAATATCTTCTTGAGTGAGTTGATGATTCCAATTGACAGTCTTTCGCCAAACGTTTTGAAATAGAATTCTCGCTGTCACGATGAAAGAGGTAAGAAACCCCCTAACGGGTCATAAATTGACATCATATGCGAAAGAGCGTCACGTTTGGTGAAATGATCACTAACTACTTTATTTAAAAAATCTTTAAAGTAAAAACCTAGACAGTCCTCGTGTGGCTGCCATAGGTAATAATCCTAAAGTTCTAACAGGCTTCACTACACTACCTAAATCAATGTCTACACTGGCTGTAAGGGAATAAGTAATCAATTATTCGGCAGCTGAGATAGAGCTTTTGGGTCAGTTGACACCCAAGACATCATTTCGTAGCCGGCATTTTTATGTATGGCAACTACATGGGGCACACTTAAAGTTTTGCACTTCTAGCTAATCGGAACTATTTAAATTTCGAATGTTATAATTTTTTAAACGTTGCAACCTCCTTAGTAATAAAAAAAAAACAATTGGCGAGAAATGAATTGTTTTTTAACACACATCAAAGTCCCAAGTAACAAAATCTGGTACTAAGACCTGAGAACGTTTTAGAACGTGCTAATTAGTGTTCATGATTAGCACTATAATAGTGTTGTAAATGTTTACAAACCCCGAATAGGCCCTAGTTTTATCACTGATTTATTCTATAATCATTACATTAAGGCTGTCACGGTGATAAATCAGCTCTGTAGTTGAAATTTTAAAGTGATAAAAAACGCTTTTTATCATTAAAATAGCGCTATCTGCAACGTTTTTTTCATAAATTTGCTTTATAAAAGTAACCGAAACATGTTTATAGTGTTATTTTGCACCGTAAACGATTCCAATGATCATTTTATGACACTTGTTTGCCATTTTGTTTGTGCGTGTTAGGTGTATATGTATCGTGAGTGTTCTTCAAGAAAACAAATATCGGTTAGCTTATGTTTAATGTCACTATACCATTGCTTTACTACAAAACATTCATGGACCATAAATCTGTGTAACTTGCACTTGCGAAAATAATTGTGTCGCTAAAGTCACTACACTGATTTCAAATTTGACAATGCGCCCTCATAACTTCCATGTTTTAATCAGTTTTTAATTAATAAAATAAGTAATTAATAAGAACTTTTCACGACTATGGCTGCTATAGTATCTACATATTGGCTCCAGCCGTGCTGCTTGTGTGCTACCATGACATAAAAAGCAGCCATTTTTTCACCAAACACGGATTAGGGTTTCGTTGTACAAATATAAATACGAGTAGTGTAATCAAAAATATTTGTTTGTTTCAGTGTCTAACCTGCAATTAATAAATTCAGCCATTGCATTTCTTATGGACGTGAATTGTTTCCTGATTTCATTTTATACTTTTAGATAGTAATGTTCTTGAATGGCCGTGGCAAGAAACACATTTTAAACTAGCACGCAATTGTATTGGGTGTGGATATCTTACTGATCTACACTTACCAAATCATTTTGTGATGAATAAGACATATATAAATATCTTATTATATTAAATTTTTTCTGGTGCTCAGGTTGCCATGAGATAGCAATTTATAACCATTACACTCCGGAAGAGTGTTTTTGTCATGAATAAAAAGTACATATGTTCAAATCCTACCTCCTCAATGAATTCACATAATGTAATTATATTAAATAGGTACAAACACAGGCATTTATAATTTGTCAATATACTTAAGGTATATAATAGCTAAAAAACAAAAAACCCACCACCACCATGTGTTAAATCTTTTTTTAACCGACTTCAAAAAAAGGAGGAGGTTCTCAAAAGTCACAGGCAAAAAGTCTTATTTTAACACCAATTTTTTTCTCGGTATCGTTCATGTCTTTAACAATAATATTGTTTTCTATTAGTTGTTTCATCTCGTCGACAAAATCTCTTAAAAAAGATTCTAAATTTGTTGGCTTTCCTTGTCCAGAATATATCCCGATCACAAAAGGAGACAGCAGCGGCAATTTATAAATATTACACGAAATTGACCATATTGTTGTATTGAGCTGTGATAAAGGGGTAATCCGTCTATATTAAAGTTCAGTGAAATATTGTTTGGTGGATTTTCTATAACGCCTAGTAAAACATGCAGTGTTTCTGTTAAGCTGTTATGCCAGAAACATCCACCAGGTATTGATTTGATGTTTTATTTAACATTTGTTTCCAAAAGTGCCCTTAGATCTTTTGGTAAAATATGGGGAATGCGCTTATCTATTATTTCTATCAAACTTTTAACTGCTTGATGTGATATATTATAACTGACACACCATCTTCTTATGTCACTAAGAAATTGTTCATTTTTGTTGCTCTCATTATCTGAACATTCTGATGTTGAGAAACTTTGTGTGTATTTTGTGTAAATGTGGCAAGCTTCACAACACGTCGCCACTCTTCTCTGATTGCCGCCTTCCTTGAAGAGTGTACTACTTGTTCATAATGTTATTTTGTTCATTTAAATACATATTTGGATTTTGCATAGAACTTGGCACTCATTTAGATCTCCATTCTTTTTGCGGCGAAGCCCACAGCCAAGCATAATTTTTGTATTGAACTTGGCTCTCCTTTTTTACATTTATACTTTTGGTGGGATGATATTACAGCTACTATTTACACAAGTGAAATGAGACGAAACTTTACAGTAAAGTATTACGTGAGTAAAGTCTTTACTCACTTAATTTTTCTACAAATTTCAGTAGAAAAACACAAAACACAGACGTACGAGGTCGCTTGCGTCGCTAGGTCGCTGTCGCTTCTTCTAGATGTTTATTTAACGTAGTTTGCACCAAATATCAACGACGCATGTCTGTGTTATTTGCATGGTTCACTCTGTACTTCTGGTTCATTGTTACCCGTACCCGAGCCTATTCTGTTTGCTGCTTCATACGAGTTTAAAAAGTTAAGCAAATTGTCAAATCACAACGGTCATCGTTGTGAGCGCATATTATACAATAGATTATCTCATTTTTAACTGAAGTCGGTTAAGGTTCCAACGATACGTTATGTGAGACTTACTAAGACAATGCATGTCTTAACCTACCATCTTTAATACTCTCACGTCACGCTGCTAATACTGGTATGATGAAAGAGGTACCTACCTACGCTTAAAAGGAAAACTGACCCATTTAACAGTTATAGCCCAAATTTATGTTTTGAGTCCTATAAGTGTACCTATCTTCTGATGTTTTCAAATGCTAAAGAAAAGAAGAAGCTGAGGCTGACCCAAAGCAAGATTGAAAAGTCGGAAAATATCCTGAGACTGACTGACGCCATCACCTCCCAGCCTATAGCTACTTTCCCTACCAATTTATATCGCCTTCCGCATAACTATCTACAACCTGAAGCCTGATTCTCGTAATTTAACAGAACAGTAGTCTCAATCCAGTGTCCAATCGCAATCCAGCAGGCCCAATTCCCGTAATATGACAATAGCCGCAATCCGGTGTCGATCCGCTCCCAGTAACAATAACTCCCAGTAATTTGCATTTATGGGTTTAGGAGAATACCGTTTTTGATCATAATGTTACTGGGAACGGATCGACACTGGATTGCGACTACTGTTCTGTTAAATACGAGAATTGGGCCTCTGGGTCAACGATATTAATTAATATCGTTGCTCTGGGTACGAACAACCTTATCCAACCTGCTTAAATTAATAAAGTTCAGTTTGAGAACCGGGCGGCAGGGTGATTGCGACTGTAGTGTTGGTTGATCGACACGTTATACCAATTTGACCAACCAATAGGTATCTATCCTCCTTTTTGAGTCCCTACATCTGCTCGAGGGATGATCTTAAACTACATGGTTGATTAGGGTAAGGTAACGTTAGTGTCATAGACTACGTGGACAAAGTTGTGGGCAAACGCTATTATAGATTTTATTCCTTATTAAATAAACTAAAGTCCACGCGATTGAAGTCGCAGGCAACAGTTCACAGGTCATATAATACTTATCATAAATACATACCTACTATAAAAGAAATTAATAATGTTTTAAAAAACACTTAAAAACAAACTAAATAGAAAAAAAAAACTTTTAAAAACGAACGAACGAACGAAGTTAGTTAATTTTGGAGTCGGTGCCAGCCATGTAGATTTTAAATGTTCTTATTCGCTCCGACTCCAAACTGATTATATGTACTTACATAATTTTTTGCTTTTCAGTTTTTGGGTTTTTAAAAAACTTTATTTTATTTCACAATTTATTTAGTATCCCTTTTAGTAGTCCTTAACAATATACAATAATTTGAGTCCAATTGAGAATTTGCTCCTTTTTGAAGTCGCTTGTAAAGATAAAATAATAAATAATATGAGGCCAGGTCCAGTTGAAAGTAAGCCTGCTTAATTCTGGACATTCGTCGTTACCATGAGATAAAGTCTTGCGTTTAATACCTAAGTCAAATTGAGAAACGAACTTTGATTATTTTAGTCGTGTCTGGTTGTGCTGGTTTACACCTCCAGTATATAAAACTTCTGTCTGATACCTCGTCAGTGCTAAGTCTGCATAAGACTACTAAATACGTTCTGTCGACAAACGAATTGAATTCCATCATCAGATCCTAACTTAGTAAAAATGGGACCACCTAGGAAGTAACCTTTTAAAAAAATCATTTTTTTAATCGGCCTATAATTGACGAAAATTTTGGTGAACCTCCATGAACCTCCATCCATACCTCCATAAAAAACATAGAACCACCCCCAAATACAAATATTTTATTTGCCATTAAGTAGGGTACAGGTACATGGAAAATGTGGTAATAAGTTGTATAAAAGTGCATTAACCTACTTAGCCAAAATTTTATAGCATACAAATATTAAATAAGATTAAACAAATTGAAAAACAAATTCTAAGCAAGGATTCAAAAGTTTAAGTTATGTCAATCTTTGATATGTCAGTATTACAATAAAGGAAAAATTTATATATTAAAATACTTCCATTTAATAGTTGCTCAAACCATGCATCGACTATATTATTTGTTATGGTTCTTTATGTTTTAAAAAACCATTCTCCCCTGCGCCTGGACTGGTTTGATGTATAGGTTAACTTACTAGCTGTGCCCGCCTGGAATACGGCATGTCATCCTCAGTTACCACTCCCATAAAAAATAGTAGCCTATGTCATTCTCTGACGCCTAAACTATCGCTATGCAAAAAATGATAACTATCCCATGCTCTGTGAAAAACAAATCATCTGACGGTCACGGGCACAGGAACCGTTCATTTTTCCGGGATAAAACCTATGTGGTATTCCAGACTATAAATCTATCTATCCGCCGAATTTCATTCAGATCCGTTTAGCCGTTCTGGCGTGATTGAGTTACAAACATCCATCCATCACAACATTCGAATTTATAATATTAGTAAGTAATTGTAGGTCTGTTTATAATCAATTGTAATTACTAATTAGTTTAATTGGTATTTTTAATAAGTATTTTTACTTTTTTAACACGTTAGTAGATAATTACGGTATTTACTAGTGTATTGTTTTAAGATAAAATAAAATTTTCGGTCTAAGAAGCAGCCAACCACCCACCATATGTAATAGATAGATGCTCTTTATTGCACACCATTCAAAGAAAAGTTACAGTTGAAGTTTACAGAAAGATGTAGGTACTACAATTTAGGCGGTCTTATCACTAAAAGCACCACAAGGAATCACTTGTGTAGGTATTAGGCTGCTCATCGCATATTGCAGGTACTTAAATAAATTTAAAAACCATTCGCAGTCAGACAGTGGTTCTGGCAATGCTAACTAGATCTGTGTACTCAACAATAAAGAAAACAGAAACATTCATTTACCTACTGTGTGTGTTAATGCCAAGCATTGAATAGTTGTTTTTTACTACTGGGGAAACAATTTTACCCAGTTTGGAAACCCTACAAAAACTTGTCCGATTTTATACATATGACTTGCTTGCTGCCATATTCCATAGCAGCCTCAGTATCATCACCGGAGCGCCAGCGACTAGACACGCTACGCTACGCATAAGGTGAGCCTAATAAACATGTGAGTATGACACATTAATTCCTTGTTACTGCTATTTAAAACAAGATTATGGGTTTCTGTTTTGAGTATGTACAACTTTTAGTCTCATTGCGCAGTTCCTAGCACTTTTATTGAGTACCTATGTAGTTATTAATTAACGTTCTTGAAAAATAAACAATGAATTCTAAGTTAAATTACTGATATTTTGTTTAACTATCTAATTAATAATAGGTAGAGTAAAAAATTAATCAAATATTGTTTTTGAGATTTCCACTCGTTTCCAAGTTCAACAGGTTTTTATTTGTGAAATAAGTACTTAAATGATTAAAGGTAAGTAGGTATCTAATAAAATATCTGTATGTAGAGTCCGTTTTTGTTTGTTTGTCGAAAATTTTAAACAATGTTAGCACGTCTTTTGACGAAAATAACAGTGCATAATGTGTTTTATTTTATTATTAGTTTGTATTTCAGAGCTACCAAATAAACATTTTTTCTTTCTTTCTTTCTTTAAAATCAACGAACTGTATACTTAGTTTTTGTGTTAAACGATGAATTCAATATATTTTTTATAAACTATTTTAAAGTGATATTTGAATAAATAAATGAATGAATAAGGTTTATTTGGCACAATTAAAAAAGAATACTATTTACAGTTTTACATTTTCATAACAGTCATTTTATTTCATTTTATTCCGTTAAAAAGAAATGTAAAAATTGTTTACAATATTGGTCAAGCCAAGAAAACGGACTTAAGGTATTCGGTAGGTACCTACTAGATCCATTGTTTTGTTCAAAACATAACCTGATAACGAAAGTGTACTACCGATTGAACTAACCATAGGATGACTGTGGTGACGATGTGGAATCGGTGACAAGCAAGCCAAACAAGGCATGGTTTGTAAAGAGGTTTTATTCAACTTAGCTAACTAAACTAACTTAGGTATACTTCTTCTTGGTTCTTAAATTAAATTTTGTTTTCGCAACGTGCTAGTTATATCTTAAGAATCGAATTCTTAAGATGTCGTAAGTAGGTATATTTGAAAATATCGTGCGCCTTAGGTGGGAATCAAACTATCTTCCCTTCGCTATCACTAAGACCTACCCTGGAAACTTTTTCCAAGTAAGGCTACCGAGGACATTAGCACCCGTCTACCGGTGTATTGTAAAAATTAAATTAACCCTTTTTTTTAATCGCCCTTAACTCATGTAAAAATGCTGCAATGTAAACCCTGCAACCTGCAGAGGCATATCTTTGAAACTTGCTTTGTAAATCATTTAATTGTTATTATGTGAAAAAAGTTATTATTTAAAGCCAGTGATGAATGTTACTGTTATCGGAAATAGGTAGAATATCATCATCATCATTCCAGCCATCGGATGTCCACTGATGAACATTGGCCTCCTTAAAATGACTTCCAGAAATAGTACCTACCTACCTATGTACACATTAATAATATATCAAGGAATTTAGTTGTACGTAGTACTTATAAATTCCTTGTATTATACAGGGTGGCCAGAAAAGTGACGTACAAAAAAATTTTTAGGTGCCTCGTGTTGAGAGGTGTCTGAAACACACCTATGTATGTTCTACGATTTTTCGTAGTTTTCGAGTTACGTTTTTTTTAAATAGCCTATGAAGCTACTCAGATTCCTCTTAAAACGAGGCACCTAAAAAAAATTTTTGGACGTCACTTTTCTGGCCACCCTGTATATATACGATATCTGGTCCGAAATTCCGAATCCCACCTAAAGCGGTCGATATTTTCAAGTATTACTCATAAAAACTATGGCATCAAAAGTCTTTAAATCAGAAATTGTATCCTGAGTATATCAATTGTGTAACTGATTACCTACAACATGGATTACAATGTCCAAATTGATAAATGGCTTTTATTGCGGCTTTTATTTAGAGAAGTTTAAGGAAATGTTAAGTAGGTACCTATACAAGGTTACATTGCAAAGGGGTGTCAAAACTTTAAAATATCTGAAAATAAATTCAATAGAGAGACTACGAAAGCCGCTCGCTCGTTCATTCATCAGAGGCGTAGGTACGGCGAGCCAACAAGGACCTTACGCAGTGCACATACGGTGCAATTTTTCCATAAATTAGTAAATTATTCACGCGTACAATTTTTAACAGAAGATAGAAATAATTAAATGTAAAAAAAAAAAGTTTTGTTCTTTGCATAGTTTGATTGAGTTACTGATTCTGAGCCACTCCTAATGATTTGGAATGTAAACCTGTATTTTTTGCTTTCATGGTCATTTTATTTTAAAGAAGGTCCGGGATTTCTACGAAGTGCCTATTTTACTATAGATAAGACTATATTTCGGCACAGCATACACCATGGTATGAAGCACATATCATATAAAGTAGAAATGTCATTTATTTACTTCGTTAAAATTTGTAGGTGAAAAATCACTACAGTTTTGAAGAAAGATGATCTGTATATCCGTTGCTGCTCAATAGGGTATGTGCTCGATGCAGCATGGTCACGGAAAACTTGAATTCTAATGCAACTGTGCATAACCCCTTTTAAAGAATACATCCATTGGACTAGAGACTTAGACTCGGCCATTGAGGGTTCCGTACAAATTTGTAGGTTTATATATTATACCTAGTCAGGTCATAAGTTCTATCACATGTGTAATATGAAATAGTTTAGACATGTTTATTATTTATGTAACCATTTATATAGCAAAATGAACTTAATAAAACATAGATTCATATGGTAATAAAGTTTATTCAAAATGACCCCCGCGATTTTGAATACAGGCCTTCAATCTGCGGCCAGTCGTCTATCGCAGCACGAACGAGGTCCATGTCAATATCGGCGGCTGCCTTAATCAAGGATGACTAGAGTGACTCCAAATCAGGATGAGGCTTTGAGCAGGCCTTTTCCTCCAAGTGTTGCCATATCTTGTAATCTAACGGACTCAAATCTGGACTGGAGGAGGGCCAGTCTTCGTGCCGGATGAAGTCGATTTCACGCGCCGCCAGCCAATCTTGTGTGCTTTTCGCTCTATGAGCTGGCGCAAAATCATGTTGGAATACCCAGTGCCTGTTATTTAACATGGTATGAGAAACAGGTTCCACAAGGTTCTTGAGGACTGTATTTTGATACACAACTGTATTCGTTTTTACGCCTTTCTCACAAAAATATACCTCAGTTAAGCCCCAATAAGAGACTCCCAACCAAACCATGAGCGAGGATGGAAAATGACCTCGTTGGACACGCGGAATACGGTTGCTAGCTTCTTCACTGCTGTGTGCGTACCGTACACCTTATCATTTTGTTTGTTGTAGCTCTCTTCCACGGTGAAAATTTTTTCATCTGAAAAAAGAATTTCCCGATGCTTTTTTCCCGCGTACCGCTTCAACAAAGCGCGGCATCTCTTCAGTCTCAGGTCCATTAAACGAGCGTCCAAACGATGTCCTGTTTTTCTTCGATATGCCCTAAGCCCTAAGTCTTGATTTAACACCCTTTTCACCGTGGTCCTGCTTAACCCCATCTGAAAGGCCAACAGTTTCTACTTACGTATGGGATTTCTTTGAATTCGCGCCTTCACAGGTTTTATCACTGCTGGAGTCCTAACAGAGCGAGGGCGACCACTTCTTGACCTGTCATCTACACTAGAGTCTTCATTGTATCGTTTTATGGTACGATAAAAGAATCTTTTGGTTATATTCAAATTTTTCAGTAAGTCGAAAATCTGAATTGGCGCGTAACCGCAACGATGCAACGCAATAACCGTGACACGGTCTTCTTTAAGTGTCCACTCCATATTTAAAAATGAGGAAAATTCTAAAAAGTACACATTTTTATTTTCATGAAAAATTCGAAATTCGAATTCAATAAACTTTTTTGTGGCCAGCATTCTAAATTCAAAAGTTTTTATTGTGTGACAGAACTTATGACCTGACTATGTAAATAGTTCAGGAATCCAATCTTGCAGTTATTTCCGAGCTTTTCCCGAAACTTTGAATACAGACTATATTTTTTATGATTTTATTACAAATGTATATTTCTTTTGAGGAACGAAACCCTAAAAACCCTGCATGTAAAATTACCTACTCGATTTATTTTTGGATTTTTTTTTTTCAGAAATATGGCCTATACATTTCTGTTGCTGCCTTTCACATTGCTTGTAGGTATAGCGCTCTGTAATCCACTTTCAAGAAAAATACAGAAACAGCTGGAAATACCAGCTGTTGTTAAATTTCGAGAATATTTACAAATAGACACAAGTCAGAGTGAAAAATTACGTAAGTTTTAACTTTCCTATTACAGATTGAAGTATCATAACTACTTAGGTACTAATGAGAATATTTTGACGACTTATTAGGTATACCGGCAGCACAGAACAGTTAATTTTAAATAAATATCTATCTTACCTTGTTAGTTTGACTTTTATACGTTACGTAAAATGTACCCGATTGCCGTAATGGTTGGTTTGGTTGGTTGCTAACCTTGGACGCAAAGGGTCCTGGGTTCGATTCCTGGTTCGGGTCAATTTTGAATAAAATACGCAGTTTTCTTTCATTGTCTCGGGTCTGGGTATGCTGGGAGATGCTATAAAATTCATTGTCTGGTATTTTGTAACACGAGGGTGTTGATTCCTTACTTGTAGCATTTAGCTTAGTTATGCTAACGGTATGAAGATGTGAGTAAATAATACTATTAGTTAATTTAATGCCCTATATAATATACCGTAGATGAGGCCGTGGAATTCTGGCAGCGACAGGCTACTGAGGCGGGCTTAGAGTTCGCGGTGTACACGCCAGCCGGCAAGCCGATATGCGTGCTGACGCGCGTGGGGGCGAACCCTGCGCTGCCCAGCATAATGCTCAACTCACACATGGACGTCGTTCCGGCTAAGCCAGTAAGTAAATATATATGTATCAATTAAGGCCCACTTGCACATTCAACTTTTTAAATTCTAGATTATTAAGCTATGTAAATCTGAATCAAAATATCATTCTGTCTCTCTGTTACTTTAATTAAAGTTGATAAACACAGCATACGTAAACGACACACACAAAATTTGGGATTGATAAAATTAAAGTAAATCGGTCACCAGAAGAGGAAAACCAAACACAACAGTTACAGGCTTGGTAACGAACGGAGAATTATTACTCAAGATTTTAACAACTTCATAATTTTAACCGAAGGCAGATATGACTAAACTTACGTAATCTTAAGTCATAAATTCATACACAGTAGGTATCCGTTCTTCATCTCATACTTAGGTAGGTACTCGTTTGGGGTAATAGTTTGAAGTCAGAATAGCCGTATACAGCTTAGCTCGCCGGCAACACCACATATAATTTTAAACCTATGCAACAAATAACACCTACATAATTATCATCCTGTTTTTCTGCATACAGCGCCATTGACACGACAGAAGTAGGTTTACCTCAGAATATTACATTATTTATAAGCTTAAACAAATCCAGAAATATATTTTAGACATACCTATTCAACTAAACTTTTAAAGGTAAGACAGTCCATTTTATGTGTGAGATGTGAGAGTATGGGTGTTTTATGTAATTTTAATGCAGGTAACTGGATGCTGTGTAATTACCTTATTAACGTAAAAATATGTCAATTTCTAAATTTTTATGAGATTGATAAAAATAATGTAGATAGATATTAATTTAACTGTCCATACTAGCGAGTTGTTGATGTGGAAAAGAGTAGGTCTTAAGATGCTACCTTGTGGCTCACCATACCATACATAATTGAAAGAAACTCTGAAATACATCAGTAAGTCTCAACGTGGAGCCGCAAAGTCTATTTCTTTAACTTATTAGGAGATTGGAAAACCGACACCGTGTCGAAAACCTCACCAAATCTCGAAATACCGACAAACACTGTTAATAATGATTTTCTCAAGGATTTTAGAGATAGATTGAAGGGTTGCTATTGGCTGATAGTTTTAGTTTCGATGCGGTTCCTCTCCCTCTTTGAGCAATTAAATACACTTGAGCAAATATATTTTACCCTCTAATTCTACCACGGCCAAGTTATACATGTGACAGAATCATGAAGTAGTAACCGATTTAATATTGTAAGCATAGGCAACAGCTTGTCAACCTACAATCAACGCCAAACTTCTTTGGCCGAAGTTTAACACCTGAAGTTTAATTAGATTGATGAACTGTTCACTGTAATGTTACTATTAAATGGCACGCGACGGAGGTACAAATTATAAATGTAAAATACTGCGCTACAGATTGAATGGACTTATCCACCTTACGAGGCACACGTGGACGAAGATGGAAATATATTCGGGCGTGGAGCACAGGACACGAAGGACGTGGCTATACAGTACCTGGAAGCTGTCCGGCGGATCATTGCTCAGAACATCACCTTACAACGCACAATACACATTACACTCATGCCTGGTAATTGTTAGACTTTAAAGTATAAAGCCGTACCTATTTAAAGTTAGTCAATCTGTAGTAAATTGGATATTAACTTATTATTAAAAAACTAACTAACAGTTATATACGTAGAGTTAGTTTGCCATCATAGTACTCGAGTAGATCTATTCCACCAGCGAACCGCGTAGGTACTGACGTAGATTAAGGATGAAACATTCCTTTGATAAAGATAATTTGACGACCGTCTGGTGTAGTGGTTCGCGCCCCGGACTACAAAGCCATCGGTTGCGGGTTCGAATCCCGCAAGAGGCAAATGTTTGTGTGATGAGTACGACCATATTTGTACCTAAGTCATGGATGTTAAGAAATGTATTTAGGAGTATGTTTATCCGTTGTCTAGTCGCCATACTACAAGCTTTGCTTAGTTTGGGGCTAGATTATTGGTGTGTTTGTGAAAAACATATAATTAGTAAAATTGCCTACAATTAACTCGATATGTGTAATAAGATACAGGTGATCTTTGAAATCAGTTTTTTTTTTTTTAAATGTAAAGGAATTTTTGTCTTATTGTGTAATATGCGATACGGTTTTTAATCCGGAACCTATTGTCTAACTTGACCTGTATTAAACCAAGGCTGTAATATTTCTATGATTCGTTCACGTCTGTGTGATTTAAAAACAGAATTTGAATGTACTAGAAAAAAAATGTACATATATTTCATTAGTAAAATATCATAACAATAGATTTTAAAAGCAGAACCGTCTGTGATTTTCAAGGACATTAAGTAACAAATAACTGTTTCTTAGGTAGTTAAATATTCAAAAGATGCTAGAGAGAATTAATTAGCTAATCATTTGTGTCATACTTATATATTACAGATGAAGAGACAGGTGGATTCGAGGGCATTAGACCATTTGTAGCAACACCAGCGTACAAAGCGTTGAATATTGGTTTTGCGTTAGACGAAGGAGTAGCATCGTCGACCGATGATGTTTACGCTATTTATCAAGATCGGAGAGCATGGTGTAAGATACTAACTAATAATTCTTTGGAATAAGAAATCAAGTTCAGCATCAAAATTATAGATGATAGGTCCAAATAATAAACGTATTAACTTTCTTTTTTTAACCGACTTCAAAGAAGGAGGAGGTTCTCAATTCGTCGGAATGTTTTTTTAATGAATGTTACCACGTTGACCGATTTCGATGATTCTTTTTTATTTGAAAGGTAATATGTACTTTGGGAATGGTCCCATATAAATTGGGTTAAGTTCTGCTGATGATGGAATCTTAAGAAAAACATCAAACATTGCATTAACTCTACACCACAACAACTTATTTTGTATCAATAATATTAACAACTTATGACACCCTATATTTTTGACAATTAATGTGAACCGATTTTAATGATTATTTTTTATTGAATAACTTATACTTCAAAGATAGTAGATATACTTAAAATGTGTGGAAAAAATGTCAACCCCAAGGGTGGAAAAATAGGAAAAGAAATCGGTGTTCAGCAGTTAAGTTTTGTTTGCACTCTTATTATTCGTTTCGATGAGAACTATAAACTATAAACTATAAACTTTAAAAACTATAAAGTTAAAAATAATATTCATATTCATTTATTCACTTTATAATTTGACACATACCTAAGTAGGTACCTAATCAGTTGCTTTTGGAGTCGGTGCCAGCTAATCAGAGTTTGAATGTTTTCGTTGCATCGACTCGTGTTAATATTAAGTATTTTTAGCTTGTAAGTTTTTTTAAGAAAATTTATTTATTATTTGGACTCGAGGTAGAGGCATACAGCAGCAAAAAACCAATAAACCATAGATATTATTTTTGAATCACAGATCAACTTGCCCTAAAACCATGAAATCTTGAAAACAGTAAAACGTTTTTACTACTTTGGATTGGCACCGTTACAATGTTCATACACATAAATCAATCATATCGCTGACTTGTTACAGCTATAGAAATAACAGTTAGAGGAAGTGGCGGCCATGGATCAACAATGCCAGCTGATATCGCTATCAAAAAGGTATAATTTATTATTACTTTATTTTCTAAACTCCTAACATAACAGGGACATTAAACGCACTTACGCACAGATACCTAGACCGTGTCCAGGGTTAATCGTTATCTAACTATCCCGGGAACATGCAAAGCCCGGTTTTGGTTTTCTGCGACAAACTGAATTGGGATGTTGAGACTATTGACAATCTATGAATTCCGTGACAACATTTCTATTAAATAAATCGGTTTGATGGCGTGGAGAGATACATATTTTAATTTTTTAAGGATTATTTAGGGCTTCAAATCACCGGTAGAGATAAGAGGAAAAGTTTGGTAGAGGTTTCGTACCCAAAGGGTAAAACAGGACCCTATTACTAAGACTTCACTGTCCGTCTGTCTGTCTGTCACCAGACTATATCTCATGAACCGTGATAGCTAGACAGTTGAAATTTTCACAGATGATATATTTCTGTTGCCGCTATGACAAGAAATACAAAAATCAGAATAAAATAAATATTTAAGTGGGGATATTAATAACGATAACAGGTAGACGCTTGTAATATTTACAGAATATTATAGAAAATGGTACAGAACCCTCCGTGCGCGAGTTCGACTCGCACTTAGCCGGTTTTTTATCTCGATTCGTCTTTCAACGGTGGGTATATAAAAAAGTGCTTTATCATGGCCATCATTTCAGCCATAGGCCGTCATAGGCGAGGGCCTGGTGCTACAGCGGCCTACAGCTACTGGGGAAGCCTTGAAATTAATAAATTGTCAGTTTTGGAAATAAATTTTAAAAAATTATTTATAAAAAGTAGGATCACAATTGATTAGTGATGTCAAAAACCAGTAGGTATAGTACGGAGCTAGTCATGCCCTAATTTACTATTTGTTAAAAATACAACATGAACCTTTCGACAAACTGTTAAAATCTACGTCTACAGTCTTCTAGGAAACAAAGTTATCTTTATTGTGGAATACTATTTTATATACTTAAGTAAATATTTTCGCCACCAACAATGTGAATATGATTTATTATCATAAATAAGCATGATTGTTATATAATCAAACCGGAGATTTGTATTGAATTAAGCTTCTTACTATTTATAATACAACGCAAATAATATTTTGTTTTACTTTCAGCTACAAAGGTTAATAAATGTGATGATGGAGTACAGGGAGCCACATGAATCAGCTCTAAAATTTGTATCTTTTGTAGAATACGGGCAATACACGTCTCTTAATATTGATATAATTAATGTAAGTATAAGTTACATAAGATACCTAGTCCAAAATATACGGATAGATATTATTTTTACACAGCTATTCCAGTGACCTAGCTATCGAGAGGCGAAAGGAAAATATTCGTGCACAAGCAGATTTTTCGAAAAAAATATTATTATGTCACTTATGGGGTAAACAAAAATAACCCAAAAACTCGAGTATATCTTGATCGCAGAGCAAATTAATTTTTTCGTTGTATTCGTAATTGCCAAGACAAGGTTTGTATGAAAATAACAATTCGGAAAGTAAGTAGTACTTATGTACCTACCTATCCCGGAAATTTTCAGACTTAGGAAAAACTGAATGTTTCTTTGGGGATTTTGCTACTGACGCAAATAATTGACAGCTGTCTTGTCGGGATATCTCTTTCGTTCAATGGTTTTTGACTGATAGCTACAAATAACGAATATTTAAAAGTTAAAATAGGTTTTGCCAAATCTGATTGAAATGTCCTTGTGATTGAAGCTCGTGGCGCGTTTCTGGCATATCTGAAGCCAAACTAGAACAGAAACTATCGAAAACAGCTATACTATAGGTATACTGATACAGTATTGTAGAGATCAGTGCTTCGATTGTTTATAATTTATAGGCAGCAATACTATCGATATATTGCTCTCTGTCAGAAGCATTGTAGAAATCGATATAACTAACTATAGTTATATCGACTACTACTTAATAGTAGACGCTATCGATAGACTATCAGTATGCTATCGATCAGCAACACAAGGGCAAGTCGGTCCCCTCATATTTGAGAGGGGTACCTACTGAAAAACTTCACATTGGTAAATCTTCTATAGTCTACTAGCATTAAGACTCAAAAATCGACTCTTGCAGATGTGTGTTCAATAACAGTAAATAAGAGTCTAAGTATTAGGTACTTAACTTTACAGGGTGGATTGGCGGCAAACATTATACCAGAGACGTTCACTTTGGTCGCTGACATGAGACTTTCTCCCGCAGAAAATGCAACTGAAATGATGTCCATGGTAAATTATTTATGTAATATTATTTACAGTTATTGTTTCTGAGCTATTAGGTAATTGTATATTCTGTGACCGTTGTCTTAATAATGCGTATACCTTCATACCATGCGCATGCATATAAACTTATAACTAAAATTAAACTTAATGACACTGATCGATTTAATCACTGGGCTTTCAAAAATGCCACCAATATTTTCTGCCACGGGTAAGCGGAACGCGAAGGGTTATGGTACCTTATAATTATTATTGTGTCCCGTTGCACATATTGCATATGAGTATTCGCAATGAAGGTGTCACTTTTAACACTTGAAAAGGTCTTGTCACAGATTTTAGAGAACTTTGATATGTAGACAATAAAAGAATTAAATTAAAAGAAACTAAGTGTTTGAACTACTATTTACATTCTTCAATCAGCGCCTCTGAACCATGTATGATATCCAGGGTTCTTTTTCGTAGCCTCCATTTTAGCACACTGCCACCACAAAATATCGCGTTATCTTGCAATTTTACATTCTTAAATTGTGGAGTTCTCTGTACACTACGCCACAGAAAAAACCTAGGTCAATAATTGTTAAATTGAAAAATATAAATATTTTAAATAATGCAATACACTGTTACATATCAGGCCTTAATGATCAAAGTAAAAATCTACTTAATTGAGAATTTTATTTTGAATCTAGATGTAATTCTACTATGGTACCTACTTACTTGTTCCTAAAATATTTTTTTATTTTATTAAAGTAAGTTTGTATGTACGAATCTTTTCGACTTTATTATTTCTATTTAGGTGTATTCGTGGGCGGCGTTTGCTGGTAATGGGACAACAGTGAACTTTTTGAGACGTGAAATGGAATCCCTAGCGACGCCAATAGATGAGTTCAATCCTTTTTGGGTCACCATGAACAAAACTATTACTGAAATGTAAGTTTGATTTAGAGATAGATTTATAAAAATATGCGCCAAAAAACACTAATGCGTTCTCACACGGAGCAATGGAAATAAGATCAGAACCCCAATGCCCGTAATTTAACAATAGGTAGTTGCAATCCAGTGTCTACACGGCCCCAGTAACATTAAGATCAAAAACGGTATTCTCATAAACATAAAAAAATGCTATTATAGCTCTAAATGCGACTGAAAATTAAAGAATCCAAAATAATATATATTTGACAAAATAATAGATATTTCAATATGTTTGAATGATTTTTACAAAACATATTTTTGAGATTTTTTATATTCCTAGATTTAAAAAAAACTTGCATGTTGTTTTAAAATTTGTTTTTATCAATTACATGCTTTGTTATATCTATGATAATATAACACTTGAAAAAAATCGACTGCCACCACCTGAGCAGTCGATTTTTTTTCAAGTGTTATATTATTACTCTATGTTTGTTCGATTCATCAGGGGATACAACCTTGTGCCGATTGTGTGCACGGCGACGACGGATATGATGCACGTGCGCAAAGCCGGCACGCCGGCCATCGGGTTCGCGCCCGCGCGCCGCACTACATCGCGTATGCACGCCGCCAACGAATACCTTAACATTGACGTCTTCCTGGAAGGCATAGAGGTCTACGTCTACCTAATCACCAACCTGGCGAACGTGCCAGAAAACTAACTACACAACCCTGTGCTCGAGCTTTCAAAAATTACGACGTCACATTAATCCGAATGTGACATCGTAGTTCTTGAAAATTTATTTAGCAATTGCCATACAACATCGTTTACTATGGGAACATCGGAACCGCAAGTGAATGTTTTCGCCACAGCCATACTATCAATGACCTTAATAAGAGATAATGGAGCATTGGGACGTGTACCTTTTGCCCGGATAAAGGCCTACATTGATTAAATGAATATATCAATAATGTCAAACGTATTTGTTTTTTTCATCGTCAAGCTCTTCTATGCTCAATACAGAGACGATCAGAAAAAGATAGACAGAACCTGTCATAATAATCAAGTAAAGCCAGATTGTTCGCGCTGTGTTCGTTAAGTCCGTGTACGTACACCAATACTAATGTGTGTGTAATGTTACATGGATTAGATGGCTAGATCGTGGGGTAAAATGGAATTGGAAAGTACCATTTCTTGTAATTATAAATAAAGTGAAATTGTATAAATTAATGGATTTTAGGAACTTTGAAAATAAAAAATACTACTTATTTACTTATTTTATTTTGGAGTCTAAAAACCTTGTGACTATAAAGAAGAACCTCAACAATTGCGCTGTTTAAAAAAAAGCTAGTTTTTACCTATGCAATGTTTTAATCACATCTCACACTGAATGAATTCGAAGTCATGTGATTTCTTAGAAGTGAATTACAACATTTTCTTGTGTACCTACCAGCCTCCCTATACTAGCATGAGCACCAAAACACGATATGATTTAGCGATATATCGACACCAACTGTAAAATTATGATAGATATAGCCGCCATTATGATTTTTATCGGAATAGTGATTATAATATGTGACGTCACCGGCACGGCGATTCAACATGGCGGCTATATCTGTCTTTTTTTTTTGGTGTCGATATATTGCTTTATCATATCGTGTTTTGGTGCTCATGCTAGGGGGGCTGGAAGGATACTAGACAAAATATAGGGTGAATAGGCTAGTTTCCTGGGTTAAAAAAACATTATTCTATTTAATCCGTCAGTTAGATTATCAAAAAATATTGGACCCATATTTTGTCTTTTTAGTTTTTCGTGGCACGGTCGGCCAAGAAAGTGGTCAGTTTTGGCTAAATTTCATAATTATGTAAGTAAAATAGCGATAAGATTGTACTCATGGAGTTATTACCTTTTTAACAATGAAAGAGATAAACAATTATGTTGTATTATTTGTTACTGACATTTGAGTTTGATTTTTGTTATTAACGCATTAAACTATTATTTCCAACAAACAATATTCATAATATTATGTTCAATGAAAACAATTGTATAATGACATTTCTTTATTCATAATCATAATATTTTATTTGCATAAGAACATGGTATATAAGGTGTTAAAAAATCAATGTCAAATATTTTAAGGGGTAACTGAGACTACCACATGGATCATATTTAAGAGAAATTTAAAACTATAGAACGGATTTGAATAAATCGAAAAAAGAAAATGTTTATTGATATAAATAATTTATATCATCCTGTACATGATCGCAAACTCCCACAAACGCAAACAAACACTCTCGCACGATGCTAATACTAGTCAAAACCCATTCATAATCCCTAGGATCTCATTCATGCGCACATAAAATCATACGACACACAAGCTCATGCTAGACATTGGGTGTGTGTGTATGAATGAATTTTCTTTGAGATAGAAACACTGTTATCATTTCTGTCTCACTCGTTTCATGTCATTGTTGTTGTGTGTGTGTGTGTGTGTGTGTGTGTGCATGTGTATGTGTGACGTACCTACTCCTTTTAGATAATTGCCGCGAGTTGCAGAAAGGCTTAAGAAAGCTAATTGTATGGGTTATCTGTCAAAACAAGTGCCAGATAGGTTATCCAGAACTTATCAGCAAGTATTGAAACTGGGCCTTATTATCTTTAAAGACGACTTATAGCTATAATGCAGGTCTGTAACATAACGTTCGTACACAAAATAGAAAAATAAGTGTTAATGCTGTCTTTAAAGATAATACATTCTTCAGCAACTGACAGTTTGTCACTTTATGTTGTAATTTTAATGTTAATTACTTCTATCAGTTCTTACGGTAAAATAAAAATACAGTTAAATTGAAAAAAACATTTTTAATTAAATTACACATGTTGACAATTAATAAATACACTTATTACTAAAAATATCACTTTTATTTTAAGAACACAAAACAAATAAAGAATTTCCACCTCCCATCACACTTTTCCAGGCTTTGGACTGGCAAGTAAGCGTAAAATAATTTATTACTCATCACCTGATTTAATGCAACATAATTCTATGGAGATAGGTACTACTAGGCTATTTCTATCAGTCAATGCAGATAACAAGGTTTACTTACTCTTACTTGGCGTGTTTAAAGGTAGTTCATTATTATGTACAAAATCACAGTCACTTATTTAAAAAATTATTTACAATAGTTGTTGGAAGTGCCCCCCATTCTCCTGAATGCAAAGCGCAGCCCTTTTTAAAATATGCCTATGCACACGCACTAAACTTTCACTGTCGCCGCGCATTGTTTCAAAAGCACTAATGATTCGTGCTTTTAATTGCTCGGCACTGGTGATGGTGTGGCCATCTTGACCATACACGAGATCCTTAGCACGGCCCCAGACGTGGAAGTCCAGCGGCGTCAGGTCTGGCGAGCGTGCTGGCCAAGCAATAGGCCCACCGCGTCCGATCCACCGATCCTGAAAACGTGCCGTCAGGTACTCGCGGACATGGCGGTCGTAATGCGCGGGCGCGCCGTCGTGTTGGTAGTGCATCTGCTGCATAAGATTTAGCGGCACATCTTCTAACAACTCCTCCAACTCTCTTTCAAGGAATTCCAAGTAAACGGCGCCATTCAGCCGATTAAAAAATACTGGTCCTATCAGCTGATGTCCTAGTAGCCCAGCCCAAACATTCACGCTGAACCGCGTCTGAAAATGATCTGGACGCGCCAGATGTGGGTTCTCCTCAGACCAATAGTGAGCATTGTGGATATTGAACATGCCCACTCTGGTGAGGGTGCACTAATCCGTCCACAATATGTTGGCTAGGCTGTTACGCCGGATCCACTGACAGAACTCCACGCGTGGCGCGTAGTCCTGCGGCATCAGCTCCTGCACTCTCGTGAAGTGGTAGGGGTGTCTTCGCTCCCTCTTTAGCACTTTCCACACATACACATGGTTAGTGTTGAAAACGGCAGCAGCATCCCTCGTACTGGCGGTCGGGTGGAGCTCGAAGAAATTCAGCACGTCCTCTTCAAGCTGTACTGAAGTGCGAGGTCTGCCAGCGTCACCAGAAGGCATGAACCTACCACTTTCACGAAACCGTTGTTCAGCCTCTAAGATTGTGCGTGGACACACGCGCACACCGTGCCGTTCGTGGAACAGCCTTACTGCTTCCACTAAACTGTAGTTTGCCTCATGGTAGCACATAACCATGTTGAGGTAATCAGAGTCCGAATACCTGTATGGCATGGTGAGACTTCGCAATTAACGTCAAACACAAGAGAAGGTCTAGCGCCGATTGATTGATTGTTGTGACTGTTTTGCAATTTGCAGGAGTAATAATAAATAAAAAGCGCATACCTATGGCACGTGTAAGTGTAGCGTTAGCAAAAAAAAATCACTCAATTATTTGGTGTTATTGTTTTTTTGGTGTAATTATTTTTTACTTATCAATTCGAATCTTGTATTACCATGCTAAACTACAAATTAAGATTGCTACTAGTTCTTACCAGTGATACCAAATCAAATAATAGGTACAGTACGCGGCGGTAGTATGCAGTATGCACATCGAGCTAAAAAGAGAGATAATCAGTGCGACAGAAACGACGTTCTATGAAAGCCGAAACTAACCGATTATCTTACTCGTTAGCTTGATGTTCATTCTAGTAGTAGTAGCTTAGCAATCTTAAGTTTTCAAGGTACTAGCCAGTTGTACCCTCCCTCCCTCCCTCTTTAGCTCCATGTGCGTGCATTCCCTACCGTCGGATACTGTAAGTACAAGTATTCAACATTTTATCCTTTACGTTGAATAAACAGCAATCAAAAATGTATCTGTCTAATCACTAAAATGCATTTATCATGTAAATTTACTATGTATCTACATGTGGTGAAGTAGTCGCAGTCAACTTCCAGACGGGATTCAGAAAAATGTGTTAAATTATGCCCCGTTGGAGTGTTTGGGAGACGAATAACAGTTTCGTTGTACAGGGTATACCCCAGTTTAACCTTATTGATACCTATAAATTATTGCGTACCTACGCAACGTCTGGCTCATTGACTTTACTTTTAGTTCTTAGTAAATAAACCAACGCACAACACAAAGCATAAAAAATCATTTAAAAAGCAGGTTCAAATTAATTGTTATTTATTTTAGATAAGCGTACTCGTCCTTAACCTTAGATCAAGGTCAGTAAGAGTACTCCGAAACATAACTAGTTTGCCGGAGATCGGATCCAAGACCTTAACCTTACCCTAAAAGCACTTAGCCATCAATCCTTTTTTAATTCATAAGAAATGTAAAATAAGAAACTGCTTTTGTTAACAGTACTTTCTCGGTCTTTCGGCATTTCCTAAATCGTGTGTGTTCCGCCGCCCTCAGAAACTTAAAAAATAAAATCAACCTTATGATAACGAATTAGAATCTAAAATTGAATATCGACTGTTTTTAAAGCGGTATCTTTGACTCGCATTTGGACAAATGCCGCCTTTACACTAAAATTTTGAAATTTAATTCGATTTACATCGATTTAGAGTTTATAATTGAATAAAAGTCGTTCGTCCTTTGGCAGATTTTGGCAATAAATCATAGTAGCACGCACACAAGCGAGCGTTTCTTGCTGTACGGAGTAGTTTGTCCGTAGTAGTGATCAGGTGTTATAGGATGTTGATATTTGAGTTTATTATCAAACTTTCGATCGTGTTTTTCTCGAAAACTAAGGCTTAAATTAAAAAAAATTTCATACAAAAATTGTTAGTCACAACGTAAACTCATTACCCTTAAAATATTTGACACTGATTTTTTAACACCTTATATAATATGATACATTATAAAGGTGCCTTGCCAGGATTACGAGCATGCAAATATTAACTAAATTAAATGTAGGTACATGATGCGTGAAATAATTGTAATAAATACTTAGATTAATAAGTTAATAATATCGATTGGAATACAAAATAATATTATCACATACCTATTTAAATTGGTCAAATTAAATGGAGTCAATGAAATGTGCAGTCACGTAGTTTGTTTAGGTCATAAATTCTTTGGTCAATAAGCCACTTGTATACAGCCACAGATACACAACTTGTCGTACTTTTGCAATTTTGGGATGACACTTAAGACTAACCTGTTTTGGTTTCTTTGCCTTGAGTTTCATCGAAACCAGAGGAAAATCTCTTTTTGCACTGAAATAAAAATATAATAAAGACGTCAAGTAAAGACGTCAAACTGTGAAGTATATTGTGATTAAATGACTTCTAACAATCCTATTAATTATTTCATATAATATACATGTGACTTTAGTTCGTAAACAGAAAAAATAGCTTCGGTAATAAAATTTTTAGACCTCAAGAAGGATGATTGACCACTTTCTTGGCCGACTGTACGGCAGTATCGACTCAAATAAAATTAATTATTAAAAAATCTACTTAGACTACCCTGCTAAGAAACGAAATTAAAGGGTTCCTCTTATATTCATAAATGTTTCACAAAATGGTGTAATGTTTCTATAAACTTACATACATAAATTAATCCTGAAAACATTACAATATTTTTATGGGCAGTCGTGTAATAAATAAAAAATAGCCACGAATCACATTAATTTCAATTTTAAATTAGCTATTCGCGCTGCTGTAATAGTGGCAACACGGAGTGCCTATACTGAGGTTTTGTGTTTCAAATTGAGATATTTATGATTTCGAAGAAAAAAAAATCAAAATTGATATTTTAAAATATTATATACCTGTGATATTAAACTGATCCACCTTGTTTCTGCTTTTCAGAACAATTTTTGCACTTCTTTACAACGCAAGATGCCATTTAGGTCTCGTGCGTGACGCCTGTTCCTAGTAGCACACGCTGTCACACTGCAAGTCAAATCAGATGACTTTGTTATTTCAGATGACTTTGAATACCGTCACTCGGTACTTTGACAGGTTCGGTCTATGTTATTCTGATAGTCTCTGGCTTAATAGAACTGGCTGATCTCACTACAAATATGAACAAATCTTATTTAGAATTTAAAAATAGCAATAGACTTCAACTAAAAAATATTTTTGATTATTACCATTTCGAAAGTAGTACTCCGATTTGTCAATTTATAAAAAAAAGACAAGCCCAAAAGTCATTTTCACCGAAATTGTGTTTTTATTGTAGTGTAGAACCTTGCCTTTTTCATTTTGCCGGCGACCAACACCCAGGGGATCCTAGGGGTCGCAATCGCAACCCATTGAAAACACTATCCTAGTACAATTACATTATTTTGCTGCAATCATACAATATTTTTGAATGATTTTTACAAAATATCTAGATTATAAACATATCAAACGAGAGCAAATAATTATTTTAGTTTATTTATAGTCATAGCGTTTTTATGATTTTTTTAGATTTACCCATTAAAATTTACCAATAATAAAAAAACAATTAATTTCTGTAAGGGCCGATTTTTCAAATGGCAGATAACTTTTATCTGACGAATAAAATTGACACATATTTTCTATAGGAAAACTGTCAACATGTCAAACTTATTCATCAAATTAAAGTTATCTGGGTATTGAAAAATCGGCCCTAAATAGGCCAAAATTAAGCACACACGTTCCAATTTTTTTTTACCCTAGTACTACTTCGGAAGATTATTATGGGCTATCGCCGAAAAGACGCAGCGCAAAAAACTCGGTCAATGTTGTCAGCATCTTTAAAATAGTTTGTTTACAATATAATACTTAATACGTACCTGTGTGAGCAGGGCAGTATTTAATTCCAGTCATTTTTGTCATAACAGTATTTAAAAAAAAAATCTTAACATGCATTATACAATGTTTTCATTAAATAATCTTAGCATGCGATTTAAATTTAAACATGGGTAGTTCAACAATAGACTGTGGTAGTTAAAAAAGCGAATACATTTCCCCATAAACGAATTACTCACTATAAGCAGTCTGAAATTTGGAACAGCAAGTTTATCTTTATCTTTATTATATAATTATAATTATGTTTGCCACTTTTCTTAAGGAATTGATGCAAGTTTTTGCGAATGTACGAGTACATAATATTTTCATAAATGAATTAAGAGGCCACTTCTCCTCCTCAATCAGTTCTTATAACGAGTCGGAGGTTCGAGTTCGGGGTCTAAGGTTGTAAATTGCCCGTACAGCTCTCTTTTATAGTACCAAGATAGATTCAATATCTGATTCTGAGCCCCATATATTCCCTATGACATTATACTATGAAAGAAGCTAAATACACTAATCTTGCCGTTCCAACATCAGTCCATTGTTTTATCTTTTTCACAGCATAAGCAGCTAAACTAAGTCTTTTTGACAGAGTCTTAATATGAGCAACCCATTGCAGACGAGAATCCAAAGTCAATTCCAAATGGGTAGTGTAATTACTAGTATCCAATTGTTCACCTTTAACAATGAAATGTTGTGAGATCTGCCTTACATTTGGCACTATAAATTTTATGCATTTCGTTTTGTTTGCATTGAGCTAAAGATCGTTAGTACTAAACATAGATTACCCCCAATAGATACCGCATGTCGAGAGTTTTGTAAGGATTAAAAGTCACCAAAGTTTGAGGAAAGTGCGGGTTGCGGAGAGCGTGTCAAAGGTGATTTGATTGGCTATTTCAAGGACAAGCTTGCATTAGTCCCTCCCACCATTGCAAATAGTGTTAGGGCATGCATGTGATTTCGACAACTGACAGTCGATAAATTAAAGACAAACTCATATTTTTTTAGATTATAATATTATATGTATTACTTACTATTTACAATTTTCTTTCATGACCAATTATATTTTATTTATTATAGGGGAGAAAACAGTTTAGGTACATTTAAATATACATGTTCATAGATGTAGTACAAAAACGAATGTCATAAAATAGAAGTGATGAGGAAGAAAGAAAAAAAAATGTTTAATGCGAAAGTAGTTCTGTCTATTTCTCTGTCATGTATTGGACATCAAGTAAGTCAATATTTTCATGGCCAAACGACTGGGTCAATTTTGATGAAATTTGGTGCGAAGAAAGTTTGGGATACAGGGAAGGATTACGGAGGACAGTTAATATGACCTTCAATCAAGTATCTTAATTAAGGCGAAATGAAACTCCCGAGCAACACTTAGTTATTCACAATAGTGTTTGGGTGTAGATATATGTGTAGTCCTATGAGTTAACTCTTGGCATCAGATGGTAGCCAAAGCTACTACCATCCACTACATTACCTTGATTTAATTATTTTATTATCATTTTTGTTACTCGTCATTGCCAGGCTTGTTAATCGGTTTTTGGTTTTTATTTACCCGACTGCAGAGAAGCCAAAAAAGAGGGTTATGTAAATAAATAATCTATTTATATAAAATAAAGTCAGGTTAGTTACACCATTTATAAGTCAAGAACAGCTGGACCGATTTTTATGATCTTTGGTTTTTTTGGAACCATGGAACGGTACGAAGTTTGCCAGGACAGCTAGTAATAAATATAATAAATTAATATTGGACAAAATCACATACATTGCTCTGATCCTATGATAAGTAGCTTAAGCACTTGTGTTACAGAAATCAGAAACATCGACGGTACCACAACACCCAGACCCCAGACAATATAGAAAAGTTATTTTTCTACATTGACGGTATGCTCGCCTCTCGGCTACAGAGGTCGGACATTGAGGAAATCTAAAATATTTATTAAAATAATAAAATTATCGACATATTTTTAGGAAATAGTTATGACAATAGCTTTAAAGAAGAAAGAGACAACGTAATGTACAAATGCAAATGAGTGAAAGAGTCTTTTCAAAAAGACATCAACGCGTGCTTGTTGGGAAAATGCATGCTTACTAAAAAGAACCATTATAACTTGAGCTCTTCTTGTCTGGTCAACGCAAATGTATTTACTTACCGATGAAATGTTACACCATCATTTTTAAATTTGATGTCCTTGTCGACTTCTCACACCATTTCACGGCACAAGTGGTCATTTGATCTACATTAATTGCTATAATATATTTTTAAAACTTCGAAAATACGCGTAACGCACAGGTCTAATATCTGGACGCTACTGAAATGGCAATCCATGTGGCCGAGTAATGTGAGTGCAAATGCACTCACATGTGGTGCGCGTGGATTGCCCTTTATGCGGAATCTATTGGGGGTAATCTATGGTACTAAACCAATGCAGAGATGCTGCGAGAGGGCATTATTAACACTGTCTAAAGATTTTTGATCTCTTTTAATTTTAAAGATTAGTGATGTATTATCTGCAAATAATACCACCTCACATAGGTTGTTTGCAAAGTAACGATTGTCATTAATATAAATTAGAAATTGCAGGGGTCCTAATATTGATCCCTGCGGTACACCCATGGTAAGAGGCGACCCTGAAGACTCAGTTCCATTTATACATACTTTTTGAGTTCTGCCTGTAAGATAAGAGTTCAATAAATCCAAGGACTTCTTTGAAACACCATAATGTCTCAACTTTTTTAGTAAAGTTTGATGATTTACAGCTACACAATCGAAGGCCTCAGTGAAGATCACAGAAAATACCCAAAGCATCTTGCTTACTCTCCCAAGCATCGTCGAACAAATGTTTTAAGAGTGCAACTCATTACAGTACAGCATCAGTAGTATTTCTAAAAAAAATTGTGAACCCAAAAGCCCCTAATTCCTAGATAAAAAAAACTTGCGGTAATGTATGGTTTTTATATTTAATTCGTATTAAGATTGAACCTCTTAACTAATGTAAATAATATAAGTAATTTTTATTTAAAAAAACTGATAAGCTAAAAATAATATTAACACAATATAAGTTAATCAGTTACTTTTAGAGTCGGTGCCAGTCAATGTGAGTTTGAATGTTTTCGTTTGCACCGACTCCAAAAGGTACTGATTAGGTACCTAGTTATATGTGTTAATATTATTTTTAGCTTATCAGTTTTTTGAAGTATGGTTGTTTTTTTTTTATTTAACTTTTTCATCTGTTTTCAATCCTCAACAAGTGCAAACAAAAGTTAACTGCTGGACAAAGATATCCCCTATTTTTACATTCTTAGCGGTGAATTTTTTTCAACTTATTTTCAATATTCTTACTATCTGCGAAGTAAAAGCTATTTAATAAAAAAATAATCATCAAAATCGATTCACATTTGCCGACGATATTGGATAACATAGATACAAAATCAGTTGGCGTTGTATGGAGTTCATGCAATGTTTGATGATTTTCTTATAGATCATCGGAACTTGACCAAATTTATATAGGACCATTCCGAAAGTATTCCGTTTCGAACAAAAAAAAACATCGGAATCGGTTAATGTCGTAACGAATGATCGCTGAACATACATAAAAAAAAAGATTTCGACGAATTGAGAACCTTCTATTTTTTGGAATAGGTTGAAAAGGAATAGGTAATCGCGTAAGATTTTTACCTAAAAAATAAAGTAGAACTTTTGTGAAACTATTGCGCAGCTCATATGAGCTATATATAATTAAATATTTAATTTACAACTAAGTATCATATTTAATTTACAACTAAGTATCATTACCAAGAAAAAACGAATTCCAACAAAACATTTCGGATCTACAGCTCAACTTTTACACTTAATTAGTCATCACTCGCCAGGTTTATGTTCTGAGAAACGAACCCAATGACAGTTTTTTGTTAAAACAAGCAGCCACGCGGCAATTTGGATTGGGTGACGTAATATGTGGGTGGTAGGTATTTCGTTGGCGCTTGAGGTTTTCCTGAACGGCTAAAGACCTACCCACAAACTCAAAGCTGTCCATACGTAGATAAATTGCAGTGGAAATGAGATTATATAAAAAAATATGAGAATGCCGTTTTTTTGCGGACCCTGGGCTCCAAAGCAATGGCTTTGGACGCAACCGGGATTGACTGAATAGGTGAAGAAGGAGGAGACGAAAATGCCGTTTTTGATAGTAATGTTTCTGGAACTAAAGTTTAACTGGAAAGCGAATAAGTACTTTTAAATTACGGGAATTGGGCTTTAATAACAAGACCTTTTGTAAACTTTGATTTACGTTTGCGTCGCCATTGACAATAAGTTACGCGGAGTGCATCCCGCAACCGTTACGACAGAATTGACAACTGGTCGCCTTGTATAAAAATGGACTTGCCGTCTCGAGCATTAGACTGACCCTTGCTACCTCCTTCCTTAAATGGTAATGCCACTCTTACCTTCTCCGCTCGTCTTCACTTCAGTAAAAACGGCCATTTCTTTATATGCAAAACCGATTTATTCGTCTCCTTCCTTGTGCACCACGTTAGGAAACTCACCCTAATATAGGATTTTGTTTTGTTCATCAGGGGATACAACCTTGTGCCGGTGGTGTGCCCGGCGACGTCAGACATGATGCACGTGCGCAACGCCGGCACGCCGGCCATCGGGTTCGCGCCCAAGCGCCGCACCACATCGCGCATGCACGCCGCCGACGAGTACCTCAACATTGACGTCTTCCTGGAAGGCATCGAGGTCTATGTCTACCTAATCACCAACCTGGCGAACGTGTCCGCAAACTAATAACACAACCCTGTGGTCGAGACTTCAAGAATTACGACGCCACTGGCCACATTCACAAATGTACTAACATCGTAATTCTCGAAATTTTGTTTAGCCATTGCCATACATGTTCTTTTACTATGGAAACATCGAAACTGCAAGTGAGTTTTGCCACAGCCATATCAATATTCTTATTAATAGATAATGGAGCATTGGGGCGTGTATTGCCCAGTAGTGGGTCTTTAATGAATAAATGAGCATCATTAAGTATTTCTATTTTTAAATGATGTCCCATAAAAAAGTTGTTGTAGCCTATAAATACCTACTCAAATCATGGATCACAAACCCTATAGAGTAGAAATGGCATTTATTTTGTGCTACAAAAAATTCGTCACTATTTTATTTGTGACTGTACTTTTGCTTGCTTTTAATATACACGATGACGTGTTTATAGGTAGGTACTTTTAAATCAATGTTATTAGCAGTGGTTATTAGTAAGTACTTAAATATAAATATGCCAATACTAATTGTTTTTTTATTAGTTAGCCTCCTTTTTAGGAACCCTAACCAGGTAATAAGTAGTAAGTAACCAAAGAACCCTTAGGCGCTGGCGCATACGACGAAGCGGGCAGGGCGGGGCGACGCGGGTCGGACAATTTCGCCGCGAACGATAGAACATAGGAAATCGTATACTGCAACGCACACGGGCGGTCAAAATCGACCGCGCCGCCATGCCAGTGCCCGCTGGGTATTGTGACGAGCGTCACATTTTTAGGATGCATTACAGTCGTCAGTAAAAAATGTGTGGACTGTGTACCTCGTACAATCAAAATTTTACTACTACCCCGTTATGCCACGAAACCGGACACAATGGACATGTTATGTTACGCGGTGTGTTACCACAATAGAGGGTGCCCGGGTGGTTTGAGCTTGACAGATTACTACTTACAGTATAACTCGACTTATTTGCGTACCTAGCTACATGGCGTCATCAGTAGGCAGCCCAACATTATTAAGACAATACCTTAACCCTTTCCCTGTCCAAACGTAGACACAATAGGCAAAAATGATATGAAACATGTGATTCATCGTAAATGTAACCTTTTAATTCGCTACTAACACACACTCCACAATCCTAAACCTAATACCTACCCTACTAATCGCTGCAGTATTGTAGGGAGGTACAAAGGACAACAATAGCACTTTACGTTTGAGTAAATATTGGGTCGCGTCTTCTCGGTCACACGCAGCTAACGGCTCATTTGATCTCCACACCAAACCACAGATTACAAAATAGACGGACACGTACTCAAATATCAAAACTGGATGTGCAAAAGTTAAAACAATTTGTGTGGAAACAATACTTTGGAGATAAAACGTAACTTGAAAATTCCTGGGACCTATATTAATGAAATATGAATTATTAATTCTACTTAACAAACTACAAATTAAATACCTTCCTATGATTATACGATGCCTGTTAAAAAAACGACTACCTAAGTAGCTCAACATTAAAAGCACATTCACATCACTCTCGAACCCTTAATAAGTGTAATAATAAAATTGTCTTGGAGTTACTTACCTACCTACCGCAGTGAAGAACACATTTCAGTCACTTTAATAATTTCGCCTTTGTTTCTACGTTTGCACCAAAATCTTTAGACCAACAATCGGCACTCTCCGTAATGGGTGCCTTCCCATCGTACGTGCCGGGACATTTTTAAAAGGACTTTTTCGCGACCGCCGGCGTGTTTGAAGAGCCGGCGGCGGCGGCCGGATCGCTCGCTTGTCACGCTTTTAGCGTACAAATGAATGTTGCCAAATGATAGGGATTTAGTATGTAAACACTTTAGTATTTGATTGAGGAAAGAATTGTGATAGCTGCTATAACTTGTTAGGCTTAGGCTGAGGTTAAGAAAGGAATTGGTTTTTTTTTTCATAATTAATTTGTATAATGATAATTCTAAGCATACAAACGCCGAAGTAGGCTGTGCAACTCTATTACCTACGTAAGCTATGCTGATTACGTCGGAGGTTACGCACAGCCTGATTAAACGCCCGCTGTACACTATACGCAGGTACACTGTAGGTACTCCGCTGTAGACACGTCTTTTAACTTATTTTTCATCTTTAATCAATTAATGTCTCCGAGTGCAGCTTAATGACATTGTTTCCTTGGGTCATATAATATTAGACGTTTAGGTATGGAAAGTACACATAGTTTTTTTATGTAAATACCTAATTAAGCTTGTTTTATTTAGCAGACAGACCTAGATGTAGGTAAAAGGAGGTCGAGAAATATTATTAACCATCGTTTTTTAGCGTGATTATCTGCTACGATTCGTAGCCTACGAGAAATTTCTGAATAAGTTAACTACAGCTACAGATCACATTTAACAGTAAGGTAGGTACCTAATATGAATGGCGCTAGGAGGAGTCCCACTAATTCACTATCTCCATATAAATACAACATTCTAGGTATCAAATTATACATTCAGCAAAGTTTTTAAACGGTGGGATATAGTTGGTTGCGACAGGCACGCGGGTTTTAATATTAATTTAGCGCAGACCGCCGGAGGGCGCGCGCGCTAATTGAAATAAATTGTCACGCTGCCTGTCGCCGGGACATAAATCAGAGCCGCCGCCGGCGACCGGTTAAGTGCCTCTACGCGCTACTTGGGGCATTGGAATGGGTAGACAGGACATATTTCGCATGAAATGTCTATCGTAAAATAATTTTCAGCAATATTCGACGCCCTATAACCATGATAATATTATTAATCACAGGATTAATAATTAAAAATATAAAGTGAATTACAATAATAAAACCACATTTTATGCAAATAAACGATTATCTTATCTAATCTTAAAAGCCTTTATTCTACCATACATTTTACAATTTGCTTAACTATTTTTAATTATTCCAAAATTTATGTATAATCACTAATAAACATTTAATATAATAAAATAAATTTCTGAAAAAATAATCTATATTATACATATATAAAAATTAATCTCTATTTCCCTTGGTCATCGCATCACGCGAGAACGGGTGGAACAATTTCGCTGATTCTTTTTTTTGTTGTGTTATTTACTGTCAGGAAAAGGTTCTTTTAAAAGAAAAAAAATTGAAAGTTGCGCAGAAAAATATTTATGATAATCTGAAGACCACGCGAACGAAGTCGCGGGCAATAGCTAGTTTTACAATAAATTAAAAAATAATGATTTGTTCTAATTGCCGTTATGAACATACATAGATCCGAGACGGGGTCTGGTTATTTTTTGAGTTGTAGAACGGTAGTGATTACATACTCTTTCGTAGAATTTGTTAAAATTCACTTAGTTTTTCTTTAGCTAATTCATGTTATTATTTTTACTTTCCTTGTATTCGTAATGAAAATTAAGTTTAAGACTTATTTAGTCTCTCGAAATATCCTCGAAAACCCCGTCTCAGGACTAAATAAGTTACTTTCACCCCTAGGGTTACAACAATGTAGGGTAGACTGGGTACGGTTGTAACAGGGTACGGTTGTAACAACTTGAATATCTCAAAAACTATAAGCCGCACGGGGATGGGTACAAGGGAAGAAATGCGTGGATGATAAGTCCCGACACAATTCTTAGTCTTGTGCCGCATCTCACGGGCTCGTTACGCTTAAAAGGAGGCCTATTATATTTTTTCGACGAAAAGTAAGTTTTGCTGAAATTTTTTGTTTGTAATATAGCTTTATTATTAATGTAGTTATCGTTTCTAAGTGGGTGTGACCGTAATTTTTGTACATTAGAGATTCTATTAAGCTGCTCTGATTTGACATAAAGTATTTACAATTGTGCCTATGACGCTTGTATTTACAAAAATGGGGTTGGGTACGGTTGTAACATTATATTTATAATTGGTTTTCATTGCCGATGCCCAGGACACGAGTGAGAAAGACGTCCAGAGGCGACAAAGACTTATTAATCACAGTACAAGAACGTTTTTGATGAAGTAAAGGAAGGAGCATCGTTGTGGAATGCGGCGGAAAAATACGGGATAAATTATGTGGCTCTCTTTCAATACAAACGAAAAAGAGACGCCGAAAATGAAGGAATGTCATGTGATGATTATTATTGGTTTAAATATCATCTAGAAAGAAAAAAAAATGTTAAATTAATTTTAGTTTTCGTTCTAATTAAATTTTAGAGTCTGTCTAAGACGTGCCTAAAATTTTGTTATTAGTTTAGAAGTACACTATAAAATAGTTCAATGCATAAAAACTGATTTAAATCTTAAACTATGCTTCATTTTTAAGTGTTACAACTGCCCCCCATCGCTGTTACAACCGCCCCTGGTATGGGGTCGGTTGTAACAATTACACACTCTTGAGAAATCATGTAATATTTCCTAAACTATTGTGATTAGGTGTTTGATTTTGATGCTAATCTATAGCCAAAGGACCACCTTTTTATTTTATATACCTTACTCATGGATAATAGCCGAAGTTTCAGTGTGGTAGACAGTTTAATAGAAAATTTTACAACCGTACCCAGTCTACCCTACTATTATAAATGAAATACGCAATAATTACTTACGTATCATGAAATTTACTTTAAATTTATTTATAATTTTACCAACTTAACCAATTTCATATGTCGTATCCTATTCCTACTTATTTATTAACCAATTTTAACCGAAAGAGATATATTACATGCCAAAACTGGCGACGATGTACTGACTTAGCAAGATTTTTCAGAAAAAATTAATTCGTTTGTTTTTAACTGAAGCCTCGCTGATCATATAATTTTGTCTTTTTTATAACGCTCGCTGACTTCGTTAAAAATTGGCCATCTAATGATTTGCGCCAAAATAGCAAAACGGAAACCCTATTGCAGCAGCAGAGTGACATGCTGTCTGTAGGTATGCCAGGGGCTTATATGTCTAACAATCGCAATAAGTTACTTTCACAATTTTAACCTAACCTAATCTTTATCTAGTAAACCCTTTTTTATTTGCCAATTAATGAAAAGAAGCCGATACGACGAGCATAATGCACCTTCGTATTAAAAACAACGTTTTATTTTAAATAGGCTCTGTCTAGTCGATGCTGTGGTCCCGGACTCGGGATGACGCTCTAAGAGACAGCGCGACGAATTAATTCCGCCAAACGCAGGCGCGATTCTTCGTAGTGCTCATTTGTCACCGCACAGGTGTGAGGTCGCACCGCTACTATGTATACGCACTACGCACTCTAAGGGCACGCACTCTCGTCTCCGCGCTAATGTGATAAGACATTGACCATTATTTTGAGTGTCATGTGATGCTCAATATTTTTTCTATGTTTTATAAAAACTACTGTTTTCAGGGCCTAGGTTTAAAGTCTTGAGGCCCTAAAAGGTTAAGGTCAGGTCTTGCCCTAATGGAAATTTGAATGGAAAATGTTAATCTCATACTCATGTCACCAGCAATCGTTATTTTCAGCAATAGGTAGATAATAAATAACTTTTTATTGTTCTCATCTGAGAGTATACAATATCAATTGTGGTATATCTATACCATATTTTAAAAATCTGATGATCACACCTTTTATGATTTATAAATTTACGGTGGCGGCTTATAATGCTGTATTTTGAATGATCCTAAAATCACAAATATGTTGTATTTGTAATTAAAAAGGTCTAATAAATATATAGTCAAGTTATTTAAAAAATATCACAATGAAGATAAATAATAAGAAAAATATATTACAAGACCACATCTATCATTAAACATAATAAATAAATCTGCCTACTCAATTTAGTGATGATCCGCTTCCTCAGCCTAATGACAGCAAATGCAAGGGGCCCTACGAGCAGAGTGCTGTTAAATGAGTCGTCGTTACGTATATGACAGCACATCCACTTTTGTTCTCAGTTACCAAAGCAGAATTCATTTTACACAATGACGTAGCACCGCACTTTAGCGTGAAAGAGAGCGCAGGAATTCATATAAACAGTATTTTGTGAATTTTCAGAATGCTAGCAATGTATACAGGTTTACATTTCAAGATAGTGCCAAATTTTCGGGGGCGATTTAAATTCAGAATTTAATCTATTTACGTAAAGAACAAAACTTTTTTTTAAATTCCTAATTATTCTATTAGCTGTTAAAAAATAGAACTTGGGGAAAAATGATGTTATGTCAATTAAATTGCACCGTATGGTCACTGCAGGTCCTTGTTGGAGCAGCGTTGGCGTACGCCTGTGATCTCTGATGAATGACAATGTACCACAATATTTTTTTCAGAAACTAAAGTATATTTTATTCTAAAAATATACATTATGTTTGAAATTTGGGACTACCTTGCAAAGCAGCCCTGTATCCTTCAGTATAACAAAATACTTTGCGTTTTCCTTTTTTTATATTATGAAAGTACTGTATTGTAGATTTGTATAAGAAATAAAATAAAAACTTTAGTGGACTAGTTGACAAAAAAAGAGAATCATATTTAAATTAATAAAAGCTACTTATTTAAAAAAAATTACAACAGTATTTACATTACGAAGAGGGCTTATAAGCTCCTCAATTTTGCTCCCCATTGGAATGGTCACGCGCGCATTATTTGAATGTTTCGAGTGGTTCAGTGTTGCGCTACCCCTTTTCATTTTTGGTCACCCGTTCATATGTTTTCTATTTTAAAACGGACAATATCAAACGCTATACTGACAATGGTTTTAATATTTTCTTTACATCAAGTACCTACTTGTGGAATAAGGTTTTGATTTTTAATGTTTTAAAAATTAAGCTGTGAGAAAATCCCACGGATTGCAAAATTGCTTTTGCGAAAACCCATGTGTGCTATATAAAACAAAATGATGCGTATGCATATATATGCATAAGAACGGATAATAATGCGGATCTCCTATTAGTATAGGAATATTTTCTTGCTTAAAGGGACTCCAACAACAATAAGATATACTGTAAATCTATTATATAAATCATTAAATAAAAATAATTTATTTTCAGACCAAGAAGTTCATAATTTTGCTAGTAACAATTCGACCTTATATACTATGTTAGTAGATTAGACTATATTACTGTTAGTATCAATTGACTTATAAACTATGTCAGTAACAAACAGTGCACGGTGGGAAACAGTGAAGGTTATTTCATTGAAGGCCCTTAGTCTCGCAATTACAGTCGCAGATGTTTAGTGCATCTGCAAACATTCCAGATGCACTACAGTACCGAGGTAGCCTAAACAGAGCCCTGAAAATGTTGTTAGGTATGTTGTACTCGCAATTAAAGTGCACTAAAATATTTTTGATGGATTTTATTAAATTACCCATCAATATCAATAAAACTAAAAATATTTACTTAGTACTTAACACTGGTTTTTATATCGATAGTTGTTTTTTTTATAATTTGAAAAATTGCAGGTAGGTTACATACGGGGTTTCATTTGTTAATTAGAATGTTGTTGTTTTTTTCAGTTATTTAAAAGTTGAGTGTTTAATAATAGAATAGGTGTGCAATTCTGAAATGTTATGTACCTACATAACCTAACAGTACTTGTAATAATCAGGAATTAATTATTTCTACTATATAGATAAATCCTACTTATATTCCCAGCAAAGACACTTATTTTAATAGATTTATTATGGTACCTCTAATAGGGCTGTGCAAAGCTAATCGAGTGGACAAGTTCGCGCGCTGGCCGGATAATCCCCCGCACGGGATCGCGCGACGCACGCCCAAAAACAACACGCCGCGCGTGCTCTAGCTAGGATTTAATGTTTAGTTCAAGAACCGATCGGAATACCCCGCAATCCTGAATATCCGGTTAGGGATGCATTAAGACATTTGTCCCTATAGACAATAAAAAAACGATTCTCTCGTTTTTCTGGGCTGAGAGATTATTTGAACTTAAAGTTTAGACTCCATTATAGTCCGTCCCACCCATGTCATGACGTTTATTCCAGTGACAAAAATTAATATGGTAATATTTATTAGGTGCGTTGACATCAGAGCTAAGCCAAAGAGGTTATGCATAATCATTCTACAGGAAAATTCCAAAATAGTAAAAAAACCGGCCAAGTGCGAGTCGGACTCGTGCACCGAGGGTTCCGTAAAAACCAGTAGGTACCTATATATAGTTATGGTATTTTATTGCAAAATGAAATTCATAACATTACAAAAGGTAAATTGCGGTTTACGATTTATGACGTATTAAAAAAAAACTACTTACTAGATCTCGTTCAAACCAATTTTCGGTGAAAGTTTGCATGGTTATGTACATCATATATATTTTTTATTTTATCATTCTGTTATTTTAGAAGTTACAGGGGGGTGGGGACACACATTTTACCACTTTGAAAGTGTCTCTCGCGCAAACTATTCAGTTTAGAAAAAAAATATTAGAAACCTCAATATCATTTTTGAAGACCTAAGCTATGACGTATGGGTTTGATGAAAAAAAAATTTTTGAGTTTCCGTTCTAAGTATGGGACCCCCAAAATTTATTGTTTTTTTTTATATTTTTGTTTGAAAATCTTAATGCGGTTCACAGAATACAAGTACTTACCAAGTTTCAACAATATAGTTCTTATAGTTTCGGAAAAAAATGGCTGTGACATACGGACGGATAGACAGACAGACATGACGAATCCATAAGGGTTCCGTTTTTAGCCATTTGGAACTACGGAACCCTTAATAAACATTTTAAATTTATAATATTAGTATGATTTCCTAAACATGGTAACAAGTCACAATATGTTATGGTCACATTTGTCATTTTATTACAAATGTAATAGTAACTGAGGTTTTATGACTGTTGTATGTGTTAAAACCATTTCTTTTAAAACCAATAAACCAATATATTTCTGTAAATAAGCCTAAATTAATTCACGTAACGTATAATAAGTACAACTACATTTACACAGTGCGGCAATTATACAGAAGACCGAGGAGTATAATCAGCTCCTCCTTAGTGTTTTCAGATTGTGAAAAAGCCTAGCTCTAGTCTCTAGAAACCTGGTGAGTCCTAGAATCGTTACAAACATCGAAGTGTTAAAATGCTCGTATAATGCTCCAGCTATGTCAGTTCAAGTACAAAATAAGCAGTCTAAACCTTTTCACTCACATTGCGGAGTTGAGACGAGGAGGCGTAATCTCCCCAAAGTTATTTACTAATGCCATGTAATATCCTACAGGATATGTTTATTTATTTATTTAGACTTTATTGCACAAATTAAAAAAATATACAAAAGGTGGACTTAATGCCATGAGGCATTCTCTACCAGTCGACCATTAGGCTAAACAGAGACGTTTTGTGGGCGGTGCGATATAGGCGATACAAATTCAAATGAAAGACCCTTAACTGGAAGAGAACGGAATGAATATTAACGGCAAATATGATTTACATCCCATACTTGCTCGTGGGAATGAAAGGGGATGATATCGTCGAAACAACATACAAGGCCTTCAACACATGCTAGACGGCTTAGCTGAATCTACCCAACGCATCGGTATTCGGATAAAAAACCTTAGTAAAAACATGTTACTCCGGGACTGATAGCTGTTAACGGGGCTAGCAGATATGTTTAAGGTGTTTGAGGTTGTTAGAGTGTTTACCTCGAGCAAACGTTGCAGTTAAGTACAAAAAAACTTCATGAAAAAATCTCACAGAAGAAAAGCTGAAACTAGGCTAGGTAGCATTTCTCAAACTCCGTCGAGTCTTTTCATTGCCAATCCCTCTAAGTCTGAAGACGAAAGTCTTAAACGAGTGTGTACTACCTGTCATAACTGCCGGAGCCCGGCGGCACGGTGCAACTAGTACACTAATTTAAAATTGCTCAGCGTTTAGGAAAGAGATTTGCTCGGGATCTCTCTGAAGGATAAAATTAGAAATAAGGTTATTCCGTCAGAAAACAAACTGAACAACTGTGGCAGGGGGCTGGTCACATTTTCCATAGAACTGATAACCGATAGGATAGTGTTCTTGAGTGAGACCGCGACTTGGCAAACGCAGCGTAGGACGCCCTCCGACAAGGTAGAGCGATGATATGATTAACTATAAGTACAGAATGTGCCCTCAGTATTTAATAGCTTCTAAACTTTTAACCTTCGAGTCAACATATTAAAATGATACTCGAAATTGAGACTCAGTTATCACCCGTCATAACGTCAACTTAAACGTGTAAAAGTAAATTTTAATGTATTAAGAATTAGACAATTAATAGTACTCTACGATCGTGTGACCGTGCGTTTATGCGTGTCCATCGTAATGACAATGAAATAACAAAGCCTAAGTAACTATTTGGCTGTATTCTGGTACTGACTTAAAAGTAACATACTTATAGTACAAAACAGATAGGAAAAAAACATTTAAACATTAGACACAGACATCGTCTCTAAAATAAAGAATATTTATCTTTGTTCTAGCTGCTATTTCTTCACAGCGAAATAACTAAGTATTTTGTAAGTATCTAAACTTCGTAAAACTAATTCATATATTTTATTTGTAAAATACCTACATTGTTAAAATATATTTGGGTATTTATTTATTTATTTAAACTTTATTGCACAAATTAAAATCGTCCAAAAGGTGGACTTAATGCCATGTGGCATTCTCTGCCAGTCGAGCATGTGGTATATGTTAGTTCAAATAATATTATAATCTTAGTAATATTTTATAATATAGGTTTAGTACGAGTATTGGTAATTGCTCAAAATTTAATAGCAAAGTTATCAATTTGTTAAACTACGTTTCGCTACGGCTGACCTCTCGTGTACTACGAGACAATCCGTAGACGTTTGTAGTCATGTAGACCGTGTAGCCGTGTAGTCGCGCATGCCGTCCGGCACGTGGCAAGTTCGCTTCGTAGCTCGCGGAGTCGAGCGAGAGTGCCGCGCGCCGCCCACCAGCCCGTAGCGCGCTGTGATTGGTCGCCTGCGACGCCCAGCCATTTAAGCTGATGCTACCCCGAGAGCTAACTTGACATTTTAATGTTTGCTACACTGATAGTGTAACGATAACGGATTTGTTTATGGTGTTTTGATTGTAATTTTTTATCGATTTTGTAAATTTCATTGATTATAAATATAAATAGTGTTTACTGTGCCTTGGTTGCTTGTATTTATTTAAGAGTTTAATTTAGAGGTCAGACTAAACATACAGTTCTCTTACATTGAATAAAAGGTCGTTTAAGTTATTTAACTTTATTTTTAAGGATTTTGTTAAATGTATCTATAAAGATAATCCTCACTTTTGGTTTAGGATACTTCTCAAAATTTAATTATGTGAATTTCACCATATTAAAATATTATAATTTTATTGTAAATAAACATTTACATCGTTGCATATGCGATGTCTTGAAGTAACGGTCACGCTCTGTATACGAACACCTACAATTCGGTTGGATATACGTAGCCACTGCTGCCCTGACAATGTAGCCTGTGGACCGGGACACAAGATGGGATCACAGCTGTCTCGCTTGTACCACCCTTCGCGTCGTATGTCCGTCCCTCTCAGGGGGTGGGTCTCGATGTAATCAGGGGATGATGTGACTCGCGATCTCCGCGGCTTCAAAGATCACAATTATCAGAGCAGTCGGTCGAAAGCCGCGACACAGTGGTGAAGTCACCTAGAGAAAGTCATCAAAAGTTTCGTGATAGCATAACTAGTCAATTTATTTTATTAAGTATTTCTGTTTATGTACAGTTCTGTAATATTTTTATTTTTAAAGCAGTGTTTGTTTAAATATTTAAAAATAAAATTTAAAAGTGCGCCAATGTGTCTTGAAGAAAGAAAAAGTGTGGTGTAGTTTCCCCAAGGCGGCGACGGAATAGGCGAGCTGTCGACTTTTTGGGACAAGCAGCGGGTGCCAGCCGTGGCAGTCCGTAGGATGGGCACAGGTATGACTATTACATTTTTTTTCCGTGTTTTAAATTATTATTACCTTTGACATTTACCACAATCAAAATTTACAACACAGTTGAAGCAGGTTTTAACATAACATATTTTCAGCTTAAAAGATTATCTTTTTGCAACAAAAAAATATTCAGCTAAACCAATATTTCTTATTTAATAACGATTGAGATTTTTTAATTAATCAGTTTATCTAAAGTATGTAAAATCGTCATGAAACATTACGTTCATTGTAAAAGTTACAAAAATATTTTTTTTAACAAAAATTCAAGTATGTTGTATGTATTCCTATATTGAGTATGTACAAAAAGTGATTTATTTTAAAATATAACCTTACTTGTCCTTAATTTGCAAAGGAGTTTTTAAGAATTTCCACTAAGGATAGTTAGTTTTCACTATTAATTCTTGTTACAATAAAAGTATTTTATTACCTACTAAACCTAAAAGCAAAACTAAACTTAATACTAACCTAAAACCTAAAGAAAAAATATTTACAAAATAAATATTCTTGATACACCGGTAATCAGTTATCTTAAATATAGGGGGTACGGCGTACCTATTAAGAAGGCAAAATTAAAATTACTGCAAGTACACTTTGTGGTTTTCCATAACTATTAGCATTAAACTAAACCTATAACGGGACCTTCAAAAGAAATTGACGTAAGTACAATGAATTAAAAGAAGTATAAAGAATTATAAAGTTTTGTAACTTTTTTTTTATCGTGTGGTTCAGTTTGTTTAGTGCCTTAATTTCAATTCTGACGGTTAGATAGATAGATACTCTTTATTGCACACCATACATGTATATTACACATGATTTTAACAGAAAGACGTACAATTTAGTTTAATTCATTTTTTAATAATTAACCGGAATTTTCAGCATCACTAAGTTAGCCACGGTAAAGTTTTTTTCATCGTGCGCAATATCGGTTATGAAATGTAGTTGCTTGTTCCAACAAAAAGGGGCACTTACAAAAATATCTGTACTCTGCATGCACAGTCCATTTTGATTTAAATATAATCATAATATCAACGTCTCTATTTGCCTGGTTATGTTCAAAGAGAGTCAAATTAAACCCGTGTTTTAATTCAGTTATTAAACCTATATAACTTTTCTAATTTCTTTCTATATTGAACACGTTTGCTCTTGATTTTAATTTATAAATTTAAGTTTTAGTAACAGCTTGCCTAATGCAAGCTCTATTCACTTTTAAAATTATCTTAAACAGTATCTCAACTTAAGGATTATGTTCGCTTAAATTAGTTTTAGTAGTGTAGCTTTGCAAGATAGATTTAGATACATTATACGTATATGCATTAAGATCTCTATTGTTCGTAGTTAGTACACAAATAAGATCGTGTAAGTTCAGTGAGACGGGACAAAGCTCGGACTCCTCACAATGTAACTTAGGGACGGTTCGGGAACTTCGTTAGTTGTCGCACCCTTGCTCTAGATTGTGTTTGAAATTAGTCAACAATTCGAAATGTTTTCGACTCAAAGGACTTTGTCTGTCGTCAAATTCAGAGGAGAATTAAGCTATACTGTGGTAAAACAAAGTGTCTCAAAAGTTAGTTAAGTTTAGTCCGGCCATACTCGGTCGGATGGATAACATCTTTTTAAAATCAGTACTATTTTCAATGATTGATAATGAAGTATTTATTTGAATTTATTATGTGTCTGGTCCAAATACAGTCCGTTTTTGAGCTGTTATTTAAAAAAAAATTGCTAAAGCAAAGACTTAAACCTGAGAATTGTAGACAATACTAAATATTGTGTATGTATTCATAATAATATAGTCAGTCAAACTTTGGTTAAAGGGGAAAAAGAGCTTGAACCCCTAAATGTAAGATGTAAGTACTCGTATTAAGTGAGGAGCTTGATTTTATTTGAGGTTTTTCCATTCAAATTTTATGTAATGTGTGTGATAAAGAAAAACCTATGTTTTGAGATCAAGATTATTTTCGAGCGCTTTCATTGCTTGCATAAACTTTATGTTATAGTATGTAGGTACGGTACGGCCAAGAAAGTGGTCTACCAGTTTTGTCAAAATTTAATATATCAGTAAAATAGCAATAAGGTTTTTGACGTAATAAGAGAGAATTAGTAGCTGTCAGAATAATTTTGCTTGGGAAAATCAACCCTGTTGTTCTATGACGCGCGAATGAATTCAACCTTAGAGTGATAGACCACTTTCTTTCACTGTAATATTGTACATACTACGGAATTGTATATCTTAAAAAGGCCTAGAGAAAAATCTATGTTGGTGTTGGTATATTATATGTATATCTTTAAAGGATAATTCATAGTAGTCACTTTTAGAGGGAGCGCAGGGCGTTGGCGGTTAGTTGCAATATGTTGGCCCGAAGGTTTGCACGGTGCACTGAGAAAGTTAAGGTTACGTTGTTGAAATCCTATTGCCAGTCTTTTTATACCTGCAGCCTGGCGACCTCATACACGCGGCGGGCCTTTTATGCCCTGCGAGTGCAGTACAACAATGGGTTCAGGATGCTGATGGGGCTGCCACGATACTGTAGTGCATCAGGGATGTTCGCGGAAGCTCGCGTAGACGGATTCCATGCGATAGTGCGAAAAAGAATTGGCTCCCTGATGAGTAGGGTACGTGGTGGTGTCAATGGCATCCTGAACACTATTGCGATAAGGGAGGATAGTGGCATGTTGAGGCACTGAGTAGTTGCGCATCTGTCGCCTGCCGCCCTGAGTCGCAGCGTGTACTAGCTGGCTCTATTGATCCTGTTCTCGTGTCCATATGCGTAAAGCGTATATATGTGGGCATATGAGAATAAATTTTAACTTTTTTAAATTTTACGGAAACTTACTAACATAGTTAGTAAGCAAATTGTTACTAACACCAATATGGATTGTAGTCCGAAATAAATGTTTTTTAATTTAATTTATCTTATTGCACCCCCGTGCAGCCTGCGAAGCTGGGGCGGATCACTGGTCGATGATTTAATCGTGTGGAATTTCAGTTTTCTAGCACTGATAGGCTGCGAGCAAAAAATAATAAATAAATAAAATGTCTGTGACATACCTACATACAGATGGCTAGGCGAACAGACAGGTGAGTTTTTGTAAAACGTGTAGGGTTCCTTGTTTATTGTGGAAACTTATCTAAAACTATTAACAAATATAAAATTGATATGTTCACTATTTGCGAGCTATATATGGTAGATGTTCTTAATTATTTATGGTTGTTGTAAATATTAATTGATGGTTAGTCAAAAGTAGGTATGCAGTTTAGACTTTGAACTTTTTTTATTAACAAACTTCAAGACTATAATAGAATTAATATTTTTTTAGGGACCATACAAAATGAAATATTCATACCTTTTATCATAAGATGATTTGGTATATTAAGTACCTACTGTATAATGCGTTTCTAACTTCAGACTACATAAAGTTGGAATTTCCACAGACTTGTTAAACTACCTGTTCATATGTTAAAGTAAATATCTAAAAAACCTATGAAAGAAGGTTCATATGTATTTAATAAAAAATACCATTATTTAAACATATGAAGAGCGCATGGACTACTCGCACTTACTAAAATTCTCGTAACTGAATTTCCTGTAATTATGGCTGATTGGTCGACAAATGTGAGTGTGTTTGATGCGCGGTTTCTTCTCATCATCAGCCAATTTTCAATCGATTTAAAATTAAAAGATATACTCAGATTTACGAGAGAGTCTAAGAGACTAAGAGTCAGGTCTAAGATACTTCTTGAAGCTGAGAAAAAATCAAACTTCTAAGTTACCGTAAAAAAGATTCGGCCGTTTATGCCGCAAAAAAAGGAATATTTCGACACTCAAGGGAATCAAAATCAATAGGGTATTGTCTCGTTGAACTAGAATCATGAAATTTTGCAAGAAACAATGTCTTTAGCACAAGTAAAGGCAAACCTTACTCTCTTGAACCGTAAATTTGTAGTTATTTAAAAAAATGATTTTTTAATTAATAATAAATTATTAATTATTTACATAGCTGTAAGTTGGTACGGAACCCTCTTGGAACCACTTGGCTTTTTTAAATTATTGCACATGTTTCCTGTCTGAGCAAGTGACAGTAAAACATTGACTTGATTAAAACTTTGAACGTAATATATCTAAAACTAAAATCTGTACTACTAAATTCGTTATGAACGTTGCCTTGCATAAAATTAAAATGTATGACTATTCTAATATTTTATTTCCACTTTAGACTACACGCAAAGTTGTGCATAAATATATTAACAATCTTGTAGGTACTATTTACTCACTACTATTTCTTTGGTGTTCATCACGCACCGGAGCGCATACGCGCACCAACCAATCTATCAATACGCCCCGTATATCTCGCTCATAATCATGGGATTAAACACATGTATGCTTGTATGTAAGCTTTGATCAAATTACTTGCTAATTTTACCCCCAACTCTATTTATACAGAGTATACAAAAGAATAGGACACTCCTTAAAACACGTGACCAGCTGCTCAAACACAACAACTTTTTCTATGGGAGCAACATCAAAATCGAAAAATATATATTAGCCATACAAACTACCGCGATATCTCGACGATAATGTATGGAGCATCTGATTTAAAAAAAAAAAAAAAACCGACTTCAAAACACTAAAATGCTAAAAATAATCCTAACACTTAAGTACCTAATCAGTTACTTTTGGAGTCGGTGCCAGCCGATGAGAGATTAAATGTTTTTGTTTGCACCGACTCCAAAAGTAACTGATTAGGTACTTAAGTGTTAGGATTATTTTTAGCATTTTAGTGTTTTGAAGTCGGTTTTATTTTTTTTAATAAAATTTACTTATTTCATCAATTTTTAGTGATAAATCCTAATCTAACTGCTGAACACCGATTTCATCCCCTATTTTCCTACCCTTAGACCCCTAAGGGTAGGAAAATAGGATTTTTATTTTGTAAACTTTTAGCATATTATCTTTGAAGTATAAGCTATTAAATAAAACAAAAATCATCAAAATCGGCTCATATTTGTCGAAGATAGGTAACAAGAACCACAACCAAAATACTATCTGGGTATATATTTGTTGATTTTCTCAAAAAGTTCTAAATCAATTTCGATAAAATTTATATGGGACCACCTCTGAAGTATGATCTACCAAACAAAAACAGAATCATTAAAATCGATTCATAATTTGCGGAGTAATCGCGTAACAAACATACAAAAAAAAAAAAAAACATACAGTCGAATTGAGAACCTCCTCCTTTTTTTAAAGTCGGTTGAAAATACGATTTCGATGTTACACTCATAATAAAAGTTGTTGTATATGAGCAGCTGATCATTTTAAGGAGTGTCCTATTCTTTTGTACACCCCGTATAGTGCTATCACTTGCTAATTTAACACCTATATCATTAATCAGTTATTGTATGTAGTATTCAAGTGAGTTTTATAGGTACTGTTTTTATATGTTTTCCTCATTTACAATCCATGATGGCACGGTTCCACGCCATCCAGAAGGGAATAATTATGACACTTCGCGGCTTTTCTCAGAAGGCCTGAAAGACGAACAGTAAAGTCGTCTAAGTCCGTTTTAGCGAAAAAAAGAAAAGATCTTTACTTGAAAAGGATTCGCGGTATTATAGATGACACTCTATCACACCGACCGATGTATTTTTTTTTGTATTTTGAATTAATTAATGAACTATATCTTTGTTACAAAAAGGTCGCAACCATAATTAAAGAATTAAATTTTACTGGTGTAATTGTAAAATATAAAATAATCTGATATAAGTATATTTCAATAATTATAACTATATTTTAGTCATGGTTGAACACTATTTTTGAAAAAAGGCCGATAGGGTACTTAAGTATAATTTAATAAATAACTACAAGGTTTTAAATGTAGTTTCACCATGTCCGTCTGTCAGTCCGGGGCTTAGGTCATAAACTCTTAGTACTAGAAAGCCGAAATTTCGTAAGAGTATACATAATATTAATCACGCCGTCAAAGTGTAAATTTTTTTATGACACCCCCCCCACGTACAGGTGGGATGTTGTTTTCTCGTCTGTCTTAGTCATGATGTGAGTGTCGTAGGATTCATAGATATGTTTGCGTATTATTAAGCTTTTAAGTGCAATTTTTTATTAGAGTAACTATGTTTTATAGTTGCTTTAAGAAATGTGAAAAAAATCACGACAATTGTTTGAATTACGAAGTTAAAAGGAATACTATCACAGCTAGGTAGGCTTTATAAAATGCAATTGGAGAAGATAATCACTTAAATGAAGTTATTATGTCAAACAGGTAGAAAACACCGCTTATTGAGACGAGTAAATACGGAAATCTACATTGCGCGTTTCTCGACACGCACTTGACTGATTTTTTAACATTATTTTCACAAATTAACCTAAAATAATTCCAATCAGAACATAATATATTTTTTTAAAAGGGTTTTTATCTACATCTTTCTTGTTTATTTTATTTTCATTGGGTATGCTAACGGTGTAACAGTAGGCCTTTGTAAACCCAAGGAAAGGGGACGAAGGGAAGGCGCTCTGTAAACGGAACAAAAACACCAACGTTATTAGCGAGATTGGTGTAATCTGACTAATCTATTTTGCGAAAGGGGCGCCTATTTGCTCTTGATAGGTGTCAATTAATATACGTAATCATTGTAGTTATTTTAAATTTTGAAAAGTGGAAAATTTCCCTAATTAAAAATTATTATTATACAACGACGTAGAAAGTGATAACGCCAACTGATGTTGTCACTTTTATATCGTCTGTGCTGATGTGCAAAGCGCACTTCTTAGGTTCCAAAGAAAGATACCTAGAATCATTCTTAGAAGGTTTTAATTCATTTTATGATAATTTGAGTAAAAATGTTTCAGGTGATCGGCTACTCGATATCCCTTGTAACGTGTGCGGAGACAGAAGCTCTGGCAAGCATTATGGCATCTATAGTTGTGACGGTAAGAATTGTTTTCCAAAGTTGTTAAGTAATTTTTTCGTAAATCCATTCCCTCGGGTTTGGGACTGGCTTGGGTCTGGGTGTTGTGGTATCGTCGATGTTTCTGATTTCTGTAACACAAGTGCTTCGGCTACTTACCATAGGATCAGGGCAATGTATACGTGATGTAAATTGATTTTTATGATAAAGATAAACAGTCGTTGTAAAAACGTAACAAAATTATATGATACATTTTCCATGGGTTTTCTTATTGAAGTTGCAATCTATTCTTTTGATCAGATACGACACCATTCTGAAGATAACTGTACCTGATTAAAAAACGGTAACAATAGCTGATTCAATGTGCTGTAATCATCATAATCATAATAATATTATTGCATGCTGTAAGCCTAGCCTACATAAAGGTGTAACTATTACATTAAAATGTAGCGCATTTATAGCCCTTTAATGGCATTAATATCTGAACCATAGTAGTGTTTCTGTATTTGATATTACAATGAATGAAGGTAATTTTAAGATCAACTAATATACAGCTAATCATTACCAAGTTATCATTGGACGACAGCCGGATTTTGTGTCTTAGTTTGAACTCTTATTTGTTTTACAAGGTTGTTCGGGATTCTTCAAGAGATCGATACATAGAAATAGGGTGTACACGTGCAAGGCAGGCGGCGAAATGAAGGGCCGCTGCCCGGTGGACAAGACGCACCGCAACCAGTGCCGCGCGTGCCGCCTCGCCAAGTGCTTCCAGGCCAACATGAACAAAGATGGTGAGTCAATCACATTACGTAATCAGACTATACACATAATGCATAAATACAAAAAAAAACTACTACATAACATTAGAAATAAACTAAAGAAAGATATAAAAAAGGTTTTTTCAAACTTAAAAGAATACACATTGTTAACACTACTTGTACTTAACAATAAATAATTGAATTGAAATTAGATTTTATGAAGAGCTGTTCCACCTCAAGAAGTAAAGAAAGTTATGGGAGCTTGTAGTCAACTTTCACTGAATTGAGGGACACATACTTATTTAAGGATAAAGGGTTCAAAATACAAGTACTATATTAACTTTAATCATTTGAAGCAATATTATTAAAAGTCCAATAAGATAACGTTAGTGATGTCTTTTTAGGGTTCCGTAGCCAAATAGCAAAAAACGAAACCTTATGGATTCGTCATGTCTGTCTGTCTGTCCGTATGTCACAGCCACTTTTTCCGAAACTATAAGAACTATACTGTTGAAACATGGTAAGTAGATGTATTCTGTGAATCGCAATAAGATTTTCACACAAAAATAAAAAAACTAAGAACGGAAACCCAGAATTTTTTTTTTCATTAAACCCATACGTGTCTATCTATGTATATATCTATGGATAGATCTGCAAAAATGATATTGAGGTTTCTAATATTTTTTTTTTCTAAACTGAATAGTTTGCCCGAGAGACACTTCCAAAGTGGTAAAATGTGTGTAACTGTAACTTCTAAAATAAGAGAATGATAAAACTAAAAAAATATATATGATGTACATAACCATGCAAACTTTCACCGAAAATTGGTTTCAACGAGATCTAGTAAGTAGTTTTTTTTAATACGTCATAAATCGTAAACCGCAATTTAACTTTCGTAATGTTATGAATTTCATTTTGCAATAAAAATACCTAATAAAATAAAATACAACATAAATAATATGACTCGATTGTCGTGATGGAAACTTATATAGGTACCTACAGGTTTGATCGGAACCCTCGGTGTGCGAGTCCGACTCGCACTTGGCCGGTTTTTTGGCTCTTGTTTTGTTTATTCTGTATAGAGTTTGGGGAAAATAAAAAAAGAGATCACTCTAAAAAGTACCTAATTAGTACTGTTAGTGTGATCTTTTAAAACAGTATTACTTACTTAAAAACCTTTTATATCTGTATACTGAGTTTTACGTAAACTTAAAAACAACATTGCTTACGTGCGGCGTACTAGGTATTTGACGTTTATACTAAAGCATAGAGGTGCAGATGTAATTGTTGCTAAATATTATACTAGTCTAACAGTATTATATTATAAACTTCGCTTATTTGGTGTTAAAATGTGGTGACCATTTTGCTTGCCTCTGATATAATTATTTTAGACAACCTATACCAAAACTATAATATCCAGTAGCTACAGACAGCTAGCTATATTTACGTAACTCGATTATCCAAAACTGTTTCGTCTCCGATAAATTTTCAATATCGAGAGCATTGTATGTTGTAACATGTATCGCATCGTTGTGAACTGACAATAGTTACAATAGGCGGTCGGGAATGACAATGGAGGGCATTACGAGTATCTGTTTGTTAGGCCTCGCGCGCCTATCAGGAACCCAGCGGGTTGTGTCCGAGCTGTTGAAATATGGTGACGTTGTCACTTAGCCCTTGTGTCGACAATAGTAGATTGTATTACAAATAACAAAGTAGCAAAATAATATTTTTAAGGCGAGGGCTCTATTTAGCAGCCAAGATGGAGTAAAGCAAGTCCTAAGTGCAAAGGAGATTCTATTAAAGTAAGAGAATCCTTGGAGTAGCGAGTCGCTCAAAGTAAAATTTATTTTGCAACCGACTGATTCTCTATGAGAAAAAAACAAGAAAGAGATACTTTGAGCTACAATTATCTTGTTAAAAATTTATATCAGCCGGAGCGCTCGCTGCTGTCTGATCTCTGGCGCTGCCCATATGAAACAGCCAGTATCGTTTTTCATTCAATATTCTTATTGGAAAAGAAGGAAAAACATATGCCTGATTTAAATTTGAATTTGAAATGGAATGAATTGAAGCCTTTTCTACTTAGATGGGACTACAAGGGAACAATAAACATTTTTTTACAATATTTAGATTCTTCAGCATAGCGCTAAGCTTCATAATAGCACGTCACCCTAAATAAAAACGTTAGTTAACGTAGTTTTGGGAAGGACTCTACTTTTCATAACCTTATTTACGAAAAGACCCGGTTTTTAGAGGGTAAAATACTTAAATTCTGTAAATCTGTGTCACATTCAAATTTCTTGCGTCTCATCCAACACTTTCAGTGTGATAAATATTGAGGTTTTGGTCGGCTCCAAATTTATTTTTGTTTGCTTATAACTAAAGTAGGTACTAAGTGGCCGGCAAGAATAATAAAATTGGTAAGCAAATAAATTTTAAGTTGGTTTCATAGCTAATAAAATATTTCTGCAACAATAACAGTAGTTTAGAAGCATCGTGAGTCAAATTTAATAAAAATTTAGCAAGCTATAAAATATTTTTAAGTGTGCTAACTATCCTTTAATACTTAACTTCTTAAGTGGTAAAATTAAAATAAAACGCAAAATATTGAATCCTTTACAAGGCAGAAGTGATTCAGTAGACACAAAACTTTGGACTTTATTGTTCTAGTTGTCTTAATGTCAAAAGCCAATGAATAGTTTATCACAGTGTGCTTTATCACGGCGGGTTCAATGAGGCCACTAGTTGGATATAATTTATTTTGTGGACCACTGTATACTAATATTGTAATTGTTTCAATAAAATCGCACAACGATTAAATATAAAAAATACTTACTCATTTTAAAAAAATATAGTTAGCTTTTAGTTAGTTGCAAGACTTACAAGTGATGATAATTAAAGCGTCTAAAAACATACTTTGTTCGTACATGCATTGTTTAATGAAGAACCTTGTCGATCGGTTTTGAAATAGATGGGATGAATATAATGTACCTAACTAATGTGTCTAACAATATGACAATACATTATAACTGCCATGATACTTATTCGATAATAATTGGGAAACAAAATATCACACTTTCCACTAAATTCTTATTGCTGTTTCGTTTACTTATTCAAATCAAGTAAATCTGGTTTCATAACGTAGTTATAAATAAATTATAGATGATAAGTTAACGACAGAATCGTCGACTGCTTGACAGCTCACAGGGATCGTATCAAAGTTCGCTCAGGTCTGGAATCACGTAGGTGCTACATGTAAATATCCCTCTAAGTAAATTCTCGTGAATAATTGAATATGCATAGAGTCCCATGTCGGCCGCAAGTCGGGACCGGAATGGGTTCACGTCACGTGACGCGATTCCTTTGGTTCTAGTCATGTAGATACCTACATACTATAGGTTTATTTACCTGCCCATGTTTGTAAGTAGTATTTACAGTTTTTCTATATACGAACAAGCGTGGACTTTACTTGTTAGACAATAAGTAAGTTAAGTAAGTAAGTTTCATCATCATCATCATCTTGCAAACAATAGACATTTGTTTTAGCATCATATAACATGCCTTACTAGCAGGTTGGGGCAAAAGTTTCGTCGCATTTAAAATGAAAACGCAAGACACTTTTTTCAAATTTTATTTAAATTAAATCTATACTATGTACCTATAATATATCTCAGGAACTACCAGTTCGAATTGAAAAAATATTTTTGTGTTGGATAGTCCTTAGGAGTAAGGTTATACGCTATTTAACATCACGCTACGAACAATAGGAGCGGAGCGGACAAAAATGTTGAAAAAACGGAAAAAAAATCCTTTTGACAGCTTCCTTTGCGTGCCCTGCGTTACGATTAGGTTAGGTTAGGTTAACGGTTAAGTTACGCAAAAACCATGTATGACGGAATTCTTTCCCTTTGAAAAGTCCATGACAGCATATGTCTATCTATTAAGTTTGACTTACTATTACCGTTTTATATGATTGCAATAAATAAATGCATTATTTGGTCGTTGATAAAGACTTTAAGTGGAAGACCGATCTCCACGCAGGTAAAGCGGCGGGCAGAAGTTGGTTACAGTGTAGATGTAGCATTTTGTTCCATGACTTTTTGCTATCTTGAAGGCGATGATGACATGATCCCATTGATGTAGAAATTTTTAGACTTCTGATCAAAAATACGCGACAAGTAATTTTGGCAGTCTTTCTCTTGATGTTAACCTGATATTGCTTGAAGAATACTGAGAGACCGAAACAGGTGGAAATCTGAAGGGGCAAAGTCGAAGCTTTGACCACGACCTTTTTTCATCACCAGTTATCAATCTCCTCTAAAACAGTTCGGTTTCATTAAGTCTCAATAAAGAATCGCAAATGAGTACACGGTTCATTAGCTTTTTTTGTACACAACTTTTTTTAAATGGGTCAAAAGTGTTTTATGGCCAATTCCCAGTTCTTCAGCTATATCATAACTATGCAGCCGATCTTGCACCAATTTTTCAAAAATAGCGTCCATTTTTTTCATAACAGGGCGACCAGAGCTAGGATTGAAAACGCTTTAACCAACTTTGTGGTGCTCTTACTGACACTACATTAGGTTTATAAACGTCACAATTTTTTTTCGCGGCTAGCGTCCATTTTTTCCTTTTTGTAATTAAATGTTTAATTGAATTCCTCCATTACTTTCACTTATTATTACAGAAAGAAAAGTAGCAGAAAACAACATTTTACTATATTTTTTTTTAAGTGTTACCGTTTTATGTCAGCCAGATACAACTAGATTTTGTTAAATATGTATTTACTTGAGTAACTTTAGATACATACAGTACATTTAGATGCATGGGTATAGCAAGCAATACGAGAGCGTAGGGGTAGAGTCTGCGGTCGGCGCAGGTGCTCGGCGCTGCTCAGTCGCGAGCATCACTTTGTGCCGCCGCGGCCCGGATTACCTTTATGTGTTTGCTCGCTCGCGTAATTATACCACCTCACGAACTTATACACCGTTGCGGCCGCGACTACCCGCGCGCCTGCTTTGCAATGCGTTGGGCGAAACTCTATCAAAACAGGCAGCGTCAGACTCTGGAAATGCTTTATATAGGTATAATCATCGATGCTAATTACAATAGGTTTACATGGGCTCAACCACCTATCTGTGGCATCCTAATAACTAAAACTACACGACACAGGTATTCAAAACACATTTCGATGTATTGATTACCGGTCGCTAACAGTTTTTAATTACCCACATTTTTTGATTTTGTAGAAGTGGTACAGCCAGTTCGACAAACTTATTATAAAGTACTCTAAAAGTTGTCTAAACTGACCGAGTCATTAATTCACGTGTCAATGTTGACCTGAAACTGCACAAAGGTTACCAACCAAGGTTCTCAATGAATAATGTAGATACGTTGTTTTCTATCCATTGGGAATTAGAAAAAATAATAGAACTCTTTAAATTACTATTCCACTTTATTTAAAGCTTGCACTAAGTCGCAGGCGACCTTAGTTGAATTAATTATCGCTTACAAACATAATTATTACTACACAGGGTGTCCCAAGAAGGGTTCCAGCGGGCGTCAGGTGATAGAGGATACTAATACCTATCGTTTGAACCTTCATGTATGATAAGATTGATCAGCAAAAATGAACTATTCTCGAGATATTTAGTTTAGAATGGATTTTGACCTGATTGCGAATTGATTCAGAAAAACACGTGTGACGACAACGGACAAACTAAATATCGAACGATTCTCGTCGTTCATTTTCGCTGAACATAACATGAGGGCTTAATCGACAGGTATTAGTGTCCTCTATCACCTGACGCCCTCTGGTACACCCTTTTTGTAAAATCCTGTATAAAGGGGTTAATTTTGAAATCTAGACAAAATCTCTTTGGTGCTATTTTAAGTAATTATGTTAGTTATTAACGTTGTATTTTGTTTTACCTCTCTAACTGCATTCTTATATTAATTTACGTATTCTTTACAAAACAAAGTAAAAGTACAATAAGGCTTATGTATTTATTATTGTAAAAACGAACGAATACATAATATCAGTCCTATTGTTCTAAACCCTGAAGATGACAAAATAAATTGTAAATTTAATAATTGGATAAAATAACTTGCAAGAAGTTGGTGAAAATTCGACTTATTTACTTGGTAACTTACTTACTTTTATTGTCTCGCTTCGGCAGCGCATGTATAATTCAGCCGCCCTGCCAGCCAGCCGCAACCGCAGCATTTCGGATTAATTCCATTAATTAATCAAACCCCTTGGTCCCATCACTTTGCACTTACCTAGATCATCTACGACGTTCTCATGTGAGAAGTTGAACTTGAAACATGGTTTGCTATCTATGTTCTTTCTATTTTAAATATCCAGCAAATAATATTTACATACAGTACCTACACAGTCCGGTCAAACAGACAGTTCATGGTCTTGTCATTCTTATTAGATACTGCAGACTGCGTTGATGGCGTATGGCGTATGCATGGGGTCTTCGCACTTCGTTATCCATTATGGGGTCGTGATTATAAGAATAGGTTGGAGGAATTATAAGCAGAAGAGGCCGTGCGTTTTTCAGTGCAAATTTGAAATACAATTCTATGTTTGTGTGCGTCTATGATACGGGATAAAGCGTCAACAATGTTGATCCTTTACAAGATAATATTGATAATTTATTAGGTAATGGACGTCCTACCTAGGTTTGAAAAACGATCGGTTTTGCGCGCTTGATTTCATAGTTAATTTTGACTTAGGTTTACTACTTATTTTTTTTATTTTTAGGTACATAAAATTTATATTATTTTAAAAGTATACCTGAAGATTATTGTGTAGTGTTTATATGTTATAATAGTTGTTCATAACGAGAATCTCTTAAAATCACGTGTTATTTTTTTTCAATTATCATTCACGTCTTTACAATCAGAAAACAAAATGTACGGAAATACGACGATTTCTAGGACTCTTAAGTTAAGTTTTAACTGAATGGTGAATGTAGGATGTATTAAGGTGTGCGCCTGGATATGTAATTTGTTGCTTAAGCAAGGATTATATAAGTCCTACTTAGCTTGAAGCTAGGTAAGTAATTTTTAAAATAAAAAATTTAAATTGTTTTCACAATTACGCTGATTATTTAGCCGCAAACTAAGCAAAGCTTGTACTATGGCGACTAGATAACGGATAAACTTATTAAAATGCTTTTATAAACATCTATAACTTAGATACAAATGATGCTCGTGGTCATCACACAAACATTTACCCCTTGTGAGATTCGAACCCGCAACCGCTGGCTTTGTAGTCCGGAGCGCGAACCACTACACCAGACGGTCGTCACTTAGCGTGTGTTTGATTGTGAGTTTTTTTTTACTGTAATTCACTTAGATTGAGATTTAATATAAACCAAAAAATAAAATTTAGAAAATGTAGTCGTTACATCGTATTGTACCTATTAGCTACAATCCACTATTTTATTAGATTTGTTTAACAAAATCTCCACATGATTATAGAAAATTTACCAAAAGTACTTTATTCTTATTTAAAAAAAATTGGTATTAGGAAGCCTCATGATTAGATTAATAAATCATGTTTGAAAACTTCATATTCAATAGAGACGCTTAGCATATATATACATATTATTTTATAGGACTTATTTACATGATTGTTACCACATGACTGCACATTTATTCACCTACTCTCAGCGGACGATGTCACTCGCTCGGAGCGGAGCGTCGGAGCCCAGGCGAGGTCACAACCGCAGAATTACGGATTAATTCCATTAATTAATCACAGACCTTCATTTCGCTTTGCACTTACGTAAAACGGTGAAAAAGCCACACTGGAACACGCTCCATGTACCTATTTTATGGTAGTGTGGAGATAATGGTTTTTCATGCATCCGTTTTCAATGAAATTTTGACGACTTCCGTAGCCAAGAGGCGAGCATACTAGACTTGGTGTCGCTATCCCTGAGATCTCGGTTTCGATACCCGGTCGGTCAATATAGAAAACATTTTTTTCTATATTGTCTCGGGTCTGGTTGTTGTGGTTCCGTCGTTGTTTCTGATTTCTGTAACACAAGTGCTTTTGGCTACTTACTATAAAATCAGAGCAATGTATGTGATTTTGTCTAAATTATCCTACTAATATTAAAAATGCGAAAGTTTGTGATGAAATTTGGCATACAGATAGACCATGGCCTGGATTAACCACATATGATACTTTTTATCCTGGTAAGGTCAACGCAGACGAAGTAAGTAGCAAAGGCTAGTTATACTTATAAAATATATTCTTTATAAATATAATATTACAAAGGGACTAATCACAACGAACGATTCCTTTCCCTATTAATCACAACAAACCAGGCTAAAAATCATCAAGTTTGGCGATCCGACGGCGCAGAGCCAATCAGCTAAGTCCAATATCGCTGCGCAAACAGAGCCAAATCGAACTGGCTCCACCGTCAACATGACGACCCGAATATTGCCTCAGCCTAAATACATAATGCCCAATTTATGACGGACTATCTTCGGTATACAGATTTCTTTTTAATCGTAAAGGGTCGATCTGACCGTGTCTTTGCGTGTATCAGTTTGTCAAGAAGATTTTTCTAAGATAACTAAAGTCTATGTTCCCTTAGACCTCTGGGAACATAGAAAAAACTCAAGCGTAATTAAGTCAACGCAATCAAGATACGGCCAAACTAAATAGAAGAAAATACGGTGGTACGAAACCCTCACTGCGAGAGACCGACTCGCATTTGGCCGGTTTTAGACTTCGACGGTGGTTGCTATAGAAAAAAGTAACAATCAAATCTTAAATATAACTCTGCATTTGTACTTGAAAGATTAGGTATTTGTTCTCAATACTGTTCAGCTACATTTTAAAATTAAATAGTGAAGCTCAACTGAATGTATGATAGAGAGGATTATAAATAGACTAAGAACATAAAATGCAGGTCTATCAAAATTTACCTTGGAGAATTTAGTCTAGCCAGAACACTGTTCAAGATTTCCTAATTATAATTCTTTGGCATGCCTTACCAACGTGTATATTCATGTTTAAATACACAACATCATATCTTTAATCACAAGCAATTCCTCCTTCATACAAAACAATTTCCTCTCCGATCGATCAAATAAATGTAATCCCCAATTTAACTTTATAAAATTAATTTAAAATGGAGCAGCCTGGGAACAAACTACGCCGTTACTCCATCAACCTTCTCTTACTTTTTAGTACATTCTGAGAAAGTTAAAGGGTTCCGTTGAAAAGCTTTCTTCAAGGCGACTTTTCTTCAAAGTTAATCAGTTGCCTTCTTAGGATCATTGAATTGTAAAAATAAAATCAATTGACATACCTTTTCAAACTTATTTTTAATTTAAGGGTATAAAATAAAGTAATACCTGTAATGGATATTTCGAGTATTTTGCCTGGTTTTCAACCGACTTCAAAAAAGGAGGAGGTTCTCAATTCAACTGTATGTTTTTTTTTGTATGTATGTTACGCGATTACTCCGCCAATTATGTATCGATTTTAATGATTCTTTTTTTGTTTGGTAGATCATACGTCAGAGGTGGTCCCATATAAATTTTATCGAAATTGATTTAGAACTTTTTGAGAAAATCAACAAATATATACCCAGATAATATTTTGGTTGTGGTTCTTGTTACCTATCTTCGACAAATATGAGCCGATTTTGATGATTTTTGTTTTATTGAATAGCTTATACTTCAAAGATGCTATGAATAAAGTTTGCAAAATAAAAATCACCCCTAAGGGTAGGAAAATAGGGGATGAAATCAGTGTTCAGCAGTTAGATTAGGATTTATCTCTAAAAATAGATGATATAAGTAAATTTTATTTTAAAAAATAAAACCGACTTCAAAACACTAAAATGCTAACAACTCCAAAAGTAACTGATTAGGTACTTAAGTGTTAGGATTATTTTTAGCATTTTAGTGTATTGAAGTCGGTTTTTTTTTTGTAGAGGAAAGATTTTATTTAATAGGAGTCAAGAGACAACACAATAGCTGCTGGAATTGCAAAAGGCCATATTAGTAAGAAACATTTGCGTAGGTACTTAATGGTCCTTCGTTGTGGGCCAGTATAAATTTTGTTACCAATAATATATCCTAAAGTCTCGCGGTGATGGAACGAACTGTCGCTAAGACGCACCGCCGGCGTCGCGCGTCGCGGCGCAGCCGGCAAGGGGCAAACTTTTCAATTACAGCCATGTCGTGTTACCCCGCAGCGGGTTAAATTAATTCTCTCCACTTCACAAAAAGATTCACCTTACCCCACACCACCCTTGCGAACCGACATCGGCGATCCTAACGTTTTTAATTTTTTTTTTCCGGGTATTTTCCAGGACCCGGCCCGTAACATACTGACGTTTCGCAATATTTATTTTTAATTTAACGGTTCGCGTGCAAGATTTCGAATCAGCGGAACGTGCTTACCTTTTAGATGTTCTTTTGTGTTAACAGGTGAAATTAGAATGTACCGAATTGGATCTACGCCGTCCGATTGTTTCTTTTCCTCGGTTGTAATTTCGGCATTAGTATTATTATAAGATACTAAAGGATGAAGGGTCATTTTATTAAAAGAAAAATAGAGGTTTAAAAATTATTTTGACAGGCTGTGTGTCCTATTAAAACATAGGTATGGAGTTTGAATAATATCATCTAATGAGTATTTTAATTATAGGAGTACTTAATAGAGTTTTATTGCTCTTAACCCTCTGTTGCGTGCTGCGACCGAGACCGTAGCAAATTTTATAGATCGCATCTCTCGCCGCGGTGTTCAGGATCACTACACGTGTTCAACACCTATTGCACTCCTGACTGCTCCCAGGGGTACGAGGGGAGAATAAAGGGGCCTCAATTGTATTATAATAGCTAATATTGTGACGCTTCCAATAGGTACAGTGTTTTTTTCTTGCGATCTATCTATTGCGATCCTAATTTCTCTTTGATAACAAACATATTAAATTTGTAAAACAGAAAAACCGTCTAAGGGTTAGATAGTTATTATACTATCTTATCTACTTCCGTAGGTATAGAATTTCGTACTTTTCTATTCTAATAGTTATTATTGAAGAAATGAGGAAGACAACAAAATACTTTGTCCAACACAACTATTTAGTGATGTAGGATTAAATTAGAATATGCCCTGTCTCTTTTCATCTTAAACATATTTCCTTTTGCGTATTGTGTTGCGAATATTTGTCAGACTTATAGTTTGTATTTCAAAGTTATAAGGCTGACAAACATTCGCAACACAATACGCAAAAGGACACAATATAGTTGAACCCGGGCTTCGATCCGATTATGTGATTTATTCACCGCTTCCGTGTTTACAGGCTCTGTCTCGACCAACTAAAATATTACCTATATTTTGACAGAGCAAGTGATTCGACCCTCGCCCCTGGGGTGAATCTCGCCCATCTAATTTCATTTTAATGTTGTGCGTGAACAAATTATTGCACTGTCATAGTGAATAAAAATAAAATGCTTTAATGGGATAATCTGTTGCATCTGGTTTGGGGTTATTTTTTGTTTCAGTTTACGCGATTCGTAATTAATTTCCGCTTGCAGCGGGAGGGTTAATTGCATTACACGTGAGTGGATTAGTTGCGATTTAGTGTTGATTGTTTTGTGTTCATTTGAGATTGACTGTAATACCAAGTTTGCGCGAGAAATTCAATTAATGCCTTTAATTTTATTTATTTATATATCCTTTTTAAATTAAATTTTTACGTTTTACTTTTGAAATATTGAAGGACTTCAAAAGTGATGAATACAAAGTAAGTAAGTAAATCTTTATTTGCCAAAACATGTTATTAAAACAAATTTATTGGATGCACGTGTCTACCCATCTTAAGTAGCATGCAAAATTAACAAATAAAAAATACAATTACATAGTATAAAACAAAGTCGCTTCTTTCGTCTGTACGTTTAGATCTTCTAAACTACGCAACGGATTTTAATGCGGTTTTTAACAATAGACAATGATTCAAGAGGAAGGTTAATATGTTCAATACTTACATGTATAAGTATTGTAACGGACGACTCAGCAAGGAGACGAGGGCGGAGCATCGCGGCGCGAGACGAAGACGCCGCTATAAGAGGGAAGGAGACGGCACACTGGTGCCGTGTGCAAATCGGAGCGCGCTGATTGGCCGACAGAGTATCGGGCAATAGTCACTAGCGTAGGGATGATTTTGTCAATATAAATAGGCATAAGTCTGAAATAAATATGTATAGAGTAGTATGAGTATAATATAGTTGTTTTTGTTTTGATCAACAAAGTCGGAGTTTGAAGAAACCATTACAGTCCACAACAAAGTCTGGTCCTTCGAGCCGGATGGAAGAAAACCGCCAGTACCCTAGTGAAATGGTACGAACCAGGAGCCAGGAGCGGGCAATGGAGGGCACGGAAGAACCGCTATCCATTGCCAAGGCGCGAGTATTTCACTCGCCACCGAGATCTCCGTCCGCGGCCTCAAGATCGCGACCGGTGACGTCACAAGGGGAAGGAAGTCGTACTTACGAACCAACAGCACTTCCCGCACCCCTCGTACCGACCGCCGCACGCCCAGCGACTACGGCCGAACGGCGCCGTGAGCCATCGCCGACGCGCTCGCATACGTCACGACGATCAACGGGTAGCACCGAGGCGCGAATACGCACCGCGCAGCTAGCAGCGGAAGAACAGTTAGCGGAAATAAGGAAGAGGGAGTTCCAGTTAGAAGCCGAGCTAGTCAAGAAACGATTAGCAGCCACTGTAGAAACAATTCGGGAAGAGGAAGCCGCCAGTATCGGGGACCCGGATGAACGCATCAACAGTTGGCTACAACAGAGAATCGTAGCGCCAGGGATCGTCGAAGCGACTACCACTCTGGGGCACACAACGTCCGAGCCGAAAGAAAGCACGCTGCCTGCGCGCGAACCGCGCACCCCGAGAGCCGACCGGGGGGAGCAGCCGCCTCACGGAGGTGTACGCTTTGAAGACGCACGCCGTCAAGCTCGCTCATCAACACCGACCAGGAATCGAAGCAGGGGCATCGAGCAATTAGCGGAGGCAATCGAGAAGATGGCAAGAAACCGACCGGTGCCGCGGCAGGTGACCGACTTACCTAACTTCTCCGGTGCTTTCAACGAGTGGATGCCATTCGCCGCAGCATTCAAAGAATCAACTACGGTCTACAACTTCAGCGACATCGAGAACATGGCGCGCCTACGAAATTGCCTGAAAGGCGAAGCAAAGGAAGCTGTCACCGAGCTCCTGTACACCGGTGGCAGCCCCGATCAAATCATGCAAACACTAGAGCAGTGTTTTGGCCGACCCGAATATATCATCGACAAAGTGATAGAGGACATTAAGAAGCTACCACGACTGGGCAACACAGCGAGAGAGCTTAACACGTTCGCCGTACGACTTCAGAACATAGTCTGCGCTCTCAAGAATATAGATCGTCGTGGTTACCTGGAGTTTCCAATGCTGATAAGGGATATCGTGGATAAACTTACGCCAAACTTAAGATCAAGATGGTGCGACTACGCGTATGAACATGAACATGCTATGTCTCCGGAAATCGTCCTGCTATCGCGCTTCTTAATGCGCGAAGCGGACATGGCGCTGCGATACACATACACGACGTCAGCAACCGTGACTGGGAACCAGAAACAAGCTCCAGCAGCGAAGACCTATACACGAAAGAAACAAGTGGAGGTGTACGCAACAACTGCCGCCGCGACGAACGAACAATACAAGTGCTATAGCTGCGAAGGAAATCATACACTAACTAAATGTGACACATTCGCAAAATTGACATCAGATTCACGGTGGGAAATAGCAAAAAAAGCAGGCCTTTGCTTCAAATGCATCGCTAGCCGGCACAGACGAACGAACTGCCGAGCAAAGCCATGCGGAGTGAACGGATGCCGCCGACCACACCACGAACTCTTACACACCGAACCCGCGTCATCGCCACCTCTGAGTTCACCACTTGAGCCACTGCAAGTCACTAACGAAACTGTGATGTCCGTCGCCGCCACTGAAGATCAACAAGGAGCTTCGGTACTACTGAAGGTGGTGCCTGTTAGTTTAACGGGACCCAAGGGAAGCATTAACACTCATGCTCTCCTTGATGAGGGTTCTACCATCTCTTTGATCGAAGAAGACCTGGCGTTGTATCTGGGAGCGGAGGGACCGACACGACCACTACACATCAAAGGAGTAGCCGCCAGTCAACGCCAAGAAAAAAGCAAGTCAGTCAACCTCGAGATCCGAGGCAAGAACCAAGAAGATTGTCATCAAATTAGACTGCGCACTATCCCGCAGCTGGTGCTACATACACAAACAATATCCACTCAGCTGCTTAACTACGAGCACCTGCGTAGCCTGAATCCGGACGACGTGTGCTACGAGAAGTCGAAGCCGCGACTGCTTATCGGTGCTGACAATTGGCACCTAATAGTATCACGACAACTCAGAATGGGAAAGAAGAAACAACCAGCCGCCTCGCTGACCACGTTGGGGTGGGCGATCCACGGAACGGTACCGCGCACTATCCACAGACGAGATACAGAGTCTGTCCTGCACCTATTCATGCCTGAACGCGGCGTGGATGAGAACGACGTGCCTGACAGCCGTCTGGACACAATGATGGAGGAACACTTTAAAATTGACTCATTAGGCGTGTCTATTTGCACTAAGATAACGAAAGAAGATCAACGTGCCATCGAGAACTTCGAAGCTACGGCCAAACGGACCGACGGCCGATTCGAAGTCGGACTACCATGGCGCAATGATGACCTGGAGACGCCACCGAGTTACAACGCCGCCTATAGAAGACTTATTGGACTAGAGCGCAGGTTCGCCAGAGATCCAGACTTCGCAGCACAATATAAGAAGGAAATCGAAGCCCTGAAAGAGAAAGGTTACGCGGAAGCCTGCGATGGGACAGAAGAACGGAACCCAAGAAAATGGTATCTGCCGCATTTCCCGGTTTTTAACCCTAATAAACCGGGAAAGCTCCGCCTAGTCTTCGATGCCGCTGCAAAGTCACACGGAGTCTGCTTGAATGACTTCCTACTGGAAGGACCGGACCTTCTTCGACCGCTGCCAGGTATCCTGTTCCGATTCAGAGAGAAGCCAATAGCAGTGAAGGCGGATATTCAAGAGATGTTCCTCAGAATTAAGATCAGATCAGACGACCAACCGGCCCAGATGTTTCTTTGGCGAGAAGATCCAAATAAACCGCTGCAGGTCTTAAAGATGACGTCAATGATCTTTGGAGCCTCCAGTTCCCCATTCTTGGCTCACAGTGTGCGCAACCGGAACGCTGAAGACTTTGTGCATACCCACCCGGCAGCCTACGAATCCATAACACGTAGCCACTACATGGATGACCTGGTAGAGAGCTACGAGGATATCTCAACTGCAAAGAAAACGATCCAGGAGGTGACTTTCGTCCACAAGCAAGCTGGTTTCAACCTACGACAGTGGAACTGCAACGAACAAGAAGTATTGGCGGAGGTCCCATATGAGCTAAGAGCCAAAGCGACCACACATCTAGCAACGCCATCAGACAAGGCGCTTGGACTGCTGTGGGACGCTGAAAGAGACGAGCTAGCTTTCAACACGAATCTTGCTAAGGTACCGAAGCAAGTAGTAAAGAATAACAGAACGCCAACTAAGAGAGAAGCCCTCAGCGCCGTGATGTCCGTATACGATCCTCTCGGACTACTGAGCCACTTCACGATCAGAGCGAAGATACTTTTGCAAAATCTGTGGCGAAATAAGATTGGATGGGACGAACCGCTGCCCGCCGCTGAAGCAGAAGACTTTCGAAAATGGCTCTCAGAATTAACAAACAGCATAGCCGAGATACGTCTGCCCCGTTGTTACGAACTCGGCAGCCATGAACGAAGAGACTTGCACGTTTTCTGTGACGCCAGTGAACAAGCCTACTCGACTGCCGTGTATTGGAGATTCACGAAAGCAGATAACACGGTGAACGTAATCCTAGTCGCAGCGAAAGCAAAGGTAGCACCGCTCAAGAAACAGAGCATCCCGAGACTGGAACTGCAAGCTGCGGTTATCGGGGCACGCCTCGCGGAGGTCATCGCCGCAGAACATGAGTTGCAGCCTAGCAGCGTCACATTCTGGAGTGACTCCCGCACCGTACTGCATTGGATTCGACAAAATGCACGACGATACACACCCTTTGTCGCGCACCGCCTCGGCGAGTTAGCGGAGCGCACGAAGAGTGAGCAGTGGCGTTGGCTACCATCCGAACTAAACGTAGCCGACGACGCAACTAGATTGAAGAGCAACTCGATAGCTGCAAGCGACCGATGGTTCACAGGGCCGAGTTTTCTCTGTAGACCTGAAGAGACTTGGCCCCAAGAAGAAAACAAGGAACTTGACCCAGAAGAAGAAACTGTCACGCTTACTTACGAACATCCAAAGGCAACTTACCTACCGGATATCAGCCGCTTTTCATCGTTCGAGAGGCTCATCCGCGCGACGGCATACGTCCTTGTATTTATCGAGAAGTGCCAAGGGCGAGCGAAGCGACTTGAAGTCCGCCACCTGGAAGAGGCAGAACAGCTGTGGATCAAGAAAAGCCAACGAGATAGCTTCCCTCTGGAAGTTGGATTACTAGAAAACGGGAAGCGCATTCCGAAGTCTAGTCGATTATACAAGCTCGACCCGAAAATCAAGAACGGAACTTTAAGATTGGACGGCAGAATAAGCGCAATAAATGTGCCAGAACCAATGAAGGAGCCTGCCGTGCTGGACGGACGCCACCCGTTCACCCGCATGCTCATCCAACGGGAACATGAAACTGCTGGACACGCGAATAGAGAACGTATCGTCAATGACCTTAGACAGCGGTATTGGATCTTGCACCTACGAACAACAGTGCGGAACGTGTCAAAAAACTGCGCTTTTTGCTGCCTCAGAAAGGCAAGACCACGGGTGCCAATCTTTGGAGACCTGCCGACGGCGCGCATAGACCCTTATCGACGGCCGTTTACGAATTGCGGGGTTGACTATTTTGGACCAATGATTGTCGCTGTCGGACGAAGACGTGAGAAGAGGTGGGGTGCACTCTTTACGTGCCTCACAACCCGAGCTGTCCACCTGGAATTAGTGGGCTCCCTGTCCACAGATTCCGCTATCATGGCGTTTAGAAGAATGGCAGCACGCAGAGGATGGCCCGCGGTAATGATGAGCGACAACGCTACCAATTTCCGGGGCGCAGATGCAGAACTTCGCGCCGCTTATAAAGAGTGGGCACCTGCACTAGAAGAGTTGGGTCAACTACACCGCATGACCTGGCGATTCATCCCTCCAGGAGCACCGAACCAGGGGGGAGCTTGGGAGCGCCTGGTCCGATCAGTGAAGACAGCTCTTACCGCAGTGCTGCTGGAAAAGACACCAAAGGAAGAAGTGCTACAGACCGTAATGACTGAAGCAGAGTATTCCGTCAACGCACGGCCGCTCACCCATGTCTCGGTTGAACCTAATGACCCTGAGGCGATTACCCCAAACCATTTCCTGCTGGGGTCGTCAACGGGCCTGCCACACACCGGGCCATGTCAGCCGGCCGACCGCAAGACTTGGCGCGCTAGCCAAGGTATCGCCGATGAATTCTGGAGAAGATGGGTTCGCGAGTACTTACCGACACTCGTACCACGCCAAGCGGCTGCATCGGACGAACGTCCACTGCAAGAGAATGACCTGGTTATCATCGTAGACGCTGCGCTACCCCGCAACACCTGGCCGCGCGGGATTGTTCAGAAAGTGTATCCTGGTCCGGATGGCAGAGTACGTAGCGCTGACGTTCGCACGCGAGGAGGAGTCTTCCGACGGCCCACCACAAAGCTCGCCGTCCTGACCGTAGAAAGGGCTGCGACGGAGTCTTCGCCGGGGGGAGAGCTGTAACGGACGACTCAGCAAGGAGACGAGGGCGGAGCATCGCGGCGCGAGACGAAGACGCCGCTATAAGAGGGAAGGAGACGGCACACTGGTGCCGTGTGCAAATCGGAGCGCGCTGATTGGCCGACAGAGTATCGGGCAATAGTCACTAGCGTAGGGATGATTTTGTCAATATAAATAGGCATAAGTCTGAAATAAATATGTATAGAGTAGTATGAGTATAATATAGTTGTTTTTGTTTTGATCAACAAAGTCGGAGTTTGAAGAAACCATTACAGTCCACAACAAGTATTTTATTATGAATAAACTAAAGAAGACCACGCGAACGAAGTAGCGGGCAGCTAGTTAAATTATAAATTATATCAAAATAATTAAAATTATAATTAGTTAATACAATAATTTAAATATTTACAATGCCAAATAACAGTAGTCAATAATAAAAGTCAGGGTTCGGTTTAAAAGTGCATCAAATGCATCAAAAATTTCAAATAATATCTCAAAATAAAGCTCAGCCAATTCGTACAGAGTTAAAGACTGTCACGAAGAAGCACTTTTCTAGTACCTAATTTTCGAAATGCTACAAATGCAAAACATCCTGTATTAACTTAGATATTATTTTGCTTAAAAATTTAATTCTACAATATTATTACTACTAGCTTTATAAATATAAAAATAACATTTAAAAACACCCATTATTTTATGGTGCTGAATGCCGATCGATAGAGCTTATATTAAGGATTAATAAGGAAACAGTCTTCATTATTTTTTGCTCGGAGAAAGGTAACATTTCTGTGTTAATTTGTACTTTACACTTACACAAGTTTGTATTTATACATGGGGCACACCAAAAGTTTTGCACTTCTAGCTAATCGGAACTATTTGAATTTCGAATGTTATATTTTTTTTAAACGTTGCAACCTTCTTAGTAATAAAAAAAAACAATTGGCGGGAAATGATTGTCAATTGTTTTTTATCACACATCAAAGTACTACGTACACAACAAATAAAATGGAATTAAGTCGAAAAGATTTTAGAGCGATGATTTTTTATGATTTTAAAAGTTCTCTCTCTCCGAAGTCTGTGCCGCTCGTCTTCAAAATGCTTTTGGGAGAGAAGCACCTTGTTTGACCACCGTGAGGCGATGGTTTGCTGAATTTAAGAGAGGTCGAGTTTCTTTACATGAAGAATTTCGTGAAGGGCGGCTTTCAACTGCCGTCAACGAAAATAATGTGGCTACTGTTAAGCGGCTAATTGAAGAAAACCCGCGGATTACCTATGAGACAATTCGAGGACTATTGGAGATTGGTATGAGCCAAATTCAGAAAATTTTACACAAAGAATTGAAAGTATGGAAACTTTGCTGTCGTTGGATCCCTCATGAACTGACAGCAGAGCAGAAGCGGGCTCGCGTGGAATGGTGCTCACAGATGCTACTGAAAAACGACCACGGACATTCTAATGCTGTTTATGACATTGTCACAGGAGACGAAACGTGGATTTATTGTTTTGAACCCGAAAAAAAACAGCAATCTTGTGAATGGGTGTTTGAAAATGAGAACAGGCCAACAAATTGAGGCAGGCAAGAAAAGTTGGTAAAATAATGATCGCGTTTTTTTTTATCCCATCTGTACAATTCCACTTGAAGATCAAAAGAGTGTTAATGCCGAGTGGTATTCTACCATTTGTTTACCCAGGGTGTTAGAAAAAGTTCGCGAAAGACGACCCAAAAGCCGCGTTCTCCTACATCATGACAACGCTTCATCACACACGGCCAACAAAACAAAGTCATTTTTAGCTTCTGAAAAAGTACAACTCGTCACCCATCCTGCGCATAGCCCCGACCTAGCACCCTGTGATTTCTGTATTTTCCCCAAAATCAAAGATTTGATGAGAGGTTTTACTTTTACCAACTCCGAAGAGGCAGTGATAGCGTTCAATCAGCACGTAGAAAACATGCCTTTAGATCAGAGGTCCTCCTTTTTTAAAAAATGGTTCGATCGCATGAAAAAATGTTTAAAATGTAAAAGAGAGTATTTTGAAAAGCAATAAACATAATATTTTGGTTATAACATGTTGTTTTTTTAAGTTACGCAAAACTTATAGTGTGACCTACGTATGTCTTCATCATCATCTTAACTTCAGCCATAGGACGTCCACTGCTGAATATAAGCCTCCCCCAATGATCATCGGGGGGGATTGCCAATACTCGCCACACTTGACAGGAATTAGTCGCCTCTTATGACACGCCTCCTGTTGGCGATGGAGAAGTGTATTCTTTACGGCCACACGGCACGTGTTATGTGTTCAAATGACTTTATTGTGTAGTTTCCGAGTTTTATTCTGATCAAAACATATTTTGAAGTAATAATTTCACACATATCGATAAATAAACGATAAACGATAGATAAACGATATCTCTGGTTTTCATATTAGAATAAAATTAAAAGGAACAAAGGCCTAACTACACTAATTCTAGATACATTTGTGTTGCTGGTCATAAGTGCCTGACGTTCTTTTCACGCTGAGACTTTGGCCTACCTACTGACCTACTTTCGATTTCTGTCAATTACTCAAGTGCAAAATACAATAACTCGTATTATTTCCATAATGTTTCCTTTCCGCAGATATTTTTTTTAGAAAAATTCTTGGCTAAGGTTTATGCGATAGATAGTTTAAAACCGTACACAACCGTAGTTAATCCAGATTTAAAAAACCGGAAAAGTGCGAGTCAGACTCACCCACTGAGAGTTCCGTACAAATTTGTAGGTACACATTATAAATAGTTCAGAATCGAGTCTCGCAGGTTAAATACAAATTGATTACAAAATTTAATTACATATATATAGTTTTCAGATTTTTCCCTGTACTTGTAGTGTAAGACGATATTACTTGCAAAATTTTATAGTTCTAGGCCAACGGAAAATAAGTACCCTATAAAATTTGATTCCCTTGAGTTTTAACTCGACAACTCCACGCGTTCCCAAATTATAAATGGTCTTGACTGACAGACATATCGACGGACAAACAGTCGGAAAACAAAGTGATCCTATAAAGTTTCCGTTTTTTTTCGTTTTAAAGTACGGAACCCTAAAAACAGGCCGAAAAATGAGCATCCGTAGCACTGCCCCCCACTCGCGGACTGTGGCCTGTGGGCAAACTTCGTGCTGTACAAAACAAAGTTATTCATCGGAATAAAGCGCTGCACTCCAACTTACCCAACAGGCGTCGCTCAAAAACCGCTGCCGGTAACTTGCGACAACTTTTCCAGTAACTAAATTCAATTTAGGCTTGAGCTTCAACAAATGTTAAGGTTTTTATGCAGCCTAGGTTATTGGACAACACACTTGTTTATTGTCCTTCTGAAATCAGTAGTTTTTGAAGGTTTATTTAGTCAATTATCCGTCAACTTAATGAAATATTTGCCCATTTATCTAGCGAAGTTATTTATTATTGTACAGTCGGTGTTGAGTGATGACGATTAGATGCTCATTGAGGTCCATCGGTCGCTGGTTTGTCGAGCGCGATAGATTGACCTTCGTACAATAATAATACCTAAATCATATTATACTCATTTCGAAATCTCAAACCAAAATATGAAAGTAATGTAAAGTAGCATTTGAATATGTGCGAGGAAAACCCGTTGTCATCTCGACATCGTTGGACATCTATTATAGGAGTGTTTGTCCGACCGCCGAGCGCGGCGGGGTCGAAGGTGAATAAAAACCTGGATATTTCTCATATTTGTGTCGGTGCACTCGAAAATATTCCCTGAGATCAGTACTCCTTAGTATGCGACTTCAGTGAAATGTGCTTCCAAGAGTTGGATGCAGTAAGGAGCAATTTCGCGCGAGAGTGTGTCGGACCGTGGGACATCGCCCACCTGGCGCGCCCCCTCTGCCTCTTCGCTGCCCTCCGCCCTCTCTGGCTCGTTAATGATGATGTGCTCAGCCAGCAGACTATTTCACTTCTGAATACATCTTTCTCACTTTTGATGCTGTATCCCTGTCGCTCGCGAGAGCGGCCCGCTCTGCATCGCGCTCGTGCGACGTTCGCCTGGTCGCATCCACCTAGTCAATTCGGCAAACGCGTATCTACTTTGTGTCGGAAATGTAATGGAACAAATGCGGCTGGAATTAACGTCGGAACGAATGTTGGGACACGGGGTCGTTCTCTCGACGGATATTTTCCACGCGATGATTTTGATGCGCTTCTATGGAGCGGTAATAACATTTGCGGTGAAATGTATTTATTTATAAGCATTAAGATTTGTGTACCTAAATGCACTTCAAAGGATATTTAAAGGTACTGCAGTCAGCTATACTACCTAGGCAGTACAAAAGAGATCGAGAGATAAAAATAATTATATCTAGGTACAATTCAACTAACATCTCACCTAACAGTTAATGTAAGAACCCACCTAATTACTAAATATAATTAAAATTAGCATTTTGTTACAAAATAATGCAAACATATTATAACCCCAGAAATATCCAAATTTCTCTTTAAGCAAGCTCTTACAGCAGATGATTTAACATCTTGATCGCGAGCATAATATCTGTACCGGCAAACCTTTTGACGCCGCAACTGGCGAGTCACGGTGCTGAATTACCGACCGTCAGCCTTCGGTTTGGGTAAAACGTTTGTATATCAGATTGGCCATTTTTTTACGCGGCTAAAGCCACTTTACGTCTGGTTCCATAGCTCACCTATTGCCGTACTGTATCTCGTAGACTTTTTGTTAACTTAAGCACACCCACTGATTATAGTGGTTATTGCAAACAATAGTAGTTAAAACGTGGTTGTATGGTAAGACCGACGTCCAAAAACTCTCTAATGAATTTAAAAAAAAAGTAAATTGTAAAATGCTCTCATTCTCTTCCCACTGAATGCTGCAGGTAAATTCATTACGACGTCAGTCTAGCTTTATGGTAGTTACCATCGTAATTTAAGTATATTGTATATACCCTTGCACGAAACAGCTTGTTAGACTCCAAGAGACATCGTTCGTTCGAATATTCCGAAATTTATGGCCTAATATGGTATTATTGTATCAAGTTTCTGACGATATAAAGTTAGATCAGTCTTCAAATAATCAAAATGACATAGTCAGTATAAACCCTTGGTTGTAATTATTAGTAAACTGCTTTTAAACAGGTGTGGTTTGGTTTGAACAGTTGTCAAAGGGGCCAGTGTGTTCACCAATACAAACAACTTATTTGGTCAACATCGGAGTCATAATTTAAAAATAAAACTGGTCCACACTATCTATCATCAAGGCAGAGCGTTAGTTTGCGTGGAAAAAAAACGTGATTTCGATGTTGACCCCATAGAAAAAGTTGTTTGAATTGATGAATACATTAGCCTCCTTAAATTTGGCTTCTACTCAAAACCCTATATGCTATATAGTTATATTTTAAAGTACCTAGAAATTAAATCACTTTAAAAACTTCTACTATGGAGATACTATGTTACGCCGCTACAACTTATAGGTAAGAAGCGACAGTTGGTAGGCCAGTATAAATAAATAGAGATGTAGAGAGTTAGCTAGTATTATTTTTTTCTTTAGTAGTAGTAATTTATCTTGACTAGCGTGAGGTGTATTATCTTAGAAAATGTTATGTCCAGGCAGAAAATGTTTTGTTTCCTTTGTCTGTCACAGACTCATTCTGATGATTTAGTCGGCCTGATATTTTTCCGTTCGGTTACAACTGCTACGAGAGTTTACGCTTCGCTACGAACGCGCCATAGGGTATGACACGCTACGCGCTACAGCTTACGAATTTGTAAAATTTCAAACTACATATCGAAAAATATTACCAAATACCTAGCTAAACGAGCTGAGCTGATGTGTAGGAAGTAAAATAATTTTCATACAAATTTATGTAAAACTGGTTAAAATAATGAGTGAATGCGTCATGGTTAAAAGGTGATGAAGTCTGTACGGGACAGCCTGTATGTATTAGAAGTTTAAAGTCTTTGAATTTATTTTAGTAATATATAATAAATTAAAATAAGCCCTTTGAGTAACTATCCTCAATATTGATTTGTTGGTTCCGAGGTGGTGTTCACCTCACGCGAAACTGCCGAAACTGCGTCTTGCGGGTGTTCGTCAGTCAATAAACCTTTTGACCGTTCACCAAGTCGGCTTCGTGAAGCTTTCATAGGGCAGGCGGCGAGCGGGATTATTGGCTCATTAATCACCGCCCCCACCCCGCGCGCCCCTTAGGGGCCTGGCCACCTCGACCTGTCGACAAGAATTATCTCATGAATATCTATAATACTACAGGTGGTACTAACTATCTATCTATGTTTGTGTAGAAGATTTTGGTTTGCGAAAAATAAAAATTAAGTAGAGTCCTAGAAAAATATTAGAAAATATATCTTTTTTTGACCTCTGTCACGTTTTAAGATCTTAAACTTTTAGGATTGTCTCACCTTTTTAAAAAGTTCTAGAACTATAATTATTGTTTTGATTTCACCGCCTTTTCTTGATCGAACTTAACTTTATTCTTTGTGCACTTGAATCTAAAGAATATAAAAATAGCTAATCATAATATCGATACGGTACCTCGTGACTGTGGTATCGAGCGCAGTGCTCTATTTAGGACCGCAGCGTGGAGGACACCCCCTTCCTCCACTATCGGCGCTCGCTGGGTCGCTTACAACAAATTCTGCACTCCCAACTATAAGCATAGATTCTAGATACACTTATAGGTAGATAGAACCTATAAGCTCCGGTATCGCAATACCTGAGTATCTATGTTAAGCAAGACATTTAGTATTTTTTTTATAAATCTATAATATCTACTATTTATCAAGATTTGTTTATTTGATTACACATCCTACAAACTGCATATTGATGTGAAGTGTATAATATCCACAACTGCTGACTGACATAACCACCCACAAAGGTTTTACTCGGAAGTCTTTATACAAGGCCTGCTATTTATGTATCCGGAATAAAAAAGTGAAACAAATAATATAGCATTTACTATAGTTTTATTGTTGTTGCCATGATGTTCGATGCTCTTTTGCATACGTTGAAACAATTTTTTTGTAGCAATTTTTACATTGGGATTGAGATAGTATCTCCAAAACGTGCATTTTGAACACATCAATAGAGTCACCACAAAATTATAAATTGGATGTTTTTCCGAAAAAATAACCCGTTCCGATACCATATCGATTTGAAGTCAACCACTGGTCGGCAGACTTTCCCACTTATTTGCAGAACAGAGCACAAATAACACATGATCAAATTAAAATGACGGTGAACCACGCGTTAATGCCTTGCGGGTAAAAAATAACAAATATGTAGTTTTTGTAGAGCTACCTTTTTGAAAAACACGTTTTGTTTGCTTTCAATTCGCCAGAGCGAGGGGTTTTGCTGATAGATGTTTGAAGTTAAATCTCCCTTTTAAACGCTTCAAATGTGATTCAGTGAACGCCTTTTTGAAGGGGCTTAAGTGACTTAGCACAGAGACTGCATTTCCCTTCGTTTAAAAGACTTCAGTTACTTTTGGAGTTGGATTTAGCAGATATGAGCTTCAATAATAAATAATCCATACTTCATCTATCTTTTCTATCCACAGAAATATTTACTAATTTACCTAGTATAAATAATCCAATAAAAATAAAATACCTAATTATATGTACATATTCTAAAACTAAACACTTTATACAAAGTCAGATATTTTATTCATAGGAAAGATACTTCAAAGATTCATACTTAATCAAAGAAGTTTGCAATACTCATATTGCCCTAATCGGTCACACCACACACCTTATTACGGAAAACTGACCAAAACAATGCAATCTAAACCAAAAAAAAAAAGTTTTCACTATCACACCAATTTATCTAACCCCAAACTAAGCAAAGCTTGTATGGCGACTAGATAACGGATTATAAACATCCATGACTTAGGTAAAAATTATGTTCGTACTCATCAAACAAACATTTTTGCCCTTTGCGGGATTCGAACCCGCAACCGCTGGCTTTGTAGTCCGGAGCGCGAACCACAATACCGTCTAGGTCATCGTCGAATCGTCTCTACATTCTTTACTTAAACTTAGGAAAAAAATATTGTAGTAAAAAAAGTGATCAATTTCTGTAAAATCAAACTAAAATTCGCGTGCTTCAATCAAGCCATGAGTTACTGAGATAGTCTACTCTCTCTCTACTCTTCTTACTTTACACATTTAATTAGAATTTCGTTTAGCCGCGTTACACTGGAAACTAAACCCCTTGGCTTAAGAGACCCTTATTAGATAAACACAACAGAATATACACCTTATCTCATTCTAGCAAAGTCTTTTTTCAGCTGTACTCCCCCAGTTTGAGGCCGAGAAAAAAAGCACGTGTTCTATTTGGGATTACACGCGCCCCATAAACAAAAGGTTAACTAGTAATTTAGTATGTTGCATCAGTTGCAACTTGAATTAAATTAATTATAATGATAAACTCAAAGCCAGTTGGTTAAAAGAGTTTTAGTATAGACTAATGTTACAATACATCCATAGCATAATATCAATATCTAAGCTAATAAGCGGTCAATGTCTCTGTTTGATAGTAATTTTGGAACTAAAGTAAAGTTGTGAGTAATTTTTGGGTTTTTATCTATTTCAACTCTGATAAAACAAACATTTTTATAACTAATACCGATGTGTTAAAGAATCAATTCGATTATTAATGTTTACGGAATCGTTTAGCCATGGAGCATATACCTTATAGACATAAGAGTTGAAATATCATTTATATTCTTCTACAAATATTTCGCCAATATTTAATGTGACTGTACTGTTTTTTTATGAGCGAGAGTTAACAGGACTTGTCAGTTTATACTAAATTTAAGTGAAAAATCACTAACGTGTTTCGGAGCAAGGTGGTCCATATTGCTGCACTATAGGGTAAGTACTCCATGCGTATAACAAACGGGGGAAAAGCAATTATTATAACAGAATCGTGTTTTTTTTAATGATCATTGACCACAACATGATACATATTATACTTCGTAATATTTATGTCTCATTTTAAAAACTCCCGTTTCTATTTCTATAGAGCCGTTGTCTGATTGTAAGATGTGATATACTTAAATCAAAAGACGGGTATGCCTTATGGTCTTAATAATTTCAACATGGGTTCTTAAAGAGACGATCGACGGTCTCAAACTTAGTTTTACTTAACGACTATATTACTCATAACATGGATAGCGGCAGGCAGGTGGATGTCATTTACACCGACTATAGCAAGGCATTCGATCGGATTGACCACAAACTTCTTCTAGGTAAATTGCAAGATATAGGCATAAGAGGTGACCTGCTACGATGGTTTTCGTCGTACATTTCCAATCGATCCCAGGCTGTGGCTGTGAGAAACTATATATCTAGTTGGATACCTATCCCTAGCGGCGTTCCTCAAGGATCCTTGCTTGGTCCCTTGCTGTTTGTTATCTTCGTTAATGACATTGGTTCATGTCTTAATTCATCTCGTCTCCTCTGTTTCGCCGATGATATGAAAGTTTATACATCAATCAGTTCACAAGATGATGTTGATGCTCTGCAGGCTGACCTGACGCGACTTTGCAACTATTGCGATCTAAACAAATTAGACCTTAATCCATCCAAATGTTCTATCATGACCTTTAGCCGTAAACACGATACCAAGTTGCACCTGTACTCTATGAAAGGCTACGTTTTGCCGAGAAAAATTTCTGTTCGTGGCCTGGGCGTGATACATGACTCCAAGCTAATTTTCGATGATCATATCAATAGCATCGTAAGTAAAGCTTCGAGGGCGCTCGGGTTTGTAATGCGCAACTCGGTGTGTTTTAATAAAATAAAAACCTTAAAAATATTATTCTGCACTTTTGTCCGCAGTCACCTTGAGTACGCCTCGCAGATTTGGAACCCAATATACCAGACATATATGGGCATTTCTACGGGCACGACCGATTGACCTACTGGTTCAAAAAAAGTACCTTTAATATTGAATAATGTATCTGAAAAAAATCACACATATTTATACAACTCTTGGCCTGATGGAGAGCACATCTAGTAGACTGCCAGGTAGTACATATCGCCTGAAAAAAATCTGAAAGTTCAAAAACGGGCAGAATTTGGCCTAAAATGGAGTGTCCGTTTTCCAGAATTTACTCGATTTTGCTTCATAATTTTAAAAATAATAACTTGCTTATTATTATACGCATATTCCTATAATAAAGAATAAACAATGAAGCTATATACGTGCTTACATAGATTGTGAATCCTTTAGTTTGAATACAGTGACACATTTAAATTTTGTCCGAGGCTTGTGACTCAATTCGGTGAAATTTACTTTTATATACCTCTAGCACTAACTACGCTTAATAGGAACGCGCACTACTTATTCCCGCCATCTGTGAGTTGCGCCCGAGCGGCCGAGCAGTGTAGACGGGAGACCTGTAGCACTCAGGAGCAATTTTCAAAGGTACGAAATCATTCGGTGTTTTTGGTACAGGGTAATTTCTCAAATCGGTGTGCCACCTCAATTATGTTTCTAAAGTATTTTAGGAGATTTGTGCTAAAATTATCGAGTGTTTAAAAGCTTTCTATCGTTACGTTTAGTAGAAATTACTGTAACTCATAACATTTTTGGGTATTTTGATGTATTGTGTTATTTTCTCAATTCCATGGATCTCAATTCCGTGGAAAATGGGCCACCGAATTGAGAAAACTTACACCGAATTGAGGTTTTACTTTAATATTATTAATTTAGCTAATTGTTGTTGTTGTTTATCGAGGAAATCAACATCACATACATTGCTATAACTTACATTTAATACATTGGGTATGGCCAATTACAGATTTCCCTATAAATAATCAGAAATAAGTACTAAAATACTAACAAGTATCTTAAAATTGACACAATTAACACATTACGAACATTTTAACGAACCTAACATATTCAATTTCCCATTTTATGTGATTTATTGTAAATTATTATAAAAATAGGCAATTAAGGGTGTAATAAAATATGAAGGCATAATTTACAAACAAAAATGCTGCACCAAGTATTTACTACCATACATGGTGAATTCCTTCTCCTTCAGCGCTTCAATTATTCGAGATTGAAATAATTTGTGTCTTTTAAAATCTCGATAGGATTAAAACGCGAATTGGATGTTTTAGCTATACGCAGCAGTACCGAGCTAATGAGCATTATTCATTTATTTAGTAATACTATTGTGGGGGAGATTGTGTGTGGCACTGTTTTATTTTTTCTAAGACTATGGCCACTTTTCGTAAAACTCTTATCTTTCACAATTTAAAAAACACATTGAAAAAGTGTAGACAGACAAAACTTTATATGGGCAAAATAAATAAATAAGTGGATTATTGAGTGCGCACATCTTCTATCTTACTAATAGTTGCTTGTATCGGATACCGTACAAAATAATACAGAAAAAAACGTTTTTCGAAAAAAAATACTTGAATCATCGAAATTTGTTTCTCAGATGGGAAAGCAGAGTGAAGCCGAAAAAAAGGAAAAAAAACGGATTGCGGAGAGAAGGAGAAAGGACAGACATGCCAAAGAATTATACATAGATTGAGAAGTCAAAAAAATAAAGTCTCGACGACATTGCAAAAAAAAATTCAAGTAGTTCTGGTAAAGAAGAGTATGCAGAATCTATCAAGAGGTTGAGAAAATCATCAGAAAATGTAAAAGAAATGGTGATGAAGGTGTTGGAGGATGTCTCAAAAGCACAGCAGACAAAATAGTTGCACGTGGGCATGACATTCCTGACATGGAAACCTTCATCAATCTTTTGAAAAGACACGTTGACAACGTTAAAATTGAAGTAGTCGATGAGTCTGGTATCTTTGAAAAGGAAATGTTGATTCCAGATGACTTAAGTGAATTTCATGGAACACTTAATATTCATCAAGTCATCTGGAATGCAAACGAAAATAAAAAGCTAGCCATGAGAAAACTAAGCTGCTCTCATGATGATTGCCTGCATAAATCTGTAGAATGTCCTCATGGGCTGCATACAGGCTTTTACGAATTGAAATGTGCAGACTACACGAAAGATAGACAAAAGAAATGTAAAGGTAAACAAGATGTTCACAAAAAATCATAAACTGATTTGAGTAATAAACCTAAAATTTTATCATGCCAAATATTTAAACCGGACAATTCAGCCAGAGAATTAATAGTGGGAACTAAAAATATTAAAATGAAAAAAAACTTGATGAGGGATTTTGAAGCCAGATTTTCGGATATAGAGCTATCAGAAAACGACAGTTCTTGGAAAGCCAATATAGACGTCGAACCCTTAATGACACCAACACTGGGTGATACCAAATTTACAGAAATAAAGGCTGATTCTGATTCTGAAGATGATTATAGCATATTTTAAGATATTTTATATTGAACTTTTGATATGGTTGTTTATAGAAATTAAGTATGAATACAAGTGATCTCTTGACTGTGATTAAAACGGGTCTGCTGCTGTAAAGATACACGTAGATACCTACAGGTTGACTTTGTGAACACTGCACAATTTAAATAAACTCCACTCATGAATATTAACAACTTTTTCTCAATTTCACTATTGATCTCATAGTAAAAGTTGTTCATATTTATGAGGGAGTCTATTTCTTAAATTAGGATAATGTGAACAAAGTCAATCTGGACTTTAAAATAGATTAAGTTTTGTGAAATTACTGATATGTTGTGTGTATTTGTTACACAATAAAGATAAATATATAGTCAATAAATACTATTGTGTTACCTTCTTTAAAAATTGTGATGTTTAAATTGTTTGAGTTTTAAAAAACAAGACTGATTATTAGTTCTATCGAAAAATAAACATGTTGATTAGATTTTTTGTTTTATTATTAACATTTCAAAGAATTATTGATATAGATAGGCACATAAACTATTAAACCGATAGACCAGCAGTCAGTTAACATAAGGCTTTGGGTATTTTTTATTTTGATCATTGAAATACATTATATTTATATAAGGTTACATCAATTCTCAATTCGGTTATTCATTTTCTCAATTCGGTGATTCGTTTTCACAATTCGGTGCTTTCTCAGTTCGGTGCCTAACTTTTCTCATAGGTCAATCAACAAAATTTTGGCAAATCGTTATTTTAAGTTACAGAATGGAGGAAACTTCATATTTTATCATTTAAAATACTTCAAAATCCAAATTTCAAATCAACCACCGAATTGAGAAAAAAAGTACCCTTCTGTAGAAATGTCCATATATTGCGTTTGGAAAATATACAGAAAAGGTTTATTAGGTTTCTCTGCTTTCGAACTAGGATTAAGTACAAAACCACGGACTACCTCAATCTTTGCCGTAAGCACCATCTCCTTCCTCTAGTCAACAGACGCGAAATAGCCGACATTATCTATTTGATGAAAATTGTTACAGCCGAGATTGATTGTTCTGACCTATTAGCCAGGATTTATTTTAACGCTCCTAGGAAGAACTTGCGTCGTAACGCTCCACTTTATCTCCCAATAGTTAAGGCAAAATATAGGCAAAATAGTTATCTCTGGCGTGCTGGTCGCAGGTTGAATGAAGTGGTTCTAGATGGCAAGTTTGACCTTCACCACACTACTGTTGGTGCGGCGAGGCGGCAGTTAAGCGAGCGCTTTTTAAAAAAATAAATAGTTTTTTTTATTATTATAATATATTAATAAGTTTTGTGCGTCTGTTCATTCTTGAACTTTTTGGTTATGTTTCGATATGATTTTTAATTTCTAGCTCGTCACTACTTGTGAAGACCTATAAGTGGTTTAATAGTTGCTATTTTGTTATATTTTTTATAATGTGTAAACCCTGGTTTTCCTGTAATAAATAAATAAATAAGTGTGCCTGCCTCGCTCAGGACATCTCAGCTGCACTATCAGTTAAAAAAACACATTCGTTGAAATGATCACATTTAATATTAAGCGAAACTCATAAATGAGACAGGAGGCGTAATAAAAGAGATCTCTTCGCCAGAGCGATCTAGTGTGTTATGAGTGAATTTGCTGACGCTTCCAGCAACTGAATTTTAATTAAAATTGTATCTAAACGTGCTAAGCCCGTGTCGCAAATTGGAGGCGCCCGTATCGCTGTCCGGCGTCGGTGTCATGCATCGCGTTCTCACTTTAAGCCGCGTATCGCAGAGGGCGCGGTGTCGATAGGGCTGCCAGCCTGTCACCTATAAACAGTCCTGTCGAGTTAAAAATTTATTCACTAGCTGTTGCCCGCGACTTCGTTCGCGTGGTCTTCAGTTTATTCATAAATAATTTTCTGCGCAACTTTATTTATTTTTTCTTTCAAAAGAACTTTCTTCTGACAATAAATAACACAACAAAAAAGAATTAACGAAATTGTTCCATCCGTTCACGCGTGATACGATGACCAAGGGAAATAGAGATTCATTTTTATATATATTCTGGCCTAATATTATATATATTAGGGCTGATTCTGGTACACAAATACAACAACTTTTTTTTGTAACCAACATTGAAATCTAATAAAAATTTTAGTTACAAACTGATGTCAGCTGGTGGCGGCTTAGTATGGGGAAGTGTTTTTTTTTGCGATTTCAGTGTTGGTCCCATAGAAAAAGTCGTTGTATTTTATTACCAGAATCAGCCCCTAGGAGGTTGTTGATGTTTTACAAATAAGCCTGTATATATGTCGTGGCCAGATCTTAAAATGGATAATTTCATGATGTGACCGATCATTTCATAAAATGGTGGTATTTCATGATATAGAACAGAACACGCTGCCTACATCATGATGTGGTCTGTCCAAAACAATGAATACTCAGCGTTTGACGATATAAACAGCTTAACGCACGTATACTTCATGAAATGGTCAAACATTAGTGATCATATCGTAAAATTGTTACATTACCCACCGGTAGAGGCGCTAATGTTGCTTTGTTTTTGTGTTGAGTAATGGCGGCGGCCAATATTTTATTCTAAAAGTGAATAATAATGTGTAAATTTAAGGTGAAAGTGCAGTAAAATATCGTTACGACACCAAGCTAGGCGATTTTTATGAAAGTTACTCAAAAAACAAGCGCAACTTAAAAAAATCAAGGAGATCGGAACGTAATTTGAGAGGTTGGTTAGGTTATTTAGCTATTAGTGTACAAGTGTTTTTATTTATTAGTTTTGTTTAAAAATAATAACTATTTAAAATGTTTAAATTATTTATCGACCAAGATTACAAATATTAAACAAATTCGTAAACATATTTTTATTTTAATGATACGGCCAAACGTGGATTGACATTTCATCGAATGTTGACGTTTAAACTATATGGTCAGTTTTAGTTGGCCATATCATGAAATACCACCATTTTATGAAATGATCGGCCACATCATGAATTGGTCAACTTTACGATCTGGCTACGACATACAGATAGTTTTCAGTCTATATTAGGGCGATATCTTTTGTAATCTATTCGATTCTTTCTTATGCTTTCATAGCATTTACATTACCTGTAGGTAACAGGTAACATTACCTGTTGTGTTACCATTTATGTTATGTGACTTGACTCTGATGACAGATTCCAGGTTTATATCTAAGTAGCTAATTCATAATCATCTATCTAGCAATCTATATTAATAAAAGTTAAGTAATGGCACGTACGTAGGTACAACTTTTGTCATTGAAACAGAGCAGAGGATAACATAGCAGAGGATAGGCAGGTACGTTCACGTTCACGTTTACACTCACTAAAAACACACTTACATCCACACATGCACCCACATAGGGAAAACGAAAACCTTCGGTTGCTTCTATCATTTTATTTGAACTCCTGCGCTTCCAGGATCTATAATCTGACTGGTAATCAAACAAAGTGAAGTTTGAATGTACGCAGTGTAGGTTTAGTATAAATAATCCCAAAGAAAACTGTACACGTATTCATCATCATCATCATTTTAGCCATAGGACGTCCACTGCTGAACAAAGGCCTCCCCTAATGACTTACCATCGAGGGGGATTGCCAATACTCGCCACGCTTGGCAGGCGGGTTGGCGAGCGCAGTTTTTATAATATTTCGCAAGAAGACGCTGCTGCCCTTCTCGTGCTACAGGAATTAGTCGCCTCTTACGACACGCCTCCTGTTGGCGGTGGGGTAGTGTATTCTTTACGGCCGTCCCCACACGGCACACACGTTTAATCCTTGTTTTTGCGTTAAAAAAACATAATCTCTTCATTGGGGTGTCGAACAAGAATACCGACTTCATCGGAGGAAAGCATCTATAGGAATCATCTGTTGATTATGCCCTAAAGAAACGACTCAGAATATAATAATGGGTGTATGGTTAGTATCTCTTCGTAAGTTTTATTATAAAGTCTACGGTGGCAGCCCTATGTGTGAACTGTAGCAGTGTAGCGTATGCGCCGCCGCCATGTGCGGGCACAATGGCCGCATTCTCATGGACTCAGCCCGGTAAGCCGATTGCGTGACGTCATCGCGCGCCCTGCACATTGATGCAATTAACAAACAATACCGAACTTTTATTTTTGGACACGCTTTTTGGAATGAGTTTTATGCACTAAACAATGTTTTGTTTGTTATTACATATATTATGTCGAGTGCGCTGAAAAAAAACAAGCTTCGGAGGGCGGCAAATTTCAGTGTGTAGCACCTACTCGTTGTATGTACTAAAAACAAATTTTATTGGATAACGGGCGGTCGCATGCGATCGCGCAACAATGAAATTTCTATTGTGTCCCGTTTTGCTGGGTGGTTAAATAATTACAAAACAACAACCGCACTTCAAACCTCCACTCCAGTTATTTAATCAATGGTCTACTATGTTTTGTGTAACTACATAATTGCGGTAAATGGCACATCTTTTATTTAAAAACAATCTAAACATAGCTAAAAAATACAAAAACATCATCTCTACAAACCCAAAACAGTGATCTAAATAATTAAGTTTAATCCAAGGCATTCTATGTAAAACGAGCGTATTGTATTTTATGTAAAATGATCGTAGGCAATTTATGTAAAACGCCATAGCATAGTATGCATTAACTTATTATTGATTGACATCACTAATGCGTATATCAATGCCAGCATGGCAAGATAGTTAATAAGTAATGAACCCATTATGAGCGCGGCCTATGCGCGCATTATCGCCGGGGGCGTGATCCCAGCTTACCGAGGGATCGAGCGAATAAGCGGTCCGCGCCTCTATAATCCCGCGTGTAAAACATAGCTGAAGTTACATTTTAGCAGGCAAAAACTTTTATTTAGGTTTTAGAATGAGCTACTACTTAAGTCATGTTTTTTTTAAATTTATAGATGTATTTAAGTATGTTAATCTGTATCTAGTCGCCAGCCCATAGTTCAACCATGCTTAGTTTAGGGCTTGATTTAGTGTGACTGTTGTTATTTATTCATTATTATGTTAATTCAGCACTGAAACAAAATAAATTAAATTGATTTATATTATGCAACATTAGTAGCTACCTACGATTTTATAGAATTCCGTGATCCAAACGGAACCCTTATAGTTTCGCCATTGATGGCCTTCCATCCGTTCGTCTGTCCGTTCGTAGCTTAGCTCCAAGACTTAGTACTAGAAAGCCGTAATTTCGCAAGGGTATTATTAATCACGCCGACAAGGTGGTAGAATGAAATCCAAATATATTTTTTAGGTATATCACACGGTGTGGCGTGTGAGCGTGTCGTTAGATATTAGTCGTTTAAAAGTTTTGTGGGTATGTCAATCCGTTTTCATAAATTGTAATTTATTGTCAGAGTCAAGTACCTGGTTAAGTAGTAAATGGTTGCTTGAAGAAATGTTAACGTGTTAACTTGTAAAATAAACGTATAGAATAAAATTACTTAGATTATGGTAAAAACAGGTAGCAAATTCCGCATATTGTAATTACAGAACCCTATATTGCGCGTGGCCCAACACGCACTTGGCCGATTTTTATATCATGTACTGTCATCGTATTAGACATCTATTTTCAATTATAACTACTTACTTAATAGAGCTAAAGCAACAGATTAGTTAAATGTTTAATTACAATTCCTTCAAAAAATGTGGAACTGGATACACAATAAAGCGACTTCGTAAAAAGTTATTAACAACATTGTATTTCATTATTATTTCATAAAAAATCGTAATCATGTAAATGACTCGTTGAGACTCTTAATATTTGCCGGATATAGATACCTACTTACTATACCGATCACTCTACGACTTTGCCAGCAGTGCAATGTATTAGAAATTAATTACTTACAATCTTAGTCTATAATCATTTTCGTTGGTAGACTGCAAATAGTAGGTAGGTAAGTAGCTAGGTACTTAAAAGTTTCGATTACTGTTCCTGGTCCTCTAGCGGTGCAGCACGAGCGCGGGCCCCGCAAGCCAAAGCTGCACGCAGGCGCGCTGGGCAGCCTGCCGCCGCCCTCGCTTGCGCACGCGCACAAGCCGCACGCGCTCAAGCTGTCCCCGCCCTCACCCTTCGCACCACTGACGCAGCCTTTCAACTTTCAGGTGAGCTAAGAATTTGTTCTGTCAATTTTTTAATACTAAGTAAAAAATCTATAAAGTCGATAAAGTAAGATGGTCGTACCTACTATTAAACTATTATTTAACTGTTTGACTAGGGGGGCAGCCAAAGGCAAATCCAGGTTTCGAGTCGGGGGGGGGTATCACATAGTCTATGTCCAGTCAGTTGAGTGGGCCTGGGCAAAGGGGTTTCTACCGGAAACTTTCTAGGGTGGGCTTCGCCTCCTAGCTACGCCTATGCAGAAGCTTACATTGTATAAAACGCTCACAAAAATGTCAAGAACATTTGGCGTTACAGTATCTTTTCTTATAATGGTATAAGGCACTCCAGTCAATCTTTGCAATTCACCGAAAGACACCTAGCACTATAACTGCGTCTTATAATTGTTGACCTTGAGCCAAGCTTAGGATACCTTTACCACACTAGAAAGGTCTTCAAGGTTCCCTTGCGAATATATTTGGAGATCGTCTGCATGTAAGTGGAAGGATGAGGAGAGATTAAGAGTAATAGAAATAATAAAAATTGCAAATAGAAGTGGAGACAGAACGCCACCTTCAACATTGGCACAGAGGGCCTACTACGTAAATGTTTCGTTCGTGTGGACGTATAAACCTAATAATTAAAACTACCGTCAACTTGTCTTAAAACTCTGACAACTACAATTAAAAACGGTCATGTCTTTTACACGGCTAGTTTGTTATGGATGTTTAAAAACGTATTTTTATCAGTTATCTAGTCGCCATCGCCATAGTACAAGCTTTGCTTAGTTTAGGGCTAGTTAATTGGTGTTAAAAGTCTAGAATCGCAACTGTCATATTACGGCTAATACTATCGCTTCTACAGCGTTAGAGGCTATAGAAGATATGTTCTTCTTCGGATACTTGACTAAAACCAAGTCAGGACTTAGAAGTGCTGAAAGTTGACTCAAAAAAAAGATACCTACCTAGGTATCATTTTTTGTTAAGCCATCAAGGGTAACAGATAGATGTAGAGAAATGATTTGGAATCTGTAGGTGATTTTACAACTCTAATTGACTTTTCAGACCATAGCTGGATCTCCGTTTTCAACAGATTAATGAATATGGTGTCTTTGAATGTCTCTAGGCAAAGTATTGCAACGAATTCAAAGTACATAATTTACATCTTACGGTTATTTTCGGCCAAGACCATTTTAAACTTGGTTTTTTAGCAGCGTTTTTCTCATCACTCACAAAGATTTCAGTTCATCTGGCAACCAGGGCACAGGAACATTTTAACTCTGACAGGCCGAACAGGAGCATACTTATCAAATAGTGTAATAAAAAGCGTGTTAAAAAGTCTGACTTTTCATTCCACAACTTCAATTACGGACCAATCAGTATAAATAGTGTCATTGAGGGCATCGATGTTTATTCCACTAAATTTTCACTACAGGAGAAATTTCGTAGATTTAGGGGGATGGACTTTGTATGAAAAGTAAAAAAGATCATCAGAAGAGAAAGCATCGACATGGCCTGGCCTTCCTTAGCAACATGATCGGATAAACGTACTACATACACCTTTGTGTAACTATTAACCTATTCCGTCCCCACCAGAAAAATGAATAAATCTAAAAATGTGATAAGTAACAAAAACAACTAACATCGTAAAACGCACCACATATAGTAGGATAGCAGTTTATTCTTTGACATACGATACAGACATAGTACAGATTTATAGTCATTCGTAAGTTCGGATTCGAGTATCTCATACAATGTTATTTTAATTAATAGTTTAATGTACGTTCTTATATTGTAAATATCAAAACATCAGTTCAGTATAAGCGGATCGAGCGAGCAAGCGCCGCTGAGCACGGCTTCGTCCGCGGGGTCGAGCGGAGCGGGCGGTGCCGGTGCCGTCAGCCCGCTGCCGCTGGTGCCAGAGCCCTTCCTGGCGCCGCCACCGCCCGGCTTACTCCACATACTCATGTCCACTGATAAATGCCAGGTGGGTGAATCCCTAGGCTGTCTTAAGGCGGGTCTGCAGTGCCCAAAAAATAAAATCTAGATCAAGTTCGCGCGACTACAATACCGGATAAAGATTTTGCGAAGAAAACATTAGAGTGGGGATTAAATATTCATAAGATAAAACATTTTTACCTGTTTTTGCTTGCACTACTCTGTGTGAGTTTACACCTTTATTTTGCATCAGAATTTCAGGCACAAGAACTAACATTGCATTACGTACACGATAGATACATTTGAGTTGGTATAGTGAGAAAACATGCGCGACTGCAAACTATGCAACAATTAATAAAATAATGTGTTTTATTTGTATAATTAAAATACTTAACAGAAAAACAGAGAAAATATATACTACCTACACTATTGATCTAGGACTCCTACTAGGTACTAAAACATAATTAATAGCCTACTTAAGTAATTCTAGTCTGACTTTTTGTCAGTCAAAAGTTATTGCATTGTGTTCTACCCAAATGCGCAAGAAACAAAAACAATTTATCAAATCTTATCTGATTTGGCGACAGCTGTATAGGTAACAATACTTTGTTTTAGGAGCTGATGTGGAGCGCAAAACAGTTGCAGCTACAAGGAGATCCCACACTGCTGCGACCCCCGCCCAGTGCGTTCGGGGCACCGTTGGCTCCAACATGGGAGTTACTGCAGGTAGTTTAATCTGTACTTATATTATAGGTATTATTTTATATCACATTACCCAAATCATTGGTCATTATTTTGTCTGTTCACTTCAAACCAAAAGTCAGAAATAAACAGGTAAATGGCAAAGTAGGTTTAAGTACTTAATATGTTACACCATAAATAAATGTAGAAGGGATAGTTTCGTAGACGCTTCAGGCCCTTACAAAAACATGGGTAGTAAAAGGTCGCGTTGTTGTGATTGTGATAGGCATACAGTAAAAACTTTGAGGGGTGTGTACATGACATCCGGGTAGGTGGCTTTTTGACTTAAGGGGCGGGCGCGAAGTCGCGATTGGGCGCCGAGGGTGACTTTTCGCCTTTACTTCACTTACCCCGCCCATTCGCGACCCGCGACACTTCTCGGTACGATTGCGACTGTATATTGAAACCTATTCTTATCTACCCTATGTTCCATTTCGGAGATTGCTAGCAGATTTCTACGAGTACGATGACTAGGAGTTACCGTTTATGTAGGTACGTAAGTACCTAAAATAATCAAATCAAAAACGATCGCAATAATAACTTTATTGACTACCTGCCTACGTCAATTTTGCAATTGTCGTAGGTCGGCGGTAGATCATCTTAATCGTTTACTTTGGTTTATAAACCAAACGATAAATTAATTATTTCACATAAATAAATATTATGTACTTAACTACATAGTGTGTAAAACCTTGGTGTGTACATTCAAGTGTGTAAAAATGGCCTTAAAACTTTAGAATTGAGTAAGTTTGCAGCAGGCAGGAAAAGAATAACGTTATCGACGACCTGATTATGGTGAGGCGGCAATTCGCTAATCGCTTTGCACGCAAATTGTCCCGGGATCGATTCCCGGTTCAACGACCTTTTCTAAATTGGCTCGAGTCCGAGTATGCTGTTGTGCCTGACATTGTCTAGTACTGTTTCGAGACTATGACAGTTAGTGTTGTCTGGCACATACGAGTTTTATGTACTTACTACTTATCCTTAGGATGTCGCCTAGTTACTTAATACAGGAGACGAAACAATGGTCCTGATACATATACCTTACCTTACCCACTTCTGTAGGAGACGAGCGCCCGCCTGCTTTTTATGGCAGTGCGATGGGTGCGTTGTCTAGCGCCATTCCAGGCGCTCGCGCACGGAGACCAGCTGGTACTGCTGCGCGCAGCGTGGAAGGACCTGTTCCTACTGCACCTGGCGCAGTGGTCGGCGCCGTGGGACCTCGCGCCGCTGCTCGCCGCGCCCGCCGCCCGCGCGCGCCTGCCGCCTGACCCACTGGCTGACTTGGAGCTCAACACCTTACAGGTAATAATTAGTACCTGCCGGCTAATACGGCCACGTGGATTTTATGGTACTTAAACGCACACTCCCTTCGACTAGCTGTTCTGGATAGAACATTTCCAATGGCAGCTGCTTCAGTACAATGTGACGTCTGTGCCGTCACCGCATGCATCGAGTCGAGCCATTAAGAATTTCGTCGGCATTTGTCAAGTATCGTTGGCTGAATGATTTAATGACGAACTATGTTCCGCAGGCCGCGAGTTCAAACTCAGCGACGAGAAAAAATTGTTAGCGTATTCATAGTTAGCACCGCTTGCAGATGGACGGTGCCATTGCAATTAATTATTAAATAATTTACACAATATAAATCATAAATTTTTTGTGTAGGTAAATGTTTTGTTGACTAAGCTCTAACCGAAATTACGAATAGGTATATCTCGAGACGACGACCTCAGTAGCCGAGAGGAAAATAAGCCGGAATCGAATCGCTATCTCTGAGGTTCCGTGTTCGATTCTCGGTCGGGTCAATGTAGAAATGTAGTATAAAGATGTTTATACTACTTTCTTGCTTTAGCTACTTACCCTAAGATCTCATCAGAGCAATGTACCTATGTGATGTTGTCAAATAATGTTATGAAATATAATATGTTAACAATACTAAGATACAAGCAATCTGTTTTGCTTAGTTTAGGTACCTAACTTTATCATTATAATATTCAAAGGAATCACTTAAATTGAAAAGTCTTTATGCTAAGTTTTATACAGATATATTTTTTGTCTTATCATCCTGCTAAAAATGAAAATATAAACATGGGTTTATTGTGTGTGATGATGATGATAAAATGATTCGTTCTTTTTTTTACAAAACAATTCTAGCGATTATTTTGGAACCACTAAAAATGTGGAGATTGGTTTTGTTTGTAATACTTTTTTTAATTTAAAGATACGTAAGTAGTTTACCTACATTTAAATTATACACATTATATTATACACATTAAAATATAAGTAACACATAAAGTATATTAAATTTATATTTTCATTTTTTACTTATTTCTCTCAACAGGAAATTTTATGTCGATTTCGTCAAATTGCACCAGACGGCAGCGAATGTGGTTGCATGAAGGCGATCGTTCTGTTTTCACCAGGTTGGTACTAACTTTGACAAGTTTATAATTCCTAGTTACATCTTTTAATATTTCGTGGATGTCAGTAGGAGTAGAGATTAAATTTCGATTTCCACCCAATTGATCCAGACACGCCTGGCCTGAGCGAGACGCAGCCCGTCGAGATGCTGCAGGACCAGGCACAGTGCATCCTTGCCGACTACGTGCGCACTAGGTACACACGCCAACCAACAAGGTACGTCCATAGTTAATTTAATTTTTATAGACAAACTTGATTTTATGCCATAAGCTCGCAATCAGATGTTTTTTTAGGTCGTGCAATCCTATTACAGACCTCCGGATGCAAGCGTGGAAGTTAGTCGTCCATAACTGTATTCTAATACTGTGTACCTACTTACTCGGAACTTTTCTCAAGAGATACATTATTCTCAATGATGTACCTACTTATATAACCAATGATGAAAGGATATCAAAGTCACATCTTTGTTCATACTTCATACTACCATTAGGTAGGTACCTAAGAAGCTAGGTACATCTAAAGGTACTTAGGTACTTATAATATAACTGTAACAGGTCAATTCTGTGTAAGATATTTTCAAAACTTTTTTGGAGGGGCACTCTTTATTCAAATTCGATTCTGAAGCCAAAACTGTATTTTATTCATTTTTGACTGTCATCTAAGTATCTTGGCCGCGCATCAAGCCGAAACTACTGAATGGATATAAATGAAACTTGGCAGGATTTGAGTTCATACTAGGACATGATAGGAGGTAGGTACCTACTTTTTATTCCGAAATTCAGTACGGTTCCAAGTTAAGTATTTCACGGTCAGCGGTGTTGTAGTTCAGAAATAATTAGACATCACCTCTTAGTATTAGGTTCAAATATCTTGAAACTTGAAATGTACGGAAACCTTCGAACCATAGGTTTATTGTCAAAGTGAAGACAAAAGTAAAGAAGTAAGATATTGTAAAGCCAAACGATATTTTCCGTAATATGCAAAATAATTGACTTTCTACAAATTACATACTTTAGGACTTTCTGAACCAAACTAAGTAAGAAGTACTTTGTCTAAACTAAAAAGTACCTATCTGTTTTTTTACCGACTAGGATGTTATACCTACATTTCGGAGACTGTGCATTGGAACTGCAGGACAGCCTAGGAAAAAAGACATTATGTTACAGTCGAAATTCCAGAGATTCGTATCGCACAATCACAAAGCACTTCACTTAGCTACTTAACATTTATTGTGCGCAAAGGAACTACCTATACTGTCTTCTCATTTAGATACAAACTGGGAGTTTTCAAATCTACAAGTAAAAAGCTTCACCGCAGCACAGACCACATTTGTACCAAACATCCTGTAGTCCACGCGCTCCTGTAGTCGGCACAGCTAGTTTATAATAAAATTGTATGTATTTTTTTACTGTCGCCTCGATTTCAGATATGAAGCAAGCTACTTTTCAAGTGTGCCGTTTTAAAATTTTAAAATTAATTACTATACGGCCTTTAACTTTAACTTTAGCTTTGGCAAAATAATAAGCCGCGACAAACTTTCAGGTTCGGTCGTCTACTTCTACTACTACCATCTCTTCGTGCGGTCCGTGCGCGATCGATCGAATTGCTGCTGTTCCGCGAGACTGTCGGCGATGTGTCGGTGGCCACGCTCCTCCACGACATGTACCGCATGCAGCCCGCTCCCGCGCCGCCCTTCCATCCTCCGCCGCCTGCCACCGCAAGCGAACATTGTGCATCGCCTTAGACGTTAATTAAATATGTTCTTACCATAATCTTGTGGCATACCTACCTGCCACGTCAGTTGTAGTCAGTGTATGACTTGCGAATCGCTGCCACTGATCATAAAGGACTGTCACGAACAAAAAAACTACAATTGCTGTCCTAAGGAGTCACATTTCTGAGGCATTGAAGGTCCGACCTACACCATCACATCATTTGGTTTTTTCGATTCCTCCATAATACCCCAGAAACTCGTTAAGTACTAGGTGTAGGACACTAAATGCGCAAAAAGTGCTTTACCTACTGTGTGGAATTTTCTGTATTTTTAAGTGTTGAGGTTTGATCAGCGCCCTCGATTGTACTACAATGCCAGCAGGCCAGCAAGTAAGTTATAATAACGGATGTCCACATTTAATTGTATAAATATCATTGTATGGCTAGGTGCCCTTACAGGGTTCGTGTTAGAAAATTTAATAAGTGTAACATATCTTTATCTATCCAACGGAATCACAAAAGAAAGTCAACTAATTAAGTAATTACTTTTGCACTGTAGAGGAATTGCACCCATGTCTAAAGCTAAGGTGCGGTCTTTTATTACCCCTTGTGCGTTTCTATCGTATGAAACAGTCCCTTCACATTTCGACAACGAAATTCGAAAACAGAAGAAAAAGAATCAGGTAAGCAAGTAATTGTTGACTTGACTTCTACTTGAGGGCAGTTTTTCAATTAAGCGCGTTTACGCATACCTAAACAATAGAAAAACAATGTTGTGTGTCGGTTTGCCGGGTCAGGAGACGTATTTTTGAATCATACGAATTCCAATCCGAACACGAAATCGCAAGATTCGCATGCGAGTTCCTAAAATCACTATTTTTGATCATTCATTTCGTGAATTCTGCAATGACCACTCGTTTTTGTTTTCTACTAGTAGAAAGTACGGAAGAATTACATTGACAAGTAAACGTATGTTTGACAGAAATTTGACATAATAACTTTTTATCTTCGTTCGTTAGTGAGTTTTTGCTTTATGGTTTATGATATTTTCTGCGTGAAACAAAAATTGTTACAAGATTTAAATTTAATAGTAGCACCTATTTCGAGTGATTCAAAAATGCGTAAAATCGTGAGCAAGAGAAATTAATTTCATACACGAATTATTTTCGTGTACGAATTTGAGATTCATTTCTAGTGCTTCAAAAATATGTCTCCAGAGCAGTCGACAGCTCGAGAAGTCTGTGCGGAGCGGTCACATGTAGTCGCAACTATACTCACGCAGTCTCTTGACCGTATACGGACCATTGAATAAAGTTCGCTGTGCAGCCGCAGCTTGACGCAGTCGGTCATCACATGACTTAGAATGCCTATGCACAGACAACAGCTCGTCAACCTACCGCAAAATGTAATTTCTTTTCAATTTTTTAAATCTATATCTTTTATATATATATAAAACAAAGTCAGGTTAGTTACACCATTTATAAGTCGAGAACGGCTGGACCGATTTTGATGATCTTAGATTTGTTGAATTTGTCTCTGCCCCGAATAGCAGAATAACTATGAAAAACTCGGAAAAATTTACGGAATCAAAATGTATGAAGGGGCGGTACGAAGTTCGCCGGGACAGCTAGTATTGTATATATTATAAAACAAAGTCGGGTTAGTTACACCATTTATAAGTCAAGAACGGCTGAATCGATTTTCATGATCATTGATTTGTTAAATTCATCTCCGCCCCGAATAGCAGAATAAACATAAAAACAGCAAAAACTTCACAAAAAATATGAAGTGGCGGTACGAAGTTCGCCGGGACAGCTGGTTCAATATAAATCTTTACGTGTCTAATTCTATTCTTTAATAAATAGTACATTGATAAGCATATCAACTTATTACAATCCTCTTGTATAAATTGTTTTGGATGGAAATCGAAATATTATGCTTAAAAAAATCCCTTTTAAAATAAAATAAAATATAATTAAATCATTTGTTAATGTAGTCTAATCTTCTAGTCACATCACATACAATGTAAGTTGTAAATGTTACTATAAGTAACTTTAATACTTGTTAATAGTAGTGATCAAAATAGATAATCCTAATTATTAATAAAATTTTATAGATTTTGGATAAAATCTATATGTACATTGTATAACGAGCAGTCACTTCTTAATCAGGTGTTTTGCACTGTAAATATTAGATTTGTAATTATTGAAGTTTTGACATCAAATGTTACATTGTATGTATTAAATTAATTTGATGGTAATTAATAAAATTAATGTAAAAACAATTCTTTACAATGCGAATTTTATTTTAGTCAAATAAACCAACATCAATTTACTGTCACACAAACCTCAATACAAATGAGTTATAAAATATTTGAAAGCAAATGCAAAAATATTTCATCACTGCTAACCATCAACAGATACATTGACTTTTCCCATTGACTGAATAGCTTCCACAGTCGAGAGATCAACTGAGTCGTCTTCTACTTCTTTTTCAACTTGTAGCTGTGGCACTTGCTTCTTCAGTTCATTCCTTGGGAAATCGAGTTTACTCCATGCTCCTGGTTCTGCTTTCTTTAGCTTTATCTCCAATTTTGTTGCAAGCATTGATGCAGTAGATTGTTCAACACTGATGACCTGAAAAAAAAACCCTTTTAATTTAATCTGTTATAATTTTCAATGGGAAACCACACTGCACGTTTTATACCGATAGGTGTCGCGTTATGTTTGGTCTTGCCCTCATGGTTATTTGATCAATGGTTCTGTCACTGCTGCCAGTGTTTCCACTGATCAAATAATCAATACAATAAAGGTTATGATAAGTTGTCAAGCGTGTGTCAAACCCATGGGTCAAACCTGCATCATACTGGCAAGTAAAGAAAAAAAAAACGAACTTAAACATTTGCGTCTACATTAGTTGACAACGGTTGACAAGAGCAAACACGCTAGCGCCATCTGAGATTAGCTTTGCCTATGCTTCCCCTTTGCAAATTATACTTGAAAGAATTCGAGAAATAACGAAAGTACTCTGTAGCTCAGTTGGAAGAAAAGCCGCCCGAATAGTGCAGAAACATGGGTTCGATTCCCTCTTGTGGCAGTAATATTTTTAAAAGTAAAATAATATCTTCCTTGATACTAGCATTGTTAATGCAGCAATAACATTTAAAACCTACCCATAAACATTAGGCTAGAAAAACTTACACCTCTAAGTTCAAGATCCAGTTCAAATGCTGCATCACCTTCTTCTCTAAACACAAGCTTTGTGTTCAGTCTGATAGGGTTCAATTTCACAAAACTTAGGATGGGATCATACTTCTTGGCATATACACTCACTATTACGTAATCTCCTGTCTGATGCCAGTCCCAACGACATTTCACTGTGCCAGCTGGCGTTGCCTGTACAATAAAGTATTGATTGTATAAAGTATTATTTACACTATTCAATGAGTTTGTTCATGATTGCACTGTCTAAGAAAAAGATTATGTAAAAGGCATTTTTATTAGTTTATTTATCTATGCCATACAGGTAAAAAAAATATTCTATTAACATGCTAAAATGTACCATTTAACATGGGGAAACATACCATTTAACAGATATACTCAAGATTTTTCAAAGTTTTGTAAAATATTGTAGGAAGGAACCCAATGATAATCTTACTAAAACCGCATCATTTGACATCTGTCTAATGCTGCACTTCCCCTTTAGTATTAAAGTACAAAATTGCATTTCAACCTACTTCCTTAAACCACTTATGGGTGCCAGTAGTACACCCAGGTTGACTAAGAAATGTGTTGAAGTCTGTAGTTCTCTTTTGACAACAGGACCAAAATTTGAGACCTTCGTGAAACACTGGGCAACCTGGGTGGTATGTACACATTGTACTGTTTGACTGGGGGCCCTCATATGATATATTACATCCACCGTTTTTGCAAGTAGTACCAATAGCAATATTGCTGAAAAACGTATGAATAGAAGTTAATAATTCTGTCCTATACCAAAATATTAATTGGTTTACTTTAAGCATAGCAGTTTGATTTAAAAAAATATATATTCAAATCTGTAATCTGTCATGTCAGTTTCTACGAGTTGACCTGTGTGAACTTGGCACCCGACTTTGGAAAAATTGAACTTACTTTGGTTTGTTTGGAAGAATTAGGTAGGTAGTTGATTGTAGTGAAGCTAATTTCGTTTGTAGTAATTCCAAAAAAAAATTAAAAATTACGAAAAAAAATGCGTCCCCCGAGATTGCGAAAACTAACTTTTTCCGATTGTATCTTATAGAGGAACGTTTGTAGTGGATTGTAGTGAAATTCATTTCGTTTGTAGTAGAACAGAAAAATTATAAAAAAATATGAAAGATTCAGATACGTTGTTTTTTGTAAGTAGATTTTAAATGCTTATAAGTCTACTACAAACGCTTAAAATGATTGCAAAACGTTCCCAGAGGTTGGCAGAGGTTTGTAGTGAAAGAATTTTCGTTTATAGTAGAACAGAAAAATTATAAAAAAATATCAAAGATCAAGTATTTATCAGATACGTTGTTTTTAGTAAGTCGATTTTAAATGCTTATAAGTCTACTACAAACGCTTAAAATGATTGCAAAACGTTCCTAGAGGTTGGCAGAGGATTGTAGTGAAAGAATTTTCGTTTGTAGTAGAACAGAAAAATTATAAAAAAATATCAAAGATCTAGTATTTTTCAGATACGTTTTCTTTAGTAAGTCGATTTAAAATGCTTATAAGCCTACTACGAACGCTAAAAATGATTGCAATACGTTCCTAGAGGTTGGCAGAGGATTGTAGTGAAAGAATTTTCGTTTGTAGTAGAACAGAAAAATTATAAAAAAATATCAAAGATTCAGATACGTAGTTTTTTGTAAGTCGATTTTAAATGCTTATAAGTCTACTACAAACGCTAAAAATGATTGCAATACGTTCCTAGAGGTTGGCAGAGGATTGTAGTGAAAGAATTTTCGTTTGTAGTAGAACAGAAAAAATATAAAAAAATAACAAAGATCTAGTATTTTTCAGATACGTTTTTTTTAGTAAGTCGATTTAAAATGCTTATAAGCCTACTACGAACGCTAAAAATGATTGCAATACGTTCCTAGAGGTTGGCAGAGGATTGTAGTGAAAGAATTTTCGTTTGTAGTAGAACAGAAAAATTATAACAAAATATCAAAGATCTAGTATTTTTCAGATACATTTTTTTTAGTAAGTCGATTTAAAATGCTTATAAGCCTACTACGAACGCTAAAAATGATTGCAATACGTTCCTAGAGGTTGGCAGAGGATTGTAGTGAAAGAATTTTCGTTTGTAGTAGAACAGAAAAATTATTAAAAAATATCAAAGATCTAGTATTTTTCAGATACATTTTTTTTAGTAAGTCGATTTAAAATGCTTATAAGCCTACTACGAACGCTAAAAATGATTGCAATACGTTCCTAGAGGTTGGCAGAGGATTGTAGTGAAAGAATTTTCGTTTGTAGTAGAACAGAAAAATTATAAAAAAATATCAAAGATCTAGTATTTTTCAGATACGTTTTCTTTAGTAAGTCGATTTAAAATGCTTTTAAGCCTACTACGAACGCTAAAAATGATTGCAATACGTTCCTAGAGGTTGGCAGAGGATTGTAGTGAAAGAATTTTCGTTTGTAGTAGAACAGAAAAATTATAAAAAAATATCAAAGATCTAGTATTTTTCAGATACGTTTTTTTTAGTAAGTCGATTTTAAATGCTTATAAGCCTACTACGAACGCTAAAAATGATTGCAATACGTTCCTAGAGGTTGGCAGAGGATTGTAGTGAAAGAATTTTCGTTTGTAGTAGAACAGAAAAATTATAAAAAAATATCAAAGATCCAGTATTTTTCAGATACATTTTTTTTAGTAAGTCGATTTAAAATGCTTATAAGCCTACTACGAACGCTAAAAATGATTGCAATACGTTCCTAGAGGTTGGCAGAGGATTGTAGTGAAAGAATTTTCGTTTGTAGTAGAACAGAAAAATTATAACAAAATATCAAAGATCTAGTATTTTTCAGATACATTTTTTTAGTAAGTCGATTTAAAATGCTTATAAGCCTACTACGAACGCTAAAAATGATTGCAATACGTTCCTAGAGGTTGGCAGAGGATTGTAGTGAAAGAATTTTCGTTTGTAGTAGAACAGAAAAATTATAAAAAAATATCAAAGATCTAGTATTTTTCAGATACGTTTTTTTTAGTAAGTCGATTTAAAATGCTTATAAGCCTACTACGAACGCTAAAAATGATTGCAATACGTTCCTAGAGGTTGGCAGAGGATTGTAGTGAAAGAATTTTCGTTTGTAGTAGAACAGAAAAATTATTTAAAAATATCAAAGATCTAGTATTTTTCAGATGCATTTTTTTTAGTAAGTCGATTTAAAATGCTTATAAGCCTACTACGAACGCTAAAAATGATTGCAATACGTTCCTAGAGGTTGGCAGAGGATTGTAGTGAAAGAATTTTCGTTTGTAGTAGAACAGAAAAATTATAAAAAAATATCAAAGATCTAGTATTTTTCAGATACGTTTTCTTTAGTAAGTCGATTTAAAATGCTTATAAGCCTACTACGAACGCTAAAAATGATTGCAATACGTTCCTAGAGGTTGGCAGAGGATTGTAGTGAAAGAATTTTCGTTTGTAGTAGAACAGAAAAATTATAAAAAAATATCAAAGATCTAGTATTTTTCAGATACGTTTTTTTTAGTAAGTCGATTTAAAATGCTTATAAGCCTACTACGAACGCTAAAAATGATTGCAATACGTTCCTAGAGGTTGGCAGAGGATTGTAGTGAAAGAATTTTCGTTTGTAGTAGAACAGAAAAATTATAAAAAAATATCAAAGATCTTGTATTTTTCAGATACGTTTTTTTTAGTAAGTCCATTTAAAATGCTTATAAGCCTACTACGAACGCTAAAAATGATTGCAATACGTTCCTAGAGGTTGGCAGATGATTGTAGTGAAAGAATTTTCGTTTGTAGTAGAACAGAAAAATTATAAAAAAATATCAAAGATCTAGTATTTTTCAGATACGTTTTCTTTAGTAAGTCGATTTAAAATGCTTATAAGCCTACTACGAACGCTAAAAATGATTGCAATACAGTAGTGCAGTAGTGAAAGAATTTTCGTTTGTAGTACAACAGAAAAATTATATTTTATTGTATTTATAAAAGTAGGAAAAAATTATACGAATTATACGACCTAAAAGCGCACACTCAAGACCCTAATATTATTGAATATGTTAAAAAATTCTCAAAAATTTTCAAAAAGGTATGTGCACTGGCTAAAGCTAATTATATTCGGGATATTATTGTTAGCTCTAAAAATAAAATAAAAGCTACTTGGAGCATTATTAATAGAGAAACAAGCAGAAACAGACAATCGGATCGCACAATTAGCCTTAATATTAATAATAAAATTATTAAATCAGACAGTGAGTGAGTGAGACAAACGCGTTTAATGATTTCTTTTCTAATATACCAATTGCTACAACTAATAAATTAAACTCTACGCCAGGTCTTGCGGAAACTTTTTTGAAATCAAATGTGGATGAATGCAATTCTTCCCTAAAGTTTAGACATGTTAATCCTGATGTTATTGTTAAAACATTTAGAGAGCTGAATATGAAAAAAACTGAAGATTTATGGGGCATTTCGACCAATATAATTAACCATATAATCGATAGTATAGCAACTCATCTTGCTTGTATATTTAACCAGTGTATTGATGAAGGTACGTTTCCTAATTTAATGAAATTTAGTAAAATTATACCATTATTTAAATCCGGTGATAAAAGTGATCCCTCCAACTTTAGACCTATATCAATACTACCAGCTCTTAGTAAAATATTTGAAAAGATAGTCTTCAATCAACTCTTATCACATTTTAGAACTAACAAACTGTTGCATGAGAAGCAGTTTGGTTTCACCAAAGGTAGAAACACAACTGATGCTGGAGTTGCACTCCTTAAGCATATCTTCGATGCTTTTGAAAGAAAACAAGATGTTTTGGGGTTTTTTGTGATTTGTCTAAGGCTTTCGATTGTGTAGATCACAAGACTTTATTAATGAAATTACGGCATTATGGTGTCTCAAATGATTCAGGTAAATTGTCACACCTCACAGATAGAATTCAAAAAGTTAATGTCAATGGAACTGACTCTTCCGGAGCTCCAATACGCATGAGTGTGCCCCAGGGCTCTATATTGGGACCTCTATTATTCCTAATCTATATAAATGACCTTCCTTACTTCACTAAAGATCTTTGTGAGATAGTATTGTTTGCAGATGATACATCATTGATTTTTAAAACTGACAGAGGTAAATCTGCCTTTGACGATGTAAATAGTGCTCTCTCTCAAGTAGTACGCTGGTTTACAGCTAACAACCTGTTGCTAAATGCAAACAAAACTAAATGCATTAAATTCACTATGCCCAATGTGAGGCAGGTCAGTACGCATATTAATATGTCAGACGATCATATAGATGCAGTCGATTCCACAATTTTTTTGGGAATTACATTAGACTCCCGGCTCCAATGGGGTCCCCATATAGTTGCCCTGTCAGGAAGGCTCAGTTCAGCGGCTTATGCAGTAAGGAAAATAAGGCTTTTAACTGATGTCGAAACGGCAAGACTAGTATACTTTAGTTATTTTCATAGTTTGTTGTCGTATGGTTTACTGCTATGGGGCTCTGCTGCTGACATTGAATCAATCTTTGTGTTGCAGAAAAGAGCCGTCCGAATTTAGATGAAGGATTTAGTTTTATATAACAACAATGTAGACGATGGAACTGCATATAAGCTTTACACAAATTTAACTCAAAAAACAATGAAAAGCATAAAAAAATATAAAAAGAAAAACAAAACAAAAATAAAAACACTATAAATTATATACTCAGTTAGAACGAATTTAAAAAAAGAAAGACAATGGGACATGCAAATAACAATTAATTGAAAGCGACAAAAAAAGAATGACAAATCAAAACTAATAGGTATTCGATTTACTTACCAATAATTATTCTAAAATTTTATAAAATGAAAATCAATGCGATATAGAAAAACAAATATAAAAGAAAGAAAAAGATCAAATCAAAAAAAAAAAGAAAAAAAAAAAAATACAAAAAGGATATGCAAATGTTGATTAAATTAAACAGCAAAAAAAACACTACAAGGGATTCTTTATAATAATTTACCTAAAAATAAAAATAAAAAAAACAGCACCAAAAAAAACAAATATTTCCTATTAGTTATTATTTATCAGGTATAATAACGAAAATAAAAATACAAAAACAAAAAGTTTTTACCTACAAACAACTGCAACATAATAAGCGCTACAAGAGACAAACTTTACTCTTTTAATATAATATTTTCAGCGTTGGTTGTAATCGTACTGCCATCACTGCCAACCTCTAGAAACGATTCTCATAAATTTTTGGCGTTCGTAGTAGGATTAAGCATTTAAATCGACTTACAAAGTAAATCGTATCTGAAAAATAATTGATCTTTAATATATTATTTTTTTATAATTTTTCTGTTCTACTACAAACAAAAATTCTGTCACTACAATCCACTGTCAACCTCGAGGAACGTTTTTCAATAATTTTAAGCGTTTGTAGTAGACTTAAAAGCATTTAAAATCAACTTACAAAAAACAACGTGTCTGAAAAATACTCGATCTTTGATATTTTTTTTATAATTTTTCTGTTCTACTACAAACGAAAATTCTTTCACTACAATCCACTGCCAGCCTCTAGGAACGTTTTGCAATCATTTTTAGCGTTTGTAGTAGACATAAAAGCATTTAGAATCGACTTACTAAAAACAACGTATCTGAAAAATACTAAATCTTTGATATTTTTTTATAATTTTTCTGTTCTACTACAAACGAAAATTCTTTCACTACAATCCACTGCCAACCTCTAGGAACGTATTGCAATCATTTTTAGCGTTCGTAGTAGGCTTATAAGCATTTTAAATCGACTTACTAAAAAAAACGTATCTGAAAAATACTAGATCTTTGATATTTTTTTATAATTTTTCTGTTCTACTACAAACGAAAATTCTTTCACTACAATCCTCTGCCAACCTCTAGGAACGTATTGCAATCATTTTTAGCGTTCGTAGTAGGCTTCTAAGCATTTTAAATCGACTTACTAAAGAAAACGTATCTGAAAAATACTAGATCTTTGATATTTTTTAATAATTTTTCTGTTCTACTACAAACGAAAATTCTTTCACTACAATCCTCTGCCAACCTCTAGGAACGTATTGCAATCATTTTTAGCGTTCGTAGTAGGCTTATAAGCATTTTAAATCGACTTACTAAAAAAAATGTATCTGAAAAATACTGGATCTTTGATATTTTTTTATAATTTTTCTGTTCTACTACAAACGAAAATTCTTTCACTACAATCCTCTGCCAACCTCTAGGAACGTATTGCAATCATTTTTAGCGTTCGTAGTAGGCTTATAAGCATTTTAAATCGACTTACTAAAAAAAACGTATCTGAAAAATACTAGATCTTTGATATTTTTTTATAATTTTTCTGTTCTACTACAAACGAAAATTCTTTCACTACAATCCTCTGCCAACCTCTAGGAACGTATTGCAATCATTTTTAGCGTTCGTAGTAGGCTTATAAGCATTTTAAATCGACTTACTAAAAAAAATGTATCTGAAAAATACTGGATCTTTGATATTTTTTTATAATTTTTCTGTTCTACTACAAACGAAAATTCTTTCACTACAATCCTCTGCCAACCTCTAGGAACGTATTGCAATCATTTTTAGCGTTCGTAGTAGGCTTATAAGCATTTAAAATCGACTTACTAAAAAAAACGTATCTGAAAAATACTAGATCTTTGATATTTTTTTATAATTTTTCTGTTCTACTACAAACGAAAATTCTTTCACTACAATCCTCTGCCAACCTCTAGGAACGTATTGCAATCATTTTTAGCGTTCGTAGTAGGCTTATAAGCATTTTAAATCGACTTACTAAAAAAAACGTATCTGAAAAATACTAGATCTTTGATATTTTTTTATAATTTTTCTGTTCTACTACAAACGAAAATTCTTTCACTACAATCCTCTGCCAACCTCTAGGAACGTATTGCAATCATTTTTAGCGTTCGTAGTAGGCTTCTAAGCATTTTAAATCGACTTACTAAAGAAAACGTATCTGAAAAATACTAGATCTTTGATATTTTTTTATAATTTTTCTGTTCTACTACAAACGAAAATTCTTTCACTACAATCCTCTGCCAACCTCTAGGAACGTATTGCAATCATTTTTAGCGTTCGTAGTAGGCTTATAAGCATTTTAAATCGACTTACTAAAAAAAACGTATCTGAAAAATACTAGATCTTTGATATTTTTTTATAATTTTTCTGTTCTACTACAAACGAAAATTATTTCACTACAATCCTCTGCCAACCTCTAGGAACGTATTGCAATCATTTTTAGCGTTCGTAGTAGGCTTCTAAGCATTTTAAATCGACTTACTAAAGAAAACGTATCTGAAAAATACTAGATCTTTGATATTTTTTTATAATTTTTCTGTTCTACTACAAACGAAAATTCTTTCACTACAATCCTCTGCCAACCTCTAGGAACGTATTGCAATCATTTTTAGCGTTCGTAGTAGGCTTATAAGCATTTTAAATCGACTTACTAAAAAAAACGTATCTGAAAAATACTAGATCTTTGATATTTTTTTATAATTTTTCTGTTCTACTACAAACGAAAATTCTTTCACTACAATCCTCTGCCAACCTCTAGGAACGTATTGCAATCATTTTTAGCGTTCGTAGTAGGCTTATAAGCATTTTAAATCGACTTACTAAAAAAAACGTATCTGAAAAATACTAGATCTTTGATATTTTTTTATAATTTTTCTGTTCTACTACAAACGAAAATTCTTTCACTACAATCCTCTGCCAACCTCTAGGAACGTATTGCAATCATTTTTAGCGTTCGTAGTAGGCTTATAAGCATTTAAAATCGACTTACTAAAAAAAACGTATCTGAAAAATACTAGATCTTTGATATTTTTTTATAATTTTTCTGTTCTACTACAAACGAAAATTCTTTCACTACAATCCTCTGCCAACCTCTAGGAACGTATTGCAATCATTTTTAGCGTTCGTAGTAGGCTTATAAGCATTTTAAATCGACTTACTAAAAAAAACGTATCTGAAAAATACTAGATCTTTGATATTTTTTTATAATTTTTCTGTTCTACTACAAACGAAAATTCTTTCACTACAATCCTCTGCCAACCTCTAGGAACGTATTGCAATCATTTTTAGCGTTCGTAGTAGGCTTATAAGCATTTTAAATCGACTTACTAAAAAAAATGTATCTGAAAAATACTGGATCTTTGATATTTTTTTATAATTTTTCTGTTCTACTACAAACGAAAATTCTTTCACTACAATCCTCTGCCAACCTCTAGGAACGTATTGCAATCATTTTTAGCGTTCGTAGTAGGCTTATAAGCATTTAAAATCGACTTACTAAAAAAAACGTATCTGAAAAATACTAGATCTTTGATATTTTTTTATAATTTTTCTGTTCTACTACAAACGAAAATTCTTTCACTACAATCCTCTGCCAACCTCTAGGAACGTTTTGCAATCATTTTAAGCGTTTGTAGTAGACTTATAAGCATTTAAAATCGACTTACAAAAAACAACGTATCTGAATCTTTCATATTTTTTTATAATTTTTCTGTTCTACTACAAACGAAATGAATTTCACTACAATCCACTACAAACGTTCCTCTATAAGATACAATCGGAAAAAGTTAATTTTCGCAATCTCGGGGGACGCATTTTTTTTCGTAATTTTTAATTTTTTTTTGGAATTACTACAAACGAAATTAGCTTCACTACAATCAACTACCTACCTAATTCTTCCAAATAAACCAAAGTAAGTTCAATTTTTCCAAAGTCGGGTGCTAAGTTCACACAGGTCTACGAGTTGTATTGTTATATTATCAAATCGCAATTAGACAATATTACCTGCAATTGGTAGTTAGATAGTAGTAAAGTTTTAGAATTCTAATTTAAATAAAAAATTAAACTAGAAGCAGTAGCCAGTAGGTAGGTAGGTAGTATAGTATTCATAACATAATAAAATCATATTGATAACATTTTGCTAGTAAAAATAATAACACTAAAATATAAAACAATTGAGTACCCATCTTCACATGTAACAGCTTTTTGTGCTAATTTCTGAACACTATCTTTCAATGCATTGGCAACACATGGTTCTAATGTTACCAAAGGAGAGTCAAATGGTGGCCGTGGCAATTGAGGGCCTGTAACTGGTGCCCTTACTTCTATAACCTCTTTTTTCTCCAACTCCTTATCTAAACCCTTTTTTTCTGGCTCTGGTGGTTTCTGGAAAACATAAATAAACTAATATAGTCAACAAGTAGAAAAAATGGTACTGAAGTAGGTATATGTATGTAAGTAAAATCATAACATACCATGTTAGAATGTTTAGACAGAGTGCAGCCCTTAATGTTCAGAAACTCTGTAAAGTCCACACTTTTTTTATTGCAGCATGACCATCCTTTGTAAGCATCGTGGAAAATAGGAGTGCCAGGATGATGACAACATTCATCTGTCGGTTTGAAAAAGTAAATATTTAGTAAAATTTGCTTTAGATTTTCAGTAGATGTCTAACTTTTGAATTATGTGTCATAAAACATAAAAGAAAAAAAAGAATCTAATGTTTGTCTAGTAAAATGCTTAGTTTTGCCAATCAACTTAACAGGAAAGCAACCAAGCAGCATGCTCTGAGTAAAATGTGTGTGACTGATTATGTCAGCATGGTCACTGGGTATACCTCACTTTGTATAGAGTGAAGTTCATCCTACTTTGTTCATCCATTGTTGAATTACAATGTATTCCCACACAACAGGTCAGTAGGTTCATTAATAATTAAATAACTTACTAAATTCAGCTAGCACAACCTTATAGTGAATTATAGTACTATTTAAAAACAATTAATAAGGTTGTGCTAGCTGATGTGCATTACACATCGACTAGCACAACCATAAGTAAACGTGATTACTAATAATAGTAGCTAAAATTTTGAGTGGGCCCACACTAGATTTTATAATCAATCTGGTAAACATGATTATCTGCCAGATAAATGATTGCAGTCGATAATTGATTGAGACAGAATGATGTTGTTATCCACCAAGACTTAGGTTAATTCTAGATCTAAGACAGTTCCCCAAGGGGAATAAAACCCGTAAGTGGTTAGAATATAAATAGGTTAAAGAAATTTCTGGAACATACGCACCTTTGTCGTTTTTGTTAGGATCGAAAAGCTGCCCACAGCCGCGATTATAACACTGTACTAAATCTTTACTCTCCGGCATATTTAAGCTTTAATTCTAACACTGAATGAAAATGGTAAAAAGCTTTCTTTTACCTCTTTTGCTTTAACGAGTTATTAACTCAAACACAACACCTTTTTCAAGAAAGAAACTTATGACACATCACGTCACTTCCCTGTTGACACAAATAGTGATGTACCCTATCGAAATCCAACCGATTCTGTTAGAAAATCGAGAAAGTTTTTTAAATAAAGTTAAATCGATTTTTATTCAAATCAACTTATTTAAAATAAGAGATATACTGCAATGTTCTACTGCTAGAGTGCCGTATACAGCTTTTTGACAAGTCTTTTTTTGCTTTTTTTGGCATTTTATCAAATAAAAGCAAAACAATTACGAAAACTCAACAAAAACAGTAACAAAAGTCAACATAATAACTATGCGAAAAATAACGATAACACAAAACGCGTATTTTTTTTATTTTTTTTTATTATGGACGGACCGGACCTATCGCTGAGTGTCTTTGAGGAAGACATTCGCCAGCTTAACCCGGGCAGTTGTGGCGTGCGCTGAAGGCGCACAGCCTAGGTCCGCCCCGCTAGCGGTCGCCGCGACCCGGCCGAGTGTGAGGCTCAGACTCGTACGTGTCGAGCCCTATACTAGCAGGCGTGATCGGGCCAATGTGGAGTGCAAAAGGCACCCTACCAAGCGGCGAACCCGCTAGTGGTGGCGCCGACAGGACCGGAACTGCCGAAACAGGCCGGACCGCTGCCGGGCTCCTTTCTAGCGGGCCCGATCTGGGGGTGAGTCGGACTCTGATCTGGGGGTGAGTCGGACTCTGAAAACGCGTTTTTTTTTTTTTTTTATGGACGGACCTATCGCTGAGTGCCTTTGAGGAAGACATTCGCCAGCTTAACCCGGGCAGTTATGGCGTGCGCTGAAGGCGCACGGCCTAGGTCCGCCCCGCTAGCGGTCGCCCGACCCGGCCGAGTGTGAGGTTTCGCGCAGCGAAGCCTCAGACTCGTACGTGTCGAGCCCCATACTAGCAGGCGTGATCGGGTCTGAAAACGCGTATAAGTCTATAGTCTATATATATACTGACGTCAACGCATAGATTTTACATGACGATCGAACCGATTTATCGATTTAGATCCGATTATGTATTGTTAATCCCTATAAGTAAACGTTTCGTTTCACGCATCAAGTATTTAAAGAAAATCCTATTAATTTATTTGTTAAATCACTAAGATATATTTTTGCTTAGATTTTTTAGTTTGACCTTACAATGTCAAGACGAGTCCGGAGCCGCGTCTGTCGCCATCACGATTTTATAATATCAAATGGAGTTTCATAAAAAATAATGTTTTAAAGTTGTTGAGTGCCAGATTAACGGTATATCGAACTAGTATTTCATATAAACTATTAAGTAATCAATATAACTATTCATAAAAAAAAATTTGAATATTAAACGGTACACATTATATTTTTTCGTTTAACAACTTTCAATCGCAGTAACGTTTCATCGAACGATGCATTCGCGTGTTGACGATAAAAACTGTTGTGGTCAGTTCTTTATTAATAAATTTTACAAGCCTACAGTATAATAATTGTAACGTTACGGCATTCACAGTTATTGTGCATGGACAATTTTAGTCAAAATTATGCATGCATCGTGCAAGCAAGCATGCAGCGTGCAAGCAAGCACGCAGCGTGTAAGCAAGCATGCATCGTGCAAGCAAGCATGCAGCGTGCAAACAAGCACGTAGCATGTATGTCTCTAAGCTGGGGTTTCCTCGTCTCCGGCGCTGAGGGAAGTACAGCCTCTTTAGCCTTGCGTAAGAAATCTCAGTCACCCACGCCAGCTTTCACCGAGCTCACACGGACGCTTGAGTTTTGTTACAGAGCGGGCGGAGGTGTCCATACATTGGGACAGCAACCTGCCTCTGCTCTTTCTGCCTTCCACGTGCCCGACGACCTTTTTAAAGCTGTCTGGTTTTCGTCTAGTTACGTGACCAAAATATTTAAGAACAATGGAAGATAGACGCGTCTTAATGCCAAATTTGGCCAAGATAGATGCGTTTGTTTTGCGCGCTTGTTTTGAAACTATGGACCGCAGATCTCCACCTTTTACCTATGAGTAAGTAGTCTATTTGGTTTTTGTATTTACCATCTGTCCAAGTGTATAATCTTCTGGCATGCTGATGGGAACCCATCGGGGGACTGTTCTAACCTAACCTAAGCACAAGGAGGAGTCGATTCGCCGAACTCAACACCTACCCTAGTGAGCGTGGGGCAGGGTTCCCTGTTCACAATGCATAGCCTGTTAGTGGGGTGATAACGTGTGTACAGGATCACCTAAATTCTATGCCCGGCATGAGCCGTACGTAGGCGATGGACGAAAGTCATCCTTACAGGTTTCCATGTACCTATCGTCAACATACTTTGCGATACACCAAGGTTTTTTAATGGGTTGACCTTGTTGAGAAACAGTTGCAAAAGCTACTGTTTTCTGACAAGGCAGTCCTACATAACAATGCTGCTTCCCCCGAGGGGTATGGTATGCGAAAAGCATTTTTCCTACGCCAAAAAAAAGGTTACAACAATGAGAAAAATGCGCAAGCCGAGCGAGTGGTATTACCTTACCAATTTTTTATCCTAAAACGATTTACGTAGACTTAGCCACAGGTTTTTGTTTATCTTTGGGTCTAAAGTCTATCACCGGTTTATAGCTGGTGGCGGCGACAAACAGCGACATCAATTTTACCATGGCTACTAAATTAATAGATGGCAGGGTGTAACTATAGTTAATAGTTTTAATTTAGTGTTAGCAATTAGCAGGAACAATGAACTTTTAATACACTAACTCACAAGCGCGAGCGAAGCGAGCGCAAATTTTTTTTATACAACGCTTCGTGAAAAGTATTTTCATTTCATTGCAATCAAACAAACCAGCAGCAGCGCGCAAAAACCTGTGATAAATTACGTGGATAAAGATAATGTAAGACGAACTAAAATCTGAGAGCGCAGCGAGTGGAGGTTTGAGATATTATCGTGTTTTTTACAATGTTGACAGCGGTGACACTAGTTTCTGTGATATGGAAAATTGCGTAGTATAAATCTATCATATTTTTGACTACCTACCTTTTGTAGTTTTTAACTGAAAAAGAAACCGCAAGCGTAGCGAAGACGAATTTTTTTTAAAGACAATGCGGTATGAGATATAAATAATTTACATAATAAATAATACATAAGCTGTGATCGAAAAAGGCAAGAATCAATTTTAAACCCAATTTTTATGTTGTTGGAAGTAGAGTTGATTAAATGCAACATGAATAAGGTAACTCCCTTGCAGGGAAGATTTTTACAGCTCTAATACAGCAAGTTCCCCTAGGAGACCAAAGTCAGGACCTAAAAAAGGATTTCCTCATACAACCCGTCACAAATTCAAACGTGTGGATAGTTTGTCTTGGTTTGCGTATGTTCGCAAGCGCTTGTGGCCGATCCGACGAGTCTCGGTTTTTTGGTTACAAATCAAAGGGAATCATGGTTAGTTCAGCTGGACGACAGTTAAGTACATTAAAATAGTATGTTTTACTACTATACTTACTTATCTATATATATATAAATAAATCCCTATTTCCTTTGGTCATCCCAACACGCGTGAACGGATGCGACAATTACGCTAATGTTTTTGTTGTTGTAGTATTTACTGTCAGGAGAAGGTTCTTTTAAAAGAAAAACTTAATAAAGTTGCGCAGATTTCTTTAAATGAACGACCAGGCGGGTGAATTAAAATTTTTGAAATCCAAAAAGTTACAGTTTACAGACTGAATTGAATTACGGTGGGATAAGGGTACTCTTTCATTGGTATGCCTCTGTTCCCAATTCAGTGGGCACTGGGCAGAGAATAGCAGCCCCCGGATGGATTCCCTTTAATTATAAATATTTATAAATTAAATAAAACTATTATTTTATTTAAATCAATTTTCTACTACTAGATTTTTCAATTTTAATTTTTAAAAATTTAATGGAATACAGTGGAAGTCTGTCTGGATGGACAGTGTGAACTTGTTTGTTGTATGTTTCGCGTAGATGTCTTCGTGTAGTGTGTATGATAAAACAAGCGCGGGGGATCCGACCTGAAAAAAATTACATTGCCCCCCCTGGCCATAAGCTGGGTAGGTACGCCCTTGCGTCCACACGTTTGTGCACAATCAGTCTCGTTTAAGCACTCGATCGCATAAACGTGACTGATTGCGAGCAGATGTGGGTTGTGCTGTGAAAAATGAGTGTGGTTAAATGAAGAAGTCTTAAGCTGGTGACTGCTGGTGACAAGCGGCGACAGACGCGTCACTGGACGCGTCTTGACATTGAGGTCAAACGCTGTCTTCCGTCGATCCTTTCATCAACTTCGCCAGCCTGTCGGCAAGACTCTACCCCTTCCTCTTTCGAAACTGGCGTCCGGCCCCCGTGTGTCACCGGTCCCTAGAATGTTACCAGGGAGAACCATTAATTTTTCACTCCTTTTCTTGTATTTATTAAAAAAATAACTCAAACCAAATGTTATGGCCGATAAAACAACTTCAATGTCCGTCATGCTTCCCTCTTAAGAACATACTTACGCACTCGCAAGCGTGTGGATGGCGACGTTTGGATCCCGATAAATAGCCAAACATTTGTAGTGATTTGCAGTTTGCGGCAAGTGGCAAGCGTGCGGACGCGGCACATGTACACACCACACCTTGTAGGTGCAAAAGCCAAAATAGGGTAATAAAGTTCAAATCGGGCATGGCAACTCTAATCACTAGTTTTTTTTTGTAGTGATGTGCCGAGTCGCTGTTTTTGTGAATCGAGTCAACTCGAGCCAGTTTATACGGTATTCGAATCATGACTCGATTCCGTGATTCGAGGCAGTACTCGAGTTCTATGTGTGGTATTCGAATGTTGACTCGAGTCTAGTACTCGAGTCTAGAAATTACAAAATGATCTTGATGAGCTTTTTTTCAAATTAGTTGTAATTTTGTAATAAAATTAATTTAAATAATTTCATAATAATTAAATTAACTTACAGTAACAGCTAACTGACACAAAACAAGGAAATCAAATCAAAAAGTTGCAGGTTCAACCTTGAATTTATTAGGCATCTCTTCATTTCCTAAGTGAACCGAGATCGAGTACGAGCGAGTCAGTAAGTACAAAATCGATTCTTCCTGACTCGAGTACCAGAATCGAGTCCGGCGTACTCGAATTAAAATAAACCGGTATTCGAGTAGCCGAGTCCAAAGCAGGAATCGAGTCTGACTCGAGTCAAGCCGTACTCGGCACATCACTATTTTTTTGTAATGAATAGATCACAGAATAGATTTTGTTCCTGTGTGGGCGTATTTTAGGGAAATAAAATCTATTGAACTGGATTCATTCAGTGAAATGTAAATAAAATTGATGTTTTGTTTAAGAATATTGTAGTGATGTAGATCATTAATGTGTCGTGTTTAATTAAATTTATGGCAATGTTTTGTCGCTGCTTAAGATGCTGATATTTTCCAATAGTATTAACTATTCAAAAATATAATGAATAATATTTATCTATTTAGAACAATGTTTGTGTTACTTTGACTCTTGAAGTAGTAAGTTTTAAAGTGTTCGTCATGAATCTGATGCGCAAATTGCGCGGTGCTACCGCCTCGTCATCTTCGGATTCTCCGGAGACCAGCAATTCTTCCTCCCATGTGCAGCTTGGCCTCATGCACCTCAAGAAACTCTTCGCAGAGTACACTCACCCTCCGCAGCCCTTGTCTGAAGGAGATAAGGATGACAAATTGTATAATATGTTACCACTTTTTTGCAAGGTAAATCAGCAGTTTGTGGTCTAAAATATTGTTTACTTCGCTCAATAAACAGCCTACGCTCTTTGTTATAGGATTAAGAGGCCGTCTTAGAAATCGTCCTATTTTCGTACATTTTGTTCTCTAATTGTAAAGACGTGAATGAAACAAAATAATACGTGATTTTAAAAGATTAGTTGTTATTCGTGCATATGGATTTTTCATATCATTTCAAAAATAAAGGTAAATCACCAAAAAAACTACCCGTATTTCAGAAAAATTATGTTTGAGTTATGTTTGAACATCGGTTTACAAAAGACTATAAGTTATCCTGACAATTCCATTTTAACATATAATTGAAGATATGGTCTACTTGCACATAGGTTGAATACTTTTTTTTACTTTCTTACAAAATATAGCTAAAAAAAAATGCTGAAATAACATAAAATTTTAGAAATTTCCATTTAAATATCATTTATTTTTCTATTGTTATGAACAACTACTATAAGATTTAAACACCACACAATAATCTTCAGGTGTACTTTTAGAATAATATAATTTTTATTTTATGTAAAAAATGAAAATTGAAGTAGTAAACCTAAGTCAAAGTTAACTATAAAATCAAGCGCGCAAAACCGATCGTTTTTCAAACCTAGGTAGGACGTCCTAATAAATTATCAATATTATCTTGTAAAGGATAAACATTGTTGACGCTTTATCCCGAATCATAGACGCACACAAGCTTAGAACTGTATTTCAATTTTGCACTGAAAAAAGGTGCACGGCCTCTTAAAGAATATTCCTTTACACTACAAAATATTGATTAGTTGTAAGCTATTATAAATTAGTTACATATTTTTCTTGTAAATTTTCTGGACTTAATTTATATTAAATTTTAAAACTATAAAGTTACAAAAAGTTAAATTTTTTTGGTTTTCTTCATGCTAGGTGTTTGGTACTAGTCCCTCGAGTGAAATGAATGAGAAGTTTTGGGATATATTATCATTCTGTCAACAAGTTTCTAAGCTTATGGTATCTGAGATCAGGAAGAGGGCTAGTAATCAGAGCACAGAGGCAGCTAGCTGTGCGATTGCCAAGTTCCTTGAGATTGAAAACTCTGAAGAGTCGAGCAATGGTTGGATGTTATTGTCCACACTAAATTTGTTGGCAGCTGGTGACCAGTCACTTATTCAGGTATGTCTATTATACTATCACATGTCAATTACAAATGATTTGTTTGTCTTTTCATATATTTTTGTTTGATTGTTTACCATTATTATTGTATTTCAAGCATTTCTGTTGTTTGATTTAATCTCCCATAAATATTTGGTGTATTGGTGGTGGGATGTTTGAATAATTTTATTAATAATTATGCATTGTTAATAGTATTAACCAGATATTATTTTATTTTCCATAGATAAACCTAATATAATATATATTTGTGGTTTTAAAGTTTGGTAATTTATTTGTGGTATTACTATACCTCTATATTTTATCCTGTTCTTTGGAACTATTAAAATGTAAGCATTGTATATTTTCCTCTTATAAATTCCGTTACTTTTACTATTTTCAGGTTATGACTACTGCTTCAATACCTTCAACTTTAGTCAAATGTTTGTACCTGTTTTTTGATCTCCCTGAAATTCCTGAATCGGAGGCAGACCTTCAGGATGGCAATAGTGATTTTACACCAAGAGAGAGGCGAATATTACTTCAGAAGATATTTGTGCAGGTAGATGTTATAATTATTTTCTATGTTTATATCAGATGAAATGAAAGCCAACATTTTTCATATTCGAGTGATTCTCTTACTACTACTAACTGCTTAAATCTAACAACAGTATTTTTGTTATCTATTTTATAGGTACTTGTAAGGCTATGTAGCCATCCATTCCCATGTGAGGAATTAGCAAGAAAAGATGATTTAAGCTTGCTGTTCTCTGCCATAACATCATGGTGTGCACCACACAACATAATGTGGCGCAAATCGGCAGCGGAAGTGTTGATGACCTTATCTAGACATGGTCTAACACAGTCTGTTGTTCAATACATACACAGTAAGTGTTACATAATGTATCACAGATAGTTTTACAGTTAGATTGTGGACTGGTTACTTTAAACTAACTATTATTGTACCATTGTTAATTGTTACATCGTTTCAGATAAGGGATGTGTAGCATTATGCATAGAAAATATGCAAAGGATTCCAGAACTTACTCCTTTAGAGGTAAACTGCCTTAAATCACATTTCAACATGACGTGTGTAATTAATTGTTTTTGAAACAAAACATTTAAAATTATTAACTATATAAAATTTTTTCAGGTAGTAGAAATGTTTGTTGCAGTATTTTGCTTCTTAAAAGATTCAAGTGATGTTAGTCAATTACTATTGGATGACTTTCGGTCAAGCCAAGGATATTTATTTCTCTCTGAGTTTTTACTAAAGTAAGTGGAATAATAATTTGCTGTAATTATGTAATAGTTATAAAGCATGGGCATGTGATGTGAATAGATTTTAATAGATTTTATAGACAGTTGTTTTGTTTTTGTTTACACTTTTTTGTTTTTATATCACAGACACGAAAGGCAGGAAGTGCCAGATTATTTGACACCAGGGTAAGTATTTATTCACTGTTTTATTATATTTTTACACTAGTAGTGGTATTTTGCGATTGTTCCACTGAATTGCTCCACTGAAATCGTGTACTGAACATTAAATTAAGTTTTTAAAATTAATAAAAATTCATAAGTAGTAAATTGTTTGCTGCAGATACTGCAGATTGTATGTAAAACACTGGTGAAGGTTTTCCTTCAGATGTTTGCATTAGTTATGAGCACCTTATTTTTTTTATTTGTTTTTGTAGGTATTTGGTATTTTGTAGGTATGTATGTAGGTTAAATACCTAAAAACTTTAGAAAAAGTAAGTTTAAAAGTTTTTTTGGTTCAATTATCTATTGTAAATGATAATCAATCATATACTGTATCAGCACACAAAACGAATGTGTTATTATTATTATTATATTATCTATGTTTGACTGAGAGTATGTCCCTCAACTTCATTCAACATTGTCCCTTTTGAGCTCTCTGAGAAGATTTGCTTAATACATCTGTGTAAAGTTATAATAGGATTGTTACATGTTATTGTAGGTACCCAATAATATCTTTTTTTTTTAAATTCTTTGTAGAGTGAAATACCTACGTTATTAAATAATAATAATACAATATAAATAAATGATTTGATTTGATAGTGTTGTATTACAATTTCAATATTTAATATTTGTCTCTCTCACATACAGTAAGCATCAACAGAAGCCGTTCAAAAACTACTTTTTAAAAGTACTGACTTCGAAAATATGTCACAGTAATCTGACTTCTTTATTAAACTTTTGCATAGTGATATGTTTCGCAGCATGTTTCGATTCTTTTGGAAAATTCAGATACTTAGCTACGTTGTCTGAACACATAATGAATACACAAAATGTAGTGAAATGTTCATTATTTTCATAAAACGTACTAGCTATCCCGGAGACACTACTAGCGTAAAGGAGTATAGTAATGATAGAGTGGTTGTGGTAGACTGGAAGAGGAGCGCGTGAGCGGCAGCGAGGCGCGGGCGGCGCTGCGCAACCTGGTGCTGATGGTGTCATCGCTGTGCGCGTGCGGCTACTCCGAGCTTCGGCCCACGCGCGCCAACACGGAGCTGTTCCAGCTGCAGGGGTTCGTGCTGCCGCAGCCCTGCACGCCGGGGCAGGCCGTGCGGAACGTGCAGGCGTTTCAGGTACTCTAGCCCTACACACCACACATACACACGCACATGGCTACTTTGAGCTTCGGCCCACGCGCGCCAACACGGAGCTGTTCCAGCTGCAGGGGTTCGTGCTGCCGCAGCCCTGCACGCCGGTGCGGGCTGTGCGGAACGTGCAAGCGTTTCAGGTACTCTAGCCCTACACACCACACACATACACACGCACACGGCTACTTTGAGCTGCGGCCCACGCGCGCCAACACGGAGTGGTTTCAGCTGCAGGGGTTCATGCTGCCGCAGCCCTGCACGCCGGGGCAGGCCGTGCGGAGCGTGCAGGCGTTTCAGGTACTCTAGCCCTACACAGCAATAGTTTTTGTTTGGTTTTCTATTTTAATAGTTAATTTATTCTCACTAATACCAAACAAGTATCGTTAATATATTTATGTAAATCGTACACTGTTTTCCACAGAACAGAGTTTAGCAAGGACCTGCAAGAACTGTCTCTGAAACTACATTTTATGTTTTTTTTTTTTAATTCTTACTTGTAGTCTATCCTTTGACAAAGTATGAACATCTATAACTAGCCGAGTAAAAAACACGTCCGTTTTCAATTGTTTATAAATTATCAAAGGTTTGTCGAAAATAGATGGTATTTTAATTTGTTAGGTTTAAACATTTTCGTAGTAGGCCTTTTGTTACGCCTAACCTAACCTAACCTAACATAGGCGTACACATTATATGCCTAAAGGGTGACTCCATTGTCAAAGACCAAGTAAAATTGAAATAAATCTTGTTAATGTATTCTTGTGTACAAGTCGTGCGGTCTTGATCTGTGTTAAATATGCGAGATATAACTGAATGAGCAAATATAGACAAATATGCTTCAAGGGTATGTGAGAAAGCAAAAATACTTATCATAATTTTAAATAACATACATACCTTATCGTTCATCCTTTTTTCAGGTTTTACAGTCGGTTTTCATGAAATCGAATTCTGCTGCATTGTGTTGCACTATATTAGATGCGATATCGAGTGTTTACCACGCTGATAACGCTAACTACTTTATACTAGAGAATCAAAACACATTGAGTCAATTTTCGGAACGAATCCATACTAAAAACGCAGAGATACAAGAGAAGTTCTTTGAGCTGCTGGAATTCATAGTATTTCAGCTAAATTTTGTGCCCTGCAAAGAGTTGATATCGCTGTCCTTGTTGCTAAAAGCAAACAGGTCGCGTAGTTGCAGCATATTATGTATGAAAACTTTGCTTAACATTTTAAAGTAAGTAACACAGATTAAAGAATTCATAAAATAACATTGTCTTGTGTCATTTCAAACTCATGGGTAAATATGATTTTTTGCAGACACAACGCAATTTTCAAAGACGTATACCGGGAAGTGGGCATGCTGGAAGTGTTTGTCACTTGTTTATCAAGATACGCCGTGTTTCTAAAAGACAAACAAATACTAGAAGAGGAGAAAAATAAAAAAGAAGCAGCTGAAGTGAACGAGTCACCAAAGGCCCCTGAGAGGAGAAAGCGTCTGTCTTCCAGGCAGGACTCGTTGATAAGAGACCCTAATATCGATGCAGAGGAGGAAGAGCTAGGGGCCCTAGTAATGGAGGGTCTGACGGCTCTGTTGAATGGCAATACGAACAATTGCAACGTGTTTAGAGATTGTGGAGGCGCTAAATGTGTACATGGAATGGTTGTGCATGAGTCTTGCAGGAGCCAAGCTTTAGGTGAGTAAAAGGTTAATCTTTACACGTCCCACAGAATCCAAAATAACTTTATATTAACTTCACACAAGACGCATGTAACTTCTACAGAAGTAAATAGTTATAAAATACAATGGTATTAATCCTCAGGTGTGATTAGAGAGTTGATAGTAAGTGGTAGCGGCGAAGAGGACATGTCGGCATTACTTTGTGGAATGCACGCGGCGCCCAACGACGCTCTGCGACTGAAGTTACATATACTGAAAGCGCTGTTAGCGTGTTTACGGGACTCGCACCGCACTAGAACTATCTTTCGAAAGGTACATAACTGGTCATAATGTTAATGTTTGTTTTTTACAAAATAATGCAGCTGCTGTGATGATGACTCAATCAGAAATGGTTAAGCTTAAATCATTACTGGTTTTCAGAGATATTTAAAACATTATTTCGTCCTTGTAGTACCTTCTCTGAATCGACAACCACCATCAAGAATGTGTTTTTTCTGTTATATCCCATAGGTGAGCGGCTTTGTATATGTGACAAGCGTACTAGTCTCGTTGGAAGGCAAGCTCAAGGGCGATGGGATGGTAGACCACGATATGCTTCAGTTGATCCACATAGTGTTCTACACCATCAGTACTGCCATGAGGTTCGAACCTGCTAACGCGAAGTTCTTTCATCATGAGGTAAACTCTTTCACATTACATTAGTTACTACTTAACATTGCATTTTGATTCAGTGTTATAATAATAACAAATTAACAACACTGACTCCAACATTGCAGATTTGCATGACAACTCTTTCCGATACAATAAGACTATTGGGATGTTTTACTGAAGACTTGGAATTGCTAAATGATAGTGAAAACGGCGACCCAGAATTGTATGAAGTATTTCACGAGATGTTTACAGGAAACATTCTAGAAATAACGTGAGTTTTTTATAGTCTGATGGTTTCTTATGTGATTTTTATGTTTTTACTAACTTTTTAAAATGTTTTCCAGTTTTCCTGAAAAAGTACCAGTAGTATTTGTCCATGCGTGTATCGTGTTACGGCTGCTTTATGATGTGGCTCTAGACTCGTTTGATAAACCTACATTTTGTGGATCTCTGAATGTCAAATCGCCGAGTTTAACGAGGCAAAGTTCTGCAATCAATGAGGTAAATTACTTACACGTTTTTAGGTTTAATAAATAAATAATAAAACAAGACAAGACAGACACGGTTTTGCCTAGTTTATATTCTATCTGTTATGGTGAATGCATTTTGAACGGACGAATGATGACACAGCGGCAATCTTTTGTCTCTTACTCTTACTCACTCATACGCACCATTGCAAATAATAGAGCACATATTATTGCCATCTATGTCACCAGTAGTCGCCAGGCCAAAAAGTGTTAGAAAAAATTTCCCCGGCAGACGTCTTGTCCAAATTAGCTGTCAAACGACATTTGCGTATCCGTAGTAGCAAATTATGTTCAGATTTTCTCGGATTTTTCTTAAAAGACTTCTAGGAAACTTTTTTTCTGTCAATTTAGAGCACAAGAAATAAGTTTTTTATTAATATAGATTTAAATGCAATATCCATTTATCTCATGAAAATGTCTAAATATGTAACTTGTTACAGACAAAGCCAGCCGGTCGCACGGCGCCGCTTAACTTATCCTCTGGCGGTTCGACCGGGGAAGCGTGGGTGATCCATTCCGGCGTAGTGATCGTGCTGGCCAAGCTTCTGCCCGCTTTGCCGCGCCCGACGGAACACGAGGCGTATGGGAGGGCGATACGAGACTACTTAGCGCATGTCCTGAAGAGTCTAGTCAGAAGGTAAATACGAGTAATGTTAGACGGAGAGACACGAGTGGACCACTTGAGCGTAGTGATGGTCCAAGTTAAGCTACTGTCCGCTTTACTGCGCCCGCATACGAAAGAGCAACAGACGACTGAGGATTGGTTAAAAAGAATGGAATCAGTGCAGCACAAGGAGGTGATTCAAGGTTAAACATCGGGAGAAAATAACGTTCAAACTAATTTTTAAATTAGAAAAATATATAGATAAGTAGATACTCTTTATTGCACACCATACAAGTAAATTACACATGATTTTTACAGAAAAACGTACAATTAAGGCGGTCTTGTCGCTAATAGCGATTTCTTCCAGACAACCTTCAGGTAGAGGACAACCAATAAAGAAAGAGGAAGGTGGTGCAGAGTTCTTATAATTCTTAAATTTACCTGCTACAAATAGGATTGCAAAATTTATAGCATAGATGTTTACACAAAAATACATAAATACATAACAATAATATATACATACATACACTAAACATACTTAATACTACTTGATAGAGGAAATGTCGAGACCAACAGTGACCAGTAATATTCTAAGATATGAAGGCAGTTTGTTTTAAAAAGAAAGAAAGTGTGTTTTAAGCCGATTTTTAAAAATAGCAATCGATTCGGATCTTCTGATTGTTCAGGGTAGGGAAGTCCAGAGGCGAACGGACTGGACAGTAAATAGTAATAATAATAATTAATAATTAGTATAATTAATAATTATAATTATGAATTAATAATAATAATTAGTGGAATAGGGAAAAAATTGAAGGTGTAGTTTTTTAGATGACCGCATGTCGTGACCCTGTGATGACAGCAAAAATTTAAAGCGCTCTTTAAAATAGGGCGGTGATTTTGGACTAAATAATATGCTAAATAATTGGGAAAGAATATATATATCGCGCCTATGTAAACTTTTAATAAATAAATGCAAATTTATTGCATCTTTTAGAAACAGATTTTGTAGAATATTAATATCAAAATATAACCGCACATAATGTCACGAATTTACGATAATAAGTTTATGTGAATAACAGCAGATTTTATTTATTTGAAACTTATTCTTCCTTTTCAGCGAACGCAATCAACAAGTAATGTGCGGCGCGGGGCTAGCGGGCGTAGTGCTTCGAGTGTGCGGGGCGGCCCTGCGCGCCGAAAAGCATCCGCTACACGCGCCCGCCATGTACATGTTGGAACGTCTCGCGGCACACGCTCTACGGCCTCTTGAACTCAGGTAAACTATATCTTCTTGTCAACGATATTAAATACCTTGGGTTTTTTACAGATTAAGCCATCCATGAAGACGTGCCCGACACTTTTTTCTAAAAACTACAAAACAAATGTGCAACCTTCCGCTAGTGTTTTAGTTCTGTTGATATACACGATTTACCTGTCAGTATCGAAAATTAGAAAAAAGAGTAGGGCGCGTGTTAGTGGAAGACACTATCGGTATACTATTTTATTCAGAACCTAGAACTAAAGGTTTTTCGTCAGGTTTAAGTGGAGTAGACAATACCGCGTTAAATAACGATTCCGACTTGGTATTTAATATAAGCATTTGAAAAAAATACTATGCAAGTTCTTTTTATTTACAGAGAATTCCTGCGTATGGGCAATCCTCTAAACTGTGTATCACCAGAGCCAGGTCAGGTTTGCAAGCCTGGCGGCCCTGTCCCTCTCACAAGGATCAAGACATTAGTGTCCATGACGACACCTCGAGATTACAGGTAAAGTTTCGTTCTACTCTTAATTTTTTAACTAGTATCATGATTCTTACCATTTTTTATGTCCCTTCCAGATCTCAAAACTCATGCACGTTACCTCCTTTCGTCGAGTTCGATATGTCTGCGGAAGGATTTGGCTGTTTATACCTGCCGAGCATAGCGCCGCAGTCGGCCAATCTGAACGCTCTAGGCACTCAAGATAACGCTACTCTTGGAGGCATTGGTTCAGGTATGGAAAATGTATTTTCATATTTATTAACTTTATCGTCCATTGTATTTTATGAAGTCAGTTGTGTTGTACTCCCACAAACTCCATTGCTTATTTTATTCGTGTATCACTATTGAAGATTTTTTTTTGCTATTTCGTGATACTCGATTATCTATTCCTAAAAAGTGTGGCGATACTTGCGGTAAGGCCTGTGGCGAATTTCAAGCGTCATACACTCTAAGCCAAACAACCGGCCAAGTACGAATCGGATTCGCGCATGAAGGGTTCTGTACCATTATCATTAGACAATATACTCAATTTTTTAAGTGTTGCCGTTATTAAAATCGAGCATAAACGGCAAAAAACCACGTTTGTTGTATGGGAATTAAGTATTTATTAAATATTTATTTTATCCTGTTTTTAGTATTTGTTGTTATAGCAGCATCATCTGTAAAAAAATCTACTGTCTAGCTATCACGGTTCATGAGATACAGCCTGGTGACAGACAGACAGACGGACAGTGGAGTCTTAGTAATAGGGTGCCGTTTTTACCCTTCGGTTACGGAACTCTAATTATTTGAAAAAATAGAATATCATCTCCCCAGGCGACAGGGTATTTCCCCCTCAGACTGGGCTGAGCTACTCCACTTGGGTGTGCGTGGAGAAGTACTCGGATCCCCGCACGGACCCGCACTGCGTGCGGCTGCTGACGCTGGTGCGGAACATCAACAACAGCCGCGACGAGCACCTGGTGTGCCTCGCCGTGGTGCTGTCGGCGCGCGACAAGGCCATCATCGTGTCTACGCAGGAGACGCTGGTGCCGCACAGTAAGTCTATACTACAACAACGAAAGAAAATCTTTCATCGCCAAGAGACAATGACAATAACTAGCTTTTGCCCGCGACTTCGTCTGCGTTGATCTTACCCGGATAAAAATTATCCTATGTGCTAATCCAAGCCATGGTCTATCTATATGCTAAGTTTATCAAAATCCATTCAGTAGTTTTTGCGTGAGAGTAACAAAGATCCATAGTCCTTAAAAACTTTCGCATTTATAATAATAATAATAGGAAATAGGATATAGTATGTGTCATATTCGATTAAGCTGAAAGTTTTCAATCCATACTATTAAAATGTGTAGTTATTGCATTTAGTCGCGTTTTATTGTTTAGATAAATCTTACGTAGCATATTCCCTTGTGTTGATTTATCAGATGTCGGGGAGTGGGAGCCCGAGGGCTCGGGCGAGTGCGGCGCGCGCGTGTGGTGCCCGGACCTGCAGCACGAGGGCCAGTGGCACCATCTAGCGCTGGTGCTCAACAGGGCTGTGCTGAAGAACTCCTCGTTTTCCTTGTATTTGGATGGTAAGTGTCATAAGAACAGCTCCGACAGGTAGATTGCTGAAATATGGCAGCAAACTCCTGCTTACTAGGCTTCGAACACACTATAGTCTTTTCAAGATAAGAAGATACTTATGACACTTGTTATTTTCCGTTTCACCCATACTATTTACGATAATATTTTATAAAATTTATTTTTAATTTATATCATTGCAAAAACACATTAATCTATGCCTCTAAAAATCTAAGCAAAAATTACAAACCAATAATATTATTATATCTTAATGATTTAACAAATAAATTAACTTTCTTTAGAAACTTTCTCGAATTTAAAAAGAATCGGCTGGATTTCGTTAGGGCACATCACTATTTGTGTCAAAAGGGAAATCACGTGTTGCGTCATAAGTTTCTTCTTATCTTGAAAAGGGTATAGATTGAAAGTGACCTTTCTTTTAATATTTTTATTATGTGCCCTTCTTTTTCTCAATTGATTCGTTCTTGACAGAGCATCGGAGGGGGTGGATTTTATGCACTTCACGATGACTTTCTTCCTGCTAGAATCATGAAGAACTCGGCATCAGGCAGCGCCTATTTTCTTTAGTGCAATCTCACATTCTGGCATTCCTTCGACACGTTTCGTCGCGCGACAACCGTTCCATAGAACGCCTCGTCACGATTCAGGGAAAAGTGAAAGGCACTAGACCGCGCGGGAGGTCACCTATGCGATGGACAAGATAAACTCTGTCTGATAATATTTTATCGTATTTTATTACAAAAATTACAAAAATTTTACACTATACAGTTGTTCTGATAGCCCGTTCTCACGAATCACAGGTCAACACATGCACTCAGGCAAGCTACATTACGTCAGCGCCAACCCTGGCGGTGGGGCGGCAACGCTTTCGGGGGCATCTAGTGTGTACTGCGTGATTGGAACCCCTCCACAGTGGCGACGATATTCACGCCTGGTGTGGCGGCAAGGACCAGCGTTACTGCTGGAAGACGTGAGTTTTATTCAATTTCTACATTTATTTATCTACAAAAATCCTTTTCCATCACTACCTCGTTTTACGCCTCTTTGCTATACAACTATAGTACAACAACTATACTAATTATGTGCATACAACAAACTCTGTATTACCAACGTATAGACCACAAATAAATTATTTGACTTTGAACAGGTTGAAAAAAATCATGGATCTCGCAACACACATTTCTTTCCAGGTACTGCCAGCGCAAACCGTGTCCGTTATCTATCAACTAGGCCCTCACTACGTAGGCACACTCCAAGCCCCTCAGCTGCCAGGCCAAAACCAGGAACCTTATGCGCCTCTTGTTGCCGAAGAGAAAGTCGTCTTCGGCATCAACGCCCGGGCGATGTCACAACTCACTCTCGCGAAGATCCGCAAAGTGTACAGCAAGAACGATAACAAAGCGATAGCGAAACAACTGGGCATGTCGTCGCATGAGAATGCAACACCTATTCGAATACTGCATAATTCGGCTGGACATCTGATAGGGCCTGCGAGGTGTTTGGGAGGAACTGTTGTCGGATATTTAGGGGTCAGAGTGTTTTGCTCTAAACCGGCTGCGATTATGGTAAGATATTTATAAGTACCTTATCTAACTGATGGGCCGAAATCCATCCACATCCAACCGTGTCGTTGTAGTTTGAAGAGTCGTTTATCGATAAAAGTTCCCTCATACAAACTTATTTTTGTTTATTTTGTTCGAGTTTTCTTATTCTGTGTTGGTCCTGTCGCGAAAGCTGTTCTATTTAAGCTGAAGAACCAACAAGTAACATTTCGTTAAAAAAAACCTCTAGAATAGAACCTCTTTTTTTATAGAGTTTTGTCCTTTCCCCAAAGTGTCTTTTTTCTGTTGGTACTAAATGAGGTAGAGATACCGACGGGGATTCCTCGTTTTATAATCTTTAGTCTAGATGACTATTATTATCATGTACTTGGTGTCTTACTCTATTTTTTCTCCAGATTGACACAGTTGGAGGATGCTCAGTATTATTGGGTCTGATTGCCATGGCGCAAGACGTAGAGTGTCTGTACGCTGGTGTCAAAGCCTTGGTGTGTGTTGTTCGCTCAAACAAAGCAGCACAAGCGGAAATGGACCGCCGGAGAGGATACCAGACGCTAGCCATGCTTCTAAAGAGAAAGAAGCAACTGCTCAATTCGCATATACTCCACTTAATATTTGGTTTAGTGGGGACTGTTGATAGTCAGAAGGAAACCTCATCAATACCTAATTTAACTGCATTTCAGGTAATCAAATATTTACGACCTCGACAATGCTGGTGATGGTTTTTTCTTTTATATGAAAGCTATTTCTGTGTGACAGCTTTGACGTAGTTAGTCACAAATTTACTAAATGACAGTGTAGGCTGTTTTATTGCAGGATTTGATATGCGAGCTGGATGTTTGGCTCGGGGCGCCTGGCGGCCTTATAAAGTCATTGCTAGAACATTTACTTGAACTGGCAACAGAAACAGCGCACAGAACGCACAACCTACGCACAATGAGAGAACTTCAGTTGGTCTCCAAACTCTTATACGTAATTAACGATGTCAAAGTCGTCAGCACAAAGAATGTACTTATACAGTTGTTGGCAGCTTTGTTGGGCGGGCAACCGCGACCGAGCGATTTGCTATGCCTAGGTCAATTTATGGCGTTTACGCTTCCATTACCCACACAGACAGAAAAGGGAATGAATCTTAGGGAAAGCGACTCGGAGAAAGAGTGTGAAGGTGAACAAATTATTCTACGAAATAAGTGTTTCAACGTTATACACGGCCTTTTGTTTACTGCCCGGAATTTGGTTAACACTATAGTGTGTGAAGAAATATCGCGAGTATTGGGCATGGATTGGTTGCTTAGTTTTATGCAAGAAAATGTTCACCATACAACAGTATTATGGGCGTTGAGGATTCTCGTGATTTTATGCTCGGGACAAGGGCAACAATCGGCTATAATGCAAAGGTACATATAATAAAATGAAAGAGATATTTATATCTGCTTTATTAACGTCTGAGCAAAGTTATTTATTCGTATTTTATTGATCTTTTTCAAGGTTCCGCGAAGGTGTTGGCAATGGTGGATGGTTACGGAACACCGAAGTCTTGGCTGCGCCACAACAGACTGGTGTGATGTTGCCGGCCACCGTTCACTCCCATACACATCTTCACACCCCATTGCTCCATACTTCTGGATTCACTTTGCTTTCCTGGTGCGTACTTCTGTCTGTGTTATAATGAGCTTGAGATTATGTCTGTTTGACTATAAATATCTGAGCTGTTTAACAAACAACTCGTCTTACATTTTAATGTAGAGCTTATCAAAGGGCGTATTTTTCTCACAGGTTGATTCTATCTCACCTTCACATACCGGAGCTTTACTATCTTCTCTTCGGATTGACTCTCGGCCAGCCGATGCGTAATGTAGGGGCTGATAAGATCGTGTCAGTGGAGCGAGTTTGGGGCGCAGCGTGGGGCGCGGCCGCCCCTTCGCGCCAGTCGTCGGCCGCGGTGGCCGCGCGGATCACTCTCTGCCCCGAGGCCGTTGTCATTCTGCTGGGGGCCGTACGAGCATTGATACACGCCGAACAAGGATCATTGCCCGAGTGGTTGTGCGATCACCCTGTCACGATTGTACAGGTATGTTTTAGAAAACCACCGCTTTCTAAAGCTTCTAAGCTGCTCGTAAAAGCAATACATCGTCATTATGAAAGAGATTCAAATACAGTTCCTGTCGGTTTCATGAAGCTGGCTAGGAGGTATATAAGCTAGCTAAAGAGTTTCTTTTTAAAGATAACGGTTATAATTTCTTGCTAAATTCTGTTTGACCCACACTTGATAAAGAGATTTATGAATAATGTTTTTTTAAGGTGCTGTTCTCCTTGTACAATACATTACCTGATTTTGTGTCAATTATGATGACGGCTGAGGTACTCACTGCACTAGCATCAACGCTTTTTCCACCAAACACAACGGATGATATTCATATGCGTAAGTATAATAATTGGCTGCTTATTTGAAACTTTTTTAACTGTGCGTATATCATCGCTTTATCTTGTTGGAATCGGCGCAAGATCACGTCGTTAGTATATTGTATTATTGAACAAATCGAACAATATTCTTAAAAAACAGTCAAACACAAAGTAGGTTGATAACAAGTTCAACAAGTGGAGTTTATTTTCAACGGGGAAACACTGCACATTTATCCCACTGCTGCCAATAATTCAATTAAATAGTTAAGGGTTATGCTAAGTTGTTAAAATTGCGTCAGCTAGCAAATTTTTTAAAAACATTGTCAATTACGTGGACATTGGTTGACAAGACCAAACATCATCTATCTGAGATTAGCTTTCCCTGTGCTTCCCTATAGAGAAGGTATAGGTTGATGGGCTGTTGACTTTCCCAACTCTTGCCGTAAATGGAATTGGTATTTTATACATCTGTTCTCTCACTCGCATTCTAATATAATAAACGAGTGAGACATAAATGAAGTATACTGACTGCACGAAATCTTTTAACTGTCGCGAGAAAACTGACATCATTCTTTACACATTGTAGCTATATGCGAGAGTGGCGAAAGCTCGGGCGCTTCTACGCCTGGGTCTGAGAAAGAAATAGTGATCGTGAACAACTCGGCTTCGCTGACACAGCACCCCGCGCGGCAAGGCGTCATGGACTTTCTGCGTGTCATCGTGCTGGATTCCTTACCACTAAATGTCACGGGAAAGACTGCCCCGGTATGTTGTATATATGTATTTCTGTTGTTTTATTCAAAGGTTTTTATCTTTACGATTAAATAAACCATGGATCTAGTAGCAGGTCAGTTACATAGTTTGAGGATTTTGCTTATCTTAACGTAATGGTTTGTATCAAATATTTTTCAGTGATCCTGTCACGTATGTAGTTAATAAATACTACTATAAATATGGCATTGTAGTGGTAGTAGACATTTATGACAGTATTTATGATGAACGCAACTGTTGTGTTTGAAATATAGTATGACATAATTTTGATTGTGATTTTACAATTTTCCAACACTAATTTGTTTTTTTTTTCGATAACGGTAATTTTAATCTATATAATTCTGACTATCGCATATTTTTTTAAATTCAAGTCGGTAATCTGTCTTTCGAGCCGTGCCTATCACTAGAAATTTACAAATTTACATTTTCACTAATAGATTCCTATTAGTGAAAATGTAGAACGTGAAAGCTATAATCTCAGATTACTGACTTGAATTTGAGGTTCCTATACGCACTGCACGGCTAGCTGCGTTGCGGGCAGCCGCGCGTTGACTTGTAAAACTTAGGCTAAGTTTAGAGACCACGCGGGTCATCGACGTGCGACGTGCCGGTGAGCAAGATCTTGCGCGCGCTAGCTGCTCAGTGCGTATGTACCTTAAATTAAACAATATAAAAGTCTAAATATTCCTCCTAGCGCTTTGTCCCCCCTTATTAGTCGGGGTACGCTTGACCACTATTTTAAAAGTCTGGTAATTCTATATCGTGGTCATAAATGTGATTGTTAAATTAGAAGAGTAGAAAAAAATATAGATAAAGATTTTGTGTTGGGGCGCTTTACAGCAAATATGTATTTTCACAACTAACCCACTGACAACGGGCCTGAAGTCCTGCCCTTGGTTCTAGAGCGCAGCACCCGCCGCATGCTCGGACTCAGTGCCACCGTCTATGTTTTGTTCGCCCTGTAGCCCCTGCTCGGCTCCGCTACGATCATTCTTTTATTGCGTAAATATGGGCATTTTTTGTTTTTATTTACTTTCCACTAACCTCTGTAACAACTAATTTTTCAAACGTTCAAATTTTGGATTGCCTTTTATTTGAATTCGACCTTACAGTAACTAAAGGAGTCTTCACAAACTATAAGTTAGATAAATAGCCTTCTATTACATATTTGGCAGCCTGTGAGCCTACAATCGATACTTGCTAGCGACTGCATTATTTTTTTAATGGGCAGTTGTGGTTTGTAAAAGTATCCGATAGAGGCGTGTGCATACAAAAGCGTGACATTATATTGACTCCGTAAACGTTCGTAACTTATAGTAGGTTCACGTAATAATTGAAACAACGTGATAGAAATCAGGGGCTCGCCTCACTTTTCATGTTCGCAATCTTTTCAGGGAACATTCTTTGCTTGTGCTTTGAGAGCGACTTACGCCTTATCATTTCTAACATAATATATTCATTATTGGCAAAAAACCATGCTTGCGTCTCAGGTACCTGCAAACATGATGTACTGCATTAATAAACAAACTTATTAATAGTTATTTAGTTATAGTAATATAATACCAAAATGCTTAGAAAAGAGGGTAATGAACTGTTTAATTAAATATTGGAGCAGTAAATGCTAACAGTTCTTCAGGAAAATATTGGAGAAAGTAAAAATGATGAAATCTTAATTATATAATAATAGCTAAATCTTATTTACTGCGTACTTAGTTTGAAAATGTTCTATACTTCACTAATTTTAATCTATAAAGCACGACTCTTAAATTATTTTGACCATACAGACCTATTGATACTGTCACTTGCTTTGTAGGTGATTGATTTGGTGTTAGATGCTTCGCCACCAAACTCTACTAGTCAACAGCAGATTGAATACCAAACGGAAGTTTTGACGACCCTTATGGAAAATCTGCTGAATGCGGAGTTATTTGGAACTGAGTCCAATATATCGAATGTTTGTTACTTGGCAGCGAGATTAGTCGACAAATTGTGGCAAGGGCAGTTGTCTAGAGATCCTCATGAGGTTAGTCAAGTTGATTACTTATTTGTAACATCTTACTTCGAAGCACCGTGTGTATATTGTAAACTGTATCCTTTATCAGTCTAGCTGCTAGCTCAATAGTAAGGTTTCTCACCCCAATAATGCGGTCAAATATTATTTTTCTTTTCTTGGCAATTCTGCCTGGCCCTGAAAAAGGCCGTTGGTTTATCCCAGAAGGCTGGGATTGGGCTGCCATCGTGGTGAAAGGATCAGGCAATCTTCGTTGCCGACTAAGCTGTACTCGCAAATTGTTGCCCAGGCCAGGGTGCGCCGGGCATATGGGATATTTAATACTCGGGGAGGCTTCTCCCATGAACCCGATCAAGTACTGTTGAATGTTTTTTTTTTCAGGTATTTGATTTCATAGTGAAACTGGTAACTCAAGCGAAAAAGAAGTCATCTGTGATATCATTAGAAGGTTTACACCATTGTTTAAACAGAACAATCTTATTCTTATTGTCGCGGTCTACGGATTCCATCGCTGATCAAATGTCGGTGCTTGAAGCACTACATAAGCTCACGACTAATAGGTAAGTCGAGTCTTCTAGGGTAGTATACTACACTTAGTTTTGGAGTAATTTATATAAGCCAATATACTTTTTAGGCTATTGATCTTTGGAGCGGGAAATCACGAGCTTGAGTTCATCGGGTGCCTTACATACTGTCTTCTACAGCTGAGTTCTAATATGAAAATAGCACTTGAGTCGCACATGCGCACAACGTGGCATGTAAACCCAAGCGGCGATCTTGAGTCCCAAGACGACAAACTAACAACACATCAAGGTACAATACTAGTCTAATTTAGTCACTGTATCCTATTTAAGATATCTTATTTAGATAATTATAATTTAGTTTAGTTTTAACTGATTATAATATTGCGCTAGCGTACATATTCCTATAGCAGTGATTGGGTAATCTATGATAAGTGTTAGGACATGTACAATTAGTACTTGTGAATAACTACCTCAAATAAGCCTCGTTTATATATAACATTAAAATCCTTCTGTCAAGTTTTAGGCGTCATTGATGTTCAATGGGTTTGTTAATTAAAGTAAAAGATTCTAATTTGGAAAAAAAACATCAGGTCGTAACCTAATGGCTGGGGCAGCCCGTCGCGTTTGGGAAGAGCTGTACGCGTGCAAGAAGCCTGCCATCGAAGAGGTGTTCAAAGTGACGCTGGTGCTGCCCGTGGGCAACGCGCGCGCTCCCGACCTTGGCTCCGTGAGGGAACAGCTGCACGAGAGCTCTCACAAGCTCTGGATCAACTACATCGACACTGAAAGAAAGGTTAGCCAAGACTCAAGAGCGTAAGTTGCAAAAGGTTATGATGACATTTGTACCAGGGTCATAAAAAGCTGTGCAAATGAATTGGCCCCACTGTTAGCATATTTTGTAAATGGTTGTTTTGTGGAAGGTGGATTTCCTGACACCCTTAAAATTTCTGTCGTGAAACCATTGTTTAAACGTGGATAAAAGCATGACTTTAATAACTACAGACCGATTTCCCTCATCCCAGTGTTGTCAAAGGTTTTCGAAAGAGCTATGCGTACAAGACTGACTTCGTTTATAGTAAAAAATAATATAATTAGCGAGGAACAGTATGGTTTTCGTAAGGGAAGATCAACGGCACTAGCTTGCTATTCCCTCATCAAAAACATTTCGCAACTTATGAATGGGAAAGTTCTCGTAACAACCATATTTTTCGATATGAGTAAGGCCTTTGATTTTGTTATTCACATATCAAAGCTCGAACTATATGGCATACGAGGATGGATTAAGAGCCATCTCAGCAAAAGAATACAATTTGTGGAAATTCCGAAAGTAAATGATAGGTTTCAAAGTACAGCATACAGATCGGAAAACAGATTAAATAATTCAGGTGTTCCCGAGGGCAGTATATTGGGACCATTGCTCTTTATTCTATATATAAACGATCTGCCTAAGTGTACCCAATACCCGGTGACACTCTTTGCAGACGACAAATCTGTAACAATACATAAAAACCCTAATATTGACTACAATAACGAAGTAAATAACGAAATAGACAAAATTACTAAATGGCTTGAAAATATTGATTTAAAAATAAATACCAATAAAACAAAATGTATCCAATTCTGCAACAAAAATGCTATACCACCAAACCTAACCATACATCATCGAAATGTTCCCATTGCAGGAGTTAACTCTGCGACTTTTCTAGGCATAGTCATAGATTCGAGACTAACGTGGCAAAATCACGTTGACGCTGTATGTCAGAAGCTAAGCCGTTTCGTATATGCTCTGTATCGTCTCACAAAATTAACTAACATAAACACAGTTCTGATGCACATCATGGATATGTTGGTACTTTGTTAAGATATGGTCTGGTGCTTTGGGGAAATTCCACAAATATAAATCGTGCTTTTATCTTACAAAAAAAATGTGTCAGATCTATCTGTGGTGTCGGGCAGTTAGAGTCATGTAGGCCTCTTTTCAAAAGCTTGAATCTACTTGCATTGCCATCATTATATATTTTTGAAATTCTAATATTTACGAAAAAAACACATCTTTTTACTAAAAAAAACGAGAATTGCCACTACTCTATGAGATATCCATACAAGTTAACTGTACCAGCATCAGCTACTACCTGTTTTCATAGAAATAGTTATAGCATATGTATAACGTTATTCAATTTACTTCCAAATAATGTCCAAATCCTACCATTGCCTGTTTTCAGGAGGACCATATTTAAAGTTTTGGTTGAAAATTGCTTTTATGACACTAAAGAGTTTATAAGGTTTTGCCGAGACGGACATTTTAAGATAATAGCAAATGATTTAAATATTGTTTGACCTGGTTCTATCGCCTGACATTGTATTGTATTATTGCACAATTGACATTGACGACTAAGTATAATTTTTATGTTTTTATTTTTTACAATATTCTGACTTTTTTTAGAAATTTAACACACATCTTTTGACATAATAGCTAATATTTTTGAAATCAATGTAATTATAATTTAATTGCTTATTATATAATTTTTGTCTGTATATTAATGTTAAATGCACGACGATAGCGAACATTTGTTTATCGATAGATCGATAAAACATGTATGTGCCATGCCTAAAGATAAAAACTAAATGTACCGTGTTTTATGCAAATAAATAATTACTTACTTACTTAAAGTACAACGGTAACTTTAGTCACAGGTCCACTTCGGTCAACGGTCAACTTTAGTCAACGACCTTTGACTAAAGTTATCATCGGCGTAGTCGTGTTTGGTTGCCCGCGATTCCAATCACAAATATTGTTTCACTTCTTGCGCTTAGACTCATTTAGGATATTTTGTGTTTCCTCTCTCCATACAGAAGATAGACGTTTTCCGTAAAGTGGCTGTGAGAACCAAATCTCTTGACTTGATCGTCGTCTATGTCATATGTTTAATAAATCAAATTCAAATCAAATAGTTTATTGCATTACATGTCTGGTTAACAGATGGTAAATAATTGTACAGTATATGACATGCATCAATATACCTATTTGGGAAAGCAATTCCCAAATTACTTATTGTCCCAGCGATTAAACCTTTACCTGTCCATGAGTAGACACAATAGGCAAAACTATTGTTATTGCCATCCGACTGCAAGGCCGACACTACGAGTTGTGTCATATTCGCATAACAAATGATTTATGGAATCCGATTCCTTCAGCATTCAATTTGGGATGTACTTTTTATGTGACATCTCAATCTTATCTGCCGTAAGAGAAAAACCGGGGTCACACACGTGTGTAAAAGTTTAGTAAGCTACTTTGACATAATTAAGTAGTTATATTAACACAGGTTTTATTTCTACAGGCTGTATATCGAGTTCCGTGGGAACTACACAATCAAATTCAATCGAAAATTCAAAAAGTGACTGGAGGCTTGACTCGGCTAGCCTCTAGAACTAAGGTCAAGAAAGAAGACTCGGCCAAACAGCGCCCGCATCTGCCACGCGATCACGCTCTCGCTTACATTCAGGATCATGTCCAGTTGGTCAGGTATGTAGATACCATTAAAATGCTGTTTGATTAAAGAATAAAATTGCATCGGTTCGGTTCGGTAAACAGTTACAGTGTCTCATCCATATTAATCGGATGATTACTTCATCATTGTTTAACCCTTCATAAAAGTCGTGCTCATGAAAACATAGCACAGCATATTAGCATAACTATACCCATATTTAATTAATATGTTAAACGTTTTATTTTGATTGATCCGTCAAGCTGCGAGCAGCGCTATTGATTTATTGCTGAATGGGGTTGATAACCTATTAGCTGCTCTTATAATCAGCATGGCCGCTCAAACGTCGATCAATGTACTAAAATTTTCAAAATTACCTTACATTACATTGTTCAGATGCGCGTGGTTGGGCGGAGTCCGCACGAGCATGCAAACGTCAGCTCACACAACCCGCTACGTGCAAGCGGAATGGGCGGGCGCGTGGCGGGAACTAACCAGGGAGCGGGCGCTGTGGGGCCCCGCGCGCCCCGACCCGCTGCGCAAGTGGGCGCTCGACTGCACGGAGGGGCCTTGTCGCATGCGCAAAATGTTGAGGCATAATCACGCGTTCTACCTCCACTACCCGTATCGACCCGAGCTTGACAATCCTGATAATGTAAGTGCATGCTTATACGCGCTTAGACGGCAATGGGTGTGTGAAAAAACGCGTGCATGTAACCTTTGCCGTTGCTGGTGCCGTTTTATTTTAAAGTTCCCAAATTATCCTTAGGATTAACTTTTTTTCTCCTATAGAAACAACTAAAGTACAAAGTGGCCCAAAGCTTCGACAGCAAAGAATACTACCGGGTGTATCAACAGTGGCGAACAGCCGGTAATAACTTGGACGAAGCGGACTGCGCCGAGGCAGAAGATGTGCAAGTGGTCCAAGAAGAAGAGAACAGGTATAGTACAAACAGAATCACTGTTAACTGTACTCCTTTATTATATTCCGCTTTATCTTAAAACTTTAGTGACAGCTCAGCTTATAATGGCAATGTATAGTTTGACTTGAGGTCGTGCTTACAACCATGTTTCGCATTCTTATTTATAAACCTTTCTTTAAATATCTTTAGCTATCATACAACCTTCGGAGCTGCTGATTAATTTTCTTTTTAAAACCTTTTTTTATAAAGTTTTAACATAGAGTTTCGTTGTTTGTTCCAGTAATAGAGAGCAGTCGCTTGATGTGTCTAACGAGGACGGTTCGCCTTCCGCTCTAGTCAGCAGCGGCGTAGTTAGCCGCGGCACGAATCAGTCGGGTGAAGGTAAGTTTCGTATAGTTGACAAAATCATGTAAAACAGTCAAGTTTTGCTAAGATATTATTTTAATTCTGGTAACCGTCGTAATATGGTGAAACAAATTATGGAATCTACTTTGATGTTACGCTGACAGCACTAAATGACGGAAAAGCTAAGGGTTGTCACTAAATGCCTTTATATCCCTACACATGCATAAAGGACCTGAACAGAGCGACAAGAAAAGCCGTCTAAATTGCCACGTTTTGGTCAGTCTATCTAGAATCTATCTAGACATTGACCTAACAGAAGATGCGCAGAACATTTTGGTCCGAGCTTTTGTTCACAACTTTTTTTTATAGTAAAGTTCAATAAAGGATTAATCTGTCAAGCTCAACATGTGCGGCAGCGTAACAATAAAATTTCCATTGTGTCTCGTTTGCGTGGCGTGACGGGCTGACTGATGAGTCGGTATAGTCGACAAAGAAATTGGTTTACTACCTAAGGTTGAATATCATTTGCCCATAAAAAAAACTATAAAGTCTATTTCCGCTTTTAATTACGTCAGTAGTGTCATATGTTATCTAGTCGCCATAATACAAGCTTTGCTTAGTTTGGAGCTAGATAATTGGTGTGATTGTGAAAACAATTTATTTATTAAAACTTGGAAGTGTAAGTCTGACAACAACCCTTCATCATCATGTCAGCCTATTGCAGTCCACTACTGGACGTAAGCCTCCCCCAAAGAGCGCCAAAGAGTAAGATCTCCCGCCTTTGACGATGATGGAGAGAAGATGGCTGCATCTTCTTTAGGTCGTCGGTCCATCGAGCTAGGGGGGCGTCCTACACTACGTTTAGACGGTGACGGTGTAAGACGGTCTCCACTCAAGAACACGTTTACTCCACCTTTTATCGGTTCTGCGACAGATGTGGCCGGCCCACTGCCACTTGAGCTTACTTCATTTTCGGACCATGTTAATTACTTTAGTCTGCTGCCGGATAACCTCGTTTCGGATTGTAGCTCTTAACGAAATACCAAGCAAGCAGCCTTAGCGAATTATTATTTTATTGGGATATATATGTAAGTGGTAAAGCACTTCATTGGTCGACTATACATTTCCAATGTATGTAATCGAGAAATTCTGACAATATAGCAAACGAAGATGGGCCTGATAACGAAGACGAAGACGAACCCCAACCGCCTCCTCCAGATAATCAGACTCTGCTGAGATTGCTAGAACATCACGAAAAGGTATAAAACATGTAGTGTGTTTAATTCTGTTGTTGCCTGTGTTTCATGTCATTGCTAATCAAAGCATATCACAATATCCCGATATCAAAGCATATCAATATACATTACTTTAGTAAACATTTAGTTGTTGGTGAATTAAGAAGTACTATTTGCCCTTAAACTAAATCCAATATAAATCTATTGAATAGCTAATTGACATTAGACGTAAAATAATTTGAATTTCAAAACCAGATGTTCCCATAAATTTGTATCACCATCATTATTGAATTTAATTTGATTGATTTGAAGTAAGTAATGATAACCTATTTTTAGATCTCACACATGTTCCGCTGTGCTCGTATACAAGGTCTAGACACGACGGAAGGTCTGCTATTGTTTGGCCGCGAACATTGCTACGTCATCGATGGGTTTACGCTACTGAAAAATAGAGAAATCAGAGATTTAGACAGTTGTCCAGACGATTACGAACCCATACTTCCTAGTCAAGGTATCCAAAGGAGTAACCAAAGACAATGTTCCAAGTTTTTATACGAAGACATACGGTAAGACTTAAAAGTTAAAATCATTTGAATGAAAATTTATCCCAGTTTATTTTGTATTTGAATGAAAATCTACATAATATAATTTTACCTAACAGGGAAGTCCACAAGAGAAGATATTTGTTGCAACCTATTGCGCTTGAAGTATTTTCAAGTGATGGCAGAAATTACTTACTCGCCTTCCCGAGAAAAGTGCGAAATAAGGTTAGTTTTGATCTACACAATTTTAAAGGTCATGGTGCTTGGTCACAGAATTTAACTATCTTTAAGACTAGGAGTGGATGTGGATCTTTGCTGCATAAACAATTTTCTTTACCATTAAAATAAGATGAAAGCATGTAAATGCAAAATTTAGCAGGAGAGTTCTATCTTTAATCAGTCATAAAGATAAAAAGCAGTAGCTGATTTTAAAATTAAGTAACGAATGTCTTCGTCGAATCAGACTGTATTTTTTGAGGTTCGCTTACGGAATTTTAAGTATGAAGTGGGTTTGGGCAATTTCTAGGTTTATAGCAGATTCACTGCGCTCGCGACGGGCATGGCGGACAGTGCGGCGGGCAGCGTCGCGGGGCAAAAGCGTGGTGTCGCCGTCGAGCAGGGCGGCGGGCTGCTCGCCACGCTCATCGGCGACACGTCCGTCACGCAGCGGTGGCTGGTGCGTACTGTCTTTACAGTGAACACATAATATAAACTTATACGGTACAGAAACACTTAAACACATTCAAGGAGTACAATATGTCATCTAGCAATACAAACCAATTAAATAATCCACCACAACTGCCTGCGGTCGATCTTTGGTTGAGTGTGCAATTAAACATTAATTATGTTAAAAATGCCGACTAATCCTACATGGAATTTATCTAGCTGTGCTTTCGCAGTCGTCGTTGCGAACACGCAGCGGATTTTCGTTGCGCTAGCGTATTTTGCCAATGACGTCACACAATTTTTGTCATTTTTCTATAAACTTTGAGATGAGGCAGCCCTCGCGCTTTAGTGACGAGAATTCTCTCCGGGCTATTGCCGGAGCGATATTACTGGGATGTGGAAAAAGTACCAATAACTTTTTATTACGTTTCTGATTGCAGAGAGGCGAGATATCTAATTTTCAGTATCTGATGCATTTAAATACTCTAGCTGGACGTTCGTATAACGATCTGATGCAATATCCAGTGTTCCCATGGATCCTCGCCGACTATGATTCGCTGGAGCTAGATCTCAACGACCCGGCCACTTTCAGAGATCTCACGAAACCCATGGGTGCTCAGAGTACGGATAGGCTGGAGCAGTTTCGAAAGAGATATAAGGTAGTTTCTTTTCTTATGTCTTTTTTACTTTATTTGATTGAAATAACCTTATTCTGCACGGCATTTCTATAGCATAATTACCTTATTGTTGTCCCGTCTGGCACCGTGCTTGTGGGCGGCGGTGCATCGGCCTATCGGGGGTTCCAGGTTTTCTCCGACCGATCTTGTGCTCCTCATGGGCCTGGAGTCCGTTGGAGGGATTTGGGATTCTCTGGTGGTCCGATGTGCCGCTGCGTCACTCGCTGCACGTTCCAGCGTCGGAGGTTCCCGCCGAAAATCAGCGTCGTGAAAGTCTGTGGCTGTCACGACAAATGCTGAGCTAATCTAATCTCTAATCTAATTTATATTGTTTTGTGTATTATTATATTATTTTCTCTTGTGTGTCGAATAAACGTTTCTTTCTTTCTTTCTTTCTTTCTTATTGTCCGTAAATCTATCGTATTTCATATTTAGAACTGTAGAAAAAGGTTGCATCCATTTTTCATCTCTGTCTCCTTTGGGTTTAGGAATGGGACGATCCGCACGGAGAAACCCCTCCTTATCATTACGGCACGCACTATTCATCGGCTATGATTGTGTGTTCGTACCTCGTGAGGATGGAGCCATTTACGCAACATTTCCTGAGGCTACAAGGAGGCCACTTCGATTTAGCAGATAGGTATTAAATGTTTAGCTTATAAAATTTATAATTGAACGAAACTCAGGTTCTATAGGCATTTACTAAAAAATTATACTTGTTACAGAATGTTCCATTCAATAAAAGAAGGTTGGAACTCAGCATCTCGTCATAATATGGCGGACGTGAAAGAACTTATACCTGAATTCTTCTATCTGCCTGAATTTCTAGTCAATTCAAATAACTTTGATTTAGGTAAGATCTATACCTCGCAAATTTTATAACCGTGTTTAGAGCAGCTCCTGCGCTACAGCGTCGTTTTATTTGTTTAACCATATAATTGCGGCTCCAGCCTCTTGGCAAGAAGACCCGAGAGTCGTCCATACCGGATAAGAACCGAGAACGGAAGTGAGCCATCGAGAGAGCGTGGTCGAGAGACAGTACCGAGAGTTCTCGAGAAGTATTGGCAAATCTTCTCGCAGAGACTTCTCGTCGTGAGTTTTGAGCCGCCATTACGTATACTCGGAAACATTTGTGGGCGCAACAATACAATTTCCATTGTTTCTCACTTGCTTGAACTAACAAGATAAGCCCTTCATCATGTCAGCCTATTGTAGTCCACTGATGGACGTAAGCCTCCCCCAAAGAGCACCAAAGAGCACGATGCCCCGCTTCTTTTATTCAGCCACTGCCAGCCACCTTAAGGTCGTCGGTCCATCGAGCTGGGGGGCGTCCTACACTACGTTTGATAAGCCCTTAGATACCTTAAAATTATACATTTGTAGTGAAATTTTGGGGGATAAGAGGAACAGGGTGTAAAGTTCCTCATCCCCCATTGAAAAGGGAGGATCCTCCGACCAGACGGGTATTGTGTCTGGTGGGCTATTGCCCGACGGTTGTTGTCGGGTTCTTGTATATATGCTTCAATCGCTCCGATAACTTTAATATCGCGATGTAGGATACGTTAGTTTTATATGTGGCGCGATAGATGTCGCTACAAAATATTGACATACATTTTGCTTCATAACAGGTAGCAAGCAATCGGGAGTGTCCCTAGGTGACGTGGTGCTCCCGCCCTGGGCGCGCGGCGACCCGCGCGAGTTCATCCGGCTGCACCGCGCGGCGCTAGAGTCGGACTACGTGTCGCACCGGCTGCACCACTGGATCGACCTCGTGTTCGGCTACAAGCAGCAGGGCCAGCCCGCCGTCGACGCCTGCAACGTGTTCCATCACCTCTTCTACGAGGGGAACGTCGACATATACAAGTTAGTCGTCTTAAGTGTTCGTTTCTTCAGTCTGATCCGTCAGTCTTGACTGATAGAAATAGAAATGATAGAAATACTAACATGGTTACCCGATCAAGATAATTTCGAAAGAGTATTTTATCAGTGGTTAGCGATATAGACTTGAGTTCTAATAATAGAGTACAATATTGCAAAGCACTCTACACGCAGCTCTACGTCTGGATTTCGTTGGGTAATATCAATCCACATCAATATTCTATCACACAGTGGGTTACACAATCATTCTCCCATCATTCTGACCAGACATGCGAAATACTGATCGTGTAACCATACACTATGACTTGGTTTTCGACTGTTGAGGATAAGCTTGAAGTGTAGAGAATAAGCCTGAAGTGCATGCTCAGCGTGCTATGGCGACAGCTATCCTTGGTATTTATTTGATGAGATCCGAAATGACGATATCCGTAAAAGAAGTCTCGTAGCTCTTCGAATTGCAAAGTTGAAGGGGAAATAGGAAGGCCACGACGCTTGCAGAGCTGACAACTGTTGGGGGAAGAAAGGTTCTTGTGTTGCGACTTAGTGGATTGACGATCTAGTCATAGTTGCCGAAAACCTCTGGATGCAAACGGCTCGGAGCCGCTCGCTGTTGCGTTATATGGTAAGGCCTGTGTCCAGCAGTGGACTTCCAAAAGGATAATGATAAATTATCTTAAGTGTGTTGCATAGTCACGCTTATACTTCCTTTTAAATGATATCTTTGTTTACTGTGTTCTTGGCAAATAAACGCTTGAGTTTGAGTTTGAGTTTATGCCGGCGTCAGTAAGCGTCGCGGGGCACGAGCTATTGGTGCCTTGTGACGTTTTATAGTGATACCTATTGGCTCATACGGCACGCGCTGAACGGAATTCAAGCGTAGTTGTTATTTTTCGATCGTTGAGGTGGCAAACCGCGGGGTAATAAACTAGTTTCACAGGCAGCGTGGGTCATCTTAGAATCGGAACGGTTTCTGCTAGCGATGGGCGATGAAGGGTAACCTCGATTTTATACCCATTTTATTGAGTAAATAATCGGGTTATTATAGTTCCAGCAGAAGTCAAACGCCACCCCAGTGTGTGTACACAGTACAAAAATAATCTGTTTTCTGACTCCAGTTTTTGGCTGATGTGTTCGATTTATAATTGTTTGTGTGACAAAAATCTGTCTTTCTTCCTAGTTGTTAAAAATACTTATTTTTTCTTATTGTCTTTTATAGTATTGATGATCCTTTGAAGAAAAACGCTACAATAGGCTTTATAAACAACTTCGGCCAGATACCGAAGCAACTGTTCAAAAAGGCTCATCCCAGCAAGAAGATGTCACAGAGAAGCTCAACTATTTTAGACCCAAACAATATCATTCCGTCTCAAGGGATCACGCCTCCTGAAAAATTGTTTTTCCACAATTTGGAAAATTTGCGACCTTCGCTACAACCTGTAAAAGGTAAGAGGGAGTAATGTACATTTATGTAGCTGCAAGTATTAGGTAGGTAGGCGATGGTATTTTATTTCTTAGACTAATAATAATAATAATAATAATAATAATAAAATCGTTTATTAAAATACAAGAAAAGCAGATACATTCTTAACAGTACAACTTAAAAACTATACAGTGCAAGGAGTTACCTTTGCCTGAACTAGGTAGAAACCTGACTAATAGGATAAGACTAATAACATCCAATCATCGACCTCCGTAGCCGAGAGGCGAGCATACCGGACTTAGTGTTGCTATCTCTAAGGTCCCGGGTTGGTTCGATTCCCGGTCGGTCAATGTAGAAAAATAAGTTTTCTATATTGTCTCGGGTCTGAGTGTTTTAGTACCGTCGTTGTTTTTGATTTCTGTAACACAAGAGCTTTGGCTACTTACCATAGGAGAAAAAAAACAGCAAGCTTTTACTACGGAAGATCAAGATCATTCGCTATTATATTAAGTTACTACATAGTTGGCTAAACTTACATCTGCAATCCATTTTTGTTTACAGAGGTGAAGGGTCCCGTCGGTCAAATTTTGTACACAGACAAGGCAATACTAGCCGTAGAACAAAACAAAGTGCTCATGCCGCCGTCGTACAACAAGTATGTTGCGTGGGGCTTTGCGGACCACTCTCTACGCATCGGCAACTACGACAACGATAAAGCAGTGTTCGTGTGCGAGGCGGTCGCACAAGCGTGCGGGGAGATTGTCACTTGCGTATGCCCCTCGGCAAAAACAATCGTCACTGCGGGAACAAGCACTGTAAGTATATCGAAAGCAGTACTGTGCTAGCCTTGAAATAAAACCTTCAATGTTTTTATTCCGCTTACGCACGATAAGCACAACCCGCGCGAGTAAAGAATGCGATAGGAAATCGTGATTGCTGTAAGCACTTCTGACTCTCATGGTAAATCAAGTGAGCGAGAAGGAAGATGATAGCTGTCGCGAATATTACTCCCATTTTATACTTGCGTGGATTTAATGTGGAAGCCCCATGGCTTCGCCGATGACTTGTTGCGCATCAACCACAATCAGTGTCAATCACCTCAGCGGAGGATTTATAAACAAAAAAAATATGTTTCTTTTTCTCTCTCAGGTTGTGACAGTATGGCAATACTGGGCTCGACGGCGGCGACTCGCTGTCAAAGTATGCCTGTACGGGCACGAAGAGGCCGTCACGTGTTTAGCAGCGAGCCCAGCTTACAACCTGGTAGTCAGTGGCAGTCGCGATGGGCAGGTATGAATGGCATCGTGTGTCAATGTCATGTCACGTTTTTTTGTTTGATGTATGTAAATGCTATCTTTAATTGTTTGTGGAAGCTAGGTTTGTCAGCTATATTCTTTCTGTTATCAGAATAGATTTTTCATTATAAACTAATAAAAATCGTTTTATGAATCTCCACGTTTAGTACCAAGCACGGGTCACAAACTCATAATGCTCTAATCCAAGCAATTCATCTTACTACTTTTTAGGTTTCCGTAGTCAGAACGGAACCCTTATATCTTCGATATGTTCGTCCGTCTGTCTGACTGTCCGCGGCTTAGCTCAGAGACTTTTAGCTCTAGAAAGCTGTAATTTCGCAAGAGTACATATTTAATCACACCGACAACCCCACACCAAGCGATGCACAAGAAAAAAACATTAACACTACTTGTCGTTGGATAGGTCACTTAAAAATAATTTGGGTATGCGGTGTGTTCAAATAAACTTATTCTATTTCAAATACTGCATATTGTAACAGACAACTTCGGAACCCTACATTGCGCGACTTAGCCGGTTTTTAAATATACTGATTTATTAGCGTATATTGCTAGATAAATGCTCTCTGCACCGTTTAGGCTATCCTGTGTCATGTGACTTTTAGTTTTAGTATTATCATTTCCCATTGATCGTTTATCCAGGTATTAGTTTGGGACGTGGAGCGGGGTGCCTTCGTGCGACAACTCGTCCCGCCTCGAGGAATCACCCCGCCGCCACCGGTATCTGCGTTAGCGATCGATGAGTTGACCGTAAGTGACCAAAAAAAAAGTGTAAGGATTTATAAAGGTGCTTTATTACTATTTACGTAATTTCACATCTAATACTGTAATGCATCTTAAGATTCAATTTTAAAAGTGTTTCTTTTTAGGTGGTTCTTATTGCGATTTGTATGTGTTATCAACTTATAGTGCACATGTATATGACAAACTACAAGTAAACATTAAGCGGGCTCATGAATCGCAAGAACTTCTGCACATTTCCTGACTTCATAATACACTCTCTCTACTTCCTTCTGCGGGGCTCTATCGAAACCTGAGTTCGCTTATTAAGTTACAGCTTTTCAGAGTAATCGTATTGATTACTTAAGGAGCCCCAAATCTACTGAACCGGTACCTAATTGTGTTTTTGTCTTTTTTGTTAATTCTATTAAGTTGTTTGTCCGTAGGGCGACATTGCCACGTGTAGCGGTAGCTGGCTGTACGCGTGGTCGATCAACGGCGAGCTACTAGGCGCGGTGGACACCGTGGGGGGGCGCGAGCGCTCGCAGCAGGTGCTGTGCGTGGCCTTCAGCCAGACGCGCGAGTGGGACCCGCTCAACGTCATCATCACCGGCTCCACGGACGGCGTAGTGCGGGTGAGACGATGTTGCATCCTGTAGAGATGTAAAATGACTGAATCTGACCGGTCATATGGTCAAATACGGCCAAATTCAGTCAAATTGACTCAAACATTCCTAATGTCTAATTAAATATAAATAAATATGTTAATAATATTATTTGTTAAAGTGTACCTATCACCGGTCACAGCGCGGTTGTTGTATGAAACTTTGAATTGTACAGTATTTTTTTTAGGATTGCATCATGACATCTTTATTGTAATGTAAGTAGATCGTATTCCGTTCATTACTTTATTTTAATAAATATTATTTACATATTTATTTATATTTCATTAGACAGGAATGTTTGAGTTAATTTGACCAAATTTGACCGTAAATGACTGGTCATCTATCGTATTTGACCATCGTGACAAGTCAGATTCAGTCATTTTACATCTCTAATCCTGACTGTGTTGTTAGTCTATACGCGTCGCCAGCGAGTTCCTATGCGCAGTATATCAGCGGTAGGTCTTCAGTCGCGCGAATAAGACGGAGTTGTTGAGATAAGATGAATTTACCTTTAGTCTGCCCGCATGCACTAGTCACCTGCTAAGTTGAACGACAATTTCATATGCGTCGTGTCAATCGCACGGTCCCCGTCTCACCTCACGACTGCCGCAGCTCAGATGAATAACACTTGCACGCAATCTATACTGACTGCTGTTAGCCTATACGCGTGGTCATCCACGACGAACCCCTAGGCGGTGGCCACCACTCGTCGAGGGTTGCCACATAACCTAATAAAGTCGCCTCTACAGCAGCAGGTATACGTAATGCATTTTTTCTACTACACACACTAAAAACTAAGTGCCATATTAACCTAATTACATCGGTGTTCTTCCATTGTTGATTAAGCGAACTAACTAGACTAACTAGATGGCTTATTGTGCTGATTACCTAATATCTTTTAAAATATTGGGTCAGCGTTGTTGGCTTGCTACGTCTTAAGAAAATTAGTTCCGAAATAATTAACTTGTATAACTAGTATACTGCCGTTGAAATGAGCTCCATATTTTCTTTACCGGTATCAGATGTGGTCCATAGACTACATAGAAGAAACGGTCGAAGAGCAACCAGAAAGCTTGGAGAACGTCAGCATAGAGCCTGCGCTTACTTCTGTGGACATCGACAAGGAGGCCGACCAAAGCAAGCTTTCTGTCCAAGAGAGTGAAGACCAGAAGTCGGAGACCGAAGGCAAATCGGAGAGTGAGACTAAGACTGAGGAGAGCGAGCCGGCCAAGACGGAGGCAGCTATCAAGCGGGTAGAGGAACTAGTCAAGCAAATGAGTCTATCACAAGAAACTGAGGGTGAGTGTGTATGCGACTTTACAATTGTAGTTTAAATTAAATTATAAAATTAATTATTATATAATATTAATTAAATTAAATTTCTTGCTTTCCGCAACCATTCTACCACCAGAAATTTCATCGCAACCATCTAGTTCAATGAAATTTCAATGTCCAAGGTTTCTAAATTAAATTAAAGACTTAGCGATATAAGTGCAGTAGTAGCAGCTTATTTTCCAAAAGTAGTAGCTCAGTGCTCGGAATCTTTCTTTATGTCCGTGGGTCGTAAGTTCAATTATTATCTGTAACTTTTTTGGGCTTTTCAGTATTTATGTACACATTCACACCGCTTGTTCGGTGGTGATCTCTTACCGCATAACACCGTGAATACACATTTATATTGGATGTGTAGCGGCGATCCAATTTTCGTGTTCCCCTGCTCGAGGGTTATGGAGTCAAATGGCAATCACTCTAAACATATCAAACTTGCCAAAACTAGAATCATCGTCATATATACCCTGACTATAAACTGTATAAAGCGCTTAGAGGAAGAAGAGAAAAAAGGACTCATGGTATGGTTCAAACCAGGCGTGACTACTAAATGGTTAAATTAAAAGCACATTAGTCTGATTTTTCATTTCTTTTACTAAGTATCTCTCAAACTTTTAGTCGTTCCCTTTAGGGTCTTTTTTGCATCAGTAACCATATTTTGCTCAAAATGTATGTAAACGTCACACTGAATCATTAAGCAAAGCTGGCTGTTAAAATGATTTCGAATATTTGTGAACATATACACTTTATTGCTTGAAACTGTAGATGGTTGCTTATAATATATTGTAAAAAGAAAATGTGCCTCGAAATAAGTTAGGCACTAATTTAATCGACATTCACAGGCAACCTTACGAAATCAGGGTCAGAGAGTTCCCTCTCGGACGCGTGCGAGACGACTAGCGCGAAGGAGTCTTCGCGGCGGCACGAGGAGAAGGACACGTGCAGCGACCACGACGAGCGGTACGCGCCCCGCCCGCCCGACGACGCGCTCGACTCCTGCGACGAGGCCAAGCAGGACTACGACAACGAGAAAGATATCGAAGACGAGAAGGTGACTGACCTTATACATATCATATCAAAGCAAATCAAATCATTTATTTGCATGAATACAACACAATATCGATGTTAATGTTAAGGTATGAAGTCATAGTATTCAGCCTGGTTACAAGCGTGCAAATCTTAATTATTAGATTATAAATATTGAATCAATAATTTATACATTACATTACACTACATTATAGACAAGAAAGCAGATTTGAACCGTCAATGCAACATTATCAATTACCCTTTAAAATCCATATTGCTGTTTTAACCGTTCTCCAGTTAAAACATCGACAGTTTGACTTAATAGAATCCAATAACTGAATTGTTCTGTTTACATTGCTCGGTGACCGAATGCTTCGATCTTTTACACTGGTAGTTGTCAGAATATGGGCAAGTCAAATACGGCCTAGCCGAATAGTGTGAAAGTGGCATTCATCATCATCATATCAGCCATAGGATGTCCACTGCCGAACATAGGCCTCCCCCAGTGAATTCCAGAATGGCCGGCTGGAAGCGGCCTGCATCCAGCGGCATCCTGCAACCTTTACCACGTCGTCTGTCCACCTTGTGAGTGGACGTCCCTTCTTACGCTGCGCTTGCCAGTATGTGGCCAAAGTGGTATGCCAAAACCTTTCTGCCCCATCGGCCGTCAGTTCAACGTGCTATGTGCCCCGCTTACTGCCACTTCAGCTGGCTAATCTCTTGGGCTATGTCAGCGACTTGTACGGATGTCCTCATTTCTGATTCGATCTCGCAAAGAAACACTAAGCATAGCCCTTTCCATGGCACGCTGTGCGATCTTGAGCTTTTATTATGAGACCTATAGTCAGAGACCAAGATTTTAAGTTCCATGTCATCACTGGTAACACACTGGTTGTTGACTTTCGTCTTAAGCACTGAGGTATTTTGGACAAGCAGACGCTGTGAAGCCGAGCGGCGGCATTATATTACTTTTAATAATATCAGTTGATATAGATTTAGATTTCAATAATCCACAATAGGATTATCGACTTTAGTACCAAATTCTAATCTGCCACTTGCTATGTTTCATTACTGTGAGTTTGAGTTGTGTTCCTTTACTCAGTGTTTCAAAATGTTGCCAGACTTTTATTAGTCTCTAGAGATACACTAGAAATGCCAAGTGAGAGTCATTTTAAGTATGAACTGATTTATTGAGATGATCACTCGTCGTCGGTCTTCAAGCGACACGAAACTGAGACTCATGTATTGACTTGCCGTCTTGCCCTTAAAATGTCGGTTTGACGGCTATATACGGTATTTGTGTTGGTTAAATCATTAATTATCATTTTAGGACGGCGCGCACAGAAACAAGCTTCAGAAACAGGGCAATGTTGTCCTAAGGAGAAAATCTAAGGGAAATCCCTTGTATAGAAAAAGTAAGTTTTTTAAATGTTTATAAACTAATTAAGCGGTTTGATATAATAATAATATCTTAGACAACGCTTTAAATGTAATAGAAAATCAGATTTACAATAAGTTGCGTTTTTGGGCCGTGTAAGTGCTTGGAAGTTCCTATATGCTGAATAAATGTCTATTATTAACACTATTATTGCAGGCGGTGGTAGCATAGGAGAGTCCAGCGAATCTGGGTCGACCGAGTCTCGCGCGCAGTCCATAGAGTGCGTGGAGGGGGGGCTGCGCGCCAGCAAGAGCGACACCAGCCTCACGGACTCGTTCGTGGTGCTCGCCGCGCCCGCGCCGCCCGCCGCGCCCGCGCCCCCCCGCCGCCCGCCGCCCAAGATCATCACATCACAGGATACAGGTTCGTATCACCTTCACTTTTAACTGCTTATTCTTTATATCTCAAAAACGACAACATTCGACAGTTCGACCAAACACAAAGTTTTACCAGAAGAACTTTCGTTCCATGGGAAAACTATTCGCCATCTCCATAAATGGGGACTTTAAGAGTCACCAGTTCACCACAATGCAACTGCGGTTGCGGTCGCAGTTGTAAGCAATCTAGTTTGACTAAAAAAAGGTTTTTTTAAAACACTAAAAGTAGGTATAAAACTTTACGCAGTCGATACTGAACTTCTAGTTTATAAAAGACAAAACGTTGCTATTTGGGTGTGAACCCCTCCCAATATTAGCAAATTATTTAAAGGATTATGTAATTAACCTAAATTAACCTATAAACTAGTGAATGAATACAAATTGTGCTATCCATCATCATCTTGACTGGCGACTCATCACCATCATTATTTCAGCCTTAGGACGTCCACTACTAAACTTCTGAGCTTTTTTGCTCATCCACAGAATGTACACGCAAGTGGGTCCGTCGGCTAGTTCTTCGCGGGAAACTGACGATGCACACGGCGTACGAGCGGCGCGACAACGCCTGCCCCGCGTCCGTCACCGCCGTGGCCGCTGCCAAGAGCGGCCGCGGGCTCGCCGTCGGAGACGCCAGGGGAAGGGTAACTATACCGACACTATTGTGACACTATACTGACGATGCACATTGCACGCGGCGTACGAGCGGCGCGACAACGCCTGCCCCGCGTCCGTCACCGCCGTGGCCGCTGCCAAGTTACCTCTGTCGTATAGTTCGCGATTGTTTGCAATTAAATCATCGAAAATACCTTCTCCACTTGTGACTTTACGGCGTGAGTGATGGCGTGAGTAAATAGTTCTTAGTTTTATAAAAATATACCTCTCAGGCCAGCAACTCTAAAAAGTATTAATATTTCAGATATTCCGATGGTCAGCACCCGATATGTCGAGCGTGTCGGGCGCGAAGGGCGGCCCGGCGGATCATTGGATACGAGACGACACCGCTCCCTATTGTACACAATGTCAGGTAAGAGAAGACCTTTGTCGCGCTCCACGTACGCCTTACTTAGCGTCGCCTGCGCACGTAAGCAAAGAACCTCGCAAGTGACACGAGCCTGGTATTTCGCGCTCTCGCTTCAGATGGTTATTTAATGAGAATACATAATATATAGGGTTCTGTGGCGATCAATAGATATCATCCACCATCGTTTTTAGCGAGGGTTAACAGCGAGAGTCTAAGTAAAATATTACACCAATATGTTCGTTGGTTTGTAAATCAGGTTGTAACAAAACGTCAAGCCTGTTGCTCAAAGTTCGGTTCCTGAAAGGGTGATACATAAGAATTGCTCGTGGTTTTGTTACAAGTAAATGCTCAAGTCACATACCTTTAGACGTATTTTGTTTTTTGCTCGACGCGGGGTTCTAGTCTTAGCGCCTCTAGCGGGATAAAAAGTCCTTAATGCGTAGCTACTCGGTATGGAGGATAAAGGTAAGGATTCCTATCTTCGTTGTGAAAAAGTGTCCGTCAAACCGCGTTAAATTAGGTGGTGCCACAGTAGCAACAGGATACATTTCAAAGAAACGCCAAAAAATATTAGACAGAAAAATAAACAAAGACAGAAGAACTTCCGCTCCATTATGGCGCACTTTTCATTTGAAAAGTTTTATAAAAGTCACTAAAATGTACTAACTCGGCATTACTGGGCTTACTTCAATCCGACAACAACTGCCACTTTCATACCACACCCTTTGCCTACACTAGCGCCATTTTGGAGGGTTTTGGAACAATTATTTTGCTTTAGCTAAACACTTTAACTTTCCGCCCATAAGAAATAGTAGTCCTTACCTCTACCCTCCATACTGCCGCCCGCACTACGGTGAGGCACGCGGTGACGGTAGCACGGCCGGTAGGTGCGGTTCACGGCGCTGGAGCGGCGGCACCACTGCCGCGAGTGCGGCGCCGTGTTCTGCGGCCGCTGCAGCCGCTACGAGGCGCCCGTGCGCCGCCTGCGCGCGCTGCGCCCCGTGCGCGTCTGCCAGCGCTGCCACGACGCCATACACACCAAGAAGGACTAGCCTCCCCCTCCCCCTCCCCCTCCCAACCCCATACAACTATACGTTCACAGTCTCTCAATAATAACACGTAGAATGATAGTTCGATACAACTAGCGACACCGATGTTGAGCGCTGGGCGAAAGATGCTCTTCTACGCATCTTACGATTACGATTACGTGATTGGCCAGTCGCGTGACGCGCCTGCACCGCCGGCCGGGATTGGTCGCTGGCTCCGCGCACACGCGTCTAGAATTGCGCAAAGCTATCCCCACTTTTTCCTCCAGCGCTTAAGATCCTTGCCGAGTACAGTATTTAAATAAGCTAAAGGAGTACCAAAACTAGGGCTATTTGTTTACATAAATACCTAAAGTCCGTTTATCCTTGTCCTATTTAGTAAACAAACAACACTCATAGAAAAAACACGTCTTACCGACTTGATCATAAATTCTGTGTATAAATGTCATATATTATAAAAGAAACACGTAGAATACAATGTTTACTGAGAACTACTAATATTTATTAATTTTCTACAAGATTTTACACAATCAAAATTTTACCGGCACAGACAAAATGACATGACTTTTTGGTTTGATATTTCGTAAATTCTGTTAGTCTTTGGATTTTTGAGATGGCACAGGAGATGTGAACAAATATCATCATTGTGAATGTAAAAAGGTCGGTGTACTGCAACCTGTTTTGTAAATTACTATCTAACATCAACCATGTTACTTATAAAAAATAATAAACTAAGTAATATCTAATATGTATAAGGAAGATCTTGAAATACATGATTCACCACATTTTTGACAGTATCAACGTTTTTGGTTTTCATGATAAAGGTTTAAAAGTATCGGTAAATAAATATAAATTATTTTTGATACGGTCCTACGTTATAGCAAGTACCTACTTAGTTTTTTATGCTATGATATTATCTATACAAAACATTCGTTTACTATTATTTTATATCTCATTCACTAGTTTATTCAATAGCTCCCAACCCTATCAATTACCTATAGTCGTCCGTCCGTCATTATTGTTGACTAAATAAGACAAGCAAGGATAAATAGACACTACACTCCAATGGATCGTTAGGATTGGCCTTTTTATTTTTGTAAATTGATTTTATTTTTTAATGGCAACCAAACCTCGGCTCGATTGTTTATTTCTGCCTATGTCAAGTGTAATATTTGAAGTAGTCACAATAAAGAAAAGTGTTTAGGTTTTATTGCTTTACATGGATTCCGTGAAGACTACTCTTCCCGTAGAAACAGGTTTCAAGACGCCATCGGGTCTAAAGTTAGCTGTTCTACGAGACAAGTCACTTGAAACTCGATGCGCGTTAAATACAATGTCATTTCAATAGTTTCAGATGTTTATCACTCAACCAACATTAGAACACAACCTGCAACCAACTTGCAACCTAAAGCTCATTAAATAATAAATAAAAACTATTAAAATAGATCGACTATGCTTTTCGTTCGACTACCCCCCACCGAATCCCAAAATAGTGTTTTATTTAGTAAGCATTCGATAGAGACAAACACCAAACATGACAACTAACTACTCGTCTCGGCTCGACAGTACTCGGCACCCGCGACTGACACTGCGTGCGACGACCGACCGCATAGGGCTCGTGTTGAGGTCTGCGTCTGTGAGGAAACGTCATTTCGAACGTTTATATACTTTACTGCTTTAGCTTATTTATATACTGTGACTATACTGCGATACTAACGAGCTCTTTCAAATAACACGTTTTGAGCAGAACGCCAGCTGTACGTTTGCAGCACCGCACATGATCTGTTGGTTGTTGTCATACTTTTTTCCATCATACGATTTTCTATGCGCAAAACGCGTTACAGGCCGTTTCAAAACGTCTAAATTGAAAGTGCCACAAAGCTATTCCGTATGCTAATTCAATATCTAGTCGACTGACTAGATACTATTTATTTACTTTAGATATTATTTATTTATTATATTCGTTGCATTGTTCTTAGAATTTATTAGTTTTTATTTTTTGTCATTCGTATCAACAACATACTTATCGTTAGACTTGTTTTTCGGTTTAGCACATGGTATACATGTAAAATCGCTCAAAAGGGATTTCAATGTACAAATATCATATTCTTATTGTTTTTAATCAATACTCCTCATTATTATTGGAGCTGATATTTTTAAATCGTTGCTTTTTTAGTAAACGAGATGTTATAATGTGATAGATTTGATAATTATTTTATCGTTTTCTAGTCCGATGTTGAAACTTATTCCCAGCCTAATTGCAAGACAAAAAGGAAGTATTAAACATTACAGCTAGCCTAGCCCACTGAATGTAAACTTAGGATTATTTACTGAAACATCATTTAAAACTTAAATCATTATCGGAATGTGCCAATCAAACAACTTTTTAATCCACATGTGAACAAATTGTAAATTATTCACTAATGAGAAGTAATGAAACTTTAATAAATGCTTGATTTATCGGTAGGTGAGCTTGAAATAGGAATCAGATTACTATTATTTTTAAATTATTACTCGGATTGCACGCCTAGGCTGACACAATGGGCTAGTTTCCTGGGTCAAAAAAAGATTATTCTATTTAGTTCGTCAGTTAGATTATCAAAAAATATTGGACCCATATTTTGTTTTTTGTCAATCAATCAAAAAATGACGAAGATAAAGCGCATCAAAGTTTACACGTGACGTCACGCCTTGTTACAAAGAGCCGCAGGTCGTGACGTTACACGGAACTTTAACGGGCTATATCTTCAAAAATTTTTGTTTGATTGAGAAAAGAAAAAATACGTGTCCAATATTTTCTGTTAATCCAACTGACGGACTAATTAGATTTTTTTAGGAAACTAGCCCATTTAGTGAGTCAATGGGTGTTCGGAATAAGATACACAGTTGCATAGTCAGTGTGTTATAATATAATGCATAATATTAAATACAATTTTGTTGATTCGTAAAAATCAGCAAGAAGGCACGACTTTATTTATGTATTGACATATTATTACAAATGTTTATGGCGAGTAAATATTATGTAAAATAGTATTATTAAGAACGATCAATAGACAATTACTTTGTAATGTTTAACTAAATGATGTATTGTATGTAGTATATTATAATTTGTGTGTTAATTATGTTGGTGTTCAACAAAGTATACCTAGCACATACCTATTATTTTTGAATTCTTCATATCGAGCTATCACCTAATTAAAAAGTAATCAATAATATGATCAAGTACCGAAATTGTATGTATGTTTTGTTGTATCCAGTTTTATTGTGTGTATTTTACAACTAATAATGTACTTTAGCTTGTAGCTTTTTGGTAACATAAACGTTCTTCTGCTCTGCGTGAAAAAGTTATAGATTAAAAGGGGTTTGAAAATTTGGTCAACATAAATGAACAGGTTAGTAATAAGATGAAACAAAATAATATTCAATCATACAAAATACAACTTGTTTTAAGAGTGTGATATTAAAAATTTATCACATGTCACGTGACGCTACGAATGAAAATGCTCATTTACATGAGTCTTACTCTTGCCAGTATAAATATCGTCTTTTATACAAATTTTGTCTAAAGATATCAGTATTAATACTCTAAGGATTATTATTTTAAACAATTTAATGCTGATTAACAATTCTAAAGGTTATTTTTGATCTCGATCCATTTAGTATGAATGGGCCTTATAAAATTGAATTATCAAAATAATGATGCAATTATGTGATGAGAGAAGACTAAACAAAAATGTATAATTTAAACTGTTTGGTCTTTCGGTATATTGTTTTAAATGTGATATATTTTTATTTATTAAAGCTTTGAAAAATGATAATATTTATACAAATGTAGATTCATCATTCCAGTTTATTATGGAACTTTTACTAATCGAATATGAATTGCATGAACTAGTCATATTTATGTAATATAATATTTGTTTTGTCTTTATTTAGAATAAAATGTGATTTTTTTTACTATAGTATTTGTTTTACCTTTGAAATATCTGCATTTTAGGCAACATTCCTAATTACATACATGTTCTTATCATCATTGTTACTAAACGAAACTTAAAGGACGCTTTATAACGTATTACAATAGATACTACATGTTCTACGGATATTATATCTGCTTTGTTACAGTGTTTTTAATTAATATTATACAAATAGAATACATTTTCATGTAAAATCCTATTGTAACCTTTAAACCCTACCTACTTACAGGGTACCTAAACAAATATTGGAACGAAGCTTTTATATCTACCGTGCTTTAACACTACAGTATGCTTTGGAACTTAAAAACGCTAATATAATTAAAGTTATTGTTTTAGTAAGTAGAATTTTGTAAACATCAACAGATATGTTTTTTAAATGTCATGATATTGTCGTCCTTTTACAATAAAATAGTTTCACGCGTTATATTTTCAGAAGTATATTAATAAACCTACTAAAAGTTTATCCTGTACATTTTAAGTTTGTTTGGGAATAAATATTAAAATGATGTTTGCAAAATACGCCTCAAATTTAATTTGTAATCACAATGATGTACGTCATCCAAGTGTAGTTTTCTAGTTTTGTAAATTGGTAGAAGAATTAGATGGATTGGAATTTAAGATAATAAATAGACAAAATACTAAGAACCTAACACTTAATTAGAGAATGGAAAATAATTGAGATAGAATCTGGTCTCTGTAGTACATAACAAAGCTATGATATAATTAAGCGTAATTAGTAAGTGGATGTTTCTTCACCCGATCTGTATGTATAGAAAAATAATTAATTACAGACAATATATACGTTGTTTAGGTAGTATGTAGGCACTGAAGTTTATGCCGTTGACTAATATATTCATGTATAAATGAATAAAGTGGTGCAGCAAACCGAATCCAGTGGTTTTATTGCCTGTCAAACTTCGGGTTAAGAACTTTCCAAAACCATAGTGAAAAAGTATGTGCTAACATAAGCATACGTAGGTCACACTATAAGTTTTGCGTAACTTAAAAAAACATGTTATAACCAAAAAATTATGTTTATTGCTTTTCAAAATACTCTCCTTTAAATTTTAAACATTTTTTCATGCGATCGAACCATTTTTTAAAACAGGAGGACCACAGATCTGAAGGCATGTTTTCTACGTGCTGATTGAACGCTATCACTGCCTCTTCGGAGTTGGTAAAAGTAAAACATCTCATCAAATCTTTGATTTTGGGGAAAATACAGAAATCACAGGGTGCTAGGTCGGGGCTATGCGCAGGATGGGTGACGAGTTGTACTTTTCGGAAGCTAAAAATGACTTTGTTTTGTTGGCCGTGTGTTAAGAAGCGTTGTCATGATGTAGGAGTACGCGGCTTTTGGGTCGTCTTTCGCAAACTTTTTCTAACACCCTGGGTAAACAAATGGTAGAAAAAGGCATTAACACTCTTATCTTCAAGTGGAATTGTACAGATGGGACCCGTAGCGGAGAAAAAAAACGCGATCATTTTTTTACCAACGTTTCTCGCCTGCCTCACTTTTGTTGGCCTGTTCTCATTTTCAAACACCTATTCACAAGATTGCTGTTTTTTTTCGGGTTCAAAACAATAAATCCACGTTTTGTCTCCTGTGACAATGTCATAAACAGCATTAGAATGTCCGTGGTCGTACTTCAGTAGCATCTGTGAGCACCATTCCACGCGAGCCCGCTTCTGCTCCGCTGTCAGTTCATGAAGGATCCAACGACAGCAAAGTTTCCATACTTTCAATTCTTTGTGTAAAATTTTCTGAATTTGGCTCATACCAATCTCCAATAGTCCTCGAATTGTCTCATAGGTAATCCGCGGGTTTTCTTCAATTAGCCGCTTAACAGTAGCTACATTATTTTCGTTGACGGCAGTTGAAGGCCGCCCTTCACGAAATTCGTCATGTAAAGAAACTCGATCTCTCTCAAATTCAGCAAACCATCGCCTCACGGTGCTTCTCTCCCAAAACCATTTTGAAGACGAGCAGCACAGTCTTGCGGAGAGAGAGAACTTTAAAAATCATAAAAATCATCGCTCTAAAATCTTTTCGACTTAATTCCATTTTCGTTGCGTAGGTACGTAGAACTTTGGATGTGTGATGAAAAACAATTGACAAATCATTTCCCGCCAATTGTTTTTTTATTAATAAGAAGGTTGCAACGTTTAAAAAAATATAACATTCGAAATCCAAATAGTTTTTTTTTTCTTATGTGGCTTGCATGAGCGTAGCCAAGGTAAAGTTAAAATCCAAATAGTTCCGATTAGCTAGAAGTGCAAAACTTTTAGTGTGCCCCATGTATAAATACCATGGTGAAGTCAGAACAATGATATCATTTTGGAAAAAAATATTTTTATATATAACAGTTTTCTAGTAAGTATTAAGTTTTGTGTGAAAATAGAAAAAAAATAATGATAATACCACTGCCTTCACCATAGTATTTTATATGCATATGTTAGGACATACATTTTTCGGCTTTATAGGGTCATGGTATATCTAGCCGACACTAGCCTATGTTAACATATGCTGTATGCATATGTTACATTGCAAAGGGGTGCCAAATCTTTAGGAGTGGCTCAGAATCAGTAATTTAATCGAACTATGCAAATAACAAAAAAAAATACATTTAATTATTCCTATCCGCTGTTAAAAATCGTACGCGTGGATAATTTGATTCATTTATGAAAAAATTGCACCGTATGTGCACTGCGTGCGCTCCTTGTTGGCTCGCCGTACCTACGCCTCTGATGAATGACCGCGCGGCTTTCGTAGTCTCTCTATTGACTTTATTTTCGTTTTTTTTTTAGTATACTACTATTAAAAATAATAACGTTTAAGACGCTTCTAAATATTCTGACTTCCCCATAGCTTTTATATGCATATGTTAACATAGGCTAGTTTCGGCTTGATATACCATTTACCTAACACCCTGTATAAGCTAAAGCAGCACCTAAACTAGGCCTATTTGTTTCTTGAGATAAATACCTACACTCGTCGTTAGGGTGGACCTCTAACTTTTGTAAATTGAGATAGTTTTTTGATTGAAAGCACTAAGATATTTGCAAAGCGTTAAAACTGACTCGTCTTGTCTCGGCAGTACTTTGCACCCTCGGCAGCACTGCGACGATTGCTTAGGGGTCTTGTTGAAGCGGTCGTATGTTTGAGTGTGTCATTTCGAACGTTTATAAATGAAATGTAAACCGAAATCTAATGTAGTCAGTCAAGTCAGTCTCGTCCTATAAGAGTGCTATGATCTATGATAGATGAGTAACAAATCAAAACAATGTACTTAATACAACTGTCATACATCAAAAAGTAAATAAAAACACGAATTCTTGCAACAGGTACCGCACTATTGAGGTGTTTAATGCAGGCGCGGCCCAAAGCAGGAGGCCACAGGGGACATGACCCCGTTTTGAATTTGACGTGTACGATTGGGGGGGGGGGGGGGGCACAAACCGTACACGTCAAATTGAAGAATCTACAAAAAAAAAAATAAGCAAGTATTTAGCCCCTCGCCGCGATGCGGTTTATGTTTTGATGACATCTAACGGTGATTTTATGAACTACGATGTCCGTAACAACAACCTACATTGCGACCGCGCCTGGTTAAATGGTACGTCCATTTAACGCCTTAATAGCGCATATTATTAAAAGTTGATAACATGAAATAAAAGAGGTTCTTCAACTAAACATAATATTTATTATTCTTCATAATATTTGAACTCTTCGTTATCTAAAATATCTACAATTTGCGTAGTTATTTACACGCTTTAGAAGATAAAATCACTGTCTGGTAGAATATACAATAACACCCAACGAATTCTGAACATGATTTCATAATTTTAAGTACTTTATCCCACAGTATAGATTATTAAAATAAGTTTTAATGACAACGCATTTTTTCAGTGTAAGAACAGGTTCGGACTTAGCTTACTTGAACTTATGTACTTTCTATGTAACATGAGACTATAAATTCTCAAAATATGGTGCTTTTAAATATAGAGTGCATATTATATTTAATTTTCCTAACGTCAGATATATCAGTAGACAGATATCACACAATTTATTATTACTCAAGAACAGTTGGTCATGATGGAACATGATAGTTTTTTTTAAATTAATTAAACTCAATGAGCGTGTCATCGTAACTTATAATAGTAAGAATATTCGTAACTGTTTAGGTAAATAATAAATTATAAAGTGCGAGGTGGTAGTGCCTTTTTAAATAATTTGCAAAAACACGTTTAAACAATGACATTTAAATATAAGTAATAATTTTAATCTTCCAAAAGATTATGTACCATTATTATACGAGTAATAATAAATACATCTTCACAACATCAATAATTTTAAATTAGAGGAAATATTTTTAAGTACATTCCCAATTATGGAGATCTGAGTAAGTAGACATAGGCGTGAGTATACATTACGCAATGCTTCACAAGGTACATTTTATTAAGTACTACTATATTTTACAAATGTAAGTACACGCGTGCAATATTAAGTATACATTTATGCAAGGCTAGCTAGTGATATGCGTTCATTTATTAGTTCCACTATCACCAATGTAAATTTGTAGTAAAACTGGAATGTAAAATCAAAATTAACAACTTATTACCGGAGTTTTATTGTAAAGTCTATCCCAATGGGTGTTACGGTGTTAGGTAATTATAATATCAGAACGACCGAGAAGTAATAAATGTAATTATTTTTAACTGTCTGTAAATTACTTTTTGTCAATAGACATTGATAAAACCAATAACAAAATAAATGTAACATAAACAGCTAATCGAAAAATAACGAATAAACCATTCTACTACAATGATCGGACATAAGAAATATTTATTATTTGTTCGACCCGAAAACCATCCTTTAATTTCTATTAATAAAAAAAGTATAAAAAAAAACAGATCCACGAAGGGTACACAGGTAAATATCCTACAAATTTACAATTATATATACAAAAGGGAAAAATATGTCCAAAACCCTATAATACAATTACGTAATTTGTTTAACAATAAAATACTGCATTGTTCGATTTACAGTTCCACGCGCATACAACACGCGCCCGGCGCGAGGTAATACTGCGTGGAAGAACATCCGTGGACTCGACTACCACTTAGCTTACGCGGACAGTGTGCAACGCAGAAGCACAGTGCGGTTACATTATAATTAAGTACATCTATTTATAAGTGTTAAGCAGAATTAAGGTTCACTTAACGATAGATAAATAATTTTACAAGCTATTATGGTATTATCAAGCTTACGATGAGTGTATGTGTGAACTCAAGACGCGTCGCTAAACTTTATTAAATTTTTTAACTAGTCAAGTTTGCGCGCGCCCTTAAATTTTTTGCTATAAGCATGCTTACAATATTGGATTTAGAATACAATTAGCATGTCAATGATAAAATACGTTCTCATCGCATCGTAGCTTGTATGCAAAATTGTGCTTTACTTTTCATACGTTATATGTACAAACAAATTGAATCAGATTACACAACCGAGACGGCACGTTAATAATGTAATGTTCTAATCAACAACAGACATCGCACCGTTCACTTCTATGAATTAACTCTATTAACAATTAAAATTTTCAATAAATAAGTTTCCTTTACAAATCCGTTGTACGTTTCTCGTCTGGCACGGGATTTTTGTATACACATATATAAATATTTTATATTTTAAGATACTAAAGTGCTAAGATTGCGCAAAATAGCATATAACACTCTCCCCGTCGACCTACGTGAAATTACTCATTCATCTCATTCACGCAGTGTTCGTCGCAACCGCTTAAGATTCGTGCAGCATAATACTGACAGCAGCGCCTCTATGCTACTTTAGCCTAAGAAGTAGTGCGTAGAAATATGATTTATTTTTAACGTCACATCCCATACATACTTCGAGATACATTTTCGGAGAATAGTCAAATCTCGGTTCCGTTATACACAATAGTATAAATAAGTAAGCGACCGCAGTGTATTGAGCACGTGACAACGTCGCTAACTATTTATTCGTCATTTTATAATATAGAAATCGGAACGGTCAAAAATATAAGTACATCAACACGTTATTTGTTGCTTATTTTGCTACTTCGTCAAAAGTCAATATTGTCACTACCTAGTTCCAATATTATGGGAAAAAATAATTTTAATAATATTTTTTTCATATCTAAGTCGTAGATTCAGCATTATCAGTTTTTATTTGATAATTTATTGGCATTTATGGGCACCAATTATCAGAAAAAGGATCTACAAAAGAACAAATTTTTCGACACTCGATTGATATAAAAGCACTCGTTGTCTTGTTTGTCATGTTCGCAATGACAATCAAAAACATTCAGGCGTTGCAATAAAATCGCGGTTAAAAGTTTTTTGTTCTGAAAAATAGTTTAAATGAAATATAGAGCGATATCAATTAAATAAATTGAAGGCTTTTTCGCAGATAATGTATTCCATCAGGGGAGAATCAGATAAAAACTTTCGAGCGGTGTCGCGACGTATCAGTAACTGGGTTGCCTGCAGGAGCAGAAGTCGACCTTCGAAGATTCTACTTCAGCCTCGGAGCGGCAGCGGGGCCGCAGGCCTAGAGCGGGGCGGGGGCGGGGGCCGGGGCGGGCGCCAGGAAGGGGTTGGTGGAGTGGTGGCCGGCGTAGCTGGCGGCGCGGCCGGCGGCGGCCAGGGGCGGGGCGCGCGCCACGCGGCCCAGCCACGCGTCGGGGTGCGGCAGCGCGGCCGCGGCGCGCGCCGGCACGCACGACACGCCCCCCACCACGCCGTCCGCCCCCAGCCCCGCGCCCGCGTCCCCCTCCGACTCCGCCTCGGCGAGGGCGCGCAGCCCCAGCGACAGCTGCTGGCACATCGCCGCCACCGGGTCCTCGCTCAGCGAGTTCAGCGAGTTGATCGAGTTCTGAAAAGTAGGATCCTCATTGTTTCAATTGTTTTTTTTCTGTTGCAGCCATGTGTTGTCAGTCTGAAGACGAAAGTCTTCAACGAAACGAAACTGCCTGTCATGACGTATGGAGCCGAGCCTTGGACACTTACGGTGCGACTGGCACACCGATTTAAAGTTGCTCAGCGAATAGCTCGGTTATCTGTCAGAATTCTAAAGTAATCGATATAGCTAAAAGAATAAGCAAACTAAAGTGGCAGTGGGCGATTTGCCGTGGATGGGTTCGACGTGTTCTGGAGTGGAGACCGCGGCTAGGCAAGCACAGCTCCGACAAGCTGAAGCGACGTTATACGCAAAACTGCTAGCAGTGGATGGTAAAAAACAGCCAAGGATCGGGCGCAGTGGCGTGCATTAGGAGAAGTCCAGCAGTGGACTGACGTGGGCTGTTTATAATGATGATGAATTTTAACAAAATTCAACCTTCTGAATAAATTGTGAAGCCACGCTAAGCAAATTGAACTGGCGTGACGTAAGTTTGACTACAAGCGTTGGATGTACCGCTCTTTAGGTAGCTGCGCGACCAGACGCGGGGGCAAGGTAGCCTTAGTAGCTTGCATAATTCTGCCAATTCGCCATTGACATTCGTGGAGGTAAGACGCATTACTTGCTTGTGTACGTCATATGCAATAAGATTTAAAAAAACAATAAAAACCACTGAACAGCGGTACAGCGCTTGTGATCAAACTATAGCTATCTAAATCACCTCATTAATAATACCGCCGTTGCAATAAATAGGTGTGCCACATTAGGTTTGACCAGAGACGTCAGTTTTGCTTATGGCAAAGTGCACAGTAGCGCTTCTTGCAGCACCCAGAAGACATCGACCCGTTACTTCACAAGGTAAGAACTACTGTCTATCTAGGAGCATACGCACCGCACGCATATGCAACTTGATAGAAGGAGCACAAATGTTCAAAGTATTGCTGAACGTACTATGAGATGTAATAGGTTTACTATTGTTCAACAAAAAATGTATGACAAAGATCATTTTACAAACAACGTTTAACCTGTCAAGCATGTGTGAACGAGACACAATAGAAATTACATTGTTATGCGACCGCCGGCGTTCTTATAATCCTCAACGGGTAAAAAACTAATCATTTGACAAAATTTTATTTCGCAAACATATAACTTTAAAAACAATCATTTGACATAATACAGGTTTCGAAAATGTTTTACTTAGGAAATATTTCAACTGTCAAAATATTATTTTAATAATGTTCACATGACTAAATAATTCGTTTACCAAATTGGTAATTTTACAAAAAGTTAGTAGATAAATTATTAGTTTGTAAAAATAACTATTTTCTAACCAATACTTACGCGAAGCCGTACAAAAGGCGGTATTTTAGATAATTTCACGGACAGATTATTTATGCAAGTAATAATTTTGTAAAAATATTTTGATTAGTCACCCCCGATTTGAGTGGTGAGGGGAGGGGAGGGGTGGGGGGAGGGGGACCAACCCCGGTACCACTCCCTTCTCTCGGAAATGCTTAGTTCAGAAGGTATGAATTAATGAAAATTAATAAAACTTAACCTCAAAATCCCTAGTTTTTACCTTAATTTTGCAAAAAATATTTGGATCTGACGCTCGGCGGCCGCTGCCGCGGCACGCTCGCTTCGTTTGCTCGCCTTCGCGCGTTTCGTGGTCACTATTCTAACCTAACCTAACCTAGAACTCTGCTACAAAACGACTTTACAGCAGTGACCTTGACAAATGACGGTTTTTAGGGTTGTTGCAGAGGGGGCTGTAAAGGGACGTTATTAAATCTACATTTCCATTAAAGAATAAGAATTGAGCGCTCGCCGGCCGTGCTTTACGATGTTTTGCCAACTAACATGTTTAAAAAATAATAAATTTGTGAAATAATGCTTTAGCATAATGTTTTTTTTTAGTAAATAAATTGTCTAATAAGTAGTTTATTAAACAATACCTTGTAAAATGATAAATTTATCAAGTATAATTTTGTCAAATGTAATTTTTCAAATGAATATTTATTATTTGTTTTATTTTTGTCAAATGATTGGACACCGATGTAATAACTAGGCCTACTGCATCTAGGATTGCGGTGCTCCGTCTATGAACCAAAGCGCAAGCGAAATATGTATGTACAAGAACTTTACAGAACGGACGCCGTAGATCGACGCAGCATTGTGCCGAGAATTTCCACGGTATACGACACTAACGCCTTGCCATTTTACGGTGACGGTTCTAGCCGGTTGTAATGAGGTCGAAACCTTAGCGTCACGTGATTTATCGGTTAACAATTCGTTTGGTTTGTGCATCGCCGGCGGCTGTGGGGGCGGGCGGGCAACGCGGCGGGGGCGAGAGACTGTCTCAGCAGTAGTTACCTCAGCGAGCCCCACGTCCGGTTTGTGCATCGCCGGTGGCGGTGGCTGCGGCTGCAGGGGCTAGGGGCGGGGGCGGAGCGGGCAGCGCGGCGGGGGCGAGAGACTGTCTCAGCAGTAGTTACCTCAGCGAACGCCACATCCGGTTTGTGCATCGCCGGCGGCTGCGGCTGCGGGGGCGGGGGCGGGGCGGGCAGCGCGGCGGGGGCGAGAGACTGCCTCGGCAATAGTTACCTCAGCGAGCGCCACGTCCGGTTTGTGCATCGCCGGCGGCTGCGGCTGCGGGGGCGGGGGCGGGGCGGGCAGCGCGGCGGGGGCGAGAGACTGCCTCAGCAACAGTTACCTCAGCGAGCGCCACGTCCGGTTTGTGCATCGCCGGCGGCTGCGGCTGCGGGGGCGGGGGCGGGGCGGGCAGCGCGGCGGGGGCGAGAGACTGCCTCAGCAACAGTTACCTCAGCGAGCGCCACGTCCGGTTTGTGCATCGCCGGCGGCTGCGGCTGCGGGGGCGGGGGCGGGGCGGGCAGCGCGGCGGGGGCGAGAGACTGCCTCAGCAACAGTTACCTCAGCGAGCGCCACGTCCGGTTTGTGCATCGCCGGCGGCTGCGGCTGCGGGGGCGGGGGCGGGGCGGGCAGCGCGGCGGGGGCGAGAGACTGCCTCAGCAACAGTTACCTCAGCGAGCGCCACGTCCGGTTTGTGCATCGCCGGCGGCTGCGGCTGCGGGGGCGGGGGCGGGGCGGGCAGCGCGGCGGGGGCGAGAGACTGCCTCAGCAACAGTTACCTCAGCGAGCGCCACGTCCGGTTTGTGCATCGCCGGCGGCTGCGGCTGCGGGGGCGGGGGCGGGGCGGGCAGCGCGGCGGGGGCGAGAGACTGCCTCAGCAACAGTTACCTCAGCGAGCGCCACGTCCGGTTTGTGCATCGCCGGCGGCTGCGGCTGCGGGGGCGGGGGCGGGGCGGGCAGCGCGGCGGGGGCGAGAGACTGCCTCAGCAACAGTTACCTCAGCGAGCGCCACGTCCGGTTTGTGCATCGCCGGCGGCTGCGGCTGCGGGGGCGGGGGCGGGGCGGGCAGCGCGGCGGGGGCGAGAGACTGCCTCAGCAACAGTTACCTCAGCGAGCGCCACGTCCGGTTTGTGCATCGCCGGCGGCTGCGGCTGCGGGGGCGGGGGCGGGGCGGGCAGCGCGGCGGGGGCGAGAGACTGCCTCAGCAACAGTTACCTCAGCGAGCGCCACGTCCGGTTTGTGCATCGCCGGCGGCTGCGGCTGCGGGGGCGGGGGCGGGGCGGGCAGCGCGGCGGGGGCGAGAGACTGCCTCAGCAACAGTTACCTCAGCGAGCGCCACGTCCGGTTTGTGCATCGCCGGCGGCTGCGGCTGCGGGGGCGGGGGCGGGGCGGGCAGCGCGGCGGGGGCGAGAGACTGCCTCAGCAACAGTTACCTCAGCGAGCGCCACGTCCGGTTTGTGCATCGCCGGCGGCTGCGGCTGCGGGGGCGGGGGCGGGGCGGGCAGCGCGGCGGGGGCGAGAGACTGCCTCAGCAACAGTTACCTCAGCGAGCGCCACGTCCGGTTTGTGCATCGCCGGCGGCTGCGGCTGCGGGGGCGGGGGCGGGGCGGGCAGCGCGGCGGGGGCGAGAGACTGCCTCAGCAACAGTTACCTCAGCGAGCGCCACGTCCGGTTTGTGCATCGCCGGCGGCTGCGGCTGCGGGGGCGGGGGCGGGGCGGGCAGCGCGGCGGGGGCGAGAGACTGCCTCAGCAACAGTTACCTCAGCGAGCGCCACGTCCGGTTTGTGCATCGCCGGCGGCTGCGGCTGCGGGGGCGGGGGCGGGGCGGGCAGCGCGGCGGGGGCGAGAGACTGCCTCAGCAACAGTTACCTCAGCGAGCGCCACGTCCGGTTTGTGCATCGCCGGCGGCTGCGGCTGCGGGGGCGGGGGCGGGGCGGGCAGCGCGGCGGGGGCGAGAGACTGCCTCAGCAACAGTTACCTCAGCGAGCGCCACGTCCGGTTTGTGCATCGCCGGCGGCTGCGGCTGCGGGGGCGGGGGCGGGGCGGGCAGCGCGGCGGGGGCGAGAGACTGCCTCAGCAACAGTTACCTCAGCGAGCGCCACGTCCGGTTTGTGCATCGCCGGCGGCTGCGGCTGCGGGGGCGGGGGCGGGGCGGGCAGCGCGGCGGGGGCGAGAGACTGCCTCAGCAACAGTTACCTCAGCGAGCGCCACGTCCGGTTTGTGCATCGCCGGCGGCTGCGGCTGCGGGGGCGGGGGCGGGGCGGGCAGCGCGGCGGGGGCGAGAGACTGCCTCAGCAACAGTTACCTCAGCGAGCGCCACGTCCGGTTTGTGCATCGCCGGCGGCTGCGGCTGCGGGGGCGGGGGCGGGGCGGGCAGCGCGGCGGGGGCGAGAGACTGCCTCAGCAACAGTTACCTCAGCGAGCGCCACGTCCGGTTTGTGCATCGCCGGCGGCTGCGGCTGCGGGGGCGGGGGCGGGGCGGGCAGCGCGGCGGGGGCGAGAGACTGCCTCAGCAACAGTTACCTCAGCGAGCGCCACGTCCGGTTTGTGCATCGCCGGCGGCTGCGGCTGCGGGGGCGGGGGCGGGGCGGGCAGCGCGGCGGGGGCGAGAGACTGCCTCAGCAACAGTTACCTCAGCGAGCGCCACGTCCGGTTTGTGCATCGCCGGCGGCTGCGGCTGCGGGGGCGGGGGCGGGGCGGGCAGCGCGGCGGGGGCGAGAGACTGCCTCAGCAACAGTTACCTCAGCGAGCGCCACGTCCGGTTTGTGCATCGCCGGCGGCTGCGGCTGCGGGGGCGGGGGCGGGGCGGGCAGCGCGGCGGGGGCGAGAGACTGCCTCAGCAACAGTTACCTCAGCGAGCGCCACGTCCGGTTTGTGCATCGCCGGCGGCTGCGGCTGCGGGGGCGGGGGCGGGGCGGGCAGCGCGGCGGGGGCGAGAGACTGCCTCAGCAACAGTTACCTCAGCGAGCGCCACGTCCGGTTTGTGCATCGCCGGCGGCTGCGGCTGCGGGGGCGGGGGCGGGGCGGGCAGCGCGGCGGGGGCGAGAGACTGCCTCAGCAACAGTTACCTCAGCGAGCGCCACGTCCGGTTTGTGCATCGCCGGCGGCTGCGGCTGCGGGGGCGGGGGCGGGGCGGGCAGCGCGGCGGGGGCGAGAGACTGCCTCAGCAACAGTTACCTCAGCGAGCGCCACGTCCGGTTTGTGCATCGCCGGCGGCTGCGGCTGCGGGGGCGGGGGCGGGGCGGGCAGCGCGGCGGGGGCGAGAGACTGCCTCAGCAACAGTTACCTCAGCGAGCGCCACGTCCGGTTTGTGCATCGCCGGCGGCTGCGGCTGCGGGGGCGGGGGCGGGGCGGGCAGCGCGGCTGGGGCGAGAGACTGCCTCAGCAACAGTTACCTCAGCGAGCGCCACGTCCGGTTTGTGCATCGCCGGCGGCTGCGGCTGCGGGGGCGGGGGCGGGGCGGGCAGCGCGGCGGGGGCGAGAGACTGCCTCAGCAACAGTTACCTCAGCGAGCGCCACGTCCGGTTTGTGCATCGCCGGCGGCTGCGGCTGCGGGGGCGGGGGCGGGGCGGGCAGCGCGGCGGGGGCGAGAGACTGCCTCAGCAACAGTTACCTCAGCGAGCGCCACGTCCGGTTTGTGCATCGCCGGCGGCTGCGGCTGCGGGGGCGGGGGCGGGGCGGGCAGCGCGGCGGGGGCGAGAGACTGCCTCAGCAACAGTTAACCTCAGCGAGCGCCACGTCCGGTTTGTGCATCGCCGGCGGCTGCGGCTGCGGGGGCGGGGGCGGGGCGGGCAGCGCGGCGGGGGCGAGAGACTGCCTCAGCAACAGTTACCTCAGCGAGCGCCACGTCCGGTTTGTGCATCGCCGGCGGCTGCGGCTGCGGGGGCGGGGGCGGGGCGGGCAGCGCGGCGGGGGCGAGAGACTGCCTCAGCAACAGTTACCTCAGCGAGCGCCACGTCCGGTTTGTGCATCGCCGGCGGCTGCGGCTGCGGGGGCGGGGGCGGGGCGGGCAGCGCGGCGGGGGCGAGAGACTGCCTCAGCAACAGTTACCTCAGCGAGCGCCACGTCCGGTTTGTGCATCGCCGGCGGCTGCGGCTGCGGGGGCGGGGGCGGGGCGGGCAGCGCGGCGGGGGCGAGAGACTGCCTCAGCAACAGTTACCTCAGCGAGCGCCACGTCCGGTTTGTGCATCGCCGGCGGCTGCGGCTGCGGGGGCGGGGGCGGGGCGGGCAGCGCGGCGGGGGCGAGAGACTGCCTCAGCAACAGTTACCTCAGCGAGCGCCACGTCCGGTTTGTGCATCGCCGGCGGCTGCGGCTGCGGGGGCGGGGGCGGGGCGGGCAGCGCGGCGGGGGCGAGAGACTGCCTCAGCAACAGTTACCTCAGCGAGCGCCACGTCCGGTTTGTGCATCGCCGGCGGCTGCGGCTGCGGGGGCGGGGGCGGGGCGGGCAGCGCGGCGGGGGCGAGAGACTGCCTCAGCAACAGTTACCTCAGCGAGCGCCACGTCCGGTTTGTGCATCGCCGGCGGCTGCGGCTGCGGGGGCGGGGGCGGGGCGGGCAGCGCGGCGGGGGCGAGAGACTGCCTCAGCAACAGTTACCTCAGCGAGCGCCACGTCCGGTTTGTGCATCGCCGGCGGCTGCGGCTGCGGGGGCGGGGGCGGGGCGGGCAGCGCGGGCGCGCGCGGGGGGGAGGCGAGGCCGCCGCGCGTGCGCTCCAGGTTGGATGGCAGCTCGCTGATGCGCAGCGACATCTGCCGCTTGAACGGGGAACTGGAGACAATACGTACACTTACATTATTCGTCGGTTTGACACACAGTTGTATGTATGGGTGAAATCGGATATGTCCAACTTACAAGAATGTTGCCAAAACACTGGTAAAATTTAGATCTAATCATTTAACTGATTGTTCTTCTGGTCTCTCAAGTAAAGCACGGTGCGGGAAAATGGCGAACAGTAAGCATCAGAGGCCGTAATTTTACATAATTCGCAATCCAGTGTCGATCCGCTTCCAGTCACTCTAACAAAATAACCTCATAAAAAAAAAATTCAACGTTTTATTTTGTACTTGTAAAAAAAAACAAGTCTCGCAACTCTGTTCTTCTACCGTAAAAACTTGTGAGATCAATGTAATACCAAGTCGGTTAATTTATTCAGTTCCTACTTAAGGGACATTCTGTCTTAAGTTATTACGTAATGAACTAAACAACATCTTATAATGATCATATGAATATTAAAAATCGTTTATGTTTTAAACAAATAATACATATTATATTAATTGTTGTGAGTACACCAACAGTTGGTGTATCTGGAAAACTGGACTGAAATTGCAAAATGTTTCTTGATTTATACACTAAACACTAATTGCATTCTAAATTTAAAGTTTCTATGTATGTCTAGAAGTGCCTTAGAGTTTAATTTTTGATGATCGGTCAGTGAGTGAGTGAGTGACAAAATTAAGAATTTTTTACTAGTTATAATTCTTAAACTACTGGTTAAAATTAAACGAAATTTTAAATATACCGTGTTTACATTGGCACACATTTGCACACATCTTGTAAAATCTGGGGGCACGGCAAAAAATCTTAGAACTCCTCTTAAACCACTTAAATCTTAAGCCTCCGTTGGGGAGTTGCTCATTTCTGGCTTGAATAATTAATTGGCCTCGCAATCCATCATATGACTGAAAATAGAACATAAAAATCTCATTTTAGTTTCTACTATTATCAGTCGCATTACGTACTTTAGTCGTATTTTTTGAGTTTACGAGAATACAGTTTTAGATAGTATGTTACTGGGAGCGGATCGACACCCGATTGCGAATAATGTTAAATTATGGGAATTGGGCCTCAGATCTACCACGCACGCGTCACGTGACCTCACCTTTCCACACCGAGCAGCTACTCCAGAAAAAGAAACTCAGTTAAATGCTAAATAATTAATTCATATTCGATTTCACTTTTTTGCAAGTTTAGGTTAATTATGTAGTTGTTACTATGACGGTACTCTGCTATCTAAGTGATACTCTTCGCCAACATTGTAAATGCAGATTTATACATAAAAGATTTGGCAAAGCAGCAAAATAAGCTTGCTGATCAACTAAAGTGTAAAGTGCTTGTTTGTAGAAAATTTTTTGCCTCACGAACAGTGAGCAAATTGGTACAGGCTCATTTATGTGTGAATCGTGTCTAACATGTCGTGTTGCATGCCGCAAAATTATCATGCAGTTTATTTACATAACATACACTATCTCAATTTTCAAATATAAGATTAAAAGATTTATGAAATACTCTTACCGTGACGCTCTTCTAAAATGTTATACAAGGCTGTAACGCAACCTGCTTAGGATGAAATAAATTCTATGGTACACTATACATACCCGTTATTTAAACAACTATATTACAAACATAACCTAATGGCCATTGTTTAGATGCATTCCACTAAGAGAGTTACGTGTCATGATGTGTTAATATGACAATAGTACTATTTACTATTGTTGTAGTATTGAAACGCAACACACTTCTAAATACCTAAGTCCGCAAAGGCGGGAGCTGAGCTTTACATCGAATATTTCCTGAATAGATTTCATTTCATTCCATTTCTAAGCCAAATCCAGAACGAAATTAGCTTGCCATTTTACAGAGCAAATCTTGTGCCAAAAAATATCTTTAATCACTCAGAACAAAAATAAACATGCGTGAAAACCGGTCTCTCGTGGGGGGGAAGCTTAATAACGACGGGCCGTCTGCATTGCGCAAGTCCGTCATAACTGGACACTATTTGACGATGGATGTTTTGGTTTCATCCATCCAACATTTTTGACCGAACAGAGTCAAATATAATTCAATGTGCGTGTAAAAGTAGCCCTAATGCAGGGTTTCCCAACCTGGGCTCCGCCGACCTATATCAGGGGTGAACGAAAAAAAAGGGAAAATTAGAAGAACGTATAAATGCGGTCGTGCAGTTAGGAATTGCAGTTATTTTGCGTTAAAGGCCTTTGAAAACGGTTGGGAAAGGTTGCCCTAATGCAAAGCTCAGCCGGTCCCGGCCTATACCTGTTGTTGAGTTGCGCGAGGCCGCGGAAGGACTCCTGGCGCTCCAAAAGGTGCGGCGCGGCGTGCGGCCGCTCCACCGCCGCGCTGCGGACAACGGGAGATTATCACTGCCCACACTACCACGAGTCCCCACTCATAGCCAGCGGATTAGCCACTGACGGTACGTAGCGCAGAGAATCTATGACGCTGAACCAGCAAGGTTCTCGATGGGACCACGTTTTTAAATACACAACGCTTATTAATTCTGAAATAAAATACCCTATTCGAAATATGGTCAAATCTCATTCCAGACACCAGACGGTCTACACCGGCTGCCCAATGGACGCACCTGATAAGAGTCCATAACCCGTTTTATACAGGCTCCTTTAAGTCGTTACCGCTGGAAGACAAGGAGGCATTTGTTCAGCAGTGGTGCAGGCTGAAACTGATGATGCTGCCAATACCACCTTTCTACTTTTGCTACATCATATTTTCAATTTGGGGTAGGTCTATTACTAAGTTGGAAGTTGATTGATGCGCAATGTAATAATAACACGTCTGAAACCAAGGTAGGATCTGAAAGTACCTTACTCGCCTCTATAAAGAAGATGTGTTAAGGGGGCAGAAAGTCGCATCGCTGCAAGTCTTGGTATGGTAACCAAACATTGGAGTAAGTTACCGAGAGTGTTGCTTACGACGAGATACATTTTAATGCAGGTATTAAGTGAGACTGTATAGTCCGACTCTTGATCTTATCTCATGAGCATATTACACAAGACGTACCTCATGTTTAAATGCTCGAAACAGCGTAACGATCCCTGGTATTCCTCGTGTGGTCTGTTCATCGTGATGAGGTATGGCGCAGAACTGCAGACAGTGTTGCCCGGCAGTTTCATCCTATTTGCAGTGGTAGCTAAAAGATGGTCCTTCGATGGCAACGGTGCCGCAAACTAACACGTAGCATATACCTATTGTTGAGATAAACGAAGCCGCGGAAGGCACCCACCCAGTCGCCTGATAAAGTGTGGCGCCCCATCTTGCGTGAGGACGTGAACTGAGCCGTATGCTGCAGATACCTCCCACTTGCCGAGTTTGCTAGGGGTGGCGCAATCTAACACGTGGCCCATACCTATTGTTGAGATGCGTGAACCCGCGGAAGGAGCCCTGCCGCTCGAGCAGGTGCGGCGCGGCGTGCGGCCGCTCCACCGCGAAGGGGTTGTGCGGCGCGGGCTGCGCGCGCGGCGCCGGCGGCGCGACGACCGCGACGACCGGAGACGCGTCCGCTTCCGACGAGCGGCGGGCCGTTATACCTGAAAAAGAGCGTCTTTACTACATATGTACAATACATGTACAAAATGTATTAATCGCATATTATATATTATGTACTAGCTGTTGCCTGCGACTTCGTTTGCGTGGTCATTGCAAAACTATAGTTCGAGCCATAGCTTTGCAAGACAGCCATACAATTCGTACAGTGAAACAATTACGTACGCGAATTGTAAGTGCATTTGACGTGATGTCTAGTGAACAATAAGTGCTCAGTGCAGTTCAGAGGCATTCCCTCGATCGTAGTGACTGTGTGTACTGAAACGTACAATAAAAAGGACGCCGGTGTCACGTCCAACACTTAATTTGATAGATGGAAATAAGAATTTGTAAAAATGTCTAAATAAATGCGTAATATTGTTTAGTTTAGACTTAGCTATGTTTACATTTTGTTTGTTGTGCAAAGTCTGAAAAAGTATGCTAGGAAGTCATAATTCGTTGCAAACAGTAAGTGTTCAAATAAAACAAAGTTACACTAACGATGAGTTTTACTTATTCACAATTACCTACTACTCACATCCAATATTAGGGTGCATTTCCACTAAAACGAAGCGAAGCAGAATTTATTACCTTAGCCGTGTTCGATATTTTTGTTTTGCTTACTGCATTACATACATGTTTGTCTGATTACCTTGGTCAGTAGAAACATTGTATATGAAATTGTTTATTTCTAGCTTTAAACAGATTCGCTCCGATTCGTTGGAAATGTCTCTCGCTAATTAATTATTAAAAATACGCTAAATTAGCGCATAGGTAGATTTTGTATTACACAGGTGGAGTAATAATATTATGTGGCTCAGTGTCACTACTTATGTGTGGTGTGATAGCTTTAGGTAAGGTAACGTACCTTGTGGTGTGGAGTCTATCCTAACCTAATGTGTAGCAGCGCTGAGGCACAGCTGATTTGCGCGATGCGCGGCCGCCACATTTGTCACAACTTATGAATGAATTGAAGGAATAGTGTGGATAGAGTGAAATGAAAGAGAGAGGTGATGAGTGGAAGCCGTGTTTAGAATATTTTTTGAATTAAAAGTAAGGTCATGTGTGTCATGGTCAGGTTATTCTCGTACTCAGGGTGCCCTTCAAAATATTATAATTATTTTGTTAGGAAAAGTAAAAAAAAATCTAGCCTAAATATTTTAAAAAAAAATGCTAGGGCCATATTTATTTAATATAATGAGATGCTCTGTTAAAATATTTGCACTTACTAAAAAGGTGACCTTATACAGTAATAAATTCTCTTTTCTACATTGACCTGACCGGGAGTCAAAGACGGCGACTTAAAGATGGTCACCTCTCGGCTACAGAGGTCGTCATTGTTCTGTTTCTGTACCCGTCCATTAAATGAATTAATTTTAATTGACAATAGGAAATTCAGCTCCACTTTGTACTTATTGCAAATGTGCCATGAATGAATGCATGCATCGTCTGCAAAACATTTCTTATCCGCTGTGTGCGCGATGACAGCGTCCCTAGTGACCACAATTATTGTGGACTTAAGATCTCTCAAATTATGCAACTGGATGGTTTAAGAATGATTTTTGGATTGTTTTTTTTTTTAAAATTAAGATGAAAATATTTAAAAAGTTTGTGCATATTATAATGTGTTTCTTTTACTTGAACTAAAATACGTACGGGATTTAAATTGATACAACATGATATGTCCATGTATCTTTCCAACCTCAAACTGTGCAAAAAGGGAAAAAAATGCACAGCATGTGAGACATTGAAGAGCTTAGAACCAACGGATAAAGCTACATACTAAGAGCTGTGATCTGTGATTGTCTTATACAAACGTCTGTGACACAAAGCTATACATTTATTTCTTTGCTCCAATTTCCATCTTGATGTTGGAAACGAATAAAACATGCACTAACTGTTTTTTCCATTGTTTCTATACTTTATAACACACCTACTGTGACCCATATCGCGAATTTAATGTTTTTACTTAAAAATACTTAATAACGTTAGTATGGACTTCTATGGAATTATAGCAATTTGACAAATGACAGTTCAGAGTTATTTCACAATACAAACGTGTAGTTAAACGTTAATTTTTTATTTTATAGTCTTATTATTAATCTACATAATAATCGTGACGAATTCTTACTTAATACTAATTGATAAAACAATGAGTAACACACATTTAAAATTAACATATCAACCGTAGGTAATTCCAGAATTAAATTACTATGGGTACTACTGATTACACAAACAGCTCATTAAAATGAAAATCCAAAGAAGTACACAAAACAGGATGGAAATGAACTAATGCCCCGTAATGAGTGTTGCAAGATAGCCTTTACACACATTAATGACGAGTGAATCACTACCGACGGGTTTTGCATGGATTATTATTACAGAAGAGGTTAATGGCAGTTAGGAAAATGCCTAGGTTAAACTCATTATATTGCATCGAAGAAGTCGGAAATCCGATGTTGACATTAAACATTACATCTTTCCTAATGTTTTTTTTTTACATTTACGATGTGCAAGCAACGATATTAAATACCGGTATTTAAATATCGTTGTGTGCATAAGATAAACTTTAATGCTTGCACTTCACATGGCGATAGGTATACAAACTTTTGCCTAATTTGTCAAATGTCATCTACGTGTAGACACATTATGCAAATTTGGCAAACTTGACAAATGCCAAATGTCGTTTCCATCGCGAGTTGGTTATCCGTCGCACATCAAAGGCGGCAAATAGCCAAATGTTTGTGTCGTGTGTCCACACTTGGTCATTGCGGCAGTAGTGCACGCGCTGTCGACCTGTGCGGACGTGTCCTTTTAAGAATAAGATCGAGAAAAAAATGGAATGAAGTGATGAATTCTAGTTTATTGAGCTTTAGTTGTATTGTATGTATTTAGAATCTGCAAAAAAAATTCTACTGTGTTTAAGACACAAATCAAATAGTGGTTGGAAGCTTTCATCATCATCATTATTATCAGCCTTTGGAAGTTCACTGCTGGACATAGACCTTCTAGGCAGAGCCATCTTAACATATCCCGGGGCCCTGAGGCACACAAGAATGGGGGCCCTATTGCAAAGTAAAAATGAAATACTGTTGGTATTAATTCATGACTTCCAAAAAAATATTTCAAACTCTGTTAGAAGTATAGTAAACTTTTTTTTTTGTCTTTTTTCCAGGCTTCATTCTTCTTCTTTCTTTTAATAGTGTATTTAATAGTGTTTCTTAGTTTCAGTGCGTCGGGGCCCCCGTCAAACTGGACTGGACCCTGGACACAGGCCCCGTCTGCCGTGTGTTATGGAAAAGACAGAACTGTAGAAACAGTTCCTTCTAAAAAGGCCTTCTAAAGATCACCACAGCGAGCAGCCTTTTTTAACCAGCGGCTGCCCGCAACCTTGACTAGGTTGTCAGTCCGCCAGCTCTGAGGCGTGTGGCCTGCCCACGTTGCATCTAATGTAGCAAGCTAGCTAGTAGACAAATAATATGTAGGTACAGTCCGTTTTTCTTTGCTTATCCAATATTGTAAACAATTTTGACATTCCTATTTAACGAAATTATTCATTATAATATAACTTATGACACCGTAATATTAACCTACTATTGTAATTAATCGTTTAACACATTTTCATTTATTCTAACAGTTCATTAATTTCATACACTGATGTTCTGTACTGATTATTTACAATGTTAGAAAACTTAAAAAAAAACTGACTTACAGCCTTAAGCACGTCCGCCTTCGTCGGCACTAACTCAATTATGAGTAAGCCAACATAACAAACATTTGTAATGACATTCGTCTAATTTGGCATTGGTTACCATGTGTAGACGTGCAGTTTGTGATATTTTCCTATGTGTCAAAGCTTTGTCAAACTAAACGAATACGCCAATGCAAATGCCTACCGCCATGTAAAGTGCCAGCATAACAATAGATCAAGTAATCGACAACCACTGATGGCATCTTTTAGCACCATTTATAGAGCTATTGCCACAGCAACAGCTCTTACCAACTTTTTTTTTAAATTCCAGCGAAGCTCGGGGAGAAGAGTGGTGCAGCTAAAACCAGATGATTTACAAGCCTACTCTTCGAACACAGGAAGATTCCACGTAATATATAATGTGGTTTATTTTTAATAAAGAAAATATTGCTGAATTTTGATTTTCAGAGCCATTTAACTGACGCTACACATTTAAGATTGGAGATACATTATCTCACAGCCTTTTGTGTATTTTAACAGATATCAACCAGGCCCATTATATCTTTATTAGTTAAGTATTTTTAAACTTGTAAGTAATAAAATTTTGCTTCAGTTATCTGAGTTTTATTCTGATAAATACTCATTTTGGCTGTAGTCGACATTCTACACTCTGCGGTACTAAGGCATCTAAAGATCTTATCAAAAGCGTGCGACTTCGTAATCGTACAGAATGTCATGAGGCCTACTCAAAGAATAAAGTATTGAACCTTTTAAAACAACTGTTAAGTGCAGCATAAAACAGCTGTTGAGTGCATTTACGGGATTCAAGTGTTTCGCCATCGCATGATGCAGACGGCTTTTTGCCTGATGTTATACAGAACGGCTTTGCCTTGCAAGTTGCAGTAACATTTCTACATGAACGCTCTCATAAATAGCCATACATTGAATTAGTCGCATGACGCCACGAGCAATATCCCATTATAGAGGCGCTAATGAGTGCTAGTGTTTGTCAAGTCTTACCTGACTTCCGGAACGAGCCCTGCCTCGTGAAAGCGTGGCTGGCGGCGTCGATGCTCATGGAGACGGCGCACTCCTTGTCGCGGCGCTGCTTGCGCTCGAGGCACGCCGCGAACGCGCAGCCTACCGCGTGCGACAGCCGCTCGCCGCTGTCGCGCGACGCGAGGAACCCGTGGCACATCCACCGCCGCGTCGTACCGTCGCGGCAGATGTAGCTGGAATGGCCAAATGTTTATGAGGGATCGGCCAAAGATAAGCCATATTCACTGGAGATCAATAGGGAGTATGCACGAAAATAATATATTGTTTTACATAATTATATTATAAATATATTATAAGAAACTATATAAAATTATAGTGCTAATAGTGAAAACAAATTGATTTTAGGGTAAAAATAAAACCTAATTCAGTAATTTGAAGTTTAGGTATACCTGTCTCTTTCTAAAACATCTTTTACTATGAAAAATGTATGGCGGACGTGTACTATGACGTCACGGTACATATCGGATCTCCTTTTTTAACACTAGCAATATTTTTCGAAAATTCTTGAAGTTTTTTTAATTATACGAGTAATTAAGTACTATTTTGTTAAGACCAAATAAAAATATAATATATTTTCACATAAAATATATGCATATTCCCTATTTTCCTCTTGAAGCCTGGTCTGCCTGCATTGAAGCCTGCATCGGCAAGTTACAGCTAGAGGCGAAACTGCGTAGGTACGAATAACTGTGGCTTCGGCCTTGGTCTCTATTCATAGTTCCAGCGTTACTAATGGGACCGAAAGGGGGGTACCATCTGGTTATAGTGGCGGCTCTTAATCTGAGTGCTAGAGTCAAACATTGTCGAACTGTTCTAGTGGATATGCGTTACAGTATTTTTGAAAAATGAACAATAACTAAGGAAGGGTTCATAATACACGGATATATAATTATTCGTTGTATGTCTAAAGTTATTAGTAGCACGTTGTTGATTGGTAAACATTTTTCAGTTTGTTTATCAAGATCGTAAAGTGTCAGTAAAAAGCCTAAAAAATGTTATCTTACTTATTAAATACATGTAGCGTACCTAAATCCCCGCTCATGATTTCTGTCGGGCGCGCAGAACGAGACCTTCTCAATAGTCTGGTCAACGATGAGCCCCTTAGTTTCCTCTTCGACTACACGGAGACCATCTCCACTCACGTGTAGAACGGCTCTTACTGGACGCCTTCGGGAATTCTGTAAAAAAAATATGTTTTATAAACAAATTCCGAGAATGAGCATTCGTCAAAACACATTTACACCTTGCTGCTCGCTTATTCTACCGCCCACCACTATCCATTTATCTTTTTTAAAATCATAAATCAAGCATAATTCGTTGTTTATCTTTGTTCACCCATTTGAGCCTATTATAATGTTCTATTCTAAGGCTTATTTAATTGGCAGGAGTGCGTGCGAAAAGTTACAGTAAAGAACAATAACATCAACCAAACAATGCTTTGAATGTTCTGAAGTTCTAAAATGAAAAAGAAGAAGACATGCATACTTAAGTAGTGCGTTTCTTTGCTATTAATGTAGATGGACTTAGGTACAGACAACAGCACGTCAACCTACCACAAAACGTCAAATTTTCTCAATTGATATTGATCTCTACGCGTCGGACTTAAGGCGAGTAGTGGCCCTAAATTAGCGACTTGACAAATGTTAGTACGAATATAGCACGAAATCTCACTAAAATACGGTTCATAACAGCGCGCAATGAAACGTGGCTTTTACGACAGTCGCTGCGTCTTTAGGTTGCGAAAATTGAGGAAAATGATACTTTTCGCATGGACGCCATTGTTCGAATAAAAAATCCTATACTCAGTTTGTAGCTATTATGTTGGTCTATCAATCGACGTATAAACGAATTAAATCGGTCAACCGGTTTAACAGAAAAAGGAGAATTAGCATCTATTTTGCTTGTTTTTTCAATGATTTCAATAATTCTTTTCTCCTGAAGTATAAGTACTAGAAACAAATGTTAAGCTCAGAATGTTGTGTAGGTTTTGATATTTCTTAGCATATTAAAAAAAAACTGACAAACTGGGCTTAAGTAGTAGGCTTTTGAAACCACAATGGTAGTTGGCGACTACACAAGCCTTAAAGTTGAAAATCGACTCAATACCTTTAACTTTTTGAGTAGGTTGACCTGCCGTTGTCTGTACATTATAATAGCAAAATTGGTATCTATACAATTGTGTGTAGCATTGTAAATTCAATTAGCTGCATAACGCTAATGCATGTCATTGTGTTTGTTAATGAGAACTGAGATTTATACAGATAACAGATGAGGTATCAACAGTTTTTACGAGTATAAATAAAAATCTCAAGTTTATCTTATATTGTATTCAAAAATGTCATTTATTAAATATTCGTATACCTTTTCGCGTCTCACTGACATTAGAATTGTTTTTGTGGAATGGCGCGTGACCCATTCAACGGCTGAACTTGAGAACGAATGGATATGACATTTGCATTACCGCAGCATTGCATTGTTCTTATTAATTTAATCAACACCGTTTCAAAATATTATAAGACATTTTTACACTTGCAATTCTGCACACTAATTAATTAGTTTCACGATATATTATGTATTCATAGCAAATTGTTTGTGATAAATATTCAATGTTGAATTAAGACTGAAAAGACCTTGTACTCAATACTCGGGCAAGCCTGATGTTGCAGTGCAGCACATTTAAAATTGACAAATCAATAATGGATCATTCATTCATAGGTAGTATCTGTCGCTAATGTGACCTGTCTGCTACATCAACTAATTTATTTACAGAGTTGTAGTTGGTTCATTGATTTTTGTTGAGGCCTAGCTAGGCGAATAAGGCCTGCAATGCGATTGCATGGCTTTTTAAAATATCACGACTTCGTGTCTTCGATGAATTCATAAAGTTTAGCGTTCAAGGTTAAGGATTTTAAATTATGTAAAACAGTAAAATATGATTGAAACAATTTTACTAGGCAAAAACCCAATGTCATTGTGAGTGCTGTAAAAATTTGTCGGTATACCAAGATAAAGTGTTTTCATTGATTCCATTATAAATAATTTGGAAAAGAGGGCATTTTACACCGTCAGATAGTGAACAGGCTCATTAGGATGGAATGAGTGTGCCTATATGATGCAAATATCTTATCCTAAGCATTAAAAGTATTTTTTTCATATTTTATTTGATTGTTTACGTTTTATCAGAATCGAAAATAGGGAAAATAATGCGTTAGTCTAACATAAAAGTTTTTTGTATTTGAGCAATAGCATAAAGCATTAGTCTCAATAAAAGAAAATCTATATATATAAAAATGAATCTCTATTTCCCTTGGTCATCGCATCACGCGTGAACGGATGGAACAATTTCGCTTATTCTTTTTTTGTTGTGTTAATTATTGTCAGGAGAAGGTTCTTTTAAAAGAAAAAAATGAGAAAGTTGCGCAATAAATCCTTTATGAGTAAACTAAAGACCACGCGAACGATGTCGCGGGCAATAGCTAGTAACTAATAAAACAGGACTTATTACATATTTCCGAAAAGTTAAATTTTTTTTTAGTATATACATTTCTTGTAACAATCACACAAATTATCTAGACCCAAACTAAGCAAACCTTGTTTGTACATACTTGAATACATTATTAAACATCGATGACGTAGGTAAGAATGCTCGTGCTCATCACACAAACATTAGCCCCTTGTGGGATTCAAACCCGCAACCTGATTTTGTAGCCCGGAGCGCGAACCACTAGACCGGACAGTCGGCAGTTTGCAAAAAAAGGAGTTTTATTTATCTCATACATAACCCGCATTTAGTCAGAGAGCGAAGTGTGATCAAATATTCAAAATGCATGCATGATGTTGCTATCTTTATTCGAGGCATGCTGACTTCGATTTAATTCTGTTCACGCCACTTCCCGCAAACATTTTGCACGTTTTGTGTTTACAAATAATAGTGCGTACGAATTATGTATGATCAGATCATGTTTATCTCCTCACCTCTTTGTTAATTCAGTCGGTATCTTTATTATCACAGACACAGACAGAATAAGGGAGGAAGCGAGGAAAAGCCGACTCACGGAGCCAGATCGCTTGCTACTTCTTCTCCTAAAGGCGGTATTCTCCACCGACGACAGATAGCGGCGGGAACAGTGAAAGTGGCATCGCGCGGTAATTCAATATGCATTCATTGAATCTCCTCGATGTCGTCCAGGACAGATCGATTAATGAATGCGTAATATAATATATCATATTATGATGATGCTAGCCGCCCTAACACTGCTCCCGTTCGTTTCGAATGAAACCAGCTCTACTCCGCCTCAATGTAAACGCACCGAACCACCACTCAAAAGATATTCAACACAAAAAATGTTAGCACAATGAATAGTGTAACTTACCCTAAGTACTTTGAGTGCCTCCTCGCAGACTTGCATGCCCCGCGACTCGAAGACCTCCACGCAGCCGAGGTACTTGACTGGGAAGGTGCATGTGCCCGCTCGTACAGCAGCCTCGTCGGCATGCCACTGGTGCGGTCTCGCGGACTCGGGCGGCGAGCCCTTGCGCCTTCGGAACGACTCGCGGAACGACCGCCGCAGGCGCTCCATGCCTGCCCGCGGCGGCGACAGCGCGCCGCCCGCGCGCGCCCGTCGCAACGAGCTTCGGACTGATGACTTCTGTAACAAATGCAATATGCACATTGGAGGCAGAGGTCAGGTACTAGATATTTGGTCAGGTACTAAGAGGATTCAAATTCCCATACCGGTGTCGATGTTGTTATAATCAAGAGAAGACACAAAGCTCTTGGCAAGACACTAGCTTTTGCCTCGTAGCGTTTTGTTCTGTTTCTATTCGGGGTGCGATTGACTATGATCCTAGATGCGGCAAGTTTGGTTTTTGCCACTTGACGTCCGTAATTCTTGGTCCTTAGACAGACTATTTGGATCATGGCTATATACACATCTAGTTTTATTTGAATATGCAGGTTTCGTCATCTTGTTTCCCTCATAAAGTTGTATGACTACAGACTACATCCATTTTTTTTAACATATGGTGTCCCACTGCTAGGCAAAGGTCTCTCCTAAGTCCCCCCATGCTTCTCTGTTGAGGGCCAGTTTGCTAATTATCTCTCCAAATCGTCACGCACGCTATCGTTTCTTTAAATCTTATATAGATTCCGTAAAAGTACTTTCCTATTTAAGACCACACAAGGTGAACAATTTATATAAAATATATATTGTAGGTAAACTGGCTGCAAGTGATATCTTCTAGAGAACCGTCAAAACTCAGAAGAGGGTCAAGCAGTGAAGAATAATATCTATAATCTTGGTTGGAGCGAAGTGCTGTTGGATTTACAAAACATGTTGAGAAATAATACGGGAAAATTTTAAACGTTAAAATGGACACGAAATGCGCCGAAATGAATGACCAAACGACCAGGCAAGTGATAGCACCACTGAAGGTCAGAGGGGTGAAGAGAACGCTTACCGACGAACCATCCAATATGATACCTATCCTAACGATTGGACAACGCCAGAAACTGCCATGAGAAGCGGGATGGTGTGATGAGGGCTTACAACAAAACCGGCCAAGTGCGAGTCGGACTCGCGCACCGAGGGTTCCGTACAAACCTGTAGGTACCGTTATGAGTAAAAGTTCACGACATCACGATCACGACAATCGAGTCATAGTTATGGTATTTTTATTGCAAAATGAAATCCATAACATTACGAAAGTTAAATTGCGGTTTACGATTTATGACGTATTAAAAAAAAAACTAATTACTTGATCTCGTTCAAACCAATTTTCGCTGGTAGTTTTTATGGTAATGTACATTATATATATTTTTAGATTTATCATTCTCTTATTTTAGAAGTTACAGGGGGGGGGGGGGGGACACACATTTTACCACTTTGGAAGCGTCTCACACGCAAACTATTCAGTTTAGAAAAAAATGATATTAGAAACCTCAATATCATTTTTAAAGACCTATCTATTGATACCCCACACGTATGGGTTTGACGAACAAAAAAATTTCGAGTTTTAGTTCTAAGTATGGGGAGCCCCCAAAATTTATTATTATTTTTCTATTTTTTTGTGAAAATCTTAATGCGGTTCACAGAATGCATCTACTTACCAAGTTTCAACAGTATAGTTCTTATAGTTTCGGAAAAAAGTGGCTGTGACATACGGACGGACGGACGGACGGACGGACAGACGGACAGACGGACAGACAGACAGACATGACGAATCTATAAGGGTTCCGTTTTTTGCCATTTGGCTACGGAACCCTAAAAAGGGAGAAAGTCAGAAGATTGATCGATATTGTTGAGGAAGTTCATTGTCCAGAAGGATCTAGTGCCCCTCTCTTGGGGTTACAAAGGTTTGATAGCAATTGCACTAAATTTAAGAACCAGATCAAGGTCAAGCGTACCTCAACTAATAGAACCAAGACAAAGCGTTATAGGCACTTTACAGATAAATATGGCATTATGATGTATATCTTTACAAATTAACGTAAATTTACTACATAGAACCGGTTTGCTGGTCGCAAGTTCTACTTGCTTCACTACTGATGATATTTCCCTTGAATTTTTAAGAACTTTTGCACTTATAAAAGGTAAAGTAAATAAAATTAGTGTCTAATACCTACTTATCCAAATTTTAAGCACCCACTAACTGCGTATCACATATAACAATAATTTATGGAGCATTAATTACACTTTAAAAAATTAAATTAAATTATTGATGCCTCCTCATACAAACAACAAAATTGGATGAGGAAAAATCGGCGATTATTTGTGTAAATAAGTAATTACAACACGCAGCAACTGACACGTCACCCCACTGGTGTAACAATATCTATATGTTCGAAATTAGTTAACTGAATTAATAAGATGGCTGCACCTCAGCGTAGCGATAATAAATGATAAGATTACGTTCTGGTGGTTGCCGCAAGAGCTCGCTCCACATTTTAACATGTAGTCATTTTCACGGAGATAGTTTTCACTTTCTTAAGTATTTATTTGAAATAATTAACATTAATTTCATGTGATACACTCTGGTTGTTACAAAGTAAATAAAGATTTGAATATGACGTAAGATTTATTAGATGTTTTCCTGGAATACAGACTTCGTTTTAGGATTTTCCAACTGGTATTTTAAATACGCATAAGACTCGTCAAGATGTCTCATGCTAAAAATCAGCGTCGCGGCGTCGTGTCTGGTTACCTATAATGCCGAGCCAAATAAATCACTTATTATCCGACTGACCCAGAAGGAGGGTAATGTTTTTTGGTAATTGGTAAGCACATTGAAGTAAAAAAAATGTAGGTATGATTCTCTTACTCTTTTGTAACTGTGCGAAGTATTATTTATTCATTCATATTAGTCAATGGATTTACTAAATTATAAGATAAGGTGTAACTAATAACCCAAGATCGCAGCCCCCCTAAACATGCGATACGTTATTTTAGAAAACCTAAATTTTTGAGAAAATATTACGAACTCGGCTAATGAAAGTGTAAACATTATATATAAGTAGCACAACTTTCATTAAGCGAAATACGAGCGAAAACGTTTTCTATACAACTCATTAGGCAACAAAACCTATCTTATGATCCCGTCATTTGTACTCGTTGGGTAATTTTTTCATCATTATGAATTTAAGCTTTTCAGCGAAAGTTTAAATCTATTAATGAAATATTATCTACAGGTTTTGAAGGTTTAGTACTTTTTGGTAAGCTCCTATAAATTCTTGTGCTATTTTAATTATTATTATCAAAGTCACCCTACTGCTGCTCAATACTATCTTATGGTGGCCGACTGGCACTTTAACCTTAATTAACACTATCAGGTGACGGTGCACGGCGTATTCTTGATTTAATAATTAATAACATTTTTTATTTTTAAAATTACTTACTACTAGTAAGTAATTTTAAATAAACAGGAAAACTCAAGTAAAGTACTATGTTAATGAAAATGGATTGTTTTTTTTTTATATACAACGATAATCGCGGTGATAGTAGTGATTCATATATAAACTAGCACATGCCTGTTTATTTATGGATAATAATATTTGAGTCACTGGGAGAACCCGTTAGAAAAGCGGGCAAGTGTTCAAGTGCCATTTAAATGAGCCATAGAGAATTTTGGACCCCTATCGAAGGAAGAGTAACATCTGCGCCAGATTGAAAAATAGACCGCACATGCGCTTACTTTCATATTTATAAACATACCTTTACAAATCAACGTATTGGTGTCTCAAAGAACTTGCTTCCTAAAAGCGATTGAACCTGAGCACTACCTCGAATGGTGAATCTACATTACGCCTCACGTTTGGTACTTCTGATAAATTGTTATAAGACACTGATTAGATAAAAAAAAAATGGAGACTAGTGGTTATTTACAAGTTTAAGATTTATTTAATGATAAATTTCTAAAATGTAGTTTTAGGTATTTTACAACGTGGCAAATAGTAAAACGAAAGATATACGAAAGATATAATATGTCAAACAGTGTCACGTTAAATTGTACTTTTTTATCGATTTGACTATAATTCTTAAGCAAAAGTTGGTTATAATCCCCAAGTCAAATGTTTTCAATATACACACAGTCAAATAGTTCGTTCGTTTTAGTATTCAGACTTTTAGACGCAAATATTGCAAAACATCTTAACATGTGATGCAAATTCTTCAGCTAAAAGTAAAACTTTTATAATACCATAAAATAATTGGACCTCAAGATGTCGATCATCATAAATATAATGAACGCAGTTCAAACGCTGTACAGTGCCTTACCTACTTTATTTTCGGGTCGGTCGTTTGACGTAGAACGGTGAGAAATGCTTCAGAGCGTTAAAACATAAAAAACTTAGCGCTGGTAGTATACATTGTAGTGTTCACAATCTTCCTTTTCAGTGTATAATTATAATAGTTAAAACAGCATGTTGTCATGATTGGTGTTGGAAAACTGTTTATTCGCTATTTTCGCCGATAGTCGATATTAAAACCGTAAAATGTAGGTATTTAAGTTTGGAATTTTAAAATTTACTCAAGTAACGTCCCAGCTAGTTCAAATGAAGTCGATAAAAAGCAGAAGGATACAAAAACCTGTTTGCGAAGCATGTGAAGTAATTCATTACAGACGGTTATTATTTCAAATTAACGAACAGTGGCAACTACAAGGTCGTTTCAAACCTTAAGATGATTAAATTGTTTTTATTTTATTAGATCTAGCTGTTCCATATCATGTCTTGACTTTGTTGATTATTGAGGTATAGGTACTTTTGTATTCAATAAGTGGTCAGATAATTCTAATGTAATGCGTTGAAGTGAAGGGCTCGACCGAGGTCGATGGATTTTAGTTATCTGTACTACCTAACACAAAATGCATGGCACCATTTACAGCTGCGATATTCTGGCCTTAGTGGATAAGTCTTAACTGAACTGTATTTGAATACTTATGCTGGTTGAGCAGTTTTTGATTTGATCAGTGCGTAAATATTTATGGAGGAAGGAACCTAGAACAATAAACGCTGACGTTGATCAGTCACCCACTCTGAGTCAACGTGTTGAATAATGAATAGGCAATGAAGCATAAGCAAATGTGTCGAACCATTTTGAAGTCGCCATTCTGAGGAACTTGCGCGCGATCTAGCGGCTCATGAGGCGAAGATCCTTGGTTCCCCATCTTTAACTTTGTTCTTGACAACCGTCCAACAAACTTGGCAAACACTTCACTTTATAAATTCACTAATCCACTTGAAATCACGGCAACACACGTCATCAGTCGTCATCACACGAGAACACTGTACGTCTTTATCACACCTTTAAACGTAGCAACTAAATACATTCTTTAAAAAAAATTGTCCTCTCCTGATAAAGTATGCGCGCCATAGCAAGATAAAATTTTCGACGATGTTGAAACTGTGTAAACATGGCAAAGCTCAAAATAAATAATTCAGGTCTGCAGATTGATGTAATGTAACCTTGTAAACTGGCGCATAAAAACGTACTTATCGGCACTTTGCTGGAGCCTCATAATCACATCAGATAATGTAATTAAAATACGGCAATAACACCTGCCACAGTTTTAAAGTAAATATCAAATCTCTGGTAAGCTTTCGTACTCTCATTAAAGATGCGGTAGTCACAGCAACACGAAACGTGTGAATTCGTTAACAATAATTTTTAAAACGGGGGTCAACTTTTCCCACAAACGATGAATAAACGCAGAGAGGCGCATTGAACCCGGCACCCGGCACGAGGGGGGAGAGAGGTTAGGTAGGTAGCTGGGAACGACTGTCGATGCCAGCTGAACGTTATTTTTTCCCACAGCATTGTTCTTTGGACCGTAGCGCACAACGATTATAACACTAGAGCTCTTTTTCGTAATTTTCACTAACACTGTTTATATTAGATGACACAAGTCCAAAACTACATTTTGACTAGAAGAATTATTGAGGAATGTTGAAGTTGTGTAAAAAGGAAGAGGCGCGCGCGCCGCGCACGGAGCGGACAACTGTCGTACTGGCGGCACCGTGCGGCATGCGGCGTGAATCGCACAAAACCCTGCAGCATGGAGTCCCCGTCCCGACCCATGCCCCACCCCGCGGCCGCGGCCGACCGGTCCTTTGCATTGTCAAGATTGACGACCGCTGAGATCATCATTCCATTGCCTGGCCTAATCCGAATTCGATTACTTATAAATCTTGATAGGTCTTATGTTTTGATGAGTAAAAAAGTTTACGATCAAAGATCTGGAAAGCTAGCTTGCAATTACATATTTAAAGCAAAATATTTTAAATTTTAGAATCAGATACAGAGTGATGAAAGTGTATTTGGTGAGGTTTGAAATTGTAGAGATGAAATAGGTATCTCGCTTAGTGTGAGCTTTGGTGCAGTAACAGCTGGGACTAGCACGTGCGAGCGGGACGGAGGCAGGTGCAAATGTTCCAGGCTTGGAGCTTTTATTGCGCCCGAACATATGCTGTGTATAACACGAAGCAACAAAAAGTGCAATACTGTACCATTAGTTATGGCAGATGAGACATGCTTCCGTTTATTTTTGGCCTACATTCCACAACATTGGATTAACATTTTATAAACACTGGCTAACTACGAGTACAAGAACTTTTAATAAAATTGAGCTTAAAGGAGCAATGTTATTGTTTACTTTCGTGACAGATATGAGCAGAATGAAAATTTGATTTAATAAACAACGTCATCATAATAGTCCCACCAAGCCCAATACAACAATGCAACAATGGCAAGGTTGAAGTAGATACTACAGCTGAAGATTATGATATTAAAAACTTTTAGTACTATTTTAAGTGTTTAAACTTTTTCTTCGGAAACTGGACTTGAGTCACCATTTGACTCATCGCATGCCTCATTGACTTGACCGATTCGGGTTTCAGTGTCCGCCAGTCAAATATCATCAACATTCTTTCTTTTCTGGTTAAAATTAAACTTGATTTTTCCAGTTTTCAAGCCAATCTAAAGAAAGCCTTTTTACTTATGTAGTTTTACCAATCTGTAGTTTTTGCATTTTTCAAGAAACTAATATTTTTGGCTTAAAGATTTAGAATGCATGCATTGTTTGCTTAATCTAGATAGGTAAGGACCTGGACCTTGTTTTTATCTGCGTTTAATAAAACTCAAATTTCTATTGCGGAGTAACGTTGGATATGAAACCTTCTAACAGCTTGTTTAGCGCAGACAACGCATTCCCGTTATGATGCCATTACGTAAGTCTGTCCTACTAGGTGAGCAAGCAACAGATGTCACGCGATGCACTCGTATTTGATGAAATTACTTATGACGTTCATTCACCTCTAAAGTAAACATATTTTAATACTTAAAATAATCCTTTTAATCCTTAGTATTTAAATATATTCCCGGTTTTCCCAAAACTTTTAAACATACGTCATTAAAGAAGACGAGGGCACGGACATGCAAGAGTACTTCGTAACCCTTTCAGACCTCAATTATTATTTTTCATCCGATGGATTTGGTAAATTCCATGCATCTAAAGTATAGTACGGAGACTATAAAAAAAATAATTAAAAAATCATAGCCTTAAACTTTTCGGAAAAAACTAGTTTTTCTTAATGTGCACAAATGCGGACACCCGTCCTACATAGTAATAAGAATAAGGTATGTGGAGTTGTTCTGTAATGAAAAAATATTAATTTAGGAACGTTTTTATTACAAAATTATAAATGAATTAACATCATTAAATTCTTTCTATGAAATAAAATAAAAATTTGTCTTTTTTTGGCATAATCAGTCATTGACATAAATACAACAACATAGTAAGAACAATAATTAGAAACAAAAAATATATTTATCTACGTGTGGAAAGCTAAGAAGCAATTCTTGTCTTTGGATAGGCATAAATGAACTTGGCACTTTATGCATTTGACACGGGATTTTACCTTGCATCCCACCATTTTACACCTAGTCCCAGTTCCATCGTCATGTGCAGGGAAATGCCCAACAACGTCACGAGCTATTTCCTTCTTGGTATAATTTGCATCATTGGGCTACTACTGCCACTTGGTCGACCTCTTGGTGATAGAAAATTTATCTTGGACCACCATACTGTCAGCCAACCGACGACGAAAGTAAAGCAAAGTAAGTCATTGCTTTTTTGGTGTGTCTAATAAGTCATTATCCATTTGGTATTCTCAATATGCCTCAACAACTGCCAAATCCGATGCATAAAATATCGGACGCAGAGTCGATTTTTTTGATTTTATAAATATTGTGTAATAGCTCATAAGTTAATCTAATAGATCAACGCCACCCATTGCATGATTATAGCGCTTTACGACCTCAGGTCAACCTCAATATATCGTTTCTCTATTTTACACCATCTCTTTACTAAGTCTTTTTCACCTATACCAACAAAATTGTAAGCGAGATGGGTAATCTTATTGTCCAACCACTTCACAACAGTTAAATCCTGGTCTCTGTTACATATTTCTTAAGAAAAATCCCTAGGTTTTTTATTCCTTGTCACTTATAAACGGTGGTTTGACAAATCTGTTAACACGAGCTGTGCGTGCGGCCATAATGCCTTTTTGTTTTAGGATTTGTAGTATTTGTAAAATCATAGGCCTGGCCATGTTTATCACATAAAAAAAAGATTTTGAGACCCCATAGGAAAGGTTTCCCTTTTATATATTGTTTAGCTACATGTTTTTCAGTGAAAGGGACCATCTGTTCATCAACGCACTTTCGTGTTGTCAACACGACAGTGTTGTCAACAAGATGTAAATTATTCCGTAATTGAAAAAAAACGGTCCCTTGTCGTATAAGCTGTAAACAGGCGGAAGCTAATGATTGTCTCCCAGTACATTTTCAAACAAGGATAACTAAATACACCTGTAGCTAAATGTAATCCAAATAAAACCTCCAATTCTCCTGTATTAGTAGGTTTGAATTTATGCTTGTTCGACTGAGCGGCATATAAGTTAGTCATTTCTGCCATGACACTGAACAATTGTTTTGGGACATACCTATAATAATAATCTATTGGAGCTTCGACTATCGGATCTACAGATATTGGTGGAAGCCAACCTGATGGTATAGTATTTATCAATTCTCTGTGTCTCCATGCAATCCTCTGTTTTGGCGTGAGGTTCTGTAAAATATCTTCAATTGTGGATGGTATTTCTGGTAGAGTCTCCGCCATTTCAATGGAGTTGACTGGTTTTATTGATTCCTGATCAGGGACGCCGTCATACAATTCGCTGGGTCCTTCATCGTCATCAGATTCAGATAGGAATAACTCTTTTTGGTTTTGGTGAATTACGTCTGCGCCAACTCTAGCAGGTAAGGGTGCTGGACGAATTGAATTTCCATAATTATCTTCGTCATCAGAAGATAACAACAAGTCAGAAAGATTACCAACTTCTAGTGCTTGTAACGCCTCTTGTGAGAACATGTTGGTGTTTTTTCATCTGAAAAAGTAAACTTAAACAATATTTTAATTAATTGTTTATACTTATTCTAGTAACATAAATAGAAAAACAATAAAAATATAACGAAAACATTTTTTCGTAAAAAACCGTTAACAATGAGAAAGAACTCAGTCGAGTCCTGATGGGAACAATTGAGCACAAATATAAAAATCGAGATTACCAATATAAGAAAATAACAAAACACACAAATATTACGTTACACATGACCTCCATGATATTAGATAATAGCTCATAATTTTTCCAGATGATTTCTTGCACTAATTTCTATTTTTTGGAATAAAATAAAGAGCTCACCTGCACAGTTCAAATCACGCACGGGCACTTGTCGTAACTTGTCAAAAAGTGCTAGAATACGCTAAGAGATAGCGTTAGTAGTACTGAATTGGGTAGTTTATCATGTCCGTTTTCAATCAGAAAGCTTGCGAGTTTAATATTTATTTTTTAATTTATATCTTATGTCTACAGTTGTGCACGCCAGTTCTGAAAGGGTTAAGAGACGATGACAAAAACTTAGTCACAGTCGTTTAGATACTAATCACTTCCTTTCTAGACAGATAATTAAAATGGCTTAATCTAAGCATTTTGCATTGTTAAGGTAGTGTTATGTAAGATTCTTTTTCCACGCAACGAAAGATAAACAGATATTTTATTTTAAGAAAACAGATATTTTTAAAGGACGTGTAGGCGTTAAAACAATTGGATCGATCGAAGCGGTGACTAATATGAAGTGGTTCTCCCAGTTTGGTTTTATTGACTCTAGTCTTGTCCGGCCAGCGAATTTATATGCAAGAAACTTAAATGTTAATTAATGTGTAATAATTCTGTAGCGGGCTGCTTTGTAACTGAGGCTACATCAGCAGAACAGACGAGGACACTGACATGGTTCCGCTGTTAGCAGTGTTTAGCTACCGTAAAATTTACTGCATTACTATTGTCTATTCTGCAACAATTTCCGCCAAGTTGTTGTTCATCGTTTTTAACGGGGCACCGTTATCTCGGGCTCTATGTTGAAACCTATATCCCCCCAAAAAATGGTGTCTATTAACAATAGAGCGAATAATGACAGTCAATGTGAAGTAGAGTATAACGACAGTTTTAACTTCGACTTACAAAATGCAGGATAACAAGAGGTGAACAATTCGGAAATTATTCAGTCTACTTTTGTGACGGTCGTTAATACATGCACGCCTAAAAAAATAATTAACAATACAAACTAAATACCATGACAAATTCTCTTGAAGATAATAAAAATGCAGCCTTGCAAATTAATTAGATGAGTTCACAAAATGTCATTATTAATTACAATTTATAGTCGATTCACCATCATTGGTTTATTGTTACCATCTATGTTATGGTTAATGTAATGATAGTTCTAGAAATTGCATGCGTCTTGTTTCAATATATTGTTTAAAGCTATTGCTTTCAAATCAATCGTTTATTCTTTCATTACCTAAGTACTTCGTTAATTAATCATAATTTACACCAATTTTTTTAAGAATTGCCTAATGGGGAATATGCATGAAATTAATATACTGTTTTTACTACATTTATAAGAAATTACATAAAATTGTATTGGTAATAGTGGAAAAAAAAATATTTTGGGTAAAAAACAAACGTAATACAGTAATTAGAAATTGAGGTATACTTGTCTCTTTCTAAAAAAAACTTTTACTATGAAAAATGTATGGCGGACTATAATGTGACGTCACGGTACATATCGGATCTCCTTGTCTTCTTTAAGTTTTATTAATTATCATTAAGTACTATTTATTTTAGGACCAAATAAAAAAACATTTATATTCCCTATTATTGAAATAATTATTTCATAATTAATGTTGTTTGACTTTCAGGGACCACTCAGAATCAGTAACTAAATCGATCTACGTTAAAAACAAACTATTTTTTTTTTTTTTTTATTCTTCCTTTCTGCATTTGAAAAATAGAATACAGATAAAATTTAAGATTAAGTACTCGATTAAATTGCACCGTATGTGCACTGCATGAGGTTCTTGTTGGAGCGGCGCGGCGTCGGCATACGCCTGTAAACTCTGATGAATGACAGCGCATCTCGCGTTTTCTTTATTCGGAATTTAAGTATATTTTACTCCACAAATACCACGACTAAAATTAATTACGATAAATTAATAATTTTATATTGTTCTATAGACCTTATTTTTTAAATTTGGTACTACCTTGAAATATAACCCTGTATAATACTTATACATAAAAACAAATGCACGCGTCGAATTAACAAACTTGAAGTGCAAGTCGGTTAAAAATAGGTAGCATATAGTTAGGAACAAACTTGCTAGGTGTCTGCAATCTACATTTCGAAGCCCAACGATCCTATGTTCTGCGACGATCTGGTGTAGTGGTTCGCGCTCCGGACTACAAAGCCAGCAGTTGCGGGTTCGAATCCCGCAAGGGGCAAATGTTTATGGGATGATCACGAGAATTGTACCTAAGTCATGGATGTTTATAATCGTATTTAAGTATGTTTATCCGTTATCTAGTCGCCATAGTTTGGGGCTAGATGATTGGTGTGATTGTGAAAAACAATTTATAATTTAATTATATTAAGTACGGCAAAACACAATTATTTAACAAAACATCAATTTATTTAAAAAAATGTTACGTTTGTCACACGACATTTTGATTAGTATGCAATAATTATCGAGGTTAATGTCAAAGAACGTGATTTTTATAACGTTTAGCAACTTTAAAACCAATGTTTTTTTTTTGTCTCGTTGGAACAAACACAACAAGTAAACTTGTTTTGTAAAATATTAAAATTATTAGATTTTCCTTAAAATCAAGCCCGCAGCTCTTTTCAGACTTTGTATTTTCCTTTTCGTATAGTTTAAAATTTGGCCAGGTTCCCCGAAAAAACAAACTCAGCCTGTAGGTAGGTACAGTTGGCGAAAAAAGTCGATTGGAAAAACATAAATATTCATACCTCTAAAACAATCATCCATAAAAGAGAGTGTATGAAGAACAACGGTGTATTCGTTCATACAAGGCACACCGTAGGTGTACTTTGTTCATCATAACGGCCAATGGACTATCTGTGGCCAAGGTTGTCATATTTGAGGCACAACTAGCATACGCAATAAAAGCCGGCTCGCTGCTTATTTACCGACGTCCACGGAATTGTGATCACGTCCTAACGCAGCGGATGTCAGAACGTGTGACCAGATTTGCAATGTCGCCTTCAAAAACCTTCGCAAGCCTACCAGTTGTAGAGTGGCTCCGCAATCGAATGGATATCGCTAATGCTAGCGATCGATTTGATAATAATTTTGCAAATTTTTAAACGTGCGTTTGTGATTCTCAATATTGATCTAAAAATAAAACTTGAGAGCTAGCTCGTTACGGCATTTTTTTTTGCGATATTAAAGTAATACCTGGGAGGAACAAGATATTGGCAAGACGGCGCAATACGGGGACGAGGCCATGACCGCTTGGACGATGTTCAGTTGGAGGCGACTGTACAGTGGGAGGACGGGGGAGGCAGTGGAAGACACCAGGGTGGAATTGCCGGCAGACACCAGACAGCTCGTATACAATGTGTACGTGTACTTCAGCCGGAGGCCGGGGAGGACCGCGAAGGCAGCCCTGACGAAGACAGCGAGGGCCACTATGTTGCCCAGGGATATTGTGGCGGACATCATCAGGGACAAATATCGCGAATGACTGTTACAGGTACTGTTTAAAATGCAATGTATACTTCAGAAAACCTATGGGTTTGAAGCGGTGACTAATAACCCTTTTTAGGTTCTCTCTGTTTGGTATTATTGACTTTAAAGTTTTGTCTAACCAGCGAATTTATTTGCGAGAATTTACTTCAGAAAATTTTTTCATCAGTAGTTAGGTACCTACGAAAAGATAACACGCACCTCTCTTGTTTATAATGCAATACCTATAAAATATCTAAATAGTTTTTTTTTAGTTAGTAATAAGTAGGTAAAAAATATTTTGGAGAGAAAATAATGTTGGCTAGCATACTCGTTAAGCTGTACATACTACCTACCTACTTATTTTTTCAAACAGAAATACCTGTTTTGATTTTAAAGAAAAAATATATGTTTTACAAACTATGTACGAGCAACAATCTAATATACAATTATCCTAAGTTAAGGTAAAAATGTTATTATTAGATGTTAAACTGTGATCTCATTTATCTTAATTGTTTATATAATTCTGTATTCTTCTATGATTGCTAATAATAGTAATCAAGAAGTCCTGCATAAATCAATTATAAAAAGTGTAATTAAGGTTAAGATAATGATTAAGAAATTCTAACAAATAACTCATGTTATTAAATACACATTTTTATTACATATCGTTTTATTATCTAGTCATTTCCCGCGACTTCGTTCGCGTGGTCTCTAGTTTATTCCATCGAGCACATATTATAGAGCAGCAATACGAACCATCTTTCTCCGAAACTATGTAGTCAGTGATTTTTCACTTACATTTAGTATGAAGTGACAAGTCCTGTCGGCTCTCGCTTATACTAAAAAAGTACAGATACTTACAGATTAAAAAATTGAAATTTTGTTGAACAAATTATATGACATTTCTACTATATAGAGTATGTGCTACATCATGGTTTATTCCTAAAGGGCTTTTTTTCCTGTATTAGAAAACTTTAAAAAAAAGATGGATAACATTGGTAAAGTCGTTCTCAAGTTATGGCGTGACCAAGAGGAAAAAGGGATTTATTTTTTTATACATATATAAAAACAGATTAATCTAAACCTCGGAAGCGACAGCTTTATAACTTGGACAATTTTCTTAAAGTTTGGCAAGCCCTAACCACACGAATAAGTGGTGTGGTTTGGGAGAGGCCTAGCCCAGCACGGGCAGGTACGGCAAAAAAAAAAACAATATGTATATTGATTGTATAAAATTGATCGTGTAAGTTGATAAAGTAATGATTTCTCCGTTTATATTACGCAAGTTCTAAATTAGGTTCATTTCGCTTGCTTATCGCCAAATGGATGTAAAACAGATGCCCTAAACGCTATTGATGTTACCAGATGTTACTCACTCACCTACTTTGCCGCTGTCGGATGCACGTCATTTAAGGTCGGCTTTTAAATTTAACACTACGCACGAATATTTTAACACAATCTCGGTACCTACAAAGTAAACTTGTTGTACACAATGATGCACTTAATCACTAAAACAACACAAAACAAAGAATCAAGCCAATAAAGACATTCTTGCAAAGCGATTGGGTTGGTTGCTTGCTTCCTGCTTTTGACTATTGGCACTGACGGGTGATGCCGGTGCTCTAAAATTAATTCAGTTCAGTAGGGTGCCAAATACGGAGAGACGAGGAGTACCTCCCGACACTAATTACTTCACTGCACTGACTATTTCAGGCGGTTGAACACGTGAAATACCAACACACTCTGATTCACACCGACTCTACTTCGAAACTTTCAACAACTCGGAAATTGTTCAAGGTTAGGGTTACTGGTTGCTTGTAGTCGATTTTCTAAGATGTGATATTTAAGAAAAGTTTTTACATAAATATTTGTTTTGTTTCACTTCGATGTTCCTGAATATTCTTTTTTGCAAATACAATAAAATTTCCATGTACCTACTTTCAAAGTGAAATATCTACATAATACAAGTAGTTCTTCCTCGACACCACAGAGCGATTAATTGTTTTTAAATTAGCTATAAAATTTTGATTTTATGGTAGTAATAGATTATAGGATTACAACACTGAGCAAAGACGATTGTAATTATTGCATGCAACTAAATGTTTATTCACAAGAACCTCGGCTAAAATTAACGACAAAAGCAATCTCCAGTTTTAAGTGGGAAGCGGCTGTAGGCGTTTCATTGTTTCTTTAATTTCGAAATTATTCTTAGTCAACTTTACTTAGGTAGGTATTTGCAGTTAATTCACTAATTAGGTGACTTAACATACAGGTGAATCAGCTACATTTCATTATGAAATATAACTTAAATACATCTTCATGTCCTTGATGTCAAGTAGCAGAGTTAATTTGGCTAATACCTAAATTGCTGTTACGTGATTATTTTGTGTATCTTGTACGATTAATAATCAGCTCTACTTAAAGTGAAAAGTGATTATTTATTTGGAAAGAAGGTCAGCGAAAGTTATCTACACGCTTTCAGGAAAGTTAGACACTTACTAAACTAGGCTCAGTACAATTACAATTGTTCTTTTAGTCCACAAGTCGGATACCCGCGGCCTCATTGGGGCCGTCCGTGGCTGTTTTGAGATGGTCTTATTGATCGTTAACATTCAAAATTATTATAATTTTGGACCGATATCCCTAACTGAGCTCGATTCTTACGATTCAATTTTCGTTGGGTTAAAATTACTCCACTCTCCACAATGCAATGTCTAAAATTTTCCGCTCTAGCTTTTTTGGCGATTGTTGTCACTCCTACTTATGTCAACAAAAATTATTGAATGAAGTTATTTAATAGTATTCAAGTTATCTTGCTTAGGTAATAAGCACCTCGTATCGTATCGTATTTTATTACATTTTTTGTAATTTTGCGGTATGATCGCTTCAATATTTTTTTGTTTTGATTGCCGACCCTTGTTTAGGATTTATCCTATTATATATTTTGTGGTTTAGGTATCTACTTATTTCCTAAGTTTATTTACATTGTACGAGTACCTATGAGAATAAAGGGTCAAAGTGGATGCTATTTTATCTATACACTATACAGGCTTCTGAATTTATTCTCCAGTGTGAAACAAGAGTTGGACATTGCTACTTGCCTACTTCATTGTGTTACTTCATTGTATACCGACAAGATGTGTATATTAACATATTTTTACTCGTATTAATTAGTAGGTACTTACCTAAATTATTTGTTAAAATTTGTAGTTTTTACCTATTAACACATACATTTATAATCCGCTGAGTTTTATAGGCTATTATAAACTTTATTTCTATTTCGTGATACATAATACATATTTGTACTTACAGTTAATTGAAAATGTTTTAACTAAGTCGCAGCACAAACAAATAATTTTTTGTGTTATGATTCCGAAATCGCGAATCAAATTGACCTTTTGTGTCAATAAATCGCTATATCATATTTTATCATGTTTTGGTGGTCATGCTAGGGGGCCTGAGCCAGGTTGCTATTACAACTATTTTGTACGTGGGGAAGTAAGCACTAGTTAGCAGACTACACTCGTACCTACAATCAGCGGCGTGCAGATCCGGGCAGGCATTTGTAACCGCGGGTTAGTGATTGTGCTATGCACTATCACGTTTTGAGGGCGCAGATTTCATCGAGGACCATTTCCTACGAACCAGATTAGTGTTTAAATTAAGCATTACGCAAAATTATATCGTGATTCATTTTCATTACTTTCCACCAAGAAATAACACACAAGTGAATTTATTGAAGCACATAATATTGGAAAGAAGCAGTGGTAGGCTAAAAAAAAATTGGGACGTGTAAAAGTGCTTAATTTAGGCCTATTTACAAAATTTATTGGTTTAAATGCAAAAACAAAAAGGCACAGTGTTTTTTAAAACATCTCTGGTGGTAACAAACATAATGTTTTCTTTCTTTTTAGCTTTGACGACTGTCTGGTGTAGTGGTTCGCGCTTCGGATTACAAAGCCAGCGGTTGCGGGTTCGAATCCCGCAAACAAATGTTTGTGTGATGAGCACGAGCATTTGTACCTAAGTCGGATGTTTGTAAAAGTATTTAAGTATGTGTATCCGTTATCTAGTCGCCTTACAAGCTTTGCTTAGTTTGGGGTTAGATAATTCATTTATTATTATTATTAATTCTTTTATTATTATTTATTATATAAATGTTCTGAGGTCTTATATCAGTGCAGCAACTAAAATATGGTAAACTACATACTCATATTGACCTCTTGAACTGAAGTCAAATGAAAGGAATCAATTGTTTAAACGCCATCAATTTGCTGGTCCAAAGCTCAGCTGAAGAACGCAATTCGGTTTTGCCTAGATAGGTATTGTGGAATATTTGTGTCAATAGGTTAATTGCAGCAAAGCGGTACAATCGTTGTGGACGTCATCAAAATAATATGCAGACGATATTAACATACATTGAGTGGTACATTTTAAGAATTCATAGTGCATGTGCGTATGCAATTTTTGACTCGTTATGCTATGACGTATTTGTACCTACTGAACAAGTCAAAATCTGCTAAGGTTTTCTTTATAAACATAAATATTATAGAATGAATGAGTAGACTGTACATAAAGCTATGTATGCTATTTTATTAAACTGACATTAACTATTGAAGCTTCAATGTAATCAGTTTAAAATCTTTATTCTACAATAATAGTTACTTAGGTTTTTAACCCTAGGTAAGTAAGAAAGTGTCTCCAAGAAATATCACACTGTATAATATTATTAACTAAAGTAATGCAGAAAATAACGTTAGATCCAGTAACCTTTATGGCTCTCTGAAATAATAATAACCTTTGTTCTGGTCAACAAGCCGAGCTCGCAAGCTCACAGCAGCCTAGATAATTATGCTACAGTTGGATGCGTAAAAATCCTATCTGTGTGCCATGGTCACTGAAGTCTACATCATTAGCGTTTTTTAAGGACCGTGCCGTATTTTACGGTACTGGCCGGCTCGACTTACTAAAATATATATAGTTTTTTCATTTCAGCGAATATATAAAATCTAAACATGGCTTATTGGAAATACTTATTTTAACTTTGTTTGTGTTCCAGATCAGTTAACAAAGTCGATATACTAAACTGTAAATAATTTATTACTATATTTCAAAATCACTTGAATCTTCTCAGCAACGGCAAATAAATGAGTAACTGTTCCTCTAACCAATTACGACGTTTAGTAAATCAGAATATTCATATTTTATGCAGAACATTACCTACTGATCATTAAGGAAAGTCGCAAATTAATTAACTATTAATGGGTACCTACACCGAAAAGGTAACATTTTCCTGGTTGCTGAGGTCGTTAGATACCTATTTGCAGTTGGAAATGGGCCGGAAGTGCGAAAGTGAAAGCTGTCAGCGAATGGGAGTCTGCCGCTGCTGCTGCGTGCAGCGTCTAACTACACTGCATCAGCAATATCTAATAAAATATTGGTATACTACTTCCTATTAGTATTTTGTTTCTTTTCTAGACACTCCACTAAAATCCTAGATATGACGAGTCTGGTTATTACGATTTGGTTATACAGGTTTGGTTGGCATACACATGAGAGAAAATGAGAAACAAAATATTCTAATTAGGGCAGGAGAAGACAGTTTCAAGACAAGACAGTATTTATGACTTAACGATAACTTTGTAAAATATTAAAGTATGTAATTATAGGCTACAATTCATAATAATATATAATGTATGAGCCTAGGAACTCTCAAAGCTAGTCAAGTGTTTGTGTATTTACGTAAAAGGTAAATGAAAGAACGTGAACTCCTTTGATATTTTTATAAGAGAACTGAAACAACAATGTAAACTAGTCCTTATTTCATGTTGTTTCAGTCCCTTCTGTTTGCAGACAGCTTCAATCATATTATCACACAAAATAGACTTAGAAGTCCAGTAACTAGGTCTAGATAGAATCTAACTGACAACTTTTAATTTATTATTACTGATTAAAAAAAACTTTAACTTAAAAGAGGTGAACAGTTTGATGTCTATCGATTAAATTTTAGTTTTCCATTGGTCACAAGAATTTGAGAATTCAGAGTTTCGTATTAAACCAATTGTTTTTTTATCATCTCAAATAGGTAAAAGGGCCTACTTTTAACTTGTTTTCAATCGCAAACTCAAGTATACATTACATATGATGGAAACACTTGTAAAAACCTTTAAAAATGAACCTTTAAAGACCTCATTTAACATCTTACGTAAGTTGATTTGATCGACTTCATAGGGGTGTTGATATCCCTGTGGCATACCTACGAGTATAAGAATTCATCGAGTGAAAATCCATAAATTTAAATTAACAATTGTTTGGAACACAACCAGACCATTCATACTTAGGCAAATAGGCCGCGAGTGAATACGTAATGCAGAAAGGTCAGAGTTGCTCCTACACATCCACCATCGCCCGCGCATGCGCACTGTAGGCGGCGTGGTCGGAGTGGCGCAGTTTACATTTGCAGATCATCTTTCTATAAAGTTTATACAAAAACTAGCTGCAACCGCAGCATTGCCCACATACGGGTAGTAATAAATATTATTAATGTTGTCAGGTGGTTTTAACATTCAACTTTTTGGACAACTGATCAGCGTAGCTATCGATTGTCGCCCTCGGGACTAGAAGGTTGAGGGTTCGATTCCCGCAAAAAGCAAATATTTGTGTGATGAACATGAGCATTCTATCTCTCTTTTTACGGAATAAGAAATACTATGCTAGTGTCCATCTAGAAGGTTTATTATTATAACTGATATAAAATCAAATGAGTAGTCTACATCTTAGGTACTTGAAACTTAAGCAAATGAAAGCAAATGTTTGTGTGATGAGCACGAGCATTCTATCTCTCTTTTTACTGGATAGAAAGTACTATGCTAGTGTCCATCCGGAAGGTTTATTATTATAATTAATATAAAATCAAATGAGTAGTTGACATTTTAGGTACGCCAATTACGTCCGATGGCTTTTCTGCTTCTTAATTTAGTGTGTGTGAAAACTACTTGTCAATTAAACAAGTCCAAACTTAATGGGGTTGCATTTTGTTTTAAATAACAGTTCCCAGCATGTGTCACAACTACTTTCAAAATTTTAAGGCTCCTTTGGGCTTCATCATCAGACCAAAAAAGCATTATCATCAAGTTTTGAGCTTTGTTTAAACATGGGAAGTTAGTTTTTAAACCAATTGCTAAGTTTGTACCTGAAGTATAAGATAGTAAAGTTGAAATATTTAAGATGTCCGCTTAGACATTAATTAATTTACTTAAACCCAGAGGTTGTGCCGAACAGGCAGAAAGTGACTGCAGAATGCAACTGTGCCAAAAAACATAGTTTCTTTAAGATTTATGGTAAAATATTTTTGTTAGTAACCAAAATTCCTATAGGAAGTGCCACTAACAAAGGCATAATGTTACTGTGCACACACCACAATTTATGGCAATCAAGCAACTTCAAAAACATAACTACCTATTCAACATAAAAGCTTCTAGAACACTGTCTGACTAAATATTAACATAGCTTCATTTACTCTAACTAGCGAGTTCTTAACCTCCACAAAGTAAATGTTTGTTGCGTACATGCATGTGGCAATAGTACAGGCATTCAATGTATTAATTTGTAGTTCATTAATTTGAAAATGTTATGCATTTCTACCTGTAAAATATTTATATTTGGTGATATATTTAAAAGAAGTATTTAATGAAGTATAGCTTACAAGAAATAATATCATATTTAAAAACATATAATTATTATTATTATGCCCTAAAATTAGTATATAATTCTATTAAAATATTAATTATCATAAGTAGGTACATGATATTTTAAGACCATAGGAAATCATTTTATTTGACTGTCAATGATATCTAAAATGTTTACAGAAAGTTTAAATAACTAGGCACTTATTTATTAGTGTGCAATATGTAATAATATATGTAATATAAGCAATAAGAAAATATGTAGTTAGGATTACCTAACATGTTTTCTTATAGCTATATTAATATATTATTAGCATACTGTACTATATTATTAGTATATTAATACTAGTATTTATTTACCAAGTTTATCAATGGATGGGTGGCTTGAGCACATGTTATTGAATAGGTAGGTACTTAACATCAGCTGATTGAATATTAGATCAAGTCACAATTATCAGAACCTAGTAGTGAGTGTAATTTGGTAAAATATATTATTATTATTATTATACATTATAATAATGTATATGTAATGTAATAAAAACAAAATAAACACATATAAGAATCTTATTAGTTCCTAATAAACAAAGTATTTATGGTCAGTATCAGTACTATCGAAACATGCATTTTATGTAACAAATGCGAATAAATAGATACATTACGAGATACATAATAAATTAAAAGGGTGATTGTAAGTGTTAGTTACAGCTAGGTACTTACCTATCATAAAATGCTAGCACCTAGACGTCGGTCACTGGGACATTATATAAGAATTCGCTCGTCTCCTCGAAATGTATTTACTTGATTTAAAATTAATCTCTTAAGTCATCGGTGGAAGCGGTATCCGTGTGTAAATTAGCTCATAAAGTAGATCACTCACAACTCATGATAGTAAGATTACCGACTGAGCAAAATAAGTCTTAGTAATGTTATGAGATTACAATCAATGAACTTCTACATGTGAATTTGACTGGTATTGTTGCCTAAAATCTTGATGTTTCACGTTAGACACACTACATTCTTAAACTTGCAGAATGGCTGAGAAAATATCTTTAGAATGCGGCTGATAAAGAAATTTAATCACTACCAACTTCAGTCTTCAACACAGAAAGAAATGTCAAAAAAATCATTCTTGTTCGGCGTACTTACGTCACAATGACAGTAATTGACAGCGTTGCCGCAACTAAGTTCCCAAAAGGTACATAGCGCTAAAAACGTACATTTTGAGGTAAAAAGGTATATAAGCAAGGCGGCTAGCTTTCGAGTTCGAGTATGGGGGGGGGGGGGGGGTTGTAGTTCGCACAATCCAGGTGCAGTCAGGATAGACTTATTCTTTGTAAAAATTTTACAACGATTCATGGAACTTAAGTAATCAAAGGGAATCCTTTCGCATTCTCTGCCCGATCAATTAAAAATACGAAAATTTAAATAAAACACTACTATAATTTAATTTTATCTAAGTAACCCATCATAATTGGACTCCTGTATCAGTGCGAGAGCAGCGAGCGCGAAATTTTAAGCTTTTAAAATTTTAAGGAGAACTCTTAGGGGTGAAAAGTACTATTTACATGTACATCATCATCGCCCATAATATCGTTTTACACAGATATTCAGTAGGTTCAAAAGGTACTTAAATGGACAAAATTACACATTACACATGAGAGGCTAAAAAGGTACGTCAAATGTGTAAAATGTACGATAACGGCAACGCTGTTAATTGATTCGATCCACTCACAAAAATAAATATGGGCTGGCTATCCCATACAAACGACAGCTAAAGTATGGCCATTTGAAGCGCCACTAGTATGTGAACCTAGAACTAATTTTGATATATTGCGGTGGGTAATAACGGTTTAATTAATTTTTAAATGTCGTCGGCGTATGTATTGTATAATCTGCAATCGCGGGCGCTCGTCAGACGTAATTTTTGTTTTTTACCCTCTTTCTTATTAGTTTAGTGCTGTTTTAGTTCCGTGTAAGCTCGTCTGTCGTGTATTTTTATTCACAAAATGTAAATAGATTTCTCAGTAAGTGAATTTGTAATTCTTGTGAGAAATAAACAAGTTCTTTAACCCATTGACATAAATATTACTTCGTAAGGACAGGGCGGAACGCATGTTAAACTGTTGCCACTAACATGGCCTTATAGTGATCCTCTTTAGACCAAAGTGACGTAGTCGGCTGTCAGTGTCGGCTGTCAGCTGTCGTCGAGAGCGAAGGTACGTTAAAATTGGGAAAATGATAAGATTTGTCGTGTTCACTACGACAAAAGCACAACTAATAAAAAGTACGATATTTATTATGTTAGGAAAATCGAAAATATGTTAAATAAGAAACATATTTACATTGTTTTAGAAATTTTGTTTCCATAATCTCAACGTTTGGCATAATAGAAAGCAACGCATGGTGGGTTGCTGTTTAATCGTTTACGACACAGTTTAAGGTAATTCTAATAGATGGCGTTAGTGTGTCATGTATGGTAAACGTGTAGAGTGATTTGTTCTGTAAGCCGTATCTTTACTATTTAAATCAATGCTTTAACCATAATCATCATTATACAAATGGCGTCGTCCGTTTGCAAACACTCGCTGTTTTGTAAAATGCCTAAAGGTACTGACAGACATGCTTATAAAAGAGAATGCTTAAAGCATGCTTATTAATGGCATGCTCATGACACTGTTCACATTTGCTAGTAATAAGCATGCTTATTTTTGAAATAAGCATGCTCAAAGCAAACAACTGTTCACACCTGCCATTTAATCGAAAGCTATCGGACAAAATGGAAGCTATGCATGAAAATATAATAAAACCAGTGGTTCTGTAAACTAAAGTAAAAAAGTAAAGTATGCCTATATACGTCCCACTGCAGGGCACAGGCCTTACCACAACTGGTGGTTGGTTATGGTTTGGGTCATACTCCGCCACGCGGGCCCAGTGCGGATTGGTAGAAGAGTGTTGTAAGGCCGCTGACAGTGGCTAAACCTTACTGTCAGATGTTATTAAGCCTCCCGAAGGCCTCTGACTAGGCTTCACTACCTAGTATCAAGCTATATGAGCCTGGGACCAAGTTTTAACGTACCTTCCGAAGCACGAAGATGCATAAGATAAAATTAAATGTCACTGTTTATGGTTGGAATGGTCACCCATCCAATTATAACCGCGGCGTAGGTGGCCTAACTTTGGTAATCACTACCAAAGCGCTGTTGCCAGTGAGCTACAAGCACCAGCTCTAGAGTTACTAATTTAAAAGATAAAAGAAGAGTTACTGTAAAACCTAGGTCACACTATAAGTTTTGCGTAACTTAAAAAAACAACATGTTATAACCAAAATATTATGTTTATTGCTTTTCAAAATAATCTCCTTTGTCTGGATAAAAAAAAAGGTTGTCTGGAAGAGATCGCTTTTGGCGACAAGGCCGCCTGATTATACATAACTGTGTCTTGTGTGTAAAATAACCTTTAATGTTTTTGTGCAATAAAGTGTCTATCTATCTATCTATCTGTCTCCTTTACATTTTAAACATTTTTTCATGCGATCGAACCATTTTTTTAAACCGGAGGACCACAGATCTGAAGGCATGTTTTCTACGTGCTGATTGAACGCTATCACTGCCTCTTCGGAGTTGGTAAAAGTAATACCGGTGACAGATGGCGGCGGACGCGGCTCCGGACTCGTCTTGACATTGTAAGGTTAAACGCTGCCATTGGTCGATCCTTGGGCTGGTGGAAGTTGCCTGAAGGATAGACCAATGGCAGCGCTTGACCTCACAATGTCAAGACGAGTCCGGAGCTGCGTCCGCCGCAGTTTGTCACCAGTTTTAAACCTCTCATCAAATCTTTGATTTTGGGGAAATTACAGAAATCACAGGGTCTTTTTCGGAAGCTAAAAATGTCTTTGTTTTGTTGGCCCCGTGCGAAGAAGCGTTGTCATGATGTAGGAGAATGCGGCTTTTGGGTCGTCTTTCGCGAACTTTTTTTCTAACACCCTGGGTAAACAAATGGTAGAATACCACTCGGCATTAGCACTCTTTTGATCTTCAATTGGAATTGTACAGATGGGACTCGTAGCTGAGAAAAAAAACGCGATCATTTTTTTACCAACGTTTCTCGCCTGCCTCACTTTTGTTGGCCTGTTCTCATTTTCAAACACCCATTCACAAGATTGCTGTTTTTTTTCGGGTTCAAAACAATAAATCCACGTTTCGTCTCCTGTGACAATGTCATAAACAGCATTAGAATGTCCGTGGGCGTACTTCAGTAGCATCTGTGAGCACCATTCCACGCTAGCCCGCTTCTGCTCCGCTGTCAGTTCATGAGGGATCCAACGAACTTCCGAACAAAAGTTTCCGAACCATTAAATTCTTCGTGTAAAATTTTCTGAATTTGGCATTTTCATACCAATCCCCAATAGTCCTCGAATTGTCTCATAGGTAATCCGCGGGTTTTCTTAAATTAGCCGCTTAACAGTAGCCACATTATTTTCGTTGAGGGCAGTTAAAGGTCGCCCTTCACGAAATTCGTCATGTAAAGAAACTCGACCTCTCTCAAATTCGGCAAACCATCGCCTCACGGTGCTCAAACAAGGTGCTTCTCTCCTTTTGAAGACGAGCGGCACAGTCTTGCGGAGAGAGGGAACTTTAAAAATCATAAAAAATCATCGCTCTAAAGAGCTCGAATCGAAGAATCTTGTGAATGGGTGTTCGCTCTAAGAGCGATCACTCAAATAGGAAGTGAACCATGAAAGCAGGGAGCCATTAATACCGTATGCTGACAGTTTCCGAATCAGTACTCTATGAGAAACTCTGTCAAACGCCTTTGCAAAATCCGTGTAAATCACATCGTATTCCTTCCCGAAGTCAATTACCTGTATTAGGGATTCAGTAAAAGACAACAAGTTTGTAGATGTATATCTCGATCCAACAAAACCATGTTGCTCGTCGGCAAAGTAAAGTTTAAGGTGCTGTTTGATACAAGGATAGAGCAACAATTAGAAAATCTTTGCAAAAGTGCTAAGGATTGAAATGGATCTGTAATTCGATATAAGCTCATTTTTACCCGATTTATAAACTGGAACTACTCTCGCAATCTTCCACACAGATGGAAAAATACCAGACAACAATGATTTGTAATAGATTATCATAAGTGGATGCGAAAGAGCAGATGGTGGGATTCCATCAGGACCAGTGCCTTTTCTGGGGTCAATATTTTTTAATTTAGTTGTTAAAGTGTCTCTGTCAATAACGGGCATTTGAAGAAGTAGACCATTAACTTGAAGACACTTTAAGAAACCGTCAGGGCCTCCAGGGTCTTTGCGACTTTCTGACGAATACATGGAAATGAAGTAGTCTGCGAAAAGGTTTGATATTTCTTTACTATTTGATGATGTAGTCTGTCCGTCTGTCATACAAAGAGGGTAAACAACTGTTCCGCCACGCTTGTTTTTAACATGTGTCCAGAGCAATTTCGGATTTTGCTTTATGTTCTCTTCCATTGTTCCATTCCATATATCTATTGTATAATGTAGTAGCCAACGTCTTGCAGCGCTTATTTAGAAGTTTTAGTTGAAGCTCATCCATGGGATTATTATAAATTTTGAAACGACGCCTTAAATTGTTTTTTTCTTTTAGTCCGTTTATTATTTCCTTATTAAACCAGGGTGGGTATTTATTAGCACTTGACCTACTTAATGGAATATATATTTGGATGGCATTATGCAGAGTATCATAAAATACATTCACCATTTCATTAACATCCCGAAGATGACCAAGTATTAGATCCCAGTCTTGCGCTTCCAAGTATTCAAGTATTTGTTTGTAGTCCGCTTTGTAAAAATTTGGCTTTACATTATTGGAACAATATGGTAATTTTGACTCCTTTCTTAAAGTAAAATCTATATTATCTAAGGGCGGGTATAACTTATCAATATTACTTAAAGGCCTAATTGATTCACTAACGTTACACGATGACATTGAAGATAACACGAGCACACGGCCTGATTTATTTTTAATAGTATTTAGTTGACTTAGTTTCCCAACTTCAATGAAATCAAGTAGACTCTGGCAGATATTTGGCAAATTGCCACTATCAGTATTATTTTTAAACCATTCTATTCTGCCCAGATTAAAATCTCCCACAATAAGTACTTCGACATCATTAAAGTTTTCTAACTCAGAATTACAATTTGCTATGAAATGTTCCAGTATAGTAAGGTGTACGGGTGGGGGAATGTAAGTGGCGCATAGAGCTATTTGACGTCAGGCCTGTCAAAGTCAAAGTCAAAGTCAAAAATCATTTATTCAGTTTAGGGCAGAAAACTGCCACTTATGAACGTCAATAATAACATTATTGGCCCATATGGGGCAGAACATGTCTCCTTGTTTTTTGGGCCCTACTAGCGCTTCGAGACAAGTCACAGACAATCTGGCAAGTGCTGAGAAGAAACGCCGGAACAAACTCAGTCACCACTAGCTGCCACAAAAAAAAAGGAAAAGAAAATAATGTATACCTGTGCGAGCAGGGCAGTATTTAATTCCAGACATTTTTGTCATTTAAATAGTCATTAACAGTATAATAACCCTTTTTCATCAAAATAATCTTAACATGCGATTTAAACTCAAACATGTACATTTACAATACCAATTTTAATCCAAATATCCTCACAATTGCTTTCCCAAATATGAATACGTTTTGACTGTATCTTTTTAGCGACCGCGACTAGTACTCCTCCTCCCTCCCTCATATATAGGGACATGTAGCATTTATTACTTTAAAAATTGATAGTTAACAACAATATTATTATTAAAATTTTGTTTTTAGCAATTACATGCTTTGTTATATCTATGATGATATAACACATTCGATTTTTTTCAAGACTATTATAATATTATTATTATATGAGGTTTATTAGCAGTTAAAAATAAATATATTTATTATAATAAAACAGTATAAGTACATTATAGAACAAGTTTCTACAATTTGCCGCGGTATTTTGTAAACGGCGCTCGAATCGACAATTAGTTTTCAAGGACTATTACGAACTGACAAGTCATTTTACAATTTGCCTTATGGTACTGACACACATTCTCATTAGTTGCCAAAAAGCATGCCACTAGGTAGCAATTGCTACCTGAATGCTTAATTTGAGCATGGTCATAAATCAACCGTGGTTTGATTTTTGAGCAAGCTACTTGTTGGGCGAGTGGAGGGGGGCGTGCTTTAGCCTGCGTTTCCACCAGAGATGTGCGAGGATGCTTAGCGAGGGATGTGTTTGTAAAGAACCAATAGAATCGCTTCATTTAGCTCGCCTCGGTCAGCACAGCTCTGGTGGAAATGGCTCATCAGAGCTAGATTTTTGTGCATACAAAACAAGCGAGGGATGTGTGCGAGGGATGTGTACGAGGGATGTGTGCGAGGAATGTGTTGCGAGGGATGTGTGTTAAGAAGGATGTGTTGCGTGGTTTGCGCATACTGTACCAGATAGTCCATAGACTGAGTTTGTTGGAAGTAGAAGTGCGCAAAATAGATATGGATAATTGAAAAAAAAAAGGAAAATACTTTTATATTTAACAATTTGCGATGAAGAAATGGAAGCAGAAGATACGGAGTTTATTAGTTCTATAGTTTTGAGCAATAAAGGAACACATAGATTTTGGATACGTAATCATATTAAATATCATCGATTACATGGAGAATTCTTTACCTTTTTTAATACGGCTAATGATAAAATATTCAACCATTCTTATCGAGTATCTAGAAATAACTTTAATGAGTTACACAATCGCATCCTCGCATCACACATTAATGTGCATTTTCACAGCTCCGCTGCACATACTCGTACGACACATTTTCCTCGCACAGCTTTGGTGGAAACCCCCACACATTTTCACAGCACAGCTAGACATCCTAGCACGACACATTTCCTTCGCACATCTCTGGTGGAAGCGCAGCCTTAAGCACGTTTTAACACCTTTGCTTTTATGCATGTTTATTTCAATGGACAACATTTCGGGTTAGGTACAAAAACTCGAAAACCATTTCGAGTTTCTCGGATGCCTACCACGTTAAGTATTAATTAGATTTTTTTGGCCTAAATGTTAATTGATAACAGTGTACCGTACGGCTGCCCAATTTCAAAACCTAGTAAGTGTGTTTGACACAACTTTACAGGAGAGCGCAAAACGTGTTTCATGCTAGCCTTCCAAAAGTATAAAGAATTTAATAACATGTTTGTATTTAAAAAATAGAGAAAAAAATTAGCTTTTTTTTGAAGTGTATATTACATATTTACTTTGAATAGTACAAGTTTTATAAGACTTATTGACTTTGAAATTGACTATCTTAAAAAAGAAGAGCAAAAATACCATTTCAAAACCTAGTAACTCTGCTAGAAAGGACTTACTGGGTTTTGATATGGTTAAATTGATCATTAAGGTACTAATTTATCCAGACCAAAACCTAGTAAGAGCTCTAGAGATGAGAAAATATTTATGAAATATACCCGCAGGCGTGTGGGTAATAGAGAAATAAGTAAAGTTGGAATTAGAAAAATTAAAGTTTAAAGTTGTAAACAATAACAATATTTTTTTCCACTTTTTTCAATTGTTTTTTTTTTCCGTAACCTTTTTTTTAACGAATATGCACGTTCTTATTTATAATTTCTAGTAACAATATACAATAATTACAATAAAACAACAATAAACAATAATATAAAATAATTTAAAAAAATAATACCACAACAGGTAAATAATAATTAATAATCGGTCTAAAAGTTATAAATCTTAAAGTGGTTAGTTAGACAGAAATGTCTGATATAGACTTGACATTATTATTTTGTTTACGACTTTCATAGAGACAATCAGAGATTACTTTTTAAACGGTGTGTATCTCAGCAAATATTTGGGCAATTTTAATTTGTTTTCACTATTGTCTTCTTTTTAATACAAGTACCTTACGATCAATTACGGTGTTCGATATTTATCTCATGCATATTCCCTATTGTATTGAATTGATGAGGGAAGCACTTCAACTTTTAAATACATTATAATAATCTTATATATAAAATTCTCGTGTCACAATGTTCGTTCCCGTACTCCTCCGAAACGGCTTGACCGATTCTCATGAAATTTTGTGAGCATATTGAGTAGGTCTGAGAATCGGTCAACATCTATTTTTCATACCCCTAAAGACCACGCAGACGAAGTCGCGGGCAACAGCTAGTAATACAATAAAATTTTACTATAGAAAAACATACAATTCTTTAGAAAAACGTGTCCGGGTTTGTGGTTTACAATTGAATGGACGCTACTATTTTATCACTTACTACTACTACTACTACTACTAATTGATTTCAGAAAAATATATAATAATCGTGTATTCGTCAAAAAGTATTCAGTAGTTTGTTTGCTTCGGTTTGACAATTAATAGACAAACACGTTCACAATAAAATAATTATTAATTAATTTTTTTTTATTAGATTTAGGTAGATATTTCTCGCTTTTAATGCGAGCAATATTTCAATGAAATAAAAGAAGTATTACTATGCAGCTATACATGCCATCACTAGTAGGTTTAAGGTAGAAATAATAAAAAAACAGCATAAAAATATCAAAAATAGCGACATCGTATAATCACAAGTTAGATAAGCAATAAAATCTGTCAATTTCATACCTCGATCAATTAATTCCTTGTAGATTCAAAATAGAAATCTCTCTCTTAAAGTCGGTAAGTTCTAGGTATATGTTCACAACAAAGCTTTTGCACATATACGCAAACAAAAAGTTTTTATGAAATAAAAAATAAAAACAAGGTATTGTTATTTAACTATTCAGAACATCACTAGTATTAGGTAAAAGGAAAAAAAACCCTAAATCCCTAAAAACTAAATAAGTATGTATTTTACTTTACAAAAGATAAATCTGTTCCTAAAGTAAGTTTAAGGCATTTATTAGGCAAATATTTAACACTACAAGAACACAAAAAGTTTTCAGATTCGCGCGCTTTAAACTTTTAAACTACGAAATACTCATTTAAAAAACCAAGTAACTAGCGTTATATTTCCAGTTACTAGACTTAAAAGTCATTAAAACCCTGTAGTAACTACTCCAAAACCTAGTATGTCAAATGACCATTTCAAAATATAGCAAGTGAACTGCACTTGCTAGGCTTTTGAAATGGTTTTGTGACTTGCTATGTTTTGAAATGGTCAAGTCGACTCAAATCGAAAAGGTACATCCACTTACTAGACCGTAACTTTTTATCTATTTGAGCTATCGATGTGGGTGTTTTTGCATAAATTAGAGGCTTACTAGTAAATGGTATTTAGCCAAAAATATCAAAATCGCATCCTGGAGACTTACTAGGTTTTGAAATGGGGCAGCCGCGTAGTTTTTCGGAATTATCTAAAAAGATATCCGTCATCATTCTGTAATCCGAATCCATCCGTTTAATCGTTAGTTATTTTCTGTTAACTCGTTTGCTATTATGAGGAGCAGCTCAGATAACTATTAAAATAATATACTTGGTTGAATGCTGGTTTATTAGTCCCGTAAATAATAGATTACATTGGTTTAAATAGTCTTATAATCTAGGTCATTCATCATTATTATCACATTATTATTATCAATATTAAAGTACATATACACTATACTGTATTGAAAATAGACGTCTTTAATAATTAACTGGACTGTTATTCTGAGTTTTCCGCCATGTGAGACCCACCTAATAACGAATCCTCCTACCCACCGTCTTCATATATATCAATTGCGTTGCAAGCAATAACATTGTTTTATTACTTCTGTACGGATAGAACTGATACTACTAAACGTAGTATTACTTGTTCAGTGTGATACTACATGAGGTACACTAAAAGTTTTGCACTTCTAGCTAATCGGAACTATTTGAATTTTAAATGTTATATTTTTTTAAACGTTGCAACTTTAGTAATAAAAAAATTACAAATGGCGGGAAATGATTTGTCGATTATTTTCTATCACACATCAAAGTTCTACTACGTACGCAACGAAAATGGAATTAAGTCGAAAGATTTTACATCGAACTGGAACTGTCCAAACTGTTTGGTTCAAGCACCCAGAAGATCTAAAGATGACAACACACCGCTGCGCAACGTTTCTGCTAACAGAGGCAGCAAGAGACGAGCTTTGAGTTCTCCTTCGCCTCCAGCAGTCTCAAGTAATACAGGAGATATAGGAGCTACTATTAAAGAGGTCGTGAGAGCTTAATTTAATAGCATGTTGAGACAGTTTAATGAAAGTCTGAAGTTAGCAATTAATAAAGAACTAATGCCGATTAGAGAAGAGCTGAAGGATATTAAATAGTCTGTCTTTTAAAAACGAGAAGTTTGAGGAAGTAAAGAAACAACAGGAAGCCTCACATAATGTAATAAATGGTTTACAGGCTGAAAATGAGAATATGAAAGGAACCATAGTAGATCTAAACACACGCATAAACTACCTAGAGCAGCAATCTCGTTCCTGTAATTTAGAAATGCAATGTGTGCAATCGTCATGCAGCAGCAGGTAAGACAGTTAAATGTGAACTAAATAGTTCCGATATACTACACTGTACCCGTGCTGCTAAAGTTAATCCTTCAAGCAAACGTCCCCGTTCAATCATTATACAACTTGCTTCTCCGAAAATTTGTGATCAATTGCTTGCCTCCACCATTAATTTTTTTAAAGCGCATCTTCAAGATCGTCATCATAGTTGCCACTTAGGCATATCTGGCCCCAAGTCACCGGTGTATATTGTTGAGCATTTATCGCCATCAAACAAGGCTCTTCATGCCGCCACAAGGATCAAACTATGTTTCTTTTTATTTTGATAAAATAAAAGTATAATTTTAATATTACTTGGGTCCATTGACTTAGAAATTAATATAGACTGGCTATCCATAAGAATTTAGCTGTTATTTGTACAGAATAATCCCGTACAAATGACAGCTAAATTCTTATATCCATTTGAAGCATATTGTGTCTACAGCTTCCTCATTAGACATTATAGACATAGAGAAATTCTAAGTATGCCATATTTTAAAGTTGAATAGAACACCGAACGTTTCTTTCAGTCATAATTTTAAAAGCAACCACAACTTCGTTACTATGAGTTGTTTTTTGTGTGTAAGCTGGGAAATCGTGTCTCCAGCTGACATATGCCGTTAAAGCAAACCAGCGAGGTTTGGGGTTTAGACTATAGTCAGAAGTTTAAATCAGATTGAACTAAAAATATATATATATTTCCTAACTACACACTGCTGTGATACTTACTTTGACGTTTTGATACGACATTGGATATAAATATGATAAAATTCATTGTGTATGATTTTGTAACGGCTTGAGATATTTTTTTACTTGTTACAATAAACATCTCGGAGCCGCGAAATCTTATCTAGGTACAATTCAAGTTTTATCAACAATTTTAAACAAAATTTCAGTCATCCACACTTAAAATAGGCTTACGCCTCGCTGCATTAACAACGCTCGTTATGGCTCGTGCACGATCGTATCGTTTTTGAATAAAAAGAATAATTCAATGGGTTTTTATGTATGCATTTCTTGTATTCTAGACTTGACTCTGAACCACTCCCTAAAACATGGCTCATACTTTCTTTAGCACCCTGTATATTATATTCTAGGCAACCACCCACAGTCACACTATAACTATAATAAATAATGAAAATCGCAAAAAAGTTACGAATATCGACTTGCAGACATCACTTATTTAGTTCCAAGTTCCGATACTACGGCCTACGGCGCCAAAATTGCGAAAATGAAATAGACATGAATTTCATTTGATGGCAGCCAGTCTATAGTTATTTCTATGTCTATGCTTCGGTCCCTCTTATGTACTATGTTACTTAACTAAATGCCTTTTAAAATTATGACGGTCCTACTAAGCCCGTAAAAGTATGAAAAGAAAATTGGGATAATAAAAACGACATGTTTACATTACTAGCAAAAAGCACCGCTTTGTGAGGGCTCGCGAACATTGTTTACCTAGTAATTTCTAAGTTACAACACTTACAACAGATGGCGTGAGTAGTTCAGTAACATTTCAGTTAATACGAATTAATATTATATTTTATTTGCTTATAAAATTCTAATTTAATGATGTTTAACACACCTGGACATAAGGTTAAATTACTATGTTAAAGCTCAACCCTAAAGGTGTAATCGTTTTATTGTAAAGTGTACCACAAGAATGTATGAGTTGTGGGATATAGATAGGGCTCGCTTCTTCTTCTTCTTCTTCGCTCGCGCTCGTAGTCTCTCTATTGACTTAAATTTTTGGTTGTGGTTCAGAATCGAGTCCAACACTGCTTTGACCATGTATATTTAATCTTACGTTTTACCGTAACAGGAAATTTCGGGTATTCTATTCTAGGCAACCACCCATAGTCACAATGTAACCATAGTAAATAATGAAGATCGAAAAACGTTACGAATATCGACTTGGGGACATTACTAATTTAGTTCCAAGTTTAGATACTACAGCCTTCAGCGCCAAAATGGCGAAAATCAAAGCAGAAATTTGTAGGGTCACAGCAGCCAGTCTATAGTTATTTCTATGTCTATGTTATGTGTAACACAAATAGTGACGTGCCCTAACGAAATCAAACCGATTCTTTTTTTAAAATCGAGACAGTTAATTAGAAAGTTAAATCATTTTTATTCAAATGAACATATTTGAAAAAAGAGATATACTGCAATATTTTACCACCAGTGCCGCATACAGTTTTTTGACGTCTTTTTTCCTGTTTTTGGCATTTTATCCTAAAAAACCAAAACGAAAATAACAAAAACAGTAACATAAGTCAAAATAGGAATTACGCGAAAAATAACGATAACACAAAACGCATACAAGGCAGACGTCGTCGTCGGATTCAGTGGCTGGTGCGGGACACGGGCGATTGCTCTTTGCCCGGGCGTCTTCACAGTGTCGATTGACGCTACTGGTGATTAATCGCCGCGATTGCGGCTGGTTGGTCGTAGTTGGTGTTATTAGACCGGCTTGGGGACCAACGATTGCCACGAGTTTCACACTGCGGCGTGGCGGTCTAGCAGGTTCTTTGGGCGGGTTATTGTTTGTATCATCAATGCCCAGGAGCTCGAGCTTGCGGCAAACTATGGCCGGGCTGGGATGACACGAAATCTCGGTTGGGCGATCGGTGTCATCGTCGCGGTGATGCAACGGGCTGCAGTGTACTTGACTGCGGAGTCAAGTACACTGCAGCCCGTTGCATCACCGCGATCCCACTGCGGAGTGGGATTGGACAGGAGATCTCTTGGCAGGGGCCTTCCAGCAGCAGTGGCCGGGTATGCAGTGGCGCAATATTGTAGAGATAGTGATGGGGGCCGTTGTCGGCACGATCGAAGAAACGACGCGCCAGACTAGCAAGATCCGCATGTCCCAAGCAATGACATCGACGTATCGCCCTGCTCGTGGCAACACGCAGAAAGAGATATTCTGTTGGATTTGCAGTTTGGACCGCTCTGGGCCAGGGAGCACAGTGAGTGAGTACCATGCTGGGGCCGCGTAGATAAGCCGGGATCGAACATAATATGTCTTATAGACGCTGAGCTGGCTCTCAAGGGTAGACGGCACGTCAGAACCGGTCAAAGTAGCGCTCTGGCCATTTTGGCCTAGCCATGGAGCACATATCCTACCTACAGAGTAGAAATGTCATATGATTTGTTCGACAAAACTTTCCGTCATTTTTTAATCTGTATTTGTACTGTTTTTGTATGAGCGAGTGTTCACAGGAGTTGTCATTTCATAATAAATGTAAGTGAAAAATCATTTACTAGTTTCGGAGAAAGATGGTTTGTATTGCTGCTCTATAGGCTTTATAGTGGAGTACCATGCGCACGAGGCAGACGCTCTCGGTACTCTACTGACGTCAACGCATAGGTTTTTACAAGACGACCAACCGATTCATCGATAAAGATCCGAGTATTGTCAATCCCTCCCTATGTAAACGTTCCGCTCTACGCATCAATTATAGGAATTCCTATTAATTTATTTGTTAAATCATTATGATATATTATACGTTTGCAATTTTTGCTTAGATTTTTAGAGGCAGAGGTTACCTATTGTGTTTTTGCTATGATCTAAATTAAAAATCCTAATGTATTTTATAAAATATTATCATAAATAGTACGAAACTTAAACGGAAAATGCCAAGTGTATCTTCATTCATTCTTTGGACATATAATAATCTGTGCATTCTGTTCTGTCTGCATCTGTCTAATCTGTGGTCTGCATTTTATTTTGAAAGGACTCTGGACGGACAGCGGCGAGCGGTGGAATTTTAATGATCAATTTGAATTTTGCGTTAGTATATCTAAATCAATAACAGTTTTGTAGGTATGGATACTGTTGTCAAAAGCATGTTAGAAGAGGAACCTGAGGAGAAGAAGGTAATTACTTAACCCGTAAGTTATTTCTTGTCTACAAAAAAATCTTGCTTATTCTGTACCTACTAGAGCGGGAATCTCAAGTTTTGCTAACTCTAAATTAAACTTGCAAATTGTATGTTTGTTAAGCCTTTAAGGCCATATTCTTCGTTGGTTAATTACATTATCAAAACCTATAGTCAGCAGCTTATCAACTTAACCTAACACAAAGACAAAATATTTATTTTTAGAATCTATTAATATTAATTATTAAATGTTTCCCAACCTGTGATCCCTGAAACTCCAGGGGTCCGTCGACCTATTTTAGGGGACCTCGTGAACAGAAAAAAGCAATAGCAGGAAAGCTTATCAATGTGCCTGAGCGTTTTAAGGGGTCTTCACTTGAAAAAGTTTGGTTATATGGTCCTAGTGCAGTGAATTTAATCTGCACTAGGACCATATAAACCTTGTTTGCTCTCTCTCTCTGTTTTTTTTCCAGTACTCAGCTTGATTTAATTAAATGGTATTTCTATATAACCTTTGAGCATGAAATATGGTTTTAACATGTAATCAATTCAAGAAAGTGTTTGAAAACAATTATCTTTCAGGGTATTGTACTTTTTGGACGGGATTTATCAAAGATACCATGTTTCCGAGAAAGTTTTCTATATGGGATTGCTTCAGGAGTAGGAGTTGGACTAGCAGCTTTTCTCAAGACTTCAAAGCCAATGTTGTCGCAACATATTGGATTCGGAACATTCACCATGTCCACTCTAGTTTATTGGTCATACTGTAGGTATCAATGGTCCAAACAAAGGTTTGATGCACAAATATTACAAGAAGCCTTAAAAGACAAAATAAAATATGAAGGAACTGCAATTGAAAAGGAATTGGAATCAAAAGGTGTTTTGAAGTCAGTATAGAGCCATATATGCATTTAATTATTGTAAATATTGTAGTTTAAAAATCAATTATTAAATTATGTTGTCGGTTGCTGTACACATTTTACTCTATATTTAAGAATGTATCTGTAAATTATGTAACTAGTACACATATGTAATTTGTAGAAAATAATAAATGTATTATATTCTAAGGTTTTCATTGTTTCTCTTACACTCTTTTAAAAAAATATATTATAGATGATTGATATACAATGCATGTAGAACTGATGGCTGATTGGGCAGAAAGGTTCTAGAATGAAGTATCCACGTATCGGCAAGCGCAGCGTAGGACTTCCACTCACAAAGTGGACAGACAACTTGTTAAAGGTCGCCGGTAGACACTGGATGCAGGCTGCTTCCAACCGGCCAATCTGGAAGTCAATGGGGAACGCCTATGTTCAGCAGTGATAATACAATTTCTTCTCAAATAAGTATTGAAATAGGTAGGTTCAGGGGAACCAATTATACAAATGTGCAGGAAGCAAGAAGTGTCTAAAATGCATTTAAAACTGAAACTGACTTTTTAAAGATTTCGTTTGTTGGCGCGGGGCACGGCAGCTGCAGCTTCTAACTTCTTGTTTACCTGGCGCAGTGAAAACCAAATTCATTTCCGCAAGTAGGCGTAAATTAAGCTCTTGTTTTTTTTACCTTCCTTACCCTCACCCCCTCCACGTTTTCTATCTATTTTATAACATTCAGTCGCAGGCCCTAAAGTCTGGCCGGCACCCCTGATACCACAGCGCCCAGATGCCCTGCTACCCTGGATAGACGAGACGGAACCCTTCGCTGCATCACTTGGTTTTAAGTGTATTGTGATTAATATTTTGTGTAAGTACTTACACGTATTTTTTCTGTATGAAGTACGCAAAAGCATTTTTTCACTCCTAATTTACATGTAGAAGATCATGGTATGGTAATGATACCATTATCATGCACTTGGTATGGTACATGAACTGAAAATTAAAATATGGATTTGATAAAACTAGACAACATCACATAAATTGCTCTGATCTTAGGATCAGTTCAAACACACCACAATTTTTTTTTATGTCAGTTTGTCACACGCATCGGTCACTCACTATAGAATTTCCGAGAAATTGCTAGTGCCTAGAAGCAGCACAAGAAACTCTGTCACTATTATCAGCCTCTTTTCAAATTAATATATTTACAAGTTCTGGTGCGACCTGGACCGTTTTAAATCCACATATTTAAAGATACTCACAGTGTAATAGGCCCTCTATAATTAACATGTAATTCAAGTTTATACACCAACCACCACCAGGACCAACATTGCGATAATGTTGGTCCCAAAAAGTTATTGCATGTGATCACCAGAATCAGCTCCTAGGAGGTTGTTGCTGATTTACACATAACCCATACAGGGTTATGTAACCGTAGATAGATACTGTAGCTGTGTAGTAGGTATTATCTATTATTAATACCATAATGTTATACCCAAAATAATGCAACTAAACAATTGAGTTTGAGTTTTAGATTCGGGGTTGATGTTATACGTATTTACACACTAGGTAAGTAGGTAGGTACATATTGCACGCAATACTATCTGCTTACCGGTATCCGCGTGCCTGTAAAATATAACACTAGTTACTAGTTTTCTATAAAGTTTGCAGCCAGCCGTCTAGTATGCCAGTACTGCATCAACTGCATGATTCCACAAGTTATTTAGAAAATATTTTTTGATGAAAAAAATAAAACCGACTTCACAAACTAAAAAGCTAAAAATAATATTAACACAAAAGTACCTAATCAGTTACTTTAGGAGGCTAACGAAAACATTGAAACTCTCATCGGCTGGCAAGTCGGTTTTATTTTTTTTATAAAATTTACTTATTTCATCAATTTTTAATGATAAATCCTTAGCAAAATACACGATAAGAGTGCAAACAAAAGTTAACCCCCGATTCCCCCCGATTTCATCCCCTATTCTTCCACCCTTAGGGGTGATATTTTTTCCGCAAATGCTTATTATAGTATCTTTGATGTTTATGCTATTCAATAAAAAAAGAATTATCAAAATCGGTTTAAATTTGTCGAAGATATTGGGTAAGTAACATAGATACAAGAAAGACGGAGCAAAACATTATTTGAGTATATATTTTGTTATTTTCTCAAAAACCGCTTAATCAATTTTGATAAAATTTATATGAGACTACCATTTTTTGTTTGGAATTCAATCATCAAAATCGATTCATAATTGGCGGAGTAATCACGTAACATACATACAAAAAAAACGTACAGTTGAATTGAGAACCTCCTCCTTTTTAACCGACTTCAAAAAAGGAGGAGGTTCTCAATTCGTCGGTATCTTTTTTTAAAAAAATTTTTGTATGTATGTTCAGCGATCATTCGTTACCAGGTTAACCGATTTCGATAGTTCTTTTTTTGTTCGAAAGGGAATACTTTCGGAATGGTCCCATATAAATTTGATCAAGTTTTGATGATGGGATCTATAAGAAAATCATCAAACATTGCATGAACTCCATACCGTGCCAACTGATTTTGTACCTATGTTGCCCAATATCTTCGGCGTTTGTGAACCGATTTTGATGATTCTTTCTTTATCGAATAGCTTATACTTAGGGATGAAATCGGTGTTCAGCCATTAACTTATGTTTGCACTCAAATTATTCGTTTTGTTGAGGATGTACCACTAAAAATAGATGAAATAAGTAAAATTTTATAAAAAATTAAAAAATAAAAACCCGACTACAAAAAACTAAAACGCTAAAAATAATCTTAACACTTACAGTTACTTTTGGAGTCGGTGCAAACAAAAACATTAAATCTCTCATCGGCTGGCACCGACTCCAAAAGTAACTGATTAGGTACGTAAGTGTTAAGATTATTTTTAGCGTTTTAGTTTTTTGAAGTCGGGTTTTTATTTTTTTTTATAAAATTAACTTATTTCATATATTTTAGTGAAAAATCCTAATCAAAACAAATCTTACGAGTGCAAACATAATTTAACTGCTGAACACCGATTTCATTTCCTATTTTTCCACCCTTAGGGGTGAATTTTTTTCTAAAAATGTTTGATTATAGTATCTTTGAAGTATAAGCTATTCATTAAAAAAAGAATCATCAAAATCGGTCCACATTTAACAAAGATATTAGGTAAGATAGATACTAAAATCCGTTGGCGTGGTACGGGTTCATGCAATGTTTGATGATTTTCTTATAGATCCCACCATCAGATTCAACCAAATTTATATGGGACCATTCTGAAAGTATTACCTTTCAAACAAAAAAATAATTATCGAAATCGGTCAACGCAGTAACGAATGATCGCTGAACATACATAAAAAAAAAAAAAAAAAAATAGATACCGACGAATTGAGAACCTCCTCCTTTTTTGAAGTCGGTTAAAAAGTAAACCGACTTCAAAAAACTGAAAAGCTAAAAATAATATCAACACATAAGTACCTAATCAGTTACTTTTGGAGTCGGTGCAAACGAAAACATTCAAACTCTAATCGGATGGCACCGACTCCAAAAGTAACTGATTAGGTACATAGGTGTTGATATTATTTTTAGCTTTTCAGTTTTTTGTTTGATGTCGGTTGAAAATAAAGGAGGCGCTGATGCTGTCCATGTATCATGCCGAGAACCTTGTACCTATGTCAGCATTAAAATGCGCTAATCTACTTAAATACCAGATTACAAATTTACCGACCGCTAGGTAGTTCGATTCCAATTGCCTACGATGACAAATATTTTGACAGTGAGCTTGTACGATGACCAAGGTTTGCTTGAACTGTCTTCAACAGTATGTCTGGGGTTTCCTAGATAGACAACCATTAACCAACCCCACTAAAACTACGCTAGTACTAGTTGGTAAACGCGCAAAATGACTTGTATTATACTATTCTATACTACTATTGCTTAATATGCCTTAATTTTAAAATATACTTATACCTATTAGACTACACATTTATAAATACATTTTAACAATCACACCAATAATATCTAGCCCAAAACTAACATAAGTAGGTTTTAAACTTGTACATTGCGACCAGGAGACGTATTTTTGAAGCATTAGAAATGAATCTCAAATTCGAACACGAAAACAATTCGTGTATGAAATTCATTTCTATTGCTCACGATTTTACGCATTTTTGAATTACTCGAAATAGGTGTTACTATTTAATTGAAATCTTGTAACTATTTTTGTTTCACGCAGAAAATATTATAAACCATAAAGCAAAAACTCATTAACGAACGTAAATAAAAAGTTATTATGTCAAGTTTCTGTCAAACATACGTTTACTTGTCAATGTAATTATTTCGTACTTTCTACTAGTAGAAAAAAAAAACGAGTAGTCGTTGCAGAATTCACTGAATGAATTTTCAAAAATAGTGATTTTAGGAATTCGCATGCGAATCTTGCGATTTCGTATTCGAATTGGAATTCGCATGATTCAAAAATACGTCTCCTGACAACAGACAGATAGATAGACGTAAAAACACTCATGACTACTTACAGTTAGTTCAAATGCCGAGAGCTTGTCACACTGATCCTCCTACCACAGAATACTTAATACGTAGTACCTACTACGAGTACTTACCCTTGTGGAATTCTAACCCGCGACCGCTGGCTCTGTAGTCCGGAGCTCGAACCATCAGACCAAGGTCGTCAGTATTATACGTAACTATTAATTCTGTATTATCAATTTTGTTCTGAGGCATTAGTATATGTCGTACCTACCTATAGCTCTTTATAGGATATATGCTCGATGGTCTGCGGCGGGGCTAGTATTTGGTTTGAAAGTCACGCACCGCACGGCCCTAGTCGCAGTCTCGCAGTCGATCGAGGGCAGTCGTCTCGACCGCACATACCGCACGGTGTTAATTACGTAACGCAACTCGAATCGTCGAACTTGCAGCTTACCATAACCTATGGAAGTAGTGGAGAGCTTGGTACCACACGATGCGCAGAGGCAGTTGGTGTTTTTTGTCAACGGAAAAAAAGTAAGTTACCTTAATCTGTGTAAGCCGTTAAGCTCACCACGATGTAATATTTGTATTTAAATACATATGAAAGTAAATCACGCATCTCTAACGCGACGCGATAATAGGAACATTTTTATTTTTAAAAGTTTGTTCCTAATCTTTAATACTCATGGAGCAATCTATTTCCACGATATTTACATATAATGGATGAATTCAATTTTCCTGGAGAAAACCTTCAGATAATTTCGTCACGTAGACGATATCGCGGGCTGACCAGACTGCCATTCTATACGAGATGTTTGTATTACTTAGTCAAATCTGTAAAGTATCCGTATGACAATTACAAATTAGTCACTTTATTTTCTGTTAAATGGTTAAACACAGTTTCATGTAATACGGGTATTTAATGTTTAAGTTCAATTTTCTACGAATACAATCGAACCCACCATGGTACCTACTTGGGGGAGGTACAAGACCTCCTTTATGCTTTGTGTAGGTAGTTAATAATACTATGGGAATTCCCCTATAGGTATAGGGGATATATATAACCAACTACTTTAGTGAGTATTTATTGTTAGCACTGCTTACAAATATTGGTTATACTGATTAAGTAATGACAAAATGCTGATAGTAACACTGTCTTAGGGGCTGATTCTGGGCTGAGACATGTTTTTCTGAAAGACATAAATTTAAAAAAAAACGCTTTCCCAACAAAGGACATCATTTTATGGTTTCGTATAATGGGGTTATATCTTACTATTAACAAGTTTCTACATATACTGTCTGGTTAAAATTGTAACAATAAGAGAAATATCCTAACTAATAATCTTCAATGAGCACCATTAATTATTTTTTGGACCTTTGGTCCTCATACAATAAACGTGGTGGTTAAGTTTATAAGTTTTACCTACTTAGTGACGCAAACTCTAAGAAAAATAACAAATAAGTAATAAATTATAGGACAAGTAAAAGAAAACCGGCTAAGTGCGTGTCGCGCCAATGTTCCGTAGTTTCCCGTCACAAAATGCGGTATTATTTGCTACCTGTTTTACAGAATTAACAACATAATCTAAGTCATTTTCTTCTCCACTTTAACAACAATCTTAGTAATTGAACTTGTGAAGCTTACCTAGGTGTGGAATTAGTTTTTTTTTAACTTCCATAATATATACATAATTATACATAGTCAGGTTATAAGTTCTGTCACACAATAAAAACTTTTGAATTTAGAATGCTGGCCACAAAAAAGTTTATTGAATTCGAATTCAGAATTTTTCATGAAAATAAAAACGTGTACTTTTTAGAATTTTCCTCATTTTTAAATATGGAGTGGACACTTAAAGTAGACCGTGTCGCGGTTATTGCGTTGCATCGTTGCGGTTACGCGCCAATTCAGATTTTCGACTTACTGAAAAATTTGAATATAACCAAAAGATTCGTTTATCGTACCATAAAACGATACAATGAAGACTCTAGTGTAGATGACAGGTCAAGAAGTGGTCGCCCTCGCTCTGTTAGGACTCCAGCAGTGATAAAAGCTGTGAAGGCGCGAATTCAAAGAAATCACATACGTAAGCAGAAACTGTTGGCCCTTTAGATGGGGTTAAGCAGGACCACGGTGAAAAGGGTGTTAAATGAAGACTTAGGGCTTAGGGCATATCGAAGAAAAACAGGACATCGTTTGGACGCTCGTTTAATGGACCTGAGACTGAAAAGATGCCGCGCTTTGTTGAAGCGGTACGCGGGAAAAAAGCATCGGGATATTCTTTTTTCGGATAAAAAAATTTTTACCGTGGAAGAGAGCTACAACAAACAAAATGATAAGGTGTACGCACACAGCAGTGAAGAAGCTAGCAACCGTATTCCGCGTGTCCAACGAGGTCATTTTCCATCCTCGCTCATGGTTTGGTTGGGAGTCTCTTACTGGGGCTTAACTGAGGTATATTTTTGTGAGAAAGGCGTAAAAAAGAATGCAGTTGTGTATCAAAATACAGTCCTTAAGAACCTTGTGGAACCTGTTTCTCATACCATGTTTAATAACAGGCACTGGGTATTCCAACAAGATTCTGCGCCAGCTCATAGAGCGAAAAGCACACAAGACTGGCTGGCGGCGCGTAAAATCGACTTCATCCGGCACGAAGACTGGAGGGCCAGTCCAGATTTGAGTCCGTTAGATTACAAGATATGGCAACACTTGGAGGAAAAGGCCTGCTCAAAGCCTCATCCTGATTTGGAGTCACTCAAGGCATCCTTGATTAAGGCAGCCGCCAATATTGACATGGACCTCGTTCGTGTTGCGATAGACGACTGGCCGCGCAGATTGAAGGCCTGTATTCAAAATCGCGGGGGTCATTTTGAATAAACTTTATTACCATATGAATCTATGTTTTATTAAGTTCATTTTGCTATATAAATGGTTACATAAATAATAAACATGTCTAAATTATTTCATATTACACATGTGACAGAACTTATGACCTGATTATGTAGGTATAGTATCGTCGTGTCGTGTTTTTGTACATTTCACACTTAATGTACACTTAAAACCATAATAATAAGCAAACGGATCTCTAACTCAAAAATGTTGTGTGCACACGCAAAATATTATTAAATGACCTATTCAAAGACTGGGGACAGCCAATGACTTGAACCCCACACTATGCGATAGACGAGAATTAAAAAAAATCTCCACTGTTCTGTACCTACGTGTAGGGGAGGTACATAAAAAAAATATATATCAAGATTTTATTCTTCTACTTTTAAACTATAAGGGTTCCAATTCCATTATGATAAAAGTTTAGTCTGCAGAGCATTATCTACCCAAAATTATGAGAAAAATGGTAAAAGTTTGTCAAAAGATTTGAAATTCCCGTTTCACCACTTACTGACCGCAGACAACAGGAGAATTAAAATAGCCCCATGTAGGTACCATTTATTCTTTGTTATTTTATAAGTACGTTTAGTGTGTTTTTAAGTTTTAAAAAAAAGTCAGGAGCTAAGAACCCAGGTCCAAGTATTTTTAGTTATTTTTGAAATTACGACTCGATCTACTCGCCTGGAACTACTTTAACTTTTGACCAAAACTCATTGTACTTGTGTCAAAGTCAGGATGAAAACTTTTTTAAGCAAGAAATTATTTTTCAATAGGCCATAGCGATTATAACAACAAACAAAAAACGACGGAAAAACACGTAATAGAGAACATCAATGATTTTAACCTGCACACTAAGAAAAGTCCCGAAAACATGAAAAAATAAGTCGATGACTACAAAATATAGCTGAACTTACTACATGGGGTGATTCGGATAGGTCTCCGCGGTAACAACTGTTTAGGTCACCTTGTATATTTATTTTCAGCTTAAGTACTTATAGCTAGTTTTATTTCTACCTACCTTGTTATTGTCAGATGTTGTCAGAACACACAGAAAAGAAATCTCTACGTTCTGTGGCTATTGTCTCTCGTTCTAATTAACATCACAAACACTTTAAAACTTTTGTTTGTTGATGTGTTTAATAAGATGGAAAATAAGCATGACAAAAAAGTTTAAAATACATAACTTACTTTAAAAAATACAAGTAAATTGTTAACTTACTTACATGTTATTATTTAAACAAGTAGGTAAAACTCGTACATGTTACAGTCAAAACTCATAACTAGTAAAACTAATTTTGACTGCCGAAATCGGTAAAAAAATAATAAGTACGCGTTACCTAAGCTACACCATGCCCATTTTACGAAGTAAGTACCTACATAATTAAGTAAGTAATTTAGATCCCTCTATCCAACTTATTACGAGTATTGCGAGCGAATGTTTTGACGTAAAAAAAAATAAAAACCGACTTCAAAAAACTAAAACGCTAAAAATAATCTTAACACTTAAGTACCTAATCAGTTACTTTTGGAGTCGGTGCAAACGAAAACATTGGTCTCTCATTGACTGGCACCGACTCCAAAAGTAACTGATTAGGTACTTAAGTGTTAAGATTATTTTTAGCGTTTTAGTTTTTTGAAGTCGGTTTTTATTTTTTTTATAAAATTTACTTATCTCATCCATTTTAGTGATAAATCCTAATCAAAACAAATCTTACGAGTGCAAACATAATGTAACTGCTGCACACCGATTTCATTTCCTATTTTTCCACCCTTAGGGGTGAAATTTTTCCCAAAATTTTTTATTATAGTATCTTTGAAGTATAAGCTATTCATTAAAAAAAGAATCATCAAAATCGGTCTACATTTGGCAGAGATATAGGTAAGATAGATACTAAAATGAGTTGGCGTGGTACGGAGTTTATGCAATGTTTGATGATTTTCTTATAGATCCCATCATCAGAATTTAACCAAATTTATATGGGACCATTCTGAAAGTATTACCTTTCAAACAAAAAAATAATTATCGAAATCGGTCAACGCAGTAACGAATGATCGCTGAACATACATAAAAAAAAAGAAAAAAAAAAAAAAAAGATACCGACGAATTGAGAACCTCCTCCTTTTTTGAAGTCGGTTGAAAATCGTTACAATAGTCATAATGACCACAGACACCACAGTGACCACAGTCACCACAGTGAAGTATTTAAAGGGTGGTGATTTAGGTTTTCGTAAAAATTGCAAAAATGCGACTTTCTAGCTAGCTAGCTGGCTAGCTTCAGTTCTTCCCGCGCTTCGTCTAAGTAGACCTCAGAAGTCATGCAAGACATAATATTCCAAGTAAACCAAAAACGGGATGAAAATTATTCTACTTACGTGTTAAGCTGGATACGTGTATCAAATTTCAGTTTAGTTCTTCCGCTAAACCTTTTAATCGTGGTTGAGAAACATATTTATATTTATAATTCTTTTTGACTAACTTTACAATGAAAACAAACTGGAGGGAATTTCCTATGATTTATGTAGTAACTTACCTAAAATAGGATATGACATTTTAAAGACGAGTCGACCTGCATGTTTCCTAAGGAGGAAGGAGGAGGAGAAAAGGAGCACGTCTAACTCCATAGAAATTAGAAATACCTACTTGCAAATTAAAAAACTCCAGAAAACCAAGTAAACCTCCAAAATGATCGGTTCAATAAATCTTTAATTTCAGGTTGTGGAGCATCATCCCGATCCAGAGGCGACTCTGCTGTGGTACTTGAGAAAGAAACTTCACCTAATTGGAACGAAGTATGGCTGCGGCGAAGGGGGCTGCGGAGCTTGCACTGTCATGGTGTCCCATTACCTGACGCATGAAAAAAGAATCAAGTATCCTTTACTAGTTAATTAATTAATATCAATGGTTTCTTGTTAGACAATCTCTCCGTCAGATTATAAGTACCTATACTACTCGAGAATAAAACAGCTCAATGGAAGTAAAGCCTAGGTTTCTTTACCAAAAATATGTTTTATTGTGACGTCACATTATAGGCTGAATTGATTTGGCGGTATTTTAATAGTTCAGTATTTTTATTTTAGTTTCAAATATGGCTATTTATAATATCTATTAATATTACCTACTAATTGAACAGACACTGTTAAGTAAAATAATTTTGTCTGCTTTCATGTGGAGCGGTGCGGTGTGATGAACTAAACTCGCGGTTCTTTCGCAGTATATTTTGTTACATAAAAAGCAATCACAATGCATTATTATGTGCAGTTGACTCCAAAAACTTTTATCCACTTTTGACAGATGTGAACTTAAGGTGAAATAAGGGAGAACAATTTTTCTAGTCCTCCATGAAAATACTTTCAAAGTCATGGTTGAAGTCATGGTCAAACGAAAACATAGAATCTCTCATCGACTGGCACCGACTCCAAAAGTAACTGATTAGGTACGTAAGTGTTAAGATTATTTTTAGCGTTTTAGTTTTTTGAAGTCGGTTTTTTTATTTTTTATAAAATTAACTTATTTCATCTATTTTAGTGATAAATCCTAATCAAAACAAATCTTACGAGTGCAAACATAATTTAACTGCTGAACACCGATTTCATTTCCTATTTTTCCACCCTTAGGGGTGAATTTTTTTCCAAAAATGTTTGACTATAGTATCTTTGAAGTGTAAGCTATTCATTAAAAAGAGAATCATCAAAATCGGTTCACATTTGGCAAAGATATTAGGTAAGATAGATACTAAAATCAGTTGGCGTGGTACGGAGCTCATGCAATGTTTGATGATTTTCTTATAGATCCCATCATCAGAATTCAACCAAATTTATATGGGACCATTCTGACAGTATTACCTTTCAAACCAAAAAATGATTATCAAAATCGGTCAACGCAGTAACAAGTGATCGCCTTACAACATACATTAAAAAAAAAGATACCGACGAATTGAGAACCTCCTCCTTTTTTGAAGTCGGTTAAAAAGGTGCATTTTACGCTTTCTGAGCAACCGGCGGCAAATTAAATGCTATGTAATTAATATCATGTTGAATATGACACCTTCTTAGTATAAGGGAGACTTTAGTCTGTAATGTAATGTGATTAATAATTATATAAAGTAATAGAACATAATTATAACTTCGTTAAAAGCGCTAATCTGTTACTAAAACGTTAAAGAGTAACATTTTTTAAGAATAAACTGGGCGCTTTGTTAACCCTAGATAGCTAACCTTCTGGTGTACTCTATTTAAGCTAATCCGTCGAAACGACGGGTATTTGATTATTATATTTGTTTGGATGATATAATTATAAAATCGTATTTTTAATAGTTTTATTCTTAGATATGATTGTAAATAAAAAAGCATTGCAAGGTGTATCACGTAGGGTGTATCACCATCACGGCGTATCACCTATCTTATTTATTATAACGCACCGCCTTTTTGTAATAAAATATTGTGCAAGTAAACAAAAAACAAACAATAAAACCAGTTCATTTCTGTAAATAGGCCTGATTAGGCACTTTTACATGTGCCATTTGTTTTACCCTACTACTGCTTCCGGACAATATCATGGGCTGGCGCCGAGAAGAAGCAGCGCAAGAAACTCGGTCACTGTTGTCAGCCTTGTTTTTAAATACATAGTATGTTTACAAGAAAATAATTCCAAATGTTTTTGTCATTTTATTAGTTACTTTCTTAATCTTTTTCATATGACAAGGGTCATATAATATTTTTAATAACAATAGGCTAGTTGACACTTTTTAAAAATAGGTCTTAAATTGTTAATAAGTGTTCCATTAGACCGAAAAAAATTGATTGTATTTTTTTAAGACTTAGAAAACTAGAAAACTTTAATTTTAAAATAATATTTTCAGAAACAGACGAAAACGCTGTCGGCCATTTTGGTCAATAGATTATCTGTGCCATGACGTAGTCTCTCTAGTAAAACAAACAAACAACTTAACGTCTTTAAGAATACAACCTCTCTGAATTAATCAAACATTATTTCTAATAATTTACACAAAAAATGTAGTTTAGTAGGTAGTTAGTTAGTAGTGTAGTTATAGTTTAAATCTATAGTTTGCAGTTTCAAATTATAGATTAAAAAATATTTTTTTAAATTTGATTTTTACAGCCATCTTCTACTTTTAAGTATTGAAATCGATATACTCGTATTTGGGTTCCTAAAGTAAAATACTATATGAAATAATTGTTTGTTTAATTAATTTTGATATAAGTCAACTAGCCTATTTAACGACCTTCGTAGCCGAAGGGCATTCATACCCGACTTGGTGTCGCTATCTCTGAGGTCCCGGGTTCGATTTAGGAAAATCTATTTTCTATATTGACTCAGGTCTGGGTGTTGTGGTACCGTCGTTTTTCTGATTTCTGTAATACAAGTGCTTTGGCTACTTACTATGGATCAGAACAATTTATGTAATGTTGTCCAATATAATATCCTTAACACTGATACCAGACACATAGCTGTAAATGCATGTTTGACCCCGGTATGTGCGATGCATGGTTTGGCGGTAACCACAGTGGAAGGCATCGGATCAACACAAGATCGCTTACATCCGGTTCAAGAGAGATTAGCTAAAGCACATGGCTCGCAGTGCGGGTTCTGCACGCCTGGCATCGTGATGTCCATGTATACTTTACTCAGAAACAAACAAAAAATTGATTACGCAGACATGGACACAGCTTTGCAGGGAAACCTTTGCCGATGTACAGGTTATCGGCCAATAATTGAAGGATTTAAAACATTTATAGAAGGATGGGAACGAAATTATGTCCCTAACACAAAACAAACACCTTGCATCATGGGCAAGGAATGCTGCCAGTTAAAAGGTGCTGAAAATAGTGAGAAAGATAAATTATTTAACAAATCAACTTTTGTGCCATACGACTCAAGTCAAGAACCTATTTTTCCTCCTGAACTTAAAGTAAATCATACGTACAATGAAGAATATCTTTATTATAGGGGGGAAAACGTTACATGGATTAGACCAAAAAACCTTAAAGAACTTCTTATGTTAAAAAATAAATTAGATCATGGCAAAATTGTCGTTGGAAATACTGAAATAGGAGTAGAAGTAAAATTTAAGAAGAAAAATTACCCATTCCTTTTGTCTCCATGTAATATCGAAGAACTAAACTTTTGTAGAGTCAATGAAGACGGAATTGTAGTTGGTGCTACAGTCACCCTAACAGACTTGCAAACATTTCTGGAAAATAGTATAACAGACTTATTTTGCAAAGGAAACATTTATGAAGCTATTTCTGATATGCTCCATTGGTTTGCTGGTAATCAAGTTCGTAATGTAGCTTCACTTGTAGGAAATATAATCACAGCCAGCCCGATATCAGATCTAAATCCTATTTTAATGGCATCTGCCGCCATTCTTAACGTAGCCAGTCTAAAAGGACATAGGAGGATAGTTATTGATGAACATTTCTTTAGTGGGTATAGGAAAACAAAAGTTGATACTAAAGAAGTCGTTGTATCAGTTGAAATCCCATTGACTAAAAGTAATCAGTTTTTTAAAGCGTACAAGCAAGCAAGAAGAAAAGATGATGATATTTCAATAGTAACGGCGGCTTTTAACGTTACGTTTGAAGAAGATTCACCAGATATCGTTTCTGAAGCACGATTATGTTATGGCGGTATGGCACAAACGACGGTGCTTGCAAAACAGACATCCAGTTTGCTAAAAGGACTTAAATGGGATAAAAAAATGTTAGATGTGGTTTATGATTCTTTAATAAAAGAAATGGAATTAGGGGTATCAGTACCAGGAGGAATGGCGAGCTATCGCAAGTCATTGTGTCTTAGCTTATTCTTTAGATTTTATCTCTTTGTGTCACAACATATAAATAAATTTAACAATTACAAAATAAGTCACAATCATGTTAGCGGTGCTGGTGAAATACCTGTTCTGCCACCGAGTAGTTCACAATACTTTGAAATCAAAGAAAATATATCTTCCTTTGATACCGTTGGAAAGCCCATACAGCATGCCTCGGCTTTTAAACAAGTAACTGGGGAAGCAGTCTATTGCGATGACATTCCAAGCGTTGATGGAGAACTCTATTTGTGCTTGGTGTTCAGTAAAGAAGCACACGCTAGAATAAAATCCATAGATGCCACTAAAGCATTATCACTCCCAGGTGTAGAAGCTTTTCTTTCTGCAGCGGATTTAGATGACGAATACAATAAAATGGGCCCTATACTAAAAGACGAAGAAATATTTACTAAAGAAGTAGTGACAAGTCGTTCTTGTGTTATTGGTGCTATAGTTGCCCAGTCTGAAAAAATTGCCAGAAAGGCCAAAGAATTGGTTACGGTTATTTATGAAAAAATAGAACCGGTCATTATTAGTATAGAAGACGCTATAAACCATAAATCATTTTATAGCGACCATCCACGTGTTTTAAAAAAAGGTGATGTGGTTGATGCAATACAAAAACATAGTCATCTTGTGCAAGGGGAGATCAGGACTGGAGCACAAGAACATTTTTATCTAGAAACAATGTCCGCATATGCTGCGAAGAAGGAAGACGAACTTGAAATTATTTCTACGACTCAAAATCCTGCGGAAATTGCGGTTGGTAGATTGATATTTGCTTTTAAAACATTATGGAACTATTAGACAAGTCACATATTTAGGATTCTAATAGGATCCTTTTTAAAATCATGCTTCATTAATATTACCTGGTTAACAACTGTTAAAATTGACTGTAAAATGTGCCGCAGCTAATAAAAGTATAATTGTTTCAGCAATTCGTGTCTGAGGCGCTATGCATACCCAAACATAAAATTATATCGAAGGTGAAACGGCTCGGAGGAGGATTCGGAGGAAAGGAGACAAGAGCTTCAATATTAGCTGTTCCCGTAGCCATTGCGGCTTTTAAGCTGAAGAAACCTATCAGAGCAGTGCTAGACAGAGATGAAGATATGCAGGTCACTGGTTATCGACACCCGTGTTTGATAAAATATAAAGCCGCGTTCGATAACGATGGAAAGATTACAGCAGCTGTGTTTGATGTCTACGTCAATGCTGGAAATTCTATAGATATTTCACCTTCTGTAAGTTATGTTATCTCGTACATAAGTTGAGGGCAGTATTAGTACCTGAGTAGAACTGCAGAATGCAAGATATTTACGACGACAGCTTGGTCTAGTTGTTCGCGCTCCGGACTTTTGTAATCCGGAGCGCGAACTAGGCGAGCTAGGCGATTGCGGGTTCGAATCCCGCAAATAGCAAAAGTTGTTTTTTGTAAATATAAATAATTTAATTGTTTCCAGTTGTTGCCCACGACTTCGTTCGCGTATTCTCCAATTTTATTTAGGAAACTTCCCCGGCATGCCTACAACAACTCGCCAAAGTTGATCAATGGTTTAGGAGTGCATAAGGGACTAAAATATAACATTGTTTTTATATAAAAGACAACTCCTGACTCACTCATTTATCCACTGACTGATTCATCAACGCCCAGCCCAAACCCTTGAATCTAGAATGATGAAACTTTTCACAGAGATTCCTTTAATAACATAGACAAGGAATAAAAACGGATTTTTGGAAATTTGTATGTAAAAATGACGATTACAGTTTGTATGAAAGTTCATCATTTCTGAAGTTAGAAAGATATAAATTCGTATTTAAGCTACTATTTGTAAATAAAAAAAAACTGTTTTCGGAGTTTTTGGGGAAATGCATCCCTAATGGGGTGAAATTGAGTGGGTAAATTTATATGGGAAAATATTTTTTTTGTAATCTATGGACTTGAAATTTGACACAAATACTCACTAACAAAAATAAATGAATACCTGTTTCATTTGTCAACTTGCATCCCTTTAGAGGGTCAAATGGGGGATGAAAGTATGTATGTAAAATCTTAATCTAGCCCAAATGGCTTAGGATAGAGAGTTAAAATTTAGTCACTAGCTATAATTTGTGACATAAATGCTTACCAAAAGTATTGACATGGGTTGAATTTTAATACAATCCCAAGAGAGTAAAATAGAGGGAAGAGGTCTCAAAACTACTTACAATACAGCCTTTTTTTTTAAAAAAACCTTTTTTAGAGAAATGCGTGTAAGATAACTCCTGCGTACCAGTTGTAAAGCTATAAATTAGCTTACTTTTGTTTCGATTATGAGGCCCGGGTTAGATAGGTAGGGACCGTATTTACTTAGTAAGGGTGATTCACCTTGGACTTCATCATCATTAAAGTCGTTCTCTGACATTACTAAGAGACGTTCGTTAGTTAAAGAATTTCTGTGACAAACTAAATTACACTTATAATAAGTTACTTACTTACAGTTAGTGCTGTGCCCGCGGCTTCGCCCGCGTGAAATACGGCTTGTCACCTTTTATTTAACTCCCATAAAAGGTAAATTAACAATAGTAGGTAGCCTATGTCATTCTCTGACTCCAAAATTACCACAATGCAAAAAATCATATCGATCCCTTGTTTTGTGAAAAACAAAAACAAATCTTCACAAGAACCGTACATTTTTCTGAATAAAAAGTAGCCGATGTGCTATTCCAGTCTATAATGTATCTCTGTCCCACATTTCATCCAGATCCGTTTCGCCGTTCTAGCGTGCGTGATTGAATACGACTGATTGCTTTATAGTCGCCATAGTATAAGCTCTGTTTAGTTTGGGGCTAGATATATGTGATTGTTAGAAAAAAAAAAAAAAAAATTTAATCCCATTCCAGGGTCAGAAAAGTGACGTCCAAAAATTTTTTTTTGGTGCCTTGTGTTGAGAGGTATCTAAATCACACCTATGTATGTTCTACAATTTTTCGTAGTTTTTGAGTTACGATTTTTTTTATGAATTTTTGAAACCTAGAAAAATTGTAGGTTTCTTCGAATTTATTTTGCAGCTAAACCTCTATGAACTGTGCATTTATGCATAAAATAAACAGCCTCATAACTTTAATGGAAGTTACTACAAAATTGACCTAAACTTGAGAAATTATGATAAGTGATTTATTATTAAAAATTTCAACTTAAAATAAAAAATCTAAACTGATAATTTCTTAGTTTCTAAGTAGTTTCAGAAAACGCGTTTGACTCTAAGCTTTCATAATAATAGTAACGGGGTACCCTTACGGCTAGCTCACCTGAGTAGCCCGTTAACATGTAGGAACTAATTTAGGCCCTTGTCCGCGGCTTCCGGTGAGGGATGTGTGCCTACTTAAGGTTATCCTACGGGGAATATAATCGAGCCCCATACAAGCGGCGAACCCGCTAGTGGTGGCGCCGACGGGACCGGAACTGCCGAAACAGGCCGGACCGCTTTCTAGCGGGCCCGATCTGGGGGTGAGTCGGACTCTGGCCTCAAGGGCGCCTCTATAGGCTCGGACCTCGGCTTGGGCCGTCGTCCGTAGGGTGGGCAGGGGAAAAACGGCCAGGCACATGTCTGTGTCGGCCGAAATGAAATACGGGTCCTCGCACCCTTCGGCGGGTGCGGTGATGCGAACTAAAATGTTGTGCAGTACTTGAAGTGCTTAAGGCGGTGTTGGCTGTTGTTCTACAATACGCGGTGTAGGAATCGTCAGGGTCGTCCAGAACGTGCCGAGGCCGACGGAGTCGGGCAGCGACATCCTCCTGGGGCGTGTACGTGGCGGCTTTGACTATGAGCGGATTGGAGTGGTTTTTTGCCTTATCAAAGAAGCGCTGAGACGCTTCTTTCATATATTGGGCTACTGAGGGCATGTCGAAATCGCACACCGGACTTTTTTTTATGGACGGACCTATCGCTGAGTGCCTTTGAGGAAGACATTCGTCAGCTTAACCCGGGCAGTTGTGGCGTGCGCTGAAGGCGCACAGCCTAGGTCCGCCCCGCTAGCGGTCGCCGCGACCCGGCCGAGTGTGAGGCTTCGCGCAGCGAAGCCTCAGACTCGTACGTGTCGAGCCCCATACTAGCAGGCGTGATCGGGCCAATGTGGAGTGCAAAAGGCACCCTACCAAGCGGCGAACCCGCTAGTGGTGGCGCCGACGGGACCGGAACTGCCGAAACAGGCCGGACCGCTGCCGGGCTCCTTTCTAGCGGGCCCGATCTGGGGGTGAGTCGGACTCTGGCCTCAAGGGCGCCTCTATAGGCTCGGACCTCGGCTTGGGCCGTCGTCCGTAGGGTGGGCAGGGGAAAAACGGTCAGGCACATGTCTGTGTCGGCCGAAATGAAATACGGGACCTCGCACCCTTCGGCGGGTGCGGTGATGCGAACTAAAATGTTGTGCAGTACTTGAAGTGCTCACACCGGACTGGCCGCTGCAGTGCCTTATATAGGCCTCGCGGCGGTCGCTTCAGTATGGCAATCGGTTTCGGTAGGGTTATCGGGTGGCTTCGTAACTTGGACGGGTTGTCGTGCGACCGGTCTACGTCACACTCCCTCCCTTGTTTCGGAGATTTTTATCTGTAAAAATCACAAGATCCGGTACACAAGTTGTCTAGTTACTTACTATACAAGATTCGGGTTCTGACTTATTTTAGGGCTCATTAAATTAAATAGGTAAACTTGACTTCATATCGGTATCTGCTCAATTACATTATACAACTGTGTCTGGACAGGTCTATAAATAATGTTAAATCAGTGTTACAACAACTGGCTAAAAACTTAGATGCGTCCTCTTCTCTGGACATTTTCCCGTATCTGCGCATAAGCGTCTGTATTTCTATCATATAATCTATAAAGTTTTGTCGGTCATGTTGTGTTTTATCGATTTTGCCCAGGAGATCTCTTTGGTAATTTAACGGGACGAAAGTTGCTTTGAAACACTCTACGAATTCTTCCCATGTTTTCCACGAATTTTTATTGTTCCGGAACCACAGCACAGCCTTACCTTGTAGGAACCGGGGTAAAACTTTTAGTACTCTGTCTAGTTCCACCTCACTTGATGCTGTTAGTTCGTCCAGCCGTTCCAGGAATTCGACTGGGTCGTTGTATGTGTTGAAACTTAGATTCCACTTGGACACTATATTATGGCTCTGTTCTGCGTTGTTTGACATGTTTGGCTTGTTATTTATTGTTTCTTCGTCTACCTTTTTGTCTTGTGACATCTGTGCGTCTTCAAATTCTGTGTCTGTTTGCTGGTCGAGTTTTCAGCGGGTTGGATTAATATCTGCGGTGGCGACGTTGGCTGGATATCTGTCCTTATCGCCTCGGCGAGATCGTGCCGTAGATCTCGTACTGTCAAGCCTTCGGTTTGTAGATTTCTTTTCTTACACTCCTCTTCGAGTTCGTGTTTCGTCAGGTAGTAGATCCACGACGTGGGTGGATTGGACATGCGGTCAGTCGGTCGGTCGTTGGGTTATTGGTCAATTTAACCTAATTTGGTCACTCCCTGGACGTTGCGCTCTTTCGGCAGTCTGCCTGGATGCGACGTCCTGGTAAGCGGCCTTTCCCCGAAGGTTTTTTATGAGTTTTTCCGTTGGGCGCCAATGTAACGGGGTACCCTTACGGCTAGCTCACCTGAGTAGCCCGTTAACATGTAGGAACTAATTTAGGCCCTTGTCCGCGGCTTGCGGTGAGGGATGTGTGCCTACTTAAGGTTATCCTACGAGGAATATTGACCAATGGAAACACACGGTTCAAATAACAACAAACGGTAATCTATATTTATCTTTCCACAAAGGTTTTTGCTTATAACTAGGTTCACTCTTAGATCTAGGCGCGACGTGGTTTCGCGATTATTGCGAGGGTAGGAGTATGACGCCAGAGGGGCGTTTACTGACGCGCTTTGAAATAGGGCTACGGTCGGCGGCGGTACGGTAAGCGTTAGTGCGGACGTTGGATTCGGGATAGTTCGGGAGAGGGTAGTTTAGGGATGCGAACGAAGGACTGCGCGCCTCGGAGGACCAGCTACAGTCGCGGTCGAACGCAGGGTTGGGGAAGGATCGGGAGAGGGTAGGTTAGGGATGCGAACGAAGGACTGCGCGCCTCGGAGGGCCAGCTACAGTCGCGGTCGAATGCAGGGGGACTGGCCGCTGCAGCGCCTTATATAGGCCTCGCAGCGGTCGCTTCAGTATGGCAATCGGTTTCGGTAGGATTATCGGGTGGCTTCGTAACTTGGACGGGTTGGCGTGCCACCGGTCTACGTCACATAATAATAAAAAAGTAGTACTTCATAGGCTTCGTAGGCTATTTAAAAAAAATCGTAACTCGAAAACTACGAAAAATCGTAGAACACACATAGGGGTAATTCAGATACCTCTCAACACGAGGCACCTAAAAACAATTTTTGGACGTCAGTTTTCTGGCTACCCTGTATTTAAGATGAGTTTTTAAATGTGTCAAAAGTATTTACCGAAATAAAATCAAATACATTCTTAATACTTTCCAGATGGTTGAAAGAACTATAATGCACGTGGACAACTGCTACTTTATACCAAACCTTGAAGCAAGGGGCTACCTTTGCAAGACAAATATGCCCTCCAACACTGCATTCCGAGGGTTTGGAGCACCAAAGGCGATGTTGGCAGCAGAGTGCATGATAAGGGAAGTAGCAGCAGCGTTAAATAAAAACTTCGAAGATGTGTTGATTACAAATCTCTACAAAGAGGGCGACCTTACACCTTACAATCAGGCGCTAACTTACTGCACAATATCAAGATGCTGGAAAGAATGTTTGGAATTGTCACAATATTGGGAAAGAAAGAAAGACGTAGCAGAATTCAATCGGTATGCCATTTATTTCTACTTCACTTGTAGTAACTAACTAACAGTAATCTATACTATGTAATCAAATCTTGAATGTCCTTTTTACCTACATTTAACTGTCATATCGATTTTAAAGTTTGTAAGATGTGATGTGACATTAGGATTATAATATAATAATTTAATGCCATTAAGCTACAACTAGCCACAAGTGGAACTCTTCAATGGCTACTAGTGAAACCCTAGAGATTGGGGTCATTTGATTTGTTTTGACAAGTCCCATACAATATAAGCGTGTAATAAGGGCGTAATATTTAAACAATGGAATTACCACAGAACAGGAATAACACGCTACGGTCCGCTGCGGGAATTACCCCCTAAAGGACGTTAACAAATATGATAGGACCTTATATGTTAATAGGATACGATATGATAGGACCTTAATTTGGCAAACGCGCCTTGGCAACCGTAGTGTAGTAGGAAGCCCCCTAGCTCGATGGACTAACGTCCTTAGGAAGGTAGCTGGCAGTAGATGGATGAAAAAAGCGAGATCGTGCTTTGTGGCGCTCTTTGGGGGAGGCTTACGTCCAGCCAGTGGACTGCAAAAGGCTGATATGATGATAGTGATGATGATAATGTATAATTGAAATTATGATTTTGGTGCTGAAACAGAATAATTCTGAATGGACCAACATCAAAATCTAAAGAAAAACAAATCATACAAATTCGATTTACAATTTTAGGTATAAGTACTACTTATATGTATTTATTTTATATGCTTTCACGTTTGTCCAATAGAAAAAAAAGTTGCTCGGGCCATTTTGAATCAAACTGTTTTTTTACCTTTACCCGTACTTAGATAAATGCAGTTGATGTGATAAATCTATTTAAAATCTAATTTATTATGTATTCATAAATTACAGATCTCACAGATGGAAGAAGAAAGGCATCACCATAGTCCCTACGAAATACGGCATATCTTTTCAAACCGATGTATTGATGCAAGGAGGAGCTCTGCTATTGGTGTATAATGATGGTTCAGTTTTGCTATCGATTGGAGGAATTGAAATGGGACAAGGGCTTTTTACTAAGATGATTCAAGTGGCTTCCAGAGCATTAGACGTAGACTATAATAAAATACACATCAGCGAAATGTCCACGGATAAAGTGCCGAATAGTTCACCCACTGCTGCCAGTGTCAGTTCAGATCTGTACGGTATGGCGATCATAAATGCTTGTAATGTATTAAATGAAAGGCTAAAACCCTATAAAGAGAGCAATCCTACTGGAAAATGGGAAGATTGGGTGTCAGCGGCGTATATGGACAGGGTGCACCTTTCAGCGACCGGATTCTATGCGGCTCCTAAAATCGAATTTGATTCTAAAACCAGCTCTGGCAAATTGTTTGAATACTTCACATACGGTGTCGCTTGTTCTGAGGTGATCATCGATTGTTTGACTGGGGACCATCAGGTGCTGAGAACTGATATAGTAATGGATGTAGGTGAAAGTCTTAACCCGGCAATCGATATAGGCCAGATAGAAGGGGCATTCATGCAAGGATACGGATTTTACACCATGGAAGAAATGGTGTTTTCTCCAAGTGGAGAAGCTCTGTCTCGAGGTCCGGGAGCTTATAAGATTCCTGGTTTTTCTGATATACCAAAAGTATTTAATGTTTCTTTACTGAAAGGAGCGCCGAACCCAAGAGCAGTTTATTCTTCTAAGGTAATTCGTAATGAATAACAGAAACAAAATTTGGCTAAATTGGTACCTAAAATTAGGATAATGACATCGAGTAATTCCAAGTTATCATTTCATTAGAATAACACCAGAAGTAAGGCATTCTTTTATTCATCATACATTTTTAATTATTTATGAAAATTGACTTTTAACCGCTTAGAAATCATTATTATTTAGTCATAGTCAAAAGTCATATATTAAATTCCTATTTTCTCATACAAAATCTATGGGTAAGTATATCGTGTTGTTATAAAAAGTACGACAACTAATTGGTACTAGGTATCATCATCCCTATTATGAATAGTTTTTATTTTAAGTATCCACATAAGTACCTACTTAAGTAACGTGTTACTAGGCTAACTAAAAGCGGTAAAACGAGTTCCTGATCGACAGCTAAAATACTTTTTTGGCTAAATAGCAATTTTTTTTTCTAGCATACATAAAACAGCAATGTCAACATAAAAAAAAAATGGCGCAAAACTTAGCCCGATGACAAAATGAAATGGGCTAGTTAACTGCGTCCGATGTCTTCTAAAAATTGAACTAATAATTAATGTTACCCAACCAATTGATTGACGTCATTCCAGCCAGATAAAGACTTCGAAAACAATAATGACGTCTTGGACAATTAATACTGTTGTAGGGATTGGGTAGGCTCTATCCATTCACCGACTGGGTGGAGAAGTTTGGAAAACGGAAAGGCCTTAGCCCAGCTGAGAGATAAGTTAGTTACGTAAAAAAATACACTTCAATAAACAATACTTTGAAAGATGTATTAAGTTCTTAACTTAAAGACTTATCTTCGTCTAACTGGGTAGAGGTCAAGGCACAGTAGACACGCTCTGGTCAAGGTCTTCAAAGTCCGGAATAATGACCCAAAGAGATATGGATGGTAGTTTATTACATAGCAACAATATGCATTTTTGACGTATTAATTTACATGTAATAATAAATAATAAACAATACGTATACATAGGTACATTATTCACAAAACTGTTTAGATAATAGGCAAATCAATCCGTAACGTGCTCATCCAGATTTCCATAATGATGCGTGTCAGTCTTGTCTTGTATTTGATAATTACCTTTAATCACTCAATGAGTGATTAGGTACAAGTAATACCAAATACATTTATGGCATTTTGATGACTATGAAATATGTAAAACGAAACGACTAAAATGTATTTTTTTGATGAGAGTAAGTACAGATTGCCTAAGTAATTGTCGAATCGTCAAATCGGGGAGTATCCTTTGAACGGTCGCGACTCTCCCCGATTTGTCGTTCGATATTATGGTTTAACTCAGTCTGATATTTACTAATTACTTAAGTGTAAATTTCGGAAGTACCTACCTACCTTCTCGTAGCATAGTCGTACCTACCATTACGTAGGTAAGAAAACACCCATTTTTTAAATGATTTTTTGCCACCGGATCCGTTTAAAAAACTTCTAAAAAAGTGGGTTTCTTCGTTTTTTTTTCTTGCAGCTAAATCTCTATGAACTGCGAATTTATGCATAAAATAAACAGCCTCATAACTTTAATGAAAGTTACTTCAAAATTGACCTAAATTTAAAAATGTATGTTAAGTGAGTTATCATTTAAATGTTCAACTTTAAATTAAAAAATTAAACTGATAATTTCTTAGCTTTTAAGTAGCTTCAGAGAATGCCCTAGACTCTAAGCTTTCATAATAATAATAAAAAGTACATAAGTAGAACATACATAGGGGTGATTCAAATACCTCTCAACACGAGGCACCTAAAAAAATTTTTGGACGTCACTTTTCTGGCCAGCCTGTACATACTTAAACTTTTGTATACATCCATGATTTAGGTACAAACTTGTGTTCATCATACAAACTTTGTATTTGTACCCAAGTCATGGATGTTTACAAAAGTTTTACATTTGCCCCTTGCGGAATTCGATTCGGAGCGCGAACCACTTCAGCAGACGGTCGTCAATTGAAATTAATGTGGTTAAAAACCTAAGACACACCGATCCGGATGAACTGAGTGTAGAATTAAACGGTAGGGAAGACCTAGGATGGTATTATGGAGGAAAGTTGTTACAGAGTTGATTATTCGGAAGCTACTTAGGTATGACAATTGTGTAACTCGCCATCACGCATTTATTGTTTTTTTATTATCTGCGTCGAAATATTCAAAGTTTATTGTTTTAAAATTCCTAATAAGATACGCAAAATACAGAAGAAAAGGGACATGTCTGTTAAAGAAATAAATGATTTTGCACTATGAAAGTAACGTTAATGAGCCAAGTATCCGTCAAAGTGAATACAAATTATGGAGACACCCTCAAGTTACAATGTAATAGTACCTAGAAGGTTACAAAGGCGTCGCCAAGAGGGGGCAGTGAGGGGCAGATGCCCCCCTAGATATAAAAAAAAAACAAAGGCCGTGGAGCTTTGAACTTTGTACCGTTCTTATTACAATTTACGTAAAGGTAAGAGCACAACAAGTGTGAAGCTTTATGGGCTCAAGACTGTACCCACAATTTATACTTTCCTCACACTTCATTTTTAACAAATTGCCCCTCTCTAGGCCATCTGTAGGTTACAATGAACAATTAAGTAATTAGACGACAAGCGCTTATTGCGTATCTTAAATATGTTAATTTTCAGGCCGTAGGGGAACCGCCGCTCTTCCTGGCTGCGTCTACATTCTTCGCCATCAAGGAGGCTATAAAATCGTCGCGTCTGGACGCCGGTGCGTCTGCGCACTTTACCCTGAATGTACCTGCCACTTGTGAGCGGATTAGAATGGCCTGTGAGGATCGGATTACACAACAGGTATAGTTACCACTTTAATTGTGCAGCCATCTAACCGTGAGGGACAATGAATTGGATAAACGTATCTCGCTGGCCTCGGTGGAAAGCAATGGCGCGGAGCAAGATAGTGCGTCTAGTGCATAAGATGTCTTGAGACTGGGGGATAAGTGACCAGGGAACATAAGATTTTGGTAGGTAGCCTGTAAGAATTCGATTAATTTTTTACATGTCGATGTTAGCGGAGTAGCTATTCTATCTTTAAAATCATCCCCTGTTTTTTCTTGAATGACGAAGCCCCTGATGCTTACCCTATAAGGCAGGTTGACCATTAAGCTGCAGCCATTACCTACTCCAAATAACAAGGCGGACAGAATCACCTAATCACAAAGCCACGGCAAACCATTAAATATTGAGATAGTTTTTGGATCTTTCGGTCCTCTTGACTGCTCGACAGCGAAGGTTTACCTATATGTTCTACGCGTATCTGAGTATGTAGGATTTCTTAAGCCCTCGAAGCATCTCAACGGCCAGATGATGAGCTCTACCTATCGGTTTGTGTAAATCGTGCAATGGTTAAAAGTACAGCGTAGTAGTTATGGGCTAGGTTTTTTTTAAAATAAAAACAAACTGTTGGTAGAGTAGAGACGAAAAAAGTTATTGCGTAGGTACCATATCAAGTGACTTATTACTAAATTCAAAAAAGTAAGTAAAAATTAAGATACTGTTTTGGCTATTTTATAGACAATACAAGGTGTAACATACTATACCATATTTTTATAATATTGGTTTTAATGCAAAATTAAACCATATTAAAAGTTTGCAAAAGAAACACGAGTTGAAGTAATGAAAAATAATATTGCCGCCCTATACAAACTGTCCTGTTAAATAATATGAAAGATCAAATAATTTTTCGTCTCATACGTTGTAGGTATAAGTTATGACTAAAATAACTAAAAAGTCGTTATAAAAAAAACAAAGTATAGATACGTAAAAAGCAAACTAAAAATACGGAGACAATGTGACGTAGGAAGTTAAGAACATAGTAGAATATTTAATGAAGATCATTTTTCCTTAAATTATAAGGTGAAGTACATATAAAGTTGTGTAATCTGTAAAAACAATCAAAGCAGTAGTCGTAGCAAGAAAAACATGAATCTCATGCCTAACTCCTTGCAATTATTATAATGAAATTGCATTTAGACCATTTTATTTTCACCCGAATGCCAAAAAAGGTGTATTATTTTATTAAACAGATAAAACTTGAAATCCTAGGTATCTCCTGACGCACAACAGTTTAACAATATCACAAAGTTTAATAAAATCTATTATTTATAGAATTTAGCTTTATGATAACAGATAATAAAATTCTATTGGCTTTTACAAGCATTAATTTATTTTAAATTCAATCTAAGAAGCAATGAAGATCCACAGGACATTTCTATTAACTGACAGTAATCTTCCAATTGACCAATTTCTGCCGATTAGTTTCTGGCTGATCTTAAAACCCGTATGGCTAGTCGGTTTGAAACACAAACTTCGTTGAATATTCGATATTTAGACCTTGTACTAATATTTCACCCAGCGATTCGAAGTGGAATATTGAACGTCGCGTATTTAATACTAGCTTTGCCCGCGGATTTGCCCGCGTGAAATACATGTCACCCCCTATTTTACTCCCTTAGAAGGTAGATAAAAAATAGTTGCTTATGTCCTTCCGTAGGGTTCAAGATTTATCGTTACATAATTTTATCAAAATCAATTTAGCTTTCACGCTAAAAAGTTTCAAGTCAAAATTCCATCTATTTTTATACTAAAATTAATCAAAATTGGCTTAGCGGTTCAGGCGTGAAAACGTAACAACAGAGCCGTTTTCGCATTTATAATATTAGTATGGAAGTATGGATTGAGTATTGACTCAAATTATGTCGATGTGGAAGGTCAGATTGTTCCTTGTAAACAAACCTTGCAAAGGCTAATCATAAACATTAATATTCCCCATTTACGAGTAAGTTTAAATATTTTAGTAGGTATTCATAGTAAAGGTTATAAAGTCAATCCTTTGAGCTTTAACCAAATTATTCAAATCTATCTAATGCCCACATTAGGTATAAATACTCGTAAGCCACGTTTAATCTCTTAATTCATTTATTTTCAGGTCGAGCCTTCGATAAAACAAGATGGCAAACCATGGAATGTGATTGCATAAAAGATGACGAAACTTATTCTTATTATATAAAAAGCTATTTACGTCTTATATATACTTAACTTACTAACATTCCTTATCAACTTGTTACTTTGATGTTATTTTTAACTAGCTGTCCCGGCGTACTTCATACCGCCTCGTTTATTTTTTCGTAAAATTTTCGATGTATTAATAGTTATTCTGCTATTCGGGATGGAGACAAATCCAAAAAATCATAAATCATAAAAATCGGCACAGCCGTTCTTGACTTATAAATGGTGTAACTAACCCGACTTTGTTTTATTATATAGATTTCCATATTCAGGGTGTACACTCATAGGTGCATAGGACACTCCTTAAAGCCACGTAATCAGCTGATATACCAAAACCTTTATAATGGAAGCAACACCGAAATCGTGAAAAAGAAATTAGATGCACCATTCAATATCATTGATGTAAAGCATTGTTACTAAAATTATATTTGCATGGTTTCGATGACCCCATAATAAAAGTTTTTGTTTATGAGCAAACGTGGTTTTGAGAAGTTTCTTATTTTTTTCTATACTTTATATTGTAAATTTTGGATGCTTTTTTACGTTTTATTAATCACTCCTTCCATGGGCGCGCCGGCAGCATCTTCAGGGAAGTGCATCTTCTGATATGCACATACTAGTGCATATCGTCGACCCGGATCCTATACTGATTTTCATACTTGCACCGGTTGGTTTTTAAACGCTTCGAGAAATCGTAATTCCAAGGCTGGCTATGTTCCCTTACTGAAGTTACCGGCGGCCATAACTCCTTCCTACTGCTTATTACCTCTGATTTCTTACGTAAGAGATGAAATACAAATTAGAATTTAATTACATTACCTATCAATTTAATCGTTTATGTCGTTATCAATAATAATTGTTATCAAAATTATTCTCTCCTATTATGTTGATTTATTAAGTGTTACACAATATAAACAATATTTCTGATAATGCATTTTATTCAAATCCAGAAAGTTTTTAAGTTTGCTGTTGCATTGTGATTAAAATTTAGTAGTAAATTGCACCTCCATCGTTTTAAACGACATCAGTATCATGTGTGTTAATCTCTTTGATACAAAATCGTCATTATTTTTGAGAGATTGCTTTCGGCGATAGCTCCGCCTTTTTGTACCTACGTAATTGAGTCTTGTTTGTGATTAAGTATACCTTGATTATTTTGTAAAATAAGTAATTCATATCCTACTTTACTTATCATAAGTACATATTATTTAAATAATACATATATTGAATTAGATTACGAGCTGATAATGTTGACATTAACCTCTAACTTATCGGCCTCGTATTTTCGATACCTAACTGGTTTTTATGAAATGTAATAAATGAAGTTGTTGCTGCAGGAAGCTGTGTTATTAAAAGTGGAATGTTGTGCATGTTGAAAGCAAAACTGGTTACATTTAGATGCTAGTCCCAAAGGTTGTTGTTCATTTAGAAGTAGATTACGTAATTTTTATCAGATTACATTGAATAATTCACCATGTGGACCGCAAGGTTGTTTAATATTGAAGGTACGAGCAACCTCGTACAATACATAAATTTCTGGCACTCGCGCGAAGTATGAAAGATTGTCATACTCGTAGATATAAAAGTTGTCATTGAACTGGATCTGTGTAAGTGGTATGACATAGATAATAAGTTTACAATTTATTTGTCAGCCAATATGCGATAGACCGGCGTGCACGCAACCCATCGCGCATGTTGTCCATCAGTCCAATCAAGTCAGTCTTCAGTAGTGTTTTCGATGCGAAGTGAAACAGACGTGCCCTAAGTCCAATATCAGTGATATCACTAACAAAATGGGACTGTTGAATTTGGAAGAAGAAGCCGGTGTTAGCACTGTCTTAGTTTTTTATGTCAATGGTAAAAAGGTGAGTAGGTATTTAAATTTTTTTGGGCTTGTAAATACTGGAGGTGGTTATCAAAATTTAAAAGGTGGTCCGCGGGACACGTAATTGCTCGAAGAGCACTTATATAGTGATTTGAAACCATCACACTTAACGTGTAAGTAGAAGACTTGTAGAGGTGGGATCAATAACTTGATTATTGTGTCATAAACAAAACTTAAATCGCATTGCTTTTTACGCGTAATTGTAAACTAAGTACCTAATAATAATTCAGATTCCTTCCAAGTACTGGAAATCTAGTGAGTATGCAATCACGTGTAGGCGTTCACAAATTAGTACTGACTGAGATCAAATGAATATTAATGCTTTGAGATAGGTACTATTAAAGTAATATCTTATCTGGATAATACATTTCAAGATTTCGAGTGAGTCTTACCCAAAACAACGAAAACGGTGAAACCCCATACCATTAAAATCTTCTTCTATATTTATTATTAAAAAAATTTAAAAGAGAATCATCATTTTTAGTATGCCAAATATTATTATACCTACTTAGGTTAAATATTATTATACTTACTTATTTATAAAAATTATAGGTTTTTACAAAAATATGATGTATCTTTTTATGTTACTACGAGAGTTCTCTTTCTTCATCATATGACTTAATAATATAATAGGTATATCCTAATCAAATCGCATGGCGTCTTTGTGATACAAATGTGTAGATGATATCACAAACTTTGTGCTGATAAATATTTCCTGATCGCGACTGTACTGTAAGTAAATAGTAAAATTATTTTAAGCGTAATTGTGTGCTCCATCAAATCATTTATTATTATCTAATTACATAAAGGTAGGTATTTTAGCAGCAGGCAGGAAAACAATCTCAAATCGAAGTTTAACATATCTTCTACAAGGTAGCTTAACTACTCGTAAGTATCACAAAAAAGGTTTTTGTTGTGCTTGAAAAATCATTTGGTGGCTGGAATGTTGGTATTGGCTCCAAAACTAGTTTTATAAATGTCCTGTCCTTATTAACGAGTCAGCCTCCCTAGCATGACCACTAAAACACGATATGATATAGCGATATATCGACACAAACGTGAAAATATGATAGATATAGCCGTCATTTTGAATTTTTATCGAAACACCGATCAGATATGTTACGTCACCGGCACGGCGATTTAACATGGCGGCTATACTATCGTATTTTTACAGTTTGTATCGATATATCGCTTTATCATATCATACCATATCGTGTTTTGGTGCTCATGCTAGGGAGGCAGGTACGGACATAAACTAGTATCATTCCCGTTTTGTTAGTATTATATAAGTACCACATATTACTTTCGCTGTGTATGTAAGTATAAGACTTTTATTTTTATCTATCTGGAGCGTGTTCTTTTCAACCGACTTCAAAAAAGGAGGAGGTTCTCAATTCGTCGGTATCTTTTTTCTTTTTTTATGTTTGTTCAGCGATCATTCGTTACTGCGTTAACCGATTTCGATAATTATTTTTTTGTTTGAAAGGTAATACTTTCAGAATGGTCCCATATAAATTTGGTTAAATTCTGATGATGGGATCTATAAGAAAATCATCAAACATTGCATAAACTCCGTACCACGCCAACTGATTTTAGTATCTATCTTACCTATATCTCTGCCAAATGTGGACCGATTTTGATGATTCTTTTTTTAATGAATAGCTTATACTTCAAAGATACTATAATAAAACATTTTTGGAAAAAATTTCACCCCTAAGGGTGGAAAAATAGGAAATGAAATCGGTGTTCAGCAGTTAAATTATGTTTGCACTCGTAAGATTTGTTTTGATTAGGATTTATCACTAAAATGGATGAAATAAGTTAATTTTATAAAAAAAATAAAAACCGACTTCAAAAAACTAAAACGCTAAAAATAATCTTAACACTTAAGTACCTAATCAGTTACTTTTGGAGTCGGTGCCAGTCAATGAGAGACCAATGTTTTCGTTTGCACCGACTCCAAAAGTAACTGATTAGGTACTTAAGTGTTAAGATTATTTTTAGCGTTTTAGTTTTTTGAAGTCGGTTTTTATTTTTTATGATTAATACTATCTACTTATTACAGTATATTAAATACAGGGTTAAATAATGCCGTAAAGATTTCCTACCAAAGCCTATTCATAAAAAAATATTTCTGACATTCCAGATATTTCTGACATTATAACTACTAACTTACTTCAGTTACTTCGATAGTATTTAAATGTTAATCCTTAAATTGAAGTAAATTCAATCTTCCAACAATTAAACAAATTGTCTATCTCTTAACTAAACAGGGATTGTACAATGGAGTCTAGTTAAACTTTAAGCTTTAATACTTATCTAAGTAGATATTATAAGACACCTAGACCATGACTTAAGTTTTTTGAACGGCGAACGGAATTTGAACCCGCGATGTCGGTCGCCAGACATCTTGTCGCTGTCTTTATCGTCTAAAAGGTCTAATGAGATAAGATTTCAGAGGTTTATCCTACCATACGTACGCAAATTGTTTAACTATTACAGATTTACAAGAAACATTCTACCGTTTTGTTCCGAAGTACCTAAATTATATCCTATCACATCATTATTATATAAGTGAGTACTAAAATAATGAGATGATAACCACGATGCTCCAACTAAAAGACTTTCGATTTCGATTCTCGGTTTGCGTTAATTCAGGAAAATTATTTTCTAAATTTGCTGGGTTTTGGGTGTATTAAGAGACCTCGTAACACTGTTATTTATTATTTCACTACAGTTGCGTCATAATTTTGACGCAGTAGGATTAGGTATTACTTTTTCTCATTTCAAGTTGGTAGCACATCGTGTTTAACCCTTAACCACCTAGCATGGGTCTCAGAGACCTCGTCAAGTTATTAATCGTGAATATATCTGCGCCCGAGTTTCCTGTTGACTCAATCGTTCGTGTACCTTTTCCGTGGACCTCTCGGAGCCGTGCAACCGCTCGCCAAGCTCAGATTTTCGCACGTTTGTCAAAGGCGACTAAAAAACTATCACCTCGGGTCTGAGAGACCTCTGTTAGGTGGTTATGTGATTTTAATTGTGTAACTTTTTGTTTTGGTTATTGCTCTTATTGGTGATTATATAGAGCGCTAGTTGGAGCACGATCTGTCAGACGACAAAAATATACCGAAAGACAGATTTACTGATGTGGAGTCTGATGTAGGGCTAGATCATGTATTGAAAGAAAGTTATGCGTCTGATTTCGAATGCGAAAAGTCAGCTGCGGTGAGCAATAATCGGAATTCTCCATCCCACACTATTTTTCACTCATAGTTTATTGAATACCACGAGTTTTCATTTGAAGATTTTCATTTTTTTTGTTATCTGGAAGAGATCGCTTTTGGTGATAAGGCCGCCTGATTATACTAACTGGGTTTTGTTCGTAATAACCTTTATTTTTTTTGTGCAATAAATTGTCTTTATATCTATCAATTTGCCTTGAATGCTCAAACAAGCTGTGTTTTCGCTGTGGTGAAAAACTCTAAGTTTAGAGTCTGCAATTTTATTGATTTTATAAGTTTATCTAGAATTTAATATCTTTTCTACTTTTATTGTTTATAAAACATTTTTTAAAAGTTACAACGTAGTTCCTATGGTTCCTGGTATTTTTTGTGGATCTCATTTTCCAAACATGTTATTTTGTAAGCTAAAAATACATGTTATTAAACAATAACAGAGATAAAAGAAAAAATCACGTTGATTTTCCTGTACTTTTATTTTTAATAAATAGTTTAATATGTTCCTGAACAGACTTTTAATTAAAAACAAAACCCTATGTGCAAATTTTTACAATCTTGAATTATTTTACTTTGAGGTCCTGCAGACCCTTGGTAGGTGATTGTGTGACAAAAATATATGCTAGGTGGTCAAGGGTTAATAAAAACAAACTATCTTGTTCTGATAATAGCAAGAACTGACCCTTGCCACAAGATACGACTTCGACATTACGCGCATTTATTTATTAAAGCCACTTCATTTATTAAATGGTTGCATCATAATACTATTTCAACATGGCTTGCGATAATTGTTACGGAGTAGTTTAAATATGTGAACAGTTTTTTATTTTTATATTAAAGCTTCTCGACTACATCTGGTGACTAAATGCCAGAATATGTTCTACTTTTAGCACGTTTAATTATGTTCGTACTACTCGTAGAATAAGAATATGCGTGCAGCAGTTCGGAGTAAAACGAATTGCTACATTTTTTGGTTATTTTTTTCTGGCATAGTAGCACAGTAGGTAGTTCAAAGTATTAAAAGTACTTAGTTATTTGTTATTCGTTAACAGACATTAATATACGAAAAAATAAACGTTCCTCCTACAAAGCCTATTGGCTTTTTTATTGTCATTTACTTGCATCTTATTTATAATTGTATTGTTACAAGGTAGGTTGAAAGGGGTCATCACTTTCTGATCAAGCATAGGTTAACGAGACACAATAGAAATTATATTATTATGCGGTCTCATGAGACCGCTTGGATGTTAATGGGTCAAGATGTTCTGCTAATAAAGTAAACATATTTTACAATAATACGAAAAATAACTAATGCTCTATACATTCGAGCATTAGTTATTTTTCGTGTTCTACACCTCTGCAGCCAAGAGCCGAGCACGCCGGATTAGGCGTCGTTATCTCATAGGTCCCGGGTTCGATTCCCGGTCGGGTGAATGTAAAAAAAGGAACTTTTCTATGTTATCCCGGTACCGTCGTTGTTTTTGATTTCTATACCACAAGTGCTCTAGCTACTTACCTTAGGTAGGATCAAAACAATGTATGTAATGTTGTCCGAGGTTACCTATATATATTTTTTATATTATTATGTACCTACATAATCGTCAAGGTGCCTAAATGTACAAGGTACTTATCTTGTAGAGGTCTACTTTTTCTCCCGATTTCTATATTGATACTATAGAAAAAGTTGTTAATGTTAATGCGAAAAGCATCCCGGTAAAGCCTTTTCCTCGTTTGACCCTGTATTAGCCAAATATTAATATATGCGCACCAAGACCAACATTGTGGCCACCACCATCCGGTGGTAAAATAAACTGTGGCAACAGTGGCAATAAATGGTGCGGCGACACCAACCGAACATTTTTATTTGTCATTATCTCAAACCAGTCGCCAAACTTGAAGTGAAGCTACAGCTCAAAAGGCACTGTACTCGTAAAACACAATTAGAATAACGAAAGAATTTAAAAAATAATTACTATGTCAGATTATGAGATATATCAAAACAATAGACAATATTAGGCCTCTCGTATTTGCGTTACAAAGAGAGACTGGCATTTGTTTGGTTCAAGCACGTATAACATTTCCATAAGAATTTATATAAACTGAACGCTTAACTAAAACACAATAAAAAATTTAACATTGTACTCAAAATTAAAACTATTTCTTTTTATAATGTATGATGTAAAAATATTGTGATGCTAATTATAGAGGTATTATATAAAATAAATTCCTACGTACGAGTATAAACGTACCTAGGTAGTATTATTATAATCATCCTAAGTGTTCTGTGAGTGCATAAATGACGTTTCTTAAGCATTTGCAAAACATCACGAATATCACACAAAAACAAAATAATAATAGCAGACAATACTTAAGCATCGTACCTAAATATGCGCAAGCTACTAGCCCAAGCCAATAATGATATTACATTAAAAAAAACGTGTCACGGTGTTTGAGGTCGCACTCCTCTGAAACAACTCGACCGATTTTTATGAAATTTTTATGTACCTATATTTGGTAGGTATGAGAATTAATGGTCGTAAAGTATTATTTCATATCGCTAGGTGATTAGGGTGTCCCCAAGGTGCCCCTATCCAGATTTTTTTTCTAAACTAAGGACCGCAAATAAAGCTGGACACCAATTACCTAGCTCCAAAACTAACTACCAAAAGTTCTGACTCTTCTAAATTTCACAATAACCTGACTTGATACTTATTTACACTTTTGCGTAGTGATATTGTAAGACTATTGTGGAATGTTTTGTTATCTTTTGGAAAATTCTAATACAAAGCTACTGTTAATGTTTACTGGACCTACTTATCACGCAACCATTTGCCCCTTGTGGGATTAAGAATAAGAATAAAATAATTTATTTAGAAACCACACATAGTTATATGAAAGAAAAGGAAATATAGGTACAATTTTATCTTAAAATTAGTGGTTCAGAAATAGATTAGAACCCGCGACCGCTATCTTGCAGTCCGTAGAGGTGCATCTGCATCTCTACACGTTATACTAATAACTAATAAAATAATGTGTAGATACGATAGATAGATTCTTTCCTAACAGGAGGGTGCAACTCCAACCCCATTGCACTCTGCTGCCACCGCCCGTAAAACGAACCACTAAACTAACACAGTAGTTCTGTTTAAAAACATTAACTATAACAGGTGATAGAACCGAATCCAGAACCGGAATGGACGCTGCTGTGGTACCTGCGCAAGAAGCTGCGCCTCACAGGGACCAAGCTGGGCTGCGCGGAGGGCGGCTGCGGCGCCTGCACTGTCATGGTCTCGCGGTTCAACCGCAAGGAAAACAAATTAGTGTATCCTTTACAAAACCTTATGTGTCGTGTTGACTGGCGATAGGTAACAAAGATTTAACTTTAGGTTACCTGACGCGTTAGCGTTCAGCCGTAATTTCACACTAAAGTGTCTGTTTTAGTTGGTGACTTTGTGTGGATTGTAATTATTTGGTAATTAATTGGCTTAGTTGGTTTTATTTCTTTCGGATGTTGCCCATAAGGTAACACTTGTTCCAAATGTTGCTCTAGCAAACGTATTGCAGCACTCTAAAGATGTACTATTATATTATAGGTTATTCAATTTAGAGCCCTAATGGTGTAGCCAGAACTTAAATGCTTACTCTTCTTGTAGAACACCATTAAAATATTTATTTTAATAATCAGTTTCTACTTAAGATGATTTAAATCTTTAGTTAATTTATTAGACACCCACTTCGTTCTATTTACTGTCTGTGAGCATGATATTATTCCTTGTACTCTCTCTTCTTCTCTTTTTTTATCTCTTAGATAGGTAGGTACTATTTATATTTTCCTTTTGGATCTAATAAAAAATTATAAGATGTGTGTTACTACTTTACTTGGTCTATCATAGGTGAATATAGATTATTGATAAAAGTTAAGAGTGAACTTATCCTTCCTAGAAGTAGGCTATAGCTAAAGCATATATATTTTCTTACATTAACAATCAGTCATTTAGCTGTAAACGCGTGTCTGGCTCCAGTTTGCGCAATGCATGGCCTCGCGGTAACTACGGTAGAGGGAATCGGCTCTACAAAGACAAAACTTCACCCGGTCCAAGAACGAATTGCCAAAGCACACGGCTCGCAATGCGGCTTTTGCACTCCAGGCATTGTAATGTCCATGTACGCATTACTTAGATCTTGCGCTAAAGTAACATACTCAGAAATGGAAGTAGCATTCCAAGGCAATCTGTGCAGATGTACAGGTTACCGAGCCATCATAGAAGGTTATAAAACGTTTATCGAAGATTGGGAGAAGCAGCGCGTTGTCGACGTCTCAACTAACAGCACTCAAAGGACCGCCTGCGCTATGGGAAAAGACTGTTGCAAAAATAAGACTGATAAAAATCAAATCGAAACCGAATACATTTTTGACAAGTCATCATTTCTACCGTACGATCCTAGTCAAGAACCTATTTTTCCACCCGAACTAAAATTATCGTCGGTGTATGACGAACAATATTTATTATTCAAAGGGAAAAGTACAACTTGGCATCGGCCTACAGAATTATCCACACTCTTGAAGCTCAAAGAACAGTATCCAGATGCTAAAATCGTGGTGGGTAATACTGAAGTTGGTGTAGAAGTAAAATTTAAACATTGTGTCTATCCGACCATAATAATGCCTAACCTTGTTTCTGAAATGAATACGATTGTAGAAAATGAAAATGGTTTAACAGTAGGTGCTGCTGTAACGCTGATGGAAATAGATACTACTTTCAGACGCTATATTCAGAATTTTACTCGTCGTAAGACACGGACTCTAATACCTATTGTAGAAATGTTGAATTGGTTTGCAGGAAAGCAAATAAGAAATGTAGCGGCAATTGGAGGAAATATAATGACTGGCAGTCCTATTTCCGATTTGAATCCTATCTTCATGTCATTAAAAGTTAAACTGAATTTGCTCAGTAAACAGGGCGGCCATCGATCAGTTTTGATGGATGAAAACTTTTTTTCGGGATACAGAAGAACTGTTGTAAAGCCAGATGAAATATTGTTATCTGTAGAAATTCCATTTTCAAGAAAATATCAATATGTTAAAGCTATTAAGCAGGCTAAAAGAAGGGAAGACGATATTTCTATAGTCACAGCAGCCATAAATGTGGAATTTGAAGAGAACACAAATGTAATACAAGATATTAACGTTGCTTTTGGTGGCATGGCACCAGTGACAAAACTAACACCGAAAACTAGCAAATCGCTTAAAGGACTCAAATGGAATGAAGAAGTGCTCGAAAAAGCTTACAATGCTTTGTTAGATGAGTTACCTCTCGACCCTTCAGCGCCTGGTGGTAATATCCAGTATAGAAGAGCTTTAACTATGAGTTTATTCCTAAAGTCATATTTAGCTATTGGTAAAGAAATGTGTCAGGACTACGTAAATGATGATTTCATTAAGCCCTACCATAGCAGTGGGGCAGAGCTGTTTCATGGCAGTATGCCCAAAAGTTCACAATACTTTGAACTGGTTGGAGATAAACAGTTAAAAACCGACACGGTTGGAAGACCCGTGCAGCACTTGTCGGCCTTCAAGCAAGCAACAGGAGAAGCCATTTATTGTGATGATATACCAACCGCAGAAAACGAACTGTACTTAGCTCTTGTTGTTAGTACCAAAGCACATGCTAAGCTGATTTCAGTTGATCCACAGGAGGCACTGAATCTACCTGGCGTTGTTGCATTTTTTTCTGCCAAAGATTTGACCCCAGAGCAAAATGAAATCGGGCCCATTTTCCACGACGAAGAACTCTTCATAAGCGAAAAAGTCACAAGTCAGGGTCAAATAATAGGGGCTATTGCAGCCGAAGATCAAGCAACAGCTCAAGCCGCTGCTAGGAAAGTGAAAATAAAATATGAAGAACTTAATCCAATAATAGTCACAATAGAAGATGCCATAAAGTACAAATCTTTTTATCCACAATTTCCAAAAACTATTAGAAGAGGAGACGTTACTTCCGTATTTGAGAATAAAAATAACGTCATTGTAGAAGGTCAATGTCGAATTGGTGGCCAGGAACATTTTTATTTAGAAACTCATGCCGCTTTTGCTATTCCTAAAAAAGAAGACGATGAGTTGGAAATATTCTGTTCTAGCCAACATCCGTCGGAGATAGCTGTAAGTTTTATTAAATATTTGTAAATCCAATATTTTCAAATTATATACTTAGTGGCCAATTCATTTTTTTTACAGAAACTAGCTAGTCATGTACTCCACGTTCCAATAAATAGGATCGTAGCTCGAGTAAAGCGAATGGGTGGTGGTTTTGGCGGCAAGGAGTCTCGAGGCATTTTGACATCGTTACCAGTAGCACTGGCTGCACACAAGTTAAACAGGCCTGTTCGTTTAATGTTGGATCGAGACGAAGACATGGTGATAACTGGAACCCGGCATCCATTTTTGATAAAATATAAATTAGCAGCTAGCAAAGAGGGAGTCATGTTAGGTGCTGTTGTGAACATCTATAATAATGCTGGTTATTCGATGGATTTGTCAGGGCCTGTAAGTTGTTTTTAATTTAAAATAAACACGACAAAGGCATAAATCAGATCAGACGTTATTTATATCATTTTGCACCATTTTTATCTTATCAAGTAAAACAAAATATAGACTCGTAGATACGAATAACATAACATATCGCTGTAAAGTAAATAAATGACGCGGTGGATATTATAAAATGTATGTTTTATTATTTGCAGGTAGTAGAAAGGGCAATGTTCCACTTCGAAAATGCATATTATATCCCCAACGTCGAAGTAACTGCTCATGTTTGCAAGACCCATTTACCATCGAACACTGCTTTCCGAGGCTTCGGTGGGCCACAAGGGATGTTTGGTGCTGAGTGTATGTTACGCCACCTCGCATCCACTTTGGGAAAGAGTCCAGAAGAACTTAGCAAACTGAATTTATACCGCGAGAATTTGACAACTCACTACGGACAGGTCTTGACGCATTGCACGTTACAGAAATGTTGGGACGAATGTGTAGAAAAGAGTAACATGTTAGAAAGGAAAAGAAATATTGAAAACTTCAATAAGTATGTTCTGAATTGATTATTTTGCTTTAAACTTAATGTCTTGTCGTTGAGTAATATTTTCAATTTATTTTTTAATCACAGGCAACATCGTTGGAGAAAGCGGGGAATCTCAATAATCCCGACAAAGTTTGGAATTGCATTCACAGAAAAGTTTTTGAACCAAGCGGGTGCTTTGGTAATCATATACGTGGACGGGTCGGTGCTTGTATCCCACGGGGGCACAGAAATGGGTCAGGGGCTACACACAAAGATGATACAAGTGGCATCTCGCGTCCTCGGCGTCGATATATCCAAAATTCACATAAGTGAAACCGCTACAGACAAAGTTCCTAATACTTCGGCCACGGCGGCGAGTGCTGGCTCTGACCTTAATGGAATGGCGGTTTTCCGTGCATGCGAAACGTTAGTTGATCGCCTCCAGCCTTATAAAGACAAGAACCCTAACGGAAAATGGGAGGATTGGGTTTTGGCAGCTCACTTTGACAGAGTTAGTCTGTCTACGACCGGATTTTATGCAACCCCTGATATCGGATATGACTTCAAAACCAACACGGGGAAACCTTTTAACTACTTTACGTACGGGGTGGCCTGTGCCGAAGTGGAAATAGATTGTCTGAGTGGCGACCATCAAGTGATAAGAACGGATATTGTAATGGACTTGGGACAGAGTATAAACCCAGCCATAGACATAGGACAAATCGAAGGAGGTTTCATACAGGGGTACGGTTTATTTACAATCGAAGAATTAATTTATTCGCCGACGGGGACACTGTACTCAAGAGGTCCAGGGGCGTACAAAATACCAGGCTTTGGTGACATTCCGCAAGAGTTTAATGTGTCTTTACTCAAAGGAGCTTCTAATTCGAGAACTGCTTGTTCCTCAAAGGTATGGTTATTATAAAACTAGCTGTTCCTTGCGACTTCGTTCGCGTGATCTTCAGTTTATTCATGAAGAATTTTCTTCGCAACTTTCTTAATTTTTTCTTTCAAAAGAACCTTCTCCTGACAATAACTAACACAACAACATAAGAATTAGTGAAATTGTTCCATCCGTTCACATGTGTTGCGATGACCAAGGGAAATAGAGATTCATTTTTATAAATATAGATATGATTATGTTGAAATATTTAAAAAAAAAAACACCAATATTTTGTGAAGATGCACGCTGACGCAAAGTGGGCCGAGCTTCTAGAGATTAATGGTCAATATCCTTTAATTTCATAATATAAGTTGAAGCTACTAAACTAGACCAAACAAACAACAATTACAAACACTTATTTATGTTTTCTTAGGCTGTCGGCGAGCCGCCGCTATTCCTGGCGAGTTCCATATTCTTCGCGATAAAGGAGGCGATACGCGCCGCGCGAGTGGATGCGGGCGCACCGCTAGAGTTCGCGTTGGACGCGCCGGCCACATCTGCGCGCATACGCATGGCTTGCGTCGATCATATTACGAAAAAGGTTTGTGTTAAAATCAAGGGCGCACTAAGGAACATGATTTTAACGACAAAATTTGTTTTGTATTCAGATTTGGGTAACGATAACGGATAACGTAGTTTTGCATTCCTAGGCAGAAAAACACAGCAACCAGGATTAACGATATTTTATACAGGGTGTCCCAAAAAGGTTGTACCAGCGGGCGCCAGGTTATAGAGGACACTAATACCTATCGATTGGACCCCCATGTATGTTCAGCGAAAATTCTCGAGATATTTACGGATAATATTTTTGAGAAAATGCTGTTTATGTATTGAAGCCAATAGCCGTCATTTTGAATCTATAATGTAGAAATAAAGTAATGAATGCTTATTTAACTTATTTTCGTCGTTTTAATATGTCTGAATAGAATTCATTTAAGAAACAAATTCGAGGAAACTTTAGTCTCCTTCCGATTCCACTCGATATTCTGATATGAAGCCGTAGAAGCAAATGTTTGAAACTTACAGAGTTCGTAGTCCACTAAGTAAGGAAGTTTTTATGATACATAACAGAAAATATTTTTGTGCAGTATTATAAATTATCGAAATTTTATTAACAGAATAACAAGAGCTTATTATTTTTTTCCTAAACTGTTTTATGCTAAAGTTTAAATGATATTGTATTCAGAAAGGTACATATTTGGAATATTTTAGATAAAAAAAAAAAGAGACTAGCACTAACCGTTTATTCATGTTCACGTGTTTTTCTGAATCAATTCGCAATTAGGTCAAATTTCATTCTAAACTAAATATCTCAAGAATCGCATTTTTGCTGAACATACATGGCGGTCCAATCGATAGGTATTAGTGTCCTCTATCACCTGGCGTCCTCTGGTACACCCTTCTTGAGACATCCTGTATATTGAAGGGAACAGTAGGCCTATTACCAAAATATTTCATACGTTCGGACTAGAGTTGTAAAGTGTCCGTCACGTTATAAATGTCTGACCAATATGACCGAGCAAATTGGACATTTTTCTCAATGTGACCGGACATTTTGGACATTTATTGTCACTAACGTTACAATCAATTATATTGACAAACTATGAAAAAAAAAATTTGGTCACAAAAGTGCATTATTATAAGAAAGACAGCCTTCAGTAGTGATGATCTATAACGAAATTGAAATTTCTAAAATTAATTTATCTTTCTGCACGAACAAGCTAAAAAGCGTCGTATCGTTACGCGCGAGTTTTTTTTGAGTTCAATCCAGATCCAATTACATGTTTTATTGTATGTTTTTACTGTCAAATACTTAACATTTAAGACGTACTGTAAAGGAATTCTTCTTTTTTAAAATTTATCCTAAAAAAATATTTGACCATCGTGACAATAAATGTCCAATGTGACCAAGCATTTATTATAAATGACGGACGCTTATAGCATATGACCGTCAATTTACAACTCTAGTTCGAACGCAAGAACTTACAAAATCAAAATAACTTTTTTGCATCAAACCTTTGACAAAATAAGAACAACTGAAACCAGCCGTGTAAAAAAACATGGCTGTTTCAAATTGCATTGTAGGCTTTCTTACCTTCTAAGTACACTCCTTTTTTCTATAATCAATTGAACGATTTACAACCTCTACATTTAAACGAACTAACAGATACAGAAAGACAATTAAAACCAGGTTTAGGTTAAATCAGGATTTGAGTAAGATGTGCTGGCGGCGTATGAAATGTTATATTCCTTGATTTCAGTTGGATCAGCCTGACCCGGCCAGCTTCAAGCCTTGGAATGTCGTTCCATAATTTCAGCTGTGCCGTTTTATAATAAAATAGTTGGTGTTTATAATAGTGAGCTTACCAATCACGGCAAATTTCATCCATGAAAACTATACTTACATCAACGATTCCTACAGTGAAATTATTGCGTACAAAATGTACAGCAAAATTATTATATTTACTATTTACCTATGTATATCAGCTGTTTTATATAAAAGTACCTATATACCTGTTTAAATTGCTATTTTATTTTCCTGTGATAAATAAAATACTTAATTTATGAATAGATAAAATTATTTATTTTTAATCGTATCTAATATAATACATTAAATGACTAATAAACAACAATGTTCAATAAATTAAAGATTGCAGTCGATGAGCTGTGAAGTATCGCTATTATTGCTTACAGGATGGCATTTTGCTTATATTATAACATTCAATTTATTATACTGTGGTCGTTAGAACAATATAATTTTAACGGGAGGGCTTTTGAAACATAACAAATAAACATATTCAACAATGATTTAATATTAACTAAATTGTAAATGTTTTCTTCGAATATGAAATTCATGCTTCCATTAATATTTAAGTTTATTTAAGTACAACATCTTATTATTTAAGATGTATATTTTATATAAATGATATTAAATGATGGAAGACTATCAGTAACTTAGTTAATATTTTCATTGGCATTAACAACTAGTTAGGTTTGCTAAGATTACTTAAATGACATAATTTTGCAGAAACTGTAATTCATGCCTATTGAATTCTAAAGAAATAGCTCTAGCGAGTTGATATTTTAAAACTGTTACCATGAAGTTAAAATATATGATAACCCAGTGCATTATTCATTCTATACTGATAATCTTGCATCACATACAGTTGTCATTTTGTTATGAAAGAGAGACAAAATATATACTCAGCTCTTCATAAACAATAAAACAATATTAGTGATGATTTTGCATTACTCAAGTTTCCCTTCATTTTATACTAGTTTGAATTAATTTTAAATTAGGCAACACTGTTTATTATATCAATAGGAATGAATTAAGATTTCATCTGTGCTGTAATGTCTATGATTGTGTGAACGATTTAAAAAACCGATTAAATTTTAATATGAAAACGCCACTAGTGAAATTGAATGACAAAAGAGCAGAGATATAAAATAAGCATCGACATGTATCAAAATACATGCCTGATATGGTACCTACACTACATTATAATTATTTCAGTATGAGCGTAATTCGATATGAACGCTTATGAAGATACAGATTTCCAAATATAATTCTAAGATTGTTTAGATGAAATGGTGAAAAACTAAAAAGTTGTAGGGTTAATACGCTAAATCCCGGCAATCGTCCGAAAACCAGTCTCATAGATTATACATTTGCATTCATAAAATCAAAGAAACACTCACGACCTTTTTTAATCTAACTAAGAACTTATTTAACCTTTCAGCGCGGCAAAGCAAGACAAATGCGACCACTCGGCAGCCAATAAGTTAATTCACCTTCCTTGCAACAAAGTAACCGATTGACACTATGTTACTCGCTTAGTATCGATCGAAGCGAGACAGAGACTGGTTACGTCAAAAATACTATCAGTGCTTACGACACACAAAAACAGAAACATTCTAAAATTCTAAAACTAAAATATTTGGCAAATGAATGTCTTTCCAACATTTTATGTTGGTTTATAAGCTCCTAGGGGGCCGACATTCAGAGTATTAACCATATTATCTATTTTCATCAGCTATGTGTGGATATCTTGTTATGTATTTAGGTACCAGGAGGTAAATAATTCATAAATGTAAAAAATGGCAAGATTATAACGACGGAAGCATACAAAATACAGTCTCTTTTCTTTCATTTATTTAATTCTGAACAGCAGTATTCATAGTTCTCTGCTTTGATTTAGTTTGTTTCTAGTTTACTACTATTTATACTAACAGTGTTTTTTGTAAAGCAATCATAATATACTTTTGCATCAATTCCGTTGTGATTGTGAAAGTTAAGTTGTTCACGTCTCATTAACGCAATCAGCTACTCACACCTGACCACCGCAACTATATTTTGGCCTCAACAATTTATAGATCATAGTACAGTAACCTAACGAACGCTAAGTGACTCTCATTTATCCGATTCCGATGAGCATCCCGACCCTGAACTGGGACCTGAAAACGAAAATATGATTTCTAATAATGCTTAAATAGCGTAAAATAATCATTATCAATAGATATTTATTATGAATAATTTAGGTCAAAAAACAATCTTTATAATATAGGTAATTTTGGTAATTTAGTATATACTTTTCTTTAAAATTATTGATATTGATTATCTTTCTTTAAAAAAACAATAAATTCAGAAATTACCAGTTTTGAATTTTTGCAAACTGAAGATTGCGACTCGCTAGGCCACTTTTCTGTACCTTCTGGTTACGTATTAAGTTACCTATTCATAATCACAAGAACTCACAATGTATATATGAGAAAAGAAGAATAATAATAACCAAAAGCTTAAAAGACGTCTACGACGTCTCCTAAGTATAATGGACCCACCATAAGTTTAACTACTGGTAACATCGTTTTGTATGGACACTTGTGGTTTGTAAATAATATCTAATGCAGACGATGCGAGCTATGAAATGAGCTATGCACGGGATTTTACTAAAAGATAAAATCAGAAATGAGGTCATCCGAGAAAGTTTTAAAGTAATCGATTTAGCTGAAAGGAGAAGCAATCTGAAGTGGCAGTGGGCTGGTCACATTTGCCATAGAACCGATAACCGATGGGGATGTTCTTGAGTAGAGACCGCGACTTGGCGAACGCAATTCTTCTGAAAGCGGATGGAAAAGTATAGCCAACGAAGGGACTTAGTGGTGTGCATTGGGAGTGGCCTAGGTCCAACAGTGGACTGATGTGGGCTGATTATGACGATGCTGAGAGACGGTGTAAAATCTCTATGAATGAATGGATGCATTAATGAATAAAGTTTTACATTTACAAAAAAATATGTATCAAATAGGCTTAGCATATGCCGGGGCACAGTGCCGCAACGCTGATTTTTAACGGACATCTTAGAAAGAGGGTGGGCGTCAAGTTTTACAAAAGCCGGTATTATTATTATGTTTTTATCAAATTCAAGCTAGCAAAAAATTTTGCATTTTTTAAATGCGAAATTAACACAGTTTTGATGTTTCATTACAATGTAAAATAGGTGTTATTATGCTTACACAGAACGTCACTCGGAAACGTAATGGAGACGTATTTTTAAATCATTCCAATTGCAATCCGAATACAAAATCGCAAGATTCGCATGCGAAATACCTAAAATCATTAATTTTGAAAAATCTTTCTGTGAATTCTGCTACGAGTGGTAAAGTACGGAAACCAGTCCGGCTAAAGTACGGAAGTATTTGACAAGTAAACATATTATGGTCGACAGAGATTTGGCAAAAAATATTTACGTTCCGTTTTAAGCGATTCATTACCGGTTTTTAAAATCAGTGGGTTTTTGCATTCCGGTTTTAGAATATTTTTTATATAGTTACAAGATTTCAATTTAGTAGCAACACTGAATTCAACCAAAACCACCTCATAGTTAAGGTGAGGCCTGTGCCCTGCAGCAGGACATATAAAGACATACTTTACTGAATTCAAGTTAATTAAAAATGTGAAGATTCGGGATTAATAGAAATTAATTTCATACACGAATTATTAAAGATTCATTTCTGATGTTTCAAAAATAAGTCTCCTGACCCTACGGTAGGCCTGCTTACAGTGGTCACGTACCCGACTGCCTGGAGTAGCGGCGCCTGCGGCGGGGCTGGCGCGTCGGGCTGTCCGAGTTGTACTCCGTCTCCGTGTCCGCGGGCCCGTTGCGCGGCCGCGGGGCCCGGCCATCGTCGTACCTGCGCGGGCGCAACAAACCGGGGCTACTTGTATTCACTTTTAGATTCACTTGGTCTCGATTACCGATTAGATAGAGACAAAAGTCTTCAATCAGTGTGTGTTACCAGTGATAACATATACAACTGAATCGTGGACTCTCACTATGGGCCTCATAAGAAAGCTTAAGGTCATACAGCGTGCTATGAAAAAAGCTATGCTCGGTGTTTCTTTGCGACATCAAATCAGAAATGAGGAGATCCGTAAACGAATAAAGGTCGCTGACATATCCCAACGGATTAGCAAGCTAAAGTGGCAGTGGATGGGGCACATAGCACGAATTGACAGCCGACGGAGCAGGAGGGTTCTGGAATGGAGGACACGTACCGCAAGCGCAGCGTAGGTCGTCCACCCACAAGGTGGACAGGTGGACCTGGTAAAGGTTGCAGGAAGTCGCCGGATGCAGGCCGCTTCCAACTGGCCAATCCGAAAATCACTGGGGGAGGCCTTTATTCAGAAGTTCGTTCATTCGTCGTTTGTACTTTCGTTCTACGTTCTATGGCTGAAATTCTGACGATGATGGTTGAAATTAAACTTTTATATTTTTTGCATTTACAATAATGCTAGGTGATGTGCGGTGCTTGTAGCTCAGTGGCGGCAGCGTTCTGGTAGTGATTACTAAAGCTAACACTAACACACAGGCAACGGGGTTTTCATTATAGATTTTGATGTTATGCAACAAATAATATAATTCGGTCAAGAGGGAGCGCGCTTTCGCTGATTTCGAACTAAATATAGGAAACGTGTGGAAGTATAACAATATTTCGCAGTCATTCATGGCTATGCGTGCATTACATGGTCGGTGTAATGTACCTGCTTTTTATTATGTAGGTTAGTTCAGTTAAACGTTAGTCAAACGATGTTCCTACCTTTCTCTCGAACGTCTCCGCGATCGCGGCGAGTATGGTGAGCGCCGCGGCCGTGGCGAGTAGCGGCTGTCGGGCGAGTACCGCACAGTTTCCGGCGAGTACCTACTGCCGGGCGAGTACCGGCTTTCCGGCGAGTACCTACTCTCGGGCGAGTAGCGCCTGTCACCATATCTGTAAAAAATAATAAGAAGCCTTTATAAACCAAAGGACCTCAAGTGAGCCGTCCGGAAACACGCAGCGCTGCAAACTGGTGTGCCACCAACCAAACCAACCAGCATAATAATACGCGAATTCGGTGTAATCCTCCTCCTTATATCACATCACCCATCTCATCAAGCTCCAAAAACGTCAATGGGAAACCGAACCGAAGGCCACACGAGATTTCTTTACCGAAATCATGTAGTGTTTATTTACCGAACGCAGCCTTAAGGCAGGCAATACAAAAAATCCAACACTCGGCTCACTTGACATGAACTTCCATGCAAGTGAGATTATACTAAGCGGCCATCCAAACTACTAGATAATAATTACGTTTTATTTTCCTATCTAACGGATAGTAGGTATTTTGTGTTTAGCAGCAGCAGCCCATTTGTAATGTATATGTGGAACATGTCGTTGGTGTGTACTAAATTATAAAATTAGTAGACCTTACTGTAAACCAATTGTACATTACAGACTGTAATTTACAGTTTATGTTCATCTAGCAAAATAAAATGAACACGATTTCGTCATTCGTAGGCACTCGAAACTTAATGACATGCTTGCTTGATGAAAAGCATTGATTCGAGTAGGTTACTGAGAATGTAAACATCCTGAAGTGATGTTATTGTAAAGTAAAGTATAAGTTTATTCTGTATAAAAACTTAAGCTAAATATATTGATATTATATGTTATATATTGTAGATGCTTGTAGCTGCCAGTAGTAGTAGCCAAAGATACTGTTACTTTAAAAAAACATCATGGTCTAAAGCAAAGGAACAAAGAATAAAACTCTTAACAGTTAGAAAGAGACAAGGCAACACAAGGCAACACAAGACAAAATTTTGTCGAGTAGCAAAAACATGCAGTGCATTCGACTAGTTATTACTGCCCTATGCAGTATATAGGCACGAATAACGGTGACTTACCTAGGCGGGCGTGCCAAAATATTGTCGAGTGGCAAAAACCGTCGGTGCATTCGATTAGTTATTACTGCCCCAGTATATCGGCACGTGGGGACGGCCGTAAAGTATACACTTCCCTACCACTAATTCCTGTAGTACGAGACGGGCAGCAGCGTCTGCGTGCGAAATGTTATAAAAAACTGCGCTCGCCAACCCGCCTGCCAAGCGTGGCTAGTATTTGCAATCCCCCCGATGAGTCATTGGGGGGAGGCCTGTGTTCAGCAGTGGACGTTTATGGCTGAAATGATGATAACGGCACGAATGACGGTGACTCACCTAGGCGGGTGTGGCGAAGGCAGCCTGCCCAGCGGCGGCGGGCGCGGCAGCGGCGGCAGCATGGGCGGCGGCGCGCGCGGCAGCGGCGGCAGCAGCGGCGGCGGCAGGAACGCCATCGGCGGCAGCGGCGGCGGGACTGCATTGTCTGTGGCGTCTAGCGGTGATGCCACTTCTGAAAAAGATAAGAATGGGATAGAAAATGCTTCATCATCATAATCATCATTTCAGCCATAGGACGTCCACCGCTAAACATTGGCCTCCCCCAGTGACTTCCAGATTGGCCGTTTGGGAGCGGCTAAGAGAAAAATATTAATAAACTCGTCAGCTTTTCAACGTCAACTTTTCTATTTTGTCCCTTTTTGCTGAAAAAAGGGACTGTTAACTTACTGAGATGAGGTGAAACAGCCCCAGGTGCAGCTACAGAAGCTAGTTTCCTTCTAAGTGTGGCGGCCTTGTCCTTTGCCGCATCGACCTCTCGCCTTGCCGCGCGGGCCTCTAGCCAAGCGGAGTGAGCTTGGGTTTCTACATTACTTAATTACAGTGCGACAGTTGTAGTTAACTTACTGAGATGAGGTGAAACAGCCCCAGGTGCAGCTACAGAAGCTAGCTTCCTTCTAAGTGTGGCGGCCTTGTCCTTAGCCGCATCGACCTCTCGCCTTGCCGCGCGGGCCTCTAGCCAAGCGGAGTGAGCTTGGGTTTCTACATTACTTAATTACAGTGCGACAAATGTTGTTAACTTACTGAGATGAGGTGAAGCAGCCCCAGGTGCAGCTACAGAAGCTAGCTTCCTTCTAAGTGTGGCGGCCTTGTCCTTAGCCGCATCGACCTCTCGCCTTGCCGCGCGGGCCTCTAGCCAAGCGTAATGAGCTCGGGTTTCTACCTTACTTAATTACAATGCGACAGATGTAGTTAACTTACTGAGATGAGGTGAAGCAGCCCCAGGTGCAGCTACAGATGCTAGCTTCCTTCTAAGTGTGGCAGCCTCGTCCCTAGCCGCGTCGGCCTCTCGCCTCGCCGCGCGGGCCTCCAGCCAAGCGGAATGAGCTCGGGCTTCCACTTCGCCTACCGCTGTACGACGCATAGACTCTTGTTCTGCAAGCTCAAGGGCTAATGCGTCACATTTCTCCCTAAAAATACGAACAAATATTAAACACTTAAAATATTATTGTTCATTTAACCGAATACACAAATGTGTCATTAAAAAACCTGCCAAATTGAGGAAATAAAAATGATAGTCACTGTGAAATTGTTTATAATAAATTTGCCACCTAAGATCTGGATTGGTCTCTTTATCCGTAAATGGTGAAATAGGATTCAAAACGATTTAGATACTAAGTTTTACATAAATGTGGTCTCGTTGTAAAATAATTAAATGAAGTTCTTAAGATGTTTATACATTGTACTCACTTATGTCTTTGAACCTCTTGCTGTAAAAGTTCCATTTTCTCTACAGTACTTGCAGACTCGCCTTGCTTGCTAAGCCATAGGGATTCTTTTGTGTTTAGTTCCCTATAAAAGGTAAATAAAATGTAAACAGAGTTGGGCGTAATCAACTACTTTTGTAATCAGATTAACAATCTGATTAAAAATAATCATGATTACTTTTAATCAGATTGAAGTAGTCATGATTACTTTTAATCAAGACTACAAATGTAATCTTTAATCTTGATTACAGTAGTTAGTAATCAAGATTACATGATTATTGTTGTGTTGTGTGTGATCACGGTAGGTCAGTGGACTGTAGGTAGGAGAGGGTGCGTGTATGGAGAGGTGCTGGCTGGATTCTCAAACGTTGAAATTCTTCTTAATCCTTTATTTCTTTCTAAAAACCGTTACTTATCAATCATTTTTCTGGCTGGGCGGACCAATCCCGAGGCTCGAAAACTGCACGCGTCAGCGGTTGAGTGCATCCTACTCTAACTCGTATGCGCTCTCTGTTTCTAGCCAAACACACAGATTTTTCGGACTACCTTTCAATATTTATTCCTCATTCTGTTTTTTTTAATTAGCCATTTCCGTCCCACTGCTGGGCAAAGACCTTCCCCAAACCTCTCCACTTATCCCTATGGGTGGTTAGGGCTTGCTAATCTATAAGAAAATTGTCTAAGTCATCGCGCCATCGCATTCGAGGTTTACCTCTCGAACTTATTCTATTAGCTAATTAAATCTCTTTACAATATATAAAAATTCACAAACAAAATAGGTACGGGAGAAAATCATTGAAAATAACAAACGGCACTTCTTACGGTACGGTATTGCCTTTTCGATACAAAAATTACGCAGAGCGGCTGAGCGGCTCTCGCGTCGGTATTGCCTTTTCAGACCAAAAATCACGTCACGTAGCTGTCGTTAACATGTTAACTGAGCCTAGGTAAATTATAATTGATATAATTTAATTCATATAACTAATTGATATTTTATTGATGTTATTTAAAATGATAATTTGTGTTTATCCTAACCTAACCTAGATATAGTTAGGTTAGGATAAACACAAATTATCACTTCAAGATCAAGATCGACTGTAACGATAGTAAAAGTTGTTGACCAGCTAATCACGTGATTTTAAGGAGTGTCCCATTCTCTTGTACACCCAGTATTAAGATGATTTATTATTAAACAATTTGTTTTTTATTTGATTTTCAAAAATCTTACAGTTGATCTTAATCAATCATGAAAAGTAATCAAGATTACGATTACAAACTAATAATCATTAATCACCAAATGATTACTTTCTTGATTATTTTTTGTAATCTGTAATCATGATTATAGATTACACATTGTAATCATAATCGTTAATCATTAATCTGATTACATTTTGCCCAAGTCTGAATGTAAATAACCTTCATAAGGTGCTATTAATTTAAAATTATTTGACAGTACATTCAGTTACTTAATTTATTTTATGTACCCTATTATTATACAGAGGTAAATTTGTTTGTACGTAGATTTCATTTAAATAATTCTTTAGTCTGTATTTACAATAAACCTTCGGGGTGGATATAGGCCACTGTCTATCCCGAAAAAATGATCATTTCTCGAAGGCTGCAAGATAAATATAAATATAGATGGCGCTAATTCACGTAGATGTCGCTTGTTCAGTGGTCGAAAATGTTGAATGTGAAAACATTAGGTACATTACTAGCGGCACGGATCTTGAGCGCTGGGTGAAAGATGCGCAGAAAACCGAAACGATTACGTGATTGGCCAGTCGCGCGCCGCGCCCGCATCGCCGGCCGGGATTGGTTGCTGGCTCCACGCACACGCGTCTCTGATACGATGATCGTCTCGTAAGATGCGCAAAGCCATCCCTACTCCTTCCTCCATCGCTCAAGATCCCTGCCGGGGATTGTACTAGCCGTATTCGACACGGGCAAAAAGTCGCGGGCACATCTAGTTAAAAAAATAAATTGTCACCATCATCATTATTATTACTTACTTCATAAGTTCAGTTTCTCTTTCCTGGAAATATTTTCCGAGAACTTCCACTCTTGTTAATGCCTCAGTGGCTTGTTGACTGGTCGTTACAAGAGATTCTTGAGTTACTTGCAACTCGTCACTGAGACGCTTTCTCTCTTTGTACTCAACCTAAAATAATATCGCTAGATTATTTATCAATATACTAAGTAATCCTATAGGATTTCGTAATTTTATATATTTTATATTCATTCATTAAATCTTAGAAAAAACTGTTTCTGGTTTTCTCTGTGGAGTTGGGATTTGTGATTGGATAATACGAGTAGTAGGCTTTTTTGCGCTCGTTTGATACAATTTATTTATTTATAATAATGTATTGGTGATATTTTAGGCGCTGGTACCGGCCTAATAGTGTAATTTTAAAATAAGACATTAACATAAAATTACAATTGTCATTTTCATTTATTGGTCAAAATAACATATCGACGATTCCTTAAAGTAGTGGTCTAGAGATCAAATGACAAGTTACTGGCCGACTCGAATACGAACACCGCCGGGTCCTGCCTGGCAAAAGGGGTAGACCCAAGAAATGCTGGCTTGACGTCGTGAGGGCTGACATGCGTGCCAATGATCTCACAACTAGAGACGCTCAAGACCGCGCGAAGTGGAGGAGTAAATCAAGGAAAGCGGACCTTGGGCTTCAAAGCAATGGTTTTGGACGCAACCGGGATTGACAGTATAGATGAAGAAGAAGACTGGCCGACTCGAATAAAAAATCAGAGTTTAGTTATTTTTTGAATTTACAGACATACCTCGAATTTCTTCTCAAATGATTGTTTCTCTTCCAATGCTTTTGCTAATTTGGCCTTGATTTCAGTGTGGTCAATTAATGACGTTACATCCACATTAGGAGACAGCCCATTTTTCAAGTCTTTCAATGCATCCTAAAAATAATAAAAAAAAGGTTTTTGGTTACGGAAATTAGTTTGAATGTCGAAATTGTGTTTACACAGGGAATTAAGATAATTACTTACTTTGAGAGCAGTGATTTCATGTTTTTGCAATTCAATTGTGTTATTAGCCTCTGACAATTTCTGTGTTAGTTCTTCAAGTTTATTGTTTTGTTTCTTTGCTTCCTCTAAAGCAGTTTCCGCAGACACATACTTTAGTTGGTAGTTGTCTCTGTCGCGACTAACCGAAATCAACTCCTCTTCAAAGGCTTGCACTTTATCTAAGGTCATAATACAAAATAAAATACATATTTAACTAGGATTCTGTGGAATCATAAATTATTTAAAAAAAAAAACAAATGTCAATGTCCGACTAGGATTTCATTTGGATTGGTGGATTATCTTGCAATGATGCCAACATTACCATTTCTCAGAGAAAAATTATCCAATAAATTTGAGTTTGTTACTTATTAAAATAGAATTTCCTTAGGGAAAAAGCAAATAAATAATCTATTACATAATAGCTGAAATTTTAAAATATTTTGATCATTAGTTTTTTACACCACAACTTGACATGCTGTTATAGGAACGGATGAAATAACCTTGGTATCTAATATAATATATTCCTATCAAAGTCCCATCGCAATTTGCAAACCTATGCGTTATTAAGTAGTGGTATAAATCCGCTACGTGGTTTAAGAATCAAAAGTTATAAATAAATAAGGTAAACTTGCGCAACTAGTCCGTACTAGTGCCTAGCCTAACCCCGTGGTTAGGACATTCTGTCTGTCAACATTATACAAACTGGCAGCAATAGCACGATGTTTAATATCATGTTAGTGGATAGTTCTGGATAACATTTGCTCAACATGATCTCACTTGAGAAACGTAAACGTAGCGATTTAGTATATCTCCATAAAATACTTATTATATTAAAAAACAGACTCCCCTTTCAGCAAACAGATCTTTGCTTTCATCTCTTAATTTCGTCTCGCAATCCGAAAATTTTCTTACTTCAAATATACCGTAACAATACATCTTTTTACAACCCAATAGTTCGCATGTGTCGTCTTTACAATGATATGTCGCAAGGTTGCAAAGAAATAGACATCCTGAACTTCAATCTAAATATCTGCAAAAGGCAGCAGATTTTAAAGTTTTTGTTAGTTTTATTTTAGTGGAACTTTCTTCCTTTGCTTTATTGTTAAATTCAATTTAATTAATTTTAAAATCAAGCCATAGACGCATGTTTTGGGCTACAGTTTAGCAATTAAGTTCTATTTATGTAAAATGTATTTGTAATGACTGTATCCTGTTTTGTGTCTTTTACAAATAAAATAACCCTAAGATGTGCAAGTGGACCTCCGTAGATTGAGATACTTAAATGTTAAGGACAAGTTAGTAATATTAATGACGATACCATTTAATTCAGCAATCTGCTCATCCGAGTTAGCTCTTTCACCCAAGAGCTCACTGAGAGTGTTCTCGACCTCGCTAAGGGTATTCTGCAACTCCCCAGCGGTGTTCTCTGACACCCTAAGCAGTTTTTCGTTGTCGTCTAACGATCGTCGAAGCCTCTCGTTTTGTGCTTTCATTTCATTGATCTCTTCTTTTAGAGATTGTACCATGTCGTCCATGCCGAAGGAACTGTCTTCGATGCCAGCCAGCTTGCTTTTAGTAGATGAAAGCTCTTCTTTAAGGATCTCACATTCCTGTTCATGATCAGAAAAAAAAAAAACAATTAGCGCTGCCTCACGCTAAGCCTCTCTGTGGCTGCAAATAGTGGTCCCCAAACAGAAATAGCACCCACAAATAGTCTAGCCGAGTTACAAGACGCGCCCATAAATCTCAGCCACTAGTGACCATCATCATCATTTCAACCATAGGACGTCCATTGCTAAACATAGGCCTCCCTCATTGACTTCCAGATAAGCCGGTTGGAAGCGGCCTGCATCATTGCGACCATTGCGCGGCTATAAAAATCTATAAACGAATTTTTATTTCATAGAAATAGTTTATGGTTCCAGTTTCTATCTGTGGTGGTAGCGAGCAAAGCTAAGGAATAGGCTGGGGTTTAGTCAAATCTTCAGAACCTTAAGACACTAGCCATTTGCAAGCAAATTCAAAGCGATAGGCAAGGGCGCAGCAGACTCGCCTCGAGTTAGCAGCGACAGCGCAGCAGATTCGCCACAAATTCGCAGCGATCACTCCGCGAGTGCGCGGAAGAATTTGGAAGGATCAATGGCACACACGACTATGCTCTCGGCTTTCTCTAACTTGCTCGCAAATTGCCAGTTATAACGCTTTTCAACCGACTTCAAAAAAGGAGGAGGTTCTCAATTCGACTGTATGTTTTTTTTTTTTTTGTATGTATGTTACGCGATTAGTCCGCCAATTATGAATCGATTTTAATGATTCTTTTTTTGTTTGGTAGATCATACTTCAGAGGTGGTCCCATATAAATTTTATCGAAATTGATTTTGAACTTTTTGAGAAAATCAACAAATATATACCCAGATAATATTTTGGTTGTGGTTCGTGTTACCTATCTTCGACAAATATGAGCCGATTTTGATGATTTTTGTTTTATTGAATAGCTTATACTTCAAAGATAATATGATAAAAGTTTGCAAAATAAAAATCACCCCTAAAGGTAGGAAAATAGGGGATGAAATCGGTGTTCAGCAGTTAGATTAGGATTTATCACTAAAAATTGATGAAATAAGTACATTTTATTAAAAAAAATAAAACCGACTTCGAAACACTAAAATGCTAAAAATAATCCTAACACTTAAGTACCTAATCAGTTACTTTTGGAGTCGGTGCAAACAAAAACATTGAATCTCTCATCGGCTGGCACCGACTCCAAAAGTAACTGATTAGGTACTTAAGTGTTAGGATTATTTTTAGCATTTTAGTGTTTTGAAATCGGTTTTATTTTTTTAAATAAAATTTTATATTGACTAGTAAGCTTATGTCGCAGAATATTCAGTAAAAGTAAATTAAGCATTTAAATAATATTCTTACCTTACTGGTAAAAAGTAAGTCCCTTTGCAGAGAGTTGATGGTACCAATAAGCTTCCCATCTTGTCTCTTGTTGTCAATGTAGTAATAGCCTAGGGTGAAAAGTAGCACGGAGGTAGCTGTTGTTAAAAGGAAGGTCAGCAGTCGGTTGCCATGGCTGTTGGAGTTGCCGTCACAGTAGTCTTCCGAGAAGCAGGACTCACCTAAAACGAATATAGGGCTGAATATTTATTAACTTAAATGACTATGAAATATTATTTGGCCATGAAGGCCAGGCCATATATGAAGATGTACAGTTTATCCGCAATGGCCTTTACTTAGCAACATATGTATTTTATTTACCGAGTTTCTATCAGAGATAATGTAACAATTATCCTATTATAAATACACATATAACCTATTTGTAGACGACCACTGAAGTTCAAGTTTTGTTTTTGAGGTTTTAACTCGTCAACATCCAAGTGGTCTCATGAATTTCTACTGTATCTTAATTATGCATGCCTGATGACTGATGAGTTATTTTTATAATTTTACATTCAATAGAATTTCTTTAATTATCCAAACAGCAAAACCTTAAATTACTTTGAATCATCTATTATTTATTGCTAATAAGGAGAGCATGATGATGAAATATCTTGAGTAATGCAATGATTCAATACTTTTGTTTTGTTTATCATGATAAGAAATCATACTCTTGATAATCTTATTTTGTAATGCATGTTACATTTTAAGCTGAGAAATAAAGAATTACACATCTAGTAATTTAATATTTAGAAGGAAAATCTGACTACTCCTAAAAATTTGTGTATCGTCATACATAAAACAACTAACTTGGGAACTTGCTCTATATTTTCGTTGGTTAAAAAGTGCAATTATATGGTTAGAACTTACCTCCTGATGCGAAAATAGCATTTGTTTCTTGTTTGGGCCCCAGAAAACCACCCAATATGAATTTAACAAACGAGAAACCCTCATTAACTTCTTTTTTATCACTTATGGAACTATATTCAGGGTTGAATATGGTCTCTGTTAGTGGAGCCTCTGTAGTAGTGGGCCATAGGTCTGATATTGTTGTGTAAATGTTTGATAAAATACCCTCTCCATTTCTTTCCTCCGATGGAGGACTTTCAGTGCTTGAAGTAAATATTTCATCAATTAAAGCCTCAGTTGACATTGTGCTTAAATCAGGCGGAATTTCAGTTATTTCATTAGTTTGTTCAGATGAAGATTGGCTTGGTGGGTTGTCAGCAACATTGACAACGGGTTTGGGATATTCAGTTTCAGCAAATATGTCTGGTGGACTGGTAGTATAACTGTAGATAATGTTGGTGCTTGGTTCTTCAATTGGTGGTGGTTGTGTAGGATATGTGTACACATTACTTTCTGCAACAATTACTGGTTGGCTAACAGTGTCACTGTTAATATTATTTAAAGGTTCCTTTCCATCTGAAGGGAGAGGTTGAAACGGAGGGTAAGTATACATGTTACTAATATCTGGAAAGTTAGGTGGTATTACATCAGGATTTGGTGGAGATTCTTCTGGCGAAGGAGAAGGAGGTGGTGCATTTTCAACTATATTCACATTATTTGCTTCGGTTGTTTGTGGAGTGTCTAGTTCCACAACTGAATCTGGAGTTGAGCTAGCACCATTTATGTTGTTAGTATTTTCTTGGCTGTAAAAATTTCCAAATACACTATTTTCCTTTCCTACATTATTGTTAACAACTGGGATGTCAGGGTTCACAATATTCAAATTATTACTTATAGTAGGAACACTGGTAGTCTCCATTGTTGTTTCAGAAAGTAGTTCTGAAGGCAGATCTGTGGCACTGTCAGCAGAGTTTGATGTATTTTGCTCAATTTCATTTGCACTATCAGGCTTGCCTTGGTCATTTTGTATGTCGTCAATTTTCTCAGGCACTTCTACAAGTTTACTGTTGTCCCCGCCAGGGATAATTGCAACAGGTTGGAGAGCAGGGACCTCCGGTTCTTTATTGGGCACTTGTGGTGGTGGTTGTAGTTTAGTTTCACTATTACTGTTGTCAGGCACTTGATTTTCTGGAGGGTTCTCTATACTAGATTCAGTTGAAGTATCAGTGCTTAGCTCAACACTATTTTTTTCTTGGGGTTCACTTGGTAAGGCATCTAGGACATTCTCATTTAGTTCATCACTAACCTTTAACTCTTTATTGGCAACATTCTCTAATATATCACTGACTTGAGGTTCCTGGATTGTTTCAGTTAGTGATGGGGTAATGATTTCATTGACAGAAGATGCAGGTGGTTCTGTAAAACTTTCGGCTTGTGGGGAATTCGCAGTTGATTCAGTCGTAAAAATGGTTGTGCCTTCTATTACTTCATGTGCGTGTTGTACTTTATTAGGCTGCACATCAGGCTGATTATTACTTGGAGCCAAAGGATAAGCCACTAATTGTGTAGATTTATGTATCACTTTATTCTCTCTTAAGAACTGCGAGTTAACAAATCCTGTTTTCCCATTGATACTCGCAAACCACAAGTCAGGGTTGGTCCCAGCCGATTTCATAAACACAAAGGCCTCGGCGTTTCCACGAAAGGATATGAGGTCTGGATCAGCACTTGTATAAGTTAATAGAGTTTTTGCTTTTGATATAGGTTCTGAAATGACAAGAAACACGTACGGTTAGAAAGTTACAATATAAAAACAGATTGTCACTAGTAGAATAAATGTAACTTGCCTGAACATTGTTGATTTACACAATAAACTTTGTCAGGTGTTCGACATTGGTACATAGACGTTACTATTGTGAATAAAATAATTTTAAACATAATCATTTTGCATTCTAATAATTAAATTCGTTCGTAAACTATTCACAAGAAGATAGGCCACATCATCTGTCAAGTGTCACTTGGTGTCACTCATATATTAATCTGTGGTGTCACTGTCATTCAACAAACAGCATGCAAAGGCTCGTTCCATTCTAGTTCGGTGTTCGGTTTGTGTATGACAAAGAGTAAAATAATACTTGGTGTATGACCTCCGCCTGCTACAGAAAAAAAATACAACAAACAAATTAGAGATATTTCAAACATGAAAATGTATGTAGGTCTTCATGACTTCATGTCATGACTACAACTTCATGTTATACACAAGAGGTTTTACCATGGGTTTTACGCATAGCATAGGGTGTGTAGTGCTTATATTCAAGATTCATTTTAAACTAATACCGGTGAGAGATGGCAGCGGACGCGGCCCCGGACTCGTCTTGACATTGTCTCCAGGCTCCAGGGCTCCATCCTTGGGCTGGCAGAAGTTGTCTGAAGGATAGACCAATGGCAGCGCTTGACCTCACAATGTCAAGACGAGTCCGTAGCCGCGTCCGTTGCAGTCTATCACCAGCATAATGCTTCAAATATACGTAGTATCTACTAGATGATGCAGGTCGGCCAGCATTGAGCAAATGCAAAACATACAAATATCGTCGCCGTAAAGCGAAGTCACTAAAGCGCGTGCTAAACGGAGAATGGACTGATGTTGTCATTATTCGCGTTTGCCCTCAATCTGCTTTGCTTTTTGCTGGTTAGCAGAGGCGAGGACAAGTAATGTCAAGAGGAGAGTGACATATAATTGTCATACATACTATACCATAGCATAGGTCGCAATTTGGCCTAAAATGAATTAGAAATGCTATGAAATTCGCTGATTTTTTTTACTTATTTTAGCCCTAAAACCACCTAGAACCAATGAAAATATATAATATGAATCTGCTTAAAACCATGTCCATAGGTATTATAATTTAAAATTGTCAGGAAGTGCGAAAAGCTTTGAGTATCTATAGGATAAATTTTAATATGAGTATTTAGGCGAAATTGCAACCTATATGTCAATTAACGAAGTCGGGTTGATAACTTTTTTATTTTATACTAGCTTTTGCCCGCGGCTTCGCTCACGTTAGATTTGATTTTGAGTGCATGTATGAATGTCAAACTCAGTAATAAAAAAAACTACAAACTTCTATAAAGACAACATTCTTCACTAATGGTGCTAAAACCACTAAACTACTGGACGAGCTTACACGTGAGCAATCTGATAGTGATGTCCTTGAGACTTGTTTGTAGTCTGGTTCCATTGCATTATTTAGGGGGTTCTAAATTTCACAACAACAAAACAGGGGTGCCCACGCGTAGAATAAGCCTATGGTAAGGCAAACCCGGAGGTTTCAGCGAATCCAGGAATTCTACAGGGTAATTAGGGTAACCAGCGGTTTGGGCTGTGCGATGATACATCAGTCAATCACTTTTGCCTTATACATACATAGATAGAAGATAGATAAATAGTTTACTATCCACTTCAATATTTTAGGATAACGCGGGTCTCGTTCTATACATCAAATGCAAAAATATAACCCTTGTAGGATAACGTGTGGCTGTCTGTCAGTCCGTCTTATACAACCGATTAGCTCCGAAACTACTGGACCGATTGAGTTGCAATTTGGCACAAATAATTTCAAGAATTTTCATGTTCACAACATAAAATTTTGAAATCGATGCCATTTTCGTAATTAACCACCAAAAAAACCATAAAATCGACACCCATATTGATATTTAGACATTCCAACCCCATCGCATCCCAACGGGGAGATGGTATTTCACGTTCGCAACGTTGAATTTTAAAATCGTTGTTGTTTTCGTAATCAGCGACCCGATAAAGCATAGGAACAATATCCATGTTGATTTTCAGACTTTGTCACTCCCTTTTTAGGGGCTGACTTTTCAAAAAATCTGAAACACATGTTTACTGATTTATCGTAAGGAATACCTACAAGTTTCGAATAAAATAGTCCGACTAATCTTGTTTTTCCATACAAACTTAGGACCCCCATTTCACCCCTTTGGGGGGTGAATTTACGGCAGCCACGGACATGCCACGGCGCGGTCTGAATGACCACCGTGTGCGTTGCAGTATACGATTCCCGTTCGTCTATTATTCGCGGCGAAATTGTCCGGCCCACCCTGTCCCGTCGTGTGCGCAGCGCCATAATATCTCGAAAACGGTGCGTCCTAGCTCAAAATAAACAAAATTTTGGCCCTCGTAGACCCCAGGCGACGTATCTGGAACTCTTCAACAGCATTTAAACTAAACTAAAACAGACCTTCATCAAGGGTTGAAATCGAGTAAGTAGCATTAGAGATCAGCGTTTCCCGCGTAATTCCTGTGTCCCATGGGAATTCCGGAAATCGATATATTTAATGTCACTTCCACAACTGAGTAGTTGATGTATGTTGGGTTAGTTTGCAACCATAAGCCGAGATAATATTTTTGGTGATTATTAATTTTAGTTTACTATAAACATAAATAAGTTTATTTATTTTTATTCTAAAAATTAAGGACTTTCAAGACACCACTTAATCTCCCTTTTCACCCCTTCGTTAAATAATCAAGAACGCTGTAATACATAAATTTATATTTTAATTGTCACCATAAATAAAGTATTTGAAGATTCTTACTTCGAATTAGATCTATGTTTTCATAAAATTTTCATCCCCTATTTTACCCTCTTAGGGCTATAATTTCCAAAAACCTGTCCCTAATGAGTGTCTATACTGTATAGGGTAAGGCTGTGTGTTGATATATCAACAGTTAGTTAGTGTACCATTTAATTTAAATAGATAACTGAAGTATAAAGTTTTATCCCCCTTTTCACCTACTTAAGGGTTGAATTCAAGAATTTTCATGTCTACAATATTAAATTTTAAAATCGATGTCATTTTCGTAATTAACATCCCAAAAAACCATAAAAAAGACACCCATATTGATATTTAGACATTTCAACCCCATCGCACCCCAACAGGGGGATGATATTTCACGTCGGCAACGTTTGATTTTAAAATCATTGTTGTTTTTTGTAATCAGAAACCCGATATACCATAGAAACAATACCCATGTTGATTTTCGGACTTGGGTGACAAAGTTACTTACTTTTACCCTTTACGGTACCCTTACCTTTTACGGTATTTGGTGGATGAAAACGAGCCCCTCTTTCCATGGCTCTGGAAAATAGCTGGCGGAGTTAATGCTCGCCATTGATGAGCCTTCTATCTGGTACTAGCGTGGCTGGAACACCGATATTGAAAGTCCTTCAGAGACTCTTTAACTTCGTCTTGCTTGAGGGAACTTCGGAGGCCTAGAACAATAATATTAGTTTGAGAAAGACGTTGCTATAAAATATTATGATTCTGTCCTGCTCTAACATCATCTGATAATAAGCAAAGGTAGCACAGCTTGAACCAAATGATACACGCCATCTTTTGCGAATTCCTGAAATCAATGACTTTATAAGAAAGATCGCACCTATCTTACCCTTTGACTATCTATCCTTTATATACTCAAAGATCTTACCAAAGTATCTTACGAAATCTTGGTTTCTAAAACTGGTGACAAACTGCGACGGACGCGGCTCCGGACTCGTCTTGACATTGTGAGGTTAAGCGCTGCCATTGGTCTATCCTTCAGTCAACTTCCGCCAGCCCAAGGATCGACCAATAGCAGCGTTTGACCTTACAATGTCAAGACGAGTCCGCAGTCGCGTCCGCCGCCATCTGTCACCGGCTTAAGTTTACGCAAGCAACATAGCAGATGGCGCGTTTTGCCGCTAAGGCAATCTGTTAAATAAATAATATTTTGATACGTATATATTAGGTAGGCCTATTATTTGAATATAACCTAATATATAAATATAAATTAATATTATGTATTCTGCTACTTAATACAGGGTACAAATTTTAAAATTAAGGTATAGTTAGATAACAATATAAAAATGCTAATGTTAATTTCAGTCGTCGTATTTCTGGAGTAAAATATAGTTTAAAAAATTCGTCGTCGCCGTCATTCATCAAATAATCCGCGAGCAAAGCGTGCACGAAAAATTTATAAATGCTACATAGTTATCTGTCCTTAAACTGATGTCCAGCTAAACTAACCATAATTTTGATGGAAGAGAAGTGACGCCTAGTAATAACTAAAGATGCAGTCTAGGGTGGGCAAAGAGGATTCTAGGGTGGGCGTCGCCCACCCTGCGCCCCCTAGCTACGCCTATGCGCTAAGGACGCCAAGCAGCGGCTTGTGAGGTTTTTTTAAAAAGTTTACGCATAATAGTAAAGCATACAATATCCAAGGAGGGCAACTGCGCTCCCCTGCCCCCTCCGGGTACGCCCTTGACTGTAGACCTGAGTATACATATGGCTTTAATTTCAACTCGATACCTCCGCGTGTACACGAGATAAAGGGTCTGGACAGACATACGGACAGACAGACAGACGGACAACCAAGTGATCCAATAATAAGGGTTCCGTTTTTTCCTTTTGAGGTTCGGAACCCTAAAAAGCTTTGAAAAACTTATTATTTCCTCCGTAGTGGTCCGTTTACTTGATCAGTGGCAGTGACTGTCTCAGATTTTGACAGACTGTTTTTACATAATTACCAAAATACCTAAAAGTCAACAAACACAAAAATAGCAAATATTATTGCCAATCATGTCTCTTAGTGGACATATTTCACTAATAGACTTATCTCAGCAATTACCTTTTGAAATAGGTAAGTTTAGACATACAAAGTATGCTAACAATATTAATAACACGTGGAGTAGGGATTAGTGTGATTTTGTGCTTCTAGTTTATTTTACTATTTAGCCTTTAAGTTCCTAAGTACCACAGTATAATAATTATTATAGTCCATTTGATACTTCTCTGCAACTACCATACCTAGATTGAGCTTTAATAGCTATTCTTTTGCTGGCTGAAGGCTGAAGGCGGAAGGCCTTTACAGCTTTCTTGGGCAGATTGGCATGTAAGAAACAGGCGCGGTCTTAGCCTATTTTGGAGGGGGTCATTCTTCTTCTTCTTCCTAGCGTACCTATATCCCGTCTTGTGCCAGGGTTCGCTTTCCTGCTCTTTTGCCTGCACTTTGCTCTATCCCGGGGCACTGATTTGGTATCACCGGGTCAATCTATATATATTATTAGTTATATCATTTATAAGTCTAGAACGGCTGGACCGATTTTTATGATCTTTGATTTGTTGAATTTGTCTGCGTCCCGAATATCAGAATAACTATAGAAAACACGGAAAAATTCACGAAATAAAAAAAATGTAAAGGGTCGGTACGAAGTTCGCCGGGACAGCTAGTAATAAAATATTTCTAACAGATGTCGCATCTAGGTTGTTATGGACATCGTAGTTCATAAAAGCACCGTTAGATGTCAGCAAAACGTAAAATGCATCGCGGCTTTGGGCAGAAAATTGATTTTTTTAAGGTTGTTCGAGTCGCATTAGATCCAACCGATTTTCAAGAGATGGCGCTGATGTCACTTTTATGACAAAATATTTTTTTACGAGCTAATTAGAAAAGCATTTGCACTGAAAAGTGGATTCGCGGAAATACTTTTATCCGAGGAAAAGATAAGACACATCTGTAATACGAATAAAAGTGTAGTAAAGCTAAATTCATCCAAGAAACATTCAACAGCGTAGATACACAGAATCAACACGCAAACATTTACAAGCACATTTAAGATGCAGAATGTATATTCTTTATTCGAAAAGACATGTGTTGTCAGTTTAGCTCAATGAAACAAATGGTTAAAAATGCTCTTGATCTTGAACGACAAACATCGCAATGAGCCGGGGTTTTTTATCTTTTCTTATTTGTATTGATATGGTATTTTTTTTACTTTTTACATTTAATATTTATTTATCATTGTAGACACAATTCGTTTACAAGTTAGACACAAACAAAATATTTACATGTTCTTAATAATATTACGATACAAGTGTAATGTGAAATTCAAATCAGAAAATAAATTAATGTAATTTTCAACCAACTTCAAAAAACGAGAAGGTTCTCAATTCGACTGTATGTTGTATTTTTTTGTATGGATGTTACGCGATTACTCCGCCAACTATGAATCGATTTTGATGATTCTTTTTTTGTTTGGTAGATAATACTTCTGAAGTGGGCACATATAAATTGTATCAATATTGATTCAGCAGTTTTTGAGAAAATAACAAAATATATACCCAGACAATGTTTTGGTTCGTGTTTCTTGTATCTATGTTACCCAATGTTTCGTCAAATATAAACCGATTTTGATTAATTTTTTTTTATAATAAGTAAATTTTATTAAAAAAAATAAAACCGACTTCAAAACACTAAAATGCTAAAAATAATCCTAACACTTAAGTACCTAATCAGTTACTTTTGGAGTCGGTGCCAGCCGATGAGAGATTCAATGTTTTTGTTTGCACCGACTCCAAAAGTAACTGATTAGGTACTTAAGTGTTAGGATTATTTTTAGCATTTTAGTGTTTTGAAGTCGGTTTTATTTTTTTTAATAAAATTTACTTATTTCATCTATTTTTAGTGATAAATCCTAATCTAACTGCTGAACACCGATTTCATCCCCTATTTTCCTACCCTTCGGGGTGATTTTTATTTTTCAAACTTTTATCATGGCATCTTTGAAGTATAAGCTATTCAATAAAATAAAAATTATCAAAATCGGCTCATATTTGTCGAAGATAGGTAACAAGAACCACAACCAAAATATTATCTGGGTATATATTTGTTGATTTTCTCAAAAAGTTCTAAATCAATTTCGATAAAATTTATATGGGACCACCTCTGAAGTATGACCTACCAAACAAAAAAAGAATCATTAAAATCGATTCATAATTGGCGGAGTAATCGCGTAACAAATATACAAAAAAAAAAAAAAAAACATACAGTCGAATTGAGAACCTCCTCGTTTTTTGAAGTCGGTTGAAAAGAAGAGGAAATCGGTGTTCAGCAGTTAGATTAGGATAGGTATATCACTAAAAATAGATGAAATAACTAAATATTATTAGATTATTAGAAAAAATAAAACCGACTTCAAAACACTCGTAAGCACCTAATTAGTTATTTTTGGAGTCGGTGCAATGAAAACATTAAAACACTGATCAGCTTCCACCGCTAGCTTTTTAGTGTTTTGAAGTCGGTTTTATTTTTAGGGTTCCGTACCTAGGACCATAGGATACGGTAGGAACGTAGGACCGTAGGATCACTTTGTTGTCCGTCTGTCCGTCCGTCAGTCTGTCTGTCTGTCAAGACTCTTTTTCTCAGGAACGCCTGGAGGTATCAACCTGAAATCAAAGATTTTAGACGCTGTGTCTATTGACACTAGATACCCAATACGCACTAAAAATTTGAAGCAACTATATTGGAGCCGCAGCAGGCTCCAAACGCCTGACAACTCCGTAGTGTTAAATGTCGTGAACGCGTCTCTTGGAAAAAATAATATTTTTAGGGGTGCGAGGAACAGGGTTGTAGTGTTCCTTATCCCCCATTGAATAGAAAGGATCCTCCGACCAGACGGGTGTTGTGTCTGGTGGGCTACTGCCCGACGGTTGTTTGTCGGGTTCTTGTATATATGGTTCATTCGTTCCGATAACTTTAATATCGCGATGTAGGATACGTCAGTTTTATATGTAGCGAGATAGAGGTCGCTACATCACTCCCCTCCAAGACCGGAGGTCGATAGCAGGTTGAGTCGTCCATTGTGATGCTTGCCGGGCCAGTGGAATGTTCCAGTGAGTCGGAACTAGATGCCGCATAGTTCACGGTGAGTCGGAACTGTCTGCGGTGATGCCCCAGTTAGTCGGGGTGATGCTGCAAATGCTCCAGTGAGTCGGAGTGGTGCAGTGTTGTTGCGTAGTGGCTGGCTGCTGCGTCGACCAGGAGAGAAGTGCGTCTCTGCTTGTTGACCGGCCGAAGTGCAGTGTGCTGTGCCAAGGTCGCTGAGAAGGCTGTGGGTGATGACCAGAAATGCGCGTTCGCTGCATGCTGGTGGTCAGGATACCCGTAGTAGCCGTGGATGCTGGCTGGCTGTATGGACTTGCTGCTCGAAAGCTTGAGGAAGTAATGATGTCGTCACGAAGACGTAGCTCTGCGAAGGTGCACTGACGTTCATGCTCGGGGTCACCAGTTTGGGGGGGTGAGAGGAACAGGGTGTAAAGTTCCTCATTCCCCATTGAAAAGGGAGGATCCTCCGACCAGACGGGTGTTGTGTCTGGTGGGCTACTGCCCGACGGTTGTTTGTCGGGTTCTTGTATATATAGTTCATTCGTTCCGATAACTTTAATATCGCGATGTAGGATACGTCAGTTTTATATGTAGCGAGATAGATGTCGCTACATATTGACGAGATGTGTGTGCTATTAAATGGTGTCAATACACATTGGATAAATATAAAAACTGTGATAACTTCACTTTTCATTTACAAGCTATCAATATTATTTAGTATTTCGACCATAAAAGCTAATAAAATTAATCGCTATATTTTACATTTTGTAAAAGGTTAGTGTTGCCAGTTAAGGAAATTATTTTCCCATTTTATTTTTACATTATTGTCCCTATTGATTAATTTTTAAAGTACTAACTGATATTTTTGTCTGTGATATGTGATACGTGCACTGTAATTTAAATATTATACATACTTGAAAATATATTAGTTTAAAGTTGAAAAGCTTAAATGAACATCACTTGTTAAAATCAAAACATTCACATTTTTTGTTTTAAGGATTCCACAACAGTAAAATAGTAAAAAAATATTTTACGTCGTGCACATGACAATCTAGATGTAGGTAGGCATTGTTTTTATTAAATTTTCCCAAGTTTGGGGAGAACTACTATTATGAGCAACCCTCTTTTATAATGGTGTGCGTGTGTCTCTGTGTAAACGAACTGTAAAATTTCTTCAAATTTAGAATCGCCGTAGGTACCGAATTATCCTTCTATGGTATTCTATGCCTGAAATTTAAATCAAATACTTAGGTCTACTACTACTGTTCCTTGGAGCCGTGTAAAAATCAAACTAAGCCAACGCAATCAAAACATACAGTCGTTTATGCCTCAAATTTCCGCAAATTTTCGACACTCATAACGGAATCTAAACCTACAGGGTACTTCCCGTGAACTCAGAATCTTGAAATTTGGTACGAAGCAACGTCTTATAGCACGTAGAGATAAAGGAAAAATGCGAAAACCGCATTTTTTTTACGTCATGGTCATATAATAAAAGTTTTTTTAATAATATTAAACTTACTACCCCTCTCCTCATAAACGCGTAGAGGTAATAAATTGAAATTCATATCAAATACTCAGTCAGGTCTATAATACCTTTAAGCTGTAACAAAATCAAACTTCTATGTCAACGCAATCAAAAGAAACAGAAATTTAAGCCTCAAACTCGCAACTATGTACTCGCAAGGGAATCAAAACCTAAAGGGTACTTCCAGTCGATCTAGAATAGAAATTTGGCATGAAGCAATGTTTTATTACAAACACATTATAAAGGAGAAATTCCGAAACCTTAAATGTTTAGTAACCTTATTTTTTTTTTAAATAATTAGAAACTTATTACCCTTTTCCTCATGAACGCGTGGAGATATCAAGTTAAATTCATATGGTCATTTCCATTTGGTCCTCTACTATGGTATAACATGAAATCTGGTTATTCTTGTACGAGTAAATTCTCTTCATGACGCCTAGTCTCGCACATTACATATTATATGCCAGTTTAGTTTTTTGATAGCTTCATGCAGCTCTATGATCTTGGTATCCAATAGTACCTAGTTTTTTAACGTTTAAAGCTTCGTCAAGTCAAATGTTGAGATTCAATAACGTCAAGTCAAATGTTGAGGTTCAATAAATCATAAGTTACTTACTTATTTGCTTTATGTAAATAATTCGACTATTAAAATAAGTAAGTATAAATATAAGTTATTATAAATACATTTTAAAATTATCTACAGAACTTTGTCAATGAAGTCGAAAACCGTACACTATCATAATTATGAACTTGGCTCCCATTTTTACATTTACATTTTGTTGGGATAAATCCGATAAACTAAATATTAAGTCACAAAACTCAGAATTTCTGTCAAACGGTTTGCATCGCGCGACATCTGTCGATTATTTTTGCGAGTAAGGGCACTTGCTAGTAAGTAGATTAGTATGATTTACATAGAGGGCGTTATTTTTCACTTAAATTTAATTTCAGTGCTTACGCACACTTACGTTTTTTAATCATGTAATATTAGGCTTTTGAGGATATGTTTTTTGAGTTCAAATTCATTCGCGAGAATAATAGTGTAACCAAAAACTTATAAAGACACTTTCGGCATTGTTTATGCTTTCTACTTAAGACAAATTTGTATGAAAAATGTCTTTATCGATCAACCATAATGTTGTAAATTTTTAAAATATTTTTCAATTTAACGTGTACGATTTTGAGGGGGGGGGGGTCATGTCCCCAGTGACCCCCTCCTTCGGACCGCGCCTGGTGGGAAAGGTACTAAACTTAGAGCAGCCAAGTGGGCGCGATCGTACTTTCCTGATTCCTGAATACACTGAGCTGAGATGTAAAGTTGTGAATCGCCATGACCCAGTGCTGCATGACAGAATTGACAGACAAATCTGAATGCAGACCAGCTCCTTAATTTAAGCCAGCTATTGATCGGCCCTGCTTTTTTATACTAAGATAGTACGACAAAGCAGGATAGTACAAATTAATGCAGTCCTGCTTTATGAGCTCATGGTAAGGGGCCAGTACACACGGACTCCATCCCAGTGGGCAAGTACGGGCGGAGATTATTGTGATTTATTCTTCATAAAATTACTTAGGTTACATCTTTACTGCCATCGGTTTGCAATAACAATAAACATCACTCACTACATATTAACATTGTTAAGCAATTAGGACCCTACTTTCCCTGCTACTAAAGTTGCATACTCGAAGAAAAAATAAATGATGACTTTTGACGCCATTTCATATTTTTTATACTTTGCCAGTAACTCCCGTAGTTTTGCTTAACCGCTGCTCAGACAGACCTGAAATACGTTAAAAAGTTAACCTTCCATCGCTAACCTCGTAATCTGTTTATATACTGGTGTAATGTAATCTAAGCTTAATTTATTATTAAAATAAAATAAAGTTAGTACTTATTTTCAAATCTCAGCCCTAAGTTCTAGAAATTCGTATGCTTGAGAAAAAAGGATGAGGAAGCGATGATCTCTACTTGAATTTTCGAGTTATACTTAAGGATTTTTAGCATCTCTCTCTAAGATTGAATTTGGATGGAACCTAAAATAAATATGTTAGCACGTGGGTAAGTAAGTAGGTAGATACTTACAAATGCAAAATTAAATGAGATGACTTTTCTTTAGATGATGAATTAAAGAAAGAAATATGCTTCGGAGAAACTCTCATTATAAGTTGCGGCCATTATGAAGGACATATCAGTGATGAGTCGTCGGATTCAGAGTGGTCCTGCCACGATACCACTGAAAGTTCTATTTCCGAAGAGGTAAAAAATGACACTATGCTCGAAATAAAGGATCGAGTTGAAGAAGAGACTTCAAATACACTACCTGCCGAGGAAGATGACGACTTTCACTTTTACTTCTTTCCGGATTGCACTAAACCGGAACCACCACGCGATAGTAAAGCCAGTCTTATTATTGTTGATGGCATGCCACAAATTAACCCTGAGGCCAAAGGCCCACCGCCATGCACGTGTGATAAAGATAAAAAGGGACAGTGCGATTGTCACACAAAACTGCCTTGTCAATGTGGAGCTAAAAAAACAAACGAATGCGTCTGTCAGAAAGTAGAAAATATCTGTATTTGTCACGATGGAAGACCACAACCGGTATGCACTTGCAAAGGCAGCGACGTTTGCTTATGCCACCCTGACGGGAAAATCCGTGCTAAGTGTACTTGTGATAAGGTGGATATCCCTTGCATTTGTCATCCCCGCAAAAAGTTCCCTTCCCCTGTCTGCACATGCAAATACAAGCCGAAGTATGAAGTTGATGATCGTGTTAAATCTATGATTGAAATTGAAGAAGGCAGCGAAGAGACGGGCCAAGAAGAACAAATAGAAGGAGCGGAGGGAATGGAAGGCGTAGTTGAACAAGAGCCTTGTTTATGTCAAAAGCCAGAGCCAAAAGTGTGTCGATGCCTTAAGGGCAAAGAATGTACTTGCAATGAAAAATCATGTATTTGCGGAGTCCAAAGAACATGTGTGTGCGAAGCGACTGATACTGAGGAACCAATTTGTAAGAGCGAGGACTCAAAGTCAATTTGCAGCTGTCCTGTCGCTTTGGAATGCAAGTGTGATGACGCAACATCGCCCGATGACTGTACATGTTTTCCTACCAAGCTTTGTGCATGTGGCAACGACCCCGGCAAATGCAAATGTTTCGCTGCTTGCGATTGCTCTGCACCATGCATATGCGATACGAAAGTGGATGATGATGCATGTATATGTCTTGACAAAACAAAGCAACTGGTTAAGGGTACGGTTTGCACATGTTCGAGTAAAGAAAAAGAGAAAGAGGATCCAAAAAAGCTAAAGAAGATGAGAGCTGGTAAACACGGCTATCGCTGGTGTCATGAAGTTGACCCATATCATACCTACTTTGATTATGGCTATGGAAGACATGATAAGATATCGTACAAATTCCAGGAGAGAGAAAAAATTAAAATCCTAGGTCTAGGTGATGAAGTAGAAGAGGAAGATGAAGTGTGTCCTGTTCATGGCGTTAAAGCTCCACCATATAAAAAGAAAGTTCGGAAACCTTCCATTGATTGTTGTAGTGCTCTTGGAGGTAAGTTCAAAACATAACGTAGTTATTAAAAATATAAGTAAAATGCTTTGATTATTTGATTAATTAAATTATTGCAGGTATAAGCATTTGTGTTGAGTCTCTAGGAGAAGACAAGGATAAGTTTCTTGTTCAAGTCGTGTCGCATTCATCAAAGGAAGGCGCTAAAACAGGATCTAAAATAGTTAGCATTTTGGATTGCCAACTGCATACTATGGAAGAAAATAGAACGGAGTAAGAATGGCAAAATTATGTTTGCTAGGATGCTATCATTAAACTACTAGCATAATTCAAAGTAGATACACAAATTATTTTTTCCAAGAACGTAGAACACGTAGAAGTGTAGGTACTTCAACTTGTAGGTACATGCTATTCTGTTAATAGGAAAGCATTGTGGTTGATCTGATGACCTTACTATATTTTGCAGGCACATAACAAAGAAGAACATTACAAAAGAGCGACGCAGTTATATGACTATCTGCGAAAGCGGTTATTATAACAAAGTAACGCGCGTATGCGGGAATCGCGATGTCGTAAAGAGGTTTTACCATTCTTTCGAGGAAGCCAGATATTTCCTCCTCGAAGGCGCTAACATCGTCCTGTTGAGATATTTCGGACTCCGCCGTTATAGGGGCAATGTTAAAACTCAGACAGTTATGATGGACGGTACTATTTGTGAAAGCATTTACGTAAGTAAAATCATGTCGGTTTTGAAATAAAGGCCAATCAATCTATAAATGTAGGTATTTACGTTGTGTACCACCAGAGGATTTAAAGATTTGAGTCACTCGCAGCATCCAGTTTAAGTCGCTTTTAACTAAAGGGTCTTCAGTCAGTACTTGAGAGAAAATACAGTATTTGACAGACAATACCAGTGCAAAGATTGTATCTAACCATGTCTATAACGTCTATGGTGGCAAATTAAGTAATTTGCAAGTGCAAAGAATGTTCAATCAACTGTGAGTAAAAAGCGCCTAAGTAGTGCAGAATGTAACTGTCCGGCAAAGCCCTCTAATGTCCTTTATAGTCACAGATTATATTAAATCACATTTCAGGTTTGCCTCGGAGTCAGTCAAGCAATAGTAAACGGTAAACCACTGTTTGTTTGCAAAGTTGAACGTCATATCATAGAACCTTCAGGAGTACTACATCAGACGTTAACAGTTCTTACTCTCAGAGGTACTGCAACGGCTTATTAAGTTTATTAATTTTATATGTTTGTCAAGAATTGATAATATTTAGGTATGTACTTACATACATATACGTAAGCAGCCCGTATTTCCTTGATGCATATGCATATTTCTGATAGCATAGGTACTTTTCGTATACAAGTATTTGACAGTTGGATGAAGTATAATTTTTTATTTCCTTATAATTATTAAATAATTAATTATAATTTTTAATACAGGGATAAATAGCCCATTCTAAAGTTGTCTATTTTTAGGTAACGACTCTTTAACTTAAACATATTAAAGATAAATAGATGGAAGTAGTGGTCATGTGAGAACACTTACAAAACCTAACCTAATTAAAAAACATTCAAACTTTTGATTTTCGCGGAACTAATGCTCATTTTATATGACGCCATTTTTCTGAAGTATTTCTTTGGACTTCTATACGTGTAAAAAAAAACTGCAATATTAAATTCTTAGTCTCGTGATATAATTTGGTGTTGATAGTTTTATAAAGATATTGTATTGAGGCAGCTGAATCATGCCTTAAGTCAGTGGTTTTGTGTAATTGGAAAACACGTTGTAAATAAGCCACCCAGTATACATATATCATCACATGACTAAACGTTTGTGAGGATGGCACATTACTTTCTGCTTAAGCAAAAAGGTCATAACAGACCAACTTGAAAAGGATTCCTTGGGGTCCATTTTTCCTATTTAAGGGCGGAACCTTAAAGTGGCAGGTCTTTAATATTTAAGTATCCTACCCTAAAATGCTCAGTTTTGACGAAACTCGCAATCTTAACGTTTGCCCTACCTATAAAGCCTATCCTGATCTTATCTCATCCTTTTTTATCCTTTTTCATGAAAAAGCTTAAAGGAAGTCTTTAAAAAATAAGAAGGCAAATTCCCCTAAATGACATTTATAACCACTTAATGTTTTGTTCCATAGGCTATACTGTAAGCCACGAATGGGCCGACAACAGTTACATCTTGCATCTAAATCCTCTTCTCAATATTGTTCCTGAAAAAGACGAGATAGAGCCGCATGAACCTTTGCGAGAAAAATGGCGAGACGACCTCCAGCTGTTGTCAGACTATTTAGATTTTAAGGTAAAAGTTATATTATATAATCTAAACGTGTTTATTTGTTTCACAGTCCTTCAGATTAGGTTAGGCTTGACCGGCCCTTTGACTCAAGGGACAGCCTCTGGGCCTAAATGCCTAGTTATTCTCTAATACGAAATGGGAATAGACGAGACCTGCATTGAAGCCTGAAGTTACAGAATCGATATATGTCTGCCAGTATCTGTTTTACATACATTTGTAGATTTTATACAATCATTACCTTATTAATACAATTTTAAGATAAAAGGCAAGAAAAAAAAGATCTCTACATGCTTACATACATTATAATTAATCTGTTCTTTTATGTATCTCTCTCTCTCTCGGTTGCTTTTTTCATAAAACCATTTTCAAAAAATGGTTCAGGTAATTTACATGTTGAATATCGTGTAAGGGTACATCGGTCCCCGTTAACTAGCTGCGCTCTTGATATAGTTCGCGGTCTGAACCCAAGTAAAAAAAATGCGGTAGAGACCACGAGCGAAGCGAAATGAACGTATAGTCCGTTTTTCTTTGATTGTTAAGTATTGTAAAATAATAATGTCTTTAAAAAATAAGACAGACTTCTAAAATCAAACAACTATTGGAATAAAAAGGATTTTGTTTTTATTGAGTAACTAGGACTGCAATAGGTTATTTTTTTGTCTATATCTTATTTTTACATAAAAATAAATAAGTTTAAGATTGTTTTATACAAAATTGGACGAGCAAAGCAAAACGGATATAACTCAGTTTCGTTTCGCTTCGTTTTGCCCCAGTGTAGCCCTGGCTTATGGCCCTGGCCGTGACGCGAAGACTGTGTCGTGACTGTGACGTAGCAGACATGTATTCACGTAACTTAGCCTCTAAGCTTCTTACTACCTAATCAGCTGCTGAATGGCAATAACAACAATTTTTATTTTAGAATCGACATCAAAAACACTATAAAAATGACCGCTCTATATACCAGATTATTCTACCTTAGACGACAATGCATAGCATATCAAAATATTTTTTCTTGATTTTAATCCCAAAGCTATTAAATAACTAGATGTTAGTTATATTACCTACAAGCTTTTAATTCGTAATTCAGATTCACCCTGCACAGACATGATTCATATGGGCTAATTCCATAATTATGTGGTTTAATTAGGTTGATTGTTTGCAGCTAAATTATAACACGAATGCTATTGAGCTATCCGATATATAATACAGCTTTGACAGCTGAGAACTGAAATAGGGCATTAATTATTATCCAACTAATACAAATGGTAGCATAATCCCAATGGCTTAGCGCGCAGGGCAATATTGAATAACCAGGGCGACAATTAGTCGGAAAGTAATTATGTTCTTTAATCTCGTCCTCATTGTGTACAATGTAGTACGCACTTTTTGCTACTGCACTGATTACAATCTTCAAAGTTAGGCGCGTGCTTGAACGCGTCAATAAACTAAAAAATAAATAACCGGAACGTGCCCGCACCGTCACCTATCAATGTCATCTGTCACCTGTCAATGTCATTGTACTTTTTTGTACACAGCACTGAAGACGTAAATATTTAGAATAAATTAGTTTTATAACTAATTAGTGATTTACAGCTTACATACAAATGCAAAAATCCAAGAAGAAAATACGGTGATGTTTGTGTAAAAGTATGGTGGCTGGAAAACAAAACTTGTCAGTTGAATTTGTGAAATTGTTGGACCGATACCTCGGCTCAATTATTACGATTATTACGATTTCTATCACCACCACAGCACACTAAAATATAATATCATCACCATCACCATCATCTCAGCCTATTACAGCCCACTGCTGGACGTAAGGGAAGGACGCAAAGAGCGCCAAGGAGTACGATCTCCTGCTTTGATACAAATGTATCCAGCCATAATCCTGAGTTCGTCGGCCCATCGAGTTGAGAAGCGTCCTACACTACGTTCGCCGAGACGTGGCCTTTGCTCCAACAACATAATCAGCCAGAAATTAATCATGAAAACAAGGAGTATGTGTGACAGAGTGGCGTTATTCTTCAGCCTGCAAACGAGACAGAATGAATGACATCGGAGCTTTCACGGGAGGTTGGCCGTGGTGATCATTAAGTTCATTCTAGTTGTCTCTCATGTCTCAGAATGAATGACATCGGAGCTTTCACGGGAGGTTGGCCGTTGGTGATCATTATGTTCATTCTAGTTGTCTGTCATGTCTCCGAATGACTCCACAGAAACTGCTCTGTACAGAAGCACTGGCCTTTACGATGGAGTGGCCAGTGGTTTTTTGTTCAGTCTGAAGGGTCTCCTCGAGGTATTCCTCCTGAGACGTAACATTATGGCTCTAGTCTTCATGAAGAGTTGACCATGAGATCGATATAATGTTGCACCAGAAATATACTACAAAGGATCTGTAATAGCATTAGGTAAGTTATTAATATTATAAATTTATTCTAGCGCATCATATGTACCGAGAGAACAATTATTCCTCTTGTCTGTCTCGCAGCAGAATTATAACACTTCCACTTGCTTGCACGAGGGGTTAGCCTGTGGCTTAAAAAATTTGTTATAATATTGCGGGTCTGCAAATCATCTTATAAGGTTGACCAGAGACCGACTTCATCAATTGAAGTTGAAAATATAGTCGAACACAAAGGTATCAAGGCGATACATATCTTCTAATGCCACTGAAGAAAAAAAAAAAAAGAGAGGAGGGAGAATATGGGTACCGAGACCATGAGGTAATGCCCTCCGTCTTAGTATTTTTTTCAACTTAACACTTTGACTATAAGGAGGCTATGAAAGAAGCTCCTTTGCCTGCTGATATTGAAGGCTCAAGGAATTCTGAGTACTTGTGTAAACAAGTCACATACTTACCTAGACAATTTCAGTCTGTTTATAAAGATTTTAAGTTTTTAATAATTTCATCAGTTGTTACTATTAAATTGGGCCTTTGGCAACCATTAATGGTACCAAGACAATCTGTTGGTCTCAGATCTGCTTGTCTTATTCTGCCCCATTTATATACATACAAGTCAATGATAAATAGCGATTTTACAAATTATGGTTTATCTCGGTGTGGATTTCCACAAGTATATAATTGAGGTACTTCATGATGTTGGCCCAAGAGGGCAAGGCTTTATAAAGCATACCATAGAAAACAACCTGTTTACTCCAATAGTTCATGGAGTTATGACCATATTAAGTTTTTTTTTTTCTCTCTTATATTTTACTAAAAAGCTTAAATAAATAAATAAACATTACTTGAAATTGCTAATTGATATCTGTGACTTAAAGATCATTAGTCCACTTGATTCGTGAAGTGCCTTAACGTAAAAGGTCCCAGGTTCGATACTCTGTTCGAATGACCCTGGCGAGATACATTGTCTTGTACCTCGTAGTACAGGGAAGTTGACTCCTTGTTTGGAGACCATGACAAATTCATGTTGGCTGGTGCATGTTTGTATGTTCCTATACAAATGATATGGTATCCCATTGTGTAACTTATAGTATTAGATCTGGTCACAACCGGGTAAACCTTAAATTCTCATAGTATCAAGCTTAATTCTCAAGATTCTATAATAATCTATGAAAGCAATTAAAATTTAACACTGTTACTGACTTAAGGTTATTATTCTAGCTGATCGCCATGGCTAGTTAGATTATTTCTAGTCTTCATCAAGTGTGAATAATTTCTCAGAAAATTTATAAATAAAGACACACTCAAGATGAGTCTGACTTACAAATAATGTGAGTGAAGATCACTGTTACAGATATGGAAAAATAATTCTCCTTGTTATCAACAAGATAAAAATTACCAAAATTAAAAACTTTTTTAACTGTAACTATATGTTATATTCCAATATTTTCAGAGTCAGTAAAAACCCATGGAAAGATTTATGCAGCTTTATTTACAGGCAAAAATGTCGCACCATAATTGATCCTTATGTACTTGCCATAAGGTCGAAAACCAATTATTTTAATTTTAAAGTAGGTACCTGCTACCTTTGGAAAAGTAAGAGAAATTCAAAACTAGACACAAAGTTCCAATGATAACTTGAATTTTCAAATCTGACCTAAATATATTTTTAATATGTTTTTGTTATAAACCATATATTTCTAGACATTTTATCATTTGTGAAAATGTTTGATACCTAAAATTGAAGACAAAGATAAATAATCATCCAATCATTAAATTATCAAGATACTAAAGATATTAAATAAGCTGAATTATCCCAGGTGGATAACAAAGGTTCATATTTAAATAGATGATTATAATAAAACATAATTAGAAAATTAAAATTGTATCCATGAAACTATAAACTTCATAAAAAATATACTACTGACTTAAAATTATTATTTAAATTAAGGCATTAATCTTACAATTATAATTGAAGTTTGTCAACTACCTGAAGTACCTATGTAAGTCTATGTATAAATAATTTTATTAGATATTAAATTACCATGTAAAGCAAAAATGGAGATGATAAATAATGACAGAAAAATACTAATGAACTGAATTTAAAAAAAAAAAAAAAAAAAAAAAAAAAAAAAAAAAAAAATGGATGACACGATAGAGGCATTGATCAGTGGCAATAATTAAGGCAATGCAGGCTATAAATGTTGCCTTACCTTGTTATTGGACTAAGGCTGTAAGGCTGCTACAAGTATTTTGAGCCGGAGTAAACTTTCTATCTTATCCGATGTGATGTATTGGTAAATTATAACTTATTTAATTTTTTAATTTTTTATTAGCTTTACAAGAATTGACCAGTCATTGAATCTTTTTCTAAATAAGTATTCAGACTGTTTCATTAACTTATTAATATACCCTACCAGGGATCCACACATAAAGTGCAAATATGCACATAAAGTGGAGTCTCATACTGATTTCCAGCCATATAAGTGTAACACATATAACGGTTTTCTAAGAAGATGAGTAAAAATCAATTTTTCTCAGTAAAATAATGTTGAAACTATTGTTAACAAAATAGGATCCCTACTGGAACAATACTGGTAGTATTTGTACATAATTTCCTTATTAATAACATATTATTAATGAAAGATTTGCCATAGTAAACATCCATATTATTTATTTTAGTTTCCTTTACTTTGGAACTACACCTTGAACAGAAGTTATTAAGAATAAGACTAATTTATTTGCATAAAAAATTGTATTACAGACAATGATAACTTAAAAGGTTACTAGATTTTCTTATTATATAAAATAAAATAAATCTTTTCAGAAGATATACTAGCTTAACTACCTACTTGCACATCGATAAATTTACCTTGTTAGGTAACCATGTACTAAGTATGTACTACATACTACTGGATAAATGAGACGGATATTAATAGTTCAAAGCATTGGCTCCATTTCCATGACAACTTATTAAACTAGCTGTTGCCCCGCGATTTCGTTTGCGTGATCTCTAGTTTATTCGTAAAGAATATACCTACTTAATAGCGAGGGGTAATTATTTAAAACTTTATTGCACAAACTTAAAAGTGAACAACAGGTGGATTATCAGTCTCAGTCCCAGCAAATCTATAAATTCATAAAGACTTACAGTTTTAACAAAAATAAAAGAGTATTGCAATTAAAGTAAAATTTGCTATTTTCGATTTTATAGAATTCCTACACATTTTTTGGTCCACCTGTATGGTATAAAATAGCTACAGGTTTGTGTCATCAAATGGGATGGGACTGTATCAATATACATGGTTGTATTAGCATACGGGGTTATATCATCATACAGGGTTGTATTATCATACAGGGTGTATCATCATACAGGGTGTATCATCACACAGGGTGTATCATCATACAGGATTGTATCGATATACAGGGTTGTATCGATATACAGGGTTGTATCGATATACAGGGTTGTATCGATATACAGGGTTGGTTGATTAATTCCAATGAATTAATTAAACAACTATATCCTTGTTAGATAAAACTTGAATTTAGCATCTACCAATAGATAGTTAATAAAATAAAGTTTTATCATGTGCTAAGACTTTAGCAAATCATATAAATGATCATAATAAATGTTTATATTGCTTTGTCGACACAACTTTCCTCTTTGAACATCTACATTGTACACAATGAGGACGAGATTAAAGAACATAATTTATATGATCGGACTAACTTACCTAGTGACGTCCGATCCTCAATTATGTGAAGTAATCTCGTCCTCATCCTATCCCCAGCCCGACCCAGTTAGTATGTATTTATCAATCCTTAAAGTACAAAAAAGATTATATGCTATAAATACCTACCTACTACTTAGTTTCCCTTCTTTTTGAAAGTTGTGTCCAGTTTTATCCTTTGAAATAATGACATTGACAGGTGACAGATGACATTGATAGGTGACGGTGCGGGCACGTTCCGGTTATTTATTTTTTAGTTTATTGACGCGTTCAAGCACGCGCCTAACTTTGAAGATTGTAATCAGTGCAGTAGCAAAAAGTGCGTACTACATTGTACACAATGAGGACGAGATTACTTCACATAATTGAGGATCGGACGTCACTAGGTAAGTTAGTCCGATCATATAAATTATCCTACGTGACTATTATAGAAAGAGCATCTTATGTGCATATCTATAATTCCATCATGCATACAAATATCCTAGTGTAACGTGTTCTGAACTTCTGGCATGGTAAAAAATAAACAAAGAATAAACGTTCGCAGTTGTTTGCACCATGTCTAACTGCTCTTATTTCTTCAGTCCTGAAATCGGCACTCAATTTGTAAAAGGCATCGAATTTTTCCAAACTCAGGTTTGGTGCCGGTTACCGTCTCACTTTGGCAAGTTCGTTGATTATGGTAGTTACGTTACCGTTAATCTTTCAATCACATCTAAAGTACCGTAACATGACCTTATTTCGGTAAAGTAAATACACAGGGATAAGGCTTCAATCAATTAAGGTTCAAGTCCCTCTACGTGACTTCATATTTGCTAGAACCCGTATTCAAACATTTTGAAATTCGCGGCCGAAATGGGTATGTTGATAGTTAATGATTCTGTTAACAAATTTTTGTGGTTTTAAAACAGAGCACCAGATCATCAGAGGGCGCTCGCTACGTGACCGAGAGTGGAAACTTGACTAGCACCGTCCGAGACTACCTCCAAGCGCTGCTCCTTCTTAGACCCAGCGACGCTTTGCACTTTACCAGACACTACTTCGGATCTGCTTTGTCAGCCTTGGACTTGCCCCACGATGAGTACTTCGACCCCAGTACTAAACACGTTAGATACTTTTTCTTTGAAGAATAAAAACTATCAGGAATAACTCGGGAGGAGAGACGGCGATACGCGGGCGCTAGAATATAGAGAAGTGAGAATGTTGTTTTAAAAATTTATCGTTTTGCAATTAAATATTTTTGTGCGCTAATATAATTGAACTTAAAGAACTTAAAGGGCTCTCTTAGCTATTTATAAAATCTCTATGGCAATAAACTAATATTATTAATTGCTAGCCAAATCATCGGAATTTAAAACAAGTTGTGTGAAAAAATATTGTGCGATTGGTAAATTAGTTAAACACTTATTAGTCATATAAAGGCCGTCTTTCTGACACTTACACGTCCCAAAAATATTGCTTTGCCCAACCACCGTTTTGGGACAATTAATTATACCAACTTATAATATGAGTAACTAACAACTTTCCCATAGAAATACACAAAGAGATCTTGTTTTTTCGTTTTCATACTACTACTATAAGCAACCGTGTGACCGTTTTGTTAAGGAAACGAGTTTTTTATGTAATAACTTTATGTTTCTATGGAAAAGCTGTTATTTATTATGAGTATTACATTATGATATGTTAATGTATCGGTCACTAATTTTACCAGTCACCGTTGTAGATAATTAATGCAGTGAGATAAAATAAAAAAGGGAAACTGCGTATCAAATATGGCTGAATAGGTTTCTGACTATTGTTTGATCAAAATGAAATGAACATATTTTTCTGTTTCAAATAAAAACACATTGTTTCACGAAATATTGCACTGCGTAATGACGGCAGGGTTTGATTTATTTATATGACTTGAATTCATCGGGTCGCTGAAGTTATAATAATATATCTAGATAAACTAGATATGTATTATTATCTAGAATCTAGACATAAAAAAAACTTGTAATATTATTTTATACTCGTATTTCACACATTTTACTGCGATTTTTACCTAATAAGATAGGTACTTAATATTAGTACTTAGAACGTAATTCGGAATAAATAAGTAAGTTACTTTTGGCAATAATATTTAGTAAAAAAACCCTAAAGAACTTTTAATACTATATATATGTATATATACGTCCTATATATACTACTATAATAATTTGATAAATAAATTTTCTGCAATGACTACTTATTCTTTGTTTTATTTACGAATAGGATGTTTAAACAGAATAAGGTTTGCGTTGCGTTTAACGATTTTTTTATATCGTTGTGTGTACCCTTGCGTGAAGTACGACAAGATATATATATTTTAATAATTGGTAGATAATTTGACGACACGGCTGGAGTAGTGTCGCGGATTTGCGTTAAACGCAAATGGTCCCAGGTTCGATTTCCAGTTTGGTTGAATTCCGAAAACCATATTTTCTGAATTGGATCGAGTCTGGGTGTGCTAGGAGACGTTCCGTATGACCGTCTCCACCCTGTATATTATAATAACTGATTTTTAACAACACACCGGAAAATAACATACGTAAGATACTGTGCCTCTTACGTTGAAGGCTTTTGCTTCGTTGAACATAAACAACAACGATATTAATCTTGCTCGTAAAACTAGGGAACTCTTTAAATTGAAATATTATATCGTCATTGCGTGAAAAGAATACCTACTCTATTTTGTAAGTGGTTTTTCGATCTACACTAATCTATTATATCAAAGGTTTTTAGATCCTTGTAAGCAAAAAAACTATATAGAAAAGTTATTTTAAAAATACTTTTCATTATTCCATGATCAATTTGGATAAAAAAGAGCTATAGTTAAAAATACTTTTAAGAAACTATTACTATAACTATTTAAAGTTAATATTTGCCCTTGTCCGGTATAATTACCTATAGACTGAAATAATTATCTACGGCACTGTACCTTCTACCTTGTTTAACTGTCAAAAGTTATTTGAGATAAGCTACTGGAGAATAGGTTTAGTTCTGTTGATGGTCAACGGTCGGATTATGAAAACCCTCCAGATGGTCGCCTGCAAATGGCGAGCGAGTCGTAATGTGCCTCCCCAGCTTTCACCTAATGACTGAATCAGACCCTGTGTAATTGAATACACAAACGTGCTTAGGTTATAATCTGCTCAAAAGAGGCATTAAAAACCCAACTGTAGTCACAGTTACAAATTTAAATTAGGTAGGCAAGTTGAAATAGGTACATCGTTTAGAAGTTCGTCTTTCTGGTGGTATATGGTTAAGATAACAAGTACCCAACACTCAATAATTTATTGCAAAACCATACTGTACATGTAGATGTTACAAAATAACGAACCAGTGTTAAGGACCCTGTTGGTTACCTAATTTTTAAGGAAGGTTTCAGAATCTCTTTTGGGAGAAGACACTACTGTTATTTGGGTACATAAATCTCTGTACAACATCGTTTCTCGCAAAATTGACATTTGTAATAAGACTCTGTACTATTGTTAACAAGCAGTACGTAAATGGCTTTTTGGGATTTGATTTGAACCCTTGCTCACATGCATGAAGTATATAAAAGAAAAAACATAAATTGGATAATTTACTGAGTGTCTCAGTAAATTATCCAATTTAATACACACGCACACATACACACACTTACACACATACATATACACATAGATAACACAAGAGGACTATTGCCTATAACACATGCTGCGGCTTAACTTTTGTAAGTGATAGTTGTTTATTGTAGTCTCAAATAATTGATATATGTTAATGTTTTTATCTGTTTAGAGATGTAATGTACTCTTTTTTCTGAATAAAAAAATTAATTAATAATGCCGATTCTATAGAATACCTAGACAATGTTCGTTTTCACAAATTCTCATGTGTGGTGTGTGATGAGGTTCTCATGTGTTGAAAAAATATTTAAGACTTATAAAATGGACCAACTTTGGCTGAAGCTGCTATCGATAAAATTTAATTTAATTTATTTCAATAGAACATACCTACCAAGCACCAAAGTTTCATACAATATCTTAAAACTGGTTGTTATGACAAAGTTTGGCAATATGCCATTTAAGTATTTACATAATTACACGAGTATTGAATAACTATTGCAATAAGATATGCCTTTTAACAATTCTATGACTAAGTTGACTAAAAATACAATAGCTATAATAGTAAATATTCCTACATTCCTACTCTTACTGATTTTTATATTTATTGGTTTCGATACTATGGGGGAAAATACTTATGCCTACATAGGTAGGTGTAGGTATTTTATTTATATTCAGTGCTTCAGTCTCTCTAGCGGTGCCATATTTAACTATTCAAAATACTCAAAATACTCATTTATTCACTACATAGGCTCTCTTCCGGACTTATACACGTCCCAAAATATAGCTTAGTCCTACCACCGCTTCGGGACTACATATTGGCTGGTGATGAGAAGAAACGGCGCAACAAACTCAGTCACCTTTGTCAGCCTTATTTACAGGAAATACAGTTACAAGACATGTAGTAAGTGTGAGCTAAGCAGGTTAAGTCCATGCATTCTTGTCGTTTAAATAATCGTCTATTTTATAATAACCTTTTTTCATAAGGATTTTTTAATGTGAATTTTGAATTCATGTACTACATGTAACTCATTCAACAAGAGTCTGTGGTACTTTATTGGAAAATTTTATACATTTCCCCAATAATGAATTACCAACTGTGTGTAGTATGAAGCTCGGAACGGCAAGTTTATTTTTATTTCGATTATTATATTGATGAAAATCACTTTTTAAGTTAAACAAACTAAGATTTTTTCGAAGATATATAATATTATCAAAAATGTACTTATTGAGAGGCTACTGTTAATAATTAATATCTTTAAAAATCTCCTTCAGTGAGTCATGAGGTCCAAGACAGTATATGGCGCGTACGGCTCTTTTCTGCAACACAAAGATTGATTCAATGTCAGCAGCAGAGCCCCATAGCAGTAAGTATACTACAACAAACTATGAAAATAACTAAAGTATTAGTACTAGTCTTGCTGTTTCGACATCAGTTAAAGCCTTATTTTCCTCACAGCATGCCGTTGAACTGAGCCTTCCAGACAAGGCAATTATATGGGGACCCCTTTGCAGCCGGGAGTCTAATGTTACCTACCTCACATTGGGCATAGTGAATTTAATGCATTTCGTTTTTTTTTGCATTTAGTAACAGGTTGTTCGCTGTAAACCAGCGTACTATTTGAGAGAGAGCATTATTTACATCGTCAAAGGCAGCCTACCTCTACCTACCTCTACCTCTGTCAGTTTTAAAAATCAATGATATATCATCTGTGTTGGTACAGACAACACACGTCAACCTACCACAAAACGAAAAATTTTCTCAATTGAAATCGGTTAAATTACCTTTAACTTTTTGGGTAGAAGGACCTGCCGTTGACTGTACATAGAGGTGCTGAAGTGTTTATACAAATACGCCACAATGTCGGTCCAAGTACAGGGGCAGAGCACGAAGGAAATTCCCCTGCAGAGAGGCGTAAGGCAGGGAGGTGTTATATCTCCGCAACTGTTCACCGCTGTATTGGTAGACTCTTTCGAGCTTTTGGAATGGAAAAGATTCAGCATCAACATTTGCGGCAAGTACATCACTCACCTCCGGTTTGCCGACGATTGTCTTCATAATAAAATCACTCGAAGACTTCGGCACAATGTCGCCTCAGTCGAGTTTACTAAAAGGTAGGCCTTCGGATGAACATTATTAAATTTATTAATACTAGTAAGATCTACAAGTAAACAATGCTCACTCAACTGGTCAGTGTTTATTTTGTTAAAACATTCAAAGTATACACGCAAAAGTTTGCTTAACTCTGTAATAACCTCAATACAATGAGTAAACAAAATGAAATCATCCCGGAAAATTACGTCAACATAACTCTGCCAAAAGTTTGCCAAGATTGAATTAATAATTGCGACGGACGAGATTTCGTATAAGTTCCTCCGTTTCCACATTACGTAACGTCACGCGAGTCCTAACAAAATGACATAGCTGCGTTGAGGGATGCCGGAGGGACACGGAAAGAATTTTAATTTTTGTTTCTTTTCCACAAAGGAATTTATTATTAAGTCTCGTATGTGAGCATACGATATTATGGGAGGGACAACCCCAATTCCATCTCACCTACGTTCGAGAGAGGAATTTTGATAAAAGAGAACCGTTTTGTTTTCAATTACTCACCAGATGGCGTTGCGATTCATCTTTCAAATAATAAGATGAACGAATAAATTGAAGACTTTTGGATCAGTGGTTCGCGCTCCTGACTATAAAGCTAGCGGTCGCGGGTTCAGGTCGCGAGGGGTAAGATTGGTGTGGTGACTGTGGTGAGCACTATTTTGTAACAGTGTCGTGAATGTCGTGTCGTGTCACGTTAGTTTGTCGCCGTATACATGCTCTGTGGCTTAATGCACACAATGGGTGAGCGCACTTCATTTGAATTATAAACTAATTTTAAAATGTATAAAGCTCATATATAATATAATTTTTAATTACTTATGACTAAATACCCTAGCTCTAACTTCAATTCATATTATTTTCATTTGTTATTAGGTACAAATACATTATGTATTTTCTTTTGAAATTCAATAATCATTTTTATGTTATCATTTTAGATAAATTTTACGAGGTAAATTATTTATCATTTATTAGAATTAAAATTAAACACGACTCGCCGTAGCCCTTCGCCGTGGTACTAGTCTGCCCTATACTAGAGTGTAATTTAAAATCCAGAGGTACTCCAGCGCGGCGGGAGATCAGTTCTCGTTCGCTGTAACAAAATTTAAGCATGCATGTTTCAAGTTAGGTTGCAGGATGCAATGAAGATCTCACATTAGGACTAGGATCGAGCATTCGTTTCATTAATAATGATTAGTTTACGAATGATTGTTCTATCGTCACAAACGCTTGCAAAAAGAATGCTCGAAATCTCAAAAACAATTTTGCAAAGTGAATACTCCCGTTGAGTATCGTCCTAAAAACAAAATTATTTAACGTTTATCTCTTAGTAGGTGCTACCAGCCTTAATCAAATCATAATTGTGTAGAACGTGCTAAGTTACATACCTAGTAGAAACCAATGTGACCAATACCGAGGTGCTGCGTCGCTCTGGTATGACCGGCATAGAGGCTCTTCTGATTAAAAGCCAACTAAGATGGTGTGGACATGTCAGCCGCATGAATAACTGCAGACACCCGAAATCCGTTTTCTATTCCGAGCTATCCAACGGGAAACTGAGTCACGGGGGGCAGTACCTGCGATATAAATATGTTTTAAAGCGCCACCTTAAGGCTTGCGATATCTCACAAAGTCACTGAAAAATGAGATCGGAATGGCGCAATACAGTCGAAAAAGGTGTAGCTTCCTTTGAAGAAGCTCGGTTGAACCACCTGGACCTTAAGCGCCATTTACGAAAAACTCAACCTAAACCCTCCTATACGTATTCACAGAATGAACTCGGACAGCTTCACTCAATGCAGCCGAACCTTTCGTTCCAAATTCGGTTTTGCAAGTCATCAGCGAGCCCATAATAGAAAACTACACCTACCTTAAATCACAACATGCGATTGCAAGGGGTTGCCGTCGTCGGACACGACGAGGAGGACTATATATAGTAGAAACGAATATATGTAGTTTTAGGTTTATATTAAATTAAAAACTACAGGCACAGTTTAGCAACGTAATTATACTGAGCTACAGGCTTTGTCAGCTACAAAATCTTTTATATTATAATTAAAACTAAAGACGGAGATTAGATTAAGTTACACATTGTAGGTAATTTGTAAACTATTTGTAAACATGGAAATAGTTTTAAAGTTCTAAAAATACATTAGAAACCTACTATTTAAACCTACCAAGTATGTACGTTTTAGGGATAATTTGATTAGATAAACAGTACCTACCTACCTATGTCGTATCGGACTGGAACCCGCAAGTAATTCATTTGTGCCCGCATTCCACACACATTTCGTAATTTTAGGGTTGCCAATTTGTATGCAAGGATAGCCGAGGAACGCCGCTTGTCTGTTGTTTGTAAACTGTATTGGCCTGCACGGACCCGTCCCAACTAGTTAATTTAAACTTCTAACGCTTATCCGACTTAGCTTGACGGAGCTTAATAATAATATTTGGACAAAATCTAAATTCCGACCCATAAAATTGAGAGTGGTACAATTTGCTTGTGGAAACTTTATCTTTAACACCGGAATTGCAGGACGATAGGATGGTTGGACAAATAAACAAACAATACGAATGCACTCACACGGGTATTATCAGATTACAGTCGTGGCTCGGAAGTATGGGGTCAACTTAGGGTTGTCGGTTGAGGACAATGTACTTCCAGTTTAAAAATACCGTCCTGTTTCTTTAACTGCTGATTTTATGTTTGTTTGGGTTTAAATACGACAACTCCATTTAAAATAATAACTTACGTAGAGAAGTTAGGTATAACAAGAGGTCTTGCCTTCTGTCTTCTTGACGCTCCTTTTTGCTACATAAAATTGTCATTTAAAAAGAATGCTTGTTTAACTTGTACTACTTTAAATTAATCCGATTACATGTGCATTGTTTATTTGTAAAACATCAACAACCTCCTAGGGGCTGATTCTGGTGCTCAAATACAACAACTTTTTCTATGGGACCAACATTGAAATCTAAAAAAACAATTTCCTGCTCTATACAAACTGATGTCAGCTGGTTGGCGGGTACTAAGCCGCCATACTAATACCATACCATACTCATTGCAAAGTGTTTTTTTTTTTGCGATTTCTATTTTGGTCTCATAGAACAAGTTGTTGTATATGAGCACCAGAATCAGCCCCTAGGACGTTGTTGATGTTTTACAAATAACCCTGTATACGTGTAAGTGAGTTGTACCTAGTGTGTATGCCTTGAAAGGTTTCTGAATAGAATTGAAGATCAAGCGAACAAAGTTCCGAGTAACAGCTAGTTCTGTATGAATATAACTACAGCAACAGAACCTTATAACAACGCGGTGGCCGAGTAACTTGTGTGCCGATTCCTAGAATTGTAAAAATCTATTCGATTTGCTGGGTTGGTAATACAGCTTGTTTATTAACGCAATAAGTATATACCAACAAACTCAACAACGAATAACCGAAGTACCTGCAGTAACACTTCGACCAGCTTAAGGGCTGAACACGCACGGCGGCACGATATATGACATTATTAAACTCAGGTGAGGTACATGTTATACATAAGGTGCCATACCGCTAATGGTTTTTGTTTGCAGAGGTAGTAAAGCGCGCGAATCTGGAACAGGTAGTGATGTAGGGGGCTTTGAGAATGCTTGACGTATCCGTCATAATCAGCTTACTGTTGCGGCTGCGGCGAAGCAGGGTTGGGTAGTGTTGCCACATCTACCGAGACAAATTGGAGGATAATTCCGAAATGGGTTTCTTGTTTTAATTGATACGAAAACACAATATGCAAAATTAATAATTGATTAGACAATATGATTGGATACGGAGGACGATTTAGATTATATTTCATTTTATCCGGCTAACACCAGAATTTTGTGAGGGGTCCATGTTTGATCTTAAAGTGTATTATACTTTAGTAGCTCACCCTTCGAATGTATATAAGTAATTACATAAATAAATGAATAATATTGTACATAACATTTCCTTTAAAAAAGTTTTCAAATAATAGTGTAAACGGAACGGTTCCCGGAATACGGATAACTGGATACACTAGTTTCAGGTGACATTAAGCTCCTTTACTGCGTTAGTATTGCATTTTGTACACACAGCATCCACTTAAGTTGATGTATTCTTGAACGGCACCAACAGTACTAGTCGGGTATTATGGGCCAGGCAATATACTTATACTTTTTTAGCTTATAAAGTGTACTTTAACTTTAACTCTGCATTATACATTCCGATTTTATCAGCTCCAAAAAGACTAAGATTATACAGAATATGATTTAAAGACAGGTGTAGGTTAATTCTAGATTCACGAATGTTACGCAATAGGTTTAATGCAACCCGAAATATACTAGGTTAAAGGCTTCTAAGATAAATTTGATTAGAGATACATTAGATACAATCGACTTGGTGGGCGATACTGCATCGCTAATATATAGACGATTTTATCTCGACGTTTGACCTAGTTTTTGAAACTGTTCCGATATCAAGATAAAGTCGATGGTTGGGAGTTGGGAACGTAGTGACAGTTTTGTTACAAAAAAATATCGCTGCGAATTGTCATTTGAAGTCGTATGTTTTGTCCAGCGGTTTTGAGCCTATTTTACAATACACTAGTCTACCAACCTAAGTGCGATTGTGTGTTTTTATCAACTTCATACAATACTTTATTTATAAAAATACGAGTATGAATTTGGCGATATGATTTACTTGCAATATTTGCTTATTTAAGAGCATTGTCACAGCATAGATGGGCGTTGCCTTCGAGTCCAATCATCAATCAATATCTATAAAACAAAGTCGGGGTAGTTTACTAATAAAATATCGGAAAAATTCTCAAAAATTAATAAATTAAGAGACGGTACGATGTTTTGCCGGGACAGCTAGTATCATAATATATTTTTGGAATAATAAATATATATACGCCAGACACACAAATTCTTACGAATACGAGTATGCATTAAAACATAAAAGCATTTTGATTATTCTTTGACGACTAACAATATAAAACTTTGAACACTTCTTTATTATCCAAAATCATCTATTCAGCAATGCTAGTTAGATAGATAGATATATACTCTTTATTGCACACCACACGAAACAAACAGTACAGAGGCAAAAATATATATTTAGAATAGTACAATTTAGGTGGTCTCATCGCTAGAAGCGATCTCTTCCTGACAACCTTCAGGTAAAGGACAGTTTAAACCGTTATGAGTGACGGTGAGTGAGAGGTGACGAGTCTAAAAATATAAAATTAAGACTAAATGTTATTTAATTAGTCCAGTAAAACTAAATCTCGTTGTATGGGGAGGTTGCATTAAATGCGTCGTTTGCTTGTTTACGACAGATTAATCTAAAAACATGTTTTTTATGATTGTCGCCAATTTTTAAGTACCGATTATAAGGATATTCCTCGTTTTTATTTTCTGCATAACTGTGTCGTTAAAACGTACCAATACTTATTCAAATACCCTGGCTAAAATTACAGTAAACACTGAGCAGATATTGATATTTTATAAAAGGTTTCACACATTTATCAAAGTTACTTTTTTATTCCGCAATTTTAATGGTTTTATAGATTCAGATCTTACTTAGGCTTTTCACTTAGGTACTGACGAATTATATTTTCGCGTAAAAAAGTACGAACGGTATTTTAGGTGCCATTCCTTGTCTAACCACAAAATAATGACAAAACCTCTATCTATACAATTTTCAATACTAAATTTCAAAACAATTTTACAATTAGGAATGTATGAAACCTCTAACTCTTTTACCGGACTAAATGGGGATCACGATGCTGAATAGGAACATGGAGATGTAGTCCGTAATCGATGTATCGCTAGAGCCACGGTCAATCAGTGGAACTATAAATTAGGATCTATTGTCACATTTTATTGGACAGGTGAAGCGTCGGGTGACCTCATATTGACAAACGACAACACTGAACCGTAACACCTTCAAGATTAGGTCCAGATTAGTTGTTCAGCTTGTTGAATTAAGACAAGAAGTCTATTTAAAGCTGTCGGTCGTTCACCGTCGAAGAAAAACACTGTATAAGTGAAACGCACGTATACTATAATGTGTTATGACGATTCAGAGTGTGTGAAGAGGCTATAATAAGCTTTTTATTACGAGTTATTTAAAAAAGCTAATAATTTATGAATCACTTGCACAGCTAAATCCAGATTTTGCCTAAATCTAGGACATCTGTGAGCATATTATACACATGTACTTTATATATCCATTATTAACTGTGTGTGTTGTAAATAAACTCTGAACTTGAATACCTATCAGTTTATTTGACGTTAATACGTACAGAACAGAATAAGTTTTATGTTTATTCATCTAATAAACAGTATCAATTAAACTAGGTACCTAGTAAGAGAGCTGACTGCATAATACAGCTCCGATATTGCTATAATTCAGACTAAACTCTGAAGCTAGGGCATTCCGAGATCCGAGTATTATGGCCATTAGATAGTACGCTATAGCTGTATCTTATGTCCTATGTGCAGCTAGAGTAGAGATAAACTGTGTATAAGACTCATTGATATGTGAGCGATTGAAATCGTTGGGTTTGAAAGGTTCTCGATTGACGACCCTGAACTGAAAGAAGTAGCGTGGGCACGCCTCGCACCCGGTGGACTGATGACCTAGTCAAGGTTACGGGCGGCCGCTGGATGCAATGGATGGATCGCTGTGGAGTTCTATAGGGGACGTCCATGTCCAGACCTCCAAATGCTGATGATGTTGATGATTGATATCGTGACAGATGGAATATGCTTGATTAAGTCTGGTGACTAACAAATAAGGAAACTGTAGTATTTCGCTGTCCTTTAGGTAGTAGCAGGTGTCAAAAGTTTCATTATTGGTGTTCATAGACCGGCCACCACTCAATGATAACAAAGAATTTAACTATTCGGTCATAGTTAGTTCAAAAAATCCGAAGCTGTATCCAACTCAGACATTAAACCATCAAAGAACCAGGCAGATAGGTACGTTTTTCCGTATTCATGAAGTGCTTGTTCGAACAGACTATATAAAACTAAAATTAAGCTGGGCCCTCGCGTCGGCACGCGTTATAATTTCCGCGGTTAAAATATAGGTAGTTTAAAATTTGACACGGCTCTTCCCGCTACGCCCGTAAACCGCGAAAGTTGGTCCAATGTAATAAAAAGTTAAAACTCAGCGCAGGCCGGCGCGGGTCGGATTGCGCATTACTCGCTACATTATAAACAAGGATGGCAGTGACACCCCTCCTTTATGATGCCAGTACATGCAGAACAGCTTATGAAATCTGTACGAAATACACTAAATCAATGAGACTACAAAAATGAAGCGCCGCGACGTATTCTGAACAAAAACTTGCACATGTTATAGTTGTAAGTAAGGTGAGTAGGTAAGTTATGATAGTAATGATGTAGGTTTTGCTTTTTTAAGCATTTGTATAATTGCTTAATTTCGAATAAGTATGGATAATTATGAGAAACTATTATTCTAATAACTACCTACTTACATAAATAAACTATTGAAATCTAAATTTTAGGTACCTACTAAAAAAATTAAACATGTCCGTGAGGCATGGGCGAGAATGATTGCAGCTTTTATTTAACTGAATGGCTATACTAAGCCTTTGAGCAAGGAATGAATGAGTCAGCATTTTTTTTTCGACATGATAGTAGTTGAATTTATAAAGTTAAGTCAAAAGTATAGTAGCCCTAACCTAACGTCTTTAGCCGCCGAATGAAAATACGAAAAACGTCTTTTTTTTGTCGCATAAATGGCATTATTGGTCTAGTTCTATGATGATTAGCGAGGGGTGTTAAAGTTTTTAACTTCGTATTTGAGGGCGGAAATACTGGCAACAGGCTCGCACAACTCGCTGGCTGTATTATCCAGGCTGCGTTTATGACCCCCTTCTCGGCGGCCGGCATGCATAATTAAATCTCCGCGGTCAAATTAGCAATTTGGAACCCCAACAATAGGACATAGTTCAGTTTAAGCGTCTTTATTGTCCAAACAAATTTATTCAACCATTACCGAGCTCAATTAGCACAGTACCAACGAAACAGTTTCAGGGCTTGTTTTTATTATGTCTTCATTGCGGGTGTCTTTGAATTAAAATTTCTGAATAAAGGGGTATCTGTTTTACAAAAAGGTTTTAATTAGGAGTGAAATTACGTCTAAGTTTACTTTTGACCCGAGTACGGGGGGAGAAAGGCGGAAAGGTTGCCCACGGGTGGTAGTCATGGCGACTATTACACATTTTAGTTTCCTTAAAGCCCTTTGACCAAATATTCATCTATATATATAAATGAATCCCTATTTCCCTTGGTCATCGCATCACGCGTGAACGGATGGAACAATGTCGCTAATTCTTTTTTTGTTGTGTTAATTATTTTCAGGAGAAGGTTCTTATGAAAGAACAAAATAAGAAAGTAGCACAGAAAATCCTTTACGAATAAACTAAAGACCACGCGAACAAAGTCGTGGGCAACGGCTAGTAAGATATACTCGTAACTATGCATTTAGTACCAAAGCGTTGGTTTCGATTCTGTTGGTATATTATTTTAAACTTTATAGACTGTACGCGTTGTGTGTACACAGTGAGCTGTTGCCGCTAGCTCAAATGCACTTGAATGGAAGCCAAGATTTCTGAAATTCTTGTGTCTATTTTTTGCTCGAATAATACATAAGAACGGATCTTTGATGAGGCGATGCGAATTCAACGACTTGTTTTTAAGTTTCTCTGGCAAATTTAAATGATGTTTTAATATTTTAGAGAGAAAGTATGTACAGGAGTGACAATTATTGAATTATATGGACGATTACATCTCGTTGGCGATTCCGCTGGCTTAAGACTGTTACGACTCTTGCATCTGCTCTAACAATTCGTAGCTGCACGAGCGTAGCATACTACGAATACTATGGTTGCTACAGTGCTACGAAGCTAGCTTTTACCTGCGTCTTACTTTGACTTCAACTATTGTTGACTTTGAATTTAATTATCACACATTACAACACGAGAACTGACAAAAATACTGAAAAATATATAAACGTTAACTTAAAAAAAAAGTATATTTCAACAACCACAATAATTACCCATTCTCAAACTAAGCAGAGCGTGTAGGAGGACCGGGGATAGTTGACTATAGGGGTAGGTGGCCTAACTGGCAAAATTTTGACTTAATTTAAAAGTTTTGCATTAATCTTAATTTTTGCATCATTCTTCTTCTTGCTCAATCACAAGACACACGGCATTGTATTCTCGTGCTTAGTTGAAATCCTTGTTTGCGACTGGTCAATCTACTTCTAAGAATTATTAAAATACATATATTAAAATACATTTTCAAGTAGGTACACATATTTATTTCTCTATAACGTCATATATTTCAGTAACATACAATTACAGTACAGAAATTATTAATACCTTTATTGATTAAAGTACTCCGTACTCTAGTTCAAATCATTTCAGTACAGAAATAAAATAATGGTTAAATCAGTGTAGAAAGGGATTTTTATACCGGACGAATTTCTGTTCAAATCATATGTTCAAATTTCAGAATTTATATTTTTGCTGGTACTAAGTATACATATATTTTATAAAGTCCCTGCTTCAGGTTGCAACATTTTAACTGTACAAGAAGTTTCCTTATTAAAACTGTTTTTCATCAGAATTTTGGCAACGTGTACTAATGAGATGATATTACTCTGGTCTAAAGACACGACTAAATGCAAGAAATGTAGCACTGTGCAACATCAACGCTTCATAATAACGAATTCCGAGTGAAGTATCTGCGAGATATGGAAATGTAGTGCTGGGACCGACACTGGCGACGGCTGATAAAGGACTTAGTGTTTTTCGATCCGACTGTACACACAGATGGGGCAATAAAAGCTACATAATGCACATTGGTTCATATGCAATATATTTATATATATATATATATAGTTGTTTTAAGGACGTAAAGTAGTTTAAACGTTTTTGTGATACTTTTTGAGCTCAAGTTTATTTTTTTAATTTGTTAAATATTATCTGTTATTCTATTAAATATAGTCTATTGAATTGGCTTACTTAGTTAGCCCTCACAAATTGCTATGCCCTTGCAGGGCGTCACATGTATATCTAGTCTGTACCTACCACCTAAACTAATTATTACTTAATGTGACATGCAATAAACGATTTGAATTTGAATTTGAATCATAACGTTCATTTTTACAATGCATGCTGTATAATGTATTACTATAAATACAAGAAACATTACCTAGGTATAGGTATCTCAAATGTTCTTAAGATGATGAATTTAATTCAAATAATTTAGGTGCTCAGACGCATTTCATTTATTCATAACTTATAAACGCTTTGTTAAAAAGTTAGCGTTAGACACAGTTTCTTACAATATTTTATTTACGCCAAAAATTTAATCTCAGAACTCGCAATTAATTTAAAGTTAGCATTTAATCTTGTTGGCTGACGAAAGTTTTCCAGAGTGAGATAAAGTATTACCTAAAACAGCAGAGCTCCTACATTATCAAACTAACAAGAAGGAAATACGGAAAATTATTTTGGTGAGCGGGAAAGCTTCATTTTGGAAATATAAAAGGTTTTACGCCTGAGGCGAGGTGTTGGTAATTTGTATGTGTTCTTTGTTTTGTATTTTCACAAAAGCTGTAACAGTTTAAAATAGAAAATGAACAATAGGGCCTTTAGAGTTGTCGCTCGGCAGTAGCACGACAGTTGCGAGGTAGCGGCGCTACAGTCGCGCTTCTAATTTGAGGGCACCCTACCTTTAGCTTTTCTATTTTCTACATAATGCTTTACGCTACTAAAAGGTTTTACGCGTTCTTTGGTCGTTAGCACCTTTGTGCGGGGTGCGGGGGATTTCTGTAACGTATGCCATAGGGCTAGAGATGTAAAATGACTGAATCTGACCGGTCATATGGTCGAATACGGCCAAATTCAGTCAAATTGACTCAAACATTCCTAATGTCTAATTAAATATAAATAAATATGTTAATAATATTATTTGTTAAAGTGTACCTATCACCGGTCACAGCGCGGTTGTTGTATGAAGCTTTGAATTGTACAGTATTTTTTTTAGGATTGCATCATGACATCTTTATTGTAATGTAAGTAGATCGTATTCCGTTCATTATTTTATTTTAATAAATAATATTTACATATTTATTTATATTTCATTAGACAGGAATGTTTGAGTTAATTTGACCAAATTTGACCGTAAATGACTGGTCATCTATCGTATTTGACCATCGTGACAAGTCAGATTCAGTCATTTTACATCTCTACATAGGTTCCGCCTGCGGGGAACCGTTTTCATTGGTCCGCATGCGGTTACCCAGAACCTGCACATCAACCCTAGTCGCATAATGTGCCATGGATCGACAACTACTGTTGTGTGGAGCAATCTTACCTATTTGTGACCTATTTTTTATTTGATTGCAATTTTTAATGAAGCGGTTCCATTTTAATGAATAATACAATTAACACGTTGCTATAAAAAGCGATAAGTGAGATGTTGCCCTAAAAATATAACTAGCCTTTTTAATTTGATGAGTATATAAACACTGTCAACATTACCAGCGTTTACCTTTCCTGCTTGTCCTCGAATGTGGTATAAAGACCGCGTTATCGACCTATGACTTTCATAATGCGTTTTATCGCATGCGGGAACTCCCCGCATGCGGTATATCGATCGAGCTATCGACCATGACGATACGAAAACTTTTTTACGTGACTAACATTGTAAATTCTTTCGTTTGATTAATAGGACAGTAATTTTCGATGTATAGCTAGTGCTCGACATCCTAAAGGTTTTTATACTTTCAAAATACATTGTTGGAGAACTTAGGAGACGTCCTCGGAAGCAGAAGACGCCCGTCACTTCACAAAGGAATGCGGCCTCGCGTTGAAGTAGGAAGTACGTGGTCCAAACTTTACTGACCGCATCTACGAGTATTATGCCTGTAGAACTGCCTAATAATAGATTTTCCCCCAATGTTTGCAAAATTACGTTGGATGGAGTGTTACGGGTTAAATATATTTTAAAGTAGACTCATTTTGTACATAGCGTCAAATAAAAGAGATGTCAAAGCCTTCAGATGAAGTGTATCAAAATTGGTAAATCTCAATTAAAGATTTAAAACTCATCCATGCTAAATCAACTTGCCTAAGGATAAACGATCTTATTAATTTATCTCTAGATCTTTATAAATTTCAATGGTTTCCATATTTAAAACGTTGTATTTAAACAGTTTTTATTTTAAAATACCTTAGAGTAATTTTTATTTAGTGTCATGACACACAGTCACACAGTCAATAAAAAAAACTGCGGTAATAACAGTTTGCTTTATCATGTTTTATTTTGTCGTCAAAAACAATAAAATTACTTTTCTATAGCAACTACTAGACATAAATTCGATTTAAAAAAAATAATAATTTGGGACTTACTGTTGATTGACTTCGACTGACTTCGGCGTTGGTCTCCCTGACGAATTTAGAACTCGCCTACAGAAATGTTTAAATGTTACTTACCTTGCCGCTTGTTTTGTAGACTCCTAAATTAAAATAAAGAGCACGTTTGTGTTTTACTCTACAATAATTTTGGGACTAATCTTTGTGGATGTGGACTACTGTTACTGTATGAAAGTGAATAAATAAATTATGAATTAATCGCTTGAACAAAAATGGGCCATATTAAAATTCTTGCTCTCGATTCTTTGCAATTATCTACTCCCTATAAAAAAGCATAAAATTAAAAATGTCACTATTTTCGAGCTTAATTTGATCAGACTGATATAAAATAGTAATGGAAATTATTGCTATTTTTTGTTAATTTAATTAGCGTGCGAAATTTTATACAATAGCATGCTAAGTGCTATTGCTATGCTAATAAGAATGTTAATTGAATACGTGAAATATTATATGAAATTACTGAATCGTAATATAGCAAAATTTAAAAAGAATTAAATTATGAAAAGTGTGCTTGAGTATTTATTAATAAGACCTTTTAACTTTTCTTCTTATTCATCACTGATAAAAATTAGACACGAGACAAAGATAATTCAAATAAACTGTTAAACTGAAATTATTTCACGAATAATTTACAAATTATTGCTTAGTTGCAAGCTATACAAACCTTCTCTTTCATTTGTCCCTCCCTCCCTCGGGTTACGCTCGGCAAACCGATTGCCCAACAGCACGCGAAACGGCGAAATAGCAGGGCTGCTATTTAGCAGTGCGTCTGAATCTATGAAAGCGATAGCACGGTCGCGCGGCGCTCTCTACGCGCTACGTACAGCAGCGGCAGCGCGCTAACTGGGAATTTTAGCATTCGGGTTTAAATTAATTTAAGCATTTAAAATTTCGCGACTTGAAATAATTCAATTGCTGCTATTTATGATTTAGCATGCTAATTATCATTGCTATTGCTAATTTATCCAATACTAATATAAAATACACAATTATACCTTTCGTTTTAGGGTTTTCTAGGTTTAATAGCTATTGCAAAGATATAAGCAAAGTAAAAAACCGGACAATTGCGCGACGGACTCGCCCACCAAACGTTTCGTACTTTGTAGGACATATTATTATAAATAGTAAATCGAGTCTGTTTAATTACAAATTAATTACATATTTTTTTTATAAATCCCAAAAAACTAGATGAGTAAATCCCCTTTTGAGCACATAATTACGAAGACAATATGGAAGGTTTTATCTAATAACCCGTGGTCAGTCGAAAGAGGGGAAGCGAGGCCCTACTGCATCCTGTCAGACACAGACCATCACGGCTTCGCCTCGTCCTCTGTCTAGAGGCAGCGATGAATTAATTCCTCTGTTTAAAAGCAAGTTGATTCCAAAACATAAAATATAAGAAGAACCTTAAACTATTCATAATGGTAGTTGGTAAAAAGCTGGTCAGAAAATGGCATATTTATAAATTAATATTTTGAACATGTTATCATTTTTTCTTGTTTGCTTCATTAGTATTCTATGGCCTTTTGTAACTAACGATGTGTAATACTTCCAATGATTGTAGTATCATAAAGTAAGTAGCCAGAGCACTTGAGTAATAGAGATTCGAAACAATGAGGGTATGGACCAGAAATCGAACCCGGGACCTCAGAGATGGCGACGCCAAGTCCGGCTCACTCGCCTCAAGGCTACGAGATCGTCATAGGAAAGCTCTTTAGACGGTTATTTGTAAAATCTTCGTGTTTGAGCTCATTCGATTAGTTTTCACAAGTCCTACACACAATGTAAAAGTGTATTTTATAGTTTTTTAAACAAGAGTTTGTTATTTTATTACAATAGAGGATCAAAGATGAAATCAAAAACTCTAAGCAACTAACTAATATCATTTGACACAAAAAATAAAGAGTTTTATTTTGTCACTGTGTATTTAAATTTTCTCTTTTTTACAAAGTGACCTCCATAATTTTGATCCGATTAGGCCCATAAAGATCTGAGGGAGTCGCATCCTTTTCGCAGAAATATTTAGCAAAAGGCCGGAAAACTTTAGGTGGATCGTTATTTTTGAGTTATTCGTTTCCAATAACAAAGTGAGAAAGAGATCGCCTACGACTTCGCTTGTCGCTTTCAGTATCAATTTGAAAGGAAATAAACCTTTGAGATGTCGATCGAAATAAACACTTGAAAGAGGTTCATTCAAAAAGTAAAAGATTTTGAGGTGAGATCAAATATACCGGGTCTCTATGTAATTGGTTTCATCATCAAGACAGAGATGTTTAGAGGGTTTTCCCTTTCTTATTTCCGTATAAATATTGTATAAGATTTCATGAAAATATAAGGAAAAATCCATAAAAATGACTTCGAACTTTTGCCGTTATTACTAAAATACTTACACTGTTGTTATGGTTTCGCCATATCCGTACGTCTTTCTGTCTGTCTTTGACTAAGAGTTAAAGTCAAAGTCTTATAGTACCCACTAATAAAATTTCACATGGGTACACAAATTAATCATGTCGTATGAATTGGATAAAATCTTTTAAAAATAAACGTTAACTATCAAAAAGAAAAGATCAATGGCTGAAAACGATGTTTAGGGGCCAAAATAAACAATCTTACCATTTTGTCTATTTAATTTATTCAATATCGAAATAAAAACTAACGTTTACTGTATTTTTTGTGTAAAACTCTTAACCAACTTTAACAGTAGTTTTCCGCTTAATCTGTTTCTTGGTTGATACTGTAATAATGTAGACTAGCTTTTGAAAAATATATTTAATTGATTTTATTTGCGACTTGGCTTTCTAGAGCATCATCATTTCACCGTATTGCAGCCCACTGCTGGACGTAAGCCTCCCCCAAAGAGCGCCACAGAGCACGATCTCCCGCTTTTTTCATCCAGCCACTGCCAGCCATCTTCCTAAGGTCGTCGGTTCATAGAGCTGGGGGGCATCCAACACAACGCTATAATTAGTATAATTAATTCTATTTAATTAGCTACTGGAATATGGTAATATAGATGTTATAATATTTTTTTCATATCATCGATGTTTCGATGTTTTAGAGGAGTTGACGTCGATGCAAAAACATTTGGAATGACATGTGATTTAAGTGAATACATGTAGTTTAGAAATAGAAGACTTTGATTTGATATAAATACAATTTTCTTATGAATTTACCTCCCACCTTGTCTTTATCAGGTATTATACCTACTTATGTATGCCACTTTTTTGGGTAATAAGTGCAGACTATTGCGGACATACTTACAAAATATTTTTAATTGTATTGAGAAGCAACTCTAAGTAGGTAGGTAGGTAGTAATATTTATTTTTAAATAGTTATTTCAGCGAGTCATGGGGTCTAACGTTGTAAGTATATAATACTACAGAAACCTCCACTGCTCAAGTTTGCGACTTGACCGGTTTTTTCTCAATTTATTCGGAACATAAAAATCATTTCAAAAAGGGATAAACCGCTTGTGTTACTAACTAAATAACTTCGTTAGCTCGATTTCGTTGTCATATCCCCGCGAAAATAGTAAAAAACATTTCCAATGAGCTGGGTTCTGTCCCACTGCTTTAGTTTCATCGTAAAGTCGTATTGATCCGACATTACCTATCATAACTAAGCCGAATTAGGCTAGTTATCTGTTTTTTACAAAGTTGACAACCAAAAAAAAATTTTGGGCTTTTCCAAGCCTAATATAAAATAAAATAAATAAATATTTTTTCAACGAAAATCTAAACCTTTGTTATATGTTAAAATACATAGAAATATTAGGCTTGATGTATTTGGACTAGCAAGGTGTCCTTAGATTTGACTTTATTTCTGGGGTAGTATAATAGCACACTCTGTATTTTGCATTTTTCTTTCTGAGTATTTAATATAATTAATATCGTATCTATCTAGAGGTGATGCGACCACATAATAACACATCGAAGACCGTCTGATCTAATGGTTTGCGCTCCGGACTACAAAGCCAGGCGGTTGCGGGTTCAAATCCAGTAAGGAACATATGTATGTGTGATGAGAACGAGCATTTGTACCTAAGTCATGGATGTTTATAATTCTATTAAAAGTATGGTTATTCGTTATTTAGTCACCATAGTACAAGCTTCGCTTAGTTTAGGGCTAGATAAATTGGTGTGATTGTTTATTTTAATATTTTAGAAGTACTCCCTGCTTCTCATATATCGTATGCTATACATGGTATCAAAGTTCAGCTTTTAATGAAAAGATAAAGTTTTTTAAAGTTGAGTTGATGCCGCCGTACGTATGAAATAATAATGGACGTTCATAATATTTTTTAGTAACATGCTTTTTACACAGTAATTCTCAGAGATAAATAAGTAATTGTTTCTGACACAGGAAGTCATATTTCAAAAGAAGATAATACCGCATATTATTCAACAAAAAATGTTAAATCCGATGCTGTAAAATAATCGACACTGCTTTTATAAAGTATTGACGTCGAACCAATAAACATTTTTATCCATTGCACAGCATTAACTGAGATTTATCCATGTGATATTTTGGCTTAAAATATGTACATGATAAAGGACGGACACCGGCTAGACAGTCACATGAGATAAATTGATAAGGGTCACATTGAAACATTGCCTTGGATAAAATGAGTCTAGTTTTTATTTCGGTATAAATTGCATGGTGAATACAGTCTGAGAATTTGACAGTAAGCTTAAAAAACATATTCCAAAGTTACTGAAAAAAAAAACCTTTAATTACTTTAGGATCGAGAGATAGGCTAGGAGTGAGATAAATGTTTCGATCCGTTTAGCCGTTATTGCGTGGTAAGTACATTTGATAAATTTTATTAAAAAAAATAAAACCGACTTCAAAACACAAAAATGCTAAAATAATCCTAACACTTAAGTACCTAATCAGTTAATTTTGGAGTCGGTGCAAACAAAAACATTGAATCTCTCATCGGCTGGCACCGACTCCAAAAGTAACTGATTAGTGTTAAGATTATTTTTAGCATTTTAGTGTTTTGAAGTCGGTTTTATTTTTTTGAATAAAATTTACTTATTTCATCTATTTTAAGTGATGAATCCTAATCTAACTGCTGAACACCGATTTCATCCCTTATTTTCCTACCCTTAGGGGTGATTTTTATGTTGCAAACTTTTATCATAGCATCTTTGAAGTATAAGCTATTCAATAAATTAAAAATCATCAAAATCGGCTCATATTTGTCGAAGATAAGTAACAAGAACCACAACCAAAATATTATCTGGGTATATATTTGTTGATTTTCTCAAAAAGTTCAAAATCAATTTCGATAAAATTTATATGGGACCACCTCTGAAGTATGATCTACCAAACAAAAAACAAATTATTAAAATCGATTCATAATTGGCGGAGTAATCGCGTAACATACATACAAAAAAAAAAACATACAGTCGAATTGAGAACGTCCTCCTTTTTTGAAGTCGGTTGAAAATCAGTGGGATTAAAACCAATTTTATTTCTGCAAATCGATGGGTTAGTTCTAAAAGTCACTAACTCCATTTTTATCGATATTAAGATTGCTAGGTCAAAAATAAAAAAAACCGTTTTTTGATAAAATGATGCTAAGAAGGTCTTTATTGATTCAAAACATCCTGTCAATTAAATTCAAGGTTTTTGAAAGAAAGTCATTTTTCAGTAACTTATTTTGTGCGTCATAATTCAAATAAATATTTTAGAAAAAAGTCACTTTGAAGGTTACCAAATAAAGCATTGTTCCATTTTTTTGACGACCTCCGTAGCCAAGAGGCGAGCATACGTAGGTCACACTATAAGTTTTGCGTAACTAAAAAAAAAACATGTTAAAACCTAAATATTATGTTTATTGCTTTTCAAAATACTCTCCTTTCATTTTAAAAATTTTTTCATGCAATCGAACCATTTTTTAAAACAGGAGGACCACAGATCTGAAGGCATGTTTTCTACGTGCTGATTGAACGCTATCACTGCCTCTTCGGAGTTGGTAAAAGTAAAACCTCTCATCAAATCTTTGATTTCGAGGAAAATACAGTAATCACAGGGTGCTAGGTCGGGGCTATGCGCAGGATGGGTGACGAGTTGTACTTTTTTGGAAGCTAAAAATGACTTTGTTTTGTTGGCCGTGTGTGAAGAAGCGTCATGATATAGGAGAACGCGGCTTTTGGGTCGTCTTTCGCGAACTTTTTCTAACACCCTGGGTAAACAAATGGTAGAATACCACTCGGCATTAACACTCTTTTGATCTTCAAGTGGAATTGTACAGATGGGACCCGTAGCTGAGAAAAAAAACGCGATCATTTTTTTACCAACGTTTCTCGCCTGCCTCACTTTTGTTGGCCTGTTCTCATTTTCAAACACCCATTCACAAGATTGCTGTTTTTTTTCGGGTTCAAAACAATAAATCCACGTTTCGTCTCCTGTGACAATGTAATAAACAGCATTAGAATGTCCATGGTCGTACTTCAGTAGCATCTGTGAGCACCATTCTACGCGAGCCCGCTTCTGCTCCGCTGTCAGTTCATGAGGGATCCAACGACAGCAAAGTTTCCGAACTTTCAATTCTTCGTGTAAAATTTTCTAAATTTGGCTCATACCAATCCCCAATAGTCTTCGAATTGTCTCATAGGTAATCAGCGGGTTTTCTTTAATTAGCCGCTTAACAGTAGCCACATTATTTTCGTTGACAGCAGTTGAAGGCCGCCCTTCACGAAATTCGTCGAAAATATAACATTCAAAATTCAAATAGTTCCGATTAGCTAGAAGTTCAAAACTTTTATTGTGCCCCATGTACCCAGACTTGGTGTCGCTATTTCTGAGGTTCCGGGTTAGATTCCCGGTCGGGTGTACAAAAATAACTTTTCTATATTATCGCGGGTCTAGGTGTTGTGGTACCGTCGTTGTTTCTGATTTCTGAACCACAAGTGCTTTGGCTACTTACCACAGGATCAGAGCAATGTATGTGATGTTGTCCAATATATTATCTTATATATATATATTATATTTATAATTTGTTATTATTGAAACCCTCATTTAAAAAAAAATTGCGCTTTAAGTGACATTATCTAAATGACTTTTAGAACTAAGCCATATAAATAGGCCAGAATTTACACGTCCTAATTTTTTTACCCTACCAATATTCTGTGTCCTAGTTAATAAACTTCTTTGCGAAGTTCTAATTTGGCGTAGACAGATTACTCGCTTCATGTGCTTCTTATAATGAAAAGAAAGCACGTTAACCAAAATTTGGCACCAAACTTAAAATAAGCCAGCTTTCCTATTAAAATGTATTGTTTTAAATTGCTAAAAATAGGCAGTAGTTTGCCGGGCAGTCGGCTGGGCGAGGACCGTGTCTAATTATTTTATCTATGTTACAATAATATCTCCCGCTGTCGCAACCCCATTTTGTGGCCACGTCGCATATTGGATTATTCGCTTCGTGACTGTGAAGTGTTGCTCTGGATTTCGTGTCCGCTTGAAATATCGGGTGTATTCTGCTATTTTATACATTTAATACGTGGCCATCATAAACCAATATTTGAAACCGCAAAATAACTAGAAAGTGTAATAGATTTTTAAGATTGAGCCAGACACTTGTCTAATCATCACAGAATCAACATAAAGACTATTACCTACTGTTAGTAGCTAATGTACCCAACGTTCTAATTTGAAAGTAGTGGTGATTCCTCTGTTTTTGTGATTATCTTCGTTATTATTATCAACACAAAGACGTAAACACTATAGTAGATGTTCCTTGTCGTAATCAAATACGAGTGTTCTAGCTTACGCCACGTTATACTGGCCGTATGTTACGTATGGACGCGTGTCTGGAGACCGCTAAGAAGATCTTCGTTAGAAACTACCACGGATGTTTCGTAAGTATCTGTAAGTGGGTTTCATAACGTCATAAACATCGAAGTTTAAAGCAGTTGTCCAAAACAGTTAAATAGATACGCATCAGCAAGAAACAAAAGCACCTCAGATGCGATATGTCCGTTAGCATAATAGATACTGATTGCTGAAAATGTCGTGATTTTGTAAATCAGGGAGTGGGCAGAAATCAAGTTAAAACGTTGTTGGAGTCATAAATTTTGAAAACTAACCGATGACCTTCAGTGAGGAGAGGCACTGAAGAAGTCTTCGTTGTCGCTATCGACCTAAAGAAATAAACACTACAGTATTCCGGCTGAGTCAGCAGAGTGAAAGGTTGCGGACGCGTCACGTACGAGCCACGTCAATTTATCAGCGATCACCCGCGTCGCGTCCCGGCGGACGCCGCGGGAATGTTTCCGCGTCACCCCGTGGTTTCTGACATTATCAGTCATACGTTGTATTACGTTTTTAAATTAATTCTGTGAATGGACTACTTAATTCATTGTTAAAAGCATCTAACCAACTAAGATTGCGCAGCGATCCAAAATGAGTTTTGGCCTCCGACAATAATGATTTAGTTCTTTTCTGAAGTCGGAAAGATGAAGTAGCTAGGTACACTATGGGTACACTAATATTTACAAAATGTACTCAAAGGTGATTCTTTTTTCCTAAATATCCAAACCCAATCTTACTTTTTGTAATATATGACTATAATATACAAGTATGCGCTGCAACACACCGTCTGAAAACCGCCACAGGAAAATTGCATATTTTGCAAATTACCACTTTTTTATAAAGATTTTGTAAGGTTTTTACTCTAAGTAAAATAATATTTCACAAAACTGGCGCGTAATTCCCGAAATGTAAGTTTTATTAACGCTATCCTAGAATATAGGCCTCCCAGCTATAAAAATATTGGTTTTCTCCACAACACCCTTTCAGCTAGGTTGCGTTTTAGCGATACACTGAATACTGATCGCATATTCGCAGAGCACCGTGTGTGGCTTGACGTGAATAGACTGTGAATGATAAGTTTTTCCGACCATACAAGTCAACACCTACCTACCTCCTATTATACCTTATACTTACTCGTAGGATAGTAAATGCATTTAATATGCTAGGTTATTTTCTATTTGATGTGTTTAAATCTAAAGAAAAAGATTTTAACAGTGAAAAGTAAATCATATTTTACTCGCTTTCACAATCTATTCAAAAAAGATTCAATCAGTTAAAGGTAAGGAACATTATTAAACTAATGTAAACGGTAGATATGACGTTATTTAATTTATTGAAAGTGTAGAACTATAACTTCAGCCAGTGATATCTATACGTCCTACCAGTGATGGCCTACGGAGATGAAACGTGAAACATGACAGTAAAACTGGCCCACTGACTTCACGTCATTCAGCAAGCAATGGAAAGGTCTATGCTTGGGATTTCGTTAAGACATAAAATCTGAAACGAGGTAATCCGGCAGCAGACCAAAGTAATCGACAAGTCCTAAAATATAACAAGCTAAAGTGGCAGGAGGCCGTTCACATCTGTTGCAAAACCGATGAAAGGTGGAGTTTGGGTTCCATAGGGAAGACCACGACTTGGCAAACGTAGGCCGCCTCCCAGCTCGATGGACCGGTGGAATATGGCTGGCAGTGGATGGATGAAAAAAGCCTCCCGCTTTTTTCAACCATCCACTGCCATTCGTGTTCTTTAGCGCTCTTTGGGGAAGGCTTACGTCCAGCAGTGGGCTGCAATAGGTTGACATAATAGAAAGATGACTTTTTATATCGCTGAATTGTTGTCTAACAGCAGTTGATAAATAATATTATTTTAATGAAATATGATTTTATATTCATAAAATTCTCAAATGTAATGATCTCAGTACCTTAGATTGCATGTAATTGTTATTTTTGTTTCGTTTTTAATTGATGTTTCAATTTATAATATTATAGCGCTATTTCATTGTACCTACATAAAATATATACATAACGTAAATAATTTAAATATAATATAATAACTGTTTGATAATATTTTAAACACACAATAAATGCATGCTGTGGTTACCTATAATTGTAAGAGCAGTTAGCTATTAGCCACTTTATGTATGTAAATATTTAGATTTAAGTTACAACAGTGATGGATGACAACTTATGATAGTAATAAATATTTATTTTGTCAAAAAGATTCAACGAAGTTTCCCGAATGCTGCCCAGCCTAATTGTGTTCTTCTATGAGATTTCTTCTGAAAGTTTAAAAAAAAAAAGCAACAGACAACAACTGTAATCATCCCAAAGTAAGTAATTTACATCCTTGTGTTACAAGGCACTAGATAATGTATTTTGCCAGGGGCGTCTTCCAGCACACCCAGACTCAAGTTAATTTAAAAAAGATCTTTTTCTGAATTGATCTGATGTGAATTACCGCGCCACTATACCAATCGAGTTGTAAGGCAATGTTATCATCCAAATTCTTCAAACAATTACATGAATATTGGACAACACATTAACATAAAAACATGATGCTAAAATACTCAAACAAATATTAAGAATATAGTTTTATGGAAAGTATCTGACAGTTTTCGTTTTAAAAATAATCTAAAACATCTACGGCACTGGACAGTCTGTATAATGCAAATATTTTAATAAGCTAAATATTTTGAGAACAAAAAAAATCCCTTAATCATAAATTTTATGAACTTACATACCCATACCAAACATCAAGATTGTTTTTTCTGTAGACCGGGCAAAGCTGCGATGGTTTTAATTTAGATAATACTTGACGTTTTTTTTATTTAGAAAGGCAATTTAGTTTCTTTTTGTTTTTTGGATCGATTTTAAATTAGGATCTTATGATGGCATCTCACGGAAATCAAGGAGAATCCGCAAAAAATATAGGCACGCAGTGTGTTTGTTAACTTGTTATAACTTATTCAAGTCCAGGCATCTGGGAGTCATCCTAATACGAGTATACTGCTGAGTTAATGATGAAAGCCACAGAACTCTTTAATGATAAGTAATAAGTGCATAATACAGTGATTTGTCGACAGAAAGTATTTCTGAATATCTTGGGCTTACGAGGTACCAGACAGCTATTTTATTTACTGGGGGCGTAAACCAACAGTAATTGAGTCGTAATTGAATATCAATTCCATGTAGTTTAAATAATATTAGCAGACTTGGGGCCGTAAAAACAAGAAAAATAAAAAAAATATTTGACTTAGGTATTGAACGCAAGACCTTATCCCATGGTTACGATACCGAAACAGAATAAAGCAGGCTTACTCTCAACTGAACCCCACTTCATATTGATAATTTATCGTTTTAAACGACTTTAATATTATTCTCAATTGGACTCAAACAAGAAATAGTGAAATAAAATAAAGCAAAAATAAGTGGAAAATAATATTTACTAAAACATACAATAACCATTTTTTTGGAGTCGGTGCGAATGAAAACACTTAAACTCTCCATGGCTTGCACCGACTCCAAAAATAACTAGATGTGTTAGAAAATATTATTTTTCGCTTTTTAGATTTTTTAAAGTCGGTTTTAGTTTTATTTATTTATTTTATTCCGTTATATGTTAATGTCTTAGTATGTGTCAGTAGCTCACTGGTTGAAGCCTCCCCTCATATGCATGCAGTGAGTTAGAATCTCGGCACGTACTTCTAAATTTTTCGGCGGTAAAAGAAAAAGTTAAGGAAACTGCACTTCGATGTAGAATTGTTTGTTTTTCTTTTACATGAAACCCAATTAATTTTATTTAGACAGTTTCCTCATATATCTGTCAACTTGTTTGATGACATCCGCAGAATCATTAGCAGAAATAAAAAGAAGTAGGCCCATCAAATTGGCAACTTTTTTGTACTCCTGTACATATATCGCTGGAAAGTCGTAATATAGCACTCCCCCGGGAAATCTGTTCTATTGCCTGTTTGTTTTATTCTACTGACGACGGTTGGCTAGTCGAGTGTGTACCACGTGAAATTATTGCCCTCAGATGTATTGTTTGATCATTATTATATCATATGGGGAGCTTATAGTTCGCGGTTAGAATTGCTTCTGAGGCAGTATTTTTGTGGGTTCCGCTTGTAAGGTTATTTGGTGTAACGCAATTAATAGATACTATTTCTGATTCAGCAGTGTTAGTAGAAACAGTTATTTTCTTATATAAACTGCAAAGTTTTATTAAGGTAATAACAAACCTTAAACATTATTTATAAAATAAAAAATATAACTAATGGCTACTTACTATGTACGTAACAGATCGATAACGCCATATTATACCTGTTTGTTGGCGAAAGGAATGATGTCTCCTTCGGCCAAAGCCCAAACAGTTCGTCTTCTAAGTTTTCGATAAATTGCTGAGTTTGCGAAAAGTGAAATCCGCATTTATGATAACGGTCTGCACCTACTACCTACTCAAGTAGGTAACGATAGTGATTAAATAATACACACTAAAACGGGAATTAACGTTATCTTGAATAGGTACTTGTTTTATCTTATATTTTTAAACGTCAGGCAAGTAAAAGAGAAAATTTGTACCTATTAAATATCGCACTAATTCACGTTTTAGAGTGTATTAATCATGCAACGCGAAAGTTTAAAAGTAATTAGTTATTAAATAATGTAAATTTATAGCAGTTCACTCGTCCAGATCCGTTAATTTAAAATATTTTGTTCTTTAACAAATCGCTCCGTCTTTGCCTAGGGTTAAGTTCCGAGTTAGAACACAAGCAGGTGGAAACTCTGTTTTGCAACAATGTTTTAGAAAATGAATTATTCTCTACTCTAGTGAAACCAGTCTGGATTCTGTTTGATGCAAATGAGATAATCATGAATAATGGAATTAGTGCAGAGTCACGTGTTTCGTGTATTTCTGAGTACCCTCTCTGTTAATGCATTTTTAAATGACACCATTCCTGTAAATGTCACTCGCAAAGTATACTTACTGTTCCAAACAATTACGATGCCATTTTCATTTGCTTCTACGCGTGAAGGCTTTTTGCCTAATAGGATCTGATGAGCGGGAGCGTGATTTTTCGTTGATCCTGTCCTGTGTAAACACAAAAACAAATTCTCCGAAAACCTTTTTTATTTCATTTGGTCATACTGTAAAGATAATTACAGTTTTTCACAGAACTCGAGGTCGTGACCGAATTAAAAGGGCTCTTTTCACTGCGCTACCCTGGAAACTGTAAGCAGAAATTAGCAAGGTCTTTATTAAGTGGTTAACGCTTATCAACGAGTTTAATTTAATAAGAAAACACTCTTCTTCACCTACGAAATATATTTATTCATTTAGAGTTCATGTTCATGAGTTAACTAACGTTTACCGTATTACGTTTACGATACTCGCTGGCAGCGGTGTTTTAAGTATTTTGAGACACTTTTATTTCGCAAATGTATTTGAAACTGGCGTTGTACAAATTTCCATACAAAAATACAACGGCGTTGCTAGACAGTATCGATTCCGTAATCGTGACTAAAGTTATGGTAGACCAACATTATTATTACCGATAAATTGAATTGTTTCAGCAGCAGTAAGAGCCCTGAATATTTTTTGTACAAAACTGAAACTAAAACTAATAGAAACAAATCAATAGAGACACAACACAACGTTGGTAAAAATAGTGTGATCCATAAAATAATATTTATCAATCTCAATGATTAAATATCTCGAATTATGAAAATGCCCTAAACAAGCAAATACCCCAAAAACGTACGAAAAATGTTATTCGGAATAAGTACATTTTTTTCTTTATATTCATCCCAATACCGCTTGCAAATAACATAAATGTCCGTGTTTATGTACCACATTCGCGGCGGTGCTCAGGAGAGAAAATTTTAACTTAACGACAGCAATAACGACCTCGCCGGTGCCCGTTTACACCTCCCTGTAATATTTTCACCCGTGAACGGAAGCAGAAAGTAACGGAACGTATCTACTTTAGCCGCCCCGAGCTTATCCGCAAACGCAACGTTTAAATCCCATTTTATTTATTTGAGAAAAGTTTTCCAGTGCGTTTGTTTTCTTTTTTATTTGCTTGATGCGAGGATTGCAATAACATACAGCTATCTGTAAGCGCTGATGTGAATTTTAGGAAAATATCATTAACATTTTATGATTAGTTTTAGGTTTTCTTCTTTTGTCAAAAAATAATTACCTAATTCTAATTCCTAAAGAATTACCAATTTTTTTTTTAAACGTGGTACTTATTCTCTATAAATAACATTATTTCACTATGTTTTAGGTGCTGCGCAGACGACGGGGCGGGCCGTGCATTTTCGCCGCGAACGATAGAACAAAGGGAATCGTATACTGCCAACGCACACGGTGATCAAAAAGATCGCGCCGCCAGTGCTCGCTGGAAACACGGTGGCACGGTTCGGCATGACTGTGGCTGCTCGCTGTGGATTGCACAAACTAGTTTGTATACACTAACGCAGACGGCGGCGCGGGCGGCTAGCAGAACGATCGTCCTGAACTGATCGTGTGCTTTGAGTTCTTGGCGACTCGTCGTCTGCGCAGCGCTTTAGAAATTAAAGACAAGGGACTTATGGCCTAATTCTAACAACGAACGCATCAACATCAAAATATCTTCAACTTATTAGGTAGTATTGCTGGTTAAATAAAATGAATTAGATACCCGATTTTTTTCTCTCCACTGGACTGAAATGACTGAAACTGAAACATAATATCATTTTTAATTATACATTTCAATATTTCTACATAAACTCAAGTTTTTTATTACAAAACATAAATATAAAGGAAGAAGTTATCAGTTTAAAGATTTTTTTTTTTTAAGGAATTCAAGACTCTTTTGCTTTTAATCCTATTGAGAACCCATTTCAATATTTAATTAACTCCAGTGGTTTTAATCGGTAAATTTTCTTTGAGTAATGACAACATTATTTAAATAGATGCCATCATTGAAAAGAAATTTAACTAGATCGACATTGAGTTCTTTCTTTTTTATCATCTAGAATAAGAAGTCTTAGTTTTTCCTATTTATTAAATCGACGCCGATAAAATACTTTTTTGGTCGATCGATGGACTAACTTTTTTTTTCTCTTTATTATCACATAAAAGATCTTAAAAACATATAGTAGTTATTTAACTTAGCATAAAAACCACATAAGTTTGTAATTATACTAAGTACCTATTACGTTTACATCGATCAACATTTAAACAATTTAATAAATGAACGAAAAGTTATAATAGCTGTAGGTAGGTAGTATATAAATAGGAATGATAGGAACTTACAACAAATATACAGATAAGAATTGGACAAATACATACTTTTCGGTTATTAATTCACATTTTAATCATAACTATAACTACAACTACAGAAAGGATCGAGAGTATTTTACTTTTTTATCTTGTAAACTAGTAAGTTTCTCTTCAATACTGTAGCACCACGCAGTGAAGTAAAGAAACTTAATGTAGGCACCTAAGTTATGAGATTTCGAGAAAAAATGTAGCTACTGCTATTGGCATGAAATACGCCTGTAAGTCCACAAGTGTGTCAAACAAACTCAGGGTCTGGCGTATAGTGGTATGATTTAGATAACTCGCCCGCTCACCAAGTCTGGTTTGTTCCACTTTGTGCCATTTTATATTCGCAATCACGAATGTACGAAAATGACTATGGGCTTATAATAATAATAATATCATCATTTATTTTAGGCATCATAATTATTACAGGATTATTGATATAATTTACTCTTTAAGGAAGACGTCCAGCGTGCATGTCGGTACATACAGACACAACGAAAGCTTTAAAACTCGACTCTAAACGAACAACTCTTAGCTCCAGATTAGTCTTGACCTTAGTGTGCACAATGTCGTTAGTTGTGTGTTTAGTGCAGGCAAGACAAGTAGAGGGCTGTGACAAGTGTTGCAGCGCGTAACAGAAGGTTGGGTCGCTTGACATAGAGATTTGGTTCTATAGAAGTGTTGTGACTTATACTTACAAACGTCATTATCTCTTAACCGGCTCTGAACGAAGCGGATTGAGTTAGTGAGATGATGGAGAAAATGAAAAATGTTGTACGTCCGTTTTCGCACCGAAAGTGTCGAGATAAATATAATAAGGATTAACAACAATTGTCTTGCTTACAAACTACCTACGGCCAATGTCACCATTTCCTGCTTTCGACGAAGCGGGCCGAGTTGGTGGGACGGTAAAAAATTACATTTGTTGTACCTCGGGTCGTCTCACCGACAATGTTAAGGTTTGACGTTTAAAGAGATTATCATTAACTTTTTGCAATTAGTCATAAGCCTTAACATGCAGGGGAGTAGAAGGCTATAGAGCGTCTGTCTATTCAATTTAATAAGCTAAATGAAGAATGGCTCCTGCGTTGATAGATTTAACAATGTCATTCTTTAAGAACTCGATAAAGACATGGTACTGAATTCACTAAAACCGACTACTAATATTCGTAGGTTTAATACTTTTAGTTAAGAAAAGTGTTCGCATACATGTATGCGAATAGTTTTGACGATGCATTGTCATTGAGCTCACAGATGCATTATCAACACCTAACAACATTTTCGTAGCACTTAGAGAATTGCACTGCAGCTTTGTTTGTCAATTCAGAACAAACGTCGAAAATTGGGTCTAATCAGAGTGTCAAAGTAGATCGCATCACGCTGTAGCCGCTCAGTTTCTGCCCCAACTACTCTTCCCACGGTGCATTACCCTCGTCCACCGCATTCGAGAGCTATTTGCTGCCGGAGATCAGATTAATGTTGCCACTTTTCTACTTGTCGCAGCCACAAAACTTTCGCCCGAATAGTCTTTGCTCGGAACAATTGTTTCGTCGATTTATTTTAGCTGCGCGAATTTCACCAATAATATTGCGTAGGCGAAAAAGTGCTTAGTTCCATAAAGCAATTTTTTACATTAATCTAAATATTACTTACAGGAATCGCTTGGTAGGTAGGCAGTATATGTTGTGTATAAATCTATATTAAAAAGCTAAAAGAAAAAGCAAGCGCTGTTTAGGACGTCCACCCACAAGGTGGACAGACAACCTGGTAAAGGTTCCAAAAAGGCAATCTTGGAAGTCTTTGGGGTAGGCCTATGTTCAGCAATGATGATGATGATGATAAAAACAAAATAAAGCTAAAATAAGTTAAAGGCAAGTTTATGATTATCGAAATATCCTCCACAACCAAATATCTTCCATCGTGTAAAATAATTATACTTATACCCCATTGATAAAGGTAGTTCCATTGGAACCTATTTTACCTATATAATATATTCAACAGGTATTTAATAGTTATGATCAATCCTTGAGTCAGAAACAACATTTGTGTATCAGCACAGCCCGGGGATTAAACATGTTTAACAGTTTTCCCAGAAAATTATCCATGACTCAATGCTTCATGAACCTCAATAAAGTCACCCATGTTAAACGGTAAACGCAGAAACTAACCGCAATGACAGAAGTTAACTGTTTGATTGCATCAAATTGCATAAATGACTGCATTAGATGCAAAACAGCGCACAATAAACACTGACAATTTGAACTTAACGCCATGGACTTAAGAGTAAAATGACGTTTATAACTAAAAGAACAAAATTGGAACACTGTAGAGAACATTAGATGAAACATTTTAGCAGCTGTAATAGTTTGGTGCTATATTTTTTATTAAATAATATAAAAATTACCTAATAGTAAGTCAAGAGTTTTTGTATAATGCAATGAATCGTGATTGTTTCTATTTGTTTTTGTCTAAATAAAATATTGAAAAAGGTTTTTCCCGGCAGGAGGATCGCATCACTCACAAAGTTTACAATAGTGTCAGTAAAAAATAAACCTCCCAGTGTGTTTTATAAAAGCAACCGGTAACTATTGTGCAGATTTTTATTTAAAATTGTTTCTACAAAATTATATTAACTAACAGTATGTTTTACACAGCCTTTGTTCGTTTTATTTTGTTAAACTTCTGCTAGTGGCTATTTAAACCTGCTCGTAATTGTACTTTTCACTATCATTTTATTTTTGATCAGCAAAAAGAACCCGATCTGCAACGTGAACTAAACAATTAAATGAATAACTAACAAACAATTATTACAAAACAAATTTTTAACTAAGGATTATCAACAATACTCGACAACAGTGTTTTCTTGAATAATCTCACCGTATTTCAGTACAAACACTTCAGCAACTATCTGTAGTCGTCTAATCTGTGTTTTGTGCTTGGATGCACAAGAAGCAATAACTGTGACCTGGATGCATAATAACATAACAGACATTGCCAAAGCTGGAATTCAATTGTGAATCTGGGTCCGGTATAGGCCTTAAACGTTGCCGAAGTCAAGATCCGAATGCTCGGGTGGCCCTCATTTTGAACGATTCAGTTCGTTGAATGTAGACGATAAAAAAGGCCAAGCACGTCCATGCAAGGGTGTTGTAGCAATTGATACCTATCTCTAAAGCCGGTTGAGTGAAATCGACATTGGCGTGACGATTTGGATTTTGATAAGAGTTTTTTAAATAAAAATCACACCTTTGTATTACATCGGTATCCATGTTGCAACTAAGGCACTTTTAATATGCATGGTGAAAAGGGTATACCCAAGACATAGCATAAATATAACATTTTGACTTACAATTAATTGTTAATTTTTTTAAAGATTTTGACAATTTAAACAGGTACAAGAAACTTAAAGCGTGGTGAAATAGATACGTTTTAATATAAATTTTGGCTAATCATATCTACTAATGCCAAATCTCGATCAAGTGAAGTGGATTGAAAACCTTACAATATACTGTCTGGGTGTGCTAAGTTAGGACGTAGTAACAAAGGCATTATTATATTGAATTGATGCAGGGAAAATTGATATTTTCAGATTTGTTTCATGGAGGCTTTGATCCACAGCGCATGAATTCAGAAATAAATATAAATACCGTTATTTTCGTTGTCCTATTTTCGTCACAAAGCGTAGTCATACGAGAGGCTTACAGCACAATACCTGCAAAGTGGCTGCCACTCCGTATTATCGAATAACGCCGAATCCCCCACAATGGACGCCGATTGACCTGGAGCGCGTTATGATATACAGGGTGAAGCGAACGAGCTTCGAAGAAGCCCTCAAAATGTTGATAATGGGGAAAAGTAAGTACTCTTTATCAATATTCTATCAACATGCCTACCTTATTGGTCTATTGCTGCAAGTGGCCGAATACAGATTGTCCTAATTTTTTAAAGCGTTCTCTCTTGCAATACCAACAAGATGATCGTACTATAGGTATAGTATTCAAGCTATAAAAAAGATAAAACGCCAACAGTCGTCTAATCTGTTTATAATGGTCTAGATGAAAAACGAGGAAAAATTACATTACGGTAATTATGAATTTAAAGGTATAGGATCAAATTACTTATGATGTATGTATGTGTCTGATATCCGAGCCTCAAAACCAATAAAATGTGAAAACATCGAAAATGATTTAAAAGTCTATAAAGCGTATAGACAAAGTAAGAGGTAACAAAGGGTCGTAGATTTTAGAATCCGTCGTGATAAAAAGGATTTACGTTCGTTCAGGGGCCGGTAGAGTTTTCAACAGGATTTGAAAAAAGAACTGATTGATATTTTGGCAGAGAATGAATTTGTTTTAACAGGAAAATCAACCAATCACTTAGGTCCTTACTCGATGCGTCTAATGTTATTTGAAAAAAGTAGAGCCTATAATAATGAGTCATTACAAAACCATGTAGTTAGTACCAATTTTTTTATGTAAATAAATATTTGATATGATTTGAATACAAGATTTCATTTTTGGTGAAATCAACAACATATTTAAGGCAATAGATTATCTTGCTGATGCTGGGTTCTTTGAATAAAAATAAATCAAAGAACCCAGCGTTCTTTGATTTATTTTTATTTTATTTTTATTGGTATACACAACAGGTAACAATTAATTTACCTAATTAGATTTATTTATAGATTTGTAAAATATAGCCGATATTGGTATAGGATTATACCTCAATTAAATATTATAATTATTTATTGCGTAAATAAATATATTAGAATTAATGCTAATACCATAATATATGCTTAAGAATAGTCGGAAAGGGTTTGTGATTAAAAAACTATTTATTTTCCTGTTTACCCGAAAGCTGTTTTTTTCCGATTAATTAATTACTGAGTTAACGTGCCCCACCAGACTTTATCATCACTTATTATCAGATTACATTTAATCTAACGCTATCTTAATTGCAAATGAAAAAAACATAATCAACCAAACACAATATACCTACAAAACAAACTTTATTCAAATAAAAAACCGCCATCGTACATGGATTTCAAGAGCGCGTCTAGTTAACTTTGCAACGCGCGCCCAATAAATACAATTTCGTGAAAAATGTGTGCATATTTACTCGTCGGTCTGGTTGTGGAATAAATTGGATGAAACTAAAAACTATTCAGCCCAGCGAATAGGCGTCCAGTGAAGTGAACCTTATATTTGGGCTGGATATCAATATGTTCACTCTAATACATAGAATATTGGTCTGTAGATAGCTTTTTTTATCTAGATTCGTTTTGTCCGATGTAGTGTTGGTTGAAAGAATATTTAGTTTTACCTATAGTTGTAATATCATTCAGATAACACTAGGTGTGTGCAGTCATGGTTATAAAAAAGCAGCTTATTAATTAACTTTTTTTACAATGTTTGCCTGCTGGAATGTATACAGCGAAACATGGATCCTACTTTGTACCTACCATCTTATGTAACCTGTTTCTAGCAAATAAATTATCTTTATCTTTATCTTTAATAGTCTGGTTTTCTTAATACTCAATACTCAATAATTTATTGCAAAACCATAATGTACATATAGATGTTACAAATTAAAAAAACAGTCTTATCTACAGGTAACGAAGGTCTAATGAGAATCGCACCAAATATAATATCTAGACTCTTGCCACATCTAGGATCTAGGATCATCATTCAAAGGGACAAAGCAAACAAACAGTAGTATACGCTTGTCTTCGGTACTTCGGTTGTAATGTCAGACTCACGGCCCTAGGCCAAGTAAGCAGGATATTAAGCATTTCAACGTTCTGCAGGGTAATGATATGCCGGAAAGTAAGCAACCTCATTGAATTTTGTGACTCTGTGAGATGCAGAAGTGAAACACAAACTTTAGAAGTTGTAAGTATGTATTTAAAGTTTTTATTTATTAATTTCAAAAGTGAATGTCATGAGGATGGGCAAGTCACGAAATTAGTTAAGCCTTATTTGTCAAAAAAAGTTAAGAGGGTTCTTATTTTTCTTGATTTTTTGCATGGCTGCCAATGCTGAACAGGTATGCTTTGTAGAAGCAATGGCTGGACCAATTTTGACGAGACTCGCTGGCGGATAGCTGATGTTATAAGAAGTAATTTAGGTTTCTTTAATTTTAAAATTGTCAACAATATCCGATTCGATAAGGGAAGTTCTGGAATTGATATAAATACCATGTTACCGAAGTCGCGGGTAACTGATAAGTAATGATAAGCTGTGATGTTAACAGATATCTTTTACTATTTGATTTTACATTAAACAATTATTTTTAACATTTAATGCAAATTGTTTATGATATAAAAATAGAAAACAGTTAAATTATGCTCGACGGTTCGTGTTTCAATACAAACTTCTACAAAACAGAAATAGACGCAGTATCTCACAATTAAAGGGAAATGCAAGCTTATTATTCTAACGTTTCTTTACTTTCATTAAACTTGATTGTTAGTACACGAATTGGTAGTCAAGAGGCATTGATCTAAATGTTTCGGAAGCGTCAGACAACAGTGTCTATTTAAATATATGCGTTCATGATCATATATTATCTAGTTACTTTTAACAAGCAATATTATATGATTATATAGTCATTTCGATTTTCGAAAACGGAAGATTTCGATCTAATTTTGTAATAAAATAAGGTTTTGCTTTTAAAGTGAACCTTTAACAGTAGTTGTATTTCTTGTAAAAACGTAATTTAATTTCATACTTAATTGTGGGAAATCAAATATAAGTTACATGATCCAGCAGAAGTTAAGCAGTTGACAGTACAGTGGATGCTAGTGATCTATTAATGGTAATCAGCCTGATTACATTTATATTACGTGTACGTGTAATAAATCGAGTCCGTCAGTGCAGTGCTTCCATCGGCTTTATGCGTACGGATTAAGGGATGGATCGCGTGCCGTCGCAGATTTATAACTCAATCCAGCAATCAGCAAAACGCTTAACTAGCTGACGATAAGGTGTCGACGAATGATTGCGCGCCACTATTATCGATAATATAATCGTTTCTCTATCTGCGGGGTAATAAGGGGTTTGTGTCACGGTTTAGAGTAGATACACTTTTACAACAATTATTTTGTACCTAAGTTTATCACTGAAGTGACTTAAACTTTCTTTAACTCGTCCTGGTTTTATTGACAAAATAGTAAATTTTATCATGATTTCATATCAGGCAAGCGGAACCTGTAAGGTAAACCTTATTTATTTAAAAAAAAAAGATTTAAAAATTACACCAATAAAGGTCTAGGTATGCTGCGAGAGGTTTCTGGTAAAATACAATGTCTGTAAAAATACATAGTCTTTCAAAATACATTAAAATACCGGTCTTAAAAAATGCGTGTCAAAAAATATTTGGAAAAAATAAATAAACCACAGAGTGATTGTAAACCAAGTTGGATTGTTTAGAAAAGCAGGAGTCGTCGTCGCGCAGACGTTGGAATAATTAGATCACGTCTTGCATAATTTTCGATGTCAACTTTGTAGATTGATAACTCATTTGATATTGTGAAATGAAAGTTTACTTTAATTATGAACTTTTAATAGGAAAATTAAGCAAATTCTTATGGACTTCGATTGTGTCTCACTTTAATAATTTTATTAGAATTTGATGGGAAAAGATTCTAACGATTTTGGTAAGATTCCAATTGTTATATTTTAACCCAAAACTAAGAAATGCTGATAACGTCTTACTAAAAAAAAGTTTTTATTATTATGAGATAAAGCATCTACCGACTTTGCTATTCATTATGTAAGTGCATAATCTGATGATAGACGCAATCTTTGCAGCAATAGTTTATGATAATGCTATCCTCCTATTCATTTAACTTTACTATTTCTCGCATATTGCTCACAAGCATTGAGACCTAAGCTTCTGTCATATAATTACATAAATGAATCTCTATTTCACTTGGTCATCGCATCACGCGTGAACGGATGGAACAATTTCTTTGATTCTTTTTTTGTTGTGTTAGTTACTGTCAGGAAAAGATTCTTTTGAAAGAAAAAAATCAGAAAGTTGCGCAGAAAAACCTCACGCGAACGAAGTGCGAAGCGGGCAACAGCTAGTAATTACATATAATTTCTAGGCACCTAAAATATGTATGTGGTTACTACTTTTGTACGTAGTATTTATGTGATAGTTGAAATCTGCATTTTGTGACATCAGAGACAAAATAAGATAAAGAGATTGACGATAAAACCGTCAACGTAAGACAAGTTGAGTAAACTTTTGGTTGCTAATGGTTATTTCTTCACCTTTCCTGAAAGAGAATACCTAGGGATGATGTAGTCATGTATGTATTTACCTAGTGGTAAAAGAAAATTATATTCTATTTAGTCCGTCAATAAGATTATTAAAAAATAATTGATACCTTTTTTTCTTTTGTCAATCAACCAAAAATTACAAAGATAAAGCGTGACAAAGTTCGGAAGTTCGGGCTCGTGACGTCATTTCTAGGTAAAAATTGTTACAAGCCGTGACGTGATTAATCAATATATCTCTGTAATACTTTGATAAGGTATTTGAAAAAAGAAAAAAAATACGTGTCGAATACTCTATGATAATCTACCTGATAGACGAAGAAAAAAAAGTTAGTCATTATCCCTATTGAACTAAGTAGCTATTGCATTATTGCTCCAAGTTTTAACTTAAGATTTATCTTAAATATACCTGTTAGGTATACCTATTAATAGTTCTACAAGGGTGCGTCCGCGCAAATGTAGGATTTCCCATAGGTATTTTCATCCTCCGTTGCACTCTTGGGTATGGATTATTGCGAATTCCTTTTATAGTTGACGATCTAGCGGTTCGCGTTTCAGGCTACAAAATCAAAACGCCTTCTACAAAAAAGTTTCGTTTGAGTTTAGATCGTGATTTTTACACGGCTAGTTTCAGCTGTTCATATTTTGTCAAAGAATTGGCACAAGTGAATGGACATTAATGGACATTTAAATTTATTAGATTTGTATAATACCTACGTCCTAACGAACGAATCATTTTCGTAATAGGCCTACAGCCTTTTTTGTACGATGATTTCATGAGCACGATATTACATTACAAATTAGCTAAGTCATGGATGTTTTGGAATGTTTATACATTTATTTCAATTTTGTTTACTTATCCGTTCTAGTCGTCATAGTACAAGCTTTACATTGGTGTCTCTTTGTTAGAAGAATTTATTTAATGTACACCTGTGTAACATAAGAATGCAATAAATATGTATATTAAATTAAATGAAATTGAAAGAAAATAAATAAATATAGTGCGCTCGTTTCGTGTCTGGCGGTTTAGGTAGGCTATGCGTTGACTGACATCGTTGTCAGTCAGTAGGCAGTCGTAGGCAGTACTAGTGTATTTCTGGAAACACCTTTTAACCGCACATACATAAACAGTTCCGATAAGTTTGCCAAACGAAATGAGCGTACCATAAGACAAAGAGGCTAAACAAATAGAACAGCTCATCTATAGCTTCCAACAGATAGTAGTAGACAACATATTTTTCATTATATCTTAAAACCAAACAAAACATACTAAGACGGGATGTTTTATCTGAATAAACAACAAAGCGGAAAAGCAACTGTAATTTCGAGAAAATACGGGTAGGGTCGGACTTTTGTAACATCTTTTGTCGTGTAGAAGGCTATTGAGAGCAACAATGGATGGGAATATTATGCCCATTCACATTTAAAATTAGTATAATAAGGGATCAAAAGGGGAAGTGAGCGTTACGCTCTGATAATGGGAACATGGAACAGCTTACAGTAGCAACATTCGAGAACGTTGAAGTATAATTTTGATTAGCAGCAAGGCATGAGAGGGCTGGGAAGTAAAATTATTTTTAAAACAATCTTTTGCAACAAATAAAAGAAATACCAATTTGTTACACGTTTCCAAAATATTGACAATTTGCTATCCACGGCGAAATGCCACTTTGCCGTGAAGCTGATCGTCTACTACTGTTGTCAATTCAGAATGCATTTTTTTGTTAGGGTAAGCTGCATACGACTACGACTATCCACTGAACATTACTATGAATACTGTATATTATTTCTTACATTAATACTTACATTGAAATATATTACCTGTAAGTTGTTTATTTAATAGACAATAAATCTATACTTAATATTAAAAAGCTGAAAAGTTTATTTTTTTGGTAGAAAGCACTAATCTCAAGAACTACTTACTGGTTCGAATTGAAAAAATATTTTTGTGTTGGATAGTCTATTTATCGAGCAGGGTTTTAAAGGCTATGTAACATCACTCTACGACCAATAGGAGCGAAACATCTAAGAAAATTGTTGCAAAAACGGAAAAAGATATTCCTTTTGACAGCCTTCGTTGCGTGTGAGTTACGCAACAACTATGTATGGCAAAAATGTTCCTCTTTAAAAGTAATTATTTATTATATATTTGTTTATATTTAATTTAAGTAATTAATAGTCTTGAATTCATCATCATCATTTCAGCCATAGGATGTCCACTGCTTAACATAGGCCTCCCCCATTGACTTCCAGATTGGCCGGTTGCAAGCCGGTTATAATAAGTCTTGACTTATTATAACCTTTTTATAGTAATCATATTCGTTCTAAAATAATGCATTATTTGGTCGTTGGTGACAGACTAACTCCGCGCGGGCGAAGCTACGGGCGGAAGCTAGTATTGAATAAAACGTACATAACAAGTTCAGATGATAATATTTTCTTGATTATAATTTCTTTATAGAGCGTGATTTTTCAGTAGTCGGGTTTCGTTTTTTTAACTTACTTTTTATTTAAATTGTTTTTATGTTAGAATAGTATTATTACAGCGTCGGGGTACTCGCAGCTGATGTCAATTATTACACACATTTTAACTTAGTAAATACGTATTTATTATCGTAATAAAGGGTAGGTTTAGAGAGAACATTTATTTATTTCTCATCTGATCTGATTTTAGCAATTATTCCCAACTATCGGAGGCGTACAAGCAAAGCCGCGAGCAACAGCTAACAATCATCATCATTTTAGCCATAGGACGTCCACTGCTGAACAAGGCCTCCGGTGGCCTCCTGTCCTCAATTGACTTTCAGATTGACTGGGAAAGCGGTCTGCATCTAAGCGGCTTCCTGCAACCTGTTGCCAACTATTCTTATTACAACTATAGTGCTGCAAAAGCTTTTTTTTAATGTGATAAATAAGCCCATTAGTTTAATAACCAGCACAACTTTTAGTTTAGGACTCTATGTCCTTTAGAATATTCAATTTAACGTGACTTCATATCTAACGAGTAATGATTAACTGATCAAGCTTATTATGTAAGCGAGACACAATAAAAATTCCATTGTTGTGCGGTCTCATGAGACCGTTTGGATGTTAACGGGTTAACCACGCGTTTTCTTTTTTTCCGGAAATTTTAAATAAATATTATTAAAAAATACGAAGATTTAAAATAAATTACGATAGCTATTGTAATAATAGGGTTTAGTAGGAACCTAGTAGGTTAATAGGGTCTTTATAAAATTGTTATAAAGACCTTTTTTTATTTGGCACTACCTTGCAATGTAGCACTTATATGTATAGTCAATTTTAGATCTAATAAGGTCAAAGAGCCTGTAAAAATGCTACGATAAAAAACGTTTGGCAAATCGGTTTACTAATTCTAAAGCTATCGCGTAACATTAAAAAAAGTAACACAACTAAAACAAAAAAAAAATGCAGTCGAATTGAGAACTTACCTACTGCTCTTTTGAAGTTGGTTAAAAATAAAAAGGAATAAACAACTGTTCACGTTGGTGACTTTTAGAGTATGTCACTTGAGAGTGAAGTTTTTCGATTTGCACATTGCGATGCATGAGTTGCGCTGCAGTTTATAAAAACTTTTTATTCTTTTACGTCGAATTTTCAAACTATTAAAAAAAACACATTTCAAGTTTCCGAATTTAATTTTAAAACTGTTAGAAACATTTGGTCTCATACACGGTGTGTATTTCAGATCTCTATCGATTAGCGAAATAATTCATCCTGTATACAATTACTTGGGACTAACCGCGCAGAAACCCATTTAGCGAACATAGGATCCAGCCCCCCTAGCATGTCTACCAAAATACGATATGATATCATATGATATAGCGATATATCGACACCATCTTTAAAATATGATAGATTTAGCCGCCATTTTAAATTTTTATCGAAACAGCGATCTTAATATGTGACAGCGATTCAACATGGTGGCTATATCTATCATATTTTTACAGTTGGTGTCGATATTTCGCTACATCATATCTTATCATATCGTGTTTTAGTGCTCATGCTAGGCAGGCTGGTATCCTAGAGGACTATTATTGCCGGTATCGATAAACAAGTAGATTGCTTAGAGTTTAGATTTTTTTTATTACATCTATAGCATCGATAGCGACTATGGGTATCATAGGCAGCGTTACTTTCCAAACATAAAAAACGTCACTTAAGGTCAACTATACTCTAAAAAAAATGTTTTTGCTCCTAACAAGATTGTGACTGCTGTAAAACAGTATCTATCTCCATACGAGCCCGTCAAGGCGTTATACGTCGAATAAGATTGATATAACTAAGATTTTATCCATACTAACGGGATCAACGATTATACCTACTAATTTATCATTATTCAACATCTTCGATTGTATTCTTGATCGAAGTTCAACATACTCATTTCTTAAAAATTAAAGTTTTAAAAAGGGGTAAGCTGCCTTAATTAAGAGCCGTTTGAATGGTTGCGGCTGTTTTTTGGCCGGTTAACACGGTTCCAAGACCCGTACTTGAATAATAAACATCAGGCTGATGTAAAGTTGAGAAAAGTGATTCGTAAAACAAATAAGTATTCTGCGATAAGACACTCCGTTTATATTCAAGCTCTCTCATTGTTATAGAACAAAGGACCCGTCGTTGTTAGAACGTGTTTTGTTTAAAATGGCTAACGCCGAGGGCTTATCCGCGAAATATTAACGAAATGTCGGATGTAAGTGGGGAAGGGCCCCTGTCAATGGATCTTGAAGACGTGATCAACGGTGCTCATTGTTTTAATTTTACTCTCATTATTAATAATAGGTTTTAATCGCAGATGATTTCTAATACACATTATTAAGTGCCGAATTTTCAATAGTCAGATAACTTTTACAGAATTGCAGAATTAGTTTGACATATTGACAGTTTTCGTATAGAAAATGCGTCAAAACGTTAATTTTATTCGTTAGTTTTAAAAGTTATCTGGCGGTTGAAAAGCTAATAAACTCGTTTTATTCCTGGAATAACGTAACATTAATGTTAATCTATGGATTACAATTTAAAATGTCTTGATAATGGTCACATACACTGAAAATCAGTTGGCTAATCTCTTTTCATGGTTTACATGTAGTTTATATTTTTATTAATAAGGGAGATTCATATTATAATTAGAGAAAGCCAAGTTGAAGGCATTTTATTTGATATCAAAATATATTTGAATTCTAGAAAAACCGTATTTACTTTTGCGTCACTCGTTTTAATACAGCAAACGTATTTGTCCGCCAGCGGCGACTGTGAGCTGGCTCGCTGTCAGTGTAAACGTAAACTCAGACTGCATTTTTTGTCAGACTCAGCATCGTGCTGACAATACGCTGTAGTAAAAAATAGGCTCATTTAAAACGGTAGCTCAGTGGTTGAAGAATCGGGGTCTCGCCTCACATCCGTAGGTCGTGAGTTCGCATCCAGCAGCACGTAACCTCTGGATTTTTCGGAATCGAATATACAGAGTGTACAAAAGAATGGATACCCCTATAAGCCACGTAATCAGCTTAGCTGCTTATGTACAGAAACTTTAATTATAGAAGCAAACTAAAAAAAATTGTTGCTTTATACAGTGTGAGTCTTCATAAAGTGCACATATTGAAATATGGCATTCTATGCTTAATTTTATCGACGGAAAACATATTAAAAAAATCTAAAAAAAATCGCTATTTTTTTATGGATTTTTTAAAGTTTTTGTTCCCTACTGTGACCTTCGTGTAAATAAAACCTTGTTTCATTCAAATTAATTGGTTTGTAACAATGAATTAAACTTAACGATGATCGTAGATGGTCAGGCGTCCTCATAAAATTTAAATCCGTGAAAAAACTGCCCACTATACAGAAATAAAATGTGTTTTTGAGCAAAAATTTGCTTTTTTTAAATCATTTTTTTCAGTAATTGCTAAATTTCTTATTAAAACCTATGCTTTACCTGCATGTTTTATAATTTCAAATTATTCTACATTGCAAAAGCAAAAAAAGCAAATTTTTGCTCAAAAACCCATTTTCTTTCTGTATTGTGGGCAGTTTTTTCACGGATTTAAATTTTATGAGGACGCCTGATCATCTCCGATCATTTTTAAGTTTAATTAATTGTTACAAATTTATTAATTTGAAAGAAACAAGGTTTTATTTACACGAAGGTCACAGTAGGAAACAAAAACTTTAAAAAATCCATTTAAAAAATGGCGATTTTTTTTAGATTCTTTTAATATGTTTTCCGTCGATAAAATTAAGCATAGAACGCCATATTTCAATATGTGCACTTTATGAAGACTCACACTGTATATTATCATCAATGTAGCGCGTTAGTTTGTATGGAGCGTTATTTTTTAAAAAGATTTAGATGTTGCTTCCATACCATCTTAAATCCGAAACTCAGTAAATAGTCGAATTTGAAAAAGAAATGGTAGTTGTATTTAATGAAAACCGCGTGCAAACTCTGAGATTGTTTGTAAAATATAACGAGCAACTTCAAGCGCTGAGTTCTATATAAGTGTAGAATAGTCGGCTGCCCAGCGTACGTCTCTAGTGTGAACGTGCCAAGCCTACTCTTTTGTTCATACAAGTAGCGCAATACCGTATTTCATAATTTAATCAATGTCAAAAAGCAGTCTCATAAATGCATTCTCTTACCCATAAACTATAACCTTGCAAAAAACTTTGTGATTGAATAATAAACATCCATCTATCCAAACTTTCGCATTTATAATATACATAATTTATTATAGGTAAGTAAGAAATAAGATCATAGTCAGCGGCCGAGAATACGTTTGGTGTGAACATGCCCAAGGCCTTTGACGTCGCGCGATTCGACCATTGATTAAAAAGAGATAGTTGCCGCCGGCAGTTTTGACATTATAATAGGAATTATAATAACAAAGACATTTTACTAGGAATTCACATTACAAAAAAGATACGGAAAGACAGAGGTCACAATAGTTTACAATAGACTAGACATCATTTACATAAATAAGACATATTTGATAGACATAGCTGTGCCCTCTAACTACAATATAGGAGCAAAAGAAATAGAGAAACTAAGTAAATACTTATCATGTGTTAAAAGTAGAGATCACCACACTTTGGAAAATGCTACTGAAGTCATACCTATTGTAGTCGGAGCCACAGGGGTTATAGCTAAAAACCTGCATAGATATTGCGATAAATTAGACTCACACAATATTTACATCATTCATAAAAACCGACTTCAAAAAACTAAAACGCTAAAAATAATCTTAACACTTACGTACCTAATCAGTTACTTTTGGAGTCGGTGTAAACGAAAACATAGAATCTCTCATCGACTGGCACCGACTCCAAAAGTAACTGATTAAGTACGTAAGTGTTAAGATTATTTTTAGCGTTTTAGTTTTTTGAAGTCGGTTTTTATTTTTTTAATAAAATTAACTTATTTCATCTATTTTAGTGAATAATCGTAATCAAAACAAATCTTACGAGTGCAAACATAATTTAACTGCAGAACACCGATTTCATTTCCTATTTTTCCACCCTTAGGGGTGAATTTTTTCCCAAAAATGTTTGATTATAGTATCTTTGAAGTATAAGCTATTCATTAAAAAAAGAATCATCAAAATTGGTCCACATTTGGCAAAGATATTAGGTAAGATAGATACTAAAATCAGTTGGCGTGGTACGGGTTCATGCAAATCATCAAGATTTTCTTATAGATTCCGTCATCATAATTCAACCAAATTTCTATGGGACCATTCTGAAAGTATTACCTTTCAAACAAAAAAATAGTTATCGAAATCGGTCAACGCAGTAACGAATGATCGCTGAACATACATTAAAAAAAAAAAAAGATACCGACGAATTGAGAACCTCCTCCTTTTTGAAGTCGGTTAAAAAACAGGCAGCCATACAATACAAACAATACAAACAATTATTAGTAAAGTTCTTGGGGATATAGTTTTTTTCAATTGGGTGGGATCAAGTACACATAGGGAAGGGGAGGAGACCGAGCAACCTTTTCCTTGAGGGTCTCAAGGCAGGGGCTCAGTAAAACCGAGATTCAAACCGCGAGTATTAAGAAATTTCTTAAAAAATATAATAACTAGGTATTATACGGAGTGGAACTAACGAACCGGGATACTGAAATTAGCTAAAAGATATCAAAAGATTCTACATTTTGTTTCTAAAACGAGGTTCAGGATTTCATTAGATAAATTCCGTTGGTCGTGGTTAATGGTTAGTCCGTCAAATAGGCCTTTAGATTATTTCTATGTGTAGTAATATGTGTTTTTAAGAGTAGATAATGCAATCGTATAATTTTTTTGTAAAAAGTGTTTCTACACTTTATATAATATCGTTTACCAAAGAAGCGAAATTTTCGCAAATGCTTCGGCAAATGTATTTATGTTTTTTACAAGAACCTTTTACAAAACTACCTTACATACCTACTTGTAGTATTTAGAGTTCGCCTGAGACAAAAATCATCGAATGCAACGGATCGTTTAGTACCGCTTTATCCTATACCGGGTGAAAAAAAGGTAAAATAAAACTTTTAAGAGTTGATTCTTCTGCTTAATTTCTATGTGACCATATCAAAATCTGAAAAAATACTTTTCTCCATTCTAAACCGCGCACCGATCAGCTGATATTTGACCACTTTGTATGGAGAAGTTTTTTTTAGGAAATCGATATTAGTCCCATAAAAAGTTTTTGTAATTAACTAATAAAATCACCCCTTACAGTTTTACTTTACCTTTTTATTACACCCGGTATATCTATTTACCAAAAGCGGTATGTTAAAATAATAACATTGAAAATCAACGTTATGCTACACAAAAAAATGAGTAGCAATAACGTTGATTTGTCACAGTTGTTATTTTTCAGCCCTCACCGCTGTCGGTCCCCAATATTAAAGGCCTTAATATAACACGTACTGTACTCAGTACGTATACGTAGTTAGGTACCTTAGATGAACGGCGAAGAGTCTTGTACCGTAATATTGCGTCCCACGGCAAACTCATAAGCTTTACGACATCCACTTACTTAGATTTTATTACAAATCCCAAGCGGAACCAGATGCAATAACGTGAATATGAGTAAACCACGACAAGGGAGGTCAATCGCCTCCTCGTATAATTAAACATATATTGGATGAATGAGCTTTTACTGGAGGTTGTTATACCTGATATTATGCAATGAAAACTCAATGTCCTCAGGTGCGTCATCACTTACTGAGCCCAGACGTGGACACTTACGGTACGACTAGTAACGGTTGATCAGCAAGCTATGGAAATAGCTATGCTTGGGATACTCGTATCTCTAAAAGATAAAATCAGAAATAAGGTCATTCAACATAACTAACTAAACTAAAGTAATCGAAATAGCTAAGCAAGCTGAAGTGGCAGTGTGCTGGTCAGATTTGCCGTGAACCGATGGGGTAGCCGTGTTTTTGAGTTGAGATCACGATTTGGCAAGCGCAATGTAGGTTGGCTCCGACAAGGTGAAGCGGTAATATCCGTAAAGGTGATGGATAAGAATAACTCAAAATCAGGCTCTGTATTGTGCATTGGGAGGGGCCTAGCTATGTCCAGCAGTGGACTGACTTCGGCTGTTTATAACGAGTCTTCAGAAAACCTATAAATTCTCCGATTGGAATGAATAAAATAAGGTTTACTTGTAATCCTTTCCTAGGCACGGACTCTTGCACAAAGGAGATGGAAACGTTTCCATACAAATTTGGGCCTTGGATGTAATAAGATGAAAATGGTGTAAATGAATAGATTGATACTTGGCAAACCTTGACTGAAAATTCTGCGGTTTTTGTCAATCTCAGAGCCGATTAATTAAGGGTTTAGTGAAAGTAAGGTTATGTAATAAACAGCTGATTTCTGAAATACAAAAGATATTTTAACGTTACTTATACAGTTATTTACATTTAGGCCACAAACTAGACGACAACAACTGGTTAGATAAGGTATACTTACAGACTGAGGTGCAAGCCATTGTTGCAAAATACATGCAAAGTAGTTTCATCGTTTAGGGGTCGTCTGCCTAGTGCATACAGTGACTAGTCGCTGTTACACAGTTTACACAGAGATCCATTATCTTTTGTATCCAGTCCATGCCGGTAGTAAAATCCAAAGTAAAAAATCTATGTCAGACGTGCAAGATCTTCCGTGTCCAGATTGTAAGCATTGCAAGGTTTTTCAGGTTAGGCAGGGTCAGAATTAGTGAAACAAAGCCGTGGTCGATGAAAAATCAAAAAGATAATATGAAATCACACGAACAAAACGCATACGCAGAAACGTAAAATACGAAACGTCGAGTGATCCAACGATTATTTTTATTTGACAAGCCAGCTGTCAGTATCAGTGCACAGAATAAATATACAGTATCAGTTTTATTTCGGTAATCGATTAATAATAGATATCTTTTTTATTTTTGTTTGATTAATAATTTTTTTATAAGCTAAAATAGCTTAATATATTTATTTTAATGCAAATAATTATTTTGTTTTCGTTAATTGCCTAGTACAGACCAAAAGTATTTCTTTTTTATCAATTGTGTAATCTTATTCACATAAATCGATATTATTTTAATCGATTTTGCAGTGACTGCATAAAAACCTTGTTTTTCTTATTGCTCAGTTTCCAGGAGGGAAAATGGGCAGATTTTTTGTGTATATGGATGGAAAAATATAACAATTTTTTTAAACCATTCTTCAACTACTTACATTAATGGCCCAGAAATCCCCGTCTCCTTTACCACTTTAGAAGTCTAGTGTAAGTAGGTATGTACTTTCGATACACGGCAATTAATATTGACTATGAAAGTTCTGCAAATGACGGCCTTACTTTTGACGGTTAGCAGGTACCTAACCATAATAATAGTGTTCAAACTGCAAACTGAGTTTGAACTAAGTACGAATACCTTATCCCATCGAAATCCTAACTATTGAATAATTGAACCTCTTGGGAATCAATAAAATTGTTCAACTCTCGATATTAAGAACTTTTGAATGGAGTTCAATGTTATTGTTCTGAACAGCGTGTGTACTAAGTTGCCTTTATTGTATCGTCGTTATTTGTTATTCTTAACGAGCACTGGAAACTTAGAAAAACTCTCATTGTTTACAGTGACAAATTTGCTTGCTCGAAGTTCGAGTTGAGTATAACGCAAGGAAGTTATTTGGCGCGCGCGTTTGACATTGAAATATGACGGCAATTTTCAAGCTGCCGAATATACCGACCGTTAGCAGAATTTGCAGTCAATCCTTCTGTTTGTCGATCAAACCCACCAGGGATCCCGCGAAATTGAAAATGTTATTCGATTCCGAGCCGAGCATTTATTGTCATTTTTTATTTCAGACCCTTCGAGGCGGCTGACTGGTATTGAATTAGCAGCGTCGATTTATTTAGTTTCTGAATATATTACCCATTGTTGCATACAAATAGAACATTATTTATTTTTGATTCGAAATATTGTACTTTTCGTTTGTTTATATTTGATGTGGTTTGCGATTTATGTGATTGGAAAAAAACGGTTACTTCAGGTTATCGTATTGTGAGCAAAATTTTAAAATCATAAAAGAACTTAATAATAAAAATCGCTATGATCACACACTGTAGACTTTTAATCGGTTTGTAGTTTAATGGGTCTTTTAATTATTATGAATAACAAATGAACGGGAGCACTGAAACGATTTGAAAAAAGGTTGACATTCTTAAAGAACTATCAAAAAATCGACATGTACATCGACAAGTATGTAGTCTGCCTGGGGTCTAGATCTTGTCACTTGTTACAAAGAATTTACTAAGTAATGGTAAGTCGATCGTTTTGGTTCATAACGAACACATTCATCTACGTATCTATTGACAACTTTCCTCACTTTTCCGCTAACGTACGAGATTTCACGATATTTACTTGCCATTAGAAGATCTACATTATGCTGATTTTTACAGAGGATTTTCCGCGACATCCCGCCGTTTTCGTCAACACAAGGTGTCTCATTAGCCCGATACACGCCTGTATACCTACTTCAAATTATTACTTTTGATACAAGCTGCCTTTTGACGTGGATAGCACAAGCGGGACAGCCAGTTAATTTAATTTTACTGCCGTCAAGTTTCTGTTTATATTTAAAAAGGGCAAATAAGTAAAATTATGTTTTTATTAATTATCCTCTTGCATGCCGGCAAAAAAATATGGGTAGGTAGAATGCGGATCCACAGTGAGTAATCGGCAATTGCATGGGGATGTACTTACATACCTAAATGTGACGTCATGACTTTTACTTGTTATTGAGATTTGTAGTTATTATATTACGAAATTGTGTGTCAAATATATTAATACTTTATTCAATTAGCACATCATCATCATCATCTATACGGTCAATCCCAGTTGCGTCCAAAGCCGTTGCTTTGGGACCCAGGGTCCGCTTTCCTTGATTTGCTCCTCCACTTCGCGCGGTCTTGAGCGTCTCTAGTTGTGAGATCATTGGCACGCATGTCAGCCCTCACAACGTCAAGCCAGCATTTCTTGGGTCTACCCCTTTTGCCAGGACCTGGCGGTGGCGGCATGGCCAGACATTTGTTTCCTACGTAGCTTGCCGGTTTCCGCAAAACATGGCCGTACCAGCGTAGGCGACTCTCCTGCAGTTTGTCTGCAATATCACGGACACAAAGGCTACCGCGGACGCGCGAGTTCCTCACGCGGTCCTTACGCGTGACTCCGCACATCCACCGCAGCATATTCATCTCCGTGACACGCAGCTCCTGCTTGTGTCGCTCAAGTAGCGGCCATGCTTCGCTGCCATATAAAAGAACAGGCCTAATGATGGACTTATAGATCTGTCCTTTAAGCTTAACCGGCATTCTGGGGTCACAAATGACACCAGTCACCTCTCGCCATTTGGCCCACGCAGCAGCAATGCGTGCTTTGATGTCGGAATCGATGTCTCCGGACGCGTGAAGTACAGATCCAAGGTATTTGAACTGGTCCTTGCGCTCGACCTTGTCTCCGCCTATGCGAACGGGTGTTGGATCTGTAGAGTTACAGGCCAGGTACTCGGTCTTCGCCACATTGAGTTTCAGACCACCGCTCTCAAGCGACTGCTTCCACTCGTTCACCCGTCTCACCAGCCTGCCCCTGTCCGCGTCCACCAGTGCGATATCGTCAGCATACATCAGCAGCCATGGTGGCTGCTCATGTGAGTCTCTGATGCTGTCTGACACAACGTCTAATATCACACTGAACAGAAACGGACTGAGGACGGAACCCTGGTGTACTCCGACGGTGATGGGGAACGGTTTGGTGTCGCCAACAGCGGTCCGAACCATAGAATCGGAGCTGCGGTACATGTCCCGAATAATGTCAATATATGCCTCGGGGACCCCTTTGGATCTCAGTGCCCACCAGATCACCACTCGAGGGATACAGTCGAAGGCCTTCTGCAGATCAAGAAAGAGCAAGTGCAGAGGCGTGTTCTTCGCCCTGTATCTCTCCATGACGGTCCTTAGGGCGAAGACAGGGTCCATAGTACTGTTGCCAGGACGAAACCCATATTGACACCCCGAGACATCACACTCCTGTCGGATCCGGGAGTCCACAATCCGCTCAAGGAGCTTCATGGTGTGGGACATGACCTTTATACCGCGGTAGTTGCTACACTCTTGCACTGATCCCTTGCCTTTGAAGACCGGAGTAATAATACTCATTCTCCATTGGCTCGGGATCAGCCCGCTTAAGAGTATGCGGTTGTAAAGGTAGGTTAGGATGTCCACACCAAGAGGGCCCATCGCCTTCCAGGCTTCGATTGGGACTCCATCGGCTCCGACAGCTTTACGATTCTTCATGCGGCGAAGAGCAAACTGGACTTCTTCAGGCGTTACCGGTGGTACTAGTCCCTGATTTGATCTGACTGATCTGACTTTATTCAATTAGCACAGCTTATTGTTATTAAGTTTTTCATTACATTTTCAGAAATGTATCGTTGTGTAATTCTACGAGTATTTAAAAAAATTTGGTATGAAATGGTTGGTACATTTAATGCTATGGTCTGGGCTCATCGAGAGGCTGGCGCCGAGTCGCAGCCACCTCTATAATTGCTGTGCTTACTTCATAATCTTGAGAGTTTGTTAATCTTCCACACTGGATGAGTCTGCTCGCTTCAAATGAAGCGCGCATAATTTGATGTGCACAACGGTAAATGTTTGCACAACAAAATAATTTTGTGAATAATACTAAATTAAAGCAATGTATTTTGTAAAAAAAAAATATTATGCTTTTGATTTCAGAATAAAATTATGTTATTTTATATCGCAGATGAATTTTGATCCTCGGAATTGACTGACTCATCTCCTCAGTTTCATTTTAATTAATATAACCCGGAATTTCTATTATTAATATTTTGTATGCCGAAATTCATCAGATGAGGATTATGCTTATCCAAATTCAGACATAACAAATGAAAGTTGCGTTTTTTTAACGAAATATTAATATATATATATATAGCAGATAATTCGATACAGTAGTCACGGAAGAATCTTATTGAAGTTAATGATTTGTAAATATGTATATCAACCTGGGACAAGTGATCTAGTCTGTTAGGTCCAATTTTGAGAAGGAGGTCAATCGTCAAATCCAACTCGGCTGGGCAGCGTTCGGGAAACTACAAAACGTCTTCTAGTCCAAAACACCTCAGTGCCTAAATACCAAAGTCTACAACCAGTGTGTGTTACCAGTGATGAAATATAGAGCTGAAATTTGACCTCTCACTATGGGCCTCATAAGAAAGCTCAAGGTCGCACAGCGTGTTATGCAAAGGGCTATGCTCAATGTTTCTTTGCGAGATCGAATCAAAAATAAAGAGAATCTTCTCATTTATGATTCAATCTCGCAAACGAACAAAAGTCGCTGAAATAGCCCAACGGATTAGCAAGCTGGCAGGTAGTCGGCGGGGCACATAGTACGCAGAACTGACGCCGATGGGGCAGAAAGGTTTTGGAATGAAGTCCACGCACCGGTAAGCGCAGAGTAGGACGTCCACCCACAAGGTGGACATACGACCTGGTAAAGGTAGCAGGAAGCCGCTGGATGTAGGTCGCGTCGAACCGGCTAGTCTGGAAGTCACTGGGGGAGGCTTATGTTCAGCAGTGGACATGTTTACATTAAAATCATCGTAAGTTGCGATTTAAATTTAAATATGAGTAGTTCAATAATAGACGTAATTGTTAAAAAAAAGCGAATGCATTTTCCTCTGAAAAACTTTATGTAGTCTGAAATTTGCAATAGAAAGCTCATCTTTATTTCGGGTATTTAATGAACGTCACTTTTCTAAGAGAATAGATGCAGATTTTTGCGAATGTACATAATATTTTCATAAATAAATTGATAACACACTGTTATGTTAATTTCCTTGAACAGTTCTTTTAACGAGTCTCGGGGTCTAAGGCCATAAATTGCGTGTACAGCTCTCTTTTGTACAATGTACAAAGATTGCTTCAATATCTGCTGCTGAGCTCCTTATTAATATTCCATATGACATTAAACTGTGAAAATAGCTAAATTATGTGTTTTATTAAAATATAAATAAATATTGGAAAACATCACATCATATGATAAGTAGCTTAAGCCCTTGTGTTACAGAAATAAGATACAACGACGGTACCACAACACCCAGACCCGAAACAATATATAAAAGTTATTTTTCTACATTGACCGACCGGGAATCGAACCCGGAACCTCAGAGATAGAGACACCAAGACCGGTATGCTCGCCTCTCGGCTACGGAGGTAGTTCAAAAGCTAAAATATACCAATCTTGCGGTTCCAACATCAGTCAACACCAGTCATAGAAATTCAACTTAATCGGTCCAGTAGATTTGAAGCAAATTGACTGTCACTGGCAGATATACAGACAGACAAGAGATCCTTAAAAGGATTCGGCTTTTTCATTCGGGTGTTCGGAACCCTAAAAAAGGGGAAACGTAAAGCGGATATAATTTGACTACAAATGCTTTAGCATCCTCTTCACGACAATGTACTGAAATCGAACTCAAACAAATTTGACTGAATAAAAAGTGAAATATTGCATGTTTAAATAGCGACTAAAATAAAAATATTGTAATCTAATAAATATTGTAAAGCATTACTTTTAATTGCATTTGCAAAAATTTGCATAATCTATTGCGAATGCAAATATTAAAAAGATTTGCAAATGCGAATATTCGTGACACCACAAATATTCGCATTCGCGTAGCGCATAGTTTGTAGGTACTAATACAGCGTTTATGTAACCTCTCAGCCCAGCAAAACGAGACCGAGTCTCATGCGACGGCTCCGTATCGGAATAAGTCAAGGGGGAACGTCACTTCATAGATCCTTGCTTAAAAAATAAATTACCTAAAGTATTAGCTTGTTCAAACTTCCATAAATGAAAGTATAATTCCGAGAATAAGGCCGCTTAACCGCCAGCCACTCATAAACAGCCTGTATAATACGAGTATTTTACTCCAGAATCAATTCTGCAAAATGATAATTTTATTCATAGAGTTCCCGCTAGAATCGTATCGCTTACTTTGTCCGTGATTTGGTTCGGAAATATTTTATGAAACAATTGTACTATGCACCATGTTGTTAATACTCGTACTTCCTTAGATCCATCGTTCCCCCAGTTTTAAATGTACGGTTACGTTTTACGTTTACGTTTGACTTCGAACTTAGAGATAATGAAGTTTAAGGCTTATTAAGATAATAGGCTGTCTATTTTACTTTTCCATTCAGAACACAACAAAGCTGTTTATCGGTAAAAATAAATATGACGGTGGTACTCCTTCGTTGTATGGCAGGATATACCACGTGCAGGTGAGGTTGGATTGGATATTGTAGATGTTGTTCGAAATCCCAAACTCTCCAAGGCTTTAAACATGCCGTATTTATTTTCCATCAATCACACCAATTATCTAGCTCCAAACTAAGCAAAACTTGTACTATGGCAACTAGGTAACATAAACATGCATGACTTAGGTACAAATGCTCGTGCTCATTAAACAAACTTTGTCCTTTGTGGGATTCGAACCCGCAACCTCTGGCTTTGTAGTCCGGAGCGCGAACCACTACACAAGACGGTCGTCGTTTCGACTTGCAGTTTACCGACTTCTAAAACATTCTCATAAGAAAAGACCAAAAGCGGGTTCAAGCCCTAAGGCTCCTATCGGATCAAGCAGAGACATAGAACACAAAAATTATCATGGTCTTCAAGACCATATGGAGTTATGATCCTATGTTACGAGATACAAGACTGCGAATGTTGTCAGGGGCGTCTCCCTCTTACCTAGACCCACGCCGTTGCATTTACAGCAAATCAATACGCCTCTGGACTAATCAGGTCTTAAGTTGCATTGCATTGTGCGATTTTGAATAATCTGTCTATGTTGATAGAAGTTTATGTAGCCTTGCTTAGAATGTACAAGTTTACAATTTTATTATTTATGCTTATGTCTACTAGCACAAACTTCTTATATCTAGGTTTTGGCCTAAGAGTTAGTTTATTGATAAGTGAAAACTGTTTTTCTCATAACGTCAATTGAACAAGGTGTTGAAAATAAGTAGCAGACTCCGTTGCTATGTAAGTAGTAGATTTTGTACTGAAAATGGTATATGTACCTATATTTAGGATAGCACGTGAGTCGTTAAAAGGTAAAAGTGTTTTTTTTATTCTGTCTAGTCTATCAACTTTAAGCCTAAGCTAAAATACAAAATGTCAATTTGAATTAGGATTAGGCTAAATTATAGATCTAAAATTATTGTGCAAATGCTCTATAAAACAAGGTTTAAGTTTAATCTCCATTATGATAGCTGTCCGATTAGTGGTTTCTTGGATGATTAAAACATGTCAAAAATAACGGTCATAAAAAATTCTTGCTATACTCAATTTCCACATGTGAACGTGTTATTGCTTAAACGAATTGTTATTTTCCCAACGCATATATTTTTACCCTGGCCGTATTTTCGTTTGAGCGAATTTTTGTGTTTGTGCAAGAATCGATGCCTCAAACACCTGGCGAGTCCGCAGGGTTTTACTGTAGGTGCTCGACCAACCGATTTTGAAATAATCGTAGACAGACAGCTGACAGATAGAGCCGTATATTTTGAAATCGTTTGCAAGAAGCTTTGAAATAAAACGATGAATACTGCAATGTAGTCTACTATCGGTTATTCAAACCTAATTAAAGTTTAAATTAATAATGTACTTAAGCAAAGAAACTGAAAACTATAATAAACGTAATGGCCTAGTTTCCTAAAAAAAACTAATGAGTCCGTCAGTTGGATTAACAGAAAATACTGGACACGTATTTTTTCTTTTCTCAATCAAACAAAAAATGTTGAAGATATAGCCCGTTAAAGTTCCGCGTAACGTTACGCCTTGCGACACTTTTTAGCAAGGCGTGACGTCACGTGCTCACTTTGATGCGCTTTATCTTCGTCATTTTTTGTTTGATTGTCAAAAGACTTTAGAACTTAGACTTTAAAAGAGATTGATAATCTAACTGACGGACTAAATAGAATAATCTATTTTTGACCTATGAAACTAGCCTATTCTTGTAAATAGGAAAATATTGAAATATAAACGTGTCTTCACGAAGTAGAATTTCATAATTAAGAAGAATAACGTCAAATCCTATTTATTTTTAAGTTAATATTTTTGTTTCTCAATAATACTTAAATCTTAACGCATAGGCCTAATTAATTCCGATAATGTCACAGACGGAGTCCGGAATCAATCCGTATATATATTGTTATATTTAATCTACTTAGCAGTAATAAAAATTGTGGTACAAAAAAATAAAAAAGTTATCTCTCTTATGTGGCAGCTTCAGTGACAGTGGTTTTGTGGCAATTAGAGAGGGAAGTTGAAAAGCTGTGCCGGTCCGGCCTTGGATTGTTTTTTATTTATTGATATGCTTCTAGTAGGTATATATCGTTAGTCAAATGATTTTAAACACTGTACATTTTAATTCTAAATATTTAAAAATAAACAAAGGAAGCATTACTCAATAGCCTTACAGGGTTCATAAGTTAAATATCAAACAACTTCATCATTTTAGCCATAGGACGTCCACTGCTGAATATAGGCCTCCCCCATTGACTTCCAGATTGGCCGGTTGGAAGCGGCCTGCATCCAGCGTCTTCCTGCGACCTTTACCAGGTCGTCTGACCACCTTGTGAGTGGACGTCCTACGCTGCGTTTGCCGGTACGCGGCCTCCATTCTAGAACCTTTCTGCCCCATCGGCCATCAGTTCTACGTGCTATGTGCCCCGCCCACTGCCACTTCAGCTTGCTAATCCGTTGGGCTATGTCAGCGACTTTTGTTCGTTTACGGATCTCTTCATTTCTGATTCGATCTCGCAAGGAAACACCAAGCATAGCCCTTTCCATAGCACGCTGTGCTACCTTGAGCTTTCTTATGAGGCCCATAGTGAGAGGCCACGTTTCAGTTCCATATGTCATCACTGGTAACACACACTGGTTGTAGACTTTCGTCTTGAGGCACTGAGGTATTTTGGACGAGAAGACGTGGTGTAGTTTCCCGAACGCTGCCCAGCCGAGTTGGATTCGACGATTGACCTCCTTCTCAAAATTAGATTTACCCAACTGGATAACTTGTCCTAAGTAGACATATTTGTCAACAATTTCGAGAGTAGAGCTCCCAACGGATACTGGGTAGGGCGCAACATGGGCATTCGACATGAGCTTCGTCAACTTGTCAAACAACTTATTCAACACCAAAATGTACGCCTATGACGCAATAAATGAATCATCCTAATCATTTTAGCTATTGGATTTCTACTCTTGAGAATAGGTCTCCCCCAGTAACTTCCAGATTAGCCGGTTGATGGAAGCGGCTTGCATCGTCGTCAGTCCACCTTGTGGGTGGACGTCCTACGCTGCGCTTGCCGGTACGTGGCCTTTATTCTAGAACCTTTCTGTCCCATCGGCCGTCACGTTGTACGTGCTATATGGCCCGCCCACTGCCATATTAGCTTGTTAATTCATTAGGCTATGTCAGTAACTTTTGTTCGTTTACAGATTTTGTTTTTCTTGATCTCGAAAAAAAACCACCTTAGCATAGCACTTTCTATAGCACACTGTGCAACCTTAAACGAAGCAATAGATGAGTATGAATCATAATTATGGATAACATACGGTAGATGCTTATCTTATAAATGTAAAAAATGGTAGGTTATTTCTTAATCACGCATCATTAGCTGAATGGAGTTGTGAATGGTGTAAAATAGTTGGCAAACGAAGCAAATTTTTACAGTTTCATGAAAGATTTTGTAATGCATCTGGTACTTATTTAATAATAATATACTTATTGACTTATTTTTTTAATATCAAACTTTATAAAAAAAACAAGTTTATGCAATAGATCATGATTAGGCCCCAGTAATCTATAATATGGCCCTTTGTGAATATAAAACAGCCAACATCTACAAAACACAAGTAAGGAATATGTTCGAGAAATACGCCCATGAGTAATGACCGCCATTCCTCTTCCAGTTCCTTATGAACTGTACTATATCCGCGTCGAACAAAATTTCACTTGTTCTCTTGTTAATAGAAAGTTGGGACGAGATTGTCGAACAATGAACTGCGTTTTGCAAACTGTTCTATGGAAAAGATAGCTGTTTCAAGGGATTTGCCTGCGGAACGGAGCAAATGGTCGTTGTTAAAAGTTTGATGTTCTAAATCGATAAAATCCATACGTAAGCTTCGTTTAAAAAATTCTTACAGAAAATGTGAGGATTAAAAAAGCGTTTTACTAGCTTTTTATTTATTGGACTCTATTTGATTGAAATACATTACGCCATTTTGTATAGATTAATATCATGGTCTGCGCGCAAGAGTTAATCACCTCCTGAGGTATGGCAGCGGCAGGACGGCGACGGGGTTTGAGTCAAACGTCAATCTACCGTCGATTTCATGAGTGTTTTGTCAATTTGTCAACTGCCCGCTCTTGCCTTCTCCCCTTCCCCTCTTCTCACCCTCGCCACACAACAGATGACTAGCATTTTCCAGTAGACTCTTAACAAATCTGACAAACTCTATCCATCAATAATGTTATAGTTAGTTCCGATAAGTGCTTAGATCAGGCGGTGAGAGAATTAATACTAAAGACATCAAGTACAATACCCATTGATTTAAGGAAATATCCTTAAATACACGTATAGTGGAATACTACATGAAATATGAATAAGGTCCTTAATTAAAAAGGAACAGGTAATTAAGGACTGCGAATTATTTGTGCGGTAAGTTTCCATTACATGTTTTAAAAATTTATAAAAAAAATGCTCTTTAACTATACAATGACAAAATTGATGAAACCTAAGTTACGAGTAACTGAACAAATCAGGGCCTATTTCACATTCGTCAAGTAGCTCTTATTTGACAATTAAAATATAATGCGATTGATTATTAAATACCATTCAGTATAAATGTTAGGAAAATAGATGATGATATTCTTAATTGAGGTGTATTGTCTTTAATCGTCAGGTAATTCTTAGTTGACGATAATGAAATTAGTAGAATTATTTAATTGTTATACAAGTTACTTTAACGTAAATTATGCACGCACGGCACTTTATTTCAAAAACTAAAATAAAGTGCCGTGCGTGCAGAAGGCGCGTCGTAAGAGGCGACTAATTCCTGTACCACGAGACGGGCAGAAGCTTCTGCTTGCGAAATGTTATAAAAAACTGCGCTCGCCAATCCGCCTGCCAAGCGTGGCGATCCCCCCCGATGAAGTCATTGGGGGAGGCCTGTGTTCAGCTGTGGACGTCCATGGCTGAAATGATGATGATGAGGATGAAATATTTTTTTTGTTTTTGTTTGTTTTGTTAGTAAAATCTAAAATGTATAACCAAAAGGAGTACAATTACAACAAGCAATTAGATTTGGGTATGTGACTTGATTGCATAGATAATTCGATATTTTGCTTGGGAAAAATAAATAAAATAAAATCAAATCTCACACTAAGCTATGCTTGTTGTGTGAGAAGATTTAACACGATTTACAAGATAATAGAACTAATTTAGTTATCAAAGTAGGTATATAAGTTATCTTATTTATAATACTATTTTGAGGAGATTCTCCGAAGGTGTAGTTTAGCAGTTTTTTTCAATAGTTACGTTTGCTTCTCGGCAACTTAGAGTGCGTTCCACAGCTTATTTAATTTATTATAAACGAAAGGCCTAAAGTAGGAGGTGAAATAACGCTTGGCGAATGCAGTTATGACTTGAGGAGTAGGTAGCATAAAAACACGGTTTTTTCACGGATTTATTTATTTATAGGCAAATATTTGAGTACGTATTGTTATATATAAACAACTTCTTTAATATCCATTATCGTGCATTATAATTCAATATCGTCAGCTATTATTTTTCAACTGTTAATAGCTTCATTGTGTAGGTATGTAGGTCTACCTTGTTAGTGACCGCCTGCATTATTTCATGACCATTTTCCACAAACAGTCTGATGTTTTATTTTAAATTTTCACATGTGTAAGCGTCCGTTAGTACAGTTCTTTATAACTAAGCTCGATACATTCCACAATCGAATCACAATGTATGTCGTCCTCAGGTTTTGCATACCACCAGGTAGTAGGAACCCTTTAATCAAGGGCAATTGCACCAGAGGTAAGCGCTTACTAATTTAGTTAGCCTAACCGTTTGGTTTAGGAATAGCGTCAAAAGTCTGACAGTACGCCTTGAATTATTACGGCCAATAAATAAGTAATCGGTCAGGATAGACCGAACGAATCTAAGCCACAAATTTAGCGAGTTAGGTTAGGTTAAAATAACTGAAGTCTCCTTAAACAAATAAGTTTATCTCAGAAGTACAAGTTTATCTTTATACGCTATTCTTGGAAAAAGAGATTCTATTAAGAGAACGTCCCCCAGACATCAACAAAAGTTCATTTTATAAATCGGCTGGTCTGGAAAAGGGACTCGGGTATTACCGCGCACCTAAGAACATTTTCCGCCAATACTAGATCGAATGAAGTTACATACACTGACTTCACTTGATAATATTTTTCCAATGATTCAATTTACTTTTTCGTAGTATACCTACATCCCGCAGCAAGACGTGTAAAGTCAGATAAGACTTTTCGCTTAATTCTGTGCAACTACTTACTTTCTGAATTTAAGGACACGTAACCTTGTGAATAAAAATTATACATTTTTATAATTATTTTTGTAAGTTTCACTTTAACGTACTATAACAATATAACAATAGTTGTATGCTAGAAACAATCTCGGAATTAGATCCATTTACTAATAATCAGATTTCGATTACCTATAAAAGGCAACACTCAAAATTAATCTAATTTATAGTACTAACAAGTTCAAATATGCAAAAGTGCCTTATAGAGCACCGAATTAGCAAGAGACGAAATTTAATAGTTCTCAGGTCCATTCGGCGTGAAAGGAAAACCGTAGGCCACAGCCCACAAGGCCCGAGGGAGGGCGCTTGGACCGTAATCAGCCTAATGGACAAACCCCGGCCGTAGGCCCCGTACAACTGACACTTTAACAACCTTATTTTGTTTATTTGCTCTTACAATGTAGTTTGATACCGATTTGGGGCCTAAGCGGTCCGAACGAATGTGCCGAATAAATATTTGCTGTATTGATTTTATGTTCGGATTGGATATTATTTTGATGGAATAGATAAACGTCGTAATTGATGCCGTGTTGTTATGTTTACTATTAGATAGGTATATTGGTTTGCGAAGTGCTTGATAAAAATTTAAAATGTAGTTCGCATTACGAATTTATATACGAGGTTGCGTAATATTTAACAAACAAATAAAGAAAACCAAATCAAATAAAAATGCTAGATTTATTTTACTCCCACGTACGTGTAGCAGCAAGGTCATTGTGACCAAGGTAATTAAGTAAGAATAATTGGTAGAATTCATTTAATATTTTTTAATATAGAAAAACATCCTGCACAAAGTAGACAGCCCATTTCAGAAGCATTTAAGGGTATTTTTATTAAGTACTCAATTTACACTAACCTCAGAAGTCGGGTAAAATATCATTAGTGTTGGTTGGTTCTTCTTCTACTGTCGTGTCAATGACTTTCAATCAATTGTGATTGGCTCCTTTGAGTCTACCTTCGGGCAGATGACGGGCCCTGTCACAGGGCACAGAGAACAAGGAAGTAGATGACCCAAATTTAGAGGTTCTGCTCCGCAGTCACACTCATTCAGTGCTCCTTTTAAGGTGTACAATACTGTAGTACCATACTTTTGATCTATCCCATAGGGTTCAGCTAGCGTTTGCAATGTAAGCGCAAGAAATGTGTTTATTTACACATTAGAAACCTCTTAAATTATGAGTGTTTCTCTACTATATTATGCATGTATGCATACGTATAAACCTTCCTCTTGAATCACAATATCTATTTTATAAAACCGCATCAAAATCCGTTGCGTAGTTTTAAAGATCTGAGCATACATAGGGACAGACACACGGGAAGCGACTTTGTTTTGTACTATGTAGTGATTTGGGCATATTTTAAGGTCACGTTAAGAGCAGTTTAACTTTAAATAGGTAGGTACTGTTCCTATTGATTAATGTTGGTTGGTCTATTTGTGTGATGAAAGAACTTTAATAGATAGCGCTTGCCAGTGCATACCAACACGGTCGTAACGTGACACATAAAAAACTAAAGAGATTTTAAAGTATGAACGAACGAGCACACAGTTACAGTATGCTGCAGCTAGGGTACTAGACGTATATCCATGAGTGACCCTCATAGTACCAAGTAATTTGACATATGCCGTTACACTTACCTTAGTATGGGTACCGACAGTCGCATTTGCTCAGCCAAGTTGAATAGTTCTAGACTAGACAAACCTATTAGATAGGTAAGTTTATGCGGTATTTTCCTAGCCTTATCGACAAGTTTTTTAAAACATGACACCAAACACTAATTCAGAGTTGGTTTATTCCAGGACACATTGCGTTATCGTCCTCTCGCACGCTGTAATCTCTATTGTCCTGTGTAGTTGGGTTGTAGCGGAGTATCTCGGCTTGCAGGTGAGCCGGACACAACGAGGCTACGAGATAAGAGTGCGCCGTAAGTGCCTTTGTGTAGCTCACAATAACGGGCATTATCAACGGACGGCCTCCACCAGCTAATGGATACCCCAACATCACTCGTAATTATTTTAATTCTCATTAAGTATTTTTAAGTACTTTCTGATCCCTTTCAGCCCCGAAATTTAAGGTTCCGAAAGGTTTCATTGTTTTTAATGAGCCCCTCTTCGAAATTAGGCTGTTGTTAAGCGAAATAGGCAAGTTTAGTAATATTTCATTGTGTCGTTAATGCAAGTATCTCTTCAATAATAGCCTTCATTATAAGTACATACACAATTATTATTTTTTACAAGTAAAAAGATATAATTGTGTAGGTAGTTAAACTAAAAGAGAAAACATTAGGGTCATCAAAATTAATTTAATTTAGTAATTTTCTATTTCCAGGCATCTAGTATTTTTAAACCACGAAGGAAGTTAATATGTAAAAATCCTTATGAATTAAAGAACAGCGGTGCGGACCGATCCGAAGCGATGTGGGTCAGCCATGAGCTGAGGCTGGCCGCGACGCGATCGCTTCTTTATCATTTACGTGTCATTAGCAGGTCTCCGCTGTTTCTCCCTCCATGTAGCGGGAAAACCGGGAAACGGTAGATGGATTTTACTTTATGGTTTTTTAGTCGAATTTTTCTTATAATTATAAGATTAAACGAACTTACCTTAAGTGAAGTTCAATCTTAATTATACGCAGCTGATTGTTTGAGATATATTTACGAGTAGTACCGATGTTCTACAACAGCGTCGGGTCACAATGTTTTAAAGCTGGAAAAGAAAAAACATTTATCCCTGCAAATGGCAACATTTGTTGGTAATGTCATTACGTTTAAAGACAGCCTTATGAGCAACCCTGTAATATACTGGGATAATACAAAGTATTAGTGGGTGGGTTTTTGGGACTGTCATATCTCAAACAATCAGCTGCGTATAATTAAGATTGAACTTCACTTAAGGTAAGTTCGTTTAATCTTATAATTATACTTGCTGATTGTTTGAGATATATTTACGAGTAGATGTTTGAAGTTCGGTTGCGAATAAGTTGCTTATTAGTTTAGAAAATGCAAAAAACATTTTGAAAACTAAGTACAATCCGGAGACGTTTGATGGCAAATCAAAACAAAAAGGTACTTATATTTAATCATATCTTTTAAGTTTAGTGCTAAGGCTGAGTAACTAATGAATTCACGTAGAATGTCTGAAATTCTGAATGCGTCAAGAGTAAAATTACGTTCCATTTAGGTTTCACATAATATACTGCACAAGCCAGGCCACAAAATAATAACTAGTCTATTACAATAGTGTTACATCACACTTTGTTTTTTTTTTTTTTTTTTTTTTTTTTTTTTTTTTTTTTTTTTTTTTTTTTTTGTAAATATATATATATATATATATTTTTTTTTTTTTTTTTTTTTTTTTTAATTATCTGATTATAACAACAATGTCCATTGTTAGCCAATTCCATAATTGAGTGATTAAACATCGAAAACAATTGGTCCTGAAGACCGGTTGTAAGACAAATATGTTGTTATAAGTACTGTAAATACTTATTTCAATAAAGTGTTTTAACAAAAAAAACAAATAAAAAGATTAAAATGAATATAACGAAAGGAGAGAATCTTATTAAAAAAAAAAAACATGCAGGTGCGCAATCATAATATCTTAGCGTATGATTACAATTAATATTTTTACTAAAGGTGGCAATAATGATTAAAAATATTTATACTTTAAATGATAAAAGTCTTTGACTGCCACAAACTAGACACAATAGAAAATCTATTGTTTGCGGCTCCGCGTAGCGCTCAACGTGTTAACAATTAATTAAATTATTATATTCTTTTATTTTTTATCTCAGCTAAGGCCGGTAATCTATAGAATCTGTACGGGAAATTCCAAGTAACTGACCTATGTAATTAGGTTGGCATATTTGTTATTGTTGAGGGTTCATCCTGTAAACAATTTTTTTTTTTTTTTTTTTTTTTTTTTTTTTTTTTTTTTTTTTTTTTTTTTTTTTTTTTATTGGTTAAAAACATCAATCGTTATGCATTATGCAACTTTTGATCTAGTCACTTAATGAATGGGTGACCGTGGTTAAACAACTTCAAGTTTAATCACTTTAGTCACTTATTGGATCAACCTCAGGTTTGGTCACTAAATGGATGGGTGACCGGGGTTCTAGAAACCTCAATTTTGGTCACAGATGTACGGATGACCATAGTTAAGATACATCCTTATTGCTACCGAATGTTAATATTATGGAAATAATATTGCATAATTTGGTTGAAAATATCGATTGAATTCAATACGGTAGCTTATGCTTTATATTTAGCAAGATAGAGCGTATAATCGGATCATAAAACCAAATATTTTATCAGTTGATAATATTGTAAACTAACAGAAAAAAAAAAAACGTTCTTTAACAGACTCAGTTATAGCTTTATTTGAATGCAGCAATGTAGGCATAATTTTAATTAATGTAACATTAAGTTATAATGTGAAAGAATGTGTTAATATTTATATATATATATATATATATATTTTAAATTATTATTATTATTATTTTTTAATTTGCTATGGTAGAAAATATTATTGAATACGATAAATGTATTTATCAGTTCGACTTATCTGTTATAACTCTATATTGCCCATCTCTTATTTTTATTGACTGTTATTGGGCAGTCAACGGGTTAAGTGTTTACCAACAGGGAATGGTTCTATCTGAGACATGTTTCTACATGTACAGGTTAATTATGGTATCTACTAAAATGTCTGGTTACTAGGCTTTGTTTTTGGAATTTACTTCCATATTTTTTATTTATATATATAAATAAAATATTCTTATTGTATTGTACTTATTGTACCTAATTGATTTAAATTAAGTTTTCTACATGAATTAATTATTTGAAGTACAATTATTCTTAATGTATTATTTTCCATCACACATTATTGTCAAGATTGTCATCTTCTTTAGTAATTAGTAATTACAAGAATACTTTGTTCAGAAATTTAGTTACAATATGTCATATTTAAGGAAATTCAAGCCCTGGCATTATGTAATTTTTATCAGGACAACAGGTATTAGACTGTTCCTGTTTTAGTGACTTAAATGAAATAAAAGTAATCTCTAAGATTATATTTAAGGTGATATACCAATAATTACATATGTAGGGGTACCTACTATGTTCTTATTGTGAATTTATCTATTCTTAATTTTGAGAAATGTCTGTCTTAATGGTAATTTAAAAGGGATATTTCAATTTTAAGAAATTAAATAGGTATAATGATTTTGTTAGATTATGATCAGAACTTTTAAGTGATTAGAAGCAGTTCCTTAGCATGTGATAGGGGTCACAGCGTTATTTTATTTTATTATCATAAATATATAAAAAACAAAAGATCTATTGAAATTACTAAATTAGTATTAGGTAAATGATCATCACATAGCCTTTATGTTAATTCAGCGGTTACAGAAGTCTACCTTAATAAGGTTTTATTACATTAATTTTTTATAGTCCTCAATTTATCATAACAAGATATTCAGAAGAAGGTCAGCCAAAGAAAAGATGGTTCCACACATATAGCTTGGGCTCGACTGGAAAAAGACTCAGCACAAAAGGCTTAATAAATAATAAATAAATAGTTATATACATATTACTAATCTTACAGACTTTTGTCCATCTTATACTTATTTCATATCGTTATGATGGAGGACTGAACAAATCAAGCGTTCCCAATAGTTTTGAAATGGATCTTATTTTGAATAATGGTACTTATGTAAGTGCATATTTATAAATAGGTATTCTTAGTACATTACATTGTTTACCACAATGAAGTAAAGGAAAGGAATCTGGAATATCTAGGTTATTATTTAATTAAATAATGTAAGCCTAATATTTTAAGGGGTTTTATGGTACTTCCATAACACCTTTACTTTTCAATTTGTTTGTGGCATTAACTTTGGATTAGGGTTATTAAATTTTAACCTTAAGGATTTCTATGCAAACATTCTTTGACATGAAGTATAAGCTGATAAGATGGCATCTGATTTGTCACAAGCTGGATTTTATAAACGTTGTCTTGTCAAAATCCTTGTTTCACTGCAATTTTGCAGGACTATTTATTTCTTTCAAGTATTGCATAAGTGCAGTAATACCTTTTAATACTAATTAATTAGTAAAAGATTGGGTTAGTTATATAATTTCTTGATAAATTATTCAGTAGTGCAACTTCATTATCTGACTATGGTAAAAACCAAGAAAGGGTTATTTTGGAGTTTTGAACCAAACAATGGATTCATTAGCGCAATGGCTAAGACTTTATAATAGAGATTTGTGATTAATAAGATGGCCAGTAAAGTAATCCATAGCTTTGATAAGTAAGTATCTGTATCTCTATTGTAACCTTCTTTCTTGAGGTAAAGGGCTTTTCACAATAATTCCGGTTTGAATTTTCTATCTCCATCCAATCCCTTAGGAACTAGTTAAAACCATCTTTAGTTTATTTGTAATAGTATTTATCAGATATTAGCACTATTATCTGACAATAATAATATTATAGTGTTGTGTTGATTTTGTACAATTGGTTTTACAATTTTATATAGTATTGTTTCATACTGTCATCACATCAGCTTACAGTGCAAGATTTCAAATAATTTGTTTGATTTTTCATTTGTTATTTATGTAATATAACACTAATTGCATAGCAATAGGTTAGTTAATATAACAAGTGAGCCTGCTTGTTTGTCCATAATTTCTTTTTATTCTCTTAGTATATTAGCGCTTGTTTAATAATGAGTGAGCCTGCCCATTTCAATATACTGTCTATTCGCTTAGTAACAGTAGGACTTGGTGTTTAAAAATGAGTGATCCTGCTCATTTGTCCATACTAATTGTTGTCTCATGATAGTAGCGCTAGTTGATTGAAATTGAGTGAGTATGCTTGTCTGTCCATACTATTCTATCCACTTGGTGGTAGCGTTAGACATCTAATATTTTTGTGTACTTGTTCAAATTTAATTTTCATGGTATTGCAACATATACTGTCATACTGTCTTCCCGCTTTGTGAAAGCGCTTAATGTCAGGTCATTAGTGCACCGGCTCAATTTTTAGTTTTCCTGGTATTGCAACATACTGTCTATCCGCACTGTGATAGCGCTAGATGGCAATTAATTGGTGCACTGGATCAAATTCCATTTTCATGGTATAGCAACATACTGTCTATCCGATAAGTGATAGAGCTAGATGTCAAATAATGGGGCATTGGCTCAATTTTCTTGGTATTGTCTATTGCCCATTATGTATATACTACCCAGGCGTTTGAAGTTTATTTCAGTAGGTAATTTGTAGTTTTCTCAACACCCAGCCATTGCGTTTCCACTTCAATTTCATTGATATAGACTGAAGCCTGAGGAGGCTGCTTTAATATTTTCTATGTGAGTCTCCATACTTGTGTCATGGTTTCTTCATCTTGCTGTTTTCTAAATTTCTTAAGTTTTCCTTATTTTCATAAATTGTATATTTACTAGGTATCTTCAGTTTTGGGGCGAACTGGAGCTTAAACTTGATAGCTCTGTATTTCATTCTCAACTTCTATTAAGTTTTTTAGAAGAAAAAGTAACAAGATTATAATTTAAAAATGACTTTTAGGTTAGATTCTATCAATCAATTATACGTTAGGTACCTAAGTAATTCCTTCATAGGAGAATATCTATAATTCACAAAAGGAAGTAAAGTATTTGATTGTACATACCTGTAACTGGAACTAATGAATATATAAGTTGATTCCATTAATATAGCGTTAAAAAACAAACCATAACCGCGCCTGATTATGGCGCTCATCCCTTGTTGATTTTTGGCTGAAATTCACTATAAACCTTATTGTAAACACAATCCACATAGAGAACTGTATAATAGCATTCTAAACACTAACTTTTAAGCTACAAATAGAGTAAATAATAGTTATTTTACACATTTTATTGCAAGGACTACGTGCCCGCGCTGTCACAAACAATCGTAATGACATTACCAACAAATGTTGCCATTTGCAGGGATAAATGTTTTTTCTTTTCCAGCTTTAAAACATTGTGACCCGACGCTGTTGTAGAACATCGGTACTACTCGTAAATATATCTCAAACAATCAGCAAGTATAATGGATGTAGGAGTTTTTGTCTTTGCACTCAAATACGACTGCAGGAAGTCGTTATCGCTTTGGGAAAATACTTTTTCTGGGATAAATCTTTACGCTACTTTCGGCCGACAAACTATTTCTGTTTCTCTATAAAAACTTATCGATTCTTTGCGTTAGCAAAAACAGACACGTTAGTACTTCTTAAATTTTAGTAAAGATTTGTGCTTTAACTAGGGAAATTACGAATTTTTACTGCGAGTTAGATTAACGCAATCGGTTTATTGACCTTTATATATTTTATATATACTTGACTAGTTATTATTTATTATTTATCCCTTATTACAAGAAACAAATGTACAATTGGCGGACTTAATGTCTGAAGGTTATTGAACTTGTTATATGCCGAACCGTCGTAAAAATGATATTGTGTCTCGTTTTGTTATGCTGGTGTTAATTAAAAATAAATACTGAACATTGTTTTTGTAATAGAAAAAATAAACTAATATTTGCTCTCTTTCTTATTCAATAACAAGTTAATTATTCATCGCTACATCAAATTATGCCCAATATGGGCCAATCAGGGGAAATAATTCGCGTAGTTTTGAAAATTGGTACAGTTATTTGTGCTTACTCTAAGGGCATTTTTTCACATATTTGCTTATATACCTATAGAAAATCTGGACGAACAGAATTATGATTTCTTCTGACAAAAGTTTCTGTATCTATATATATATAAAACAAAGTCGGGTTAGTTACACCATTTATAAGTCAAGCACGACTGGACCGATTTTTACGATCTTTGATTTGTTGGATTTGTCTCCGTTCTGAATAGCAGAATAACTAATAAAAAATCTGAAATTCGCCGGAAGAGCTAGTTAGTTATGTCTAAAATTTCCTTCAAAACTCATATTGTTTTTACAATCGTCCTTTATAGCGACATCATTCTCGTCTCTTTCTAGAAAGTTTACAAGTACACCGCAATGAGCGATGATTTGCTTTTACTTGTTTCCTTAGTCATAAACAGCCCACGTTAGTCCACTGCTGGACATAGGCCTCTCTCCTAATGCACGCCACTGCGCCTGATTCTCGGCAATTTTTTTCCATCTTCTGCCAGCAGCTTTGCTTTGTATATCGTCGGTCTACCTTGTCGGAGGACGCCCCACGCCGCAGCGCTGCGCTTGCCTAGTCGCTGTCTCCACTTAATGATGTTTCATTGTTTAAAAGAGAGATTTCCTTTGGACTTGGTGCAGGATTTAACAAAAATTAAGTGTTATTTGGCTGTAGATATCAAGCTGAGTAGTGGGCACACGATACATAATAGAAAACATGTTTTCTCCTGATTTTACCGATACGCCTGCCGATGTTGATGTTGGGTCATAGAACATGGCTGCTTTAACCTTGATTATTGTTTTTCTTTTTAAAAAGTTTGATACTTTTATCCACCTATCAATGGCTGAGCAATTGCACGCAATCGCTAAAACTATTTAGGAAAAGAATAGAATATTAGAATAAGGGTGACAAATCACAGTGTACAATATTGATTTATAATTATTTATATTTGATATATGATTTGAATGATAAAGATCCTTTCCCTTCCTAACTCCCTCAGCACAGCCTCTATCATTAAAGACTTTTAGTATGTTCTTAATCAATTTTTAAAAAAAAACTCACTATTTTTTCTTCTTAATTAATTTTATCGAACTACTAGGTAGAAAACTCGAATGGAAAAACACGTTTGATTTCTCAGAATGCATATATACAGTATCATTAATTAAAATAAATGATCATTTTGTACGTATTTTAACGACTACATGAAATATGAATGACACAATTGATTGATTTCATTTCACTCTGTACCTAATTGCATTACGTTTACTTCATCGGAAATTCTTTTGACTGATTGAAATTGAATTGTGTATACTGATGAATCGATTTACAGTCTGTGTGCTCTCTGCTGAAATTATGCGTAGGTAGTTAGAGGAAAGGACTCCGAGATGATCCCTCGAGGTTGGAATCTATTTTAATTTCGACTTAAAATCGTTTGTTTTGTAATTTGTTTTCGATGGTTAATTATATAGCTATCATTGTTACGTGTAAGTGTCAACTGCTGTCAATTGAAAATGTTAAAAAAATGGTAAATGGTAAAGTACTTATAATTTTCCCTGGTAAACCCTGGCAACGGCTAGTAATTTTTTAAAGTATTTCCTAGCCTTTGCCTTAAGAATGGTAGGGTATAATCGCTCTTACGACTGTTCTGAGGCCTCTACCAATGAACTTTAAACAGTACCTAGAGTGTTGTTTTTACGCGAGCCGATTGCCACAACAACAGATACAGAAACTAAACAAAAGAAGGTTGAAGTAATGCTATTTTAAAAGCTGATGCATAGGCTCCAGGTTAGGTTAGGAGACACAGACGCGGTTTAGTTGGTGGTGACTTGCAAAAAGAAGATGAAGAGAAAATCTCTGTAAAAATGACTTTATTAAACTTTAACTCAGATCCGAGCCAATTTAAATTGTAAGTATTTATTTTTGACAAATAGGTAAGGCAATTGGACGACCATCTGATATAGTGGTTCGCGCTCCGGGCTACGAAGCCAGCGGTTGCGGGTTCGAATTACGTAAGGGGCAAATGTTTGTTTATGAGCACGAGCATTTGTATCTAAGTCATAGATGTTTATATAGGTATTTAAGAATGTTTATCAGTTATCTAGTCGCCATAGTAGAAGCTTTGCTTAGTTTGGGGCTAAATAATAAGTGTGATTGTGAAAAATACAAAAAATCGTAAACAACAAAGATTGTGTTATTAGCTATTGTTGCTAGCAGCTAATGTTACTATTATTCATCTTAAATTGATTATTTTTAACTAGATTTTTGGTAAACAAGTCAGTTAAAATAATTTAGACAAACACTTGGAGAGAGAGCGAGTAACTGCTTGATGGTATTTAATACCCACGATTGAACGACTTTACACACACAGGGTCTAAGGATATTAAGCACTGCAATAAGTTATTACAAATGCAAATTCGCTACGACCATACGCAGTTCATGCAGTGGGATATTGTATTAAAGTGTACCTACTTTGCTTTAGACTGAACGAACACGGTTTCTTGTACAGTGCAATAGTAAGCACAGTGTTTGGCCACCCGCATACTAGTCCCGTCCGTCCGCGATTTTGCGGCCTATGGTGTGAGAGGGCTATAATATATGTAAATCAAGTTTCAAATTAATGTAATTTGTTTTGTTTGTTATTATTGTTAATTATCATCATTATCGTTTCAGTCATAGGACGTCCACTGCTGAATATAGGCCTCCCCCAGTGACTCCAGATTGGCCGGTTATAAGCGGCCTGCATCCAACGGCTTCCTGAAACCTTTACTAGGTCGTCTGTCCACCTTGTGGGGACATCCTACGCCACGCTGTTATTTAAATTAAGATTGGTCTTACTGGAATAACAAATAACACGTAGTCGTATATTAGACAAACAAGAAAGCCGTGTGTAGTCAAACATTGCGTTCATTCGACTAAAAGCACTCGATCTCATAAAACGTGTACCTACCTAGGTAAATAGTATTCGAGCACATTTATTTACTTAATTTACTTTAAGTAGGATCGCGATCCTTTCTTCCCAGCAAAGAGCCGTTTGTAAGACAATTTATGTTTTTTTAGTAATTCCAACAGCAATACCAGCTGTTGTGTCGAATTGTAATCAACTAAGTAGGAAAACCCTATTTATTTTATGTATTAGAATAACAATGATTTTTTAAGGTCGATAAAAATGTAATAGTACCTACATAAATGATTAAAGTAAGTATGTAAACTTTTCCAACATTTTACTTTCATATTCGTATTTTATTTTCACTTAGTTGTAATAAATTTCTAGTGGAGTTTATACACTAGTTAGTTCAATTTATTTGCAGTTTGTAGATCATATTGATTAAGTATTTGGAAAGTTTACATTTCAAGATCAAAATTTTAACATTAAAATTATTCTTTTTTTGTTAATAAAAGTTAATTTGGTTTTACTGCAAGCTGATTGAAATCTCGCTGATCTGTAGTGCAGATCCTAGGCTTGCTCAAAGGCGGATTGATGGCCTGATAGCAGAAATACGAACTAGTCTTTTTTTGCGCGCAAAGGCAAAGTGGTAATTTTCGCCTTTTTTCAGCTAAAAAGACATCAATAATTTTGTTCATGTTATACTCGTAATTAGCGGTAAAGCAAAAATAAAGCAATAAATTTGAATTTTATCATTTTTTCTGAACCTCAAATTAGATAAGGTTTTAAGGAATAGGTACTCACCTAATAATCATCAATTATTTTAAAAATCACCAACACAAATTGATTTTATTTTACTTGCCGCGGCCCACCGTAATTATAAAAATGTTTTAATAAACTTAAAATACGCTTTTCATAAATAACCGTTACCATATGCATTTAAAGTTTAGTTTATTGCATGGTATTCCAGAAACATAATAAGAATGGTGAATGTGAAACCAATGGAGATAATAAGATGTCCGTAAATAGGTACCATTCCTCGTCGGTATTAAAAATCAAACTTTTTATAAAATCAAGCCTTTAAAATTTTACCTTCTTGTTTGAAAAGGCAGATTTCCTAAAACATTGCTTATCGGACCACATTTGCTCTCCAAAGCAGTTATAAGTCAATTAGATCCGCAGCTGTTACATAAATATACTATTATAATTACATTAGCTGGGTATACCAACAATACGTACTCGTACTAAGAGGAAATTAGAAACGCAAATTTTGTGAGCAAAGGCCTTAGTTTTGTATGATTTACGATGTTTACACAGCCACGGTGTGTTTAATAACCCACCTAAATGTATGTTCGTATGGAAATGTGGCAAAGTACCCAATTTACATAGGTACTAACTAACTTGAAGTAAGGACGCACGCACGGGCAAGTACAATTGTACGAAGATAATATTATAATCATTTTCGGTCTCACGTACGAATACAGGGCGGGACGTTTCCACAACGTCTACATTTACTACTATAAATCTATAGGTGTAAAAGGTAGTGTAGTGTGTGTGTGTGATAGCAACACACATTGCAACTTCCACTAGATATTGTGTACTTATTCAGCTAAATAGTACCGATGTTGGTAGATTAGTTAAGAATGCCCATGAAGCACATACCCTATAGAGCAGGTAATACTATTACCGAAATACGTAAGTGATTTTTCACCTACATTTAGTTTGGAATGACAAGGCCTGTCAGCTCTCTTCCATACTAAAACAGTACAGCAAGATTAGAAAATTGCGGAAAATTTTGTCGAACTTCTTAAATAGCATTTCTACTCTACCATTTTAGAAAACTAAGGGTTACTTATAATATGAACTAAACAAAAATAAGAGCAGATAGGATATTATTCTAAGCCTACCAATAAGTTTTTAATCTTTTGATATTTTTACTCATATTTACTGTATCACAATGTGATATTTTGTTGACAAGACATATTTATGGTGACCTCGCAGCTTTGGATCGCGCAAAAAATATAATATGCAAAAAAAACTATCCTAAATCTGATGTGGGACCATCCATCATACGAAACGACAAGGGCGAAGGCTTGTCGACCCTAATCGAACTATAAACATTATACATAATGCACTCGATACACGTATACACGCGCTATCACACCAAAAGCCGCATGGATTAGTACAATGTAGTACTTTTAGCGTTTGCGGTTTCGATATTTTTAGAATATTACATAGTTCGAAATAGTGGCTGTAGAATATTGTTTGGTGATCATGATTTTGTACTTTATTTGACTCTCTTAGATCATATTGTCATATGTCTTAGGGCTCGCGTGGTGGAGCATGGCTCAAACCACCTCATAGTTGAGGTGAGGCCTGTGCCCTGCCAGAGGGACGTATAACAGGCATACCTTACTGTAATTTACTGTCATAGGTTAAACATAGAAAATCTCCTGTGTACCTACTTTCTGTTTATTATTGTAAGCAAAGTTTTTTTAGGACAACCAACTGAATAAACCGAGCAACAAGCAAATTGGTAGGACATGCAGAATGCAAATATGGATTTTTAAATTCAGTTAGATGACTTTGTTATTATTTTACTTTTAGTTTGACGACTGTCTGGTGTAGTGGTTCGCGCTCCGGACTACAAAGCCAGCGGTTGCGGGTTCGAATCCCGCAAGGGGCAAATGTTTGTGTGATAAGCACGAGCATTTGTACATAAGTCATGGATGTTTATAAAAGTATTTAAGTATGTTTATTCGTTATTTAGTCGCCATATTACAAGCCTTGCTTAGTTTGAGGCTAGATAATAATTGGTGTGATTGTGAGAATAATTTATTTATTTAGTTACACAAACTACTTTGAGTACAAATAAACAAGATTTTATAATTTTTTAATAATTAAATATTTACTTATTGTAGAGAAAAAAAAATTGTTGGCTTTGGGACTACCTTTTATTGGTGGTCAAGCTGTGGAATTCAAGATCTTAAACTATCAAAATTGAAGTAATGTTGTATTTATAATTCTGATAATAGTCCGTTGTTTACTCAAATTCTATTGAGAAGTTGGCCAAAGTAATGCTTGTTATTAAACTCACTTTAAAATTAAATATTATGTAATTAAAATCAATTTTAAACAGTACAGACTTTACACGTCACTCAGCGAGCTATGAAAAGGTCAATGCTTGGAATTTCGTTAATGGATAAAATCCGTAACGAGGTTATCCGGCAGCAGACCAAAGTAATGGACATAGTCTAAAAGTGTAGCAAGCTAAATTGGCAGTGGGCCGGCCACATCTGTCGCAGAACCGATGAAAGGTGGAGTAAACGGGTTCTCGAGTGGAGACCGCGCCTTCGCAAACGTGTGTAGGAGGCCCCCTGGCTCGATGGACCAACGACCTTAGGAAGAAGGCTGGCAGTACCTGGATAAAAAGCGAGAGATCATGCTCTTTGGCGCTCTTAAGGATAGGCTTACGTTCAGCAGTGGACTGCAATAGGCTGACATGATGATATTGTTGTTTACAATTATTTATAACTGTAATAATTTTGTACTGCAATAGGCTGACATGATGATATTGTTGTTTATAATTATTTATAACTGTAATAATTTTGTACCTTCGTTTAAATTTATGTAATTGAATTAAGTAAGTAATTTTAAGTTTAAATATTTTTTTTACTAAAAATAATTTATTATTATTTACCTTACCACTGCTTCGGTACAATATTGTGGGCTAGCGCCTTCATTACCCACTTTATGCAGTCTAAATTTGGAACGGTAAGTTTATTTATATGTTTAGATTATGTATGCCACTTTTTTGAGGACTAGATGTCGGTTTTTGCAAATGCACATAATATTTTTATTAATGATGAGAGGCTACTGTCAGCATAGGTATTAATTTCCTTGAGCAGTTCTTTTAACGAGTCTCGGATCTAAGGTATATATATATACCTCTCGTAAATACCTTTTTTGTTTGCTAGTCGAATATTGTAAACAATCTTGGCATATCTTTTTACAGAAATATAAGTGTACAAAATCAACGAATTATAAGAATAAAAAGGATTTTGTGTACCTCAAGTACGTTGTTATTTGTCAATGAATAATTTCTTTAAAAACGAATATCAAGATTGTTTACAATATTCGACAAGCAACGAAAAACGAACTATAAACTCTCTTTAGTTACTTTTGTAGTAAAAAAAAAGATTCCGACGAATTAAGATCCCTCCTTTTTGAAGTCGTTAAAAATAGATTCAATATCCGCTCCTTAAATTCCGAATAAAAATTCCGTTGAGCTTTTGCAAAACCTTAAGAGTGTTGTGTGATTACCTAAATTAACAAATCATCAATCATATTAAGTGAAAACAGTTAAAAAAATACCTTCTCTAATGTCAAATTGTGGTACACGAAAGCTAATTTACAACGGCCGTATAAAGCAATCCGCCTACAAACTAAACACAAACCAGCCATTTGTAAGGTAAAACTCATGATTGAGCACCTTGGCGAGCAACGTGACGCGCAGATTAGATATCGCGTGCTCCTTAGAGGCGGGGCGAGCTCCTTCAGCAGTGAACAGTGAACACCAATCCGAAGTGATAAGACGGTCTATCGTGAGTTTTATAACATATAAATTCGATTGATTCGATCGAAAATTATAATTTCGAATACTTAATTTCTATATTTGCATACAACGAAACGAATGGTTTTCTCTACAAATCAGCGTTTACGTTTTAATCAAAGGCTTGTGTAAAAACTTACACTAAGGCCCTGAGCTGCCTCGGTATAACTGTATTTATCCCTGTTAATGGCTAAAGTTGGATCTGAGCAGGCATAGCCGGAGAAATCTGGAAGGTACTTTGCCCAGCGGTGGGACACAAAATGTTTTCAGGTCTAGGTGTGCGGGAAAGCCGCGCCTCGTAACATAAGGATAATTCCGTACTTCAAGATCGTGACAATTATACTTATTTAATATATTTATTTTTATTGAAATGTTTAATTTTATGTCATAGCTAAGTACTTTTTATTCGTATTCTTATGACAATATAACTGTATTAGACTACGACCTTTCAAGATTTTACGTAAAACTTTTTGATCAATAAATAAATTCATGAATCCTTCCAATAATTACCCTAATTACCCAACTTATATAGCCTCATACTATGCAGAGTTTTACTCTGGCAACTAGATCACGGATAATACTAAAGTAGGTACATTGTAATTAAGACGTCCATCACTCAGTGCAAATACTAGTGCTAATAACACAAACACTTGCCCCTTGCGAAATTGGAACTTGCTAACGCTTGGTTTTGTAGTCATTTCATTCATGTCACAGTAGGCAAGTTGCTAGATCTTCGGTCTAGATTAGGAGACACGGGGATAGTTCAATATAAGGATAGATTGACTAACTATAAAAGACTTGACCTATTTGATAGTTTTGCATTATTCAACTAGGTGTGAGAAGCTCAGTTACCGAATACGCGGCATTGCATTTCTCGCGCTTAGTTAAATAATGCAAATCTCAAATAAGTCTACTTTTTGTCCGTTAGTCTACCTTCCTCTATCAACTATCCCCGGTCTGCCCTATCTGGAGCGTAAACCGTTAAAATAACACAGTCGCCATAGAAGATAAAGCGTAGATTAGATATCGCGTGTAGATTGAGTGGGCGGAGCTTTCTTATACGAGCATAGCAATCGGAAGATTGATACATACCTTGCGATCGCTACAACTAATTTATCTTTAAGCCCTCTACTAACGAGAAATAAAATATTTACACTGGATAATAAGTTTTAGACTCTTAGATACTTTTCCTTGCATCTTGAAAACTAATACCCCAATTAACGACAACCATTTAATAGACCTTTGAATTTATTCTGCTTATTTCAATTTCCCATCTTCTTCGGTTATCATCGTTTGATACAAAACATAAGCACTTAGCAATCATAAGACCGATAAAAATATACAGGCCGTTAATCTAAAAACATGTTCTAGTTTTATGATTCTAATAGAAAAAAAGGTCCGTGTATCGCAAAGGGGATGCACTTATAAACCTAACCTAACCAAACCTAAACCTAACCTAACCTGAACCTAAACCTAACCTAACCTAACGTGATTATAGGGTGTGTAATGTTTCAAATAAATATTAGTATACGATTTAATGACATGATTTTATTTAATAAAATATTTTTTATTATAACAACTCGCTTAATATATTGAACGTTTTATATTATCTTACGTTTTCATATTATATCATTTAAGATAACAATCAATTACTCTTACACTTACTTATAATAACAATTAAAAGTAATAAAGCCTATTAAGTATAAATTTACATTACCTAAAAACGCAAGCATGCGTTATTGTGTACCTACACTGTAAGTAATTTCTTTTCAGTTTACAATGACAAAATTTATAATTAAAATCTAGCGCTCGCCGGCCGCTGCCGCGGCAAACTTTATATGATCACTGTTCTAACCTAACCTAACCTAGATGTTCTAACCTAACCTAACCCTGCGCCCCCTTTCCTACACTCTAACCGAATTTTCCTTTTGATTGACAGAATTTTTTACTTTAGGTCTTATGAAGCTTTTATAATAATTGGGCGTTGTGTTAAACTTTTTTCTTTTGACCTTTTACACAATTAAAAGAGGGAAACTGCTCAAGCATGAAACCCAACAAGTTAAACATGACCACCTGGTTATTTGATTGAAAGGTCAGGCGGCTATTCTATTTTGAAGGACCAAACTTTTGTTTCTTGTATTTTGTTTGTTTTCATTGTTAAAATTTTCTCTCATGGGTAAGTACATTTCTTACCGATTCATTGAAATAATTATTATTGTTAGTGAATTTTGAAATATAGCATGAATTGTTAAAATTTATTAATTTATTCTCAAAAATGTATTTAAGTTTTTGCTTGGTTTTTGCAGGTTACGACGCGTGCACGTTGACTTTATTTCTGACAAGTAAACTTCATAGAGACAAATATTCTTTATTTGGAAACTAAAAGCAAGATTTTTTTAATTTAGTTTATATCACATTACTAGCTGTCCCGGCGAACTTCGTACCGCCTACTCTTCTTTAAACTTTTTTTTTTAATTTTCTGATATTTTAATAGTTATTCTGTTATTATAACCAAAGATCATAAAAATCGGTCCAGCCGTTCTTGACTTATAAATGGTGAAACTAACCTGACTTTTTTTTCTATATATTAGATAGATAGATAGATTATCATCGTACTATTTATTTCATTGTATCCACGTGGCTTTTTTTTGTAGGTATTTCAGCTAAGAGCATTTACGAGTAGTTAAACATAGTAAATTAATCATAATCATAATCATAAATCTTTATTGTGGATCGTTATCACAGGTGTACATTGATCTTACAAGGGTTTGTCTTAGAACTAACCGTGTCCTGCTTTCTTGGCGTACAATTCAAAAAAACAAAACACAGGATGAAAATCAAAATTAAAATCTGCCTTAATAGGCGTACAAAAACAAATTGAAACAAGCGCAAATATTAAAAAAGAAATACAATTAAAGTCACTTGCAGTAAATACAAGTATACACAATAAAATAATCAGTCCAAGAGTTTATATATTTTTATCTGTCAGGAATTCATTCAATGAGTAATAAGAAATAATGAGTAGTGAGAGTAATGAGTAAATTAAAAGAATAATACGGAATTTGATTAGAACAAAAAGTAGATTTTTTTTTAAATTACAGCTATTAAGTTTAATAATGTGTGTGTTTTTTAAATTAAGTTCGGAAACATAGAGTTGATTGTAAAAAACATAAGTTAATGTTTATTTTTATTAAAATTAGTTTGTTACCATTAAAAAAAAAACAATTCACAAGTTGCGCACTCTAACATAGAGGTATATGGAGGGCCTTAGATACGTTATTGTAAAGATAAAAAGCGCTGGGTACCTAAGTGATGTTTGTAGTATGCAATTAGGTGGGCAAACGAGTAAATTATTATACAAAGTAAGAACCTATCTCCACTGAAACCACTTTTCCTTTGTACCGCATGTAAATTAGATTTTGGAAAACAACCACTACAGAGGTACACAGAATACAAAGCACGCGATTGTTGTGAAGCCTCTGTATTGTGTATTGTTAGATGCATTCTGTCTTTACAACATAACTATTAGTGCTACGCGACTTTATATACAATAAAAAGATGGGTACACAACTAGTTGCTAATAATACTAGCTCCTTAACCCCCATAGGCATGTAAACTCCTTCCGCCTCAAATTTAGAGGCAACATAAACCAATAAAACAATAAAACCAATTTATTTCTGCAAATAGGCCATAATTAAGCTCTTTTACACGTCCCAATTTTTTTTACCTACCCTACCACTGCTTCGGGACAATTGTAGGCTAACGCCGAGAAGAAGCAGCGCAAGAAACTTGCGTCACTATTGTCAGCCTCTTTTTATATAGTATGTTGACATTACAAGATAAAATGTAGGTAACTGTGCGAGCAGGAAGTATTTAATTCCATTTTTCAACCGACTTCAAAAAAGGAGGAGGTTCTCAATTCGACTGTGTTTTTTTTTTTTTTTTTTGTATATTGTTACGCGATTACTCCGCCAATTATGAATCGATTTTAATGATTCTTTTTTTGTTTGGTAGATCATACTTCAGAGGTGGTCCCATATAAATTTTATCGAAATTGATTTAGAACTTTTTGAGAAAATCAACAAATATATACCCAGATAATATTTTGGTTGTGGTTCTTGTTACCTATCTTTGACAAATATGAGCCGATTTTGATGATTTTTGTTTTATTGAATAGCTTATACTTCAAAGATGCTATGATAAAAGTTTGAAAAATAAAAATCACCCCTAAGGGTAGGAAAATGGGGGATGAAATCGGTGTTCAGCAGTTAGATAAGGATTTATCACTAAAAATAGATGAAATAAGTAAATTTTATTAAAAAAAATAAAACCGACTTCAAAACACTGAAATGCTAAAAATAATCCTAACACTTAAGTACATTATCAGTTACTTTTGGAGTCGGTGCAAACAAAAACATTGAATCTCTCATCGGCTGGCACCGACTCCAAAAGTAACTGATTAGGTACTTAAGTGTTAGGATTATTTTTAGCATTTCAGTGTTTTGAAGTCGGTTTTATTTTTTTTAATAAAATTTACTTATTTTTCATATAAATAGTCGTTTATAGTGTAATAACCTTTTTTTCATTAAAACCCATCTTGACGTTCGATTTAAATTTATGTAGAGGTAGTTCAGCAATAGACTGCGTCATTTTGTTAAAAGAGCGAATACGCATTTTCCCATGAACGAATTATCTACTTTATACTAAATTTCTATTAACTAGCTGTTGCCCGCGACTTCGTTCGACTGGTCTTTAGTTTAGACTCACTAGGGTTTCACAAAAACCACACTTTACAAAAAAATTATGCCCACTGAACAGCGTCATCTAACGGTAAGAAGCGCCATCTATAAAAAGTCAAAAGTCAAAGTCAAAGCATTTATTTGCATAGAATAGGTAGATAATTTAAATTACAATACGATTATTGAGTAAGTACAGTGCTTACTATTCTGCGTAATATTGTCAGCATGCAAAATGTCCGTTGAGGAGTTTGTCGATATTATAAAAATAGCAATCTATAAGCCAATTTCGAAGTTTACATGTCATTACATTTGTAGACCCTTCCTTGAATTTGATGCGCTTTATCCTTGTAATTTTTTTGTTTGATTGGCATAAGACAAAATATGGGTCCAATATTTTTTGATAATCTAACTGACGGACTAAATAGAATAATATTTTTATAACTCAGGAAACTAGCTTATTGAAGCACAAATCTGTCCAGTTCCCGAGTAGGTACAATGGTACTTAAGATATCTGATATATTTTTAATAGAAGTGTAAAGTTTTCAGATTTTTTCTTGTATTAGTAGTTAAGACAATATTACTTGCCAGATTTTATAGTTCTATGTCAGCGGATAGTACCCTTAAAATTTTGATTCCCTTGAGTGCGTCAAAATATCTACCGTATGTTTTATTTATGATAACTTTAAAGTTTGATTATTTACAGATTCAAGGAACTGTAGACCTAAGTATATGGTTTTAATTTTAACTCGATACTTCCACGCGTTCCCGAGATAAAGGGTCTTGACAGACAGACAGATGGACAACAAAATGATCCTATAAGAGTTCCGTTTCTTTTGAGGTACGGAACCCTAAAAATGATTTTAGGTACTAAAATATAACCAAATTTCGATGGTAACTGATAAGGATCAAATAGGGCCGCATTATAAATTAAAGTGGACGTCAACGTAGCGACAATACGTGGCCACCATTCCAAAACCTTGCTGCCCCATCGGCCGTCAGTTCTGCCTACTATGCGCCCCGGCCACTGCCACTTGAGCTTGCTAATCCGTTGGGCTATATCAGCGACTTTTGTTCGTTTGCGAACGTTCGCTTACGACAGAAATGAGGGGATCCCCCTCATTTCTGATTCGATCTCGCAAAGGAATATCGAGGATAGCGTGGGACGTCCACCCACAAGGTGGACAAACGACCTGATAAAGGTTGCAGGAAGCCGCTAGGTGCAGGTCGCCAAACTGGGAATTACTGGGGGAGGCCTATGATGATGATGATATTATATTAAAGTTGGAAAAAAACTTTGCCTCCAAGAAAGGCCTCCTCTACGTGAAGTGGACGTTCACGCCGGACGACGGTCACGGGTGCACGATGTATCGGGCGTGGATGTCCTATTGTGATAGTTTCTGAGCAAAGGGTAACATGTGTATGGAAGAGAAATATTATAAAATTGCATTTTGGGGATTGGTTTTTAAATTTAAGTTAAAATCAACTAAAACTTTCCGATCAGATCTAAATTCTCGTTTGATGGTAAGTACATATAAAATATAAAAATATCTAACGATGCTTTCACAAAAACTTCGTAATAAAAATAAAATAATTTACTCGTTAGAGTTGCCTGTTAAGGCATATCAAAAAATATATGAGCATAATGATGTCTTTGAGAGGTACGCGGTTAAGCGTACTAATTAATTGATTTATTGTGTCATTAAAACTTCTTATTTACTTTAATTTCACAATAATATTTTTGTATTGTAGGTTGCATTGATACATTAATGCAAAATTCACATGGCAGTCTGGGAAATGGTTTTAAAATTTAAACTGCTCCCTTGACTAACATTATCAGCGAGCGAAATGACATGACAGCGCAAGCGTTTCGATAAAATTAACTCGTTATTTGTCTTTTTTGTATTCGATCGGATAACACGATATAGGCCGAATAACAACGCGAAAATGACGTTGTTTTCCTTCGTTTGAGAAGGGTTAAATTAGCAATGGAACTTGGAGATTGGGATGTGTGATTTTGAAATATTTATATTTGCGAGTTTATAGATAATTTGAAAGTCTATTAGTCACTAGTATTAGGCATTGATAAATTGCCAAAGTAAAGATCTCGATAACGACAATTAATTACTAAGGCGCTTAAACTAAGCCCTAGTAAATAAACAAATCTAACTTTAAATGATGATGCATAAGTTACTACTTATTTATTACAATGGTAGTTCCAAATAGTATACTGGAATATAATAATAAAATGAAGTATAATTGGCGTTAATAATTAAAAAGTGAGCACAGTTGTGCTTAACTTCATCAAAAGTTATTTATTATTTTATCCAGTGCCACAGAATACTATTTATATACTAGTCATAATTTAGAAATAATTATCATAATTTCACCTTTACAATCTGTTTTTTAATTCAAATTGCAGTATCTATTATTATTTTTATATTATTTACCTTAATCGCTCTTTGCGTTTACCTAAAATGTAAATTCATTCTGGCACAAAAATAAAACTTCATTTTTACATCACTACATTGAAACCATGAAACTCCAACATAAGGGTGCGCACGCGGGATTGCATGCGCAAGGGGGAACATACCGCGAATGAGCGCTCGCGTGCATTAACGCGCATTGCGCAGTACGCAAAAGGTGCGACCGCGGTGCATTCGCTAGAGGCCCAATTCCCGTAATTTGACAATGTTTGCAATCCATTGTCGATCCACTCACAGTAACATTACTATGTAAAACGGTATTCTTGTAAACCCAAGAAATGCAATTACAGTTCGTAATGCGACTGAAAATGGAAGAAACCACAATTTTTTTTTCTTCTATTATCAGTCGCATTACCAACGTTTTGATTATTTTTCGTTAAATTTAAAGTTTACGAGAATACTGTTTTATACAGTAATGTTACGGGAGCAGATCGACACTGGATTGCGATTCATGTAAAATTACGGGAATTGGGCCTCTGATCTATACGCACCCAAATGCTACAATATTTTTGAAATACCTATTCAACGATACCCTATACGATTGGATATGCAAAATAAAAAAACAAACCTCAGTGTAACAAATTGATGTTTGTAAGACATTTTACCTAATTTTTATCTTAGTTTTCATTATTAGGTATTAATATGCAGAATTAATTCTTCTAGCACTGATAGGCTGCGATTAAAATGGCTGTGGGTGACAGAAGAACAGATAGATGGACTAGAGAAAAGTAGTATTTAAGGTTTCGTTTTTTACCATTTTGCTCTGGAACCATAAAAATAATTTTATAAACCATAAAGTTATATTTTTAACCGACTTCAAAAAAAGGTTCAATTCGGTTGTATGTTTTTTTTTTTTTTTTTTTAAATGTTTGTTACCTCAGAACTCCGCCATTAATGAACTGATTTGAAAAAATCTTTTTTCTATTGAAAGGTTAATTGATACCTTCAGATTGGTCCACATTTTTTCAAAATTCAATTCTGATGATGGGATCCATAAGGAATTGAGGGAACTCCTAAAATATTATGGGTATACATATAGCGATTTTAGTATATTTAACAACAAATCAAGCATTTGCATTCAGAAAATATCATTTGCTGAGGTGGAACTGATGAAGGAGTCCATAGTTGACCACAATAGCCTTCCACGAGTAAGGTACGCACGCCCCACCCACGCGATAAGATATTTTCATTATGACAGTTAACCCTTGCCATAGTCGACAAATCAAATTTTAATAAATGATTCTGGTGAGAATAATACCATTAAACTGATCTGATGAAGAAGGCGGAAGGTAACCACCGGAACTCTGTGATAAAACAATGTGTCATAGCCGTGTTTGGACTTATTTGAATCGTCATGAGAAGCAATTTGATTAATAATTACATCACAGATCGCCATTTAGAATGTAAAAAACACTAAAAACTGACAAATAAAACAATTTTTTATTAAAAAAAATCAACGACTTGAAAAACACTAAAAAGCTAAAAATAACTTTTAAACAATCATACCAGCCGTGGAATGTTTGAATGTGGTTGTTTGCACCGACTCTAAAAATAACTGTTTGGTATGATTGTTTAAAAGTTATTTTTAGCTTTTTAGTGTTTTTGAAGTCGGTTATTTTTTAGATACGAAAAAAAACGGTAACTATTATTTTGAAAGTACATAATAGGTATCACAGAACTAATAAAATAGGTAGTTAAATTAGTATCACAACTAATTTCTAAGTAAATTCACAGTGTTTCACTGTTGTGATTTCATTTGTATTGTCAACATCACGTTAGTTTGAATAAACATAAATATCATTTCAATTTAACTAATCGAGTTGTAGTGTGATGGTGAATATTGTTAAAATTATAATTGTGAATAAACATACTATACTCGTCCATAATATCCGTATTTTGATATTGCCTTTATTTTCAGCATTGTGCAGTTTTAATAATCACATTGTTTTTTGGTGTTGTGGTTCTTTCCAATCTATATTTTCATACTAATATTAAAAATGCGAAAGTATCTTTGTCTGTCTGTAACGTTTTCACGCTTAAGCAGCTGAACCAATTTTAATTATTTTTAGTAAAGAGATATATGTACCTTGGGGAAAGGACCTGGGCTCCTTTTTGTTGCGAAAACTGAACCGATTTTTCTGAAATTAGGTACGAAAAAAGCTTGAACGCTAGGGAACGACATGGGTTTCTTTTCAATCCACCTCGTCAGGGAGTAAAATAGGGGGTGACATGCCGTATTCCACGCGGGCGAAGCTGCGGGCTCAGATAGTAAATAAATAAAATAATGTTAATTAAGTGATACCAAAGTTTAGCAGGGGAATAAGAGCCTTTACATTACGTTCAATGAACGCTGAAGAAACGCTAGTGCAAAGGGACTCTAAGTCAAAGTATCCTACTGGGTAGAAGGACCATAAAGATAAAATGGACATACGTAGGGCACTGGGCTAGGCAAACAACGACCGATGGACCAGCACTGTAGGTTTGGCAGCCTCGGAAGGGACGTATTAGGTAGTCCACCAGCAGACCTTTGGTAAGATAATACTTATGAGATGGCTGGCAGTGGTTTAGCTGTGTGTCATTTGAGATTTATATAAAATACGACGACTGTGCATGTGCCACTATTCTAGTACAGTCAATGAATAATGATCGTAAATGACGTATACATCTAAATTTCAAATCTAAACAATGCAAATTAAAAGCACTCTATATTGTACACGGAAATATAAACTAAAGATGAGTGTTTCTGGTTTAATGAATTAAACATGCTGCGTATATTCGGCTCCAAATACTGGCCGGGATGTGCAATGTCGAGGGACATGCGCTGTCACGTGTCAAACCGTGTGTCCGATTGCAAATGGATAGCTACTGTCCGTTAACTGCGATATACCCGGGACGGCGTTGGTACGGTTTTAGTTTAGCTCTGATTCCGTAATTGATCTTTATGTGTTCCGAAGGGCACTGGCATACAATTCAATTTTGTTAGTGTCAGTGTCAGTCAATTAGAATTTGATCAGTGATCCATAAACAGTAGTTCATATTTAACCATATTAGTAGTTTTAAGTTAACAATCTGTAGTCCACTTTGGATGCAGTGGCAGCCTTTAATTTAGATGATATTGACTTTTAAGTCCATAAATTTCATGTGTACTCGTCTTGCTATTTTTCATAGTAAATAAATAGACAAGTAGTTAGGTGCTGTTTTCAGGACCCAGGTTTGTAAGAATGGGCGATACAATAATGTACTTGGGTAATAAGGCCCAGAAGTGACTGCTTGATATTCTTCGTTTGACTGTTCAATATTATTTGTTTTCTTTGCCGTTCAATGTCAGCGATTTAAGAGAAATGTAAGACAAAGTTACTTTTTACAAATGACTGAATAACTGACAAGTCAATCGATACTAATAAAAACTTTTAGAGCGCTGTTCTCGCGCAGCTTATGCAGTAATCACGAAGGCTGAAGAATTAAAAAAAAATCGAAACAATGCAATTTAAAAGCATAGGATATTGTACACAAAAATGTAAATTAAATATGAGTGTTTCTAGTTAATTAATTAAACATGCTGCGTATATTTAGCTCCAAATTCTGGCTAGGATGTGCAATGTCGAGGGACATGCGCTGTCACGTGTCAAACCGAGTGTCCGATTGCAAATGGATAGCTACTGTCCGTTAACTGCGATACACCCGGGACGGCGTTAATACGGTTTTAGTTTAGCTCTGATGCCGTAATTGATCGATGGATGCACTGATAGGCGCTGGCATTTGATTTAATTTCGTATTACTTTGGTGATAAATTAGAGTAGCTTTGCGAATCTTTGCAATGGTAATTTGGTTTCAACGATACAGAAATTTAATTTAAAGGTTTAGTAATTAAAAGTTTTGCGTGCTAACTTCGTTTACTAATTCAATTATGGTGTTTGTTTTAATTTAGTAAATGGATATACAAGGTTACGCCTACCTTATTACATTGCTTATAATGTTTCAGCTGCTGATTTACAAAAACTTTACCTATGAATGAAATTAAAGAAAATTATTTCAGATCAGAGTCTATATTCATGTTAGTAACAAATGTTGACCTTAGCGTAGTTAGTACAATACAATAAGACACAATTTACAGTTTTTATCAATTTCGTTAATATTTTCTTAGTACCTACACATTGTTCAATATGTAGGTACTTTTAATGAAGGCAACACTCCATATAAACAAGTACATTCTTGATCAAAAACTAGGTACTCTGATTGGGTTGTAACCGCCACTGTAAACGATTGATCGCATTAAATACACCATATTATTAAAATGCTGTTAAAAAATTTTGTGTTTTATTGTGTAAAACATTTTTACGTGGCGTACCTGCCACCCACGTAAAAAAAATGTTCATACTTGTTAAGGGAAATTTACGAAACCGTATCATAAACTTGAAACGTGTATAAATAACAAAAGTTTGAACAGCCCAACTCTATTCCCTCAATCGGCAAAGCAATAAATTTAACTGCGTATTTTATACCAAGAAAATTAACGCGGCAATAAAAAGAAAGATTTTCTTAATTAGAAACCAAGGTGAAGATAACTCGCTTACGTCCGAATCGTCAGGCCGTTGCGTGACTGGCGCAGGATTTATGACTTAATAGCCGCCTGTGCGCGTTAAGTAGGGCTTAGATAAGCCACCTCTAAGTGATTGTCGGCGCTCACAACAATCGTAATTACTCCAAACTACTATCTTCGCTACTAGCACGCGATCTCTTTCATCGCCCTACTTGAATTGTGTTAATTGCCAGCCAGTATTTCACAGATCGCTCTTGCCGAAACCTGAAAACGCTGGAATTATTTCCAACAAAGAAACGTTGATTCCAATCTTACCCTATTATTTCTTCGTCGATAAATTGACTTACCTACTAGATTAATTGAAACAAGTTTTAAGTTTACAGACAAGCGATTCCATTACTAAGTCTGAGGCGAAAGTATAAAACATTTTGTAATTCTAAGTCAGTAGAGGTTTTATTTAGTGTTTAATATAATTGTATTAAGTAAATGGTTATGCTTAGTACTTTGAATTTAACGGACTAGTAAGTATGTTAAAGCAATTACTGATAATTAAAATTGGATGAAGTTTTTACATAAATGATGTAACATCTAACAAAAGGATATTTTAAAATTACATTCAAAATTATTTGGCTTAAATTACCTACCCTCTCCATATCCACTTAAACAATTAGGTATCTATCTGTACTGAATTACTCAACTGAATGCAATAATAATTTTGCAATAAAATTAACAAAATGTATTACATTGTTGTAAGTTTATAGAGTGAACCAACTCTAAAATGCAAAACGAATTTAAAATACAAGTTAGCCCATAAATCTTGCACGCTCGCGCGATGTCAAAACCGCACTGAATTTCATTTGGTAACTGAAAGTTCTCACACCTAATTAGTTGAGTTTTGTGAATAAGAAATACGTTTTCACGCACAAAGCGAGACAAAGCCTCGAATGTGGGAAGGAGTAAAGCAGGCCGGATTTGCCTAAATATTCTCATAATTTTAATGTACAATCTCAAATGCTGTATCCATTTAGGCCCTTGATATTGCAGATTAAAATTATAGCTTAGTTTTTTTCTAAAATACCTACTTATCTGTTACCAAAAATAATTCTACCTAAAAATATGTCTATTTTGCAATCTGTGTCTATCCAATAACTGTCTGTAAAAAGAGTATGTATTCGCATTGATAGATCTGAGATTAAAACGTATTTTATTTAGGTATAATTTAAAAAAATCTTTACTACTACAAGATTAACACTTTTATAATGCTCTTCAAGAAAGCATAGACACTTTTTTGAATAAAATGCTTGTGCAAAGAATGGTTTGTGCATAAAAAAGCGGCCAAGTGAGTCGGATTCGCGCACTGGTGAGGGATCCGTACTATCGGATTTTTCTTTTAGCTCGGGATGCTTGCTTAGCAAACGTGCGAGCATGACTCGCACTTGGACTGGTAATTAGTTGTACCCTTGTAACAAAAGGATTTGCATTATTTATACTCCGTTGTTACCGATTTATTGTATAAAAAATCCCTTTACTTATGCTGTGAGACCTTGCTTATTGCAATTGCAATTTACTTTGTAGGTTTTGACGACTGAGTTTACAGTCGTCAAAACCTACAAAGTGAACCTACAAACCTGAGTTTACATTTGATAATAATTTAATCAAAGTTTCACTATTGATTGCGGGGACTATAAGTGTGAATTTATTATACCTTCAAGGAAAGTTTCTTATAATTTGAAGCCTTTGTCTGTTTTATTTGAGCAAAGGGGTCTCAAGAGACGAACAGCAAAACGACACTATCATATCAGGGTTCCGTTTTTCCGTTTAAGGTTCGGAACTCTAAAAATACCCAACGCACAAAAGGAACGTCTTCTCTTTAATTAGCCGGCTTTTACTACAAATGAGAGAAACGTTAAATGATAATGGCGGATGTTTTAAAATGTAAATAATGAGAACAATTTGTGCGTTAATTTTGTAATCATTTTGTGTGTAATCGTCTTGGTGACGGAGATAAATCATTGAAGATGTTAAACTTTAGCAATTCATACTTAAGGTTCTAGTGAAAGTAGTACTAGTTATATTTAACAAAAACATAAAAATTAATATTGAGTTTTAGCAAAGAATACTTGCATTTAATAAAAAATACCAACCCACTACTAATATTACTAACACTTTAATGGTTTGAATTAGTTTGTAAGTAAATAATAATCCACAACACTACTCGTTTGATATTATTTGGGCTATCGGTATTTGAATCAGGTAATAATAAGGCTATTAAAATGTTTTAATGATGCTCTCTAACATTTTACTTCTCTATCTAGCGTATAACCCGTCTTGAGACAGAGTCTATGTCTTTGTTGACAGCACTCTGTCTAAACAAACTCAACTAACTACTACTATAAAAAAAACACGTTACAAACAAATAACAACCCAAAAATAACCCAAGACAAACTATGTTAAGTGTACTCGTATGTCATCACGCGACACATTCAAAAACATGCTCATTATAAACAAGATTAAAACTGGATAACGACTTGAAACGGTTCCGAAATTAATAAAGTCAACCATCAAAGTATCTGCATTTACATTTGATATAAACTTTTAACGAAGATCCATTGTCGTAGTCCGCAGTCGGAATGAAATACAATTTGGTGGGTCCAATTAGTGAGTTACATAGAGTTCTGACTACATTTCTCTTCTTATTTCTATACTTTCAGTCGGGGATGAACAATTGTGTGCAAATTAGCAGTGACAACCCGCGACGGGGGACCGCACTGCTGTTAGGGACACACGGCTGTTGCAACACACCAGCAAAGGCCCACTCAATTTTAATACATTCAGCACTATCCGTCTCTTCTCTATCACGACTCCTAAAAATCTTTTGAGTGAGGTGCCACAAAGGAAAAACTTAGTCAAAACATATTATTAACCTATTAGAATTTAATATAACACAGTACTGATTACATGTATAACTAAATATGTTTTATTGTTTAACTTTAAAAGATTTTGTATAAAATATTGATCGTTGTTGATTTCCAGTAGCTGAATTATATAAAAAATGAGCAGAAACAATAATTTTGGCTATAAATTATTGTTTCAAAATTGCAACTGAATGGTGTTCATGAAAGCAAGGAATTTTATTACATGGGAGTAAATAGTTCTTCTTTTAAATACAAAATGTTTGATGCATTGTTTGCCGATTGTGTGTAGTTTGGAATATTAATCGCTCCTGCAAGTAGTTGAGACCTTTATAATGAAGTTCTATTTTACCCACCACAATTTTGTTTTAATTTTTATTTGCCATGCACTCTTTTTCATTTAAATGTGTATTTTAATAAACTCAACACGACTTCTCACTCAAAAAGACGGTGGGGGATTGCTTTTATCTGATTTATCTTCATTGTACAAATTACGGGCTCTTTCGTTTTGGCTATTTTGAGTTTCTCAGAAAATATCAAGATATTTTTGTCTAGTCTTTGCCAAACAAATACAAATAATTGCATGCCTACGCTAATGCTATATTTTGTTTGTTTGAAGCATTAGCTTATTTTATTTAAAAAATAGAAATTATTTTTATGTCTTTATTATTATGTAAGCATAGGCGATTCTTCACAAGTTATCCAGTTGGGTAGATCCAATTTTGAGAAGGAGGTCAATCGTCGAATCCAACTCGGCGTTCGGGAAACTTCATTACGTCTTCTCGTCCAAAATACCTCAGTGCCTCAAGATGAAAGTCTACAACCAGTGTGTGTTACCAGTGATGACATATGGAACTGAAACGTTGCCTCTCACTATGGGCCTCATAAGAAAGCTCAAGGTCGCACAGCGTGCTATGGAAAGGGCTATGCTCTGTGTTTCCATGCGAGATCGAATCAGAAATGAGGAGATCCGTAAACGAACAAGTCGCTGACATAGCCCAACGGATTAGCAAGCTAAGTGGCAGTGGGCGGGGCACATAGCACGTAGAACTGACGGCCGATCGGGCAGAAAGGTTCTAGAATGAAGGCCGCGTACCGGCAAGCGTAGCGTAGGACGTCCACTCACAAGGTGGTCAGACGACCTGGTAAGTGTCGCAGGAAGACGCTGGATGTAGGCCGCTTCCAACCGGCCAATCTGGAAGTCAATAGGGGAGGCCTATGTTCAGCAGTGTACGTCCTATGGCTGAAATGATGATGATGATGATGATGAAGCATAGACATTCAGATTCAGCAATATTTAAACAAAATACGATGACAGAATTTGTCGCAAACGAACCGAACTAATGATAAAGCCCAAGAAGCAGCTAAGTATGCTTACTCACTCAATATACTCAAATAAGTAATACTGTTCGCCAAATTTGACAGAATTGCCATCAACACGAAAAGAAGAAGACAGTAATGAAATGATGTATGCTTTTCAATTCGGAATAGGTGCAGCAAAATTGTTTGACAGTAGAATTTAGCATGTATGCATGTAGGCGAACTCGTGCTATTATCTACTACCAGTACTATGTCAGACCATTATTCGTTGTTCGTCAAGATGCATGCGTTAGTAAGGTAAGGTTGGCGTGAATTTTGAAATGACACTTTTGTATTTTGTCCAATCCGATAGATTGATTTAATTTTACTGCTGTGCTTACTTTGACTTTTACCATCATTATTAACTTGAAAATAAAGGACGCGCCGTGTCGGGACGGCCATAAAGAATACACTTCGCGACCGCCAACAGGAGGCGTGTCGTAAGAGGCGACTAATTCCTGTAGCACGAGACGGGCAGCAGCGTCTGCATGCGAAATCTTATAAAAAAAACTGCGCTCGCCAACCCGCCTGCCAAGCGTGGCGAGTATTGGCAATCCCCGATGATAGGTCATCTATCCAAGGACCTATCATCGGGAAGGCCTATGTTCAGCAGTGGACTTCCTATGGCTGAAATGATGATGATGATTATGATGAAAGGAAATATTTTTACTCGCCGCCAATGTCAAAACCGCGCTCGTCGTTGGCGTGATTTCTTCGCGCCAATAGTCCACACTGGTTACTGCCCTGAAGATGAATGTCAACATTAGACTTCTTAGGTTTCCGTGGATCTAAATTGGATACCTTTTGTTTCCTCATGTGTTTTTTTTTTGCTTTTAAACCGATTTCAAAAAAGGAGGAGGTTCTCAATTTGCGTGTTTTTTTTTGTATACAATGTATGTTACGCTCTTACTCCGCCAATTATGAATCGATTTTGATGATTCTTTTTGTTTGTTAGATCAAACTTCAGAGGTAGTCTCATATAATTTTTATCGAAATTGATTTGAGAAAATTAACAAATATATTCGCTATGTGCAAAGTGGCGTGGCCGTCAAATCGATCGCAGCACGCAATTTGGCAGAAATAACTCTGGGCTGTCATGTCATTGTGTCAAATTGCTATATTTCCATAGAATTCCATACTAACGTTATTAAGTAAAAACGTAAAAATTCGCGTTAGGGGTCATGTTTTATTCGTTTCCAACATCAATATGGAAATTGGAGCAAAGCAATAAATGGATAGCTGATGTGAAAAGAAAAAAAAATGTAAGGAGTTTGTGTCACAGACGTTTGTCTTATGATCACAGCTCTTATTAAATACGTTGGTTCTATGCTCATCAACGTCTCTCACATGCTGTGCTAATACTATTTTTTTCCCTTTTTGAACAGTTTGAGGTTGTAGAGTTATATCATGTTGTATCGATTCAAATCCTGTATGTATTATAACATTCATATTTTAGTTCAAGTAAGAAGATCACTTATTATAATATTTATGCACAAACTTAGATATTTTCATCTAATTTTATAGAAAAACAATCTGAAAATCATTGTCAAACCATCTAGTTGCCATAATTTGAGAGATGTTAAGTCCACAATAAAATAATTGTGGTCGGACGGTGTCATCGCGCACACAGCGAATACCCAGATAGTGTTTTGGTTCGTGGTTCTTGTATTTATGTACCCAATATCTTCGACGAATGTGAACTGATTTTGATGATTCTTTATTCATTGAATAGCTTATACTTAAAAGATACTATAGTAAAAATTTGCGAAACAAATCAGGTACAAAAATCCTCTATTTTTGTACCTCAATGTATGAAATTGGTGTTCACCAGTTAACTTTTGATTTGACACTGCATGATTTGTTTTGATTAGAATTTATCACTATATAGATAAAATAAGTAAATTTTATAAAAAAATACTTCAAAAAACTAAAAATCTAAAAATAAATATTAAAACGTAAGTACCTAATGTAAGCTTCAAGCAATCTGTGACACAGACTTTGCTGTCAATTGAATCAGTAAAGCTTAGCTTAGTAAGCTTAAAACATATTACTTAGACGTGATGCTACTTGAAACAATGTAATTCCTAGGAATCAACGTTTATAATATCACGTATATAAGTACGCAATACTTATATCATTAATGACTACAAAGACAAAAGTATAATATACACGATAATTTGATTTCATATTACCTGAGTCCAGCCACAATTAAATCTGTGAAGCTAAATATCAATTACAAATACGATATCATTAGTGTTTACAACAAAGGTTCAATTAAAGATCAAATAAGAAAGATTAAAAAAAGAATACTTATTAATGGGGTATATTATTTGTTTATTACAATGAGATTTATTAAAAAATTACAAAACACGTATTCCAATATTTTACAATTAACCAGTGTGATTGTTACTCGAATGATGCTGTTATTTTAAAAAATAAAACACTAATATTTTTAGCTTGAATACACAACTGTACGAATGTGTTATGTGTAACTGTTTTCAGATAATAAACATGTTTAGAATCTAAGTATAGTTTTAATTGTTTTTTTTTCTATTTTTTAATTTAATTTCAAAGTTATAAAGGCTGTATTTATACATGCGAACTAAAACGATAGTTTTTACTTAACGCACTCTATATTAAGTAAGTACCACACACAATAATAACGTTACTTAATATAAACCAGCTTCGCTCGCGACTTCGTCTATGTTGATTTAAAAATTAGGCCGAAGATGAATTAATAAGCATCCAACGGTACAAAAACGGTAAAATATTTAAAATAACTAACTGATAATGTAGACTAATACCTAATGTGTACCAAATATCAGCTAATCCGTTCAGCCGTTAAAGCGTGATGAAGTAACAAACATCCAAATATACAAACATTCACATATAAGATATTGACTCAGTATAATAATGCTATGCAATACGATATCCAAGTCAAACTCGCACTAGGGCAGGCCAATGTTCAGCAGTGGACGTCGTCGTATGGCTGAAATAATGATGATAACAATAATTACAAAATATTGACAAATAAAATACACCCACAAATTTAACTCTACTTAGCCACAAGTAAATTTAAAAAAGATTTAATAAATTATATTCATCAAATACATTTTCAAGATCAGACTTCATCAATATTTTCAAGACTAGATTAAAAGACACATCTTATTAGATGACCCCGAGCAAAGAGAAAAAAATGAACAAGTGCAAGTTTGACTTTGAGGGTTCCGTACAAATTTATAGGTACATAAGTATTATAAATAGTTCAGGAATCGAGTCCGGCAGTTTAATTACAAATTAATTACAAAATTGATTGACAAATGTATAGTTTTCAGACTTCTCCTGTGCTTGTAGTATAAGACAAATTACTTGCCAAATTTCATAGTTCTGGGTCAACGGAAAGTACCATATAAAAGTTGATTCCCTTAAGTGTCGAATTATACGTTTTTTTTCATGCTAATTTTGAAGTTTGATTTTTTTAATGCTTCTCAAGGGACCGTAGACCTGAGTATATGGTTTTAATTTCAACTCGATACCACGCGTTCTCGAGTTAAAGGGCCTTGAGAGACACACGAACAGACACACAGACGGACAACAAAGTGATCCTTTAAAGGTTTCTTTTTTCTTTTGAGTTACCGAACCCTAAAAATTGATCGTGTCTGCCGCCTATCCTGTCCGGTGAGTAGGCGGCAGACACGATTTATTTTTAGGGTTATAAAATAAGGATTTTAATCATTATTTGAAAATTGTTAAAAATATATAAATAATTTTCACATTTGAATGGCTGTAACGGTTTTCTGAGTAGAAATAAAGTTCTTTAACCTTAATGCTAAACTTTGATATTTTTGTCCGAAGCCATGTGTCAGGTTCCTTCGGTGGTAGAAGATATTTATTTAAATAAAAAGTGGACTGTATAGTAAAAAAGAGTATATATAATCCAAGAACTAGAGGAAGATACAGTAACTGCACACCGGTGGTTACGAAGGGAGTGTTTGACCGAGCATCGATGTTCGTTGATGCTCGATCGAGACGATGAAGAACGTTGCTCAAGGAGTCGCTATAGGAGCCATACAAACATTTGGGAGGCAATATGTAAAAATTAAATAAATATATATATATATAGATATATATAAAGCACTTGTGTTATAGAAATCAGAAACAACGACGGTACCACAACACCCAGATCCTAGGCAATATAGAAAAGTTATTTTTCTACATTGACCCAACCGGCAATCGAACCCGGAACCTCAGAGATAGCGACACCAAGTCCGGTATGCTCGCCTCTCGGCTACGGAAGTCGTATATTTCATTATATTATCTAATTTGTATCAACATATAACTTTTAATAAGAGGTTCGGATCGTTGTCCCAATAAAAAAGATTTTATATTTAAGCAGTTTTACATGGCTCTCCGTAAAAAAGTAGGGTAGGGTATTTCATGAAAGAAGCATTTTATAATTTAAAAAAAAACCGGACAAGTGCGAGTCGGAATAGCGTACCATTATCTATACAAAATTTGACACTATATTATAATGGAGGAGGCAACAAAAATACACTATTTTGAAAAAAAAGGCAAAAAATAACTTTTATTGTATAGGAGCCCCCCTTAAATATTTATTTTATTCTAGTTTTAGTATTTGTTGGTATAGCGGCAACAGAAATACATCATCTGTGAAAATTTCAACTGTCTAGCTATCACAGACAGACGGACAGTGGAGTCGAAGTAATAGGGTCCCGTTTTTACCCTTTGGGTACGGAACCTAAAAATTGATCATTATAATGAAAACAAAAATTTTAGAAATGTAATAACAGAAATAAACTTCTTAGTTCTAAAACGGCTTTAATTATACATATCCGTGATAAGCTAGGTGCGCGATGAATATTAATAACAGAATGGCAGATTTCGGACAGAGGCTCAAAATTTGCATGCTTCCTTGCAGTTAGTTTTAACGATTTTTTAAAGCTTCTATAATGCTTTGTGTACATTATAAATATACATATACACATTATCTGTTGCTCGCGACTTTGCTCTCGTGGTCTTTGCAAAACCTTAGTTACTCAAAACAAGATCATGGTCTTTGCGTGCCGTGTGTGTGTAACGTGGTGCATGGTTCACGTGTATGCGAACAAAGTCGCGGGCAACAGCTCTAGCGTTACATAATTATTTTTATTTTTAATTATTTTTTGCCAACTGAACAGCGAAATCTAACGGTAAGAAGCGCCAATCAATAATGACCGTTATCATCATCATCACACGGAAACCGTACATTTATCCGGGATAATATATAATTATATATTTGTTTTCCCTATCTTTTATTCCAGGATAATATTATTTCTGTGCTAAATTTCATATAGATCCGTTCAGCTGTTCTCACGTCAGAACAGCTGCTGCGGATATGCTTATGTACATTGTTCATTGTGTCATTATTTTTGTGTTATAAATAAATAATATCAATGATAACTTCTTCTAATAATCAAACTAACAAAATAATAGTACTTTCACGACATCAATGTTTTTTGTCGAATTCGAATTGGTAATTATGATTATAAAAGTTTTAAATTATTTCATCTCCATGAAATATGTTGATTATTTTGGATCTAGTATCGATAATATGTTCATGGTTTTTAGTTGCGTGGTTTAATGATGATTGAGTTCCAGTTTAAATAATGATGCCAAACTATCGATAACTATCGCATTGTTAACTTCATAAATATCAACCAATCATTGTCTACAGCTGTACATAGACTAAACCCAAGCTGCGCCTTAATTACTAATCATCTGCCTATTGCATTCACATTCCACACTACCTCAGCCACCGACTTCACTTTTTCAGTCATCGATTGGGACTTAAGTACTCTTTTGGTCCTTTGACAGACATAGCAAGTCATGACACTGCTACTTAGCTTGTTAAATTATCTGACCTTTATCGCAAATCCGACATTGAGTCACAGACAGCTTTAGTTGTGGATAAGTACGCTAATATCATCAAATCAAAAATCAAATACTTTAGGTTATTACAAAAAATATTATGACAACGAGTTTATTACTTAGGTACGTTATCAATATAATGTTTAATAAAAAGCTAAGTCTTCGTTTACAACGAGAACAAGAAGAAGAAAACTTCAGTATATAAAGTCGAAAATACTCTCTTAAAATCGTAAATTTTATAATGCGACTATTAGTTCAATAAAATAAATTAGATTATATATCTAGTTCAATGTTTTCAATAAGCATGCAGACAGACTAAAGCTTCGCTAACTTTAAGGGCTCCATTTAGAGAGACGATAAATTTAATAAAAAAGAAATACAGCAGTGGACGTCCTATGGCTGAAATCATGATGATAATGATGAAAGCAGAGTGAGAAATGAGAGAGAGAAAGAAATGAGTAATGCTTTGCGTGTTGCTGACTCATTATGTTTATTAAAGTGAATCTATACTGAACTGTAAACTACTAGATGTCAATGCAGTTCACTGCGTAGCCTGATCCATAACCCACTAGCGAAAAATGCACACCCTCCAGGTTTAGGGTGCTGGGTGCTCCAGTACGTAGGATAACATGGCATAGAATTGACGAAGCAAGTGACCGTCATTCTGTATCATCTGCATACCAACCAAGTATCTAAAACGAGGCCAGAGAGTCTTAACAGTTTTCAATATGCTTTAGCTACAAGCCAAGACATAAATCCCTCTCTACCTAACTTTCTAAAGCAGCAACTTTAAAAAGTCTTGGTCAAACTGTTGATAATGCAATTCGACAATCAAATTGGTGTAGAGATTCGTCTTGAATGCAAAGGGGTCAATTCCCAGTTTGAGTCAGTTCAGAAAACGTACTTTCTGAATTCGCTTGGGTCTATCGGTGGGATGCATATTTGAATCAAGAAGAACATGTTAAAATTCGAGCAATCAAGAAGTGCATTCTATAATTTTTAGAATGACACTGACAAAATGACGAAAGACGTTTTGTTCAGGAAAAAAACACTATAAAAATTATTAAAGTAGAGCTCTAAATTAATCTAATCTAATGTAGTGGCTGCAACAGGAAATACCGGCCAAGTGCGAGTCGGACTAGCGCACGAAGGGTTCAGTACAATATTAAATATTTAAAAAACACACTAATGTAGATAATATTTGTACTGACTACTACTACTGCCATTATTTAGATTGAGCAAAAATTACAAAAAAATCTCGTTTCTTTTAAATTTAATGGTCATAGGGGCCTTAGTTATGCACACTGTTGAAATTTTAAGTGTCTACCTATTACGTTTCAAACATATGCCCTTTGTCAGACACACAGACAGACAAAAAGTGCAGCCTTAGTAATGGGTCGCATTGGCACTTTTTGGGTAAGGGACTCTAAAAAAACATGTCCACTTACAGTCGTTTTATGAGAAAAATACAAATAAGAGCTTTCTTATTTTTTTATGATAATAGTTTGTACCACTTGACAAGGTCAAAGGTAGGAAAAGGACTACTTTTCGTTTTATTAAATGACAACTCGTTTGAGCTGTGTACGTATAGCGGCGGTCGGTGGTTCGGCTGGCGGAGATATTTCCGATCCATCCGGCTGTTAATTAGATGATAGCGAGCAGGAAAGCCAACCGAGGTAGATTAGCCCGGTGTCGTCACCGATCGCCTTTATTTCCTTTATGAAACTGCTTTTGCTTCTTTTGCGTGCTTTGAGTTTGGAAATTTAAACGGAAAATAGACTTTAGCGACCTCTATCGCTTGAAATCAAATTGATTTCAGCAATATTAAGGGATTTTAAGTAAGTTAATTATTAATTCCTTTAAGTTTGCTATTATGAAACTGTATTTAAATACAAATCTATACGAGTATTATAAAGCTAAAGAGTTTTTTTGTTTATTTGCTTAAACGCGCTTATATCTGGAACTACGGGTTTGAATTGAAAAAAAATTTTTGTACTTGATAGTCCATTTGTTGCGGAAGGCTATATAATATTTCGCTAAGACTAAATAGAAGCGGTGTGTTAATAAAACAAATTGCAAAAACGGCAAAAAAAAATCCTTTTGCGAGCTTGCGTTGCGTACGCTGCGTGTTTATCGGAATTGTTCCCCTTTCAAAGTTAAAAAAAAAGTCCGTAACAGCATAAATCTTTATTTTTGGGTTGACTTCTATAACCTTTTTTAAGGTAATCAAATTTGTTTTGCATTAGTGCTAGCGTCGCTTTTTCTTTTACTTTTAGAGCGGCATTGTTGTAATTTATTGTATTGTTTTGAGCCGGGAAGTGACATGGGTCGTTGATAAAGACTTTAAGTGCCAGATCGACTTCACGCGGGCGCAGCCGCGGGCGGAAGCTAGTGATCTAATAACACTTTATGAATAAAGAAATCTTGCTAAAGAGATCTTTAGCTTCTATTTGCTTTTATACATCCCGCTGTAGAGCGCAGGCGTCACTTCAACTGTGAGGTGGTTTGGGCCATATTTCACCACGCGGGCCCATTACGGGTTGTTGGAGGGGTGTTGTAAGGACAGTGACTTAACCTTACTGTCAGACTTTGACTAAGCTTCATATTAGCTGAGACCAAATTTTAACGACCCTTCATAAGCACGGAGATACTTGTGATAAATGTCACTAAATATGGTTGTTTTGGTCACCCATCCACTCCCAACGTAGTAACTTAACTTTTTTAATCACTACCAAAGTGCTGCCGCCTCTGAGCTACAAGCATCACCACCTTTTTCAAACGCTCAGTTGGTTTAGGTTCTGGAAAACTAAGTTGAGACAGATGAAGTAGCAGTAAAAAGATACACAAAAACATAAAACAAACATAAAAATTTCAATAAAGATTTTATTAACTGTAGTCCAATTAGTCCATGACAAATTATAATTTTGGTAAAATTCAATTAATATATTATAGTATATATATATATATATATATATATATATATATATATATATATATATACATAATAATATATAATATATTATTATGCCATATTTACTGCCCCGAGAGCTTTAGCTCAAGTTGTCAAATCGCTTTGAATGCCTGGAGAACTGCGAGTCAGTGGACGAGATTAACAACGTTCGTAGAAACTGTCAAAGCGGTCGCGTCGACATTTTTTAGATACAAAAATAATATTATTTACTTAATATGATACGATATTTTACATAGTTCTATATGATTAAGATATTATAGTGTGTTACTGGTAGGCTTTGCGGTGCTCTGTGATGTGTGTTTATAATTATCTACTATACCTTTTATTTCCACTAGCTCAACTTCTGTAAATCTAAACTTAGACTAAACATGGCATCAGCATTATTTAGTCTCTACAAAAACTGCTAGATTTACGTCAATCGTTATGTCAGAATTTTGTAAAAGTAAATCTTATTTTGTTCTTTCCACAAAAAGTAAATTAGTTTCCGGGTTTGTTTAGATTCTAGAATATAGCACACCACAAATATACGAGTAAGCCTCTTGGTGGTTCCCCAATACACCTACCCTATTTATTTTAGCACCATCTATAAAGTTTTCCTTTACTATAAACTCTCCTGTCATAAAACCTCTGTACATCGTCTCAATAAAGATTCATTTTATGGTTATTTAGGGCGAGTACATACAGAGCGGCCATTTTCTCTATACACAACTCGCAGTGGCGGGTGAACGATGTTGTTTCTCATTTTTCTTGATAAAGATAATATTCTGATAGGTCGTTCGTTTGCTTATTTGTACAGAGTATTGTATGAAAAGGCTTTTGTAGCACGATTCCATATTATAGGATGTTCGTATTCATAAATTGTACTGTACTTTTGTAATGGTGTGAAATAGAAAGTTGTTTAAATACTTTTTGAATCATCTTGCACCTATGGCCCGATTCCTATATTTAACGAAACGTCAGTGTACATCAGCAACCGTTCTATTTTGAGTCCCGAATAACGTCTTCAACTGGCAGTGTTGCCACTGCCAAAATGGCTATTTAATATCTGAATATTATTTGTAAACTGCAAGGGAATTTTGCCATTTTGATGCGAAAAACTATCTGAAAATTGAATGAATATCTAAAAGTCTGAACAATTAATTTTCTTACAACAAATGCTAGTTACAAAAAAAGAAACTACTATTTAGCTTATAATTAACATCCGTCCATAAAAACGATAGTGAAGGGACTTACTATATCCTTGTCCTACATTTCGTGTAAGTTTAATTTCTCGTATGCAGCCTAACCAACGGCACACAGACGCGGTCCCTAATCGAGAGTGAGAAGTCCCAATTCTCAGTTTGACAGAGAGCTATGAAGTCTATAATGGCTTACTAAGGACATAAAAGACTAACAAGGTATATATACCCCAAACCAAAACTGGTATTGTGGACGTAGGTGCGAAAGCAGAGATAATAAAATAAAAGTAGGCAGGTCATGTTTGCCTGGTGCATCTATTTATATGAACCCATATCGTTGCTCAATGGGCCCAAAGGTATCACTGTAGGGAATGCCCTCAAAAACGATGGCGTAATAATTTAGTGACCCACATAGGTCTGGCAGACTGTACAGCTATAGAGAAGCATAGACTTGGGGATACCTCTTTGCCCATCAGCACATCATCAATTATTGGCATTTTAACATTCAACAGGAAAATAAATTGTGTACCTCACAAAAATTTGTCAATATTAGCTAAGCCTTTATTAGTAACATAGCAACAAAAAGCATCTAATACAGCATCAGTATCCTGTAGTTTCAAAACTTTCCATAAAGTTAGGTAGATTCTTATTATTATTTTATTACTGAGTAGAAAATACTAAATAGTTTCTACAATATTCAATATTTAGGCAAGAATGGGATACAATGTATTAATTAATTAACTGTCAATGGGCTTTCAAACCACACTCTATATATTATAACCTAGTTAATTACTTAACTAATATTAGGTTTGCAAAGGCGTGTGGTACACACTTGTTCGTCCTTTTATAGGATAAGTAAAGTCGTAGGCTTGGTATTAGTATAATAATAAATATCTGTCCGAATATCCGTCCGTAAAAGTTGCTAATAAAGGTTACACTCGAACGACGAGCCGTAACATGACCGAATGATGGTAGAAAGTAGCCATAACTGTGCATATTACTCGGTGATAGACTTACGTTTTGAGATAGTTCTTTCTTTAAGAATGTTGTTGCACCTAACCCAAGGATATTTTAATCGTTTATACTAGTTTTGTAGTTTTCACATGACGTCAGACTAATTTTATTAAAATTCAAGATCATACGTTATTGAATGTAAATTTTTTGGATAGTGATAACAACTAATTATACATTTTAACTAATATTATTAATGTGAATGTAGCTCTGTCTGTCTGTTACGTTTTCACGCCAAAACCGCAGAACTTGACGAATTTTGCCATAGAGATGGACGGGACCTTGGAGAAGGATATATTTTTTGTCGCAAAATTCAAACTTAAATGAGGTAAAATAAGGAATGCAAACAGCATGGGGAACCGATCATTTCTCAAGCTAAGGATATAACAATTCATAATATCTAAACTTTAAGTAAGAAATAAAGAATGCTTTTGCTATTATGATTAATAATGGTCATAATAGCAAAAATATTAAACATTAACACAAATAGAGTATGATTTTATGTTATAGGTAACTATAGTCTATATATACTAACCGCTGTCAGATTCTTCCGGAGAGAGAGTTATCATCGTAGTAGTTATGAGGAGGATGATATAGATGGTAAGTATATAGCTAATGCCTGCGACTTCGTAAATAGTATTACAAATGCGGAAGTAAGTCTGTCTATTACATTTTCACGGCAAAACCACTGAATCTGTTTTGATGACGTACGCAAAAAGTTTAATCCTTTATGGAAGGACATCGACTAACTACTTTTAACCTACCCCTAACGGGATTATTATAGAGAATGACCAGCAGTACTCCACGCAGGCGAAGTCGCGGGCACAGCTAGTAATAAATATTTGCAATTCAATTGTCAGAAATCTACTCTAAAAACATTGTGAACTAAATTAGTTATTTCCTTAACGGATTGTTAAAATCCAATACATAGGCTGTCTGATTGGACTCTATACATCGGAGTACGTAAATGAATTGGTAGTGCAATAAAGCGCCAACACGACGCCTTGAAAGTAATTGTGAATTTGCTGCTGTTTCTACTCGGAGGTGAAATTGGAACTCCTACACGGATATATAGACAATGGAACGAATTAAACAAAAAATATATGTATATATATCGGACTTCTTCTTTGACTTTAACATTGGACCAGTTTTTTGTCCATTTCAACCAATTTGGTAGACACTTTTATTTTCGCCATTTTGATTTATGTTGTATTATATTCACTACAAACCCTACAATCTTTGGATTTCGACTCGGTGCGGCATTTGCGGTTTCCCATTTGGCGATTATTTTTAAATTTACAACTGTTACAAAAAAATCTTTAACCTTTACGAAGCAAGAGCAAGAAATTTCATCTGACAGGTAATATATTCAGTCAAACAATTCCTAATACTTTAAGTATGTATCACTGTAAGATTTCGGTATTCAGTCAATTAAATAGTCTAAAGCAGAATCCATCCCTAAAAAGATTAGTACTTATTATTAATAGGTAACAGATTATTATTTAATTGTCAAGTAAATAGGTATTTTTATGGGGGACCTATAGATAGATCTATTTGCAAGACATTTCCCATTAGCTGGCCATTTCAGGTACTGTGATTGCGTTTATTTATATATATATTTTTTAATGTAAGTCAATGTTTTATACCTCTTCTTGCTCGACGGTGTCCGTCACCTCAGCCCGCCCGCCCCGGGGTCTTTTCATTTTCCAACTTTCGGCGCAATTACGAAAGTAGTTGTAAAGTTTCACATCGGCCCCTTTAGAGATTTTCATTTGCAAGAATGAATTTCTAAATTACAAATGAGCGGTTTGCTTAAAATTTTCATCGTGTTTCCAGTTTCTCTGAAGTATCTATTACCAATGGTGGAAAGTCATTGGGGGAAGGGGACTGTTTTGATTATTGTATAAAACTGTGATAAATGAATTATGACAATAATATTTTATGATAGTTTATTTTGCCTAGATTACTGCCTAACTTAGAATCAGCTATATTTAATTTACAATGTAAGACTGTGGCTGAAGCATTAAAGAAAACAATTTTATTAGTGCAAGGTTCGCAAGTTTACTACAGTGGTATTTCCGAGAAATTGCAATTGAAGGGCTTTGGTCAGCTTTTCACAATGCACTTTGCACTTCAGTGTAAATTAAAGAAACCAAAGAAATAGTGTTAGAAACACAATGAATTTAGTTGGTTCCGGGACACAAACTATTTTGTATCTATTTGAATCAAAATTTCATTACAACAAAAAGGCATTTACGCAACATTTAAAACTTAAAACTGGTCAAATTATGGTCACGTGGTAATGGTATGACTAATAGAAAGGCAATGTTGATTAACAGATAAGTAAATAATTTATAATTTCATCCAACAATCATACCAATTATCTAGCCCCAAACTAGTCAAAGCTTGTACTATGGCGACTACGTAACGGGTTAAACATACTGTAATACATTTATAAACATCTATAAACATCTATGACTTAGGTACAAATGCTCATCACACAAACATTTGCCCCTTGCGGAATTTGAACCCGCAACTGCCTTGCTTTAAATTCCGAAGCGCGAACTCTTGCCCTAGTGGACTAGAGGGTCATCAAAAGTCGCAAAGTACCTAAGTGCATGTATAAAAAGGTTTACAAAGTAACTATACAAAACCTCCATAAAGTCTTGAAAATCCACCCGCAGATTATTAATTCAGCTATTGCAAATTAGTTAAGGTATTAAAGTTGAAAACCTTTTTCTGTTCAACAGCAGATTAAATATGGTGATGACACAGTGGGAGGTCGGTGCGGAAAGCCTTACCACATGACTTTGATCCTTTATCAATCCAAAATAAAATTACGTAATTTTTTATAAGTGAAAACTTTAGGCTTATTTCCATATTTACTGTTTTAACTAATGTTGTTACTTTTAAGTTATTTGATTTCCTTTGAAAATGAAATAAAATTATACTAACATCATACACTACACGGGTATTAATGCAACACATTGTCACTTTTTATGAATTGATTTTCCCGAAGTTTCGGCCTAGTTGCATTGGCCGTGGTCACTATATTGTGGGCATTAATACCCGTGTAGTGTAAAATGTTAGTTTAAAAATACATCAAGAAAGTTTATAATGTTATACCTTGGTAATTATAATTTATCTATCAGACCTCCTTAACCCTCAGACTGGGGAACCAAACCATTTTGGATTGTGGTGTAGGTTTCTTAAGTGGTATATTAATGAGGAACCACACTGCACACTTATCCCGATAGGTGTCGCATTGTGTTTGGTCTTGCCTGTAGTGATTATTTGATCAATGGTTCTGTCAGCTGCCTCTAATCAAATAATCACAACGATAAAGTTATGATATTTGTCAAACACATGTCAAGCTTACAAAAATAAAAAAAAAGTTTAAAGTCAACAAATTGTTAGAATGAGAAGAAATTGCCAAATGATAAATTACTATAATAGGTTATAATTTGTGAATCTATCTTATTTATAAATAAAAATTTCGCTAAAAAAGAATGTCAAGATTGTTAACAATAATCGACAAGCAACGAAAAACGGACTATCTATACGAATGTATACATTATGTTGCCTACAGTTGCCTATTACGAGAATATAAGCACGTAACAACAACATGAGGCGAGAGTCTAAGCGCTTTTACGTAAGACCAAAAAACTATCTATGTTTTTGTTGCGAACGTGTAAAAACAAGAGGAATAAGTCACGAAACGATACGCGATGCAATTTTGTTTCCGACGTGAACTGAGCCGCTATTAGGGAAGGTGGTAGGGCTTTCTGGCAGCTTTTTGTGTCAGCTTTTAATAAGCTTGGGGCTTTAGCGCCTGCCGCCCTTGGAAACACAAATAACCTTAATGTTATTAGCCTTATTATCGCCCGTTTGATCATCTACGTAGGAGGGGCGCACGATTACAGATTAATCTGATCTTAAGATAATTAAGATTTGGTGCAACTGTTTTGCTTTATTTGCCATATTAATTCATAATAATATTTACTAATTGGACCGGCTTTGGCTATGAGATAAAATTGTAATCATAAATGTAACGACGATTTAGGAATAGAAGAAAAACTTTTACGTTTGGATTTTATGTAACCTACTTGTGTTATTGTGCTTATTTTTTCTGTTACCTGACTAATGTTTTGTTAATTACTATGAAAAATTAGAATAAACACATTAGTATCAAGTAATATTTATCCTTAAATTCGTTAAGCTAAAATCTTATATTTTTAAATTAATAAATATGAAAATTACAAATATTTCATATTACTACTTATGTAGTTAGTAAAGTAAGTGCAATACGCCGCACTGCAAGGCACAGACCTCACATCAACGACTTGTCCTATTATATATTTTGTGCCTTAACTATGAGGTAGCTTGGGCAACACTTCAGAACGCGGGTCCAGTGCGGATTGGTGAAAGGTGTTGTAAGGGGTGACTAAATTTGACTGTTAGATGTTGTGAGTCACAGCGGGTTTGGGTCCGCCGTGATACAATCTTGAGAGATCTTCTTGCTCCTTCGTGTGGACTGTATAGTTGAAATGAAACACTTCTTTCTTCCTTTGTTCCTTTATTCCGATGATGATCTTGACCGTGAGCGCAGTACAAATTTTGCGACCCACGGCCCCTATATACATACAATCTTAGCCTATGCTTACTAGTGACTATCGCGGGTTAGTTCATAAGACAAGGACATACAAACTTCTGTCTCTGTCTACCAAATTCGTTAGTGTAACACTTATGTCCACCCTCCTAACATCGAGATACTGAGGGAGACGACCTATTGTTTATGTTCTATCTCTGTCTACACATTTCTAAACCTACCTACAGAAAATGTGATATTTCCCACTCACAACATTCTACCTCTGTGGGTGTCCTACCTACCCTCCGAATGTGCGAGATGGGCGACAGAGATAGTCTGCAGGTTCTACCGGTCCCACCCTCCAGTTCCGTCGATTCCCTGGTAGGGTGAGACAACCTTACAGGGTCTCTTTCACACCCGTTTACCAAATACCATACAAACCTAGTTACCTTTATTAGCCCTACCAGCCTACCTAGTTGCAAGTGGGATATATCTAAACAAACTTTATTAAAATAAAACAATCCCTGCGCTAATTACATATGCCTTATAGCTAGGCCCTAATAGAAAATTAAGCTTTATTTACAAAACATTAAACTTATAACTATTACATCAAAATAGATTGGTTTGTCCGTAACAGTTCTCCCCCCGGTGAAGCGCTGCGAAGTGCGAACCTTCTACTCCATCGGCAGGACAACCAATCTCGACGTCGGTCGACGAAACACGCCGCCCTTGGTGCGTACCTCGACGTTCCTCACTGCTCCGTCTGGTCCAGGATGTATTTGCGTAACAACTCCACGGGGCCACACATTGCGTGGTAGTGTGTGGTCCGCCACGATGACTAAGTCGCCTGGTTTGATAGCGACTTCAGTGACGTCACGAGCTCCTCTTCTCGGCACCAGGCTTGGTAGATATTCTTTAAGCCAACGACGCCAGTATTCGTCGGCTAATGCTTGCGCAGCCCTCCAGGTCTTCCTTGATGCCGGTTCGCTCGGCCCAGTGATGGGTAGGCCGTGCGATCCACCCAGCAGAAAGTGGTTCGGAGTCAGCGCCTCAGGATCGTCAGCGCTGACTGGCACGTGCGTAAGTGGTCGTGCGTTCATAGTGTGCTCGACCTCTACCAATAGCGTTCGTAGAACCTCTTCCTTCGGTGACGCTCTATCCATGTGATCCCTGGTCATCGTAGTTGCGCGCTCACGACATTTATCTACAAACAATAACACATATGCCATCGCTCTCACTAGGCGTTCGTGATTAGAGAAACGCCCGGCGTCTGGCACGCTCCATTTCTCGTCTGTCGTGACGCTGTATATAGTCTCCTCGTTGCTCTCTGTGCATACTGGAGACGGCCATAAATCTTCAATCTCATACAGAAACGATGGTCCGGTGAACCACCTATCATCTTGACATTTATTTGAATTGTCGACTCTCGTTGCGTCGTCTGCTACATTATCTTGCGTCGGCACCCACCGCCATTGATCGGGATTGGTTAACTCGCTTATTTCACTCAATCTATGCGCTACGTATGGCGTGTAACGCACTCTATCGTTCCCAATCCAATATAGAACGGTTCTAGAGTCTGTCCAGTATGTAACTCTATCTGGTTGCCATCTGTGCTCTCTCAATACTGTCGACGCAAGCCTTGCTCCGATAAGACACGCTTGCAACTCTAAACGCGGTATCGTCTGAGTCTTCATAGGTGCTACCCGTGCCTTCGCTGCTGTCAATACGACTCGTCTCGACCCGTCGTTAAACTCTATCAGCCAGTAAACGGCCGTTGCATAAGCTGACTCGCTAGCGTCGCAGAACACATGCAGCTGCTTTCCGGTCACTCCCCCCGTCAGTGAGTAGAGACGGGGTAGACGCAGACTGGCAAGTGTATCTACGCCGCGTAGCCATATGCCGAATTCCCTTGCTATTTCTTCCGGTAGAGCTTCGTCCCAGCCGGTTTGTAGGCGCCATACTTCTTGAATTAGAATCTTTGCTCTAATCGTGTAGTAGCTGAGCAGTCCGAGTGGGTCAAATATTGACATAACTGCGCTCAGTGCTTCCCTCTTCGTCGGCGTCCGCTCTAACTTCTTCACCTCCTGCGGTACTCTAACTAGGACGGTGTTGAAGCCCAGTTCGTCGGAGTTCGCGTCCCACACAAGGCCTAGTGTACGCCCTTGTTGGTCCTCACTAGAGCAGAGCTGTTTCGGCGCCGTCGCACGGCTCTCTACTGGCAGCTCACGTATAACTTCAAGCCCGTTCGAGTTAAAGGCTGCGAGCGTGAATCCTGCCTGCGCGTGCACATGAATGACGTCTTTGATGACGTCATTAGCTTCGTCTTGTGTATCGAAACAGTCCACCCAGTCGTCCATATAATGGTTCTTGGTTATGGCTTCGTGCGCTCTCGGGAACTCTATCGCGTGTCTCCGTGCGTTGTGGTCTCTGACGCTATGCGCTAGGAAGGGTGAGCTCTTAGCACCGAAGATCATCGATGTCATCCTATACCTCTTCGGTGGCGCTGCTCTATCATCGCCTCTCCACAAAAACATCTGAGCCGGCTGATCCTCTCTGGCTATCTTAACTTGTAAAAACATCTCTCTGATGTCCGCTGTTACAGCTATAGCCTTCTCTCTAAACCGAAACAACATTCCAGCTAAGTCTCGTAGCAAATCAGGGCCTTCTAGCAATGCATCGTTCAAGCATACCCCGTTGCTCTTGGCTGCGGCATCAAATACTAGTCTTAGCTTTTGTGGCTTGTTTACATTTACCACCGCAAAATGTGGCAAGTACCAGAGTCGCGAGCTTTGCGTATCGACTTCTTCACTTTCTTCAGCGTAGCTCTTTTGTAGCATACTGTCGATCTGGGCAGTATATTTGGCTTTGAATTCCTTTGATGCGTCCATCTTTCTTTCGATTGTCAGGAGCCTCCGCTTCGCTGCATCGTAGCTCGGCGGCATAACTGTGTTAACCTTGCGCCATGGCAATCCTACTTCATATCGCTGATTGACACATCTCACCGTTGATTCAAAGGCTTCTAAGGCGCGAACGTCGTCAGGATTTTCGCGTTCTTTTTTCTGTATACCTAGTGAATCGATCTCAAAATACGACTTCACCATATCATGTAGTTCTTCATCAGGTTGCGTAGACCGAGCGCCTCCATGGCCATCAATGAATAGCACCGTATCTCTCTCCCTTATGACACGGGACGGCGCTAAACCATGTATCACCCACCCCAGTCTGGTAAGTGACGCCGCTGGCTCGTGGCGTTTGCCTGTCAACAGCTTCCTGCTTACTATTAGCTGCCAGTTGTCCGCGCCTATAAGGACACGCGGTTTGGCGTTCACATAACACACGTGGTTCTCGTTCAGGTTACGCATGTGCTTGTATTTTAGACATTTCTCGTCCACAGTTTGACTATTCAAGCGGAGATTCTCCATGGTTCTCGCTTTCACCCTGTATTTCTCCTTGTTACTTGCGATGATTTGAATCTCTACTTCCCTGCTTGCGTGTGGTACGCTCTGTGTATTCACACTACTTATGTGTAAGTCTCGAACTGGCCCAGCTACGCCGACGTAATCTGCTAAGTCCTGATCTATCAATGTCACGGTCGATCCTTCGTCAAGTAGAGCGTGTGTGCTTACTCTACCCCGTGGCCCCTCAATAACGATCGGACATACTTTCAACAGTACCTTGGCCGCTCCAGCAGTGTGGTTAACTGAGGCGACTACTTCATGGTTTTGTTGACTCTCGCTGTTGACACTCTCTGTGTGTAACAGTCTGTGATGACGTCGGTTGCAACCCTTCTCATTACACATTTGTGCTTTACATATGTTTACTTTTCAAACAAAGAAAGCATATTTTCTCTTGCTTCAACCATTCCCATCGCTGCGGTACCGTCATAGTTGTAAACTTCCCGCACTTAAATATTTCATGGTCCCCGCCGCAGCACAAACACGGTTTCCCTTGTGACGTCATTGCCTTCTCATCGGCTGTGACGTACACCCCTGTGTTCTTATTTCGTGCGTTCGCCTTCTGTTTAGCTAGCACGGTCTCTTTCTTGGCTGCGGAGCTGCTTGGTTGCGGCACGTATGCAAATCGTATCGCTTTGTTGGCTTCCTCCATTAAAAATTGCGACAGAGTTACGATTTCTGGTTCCGAGTAACTTGTGTACTTTGCTGCGTAGTCACACCATCTTGATTTCAGATGTGGGCTAAGCTTCTCAATTACGTCTCGTGTTAGCATCGGATTTCTTAGGTAGCTTCTGTTGTCCATAGAATCCAATGTACATACAATATTCTGAACCTTAATGGCGAAGATATTAAGCTCACTGGCAGTAGTTCCAACTCGCGGTAGGCTCTTCAAATCGCTTAATGCTCGATCTATAATCGCCTCCGGTCTGCCGTAGCACTGTTCTAGTGTTTTTATTATCCTTTCTGGATCCGTGGCACTGCTTAATAGGGCCGCTACCGCTTCCTTAGCTTCTCCCTTTAAACAATTTCTCAATCTAGCCAGGTTCTCGGCTTTGCTGAAGTTGTATGCCGTTGTAGACTCTCGTATCGCAGCCTTAAATGGCAACCAATCAGCTGGGTTTCCGTTGAAAATCGGTAACTCGATGACCTGGCGTGTAGACGGTCGTCTTGACATAATCCTGTCTAATGTATTAGCAAGTCGTTCAACCCCATCCATACTATCTTGGGGCCTTGCTCCACATACATTATCGACTGGGCGCGGATTATTTTCAATGTTATTGTTTACTGATTGTATACTCGGCGAATTTAAATGTCTGTTTTTATCCATTTCTATATTGCGCGCCTCCTTTTCCTTGCGACGCGTAAACATATGTCTGTCTCTTTCATTCCTCTCGTCTTGCAGGGTAGGAACGTCTAAAGACACCTCTGTTGTGGGTAACTGCATATTGTCGTCGTGACGCCGGGAATGCGATCTGTCCAACCAATCGTCTACCCTTGCTTGGACTTCACCGGCGGGTACGCTCACACGGTCTTCATCCTCGGACTCCATTATTGTAGCTACTTCAAATTCTAATCTCTTTTGTATGAGATTTCTCTCTATTGAAAATTCTCGTCTTTGTAATTCAGCGAGCTTCTCGGCTGCTAGTAACTCGGCTTGCTTCAATCGTGCGGCGACGCTTGAACCTCTCGACGACGGTGGCCTTATCCTAGGCGCGTCGGCATCTAGGCGCTTCTCTGGCGGCGCTACAGTAGGCTCAGTACGACCGCTTTCTGCGGCTACTAGACTCGCTTCGGCGTGTGGCATGCTTGCAGTTGCTTGCACAGACGGTGATGCGGGTGGCTCTTCGAAATTACGTCGTCTTGAGTCTTCCATCTCTTTCTTTCCCGCTTGGCTTCGCGTTGTCGGCATCTTCTTACTTGCTGCCCCTACTCCTAACAATCCCAAACAGGTACACTACCAAGGGGAGCCTGTCTGAGGATGGATGGTCGTGCAGGATTGGAAAGGATGGAACCACCCAGCAGAGAATGTACGTAGCCGCGGGGTGCTCAGTCGCTGGCTGGAATGTCCAGGACCCTCAGCAGTGCCTACAGTCCGGCCCCCACGCTTACGCACACCGTACTGGCGAGGTCGGACTTGTTCACAATCGCTTGCGCGATATGTGGCAGCTCGCCCGAAAACTGCACCGCCTGGGAACGGCGTTAACTCGCGACAAACACCGTTTGGCACCGTTAGGTGGTGAATGCCGGAGCCGCGGTACACCCGCGTAATGTGATCTCTCTTACACAAGAGTAAATAGGCCCAGTACGCGGCCTCGATCCCACGTTGCGATGGCCCAAACACTGGTAGTGCTTGGCGTAGATCCCGCGTTGCTGGTTACACTATCTTCTTTTCGATCCGGCGAGCAAAGGTCCAACGATGTGAGTCACAGCGGGTTTGGGTCCGCCGTGATACAATCTTGAGAGATCTTCTTGCTCCTTCGTGTGGACTGTATAGTTGAAATGAAACACTTCTTTCTTCCTTTGTTCCTTTATTCCGATGATGATCTTGACCGTGAGCGCAGTACAAATTTTGCGACCCACGGCCCCTATATACATACAATCTTAGCCTATGCTTACTAGTGACTATCGCGGGTTAGTTCATAAGACAAGGACATACAAACTTCTGTCTCTGTCTACCAAATTCGTTAGTGTAACACTTATGTCCACCCTCCTAACATCGAGATACTGAGGGAGACGACCTATTGTTTATGTTCTATCTCTGTCTACACATTTCTAAACCTACCTACAGAAAATGTGATATTTCCCACTCACAACATTCTACCTCTGTGGGTGTCCTACCTACCCTCCGAATGTGCGAGATGGGCGACAGAGATAGTCTGCAGGTTCTACCGGTCCCACCCTCCAGTTCCGTCGATTCCCTGGTAGGGTGAGACAACCTTACAGGGTCTCTTTCACACCCGTTTACCAAATACCATACAAACCTAGTTACCTTTATTAGCCCTACCAGCCTACCTAGTTGCAAGTGGGATATATCTAAACAAACTTTATTAAAATAAAACAATCCCTGCGCTAATTACATATGCCTTATAGCTAGGCCCTAATAGAAAATTAAGCTTTATTTACAAAACATTAAACTTATAACTATTACATCAAAATAGATTGGTTTGTCCGTAACAGATGTAATCAAGCGTTTTAAGGCTTCTGACTGGGATTTACGACAAGTATCATGCAATATTAGCCGCGACACATATTCAACGTGCTTAAGCACAGAGATACTTGTGTCACTAAAATTGGTTGAGATGACCACCTAAGTAAGTTACTTAACTTTGCTAATCACTACCAAAGCAATGTAATATAAACATACTGTTTGATAAAAGGCTAACAATTGTAGTAAGAAACTGTTCTTGCGCTGCTTCTTCTCGGCGCTAGCCCACAATATTTTCCCGAAGCAGTGGTAGGGTAAAAAAATAAATTGAGACGTGTAAAAGAGCTTAGTTTGCAGGAAGGAAGTAAATTGTATTTATTGGTTTTTATAGCGCTTGCCGCCACTGAGCTACAAGCATCTTCAATAACTTACAAGCAACTGCTCATAAAAGAGAACAAATATGTTAAATACTGTTTGATATTCTTTCGTCAGTGACTATATAAAGCTTTTATAATTATATTATTATAATGCAACTTTAAAATGTTTGTCTATTGCCCTATTTAGTTATTAGCTAACTTCATTTTAGGGGACCGTTTAAACACCCTTTGGTATGAGACCAACAGTATAATCTTATAAAATTATACTTAAATGCTCCCATACTAACTTTGTCAGTTAATCGGCTGTTCAGTATAAGGTTTACATTTTTCCCTTTTCTTTGTTGGTCCACAACAAATTTATTTATGGGATCACAGGGAAAGTTGTTGGGTTGTATTTGAGCAGTAGAATTAACCCATCCAAGTAAGTCAACTAATACATTGCAATACATGGCTTTTTGAAGTAATTTTGATGATCATTCGTCATAATCAGCCCACGTCAGTGCACTGCTGCACATAGCTAATTCCACATGCCCAATGCACGCCACTGAGCCCGATCCTCGGCTACTCTCTTCGATCCACCACCAGCAGCCTTGAGTATATCATCACTCCACCTTGTCTGAGGACGCCTCACGCTGCGCTTGCCTAGTTGCGGTCTTCACTTAAGATCACGTCTACCTCATCGGTTATCGGTTCTACGGTAAATCGCAGCACAGCATTACATTAATTAATTAATTTAAACTTCATTGTACTTTTAATCGTACAAAAGGTGGACTTAATGTCATGTGGCATTCTCTGCCAATCGTCAATTTCAATTACTAAACGTTACATTTCAATTACCCAATTATCAAAATGGGCCTTTTTTAGTGTTAGCTGTTAATTTTGATATAAACTTTTAAGTAATTTTATTATAACCGGATTAGTGACATTAATGTTTTATTGTCATAATATTATTGCATTTCATTTGTCATTATTGTCGATCGATAGTAAATCACTAAACCAAATAAAACCCGTAAACCCGTTTTATCTCGCTTTAAAATGTCTCTTGGGTAGCGAAATGATAAATTAGATGAGATGGAACCACACACACCTATAGCATGTTGTGCTCTACAATAATTCCCGTGTGTATAATATCTTTTCGAGTTGGAGATTGAATTTTATATAACTGCTGGATTCGTATTAATATCGAGTTAGTGTATCGGTTTTCCTATAACTACGCTCTCTTAGGTAGCTTATTGGGGACCTTAATCGATAAAATACAGATTACAGAGGAAATATGTTATTTTACTAGGTAGCATATCAAGGCAAGAATGTCGAATTAATAAATTGACTTACAGACATTTTATTAATTCGACAAGTAGGCAATATATTTCCGTAGAGCAACGCGAACCTACATTTTAAGACTAACCCAAGCTGTAATTTAGTGTAATGATTAATGAACTCATAATAAACCTAACTACACATTAACTTTGTTTTTGCAGTTCCGGATCTATACGATCAATACCTCTACTGTTGGGAGGCCTGAACGAGCCATTAATCGGTACTTTGTAAGAAATCTATAACTTAGTGTTCTTCCTAGACACCTGATGATCGCGTGCAGAATCCAAAACTCAATTATGTAAAATACGGTGATATACGCATCCCCTCTGCGCGATTCTGACAATTAGAGAGAAAGAATAAAAATTTAACAAATAAACATAAAAGTATATCTACAACATCTCAAATGTATGTATTTTGGTAACATTTCTACCTGCACCTACTAATCACATTTTCACCTTAAAGATGACGCGATAGTTAAAACAGGCAATATTGTACCTATTTCATTAAATTCATCCATTTAATACAAGTAAAACAAACCTCAAAGATTATCTCCTCTATTTGTTATACTGGCATGCCAAGAGTGCTTCACAAACAATTTATACACATTTTGCGCGCGCTAAATTAAAAAAGTTCGCAATCACTCTGGCCTAAAAACAAATTAAAAATACGTCGAGTTTACAATTGTAGAAAAAGTTAACGCACACGTATACGTACCCAAAAGTACACTCCATGCAGTTTAAAGAGCCTTGTCAAAGTGAAAGTCTATAATCGAATTCGCTTGTAGAAAAGTCGTACATATTGGAAATGACATTAGCATGTTTTGATATATTGTTTGAAGTAAGGTGGGGTAAGAGTAAAACTTTTCAATGTAATAAAAAAAATATATTTAAAAACAAGACTGCCGTTAATTCAAGCGAACTAAAAAGTTAGAAATAAATAGTGATTTCTCCCCCCTCCTCCGCGCATCAGTTTCCTCAGTGCTGAGGTCGTGATTGGCTCGATTGCGGACTATCTGGCGCCATCTGCTTTGGTCAATCGCAGAGTGCAGATTTATCATCATGGATTCTAGAGTCTCGTCTTGCGGATCTGCTCAGTTCAACGCGTCGGGTTTCTTTCTCTTGGTCTCATAATCATAATCATAATCATAAATATTTATTGTGGAGCATAGGTGTGTATATTGGTCTTACAAGGGTTTATTTTAGAACTTACCGTGTCCTGCCTTCTTAGCGTACAATTAAATTAAAAACACAGGTTCTAACAAATTTAAAAAAGTCGGATTTTCAGAAATCTCTTGCTTTTGACTTTGCCGTCCGTCGTGACCGTCACGTCAATTTGTCACCGTCAATTTGAACAGACTAGCAATAAAATTGTGAATACAGTAGGAAAAAATTTACAGCCGTCATTTGGCATACAAAGGGATAATAGAATAGTTATAAAGGTGCACTGCAAACAATTTCCTATTGTATTCACAATTTATATCTAACTTTTAGTTCGCTTTTGATAGCGGAAGCGGTGTATTTTTAAAAAATATATTATTTTATTATTATTAATGAGTATACAAACAATAGGTTTTTCGTTTGGAAACACAAATACTCCCGCCATTATGACGTCAGGTTGGCGGCTTACTTTCTTTTTGTACTATCTCTGCATTCTAAAAGGTCTTGATTTTTATATTTTTAGGTAGAATGAAGGTAGATTCGACTCATTTTTATTTCAAGCTGATTCGTAACGTTGCTCCCGCTATTCTGATGCACACGCTCTGTTCCGCCAAAGTGAGTGTTATTTTTTGTCTTTACAATGAAAATGGGTGCTATACTTGTAACAGAAACAGAAAACAAAGTTGCAATGTACTGTTTCACCAATTAAAATTTGTGGAGGACGCCGAACTGAAAATTATACATGAAGAGTGAGATTAGGGTGACCAGATAACTACCAGTTACCAGTTAGCTGGCTTTATTTAGGTCACAGTTTTGTCTTGTTTTCGTTGAGTGAACTTTAGATAGAGCGTTATATCATTTGTAGTGTAGCTTGGGTTTTCACACATCTATTGCTATGTTTTTTTAAATCATATTTGTACCTACTTAGTTCTCTTTATTGTAAAATTTACTCTGACCAAGGAAATCCAAAAATTTTCACATTCAGTATAGGTATTTAGTATAGTATTTTAGTATATACGAACACTAGTTTGAATTTAGGATAATGTCAGGGGCTTAATTTTTTGCAGTAAAACAAGTAATTGGGAATCTATGTAAATAGAGGTAAAGTCGATAATAACAAATATTTTTACAGATTTATAATACGTTTATTTTCAAATAAAACGCGTACATGTAGTGTATGTAGTGTATGTAGTGTGACCTGCATATCGCGACCAACGATAATTTATTTCTAATGTGGTCTGTCGTCACCGTAACAATTTTTTAAATAAAACTCTAAAGATGCAAGTCACGTCCCAATCGCTAAAAATAAGTCCCCTGAAACGTGAAAACGTGGTGTTCCAATAGGTAGCCGGGCCTGTCCTCGGCGATTAATATTAATGAACTGTGACACGCCGTTCAACATCGTCTGCCGCTATGTTTCTTTTGATTGTAAATTCTGAGCTTTGTACTTGTTGCATAGTAAACGACCACGCAAAAATATCCCGGGAAATTTTCACCCCGTATAATGTACCGGTTTAATGAACGTAAAAGCTTTAGATCTCGCTTTAGATTTTCACCGAACATATTCAGAATTTCAAATGTTATTACTTTCAATATTATTCCTTTTGAAAATGGACACAAAGGGGCTCTTTCTTAAACATTAGTGAATGGTGCATTATTATATGTACCTATTTAATTATGCAGTGTATTTGGTTACAAGGTAGCGATTATTTAGGGATATAATTTACCTTATTTTATCGACAAAACACCGCTTCAACAAGTTTTCCGACTCGGTGTTGACAAATCTGGATTAGATTTGGTATTTAAATCAGCTTGCAGTAAAATAAAGTTATGATTATGGAAATGCGTTAGATTTGTATAAACTCGATGGTTCCTGACAATACTCGCCAATTCGCTACTAACTGTAAACAATAGTGTTGATACCAACTTAATATGAAAAATTGCAATTGGTGAATAAATACTTTACAATAAACAATATTAAATGTGATTCTAAAAGGAAAATAGTATAGAAATAGTCTTAGAGTAAATAAATACTGCTATGGTGATCTCTTAGAAGAAATTCAGAGTGGAGGACACGCTTCATGTTATATTTTTATTATTAGGAAATATACGTCGTATTTTGCACGTACGCATCTATCACTGGCAGCATTATGTTAATCTTATTTTGGGGCCTATTGACTAATGGTACTTATTCAATTTGGAACGGGCAAATTGTATCGCGTTACCGTGTAAGATACATCATTGAATTATCATCACTCCAAATGTCATTTACTTTGGCATGTGACAGGATCTCAATTGAATTTTCCCGGGGCTCGAATAAAAATGGAACATTAAGTGGTGGGACAAGGTACCTACTGAAATGTTTATGAACGTGACTTTTCTACTGATGCTGATCGGTTATTGCCTACCTTTTACTAAACTGAATGTTGTGTGTACGGAATAGTGATCTATATGGGGTGAACTATAGAAAAACTTTTTGTTTCTGATGCTGCTGTTCACATACAACAACAGTTCCCATCATGGGACTAACGTTGAAATCTCAAAGTAGCACTTACCTTACTTATTACTAATCCGATTCTTTTTGCAAGACCTGTCCCTAAAGTAGAATAGGACATTTAATAATTTCATCATCATCGTACATTTCTAGGTATACATAAAACATAAACATAAACCAGTGTGTGTTACCAGTGATGACATAAGGAACTGACACGTGGCCTCTCACTATGGGCCTCATAAGAAAGCTCAAGGTTGCGTGCTATGGAAAGGGCTATGCTCGGTGTTTCTTTGCGAGATCAAATCAGGAATGAGGAGATTCGTAATCGAACAAAAGTCGCTAACATAGCCCAACGGATTAGCAAGCTGAAGTGGCAGTGGGCGGGGCACAGCACGTAGAACTGACTTCTGATGGGGCAGAAAGGTTCTGGAATGGAGGCCACGTACCGGCAAGCGCAGCGTAGGACGTCCACCTACAAGGTGGATAGATGACCTGGTAAAGGTTGCAGGAAACCGCTAGATGCGGGTCGCTTCCAACCGGCCAATCTGGAAGTCACTGGGGGAGGCCTATGTTCAGCAGTGGACGTTCTATGGCTAAAATGATGATGATGATAAAACATAAGAAATTGGAGAAGCATGTAGTTCAGTGCCAGCAGAGCTTTGGTAGGTAGAAAACCCGAGTCCCTTAACGTTTAACACGGATTACTGCGCTACTACTCCAATCAAGTCATCACTTGAACTAGTCGTTACGAAGAAGTCGAAGACTACGGTGTGGTGGTCCGCGGCTTCGCGCTCCAATATATTGCCAAGCAGTTGCGGGTTCGAATCCCGCAAGGGATATGGGGTTTGTGTGAGCATTTGTTCCTCAGTCATGGATATATATAAATGTATTTATGTACAACGATGACGATGAAATTATTAAATGTCCTATTCTACTTTAGGGACAGGTCTTGCAAAAATAATCGGAGTAGTATTAAGTAAGGTAAGTGCTATTTTGAGATTTAAACGTTAGTCCCATGATGGGAACTGTTGTTGTATGTGAACAGCAGTATGAGAAACAAAAAGTTTTGCTATAGTTCAACCCATATAGATCATTAATTCGTACACACCCGTTACCAGTTATCTAGTCGCCATGATGATTGGTGTACTTTTGAAAAGAATGTATTACTATTTATTTAGCCTAGTCAGCAGCAGTTACGCAACTTAATTATTTAGGGTTACTCACTTGCCTTACAACACCAGTATTCCAATCCGCCACCGTTCAAATTACCTCATAGTCTGGGCAAGGCATGTGCCCAGTGGGACATACTCGTATATGGGCCTACTATACGTAACAAATTATTTAGATGTACTTAGGAATTCATTTTTATATTTAAGCAGAAGTAAGTACCTACTATATCGTGCCATTACAATAATTACACTGTGCAAATGTAGAAAAAAATATTGACATAGTATAGTCTTACGTTTGACTGCTGATATGTTTATAAATAGTTTAATAGCTTTTACTAAGGAATATTTTGTTCAATCCCGTTACCATAAAGGCTCAGTAGTATGAGTTATTAAAACCATTGTATTAATAATTAGCTGGTTAATATTATGTACCCAGCTCTTTGTCTACCGAAGAATGGGGCTGTGTTTTGGCAAGCTAGATATTTAGCATTCTAGTGTACCCATTTCGAGGAACGAATACCTTTGATAACGCTCCACTGTTACTCGTACCTAAGTTACAAGGTCTGGCATTATTATAAGTTATCTTTGCACCTGTTTTAATGAAATGTTTGCGGTTTGTAATAATTTGACGTACTTAAATGCAATTATAGTAGCTTGTGTTTGGTGCTTAAAACAATAGGCTTGAATCATTGTTCTTTTTTTTGTGTCGACGGCCGGCCATCTAAAATATATGTGTGTGACTATTACTTTAAATATATAATGGATTTGTTTTATCAGAAATAAACCATTATTTAATTAAGGGGGTAGCACAAACTTAATGACAACGGTTATAAATTATATCCTCTCTCGTGAATTAGGGTTTAATAAGTCAAAACTGTATCAAAATCCCTATACAGATTGACCACATATTATTTTATTGTATACCAGCTTTTGCCTGCGACTTCGTCTGCATTGGCCTAACCCGGATAAAAAGTATCCTATGGTTTATCAGTATTCCAAATTTCATCAAATTCCATTCGGTAGTTTTACCGTGATAGAGTAACAAAGATCCATACATCCTCACAAACTCGCATTTATAATATACTTGCTGTCCCGGCAAACTTCGTATCGCTTCTTCCAAACTTTTTTTTTTTCGTTTTTTCCCGATGTTTTATAAGTTATTCTGCCTGCTAATCGGAGCGGAGACAAATCTAACAAATCAGAGATCATAAAAATCGGTCCAGTCGTTATTGACTTATAAATGGTGTCACTAACTCGACTTAGTTTTATATATACAGATTATTTTTCATAGGCAGAACAATCGATCAACGCAGTGATGATCTTCTATTTAAAACACTTAATATGTAGTGGTAAGTACAGTCAACGGCAGGTCAACCTACCCAAAAAGTTAAAGGTCACTGAACTGATTTCCAACTTTAAGTCCAACACGTAGAGATCATTATGAATTGACAATATTTAACGTTTTGTGGAAGGTTGACGAGCTGTTGTCTGTACCTATACGAAATTATTCACAGATTTGTTTGGAACTGTCAGATTACATGGGTCGAAGGTTCTTAATTTTAACAGAACCAAAAATATAAAATTTGCAAAATATTCTTACCTTAAAAATGCTCGTCGCTTTTGCAGAAATTGCAGGAACGAACGCCTTCATTAATTAATGTTGTGTCTGTTTTTTATAAATAATATTTCTGTTGGCAACACTGCTATCTCTGGGGATTGATATTCGCGCCAGTCCTATTTTCAGTCTCATTAAAAATACCTGCATCAAGACGGATTTAATTAAGATTGAAACGAAAAAACAACAAATATTTATCTTGTTGATAGGTTTGTATTCAAACTAAATTCTTAAGATTTTACACTATTTTTTAATTTTACTAGATGTTAAAATAACTTAAATGAAAGGTTGTTATGAAAAATAATTTAAAGTACAATTCATTTTTTTACTTTTTCATTATTTTATGTTTAAAAACAGATTGTGGTAATCAGAAATTGAATATGACGGATAAAAAATAGAAAAGAGAGTCATTTTCTTAACTCACTTTGTATTTTCTCAACATCGGTCACTTAGAAGGATGTTAATAAATTCGTAAAAAGCTACCGGTTCTCAAGGAATGACGGCATTAATCATTCGCAGTACCCACCGAAAAGCCACGTCAATGAATAAACAAGAGGAATATAAAATATTTACCAATTTTTCGGACACCTGCGAAACTCGAAGCGGAATAAAACTGGAAAGATAAGATGATGGATTAAATAAAACGACGTCAAACCGCTGAACGCACAAAGTGAGAGAACAAAATGCGGGGAAACAGAAGATAAAGCAAAATGGCGGGCGGGTTCGCGCCACCACGGAAAATAATGTCTTAGAGGGAAATTACTATGAAGCCTGTGGAATACGTCGACTTTAGTGCACAGAGAAAGGCGCGAGTGTGAGGGCTAAGTGCCTTTTTTCCAAGTTATTTGACGTGTCTCTCCCTTTGCTCATGTTCTTGGTGTTTGCAAAAAATATCGCGTATTGCGAGCTGTTGAGCGGCTCCAGTTCGCTAGAAATGTAATAATTTCTAGAATAGAATGATTTGCAGTAAGTTTCATTCTAAAAAGTTTACAACTTGACTCTTTTTGTATTAGATGTTCTAAGCGGAATTTCAATTGTGTTTATCGTTAATTTGTTTTCTTGCATCCACAATGCAGTTAATTATATAAAACGTTGCCAAATGTTACTGAACAGCAAAGAATATTAAAAAAATAAAACCGACTTCAAAACACTGAAATGCTAAAAATAATCCTAACACTTAAGTACCTAATCAGTTACTTTTGGAGTCGGTGCCAGCCGATGAGAGATTCAATGTTTTTGTTTGCACCGACTCCAAAAGTAACTGATTAGGTACTTAAGTGTTAGGATTATTTTTAGCATTTCAGTGTTTTGAAGTCGGTTTTATTTTTTTAAATAAAATTTACTTATTTCATCAATTTTTAGTGATAAATCCAAATCTAACTGCTGAACACCGATTTCAAACCCTATTTTCCTACCCTTATGGGTGATTTTTATTTTGCAAACTTTTATCATATTATCTTTGAAGTATAAGCTATTCAATAAAACAAAAATCATTAAAATCGGCTCATATTTGTCGAAGATAGGTAACAAGAACCACAACCAAAATATTATCTGGGTATATATTTGTTGATTTTCTCAAAAAGTTCTAAATCAATTTCGGTAAAATTTATATGGGACCACCTCTGAAGTATGATCTACCAAACAAAAAAAGAATCATTAAAATCGATTCATAATTGGCGGAGTAATCGCGTAACAAATATACAAAAAAAAAAAAAAAAAAACATACAGTCGAATTGAGAACCTCCTCCTTTTTTGAAGTCGGTTGAAAATAGTTTAATTGCAATTCTACTTTATAATGCAAAAAATTTACCTACAAAGTTTATTTTTTATCGATGTTTAGTAGAAAATACAAGGAAATCATACCTAAAGGGTACTTCCCGTTGACCTAGAATTAAATATGAGTTTGTTGAGGAAAATCATTAATTAAGCATCACATTATATTTATTCTTTAATTTACTTTTGCTGTCAAGAACAATTTTGTACGGAATCCTTGACGCTTAGGTCTGACCTGACATGTCTAGCTTCTAAACAGGATGAATTTTTATTAGTGTAAAATACTTAAGAGTTTGTATTATAGGTCATCATTATCGTTTAGCCAAAGGACGTCCACTGTTGAACATAGGCCTCCCCCATTGACTTCCAGATTGGCCGGTTGTGTATAGGTACTTGTTGTGTATGTGCCGTGTTGGGACAGCCGTAAATAATAAACTTCCCCAACGTCAATAGGAGATGTGTCGTAAGAGGCACCTAATTCCTGTAGAACGAGACGGGCAGCAGCGTCTTCGTGCGAAATCTTAAAAAACGGCAAACTGAGTGCCAAGCGTGGCGAGTATTGGCAATCCCCCCCCCCCCGATGATAAGTCATTAGGGGAGGCCTTTGATCAGCAGTAGACGTCCTATGGCTGACATGATGATGACGATATAGGTACTCATGATGAAAAACAACTTTGCCCAAGGAACTACTTACCTACCTATCTCAACTTAATGTTGTTAGTGTACAAAACCATTTCTTTACGGCAAAATGAAGTGAAATGAAATAGATAATTAGTTTTTTGGGAAAGGTTATATAAATAGGAGTAAAAACAAAACTAAGTATTTTACATTAATTAAAATGTCTCTGTCTTTTGACATTTTGATTGATGATTTGATGTATTGATTGATATTATTAAATAATTATGTATCCTAATAAACTTGCTTTTTAAAATTTTAATGTAAATATTATGACTATAACAACCTATAATAGTTTTATACCATAAATAAAATTTTATCTCTATATCTTCGACCAAATCTTAATAAAAAAGAGATATTGATACCATTCTTATTTATTGAGTTTCAGGACACAATCCTTTAAAAAAAGAACGTTTCAAATTCTACTTTATTTTTTGTTTACATATTTTTTTGGCTTGTGAGAATTTAGTTAGTAAGTAATATATCTGATTGACTTTAAAAAAAGTTAATTTTGACTGACTCAAAATTAAATTAACGCTTTCAATAACTTACTGCATTTTACCTCATTTGTTTTACAATGTGAGCGGGCTGAAGTCACGTTAATATTCGCAAGTATGTCGTAAATATGGCACCTATTTCGTAAAGATTCCCGCGCCTAATTACGCACAAGCTTTGTGAGTATGTTCAAGCAAGATTAACGACGTGGTTTCCGAGGGCACGATGATGGGCCTTATATTTTATGCAATGAGAATTTGTCTGTGATTTTTACGGCTTTATGTCTATGCCATTTAATTAAGTAAAGCTAATTATATCTATTTCCTTTAAATTCTAAGACTCGAGTACCTACCTAAAGAGCAACACAGTAATACACAGCTTGCAATTCATGACGTATATAAGCGTTACGAAGTAGTGTGTTAGTAAGTCTTTGGCCATCTATTGTGAAATTGTACTTTGCAAATTATTTAAAAATAAGAAATAGTTTTATTAAAATGCACATTTATTTACGATTACATTGTAGTGGCTCGACGCTAGCATTTTTGCACCGTGTGCAGTTTCAGGACACATGGCAGTCGTCACTCGACGCGCTTCCCGACCATCTGAATTGATTATGTATTTATATGGTGCACCAGTAAACTTATTCGTCAATAAATCTAGACTTCTCATTTACCACCACCGCATAGTCGAGCCTTACATATATAAAGCCTCAACAAGATAAAAAAAATTGTGACTGTGTAAGGACGTCTTTGTTTTTTCCAGAAATCTTATAATTATTTACAGACCGTGGTTCTGTAAATAATTATAAGATTTCTGACTGTTCAACAGTAGCCAAATTTAAGAAGGCGTTTGTGTTTATCAATGTGGTCAACGTTTTCTATAGGTTACTAGCTGTCCCGGCAAACTTCGTACCGCCCGTGTGTTTTGTGATTTTTAGGTGTATTTTATAGATATTCTGCTATTCGGGGCGAAGATAAATTTAACAAATCCAAGATCATTAAAATCGGTCTAGCGGTTCTTGACTTATAAATGGTGTAACTAACCCGACTTTGTTTTATATATATAGATTATTAAAATCGTTTTTTTTTATTGTTTCTTCATACCAACTAACGCTCTACCTCTATAATAATGTATGAAGTAACAAAATATTTTTTTATGATTCCGATATTGATCCGATAGTAAAAGTTGTTTGTATTGATAAACACATTCGCCTCCTTAAAGGCTACTGTTTCAAATCACCCCCTGTATTTACAGTTTTATCATCAACATCATTACAGCCACAAGAAGTCCACTGCTGAACATAGGCCTCCCCAAGTGATTTCCAGATTGGCCGGTTGAAAGCGGTCTGCATCCAGCGGCTTCCTGCAACCTTTACAGGTCCTCTGTCCACCGTACGTGGCCTCCATTCTAGAACCTTTCTGCCCCATCGGCCGTCAGTTCTACGTGCTATGTGCCCCGCCCACTGTGCCACTTCAGCTTGCTGGGCTATGTCAACGACTTTTGTTCGTTTACGAATCTCTTCATTCCTGATCTCCAAAGCCTAGGCCAATTTACTAAGTATGTTCGACAAATTGGCTATAGGGTCAAAAAATAATTCATTTGACAATAAAAAAACAAGACAAATAAAATATTGAAGCTTTTATTTACAAAATTACCAACATATAATATCACTTTGGGAATTTGCAGGTTTACTTACATAACGCCGTTAATATACACATACCTTTACAATACTAATTCATAAAAACAATATAGTGGTTACAATTCCTCCATCGTTTATTTATTAGAACCCTACTTTTTGGTAGGTTTAAATGCTCAAAGATACAAGTAGGTACATTATGGAAGTAGGTACAGATAATAAAATATCAAGGCTAATCTTATTTACTCAATGATTTTACAACTGATATTTTCATTAAAATTATGATATACAATTAGAAAATATATTTTAATATATGAAGATCAAAAATATTTGGAGATGAATTTGCTCAAAGCTTTGCTTTAACTTATTTAAAGTATCTAACTGACATATTTTCAGTTTTTAAGTTAACTTATCACATTCTGAAAATATGTTAGTAAGCTTAGAAATAACTTTAATGAAATCTATTAAAAACTCAATTACATTGAGAAACAATATGCACGATATTTTTTACAAGCTATAGCATAATCAATATTTTTTTATAATAAGACCTAACTATAGAGCTAAGTCATATATAAAATAATGTCAACTGTATAAAATTGTGTTTATTATTACTTTTATTAATAGGTGTATTTAATAAAATAGAAATATAATAGTGAGTTTATTTGTAAAGGAACTTTTGTAATTCCTTACTTTTAAAATATAGTACCAGTTTATTGATACAAATAATACAAAAGGCAATAAATAAAACATGGACCTTGTCTAAATCTTTATGTATTTAAAGTGTTGTTTTTTTTGTTAAATTTGATTGGCCGGGACCTAACTATGACTCTAAACAGTACTTATCTGTTTAGAATTCATGTAGGGACTCCTATAGATATAAAAATTAAGTTATACAATACCGGCTATTCAACGGGTACAAAGATTGTAACGAGGTCATTGGATGTCACTATTGTACAAAATATATAGTTTAATTACGAAGAAAAATCCACAGGTACCTATAACGAACTGAATTAAATATAATAATATTTGGCCTTGAACTATTACTAAAAAGCGTAATTTACATTTATTGTCACAGGTGTGAGAAGAAAACGACAAAAATTATACAAACTGAAAGAATAGCTAAGTATTTCTATACAGTATGCTCATATTTACAGTAGTCATTAAAGTATTTATATTACAAATATCGTAGATAATATTAACAATTTTGAGAGTAACTTTACAAACATGACATTCTTCATGACATAGATATGTTTCAGACTTTACATTAAATAATAACCTTTCACATCCTATCACAAAATTCATGTAGAGTTTCAGGATTTACTCAATATCTAAAGCTGGTGTTAAAATTATCATTATTTTAAGGTTTTATACAATGAGTCCACTTGACAATAATAATTATTAACATTCGCAACTCGGCGTTTATTATTATTTTAATAATTCAATTATCTTTGCCACTGTTTAAAAATATAATAAACATGGCAGGTATTATGTAAGTTTGATAAACCTTTCGTAGAACAAACCATAATAAGTGCAGAAGTGTGTTTCCATCGCGCAATTTTGTTTCTGCAAAAGTCATTGCATCGCGTGGTCTGTAAGGCAAATTAAAACTATATTTTCTGTAAGTTTTAAAAGGCTGAAGTTTCTGGTGCCGCTATGATTCGTATCGTGTTAGACTTTTTATATGGACATCGATCTATAAACATGCCCATGTTTTAACCCTTAAGCAGGTATGAATTTTTAAAATATTTATTGGTTTACAATCTTATCGCAAAAGCATAAAGTCCAAATTATGGTGGCAGCTCTTTGGCCACCACTGGTTAAACAACTGCAAACAAAGTTATTTCCATTTGAATTGTATCTTAGGTTTGGATTTATTTAGTGTCTTTAGTAACAAGAATGAAGCAATATGCATATCTTAAAATTAACAATATATTTTTTCTGCGAATATTTTTTTTATTTACATATTTTAATGGTATAGGTATAGGTATGCTTAGAACGGGCTGTAGGAATTAGAAATCCATTAATGTAGGTTTATTGATTTTAAAAAATACTACATAATACAGTATAATTGGTAATACGAGTAGTGCTATGACAATTACTTGTATACTGCCTCATTACAAAAATGGTTTCTAATTAAAATTAAAAGTAGCCTTTCAAAGTTTTTACTTATATTATTGTAGTACACATGAAGTCATCCTAACGAAAAAAAATGGTAACACATTAAAAAATATGTTTATATCTTATCAGACCACGAGAGCTACTAAATAGTATATCAGTCTTTTCTCAATGTGGTCAAGACAATCAGTAACAAATGCGACAGAGGCAATAACAAATTGTAACGTTTAATGTTATATCGTTTGTTTATTATTATTATAAATTAATAATAAAATATTAATTTTTATGATGTTTCTGCTACACAAATAAAAACTCTAGTACAACATTGTAGTTACAGAAAAGTAACTTTCATTTTGGTGCTGGCAAGGAAAGTGCAGCAGAAACATGCCAAAGAATAATATAGAGATCGGAGACAACAAACTTAAAAAATATATATACAGTATGTTAAGTCACGGAAGACGTTCCGTTATCCCTAATAATATAGCGTCCATACATACTAAAAAAATATTCCCATTTAAATAACCCATAGTTAATTTTAAAATTTCGAAATGATGAACGTCCGACCTTTTTCTCACTGTGCGAGCAAGATAGAAAGCGACGTTGCCAGTTTGCGCATTGTAATTACACTGGTTACTATTCCGCGTTACGATTTTGGTTTTAAACAGACGTATCAATGAATTTTTATTTTTTGGATTTTGAATTTTTAAAATTTTTATTTTTGAAAATTTACATTTTTATTTTAATTTACTAATGATGTAGATAAACTGGCTGAAGGGAACGCCCTCTGTTATTTTACATACTGTATGTATATTTATATAACCAAATTAAGAACCTCCTCCTTTTTTTAAGTCGGTTCATAAAGGACCAGCCTAACCATGAGATCTAGGTTTATAGTAAGTTTTTAGGTGTTACTTCAATCGTTTTTTTTTCTGTAAAGGGTTTGACGTAATAAAAACAACATAGCTTAAGTTTTGTTTAGCGTTTCAAGTTATGTCTCACTTCTTATACGAATACTCGTAACACATTTTATGAATAGTAATAATGTTGTGATATTCACCACGTGCTCGCATTTCGGAGCTTTGTAAAAGTTTCACTGTAAAAGCCGACGCCTTATGAAAGGCATGCACTTTTTTCAGGCGTGCATTCCGCCTAGCAAACAGGAAAACTATTGTTTATGTAACCGTAAGAGATATTAACGTTTCATTTAACAGCTCCATGTAGGAGTATACACATATAAATGCAGCTACGCTTTAGTTTCTAAATCACGCAGCGTTTGGTTGAGATTTTGTGACTATGATTGAATAATAATAATAAAAATTGATTTTTCTTTCCACCAAAATACATGGCAAGTATTACAGGAAAACATTTGTAGGAATAGGTATTTAATGCCAAACATAGTGACAATATAAACAAGACAGACGCGTCAAAAATAACATGTTTGTGGATCGCTGGTGCCCGTGGTAGGTAAGAAACCTGTGGTATGGGTTGCCCCTAGGAAACCAGAATGAAGAAATCTTGGATTTAAATAACTTATTTTTGTTTCATTTTTTTAAATAGTTTTATTTCAACTTCGTTGCGGGTTGCGGGTTCATATCTCGCAAGGGGCAAATATTTGTGTGATGTGCACGAGCCTTTGTACCTAAGTCATGGATTATAAAAGTATGTTTATCCGCTATCTAGTCGCCATAGAACAAGCGTTGCTTAATTTGGGGGTAGATAATTTGTGTGATTATGGAAACAATTTATTTATATTTATTTAAACTGCATTACTCGTTTAAATCACACAAAGATTTTGATGGACATAACGTGGGCCCTTAATAATAATAGTTGTAACTTTCGCCATTTTTATAACATTATATTTAGTCAAGTACTATAAAGTATGTACAATCAACATATGCAAAGATACATTAAATACACTAGCCTTCGCTTCGTTATTGAATATAATCGTTTATATGACATAAGATTGCGTAAGAAACAGTAAACATGGAAGACAAAAAATGAAATAAAACAAGAAACAATCGTTTCCCAAAATTTTTTAAATTATGAGACCCTAACATTTCATAAAAAATCTTATATGCACATGTATAAAATCTTCTTAAGTTACATTCCTAATCTATTTACAATATATATCTAACTACCTCTATAACGTTGTTTCAAGACATTCCATAAAATAAGAACCTTAGGTATGTCCCTTGACACTTGTTAGTGAAGTTTTTAACTTTGCGCTTATTAAATGAGGTAAATGAAAATCCTTTTTACAATAATTGTAAAAAATATTACCAGTAAAAATAACGTAATAGATTTTTTTAAAATAAAATAATTGTTATTTAATAGATAGTTGTAGCATTTACACACAAATGCTTGATCTTATGTACTGGAAATAAGCTAATATTTCAAGTAAACTCAAAACCATATAGGGTTACTAAGTACAACATGCTGTGTATTAAGTTATTTACAAGACGAATAATAATGAAAAAAGAATTATAAATCAATGAAACTAACGTTGTGTTTTTTTTAAATTTGAAAACAGAATTTTTGTCCTCTATCAATAGTTTTGGCAATTGACATACTTACTGTTTTACTTTCTTTGTTTCCAATAGAGATTGCTAATAACAATTATAATTTTAAATTTTATTAACATAGTTTGTAAACAGTGTATTTTAAATTGCGACCAAATAATAAAATTAAGTTTCCGTTCAGGGTTCAATTGGAGAACGATCAAAAAATTCAAACCTAACCTAAACCTGGTTCCAAATGATTGATCTTCTGGCACTATTATTTACGTTGAAAAAAACAAAATAATGTTTCAGTCCAAATTTTGTGTAAATCGAAATTTATGAGAGTTGTGCAAGTGCCCATAAAAGGGAGCGAGAAGATTGTAATTACATAAAATATTTATTTTACTGCCTTTAATATTATAAAGTGATCACATCTCTAAGAGAATTGGATATAGGTGCTAGCAGGTCAATCGAATTAGCCGAGCTACACGCTTCGTTTAGGACTTGAAGCTTTATGTAATTTCATAGCCTCTTAATTACTTTTGCAATAAAACTAGATTAATAAATTTAAAGAAATCGGTAGAAATAAACAATGTGAAGTAATTATGCTTTTAAGCATGTATTATCTGTTGCAATAATGACTGCTTGTTTCACAAAATTATTTAATAACAATGATGACACAATATCGGCACAATGTATAAGAAAAATAACCTATACATGTATTAGAAATCAAGATTTCAGAAATTCGTTTTTAGTAATTGTTGTAAGGTTCATTCTGAAAAGCGGGACGAATGCTTCGGGATGGATAGACATTGTTCGCTCGCTTCATTGTGGTCAAGACAGAAAAAAACCCTTTTGGTTAGATTGAAGTCAGAAAAACTAATCCACTTAATATATCACGGAACGCAATTCTCATAAACCAAAAAAAAAACCTATCCGATTTTTTATCAGGTTTTCATCTATCGGAAACAAAAAAGTATCGATACAATGGTTTGCAAAACTTATCTTATTTCCTTCGCTGCTTGCTCATGAGGGTTCTGACCCTCTTGAGATTTGTGATCGTGATCTCATCGTTTGGCTGAAGCTGCAGCGCTCGTCGGTACGAAGCCGCAGCAGCAGCATACTTGCCGTTTAAGTGTAGGATTGCACCGAGGTTGGAGTGGAATTCTGCATCCTATAACAGAAAATTTAGTTAAAATTCTAAATTGTATTTTTTTTAGGTCACGTGATTTTTCTGTAGTCTAAGAATGAGATTATAATTAAGATCGCTTGCAAGTCTAAATTGTCCTTAGTTGTCGACTCGACTGAATTAGTAGTTGATGTAGTGATTCCTTCAATTTCCGGGTCAGGTTAGTTTACAAAACGTTTTTTGTTTCAAAATTGGTTCAACTCTGGGTGCGCTGGTAGAGTCCCTTGACCAAATTCACTGTCTGGTTCAGCGTACAAATTAGTCACACCATAAAAAGTATACATTATTATTAACGTTAGGTTTTAATTAAAGAAATTTTTAAACAAATTTTATTGACAAAATACGACAATGCATTTTCTTTAAAAGCTAGGTAGTAAAATACAGGGTAAATATGAAATCATATTAATATATCTTTTGTAAATACTTCGGACTTGATCGGCTGCAGATGATTTTGATGCTGACGTAGGCCCCGTACTAAAATGTTTTAATATCAGCTAATTTAAAAATTATAACCTAAATCTTATAATCTATAGTGTGTGAGTCTTTATAAAGTGCACATAAGATGTTGGTTAAACTAGATTGTATCGTAATGATGGCAAAAAAGTATCATATGTTTTTAAGAACTTTTAATATCTACTTGCTTACATAAATACTTTATAAATTTTGTAGTAAGTGTGAACTTCTCTATCCTGTTGTTGTTAAAAAACATTTAGGTCAAGTAAAATATTCAAATCTATCACCAATATATTTTAAAATATTTTTTCCCATCGACAAAATAGGGATCACCTATTTTTATGTGCACTATACAAGGTTACATTGCAAAGGGGTGCCAAATTTAAAAAATAAGATCTATGGAACAATACAAAGAAGCGTCTTAATCGTTATTGTTTTTAAAAATCGTATGTAGAGAAAAATGGGCTAGTTTCCTAAAAAATCTAATTAGTCCGTAAGTTGGATTATCAGAAAAAATTGGACACGTATTTTTTCTTTTCTCAATCTAACAAAAAATGATGAAGATAGGTATAACCCGTTAAAGTTCCGCGTAACGTTACGCCTTGCGACACTTTTTAGCAAGGCGTGACGTCACGTGCTCACTTTGATGCGCTTTATCTTCGTAATTTTTTGTTTGATTGATGAAAGTCAAAATACGGGTCCAATGTTTTTTAATAATCTAACTGACGGACTAAATAAAATAATATTTTTTTGACCCAGGAAACTAGCCTATTCTTGTTTTTTCTTTGCAATGTAACCCTGTATAAAGACTCACGTTTTATATTATAATAATAGTTGTCCCTGCGAACTTCGTACCACTTCTTCATAAGTTTTTTTTTCGATGTTTTAATCCTTAGTTATTCTGCTATTTGGGGCGGATACAAATTTAACAAATTAAAGAAAAAACGGTCCAGCCGTTGTTGATTTATAATTAATCCGACTTTGTTTCATATATAAAAAAATATAGTATCTCATTTTTTACTTTTTACCAAAAGCGGGGCTTTCATATTACTAAAATGCATTCTTGTTGTTCGCCCATCTTTGCAAGGATTTATTCTGTTTCCTCTTTTACAGCCCACGGGAAGCTAAATAAAACTGTAGGTAACTTTTTTACCTTTTAAGTGTAACTTGTTTTTATTTGGGAGCTTCGTTCGTAAAAGAACCCGGGATCTCATTGTTTGAGAGTACTTTAATTATAAAGTAGGTTGTTTTTATAGAATTCTGAAAAACACAGTTTTCTTATTATCCCTACAGTTTTTCGTGAATATTTAACATGCGAAAAGATTACGTAAACAGATAAAACCTATGAAGTAGTATCGATGGGCTAACGCTTCTATCATTGCATTGCAACCAAGAAGTTAACTAGGTATTTTACAAGAACAATACTTGTATCCGACTACCAAAAAGGAGCATTATGATTTTAACCGTTGTCTAGGGGTATTCAGTTATACTTTATAGAAATTAATAGTACTCGACAATGCTTATAAATCATTTTTTCATTGTTTGTACGGACAAACCAAAATCATCATTATAATATATCGTAGAATCCTTGAAGCTTTTACAAAGCCAGATTCAGATATTTATAATTATCAACGATTTGACACAAGTAAATTCGTAGCTTTAACACACACTCACACCCATACAATCATGCTACGTAATGCAGTACTTATTTGGCATTTAGACGCCCAAGCTTTTGTACTTGATTTGTACTTTCTTAATTTTATTATTTAAGCATTAAGTAAGTGACTGTAACTCAACAACAACAAACTCCAGTTCAAACTCAAATCTCTAAGACAGGTTTTCACTTAGTTTGAATACTACCAGTAAAATGTAAGTTTTAAAAATCTTTCCTAAAATCCTAAAATAAATGATTGTGTTATTATTTTCATTATGTATTATTATTCTACGATTAGACTAGGTAGTACCAGAGTTCATCTAATGCCAGTTTTATTCAGGCACAATATTTTCACAAAATATTAAAAACCTAATTGTGCCATGTGCCAGAAAATACACCAATTTGATGGCCAAGGACAGCAAAATATATTTCTTCCCCTCTTTTTTGAAATTGTTTAGTAATGTCGGCTTAATTTTAAATTGCATTAAATTAAGTTAAACGAGAAATAACGTCAATAATCCAGAACAAATCAATGTAAAAAAAACAACAATCATTAAAGCATCAATGTATGTATTCTTTAATGTCATTTTTTTTTTCGATGTGCTACTTATAAATTTTTACATAATAAATACAGGTTGAGATTTTTTTATTCGGAATTTTATTATTCATATATTTCAGTACACATTGCTACACATGTTTTCCTGTATTTAACAGATCTCAGAAAAACATATAAAACGTCTATCTAAATTTTTTTTTATTTTGCAGTTTAAATATCTGTCTGTCAAAAATTGCCACTCAGATTATAAAAAAAAAACAAATGATCTCAAACATGTTCAGTGCCGGCAGTACATAAACATGAATAGAATTTGCAACGAAACATACGGTTTCATTCTATTTGCTTGCGAGTTGTATGTAGGTACGTTTAAATAGTGAAAAGACAAGTGAAAATAAGTTATAAAGGGTGATCATTTATTCTGTTAAGTAATCTAGTTCTGTGTAGGCTATAATGGTTCAGACTCCGGGAATTGTCTAATCTATGCTTTGCCCGCATCAGGCTGATGCCACACTACTTGTTGCCCAAGTAAGGGTTAAAGGTTTTATATAGGTTCCTCATGACATACAGCATCCCAAATGCTACAGAAGGCAGTCTATATAAATAACTCGATGAGGACCAAGTCTAACGTTGTAAAGTGAATTCTCAGGCTAATTATAGTAAACGTGACGTTAAACATTCTACTCGACTTGATCTGTGATATTGGCAAAGCCAGATATAATAAAGTCAGCAGAATTTAAAGAAAAGATGCTAGGTCCCTACATCAAGTCACATACCTACTTGTTTAAACATTATTATATATATTTTTTTTATCTTTATTTATCGATTGAACTACAATTATTGTTTTTGTGACTGTAAATCATACTGTTTACCTATTTCTTAAAAAAACAAGCGTGCTGTCAGCAGTGGTGGCAGCGCTTTGGTAATGATCACCAATATTTTTTGAGACACTGAATTTTTGCCTTTGCTAAAGGGAGATCATAACAAGGTTTGATACTTCACATCATATTGCAAAATTTAAATATCAGGTTAGTTGTTTCTTCCACATGTGGCTTTAGCCTTACAGTTGTCCATTTGTTACGTTAACCTTACAGCGTTTAGTTCTCCTCTAGGAATTCAACCTTCACAATAAATTACACGTGCGTGAGAATCTTGCACAGACCACAACACAATGGGATTACTCGTAACGTTGTATTTAAATTTAAAATGAAAGTTACAATTTGCTTATTCTGCACGTTTATTCCTATGTTACACGTTAATTATCTTAGGGCCCACCAAACACAAAGTTCTGCCAGATTAACTAATTTCATTGTTTTATTTCGATGTTAATTTTGTTAAAAAAAAATAGCACCAGAATCAGCCCTAACTAACCGGCTGAGCCTTTATTTATCTGCACCTACAGTTACGCACAAGCAATAAAAATATTGTAACACGTTGAACTATTTCCGAATTTATTTTAATACAATAAATTGCAAAATAAAGTATGCAATTGGAAAAAATAACCTATTTGTTTCAAAATTTATGAAAGATAAGTCTTTCATAGAATTAGGAAAAGAATTAGGACATTGTAAGACAATGTCCTAATTCTTTAGTTAACTTTCTCTAGGAGATGATTCTACAGCTCAGATACAACAACTTTTACTATGGAATCAACATCGAAATCTAATGATGATTGTGAAATTATGTATCTAAGATTTGCGGTTTACCTAATTACTCTAATCTAATCTTACATCAGCTCGGTAACTATTTGCTTTCGTGTACCACCGTGAAACGACACCACTCGAATCAGGCCCGGCAGCCGAAATCACGTGCGCTTTCCATCAGCTCTTGTTGCGCTTCTGCAGCCAGCAGCTTATTACAAAGTTGCTGCTGCAATAGGCCTTACTGGACACCTATTGGTACTTCAGGCTTTTTTTACTTATTAGATGCCGAGCTGTCACATGTGACCGCCTAAAAATAAATTTTCTATTGTTCTTGTTTTGCACGGCTTTGCAGTTACATAGCTAACACAGCTTTTTTAGACAGCAGACTGACACCGATGCACACAATATTTACGTACACTATCTATAAGCGTTAGTGACGATGCTGCAGCCAGTGAGTTGTTCGACAAAATTTTCCGCGATTTTTAAATCTTTATCTGCACTGTTTTTGTGTGGGCGAGAGTTGACAGGACTAGTCATTTCATACTAAATGTAAGTGAAACAATCACTAACTAGTTTCGGAGAAAGATGGTTCATATTGCTATTCTTTATATGTGCTCGATGTTACACACATACCTCAGGCTTCAATTGAACAGCTCTCGCGTACCACCGCTCAGCGGAACGGCACCGGCGCGCGTCGCGTAACGCTCGCGCTGCCGACGATGCGCGCGCGCTGTCCGCCGGCGCTAACTGCGCTGCTGCCACCAGCTGCTCCGCTGACTCACGTAGTCTTCGTTGTGACCTTAGAAACATTCCTACGCAAACAAAAGAAGTTTTTGATGTTATTAGCGTTTGATAATAAGACCCACGTTCATCAAGATCTTTTAGCTTCTAAATTTGACAAACTGTTAAATTAACTAATCCTTGTGTTAATTGAAATCAACGTGTAAATTTTCGTATTTAGAGAAAAGTTTAATAAAATTAAATTGTATTATTATGGGAAACAGTATTCCTTGTAGTAATCCTGTTAAAACATTGTATTAAACACTGTTAAAGTATTAATTATACTCTGTCTACTTATACGATGGTATACATCCGTCATACATGGTAAGACGAGGGAATTGCTTTAAAAGGATAATCTTCCCATTGAAATTATCAACTTTTAGGAACCTATGTCGAAATCGGAATAAAAAAGTTCATCCACGAAACTATGTTGGGGAATATTGGTCGATCGTTTATAAACTTTCGGACAAAGAGATTTTGTTTATAATAATTGGAAAACAAATGAGACAGGTTCATTATCATCATGATTATTTCAGCCATAGTCCACTGCTGAACGTAGGTCTCCCCCACGGACTTCCAGATTGGCACTAATTGTAGTGTCTTGTCCATGATCTTAGATGCGGAGTCTGGTTATTACATTTGAAATGTTTGCCACGTCGACCCCCGTAACAGAGGGGTTTTTTTTTATCTTAGCTACACATCGAATGATATCCTTCTAAGGCCCAGACCAATATAAAGCTAAGTATATAACAACCCGTCCTATCATAGTTAACAGTTAGTCAGGCCTAAGATACCTACCTAGTTTTATTTGTTAACTCACCGGTATAGAAGTAGTTAAGGTATGTTTAAAGGGTACTACTTCTTTCGGCAAATTATTAGACTATCCTTTTTGTGTGACCAAAGATACATAAAAATACTTTTTAGGTCATTATAAATTTAAATGTACAGGATCGAGGGATACTAAGACTACGTAGCTGTTTGAATTACTGCGTCTGAATCAATTAGTACTATGGGTAGAACCGTGGGCCTTAGGAGGCATGAATGTACAGGTTTTCTCATTATATTTCCCCTCACCGCCAAGCTAGTGATGTGCTGGGATGTGATAATGGTGAGTCGAATTAAATTTCTGAACTGAACGGAAGACCACGTAAACAAATCAATATCTAGATATTTATACATAGGTGTTATTATTGTCAAGTGGTTTCCAGAATGCAATGATAATAATGTAACCGAATCAGTTGACTTAACAATTATTGTTTGTCTCCTAGCGAAATGAAATGGTTCACAACACCTAGCGACCCAAGCAACTAAAGCCGACGTTCAATTGCATGAGAATCAAATGTGCATTCTGTTTACGAATGCAAGGGGTAACAATATATCTGGTGTTCGGCTTATGTGCTTTATCGCTGGCCTCCCGATTGGATGTCCCATTTATATATACCAGAAGACGTGCGGCTTTGTGGCGCCCACTCTACTGTAGTTCCGCAGACTTACGACCTATTGTTCGTGATCCATTGCGTTAACTTTACGTGTGGTAGAAAAAGATTCATCGGATAACATTATCAAGTAAACCAAAATGTGTTGGTGCCGTCATCGAGCGAGTCGCAGGTGTGAAATCAGCAAGTTTTATTATCATCAGTCCTGAATTCAAAGATCTTAATTAATAGTAAAGACTACTTAGTTTATAGAAATACACTATATTGGTACTTTATCTACGTTATTTTATTTAAAATAGTTAACATTGACTGTTATTTACAGGTATGACCTTATACTTACTACAATATATGAATTGTAGTAATATACATATTTTTTAATGATTTTTCTCTTGTCTGTACTTTGAAAAAAAAATTGTGGGATCGTTTCGATAAAATACGCAGTGAATTACTTTTGATTCAAACAAAGCGCTGTCATGTTATATTTAAACTTAATAGTATTAAAGCTATCCTGCACCGTTTGAGAGAGAGACGTCAAAGTTTTTACCTTAAAACATTAACATATTACAAATAATTTAAGTTAGCATTTGTAAATAAAATTAGCAAATAAAAATGTTTTTAGTTGCAAAGAAAATCTTCTTAAAACTAGAATCTAAGGGGAAAAAATGGTATTAGCACAACACGTTAAAGAGCTTAGAACGAACGGACGAAGCTACTTAATAAGAGCTGTGATCATCAGACAAAGGTCTGTGACACAAACCCCCTACAAACTGTTCTGTTCACAGCATGTACGCCAACCTGTCAAAAGGCTAATTAAAAGAGTGACAGATACAAAACAACACGAAATTATATTATTTGTTTACAAAAGTCCATTCGGGCGTAAGTCTAGGTACAAAAATGGCAACATTTCTCTCTTAACATGCTGTTAAAAGGGGTGTGCCAAGAAAAGTGACTTACCGAATTGATCCCGCACTGAAGGGTCGTTTGGCGCCAACATTAACGCCTTCTTGAACCACATTTCAGCCTCCATGGACCTACTCGTCTGCAACCAATGACACTTTAATTAATTCAAGCGTAATTTTATTCAATTTTTAACACTTCGGTAGGCTGGCATTATTAAAGTAAATGTGGATTTGTGTGGACGCTCGAGTCTGTGATAAAACTATTGTTTGCGCCCTAAGCTAAGACCACAACTAACAACTATAATCATAACACCATAGATAAGGCGTTCTGAAGTACTAAGTAGATAAGACTGAGTCATTGCAGATTTTTTTTCTGGGCTGAGGGGTTACAAGTCGAATAATTTGTTTCTGTATAATTTTATTAAACTTTAAAGCCTTTAAATTCTCTTAAAAATTTATTGCTGGTCGGCAATCGGTAGTTACTCTTTCTTATATCTTTTGTTCAGATGCTACTACTACAAGTACTAGGTCGTTTTACCTTCAATCTCGACAATACTAGGTATTTCCATTATTTAAATACCGATTATAGGGTATGAGAAAAAGACCGAGCATATTCATCTGGCTATACATACATTTCTCGCGAGTATTTGTGCCAATGTGAGGTGCGTCTCCACGTGGTCAGGCGCGATTGCTATTGCTGAGAGTATACTGTGTTCGGCCTGAGGCCACTGTTGCAACTGTGCGTAGATCTCACCAGCCATTGATAACACATTCTGTAACAATAAAATCTGTAAAAGAAAGAGAGTAGTAGCTATTGGTACAGAAAGTAAAGATAATAATATGTAAAGAAACATTAAACACATTTCGTTTCGCTTCATGTCTTTCCTAAGCTTTCCGCATCGTGGAGTATGATTAGTTGTCAGGTCCGTCTAGGATGACCACGTTTAATCAGGTCACAGAATATTGATTTAATAAATATACAGGCTAAGAAATGTCTGACGACATTACGGGTTTGTTTATTTACTACTGGAAAGATTCTGAATAGATTCTAAATAGGTAAATAGAAGATCCCATTAGGCATACCTATCATAGACAGGCTGTGATTCCACAGAATTATGATAGAATAATAGATAGAAGCAATAATTGTGATCTACTATCTTTTCATTCTAATTTTTTCGCCGGGAGATTTTCCCGACACACCAGCCTTAACGACATCATCCGCAGGGCTCTTGCTAGCGCTTCGATACCGGCTATTCTTGAACCGAATGGCCTGGTGCGGAGTGATGGCAGGAGGCCTGATGGTATGACCTTGGTTCCGTGGAAGATGGGTCGGCCCCTAGTGTGGGACGCAACCTGTGTTGACACACTGGCTCCGACTCATCTTCCACTAACCTCGTCAGGGGTAGGCACTGCTGCTGCATCAGCGGAGTCCCTCAAATGTCGCAAATATGCAGATATTAGTAATACCTGCATATTTGAACCTTTTGGGGCTGAGACGCTCGGGCATTGGGGACCTAGCGCACATCGGCTGTACAGTCAGTAAGCCAAGCGGCTGATTGATTGTACGGGCGATCGGAGGGCTGGCGCATTTCTAGGCCAACATATCAGTTTGGCTATACAGCGTGGAAATGCGGCCAGCGTTCTGGGGACTATGTCACTGTGTTCGGACGGCGATCTGGGACCCATTTTTTATTTGTGATTTATTTTGTAAATATTTATTTGGTAAGTTTTAGTTTTAAGTTTAATTTTAGTTTTCTTTGTATATAACCTAGTTCTAGTACCTAATTAGTATTTTAAACTCCACATCTAGCTGACGTGAGATGCGTCCACCTGAGGTGTCTGAATATAATGACAGTTTCTTTTCTTCGAATGAAACGCTGCAATTGGAACCATAGTAATAAATCACCGATTTATTTCATATTCTCTCACAAACTCGCACAAGAGAAAGGATTTCTAACTAAAAATATACACGCGCACATCCGACGATAGGCGTGTTAATTATAATAAAATGTGCTGCGCTTTTTTTTAGGTGCGCTGATACCAATTTGAATAAATTCCCTTCCTACGAATGCATCACTGCAGGCTAGACCAAAGGAAATACGTGTTATTCCTATTATTTTTTGTCGCTAACTCGCAGACTCTCTGTAACAGAGTGAAGAAAGGAGTTTTAACTTACATGGCGCGTCCATCCAACGATGGGCGCGTTGGTGTCTGGCAAAATCTGCAACGCTTCTTTATACGCTGACAGCGCTTTGTGCCAGTGCCCTCTCTGTGAGTGCAGCGCTGCTAGTTGGACCAACGCGGAGACGCGCGCCGATTCATGTTCTCTTCTGTCGCGCACTCGCACGCCTTCTGCGCGAGAGCCGGCCCGAAGTGCGCTGGCTGCTTCAGCAAGCCTGCCGTCGGCCATTAGGGACGTGCCCAGATTCACGTAGGCCACTATACAAAATACAATATAATTGGACAATAGAAATATTTTAAAATGAAATAGGCCTGTTTCGAATTAAGACCCAGTCCTTTTTTACGTAGACCACTTGGGCACCACCGAATTAGCTTAGTACGGGATTAATACATATCCTGTCTCTGCCAACCTCCTACAAAGTCAGCTATAGATTGATGTTTTAATATGTCAGAAAATCAGACTTATTTTATTAAATACACACAATATATTGAATTAATCGCGTGAAAAAGTACCAAGAAAGATGGAACTTGTACTTTTACAAACGATTATGAAATGAAACGCAGAGCTTCCCGATGTCATTAATCACACGAATTTGACGTATTTTTTAAACGTCACATATTGAAGGCTAAAAAGCCGTCCTCACATTAATCATACCAACTAAGAAAACATTTCATTTATCAATATTTCACCATTTATCAAAGTTGCTCGCGAAATTCATTAGATTTTCACTAAGCTGCATTATCGTGATCCACCTATTTTTAATATTGAAACTGAAAAAAATATAGTATTGAAGAGCTTTCCTAGAGTGGCAACATGATGAAAGTTGTTTAGCATAATAACCACGGTGGAGATAAAAAATATAACGTAAATGTGCCAGCTTGGGTCTGGGATTTTATTAAAGAATTTCTAGGGTTATTTTGTGAAATACGCCAGCGGGTTTACTCAGCAAACGAGTTTCGCCCATTAGTAGAGTATCATGCTAGCGAATCTTTAGTGCCATACACATACTGTTTTTGGTTTTATTTCAGAGGTACTAAATGCAATAGTTTTCTTTATCAGTGACTGTAATTTAACGAAGGTACAAGATTCTGCAACTATTTTGGACGGTCGAAAACTTACTGAAGATATATTCTACTAAGTATTTAAACGAATTTCACAGTGTTTGTAGTTAGACACCTGTTTTGTAGAGTTTATTTGCTTTGTCATCATTTCATTAAAACTTTGTACCGTTCTAGCAAATGACTAATGACCTGACAATATTATTGTCTGTTTAAGGTATTTCTCACTAATTAGAATACTTTAATACTGCTAATACTATTCGAAATATTGATATTTTTAATTAGTGGAGTATGAGTATATGTTTTATTGTATTCGGTAAGGCAATTACTTAACTGCACTTCAGTTTATTGCTTAGAAGGCCTAAAATCAGATATGATGTTTCTGTTTCATTAAAAAAGAAATTCCTACTTTGTTGAAAAGCTATTAAAACTTTTCAAACATAGTTTTGGTATGAATTCCGAATTAATTATTTTATTCTTATTCTATTTAATCCGATTAGATGTGCTTACAAAAACAAAATACTTACTTAATCAAAGACAACCGATGGGTTAATAAATTTATGATATAATTAATTCTATAAAATACTCACAGGCCATGGAGGGTCTAAAATAAATCGCTCTCTCGAAACTTTTGATAGCTTCGCTGTATCTCCTTTGGTTCTGAAGTAAAATCCCCCTGAAACAATGAAACAGAAATTTAAAGCTTCCAATTTATGTTTGGTTTAATTTGGGCAAAAAGGAACAATAGGTCGACCGTAGAATACGTCTTACGTTTGAAGTAGAAACTTGTAAAATTGTTGGCCTTCTTTGTTCGATACAGAAATCTAACAATTGTATGAAGTATTCGTAAATTAAGGTATTTAACCCTAAGTATTTTTAAAGTTGAAGTGTATTTGCCCAGATTACTCCGGCTATAGACTTAAAACTGTGATGTAGAAAACTACATCAGTGTTTAAGTCTATGCAGGGTTACATTGCAAAGGGGTGCCAAATCTTTAGGAATGGCTCAGAATCAGTAGCCTAATCGAACTATGCAAAGAACAAAAAAAAAACACATTACTTATTCCTATCCGCTGTTTAAAACCGTAGGGCGTGGATAATTTAACTCATTCATGGAAAAGTTGCACCGTATGTGCACTGCGTGGTCCTTGTATGCTCGCCGTACCTACCTACGCCTCTGATGAATAACCGCGCAGCTTTCGTAATCTCTCTATTTACTTTATTTTCAGATATTTTAAAGTTTTTTTTTATAACATACGATTATTAAAAATAATAACGATTAAAACGCTTTTTTTATAATATAAAGATTAAACAATATTATTGTTCCCTAGATCTTATTTTTTTAATTTGGCACCCCTTTGCAATGTACTCGTATGTATGTAGTTGTACACAGGAGGATAGGGGTAAGTGGTCTGATACAAATACTTCGCGTTAAAAAAAGATTACAATAAGTGTAAAGGCGTCGCAAAAGGTTATAATACTATACTTCGCCAATGATGAAATTTTCTTGCTATTTGGAATGCGTAAATATAAGAGCTTTTTGAAAAATGGAACATCCTTTAAATTAAAATGGAACACCTTTTACCATGTTTGATGCAAACAAAGAGTTCCTATTCTTATTTTAATCGCATTTTCGAGATCGATTTTGTATCAACACATCACATTAATAATATGAAGCCGGGTCCTGTTGAATGTAAGCCTGCTTTATTCTGGTATCGTAAACGTAGGATAAGATCTTGCTTTCAATACCTAAGTCTAATTAGGAAACAATTTTTTCTAAATTTGCTTATTTCTGGAGGTACTGGTTTAAGCCCCCAGTAAATAAAACTGCTGCCTGGTACCAAGTAAGCGCGACGTATGCTCAAGACACTATATACTACGATTTGTTGACAGAACAGTATTATCCACAAACTATTAAATTACAAACCATAACTAACAAAGTTTTTGTTGCAAATAATATATAAGTACCATTTCGTATTAAGAGTATTCTTCGTCACATAAAATTTGCATACGAGTATGTTAGTCAATGCAAGTTTTAAAATAAAAAAGTAATTTACTAAAACCGTTTTAATTAACCTTACGAGCACCTAGATAATATCAGTCGATATGCACCATTCATCATGACGGTAATTAACCGAGTAGAGACATTAATTTAATTTATAAAATTGACTAATGGAGAATTGGGTTGTTGATATAAAGCTACGAACACAATATTGTTGCTAGGCCACAAATAATAATAGAGTTATCATCACAATACTCAATCACCGTAAGTGATGCTGCAAAATATAATCTACTGATTGTTTTATATATTTTATTGCAACAAATAAATATAAGTACATTTCAGGATATGACGTAAGTTAAAAAGTTAGTTTTCTATAATAAACGAACATTGAATGAAATACTATTCAATATTCAGTTTCATAACAAAGACTGTTACCAAAACAAAACTATAAAAGAGAAAATTGGAACCATAGCTCAAAATAAGGGGGAGGACGCGGGTATTGCGTAGGCACTAAAATCAAATTAGTAATAGAAATGACCCACATAACAACGTAGGCTTATTTAAATGAGTATTTGAAACGCTCCGTGTAGTTTGTTTCCATTTTGTTTCAGTTTACTAATGATGCCATTTTGTTTGCAGTTTGACATTTAGGTTTTTAAGGATACTACTGTAGATGCAGACAGGCATAACACGAGTTGCATTATACACATTTTTGGTCCTTGTAGACAGAAGATAAAAAAAAAAAATATTGTATTTCTTTTTCATTTTTTAAATACCAAATAAATAGGAAGCCGCTTACTGCAAGCCGCTTCCGACCGACCAATCTGGAAGTCACTAGGGGAGGCATAGGCAGCAGTGGACGTCCTATGGCTAAAATTATGATGATGATGATTTAAATACCAACGTAAAGTTTAAATAGTATTTCTAAAGTTTAGATTTTTTTTATGTGAAAACTGTCAGTGGTATGCAGTTGTACGGTAAAAATACCTAGACATCAAAAACCAAATAGTGTGAACCATACTATGAGTATAAAAATAAAAAAAACCGACTTCAAAAAACAAAAAAAGCTAAAAATAATCTTAACACGTAAGGTACCTAATCAGTTACTTTTGGAGTCGGTGCAAACGAAAACATTGAATCTCTCATTAGCTGGCGCTGACTCCAAAAGAAACTGATTTCAAGCATTTTAGTTTTTTGAAGTAGGTTTTATTTTTTATTAAATTTACCTATTTCATCTATTTTTAGTGATAAATCCTAATCAAAATAAATCTTAAGATTGCAAACAAAATGTAACTGCTGAACACCGATTTCATTTACTATTACTCTTAGGGGTGAATTTTTTTCCGTAATTTCTTACTATAGTATCTTTGAAGTATAATAAAGGATAGCCTCAGAATTCTAAGATAATGAAATACAAAACAGTATATTTTCAAACAATGGATATATTATGCGCAATCAAACACACAAAAATAATGAACCGTTCTCCCAACAAAAATCTCCGCCATCAATGTCGATAAAGAATATACAATCATTACGTATCGTTCTAAAGAGTTTATTACTCTGATAAATAAATTATACAGTTCAACCATGTGTTTCAAGCCTACCTCAGATATACACATAGGTTATTAAGTGTTATTACATTCGAGCTAAAGTAAATAGATATCAATACTGTATTCACATGCTACTAAAATACTTATTTACACCGAGTAGGCTTACAATAAGTTATTCAATAAAAAAAGAATCATCAAAATCCGTCTCAAAGATATTGGGTAACATAGATACAGAATTCAGTTGGCGTAGTATGGAGTTCAGGCAATGCTTGATGATTTTCTTATAGATCCCATCATCAGAATTTGACCAAATTTTTATGGGACCATTCTGAAAGTATTACCTTTGGAACAAAATAAGAGTTTTTGAAATCGGTAAACGTAGTAACGAATGATCGCTGAATATACATAAAAAAAAAGATATCGACGAATTGAGAACCTCGTCCTTTTTTGAAGTCGGTTAAAAAATAAAATTGTTAATGAAATTTTGTTTTGTTTCTATTTTATTTACTTATATGCCTCGTCTTTGTATCACACACGATGTCAGAATATTGATATCAATTTGCCAGACAAAACTGACGAAGAAAAGAAATTCATTCTGTCTTTGCCAAGCTTATTTAAATGACCGGACACTGTCTTAATACTATTTTTAGCCATTAGCTTACTAAATACGTTTTTAATTCGACTATTGTTATTAACTAGGGGTATTGAAGAGGCAGGGGCGTGAAATTCCAGTGAGGTAGAACTCGACTCTGTATGAAGTTGTTGTTGTTCTATAATAATATCCCAAAGTCTACCCGAACCTTATCAAATTCCCCCAAATGAACGATGTTTTGTCAATGGTAATCGATCAAGTATATTATGACAACGCATCTAGTCAAATTGGAATCGAGCGACCACTACAAAATGATCCTTTACAAAATGTCTGCATTATTGCTCTATACAATGCACTGCTAGGTACCGATGACAAATTAATATTAGGATAAAATGATTAGTTTGCAATTTTATTTATTTTTAATTCTAAAGTAGGTATAACAAACTCTGTAAAGGTAGGTAGTGTACGTTTCGGTGATACGTTAATTAATAATTATATGTTTATGTTCTGAATAACGCCCCCTTAGCTCTATGGACCGACGACCTTAGGAAGATGGCTGGCAGTGGATGGATGAAAAGGCGGGAAATCGTGCTTTTTGGCGCTCTTTGGGGAAGGCTTACGTCCAGCAGTGGACTGCAATAGGCTGTGACATGATAGTGGTTCTGAATAAAACTCTTTTATGGCAACCAAATTTTATATTAGATACAACTCCTTGCTCTATGGTTTGCTAACACTGAAACATATTGTGTGATTAAAACATGAAATCATTGTTATTTTTAAATTGTAAAATAAGACTCCGGTAAACTAAAACTCATGTTTTCTCAAAATCCAAGACAATTTCCACTGCAAAGAGCTAGTAGTTAAACTGTGTCACTCACTATAAATAAACAAGTGGCAATACTAATTATACTTAATTACAGGACTCAACAGCATTTTGTCTGTTTATTTTTTTAATTTCTTTGCGGACAGTACCTGTGGATGCGGCATCGCGGCAGTGCAATATTGTCCGCATGAATAATGTAGATTCAGAACGAGGCGGGCTCTGCTGGGCCAACGTACACTAATGAGACCTATCCAACTCGGCGGGCTATTATGCCGCCCCCTATAGCAATAATTTGTTACTAATTCCCTTCTAATTATTGCAGCATCCTTTGTGTGAGCGGAATTACAATGTTTTTGCAAAACAGTGGAGGACACCACACCATTTATTAACAGCAAATGCTGTACACTAGACAAGGTCGACACAATTAACTTTAGGACTAGTTTATTTGGCCTTTATTGCACTACAACAAAAAGGTTTTGACACAAGGTTGACTTTATGCTGTGAAGAGCTCTCGCAGAGAATTGGGATCAAAGGAATAGAGACGGTGTGTCACACAAAAGATCAAAGGATAATAATAATATATGGTAGGTACGAGAGAAACAAAATGTATCAGCCTTACATACTCCCTCACTTTAAGGGTCATGGGCAAAGGCCCTTTATTCGTTAGCATAAAATAATTGAGTAGGTACTACATACTAGTCTCTTCGTAAATCTGGTATTATTGCCTACCAGAGTCAATTTTAGGCTTGGAGATTCGGCGATCACTATGATGAAAAAAAACTAGGGTAAGTGAATTAATTAGTTGATATTAAAGTAAAGGCTAAAAAGCCAATAAAAAGGCTTCAAATAGTAGGAACAATATAACTATATTCCAGTTTATGTTGGGAAAAAACTCTAGCTAGTTCAGAATGGAATTATTCATAGTTAGATTTAAATACTGTAATTTGAAAAGTTTGAGAACAGTTTTCGATCAATATTTTGTTAATATCGTATCTTATTTAATACTTAATTTTTATTTTTGTGTAAAGTTATATATTTTGTATTACTTTGATCACAATATGATCAAGGATCTATGCTGGAGCAACCAAAAAAAAAACTTATGCCTTGAAGGCGTTACGGCAAATTACACTGAGACAGTGCTTGCACCAGTAACTGTCCACAGTGTCTGCGTATGAAAAAACGATCGCTCCATTGCGTCGCTCTTGCTGATACGAGTATGCTTAGACGGGGCTACTAATGTTACAATGACTGGCATCGGTGTCACCGGCATGCCAGCGCGCTCTATCTTAATGTTATTCCAATTTTACTTGTCCCTTTATCAATATACATCATGAACCTTTAGTTCATGTATATTGATAAAGGGACAAGTAAAATTGGAAAAACATTAAGATAGAGCGCGCTGGCATGCCGGTGACACCGGTGCCAGTCATTGTAACATTAGTAGCCTCGTGTAAGCATATCAGCAAGAGCGATGCAATGCACAGTTCCCACGCTCGATACAAAGGCGGTCAAAAATTGATTTTAACATATTACAACCATTTTATCTTATTAAATTTGTTATTTGAGTTTAAAGAATAAACATAGGACCTCAATGTATTAAAAATATTATGTATTAGCAGAAAAAAAAATGAAAAAAAAACTACGTAGGCAAATACAATAAGTCTTAACAGTTTTTATTTATTTATTATAATTACAATTTAAATAAATGGTAACTATTATATACTTTTTAAAATAAAGTAATTAGTATTAATCTACTTATTAGAAAACATATTAAAATAACAAAATATATGGAAATATTAACATAATACATGACGATTCTAAGACACTTTTGGCCGTAGTTGACGTTCGAAAGGTAGACTGAATGCCGTGTAGCATTAGGTGCACATACTTTCCTCAGAGGCCCAATTCCCGTAATTTGACAGTAGCCGCAATTCGGTGTCGATCCAATCCCAGTAACATTACGACCACAAACGGTATTTTCGTAAACTTTTAATTTTACGTAAAATTATCAAAACTATCCCAATACGGCTGAAAATAGAGCAAAAACATTTCTAATTTTGTATTTTTTCCATTTTCTGTAGTATTACGAAATTGTATAATTGCATTTTTTTGGTTTAAGAGAATACCGTTTGTGATCGTGATGTTACTGGGAGCGGATCGATACCGGAATGCGACTATTGTCAAATTACGGGAATTGGGCCTCTGTTCTTAAGGTAAGTAGCTAAAGCAATAAGAAATAACGACGAAACCACACCAGGCCACCCACCCAGTGTACTGTAAATGGGGCACACTAAAAGTTTTGCATTTCTAGCTAATCGGAACTATTTGAATTTCGAATGTTCTTAGTAATAAAAAAAACAATTGGCGGGAAATGATTTGTCAATTGTTTTTTATCACACATCACGCAAACGTACGCAACGAAAATGGAATTAAGTCGAAAAGATTTTAGAGCGATGTTTTTTTATGATTTTAAAAGTTCTCTCTCTTCGCAAGACTGTGCCGCTCGTCTTCAAAATGCTTTTGGGAAAGAAGCACCTTGTTTGAGCACCGTGAGGCGATGGTTTGCTGAATTTGAGAAGTCGAGTTTCTTTACATGACGAATTTTGTGAAGGGCGGCCTTCAACTGCCGTCAACGAAAATAATGTGGCTACTGTTAAGATGCTAATTGAAGAAAACCCGCGGATTACCTATGAGGCAATTCGAGGACTATTGGGGATTGGTATGATCCAAATTCAGAAAATTTTACACGAAGAATTGAAAGTTCGGAAACTTTGCTGTCGTTGGATCCCTCATGAACTGACAGCGGAGCAGAAGCGGGCTCGTGCGGAATGGTGCTTACAGATGCTACTGAAGTACGACCACGGACATTCTAATGCTGTTTAGACATTGTCACAGGAGATGAAACGTGGATTTATTGTTTTAAACCCGAAAAAAAAAACAGCAATCTTGTGAATGGGTGTTTGAAAATGAGAACAGGCCAAAAAAAGTGAGGCAGGCGAGAAACGTTGGTAAAAAAATGATCGCGTTTTTTTTCTCAGCTACGGGTCCCATCTGTACAATTCCACTTGAAGATCAAAAGAGTGTTAATGCCGAGTATTCTACCATTTGTTTACCCAGGGTGTTAGAAAAAGTTCGCGAACGACGACCCAAAAGCCGCGTTCTCCTACATCATGACAACGCTTCTTCACACACGGAAAACAAAACAAAGTCATTTTTAGCTTCCAAAAAATTACAACTTGTCACCCATTCTGCGCATAGCCCCGACCTAGCACCCTGTGATTTCTGAATTTTCCCCAAAATCAAAGATTTGATGAGAGGTTTTACTTTTACCAACTCCGAAGAGGCAGTGATAGTGTTCAATCAGCACGTAGAAAACATGCCTTCGGATCTGTGGTCCTCCTGTTTTAAAAAATAGTTCGATCGCATGAAAAAATGTTTAAAATGTAAAGGAGAGTATATTGAAAAGCAATAAACATAATATTTTGGTTATAACATGTTGTTTTTTTAAGTTACGCAAAACTTATAGTGTGACGTACGTACAAGTGATGGCAGTGTTGTCTTTACGTCAAAATCTATGCACTAGTACAAGAGCTCGCCATTAGTCTCGAGGATTATTATAAATGTGGAAAATGAAACAGACAGCCCTAGCCGTTGCTTAAGAATAATAAATACTCATTTTACATACTCTTGGTTCCTAGAAAACCTATTGAGTACGCAGATTGGCGTAGGTACCTATTAGGTTTATCTAATTAGATAAAATGTAACCTTCATTGAAAAGTGGTGTAAACCTTAGTCTTCCTTGTATATAAAAACGATTCGTTTGCGTGCTTCTTTAACAATGATTAACCTATTATCATTGACGATCGCTGCAGCAATACAAAATGGTAAACACAGTCTAAATAAATACAGACAGAGCTTTAAATCGGGTTAAGTTTCAACGTTAAAAGCTATTTCATGTTTATTTTGAATTTCATTTGTTCATAAACATGAAAATCTACTTTTTAACGACGCCAATAAAATAGGTTACAATTACCATAGATTATAAATTATAGTCTTAATGTTAATTGAAATGTTATTTTCATGAAATGATACAACAGAGTAGTGACGAATACATAGTGTATCAGTGTTTGGGTAATTTAAAGACATGATGATGAATATTAAAGTATGTAAACAAATACTTTGTGTAATGTAAAATTGTACCTCATGTATAACAAAACAAATAGTTGGAAAAATAAAATGATTTTATCTAATAAAAAACGTTGTAAGCCTTAATGTAAGCATTTCTCCAAAAAATACAATGAAAACTTTTTGGATAAAATCATTACATAAAATAAATAGACGGTGATGGTTGACAACAATAAGCTAAAGTAACACGATAGAGAGACTAAAATATAACTGAAATTCAGAGGAAACGACATTCATTCATTAAGAGACGAGACGTTCTAAAAGGGCGTAATATACTTTAAAGTATATAGATATTAGTGTGTCTCCGCTCGAACGAGAAGTGTGTGTTATAAGCTTTACTCGCGCAAAAATATTCTAATCAGAAAACGCCGTGATAGTGTCGAACCCAATAAAGCAAAATTCTAGAAATATTTAAAAGCGTTACCTAACTTAAAACTAGATATAAGAATATTATATTGGATGCCCGCAGACAGATTTTACAAAGCCTTTTAGATTAAATTACCACACCAAATAGCTCTGCGAAGCTTTCAATGATGAAAATGAAATGGGTGTCATTATATCCATTTTACTGAAAATGTCTGGAACACGGTGGAAGTTCGATCCTGATACGCCATTTTAAACTTTATGACGTTCATTATTAGTATAGTAGGTAAGGTAATTGATTAAAGGTATGAGTATTGCTAATCCATCATGCTTAACAAAAGGCGTATCTTGAATAGTTATTCATCCTCACTCATTAGCTACCGGATCACAATGTTGTATAAGGATATGACTAGTGTGTGTTTATAAATAGATACATTACATTTTAATTTCCATTGTAAGTTAGCGGCAAATCGGATGTAGGTAAAAAAAAATCTGTAAGGCTATATGTTTATAAATAGATAAAATGAATTTTACAATGGCTATAATATTTACAAATAGATACAATACATTTTCATTTCCATTGTAAGTAAATCGGAGCGGCAAATCGGATGTAGTCAAACATTTTCCTGTAAGGCTATATCTACCCATATGAAAACTTAAGATAAAATTTTAGATGTGTCCATCTTTTTCTTTCTGTGAATGGTGCAGATGATTTTGACTGAAGCAAAACTCAAGCGTCATGTTTAAAGATTCACTTGTTAGTCACAGTATAAAATAGTCATCAAACAGACCTAATACGCTAGAATAAGTAGGCGTATTAGTTACCTTTAAGGATAACTAGAATACCAATAAGAATTTAACATTTCCATTACGAAGCCTAAAATAACACGCCAAATTCGAAATAGGATCCTCAGTGAATATCAATATGGCTAAGGTCTAAGACGTGATAACACGTTAACATTGATTAAATTCAAATACAGTTTGTTACTATTGCATAAATTATACCCACGTAATATTTGTCCAATTTGTCACGTTTGAACTGTTGCGTAAACCGAGCCGTGTAAGGCAGTGGCTTTATCCACAGGGTGAAAAAAAAAATAGCGACACATTTTTAGAAAGGTTTCTAGGTCTAGTCCTGACTATTAGCATCTTTTAGTATTAGTAACAGCGTGAACCAAAGTTCTGGTCCAATCGATAAAAACTTTTTACAAGCTTTATATTAGCTTGCAATGTTCGTATGTAAAGGTAAAGGTAAAGGTATGGTAAAGGTTGCAGGAAGCCGCTGGATGCGAGCCGCTTTCAACCGGCCAATCTGGAAGTCACTGGGGGAGGCCTATGTTCAGCAGTGGACGTCCTATGGCTGAAATGATGATGATGATGATGTTCGTATGTAACAATTTTAGAAATTAGCAACTTACATTTAAACTACTTCCCGGTGCTCGATTAAGCCGAAATTTGGCACACGTATGTAAAGTCGGTGACAATGCAATATTTTGGTACCATCGAGCTGATCTGATAATGGAGTCGGAAGGTGGCACAGCAACCCAATACCCAAACAATGCAATAACATCGAGTTTGGGCTCGTTTGATTTGCCTTAAAAAATATTCTGATCGTTGATGGTATCCAGGGTCTGATGATGGAGTCAGAAGGTGGCTATAGGGACTCTATAACAAAACAACGTAACCGCATCGAGATTGGAGCTCGTCGTTTTTTTCGTGACAAGTGATCTATTAGTAATTTAAATCCAGGGTCTGACGATGAAACTGAAAGGTGGCCGTGGTGACATGAACTCTGTAATAAAATTAAACAACCCCATCAAGTTTGGGCTCGTTTAATTTGTATTTACAAGTACTCTATTAGTAGATATCCAGGGATCATACCCTAGAGAAAAAAAAGAGAAGGACGCTAAAGGAAATTCTATAATATGAAAAAGGGTACGACTGTTAAATTTGGGCAATGCGTTTGAATTGTCTTGACAACTGTACTAATTCTAGATGTGTCTGATGATGGAGCAGGAAGGTGGACATAGAAACTATGACGTATTGACGCCACCCCATCGAGTTTGGGCTCGTTTGTTATGTCGCGAAAAGTGCTCAACATCATATAATAAAATAATGTAAAGCATATGATGTCCAGCTTCTGATGATAAAGCCGGATACATGAACTATGTTTTAAACAATGTAAACTCAATGACTTGAGCCTTGTTAGTTCTCTATTTGTAAATGTCAAGGATCAAATGATGAAACCAGACGGTGGTCACATGAACTCTGTAATAAAACGCAACGTTATCAATTTTAGGTTCGTTTAATTTATCCTAAAAGGTACTCTGATAGTATAACTATGATATCAATTTATAGTTCTGACGATGAACCCGAAAGATAGCCACTGGAACTCTCTCATCGAAAATAGGTGGTTAAGTTTGATTTCGTTTGATTGGTTGTCTTGCGCGAAGCGGAGCGAAGCGTGTCATGTCCTGTTCTGTGATCTTGAGTATCATATATTACACATGATGAAGAGGTTCTAAAGATAAAGGATGGAGTCGAAAGATTGCCACTGAAACTGCCAAATGGAAAGTGATAAGATAGTCGAGTTTGAGTTTGAACATTGAAGATATTGATAAAAAGCCCTTAAGACTAAAAAGTTATAAATAAAATTAAAGTAAAAAAACTTTTTAAAGACAAGCTTTTATTGAGTAAAAAGTGAACTAAAAGGAATAAAATAAATTTAAGTGGCTGTCTACTTTGAGTAGACGTCATACGCTGCGCTTGCCGGTACGCGGCCCCCATTTTAGAACCTTTCTGCTCCATCGACCGTCAGTTCTCGTGCTATGCCCACTGCCACTTCAGCTTGCTAATCCGTTGGGCTATGCCAGCGGCTTATGGTCTTTTACGGATCTCCTCATTTCTGATTCGATCTTGCAATGTGGGCTACATTTCCATAGCTTAACTTTACTTTACTCTCGAAAGTTACTCTTGTAAAGTAACAATTTTAATTTGATTAGTAATCTGTCAAACAACCTGACAGACGGATAATGGGAAGAATGTTTATTGGGGATTATTTGATTTGCAAAGTCTTTCCTTCTTGTGCTTACTTTATCTGTTCTTTGAGGCGTTTCATATTCATCTATAAATTTGGCCAAATTCATAAGTAGGACTAAAATATACTGGCTTGGGACAGTCTGCATTTCAAGTGTCATAAAGTGCTAGCGACAAAACTCTTGCTGTCGTATGCGGACTATTGCTATTATAGCTCTTTTTTGTAAGAGGATGCCTTTTGCATGTAAAATTTACAGCTTTCGAATAAAATCCAGAATAATATACTATAGCGCAGTCCTGATTCAATTAAAGCAAAGTAAACCCTTAGGTGCTTTACGGCTATCTTATCACGAAGGCTTTTAAGTACAAAGCAGTCTGAGTTTATTTTGCTTTCTATGTCTTCTGATTCCTGCTTCAATTTTAAAGAGCTGTCAATATCAATAGAAACTTATTGGAATCAAGGCATAAAACCTACTCATTGTCTTCTGTAATATTTAATGTCTGATCTCTGCTAAAATTATGATGAAATAGCATTGTATTTGTTTTTGTAGCATTCATTAGTAAGTTTAATAGTAAACTTTCTTTTTGAGTTAGTTATGGCGTTGACAACATTTTCCTCCAAGGTTATTGAATATTTTGCAGATGTGATAGCGATTGCTATCATTTGCTAAGAAGACTAAGTTTATTTAACTAGGATTAGTGCCTACGGAGTAATTTACCAAGTCATTTGGAAAGAGGATAAATATTATTGGACCCAAAATGGATCCCTGTGGCACGCACGTTTGTCATATTATGATATTTAGCACAGCATGTGATATTTAGACATCTAGAATTTAAAATACAAAGAAGCTAGTTAAACTATGGTAAGTAATTACCCTTTGCAGCAAGTGTTAATGGCTTGGATGCCTCCTTATCATTGTGTGCATTATGCAAAAGAGTGTGAATGTCACAGACTTAGCTGATAAAGCATCGCTTTCGTATAGGCCGCGGCCTAGTTGAATTATAAGTAATTTATGCAGCCAGTGCTCACGGACGGCTCGGATGCCTCCGTCAGGAGCGCGAGTCACGCGATACTGACATTCCGCGATTAAACCGAGGTGACAAATTGTGAATTGAGTTAATGTTTACTATCGCACGATTATAGTTTCGCACGGTAGAGTTTATAGTGTACAATTTATCCTGATAACAAAAATACCTGGTGAAATAAAAATCAAAACACCGAAAAAAAAAAACAATGTTGGCATTATCGTCGAGGTTTATCGATAAATAAATCTTGTAAGGAAAAGCGAAAAATTGCGATCTAGATTTTATTGGAAATTTTCTGAAGGTGTAATTACCTACAACAATAAAGGAAGTAGGCACTCACACCATCGTAACGTGTACGTAAATAAATAGATAATGTCAAATCACACGTAAACATCACACTTGTTAGTGAATTGCAACAAACATAAATTAAATGTAGACTTCTTCTTTCCTAGCAAGCGTTTGCCTGTTTCTATGTGGAGCACGCTTGACGATGATCATGATGTGTCAAGTCTAGATATTTTATTTGAAGTGATTACCAATAGACCTCTATAAAAGATAAAGGAGCCAGACCATTTTAATACCTACCTGCAGTACACGCTGGCAGTCGAACTTACTACTCATGGATGTACGGCGAGATTAGAATTAGAAACGAATTAAATATAAAGGGTGGCCAGAAAAGTGACGTCCAAAAAATTTTTTAGGTGCCTCGTGTTGAGATGTATCTGAATCACCCCTAAGTATTTTCTACGATTTTTCGTAGTTTTCGATTTACGATTTTTTTTAAATAGCCTATGAAGTCTATGAAGTACTACTTTTTTATTATTATTATGAAAGCTTAGTCTAGCGCATTCTTTGAAGCTACTTAAAAACTAAGAAATTATCAGTTTAGATTTTTAATTTTAAGGTGAAAATTTAAATGATAACTCACAACATAAATTCTCAAATTTAGGTCAATTTTGTAGTATTTTATGCAATTTTGTTATATTTATGAATTTGTTTATTTTATGCATAAATGTACAGTTTATAGAGATTTAGCTGCAATAAAAAAATTCAAAAAAACCTGCTACTTTTTTTTTAGAAATTTTAAAACTGATCCCGTTGCAAAAATTCATAAAATAATCTTATCTCGAAAACTACGAAACATTTTAGAACATACGGTTGATTCAGATACCTCTCAACACGAAGTACTTAAAAAAATATTTTTGTCGTCGCTTTTCTAGCCACCCTATATATTTACATGAATTCAAGGAAAAAAATTTTACTTGAAAAAAAATTCAACTGCCTGTGGTGGGATTGAAAAATGTTTTTCAAATAAAATCATTTTCCTTAAAATAATAAACTATCATTATTGTGTATCCAAAAAACAAAAAAGTTTAAACCTTATTACGTAGGTCAAACTATAAGTTTTGCGTAACTTAAAAAACCAACATGTTATAACCAAAACATTATGTTTATTGCTTTATAAAATACTCTTCTTTACATTTTAAACATTTTTTCATGCGATTGAACCATTTTTTAAAACAGGAGGACCACAGATCTGAAGGCATGTTTTCTACGTGCTGATTGAACGCTATCACTGCCTCTTCGGAGTTGGTAAAAGTAAAACCTCTCATCAAATCTTTGATTTGGGGGAAAATACAGAAATCACAGGGTGCTAGGTCGGGGCTATGCGCAGGATGGGTGACGAGTTGTACTTTTTCGGAAGATAAAAATGACTTTGTTTTGTTGACCGTGTGTGAAGAAACGTTGTCATGATGTAGGAGAACGCAGCTTTTGGGTCGTCTTTCGCGAACTTTTTCTAACAACCTGGGTAAACAAATGGTAGAATACCATTCGGCATTAACACTCTTTTGATCTTCAAGTGGAATTGTACAGATGGGACCCGTAACTGAGAAAAAAAACTTTTCTCGCCTGCCTCACTTTTGTTGGCTTGTTCTCATTTTCAAACACCCATTCACAAGATTGCTGTTTTTTTTCGGGTTCAAAACAATAAATCCACGTTTCGTCTCCTGTGACAATGTCATAAACAGCATTAGCATTATGTCCGTGGTCGTACTTCAGTAGCATCTGTGAGCACCATTCCACGCGAGCCCGCTTCTGCTCCGCTGTCAGTTCATGAGGGATCCAACGACAGCAAAGTTTCCGAACTTTCAATTCTACGTGTAAAATTTTCTGAATTTGGCTTATACCAATCCCCAATATTGTCCTCGAATTGTATCATAGGTAATCCGCGGGTTTTCTTCAATTAGCCGCTTAACAGTAGCCACATTATTTTCGTTGACGGCAGTTGAAGGCCGCCCTTCACGAAATTCGTCATGTAAAGAAACTCGACCTCTCTCAAATTCAGCAAATCATCGCCTTACGGTGCTTAAACAACGTGCTTCTCTCCCAAAAGCATTTTAAAGACGAGCGGCACAGTCTTACGGAGAGAGAGAACTTTTAAAATCATAAAAAATCATCGCTCTAAAATCTTTTCAACTTAATTCCATTTTCGTTGCGTACGTAGAACTTTGATGTGTGATAAAAAACAATTGACAAATAATTTCCCGCCAATTGTTTTTTTTTTATTACTATATTTTCTTAAAGAAGGTTTTATAACATACCTACGCGAAGCAGGGGTGAGTCACTAGTCACTTTTATAGAAAGAATGATACGCTAACAAAGTCATGCATAGCAATAAACTTTAGATATACAAAATGTAGAGCTAGTCTGACCTACTTAAACTCGCGGTAGCCCGCAACTAACAACATCAAATCTACGAGTAAAATATTTATTTGCACAAAGATACTCGTAGCATGAAATGCAAAACACAAGGAGTTTCGTACAAAATGAATAGATACTTATCACGTCGTTGCAGAGTTAAGTACCTACAGTAGTCCCTTTTAGCAATATTGGGTTTTATGTTTTAAATAGCTGCTTAATTGTTTATTTGCATATTTGGTGCTTACTTACAAAGTGCTTGACAAATTTTAATGACATTTCCTAGTGGTAAAATAGAATTTACAATACTCAAATGATCATACACCTAAGTTTTAAATTTGTTGATTTACGTGCTTTTCCAATAAACATTTGCAGTGTTCTTTATTTCACAGCTTTGCGAGTAGGCTAAGTTTAAGGATGTGAAGTGGACCTGTGTCATTCCTGCGCACATTTTGCTTTTTAATAATGGTACAAAGTCCTCGTTTTAGTAAGTACTTTCAAAGTCGCGCGAATGAATAAATTTTATTGATAGGTTTTTTTTCTCTACGAAAGCTACGATGCACAGCCCTAAAATCCGGCCTTCTATATTTTGAAGTTTAGGATGAATAACCACATCATAGATAGAAGAGACCAGGATAATAATAATAGGCTAGTTTCCTGGGTCACAAAAATATTAATCTATTTAGTCAGTTAGATCATCAAAAATACTGGACCCATATTTTGTCTTTTGTCAATCAAACTAAAAATGTCGAAAAATGACGAAAGCGCATCAAAGTTTGGGAATGGGAGTACACGACGTCACGCCTTGCCAAAAAGTGTCGCAACGCGTGACGTTACGCGGAACTCTAACCGGCTATATCTTCATCATTTTTTGTTTGATTGAGAAAATGAAAAATATGTGTCTAATAATTTTCTATTAATCCAACTGACGGACTAATTAGATTTTTTTAGGAAACCAGCTCATTGACTATAGAGATAGTTTGACTAATTAATGAATTAAATTTTCCTTTTTGAAAGTGTTGCATTATACAACTGGGTGCGAAAAGCTGTTTCCTCTCCCTGCTCAGTCGTCGGACACGCGGCATTGCATTTCTAGCGCTTAGTTAAATGACGCAACACTGTCAAGTCTAGTCTGGGATAGTTGTCCGCCTACTCTAAAATCAATAAAGTCGTAGTAAAAGTTAGGCAATTTTTGTAACCACATCGATTGAAACAAACACAAATAAACAACTCCACGGAGTCTTATGTGCAATTAAACAAGTTACCAAAAATAAGAATTTAAATCACCAAAAAATATAAGAATGAAAACAGTCAACACTTTTGTAATTCGAGAGCCCGGGCGTGTACGTGCGTATGGCGTATGTGCGTTCAATTGAACAAATCAAGCGTCGTTGCAGAATCCTGATTTGACGGGCTGCATAGCAGCGTATACGTATCTAAACAGTAATTTAAGTTAAGGCGAGGCGTCGAAAACGAGTCGAGGCATGGCGCTAGTGTCGCGTCGGCACCCCGTCGCGCGGCGATAAGGCGTAGATTAAACTCCTGTTTGCTCACACACACATATTTAGCATTCCCGCTGAGCGGAATCGCGACAACGCTTGCTAGGTATTTGCATGCTTGTTTGTGGAGCGTTTCACTCGTCGTGCACGCAAATGCAATATCCGCTGATTAAATTGTTGGATGCTGATTTAAAGCGTTTCGAGATTAATTGAAAGGAAATTACCATATAAGGGAATAAATGCTGAACGTTTGTATGTTCGTTGTTTAAGCTTTTCGCTTATATGAGGCTTTTTCGAAGGTACTAACCGGCTTAGCGGTGCCTTATTATTATTCACTGTGTCAGCCGTACAGATCCTTTCATTGTATTCGCCGAGGCTAGATTTTTATCAAGTTACCAAAGAATATATTCCGCACAACAGCCTTAAGAGGCGCTACTTACCTCTAACGATCTGTTATATTTCATGTATCTAATTTATTTGATAAAGGCAAAAAATAAATCTTGAGTTTTATCACAACACCTATGCTTACAGTTATGAACGACAAAGATAGTAGTTTATCTAACATGTTATATTATTATTTGCTAAGGTACTATATGACAGCTAATTTCAAAGGTTAACTGCCACATAATGCATTATGTTTTCAAGTTTGATTTTTACGTTGTTTAGATAAGATATTAAAATTTAAATTCTTAATATTTTAATGAGCAAAATGCATAATAGCTCAGCACTGTTGGTGCATTTACGCATAGTTTAAATTTTTTCCATTGTGTGTTATAAGTATTAAGACAGATATTGTTGTAGTCCCCGACTACTCAAATAAGTACAAACGCAAAACACATACAAAAGTAAATTCGTATCGTGAGTGTTTGTGTGCGTTAAGTTGAAAGAAAGCTGCATAATAGAAAAAGGAACAGCAGGTTCAAAGACTCTATTCGAAGACAATTACGTAAAGATACGAGTAGACTTGGAGTTACGCGACTGAGTGAGGAGCACGTGGCTTGTGTCTTGTACAATCTGATACTAATGTTATAAAGCTAAACAGTGTGTTTATTTGGTTGAATGCGCTACTCAGGAACAACTGATTGGAATTGAGAAATTATTTTTGTCGATTTATCGAGAAAGATTTTAGGCTATATAACATCACGCTACGATTAATAGGAGCGGAGCATCAGTGAAAAATGATGCAAAAACGGAAAAAATATTCCTTGTGAGAGCTTCCGTTGCGTGCGCTGCTGGATCACTAAAGTCGGAATTGTTCACCAATTAAGTCTTTAAAAAAAAAAGGCAACAGCACATAGTACTATGTCTATCTTATAAGGTTGACTTACTAAACCTTTTTTATGGAAACATTTTTTTTCTAAAATAATGCATTATTTTGTCGTTGATAAAGACTTTCTGTGACAGACCGAACTCCATGCAGGCAAAGCCGCGGGAGGAAGCTAGTATAGGATAAAACTGTGTGGTTGTTGTACTGGAAGAGGCGCTATGTTTACCAGTGGAGGTCTTATGGCTGAAATGATGATGATGAATAGAATTTGATTCATGAAGAGGCAGAAATATCAAAATAGTTCATGTAATATAACTTGATCGACAAACTGCTTTGTGTCTAAATTCTATTCTGCAATAAAAATATTTGTATTTGAATTTGAATTCGTACTCATGTGGAACCTACTTGCAGTTACTGTTTGTACATGTATTATAGGAGAAGTGTATTATTACCACGAATCCTCTGGGACACGCCGTGCGTGCTCAAGTGATTTCTTGCGACTGAATTAGAATAATCTAATTTTCTCGGAAATAGCAGCTTACCCTCATTACGTTTGTTATTCGGTAATAACCTGACGTAATAGGATAATTTTTCACACCCATCGTCCGTTTCCTTTGTCCGTCTTGTCTGAGGTGCGAGGTTAAGATTAAAAATAACATAAGTGTAACCGTAGCTTAAAATTTCTTAAGTACAAGTACTTTCTTTCTATTACAGTAATAATATTAGGTACATAAACATTAAAATCGTGTAAAAGTATTTCCAAATTATTAAAAAACAACTTAATAAAATTTTTCGCGATTTCAGGGTTCGTCCTTAATACAATTGTGTATGTATGTAAAAGCACAGATTTCACTTTAAAGGAAATACACGACTACATATTTAAATTTAAATAATGCGTTTAAATGTGTTTGTCAGTTCTATCGTGAACTCCAATGCTTATACGGCATGTCAGATTTTAACGTGCGACATGTCGTCAGATTGTTTCAGTATAGAGTATACCCATAAGTTCACAATTGTTGTATTTAATGACACACCCAGTGTCAGCCCCCAGTGTAATTTTTTTGCAAGATTCGTACAAAGTTTTCAAGTAAGTTACGTTATTTGTCGATTGATATTAATTTCACTATTTATTTTTGTATATTAAAGTTACATGTGTTCAAAAGAGTATATTGACGGGTGCCTTATTAGGCTGTGGAGCCACTAGCTCATATTAAGCCGATAATTCAGCGCTGGCTTATTATCGCAGGCATCACAGACACGCGCTACGTGAATAGCAGCCTCAAATAATAATTTTGCGTAGCGGCTCCATTTTGCGAAATGAGCGGTGGCTGTGCCGCGTAGATTGTCTTTTGAGAACATCTCTCACAGGTGCCGTTTTGTGGTTTAATTATAAAAGTTCGGATAATAAGCTGCAAGGTGGGTGGGTTTAATCAATGTTTTGGTTTTGTATTACAGATTCGTTTGTTATCCTACTGGTTACTTTCTGGTATTTCTGAAAGTTCGAGTCAGCCCGAGTTGTCAATTTGTTGCTTTATCTGTTTTTGACGTGTAGGTATATATCTATGCCTAAATTGGGGTGAATTTAGTTAACGCCGCTAGAGGGCCTATTCTAAAATTTTAACTTTTACGCGATTACGAAATAGATTGCTCGAATTCCTTATAAATCCGCATTTAAAATTTAATTACTTTACGATCGCGTAAAAGTAAATGGAGTACAGAAACAAATGAGTAGCAAGTATTGTAGATATAATTTTATAGTCCAGCTTTAAAGGATGTAAAAATTTATCAAAATACATGAACTCTGCACATGGGAGCGCGTGACGTCATGACTTGGCCGTATCTGGATCTCATTCAATCTAAATCCTATATTGAAATTACAAAGCCAATATTGTTGTGAACATGAGTATAAGACGACTATTAAAGATTATATCAGGGCACGTGCGTAATACACGGCCTTAATAGAATAAGGAGATGCGAACGGTGCTGTCCCTACATTCAGTATGAGTGGGGGTAGTGTTGTCAATTGGTGGTATAACGTTTAGAAAGTAGAAACAACGGTAGGTATTAATTTTGAAGGAAATTAGTTCCTCTGCATATTTATAGTCGTATTTATACTAGATTTTGATATGTTATCAAAACTTTACTCACGGTATTGCAAAAAATGACGATTTTCACTTATCACAGATGTATCGATGGCTCGAGTACCGTTTATCGTTTTATGAGTCTTGTTAATAATATTTTATGTTAACTGCTTTACGTATCTGGTTGGGTCATCATATTGGACTATGTACCTACTACTTTTTACTGTTCAGTTATAAAAACCTAAAACCCGATTGATACCTTAATTACCAACTAATATGCTTAGCATAATAGCATGCTAAGAGGCTATAGCTAAGAAGACATATTGATACTATCTGTATCCTCGTGTGTTCGACCTCCATCTTGTTCCATTGGTTGGTTGTTGCAATAATTCATTAATGTGTTAGTGGAGAAGGCAATAGCGGAAGTCATTGTGTTTCATTTACAAATAATTATCAAAGCCACGAAGTACACGTCTAAAAAAAGAATGCTGCGCAATATGCTATGCTACTCGAAAAAATACAATTGAAATCTTAGTTCGTCTAAAGTTTTCTTGACGAAAAAGTAGCGGCTGGTACATGCGAAGGCTATGATAGCCTACCGTGTATTATTAAACCAAATGTCGGGGACATCACTAGTATGGAGTCGCGCTCGCACCCGCCTATCAGCACGTACTAGGACAAACGAAACGAGAATACGGTTTGATGGGAAGCGAGCTGGGGATGTTTAAGTTAATAAAATCCTAATGTTTATATGCATTGGTTATACAATCGGATAACACGAGAACTTACGTGTAGGGGGATTAAAGTAAGATTATAATTGGTGTTATTGTATTGGGAGATGATGGATGTCTTGCGTAAAATTGATTTGGATTATAAATGATTATATAGTAGTATTTTTTTGTTTATACGAGTGTGTATCTAAATGAAATTATACCTAAATGAGAAAAGCACTTAAACCTTAAATAAATACCATTATCATTGTATGTACCTACAATCAATCAATCAATCAATCATTTATTTGCCATAAATAAATAAATTGTTTATTCTCTCCAATTTTATACATAAATCATAATATATCACACTTCCTCTCTCCTACTAACTGTGCTGTGCCCGACAGGGTCCATAATTGTTCTAAAATCTTACTTTTACCATCTGTTACTGTACATTATGGAATGCAATAAAGTATTGAGTATTGAGTATTGAGTATTGAGTATTGAGTATTGAAAGTAGGTATTATTTTTAAAGAGATTTCACCATTACTTATTTATAGAAAGGTTTGTGTGTCACACTCATTTTATGTTGTTTAGTGCGAACAAAGTTGGGATGAGCAATAAATACTACAGTAATATTACTGCGTATTAAAAAGCGCGTTAATTCATTGATTAAAATAAATTTGATAAAGAGTATGATTTAGTAACAATTTTCTCGAAATTTCAACCTTAAAGTTTTCATTGTCCTGTTCTCGTACATTTTGCAATTTCAATAGCTTACCTAATAACTCAGAAACTCAATTATAGCGCGGATTTGTTTTGCCCAACAAAGTGTGAAACTTACTTCCCAAACCGACCAGAACCGAGCGAATTGGACAAATAGAGTTGCAATCTCGCTCATGTTATTGCGATTCGCATTGCACACACTTACTATCTATATCTGGTGTGTTAAAAACATTTTAGGGTACCCTTATCGCCTTTAGTGTAACAGACGGACTATTCAGACATCTTTTCTCAGGAACGAGTAGAAGTATCAAGTAGAAATTAATAGCAAATAGTAGGTATGGTCTGCGCTGCGGTCCTTCTAAGAGTTCTAAAAATATCAAGCTTCTAAGTCGATTATATTAAAAAGCACATTATGCCACATATTCGATACCTGTAAACTTACTCACGAAATCTAGGTAGGTAGGTATTTACTGTTAAAGCACAAGTAAAAATAATAATAATTGAAAAACACGACCGCCGTTAATGAAAGCGAACGAATAAGTAAGAATAATTTTTTGAATACAGACTTTTTTTTTGCAGTCTTTGCAGGGATCTTTGGTATTTGTGTTTAATAGAATGGTTATAATATATCCTACTGTATTTACAATTTATTTCTAACTTTTTAGCTCGCTTTTATTAACAGTTGTCGTGTTTTTATTTTTTAACAATTCTTCGTCGAAAGGTACATAGCATATAAGGTTATTTTAAGTTTGAAAGATTTTTTCATCAGGCCGCACATTATGGACTATTTAATTCGCCATATTGTTATTATTATGACATCACATAGCCTATGTCATCCGAAAAAAACGTAGGGATTTTAACGATACATACCCCATACATCATTAAGGCGTCATACATATACATACCTACATACATGAACCTTAAAAATATTACACTTCTTTTTGGACATTCGTGTAAAAAGTGCAGTAGATACTTAATTTTTTTTCTATTCACAAACTTAGTGTTAACAGAGCGTTAGACCCACTCCGACTTGCCTTGGGTTTTATATAAAAATGCCTATTATTCGCCGCTGTTGTATGGGTGGAATTGTGATTATTATTCGTCAATCTGTCAGACATGTTTTTTTTCATAATTTCCTAATGAATCTGTAATTGAATGATGAAAACAGGGCAAAATCTTTTAAAAAAAAATTGGATGACGCATTCGACATTTCGATTACGCACATTCCCTCATGTGCGTATTAAAAGCACTTATTAATTTAAAAAAGATTGGTTTTCGTGACTGAACCACTTCTAACCTTTATAATTTTGCGCTACCTATAGGTAACAGTTGCTAATTGTGAGATTGCGTGTATAGAAAATATGCAACTGCATCGACTAACCAAAGGTGTTTATTATAAAGTAGGTTACCTATTGAGATTTCAACTAACAACTCTGATAAACGCTTTCATTATCCGTAAGACTTCCTGTCTTACTAATAAATTTTGCCGTGACCGTGCCATCCGATGAGAGTTTGAATGTTTTCGTTTGCACCGACTCCAAAAGTAACTGATTAGGTACTTATGCGTTTATATTATTTTTAGCTTTTTAGTTTTTGAAGTCGGTTTACTTTTGTTTAAATAAAATTTACTTATTTAATCTATTTTTAGTGATACATCCTCAACAAAACGAATCTTAAGAATGCAGATAAAAATTAACTGCTGAACATCGATTTCATCCCTTATTATTCCCACCTTAGAGATGAAATTTTTCCAAAAAAATTTCAGTATACCATCTTTGATGTTAGGCTATTCAATAAAGAAAAAAAACATCAAAATCGGTTCACAAATGCCGAAGATATTAGGCAACATAGATACAAAAATCAGTCGGCGCGGTATGGAGTTCATGCAATGTTTGATGATTTGCTTATTTATATGGGACCATTCCGAAAGTATTCCCTTTCGAACAAAAAAATAACTTTCGAATTCGGTTGGTTGAACCTGGTAACGAATAATTGCTGAACATACATAAAAAATAAAAAATAAAGATCCCGACAAACTGAGAACCTCCTGACTGACTCTATTGTCTTTCAGATGTAGCAGGTTATGAACCACCTCTGAAAAATCAAGGCCAACCTCACCTACACTTGTGATAAGTGGGTCAGAATAGCGTGTAGGTTCTGGGATGACTATACTATACAGGATGTTCTTTAACTCAAGGATGGAGCCTTGTAACCAAATATTCTATACACAAAATTTATTAACAAAAACATACAAAAGCTGTTTACTACGATTTATAGAATATTTTATTCATTAAAAGGTGCATTTTATTATGGCACCATACATAGAAAACGGAAGAAAATCTTTTCCTCTCTATACAGAATAGTCATTTTCCTTGACGATTTATGAAGCGTTAGTATTTTTTTTGTGTTGTGACTTTAAACTAAAAAAAAGTAAAAGTTTACCTTCATAATTTTAGCCATAGGTCGTCCACTGTTGAACATAGGCCTCCCCCAGTGACTTCCGTTTGGCCGGTTAGAAGCGGCCCGCATCCAGCGGCTTCCTGCAACCTTTACCAGGTCGTCTGTCCACCTTGTAGGTGGACGTCCTACGCTGCGCTTGGAGCAGGTTGAAAGTTCTGGAATGGAGGCCACATACTGGGGCCTCCATTCCAGAACCTTTCTGCCCCATCGGCCGTCAGTTCTACGTGCTATGTGCCCCGCCCACTGCCACTTAATCAGCTTGTTAATCCGTTGGGCTATGTCCGTGACTTTTGTTCGTTTACGAATCTCCTCATTCCTGTTTAACTTAAGGCGCAGAGTAAGGAGAATACGCGTACAAGAAGTGTTTTTGGACAAGTTTTCTGGCGAAAATACTGGATATAGGATGTGGAAATTAATATATCATGTAACTTATATGTTGAATTCTTTCATGTTGTATCTAAATACTAGTTATTATTTCTTATAAACACAAAAAATATTTCAAAGTACCGCAAATATCGCGAGCTTGTACACATTTTATATTTTAAACGACGTTTTTGTTTAGCTTTAAAGTTGGTTTAGTTATTTATAACATTTGTGCCTTTAGGATGAAGTATTTTTTTTCAAATAGTCAACAAATTAAGAATTATAAGTTTTTTTAATGGATTTTACTCATAGCGCTTACTTTTTCATGAGCGGATATTTTGCTCGCAATGATAATCTATTTGCACAGGAGCGCAACGGATGGATGTTTAGTCTGCGAGAAGCATTTTTATTATCTTAGGCACGTTATAGAAGTTGCATTAGTCGACGCTTAATGCTCAAGGTCACTTGCCTTACCCGTCGCCTTAATAAGTAAAATATCCTGTTATAGCATTTTTTTTATCTTACAGTCACTTTTTATAGGATAGGATTAATCGTTAAATGATATGACTTGTCGGACGTCAATGACAGGAAGACTTTATGTATTTTAAAAAGGAAACTTAACTTAATGAGACGTCACAAATGATGAATAATCAATTTGTAATGCTGTGATTATATTACAACTAGTGTATTGTATCTAACAAGGAACGAAGGAAAGTAAAGCATTACGCTATGTTCTGATTATTTCACCACCAATGAGCTTTGCTGTTCCCAATAGACATAAGAATATATCTTATAAAGTAGCCTATATATGCACCATTACTCAGTATGGCTGCTTCAGACTTCATCATTGATGACGATCAGGTGTGATTGAAGACAAATCCTAACTTAGTTGCAAACAAAAAAACACATCCATGTTTTTGAAACAATATTGCTACCTACTATTAATTATATAGCGGCATTCTCTAAATTTTAAGCATTGGTCTAAACTAGACTTCAAGTTTAGGTACTGATGAGTTAGATTCCTTAAGTTGGAATTTGAAATCATGTCCAGCTTATTGAACTATCTCAACTCCTGAGGTTCTGATTAATATTAAATTCGGGATATTCCTTGTGCCGAGCAAACATTGCAATGCAATCCTGTGACTAAACCCAGAATGCAGTTCTGAAATCGACCGTACTCAATGCACCAAATTGAAATCAAAATTTGAAAGGAACAAAGGAAGGTTGGAATAAGTCTGTTGGTAAATACCTACTATGTGTTAGACAACACTCCAACTACACATCGTTATGTGGCACTAGATGTGGTACGACATTTAGGTATTTTTATATTTCACAATCACATTTTACTAGTATCGTTTATGTGGCGGAGTACATTTGGTAAAAAGATATACAGTTGCCATCGATACGAAAAGAACAAGAAAAAGACTTACTGTTAGAAAATTTAAGCAAACCCGTGGGTTAAGCGAAGTCCAAAATAAACTTTCGAGACAACATTGATAATCCTAAGAAATAGTATTGTATCTGGAAATAAATATCATGAAAAGTAATAAAAAATAATACATGATATTATATGCAAGATTTTTCTCGATAACTCTGCTTTGTGTAAATTTGATCGATTTGTGCCCTTGGGTGTATCGTATCGGCCTATGTAAAGCAATCAATCGCTTCAAGTAATAAGCTTTATCAAACAATATCATCTAATCAATAGGTTTAATTGAAATTTCCTGCGATTATGTTTTATTGGTTGCATATTTAGAAAGTAAGTATGGTAAGGTGGGGTAAGTTTGTCACGAGGATAAGAATTAGATTAAGAATTGCTTTATATGACACAAAAAAAATACAAGCAATATTATAAATTAATAATTTATAGAAGGTCTAGAAAGCATTTGTGCCAAAAATATTCAGATATGATAAGATAATAAATAAAAATCTAGTTTTATCTTATTTAAAATAGACCGAGAAAATAATGATAAGACAATACTTTTAATTATATCGAAAAATACGGCTTTCATTACCAGTTGTTAATTTATATTATTTATATATTTAACTTATGTTAAGAGGATTTTTTTATATCGAAAAACAATAATTGAGCCTGCCAGCTTAACATTATTTTATAATAGAAATACCAAATTGAAATAAAATTCAACGTTGATACATCAATAAATGAAATAAATAATATAAATATTGGGACAACATCACATAGACACACAACAATAATGGTTTAATGATAGTGATAGTGGTATATATGTTATGGTATCTGATATTGTTTGATGGACATGGTATTGTTTAGGTGGGTAATATCAGATAGTTAAGCTATGATTATTATTTTTAAAATTAACTTTTTAGGACTATTAATCATTATATTTAACTTATAACTTCGAATACGCAAAAACTATTAGGGTATGGTAAAGGGTATACAAACCCTAAAGGAGAGTGCTTTTGCATTTCAATGAAAAATAACGTGGTATTTCAGAAATAAAGAAATGTTAAAATAGGAACGGGAATAAATAACACGTAAGTCAGATCGAAAAAGCACACCCAAGAAAGTTTATCAAGTCGATTGGATCGCATCTGCTCTAGCACTTCCAGTGACACAATTTTGATCGTGAGACTTGACGTTAATTTGTGAAACTGCACGGAAACCCAACGCTTAGGTGGCAGGATGAGAGGGGCGAGCCCGATTAATTCAAGAACTGGAATCCACGGCGAATTAATGGGACAGACCGGTCGCGTTGTGTGCCTATTGATCGGGCGAGCTCGCGGACCAAACAACGTATTGTGTCTAAGGTGGCAGGTATTTGAGAACAAAGCATTTGTCATAAAACTCGGATCCGGGTCGGCCGAGAATTAAACCTATTGAAGAGAACCATTCAAATCTGACAATTATTTGACCTAAATATTTGACAGTTTGCAACTAAACTCGTAAAATATTTATTTTTACTATTGAATGAAAACATGCAATAAAACGATCTGTATTTAATTGAAAGTTTTGCAATGGTTTACTTCAAAACTGTATTATATTTATAGCTCAATTTTGTTGGATGAAATGAAAGTATTTTGTTAACGCACAAATAGACAAGTTTCTACAAAATCACGATCGTTTTTGGAAGCGAAGCGCTTCTTGTTACTCGTTAAATTATATTTTTATTTTATTTCTAAAAATATAACGGTAACATAATATCTAAAGACTACGTTCTTCATGTTTTACCTACATGCTTACTTTAAGTTTGTTGACAATTGTCGTAAGCATTCCTATCATAATTTTTAAACATACCTATTATTAATAATATTTTCGTCATCGTATGTCCCTTTCAGAGGTTGGACCTTTTGCCTTTTTAGTCCCTCGGGAAGACATGTCGAATATTATTTCTCCTTCCACTAAAGGCTAGCATGGACCTTTGAATGTATTATTAAACTTTTGTTGTTATTGAGATTAGAATAATATTATGGGGTTTGCATCCAATCTTTGTCCCTTAATAGTTTCTATTGTGTTGTGAACGATTTTGTTTGTCTTTATTTTATTTCAAGTGTTGTACAATATTTTCTAAAATAGGAGATTTTAGGTAGTTTTGATAGATAAAATGAAAGTTATTTTATCATCATCATTTCAGCTATAGGACGTCTACTACTCAGTAAAGGCCTCCAGTGAGTTACTATTTAGAACTTATTATTAGGATTAAGATCTGATATTACAATATGTTGATATGCCTATCTTTCAATTTTGGTTAAATCCACGGTCCACTGCTAAACACAGGCCTCCTGACTTTCATCAGGGGCGATTGCCAGTACTCGCCACGCTTAGCAGGCGGGCTGGCGAGCGCAGTTTTTTATAACATTTCGCACGCAGATACTACAACCAATAGAATAAGAACAACCATTAATACATATATATTTTAAACAAGAGATCTGACACTTTCAGCGCAGGAATGTACAAAACCTTCAGTCACGCCATCTACCAGTGTCCGGCTTCACAAAGCATTCAAAAAGGTCAGGTTTCCCACATAGCCTTTGGTATATCGAAGCTACGACCACTAGACTAGATCCGCGTTGTATTTATCATCGACATCTGTTTCTGTATTGCCTCTGTTTCGACAGCCCTGAGATAAAGGGTAAACGTATTAATTTTATTTTTGAATTGAATTTTGAGTAACTTACATACAACAACAGTCCATACATATTACCTTGTCCTTACATATACACATCCCATCAGTACATGGGGTTTTTAGGTGTAGATACGCATACAATTTTAATGACTAATACCATTTCAATGACTAAAATTCATTTTATTTAGGTAGAAAACCAAACCCCAAGATCACTTTGTTGCCTTTTCGTCCGTGTGCCCGATTTCAATGATCACTTTTTTTAAGCAAGCAATATATACCAATTAGTAGATATAGTATCAAATAATTTTTAAGGTTTTTCAATAAACCGAATACGCATGGAATTATTTTTCAAATACTTTAGCTAATCTAAGTATTCGTGAAATAAGCTGCTTAAGTCTAACTGTTACAGACACGATTAAAATAAGTATGAACATTTGTACTCACAGATTATAATGAACGTCGGCCATGTTCGGCCTGTATTTGAGCGCCCTCTCGAAAGCCATTTCCGCTTCCGCGGTCCGTCCCTGTGCGGTAAGCACGCTGCCGAGATTGCCGTACGCTGCGAACAAATAATAACATCATTAACTGGGGAAGTAATGATAACCTTGTAACCCTTAACACTGAGGATTGCTTTATTGAGAAGCTAGAAAGAGAATGGCTTTGGGGACTTTAACATAACCAAAATACTGCGAAAGGCACGTTTCAGGAGGTGTTTATTACTGAGTTACCCTAAAATACTGCTTATATATATATTTTTTTTTTTTTTTTAATATTATTATTTTGTAAATAAAATCAAATATTTATTTATTATTAGGTATCAATATTTATTCTACTATATTTTTTTTTGCAAGAATACATTTTTACATTATTGCTGTTACTGCCTGCCAGCGTGCCCAATACCATTTGATTTTTAACTGTCTGGTTTTCGACAGAGAGGGTGTTAAAAAGCCAGCCACGAGATTTAGCACCATAAGTATGTATATGAATAAACAATAGCAAATCATGTTTTTTCTACTATTGAATTATCCCTGTAACATATTTTCAATCATGTGACTTGCAATAAAATCTGAATCTGAATCTTATTAAACAAGTCAGTAGGCACAATTCATATAATAGTGTTATGTTATATTTCGTTCTCACTCTCGACTGTGTTCCATTTTCTTCCAGGTTTATTTTAACTAAACTTTTTAGTGAGAGGATTTTTACTGACCTTGTCTAGTATTGATACTACTTTCAAGCCTTTTTAAGTAACTTCAAAAAAGTAGGAGGTTCTCAATTTAACAACCTTCAAATATTTTTGTTCTTATGTAAAAATAATAGAAATATATAAAAAGGGTTAAGAGGCACGTAAAATAATAGGAGTGATTTAACGAGTTCGGAAGACCAATAAGTCAAAATTAGATTCATAGTACAAAGCTCTGTTAGAATGTTAATCTTGCCGGGGTCTTTTGTGCTCACAAAAAACCAGTTAGCAGAAACCGAAAGTGATGGGAGGACGTCATTGGAAAGGCGGTGGGCAAGAATTGCTGACAACCGAAGATGAAATGAAGGGTTGTAGGAGGCCTACACAAAATTGGTTAAAGAAGGTTTAAAATTATGATGAAAATTAGGGTTAGTAAGTTGCTCAAGTAGTGAATAAATAAAGTATTATCAAGACGATAAAGTATTACTTAAGTAAGTATATCAAATTTATCAAAAGGTGATTAACGTTCGAATAAAACTGTCAGCCTTGAAAGGACCATTTATTTCCATTTCATTAACAGCATAAACGGGTTGTATGTAAATGTTGGGTAGGTATACGTAGATAATTGTATTTTTACTCGTCATGCTCGATGTGGGGTGAATAAAGCTTTTGTTATTGCACAGCGTCCTGTCGTGAGCCATAAAGATGCGTACAAATCAGAGCATTTCATGTAACGTAACGTTCTCCCGATGATATACCTAGTACACGAACTGAAGTAACGGCATAGGAAAATTGTAACGAAACCTACATAAAAGGTTGAAATTGAAATGGAGAAACTATTCATAAGATACTAACATAAGTACCATGAAAGCTGTTACTTGAAATGCACCTAATAGTAACGACTCACAGCGTCGGAAGTAGCCCAAAGAAGCAGATTAAAAGTAATTCGTAATAGTTAATCTACACGATCAATTTTCATTGGTATTGTAGTCGCAATAATTCCACTGCCGTGTGGGGATGGCCGTAAAGAATACACTTCCTCACCGCCAACAGGAGGCGTGTCGTAAGAGGCGACTAATTCCTGTAGCACGAGACGGGCAGCAGCGTCTGCGTGCGAAATGTTATAAAAAACTGCGCTCGCCAACCCGCCTGCCAAGCGTGGCGAGTATAGGCAATCCCCTCCGATGAAAGTCATTGGGGAGGCCTGTGTTCAGCAGTGGATATCCTATGGCTGAAATGATGATGATGACGATGAATAATCCCACTCTCCTATTTAAATACAACAACTTTTTCTATGTAACAAAATCGAAATCTAAAAAAATCACCTCGCTGCATACACACCGTAACCGCTGATGGGTCATTTTGTATAAGCAAGTCTACAAAATAAAAAAACAAGAAAAGAACAGTTTCATTTCTATTACAGGCCAACGCCCTAGTCTGCACACACCTTAATAAATGCGAATGAACGCGAACGCCTCGCATTGTTATCGTCTGATGAAAATTAACTCTCTCGCGATATTTGTCACGTTTGTAACACGCGCGAATTAAATAATTGCTGACGAATATACGCGTCACATTTCTACAGTACCTACTGACTTCGAAATTACTTTTTGTCGATTAAAACATTTCACTTTGGAATTAATTTTGTTTGTTCTTTTATATGTATACTTTTTATTTTTATGTAATTAAGGACAGCCAACAAAGCATACACCTAGACAATACAAAATACAATTCCAATTTTACATTTTATAGTGTTGCCTTAATTAAAGGCCACCATGGCATGCATAAAATTTAAAACGTGGACACTGACATATACACTTAACAGTTTAAGTAAATGGAAAAATTACAAATTACAGCCTTTTTTATATTATTATATAAAATCTTTATATGAACAGAAGACTACGATCCATCTGATGAAAAGTGTCTATATTATGGACTTTTGCGTTATTAACCTTTCAGGGCACAGCTTGATAATGCCTTGTGACCGCGTTTCTACATATCAGTCGAACAATATGGCTACGCTGTTAGAAAATAAATCTCAAAATTTTTGCTATGCCAAAACATTTACTATTGGACAACACCTCATACATTGCTCTGAACTTTAAGTAAGTAGCCAAAGCACTTGTGCAATAAAAATCAGAAACAACGACGGTACCAGTTTATTGTCAGTTGCATTTAGGAATATCTAATTTTCTAACTACGCTGTGCCGATACTCTATTTCTAATTGTCCTGCCTAACATAAGATTTTCTAGATTGCAGTTGTAGGATCTTTTCAAAACGGTGAAAATTAATTTATGCATTTCACTCGCCATTGGAGACAAAATTACCCATCTTTATATATAAGAATATATCTCTATTTTCCTTGGTCATCGCATGAACCCATGAACGGGTGGAACAATTTCGCTAATTCTTTTTTTGTTGTGTTAATTATTATCAGAAGAAGGTTCTTACGAAAGAAAAAAATAAGAAAGTTGCGCAGAAAATCCTTTATGAATAAACCAAAGACCACGCGAACGAAGTCGCGGGCAACAGCTTGTTTAATAATAAATCATTTTTAAATATAAATGATTAGGTAAGTACCATTAGTACCATAGTAAGTAAATAAATGACCCTTTGTAGAAGAAATATCAATTATGTAAATTTGTAGTAAAATTGTCACAATGGATGTTTTTATCTCGCGTTACACTGTTTAAAACCCGCTTTGCACGCAGTAGCACACTATGTACCGATCGTAAACGAAGCCAGAATGCGATAAACGAGGATGCCTCCCATTGTTATTTTCTGAAAATTAACCCTCTCGCCTCTTTTCACATTTAAAGCGCACGTGCGAATAAAAAAAACAGCGCAGGCAACGGGTTACCGGGCTAATTAAGGGGCGTTTTAATTTCTTTTGGGGGATTTCGAATTCTGGTTCTGAGGTAGAAAAACTTTGTTTCTTTAACAAGAAAAGCAAAATATTATTTTTAATTGCTTGTGTTCAGTTTTGGATATATTCATCAGGCTATTACTGATGATTAGGTATTACATTTAAAAAAAAGTTTTTTTTAACAATCTCGGAAAATCGGTAAACGTCTTCTAGTCTTGATTTCCGTTATAGAAGAATTGTTTACATAGCTATAAGTCGGCACAAAACCCTTGGTGCGTGAGTTCAAGTCACACCTCGGAGGTTTTTTTTTAGTAAGGGCCAGAAGTGGCACTTCTGAATAACGAATACCTTTAAAAAGTTCCTAATTTTGGAACCTTACAATAACGGAAACCTTAAATAAAAACAAAACTTAATTTTTTAACCCTACTCAAATCCTCATTTAGTAATGAACATAATAATTGAGAAAGTGTTGAGGAGAAGGCGCCAGAACGAACTCAGTTACCGCCAGCGCCACTGTTGTATCGACAATTGTATGGTTTGGTAGGTATTTTTGTCGAATAAACTTGAGCTTTCCGAAGTTCCCAAGCTATAGATGTCATATAATGTATTTCAGTATTTCCTCCGTTATTTTGTTGTCATATTGTCAAAAACTGTGCTATGTTTGGAGCTAAACAAATTACTTATTAATATTTTTTTTTATAGATTTGTTTAAATGACAATTTGTATTTACTTAAACAGAAATAGTTGTTATTTGACGTCAATTAATAAGATGACACATTCATTACTAAACTAATCAATTCTTACTAGCAATTTGAGTGCAACTAAGTAATTTATAGATCGATGCATTATATTTAAGTGCCTTTATTTCTTCTGTAACCTGAACCGCGGTACGATTCATGTTCGAAATATCTTTTTTTTTTTAAAACGAGTTATCATCTGCATTGAATTTTTTATTCAGAGCCACCCTGTGTAGATGTTAAATATCCACCCATGCCCCGAGCAATATCGAGCATGTTGCTCGCTGTAAGTGCGTGTACATAAAAAAGCTTTCACAGCAATATAGCAATCACTGGAACGACTAAGTAACGTCATGTCTCCTTTATATTTTGCGCTCTATGTTTTTCTTAAAGGTGCGATCGTAAACAGGATAAGATTTTTATTTCTCTTCCGATATAGCACATTTATGGAACCCTATTAGAGTTTAGCACCTATTTAAGCTTGTAGCGATTACTAGTAGTTTATTATTTATTTATCATGGTTCAAAAACAATGTGCTTTGTTTAAAATAAATACCTTGATGGGAGACTGTTTAGACCAGGCATGTCCAACATACGGCCCCCGGGCCACAATGTGGCCCGCATAATTCCTTCATCCGGCCCGCGACCGACGACATCAATAGAAATTGCGCAATATTAGTTAATTCGACAATCTATTTATCGAATTTTTTTTTCGGCCCGATACAGTTACAAAAATAACTAAACCTGGCCCTCCACAAAATTATGTTGGACACCCCTGGTTTAGACCATAGACTTAGAATACGCTACGCTTACTAAATCTATGGTTTAGACCATTAGACAAAAAAAACCTTTTATAAAACCTCTGTGCTAGTTTATTTTAAGTTTTAAATTAAAAAGTTACGTACATCTGTACGAAAACAAAAAATGTGAAGGGAATATTGTAATGCTGGGGCTTGTTATACAACACTGTTTGCTTAGATGCCTGTGGTTGTTTTAACATTTTTCTTTGTATTTGATATTCAATACAAAGAAACAAAAAAAAATACGGTGTTGTATGTTCTTATATAGATACTCTTTACTGTACACCATACAAAGAAGTTACAAAGTCAAATAAGGTTAAATAATCAGGGTAATTGAGGTATCCAGCCAGATCAACAAACAATATTTCTTTAAAGGTGGGGGGTGCGTTGAGAGTGTGAGGTGAATGCTTTTTTGCCAAGTTTTTGCTAATATCTCAATATCTGTACGACTATCATTATGCTACTTTTGACTAATGTTCCACATATTTTTTTTACAAACTAAGTTCTACTAATTTATAGTCTACGATCATAATTAAAAAAAATAAAATTCCTTAATCTCATTAGTTTAATAACTTTACCATTTTTATCTACTAATGTTCGAATATTTCATTTGAGATTTCAATAAGAAGAAGTTATGTACAGACAACAGCACGTCAAATTTTCGCAATTGATATTGATCTCTACGTGTTGGACTTAAAGTTGAGAAACGGTTCAATGACCTTTAACTTTTTAGGTAGGTTTACTTGAGGTTGACTGTACAGACAGTTTAAGAAGTTTTGGTTGAACCTTGTTTGGTGAATAAAGTACATAAAAAATTCATACATTCTTTGTCGAATGTCCAGTGTTGTCTGGACATTCGACGTCGCACGTCAACCTACCACAAAACGTTAAATTTTCTCAATTGATATTGATCTCTACGCGTCGGAATTAAAGTTGAAAATCTTTTTAATGACCTTTAACTTTTTGGGTGGTTGACCTGCCGTCTGTACAATTATTTTAACAAAAATTCATCATCAAGTTAGTAGATAGTAGCCTAAACATGAAATTTTATTTGGAAGGTGAGTCCTTAAAGGGGTGTAGGCTGTGTAGGGACCCTACTCTTCTCCCTTAGGGGTTGAAATTGGGTTTGGATAGTTGTAAGAATATTAAATATTCCCAAAAGTCGTGGGGAAATGTTAGTTAATAATAATGTACTACAAGAATTCGTATTCCGTAATATTTTTTCAACATTCGCAAGATTATTTTGAAGTAAAAATATAAGTACTTAATAATACATTACTACTTTTTAAAACAAAACACCTACCTACTGAAGTCAAAGACATACATTTTGTTTTCCGTTTGATGCGTTCCTAAGAGACACGAGGAAGCAGAAAACCCAAGAATTTCTTTATGGGTGACTTCATTGCTTTTATTTGATAATACCCTTTGTTAGCATAAGACCTCTTGCGCCTGTGGGATTTGATCCCTTGCCCTACTTTCCAATAATGGACAAAATGTCCGTACTCAGTCATTTTGTGTTTCATCACTTAACCTATGCCTTGCGAAGCTTTGTGAATTTTAGAGTATTCTCCGATTTTGATTTTTTCATTTTAATTTATTAATTTACTTTGAAATGGAAACGTATTTCAATATTTTTACAATTGTTTCGCATGATGAAGCACTCATTATGTTTTTAAAGCGACTTGATTTTTAAACTGATTAGAGGTCGTACACTTTATCGCACTTAGAAAATATCAACTCAAATTAGTAGGTATGTTTAATTTAAAAACTGTGTTTGAAGAATCAACCGGTATGCAAAAAAAAAACATTATTTAATGGCATAAATGATTAAAAAATAAACCAGATATTCATTGATCGTGTCAATTGCATTTCATTTGCCCTTGACCTGAACCTGGATTCAATTCAGTTTGTGCTAATGAAATTGCCTCAGCTGTATTCATGAAATCCATAAATTAATTGGAATGCAATCAGCCGTTTTCTATAGTATTTGCTATGGGCTCACACATTGGCGAATACCCTCGAATATTTTACTGGCATATTAACGCTTATGACGATCGAACGAGGGTCTCTCGAATCGAATTTAATCGACTAAGCTGCTCGCTCCCAATACCGAAAGCCACTCTTAACGGACTGTTAGGGATGCTATATATTTTAGTTTAAGTGATCCTTAGGGGAACGAACGGCCTGATGTGTTAACTAATAGAGTGTAACGTAAGGTTTCTTAATGTATCGTTGCAATATTACAAATGCTATGAGAAAGTCGTGTAGTCCATGATTATATTTGACGGTAAGGTCTCGGCTTACAAACGGTCTATGTCCTGCAGTGGAATGAATACGGGTATTAGTAATTCGGCTTATATTCCTATCAAGAGGTGACAGAGGAAAGTTTTTTTCTCCTCTAACACCACCTCCCGAGAAGAATGTATCAAATTATCCATATGTATAAGCCTTATATGTACTTTACTAGCTGTGCCCGCGGCTTCACTCGCGTAGAATATAGTTTGTCACACCCTAATTTGCTCGCGTAGGTGTTGAAAAAAAAATTGTAGCCTATGTCTTTCCCTAGGGTTCAAGCTTTTTCCGTCCAAAGTTCATAAAAATCGGTTCAGCTTTCACGACAAAAAGTAGCCTATGTCCTTTTCCAAAATACCATCAATCTCTTTACTAAAATTCATTAAAAATGGTTGAGCGGCTTAGGCGTGAAAACTTAACAGACAGACAGACAGAGTACTATGATGACTACTCCTTCCGTCCCGCCGTTCCGCCCGCACTCGCCTAGGTACCGATTAATGAAGATCGAGATGGCAAATTAAAATACAAATTGAAAAATCTATTAGGATAACGTGGGTCTCGTTCCATACCTCAAAAGTAAAAATAGAACCCTTACGGAATCACGCATGGCTGTCTGTCAGTCCGTCCGATTAGAACGGATTTGCTCCGAAACTACTGGATCGTTTGAATTGCAATTACACAAATACTTTTAAGAACGTTAATTTCCACAATATTAAATTTCAAAATTGATGCTATTTTGATATTGATATTTAGACATTTCAACCCCATCGCACCCCAGCAGAGGAGATGGTATTTCACGTCCACCACATTGGATTTTAAAATTGTTGTTGGTTTTGTAATCAGAGACCCGATAAACTATAGAAACAATACCCATATTGATTTTCAGACTTTGTCACCACATTTCCCCCTTTTAGGGTTTGACTTCTCAAAAAACCTGAAACACTTGTTTTCTCATTTATCGTTAGGAATACTCCTGTGAAGTTTCGAATAAAATAGTCTAACCAATCTTGTTTTACCATACAAACTTTGGACCCCCATTTTACCTCCTTAGGGGTGCATTTTGAGAAATCCTTTCTTAGTAAACCCTTAGACCCTATAAAGAGCCTACCATATTTGGGGTCTCTAGAACCAGTAGTTTGGGCTGTGCGTTGATATGTCAGTCAGTCAGTCAATTTCTTCTTTTATTTAATTATATTTAGATAGATTAAATATGAATATAGTATAGATAAGGGCGCTGGGCATACGACGGAGCATGGCGGTCTTTTGGACCGCGAAGCAATAAAGACGTCGATCGTCGTCGTCGACGTCGACGTCGTGTGCGTACTCAACGCACACGACAGTCAGTTCAGGACAACCATTCTAGCAGAGGGCGCGGCGCAAACTAAGCTAGCCGGACGCGCCGCCGTCTGCGTTAGGGCCGGCAAACATATGGCGAAGTGCAGCGCAGAGCATTATTCACTGTCAAACTATTATCGATATTGTTCGCGTTGAAATAATATCGAAAATCAATTAACACAATTACTAATTCCTAAGAGCATTAAAGCGACTACAGAGGAAAGGTAGCTCGCAAGAACGCGACTGCGCGAGCATAAGCGCTATTCCGCGCGCATCCGCTTTCGGTCGCCGGGCCCGCCGAAGTAACGCTCGCGCGGCACAGGCGGGAGCCACCATTTGTTGCTAGCACGCGTACTGTACGGTACTTTCGTGTAGTGAATGTTGCGTTTATTAATTAAGTACACGTTCAGACTCTCGAAAAGTTACAAAACGCATGACGACGGTCAGTCCCCGCGCTGTATCGCGGGTGCTCGCGCATTCTCGGGTATAAATTCTCCATAGATTATAAAATTCTCCTAATGTGTCACGCGTTTAGAAAACTTCGCGGGCATGCTCTGCACTGCGCATCGCCATATGTGCGCTGGCCCTTAGTGTAAACCAACTGCGGGCAGCGGGCACTGGCGGCGCGGTCTTTTTGAGCGCCGAGTGCGTTGCAGTATACGATTCCCTTTGTTCTATCGATCCCGGCGAAATTGTCTCTGCTACCCCGCCCCGTCGTGTGCGCAGCGCCTTAATATCTCGAAAACGGTGCGTCCTAGCTCAAAAATAACAAAATTCTGGCCCCAGACCCCAGACGCCGTCCCCGGAACACATTAACAGCATTTAAGCTAAACTAAAACAGACCTTCATCGAGGGTTGAAACTATATCTCAAAGTTAGAACAACAATATTAAGAGTAAAATAATGTATGATAGATAAATGATATTATTTAAAATTAAAAATCTCGAAAACGGTGCGACTTAGCTCAAATATAACAAAATTTTGGCCCTCGTAGACCACAAGTGCTATCCCAGGAAAACGTTAGCTGTTTAAAATAATGATTTTCAATAAACTACAGTGCCTCGCTCTAAAAGTAAAAGAAAAAGCGACGATATCGCCGATGCATTTATTTGGAACCAATTTGATTAGCATAAAAAGGTTATAGTATATCAACCCTAGAAGATAGACATATACTGTTACGAACTTTTTTTAGAACTATTAAATGGGATCAATTCCGTAATATTTAGGAATTTTTTTAACCTTTGAAAAGGAATATTTTTTCTCGTTTTTGCAACATATTTGATTGATACTCGTGTCGTAGTCGTAGTCGTAGCGTGATATAATAAAACCTAAAACCTTCCTCGATAAATGGACTATCCAACACAAAAATAATTTTTCAAATCGAACAAGTAGTTTCCGAGATTAGCGCGTTTAACCAAACAAACAAACAAACTCTTCAGCTTGATAATATTAGTATAGATTATATCAAGGTTTTACTAATTATTGATTTTGTGTTACGTAAGATTGTATATTAACCTAAGTAGCGCTCAGCTTTTTAAAAAGATGGTCATAATTATAGATAAAATCAATGGCAGGTCAACCTATCCAAGAAGTTAAAGGTCATTCAACCAATTTTCAACTTTAAGTCCGACGGATAGAGATCAATATCAATTAAGAAAATTTGACGTTTTGTGATAGGTTGACGAGCTGTTGTCTGTACTCATCTAAATTTAATTCCTTTTTTTGTTCCTTATTATAGGTATCTTTATATAACTTAAAGGTTGTCCGAAAAAGATCGCTTTTAGCGAAAATTATATGTAGCCTAAATTGTGCAGCTCTAAAATATATTTCCTGCTCTTTATTTACTGTGTAGTACGAGTATACCCTTCACATTACATTTGTCTAGTTAACTTTTGAGATGGCGCCGGTTGCTGCAAACACCGGTCAAAAAAGTCGCCTATTAGGTTATGGCGCCAAGGTGATAGTGAACACGTGACAGGTGCTTGCAGGCAACCGTTGCCATCACAAGAATTATGCGTATGACGTATTTAAAAATATTAAGGTTAGTTTACGCCCTGCAGAGAAATGCATGGATTAGTTTGAACTATATCTATAATTGAATGAGCAATCTTGCCTACCATTGTCGATGGTTAATTTATAGTGTCGGTAACGTAATCAATGCAGTTGAGAGCCATGTATGGAGAATCCGAGATATATCGTGATTGTGTTTCTAACAAAGGTACAAATACTACATATCATTGGCGGACTGCGGCGAAAATACCTTTATCCTAAGATCTCTGTGTTTACTCTACAGTGATTTAGCTTTATGCAAAAGATAGTCATTGGGGGAGGCCTATGTTCAGCAGTGATGGACTATGGCTGAAATGATGATAAATAATGAATAGATTTAGGCAGACCATATCTATGCAAAGTAAAGTATATTTGTTTGTCTATAATATAGCGTGACTAGTAATTAGTGACTGATACTTACATGTTTGACGCATAACAACTAGCAAGTTTCATTGTAAAAATATAAGGTAGGATAACATTTGTTTACCCCATTGCCCGACTTCCATAAAGATAGAATATATTCTTAAGTATGAACAAAAAAAAAACGTAGGCGTCTATAAAATATATAAAGCATCATGCTTTACGATTATCAAGTTTCAGATTAGACGGCAAATCAATTGTTTACTAGCAAGATCACACACCCGATCCCCGTTACAAATTATACAAAAATTAACTGGAAAAAAGGCAGCGCGAAAGTGTTCTTACTCTTTTACCGCTGCCTTACAAAGATTTAAAATAGCTTACAAATATTCTGATTTGAATGCTATTGAACATCTCTAGGATGAATATAGAAGTTAGAAAAACATGTCTGATTTCAGCACAGCTGTAGAGGCCAATGTTAATAACATTATTTATTTATAAATAAACTTTGGACAACATCACATACATTGCTCTAATCCTGTGATAAGTAGCTTAAGCACTTGTGTTACAGAAATCAGAAACAACGACGGTACCACAACACACAGACCCGAGACAATATCGAAAAGTTATTTTTCTACATTGACTGACCGGGAATCGAACCCGGAACTTCAGAGATAGCGACAGCAAGTCCGATATGCTCGCCTCTCGGCTACGGAGGTCGTCAATTTATGAATTCGAATCTAATCGCTCTTGCAATTATTCTTTGAGTATCCATTAAAAGGCAAGTTAGTTGACAACTAATAAAAATTTCTGTTGGTTTTATGGCCCTGTCCTTACTTGCCTACTTGAATTGGCCCTGAAAGTAATAAAAGTCACGACTCACGCAAATTGATTGTGCGCCATTTTGGAAACTTTTCTTTCTTGTGGATAGCCTTAAAAAGTTCCTTGGTTCGATGACACAAATTGTAATTTTTGCTAATAACCACCCTAAGTTACGGCGTAATAATGATACCTTTCACCATAAAATGATAGCCATAAACCTAAATTACATAAAATTATATACTATTTCAACGGTTAGTATTGATGAAAGAACAAAACTTTTTTTATTAAATCTTACTTCTACTTAGAAATATTTTTCATACTTAAGTAAGTAGTAATTGTATTTAAGCACTCACTACATTTCTAGGTATTTCACTCGGCCATAAAAGCTAAATAATATTTTTATGTATAACGAAGAAATAAATAAGTTTATGGCGATTCATATTCAAAGATTTTAAGTCACTAATGATATTTATTTAAGTCTTAATTACAATAAACGCAAATCTCTTTAAATACCTATGCGTCTGTTCGTGATTTGTTAAGAGTCGAAAAGTTGCTATTGAATTCAATGTAGAGTTTGACGCAAAAGAAATCATTAACGCAAGGTTGTCTCGAGGGCAAAAGAGACGAAAATCGCTCGAAAACAAAGCTCATTGCCGAATTTAATTGTCACTTAGAACAATTTCGGCTATATTTGCGAGGCGAATGATTGTTTTCTTGGAATATATTTTGTGATTTATTAGGAAGGTTCGATCGCTGACGTTTGGCATGTTTCGTTCAGTTAACTTAGTTTGCGGCTTCTAAGTAGCCGTGGGATAAGTTGGCAACTGAGATAATGGTGTTAATCTCTGGGACTCGGTCTTCGAGCACTTGGGTATCTGGCTCGAAGATGGCTGATAGAGGCTTCAGCTTAACTGATTACATCAGCATGGTTCGCGTAAAGAGTTTTGTTGCAAACAACTAAGTCTGGCTAATACGAAGTAATAGAACTGCCTTAGAGACAAATGAATTGTACATTAACATTTCTCTTTCACGAACAGTAACGCAGAGTTGCGTAAGTGTTATGTAATATTGGTGTTCAACTTGGGCTAAGAGTAATAGAGGTCCATTAGATATTGGAACCTTTTTTAGCTTTAGCTTGGTATTGGGCTATGTTTGCCATTAACTTAACCGAATAGAAGCCAAGAGTAAAAACAGAATTGAAACAAAATTTTATGTGTTCTTTCGGATCCACGTCTATTTTCAAAATGAATGGATAATAGTCTTTTTCTGTACTTATAATCATCATCATCATCATTTCAGCCATAATATATGCCTCCCCAGTTGTACTTATAATGTAACACGATAATTAAAGTTAAATAAAAAGCACCAAATTAATATCAAATTTCAAATCGATTCATTGAGTAATATTTGTTACTTCTGACATATTTCCTTTTGTGGAGACAAAAGGAAGTGTATTAACTTTACTTATCCCTATTTTTTATTAACAGGACACAATGTTATTTATGGCTGTAACAAATTGTTTTTGCTTGAGATATGATTAAAGTATTAATTTAAACTACTCACTTCAGCTGCTGTACAACATTGTTCGGCTAATCATTTTAATTAAATTAAGGAGCATTCGTTCTTTAAATCTAGAAATTAAAGTTAAAGTTTACATTGTAAAATCTACTGTGAAAGTGATGCAAGTAACCAAATAAATGGTCGCTTTTCGATTTACCTGGGTACCGACCTAAAAGCTAACTGGATCCAATCTGTCCCTGACTGGCTCCTCGAAACAAGGCAATCAGAAGGCGGACAGCTATTACACGATTTTGTTGGAGAGGCCGGGTGCCCCTAATCGGTTAAGCCACGGCTTTATCGAATACACCTTTAGTAGATAGCTGATCTATTGAACTGGCAACTTCGAGAGATTAACACTCTGCTAGTATATTGGACGATGATGGAATACTGATAGCTAAAATCTATAAGTGACAAAAATATTTTTTTTCCGTTTAATTAGTGAAATCTACTCATTAGTTTACCAAAGGCGTAATGAAAATGAAAAGGTTGTGACGTAAAAACAATGATTAATTACGATTAATTAAATCATAATTAATAAATCATTGGCCGCATCCAACCGGCCAATCTGGAAGTCAATGGGGGAGGCCTATGTTTAGCAGTGGACGTCCTATGGCTGAAATGATGATGATGATGATGAAATCATTATTACTAGATGTCGTAATTTGAAGAGGTTTCAGAAATCCGCTGGGTTCAGGCCGCTTCCAACCGGCCAATATGGAAGTCACTAGGGGAAGCCTATGTTCAGCAGTGGACGTCTTATGGCTGAGAATATGATGATATTTAACAAGTCCCTTGGCGTGTTTGTTTGTTGTCTGTTTTGTCTGTATGCACAGGCTAATCAGCGAAATTGTTGCAGCTTTGATACGGTTTTCAATAAAATATAAAATAGATTGATTTACGACGGATAGTTGTGAATACAATTTACAAGGTGTCATAGTCTTTAAGTAAAGAATTAACATTGTTTTGTAATGCGGTAGCAGATAATAAATTATCAGAGGCGTCTCATAGCACACTTAGACCCGAGCCAATATTGAAAATTAGTTTCTTAAATTGTCCCGAAATGGAAATTAAACGTTTGAATCTTTGCATTCATCGCGGATTACTGCGCTACTAGGTATATCAATCGATTTGTCAAAATAAAACTAAACACTGTAACTTTTTAAATTTTTTACATTGACTTAAAAAAAATACCCAGCATTATTTGGAAAAATAAAAATACAGAATAATATATAGATAATAATATTAAGAACGGTTGTAGAACAAAATGTATTACAATAAATAAAGCAAACGAAAAGCCAGAAAATAGAACAAAGTCTGCTTTATATTCCATACACAGAACGAGATACTTGTAACATACAATTACTAAAAATACTAAAATGTAACATACAATTTTGAGATCGCATCAATCGTGGTGCTATCAAAGAAATCGTACTCCTTCAGTTCAGTGGAGTTCATTCTACTTTATGGAGGGGCCCCCTAAATCGGAAATTAGACTGTGATAGTTTCCGCCCAGTAGTGCTAGCGCAGATTCGCTATCACCCTACTCGATAGAACACTGACTCCTAATAGTATGGACATTTCAAACAAAAGCGTCCAAACTTTCTAGAGTAGTACGCTTTCTAACTTCAAGAAAATGCCCTGGGATTTTAATGTTTTTCTAAAGACAAAGCTTAGGTAAACAAACAGTTTATCTGAATTGAGTAAATAAAATGTCGTCTTATTTTAACAACATGGTGCTGAGTATAGGTAATTTAGAAAAGCAATTTTAAAAAACTTTTTGAAATGCGTATTGTTATGTTGTGCTTGCAAATTCATGAAAATAAAAATAATATTGCTCTGTCATTAAATAACACAGGTTTCAAAAAGTAGTGGTAGCAAAGTGAAGTGACTATACAGTCACTGTATCTATCTCACACGACATCTGTCGTACACGATTTAGTTTAGTATAACATCTTAGTTAGCATGCTGATTATGAGCCAATTAAGCAATATTTTTCTATTGTTTGAATTTTAAACACACAAATCGGTAAAACACAAATAGGTACATATCGTGGGAAAGCTAGGACTGCGGAATTCCAAGTGGTTTTTGGGTGATTCCTGTAATTAATGCGTCAGTGAAATAGAAGCAATTAAAGTACCACGCAAGTACGCGAAGAGTGGGTTTAAATACCCCAGCCTTATCGAGGTAATCACAGACTAAACACATTCGGTTCAGTTAAGTCAATTAATTGAATAATTAAATAGACTCGTAGTACTGGTTGTTTATAGGGCGCGGGTTATCCTTGGCCTCCGCCTTTTAAATAAATGAAATACTTCGCTTTGCGCTCGCCCGCGACACGGCTTTTGTTACTTCTGTGCCTATTTTTTAATTTTTAATGGAACTACCAACCTCGTTGTGATGCTATCTTGTTATTTATAACGTCATTTTCATCAAATGTCGTGTTTTTCACGAACTTTACGGAAAGTGCTATGTAGTTTTTTTTCACTGTTGTCTTTTAAAAAATATTTTATTGTGTAATTTTATTTTAAAATAACCGTCTTTCGAGTACATTTAGTTAAAATTATGTTTTTCTGGGTAGTAATAATAAACCTAAGGTCAATTCTAATTTATTCCTCTTATCTCTAAGAACTTATTATTTGGTTTTAGCGATTATTCATCGTATCCTACCTACCTACGAAGATTTCTGTTTTGTATTTTTAATATATTTTTAAAGTAACAAGTTTCCTTAGACACAAATAAGCTATATTTTTTACATTTGTAGATTTACATATCACATATATTTTTTCACTTAAGATTAGTTAAGATATAAAATGGTTTAATGTGCTTAAGTTTGCTGTGACTATTCGATTCGTATGCAATCGTTTATTTTGATGTTTATTTAGGGTTAAATAAGTTTATTAGAATAATATTATGTAAATACTTAAGTTCATAGAAGAAGACCTTTTGGATATAAGCTCTATAACGTAGCATAACTCGAGGTTTTTTCTTCATTTTATAATATCTACTTACTGAAGCGTGAACAATTCACAAATAGAGCGAGAGGCAATAATATAGTTAAACAAGAACGGCTGCCAAGAGATATTATGTACAATAGTAGAATGAGATTGGAGCCAGTTCACTGTAACACTTGATTTGTGATTTATGCTTATGCCGGAATTTGGCCACAATTTTCATATATTTTGTGGCGTGTTTAAGCAACGTGCTGCTTACAATAATAGTAATATTATTAATTTGTTTTACTGTATTGTAAATTGACCAATTCCCAGTATCCGTTGGGAGCTCTATTCTCGAAATTGTTGACAAATATGTCTACTTAGGACAAGTGATTCAGTTGGGTAGATCCAATTTTAAAAAGGAGGTCAATCGTCGAATCCAACTCGGCTGAGCAGCGTTCGGAAAATTACACAACGTCTTCTCTTCCAATATACCTCAGTGTTACCAGTGATGACTGATATGGGACTGAAACGTGGCCTCTCACTATGGGCCTCATAAGAAAGCTCAAAGTCGCACAGCATGCTATGGAAAGGGCAATGCTCGGTGTTTCTTTGCGAGATCGAATCAGAAATGAGGAGATCCGCAAACGAACAAAAGTTGCTGACATAGCCCAATGGATTAGCAAGCTGAAGTGGTAGTGGGCGGGGTACATATAGCACGTAAAACTGACGGTTGATGAGGCAGAAAGGTTCTAGAATAGAGGCCGCGTACCGGCAAGTGCAGCGTAGAACGTCCACTCACAAGGTGGTCAGACGACCTGGTAAGGGTCGCAGGGAGACGCTGGATGCAGGCCGCTTCCAACTGGCCAATCTGGAAGTCACTGGGAGAGGCCTATGTTCAGCAGTGGACGTCCTATGGCTGAATTGATGATGATGATTGTAATTTGATACAGTGAAATACGAATGCAGTGTAACCGCTGACTGATCATTTACGTACTACAAAGAGAACTCATATCGTTCGAAGACAAATAAAGCCAACCAAACGCTGTGTCGGAGTTATTAATACCAGCACACGGGGTGCCATTTTTAATTAAATGACACTACAGTTAAAAAAAGACCCTGCAGAAAAAAAATTCTTGTTACTGTTCTTTACTCTTTCATTTGTTATCATTTTGCCCCATTGCCACTACACCAGGCGCTCTATAACTTAATAGGTACTACTAGCAAAGAATTATAAAGCTCAGTTTATTAGAATAGTTTACATTTAAAAATCCAGCAAGTGCAGGTCGGACTCGCCTTTCGAGCGTTCCGTACAAATTTGTAGGTACATATTATAAATACGTCAGAATTCGACTCTCGCAGATTAATTACAAATGTATAGTTTTCAGATTTTTATTACTTGCCAAATTTCATAGTTTTAGGTCAACGGAAAGTATACTATAAATCTTGACTTCCTTGAGAGTGTCTAAATATACGCTTTTGCGGCATAAACGGCCATATATTTTTTTAACGTTAGTGAAAAGTTTTTTTTTCACAGTTTAGGTAGGGACTGTAGACCTAAGCATATAGTTTTAATTTAAACTTGATACCTCCACGCGTTTCCAAGATAAAGGGTCTTGACAGACATACGGACAGACAGACGAACAACAAAGTGATCCTATAAGGGTTCCGTTTTTTCCTTAATTTATTTTACAATCCACTCAATCGGGCTCAGTAAAATGAAGCTCGCATGGACTGGTCTGCGTTTACAGATTAGTTCGGGTTGGTCTATTTTATATCTCTTGGTGCCTTCATCATTCAGCACTCAGCACGGTCTGATTGCGCACGCTAATTTGGGCCGAGATGCGAACGGGCCTAAAGCACGGCCCGTGCCCGAAGTACCCTAACAAGCAGCTTTAGGCGAAGTACCTTCTGCACTCATTAATATCCCCGATCAAGCTGTAAAGGCATTTCTGTCTACAGCCTGAGTACATAAAACACATATTGTATACACTGCAGACTGATTTCGAAGATTGAAACTAGAGAACTAATGCACATACTTTTAATTCTTGAAATAACGCTAAATGAGTCAAACAAAAATCAAAGGCGGTGACCCGGAATTATAAAATGCTATTCTGTGTCATCCGATTCCGCGATGTAAAGCGCTATCATCCCTACAACATTACCGAAAGAATTTAATTCTCCTGGGAAAATAAGTTACAGAGCAGCTGGCCAGGCGCTCCTTCACAATATTTTTAAAAAGAATCCGGATATCGTAAAAATACAAGAAGTTCGATAGGAACTTTTAAAAAGCGACTCGGCTCTCTTATTTTTTCCTTACAAACCCATCGTCGAAAAGTTGGATAGTTTTACATCAGGGACCCTTCGATAAAGTGTCATAATTTACGTGAGATATTATTTTTCTAGTAAGTGGGGAGTATATTTTGTTATCTTATTTGTGGTTTTCGAATACGTCGTAGCTTTTGTGGCGGTAAATTATGCAGTGGTAACCTGTTGATAACGAAGTAGGCTTTTCATGTGTGCCTGCCATTTGTCAACTCACCAGTATTTATTTATTTTTATACGTCATCGGTCATGTACGTTGAAATGTTACCTACATAATGTTACAGAAATAGGTTATAAATGTGAATATGCCACATAGTTTTGTATGAAGGTTTTTTTTAGTTTCGATGTTTGCCCCATAGAAAAAAATGTTGTATTTGAGCACCAGAATTAGCCTACAGGGGGTTGTTGATGTTTTAAAATTAACCCTGTATAGTATAAAAAAAAGTAAGAAACGTTTATCATTTTTTAAATAAATGTGTCATCTTAAGTAGATGACGTGACGCGACGTGACGATGATGATGTAGACCATGGAATTGCATAATAAGACTGAGAAATACAGCGAATTATTAAAAGAGGTATCGGTTACGCTCTCCCGATAAATTAACGGGAAATGTCAGCCTGAGACACCTTTCACGATTGACACAAGATAAGAATGAAATTCGCGAAATTGATGATTCATTGATGTAAGGTAAAATCACTGGAAGATAGAGAAATAACGCTTTTGAATATTGTAACGTTTTACGGATTGAATTTCCAAACCGTGATTTCCTTTGAATTCTTAAGTATGAAATAACAATGTTCAATAACAAAAACGGCGTTATTGCAAAAAACAAAAACCCAGTTGAACAATACTCGCAAACAAACAGTTTACAAAACAAGTAATATAATATTCGGAATCGAGTCCGACGTTCGTCGTATGAAGTGAGCCAAAATGAGAACCATCGGGAAAAACTTTTCTCTTTGCGAGAAAGTTTGTGATGTGAACAGAACCCGGGGCCTCCCTCGGGACGTCGCACATGCATGTTTAATGGCGTCCTAGAAAGGTCAAGAGTCTGACTGTAGAGGTAGTGAATACATTATACGCTCCCTAGCGGGTACGTATACTCGGGGGTAGGCGTGCCGTGACAGCCTCTTTTCAAACTTCGAGGAACTAACACGCCGCGGACAGGTAGTTTGTAGCTGTCTCTCAAACAAATTAATTGTGTCTTAGTTTTGAGCTGTAACGAGGGAGCAACTCAAACAAACTTTTGAGGAAGGTACGAGGGAACGCGCCGCTTTGCGAGTTCTAAGTGTTATGTCGTGAATTAGCAACATTTTAACTCTGCGATTGCCAGTCAACGGATATCAGCAAACTTTTTTGGACTTCAAATATTTCCGTTTTCCAATTCGCAGCCCATGAAAATTAATTATTCATTCGCAAACATATCCTTCTATCTTTGACAAATTATTTTGCTTACAAATGTTTTAAATAAGGAAACATCTTACCTTTTGGTGGATTTATATGGAGCGCACTTCTGAAGAGGCTTTCTTCATCACGCCAGTCGAGGTTTCGACGTATAGTATAACAGCACATCGACGACAGAACGATGAGTAGGGTCAACATAAAGACCCGACTCCGTGTCTCACTGCGATGCCAGCTCCGGGTCACTGCACCAGCGCCCAGACCGAGCAATAAACAGAACCCCACACTGGGTATGTACAGCACGCGCTCCGCAACCACAAACCCGACGTAAAATAAGACATTAGTAGCAGGCACAAACGGTAACACCATAAATGCCACGGACATTAGCAATGCAACTTGCGGGCTGCGGTAAATGTTCCTTTGAGGATTAGGCGCTTTCGACTTCGCATTTGCCATCGGACAGACGCATGTCGAGCTGTGCATTATTGTATTGTTATTGTTTACGGCTCGACAAACGCTCGTATGTTCTTCTGTTAGAGTGTGCCTGCAACCCGTGCATGGACACAATATCTTCTTAGATGACACATTCTCTTTGTGCGGCATCTGGTAGCTCTTTCTTTCAACGCAATCTGGCCCTCTATTGTACTGCTTTGAGTTGTAATTCCATTTATGCCTGACTTTGCAGTTTTGTTTTTTATAATATTTTTGATCTTTGAGGGGTTTTTCTTGGCTTTTTTTGAGTTCGTTCATCATGGCTCGCCAGGTGACTTTGGATGCGACAGCGTAGAAGATGACCGTGGATATGTTTCGTGGGTCGGATATGCTTGTAATTCGGGGGATGGATTCCATGGACCAGTCGAAGCTGAGTTGGAAAGGGTAAAGAAGTAGAAAAAAGTTAAAGACCGGGAGGAAGGAGAAGGTATATAGGCGGGTGAGGTAGGAAGGATCACGTGAGGCAGGGTTGTCAGCGGCAGCAAAAGGTGTAGGCGTGCCAGCGACCCGCAGCCGCCAGTACAGAAGAGCAAAGCCACCTGTTCCGAGGGCGCATATGCTTCGCCAGCGACTCTGAAACAAAAAATAATAATTAAATACCAGCTACAAGTTATTAAGGTTTCAAGAATCAGTTAACCTAAAACCGGCCAAGTGCGTTTCGGGAAAACTGTTCTTTTAAACCAACAATATTTTAAAACTATTTAACGACACCTCACATTATGGGATAGACGAAAAAAAACATGCCCACTGAACGTGTAGGGCAAAAAAATTTGTTTTACAAGATTTTATGTTGCCACATTATATTAATTTGTATACCAATGCGAAATTATGGCTTTCTAGCACTAAAAGTTTCTGCGCTAAGCCGCGGACAGACAGAGGACGGACATGGCGTAACTATAATGGTTTCTTGTTCGGGGTTGGGTTGCTCATACGTAGGTCACACTATAAATTTTGCGTAACTTAAAAAAACATCATGTTATAACCAAAATATTATTTTTATTGCTTTTCAAAATACTCTCCTTTACATTTTAAAATTTTTTTCATGCGATCGAACCATTTTTTAAAACAGTAGGACCACAGATCTGGAGGCATGTTTTTAGGTGCTAATTGAACGCTATCACTGCCTCTTCGGAGTTGGTAAAAGTAAAACCTCTCATCAAATCTTTGATTTTGGGGAAAATACAGAAATCACAGGATGCTAGGTCGGGGCTATGCGCAGGATGGGTGACGAGTTGTACTTTTTCGAAAGCTAAAAATAACTTTGTTTTGTTGGCCGTGTGTGAAGAAGCGTTGTCATGATGTAGGAGAACGCAGCTTCTTCTAACACCCTAGGTAAACAAATGGTAGAATACCATTTGGCATTAACACTCTTTTAATCTTCAAGTGGAATTGTACAGATGAGACCCGTAGCTGAGAAAAAAAACGCGATCATTTTTTCACCAACGTTTCTCGCCTGCCTCACTTTTGTTGGCCTGTTCTCATTTTCAAACACCCATTCACAAGATTGCTGTTTTTTTTTCGGGTTCAAAACAATAAATCCACGTTTCGTCTCCTGTGACATTGTCATAAACAGCATTATAGAATGTCTGTGGTCGTACTTCAATAGCATCTGTGAGCACTATTCCATGCGAGCCCGCTTCTGCTCCGCTGTCAGTTCATGAGGGATCCAACGACAGCAAAGTTTCCGAACTTTCAATTCTTCGTGTACAATTTTCTGAATTTGGCTCATACCAATCTCATTAGTCTCATAGGTAATCCGCGGGTTTTCTTCAATTAGCCGCTTAACAGTAGCCACATTATTTTCGTTGACGGCAGTTAAAGGCCGCCCTTCACGAACTTCGACATGTAAAGAAACTTGATCTCTCTCAAATTCAGCAAACCATCGCCTCACGGTGCTTAAACAAGGTGCTTCTCTCCCAAAAGCATTTAAAGACGAGCGGCACAGTCTTGCAGAGAGAGAGAGAACTTTTAAAATCATAAAAAATCATCGCTCTAAAATCTTTTCGACTTAATTCCATTTTCGTTACGTACGTAGAACTTTGATGTGTGATAAAAAACAATTGACAAATCATTTCCCGCCAATTGTTTTTTTTATTACCAAGAAAGTTGCAACGTTTAAAAAAATATAACATTCGAAATTCAAATAGTTCCGATTAGCTAGAAGTGCAAAACATTTGGTGTGCCCCATGTACTGTATAACTTTTTTTTCATTTTCTTTCATACCAACCAATACCAATACCAACTATAAGATCGAGCTGACAAAATATACCTACAGAACGATGTTTTATAAGAAACAACAAGATACTAGAACCAATTTGCCACTTAAAAGGTTTTGAATAATAATAGCAGGCCTTTATTTTCAGTATTCTCTTCATCGACATTGGATCCGAGTACAAAGGATTCCTCAGCCCCAGTTTAAACTAGCGCTAATTTTAATCCACTGCTCGATAAAATTGATTTATAAGGGAGCAAGTCGCGGCAAGACGTCCCTTTAGATTATTAAATTACCACTGGCACCGTAGCAACCCTCTTTCTACATGATTAATATGGTTATGCTATCGGTTAGGTATTTTAATCTACTTAAAGTGGTGTTATTATGAAAGTTTTTAGAGTTATTTACTGAGGTGGGCGTGTGGGAGTCGAGAGTGAGTCTCGGCTTGTAACTACAAAGTATCTAAAATAAATCAGCCTAGTCATTTTTCATTAGTAATATTGCTGTTTATAATAAGTCTGGTTTTTAGGGTTCCGTAATCTAAAAGGAACCCTTATAGTTTCGCCACGTTCGTCCGTCTTTCTGTTTGTCTGTAAGTCCGTCTGTCCGTGACTTAGCTCAAAGACTCTAAATTATTAAATAAAATAAAATAATAACTATACATTATATTAAATAAAATCAGTTCACATTACTAAAAAGCCGTAATTTTGCAAGAGTATACATGTTAATGACGCCTATAAAGTGGTTGAATAAAACTTAGAAATATATATTTTGTGTACTTCCCCTACACGAGCAGTGCTGATGGTTTTTTTCTTGGCTTTAGCATGGTGTATGGTGTCGTTGGATTGGTCGTTTAAAAATATTGTAGGTGTACAAACACCATTTTTCAATTTAGGGATCCATTTACGAATTATAATGCTTTAACATTTTCTTAGAGTCAAGTGTGTCTGCTAGAGAAATGGTTGCTTTAAAAAAATGTGAAAAAATACACGACAGTATCAGTATAATGTATAACAAAGTAAAAGGAAAACTATCATAGCAAGGTAGGCTTTACAAGTTACCAAGATAACTTGTAAAATGTATTTGGAGAAAAAAGGTAATTGGGTGATATTATTAATTATCGAAAACAGGTAGCAAACACCGCATATTTCAACGGAAAACTACGGAACCCTACATTGCGCGTGGCCCTACACGCACTTGTGCGGAACTTTCCATCTAAGTAAGTTTGATGGCAATCGATCCAAATTTAATGAAATTTAAACCAAAACTGCATTTAGAATCATACTTAAAGCGTACATCGACTAGAAACGAGACAAATAACAACAATAAAACAAACAAACCCTAGGACAAACCCCATGGCTCGAATGTCAAAAACAAAACACGTTTTTTCACAAAATATGTATCAGTAGAATCAATGCTATCCTATCATGTTTTATTTTCAGTAGTGACTAAGTTAGCGTTTGATTTTTGCATTAAGTAAAAGTTAAAGCACGCTTGCTCAGTCAATACGCTGCTAAATTTGGTAGAAATGGAAAATGAATACCCAAATTAGCTGCCTGTTGCATAAGATGAATCAACTTCCATTTGGATAGATTAACAGGCATCTGTCATGTTGTGATGTACCTATTTATAACCTGGCTCATGAATTTGTGTTTATATTTGGCACAGGTTTCTGTCCACGATTTCTCGGTGACAAATTTCCTTTGGATTAAAATTATCTTAAAAGAACTCTACAAAATCCAATACGAGTAGGTACATACAAGTCAAAATAGTTTTGAAGATATAAGTCCGGCGAAAGAGAAAGACACTAAAAATATAAAATTGTTTTGTAAATCTGGTAGTATTTTTGTCTGAATTTCTCTGTCCGTTGTAATTCTTGATTCCATCATTAATTCAAGTACCTAATGCGAAGTCTAAAGTGTTGCTGGTAATCAGTTATGTAATTGTTTCAGTAAGTAGTTAAGTCTTTTAAAAACGATAACATTATATCTGTTATTGTAAATTTTAAATATAATGATAAGTAATCTACCTAATTTAAATTACGATTTCCGACAGGGTCCATATGTCACCTGTACCTAACAAGTAAGACCTTCTCTAATTAATTATTTATGCAATAAAGAATTAAATTGAATTGAACCTCGTTTATTGGAAGGTGATTTTTTATTTCATTGTATTCGTAATTACTGACAAATACTTTAATATGAATTATTTTCATAGCTGAATAAATTAGCCGGCTGTTCTTTCTAGGCTATGTTAGTTGTGAGCTTCAGCTTGTTAGTAGCGGGAAGCGTGAGGAAAAGATTAATGCCGGTAGTGGTGTCTGGCCTGCCCAGGGGATGCGCACAACTAACGACGCCAAGCTATCACTAGCTTGAGTTACAAAACCCCGTGTAAAGCACCGTAGAAATCTCCAAATTTAACGAACAATAGTAAAACGTAGTCGATAAAACGAACAATAGATTCCTTATCTAATCGAATCGATTTCTTATTAATTAAAATAGAAAGTTATCAGCAGATTATGGTTTATATTATTTATCTAGGTGTAGTTATGCATATATGTTATATGCATATATATTATGTTATGTTATATGATGCATTTTGGTATTAAGTTTGCCAGTTTTATCATTTGTGGGTGTAATAAAATGTTTTATGTTAGGTAGATTATTGAATGACGTCTTCTTAAGGCTTAAATCATATTTAGGTAATCTTAATGCGTAGGCATAATTAGCGTGTAGGCGTAATTCTAAAGGCTTACCTTACTTTGATTGATACCTAGTAATATAAATTTACCACGGACAAAAGAGATAAGACAGTAAATTTTGTACACAGCTTAAGCTGTTGCAGTAATAATGTTAAGTAATCTTATTACGTTCCACAGCAGACCACAGGATTATAATAATAAGTCACAAATTTGTGTGTTTCAGCTTTAAGGTAGATAGATAGATAGATAGATACTCTTTATTGTACACCACACAAAACAAACAAATCACAGGAAAGTAGTTAGTGAATAGCACAATTTAGGCGGTCTTATCGCTGGAAGCGATCTCTTCCAGACAACCTTCAGGTAGAGGAAAGTTGAATTAATATTGAGAGAAGGGAGGCGGTAAAGAGTTCCAAAACATAAAAGTCCAAAAAATTTAACAAACTAATTAAACAAACAAATAAAATAAAATAAGAACAAATAAAATAAAATACATACTACCTAGTACATGTACATAGTAAAATACTTATATAATACAGACATAATATGAATACATACTTAAAATAAATACATGTAAATAAATAAATACCCTATTAACATGAAAAAGAATCTAGTGACCAAGATGTAGGAAAAATGGCTAAATAAATAAAGTAGAAGAAAAATAGACAGGAGAAAACTACAGTGAAAGGAGATAGGTTTTAAGTCTAGTTTTGAAACTGTGAAGCGATTCAGATTCTCGAATAGACAATGGCAAGGAGTTCCATAGGCGGATGGATTGCACAGTGAAGGAGTGGGAATAGGTTTGAGAAGAATGGAGTGGAAAAACGAGGCGAAGTTTATTGGAAGACCGCATTTCGTGGTATTATTTATTATTAAGACGAGTGCGATATACCATTGGCTTGATATACCATTGACCTAACACCCTGTATAAAAGTTAAAAAGTAGGTATGTATGTAGGTACACAGTCGAGATTTACAGTATTGCTTCAAACGTTCCAGATTTTTTTTGACACACTTATTTATTTCAGAAACTGATGCTAATTCAAAGAATGAGAATAATGTATTTGCTTTAAACACGGTCTTCCTCCTAACGTTTTGTCAAGTTCCTAGACGGGGTATCTGGACCACGACTCCAGATGCGGCAGGTCTGGAGCGATTGCCATCAGACAACCGTAACCCTAAGGAGAACCAGACATTTTTAGACCATGCCTACATACACAGTGTTATCTGGATGTTCAGGTTTCCTCACGATATTTTCCAATTACTGCCGAGTAAGTTGTATAAATCCGTACATCGGTTCGGAAAAGTCCAGAACCATAAGTATGTTTTGAGATGCGAAATCAAACTCACGGATGTGAAGGCGATTCCGACCACTGAGCCACCACCGTTCCATTTGCATAACACACAGTGCAGGCAGACAATCATGTTAACATATACACAAGACGAAGGTCATGTTACACTCTTAAACGAGCTCAAAGTCACACAGCATGCTATGGAGATAGCTATGCTTGGCGTTCCTTTTCGAGATAAGATCCGAAACGAGGATAGCCATAGAATAACTAAAGTCACCACACAAAGTCACAGTCACAAAAATGGTATATCAAATCGACACATATAAATAGGTATGTACGTACTCGTAGATACTCGTTTTATCTATCATCTGGATTACCTACCATATACCTGATTTGTCGACCATACACCCAGATCATCTAGTGTCAACGCATTCATGTTCATTCATATACCGATTACCAGAATTATAAATAAATATTTCATTTCACATTAATTAGCCGTTTTCATTAAGCTACACGGAAAGCAAGTTTCAGCTTGCTACTCGTGGGAGGTGTGAGGAAAAGATTTATGTCGGTATTCGACCTGCCCAGGGGAGCCGCGCGGAACTAACGACGCCGGCCTACTCTGCCGCGAGTTATACGAGACCGCGCGAAGCAGCGCGGACACCTCCGAGAAACTTAGATAAAGGTTATTAATCGATTAGAATGAGATAATGTATTTATTTATATAAAACCAATTGCACAGATTAAATGAAAATACACAAAGGCAAATGCCATGTCGCATTTTGGCCAGTTGAATATAAGGCTACACATAAATGTTTTCTGAGCAATGCGACAAAAGAGAAACTAACAAATGGAACGTAATATGTATACAGAATTCAATCCACCCTGCTTATAGATAGATATTTTATATTGCACATCAAGAAAATTAGATACATATCCGTCTACCCCATTTTCATTTTATTTATCAGTCCGCATCCAGTCTGCCATAGCCACTAGATTTATATCGTCAGTACTCCGGGCCGGACGTTCCATACTAATTCACAATATGATGGTATTTATAAATATGTAGGTATATTCCAAAATGTTAAAAGTTAGCGTTAAAAAATATTTTGAAGTTTCATCTGGGTTGTATGAAGCACAGCCAGCTGGGAGCACCACATACCAGACGCGGTTCTGGGCAGTTGTGATTACCCCTGCCATCCCACACCACGCTCGATGGGCATTGGTAGGAAATCTATTTACAAATCTACCACACCACCGCACCGCCCCGCATTGTTTTGCGCCGCAAGCGCACCGCCATTGTACTCATACAGATGCGTCTGAAACTCTTCCCGCACCGCAGCTATGACCCACCCCGAAATTGCGTCTAATACAGTTTGCTCTTCAAACGATTGGGACGGGGCTACACGAAGTGTAGCTTCGTGTAGTCCCGTGCAAATCGTCAAACTTCCTAAAAATTAGGCAGCCGCTTGACTAATCAAGTGGAGACAAGATACATTTAATAATGTAGATTTCATACCTTTATATTTCTAAAATGATCTTTTTTTTGTCAATGTTTTAGATATGTCAGGGTCATATAAGTAAGTTAGGCTTAGCATTACAAACTATTGTTTTCGTGTACGATGATCAATATAATTGACTGATAGAATCACCATTGTGGCTGATAAAACTTGTTTTTCTTAGCGAAATAATCCCATTTTTTTTAATAAAAATGAAAATCACACATCCACGGAAAACACAACGCACAAAACGACAAAAACTTTATGGTATTGGATGCAAAATGATCTCGATAACTACTTGATGATTCTATGCAAAAAAAAAAACAGTTTTAAATGGAGTTCAAATCCGATTATAGCTAAAGTAAGTCAGCCAGTCCACACATAGAAGCTCAAACTGATTTTCCAGACAGGGCGAGAATGGAAATTTCTGAGAAACTTAGATAGAAGCCAGATTAATCAATCGGAATGAGGGCAGGTACAACTGAATAACTGAAAGGATTTCGCGCCTCGTTGCTATTACTGCCATATTGATTTGTTGTTTCTTTCTGTTCTGTAGTGGAACTTCGTATTTGTTTAGCTCACGTAAGTTTGTAAATGATTTTTGTAACTTTAAGATAAATATTTAATGAATAAATAAGGTGAGATAAAAGCGTTTGAGTTAATAAGACTAACACTTTCAAGTAACGAAAAGTACAACTTTCTGTCAAAACAACCACTGAGATGTAAAGGTTTCCGATTAGAAACACCAATTTTGTAACATTATTGAACTACACCAATTTTAAAAGATTTATGAATAACAACAAACTTTAGAAGAATATCAAAATGCTAGTGGCCGGGTCTGGTGGTGTATTTAGTAAATGTTGACATAAAAAGTTTAAAAATTAAGGTTTTTATTCAAACTACTAGTGTTGTTTTTTGAATAAGATTGTTTAACGCTTAACAAACATTTTTTATTGTTTTATAAAAGCTAAACGTAAACCTATGATAATTTGTTCAACAGTTTCAAATTAGTAATTCTATTTAACGTAACTAGTTAAATTTAATTTATTTATATTTTCAAGGTTAATTTTTTAACAAGTTTTTAATTTGGCGCGCGGAAAGGTACAGTGGCAAAGTAAATGACCACAAAGTTATTACAAAGTAATATTACTTTATAAGGAATAAAAGTTGTATAAATGAAAGTCAAACAGTAAATTACATTGTTGGTGTTTGTTGTTTTGCAGTTGTTATAAGTTACAATATTAATAATGTTCAATTAGGAACTCATTATATTTTAGATGTTTGTTACGTTTATTCAAAATCATGCAGTAACGAAAGTATGTTTACATGATAATTATTATAAAATCTTATAATTTCCTAGTATTAGTGGCATTATTATCATAAAGTCAGAACAAACAACTTAAAGTTATAAACACCGATCTGTTCTGGCCATAAGGGATTACAGTCTTACTTCAGTCGTCCTTGGTACAACTAACCTTGTTAATAGATGGAAAAAAGTTAAAAGAATTTATTTGAAAACCTCACTGATATGGTTATTTTGTTCAAATAGAATTATTTTAAAAAAAGCTACTTTCTACTAGACACTACTCTACTAGCTTTTTATGTTTTATTGCGAAATGTATATCAAAGTATTTTGACCTTTTTATTCCAGATATTAAATTACTTAACGAATTTACATAGGTATTTTTCCCAAATGATAAATAAAGTGAAATTCGCCTTACAAAAATTTTAAAAGAAACATTGTTTATGTGACATTTTTAAAGTAATTCTTCGACAATTTAGTGCTTTGTCTTGGAATTTCAACATGCCGTCTTGGAATCACAATGAAATTAAATTCTAATTTCGTAAAGACATTTTTCCATTGCAAAATTCTCATTTTTAAGACTTTTATATAAGTTATAGTCCAAAAAACCTACGTATATTACGCAACAAATTATACATCTCATGTATTTTTATTTTGAGGCGATCAATGAGCGCGTACCTTGTCGTGTTTCTGAATTTAACGTTTTTTCACAGTATTTAGGATTGAATAACTGTCTTTAGCTTCAGGTTTCCCAATATTGGTAACTGTTTTGGTTTTAGACTTTTCATTCGACTACCTATTAGCAAAAAGTTGGCATATACTTTTTAGTTTTTACTAAAAGGCGTGGACTCGACAGGGCATCAAGAAAAAAGGTTTGATTCAATTAATTTTATTCAAAATTTCGTCAACATTTCTGCCAAAATTATTTAATGAAACAACCAGGCTTGCCCTATACGTCAGAGGGCGTTTATCAGGGAAATTTACTGGCTAGCTGACATTACCATCCTCGCCTGCAAATACGAACTCATTTACCAGTCCGTTTGAAAAACCCACAGAATTACCCAAGCGGTGAATCTGAAATTCTACTGTAGAGAAAGTGATGTCACTCGTCCAATAGTTTCATTATCGATAGCTGAGCTTTAAAACAAACTATAATGCCACTAGAAGATGTAGTATTACTTAATAACAACTTATGTGTTTCCTAGTAAAATAATGTTTTTAGTATTTTTATCTCTTCCTTTACGCAACTATTCTCTACCTGTAGGTTAAGAAGGCTAGTAGATAAAATTTTTAGTGATATGAAATTGTGCTGATTTAAAAAAATCTTTCTTTTTATAATGTATTATAGTACTTGTTCATAAATATTATTGTAATTTACTAATACGTTTTGGACGTACATATTGGCAAACTATATTAAAGCACTAGCTCTACTACACAAATTTTAAAGTTTATTTTAATTTACCTAAAAAATTCAGACATTGATATAATCGACGGCATAGTAAATTATTGTAGTTTCTTTTTATTCATCTTGCTTTTCTATCCCAAAGCTAAGACTATCAATTACTATCGATATTTCGCTATCGAGCGGCTTCACTAGAGAAAATGTATTAAGAGTCGAAGTTGAGATGTCGGATTTTACTTCGTAATACGGGGTTACGTTTAATTAGCCTGTTAGAACTTTCAGATATTCCTATTGTGCTAGCTTAAAAAAATAAAGGCTTAAGTTCAAATTGAGTTCTTTCCAGCACACTTTTATGTAAAAAATATTAATTTTAATATACTTATGTACATACAAGATATTTAATTGGTATGAATGTTTTTCTTTCTCTTTTCTGTTTAGAAACCTTTTATGCAGCTAAAGTTCCGCCTTTGGCCATTTACATCCAACTAAATACATTTCATCAAAAATACTAAAAGATCTCCATCGTGAATGTTGCTAACCATAAACACTTGAACCAAATCAGAAAATATAGACTAGTGTTTGACAAAGTCTTGAATAAACCTCAGGCTGTTAGATAAGTAGCCGTAAGTACCCACACCGAGAGAGTTCCCAACTGAGAGGGCAAATCCTTTTGTCAACATCGCAACTCACATCCACGTTGGGTATTAAGCCTGTGCCTTCAATGATGAAATATTTCACAAATAACACATTTCCGTCGAGATACCAGGCCTATAAGCCCATAAACTTGCGAGGTGGGCGACGAGGGGTCCATTAACTTTAATACCCTCATAACTACATGACGAAATCTCTTCAACAGGGAAAAGCTTTCTTAATTCCAGCCGCCGTTAGCGGTCCCACCAAGCAAATGATATAATATTTTTGCTCGGCACTAATGAAAAATTGGCCAATATATTTCTGGCCATTATTTACGTTACGGTTTATTATTTAAAACGATATTTTTTAAACAGGATTAAGATATTTTGTCGTTATTTATACAGTCTGAGCTCGTGTGTATTACTGGAATTATTTTATGTGTATCACTGGAACTCAGTGGAATTATTTTAAAACTTTAGTTTCAAGCACTGAGATGTGAGAGTGTCGTATGGGGACGGCCGTAAAGAATACAATTCCCCACCGACAACCGGAGGTATGTCGTAAGAGGCGACTGTAGTTCGAGACGAGCAGCAGCGTCTGTGTGCGAAATTTTATAAAAAACTGCGCTCGCCAACCCGCCTGCCAAAGGAGGCGAGTATTGGCAATCTTCCCCAATTAAAGTAATTGAGGGAGGCCTATGTTCAGTGGACGTCCTATGGCTGAAATGAATGAATTAATGAAAAAAACACTGAGAATCTGATTTGCGCAACGGCGCTAGCTTGGAGTGCAAGGTTCAGGTTCATATTTAGGTCAAGTCAATTCAGAAACGAGCTTTTCTACAATAGCTTCTTAAATCTATTAAAAATGTTGTCTGGTAACTCTGTATTAGGTATAGTCATTTGTAAATTGTATTATTACTTTTTTTCTAGATTGACTTAATGTTAAGTAACATTGATAAATTAAGCAATGTTTTCAAAGAAAATTAAATGAAATTACAAGTTTTTCTGTATTTCGGACCTTAGTCCGAAATACAGAAAAACACTTGTAAATTGAAAGAATAAAAACTTGTAATTTGAAAGAATCGATATTGTTACTTCTTAACAACCATGTTATAGGTATTTTGTTTTAATAAATTGATTGCGAAGGACCTGCGCAAGCTTCACGTCGATAATTGGCGAGAAAGAAATTGCGCCTTAAAGATCTGGGCGCTATTGACACTACTACATACCCTAAGCAACATTGCGCCTGTTTTTACTGCACCATTGCTTGCAAGCCATCTACAAGATTAAGGGAACAATTCTGATTTCCTAAAAATTGCAGAATTCCGACATTGAACCTTATCTTGCAGATATAGTACCTGCAGCGTGTGGTCCAAAGGCAGCAGGTATAGAATAAATGGCAATAAGCATAATCAGAGTTACCCTAACTTCGTTTGTACATCATTTATTGCTTCTTGTCAGCATATTACACCTCACCGCCAACCATTCACCATTTCCTTTTAATGTCAAGATCAACACTTAGGTCCTCAGTAACTCAGTGACTGTAGATCCCACTGCATAACCTCACCTCAACTATGAGGTTGTTTGAGCCATATTCCACGACGCCATTCAAAGTTGTCTAACTCTTCATTTACTTACTAAATAATGCATTACTATATTCACAACACAATAACTGGTTAGCAAGTAATAACTACCATCGTGTTTGCGTTTGTCTATAGTCCTTACTACAGATCATTATGGCCTCAGCCGAATCGAGCAAATGGTTACGGAAATGTGGAAAGCGAACGTGACGTTAATACAAAACTACTAATATATCATATTGCCGTTAATTCCTATCGGCTTCATTACAAATCGATACCCATGAACGTTTAATGTTAGATATAATCGATCCGGGCATTGCTCTAACAAAAAGGTTTGACGTTGGGTATTGTATTTTTGTTGCGGTTACGGGCGTAGTTTTGCAATAGATCATTAGTAAAAGGTAGGAACGATGATGATTTGCGTTTGCAGGTTCCGTAAAGTTAATAAATCGTTGGCTTATTGCAGGATGTCATTATCTGCAAAAAGAGGTTTTGAGATAATCGCACTTTTTTTTAAATTATTTTTGCTATAACTCGTAAAGTTTACGTCTCAGAGAAAAACTTAAAATATATGTATTCTCTCTTTTTAATAATTATATTAATGAAAAAATAAATAAAAGCCAAATTAAAAAGATAGTGACTTCTGGCGTTTGTCAAAAATTGGATTTGTGCATTAAATGACTTCTGTACATAAAAACTAAAAAAAAAAAAAAACTATTTAGACCAAGAAAAAATATTCTAAAATTAAAAACTTCAACAATAAAACTACGTTTTTTTAGTAATCAACTTTTTTTATTTAATTAAGACTATTAAAACTTAGTTCAAAGTATTTTTCTATCGTCTACTAAAGTCACTAAATGAAATTTAAGAATCATTTGCCCCAAAAATGCACGTGAAACTTACAGTCAAGAAACTTTTATGATTTTAGTTCATTGTAAGAACTAAACTGTAATTATGAACTTTGGGTTCAAGACAAAAAAAAAATATATTCGGTACTTGTTAATTGGAAAGGATGGCCTAAGGATAAGATAATCGACAAGACCAAAACTATCGACATGCATTCTATACATAGCTACATTGCAATAGAGCAACACTACTCTAAGAAATAATATCCAAATCGATGGACAACACCATACAAATGTAATATTGAAACAGTTGAAAAATATAAGAAGACACGACTTGTGTATTTTGATTTTTACTAATTACTTTTTTTAAAATTTTATACTTTTTCTTTAGTTTGTTTAAGCTGCGCAAGCTTCCTTGATCTGATTTGAGACAGATCACCGCAGTAATTTTTATTTCCAAAAAAGCTGTGTTAATTAAATTTACCTAACTTGCTCATTAGTGGTAAGCGGGTTAAATGCTGATTAGTTAATTTGTATTAAACAGATGCGGATTTTATAGTTTTTTACTTTAAGTCAAGGATCCCTAATAATAGGCACTGAGTTGGCGTTGACACGCAAGTGGAACCGAATAAGACAGCACGCGAACTGTGCGAAGGCACCAATTCATAGATAATAAATAACACATTTTGTACGAAATGTGTGCCCTTGGTAACCACATGACAAACCATACAATTTAGCCTTCAGTTGATTTGCTTTTTCACATCGTAATGTAAATTCGGTCATAAGAAGATGTTTTCCACAAAAAATGCTTCAAACCTGCAGATGTAATAAACTTTAGAAACTGATTGGAACCCTACTGGTGCCAACCAAATTACATAGGTTCTGTTTTGTTTTCCTTGTGGGTTTGGAATAAATACTTTAAGTATTTTACTTAACAGGAAAATATACAAAAAGAAACTTTGTATTCAGCATGTGGCCCGTCATTGCATCTCAACGTCGGTGTACAAAGAAAGTTCGTATAAATTCAATAATGCTATTTGTGCTCTTATTTACAGACGACGGCAAAGAAACCATTTCTCACGTAATATATCTAAGTCGCAATACTAAAGATAAATAAGCAAGTTTCCCGTAGCGAATGAATTTCATATCGTCATAACCAGGTAGCTAGCGAAATTCAAGTCACGTTCCCACACCAGCAAATAATATTATGAGAGAAATCGTGTCTGCTAGGAGCATAACTTTATCGGTCTTCCGCTCTGATGTAGGAGCCTAGTAGGTGTTACGACCTGGCTCTGTTTTTGAATAGTTTAGGGGTAAAAGCTTGACTCAGGTCCTTGTAAAAAGTTAGACAGCAGGTATTTTCATCTGATTTCTGAGAATCATCATCATTACAGCTATAGGACGTCCACTGCTGTCAAAGGCCTCCCCCAATGACTTCTAACGTTAAGAGGGAATGACAATACTCGCCACGCTTGGCAGGCGGGTTTGCCAGCGAAGTTTTTTATATGATTTTACACGCAGACGCTGCTGCCCGTCTCGTGTTATAGGAATTAATCGCCTTTTACGACACGCCTCTTGTTGGCGGTGGGGAAGTGTATTCTTTACGGCCGTCCCCACACGGTACCGGATTTATAAGAATGGTGGTAGACAATCAAATCAAACATTACATACTTTATCAAATATTCTTAAATTTAATTTAATACGTCTAGAACTTTTATTCCTACTGATATTAGTTATTATTTATGCCAAAAAAATTACAGTTGCATTACACACTTGAACTTTAATTTAATCAAATATTTTAGTTCAAATAACTATTAATCATCTTATAAGACTGTTTATAATATAAGTACTGTTGTTGCCAAAGTGAATAGAAGAATTTGAATAGATTCTTTTTATTTTACTCTATCATAAAAAGAAACAAGGACTAACAGAGATGGTTATTATCTTTGAAGTTTTACTTGACGTTTATTAAACTCTAAGGGTGCGTGCTAATCTGGCGCAGGCGCCGTGAATGTGCACTGGTCTCGAACATCTAGCGAGTCGCTCATTCGTGTGCATTAGTCAGATCTGTTGGCACCCTAAAACTGGACAAAAACTGGTAATGAAAACCCAGACTATACTAGTTACGCATTTGTATGTATTGCCATTATTAAAATCAAGTAAAAAACTCTATCAGTTTCTTGTATTTCATTTTTAATATTTGTTTTTTTAGTGTAAAAAAATATATGTTAGTACTGTTAAAAATACAGATGTAACAGACGGACAGACAGACAGACAGTGGAGCCTTAGCAATAGGGTCCCGTTGGCACTCTTTGGGTACGGAACCATTAAAATCATCAATAGGTAGAGACAACGGCAGGTTAACCTACCCATAAAGTTAAAGGTCATTGAATTGATTTTCAACTTTAAGTCCGACGCGCAGCGATCAATATCAATTGAGAAAATTTAAGGTTTTGTGGTAGGTTGACGTGCTGTTGTCTGTACTCAATTGTAACTTACAAAAATACTCACTACTGAACAATACATCAAACACAAGTTGTTGTTAGCACTTGTCTATTGCATGCAATATAACAAATTATACAAAATATTATTAGTTATCAAGCCGTAAAAATCATAGTCTGCCGCTCAAATACATCAACTATTTCAATGGAACCAACTTCGAAATCTTAAAAATAAAAACTCACTTCTCGATACAAAATGATGAATCAGCTGTTACGATTTGTATTGTAAGGGAAAGTAATTACTACGGCACTGTCTGGACAATTAATCGAATTTGTTTTTCAATGTTTATTGTATTATCCCTTATATATTCCAATGTTACTATTTATTTCTATTGTGTCATCTAATGGTTTTTTCTTCTTCTCTGTAATCGTTCCTATGTTTATGTTTATATTGCTTTTTTGTTATACAAGTGTCGTGATCTCCATGGTAATACATTTTATTTTATTTTGTTTATTTTACATTTTTTTTTCATGATTTCGATTTTTAGAGTAACTCTCTTAAATAGTAAAAATAACTCTTTATGTTAGTTTTTTTACTTTTAGTTAGTTAGGTAGAATATTAGCAAATCTCATAGCTATTGTCTTAGCTTTTGACACAAATACTTAATAGTATTATCAAAAGGCTAAAGTGCTATTTAATTATATCGATGACTATTGTTGATTAGCTCTTCTTAACGAGTCAATGGTGCCCAATAGACCTTGCTTTTTGCTTAGTTTGATGGTAAGTAAGAAAGTAATTTCTATTTGGCACTATACATTTTAAAATTAGAAAATAAATAACAAATTGGTGAGTGCCAAAATAGCGCATAGTCTACGACACTATTCGGCGGATGTTCAACGGGAAGTAGGTATAAATTACACCTTGTTAGGTATATAAATTGTATCTTCTTTGAATGGTGTACAATAAGGAGTATCTATCTATCTATCCTGTAGGTTTTGGTAGGTAAGTTTGAAGGTATCAAAATATAGGACTTAAATAGCTGTATCTTTTGATTTAGTTAAATTAAACTAAAATGTAATACACCATTTGATGGGACTGTAGACTTTGGTATTTAATATTAATTTAAACTTGATAGCTCGACCCTAACCAAAGAAAGGGTCTTGACAGATCGATAAAGAAGTGGTCCTAGGATTCAGTTTATTCAATAATGCGACGAAATCCTAAATATACTAGATGTTGTACTTGTAAAACTTTTAAAGCTCTATTATGCAAATTAAAATTTTATTGTCCCGACAAATAAAAATTATATGACAGATAATGCGGCGTAGTTACATTCTTCCAGCGTCTTATTTACTTAGTAGTATGGTTTGGCGTATTACGTCCGCTCGGTAAATAACGGTAAACCGAGTATTTACTGTGACAGTCAATGTCAACAGACTGTTCGCTTTGTACCGACTCCGAGAGCAAACAAAGGTAATCCCCACCGCCTCGGAACGAATAGTCTTGGTAGAGACGTGGAGGGAGCACGATGAGAGATGTTCAACATTCTGAAATCGCACAATTGATTGTAGCTTTATTTTCAATTTGTCATCTGTACGATTGAGCGTTCTCTGTGAATGTTGTAAATTTATGTAGCAGCAAAGTTACGGTGGACCCGCTGTGCGCAGCCAATTTTCGGTGATGTATCACGAAATAGCTTTAGAGTAGGAGTAGGCTTGAACTAATGTGTTGTGAATTCACAGGGTGTCCATATATCATTTCCTATTTTTTGTGCCCATTTAGTTTTTGAAAATCTATGAAAGTAAACACTCCTGTGGAATTTAGCGAAAAATTAAAATGTCTGCAACTTAACCTTCTTTTTAGAAATTTAATTTTAAAATAGTTGCGATATCGCTTTAATACTTTTGAGCTCGTTTAGATGAAAGGTATAAAATTATTGCATTGTTGAAATATCTTGTAAAAAGGAATTTTTCAACTTGTCATTTTTAACCATTTTTGTCTCCACGGAAAAAGGTACTGGCTCTCTTTATCATTCTCGTAAAAGAAAAAAGGCGTGAGCACTGAAAGCGGGCTATAAAGCCTGTACCGACCTATTTATGTACTGTACTGTTCCGCAAGAGGCATTATAACGGTCCAACATCTCATGCTCAGTTAAGACATTACCATAACTCCCTCGGCAAAAAGTAATCGACCGACAAAACAAGCTATCTCAAAGCACATACACTAAGCCCGAATAGGACGTTTTTATTTTACCTCCCTTTCCCTAATGGGACGCAGGGTACTGAATTACTCTAGCTGTTTCAATTTACATTTAGGTACGCCAGGTGGAACAGTGTGGATGCATCAATTTATTTTTGTGGGTTATGAGAATTGTCTTTAAATTTATAAAGAATTTACAATAAAGGAGCAGTAACATTTTCTTCTGAATTGTATATTTTATCAAAGCGCTTTTTTAGGGTTCCGTACCTCAAAATAAAAGAAGGAATACTTACATGATGACTTTATCCTCCGTCTATCTATCTGTTTGCCATGTCAAGACCATTTTATCAGGAACGCGTGGAGGAGGTATCAAGTTAATATTAAACACTCAGGTTTGCAATCCCTTGGAGCTGTGAAGAAATCCAACTTCTAAATCAACGCAATCAAATACAGGGTTACACTGCAAAGGAGTGCCAAATCTTCAGGAGTGGCTCAGAATCAGTAACTTAGTCGAACTATGCCAAGAACAAAACATTTTTTTTTTCACATTTAATTATTCCTATCCGCGCGTGTCATACGCGTGGCTAATTTAACTCATTCATGAAAAAATGCACCGTATGAGCACTGGGTAAGGTCCTTGTTGGCTCGCCGTACCTACGCCTCTGATGAATGACCGCGCGGCTTTCGTAGTCTCGTTATTGACGTTATTTTCGGATATTTTAAAGTATTTTTTTTTATAAAATACGATCATTAAAAATAATAACGTTTAAGACGCTTCTTTATGATGTTCCCTAGATTTTATTATTTAAATTTGGCACCCCTTTGCAATGTAACCCTGTGTAGCTAGCTATGCCGCATATTTTGACACCTACAAGGTAATCAAAACTTTTAAGGACCTTTCCTTTAACCTCTCCAGTGACCTAGAGTCATGTGGCAATGTTTTACAGTACAAGTAAAGGTGAAAAAAAGGAAATTTGTAGTTGCTTCACTTTTTTGTTTATTTTTACAAACTGCCAGTGAGTAATAGAGCTCAAAGTTCACGCAATTAGTACTAATACACAACTATTGAACTATGTGAACTTGTTGATCACATAACTATAGTGTACACAAACACAAAATATGTATCTGTGACAAAAACTTAATTTCAACCTCAATGTATGTTTAACTTAAATGGTAATTAGAATGCTATTTCGGTACTAGATAAGTGACTAAAGATTTTTTCCGTAAAATAAATATTAAAAGATAGCAACTGACAAAAACAGTGAACAAAGCAAATAGGTCAGCGTTAATTGAAAAACAATAATATGAAAATGAACATTGAACATGCCGCCAACTCAAAGAATCTAGGTTAACCTTTTTTTACAGTTAACTTTCCACCTATTTATAAGGCAGGAATGTGCAGGCTTTACAAAATATAGTTAACTTACAGTAACCACTTGATGTTTCGTGTGTAGACCTCATAAAATTATCACGGAGTTACGGGGAAACTTGAAAACAAGCTGTTAGTAAATTGATCCTAAACAGTATTCGAGTTTTATAATAGCACACAGGGTTACATTAAATTTTAATTTAGAGCATTTTTCCGGGTCGCACTGTGGGGAAATTGGGGCAGATTGATAAAAAGTTCACAACGCGTACTCGAAATCGATGGCGAGTCTTTGGACTCGTTAACACTTGAAAGTAAGTGGTTTGATAGTATAGTGCGGAAATATAATTAAATTTTTTCTTCTAGCATATTGCAGTAATTAAAAAACTTTGATTAAGTACTTCTATCTATTTATTTTATCTCTAAAACAGTTCCATTGCAAACTGAATAGCAGAAACATTAATGTGAGCTATATAATTCTGGTGCATGATACAAAAATGTTCAGTGTTTAAGGTCATGAAATGGGGTTAAAAGGTTGTGTGCAAGTTAGTTTTTTCGAAGCTTGAAAATCAATGTGTGATCTTTGAGTTACAAATAAAAACTAATTAATTTTTTTTTAATGGAACCGTCTAAGATGATAGCGGGATAGCTAAATAATTAATGCATATTGTGTTACCGCGATGCTGTCGCCACTAATACGCGCGCTCACTTCACACTCTTTTGTCGAGAATGTCATGCACTTTCAATATACTTTACTTGTCTGAAAATAAATTTTAATTTATCGCACTACTAGCTGTCCCGGCGAACTTCGTACCGCCCCTTCATTGCGGTTTATTGTTCGTGAAATGTTATTCTGCTATTCGGGGCGGAGACAAATTCAACAAACTAAAGATCATAAAAATCGGTCCAGCCGCTTTTGACTTATAAATGGTATAACTAACCCGACTTTGTTTTATATATAGATATGTTTCGCTTGTCGCTGTATTTTGCTTCAATCGGAATACCTCAAAGTAGCCACATAATACCAATTTCAGAAAATCTGCCTTGCAATATGCATGCACACATGCTCCCCCGCCAAGTTAACGTTGAGATACGTGGGGAGAAGTAGGATGGCTGCACGGTTAAAATGTTATGAGGTTCTATAGGAAATTTAATATCCTAGGCTCAATCTTAATCACGTAGCTATTATGGTTGCCTAATTAATTTTGTTCACTCATGTCGCGTGCAACTGTGAAAAGGTTCATTGTTGATAGTTTGAAAAATTTACAGACAAACGAAGCCTGTATTTATCGCTAGCAAAATGCTAATTTGTGTAAGGTACACTAGTTCATTAAACTGATACTTTGTAAAGGTTAATTTAAGGTACCTAAAGCAATAATATAATTAGATTAAAAGTAGGTATGTAGATTAAGTACTATGGTAGGGTAGAGAAGGTAGGACACCGTGTGAACGTATTTAAAAGACAAAATTATAATTACTATTGATTGCCATACCAATATTTCTGACAATCCACCTAATATAAGTACATTCATTAGTTAGTCATCTATTACCAGGGAACCATTCAAACTTCTTATTAACCTACCTATTTAGGTTAAAAATCATGTGTATTTTACTTGTATGGTGTGCAATAAAGAGTATCTATCTATCTATCTATCTACTCGTATACGATATCATCATCATCATCATTTCAGCCATAATAGGTCCACTGCTGAACAAAGGCCTTCCCCAATGACTGATTATCGGGGGGGATTGCCAATACTCGCCACGCTTAGCAAGCGGGTTGGCAAGCGCAGTTTTTTAATAAGATTTCGCACGAAGACGCTGCTGCCCGTCTCGTGCTACAGGAATTAGTCGACTCTTACGACACGCCTCCTGTTGGCGGTGGAGAAGTGTATTCTTTACGGCCGTCCCTACGCGGCACTCGTACACGATATACGGCATATTAAAAAAGTTAAGGAATCTTTATTACCCAAAATTTTAGCTTATGTACTAGTACTGATTGGCTGCGATTAAAATAACTAATACAATTATGGTAAGACGAACAGATAGACTGACAGACTGGACAGAGTTATAATGTTTTTTGTCACATGGCTCAGAAACCCTGAATATACACAGAGGGCTTAAATTTAACAAATATTTGACATGGTTCCGTGGTTCTGACATTCATCGACAATTTGTTCTGAGATTATATGTCACTTTCATCAATAGAAAATACTTGATAATTAAAAGGACGTCTTATTTTCGAATTACATCCTTTGAATGGTAAGAGGTAACGTCATTGCAAAGTTTAAGTATGACTCCAATATCTTTTTAAATGTCAAATTTTTAGCTCTCTCTTCTAACCATTCTTCCATAACGATGTGCGAGCTCAGTTGCCTCTGCTTGTTGGCAGCGACTTGTCGTGAGTCGTGGTTGTTTGATATTCTAAGAAGGTGTATGGTGTTGCATCTCCCATGTTACTGTTTTCTTACACGTCTTTTAGCTATTTTCGACAGTCGACACAAATTATCTTGCCGTAAGATTTAACGCCTTTCAGCCATCGGAGCAGGCTGGGTTTCGTAAAGGCTATAGTACCGTAGACCATATCGACAAAGTAAGGCAGATTATACAAAAGTCAGAAGAGTATAATCAATCAGGCACTGTGTTTAGCCCTTGTGGAGAAAGCCATCGACTCCATCGAGACTTGGACTATTCTGAAATCCTTACGGCGATGCCAAGTCGATGACGATATGCATACAAAATAGCATCGATGACTGTTAAAGTCTAAAATTACAAGAAAATACCTATCCAGTTGCTGAGAGGCGTGAGACAGAAGATATCATATCCCCGAAGTTGTTCACAAACGCACTGAAAGGTTTCTTCAAGACACTGGATTAGAAACGAGCGGGCATCAATGTCAACAGCGAACACCTTACGTACCTCCGCTGCTGATGACATAGTCATCGTTCATCATCCGGAATCGCTGGAAGATTTGCAGAAAATGCTGCATAGTTTCAACGCTGATACGCGACGCGTGGGCCTAGGAATAAACTTGGACAAGACTAAACTCATGGTCAATGATCATGTCATACCGAACCAGTTTCCGTCGAAAGCTTGGCGCTCAAATTTGTAAAGGAGTATGTCTACTCGTACCACAGAAAAGTGCTGTAGTCAGTAGGTAGATACAGCTTTGAGCAGCAAATTGCTAAGAGAGTGCAGCTTGGCTGGGCAGCATTTGGAAAGCTGCGTCATATCTTCTCGTCGCCACTGCGACAATGCCTAAAAAGCAAGGTATTTTACCTTTTGCCTATGTATAAATTGAAATTACATGTCAAGATGATTTTAATGAAAATTATTACACTGTAAATGTCTATTTAAATGATAAAAATGTATGGAATTAAATACTGCCATGCTCGCACAGGTACATTTTATCTTGATACGTAAACACACTATTTAAATACAGGTTGACAATAGTGATCGAGTCTCTTGCGCTGTTTCTTCTCGGCACTAGCCCACAATATTGTCTTGAAGCAGTGGTAGGGCAAAAACATTATTGGGACGTGTAAAAAAGGTTCATTTAGGCATAGGTATTTACCGAAATAAATTGGTTTTATTGGTTTTACCAGTGCGTCCTATCAGAGATGACTAACGGAGCCGAAACGTGGTACATGACAGTAAAGCTGGGCCACCGCCCAAAGTAATGGACATAGTTATAAAATGTAGCAAGCTAAAGTGACAGTGTGCCAGCCACGTCTGTTGCAGAATTGATGAAAGGTGGAGTAAACGGGTTCTTAAGTGGAGACCACGTCTTGGCAAACGTAGTGTAGGAAGCGTCCAAGCGCGATGGATCGACGACCATAGGAAGATATAGGCAGTGGATAGATGAAAAAAGAGGAAGATCTTGCTCCTCGGCACTCTTTGGAGGAGGCTAACGTCCATCATTGGACTGCAATAGGCTGACATGAATGAATGAATATTTGGTTTCATTTATCAAAAAAGTTGTAGGGAGAAGTTACTAGTTATATTTAAATAAATAAATAAAATTTAATCCGAAGGTTATTAATACGTACTTATATGTACTTAGGCCATGCTGAAAGTGTCTGGTTTCTGTCTGGGCTGTATGGCAGATGCGTCATGAGTTCTACTTGTTACCTTAGTGGAATGTTCGCTGTTGTTTTCGCGAACTTTTCTAAGATATTAGGCAAAAAGTGTTAACGTACTTACCTATCTCGTTATTGTATTTTGGTTTTCACGTGACACTGTTGTGTAATGTCCTGATTGGCCGAAAAAAGAAACAACCATTTCCTTTTATTGCTTAGACTTTTTTTTACAATTATCATTCCATTGCTAAACATAGGCCTTTTCCCATTGTAAAAGCAATACACAATTTTCTTAAATAAAAAATAAAAGACAGCCTGGCAAATTAAAAGTAACATGTTTCTAGGGAGTTTCATTTTAGAATTCCGTAATTGTTTTTTTTTAAATTGTAATGCCAGTTCCAGAAACGTTCAGTTGCCTCTACGTATTTATTATACAGGTGACATTAGTCCCGTAATCCTATTATTAACGTAGTGGCGCAGTTATATGTCTTTATCGTAATGGGTCATTACAATCTCGTGTACATTCCCGGTAAATTCCCGGTTCGGGTAAATTTCTGAAATAAGCTATGTTCTGGGTGTGTAGGTCTAAGATTAGTCTGGAAAAATTCACTGTCATCCTCGTTATACAAGGATGCTAATCCCTTAAATTCGGGACCATAACAATCAGTATAAATCAACCATTATCATATTTAACTGTCAAATAGTTCTACAGGATAGTGAAATAGACTTTAAATTGAGATGAAGTGCCAGTCAATTTTGGTCTGATTAAGCATTCATGTTTACTTCTCTGTACAGTGACTAGAGCTTAATACGTTGTCTGCTCGCTTCTGGCAACTAGTCGTAATTAGCAGACATCAAGCACTGTGACTGGAGTAACTGACATGGAAATTCGTTTGCCTGGCTAGTCCGGAATTGTTTCTTTTCACTGGAACTAGTGTGTTTTTAATTGTTTCTGTTTGCAGCATCGACAAAAGAGTATTTCTAGTTTACAGAATGTACTTTGCTTAAAACTGAGACTGATAAGAGAGAATAGTTGACTATAAAGGTATCGTGTTTGTCTTTTTTTAATTAAAAACTAATTTAATTATTTACTAAAGTAGTTTAAAAAACCTATGTACCCACTACCACTTTAGTTTGCTAATCCGTCGGGCTACTAGTATGTCAGTGACCTTTGTTAGTTTACGATGTCAAAAAATAAATTACTGAAATCTTATTTACAGGATATAAAAAGTAGCATTTTAACGGTGACTATGCAAAATATGAGCAAAAACTTATTCTCGAAAGCCTATGTTACTATTAAATAAAATATCGCGAATTTCAGACTCATCTGAAATGCCAGCCAAGAATAGTGTTTATGCCAATATTAATATTTTCTTATTTATGAATGTCTATCCGTTTTCGAATGTAACGAAAGGATTTAAGAGAGGAACGACGATCTAATGGAGAAATGTTGTAATGGAATTTAAGAGTGCCTATTTTTATCACTTGACATCGCGCGAAGTTTTATAAGTTGCCCCTAATACAATAAAGCAGACTGTTACTACGCTAGAGTCTCATCACAATAATTAATCGTTTTATTTCTAACCACATCAATTAAATATTAAGTAAACAAAACAATACCATCACCCAATCGTTACCCCTAACAACGACATAATGATGCTTCATAATATACTACAAAGCACCTCCCACGCTTGAAAGGATGACAGACGCTCAACGGGTTTGTTCTATTCAATTTAGGTTAAAGTTATATAACCTTACCTAACACACCCATTCAAGTTTAGTTTCATATATTGAGTTACCTACTCATTACCATATTTGTTTACAAGAACAATAATTGTTTGTAAAAATAAAATTATTTTCTACTTTAACAGCAGGATTAAAACAAGAGAAATTGTTTTGTGCTAATGCTGGGACTGGGACATGCTACTGGCAAAAGAAAACATTGTCTGGTAACACGTAACACATGTATTCCTTTTCACAATTCGTGTGTTGTCTGGCTCATATTAATGTACTTAGGTATTATTATTAATGTGTCTGCTTTAGACTACGTACAAATGTAAAACAAAGTCATCATAATAAAAATCCTTTTTCTAATAATAACGCTAAAGGATCACAAAACGGTTTTCAAGAGAAGTAATATTTCTAGTTTATGTTCCTTTCATATAGCAACAAACTATGATGCAACTTTGTTTGCGGAAGTCTCATATCCTTTATGAGGAAAATTTGGGACATCTCAGCTAATATTGCAGGTGTGCAGGCACTTTCGAATACATTCCGGTAATGTACGCTCTTTACGACCTTTACCAGTGACAAGTCACATCGTTTAGGGTGTTAAAAATAGCGAGGCTCATCGAAAAAAATACTTTTGAGCATACAAGTAACATCCTATAACAAAAAAAAGTTAATTTAAACCTACCTGTATCGTGGTAAGTATCAGATTTATTAGTTTATTTGAATTTTTCAGTGCATCTTTCAATATATTTTAAATACTACGGTTGTATTGTTAACGTTAAATAAATATCCGGTGACCTATCTTAAGCTGTGATTCACTAATAGTTTTAACCAGATGATATTATGGAAAAAAACAATGCACTTCAGTAAAAGTTTGGTAGTTAATGTGAGTTTTTCAGTGCATTTTACAATATATTCGACTGTAGGGTGGAGTTATTTTGCTATCGTCACGTTTGATCCATATTGTATTATGGGGAAACCTGTATTAAAAGTTATCGATGTTAACACTGTATTCAATAAGTTTAAAAACGTCCAACCTGTCCAAGCTGCCGTCATATCGACGTCCGCTGGTAGCCGAAGTTGGATTATACGGCTGAGCTGAAAACCAAACTGGAAATGTGTTGCCCGCACTCGGACAATTTGAATAATTTGATCAGACACTCAAATGTACTCGTATGTGGTCGCCTTAAGTCTGTAGTTGGACCTTACTACTTTAGGTTGTCATATAAAGTGTAACATAACATCCATACCCAATTATATTACCCAAAGGGACGATCATAATGTTATTATTTATTAAATTATTCCACTGATGAACGTAAACCTCCCCCAAAGATCGCCAAAGGGCACGATCTCCTGCTTTTTTCAACCAACCACTATATGAGACATCTTTCTTAGGTCTTAGACCCATCAAGCTGGGGGCGTCCTAAACTACATTTGCCGAGACGTGGTCTAGAACTACATTTCATTGGTTCGCGATGTGGCCACACTAATGCCACAAAATATTTTAAAAAAATCTTAAAAGTGTAGCAAGTTGAAACACTAAGACCGGATTCGACCAAGCTGGTGTAAGTTTTAACTTGAGAGTGTACCATTGTTTAATCTAGAGTAAGCTGATTTTTCATTCTACCAACCAATAATCTATGAAAAATATTTAAACGGGCGATTTTGATAGTGTATAAATTATACTGAGAATAAGTAAATGTCAAAGTTGTCACTTGTCAAATCCAATCTGGTCACCTAGAAACTGTCAAGTTGTATAGTCTACCATTGGCATTCTGTTATCCTACAAAATTTAATTGTTGTGGCAATTGATGACAACATAGAAGAAATAGATAACGTGGATTTTAGTAGGCTTATCCATTCGTTCATCATTCACAATAAAATAAAACTGAGTATAGTGTATTCCTCAAGTAAGTTGTAAAAACGCAATCGAAGTTATCAAAAAGTAAATTCAAGAAGTAAAGTTATTCCTGTTATAGTTAAACTGATTTAATTTTGTGTTTGGTCGAATCGGGCCTAAGGGCCGATTCGACCAAACACAAAGCTATACCAGAAAAACTATTACGGGTATAATTCTACTCCTTCAATTTACCCTTGGATAACTTCGATTACGTTTTTCGAGCAATACACTATACTCGGTTTTGTTATTCTATAGTTCAAGAGTGAATGATCAACGAATTGATAAACCTACCAAAATCTATGTAATCCATTTCTTCTAGGTTGACTTGAAATACCTCAACAGTTTAATTTTGTAGGATAATAGATTATCAATCCTAGATGTTGATAACATGTCAGTTTCGAGGTGACAAGAGTTTATTTGATAAGTGACAACTTTGACATTAACCTATTCTCAGTATAATCTTTTAATATGTCAAAATCACCGTTTTAAATGTTTAATCGTATTTAATTAACATAATCTTAGATTAGTTCTTGGTACAATGCAAAATCAGTTTACTCTAGATTAAGCAGTGGTTTACTCTCAAGTAAAAGCTTACTCCAGCTTGGTCGAATCAGGTCTTAGTATTGTTTAAATATTTTGTTTGTCAAAATTTTTCTTAAAGCACAGAACGGAAACTCCGTTCTCCTTTTCATATTTTTTTTTGGTGATTGTGTTATTTATAGTTAGATGTAATCAAGCATGTTATAGTGTTGTACAAAAAAGTTCGTTCATGAGTTGTAAGGAATACAAATATCCAACTGTTTTTTACTGGTACGCAATGATATATGTGGGTGAAGACCCACACCACAGAGACGTTTTCAATCACTTGATTGTTTGAATACGCTAGCCAACTACGCACTTATTGGCAAACATTGAAAATCATTTGGATAGTAACCGCACATCCATACGTTTGTCATTTCCTTTCTATTTGGAAACCTATTGTGTTTGTGTTTCTGGTTACTAGACACTGAATTGGACATTCGCTTATAGGTAGCAAATTTGTTTTAGCATACAGGTTCACTAATGGCGTGGCGTACTTAATTGAAGAATACAACAATTTCGATTCTATGATAAATTAATGAAACTAGAGTTCACAGCTTTGGGTTATTATATAAATCTATTGTTGTGTCCTAAATAAAACCAACGCGTAGAAAGTATTTTACCAGTTTTATATCTCAAATGCACACTATGACAAACTTAATCCCCCAAACTGCGCGAGAGAAAAATATATTTTGCGTGCCACCCCACAGTCCCTTGTTCACCAAGATCTGGGTCAGCTCTAATATTTTAATCTTGCAACGTCGTGACTGACATTTCAGCGCTGAATTAAGGTACATATTTTAAAATCATAAGGCTTAGTTTTCACTTCGCCTACGGGTTCCTGACTCCGAAGATTATCCGCAGCATACTTACGGTGAAATGAAAGACAAACATACTCGGATTGCACGTTATTTCGGAGTACTTTCAAAATTCAATATCGTCTCCGTTCGATCGTAACCGAAAGAAAACGGCCAACTCTCTATACTTGCAGGATTTAGGCGTATTGTAGCAAGACGATAATCTATCATTCTATCGATAATATATCGATAGCTCAGAGCGTTGCAATTGCATTGCTACTATAAATCTAACTTCTAATTAAAAATTACTGATACTATCGATAATTCTATGTCCAAAAAACCAATTCCGTCAATAGTATCGATACTGTAAAAAGTATATTGATACTATCAATACTATAATTGTATCGACTTGATCCACGCTATCAATAATATTGATACTTTCAATATCTGAGCTGATTTTTTATTTAAATTATTGATAGTCATACTATCGATTTTGTGGAATAACTAGTGTGTATCGTTTTGACGCAAATTTATACAGCTTGTTGCAAAATTGGTCCTTGTTTTGAAAATAGAAACCGATTAACCACATATAAATCGTGCTTAACTATTATGGTAGTTATATTAACATACACCGGTTCTATGAGGTTATTACTCTATTCAAGATGTTATTCATCTTTATGACGCCTATACCAGCCTGACAATTCACACGAAATAGGCATAGTAGGTGGAGAGAGCAAGCACTACGTCGAGTTATAATAAGATTGGTATGAAAGGGATAAGCACGGTTAAATCATGTATTATTCAGTTTTTTATTTTTAATTATTATGGCACAAACAGTTAAAGTTAAAAACAGTTAGTATGGGACAGATAATAGACAACGAGTGCCGAATATCATATTTACGGGATAACTATTACTTAAAGCAAGTCCGTTAATGAGAGCCGATGAGAGTACGTGTTAAAATTATTTTTAGTTTTTTGAACTCGGTTTTATTTCTTTAATAAAATGTACTTATTACAATTTAATTTTTTTGTAAATTTTCCTGTGTTAATAATTTTTCGTTATTTGGGGCGAATACGAATCATACGTTTTTTTGTGTTGTGGTTTTGGCCCCTTAGTAAAAGTTATTTCTCTAATAGAAAGACAGAATATGAATATATCTTATATATAAAATTCTCGTGTCACAATGTTCGTTCCCGTACTCCTCCGAAACGGCTTGACCGATTCTCATGAAATTTTGTGAGCATATTGAGTAGGTCTGAGAATCGGCCAACATCTATTTTTCATACCCCTAAAGACCACGCAGACGAAGTCGCGGGCAACAGCTAGTATATAGTATAATAATATGTTAAAACGATTTCTCTATCTACTACCCTGTATACCTTGTAAGCCATCCCCATTTTAATATAATATGTACATTATGGGACCGGCAGTGAAATCGCTGGCTTACGTTCAGCAGTGGATTGCAATAGGCTGACATGAGGATGATTATAATGCATGCAACTTATTAGGATTTTAATAATCTTATAAAATATATAATAATACATTGTTTTAACTATCACACCAATTAACTAGCCCCAAACGATTTATCGTATTATATATTATGTGCCCAAACTAAGCAAAAGGTACGTAACAGATAAACATACTTAAATACTTTTATAAACATCCATGACATAGGTACAAATGCTCGTGCTGATGTTAAAACGTTTCATGGGCACTTGTCTTTTCGGCGATCTACGAGTAGGGAGTAGAAGCAACTCCAGAGATTTGATCGAGAGTAATCACAGCGATAAACTGATCTTATAATTTTCCTCGTCTTTTGAGGTATCTGTACTGTTTGTGCTGTGGTTCAATCGAGTGCGGCCACATTTTGCGACGTCAAGCCCATTTTCATCTATAATGTGAGCCAATATTGCGCGTTCATTTGGCAATGTTTGTGTTATACAATGAATGGATGAATTAGGGGTATATGATTAAGTTACTGTTAGCTTCATTTTAATGAACGAAATCATCCGTTAATCTTTATTTATTAAAATGACAATAAACGAAGATCGACTGAAGAAAATCATCTCTGCTGAATGTTATAGGCTTTAAAATTCAAAGCTGAAGTTAGAAGTTTAAACTTATTACTTTGTTAAATAATACACTGGTGTCAAAAATATCTAATTGATTTTAGTGTGGTTTTCTTACTTCATTAGTTAATAATATATGTATCTAGAAATGTCTATCAAACAGAGACTTAACAATTTCTCTAAGTTTTATTATTATTTATGACTTCTATTTATGAGCTGGTTTCTACAAAAAAAAATTGCAATCACAGCAGCCTACAATTAGTTAATTTTTCTATAAAAAAAATCTTTTTACCTAAGCATCCTCTATATACCAGTTTTATCATTGACTTATTGGCTATTGAAACACGAATACCATATCAACATCAATGAGGTGTTTATTGATCTAGAGATAAGACTTAAGACCAGAAATGAGGTGGTGAGGTTTTAAGAAATATTAATTGGTTGCCTCATTAGTTTGCACGCCAGTGTTGCAGAGTAGTAACTTGAAAGTCTTCGATAACAATTAACATAGTAGGTGTGTCGAATTACGCTTTCTTCAAGTTGAAACAAATTTGTCCTATGTTATCATAAAATTAAAGTGAATCCAAGGGTTCAGGACTGCGAAGGGACATGTCAATCTTAATACGTCGTATTAAGATTCAGTTTGGTTATAGTGTATTTTGGTATTTTGATCATAGTCGTAATTAGCGTCTCGGAGTACTTCGACAGACCTTCATTATATATGCGTCAGATTAATATATCAACAGTCGTAGTCTTAAAGATAAAATAAATAGGTAAAAATACTTAGCGACCTCCTGGATGCGCTTCGGCCTAAAAGGCCACCAGTCGCAAGTTCGAATCCCGCAAGGGGCCATTTAAATGTTTGTGTGATAAGCTGCACCAGCAATTGTGTCTTATGTATTTTATCTAGTCGCCACAGTTCAAGCTTTGGCGCAAGCACAGAAGTTAGATAATTATTGCGGTTTGTTATGATCATAATGTCAGTCAAGTCCACTGCTGTACATAGGCCTCTCCCCCCAAAGACTTCCAGATTGGCCGGTTTGAAGCGGTCTGTATCTAGCGGCTTCCAATACAACCAATACTACGAACACCCACAAGGTGGTCGTCTGTCCACCTTGTTGGTGGCTCGCTCGCACGCTCTACGTGTGGTTGAGGTGTGGTTAAGAGGTACACCAACCAATTGCCAGACGCTTCACCCATTCCTATCTATCGCTTACTACTGATTATTAAACATACTAAAATCTAACTGGGGATCTCTTAAAGATTACTTACACATGGATAAGCTCAAAACAATTTAAGTATATTGGATTTGAGGATAACTTAATTAAAACAGGATCTTTATGAAGGGTCCAATTATAAACGAGTGAAAATAACAAATTTCCGATTTAAGAGAAAATTATGAGGTGAAGGAGAAATTATGCTATTATTGATATCCAAATTGTTATATAGTACAACGTTTTCATTTTAATTATTTTCGCTTCAGTTAAACCATTTTTGTATTAGTGCACAAAATAAACTTAATTTTAAAAGCAATTTTTTCATTAAAATAGAATAGGAGCCAGTCGCTTGGATTATAATTTGGTTGGTTTACACGATGGCTGTAGTGTAGCAGTTTATATACCCAGTCCAATGCTGACTTCGGGATCACAAGTCAGTCTAGTTAACCAGCCAGCCGTTCTATTTTCAGGGTCAGTAAACCAGTGACTGGCACTGTGTGGACGTGTTCCTGCGATCACTACTAGTTTATTATAAGCTTCGTTAAAATAGAAGTTAGCTGACTTTTGGGGTCAACCCATATTCATTATAATTAACCGAAATCTCGTTTAACAGGGTTCAATTTCGGTCATCGTGTAAACATGGTCAGAAAAATACATAAATGATGATGCTAAATAACGAAAAATGCCAATTAACAGAATTGCTGATGTTTTAGTAAATGCTTTTTGCTTTTAGCAGTATTGCTTCATTAGGTTTACTAGTTCAAGCCAACAGCAGCACTTATTTATATACAAGGTTATTGTTAAAATATCAACAACCAATAACGAAATCGCCAAAAAATATTCACTTCCCCATACTAAGCCGCCGACCAGCTGACATCAGTCTGTATGTAGCACTGAAATTTTTTTTTAGATTACGTTGTTCTGTTGGTCCCATAGAAAAAGTAGTTGTATTTGAGCACCAGAATTAGCCCCTAGGAGTTGTTAATATTTTAAAACTAGCCCTGTATTATTAGCTGATGTCAATAATTTTAATTATTGTAATAATGATAACAGTGACAATTCATCAAAGTGACGATTAACTGTAGTTCTGATTTCATGTTACGTAAAACACAAGTTCTACAGAAATGAGAATACACTCTGACTGAGGTACACAACAACAAACACGTCTGCGGAGTTTCCTTACATTACTCAGTTCCATAAATTCAGAGGCAAGTCATCCCAGAACTTCTCCTATCTCGGTATAAGTACGAGTGTACGTTATTGTGAATTACAAAACACTATTCCACGTTTTCGCTGTTCCGTATTTGAGCAATTCCGTCTAAAATACGAGGTCATTGTTGGTGGCACCGACGGCTGAGACTGAAGAGTGGGGAGGGGGCGTTACTAGACCCAGTGGGAAGAGGGGGTACCAACCGAACCCATTACTACAGTAGGCGAGAAAGAAACAGCTTGCGTCGAGTTCCGTTAAGGTAATTGTGTTTCATCTATTCTTGCCCGACAAAGTAAAAAAAGCAATGTTGATGAAATTTCATCCCCATAACCTCAAAATTCCACTGCTTTGTAGTCTCCATTTATAATTTATCCGCAGTGTGCCCTATGTTCAATTTACAAACATTTAATCATTTTATCCTAATCTTTGCTCGTCTTTTATTCTTAAATTCTTTGATCTCGCTTGTTTCACAAATTTCTCGTTTTTTTATTTTTAGCTATTGTTTCATGCTTGAAGTCCTTTCTCTATTTTCCCTATGTTTACAACAACAAGTTTGTAGGTATTATTTTCAAGGGCTACCAAGTTTGCGTGCTTCATCTTAGATTTCATCGTCGGTTTTCAACAAGACCAAATCAAGGTAAAAATATACATAATTTTTGTTCTTTGGAATTATTTTTTATGATAAAGGTATACCAACTCAATACTTGACTACTTTTGAGTACAAACGGATGAAAGCTGCTAGCAAATACAAGGCTTGTCCTCATAGGAAGTGGACATAGAACCTATCTCTTGTGTTGTCGGTCAAATAATTCAATTCATCAATTTGAAAATGTTTTACTATTTATTGGATTTTAGTAAAAACGAACTAAGTAATTTAAATACGGATGTCATATCAATTTCGACAATAACGTTTACATAGTTTGAATAGATGCTATCGCAATCTACTTGCCTTTGACACCTAAGACCACGCAATAATGCGATCAGTCCGTAGTATTACTTGTAGTATGTTAATGTTTGTTTTAAAACATAATAATAAAATAAAAAGTATTAATTTAGGAACAAGAGTCCAGAGTGTTAGTAACTTTCTTAAAAAACTATGTGTATACAAAAACGTATTATAATTTATTTTGGTTTCTTTTGGACGCGCGTCCAGTGCTGCATAATGGCACTCCACGTCCAGCCTCGCCGCGACCGTCTTCAGGAGGCTGTTGGTGTTGCCTCGCACCCGCTTCAACAGGGACGTAATGCACTTTCTAATGATAGCCGGGAGGCTGTCGACTTCGGCTACCGCTAGCATCCCTGATGCGCTGCAGTATCGTGGCAGCCCCATCAACCCCCCTAAATGCGTTGTTATACTAAGTGCGTAGGGCTCGGTATGCTCCTTGGGTGTAATGTGTCCACAGGCTGCACGTGTATAGAGAGTGGCAATATGCTTTAAAAAGCGTAACTTTTACAGGTTTCGTGCATCGTCCAAACCTGCGGGAAAGCATATTTGCCCTAACGCACAGCGCCCTACGCTCCCTTTCTAGATCTAGGTCGTCCTTTAGTGACTCAGTGATCCAATGTCCCAGGTACTTAAAGCTGTTTAATTGTCTCAGAGGTGTGCCATTGAGCTTAACAGGCGGAACTTTATATGTCTTACTCTTAGCTTTAAAGACTAGCAACTCACTTTTGGCACAGTTGTACCTGAGACCGTGGGCCAGCGCATATCTCTCACAGATGCCAATCATCCTGTTAAGAGCACTGATCGATGGGCCCAGCAGTACCATATCGTCGGCGTAACTTATATTATTGTAAAGGTAAAGGTACCGTCAACAGAACAGCCAACTCCAGCACTGCTGAGCTCATCAATCAGCTTGTTCACAAACAAGCTGAAAAGCATCGATGTAGCCCATTGCCTCATCCCGCTTTCCAACCTGTACGTGCTTGAGAGCACCTCAGACCATCTGACATAATTCTTTTGGTGAGAGTACCAGTACTTCAAGATTGAAATGAATATATGAGGTGGTTTGGGCCATACTCCACCACGCGGGCCCAGTGCGCATTGATGGAGGGGTGTTGACAATCAGTGACTTAACCTTACTGTCAGATGTTATTAAGCCGCCTTAAGGCCTCTGACTAGGCTTCACGACTGTTTCAAGCGATATTAGCCAGGATTAACTTTTAACGTGCCTTCCGAAACACGGAGATGCTTGTGATAAATGTCACTAAATATGGCTGGAATGGTCACTTATCCACTCACAACCGCGGCGTAGGTAGCTTAACTTTGGTAATCACTACCACACCTCTTAAGTAAAATACCCTAATAAAAATTTTATATATATTGAGTAAAAGTAAGTGCTGATGAAATAAACGTAGCGTTAGACTTCATTAGCATTCACCGTCAGATGAGATTGGACTACAACATTGACTCAATCAAGAATAAATAAACATTTAATTCTCCAAAAATGCGCAAAAAGCTGCTAAAAAGTTTTTTATCAGGTAATTGTGAAAATCGAACTATTGTGCGTAGTTTTTCTGTGAAATAAACCCATCGAACCATTCATAGAGATGATTATGGAATGATTGAAATTTCGATACCGGTTTAGTGCAAAGCCCTTTATTCGGTTTGACCGATGGGCTGGTTTTGCTTAAAGTGCATGTGATTGGCGCAATGATCCGATTTGGGATTGTGAATTGGTGCTGACTGTATCATTGCCATGTTAGAACTTCACCTTATCTGGTCAAAATTCAAACCACACAATTTGTATTGAGGTTGTGCATTGAGCGCTTATGTTGAGCTCTTGATTGTAAATAATACTATCGCTGCTCCAGTGTCCAAAATCCAGAAAAGATACTTTCCAAAATTTTGTCTACGTTGGATTGCAATACAGTCGTTAATAACAAATTCATGGATAAATTAATACAAAATGTTGAAATACCAAAATAAGATTATTTTTTTTAAACTTTTCCATAATGGTCCAAAAATCAATTCTCCTGCGGGCAAAGTTTAATAAAAAAAATATCCGAAGTAGCACCAGAATGGTTTTTACCATTTCAAATAGATCCCTAAAATGGTAGCATAATAGATACATAATTTGGAAGTTTACGCTCCGTAGGGTTGCCTACTGTTGTCGCTTCGAAATGTCTATAAGATTATGTTTCGCGTCACTGGAAGATGTGACTTTCTGTATAAAGGTTTCGCTTTATCTCATTTTTGCCTCGAGAACTAGCTTTATCAACGGAGCGTATCTTTACGCAGGTGTCGAACGAAATGTCCGACTTTCTTCGATCCAGAACTTAGGGTAGTATTCACAACTTTGTTCGCCGCTGTTTCTATCGATTTTAGATTAAGGGACTCGGAACGCCAGTAAAACATTCTCTAATAAATTTCCGTACTTTCACCTGGTACTGGGTTTTTCGGAGTATTTATTGAAGCTGGAAAGTTATGACGTCGGGTAAGTTTAGGCCATCCCTTTATCTTCTCAGTATCTTATTTATGTCCAAGATACCAGACCAAAAAATCTTGAACATCCAAGAAAGTTCCTACAAACTCTACCTATATATAAATATGTTTTTGTTAAATTATGTTAATTCGAGTCATCGCTTTCTTAGCTTTTTTATCATTTCTAAGATATTGTTATTATTATAAGCCCGGTTTCTTCCACGACATAGCAGATTTTTATTCACGCCTCTTACATTACATTGGCCATCTCACTAAAATAAAAAAGGAGAAAAAAGGTTATACACTCACTTTACCTACAATAACGATATGGAATCACAGCTGGAAATAAAACTCATTGAAAATATAAATGATCCAAACACGAAACATTAGTTTAAAAATTACCTTTAAATTTAATAATTATATTAAGTTTAATTAAGAAATGCCTAATTGACAAATCTATTGACTATGCTTCAACTAAAATTTTATTATAAATAACTATAATTTTATTGATATTGCCAAATAAATTAAGACAATTTTAAATGAGTAGTAAATGTATGTGTATAATGAAGAAATGAAAATGATTACCCATTACTTTTGCTTATAATTTAAAAAAAATCCTTAACTACATAATTTATATTATTGATGATCTACCTGTTTACCAAATTAATATATAGTCCTAATCTGATACACATAATGTACATTTTGTCTTAAACATATTGCCCCAGATTGATCCCGATGGAATAGGTTTCTTCCGCGAAATAAAAACGCAAGTATTTGATGGAGAAAAGATGATAGCAATCAATCTTCCTAGTTATAACAAATGACAAATAAAAAGATGGGATAGTGAGTCTATACCTCTTTTATCATAAATTAAAACCTTTTTTGTTCAGTTTTTGAATTACATCACTGTTTTTAAAAGAGGTATTCCGCGTAAAGAAAACCACTTTGTTCAAGTAAGTTTTTGATAATAATACACAACCACTTAAAAAATCAAGGTATTCGATAACCTGTCGAATAGGTATAGGTTTTTTGACTTTTAAAGTGCATTATTGTAGGCAATTGTCATCGTATAATCATTTGGTCTATCAAAACCATTTTGTGTTTAATAATACCAAAGTTCATACTAATTACAGGAACAATTTTTTTTGAAAACATTATCACAATTCTTACAAAACATAGTAATAACAAACCAATAGTTAACTCACATTGACAGAGATATGTTTTGTCAACACGTTTTAAAATAAACTACTGCCAAAGCGCGTGGAAAAAGCCTTAGTCTTTTAGCGGCTCTTTGTTTGAAACGGAACAAAAACCTGCCACCGTGCCAATGCCGCACAGTCGCGTCGTACAGAGCAGAGCGAAATGCTTATTAATACTGGTGTTTCTTCGCGGCTCGTCCCTTTGTAAATGTGGCTAATTTTCTGTATGGCCTGTTTTGTACCGTGCCCATAACATAACACAAGCAAGGCAGAGACAAAGCAATTAAATATTCGAATCACTATTACATTTGCAAATCTGCAACTTTCACGGCTCGTTTACTGCATACGCACTATCTGGTGCTACGTTATAATGACAATGATTCAGACTTTTTTATTAATTGATATTTTGATATTTCCGATTTAGCGACGACATTATCACACATCCTTGCTTCTTTAAAAATGTAGAACACTTTGTGTCGCCTGCGTGAGGGAGCAGTCGTCCAGAGTATTAAGATGTTTTGTCCCACTTACGTTTCATAAGCCCGGATGTCGGTGTTTGATTAGAGATGCGAAGCGTGTTTGGAAATCGCTTCGTTGGTTCACAAAGCGTATTTAACGTTAACGTCATAATTATGTTTGTTTGTAATTAACAAAGTGGAGTCGAACTAAAATACAAAGTTGATAAAGTCTACATTAATTTCATTCGAGTTAAAAATTCTTAGTTTTTAAATCTTCGCAACAAAATTTTTTGATGTAAAAAAAAGCCGCGAGTAAAAGAATTTCAACGAAATTCGTTTTTGTTTTGTTCATCGTTTGATGGTCCACAGCTTTGCCCCAATTAGCTTGTACTTTTTTATTCATAATCATGACAAAGGACAAAAGGATAATTACCCTTAAAAGCAATTAATCTCTTGACTTTTGTTTTAACCTCTACAATAATTACAAATGTAATTTATAACAAAATAACAGCAAAGAACTTTGTACGTACATCTAATGGGACGATTATATAGATAACGCCGATAAACGAATACAATCACTGTAATAAATTACCGCTAAATGGACAAATAACCTCTATCAATAAACCACAGTGGCGCAATAAGCTGAAATCTGAATAATTTATTGTAACAAGGCTTTTTCTACCACATGTGATCCCAATCCGCGGCATATAAAGATGAAAATATGACACGAAAGTCGATAAATTTGGTCAATAGCCATTATACGACGTTGTCGGGGTGCGAAAATATGGAAGTGAGGGGGGGCTCCACAGCTCTGATTTAGGACTCGTGCCGCGTTATATCATAGAATCGGAATGGAAGGGACTCGCGACGTTTGTTCGCGTTTAACGACCCACTTTTAACATAATCGGTACCTAGTGATATAAAAATATTTATATTAAGGGCCACCAATGACGTTTTGTCAGCAGGTGAATAAAAACAGACTACTTCATTATCCTATGATTCGTGATGATGATGATTGATATGAAGTTTCTAACATGTCAGCGTTAACGGAAAACTATCTACTAACATTTGTAGCTTAAAAATACAACATCAGGGCAATTTTCAACCAACTTTAAAAAAGGAAGAGGTTCTCAATTCAACTGTTTTTTTTGTATGTATGTTACGCGTTTTTACTTATTACTCCGCTAATTATGTTTTGTTTGGTAGATCGTACTTCATAAGTGGTCCCATATAAATTTAATCCAAATTGATTCCGCAGTTTTCGAGAAAATAACAATATATTTAACTACTTAAATAATGTTACTCAATATCTTTGACAAATGTAAACCGATTTTGATGGTTCTTTTTTTATTGAATAGCAACTTTAAATAAAAAAATAAAAATACTCATAATAAAAATTTGCAGAAAAAAAACACCCCTAAGGGTGGAAAAATAGGGGATGAAATCGATGTTCAGTTGTTAACTTTTGTTAGCACCCGTATGATTTGTTTTGATTAGGATTTATCTCTTAAAATTTACAAAATAATTATATTACGACCTGGTAAAGGTTGCAGGAAGCCGCTAATCTGGAAGTCACTGGTGGAGGCCTATGTTCAGCAGTGGACGTCCTATGGCTGAAATGATGATGATGATGAAGTAAATTTTATAAAAAAACATAACCGACTTGCACTGACCCCAAAAAGTAACTAATTAGGTCCTTTATGTGTACGAATACTATTTTTAGCTTTTTAGTTTGTAAAGTCGTTTTTTTTTATAAAATTTATTAATTATGCAATACACAGATCAACTCTGAAACCGTATATTTTTGCTAACGCCAAACTTTGCGGCGTTTATAATCTCGACAATTTGGGATATCAAGCAAGCGTTAAAAAAGATATGAATTCGTTGTAATTGTGTAGTCGCTTCCAGTGTGCAGCCGCAGTGTTTTATGTCCATACAGAGGGGACACTAGAGGATCGCGGGCACGAGGCCCAGCTGGCATCCATCCGAGCGAACACAACTATACGTAGTCCAACTTAACGAAATAGAAAATACCATTATTCTTCTCTTAAGACAAGGAGGCGTTCAAGCAGTGTTATTTACAACCATTCTTGTTTATCTCTTTTCAATGATATTGAAGATAAATTATGGTTTTGGCAAGCTACCTCCCTGAAATGTGAGTAACAATGTTTTAAAATACATAGTAGTGTTTGGTGGTTATATTAAACTTAAAGCATCTTAAGATTGGAATCGAAATGATAACCAATGAAAATAGAAAAAAAAAATGACTACTATCAACTACTTAATAAAAATTTAATACAGTTTATGGAAAGAAATAATATACTTGACATTTTTAAGCATATTAGTCCTACATCTATTTGAAAAGGAATTGATGATACCGATATCCATTATATCGATTCTCTAGCAAATGTATCGTAACTATTATTTAACCATTATTGAAAGTGTGGTGGACATAGAGTCACGCGATTTTCCTATCGAATGTAGGAAGTTCAGTCTATCAGTGATCACATCAAATATAATATCTATGACAACTTATATTTTTATTTATTGTATCAATGTTATTTTCTGGCTATTTACGCGACTCTACCTAAAATGAACTACTTTAAGGTGCGATTCCACGAAGATCTGACATCTCTGCTGGGGTTGTCATTTTTTTCTTTTTCTATGTTGGAAAGTAGAAATTCAGCCTTACATTTTGTAATTTGTTAAACAGATACACTTATTAAAAATCGGCACTGATCTTGGACTGGTCCCATAACACCCACATCATTGGTACAGAAAATATAGTTTTACAATTGATTATTATATAAACGTTTTGTTCTAACTTTATTCCCAATTACCAAAGGTGGAATACGGCGCAGTTTCCAAAGTTTCCAACAATTACTTATTAAGAAGCTGAAAGAAAAAGAGCAGCTAAGTCATCATGATTGATTATGGATTTTTGTTTAACTAATGATATAGCGTATTATGCATTACAATAAGAATTATTTTTTTTAGTAATGTAATAAAAAAGCAATCGAATGTTGTTGAAAAAACACAACCACAAAATGCTTGCAGTACGTGCGACTAATAATAATATAGGAACTTATGCAAATAAAAGAAGAGACTTGAAGAGTCTTTAAACTCCCAACTCCTTCGCGGAAAACAAAATTTGCACACCGGTTTAAGCAAAAGCATTTCTCTTTCCCCTTATTTATATTAAGTTCTTTGGTTTATGTGACTTGCGATACTGTCAACTATATGAAGCAAAGAGACATGTTAAGAAGCTGTTACTGACTTGGAGCTATAAAGAGTCTGTACTGAATGTGCTGGTATAGATTGACCATCAATATTCTTAGAACCTTTACTAACCTAGTCGCATCAACCATCCCAAATAATTAATCATTGTCATACATGAACATTGGTACTGATCCTTAAATTATTAAAATCTAATACATAATACGCACACCCACACAGACAACACACGCTCACCATACTATAATATCAAATGTAATGTAAGTAATACTTTAATCCAATTTAAAAGATTCATCGAATTTTCCTTTAGAAAAACATCGTGAAAATTGTACAATCACATTTTTAGGGTTTCTTTTTAGGGTTCATCATTATCATCGTTTCAGCCATAGGACGTGCCTCCCCCAGTGACTTCCAGATTGGCCGGTTGAAAGCGGCCCGCATCCAGCGGGTTCCTTCAACCTTTACCATGTCGTATGTCCACCTTGTAGTTGTTGTCTTTTTAGGGTTAATTTAAACAATTTAACAGGTTTTAATGTTTTTTAATTTTTTTATGATATAGTAATAGTAAAAAAAGACATTTAGCTTAAGACAGAAAAAAAAGTTAATGAAGTAGAAAATGGTCTTCATCACTATACAGCGTTATTTGTAAAACATCAAAAAAAATTTACTTTTTGACTGGTTGACTGGTAGAGAATGTTGTATAGCATTAAGTCCACCAATTGTACTTACTTGTGCAATAAAGTTTAAATAAATAAATAAAACTCCTACGGGCTGATTCTAGTGCACAAATACAACAACTTTTTCTATGGGACCAACATTAAAATAAAATAAAAAAACTTCCGCATACAAACTGATGTCAGCTGGTGGCGGCTTAGTACTATATATCATGAAGACGGTTTGTATATGTATTTTATGACCCTGTGGGTGTTACTCGTGTGAAGCCAGGGTCGGGTTGCTGGTTAAAATATATTTACTAGTTAGAAAATTACTATCTATATTGATATTGGGTTCCCGCACACCTGACAAAATAATTCTCAATATAGGAGTTTCTCCACTAATTAAAATAATCAATGTTCCAAATAAGAGAATAGAACTTATCAAATTAATTAAGAAAAGCTCTCATTGACATAGAGCTACGAAGAGTCAAAATGTAACTAAACGAGGGGCGCTATTTTCATGACACTATCAATCTATTCCAATTCAATTTAAGGGCTATCAATCTAAAAGTCGATATAATACATTAGTTACCTTAATGAAATCGAATTGGTCCTAATAACCTGAACCAATTTATCAGACACACGAAATGAATAAAGAATTTGTAAGTGAGATATTTCATGGCCAGATGGTCGTTTTACAGGGCCGCAGCAATCTTGGGGCATTCAAATTGATGGCAAGGGTACGTTTCACCATTAGAGAGGACTTATTAATTCCCCTTTCGACAGGCGGACCGAGGAGGCCATAAATTCACCTCAACCAAAGGGATGACCAATTTCTGAACATTTACGAGCCACAAATTACGCGACCGCTGAAATATACTGGCCCTGGGACTGCAAAGAACGAAGGGTAACGGGGAGAAAAAGCCCAAATGTTAATTTAATGTTGAGAGCTACAGAAAATTGCTTCAGTCCTCAAGATGGGAGAAATATCGGCCTATCCGCCGAAAGGGCCAGATACTAATTTTATGCGGGGTAAATGAGCCGAGAACACGACGATGTTCAATCGATATTCATTTGGCTAAGCGAACGTTAATTTTTACTGTAAAACGATTTCGTATAACTACTCGCTTAAAAGCTTTTTGAGATTGGACGAGAAGTCCAGTGATAATTATGGCATTAGTTGAATTCTTTTTCTTTTGCATTTTATGATTCGCGATTGGCGTTTAAATGGCATGTGGCGTAATGGGTTGGAAATTGGTGGTTTAGTATAGTCATCGTAAAATAACTGACTAAATGCAATTCACTTTTCAGAATACCGCAATGGCATTTGATATGCTCTAACGAACGACGCAAGCGGATTTGCCCTCTTATTATATCCTCGGAAGTTTTTGTCAGCCCGACTCTTGTGTAGCGAAATTAAAGAAGAAACCTTTTGAGATTTTTGTTTGAATACTAACATGGGTTGCAGTTGAATAAAAGCTGTTTCAAAGAACGCCAAGTTACAATTACGTACTCGACGATTCGCGGAAATTCCACTTTTGTCGTTCGTATTCCACTTCGAGACGAGTGTTTGTAACATTAGTATTCGTGTTGCGAAATATTTGCCATATCCGTATTAAGCCGTATGAGTTATGGTATTATGAAAAAGAAAAAACAAAACATTCGGCAAGTTTGCGCTTTTAATGGCAGTTTTATTTGTTCGCGTCGATATATCTGAGCCAGTTTGGTAACGTTGTGCTAGCTAACTGTTTTATCACTTTATTGCATGAGATCGCATAAACTCGCGAGGCGGCGGTAATAAAGTTCCACCAAAGGAAAAATACTTGGCCCGATGTGTAATTCTAAACCCAGCGATATTTTTTGAATGAAAATATGAGCTACCCTTGAACGTTGGCTTGTAGTTCTTTTTGGGTTTAGTTTGATATTCTCACGATACATGTTCTGTGTAATGAATATTTTATTTCATATTTCTTTATCCTGCTTTGAACCTAATATAGCTTCTATTTCTTTATTCTACTTTGAACCTCTAATTAAATTGTAGTTACCATAATCATAGTATAAGACAGACAATGTTTATTGTGGTGAGAAAATAAATTATATATATATTTTTTTGTGTCTTTTTTCTTAGACTCAAATTCAATTAAAATACCGGTTTTTATGTTATTTACGGGCTTAAGCTAAGTTATTATTGTTACTACTAAATATAATGTCAAAAGTATAGTTTATAGGGTAAGCAGAGAAAACCTTTGATCTTAAATCCTTCCTAATAATTACGCCTAAAATTCTGTACCTAATAAGAGCTCAAAATGGCTCCTCAGAAGGCAAACACGGTAATAGCTTTGGCAGCCGCGTCGTTTCCACGATACTCGATAATTGCTCTGTCCCGATCGCGCTAATTCTCTCCTCGCGGCGGACATCCTAGCAGATTAATTAAATACCGCATTTAGGCGATGCATTTTGCGAATTTGTGGCTTCTTTGATTTGTTTAGTCTGTATGTATAGATAAATAAAAGGCATCGAACCTAATTGGCATACGTAAAGTTTCACAATTTCGTTAGTTTGGTAACACCTACACCTATGAAACATACGCCAATCGATAGAAAAAAAAACTACAAACAACAAATACTCTTAGACAAAATGTCGTAAATGATATACTTTGTTCAGAGTATCAGTTTTTTATATGTAATATGTATTTTTGTTTTGGGTTACTTGCAACTTTAGGTATGCCAGGCTTCATACAAAAAAGTTTAAAGTAGAAGATTATTTTACTCTTTTCTAACATTACTATCACATACTCTAATAACAATTATAACAATTAAAAATTATATTGACGTATAGAAGACACGCAGGCGGATTTAAATGATTTTTTATATATCTTTTTTCTATTGCACGAAATAAATGTACAATTTGCACTTTAATGCCTTAACGCTTTCTTTTCCAGTCAACCGATAGGTAAATCAGAAATATTGAATGGCGGCGTGATACTTTAAAATACATTTAATAACAAAGTTGTACGAGTAAAGTAGAAACAACTATTATATCCTTAATCTTGAACAAGCAGTCTTAATTATTTATATCTGGCATTATTATAACATCCACTGCCTTTCTATTAAAGAGAAATTCAATGTAGTTTTTACTATTGTTGTATATAACTTTACTAAAATCTATAGATTTACTACATTGTATGTGTTCAGCTGGGAAATCATTTGTAGCGCGGTGCAGTAAATTTAAGGTAACATTGTTGTGTAAAAATAAAACGTATCTACTGTTAAGTTATCAACTCTGTTTGAACCCCAATTATGCGTAACGTAACTGAAATATGTATTTTAGTGACAAGGATATTTTTTCATCTTCTTTCATTTCTTGTTCGATCAATAAACACGTTACTCAAGTAATTAAAAACAAATAGACGTACAACATTATTCAAAACCCTTGACTGAGTAAATAATCTCTTTCTTTTAGAATAATTACTTAGACCTTTCCTTTTTTTTCCTTGCCTACTAAGGTAAACAACAAGGTTCTTAGTTAGGTACCATGAAACACTTTATATTTTTATTACACTGTTTACATTTCACTTCGTTCATTGAAAACAAGATTTGAAAGCTTAAAAAAAAAAAAAAAATAGTTTCTATGGCATAATTTATCTATACTACAATATAATGTAATAACTGAGTTTCTATAGCATAAGAAAATGTACAAAAACACAGTTATCAGAGGTTTTTTTTTCAATAGAGAAAAATAATTAAGATCTTAATTAGCAGGCAGTGCAGGAAAGAGATCTTCTATACAGGGTTACATTTCAAGGTAGTGCCGATTTTTCAGGGACAACTCAGAATCAGTTACTAAATCGATCTACGCAAAAAACTAACAGATTTAAAAAAAAAATACTATCCGCTGTTAAAAGATGGTACGCGTGGATAATCTTGTCTCATTCATCAACCTACAACTGCAAAGTTCAATGCATTATTAGTCACAATGGCGCGCTAAAACAAACCTTAGCCTTTACGTCGTACGGTTGGCGTCGATGAAATAATAATTAAATGCTATTAAAATAATAATAAAAAAAATAAAAAACGATGAAGACGCACTTTTATATTATTCTCTAGATCCTATCATTAAAATTGGCACTACCTTGCAATGTAACGCTGTATATAATAATATATATAAAATATTATCTGCATTACCTCAAGGTTGACTGGTAGAGAATGTTGTATAGCATTAAGTCCGCCAATTGTACTTACCTGTGCAATAAAGTTTAAATAAATAAATAAATATAATATACACATTTGAGTACATATGATTATCATGATAAATTGTACCTAATTACTCCTAAAAGAAGACCTGTAGCTAAGTGGCGGCAGCATTGGTACCTGGCATTATTGGTAGTGATAACCAAAGTTAAGTCATCCACGTTGTGGTTGTGATTGGATGGGTGACCATTCCAGCAATACTAAATGACATTTATCATTTTTTCATAAGCATCTCCGTGCTTCGGAAGGCACATTAAAAGTTGGTCCCGGCTAGTTTCGATTGATACTACTAATGAGGCCTTTCAATCGGCTTGATAACATATGACAGTAGGGTTAATCACTAACTTTACAACACTCCTCCACAAATCTGAACTGAGCGCTCGTGGGCATATCATAGTTGAGCTGAGGCCTAGGCACAGGGCACAGGCAGTAGGACAAAAATAGGCTTACTCTACCTCTACTTCGACTTAAATAAAATAAGCAAATGAGTGATAGATTTAACTCTTATGTTTGTTAATAGATCATCATCATGTCAGCCACAGATCGTCCGCTGCTGAACAAAAGCCACCCCCAATGACTTATCATCGGAGGGGAGGGGGGGGGGGGGATTGTCAATACTCGCCACGCTTGGCAGGCCGGTTGGCGAGCGCAGTTTTTTTTATAAGATTTCGCACGAAGACGCTGCTGCCCGTCTCGTGCTACAGGAATAAGTCGCCTCTTACGACACGTCTCCTGTTGACGGTGGGGAAGTGTATTCTGTACGGCTGTCCCAACACGGCACGGAAATTTATTGTTTATTGTTAATAGACAGTCATAATAAATTTGTATATGTACATTTTTGCGATAGAAAGTGGGCGTTAAGTCATTAATAGTTGTAATTTAATGTCGGGTAGTTAAATGAGTTGCATAATGAGGCCACGGGCGGATGTCCAAAATTCCTCTTAACTTAATTGTCCCAGGAAATCTTTAAAAGTCTATCAGTTTTAAATTATATTAATTGTTGCATTAACCGCACTAAAATGTGAAAGACACGAATATGTACAACACAGCTTTTATAACATAAGTTTTATTAACCAATTAAAGCTCGGTTTCATATTTTGCATTAAATGAATATCGAAATACTCATTACTTAACAAAAATAACGTAAGCAATAAAAATTTAAATAGTATGTAGACTTTTTATTTTAATGGTGCAATAAAACTACACTCTTTACTGCCAGTTTCAGCGTTTTAATAACTTTAAACTGAAATGGCTTCATCAGCATTCCGCGGTTGTAATTCCCTGTAAATTCGTTTATTCATTGAGCGATAGATAGGTACAGAGTAGTCCAAAAAGCATATTAAGTTATGCCATGGTTATTTTTTGCTGGAATGACAACAATATTAAATATTTAGACAAGTTAATGTCACATAATTCAGTTAAATAGGTTTAATGATGAAATAAAATATGGTGGATATTTTTACTTTATTACTTTGAAAACAGAGCTCAAAATAAGAGTAGTAGTAGCCGTAGAGACGGCTCTTGGATTTTTTTGATTACCTTATTTATATTTGTCAAAACATATGCACAATTTCGCAAACTAGACGCAATTTTAATAGTCTTTCGTTTATCGGTCACCGGTGACCCACACGGCGCTTATGGCACATTATCAATGTAATATAAACTGTGTTTAAGGTGTAGATATCTGTCTGGAAAGTGGTAGACCACTTTTTTTGCACTAGACTATAAATTGTACTTATTTAATTAACTTGTCATCTGTGCCCGACAATTTACCTACTCTCGTATCCACTCTCTCTGTTGGGAATAAGCCTCCTACTTCTAGGGCTATTTATCTCTGTTTCACCAAGGTCAATGGCATCGAGTTTTCTAGTTTTATCTGGCGATGGCTTTAAAGTCAATAGCCTATCGTAGGTGCTGGTGTTCTATGTGTCTTTGCTCTCTGTATGTCTCTTATTTTGTACACAATCTCTTTTGTGAATATTACACAATCTTATACCGTAGTACGCACGTACGTACGTACGTAGGCATTCAGCACATAAAGTAGATTTTAAATTTCATTAATTTTGTTTGACACATATTCCACCATTATCTTATCAGTGACGTACTCGTACTGTTTTAATATGAGTAAGAGTTGACAAGAATTATTCAACTCATACTTAGTTTATATGAAAAATCACTAACCTGGTTTCGGAGATTGATAGTCCTTATTGCTACTCTATAAGGTATATGCTCGATGATCGTCGGTCATAGTAGGCACTGATCAAAGTGACATAAGGTGCTAATGTAAGATAACCGAGTAACATACGTGCATCTTTAACGCTAACCTAAAAAATCACTAACCTGGTTTCGGAGATTGATAGTCCTTATTGCTACTCTATAAGGTATATGCTCGATGATCGTCGGTCATAGTAGGCACTGATCAAAGTGACACAAGGTGCTAATGTAAGATAACCGAGTAACATACGTGCATCTTTAACGCTAACCTAAAAAAAATATCTGTCCATATTCAGTTCATTCAAGTCACTGCTCAAATCCAAAAGTAAACAGATCTTTTCTCGTCTTTTTATAGATTTCAATACTGCTAAACGACACTACGTTTGGCAGATATTGTAACCTATAAAAAGATACTTGTGCCGAAACTAACAAGCATATATATTTTCCACTTTTTGTTCACCGATAAGATTGTAGATAGGTGATTTTTAAAGTTTTTTTTTTAAACTAGTCTTGCCATAAATACTGAAACAAACAAAAAATTAATTTCTATTGCAAATAACATTTATTACTTTTACAGTGTGTTAGTTTGATACATGAATATAAAACAATTAAAAATATAAAAAGCTTATTCGAAGTAGTCTTCGTTGGCTGCACTACAGTCTTTTAAACGTTGAAGCCAGTTATCAATAGAAGCACGCACTCTTTCCATGGGAAAATTCTTCACTGCCAATCGTACGGATTGTTTTAGGGATTCTAAATTATCATGGCGTTTAGAGCAAGCCGTAGTCTCTAAAACTGACCATAAATCATAATCCAGTGGATTAAGATCGGGACTAGACGACAGCTAGACGATGGTTCGTTTCCAACCAAGACCTTGCGTAGACCGAGCTTTATGACCCGGTGCCGAGTCTTGCTGGAAGGACCATTCTTGGTTATTGAAATTGGTGTTGTTAAGGGGCTTCATTACCTTCTCATGAATGGTATCTTGATACACTTGTGCCGATGTTTTGATACCTTTTTCACAAAAGTATGGCTCAGTCACTCCTTCATAGCTAATACCCCACTAAAACATCACTGAAGTCGGATAGTGTCCACGTTGCGCTCTGTCGACTAATTGGGAAGTTTCCTTAGAGCTTTGAGCATAAATACGGTTATTTTGTTTGTTAAAATGTTGCTTAATTGTAAAAAAAAATCTCATCCGTAAATATTTTTTTTCTGTGACCTCCCTTTGCGTACCGCTTCAGTAGTTGTTTCGATTTTACCACCCTATTCTTTTTAAATTATCAGTTAAGAAATGACCAGTACGTCTTTTGTAGGCTGCAAGTCCTAAGTCATCTTTTAAAATACGCGACATTGTTCTAGGGGCTATCTTCATCTCCCGAGATAAAATCTTTTGCTTTCAGACAGGATTTCTTCGAATTCTTTGCCTTACTGCTTTGACCACCTTATTCGTACGAACGCTACGTGGACGGACAGGTCTTTTACTGTCACAAACAGAGGAGTTCTTATTGTAACTATTAATAGCCCGATATACAAACATTTTACTAATACCAAGCGTATGGAGAGTTTTATAAATTGCATTTGGCTCCATACCTACTTTGTGTAATGCAATCACAGCGATTCGGTTCTCTTTATCACCCCACTCCATTTGAATATCGCAAAATATTGTACAAAGTATTGGCGCCAAAATGAGAAACCACAATGAACAATCATATAAAAATGACAGATTCCAAATTCAAATGTTATATTTTGTTTATTTTTAATTGTAACAGTATTTATGGCCAGATTATAACCCTGACTGCATTAGCATAAGGTACTTTGTACATGGAAATGAACCTCACAGGTATAATGACATCTCACAGGTATCTACAGTTGGCTAAACAGCTTTACTAATTGTTTTATGCTCAAGCAGCTTCAAATTTTGCAACCAGTAGCTCTAGTGTATTTTACAATAGGATGTAATTATAAAGCGTTATCCATTGCAGTCACCCACAGGCTGACGCAAAAATATCTCTGTCAGGCACCCGCATTTTGGAATTGGATTTAATTAGCTCCAGTCGCGTAAGTGGACTGTCTCTGTGTTAGCCGCGTTTCAACGATGAAATGAATCATGAGTAGTTGAAGTCGAGTCATGTTGGTATCTACTGACTTTGTATGTGGTAGTTTCCTACACAACTTATAATTAAGGAATATAAACATTCTGTAGAATGTACGGTTAAAGATTTCAGATTTTTTTAAAGAGAAATCTGTACTTATGGTGTTTTTAAATTAACAATAGCTACAACATAGCCATACAATCTAAGTAATGTAGCTATTAGCCGCTAAATAACAAGAGGGTTCAATTTTAGAGCTGATCACGATACGCTATTTAAGTTATACGATTCAACACCAAAGTCCCACGAGTCAGTCAAAACCAACAGATCGATTTTGACCACTAATTTGGATTAAGACAAATGTTTTATAAATTAATGTTTCCGTTTTTTTTGGATTTACATTCTGAAATCTCAAAGTTTGAAAGTAATCTAAATTAAAAAAAATATATCAAGTAACTTCTTGTCCTTTTGTCGCGCTAGTATACTAAAAGCCTTCGTAATTGCCAATTAATATTTGTCATTCACAATATATATTTAAGTGTTTTATTACAAAATTTATAGTACACACGCCTAATGGTGCACTCAATGATAAAAGTAAGTAATGGAAACTTTTATTAGTTACGGAATAGGAAATATACGTAAAATATTGATTGATGACAAAATTAATACTTCTGTGACCTCCCCCTAAAGTTTTAGTTTTAACATAGAACACAAGTAACTAATAACAGTTAATGGCTCTCACTATTTACAGTTAGTCGGAACTTTTATGAGAATAATCGATACTGAAACAGCTGTAGTAGAATTATTAGATTTTCATTCAAGTGATGAAGCATAGCAGGAGTATGTATCCAGACGAGTTTTTTATCTGTTACAGTGTAAAAGTGCTTCTTTGGTCGGGTAGGTAATGTCCTGGACTTAGCTTGGTCTTTCCTGGACAAGTGGTTGGTGAGCTACACCGTGGGCAACAATAATATCATCAACTATATCTTCTTCATATGGTGTGCAATAAAGAGTATCTGTCTATCATCATTTGGAAAGCAGATAGGTTTACTAAAATGGTATGTGTGCTCAACGAACACAACTCAGGCCTCGTGATATTTGTAGCCTGGGACCTAGTAAGTACACATTTTAAATTAAATTATGTATTACATACCGAAGCGATGTAAACATATAAAGCGAAAGTAAACATATAGATAAGGCAGTTTACCGTCTTGCAGTTTCTTTTGTTATAACGAGAGAAACTATGCGCTATGGCGCATATTGCGATTGAAATATCTGAATAAATAGTAAGTTAAATATATGCCAGCAAAAATTATTAAACAGTCTAAGAATATAGTGTTCGTTATTATCGGTTTGGGTATTGTTTGGGTCTACTACTCAGTCAGTGAAAGTTTATAAAGAAAACAATGTAAAAGTTTTAAATCTTTGCAAGAAACCATTTTTTTTAAAGAAATAAGTCTGAATATTAACTAATAGACGAGACTTTATTATAAGCCAGCTAAGAAGTAGATATATATTTATGACAGTAACTTTTTCAGGATTAAATTATGGGAAATTATATTCAGCAACTAAGTTTTCTTCGAAATAAAACTTCTTTTTTTGTATGGAAGCAACGGGTTAATCGGAAAAGCTTCTATTAAACTAATTTATCATCTTTACTACCCCAACAAAATATGAAAAAAATAATAATTATATAACTCAGCTACCGATTAATAATATAAGTATATTAAGTTCTGAATTGAAAACTCAGCGACTAATGTTGTACGTCAGACACTTTATACATTTTGGAGATTCAACATCTGTTAGTTTATAAAATCAAATTCAGCCTCAATATTAAGCCATTAAACATAATTATTGAACAACTAAATAAATAATAAATTGTTTTCACAATCACACCAATTATCTAGCCCCAAACCAAGTAAAGTTTGTATTATGGTGACTCGATAACGGATAAACATACTTAAATACTTTTATCAACATCTATGACTTGGGTACAAATGCTGGTGCTCATCACACAAACATTTGCCCCTCGCGGCATTCGAACGCTCCGATTACGCTGGCTTCGCAGTCCGGAGCGCGAACCACTACACCAGACTTTCGTCAATAAAATGTATCATATTTCATGAAAATTAGCAACACATCTTGCGCGGCAATAGGTAGATTGATTGTCTTACTTTATTGTATTAAAGGACAATATAACAACATAATTATGTGGCATTGCTATTATAGTTATATTAGATCACTTTTAGCGATAATACCGCCGAAATTGTGCATATTGTATCGCTTTAACCATTATTTGTTGACAATAATATTTTTTAAGTTCAATTATATTAGTCAAACCATAATGTACCATCACTTAATAACATAATGTATAGATGACTATATAGAATAAGAGCTATCATTGACCATTATTTCATGACAATTATAAGCAAATTTCTTGTTCAATTATAATAGATTCAGTCGTCAAATTTATGTGGCTATATGAAATTAGAGGTCGTTGAAATTATTTAATGGATGCCATTGATACACTTATTGGAAGCTCGGTATGGTAGACTTATTACAAATTTATCTGTTATAGAATAATTACCCTGACTACGGCTTTTTTACAATATACGGTCGCTTAAACAGTATTTATTAGACGCTTAAATTTAGTAGCTGACCTATTACATTGTTACATACTAAGTATGTCTAAAGACAAGTGACAATTTAAAAAAAAACTATAATACTAGCATCCCCAAATTAATAACAACCTGTATTACCATATTTTATGCAATAAATATTATTTATATTTCCTTTTAGCATAATGTCCCGTTTCTAGACAGAGTACGCTTGACTTGACTATGGATCTTTTTTACTGAATTCTGGTCATTTATCATGAAGAGCGATCGCTGTCTTACCCCCATATAACTCTTGGATGGAAGAACCAGACAATTCGGTCATTACACATACAGTTTTATCTAAATGGGCAGGTTTCCCTAGGCAGATGTTAAAAATCAATTTTACAAGGATTCCATCTTGACCCAGATTCCCTATAGTTCCAAAAGTGTCAGCTCGTAAATCAACCTCAGCACACAACGAAAATTTCTCTTGGAGATGACATCGAAAAAGTAGCACATATTTGTACCGAAAAGTTAAATTTTTCCTACTCGTTAACTCAAAGCATAGAGGTTTGCAGTTTAAAATATTTTTATGAGAATATTTTAGCAATACAAGGCTATTTGTGTGAATATAAAGATTTTGAAAGGTAAAATACATTAAACAAAAATGCACAATAAGAAAAATTATTTGTGCTAGTAAACTACGCTCGCTGGTTTTGATTAATATTATGACCGTCAACATACACGTATCTATAAAAAAGATATTCTTATTGTTTGCAAATTAATAATTTCTTCAAAACTTGCTCGTTTGTATAATGTTTAAGTTAAATAGAGTTTTGATTGTTAAAGTAAATAAAAATAAAAATAATTACAAATAATTAGTATAATAATATTTGGTACATTCCAAATTACAAGTATTCTAAATAAAACGAATCACTAATTCCTAACCTAATTAAAAAGTATAAGTTACCAATATATTAGAGTATGTGACGTTATCTATAAGATCTAATTACCACATTGGTGTTTGCACCTAGACCGTTTAAAATTAATTAATTAACTCTTCTCAACAATCGGTTTAAGTCCGCCAATCGCTAATTACATGTAGCACAACTTTCTTACGTCCTCTGATCAAACTTCCAGCCACGAGTTTGAAACAATCAAGACGTTCAAAGGATCAGAATTGGATTAGTAGTGACTTTAGTTCAAGAAGACAGATTGCAGTGTATTTTTTCCTGAATGCCGGTCGTTTGTAATTCTATCCTGTCGGTCGATTATACGGATCTGGTCAAAGTTTTGGGCCAATCACTCGGCAGTTTGTTATCTGCCTTTGTATGAGGTAAGCGGATCGAATAAAGACAAGGAAACATTCACGCATGGTTAAAGATAACCTTTAGAAACTTTTTTAATTAGTCTACCATGGTGCAGAGTTTGCACCAATATAAAGTTGATAGAGCCTAGAAAGAATAGATTTTTATTTACTTTACCGTTTATTATCTACCTACTCTTCCTACTTGTACACTTAAAGTTCGTTTGTCTTTGCTTGACGAATATTATAAACAATCTTGACATGTCTTTTTACAAAAATATCAGTGCATAAAATCAACGATCTATTATAATAAAAAGGAATTTGTGTCAAATGATTTATTACAATAGTACGTTATTATTTTTGTATCAATATTATTTTTAATGAATAATTTAAAAAGGACTGTCAAGATTGTTTACAATATTCGTCAAACAAAGAAAAATGGACTATACAGCATGTTGTGCAACTCTCAGTCGGCACGACAGTGTAACATAACATTAATAAAAAGGCAGAAGTAAGCCACTTAATAGCATTACCGTATTTGTATAACGAAAAGACAACGCGCGAAAGCCTTGCACTTGTTATTTTTTACGATCTCCAAAGGTACGGAATACATTCACTGGTGTAACGTCTAAAAATATTCATGAATAAGAATATGATTTACAAACACGAGGCTTGAGTTTGACCTCGAATACGAGGTGCTTGCGCGTGATTGACTTGACAGAGCCGTGGATCAGAGGTGTTCAAACTTTTTGGATTAGTGCCCACTTGCTGTTTAATTTGGCTTATTGAGAGATTAAAAATTGATGCTCATTTAGAAACTATTTTTACGACCGTCTGGTATAATGGTTCACGCTTTGGACTACAAAACCAGGCGGTAGCGGGTGCGAATCCCACAAGGGGCAAATGTTTGTGTGATGAGCACGAGTGTGTGTAGCTAATTGTGGGTTAAATAATGACAGGTTCCTATGGAAAAGCATAACAACTGTTTCCAAGGGAAGGACTAGGCTACTACTTTTAATATAGTCCCATGATGGCAGCCGCGGTCTTTTATTTTCCGTTTCATGCATAGAGATATGAAAGGTAAGGTTATTCAAACCTAAATAAGTACTCTACAATTCCAGTTCCAGTTTAGGGAGAGACTCCTCCCCTAGTATGACCACCAAAACACGATATGATATAGCGATTTATCGACACTTACGGTTTTTTTAATATATGATAGATATAGCTACCATGTTGAATTTTTATCTAAACAGCAATCATAACATGTCACGTCATCGGCAAGGCGATGCAATATGGCGGCTATATTTATCATATTTTTACATTTGGTGTCGATATATCGCTATATCCTATCGTGTTATGGTGGTTATGCTATACCTATACCTACCATCAATATACACCACATAAGGCGCTATGAACACGAAGCAACTTTTAGTTTACTGTTGCGGCAATTGACAACACGCAACTAGCTATTATTTCTATTATCATATATTCTGAGGAACTGCAGACATATCGACGCTAGTTGCGAGTTTTGGCAATTACAAGTGTTCCCGGTTGCTGCAATTAGTGATTTAAATTACGTAAAATTAGCAACTGTCAAATTTTATAAGTTATGCTGCTGCTGTTACTGGTTTTCAAAACCGGCATTGTGTATCGTTGGCAGTCACTTAATCACAGATTTCAATAGTTGATTCAAAATTGCAGCAATCGTAAACTAGGCCTTGATTACTGGTTTTAGTTACCGCAACCGGCAACTGTTTAAAAAAGATAACAATTGCATCAACTGAAGTTGCTCCGCGTGCATAGTGCTTTAGTAAGCATTAAAGGATTGAATTGAATAGGCATTTGACTGTTTTCTGAAATAGAGTTACAATTGTTGGTAATATCTAAATAAAGTGTCATCAATTTTATAAAATTTTTTAGACATTTAATAAGAATAAATCGTAGTATTCTAATCTTTCATTGGTTTGATTCTATATTTAATTGATTTTTGTGTTGTATTATTATTATTAAATATATAATTTTATAAAAAAATAAAAACCGACTTGGAAACGAAAACATTGGTCTCTCATTGACTGGCACCGACTCCAAAAGTAACTGATTAGGTACTTAAGTGTTAAGATTATTTTTAGCGTTTTAGTTTTTTGAAGTCGGTTTTTATTTTTTTATAAAATTAACTTATTTCATCCATTTTAGTGATAAATCCTAATTAAAACAAATCTTACGAGTGCAAACATCATTTAACTGCTGAACACCGATTTCATTTCCTATTTTTCCACCCTTAGGGGTGAATTTTTTTCCAAAAATGTTTTATTATAGTATCTTTGAAGTATAAGCTATTCATTAAAAAAAGAATCATCAAATTCGGTCCACATTTGGCAGAGATATAGGTAAGATAGATACTAAAAAAAATCAGTTGGCGTGGTACGGAGTTTATGCAATGTTTGATGATTTTCTTATAGATCCCATCATCAGAATTTAACCAAATTTATATGGGACCATTCTGAAAGTATTACCTTTCAAACAAAAAAATAATTATCGAAATCGGTCAACGCAGTAACGAATGATCGCTGAACATACATAAAAAAAAAAAAAAAAAAGATACCGACGAATTGAGAACCTCCTCCTTTTTTGAAGTCGGTTGAAAATTAATATGAGCCAACCAGGGCATCAATTGTTGTAGTTTAAGTTAAGAACTAGCTCTTTATGTTACTAAGTACCTGACATGATTTTTGCCAAGATCATCTTTTAGTTAGCGCATCTAGAACTAAGACCATTAAAAAAAAACATTTTCTATAATTAACCCAACCAGGAATTAAACCTCTTTATTTTAAATGAATTACCGCACTACCACGCCAAATGGGTCATTGAAGTAGTCTAGATAAAAATATCTATCTACATTTTGCATTATAAGGTATTATCAAAGCCTCCTTTGGGCAAATCGAGCGGGTTTGGGAATCACAGATCTAAATTTTAGTGTTGCGTGTCAAGCCTGGGCTTTGACCGCTCGAGTTTCCGGGCGAAAAGTACAAATTACTGTTTTGGTCGTCAACACTTATTTACTTACCTAATACTGTAGCTTGTCTTCTCCGATATTTTTCTATACGCGTCTCATGCGTACATAAAATGTTTTATGAGTTATCACGCATCTTATTAAATCTTTTACTTGATGTTAAAACTAGTAAATAAATATCAATAACCCTTTGACAAATGTTTACCTCAGAAGCGTACCGGCGTAAGTTGTTTACAGTCATTATGCAACATACGCCCGAATGCATCTGAGCTGAAGATTAATAATAAAGTATCTACTTCATACATAGGTAACATACCTTTACTTAATCAACTAGCAATAAATCATGTTCCTTTTAAGCTTGAAGGAAAGCCTTCTTCACAACTTTATGATGCTTGACATACCTACACTACACAATAAAAATACTAGACCCTTGCAGAAAAGTAAATAAGTGTACGATATAAAAGTTTTTCTTACCTTAGAATAGGGTTCTTCCTGTCGGGTGCCCTTGATGAAGTCATAGAATATGCAAAGAGGCAGAACCATTATGGCTGGCTCTTTGCATAGGGTGCCTGCAGCCGCAAATAGCAAAGTCCCGAATAATGTGAGCCACTTTATGAGTTCACCAGTTTCTTCACTTGCACTATCACTTTGACACTTGACTTTCACAGCACCCGTCTTCACTTCGCAAGCGTCGAAGACTTTCATTGGGCCGGCTCTGCTCGCTTTCAAAAGCCTTCGAAAGTTCATCATGATTTGCTGTACAAGTCCGTGGCAGCTTAGCCTGAATGTCTGATCGCTTGGCGCAATTTTTCTTTGCATCATTATGTTTTTGGTCACGTGGCGACAAAGCCGTTTTTGTTGCTCCTCTCGGAGTCTAATATGCTCGTTATAAAGTAAAAAACAAAGGAGGAACGAATTGCAGGCCGCGAGATCTGCTCGACCGACGATTCCAGAAACGGCTTCTGTGTGTATCGGGTGTGCTGCAAAGGTGAACCCGGTTACTACAGTGCCCACTCTCATGCAGTAGTGTGGTAAAATGCGCCGCGCGACGGTAACGACTAGCGCAGTAGCGGTGCAGTGGAGTATAATATTGAGGAAATGGTAGCTCCACGGTTTGAATCCGCTAAAGGCATAGTTGAGCCGGTAGGTGGCGACGCATAGAGGCCGGTACGACCCGTGAGAGCCGGGGTCTGAGAGCGGGGTCCCCCAGAAATCGTTTTCGAATAATGCCACTATCGGCGTGTGCCCGATGACGTCCGGATTCGAGAGGATCGCCCGCCTGTGAAATAAAACAGCAATTTTAAATCGAAACTCTTTTAAGCTTAAAACTGGTTTTCGAATATCAGTGCGAGTATTTTTCTAAATTGTTTGCTCGTTTATGTGTGAAATATGTCATGAAGGTTTTGTAGCATTTATTATTACTGAGTATATCTGTTTGCATTACAATTTGTAAAATTAAAAAAATACACAATAACAATAAAAGTAAATTCATAAGTACCATTTAGTTTGCAAGTAAATGTTAGATTTATTAACTACACACAATTAAAACATACACACGGTTACTATCAAAGCTGAACTTTCATTGTAAAGAGTTCAGATTGTAATAAAAAAAGCTAACTTGTAGCCAAGTGCGTGCACTGCTTGCAGCACCTTTTTTTATAGAGTTAATGAAAACAGCAATCATTGATAAAAATAAATAAATTGTTTTTACAATCTCACCAATTATCTAGCCCCAAACTAAGCAAAGCTTGTACTATGGTGGCTAGATAACGGATAACTTTTATAAACATCCATGACTTAGTTACAAACGCTTGTGCTCATCACACAAACATTTGCCCCTTGCGGGATTCGAACCCGCAACCGCTGGCGTTGTTGTCCGGAGCGCGAACTACTACACCAGAAGGTCGTGAATTGTTACGTTCAGCTTATATTCGACAGTCCTTGTGTTTTCATTCTTGGCTACAATTTCAGTTAAAATCATAAAGTCCATCAATCAAATGACATTTCATCCATTAATTAGGGGTGATCAATCGATCGGAACGCGGGAAATGAATGGGTAAATACCGACAGAATACTATTGACTAGAAATCAATAACTATGACACAATTCGATACATCATCGGCTGACAAAAAAGAAATATGATAACTAAGATATTATGACTACTAACTAAAATAAAAAAGTTTGGTAGTCGAAATACTTATGATGTGGTTAGAATAACTGTAATTAAATTGGTGTTTAATTTTTTTTTTTTAATTTTACTTTTCTACGATTTAATATTCCTAGTCCTAGTCTACGGTATCTTGGTAAATAATCAAACTGAAACCTACAACTTTTGATTACACTTCCTTGAACTTTAATTTTCACAACTTCACTTTGAGTTCTTTGCCAAGATGAAAACCAATATTACCTTCGAGTCTTGGAATAACCCTGCTGTCTTAGTGCGTTTTCGAATCCTATTAGTTACTCTCTGGGGAAATTAGCGACTTCGATTATCTGTCAACTCTCGTTAAATGTGATTTTGTTATTATTTCAGGCGTACCTTCTATTATTTTTATAAAATAAATTTAGTGTTATCGTTACTCCTAAGCCAAACAAAAAGGTTTAGTTATAAACTTTCTTACTGTGTTCAATACAGAGTTTGAGTGCTTTGTGTTAGTTTTTTTTACCATAGTGTTACGGACAAACCAATCTATTTTGATGTAATAGTTATAAGTTTAATGTTTTGTAAATAAAGCTTAATTTTCTATTAGGGCCTAGCTATAAGGCATATGTAATTAGCGCAGGGATTGTTTTATTTTAATAAAGTTTGTTTAGATATATCCCACTTGCAACTAGGTAGGCAGGTAGGGCTAATAAAGGTAACTAGGTTTGTATGGTATTTGGTAAACGGGTGTGAAAGAGACCCTGTAAGGTTGTCTCACCCTACCAGGGAATCGACGGAACTGGAGGGTGGGACCGGTAGAACCTGCAGACTATCTCTGTCGCCCATCTCGCACATTCGGAGGGTAGGTAGGACACCCACAGAGGTAGAATGTTGTGAGTGGGAAATATCACATTTTCTGTAGGTAGGTTTAGAAATGTGTAGACAGAGATAGAACATAAACAATAGGTCGTCTCCCTCAGTATCTCGATGTTAGGAGGGTGGACATAAGTGTTACACTAACGAATTTGGTAGACAGAGACAGAAGTTTGTATGTCCTTGTCTTATGAACTAACCCGCGATAGTCACTAGTAAGCATAGGCTAAGATTGTATGTATATAGGGGCCGTGGGTCGCAAAATTTGTACTGCACTCACGGTCAAGATCATCACTCGGAATAAAGGAACAAAGGAAGAAAGAAGTGTTTCATTTCAACTATACAGTCCACACGAAGGAGCAAGATCTCTCAAGATTGTATCACGGCGGACCCAAACCCGCTGTGACTCACATCGTTGGACCTTTGCTCGCCGGATCGAAAAGAAGATAGTGTAACCAGCAACGCGGGATCTACGCCAAGCACTACCAGTGTTTGGGCCATCGCAACGTGGGATCGAGGCCGCGTACTGGGCCTATTTACTCTTGTGAAAGAGAGATCACATTACGCGGGTGTACCGCGGCTCCGGCATTCACCACCTAACGGTGCCAAACGGTGTTTGTCGCGAGTTAACGCCGTTCCCAGGCGGTGCAGTTTTCGGGCGAGCTGCCACATATCGCGCAAGCGATTGTGAACAAGTCCGACCTCGCCAGTACGGTGTGCGTAAGCGTGGGGGCCGGACTGTAGGCACTGCTGAGGGTCCTGGACATTCCAGCCAGCGACTGAGCACCCCGCGGCTACGTACATTCTCTGCTGGGTGGTTCCATCCTTTCCAATCTTGCACGACCATCCATCCTCAGACAGGCTCCCCTTGGTAGTGTACCTGTTTGGGATTGTTAGGAGTAGGGGCAGCAAGTAAGAAGATGCCGACAACGCGAAGCCAAGCGGGAAAGAAAGAGATGGAAGACTCAAGACGACGTAATTTCGAAGAGCCACCCGCATCACCGTCTGTGCAAGCAACTGCAAGCATGCCACACGCCGAAGCGAGTCTAGTAGCCGCAGAAAGCGGTCGTACTGAGCCTACTGTAGCGCCGCCAGAGAAGCGCCTAGATGCCGACGCGCCTAGGATAAGGCCACCGTCGTCGAGAGGTTCAAGCGTCGCCGCACGATTGAAGCAAGCCGAGTTACTAGCAGCCGAGAAGCTCGCTGAATTACAAAGACGAGAATTTTCAATAGAGAGAAATCTCATACAAAAGAGATTAGAATTTGAAGTAGCTACAATAATGGAGTCCGAGGATGAAGACCGTGAGAGCGTACCCGCCGGTGAAGTCCAAGCAAGGGTAGACGATTGGTTGGACAGATCGCATTCCCGGCGTCACGACGACAATATGCAGTTACCCACAACAGAGGTGTCTTTAGACGTTCCTACCCTGCAAGACGAGAGGAATGAAAGAGACAGACATATGTTTACGCGTCGCAAGGAAAAGGAGGCGCGCAATATAGAAATGGATAAAAACAGACATTTAAATTCGCCGAGTATACAATCAGTAAACAATAACATTGAAAATAATCCGCGCCCAGTCGATAATGTATGTGGAGCAAGGCCCCAAGATAGTATGGATGGGGTTGAACGACTTGCTAATACATTAGACAGGATTATGTCAAGACGACCGTCTACACGCCAGGTCATCGAGTTACCGATTTTCAACGGAAACCCAGCTGATTGGTTACCATTTAAGGCTGCAATACGAGAGTCTACAACGGCATACAACTTCAGCAAAGCCGAGAACCTGGCTAGATTGAGAAATTGTTTAAAGGGAGAAGCTAAGGAAGCGGTAGCGGCCCTATTAAGCAGTGCCACGGATCCAGAAAGGATAATAAAAACACTAGAACAGTGCTATGGCAGACCGGAGGCGATTATAGATCGAGCATTAAGCGATTTGAAGAGCCTACCGCGAGTTGGAACTACTGCCAGTGAGCTTAATATCTTCGCCATTAAGGTTCAGAATATTGTATGTACATTGGATTCTATGGACAACAGAAGCTACCTGAGAAATCCGATGCTAACACGAGACGTAATTGAGAAGCTTAGCCCACATCTGAAATCAAGATGGTGTGACTACGCAGCAAAGTACACAAGTTACTCGGAACCAGAAATCGTCACTCTGTCGCAATTTTTAATGGAGGAAGCCAACAAAGCGATACGATTTGCATACGTGCCGCAACCGAGCAGCTCCGCAGCCAAGAAAGAGACAGTGCTAGCTAAACAGAAGGCGAACGCACGAAATAAGAACACAGGGGTGTACGTCACAGCCGATGAGAAGGCAATGACGTCACAAGGGAAACCGTGTTTGTGCTGCGGCGGGGACCATGAAATATTTAAGTGCGGGAAGTTTACAACTATGACGGTACCGCAGCGATGGGAATGGTTGAAGCAAGAGAAAATATGCTTTCTTTGTTTGGCAAGTAAACACAGGCGATTTATATGTAAAGCACAAATGTGTAATGAGAAGGGTTGCAACCGACGTCATCACAGACTGTTACACACAGAGAGTGTCAACAGCGAGAGTCAACAAAACCATGAAGTAGTCGCCTCAGTTAACCACACTGCTGGGGCGGCCAAGGTACTGTTGAAAGTATGTCCGATCGTTATTGAGGGGCCACGGGGTAGAGTAAACACACACGCTCTACTTGACGAAGGATCGACCGTGACATTGATAGATCAGGACTTAGCAGATTACGTCGGCGTAGCTGGGCCAGTTCGAGACTTACACATAAGTAGTGTGAATACACAGAGCGTACCACACGCAAGCAGGGAGGTAGAGATTCAAATCATCGCAAGTAACAAGGAGAAATACAGGGTGAAAGCGAGAACCATGGAGAATCTCCGCTTGAATAGTCAAACTGTGGACGAGAGATGTCTAAAATACAAGCACATGCGTAACCTGAACGAGAACCACGTGTGTTATGTGAACGCCAAACCGCGTGTCCTTATAGGCGCGGACAACTGGCAGCTAATAGTAAGCAGGAAGCTGTTGACAGGCAAACGCCACGAGCCAGCGGCGTCACTTACCAGACTGGGGTGGGTGATACATGGCTTAGCGCCGTCCCGTGTCATAAGGGAGAGAGATACGGTGCTATTCGTTGATGGCCATGGAGGCGCTCGGTCTACGCAACCTGATGAAGAACTACATGATATGGTGAAGTCGTATTTTGAGATCGATTCACTAGGTATACAGAAAAAGGAACGCGAAAATCCTGACGACGTTCGCGCCTTAGAAGCCTTTGAATCAACGGTGAGATGTGTCAATCAGCGATATGAAGTAGGATTGCCATGGCGCAAGGTTAACACAGTTATGCCGCCGAGCTACGATGCAGCGAAGCGGAGGCTCCTGACAATCGAAAGAAAGATGGACGCATCAAAGGAATTCAAAGCCAAATATACTGCCCAGATCGACAGTATGCTACAGAAGAGCTACGCTGAAGAAAGTGAAGAAGTCGATACGCAAAGCTCGCGACTCTGGTACTTGCCACATTTTGCGGTGGTAAATGTAAACAAGCCACAAAAGCTAAGACTAGTATTTGATGCCGCAGCCAAGAGCAACGGGGTATGCTTGAACGATGCATTGCTAGAAGGCCCTGATTTGCTACGAGACTTAGCTGGAATGTTATTTCGGTTTAGAGAGAAGGCTATAGCTGTAACAGCGGACATCAGAGAGATGTTTTTACAAGTTAAGATAGCCAGAGAGGATCAGCCGGCTCAGATGTTTTTGTGGAGAGGCGATGATAGAGCAGCGCCACCGAAGAGGTATAGGATGACATCGATGATCTTCGGTGCTAAGAGCTCACCCTTCCTAGCGCATAGCGTCAGAGACCACAACGCACGGAGACACGCGATAGAGTTCCCGAGAGCGCACGAAGCCATAACCAAGAACCATTATATGGACGACTGGGTGGACTGTTTCGATACACAAGACGAAGCTAATGACGTCATCAAAGACGTCATTCATGTGCACGCGCAGGCAGGATTCACGCTCGCAGCCTTTAACTCGAACGGGCTTGAAGTTATACGTGAGCTGCCAGTAGAGAGCCGTGCGACGACACCGAAACAGCTCTGCTCTAGTGGGGACCAACAAGGGCGTACACTAGGCCTTGTGTGGGACGCGAACTCCGACGAACTGGGCTTCAACACCGTCCTAGTTAGAGTACCGCAGGAGGTGAAGAAGTTAGAGCGGACGCCGACGAAGAGGGAAGCACTGAGCGCAGTTATGTCAATATTTGACCCACTCGGACTGCTCAGCTACTACACGATTAGAGCAAAGATTCTAATTCAAGAAGTATGGCGCCTACAAACCGGCTGGGACGAAGCTCTACCGGAAGAAATAGCAAGGGAATTCGGCATATGGCTACGCGGCGTAGAGACACTTGCCAGTCTGCGTCTACCCCGTCTCTACTCACTGACGGGGGGAGTGACAGGAAAGCAGCTGCATGTGTTCTGCGACGCTAGCGAGTCAGCTTATGCAACGGCCGTTTACTGGCTGATAGAGTTTAACGACGGGTCGAGACGAGTCGTATTGACAGCAGCGAAGGCACGGGTAGCACCTATGAAGACTCAGACGATACCGCGTTTAGAGTTGCAAGCGTGTCTTATCGGAGCAAGGCTTGCGTCGACAGTATTGAGAGAGCACAGATGGCAACCAGATAGAGTTACATACTGGACAGACTCTAGAACCGTTCTATATTGGATTGGGAACGATAGAGTGCGTTACACGCCATACGTAGCGCATAGATTGAGTGAAATAAGCGAGTTAACCAATCCCGATCAATGGCGGTGGGTGCCGACGCAAGATAATGTAGCAGACGACGCAACGAGAGTCGACAATTCAAATAAATGTCAAGATGATAGGTGGTTCACCGGACCATCGTTTCTGTATGAGATTGAAGATTTATGGCCGTCTCCGGTATGCACAGAGAGCAACGAGGAGACTATATACAGCGTCACGACAGACGAGAAATGGAGCGTGCCAGACGCCGGGCGTTTCTCTAATCACGAACGCCTAGTGAGAGCGATGGCATATGTGTTATTGTTTGTAGATAAATGTCGTGAGCGCGCAACTACGATGACCAGGGATCACATGGATAGAGCGTCACCGAAGGAAGAGGTTCTACGGACGCTATTGGTAGAGGTCGAGCACACTATGAACGCACGACCACTTACGCACGTGCCAGTCAGCGCTGACGATCCTGAGGCGCTGACTCCGAACCACTTTCTGCTGGGTGGATCGCACGGCCTACCCATCACTGGGCCGAGCGAACCGGCATCAAGGAAGACCTGGAGGGCTGCGCAAGCATTAGCCGACGAATACTGGCGTCGTTGGCTTAAAGAATATCTACCAAGCCTGGTGCCGAGAAGAGGAGCTCGTGACGTCACTGAAGTCGCTATCAAACCAGGCGACTTAGTCATCGTGGCGGACCACACACTACCACGCAATGTGTGGCCCCGTGGAGTTGTTACGCAAATACATCCTGGACCAGACGGAGCAGTGAGGAACGTCGAGGTACGCACCAAGGGCGGCGTGTTTCGTCGACCGACGTCGAGATTGGTTGTCCTGCCGATGGAGTAGAAGAGGTTCGCACTTCGCAGCGCTTCACCGGGGGGAGAACTGTTACGGACAAACCAATCTATTTTGATGTAATAGTTATAAGTTTAATGTTTTGTAAATAAAGCTTAATTTTCTATTAGGGCCTAGCTATAAGGCATATGTAATTAGCGCAGGGATTGTTTTATTTTAATAAAGTTTGTTTAGATATATCCCACTTGCAACTAGGTAGGCAGGTAGGGCTAATAAAGGTAACTAGGTTTGTATGGTATTTGGTAAACGGGTGTGAAAGAGACCCTGTAAGGTTGTCTCACCCTACCAGGGAATCGACGGAACTGGAGGGTGGGACCGGTAGAACCTGCAGACTATCTCTGTCGCCCATCTCGCACATTCGGAGGGTAGGTAGGACACCCACAGAGGTAGAATGTTGTGAGTGGGAAATATCACATTTTCTGTAGGTAGGTTTAGAAATGTGTAGACAGAGATAGAACATAAACAATAGGTCGTCTCCCTCAGTATCTCGATGTTAGGAGGGTGGACATAAGTGTTACACTAACGAATTTGGTAGACAGAGACAGAAGTTTGTATGTCCTTGTCTTATGAACTAACCCGCGATAGTCACTAGTAAGCATAGGCTAAGATTGTATGTATATAGGGGCCGTGGGTCGCAAAATTTGTACTGCGCTCACGGTCAAGATCATCACTCGGAATAAAGGAACAAAGGAAGAAAGAAGTGTTTCATTTCAACTATACAGTCCACACGAAGGAGCAAGATCTCTCAAGATTGTATCACGGCGGACCCAAACCCGCTGTGACTCACACATAGACTCATATCAATTTTTTATGCGCGTTTATCTAATGGACGGCTGAGAACATTTATAAGTGCCCAAGCTTTAATGGTTTAAGTTGACTAATTGAAAATGTTTATGTAAATAAATATTGGATAACATCACATACATTACCACTTGTGATATAGAAATCAGAAACAACAATGGTACCACGACACCCAGACCTTTGTACATTGTACTAACCGGGAATCGAACTTCAGTGATGATGACGCCAAGTCAGGCGTGCTCACCTCTTGGCTACGGAGGTGGTGGTGTAATATTTTTACGACTAAGTATGCAATACTTAGTGGTTACAAATACAGTTTGCAGACAGAGTATAGATATTCCCACTCACGTGACGTTATGCTCAGGGTAGCACTGACACCGCCTGGTAGCATATTTTTTTACATGCAAATCCGCGTTACTTTTATGCGATGGAAAACAGAGAAAAAGTCACACTTTTTAGACCACAAGTAAAGCCCTTAGTAAGTTACTTGAAAAGTACTTAACTAAATATAAAATATTTCTAAAAATACTTAGTACTATCATTGTCGACCACTGGACTGGACATACAGGGTTACAATTTCAAGGTAGTGACAAATTTTGAAAATAAGGTCTTTAGAACAATATTATAATAATAATAATTTATCGTTATTAATTTCAGTCGTCGTATTTGTGGAGTAAAATATACTCAAAAATTTCCGAAAAAAAAAAGAAAACGCGAGATACGTCGTCATTCATCAGAGATCACAGACATACGCCGACGCCGCTCCAACAAGAACCTCGTGCAGTGCACATACGGTGCAATTCAATCGAGTATTCGTAAATTTTTAACGTATTTTATTCTTCAAATGCAGCATGGAAGATTTAAAAATGAAAAAAAAAAGTGTTTGTTTTTTACGTAGATCGATTTAGTTACTGATTCTGAGTGATCCCTGAAAAATTGGCACTACCTTGAAATGTAACCCTGTATAGGCAACTGCCAAGTTACACAACAAATCCACTCCGTTCATTGACTTTAGTTTGACAGACAATCCATTGGGCTAAAGTAATTGCTTTCAATATAATATTTTTTTTGTAATTTATATAAACATTGTTTGGCATTAGAGTGTAAGTATTTTCACCACTCCTGCATCAAGTCATAATGGTGTCATTGGTTAGATTATTAATGATCACATTTAGGGCCTCTTACACCACTTGCTGATAAGTTCCAGATAACCTATCTGGCACTTATTTTGACAGATAACCCATACAATTAGCTGTCAAAAAAGTGCCAGATAGGTTATCTGGAACTTATCAGCAAGTGGTGTAAGAGGCCCTTAAGCATTCCAGTTAATGGAGGTGGCGGTGGCATCTGTTCATACATCATCACCCTAGAGACAGCTTGTTTGCGTTTGACAATAGTAAAATGAGCATTGCAATTTCTATCGCAATATTAATTGATAAGAGGAAATTCGAATTGGGGGCAAGAAAATGAATAGCAATCAAGGTGCAAAAACCATTGACACCTTGCAGAGGGCGTGTTGATGGGCGATTATTACATTATAATCAGAGTTAAGTGTAAAAATATGGTTGATAAAAATATTACGTTTTTTTATTAATTCTGGCGCTTAAATCACATAAACTGGGTGTAAGTAACATCAGTGGAACTTTGAGGGTGATTTTTACGCTTAATCACAACAACTTTTTCAACGGAACCACATCAAAATATAATGTTTAAAATGTATTAATTTAAGATTTTATTATTTCTAAAAATCACGAATGCCTTAGTAGGTCATACTGTAACAAAACGAACATCTTTTATACCTTTATTGTGTGGACTACTGTTACTGTATGAAAGTGAAAAATGAATTATGAATTATGAATCTAAAAAAAAAACACTTCCCCACATTGAACCGCCGACCAGCTGACATCAGTTTAAATGGAGAAGTTTTTTAAGAAGAAGTATAATCCCCATGGAAATGTAATATGTAGTAAGTTGTTAAATAAGGAGCAAAGATTCAGATTCCATAACGATTGCGTCAAAAAAGTTTAACTACATATACCTGTTGTACACGAAAACGCAAGAATTTTTTTTTACACAATCCAATTTTCTAGCCACGCGTTTTTATCATTTTATGTATTTTTATATTACATAGTCAGGTCATAAGTTCTGTCACATGTGTAATATGAATTAATTTAGACATGTTTATTATTTATGTAACCATTTATATTGTAAAATGAACATAATAAAACATAGATTCATATGGTAGTAAAGTTTATTCAAAATGACCCCCGCGATTTTAAATACAGGCCTTCAATCTGCGTGGCCAGTCGTCTATCGCAGCACGATCGAGGTCCATGTCAATATCGGCGGCTGCCTTAATCAAGGATGCCTTGAGTGACTCCAAATCAGGATGAGGCTTTGAGCAGGCCTTTTCCTCCAAGTGTTGCCATATCTTGTAATCTAACGGACTCAAATCTGGACTGGAGGAGGGCCAGTCTTCGTGCCGGATGAAGTCGATTTCACGCGCCGCCAGCCAGTCTTGTGTGCTTTTCGCTCTATGAGCTGGCGCAGAATCTTGTTGGAATACCCAGTGCCTGTTACTAAACATGGTATGAGAAACAGGTTCTACAAGATTCTTGAGGACTGTGTTTTGATACACAACTGCATTCGTTTTTACGCCTTTCTCACAAAAATATACCTCAGTTAAGCCCCAATAAGAGACTCCCAACCAAACCATGAGCGAGGATGGAAAATGACCTCGTTGGACACGCGGAATACGGTTGCTAGCTGCTTCACTGCTGTGTGCGTACACCTTATCATTTTGTTTGTTGTAGCTCTCTTCCACGGTAAAAATTTTTTCATCCGAAAAAAGAATTTCCCGATGCTTTTTTCCGGCGTACCGCTTCAACAAAGCGCGGCACCTCTTCAGTCTCAGGTCTATTAAACGAGCGTCCAAACGATGTCCTGTTTTTCTTCGATATGCCCTAAGCCCTAAGTCTTCATTTAACACCCTTTTCATCGTGGTCCTGCTTAACCCCATCTGAAGGGCCAACAGTTTCTGCTTACGTATGGGATTTTTTTTGAATTCGCGAATAAAAGTTTTTATTGTGTGACAGAACTTAGGACCTGACTATACCCTTAAGTGTGAACTTTCCGTTGTATCAATAGGGTGATATTTAGTTTCTTTATCTACCAGTTTAAAGGGTTCCGATTGAACTGTTTAATTTAAATAAAATATTAGTTACGTTCTTACCTGGGGCCGCGCATTCTTGTCAGAATTCTCATGTTTACTGGAGCGTTTGGCGCAGTGCCCTAACCCGACCGTTTCTGCTTCAAGCCCAATACTGTATAAATAATGGACATGTTTAAACACGCCGATCGCCTTTGGAATTGATTTTGAGGGTATTTGACGCTTTCTGGCCGATACGTGCGAAGTCGCCTAAATACGGTTCAGTAATCATCCGGACGCTCAATGAACTGTGTTTGACTTGCCAACAGCTCTCGATGGAGTACTTTTGAACTGTGCTAGTACCGACTACTATTGACAAAGAACAGTAGGCCTTTATGAATGAGATTTCTCTGTGCGCGAATAAAGATGAAACGTTTTTTTACAACAATTTTGCTTGCCTTTAACTGGCTCAAATGGTGTAGAAGAGCTAATATATAATATAGTACCTTTACCACATTTAATATTGAATTAAACATTCATAGAATAAGCATAATCTGTTACAACCAAAAACTCCAGTATATCTAACGATTTCATTTTGCTCTTTGAACGTTATGTTTTTATAAACAATGATTCAGTTGTGTTTATACTTGGATAGCAGTAATGATATTTGTAACATTATTAAAATGATATTTGATTTTTCACAAGCGTAAGCTTCAAATTTTAATTTACGATACATTTGTAATAGATACAGCAAAATCGACATTTAATTAAAATAATTTCAAACCAAATCGCCACTGTTCATTAACTAACGAGTAAACAGCCCTACATCTCTGTATCAATTGATTTCATATACATTTTCATCCATCTATTTTCGGTTTCCACTGAAAATCCAGTGAAATAGGCGATTGAATAATATATTTTTATGGGACCAAAACCGTGCTTACTATGCGAAGAAGGAAAAATCATCTCTAACATCCAGCCATTGTATTGCAAATTGTGAGTAAGACGCCTTTTCCTTCACTTATTTACATAAAAAGTTTCGCAGAGTATTTTGTTCGTAAATGACTTTCGCTTTGGACTCCACCGCTTCAGATCTCGCAAAAAGATACTTATTAAATGGCGAAAATTTGTTTTGATGCCGATGTATTTACGTATTTTGTAACGAACTCTTGTCGATTTGGACAAACACGTAATTGAAGTAGGTAGTAGTTCTACCTGTACCTGTACCCTGATATTGCAGACAAACTGCATGAGCGTCGCCTACGCTGGTACGGCCATGTTTTGCGGAAACCGGCAAACTACGTAGGAAATAAATGGCCATGCCGCCACCGCCGGGTCCTGGCAAAAGGGGTAGACCCAAAAAATGCTGGCTTGACATCGTGAGGGCTGAAATGTGTGCCAATGATCTCACAACACCGAGCGAAGTGGAGGAGTAAATCAAAGAAAACGGACCCTGGGTTCCAAAGTAATGGCTTTGGATGCAACCGGGATTGACCGTATAGATGAAGAAGAAGAAGAAGCAGTTCTACCTGTACCATACATACTTTTACATCTTAATAATGTCAGTAAATATTTGTGGATATGTTTTAACTGTGTATTTTGATCTATATAGCTGAGAAGAATATAATGACATGGACACAGTCTAATTATCCCTTTATAAAGGCGCCTAAATAGGAATTATCATATTGGGAGTATTTTTTTCTAATACATTAGGTATTTTTTTCTAATAAATCCAGAGGTATAAAACCTCTCTCATATTTTTAGGTAAAAATCTTACGGTACTTTGCGATAGAAAAGAGTAAACTATAAAAATGTAGGCATGTCTCAAAATAACTTAGTAAGCTTATTACTTAAATCGAAATTTCGTAAGCGCTCCACATATTGAGGTTTTATTATACGACTCCAGTTTTACATATTCAAAGTTATTAATACTATTAGTTATTACTTTGAATGACCTTCAAAGAAAATATTTAGCCCTCTGTATAACAGCCACTTTTGTATTATTACTACATTTAAATTACTATTGAATATAGGCCTTACCAAAACCTATAATAAAGCTTTCGCCTACATAATAAATGCATTGATTTATTGCAACAGAAAGCAGCCACGTTTACCTACATTTTAAGTTACTGTTTAACTTAACTATTAAATTGATATATTTTCATTTTACCGAAACAACTTAACACATACGAAAATTGGAGCAACATAACCGATATCAAAATGCTATCAAATCGGTATTAGCCGATACAAGTTTTCATGAGCATCGATAAAAAGGACTCGCATCCCTAGCTGAATCGAAGATGGAGATAAAGTTCGGGGATAGTGGAAGTTTTTGTGGGGAGTTTTGGCCAGCTGTGGCGTCGAGTCGTCACGTAAGCCCTCAATTACGAAATACTAAAGTGGTTTTCGGCGAGCTCTGATCCAGAACAAAGTTCATCGATTCCATCACGATTATCGGCTTGCCGTCCGATTCCGAAGAGAGAATTAGTACTTCCAAAAAAACTTGGGCTAAGCAGTCCGTTTCGTGACGCAACATATTTCGTTTAACCCAGCCGATCTTAATGAAATTAATATACAGGGTGTCTGCTGAATTGACGTCGAAACAAGGAGGGTTAACATTAACCTTCGATGGACTTACCAAAAGTCGACTTAATTATGATCTTTTAAATAAAGAATTAATAAAAAAGTTTTTAAGAATAAACTTAAGTACTACAATCTTTGATGGTAATAAAGTTATTTTTGAATATATTTGTCTTTTAAAAATTTAATAAGAGGTACTCGTAGTTTTGAACGTTTAGGAGGGTCATAGCTATAAACGATTATCCTCGTTTCTGCCATGTCCCTGATAAACGTGTAATATTTATCTTGCAATCATGGAAAACATACTATATTACTTAGAACTCACGCATTATAGATTCTGTACCACCAAATTATTTTTCATTCCGAACTAAATGTATCCAAAATGATCTATTTTAGGGTTATTACCTAGTATGTCTATACTTCATTTATGAAAATTTTAACTGGCTACGGTTCAAAAGCTACAGCCTTTTATACGGACGGATTCCTCTCTGGTGGGCTAGTGAGTGAGGTGATTCCGTGTGTACAATATCACCTATATCCGTATGCCTGAGACCCGGCATGAGCCGCACGTAGACGATGCATGGAAGTCGTCCTTACGGGTTCTCATGTATCGTTCGACATACGTTGGGGTACACCCCAGGTTTTTAGTGGGTAATATCTCGTCGGGAAACAGTTGCGAAAGCCACTGTTTTTTGACGAGGGAGTCCTACATAACCTATCGCTGCCCCCGTCGGTAAGGTGGGTGGTAGGTAGGTGCACTTTTCCTGCGACAAAAAAGGCTTAGTACTTAATAGGGCTGGAACCTAGGTTCAAATAATAATAACAAAGATTTTGAAATAAAGAATAATAATGTGGCATCCATTTATTAGATAGACATCCTGTATAATACTCATTTAGAAATTGTTCGTTTTAGCCTTAAAATAAATGTCGAACACTTGCGTCGCGTTTCGCCGTTTTTCGTCAATTCTGATTACATCACGACTCTCCGGGACTTATTACAAAAACCTTTTATGCAGGCTCAAAATACGGGGATAGATCAATCTTGAAGCCTAAAATAACGTTATCTCCAAGCCCGTTGTTTTCAAATAAAATAAAAAACGAATTCGTTTGACCTTTCTTAGTAATTCCCTTTCCCTAGCACCCGAAATGCCGTCATATCGAGACAGGCAAAATCTGTTTCAAAGGTCTTCAAGAGGGTTAAGTAGGAAATGTTACTACGGTTTCGCGTTCCGTATTGCCAGGTACGTGTTAGTGTCAAGTTTCATTTATGTTGTTAGATAGAACTAATAAAAAATATGTAAGAGTAGATTCTGACTAGTGGGTCTCATTAGTAGATACTGAGTTCAGTAGCTAGAAATAAACCTTTAAACCAGTGTATATACTTAACTGACTTTCGAGGAAATATTCCATATATATTGAAAAAATATATAAAATGTATGCATATATTTATATATTTTATATATTTTTTGCCATTTTTAGGTTTGTTTGGGTATTGATTACGATCTCATAAATTATCGATTTACATTTTTTCAGTTAGATTTTGTCACTATTAAAAATTTTGATTGATGAATATTGATGAATGAAAACATGATGTTTTTGACCAAATTTACTTGACGTTGAGGTATGTACATTAATCATTTAATAATATTTTTTTAAAAATAAATTCCATATTGCAGTGGCAAACCACATTTTGATGAGTAACACAGTACACCAAAGACTAAATGTTCCCCACTAAGCAATAATAATTGTGTTTTTAACAGATGAAGATCAAAAGAAAGTGTTGAAGAACAAAATAATTCAACTCAATATAAAATATCTTTAGATTCAAATCTAATACACGACTCGGACTGTATTGCCCTAGTAAGACTAATGGCATTTTGAATTCAATAAGGAAGGTATATGAGGCCATTCCCACTAGAATCTATGTAAGTTAGGCAATTAATAACGGTGAGGCACTTTTGTTTTACAGCCAACGGCCCCTGGGAGCCTTATTTATTAATTACTGTAGCAATCCCTTCGAGGCCTTGCCTTGAAGAGGTTCTTGTACAAACTGTTCTAACCACTTGAAATTGTTTCTTTGGCCTCTACCTACAGCCCTTTCTATAAAATTCTTGAGACTATTTTAGTTTTATATTTAGTTTAAGCATGTAGATGGAAAATGAAATTACACTAAAGAAAATTGTTGGTTTACCAAATTGCGTAGTTCAGGCCAACCTAGAAGTTTTTTTATTGTTTGAGTACCTACGAACGAATTGCTCCGGTTTTACTCGGTAAGCTCCAAGTTTATAAATTCTTCCTCGTGAAGTCGTGTTTTTGTCAGTTAGAACCGTACCAAGCCCTACAGTCATTAAAATATAAGTATATTTAGTTACAGGTAGCCTAAATGCTTTAATTTATAATAACTTAATTTGTAGTGATTGATAATTATTCAGTATTATGATAGAACATCCATTATTTCGCTGTGAGGTTAGTAGAAGAATGAAGGTTTTTGATCTAACCAAGCAAGCTGAAATGGCAATGGGAGGACAAGGAAAACCAACTGCCGCAAGGAAAGAATGGTTCCTGAAAGAACATTAACATAATAGAAGGTGACCTATAGTTTGGGGAATAACACCGCAATCGCACTGGTAGATTTTAGTGCCTATGTAGCCCTACTCAAGTGCAGGCCACATAGGGAGCGCTCATGTCGGTATTTGGTCTATCATACTTGGGTGGGCAGCATTTGGGCATTTGCGTTATATTATCTTGTCGTCTAAGTACAAGGCAGAAGACCATAGTAATGCACATAGTTCAAAAATGAAAAAGCGAAAGTGGCAGTTGGCCGGCTACATCTGTCGCTGAACTGATGAAATGTGGAGTAAACAGAGTCTCAAGTGCTCGTGCAAACAGCTCGATGGACCGACGACCTTAGGAAGATGGATGGCAGTGGATGTAAGATGTGGGAGACCGCGTTCTTTGGCGCTATTCGGGGAAGGTTTACGTCTAGCAGTGTACTGCAATAGGCTTAGATGATGATACTTGGGTTCACGAAGCGACTTACAAAACTAAACTACGCCAGGGATGTGAACTTGCGAGCTCTTGTCGTTAAACAAAATGATCTAAGCGACCGACTTGAACTTGTCTTCGTTTCGCTTTGCTCCCAGTGTGGCCTGCGCTTTAAACATGGCACCCTTATAGAGGACGACTCGAGATTTAGATTATTATGGTGCTCTATGTTATGAGGTATAACGAAAAGTAGTTTTGTAGTCAAAGCAACCCAGATGCGATCCGTTTGCTTTTTATGTTCTAACGTAAATTATTTCTCACCTATCATCATACACGAATCCTGCGTCCAATGAGTTGTAGTACAGAAGGAAGGCCAGCAAAGAGCTGGCCGCCGTCACCCAGTGACCCATCATGCTGCCGTTGAGTCTACATCAGTACCGGACCTCCATTCCACCTGAGAAAAAGAATTGCATAAATAATATTTTTTGTACACACTCGTGCCTATTTTTGCTTGTATAATAAGAAAAATAAGAAAAAAACATCCTTAGAACAAAATATGTTTTATGGGCCAATAAAATATTATTTTTAATAAATAGCATAAATATTACTCCGAGCGAATATTTAGGCGATAGTTACAATAAACAATAATACAAATAATAATACAAATCTACGAGAACCCTAAAAATCTCTAACATACATTAATAACGTGAATATGTGAGTCGGACTTTTCTAGGTAATAATTAGGATACTGCTAATTATTGTATTAGATATTCACCGCAGTCTGTAGAGAATGGTCTAGATTCCTAAAAAAATCTAATTAGTCTGTCAGTTGGATTAACAGAAAATATTGGACACGTATTTTTTATTTTCTCAATCAAACAAAAAATGATGAAAATATAGCCCGCTAAAATTGCGCCTAACGTCACGCCTTACGACACTTTTTAGCAAGGCGTGAGATCACGTGCTCACTTTGATGCGCTTTATCTTCGTCATTTTTTGTTTGATTGACAAATGACAAAATATGGGTCTAATATTTTTTGATAATTTTACTGACGGACTAAATAGAATAATATTTTTTTGACCCAGGAAACTAACCTATTGTAGCTTATTGTAGGTTTATCTTAGCATTTACTCGAATAATCGAAATTACACATCTCAATATGTCTGATCACACGTTTACAAACAAGGAGAATTGAATCAAAATCGATAGAAGTTATAATATTTTAATTCTAGTCACTCAGAAAAAAATATTAAAACTATTTTTTATTTAAAAATATTTTTTATAATTTTACTACTAGTACTTAAAGGTTACTAAATTTTTAAAGTTTGATATAGTATATATGTTCCTAAGGGTTGTAATATATTCTTAATTTAAATTAGGTATTCAGATAATTATCGTTAAGAAGACAATATAAAATCTCTGGTTTTAATATGCGGTAATTTGATGAATAAGCTACTAATACAATTTTACCAATTAACTAACTTGTTATCACGCTATAAGGAGGCTACTAAATCCTATAATGCTTTTAATTATTCAAATGATTTAACATGATCGTGATCAACACAAACCACACGTCTGATTTACCGCACTGATTAGTGTGGTTTAGTCTAGTAAATGTTTTGATAACCTTAATCAACAAAGTCCTTTTATTCTCTTATTTTCAATCCTTTACTTTTACCTTTACCTTTACAATAGATTAAAATTAATAACCAATAAAAAAATCTGCAGAAAGAAAATTAAAATAAATCATGAACGTAAGTTTCTAGTAGATCTAACAATTGTAATTACTGTAGTTAGTATTTGCTCTAAGTCCTTTTGTATTAAGTACATTCGTGTTAAATGTAATATGTATTAGTAATTGCACTCAACCAATTGTGAATTAGTGATTAAAAACCATTTGTGCTACTACTTAAGTAATTTGGATTTAAATCATTCTTTCTTAAAAAATCAAATAGGTACATAAACTAAATTCCTTAAAGCCTTACATAAAAGCTCGTCAAAGAAAAAATGTTAAAATAAAAGACAAACACGAAACATGTTTAATTACTCAGCTGAAGCCTATTTTCGTTTCTCATGCAATCAAATCAACTATGTTAATAAAAACGGTTTTACAATTTTATTACTGTTATGAATATATTAGAGGTTTTATCAAAATTTAGAGAAATAACTTTTAAGTATACAATATTTTAAACAAAATCATACTTTGACTTGACTTTTTTTCAACTATCTATCTTCATTCGATTCACTCTGAAATTTCAGAATGTAAACATATTCAGATAAAGTAAAGCAAAGTTCGAGTAATATTATAGTCAAGTAAGTCTCAATAGTGAGCATTACAGCCCAGCTTTGTAAAATTGGTGGCTTACCATGATCTCATTATTGTACATCCATACTTTATCTCTTAAGTATCAATAAAAAAACCGGCCAAGTGCGAGTCGGACTCGCGCACCGAGGGTTCCGTACAAACCTGTAGGTACCGTTATGAGTAAAAGTTCAACCATCACGACAATCGAGTCATAGTTATGGTATTTTTATTGCAAAATGAAATCCATAACATTACGAAAGTTAAATTGCGGTTTACGATTTATGACGTATTAAAAAAAAACTAATTACTTGATCTCGTTCAAACCAATTTTCGCTGGTAGTTTTTATGGTAATGTACATTACATATTTTTTTTAGATTTATCATTCTCTTATTTTAGAAGTTACAGGGGGGGGACACACATTTTACCACTTTGGAAGCGTCTCACACGCAAACTATTCAATTTAGAAAAAAATGATTTTAGAAACCTCAATATGATTTTTAAAGACCTATCCATTGATACCCCACACGTATGGGTTTGATGAAAAAAAAAAATTTCGAGTTTTAGTTCTAAGTATGGGGAGCCCCCAAAATTTATTATTATTTTTCTATTTTTTTGTGAAAATCTAAATGCGGTTTACAGAATGCATCTACTTACCAAGTTTCAACAGTATAGTTCTTATAGTTTCGGAAAAAAGTGGCTGTGACATACGGACGGACGGACAGACGGACAGACAGACAGACAGACAGACATGACGAATCTATAAGGGTTCCGTTTTTTGCCATTTGGCTACGGAACCCTAAAAAATGCTATAAACATGACACTGTCAGTTTCAAAGATACCTACTATAAAATCATTAGGCGACTCTAATTTGTTTCATTCTACAGTATTAATCTAGTGATTTTTGACGATAAAAAATTAAAACGTAACCAAGTTCCGAATATTCAACGATATTTGATGAAAGTCAAAGCAATTTTTTTGCCTGGAAAACCACAATGAAAGGGAATTTTACCATAAAAGGATATCATGATTTAAACACAGGAAGATTTAAATCACATTACTATTAAGTAGGAATAACAGACAAAGTAACGGAGATTTATTTTAATAATCTACAGAAAGTAGGTTTAAAGAATGTTAGTGTCAAAATGATCATTCCTATAGTCGTTGTTGTAGATCTAAACGTCACAAATGATAGCCATAGCTATCCAAATGTTTCTGCTAAAAGAATTTCCCGGCAAATTAAAGCGTACACCCAAAATAGATGTTACGGGCCCGTGATCGATACCGTACTTGATCGAGCTGCAGTTGCAACATAAATCTACTAAATGTGAAAACTTTTGTTACGCGACCGGCCGGAGACGCGCGACAGACACGACGTGAAAAATGTTCCCAATGACTCGACGCTGTTTTTAACTATTTCCAACCGTCACATTTACCGAAACCATTTCGAAATTAAAATCGTTTAAAGTAATGAAACTGGGGTGGAACCTAAGCTTGGTTTAATGTGATGACACGCTGTGAAAAATTTACTAAATGGAAAAGTTTCGTCCTCAACATGCTACCCGTTTCACGAATAGACTAAATAGAGTGTTAAGTTAAAAGGTGTATTCGTCGGTGTGAATGTTATGCATTAAATAAACCAGCCATTTGAAGGGTTTAAATGAAAGAAACACCTAAATTACAATCTAGTGAGTCATTGAAATACATTGATGGTCATTTCATTAAAATACTAATAAAACTTTGAGGTAGACAGGCCTTCATTAATTGTGTACAGATGTTTGAGTCAAATGTCATCTGTCTCATTAAATTTATTATACCTAAAGATGTTTATGATAATGTATAAATGTAAATTATATGTAAATCAGCTATTTTTATCTTAGTCCGTAATTAAAGTCCTTGTTAAGTGACTATAACTACAGTAGTTTTCAGTCTCTGTTCATATTGTTGAGGAGCTGGATTGTTATTGTTTAGATTGGATTGACATGACGATAAAGTCTCTTTTAATGAGCTTTATGCATTGCATATTTATTTATAGCTCAAAAAGGCAAAAACTGTAGCCATGCGTTTTAATCAGTATTTATTGGTACTCTGAAGGCAGAACACAAAGCCTCCCCTTTTTATCTTAAAAACTTAAAATGTTCAAATTGGAAAATCTCCGTATTTTTAACGCATGCGTGATTCGGCCATTGATTGAAAACAGATATTTACCGCCGACTATTCGGTGTTACACGACTTCGCATTCTTCTTTAAAATAATAATGAACTAGAGTCCATAGTTCGAAGAATCTTAAAATACTATTAGAGCAAGTAATCAAATGCATTTTGAATTATCTAACAAATCTACACGTGTAAAATGAAACTTCTTAAACCTATGTCTTATTTTAATTTGCACTAATCTGAGATCGTTGAATACGAATATAAATGATCTTTTATTAGCTGTTAGCAAAAACTACAACTACACTAAAATCTCCAGAATTAAAAACTCTTTTTCGTTTGTCTTTTAAAATCACTTTCAGAATTATCTCTTTTCCAATCCTGAAAGTATAGTCACAGTCATGTCGTTTCATGTTTTTTTTTTCGCTGACGATGTCTTATTGAAATTGTAGACAGATAATTTGTGTACCATAACAGTCATATTCATCAGTAACTACTACCCAATAAATGGCACAAATATAGAAATCTAGAGATACGTAGACCTAACATTTACTTTTAAGGGTGTGCCTAAATGGTGTCCTATTTGTTTTTTTTATGTAAACATTGTTTTTAATAAAGATCATTGTTTTTAATTCGATCAATTATTTATTGCAATTCCTTTTTGTGACCTATTTTCGAGTGTTCGCGTAGGTACTACATAATATTCGTCCCGCTGCGCGCCGAGCGACGTATCGTTCAATCAGTTTATGCAAAACAAAAGAACGAAAAGCATGTCCTGTTAAATACGAAGGGGGACGCTGCCAGTCGGTTCCGTCACGGAAATTGTGACGATCCAATTTGTTTTGTATGTCCAATGCGATAGAGTATTCTGTTGGATGGTTGTCGCAAGAAAAATATCGCAAGGGAAGGGTTAGGTAAAACAATCCGTTTTAGTTATGGCCAATAAATTTAAAGTCAATAAGAATGCTGTAATTATTTTTATAGCTGCTTAATGTTTTATTTGTGACTAAGAAATACTTATCTTAGTCATAGAAATATTATCATAGTTAAGGTTAAGAGATTTGAAAAAAAAAAGAAAAGAAATCATAACAAAACAATATGTACTTTTGCAAATGAAAAATAAATCAATTTATACATGCAAAACAAAACAATAATCAGCGAAAAGGGATCGCCAACTTTTTGTTTAGCAAAGTCAATCCGGGCAGACGGTAATAACTCCGATTCATTTGTTATGGCGGAATGAACCAATCGCACAGGCGAATAAAGCAAAGTTTGTGAACCGAGAATAGACAAAGGATCAGATAGATACAGGTAAATAATCCACGTAAGCTAGCTGGGGGAAGCATTCGCACTATTGTTTCGGTTCTGATCTCATTGGAGCGATTCGAGAGAAAATGGGCTTATGTCATCGTATTAAAGGCAAGTTGCTTACGTTTTGGTAAGAATAGGCACAGAGTCAATGTTAGTAAAGCAACCATGAGTCAATAAATATATTCTGGATTAAGTTCACACAATTTTAAAAGCTTTTATTTGGGTAAATAAAAGCTTTTAAAATTGAATTTAAGGGTTTAAATAGGTTACACATTTTTATTCAGCGCTCTACTTTACGAGTTCTACATCCATTTTAAAATAAAAAATCATTTAATAATACAAAATATTTAAATGGCTACTCACGGTTGCAATAACATTGACTTTTCGCTACTTTAAAGCTTTTAATATAATATATTGGCATCCGTGCATTTATCAGCGCTACATATTAGGATAGACTCCACCACAAGCTACGCTACTCAAGGCTATCCCACATAAGTAGTGACACTATGATACATGATAATACTCTGCTGCGAGATACCTACAAAATCTATCTATGCGCAAATTTGCGTATTGTCATTAGTGTAACAGTAGGAGACATTTCTTACTAATCGGAGCGTACCTGTGTGAAGATAGAAGTTTAAAAAATAACAAATGAAAACTTTTTTCATTTTAGTTTTGACTTCCGATCACACTTTTTTAGGTTTTGGACTGACAAGTTAATATAACTGATTATTTTTATCTTTCACAAAGTAAAAAATCAAAATTCATTCATTTTTACAGTTGACACTTATTTACACATTTATACGTTCTTATTTACAGATCAAAGTGTCACTGCAGTGAGAACTTGTTGATTACTAGACATCACGTGAATGCACTTACAATTTGCGGTTACGTCCAACTGTTCCACTTTACGGATTATATGGCCGTCGTTCCCATACGCTACGCCAGATAGGTATTTACACCCCACACAGGTCTTTAGCCCTACCCCACACATGAAAGTCCATCGGCGTCAGGTTAGGTAAACATGGACGTTTCGAGTCATCAGTTTTTCTGTTTTGTGCCACAATGAAGGTAGGTACTTTATTACCGATTACTTTTAGCATTATAATAATATCGTTTGCTTTTACTAGAGAATAAGGCGCAGCGCAAAGCGTCGGAGTAGCGCGTAAATTAGATAAACGTGCATCAACTATTATTTTTAACCGACCTAAAAAAAGGAGGCGGTTCTCAATTCGGTTGTGTTTTTTTTTAAACGTTTTTTACCTCCGAACTTCGCCATTTGTTAACTGCTTTTAAAATTATTTTCTTCATTGGAATACTTACAAATTGGGCCTATTTTTTCCGAATTCAATTTTAAGAATGGAATCTATGAAATATTGAAGGAACTAGTCTAAAATAATATAGGCATAAATAAATATCGATTTTAGTATATTCAACAACAAGTCAAGCATTTGCATTTTGAAAGTATCATCTGATGTTATAAAACTGATGAAGATGACCATAGATGACGAAAATTGTATTTTACGAGTGGCGATGAAATATCTTAATTTTGTTAAGTTAAGCTTCGTCATAGTCGACGTCCCGCCTCTAGATGGGTACTTGTCGAGATGGGTGGCGCTTAGTAGCCGCGAAGAGGACCATGGTGAAGCCAAGAAGAACTCAGGAAATAAATACTTTCAACAATCACACCAACCATCAAGCCTCAAACTAAGCGACTAGATAACAGATAAACATACTTCAATACATTTAAAAATATCCATGACATAAGTACAAACGCTCGTGCTCATCACACAAAATTTTTCCCCTTGCGGGATTAAAACCCGATACCGCCTAGTACAGCTAGGTAGTCTTTAGAATGACTGACCATCCTTTATGATCATTTTCACTGTGGAATTTAGCAAGTGACGATTGTATGAAATGTTAATAAAAGGTACATTCATATGTATTTGTAATACTTAAACAGACTTTACAAAGTTAAATTCACTTTGGAAAAAACTTGCTGCATTATCTTACTTGGGAAATCTTTACTTTATTAAAATTTACTGAAATAAGTATTTGTTTGCTTTAGTCAAAAACTAATTTTCATTAAAACTTTAGCAAATCAGATTTTCTAAAATCACGAATCTTAACTAGGTAACTTGTGGCCTACCCACCTAATAAATTGAAATAACGATAGCTTGAATAATAGATACAAACTACTTTTTGGAATTTAGAAAGTTTGAGAAACTTTAATTAAAGTAGTGACAATGTCGATTGTAGAACAGAAAATTATGTTCAGACAAAAAGTATTCAATCAACTTAATTGTTTTCTCATCTATGAGCCTCACTCTCAAATTTCAGTGAAAAGTAAAACTTAAACCAAAACCACGATAAAATGAGCTCAGATACGACAAAATTTGGCACAAAAGAATCTTTTTATACCATGAACTTTGTTTTATAACTCACACGTCGAAGTCATAGCGCTCGCATCATCTCGTCTTTCACACAAGATTAACGCTCAATTCTAAAGGTAAATGCCGTTTCAAAAGCTATAAATTTCTCGGCGGCTCGTTTCACCCGTGAGAACGCACAAATTTATCGGAAATTAGTGAAACTTCCACGCAATGAATAGACGTGTCTCTAGCGGCGAGAGTGTCGCGGGATTTATTTAGTAAACCGAAACCGGAATATCAGGAAAGTACGGTTTTGTCTCTTTAATCAGATTTGGAAGACGTTTTTATATGACACTTACGAGTTTTAATGGCTCTATCTGTAGTAAAATAGATTACATTTGCCAAGTTCGTTTGTTTGTTTGACCATTCGTCTGTCTGTTTGTGTGCGATTTGACTTAGTGCCTTGGTAATAAAAAGGTGAAAATTGACATGGTTACTTATATTCATCACGCCTACATAGTTGGGCAAATGTGTGTCAAATAACTAACAGCCACAACGTTGTTTTTAAACATTTAAAAACAACGTTGTGGCTGTTAGTTAGTGTAAAAATGTTTATATTTAATAGTCGAAGAACCGATAAAATGTACTTAAATAACTGTAAAAAATTTGTTAGATGACGATTAGCCAATAAGTTAAGGAACACACCTAGCTATGCTCATAGTATTAGAGTATATAGAGTAGTGTTATTAGAGTATTATGTTACATGCAACTAACAAAACCCTACGCTGAGGAGAGACGCACTTACTCGGCCGGTATTTTTTTAACAAGCAAAAATTTATTCATTGGTATCATGAAATAGTTATTATTTTCATTGAAATTTACTCTAGAATGATGATAGTGTAACTCTCAAATAATTATTTTCATGGGGAGTCCCCCATAGTTTGAACTTTTTTTCCAAAGACGACATTAAATATTTAACCGGAATGAAACTGAAATATTTAAGGAATCAGATTCATTTAATAAGTTTAAATAATCCAAGGTATATCTTTGACCCACAAATAAAACGACTGTCAAGCCCAATGCTATTTTTATAACCAATCAAGGAAACTTGAACCATTTGAACATAATTTTATTTAAGGCTCTGTCAACCGTAATATAAAGGATTTCAAAAAAAGATGCAATCTTTATCATGCGATAAGGCATATGATGAATCTAAGTAATACATATTTTAGATGTACAATAATCCAACAAATTTTGTAACGAGAAGTTAGATTTTTGTACCTTAACATGAAGATCGCTTATATTTTTGGGCTTAAATATTTTATGGACACCTACGTACGTATGTACTAGATATAATAAGAATGTAAAGGCATCAAATTATTTATTTATTTCAGAGATAGCCCAAATATAACCAAGTCGCAAGTTATCATAGAGCACATTAAGGTCAAGACTCATCTTAAATTAAGAGTTATTCCTTTAGAGTCGAAACATAATGCAAGCTTTAAAGCTTTCGTTGTGTTAGTACCAATGAGCAAGCTAGACATCTTCCTGAAGGAGGAATTCTAGCCGAAGGGTGTGGTCTACCGTCGCATCCGGGGATGAATACCGTTTGACACTACAAAAACGCAGCTCCAAAACTGAGATAACTGAGCTACACAGAACAATGATTAACCACAAACTCATCTTCGGTTCCCATGTCTATCAGCACGTCAGGTCAGGGGACAGATAAAGCTAATGGCGGTTACGTATTTCTACTTCCACTTTTACTACATACATTACATTATTTGCTACATTTGGTTTTTTGCATCACCATTTGGCTGAAGCTGTATCTGTCACATGCTTCACCGTCTATTAAATATGACAATATGTACGATACTCAAACTTGGTTCCTGTTATGGACAAGTTTGTACGGATTCCTCTGTGCGCGAGCCCAACACGTACATGGCCAGTTTTCTCTTTTTGGAACGCGTATCGTTGACTAACTGACTTAGTAGTCTTACTAAAAGTGTCTCTCTTACATTATAAAATACAATAAACTTAACGTAGCTTTCAGATACCCATTACAATAGTTACGTACGGTAGAGAATTTTTGATACGGTTACATTCTTTGTGCAATAAAATCCATTCAGAATATAGCCTGTACCGCAGCAGAATTCGATATAGCAATTTACTCGGTAACATATCTTTTGAAACGATAGCTCCCCCACTTCATCAACACGATCTACTCAGTTGGGATTTTGACGTGCTTGCCTGCAATCCTATCCCGTGGGTCAGCATTCGGAACCAATCGTTCGTAAATTGAAGCATACCGCCGTTTTTCATTGAAAGTGATTCGACAGGTGTCTATCGAAAGCATTGATTCCTATTTTAATTTTAACTGGGTTTCGCAAGATACTTCCTTGATTTAGTGTTCAGATTTTCAAGTTATTCTAGGATTACATTAAAAGAAAAAAACCTTAGTCTTTCAACAACATCTAGAAACAAGATATAGTTTCGAAATTAAATCGAAATTGCAAAAAAAAACACTTTCCCATACTAAGCCTCCGACCAGCGGACATCAGTTTGTATGAAGCAGTAAATTTTTTTTTTAGATTACTATGTTGGTCCCATAGAAAAAGTTGTTGTATTTGAGCAAAAGAATCAGCCCCTAGGAGGTTGTAGATGTTTTAAAAATAACCCTGTATACATATAGATGTAGGTTTTTAATGTGACTGAGACTAATGAATATAGATCACTTTTATCAGATTTCTGATTGATCGGGACCACGACTACCAATTCTAGAATTTCATGCTCGAAATATGATCCTGAGATGAGAAATCCTGTCACCAAAATGTTATTTAACAAAACTACTTTACATGCTACAGCGAGTGTGAGTAGGTATAGCACTTTGATATACCTAAGAGCTCCTGTTACGTGGAAACCTTATCGCTACGAGCTGCATCGCATTCGAGTACTCTAGCGCTATAGAAACGCCCAATGCAATGTTATGTGCGCTTGATATCAGATGGATGTCGAATTCCGGAGGTAACTGAATTCAAACCTGATGCACCACAGCCAATATGGAGTGGTAAAAAAAAAGGTAGTGTGTGAGTATGCTGTATTTGTTGATAACAGTTTTTTTTGTGTATAAATTCTTATTTACTTTATTTGCACTTTCTGTCTAAATCGCAGTTAGTACTATTTATTGTTTTAGTATTTTGTATGCGGATAATACAGCCTTAACTAGTGTTTTCCTCGAATGAATGACACGTATCAGTATGCTTAACTGAGATTAGGGCACTGTTAGGACTTGGCTTAATATCAATTTACTAACTCTTAATCTGACTAGAACCAAAGTGATAAACTTCTCGATTCGTGGTGCAACGTCTTTGACTGATAATTTACAGATCACAACACATGGTAACATTACAACCTTACCCCGTACTCAACCGAACTACATCAAACGTAGTAATTGCGCAACCTTACATTTAAACCACACATTTCACAACTATCAAACTGAGTGAATGTGAATGCATATACTAGACTGCTTCGTCAGTCGGCCGATGCTGATGTCATGAAAATGGTATATACGGCTCTTTGTCATTCTATTTTATTTAACTGCATAACCACCTAGGGAGGCCACTCATTGGCAGCATTAATTTACGCACTACTACTACTACTACAAAACGTTCCCTTGTTGAGTGTGCCCACAGTGCCTCGAATAGAGAAAGATGGAGAAGTCTTGCAAAAGCCGCAACCAACTTATCAGACAATCCATACCCACGACCACTCCGCCAGGAGTGTACGACTAAGAAGAAGAAGACTACTACTACTTCTGCTCATCCGCTCGTCACGACCCTCTTAGCGTAACTGCCTCTTGATCTATTAAAACTGCCTTTAGTCATAGATTGTTTAATTTTTTTGGCCTATATCATTACAAAAGAATAAACAAAATGATGTCAGTAATTAGTTTAAGCAGGTTTGAAAAATCGCTCTTCAAGCCTTACTAAGTCTCTGAACTAAGCCGTCTGTCCGAGTCTGTTCTGCGTCTGTTTAGACAGACGGAAGGACATAGCAAAACTATAAGAGTTCCGTGTTGATTACGGAACCCGAAAAAACACCTCGCCAGGCATTAATCTCAAAATCTCCTTTTACATGGTCGTGGTTGTAATAATTTAATATAGCAAATCTGACCTAGTTGATATATAGGCGCATATGTCTTCGTGATTCCCGGGAGATGTGCGAGTGCCTTTAAATGCCTATTTTATGCCAATTTATTCGTGACTCGATCTGCGTTAAATTTATTTGAGCCATACTCCGCAGCTGTGCTATCTGATCGCCCACGTGATTGTGTCTCGGTTCCATGATTATTTCTTTGGTTATATTTTAATATAGGTGCGTATTGTTTTCTAATCTGTCCTAAACATTTATGGAAATATATTTACACATTGAATTTTCGTTGGTTTTTGCCGAAAAAATTACATTCTTCTGCTCAACACCTTTTATTTAATAAACATCGAAATTTCAAAAATAAAAAACACCTAACTACTAATCGTTATAATCAATAGGTCAGATGTCGGTCTCCCCTATACAAAAAGTTGTTCTATTTATGCAGAGAAAATTGACTTTTTTGGCTCCAAAATCAATGGTAAAAATTAATAAAATATCAATAAAAAAATAAAGAATAAATTGTTTTCACAATCACACCAATTAACTAGCCACAAACTAAGCAAAGCTTGTACTATGGTGAGTAGATAACTGATAAATATACTTAAATACGTTAATTAACATCTATGACTTATGCACAAATGCTCATGCTCATCATACAAACATTTGCTCCTTGGATTCGAACCCACAACCGATCGGCTTTGTAGTTCGGAGTGCGAACCACTACACCAGATGACCACAGCAATAACAGCATCAATCTGCTATCTTTACTTTTGGTAAAAAAAACCAGCATTAGTAGACCTTATCATGACAGGAAGCGTCACGTCTCCTAAAGTTAGTCCTACTAGCAAGTAGGAATAACTTGAAAAGATCGAAAGACTTCTACGTGGTTGAAGAGGCACAGCAGAGTATTTGACATAATAAAGCGAATAACCAAGCTACAGTGGCAAAAGGCAGGACACGTCACTCGTAAATAAGACTCATGATCCAAAGCTTTGTAGTACAAACAACAATGGGAGATCAGTTATCAAAAAAGATCAAGAGAAGAAAAACGAAGAGAATTAGGTGTGAATTACTAGAATTGGATGCAGATAGACCAAGATAGATCGAAGTAGAAGGTCAATGATGTCGACACGTGATTACGCGTATGAAAGAGGTCTGTTGGCCTATTGTAAGTTCTTAAAAATAATTGCATTTTCATAAATCGATCGAAAATAAATACATACCTTGTCTTGCCATAATGACTGTAACAAAGAAAAAAAAATTTCTTTTGCAAATAACATTAAGTTTAATACATAAATATAAAAAAATTAAAAATGTAAAAAGCTTATTCGAAGTGGTCTCCATTGGCTGCAATACAGTCCTTTAAACGTTGAAGCCAGTTATCAATAGAGGCACGCACTCTTTTCATGGGAAAATTCTTCACTGCCAATCGTACGGATTGTTTTAGGGACTCTAAATTATCATGGCGTTTAGAGCTTAGAGCGGCTTGCCGTACTCTCTAAAACTGACTATAAATCATAATCCAGCGGATTAAGATCGGGACTAGACGACGGCCAGTCTTCAGCTCTGATGAAGTCCGAACGTTCGTTTCCAATCAAGGCTGCGTAGACCGAGCTTTATGACCCGGCGCCGAGTCTTGCTGGAAGGGCCATTCTTAGTCATTGAACATGGTGTTGTTAAGGGGCTTCACTACCTTCTCAAGAATGGTATCTTGATACCGATGTTTTGATACCTTTTTCCCAAATGTATGGCTCAGTCACTCCTTCGTAGCTAATACCCCACCAAACCATCACTGAAGCCGGATAGTGCCCACGGTGCACTCTGTCGACTAATTGGGAAGCTTCCTTAGAGCTTTGAGCATAAATACGGTCATTTTGTTTGTTAAAATGTTTCTCAATTGTAAAAAAAATCTTATCGTAAACAAAATTTTTCAATGGCCAGACTAAGTATACAAATTAACGTTTACTTTTCGATTTATTTGCACGAAGTGGTTATTTTGTGAAACTCACACTAAAAGGATCTGCAGAGACACTTTTTATTAAAATTACTTAATTTGCGAAGTCCTTAAAAACAGCGTTATATTTATTTGAACTTAAAATTTAGTAAATATTTGAGTAGTGTGAAAAATTTAAATAAGCCGCGAAAAATTGTCATTGACTGTTGTCCAAAAAAATGTGATCTCTGAAGTTCCGGCCTTTGTGCAATGTTTTAGTAAGCATTCCATTGCAAACTCCAATAGCCGCTATACCTAAGGTGTCATGCAAACGGTGTTAGATCGTGATACTTATGTTTATAAAGTCAACGAAGTTTACCAGACGACATGTTATTGAAAGGTTGTGCTAAACGACAAAGATATCACAAATGGCTCACGAAACCCCGCGAAGGAGGTAATAACTCTATTATAATACTTATCTAAGGTTCACACGTGCGAAACGTTAAATAAAATGTTCAATATCATTCGGTAAAGAGGTTATGAGATAGGGATGGGCGACAACCGGCTCGCAGAACGCAATAATAAGCTCCAGAACATATTGCAACGAGTAATAACAGAATCCACGAGTTTCGTTGTAAATCTAAAAGAAATGTCGATTTATGGTTAAAGGACAAAATGTGTGATGCAATCAAATATTTTGTTTTAGTTATATTCCTTTTAGGTGCTGAATTTATTGATACTACAACAACTTTTTTGCTTTAGGATCAACATCAAAACGGCTAAATATGTTTTATTTAGCCGTTTTAATCAGCTATCATACTCGCAGGTGCAATTAGTTTTTGATATTCCAATGGTAAAAGTTGTTTTACTAATTAATTATGACAAAATTTTTTCATCAGGCATAACAACACATCTTAAATTTTGCTATTATTATGATATAATTTTTTAAATAGTTTCTCTAATGAATTCTAAAATAGTTAATGTAACCAGGTGACGAAACAAATTTAAAATAAATAAAAAAATGCTTTTTCGATTTAGACCGGGACCTACGTGAGGGTTAGTGTGCAAAATATGAGGACCGCGTTCTGTAAATTGTTTTAGGCTCAGAAAAGCTTGCGGATTATGATTCTGGATGTTGCCGGAAAGTTTGTTGGTCCATTTTTTAAACCTCAATTAAATTAGATTATGATAGATTTTATAAATCAAGTAAATCGATTGAACAAATAAATTGGAGCCATTTTAATGCTTATTTTAATGACAGTATCCAATTAATGATTGTCTGTTATGTTTTAAAAAAAATAATTTTACACTTAAACACAAGAAAACTTAAATCTCTGTAATAAAATGAAGGCTGGACCTAGCTGGACCTGGAGACTTAAAACTTTGCACATAATTCGTTATTTAGTATAGGTGTCGTAGCCAGATCGTAAAATTGACCACTTCATGATGTGACCGACATTTCATAAAATGGTGGTATTTCATGATATGGCCAACTAAAACTGATCATAACGATTTTACGATATGTTCAATAATGTTTGACCATTTTATAAAATAGTCGTGCGTTTAGCTGTTTATATCGTCAAACGCAGAGTATTCATTGATCTGGCCAGACCATATCATGAAGTAGGCAGCGGCCGCAGCGGGTTCTGTTTATATCATGAAATATCACCATTTTATGAAATTATCGGTCATATCATGAAATGATCAATTTTACTATCTGGCGACGACATAGGCATAAAGACTAAAGAAATTCTGGAAATTTCACCCTAAGAGGGTTACAAGGATGAAAGTTTTTATGAAAATCTGTCAGTTTCAAAGCTAGGATCTTCAAATTTTGTGCTTAGACTGACGAATGATGTCAATTCAAACGTGTCTCAGCGTTTTTGAAATTCCACCCCCCAAGGGGTAGAATGGGGGATGAAGTAAAATCCCAAAATTTACTACTTAGGCTTACGGTTGAAATCTGATGCAAAACGGAGTCACATCGGAGCCCATAAGCTGTGTAATGACTACACATGCAATATTTATTTATTTATTTAAAAGGGCACACCAACAACATAATATATTTAATACTTATTTACATGCATAAAGACATTTCTGATATATATGTCACTTATAGGTGAGCACAAGATTCCCAATTTACAAAGTTGCGGTCTTATGAATAAAACCAAACCAGCAGACACATTTCAAAGGGAGTATAATATTTTCTTAAGTAGAACACAAGTACTCATGTTTTTTTATTTTTATTTAGCTTATATTATGAATGTTAGCTTGCCTTCGAATTAACGAGTAATATACATTGCTAGCTGACCAGTGGAAAGAACTCACACACAGGGAAATAACGACGAGGGCGACAGAAGTCGTAGTGTAAAATAATTTGGCGGCGCCTGTTGATGACCCCAATCAATGGTGGTTCTTAACTCTTTGTCCCGTTTCTAGTTAGGGTACGCGTTAAACATGCTAATATTATACAATATAAATAAAAACTGAGTCCACCGTGAGTTCCGTACAAATTGTGGGTACATATTATAAATAGTTCAGGAATCGAGTCTCAAAATTTAATTACAAATGAGGTAGGTGGACCATGGAATGCCACTATATCGAATAAACAGTTATTATTCGTTTTTTTACTGGATAATTTAAACAAAAAACCCGGTCTGTGGCCCTGAGTTTAATAGATGTAAGTGTGAGTGACAGGAATTTGTCATTAAATGGCAAATGCTAAGACTAAAATTTGGCCTTCGAAGGAGCGTGGCCTTCCAAAGTCCACCCACCTTGTATAGTTTTCAGATCTACCCTATACATTTTGACTTTCTTGCGAGTGTCACAATATATGTTATTGCGGCATAATCGGCCGTTTTTTAGGTAAATTTAGAAGTTTGATTTTTTTCATAGCTTTAATGACCGTAGACTCAGGTGTAGTTTAAATTAAAACCATACACCCAGGTAGGTATATTTCATTTCGATACCTCCACGCTTTACCGAGATAAAGGGTCTTGACAGATATACTGACAGACAGACAGACGGACAGCAAAGTGATCTTATAAGGATTTCATTTTTTCATTAGGTACGGAACCCATTCGGAAAACATTCTAGATCTCGGAACAAATTCTTTTTTTTTTATCAGGCTTTAACATTTGCGAACAACCTGGAGCCTTCTAGAATATTGTTTATCTTTTTAAACCAAAACCTAGATCTATGAAGGTTAAATAAGAACTATCATATAGCATATATAAGGGGTGACCCATCTTGGTTGCAGAGTTATAGTGGCACGCACAAAAAACCACACTGATTTTTATTTTTTTAAATCCCGTAACGTACATAAAAATATATTTTTAAATAGAATCGAATTTTTTTCCTAATTTAGGCCAAGACGATGCACTATAGTAACTCGTGCTGCCAAGATTTCTCTATTGTATTTATTAATATTAGATCTGATGTCATAACACTGGCCATAACTACAATAACTTTTGCGCAATGTCTGTCGAAGAAACACGAAATTGTTCTTTGTCGATGTGAAATTGATTGCTCCAAGTACTACCGCACGATTCGCGTGGATCGTTAGCGTTTTCCGTTCATAAACAATTCAAGAGCTATATCGTCAAATGAATACTCAATAAGATTTACAAATATTTAATGCAGTGATAAAGTAAAATTTATGCGTAATTCAAAACTAATATAAACTGTTTTTTTTAATGAAATTCTACAAGAATATAACATTAGTAGATATTTTTTACTTAGGTATATTAGTACAATACATTTTTAAGGAAAACAGCCACTACTAAAATAAAATAAAATAAAAAAATAAAACATTTTTGTTACTATGAAACACCTAGTGTAAAAGTATCATTAAGTAGGTACATAAAATCTATAATTATAACCTACATAAAAATAGGATTTACATAGGGTATATAAACTGATAGGGCCTATTTTGTAATCTATGGAGTTTAGGTATAACAGTTTGGAAGCAAGTGGATACTATGGAATATCTTAATTTCGACTAAATGGCAATTAATTTTTGACAATTTTTATTACCGATCGTGAAAAAAATATCATCAAGATAAAATGAGAGTAGACTGACCATACTTGCTGGATGTAGTGAAGTGGTAGCGGGCAGTCACTCAATGGCTGTTTACGGTCAGAAGCCCCTAAGGTGGTAGGCCAAGAAAAAGGTGGCGAGACGAACTGAAAAAGTAGTCCCAGTATAGACAGAGTTTTGATGTAGATGCTCTACATCTACATCAAAATGGTTTGAGGAATGTTGAAAAAACCTTTGTGCTGCAGTGTTAAAATTCGGATTAAATAGATTTTAACAGTATGTAATTAGTTTATGAACTTTAACAATGTGTTTAAATATATCAAATCGGCACAACAAAGAAAAATATATTCAAGTATTGTTCTTACAAAATCAGAGTTTAAACATTCAAGGAAGGTCTGAAAACCATTTTCTATATCAATGTTTACGATTCCAGTCTTTGTGTTTGCGATTAGATGGAGTTTCGGTATCAGAAATCAAAGATACAACTACAAACAAAATAGATAATATTACTTTGTGTTGTGCTACGAAAAACGAACTACGAAATTGCTATGAAGTTGCTACGAAATTTCTACGAAATTCTAGGAAATTTGCTTATTATTTTAATTTCTTTACATCTTATAATACATCGCTAATGTTTTACAAACTGACGTTATTTTATTATTATTTTAAAATATTGCCATAATACTAGTTAAAATGACAACATTCGCCCAACAATTTTCGCCCCAAACAAGTGTTTTATTTATGTATAATTATGTGTAATATCGGAATAAAAAAACAATTCTTTGCTTCTTTAAATGTTTAAAAAAATCAGATTTCAGGGACGTATTAGTTTCAATGTTTACAATAAAACCATTTTGTAAGAAAACACGAAATACGTTAGTTAAGTTTATTCTGATATCAATAAAGTAAGCGTAAAATAACAATTGATGCTGTTACGTAGTCCAAGATAATGTTTTTTTTATTTCATGTTAATGCCCTACCTCGGCCAAGTAAACAAAAATGAAATTGAATTATGTTGAACACAATCGTTCTGAAAGAAACTTTAAATGCATTTCTCTGTTCATCATTTTCTTTTCTCTTTGGGACGGTAGTTACGCCCGTTTGATTTGATGTCAACATGAAAAATAAACATAACAATAACCTAATAACTATTTACCTTCAAGCGATACAATCCTTTGTTTATTCACTTCATGATTTAGTTTCTGCACTTATCAAGTGTTCGCTTCGTAATTAAAGCCGGGAGGATTTAGGCCGTAATTAGAGAGTCGTGAGGAATTAACGAGAGTTTGTAAACTTTTATAGATACAGTTTTATTGAGAGATTTTCACTGGGATTAAACATCTGACCACGAAGGACGTCTACCCTCCTTGGCCGGCTGTACGTACGGTCACCACAAAGGCAGCGTGCGTGCGCCGGCTGTTCAGCGGAGCCATACCCGAGCGCTCCCCTCGCCGGCCGCTTGCTGACTGACGTTGGTCTACACGACACATCTGCATTTAAGAAGCCGCTATCGTTATGCGACTAATCGATTGGTCCGAGCGAGTGAAACTGTCTCCTATCCCGTTTCCCTCGCCTTCTCTCTCGTCGCTCGCGCAGGCGCTCTGCTCACTCATTCTGTTTTAAAAGTGGCGGAAAGTAAATAAACTCATACGAACTGTTTGTTAAGAGAACAGAGGATGCAGTAGAACTAAAATTACATTTTAACGTTTGTATAGTTGCACCGATTCGGAAGTAGGTCGACGGAAGCATGATTGGGACTTGGGTAGGCGATGATCTTAAGTAGTTGTAAGTAATGAAGAAGTGGTTTTTAGTTGAGGTGGTGGCCGTGAGTTCACTTGTTGCGTCGCGACCCTGCGACTTTGTTCCTCGATGGAATACCACGCACGCTATTGCACGCCACTTTAACCCTGTTACCTTAGTGGTAATTAATATAAAAGTTTTACTCACGTGAAATGTGCAGTCATCGTGGCGTTGACGGTTACTGACACCTTAAGGCGAAAATAAATTTAAATTATTCGTGGTGTTTTGAAACTGTAGAGATTTTTTACAGATTTTTTACATTTGCTGAGCTTCAAACGTGGTAAGGTTTATTTTCTTGTTTTAGAATGTCTTATTTTTAGAACCTTATAAGCATATGATTAAATGATACATTATAATAAGTTCTATAATAAAATGGATGTTTTACTTTAGGTAAAAGTTTTACCTAGGTAAAACATGAAATGTATTATAATTTAATTCAGCCACGAGACCGTAAGTAAGTTAATCTCTTTCGCCTGCAACTGGATTAATAGGACTGCAATAAAAAAGCATTAGGTTAAATAGAGCTATCATTGATTAAACGTTAGCTCAAAGTCCATGGCGTCTAAATGGCGTCATGGGTGTCTTGACAGTCAAAACATATTTAATTCCCAAAGTATATTCCGGTTATATCGACGATGAAATGACTACTACAGTTTCGTCGCTATCTAAATAGAAATAAAGAAAGAAAACAATATTGATTACCAGACAATAATGCCGCTACTACCGTCTACTTAATAATACTCTACACATTTTATACATGGATATACTTTTTTTAATCTGTAAGTTTCTTTTCTTTTTTTAGTTTATATGTATAAACAAAAAGCGTATTAAGACTACTACTGACGATAATATGTAAACAAAAAAAATATGAGAGCGTTATAACGAATAACTTTCCGTGATCATTTTTAGGGTTGACAAAACGAAACCCTTATAGGATCACTCGTGTGGCTGTCTGTCCGTCAGTCACAGCCAATTTGATACGAATCTAATAGGCCGATTCAGTTGAAATTTTGTATACATATTTTGACTTGGCCTTTGTGAGTTGAATCGGTCGCAATATGCGTATGAGATTTCTTAGAGCTTGTTACGAATGGCTCGTTAAAACTAGTTGCTATACCGAAAATCAACGCTTTTTAAAAAAAATTGCATGTAGCCAATTTGTTTTTTTCAAAAAGGACCTATATTTTAAATGTAGTACTTCAGTGTTACGCGCTATAACAATTAAGATCATTTATAAATTAAATCCACTATAGTAAAGAAATAGCTAATAATATAGGCATTGACAATTTAATCATATATCCGTTATTGAATTCACAATGTACCTATTGAGGTTCATATAAGTTGATATAAAGCTTTTGGAGTGTATGTAGACTGTAATTTGATCTAGGCATTTAAATGACTAACAAATGTTTGTTTCCCACACGGCAGAATGGCAGTTTTAATTATTTTAAACACTATTCAATTTTAAGTTCAGAGGAACCTCTCTTTACAAATTAGAGTATAATAACTTCAGGGCTTATGTGCCGTGTGGGGACGGCGGTAAAGAATACACTTCCTTATCGCCAAAACAAGGCGTGTCGAAAGAGGTGACTAATTCCTGTAGCACGAGACGGGCACCAGCGTCTGCGTGCGAAATCTTATAAGAAACTGCTCGCCAACCCGCCTGCCAAACGTGGCGAGTATTAGCAATCCCCCCAATAAAAGTCATTGGGGAAGGCCTATGTTCAGCAGTGGACGTCCTATGGCTGTAATAATGATGATGATAATTATGGGATAGACGAATAATTTTAACACATCAAAGAACAAAAAAAAAATGAAATGATTACTCCCAAACAACACATAACAGCTGATTGGCTAATTAGTAATGCAAAACCTACCTAATATAGCAAAAAAGTTTTTTTGCGATTATGATTTTGGTCCCATATTAAAAGTTGTTAGTATTTGAGTAGTAAAATTACCCTTATTATAAAAGTTACCCAATAAAATAGAACCATAAACGAAGTCAGGGTCAGGTTTAATGTAAAAGAATCTTGTGCAGTTGTTCTTCCCACGAATACAAACAACTTTTAATAGTGAAATAAATAAATAAAACTTCTGTTCCGTACTAAAGTCCGAGTGGTTCATGACGAAAATGTAAGAAAAATCCTTTTCACGGGTTGACCTTAGTTAAATGTCAGTAATTTTTCTTATTCATGCGAAGAATATTCAAAAAAATGTGTCTCGTTCAGCATGACTGACATCCTATATATGCGCCAGATACCACACCTGGTGTCGCGGTCATGATGTAAAGAAATAGAATCCCCGGTGTTACGTGGAACTAGATGCTGTGTTTTCCAGTGGCGTCTCTCAGACCCGAGCAATTAAGAAAAAATATTTATCTAAATAACCTAAACCGAGCATCGAACCGAAAGCACTTTGGATTCTAGTAAATCGTCGCGCAATTCGCTTCAAAAAATCGGTCGTTTCTATAAAAGATCCAGTATTCTATCATTACGAATTATTGGAGAATAGTTTGTCATGTGTATAAATCCGGGCTTGCCATCGAAATTGATAATATCGATTATCCGGTTATAAAACTGGTTGAAATAAGATATTGCTGTGCTACGCGGACCGGGAATCTGACATAAATGCTCGTAGTACCGGTTTTCAGCTTGTGGCAATTTAATTTAAATGTGATGTACAATCTACAAGATTTAATTAAAGAGTCACAAAACAGTACACAACAACTTTTTATATGAGCCCAACAACAGGACCACAAAAAATAAAATACTTCAAATGACCGCTCAACTATACTGATTTTAAATACGAAATACCAGTGTATGTAAAAATTGTTGCTTAGAAATAGCCCGATAAAGCCAGCTTTTGCGTTATTTCAATGAGAAAGCAAAGTCAAATCTAATCTTAGATGGCGCCAGCGTGTTTGGTATTGTCAAACGTTGCTAATAACCAAATCATTTTCCTCTAAAAGAACCTATATTTTAAATTTGAAGAACTGAAATGATGAAGATGAAGAATGTACACGCAAATGTCAAAGTTCGATATTTTTTGTACTTGCTAGTTTGACGCAAGTTTGACATACGTTTGACAATTTCATCATTTCAGCCATAAGACGTCCACTGCTGAACATAGGCCTCCCCCAATGACTTTCATTGGGGGGGAATTGCCGATACTCGTCACGCTTGGCAGTAAGATTGGCGAGCGCAGTTTTTTTATAAGATTTCGCACGCAGACGCTGCGCGCGTCTCTTGCTACAGGATTTAGTCGCCTAATACGACACGCTTTCTGTTAGTGGTAAGAAAGTATATTCTCTACGGCCGTCCCCACACGGTAATTTATCGTAGTAATTATATGAACAGTGATAGAACCATTAATCAAAGAATCACTACCAAAGACCAAACACAATGCGACATCTATCGGGATGAATATGCTGTGTGATTCCCCATTAGGTTAGGTTCCGACAAGAAGTAGAACACATTTTAAAATAACCACCTTTTAGAAGGTGATAAATATTATAATTCATTCACAACGACCAACATCGAAGTCTCAAAAATAGCCATCTTTTAATAATAAGACTTTTGTATCTCGTTTAACGCACCGCCCACAAAACATTTCTGTTCATCCTAATAGTCGTTTGGTAGAAAATGCCATATGACATTAAGTCCGTCTTTTATATATTTTTTCAATCTGTGCCATAAAGTTAGAATGTATTTAAATGGTGATGTGTCTGATCTGATCAGATCAACAAATGAAAATAGATGTCGTTAACTGCGTTAAAAGTGATAGATTCTTTTTTTTGTCATTACATTCACCTTGTGAACCTTAGGAAATTAAAATTTCATGGTGTATTAATATTATTCGAACAGTATGTGACCAAGTTAGTATGGTATGACAAAGTCCATCAAGTATGTGTATTATCCACCAACGTTTACTAAAGTTTAAAGGTTTGGTAGTACATATACTTGACAAGTTCCTATTTTATCAGATACTTCTCTTAGGATGATTCTACTGTCCAAAACAAACAATTTTCACTCTAAAACCAACATCGAAAACTTAAAAAATAGGTTTGTTTTTACCATAAGCCATTTAGTTTATTTTCGCGACTTTAACCCCCTGTAAATTGGTGTATTTGAGCAGTGAAATCACCCTTAAAAGAAAGCTATTTAATGAAATAGGACTTTATTATAATATGATTTATAAATAATTTTTCATACATTAGAAAACAATATCAAGTTGAACGTTTTAACGGATTTCATGTTTTAAACAAAACTAACAACTAACTTGTTTGGGTAGACAAGTAAATTATATATTACTTTCTTTTTTAATCTGGTTTGGAATTTATAAAATGGAATACTAAAAAGTGGCCACGCTGTCTGGATTCAGTAATACAGAAGAATTTAATTAATAGAAACAGAGCTATAGTTTCATGTATTAAATTGGGACACACAGTAGATAAAACTGGGAAGTATTTATTAATTATAATGAATATCACTTAGAAGATAAAACAATAAATTCGGGATTTACATACGGGGTTGCTGGGGGTGATTGTCGAACGGGTCACTTAACACGAAGCGTAGGCTGACTTTCCCCGCTTTTTTGTATTTTGAAGTATTTGTTGCACTTAATTATAATTATTTAAAATTGCATAGTATTATTTCTATTTTTTTAATAATGAAAAAATATTTAATAAAAATATTACAACATCAAAAGTTAGCTCAGACTAATGTGTGAAAACGATTTGGTAGTTTAAACAATATACAATTTCATGAAATATCTTTTTTTTAAGACTATTTGAAAATAAAACTTTAATAATTAACTCATTTGGCTTTGAAACACAGTGACATCATACTCGTATTACTTAATCATCAGTACTTTGATTGGTTAATAGTGTTAACATCCCTTTAAACAGTTTAGTAATAATGTAATTGAAATACATTTACATCGGAGCATTTGTGTCCAAATTATAACTATAATAAAAACAAGTAGCGGTCAAGATAGCAAAAGCAAAAAGTAAACTCGGCAAACGTTCATCATTCAACACGGTGTGCCCAACTGCTCAAGTCCATATACGGCAATAGAAATAAGAGCCAGCTGTTTCGCTGCCAAACTTAGCACACCTAAGTGGCCTACACATATTGAAGTGAAAATAAAATTAGGCGTAAGATTTTCGATGCCATATTCTTAAGCATTCATCCATGATTCTTGATGAAGGAATTTCAGAGAGTTCAGTTTTTTTTAAATAAAACAATAGTAAAAAAATATAATATTTTTAACAAAATTTTCTCTATTAGCATTATTTTATCAATCAACAATGTGATTTTCAGAGCTAGTGGTAGATTCCATCGATACCTACATACTTAGGGCAATTTAAAATGCCATGACACAGATTCTGATGCCAGATACTGTCCCGGATAGTGGCCCTATGTAAACATGCTTGCTAGCACTGACGCGAATAGATTTTTTGTGTGCTGGTAAATTTGCCATAACTCTCACTGGCACCAACATCATATAGCTTGACTCTTAGTTGTTGCTGTTATTTTTGGTATTGCCAGCCGTTGTCCAAGCAATTGTTCTGTGTGTCACGAAAGCATTGAGTGCGTTGGGAAGCTCTTGACGTTTAGCCGTTAACTTCATCTTTCCTCTCGATTGCACACTTCACTGGAAATAATAATTGACGAGAAACCTTTACGTCAATACATTTCATGTAAATTGATCATGTTAAAATACTTTTCTTTTATGTACCATATTATGTTCATATTTTATCAGTTAACTACATATCTGCGTAACTAAAATGAATAATTATACAATTTTCTAATACCTATTTATTTATTTTGTCCAATAAAGTTCAGTTTTACTCCAAAAATGACTTCCTGTTTAATGTTGAAATGCAACACGTTCTTATATGTTTATTATATTTGATTAGTAAAATATAACTTTTTAGTATATTTATGATTTAAAAAGCAGTTTAATCTACCTATTCTACCTACCTATCTACTAATAATATTCATCAAACATAAGCCTAAAACTAAAAACCTATCAGGTAAGTACGACTCACCCAAGTAAAACAATAGTATGTCTACAAGGATCTGCGTTTATTTAGCTCGCCTAAGGTTAATGTGCATAATGTGGATAAGAACTAAAAAGGTGCTCTATAAGTCCCTCTAGAGAGTTCTCGTATCCCGCCTTTTAAGTCGATGGTTGGAAGCCTCTTGTCTAAATCTTAGAAGCTGAACCTACACGATAACTTGGGGTGATTAGGCAATGGTTTGTAGCTTTTTTATTTGCTACTTTTGTACTTTGCAGCGTGTGTATGTACAAGCCTCATGTCGGCTGGGTTTATTCCTGCATTCTGTGATATAATGTTATTTTTAACCGACTTCAAAAAAGGAGGAGGTTCTTAATTCGTCGAAATCTTTTTTTTTAAATGTATGTTCAGCGATCATTCGTTACTACGTTGACCGATTTTGATAATTCTTTTTTTGTTCAAAAGGTAATACTTTCAGAATGGTCCCATATAAATTTGGTCAAATTCTGATGATGGAATCTATAAGAAAATCATCAAACATTGCATGAACTTCATACCATGTCAACTGATTTTTGTATCTATGTTACCCAATATCTTCGACAAATGAAAACCGATTTTGATGATTCTTTTTTTATTGAATATCTTATACTTCACTGTTTTGATTAGAATCTATCACTAAAAGTAGATGAAATAAGTAAATTTTATTTAAAAAAAACGACTTTAAAAAGCTAAAAATAATCTTAACACGTAAGGTACCTAATCAGTTACTTTTGGAGTCGGTGCCAGCCGATGAGAGATTCAATGTTTTCGTTTGCACCGACTCCAAAAGTAACTGATTAGGTACCTTACGTGTTAAGATTATTTTTAGCTTTTTAGTTTTTTGAAGTCGTTTTTTTTAATTTATAAAATTTATCTCAGTTCAGCAGTTAAACTCCTTTTTAATTAAGGTACTATTTGAATAGCGTAGTAAACAGATAGATTTTATCCTTTTTGATTCGATCTAGTTACGTGCAGAGTTTTCAACTAGCATACGCCCATAGGGGAAGTTGGTACCTACACGTGAGCTGAACGGTTAAGCCTGAAAAATCTGTAACCTTTTTTCTGGTCATATCGCGTCGCTGTATAAAGGCCTAATGGGCAACCGGCGCTGGCCGCACGTGTGTTCTGTGTGTCTCCCCAGAGGTCGGTAGTCGGGCGAGCTCTTAACATTTAGCCGGGAGCCGTGGCAAACGACGCGGAAATTCCCACTTACTCCCTGATTGCTACACTAGGGTGGTTAATGTCATTGTTGATTTGGAATGCCGAATGCGTTTAGTGGGATATGGGGTTTCTTAAGAAAAAGCTTGTTTAGTACGTTTTTTGCAGTGACATCGTTATCCAGGTTTGAAGAGGTCCTATTGATTTTAGATGCAAGAGGAAAGATTTAAATTATGAATTTTAAATAAATGTTTGAAATGGAATAGCCCATAATTTAGATACGTTACGGCAGAAGAAAGGTAAAGGTTCCACTAAGAGGTAGAGTAAATTAAATTTAGGACATTTAGGACAAAAAAATATTTACCGCACATTGACTTCTTTTTAGGGTTCCGTAGTAAAAACGGAACCCATATAGTTTCGCCATGTCCACCTGTCTATCTGTATGTCTGTCTGCGGCGTAGCTTAGAGATTCTTAGGTAAGTCACACTAAAAGTGGTAAAATAAAATCTTTTAAAAAAATGTGGTACCTCCCTTACACGTACAATCGGGATGATTTTTATCTTGTCTATCGGTATGGGGTGTAGTTGGATAGATCGTTTAAAATATTTTGGGTGTGCAACTACCATTTTTAGGTTTCCGTACCCAAAGGGTAAAAACGGGACCTTGTTACTAAGACTCCTCTGTCCGTCTGTCTGATTGTCTGTCTATCTGTCACCGGACTGTATCTCAAAAACCGTGGTAGATAGACAGTTGAAATTTTCACAGATGATGTATTTCTGTTGCTGCTGAAACAACAAATACTAAAAACAGAATAAAATAAATATTTAAGGTGGGCTGGGCTCCCATACAACCAACGTGTTTTTTTATCGTTTTTTCTTAATATTAATAACGGCAACGGGTAGATGCTTGAAATGTTCACAGAATATTTATTTGTATGTCGGAGTGGAGGGCAGCATTATCACAATTAATCAAATAATTCTTTAAATAAATCCTTGATTGAAATGTCAGGTTTAACGCCTGGGTGGAATCAGAGATGGCGTAGCGGTCGCTAATGTTAGTTTGAGGGCTGGCACTGTTATTAGTTGTCAATGTTGACATGTGTCTCTTTGGCTTTGTTTGTTGTGTGTTGTTGGAAAGTAATTATTCTTGCATTGATATGAAATTAAATGCACTTCAAATTTGCAGATCAGTCTGAATTTTTTTTCTGAGAGTGTGCAATGTCTAAGTAAGCTCCTAAAATAAAAAAAATATAGAATTTTTCATTTTAAAAGTAAATTAAAAATTATTAAAACATTAAAAGTGGTGATATTTCTAAAATTAAAAAATAAACATAAATATCTTGTAAGCGGCTCACAAGCGATTTTTTTCCTGGCGGGTACAAATAGATCCCTAAGCCGACTACCTAAAAAAAAATTGTATATCCATCTGGCCTGGACCACCCTATATACCGAAGTTAAAAGGAAAACTATTACAACTAAGTGGGCTTTTCAAGTAACCGACTTAACTTGTTAAATGCACTTAAAGAAGTAATTGTTAAGATGAAGTCGTTAATTACGTAACACAGGTAGCAAATACCGCATGTTGTGATAGGCAACTACGAAAACCTACATCGCGCGTAACATGACACGCACTTGGCCGGTATTCAAAAATTACCTATCATTTTAGTATTAGGTAGTTTATCTTTTCAGGCACATTTGCGTATTTAATTTATGAAGCCGGGAAATGTAGACGTAACGACACTTTATCAGACTTAATAATATTATTGACATTACAGATTCAGCGTCGCATAGCCCCAATTCGTCATTAATTCAGCTTCTACATTACGTTTGTGAACAGCAAACTAATTTATTACCGTAATAACGTGTGCTCGGGCACAACATTCTCCTGAATAACACCATTCATAAAGAGCTCACGTGTAGCAAACAACATCTTGTTATCAGTTTAATTAAATAAATAAAAAAGTAAGGTGCCTTATTTTATCTAAATACGGCAGTAACCAACAATTTTCTTTCAGAAATAAAACTAAATATACGCCTTGCTAAAACAGTTACATAAATTATAAGATTTTACCCAAGGTTATGAAAGAAAATTGTTAGGTATAAAAGGTGAAATCATGTGTATAAATTTAGTAACTATCTTCCTAGCATTTCCAAGGCTTCAACATTTAAGGTATGAAAATGACAAGCACTATATTTTTAAATTTTTGGTAATGATATTATTACAGCAACTGTAACATCTTCATATGGTGTGCAATAAAATGTATCTATCTACTATAGGGTATAACAGTTTTTTATAAATTAAATTATGTATACATTTTTGCTTTGTAGAGTCGCTGCCAGCCAGGGAGATCTTAAAGACAAAAGATTGAGATTTAAGTGTATTCTTAATTTTTAGAAGTTGGTAAAAAATAACGACTAAATTAGAGTATTTCGTATTTTATTTTTAAATTAAACCTTAAAAAAATATTGTATATTTTTACTTTGAGTGTTAAGTCTTCCACGAGAAGATTTTTATTTTCCATTGACGGAATTTCTTAGACTTTTTCTCTTTTTACTTTTTACTTCCGTCTTATTACGTTCGCTTAGTGACGGAACCGTTTTCTTAGTAAACCCTACCTTGTAAATACCTAGTATGCACGCTTGTATTACTCGTACGTTGAAAAGCTGTCCATCCATCGAAAATATGTTTTATTTATTTAAAGCGAGACTTTTCTTTTTGACACTCTACTGTTATTGTCTGCTACTGTCCTGCCATTATTCAGCCGGAACTGTCACAATTTCAATTTACCTTTACAATAATTGTCAGCCGCTGATTTATTACCGTCATGATAATATTTGCGCAAAACAAAAACTCGGTAAACAAACCGTCTCTACCTCACGTCCCGTCGTGTCTAATCGTGTACCTAACTAAACAATAACCACAGCCGGTTGTTTACAATACATCGGCAACTAAACGCTACTTAAGCTGACAGTTCCTTGTCAAGTAGATGCTTAGAATTGATTAATAGACGATTTGGGATGGCCTGATTAACAGAGGCGACGATCCATTCAAAGGCGGCAACATCTTAATCATGATCAAACAAAGCGTATCACGGTATGATTGATTTCAGTTAAGACACAATTACGAAATATACAGCGGGACCACTTTCTAGGGCTAAGCACGCCACACACATTTAGTTCTCGTTTATGTAGAAGAGAGAAAGAGGAAGGAAGAAGTAAAAATGAGGATGGCGGCATGTAATGCGATTAATTCAAATGTAGGGTGATTTATGAGAGCGTTCATATAAGCGGAACAGGTTTCTTAACCGTAGCCGGCTCCACGCAAATGAGCCACCAACAACAGCCACCTGTGGCCATTGACAAGTAGTTGACATGGTTTTTAATACGTGCACGTGTATGTATAAACTAGCGATAGACGTGTAGCATTTGGCCACTCGCGACTCGGTGTCAGCTACACGCCACCCGTGGCGGCCATTCGCTACACAAAACGCCCGTGACACGCCGCTCCGGCCCCCTCTTACCTCTCAAATTGTTGCGGTCACAAACCCATTTGCGCAATACCAAAGAAGGTGGCAAGCAACAGCCACATGTGACTGTAGTTAGTGGATCATTTGCGCACAGCTTAAAGTGTGACTGTGATTTGAGTTGGCACTACAGTATACTCCGTCGCGACCGAAGTGGATGATTAAACTGACAACCCGATTAGCGCAGTGGCGTAGCTTTGCGGTTTTAGAGAAATTTGAATTCGATTGCTTTTCATTGACTTGCCTTTAGCTTTGTCCAAAAATAGCCTCTGGATGGAGGAAGTCCCTTACTTTAAAACCTCATCATCATCATCATTTCAGCCATAGGACGTCCACTGCTAAACATAGACCTCCCCCATTGATTGATTTGATTGATTGAGTCTCATGATCGTCGTCATATTTATTTACGTATGTATTTTGCCTATGTAATCTATGTATGATAGTATTTAGTTTATGTATATCGTTATTTACTGTATGTAGTTTATGCTTTTAAAAATAATTTCAAAATTACCTTTCATTTGAATTTGTATCGCCTATATCGCACCGCCCACAAAACGTCTCTGTTTAGCCTAATGGTCGACTGGTAGAGAATGCCTCATGGCATTAAGTCCACCTTTTGTATGATTTTTTTAATCTGTGCAATAAAGTCTAAATAAAAAAATAAATAAATTGACTTCCAGATCGGCCGGTTGGAAGCGGCCTGCATCCAGCGTCTTCTTGCGCCCCCTATCAGGTCGTCTGACCACCTTGTGAGTGAACGTCCTACGCTGCGCTTGCCGGTACGCGGCCTCCATTTTAGAACCTTTCTGCCCCATTGGCCGTCAGTTCTACGTGCTATGTGCCCTAAAACCTAATTAAGAACAATTGGGTTTTTTAGTGCGTATTGATTATTGTTATTTACCCCCCGAAAACAAATTGCTAGCGCAGAATATACCAGGGTCGGTATATTCTGCGCTAGAAAACATGTAACTTCAAACACGCAAAACCTCTTTCGAGCACCACGCTGAAAAAAATATTGAATTGATGACTGAGTTGATTACTGAATTGATAAAAACATAGCCTTGATTAGCCATCAGCTAACTAAGCTAAGTTTTTAATAATTCATTAAAAACAAAGTAATAAAAATGATAAATGTTCGTTTTTCTTGAAGGACATCGAAATTTATATCATTGCACTCACTTCATCTAATCAGGTAGCTTGATTGTTTCTATGAAGTGGCTTGCTCATGCAAATAATTCTTGATACAGTTGACTAGCACTTAAATGAATTTAAGTTGCTTGATAACATCGCGTAATCAACACAACTTTATCGCTGGAATCGTACTGCATTGTACGTTCGTCTAAACATACTTGATACCCGTAAACATAATTTTAATTATTTTTATTTTCTCAGTGCAGAATCAGCCCATAAGGTTTGCGTTTTTGTCTGTGCACGTTGCATTTTTAGGGACTCACCTTTTTCACCAGAAGAAATCCCAGGATAATATCACGTCTTTGAAAGGCTTAGTCCACAGTTTCTGAAAAAGGTGAATAATATTGTGTAAGCGGTGTCAAACTCTATACTGAATACTAGCATAAATTAATGAAGTACTACTGTAATAAACCTCTATTTTGTAGTTAATATATTGTTATGTGTGGGAATCGGTTGGCTGGTGTACCTTCAGGCGGTACGCGTGTAAATCGGAAAGTTAACGCACTGATTTTCATTATCTCCTGTCAACGATTAAGGAAATATATATTTTTCTTCATGGTTTAATTCCCTACATGCTAAGACTGTAAAATAATATCACAATCAATATCATAATTTTTTGCACAGAATTTTTGTAACAATGTTTCTGAATAGACCTGCAGCTAGTATTTGTATTTTATGTACTGTAAAAATACCTTTTTTCTACAGGTTTCAAGAGATTATTCAGGTCTCAATTGAAAGTCAAATTGTTTTCACACAATGAATGTACGGGTAAAAAGATTTAACAATAAAAATAGAAGTAGAAAAATAGTGTAAAACCTTGTTTTAAAAAAATAGTTGATCCCAATATTAATATACAAAATTAAAACCTGGCTTAAGCGGCTTTTGCTGAGTGGAAATAATAAGCTTTCTCATGGGAACACTCAAACACGCAAAAAGGTGAAATATTTCGTGATGAATATTGTATAGTCAGCTACTTAGTTAACCAGCTTAAATAAGGTTCTATATTATTTCAAAGTCATACCTACTTCATACTAATATTATAAATGCGAAAGTAACTCTGTCTGTCTGTTTGTAACGTTTTCACGCTTAAGCCGCTAAACTAATTTTAATGTATTTTAGTATAGAGATAAATAGGACCTTAGAAAAGGACATGGGCAACTTTTTGTCGTAAAAGCTGAACCCATTTTGATGAAATTTTGTACGGCAAAAGCTTAAACCCTCCTAAGCGAGTTAAACCGCGGGCACACTAGTAATAAAATAATGAACAAAATAATAGTATATTTGACCCAGACCACACATCAATTATCATGGTCTCAAAGTAAGGAATTAACATCGTCGTGTTACGAGGTACCAGACCATTAATTTTTGCTTGGGTAGTCTCCCAGCGCACCCAGACACAAGTCAATTAAGTACCATACTACCGGTAATTTGTATTTTTATTATTTATTATACAATTATTTTTATTAGTTGTAGCATGATTGATACAGTAAGTAAACTAAAGATAGTTAAACAATCCAATTAACCTGTAAAACTATAGCGTCAATACATACAAATAAAATGTTTCATTATAAAATAAAAATGTGTTTAATTATAAAATTTCATAAAAGATAATTAACGTCAGACCCTTTTCTCAACGAGCGAGCGAGACAGAAAAGCGCTGTTGTCAATTTGCGCATCCTTAATACACTAATAATACAATTTTGGGTTTAAATTAAACAGGCGTTTCGAATTTTGTATTTTTATTTGGTTTTTGGATTTTGAATTGATTATTTTCGTAAGTTGACTTTTTTATTTTAATCTATTAATGATGTAGATAAACGGGCTTAAGGCAATGCCCTTTGTTATTTTAGATACCTCTGTTATGTAATATAGGTAAGGCAGGACCCAAAACTAGGCCTATTTGTTGCAATAAATACCTACACTCTAATGGGTCGTTCGCAGCGGGACGTACCTATATAGGCATACTTGACTTTATAATGGGTCGTTAGGGTAAGTTTCTAATTTTTTGTGAAAATTAAATATTTTTTTTGCTTTCTATGGAAATAAGAGTAGTCACGCTTTACGATTATGTCGTGTCGTCGTGTCGTCACATGACTAACAACTCGCTCGACTGGAATTCATGCAAAGTTTGGTGATTTTCTTATGAATCGCATCATCAGAACTTGACAGTATTTATATGGGACCATTCCAAGAGTATTCCCTTTCGAACAAAAAAAGAATTATCGAAATCGGTTAACATGGTAACAAATAATCGCTGAACATACATAAAAAAGATCCCGACGAATTGAGAACCGTATCCTTTTTTGTAGTCGGTTAATAAAAGAGAATTATATAAATCATAAATTTTAATTCATCACACTACCATTAAATATTTCTGCTACGCCTAGTGGTTGACGGGTTGAAATGGTCCTCAGGCATAGAGTTTGTAAATTGTACATTTCCTTGGTGCATTATTATTTTATTTTTTTTTCAAATTATATAACCTTTGTTTACCTGTTTTTCGTGGGTAAAACATAGCATTTGACACTCAATCTCCGACACAATTTCGTTCAGAAGCCGAGATTGGCACAAGGCAGAAAAAATGTAATCACAATAACGTAATCAAAACAATGCGGCAACTAGAGAAAATGAAACCAATTTTGCTACACAAACAAAATGAAAGAGTGAAAACAAAAAACACATATGTAATGAAGTCGGGGGAGACAAAATTGAGTAAGCTCAAGTCGATTTTTTGGGTCACGTGGCTTTTAAGCCGAATCAGTCTTCACAGGTAATGGAGACAATAGGCTTTAAGGAAAAAATAGAGTCCCCTTTATCGAGGGGGTGACATATTCCGATTGTCACTTGTTCTATTTTTCCAGCGATTTTGTTCGTGTGGTTCAAAAAATCTTTTTGTTTTACTTAAACTGATTTTTTATTGATAGAAAATTTCAGAAATTAAACGACTATTATAAATCAAAATTAAAATAATTAAACTGAATTAGATGTGATTACATTAGACATGATTGAATTCAACATTGTGATTGAAATTAGATATTGAATAGATTGTTTTGATGTGATTTAAAAGAAATTAAACGAGGTTTTTCTAGTTGTACATTGTCTACTAAACTATGATTGTGTGTGTTAGAGACCAACAAATTTTCAGTGTGTAGTATCGTTATAATTCGGTGTTATATAGATAAATCTTTAACTTTCTCTGTGTATTTCGTCCCCTATTTGATTTGATTTGACAAAAAATATTACGACAGTTAGAAATAGTTGGTTTAAAATAATATTATTAAAGTATTACAAAAGGAATTGATTCCTTTTGGAACCTAGCATATGTTTCAAAAACTATGTATACAGGGTTATTTTTAAAACATCAATAGCCTCCTAGGGACTGATTCTGGTGCTCATTTACAACAACGTTTTCTATGGAACCAACATTAAAATCTTAGAAAAAAAAATCACTGCTCCATACAAACGGAAAAAGTTGTTGAATCTGTGCACCAGAATCAGCTCCTAGGAGGTTGTTGATTGATGTTTTAAATATAACCCTGTATAGTTGATAAAGAGGTATTGCAATGAGTAACTCGGCACGTTTCCTCGGCTAATGAATTAGATATTGCAGCATAAAGAAAACTCTGCTTTCAATGTTTTCGCCATCAATATTTCTCTGGCAGTCGGACGAAGTAGTGAAACTGTGTCTGTTTCGCTACATTTAGCTAGCTGACACAGCCTAAAAAGTTCTTCATTCTTGTTGCTCTGTTCTTAGCTGGGACTGGTTTCTTCAAACTTATTTTAAATACCTGTCGATTTTAGGTTGTCTTTTCAAACAATTGTATCTCGAGGCTGTATCTCAATTCATACCTCAAAAAGAACGAAATACAAAATTACCGATCAGCTGTTATACGTATACGATTTGCATGGGGAAGTTACAAATAGTGATTTTGATTGTTCGCACCAGGACCCTTATATGATGTTTATTAAAATAAAAATTATTGATAATAATCGTAAAAGGGTCAAGAAAGCCCTCTTTATAAATTGGCAAGCGTCCAGATCTCCTGAAGACCACGACGCGTACAAGGGTGCAAAACGCGCTGCTAAGAGAGCTGTAGCCAGAGCCAGGCGAGACCACTTTCATACGCTCTATGACAAGTTGGAATCGTCTGAGGGGCATAAGCTAATCTATAAGTTAGCGCGCTCCAGGGTCAAAGCGGCACAGGATATTTCCCAGTGCCGCTGTGTTAAAGACCCTGGGGGCAACCTGCTTTTCGAGGACCTCGCGGTGAAGGAGAGATGGCGCTCTTATTTCCATGAGCTGCTGAATAAGCAGCACAAACAGGTGTAGCCACCGGACCTCCCTCCAAATCAGGGACTAGTACAACCGGTAACGTCTGAAGAAGTCCAGTTTGCTCTTTGCCGCATGAAGAATCGTAAAGCTGTCGGAGCCGATGGAGTCCCAATCGAAGCCTGGAAGGCGATGGGCCCTCTTGGTGTGGACATCCTAACCTACCTTTACAACCGGATACTCTTAAGCGGGCTGATCCCGAGCCAATGGGGAATGAGTATTATTACTCCGGTCTTCAAAGGCAAGGGATCAGTGCAAGAGTGCGGCAACTACCGCGGTATAAAGGTCATGTCCCACACCATGAAGCTCCTTGAGCGGATTGTGGACTCCCGGATCCGACAGGAGTGTGATGTCTCGGAGTGTCAATATGGGTTTCGTCCTGGCAACGGTACTATGGACCCTGTTTTCGCCCTAAGGACCGTCATGGAGAGATACAGGACGAAGAACACGACTCTGCACTTGCTCTTTCTTGATCTGCAGAAGGCCTTCGACTGTGTCCCTCGAGTGGGGATCTGGTGGGCACTGAGATCCTTGATGGACTTATGTCCATCATTAGGCCTGTCCTTTTATATGGCAGCAAAGCATGGCTGCTACTTGAGCGACACAAGCAGGAGCTGCGTGTCACGGAGATGAATATGCTGAGGTGGATGAGCGGAGTCACGCGAAAGGACCGCGTGAGGATCTCGCGCATCCGCGGTAGCCTTCGTGTCTGTGATATTGCAAACAAACTGCAGGAGAGTCGCCTACGCTGGTACGGCCATGTTTTGCGGAAACCGGCAAGCTACGTAGAAAACAAATGTCTGGCCATGCCGCCACCGCCAGGTCCTGGCAAAAGGGGTAGACCCAAGAGATGCTGGCTTGACGTTGTGAGGGCTGACATGCGTGCCAATGATCTCACAACTAGAGATGCTCAAGACCGTGCGAAGTGGAGGAGTAAATCAAGGAAAGCGGACCCTGGGCTCCAAAGCAATAGCTTTGGACGCAACCGGGATTGACCGTATAGATGAAGAAGAAGAATCGTAAAAGGTGGACTGAGTGAGACTGAGCCCAAAGGCAATGATAATGACAAAAGAAAATGATTTCTTGACAAAAAAATTTAGTTGTGATAGGCTCCTTACTGATATTATAAGTGACATTCTAAAAACCTCAAGTCAAATTGTTATCTTATTGTAGTTTTTGTAACTAAGTTCTTTCATATCAAATATGGTTAAAAGAAAAATGACGAATCAAGTGAAGTGGCTCTTAATTCATTCAGGGCTGTGGCTACATTTAGCCAGCAGAGCTCGCTCGGTACATTTCATTAGTGCCCTCCCCCTCTAATATTGTTCTTCTGTTTATTGTGTCTACGTATAGTTTAATTAATTTGTCTTATTGACTTTTATTGTGTTCCAAAAAGAAGGCATTTTTGCGCCAATATGAATCTCTCATGCCAGTTTGTTGGCTCAGCTTTTCAATTATTTAGTAAAACAATCCTACATGTTTACTTTTTGCGGTAATAAAAACAATGTAAAATATAAAAGCTAATTACTTAACTGTAAAAATATTATGACTTTAATGTACTTTTCAATTTTATTTTCTTTACTGTTTGTTTTGAGTGTTTTGATTCGTTTGTATTATTTTTTTTGTAATTTTGTCTCCTTTTGAGTTCTGAACATTGTCATAATCACAATCACCCTACGTCAGCCTATTACTGCTGGATATAGGCCTCTCCCATTGCACGCCACTGGGCTTGATCCTCGGCTATGCTTTTCCATTCGTTATTGAATATTGACATAATTATCATTATTATCATAAATCTCTGGTCCAATAACATTTATCAACTATCTGTTACACTTGTATGTGTTGGTGAAATCTCATGAATGATCTAATTTCATAACCCTTCAGCTCAGCAAAAAAAAGACAGCTGGAAAGGGCTATGCTCGGCGTTTCTTTGCGAGATCGAACCAGAAATAAGGAGATCCGTAAACAAACAAAAGTCGCTGACATAGCCCATAGGACGAAGAACTGTGTAAATTTTGTATACTGACGGTCGATGGGGCAGAAAGGTTTTAGAATAGGGCCACGTACCAGCAAGCGCAGCATAGGACGTTCTCGTTTACCCACAAGGTGGACAGACGACCTAGTTATGGTTGCAGGCCGCTTCCAACAGGCGAACCTGGAAGTCATTGGGGGAGGTCTATGTTCAGCAGTGGGCATTCTATAGCTGAAATGATGATGAAAGTAGAAGATAATATGCAGTCATAAAATATGCACTATACTTACATCAAAATCACTTCTCTCTACTCTCACTTGTGGCGCTTCATATGGCACAAAAAAAACTAACTTTGACTTGGCCTACATGCATACTTGTAAAATCAATAACAAGATTGACCGTTGAAAATAGCCCCACAGAAAAGAATTCATAAGGACTTGTGAGGTCAATGATAGGTTTTAAGTCTAGTCTATGTAAACTAAAATACTTCAAAATGATCGCAACGGCTTGGGACATTTTGTTTCAGACAATAAGTAAGTCTATTATTTTGTTTTTTATTATTTGGTTGTTTATTTACAAAAATGTCTTCAAAATGAAATTATAATTATCCTTGTTATAAAAATGTATGTTCTACTTACTTATGATGAAATAAAAAAATAATACGTTAGCTTGTAGACAGTAGACAGCATACAGGAATGTTTATAAGAAAATATTTCATTACTTTCACAGGAAAACAAGTCTTCAGAAAATATAATGTCACAAAACAATTTCCAATCTTTGGGAAGAGTATCCTACAATTCGCGACTAATAATAGCACACCCTGGCTCAATACTTTCGCGATTATGTAAATAACATGGCACATTTATTTATTTATAAACACGCTCGACGTGACTTTACGATATTTTTATCGCAAGTTATTGGCTTGAGATACCACGGCGCGCGTTACGTAATGCCGCCCCACTGGAAGGGACGTATTTTGCCAAAGAGGAATTGCGCACACTTGGTGCTGTACTAAAACTTTTCATTGTAACATCTTAACTTATGCAATATAGCGTTCTCCTCCTTTAATACTTTCCACGACGCTCGATTACATTTAACGACGCGATCTGGATGAATTTTCTTATTTACTGTAAGCCAGCAGAAAATCGGATCCGGCAATTTTTAGACAGAGCGATTTCACACAAGAAGTGCTTGATAGACAAAGTTTAGCGTGTTATTCCGTTCTTGTGTTATAAACAAAGAAAACTGAGACAGGCAGACAAAAGTGGGGTTGCGAAGACTTGAAATCAATGTTCATATTCTCAGAGACCAAAATACTTGTAATTATAGCGTTTTTTATTTATCCGAAGTAAATATAAATAAGGTGATGAACGGATAAAAACGTATTGGTAGGTATTGGGTTTGATCTTAGCAAAACGTCTTACGGGGCATCAAAACAATCAGTTAAATAAAATCGTAATATTCTTAATATGTTTTTTATCAACGATCTAAAGTAAATTTTTTCGTCTGAGCCGATCGAAAATATTATTTATTTAATTTTACAGTGTTTATCACACAAAAATTACAGTTATAATATTTTAAAATACTTCTTACAAAAAATAGGCTCAAGACAGTAATCTTAAAACGTGTGTAGGTACACATTCACAACTATTTAACAAAAATCTTTGTTTATGGGCAATTTTAATTACGCAACTATTTTGAACTGAGCAAAACGCCGTACAGTACCAAAACAAGCACGTCTTATTTATCAGATTTTGTAACGCCATTTTTGAAATTTGATTTGCATTCTATTTTTCGACGTCATATCATCATCATCATTTCAGCCATAGGACGTCCACTGCTGAACATAGGCCTCCCCCATTGACTTCCAGATTGGCCTGCATCCAGCGTCTTCCTGCGACCCTTACCAGGTCGTCTGACCACCTTGTGAGTGGAGTCCTACGCTGCGGTTGCCGGTACAAGGCCTCCATTCTAGAACCTTTCTGCCTCATCGGTCGTCAGTTCTACGTGCTATTTGACCCCGCCCACTGCCACTTCAGCTTGCTAATCCGTTGGGCTATGTCAGCGACTTTTGTTTGTTTACGAATCTCCTCATCGTCATAATATACTAAAACAAAAACCCTCTGTTGGTTTAATTGTGATTTAGACATTAATTTCAAAAATTGATTAGGTGTTTTCGAACCAGTGTAATTTCAAGTTTTTTTTTGTTTAAAAATCAATAAAATAATTTTAAATTTCTAAAGTTTTTATCATTTTGACTTGGACTAAATAAACCTTTTTTAATTTTAATTTTATAAGACTGATTTGTTATAATAACTCTCATTTTGTATGAAGCTCTTATTATTGACATATTCATATTTGTCTTCAGTTTAGATAATTTGTATATATCATTTATTTAAAAAAATAAGGTTATACTATATTCGACTCGCTGTAGTCATTTCACCTAGCCAAAGTAGCTAGGTAGGTAATTAACCTCTAGTTATTAAAGTTTGATTTAAAAGAGGGAGAGCATACATTGCAGTGCTGAGAAAAGGAAAACCTATGCATGTTTGTATATTTGCTTTGTTCACTTTTAACTTATTTATTACACATAAAGGTGGATTTGCTGTTTTAATCAACGTTATATTGAGGTAGATAATATCCCCTAAGATCGACCGCGCCCATACTAGTCCGTCATTAAACGCAACAATGCGCCCCAGGGTATTGTCAGGCTTTTGTCCATTTTAGTAGGTTATTGATGACGTAGATATTGACACTTGGGTATCGATCCAGGTAATTTCAATAACCCATCGACAAAAAGCCCAACGCTGTCACGGGCGTAATTTAATTTCAGCCTAAACGGTTTCAGGGAGTGGTCATTATAGACCCGAAAGTGAACGATTTCGGAACGTGATCGCCATTAGCTATCGAGATAGCAAGTAGAGGCTTTGATAACGTGTTTCAAGTGATAATGTTTGTTTATTCCTAAGGTTCAAATTGCTTAACAACACATTTTGTATCCTATGTTAAAAAAAATACCACATCTACTAAATGATTGTTTGAATGCGTGTTTCCAAAGTATACATAGTTATTATTGTGTATCTGGTTACTTATGATGAAAAAAAAACAACATTAGCTAAACAACATCATTCTCTAAGCAATATTGAAATAATCACAAAATCAGATTGTATGCACGTCGTTATGGTCGAGGCAGATGACGATTTTGTACCGAAAGAAAAATAATTTTGTTGCGATTTCAATATTTATTTATTCCATTATTCTAAATTGTATTTCACCAGCTGATTATGCATGTTTTTTTACTAATTCTGTGGATATAACAAACTACTACACATTAAAAAATATTATTTTGACAATATTATCATCGTTTGGGTATTTTGAATAAGATGTAGGATTCCAACTCAATGAATTTATTGGACAAAGATTAGTGTAGGTATAGTGGTACTCATTAATAAATTAAATACCTATTATCTTTTTAAGGCTATAACTATAACATATTGATTATTTCAAATACATTTAATTGTAATGACATATAAACTATAGAATAAACCAATGTCGCATAATAATCTTAAATAAACCAATGTCGCTCAATAATCGTAACAATTAATGTATACGACACGCATTCTTCAGCCATGTTGTTAATATCGTAGTCCAAGCGCTGAAAACTTTTAGTATACATTAATAATAAGAAACTATGTTTTACGACATAGAATAGAAGCCCAAATTCTGTAAATAGGCCAAACCACTCAGAGCAAATGGCATGCTAATTATTATTAATGATAGGTGGTAGCTTAATATCGGAGAAGTAGCCTTTAATGAAACCCATACCCACTATTTTTATGCAATTTATATTATTGTGTAGCTAATAAATTGTGATAGGTGTATATAAAAAAGTATTTTTTATCATTACTGCAAATTGCATGATAGTAATTGGATAAGATTTAAGCGGTTTTTTTATAAAATTCCTTTTTTTTATAATGTACTAATCTATAATTTTAATCTTTACTTACCGTGATTATTGTGTGGCTTTAAAAAATTAAATTTTGTAAATGACTACAGGAAAAATACATCCACAAAAAAAGTTTTTTTAACATGTGGTTGATGGAAAAATTATTTTACTCAATTGACGAAAAACTTGGCATACCGGACTTAGTGTCACTCTCTCTGAGGTCTCGGTTTCGATTCCCGATCGGGTAATGCAGAAAAATAACTTTTTTGTATTGTCTCGGGTCTGGGTGTTGTGGTACCGTCGTTTCTGAGTGCTTAAGCTACTTACTATAGGATCAGAGCCATGTATGTGGTATTGTCTGATGGTTTATTTATTATTTTAATTCTTTAAAATCCAGGATGTTATAAACGATTTTTTTGCAAATGTCTAACTGTTTTATAGTATGCTATACGCGATATTTTAGTTAATATACATTCAAGTTATTAATAATATTAGGTATAATTTGTATGCCATACTATCTATGGTGTAATGTGTAATTTTTTGTATTAGCGAAATACGTCTAATAATATTATTACTCAATAATACTCAATAATACTCAATAATACTCATTTATTTTGTACATAGGCCCTCTTCCGGGCACTTATACACGTCCCAAAAGTATAGCTTAGTCCTACCACCGCTTCGGGACTACATATTGGCTGGTGATGAGAAGAAACGGCGCAACAACTCAGTCAGCCTTATTTTACATGAAATACAGTTTACAAGACATGTAGTAAGTGTGAGCCAAGCAGGTTAAGTCCATGCACTCTTGTCGTTTAAATAATTGTCTATTTTATAATATCCTTTTTTCATAAGGATTTTTTTAATGTGAATTTTGAATTCATGTACAGGTAATTCAACAAGAGTACGTGGTACTTTATTGAAAAATTTAATACATTTCCCCAAGAATGAATCACCAACTTTGTGTAGTCTGAAGCTCGGAACGGCAAGATTATTTTTATTTCGAGTATTATATTGATGAAAATCACTTTTTAGGCTAAACAAACTAAGATTTTTTCGAACGTACATAATATTTTCAAAAATGTATTGAGAGGCTACTGTTAATATATTAATATCTTTAAAAATCTCCCTCAGTGAGTCACGAGGTCCAAGACAGTATATGGCGCGTACGGCTCTTTTCTGCAACACAAAGATTGATTCAATGTCAGTATTAATAAACCGTATGCATGGTCTGCCGATTTCTCTCTCTTTTGCCCTGATCCTGGCCAACTGTGCTATTGTCGGTCATAACCGCTTAAGATGCGAGAGGTTTTTGCCCTACATACTAATAATAAATAAGCATTAAGTCCACCTTTTGTATGAGTTTTTAAATCTGTGCAATAAAGTCTTAATAAATCAATAGATGATTCTAATTCATATAGATATCATTATAAAAGGTGTTTTCTGAGATTAAGTATTGCAAAAGGTTACGAGTGCGATTCCCGCTTAGGGTCAATTAAAAAAACAGTTTTTTCTAAATTTGCTCTTGTCTGGATGTGCTAGGAGAGGCCCTTGCCAAGAAAACATTTTCTGGTACCATGTAAGGGATGTTAACTCCATTTGATATGTTATCGGGTAGTTTAATATGTTTTATATGTATTTTAGAGGCGTCTGTAAATATCAGTTAAAACAAGGATATTAATAGAAGGAGATTTTGTTGGAAGATTTCATACAAGTTTCAATGTAAGCTCAAGTTTTGAACAAGGCCAAAGTAGATTTCAAAGTTCAGAACATTAATAACAACATTCTTCATACCTTTGTCTTTCAAGTTTGAAATCTTCGATGAATATTACGCCTCATCATATTAAAATTGTTGTACGATAGTTTTAAATCTTCTTGTTAAATCATTTGACGTGGTTTAATTAAGAATACTAACTTACCTACGTTTATATTAGAATATTCTACCGGTATAATTTTCTTAAGGGAGATCACTCAATGAGGTAAATTGATCATCTTATCAATTTACCTCATTCAGTCATATTTGGGCGAAAATATCATGTTTGAATGAACTAGTCATTTAAGATCAACTATTCAATTTAGTTCATTATTTACTTAGTCACCCATAAGGTCGACAGACAACCTGGTAAAAAATGCAGGAAACCGCTGGATGCAGGCCGCTTCCAACCGGCCAATCTGGACATCACTAGGCCTATGTTCAGCAGTGGACGTCTTGACTGAAATGATGATAATGATAAGTCATTTTGGTAAACTGATTATTACGAGTTTTTTTTTTGGTAGAACGTATATTATTGCAGCCGCAAATCAAATTCTGATTGGCATACACAGCAAACCAGAGTCGCTTTATAAGATTTCGCACGAAGACGCTGCTGCCCGTCTCGTGCTACAGGAATTAGTCGTCTTTTACGACACGCCTTCTGTTGGCGGTAGGGAAGTGTATTTTTTACGGCCGTACCCACACGGCACCATACGGCAAATAAATAAATGAAGGTTGCTTACTACATAAAAAAATGTTTACTACTTACTTACGATGTGATATTTTGATTAACGATAGCTTGTTTTTAATTTTAACATTCAGTCAGATTTTCATAATTTTATCTAATGCATACATGTATTATAAAAGCAAAATTCTGTATGCTAAATCTTTTTTAAGTAACAAGAACATCATGTTTATGCCGACCGCAATAGACCCTTTTGGCACTTTAAAAAAATCCGGACTTAGGACGCCTCGAGAGCTACAATTAGGTACACAGCGGAGTGTCGTAATCCTTATAAAATATATGAGCAGTGGTGTAAATCTGGCATGCGGGCCGCTTGCCAAATTCATTCGCATTGCAGAATGATGAGCTATAAAACGTGACGCTTATTACAACAGTTGTATAGTTAGTTGGTCTTGATAACATTTCCGTAACTTGACTAAAAGTCAGGACAAATTCCCGTCATTTAAAAGCAGTTTTGTTATAATTATAACCAAAAACTATATTCTCGGAAACTAAAAAAATAATGCGAATATAGTTTATTAGAATAAAAATAACATTCGATTGAAAATTGAATAAACCAAAATTACGGTTTTGTTTTTTTTATACATCTATCTTCAGTCACATTAAACTTTTTGACAATTTGACGTCATATTGCCTATAAGTTAATACGAGTACCTACCGTTTTTTTATCGAAACTGGATTTTAATTGCAATTTAACTATGGAAAAGTGGCATCTGGAATCGCAATAGGAACCATTCAGTCTTGCTACAGTTGAACTAAGACTTAGACCACTGTCGCGCTCACCACACCACTCAGGTAAAGCGTAATCTAAAAGTTAGCTAAGCCGTGGCCACCATTTTCTGGAAGGTTAAGAATATCGGACAGTTGTATCATCGGTTCCTTAATGCCCGAACCGTAGGAGTATTCAGAGCTTAATGATACCACCTCTTTATTTCCTCTGAGAATATAATTTATGAGTGGGTGTGCCGCAGCAGTACCTGTTACCACTTGTCCATATGGACTATTCACAATGTAAGTACATTGTGATAGTCCATACCGCTCCTGAAATTAATTATGATGCTCGACTACAGTTTCAAGTTGCGACCTTGTTCACACTCTAACTTTTTCGTTAAAAGCATTTTAATTGGATACAAACTTTTTTTTACATTTTATGCAAACTTGATTGATGAAGCCACATCCATTTATCGAGTTGTGGCTTACCAGTTCTGCTTTGTTTGGAGCTGTAATTGGTATCAGTATGCAAAAGTGGCCTCTCAAACTCAGCGATGTTCCCTCTCTCGCGATTAATCATAACGTTCACAATTCAACCTACTAAAACTCCAAGTTGCAGCCCCTAGTGACATTTGGAGCATGAAATGTTAATTTATTTTAAAAGATAAATCGTTGCCGCTAAAGTGTTAACAATCCAAGTGAAAAAGTTTCGTCGGCTTGAGTGATGTTCATTAAGTTCATTAGTACTTTTAATTTTCAGTAACGATTTAAGTTAAAAGCTTTTGAGCAAATATCCTTTAGGTAAACGTCCGTCTCTTAAGTAATATTTTAAAAGTTACTTAAAATTTAAATGTGAAGTAAACGCAATTTTGTAAAGATTCGCAAGGTTAATTTTTATAATTCAATCAACCAGTTTAGGAGGGGAGATCAGGTATAATTGATTATGGGGGTAGGTTGACTAACGGTAAAAAAAATGCCTTTTTGAAAGTTTTGTATTATATAACTGGGTGAAAAAATCTATTTCCTCTCTCCGCTCAGTCGCCGGAGACGCGGCATTGCGTTTCTCGCGCCTAGTTTAATGATGCAACATTGACAAATAAGTTAAGTTCTTGACAGTTAGTCAACCTAGACCTATAGTCTTCACTATATCACTTCACTTTCACCTATAGTCTCTATATTAGGTTTTAGATATAAAAGGATTTTTTTAAAATTTTGTTTATTGATCGGAATAATTATTTTTCTTAATACTGATATCATAATAGACACTTAAAATTGCTAAGTTAAGCGATCTTCACTAGAACAAGCAAAAATAATACCAAAATAATTAATTTCGTTGTAAAAAAAACGTATAAATTAAACAGTTTATTATGTTAAACGAAGAAAACACTTACAGCTTATGCTTCTCATAAATTTCAACAACTATTAAATCGAACAAAAAACACTTTTATTTAAGTTGATTAGCACTTAGATTATAATATGATTCTACCCGTCGATTTGTTTATTGATTATACAATTGGTGACGTAGTATAAAATCAGATTTCATCGGCGGTTGCCAAATGAAACCTAATATTTTCAGCGCCTTATTTGCAACCTTAGGTTTTTTTTTAAGATTAGTAAATACATGCAAACCATAGCCCAATATTTTGTTTAGACGTTTAATATTGCACATTTGCAACTAAAACCATTTTTTATTTATAAAATTATGAATCCCGCCACAATCGATTCACGAAAAGTGTTTGCCTTATCAATTTCAAGCAACTAAATCTTTCTTTTAAATTAATTTAATTACTGAAAAAAAAAGCCAAAATATCAGACTTATACGTCAGGATACGTTTTTTTCTGTGCCATGTGGGGACGGTCATTAAGAATACACTTGCCCACCGCCAACAGTAGGCGTTTCGTAAAAGGCGACTAATTCCGAAAGGCATTCCGTAAGGCACAAGACGGACGTAGCGTCTGCGTGCGATATTTTATTTTAAAAAACTGCCATTGTCAGCCCGCCTGCCAAGCGTGGCGAGTATTGGCAAGCCCCTCCGATGATAGGTCATTGGGAGCGGCCTATGTTCAGCAGTAGACTTCTTATGGCTGAAATTATGATGATGATGACGTTTCATCTTTATCAAACTTGAAAAATAATAAATCTCAAATCAGCCCAATCTAAAAATATGTTTCTTAATTGGTATTATTACGGCCAAGTGATCGCTACCGAGTCATCAGATTAACTTAAATGCATATTAGCATAAGCCGAGTGCCTAAGACCAGCGGCCAATTGGACTGTATTGATTGAGATACAGTTTGACATTGCAATTAGCGATCGTTTGTCAGCAAGTCTGCTTCAGGCATAGTCAGACCACAAATGCTGAAAAAAACTAATTGACATCATTTAATAAATACAGCAATTTTCTCAATAAGTTAACATCGAGATTTCTAAACAAAAAGTAGCTTTAAAAATCTGGTTACGTTAATCTACATGATTTTACAGAAAGACGTACAATTTAGTCGCGCTTATCGCTTATAGCGATCTCTTCCAGATAACCTTCAGGTGTAGAGATAAATAATGATGAGTCTGGATGAGCCATAGCAAAACATATTTCAGCTAACATACTGTTTGCCTACATAACCCCATTTTCCGGACTTATGAATTAGTGGAAGTAATCATCTCGTCCGACCTGTTATAACGTTAGTCTTCTCTGGCAATAAGTGTCTATTATTAAACAAAATGAGTGGCTGTTCGATTTTGGACTTTAAGCAGTTGTTGTAAGGAAGAAATTGGATGTTTATCAGTGCATGCTAGTGATTAGATGACACAAACGCGGCTTATTAACCATGGTTGATTGCTGTGGTAAATTGGATGGGGAGTATACAGTAGAACTACTAATCATGCTACCTGGAATACTATAAATGTTCCGCTAATGTTCCATGCAAGGGATAGTTCAATTCAATCAATATTGCACTGAAATTATACCAAATCTGTAATCTAATGACCTATAAGAGCGAGACCCTGACGCATTTTTAGGCTATTCTGCTCATATTTAGAAATACTTGAACTGCGGAAAAGATTGTGAACTCAAAAAAAAAAGTTATTGTCCAGTGCTGGATGATCGAATGGAATTCTGCAAAATACATTTAGATTTATTGATTTCCCTATAATTTTGTCCTATACTAAAAGTTGTTCATAAACGAAGGTATACGATATTAAAAGAGAGCCCTGTAAAAGAGAGTCGTATGTTAAAGTCAACCTTTTACTTGTTATCCTTACTGCTGCCCTTTTGCGCGAAAGAGGACCTAAACAGGGCAACGAGCAACACTTTGGAAGTCTAGGTCGAGTCCAAGTTCTGGTCAGATTCCATCAAGAAATAGTGTTAAAACTAAGAAGATGAATAAGTAACCTTATATCCTGAAATACCATCTCAAAAAACTTGTGTAATCTTAGCGAGATTCAAAGTGCATTTTCTATGATATTACCTTTAGATGTTTGCTTTCACCCTTTCATTGCAGCTCAGGCAGTATTTAATTTCAAAGCACCTTTTATACTGGTTATCGGAGCCCCATAGAAAATGTCTCTGTACAGTGACTGGTATAAGCGACGGATATAATATTAGATGACGGTGGTAACTATTCAGTATCAAAGGTTTTAACAATGGTCCACCTCGGATATCGTAATAATAAAATTCTTTAGCCCATTCTACAAAATTCTTCTTAAAGCGGTTTCTCTACTCTTTTAAAAATGTGGATTTCTTTATTTTGTAATCGCCTAACTCATACACATTATGAGAGATTCTGATCAAATAATCTATTGTCGATTCTTACATCTTACAATATTGGCCACACTATTGACATATTTTGATAGATGTAACAATCCTATTTTACTCGATTACGTGTTAGTTAATCCTTTAACGCAGTTGGTAATCATAAAAAACTGTTGATAACAAGTTATGGAACTCATAGCTCCTCTTCACTTTTCCATTTGAAATCTGCATCGGGCAAATTTTAAACAAGAAAAGAGCTGAAACATAAAATATGTCGTAAAACATGATTTATGTATATCGCGAAGACATTATTTTGTATTTTACGAGGCGTAAAATAACCTGGTACTGTGAGGCCGACTCATTTTAGGTATACTTTTGTTTTATGAATGGTTCAATTTCAATAAAAATTGTAACATGTTTTATTTGACAAAAAAGTAGAAAAGTATATATTTTTAATAGTATCAATACTATTATTACAATATTGGTAAATAGGAGTATTTTTGTATTCTAATTCTTCACGAGTGTTGCTAAAGTGTTTTGCCTGCGAAAAAATATTTACACATTGTTTTCATTAATGATAAAAAAAAATGTTTTGCCATGCTTTGGTAAACCAAATAACTGTAACTAATGACAACAGTTTCACGTCAATAGAAACAGCTAACAATGCATGTGGTTGTAATGACAAATTGGAACCCGAAACGATACGCTCCTATCCTTTGCGTGACAAGTCATGGGTTAACTAGCCCATTTCAGACGTCATCGCTAACAAAGGGGTTAACTGAGTCAATTAGCCATCGAAAACATTGCCGGGTGACATTTAGAGCCAGGGCGGGACTCTATTTGTCATTAATTTCGGGAATGAGGTGACAGGAACACAGGCGCGGTTGGCACTCAAATTAATATTTGTATCACTATTAGCTGTTAGAGACTTGGGATTTGCTAACTAGCTAAAAGCTTTTAGGTATGTAAGCAATATAATTTAATGGGCATGTCTACGCATAGTGAACAATAAGCGGCTGCTAGATAAATTATATTATGTTTACTCAAGATTATGAGTAACTTTTACTGTAATTTATGTCTAGTGTGTCAGTCGGAATTAATTTATTTTTGTTTCCAAATAAATCCTTACGATATGTAAAATCAATAAATCAAAACTTTTATCATCATTTCTGCTTTCCACGAAGTCATTTGGTCCCAAAACTTGAAACTTTGTATGGATGAAGGTTACTTTTAGTTTATGTTTTGCGAAATTCGACCTCCAAGGGATGAAAAGGGCTGCGAAAGTTTCGAAGATTCACTTACCTAATGTAGCATGTTTGGATCCCGTGGGCGACCCTGGCATCTGTGATTCAACCCAAGTTACAATGCAAAAGTTCGAGGTCAATTTACTAAAAAGAGCTCTACCTGTGTTGGAATAATGTTATCTTTGACTATAATATTTTATGAATTTAATATCACTGTACTGATAAGTCATAAAATCATATTCAGAGCAAAATTTTATTAAATAATGTAATACATTGACAGCACCACCTGGACTTCACTATTTGGCCAATGAATTGCAGGTTAAAAATAATGTCGCTATCCTATTATATTAAACATACACCCAAGAACTTGGCTAAACAATCTTATTTAATTTAACAGAGTAATAATAATGACATGTTAATTCATACCTTGCAATCAGTTCGAACTTATAATCATTAAAATTGAATATTAAGACAATAGAAGATAGCAACCAAGAAAAAGTCTTTGCCTTAATATTGTTCATCAAAATATACAAAACTTTTCCGGCAAATAACTGGAAATTTCATTATATTTACAAGACATGAATAAACATGTTAATTGTCTAACTGAGAACTGGCTTAAGAAATATGAAGTGCTTATAGGTATTAAAAATTGGGAAGTCTTGTTAGAGAGTCAGCTATCCGAGAGATCGTTGTTTCCGATTTCCGTAACACAAGTGCTTTGGCTACTTACCATAGGATCAAATCAATGTATGTGATGTTGTTTAATATTTATTTATGAATATTATGGTACTCTCTAAAACATTTACCTATTTACACTGACATTGTTAAAATAACGATCTAACTCGCTTCACTGTGGAAGTCATGCGAATTAACTCACCAATTATAAAATCGCTTCGAAAGCAAATAATTGTATTTATGATCTCTCATGCATTCAACGCACAGGGACGAACTAGAATACTAGGCAAGTATTCTAATGAAAATGGATTTGATTAACTAGTTGCGTGTTAGGGAGAATTCATTAAACAAAACGTTAATTAGCAAATTGAACTAAAATCTGTTTTACTATTTGTCAGTTGGCATTTCACACAGCAATTTCGATAGTATCCATGCGGCAAGTAAATAAAGGCCTACGGTTTCCGCTGTGAAAACTGTTTCAGAGATGAGTTTTGGCACAAATTTTGCATAATAACCCGCGATATTCGCTGCGCGAGACGACGGTATAAGTGCAGCTACGATGACTAGCACTATTTGTTTTGGGCTTTCGACGTTTCATTGCTGCATTTGCTGCGAACGCAACGCCACCCGGAAACTACTAATTTGCACGTTGCTGCTTATGATGACGTTGTAACGATACAGCGGGTTAATTTACAACTTCGAACAAAGTGAATGTTCTTCTTCATCATTTTATAGTCTAACTCGTCAGTCCTACCAACATGAGACACTTATTAAAAATGACACTGTTACGCGGTCTCATGAGACATTAGACATGAGAGAGATGAGGTGTTGACAAGTTAATTTAAATAAATACAATTTATTTTAATAACTTTTGTTATAGATTGGACATAAAGAACTTCTATAGTCGATCTTATTAATTTTGTAAAAAATAAAATAAAAAAAAAATAAAAAAATAGGGACAAATGTATGGTTAAAGATAACAAAACAATTATTTCGTTCTCTTTGAGGTCTTCTAACGCAAGGTATACATATTATTAATACGTATTATTAACAAACTATTAACTACTGCAAATTCAGAGTTGCGTCTTTCTAAAACTCAGAGACGGCTTAATAAGGCGCAAGTTACAACAACATTCAGGTACTTAATTCTTACATAGAACCTTATAATGATGAAGTTAAAAACTAGATACGAAATAATATTGTAATTTGAGTCCATTATTACATTATCAATGTGTTCCTTTAAAAAGTTAGTGGGTGAAAAGCCAAACACAAAAATTTTCTAGCAGAGCATTTTGTTGATTTGTATACGAATCCCGGGAGATGTGTCCTGTGACCCTCCAATATGGTATTCAAATATTCTGTTTTAGTCATTATTTACACATTTTCGGGTAGAATTTTTAGTACATTCGAAATTACAAAATAAATATAATTTTAGTATTGAAAGATTTAAAATACCTTTAATAAAATGGGGACAGAATTGGTGTGTAATTTTAATTGCAATGTTTGTGAAAATAGTATCCATTGATAGTTATCTTATTGCGTTTTATCTTTACATTACCTGTGCCATCACCAAAAAAACAACAAATTGTGTGGGACCTAATATAATAATATAATAAAAATAAAATATTTCTTTATTGCTCAGTAAATTTTACAAGTGGTTAGGTGAGACAGCTCCAGGAAGTAATTGGATACTTGTGTCGGAGTGACTCGCTCTTGACTTAGTGCTAGTACTTAGTTATTGAGCTTTTACAAAACAATTGCATATTGCATTAACTTAAATACATAACAGTAGCTTTTAAAGAATTTTACTTGTTATTAATGTACTTAGTAGGTATGGAACATATGTATTTTACAACAAGCTTTGGACATTTTATATAATATTATACATATGTATACGTGTGTGTGTGTGTGTGTGTGTGTGTGTTTGTGTGTGTGTGTGTGTGTGTGTAAATACGTGTTTTGTAGGGGTACGATGATAGATGCACCAGAGTATCTAGTACCTTCAACTCAATCTTTTTAGAATTCTTTCGGTTTCATCGTGAGTTAATGTAGTAAGCCATTTGAGCACAGTATGTTTACATTCGTATCTTAGCATAGGGTAAATATTAAGCTTACGGTTTATGATGTTGTAGATATAGACGCTCTGCGAAGCAAACTGGCGTTGAGCAAATACAGTGCGTCGCGGGAAAGAGAATGCCACTGTGGTTCTCCTCCTACCTAGCAACTTGGAAGGATCGAAAGGCAAGGTTTTATGGACCTGTAGAATAGTGTTTTGGACGTACAGTTTCCTTACCGATAGCAGATCCCCCAGTTTGTAAAGATGTTCTGTTGGGTATCTGTACGGCTTAAAATACATTAGTTTTAAGAGGGATCTTTGCGCTCTCTCTATGTCCAAGAATTTGCCCGCTGTGGCACCACCCCACACCGGGATACAGTACGATATGATCGACTGCACAAGAGATATGTAGATCTTATTTAGGAGCTCACGGGACATGACATATCGCAGAGATTTAAAAATCCAAATAAGCTTTCTTATTCTGCCTGTTACCAGGTCAATGTGCTGGTGCCATGACAGTCGTTGATCCAAGAGAGTACCAAGGTATTTAGTAAACACTACTTTTTGGATCTGAGGACAATTACAAGTCATGGATGTCGCATAAGATAATATATAATAACAAGCATATTCAATAGCATATACACAAGTAATTTATTACCATGCTATCATAATTGGTAAGAGACTTTTTGTCTTTACTGCATACTTAGTGATTTCTATAAATGTTAATGTGTTATTTTATATTAACCTAACCTAGATTTATAAAATATAGCGTGGAATAGTTGCTTCTTTTATAAGCTCAGCTTTCGTCCCAGCGAAATTCGTACCTCCCCTTCATACGTTTTTTTGTGAATTTAGTAGGTAATAGTTATTCTGCTATTCGGGGCGGAGACAAATTCAACAAACCAAAGATCATAAAAATCGGTCCAGCCGTTCTTGATTTATAAATAGTGTAACTAACCCGACTTTGTTTCATATATTATATAGATAGATTGTGGAAATAAACCTCTTGTTTATGATGAATGATGACACGTCATCCTCTCCTAATAAAACTGAAGAATCGGATTCACCTTAGTCTTAATTCTGAATCCTGGCTAACCCAACGCAATTTATTAAAACTTCTTTATTTAATCTTGCAAGTTATAATTTTTGCGGAAAACTTCAACGAAAGTTGAAGATAAAAGAAACAAAACAGCGGAAAGCTTTTTCAGGTTGTTATCAAAGGCCATTATCTCTTGACCTGAAAAGTGGAATTATATTTTGTTTCTTCTTATAAGGAGTAAATAAGTTAGCAAGAGCGGAGACGTAATTTAAAAGTTACATCCAAGTGGTCGGCCTTCCAAAGCTTGCTTAACGAGTCCCGAATATGATTTAGCTACAAGGATGAGAATGCTTAAATTCGGAACGAAAAATGGCAAAATCTATTGGTAAGTATTGTTTTTACCGCTCTCATTAAGTATATAATATTTTTATTGCTGCTGTAATTGATATATGATATTTTTGAATAGACTTGACAAACGCAGCTTATGTTAAACGCAAAACTACTAGCCGAGGATTGGGCTTACTGGCGTGCATTTGGAGAGGCCGAATCTGTAGTTGTGGCCTGATATGGGCTGATAAAGATAATTATGAAGCGTATCTTGAATGTATGTAGTGCCTATACAAACCTTAGTTTCGCTTTCATTCATACTAATATTGTACAGGCGTCTGTCTGTTACGTTTTCACGCCTAAACCGATAAAAATTCAGGTAATCCTGGGGCTTAACTGATCTAGATTATAGCCATTAGACTCCTTATTCTTATCACGGTTAGGGCCCAGAACTAAACTCGTGCAGGGGATCTTAATTTGTGGTTCTATATTGGTAGCATATTCTACCCATTTTAACCATTGCACTTCCTAGTGTATAATATCTTTTAACATTATTAAAACTGTACCTGTACCTCGTGAATAAATGAACTTGGTCAAACAAAAGGGAAATAAAGCGAAGTGTCTCGCGACGAATAGAACAGGAGCTACGTTTTTAATTTAGCAAAAGCTCTAATTAATAATAACGATGGCAAGGGACACATTATTAGCATTATTTACATGACAACGAAATTAAAAATGAGCTCTCGTTTCCGTTCTATCCATTTGCTTAATGGACTTATACGGCACAAGGGAGTCGCGTACCAACTTTCATCATACTAAAAGCAACGCACGGAAAATGCCCTCGGATTAATAAACTTCATATTTTCTGTTCTTTGAGAGCTATTTCTGTTTGCCGTATTATGAGCTGGACAAAATTCGGAAATCGCTGTTACATGTAGGTATTATTGATTTGAAAAATATTCAACCATTTGTTGGCGTGGAAATGATAAAACCTTAATCAATCAATTGGAATTCCTCTGTAGGCTTATTAGGTTAACTTACCTTCGTGTGCCGATGTCGATCCTCGATAACTATGTTGTTATAATTATGTCGTCGACATAGAGTACAGTCGTTAACAATGCGAATCGCTCGACGTTGGCTTGACGACACGCACTATTCAATACAATCGTTTAACAAAGCTCCCTAAAATGCAACTGTATCCATAATCTGTAAACGTTGTGGATGTTTACATAAATTCACAACGTTTACTGACTTGACTCTGCTTCGTGTATGTTGCTGCATACAGATAATCACAAAGTGACTGAGAATCATTCCATTGCATATTGCAATTCATATTTATTTGCATATTACTGAAAAATTTGTTTGGCAATATGTGACTTCTCTGGAGTGGTCTTTGACAATAGGCCAATACATTAAAAACCTATCAGATAAAGTGCATCGCCAGCTTAAGATAAGCCGTAAGTTGAAAGGTTCATGTACATTACAGATTTGAAGTTATTTGGGCCTAATATTGAGGGTTGTGATATTTTTAATTTGTGTAACACAAAAAATTTAAAATATTTTCGAGACAACCATTAAAGTATCACCTTTTTAACAAAAAAAGGATGAATGAAATCGGTGATTTACAACTAAGTACCTACATATATTTACTTTCATTCCCTCTCCCGAAGGAACCGATCCTATGTCCTACCTCATAGTATGAACTCAGATTATGCCAAGTTTAATTTAAATTCATTCAGCAGTTTCGACGTGATGTGCAGCCAAGGTACAGGCTAGGATCTATATCTTTAGACTTTCAATGTACCGAATTTGACCTCTTAATAAAACTGTTATTGCATAGATTCTATAGATTATAGTGTTAAGTAGAGACAACAAATGTTGCTGTTCTGTGCTATTTATTAATTGCCATAACAAAGAAAGTTATAAACACAACTTCTTTTAGGTACATCACTATTTTGTCAATGTTTTATACAATGAGATTTTTTTATTAACATGAATATATATATTTTATAAATCGAACCAGCATAAGTTGCTCTCGCAGCGCTATCGATTTAAATTTCTAAAGATTCAATGAAAGCCCAATGAACGTCTCAAAACTTAGCATGCCGTTCGTCTACATTCGACCTAATAACAAACTGCGCTCACACAGTCTCCAGATATCCATAATTAAATTCTAGTTAGGAAGTAAGTACGCCTTGGGCTGAGAGTAGCTTTCCAGAAATGAAATTTAACAATTCACACTAAGTTCTAACTAGTGCGAAACCCCAACTTAGAATAATAGAACAAGAATAATAGAATAGGCTACGAGACGTCAAAAGCAGTCTTTGTCATACACTACAATGTACATTGGTATTATTGTTACAAACCACATAATTATTTAACATGTTTCACTTTTAAATATTAATATGAACAATGTTTACAAAGTTGCGTCGTCCATCCAATAGCAAGAAGAATGTCGAGGAAAGTCACGGTTTGAGGAATTAAAAACGATATATTATAACTATATATACTCGTACTATGCTACGAAAATTGTAATGTATTAAAAAAGAAAAGCAAGCCTTTACACGCCCTACTGCAGGGCACACAACTGACCTTCACTTTGATGTGGTCTGGGTCTTACCCGCTACGTTGGCCCTGAACTGATTGATGAAAAGGTTCTGAAAGACAAGTGTTTTCCCTTACTATCAGATGTATCTGACTAGCCTCAATATTCATCATCATCATTTCATAGAGGGCGTCTACTGTTGAACATAACCCTCCCCCAGTGACTTCCAGATTTGCCTTAGAAACGGCCTGCATCCAGCGGCTTCCTGCAACCTTTACCGGGTCGTCTGTCTACCTTGTGGGTCGTCTTACGTTGCATTTGCCGATACATGGCCTCCATTCTCGAACCTTTCTGCCCCATCGGCCATCGGTTCTACGTGCTATGTGCCCTGCCCACTGTTAGCTTGCTAATCCGTTTGGCTATGTCAGCCTTTTTTTTTCGTTAACAAATCTCGGCATTTCTGATCTGACCTCGCAAAGAAACACCGAGCATAGCCCTTTTCATAGCACGCTGTGCAACCTTGAGTTTTTTTATGAGGCCCATAGTGAGAGGCCACGTTTCAGTTCCATATGTCATCACTAATATTGCTAGTTAAATAATGATATGGCGGGAATTGTCACCTATCCAGTGCCGACCGCGGCGTAAGCCAAGAGCGCGGTCTTAACGCGGCTATTGTGATAAGAGTACCTTAAAGTACAATTTAAAGCGTTTTTTGGCGGTTTCAAATTTCGACGTAAAATTTTAATTTTGTATTGCACTTTGCAAATTATAGTTGAATAACAGTGCCAGCGGCTTAGCCGATGTAAGTACAATACTTCTTTAGGGGGAGGATTAAAAAAAAGTTGCTTGTCCATTAAGGTTCAAGTTTTAGTGACAAATAAAGTTACTTTTTTGTAAATTTTTTTATTCTATTGGTTTATGCACTACTATAATTTAAAACTACACTATCATAACTATAAAATTAAGTTCACAATTAATTAAAGGTAAACACCGTATGCATAAAATAATCTAATCAAGACAAAAGCTTTTTAATTTGTCAAATACTTTTTCATTACTCATACTCGGAAAGTAGGTCTGGCCTGCTTGCCTGAGGAGCGGAGTGAAAGTAAGTAATACTTAAGTAGTAAATAATACAGCCCTAAGAAGAATCGTTTATCACATTTATATTGAACCATGTTCCAACTTTCTATACAGCCTCAAAATTAGTAAGTAAGTGTTATAAAGAATATATATTTTTAATTATTATTATACCTACTTTAAAATACTTTCAACTATTTCTTTAAAATAACATAGATTTGGGCAAAATAATTACCATTTTTTCAATGATAAAGAAAAAATAATAAAAGAAAATAAAAATAAAACGGCTACAGAATTTTTTTTTGCGGGAAAGCGGCAATCCGATCTTCTTTTTTTTTGTGTTGTAGAGTTTTAATAATTTTTGCTCATTTTTTTCATTTTTTCTTCAGCTAATTCATGTTTTTATTTTTACTTTCCTTGTATTCGTAATGAAAAACACTGTGTTTACCTCGGGTTAAGGACTTATTTAGTCCCTCTAACTATTGGCGTCTCGGTAGGTTAAGTTACTTTCATCTCTTGGTTAACAATGTACTTTTTATTACTCATACTCGGAAAGTCGGTCTGAAGTTGCTTGAGGAGTGGGTTGAAAGTAATAATTTTCAGCCCTAGGGAGAATCGTTTTCAACTGACAGCTGTCAAATTATAAAAAGAAAAAACTAGTTCTATTTTTACATTTCTATTGAACCATGTTGCAACTTAATATGTATGTGTATAATAACAGCGCGATGTAAAATTGAATTAAGTAACATCTATATATATAAAAGAAGAAACTGACTGACTGACTGACTGACTGACTGACATATCAACGCACAGCCCAAACCGCTGGTGCTAGAGATTCCAAATTTGGCATGTAGGTTTCTTATAAGGTCTAGGGGTGCACTAAGAAAGGGTTTTTCAAAATTCACCCTCTGAAGGGGTGAAATGGGGGCCCAAAGTTTGTATGGGGAAACAAGATTAGTTAGACTATTTTATTCGAAACTTCACAGGAGTATTCCTAACAATAAATGATTAAACACGTGTTTCAGGTTTTTTGCGAAATCCACCCCTAAAGGGGGTAAAAGGGGTGACAAAGTCTGAAAATCAACATGGGTATTGTTTCTATGGTTTATCGGGTCGCTGATTACGAAAACAACAACAGTTTTAAAATACAACGTTGCGGACGTAAAATATCATCCCCCTGTTGGGGTGCGATGGGGTTGAAATGTCTAAATATTAATATGGGTGTCGATTTTATGGTTTTTTGGGATGTTAATTACGAAAATGACGTCGATTTGGAAATTTAATATTGTGGCCATAAAAAATTTTTGAATTCAACCCTTAAGTAGGGTAAAAGAGGGAAGAAACTTTGTATATCAGTTATCTATTTATATAAAATGGTAAACTGACTCATTGTTGATATATCAATGCACAGCCTTACCTTACCTTATACAGTGTTGACATCCAGAAAGGTTTTTTGGAAATTATAGCTTAAGTTAATTATAGGGTAAAATAGGGGATGAAAATTTAATGAAAGCATATCAGTTTCAAGTAATAATTTTAAAATTTAGTATTTATGGTGACGATTGAAAATAAATTTATGTATTACAGCGTTTTTGATTATTCAACTCCTGAAGGGGTAAAAAAGGAAATTAATTTGTGTCTTGAAAATCCTTCATTTTAAAAGTTATAATCACTAAACTTATGTTTATAGTAAACTTACTCAACTTAAATTGGTTGTGTTAGAATTTCAAAAGGGATAAAATTTTGTTATTGTCGAATTAATAATCACCAAGTCGAGATAATTCTTGACTTATGGTTGCAAACTAACCCAACATACATTGTTATTTTCACTCGGCTGCCGTAGGAGGGGTTATATTTTTCGAGCGTATGTATGTGTGTTTATAATTTTTTGGCACGCTATACAGCCTAAGCCGTTAGAGATGTATTTCATCATATGAGATTCTTTTCAGTTGTGGAAGTGACATAAAGTATATCGTTATCCGGAATTCCCATGGGACATAGGAATTACGCGGGAAACTCTGATCTCTAATGCTACTTACCTGATATCAACCCTCGATGAAGGTCTGCTTTAGATTAGTTTAAATGCTGTTGAAGTGTTCCAGTGACGTCGCTTGGGGTCTACGGGGGCCAAAATTTTGTTTATTTTGAGCTAGGACGCACCGTTTTCGAGATATCAAGGCGCTGCGTACACGACGTAGCAGGGCGGGCCGGACAATTTCGCCGCGAACAATAGACCAAAGGGAATCGTATACCGCAACGCACACGGCGGTCAATAAGACCACCCCGCACCGCGGCATGTCCGTGGCTGCCCGCCGTGGATCGCACAAACCAGTTTGTATACACTAAAGCAGACGGCGGCGCGGGCGGCTAGCTTAGTCTGCGCCGTTTACTAGAATGGTTGTCCTGAACTGACCGTCGTGTACGTTGAGTACGCGGCGCGGGCAGCCGCGGGCATCGATGAGCAGACGCGGTTTTTATTGCTTCACGGTCAAAAAGACCGCACCACTGCGATGTATGCGCAGCACCTTACTCAATTCTATATTAATTAATCTATATACATATATAAAAGGCAAAAGTGATTGACTGAAGTATCAACGCACAGTCAAACCGCGGGTTTTAGAGATTCTAAATTTGACACGTAGGTTTTTTATAAAATCTAGGGATCACTAAGAAAGGACTTTTTAAAATTCATCCCCTAAAGGGGTGAAATAGGGGTCCAAAGTTTGTATGGGTAAAAGATTAGTCAGACTCTTTTATCCGAAACTTCACAGGAGTAAGTTCTCCTTACGATAAATGAGTAAACATGTGTTTCAGATTTTTTGAAACGTCAACCCCTAAAGAGGGGAAGGGGGCTGACAAAGTCTGGAAATCAACATGGGTATTGTTTCTATGGTTTATTGGGTCGCTGATTACGAAAACAACGATTTGAAAATTTAACGTTGCGGACGTGAAATCCATCTCCCCTGTTGGGATGCGATGGAGTTGAAATGTCTATCAATATGGGTGTAGATTTCATGGTTTTTTGGTACTTTGATTTTTAAATTTAATATTGTGAACATAAAAATTCTTGAAATTATTTGTGCCAAATTGCAATTCAATCGGTCTAGTAATTTCGGAGCTAATTGGTTGCAACAGACGGACTAACAGACAGCCATACGTGATCCCAACACAAAGGTTATATTTTTGCATTTGATGTATAGAACGAGACCCGCATATCCTAAAATTGATAAATCACTATATTATATCATATCATATCGCGTTTTGATGGTCATGCTAGGGGGGCTGTATTAGTAAAAAATATTGTCTATAAAGAAGTTTTTTAGAGTTTTTTTTAAATTACTGAGTTTGACATTCATACTTTCACTCAAAATCAAAACTAACGCGAGCGAAGCCGCGGGCAAAAGCTAGTAGTAACATAAAGTTATGTTATTAATTAAAGATTTGTTTCAGTGACTTTAATATAAGTTTACTTTCAACAATTTCTTTAAAATATCAGATTTGGGCAATGATGAAAATGAAAAATAATGGCTGAAAGCTGGCCTGCCACAGAAAAAAAATAGGCGGGAAAGCAGCAATCCGATCTTCATTTGTTTTTTTGAGTAATAGAACGTAGTTTTTTTCTTCAGCTAATTCATGTTTTTATTTTTACTTTTCTTGTATTCGTAATGAAAAGCACAGTGTTTACCACGGGTTAAAGACTTATTTAGTCCCTCGAACTAAATAAGTTACTTTCACCCCTAGGTTAACAATGTACTATTTCATGTATTTATTATTAACGATTCAACGATAACGATAAATAAAATGATTCAGGTAAATTGTTAGAGTCATACCTCACAGATAGAATTCAAAAAGTTAATGTCAATGGAACTGACTCTTCTGGAGCTTCAATACGCATTGGTGTGCCCCAGGGCTCTATATTGGGACCTCTATTATTCCTAATCTATATAAATGACCTTCCTTACTTCACTAAAGATCTTTGTGAGATAGTATTGTTTGCAGATGATACATCATTGATTTTTAAAACTGACAGAGGTAAAGCTGCCTTTGACGATGTAAATAGTGCTCTCTCTCAAGTAGTACGCTGGTTTACAGCTAACAACCTGTTGCTAAATGCAAACAAAACTAAATGCATTAAATTCACTATGCCCAATGTGAGGCAGGTCAGTACGCATATTAATATGTCAGACGATCACATAGATGCAGTCGATTCCACAATTTTTTTGGGAATTACATTAGACTACCGGCTCCAATGGGGTCCCCATATAGTTGCCCTGTCAGGAAGGCTCAGTTCAGCGGCTTATGCAGTGAGGAAAATAAGGCTTTTAACTGATGTCGAAACGGCAAGACTAGTATACTTTAGTTATTTTCATAGTTTGTTGTCGTATGGTTTACTGCTATGGGGCTCTGCTGCTGACATTGAATCAATATTTGTGTTGCAGAAAAGAGCCGTACGTGCAATATACTGTCTTGGACCTCGTGACTCTCTGAGGGAGATTTTTAAAGATATTAATATATTAACAGTAGCCTCTCAATACATTTTTAAAAATATTATGTACGTTCGAAAAAATCTAAGTTTGTTTAGCTTAAAAAGTGATTTTCATCATTATAATACTCGTAATAAAAATAAACTTGCCGTTCCGAGCTTCAGACTTCACAAAGTTGGTAATTCATTCTTGGGGAAATGTATTAATTTTTTTAATAAAGTTCCACAGACTCTTGTTGAACTACCTGTACGTACATGAGTTCAAAATTCACATTTAAAAAAACCTTATGAAAAAAGGGTATTATAAGGTAGACGATTTTTTGAACGACAAGAATGCATGGACTTAACCTGCTTAGCTCGCACTTACTTCATGTCTTGTAATTGTATTTCCTGTAAAAAAGGCTGACAAAAGTGACTGAGTTTGTTGCGCCGTTTCTTCTCATCACCAGCCGATAGGTAGTCCCGAAGCGGTGGTAGGGTAAAGCTATATTTTGGGACGTGTATAAGTGCCCGGAAGAGGGCCTATATACTGAATAAATGAGTATTATTGAGTATTATTGAGTAAACCCTTATTTTTAATAAATTTTTAATATTAGTATTAATTTAATTATAACTTTAAATAACGTTACAGCTGAAACCTCAAAAGTCGTTTTTATTATCACAGGTCTATAAAATACATGTACAAAAACTGGCTCAGTAATTGATTAATTATTTTGAAATTTATAAAATAGATTCATCAAGTGAAAACCCAGATGTGCCAGCTGTTACTTAGTTTAAAGTTGAAATGTGCTAAAAAATGATGTATGACATTTTAATATCATAATTGAACCAGTGTTGTGATACGAGAAGTAAAGTAAAACATGGAAAACGATGTATACTTACGCAATAAAACAAAATTAGTACTTTTTAATAGGCAATAGGTACTAGAAAAAAAAAACATGTAATGTCTGCACTAACAAAAGAATAATCACCAGGTGAGAGAGCCCCGCTGGCTTTCTGAACTACATTTAAGTGCCGCGTCAGAATATGAAATTCAGACTCAAGAGTGATGCACCCAGAGTAAGTCGTTACAAACTCGTTTAGTTACTGCATTTACATTTGCAGCTATACAGACCAAGTCATTGCACCTGAGAGCAGTTAGAATAACAACTTCAGCGCATGAATTTATCAAAATTTAATACATCAACATTTGAATGCTTTTAATGCTGTAGATATTTTGTAACAAGACAGTGGTTCCTTGTTACATAAAGCATTAAAACTAGTGGCATTAATCAACATCATCATCATCATTTCAGCCATAGGACGTCCACAGGAGTGACATTGCTGTTGATATGTTTCAGTGTTTCTGATTTTACAACAACACTTCAAAGTAATTGTTTTGATCGCAACACACATGGTTTTGGCGACAGACTATGATAATAGACCTACGTGTTTTTTACCGTTTTTCAACTCTTGGCGTAAAATAGCTATTATATTTTATTATTGTCACTAACAAATCCAAATAGATGTTAAATCTAAATGTTTAGAGAAATATTATGACTATTGAGCGTATGTGTGTGTACAAAAGGGCAAGTCAATGGGAGTAAATTTATTTTGTTCTAATATTAGGACTTATTCGTCAACTGGCGCGTGTGAAACTCGCGTATCGCGCGAGTTGGCACCTTCCGAATTTACCTATTTTTTTTGTCGTCAACTCGCTTGATCATAAAATCTGTCAGATTTATGTACAGTTAGTTACAAAAGAGTTTCAATAAATTCAATATAGGTACCTACTATAAATGTATACGACTTCAGTTTAAAAATAAAACAAAATATACATACTTACATTGTTTATTTTCCTTAATAATTATCAACATTAACTACTTACTAAGCATGTAAACTGTTTAGAACTAAGCAAAAAAACAACAATATGATATAATGTGATAAAAGCTAATTTTGAGCTAAGCCAAGCTGCTTTCGCAAATTTTCATGATAAATTACTTAAAACATACTAATCATAAGTAAGTATATAAAACCAAAGCTAGAAAAAGCAATGAAAACAAGTAAACCAATGAGCTAATAATTACTTAATCTTCTTAATATTTAAAACTAAGTCGGGTTTGTTACAATTCGAGAACGGCTGGACCGATTATTATTAGGCTATATACATATTGTTAGGCTTATATAATCAAAGTACGAGTACTTGTTTGAAGGATCATAATATTTTTAGAGTGTATCCAAAAAAGTTAAATAATTATAAACTTACCCCCATAGTACATCAAAATCACTAAAAACTTCCTCATTTCAATATTTTCACTCGGCAAACGGCATTCTCAAATACTTAAAAAACATGTAATACACTCTGTGAATGCACTGTTAGCGTTAGCTTAGTTAATGCAGCACTAACGTCATTAAAAGAATGACGTCTTAATCAGTTTGCATCATGAATTAGAAGGAGATAGCGCTATGATAGCGGTGTGTTGCTCACGGACTACGATGACGCCATACGAGACAGTATGCGAAATCGGCCGCGTCCCCCTTGCCTCATCCAGCTCTAAATCGAAATCTAAGCAGATGGTCGGTATGAAACAGAATCAGGCAACGCGAGCCAAGCCGCGGGCAATAGATAGTTGTTTATAGTTTTTGGTTTCAATACCTTTTCATTTGATTGTACTTTATATAGGCGCGCGAGTTGACGACAAAAAAATAGGTAAATTCGGAAGGTGCCAACTCGCGCGCTCGCGCGAGTTTCACACGCGCCAGTTGACGAATAAGTCAATAATAGTACTGTGAGTCTATTTTCGAACTGTTTTTTTCTATTCTGCGTCTCAGGAGGTTAAACGTGGAAAGCTGAACATTAACAGTATCCGAAACTATAAAGTTAGCCTCTTTAGCATACAATCTTTTTTGTCAAAAAAAAACAAAAAAATATATCTGAAAACAGAAGTAATCAGAATAAACATAGATCTTTATGTGAAAAGCGCACTTGCAAATTATTATCTAATTATTTTATCTTCGCAGAATAGACGTTTTATAAATTATTTGAAACGTTGGGATAAAAGAGATAAGGGAATATCTATGAACACCAAATTCTGGCCAGTTGGCCGAGTCATCTTTTTCTCACGGGTATTATTGCCGTTTTGAAACAGAGTCGGGTGATTTTGCATAATTTTCTCAATGATTTATCCATCTACTGGTCTAATGGAATAACGAAGTAGAACCAAACCGATCACACCGGCCCCGGCCTATGAATTTCAGATTTTTATTTTGATAGATTTGAAAAAAGGTATTTTTGCGCCTTTTTTATACATCTAAGCGGATTATTCTTTATGGAATTTTAGGATATTGTTTTTATTAAGGCCTAGAAAGTATTTATTATTTTTATCAAAATTATTAAGCAAGAAATCTAATCATAACAAGGGTTTGAAAATAAATCCATTTTTATTGTAAAGCGAGGAACTATCTCTCTGTGTTATGAGGCACCAAACAACGACTTATTGCTTTGCGCACCTCAGCACACCTAGACAACAAGCCCGATTGAGAACAGATACAATTAGTTTTAAGGAAAGAAATAATTTAAGCTTTAACGCAAATTAAAAGCTGCTGATATTTATTTGTGTTTTTTCTCTCTTAAACAGTCTATGTTTTATACATTTTCTCTGGTGTTACCGAAAAATCGATAGTTGAACGCCAAATTCATCTATACGATCGATAGGAAAATCGATAGTATCGATACTATCGATAGTATTGATATCTCTTTTACTGCAATACTATCGGTAAACAGCAATACTATCGATATTATCGATAGTTTTGATCGCTGCCAACTAATGAACTATCGATACTATCGATAGTATTGCTCTTTAATATCGAGAAGACTATCGATAGTTTTGTACTATCGATAGTGAGCTTTAATTCAAAAGTATTGCCACCTAAGAATTCAAAGAATTGCCATTTTTATTTTAAAAAAAAAACTAAACGTACGTTTAAATAAAGTCAAATACACTAGTTAATTAATTTGATTTCTTGAATATACCACTACCACATTACGCCTGCATACTGAATGCAATACTATTGAAATAAATATCACTATCGATAGAATCGATACTATCGATAGTCTATTAGATATTGAAGAGCAATACTATCGATAGAATCGATAGTTCACGATAGTGTCGCAATAAAAGAGATATGGATACTATCGATACTATCGATAGTATCGATAGAATCGGTAGACTATCGATAGTATCGTTTTTCCTTCAACTATCGATAGACAATCGATATTGACCTATCAAGCGACAACACTAATTTTCTCCACACAGAGTAGACAGTACTTAGACCGCTAAACTGGCTCTGATTTATTTTCGTTTAATTCCTCTTTACAAACCGCGTCTTGTCCAATTTTTGCCACAAATTGATGAAGACATTATGTTTAAGACGAGTAATATAAAAACGTCTCGCGGTAGAAAGATAAATGTAGAGACTTTTTAATTTAGTTTCGGAATACATTATACCGACTTACCTAATTTTTAAGGAATTACAAAAACATTTTTGGATTCTTTTCTACAGGGAAAAGAAACATTTTAATACAAAAGCCTAATAATTTTTATGTTTTGAGGTCTATGTTTTGCTGTAGACATCCTTGACCGAAATGATGATGAGTGTTTTTGTTTGAGTTTGTATTGCTTTTTTTTAGTTGTATTGCCTGACTATTAAATAAATAAGTTCTTCTAAAAATTAACTACAATAATTATCTAGCCTCAAATTAACAGATTTTTTATATGGCAACAAGATTACCGATAGTTATTATTATACATTGGCTCCTGAGCACGAGTATTAGTACCTGTAATAATAATCGTGCTCATCACACAAATACTAGCCCCTCGCCAGATTCAAACCCGTTATCATAGTCTGGAGCGCGAACCATTAGTCATGAGACCAAGGCGGTCCAAATCAAATATTATGCGTACATACAAATAGGTACCTATATGTATGTTCGGTTACGGTAAGCAAGGTTAACCTATCGAATTAAACAGTTTTTTTTAACGCCTATTGTTGCGGTTTGATATTAAGATATTGTAACTTATATCTCGTTGCCTGTAATATTATATTACAACTAAATACCAAATGTTTACCATTACTATGAGTAATGAAGCTTTTTTGTTAGACGCTTAAAATACGACCTAACGTTAAAATATTAATGATTCAGTGGCAAGCATTCAGGTTTAGATTGTACCAGATGTCACTCAAATATAGAACTACAAAATATGAAAATGTGTCTCTTAACTCGACGACGACCTTCGTAGCCGAGAGGCGAGCACGCCGACCTTGGCGTCGCCACCTCTGAGGTCCCAAGTTCAATTCCTGGTTGGGTCAATGTAGAAAACCAACTTTTCTATATTGCCTCGTGTCTTGGTGTTGTTGTTCCGTCTTTGTTTCTGATTTCTATAGCACAAGTGCTCTAGCAAGCAACTAGCAAGTACCTTAGGCTCAGAACGATGTATGTGATGTTGTCCAATATTTATTATTATTAATATTTACATAGTATTAACTTTTCAAACGGGTAAAACCTAAACTCGTTAGGGATATTTTAAATCAAAATGTATAAAAACAAACAAAGCGTCCCAGACACGTCCAATGTAGCATTGCGTGTGAGCGAAAATTATACATTGTTGCGGACCCAAAGTTTCATAAACTAGAAGACACATCAAATATACGAGTAGTATGTATGCCTTAAAATCTAAATAAAAGAAGTTAGGTACCTAGCACGTACCTAATGTTTGGAATCAAAATGGCAAATAATGTTTAAGTAAGTTTTTCGCATTCTATTTTGCTGTTACTAGCAACACAAAAGTCACCGAAGCTGCTAACAAAATTATTTTGAAGATGATTTTATTTGAATGCACGAAGTCTGTAGAAAGAATCCATGTTTTCTGAAAGACGGATCAAGTAGTGGTTCTACGTACAGAAAGCCTTAATGCAAAATTGGATTTCGCGGTCCATTAATTTTCAATTTGCGTGATTGCAATTTTGGAGGTTTGCTTCTTCCAAAGTCGTCTGGATTGGGGACAGAAAATAACAAAAAGGCTTTGGGAGGGGATTGGAGTGAATATATTACAAGCCAAATCTCCGCCTCTTAACTTATTTTGTAGCAGACACGAGAAATTAAACTTGTTGTTCAAGCTCTATAATACTTCATGCATTAAGTGGCTTTGTATTTTTATTACTTTTTAGGGTTCCGTCCTCCACAAAACATGGATTCTTCCTCGTGTCGATATTAATTATATTATTTGTTCCTTTTTTTATTCAATATTAGATGCTATTTATATGTTTATGTAATATTGATATTATCCTCTAGTAATCAGGCCATAAAATCAGCTCATTTTAATTGCATTTAATATTATGTAAGCTCTTGCCAGAATGGCATGTCTGTGATTATTATTATCTTTTCGAATTATTTTTCTTATTTTGAATCCCTTTTATGTAAATTTAAATATTGTGATCGTGTCAATCTTATTCGTAAATCATAATCCTATTTTATAATTGGTAACTGCGTAAAATCACAACACATTTTAGTTTTGTAATACAAATCCGGTCTCATTATTTTAGATGAAACTTACATCTTAAAAAAACTGCGGTGTCTAGATAAAATTGTCTATAACTTCAGCTGACTTAGTTTGATATTAAAGCAAAAGTAACACTTAAATTTTTATTTTATCTTTTGCATTTACAATAATGCTAGTTTATTATATCTACCCACCAGAGGCAGTTGAAAGGTAACACTACCTAGAACCTGATTAATACATTTGGCAATTAATACGTCAGGTAACGTGAGAACACTTGACCATTAACGGTTAGCATTTCAGTTAATGGATTCAGAAAATTGACTATACGAATATTAATCAAATGGATACTATAATTATTTTGACACGAGCTGTCCGAGTCTTATTTGTGTTTGTTTTGCTAGGGTTCATGAAAAAATATCTGGATAACATTAGTTGTTGTTAAATGTGTGTATCCTTGACATTTGACGTAAATAACTACAGGTGAACTTTAAACTTTTAAAGAATGTAATTACCGGCATAAATATTACTTTTTACCAACTAAACCTTTTATTTGGTTGTCAAATACGAGTATAATACACATTATAGTTCAGGCAGTTTAACTACATCATTAAGATATTAAAATAAAATATTTGCGAAAATACGCATTAAAAATTCCAAATCAAAAGAATATACTAAACTAGAAACGCATCGTAATGCGGAATAGTAACTAGCGTAATTCCTGGGTCAAAAAAAGATTATTCTATTTAGTCCGTCAGTTAGATTTTCAAAAAATATTGGACCCGTATTTTGTCTTTTGTCAATCAAACAAAAAATTACGAAGATAGAGCGCATCAAAGTGAGCACGTGACGTCACGCCTTGCAGAAAAGTGTCGCAAGGCGTGACGGTAAGCAGAACTTTAAGGCGCTATATCTTCGCGCTATAGAAAAGGGTCGAATTTTTTTTTTTAATGAAATTTTAAATTAAAAACATTATGATTTAAATTGGGAACATTTTTTATTTGTATGTTAGGACGCTATAGTATTACGTATTAACGGGAACGCCTTTCGTTAGTATTAACATACTGTAGAACTAAAAGTAGTGGTGTGGATCAATGTCAGTGTTGCTAAAGTTTCGATAGTTTTTTAAAAACTAAAAACAACTATATTATTTATATATACAGGTACTGTATAAACTACGGAGAGTGTCAATACTATCGATACTATTGTTGTTCAGAGCTTTGATAGTATCGATAGTACGCTATGCGTCAATAGTGTCGTATTATAATATCTAGATGTTGATCGATATGCCTACCAATAGTTTTGTTATTGGTCGCCATCGATAGACCTATATTCTACCGAAATGCGACTATCAATCGGCAACACTACCAAATATACAAAAATGTAAACACCACCACAAACTACTTCTACTACTGCCTACTTCTAGCTAGTTAACTATTTCATTATTTCATGTTCATTTACAAAAGTATCTAAATGTTGTTAAAGTTTTGTAGTAAGTAAGGAAGTAGTAGTAGTATATGTAGGTATATATTAATATCTTTGACGGACTATACAACAATTTACAAACTACAGCCTATTTGGAAATCCATGGTTAAGGCGAATGGGAAGGCAAGTGACCTTAAGCATTTAGCGTCAACTTGCGCGATATCTATTCCGTGCTATGCTTCTCGCAGACTAAACATCCAGCGGCGGTCAAACGGGCATGCAACGTCGCCTTTTCGTAGCGCACAAAAACGCCTGATTATTGAAATATCCGCTTATGGAAAAGTAAGCGCAAACGTGGAATCTATTACAGATCCCTAATTTGTTGATTAAATGAAAAAAAAAACACAAACAAAATGCACGTATGCTATAAATTACTATGCCAAGTGTGAAACTAAACGAAAACCTCGCTTAAAATAAAAATGTATATAAGATCGCGGTATTCGCAGAACTTTGAAATATTTCTTAGTGTTTATAAGAACTAATAAATAGTATTTAGAAACTACGAGCAATACTTCAACATTTAAGTTACGTGATATATTTTACACATGCTTACTGTAATAAGAATGTGAAATACTCCTGTGTTTATTATGTACTGTGCATTTGTATTATATTTTGTAGCAGTGAAATAAACGTCATTCATTCATTTATTCATTCACATTTCATATCCATTGTTTTCACCAGAAAACTTTCCCAAAAACACCTCTTTTACGTGTATTCTCCTTACCCGTCGCCTTAATAAAGATACACTGATATATTTTTTTCATAAAAAGTGCGCCTAACCACACCCTTGCCTAAAATGTTTGACATATAGAGCAACTTTAATATATGTATTTCATTTTCTCGTATTAGGTATACTGTCGATGTAGCTATGTTCCAAGCCATTTGTTCGAGGGACGTTTAAACGGCGAAAAAACGTGACAAGAAAACAGAACCGTCACATTAAGCTTTCTTTATTGTGCCCCTCCGGTTTGTTCTGTGTGCAGATTAAAACATGATATTTATGAGACGGGGCATTATGTGTCTGCTAAAGATGGACAGTGGTTTAATTCCGTCATTGTTGTAAATTAAACCGGCATTTTAAAGGCATCTCATTTATTTTGGTGCAAGCGATTATCTACCATATTATGCCAAGCGGAAATGCTGGCGGATTAGGTAGCGACAATCATGAAAATAAACTTTAACAACGTTGTTTTTAGTATAAACACTGTATGTAATCTATCCATTTTAAAGGCCTGCGCAGACGAGAAACTTTTGTTGGCAGACTTTTTTGGCCGCCAAAATAGATCGCTTACAATTGCATCGAGTACCGCACACTAATGAAAAGTACCGCGTACAAAAAGTCCCCCGAATAACCGAGGACGCCAAGAGATTGGACTGGACAAAAGTACGGGGGAGTCGCTGAAAAAAATTAAACTTATGTGACTAAGTGCAGCAACGCACACAGCGAACTTTAGTCTGCGTTGCGCGCTCGAGAGTGACGCTTGTATGCACGATGACCGGGCAACAAATGATTGCACACCGTGTGCGTTGAGTCCGTGGCAAGTTCTCGGCGATCATTTTTTTCACGATTTAGGAATTTTTGTCCTCTACGGACAAAAGTCCCTAGTTTGCGCAGGCCTTAAGAGTTCTTGATTGTTTTTGGATGTATGAAAAGTATTCACGATAGTTGTATAATATTATCATCATCGAACTTTTAGACTTTCAAGTAGTATAAAATGTTACGGACCAAGTGATTATATGGACATCGGGAATAAACTTTGAAAAATTCCCAATATGCGAGGCTAATACTTAAAAATATATTTTAAACTAGATATAGACATAAATAATGTTTATATCCTATTAAGCAGCATAATACAAATACATGTTTTCTCATGTTTTTAATTACGATTATAGTAAATAAATTCACCGCGCATTGCTTGTTACGCTCGCTCGGCTCGCGCATTTTGGTCGCAGTACTAACCTAACATAACCCGAAGAACTTATCCTTGTTAAATTTAATTAAATATTTCATCAACATCTACAAGTTACTAACAGTCAACCAACATACATATAAAATATACTTTCTAATTTAGTCTAAATCGCTTGTACAATATCCTCGGACCGGCGAGCTGATTGTCTTCGCACTTTCTTTTGTCCCTTTCTCGACCACCACTATGTTACTGCTTTGATTCATTGGCAGTCTTCCTTCTCGTCTAGCTGTCTAGCTTCACTTGTAACTAACTATGTAATTAAATATTGGAAGTAGTTTTTAATCTACTTCTGACGTATCGATTTAAAACTTTGTAAGTATTTGACATACGGATGACAACACAATAATTTGACATCATCATGCTGATCTGATGGCTGAGTCAGGAGGTGGATAGTGGGACTCTTTAACCACTACTAGTAAAACCTTCGTGTTTGGGCTCATTTGATTTGTTTTAACGAGTTCAATACTTAAAAGTGTGTTTTATAGATTTTAAAACAACTTTTTTAAATTGTATTCTGTTTTGTGTGAATTCATATTTCCCTCTTACATAAAGAGAGAAAAAATCACATATAGAATACATTTTTGTTTGCGAGTTGCAGCAAGTGTACTTGTTTTACAATCACTGGAATCTTTTTTGTAATTTTCTTAACTGCTTCCACGTGAATAATGCACAGATGTCGCGCAATATCAGAGCGAGACCAAACACCAAACAAGCGTAATGGTCGGTTATTGGTTCCGTTCAAAGTTACGAGCCGAACAATGCGCCCTTTGAGTTCGTAAGACCAAACTTTACTTCGAATGCTCGTCGGACCGAAAGTTACTGGGTCACATACAAATAAATTGTACAAGTAAATGTACCGACATTTCAAGTATTTATACATATAAGAGACTTAATGGTCATTCATATTTTTGATAGTGACTGGACTCTGTAATTTAAATCGATGCAGGAAGTAAAAGTCAGATGTTTTCGGGAAAAATCAGAAAGTGATCAAACTAACAATTATCGATAGTTGTTTCAGGAAGAAACACTCGGTCTTTGCAGATTTCAAATCCCCAATCTTTGTAGTGCACTAGACCAAGACGGTCGTAATGAAGGTGTTACATTTTGTTATGTTTTTGATAAAATATTTACATACTTGTTGTTATTCATTCTTTGGGTTTTTTCTACAAAGATGTTAATAATTTGAAATCAAGAAGTTATTTTAATAAGAAAATAGGTATCTTTACATTTACGATCGGATTATTCAATTGCAAATCGTTTTAAAAAGAACACGTATGTAGATAATGTGTAATTTACTTTGTATGGTGTGCAATATTAAGCAAATCTAAACAAATGAATGCTTAATCAAAACTGTATTTTAAAAAAGGTAGATATTTTAATTCACTTATTTTTCAATTACCGGCGTACTTAACTAGTTGCTTAGAACTTCCATCAAGAGACCTATTTGTATAAAACACCTACCGGTATCTTGGCGAACATTGGTAAAAAAAAACATACCTGAGCACATACCTGAGCCACGGATATCATTATTACCTACCCATAAAAAATAAAAGTAGGTAGGTACGTCTATGCATTTTTAGTCACCTTGGTAAAGCTACGCTTCTAGTAGTTGTAGTATACGAGTAGCTGTATAAATTGTTGAAATAACTGCCGAAAGAATCCTAATTCTGTTTTGTAATAATTTAATTTTACTTTTGAAATACAAGTTTTATAAAAAATTACATAATTTTATTGTGATAAAAAAACTCTATAAATAAACATGTAAAATACTTGTAACAGGTTTTACTGTTCGTTATACTCGAGTAATTAATACGATAAAATGTGTTTATTTGAAAGTACGAAATGCATTATCCAACCAATGAGGTAATTTAAAAAAATATTTAACGGCGTTTAAACGATACTGTAGTTTATTGTTGTAAAAATACAACAATGTATTTTTACTGTAGTAACGTAATAAAAAATACATGTATTTCCGTGGATTTCGTGGAAAGCTAGCTTAATAATAAAAAAAACTCATGTCGTGTGAACAGACACTAACAGAATAGGATTAAAATTCCATTATTGGTTTCGTTCAAAGCTATGGAACGAGCAAAGCTCAGACAATTGAATACTGAGCCTTGATTTGCAGTTTTAAATATTTAAAAAATAAAACGTATTGTATCTTAAGTACTTATTTCAAGTTAACACCTAAATACACAGTCGTTTTGATCCAAATATCTAAAGGTATTAGGATGATATCTGATATGATGATGCCAGTCTCACTTTACAATTTCACTCTTCTCGGTATGTACTTACACAAATGTTAAAGATAGGTACGTCTCGAGGTTTACGTAGAATCTCAATTCTAGCGTTCCATAACATATGATTGCCAAAGCTGTCAAATACATGCAAATGCACGTGCTTTCATATACATATTTTAGTGAAATATTCAGAGGCAGACTGATTCGCTGATACGACTACAGGTTGAGTGAGCACTATGTGCATCCAAGCATATTCTGCAATGTAAATAGCAAGATGTTACTTATGTATCATAAAGACATTATGCTACATAATTATTTACACTGTGTCACAGAACATTTCGTTAAGATAGGATAATTTGTATTTTCATTACCTACCTTTCTCTCTGTCCTACGATTATTCCGTCAAGCTCAAACCATCTACACGTGGCCGAGTAACAATATAATTTCCATATTATTTTTTGTTAATAACAAAGGATATTTACATTAGAATAAGTAATCCTCGGCCTCTCAGACGAAAACAGATTTGATAGACTATAATTATATGAAAAGTCTGGCTTCAATCTGAGCTTGTAAAAACGAAATAAATAAGCGATTACTTACTTAATAAAAAAAATTACATAACACAAATTTAAAAAAATACTTACATTATTTGAGTAATTGGGTACACTGGAAGATCTCAGCTAAAACACATTATCTGGTAGTACGAAGATTGTTGATTAGACGTAGCAACCTATTTAAAAAAAATGAAGAACTCAGTAATAAAATAGTATAGTTATTATAGTGGTCTATAATATAAGGTATAGTATGGTATGGTGTAAATGTGGTATAGTGGCAATGGTATAGTGGTATAATGATACCTATAGTGGTTAAATAAAACAAAATTATATGCGTCGAATATTTAATAATATAATAATTTAATATAATTTATTTCAGGCATCATAATTATTACAGATGACGTTATAATAAGGCTGATAAATTATACTATAACTTACAGACTAACATACATACAAACATATAAGTTTTAATTATAATTTAGGGTGCCCTTCGACACAGCAAACATTTTTAATTCAAATTTAACATGGCTGAACCTTAGTGGCCTAAACTGAAAACGTAAAATTATTGTTTAGCCTAACAGTTGCCACTGTTCTAGTTTGGTCTAAGAATTGAAAGCCATAATTTTAGTGCATCTAATTTTAAATGCACTAAACTATATTAGCATAACTTTGTTTCGGCATAACGACGATTTCACTTCAATAATGAAAGCTCTAATTTTAGAATTTCTAATATGAAATAGCTAATGTAATAAATGTATTGGCCTAAGAAACGAATTGCCACAAAACCGACACCAAGCAAAACCGACTCCACGCAGTCTTGTCTGCCCTACCCCTAGAGTGTAATTTATAAGCGCGTAGGCACGGAGAGGCGAGGCGGCCCGCGGGCTGAGGAGCAGGGGGCTTTAAAGCTAGCGGGCGAAAGCCATCTGCGACGATAAGCTCGCGTGGGACCGCCGGAGCCCCGCAGTGCTAAAGCCGTGACAGAAACTATGCTTGCTGCATGTTGCATGCTTGCTTGAATGCTGCATGCTTGGTTGCATGCTACATACTTGCTTGCATGTAGCATGCTTGGTTGCATGCTGCATGCTTTCTTGCATCTTTGCATGCATATATTATAATATATTGTTTTATACTTTTGTGCGTTTTAATTTAATGCGAATTACTGTTTAGTAATTGTAATTAGTAGGGATTATAAATTGTTCCGCCTAATGTCACATTTGGCAAGTTACAATATGGCGATAAAAAGTTAGGCTAAGTGAAAATAGACTAAACACAATTAGGAAAAGAGAAATTGTGTGAAAAAAATTTAGGCTGACTGTTTGTGTGCCATTGCCAATTAGAAGAACAAAAAATTAGGCCACCCAATATACATATACCCTATAATTTAAATTATTGTTGTTGTTGTTGTCGTACTCGAAGCCGTTCTAGTGGTGCCAACCGGCAATCTTCTTTGGAAGCAAGGATAAACCTCACCCTTCGGCCAGAATTCCTCCGTCAGGAAGGCGTCTCGCTTGCATGTCGGTGCTAACTGTTACTTAGCTAAATAATGCATAATGAGTTGATAAGCTGCTTTTTATGAACAACGCTGTTGATCTTAAACTTGATATTATTAAAAATTAAGTCAAGGAAATTTGACATTTAGTAGTGTAAACTGTTCATTATTAGGTATCAAATACAATGTGTAGCAAATGAACAAAAAACCACCTACAAAATTTTTTGAAAGAATAAAAAAAGAGTCTCAAATGCTTCTAACATTCAACATTACGTAATCAGGATTGTTTATTCAGGTATTCTTTAATTTAGATATGAGTATAATGTAATTAGAACTCGTCTAAGAATAAAAGTAACAATGTATATTATTTATTAGCACAGACCTCTAAGTATAAACCATAAGTTATTCTTCCTTGCATGTCTCAACTCTGATATTTTGAGGCAGTTAAGGCCGACATAAGCTAGGCTTCCATATTGCTGCAACCCCTTTCAGTTAGAAACGAAAAAGACTAAAACAATACTGTGTTGTAAAAATACCACAAACACAATTACCTAGAAGAATGGAGACATTTCATTTTACGTGATGTAATAAAAAAATTGGCATGCTCGGTTTTTATAAAGTTTGTAGCAGTAACTACAGATATTAAAGAAAACAACTGTTGTTTTCTTTAATATATCTGTAGTTCTGTATACAGACCTGATTATCTTTTTTTTAAATATTAAGAGTAAAAAAATCAACTTCAAAAAACTAAAAAGTTTAAAAATTCATTTTGAACAAATAAAGAGTAATCGAAATTGGTCAATGTGATAACGAATGATAACTGAACATACATAAAAAATTATTCCAACGATTTGATAACCTCTTTCTTTTTTGGAGTCAGATAAACCATTTGGAGGACCAATAGGAGTTTATGGATGTGCATAAATTTTATCCTATTTTGTTGAGCCGGTAATACACATTCACAAACTTTTACAATTATATTACCAATCTGTAATGTAATTGTAAAAAATTGTGAATAGTCAATAGTCAGTTGCTTTACTCTAATGAGATTATTGTCCAGTAATTTAGGTCGCCGACCTCAAACTTCGGTTCATTGATCAAAACCACAAGCCACTCAATCAGGAAGCAGCATATCTCTGATTAACCATGTTAAGATTTGACCTAATTTGTAGACTAGCCTGCTTGCGTCACTTTGCCGGCTTTCTTGATTTTATTTTATGTTAGTTAATCATTTGAAAAAAAAAACATCTTTGGAGAGTTTCCTGTAATAAACTTTAACTAAATTATATATGACAAGATTATTTATGACTCATCTTTTCTCAATGAGTTTAGTCTACAATGTTTGTGAGTACCTGCCATCTTTTTACTGATTGGTGTCAAATTTTAAATTAAAGGATAGAAAATTCTTTTTCAAAACAGGAGTTAATAACGTGTAGGTGCTATTAAGCAACCAATTGTGCCGCTGTGTTACCGTGGGCTTCATTTTAAATTCAAATACGGTCATGTCCTGCTCTCGTGTGCAGCTCCCATCAAAAATTAATGTTACTAGTGAGAGAAGTGGGTCGTTCGAAGCAGCTAGAGATTTTACACCATTATGCTGTGAAGCAGACAGTATTTGTAATTTTAGATGAAGGTTAGGTACTGTATCGTAGCCTGAGATATAACGTTTATTCTAAAACTATTTGCAATGCATTATCTTGACTTCATACGATTTGCATTACTGAATCATTTAAAAGCGTATTTTTTCCGAGTTCGTAACAATTCTTCGGTAATAATAATGTCTATTTGACCTGCTGCGTTAAATACAGGTAGTTTCTATGCCCGATACATATGCGTCATTACTTTTTACCAAACGAGCTGTTTAAGGCAAGCTATAAAAGCTATTAAAATTTACTTACGCGATTATATAAAGTAGGTACATTTAGTTCAAATAAAGGAAAAAAGACGCATGTTTGCATAAGGTACTGAATGCGAAATACTAGTTCATTGTCTGCGTCAGTTCCATTGTCAAAGACGGTTGTAGCCTATGAAACTCGTAAAACCCTTTTTGAAAATCATTCATAGCTGGTCCAATCCAACTGGTACAAACTCTCAACTGAGAGTTTTAAAACCAACAATGTAAATTTCTGTTTTGAATGTTATCTAACAGTTATTGGAACCTGCCATGAATTCTGATAAGCAACCAACACCCATCGTAAAGTCGACATTATATATTTTTTTTATTTAACGCTCACTGTATTGTCGGTTTTCCATTGTTTTTCAAAAGTACGCACATATTTATTTATAACTGGGCCAAGCATAAGAGTGTAAAGTTTCGCTCACTGTAAGGTAACAGAGATCTGTTGAAATAAAGGGATCGTCTGCTGATGTCACACTAGTACCAGCTTTTAAAGAGAAAAATAGATACTACTGTTATTAATTTTGATGTAAACACGTAATTAAAGGTAATAATTTGTAATATTATTCGTATATCATAAACTAGAGGCTAAAGCACGCACAATTGGGTTTCAGGGTTTCCATTTCGATCGAAGGTTCAAAACCTTTTGTTTTCGGACTGTCACTTTATATTTGTACCTTGTAATAGGGAGTGTACGTGACTAGAATGTCCATTATTTTATTATCAGCCCAAAGCACTTTGTAAAACGGAAGCAGAGACAAGAAATGCCTGGTGAAGCTGCAATAAAAGTAAACAACCAGACTAAATGTGTTTACTTTCGCGATAAGTAGATAATTAAAAGACGTTGTACGGAAGTTATGTACATCTACTTTCTTAGGTATAAACTTATTTACTTTAAAACAGAAACACTTTAATATTACTTTTAATTAAATTAACGAAAAATTAACGAAAAAATATAATAACGAAAGAAAATTATCTAATATATTAGAACCTGAAGTTTTATATTTATTTTTGCCAAATTAAAATCATTTACGCTTATTAAAAATTTTAACTGCCTAAATACAATAGAAAATCTATTGTTTGTGGTTCATCTGTGACCCCCTATAGCTTTAAATCTGTTAATAACTTGACTAGATGCAGTCCCAAACCACTGATTTGGTACCCCAAACTAAGCACAGCTTGAAGATTGACACTAACTATATAAAAGTAAATATGAAATTTAATATTAGACAGCTAAATTGGCCCGGTAAAATATAATGGCAGTTGGCAAATGGTTTTTCGTAAGAAGCATTTGGGAAAATTCTAATTATTGAGCATTTTCTACTATCACTTAATAGCCATGTTATTATTATAATTAAAAATATATATATTTTATCTGGTTCATAGGTATCACATTATCACAAAATACCTACCTATCTTATATATATATATATATATATATATATATATATATATATATATATATATATATATAAATGATTCTCTATTTCCCTTGGTCATCGCATCACGCGTGAACGGATGGAACAATTTCGCATTTTTTTTTATTGTGTTAGTTATTGTCAGAAGGTTCTTATGAAAGAAAAAATTAGGAAAGGTGCGCTGAAAAACCTTCATGAATTAACTAAAGAGCTCGCGAACGAAGTCGTGGGCAACAGCTAGTATCATCATCATCATCATTTCAGCCATAGGACGTCCACTGCTGAACATTGGCCTCCCCCATTGACTTCCAGATTTACCGGTTGGAAACAAGCTAGTACATTTATTTAATATTTATATAAAAATTAATTTCTATTTCCGTTGGTTATCGCATCACGCGTGAACGGATGGAACAATTACGCTAATTCGTTTTTGTGGTGTTAATTATTGTCAGGAGAAGGGAAAAAAAAGTTGCGTAGAAAATCATTAATGAATAAACTTAAGTAGACCACGCGAACGAAGTCGCGGGCAACAGCTAGTTTACAATAAATATTAGGCTGGGAATAAAGCAATATGAAAAATGTATCGAATTTCTTCAATAGATTGATAAATCAAAAATAGCTGGAAGTAACATTTTACCAATTGGTTTCTTTTTTTGGAATGTTACCTTTTTAATTTAATCAAAAATGGCCAGATACAAATAGTCCAGCCAAAAAGATTTATTACAAATCTATACATACCTGACAAAGTAATAAAGTACAGAAATTGCCGACAGGAGTTGAATGATACAGAAACTATTAGACACAAAAAAACTTAAAGTTCGGTACGGACAGAAAGTTAAGGGCTGATACGTGACTCTTGGCTGCATAGAATGTTAGGCGCCAAAAACCGACAAAGCCAATAAAATGTTCGATGAAATTCGCTCGCTTCCCTGTGGTGGTCGCTTTGCACAGAGAGAACTATAGAATTTCACAGACGAAATAAGTTATCGGCTGTCTAACTAAATCATATTTAAGCAAGATCCTTTTGCTTTATCTGGAGTAAGAGTTAAGTAGCTTTAGTACATTGCGTACCGGCAAGCGCAGCGTAGGACGTCCACTCACAAGGTGGTCAGACGGCCCGGTAAGGGTCGCAGGATGCTGGCCGCTTCCAACCGGCCAATCTGGAAGTCAAAATGGCCTATGTTTAGCAATGGACGTCCTATGGCCGAAATGATGATGATGATGATGACTTTTAGTACTTAACAGTAAAATTACCAACAATTGTAAAAAGATATTTATTTTTTATGTTTTGCATTTACAATAAATTTAGAGGTTTCATACACACTACATGACTTAGGGTTTGTAAAGCATTAACGGATTAAAATAGTGATGCACAAAAAAGCAACAGCGTAGCCCTGTATTAAATAAGCGTCGAAAAACGACTTCAATTCCTATAAAACGAGAAAACTATCGTTATTTGAAAGAAATAATATCAGTATCATTAAAATTACACTCACATAAGCACTATTACAGTCTACAATAACAATCCCGCAACCCACACTAGAACAAAGCGAGTACTGTAAGCGTGTTCCAAAAACTGGTATCAAATACACATTCCGTCCAAAATAAACGTCCAATATAGACTATAAATCGGTGAAGAGGCGGGCGCAAAATAAAATTAAAACTGCGCTTTTGTGGATGCAGTGAATCATGGGGGCCCCGTATATCGGCTATACGGCGTCCCCTGAGGATTTGGCAACCGATACATGATTGTGCACTTAGGGGCGGTTGACCGGGCCCACTGACCCTACCGTAGGTAATAAAAGCGTACTTGTTCTTCAAGGGTACGGATACAGTTACGTGATTGTCCAGGGTTGCAGATATACGTTTTTGATGTGATGGACAAAAGTTAATGTTTTCGAATGGCTTATTATTACGCCTCATTAGTCAGCATTTAATAAACTTCCGATTTTTGTTTAAGTTCTTGTTATCAGAAATTTAAGCTATGAGTTCTTTTCTTGCTATAAATGCTATAATAAATTGAGGATTATTTAAACGTTATGATGTCAATTATTGAAAAGCATATTTATTCATGTGAACATTTGAAATGTTTAATTTAACTTTTTCATTATTATTATGTGCCTAATGTTTGAATTGTGGTTATTATAATTGCATTATAATTGCATTATTAAACTGATAAATTGTAATTCAATGGTAAGTTTATTGACAATGGGTAATTTTAATAATCTCATTTAATTATCATCATTATTATTTTGTTTAGTTTTCCAAAAATTTACTTTTGCTGCTTGAATACAACAACATTTTGTACAACAACAATATTGAAATTTAAAAAAAAAAACTATACAAATTGTAACTGCTGATAAGTCAAATTCAAATCAAATTTGTATGGAAAAGTGTTTTTTATAAATTTCAATGTTGTTTCCATACAAAGTTGTATTTGAGCAGTAGAATGTGATTTGTTCGGCTTGACCAATGACAATTCACAGTGCATGTAGGTATGTAAGAGTTTCAATTATATGTTCTTTGCAATTATAAGTCTTAAATAACCATAGACAGTTCATATTTTTGTTCATAATAGAATAGAAGAACATTTATTCAGAACTATGTAGAGTAGACAATATATTTTCAGGAAATAAACATAATGAATCTTTCATATATCTATGTGGTTTTAGAGCCAGGAGGTTACGGATTAAGGAACCCTTATAATTTAGTCGGTTCGTCTATTCGTCTGTCTGTATGTCACAGCATTATTTCTTAGAAGCTGATTTTCGGCATCACCCATATTAATATAACGACAAAAAAAAGGAGTGGTGAAACCAAATTTTATGAAAACATTTAAGGCTACTTTTGTTCGTTTACGGATCTTCTCATTTCTGATTCGATCACGCAAGGAAACACCGAGCATAGCCCTTTCCATGGCACGCTGTGCGACCTTAAGCTTTCTTATGAGCCCCATAGTGAGAAGCCACGTTTCAGTTCCATATGTCATCACTGGTAACGCACACTGGTTGTAGACTTTAGTCTTTAGGCACTGAGGTATATTGGACGAGAAGATGTTGCGTAGTTTCCCGAACGATGCCCAGCCGAGTAGGATTCGAGGATTGACCTCGTTCTCAAAATTCATCATCATCATCATTTCAGCCATAGGACGTCCACTTTGAACATAGACCTCCCCCAGTGTCTTCCAGATTGGCCGATTGAAAGCGGCCCGCATCCAGCGGCTTCCTGCAACCTTTACCAGGTCGTCTGTCCACCTTGTAGGTGGACGTCCTACGCTGCGCTTGCCAGTACGTGGCCTCCATTCCAGAACCTTTCTGCCCCATCGGCCGTCAGTTCTACGTGCAATGTGCTCCGCCCACTGCCACTTCAGCTTGCTTATCCGTTGGGCTATGTCAGCAACTTTTGTTCGTTTACAAATCGCCTCATTCCTGATTCGATCTCGCAAAGTTCTCCAAATTGGATCTACCCAACTGGATTACTTGTCTCAGGAAGACATATTTGTCAACAATTTCGAGAGTAGAATTTCCAACGGATACTGGGTAGGGCGCAATATGGTCCAACATCCAATAACAACAACCAACGAATTAGCAAGCTATAGTCGCAGTGGGCGAAGCACATAGCACGTAGAATAGACGGTCAATGGGGCAGAAAGGTCCTAGAATGGAGGCCACGTACCGGTAAGCGCAGCGTAGGACGTCCACCCATAAGGTGGACAGACGACCTGGTAAAGGTTGCAAGAAGTCGCTGGATGCAGGCAGCTTCCAACCGGCCAATCTGGAAGTCAATGGGGGAGGCCTATGTTCAGCAGTGGACGTCCTATGACTGAAATAATGATGATTTAAGGCTTAATATTTTAACATGTAAAGCAATGAGTGTAAGTATTTTTTAAATATTTTTTACTACCTGCGATACTTTATCGGAATAATTTTTTTAACGTTTATCATTGTGACAAGTTTAATTTTTTTGTCAAATGTAAATGTGATCTAAACGGTTCTCTATCAACATACAGATTTTTTTGATATATTGTTGGTCTCATAGAAAAAGTTGTTGTATTTAAGCACCAGAATCAGCCCCTACGAGGTTGTTGATGTTTTACAAATAACCCTGTATATGTACGCTGTTATTGTGCTGAATTCTTTATAATGATAGTGTCATGAGTAAAAAAAAGTTTTTAATATTAATATAATTAAATGACCTTTAGTATTGAATCTACATCAAAGCCCAAAATAAAATCGTTTAACAGACAGAAATAATATTCAAATAGAAATACACGTATTAAGCACCAGATTTATTTGCAAAGTTTTATCAATAATAAATAAGTTTTTGTTATTTCAAATAATTTGAATTTGATATCATGGGGATAAAGTCGCGGGTAACCGCTAGCGGTACAACATTTTACTCTGAGCCAGATAAACTAGACACCTACCTAGGTAGTTATTTATTTATTTAGCTCTAGACATATTTTTGAAAAGGATGAAACATAATTCTGGGTACGGCATCGCAATTTTGCGTCACCAGGCGCCACGAAAAGCCGCTTTTAAATTAAGAAATTTTCACGTCATTAAATTTGAATATGCATGACTAATTTAATTAAATCCCAAGCACTATGCTCAAAGGGCCGGCATCAAAAAACAATTTTCATTCTACGATGAAAATTATTTAGAAGTTGCATCGCGTCTCATAAAAAAATATGGAAACTTTTAACAGAAAACCGCAGTAAAATTCGAATTCGCTGTTCAAAGTTAGGACAGAGTTTCAAGCAACGGAGAGCCGTCCATTAAACGTTGAGAAAACTGCTATAGACTTTTATGGCGCTCTCACAGCGTCATTGTCGGCGTTGCGAATCGTATATTTAGCAACTTTGTCGAGTTATTGCTTCGTGTCAAATGAGGCTATAAAATAAATACGAAGGTACGGCTGTGACAGCTGACTTGGAAATTACCACTGCTAAATCAGTCCACCTAATCTTTTTAGGGTTCCGTAGCCAAATGGTAAAAAACAGAACGCTTATGGATTTGTTATGTCTGTCTGTCTGTCCATCCGTATGTCACACCCACTTTTATACGAAACTATTAGAACTATACTGTTGAAACTTGGTAAGAAGATGTATTCTGTGAACCGCATTAAGATTTTCACACAAAAATAGGAAAAAAAAACCAATAAATTTTGGGGGTTCCTCATACTTAGAACTGAAACTAAAAAAAGTTTTTTTCATCGAACCCATACGTGTGGGGTATAGGTAAGTATCTATGGATAGGTCTTCAAAAATGATATTGAGGTTTCTAATATCATTTTTTCCTAAACTGAATAGTTTGCGCGAGAGACACTTCCAAAGTGGTAAAATGTGTAACTGTAACTTCTAAAATAAGATAATGATAAAACTAAAAAAATATATGATATACATTACCATGCAACCACCGAAAATTGGTTTGAACGAGATCTAGTAAGTATTTTTTTTTAATACGTCATAAATCGTAAACCACCTTTTACCTTTCGTAATGTTATGGATTTCATTTTGCAATAAAAATACCATAACTATGACTCGATTGTCGTGATGGGTGAACTTTTACTTATATAGGTACCTACCTACCTATACCTACTACTTTGTACGGAACCCTCAGTGCGCGAGTCCGACTCGCACTTGGCCGGTTTTTTAAAAGTTTGCATTAGCAACAGGATAAAAAATGATCGTGATAATAGTTCATTTTCTTGATGTCGTAAAAACTACAGGTCCTGATAAACAAGATAGGGATGGGGAACTGACCTTCAGCCAAGAAAGGATTTACATTCTTTAAATTTCATTTAAAAAACGGTCCCGATTATTGTTTTGACTAGAACCTTAAAGTATTCTCAGAAAACTTACGTTTTTAAAGAGTAGAATGTGGCCTTCCATACATTTGACTCGTGTTAATAATCTTTTGCAAATTTAGGTCACAACAGAGGCTGATATTTACAGGGTTCATTAATTTGATTTTTCAAGAATCTTATTTCGCAACCTGGATGGAGAAGGGTTATTCCTCTATTTATGTACTGTATATTTTTAAAATACCAATCAAAGCAAAAAATATTTTTGTTTAAATCCAAGTTTACTTAAAATTATTTACAATTTAAAAGAAGAAGAAAATGTAATAGTATGTTTTACTAGGTACGTGTCAATCAATGATTGCTTTTAACAAAGCTTTGAAATTCTCAAATGAAAAAATAATTAATATTATTACTAAGTACTAAGCCAGAACTAGCGCTTGAATATTAAAATAAAATAGTAACCTATATTTTTTATATTTAGTACCCTTAACTGTTTATATATTTTATTGTATTTGCTTTAAGACTGAAGCTAAGAAATCAAACATTTGCTGAACGTGCGTGTCAGGCTTTCTTTAATATGTAAACAGTTTGCATAATGCATGTATTATATAGCAGTAACAAGGTTATCACGATATAGATTGCTTATCAGTTGGCATATTCCGATGCTTTTTTGTAATTCTAACACGTTGCCGCGCCCCGTTGCTTTGTGCGGAGCTTCGTTTGAATATGTATGAGCGCGACCGTAGCCCGTGCCTGTATGAAAATGTGATGTTCCGATAAATTGTCAAAAGGGTTGATAGGTACAAAACAGCCCCCGAAATATGACCAGAAAATGAAATACCTGCAGGCGGTACTCTCGGCTAAAATTGTTTGCATAAGCACTATTAGCCTATAGAGTTCCGTTTGTGAATTTCTGGTTCAGTTTTTTGGATGGAGATACAAAGGAGTTCGCTTTGTCTAGGCTTCCAAACGTGCATTTGAAATCAAATTTTGAATAGCAAAAGCGGGACGTTGTAGTTTTTTGGTAATGGGAAATGATTTTATTCAGAACTAACTAGGCATAGCTATGTGTCTGAGATATAATTGTAAAGTGTCCATCACATTATAAATTTCTACCCAATATGACCGAGCAAATTGGACATTTTCTTCATGTGACCGGATATTTTGGTCATTTATCACTAATAACGTCACATTAAATTCTATTAAAAAACTTTGCTAAAATAAAATAACGCAATACAGTTAAACTGAGCACGCTTGCTCATTCATATTTCATTGTTTATATTGCACCTTAGGTACTAGAACTAGTTCGTTTATTTATAAATATTTACTGCACGAATACCGGTAAGCTGAAAGGACAGATCTATAAGTCCATCATTAGGCCTGTCCTTTTATATGGCAGCGAAACGTGGCCGCTACCTGAGTGACACAATCAGGAGCTGCGTGTCACAGAGATGAATATGCTGCGGTGGATGTGCGGAGTCACGTGGAAGGACCGCGTGAGGAACTCGCGCATCCGCGGTAGCTAAAGCAAACTGCAGGAGTGTCGCCTACGCTGGTACGGCCATGTTTTGCGGAAACCGGCAAGCTACGTAGGAAACCAATGTCTGGCCATGCCGCCACCGCCAGGTCCTGGCAAAAGGGGTAGACCTAAGAAATGCTAGTTAGACGTCGTGAGGGCGTGACTGTCGGGCATTAACAAGCGTGCCAATGATCTCACAACTATAGACGCTCAAGACCGTGCGTAGTGGAGGAGTAAATCCAAGGAAAGGAAAAGGAAAAGGAAGGTGGACTCTGGGCTCCAAAGCAATGGCTTTGGATGCAACCGGGTTTGACCGTATAGATGAAGAAGAAGATTTACTGCACGAACATTATAAAATGTGACGTATCTGTACGCGTGAGATTTTTTTTTTTGCTGTGAGTTAGATCCAGATCCAGAGACGCCTACATGTTTTATAATACGAGTATGTTACCTTTTTGTTAATATATATATACACATAATTTAATCCCTATTTCCCTTGGTCACGCCATAACTTAAGAAATACTTACCAATTTCATCCATTTTTTTTTTAAATTCTCTAATTCTTTGTAGAAGGTTTACGAAAAAAAGGAAATTTTCGTAGAAAACCTTAATGAATTTATCTAAAGACCACGCAAACGAGGTCGTGCGCGACAGCTAGTTTATAATATTTTTGCGTATGTGATCATCGTAACAATAAAATATGGCTAAATGTGACCGAACGTTTTTTATAAATGACAGACGCTTAGCATATGACCGTCAAATTTACAACTCTAATCTGTGATTACTGATTATACACACATAATGTGAATTTATAATTATTTTGAACGCATTAGGTACTTATTGAATAAAAACTTACCAGTTCTTCATAATAAATAAAACGTGATCTTTCATATTTTTTACTTTTCCTTTGCTTCTATATCAGCGGCGTGTTTCCTCTATGTTTATATCAAAGAGGCGACAGGTGTGCAAAGGCAATCCTCTTTCCTCCCGAAGCTCTGCGACCCCAAGACCCCTTTTAAGTAACATGACTTTTAACTTTGTGACCCATCTTTGCTTTAAAGTGCTCAGGCTTATCTAATTCAAGATAATGCTTTCAGTTCATTTAAGGTAAATATACTTACTTGTAGGCGTGACTTGTTGTATGAGCAGGGTACAGAGGTGTCACCTTTTTAGTTCGTAACTTGTTTTTCGTTTACGCCGCTAGGCATTTCATGCAATTGTAAGTTCAAAATCTTCGAAATTAATAAACTTATAGTAATGAAATTTCAAAAGCTTATCCAGGATGCACTTTTTCTGAAAAGAGTAAATAGTATACTAAAAACAGCTTCTCCTTTTTCGCGTCGAAAGCAATTTTTGATGAACAGTATTCTATCACAAGGACTGCATTATCCGTGGCGCGTAACAGGTCTTCACGTATGCAGCAGTCCGAACATGCGAAATATTAAAAGAAAGTGTCCCATGGTTCAGGGGAAATCACCACAATTGTACTTCCCAATAGTATATTTATAAGGTTATCCGACAGAAAACATAACTAATCGATATAGCTTAACGAATAAGCAAACTGAAGTGGCAGTGGGCTGGTCACATTTGTAGAACGGAAGGGGTAAACGTGTTTTTGAGTCGAGACCGCGACTAGGCAAATGCAGCGGTAGGGCGCCCTATGACTATTAAATTAAATATTATATTATATATTTGTTTATGCAACTTATTGTTTGTTTATGTAATCAATAGTAAGTACTTAATTATTTTCGTCAAATTGGTACTTCTTTACAGACACTGTTTTAACACAGATCATACCCAATCGATCAAGATTTAAATATTCTTACTGGAAACGATTCTCCTTAAAAAGCTCTAACGGATTAATTTGTATTAGTAGGTATATTCAGATCAATCGAGACTTGCTGAGTTTTTCTCGTTAGCTGGTTGCCTAGTAATGAACGATAATGGAATTCCCGCGGTGAGTCGGCCCCGGGCACAGTATGTGTTAATAAGTCCACTCATTTTACCTGCATACCCCCTCCGGGAATTCAAATACTCAGCACAAAAAGTTTCTTATAACAATAAATACAGGGATACATTGCACGATAGTGCCAAATATTCAAGCGACTCAGAATCAGTAACTTAATCGATCTACGAAAAGAACAAATCTTTTTTCCTATTTATAAAAAATAAAATTCTTAGACTACTATTTCGTAATACAGTATTTCATAGAAGGCGTTCCCGTTAACTCGTAATACTATGGCTTCCATACATAAAAAAATGAAAATGAACGTTAGACCCTTTTTTCACTGTAAGCACTGCAAGATAAAAAAAAAAGTCGTTGCCATTTTGCGCATTGTAATTACGCTAGTTAATATTCCGCTTTTGGTTATAAACCGGCGTTTTTATTATGTTATTTTATGGATTTTGAATTTTGTATGCCTATTTTTGTAAATTTGTATTTTATTATATTATTTTACATACTGTAGAAGAATGTTAATTCCATACTTCAAAGCCATGACGAGAATTAGTTGTGGCGTGTTGTCTGGTTGTCTGTCTGTATATTTATTTATTTATTTATACCCGAGGGCGTGGCACCACTTTGTTCGACCTGTCATTGTATTGGCTTATCTTTTTGATCAACCCAATAGATGTTTGTAAGGTGTTTCAGATTTAACGGAATTATGAAGAACAAAAGAGTCCCCAGAGGGAATTTAATTCCGCTTGAGGTCCACTCTCATTAGACCCATTGAGTTGAAGTCGATTATTTTATAAGGACTAGAAAGTGGTTACACTGTTTAAAGGATTATTCTTTGTCGAAATTGCGGTAAAGTTATCCCCATTTTTTGCTCGTTTCCACAAAATTTGAAAAGCATTTGTAGCTTAAAATGGATAACCCTAAAGTGTTTGAAAATTAACGTGCAGTTTTCATTGACACCATGGACCGGGTTTTGACATTATAATACGACATTCAAGCGAGAATTTTATTGTATTATTTATGAGACTAGTTTGGTTAGAGATTATGACATTGTGAATAAAAAATCTTGTCTGAAGACTAGATTCACACTACACTGTGGTTTCAGAAGACGAGGCTTAACATACGTCTCCATTAAAGAGAAGAGAGGATGGAATTTATGTTTTCATGCAAATGACAAACCGAGCATCTTCTTAAACGCAGTGGTAGTTCTAAATGTTTTTACGAAATAGCTGGCTGGTTTTATAATTTTTTTATTGCGTTTATATAGTAACAAACTCTTTTTTATTTCAATTATGTTTTGTCACATTTTTTCACCAGAAATGTATGTATCAAAATGCAATCAAAACACGTTTAACATCACACATTCGTCGTTCAATTCAAATTACTGTTATTCACTGTCTCGTATGTATGAGCTACCTACTCAAAACCGTGCGTAAAATCCGACTCAACACAATTTCCATTAGTGTCCCCTCTTTTCCCGGGGAAATAATATTTTGTTTTTAAGGTTAAAGAGATCCAGCAGGCGAGGCCATTAAATCACAATTAGAAGTAATGCGGGCGGATGCGTGCACGGGTGGGCTTAGCACCCGCGCCGCCGACCGAAAGGCTTTGCCGGACTTACGCCCATGTCTTTTAATACTTATATTTTGCGCCCTCGATCGCAATAGAAGCCTCATTAAAAGCCGTTTGTATGAAGAGAAAACGCGTAGTTTTGTAGGGGCTTAGCGGTGTTCTTGAGGATTTGCCCGTGAAAAACGTTGAGAATAATAATGGGCAGTTTCTGTTACAGAGTTTTCAACGTGAAGGGTGATTATTTTAAGTCTAGTTGTTATTATTATGTTATTATGAATATATTTATTCAGGAGGCCAAATTAATTATTTTTCATACATGGTGACTTAAGTATAAGTATTCCCTAATCAGTTGCTAAGACTTAATTTGAATACCTACACCTTAAAAAGGTCTTTAATGAAAGCAAAAAATGCATAGGATTTTTTCAATGAGGACATTCATTTTATTTTCAGTGTCCCAGTCGGTCAGTTAATGTTTTAATTGTTTAATAATAACTGACTATCGGTAAAAAAATATTTGACTGGGCTACTGTGACATTTAATATACTATTTGAATAAATTATTTTGTGATTGACATAATAATTTATGAATGTTCAACAATGAGTAGTCCCTTCTTTGAGTCATAATTTAAACTGACATCTGAAAGGCAGAAAAGGTTTGATTTTCTCTCAAATACGACGAGACCCGTTGAATAATAAAATACGCTCAAGCAAATAGTACAAAGTAGTATTCAAATACATATAACGTATAAACCTCTAGCTAGATAAAACTCATTACGTATTTTAGCGACAACACTTATGTCGGATCCACACATCCTTTCCCTCGCCACAAATAATGAATAATTGAAATGTTTAAAACTAAACGTGCCACAGTCTATGGAATATCGGTGAATAGTAGCTGCCTTGGGAGTTCCCAACAATACAGTTCCATTATCTGTGGTCGGGTCCTGTAAATGGTATTGCCAGGTCAAGTATAATAAATTTCAGTGCGAAAACGTACGAACTCGGAAAATAAAGGGTGAAACAAATAAACTAGAAATAGATAGATAATAAGAATATAAATACTTTAAATATTAAAAATTTTATTTAAAAAAATAAAACCGACTTCAAAACACTGAAATGCTAAAAATAATCCTAACACTTAAGTACCTAATCAGTTACTTTTGGAGTCGGTGCCAGCCGATGAGAGATTCAATGTTTTTGTTTGCACCGACTCCAAAAGTAACTGATTAGGTACTTAAGTGTTAGGATTATTTTTAGCATTTCAGTGTTTTGAAGTCGGTTTTATTTTTTTTAATAAAATTTACTTATTTCATCAAATTTTTAGTGATAAATCCTAATCTAACTGCTGAACACCGATTTCATCCCCTATTTTCCTACCCTTAGGGGTGATTTTTATTTTGCAAACTTTTATCATATTATCTTTGAAGTATAAGCTATTCAATAAAACAAAAATCATCAAAATCGGCTCATATTTGTCGAAGATATGTAACAAGAACCACAACCAAAATATTATCTGGGTATATATTTGTTGATTTTCTCAAAAAGTTCTAAATCAATTTCGATCAAATTTATATGGGACCACCTCTAAAGTATGATCTACCAAACAAAAAAAGAATCATTAAAATCGATTCATAATTGGCGGAGTAATCGCGTAACAAATATACAAAAAAAAAAAAAAAAAAAACATACAGTCGAATTGAGAACCTCCTCCTTTTTTGAAGTCGGTTGAAAATAGTTAATTTCACTCAAAGGAAACTTTTTAAAAAAATACAAAATAGTCGAACTACATTCTTTGCAATTCAGCAAGTAGCTTGCTATGGCAAACTGACATACAACAAATAAGATGGTTTTGAAATTCATAAAACAAATATTTATTAAAGTAAATAAATGAGCTAAAGTTTTTGCGGTGTCAATCGATGAAGATCTCGTACGCAGGTAACATTTTTATTATAATTGTTGCTTGAATTTGATAAGAAACTAAAATCTGGTAAAAGTATTTTTGCGGGAATACGTTAATAAGAATATTATTTATTTTTGTATGTCCTTGTTAAGATTCAAACAGGACATTATGTGATTAGATTTTAATATAGTTGCATACCTTCGAAATTAAGATGTAGAGTCTCTAATGCAAATGGGATGACAACAATGTGGGCTACAGAAAGTAACTTTACATCAAGTTAGAAGTCGCGGCACCTCCTTGTAAATCGCAACGGCATCGTCTCCACGGCTCATTACGTATACGACCGTATTATCTGCCTTCTTTACGAGCTAGTGTTGCCAAAAATTGAGGAACACAATCGATAAATAGAAATAGACATAGAACGTACCGACCAGACTTGCTTCAGTTCTACAAAAAAGGTTTTTAGGGTTCCATACCTCAAAAGGAAAAAAGAAACCCTTATAGGATCTCTTTGTAGTATGTCTGTACTAATGTGTCTGTAAATACCTTTATCTCGGGAACGCGTAAAGGTTTTGAGTTGAAATTAAAACTATATACTTAAGTCTACAGTCCCTTAAAGTTGTGACAAATCAAACTTCTAAATCATCGCAAAAAAAAGATACGGCTGTTTATACAGCGAAAATGGTATATTTATAGGGTAGTTTCCGTCGACCTAGAATCATGAAATTTGGCAAGTAATATCGTTTTATACTACAAGCACAGGGAAAAATCTGTCAACTATTTATTTGTAATGAAATCATTACAAAAATAAAGTTTTTATTGAAAATTTTGGGAAATGCTCGGAAAAAACTGCGAGACTCGTTCCTGAACTATTTATAATATGTACCTACAAATTTTCACAGAACCCTCAGTGAGCGAGTTCAACTCGCACTTGTCCGTTTTTTTAAAAATAATATTGACAAAATGTGGCTCGTACTTAAAGAAAATTTCACTAAGATCAAATGACTTTCTAGCTTTCAGGGTTGGGTATGTGTTAGTAGCGCGCAAGATAGTGTAGGTATTTTTAAAAACATCGATGTTCCGAGCAACACTGCAACAGATTTTTGTTTGTTTCCACTTAGTTCCTAGACGCAATAAGTTCAAAAAGGCGTTCCCGCTATAAAAGGAATTATCGCGCTTCAACCCAAAATATTCCTGGTGTGAGAATGCCGAATTACCTTCGCACGTTCTGCCCCGCTAATTGTGATTTAATGACAGTTACTCAGAGTATTTTTGCAGGCTTTTTGTATAAAAACCCTTTTTCAGAGGCGGAACAAAATGGCATTATTGCAATTCGAGTGGCATTTTCGTTTGTAATTTTGATACTAATGGAGAATGAGCATTCTGTAAATATCTCTTACGAGCATCACAAAGCAAATAGGCTTGGGTTTTTAAATTGAGACAGTAGTGGTATAATAAAAATAAATTTACTCGTTTCATCGTTACATCCAATTAAAGAAAATGTAAATTATCTAAATTTATACGATCGAAACGGGCTTTTTTATGTTATTATATCATAGTTATAATATAACATAACTAAAAATATATCATGTTATAACTTGGTTCCCTGCTTGCATGCGGCACATGGCACACCTAAAAATTGTGCTTATATATATGTGTATGCCGTATATGCACTAGATGAAAATTACAAATGTTTACGTATTACGATTCAAAATATACACACAGCCCTGTGACAGACGGTCTGACATATCTGAGCCAGAGTATTAGGACCCTCCGTTGGAACCCTTTGAGCACGAAACTCTTTATAACTTGTTTTAATATAAAACTTAAGTACATCTACTTATTCATACATCACAATTTTGTCAAATTACAAACAAGTTCAGACAAATTTGTAGGAAAAAATGTGATGTCAGCATTATATCCATCCATATATTAGTATATTCTTAGAACATTATACATAATTTTACGCCAAAATATATCCTTTCTATTATCCCTCGATGGTGTTTCATCGAATTAAAGTTAACTAGATAGGTCAGCATTATTTTATATAGTTCGGGGAATCGTTATCGCGAGCTGGACTCGCACTGAACCGGATTTCATTCTTCCGCACGATTTACACTTGACTGGACAGACGGCAAGACGAACAGACAGACATACCATTAAAAGTAAATTAATATTTTCTTTTGTGTTGTATCTAAGTAAGCAAAACAGACAAGTATTCTCACATTGCAATTATCATAACAATCTAAGATGTTTCTAAAAGTTCCAGTCCAAGTTCCAGGTATTCATGGCACGGTAACGCAAGCATAGCTGCGCGGTATTGTTCAATGTAGCAGGAGTGTACCTACTATAGTAACGTATAGTTCCCAAGGTATGCGCTCTTTGCTAGTTTCGCTTCTGAAATGCCATAATATCAGCATATCTGTGGAGAGGCACAAAGGAATTTTATGCTTGCATCTTTGTGAAATATCTCAGGCGAAAATTCGATTTGGGCGTAAAATAGAACTTCCTTCAGAGTGCGAGTACCTATTTGGATTTTAAATGGACGAGGGAGCCGTTAGTTTGTTTAAATTATGACGACTTTATCATGAATAGAATTTTTATTCTATGAAATCTTTTGAGCTCAATAGAGCTTTCACAGCCAAAAACAGCCTTTGACACTTTATTTTGCGCACAAATTATAACCTATAATGTAAGGGAGTCATTTATTCAAATACGAAGGATTCATTATTTTTTCTTTAACAATACGATTCAAATTATTTAAGATTATCTCAACAAAAATGTATGGAGTGTGTAGAGTTTCGAGACGGTCTCATTATAATGATTATTTTTAACAAGTAGATATTATGTGAAATGGAAGTTGGATAATTTCCGCATCATTAACAAATACAATAGGCTAGTTTCCCGGGTCAAAAAAAGATTATTCTATTTAGTCCCTCAGTCAGATTATCAAAAAATATTGGACCTGTATTTTGTCTTTTGTCAATCAAACAAAAAATGAGCGCATCAAAGTTGGGAATGGGACCACGTGACGTCACGCCGTGCTAAAAAGTGCCGCAAGGCGTGACGTTACGCGGAACAATAACGGGCTATACCTTCATCAGTTTTTGTTTAATTGAGAAAAGAAAAAACACGTTCCCAATATTTTCTGATAATGCATCCGACGGACTAATTAGATTTTTTTAGGAAACTAGCCCATTCTGTTTTAATCAAAACCGGTCGCCTTATTTTATTTCCAAATTTTTCCTAGCGTAATTAGTAAATGTCTCTGTATATGTTGCAATACATGTAAGTACAGTTTAGTGCGCATTTCGTGCAGAGAGAAGAATCCAATTACGATAACGTTATGTCCCGCGCGAAAGTGTCACGTTTATGGTAAAATATTAATGTATTTCAATTTGGGGAGGCTGCTACAGACCTCTATAAATATCAGTAGCTTTGGGCCTGTTGGGGACGCGTAAATACTTCCACTAAAATTGAATGTTATTATCCGAGAACTACCAAGGGACGCTCTGACGTCTGACGGAACCAGCAAAAATGTATTATTGGAAATACCTACATGTGCCTATTGCAAAGGCAAAAATACGTTCATTGTCATCATACTCCTCCTAACTCAATCATAAATGATAATGGAGCTTTTGTTCTTAAGGAGTATTGTAGATAGCTTTTTGTTAATGATTATAACCTTAGTTTACTTACAGCTCTAGGCTGCAATGAGGCCAATTAAAACTATGAATCATACTTAACTATGCATAAAATAACTATTTCAATTGACAATTTGAATTCAAATTTTCAAATTACAAATCCTACTAGTGAAAAAACATCAAACAAAAAATAGTATATATTAGGTAAAGTTTCAGTTTGTAATTTTTAGAGAAATGTTGAAATACGACCCAGACAACTTTACTGTGATACCAATACTAAGCTTAACACCTTAAAGTAAAAAGTAACAGCGTGTACTAGAATTAAACCAATATACAATTATCTTCATTTCACCTAGTAGGTACATTGCAAGATATAAATTAGTTGAGTAAAAAAAATAACCTTGTTCAAACTATAATAAACATAAACCAAGTATGTACATAAGTCAAAACAATAAAAGTAGAGTCGTTAACATTTTCCGACTATTTAAAATAAACTGACACGCAATCTAAAACCTACTTAGATAAGGCGATATAAACTTTAGATGGCATTATTCATGTGCGGACACAATGGCGCAGAAATAGTGGAGTCAACACACAAACAGCATTTGGCAACAACTTTTAACGCAATATACTAAAATTGGTTTTCCAAAGTGTCTGCGAAATGGACCGGCGAAACACTAGATGCGCTTTAAGAAGTTCGAGACAGATTTATAGGTTCAAGTAAACAGTACTAGGGCAAGCGATGCCATGCTATCAACCAAACAACTTGTTTGTAGATGCCGACTTTGGTCATTTAAATGTTGGATTTGATAAACTGCTAGCCGAAATTGCTTTGTGTACGTTTGATTATTGTGGATCGCTTTGCCGAGCTGTGGTAGAGTTCTATGGTATGAAAGCCCTGATTTGTATAAATAAAATCAGGGCTTTATAAAACTTATGTGATTAAATCGTTCATATCATGTCATTAAATGAAACTAATAACTTTCAAGACAAAACAAACTTTAAAATCATTTAAATAAAAAACCATCAATTCAAAAAATTCGTACTTACCGATTAGTTGGCTATAGTAAGAATAAAGTTTGTCTCAAAAATAACTTTGTAGCTCATTTGTCGATAACTTTTTCAAAATTCTTGTCTTCTACTTTCACAAATCGCTTCAATGAAGCGCGCGCTAGGTTAAGCCTTAATTTGTATTCAACTATGGTTCTATCTTTATCTATCAACGTAAATGAATCAGGAAGAAATATCATGTTAAACAAAGTTTAAGTCTTACCTCAATTTATAAAGGTTGTGCAAAGTAGGTCTAATAATGCAAAAAAGGTAACCTTTTAACTACTGCATTGAAGACTTTTCAAAAACGCCTAATATTTAAAAAATCTAATGAAATTTGCATTCATAAAAGTTTATGGCGTATCCACACTCATCCGACAACGATTCCTTGCGAAGCATATCGAGGAACAACACTCTGTGTCGTTTAAATTGAATTGAAAAATGATTTATGCTAACAATCTCTGGCGATATTCTCGTTTCCTTACACACTCGATCGCCCTTAACGAAAATAATAAATAAATCGTGTTCCCCAGGAAATTGATCGAGGTGTTTTTACGAGGGGAGTGTTGCCAGGAAGTTTTAAATTTTTTTCGGGTGCGTCAGCTTCCAATTAATTGCTTTTGAACTTTATGGGATTTGTTTAATTTTCTTTGACGGTAACGAGAGCGGTGTTCGATGCGCCTGAACGTAGGACAGAATGAAAGAGTAAGCTCATTTAGTCAGTATTATGCGTGAAAATCCAACCAATCAAGTACACGTACCTCAGCTCAAAAGAATTCGATCTAGTGGTTCAAAAGGCCACCACGATTATAAAACCAGTGGTCGGAAGTTTCAATCCCAGAATGAGTATTTGTGTAAATTGTGGTGAGCAGTCAGGTATTAGCATTAAGTGCCTACTCACGTACCAAATGATTAAGATGATGGATGCAAATTAAATTAATTATGTTTAGGCAACTGCTGAATGATCTGCAAAATCTATCCGCGCTCCACTTGTAAGTGTGTCAGTTCGGGGATGAGTGTAAACTTACACAAACCTTTATTTTTAAAATCACACCACATTGTATTATTTACCATCGATTACATTCTCAAGCAAATCTACTATGTCTTCTTGTTTTATGGTTTAAATGAGACCATTTCAATAGCGGTGAACACGAGTGTGGGGAGACATTTCACGAAAAAATACGAGACAAAGAATAAGATTAATAACGGCAATGAATTAGTCACGGGAAATTGCAGTTTCTTGTTTAGTAAATTCCCAGAGAGGCTTACCGCTTCCCGTAATAAAATTGCGTAGTAAGTGCCTCGGTCGACTTATGAAGATGAAGTGTGGGAATTACAAATGTCCGTGAATGTTGAGCGCGGACGGTTATATCGCATGCCGTCTTCATAATGTTCGTTCGCCAAGCCAAACCAGTGACAGAATTCTTTTTGCGGAAAACTGTTCATATAAAAGTTTAAGATGGCGAAGTTTTTAAGTGGAGATATTTCAACCGAGTAATTAATGTCGTTTCTCTAATAAACGCCAGAATAATGTTGGCCTAGATTATTACTTACAGTTTAAAAATAATAAACTTTGATTTTATAGAAATTTTTTAGGTACACTCTAAAAATTTAAGCCAAAAGGCCAATTTTCTATTAGCTGACGTTGAGTTGCTTAAAATAACTATGATAATACTTAATCAACCAAAGTTAACAGTTATATCAATTAATATGCATGTGATTGAACTAAACAAGAAGATGCTTTTATTAATTCCAACAAATATAATTATATATAACATTTAGTTACTTTTTTGCATGATTCGATCAATTTTAATAAACAAATATGTTTGTTGAATCAATCATGTTAATATTGACTAAGGTCTTAGTTGGATTTACTAAGATGAATATGTAGGTGTAATTGTTGATCTTTTATTATTGTAAAAGCAATATACTTCGACTTATTCGATGTATCTAACCTCTTGACAGGCTCTTGACTTTGTCACAACAGTCACAATTTTTAGAGTGAAGTAAATCACATATTAACACAACCTCACCGAAGTTTATAAGTGATATTATGATTCATAACTAGCAAATTTCTTGCCTAATAAGTGAGCGTACATTTACATAAACTTGTGAAATCCAAAGCGGACCATCCATTGTGTCTGGCCTAATATCCATTATGTCTAAGGGGTTAAGATTTTATGAATAAAAATATTGGATACCACTCTAAAAAACAACCTTTATAGGTTATGGTTCGTGTTCATTAAATCCGATTGATACATTATCGCTACAATTTAAAATATACTGTCATATAGCGAGAAATTGACACAGCACCACATAGCGCGGTAAAAAGGGGGCCTATATACCCTGCAGTGGATAAACATACGTTAATTAAATAGATTACATAATTTTTTTACATATTTCAGGAATGTATACTAAAAAAACGGACAAGTGCGAGTCGGACCCCCCCACCGAGGGTTCCGTACAAATTTGTAGGTAAATAATATAAATAGTTTAGGAATCGAGTCTCGCAGTTTAACTACAAATAAAAAAATTAAAAAAATCCAAATGTATAGTTTTAGATTTTTTCCTCTACTTGTAGTATAAGACAATATTACTTACCAAATTTCATAGTTCTAGGTCAACGAAAAGTACCCTATAAATTTTGATTTCCTTGAGAGTGTCAAAATATACGTTCTTGCGGCACAAAGGCCGTATTTATTTTCGCTAACTTAGATTTTTTATTTTTTCACTACTTTAAGGGACTGTAGACCTAGTTATATTGTTTTAATTTGACCTCGATACCTCTACCCATTCCCGAAATCAAGGATCTTGAAATACGGACAGACAGACAGGCAGATGGCCAACAAAGTGTTCCGTTTTACCTTTTAGGTACGGATCCTTAAAAACAAAAAAGCGAAACTAAAATATTAACAATTAATAATCTTGTGGTATATAGGTATATTATATTATATAGTATATTTAAATGTGCCACTCTTAATCAAGTTTGTTTAATTATTTTTTAAGTAAGCAAATCCCTCTCGGCTGACACCTTTATTAAAACTGATTATTCATGTTTTTGGCTTTGCCGGAGTAAGCCTTGTAATCCCAGTGCACAGAGGTAGCGGCTATGTACTGAAATTTGATTGAATATAAGTAATATGTTACTTAGTAAATTAGATAACTAATGACCTCAGTGTGTTAAAAAGTATCCGTGTAATTTAAGAGTGAATAGAAATCCCTATAACTAATATTTACAATAAATTTTATGTAACATGTATGTTGTTATTTTGATCTTTTAAAGTAGGTCGATTATAATGAGTTTAAGCTCTATCAATATTGCGCACGTCATCTACGAGTACCTACTTGGTTAGAAATTAAAAATTATTTCGCGTCTTAAGATACATAATATACCCAGCATCCGCTGTAAAATCCTTATTTTCATAGTAATTCTTTCCACACTACCAACGCGAACGGTTGGCGACGACACAGCGCGCTTGCCCCGCGCATGCATAATTAATATTCCCGGTCAAAATAAGCAATTTGAACACAGACGCACTGGTTTGTGGCACCGTTAACTTTTAATGCGACACATTCACTGAGCTCCCGGCTACCGTTAACCCCTTTGCTCTAAACCCTTTAATAAAAACCGAACCAAAATACAACCGTGATTACGTTGTCTGACGGAAAATTCCCAGTTGGATAATTATTGCAGAAAATTTGTACGATATTTTGTATTTGTTTTTTTTGTATGATATAATAAAAGGTGATTGGCACATCGATATAATAGAAATTACAATCCGTCGGCATCTAACAAAGTATCACAATCACAATTATTCAATTAATCAATAAATCATTTAAATCACATATTTTTTGATATTTTGTAAAGTATGAGATTTCTAGTTGTAATTTTAATTAGCTACCCACAAACAACTCACTAGGCCCAGAAATGTATCTTGTTGTATTTTATTTATTGTGTTGTTTATATCACAGTTGTTTGTTATTCATTAAACAAATCAATTAATAATTTTAAAAAATATATAATGATGAGAGGAACGTTCTAGTAGCGGGGATCCATTAAACTAGATAAATAGTACTTGCCAAAGAACCGAGCTACGTTGTAGTTTTCAGTCAAGGATTAAGTAGCGCGATAATATTTATCATGTTGATAATTAATATCATGTCATGCGATACATACGAGATTTGATACCTATATTACGTTAATTTTATGAAAAAAAAAAATGTATAATCCTGTTCGAAAGTTAAACGATACATTTCGATATTCTATTCATTTCAGGAAAATAATAACAATCATATCATTTAAAATTCAACCTTTAATATTTCGCTAGTTCTTTAGGTTTTTGATTGAGGCTAGATTTTGAGTAAAGATTATTTAAAGGATTTATTTATTTGTCTTGTACTGCACCAAAAAAGAAACAAATTGCGGACTATATCACATAAGCCATTTTCTACCGGTCAACGATTGGGTGAGGCAAGAAAATCAAAGGAGCGTGAAAAACTATTGTAAAGGACTTTAAATAGACCTAAGTAACTCTATTTTAAAAGTTCAAACACAAAGTAACTGATCGTAGAAAAAGAAGTCAAAATGATTTAGGTAAGATTAGATATATTATGTTAAATTCACAAAAAATGCATTGTGGTTTTTTAATAATTACCGAAATTCGGCTTAAAATGTTAATTCTCAGAGTTCTGTAATCGCACTGGCAGCCAGATAAAGATATGATAAAATAAAGATAAAAATTCTTTATTTGCAGAAAGTCAGTTTAATCAGAAACGCACAATTAAGTATAGTGGCGTCTTGTTAACGTAATAAAAGGGCTAGAAAAATGTCAAGCTAGAAGGCAATAAAACTTTTAACGATACGAATTAGCAATGCAGAATATAATTTTTCTTATTGCATTCTTCAAAATATCTTATTTGTTTAAACACAATAACATCATTTTTCCATTCATTTACACTTGACTTGTGTCGCGCGATAATTATTCAATAAAAGGCATCATTTGTCAGCGCCGTCCGAATGTCAGCGAGTTGACGTTTTGATGACTAATGCAACAGTGTTCCACCTATTTGATTACCATTGTAGACAGGGCACAGGCACGGAGCAAGGGCTGCATGAGCCTTGCCTTTTAAAATATTTTTTTGGTATACAAGAAAACACAACAGTAGTAAAGGCCAAAAATAAGACGACGACCGATTCTACTGGACAATATCCAACAATGGGTAACTAGTGTTCTTTAAACGTATAGAAAACACAAATAGCCATAAATACAGGGTACATATGTAAGCTTAGCATACTTAAAATTGCATATTTTTATATTCAACCCGCAACGAAAAAGTAGGTCAAAAACAATATTAAAAGTATGATCATCATCATCATTTCAGCCATAGGACGTCCACTGCTAAACATAGGCCTCCCCCATTGACTTCTAGATTGGCCGGTTGGAAGCGGCCTGCAACCAGCGTCTTCCTGCGACCCTTACTTTGTCGTCTGACCACCTTATGAGTGGACGTCCTACGATGCACTTGCCTCCATTCTAGAACCTTTCTGCCCCATCGGCATCTACGTGCTATGTGCCCCGCCCACTGCCACTTCAGCTTGCTAATCCGTTGGGCTATTAAAATTATGAGTATGTGTTACTAGCGATTTCTTGCTACTAAGTTTGTGTAAGTGAAGAGTTTCCTATAGAAACGTTTCGATATATTTTAATAAAACCATTACGTAGCGCACAGAGACGCGTACGACCCAAATGCAATTTTCAAAACTCTCCATACGCTTGGTAAAATGTTTGTGTACCGGGCTATTATTAGGTACAATGAGACCTTCTCTGTTTATTACAGAAAAATATCTGGCCGTCCACGTAGTGTTCGTACGAAAAAGGTGGTCAAAGCAGTAAGGGACAGAATTAGAAGAAATCCTGGCCGAAAGCAAAAGATTTTATCTCGGGAGATAAAGGTATCACCTAGTACCATATCGCGTATTTTAAAAGATGACTTGCAGCCTAGAGACTTACTGTTCATTTCCTAACTGATAATTTAAAAAAGAATAGGGTTTTAAAATCGAAACAACTATTGAAGCGGTACGCAAAGGGAGGTCACAGAAAAATTTTGTTTACGGATGAGTTTTTCTTACAATTGAGCAACATTTTAACAAACAAAATGACCGTATTTATGCTCAAAGCTCTAAGAAAGCTTCCCAATTAGTCGACAGAGTTCAACGTGGGCACTATCCGACTTCAGTGATGGTTTGGTGGGGTATTAGCTATGAAGCAGTGACTGAGCCATACTTTAGTGAAAAAGGTATCAAAACATCGGCACAAATGTATCAAGATACCATTCTTGAGAAGGTACTGAAGCCCCTTAACAACACCATGTTCAATAACCAAGAATGGTCCTTCTAGCAAGACTCAGCGCCGGGTCATAAAGCTCGGTCTACGCAGTCTTGGTTGGAAACGAACGTTTCGACTTCATCAGAGCTGAAGACTGGCCGTCGTCTAGTCCTGATCTTAATCCGCTGGATTATGATTTATGGTCAGTTTTAGAGAGTACGGCTTGCTCTAAACACCATGCATGATAATTTGGAGTCCCTAAAACAATTCGTACGATTGGCAGTGAAGAATCTTCCCATGGAAAGAGTGCGTGCTTTTATTGATAACTTTATTTGATAACGTTTAAAGGACTGTATTGCCAATGGAGACCACTTCGAATAAGCTTTTATATTTTAAATTGTTTTATATTTATGTATTAAACTCACACACTGTAAAAGTCTTAAATGTTATTTGCAATCGACATTTATTTTTTCTTTGTTTCAGTATTTATGTCAAGACTAGATATAATAACTTTTGTTGCCGACGCAAACTTTTCTAAGAGGGTAAAACTTCGGCTCGACATCGACAGGTGTCGTCCTCTTGTAAATGTTAAACCGTATTAATGATAAATAAATTCAATGAATGGTTTGTTTCAATTTAAAACTATATCTTTCCTGTGGTTTTGTGAAATTCAGTTTGTTAAACACACTTTGTCTCGCATCACTTCGTAGCAGTGTTTTCCAAGAACAAGTTTAGTAGCAAAATCTAGACCTGTATAAATTGATAAATTATAATATCAGTAGGATTTTGATTCCGAGTGCGCTCCTTGTTTTCTTATTGTCTGTAAAAGTAACCAGGTGTCGTCCAGTCATTACTCATTCCATTGTGTACCTCGGCATTGTTTGTTACTGTATTCAAATTTGATATTAATCCGACTGTGCGGTAATTTGTACGCCGATTGAAGATTAGTTGTTCAATAAATCTAATAAAGTTATCAGGTAAAATTGTCATAAATATTTGAATTTTGTTAATAATTCTTAAGTGCCGTCCGAATCTTAACCATTTCTAACGTATGGTGTCTAAGCTAAGCTAATAAGTTATAAATATTTTAAGCCAGTTGTCGCAAAGCAATATATAGTTAAATCATCAAAGTCTAATAGGAGGCAACATCTTTATTAAGAGTCTCTTGACGTCCACAAGTTCCACAACAGAACTAGTACTTAGTTCTACAGTGTGAACGTCAAGAGTCCCCTCAGATCTCCAGCGGCACTGAGCAACCAATTGGTTGTTTTTTGCAACTTTTATTAGGTCTACCGTCCTTTGAACATTCGGTCGTCACACGCTGAGCTTGTCAGTGCGTGGTCTTCATTCAAGAACTTTGCTTTTCTACTGCCTCAGCTGACATCGGTAAGGAAGATCCATGATTTGCTATTCGGGTCTATACAACCAAGGCAAACAGTCGCTGAGCAATTTTGCGTAAACGCATATTCACTGCTACCGATGCATGCTACATGATCGCCTTTATTTTAAAATAGGATTTTTAAAATAATTTTATTTTGAGTGAGATCTTTGTCCAGTAGGAAAAAAATATCAACTAAGATTTGACATGTGATAAGATAATCCTCCTGATCCAATGTGAATAAGGCCATCCAAGGCTATTTGTAATTTTATTGTGGTTTCCAATGCGTTGTAGATGTTTCAGAGACTTGTACACTCGACAATTTAACTCACTAATTATCAAATTATTTTTGATAATTAGTGCTGTGAGTACAAAAAATGTTTGCCATTTTTAATGAATTAATCCACGGCACGAAAACAGTGAAAGATTGTGACAGCTAAATTACAAATTCATTGAAAAAGTTTTTCCTGTTTCGGGTAAAACCCTTTTCCTATAACTCTGCGCAAAATTAAAATAAATATATTTAGATTATTTTACGATAAATACTGAAATGAAAAAAAGTTGGAATTGTCTCAAGGAATAATATTATTAGGTAGTCCATCTTTCTCAGTAGTATGTTTTTTTTCACTTGTGAAACGTTAGTGGGTATTAAATTAGATTTACTTACTTGTGTAAGTTCGGTCCAAAAAATAAACATAAAAAGCATGTAGAGTAGTAAAGTATGTATTATTTGTTAGTACCTGTTACTATCACTTTGATAAATTATTATTTGAACAAGATCCGGAGAAAAATGTTAAGTTAGTCTAATATTTGAAAATACTTATTTCACAAACTTGTATAATTTATATTAGGTCCCAACTTACACTACACTTATTTTTAAAACCTGAAAAAAATATAAAGCATACATTGCTCTGATCCTATGGTAAATAGCCAAAGCACATGTGTTACAGAAATTCGATATATCGAATTATATTTAGGTAATAACTATGTCTAACATAATTATAATTATGTACTTGTAAATGCGGTGTTTTTTCATTCGAGAATATTAAACAAGCTTTAATGAAGAAACAAAAACCTGCCACAAAAATGATAATTACGCAGCCCAATTAGTACACGGACGTCGCTATTAGTAGACTATTCATTACGAATAAGAATGAACGCTGAGACTTAATACATAATTAAACAGGTGCTAATTTGAGCGATCGCTTAAGACCAATCATTAGAAACTTCTCAAGGGATGAATCAAGTTCTTGTTGAGGGGAGAAACTTAGTAATTTCGGGAAGAATTTTATTTTACCTTTCCAAGTTTTCTTAGAAAATTTACAACATGTCAAATGCTTGAGTTGTAGGTAACTCGTTGCATTGCATTTTTAACTCCAAAACGATTTCTTTTTCTATAAGTATTACATACATTGCTCTGATCATAAGGTAAGTAATACTAGAAGTACTAAAGCACCTGTGTTATAGAATTTAGAAAAAACGACGGTACCGCAACACCCAGAACCGAGACAACATAGAAAAGTTCGTTTTCTACTTTGACCCGACCGGGAATCGAACCAGGATTTAATTATTATATTAGTATTCTAATATAATCCATTTAAAAGGTGATTCTAACCGTAATTCTACAAAAACAAATACGTTTCTATACTAAATAAACATCTATAGCTGTTGTAAGTTGTACTACAATGAAACTTTTTTCCCTCCGTCCTATAATAAAAGGTGTTGTATATCAGTTAACTAATTAAATAGGATGTACTTTATATCTTAATCACAGCATTATAGTCAAAACAGAAAATTATAAATAATTAACAAGCTTTAATAAAGTAGGTACCTAAGTATTATAGAATTATTCATTTAATATCCAGGGGCTTAGGGCATGTCAAATGGGTATTATTATGCATTCAACCTCTTGTTTGGCATTGCTGATCATCCTATTTAGATCTTGCGTGCAGGTGTAGGGGAAGACATTAGGACAGCAAAATACTTTAAAAAACCTTGTACTACTGAATAAGTGCAGTGATTATTATTTCAATTTGAGGCAAAACTGTAACGTTGCCTTTTGACCGAATCTGTGTTATGGAGCAAAAACACATATAGCTGTTCCTTTAGAAACGCGGGCTTTGTTTCAGTTTGCAGCGCCTTTTTTGTCTCCTTTTAATTTCCTTTATGAGCTCACAATTACCTTCATAATGGTATCGTACCTTTCATTAAGACTCGTTTGAGCTCGTGAATGGTGGCCTCGTAATGGGTGGAAACGTTAGAATGTTGTACCCTAAGCCTTTGTGTACACATTATGGCGCCCTCTAACGCCTTTCACGGGTCATTCGCGTAGTTTCTATGGCGTTATTAATAAGCACACTGTGGCTGGTAATAAGCGCTGTGTTGCCATGTTCCTATTCAGTGTTCGCTATTTATGAAAGACTACACGTTACCATCCATTGAAACGCAAATCCATGTTAATATGTATGCAGTATACCGTAACTAGGCTATGAAAATTAATGCTTCCATGTTAAGTGCACTAGGAATTATTTTGTTTTTGAATCTAGTTACGGGATTTTTAAAGTAGGATCCTAAAATGTTAATGAAACAACTTTCTTTACAACATTATATTAAAGAATAAAACGTACTGGTTATAAAATACTCATTTACTACTTTTAGTAAATACCAAGCTGTATTATAAAAATATAGTAAGTATTTTGAGTACTGGAAATAGTCATGAAAAGAAAAATCGCTATTTCAGAACCGCTCTGTGTCAAAAGTGCAAATTGCTATAGTGATTACGGAATTTCAACACCAGATGGCAAATTATAAGTACATATATCTTCGTACCTACCAATTAGTAATTTATGCTTATTTTTTTTATATTTGAAAATTATATTTGGATCATGACTGAAATAAGATTGAAAATGTAAATTAATGTTAGATTTAGTGTATGATCATTTTTAAGGCGTGATTTTCCAACTTTCCCTATAGAATTAATCTATAGTTATTTTGCTATTTTCGTCTAATATTAACTCTACCTAAAGGTTGTCTGGAAGAGATCGCTTCCAGCGATAAGACCGCCTATAATGAGCTATTCTTAATGCATTTTGTTCCTGTGATTTCTTTCTTTTGTGTGGTATACAATAAAACGTATCTATATATCTATAAAATTAGACCTAGATTTTTAGTATATACAAAAAGTATAGTAGTCTCGACATATATCATCATGTGAATGTATTGCCCGAAAAAGGGCCCACATACTAAACTGGATATTAAATAGTAATTAATGTTGTTATGTCAAACTAACGCATGCTTAGTTTCGACAAAACTAAACTTAATTCTATGACTTGCTCATAATGACTTACCATCTTACTGCTTAGGGGCCATAAAATGTTAAATTATACCTGTAGTTGTTTCAGGCACACCAACACAATTATTCTACCCGAGAGCAGCCCAACAATGCGTCCATAAACATAATGAAATTAAAACATAAATTATAATTACACCGCGCACGTATAGCACCTCATCTCCCGAAAAGCATAAAGGTGTAAGGCAATTATTTCACAAAAGTAGAGGGCATTTTACGGTTGGCCATTACTACTAATGTTTGCACCCCAACTTTTGTGTCCCGTGAAAAATAACAACAGATCCATTATCACTGTAATAAAGGCTGAAATTTCTACAAGCATCGCAAATAACAGGTTGGTGTAGAACTGTGAGTAATCAGCGTTGACCTAGCGAAAGGGCGTAGAAAATTAACGTAATTTTGTAACATAATCACATCTGCCAGGTGAACGTCACTAGCTTAAATTAACTAGATACTTAAAGAGAGAACTCAGGTTTCAAAATATTTTATCTGAATGGAATTATGCGAGCGTAATTATTCTATTTTTTACAGTAAATATAAACTTAATGCAAATGTATTTATATGATTGAAAAGATTCAATTAATTATTCATGCATAGGATTCAAGTTATTACAGAAATACTAAATCGTGTACTTTACAGTAACTGCATTTTTCTTTTTCGTATTGTATTTTTATAATTACATTATTATCCAACAATCACACTAATTGTTTATAATGTTCTAATTTAGAATATCGTATAATCTACGTAATACTCATATGCTATAATTTATCCCAATTATTTCAGTATTTTACATGGAAAAACGTAGTGTTTTTTTTTTGTTATTTTAACTTTATTACACCTTGAAAGTATTCTCTAATATAGTATAGTATATCATTTTTGTGCAAATAAAATTTAATAAGATTGCTTTTATGAAACGGATCGAATAATTTTAAATTGTTTTGGTCTGCCCATGCAAAGCGCCGTCGAAAGATTGATGTTGTATAGAACATTCAAAGAGTTTTTCCTATATAAGCTCTTGTTAAGCAAAATTTTACATAATATTTTAGAAAAAAAAAACTCATTGCTGGTAAATTTAGAGAATCATTTGATGCGGAAAAGGGGAGTTTATTTAACCTACTTAAGGCTAAGCAATCAAGTCAAGTAAAGCTGTGAACTTTTTAAGACATGAAGCAGAGTGCCCGGTCGAGATGAACGCTTTCAGAGCGCCGAAGAAGCGGCAAAGATGAATGGCTTTCAATATGAAATTGAATTCTGCGGTTCATTGCTTTTCAATTTGTTCGGGAACGCTCGGCGTTTACCCGATACCTACCCCTTGAGGTGCGGTGTAACTTCGGCACAATACATAGCTGAATGATACGTATCAAACTACGTAAAGTTATTCAAAAATGATACAATGTATTATATTCTCCCGGCAAACTTGGCAATGTTATCACTTATTGTTAAATTAATATCGTAGTATATATGCTATAATAGAATCGATTTCATTATGCAACTTAAAGAAAAAAATACGTAGGTAATCCACTGCATCATATTGTACTATAGTCATTTTAATAGAATAAAATAAAGGTATATCTCATCACAGTGTTTGAATATTATTCGCTATGTGCAAAGTGGGTGGTGGTGGCCGTCAAATCGATCGCAGCACGCAATCTGGCAGAAATGTGAAATAACTCTGGACTGTCATGAGTCAAATTGCTATATTTCTATAGTATTTCATACTTACGTAATTGGGTATTTTTAAGTAAACACGTTATAACTCGCGAATGGGTCACAGTACGTGTTGTGTTTTAAGGTGTAGAAACAATAGGGAAAACAGTTCGTGCATGTTTTATTCGTTTCCAACATCAAGATGGAAATTAAAGCAAAGTATTAAATAGATAGCTGCTGTGAAAAGAATCAAGTTTATAGGAAGTTTGTGTCACAGACGTTTGTCTTATGATCACAGCTCTTATTAAGTAGCTTTGTCCGTTGGTTCGAAGCTCTTCAAATTCTCTTACATACTGTACTTATACTATTTTTTTCCCTTTTTGGACAGTTTGTGGTTGAAAAGTTATCATGTTGTATCGATTCAAATCCCGTACGTATTATAACATTCATATTTTAGTTCGAGTAAGAAAATCACTTATTATAATATGCACAAACTTTTTAGATATTTACATCTAATTTTGAAAAACAATCCGAAAATCATTCTTAAACCATCTAGTTGCCATAATTTGAGAGATCTTAAGTCCACAATATTTGTGGTCACTAGGGGCGCTGTCATCGCGCACAGAGCGAATAGTTAAGCCGTTCTTATAATATACATTCATCAGACAAATGATCTGTATATGTGGGGTAGACAAAAAAAAAATATGATCAAACAAATATTTTTATTGTTTCGCTCCCTGTGAAAACTGTTTACAGTCGATAGCTAGATATATATTTCTTAAGGGATAACGGACTCTGCAGGTAATAGAAGCTAGTGTAAAATTATCAGCATTTTATGTCACACAAATTTTTGGCTTTGCTGTAATCAGGTAATAACGAAGACAACGCCGAAAAAGTGACAAAGATGTTAAGTTTTAATGTAGGTATATATTAACTTACTTCTGTAGTTCCTTGCTTTTATTTTGTCTGGATCGACGGCTTTTATCGATAGACAAGGTATAGTATAAGGCTACCTGATACCTTGAAATATCTTGTAACTTCAGCACAATAGAAATAACGAATGTTTTTATAAATGCGATACAAACGTCGACATTCTTTTATTCTTACCTACTAGTTTGTTATTATATTAGTTTATGTTCACTGATTTTCCTTTTATTTTTGAGTAAGTAGATTTTAGTTTTAGGTTAGATTCTTTATTTTAAATAAATTACTACATGCATGGAAAAAGGTAAGTCCTATTTTTCTTCTATATAGATAATTATTCAATCAATGGTAATTATTCGAGGTCAATCGTCGAATCCAACTCGGCTGGGCAGCGTTCGGGAAACTACACCACGTCTTCTCGTCCAAAAAACCTAAGTGCCTTAAGACGAAAGTCTACAACTAGTGTGTTACCAGTGATGACATATGGAACTGAAACGTGGCCTCTCACTATGGGCCTCATAAGAAAACTCAAGGTCGCACAGCGTGCTATGGAAAGGGCTATGCTTGGTGTTTCCTTGCGAGATCGAATCAGAAATGACGAGATCCGTAAACGAACAAAAGTCGCTGACATAGCCCAACGGATTAGCAAGCTGAAGTGGCAGTGGGCGGGGCACATAGCACGTAGAACTGACGGCAGATAGGGCAGAAAGGTTCTAGAATGGAGGCCGCATACCGGCAAGCGCAGCGTAGGACGTCCACTCACAAGGTGGTCAGACGACCTGGTAAGGGTCGCAGGAAGACGCTGGATGCAGGCCGCTTCCAACCGGCCAATCTGGAAGTCAATGGGGAGGCCTATGTTCAGCAGTGGACGTCCTATGGCTGAAATGATGATAATGATGATGATGAGATAATTATTATTATCAGCTTTGAGGGATGTTTAATTAATTATGTTTATTATTCAATTATGTTTGTTATTAAGTCGCCATAGTACAACTTTTACTCAGTTTAGGGCTAGAATACTCGTATATATACATCCTATATCTTAATTTGCTTTAGTTCAAAGCGTATCTATCTACCATAGAAGTTTTTGGGCACTTGCTGTCTATTATTTATTTAGAAATATTTTTTTCTATAGAAATAATTTATTATTAACAGGCAAGCAGTTGTGACATTTCAAATTCAAATTCAAACTTTTATTGCATGTCACATTACAATTTTTCGGGGTTAGAAAAATGAAGGTATACATGTGACGCCCTGCAAGGGCATAGCAAACAAGAGAGTGACATATATACATATTTTTAAATTTCGTAATAAGTTATAATAAGATTAGTGTACATTTCAAGCATTATACAATTATAGATTTATAGATAATAAATTAAATTACATTAAATTGAATTGTGCCACTGAAGAATATTATCAGTTAAATTTCATATTTATCATTGAAAAATTCTGCTAAGTTAGAGTAAGTTTTGTTTATTAGGAATGTTTTTAGCCGTTTATAGAAAATTTTAGGTTTTTCTAAGTTTTTAATGTAATTTGGAATGTGATACTTGTCTGTATAAAAAGGCAGGGAACAACCAGTTGTTTCCCCTAGTAATTATTTCTTTTTACCTTTCATTAGGTAAAATTTATTTATTTTATATTGGTATAACTTCTGAGCTTAGACTGTGTCTTCCAGGAGTCAATCTATGACTATTTGTTTGCTTAAAAAGTACGTACTTATGAGGTTTGTTATTTAAGACGTCTAGATATTCTTTTAAATAGCTGGTATAAGTTTAAGTCTCAATTAATATACATTTATGATTGTTTATGTCTTATTAGGTTTAAATATATTTTAAGGATAAAAGAACTGAGAAAGATTCACATCATCATCATCATCATCATTTTAGCCGTTGGACGTCGACTGCTGAACACAGGCCTCCCCCAATGATTTTCATCATCGGGGGGATTGCCAATACTCGCCACGTGTGGCAAACGGGTGAGCGCAGTTTTTTATAAAATTTCGCACACAGACGCTGCTGCCCGTCTCGTACTACAAGAATTCGCCTCTTACGACAAAATACAAAAAGTCGCCTCTTACGACACGCCTTCTGTTGGCGGTGGGGAAGTGTATTCTTTACGGCCGTCTCCACACGGCACAAGATTCACGTAGAAACTTTTTTTTAAAAAAGATAATTATGTTGCCTATTCAGCCCTAAAATAACATAACCTTAACATTTGTGAGATTCGTGACTTCGAATTCTTTTTGTTGCTCAGCTTTGTGAAAAGGTGGCATCGAGAATTAATCATGCTTTGTATACGCTAAAAGTTAAGAGTTCTTGCGAAACAGCCTCAAGAAAACGTAAAAACGTCAAGACTTTCAGTAGAGTACACAAAAGAGTTATACAAAAAAATAACTGCGAACAACTCCACCCACGTAGTGTTCTACTTAACCAATTTTATTGAAGGGTATTAAATTTTATTGTAATTAACTTTTTGTTGCGTAGACCCCTTAAAACCCCTTAAGACTAAAGTAATAATCTATACAGGGTTACATTTCATGGAAGTGCCAATTTTTCCGTTCCACTCAGAATTCCAACCGGCCATTCTGGAAGTCACTGGGGGAGGCCTATGTTCAGCAGTGGACGTCCTATGGCTGAAATGATGATGCTGATGAATGACTTAGAATCAGTAACTAAATAGATCTAACATAAAAAAAACAAACTGTTTTTTTATTTTTTATTCTTCAATTCAGCATTTGAATAATAGAATACGTAGAAAATTTACGACTATTACTCGATTGAATTGCACCGTATGTGCACTGCATGAGATTCTTGTTTAAGCGGCGTCGGCGTACGCATGAGATCTCTGATGAATGACGGCGCATCTCGCGTTTTCTTTTTTTCGGAAATTTTTAAGTATATTTTACTCCAGAAATACGATGGCAGAAATTAATTACGATAAATTAGTATTTTTAAATTGTTCAACAGACCTTATTTTTAAAATTTGGCACTACCTTGAAATGTAACCCTGTATACGTATGGTCTCCCATAACTCAAGGATAATGTTGTAACCACATATTCTATACATGACGTGAAAACGTAAACACCTTTTGTTCTATGACTTACAAAGCTACCAGGCCGTGTAAATTTATTTCAGTATTTTTTTACACACACAAAGACTTCTCATCTGGTGTAAACATTTTTAACCGACTTCAAAAAAGGAGAAGGTTCTCAATTCGTCGGAATCTTTTTTTTAATTTTATGTATGTTCAGCGATCATTCGTTACTACGTTGACCGATTTCAATAATTATTTTTTAGTTTGAAAGGTAATACTTTTAGAATGGTCCCATATAAATTTGGTTAAATTCTGATAATGGAATCTATAAGAAAATTATCAAAAATTGCATGAACTCCGTACCATGCCAACTGATTTTAGTATCCATCTTACCTAATATCTTTGCCAAATGTGGACCAATTTGGATGATTCTTTTTTTAATGAATAGCTTAAATTTCAAAAATACTATACTAAAACATTTTCGGAAAAAAATTCACCCCTAAGGGTGGAAAAATAGGAAATGAAATCGGTATTTCGCAGTTAAATTATATTTGCACTCGTAAGATTTGTTTTGATTAGGATTCATGACTAAAATAGATGAAATAAGTTAATTTTATTTTTAAAAAAAAACGGCTTTAAAAAACTAAAACGCTAAAAATAATCTTAACACTTAAGTACCTAATCAGTTACTTTTGGAGTCGGTGCCAGTCGATGAGAGATTCTATGTTTTCGTTTGCACCGACTCCAAAAGTAACTGATTAGGTACTTAAGTAACTATAAAGTAGCCACCGAAAGACGTTACTGACTATATATTATATATTCTGTGATTTTAACCCTTAAATAAGCATTTTATAATATTTATTTAATACAATACCTTCCTAAGATATCTGTAAAAAGCAATGTAAGACGATATTCAAACCTTAAAAGTTGCATCAGTTTAAATTGTTATCAACATTAACCAAACATTTTTTCACTCAACTCCTAAGTTCAATAGTTGATAATTTGTGCCATCGCAAGAAATGATGTAACTAAACGTAAATCTACTAAAAAGTCAAAGAATATGTAAGAAACAAGTTTTTCTTTATAAATATAATAGTTTGTACTTGTCAATATTGCATAAATTATTTTCTTTGCTTGAACACAAAACATTTTTAGTAGGGTCATTGGTTCCGGTAACCCTGCATAAAGACTATACTAAAAAGGAAGATGCAAATAGGTATTGTAGGATGAAAACACACACTAATGATATTTAACAAGTTTTTCAATCATAAAGCGTAGGTAATAATTGTTATTAAAGATTAAATGAATAGGTAATGGTTCATGTGTAGTCCCATGGTTTTTAATAATGAATATTAATGAAAATAAATTCATCATCATTTCAGCCATAGGACGTCCACTGCTGAACATAGCCTCCCCCAATCCTATTATTGGGGGGAATACCAATACTTGCACTCATGGCAGGCGGGTTGGCAAGCGCATTTTTATGATATTTCGCACGCAGACGCTTCTTGCTCGTCTTTTGCTATGAGAATTAGTCGCCTCTGACGACAGGCCTCCTGTTGGTGGTGAAGTAGCGTATTCATTACGGCCGGCCTCACACGGCACTTATTAAATTCATGTTTCATTAAATTATTTGGTAGGTGTTGTAAAGGTCCCCCGACTGCAACCAATTTCCTACTGCATTCACAATTCATTTCTAACTATTTAGTTCGCTTTTATTAACCGCAGTCGTGTTTTTGTATTTTTAAATACTATTTTGTACTTCATACTTTTTTTCTAACAATTTGTCTATGGAGAGTTTTAGGCACATGTACCCGGGTATCGAACCAGGGACATTCTAGGCGAATCAACAAGTCCCGATCCATCGGTTGTTATAAAACGATGAAAAAATCGAAACAGAGATCATAACATGTGACGTCACCGGCTCGGCGATTCAACATGGCGGCTATATCTATCATATTTTTACAGTTGGTGTCGATAATCGTTTTAGTAGTCATGCTAAGGTGGCTGGCTGCATGTTTTTGAAATCACCCTTCAAAACTCTATATTTGATATCCCACTGATCATTTTTGAGTATACAGGGTTTTTTTTAAAACATCGACAACCTCCTAAGATCCTAAGATTTAAAAGGCCAAGATAGTAATCTTAAAAAAAAATATTACTGCTTCATACAAACTGATGTCCGCTAGTCGGCGGCTTAGTATGGGGAAGTCTTTTTTTTGTGATTTTGTTGTTGGTCTCATAGATTTTTTTTTTTGTATTTCAGCAGAATCAGGCTCAAGGAGGTTGTTGATGCTTTTATACAAACCCTGTACAATTCGCCATATGTTTTATTTTGATATCACATAGCCTGTGTCATCCGAGAGAACGTTAGAACTCTAACGATACCTCTTAGGCTCATCAATTAGTTTACATTATGGTGAAATAAAAACAATCACTGAACCCTAAAAACATTACACTCTTTTTTTGGGCAGTCGTGTAAAAACAAGATCAATATTAGGCTTGTTTTTGACAAATCAACTCCTGACTAATTACTGTAACTTTAGCATTCCTTGTTTCATCTAAATCTTGTCAGTATTACTGAATAAAATAAGTAAAAATCATTTTTAAGTTAAAAGGTTTGTAAAGAAACATATTAAAAAAGTACTAAAAGCTAAAAAATAATGAGTTAGCTACCATAGATACCAATTATCACACCACTCTCGTCAGCAAGCATGAGCATTGATCAGACCAAAAGAAAACCGTGTAGAAAATATGGAATCCGCTACTTTGTGACGGAGGCCATCTTAGATTTACAATAATATTGATTATAGATAATTATATTGTCACCAGAATTAAAGGTAAACACCAAATTCCAAATCAATCGGTCCATAGGAAGGGGGTTAAATTTTAATTACTAGATTTGACCGATACAGGACACAAACACGGTAAGCTAAATAAAATCTTTTAATAATACGGCTGGTAATTCGGTATAAGTCTGCTTAATTAAATAAGGGAGTTTTGAAATTTTCACGCGACCGTAAAAACTGGATAATAAAGCAAAGCCACTGGCATCTGTGATAGCATCAGTCCCTTCTTACGACTGGCTTATAAGTTATTTGGGAGAATTTTGTTCCAAGGCAAACATTTGGTGGTTAACATATTATTAACAAGACTGTTTTGGTCGTTCACAGTGAATATAAAGTAATAATATAACGCCTTGAAAGTAACTACGTAATCAATTCATTTACGAGTACAACAATTTCACCATTTAATTTACAAATGAAATAATATTAAAAAGAAATGGCGAGACTATTATTCGATCCTAAGGTAAGTTGCTTGTGTTATAGAAATCAGAAACAACGACGGTACCACAACACTGAGATCCGAGACAACATAGAAAAGTTCGTTGTCTATTGACCCTACTGAGAATCGAATCTGAGATCGTGACGACTAACTTTAAAATTATTTTATTACTTAGTTAAAACAGTTTCAAATGTTTATTTTAATAACTATTCATTTAAACTTAAAAAAACATGTCCGAATATTTTTTATCTTTTTAACTAGTTAATCATGAGTGGATAAATATCTCGTAATTTAAAGAAAATACATTCCAGTTTCTTTATTAGAATTATCCGCGCGGAGACATTGGGCCGTAATCGCTGAATCGTGTCACCATTCCCACTGTCCACCAGACGCCAGCTGCTGCCAACAACTTTATTTCAGTGGTCTGTAGCAGAACGCGTGGGGTTTAATAGGGTCGGCTCATTCCGACTGAATAAACTTACCCGATGTCCACTGAAAACGGAACACTGTAGTGTAAATTGTAGAAATATAGAAATAATGTTTGTAGTCTTTACACGAACTTTGGTTACGTGTCTGTTTTGTTAGTTTTTATTTGTGCCTAGCGACCACCCCGGACTTTGTACGGCTTGCAGGAAGCATACAAATATTAATTTGTAAAAATTTTTAGTGCTGTGGATTTTAAATAAATAAAAGTATTTAAAAATATATAGACAACCTCTCCTCCAAAATCAATCAAATAATATTTTTTTGCTAAAATCCCCTAAATAGTTTGTACAGTTTTGAATTTAATGAAAACTTTATTTATCCAAAACCATTGTGTCCAGAACATAGTTAAAATTTGCCAATAAAGTGCATATAGGACGGACCGATATAAGCTGGGGGACTTTAATTGATAACAAATAATAATAACAATGTTTATTATTTATTATTATACAGATATTTCACAATAGTATTTTAAGTGAATTTTAAATACAGGAGTTATCTGACCCTAGCCCCAAACTAGATATGATTATGCTGACAAGAATTTAGTCGATGTCGATATTTGTTGAATTTATATGAATAACTCTCGTTGATACAAGACAGCCCGTTTAATGTAGTGTCGCGGTAGTTCACCATGAACGCAAAGGGTGTCGGGTTCAATTTACGGTTCGAGTCACTTCAGAAAAAGATACCTATTAATAAACAAATTTAAAAATATATATATTGCCTCGATTTTGGATGTGCTGGCAGAAGCTTCTGGAAGGCTAAATTATCTGGTACCTCGTAACACAAGGATGTTATTTATTATTATTTACTTCGATACCATGACAATTGCTGTGCCTATCGCATTTTTATATTTAACTAGCTGTTGCCAGCGACTTCGTTCGCGTGGTCATTAGTTTATTCATAAATAATTTTCAGCGGAACTTTTAATTTTTTTTTCCTTCTCCTTCTCCTGACAATAATTAATACAACACAAAAAAACTTAGCGAAATAATTCCATCCGTTCACGCGTGATGCGAAGATTAAGGTAAACAGAGATTCATTTTTAAATACATAGATAGAGTAAGCAATTGTGGCTCAGTGGCGGCACCGCTTGGTAGTGTTTTACTAGCCGCCTACGCCGCGGTTGTGATTAGATAGGGTGACCATTCAAATCATATTTAGTGATATTTATCACAAGCATCTCCGTGCTGGGCACGTTAAAAGTTGGTCCCGACTTACTAGTCGTGAAGCCTAGAGGCATTAGGGTGGCTTAATAACATCTGACAAAAAGGTTGTCACTGGCCTTACAACATCCCTCCACCAATCCGCACTGGGCTCGCGTGGTTGAGTATGGCCCAAACCACCTCAAAGTTGAGGTGAGGCCTGCACCCTGCAGTGGGACGTATACATATAGGCATACAGTACTTATTGCTTGCATAAATTTTTGATGTCTTAAATATCAGCCACAAACACGCCACATCAAGTTCGGGTTCAGACCGAATGTATTCCACATTGAGCATTCTACCAGCGCTGTCTTTACCACAGTGTCGATCCATCTTACTGCTGCTGCCTGCGGCATATTTATGCACGCCCATCCTTTCCCTTCGTTATGTGATTCGTTTTAGCATTTGAAATACGCATTAGACTTGGAATAGGCTCCGCTTGTCTTAGTCTTAATCAGTACCCGCTTTTCTCAACATCTGGATATAAAAAAGTATTTTATAAAAAAAAAACTAAAAATATCACATAATGATGCAGTTGAGGATTCTGAACTAAGTTTATAGTTAGAATTAATTATTTTTTTTAAATAAATATGGGCTGTGAAGCAAGGTTGTTAGTCAAACTATAAAAATCGTTGGACCTGAAGGCAAAGTCCAACTGGTTGGACTGAGCAGTTGGACCACTGCCCCGCACTCGAAAAAAAAAAATTATGAAAAAATATTTTTCATTTTCAGTATCAAAACTGATAAATTGTTTAAGCAATTTCTTTTCATAAAAGCATCATTGCTAAACAAAAATTTACAATAAAATGTCTGTTTATCTATCTAATTAGACATAAAATAAAACTTATTCCTGTAGGTATAAATTAAAAATATATTGAGTAGACTTCCCAGGGACATAACGTGCATCTGTGAGCAGCCCATTTGCCAGCCAGCCACCGAAGAGGAAACTTCAAGTCAGAAGCTCTACCCGATTTACTCACTGAATTAATTATTTTTCGTTTCTCGTTTAATTTTTCAAAGTGAAGGTGCGTTATTTATACGAATATAATAATACTAGAGTCATAACAGTTTTTTTTTAATTTTTGTTTGTTGTTCATACGTCAACAAATTATCGTTTTTAGTTATCTATAGATACAAAAACTGCTTAACTGAATAGTCTTAAAATCTGAGGTACTTAGCTTTCGTCCCCAATAATTTAGTAGATCCAGATTTACAATTTGACCTGTCTAACGTATACAATCCCATTAAGGATCAGTTACAGGTCACAGTTAATTAAACATCTCAGATTTTGTAATGCAAGCCAAATTGAAATATGAACAGGCCAAAATTATCACGTTTTTGTGTTGACAAAAGGAAAGGAATGGGAAAAGTATAGATTTTTTGGTAAGTTTTTTTTTATAGAAGGTAATTATAAATTAAGAAATTAATTTAAATCAAATATATCCAAAAGAGTTTCCTATGACTAACTAAAATTGCAAAAAGGCAAACCAAAATGTTTAATTGCCTAAATATCATTACGGCTCTTGGCTTCAAAGGTCCTAAGCCCCGTAAATTTCTATTGTCCAAGTTTCGCTTTAGTCTGAATATAGACCTCGTAATTTAGAAGGACTAAAGTTTCCATTGCTAAGCAAGGCCGTAACTAAGGCAATACAATTGTTAGTGCACACTGCTCTTGGCCGGAATTGTATATAGCTTGTAACAATTCGTTCTAGGGTTACGCTAACAAACATAAAAAAACGACTTCAAAAAACTGCTTTTCAGTTAGGTACTTACCTAATCAGTTACTTTTAGAGTCGGTGCCAGCCGATGAGAGTTCAAGGGGGTGAGTTTTTAGGGTTCCGTACCTCAAAAAGAAAAAACCGAACCCTTATAGGATCACCTTTGTTGTCCGTCTGTCTGTCTGATACCCTTTATTTCGGGAACCCGTGAATTCTATCTATCTATGGGTAAGGTAATTATAAAAAAAGACGATACTTGGATTAACAGTCCCTTGCTGTTAAAAAATCAAACATCAGTTAACGTAAAAAAAAGATATATTTTGACATTCAAAGAAATCAAAGTTTATAGGGTTCTTTTTGTTTAATCTATGAATTTTGTCAAGTAATATCGTCTTATACTACAAGTACCTACAGGGAAAATCCGAAAATTATACATACAAACTTCAAGACTCGATTCCCGAAGTATTTAAATTTGTATCTACGTACGGAACCCTCGGTAGGTGAGTCCGACTCGCACTTGTCCGTTTTATTTCTTTAACCGTATGAAGGCATAATTTTTCTTTTACATCTCACTTATGGTACTTTTATTAGAAAACTTCTTTTAAGGCAGCTGTACTACACCAAATTTACCTACAAGACCGACATTAGTGGTAGGGCAAAAAAATATATTGGGACGTGTAAAAGTGCTTTTAATGGCCTACTTGCAAAAATAAATGATTTTGATTTTGATTCGATTTTGATTTTGATTAAAATAGGCTAGTTTCCTGGGTCAAAAAAAGATTATTCTATTTAGTCCGTCAGTTAGATTATCAAAAAATATTGGATCTATATTTTGTCATTTGTCAATCAAACAAATAATGACGAAGATAAAGCGCATCAAAGTGAGCATGTGACGTCACGCCTTGCTGAAAAGTGTCGCAAGGCGTGACGTTACGCGGAACTTTAACGGGCTATATCTTCATCATATTATTGTTTCATTGAAAAAAGATAAAATACGTGTCCAATATTTTCTGTTAATCCAACTGACGGACTAATTAGATTTTTTTAGGAAACTAGCCCATTGGCTTCCCAACACTAAATAACCGATCAGCTATTATGGATTATATTGGAAAGTGGTCCTTATTTGAGATCTTGATGCTGGTCTCAAATTGAAAGTTGTGTATTTAAAAAGTAGAGTTGAATCATATGAAAGAAAGTTTTGAAATAAAATAGGCCCTTTTAGGGAAGACTCATCATCATCATTTCAGCCATAGAACGTCCACTGCTAAACATAGGTCTCCCCCAATGACTTTCATTGGAAGGGAATGCCAATACTCGCCACGCTTGGCAGGCAGGTTGGCGAGCGTAGTTTGCGACTGCGTGTGAAATCTTATAAAAACTACGCTCGCCGCTGCCTGTCTCGTGCTACAGGAAATAGTCGCCTCTTACGACACGGCTCCTGTTAGAGGTGGGGAGAGTGTATTCTTTAAGGCCTTCCCCACACGACACTATTAACACCATCTTAATTCTGTATTGCACAATTTTATTTATTTATTTAGGCTTGTTTCCTGGGTCAAAAAAAGATTATTCTATTTAGTCCGTCAGTTTGATTATCAAAAAATATTAGACGCGTATTTTGTCTTTTGTCAATAAAAAAAATGACGAAGATAAAGCGCATCAAAGTGAGCACGTGACGTCACGCCTTGCTAAAAAAGTGTCGCAAGGCGTGACGTTACGCGGAACTTTAACGGGCTATATCTTCATCATAATAATGTTTCATTGAAAAAAGATAAAATACGTGTCCAATATTTTCTGTTAATACAACTGACGGACTAATTAGATTTTTTTAGGAAACTAGCCCATTGGCTTCCCAACACTAAATAACCGATCAGCTATTATGGATTATATTGAAAAGTGGTCCTTATTTGAGATCTTGATGCTGGTCTCACATTAAAAGTTGTGTATTTAAAAAGTAGAGTTGAATCATCTGAGAGAAAGTTTTGAAATAAAATAGGCCCTTTTAGGGAAGACTCATCATCATCATTTCAGCCATAGAACGTCCACTGCTAAACATAGGTCTCCCCCAATGACTTTCATTGGAAGGGAATGCCAATACTCGCCACGCTTGGCAGGCAGGTTGGCGAGCGTAGTTTGCGACTGCGTGTGAAATCTTATAAAAACTACGCTCGCCGCTGCCTGTCTCGTGCTACAGGAATTAGTCGCCTCTTACGACACGGCTCCTGTTAGAGGTGGGGAGAGTGTATTCTTTAAGGCTTTCCCCACACGGCACTATTAACACCATCTTAATTCTGTATTGCACAATTTTATTTATTTATTTAGGCTTGTTTCCTGGTTCAAAAAAAGATTATTCTATTTAGTCCGTCAGTTTGATTATCAAAAAATATTGGACGCGTATTTTGTCTTTTGTCAATAAAAAAAAATGACGAAGATAAAGCACATCAAAGTGAGCACGTGACGTCACGCCTTGCTAAAAAAGTGTCGCAAGGCGTGACGTTACACGGAACTTTAACGGGCTATATCTTCATCATTTTTTGTTTGATTGAGAAAAGAAAAAATACGCGTCTAATATTTTCTGTTAATCCAACTGATGGACTAATTAGATTTTTTTAGGAAACTAACCCATTATGAACAACTTTTACTCTATAGGACCAAAAGTGAAATCAAGAATAAAATATCAACTATTCTATTCAAGGTGTTAATCAAATAATGCAAAACCTTTTAAGAGGTGATCTACTACATAACATCGTAGGGGGCCAACATCGAAACCGTAAAAAAAACACCTTTCCATACTAAGGGGCGACATCTGAGGCCCAATTCCCGTAATTTGACATTAGTCGCAATCCGGTGTCGATCCGCTCCCAGTAACATTACGATCACAAACGGTATTCTCGTAAACCCAAAAAAACACAATTATAGTTCGTAATGTCACTAAAAATGGAAGAAACCAAAGTCGTTTTTTTTGCTCTATTTTCAGTCGTGATTGGGATAGTTTTGATAATTTTACGTCTATTTAGAAGTTTACGAGAATACCGTTTGTGACCGTAATGTTACTGGGAGCGGATCGACACCGGATTGCGACTATTGTCAAATTACGGGAATTGGGCCTCTGTTTGTATGGATACGTAAATTATTTTTTGTTGTGAATTCTATGTTGGTCCTACATTTTTACATAATTGAGCACCAGAATTAGCCTCTTAGAGGTTTTCCCTTATTTTACTAACACAGTGTGTAATGAAAAACAAGTTTTTTCCTTGTATTTAAGTTGTATAAATGTAAAATATTATATAAGGTGCTTCATAAATATCTGCAATGGCTGAAATGGGTAAAAGTATTGCTTATATAGATTATGATTAAATATTATGAGATTAAACGAACTTACCTTAAGTGAAGTTCAATCTTAATTATACGCAGCTGATTGTTTGAGATATATATACGATATATTTACGAGTAGTACCGATGTTCTACAACAGCGTCGGGTCACAATGTTTTAAAGCTGGAAAAGAAAAAACATTTATCCCTGCAAATGGCAACATTTGTTGGTAATGTCATTACGTTTAAAGACAGCCTTATGAGCAACCCTGTAATATACTGGGATAATACAAAGTATTAGTGGGTGGGTTTTTGGGACTGTCATATCTCAAACAATCAGCTGCGTATAATTAAGATTGAACTTCACTTAAGGTAAGTTCGTTTAATCTCATAATTATACTTGCTGATTGTTTGAGATATATTTACGAGTAGATGTTTGAAGTTCGGTTGCGAATAAGTTGCTTATTAGTTTAGAAAATGCAAAAAACGTTTTGAAAACTAAGTACATTCCGGAGACGATTGATGGCAAATCAAAACAAAAAGGTACATAAATTTAATCATATCTTTTAAGTTTAGTGCTAAGGCTGAGTAATTAATGAATTCACGTAGAATGTCTGAAATTCTGAATGCGTCAAGAGTAAAATTACGTTCCATTTAGGTCTCACATAATATACTGCACAAGCCAGGCCACAAAATAATAACTAGTCTATTACGATAGTGTTACATCACATTTTTTTTTTTTTTTTTGTAAATATATTTTTATTTTATTTTTTATTTTATTATCTGATTATAACAACAATGTCCATTGTTAGCCAATTCCATAATCGAGTGATTAAACATCGAAAACAATTGTTCCTGAAGACCGGTTATAAGACAAATATGTTGTTATAAGTAGGTACTGTAAATACTTATTTCAATAAAGTGTTCTAACAAAAAAAAACAAATAAAAAGATTAAAATGAATATAACGAAAGGAGAGTATCTTATTAAAAAAAAAAATGCAGATGCGCAATCATAATATCTTAGCGTATGATTACAATTTATATCTTTACTAAAGGTGGCAATAATGATTAAAAATATTTATACTTTAAATGATAAAAGTCTTTGACTGCCACAACTAGACACAATAGAAAATCTATTGTTTGCGGCTCCACGTAGCGCTCAACGTGTTAACAATCAATTATTATATTCTTTTATTTTTTATCTCAGCTAAGGCCGGTAATCTATAGAATCAGTACGGGAAATTCCAAGTAACTGACCTATGTAATTAAGTTGGCATATTTGTTATTGTTGAGGGTTCATCCTTTAAAAGGGTTTTTTTTTTTTTTTTTTTTTTTTTTAATTGGTTAAAAACATCAATCGTTATGCATTATGCAACTTTTAATCTAGTCACTTAATGAATGGGTGACCGTGGTCAAACAACTTCAAGTTTAATCACTTTAGTCACTTATTGGATCAACCTCAGGTTTGGTCACTAAATGGATGGGTGACCGGGGTTCTAGAAACCTCAATTTTAGTCACAAATGTACGGATGACCATAGTTAAGATACATCCTTATTGCTACCGAATGTTAATATTATGGAAATAATATTGCATAATTTGGTTGAAAATATCGATTGAATTCAATACGGTAGCTTATGCTTTATATTTAGCAAGATAGAGCGTATAATCGGATCATAAACCCAAATATTTTATCAGTTGATAATATTGTAAACTAACAGAAAAAATGTTCTTTAACAGACTCAGTTATAGCTTTATTTGAATGCAGCAATGTAGGCATAATTTTAATAAATGTAACATTAAGTTATAATGTGAAAGAATGTGTTAATATTTTTTTTTTTTTTTTTTATTTTTTTTTTTTAGTTTTATTTTATTTGCTATGGTAGAAAATATTATTGAATACGGTAAATGTATTTATCAGTTCGACTTATCTGTTATAACTCTATATTGCCCATCTCTTTTATTTTTATTGACTGTTATTGGGCAGTCAACGGGTTAAGTGTTTACCAACAGGGAATGGTTCTCTCTGAGACATGTTTCTACATGTACAGGTTAATTATGGTATCTACTAAAATGTCTGGTTACTAGGCTTTGTTTTTGGAATTTACTTCCATATTTTTTATTTATACCTAATTGATTTAAATTAAGTTTTCTACATGAATTAATTATTTGAAGTACAATTATTCTTAATGTATTATTTTCCATCACACATTATTGTCAAGATTGTCATCTTCTTTAGTAATTAGTAATTACAAGAATACTTTGTTCAGAAATTTAGTTTCAATATGTCATATTTAAGGAAATTCAAGCCCTGGCATTATGTAATTTTTATCAGGACAACAGGTATTAGACTGTTCCTGTTTTAGTGACTTAAATGAAATAAAAGTAATCTCTAAGATTATATTTAAGGTGATATACCAATAATTACATATGTACCTACTATGTTCTTATTGTGAATTTATCTATTCTTAATTTTGAGAAATGTCTGTCTTAATGGTAATTTAAAAGCGATATTTCAATTTTAAGAAATTGAATAGGTATAATGATTTTGTTAGATTATGATCAGAACTTTTAAGTGATTAGAAGCAGTTCCTTAGCATGTGATAGGGGTCACAGCGTTAATTTATTTTATTATCATAAATATATAAAAAACAAAAGATCTATTGAAATTACTAAATTAGTATTAGGTAAATGATCATCACATAGCCTTTATGTTAATTCAGCGGTTACAGAAGTCTACCTTAATAAGGTTTTATTACATTATTTTTTTTATAGTCCTCAATTAATCATAACAAGATATTCAGAAGGTCAGCCAAAGAAAAGATGGTTCCACACATATAGCTTGGGCTCGACTGGAAAAAGACTCAGCACAAAAGGCTTAATAAATAATAAATAAATAGTTATATACATATTACTAATCTTACAGACTTTTGTCCATCTTATACTTATTTCATATCGTTATGATGGAGGACTGAACAAATCAAGCGTTCCCAATAGTTTTGAAATGTATCTTATTTTGAATAATGGTACTTATGTAAGTACATATTAATAAATAGGTATTCTTAGTACATTACATTGTTTACCACAATGAAGTAAAGGAAAGGAATTTGGAATATCTAGGTTATTATTTAATTAAATAATGTAAGCTTAATATTTTAAGGGTTTTTATGGTACTTCCATAACACCTTTACTTTTCAATTTGTTTGTGGCATTAACTTTGGATTAGGGTTAATAAATTTTAACCTTAAGGATTTCTATGCAAAAATTCTTTGACATGAAGTATAAGCTGATAAGATGGCATCTGATTTGTCACAAGCTGGATTTTATAAACGTTGTCTTGTCAAAATCCTTGTTTCACTGCAATTTTGCAGGACTATTTATTTCTTCCAAGAATTGCATAAGTGCAATAATACCTTTAAATACTAATTCATTAGTAAAAGATTGGGTTAGTTATATAATTTCTTGATAAATTATTCAGTAGTGCAACTTCATTATCTGACTATGGTAAAAACCAAGAAAGGGTTATTTTGGAGTTTTGACCCAAACAATGGATTCATTAGCGCAATGGCTAAGACTTTATAATAGAGATTTGTGATTAATAAGATGGCCAGTAAAGTAATCCATAGCTTTGATAAGTAAGTATCTGTATCTCTATTGTAACCTTCTTTCTTGAGGTAAAGGGCTTTTCACAATAATTCCGGTTTGAATTTTCTATCTCCATCCAATCCCTTAGGAACTAGTTAAAACCATCTTTGTTTATTTGTAATAGTATTTATCAGATATTAGCACTATTGTCTGACAATAATAATATTATAGTGATGTGTTGATTTTGTACAATTGGTTTTACAATTTTATATAGTATTGTTTCATACTGTCATCACATCAGCTTACAGTGCAAGATTTCAAATAATTTGTTTGATTTTTCATTTGTTATTTATGTAATATAACATTAATTGCATAGCAATAGGTTAGTTAATATAACAAGTGAGCCTGCTTGTTTGTCCATAATTTCGTTTTATTCTCTTAGTATATTAGCGCTTGTTTAATAATGAGTGAGCCTGCCCATTTCTATATACTGTCTATTTGCTTAGTAACAGTAGGACTTGGTGTTTCAAAATGAGTGATCCTGCTCATTTGTCCATACTATTTGTTGTCTCATGATAGTAGCGCTAGTTGATTGAAATTGAGTGAGTATGCTTGTCTGTCCATACTATTCTATCCACTTGGTGGTAGCGTTAGACATCTAATATTTTTGTGTACTTGTTCAAATTTAATTTTCATGGTATTGCAACATATACTGTCATACTGTCTTCCCGCTTTGTGAAAGCGCTTAATGTCAGGTCATTAGTGCACCGGCTCAATTTTTAGTTTTCCTGGTATTGCAACATACTGTCTATCCGCACTGTGATAGCGCTAGATGGCAATTAATTGGTGCACTGGATCAATTTCCATTTTCATGGTATAGCAACATACTGTCTATCCGATAAGTGATGAGCTAGATGTCAAATAATGGGTGCATTGGCTCAATTTTCATGGTATTGTCTATTGCCCATTATGTATATACTACCCAGGCGTTTGAAGTTTATTTCAGTAGGTAATTTGTAAAGTTTTCTCAACACCCAGCCATTGCGTTTCCACTTCAATTTCATTGATATAGACTGAAGCCTGAGGAGGCTGCTTCAATATTTTCTACGTGAGTCTCCATACTTGTGTCATGGTTTCTTCATCTTGCAGTTTTCTAAATTTCTTAAGTTTTCCTTATCTTCATAAATTGTATATTTACTAGGTATCTTCAGTTTTGGGGCGAACTGGAGCTTAAACTTGATAGCTCTGTATTTCATTCTCAACTTCTATTAAGTTTTTTAGAAGAAAAAGTAACAAGATTATAATTTAAAAATGACTTTTAGGTTAGATTCTATCAATCAATTATACGTTAGGTACCTAAGTAATTCCTTCATAGGAGAATATCTATAATTCACAAAAGGAAGTAAAGTATTTGATTGTACATACCTGTAACTGGAACTAATGAATATTTATGTTGATTCCATTAATATAGCGTTAAAAAACAAACCATAACCGCGCCTGATTATGGCGCTCATCCCTTGTTGATTTTTGGCTAAAATTCACTATAAACCTTATTGTAAACACAATCCACATAGAGAACTGTATAATAGCATTCTAAACACTAACTTTTAAGCTACAAATAGTTATTTTACACATTTTATTGCAAGGACTACGTGCCCGCGCTGTCACAAACAATCGTAATGACATTACCAACAAATGTTGCCATTTGCAGGGATAAATGTTTTTTCTTTTCCAGCTTTAAAACATTGTGACCCGACGCTGTTGTAGAACATCGGTACTACTCGTAAATATATCGTAAATATATCTCAAACAATCAGCAAGTATAATGGATAGTTATACAAACTCTCTATGCAGCAGTAGGTATAGTAAGTTTGTATTCAAAAGGAATTAATTTGGATAGAAAACCCATTCCAGTTAATTAATTTAATTATTCAAATTGCTTGTGTTTTGTCTACTAATTAGCAATAATCCTATTAGGTGAGAAATTAATAGGTTTGAGTTGAGTTACATATTAATCATATTATTTAACGAACTTTTTGATCCAATTTATTTAATGCTTCAGAATATTTCATCTGATGATAAGCAAAGATGTATTTAATTATTTACAAAAAAAGGAATTTATGTACAGACAACAGCTCGTCAACCTACCACAAAACCTCAAATTTTCTCATTGAATATTATATATATTACCTTTTACTTTTTTGGTAGGTTGACCTGCTGATGACTGTACTAACAAAAAAGTATTACTAGCGTAAACATAAAATCATTTTGGCATTCATGAAATCACTGCTTGCTTGATTAAATTCGAAAGCAAAACAATTTACTTGTGTTTTACAAAGTGAACGTGCCTTTCAAGTATTTATGTCATTGCCAGTCTCAGTGGAATTTCCTTTTCGATATAGACAAGCAAAAGTACTCGGGTATTTTATGAATACGTTCCTGGAAAGACGTTAAATGTTAGAATTTGCCGCGGATTTTGCTTTGTATCCTCGTAATCGAATTGTTCATTGGCTGTAAACTGTTTTACAAAGAGAAATGTTTTTGTTATTTGATTGGCGGTTCTTGTGTGTTAAATTTGGCAGCTTAATAATACACTGACACTGACGTACATATAGTTGATTGAATACCAAACTTTGAGCTCAGTGAAAAGTGGCCATTAGAGTTATTTTCAGACTATACTTTAGTTATTTTCATAGTTTGTTGTCGTATGGTTTACTGCTATGGGGCTCTGCTGCTGACATTGAATCAATCTTTGTGTTGCAGAAAAGAGCCGTACGTGCAATATACTGTCTTGGACCTCGTGACTCTCTGAGGGAGATTTTTAAAGATATTAATATATTAACAGTAGCCTCTCAATACATTTTTGAAAATATTATGTACGTTCGAAAAAATCTAAGTTTGTTTAGCTTAAAAAGTGATTTTCATCATTATAATACTCGTAATAAAAATAAACTTGCCGTTCCGAGCTTCAGACTTCACAAAGTTGGTAATTCATTCTTGGGGAAATGTATTAAATTTTTTAATAAAGTTCCACAGACTCTTGTTGAACTACCTGTACATGAGTTCAAAATTCACATTAAAAAAAACCTTATGAAAAAAGGGTATTATAAGGTAGACGATTTTTTGAACGACAAGAGTGCATGGACTTAACCTGCTTAGCTCGCACTTACTTCATGTCTTGTAATTGTATTTCCTGTAAAAAAGGCTGACAAAGGTGACTGAGTTTGTTGCGCCGTTTCTTCTCATCACCAGCCGATATGTAGTCCCGAAGCGGTGGTAGGGTAAAGCTATATTTTGGGACGTGTATAAGTGCCCGGAAGAGGGCCTATATACTGAATAAATGAGTATTATTGAGTATTATTGAGTATTATTATTGACTATTATTGAGATAATGTATCTGCTTCTCTAATAGGCAATATTATATTGTCCTATCTTGTTAGTAGGTGATTAAAATTAATTTTGTCTTAACTTGTACCGTCACGCTGGTATACCTATATTATTTGATTATGACTTCAGTGAATTTCTACGAAATAAGTTGTGCTGTGAAACTAACCCTAGTATCTTTTGTTCTTGCTATAGTTCCAAAAGTCGATGGCTGCAAATCAATCAGTAACAGTAATAAGTTGTAATCAGATACACAATTGATTTCAGAACTCCGTTTCTTTATTATATTTTTTGTGAAAAAAGATTTAAAATTGATAAATTTTTAATCATTAGCTTTGCCTGCGGCTTCGCGCGCATGTAATAAGGCACCTTTTAGTCCCTAAGGAGCTAGATTGAAAAATAGTAGCCTATGCCCTTTCCTAGGGTTTAACCTTTTTTCAAACAAAATTGTGCATCTTTCTGTAAACACAAATTGTAACTTCTTTGTATGGTGTACAATAAAGAGTATCTATCTATCTATCTATATTGAAATCGGTTTAGTTTTCGCGACAAAAAGTAGTCTATTTTCTTCTCTAAGATTAAATCTATCTCTTTACCAAAAACACCAAAATTGTTTCAGCGGCTAAAACGTAACAGACTAACAGACAGACAGTGTTACTTACGCATTTATAATATTAAATATGGATTTCACTGTGTTTCAGCAAACATAGAAGTATCGGAAAATTTTGTGATTGTCAAGATGGCTGGACATCAGAAGATGGATGGCTGGTCAGCCATATTTCAATATTTTTATTTATAACTTCTTAAAATTATGAAAAAATACATGTTAAGATAGCAAATAGGTAATAAATATTAACATTAACAACGTAGTTTATATAACGCTAAAACTATGAGAACGTGGAAGTGGTCAGCCAATCTGACATCAGAACGGCTGACCACTTGTTTTTTTAATGTATTTCTTAACGCAAAGGTAGCAAATATTTAATTATAAGTAATAAATAGTAGCAAATAGGTAACAAAGAGGGCACAAGGTCTCATGATTACATCTCGTTTGGTCCAGCCATCTTGACGATCACGAAAATTTATGAGGATAACGTATTTGACTGATCATGGGTATAATCCTACAAGGTGGACAGACGACCTGGTAAAGGTTGCAGGAAGCCGCTGGATGTGGGCCGCATCCAACCGGCCAATCTGGAAGTCACTGGGGGAGGCCTATGTTCAGCAGTGGACGTCCTATGGCTGATATGATGATAATGATGATGCTGGGTATAATTACAAGAATAAAAAAATGTTGATATTTTTTTAAACAAATTTTCTGGTTTTGAAATCAGTCTGCAACTTAAGCTAATAAAATACTTTGTTTGGCTTAACAGTAAAAAAAATAAATTATAAGTTTTTTTTTAAATTTGATACATTTTAAGATTTTATCAAAATTATTAAAACAAAAAATGCTGTAATGTTATACAAAAATTGCTTCTTTTCTGTTGAAATCATCAATGTATCTAGGCAGGACCTTGGACCTTAAAATGGGATATAACACGACAAATTTTATTTTTTCAAGTGGTTTATAAAAGCGGCCGATCATCATGTCAGTAACTAGTTTGCAAGAGTTTCGCCCGCCCCAGCCGACCGACAGTTGATTCGATGGCGATCGAACATTTATGGAATCTTTTTTTATGAAAAATGTGTGACGTGGCTATGAATATTTCGCTTTTAAAGTGTAGCGAATTGTTTTAAATTTGATTTATGAATTCTATAGTGAAAAGCACCTATGCGTTGTCCTAAAAGCATCCAGCAGTAGTTAAGGTTTTCTGCATTTTTGTAGTAGGAATTCTGTGGCTATGAATTACATAATCCAGCGACTTCGATTGGTCCTTGTTACTTGCTATGTTTAAAATAAAAAAGTATTACATTTATGAAATAAATATCTATTGTATAATAGCCATTTAATAGCCATGTAAGTAATACTAAGATGCGATAATAAACATGCTGGTAGTTAGGAATATGTTATCCTCTAGGTGTCTTTGTATAAATAGTATCTAGCTTTTACACTGCACCAAAAGACGCAGAGAGAACAAAAGTTATTTGGTGTCTCGTACTACAGAAGTGTTAAATCCTTACTTCAAAACGATGACAATAGGTTTTGTTGTGTTGTCGGGCCTAAATGAATTTATTTAACCAACTACTTCCTGTGTACTTGGCTAAATAAATAATATTTAAATCAAAACACGTAATCAGGTATTGTCACATATAAATAAATAAATATTGGACAACATCACATACATTCCTCTGTTTCTATGATAAGTAGCTTAAACACTTGTGTTACAGAAATCAGAAACAACGACAGTACCACAACACCCAGACTCGAGACAATATAGAAAAGTTATTTTTCTACATCGACCGACCGGGAATCGAACCCGGGACGGACATCAGAGATAGCGACACCAAGTCCGGTATGCGCACCTCTCGGCTACGGAGGTCGAGCTCAATAGCCATAACAAAAGGGATAGGATTTCGGAGTGAAATTATAACGTTTTCGCTATTAATTTGACTGACGGACTATTAATTCTAAATAACTACTTAGAGCATTAAAAAAGTATTATTTTATAAAAATATAAATAACTCCACCATAAACATGTAAACTTTCACATGGCACTTTGTAATAATGCAATTTTCAGTCGTTGCTCAGCTATTCTGCCGTCGTAACAAAAAAGGGCACAACGGAATTTTTTTATGCAATGACATTTATACATATTCAGGATCAGAAAAAAAAGGAGCTTAAATTAACCAAAATTTTTTTGGAGTTTAAGAAAAAATATGGTTCGTAACGACGGCTGTATTATCTGACAAGATTCTACATAGACCTATCATTTTTATGGAAACCGGCCAAGTGCGTGCTGGAACATGCGCAATAGTTTCGAGGGTTTCGTAGTCTTGTTTTAATGAGGTTGAAAAAGTGGGAACTTAGGTGTTCGTATTTCCTGTTGATAATCTTAAAACAAACTTCTATTTTTATTTGCTTCCCGTAACATGTTTTTTTAAATAATTTTTATGACTTTATGAGCGGGTGGAGTTCCTTAAAATTATTGATTGTAATCTTATTTCATAACTTTGTTGGCGTTGTTAATATTAACATCATGTCAAATTTCAGTTCTCTATCATTGAGTGTTTATCAGTTTATTTAAAAAGTTGCTGTATCTTTTTATTGCCATAAAAAAACTATCTATATTGTTTTAATTTAGGATTAACTTGCCTAATATGCATTTAAAATTCCTAAATGCAGCCAAACAGTCCGTACACTGTTAGGCGTACGTATAATTTAGTATTCAACAGACTACTTACAAATTGCCAAAAAAACATAGCAAAGCACTAATTGCACTTACGTACTCACTAATTCAAAATGGCGAGCACACAAGTTTAGTGGGTAGGAAATGAAATCAGGGCACAGCAGAGATTTTCTAGGCAACTGCTCTGCTGAGGTGCATTAAAGTTTCAGAAAGCAACCCCATCCAACGGCTGTATCCAAGCCGAATTTGTACGAAGTAATTTCACACTACTGGTTTTCAGGTAGTTAGTAAGCCATTAGGGTTACTTTATCTACGTGTGTGCTAAATATAGTTCGCGTTTAAGTACTTTTTCTTAATTTTTTAACAACGTGTTGACATTAATTTAAAGGTTTTTACATTTACATTAAGTTTTATTAAGTTTGTAAGGTTTTTACATTAGTTTTTGTAAGGTTTAGGATTTTCCAGCTTAACAAATTTTTAGGGTTTTGGAAATCCGAATAAAAATAGAACCATTATTAGGATCACCCTTGTGTCTGTCTGTCCGTCTGTGACAGCTACTTTTCTCCAAAATAACTTGAAATTTGGAATGCTTAATATGAATTTCTGTGAGACGAACATAGATGTGTAACGTAAATTAATTAATTTCAATTATAGAAGTTAATTATAGAGGCCAATTAAAATAAAAAACTTAAGCAGATGTGACATATGATTTAAAAGGGCTTGATGAGATTATTGTTTTTTTTTTACTTACATCGCCTATCATGACAACAGCTAATAGTTACAGTGAATGTTATTCCATGAAAATGATTTAATAATTATGTAGAATATTATTAAAAAGTTGCCGACAACAGCTGAAAATTGCTTAATTACACATCGCATGGTCGTAATTGTTTAATGCTATGAGTAAATGTTTTGGTGCAAACCCGACGTTACAGATCAACCACAAAACCATTTTTTTCCGCTCGAGGCGACTTTTTCGGTGCATATTAAGCAACTTTTGTACCTTCCTTTCAGCAAGTATTTAGGTAAGTATAAAGTAATAACTTACAGCATTCGACGAAAACAAGAAAACGCGCATAAAATGACTTCTGTACTTGAAAACCCCAAAAAGACAGTAGGGTAAAACCAGGATAGTTGCCTCAGTGGGATACATGTCCTGGCTTAGAATACACTATGTTAGAGGGAAAGCGGTCCTCCCGTACCTAAGTCTCAATGCCATACAAGCCATAAGAAAAAGTCCATGCGTTTTGTGTGTAAGCAAAAATCTTCCACTGCATGTGGTCATACGAGCGTCAAAATTATATTTGTGAGTCATTTCTTTGTAATATATTTTTACATGGATATGGATTCAATCAACTTTTTGTTTTTTCGTATACTCTGGAGTTTAAACTATACGGTCCATTACATTTTATTGATAAAGAGCATTTATTTATTTTTTTAATTTAAAAGGGCAAGTATCCGTATTGAAAAGGATAGTCGCCCCATATACTTTTGTGGATAGTTGCCTTAAGGGCAACTATTATTTCTTGAAGATTTCATGTTGCAGGTGAGAAAAATGACCAGCAAATATTTGCAAAAATCTAGCGTGGTCCTGCGTCTCATCAGCTGGACTGAAGACAGTTAAGCACTGGGGTTCAAAGAACTAAAGAATAAAAAATAACAAAGAAATCTAATAAATAAATTGCAGCATTTTTATCGTGGGGCAAGTATCCCGCGAAGCATTTTTAGCGTGAGGCAACTATCCGTCACAGTAGGCAAGTATCCCTTTTTCGGGGAGTCAAATAAAACAAGATTTCCATATAGTCAATATTAATTGTGTTTACAAAAAATGGTGTAGACTATAAGATTAAATACCAATGTATTAATATAATACCGAGTATATTGTAAGTACACTCATAATGTATATCTTATTGAGCATTTTCAAAAAGTGAGGCAACTATCCGTCTTTTACCCTACAGACCATGACAAAATATTTAAAAATTATGATTATTAGCAATAAAACTACGGTTTTTAATAAATCAATTTGTTTTTATTCAATTGTGCTTTTGTTTTACTTTGTTCGAAATGTGTTTCTATCGTCTACTAAAGTCACTAATAACATTTTGTGTCCCCTGTCCCAAAAAATTCATATGAAAATTACAGTTAAAGAACTTTAATGATTTTAGCTCATTGTGAAAATGTGAATTTGAGTTAAATTGCAAGTATCAACTTTAGGTTCAAGACACAAAGTTCAATATTTTTGGTACTAAGTCAGATAGAGATATAACGATTTCTCATAAATATGGAGTTTAACACAGCCTACACGCTGGGCTGATAAATGCAGTTAATGACTTTAAGCAAATAATGACTTCTTGCAATAAGCCGATTATTTGCTTCATATTTTACATAATTAAGAACATCATCTAAGTAATTCAACTGTGACTGTAACTTATAGAACCTACCTAGCTGTGATAGTTTTCCTTTTAACTTCATTTCTTAAACAACTGTCGTGTTTTTTTTACATTACTTAAAGCAGCCATTTCGCTGGCTGAAAAATTGCACTTTGAAGCTTAATTACGCAAACGTATCCCTGAATCAGAAAATGGTGTTTGCACACCAACAATGTTTTTAAATGACCTATCCAAAGACACCCCACACCATGCGATAGACGAGAAAAAATATTATCTCCACTAAACGCGTACCCATTTTTTTCAAAGGATTTAGGTAATTCTACTTCTTCGTTGGCGTGATTAATATGTTTACCCTTGCGTACTTATATCTTTCTGGTATTAATAGTCTCTGAGATAAGCAGCGGACAAACGGACAGAAAGACAGACGGACATAGCAAAACTATAAGGATTCCGTTTTGAATATGAAATTCAAAAAAAATCATTTTTTGACTACATTATTGTCGTTGCATTGCGATTGAATGTCTAAAGGTAACGCTTAAAAATTGTCGTTGCATTGTGATTGAATGTCTAAAGGTAACGCTTAATACTTTGCAGTGTTCAAAGAGCCTAAATCTTTGTGGATTATTACGGAATTTTGACTTCATTAAACAACAAAAGTATATCAGATAATAATGGAGAGTAGCGTCATTGGCCATTAAAACTGACGTCCAAACACGAGACTGTAATCTTTAATTCCATAATTAAAATTGAAATAATCTTTTTAGTTAAAGTATAACTAAGCTGCTCACTTTATGTTAATCTATTTTTGTAGTCTAAAACAAAAAAACTTACATGGTAGGCAAAAAGCAATGGTTCTTTTAAATAAAGTTATTTCTTGCTGGACGAAATTGCACTTTTTTACTTCAAGTTGTCTTTTCGTATGCAGACAACATTCTAAATATTGAATTTGATTACCACGACCCATTAAGGCCAGCAAATGGCAGTCGTGTTCGTGCAGCTTGTTCTGGTTTGCACTCCAATTTAAATCTAAATATTTACCTCTCTAGATCCGCAAAGTGTAAACAGTTTAGCCGATCCTTGATTCGAAAAAATCTTTATAAAGACATCTTTAAATATTCGCGTCTACGTTTCCAAATACGTATTAAGTTACAATCACTTTCCCAAATGTACATAAGTACAGTAGGTAAATATTATTAGTAATATTGTGTTAAAAAAACTTATTTTTTATGTTGGTCGAAAAATTTAAGGAGCAAGTAGTAACACTATTGGCGAAGGGCGACATTCATGGATGCTTTAACTTAAGTAATTAAAAAATATGCGCCAGACAACACAGCAATGATCGTAGTTTTGAAGAGGCGAATATTTTTCCCCACCGCCAACAGGAGGCGTGTCGTAAGAGGTGACTAATTCCTGTAGGGGCAGCAGCGTCTGCGTGCAAAATGTTTATAACATACTATATACATATATACTGCGCTCGCGAACCCACCTGCCAAGCGTGGCGAGTATTGGCAATCCCCCCCCCCCCCGATCAATGTAATGGGGGAGCTTGTGTTCAGCAGTAGACGTCCTATGGCTGAAATGATGATGAATGATGAAATATTTTTTTGTCTCTGTCTACCTATCAACGTGTTAAGTAGCAAAGATTATTAACGACTAAATTTCAAACAAAAAGAAGTTCAGCGTTCATAATAGAGGTACTTTAGTTCATAGGTAGGTAGGTCGTAGGTCTAAAAAGAAATAAGGTAGAAACGTGCAACAATGTCACAAGAAAAAGATTTTGCTGTTCCCCGTATTATTTATTCCACTAAAAATTAAACACAGACACCGACTAGGTTGCAAGTGCTAGTTAAAATTTCATTACGTGTTTTATTAAAGTGTACCGTGCTAAAGAAAGCTGTTCTGAATGTTGTACAGTGAAAAATGGCGGGAAATTCTCGAAGTGCAGTTCTTCGACAGAGTAAATGGGCGGAGGTGGGGTTGGATCGTAACTCCCTAAACTCTTCGAGTTAACTCGGTGGGCATTCATCTAAAACTTTGGCAGCACCTGAACGCTGACTTGAGAGGTACGTACCGTGACAACCAGCCGTTTTGGAACTCAAATGTAAAACAAAGGTGCAGGCACTTAATAGCAAGATGTCGGTCGTGACGCAATTATACTGTGATTTATTACAGAGTGGAACAAATGAACACTACCTTTAGGGTGCGATTACACCACAGCTACTGTGTAAGTAATAAACAGTCTTCCCTTCCTGGCTATATATCCCATATGGTGGTGGGGTAGCCTTCCGTGTCTTTTTTTTGTTTTTTTTTTGTAAGTAATAAACAGTGCGGGAGCAAAAAGGAGACAGCCACTTTCTATTACAAATCTGAAAGTGGATAATCTCCTACTGACTGTACTGATGTTAAGTTCTTTGAGCATCAATAAAATCTATGTTATTATAAGCCTTGTTAAACTAGTATACTAATAGTCTTTACCTGACTTTGATAACTACTAAGTATCTAAGTACTTATTTTTTCATTCATTAATCAACAACTGATACCAACATCAGTTTTTATGTCACAAGCAATCTACGAGTAGATTTAGCCTAAATTACAGGAAAACACAAACCACCTGTAGTAACAACCACAGATTAAACAGAGTATAGTTTAACGTAGTTTTACCTGATCAGTGGAGTACAGTTACACAATCAACTAGCGTTCGCAAGTGACACTGACAGTTGCCAGACGACAGTTGCCAGATGAATTGTCAACTTATATTATTAAAAAGTATCAATAACAATTACATCAATCGAATTTTATCGATTCATTTATTTAATTTTATATTTCTAATTAAACACTTGATAAAATATTCAAAATTTCAAATTCAAAATATATAATGTATAACTTAGTACAAATGAATGAAAAATGAATTTATTTTCTTAGTAAGACGAACCTTAGGGCCGGTATTTACTAATACTGGCTCAAAGATAAAGCTAACCCGCTATATTATTTTTTGGAAGTTCAAAAATATAACCTGTCGTTTCAATCAGTGGACTTGGAAAAACTATGAATTTGTACGACATTGAACAACTGCGTATTATAGGATTTTCACCACAGGATGCTACTTGTAACTTGTTAGTGTTAGAGGTCATTGAGCATTAGATTATTTTCATTGAGATTCCATTAGTTGTGCCAAGTTTTTGCTTCGGTGTGGTTTAAAATGAAGCAATGTACAGTATTCATTGCAATTCTAATAATAACTATTGTGCGAACGGAGAACACAGGTATATTAAATATATATAAAATTGTTGTAACTACGGCAGTTGTTAAGAAAATAAACATTATTACAAACTCAGGAATCCCAGACTCGATATAAAAATACATTTTCTCGTAAGAGTACCGATTACTTATCAAAGTAACCCCTTACTTAACTACCCCTAGTCAATTTTTAATACACGAGGTTTGACATGTGACTGGCTTATTAAAAAACGGGTTTGTTAAAAGTCAAAAAAGTGTGTATCAAACACAATTTTCCTTGTGTACCCGTGGGTACAATAAAGTTTGAAATATTTCTGCATATACCAGATACCATAATACCCTCCAATAGCGTAAAAATTAGGATTATGTATTTTGTAGTTAAGTACTCGTAGTATGGGGTAAATATTTGAGATTTCGCATGTTTAACAATATTTTTTCTACCTACCTAACCCGGTTATTTTTTCGAAACAGTAAATAAATATTATTATAAATATATATATATTATTATTATATTTAATATTTTTTGTACAAAAATTGTTTAAGATGTCATTGTTTTTTTTTTTGTAAAATTTTAGTATATCGGTAAATTACACTGCAATACAGAACTTCTCTGAATTCCTTTACAAATTATTGGTATGCAACTAACAAATTAATCAATTTAATTTTGATTCAGATGAAAACTATTTACGTCTTCCGAAGTTGTTTCACTTGGATGAATATGACAATTGCTTACAAGAAAAAAATGGAATTTATTGCGTAGGAAAATTTCAGCTTTACAGCGATAAGAATTCCAATCCTAAATATGATTTTATACAGGTAAGTTAAGCTCATATAGTAGTAACTTAAGCTGGTTTTTCACTATGGGATATAATATATATTAAAGTCTGACTTCGGAAGGTTTGTGATGTAATAAATATAATATCTCATTGTAAACACTTTATTATATATAAATATATTTTTTTATTTCAATCCTTTTGTTGCGGTTTATATCTTTCATTTTACATCGTCGATCTGTATGTTGGCAGTGATGGTTTAGAGCATTGAGACTTGGTCTTTGAACGTTGGCCTCTCAAAACAAGCTCAAAGTCACCTAATGTGTTATAGAGAGAGCTAAGCTTGGCGTTTCTTTGCGAGATAAGATACGAAACGAGGATTTCCTTAGAATAATTCAACATAGCTCTTTGAATTGCAAAGCTAAAGAAAAAAGAGGCAGGGCAGGCAGGGCAGGCCACATCGCACGCAGAACGGGCGACCGTTGAGGAAGATAGGTTCTGGAATGGCAACCATGAACTGAGAGACGCAGCTTGAACAGGACTTCCATCCGGTGGAGTGACGACTAATTCAAGGTTGCGGAAAGCCACTGAATGCAAACGACCCGGAGTCATTCGTTGTGGCATGCTAATAGAGGAAGCCTATTTTTAGCAGTGGGCTTCCAAAGACTGATGATGATGTATAGCTGACAGCTACTAGCTGTGGTAGTACCAGTTTGATCTCTGATCTCATTTTAAGTGAGTTTAATTAGTTAGTAGTATAATAAAATAAAAAAACTGACTTTCCGATATATTTCAATCGAATATAGAAACAATACCGGTTTAAAAATATATATCTGATAAGCTTCTAGAAGGATTTGCTTCTAGAAGGATAGCACAATGTGTATAAATAATTCGAAACAAATAGCCTTTCAACTCAAGTGGTTCAAAGTTATTTAAGTATTTATATTAATTTATCGTACCATTGTTTATACAGGAATTTTCCAAGGATGAGAAAAAATACAACCGCACCTTCATCTATAGAGGTATTTGTTTGTCTACTCGATGTCCTTCCGACGAACGTAACGCTTCTATACGTTTAGAGGAATGTGTAGACAGGGAAACGCAAGCGCAGTCTTTGCGTGCCAGATTATACAAGTTGCACTACTGCCATACTCATAATGAGATACACACTGCAAAGCCTATGGACTTAGCAAAACTAGTATTTCTTCTGGTCATAGCTATCATTTCAATAATGAACATTTTGGGAACGGTGTACGGATATTGGACCAAAAATAAAGAAGGTTATAGTAAGTATGACAATTATTTTAACGGGGCAGATATCGGGCAGAGGATGAGCATCGCATCATGCACGCGTCATTACATTGGGAATTTAATGTCTTCTTTAGAAGTATCGGCATCTAATTTAGAAGTAACTTACAAAACAAAACTTTTGTAACAAGCACGTCAAATTTGCCACGATTAACACATTTTTTAAATATTTGTTGGTAAAAGAGTCAGTTATACCTGCACGCTTTATCTCAAGATAAGAGGTTGGGCTTACCTTCCTGACAGATTTAATCAGGCTGTATTTAAACTTCTGACTAGAATTAACAATTAATGCGCTTACACAATAATATAAATGCTGGTAGGCATATAGGTAGGTTAATCAATAACGAATGTGTAGGTAGTAATATTTCCAATTGAATTCCAGAAAATGTATATCTAATGATGTGGTCCATACCTGTCAACTGGCAAAAAATTACCAGCACTTATATAACATCTGATCCCCGTTTTAGTAATCTTGGATATATGGAAGGTTTAAGGTATGACAAATTGCGTATTCCCAAACTGGTAACCCCGGTTTGCTCTAAAATTGAAATAATTTGCTTTTGCAGATGAAGACCATACTGCAAACCAACACAGAGAGATGTATTTCAATATCTATATTTTATAAATATCCTGTTTTTTTTCAGAGCCTTGTTAATAGTATTAATAACATTAGTCCATGCAAGCCTAGCGGCGAATAAAACATACCATTTAGAGCCACGAAATAATGAAGCTGTAAGTATATCTATATTTTTACTATATTGTTATCTAGTTTCATAAGATTCATCTTTCAATCACTATTGATCTTGTTTCTAGTCAGAGCTAGTTTAGCAAGATTCGTCAAGTCCTCTGTAACCTGTGAACAGGGGAAAAGTCTTGTGGACTATGGCTACTTTTGGATTAGTTTCAGCGTTCTTTAATAGTGTTAATGAATGATATTTTTTTCAGTATTTGAGCGCTAGTCTTGCCACCTATATAGCTGCATTAACTACCTTCGCACAAATATTTGTACTGTTTTCTAGTTTTCTTACCACTTACAATATACTGATGGTAACGAATAAAAACAAATGCGATATAAAACAATTGCCATTATTCATGCTGAAAAGATATCTAAGGTAAGTCTGTTAATACATTTTTTCATCCTTATACCTAAAAAAGTTCCTCTAATGAACGTGACAAAATTGGCCAGTGTATTATCTTACTTCTTACTAATCGTATCTTACTATTTATTGTAATAAATGCGAAAGTTTCTATGGATAGATGTTTGTTACCCAATCACGCCCGAACGGCTGAACGGATCTAGATGAAAGTTAGCACAGAAATAGATCCTTACCGTTAGATGTCAGTTGGCAAAAAAAAATTGAATGTGAAAAAAAATACACTAGCTGTAACAACCACGCGAACGAAGTTGCGGGAAACAGATAATTTTAAATGGATGGAAAAGGTATGGTCTTAAACATTAATTAAATTGGAGGCATTTCTCGTAATTGGAATGAAATATTTTCGTATTTGGAGCATCGATCTTGTTTTAAGTAGAAAAATGCTCTTAGGTGCCCACGATATTGTACTATGCAGGCCGCCAATAAATTTCAATTAATGCACGCGTCATTGCAATATCTGTCGACAATTTTTTTATGTTCATTTTATTTCAGAATATTACCCATATATTTGTTATGCATTGGATTCTCGGCGACTTGGTGGCCTAGCATAGGCAACGGACCAATGTGGCCGCTCCTTGTATGTGAAGAGAGCGATGTATGCCGCCGCAAATTTTGGCCTTATTTCTTTTTTGTAAGCAATATATTTAATCCAGGCGAACTGTGTGTTCTTTCAACGTGGTAAGTAATTCTAAAAGAGTACCAATATTTTTTTAAAAGACTATAAGAATCAAAGAGGTCTCTGTTTTCGGTAGGTGGATCATACGCTTGCGTACACTCTGCTGACTAATAATCTTTAATCAGACCTAAAAAATCTATAAAGTAAATTGTTTTTTTTCCAGGGTGATGGTTGTTGATATGCAATTACATCTGCTGGCATTATTTATGTCCCTGGTGCTACTAAAATTAAAGGACTTAGGCCAGCGAATACGTATCCTAACCCTGTTATACGCAGCATCAGCTGTATTAACGTTTTTTTTAGTTTATGCCTATAAATTCAAACCGATGTTTGCAGTAGGCACTCCCGAGTAAGTCAGATTTATTAATTTATTTTTGTACTTATATTATTTAATCTGCTTTGTAAATGACGAGTAAATTTTGTTTTTGAATTATGACAGAAAATGTAAAGATGCCAAACAATGTTAGTTACTGGCATAAAGCATACGTACCCAATGTAAAACCGTTACTCTTTTATTGAAGGGTCTACCTTTTATCGCAGAACTTTTAATGACATAATTTTATTATGCATATCAGCGAATGGCATCAACTTCATTTCGCAGAAATTCATTTGGCATTTACTAATTTAACAGACATTCAAAACTCATAATTTTGTAAGCCAGAATCATCTTTAGGCATAAATTTAATATCCACAATAATAAAAAAGCAGAACCATCATATCGCAGAAAGTTCACAGTCAGAATCGTCTTTTGGCATACTATAGGTACGTTTAATATCTCTAGTCATTAAAAGGCAGAACTATTATATCTCAGAAAGTTTACATTCAAAATCATCTTTTGACATACATTTCATATCCATAATAATTACATGTTATTATTACTTAGTAAAACAGTTAATTGTAAACGTATGGGTATGGTTTTAATTCCCTTACCTTACCTTACCTACCCACTTAGATTTCTTGAGTAATTAATTCTTATTTTCATTATTAAAGGGCCTTTTAAATGCATAAAAACCTACTAATTTATAGTTCTTATCTGTTTAATATTTTTTTGTATTTTTTGCAGTATTCTAATGAACGTATTGGCCAATTCCCAAAGTTTCACGCATTTCTACATCCAACCATACAACTGCCTTATCGTAGCAGTGTCCGGAATGATATTAGGCCACATCCAACACATAACGATGACGAAAAATATACAAGTAGAGGATTATAAGGTAAATACTATTAATTTTGTTTCGGGTGTATTTAACTGTGATAATAAAATTGCACTCCTCAACTATTAAATGAATAACAATTTTTGCAGGCTGCCTTACTTATTGTTTGAAATTTAAAAAAAAAAAAAAAAAACCGACTTTAAAACACTAAAAAGTTAATAATCTGAACACGTAAGTACCTAATCAGTTACTTTTGGAGTCGGTGCAACGAAAACATCCAGACTCTGATCAGCTTGCACCGACTCCAAAAGTAACTGATTAGGTACTTACGTGTTAAACTTTTTTTTATTTTTTTTATATTTTGAAGTCGGTTTTATTGTTTTGAATAAAATTTACTTATTTCATCTATTTTTAGTGATTAATTTTAATCTTACTGCTTAACACCGATTTATTCCTCTTTTTTTCCACCCTTAGGGGTAAAAATGTTTAACTATGGTATCTTTGAAGTATTTATTCAATTAAAAAAAATCATCAAAATCGGTTTACACTTGTCGACGATATTTGGTAACATACGAGTAGATACAAAAATCACGTACCAAAACATTTTCTAGGTATATATTTCGTTATTTTTTCAAAAACTGGACAATCAATTTTGAAACGAATTGAAACGAACGATTATATGAAACTATCTCTGAAGTATGATCTACCAAACAAACAAAGAATCATCAAAATCGATTCATAGTTGACGAAGTAATCGCGTAACATCCATACAAAAAAAACAACACAGTCGAATTAAGAACCTCCTCCTTTTTTGAAATAGGTTGAAAATTAAAGCTAACGTATTTTATAAATTCACATCAAATGTATGTTTGATGATCTCAACTCACAAGTAAAAGTATGCCACTGCAGGAGACAGGCTTTACCACGTAGCTCTAATGCGGATTAGTAAAGGGGTGTTATAAGGCAAATGACTAAACCTTACTGTCAGCTTTACGACTAGTATCAAGCGATATTAGCTGGGACTAACTTTTAACGAGCCTTTCGATGCACGCACATTTTTTTTTTATCTATTAAGGGGTGTGAGATGGCTGAACAATATAATATAATGTTAAATAATTCTAGTGGATAATGCGGCTGCAACCATTTGGCTATACGTCGTTCATCCTCTGGCCTATCACAGCTTTGGCATTCCAATATATCACTGACGACTTCGCCATGGCCTTGTATATGACGATAGACAGAGTAGTTAGCAGTATTTGTTTGTGTTTCTGTCTTTATACGTCTTGCAATGTTAAAGGTATGTGTATAAAGCCCTCCTTTCCTTAGAAGGTAGGTAACATAAAACACTACGGTATATTTACACGCACGTTAAATCTAAGATAATATTGCAATTGAGAAAAGATTTTTTTAAATTTATCTTTGTAGTTAAATTTTCTTTGATACGATCTCTGCACAACTTGAGTTTAATCATTTTCTCTCTTTTAACCATGTTCAAGAAAAGTATAAGTAGAATAAATAGGTTTCATTATCTAACTAATCATCATACAAGAATGTCATACCAGAAAATTTTACTTAATTAAGTTTAAAAAATGTTTTCTTAGTCTTCCTTTACTAATTTCGGTTTTGTTAATTTTTTAGGTCACATAAAAGACTTTTTAAGTTGGAATGGCTGGAAGGTGTTTGGTCGCATTTCATTCTGCATATCTATGATACATTGGCAAATTAACCTCTACATTCTAGGCATATCTCGAAACTTGTACGAATCAGGATTTCTTCATTGTGTTGTAAGTAAATTGCATTCGTGTTTTTTATTCTGATACTAGCAAACTAGCTTATTAAAACATGTTTACATCACCTAACATTATTTCCTGTTGCTCATAATCCTGAAATTTGAAAAAAAACGCATGAACAGAAAAAAAGAAAAAGTCTGCATTTTTTAAAATTAAGGTTAAGGTTATACTGTTCTGCCATATACAAAATACAAATATTTTTATAAAAATGATAAACCGAGTGGGCACAAGTTTAATACTCAATACTCAATACTCAATAATTTATTGTATATAATTTGTATGAAAACACAGCCCCTCTCGTATCCTTTAAACTTTCGTGAAAACCGATATAGCCTTACTATGATGAAGATCTTACTCCACCTTACCTTGAGTTAAATTTATATCTCAACCTATATATTATTTTACATCCTATAGTATTAAAAAGAAGCGACCATTTTTAGAACTAACATGTATTGATATTTGGTCAAGAATAATCGATCGCAAGTAACATCAAACTTAAGTACCTACATTCGATGCTAGTCCTAAGGTTAATTGATTATTTTCAGATTTTGAATGGCATTGGCAATTTGGTGTTGTCTATATTAGCATCGTTGCCGCTGTGTATCCTGGTGGAGTATCCTTTGGAAGCTTTCTTCAATCAAGCTTTACAGAAAATAGTTCGAAAGCATGATTCTACACCAAATGATAAACATAAATAAATACTAAAAATATGAATTTGCTCTTTATTAAGAATCGTTATTTTTATCAAATTAGGCCATATCCTTAGTCAAGTAAATAACACTAATTGTGTGTAGGTACCTTGTTTAGCCCTTGGCCCAATTAATCTGCCTAAGGCAAAGGCGTTAAGCTAATTCTTTTTATATCATGGTTTTTCAATACAGCATATAATTCAATGAAGGTATTACTTTGTACTTTGATTGTAATAAAAAAACATTTATATTGTTTTGACTTGTCTAGTAAATTAATCATTTAAATTATTAATTAGTTGGAAAATAATTGTAATCTATAAGAACACCTGCCTTAAAAAAGCTCTGCCGCCCCAGTATGGGACAGTTTTCATCAAGCTTTTGAAAGTAAACACAATGCAGTTTACGACGAGCTTGAAAGCGAGTACAACGCTGTGCTAATGGTCATCTTTGGGGCCGAAGTGGTCCCAATCGTGCGTCACAATGAAAATGAAGTGTTAGGGTCGCTGACGCTCTGAAGCGTCACTGCATTTTCCTAGCACCTCTCTGGCTCCGGGGACTCGCTGCGCTAGCGGACTTGCCCGGGGCTCCACCCACTATAGACACGGCGGAGCTTACCTGATCGGAGCTCACCTTGCACGATACTCAGAGTGCCTTCTCCTCTCTCCAACAGCGTCAGAAGTACCACTTTCTCTTATATAACCTTCGGGAATTGCCCGCGAGTGTTTCTTAAGTAGGGAGTAGTACATTTTAGGTTGTCTTTTTATAATTTAACTGTTTTTGATATTAGCTTAGTAATATTTTTATGGCATACTTGCACTAAATACTTTACTTTTTCTCGTCTATTTTTCATTTTATTCGTTAGGAGTGGGTAGACATGAAAACAGATATTAAATTAAGCTTATTCTGATCTTGACTTCATAGAAATTACAACTATAAAGGTAGGTAGATTGACATTATAACAGAAACTTGATTTTATGTATTTGCATATACAGTTTTTGATAGTTTTTACTATTACATAAAATTATTATTATGACCAACAAAGTTACAAGAACACTCATTTCAAAACATCAATAACAGAGTTTATTATTTTTCTAATAGGTAAGTAATAAAGTATCTTGTAAATCTTGTGTTACACCTACTACTTTGAAATTACAACATATATTATTGGAATTTAAAATTATAAACTCATCAATTACAGCAATAAAAACAAAAGATAGGTTTTTATTTTAGTGATAGCATAATGTTATACCAAATATATAATATAAAATAGAAATAAACACTATTCTTAGACATCTTAAACTGTCTCATAGTTCTCCAGAAAGCTTGATGCATTTTAATCATCATTTAAACCATAGGTCGTCCACTGCTGAACGTAGGCCTCCCCCATTGACTTCCAGGTTGGCCGGTTGGAAGCCGCCCAGCGTCTTCCTGCGACCTTTACTAGGTCGTCTGTCCACCTTGTAGGTGGACGTCCTATAACAAACAGCACGTTGAACTGACGGCCGATGGGGCAGAAAGGTTCTAGAATGAAGGCCACGTACCGGTAAGCGCAGCGTAGAATTTTAATACGAAAACATAATTAATTAATAGAAAAAGAATAGGTAGTACTAAGAATTATCTGTTTATTTAGGAATTTGTTTATCGAATACCATAAATAAATGAGAATACGAATCGAAAATACATATTGATATGCATTATTATGCATATCAACTGTAGGTAAATGCTGCGTCATTCGTTGAATATTTACAGGAAAAACCAATTTTCAGGTGAAGATATAAAATCGCACATAATTAATCATTTTGACCAGATCAGTTATGCGGCTCATGCCATAAATAAAAGTTATCGATAAGCGATTTTCAGTACCACCTGTCCTCGTGGATCCGGTCGCCGTATCCGGTAAATTAAAAAATATATATGTGATGACGATCTACACTATATTAGATTCCTTTTATTTGAATACACAATTTTTACATTTTAAATGTAAAAATATTATAATCTGAGTTGTGGAGTCCTATTTCCCATTACTTTTCTCTTTCATTCCAATTTAATTGGTCCTCCTGCTGCCAGTTTTCTCCTGTTAACCTCTTAAATCCTAACCTACCTTTTTGGCCGCTCAACGTTCTTATTCCTATCTGATCTAGACCATTTAGTTGACGTTAGGTCCACCTTCTTGCTAGGTGACTTAAGCCTAGAGGTATCAAGTAGAAATTAACTTTAAATGCTAGAGTTTACGGGCTCTAGGAGGAGAAAAAAATTCAAACTTCTAAGTCAAAGCAGTCAAAAGTTTAAAAAAAACTATTTCTCGTTTTGATACATTAAAGACAGTAACATTAAGGAAAGTGTTGCCTTTAACCATTTTTGTTACAAATTCCGAAACGAAAAGTAAACATTCAAGCGCGATTACCTATAACTTAACCTTCTAGTAAAAATTAAAAAAAAAACTATTATTATACTTATAAACAGGTCAAGTGTGGGTAAGGTTTGTGACAATCATCCAAAAAAAAATTTAAAACTATTGTTGAACAAACGGAACCCTCTTTGCAGTCCTCTGTCTTTTATAGAACATACAGGTAATTTTGGAAAAAAAGGCAAAACAACTTCGATGTGACCAATCCAGTCGGATCCGGTCGCATGCAGCCGGATCCGGTCGGATCGATGAAAATCCTGTGCATATGCGGAGGCTGATTTTCAGTGGACACCTTAAAAAGAGAGTGGGCGTCCAGCCCTACACAAACGGATATTAAATAAGATTAAGTTTTAGTAAACTTATGATAACGAATACAGTAGATATCATGTTTTTCAAAATTAAAAAGTGCATATTAAAATTATTACACAAGTACAGACACAATAAAATACAAATAAGTGTTACTTATATTATTTATTTATTATTGCTTAACCTAGTTTTTTATTTTAATGAACTATACTTGTGCTGAATTAAATAATGAGGTAATGTTGTTGTGCAACTATTCTTTAAATGTGTTTTTACTAGAGTTCAGATATTATATTATAAGAATTACATTTATGTATCTCTAATTGTTACTCGGTTTTATGTGACTACTCGACAGGCAATAAGTTAAAGCAACGGACGCAAAATATTTATTGTACCAAACCAAGGGAGCCAGAAATAATTAGTATTTAACTCGTCTGACTTTGTGTTTCGCACCGTTATGCAATTAGTGGTGCAATCAAGTCCGCCAGCAGTAATCTCGTAAATGTATTCCTGCGATGGCGCTCGCCTCGAGTCTGCTTTTTTGTTTGGCCTGCCTGTGTCGCGGATGAAGCAAAAGTGCTTTTACTCCAATTTGCTGATTTACTCCACTGAATTCTGCAAAAACTTCATTTGAAGCTTCACGAGACATTCATCCATTTAGCTGTCAACGCTACTGATTATAAGTACTTCCATTTAATTTAAGATGTTAAAAGCAAATATTGCCAATTTTTTTAAAATTCCAAGAAAATTATAAAAGTTTTGATTTCCTACACAACAATAGGCTAGTTTTCTAAAAAAAACTAATTAGTCCAGTCAGTTTGGTTAACAGAAAATATTGGACACGTATTTTTTCTTTTCTCAATCAAACAAAAAATGATGAAGATATAGCCCGTTAAAGTTCCGCGTCACGTCACGCCTTGCGACAATTTTTAGCAAGGCGTGACGTCACGTGCTCACTTTGATGCGCTTTATCTACGTAATTTTTTGTTTGATTGACAAAAGACAAACTATGGGTCCAATATTTTTTGATAATCTAACTGACGGACTAAATAGAATAATCTTTTTTTGATCCAGGAGAAAATTAAAATAAACAGAAATTTTAAAATCTTTTGGTTTGATCTTTTAGAGGCGTGTTTACATAGCTATTTTAGATTAATAATAATAATAGCCATACCAAACACTCATAATTTGCAACGTACAATAGCTGAAAAGTTGTCCAAATACATAGATTTAAAAGACGAGATTAAACGAATGTGGCGTTTGGCTGAAGCCAACATTGTTCCTATTGTGCTATCCACCACAGGCATCATCCCCAAACAACTACACCACTCATTCAATACTCTTGACATTCCACAGCACACATACATCTTACTACAAAAAGCAGTCATATTGAATACTTGCAGAATTGTTCGGAAATTCCTACAAGCCCATGAAGATTCTCAAGAACAACCACAAAACACCACTCAATCACAATCTCTCACACTGGCATACCACCATCCAAATACTTAGCTTTCAATTGGGAATGCACTTGGCTTAGGCCCGTGCTTTCTTGAAACACCAGCTTACAGCTGCGACACAAAAGTGTATAAAAGATAATAATAATAATAATTTATTTATTTATTCAAGTAACATGACTCATTATTTGTTAGTTATAAAGGGCTTAACCTATGTTAGTACATAATTGAAAATTTTATTTATAATTTTATTTACTCGTTTGCACAACTCCTCCGGAGGTTGTGCAACAGTAATTGATATAGCGGAAGTCCAGTCTACTCGCTATCATAGACAGGATGCTTTTGAAGCTGCCCCGAACCCCGCGCACCAGGGAGGCGCACCTCTTCCGCATGGTCGCGTAAAAGCAATCTACTCGCGCTTCTGCAAACATCCCCAATGCGCTGCAGTATCTGGGCAACCCCATCAGCACCCTGAACGCGTTGTTGAATTGGACTCGCAGAGCACCATACGACGCACGCGAACAATTGGCCCACAGGCTGCACGTGTAAAAGTTAGTGCAATAGGCTCTGAAAAGAGTAACCTTCACTTTTGTTGAACAGCGTGAGAACCTGCGGGCCACCATGTTCGCCCTTACCGATAGCGCTCTGCGTTCCCTCTTACTATTAAATATACTATATTAAATACGAATTTGTTTTTAGATTCTAACACATAAGTACTAGCTAGAATTCAAATTTTTATTTATGTATTCACAAAAACACGGTTACATTTAAAAATAATGTTCAAACATATTAACTTAGTAGCATGCAAATGTCAAATTAGAAATAATTAAGTAAACTAATTCCAATGTCAAAAATATTAATCTATACAATTATTAAAATAAGATGTCAGATTATTCATGAATTTAACAAATAAACCATGAACAATAAGGCTAAGTTCAGATGGTCGCGCGTTGACGCGCGAACATCCTTACGCGCATAAAGAATTTCTAAGTAAATATATCAGACCGTTGACATGAACGCGCGCCTACACGCACGCGCTTTCATGCGAACGGTCTGATGTATTTACCTAGAAATTCTTCATGCGCGTAAGGATGTTCGCGCGTCAACACGCGACCATCTGAACTTAGCCTAAGAGATGTCTCAATAATAATACTCAATAATACTCATTTATTTTGTACATAGGCCCTCTTCCGGGCACTTATACACGTCCCAAAATTAACTTAGTCTTACCAACGCTTCGGGACTACATATTGGCTGGTGATGAGAAGAAACGGCGCAACAAACTCAGTCACCTTTGTCAGCCTTATTTTACAGGAAATACAGTTACAAGACATGTAGTAAATGTGAGCTAAGCAGGTTAAGTCCATGCACTCTTGTCGTTTGAATAATCATCTATTTTATAATATCCTTTTTTCATATGGATTTTTTTAATGTGAATTTTGAATTCATGTACAGGTAATTCAACAAGAGTCTGTGGTAGGTACTTTATTGAAAAATTTAATACATTTCCCCAAGAATGAATCACCAACTTTGTGTAGTCTGAAGCTCGGAACGGCAAGTTTATTTTTATTTCGAGTACTGTATTGATGAAAATCACTTTTTAGGCTAAACAAACTAAGATTTTTTCGCACGTACATAATATTTTCAAAAATGTATTGAGAGGCTACTGTTAATATATTAATATCTTTAAAAATCTCCCTCAGTGAGTCACAAGGTCCAAGACAGTATAAGGCGCATACGGCTCTTTTCTGCAACACAAAGATTGATTCAATGTCAGCAGTCTGGATTATTACGGGCGTCCTCGCGAAACCTCAACAACGGCGGAAGCTGAAAATCTGTGTTCTGCTCTTAGAGCAGTCCCTACACTGGAGCTCCTGCCTTTTTGCATAGTTGCGGCACACAAACAAACTAACTACTGTAATTTAATCTCTCTTTTTTATTTTATCATGTATTGTGCCAAAATGTTTAGCAAATAAATAGTTTATCGATCTATCTAACATGATGAACATGAACCAAAGGTTTAATACAAGTAGATGGTTATCTTAATTGTTTAGGTTTATACGTCCGAACGAAGGAAATATATTTGCAGTAGGCTTTCAGACAGTTAAACTCGCAATAGATTTAGCAAATCTAGAACTAAGCTAATTTAGAATAGACGGATTGTCTAATTTGACCGGAACCGAAAATCGAAAGCAAGAAGCCAGGAATTTTTAACGTTAGGTCAGCATAAACAAAATAAAACCTTTAAAATGGTGATAGTTTTTTCATTTTTTTAAAATATGAGTAAAATTTTTAAAAATTAGAACGTCTGTTTACTAGACTTGCTTTTTGAGGACCGCGTTCGCCTACCGGTCTACAAAGGCAGCGGTTGCAAATTCGAATCCCGCAAGGTGCAAATTTTTGTGTGATGAGCACGAGCATTTGTCCCTAAGTCATGGACGTTTATAAAAGTATTTAGGTATGTCAAACCGTAATATAGTAGTAGTACAAGCTTTGCTTAGTTTGGGGCTAGATAATTGGTGCGATTGTAAAAACAATTTAATTAATTTTATTTAATGCCAAAAATTAAACTAATTTGTAAAACAATAATTACAAAACAAATTAAACTTAATTCAAACCTCAAACCAAACTGTACCTAAAATTTTTTTTTACAGTCAGCATGTTTTTATAAAAACAATCTTTGCCTTAAATATGTAATTGGGGTCGCCTGCTAAGGAAAAGGTGCTAAAGACTAGCCACATTACCATGTTGAATAGTTTTAACAAATTCGTTAGTCCAGGAAAAGACCAGCATTAAAATCGTTATGTCTCCAGCAAATCATCATCATCATTTCAGCCATAGGACGTCCCAGTGAACATAGGCCTCCCCCAGTGACTTCCAGATTGGCCAGTTGAAAGCGGCTCGCATCCAGCGAATCATCTCCAGCAAATGCTTACACGTAAATAAATCACGATAGAGCTTTTAACTAGTTTTAAAAAAACATAGGGTTATTACTTTTTCCAACTGTATTTCACAAAAGTTACCAAATATTGCAAGCAGAAGTTAGTTTAGAGATATTTGCTTTATCTCCAATTGGCGTTTCATATAACGCGTTTTATATTACTTTCTGCGTATGTTGAGACGGAAAAGAGCAGGATATTGGATGGCGGAAAAAGTGGAACATCACAGATGTGTGACACCAGCTCAATACTCGGCCTATTTCATAAGCTATATGAAATATTTCATTTTCGCCGCATTGCTTCTGTTTATTAAGCCCCCATTTTTCATAACAATCCTTTTTATGTATTTTTAAACGAGCTCTGTAGAATATTTAATACAAACTATAGATCTATGGTTCAATATGCACTATTTGGATCTGAAAATTGTGTATACCAGTTGAAAAAGTATAGTTTCCTACTTATTTAACTCATACAGATTGCCGCTGTTACCATAATATATCTGGTAGATCATGATTCCCATGTGAGCATCATAACTTAATGTGGATTAAGTTCCCTAGTCAAAACTAAAAATATAATCTCTTATTGATCTTATTGTCTCCATAGGTAATTTGTTACATTTACAAAATAAATTTTTTAAACAAACCTTGCGAAAGCCATTGCTTCGGAGCCCAGGGTCCGCTATAAATGCTTAAACAACCCTGCCTCCATAATAAAATACCACAACGAAATGTTATATAATTTCAAAGTAATTGCTTAATGTATCAACGTGTAGCTAATTCCATTATGGAGTAATTTGCCTAAAAGCGACCAACTAAACTGTATACGTGTACATACACGTTCACCTAGAATTTAGATAACGGTCATTAGGCTCTGAAATTTGAACAAATGGTTTTAAAATGAAAATGTTTGGCACGCAATGGACAAGCCGCCGCAACGCTATAATTTAATTTTTATCTGTAGTACACGGGTACACACGTTCATGATAAATGGGGACATTAAAAACACAGTTTAAAACCTGAATTACCGACACATTACTGCACTCATATTTTTCTTTTGGTTCAATTATTCTATTGATTGCCGGTGGACACAAGGTGAACAAACGACTTGGTAGTAAGCCGCTACATGCAGGCCGCTTCAAACCGGCTAATCTGGAAGTCACTGGGGGAGGCCTATATTTAGCAGTGGACGTTATTTGGCTAAAATGATGATGATGATCCAGAATCTATGTACGATATTATGAAAGTATCACCATTATTCTACACCATTTTTAGGGTTACTAGTCAAAACAGAACCATAAAATAATGCACAATAAATGATTAAAACTATTGTTTTAATTTATACAAAGTAAATTGTAAGTACACACTTAATTTTTATTATTTATAGCTTTACAAAAAGTGGCGCAATTATCCGGCTTTTTCTATAACAGGTATAAAATAACATGTATTGGCAATTTAAAAGTTAGATCTACTTATACCACACACATACATAATTTAATTTATTAGTTTGAAAGTTTCGAAAAGCTTTTAATTGATATTGTCTCGAACTCGATCGAAGAGACAATATCAATTAGAGGTGCCCGGGTTATAACCGAATTTAATTACCAAGTCTGATAGTATAGGTAAGCCAAATAACTATTAACCCCTCAGCCCAGTAAAATACATATACATTTTATTGTTTTGCGGTCTTTTGAGGCAGTTGTTACTAAGATAAAAAGTAAGAGTTCGATTCCTGGTCGGTCAATGTAGAAAAATAAATTTTCTATATTGTCTCAGGTCCCAGACCCCAGTTGTCGTACTGTCGTTGTTTCTGATTTCTGTAACTCAAGTGCTTAAGCTACTTTATCCTAGGATCAAAACAATGCATGTGATGTTGTTCAATATTTATTTATTTATTAATTAACAATGATGATGAGTTATCAGTCAGCCAGTTAATTCATCAATCAAGAGTTTTTCGATCATTTTATTTTATTTTAATGAATGATTATATTTTAAGTACATTGTAGAATACTACATAAAAGCTTCGACTTTGTTTTATCAAAGTTTAAACTTTGTCATTGCCAGCACATAATTTATCAGATATTATAATATTTATTGTTCAGTGCAAGCTTTACCTAATATGAATTTGTGTAAAACGGAGTCAAAGAGAGATATCGAGAAGTGCTCTCCGACACCGGTTTGCAAGGCAACGTGAGAGATGGCTTTCAATATCAAATTGAATTCCGCGGTTCATTGATTTTCAATTTGTTAGGGAGTACTCTCACCATTTACCATAGATACACTCGGGATCCAGCTATTATAAATCTTTTGAATTTTCCTTCTTGTTTGTCGAGATCTACCCGTGAAAGTTTCTGAAATTTTCTTATAAAACAATTTTGCGAGTGCCACTGTACTCTTCCAAAGTATGTTTGAGTTTTAATCAGTTAAAAGGCTAAGTCAAAAAAGGCTAAAGACTTAAGAACCTTATTCATTTATGCCATTTATTTCTGGTAATTTTAAAAATGAGCAGTAATTCATACTGCAGATAAATGTATTTTCATACTTTGAATTAATTGCAATGCTCTCTCTAGTGTGAATAGGTAGTAGATATTCATTTTTCTTTTCCGATCGTTTCACATTTTGCTTAGGAAAACTTTGCTTGATCATAATCTGATAGAGAAAAATAATGGTTTTTCAGCGTTATTAATGTATTCGATTCGTTTTAAAGTTTCCGATTTCGAAATATACATATTCAGAAAAATACGAAACAATATTATATAGTGGTCAAACTGTCTGAGCGTCCCCTAAGGTGCTTACAAGGTTAAAAGCGGTTCACCTATCAATGGATTTGCGTTGAAAGAAAATAGATTTTGCCCTAAGCATTTTGCGGAGAGGAAATGTGTGTTACCCATGATTTATACCGCTACAGGGGGCGGAGAGGTGGCTAGCTCGTATGAACCCGGCTGCCCGGTGGCGATAAGCTGAATCCGTACTATACACGCTAAGAAAGAAAATAAACAACCCCTACTTATAGTCTGCAAATAATCTCGGATCGGTTGAATAATTTTAGATCCTTTAGAGCTGGGCAGATTTTATTTGTCGAAAAGAGTTTTATTTTAGGTATAGGTTTTTGGATATACTTAATTTTAATTAAAAGTAGGAACTTACTCAGAGCTAAGAAACATTTTATGATTTGAACTTGATCTTAATAACAGTAATAACCATAATTATAAAGCCGAAAGACTTGTCCCGAAGCAGTGGTAGGGAAAAAAAGAAAAAAATAGTTTTTACACGTTTATACAAAAAATTTCATATTGATTAAAACATGGGTATCATTTTTATCCATACCAAACGATTTCTAAGTAATAATGTTTAATTGATAATGTGACCATAAGACCGTTTCTTACTACAAGGTTCCACACAGGACACATAGTATGATTTACTGTGATGAAATAAATATCTTTAGATATAATAAACTCCAATTTAAACTTGCGAATAGTAAAATAATTAGAAAGAAACCTTAAAAAAAGATACAAACACCCATAAATAAGGTTAGACCAATAGTTTCCTAAGAACAAAATTCCATTATCTCCAATCTTGCATATTTTCCTTTAAAAAAAAATAAGTGGAGAGGTGTCTATAATTTAAAATAGTATTTTTCTTAACTAAGTAAACTACTAAGAAGTTCTAACGACATGCCACTTATAAGTTTTATGAACTATCTAATAGACTTGGGAAGATGGTGTCGGTTAAAGTTGCGGGTGCCGTACTTATCTTCAACAATATCAAATGAAACTGCAGTTTCAATCTTGTTTCAATTTTTAATCATTGCTAATTATACAGTGACGAAATAGCCTATTATAACCGTCTGTACAAAAATTTCGTAAAAAAAATGTTTTTACAAATTACTTACAAATTCTTGTAATGAAAAACTACTTATCGATGGACAGTTTTGTTAGCGGGTAGCAAAATAGGTAAAGCCAGTTAAAACTATTAAACTTTGTCTTTAAAGTCGTGGAAAGGTTTAAAGTTTTAGCTCAATCATTAAAAATGTATACTAAGTACAGATATTAGTATGGGCGAAGCATAAATTATTATACCGTCCAGGAATATGAGTCTATATTTTTTACCGGTCATAAAGTTTTATATTCCAACAAAACTAATAATCACCTCGAATCGCTACCCTGTTGGCTCTTAATAAACCCATACCAAAGCCTTCGTAGGCCATAATAATTAAATATAATACTTCGTCTGTTTACAGTAAGTTATCACGCAATGTAATCCAGCAAAAAACAAAGAACTGCTTATTTATAGCGTTTAAATAAATCATTGTTAACCATCTTGGTAAAAAGACTACGTTTAATATACCGTCGATTAAAGTTGTTTGTTGTTTTATCGTTATAAAATATTTGTGCTGAATTAGTACATAGTTTGTACCTGGACAATTGCTTAATTGTTTATTTTCTCGTTTTTATAAATATAAAAACCATTATTATGTTCGTTGTGTATTAGTTTGATTTTATTCACGAGATAGCCCATCCATTATTGGTGTAACAACCACCTCTACCATGAACGCAAAAAAATGGATTCAAGGTTGTTTTACATCAAATCAAAAGAAAACTAAAGTAATATTGTTTATAAAATCATATGTAAGCCCTCTGTATGCTTTTATAGTAAATTGCATTCTTCATGGTTCTTTGTATTTTGTTATAACATCTCATTATGTCCATACTGTCACGGTGAATGTTCCTTACCTCCCGAAATTAGTATGGCATGATCAAGTGCGTTCACAAATCATAGTGACATCTGCGTTATTGCTGCAGCTCCTGAGAAATGTTCATGAGTGAATACCTACTCTACCTATTCTGAACGAATTCTCTCTGATATATGCCGTCATTCCTCAGAGCGGTTTCGGAAAACTAACGCTTGATTTGCCACAACCCACGATTTAGGTAACATACTTTTATGTTCAGAGTGAAGTCGACGCTATGTAGGTAATAACTCCACAGTGTTAAATGACGTAGACATTGATAGAGGCTAATGCCATTCTTGTTATGGAAACTTTGTACTGTAGAATCCGATAGTAATGCCAATTTTACTGAATTCAGATTCGTTAACCTACGGTGTTTTTGTTACGCTAACTTAAATTCGAGTCAGTGAATTTTAGTTAACATAACAAAAGTTATCTATTCAGTTATTTAAGTAATAGCTAGGCATTTATAGGTTATTCCAAATCTTGACAGCTACTGTCTTTTCAATCGTGACAATAATATTTATTTTAGTAGCTAGGCTGCTAGGTCGATCATGTTAGACTGCTAACTTAGTATTCTATGGTTGTGACTTAAGGCCTGCAAGCAAGATACATTCTTGCAGGGTAAAGCCAGGTGTTTTTAAAAGAAACGAATACATGGAGTACTTAGGTATATAAAGGTAGAGTTAGATAGATTAGTTAGGTTAGTTAGATTACCTACGTCTAAGTTAGTGACTAGTTTTAAGAGTAAAACGAAAGAGACTGAATGAACAAAATTAATTAATTAAAAATGAATGAAGTTTAGACGTGTGGTATTTATTTATATCCTAAATTTTAATTTTAATGAAACCCTTAGGTCTCAAGATAATTATAGTACACTTTCTACCTTTTTTCTTCATATAGGAAAACACTACAGAGCATTTTCAAGCGAGTGCCTAACCCATACCTTACAAAACGGCGCAGCACTGGTCCAGTGATTAGGCCAAATCTTCTCCTTAAAATAATAATAGGCGTCGTTATTATTCATAAGAATTCACGCAAAAGGGGTAATTTGGCAAGCGCAATATCAATATACTGTCTTATCTCTCTGAGCGTAATATATCAAATTTCCCAATGGCTCGGTATTACAAATATTTGTATAGGATTGGGTAACCGTGCACGTCCTATCGCCCCCACAATTTTTATTGAATGATTCCACGCCTTTGGTATGAGTAATATAAGATTATCTGGTATAAATCCTATATTATTATAGATAGACTTCCCGTCTCATCATATTTCGTTTTTGTACCGGCTTACGAGTAGGAAAAAAATATTTACTAAATACATTTTATTTTCTTTATTGTCCTGTTACAAGCAATATTGTGTAATTTAAATAAATAATTTTCTTTCTTTCTTTCTAATTAAATAAAAATCCCTTTCATTATTTTCTTATAAAATTTAAACCAGAAACGTAGGACCGCAACACGCAATTCACGTCACCATTTGCATTTAGTCTAGTCAGAAGAAGTTGATTACATTTATGAACATTTTTAATAAAAAACTAACGAACCAACAAGCGACTACATCGCGAACACGATAATTGAAATTCGATGGTATAATCCATTGGTTTATTTAAAATATTAAACCGTATCTGTCTATTACGGATACTCTAAGCCTCTTAAGGAATCGTCATTTTAATTTACTGTCCCTGATACAGGCCCATGGAGTACATACCCTATAGAGCAGCAATACAAACCATGTTTCTCCTAAACTAGAAAATGATTTTTCACTTACATTTAGTATGAAATGACAACTCTTGTCAACGCTCGCCCATACAAAAACAGCGCAGATACGGATACGGAAAAATTTGTCGAACAAATTATATGACATTTCTACTCGATAGGGTATTTGCTCCATGTACAGGCCGCACTCTGTACAAAAAAGTACTATCAGATAGAGAAAATACTTGTCCCTATAGAATTTGTTTTAAAATAGCTGGTACACAAATTAAACATGTTTTATTGACTTATGAGCTATTAATAAATATAGAAATTCTATATTGCGTCGGCGTTTTTTTTTAATAATTTACGCAAAAATAATTATGGTATTAATTAATACAGGATTACCTTGCTTTGATAGCGACAAATATATAGGAGCGACTCAAAATCAGTAACCTAGTCGATCTACATAAATAAATAGAACTCGTAGAAAATTTGCGATTAGTCGATTTAATTGCACCGTACACTATGTGCATAAGGTCCTAGTTGGAGCAGCGTCGGCATACCCCAGTAATTTCTGATGAATGACGCCGCAACCCGCATTTTCTTAATTTTTTATGAAAATTTTAGCTATATTTTATTACAAAAATACAAAAATTATAATAATTTAAAATAAAATCGTATGTTTATATTGTTCTATAGACCTTATTTTTAAAATTTGGAACTACCTTGCAAATTAGCCCTTAAGTAAATAGTAAAATGTTAGTCGTTTTATCAGAAGCAGGGGAATTAGTAACATTTTAAAACAAGTCAGCAGCTGATAGGGCAAAACAAAAATGGGGACGTATAAAAGTGCTGTTAATGGCCTATTTGCAAAAATAAAATTCATGTATCAGTTATAAGGAAACAAATGTAAATATTGTCAATAATAGCATAATAATATAATACATTAAATTAAAGGTTTTATAAATAAAATATATACACACATATAAAAAAATCGTGTGACTTTTTAATTTTTAATAGCAAATGAAGAACTTGCACTTCTTATTTCTTGCACCTTGCACTTAATCTATCATTTCAATAACAGATTATAGAAAACAGGCAGTAGTAACAATATAAAACAAACGTTCGAACAAATCATAGTGTAATAAAAATAATGAATTGGTTAAAACATTTATTAAATTTTTATGGTTTTGTTGCATCCAAATTTTTATGTTGTTTATAAACCTCTAAAATACATACATACTTTTTTAGAAATTTTATAATTTTTTGTGTATAAACCGTATTTACTTACTTTACATGCGTTTTCGTGGAGTAAGGTGGGTGATAAAAGTAAAAGCTTTAACCGTATTCGAACTTAGATACTCATTGTTATATAATATCATTCAAGTTCATAATTATATAAGTAGTGATTTACAAAGCGGGATTATCTAAACACAGGTGTTAAGCTGTAATGAGCTTGTCAGCTCTAAGCCGACTACTCCAAAATGTATGACTTTCCATTATTACAGTGCATATTCTATAGTCTTCTATGCCTCCGTGTTGACAGACTAGATGTGGAACACCTGAGAAGCGTAGTCTGAATCTGATTTCATGAAATTGATGAAGGAAGCCAACGATCACTGAATAAAGATATTGTACATTGAATATATATAAGTAAAAGAGATTAATTTACACCTATTTACAGGCGGTAATAAATTGGTTTTTTATTGGTTTTATATACGATTTATATACTAAAAGAACTGTTCTTAACTCTAAATCCTTTTTATTATATTTACTTACTGCGAAATAGGTAACTGTTCATATTATTGTATTTTCAAAGTTCTCAGATCAATTCAGTCATCAAAATGTCGTCAACATTAAATTTTTTGACGACTTTAATGTTTAGAAACTGACTTTAAAAAAAACTAAAAAGCGAAAAATAATATTTTTAGTATGTATAGTGAACATTGTTTCTAATGTTGTTTAACCTCGTAAGACATTGGGTGTTACCAGGTTAGACAGCAAGACCAAGTCCATTTTTAGGCAACACTAGTACTATTACTAGTGTAATAATAAAGAATAAAAACGCAATACGTGGATAGCCACGTATTGCGTTTTTATTCCGAGCTAGCCATTATTACAAATAAAGACATATTAAAAATTATTTACCTATTCAATGATAAACCATCTTACCAATCATAAAATAATAAAACAAAGTAACGAATTCAGGAATATTACTACCAAATATTGTCAACTGACGAATTTAATATTAATCAAGCCCGTTAGATATTCTAGTATAAATAGGTATCGTAGTAGGTGAAGTGGGGTAGGGTAACCGAATCTTGTCAAAATAATGGCGTCATCTGAAATTATTAATTTAGTTATCGGCGAAAATACACCGCCATTTTCTCGGTAAGGGATAAAGCAAATTGAATTATATCGTGGGCCATTGATCCAGGCGGTGAGAAAGCCGATCATTGAAATGAATATTGTAGCTACATATAACATTATAGAATGATTCGATTTCAATCCCAACCTTGTCTCAGTTTAGGGGAATATAATGTGTTTAAACGAGGTAAATTGAAGACACATTTTAGTAACATGCGGTTTTTAGTATAACTAAGTACTTTACTTACTTGCCCTAAAACCGTGTGACTCAAGACATAAGACAACCATAAATTTTACACGCAAATTTTCTGAAGGCAAACTCTCAAACTATTAATTTTTTGGGTTGTATAACATTTTGGAACCACTTTGCAAAAAAAACAAGCATGTATCTCAATAAATCTATTATTGTGTGACACGGTGATAAGCCAGTTACAAAATAAATATATAACTCAAACACTACAAAAATCACGAAACACCCTACACATGTCGGTAGCATCGGGTACCCCTAGGGTTGCTCTATCTCTAGACTTCCACTTAACCCCTTTTTTGGAACACGTTAATAATTTAAAGGGTTGGTCTAAATCCGATATTACTTAAGTAATACTAAGTTTAGAACAATAGAAAAATATACGTTAGAATCAAAGACAATATTATTAATAACAAATTAGAATATATTAATTTATGATTATTTTTATAAGACTTCGACCAAAAATGTTTTTAAATGATAAAAAAGAGTGTTAAATTATGTACAATCGCTGCTATCTTTTGTAGGGTTTTTAATTTCAAATATTTTAATAAAATTCAATTTCCGTTAACAAAAGAGATTTAAGGAGGTGACCGGCGAGCGGAGTAAGCTAAGCTGTTAATCCCGGCTTGTCGTGTCGTACACCAGGCACGCCAGCTTCATCACATTCACTAGGTCTAATGTTCTTTTTTTGCATTTTATTTGGCTAGTGATGCTGTCTCTTTTTAATACCTTTTTTTTACCACAACGAAAACATAAGCAAGGCATGACTATTTTTGAGTCCAGCATTACAGTACAAAGAATGACTTGTTATAAAATTTTCATTCCGCCTATCTATATCAACTGATTTACTAATAACAGACAATCATCGTCATCATCATTTCAGCCATAAGACGTCCACTGCTGAACATTGGCCTCACGCAGAAACTAACACTTGTCAAACACTGGAAACATAACCAGTCACACAAATATTACACTGAAAAAAAGCGGCCCTGTTGGGAATCGGACTCTGTGTTACCTCATTGTTACCCACATTTACACAAATAAATTATTTGATTTGATGTAGATGTTTTCGCTATCCGGGCGACTGCTTTTACAACTGAACTACCGAAGATAGTTTGGTTACCCCTCGAATTCTTTCAAGTCATGGAGTAGAAATGTATTTTGTGTATGTATGTATATAATGTGTATTTTCTTCAACAAAACTTCCGCCATTTTTTAACTTGTGATTTAAGTTGTGTATGGGTGAGAGTTGACAGGAGTTGAAAAACCACTAAATAGTTTCGGAGAAAGATGTTTTATATTGCTGCTCTATAGGATATGTCCTCGATATTTCAGGTGTTTTGCTATATAAATAAGCGATGTCATATCAATGTTTCAGAAACATTCCGTCAACATGTCGATTCAGTCAAGAGGCAGTCGAAAATTGTTCAAGTGTAATATATCTTAGATTTCAGGAACATTCCGTCAACATGTCGATTCAGTCAAGAGGCAGTCGAAAATTGTTCAAGTGAAATATATCTTAGATCTATTGCGTCAAAATGTAAATGCAAAAAAAAAAACAATAAAATAATTTCAATTTCGGAAAAATGCCACTAAGAATGGTGACCTAACACAACATATTTTAACCATGCCATTGTTATATTTTACCTATTAGTTATACAGTTTTCAATATTATCCCCGATTCTAGGCCACACTGTATATTTTTACTAACTACTTTGAATTTAGAAGGAAAACATCGACGTCATAAAAACGTCATAAAAGCATAAAAATAAAGATTATGATTAACACAAACAAATTAACTTTAAATGTGTCCAGATTTTTTCGAAGCTACCTTCTATGGCTCCCGAATTACTTTATAACTAAACTAACTAAATAACTTTTTACTAAGTATTTCGTTCTTTGGTATATAGCTAGGTGTAACAGAATGATTATAAAGGTACCCCGACTGCAAACGTATGCTTACTGTATTCACAACTTATTTCTAACATTTTAGTTCGCAATCGTGTTATTTTTTAAATATATTTTTTAAAATACTTTTTTAACAATTTATCATCTAAAAGCACATTTAAGTAGGCATAAGGTGTTTATATTTTTGAAATCACCTACCTTTTTGACATCACACTCAATAAGTTTGTATTTTTTTCCTTTAGACCGCACATTATTGAGTATATGTATAATTTGGCATATTGATTTACCTCATACCTCATACATCAAAATCGGTTAAGGCGTTTAGTCGTTATGGTAGGATAAAGAAACTCCCTCACATACATACATGAACTCTAATAAAATCATTTTTGGGCAGTCGTGGAAACACACAAAGAAATCAGTTTTTGATAATAAAAACACCCAAAGCCGTGATCTAAATATGTCATAAATGTAAAACTGATGTACTTGAAGAAAATCAATTACGCTAAAATGAAGAGATTTGAAGCTATGACCGACGAGCGGTGTGAGCTAAGCTGTTAATCCTTGCTTCTCGTGTTTTAGCCGTACAGCTGCTTCAACACATTCACTGAGGTGAATACAACTTTACATTCATTGCGTTTTATCATACTAAACTGTCATTTTTGACAGTTACACAATTCTTTGTGTAACATTTTACAATATTCAGAGTACAAATTGATCGTTGGTAAAAGTAGTGAAGAACCAACTATCAATGCCGAGTTGGTTTAGCTACCATAATCATTTTTATTCTAAAACTATGAATTAAACCAATCAAAAATAACTATAAAATGGTTTTGCAAAAAGCCAAAGAAGACATTAACAATCGTTACGTTAAGTGTCACTTAACAAGTATTACGTTATGTGTCGTGAATGCTTTTAAAGGCGGATTTCCGACAAATGTGCGTGTGTTCTCACAGGAAATTAAGCCACATCTAAACCGCCTACGAAACTAATCTGTGGCCAATGTCAACAGCGAACCCAGCACTCGTCACGGCCATAAATCATTGTAGTGAGCGCAAACTTAAGTAAAATAAACATAGTCGAAACTAATTAGTGTTGAAATTCACGTGGGACCCAAACAGGGTAATATGGCCGAAGCACAGTTTGATGTTGCTCTCGCAAAATTAGGGAAGTTTAGGGCAAGTCGCCCTCGCCGTAACAAGTTAATTTAAACTGGCCGAGTAATTTGTAGGAACCGTGACACTAATTCAATTAGCTACGAGGTATGCAAACAACGCATGGTCGCGACATGGCATAGGTTACATCGACAAAATGTAGGTATAATAATTTAGCTCTTGTTTTATATTGCTAACATTTCAATTTTTCTTTCGGTAATGACAGAAACTCTTGAGTTGATGCACTCTCCGCATGTACAAGGTGTAAAAAAGGATCAATAGAACTATAAGGGGTTTGACGTTTTCATACAAACTGATGCCAGCTGGTCACGTTTTAGTGTGGGAAAGTACTTTTTTTTTGCGATTTCGATATTGGTCCCATAGAAAAAGTTGTTGTATTTTATCCGTAAATTAACCCCTTAAAGTTCTATTGCTCCTTTTTTTTACACCTTGTATACTCGATTTAATTATTTTTTAAGTTTAATTGAATTATTTCTGTGATTTTTAACGGTAAACGCCTACCTATCCGTGACGAAAAAGTCTAATTTTAAGTTATTTGTACGAAATCTTGTTGACCTATTTGCGCCGAATTGGGCGCATTGCCAGTAGAAACTGGCAAGGAAAAAAATTTTGGTGTGGACACGTGTGCCTTTACTTTAAGGTCAAGTAAATAATGATGTGGTAACATTTTATTTTTGGTGAAAAACTTTATTATTTTGACTTTATTTTTTAGTAGGTACCGAATTCATTTCACTCAACACTTGGAGTGGTAACTGGTTCGGGATTGTCGTTTTTGCAACTGGCATCGATCAATCGCCGGCATCCGCGACCGGAGAACTGGCGACTAAATCGCGTTTTTGCTACTTTTTGATTAATATTGAGTTCCAAGGGCAGTATAAATTTTCGATTGCTGATACTAAAAGTCACTATATAATGGCTTTTAATTTTAAACTACAGAAAATGTACAAAAATCACATTGTGCATTGGACTAAAAAAATGTTTTGCTTAATTTCACCACCAAACGCTTTTGCTGTTCTTAATTGAATGGTAGAGGCCGTATAATAACTGAGAAACCTTGCTCCACCTTAGGCTTCCTTATCGTACTATCAAATGAGATTGACGTCAACACACACACATCACAAAAATATGTGTTTGCGTAACCAAATCCTTTAATTTTAAAGATATTAAAATAAAAGTATTACCTACTTGAATCAATCATTAAACAGTTTTGTCATTGAAAAACAAAACATTTTTTTTTTGTGTGCATCTTACTCGTCATAGTTAACATAAACTATTATCGTCATTTGTGCACTAGTTCTGGCAGTTACTATTATGCAGTGCTCAGAACTACCCAAACGAGCCGATGCGTTCCATTGTCCAGTCGGAACGATAATGATTTCGTCCCACTGATCTGGAACTTTCTTTGTTAATTAAGAAATAATTGACGGTAGTTATAATTAAAATTTTAATATTTAAACAATCATGTGTCAAAACGTTTAATTTGTTAAATTATCTAGTTGCAATCCTGAATACAAAGCCAGCGGTCGCTGGTTTAAATCCCGAAAGGAACAAGTGTTTGTGTGAAACGTTTGACCATATTTTGAACTTTAGTCTTTGACTTCATTTATGTATAAGTACACATATCCTATATTTAGTCGCCATATTGGATGCTATCGCATGCATTTAGAATTACATCACAATATTATAAAATTAATTAGTAGCAACGGTAAAACATTGCCTTGTTTGAAAAAAAAACAGAAAAAAATTATAATCCGCCTAGTTCAGAAATTATCTACATGACAATAATTTAGTATGTGTAATTGGTGTCTAATATTAGTTTTTCAGAGCAAGGGCTACTTATAGGAATAATATAATAAGGGTTGGTTTTTCTGTAGAGTTTGACATAAAAACAACATTACGTACAGTTTAAATTGTGTACATAGTAAGGCGCCTGAAGTTTTAAAGCATTTATATTAGGAATATTTGTTTTTTTTTTTTTTCTGAACTATAAAACTTTACGTCCGGACTACAAAGCCAGGAAGTTGCGGGTTAGAATCCTACAAGAGGCAAATAAATGTTTGTGTGATGAGCACGAGCATTTGTACCTTACTCATGGATGTATTTAAGTATGTTCTATCATGTTCCGCATGTTCGGACACGCGAAGACCTGTTACGCGCTATTGATACATGCGGTTCGTGTGACTGGCCATCAAAAATTGAAGAAGAAAAAGTAGTATGTTTATCCGTTATCTAGACGCCATAGTACAAACTTTGCTTAGTTTGGGGCTAGATAATTGGTGTGAAAATAATTTTATTTTTATTATTTAATAAACAAGATGTTGTTGCGTCACAAACAATTTTTAGAGGTCTAACATTAAATATTATTTGCCATGTTTTCAATAGGTATACTTGCATCGTAAGCCAGACAACCAAAGCAAAAAAGCGCTCCAGCAACGAGATCCCTATACAACTCCGTGTCTATTGTCCTTTTTAATCGACAACCGAAAGAATTTCCATTAACGAAACACCACTTTGTTCGAGTATAAAAAAATCTTTTCACATAATTTTCAATTCTCACGCCTTCCGTTTAACCAATGAAAGAATTTTCAAGGCGTTTTAATTGAATTTTTTTCGCTTTGACAGATATTGATCGCGCAGACTTTCAATAGGTACCTTTCTGTTTCATTCCACAAATACGTGAGGCTGTTATAATAAATCACTGAAAGTGAAAGCTGCTTTTTAAGCCTTTGAAAACCGATAAATCATAATGAATAGGGTGCTTATGAACTATTCACAGGAGTTTCATATAAAAACTAAATAGTAAAGCTATAAATTGGGTGCAAGTTTAGTTTAGTGATTTATTTAGACAACTTTGACAAATATTATGCGGATTAGTCGTTTAGAGTCTACTGCTTATTTTCAATGCACATTAATAATCGTTAATGTCGGTATTATGACAAATATTGTTTAATGTTCTTGTCTAGGACTGTTTAGAGCGAAATTCACCCGATAAAATTAATAATTAATACATTGAATACTATTTTTAATTTAAAAACAAAATTCTATTCATTATGTACGTATCCTATACGCTTTCATACACATGGGCAGGTTAAAATAATGTTATTCGGGAAAATTTTCGCTGTCCAATACCAATAGTCATTACCGGAGGACGATATTCGTATATTGAACGTTACCCGATACTGTCTGCCTATAATAGGAGCGCAGCCATGTTTAGAAAGCTATAGCATACAATAGGAAGATTCAGAAGGACTACATTACAGTATCTGTGTTTCATTATATAATATGCAATGTAACAAGCAGAAAATCCTATCAGTTAGGTTAGGTTCCTATTATCTATCTATCCTATTTAATACAGTAGTTTGTACAGAAATTACGTGTATACATTCTAAATAAAAGAAAAAGTGAGGAGGTTAGGTTAGGTTACAGATACAGTGAAGTACACGCTTTCCGAGTGCTCAGCGTGGGCCCCGCAGCGCCATTCGTTGTTGGCGGCGGTCGGCACCGACCTCTCACTGCCGAGCGTAATCGCCGCAATGCTTGGCAGTGAGCAGGCGTGGGAGGCAACCGCCTCCTTCTGTGAAGTGGTAATGACTGAGAAGGAGGCGGCAGAGCGGTTTAAGAAAGAGGATGCTCAGGCTGACCTGCTCCGACGCAGGCGGTTGGGAGTCCGGAGGCGGCGTTATAATCGACTCCTTGCGGACCCGGACCCAGCGGCGATGGGGGTGGGGACCCCCGTCGACCGCCTTGCATGGGTCCACTCGTTAGAGGGGATGTCTCGAGGTTCCCGTGGCATCCCATAGGCCCAGGGCGTAAGGCCTGCACCGTAGCCACTGCTGGGTATGGCGGAGAGAATGCGATGAGCAAACCTCCGTCGCCTCCCTATAGCAGCACGACCGAACTCGAGGTTGGTCTTAGTGGGTATACTTGACGACTGGCGGCGACTAGCGCCCCCACTCGTCAAGGGAGTCTAACATAACCCGCTGTTGTCCCCACGGCAGCGGATATGCGAAGAGCATTTCCACCTCGTTTATTAAAAAATGTTAGGTTAGGTTAGGTTAGTAGTTAAATCAAGATAAAATAATATTTTAGTAATAAGTTATTCCGCGGTTTGATATTGTGTAGTTTTTCTAAACGCCGCGGTGCCTACGCGTACTTACCAAAGCTTTTGTCAAACATCTAGTGTGAAACGTATAGCGTGGCGTAACTGATGTGGCGAAGCGTGACCTGCATCGGCATGGCGGGGCGCTGTCTGGCTTATCGTTAGGCGACGTGATGTGGTAAGTTGTACGGGGGCGTAGCATGGCGTAGAAGGCTTAGCGTGGCGCATTTTTGTAGTGAAGTAACAAATTATGCCACACCACGCCAGGTCACCCCGCGCCATACAATACCCTACACCAGCTATTGGACATTTATGGTCACGTAATGTTAACACAAAAACGGTTAGGTAGCAAACAGGCTGTTTTCAATGTAAAAATCGGTCATACGTTGAGTGATCCTACTGTATCTATTTAGTTTAATGTAGCCTGGCCATAGCTTCGTTAAGAAGATTGCTTTCTCGTGAATAGGTGGGTCGATATTACTTTGTACTTGTTAAAGAATGGATTATGTAGGGTGCAAGCTGTTCATTATTCAAGCAATGTTTCTTTGTTAATTTGCATGGCTTAAAGATTTTTCTTTTCTTACAAATTACAATAACCAGTGTAAAGCGTTCTGCATAAAATAGCATTAGACTATTTAAGATGTTTTTTTTTTTAAATATTTTGTTTTATAGTAAAGTTTCATGTGTCATCAATTCACCATCACCAGCCTTTGGAAGTCCATTGCTGGTCATAGGCCTCCCCATAAATAATACAGCAAGTGACTTTGGATGGTCTGTATCCAGCTGCTTCACGCAATCTTGACTAGGTCGTCAGTCCACAAGGAGGGAGGCCTATCCAAGCTGCATCTTTTAGTTTGTAGTCGCTACTTGAATGTATTGTGATTTAGATTTCATCTTTTCTATGACTTAGTTATTAATCCTTACGTAAAAAAATGTGTTAAAAATATGTACAAAACCATAAAGCTAATCAACTTTGTGACGTGTGGGGACGGCCGTAAAGAATAAACTTCCCCACCGACAACAGGAGGTGTGTTGCAAGTCGCGACTAATTCCTGTAGCACGATACGGGCAGCAGCGTCTTTGTGCGAAATCTCATAAAAAACTGCGCTCGCCAACCTGCCTGCCAAGCGTGGCGAGTATTGGCAATCCCCCCCAGTGATTGGGGGAGGCCTTTGTTTAGCAGTGGACGCCCTATAGCTGAAACGATGACGATTAATCAACTTTTTAAATGCATTTTAAATAAACATCAAAAATATTTATTTTAGAATCAATATCGAAATGTCGAAACAAATATCAGATGCTCGATATTATTCGTTGTTGCTCCCATTATAAAAATAGGTAAATAATGGTAAATAAGTATATTATGTCAGCGAAGATTACAAATTCACCTTTTTTTTACCTTGTAGTATCTATTACAAATAGCATATACCTACATACATCCAAATAAGAATATAGTGATGTTAGGATTTTTTCCACATATGATTAGCTTAGTTATTCACTCCTAGTATTATTCACCCGTTTGCCTCTTTAATTTACGAAAATATACGAGCTAATAATTAAAGACACATATAGAATCGTATGTTTCTTAGGTTTCATGTTGTACCAAGACCACCTCCATAAATCATGTTTAGCGATATTTTGTAGTTTTCGACTTACGATTTTTTTATTCTCATGTTTTGGGACCTGTTTGTTTCAGTTATTTTTATTTTTATTTCTTTATACTGTAGGTTTTTTTTGATTGATTGTTATAAAGTATTCTTTCTTTCTTTGACACCTACAAAAAATTATTCTGCCCTGCTAAGTTCCAAAACATGAAAAGAAAAGATTAGTTAAAACTATGAAATATCGCTAAAAATACATTAAGGTGATTCGAAAAGGTCTCGGTACGGTCGGAACGTAACTGTTTGGGCCACCCTGCATTTGTGTAATAATAACATTGTAAATAAGTTTATAACTAAATACACAAACGTTATTCGTTAACCTTTATGTCGTTGTGAACCTTACTAATTAAATAAGAGCCACAACACAAATTATGAATTTTCCAGTTTCCAACCTTTCGGGCTATTATTGAACTAAAAAATTAGTTTTCACGAGAATATTAACATGCTCCTATGGAGACAAGCTGTATTTTCTGGAACAATGGCATGCAACGTGGTCCGTATTACAAGTTTGCATAACTAGTTCTTTGTGAAAAAAATATAATATCATAGTTAAAAAAATATATAAAACACATCTAAATATGTACTAGACTCGTCCAAACGAATCGAGCCCAAATAAGAAGGTTTTATTAGTATTAGTAGTTAGTAAGAAGAGGTATACTATACTATCCACCTAGCTCCAGTATCAGATCAGCACGATAGAGTCAAATTATTGTATTGTCATCTGAATCATTACTTACAAAGTTTTGAATCGATAAGTTAGTTTTGATTATATAGTTAATTAACCTTATTTTAGGCCTAATAACCCGGCATATTATAATTAATTTGAAAAATTCGATTTTTTAATTGTTCCAAAATCAATTAAAAGTTAGTCCTTTTAGATAGGTGAACAGTGACGCCATAGTTTGCTATCGTTAGCTTTATATATTATAAAGACGGTTGATATAATATCTTAATGAATAAGACTAGGAAAACTTATTCGGTCACTTGTTCGAAATCTTTCATTTTTTACCCAAGTCTTTATTTAATATTGATTGAACTAGATTCTTAAGTAGGTAAAGAATGTAGGTACTTCTTAACGACCAAAAATCTTTTACTCATTTATAATGAGTCAATCAATAGACATATATACTTTGTATGATTGTGTACCTATGTGATTGTAATGTGTTAACCTATTTTGTCTGATAGATTTATTAAAGTCGCATAGAGCAGTCTTTACGTGTACCTAGTACGTAATGGAAACTCGCGAAGTAGGTTGCTGCCTTGTTGCCTGTCGCATCTGGCCGGAAACACTCAAAATAATTACAATCTGGCAAAAATCTCGGCGAACCGCTCACTGCGGTGGAGCCAATAAATTAGCAAGCCAGAAAATTGTTTTTGATTGATTGTTTGCCGTTTTGGTCACCGCAAATGTTAGCTTGGGGAAGAGTGGGAGATTTGTGGCTTAAAATAAAAAGGTAAGCCCTTTGTTATGTGGGTATCGGTATTAATGTTGTTGTTTAGAATATTCAATTAGAATGATGTTAAATAAAATCAAATTGACTAAATAGGGCTGATATATTACCTAAATTGTATTATTATGCACACTTCCTTCCTGGAAAAGTTATAAAGTTTTAATTATATCATGTATATGTCGTAGCCAGATCGTAAAATTGACCAATTCTTGATGTGGCCAATCATTTCATAAAAGGGTGGTATTTCATGATATTGCCAACTAAAACTGACCATATCGTTTAAACGTCAACATTCAATGAAAAGTCAATCCACGTTTGGCCATATCATTAAAATACAAATATGTTTACAAGTTACGTGAATTTGTTTAATATTTGTAATCTTGGTCGATAGATAAATTAAACATTACAAATAGTTGTCATTTTAAAACAAAACTAATAAAAACACTTGAATAGCTAAATAACTTAACTAACCTCTCAAATTACATTCCGATCTCCTTAATTTTATGACGTTGCGCGCGTTTTTTGAGTGATTTTCATAAAAATCACCTAGCTTGGTGTCGTAACGATATTTCACTGCACTTTCACCTTCAATTTACACATTATTATTCACTTTTTGAATAAAATATATGTCCGCCACCATTACTCATCACAAAAACAAAGCAACATTAGCGCCTCTACCGGTGGGTAATGTACCGATTTTACGATATGATCACTAATGTTTGACCATTTCTTGGAGTATTCGTTCGTTTAACAGTTTATATCGTCAAACGCTGAGTATTCAATGATCTGGTCAGACCACATCATGATGTAGGCAGCGTGTTCTGTTCTATATCATGAAATAACACCATTTTATGAAATGATTGGTCACATCATGAAATGATCAATTTTACGATCTGGCCACGACATAATAATATATATATCCACTGCGCTCGCCAATCCGCCTGCCAAGCGTGGCGAGTATTGGCAATCCCCCCTCCGTTTAAAGTTTTTGGGGGAGGCCAGTGTTCAGCAGTGGACGTCCATGGCAGAAATGATGATGATGATGATATCCATGTACAAAATATACCTACGTACCTATATAAATGATCTGCTCCGGCTTTGCACGGATGATTGACTTATGTCTCTACTTTCTATAGTTAAGCATTAAATTACAACAATTATCCTATATAATTAGATATAAAACAATTACTTACAGATTGTTTCTCGGATTATATCCGTGAGAATCTGTAAATAATTGAGAAAACCTTATTAAAATCCATTGCTTGATATTATTAGTAGAACTATAAACGCAAAGACAGATGTGAATAGTGAATTTGTTTATTGAAAACGTTTTCTGAAATTAGGATACCTAATATAAAAAAACAAAACGTAAAGGATTTTTCATTATAGCAGACTAATACCACATATGAACAAAACCCTAACATAACCCAATACATAGAATAAAACAAATTTATTTCATCGACAGATAAAATTAAGGTCAGGAATCCTTCCAAGTTCTATTAATTACGTCAAATGGTTCAAAGTTCTCGCTCAACTTTGGTAACAGTTCTTGTTTCGACAAATACATTTAATTGTATTTTGATGTCGAAACAATTAAAGAGGTAAAAATAATATAAAATAAAAAGATTATAAGGTTCATTTATTCGTTCGGACAAGCATGTCGATTTATAAAAGAATGCATGTCCACCGTCTTGGATTTGTAAGTAGATGTCAGTTTCGGAAATATAAATAGCCAACACCACGTAGCGATCGTAACTGAGAATAAATTATCAGTAAAACACTAAAATATAAAAATATTATAGAGTGAATTTTTAAGAAGGCATGTTCCTGTAAATATTCGCCAGACGACACAACAATTACTGACCCTGGAATTAAAATCCTTGTTTTACGAAGTACCAGACAATGTATTTTGCTATGGGCGTCTACTCGCACACCCAGACTTAAGTAAATTTAGAAAAAATATTTGCTGAATTGATCCGCCCGTGTCAATTCTTCTACTACTACACTATTCAGGTTAAGCCGTTTTGAAATTCAACTAACGAGAAAAACTCAACCACCCTGATGGCAGACCTAGGTTCAACTTTCAGCAAGACACGCTTTTAGGTGAGTGAGAGAAAGAATGGGCAGTTCGGCCTCCGAAAGTACAAACGACAGAGTCAAGCTGAAAATATTATTTTTTATAAAAACAGTAGTACTTACTATCGTTAATTTATATTTATAATACACTACACTAGCTGTTGCCCGCGACTCCGTTCGCGTGGTCTTTAGTTTAGAAAAAAAAACTGGATCACCCTAATCACCTAGATATACTTAACGACCTATTCTCCTATCTAACAAATAGATATAAAAATCATAAAAATCGGTCGAGCCGTTCTGGAGCAGTGCGACCACAAACACCGTGACTCTTTAAATAGATATGACACAGGAACAAATCAAGTTTATATTTTAAATGATGTCTTAAAAATACAAAAGAGGAGTGAGAAAGTAAAAGAAAAAACTGCAACAAAAAAGTTCGCATATCTGCGCGGTGCTTAACGCCATCGCGTTCGCCTTCATGCAACTCTACCTACAGAACCTTCTGCACTACTGATCAGCGAAATTTTTATGCTTATTATGCTTATGCTAAAAAAAGATTCTTATTATTGTTTTATTCGAATATAAACCTCTTCGGTCTACCATTAGTCTATGTTATCTATTCAGCAATTAAAGTTCTAAGTTTGTAGTGTTAAATAGCCCGTCTCTGATAACAGGTGTCGGCAGTCTGCTAAACAGGTGCAGGCCTATGACAGCGTTTCGTGTCCAGCGCGCTGTTAGTTGGAGACCGGGGGAATACCATTTTCCCCTGAAGCCGTGTGGCGCTCGCTGTCAGCGACCCATAGCCAGAGGCGGACGCTGACCCGTAGTTCCTACTCACTTAATGGCATCGGTGGACACTGTCAGGTTTTTAATTCCTCACTTCTGATGTCCAGAGTCCCACATAACCTCGGCCGCCCCCGCGGCTAGTGTGGTATGCGTAAGGCATTTTCCTAATGATCAAAAGTCTACTTCATCATAACACAAGCACAGGTATGTTACATTTTTTTTTAAATTGAAGACTATGACAACTGGTGTGTTGTCCCTAGTAAAAATATATTGTCATGCTACTTATACACACTTATAACTGAAAACAAAATAAAATGTCCCGGAAATCTGAGGTACTTACTGATTTTGTGAGTGGCATATTCCTAACACTGACTGTTATAGACTGATAGATTGACAAGACAAAGGCTTGCAATACGAGTCTTCATTTCAAAATACTTGCGATATGAGAATATAGTTTGACAGGCACGAGAATGGCGATAAAACATTTTTATGTTTACCAAACTTGGTGTATGGCTAAAGCCCATTGTAGTAATACAGGGACGTTGTGACAAAACACACTTAATAAGCTTTTATTCCTTAGCTGTACACGTAACTATGTTATCAAATCTTGGAAGTCAAGTTTGACCTACTTGTAATTTTATTACTGTCGAATTATTTTGATACTTTAGTAAATGTAATTCGGATGACAAAACAGAAATGTATACTAATAAGATGATCTCAACGAGATGTACCCTATAGATTTATGAAGATAAAAAATACGGCCATCTATCAAAATTTCTATAAATGGCGGTATCTTTTGATTTTGTAGATGTAGAAGCTTAAAATGTTCCACTTAGTAATAGGGTAAAACCAGGATAGTTGCCTCAGTGGGATACATGCCCCGATTTTGAATACACTATGTTAGAGATTCCTCCAGTTTTAGGGCTCTCCAATAATCAAAAGCGGTCCTCCCGTAAGTAATGCCATACAAGCCTTAAGAAAAAGTCCATGCGTTTTGTGTGTGTAAGCAAAAATCATCCACGGCATGACCAACACGAGCGTCAAAATTACATTTGTGAGTCATTTCTATGTAATATTTTACATGGCTATGGATTCAATCAACTTTTTGTTTCTTCGTATACACTGGAGTTTAAACTATACAGTCCATTACATTTTATTGATAGAAAGCATTAATTTATTTTTTAATTTAAAAGGGCAAGTATCCGTATTGAAAAGGATAGTCGCCCCATATACTTTTGCGGATAGTTGCCTTAAGGGCAACTATTATTTCTTAAAGATTTCATGTTGCAGGTGAGAAAAATGATATATGCTAAATGATATGAAATATATGCTAAAATTTAGCGTGGTCCTGCGTCTCATCAGCTGCACTGAAGACAGTTAAGCACTGGGGTTCAAAGAACTAAAAAACAAAAATTTAAAAATAAATCTAATAAATAGATTGAAGCAATTTTATCGTAGAGCAAGTATCCCGCGAAGCATTTTTAGCGTGAGGCAACTATCCGCCACAGTGGGCAACTATCCCTTTTTCGAGGGGTCAAATAAAACAAGATTTCCATATAGACAATATTAATTGTGCTTACAAAAAATGGTGTAGAATAAAAGATTAAAGACCAATGTTTTTATATATACCGAGTATATTGTAACATAACACATAATTTATATCTTATTTAGAATTTTCAAAAAGTGGGACAACTATCCGGCTTTTACCCTATTATTTTTATACTTAGTAAAGTCTTAACTTAATGAACTGACAGACGGCTAGACAACAAAGTAATCCTATGGGTTCCGATGTTGAGGTAGGTACCAAACCCTAAAACTGACAATAACCTTCTAGATAAATTGAGAAAAATTAGTTTTACCTGATTTTGATACTAGGCACCTTATATTATATCAATTGACCAATAAGAATAATTATGTAAAGTGACATTCACACAAAATCTTTCGCTAAAACGCACAGCCAAAAGTCAATGTCAAAGATGAAACTTTAATCACGCTTTGCGGCATAGTCGATTAATTTATCATCTACAAGGTCGTCTTTATAGTAATCGCATAGAAATTTTAACTAATTAAATCAGACCTAAAGAACTTTGTCATTTAAAATGCTTTGTAAAGACTTTGTATGTATACATATTTTGCACAATGGGGAGTGAGGTTTCTGTTTTTACATCTATTGTACATGTACCTACGTATGTCATCATACGTCACGTTCGCACCCGCCAATTTGTCTGTCATTTGCCAAATCGGAACGCGCTTAGAATGTCGGTCGAACATCTACTAAATATGTATTCGGTGTAACCACGACTATAATTCATCGCACGCGTTAGATATGCGGTAACACGTCGATAGGTAATTTTATGAACCGTTCTCCAGAAAACGTACTGACGAAAAATCATAATCGTGAGTTGGCAACTCATGCTCACTTTTCGCCTTGAAAATATTGGACGCGTTTTGGGATTGCAATGTTAGAAATAAGATTAGGGTCACATGTCTTAAATACAGATTATTTTTTAAAGCTTCAATATGCACGGCGCACTGGTAGCAGGTAGACCAAGTGACGCAATATAAACCTCTCGCTGGCGAAACCTCTACCCACACTGGCATTTTCAACTATACCATACCTTAATTCCATTTATTATCGACTTGACATTTGTTTAAGAATATACGAGTAAAACTCATAATATTTTCTGTTAAGAAAAACATAAATTTTTCTTGCTGCTTACCGAAATTTTCTGAGCAAATTCTTAGAAAATATAATAAAAAAATCGCTAGCGTCGACTTCTGGGCACTTAGCATACCAAATAGGTAACAAATTTATAAACTTAACTAATTAGGCTGGCGGGTGAGTTTCTTCATGTTTGCCCCGAACATCGGAGTTCCCAACTTTCTAATTTGAATCAGCCGTAATTATTGTTTATCAAGATCATTTTACGATGTTGTTTACGTAGTAAATAAAAATTACAACGAAAATAAAAACAGAAAGCCAAATTAGCGTCTGGAATATCATAAGATAAAATATGCGCTTACCAAAATTAGCAAAGTTGAAATTACGTCATTTCATTTAACATCCTTATAATAAAGTTAAGTATAGGTACGTTACATTAGGTCAACGATTTGGAAAACAAATTTACTTGCACTTGTTACTAAAATCAACAAAGGTTTTTTTAAAATTGTGAAATAAACTAATTACTACGTTTTTTTTACTGATTTTTCAACAGCCAGATAACTTTTATTTAAAGAATAAGTTTGACATGTTGACAGTCTTCGTATAGAAAATATGTCAAAGCGTCAATTTTATTCGTCGGATAAAAATTACCTGGCGATTGAAAAATCGGCCCTTAATAGAAGGGCAGTATACTATTGGCCCGATTTGACCAAACACAAAGATAAGCCAGTTTAACTATTACGGGACCAACTTTACTCCTAGAATTTACAAATAGCTTCGTTTACCTTTTTCCAACTTACTTGAGGAATACACTATACTCAGTTTTATTTTATTGTGAATGATCAACGAATGGATAAACCTACTAAAATCCATGTAATCTAGTTCTTATAGGTTGTACTCAATTCTCACAACAATTAAATTTTGTAGGATAATAGAATGTCAATGGTAGACAACTTGTCAGTTTCTAGATGACAAGAGTGGATTTGACAAGTGACAACTTCGGTATTAACTTATTATCAGTATAATCTTAAACTCTGTCAAAATCACCTGTTTAAATATTTTTCATAGATTAGTGGTTGATATAAAAAAATAAAAACCGACTTCAAAAAACTAAAACGCTAAAAATAATCTTAACACTTAAGTACCTAATCAGTTACTTTTGGAGTCGGTGCAAACGAAAACATCGGTCTCTCATTGATTGGCACCAACTCCAAAAGTAACTGATGAGGTACTTAAGTGTTAAGATTATTTTTAGCGTTTTAGTTTTTTGAAGTCGGTTTTTATTTTTTTAATAAAATTAACTTATTTCATCCATTTTAGTGATAAATCCTAATCAAAACAAATCTTACGAGTGCAAACATAATTTAACTGCTAAACACCGATTTCATTTCCTATTTTTCCACCCTCAGGGGTGAAATTTTTTTCAAAATTGTTTTATTATAGTATCTTTGAAGTATAAGCTATTCATTAAAAAAAGAATCATCAAAATCGGTCCACATTTGGCAGAGATATAGGTAAGATAGATACTAAAATCAGTTGGCGTGGTACGGAGTTTATGCATTGTTTGATGATTTTCTTATAGATCCCATCATCACAATTTAACCAAATTTATATGGGACCATTCTGAAAGTATCACCTTTCAAACAAAAAAATAATTATCGAAATCGGTCAACGCAGTAACGAATGATCGCTGAACATAAAAAAAAAAAATAAAAAAAAATAAAATAAAAAAAAGGATACCGACGAATTGAGAACCTCCTCCTTTTTTGAAGTCGGTTGAAAATGCAAAATTAGCTTACTGTAGATTAAGCAATTGTTTACTCTCGATTAAAAACTAACACCAGCTGTGTCGAATCAGGTCTAAATGTTGAAGTTGACATGTTTCATTTTTTGTTTTGTTTTACAACTAGTGTTGTAAATTGACGGTCATATGCTATAAGCGTCCGTCATTTATGATAAATGCTTGGTCACATTGGACATTTATTGTCACGATGGTCACATATATTTGTTTAGTATAAATTTTAAAAAATAAGAATTCCACTGAAGTAAGTCTTAAATGTTAAGTATTTTACAATAAAAACATACAATAAAACATGTAATTGGATCTGGATCGAACTCAAAAAAACCTCGCGCGTAACGATACGACACTTTTTAGCTTGTTCGTGCAGAAAGATAAATTAATAAACGAACAAGCTCAATGTACAGTCAACGGCAGGTCAACATACCCAAAAAATTGTAGGTCACTGAACCGATTTTCAACTTTAAGTCCGACATGTAGAGATCAATATCAATTGAGAAAACTTGACGTCTTATAGTAGGTAGACGAGTTGTTATCTGTACGTAATGTGTAATTTAGCAAATGAATTATGAATAAATTTGATTAACCTTAAATAAATAACAGTTTTTGCAGATTTTAGAAATTATTTCGTTGTAGATCATTACTAAACCTGTCTCTCTTATAATGCACTTATTTGTGACCAAATGATTTTTGTATAGTTTGTCAATAGAATTGAATTTGACGTTGGTGACAATAAATTTCCAAAATGTCCGGTCACATTGAGAAAATGTCCAATTTGCTCGGTCATATTGGTCAGACATTTACGTAGGTCACACTATAAGTTTTGCGTAACTTAAAAAAACAACATGTTATAACCAAAATATTAATTTATTGCTTTTCAAAATACTCTCCTTTACATTTTAAACATTTTTTTATGCGATCGAACCATTTTTTTAAACAGGAGGACCACAGATCTGAAGGCATGTTTTCTACGTGTGGATTGAACGCTATCACTGCCTCTTCGGAGTTGGTAAAAGTAAAATCTCTCATCAAATCTTTGATTTTGGGGATAATACAGAAATCACAGGGTGCTAGGTTTGGCTATGCGCAGGATGGGTGACGAGTTGTACTTTTTCGGAAGCTAAAAATGACTTTGTGATGTAGGAGAACGCGGCTTTTAGGTCGTCTTTCGCGAACTTTTTCTAACACCCTGGGTAAACAAATGGTAGAATACCACTCGGCATTAACACTCTTTTAATCTTCAAGTGAAATTGTACAGATGGGACCCGTAGCTGAGAAAAAAAACGCGATCATTTTTTTACCAACGTTTTTCGCCTACCTCACTTTTGTTGGCCTGTTCTCATTTTCAAACACCCATTCACAAGATTGCTGTTTTTTTTCGGGTTCAAAACAATAAATCCACGTTTCGTCTCCTGTGATAATGTCATAAACAGCATTAGAATGTCCGTGATCGTACTTCAGTAGCATCTGTGAGCACCATTCCACGCGAACCCGCTTCTGCTCCGCTGTCAGTTTATGAGGGATCCAACGACAGCAAAGTTTCAGAACTTTCAATTCTTCGTGTAAAATTTTCTGAATTTAGCTCATACCAATCCCCAATAGTCCTCGAATTGTCTCATAGGTAATCCGCGGGTTTTCTTCAATTAGCCGCTTAACAGTACCCACATTATTTTCGTTGACGGCAGTTGAAGGCCGCCCTTCAAGAAATTCGTCATGTAAAGAAACTCGACCTCTCTCAAATTCAGCAAACCATTGCCTCACGGTGTTCAAACAAGGTGCTTCTCTCATCTCATCTCATGTAAAAAGCATTTTGAAGACGAGCGGCACAGTCTTGCGGAGAGAGAGAACTTTAAAAGCATAAAAAATCATCGCTCTAAAATCTTTTCGCCTTAATTCCATTTTTGTTGCGTACGTAGAACTTTGATGTGTGATAAAAAACAATTGACATATCATTTCCCGCCAATTGTTTTTTTTTTTAGTACTAAGAAGGTTGCAACGTTTAAAAAAATATAATATTCGAAATTCAAATAGTTCCGACTAGCTAGAAGTGCAAAACTTTTAAGTGTGTATGTGTGTTCATGTATAACGTGACGGACACTTTACAACTCTATTTACAACGCATAAAGTGAAAACCATTTGATTTATTTTAAAAACAATTAGAAATACAATCCATTGCGCCCATTGCCAGAAGTATTTTTAATAAAATATACCGTATGGATATAATATTTTAATCATTCTTGTTCCATTTTTTCGGTTAGTACCTTAGTAGCGCTATGTACCACTCTTAAAATACCTACTAAAAAGTGGCGCTATGCCCGCAACTAGATATTCGGGCAGAGATGAAGAAAAGTGTTACAGGGTTATATTTTTATTTAATAATTGAAATAGTAAACATTTTCACATCATTCAATATTTAAAATAGGTAGGTAAATCTTTGGTTATCAAAAGGACTCAAACATTATGTTTTTTTTTTTTTTTTTCTAATTTGTTGATAATTTGTATTTTATTTGTAATGTCAATAAGACTGAAACATTATGTATTAATGTGATTTTACTTTGAGAAGGGACTTATTATTTATCAGTTTTCTACTCTATTATATTTATTCAGGATTTGAACTATCCAAGGAACAAACACTTTTATTTTGAACTGTACCTTCCATTGTTTAACGTAGAATCAAGAATGTAGTACATAGCGCTACTTTTTCGTAGGTATTTTAAGAGTGGTACATAGCGGGACTGGTGCCACTAACCGCATTTTTTAAACTAACACATACTAATTACTATTGTTGACGTCGGGAAAATCTATTTGTAAAAAGAGTTTGTGCAGTATTAATACCCGTGTAGTGTAGTGTTACCTTTTATGGAATGCATGTTTTTTACATTTGTATATTCTGTTTCAGCAATTGATTTGATTATGCGCACTTTTGGAAATGACTGTCATTAAAATATCGAGGATATTCGATGACTCATAAATTATTTGTTTACATGTCTAAAGTTTCCTTTTTTAGAGCAACAATTTTTCAAGAAATTAACTAACAGTTACTTCGCAATAAATTCATGAGATATTGTTTGAATACGAATATCTGCACTTAATTTCGGCAAGATAAACTTGTTGTTTCAAATTTCCGATTGCACAAGGTGGAATGCTCATTCATGGAAAATTTAATTAAAATTGCACCAATCTATTGCTAAAATACCTATGCCTGCAGGTGGTTAAATCAGATGTAAAGATGATTTTTATATAAAAGGGGCTATAACACTTTTTTGTTCATATAATACGAGTTATTTGGTATAACGTTGTATACTAGTAATGAGGAAATGAGTAATTTTTTAAACCACACGTTTTCCATTTTGACGACTTTATGAGCCTCCTCTTTTGTGTAGACCGTAATAAAATAAAAATTCTTATAAACGTTATACGAGTATACGTGTGGTCACAGCTTGTAGTACCAACATTAAAATTTAACATTGATTTGGTAGAAGCAAAAATATTAATGTAATCGGGCATCGAAAATGTCTGCCACGTGCTCATAATAGATTCAGAGGTGTATTGGATTCGGTGACGCTACAGAGCCAGCAATAAAATCTGCATAATTTATACGGCACAGGAATATTCGGAAAGTTAACATTAATATTTGTGGAAACAGACATTCTCTTTGCGACAGGAAAAATCACGCCTATGTCACCTAACGTTATTGTTTATCTAATAATTGGCTTGTTACAACAAGTATGTTTGATGTTTTTAAATAGCAAATGTTATCACCTATGGTATTAATATCAATTGGATTACTTGTAATATAAATAGTATAATATGATAATAATATGATATGATGTAAATATTGTTTTATTCACTGTTACTTTTATTATACCTTTATTCTTAACAGTGTACCTCATATCTAAACTTAGGATAACGAAGGTCAAAGAGTCGTCGGTAAGTGAATAATACAGTCAGGTAAGGCCCTAGGCCGGAGATTTGGCTAAAAGGGTAGAAAGCGCTCGGCTGGTAGAACGAGGTAGTATCGGAATGAGTCATCCCACGATGGTCTAACGATTATTATGTGGATCCCTAAGTCGTAGGTTTTTTTTAAATATTGGCCCAAGACAAGGTTAAGGATTAGAAAAAACGGGTCAAATATGAGTCAAGGGATTCCGTACTGATTGAATGATAAGCACAAGCTGGACTCACATTCGACTGTTTTTTCTTATTTGACGTTTTTTTAGTCTGCACTATTAACATACAAAGTTTAATGGTTACAACTTTCAACGATAAAAACAAAGTTAAAACTTTTTGTGCCGTGTTAAGACCGTAATTTTAAGTAAAGGTATTGCTTTAATATTATCACATATTATAATACTCTGTGTAAATTTCTACTAGCTACCTATTATGGTTCAACGATACTGTTTAAAGACAAGATAGATATCCAGCCAGTATAATTATTACTTAGTGCCTAATAGGTGGTAACCGCGACCCTATGGTCGCGTTTGTAGCCTATGGTCTCCTTGGGCACGGAACCCTAAAACGAAGACATGCCCCGCAGTGTGTAATTAAGGTCTGTTTCGAAATATGGACATACGAGTATAATTTAATATTTTAAATGATTGTCTATTTGCATCTAAGATGTTTAACAATTTAAAATTACCCTTTTAATCTGATGTGGTTTTAAAGTGGACAAGAAAAATATAACTTTTTGTAATCACAACTTTCACCTTTGATATCTCAAGCAATGATTTTTAAATCAAAATCCCATCTGGGCTCCTAGAATCACTAATTTAAACTTTACATTTAATCTTGTTGGCTGACGAAACTTTTGCCAAGTGAGATAAAGTATCACCTAAAACAGCAGAGCTCCCAACATTATCAACGATTACGCGGTATACACACAGATGGATAGGTTGACAAGAAAAAGTTTAAGGCCAAGAACATGGTCAGGAAGGTTGACGGCAACAATAGGCCTAGGTTTATACAAAACCTTATAAATTAAAATAACAATTCACTTCTGTCAATCTTTTGACAAAATACTCGTATAAACGATTGAAACTAGCCGGGTAAAAAACATGACCGATTGGCCAGCCGATGAGAATGTGAATGTTTGCACCGACTCCAAAAGTAATGATTAAGTGATTAAGTGTTAATAATATTTTAAGTTTGTGAAGTCGTTTTTTTTTTAATTAATAAATATGCAAATTGGATATGTACCTACAAGTAGAACAGACGACCTGGTAGAGATTGCAGGAAGCCGCTGGACGTGGGCCGCTTCCAACCGGTCAATCTGGAAGTCGCTGGGAGAGGCCTATAATATGTTCAGCGTGGAAGTCCTATGGCAAAAATGATGAAATATGAAATAAAATAATTTCAAATCGGTAATATACCTACTACAGCATATTTTATAAATGCTTTTGTAAAAAATAAAAAACATTTTATATTATTAATTTTATTATTTTTATTACGAAGGTCAATCATATTACCGAGACATGCACATTATCTTATTCTTTATCTTAGACTTGTCTTATAATAGAAAATCAAAATTATAAAATATTATTATGTCATCGTGCCTGGTAGTCTTAACTGACAAAATACTGCGATTTCCCAGAAGACTGCGCTCCTGTAAACTTCGTAATTTGTTTGTCATGATGGCGTCTGCTAACTTTGATATTAATTCTTAGGAGACAGATCATGAAAGCTGTAATCATGCTTTAAAAATAGTATAAACATAAAGGAGGTTTATGTTAAATAACGAAAATATTATTAAAGTTATATCTAAATAAAAAGGCACTTTTTCATGGTTTACCATATAACACAGTAACACTGGATGTGTGTGAAACTATGATCTAAATGCTCTAGTTTACGTGGCCAAGGATTCAGGAGGTTAAAGGACAATTCGAATCTTAGATCATGATCAAGCGTACTACGACTCGAAACGGGTTTTTGCCGTATTCTATCGTTTTAGCACTAAAAGGAGCAAACATGAACATTATTTAGAAATTGAATTAGTTAGATATTGGCGATAGAGAGGCATATTTTTTTGTGTGTTTTTACATAATCATCAGCCATAGAAAGCCACAACGAGCGGCTCTGGGCCGTTTGCATGATCGTCAGTCTACCGGGCAACAGGCCTGTTCATGCACACTGCGTTTCCCAGTTTTGTATTTTGCTTTTAAATATTTTGATGTAAATAGAAATACAAATGATAAGTATTTTCTTCTACGAAAAATTACAATCTTATTACTTAATTTGACTCAGCTCTGACATTGCTCGCGTAACTCCCCGATCGTATTACCAAGGGAGAGTCTATTAATCTCCACTTGGATACCTTTGTAGCTTTCAAGAAAATAAACTTTCTGAGACAAGAAGCCAGAACTAAATTAGTAAATTTTACAGTAAACAAGTGGCGTCATGCTGGTTATTTGCATATCTTCTGATCCATTCATATTTATGTTGGTATAACTGGTTTAATTTTAATATTCCAATTTTACTAATTATGTATTGAGTATAAAAGTTTAGATATTACAAAATTTGCTATTTAACTATGTGGTTGTGTAATCAATCATCAAAATACATTTATTATCTGATAAACAGATTGGTTATTGTTGAAAATTTAGTTGCTTTCAAAATACCTTGTGTGACGATACCTATTAAATTAAATCAATTACATTAATATCAAATAACTATTAACTAATCAGATGTGACCTACTCGTAAAAGTACATTTACATCTAACTTAAATAGGAAATTATAACCACATAATAGCGACACTACTCCAAATATTAAATTTTAATGCAACAACTTTACCGCTTAATATATTTTCTGTATCTGAAATATAACCATTAAATTAAAACCTATATTGAAAGGACTAAATAGAATCTACGTTACTTTTAATAAAAGGCGAGCTCGTTCATACATATGGAATTGAATTGTTACTCGCTACCATAAATTTAATAAACAGCATTCATATAGAAGTTTCTCAATCCCAACGCGATATTGGTTTCCACTTCGCGAGGCGGCGAGAATATTCCCCCACAGAACTAAAGTCACTGAAGCCCTACTTAAAAATATATCAAGGAAAGGTCTTTGATGGGGATCAATTGTGTGAATCCCGTATACCGAAGTATCTCAAAATATTCCGTGCGATTTATTTCGCCGAAAAGTTTATGGATCGCGTGATGGTGGCCTAACAGTAAATACTTCGCTACCAATTTATTTATTATTGCCACTGTTTAAAGTCTTGTGCACTTTATCCGTTTGGAGCACGGAAGGTATTTGTTTTGGGACGATTTATTTACCCACTTTTGGGTGGCATACAAAAAGCGATATAAGAAGAATCACTAGAAAGGACTAGTATATTAAAGGAATTCTTAAATTGTTACCAACTAATACCTACACACATTCCACAGAAAGTAAATACATTACTTTAAGATACATCTGCTAATGTAATTCAGAAGTTCTAAGTGTGATGATAGATGCCAATGGAAAAATCCATTGTCGTATCTCGGAAGTATTGTAATACAAGGATGTTAATTCATAATAAATAATAATTGGTGTGTTGTCTGTCGCATATTCGGATATTATTAACCCTAAGATATTTACGGTCGGCCAAGAAAGTGGTCTACCAGTTTTGGCTAAATTTTATGTGTAAGTAAAATAGCGATAAGGTTGAACTCATGGACTTAACCTTTTTAACAATGAAAGAGATGCAAAATGTTGACGGATTATTTAATTGTTTTTGACGTCATAGAAAAAGAGCATTATGCCGTTTCTCTCTGGATTCCGTGCTTAACAAACAATGACAGTTCTAGCAGTTTTGTACGCTATCCTGTTTGCTCGCGACTAATTAGAACAAGTTTGACCAATAGAGCGCTCACTCCATTTGCCGGATCAAGGTTGCAACTTTTGCCAGATGGCCACTTGATCAACCCTAAAATTACAGATTTTCGGCTCATTTTGATAAAATTCTTAAAAAATAAGCTAGCAATCAAGTTATTTTTCAAAGTAATTAAATTTATTAGGTTTATACCTATATTAATAGAAGACCCCTTGGCAAATCCGAATGAAGAACTATGAAAACACGAATCAGGCGCCTGTGCTGTGGCGCTACTACAGCATCGCGTTTTGGCAAATTTGATACAAAAAAGTATGGTTATATAAGAGTAAAGTACGAGTATGTATAAATCTCAACTATTTTTTGTGTGTAACTAACTTATAGCAAGCTCAATTTTTTTCATAACAGTACATTTTTTCTTTATTGAATGGTAATCTTTATTTCTACAAATTAATACCGCCCGAATCACTTGAAAGCCTGTTCAAAAATTAAAATTAAATTAATATAAAGAGGTTTTTTTAAACTTTTGACGGTATTTGACGTTGACATAGTTTTGTTGTAAATTCTTTTGCTTGCTTGGCGACTAGTTCCTGCCACCCTTAACTGCTAAATGCATGGACAAAGTCATTTTGCTATATTTCGCGCTGAACGCGCGGTCAGGAGACGTATTTTTGAAGCATTAGAAATGAATTACGGATTCGAACACGAAAACAATTCGTGTATGAAATTCATTTCTATTTTACGCATTTTGAATCACTCGTAACTATTTTCGTTTTACGCAGAAAATATTATGAAATGGAATGCAAAAACTCATTGATTTTGAAAACCGGTAGTGAATCGCTTAAAACGGAACGTAAATATAAAGTTATTATTTCAAATTTCTGTCAAACATATGTTTACTTGTCAATGTCATTCTTCCGTAATTTCTACTAATAGAAAAAGAAAAACGAGTGGTCGTTGCAGAATTTGTGAAATGAATTTTCAAAAATAGTGATTTTAGGAACTCGCATGCGAATCTTGCGATTTCGTGTTCAGATTGAAATTCGCATGATTCTAAAATACGTCTCCTGTATGTGGTTTCGTCACGCCGCGTAGGTTAAGGTCACTTGTTGGTTACCTCCCTCCGCAAATCTAATCATAATTTATTTATTACTATTTACTGCGACCTGAGGCCCAATTCAAGTAATTTGACAACAGTCGCAATCCAGTGCCGATCCGCTCCTAATAACATTACGATCACAAACGATATTCTAGTAAACCCAAAAAATGCAATTATAGTTCGTAATGCGACTGAAAATAGAAGAAACCAAAATTAGATTTTTTTGCTCTATTTCCAGTCGTATAATAGTTGACGAGAATACCGTTTGTGATCGTAACGATACTGAGTGCGGATCAACACCGGATTGCGACTGTTGTCAAATTACGGGAATTGGGCCTCTTGTCGTGTGGCTAGTCTAATATAAGCTAGCTTTTACATTGTCAATAATATGTAGTATGCAAGATCAACATTGTTATAAGTATTAGTCTGAAATACTATCAATGTTTGCATTGACAGCAGCTTTTAATTAGTTAATGAAATTTAAAGGTTCTACAATTGCAATCCTGTTAATGTTACTAAGTATATTAAAGTTGTTAATATTTGTTACACCCTCAAACCGTAAAATAAATTGGAGCGATATAATAGTACTTTTTTAGCTGAAAAATTTACGAAGATTCTCCATGTACATGTTTATATATTGTGTATTATTATGTCTTTAGGCTAATAAGAACACAGGACTTTACATTAGATCAACGAGTTTGCAATTAACAGTGACAAAGTACATTTATATAAGGTAGAAAACATAACATTAACTGGCATATAGATTCTTAGACTACCCCAGTTCATACATAACATGTATAGTTGTTATATTTTTTTTCTGTACAGTTTTTATGCAAAACCAACACAATTAGCGTTCATGGTTACTCTGATAATTTGGAGATATCCATTTTATATTCATTATACTACTTTATTATATTACAACAAATACAAATCTTATTTAAACATTACATTGTTAAGTATGTTGTAATGGAATGAACATGGAAAATAATTATGATACCCCTTATTTCGGTCTATTCCGCAAACAAAAAACATAAAATAACAAGGATAATTATGGACCGTTGAAATTGAATTTGTCCAGCATTATACTGAAAGAAAACCCGATAATTCTCCCAAAACTTTCTTGTTTACAAGCTATTTAATATTATTTTCTGGATCCTAATTAGCTGGGTTTAAGTTTGACATAGCAGACCAGTTGAACTGAAGACAAATATCCAACGAAACGGCGCCCACATGCGGCAACATGTACCGAAACAATTTAGTCCAACCGATTAAGTCAGTTTATGAACCATTAAAGCAAAGACCATTTGAGCATTTTTTGAAAAAAAAACTTACTAACCTCTAGTGTTTTATAAAACTGTTTTTTACGATTACGTTCAACAGAACAACAAAACTTGTTAGGTTTTTTTATTGTCTGGGGCTTATTTATTCACATTCATATTTAAAAAAAGACTCGTTATATTATTACATAATCTTAAATCTGCGCTCGCCTACCCGCCTGTCAAGCGTGGCGAGTATAGAAATCCCCCCCGATGATAAGTCATTGGGGGAGCCTTCGTTCAGCAATGGACGTTCTATGGCTGACATGAATCTTTGGTGAAATAAAATTCTGAAATTACGTGTCTTGAGAGTTGAGAGGGGTCTACAGCTATAGAACCGTCAATAGGACTGACAGAGGTTTTTGTTTCTGCCTAATTTTGTTTATGTTTAGATCATAGAAGCCAACAATCTTCTTTTTACGATTCGACTAATACTTCTTCGCCATTCCTACTTAATACTACATAATTTACTTGACTTTGTTTGTAGGTATGTTACGGCCAGAGTACCGAATAAATGCGGTTAGTTTTATAAAACCAATATGTAATTATAATAACTGCAAACTCATAATAATATTCCAATTATTCATTGGACAGAATAATCTTTTTTATCGATTATTTTTATTAATTTTATAACGGTTTGGTAAAAATGATTAAACAAGAATAATAATAAGTATCACAAGAATCGGATATTTGATGTGAAAATTAGCTATTAAAACAGTTTTTTTTTTGTCTAAAAGACAAAAGGTAATATTAATGCAAGTGTATGTGTGTGGATAAATGTTTGACTTGTACAGTGAGATAGCTAGAAGGGTACTAATTATAATCACCTAAAACAGTATTATTTAGATTTTTTTTGTGTTTTTGTATAGAGTTTGACGCAAAAAAAATATTTATTAGATACTGGTTAGGCCCTAGTCCAATGCGTATAATCGCAAGCGCCTTTAAGAAGAAATTACGATTGACCAACCCCTTAACTGTGATCTTTCGGCCGAGCTTCCTGTAATATGTTTTTAATGAGAAAACCATGAATTTAAAACATCAGACGTTTTGACGGGTGTGCCCCACAGCCGGATTTCGGCTTAAACTCACATTGTGTATCTAAAACATGTGACGGGAAACTCGGTGAATAGACTCAGTTAAGGCGGACTTTAGGTGTTTTCTCAAAGACCTTAGGTATGATTTAGGTGACACAATAGACAATGTTCTCCTAATACGTGACTTGAGAATACCCAGTTTCTTGCCAGCAGCTGACAATAGCGGGATCTTACTAATCTTACCTTAGTTCCAGGTTCCAGGAAGGTCTTACATTACTAGGTATTTTTATGTCAACAAACACCTACCTTTACTGTGTCGAAAGTCAAATTATATCCGAAAAATATTTTCGGATGTTGACATTGTCTGGTATCCTTAACACAAGAATGTTGATTCTTTGCTTTGAGACTGACAATAAATGTATTGTCCGGTCCGGTCCGGCATATTTATTTATCTATACAGGGTTATATTGCAAAATAGGGAATATATAAAGAAGCGTCTAAATCGTTTTAATTTTTAATAATCGTATGTTACATAAAAAATACATTAAAATATCCGATAATAAAGTCAATAGAGAGACTACGAAAGCCGCGCGGTCATTCATCAGAGGCGTAGGTACGGCGAGCCAACAACCTTACGCATTGCACATACGGTGCAATTTTTCCATAAATGAGTAAATTATCCTCGCGTACGATTTTTAACAGAAGATAGTTATAATTAAATGTGAAAAAAATATTTGTTCTTTGCATAGTTTGATTGAGTTACTGATTCTGAGCCACTCCTAAAGATTTGGGACCCCTTTGCAATGTAACCCTGTATATAATCATGACATTACAAAATGTAGTAAAAACTACGTAGGTACTTGTTGTTCAACCAAATTATTCTAATGTAAATAATATCATAGTTGAAAGAACTATAAAACACATTTTTAAAGGTATGTATCTCTCTCGTAACGAAGCAAATGAGCCCAAACGCGAAGGTTTTAGTAGTAGTCAATGAAGTTCCACTATTTACCTCCTAGCTCCATTATCATTCATCAGACTAGCATGATGGTGCCAAATTATTGCATGCCATCTAATGTTAGATACTTACAAAGTTTTAAGTCCATACGTCAGTTAGAAGTAGGATAAAAACTACTTCCAAGATTTGATTGATATTTGATATAGTTAAAACTAAAGTTAATAAAAGTGTGTTAATAATCATAAAAGTTTACTGTAAATCGTGCAGGTAGCTGTCAAAATATTTTTGTGTATTAAAACATGATGTGATCTAACCACGCTTTTTTATTTCATTTAGCCATCTCTGTCGCGCTACAGTAAATAACTACGCAAAGACCTTCTCTAAATATTAAATCCTAACAAGTTTCAAAAATCAAGTACAGAAACGATTCATAAGATTAGTTTTTGTAATTATACACGTTTGCTTTGTGTATATACCTCAATTAACCCTCCATTTGAGCTTTGCCGCGGTCAGGAAAAACAGAAAAACTGCCACCCAGAAGATACATTAAAAAGTACCCAAGAATAATATGTTTGGCACTCAAAACAATGCACGTTGTTACAAAACGACTTTGCGGAGGTTTTGCATAGTTACATTGGGGCAATCCAGCAAAATCCAAGGGAGTGACTCGCGCCTTGCTAAAATTAGTGTCACATTGTCATAATAACTGGAAGGGTTTGTAACCCAACACGTAGCGAGCAACAAAAGGGTCAGGTCTAGTGCCAGCAAAGTATCGACAATGCTTGTCGACAATCGCCGCCGGCTGTCACCTCCCAATAGTATTTCTCATAGAAAGAAAGAAAGACAGAAAGAAACGTTTATTCGACACGAGAAAAAAATAAATACACAAAACAATATAAATCAGATGTGTCGCGCTCAGCATTTGTCGTGTCAACCACGGACTTATCACGACGCTGATTTTCGGCGGGCGGGAACCTCCGATGCTGGAACGTGCAGCGAGAGACGCAGCGGCACATCGGACCACCAGAGAATCCCAAATCCCTTCAACGGACTCCGGGCCCATGGGAAGCACAAAATCGGTCGGAGAAAACCCGGAACCCCTGATAGGCCGATGCACCGCCGCCCACAAACACGGTGCCAGACGGGACAACATATTAACACGAAATTATAGGTACACGCCACACAGTGTCACTCGGACAGAGCGGAATATCAATCCGGACGAGTAAGGTGCGCCAAAATCGACTTCGGTCCGATTCGGAAATCGGAATGCGCCTTCATTCAATGACGCTTTTCGTCGCACCTAATCTGTCATTTGACTGACACTTCGCCCGAACGAAAATCATTGCAACCTACACATTTAGAATAAAAAATAAGAAAATGCCAGCTTTCTTAGCAGGTCAGAAAATGACTAAGAACCCTAATAGCCTACGCTTTCTTGTGGCTACAACATTCAATTTAGAAATAATGATGTCTGTTATTCATTTAGACAGTAAATTTTAGTAGGTTATTAAATAGGAATATGTATGATAAAGTTGTAAAAACATCGGTACTTACATCTATATATATATATACAAATGGGTCTTTATTTACCTTGATCATGGCATCACGCGTGAACGGATGGAATAATTTTGCTAATTCTTTTTTTTTTGTGTTATTTAATGTCAATAGAAGGTTTTTTAAGAAAAAAATAAGAAAGTTGCGCAGAAAACCCTCTAAGAATGAACTAAAGACCACGCGAACGAAGTCGCGGGCAACAGATAGTACTTAATAAAATAAATAGTTGCTCATTCCATACTAACTAAAATAACTCACATGAGATCTTACAACTTTTTACGGTTAATGGAATGCGTTGCCAAACTTGACATTCTTATAAGTTTTATGTTTTAAATGAGATACTTATTAGGATATCAAGTTACTGAGGTCAAACAATATCGATAGACAATTTTCACAGCACTATTCAGGACTCAGGGCTGATATAAAACGGAGCCTTAGAACGAAAACTTTGCCATTGTTGCGGAGGCATGGACGGTCGCATTGTTCAAGTTATATTAAAGTGGGAGTTTAATACTTCAAAGGATTACCGTTAGATGTGGTCATGAGGCTATAATAACCCGACTACTTTGGATGTTGGAAATTAATTTATGTCAAAGTTGGAGGAAACGTGACCGTTCAAAGATTTGTATTGAGATGTCATTATGAACTAAATTTTATTTGATTGCTTTGTTCATGTTATTGTGGGATGGAAAAGAACAGCCGAGGATTAGCCTATGTCCACTGGTAGACTAACGTGGGCTAATTATAACTTTGTTCATGTACCTTAACATAAAAAATGCAGGATTTCAAGTCAGGCTAACATCTTATATGAAAATGTTCGACTATAAAAATATTTATAATCTGAAACATTCAATTTATTTATGTAAGTATGCATAAATTAAATTAGGTTCCGCTTTAAATCTGTAAAAAATATATTCAACGTTAAGTCGTAAGCGTTGCTATATAAACATACCTACATGTTTATATAGCAACACTTACGACTGTATCTAATATTTTTCATAACTAACGTATTTTTTTTTAAATAATTTTTTTTATGATCTATCCAAAAAATAGGTACTTTTAATTTGTAGAAAATGTACGTTTTACAGTTACGTCTGTTACTGTAGAAACACAAAAATTGTATAGTAAAAACTAGCTGTTGCCCGCGACTTCGTCTGCGTGGTCTTTAGGGGTATGAAAAATAGATGTTGGCCGATTCTCAGACCTACTCAATATGCTCACAAAATTTCATGAGAATCGGTCAAGCCGTTTCGGAGGAGTACGGGAACGAACATTGTGACACGAGAATTTTGTATATAAGATATTGTTGCTTTATCACTGTTATAACTAAAAAGTGAGTTAACAGTTACCATACACAAAAAAATTGTGCCTACATTAAAATAAATTTCTTATCAATTTAACAAAAACAAACATTAACTATTTTTTGTTTGTATCCATCTCCCCTCTAAAAATGTTAACCGTCTTTTATTATTACCATAACAGTAAGTACAAAAATGGAAAACATATTGAATTTCCGACGTTAATTATAACGAAGAAGTAGGCTTTAACTGTAACTTGTATCAAAAAATCATCAAAATCAAAAAGCTAAATTAGATGCCTAAATTTTTATAGAAATACTTAGGTTTTTTTTTTAATAGGCCAGTAAGAAAGGCGGCCGATGAAAACTTGTATTTGAAATTTGAATGAGGAATCTGGGAATCTTTAGTGTATTATGTGTAATAAATTTGTCATTGGTTTTTACAAATTGGCGGCAATTTAAAAAGTGTCTGTCGTGCTCGTGCGTCGAAATGGATTTAACCCCATAGGCAGCAGTAGTCATATTTTCTCTATTTTAAATATTTACATGCGTGATTTCTATAATACTCCGTCTTTTATTTTCTATAAACTTTCAGTGTGACCTCACCAGATGATTCAGCGCCCAAAAATATGAGTTCTTTGTTTTTAAATATGTACATATTTGGGTCAAACTTTTTGGTGCCCCTAATCGTTGAGATTGATAATGTGTTAACATATTATATCAACTTGACGACCTCCGTAGCTAAGAGGCGAGCATACCGGACTTGGTGTCGCTATCTCTGAGGTTCCGGGTTCGATTCCCGGTCGGTCAATGTAGAAAAATGACTTTTCTATATTTTCTCGGGTCTGGGTGTTGTGGTGCTGTCGTTGTTTCTGATTTCTGTAACAAAAGTGTTTAAGCTACTTATCATAGGATCATAGCAGTCATATCATAGCAGTGTATGTGATGTTGTCCAATATTTATTTATATATCAATTACCCATAGTTAAAAAAACTTTATAAACATGTTCAGACATGCACTCTATCGATTTATTGTTTTTAAAAGGCCTATATTTTTATAAAACTGATAAGCAATCAATAACTTTTGTAACGTTACAATCGTAAAATACAAATAAATTAGTATGTTTATAAACATTGTTGAAGCGTTACCACGAGAGAGTAAAGACTGCTATTTCAGAGCGTATTACAGTTCGACCCGTTCTAGTCGCGTTGTGAAAACTGCAAGTATGGTGGGAATGGGGCCTATTGGCATACTCCTATTTGTTTTAGTGGGGGGGTGCTTGGGCCAGTTTAGCTCCGTTCAGCAAGCATTTCTGGCTCATAGCGTGGTCCCGGATGTAGTGCATTGTCCTCCTAGAAGCGCCCTGGAAGTAAGTGCTTACTATGCTAAATTAAAATATTCTGAATCAAAATTTCATTTTAAAAAAATATATGAATTTTCCTACTAACACATTAAGTACATTGAATTCTCATAGTCCTTTTGGTACTCTGAACAATATGGACCATAGAAAAAAAGGCATTTTACTAAAACGTATAAGTAAGATTTTTATATATCAGCTATATAATTATATTATAATAACACAAAGTAGGGTTACCTATCTTATGTCCGAAAAGTTGTTTACCGAATTTTATTTCACCGTAAACTTTTTGACTAATTTCGCTTCGCCTTTTTTTATTTCATCGAAATTACCTTTGCCACTGTATCAGTTGACTTATTATCAATTCGTTTTTATTGTTACCCCGACGTTTCATTTGTTCGAATAACTTATTACCGAACTTGGCTTGGCCGAAATAACATTTGATCGAAGTATTATGTTTTAAGTATTTTAATAGGATAATATTAGGTCGCCTAATATTCTTCCTGCGTGGATCAGACGTATACAGATTTTAAGCCATCCTGCGGTGACAGATGTTTATTTATGTACTTCTGACATTCCACCTGAAAAACCAGACAAGTGCGAGTCGGACTTGCCCTATGAGGGTTCCGTACAAATTTGTAGGTACAGTTTATAAATAGTTCATGATGTCTCGCAGTCTACTTTCAAATTATTTACAAAATTTAATAACAAATGTACTTATAGTTTTCAGATTTTTTCCTTTACTTGTAGTAGAGGCCAAATTACTTGTCAAATTTCATGGTTCTAGGTCAACGGAAAATAAATTATTGACGACTCCTATAAGTGTTTTTGCGGCATTACCGGCCGTATCTTTTTTACTGTAACGTAAAAGTTTAATTTTTCTCAGCTCACAGCTTCAAAGGACTGTAGACTTGAGTTTTAGGTTTTTTATGTTAAATCTTACATGACACGAATCACTTAAGTCTAAACAAAAGATATCTGATTCAACAATTTTTGTCTCTCATTCAGAGAAAAAAAACATAATGACATGCATGCAAGCAACCCATGGCATGATATCGGTGTACAGTAGATAACCAACTATTATTTGGACTCTTGAGATTCATCTTGATGAGGATTTATCGCTAAAATCCTCATCAAGATGAATACACACATACACACATACACAAATAAGTTTATTAAACAAAAAGTGAAAAGTCAAAAAAGTAAAATTAATATTATTTTATATCATACTATGTTTAGAATTGGTGCCAGCTAACGAAACTGAATGTTTTCATTTGCCAAATCCAAAAATACTTTATTATATAATATTATAAGCTTGTAAGTTTTTACAATGTCGGCTTTTTATATTAATCTTTCATTCGTGTTTTTTTTTCACGAAATGCGAGAGTCAATAACTAATGTTATTACTGGAAACCATAATATTATGTTCAACGGATATCAATGTCGAATCGATTACCTTATTTTTGTGAAGTATTTAAAGTAAGGAGATTAAATTATAAGGAAAAATGCATAACATAAAAAGAAATAGGTATCTCTGCTTGACACGGGATATCTATTTTATTGTTATCAAATCAATAAGTGTTATTTTTTGTTTTTTATGTAGCTGTTTATTGCATAAAATATAATATTAGATGTTTCGTTCACTACTTAAACCGTTATTTTATTTGACTTTATAGGCGTAACAATAACATAGTAACTACTCCAGTTATTTTTGTAAAAAAATTGTGACACCACCGCCACAATCATGTTTGTGGTTTGAGCTGATTTCTATAAACACTGGTGAGTACATTAAACGGCAGGTCAACCAATCCAAAATTTAAAGGTCATTGAACCGCTTTTCGATTAATCGATAGCGATCAATATCAATTGAGAAAAATTTACGTTTTGTGGTATAGCTGTTACTGTCTGTAGGTACTTCTTCTTAGCGCTTTGTGCCGTTCCTAGGCCCCTAAGTAAAAACAAAACAAAGCTACTCTTGACCACGATCCTAGATGCGGTAAGTATGGTTATTATATTTTGTAGCTCTGTATTATATTTGGTATTTGATAGCCCCCCAGCTCGATGGACCGACGACCTTAGGAAGATGGCTGGCAGTGGATGCATGAAAGAAGCGGGAAATCCTGCTCTTTGGCGCCCTTTGGGAGCTTTACGTTCAGCAGTGGACTGCAATAGGCTGACAGGATGATGATAATGATGAACCCTTAGCCGGGAAAATTAGACTATTTTGGACCATGACTATGTAGTGTATCCAGCGTTATCTGAATGCAGCTGGATTTCTCATGGTGTTTTCACTTACTGCCGAGCATGTGGTACAGAAAATCGATATATACCTAGATTCCGAAAAAAACAGAGGTATGGGATGCAAACTCACGACTCACGGATTCATCGCGAGACTCCGATTCTTCGACCACTAAGCTACTCTGCTTATGCACTCAGATACTATTCAACAAAATGATCAAATCACTCAAAATACACTTGGCACAACAGAACAAGACTACGAAAAAACTCAAGGTTGGAAAGTGTATTGGAGGATTCAAAACAAACTCTCTACTTCCTGCACAGAAAAAACAAGACATATTTATTTCAACCAAAGTAATTTTATTCAATTTAAGAAAACCGTTTTCTCCCTACAGTCGTGATAAAATATGTATTTTGCTTATAAAAGCATACTTACATGTATTCTCTCAACTATATTTTCATAAAGATATCAGTTTTTAAACCAAGAAAATAATGGTCTTAAGAAGAAAATAATGATTAAATCAAGTATATTAATTGTAAATTAAAGAAATATTTTTTAAATTTCAAGACGAAAATGTCTTGTACTAAGATATAAAAATCTTGTTTTGGGATTCAAGAGTTTAACAACGAAAGCTTAATTTGTAGACTTAAAGAAATGTTGTATTAAACAAAACATGAAATTATCTTAATTTTAAACTAGCTGTTCCCCACGGCTTGCGTGCTTGCTTGCATGCGTTTGATTTAGTTTGTTACAGAAATTCGTTAACTTACATCTTTTAGTAATTTCAGTAGGTTATTAAGAGTAAACAACATGTAGCTTTTATTCTTTATACAGGGTGCCAGACCGTATGAAGTTTTTGGAATCTACGCAAGATTTACGCAGGTTCATTGCCGAAAACTCCGCGCGGAGTCAGACGCTATTGTTTTGCTATTGTGTCTGCGTTTTGGGAATCAATGTGTTAAATAAATAACCAATATGCATGGTGGAGTATGGCCGAAACCACCTCATAGTTGAGGTGTGGCCTGTGCCCTGCAGTGGGATGTATAATAAACATACTTTACTTTTACTTACCGAACCTTTACATTAAGGTTTCCTTTAAATTGTGACTAAGGTTTTAAGGCGTTTGACTTCAATCTTCAGTCAGCCGTCTGTCTTCAATCTGCCGTGTGGGGACGGCCGTAAAGAATACACTTCGCCACAAGAGGCGTGTCGTAAGGGGCGACTAATTCCTGTAGCATGAGATGGGCACTAGCGTCTACGTGCAAAATCTTATAAAAGACTGCGCTCGCCAATCCGCCTGCCAAGCGTTTCAAGTAATGGCAATCCCCCTCGATGATAGGTAATTGGGGGAGACCTTTGTTCAGCAGTGGACGTCCTATGGCTGAAATGATGATGATGACGACTTTAATCTTAATTGAGGGAATGATGAAGTCCAGGGAGGATCACGCTAGCTAAGTAAATACGGTGCCTATCTAACCCTCTTACCCGGAACAAAAGTGAGCTTTTATAGGATGTTGGTACCCACGCAGCCTGAAATCTTGCGTCGGGCTTTACAACTGGTACCGCAGAGTCATCTAACGCGCATCTATCAGAATTGTTTTTTTTAAAGTCAATTTTATTTGTTTTAGGACCTCTAAACAACTTCTCGTTAGAATTTATTTACAAACCTACCTTCTGAAATTTTAAGCTGCAATAAAATCCCAAAATTTTTAAGGAAGTTAAATGTGTTTTGAAATTTAGTGTTTTAGTGGTAACAACATTCTTCTTCTTCTGTCATGTCAATGGCGACTAGATGGGCTTTGACTAAAATTTAACAATCTCTACGGCATTTCAGTCATTTTGTTTAGGTCATCTCTTGTGCAGAAGTAGGAACAGGGCAGAATAGTGGGTAAGCCATAGTTTGTGCGTCCACAGTCACATGCACTCTACCGCTTGGTCCCCCTACTTTTCCAAATTTTGTCTACAGCGCCCGACCTACGAAGACGTTTTAGCGTCTTCCAGGTTGACCAAGACTGGTAGTGCCCAGATTCAGTAGGTGTTCTGTAGGCGATATGAAGTTTGGAGGTGGAGGTGTTTGAAGCACCTTTTTTTGAGAAAACATAAAATATCGGCTCTTCAGTCTCGCTTTGGATACTTGGTGGCCATAAAGTGGATGCAGAGGATCTGTCTCTTGCTTAGTCTTTTATATGTCATACGCAACTTTCCTTCCGACGTCAGGTGGCGCCGATATTCCCACAAGTGGCTAGGGTTTGCTTAGAGGGCTTAGAGCAGCCTGTGATTAAATACGGTACCACTTGTTCATCCCTAGATTAAGTTCATTAGCAGATCGGTGCCAACGTGCAAAGCTGCTCCCTATGTAGTGAAAGAGCGACGTCAGCGCAAGTTGTTTCTAGAACTGACCTTTGGCTTAACACAGTGCTGCTCGATAGTTCTGTTGCTTGAACTTGGCTTGACACGCTACCGCGTGTCTATATAAGGATGTCTTGACATAGTAATATCAGTTGATAGCTATAGTAGAATAGTTACTGATTTAAAGTCGACGTACTTAGTAGATATACAAAATATTAACTGTCTTAATTATTTTATTTATTTATTTTATCTTATTCGTAAAACATACAGTGATATTTTCACAGATAATTAATCACTACTTCAAAACTTAATACCATTTACATATTTTCGCATATGTAAATTGTGCGTTTTATCACCCAGCACTACATTTATTTATTTATTTCAAGGACAACCAACAAAGCATACACCTTTAACTTTAGTTAAACAATACTGTTACATACACAAGCGAAACATTTTGTAGTGTTGCCTTACTTACAGGCTGCCACGACATTCGTAAATAAATATAGAAATTCTTACTCGTGTACCCAAACATAGTATTATTTTAAAATTACAAAAAAAGACACTTAAGTAATTTTGAAAACTTAATTTTTTTTCCTACATTAACATTTATGTGGTTAAATTAATGTTTTTTTAGGTGTATTATCCTACTGGTGTTCGACTGATGCAAGGCAATATGGTGTGCCAGTCTCAGCTAAAACAAATGCCTAATGTGATATGGAGAGCTAACCCTTATCACTACTACACTCTCATTGTGGCAGGTAAACTTAATGCACTACTAATACTATTCATTAATATTATAATTTACATTTGAATTACGGAATTTCAGATTTTCTCGCTGAAAAGCAGTGTCGTGATATGTTCTTACACTGTAACAATTAGTTCCTGAGCTTAAACCTTATTGGCACGTTTTGTACGTCTCTCTGTTTATACTTTTAAGTGCCACATAAAGTAGATGATCATTATTATACTTGCAACTTCCTCCGGCTTCGCTAAGGTAGTAGCACTATGTTAGTATCCACGGCCGGGCAAACAAATTATTAACACAAACCTTCCTCATGCAACAGTCAAATCTATTAACAGAATCACATCAAAATCTCTCTAGATACATATGTAGTTCTGATATTAGCATATATTAATAGAGAAGAAGGCATAATAAATATACTAATAATAATATACATATACGCATACTCTATAAAATTTACCTTTCGACAGGTAACGTACTACACAGTAAAAATAAATTAACGTAGGTGTCAGGCTTTGGATTATATATAGTGTGATTGAACTCAGTCCTTATTTGGCCGTACCTAGCTAGAAATCAAGGTTGACTGGTAGAGAATGTTGTATAGCATTAAGTCCACCAATTGTACTTACTTATGCAATAAAGTTTAAATAAATAAATAAATCCAACATTCATTTCAAAAACTATTTCGAATTCATTCGATTCAATTACCGAAGAATTCTAAATCGAAGGCGAATCGTTAAATTATTTACTATTGTAGTCAATAAGCAAAACATTTACTATATTATATTTTTATAGATCCCGACGCTCCATCGCGTAGCGACCCCAAAGACCGTGCATGGTTGCATTGGCTGGTTATTAATATTCCCGGAGCCAACCTAGCTGCTGGAGAAACCGTCTTTGACTATTTGCCGCCTGGCCCCCCACCTAATACTGGTCCTCACAGATACGTCTTCTTGATATACCAACAACCTTCAAGAATCTGTTTTAATGGACCAAGGTAAAGGAGTTACCTCTAGTTATTACCTCTTTGTATACTAATAATAATCTTAAACGACAACGGTTGGAAAATAAATGTAGACTGTTGACCTAGTTAAGGTTGTGGGAAACCGTTTGCTGATCGTTTAATAGGCCTATATTCAGCAATAGACTTCTACTCGTAGAAGGTGATGATGATGATGATGATTAATAATTTAAAACAATTGTGTGAATAATCATGAATAAACACGAGGGTTAGATACTCAGAAATATTTTTCTGTTTGAATTTGAATACTTAGAACATTGTAGAAAATATCAAAGATATTATTTAACTTTAAGTATTTTATTTTAACTCGTCAAACGTTCAGCGCGACCCAAGTGGACGTCGATCAAATAATGCGGTAGTGTCCTGTGCGCACCCTGTGCGCGTAACAACTGTCTCTGTTGGTATCCAGGTGACTGCTTTTAGCAACGGAGATATAGAGAACTTTAGATAAGTTGGCAAATATCTATATCTTTGATATTACAACTAGCAGAAAGGTTCTAGGATAAAGGCTACGTACCGGCAAGCGTAGCGTAGGACGTCTACCCACAAGAGCAAGGTTGCTGGAAGCTGCTCGACGTAAGCCTCTCCCAACCGGCTAATCTGGAAGTTATTGGGGGAGGACGGCCTGGCCTATGTTCAACAGTGGACGTCCTATGGCTGAAATAAAGTGATGATGATTATAACTAGTTTATAATTTAATTACTAATCGATTTGAATTTTACAGAGAATTCCAAAACCGTGGCAAATTTTCTGCAGAGCAGTTCGCAGCGCAACACGGTCTAGGCGTTGCCTACGCTGGGAACTTCTTTTTGACCCAAAACGCGGAAAATCATTGAGCTCACATTGATATTTTGTAGACCCGGTTAACAGCATATTATGCCGCCGGTTTCCCGTACGCTAATAAAGCAATCAGCTTTTCTTTCTACAGTAGTATAGTTAACACCACTAAATCAATTGTCATACTTTTATGAACTTTCAAAACCTTTTACTTAACACAACTGACCGAGTACTAACCCACCGATTTTATAGCAATTAAAAATCATATAATTTACAGTTACAATATATACCTTGGAGGCAATAAGGCCTATAAGTAAAGTGCAGGTTTATTATAACTGAAATACGAGTAGATGATACAAGAGTGACGCCAGTGTGACAATCCTTTTTTGATTTATTATTCAGAACATGACTTTGTTATTTATTATTCTTACTTATTATATAAATGAATTGTTGTCTTAGAATTATTTGTGAATGGTGTCAGCATCCTAATTACCATTGTGATTGGTTAATGCGCCACGTCTTAACTGATCACAGCCGTTAATTGTATTTGTATCAAGCCGATTACTTATTTAGCTTAAGAGAAATCATGGTTTATGGACATTGAAGCATGTTCACAATAAAGGGTTTAATTTGTTAAAATGTTTTTTTTACCCTTGAAAACAATAGATGCGCTACCTATTTTTTTTGTGAACTACATATTATAATGTTATGTTGTTATTTGAGGTCAATACTTTTAATCGATGACATGTATCTCAAGAATACCTCATCTTTATTTATAATGTATTATCATTTATTCGGCTTCCACACGATTTGAAAGTAACTAAGTGACAAACTTGATATTTTAAAAATATTTAACCGGTTTATTCAGATCAGAACCGTGTTTCAACATAAACATTTTATAGTAATTAAGCAGGCACAATATTGTGCATTTAGTGCGGTAGGTGTGTGTCCTACGTAATCAGCTCTTCACTGCACATCCATGCAATAGTATCTTACTCTACAGAGAACCTCATTAAAGAGCTATCTCGAGTTACATTACTTGTTAGTTGGTCAACCTTAAGTACCTCTCACTATGTGCACAGTTTAGATAGTGTATTTACAATGGTATTTTGATTATATGGAGACTGTTTATGATTCTTGCAATTCAGATAGTCTCTCATGACCATTTTATTTATTAATATTTACAAGGGCATAACTTAATAAAGTAACGCAAAATAAAGCAAAAAATATCCTTACCCAAAAAATAAAAAAATAAAAAGAAATCAAATACTTGGGCCAACGCATTAGCTTAGCCATTGAGCGTGGCAACGTGGCCAGCCTTTTGGGCACCTTTCCCAAAGACAGCGAGCTCAATCAGATATTTTATATATAGGTTTTTTTCTTTATAAATAAAATATCAGATTACGTGTAAATATCTTAGGGTCTTTTAATTTTATATTTTGTATTTTCTTTGTCTTTTTTAGGTTATTTTTTGTTTTGAGTTTGTAAATATTCTACTGTGAATTTCACAAAACTTTCATCCAGCCGTAGACTGCGTCCATTAAAGGTCGCCAGCGTCAAGTTGTTGCGACAGCCAACCGAAGCCGTAACCGTAGGATTCTTTGCAACCCCTACTCCATCGTCACCGAGCCGCTGTCATGACTTGGAATAATAAGATGGCCGGGAACTAGGGGCCATACTCTTCTGGGACCTTTCATGGCGGGTATATACCCATACTCACCACACTAGGCAAGCGGGTTGGTGAGCGCAGTACCGAGTCTTGTACCCGCAAAGCTGCTGCCCGTCATGGGCCAAAGGTATTTGACTTGCTATCGCTTAGGTCGTCACAGCCTCGTTCGTCTGTCAGCAGGGTGCGCCACGAGCAGGTAAGGTTGACATTTGGGACATAAGATGTTGGGTGTCCCCTCTCCCCCATAATAGGCTTAGACAATTTGTAACTTTGTGTTAGTTTTTTATGCCTATCACCTATACATAAAATAAAGTCGGGTTAGTTACAAAATTTATAAGTCAAGAACAGCTGGACCGATTTTAATGATCTTGGTTTGTCGGATTTGTATTCGGCCCTAATAGCAGAATAAATATTAAAACATCAGAAAATTAACAAAAAAAATAAAATCAAGTGGCGGTACAAAGTTCACCGGGACAGCTAGTACCTATGTAAATAAAATAAAATCGGGTTAGTTACACCATTTATAGGTTAAAAACGGCTGGACAGATTTTCATGACCTTTGATTTTTTGAATCCGCCCTAAATAGCAGAAGAACTAAAAAAAATAGAAAACATCACGTAAAAAAAGTATGAAGTTTAGTTTACGGTACGAAGTTTGCAGGGACAGCTAGTAGTTAATATGAAGAAGTTTTTAAAAATAGCAATTAAACTGGCCATGGAGTGTGCAATTAAAATAAAGGCTGGTTATACTTGCCATAAATCAAATGGTTGTACTCATGAAACTAAACAATGTTTTTCTTGTATATTGGTACTTGGTAGACTAGGTAAGTAGACTTAAATAAATTGGCCACAAGATACGACAGTAGGTAGTATAACAAAATGAAAATGAATTTTTTCAGAAGATTTTTAAGCTGCAGCGAACACTTTTATATAGACAAACAATAATTTTTGTTCTGTCTTTTAAACAAACAAAACTCGGGTAACTAAAAGTCTTTGAGATGCCATTATAATGAGGTTCCCCGTTTTAAGAAGTAGGACTCGTTGCGCGAGTTGAGTCGCCTAGCGCTGGCTCGCTCGAGTGCGCGCCACTCGAGCACTCGACTATCACTGCATGGCTGTGCTCCCGAGGGCTACTTATCATTACTTAGGTTGAGGTCAAAAGTATGAATTTGTTTGATAAAAATAAACATGTTTAAGCTCATTTTGTAACGGGAAATGTCAGCATAGCAAATTCATTAATCAGCGACCGAAGAAGTAACGAATTACTACAAGATACTTTAACCAGCATTCTCATTCTTTAATAAGTTTTTTTTATCCGAAAGCCTTTTTCCCTATCCCTCCAATCATTTCTATCTACAACCAAGTTGTGCTAAATCCTAAGAGTATTTGTCTAGATCGTCTCGCTACCTTTTCCTTGGCTTATTCCTTAACTGGTTTTTGCCTGTTTGTAGCCATTGAATGATGACCCCATGTCTGGTTAGCGGATTTCTACTGACATTGGTGATTCCCGCTTAGGATAAATGGTCGTTTTACTAACGCGGTAGGTTCTTCTGATAATACCTAGCGTACTTCTCTTAGTGGCTCGATGACAAACTTCGAATTTAATTTTCTGAGACTAGAAATCTATTATTTCTGGATAGGTATGATGAAAGACGCCGCTGGCAAATTTTACTGTCTGGTACCTCGTTATACAAGAATGCTAGTTTCTAACTTCGATAAGAATACCATGATAATCGGTGTGTTGTTAGGCGATTTATTAATTATACCTACCTTTCTACACAGAAAAAAAGGATTCGTTGAATCAAGTAAATCAATTTTCTTATGATGTTTGATAAATCCAATAAAATATTAATTTGGCGTAACAAAATGGAACTTAAGTTTAAACAAAGCGAGTCTTGGCCGAAGACTGCTTTTTTCTCAAAACTTATTCGAAAAACAAGAGAAAAACAGGTTATTTAAGAATTTGCTGTACTTAAATTTAAAATCTATAACTATGTTAACTTTAAGACTTTAATTTTACTTCTTTTAAAAAACATTATACTTAAGCTAAGATTTACGATTATTTTGGCTGATACCATTTTTTTTCTGTATTCATTAAAATATTTTCTTAGAAACAAGCTAAGGTAACAGCTTGAATTAATTTTCAAATAAATATTTTCTTAGACCAACACAAATATTTTTGCTTTTTAAGTGAGTAAGTTTTAGTAAAAGATTACTTAATTTAAACAATGTTTTCTTCTACGAAGAAAATTATATCTTGTTTTACCACAATAAAAAACGAAATCACGAGAGAGACCTTTTGTCAGTCTGTTTTTAGTTGTTATCGTGCTTGTGTTGACTGGAAATAATAAAATTACATATTAAATGGATAACATCCAGGATCTTTTTAAATAGTTATGTATTCCTTCTGATATTACAAATGCATCTTTCGGTAAGTAGTGTATTTAATAACCTACGTAGTAACACAATTTTATCTTTTTGCTCAATTTTTGTAGGTGGTAATCGCTCTTATTAAATTGAGTTTTATTCTATATTGAGCGATAAGACCGCCTAAATTGTGCTATTCACTAAGTATTTACTTTCCTGTGATTTGTTTGTTTTGTGTGGTGTACAATAAAGAGTATTTATCTATCTATCTATTGAGTCTAATTCATTTTTGTGAAACTTTTACAGACAAAGGAATAACAATCGAACTATTACCTAAACCCTCTCCAGGAAATTACAAAGGGCTTTGCCCACATTTACCTAGCGACAAGACTACAACTGCTAGAAGAAGTCACCAATCTTATTACTGCACATGTAAGTACCCAATACTAGAATCTAATCAGGTGATACCTTAGGTACATATTGTGTTAAAATACCATTTTTGTTGACAGGCTCTAACAGAATCAGTTCAACAAAAACTGATGAGAAATTAATTAAGCTCCAGTCTGGTTGGTGTCATAAATCTTGACGAAATATCCATCTCTCAACTCATACCAGAAACAAGTGATACAAAAAGTTTTCTAAATTTTGACTTACGACTTCGTTGCAAACTTCACCAAGTAAGTGGTAAGTAATAGTACCTATTCTAAAATTTTATAAAACTAACGGGCATCTTAACACTAATAATACAATTAACCAGTTACATTTTCTTGCAATTAATAAACTATGCTTAATAGATAAGCATTATTAATAGAAAATGTAAAATGTGTGAATAGAAAATTCATTATACTAATATGCTTATGTTTTTACAGCTTATGATGATGTCAATCATCTGGTCAAAACAAAATTCAGAAACATGGGAGGAAGTACACTTCAGTATGTTTTAAAGTGAATTTACTTTCATGTAAAACTTGATTTTTAATATTATGTACATGAAGTGTTTTTTATACAGGGTCACTTTTAGACTCCTCGCCAAAACATAGCTCTGTAATACGTAGGTATTGACCCAAATGTATGAAACAGCCGATTTCGCCATAGTCAAAGTTGCGTATTTTGATGTTAAAACACAGCACCTATAATAGATTAAAACTGATTTTATAACCTTACTTTGCATTTTTATTTCAGAATTAAAGGATGTTTAGGTTTATCCAAACAACTCACGCACGATGTTTGTTGTTCGTTGCAGATTTCTAGTTGCATATTATGCAGTTTTAATATTAAAAGTGTTTGTCCATTTAACATATTTCATAGTTTCCAACTGCTTGTAATCAACTATCTGCCACAACAGACATGCTGCAACTGTTTTGGTGGGCACTGGTTGTTCTTCCAGACTAACTAGACCGCAAAACACAAAATGTTCTTTCGTTTTAGCTAATTACAGCTTGATTATCCATAAAAAAATAACGGGAATGTAATTCGCGCAAGTATTGAAACCGTAATACCTATATTTAATTTTTGGTTACGGTTTGGTTTGGGTAACCCAACTAGTTAGCTAGCCCTTCAACTGACAATAACAATGAGGAGTGTGGACTGATCTATATTGTTTTCTAACTTTTTTATGTGCAGTGCATTTTTTTTGTCCTAATCATTATTTGTTCGAATGAAAATTTGCACAAACTTAATGCCACATAATATTGCATGCAATGAAATTGAAATCCCTAAATACAATATGCCCTAAATTTATTTGTCAAAAATATTTCAATAAATAATATACGAACGACAAAAAACCGTTTTCAATAAAAGTTGTTATTCCTACATTCAAATTATTTAATTTTTGTTTATTATAATAATGCTTTTAAATACAGTATAATGTGCAGGTAATGCAAATGCAAATGCAATATCCAAGATGGCAATCAGCATGTGTCGTGCAAGCTAGCAGCAAGCATCATGCATGCAGGCAATGAAAATGCATTGTGCAAACAGCATGCATGCAGGCAAGCAATGCACCATGCATGCAAGCAATGCACCATGCATACAAGCAATGCACCATGCATGCAAGCAAGTAGCATGCACTATGCATGCAAGCAAGCAACATGTAGGTACCATGCATGCAAGCAAGCAGCATGCAAGGCTTCTGTCACGGCTCCGGCGCTGCGGGTCGGCGGCGGTCCCACGTGTGCCAATCGTCGCAGACGGCTTTTGCTCACCACCGCACCTGCTAAGGGTAGGGCAGACAAGACTTCGTGAAGTCGGATTTACGGCGATCGTTTCTGTCACTAAAAAAACGAATTTTTAGCTATTGTTTTAGGGATAACAATATTATAAATGAGCATTCGGAATAAAACACATTATATAACATAATACTTAAAAAATGAAAATAGTAGATTCAACTATTATAGTACTCGATATTATGACAGAATAGTTTTAGAACTAAAGATAATTATTTATCATAAAATTTCGAAGTTTTGAACATTATGGTTACTGAAGTTTATAGCAAAAGTGTATTGGATCTTGATTATCGGACAAACAATGCTAGAAGAAGAAAGGCAGTACCGTGAGTACTGTGCGCCACAAAGACGAGATAAGTATGTAAGTAATCTAAGCGGCTATAAAAAAAACAATCTTACAAAAAAGACAAATAAATTACTTATGACCAGTCACACCGAGGTGGCATAATGAGGTTGTCTAGATTGAGAGATAGTAAAAAAAAGTAAGGCTTCTGTAAGTTTCTTTAGCAATTCAGCGCTTGTAGGCTCTCTCGGAGTACTCACTCCTGTCATTGCATGGCTGTGCTCTCTAGAGCTACTTAAGGTAGAGTTACACTCTTGGTTTCGGAGTAAACCGTGTGTTAGAACTGTTTTATGTTGCAACCTCTAGCCTTTCAATCCCACCAATGGGCTTGTCTTACCTTATTATATATAGTTATTCGTTTGTAAGCACCTTTTATCATTTACTATTAGTTTGATGTGACATGAAAATAGGTATATATGACGTAGATTATAGGGAGTAAAATTTTACGGTAACATTCGCAGCGAGCATTTTACGTTACCAGTGATGACCTACAGAGCCGAAACGTGGAACATGACAGTAAAGCTAGCCCACCGACTTCACGTCACTCAGCGAGCTGTGGAAAGGTGGATGCTTAGGATAAAACCAAAAAAAAATACATAGTTTATAAATGTAGCAAGCTAAAGGGGCAGTGGACCGGCCACATCTGTCGAAAACCAATTTAAGTTGGAGTAAACGGGTTCTCGAGTGGAGACCGCGCCTTGACAAACGTAGTGTAGGAGCTCGATGGACCGACGACCTTAGGAAAATGGCTGGTAGTCACTGCATGAAAAAAGCGGGAGATCGTGTTCTTTGGCGCTCTTTAGGGAAGCTTACGTGAAGCAGTGGACTGCAATACGCTGAAATAATGACGCCTATAATAAAGTACCTGGCTCCTGAGCAATCAGGGTATTGAGCATAATTATGTATGGTCTGCGTTATATCGTTTATCCATTCTATCAAAATCAGTAAAATAGGTTATTGGTGTATTTTGATTTCTTTACCCCTTTCATGCAGTGCTGCTCACTTTAAGAACGCGACACAAACAGGATGGTGTCGTTGCAAAGTTTTGCTTTCACCCATTTATTACTTACGATTGAAAAGAGACATCAACAATATATCCTTACAAAAGCATAGGTTCTAGTCGACAATAACAGCATAGTAATATTTATGGTACAGTGTTCTTTTGGCAAAAATACATTTCTTTCCTGCTACACTGATACAATAGTCTAGAAAGAGATTTATTTGACACAAATTAAGATCAATACATAACAACAAAAATTAGACCTAACAACAAAATGAGTTCGCTTAGCATTTATAGAGATTCATCACGACGCTGATTTTCAGCGGGGACTAAAAACAGCAAGCGACGCAACGGCATTTCAGACCACCATATTTATTGGATGAATCGTTTTTGAAAACTACTGTGAAAATAATTAAATTATGCCGTCCAAGGTTGATATGAAGTTTTTTTTAATCAAATGCGTTTTGATTATGACTACCACTGTAGCCAAGAGGCAAGTATGTCGGACTTAGCGTTTGCCATCTTTAAGGTCCCGGGCTCGATTCTAGAAAACGAACTTTTTTATTATTTCACGGGTTTGGGTGTTATGACACCGTCGTTGTATTTGACTTCTATAACAAAGTGCTTTAACTACTTACCTTAGGATTAGAGCAAAGTATTTGATGTTGTCCAATATTATTTTTGACTTAACTGTTCTGGGTGACAAAATTGTCAAAAGTTAGTTCCTAGGTATATAAGACACAAAGTTTTTCGTATGTAGCTCATCGTTTGGTTGGCATCTTCTAGCACATTTAAACTCAAACCAATTTAGAAAATATATTTTTCTGAATTGACCTGAACCAGCTTTTCGCCGGATAAAAAACATTATTTGCCATTAGGTATACGTTTTCTTTTTTTCTCATTAAATTAGATAACCAAAACGGACCGTGTTTTTTATAAGTAAGTAGGAAAAAGGTTATATTTTTATAGGTCGCCGGTTACATTAAAATATTTTCGTAGCCGAAATGGAAAAGCAATAGCCCTTCTTAAAACGCCGTTTACAAAAACCATTTTCTTTATGGTCACGTGCAGCCAATAATGGTTCGTAATGGTAGACATTTAATAATTAAAAAAAAAAAAAACAGAAATTTCTTTCCATAGAGTGGGTTAGTAGTTACAAAAAAGTACAAAAAATTACTAAGTACGTAGTATAAGTAAGTAGTATTTCTGTATATTTTCTATTAATGGAACAAGTAGAACACAGCCTACAATTTGACGACTTAGCGTTAGATCAGGCCCCGATCCAGAAAGTTTCGATGACGAGTTGTCAACCGGAGATTCATGTGAAACTAATGTTAAATCCTATAGTGTCACGTGGTTTTCCGATTGACAATTTGTTATCATAGGGTTCTGAATCAGGGGGCTGGAGCAGTACCATAAACTCTACCTATATATCTAACTCTGCGTTATTTACGTCAAACTTTAGATACCGAAATAACGAAACGGCTGAAATTATACTGTATTCTATGTTGCTGGTGAGGCCTTAGGTAAAGATCTAGGATTTTTTTTATCTGCCATCTAATGAAAGTCACAAGTATTTTTATACTCTCTGAATAACTGTTCGTGCATAGTTAAGTGTCCAAAAAAACTTTATTCGAAACGACTCACAATTATTGCTACGAGTATTATTGCGCTCGTGAAAGACATCTCAATCGAATTTACTATGTGACTATTGCCAATATAAAAGGGGTGTTTCATCTTTATACCATCGGTGCCTGCGAAGCCTGTTACCAACACGCAGCATAATAAACATTATGGAAATCATTTTTAGAGGCCATAAAACTCAAACAGATCGCGAATATCCGAAACCCACCCAGCTATCATTGATACGTAATCGCGCATAATATTTGGCATTTTCATGAAATTTGCATCATCATTTTGCGTCAAATGTCGAATACGATTCCCCTAGCAGACACGAGAGTCTATTTCCATTTTGAAATGTCGGCTCGAAGCTAAGGCTCAAGTGTTCCGTCAGAATAATATTTGAATATTTTAACACGAGGCAGCCCTGTAATAAAATAAAATATGATTTTTTATTTTTGTTGAAAAATAATCAGGTTTGGTATATTTTTAATGTTGTAAGTCAATATTGTTTTGAGTGACTGCTAAAAATATACTAACTGTACAAAATCAGTCATTAGCTGAGTAAATAAAAAGTAAGTACACTAGTTTACGGTTGATATTTTTAGGACTATCTTTAAATTTCACGACTTTTATTTTCTACATTAAGTTAAAGGATAGAAAATATATAATGCGAACAATAACTGTTTGTTTGGATGATGGTTAATAAACACTGCTTTGGCCATAATATCTAATTAACAATGTCAAGGAACTTTAAATTAGTTAAGAAAATACAAACTATCGAAATCGATATTATGTAATTAATCTCTATCTAGCCAATGGGCTGAAGTGTCCATTAAGACATTTATCTAAAATATGGCTTTCCCATAGATGAGATTATAGCTTTGATTTTGAAAAATGCCCCATAAATTATAGAAGATCTGTAAAATAAAAATCATAACACTTATCACCATCGCGTTATTTGCTGGGAACTTTTTTCGCACGCCATTAGACAGCGCCCGCAGCTGAATCTAACCTAAACTGCAAAATAAATGAAGTTTCTATTTGCCGTGTTAACTGTACCGTGCGAGTTTGTGGGTTGAAAACAATTTGAGCGGGGGCTAGTGCAGACCACTTTTATGGTGACCTCTCTACGTGGACCGAATCCAAACCGCAAAGCATTAAAGCTGCAATAGGCTCACTGCGCCAACATCCGCGACATTGCATACCAAATTGGAGAACGCAACAACTTTCAGTCAGTCGCTGCATAATATAATACCTAGGCTGGCATTGTGATAACAGAGTCTTCATATGCACGAATTTAATATAAGCTCTAACTAAACATTTATCATAATAAAATATACTAATCAAGGGCCTTACGATGAGTATTTAAAACAGTATTATTCAACTTAATATGTTATTTTTATTATTTAAAGTTTGATTTAAACAACAAAAGTTAGACACTGTTCAGAGTTCATAGTTAAATCAAGTTCTTAAAAAGAGTTGTCTGTCTGGTTGGTTAGTTATTCACAGAATCTAGCGGATCATTCCAAAAAATATTATTTTATTTTTCATTCCAGGAATTGATGATAGCTAGACGAAGCTAAATATCCTAATACACAGTCAACATTTAGACTGTATAACCCAAAATTATTGTTGATACTCGTATAAACAATTTTACTCGTAGAAATTTGCAAATCCACTACTCGCTATATTAACGTAGTTAATTTAACTTTTGACTCACAAACATACACACCGTAGGTACGTAGTCGGATTATAGTTCTCGCAGATAAAGGTTCTGTGATATTTGGCTGCGTGGAGGTAGAGCAACTTTGATAGTATCGAGAGCGCTTGCCATAAAACGCTGAAGTTGCAAGCGAATATGAGGTGACGCGGTAACAAACAGCAAATATTTTTCTGGTGCGCCAATATCTTGAGATGAAGCTCAATTCAAAGCGGACTTTTTCTGTCTTCTGAGAATCTAGATAGGAACGAGATGTTGAATAAATCTTCTCAAGGAACTTATAGTGTTTACAGAATTAAATTAAATACTGAAACAACGATTTATGGGTGAAATTTCCATGGCATTTTTGAAATCGCTAAAGGAGTTGTCCCAAACTGGTTTTTTATTCGTCAATATTTTTAACCACGATGTGTTATACCTAGATAGAGCAACCAAAAAGTAAAATTTGTTACTAAATCAAACAATTTTAAAGACCTCCGATTTCGGGAAAAAAAAAACATGCTAAAAGCAGCAATTCCAGGAAAAACACTTCAAGAGCTGGTTAGTTATCATTGCACAATTGTATAAAAAATGTCTTTCTTGCCTTTTAATACTTGACATAAATAGGAAAATAAAAATACTTTACGAGTATATCTGGCTGTATGGCTCTGTGCCATTCCGATAATGGACAAATATTGCTACCACTACTGTCAGATGGCTTTGTCACTGTCACACATGTCACATGTGACTGTCAAAATTAACATTTAAACAAAGAATGTGGCATTTTGACAGATGTCAAAAATTTCAATAACGTCAAATAGTTGAAATAATAAAATAAAAATGTATTTTTGTTGCCATACACTTATCAAATATTTCTTCTAATATTTGAAAACATTTTTTTTTCTCTGTAACGGAGGTGTTTAAAATTAATGTTTCTGTAGTTTCATTTCATTTCACAGTATTTTTGTAGCTTTTAAGTGTACAATATCATCCTGGTTAAAATTTACTCAGAATAAAAAACCAACCTCCATAAAATAGCGGACATGTTCTTGAAGCAATTACACATACAATTTGAAAGATTATGCAAAAAACAACATATAAAAATTCGACAGGTAGCGGATCTATATATAGGCTAAAAAATTTGCAGACCATTTAGCAGATAAATCTTTGCTAAAAACCATGTCAGATATAAAATCAAGCTCAAAAAAGTTTGTTATTGTATTAAAACGATATTTGGCAAAAAATAGTAGCCTTATTTCAAAAATCTTACAAAGGAACGCAACTACGAGTTGGGTAGGTCTTATTTTGAGGAGGAAGGCAATCACCGAATCCAACTTGGCTGGGCAGCGTTCGGGAAACTACACAACGTCTTCTCGTCCAAAATACTTCAGTGCTTAAAAACAAAAGTCTACAACCAGTGTGTGCGTTACCAGTGATGACATTAGGAACGGAAACGTAGCCTCTTAGTTTGGGCCTCATAAGAAAGCGCAAGGTTAAACAACTTGCTATTCTGAGGGCTGTGCTTTGTGTTTCATTGCGAGATCGAAACAAAAATAAGGAGATCAGTTAATGAACAAAAGTCGCTGACATAGCCCTATGGATTAAGTGGCAGTAGGTGGGGCACATGGTTTTTAGAACTGACGGCCAATGAGGCAGAAAGCTTATATACTAAAATAAAATAGCAATAACCACATTAACAAAGATTATAGTTTTTTGTAACAGAAGTCTTCAAAAAATATCGGTACTATTTCAATAATACTTTTAAAAAAAATGTATTTGTTTATGAGTATTCATAAAATAGTATCTTCATCAATGGTCGTTTTCAATTAAAAAGTTTTAATTTAAATCGAAAAGTTATAAAATTACTGACCGGAAGTCACAGCGAAGTAGCCTTTTGGTGAAGTTGAAATAACTTTATTTTTAATGCTTGTTGGTGACGAAACTGCTGTACAAAAACTCAGGAGTCTCGTCAGAAGGTAAAATAACTTTTATAGAAACATAAAAAACCGATACGATGCGTGAGACTGGTTTTCGACTTACCTTATCATCATCACACTTTAAAAATAGGATGAACTAGGGCTTAACTGATGGTTGAGAAAATTTAAATTAGAAAAAACCAGCCAAGTCCGAGTTGGACTCGCGCACCGAGGGTTCCGTACATGCCTGTAGGTATATAAGTAAAAGTTCACCCAGGCTTAAAGGTATTATAGACCTGAGTATTTGATATGAATTTTAATTTAATACCGTACAATTTTTTCTTTATTTGTGCTATAAAACGTTGCTTCGCACCAAATTTCAAGATTCTGAGTGTACGGGAAGTACCCTGTAGGTTTTGATCCCCTTGCGAGTGTCGAAAATTTGCGGCATAAATGGCTGTATCTTTTAATCGCGTTAGCTTAGAAGTTTGATTTTTTCTCAGCTCCAAGGGACATTAAACTTGAGTATTTGATATAAATTCCAGCTTAATACCTCAACGCGTTCCTGAGAAAAAGGGTTTTGACAGACAAACAGACAGACGGACGGACGGACGGACGGACGGACAACAAAGAGATTCTATAAGGGTTCCGTTTTTTCCTTTCGAGGTACGGAACCCTAAAATAATTAAAATACAATATTTATCACTTGATTTGGTGATTACTTGCTTTGCAGTATAAACACTAAATATTTAGCATCTATTTACGCTTTGTAAAATTGCAAACAAAATGAAACAAGGTAATTTCCATAGTGTTTTATACATGGAAATTACCAAAAAGCATATATTTTGAAATTCAGCGGCATTGAAAAGGTATAACCTGCTAGTTTGTTGCTGGTTATCTCCATTTGGGAGTTAGTAATTACACCACAATATCCGTTTACCAAAAATAAACAACTAAATTTTAAAATGTGACATAGAAATGCCTGAGAACTAAAACCAAAATTTTTGAAATTGAAGAACTGACTCTCATTGAAAGCGCGGGGAAACAGCACAACGACAACTTGCAAGCTGCGGCATGAACTAACGATTGACCAACACTATTCACGATTCCTCTATGCCTCAAGAAACCAGAGCCGTGCCCATCACAAGGAACGCAGCGATAATATCTCTAAACATGTTACGTTCTTACTTACGTCCTTAAAATCTAAAGTTGCCCTCCGATGGGATTTAAAATGTTATCAGTATATTTAATAATTTGTCTATTTTAAATTTGTGTATGAATCTGATTAAAAACATAGGTAATTTAAAAAATATCCGCGATTGCTCAGCAGACAACCCATGTGTTACGCGTGAAAAACGAGCAAAAAACGAGGTAAGTTGCTCCGATGTATATGGTTTTCACATAACTAAATCTATACGACAAGATGTATATAGAATTTGTAAACAATATAATAGTAGATTAATACATAAATTATTTGTTTATATTTGAGATAATATGAGTCTGTTACGCAAAAAAAAACTCTCCTAAGAACGTCCCTTTTCCTCTTAATTCTTTGACTTTGGGCTTCTTTAAAGCAAGGAGAAACATGCACTTACTATTATGGACATGCAAGTATGGACCAATCTAGGCTGCATCTTAATCCTAAAAATACGAATTGAAAATTTGTCAAATTAGTTACACTGTCACAGCCCTAAAACCAACAAAGTAACAGTTTGTTACAAATAAAAGTCTAGCATTATTTGGCTGAATGCAGGTAGCTGAGCTCGTTTTACAGCGCATTCAGTAGCTATCGTCGAACCTGCACTATAAAAAGACAGACTCAGAAGGCGAATATGAGATGGCGCGATAACAAACAGACAAATATCTTTAGGTTTGTGATATCCGGGAGCAAATAGTTTCTAGATTAGTCAACACTCAACACAAATAACAAACGATTTTGTTGCTTTCTTCTTACTAAAAATTTAACATTTATATAAAAAAAATTATTGAGCAGCGAAATCAGTCATCACAATTTTTATTTAGATGTCACACTTTTAGGTCCTTGTAGTTTGATAAACTGAGAACGTACTTTAACAAATTATGAAATATCATTATTTTATTTAAACTATTTTGTCAAAAAGAAGTTATCCTCAGATAAAATCTCACAATGTTCTTCGCTGGCTTATTTAAGGGACCGACTGAGCTACCGTTCTGATAACATCAATAAAATGACCTTTATTTTCTGTTTACATTGAGTTGGTACATGTTTCATTTGTTTTTAGGTTCGTCTTGTATCAGAATTGCGATTTGATGCGAAGCAAACACCATATTTATTAAATTTATAGACGATAATATTGTTTTTTTATTAAGAACGTTTATTTTGCCATTTTCCGATAAAAAGTAAGTCGATACTTATCTCGTGAGTTGTGTAAAAGTGGTCGCTTGACATAAATCCAATAAACATTACTCTTCAATCGTAGATTTATGCGAAGCAGATATTCTGTAAAACCTCTGAAGTCTATTTCAGATCAACTATAAGATCACTTATAGTTGGTAAACATGTTATATGTAGGTATGACACTAAAATACATTTTAAATTCTAATTTTAATTAAATGTAGATAAATAAGGTACAAAATATGATGTAATCAATTTTTAATTGCCTGATTAAGGGTGTACTAAAGAAGCAGAAATAATTTTACATTTTTTAACGTTTAAAAAAGTGCTTACCTCTAATCAAAACTGATAGAGGTTTGAAAGTCAGTCCAAAGTAGAGGTCCATTTATTAATATTTAAACAAAATATGGCCCAGTTTTACTATCTCTGAAAGCCATTATAAAGGCAACTACCGAGGTTTGAAACCGGGTCCCTATCCAGTGTCCCCGTTTATTTATTAATGAAAAGTAAGCCAGGGTTCGTTGGAGACATCATCCAAGATTTACTGCAGAATTAAGCTCATAAATAAAGATTGTTACGAAATGATATTGATATAGTGGGGAGCTGTTAACGACCAGAACAATCAGTACGGTTTACGATCGGCGGTAATGAAGGTGACGTGGCTTGTTCTTTTGGCTTCCAACAATATTATTTCAAGTGTGTGAAGCAGGGCTCGGAAACCGGTTAATTAATTATATTTTCTTGACCGAAATAACAAGCAATAACAGATAGATACTCTTAATTTACACCACAGTGAATGAGGTACAAAAACATCTATTTAAAGCTGCCCAATTTAGGCGATCCTACAGCTAAAAGCGAATCCCCTAATTTGTTTTAAATGTCGACATAGAACTGTTTACTATTGATATTTACAAATAAATCATTAATTTTGAGAAACAAAACATAATTGTCGATAAAGATTTAGGCAAAGAAAAGCTGCCGTTTTATTTTTTGCAATACCTAACTAGTTTTCTTTATGACTAATTGAGCAAGTAAAATACTACTCATATTTTTTTAACTTCGATCGATCGATTCGATCTTTTGTAAACTTGATTTTCACAAATAATAAACATTTATGCACATCTCTGCGAAAACGTATATTACTTGCGTATTTTATTAGTGTTTTTGTCAGACAAATATGTCTAAATGTCAAAAATTATGTTTGCTGTTCTTTCTTTGCAAGTACCAATCCTAGCGCTATTGACCCATAGATTACATTACACGATACGGACTAGCACGAGAAAAATTGCTAGAATTAGCTCGCTCTGGAAAGCCTGCATAAAAATTCTAGCCCATTTTGCAAAATACCTGTTCTTTTTTAACAGCCCGGCTGGTCTAAAATATTTACTGTTTCGCAGAGTTTAAAAACAAAGCAATTAAAATTCTTCATTTAACTTGCAACGTGTGCCGTTTTTGTAGCGCGTCTCTTTAATGTGGTCACATTCACGCTCACCAAATTTATTATCTCCATTGCGCAAAAACTGCTACAATATGTAACAAAACTGCCTTTCCGTGGCTAAAAATTATAATGGCGCAGCTACTTCCAGACAGGTTCCAATGTGGCACGCCGATCCGAACTTCGGCACTGCGAATTTTTATGAGTGTCGCCACACCACGACACACTAGGGACTTGACGGCTTTGAAATGACTGGTAGTCAAAGAGAAATGGAGATTTTCCAGTTACAAATGTGGAAATTGTAGGTTGAGGCTGTATTTCTTCGCGGATTACTTTCTCGAAAGCACAGTAACGCGCGTACCGGAATTTTTATTACTCGCGGTTCCCAAAGGTACAGTTTCGCGACAGAGATACATTCGGATCATTATGTTTTGTAGCTCCCGCACTGAGAAATATGACTTAAAATAAAGGGACAACGCGGAACGGCTCCGCTGAGATTGGCATCCGCGACATTAAGTTTTTGTCGCAATATTTTTATAGATACCCGATACATAAGTAACGTTTCTTACAATCAGCGAGCTAAATTAGTTCTGAACTTGTTGTAACTTACTTTTCACAAGCTTATCGTATTGGATCGTGATTAATAAATCACTAGTTTCGGTCAGTCATAAACAAAACTTGAAATAGGTACGGGTGAATTTATGTATGTATAAAGCGATAAGGCAACTACATATACCTAAACTCATATAAAATCGTTCACACAAAACCCATTCACATTGATTGCATCTTTATCCCATCCTATCAATCTGGTTCAACACGCACCATAAATAAACTTTTAGAAAAAACACTATTACCATATAGATTGCATCGTTATGAAAGTATTTTAACGCCTAGATGCAGTGAGGCGTAGTTAGTAGCTTTTACCGTTGGTTTTATTTGAAAGTGGATTTTAAATAGTGCATCTTATAGTTAAATGTGTTGAGTTATGATTGTTATAATGACGTACCTACCATACTGAACAAATACTCCTCCGTAGACGAGAGGCGAGCATACCGGACTTGGTGTCGCTATCTCTGAGGTTCCGCGTTCGATTTCTGGTCGGACAATGTAGAAAAATTAAATTTTCTATATTGTCTCGGGTCTGGGTGTTGTGGTGCCGTCGTTGTTTCTGATTTCTGTAACACAAGTGATTAAGCTTATTAAACTTATCATAGGATCAGAGCGATGTATGTGATGTTGTCCAATATATACTTATATCAACATTTATCAAGTTCATTAATTAATTTCAGACCTCTATTTATTTAATAAATATTGTGATGTAGATAAATACACCGGGCCCAGTCGTTTCATTAAGCCTGAAACTTTACATCATCATATTTTCTGGATCGTTCACCTAAATTAAAGGTAATTTATATCCCAACGTACACAGGCGGTGGCTGTTCGAGCTTTATTAAACAAATAAAGTAATGAATTGGTGAGCTTTCATAAACAAGCGTGCGGAAATTTGAAACTTTATTATTTACGAACACTCTAAGTTACAATGCTAAAATTAACGAAGGGTTCCCGTAAACGATGGTTTAGGAGCTCAGACAGACAATATTGTCTGGGGCCATCTTTGCCAAATGGTAAATTGAAACACGTACAACAACTTAGATACTTTTCTTTTATGACAACACTTTCTCTGCGTAGTTTCGTTTCGCTAAATGCCTTGCCTAATATGTTTTATTACTTCGAAGACCGGACAAATTAGTTCAATACTTTTGGACACGGTATCTTTGTTTATGTTATGTGTCGTTTATCTTTTGTTTCATGTGTGCTATTGTTTCTATTTATTACAATATTTATGTACATCTCAATCTATAAAATTATTTGTAGCTATCGCGATTTATTTAATACAAGAGTCTTTGTTGATTTTAACAGAGACAGATATTTAGCGTCTACATTGAATTGTCTGTAAAGAATCCCTTTCAGTTACTCCAGTCTACAAAAGCGCTTTAGAACAGAAAGATTAAGAACACAATCCCATTGAAACAAGGTAAATCTGAAATTTAACCGGCACTGCTAATTTCACTATCGCGTTATTGTTTCCGAGCGAGTTGATTTACGGCTCAAGTTTAAACATCACTTTGTCTGCTGAAATGTGTTTTATTAAATTAGTTACATTTCATTTTGATTAAAACTAGTAAAGTATTACAAATATATTATACCTACAGTGTGTTTAAAATTTAGTACCTATGTTACATTAGTTTGGTGTTATTTCATCTTCTTTGAATTCTAACCTCCAAATTAGTAGTCATAAACCGGGTAATAAAGTACGAGAAAGTTTATCTAGCATACTTGTATAATATATTATGGTCAAGTTATATTATCACGGTCAACTAGTAGACATAATATGTCTACTATTGAGAGATGGATCCCGAAATTTAGAAATCGTTGATTTAGGGTCAAGGTAAATGTGTAACATACAATGATACTTCGCCATTACTATAAGCCTAATATAAATTCAGAACTTAATTCCGAAAACATAAAAAGGATTAATATACACGGCGCTTATGAAAACCCAACGCTATCCAGAAGTTTGGCGAGCTACCAAAATATTACAATTTAGACAATCCTCATGCGCAGAGAGGCACGAAATTAAAAATATAAATATCGTGAGATACCGCAACTGGTTAATCCGCCCTGGGAGATTATTACAAAACTGTAATCACGGCGACGCCGACCTTAGCTACGCTATGCTACCACCTCAACAACAGCCTAAGTATAACAAACATATGACGAAAATTACAAATCTACCCACCACACTATTAAAAAAAAAACAATCACAATAAGGCAGGTAAAATGATTTGGTTAAGTATGATTTATGAAGCCTGGAAGGCGATAAGCCCTCTGGGGGTGGACATCTCCTATCTTTACAATCGCATACTCTTAACCGGGCTCATCCCGAGCCAATGGAAGATGAGTATTATTACTCCGGTCTTCAAAGGCAAGGGATCGGTGCAAGAATGCAGCAACTACCGCGGTATAAAGCTTATGTCCCACACCATGAAGCTCGTTGAGCGTATTGTGGACTCCTTGATCCGACGGGAGTGTGATGTCTCAGGGTGTCCAAAGGGGACCCCTTAGGCATATATTGAAATTATCCGAGACATGTTCCAACCGACCAAACTGGAAGTAACTGGGGGAGGCCTATGTTCAGCAGTGGACGTCCTATGGCTGAAATGATGATGATGATGTACGGCAGCTGCGATTCTCTGGTTCGGACCGCTGTTGGCAACACCAAACCATTCCCTATCACCGTTGGATTACACCAGGGTTCCGTCCTCAGTCTGTTTTTGTTTTGTGTGATATTAGACGTTGTATTAGACAGCATCACAGACTCACATGAGCAGCCACCATGGCTGACGTGCTGTATGTATGCTGACGTTATCGCACTGGTAGACAGGGGCAAGCTGGTGAACGAGTGGAAGCAATCGCTTAAGAGCGGTGGTTTGAAACTCAATGTGGCGAACACCGAGTACTTGGCCTGTAACTCTACAGAGCCCACGTCCGTTCGCATAGGTGGAGACATGGTCGAGCGCACAGACCAGATTAAATACTGGGATCTGTACTTCACGCGTCGAGAGATATCGATTGCGACGTCAAGGCACGGATTGCTGCTGCGTGGGCCAAATGGCGAGAGGTGACTGGTGTCATTTGTAACCCCAGAATGCCAAAAGGACAGATCTATAAGTTCATCATTAGACCTGTCCTTTTATATGGCAACGAAGCGTGGCCGCTACTTGAGGAACACGCAGGAGCTGCGTGTCACGGAGATGAATATTCTGCGGTGGATGTGCGGAGTCAAGCGGAAAGACCGCGTAAGGAACTCGCGTATCCGCGGTAGCCTTCGTGTCCGTGATATTGCAGACAAACTGCCGGAGAGTTGCCTACGCTAGTACGACCATGTTTCGCGGAAACCGGCAAGCTATGTAGTAAACAAATGGCCAGACATGCCGCCACCGCCGGTTGCTGGCAAAAGGGGTAGGCCCAAGAAATGCTGGCTTAACGTAGTGAGAACTGACATGCACGCCAATGATCTCACAACCAGAGACGCCCAAGACCGTAGGAAGTGGAGGAGTAAATCAAGGAAAGCGGACCCTTGGCTCCGAAGCGATGGCTTTGGACGCAACCAAGATTTACCGTGAAGATGATTTTGATTTATGTAAATAGTAATAATTGAATTTTTAACTTTTTGAGGATTAACATAATTACAGCAATATATTTACGTTCGTTCACGTTTTCATCTGCAGAATTTTTATTTATTTATTTATTTATTGCAATAATGTACATTATCAAGTTTACGTGACGTTTAAGTATTGTACATTTTAAAGAATTAATAATACCTAAAACACTAAAAATACAATTTCTAACATAAAAGAGGACAATGGTTTTAAAATTGATTACCTTGCTGATCATCTAAAAGCTTCTGATCGAAATATACCATAATCTATAAAGGTAATGTATTAGGTCCTTACATATGAAATTGCCGTTTAGTATCAAAAAAGTTAATCAACTTTTTTAATGAAATTATTATTTAATCAATCGTAGTATGCACCGTTGTTATCGACACACTTCCGCCATTTTATATGAAGATAATTAATCCCTTTGGAAAAAAAAATCCTGGGAGCGAGAGAGTATGAACTGTTTGAAGGCTGTTTTGACTGCCTAGTAAAAAGTGATCAACATTTTAAAAAAAAGTTGTAATCGGTTGGGGCAAGATCTGGAGAGTATGGTGGGTGACGCAAAGGCTCCAGTCGCAGCTCCTCTAACTTGGCGACCGTTTGTGCAGTTATGTGCAGTGTGTGGTTATCCTGCAGGAGCAGTGGGCTAGAGCAAACAACCGAGTTTAATGGCGAGCTTTTCCATCATTGTTTGCAATTGTTAGCAATACAAGTCTGCAGTAATCGTCTGGCCTGATCTCAAGAAGCTGTAGTAGATAACACCAGCACTGGTCCACCAAACAATAACCAGAATCTTCTTTTTAGTCAGTTTTCACCTAGTGCTATTGTGATGATCGTTTCCGATTGTCGTACAGGATCCATTTCTCATCACAAGTCACGATACGGTTCAAAATCCCCTCATTATTGTGACGATTAAGCAAAGAAACGCAGCAAGCGACGCGTGTTTGTTGGTTTGCTTCAGTCAATTCGTGCGGTAACCACTTTTCGAGTTTTTTGACTTTTCCGATTTGGAAATTGATAAGTATAATTTTGTTACTTACGCCGAAGGCTGCTGCTAATTCAGAAGTGGTTTGAGATGGATCCGCTTCCACTATCGCCATCAAATCTTCGTTATTCACTAAGTGTCAGGTCGTCCACGAGGCTCATTGTCTAAATAGAAATTTACAGAACGGAAACGTTGAAACCAAAAACGCACCGTTCGTTCTTTAGCGGTGCCTGGTCCGTACACGTCGTTAATTCTTCGAGTCGTTTCTGCAGCTCTGGTGCTATGATGGAACTCGTATTCGTAAATACCGCGAATTTTCAATTTGTCCATAGTTGTTGTTATAGCAATGTTGAAGCTCAAACAAATGAAATACGAATTTAAAAACAATATTTTTCTGGCTTTATTTCGAAATAAATTTGAATTTGGAATTCCAAATAAAACGCAGAATATTTGATGTTAAATTTGCCAGTATTGAGTATCGGCAATTTCACATGTAAGGACCTAATAGTTACATGTCGTAACTGAATTGTATAATAATTAACATACCCTGTTTTACAAAACAGATCCGTTTTGCAATACAGCTGAACGTCGTTCAGTCTTATTAGTTAATCTTTAACTTTACACCATGTCATACCGCTTAATACATAAATTATTAAATTGTTTAATATTTAACACTCTTATTACCAGTTACCTTTATAAATTTTGTTGAACGGTTTTTTGGTTCTGACGTCATTATTAAATGCCACACAGAGCCATGTACAACAGATGTTAAAACTAAAATCTACAATCTGAAGTTGTATTATGTGCTGTTTTAGAGAACCTCTACCGGTTGACCTGCCATTGACAAACGCATAACGTTTATACAATTTTACTTGTTAAAGTTCAGTAATTATTGAAAACCTCTAAACGTCGTTCAGCTGTTTTACATAACGGAGCTGTTTCATTATACAGCTAGCTGCCGCTAACAGTTAGCGGTTATGTAAAACAGATAATTTTAATCCGTCTGCGACATACATACACCAATCAGCTTATAAATGCGCAATATAAAATATAAGTAGGATTGGACCTGGTTTCGATAGCTTCCTTTGGATCAAAAAAATAAAAAAGATTTGTTGATTTATTCAATATTTTTTAATTACAAATAAATTCGTACTACTTACAGTGATACTATTACAATTGAAAGAAAAACGACCTCCTCAGATGGTTTACGAATACGCGTCTCTTCGCTATCCCGGCGCAACGAAATACAACTACACAACTATGTATAAAATCTATGACATTATATTTAGTTAACGATTACTAAAGTAGGTATATTATTTAAAGTAAGTTGTCTGATCTTATTGTGTTGTGGTGCCTTAGGCGAAATACAGAGTTACATTAACACGAGGGGACGACGGTCAACAACGCTTGTCTATCTCAGAAAAAAATGCAGCTCATGTTTGTTTGGTTCATCGTCAAATCTGTCTATGGAAGTGAAATATAAATTTATTTAACAGCTTGTTCTAGGCATAGTTATATTATTGACTGTGAAAAGTAGAAAAAATAACGTCCTTGATTTTTCATATAAATAAATAAAATATTTAAACGTGTCATTTGCCAGGTTTCATTTATTTATTAGTTATTACTACACTGATAACATAACTAAAAATGAAAGCTTCACAAACCACTTTCGTGGTTGACTGCGAGTGCGAATCTCATTTAATATTAGCTTAATATTTATGTATTATACAAACATACTACATACAAACTATATTTTATTTATGTAGTGTCGTTTAAGCTTAATGCCAAATTCTTTTTTAAATGTCAATTTATTTAAGTATATTGACATATTCTTCGCAATGCCCATTGCACTCTGCAAATATACATAGATCGAAGACATAGTATTTCCATACACATATTTATACAAGTACGTTTTTACTAAGGTAAGGTTATTCTAACTTAGTACGCTGTTGGTAAATAAGATTTAAATTGGCTATTGTCTGATTGAGGGATGAAATAATAAAAGGTTTTGGATATTTAATATGGTGTCTAATTAAATAACAATAGGATTCATATTTCGCTGGTATTATATCGTAACAAATAAACGAGTCATTGAAAATGTAAATAGATTTTTCACTAAAAACTGTAGGTAACGAGAACTTAGTTTGTTAGCAAAGAGCATATTTATTGATCAAAAGTTTTCGCTCTTCTTCATTGTTCTGCTGCACAAACTTTAATTAAGAGGTACTGTCTTAACAATTTGCTTTAGATTGGTAGATGTGAATTGCTAATGAGAAAATTGATTTTTGGTAACTATTCTCATAACTCGTTAAGTATAACAAAATGCGCATTGATTTGACATAATTAAATACACCTGAATATATAGTTTTCTGCGCCGACAGTTTTAATTTATACCATAATATGTACTATGTTAAACAACTGCAACTAATGGTATCATTATTACTTCTAAATAATCTGCCTACACAATATACGCCAACATTATTGTCAATGTCCTGTTATAAATGCCCTTTAATTGAAAGCAACCAAAGAGCGATGTTACAAAAGGCGACTTTGCTGCATGGCTAAGCAATGGAATTAACCAAATAGCCACGAGACCGCAGCGCTGCTAATCCGCGTTACTGCGCTTGACTATCCGCGATTTGCGTCATCGTCGTTCGTAAACACACATTCTTCATTGAGTGTTTGGTGAGCGTTTGATATACAAAAGTAGTGTATCTAAGCTGCAAGCATGTTTACAATGACGAATACGATTTTAAAACGCTACTTCTCTTTGAATAGTTACGTTAATGCGAGAGCGGTCAAACATTCAAAAACTACTATCCTGTGTGCCGGCAGTTTTAATGTGTAAGAGTGGTAGCGGAATTTCTCTTATGCACCTGGCCTACATCATCAAACAGTGTACGATTACAAGGCGTCGCGCGTCTAATAAATGACGCAATACATCATGACGCATAAGGGTGCATCCTTATTGTCGAACGCGCTGTAAGTGAACGACCACCTAACGTGCTCGATGCGAAGCGCTCTAACAGTTACTGTAAAAGGTGTAAAAGGTTTACAAATGTAACTTAAGATTTTTCAGTGTGAAGGCATGACACTCTAGTTATTTATTATATACCATGTTAGTACTTTTTCTATACTCGTAGGTACTCATAATTATTTTATGGGACAGTTAAAGCAAGAAGATAGGAAATAAAATTAAGCGTCGCTCCACGAACAGTGCACAATACATTAAAGAGTGCGAACAAAAAATCAACCACTATGAATTTTTTTAAAGTCTTATTTTTTATTATTAATAGTCTTTTTCCTCAAGCTGTACCTAAGCTAAGCATGAGGTAATCTTACCAATCTCTACTGAAACACACCCAAATTCGTCGTCATTCGTCTTTACAATATACTACCTGTACCGATACAAGACTTACCAATCAGAACTTTTAGAAGGGCAATACGCAAATTGTTATTAGAAAAATGTTTTTATAGCACTGACGAATTTGTGGGATTTTGCAAGACTGAAAACATGAAACAGAGGTCTGACGATGTAAATAAATACTGATTGCTTATTGTTAATTTAATTCTAATAACTACTATCTTATTATTACTAAGTAGTTATTAATTTATGACAATTATATTGAATTCAAATTTTGACATTATTAACTTTTAATTAAATTTTAAATTATTATTAACTCAAATCTTAATTGTTAAATAATATTACGGACGACATCAATTTTTTATATAACTTCACTAGTTTAGTAATTTTCGATTACAATTTTGCCTACCGATAAATCGGTAAAATACGCTGGAAATTGTTTTAGATTAAGATAACATCTTTATTGTACCGTATTTTATGCAATAAAATATTCATTCATTCATTCATTCAAAAGCCGTACGCTGACGAGGGGGCTCATAAAAACCTTAGTTCACGGTTCAGGGCACGGCCAACAGTGCATGCACCTTTACGTCGTGTTCTAGTGACGCTGCAGGTGCAAGATTAATTTGCTTCACGCCATGACATGCTCCTGCGTGATTTACTATTAAGGCGAGTAGTGTCGCCAAACGTAAGACATAAAAACGTCAGAAAAATAGAAATAAAATGTGCTAACTACCTGGAGACGCAGCGATCGTCGTAACACCTACGTAATTTTGCGAACTGTGTTTTATTTTAATAGGACTTCGTGCGCTATTTGTACTAACATGCGTAAAGCTACCAACTTATGAGCACTACTCGCATCCTCAACGATTAATCGAGTTACCAAGAGATTATCGTTACCAACTTACTTAATAAAACATATAATAAATAAATAATAATAATAGCTACGTTGCAAGATAGTGCCAAATATAAAATGAGGCCTAGAGAACGACTTTATCGTAATTAATTTAAATATTTGTATTTTACGGCAAAAATAATACCGAAAACAAAAGAAAACGCAAGGTTCGCGGTCATTCATCAGAGATCATAGGCGTACGCTAACGCAAAGCTAACAAGACCTTATGCAGTGCTCAAATGGTGCAATTTAATCGACCATTCGTAAATTATTCAAGAGTTCAATTTTTAAAAGCAGATATAAGTAATCAAAAATGAAGAAAAATTCATATTATGACGGGAAACTATACGAAACCCTACATTGCGCGTGGCCCAACACGCGATTGGCCGGTTTTTTACGATAAAAAAGCGCTATCAAAAAGCTTTGACAAAAAACTTGTCTTGTGTATTACCCATTTAATTTTAACTTTTATTTTTTTTTCAAAGCTATAACCATTTTTAATTTGGGCGGATGGATGAAAAACAGAAAGCGTACGCAATCTTCCTATCTATTCAGTAATCTCAATTAAACATATTATGCATTGTTTCAAAAACATTAACTGAAGTGTAATTTACCATAAGTACCCTTCGTACATCATCAAACCATCTTAGATTACAAGGCGTCGTCTAACAAATGACGCAATACATCATGACGCATTACGTTGTGTTCCAGTGACGCTGCAGGTGCGAGATTAAGTTGCTGCGCGACAAGCCCGCGCGTGATTTACAATGCACTATGTCCTTCGTCGAGTTACCGCGAGATTAACGAATAGCATAAATCATATTCTAAAATACAGTCTTGTCGCAATATAAAAACAGGTTTTATATGCTGGCGGGGTGTTGCCTGCCTAAATAAAATTATGTTTTTTTTACATCTGCCCATATTTTGCCTATTTTTGTTTTTATGGATAGAAACATTTTTTTAAATTATTTGATGCTGGCCAGATGCATATTTTAGAAACGTATGCTGTTATAGTATCTACGAGTAATGGCAGGTTTAAAGAATCGATGAGCGGAATTACACGATAATTGTAATTTACTCATAAAGCATCGTAAGACACAATAGAGATTCCATTGTTATGCGGTGTCATGAGACTGCTTGGATGTTTACGGGGTAGGCTAATTCATTTAATTTTCCATTTAATATTATATCTTCTATGTACTGTATCCTTTTTAATTACAAATATAAAAGATTTGAATTTGTATTTGTTTCCTATATTTATTATAATAAAAATTAAAACCTTTTTTTTTAAATGAGCAAATATATTAAGTTATTAATTTAAAAAATGAGCAAATATATTATTTATGTTTCTTGTAAGAAAGTTGTATATGCCCAGCAAATTTTTATATTCGAATAATCATAATTATAATAAGACATATATGGCGACCTCCTGTAACAATTCCCCCTTTCTCCAAAATAATATACTCTGTATATAAATAATTATTTGCTTAACTAACCTATTTGGTTCTTTCTTTAGAAACCTAAATTGGCAGTGTGATCGTCTAGTTCAAATGGCAGGACCGTGCGTTGTGATTATAGTAGTGAACCAAATTCTTTTAGAGGTACGTGGATGTTTTAATTAAGTTTCTCTAGAGTTTCCTGGGTGTATGCGCATTCAAGGAAGAGGAAAGTGAAGCCCCGAAGGGCCCTGAAGAGCCCCACACCAAACGCTCATATTCAGGAGTGGTGACCATATGATAAACGTTATCCCAAAAGCAATCTGTCACCTCCATGAGAATAGGACCTACCTGAAAAACGCATTTAACGTAAATTATGCGCAAATAAAGGGAATAACTGAGCCTAAAGATATTTAATATAAAATACTAACTACTTAAACTTAAAATCTACCTGACTTCATGTAAAGTCAACCAAAGGTACGGGGTCCCTAAGATAATTACTTATCTGAAAATGTTAAATCCAAAATGATACAAAGTTGATCCAACAACACCCATGACAACTCTTATAGATCTATCCTGAAGACTTCGACCTATGTGATGTCATCGGTATTACCACAACAACCCGCATCACCCGGAATCAACACTTTCAGTTATACTTTGATAATATACTAATGACCCTTTTATAATACAAGTCGATCCAAAGATACCCATGACTTCTTTATAGGGTGTTTGAGATGTGACCTAAAAGCCATCGATATCCCTACATCAACACTCATTGCATGGATTTAAAACGTTCAGAAATACTTGACCCTTGGTAGTCTTCTCACGATAGTCGGAAGTAAGAGACAAAAATTATTTTAAAATATTTAAAATTTAAAGTACAAAATTTATATTAAATTCTTTTCTCAGTTCTGTGGATATAGGAATATGGTATAAAGGATTTAATAAGGATGGAAGCCTAAAAATAGCCCATTCGCTAACTACCTACTTACTAATTACACCAAAAACCTAAATGAATGGAGCTACCTTTAGAGTGAGGGATAAGACAGAGATTAGGATAGGATTAAGGGTTTCCCTACCTAACAGTACCTCCAGCTAAACTACATATTTACGAACCTAGAAATCTTAAAAAAAAACGATTTCAAAAATAAAACGTCACAAAATAATAAGCGCTAAAAAAGTAATCAAAAACCGTACAGGTACCGGTAACCCGTAATCAAAACCGTCAAATAAAACAAATCAATGAATTTCAGTACGTAAAATACACTCAAGTGAGTACAATAAATAAATGTTAAAAAAGGTAAAACAAAAGTAAAATTAACATGCATTCTATCAACAGAAAATGGAAATGAGTTCTTTTAAACAAATACTATACTTGTAACCTAAAATGTACAAAATCTAATACAAACATACATAGAAAATGTTAAAACAACCAATTTATAGGATAAATCTCAATTAAATAATTAACTTACTAAACTGAGTTATATGTGGTTAAAGTTTAATATATTTATTACATTGATTGTTTAAAAGGTTTTCAAATATACCCCTTTCCATTTTCTAATGGTAAGTAAATAATAAAACTGTTAAAATCCTGTTGAAAGAAATGGTGTAAATAACAAAATCCATGAAAATTATGGTAATTCATATTCAAAAGTATTATTAAATACAATTTTTACAACTTTGACATCAGGTATTAATTAAATAACTTCTCAACAGGTATTCTAACGAATCAAACGAACTCATACGCTCTCTGCCGTCGTACACTCGCGTCACCCACCCATCAGGGTGTAATCGAATTCGAAACTCACGGTCAACTGTCTCGAGACCAAGCTGCTAAACCTATTTAACCATCATCTATCCCCCGCGTCCCATGTTTTAAAAGCTGACACCCGAACTCTCCTAATTTCCAGGGGTGCTCAACCTTCTATAATCTACGAGTCTGACTTTAACATAACATGACATATTTTCAAACACTTATTAATTTTTCTAGATTCCTAATAATTCTCCTACCAATAACCAAAACAAGCATGAGTGACTGAAAGTTTAATTTTCTCTCTTTTCCCTCCATTTTATTTATTCTGTAAATGTTCTTTAATAACGTTAATTGATGTAAAGATATCCAACTTATTATAAATAACTAAATGCTCTCATATTCAAGGCCTACTTCACTAAATACATTATGAAAATTAAATATTAATAAATTATTGTAAAGTTTTAAACATTCAAAGGTTGACCACATCTGACTTTGAGTGTTCTTGCTCGATTGTATGGTGTGCACGTGAGTGATCAGAGTTAATCGTATAGCTACCTAGTATCCTTTTGTTTTAAATGCTGTGTTTTTTTTTGTTTTATCAAAGTCAGGGTTCGCTATATGCAAATAACGGAGAAAGTATGGAAATTAGAAAATTCGTCATATTATTGTTATTTTCTAATAAGATGTATTTTTTTTAAAATAATAATTTATCTTTATACTTGATTTGCAAGGGTAGGGTTGGTACAATCGCCCCAAAATTTATACGTAGACGTACGTATGAGAGTATAAATTTTCAAAATCCAAGCAACCAAACCCTTCAAATCAATAAAACTTTGTTTTTTTTTTTTCTGTATCCACAGTACCACTTTCCGCTCCGTCTATGAAATCGAGCACCCATATATTTACCTGCGCTATGACGTCACGCTGGCCGCCGCTTATGACTTGCAAGATCACTCGATCGCTAACTACGGATATACTTGTTTGTCACCCGTTCCGCATTTATATTTTGTGTTTCTTTATTTTTAGTTTTTATTCAATTATTTCTAAATTTTCTTAAGTAATGGTATTTCATTTTAACTCATTCTTCATATTATCGAATCTCGAAGACGACCCCCACAGCCCAACCCTAAGTGTGACATAAGTCTTGCTATAAATCACCTAGCAACATTTAACACAAACCTAAACTATCAGTCTATACTATAAATACAGAACCTAAATAATATTGTCAATTGCAATGCAATCAAACGTAATTTTATTTAAATTAAAGATAGTGGTAAAGTGCGAGTTGAACCCATAATTACTATGAACTATGAATCTATAATGGCCCTTAACCGTTTCTAAATTAAATAATCCTTTCAATCAGCCTCCCGGAGTCGGACCTTTGACTTATGTTTTTTTTTCACCCACCGAACTCTTATCACAAAATTATAACTACCTTATATCTAAATCATTATTAAGCAACCAGCTACTATGAGCTATAAATCTTAAAATACCTCTTAACCTTTTCTAAATTCAGTCATTTTTTAAATAACTAGTCACGGAATCGAACCTGTGACTTATGTTATCTTTAACCACCAAACTGTTATCACAAAATTATAACTACCTTATATCTAAATCATTATAAAACAAACACTCTCTATGCCAACCATCCATTTGTTTATAGCTCCGGAATCGACCCAGAGACTATGTTAACTTCCCAACCACTAAGCTATGTATAATTTTTATAATTACTCAATCACCCGTGATGACTTACAATTATCTGACCTTGTGCTTAACTTGTACCGCCTCCCTTGATCAATATATACTGGAATCGAACCAGAGACTATGTTAACTTTCCAACCATTAAGCTATGTATAGCTTTTATAATTACTCAATCACCTGTGATGACTTACAACTATCTGACCTTGTGCTTAACTCGTATCGCCTCCCTTGATCAATATATACTGGAATCGAACCAGAGACTATGTTAACCTTTCAACCACTGGGCTATATATAACTTTTATTATTACTCAGTAACACCTACTGCCTTACAAACTATCTGATCTTGTGCTAGAGTCGAACCAGCTTCATTGATCATTAAATAATACCGGAATCAAACCATGGACTATGTTATTCTCCCAACCACTGAGCTATATGTATAACTTTTATGACTACTAAATCGTTTGAAATAACTAACAACCATCTGACCTTAAGCTAGATTTAAACCAGTTATTTATTAAATATATTTCCGGGATTGAACCAGAAACTATGTCATTGTTCCAGAAATTGAGTAATATATAACTTTTCTAATTAATTATTCGCCCCCATAAATCTCAACTATTTAACCATGTCCTGGAATCAAACCAAGGATTTAGTATGTCTTCCAACCACTGAGCTATTAGCATTATTTCGTGATAGCGAAATCTATATAACTCTGTCCGGAATCGAACCAGAACCTGTCATTCCCTCAGCTACTAAGCTATATATCTTCTATATTTAATTAATTAAACGCCCCCATAAAAAAGACAACTATTTAAGCATGGAATGGATTCAAACCAGGGATCAAATTCACTTTCAACCGATGAGCCATCTGTACAAAATAAAATATAAACGTCATTTTAATAATCAGTCGCCCCATGAAACACAGCTAATCTGCTGTCACCTATCTGCTCACGTAATCGAATTTGAGGCCATATTCGTATTCCAACCACTAAGTCATAGGATACTAAGTAGGGTTTATAATACCAATCGATTATAAATAGAACGGAATTCACGTAAGACTTTGGTTAGGTTTTTTTTTTATCTTTATGACTTATAATCTAATTGTCGTATGGCGGACTTAATGCTTCAAAGCATTTGCTACCAATAAACCATTATATGGTAACTTATATCGTAATTAATCTTAATATTATTAAATTAGGAACTACTTACTTTCTAACCACTAAACTATAGGGTATTTTTTTATGTACCTAAACTAACTATTGACCTAAATAAAATTAATATTAGTAAGTTTACGTTAAATAGATCCGCTAGGAATGCCAATTTAGAATGACATTAAAATGAGCCCATTGTCATACAGACAAGTCTATAATTTATTATTAATTAATATTACCTACACACGTAAGAAATTAAAACACGTAATTACTGAATAGTCCTATTGTGATCAATCTATAATTTAACAAGCTATTATTAATAGTAAATTTAAAAAACAAATTTCTAAAAAACCTGTTACGCAATTAGCATATTTCACACTTGACAAACCCTAAACTGTAATTTATTACTTTTCAACGCAACATTTGGACTTATGGATGCACTTGAAATTCCAACACATTTGTCGCTAATGTTACAAAAGGTCTCCCACGTTCAAGATCTACTACGAAACGATAAAGCGAGTGTTGTTTAAGTTAAAGCTATCAAATTTTGCTTATGGACCAAGATTGTTATCTTTGTTTATCAAATACGCAGAGTGTTTATATGATAGCTCGAGCTAGCAAAACAAAGAATAGAAATATGAACTTAAGCTATTAACTGATTCGACAATCTTGAACAAAGAACTAAACTGTGATCTTGTTATGTTTATTTGACTGAAATGAAATGTGATATAACTAACAGAACACCTGCATTGATGTATACTAGTTATTCTCAAAGTGGGCGATAACGCCTCTTTGTGGGTGCCGAAGGCCTAGAGGGGCGGTGAGGAGCAAAATTAAAATTAAACACATCGATTTAATTATTTCGTATCGCCGCCCTGTTTGATTGTATAAAACTAATAATGTTTAACATAGGTTTCGTAGGATAGCTCAATACTTTAATTACTTATTTGTGAAAACAAAACCATATCGGAAGCAAAAGGAAGAGACCGCAATATAATGTAAAATAAATTAAATATGAATTTAGTGAAAATACCACAAATCCCTCTTCGCTTTTGTGCCTTCTTTGTCTAAAACATTTCCAAATAAAGCGATAAAGCCTATTTGATTGGGCGTTAAAAAAATATTGTTATTTAAAATAGGCGGCAGGCAAAATAAGTTTGAGAACCTCTGTTGTATACAATACGCATTCTTTGGCACTGGACTATTCTAAAAATAGCTTTACCTATTAGTATTTGGTGTGTTGTTTCATCAAAGTAATTTGTGCCCTCTGTACATTTAATTTACGTAAATTACGTAATCAACATTCACACATTATTTTCCGTAGAACATATAAAACCCCTACAATTAAGTAATAATTATAAATTAATAATATAACAATAGTCGCACAAAATTTAATTAATTGTAGTTCCTATGACCCTGCATATGAACATGTTTGTACATTGAACTATCCAATATCGCCCCCATTACTTTTGCAACACGTACGGAACCTATTAAAATGTTATATCAAATTATGGTTTGAAAGCTAAATCAAATCTGTAACTTATACTTATTGTGTTTTTTTTCTAAATCTCAACTTTAACTATGCCGTAAAATAAACAGGACCTATGAATGAATCTATTTTCATTGATTTAAACTATTCGTTTTATGATCTCTACTCCCACTATTCCAAATTCCTCAAATGCGTACACCAACAAACTCAGATATCCTCAAATCAAACATCCACGTTTTCAACCTCTTTCCGTTACACAGACAACAATTGTAGGCTGATAAGCCTACTAAAAACATGAACCAGTGTTTTTTAAGATCCTGGTCACGGCACCAATTGTAACAATTCCCCCTTTCTCCAAAATAATATACTCTGTATATAAATAATTATTTGCTTAACTAACCTATTTGGTTCTTTCTTTAGAAACCTAAATTGGCAGTGTGATCGTCTAGTTCAAATGGCAGGACCGTGCGTTGTGATTATAGTAGTGAACCAAATTCTTTTAGAGGTACGTGGATGTTTTAATTAAGTTTCTCTAGAGTTTCCTGGGTGTATGCGCATTCAAGGAAGAGAAAAGTGAAGCCCCGAAGGGCCCTGAAGAGCCCCACACCAAACGCTCATATTCAGGAGTGGTGACCATATGATAAACGTTATCCCAAAAGCAATCTGTCACCTCCATGAGAATAGGACCTACCTGAAAAACGCATTTAACGTAAATTATGCGCAAATAAAGGGAATAACTGAGCCTAAAGATATTTAATATAAAATACTAACTACTTAAACTTAAAATCTACCTGACTTCATGTAAAGTCAACCAAAGGTACGGGGTCCCTAAGATAATTACTTATCTGAAAATGTTAAATCCAAAATGATACAAAGTTGATCCAACAACACCCATGACAACTCTTATAGATCTATCCTGAAGACTTCGACCTATGTGATGTCATCGGTATTACCACAACAACCCGCATCACCCGGAATCAACACTTTCAGTTATACTTTGATAATATACTAATGACCCTTTTATAATACAAGTCGATCCAAAGATACCCATGACTTCTTTATAGGGTGTTTGAGATGTGACCTAAAAGCCATCGATATCCCTACATCAACACTCATTGCATGGATTTAAAACGTTCAGAAATACTTGACCCTTGGTAGTCTTCTCACGATAGTCGGAAGTAAGAGACAAAAATTATTTTAAAATATTTAAAATTTAAAGTACAAAATTTATATTAAATTCTTTTCTCAGTTCTGTGGATATAGGAATATGGTATAAAGGATTTAATAAGGATGGAAGCCTAAAAATAGCCCATTCGCTAACTACCTACTTACTAATTACACCAAAAACCTAAATGAATGGAGCTACCTTTAGAGTGAGGGATAAGACAGAGATTAGGATAGGATTAAGGGTTTCCCTACCTAACAGTACCTCCAGCTAAACTACATATTTACGAACCTAGAAATCTTAAAAAAAAACGATTTCAAAAATAAAACGTCACAAAATAATAAGCGCTAAAAAAGTAATCAAAAACCGTACAGGTACCGGTAACCCGTAATCAAAACCGTCAAATAAAACAAATCAATGAATTTCAGTACGTAAAATACACTCAAGTGAGTACAATAAATAAATGTTAAAAAAGGTAAAACAAAAGTAAAATTAACATGCATTCTATCAACAGAAAATGGAAATGAGTTCTTTTAAACAAATACTATACTTGTAACCTAAAATGTACAAAATCTAATACAAACATACATAGAAAATGTTAAAACAACCAATTTATAGGATAAATCTCAATTAAATAATTAACTTACTAAACTGAGTTATATGTGGTTAAAGTTTAATATATTTATTACATTGATTGTTTAAAAGGTTTTCAAATATACCCCTTTCCATTTTCTAATGGTAAGTAAATAATAAAACTGTTAAAATCCTGTTGAAAGAAATGGTGTAAATAACAAAATCCATGAAAATTATGGTAATTCATATTCAAAAGTATTATTAAATACAATTTTTACAACTTTGACATCAGGTATTAATTAAATAACTTCTCAACAGGTATTCTAACGAATCAAACGAACTCATACGCTCTCTGCCGTCGTACACTCGCGTCACCCACCCATCAGGGTGTAATCGAATTCGAAACTCACGGTCAACTGTCTCGAGACCAAGCTGCTAAACCTATTTAACCATCATCTATCCCCCGCGTCCCATGTTTTAAAAGCTGACACCCGAACTCTCCTAATTTCCAGGGGTGCTCAACCTTCTATAATCTACGAGTCTGACTTTAACATAACATGACATATTTTCAAACACTTATTAATTTTTCTAGATTCCTAATAATTCTCCTACCAATAACCAAAACAAGCATGAGTGACTGAAAGTTTAATTTTCTCTCTTTTCCCTCCATTTTATTTATTCTGTAAATGTTCTTTAATAACGTTAATTGATGTAAAGATATCCAACTTATTATAAATAACTAAATGCTCTCATATTCAAGGCCTACTTCACTAAATACATTATGAAAATTAAATATTAATAAATTATTGTAAAGTTTTAAACATTCAAAGGTTGACCACATCTGACTTTGAGTGTTCTTGCTCGATTGTATGGTGTGCACGTGAGTGATCAGAGTTAATCGTATAGCTACCTAGTATCCTTTTGTTTTAAATGCTGTGTTTTTTTTTGTTTTATCAAAGTCAGGGTTCGCTATATGCAAATAACGGAGAAAGTATGGAAATTAGAAAATTCGTCATATTATTGTTATTTTCTAATAAGATGTATTTTTTTTAAAATAATAATTTATCTTTATACTTGATTTGCAAGGGTAGGGTTGGTACACTCCGTAGCCGAGAGGCGAGTACGCCGGACTTGGCTTCGCCATCTCTGAGGTCCCAGGTTCGATTCTATGTTGTTCTATGTTCTATGTTGGGTCGGTACGTGTGTTGTGGTACCGTCGTTATTTCTGATCTTTATCACAAGTTCTTTAGCTACTTACCTTAGGATCAGAGTAATGTATGGATGTGATCTTGTCCAATATTTATTTATTTATTTATACATCACAATGTTTTTGCCTGTTAGGTCTGCTCTTGGACAGGAAACTGGTTAGTAAACACTAAACTAAGTTATGTACATGGACTTTTTCTTATAATTTCATAAAATTCTTATATATAACCAAACCTTTAAGCTTCAATTTATATTTGTCACACAAAGGATCGCGACAATTTCATCATCATCTATAAGGTCAATCCCGGTTGCGTCCAAAGCCATTGCTTTGGAGCCCAGGGTCCGCTTTCCTTGATTTTTGATTTGCTCCTCCATTTCGCGCGGTCTTGAGCGTCTCTAGTTGTGAGATCATTGGCACGCATGTCAGCCCTCACAACGTTAAGCCAGCATTTCTTGGGTCGACCCCTTTTGCCAGGACCTGGCGGTGGCGGCATGGCCAGACATTTGTTTCCTACGTAGCTTGCCGATTTCCGCAAAACATGGCCGTACCAGCGTAGGCGACTCTCCTGCATTTTGTCTGCAATATCACGGACACGAAGGCTACCGCGGATGCGCAATTTCCTCACGCGGTCCTTACGCGTGACTCCGCACATCCACCGCAGCATATTCATCTCCGTGACACGCAGCTTCTGCTTGTGTCGCTCAAGTAGCGGCCATGCTTCGCTGCCATATAAAAGGACAGGTCTAATGATGGACTTATAGATCTGTCCTTTAAGCTTAACCGGCATTCTGGGGTCACAAATGACACCAGTCACCTCTCGCCATTTGGCCCACGCAGCAGCAATGCGTGCTTTGACGTCGCAATCGATGTCTCCGGACGCGTGAAGTACAGATCCAAGGTATTTAAACTGGTCCTTGCGCTCGACCTTGTCTCCACCTATGCGAACGGGTGTTAGATCTGTAGAGTTACAGGCCAGGTACTCGGTCTTCGCCACACTGAGACCACCGCTCTCAAGCGACTGCTTCCACTCGTTCACCCGTCTCACCAGCCTGCCCCTGTCCGCGTCCACTAGTGCGATATCGTCAGCATACATCAGCAGCCATGGTGGCTGCTCATGTGAGTCTCTGATGCTGTCTGACACAACGTCTAATATCACACTGAACAGAAACGGACTGAGGACGGAACCCTGGTGTACTCCGACGGTGATGGGGAACGGTTTGGTGTCGCCAACAGCGGTCCGAACCATAGAATCGGAGCTGCGGTACATGTCTCGAATAATGTCAATATATGCCTCGGGGACCCCTTTGGATCTCAGTGCCCACCAGATCACCACTAAGGGAGGGACCCAATCGAAGGCCTTCTGCAGATCAAGAAAGAGCAAGTGCAGAGGCGTGTTCTTCGCCCTGTATCTCTCCATGACGGTCCTTAGGGCGAAGACAGGGTCCATAGTACCGTTGCCAGGACGAAACCCATATTGACACTCCGAGACATCGTCCTGTCCTGTCCGTCACTGTCGGATCCGGGAGTCTACAATCCGCTGAAGGAGCTTCATGGTGTGGGACATGACCTTTATACCGCGGTAGTTGCTGCACTCTTGCACTGATCCCTTGCCTTTGAAGACCGGAGTAATAATACTCATTCTTCATTGGCTCGGGATCAGCCCGCTTAAGAGTATGCCTTTACAACCTAAAGGTAGGTTAGGATGTCCACACCAAGAGGGCCCATCGCCTTCCAGGCTTCGATTGGGACTCCATCGGCTCCGACAGCTTTACGATTTTTCATGCGGCGAAGAGCAAACTGGACTTCTTCAGGCGTTACCGGTGGTACTAGTCCCTGATTCGGAGGGAGGTCCGGTGGCTGCACCTCTTTGTGCTGCTTATTCAGCAACTCATGGAAATAAGAGCGCCATCTTTCCTTTACCGCGAGGTCCTCGTATAACAGGTTGCCCCCAGGGTCTTTAACACAGCGACACTGGGAAATATCCTGTGCCGCTTTGACCCTGGAGCGCGCTAACTTACAGATTAGCTTTTGCCCCTCAGACGATTCCAACTTGTCATAGAGCGTATGAAAGTGGTCTCGCCTGGCTCTGGCTACAGGTCTCTTAGCAGCGCGTTTTGCACCCTTGTACGCGTCGTGGTCTTCAGGAGATCTGGATGCTTGCCACTTTTTAAAGAGGGCTTTCTTCACCCTAATCTCCTCTTGGACTGAGTCGTTCCACCACCAAGTCTCCTTGTCACATTTGCGTCCGCCCTGAGATAAGCCAAGCACCGCTTTCGCTGCATCAGTGACGGTTGCCTGAATCCTATCCCAGTATTTTTTGGACAGGTTCGCGATCACTACCGTCGCACTTGTCGCCGATAGTTAAGGCGAACTTCTGGGACGTGTCTTTATCAAGCTTCCAATATCTGATTTGGCGTCGGCAGCGCTCGATACGCTTGATCTTGGGCTTTACGCGGAGATCCATGACAAGTAGACGGTGTTGTGCAGCGAGACTCTCACCGGGTATGACTTTGCAGTTGGCCACTTTACCGATGTGGTGTCGCCTGGTGAGCAGGAAATCGATCTGAGTGGCGTGCCTACCGCTCCTGTAGGTGATAAGGTGCTCGGTTTTCTTTTTGAAATACGTGTTCACAATGGCAAGGTCGGCAGCCGCACACGTCCGGAGGATATCCCCTCCTTCTGCATTACGACCACCGTACCCAAAACCACCATGAACACGCTCAAACTCCTCACACCGTTCACCCACATGACCGTTCAGATCGCCACCCACAACAATCCCCTGCGACAACGGGATACCGCTAAGTACTCCACCAAGCAGACCCCAGAACGCCATCCTCTCAGCCTCGCCATAACCGACCTGTGGCGCGTAAGCACTTATCAAGTGGGTGACAACCCACTCCGTCTCCTGCAGGAACGCCACGTCCACCCTCCGCCTGAAGAGTACGTCGGCCAACTCCTTCGCGCGTCCGGTTAGCGTGCCAATATTTAAAGTCGCGAAGCGGAGTTTCCGGTGTGGGGCTCGCGTCTTTGGCCGTGCCCGCCCGTGGCACGGTAGCCCTAGCCCACTTGTTACAGGAGTCGGGCGATGCTCCTGCGCGCCGTTTTGCGGCGGCGCCCTATCGGTGACAATTACTTTACAATGACACAAAGGATCGCGACAATTTGTTTCACTATTTAGTTTTTACTCTCTTTCGCTTGCTTCTCCGAATTACGCAAGCTAACCTTTACGCAGAGTGCACGTATAGATCCAATTTTTTTCAGTCCGTTCTGCAGTTTTGCACTGACGTTGACCGGTCAAGTTTGCTTAGATTTATACAGCAACTGAAAAAAAAAATTTCATTTTATATTCCCGTGTCAAAGGTAGTAAGTAGTAAGGTAATTCAAAGTTGCTTTTGAACGAGTAAATAACGGTATCTTTTTCGGTCAAATCAATGCGAATTTTGACAATTCTAAACAATAATCCACTTCATAGTTGAGGTGAGGCCTGTGCCCTGCAGTGGGACTTATTTAGGCAAATTTCCCTTTATAAATAAATACTTTAAAAACTGAAAAGCTGTAATTTGGCATGGATGCATTAATCACACAGACTAAGCTTAAATATAATATCTTAAAAAACATATTTTAATGGTACCTACCTTCAACCACAAAATGGGAATGATTTATTCGTCTATCCCATGGTTTGGGGTGTCGCTCGAAAGGTTGTTCAAAAATATTGTGGGTGTGAAAAAACCATTTAGGATCCGTTTGTGCTTGCTTTAAAGTTTTGTTTGTTTTGTTAAAGTGAAGTGTCAAGTGTCCTCCCTCATCTACCATTTTAGAAATGTTAAAAAATGTACGACTGACGTACGGTATTATAGACATATCGAATTAAAAGGAAAACTATAAAAACTATTTAGCTGCGATAGATGCTACATAGATGAAGTTGACAATTATCTAAAACATGTCCAAGTCCAACACTCACTTGGCCGGTTAATTTTTTTATGTAGGAAAATTAAACGACAAAACTTACCTAGGCTCGTGTCTCGTGTCGTATTGGATAATATACGATGTTTTCGTAGTTCAAAATATAATGGAATCTAAGCCTGCTTTGCTATAGCCACTGGCCGCGCTCTTTCGGGACCAATCTATTATTGTGGACAGGTTTATTGTGGCCAATAAACCAGTATCGGTATTTTAGTGCGAGCCACACGCTGTGCTATTGACATTAACTTAATTACCATTACCTATAATGACGTAAACAGTGTAATACTTTCATAAAAATTTATTTGTCATATTTAATCCTCGGCAAAAAATATTTGATAAACAGTTTCCTAAAATGTATGTAAAATACAGCGGAAACCATCTAAAGGTACCAAATTATTATAATAAATAAATGTAGTAATTAGTTTCATTAAGAATCGTGATTTTGTCGGTAAAGTATATACTATATCAAGTTTTTGGTCTTTCTGATACAGCCGTCAATTTCATCAGTAAGTTTACAAATCAAACGTCTATTATCGCCTAAAAATCAAGTGTTTGAAACTTAAAACCCTCTAAACCTCTTCTGACTTACTAATATTTATGCTAATTACAAAAGCACTCAGCAGAATACAGACGCTTTTATTTATTCTTCTGAAAAGATTTGTCTATTTCTATTAAAAATGAAACAATAAATGTTGGAACTACCCTACGTTTAAAAGTTTTCCACTACTGCGGTGCGTATTTCGTAGATGCCGTGTAATAAAGACGTGGTTTTATGATGTCGCATATAGTGTTTGGTTAGCTAATCGATAGCTAAAACGCCTTCGTACCACAATACAATCAAAATTTGAAGTGAAGCGGTATCTCTACTTGATAGAATTGTATAACTTTGCCTAGATCACTAAACATCATGATTTTTGCTACAAACTGTTCTGAATTACCTTTTCACAGAACAATATGCTTTACTTTATGATATGAATAAGTGTATAGTCATTAATGTAGAGTTCAGTGGGCAATGTAGGTTGTCTTGCAATCATAGTTTTTTAAAAGACGTATTAAATTAATTTTCCCCAATTCACCAAAGTGCACCGTATTTTTTTTTCAACTTAACATAAGTTCCAGATTGCCCGGTCGAAAGCGGCCTGCATCCAGTGGATTCCTGCAACCTTTACCATGTCGTCTGTCCACCTTGTGAATGACCGCCCTACGCTGCGCTGGCCGGTAGTAGGCGTCCATTCTAGAACCTTTCTACAGGCCTCATAAGAAAGGTAAAGGTTGCACAGCGTGCTATGAAAAGGGCTATACTCGGTGTTTTGCGAGATCAAATCAAAAGTAAGGAGGTCAAAAAAGTAAATCAACTTTTTAATTAAATTATTATTTAATTAATCGAAGTATGCGCCGTTGTTATCGATACACTTCCGCCATTTTATAGGCAGATCATTGATCCCGTTCCCATTTAGAAAAAAATCTACGAAATGAAAAAAGAGTCTATGAACTGTTTGAAGGCGGTTTTGACTGCCTCATCAGATTTGAATTTTTTTCCTTGTAAAAAGTTAAATAAAAAGTATCAAAATTTTGTAAAAAAAGTAGTAATCGGTTGGGGCAAGATCTGTAGAGTATTGTTGTATTCTAACTTGGCGACCGTTTGATGAGTGGTCTATCGTTATCCTAAAAAGGAGTGGGCTAGAGCAATTACCAGTCTCGGTTGTGGCGAGCTTTTTCATCATTGTTTGCAATTGTTGGCAATACAAGTCTGCAGTAATCGCCTGGCCTGATCTCAAGAAGCTGTAGTGGATAACACCAGCACTGGTCTACCAAACACTAACCAGAATCTTCTTTTTGGTCAGTTATCACTTAAGGCAAGGTTTTGCCGGTTCTCCAGGGTTAAGCCATTGTGATGAACGCTTCCGATTGTCGTACAGGATCCATTTTTTATCACAAGTTACGATACGGTTCAAAATCCTCTTATTATTGTGACGCAAAGAAACGCAGCAAGCGACGCGTGTTTGTTGGTTTGCTTCAGTCAATTCGTGCGGTACCCACTTTTCGAGTTTTTTGACTTTTTCGATTTGGCGCAAATGGATAAGTATCGTTTTGTCACTTACGCCGTTGGCTGCTGCTAATTCAGAAGTGGTTTGACATGGATCCGATTCCACTATCGCCTTCAATTCACTTGAGTATCAAGTCGTCCACGAGGCTCATTGTATAAATTGAAATTTCCAGAACGGAAACGTTGAAACCAAAAACGCACCGGTTGTTCGTTAGCGGTACCTGGTCCGTACACGTCGTTAATTCTTCGAGTCGTTTCTGCAGCACTGGTGCCACAGTGGAACTCGTATTCGTAAATTTCAATTTGTCCATAGTTGTTGTTCAATAGCAATGTTTATTTTTATTTAAAAACTTCATTGCACAAAACTTTAAAAAGTGTACAATAGGTGGACTTAATGCTAAAAGCATTCTCTGCCAGCCAACCTTAGGGTCATGCAGAAAAACAAGTAATGGGTGCGGTAAAGGTCCGATCTAAGAATTACCTTACATTAACAAATTACGTGGTAAGCTTAATATGATACAAATAATTACCTATATAAATAAAATCAATGCACAATATATATACATATACTACTTATATAATGACTAAATAAACGTACGTACTATAAATAAATATAACAATTATGTATTGAAATATTTATGGAGTTTATTTTTAAAAGATAGTTTTGATTTCGATTTCTTAACATCAAGGGGAAGCAAGTTACACAGTCGTATAGCCCTGATTGTAAACGATTTCGAGACGAAAGCAGAGAGTGGTGGAGAGGCGTAAATAGCTGTAGATTGTTATAAGAACGGAGAGAGCGGTCATGGGAGCCACATAGGTATGAAATCCTATTTTTCAGGTAAGGTGACGATGGATTATTAAGAACCTACGCTGACGAATGGGAAGCCAATCAAGTTGGGATCTATAACAGGAAATATGGTCGTATTTCCGAAGGCCAAAAATAAATCTAATGCAACTGTTTAAAAGACGATCTAATTTATCGGTGAGTGCCTCAGAGAGGTCAGAATAACAGGCATCAGCATAGTCAATGATGGGTATGACAAGAGTCTGCATGAGCATTAGTTTAGTTTTAAAAGGCAGAAAGAATTTTAAGCGGTACAGACTTCTTAAACATATAATTACTTTACGGCTCACTTCAGCTACGTGAGCAGTCCAGCTAAGTGTTGAGTCAATTAAGAGGCCTAGGTTTTTAACGCTAGAGAAATATGGAATAACAGTTCCTTCATAGGCGACAGGATCCAGGTGTGCAGTGTTAATCTTAGCTAACTGTCTAGAACTGCCTATAAGAATAGCCTGACATTTAGTCGGGTTCACTGAAATACCAAAATCACGAGACCATGACGAGATGTGATTTAAGCTATCATTAACAGTTTTGATTACATCGGATATTTCGCCAATATCAGACTGTGCGTATAGCTAAAGGTCGTCGGTATACAGGTGATACGAGCAGCGAAGATTAATTAGAAGAAGCAAGTAATTAGATTAATGAAGACAGAGAATAATAAAGGAGAGAGAATGCCACCCTGTGGTACCCCAGAGGGCACTTTATACCAGCCGGAGGAGTGCTCTGTCTTGATAGACTGCTGGCGACCACGTAAGTAAGACAAAAACCATTCCATTGCCGAAGCAGAAACATTTAAATGTCAGATTACAGCGAGGAGGAGATCGTGATCCACAGTGTTGAAAGCATTTGAGAAGTCTATCAAGACAAGAACAGTAACCTTAAAGGCGTCCATTCCTCACCTGATATCCTCCGTGACCTTCAGCAGAGCGATCGTTGTACTGTGTGCAGGACGAAAACCTGATTGAAGAGGATTCAGTAGATCATTCTGGAAAAGATAAGTAGAAAACTGTCCTAACACACAAGATTCATCAATTTTGGACAGAAAGGGTAGAATAGAAATGGGTCGAAAATGGCAAGGTGTAGTAGGATAAGGGACCTTGGGGAGTGGACGGACGACAGTTTTACGTCATATGTCAGGGAAATGGCCAGAATCTCAGTAATTGATGATGTGAGTGATGACTGGCAAAAATTGCTTCAATAATGGCGCTATCATAAGACGACTAATCTTATCCACTCCGGTCGCCTTAGACGTAATAGTCAGAATTTTTTTTGAGATGATGTCTTCGGAAACAGGGGTAAAGGAAAAAGGGACTGTATCTGGTACAGGGAGAGCAGCAATATATGCTAAAGTGTTAGCTTTAGTGATTGCATTGAGTGTTGGTAGATCTGTAAAGTGGCGGTTGATATCATTAAGATTTGTAGAAATAGGAAGATCATCGGATTTAGCTCTACCAACACCGACTTAAGAAATTTCCAGACATTCGAAGCAGAAGAGTTATGAATTTCATGGTGGATATGATGACGTTTGGCTGTTCGTATCATCTGGTTGCACCGATTACGCGCTGATTTATACGAGGCCCAATTTTCATTTCATTAGACCTGCTCTTTTTAAAACTTGTTAAAGCTCAAACAAATGAAATACGAATTTTAAACCAATATTTTCTGGCTTTATTTCGAAATAAATTTCAGTTTGGAATTCCTAATCAAACGCAAGATATTTGATGTTAAAGTTGCCAGTATTGAGTATCGGCAATTAAATATGTAAGGACCTAATATTAATAATGATATACCGTACACGGCGATATGAATCATTTATGTAGATTAATAGTACGATTAAATACTATTACTTAAACTAGTATGCGTTATGAGCGTTTGTTTATAATTTGAGTACTGCCAGTAAATGTACTGTGGTCCTAAGCAAGCGTGTTGATCCTAATCCAATATAGAATGGCACTCCTAGCCCTCGATCACTCTATTCTCGGACCGTATTATGTGTCCCGTCGTCATATGCGATACAGCTCTCACAAGAGAAGGGTACAACGAAATTAATATGTATAAAATTACAGGAAAATATATCGTGGACTAATTAATCTTAGTCAAAATACCTATCAGATGGAGCAATATAAAAAAAGAGATAATCTTTAGGAAAAAAGAAAATAATTCTTTACTATTTATTTAACCTGATCTCAATTATAGTAGATGTATATTTAATTTGCCGTGTTGGGACGGCCGTAAAGAATACACTTCCCCACCGCCAAAAGGAAGCGTGTTGTGAGAGGCAACTAATTTCTGTAGCACGAGACGCCAACCTGCCTGCCAAACGTGGCTAGTGTTCCCCCCGATAATAAGTCATTGGGGGCGTTTATTTAGCAGTGGACGTCTTATGGCTGAAATTATGATAATTGTAATGACGTAACTTTAAGTTTTTTTAATAATGTTGCACCCTTTTTTAGGGTTAATGTTATGGTACTGTAAACTTCTTTAAATATCATCTACCCCCACATGATTGCAATAAACGGTTTGATTTTGAGTTTGAGTTTTGAATGGAGGTAGGTATACTTTGTATTGCGGGGGTAAACTAATACTAGTTCATTACACATGTCATGATAATTTCATGAAATTAACCATCGTAGAGTTGTAATAGTAGTAGTATGATAATATGATAAAGCGAGCCAAAACTAACTATGTACGAGTACCTATATGGTTTAAACATCAAAGTTTGATTGTCAATCCACTTTTTCCATGGCCAATATCATAAATGTAGGGTGGCCATGATATTAAAGGTGTAATAATAATTATAAATGAAGAAGAAACATATGTACGCTAATAAAGAAGGAAGTTATGTATTCTAAATAAAGAAAAAACGTATGGTTTGCTCTTGTAAATAAAACTGTTGAATTGTATTAGATGATAGCACATGTTCTAGCTTGATGACACGTAGAATAATATTTTTTCTATTTATGTTTCCGTGAAATTATTATTCACTCCTCATTAACTGATTCTGAACTCTACGCAGGCTAAAACCGTGGGCAGAGGTTAGTGTATGATAACTATGATTACTCGTATAATGTGTTAACGATATTGTACGGCTAATTAAATCTACCAGAATTACTTCGTTAGTAGAATTAGTGTAGATCCCGAGATAATTCAATGCTATGTAAAATTTTCGTCTATTTAACAATCACAAAGTAAATAGTTACCCTGTGATTATACTTACTCGTTAATTGGAGCTTACTTGGGAGAACGAATAAATGTTTACATAACAACGAAACGGTCTGAATGGCAAGATGAGTAACAAGAGCACTGTCTGTAATTAACATAGTAATTATAGGCGTCTAATTGCCTTCAGTGTTCATGCCTTGAGTATCAAACGCGCGTGACGGCGCGTAGCCGTTTGACAGAATAATATGACATTTAATTAAAGCTATACTTCCCGACGCGACCGAGCCTTGTCCTCTGTGCCCAGGGTGTTAAGTGCAAATGAATATTGACACGAGCACGATGAAGCGTAACAAAACGATGTTTTTTTCACACGCAAAGCTCACGGTTAGTTCTCACTTGACACGTTGTTAAATCTCGTTTGAGATGATGCGTAGACGAGACAACATCATCTCCTAAAGATTTCACGTGGAGGGGCGAAACACGACAAAGTTTTTATATGTTGTTTAGTCGCATACAATGTGACATATGTTTGAAGTTTACCTTTACGGGTATTTGTTCACAGCGTGATTGGCGTCATATACTTCATCATCTTATCAGCATTTAGAAGTCCACTGCTGGGCGTAGGCCTCCCTATGGAACGCCACGGCGGGCGGCTCTGGGCCGTTTGCGGCTTCCCGCAACCTTGACGAGGTCGTCCATCCACCGGGTGGGTGCTTACTGATGCTAGCATAACTGAACTGAAATTAAAAGCAAATACTTAATTACATTTTTATATATAATTTATTAAAAACTTATATTAGCTTCACTTGGAACTAACTATGTAATCAAATCTTGTGAGTAGTTTAAAACTTATACTTTTAACTGACATATCGATTTAAAAATATGTAAGTAGGTATTTGGCAATCGGATGACAATAAAATAATTTGACACCATCGTGCTGATCTGATGATGGAGTCAGGAGGTAGACAAGTTCAGTGCGTATAAATAAAATTAACTAACTGATGTCACTATAGTTCTATCATTTCGTTATTACTAAGAAGTTAATGAGTTGGTTTTTATATATAAAAATTGCATATTATAGTATAAATAAACTAAGGAATACGAGAACGAAGTCGCGGGAAATAGCTAGTACTCTTATACATATAGACAAATCAACAGTGTAATGAATATTTATCAAAATTCATTACAATGCTAAGCTGACCTTTTCGACACATCTGATTGTCTAATATTGTTTTGTGAAATTTTTTTTCTCTTCTGTGTCGAATAAACGTTTCTTTCTTTCTTTCTTTCTTTCAAAATGATATTTTACATATTTTTCTCGAGACAACGTTTTATCGAGACAGTTTGATTAGCTCGCTACTGCAGGTTCGGCTTTTTAGTCGTGACGTGCCTAGCATCGCACGAGTGGTACACGGTGCCTGCACCATGTTATAAGTTCGTAAAGAAATATTTTAAACAATATTTCTGTATAACATTGTTTTTTATAAACAAAAATCTTGTAAAAAATATATTTTTAACTTTCTGTATGCTAGCTTTCATGCTTGCTCGCTTGCTTTCTTCGTTGTATGCGTATTTATTTGTTTAGAGAAAAAAAAAATTACGTGCATCGTTTACCTTAAAAAAATGCAGTAATTAATTACGCATTGTGAATTTTATGTATCAATAAAATTACTTAAAACTAAAATAGTAAGTCTAGTTATTTATTTGATTACTCAATACAATTAATTTTAATTTTAAGTATATATTTTTTTAGTTATATCTTGGAAAACCCAAACACGTTCTTCTCGATACGAATATAATTTCGGGACTACTTCAGACATAACGCCGAGAGCGTGACATTAAGTGACAATTAATTAGTGCTTGCAGACGTGTTAATGAATGATATTTTTTCATGATATGAGTAATTTAAATTAACATTTGAAAAATGACATTGACATCTTATAGCACGAAGGTCAGTGGGACGCTAGCGGGCCAGAACCAGTACTAACTATTATTCGTGCGACTATTTTGGGGACTTTGTATCAAAGCTTCAGTATACATGGTTACATTTGCAATGTAACCCTGTATTGATGATATGAAACGTCTATTATTATGTCTATTCAGGAATGTATTAAAAATCAAAGAAATATTTCATAAACAACTTTTCAGAATATTATTTATGAGTCATAATCATCGTATTATAAAAAAAAAACTATTAATACCATACGCTTATACCATAAGGTCGTCTTACAAACGTATTTGTCAAAACGGTTCTTTTCGTTTCAATTAAAAACAATTGATTTTATAAAGTCCAACTGGCTAAATCTACTAATTGAATGCAAATCTCTGTTTTATAAATGGTTACTACGATATTTTATATCTGTTATAAAAGTTAACGAATCGTGTTGCTGCAATTGACAAATTGAAGTAAATGAAATGAAGAATCAGTTTATCAAATATTAGTCTTATATAAATAATCTCAATACATAAATTGGTTACTTAGCAACTAACAAAATACCAAAATAACTTTTTTTTAGGCTCGAACCAAAGAAGTAATATATTCTACCCTCCGTATTAGTAATTATCACTGTGCCACGGTTTTTCAATAATCATAAGTATTGTAAGTTATCCCTGCCACCAAAATGTTCAATACGTCACCTTAATTGAGCTTTTATTATACAGTCAATCCCTTTAATGGGCGATCAAATAATAATAGAAACGTGTAGCCTTTCGTACATAACACATTAGTAGGTAACGTAAAGGTCCTTTATGAGTTAACTTGGCGACTGTTGGGTCTAGTCGTTTGTGCTACGGACGACAAAGCCAGGCAGTCGCGGACTTGATTTCCGCAAGAAGCAAATGTTTGTAAGATGAGCACGAGCATTTTACCTATATTTAAGTATGTTTATCCGTTAACTAATCACCACAGTACAAGCAAGTTTGAGGCTACATAATTAATGTGATTGTTATTATAATTTATTTAAACTTTCTTGAATACTTACAAAAGCCTTCTCTACGAATCAACATCGAATTTGTGAAAAAAATACTAAATAAATAGTCGACCAGCTGTTATGGGTTCCATGGGAAAATTAATTTTTTTTGTGAAATACATGCCTCAGCAAAAGGTGTTGTAATTGAGCAGTAAAATCAAGTTTAATTTTCTTCGCAATATTTAAATAGAAGTTGAGTATTTCATTATTTTCCGAGCTACACCAGTATTATAACTTACAAAGTACGAATAAGGAACAAGGTGGAATAATAAGACAGTCTGCAGTAATAAGCCTCGTGTTCCACACGTAAGAAATGTATCTCATATTATACAAAGCAAGGACACATTATTTTTATTTTCCATTTCCAGCTTAGTTTTTCGCGAAGAAAATTCTCGAGTTAAATACAAGAATGTAACTTGTTAAGTTTTAATTGGTGTCTCGTTTTTAGACTTCGAGTGTAGAAGTAGTAACTAGACACATTGATAAAAATAAACATTCGTCTTTTTGCCTATTGGACACGCCCTTATTTTAGAGTAAGTAGATTTTGGTTTTCGGTTACTTTATTTTTGTATTAAATCATCATCATCATTTCAGCCATAGAATGTCTACTGCTGAACACAGGCTTCCCCCAATGACTTTCATCGGGATTGCCAATACTCGCCTCGCTTGGCAGGCGGGTTGGCGAGCGCAGTTTTTGATAACATTTCGCACGCAGACACTGACCACATGGCACTTGTATCATATGCACTAGAATAATATTAAGTAAGATTGTAAAAAGTTGTCATTAAGAGATAATAATTTTAAAAAAGTATTGTTTTGTAAAAATAAATCAAGTTTAATAGGTGTCAGAACAAACGCCAAGTCATTGTTTTGAATTAACGAGCTAACATCCTGTTAAGTTGTATCTGACAATGAATTTGCTTAGCACAACTACACCCAAGCCAACTTAAAAACAATTGTATTTATTTAATTGACCCGAACTGGGAATCGAACCCGGAACCATTTGCATTAAAAGCAGAATTTATTATTTTAATGCAACGCTATACAGTTTGTAAAAAAAGGGTAACTTAAAAGTTGTACATCAAGTTTACTTGTAACAGACAAATTTTTGTAAAAAACATAAACTCAAAAAAATTACTTTGTCCGTCAATATCACCAGCCAGTCCTTGCCCAGGTTTGGTAAAAAAGAAAAAAAATATCGTAAAAATGGGTATAATTTGTAGTATTCGGCTTCATTAAGATTTTTTTTACATTATACAAACCCTACCATTAAGGTGAAAATGATCCCGTGAAGCTTAGTCTGTTTCCTATCTGTCAAATTTTACAGAATCCGCGTACCGTACCAGTAGGGATCCTGTATTGGTTTAAGTCCAAAACAGTTGATAAATGGAGTAAATTCTATATAAAAATTAATATCTGTTTACCTTGGTCACCGCATCACGCGTGAACGGATGGAACAATTTCGCTAATTCTTTTTTTGTTGTGTTAATTATGGTCAGAAGAAGGTTTTTTTAAAAGAAAAAAAGAGAAAGTTGCGCAGAAATTCCTTTATAAATAAACTAAAGACCACGCGAACGAAGTCGCAGGCAACAGCTAGTAATTATATAATGCATAAGTGTTAACTAGTACCTATATTATAAGTGACTTCATATTCCAGCGCTGCTCGCTCAAAAGCGTCACAACTCAAACAAAAACTCATAACGAGGAAAGTTCCCGCTGACATTGTCGTCGGTACGCACTTATCAATAACGGCTGTTAGCTATTCAGCTGCGCGTACGAGATGAATAGCATCTCATATTAAACTGAATTCAGGGTTCATTGATTTCCAATTTGTACTAGCCATGCAAGCTCGAGTGTGCTTGCAAATAATCTCGATACCGTCCTCCTGTCGAGCGTGGTGTAGACAAACCAATTTTATTCATATTCACTCCGCCCTCTCGTAAAAAAATTATATCGTTTTCTCGAAATTCATTTGCGATATTTTTATTAATCTGCCAATTGCAATCGAGCTTTGCTGACCACTCATCCTTCTTAACATTTGCAATCAGTCTTTAAAGGGCTGCTTACCACTTCCATCGTTTTATGCAAGCATAAAGATACATTGAACCGTTCAACAAAAATTGCCGATAATTGACCTAAATGCGTACAATACTCGGTAATTCTGAGAAAGCTTTATCTTTACTTTCGAAATATAATAATTAAAAAAATAGTAAGTATATTGTATATACTATCTATTTTATATAGGTATAGCTAGATATTCCACTATTTACCTATCTAAAAAACCGGCCAAGTGCAAGTTGGATTCATGCACTGAGGGTTCCGTACTACCGTATTTTCTGTCATTTAGTTCGGTATCTTAAGCGCGAGCACGACTAACACAGTTTGAAGATCAAATAAGATTTGATGCTTTCCCTCGTAACCAACCTCATCTTAAATTGATAACTGCCGAATGGGGTCCGTTCTTTAATAGCCATATTAAAAAAAATATTAAAAAACATATTATTGCACTTCATAATGGGTTCTAAACAATGATACCACATGCTAAGGATCGAAAAATTATATTTTGTGTGTTGTAATTCTCCCCTTTTAGAAATACCTCTAATTAAATATTCGGTTCTGGACTTAGTGTTCAACATTTTTCATAAAATGTTAAACTTATTTCAGCTAGAAGCCCTTAGCATAATTATATGAACGAGAGGAATGACAGAGAGAAGAGTGACTAATATAGTTTCCGTTTTGCCCTTAGTGTAAGGAATCCTAATTCAATTTTCGCTTGATATTTACATTTATAGTTATCTGATTCTCTGTCCAATAGTCATACGGGTAAATCAAAAGACTTGCGGTCCAAAGGGCAAATCAGCCTATAACAGAAACTTACTTAGCTAAGTAAAGAGACTGAATGGGGCAAGGCTCCTGATTTGCAAGGCTCAGGAAGGGCGACTCGCAACCTTAGTATACCCATAAAGATGGTAGAGTTTATTTGACATTATTAAACGCTATCAAATATTTTACTATGTTACGGAATTCGATTTAAACAAGAAAGGGAAACTCACCCATATAAATGTCATCAAATAAATAATTATTAATATTGGACAACATCACGTACCTACATTGCTCTAAACCTGTGCTAAGTAGCTAAAGCACTTATGTTACAGATATCCGAGACAATATAGAAAAGCTATTTTTATACACTGACCGAACAAAACCCAGGACCTCAGAGATAGCTACTTCACGTCCGGTATGCTCGACTCCCAGCTACGTAGGTCGTCAATGTTAAAACTAGAACCTGGCTGTGGTTTATATTTATCTTATTGGATCTATCAGATTTTTTATTCTGAGTATACTTGCACTAAATTCATGTTACAAGGGAAAAGGCGCAAAATTATCTAACCCCAAACTAAGCATAGCTTTTACTATGGCGACTGAATTACATAATACATTTATAAATATACTAAGGTACACATGCTTGTGCTCACCTTGTGTAGCCCGGGAGGCGAACCGCCAGAACAGACGGTCGTCAATTGTTTTAACTAAGCTGGTGAAGTAACTTTTTTCAGACAAAAATGACACTGAAGCCGCGTTCATGAAATAGGTACTTAGGCTTCAAGAGGTAAAAAGTTAAATTTGGGTCGATCACACCGAAGTGCATCCTTCAAATGGTCGTCCAGCCGATACACGAGAATTGCATCAGTACACCGTGCACTGTGAACTACCTACGTACGTTATATAGAACGAACAAGGGACTTGACAAGACAGTTCAAATTTAGAAATGTGTTTTCGTTTTTAGGTTCCGTAGTCAACACAGAACCCTTATAGTTTCGCCATGTTTGTCGGCTTAGTTCAAAGACTCTTAGTACTCGAAAGCTGTAATTTGGCATGGGTATACATATTAATTACGTCGACTAAGTGGTAAAATAAAATCTTGATAACTATTAAAATATTTTTGTGGGTTTTGCATTGTTTGCAACAATAGAATTTAGAAGTTTTGAATGTTTTGTGATTTTAATTTTAGTGCTTGTTATAATAATATAGGAGTCAAGTTACAGTTTAGACAATTACTAATTAAGACTTTTTAAAATGAAATACTAAAATATGAAATAAAATAGAAAACCTCGTGGCTTAAAAGCAGCACCGAACTTAAGCATTGTCGAAATTGTTATCAAAATTTCATTCAAATAACTACAGGTAAGTCAAAAGATTACAATTGTGAATTGAGTTATGATTTAATAAATGGATCGAGAACTGTCATAACATCAATTGCCATGTCCATACAGCGGTATATACAGGGTAGCTACGGAACGAGAACTGTCAGAAAAAATATTAAGCAGGTACTACATTCTAAAAATCTGAAAAGACAATTCGTTTACTAAAATGGTTAGGTGGACGTAAACCGCACGGTAAACATTATTTCAGTCGGTAACGTACACGATAAGTGCATTGAAGGAAGCGTACCTACATTGCGAGCGCACGACTCGGTTTCCGGCATGCTTTGGAGACCACTATGCCAGCGAGTACCGTAGCCGAGCCGCATACTAAATGTTAAGGTACCTATTTTGTCGATTGTGGTCGACCGATGCGCACTTAACAAACATTCGCAAAAATATTTAGGTAACATACGAGCGTGCTCATTATTATTAATTGTTTTTGTCAATTTACGAACGATTTTTTCAATACTGCTCTACAAATTTTTACTCCATATACTGAATACTTTATTTTCATACAATTCGGGGTACTTGCACTAATTCGAAGAGGTATAGTTAAACCATTTCTAATTTACTCTTTATAAAAATATATAGTTACTTTAATAAATCAAACTAAGTCGGGTTAGTTACACCATTTATAAGTCAAGAACGGGTGGACTTATTTTTATGATCTTTGATTTGTTAGATTTGTCTCCGCCCCGGAATAGCAGAATAAATATTAAAACATCAAAAAAATCTCGAAAAGCCACGCGGGCTTAGCCGCAGGTACAGCAAGTGGTACATAAATAAAAACTATAAAGGGATTGGTAGGGAAATAGAAATAGTGTTTATTCCATAATGCAATTATGAAATTGATTCAAAAAGTGCAGTCCGTCCGTCCGTCCTTTCTGTCAAGACCCTTTATCTCGGGAACGGGTAGAGGTATCGAAATGAAATTAAAACGATATACTCAGGTCTACAGCTTCTTGAAGATCTTAAAAAACCAAACTTCTAAGTTATGCCGCAAAAAACATATATGGACACTCTCAAAGAAATCAAAATTGATTTAATAGGATACTTCCCGAGAATCATGAAGTTTGCCAAGAAGCAATGTCTTATAGCACAAAGACTCGATTTCCGTTATTGACGAATTATTTATACGTAGGTCACACTATAAGTTTTGCGTAACTTAAAAAAACAACATTTTATAACCAAATTATTATGTTTATTGCTTTTCAAAATACTCTCCTTTACTTTTTAAACATTTGTTCATGCGATCGAACCATTTCTTGAAACAGGAGGACCACAGATCTAAAGGCATGTTTTCTACGTGCTGATTGAACGCTATCACTGCCTCTTCGGAGTTGGTAAAAGTAAAACCTCTCATCAAATCTTTGATTTTGGGGAAAATACAGAAATCACAGGGTGCTAGGTCGGGGCTATACGCAGGATGGGTGACGAGTTGTACTTTTTCGGAAGCAAAAAATGACTTTGTTTTGTTGGCCGTGTGTGAAGAAGCGTTGGCGTTGGCATGATGTAGGAGAAAATGACTTTTGGGTCTTCTTTCGCGAACTTTTTCTAACACCCTGGGTAAACAAATGGTAGAATACACTCGGCATTAACACTCCTTTGATCTTCAAGTGGGATTGTACAGATGGGACCCGTAGCTGAGAAAAAAAACGCGATCATTTTTTTACCAACGTTTCTCGCCTGCCTCACTTTAGTTGGCCTGTTCTCATTTTCCAACACCCATTCACAAGATTGCTGTTTTTTTTTTTCGGGTCCACGTTTCGTCTCCTGTGACAATGTCATAAACAGCATTAGAATGTCCGTGGTCGTACTTCAGTAGCATCTGTGAGCACCATTCCACGCGAGCCCGCTTCTGCTCCGCTGTCAGTTCATGAGGGATCCAACGACAGCAAAGTTTCTGAACTTTCAATTCTTCGTGTAAAATTTCCTGAATTTGGCTCATACCAATCCCCAATAGTCAATCCTCATAGGTAATTCTTTCGCGTATTTTCTTCAATTAGCCGCTTAACAGTAGCCACATTATTTTCGTTGACGGCAGTTGAAGGCCGCCCTTCACGAAATTCGTCATGTAAAGAAACTCGACCACTCTCAAATTCAGCAAACCATCGCCTCACGGTGCTCAAACAAGGTGCTTCTCTCCCAAGAGCATTTTGAAGACGAGCGGCACAGTCTTGCGGAGAGAGAGAACTTTTAAAATCAAAAAAAATCATCGCTCTAAAATCTTTTCGACTTAATTCCATTTTCGTTGCGTACGTAGAACTTTGATGTGTGATAAAAAACAATTGACAAATCATTTCTCGCCAATTGTTTTTTTTTATTACTAAGAAGGTTGCAACGTTCAAATAATATAACATTCGAAATTCAAATAGTTCCGATTAGCTAGAAGTGCAAAACTTCTAGTGTGCCCCATGTATACCTACAAGTCGTTACGGAACCCTCGGTACGCCGAAATGAAACCAAAATATCTGCTAAGCAAGTCTTTTGTTTTCAAATAAAACCCTTTTTTACGAACACGGTGTGTTTTATTAAAGAACGTCTAAGTCTATGGTTCTAGTAATACTGACATTGGTACAACAGGACCAAAAAAATCATGGGTGTTATAAATTACATTTAATATTATAAGAAATGTCGGGAACAATTTGTCAAAATACTTAGTTGAATACTTAGTTAAAATTACACAGAATGTAAAAAAGAAAATGAAATTATGTATAATTCCTTAAAACTTACATTAATAATTAACCTAAACAGAAAATTTGTTCTACCAAATACATTAATAGAAAATTATCTTGTAATACAATTTCTAAAACACTAACTTTTCATAAATTAGTCAGTCTAGTGAACACTTCAATTTAATCTTCTATCATTTAAGACAACTCAAAGGCAAACTAATCTTACCGTGAAAAAGTCTGAAATGATTTTATCACTGCTCCATTTTTGTGTGAATTTCCCAGTAGTGCGATAAAAATTAATATTATTCATGGGCCTTAGTTATCGTTGAACACCGTTTTTGCATATTTGAAATTCAGATTAATGTTTATACAAACGCACCTATCTAACATTTATTTGAGTTCGTACGATCGTGTGGTCATCAAATTCGCGTTAAATTATGTTTTACGGCTGTAAAAGTATCATGATGTTGTTTGTTACTAACCTGTTATTGGTGTACAATCCTATCACTTACGTACGAGTATTACATCAGCATATTTTTCCAGCCATAGGACGTCCTTTACTGAACATAGGTCTCCCCCAATGACTTTCAGATTGGCCGGTTGGAAGCGGCGTGCATTCAGCGGTATTATAGAATAGACGGACATCCATTATCCTTATTATCTAAAACGCTCTCAGCCTTGGACATAAACTCTAAACAGTATTTAAAACGTGTAAATGACTGAGTGATGACCCCATAACAGATCTCAAAGCGCGTCAAAATGTGGGAACATAGTTTCACACATCGAATGCCTAGCCTATAAGGCCCGCCCGCCCGAAAGACGACCAATAAGAATAAAACTGAAGAACCACGATACCGCGAGGCGGGATCGTCCCCGAACGGTCATTTCGGCACGGCGCCCGAAATTGTCACCTCTCCGCCGTCTTCATTTGCAACAAATATAGGGCCCGGCCTAAGCAATAAATTGCTGAATTTACTTTCCCTCTTTCCCTCAGACGTGCTATTTTTCAGGCTCTTTGTTACGTTACAAAAAGGGACATTTAGCATCAATTCTCTTTCTTCCGAATCGACTCGGGGAACGTTGCAGTCGGGCTATCCTTTTATTTATCTCGCGTGAGACGTTACACGGTACAGATGGTATTTTGTAGAAGCCACGCTACTCTGGAATGGCACAATGGTCCGTATTAAATGGCTGAAGTAAATCACTCCCGGGAATATTTAACTTTTTGAAACCATTTTGCTTTGTGAATTCTGAAATTAGAATGTTTAAGGGCAATACATTATAAATGCCTACTTCTGAGCAAAAGCAAAAGCTGTAGGTAATGATTAAGCAACACATGTTTTGTGGTTGTTTTGTTGTTTAAACATTATTTTGTTTAATTTTTGCATGTCATAATAATATTATATTCTCAGGTTTAAAAAAAAAATAAAGCAAAGAGGTTTTCTTAGATTATTGCTCTCTACCTTTTCCGTAAGCTCATTTTTTAATGTTACATTGTCGTCAATATGTTTATTTCAAATTGTATTGGCTTGGTTTTTATTCCATAATACAAAACTAACTCGATAAGGAAAGCCCTAAAACTAATTTCAGAGGCTTTCTTGTTTGCTGTAGCGAAAGTAAAATTATTTTCTCAGAATCCAATGTAGATTTGTTTGAAAGCAGAAATAAGGCTTTTGTTGATATTGTTGTTCGGACAAACTACATTTCATTTTAGTTATTGTTAGCCATAATCTATTAGAGAAAATAATACAGTATAACTAAATCTTTATTCTCTGTTCTTTGCCGCCCGAGGCACAGAAGAACCCAAATATAACATCAATTGCCATGTTCATACAACGGTATATACAGGGTAGCTCGAAAACTACGAATAATCGTAGAACATACATAGGATTGATTCAGATACCTCTCAACACGAAGCACCTAAAAAAAGTTTTTGGACGTCACTTTTCTAGCCAACCTGTATTTAACCATTTTTTTTATACCAGGCGGTTGCGATTCGAATCCCGCCACATGCAAATGTTTTGTGTAATGAGCACAAGTATTGGTACGGTCGGCCAAGAAAGTGGTCTACCAGTTTTGGCAACATTTAATGTAAAATAAATAAAATAATAAATAAATATTGGACAACATCACATACATTGCTCTGATCCTGTGGTAAGTAGCCAAAGCACTTGTGTTACAGAAATCAGAAACAACGACGCTACCATAACACCCAGACCCGAGGTAATATAGAAAAGTTATTTTTCTACATTGACCCGACCGGGAATCGAACCCGGAACCTCAGAGATAGCGACACCAAGTCCGGTATGCTCGTAATAATAATGTAATGTGTAAGTAAAATAGCAATAAGGTTGAACTCATGGACTTAATACCTTTTTAACAGTGAAGAGATGCACAACACGTATTATTTATTTATTTTTGACGTCATAGATAAATTATAAATAGAGCATTAGTCGCTGTCAGAATAATTTTGCATGGGAAAATCAACCCTGTTGTTCTTTGACGCGCTATTTACTTTCTTGGCCTACTGTGCCTTAGTCATAAATATTCAGTATGTGTATCTAGTCGCCATAGTATCCTTTTTTGGGGATAAATAATTAGTATAATTGTTAGAACAATTTATAATTGTATAAACCAGTTTGGCGCTACTAAATAATGGGTGGACCTGTAAAAGCACTTTTATCAAACCAAGGGTCGGTAGTAAATCGAAGTGTCAACCACACGGCCCTTGTGCTTAACAATAAGAGAAATATACAGTCGCTTTGTTTTGTCCTAGAAAGGTTGAAAATTCATTGAAAAAGTGAAGTTAATTTTTTCTGAAACTGTTACTCACTGAAATTTAAAATTGCTTCTAAACAACTAAAAGCTTGATTAAGCAATTGAGAAAAATCAATCCGCCTTAAACTTATTGCATATTCTCTTAATTCTTGAAACCACTTTTATACTTTCTACGTATTTAATGCGAATCAATACCAGAAACATAATTTTTCAATTCAATTCAATTCAATATATTTATTGCATTCTATAATGTTACACAGGTGTTATAATTAGATACATAAAATAGATCATTATAGACCCTGTAGGGCACAACAATAAGATAGGTATTGTGGGCAGAGAGGATGACGCCATGCATAATTAGATCAATTTGTTTATTTTTTTATTTAATTTATAAACAAGCAGTAATATCAATAAACACAAAAAATATGCGCTTTAAGGTTGAGAGTATCAAAATGAAACTGTTGTAAACAAATGTGATTGAATCGGCTAGTACCTGAAACATTTATTATTGAAAGGCTAAAAATACTTCGTGGTAAACAAAGGGAAAAACAAATCAATATCCGAAGCTTATTCTCCTGTAGGTATCTGGGAATCACAGATGTGCACGCTGCACAGTCACTTAAACGCCGTAGTTAGCAGTAAAACCTATTTGGTTATTACACGGCCACGTTAACTTTCAATGAATGAATGCAAAACATGCTGACCGTTTAATATTAACAAATTTAACTACATGAGTTTCAGTTAGTCGTCATGGTCAAAGTCAAGAACCAAATTAACTGTCCACTTCACGGTTTACGATTGGGTCCAAAACTAAGCAAACATCTCAGGCATACAACCTTAAATTGACAAAAAATCTGTTTTTACTGAATTTAAACGCATTTTATAAATTTTTCTTCATTGACCGAACGGGTATGGGTTGCGGGACCTCAGCCCCCCTAGCATGTCTACCAAAACACGATATGATATAATATGATGTAGCGATATATCGACACCAACTTTAAAAATATGAGAGATATAGCCGCCATTTTGAATTTTTATCGAAACAGCGATCTTAATATGTGACGGCGATTTAACATGACAACAACAATATATCTATCATATTTTTACAGTTTGTGTCGATATTTCGCTATATCATATCATATCATATCGTGTTTTAGGGCAGACAGAGATAGCGAGACCCATCGAAATAGAACGCCTAGAACGATAGTTTCCTACAAAGCGGTCTGTCAAAAGTAAGGCAAGAATGACATCTTTGTATGCGTAAGTAAGTCGGAAAGCTCGACGAAACGCACACAAGTAAAAAATAATGTTGCCTGTACATTAAATTTTACCCAAAAATTTTTAACTGCAACGTTTAATTTAGGTTAGTTAGCTATTGACTGCAAGTTTTATTTTAATGGAAGCTTAATGAAACAACAATTTAAAATATTTACAAAATTATCCTTTCTCCTGTCATCAAAAATGACGTAAATATGCAACATTGACAAACATTTTTTAAATGTACAGACAACAGCTCGTCAACCTACCACAAAACGACAAATTTTGTCAATTGATATTGATTTCTACATGTCGGACTTAAAGTTGAAAATCGGTTGAATGATTTTTAACTTTTTGGGTGGGTTGACCTGCCATTGACTGTACAGTTACCAAATCTATAATCTGAATTATTTTCCATAACGCACTCCATAATTCAAACTCCGAGTTACCATTTTGTAATCTAATTTAGGTAAAATAAGAAATACTTAACATTGGTTAAAGTAAAAACCTTTGGATAAAACATAAAATAGCTTATAGCACTAGTGAAACTTGAGTGGCACTTAAAAAGATATCTACAGATAACAAGACCCTTCAGTCAAGATTCAATTCTCATCGCAACGAGTAAAATACTACATTCCAAGAGTAGTAAGTCAGACCATCCCTATTAGAAATATCGGGTGAAATCCGCAGAGTCCGTAGGCGAGATCTTTAGTGTTTTAGGTTACACAGTCTAAAACTTATTTCATTACAATCTTAACTGGAGTTCCGTTAACAAAACGGATGTTTTGATAACAAATTAATTAAGAATAAAATAACAAGTCGATTGTCTGCTTAATATTATCAGTTGAAATTATTTTAGTCGTGTTTTTTATTTACTGAGGAGGTCACAATCTGTCTCAAACGGTGTAGATGTGTGGAGTATGGGGTACAAAACACATACTGTTGCATAATCAATCATTTCTATTCTACGAAGTGTATTTAACGTTAAAAATTGTATTAGAGGAAAAACTCAGTAAAAAAGACAAATATGAAGTTACGTATTCTCACTACCTACATAATAAACATTTGACTTTCCTTTTGGATTGGAACCCCAATCTTGTATAAAAAATGTGTGTTACAAGTAAATAAAAGTATAGAATTTTAATTAGTCTTAAAACATTTATAAAACACGTTTTCATAAGTATAGGACGAGTCAAAACGAATCAGATACTTAGGTATCTAAGCCCTAACTCGAAGTAGATTAAAATCGAATAGTTAGTTACAAGTGAAGCTAATTAAAGCATGTTAAAAAGATACATGAACTTTATTCTAACGCTTTACGAAATGTCCCGTTAAACAGTGTGCTTTTTGAGTTAGCAAATAGTGAGAGGCCACGTTTCACTTCCATATGTCATCACTGGTAATGCCAGCCGATGAGAGATTTAATGTTTTCGTTTGCACCGATTCCAAAAGTAACTTATTAGGTACTTAAGTGTTAAGATTATTTTTATCTTTTTAGTTTTTGAAGTCGATTTTACTTTTTTAACAAAATTAATTATCAAACTATTGATTGGACTTGGGATATTATTGGAGCTGTTACTAAATATACTCTAAATATAAAGTTATTAACGCTAGACGAAAATACAATACTTTTGCTTATTTACTTTACACAAAGAAACCTACACATACGTCCTAAACAAAGCGAAGGCTTGCGATAAAATCATACACTATAATTAATATCTTTAGCTATAGGCTTAGCAGAGCGCCGATAGAAGAAATAAATCTGGTTTATCTCACAAAACGTTTTTACCGGAATCGAGGAGATTTAGGCGAAAAAACATTGTTTCCCCTACCAACGGAAACCTAAAAACTTTAATAGTCGTATAATACAAGTTGGATCGAGTTGGCGTAGCGCCAATTGTTAAACTACCTATAATTATGTATGTTAATACGTGCGAGGTGGTTCAGATAGCGTCTAACGACTTCCTCTGATAAAAATAAAGTTGCGTTGAAATTTGAGTTCCGTAGTTGCAGCTTTATGGCGGAATAGCGTGCTGGGCCTTGCAATCAAAGGTTGCTTATCGCCCTTTATATAGACATTGATTTAATTTACATAGCCATGATCAACATGATAATAGATTAAGATGTTGCTTGTCGAATAATGAGTTAATAAGCTATAATTGCGCTATGTTTTTGTACATTAAAGTACCTACTCGAGTCTAGAAGTCAAAAATAAAAAGTATCTATAGTTTTATTTCTAAGTATCTAGTACGTGACAATAAGTAAATGCTATTTTGCTAAGATTGAAAACGGAGAGACAATTTTTCATTTTTAAAAGTGTTTTTTAAAACTGTTTTAATAATCTAAATAAGGTTTTGTAAAAGAAAACTTGGAAAAGTGGTAAAATGATTTTTGATTGTATATTCTTTGCTACTTCATGTTTAATGTCGTTTCATCATTTCAGCCGTACGTAGTCCACTGCTAAACTTAGGCCTCGCCGAAAAGGAGTGGGGATTGCCAATACTCGCCACGCTTGGCAGGCGGGTTGGCGACCGCAATTTTTTGTAATATTCGCACGCAGACCCTGCTGCCCGTCTCGTGCTACAGGAATGTCGTTTATTAGCCGATTATCATAGTATAAACTATGTATTTTTTTAAATATGAAAGGCACAACTGCAATACAACAATTGGCACAACAGATTACAAAGACATCCAATAAAAAAAGACACAAATTTCAAATCTGTCGACCAATCACAACTACACACAGCTATTTTTAGCAGCTCAAGTAGACAACACTATTTCGTAGTCTAAACAAAGTCGCCTATTTATTCATCGAGAAACATTAACTATTCAAATACTTTTATAACTCTCTTCTACGTAGTTGGATTTAAACTGTTAGAAATCTTAGACTTACCTAAATTAAGTTTGAGGAGGTAAGCAGCTGTTTAATTAACTATCCTTTTTATTTACGTAGGTTGAAGCTACTTTGTTAATCAAACTAAAACAGGATCAGACGAAATTCGTTGAGTTTCGATCTTATAACAGGGGCTGTAGGTTCAAAATCGCAAGTCTGCTTTGGAGCGAATTTTAAACAAAGTGGGGTCCGGAGTTGGAGCAATCTTTTTAAAGTTCCCCGTCTACGTCACCTGTCATGTGCAAATTCAAGCAACAAGCAAATTACGAGTACACTGATGGAGTAATCCTGCCCGATACCAAAAATTGCAACACTTACCTGATTTCTCTGGGGATCTGCCGCGAGCCTTTAGATTTCATTTAGATTCAAATGTAAGTGTTAAAAATAATTTCATTTTTATTTTATTTCATCGGAATGCTCCAATACCATTTTTTAAGTTATAATCTCATGAACCCTTTTTACATACTTAAGAAAAAATAAAAATAATTAAACATAACCCTAATACGATACGATATATTTCCACAGATAGAAATGCATAAACTTCAGACGTCATTAGGATCTTCAGAACACATGTGCAGAACCCAATGTTTCCCATCATAGGAATACTTGATTAGGCAAGTTACGCGAATTTCTGTAACTCGTTTGACGTTAACTTCGCCTCGTCTCAAATGCTAGTAAAGTTTCATTATTAGCAGTATTTCCAGAGCTATATAATTTTAGACTTGCAACCAATCCGGCTCTAGTTACGCTATATAGGAATTTAATTATAATCTGTTGTTTATAGTATCATAGTAGTTATCTATGTATTTATATCAAAGTCGGGTTAGCTACACCATTTATAAGTCAAGAACGGCTGGACCGATTTTTATGATCTTATAAATGATGAACGATTAAAATATCAAGAAAATTTACAAAAAAAAAAACAAGAAGAGGTGGTATGAAGTTCGCCGGGACAGCTAGTTATCTATACCTATATGTAAAACAAAGTCGGGTTAGTTACATCATTTATAAGTCAAGAACGGCTGGACCGATTCAAATTATTTTTAGTTTGTTGTATTTGTATTCACCCTAAATTGCAGAATAACTTGTAAAACATCAGAAAATTGTCGAAAAAAATATCTAATATATACCCTGGCTAGACGACAATGCTTTAGATTGCTGAAATAATCTATTTTTATTATTTGGCACAATTTTTTTTAAATAAAATTTCTCTTCGATTTCCAATATCAACATTTTATTGAGTATTCCTTATCTTTCTCTAAATACTTAAATAAATGAATATAATAAGTATTCACCAACTATCAATTAACATACCATTATTGACGACCATGTGGCAAGGTGGTTCGTTTATGCGCATTTCTAGTCAGCGAATTTTGAGTGCATTAAAACGTTTTTTTACGTAGTCAGCTAGGAACCTATAATGTTTCGTCTTGTCAGGGGGATCTCTCCGCAGTTTAGGTATATTCGACCAGCGCGCCGCCCGAAGCGGCGTATGGCAGGGGGCTGTCGCTCGGCTTGCACGACAGTCGCGGTCACGTGAACGTCGCGCTTGCGCACACTTGAATATATATATATATATTTACTTTTCGACACCCGCAATGGCTTCTAAGCCTAAACGTCAATATAATCCGTATAAAAGTTAAGGTTAGAAATTTTAAATCTGGAAAAAACAATCAAACAATAAATCAAAAGTTAAGCAATTGTAAGATAATTTTGTAATAAATACATTTTATTTCTTTACTTATTTGTATTTTATTTTGTTAGAAATCAATCAATAGCAATTAATCGCCCATCTGTGCAATAAACTAACTTAATATAAATAAGCTGCAGCTCTCAGACTACGATTATGGCGCGTCATTGAAGTAGGTACCTACTTGCAAAAGAGGCGGCGGCAGCCGGTCGTTCTTCTTTAATTCCTTAAGTCATTTTAAGTACTTAATTAGTAACAGTTAAAATAAAAATCCTTAATTAGTTGCCCAGAAACAATATTAGGAACAGGATAGTGTAATGTTTACAAAGGAATACCTACACCCGTGGAAATCGAACACACGACATTCAGATGGAATGTTTATGTTCACAGAATCAACGTTTGTAATGCTTAATCTACTTAGGTATTTACCTTAAAACTATTAAATCAACTAGAGGTACAAAAACTTCTCAAGTGACAACCCCGTGCCGACGTTCGCAGCTCGGTCATAAAACTGGAGCGCGCAAAGACAATTCACAGTTCGCGCGCGGTTATAAGTTTCAATTTTTCTTGCAGGCGGGTCTGCTCAGTACTGGCGAGTCTAGGTATATTTTTATACCTAAACCTGACTTTTGTTAGGGAGTGAATCTTCTGTACGGTAGTACTATTAGGTATTCTGTGGTCATGTCCGCTACGTTACTACAATACTACGATGCTACGACACTTGATGTTACTAGAACATATTGTATATTGCTATATAGCACTACATAATGCTACGACACTAAGATGCTACGAAAGTAAGAGGCTACGACCTACGTACGAGCCTGTGTCACTACGATGCCTCCTTTTTACACAGATGAGCTCTTGTTCACAATAATACGAATGGTGCATTGTTTTAGGCGCATAGACACGTTTGTACTTTATTGACTTACAGTAAAACTTTAAACATCTATTTTTCTCCCCTTTATCTGTAACAGGGCATTTTGCTTTCCCCCATTTTAAGGTTTTGAATACGTGTTACCGAAGAGTAAATAAATACTAAAGCTCGTTTTGAGTTCTGCAAATAGGCCTTAATCTTAAGTATATTAAATTTAATAGACATAGTGTTACTGTTTAGGATTTGCAATCTTGCTACTTGTCATCGGAGTTTTAAGATAATTGCAACATTGCAACATTGCTTTTACAATATTATTATTTATGAAAATATTTTAACAATTTGTTGACCCCACCGACATAATGTCAAATGCAATCAAATAGTTGCCGTCTTAAGTTACAAATTAAAATGCTCTTAAATAGGTTAAATGCTTATTCTAATTTTTTAAAAAACAACGTGCGATACTGTTTTATTCTCATTCGAATTTCCGAGATTCAAAAATATTTTACTATACATACATACCTACTGTAGCCTATTATAATACCCCGCTGTCACTCATCAATATAAATGATGGGCAATTTATGTCACCCGGTCGCGTGTCGCCAGTTGAGCCTGACAGATAGCAGCGTTGTATTGTTGCAGAGCAACAAACAAATATGGACGTCACGCTCTCATAAACGAGCTCAAATATGATCCCTTAACAAATTACCGCCGAAAGAGTAAACAACTTTAAATAATCGAGGTCAACCTTAAAATCTTTGTTAACGATCCCCTGGGACTCGATAAGCTTCCCGGTTTACCTTTACGTATTAATTGAGATTTGGTAAAAGGGAAATGACGCTCCCGTAATCCTTATAGCGATATTTAGGATAAAGTCGTGTGCTTAGATTGAATAAAAAACTAATTTAAACTGTATTCTTTCTGCTGTTTCAGTATCAATTTATCTTAATTTTTTAAATTTTTAATCCTTACATTTTTTTATACCGAACTTGCCGAATCTATGTTTGTGTTCAAGCGTAGTTTCAATAAAAAAGATTTCATTATAGACACCGGGACAGGTGAAACTAAATAAAAGCTTTTAAAAAGGAGTGACTTGACTTGATTTCGCATAGTAGTGACATACAAACTAATAAAATTAGAACCCTCCGTTGTGAAATAATGAAAAGCCAGCGAATAATCCATGGTAATTTTAAGTTTTTTCTGATATAATGATTTCTGTTTTTTTTTGTGAAAGGTTTTGCCTTTTAAAAAATTAAAATTATTTTACGGACAAAGACGAAGACCTATTTTATTGTTTTATTCAATGACTTTCTTGTTTTGCCAAATAAAATAAAACAGATTAATCGCAGAGCCCTTATTAACAAAGCAATTGTTGCTGGGGCTTAATTTCGAAAACCAACAATGGGAAATAAAAATGGAGTGCGCCGCGTCCTCCTCCTAATGAATGAGGAGTAATTTCAGTTTAAATAAAAGAGCGGACAATAAAATACCCATTTAAAAACAGTACGACGAGCAAATTGCCGCGGCATCCAATTTCTAGACAATGAAAGAAAACTGTTAACATCGCTATTCTCATTAAATATGAAGATAACAAAGCGGTAAATATTATTGTATTAAAATGTTTTTAAATACCGCAAGCAATCCAATAAAAACACAATATTACTGTGGCCTACTTACCTTGACCTTCACTATGTCTATTACTTATTAAAATGCTTGTTTCCTAGTTAAAGTATTTATTATTAATGAGTAGTAGTATGAAACATTACAAAGAATTATCTTACTTAATTACTGTTGAATGAATACAGTTTTCTTATCTACAATTTGATGCTGGTAGAGCAATAATGTTTCTCATGAGACAAATACATAGGCAAAACAACGAAATAAATTTAATACTTGCGCCTTCTACATGGCCGTATCAAATGAGAAAAGGGGGCGGCTTTTTTCATTAAGTCCCTAAATTGGTACGAAATATTTCATTTCGATCGAATGATTGGCTCGAGCCCAACTGTCGATGGCCGCCGACAGCCACGACAGCCGCTATCAGATGTTCGAGGTATATGCTATTTTTCTCCACAAGAATACAAATGTCTTGCCAAATTGTCTACCGCCGAACTAGTCCAATTTAGAAAGCAATTTCGCAACCAATTCGTTCTGTAAGCGGATCAAGAGGCCAGCCTTGAATATGGCTATTAAATCGTTTTCGCCAGGCCCACATTCGTCTTTTTAATGCCAACAGCCGACGGTTACAAATAAGATACTCTTGTAGGAACTGCTGACACAAAATTTCTGCATCCTTTTATTATTTGCCATTCTTGTAAAACCAATTCGACCGAGTTATACCTTCGCAAAGCGGCCAACGTTTTTTGAAGAAAAATGACTTATTTTCCTTGATAACTAAAATTAACTTAACGTTTATGAACGGTCCTTATAGATGAACTTTTGACCCAGATCCGGTGCCTTATATAAGTAAAATCTTTCGGAGTACGTGTTAGTTAAAACTGGATCATATTAAACCAAATTTTAACTAAAAAAAACTAAAAACGTAATTTCAATGTAACCATTAATAACATTAGCATTAGCATACCATAATGTTACAAGAGATAGAATATAAGGCTTGAATCTAGCTAGATCATTTATGTACCCTGTTGGGTACAGCAAACAATTTAGGCATGAGGCGAGGATACAGTTATTGTTATAAGGTAATGTTAATTACACAAAACACTAAAAAAAATTCAAAAACTTAAATAAAATTCATTCGTCCATCAAAACAATAATTAAAGTATACTTTAATTAATAATAAAAAGAATTAGGTATTTTGTCAATGTCGGTTAATTATCTACATTTGTGTCGTCAAATTACTTTTGTAAGTTGTTATGACATTTTTTAACTATTTTTCAAATAATTTGATAAAAGTATATTACACACCATAAACTTTAAGGAAGTATCTTAAAAATTATCCTACAATTACTAGTTAGCGAATTAATTAAAAGAAAAAAAATACGGTAGTAAAACTCTCCGTACGTGAATCTGAATCATACTTTGATAGTCTTTATTAATTCATCTCTATGCAAAACTAATATTTCCAATGGATACTATAAACAATCTAAAAAAGTTAAGTACTTCTTCCTAAATTGCGAACAAAGAAGGAAACTTTTAAATTGAAGCCCCAGAATTATCGAAAATATCAATTATTAAATCCTCAGCCTGGAGTTACTAACAAATTCATAACATTTTCGAGTTATTATAACTTTCAAGTTCACTGATTAATTTTGGCTTTGTCTTTAGCAGACAAAATATTGTTTCTACCAAAAATATTTTACTCCAATTACTTTGTATCCGTAGAAAATGCAGTATTCGTCGAGAGAAAAACGTACCTTTTCTTTAAAACAGGCTCGGTTTCCTTAATACATACACTGTCTCACTCTAATTCTCGAGAAATATGCACAGCGTTTGTAATATCCTACCGCTTTTACCGCATGAAGCCCGCCTTAAAGAATCCGACCTCGTATTTGTTAATAATTCAGCAGTTTCCACCTCCGTAAAAAGATTCAAAGATGTTATTGATATAGACCGTACAAAAAAAGCAAGTTGTAAATGGAAATGTTTTCAAAGAGCATGTCGTGCATATGTGTAAGCTAATGAGCGAAGTTTTGACGTGATTGAAACTGTTGGCACCCGATAGTCATCGCACCCTTTCATTTGGGGGAAACCCGCGCGACCCAAGCGTCCGCTTTCTGTCCACCCTGATGTTTGATAAAAGGGCTTAATTAAAACTTTACATAGTTCATAAAGGAATGGACTCAAACGAGTAGTTGCAGTGTGCCATCGCCTTTAATTATGTAGACCTCGAAGTTACGTTTTAGCAAATTAGTTTTACTCGTGTAAGGGAAATTACCGATATCTTTGTACGTTCGTACCCTATCTACGACAAACAAGTTGGGGAAAAGTTATCTTTGCTGGCTCTTGAGACAAGAAGGCAGCCCGTGTGTTTTGTCCGACCGCCTTTCATCTATAATTCAATTGAATATAACGACCCGTCGAATAATTTATTTTTCAATAAAGATTTATACTTCGGTCGCGAAACGTATTTTCATTTAATATTCATAAAATAATACCGCTCGCATCCATTTAAGGATTACAGTCGAAGCCAATGAGAATCTTGATAGAAATTGTGCGAGCTCAAAAACAAACTGCGTTATTTTACGCTATACAAGTTCATATTTTTCTGGGGTTTATTTTTAATCTACTACTTTTTATTAAGTTGGTACAAGAAGTACTTTTATCTTTTACATTCATTCTATCTTCGTCTATATAATTAGGTAACCGATTAATTGTCCGTAATTTACTTGACAGAATTTCAGTTGGCCGAAAATTATAGACCGACATTTCTTTTGCTATATGTATTATTTGACATATTTTTAGTCCATCGAAATATCTCTTGACATAAGTATCATTTTATCGAACTACGTTTTATCGATTTAAAAAATAACTTTTTACTGTTGGCCGAAGTCTCTTTTGAACCTTTTTCATTTACCAGAATACTGCGAATACAATATGACTGAATTGAGCGAGCGTGGTAAGCGTGCCGCGGTAGCGGACGCCGAGCGATTAAAAACAAAGGATAAATTCTAAGGATAATTGCTTGCTTGCTTGTTTGCATGCATGCATGAATTGATTGTACGGAGCGAGCGCAGCGAGCGTAGTGAGCGTGTCGCGGCAGCGGCCGGCGAGCGCTTAAAAACTAAGAATAAACTCTAAGGATAAGGATGAAGGATTAATTATTATAATATTGGAAGCATTTTTCTGGAAACTAAATCATCTAACAAATAGCTTTGGCAAATGTTGTATGTAACATAATAAAATACTTAATACATACTTGAAACATAATACTTCGAATAAATGTTATTTTGGCCAAGCTAAGTTCGGTAATAAGTTTTTCAAACAAATGAAACATCGGGGTAACAATAAAAAACTAATTGATAATAGGTCAACTGATACAGTGGCAAAGGTAATTTCGATTAAATGAAAAAATGCGAAACGAAATTAGTCGAAAAGTTTTCGGTGAAATAAAATTCGGTAAACAACTTTTCGCACATAAGATAGGTAACCATATAATTATTAAATCCGGCCAAGTGCGTGTCAGACCACGCGCAATGTAGAGTTCCGTAGTTTCCTGTCACAATATTTGTTACCTGTTTTTATTTTACTTAATCATTCAACATCATCTAATAATTTCCTTCTCCAAGTAAATTTTACACGTTAACTCGGTAACTTGTACAGCGTACGTAACGTACGTACGTAAGCTGTGACAGTTTTCTATTTAACTTGGTTAATACTATGCTGCCGTGAAAAAATTTACATTCCTTCATGCAACCTTTTCGCTGGCAGAGCAGGGCCTCACACACTTGACACTTGACTCTATTAACAAAACACTTTAAATCTTAACGCAAACTTAATGCAAACGGATCCCTGAATCGAAAAATGGTGTTTGCACACACACAACATATTATATATATATTTGAGCGACCTATTAGGATAGGTCATTCAAATGTGTTGACCACACCCAGCGATAGACAAAAAAATTTTTTTTTTCATTTGAGCAATGTAGGTATGGTACTCCAAATATGTTTTTTGCAAGATTTTTTTTACTACTTTGCCGGCGTGATTAATAAATATATGTGCAAAATTTCGGCTCTTTAGTACTAAAATTCTGTTAGCTAAGCCGCAGACAGACAGACAGGTGGACGAACATGGCGAAACTATACAGGTTCCAATTTTGCTACGGAACCCTAAAAAGCAATTGTTCGCGCCATTCACTTTAAATGCTTCCACTGAACAACTTTGGTCTGAACAAGGTAAAAGAGTCATGGTCAGCAGTTAGTGGGTGCAAGCGTTGATGATGATCATGATTTGGCATCAATGGCTATAAGTGGGTAGACGGAATGCGGCGTTTGATCTGGTAACACAACTGAGCTGACAAAATGAAAATGTAAATTCGCGGGACGTGAGCCACATACAATTAGATAAGTAAAGTAAAGCCGACTGTCTTAGTCCAATAGTCAACGTGCCAGACTACGAAATCAAGAAGATGCGGGTTCGAATTATGGAAAGAGTCAGTGTGTATGTCATGGACACGAGCGTTTGTGAAGGTAGAACCGCACCTGTGCTGCACCCTGAGACGTGACACGGCGCAATTTTATTTATATGAGTTTGTATGGAGCAAGACGCACTTGAGCGACGCAGCATAGGCAACTGCTACATACAAAGTTACTTGCGGCGCCGCACCGCGTCGCGCATTGCAGCACTAATGCGTTTCGACCTTTAATCATGAATGTCATATAATGTTTTTAAGTACATCCGCCATTGATCTAGAAAAGGCACACATGTTATTTCATTTAGAGCGGCCGTCAAAGGTCCGTTATCCTTAGATAGGGACGATTTAGATCTAAATGTGGAGGATTCCTCACGACGTATTCTTTAGCCGCATAGTTGGTATAAACCCGTTTAGATTCTGAAATAAGAATGGTACGTGCGCAGCATCATCGACAAACGGACAGACAATACTTAGCATACCCGGTACACAAACACTAACCTATACAAATTTCGAGAACCAAAACAGCTTCCTAACAAAGAAAGATAGTTTTTATCACACCCAAATATTACAGTACAAAAAAAGACAAAAAAGGGATCTATTATTTTGTAACTTATGCACTCGTCCGTTAAGCGACACAGATGAGTGTAAATACGCTCAAGCCATTTGATTCTACATGCGAGCCACCCGAGCTGCCGCCGAGACCGGCCGCGCAAACTCGCTGCACGTGAGCTACATACGCTGCAGACCCAAGCCGAACACACATATTGGTCACGTAGCCCCAACCGCTACCTTTATTATTGCTGTCGCTTTTAATTTTCGATAAAATTAATCGAACGGCTATATGAGCCTTGCTATACCGAGGGTAATAACTTGAGAGAATATTAGTGTTGATTGAGTTAAAAAAATACATGATCTTGCTTTTAAACGACTCATTGTCTAATAAGCTACTGGAGTTCAACAATAGTAAACCAGGGAGGTCCCAAAAATAATAGACATATAGTAAGTCCGGGCTTGGCAGGTAATAAGTTCCATCCATGCATTCATTGTTGTTTAAATAATCGTCTACTTTAAAATATCCTTTTTCGATACAATTTTGAACTCATGAAGGTAGTTCAACAAGAGTACTTTATTGAAAAATGTAATACATTTCCTCTTTGTATGCCTTACTTAAATAAATATTATTATTCTGTACTTGTACATACTTCATTACTTTCTGAAATCTTTCTGAAATTTTTTCAACAGCCTTTTGTTGACATGACATTCGAAATTCGCCAACATCACTATGTCCGCCGTAGCTCAGTTGAAAGAACTTCAAAGGTCATAGCAAAAACGTGTAATATGACACTGTCCAAGCCGTTTTTATAAAAAAAACATTGTTGAAAGGAGTCTCGAAAGTGCGGTGTGGATTAATAATTATTGCGACAGTCGAGTGCCCCGCTGTCAGAGGCAGCGCAACACAACTCCTTGCTTTTCCACTTGATTACTTTCGCACAATGGCCAGAACAAACAATAATAAAATGTCGACGGGAACCTACTATTGTTGTAAAGCAAAATGATTTCGCCCGTGATCCTTTCAGCTTTCCCTTGTTCGCGTTCGTGCTCTCTTTCTTTTCATAAGCGTTTTCTTGAAGCAACCTGTAACAAACCCCCCTTTACCCCTTAAATATTTTAATCTTAATAAAAATAATTATTTGCTTAACTCGTACCTCCTTGGTTCCTTCTTTAGAAATCTAAATTGGCAGTGTGATCGTCTAGTTCAAATGGTAGGACCGTGCGTTGTGATTATAGTAGTGAACCAAATTCTTTTAGAGGTACGTGGATGTTATAATTAAGTTTCTCTAGAGTTTCCTGGGAGCATGCGCATTCAAGGAAGAGGAAAGTGAAGCCCCGAAGGGCCCTGAAGAGCCCCACACCAAACGCTCATATTCAGGAGTGGTGACCATAAGATAAACGTTATCCCAAAAGCAATCTGTCACCTCCATAAGAATAGGACCTACCTGAAAAACGCATTTAACGTAAATTATGCGCAAGTAAGGGAATGACTGAGCCTAAAGATATTTAATATAAAATACTAACTACTTAAACTTAAAATCTACCTGACTTCATGTAAAGTCAACCAAAGATACGGGGTCCCTAAGATAATTACTTAACTGAAAATGTTAAATCCATAATGATACAAAGTTGATCCAACAACACCCATGACAACTCTTATAGATCTATCCTGAAGACTTCGACCTATGTGATGTCATCGGTATTACCACAACAACCCGCATCACCCGGAATCAACACTTCCAGCTATACTTTGATAATATACTAATGACCCTTTTATAATACAAGTCGATCCAAAGATACCCATGACTTCTTTATAGGGTGTTTGAGATGTAACCTAAAAGCCATCGATACCCCTACATCAGCACGCATTGCATGGAATTAAAACGTTCAGAAATACTTGACCCTTGGTAGTCTTCTCACGATAGTCGGAAGTAAGAGACAAAAATTATTTTAAAATATTTAAAATTTAAAGTACAAAATTTATATTAAATTCTTTTCTCAGTTCTGTGGATATAGGAATATGGTATAAAGGATTTAATAAGGATAGAAGCCTAAAAATAGCCCATTCGCTAACTAACCTACTTACTAATTACACCAAAAACCTAAATGAATGGAGCTACCTTTAGAGTGAGGGATAAGACAGAGATTAGGATAGGATTAAGGGTTTCCCTACCTAACAGTACCTCCAGCTAAACTACATATTTACGAACCTAGAAATCTTAAAAAAACGATTTCAAAAATAAAACGTCACAAAATAATAAGCGCTAAAATAGTAATCAAAACCGCACCAGTACAGGTAAACCGTAATCAAAACCGTCAAATAAAACAAATCAATGAATTTCAATTTGTAAAATACACTCAAGTGAGTTTTAAAACAACACACTTAAATTTACTGTAAATCAATATTTAAAAATAAAGGTAAAACGTAATTAAAATTCCTCAAGCAAAATTAATGTGCATTACAATAATAGAAATTAGAAATGGGTTCTTTAAATAATAATAAAACTGTTAAAATCCTGTTGAAAGAAATTGTGTCAATAATAAAATCCTGAAAGTTATGGTAATTAATATTCAAAATTATTATTAAATATAATTTTTACAACTTTGACATCAGATATAAATTAATTAACTTCTCAACAGGTATTCTAACTGATCAACGTAACTCACGGACGCTGCCGTAGTACACACACGTCACCCACCCATCAGGGTGTAATCGAATTCGCCACTCACGGTCAACTGTCCCGAGACTAAGCTGCTAAACCTATTTAACCATCATCTATCCCCCGCGTCCCATGTTTTAAAAGCTGACACCCGAACTCTCCTAATTTCCAGGGGTGCTCAACCTTCTATAATCTACGTGGCTTACTTCAAAATAACATAACATATTTTCAAACACTTATTAGCCTTTCTAGATTCATAATAATTTTCCTACTAATAACCAAAACAAGCATGAGTGACTGAAAGTTAAATTTTTCCTCTTTTCCCTCCATTTTATCTATTCTGTAAATGTTCTTTAATAACGTTAATTGATGTAAAGATATCCAACTTATTATAAATAACTAAATGCTCTCATATTCAAGTCCTACTTCACTAAATACAATATGAAAATTAAATATTAATAAATTATTGTAAAGTTTTAAACATTCAAAGGTTGACCACATCTGACTTTGAGTGTTCTTGCTCGATTGTATGGTGTGCACGTGTGTTTGCCTTCAGAATTAGTAGTATAGCTATCTAGTATTTTTTTTGTTTTATCAAAGTCAGGGTTCGCTGTAGGCAATTAACAGAGAAAGTATGGTCATTAGAAAATTCGTCATATAATTGGTATTTTCTAATAAGATGTATATTTTTTTAAATAATAATTTATCTTTATACTTGATTTGCAAGGGTAGGGTTGGTACAATCGCCCCAAAATTTATACGTAGACGTACGCACGTAAGTAACTAGAGTATAAATTTTCAAAATCCAAGCAACCAAACCCTTCAAATCAATAAAACATTGTTTTTTTTTTTCTGTATCCACAGAACCTCTTTCCGCTCCGTCTATGAAATCGAGCACCCATATATTTACCTGCGCTATGAAGTCACGCTGGCCGCCGCTTATGACTTGCGAGATCACTTGATCGCTAACTACGGATATACTTGTTTATCACCCGTTCCGCATTTATATTTTGTGTTTCTTTATTTTTAGTTTTTATTCAATTAATTCTAAATTTTCTTAAGTAATGATATTTCATTTCAACTATCCCCCAATGATTGATTGGTTGATTCATAAGTTAATTAATTATTATCCGCTATAATTTTCGGTTAAAATATTTATATTTGCCAAAAACCACATATGCACAAATGCACCCTAAGCTAATAACGTGGTAAGAACCGTGGAACCGTGGATCTGAATTGGTCAAGACGACCCCCACAGCCTAACCCTAAGTGTGACATAAGTCTTGCTATAAATCACCTAGCAACATTTAACACAAACCTAAACTATCAGTCTATACTATAAATACAGAACCTCAATAATATTGTCAATTGCAATGCAATCAAACGTAATTTTATTTAAATTAAAGATAGTGGTAAAGTGGGAGTTGGACCCATAATTACTATGAACTATGAATCTATAATAGCCCTTAAGCGTTTCTAAATTAAATAATCCTTTCAATCAGCCTCCCGGAGTCGGACCTTTGACTTATGTCTTTTTTTTTTTCAACCACCGAACTCTTATCACAAAATTAGAACTACCTTATATCTAATTCATAATTAAGCAACCAGCTACTATGAGCTATAAATCTTAAAATACCCCTTAACCTTTTCTAAATTCAGTCATTTTTTAAATAACTAGTCACGGAATCGAACCTGTGACTTATGTTATCTTTAACCACCAAACTGTTATCACAAAATTATAACTACCTTATATCTAAATCATTATAAAACAAACACTCTCAATGCCAAACATCCATTTGTTTATAGCTCCGGAATCGAACCAGAGACTATGTTAACTTCCCAACCACTAAGCTATGTATAATTTTTATAATTACTCAATCACCCGTGATGACTTACAATTATCTGACCTTGCGCTTAACTTGTACCGCCTCCCTTGATCAATATATACTGGAATCGAACCAGAGACTATGTTAACTTTCCAACCATTAAGCTATGTATAGCTTTTATAATTACTCAATCACCTGTGATGACTTACAACTATCTGACCTTATGCTTAACTCGTATCGCCTCCCTTGATCAATATATACTGGAATCGAACCAGATACTATGTTAACCTTTCAACCACTGGGCTATATATAACTTTTATTATTACTCAGTTACATCTACTGCCTTACAAACTATCTGATCTTGTGCTAGAGTCGAACCAGCTTCATTGATCATTAAATAATACCGGAATCAAACCATGGACTATGTTATTCTCCCAACCACTGAGCTATATGTATAACTTTTATGACTACTAAATCGTTTGAAATAACTAACAACCATCTGACCTTAAGCTAGATTTAAACTAGTTATTTATTAAATATATTTCCGGGATTGAACCAGAAACTATGTCATTGTTCCAGAAATTAAGTAATATAAAACTTTTCTAATTAATTATTCGCCCCCATAAATCTCAACTATTTAACCATGTCCTGGAATCAAACCAAGGATTTAGTATGTCTTCGAACCACTGAGCTATTAGCATTATTTCGTGATAGCGAAATCTATATGACTCTGTCCGGAATCGAACCAGAACCTGTTATTCTCTTAGCTACTAAGCTATATATCTTCTATATTTAATTAATTACACGCCCCCATAAAAAGACAACTATTTAAGCATGGAATGGATTCGAACCAGAGACCAAATTCACTTTTAACCGATGAGCCATCTGTACAAAATCAAATATAAACGTCATTTTAATAATTAGTCGCCCCATGAAACACAGGTAATCTGCTGTTACCTATCTGCCCACGTAATCGAATTTGAGGCCATATTCGTATTCCAACCACTAAGTCATAGGATACTAAGTAGGGTTTATAATACCAATCGATTATAAATAGAACGGAATTCACGTGTGACTTTGGTTAGGTATTTTTATTTTATCTTTATGACTTATAATCAAATTTTCGTATGGCGGATTTAATGTTTCAAAGCATTTGCTACCGATAACCCATTATACGGTCACTTATATCGTAATTAATCTTAATATTATTAAATTAGGAACTACTTATTTTCTAACCACTAAGCTATAGGGTATTTTTTTATGTACCTAAAACTAACTATTGACTATTAACTACACACGTACCAATTAAAACACGTGATTACTGAATAGTCCTATTGTGATCAATCACTTATTTAACAAACTATTACATTAACAGTAAATTAAAAAACTTTTTTTTTTTTAAACTGTTACGCAATTAGCATATTTCACACTTGACAAACCCTAAACTGTAATTTATTACTTTTCAACGCAACATTTAGACTTATGGATGCACTTGAAATTCCAACACATTTGTCGCTAATGTGACAAAAGGTCTCCCACGTTCAAGGTCTACGAAACGATAAAGCGAGTGTTGTTTAAGTTAAAGCTATCAAATTTTGCTTATGGACCAAGATTGTTATCTTTGTTTATCAAATACGCAAAGTGTTTATATGATAGCTCGAGCTAGCAAAACAAAGAATAGAAATATGAACTTAAGCTATTAACTGATTCGACAATCTTGAACAAAGAACTAAACTGTGATCTTGTTATGTTTATTTGACTGAAATGAAATGTGATATAACTAACAGAACACCTGCATTGATGTATACCAGTTATTCTCAAAGTGGGCGATAACGCCTCTTTGTGGGTGCCGAAGGCTTAAAGGGGCGGTAAGGAGCAAAATTAAAATCAAACACATCGATTTAATTATTTCGTATTTCCGCCCTGTTTGATTGTAGAAAACTAATAATGTTTAACATAGGTTTCGTAGGATAGTTCAACACTTACTTAGTTATTTGTGAAAACAAAACCATATCGGAAGCAAAAGGGCGAGACCGCAATATAATGTAGAATAAATTAAATATGAATTTAGTAAAAATACCATAAATCCATCTTCGCATTTGTGCCTTCTTTGTCTAAGACATTTCCAAATAAAGCGATAAAGCCTATTTGGTTGGGCGTTGAAAAATTATTGATATTCAAAGAGGCGGTAGACAAAATAAGTTTGAGAACCTCTGTTGTATACAATACCCATTCTTTGGCACTGGACTATTCTAAAAATAGCTTTACCTATTAGTATTTGGTGTGTAGTTTCATCAAAGTAATTTGTGCCCTCTGTACATTTAATTTGCGTAAATTAGGTAATCAACATTCACATAATAATATTATTTTCCGTAGAACATTTATAATCCCTACAATTAAATAATAATTATAAATTAATAATATAACAATAGTCGCACAAAATTTAATTAAAATTGTAGTTCCTGTACGACCTACGTAAGAACATGTTTGTACATTTAACTATCCAATATCGCCCCCATTACTTTCGCAACACGTACGGAACCTATTAAAATTTTATATCAAATTATGCTTTGAAAGCTAAATCGAATCTGTAACTTATACTTATTGTATTTTTTTTTTAAATCTCAACTTTAACCATGTCGTAAAATAAACAGGACCTATGAATGAGTCTATTTTCATTGACATTTTTACTAAACACCCCGCCCCCACTATTCCAAATTCCTCAAATGCGCACACCAACAAACTCAGATATCCTTGAATCAAACATCCACGTTTTCAACCTCTTTCCATTTCACAGACAACAATTGTAGGCTGATAAGCCTACTAAAAACATGAACCAGTGTTTTTTAAGATCCTGGGTCACGCGGCAACAATTGTAACAATTCTCCCTTTCTCCCTTACTTATTCTAAATCTGAATATTAATAATTATTTGCTTAACTCGTACCTCCTTGGTTCCTTCTTTAGAAATCTAAATTGGCAGTGTGATCGTCTAGTTCAAATGGTAGGACCGTGCGTTGTGATTATAGTAGTGAACCAAATTCTTTTAGAGGTACGTGGATGTTATAATTAAGTTTCTCTAGAGTTTCCTGGGAGCATGCGCATTCAAGGAAGAGGAAAGTGAAGCCCCGAAGGGCCCTGAAGAGCCCCACACCAAACGCTCATATTCAGGAGTGGTGACCATAAGATAAACGTTATCCCAAAAGCAATCTGTCACCTCCATAAGAATAGGACCTACCTGAAAAACGCATTTAACGTAAATTATGCGCAAGTAAGGGAATGACTGAGCCTAAAGATATTTAATATAAAATACTAACTACTTAAACTTAAAATCTACCTGACTTCATGTAAAGTCAACCAAAGATACGGGGTCCCTAAGATAATTACTTAACTGAAAATGTTAAATCCATAATGATACAAAGTTGATCCAACAACACCCATGACAACTCTTATAGATCTATCCTGAAGACTTCGACCTATGTGATGTCATCGGTATTACCACAACAACCCGCATCACCCGGAATCAACACTTCCAGCTATACTTTGATAATATACTAATGACCCTTTTATAATACAAGTCGATCCAAAGATACCCATGACTTCTTTATAGGGTGTTTGAGATGTGACCTAAAAGCCATCGATACCCCTACATCAGCACGCATTGCATGGATTTAAAACGTTCAGAAATACTTGACCCTTGGTAGTCTTCTCACGATAGTCGGAAGTAAGAGACAAAAATTATTTTAAAATATTTAAAATTTAAAGTACAAAATTTATATTAAATTCTTTTCTCAGTTCTGTGGATATAGGAATATGGTATAAAGGATTTAATAAGGATAGAAGCCTAAAAATAGCCCATTCGCTAACTAACCTACTTACTAATTACACCAAAAACCTAAATGAATGGAGCTACCTTTAGAGTGAGGGATAAGACAGAGATTAGGATAGGATTAAGGGTTTCCCTACCTAACAGTACCTCCAGCTAAACTACATATTTACGAACCTAGAAATCTTAAAAAAACGATTTCAAAAATAAAACGTCACAAAATAATAAGCGCTAAAATAGTAATCAAAACCGCACCAGTACAGGTAAACCGTAATCAAAACCGTCAAATAAAACAAATCAATGAATTTCAATTTGTAAAATACACTCAAGTGAGTTTTAAAACAACACACTTAAATTTACTGTAAATCAATATTTAAAAATAAAGGTAAAACGTAATTAAAATTCCTCAAGCAAAATTAATGTGCATTACAATAATAGAAATTAGAAATGGGTTCTTTAAATAATAATAAAACTGTTAAAATCCTGTTGAAAGAAATTGTGTCAATAATAAAATCCTGAAAGTTATGGTAATTAATATTCAAAATTATTATTAAATATAATTTTTACAACTTTGACATCAGATATAAATTAATTAACTTCTCAACAGGTATTCTAACTGATCAACGTAACTCACGGACGCTGCCGTAGTACACACACGTCACCCACCCATCAGGGTGTAATCGAATTCGCCACTCACGGTCAACTGTCCCGAGACTAAGCTGCTAAACCTATTTAACCATCATCTATCCCCCGCGTCCCATGTTTTAAAAGCTGACACCCGAACTCTCCTAATTTCCAGGGGTGCTCAACCTTCTATAATCTACGTGGCTTACTTCAAAATAACATAACATATTTTCAAACACTTATTAGCCTTTCTAGATTCATAATAATTTTCCTACTAATAACCAAAACAAGCATGAGTGACTGAAAGTTAAATTTTTCCTCTTTTCCCTCCATTTTATCTATTCTGTAAATGTTCTTTAATAACGTTAATTGATGTAAAGATATCCAACTTATTATAAATAACTAAATGCTCTCATATTCAAGTCCTACTTCACTAAATACAATATGAAAATTAAATATTAATAAATTATTGTAAAGTTTTAAACATTCAAAGGTTGACCACATCTGACTTTGAGTGTTCTTGCTCGATTGTATGGTGTGCACGTGTGTTTGCCTTCAGAATTAGTAGTATAGCTATCTAGTATTTTTTTTGTTTTATCAAAGTCAGGGTTCGCTGTAGGCAATTAACAGAGAAAGTATGGTCATTAGAAAATTCGTCATATAATTGGTATTTTCTAATAAGATGTATATTTTTTTAAATAATAATTTATCTTTATACTTGATTTGCAAGGGTAGGGTTGGTACAAACCGAATACGTCACCCGAAACGTAATGAGAGCAACCGGGATAAACGGTTGACTCGCATCTTCTGCAAACAGCGTCGATATGAATGGTTAGGGCCTGCGCACACTAAGGCTTTTTCCGCGATCAACGATTTTGCGTCTGTATCGTTATTTCATCACGTTTTGGCGACTCAGCGATTGATCGCTCGAATCCGCGACCGATAACTTGGTGACTTTTTATTTTTTCTTTGACGACCGTCAGGTGTAGTGGTTCGCGGTCCGGACTACAAAGCCAGCGGTTGAAGGTTTGAATCCAGCAAGGGGCAAATGTTTGTGTGATGAACACGAGCATTTGTTTATAAGTCATGGATATTTATGTCTAAGTATATGGATAATCCTAGTCGCCATATTACAGGCTTTGCTTAGTTTGGGGCTAGATAATTGGTGTGATTGTGAAAACTATTTATTATTATTATTTGAAAGCAAATACGTAGGTCACACTATAAGTTTTGCGTAACTTAAAAAAACAACATTTTATAACCAAATTATTATGTTTATTGCTTTTCAAAATACTCTCCTTTACATTTTAAACAATTTTTCATGCGATCGAACCATTTTTTAAAACAGGAGGACCACAGATCTGAAGGCTGATTCTACGTGCTGATTGAACGCTATCACTGCCTCTTCGGAGTTGGTAAAAGTAAAACCTCTCATACTCTCATCAAATCACAGGGTGCTAGGTCGGGGCTATGCGCAGGATGGGTGACGAGTTGTACTTTTTCGGAAGCTAAAAACGACTTTGTTTTGTTGGCCGTGTGTGAAGAAGCGTTGTCATGATGTAGGAGAACGCGGCTTTTGGGTCGTCTTTCGCGAACTTTTTCTAACACCCTGGGTAAACAAATGGTAGAATACCACTCGGCATTAACACTCTTTTGATCTTCAAGTGGAATTGTACAGATGGGACCCTTAGCTGAGAAATAAAAAAGCGATCATTTTTTTACCAACGTTTCTCGCCTGCCTCACTTTTGTTGGCCTGTTCTCATTTTCAAACACCCATTCACAAGATTGCTGTTTTTTTTCGGGTTCATCCACGTTTCGTCTCCTGTGACAATATCATAAACAGCATTCGAATGTCCGTGGTCGTACTTCAGTAGCATCTGTGAGCACCATTCCACGCGAGCCCGCTTCTGCTCCGCTGTCAGTTCATGAGGGATCCAACGACAGCAAAGTCTCCGAACTTTCAATTCTTCGTGTAAAATTTTCTGAATTTGGCTCATACCAATCCCCAATAGTTCTCAAATTGTCTCATAGGTAATCCGCGGGTTTTCTTTAATCAGCCGCTTAACAGTAGCCACATTATTTTCGTTGACGGCAGTTGAAGGCCGTCCTTCACGAAATTCGTCATGTAAAGGTGCTCAAACAAGGTGCTTCTCTCCCGAAAGCATTTTGAAGACGAGCGGCACAGTCTTGCGGAGAGAGAGAACTTTTAAAATCATAAAAAATCATCCCTCTAAAATTTTTTTCGACTTAATTCAATTTTCGTTGCGAACTTTGATGTGTGATAAAAAACAATTGAAAAATCATTTCCCGCCAATTTTAGTTTTTATTTTAAGAAGGTTGCAACGTTTAAAAAATATACCATTCGAAATTCAAATAGTTCTGATTAGCTAGAAGTGCAAAACTTTTAGTGTGCACCATGTAGTACTTGAATTGCCGGTACCACAATGTAGACAGACGACCTGGGAAAGTTGCAGGAAGCCGCTGGATGCAGGGGGCTTCTAAGCAGCCAATCTGGAAGTCACTGGGCGAGGCCTATGTTCAGAAGTGGATATCTTATGGCTGAAATTATGATGACGGTGATGATGAGTACATGAATTCTTGAAATTAATTAAGCCATATCTTAACATTTGGTTCTTAAAAGATAGGTCAGAATCCTAATTTCTACACCGGTTTTAAATCGAGTTGAACAATGAAAATATACCAATCATGATTGTGAATATAACGAATAATACTAAATGACTGCTCAGAAGTTACGATGTAGGGAAAAGTGTTTTGTCATCATCATCATCATTTTAGCCATAGGACGTCCATTGCTAAACATAGGCCTCCCCCAATGATCTATCATCGAGGGGATTGCAAACTCGCCCCGCTTGGCAGTCGAGTTGGCGATCACAGTTTTTTTATGTTTCTCACGCAGACGCTGCTGCCCGTCTCGTGCTACAGGAATTAGTCACCTCTTACGACACGCCTCCTGTTGGCGGTGGGGAAGTGTATTCTTTACCGTCCGTGTTTTGTAAGTGTTTTGTATGGAACCAATATAAAAAAATATATAAGTATTTATGCTTAATCAGCCCTGTAGAGGTAATTGTAAATTAAAAATAACATAACATGATAATGGTATATAACGTTACAATTTTAGTGGAAAGTTCAGAAAGTTAGGTTAATTTCACTTTAATCTGCTTCCAGGAACGTAATATACGTTCATTTAATTTAATTTAAATAGTAACAGTAACAGTAACCAAAAGCTTTGTGGAACCATTACAGCGTTCGTAGTAAAATACTACGCTGCTACGACACTACGACGCTACGAGCGGAGCATAGTCAATATCACGCATTTAATAGAAACACATTATAATAAAAGACTTCGTTTATAATCTTTACCCAAGAACTAAGTTCTGTTGAGAGGCATTTGACCTATAATAGCATATAACGGACTCAAATGAATAAACATGGTTTCCTTTTAAGAATTAAAATTTAACTAGTATGCATTTTAGACTCTTCTAACATTCACACCAACAATCTAGCCTCAAACTAAGCAAAGTTTTTATTATGGCAACTGGATAACAGATAAATCTATATATGCTCGTGCTAACCACACAATCATTTGTCCTTAGCGGAATTCGAACCCACATCTGCCTAGCTTTGTAGTCCGGAGCGCGAACAACTAGCCCATACAGTCGTGAACTTTTACTATAGATAGATAGATAGATACTCTTTATTGTACACCATACAAAGAAGTTACAATTTGTGTTTACAGAAAGATGCACAATTTAGGCGGTCTTATCGCTAAAAGCGATCTCTTCCAGACAACCTTCAGGTAGAGGACAGATAAGAAGAAAGAGGAAAGTGGTGCGGAGAGCTTAGTGTAAAATTTAATATACCTAATGGATAAATATATAAGTCCAGATAGAAATGAACATAACAATATACTTACATAATACATAACAATAATAATATAGAATATAATATTAAATACATACAATATACATAGATATATATACATAAAATGATACTTGATACATGCCACTATTAATTATTACTATTAAATACGTCTGAAAACTGTCACTAGATTTAAAAAAACGAATAAGTATTACAGCGCTTATTGTTATAAAAGATATTCTGCTGTTGTCGGGGTCTAAACATATTAATATAATATTATAATACATAATATTCTGGCAGCTCTTTAAGAGGGTGTCAAAAGAGCTTAAATTAATATAAGATTGCGTAACCGCCGAATGAGAATTTATAGAAACTGAATAACTGTTAAATTGCCATAAAACGCGTGTATAAACGAGATAAGGCGGAGGGTCCTCGTGACATGTTTCAAGGTTGTAAAGTTGTGCTATAAAATAAGTTTAATATAAATCCGGAGGAGAGGCGACTCATAAAATTGGAGTAAATCACCAAAGTCATGCGCTACAGACGTTTACAGTGTGGGGGCTGTTAGCCAGCCGGGTCGCGGCTCCACTCAAACGCGGCATAACGAGATATTTGTACTCGAGAGCAGTTACCGTGCCCCACATATTACGAACATCCTACGCTATGCTGTAAATTTGTCACTTGTAACTTGCTGGTGTTGCCACGCGAAAATAACTCACAGACATAAAAGGAAATATAGGTACCAATTATTGTTCATATAAAAATAATGGATTTATGTAGAAGCAAAATGTGACTTTAAACTCGTCGTCTTATTTCGTGTTGTCGTCGATTTATCTTTTTCTATTGTGATAAAACATATTTTTTTGTAATAATGAATACGAGTACCGGCTTTTTCAGTAATATCTAGTTCTCGACACCCTCTCGAAATGGTAAATCGAGTGAGTAATGAGTGTTGTTAAGGTTCCAAACTTCAAACCTCAAGGTGAGAAGTCCAACTTGCACTTTCTAAAAGCCATCGTTATTTATTTATTGAATAAGATACACCATCAAATTCATCGTTATTACGAAAAACAAAATATTCTACCAGAAAAAGGGACCATAGTTTCCTGGGATCAAATTTTGGACACCCAAAAAATAGTCCCTAGTTTTAGTGAAATAAAACTGGCGAAATGATCATTTAAATATTTGAATGTCCAATAACAACATTACAATTTTTGAACTTCCTTAACGCAAGTTCAATTTTAAGTATTATATTAGTATATTATAAGTATTTAAATTTCAAATATTGTTATTTGTTATTATTTAACGCTTGCATTTACGACCTCGTAACACAAGGTTGTTAATTCCTTACTGAGAAACTTATGTCAATTAGTGTGCTGTCCAACGAAAATTCATAATTAACTTAGTTAGAAACTCGCTGTCCAAATAACATGATATCCCAGCTAATGGCATGTATAAATAACGCAAGTTCTATTATAGGTATTATATTAGAATATTATAAGTATTTAAATTTCAGATATTATTATTTGTTATTATTTAACGCATGCATTTACGACCTCGTAACACAAGGTTGATATTCTTACTGAGAAACTCATGTCAATTAGTGTGCTGTCCAACGAAAATTAACTTAGAAACTCGCTGTCCATATAACATGATATCCAAGCTAATGACATGTATAAAATAATAATAAATAAATATTGGAAAACATCACATACATTGCTCTGATCTTATGATAAGTAGCTTACGAGGCCGTGCACCTTTTTTCAGTGCAAAATTTAAATACAGTTATATGCTTGTGTGCGTCTATGATGCGGGATAAAGCGTCAACATTGTTGATCCTTTACAAGATAATATTGATAATTTATTAGGTAGTGGACGTCCTACCTAGGTTTGAAAAACGATCGGTTTTGCGCGCTTGATTTTATAGTTTATTTCGACTTAGGTTTACTACTTAATTTTCTGTTTTTTACAAATTATATTATTTTAAAATTATACCTGAAGATTATTAAGTAGTGTTTAAATCTTATAATAGTTGTTCATAACGATAGAAAAATAAATTATATTTGAATGGAAATTTTGTAAGAAAGTAAAAAAAGTAATTAATTTTTGTGCAAGTAGCCCATATCTTCAATTAAATGTTAATCGAATTGACAGGATAACTGTAAACCGATGTTTAAACGTAACTCGAACGTCATTTTTCTGAAATAAGGGTAGTTCTTTTGGTGATTTACCTTGATTTTTGAAATGATATGAAAAATCCATTTGCACTACATGCAAGAATAAGAACAAAAAAGTTTTGTGTTATTTGGTTTCAATTATCATTCACGTCTTTACAATCATAGAAGAAAATGTACGGAATTACGACGATTTCTAGGACGGTCTCTTAAGCACTTGTGTTACAAAAATCAGAAACAATGACGGTACCACAACACCCAGACCCGAGACAACATACTCCATTATAGTGGGTGATTCAACTGCTTATATAAATGTATAATAATATTATAAAGCCAAAGAGTTTGTTTGTTTAGTTAAACGCGCTAATCTCAGGAACAACGGGTTCGAATTGAAAACATTTTTTTTTGGATAGTCTATTTATCGAGAGAGAGAGAGAGAGAGAGTTTAATGTTATAAACATTGCGCTACAACCAACAGCAGCGGAGGATCAATGAAAAATGTTCCAAAATTGGGAAAAATATTCCATTTTTGAGCTTCGCGAAATCATGTAAGACGGAATTGTTCCTCTTTAAAAGTTTAAAAGATACCACCTACTGCAGGTGATTATGATGGGCAAGATTGCCGGGAAGAGACATGTCGGTCGCAGAAGGAAGTCGTGGCTCCGAAATATCCGGGAATGGACTGGAATAACGAGTGCAGCCCAGTTATTCCACATATCCAAAGACAAAGACAAGTTCCGGGAGCTGGTACCCAACCTTCAGTGATTGGAGAGGCACTATAAGAAGAAGAAGAAGAAGAAAAGTTTAAAAAGAAAGTGCATGACAGCGTGTGTTTAGCTCTTAAGGTCGTCTTACTATAACTTTGTTTATAATAACGTTGTGGTAATCATATTTGTTATAAAATAATGCATTATTTAATAAAGAATTTAAGTGAAAGCCGTGGGCGGAAGCAAGTAACAAATATAAATATGGTACAACATCACAAAGATTGCTCTGATGCTATGGTAAGTGCTTAAGCACTTGTGTTACAGAAATCAGAAACAACGACGGTACCACTGTTAATGTTCATTAAAGCGCATTATAGCGCTGTATTCTATAATCTAATTTGATTTAATTAGATTATTAGTAAAAAAAATCTGTTGATATGAATTTATCGCTAATCTATCGCTATTTTAATTATTTTATATCAAAGCTGATTTAGCTTTTTACCAGTCCAGGGTTCGAGTACCAGCATGGGCAAGATGGCTTTTAAAATTAAATAATAATTAACTAATGTATGCAAAGTTATTTGCTAAATGTAATACATACGGTAACGCACTAACTAGCTTGCAAGGCTTAACTCAACCAAACATTCAAAACATTGGGCATTTACGCACGCACTATTTAACGCAGGTCTGCGTACTTATAGCAATGCAATTACATAACTTGTAATTTCGAAAACGCGATGCAAAACCGTCATGTTATTATTTGGAACGTTTACACCACTAAGCCTGACATATGGGCCATTTGCTGGCAACATTGTGCGAACTGTACGTTATTCATGGGCGCGGCATTAATAACGCACCAATGTACAGTCGACCTAAAAATTAGCGTATAAATTTACGCGCTCTGTCTATCGGCACGTCTTTTATTAGTTCCAATTAACACGTTCACCGCGAAATAATAGCCTTGGATAGACAAATTTGGTTTTAAGTGGAAACTTTGTTGTGTCACGTTCCTACTGTATAACAAATTGTTTTACAACAGGTTAATTTTATACCGTCAATTAAATTAATAAATTTTAAAAAATATGTTAAAGATTTATTTATTTTGTATCACATGTAGCACAAAGTATTCACGAAAAACACTCTGTATATTAGTAAAATCGAGATTTTCCTATTCAGACATACTGGAAGAAGAAGAAGACAGCAAAATACGTACGTGGACTTTATTCCTAAAGCTGGAGCAAATTTCGCTTTACTCAGACAAAGCCAGATCTTCAACTGAAACAAAAGGTCTTTATTGAATATTTCTGAACAAAAAAAAATTTGCTAGGTATAGCTAGCACAACCGGCCCAAAACAAATTTAAAAAGTTCATTTTCCAAATTAAAACGAACTGAAAATCGATCCGTATGCGAATGCGTTATTTTGCTCACTGCGCCTAACAAGTCGTGGATGTATGTGTAGAAGAAAGCTTAACGAAGCCGAAGACCACATACTCTTCCCATTATTACGATATATTTTTTCTGATACTTCGTTTAATATATTTGAAATTTTCAGTACTTTTTTATTAAAGGCTTTAAGAGCACAGCTCGCAATGAATCGCGCACCTACATTCTACCTACGCTGTTCTTCAAGTGTGCATGTACGCTCGCTGTGTAGAGCTACCACACACACGTGCGTGAGAAATAGTCTGTTGCGTGCGCGCTATTCAATGTGGGTTAGAAATTAGGTAGTTTTTATATACCCAAAAATAAAAGTCAGTTGTTTACAGCATTTTTTTATGTACTCAGGTGTAAAAAAAAAACTTTTTTTACACCTTGAATATACTGATATAGATAAATATTTGGTTTTTAATTCAATATACATGTGTAGGTGGTGTTGGCACTACCTTGAAATGTAACCCTGTATATTTAATTTCAACATGTAAAATTGGAGTCTATTATTTTAGAGTTTCGAAAATATATTACTGTTTCTGACAATAGTGGTCAATCAAAACTTAAGTTTTAATGTATTATTAAGCATATCAGAGAATGCTAATTCATCAAAGTGAATAAAAACAAACAGACTGTTATATTGTAGGATGAGTAAAAAGTCTCGCATTATCATCGCGCAAGCTACAGTGGAATAAATCAAGATTATGAACAAAGACGCGGAAAGGCTTGAACGGAATACACTGTGACGGATCTTCATCCCGTGACGGATCCAATATAAAAATATTTTACATTTGCCTCCATGTTGTACCAGCATTGTTGTTCATTTTCATTCAAGGCAGCTCCCAGAGGACCAAGGCATGACGTGATTCATTTCCAGACTGCATTATAAATTTGTATGCCATTGTTTCTTTTCCAACGTCCAACTGGTTCAGTTACCTATTGTTGAGACGAACAAAAGCTTGAGATATGCGATTTTTAAGTGCAGCCCGTGGACGTTTCAACTATTTTAGTGGATGGTAAGGAGTTTAATACTTCTTAAACGAGGGTAGCGATGCGATCTGCCAAACAGCGCTTCTAATATATAATTTTAAAAGTGTGAAATGAAAACGAGCAGATTTCAAACATCTGTTAAAGCTTTTATCAAATTATATCATTCAGGAATTTACCAGAAATCCGTTATAAGCCGGTCAAGTGCAATTGGGAGTGACCCTAAAGATCCCGAACGGAAAAGATAAAGATCCCTCGGTGTCCGTCTCGCACTTTTGGCCGGATTTTATTAATTGTTAAGATTTTTTATTATAATCAATCATACATATTATTTTGTGAAAGTTTTTACTGGCTATATTACTACGGTTTTAAAGTTATAGTCTCTTAAAGGTATGAAACAAGCAAATAGCGCAAACTTAGTTATAGGTTTTGTAGGTACTCGTACGGAACCTTAAAAAATTGACTTTTAGATGAAGACCCAAAAAATTTAAGATATACATTTCGGTCATTTCATAAGACCTGAAACACGCGGGTTAAACGTTTTGAAGTAATTTTACAGAATCCTTATTTAATTAATCCGTGGTAACTTTAAAGAAATATATTAATCAGCCTTGACGCCATTTTGAAGATACAATATTTAAAAAGCGAATTGAATCCACTAATCATTCATAAAGTCCCTCAATATTTAACAAAGAAGCAAATCTTTTATTCTCGGGAAAGTTTCCACAAAGAAACCCAAAACACTTAATTCTTTAACTTTTTATACTTCTGACTGTACATTCGAGTGCTCTACAGTTAAGAAGCGATTTGTGTTAGATATACTTTTGAGAGAGGAATTTTTTTAAGAAGAAAGACGACAATTTTCCTTATTACTTTGATCTAAAACTGCATATTTCAGCAAAAAACAAATTTGCCCTGTGGACAGAGCTTTTTTTAATTTTCATTTTATTAAGCGACTAAAAGCGACTTCTTTAGTGAGTCTAAGGAAGCAAAAACCTGATTCATATTTAACTAGAATGTGGTTACCTAAAAAATTATAATTGATTACTTGAAGTAGAATAAGAAAAATAAGTAAAACATTTATTTAACAATTACACACAAATAATACACATTTACAAGACAAATTTACATACAATATACAAAAGTAACATGAAGTAAATAAGAAATTAAAAAAGAGAAAAAAAAATACGACACGCCTTTATTCACGTTAAATGGTTTAAAAAGTAATAAAACGTTATTATTCAAAGAGATAAAAGTTATTTATCCAACAAAGTTAAAATTAGACGATCGTCAAATCTATTTCCACCTGCTTATAGTCAAAGGCATCTGCTTATAAATATATTATACCTGAAGGTTGTCTGGAAGAGACCGCTCTTAGCGATAAGACCGCTTACATTGTACCATTCTAAGTTTATTGTTTCTCTGTACTGTTTTTTTTGTGTGGTGTGCAATAAAGAGTATCTATCTATTATGTAAGATCTCTACATCTATTCTTGTCACAAACCACAAATTTGATTGAACTACAAAAAATAGAGGTAACATTAGTAGCCTCGCAGGACCTCCTACGTGCCTTCTTGTAACATTCTTGAAGCACTTAACTTTAACCTTTTGTGTTCTGCGTAACAAAAAAGGAAGCCTGTGGTCACAAAAGCTGCCTAACAACTCACAGTGGACGCAGAGACGGCCTTATTCTTGAGATAATTGCGTTTTATGTAGCAATTTGCCCGTGTAATGTCGTAAAATGTTTATTTTATCACGTCTACTAACCTAATCTCGGGTACGTTTGACTGGTAACATGGAGGAAAATACGCAATTGTTACAACTGTCATCAACTAGCCACGAACGCTGAATTGGATGCATAAACAAGTACGGGGAAAGCCGTGAAAGTTATTTAATTTATTTAGGTATATACAAGGTATATGAGGTTAGGACTCAAAAAGTGACGACGACCTCCGTAGCCGAGAGGCGAGCATACCGGACTTGGTGTCGCTATATCTGAGGTCCCAGGTTTGATTCCCTGTCGGTCAAGGTGAAAAATAACTTTTCTATATTGTCTCTATGTTGTGGTACCGTCGTTGTTTCTGATTCTGTAACACGAGTGCTTTCGCTACTTATCATAGAATCAGAACAATGTAGGTATGTGATGTTGTCCAATATTTATTTATTTGTAAAGCCTAAAAAGGAATGTAATAACATACACATATAAATGCTATGGTGAAGTAAGAAAGATGAATATTTATTTGAATATGGTAGAATAGAGTTGAATAACCTAACACTATGTATGTATAAATTACCTGCAATAACAAGAAATATATACATAGAACAATGGGACAACAATTAGCTTTAAAACAGTATTACTTAAAACTCGTTTTGTAATTATTTATAGAGTTAGACATATAAACAGAACTACCTAGGTAATGTATAGAATCCGTGGCCCCAGTTTTGTACACTTAACGGCTTCAGCATTTTAACGGCAACATAATATTCACACAATAAACCTCTCATTTCCGATACATAATGAGTTTCATACGTGTGGTTGCGAGTATTAAGCTTTTACATTACGGCACCTCAACTTTTAGCTGGTACGCCGAAGCTGCAATATGCTGAATAAATTCTGAAATTCTTAAATTTATGTGCTTAACTTGGCTCCCCGTCAACCAATATTGTTTTATTCATTAGCACTACTGTTTAATATTATTTTAATAAAAATATTTGATGTAATAATTGTTAATTACATTCTGAAAAATCAAACTACGTAAGTTTATCTATGTATTGACAACCGTCTTAGTGTAGTGGTTGGCACTTCGGTCTACAAAGCCCGCGGTCGCGGGTTCGAATCCCACAAGGGGTAAGAGTTTATATAATAAGTAAGAGCATTTAAACCTAAAATTACTTATAACGTATCTAAGTATGTCGTCTCGTAGTACCAGCTGTGCTTAGCTTGGGGCTAAATAATTTAAATGGGATGGTAATTAAAAATTCTTCAACGATAATGTTTATACATGACATAATCACATAATGAGTAACGAGTCACACGTAATGAGTTATCATATTATCTTTAATTATTGTTTATATCAATTGCTCCAGTTTTAAAAAGTCAAAGTATGAATCGACATGCAGATGTTAATTGTATGAACACAAAACTGAAAACTTTTATCGGGTACGAATCAAAATCACACCCTTTCACAAACACACCTAAATGAAATAAATGTTTCGCAATACAATAGCGAGAAGGGCCTTGGTGTCGTAAATAGTATGTACGTATACGAGTGTGGCGGCCTGCTAGGGACTGACATTAATATATTTTATTGCTCTAGGTAAGCGTTATTAACTTTTATTTTCGTGTTTATTGTGGCCAGTGAGAAATATTGCTCCGCACGACGCGGAAGACCTTGCAATATCATAGATTACACACTTGATTCGGGGGTTCCGAGATTTCTTGAGGTAACCTACTGGCTGTTAGAATTATTTTTGTCGAAGAAATGCAGAAGTATTTCCAGGTTTGAAGAATTTAATGCCTGCAACCAAACACTAGGCGAATCGTATGTAATTGTAAGTGCAATTTAGATTTTGAAAAAAAATTGGCAAAAAAAAATGTTTGTAGTTTGTTTGTATTTTATAATTAAAAAATACTATACTATATACTAATAAATAATATACTACTAAAAGCTAAGTTTGAACGAGAGACATAGTTTTTTTTATTTCGTTCTTATGAATATTCATCACTGTTATTATAACTACAACAGTAAAATCGAAAAAAAAAAGATGAGCTGTTCATATATTTTGGTTTAGTTACACTTAGGCTTTGCGTGTATTCTTGAGTAAAACCTCAAAACCTTATAACTATTGTACTGTATTTTTTCATATACGAGTATCTTAAAAAGAGTTAAGAGCTTCGTATCTAGTCTATATCCTATCAATACACATTAGTGTATCTATACTTCCAAAATACTGTTCAAACTGACCATTTGTTCGGAAAAGGCTTTCTGCACAAAGGATGTGCATGGATGGACTGATAGACACAATATCGACGTCCGCATTTTGTTTGCGATAGAGCAGACGACAACAGGCTATTTGACTGGTTTTTGAAATAGAGTTTAATTTGTTGTTAATTTCTCTAATACTTAGGACGTTAAATAAAATTAAAAACCTGTTCAAAGACTTAATAAAAACATTACGTTTTTAATCAAGTTTGAAGTAGTACTGTTGTAGGAGTTCATAGACCGCGAGAATGATATCTAAATTTTTGACTAGTACTAACGTGATAGTTGTTTCCTTAATTACATTTTAATTATTCTTGGCCAAACTCTAGTACCACCGAAATTAAGATCTAATTTCCCAAAAAATATTAATGATTAAGCCATTTAAATAAGGGATTTGAAAATGGGATCGCAATATCTACGAAGTACGATTGTTAAATACTGATTTATTATCTGAGTTTTAATGGTGCTGAGGTATATACGAGATATGTATATGCGACATATGTATATGCGAGACCCAAATGCTGAAATTAATTATTACCTAATAAACAAAATTAAAGCCATTTTGGTAAAATTACATGAAAATAGAATGTCTTTGGTTCAGCTTGCGCTCCCTCTACTCGCTTCCGCCAAGTGAGTGTGTACACAGTACGGTCTCATCGCATACATTACGTTACACTGGCTGAACTTGTATGCAATTACTGTACGGCAATGAGCGACTCAGTAATTTATGGAGGAGACTGTATGTGTTAATGCCTACCGCGTTTTGATTGCACCACTTTCGACACTAATTAAACCTAACATGTGAATTAGTATTAAAACAACCGGAAAGTTGTAAGATTCACTAAAAATGATTAATTACCGATCATCAGATTCAATTAAAGTGTCGACGGGTGTGTATTTAAAAAATTACCTGTGATTTGTTTCTTTTGTGTGGTGTACAGTAAAGAGTACGTATCTATTTATAACCACAACAGTGGTTCTTCTGGATATCATAATGTAATCTTCATCATTCCACGTCTATCTGTTAAAATCTAGTGTTATTACTTTGTATGATGTGCAAAAAAAGTATCTATGTATTTACCTAAATGTATTTAAGTTAAAACTTTTTTTTTCACACAATCACACTAATTATCTAGCCTCAAACTTGCTAGTACTATGGCGACTAGATAACGGATAAACATACTTAAAATTAATTACATTCATGACTTAAGTACAAATGCTCGTGCTCATCACACAAACATTTGGCCCTTGCGGGATTCGAACCCGCAACCGCTGGCTTTGTAGTCCGGAGCGCGAAACACTACACTGAACGGTTGTCAAGTCAACATGTTTAAATTATACGACCCGATTGGTGTAGTGGCGTAGTAATTCACCTTAAACGAAAAGGGTCCCGGGTTTGATTTTCGGTTTGTGTCTATTCAGAAAACGATCTTTTATAAATTGGCTCGAGACTGGGTGTACTGGAAGACGCCCCTGGAATTTTTATGGTCTGGTACCTCGTAATACAAGTATGTTTATTTCTGAGACTACGAGACCGTGGCCATGATTGGTGTCTTGTCCGACGCGTATTCACTTATTTGTTATTATTTATATTAGAGCATTGTTTCAAGTATACGGCAGTTTTATTTGTTTTTATAAAATCTACATTTTAGGGTAATAAATATATTCAATCACTTACTAACAGTTTTTAGGCTAAAGAAACTAATCTTAGTTTAATTTTATGTTGAGTGTAAACATAAAATGAAATAGAGTGAAATAGAGCTTATACAACGTGTAGGTAATTGAATAAACGCGAAACCTAAAATTATATTGGTTATAATCAAACGTAGAATCACAACTCACAAATTAAAATTAAAATTTTAATATAGGTCGTTTTAACATATAAAATAACATTATTGTATCAAGCCGAGACTAAAATTTATGATAGTAAATAGTGCTCTCAGCACAAACCACGCAACTCACGCCACTGAAAAAATTATCGAGTCACCGAGCTATTTTCCATCATCATTTTAGTCATAAGACATCCACTACTGAACATAGGCCTCTCCCAATGATTTCCAGATTAGCCAGTTGGAAGCGGCCTTCATTCATCGGTTTTTTGCAATCTTTACCAGGTTGTCTGTCCACCTTGTGTGTGTGACGTCCTACGCTGCACTTGCCGGTACGTGGCCTGCCGGTTCTAGAACCTGCTCCATCAGCCACCTCAAGCTACATAACAAAATTTGAATTTAAAATATTTATATCCTCAACAGTCAATTACAAAAATAAATAATCATAATTTTACCACCAGCAAAACGAGATACAATAGATATTGTACTGTTATGAGGTCGCATACGACCACTCGGAAACCACTTAGCTAATATAATAAAAATTAGTTAAATTGTCTGAGCTCTTATGTTATTTCAATTAACGTTGTATATTGTTACGGTTTAACACTGTACAATTTGCAGATGAGAAAGCAGAATCGTAATAAAATCATTCCAATATAAAATAACAAACAACATTCAACTATAAACAACTTCACAAATCTGTATTCAGGCTGTGAACAATCAGACTACGTGTAGATACTCCAATGAAACTAATTTCAACAAATCTGTTAATATTCACTACGAGCGTAGTATTGATGCTCGTCATTTCCCGTTCCAATAACAAGGTTCGCTTGCTATTGCGTATCGGACGCTGACAAGGGAATGTAGGTCTTGATTGTTTGAGATACGGAAAAATAGATAACATCAGACAGCTGCAGACCCGATATGCGTAGAGGGGGCCTGCAATCACCCTGTTTATTGCCACCCCCACATAACGCAAAACCATGGAACGCCTAATATACAACTCGCTATTGTCCGCGCACTATGCGCCTGAAATGTATCATTTCACCACGTTACTGTCGCCTTTGAGTTCCCGCGATATCTCGTTTTGGAATAGTGCCTATTTTCGTATTTGTGCGACTAAACTGAGAATATGAAACATATGGTCCTACGGGTTACATGCCAAATCGCAATGATATACTATTCACTTTCAGTTTTGTAATTTTGAGGTATAAATTAACTATGCAATATTACAATACATCAAAAGCTTGTAACAAGCTTTTATTAGAATAGTTTGTAAGTATAAGCATTAACAACTTGTTATAAAAAAATTAAAAATTCGGTTCCATAGCGCAAAAGATTCAGTAGCTAAATCTAAAGTTTTCCTGAAGTGCGTTTCATCTGTTACATGTATAATATAAGTGACCTGTTTAATATTTAATATTTTTAGAGATTCGAGTGTTCAAAAGTCACATATATTTTTTATCGCGTCCACTAATCAAGAACGAAATATGGTTGACAAAACAGTTAGTTAATCTTTGCGACACTAAGATCCTTTAATTTTAAGACAATCTGTTTTTTATTTATTTTTAAGGCACTGTTAATTGTTAAGGCTATGTCGTTTCCAAAATCATCGTTACGATAAAATTTAAAATTGAAATTATAATTATCCAACGTCAGTCCACAGGAATTTCCCAATGCCCTGTGCCCGATCCTCGGTTATTCTTCATCATAATCATCATCATGAGCTATTTAAACAGTATTACTTCAACCTTGTTCTATTCTTCTGTAAGGAGTTTGAAATAAAAACAGTACTGCTTGGGTACTGTTTAGAGTTCAAGGTTAGGGTGTTAATAAAATAGTCACATAATATGATATCTTCGAAAGTCATCAAAAATATATTTGTGTTAATCTATACCTTATTATGGCGCAAGGGACGCTCAGATTGGAAAATAATGGTGCCCTGTCGACTCCTGGCGCGTCGCCGCCCATAATAAATATATCGCATCGATATAATATATCAAATTATAAACTTAGTATAAAAATTATTTATTTAACCAGATACAAGATATTAGGCAAGGATTACAATATTATATTTAAGATATTTAAAAAATGATATATACAATAAAACTAAACTTAAACAAATACTTTAAATAGAAACTATTAATAAACATAAATACAGAAAATATAAAATACTCTAAAATGTAAAAGATATCAGCCCCAGCGCTGCCAGTAGGGATGGTGCCCAAAAGGCTAGCAGCATTGCCCCTCTGGATAGCGATGCTAAACTTAGTTATATAGAATGTTTGGAATACTGTTATTCTATCTACCCACTAGTTTCAGGTTTTTACAATGTATCCGTAGAATTCATCCGTTCTTTAAATCTAAACCTAAGTACATTAAAAATAGTCTGCAAAATGGTATCTACGTATTACTAAAAGTTTTTAGAATACGCCAGTAAAAGCAGCCGATGAAAATTTTTATAAAGTTTAAGAGACACTCTTTGGGAATCTGTAGATGTGTAATGTATTCATAAGTCATTTGTTTTTACAAATTACTAAACTCACTAAATATAAAAGTCGTCCTTGAAGAAACTTTGAAGAACGTGTGTGCTATACGGCTAATAAAAAGCTGATATAAGGGTGACATATCCTCAGATTTGGGCAGCTGTAGGCGTTGGTATGAAACAATTACAAAAAGTCTTACATGAACATTTAGGCGTCAGAGAGCTTTATCTTAGTTGGATACCTCATAGTTTGACAGAAGATTAAAAACGCCGTCGTTTGGAATAGTGCTTCAGAAAAACTAACTTTTCTAAATTAGTTTGCATGGAGATGTCCTTGGCTAAAAAATCTATGGCGGGTTACACAAGATACTTACTCAAACCAGATAAATAGACAATTAGTATGTTACCTTTTGAAAACCAGCCAAGTGCGAGTCGGCCTCGCGCACCGAGAGTTCTGTACAAACACAGATGGTTCCTCCATCATGGGAATCGAGTCTCAAAGATTTTTACTGCTTTTTTCAAGTTTATTTATCAATTATTATTATTTTTCTAATGTAACAACAACTTTACGGTTTCCGACATTACTTCTTGCCAAATTTCATGATTCTGGGTCAACGGAAAGTATCCTATAGGTTTAGATCTCCTTGCGGGTGTAAAACTTTGCAGCATAACCGGCCGTATCTTTTGATTGCGTTGATTTAGAAGTCTGATTTTTTCACCGCTCTAGATGATTTCAGATTTGAGTATTTGTCATTAATTTAAACTTGATACCTCTACACTTTCCTGATGAAAACAGCCTTGACAGATAGACAGACGGACAACGAAGTGGTCCTATAAGGGTTCCTTTTTTCTTTTTGAGGTACGGAATCCTAAAAATAATGAAACAACTGTTTGACACCTTAATAGTGAACATTTTAAGTCTGGTTATTTACGCGTCAACCTTGGACAATGTCCTGGATTAGAGTAAAACTACCTATTGTTTATTTTAGGAAACTCAGTTCCTGAAAAAAGCACAATAACATCTTGACTATAACGACCCGCTACGCTACACCAGTGGCGCGGTATTTTGCCTTAAACACATAGGGTTCCGGGTTCTAATCTCTTCTAAATTAGCTCAAGTCTGGGAGTCCTGGAAGACGCCACTGGCAAAATACCTGGTATGTACCGCGTAGTAGAAGGATGTTGATCCTAACTTCGAAACTATGACAATTGGTGAGTTGTCTAGCGCATATTTATTTATTTATCTTTCTTTCTGTGACAAATCCTATTTCATCGTCCGAATTTCTTGCGAGACACGGGCAAAGGCAAGTTATAATGTATGTTTGATATAAAACACTGAATAGACGACGTAGATAATTGCGACATTTATATTTCAACAACTAAGTGGAGCCTAATACATCAAACAGCGTATGACAAAGAAAACAGTAATATAACAGACAAATCAAAACACAGACTGTTAAGTTCACAATGAGCTCGCTAAGTGGCAAACTACATTATAATGAAAGCAATCCTATTACCGCATCTTGGGGCTGATACAATCGTCGCAAATTCCTCACAATCCCCAAATAAATGCGATTAGCAATCCACTCACTATAATTAAGGCCACAATCCAAGATGAATACAGAACTAAACTGATCAATTCAGGGCGGAAAATCCAAAACAATTTCATTTGAGTTCTTCAATTTTATTTAATCCGGGAAAGTCGCCGCGACCTGGGCTCAAGTAATTTCCTGGAGGGGGAGGGTACAAGAGTCGCTTGAAAAACGAGAATTACACCATTCACTAATTGCTGCAATCAGTTTAATGTAGTCGGCAGGGCCTCACTGAATAAGATCCGACCAATGACCGACTTATAAACAACAGGAGCTTTTTAAATGTAACAGGATTTTTTTAAATTTATTGCGGATATTTTTAGCCTCTAATTGACTTGAAATAATAATAGGAAAAGTAATGTTTTAACAATTTGGACACCGAAGACCGGTCTTTCAAATAAATTTCAACACGTGAAACTTAATTTCTATGTGTTGCGGTAAAATGCGTCAGCTATTTCGAACTATGATACTAATGATACATAATTGTTATAACCTTTTATTAAAACGCCTAACGACATTGCCGTCACAAAAACACTTTACATAATTAAAAACGATTTTATTTCATTTTGTGATTTCGCAAAAATTTCAGACCATCTTTCTTTTTTTGGAATCAATTGAAAGATAGATAGGTACCCTTATTTGTACACCTATATTTTCAGCAGCACAATTTTGTCTTATTGCTAGAAGTGATCTCTTTCCGACAACCGTAAGGTGACGGTGAAGGAAGAGGCCCGAAACCGGGTGATATCTTGTATTTAGTGTCAACTGCGACTCTATGAAATGTTAGTCACGAGCTGTAAAATGTTAACATTTTGTAACTTATTCCATTGCAATAAGTTTTAAATTCCAATGAAATGTATTTATATTTGTGCTTGTGACTTAACGTCGAATCTTGATTTTTAGACTTCATTTAATGCGTTGTTTGAGTCTAATACAATTTACGCTAACAATCCATAAAAAATAGTGTAAATAGATCAATTCGTTCTCCCCGAAATGCAATAAAAAATATATTAATATGTAGACACTTTTGACAAACCCCAAATAACCATGCGGAAGAAATCGCGGGTGCGAAGGGTCGCGACACTCGGCCGGACCTCTGAATTCGAAATATTATGGTCACTTCGGAAATTTAACCAAATAGCTTTACGAAATTCTCATAAGTCGAACGAATCAACGGCCATTTTGTAGGTTATATTAAAAGTATCATTTGTTATTACGAATTCATACGAAATTGGATAAACGCGAATTTAGTAAGAATATTTAAATGTTATTATTAAAATTCTAAATTTGTGTCAGTTTAATTACCGGAACTGAAGTTGAGAATAATATTCAAGCATTCCACGCATGTTTTAATGATGGCGAAGTGAGAATGCTGTTACCAGAACAGAACGGAGCCTGCAGCGGAGGTATTGTTGGGCGTATCATAGTCATGCACACGCGTATCTCCAGAAGTCTGCAGAGCAGAGCTCCCGTCTAATTAAGGTCTGGTTAGATTATTCCAACTTTACTAACTATCTAATTAAACATAAACTATACCCGCTTTACACTACAAACTGAAAGTTTTGCTAAGCCGAGGTAAACTGTATGGCATCCTCTAGCTAGACACTAAGTTGGCATGAGTATCGCTACTTCCGTTTACTCTTACTACTGTGACCAAAGTGTTTTTGTATTATCCAATAAGCTGACAAAAACACAAAAGCCCTCGACACCATAAAATAAGTAGAAAATTTATCAAAAAATTTGAAAAATATTTTATTTAGTTTTGATGGCAATTCAAGCAGAGCTTACCATTAGAAGTAAGACTGTAAAATGAAAGTTTTATTCTATAAATCCAATTATTCAATTCCCAGCCGCCATTCTCGGCTGCACATTTTCCGCTGTTTGGTTTCAAGATCGTAATTTTGTTCGGAACAACAGGGAAGTTCGCTGGGTTGTACACGGGCCCATCGGCGGCACAGTTCAAGTAGGAGCGGAGGGGGACAATAAAATGCGGATTTTTAAGGCTGTACGCGAACAAATTGCGAGCCGGAGTGTTCGCAGCCAGAGATGAGTTCGCCCATACCACGGGAATTGGTGTTTACACAAATATCTTTTTATTTTATTTTCTTTAATTCGAACAACCAAGTTACGAACAGTTTTTTAGAACAAACGAGTCGGTTTTACTTTTTACTTAGAATTCTTGATTCTTTATTTCACTTATAGCGCTGATTATGTATTATTAACTAGCGGTAGCTAAATGAGATGAATCGGTAGATGAGATAAATATAATGCAAACCTACATTTTGTTTTTAATTTAAATCAGTCAGAATTTATTATAGTAAACGCAAATCCTATATTTTAAACACGTTCTATTATAGATCATGACATGTAAGATCAGTAAAAGTCTTGTAATTGACTTGTTTAATGAAAAAATAATTTCATAAGCGACTCCATCTTGCTTGACAACATCTATGATATTAATACTCGTAAGTTACTCCAGCCAGCCGCTGTCTTTGAAAATAACCAAAAAAAATATACTATCACAAAACTTGAGCAATAAACCGAAATTAAACTGTACCGCAGTCAACAGAGTTATTATTCTTTTACTCTAGTTCTGGCGAAACAATTTGACGTTAGGCCCGGTGGTAGCGGCCGCGGCTCATCCCCCGCGAAGATTTGTCGGCTAGATTTAATTTAAGATACGGTCACGACCACGCTCCGCCGTCGCCGCGTTTTTACCTACACAAAATAGAAAGTACAGAAAGCCCGCTCATGTATGGACTCGATTTAGAATAAATCAATTGTTCCAACAACCTTGCCTCAAACTAAGCATAGCTTGTGTAATAGCGACAAGACATTAAATACTACCCATGACTCGGATATAAAATATGTTTGTTGTCATGACATAAACACTTGCACCTTTGTTGTTATTTATTATTTATTTATTTGTAGTACGGAGCGTGAACCACTAGTAGGTAATTGAACGAGTCTAGTCTACTTGTAGACCAGACAGCCATCTATGGATGAACCAGGTGGACTCTACTTTTGTAACCGTCTGCTGCACGCCATTTTATTTTTGCATGTATACTTTAGTAGGTAGGCTTTATCTTATCTTAGTTATGTTAGATCAGCATTACATCTGCCCCTGCCTTTCTCAAGTACAGAAAATAGTTGCGACCCCTATTTTATTGTAAATTTAATTTCGTTTTAATTTATTGTCCCTTAATATATTTTTTTATCAAAATGTATTAACTATTATTTGTTGTAACTGTCACTAGTCTAGGCTTCATTATTTTTATTAATAGAAAATAGTTTTAACACCCTGGTACTGCATGTGTGCGCAATTTATGCGATTTGGTACAACATTTGCGACAACTGTAGAGGAGGGGACTGTATGGTGCGGGCCTTCTGCTTTCACCTCTAATGTTTCTTCACAGAATTAGCTGCCATTGTACTTCGTGAATATCATTGTTAGTTATTCCAGTATTGGCACCGATGCCATCCGCAAAGTTCAAATGAGAAATTGAGGGTTTCTGCTAGTCCAGTATTTTCGGATTCCTTTTACTTTGAACACTGTTAACTAGAAACGTGACAAATGTTGGTATTAGGTCTTAGAGTGCGTTTCCACTAAAATGGAGACAAGACGTATCTAGATATAGCAATAGTAATAGACCAATGAAATTATTTGAAAAACACGTCTACGTTCCGCTTTAGTGAAAACAGTGTTAGCTGCGAGGATAATAAATAGTTTGTTTAAATTATATATCTATTTCATTATATTCCATAAACATAATTTATGACACTAATTCGTCCACAATTGGTGTTATAATAATGACAGTCGACGAATCAATCATTTAAAGCAGTTGCCTAACTAGTCGTTGGTCAACGATATGCTGTTTTTTTAGTAAGTTTTCTCGCGAAAATACTGTTTACGCGATAAGATGTATTATAATATTGTTAGATTTATTTTCAAAAAATGTCTACGATCACGTATAAGAGTATAAATCATGTCTCAAGAGCAACGTGTCACCCGTTGCTCAATGCTCAATGCATCAATAACCACTTGGGACTGCCCTTCTTCATAGTAATGGTGTTCTGGATTCAATGGACGCCATCACTCACCCTATACGTTTCAGAGAGCCGATTCTTTTACGCAGGATAGCATGAAGCCGTTCATGCGGGCTTCAGCGCATATCTCTATGCTCTTCAATAACGTAGCATCCCTGTCATTATCCTGGACCCGTTATTGTGTTGCGCTTGCAGGGCAAGATCAGGCAAGATCTCTTCCTAAGATCAATAGGCTACAGGAACAGAACAATTAGGAACATATTTTGAATTAATCTTGACTTCTTTCGTACATGTTTGAAGCACCCTTTACTTGGCTGACAAGTAGAGGATGCATTAGGCCATTGAGTTTACTTATTGCACATTTTCCTGTACGATAAAGTTGAATGAATAAATATATTTCCCCTCAGTAAAATTTCATTGACTTTAACAAAGGTCTTTAGAAGTAGAAGTAAACACATACTTACTCTTTGAAAAATCCAATAAACTTTGCAGTGTTTAGACACTTAAGGCTAGCCTTAAAGCTGATATTTTGCAAGTGAATTCTAGACCAAAGAAAGGCTTTTATCCGAGAAACATATGACTCGGGTGGGATGCCGCAATCTTGATCTTTTACATTTATTTATGTTTTCTGTTGATATTTCGCATTCCTATTTATTTTGTAGTTAAATTGTCTACTAGGTAAAAACTACAAATCCTAACATGCTTTTATAAACTTGTTTTAAATATATTTCTTATCGTTGTATACATTAGAAACTTCGGAAGTGTATAAAATCCGAATAAAAAAACCAAGTTGCAGTCAGTACGTGGGTAGCAAAATACTCCAAAGGCTAATGTCTATCTTTTAGAGTTTGGGATCAATTAATTGGTTTTGACGACTCCTATATATTTAAAAGCATGTTTTATGGTTTTTAAAACTATAATTTTAATTACTACAATACAATTTTTTAATAAATGCAACCAGCACTACTGTACCAGTACCAGTACCAGTACATGTACCAGTAGTACTGTGCCGTGTGGGGACGGCCGTAAAGAATACCCTTCCCCACCGCCAACAGGAGGCGTGTCGTAAGACTTACTTAGGTCGTATACATGTTAGTTTAAACAATGATCTTTAGGGTACATACGGGTCTAACAAACCCGAATTCGAAGTTTTGATTGTAATTGGTATGCGGCTAAAAATGATTCATGCCATTTTAAATAATCAGGTTAGGATTTCCCTATTTTGGTATGTTGAACAAGACTAAAGTGTAACATCAAAAGTGTCATTTTTCAAAACTAAAGCAGTGATCGGATCATACGTAATTATTATGCAATGTTTGCCAACATCAGTTTATTAAAGGCTGTAAAAATTCCATCAGATTCCTGCCGTGACACTTTCCATTACCCATGTGTCTAAACAAAATGTAACATTGTGAAATATAACAGGACATTTAATTTACCAACCCCAAGGAATTCCATAGAGACTACGCGTCTAACGGAGTAGGTACTATAATTTGTGTGTTACATACAAACATAATTTAGACTTGTGCGTTGACGACCTTCGGGGCCAACGTGCGTGTAAATAGGTAAATTCCCACTTATGTACTCGTACTTGGGTAGTTAGTAGCTTTGACTCAACCAGCGGTGGCTTTCAGAGCTTTACGTAAGACGACTCCGTACTTCTCTGTTATTAGCATCATGAAATTATTTAATCTCATAGTTGATGTAGCTTCTTTTTCATTTAACAACATATGAAAGATTTAAGCCTATAACTTTACACCGTATATGTCTGCAACTATTGACTTACCTCTCAAATTGTAAAATTATTGAACATAATATAATAAAATTTACGACAAGATGGATAGCACCCAATTATTTTTGCCTTACGGCTTACAAAGTAAGATAAAAGTTTTTTAAGTTAATTAGTAACTGTTAGGATGATCTAAAAAAAACTTAACTTATAAATACTCGCTTAGAACCTCGATGTATATTGGCTCTCACAATAATACTGGCTCCATTCATATTAGTAGTAATACATGCTCCAAAGATTTTCTTTTTTTACACAAGATCTGAAATATATCTGGTATATGTATATGTAGTTGGTAGTATGTAATAAAAATATATATGTTAATACTTAGTACCACCCAATACTAAGCACACTACTACAACAACAAATGACTGGGTAGAGTGGCTCAGTAATTTGCTTTGAACCTAAAAGTTTGATTCCTGAATTAAAAAAACTAACTTTTCTAAATTGGTTCGGGTCAGCGATGGCACTGGCAAGGGGAATTCCTCATATGAGGGGGTTCGATTATTAGATAGGAGATATGGGAAATGGTTTTGAGGTTAAATACCTCTCAAACTGCCGGGGTGGGCTATAGTACTATTAGTACTAGGTCGTAAGGCTCTCTAGTGCGCTACTTGAAGAGTCATTGAAATTCCAGAGCCGGAAGGTTTTGGGGCTGAAGGTCTCTGAGTGTGAGGATGAAGTCAGTGTCGACTTCTTTAGGAAGTCCGCGCGCGACGGCGTGTTTCTTCCTCTCGTCAATAGGACGTGCTGGAAGACGCCCTTAGCAAAATCATCGTCTAATACCTCGTACCACACGGATGCTAATTCCTTATTTTGACTATGACAATTAGTTTTTACAGAAATAGTCTGGCGCATATTTATATATTGTTTCTTGCAGCACTAGTCTAGGCCACCTCAAAGTCAGTAGAGTTAAATTTGGACTTGACCCTTTACTCAAACAGCCTCAATTTTTGTAACAATACTAATTGTAAAACGTGGTCAAATGCTTTGTAAAAACCAGTGAAAAGGCAGGAGTCATGTTCTTTTTATTTATATTAGTTTCGTCACGGTAAAAAATTTATCCCAAAAATTCGATTTGTTGTTTTTTTATTTACTGTCGCTTATGATGGTAAATTCACATCTTTAACAATTATTAGAGATATGCTACAAGATATTTATTGACGCTATAAGAAAGTAACTATATTGTTGCTATTCCATATAACAGAGGCTTTTTATAATTTCTGAAATAGTGCCTGTAGAAATGGATAGATTTATTAAATAAGTAAGAACCGTGAGAATTTTGTCAACGGATGCCTCTTGAATCTTTGTATTATTAACCTCATTGTAGCGTTCTAAGTTATTATTTTCGAGCAACATTACTCCCGTTTTGATTTTGACTTCGGATAATGGTTTTAGACACACTATTTGGTATGTGTCGTTTATGACCGGTTTAAAAAGTAAAAATATCTTCTGCAAGATCATGCACAATTTTAAGACTTTACACCGAGAGTAGATACTATTTAAGTACCCCTCAGCCCGACAAAATAAGACACAATAGAAATGTTATTGTGACGCGGTCTCATGCGACCATTCGGCATCCAATAAGTTAAGGGCCTAAAAGACAGATAGATACTATTTAGAGGTCGGTAAATCTTGGCAAACTTCTTCCTTTGCGCTTTGTTCCGTTGCTATCTTGGATATGTAGATTTACCAAGTCTGCTTATTATATTTGGAGCGATTGTTATCTGACCTCTATTACACTTAGACAAGGGAACCAGTCTGTTTGGAACATAGCCACCCTAGATGAAGATGTTATATGAATGTATAGTATTTCTCACGATCTTTTCCCCCCTCACCGCTGACTAAGCACATAAATTATGAAAAATTTGGTAGTACGTGATGGGATTCAAATTCATGACACACTTATAAGTAGAGGTGAGATTACAACCACTGAGCTATCGCCGCCTTAAACTTGGCAGACTAAACCGGCCTAATTACAGTGTTATAAATAAGTCAGCACATGGCTAATATAACATTCCTGAAGCAATAACGTCGACGGGCATACTTTGAAGCCAACGTAGTGAATATTCACACAGAGTTGTAAGTTATATGAACACAAGTGACGGCGCAAGTCAGATTTCACCGAGAAGTTTAGGAATTATGCAACAACTATGTGCCAAAGCTAGCTAAAACTACGATAGGATGTAGTATGTATAACTATAACGCAAATACATAACACGTGTTTTGTAAAGTTACACAATACAGCAAAACTTTTAGGTTGCGATATTATTATGTAGTTTCTAAATACTGTTTGTAAAAGAAACATGTTTCTTGAATTCTTCAGTATGCCAAATTTTACTTTAAAAAAAACTTGAGGGAAAACTAAAGAAAGTTTAGCGTGACCTTTAAAGAAAGTAGAGTGAGCGGGCGTTGAAAAAACTATAATTTCTCAATCAACCATTAAATTCACAAAACAACACACAAACACCTCATACGTCTTTGGTTTGGTCGAAGATTATGAAAAACAGCAACAATAGTGTTGTAAATATTCTTATTTTCTCCACAGGGATCAAACTTATTATAGCTTATAAGCTACCAAAAAAAAAATGCTAACTTAATCCCCACCTAACATTTTTAAAAATATTTAATTTATATCAACATTATTATTGTTTTTGTTTTTCGAAATAGACTTTAGACTAAAAACCATTCCTCTATTATCTCTCAAAACAATGGCCCAGGTCTGTAAAATATTTGAGGAAACAAATTTTTCATAAATACGCCGAGGGGTAGCAGTAGCATCTTTAAAATAAATTATAAACCGAAAAGCGGAGGAAGTCGGTAGCGTGTCCTTCGATCATGAAGGAGCCAGCGGTTGATGTATGTGCGGCATGCGGCAAACGGCCGCGACCGTGCGGCATGTATCATTCATAAGGAAATGCGGCCGAACACCACAGATATTTCACACGCGGTTTATCGAAAGCAAGCGCGGTTAGATGCTCACAGAGTATGAACCCAGGTGGCACGAATATCCCCGCCAATAGTATGGAGACGTGATCTGAAACTGAATTGCAATTGGCAACTCGCGACTTCCTCTTCAAATAATGAAATTTGAAATTTATTGTACCAATCGAACTCTTGCTCGTTCAAGTGTGCCAATAAATTAGGATGTAGATAGTGCGAGGCGAATTCCCCGTTCACGGCACGATTCTGCCGAATTGAAAAAGGAGTGTTAAATTCGAATAGCAGTGCGCACATTAAGCCGTGTTTATTGCATAAGTCTTATCATTCTTGTTTTAAAAAAAGGTTTATTTCCCGCCTTTTGTATGCTGATCTAGTTTTCAGTAATGCACTCATCAGTGTGTGTGTATGTGTGTTTAGACTATAAGTTGCCATGAATAATCAGTGCATAAATATGCAAAAATCACCATCATAGTAATTATTTGGTTTTATTGCACCTCATACTAGCTAAAGAGTTAATGCCACTTATTTCTCAAAACTCTTAGTGAATTGTTACTATGTTAGTAAATGTATTCAGCGGAATAGATCTCAATGGGACCGTTTATATATAAATGAAGACCTAGGTATTTGTCTATCTTCATAAATAATACCTAATACAATTTCTATAGACGAAACTAATACGTGGTACAAGTGTTATAGATAAAATAAAACGAAGTTGAACAAAATAATAATACTTTGAAGTACCAACATTACACACATACAATGAGAATACGTGTCTACGTGCCTATAGAATCCTTTATTGCCTGTAGCAAAGGGGAAATTTTTACTGGAGGTTTCCAAATGTAAACCCGAACAAAAATGCGGAAAGCGTGTTCGTAATTTTATAATTCTTTACGATTGTTGGTAATCAAGTGAATGTATTGAAATGTTAGTAAGGATTTTAAAAATATAATAACATAATAATATATATATATAATAACATAATTATATAAATATATTCTGAAATTTTTATTTATATTTAGGACCCTTTATATTCTGAAACATATTTTTACAATGAGTTTAGAAGCATTATTCATCCTTTCAATAGAGTTATGTAATAACGTTTTACAATTTAATATTTGTGCAAGAAACTATAAATTCAATTCATCATAATCAGCTTTAGGAATCAGTTAATAAACTGCTTATTTTTTAATGCTTTTTATTGTTTTAATAGTTTTGTCAAGGCATATATACAGGGTGTCCCATAACTCAGGGATAACCTTTTGTAACTACATAATCTATACATCATAGTGAACAACTTTTGTTCTATGACTTAAAAATGTTCATGTTGGGATAAAGGAAATGCTTGTTTTAAACGATACTTGATTTATGCATATTTTGCAGCAGCACTTACCAAGAACATCTGAGTAACCCTTCAACCTTCGTAAAAAACAATCGAAAACGTCCGTCATCACATTCAAAATTCGCATTCTTCTCTCCTTTCACTCACTTCATCTTCCTTCTCTTTCACACAACTTGCGTTCCATTCCACACATCCCACATTTTTTTTTTTCTTTCTACAAATTCAATTGGCAATTTGGTAATTTTGTATGGGAAGTCGATAAATTTTTATGCAAATTTGCAAGTCATAGAACAAGAGTTGTTCACCATATAGAATTTAATATAAAGATTTATGATTATGTGGTAACAAGGTTTTCCTTGAGTTACGGGACAGTCTGTCTTACCAATATTTTGCAAAATATAAAGCATTAAGATTATTGAATTTATCAATCGAACTGTACTTATTTCTGGAGACGTATTTTTGAATCATTCTAATTCCAATCCGAATACGAAATCGCAAGATTCGCATGCGAATTCCTAAAATCTCAATTTTTGAAAATTCATTCGGTGAATTCTGCAACGACCACTCATTTTTGTTTTCTACTAGTAGAAAGTACGGAAGAATTACATTGACAAGTAAACGTATTTGACAGAAATTTTGGCATAATAACTTTTTATTTACGTTCGTTAATGAGTTTTTGCTTTGTGGTTTATAATATTTCCTGCGTGAAACAAAAATAGTTTTCAATTTAATTTCAATAAAAGATTTCAATTTAATAGTAACACCTATTTCGAGTGAATCAAAAAATGCGTTAAATGAATTTCATACACGAATTGTTTTCGTGTTCGAATTTGAGATTCATGTCTAATGCTTCAAAAATACGTCTTCAGATGTTGATAACATAGAATACTAACTAATTACCAATAGGGTATAATGACAATGCAGCTTACTTAAACAGGATATCTCACTTAATTACTAAATAGAAAATAGGTAGGCGCTACAAAGACAGAAGTAAACTTGACTCAATGGAGTCAATTTTTAATCGACTTTAAAAAAAGAAGGAGGTTATATGTTCTATGTTCAGCTGTATTTTTTTTTATGTTCCTTCACCAACATTTCTGTCTTACAAAACGATTTCAAAATTTGTTTTTTGATTGAAAGGGTTTAATCTCTAAATGGTCCCATTTTTACCAAGTTACGATCTCAGGGAAATCCTCAAAAAAGATAGACATGTGGAACGTGTTTGTTAACTTTTAATAACTTATTTAGGTATTTGCGTCTGGAAATCATCATATCGTACTGCTGAGCCAAAAGATGAAAGCCTTAGGAGTTCTTGCATAATACTGCGGTTTGTCGACAGAAGGTTTTTAGTAGTGTCTTGGGCAGACGTGGCGCTAACGAGGTACCAGACTGCAGTTTTATTAACTGCAAAATAAAGTAAAAAACGAGCAAAATAAAGTTCTTTTACTAAATAAACTAAAACCAGAACCAAAGAAACACATCTAACAGAATGGAGAAACAACGAAGGATGCAGGCAAACGAAAAATGCAGTTCCGGCGGTATCAAATAAGCTTGCCCGCAACCTCATCAGATTAACAAGGGACAAAATTCGCAAGGTCATATGTGTTATAACCGGCCACTGTCCTCTTAACAAACACCTGTTTAACATTGGTGTAACAGACAGCCCCACATGCAAAGGATGCATGGAGGCAGAAGAAACGCCACAGCACGTGCTACTGGAATACAGAAGCGTGGCAGATCAACGGGCACGGATTCTCCAATCACCAGGATCGCTCCTGGAAGCCTGCAGCAGTCTGAATAGGCTGCTGACCTTTTGGGATGACCTAGGATGGTTAGAGTAAGAAAGACTAAGTAGCACGCACAATGGCCCAATCATGAGGCTAAGTGCGAAGAAAGCCCAGCTAAACTAACTTACTAACTAAACTAAAAGACTAAAATTAACATTTACACAAACATACTTATGAGCTATATTTGTTAGCCGCCGTAAAGTAGTAGTAAGTAGTAGCCGTAAAGTGTTTGAATTTTTTGGTTTGCATCGACCTCAATATTACTGATACTTAGATATTTAATAATAATAATAATAAAATTTTTATTTCAGAAATTTCTTTCCATAGAGTGGGCTAGTAGTTACAAAAAAGTACTTATAAGCTAGGGTTAGCACATCCAAAAAACTTGAAAAAAAGAGAAAACAACATAAATAACCTACTTCACATTTACTAAAGCAGGCCTCGAGCCGACATGGACGCTGTTCCAGTGTCTCAAGATAGGACAGCAGTAGCGACTCCCTATCGCCGCCAGGAGGCTGTTGGGGCTGTCTCGGACGCGGCGCCACGCGGAGGCAACCCGCTTGCGCCAGACCACTGGGAAACTGTCTATGCGAGCCTCAGAGAACATCGCCGACGCGCTGCAGTACCGAGGCAGCCCCATCAGCAACCTGAACCCGTTATTATATTGGACGCGCAGGGCTGAGAGCGCCCTCTGTGAGTACTCAACCTATAGACTGCAGGTGTAGAAAGATTGGCAGTAGGCTCTAAAAAGAGTTTGTTTAACTTCGGTGTTACACCGTGCAAATCTACGGGCGAGCATGTTCGCTCTCATAGCTAGAGCCCTGCGCTCCCTCTCAATGTCGGCCTCATCCGACATACCTTCAGTTACCCAGTGCCCCAGGTACTTAAAACTTGTCACTCTTTTCAGTGGTAAGCCTTCAAGAGCGACAGGAGGAAAATTGAGCTTCTATTTTTTTATTTAAATACTACAATCTCACTCTTCACAACATTGTAACGTAGGCCATGGGTCGCTGCATACTTCTCACAAATACTGAGCAATTTTCTTATACCACTGATTGATGGGCTCAGCAGCACCATGTCGTCGGCGTAACTAATGTTATTATATGAAATATTATCAACGGAGCAGCCGACTCCACTACCACTGAGCTCACCAATCAAACTATTCATGTAGAGGTTAAAAAGTGCAGGAGAAGAAAGTCCTCCCTGTCTTACCCCACACCCCAGCCCATACGCCTCGGATAGCACTCCTGCCCACCTCACCTGATTCAGTTGATTTGCGTACCAATACTGAAACAGACTTATTAAATCTTTCGGAAAGTCATTAGTTTCAGTAACCAGTTTCTTCCAAAGCACGTCGTATTTAACCGTATCAAAAGCCTTTGATAGGTCCAGAAAACAAGCTACAATAGGTGTCCTACGATTTGTGTAGTAACGTACGGTGTGCTTGAGACAAAGTACAGCACTTTCTGTGGATAGCTGAGATCTGAAACCAAATTGTGCATCACACAGATTAAGAGATGCCTGTAACTTTCTCTCAAGCAAACCGTCCATCACTTTCGCTATAGTAGTAGCCAGTGTGATAGGTCTGTAGTTGTTTTTGTTCGACGAGTCTCCTGTTTTATTTTTCAGTATAGGTACAACAATCGTTTTCATGAAGTCAGAAGGTAAGTGCGAATGCCCTATGCAAAAAGAAAATAACATTGCCAGGAAACGCGGCAAGTGGAAACCAGCATATTGCAGGTGTTCGATACTGATACCGTCATGACCTGCAGATTTGCCACGCGTCATGTTTTTCAGTACATCTTTAACATGTTTAGCCGTAAAGTACGTGGCTTCATCTCCATCCCGAATACCAGCATCGAAACCCTGCGACGACTGCTGCATGGTGTATTGAAAGTGGTTTTTAAAAATATTTGCCACTGTTCCCGCATCACTCTCACCATCCACACTTGGAGGGACGCTCGGCCTTGGATTCAGTTTGTTGGTTTGTTTCCAAAATTTAGAAAAGTCTTTAGTTTTAATAAGCGTAGCCAAGATTTGCATTTTTATTTTTTGTTCGTTATCCTGACACCATTTCATTTTTGATTTAAATAATTTTCTACTCTCTTTCATTTTTTCGTAATAATATCCAGCTTTAGGTTTGCCATATAATACCCACATCTAAAAACAAATTCGAGCGTCACCGTGAAATGGTTTGACATATTTATTCCAACCTACAACATATTTATTTCTAAATTTTCTTTGCTCATAAGTCGCTATTGCTGCCTCTCTCAAAATACATACAATATTATCATACATTTTATCAATTATTAGTTTATGGTCTAAATTGGAACAATGGTGGTTGGCACATGACCTAAAATCTTCAGGAAAATCCATATATATAAGTTTTTCACAACAAATTTTTGAATATTTATTTATTTGACTTTGATTCCTCTCACTCCACACAGCTTTATCAGATTTAAGATGACATTCTTGTACTTTATAGCTCTGTTTTCCCATGTCGATCGTTATCTCAAGTGGAAAGTGGTCAGACCAGAAAATATCATAAAGTACCCTAATATTTGTGTAAATGTTATTTTTGTCTTTTTTGTGTTTTTGAAGTCGGTAACTTTTTTATGTTAGTTGTTTGTTTTTAAATGTAAAACTGTGTACGATTTGTACTTTTTTAACTGCGTCAAGTAAAATTTTATTCATACATTCAAATCAAAATTGTCTGAAATTAAAAAGTTACTTTAAATTGTCTTTTAATAAATACCGAAGAAATACAATGAGTAAGTAAGTCTTGAGTCTTGACTTGTGGTTAGAAAATAATCATTTTTTTATTAATTAGGTACTTAGGTATGTTGCCACTTTTTAAAGGTTTACAAGGAAATTAATAATATTCCATAACTAAGCAATTAGTTTTACTAAAAAAAAACACGAACAAGCATGTGACATAAGGCTAAAGAATACTAAAGTTACTACTGCATGGTAGAACGAGTGTGTTAAGCAAAACCAACACTCACACAAACTTTGTTTTTCCCAGTAACTCCCCAAAGACTTAGCTCGTTCCATTTGAAACAAAGTAGAAACATAACAGAACATAAATGAAGTGGAAATGTTTTAATTTATCCACAACGTTATTGCACTTTTAATAATATAACAGATCTCAAATTACAGCGCCGTGCTTTGCAGACCCGCTTAGTTAGGTAGTTCTTTTTCACCGAGCATTCAACTCGCGATGCTCACTAGAATGGCAGCATAAGGACGCCTAATAGTTCGTCTCTGGGGAACCATAATCTTTAAAAACTAATAAGATGCTTTTCAAATATTATCATCTCATTACAGGATATAAACGCGTATCGATCCTAAAACGAATATGTAAGTTTTTTTCAAGTGTGTTGTTTTTTGTTAGGATTCCATAGTTAACACAGAACTTTTATAGTTTTGCCATGTCTGTCTGTCTTACTACCTGCTAGTCTGTCTGTCTGTCTCTCTGCAGCTTAGTTCAGACACTCTCAGTAATAAAAACTCGTAATTTCGCATATTTATCACGCCGATAAAGTAAATAAAATCTTGAAAAAAATGCTTTAAAAGGATACCTCTCCTACACGCGCAGTGCAGTTTTTTTTTCTATCCCATGTGGGGTGCTGTTGTTGCTGTTTCCGTATTATTAAGCTTTAAAGTGTTTTGTTTTTGTTAAAGTCAAGTGTAAAAATTCACGACAATATGATAAATAATAAAGATAAAAGTAAAACTATAAAAGATTTACTATTTACCGTGTTAACTTATAAAATGTACTTAAAGAAGAAAATTACTTAGATGAAGTTGGTAATTATTTAAAACAGGTATATAATACCGCATAATGTAACGGACAACTATGGATTCCTACATATCGCGTGGCCCGACACGCACTTTGCCAGTTGTGGTATTGGTTCACGCGATTTTATTCAACAAATAAATAATCACCTTAACTTCATTTTTGTTAGGTACGTCAGTTCAGTCATACTCTACATTGGTCTGCTCAGATTTAGAAAGTAATGCCAATATACTGTTTTGTCAAGCCGCCCAAGACCATTGAATAGGCTTAACGAACACCATCAAGTATTATTAATTGCGATCAAGTATTCATCATGATTTCCGCAGTGCCGTGAATAGGTGCAGCAAACCATTGGATGCATGACGGAATAGTGTGCAATTAATATTTGCTTATTTGATTTGCAATCGCTAAATGTATCCGATAATAAAGTATAAGTGAGACGGGGATGTGTGAATGTGATGAGAGAGTTTCAAAGTTTTGTCATTGTGTTGTAAAGACAATACGACGAGGTGAACTTTTTTGTTAACTTTGATACTTCATCAGTTAAAAAGGAACACTTTTAGGATCACTTTATTGCCTGTCTGTATGTAAGGACCCTTATCATCAAGAACGCATAAAGTTATCAAGTTTAAATTAGCTTGAATCTGTGAAAAAAACAATCTCCTAAGTCAACGCAATCAAAAGATACGGCTGTTTAAACCATATTTTTGATACTCGCAAGGGAATCAAAACTATAAAGGTATTCCCTGTTAACCTACAATTTGATAAGAATCATTAATCTATTGCACAAGTAAAGGAAAAAGTTCGAAAAACGTTAATTTATAGTTAAATCACAAAAAAAAACCGGTGTTTTCATTTTCCGCTCCTACAGGTAAGCAAAGATCGTTTTCGCTAAAAATTCAAATGGGGCCTACGTTCAGAAGTGCACGACTACAAGCCATATTGATAATAAAATGATAAGCATAGTTCAATACAACCTTAATCAAATACCTATGGTACAAGATAACACTAAACTTCTAACTCGCTTATTAAAAATCGGAATTATTTTATCGTGAATCTCGTGAATAATGTTACCGACAGCCGTTTTATTTCTCAGTTTGCAATTCTCACTAACGCTGCCGGCTAATATGAGTCTCAACGGCACAGCCCTAGTTATTTCTTCGCAGTGTTTATAACAGCACGGCCATAGAAATCATAACAGTTAACTTTTATGCAATAAACGCGGTGCACGGGAGCATTCGTGAGATAATTGCGTTTCAAGGCGAGTAAAGTACTAACGAGCTTATAAAGTTAGAAATTTTATTTTCATATAAAGAGGTTATTGCATTTTTTTCTGACATATTACTTTAATTAGACCTATCTATTAACACAAGGAGCACAAGACTTACCAACTTTTATTTATTTCCGCTATGCAACAATCCTCCCTAAATTCGGAAAATGCTAACATTGTCGACTATGCATACTATAAACATAAGTTTAAAAGTTTGTGGGTTAAATTTTAGATATAGAACTAATTAAGCATTCGCCTATATGCCAAATATATAAAAGCTAAATGCTAATATTCTAGAAAGTTCTTGCCACAGACAGACACTTCACTAATAGGATTTCCGTAAAAAGTTCTGTATTTTGAGGGAGTAGCTCTAAAATTATGCTGTAGTCAAACTGCTTCAAAAGTCGGAAGTTATTTTTGAATGGCAAGTTCATAAATGTTGTATTTACTGTCCTACTAAACAACAAGTAATATTTTTTTATATATTTGAAGTGTGTGCGTGTTCGATCTATCACTTAAAGTCTTTATCAAGGGCCTATGTCACTTCCCAGCTCAAAATAACACAATAAACCACATAAATGCCGCGCTCTAAAATTATAAGGAAAAGCGACGCTAGTGCCAACGCGTTATTTTAGAACTACTTTTTTTATTACTATAAAAAAGGTAATAGTGAGTCAACCTGAAAAGATAGATAGCTTGTCACGGACTTTTTTTTAACTTTTAAAGGGAAACAATTCCGACATTCATGATTTTGCGTAACTTTACCCGTTTACGCAGCGCACGCAACGGAAGCTCTCAAAAGGAATATTTATTCCCGTTTTTGCAACATTTTTTCATTGATACTGCTACTGCTCTGATCTTATGATAGCTTAATCACTTGTGTTATAGAAATCATAAACAATGACGGTACACCCAAGACAATTTATAAAAGTTATTTTTCTACATTGATTGACCGGAAATCATACCCGGGACCTCAGAGATAGCGACACCAAGTCCGGTATGCTCGCGTCTTGGCTACGGAGTTCGTCGAATATTTTACAATAGATTAAATTTTTATCGGATTAGTTTTTCCATCTATATTTCGAGTATTCTAGTAATAGAGTTTATGTGTTAAGGAAAAAACAACAAAAAAGTGCTTTTACGTAAAGTATTTTCTTATTTTGCTATAAGATTATTTGTCCTCATTCAATTTAAGCACTAAAATATATGATTAATGTGTTAAGGAAAACACAGCAAAAAGCATTAATACTTTTATTATACGTAGATCACACTATAAGTTTTGCGTAATATAAAATTCCAACATATAACCAAAATATTATGTTTATTGCTTTTCAAAATACTCTCCTTTACATTTTAAACATTTTTTCATGCGATCGAACCATTTTTTAAAACAGGAGGACCACAGATCTGAAAGCATGTTTTCTACATGCTGATTGAACGCTATCGCTGCCTCTTCGGAGTTGGTAAAAGTAAAACCTCTCATCAAATCTTTGATTTTGGGGAAAATACAGAAATCACAGGGTGCTAGGTCGGGGCTATGCGCAGGCTGGGTGACGAGTTGTACTTTTTCGGAAGCTAAAAATGACTTTGTTTTGTTGGCCGTGTGTGAAGAAGCGTTGTCATGATGTAGGAGAACGCGACTTTTGGGTCGTCTTTCGCGAACTTTTTCTAACACCCTGGGTAAACAAATGGTAGAATACCACCGGCATAAACACTTTTTTGATCTTCAAGTGGAATTGTACAGATGGGACCCGTAGCTGAGAAAAAAAACGCGATCATTTTTTCACCAAAGTTTCTCGCCTGCCCCACTTTTGTTGGCCTATTCTCATTTTCAAACACCCATTCACAAGATTGCTGTTTTTTTTCGGGTTCAAAACAATAAATCTACGTTTCGTCTCCTGTGACAATGTCATAAACAGCATTAGAATGTCCGTTGTCGTACTGTAGTAGCATCTGTGAGCACCATTCCACGCGAGCCCGCTTCTGCTCCGCTGTCAGTTCATGAGGGATCCAACGACAGCAAAATTTCCGAACTTTCAATTTTTCGTGTAAAATTTTCTGAATTTGGCTCATACTAATCCCCAATAGTCCTCGAATTGTCCTATAGGTAATACGCGGGTTTTCTTCAATTAGCCGCTTAACAGTAGCCACATTATTTTCGTTGACGGCAGTTGAAGGCCGCCCTTCACGAAATTCGTCATGTAAAGAAACTCGACCTCTTTTAAATTCAGCAAACCATCGCCTCACGGTGCTTAAACAAGGTGCGTCTCTCCCAAAAGCATTTTAAAGACGAGCGGCACAGTCTTGCGGAGAGAGAGAACTTTTAAATCATAAAAAATCATCGCTCTAAAATCTTTTCGACTTAATTCCATTTTCGTTGCGTACATAGAACTTTGATGTGTGATAAAAAACAATTGACAAATCATTTCCCGCCAATTGTTTTTTTTTATTACTAAGAGGGATGCAACGTTTAAAAAAATATAACATTCGAAATTCAAATAGTTCCGATTAGCTAGACGTGCAAAACTTTTAGTGTGCCACATGTACATTTAACAAAATATGAACACAAAATACCAAACAATACATTCGCAGTACCAATCAACGGTTTAAGTTATTCTAGGAAGTAATGAATTTGTACAAAACAAATTAAATGAGAAACAAACAATATGTTAATTAAAGAAATGCTTTCCCGTTAACCCGTAATACAATACATAAATATTCCCATGTATAATAAAATTCTTTTTAATTTTCAAACATCGTAAAAAACTTTAAACTTCTGAGCCAACTCTTACGAGCGAGCGAAACAGAAGAGCGACTTTGCTGTGACTGTTCCGCATTACGATTTTGGTTTAAAACGGGACTTTTAAAATTTTATGTCATTTTGTTTATATTTTAGCGCTTTATATAGGCACATGTTTCATCTATTAACTTTAAACATTCAGGACTTTTTAATATAAACGTGAAAAATTTAACTTTAAACATATTTCCATTAAAAAATATCACAATTTTCAGTACAAAAAGTTACGTAGTAAAGTAAATTGCATAAAAACATTGTGCGAAAGAGTTGCGGATACATTATTCAGGTGGGTACTGCTAATAATTCAGAACAACTAAATTCAGCTTCCACTTTGAACCGCAACTCTCCCGCCAGCAATAAACGGGCCGAGAAATATTTTCACATCGTTGGGGAAGTTAAAATGAAAGTAAGTGTACCCAACAGGGCCATAGCGGGCCCAGTCCGACGACGGGTAATGCCGAGCATTTCAACGAGTAACATAATTTTATTCATGAGAACAACATGGCTGATTGCATATCAAACAGTGGCTATAACAATATTTCGGAGATACGACCGTATGAAAACGCAATGGGAATAAGTTTCGCTATCAGGGATATAAGAATATTTATCCGAACGGATATTCTACTGCAGGTTGGATGGATGATAGACGAGTCGAAAGAATTACGGTACTCTGGGCAGAGTTTATGAATCTGAGCTTAGGAAGAACGGTTCTTACTTCTTACAAATCTTGCCCGTTTTTTTATGAAAACATTTCCATTTCCATTTTAGCTAAAATTCATGTCTGTTACCTTAAATTTGAGAATTGATAACGTAATCGCACAATCGCAAAGTTGGTATAGAAAATGACATCAATTTTATTTTATTTATTCTTTATTGCACGAAACAAATGTACAATTGGCGGACCTAATGCCTAAAGGCATTCCCTACCAGTCAACCATGAGACTTAAAAATACTTTTAATATTTAACAAAGTAAAAAACGAAAATATATAAATAGGTATACATAAATATGTTAAATAGACATACATATGTCGTGACCAGATCGTAAAATTAAACATTTCATGATGTGACCGATCATTTCATAAAATGGTGGTATCTCATGATATAGAACAGAACCTGCTGCCTACATCATGATGTAGTCTGGCCAGATCAATGAATACTTAGCATTTGACGATATAAACACCTAAACGCACGACTACTTCATGAAATGGTCAAACATTAGTGATCATATCGTAAAATCGTTTCATAGCCTACCGGTAGAGGCGCTAATGTTGCTTTGTTTTTGTGATGAATAATGGCGGCGGACAAATATTTTATTCTAAAAGTGAATAATAATGTGTAAATTGAAGGTGAAAGTGCAGTAAAATATCGTTACGATACCAAGCTAGGCGATTTTTACGAAAGTCACTCAAAAATCCAGCGCAACGTCAAAAAGTCAAAGAGTTAGGTACGTAATTTGAGAGGTTAGTTAGGTTATTTAGCTATTCAAGTCTTTTCATTTCTTAGTTTTGTTTAAAATAAAATTTATCTATCGAGCAAGATTACTTGTAAACATATTTTTATTTTAATGATATGGCCAAACGTGGATTGACATTTCATCGAATGTTGATGTTTAAACGATATGGTCAGTTATAGTTGGCCATATCATGAATCATCATCACATCATGAAGTGGTAAATTTTACGATCTGGCTACGACACATATATTACTAAGATTATATAAACATACATAGATAAGTACGCACTATATACCACAAGCAAACAAATTCACATACACAACTGAAATAAAATACAAGTACCCAACAAGAGAGATGTTAGGAAGGTGTCTGAGTCATCGACGCATCAAAGATAAGTATTAGAGGCAGAAAGAAACAGATCGCGGATAGACGTTTTAAAGATAAGTTTGGAGGAGGATCGAGCGTAGTGGGTTCATTGAGAGAGGCCTATGTCCAGCTGTGGACTGACGTGGGCTGTTTATGACGATGATGAACCCATACACATACTCTTAAACCAGACCATCTTCGGACCATGGCTACATATCTAGTGTTAACTGAATGTGTAGGTTTCCTCACGATGTTTTCCAACACCGTCAAACAAGTGGTATAAATCCATATCAAGATTCCGAGAAAATACACAGGTACCTACGTAAGTTTGCATAACTTACGAACTTGTGAGGCGATGCTCCGAATTTTCGTCCACTGAGCTACCACTGCACTGGGTATTATTTCCATAACGAGTTTTATACTGTTTTTTGCTGTAAAAAATAACAACCTACAGAAAATTACCTACATACATTAGGTTTTGATCACCCTTAAGGCGCCGGGTAAGGAGAGGTGTTATTGGACAAGTTTTCTGGCTAAAATACTGGATATAGGATGAGGAAATTAATATATCATGTAACTTATATGTTGAAGTTTTTTATGTTGTATCTAAATACTAGTTATTATTTCTTTTAACACAAAAAAAATCAAAGTACCGCAAAAATTGCGGGCTTGTACACATTTATATTTTGAACGACGTTTTTGTTTAGCTTCAAAGTTGGTTTAGTTATTTATAACATTCATGCCTTTAGGATGTTATTTTTTTTTCAAATAGTAAACAAATTAAAAATTATAAGGATTTTTAATGGATTTTACTCTTAGCGCCTACTTCTCTCTTAGTTTGCAATGATAATCTATTTGCACAGGAGCGCAACGGATGGATGTTTAGTCTGCGAATTTGTATTATCTTAGGCACGTAATAGAAGTCGCATTAGTCGACGCTAAATGCAAGGTCCCTTGCCTTACCCGTCACCCTAATACTCATATACGTGATATTATGTAACTCGCTTAGTTTATCTTCTGAGCACATAAAATCATATTATCAATAAGAGTGCGGTAAAACTAATTCGCATTAGCGCAAGTTTACAGCGTCTAGTACTAACTCAATATCTCAAAAGTCGGTACCTTCTCAACTTAGGTAATTTATTCATGAGAACAACGTGGCCAATTGCATTTCAAACAGAACCATAACAATATTTTAGAGATATACGCGAGTAAGAACTTCGCGAACTGCAAACTCACATGTTTGTTCAATCATGTGCCAAAGGATAATAACATGGGTAGAGTACTTACGACGTGAATAGTGATAGTTCGTTCCTAAACACTGCTCATTTATGTATCTCTAAGTAAATGGGTAGCCTACCACGTAATTAAATGCTGATATATAATAGGTAGCACATTTTTTTACTATGGGAGCAACATTAAAATCCGTAAAAAGATAAACGCTGTTTAATTTATTATAGTTTAGTTTTTTATTTATTTAAGTAATTAAATAATATATATTGGACAACATTACATCCACAGCTCTGATCCTAAGCTAAAGTTATTGTGATATAGAAATTAGAATAAACGATGGTGCCACATCACCAAGACAATGTAGAAAAATTCGTTTTCTACATCGACCCGACCTAGAATCGAACCCGGAACCTCAAAGATGGCGACGCCAAGTCCAGCGTACTTGCCTACGCAGGTCGTAACGTAACGTTATCTGTACGTTTGCCATAGTTACATTTTTATCACAAAAACTTTATTTAATTGCCTTCTTTTTTACACGAAGGAAGACCTAAATAGAGCAACACAAAATGTCGTAGAAGTCGCCAAGATTTGGTCGAAGTACCTAGATGCATTTGTAATGTGATAAAGTTTTGAATAACACAGCTCCATTTTTCAAAACCCGTGTAGGTACTAATCTCGTATGACGACTGATCCACAGTCAGAATATGACAGAAATTCTCAGAATGTCTCAAAATGTTGTCTATTAGATATTTCTTTTCTTTTCAAAGTAGGTACATATCCAGCGAATATCACATAAGTAATAAATAAGTTAAGCCTCTAACGTAAATATATTGCATATATGTATATCAAATAGAAGGCAACCATTTAGGCATGATTAATAATTTATTCAATATAATCTCGTTATAAGTAGTGCGTAGACTCGACCTCAAAGTCTGATAGCAATTTAAATTCGTCTTCTTGAAAATAATTTTCTAAATGTTTTTTCCATTAATACCTAAATTCACAATTTGTAGAAAGCAAAAACGTTCAAAGAGTGAAAATGATTTAGCAAAATGTACCTCTAATTCCTATGAAATATCAACGAATGGATAAAATATTGGAATTGAATTTTTATCAAAATAACTTGTAATGTCACTGGGATTGAAGAAAGAATATAAATTTTGATTACTTTCTCACGTCCGCAATCGTGATTCGATTTCTCAATTTTTTCACAGTTCCCCAAGCGAGTCATGATTAAAATGTAAAACGTCAGGTAGGTACACGGTCCTACTCTCTGTTCTAAATTATTGCAACAATTCGATATTCGACATCCATTTTTGATTAAAAAATTCGAACAAGCGAACAGTATCAAATATTAAAGCTTTTACAATCAAAGTTATATGTCGATCGGGTGTTTATTGAAGTTCAATCAAATTGAAGTTGTAAATAGGTACACTCAACATTAGTAGGTAGCATAATATCTAATAGTCTGAAATCACTTCGCAAAAGTCTGCGTGTGGAAGTCACGTTATTGTGAAATTTAAAAAAGTCAGTACTTTTGGAAAAAGTAAATTAAAGCACAAGTCCAAATATGTAACAATTGAAATTGATAGGATAACGGCTCTGCTACTCTATAACGGCGGGCTTCTAGCCACGTACAAGGAACAAATTTTCCCGCTGCGTTGTTTACTAGTTACCAAGTAATAAAAAAGTTAGTTTGATAGCAGATTAGAAACTACGCGAAGAGCGAGTTCGGACCGACTTACGTGACCAAATAAGTCTGACTCTCGACGCTGAATCGACTAAGGTACTGTCTGCAGAACAGATGCCTGTAATTCCATTCTAAACTCTATCACCCAGTCATAAGAATCGGGTCCAACTTCGGAAACTAGATCACAAAGGTAAAGGATGAGAGTGGCCGTTCACACAACGAGGTTCGTGAACAAATAAGTTACTTACTGGGAGCAGGATTAAGGTTAAAAATGTAAATATAGGTAGTATTAAAGTTGTCAAATAGGTAGTGGTACTATTTGGTCATTCATTCTTGCTAAAAATAAGAATTGATTGTCTGTTGCCTTTTCTAACAAGTATTACAAACAATACCCTACAGGTAGAATTTCGGTTTATTCAAGCAATTTTCAATTACAGTCCAGAGAGCACACTCGTCCATCACCTGCACAACCGTATCTATCTCAAATAAACAGAAAAAGGATTTTCTGTGTAAAGTTTTTTAACCGGACCCATATCTAACCTGCGTCTGAGACCTGTCAACATCAAACAACCCCAGACCTGTGATCATGGACAGGACAAATGTGCAACAAAGTTCTGACAACACGTCCTTTATGTAGGTAGACATCCTTAACCTGCTCAATTTTCAAATGGAATTTTGCTGTTCAAATAAACTATTATTCCAAACACAAGTATTACATATCGAAATAATATAACTTATGTTCTTTGAAGTAAATATTAGGTAGGTTACCTTACTGATCAAGACTTCGTACTTTCGATTTTGTGTTTAAAACTAGATTCGGCCCAGCTCGGTTTAGATCGTCAGATTCATAAAAAAATACTGAAAGAGTTCATGTTTTTAGTAGTTAGGTATTCACAAACTCGAGAAAATTTTATTTCTCAGTTTCTTACATATCCTGGGGCACCTTAGGTCTTTTTCATCCAATATTGAAATAAAAATACTATAAATTTAACAAAAGGTGTAGGCATTTTCAGGAATGAACGTTTTTATACCGAAACTTCCTTAATTAGCCCTTGAGAAAAACGGAAAAAAATCCGTTCATTGGACCTTAATCCACGGGAGTATTTCTAATTATTGGAACGGGCCCGAAGTTTAACAATCTCTACATAAGTATTCTTTAGATAACATCTAATTCTCGGTTTTATGTTTATATAACTAGGTATTTTCGTTGTTACTATCAAACTGTATTTTCTATTAATATAATTTTCTGTGTACAATTAATACGGTAAATAAAATATAGGATAATACTCGTATGTTAATGTGTTTATAAGGTAATTATAATGAAAAGTATTTCATTTGCAAGATGTATTAAAGTAATATTAAGCTATTGTTAGTCAAAGCCTACCTATTAAGACCTTAGCCAGATCGATCAGTATTATTAATCAAATGTACTGTTCATGGAGACTGTAATATAAAGTGACGAGTCAAATATTACACCAGAGTTAATTATGTCTAAACATTAATTAAGATACCAAGCCAACACAAATACAAATAGATTGCACATCCCAAACCACTGTGTATGTATGAGGTTTTCAGACAATGACCGTTTCTCAGCCGCCCCTCCCATAATTTCGGACAATATTATGTTCGTATTATGGAAACAAGATTAAAATACGTATCGTTTATTATTCGGACGACCTTTTAAGCGTCGCCGTCTCTTCATCTCCACCAAATGAGTTCCCTGTGGACAGAGGGGAATATTCCCAATGTACCCACTGTAGCGCGAAAACTGAGACATATTTTTTTTTGTAGAAACTGCTCTCTTTGCCATCCGCAAGATTAGATTCAAGAGGATAAATCTCTCCTTCCTCCCACTCGTGTCGCCCATTTTGTGTGAAGGCTTTATTCCGGATTATTTATACAGAACATTTCGCTTTGGCTTGACATACTGAATAACGCCATCCTTTAATCTCGCAACGTGACAGTAGTTAGTAGTCACCTTTTATCGTTTCTCTAGCTTATGTATAAGAGCTATCCTTTATCAAATCCTTTCTAAGAATGAGAGAAGGGAATGTAGGTATAGTTTCCGATAGTATTCATTACCGAAATCCTTCTCGAAAACACTTTCAGAACTACGGCGTGACGTAGCGAGTTGCTACGGTGGTACACATCCGTAAGGACATAGATAGTAGCGAACCGAAAATTACATTTAGAGCGCACGTAAGAAGCGAGCAATTCCTGATGTACCATGAAGTTAGATTGGAAAACTTCCCGTGCAGCAACGTGCTATTGCTCTGTGACTGTTCTACTCCAATAGTCATAATGCTGTAACAAGGATTATTTGTTAAATGAAATACCAATTGCTTTGGGAGCAATGTAGTTCATGCATGGTATGAACACGTAATACATACCAAGAAATGAAATGAGGTACTTGGAACGGTGTGTGCTTGATCTTAGATTGGTAATCAATCATACAACCCAAATGAATGTTGATCTTTTTTACACATTTCATTTAGTTTTAGGCAAATTACTAGGTTATTAGGATAGGTGGGCTAGGCTGGAGGGTAATGCACCGTGCATTTTAACTTTTTTTTTGTATCATCACAAACAGCTTGTTAATTTTATGTTTTACAATGAATTATTCTGAGCCTATAGTTTCCGCATACAAATACTGTACCTCGAATAGTATTCGTGTATTGTAGTAGAAAATAATAATGTGACGAACGATGTCCCAGCATTACTTTGATGGTGTTTAGGTTTGATTAATTTCCCGGAAGAAAAATGTAATTAAAATGTTTTCTACTATGAAAAATAGATTTTCCTTCAAGTATTCCAAGTTATATACGATATACAAAAGAATAGGACACTCCTTCAAACCACGTGATCAGCTGCTCATAACAACTTTTACTATGGGAGCAACATCGAAAACGTGTTTTTTTTTCCAGATGTTCCATACATTATAATGTTAATGTAGCATTATCATCAAGGTAACGTTAGTTTGTATGTAGAATATATTTTTTTCGATTTCGATATTGCTCCCATAGAAAAAGTTAATATATATGAACAACTGATTACATGGTTTTAAGGAGTGTCCTTTTTATACACCCTGTATAAAAGATATTATAACGTTTCTTAGGTGTGCTTATATCGTCACGTAATGCAAATCGTACATATATTATGTTGACACTTTCACTCTCCCGCTTGTTTGTTTGCGGCAGCTACGGTGCCTTACTTGTCATCCGCCTTGTGCAATATTGTGCCAACAGCGTGTCAACTAGTTGACAGGCGAGCTCTGTCTATAAATTGCACCGAATGTTAGCTAACATGCGCCTTATTGCATTGTAATACGACGAGTGTATAGTTTGTGCGCAAGTATAATTACCTGAAGTGTGGCAGGTGTGAGACGGCGGAGCGTGCGATTGACACATCGGCCACATACCTATAGAGCACTAATTGTGGTAATACTATAGACTTAGAATACGCTAATACAGACTATCTATCTCCGGAAATGGTTAGTAACTTTTTACTAAAACTAAGTAGGTATGAGTTGACAAGTATTATAAACATTTGCCCCTACTAAAACAGTACTTCACTGATTTAATAATAGCGGAATCATAAGATAAAGAACAAATAAATGACAATTCTAATTTATGGGGTATGTCCTTCATGGATTAACAAGAGGTATACAAAATTGACGGCTGATTAAAATCGCAAACCCTGCGCACTATGCTACTTTTAGAATCAGCAACAAAAAATTTAAAATGGACTTTGATACAGTGCTGACGTAGACTGCAGACCCCATGTCGCCAGTTGCAGATGCTGGTGAGCTCGCTGACAGTCGTCAAAACGCGATGCAGTATCGTGCCATCGTAAAATCGCCGATCGCGGATCCTAAAAGTCGCAGTGTGCATAGGCTCTTAGGAGGTGGATAGCACTCGACCACGTATATAGCAGTGCGCTGACCAAACGCATGCAATTTCCTCGGGTTTACAATAAAGCATACATTGTATCTGTTACTTTTTGTAGTTTGTTGTAGTTTGTACTTTTCCAAATTGGTTTTAAAGTAGCTCTTCATATGTATTTTACTTTAATACTACACAAAATAGACAAATTATCTCTTGTTAGGTATAAATAGAACAGAGCAACTTAAAGAAAGTAAAAAATATTTACCTTAATTACTTTACACGTAAATTTTTTCGTAATCAGATAAAATTGTCTTCTTTAGTAAGGACCTAATGTAAATTGACAGTCACATTGTGAATTTAGCCTTTTCACTTAGTGTACTAATTTCGACTTTATTAAACCTGACTTGAATATCTTACGCAATAAATTAAATCGGAGAGACTAGATCACATGTATTATACCACATAATACTGATGTCATTACTATAACTTTATGACGAACGTGTAGAAGTTGGTTTACTCATTTTTAACAACTGGAAAGGAAATTTCAACAGCGGCTCAAGATCTCGACATATATGAGGCAAATTCATAATGCCTTCTTATCTCGTTTATTTTATTCCGTGAAAGACACACGAGTTCGCATTTTTAATAAAGTATGCATGTGTGGATTGTTCCCGAATTGGTTTAAATTTTCCCCGGGTGCCAGAGACGTCCGTAAACAGCGTTCTGCTGCTGCTACGAGTATACGTGCGATACCACATTTTTGTGAGATTAAATTCGTATCGTGCACGTTTGGCTCAGCGTCGTATTTAGCGCCTACTACCAAACCGAGCCCAGGAACAAAATTTTGACTAAAACGGGTCAGTTTTAGTCAAAGCAGTATGTGCGGAAACCATCACCTATTAGGACATACCCTATAGATCAGCAATACGAACCAGTTTTCTCCGAAACTAGTTAGTAATTTGTCACTTACATTTAGTTTGAAATATCAAGCCCTGTCGACTCTCTCCCATACGAATAGAAGTACATAATATACAGATTAAACAATGTCAAATTCTTTTTCGAACTAATCATATCACATTTCTACTCTATAAATGTGGTCCATGGCTAAAACCACAGAACAGTAATGACACGCCACGGTCCGCTGCTAAAACTATCTAATGTTAAGGAAAATATAAATTTTAAGATATTGTAAACAGTAAGAGAACTTTAAACTTTAGCAGACATTATCTTTACTTACCTTTGTAAAAAGTGGCCTACCGCCTGAATAAGAACCGTTCGATAATTAATTGACAACCGATACACCACCTGACACTAATGTAATGTTAAATCATACAGGGTTAGATAGCAAAGTAGTGCCAAATGTTTACGTAAAGAACAAATCTTTTTTTTTTATTATTCTTACCTTATCTGCAGTTAGAAAATTACAAGTCGTGGAAAATTTACGATTTATCGATGAAATAGCACCGTATGTGCACTGCCGAAGATCCTGCTCCTCGATTCAGAATCCTTCGACTACGAATTGACAACCGATAAGTCACGTGACAACAATGCCTGAATCATATTATGTCACGTGGTTCATTTGACAATTTGACATCGGACGGTTCTAAATCGCGGTCCTGCCCCCGATTCATAACCCTTCGATAACAAGGGGCAAGGGGCCTGGTTAGAGTAGCGTCAGCGTACGCCTATGATCTCTCATAAACGATAGCGAACCATGCGTTTTTCGAAAATTTTAAAGTGTATATTATTCTAAAAAAAAAAAACAATAAAGTTGTATTTTTATATTGTTCTAATAGACCTTATTTTTAAAATTATGCACTACCTTGTAAAGTAGCCCTGTATAGTGTCACGTGGTTTATCGGTTGACAATTTGTTATAAATCGGTTCTAAATCAAGGTTCAGTATTCAATTATGGACTGACGTGAGCCGATAATAATGATGACTTATTTCCATGGTCCAGTTTTTCAAGATATACACGGTGACAATAAATAACTTTTACTCTGGCGCCAATATCGAAATCAGAAGAAAAAAGTTCACCTTTCTATACAAAATAGTAATTTACCTTGACGATAATGTATGGAGCATCAGTTTCTTTTTATCGTGTAGCGACTTTGGCTCTTTAGTAAAATCTGTTTACCAAAAAGAGCAGAATATCGTGTTAAAGGGATTCCTTTGTCTTGTCACACTGTATTAAATAGTAAATAAGAAAGCTACATAGATAAACTCCAAATTAAATTAATATAAGGTTACTAATTGAGGTTACTAATTCAGTTTAGACAAAACCTTATTTCTCAGATCAACCTGAATTACTATATGAAAATACATTTGAGTCCCTTAAACTAATGACTATGAAATGGCCCGTTCAGCTCATTAGTTTAATTGAAAATGTATTATTACGTACCTTATCTAATGGAAATTAGAATGATTTAATGCGAGAAAGGGTTTGATTTAATAGGATTAACTGAAACTATTTACTGAACGGTGAAACTTTGCTTCATTATCATACTTTTTGCTTCAATACAATCTACTCAGACTCGTAAATTATGAGTTAAAATTACAGAACTTTGTCTAGCATTTAAATAATAAAAATCGACATTGATCCGATCGGTAACCGAACGACATCAGAGATAGCGACGCCATGTCCAGCGTGCTCGCTACTCGGCTGCAGAGGTCGTCATAAATAATACCTAAAACGTTCTGTATTATTTATTTGAAGTGTATATGATTTAAAAGATCTAATTTACCTATTCGTGTTGTTTTATACTTGCTGCAATGTAGCCTGGCCAAAGGCTTACAGTTTTATTTACTTACCTAAAGTATTTATTACTCTTATTTTTAATTTATATGCTCTTTTTAGGATCTAGCCCAACAATGATAATATAGCGTTGCAAAACCAGACTTAGAGATGCATGGCATATTAAGATAACCTTCCAATTTATTGTTTCCGTCAAAATATACGGCTATCTGTTTTTTTTTTAATAGTTATTTCTTTTAAGTGTTTTAACTTTATTTTTAAGTTCAACTAGCTCTGCTTTAGTTGGGGCTATACAAATTGGTGTGATTGTCGGAAATAATTATTTTGTTGTTTTAATTTTTATCATTGTGTTTTCAACGACTTTCTCAAGTGTCTATTTTATAAGAGAAAGTCGTATATAACATTTTGTAAACTAAATTATTAGTAAGAAACCAGCTTCATATTTCCACCTTAGAAAAGCTTTTTAATAGAGTCATTTAGAGCTTGTTTTCTGTTTATACCGTGTCGTTGGAAGTAATTTAACAAAAGAAGGTACTAGGTTACATTCTTGTCCTTTTTTGTTGAGACGATCGTGAGATATTGTTGCACAAAGCGGCTGAAGAATTTGTGCATAGTCTGAGATACGACTTTGGGTGCGCACTACACGGTATGTACACACGGGTCTGAAGAAACTTTTCAAGTGGGTCTGTAAGTATGTATGTCTTTTTTTGTATTCCTGTTACCTTTCCAAGATATCGTTGCTTAACATTTATTCATTTACTTATTAGCAAAGCGGTGTACCTTGACGACAGAACATACAAAATACACGATGAGTTTTCGTTTATTTTAGAGCCCCAAAAGTCAGCTTAAATAGAATAACTTTTCCTATGTGACCCACATCAAATTTTTTTTTTTAAACTTTCCTTCTCAGACAGGCTGTTAGACTTAGGATTTGTATAGGGAAGTGAACTTGTTATGAAATTCTGATGTTGGTCCCAAGAAATTAAAATAAAATAAATTTTAATTTGAAAAAGAGTTGTTTTCGAAATGGACAGTGAGGCTTTTTCGGCTCCAAAACCAATGACAATTCAACTTGTATAAGAAAAGACATTATTCATTGAAATTATGGACAATCCTAAGACTGGAGTTAAATTTAGAAAACCGGTCACCGAAAATGTCAAGATGGGGATGACTACTGACTGTGACACGCATAATCTATTTATAAACAAGGCTAATTGTGGTCCTGCTTGTTACGGCATTTATTATGCCGTCGCAAAGGAGATCACAACTAACTTAGTTTAGAACAGCTACAGCCCGCGACTTTGTTCGTTCGTAGACTAAAGGTAATTTTATATGTCTCATATTAGTCAACGCTGTGGTCTACAGTGTAATCAGTCTACAGTGAAACTATTATTAAGAAAGGAGCTTTTACTTTAGAATTGACCAAGAAAATTTCAAGCAACATTTAGAATCGTAATCTGCAAGAATGTCTTATACAATGCGGTCCTCATAGATAGATGGACACTTTATTGAACAAAAAAAAAACATTAAAGGTATTACAAAAAAGACACAGTTATGTACAATGCATGCAATGCAATTATGTACAGGCGGCCTTATCGCTAAAAGCGATTTTGGCAGATTTTTCATAGGTATTTAACTTAATTTGGCGCTTGCACTGATACTAAGCACGTTTCAAAATAGCTTGTATATCTATGGTATGTCAAGCAAATCTAAAATACAAACACTACCACCTTTTTTAGCTTTTTATAAAAACATTATTGGACCCAGAAAATGCGAAACTCAATTTCACTGAAGTTAACCACAAATCGATTTTGCAAACAGATTGGTTTCGCTTAAGTTCTCGGAAAAAATCTCGTGTCCAAAAAAGCTGTATGTGTTTAGTTTGCAAAGTTCCTCGCGCTTCGGCTGGCCGTGTGTCCGTCCTGGCACCGTGAGCTATTTGTCATTTTATTAGTACCGCGCCCGCAATATTCTGTGAAATAACTCGGTAGCGTAGCGATGTGCAAATGCCGATTCGAGAGCAGATTCTATTTCAGATAATCTAACATTTGCTTTTTTTTCTGATAAAGTTTAAAATAACATGCTCAATGCAATTGGGCTCTTTCTGACAAATGTTTTTATTTCAGTTCCGATTGCAATATGAAACAGAAATATGTACAAACACCTGTATATTTCTAGTATTTCACTAAATATGCATGCAAGCTAGATTATAATTTCACTTGTTTTAAAGTAACGGAGGAATCGATAAACGACTTCTTATCTGAATCATTTCCAACTATCAAATCATAGTCAAAAATCTCGTAATGTGAACTATAGTAATAATTATTTTTAACATATCTGACACGCTGAAGCACACGAGTAAAAGTTCAAGTCAACAAATCTAGCAACTAATTCGTTAGTCACCTCGATCTTATAGAAGCCATCGTCACATCACTAGGGCCGGCGCGCGGCGAGATTGCTTCCCAGTTTACTGCCCGAGCCGAGAAAAAGTTGTAAATTTGCCACCAAATCGCGCGTTTATACAACCCAACTGACCTCTCCGCCTTAACCGCTGTCCGTAATCCAGCCAGAATTGAACTCACCTGCCGTCACGATCTACCGCACTCTTTTAATAAAGTCGTTCATCCCACGCCCTCGGCTACTGCCTCATGTCCAAATAACAAAGTTTACATTACAAATAAAATTGCACAGACCTTTTCTTTCTGACATCGCCTGCAAATATTTTCGCAAAACATCTTTTTGTGTAACGATTCATCTCATTTTTTATTCAAATGCGAATTCTTTTGAAAAATGCCTTTGAAATCTTTGTCAATACAGTTATTCGTCTGCGACGAATCGTAAATATAAATTTCAATTCTCATTAATATCTTTCTTCCGTAATAAAAACCAAGTAACAAATTATTATCCGTGCCGTGGCCATTAGCAAATTGTGTAATTTTCCTTTTTCAAGTTTCAGTCGGCCCCTGACAAAATTGCTTCGCCCTCGCAACCCGCCATTTCAGCTGGGGAATAATGAAAATTGACTTTAATAATTGTAGAAATTAAATTACTCCAGAGAAATGTAGGTACCTAGTTATGATGGTTTTAGCAAGCATCCCAACCTAAAACTTCAATAACAATCAGTCAATTAACGTTTACATACATAACAATAACATTAAGTAAGTATTCATAAATTAACTGATTAAATGCAGTATATGTATTTAACCACAAAATAATTTAGGCATACAATAACTATACAAAGGTCGGTACTCGTATTATAACAAGAAAAGCTTCTATACTAAAAATAACACATGTATCTGTACGTTGTTTAATTTAAAACTCTCATGGTCAACATACATTGATAATTCCAACAAGAACATGTACTTTAATCGTGAACAATGGGGTACAATCGCGCACAAAGGCTTCGTAGAACCCATTTTAAAACGATGACATTGATAAATACATCGTGAATTACTCTCCAAACTGAAATACTTCAAGTGAGGCGGACGTTCCCGAAAATTGGTCCATAACTTGTTGCGATGCTGTAGAACGTGATGAAGAGAGACGTGTTTGGAGACTCGCCAGCTCGGTCAATTCTTTCTCTTTGGCACAGAAACTATGGCTTGCTTTGATTCGTTTTAAAACGAATTGCTAATAGTCCAGTATGATATTATCTGAACACAAGTTTATAGAACAATAACGTCCGTCCGTCCTGGCTTTGCGTGGTTGATTGCTATTGTCTCTATATTAATAATATCATTTTAGTTTAACAAACAGTCGATAACATCATCATTTCGACATGCATGCATGCATTTGAGGGGTAGATTGAAAATCTTATTCTTTTAATCCTTCTTGTTAATTAAGTACTTATAAAGGTTACACTTAATTTGACAAATCTAACATTACAAAATAATCAGGATGTAAATTCTCAATTTTTTTTCTTATAAAAAACTGCGCTCGCCAACCCGCCTGCCAAGCCTGCCAATATTTAAGAAATCGAATGAGTTCATCAATACAAACACAAATTTTACTACATAGTCAATATCAAAATCCAAGAAAATAATAGCTTCACACAACATAATTGAATTAGACTGGTAGTTTTTTGCGGTGGGCCTGTTTTTTTTCTTGATTGCATCGTATTGATAAACACTTAAATGCGTTTTTTATATGTTGTGACTGACTAAAACGACACCCTGTATAATGTCCTTGTTTTTAACTTTTATCTAAACTGGTCAAATTTTACTACTGAACCTCAAAAACTCATACAACCATTAAAAGCTAGGTGTGATGTGATGTGATGTGTGTGTGGTGTGTGTACGTGAATAGGTATTTAATAAAGTGATGTTTTTTTTTTAATTTAGATTGGTCTTATACGCCTTTATCTTGTTGTATTTGAGCAGTAAAAAAAAACAACACTTAGAGGGAAAACAACTAATAAAATAGTATATTTTTACCGCCAAACCCAAGATTGGTAACAAATGAATTGAGGTTAAATTGAAGCTACACACCCCAACAATAGGTTAAAAGCATTATTCCGCAGCGGGCAAAAGCAGTTTGACAATGGGACTAAAGGAATTCATATTTGCTACTGTTCCCTCTCACAGGCACGGAATTTAAATGAACTTTGGCCAACAACAATGACACCAGCGACTTTTGTTCCATGAACAATACATTTTACCGGTAGAATTAAAAACCTAGCACAAAAGAGAACAAATTCATAATGCAGCGTGCAGCGGCTGAAGCCGCGCGATTACAGGCCTGCAGGTCGCACCCAAAACGAACGAAACGTTTCTTTTCACGTCAAACAACGGATAACCAGCTAAATAATGCAACGTCACAATGCAGTTTCGAGTTCGACGCCGGAGTGCTAGGAACAATGGAACGCGGAAATTTTGCCCGCAACCAGAATATAATTGGATGCTGATCTTTTAAGTGATCGAATGCATTGTTACATTGTCTTTACCAATTCAACCACGTAATTAATATTATGATTTTATAATCCTTTTTTAGAGCAGCGATACTCAAAACCAGCGCTCCGCCAGACCTCTGCGAAGGCTCCACCGATAATCTCATTAACCATCTAACTAAAGTTCAAAACGCATTCAACCCTGTTAAAGAAAAGGCAAAATAAATCTGACTAAACTAAGATGCTTCTTCAACTCTCTTTTATCAATCCTGACCTGACATTAAGCAGTTTAAAATAATGAACTATCATTCCTCCTATTCAGTGGAAACCATCATTTAGAGTACAGTCAAACAGTGCAGAGGTATCTAAAATACCTTCTATTGTATGATTTTTCTTAAAGTATAAACATAGAACCAGATTTATTTATTTAAGGAATTTAGGGTTCATAAAATCTATAATCCGTCAGGAAAAAAGTTTGAGTACCGCTGTCTTAGAGCGTGATATATGAAGAAGGAAGGTAAGGTTAGTTTGTTGGCCTTGTACACCCAAGGCATGTGACCAACCTTCAATCCTTCACCAATACGCACTGGGCCTGCGGTAATGGAGTAATGGATCGAGCCACCTTTTAAAAGTGCTGTTCCCTACAGAGAGGATAGACCAGATTTACAAAGCTTCTTTTGATTACGATTTCAATGCAACAGGGAATCCAGAAACTTAAAACTTTAGATTTTCTATGTAAAAAATAAAAAGAGCTGAATTAAGCCGTAGATTTATGGTATGCTTTTTAGGGTTCCGTAGTCAAAACGGAACCTTTATAGTTTCGCCATGTCCATCCCTCCGACTGCCTGACTGTCCGCGGCTTAGCTAAGAGGCTCTTAGTACTAGAAAGCTGTAATTTAGCAAGGGTATATACATATTAATCACGCAGACAGTGGTAAAATAAAATCTTTAAAAAAATATATAGGGTATCTCCCCTTCATGTACTACCGGGATGATTTTTTTCTCGTCTATTGCGTAGCGTCGTGTGTCGTTGAACAGGTTGAATAGGTCGGTTGTGGGTGTGCAAACACCATTTTTCGAGGGACCCGTTTGCGTAATATTAAGCTTAAAGACTCTTCAACTCCGTCTTGCTCGAGGGAATAACGCCGGAGGCGTGGAACAGGGGTGTGGTGGTGCTCTTCTTCAAGAAAGGAGATAACACCTTATTGAAGAATTACAGACCCATCTCACTTCTAAGTCATGTCTACAAGCTGTTTTCGAGAGTCATCACGAATCGTCTCGCGCGTAGGTTCGATGACTTCCAGCCTCCCGAACAAGCCGGTTTCCGAAAAGGCTTTAGTACCATAGACCACATCCATACGCTGCGGCAAATTATACAGAAGACCGAGGTATATAACTTGCCACTATGCTTAGCGTTCGTGGACTATGAGAAGGCCTTTGATTCGATCGAGACCTGGGCAGTGTTACAGTCTCTCCAGCGGTGCCATATTGACTATCGGTACATCGAGGTGTTGAAGTGTTTATACAAAAACGCCACCATGTCGGTCCGAGTACAGAAGCAGAGCACGAAGGCGATTCCTCTGCAGCGAGGCGTAAGACAGGGAGATGTTATATCTCCGAAACTGTTCACCGCTGCATTGGAAGACGCTTTCAAGCTCCTGGAATGGAAAGGATTTGGCATCAACATCAACGGCGAGTACATCACTCACCTTCGGTTTGCCGACGATATTGTGGTCATGGCAGAATCGCTTGAAGACCTCAGCACAATGCTCGATGACCTTACTCGAGTCTCCCAACAAGTAGGCCTGCGAATGAACATGGACAAAACCAAGCTCATGTCGAATGCCCATGTTGCACCCTACCCAGTATCCGTTGGGAGCTCTACTCTCGAAATTGTTGACAAATATGTCTACTTAGGACAAGTTATCCAGTTGGGTAAATCCAATTTTGAGATGGAGGTCAATCGTCGAATCCAACTCGGCTGGGCAGCGTTCGGGAAACTACACCACGTCTTCTCGTCCAAAATACCTCAGTGCCTCAAGACGAAAGTCTACAACCAGTGTGTGTTACCAGTAATGACATATGGAACTGAAACGTGGCCTCTCACTGTGGGCCTAAGAAAGCTCAAGGTCGCACAGCGGGCTATGGAAAGGGCAATGCTTGGTGTTTCCTTGTGAGATCGAATCAGAAATCAAGAGATCCGTAAACGAACAAAAGTCGCTGACATAGCCCAACGGATTAGCAAGCTGAAGTGGCAGTGGGCGGGGCACATAGCACGTAGAACTGATGGCCGATGGGGCAGAAAGGTTCTAGAATGGAGGCCGCGTACCGGCAAGCGCAGCGTAGGATGTCCACTCACAAGATGGTCAGACGACCTGGTAAAAGTCGCAGGAAGACGCTGGATGCAGGCCGCTTCCAACCGGCCAATCTGGAAGTCAATGGGGGAGGCCTATGTTTAGCAGTGGACGTCCTATGGCTGAAATGATGAAGCTTAAATTGTTTTTTTTATTAAAGTCAAGTGTTTTTACCCTCCCCTCCTCTGACAGCGAAAAGGTTGCATTAAGAAATGTAAACTAAAACCACAGAAAAAAACCTACATTGCGCGTGGCCCGAAACGCACTTGACCAGTTTCGTTTCTAATGCTCTTCGCTTCAAACTTTCAAAAAATTATTTTAAAAATTGGTATGAACACTCCTTTAGTTTAAATTATTGTTAATATCAAATAGCATTTTAAAATTAATTATCTAACAAATCACTAAACAATAATGCAATAATTTAGTTAAGGCACTTTCTTAATTAAGTAATAACTTGTGACTCGCAGATATAACATACATTAACAACAATAACATTATCTAAATACGAATCTTACAAACAACGTCAGTTAATGTGTTTTCTGTAACAACAAAGAGGCCGTTTTATTTTTTGCACTGCAATAACAAGCTGGGATAAGAAACGTCCAAGAACGATTGGTTGTGTAGACAGACGAGCCGACGACAGCCTCTTATCAGATGGAACATGTTATTTGTCTGGGAAAATACGAAAGTCAGCCGAATACCTCGACCAGCCAGAGCTACGCAACCTTTTACGAATACAAAATCACTGGCATACGGGAATAACGTGAAACGTAGTCATAATATAAGTAACTTTGAAAATATAAAGAAGATCATGTTGCAAACTCATCGCGGCAACTGAAGCAAACAAAGTGCCGTACTCGGTTTATATTTCCAGCTATTACAATTGCACTTGAAGTAAGAGTCACTTCACTTTTATGTTTACTTACTTGTCTAGTTTTCAATTTCCATACCTTATATCAATTATGTGTTAGTTTTATATTTAATGGACTTGCGCTTGACAACAATATCACCTATCGATGTAGATATTATTTATGACAAAGCTTGCTCAGTAGAAATCTATTCATTCGTAGTTTGAAGACCTTTAGGTTATATAAATTCGGGGACACGGACGCAGCGCGGAATTGCTATTCTTGACTTAATGGATAATAGTATGCACATTATAAAGCTATATTAAAGCGCTATATTGATTTATAGGTTCTTATGTTGGTCTTCTTAATACATTACTAGCAACTATCCCTGGTTTCGCACGGATGCATTTTAGATTCGAAAAGTTTGGCGAAAAAGCCTGGCCGGCGAACGTTTGTTTTGCGGAAACTTTTTTTTCGGTTACACATAGTTTTGCATGTTTGATAATCTTAAATAACAATCAAAATAATAAAAAGTGAAGGATAAAATTATAATCTACATGTTTCTATGTTTATTAGGATAAGCATTAATAAATACTGCAAATTCGAAAAAAAATTGTCGTATAGACAGCACGTCAACTTACTACAAAACGTCAAATTTTCTCAATTGATATTGATCTCTACATGTCAGCCTTAAAATTGAAAATTGGTTGAATGACCTTTAACTTTTTGGGTAAGTTGACCTGCCGTTGTCTGTACAGTCAACGACGGGTCTACCTACCCAAAAAGTGGTAGAGGTGGTAGGTTGACGTGCTGTTGTCTGTACATAACGTATCATTTAATTATTTCTAGGGTTCCGTACCTTAATAGGTGAAAAGAAACCCTTACAGGATCAGTTTTTAGTCCGTCCGTCTGTCTGTCTGGCTATTTGTCTGCCTGTTAATCTGACTGTCGGTCAATACGACCCTTTTTACCAGGAACGTCTGGAGGTTTTCCTCCTCCTCGCATCGGTTTCCTCAGTTCTGAGAGTCGTGATTGTCTCGATGGAGTATCCTGTTGCGCCGGATAGTCCGGCGCCATTTGCTTCGGTCAATTACAGAGTGTAGAGCATCATGGATGGTAGTGTCTAGGGTCTTGCGGATCTAGTCTTTCCAACGCGTAGAGCTTCTTCCTCTCGGTCTCGTGCCTTCGACTTTGCCAGTGACTATCAGACCTGCATGGCTGGAGGTATTAAGATAAAATTAAAGACAAATACTTAGGTCTGCAATCCCATAAAGCTGTAAAAAAAAACAAATTTCCAAGTCAACGCAATTATAAGATTTGGCAAGAAGTAATTACTTATGCAGCGCATTTTTCTAACTAACTCGTAAAAATCGGTAAAAATCTTCGAGATTTGATTTCCACTATGCTAACTACACATTTTCATATCTACAAGTTTGTACGAAAACCCTCGATATGCAAGTTAAACCTACACTTGGCTGGTTAGAAATGATTACTGTGAGTTAACGCTCGGAGATATAAATATGCTACTCTGAAGTTTTCTATTTGATTTTTAAAGAACTATAATTCTTTACTAAAATATAATATTAGGTCCTTACATATGAAATTGCCGATACTCAATACTGGCAATTTTAACATAAAATATCTTGCGTTTGATTAGAAATTCCAAATTCAAATTAATTTCGAAATAAAGCCAGAAAAATATTGTTTTAAAATTCGTATTTCATTTGTTTTCACATCATTTGTTCGAGCTTCAACATTTCTATAACAACAACTATTTACAAATTGAAATTCGCGGTACTTACGAATACGAATTTCACCGTGGCACCAGTGCTGCAGAAACGCCTCGAAGAATTAACTACGTGTACGGACCAGGCACTGCTAACGAATGAACGGTGCGTTTTTGGTTTCAATGTTTCCGTTCTGGAAATTTTGATTTACACAATGAGTCTCGTGGACAACCTGATACTCAAGTGAATAACGAAGAATTTAAGGCGATAGTGGAAGCGGATCCATCTCAAACCACTTCTGAATTAGCAGCAGCCTTCGGCGTAAGTGACAAAACGATAGTTATCCATTTGCGCCAAATCGGAAAAGTAAAAAAACTTGAAAAGTGGGTACCGCACGAATTGACTGAAGCAAACCAACAAACTCGCGTCGCTTGCTGCGTTTCTTTGCTCAATCGTATCAATAATGAGGGGATTTTAGACCGTATAGTGACTTGTGATGAAAACGATCCTGTACGACAATCGAAAGCGATCATCACAATAGCATAACCCTGGAGAACCGGCAAAACCTTACCCTATGCGAAAACTGACCAAAAAGAATATTCTGGTTAGTGTTTGATGGACCAGTGCTAGTGTTATCCACTACAGCTTCTTGAGATCAGGACAGACGATTACTGCAGACTTGTATTGACAACAATTGCATACAATGATGAAAAAGCTCACCATTAAACAACGGAGACTGGTGAATTGCTCTAGCCCACTGCCCCTTCAGGATAACGCTAGACGACACACTGCACATCAAACGGTCGCCAAGTTAGGAGCTGCGACTGGAACCTTTGCGTCACCCACCATACTCTCCAGATCTTGCCACAACCGATTACCACTTTTTTCAAAATTTAGATAATATTTTACAAGGAAAAAAATTCAAATCTCTTGAGGAGGCAGTAGATATGAGCGCCGCGCCGGCGCGCCGTCGTCGCTGTGAGTTTGATCGGCGCGCCGCCGCTGAGTGAGACACACGGCGCGCCGCCGCTGAGTGAGACTCACGGCGCGCCGCCGTGGCAATTCTGCTTTTCTAACCAATGCCCGTGGGCGGTTGCGTAGACGTTAGCTCGCGACTGTATGTTTGTATTAAAATTAGAGAAGGTCATCATCATCATAATAAGCCCACGTCAGTCTACTGCTGGACAAAGGCACCATACTGAGCGATCGTGCGCTATTCTTTTCCATCAATTGCCAGTAGCCTTGTGTATATCGTCGCTCCATAATGTTTGAAGGCGCCCTACGCTGGGTTGCCTATTCGCGGTCTCCGTCGACGTCTACCATAGAGAATACATACATTAGAGCAGTTGCAATGTATATATTCGGTTTTCTGTCGGCTTACTCTTAGACCTCTGCCTATTGCCTCTGCCACTCGCCATGCCTCTAGGTTTCTTTGAAGTCACCACTAAAACTACATAATCCGTATAATAAAAGTGTCAACGGTGCCGGTTCATGAAGATATTTGGTAATGTAAAAGCAAAGGACTCAAGGTAAATCTCTTATGAAGGCTAAATTAGTTTAGACTAGGCCATATCAGTTTATCCTAAGAATATGTATATGTCTATCAGGATAAACTTTTTCCGGTTGTCAAGTTGACAAGTTAACAGTGCGGTTTATTGGAGTTCTCGATTTTTATTGAAATTCCCTGAAAAAGTGCAGTGCTGGCCACGCTCTTGTGAAATATCTAAAGGAATAACTCCGATCCTCGTTTTGTGCTATAAAAACAGTGCTAAATTACAAAATCTTGTGTGCTACCAATGAAAATATACCTTGTTAATAAACCTAACTATAGCTATAACTAAAGTACGGTATCGAGTGAATGGTGAACCATTTCCGCCGAGAACTGTCAAACAGTGCTACCAACACCACAACAAAACCAAACCTGGGTTTCATACTTTGAGCCAATTGCGTTCGGATACTAATCCACAATACAAAAATGGAATTATCGGAGGGAGCATTGGAAAAAATCTTTACTAGATTTAAAATTGAAATGGAGATGCAAACCGAAACAATAACATTACAAATCACTCAAGCGGTAAATTGCGAGTTAATGGAAATGCAAACAAAAATAGCAAATCAAGAGGAAAAAATCAAGGATCTGGAAAGGAAACTAAACCAAGTCGAGAAATACAATAGGAATCATAATCTCATATTTCATGGCATAGAGGAAGGCCAACTATTAAAATTGGTAAACGAAGAAATAGGGGTCAGGATTCTGGATGACGAAATAGACTATACTAGAAAATTGGGTGGAAACAATAAAAAAACTCTTCTAGTAAAACTAATATCACTTAAAAAACGTAACGCAATCCTGCGTAATAAAAGAAACATAAAAACCCCAAAAGTTTACATAACAGAAGACTTCCCAAAAGAAGTTTTGGCAGAAAGAAAGGCTCTTGCAGGCCAACTCAAAGATGAGCGCGCCAAGGGGAAAATTGCATATCTAAAGTATAATAAACTAGTGATCAAGGAAGACAATAACGAAAAAAAAGGAGACAATAGTCAGTCAGTCACCCAATTACAACGTGAAAAAAGGAAACAACAATCACCAGAAGCAGCAGGCAGTCAAACAAACTCTAACCCTAATTCGAAACTCCTGAAGAAAGGTTTTTTCGAAATTGCAAGACAGAGAAAAGAAAGTACAAGTCAACAATAACAACAACATCCACTACCACAAAACATCAAACACCGGAACACCAGCACCACCTAGACACTAAAATAAACAACAACAATAAAAAACAACACAAAAATCCCCCAAGCCGATTGGTCATCGTGGGGGAGTACGACCAACCCCCTCTAAGAGCAACACAAAAATGTCATAACAATCTACATATTGCCACACTAAATGTTAGATCTCTCAGCTCAGAAGAAAAATTATTAGAGCTGGAAACAGCTCTGAATAGAATTAATTGGGACATTTTAGGATTAAGTGAGTTAAGAAGACTAGGTGAAGGCATAGAGGAATACGAAAAATACATACTTACATACAAAGGCGAAACTTCTGGGCTGTTTGGAGTCGGTTTCCTGATCAAAAAGCACTTAAAATCAAGAATAGACGAATTTGTAGGTATCTCAGAAAGAATCGCTATCCTAAATATCAAACTCCCAACTCGGAAAGAAGAAGACGAACTTTGGTCAATAGTACAAATATACGCGCCTACTGAAGCAAACAAACAAGACGAAAGAGATAGATGCGAGAAATTTTATGCTGATTTGCGCGCCGCCCTACACACAGCGCACAAAAATTTAATAGTCATGGGTGACTTCAACGGCAGGATTGGCACTGCAATGGAAGGCGAAGAAAATATCATAGGGAAATTCGGATATGGTATAAGGAGCCAAAATGGGGAGAGACTGGCCAGCTTCGCATGGGAACACAAACTACCCATTCTTAATAGCTTTTTTAAAAAGAAACCATCGAAGAAGTGGACATGGATCTCGCCAAATGGACTACACAAGAACGAAATTGATTATATATTGTGCAATAGGACCAAAAATGTGCATAACATAAATGTGATTAATACCCTAAATTTTAACACTGATCATAGAATGGTTAGAATGCGCTTTAAAGTTGAACCCACAAAGAAATCCAGAAAAGCCTTAAGTAAAAACAGGTTTGGGAGCATAACCACAAACAGAAACATTCCGAGTAACGTTACTCTAAAACTCGAGCAAATTGTAGCAGGAAATGACACAATAAGTGACAAATATGGAAAACTTACACAAATACTAACGGGAACATCCAACAGTAAGCCAAAGAATAACAAAGAATACATAACAATACAGACAAAACAACTAATGGAAGAAAGAAGAACTCTGCTTTTAAATAAAAAGGAGAACTGGAAGGAAATCGGTACTATAAGCAAGAAGATAAACAAACAAATAAGAAAAGACAAAAAAATAAAAAGAGATCAGACAATAGCATCATACATTGAAAAGACAGGTGGCGTCAAGAGAGCTTTTAAAGAACTTGAAAACAAGAAAGAGTGGATGCCTAAACTGAACCAGCGCAACGGGCCAAGTACAGGAAAACGAAGCGAAATATTGGAAATAGCAACAGAATACTATCGACAATTATACAGCCAAATCAAAGAGCCGCCGTTCGAAACCCCAGAACAACTTGAGAGAAATAACGAGGAAGAGCCGGTCCCACTGTTTCTGATATCTGAAATTGAAAAAGCTATACTCACACAGAAAAACGGAAAATCCCCAGGACCTGATAACATATCAAACGAAATGCTCAAGTCGGGAAACACTGTGCTATCTCCAATTTTTACAAACTTTTTCAATGAAATTCTTACTAAAGAAGTTGTACCTAATTCCTGGGAAAAATCTACCATTATACTAATTCACAAGAAGGGCGATAAAGTAGAGATCGGAAACTATAGACCCATTAGCCTTATGTCTAACTTATACAAAATATTCTCAAAATGCATACTAAACAGAATCTCTACCACCCTAGATGAACACCAACCAAAAGAACAAGCTGGATTTAGAAATAACTTCTCGACAGTGGACCACATCCACGTGATAAAACAAGTTTTACAAAAATACAATGAGTACAACAAAACCTACTACATTGGATTTATCGATTACAACAAAGCATTTGACTCCCTGAAACACAATGCAATCTGGGATGCCTTAGATAGACAGGGTGTTCACAGGAGATACATCCGAATACTACAAAATATATATACAAACTGTAAAGCAGAAATCAAAATTGAAAGAGTAGGTCCAGAGTTCCCAATCGAACGGGGAGTGAGACAAGGGGACCCAATCTCACCAAAACTATTTTCTTCCGTCTTAGAAATGGTATTCAGAAAACTAGACTGGGGAAACAAAGGAATAAACATCAACGGGGAATACCTTAATCACTTGAGATTCGCAGATGACATTGCACTGTTCTCAGAATATCCACTAGAACTAGAGCAAATGATACAAGAACTAGCAGTTGAAAGTGACAGGGTTGGTCTCACTATGAACAAAAACAAAACAAAAATCTTATCTAACTCTGCAAAACAAAATATAACGCTTAACAACGAAAACTTGGAATATGTTGATGAATACATTTACCTAGGCCACCTGATATCTACTACAGACAACACTAACAAGGAAATTGACAGAAGAGTTACTAACACCTGGAAGAGATATTGGTCTCTAAAGGAAGTGATGAAAAATAAGGACTTAGCTATGATACATAAAAGAAAAGTGTACAATACATGCATACTACCATGCTTGACCTATGCCTGTCAAACATGGGCACTCACCGCGAAACAGCTGAACAAATTAAAAGTGTACCAAAACAGCATAGAAAGAAGCGTCTTAGGAGTTAAACTCAAGGATAAAATAAAACTTGAGATAAACAAATCCAAAACCAAGTTCAAAGACGTGGAAGAGACCATCAGGAAACTAAAACGGCGTTGGTCGGGCCACATGATTAGAGATAACGGAGGAAAGTGGACAAGAGCTGTTTCGGAGTGGTACCCCAGACAAGGAAAACGAAGTAGAGGAAGACAGGCAATGAGATGGGAAGACGACATAAGACGAATAGCGGGAATGATTTGGACCAGAAAAGCGAGAGATAGAGATGAGTGGAAGCTCTTGGAGGAGGCCTTTGTCTTAGGACAAGCCATAGTAGATGTAATTTGATCGAACACCGACAGTTCTGTGACACCAGTTACTTCGGCAATATAAGGCTTAATAATAATAATAATCAGGATAAACTAGTTTGGCCTAGGCTAAGCTGGTTTATCCTATCGGGCTTAGGACGAACTAGTTTAGCCTAGGCTATACCAGTTTGTCCTATTGCATATAGGAAGAATTCGTTTAGCCTAGGCAAAACTAGTTTATCCTAAAATCGGGTTTGGCCGGTAACATATTTATTAATGTATTATATTATATGAAAGTAATTTTTGTAGTGACTCTGAAATATTGCTTAACTATGATTTATTCTGTGTTTATTTTTAAATAAACGATATTTATAGGTTCCGCAAAAAAATATCTATCTACCTACATGATAGCAAAAACCGTTGCAAAATCCGTTGGGTCCTTGAGTGGTTTAAAATGAGTTAGCGGATTATTAAGCAAAATGGCAGACGCAAGACAGAGAGATAAGATTATACAAAATAGTGGAAGTAAATAAATACGAGCAGAAGGCAAAATAATATTGAATCTAAGATTTTTCAAACAATAGGCGCTGCGAGACGCGCTCATTATAAGAATAATAATTACGAAGGCTCTTGAATCGATATTATTTCAAAAGCCAATTTTACCTCGTGACAGTAGCTATCAGCTCTTTTGAAACAAATCTCCAAGTTTATGAACATTCAACTGTTTCATCAGTGACACAGATCTTAACTTCGAAATATCAGAGTGTTTGTGTCTGTACTGGATACCCGACGCATTTATAACTTGCGTCAAACAGTGAACGCTTTATGTCGCTTTTCTGGGTATCAGGACGGGCATGAGACGTTTGCCTTAAGTAGGTATGTTTCAAATGTAATCGGTCACTTGAGCAAGTATAAATAAAAAGATATTATTTTCCTTTAAAAAGGTCGCTTTTTCTGAAACCAGTTCCACTTTCTCTTCCGCCTTTTCTTGCGTAGAATTTAAGCTTGTCGATACCTTGAGACTGATAGAAAGGAAAAGCTAGAGATATTATTAATGGAATCTAACTTTTAAATATCAGTGACATTTAGGTACCTGCTCACTTAGGTTATGGCTTGTCAGAAGAAAAACATACCGACCCAAAAAAAAACTGGAATGAAAAGTGTCGGCTTATTACCTTCTCCAACCCGTTCTCAGTGAAGGAGATCTTAGCTTTGATAATTGGAGAACGTGTTTGTGCTTTTTGCTCGGTCTTCTCAAAGCATTCACAGAACGCGTCGAACGCTTTCAGCCGCTTTATTGACGACTGTAGATCACGTTTAAAAAAGGCCCATTCAGGGCGGCATTGGACGCTTGGCTTGAGTGTGCTCGGGCTCTAATTGGAAGCATAGTGTAATGATGCATATCAATCAACAATTTGTATAGCCGTTGGTCCTTGCGGAATAACAGTCACAGAATTATTTATGATCTAATTATCTAATATGATCTAGGAATTGATCTACACATCATCATACGTTTTAGCGATAATTTACGTTTCTTAAATAGGGATTTTATCTTAGCCTGAATCTATACTAATATTATAAAGCTAAAGAGTTTGTTTGGTTAAACGTGCTAATCTAAGGAACTATACGGATTCGAATTGTTTTTTTTTGTGTTGACTTGTTTATTTATTGAGGAAGGTTTTAACATTACGCTACGACTAATAGAAGCGGAGTATCAATAAAAAATGTTGCAAAAACGAGAAAAAATATTCCTTTTGAAAGTTTCCGTTGCTTGCGCTGCGTAAACTGCGTAAATCATGTATGACGGAATTGTTTCTCATTAAAAGTTCTAAAAAAAATCTGTGACAGCATATCCATCTTTTCTGATTGACTCACTATTATAACCTTTTTATGGTATACCGATTTGTTCTAAAATGATGTTCTAATATTATTATTATTTACTTTAAGTGACAGATCGAACTCCACGCGGGCGCAGCTATATTTATATGCTTATTACCTCTCTACATCAAACAAAGTGTCAAATACATCATGAGATTTAAATGTTTATATTAAAATCTTGATTGATTTGTAAAGACTTTTGTATCTCCATTATCGCACTGCCCACAAAACATTTCTGTTTAGCCTCATGGTTAACTGTTAGCAAATGCCAAATAACCTTTTATTGATTATAAAGTCTGTGCAATAAAGTTGGAAAATACTTAATTAAGTAAACAAATAAAGATTCAGGCCCACTGGCAAAACTATCTTATGCCAAGATTTAACCGTAACCTGGTTAAAATAAATAAATAGAAAATAAAAAACTATAAAACACGCTTTTTTGTTTAGAGAACTCGTCTGAACGAATTAAATAAGCCCAAACTCTATGGTTTTACTAGTAGCCATTATATTATAGTTCGTTTTTCCACCTGGCCGCTTCCTTATCGACTCTATGTTAACAAGTTATTTCGTTGTCGTCCAGGATTGTACATACAATTCGTTACAAATAAATATGTCAATTAGAGGTTAAATCGACCTAGAAAGTACTTAGGTTAAAATCGATGACCAAGATTTAAATACGTGTACCTAATAAAAGCGTGTGTAAAATTATGAGACAAACAAGTTCAAGTAGCCCTAGTGATACATTAACTTTGTTAATGTAAGAACTCGTTGGTGCCCTTTGCCCTCTCATCGCATTCACGAGACGCGTCAAACGCTTTCAGCCACCTTCTTAGGCGGCTAAAGAGATATCCCGTTTGAGACTTGCCCGTTTAATAGAGACACGGGACACTTGACTCGAGAGTGCTCCAGCTCTAAATGGAATCAGTATAATTGTGCACTAATTAGAAGGCAAATTGTTAGTGATTGAGAAGCTTTGTCGTTTAAAGATCGCTGCTTAATTTGACACTGTTAACTTTTTTATAAATGAATTAATGACAATTTCAATTTTATTAATTACGTTAAACAATATAATTCGTTTGGGTCTGAAAAAAAAAGTTGTTAAGTAGGTACTAATGGACATACACAAATAACATTGTAGGAGGTACTATGTAGACGAAGAAGTAGATAACTCTAAATATAGTATATTTATTCTTGATCATAATACTGTACGTACGTAATGATATAATGTCATCTCTATAATGAAATAAAATAAAATAAAATCTCGACATACTATTGTATATTTTGCGTTCTTTGTCGCTCACATTTCGCTCGTTCTATTTTTGGTAAAGAAAAAGTAAGTAGGATTATTTAGAGGTTATGTACTTGACTAAGTACAATATTTATAGAATGTGTTTTGTGCAACTTATAAAATACATTTAATGTAATAACATTTCTCTTAGGAAACAAAATTCCTAAAATTCTCGCACCGAAATAAGTCTCGAAGGTAACCGTCAAAATACCTGCACGAATTCAGGTAACGTCAACTTTTTAAAACACAAAAGCATCCCGGGTCGGCTACAAGCTATTACTATGATTAAATTTCACTTAAATAAACGTTGAACGAACTGGAGTCCTTACAAATACTCGTATGTAAAGCAGGTGGAACGGGCTTTATCCTCTCCCGTATTTGCGTAGGGTGAGTGTACGCGAACGCGACTCACAATGCGATTATAAGCGCATTTGCACGCATTGCGTTTATTCCATATGTATATTCCTGGTGGTCCGATGTGCCGCTACGTCACTGCACGTCCTAGCGTCGGAGGTTTCCGCCGAAAATCAGCGTAGTGATAAGTCCGTGGCTTTCACGACAAATGCTGAGTAGCTTACCGAAGAAATCAAGTAGGTAATTGCCGTTTATAGTTTTCACGGCACTTAAAGAAAAAGTATCTCAACCCTTCACCTAACATTGCTTTCTACAACTTTTCCCTTATTTTACAACATTATTAACTTTTATTTAACAAAGATTGTAGCCTCTGTACACCTGTATAGACCCCTGTCTAACCATGAACTTCAACCTTGTTTTGTTCTATATTGAGTGTGAGGTAGAAACAACACTGCTTTAATGCTGTTCAGAGTTTATGGTTAGGCTCCAGGTCAAATTTTTGCTACAATTAAGGCAAAAACTGAGGCTTCTTAACTGAAAATTAAATCACACTCCGCTATCTAAGCGGTTACGTGCACAAATCGCACCGTGTAAGGGCAGCCTTCCTTGTAGAGCGCCCTTATCTCTCAAGCTACAGCTTGTTTATCGTCCAACTCCCATTTATGACTTCGTTATTTCCCTATTCTGACGACATAAAAACGTCGTCCATAAGAATAACTCGCCGCTTTTATCTTCTTAAGTACGTTGATAAGAGAAAATAATGAGCAGACTTATACACATCGATCCTGATTAAGTTGTTATTGCGGATAAGTTAATCAAGTCGCCGGTAATGATCCACTCGCAAGGAAATTGTTGTGACAAACATACGTATTCGTGTGTAAACGTTGATCGTTTCGGGAAATGGGGTTAGAAGCATTAACAACAGTTAACGGATTTGTTTTCGTCATACATATGCCATACGCTACGACATTCTCATATTATTAGTTGAACGGCATTGGGAATCAGTTCTTTACTTCTCACTGATCTTATGTCATGTTAGTCTGAATTTGACTACTAATAACCAACTTTTAAATAACTGCAACCTACAAGATATACTCATAGAATCGTGTTAACCCTAAAATAAACAAACATTCTAAAGAACTACAGGGTACACGAATGTAATGAGAAGAAACAAATAAGTGCATAAATAAAATGCAATTAATTATGTGGCTTGCATTAACATCTGAAGATTTTGTTTTTACAATGCTCTCAAATCGGAAGTGTACTTCGCTTCTGTTGTTTTATTTTCCGTATAAAATAACTACATTGTTGTCGATACACTTCAACTCTTCCGCTGCGAAGTGTCGCCATCCTCATTGTGTTGCAATCTCGTCACATCGTGTTTCCCAATTAAAATGGTTTTCATTTCCCATTTGCATGTGGAGTTCCGTTTGACCTGTTTCCATATAGAGGGTAATAGTCTTATTATATTTTATGAAGCAGTGCATGCTCGAGGGGACCTGTTATGCGCGCCACTCGGCTCAAATGCCTCTGGACCTTATTACACCGCCTCTTTTATGTACGGTATTTACGTACATACACACCGTCGCACGGCTAAATTACACCCGTGTGTACAAGGGTTAAATTAACTTTTGAAAATTTGAATTAATGCCGCATTATATTTGTTAGGGTTATCACTACATTTTAAATGATGTCCAATGATGTGATGCACTTAAGTGGTGTAATCTATTTAAGTTATACGCATAACACGAAAACATTAAAGATTTTTAAAGTGTAAGGTATTCTACATCTTCATCCTATCATCTCGCCAGTCTTCTTCCTTGCTTCATCCTAATATTGTCTGGAGTCAACGTTCGTCCACTTTTCAATCTTTGTTCCCATCGTGTGCTGTGTTACGTAATCTTGGATAAACGACTTGTTACAAAATACTTGTAGCCACCACAACAGTACAAATGTAAAAAGCACAATAAAAGAAAACCGGTTGGTTTGAATTGCAAAAAATGATTTTTGTGTTTATTATTGACATTTAATCAACAATATTTCCTTTTTTTAGATATTCCAATAGATAGTATAAGAAAATTCTGAAAATTACCCAAATACTCGTTATGTAATTTTGTGAATTCCATTCCATTTTTGCACTTAGAGCCTTAAAATTTCTGAATTAAGAAACAATAGCCAGCTTGGAAGCATCCGATTCAAGGCGCTTCGCGGCGAGATGTAGATCGTTAGAACAATTCCAAAGAGCCATAATGATTAAACTTTATTCTCGCAATTAACACGAAAGTAAGCTCCCAGACTGAGTGAATCCTCATTGCTGACATACATGCATACTTACAGTACGTAAACATACCGCAATGCTGATTTCTGCTTATGTAATATTTACAGTTTTATATTAATACTAGCTGTTGCACGCGACTTCGTTCGCGTAGTCTTTCATTTAAAAAAAAACCGCGCAACTTTCTTAATTTTTTCTTTCAAAAGAACCTTCTCCTAACAATAATTAACTGACAGACAAATCGATAGAGCCGATCCCAAAGACGTTGCATTGTTTTATTACACATTTCCTGCTACCTTCTGGCTCTATAACTGACACTGGACATCATCTAGAATACCATCACACCATCATTGTAAGTGATCCATGTGAAGCAAGCCTTAAATCTTAGGTATTTTTTGGTAGTAGAGTTGTTTTATTGGGTACAAACGAAGGCATTTTTTCTTGCTCCTTGTTAACCTCGTAAAATTAATATAAAAACCATTCAAATCTGTTAAAAATACCATGTAAAACAATAAACTAAAGTCTTCATAACAAAGTGTTCATATTTAGCACCGCTTCGCTCGTCGGCATCTCATCACCAACAAAGATGATAAATAAAATAAAATGATACATTAAATTAGAATAAAATATATTATTTCAACTGTCATTTGTGACTATAGACAAACGAGGTGGAAACAATTTGGTATATCGTGCATATGAAAAAACTCAGAACAGCGGCTAATGCATGTGAATATGGAGAAAGTTTCCGAGGCACCCATTCACAGCGCAATCTCAAATTAAATCTCAGAGGCGGCTCCGAACTAGGGATGCGCCGTTCCGAAAAAATGTAGGCAATAGGTACCGTACCGAATCCTTAAAAAGGAAAATTTGATCGTTTGTTAGTTCGTCCCTGCGTGCATTCCGTTCATAAACCAAACTTTGGCGAGTTTTGTTTGCATGCTAGTCCAAACCCGAGCCTTTTTACTCAATTTATCCGATTAAGATGACTATTCGGAGAGTTAACAAATTGAATACAATGCGATTGAAGTCGCTGGTAAAGGTTTAATTTAATACTTATAGACCTATACATCACAATAGTATTTAAGTACCTACACAAATGAAGCGCTTTCAACAAAATTAATTTTAATAATATTGGTGGTTGTTTAAGGAAAGTACTACATATGTTTATGTGTTTTACACAAGAAATATAAAAATAAGGAATTATGTTATCTATAGTTTTATTAACAATTTTTTTTTTGTGTGATAGCTGCTAAGTAAAAAGTGAGTGAAAGCAATTAAAAATCCATATAGCCCCCTAGCATGACCACCAAAACACGATATGATATAACATGATAATTATGATATATATACATATATGGCAGGGGCTTGCATTGCATATAGGCTATTAAGCTGTGCCTACCTCCCTTCAAATAAAACTAATCGTACTGTTAAAAAGAATTGTAATTTAAAAAAAGAAACATACATAATTAACAATTATGCCAATAAACAGAATCGTATAAAAATATCATATTCGCAAAAACCTACTTCTACTAAAACTCAAAAGTTCTTTCGCTAAGAATTGACCAGTAGGCTCTGCAGAGACCGCCTACTTGCGTAGCGCGAAATTCATGCGATTTTCGCTCTTCCGTACAGCGACCAAAATACTGCCCGTAATACGGAAAAATAAAAAAGTCCGTTACTTTCATAGAATAAAACTTAACAGTTGACATTCGCAATTTATCCGCTTGACAAAGGTAGGACAAAGGTCGAGTAGGCAAGACTACTGTAATCCATCTAAATGCAAGACTCAGTGAGCGTATACAATAATACATAAACAATAGTACATTTTTCCATTGGCCGGGTAATTTGAGTTCCGAATTATGCCGAAATCGATCTTGGCGTGCTCGAACACATTTATATTAGCAGGGTTTAGATACGCCAAAGTTTATTTTGGCTCAATTCGGAACAAGTTTAGTGATCTGTGATTTACGATTTCAAATGTAACCTCAAATATAGCAATATAGATTTTTAACAATATTCTTGATTAAACTTGTGTTAAGTGGTTAAAAGTTAGTTGTTGTAATAGTTGAAGCGTATTAAAATGCGGTGAACAAATAACAAAGTCATAAAACTAGATAACTATGTTAACTCGACAAAAACGCCGAAGCCGCCAATTTGTTGTTTGTTTACCTGTCATGATAAGTTATGTTTTTGTTACCAAACAATGAAGTTTCTTAAATAAAGTGTAGTTTAATAAGCTCATCGGTGCAAACAAGATAAAAGATTACAGATTGGTTATAGGTGCGCGAAAAAGTGATAACTAGGGAATGACTTTTATGCACTATGAATATCAATAAAATGACATGTTATGATAATTCATGCATTTTTTGTGATATTTGTGGTGCTCCATACAAATCTCCACTGCCTTAAATTATATATTCTCGCCTCGAAACGCTAAAATTGGTCTTATTTCAAATAATTGATTTTGATAGCAAGATTTTTTGTGTTGATGTTACTACCTAGTGCCTACCCAGCCAAAAATTCAATGCACGCCCCTGATATATGGTTTAATCGACACGAACGGACATATTTTTTTAAATATGATAGTTATATACCGCATATTAAAATTTTATCGACACAGCGATCATAACATGTGACGTCAGCGGCACGGCAATTCAACATGGCGGCTTTAATTGGCCGTTGGTATCGATAAATCGCTATATCATATCTTATCGTGTTTTGGTGGTCATGCTAGGGGAGCTGAACTTGGCCCAAGTAAATTAAAGTTGATTCAAAGCACTTCTAAAAATATCGTTGTGTATATATCTTCACATTCTACCTGTAGCCGAAGATATGTATCGTTGTGTACATATCTTCGGCTACGGGTATGTACATCCCTATATAATATACCCGTCCGCGCTTATAAACATCACACAATCCGCCTTTTTCACAACTTTCATTTAGTAGCACATATCAAATCTTGCCCGGTAACTTGTTTATAACCATTTTATATTTCATTTTTCCAGCTAAAGATTTCATAAATCTTTTACGACAGCTCTCGTCGTCTGGATTCTCAAATTCCACAATGTGTACGTCTATTTAACAAATTGTACTCGTAAATTCATATTTCAGGTATGACGGAGTACTTTTTCTTTTTAATGTATGCTTATTATTTTATAATTATTTACTTTATTTTACATTAAAAAAATTGTGGTGATCGAATGCCGAGAAGCATTATCTACCAGTCAACCAGAAGCCAAACAGAGAAGTACAGGCAGTGCAGTAACATAGGGATTTATTAACAAAAAGCCCTTTTTGTTCGTTAAGCTTGTCTAATAGATATAAGTTTTACTTAGTCTAGAACTAACTAGACAAATTGGCGTGGTTTTTAGCAGATTTAAATAAACGGTTCTATATTAGTATCTAACTAAAGTAAATACTTGAAACTAAGTGCTAGTAAGAGACACGTCATGATCGCCCCATACGACCTTATTAAGTACCAGTTTATATTGTGATGTCCAAATTGGTATAGATCATCCAAATTTAATTATTCTTAATTAATAATTTTCTATTTTTCTATCAAAACTTTCAAATAACATTTATTAGAATGTAATCGTAAAAGCTTCATAAAATAATAGATAACCAGCGAAATGCGTGGAACAACTGGGCGAGTTAAATGAAAGAACACCTTTCGAAAAAACATTTACATTTTATTAAACAAATAAACAGCTATTTTGCCTTATAATTACAAACAGCACCAAACTCATTGAGAATACATAATTTATTTTGATACAACACAGAATTTACATTGTGATAAGGTAGGTATTTAATCAGCTGTATCTTTATTCTGAACCAAAATAATTGCCTACTAATATCTCAATTATTATTGTAAACGTTATGTAGAATTGAGTAAATAGTCTAGTTTTACCTAAAGCTTATTTTTCTTTTGTTGTCAAATATTGTAAACAATTTTGGAATGTATTTTTAAAAAATAAATAAAAATATCAATTTTATATAATCAACCAACTGTTACATCAGAGGATTTTGTGTTCAATAATAATAATAACTATGAACCAGACAGGTGACCGGTAATCTCCATCAATAGCCCAGAACCCAGTCCCTCCATCTTCCTTCAATAGACCTAATTAATTTGTCATTAGCTGCAATAGTTCCTGTACACATGCTGGGTATATTCTCTGATTACATCCCATGATGTAGTCAGAGATTGGATCCAGCAGTGTAACACTTACAGGTTTGATTATTTACGCTTAAAACGGCCTCTACGTGCGATCAGTATCCCCACGCAAGCCTTATAAGGACCGGGTCACTTTTGGCCCGTGAACTCCTAGAGCGTACAAGTAATAATAATAAATTGTTTAAATCATCTAGCCCCAAACTAAGCAAAGCTTGTACTATGGTGACTAGATAACGGATATACTTAAATACATTTATACCTAAACCATGACTTAGGTGCAAATGCTCGTGCTCATCACACAAACATTTGCTCCTTGCGGGATTCGAACCCGCAACCGCTGACTTTGTAGTCCGGAGCGCGAACCACTACACCAGACGGTGAATGATTAATTACAATAGTAGGTTATTATTTTTGTCTTTTTTTTTAAATAAATAATTTCGCTAATAAGCTATGTCAAGATTGATTACAATATTCGTCAAGCTAGAAAAAACGGACTGTACAACAAACCACGTAATATAATATCCCGACAATATTACTTATTAGATAAACCTTGTGGTTGCAATATTAGTACAAGTTTTTATTAAATGTCAAGGAAAAATTTTAAGTTGTTAAAATAAACAAGCTGTCAGGGGTGTTTTTTAATAAGATAGGTTAAAACATTTTCAAACTAATCGCCTTAAAACTGTAGATATTATTCAATGCATTATGTACACATTATGATTATTATGACAAACATGAATTATTTTTCCGACCAAAACGGTGAGATCTGTTTATTGTTCATACTAGTTTTATAGTAAAAATAAAAGGCTCAGTTAGGATGGATATTATTTCCAGTTTTTTTTTTCTTAAATGATAAACAACATGCTTCTAAAAACATGTTTTTATATACCATGGTAAAAACCATGGCTCATATACCATGGTATATGAGCCTTTCTGTAAAAACTTTTAGTCATAAATAAGATCTAATTCAACGATAAAAAAGCATTTAAAACTATTGTGAGTTGCGACGACTAGTCATCGTTACCTTACGACCTAGAAAATTACCGCTTAGTAGATATATACAGAGTATAATCTATTCAGAGTATCAATTTTGAGATGTATCGAAAAATATTAAAATCGCATAAAAGTCTTTGGAAAATTGGAGGTAGTCAGAATCCCAAGACTTTTGACTGTAGGATAAACTCAATAGATTATACAGACTACACTACAACTAATCTATAAACTATTTTCTTTTGAGATTGTCAGGTATATAGTTGTCATTACCAGGTATACCGGTTCCTCCCGAGTCTCCTAGCCATGGATACCTAAAACAGAAAAAGTTGAATATTTATCTTTATAAGTAAATCAAGATCAAGGCATATCAGATTAGCTCTAACTTGATTTAACTTAGCTTGCTAAGAAAATTAAAATGATTGATTGACTTGTCCTATTATAGAGGGTGTAAGGTTATTATGACCCTATATAGCCGAAAAGGTATGCGCTAATATAATAATATTCATATAAATGCTATGGTGAAGTCAAGAATTTAAATCATCATTAAAAAAAATATATATTTTCTTACTAAACAGTATAAAAGTTTTTTTTTAATGACATTTAATTCAGCCGTATTATACTTTAATCGGTAAGCAATGCATAATCAAATCAACAATAGTGAAATAGGTATTTAATTATCAAAATGTTTAAATCTTCCATCGTCTAATAATATGCTTTCGGTAGCTACTAAAAACTAACTAAATAACTTACTGCTTAGGACATTCGCTGCAAGTCTCCATATAGCGCGTATCGGTGAAATTACTATCGGAGTGTTTGAAGGGGAGCGCGCACTTATTGGAAAGGTTGCATGGCGCGGCGGGCAAGTCCTTATTGTCACAGCGCCAAGGTTCATATTTGTCCAGGGCTTTTACGGGCTTGGGGTCTGTCATCCAAGTTAGAGATTGGGTGACGGTGACAAACCATACGTCTTTCCTGAAAGAATAAAAAATACATCATATATAGCAATAAAGAATTGAATTCAATTGAATTTGAGAATATTATACTTTTTTAGTTATCTTTGAATCGACGGAGCCTATACAGTAAATTAATGTTAATAATTAGTATTCTTATCAATCTTTATCCGAATTAAAAACCTTAATAAAAGTAAAACAAATACATATTATTTAAAACGCCCACAGCCAATTTCTCTCTTAACTTCACGGGAGTATGCAAACAAGACTTTGTACAAATATTACAAGTACCCAACAGAGTAACCTGTCGCTCCTGTAAATAGAGTGCAAGTGGGAGCCTAAACAATTATTAGCTCAGTTTTCGCGGTGGGACTTGTAATTACAAAGGGAACTTTTCGCGTAGCCGCCTGCAACAAAGGTCCGTCTCAGTTGGCTGCACATCACAGTGAAACTTGAACGTGCATCGCAACTAAACACGCGTCTTTATGTCGACTGCAGCGAAGCGCATTCAGTTAATTTTCTTTAGTAAGAGTTACCTATACTCAAATATGGTACATAAAAGATAAATGTAGTTGGCAAGAGCAAGCAAGCATAATTAAAAATAAAAGTCATGAAACGTGTTTTGAAATCCTTCATGTAAGTTATTTGTTTTACAAATATCTTAATTATAAATTGTAACTTTTAACAGAACGTAATTTCAAACTCAGACTTGTAAACTTCTAAACAAGATTATAGTTACCACACTCTGTTAACTAAGGACTGAGTCATAGTAAATAGCTCTACATTATTTTACCACTATTCTTGTTAACGACAGCTACGCGCACGAAAAAAAAAAGGCAATACCTTCAGGAGAGCCGCGCAAGAATTTAGGCTCTAACTCTGCAAATACTAGGCCGATTTTTGTGATTTTTGCACCAATGTTTAGAGTAAGGATTAGGTTAATCAGGAAAAATGTGAAATAGATCAAAAAATAGTGAATACCAATGGAAACCACCGAAAAACTGAAAATAAGTGTTGGAAAGAGAGGGAGTTATGCGCGAAAACAGGATGCACACATTGGTGCCGTGTGCAAAAAATTACGCGCTCTGATTGGCTAAAATCTCCCTCAGATTGCTATATAAGTCGGGCGGTTTCCAAGGGTAGCACTGGCAGTACTAGCAGTACAGTATAAACCTTAGAAATAGTAACATCCAAGTGTATCTTCAATAAAAGCTGAATTCTTCAAAGTGGGTTTTATTCAGTGACCTGCTCCGGCCTCAAATGAGAAAAATCTACAGTCCACTCTCTACCCTAAAAACAGTGTTAGGCCCGAAATCCCTAACATTGTTTGGTCCTTCAGGAGCCCGGATCAAAAAGAAGAACCACCAGAAGAATTCATCGCTATGGTCATCACAAGAAGTCAAGGAGGAATGGATCAAGAACGACCACGGGTACTTCCGGAACCACCACGGTCACCATCGCCTTCGACTACGCACGATGTCAACCCTGCTCCGCATCAAGGCCGTTTGGAGAGGCTACCCACTACAGCTGCCACCCAACTTCCCGAACGAGGAGGCGCTGCAATGTTGGAGCCCAGTGAAACTACGGATCGCCCGGCAGACAAGCAGACGACATACGGAACCCAACGTCGTGTGGCGCGTTCTACGAAGTCTACAGCCAGCGCCGTAGCAAGGCTACGATACGAAGCGGAAGAGAAGCTCGCCGCTATTCGTCGGAAGGAACTGGAACTAGAAGCTAACCTAATAAGGAAGAAGCTGACCGCCGACGTAGCAGAGCTCGAAGAGGACAGCGACCAGATTGACCCAATGGAAGATATGGAACGGATACATGATTGGTTGAATAAATCCGCACCGAACGTCGTCAATGAACAGGGGGAGCGGCACGAAGCCTCCGCCCCCACAGAACCGGTCGTTACCGAAGCCACTACTCCGATGAACAGAAGGACGAGATTTTGGACACCGGGACCGAATGAACAAACGACACGTGCAAGAAGAAGATCAATGACGCCGAGAAGCCGCGGGATTGAACAGCTAGCAGAGACACTCACACAAATGATGTCCAGCCGGCCACCGCCACGACAGGCAACTGATCTTCCGACCTTTTCGGGATCCCCGATGGAATGGATCCAGTTTGCGCTAGCCATGAAGCAAACTACGGAGCTGTACAAGTTCTCACCGATCGAGAACTTAGCGCGACTACGCAACGCCCTTCGTGGAGAAGCACGAGACACCGTAGCACCGCTCTTAAACACCGCCACGCATCCAGAAGAAATTATGAAGACTCTACAACAATGTTATGGACGTCCAGAGATCATCATCGACATGACATATGAAGACCTGCGAAAACTACCGAAATTAGGATCTACAGCAAGTGAACTTAATACATTCGCTGTGAAAGTTCAAAACGTCGTAGCCACGCTAAGAAACGTTGACGCAGCATACCTCTACAACCCATTACTGGTACGGGAGATCCTGGAAAAACTGAGCCCTCATATCAAAACAAAGTGGTGTGACTACGCTGAAGAAAATCCAGAGGCGATACCAGAGATCATCAAGTTGTCTCGATTTCTGATGCAACAAGCGGACCGTGCACTGAAACACAGCTACAGCGTCACTAGAAAAGAAGCACCGCCGCGCCCTACAGCTAGACCAGAAGGAAAAAAGAAAGTCTTCAACATAACTGAAGCACAACCAGCAGCAACCACAGAGAAGCTAGAAGCATGCACAGTCTGCAACGAACAGCACCGACTCCCTGCCTGCCCTAAGTACAAGGAGCTGCCGGTATCCGAACGATGGGAGGTGGTGAAGAAAGCGGGACTCTGCTTCCGGTGCATCAGCAGTAGACATCGGAGGTTGAATTGCAAACAGAAGTCCTGCGGAACAAAGGGATGCAAACGCCCACACCACGCTACTCTACACAGCGAAGCCCCTGCCAGACAACAGGAAGACGTCACCGCCAACGAAGAAGTTGCTTCGGCGATGACAGCCTGCGAAGGAAGTGAAGTCAAACTGAAGATATGTCCTATCGTCATCAGCGGGAACAAGGGGACACGAAAAGTATTCGCCCTCTTCGACGAAGGAGCCACCGTATCACTAATTGACGAAGATCTCGCAAACGAAATTGGAGCAAGCGGGCCGAGCAAATGCCTAAAAATAAGAGGCATAGAAAATGAAGTCAGAAACGTGAATAGCAAGACCGTCCGCGTCGAGGTCAACGCCAGCGGACACAGCTCTGTCGTCACCCTTCGAACGATGCCAGACCTGGACCTGACAGCACAGTCCGTGCCGAAGAAAGCATTACAGCTGAAGCACCTGCAAGGACTAGACAAAGCGAGCCTGGCATATCAGAACGCCAAGCCACGAGTACTCATCGGGACCGACAACTGGCCCCTGATCATTACCCGGGAGCTGCGTGCAGGCAAACCGAACCAACCTGCCGCCTCCAGAACGTTACTTGGATGGGTGATCCATGGACGGATCCCTCGAAGCCACAGAACAACAGAGGAAGTACTTCACATCAGTGAAGATGTCAAAATAGAAGACCTGGTCGAGCATCACTTTCGCATCGACTCACTTGGTGTGTCACTCACTGCACGACACGTCAAGGAAAGCGATCAACGAGCCGTGAAGATCTTCAATGAAACCGCAACCAAGAAGAACGGAAGATTTGAAGTAGGCTTACCCTGGAAGAACGAGGACCCAGAACTGCCGCCGAGCTACAACGTCGCCTTAAAAAGGCTGAAAACCCTTGAGGCTAGCTTGGAGCGTCGCCCCGAAGAGAAGAAGCAGTACCACGAACAAATGAACAATCTACTGCTGAAGGGGTACGCCGAACCCTGTAACGGCGGAGAAAACTCAAGTCCAGTGGCGTGGTACTTACCTCACTTCGCCGTGAAGAACCCGAACAAACCAGGGAAGATAAGACTTGTCTTCGACGCAGCAGCTAAGTCAAACGGAGTCTGCCTGAACGACTTCCTGCTGGAAGGACCAGACCTGCTACGATCCCTGCAAACAATCATGTTCCGCTTTAGAGAAGGCACCTACGCAATAACGGCGGATATAGAGGAAATGTTTTTACGTGTGAAGATCCGAGAAGGAGATCAACCCGCACAACTATTCCTCTGGAGAGACGACCCAAAGAAAGAACCGGTCAAAATGAAAATGACGTCGATGATCTTCGGTGCATCCAGCTCACCTTTCCTGGCGCACAGTGTACGCAACAAGAACGCGCTCGATCACGCGCAGACGCACCCAAAAGCCCTGTTGCCCATCACAGAGTCACACTACATGGACGACTTTGTCGAGAGCTTCAATGACATAGAAGAAGCCAAGCAAATCATCTGCCAAGTCAACGAAGTCCACAAGAACGCTGACTTTCATCTTCGAGGTTGGAACAGCAATGACGATAGATTGCTAGCCGTCACTCCGAACGACCGACGTGCGAAGAAAAGTGCAACACCACTCGGGGGAACAGAAAAGACATTAGGACTGCTGTGGAACTCTAACACCGATCACCTGAGTTTCAACACTGCCATGAATCGCGTATCTGCAGCCGTGAAGACTCGAGAGCAATCGCCGACGAAACGAGAAGCCCTGTCAACCGTGATGAGCATCTACGACCCACTAGGATTGCTCAGCTGTTACACAATAACAGCCAAGATAAATCTACAGAAGCTTTGGCGCCTCAAGACTGGGTGGGACGAACCGATATCCGAAGACATAGCCACCGACTTCGACAGATGGATAGAGGATCTGCAGACCATTGAAAGGCTACAGATCCCTCGGAGCTACAACGGGGGGAGAGAAGCTCAACGACGTGAACTGCACGTCTTCTGCGACGCGAGCGAGGAAGCCTACGCCGCTGCGGCATACTGGCGCCTCACCTACGGGAAAAAGGAAGAAGCAGAAGTCGTACTGGTAGCAGCACGCGCCAAGGTCGCTCCGTTGAAGACACAAACGATCCCGAGACTGGAGCTGCAAGCAGCATTGATTGGGTCACGACTAGCGAAAGCAATCAAGGAAGAACATAGGCTACGCGTCGATGACACCACCTACTGGAGCGACTCACAGACAGTTTTGCACTGGATACGCAACGGGAGCCGCCGCTACACGCCCTTCGTAGCGCATCGACTCGGCGAGATCACCGAAGACTCAAGCCCGGCAGACTGGCGGTGGGTGCCGACCCACCTCAACATAGCCGACGTCGCGACGCGAACTGGATACGTGCCTGAGTCAGCGAAAGACAAATGGTTTCAAGGACCATTATTTTTGAAGAAGCCGAAGACTGAATGGCCTCAACCTGAAGGAACGAACGACAACGTCACAACAGAACTCCTCCACGTCGTCACACACGAGGAAGATTCATCATTGCCCGACATCAGCCGATTCTCCTCTTACGATCGGTTGATTGGAGCAACAGCACGAGTACTGGAATTCGTGGATCGCTGCCGCGATAGGAAGTCCGCCCTGAGCCACGAACACGTCGAGAAGGCAACGCATCGATGGTTAAAACGAGCGCAACAAGATTCGTTTCATCAAGAAATAGACTGCTTAAGAAAAGGCGTCGCCGTACCTCGAACAAGTCCGCTTTACCGCTACGACCTGCTGTGGGAAGACGGACTGCTGAAGCTCAATGGACGAGTCAACAAGATCAAAGTGACCACGACCACGAACCGACCTGTCCTACTCGATGGACGTCACCCGTTCACGAAGCTCCTTATCGGCAGAGAACACCGACGAGCCAATCACGCAAACATCGAGAGGATCGTGAACGACGTACGCCAAAAGTACTGGGTGACCCGACTGAGACCTACGGTCAAAAGGATCGCAGCCGCCTGTCAGATGTGCCGCCTAAGAAAAACGAAGCCACAAGCTCCGCCCATGGGAGACCTACCGACCGAACGCCTGCAACCATACCACAGGCCGTTTAGCTTCTGCGGTGTGGATTATTTCGGCCCCATCACCGTGACCATCGGTAGAAGACGGGAGAAGAGATGGTGCGCTCTCTTCACCTGCCTAACCACAAGGGCAGTGCACTTAGAGCCAGTAGCATCCCTGAGCACCGACTCTGCAATCATGGCGCTCAGGAGAATGGCGGCAAGACGAGGCTGGCCCCTGACACTCTATAGCGACAACGGGACCAACTTCAGAGGCGCAGACGTCGAACTCAGGAAGGCGTACGAAGAATGGCTGCCCGAACTCTCAAGGTACGCCATGAACTACGGGACATCATGGAAGTTCATCGCGCCCGGAGCACCAAACCAAGGAGGTGCCTGGGAAAGACTGGTGCGCTCAGTAAAGGGTGCACTCACAACAACGCTACGAGAAAAAGCACCTAGAGAAGAAACGCTGCTAACTTTGCTAGCAGAAGCGGAGCACGCAGTCAACTCACGACCGTTGACACACGTATCGGTCTACCCCGATGACCCAGAGGCTCTGACACCGAACCACTTCCTCCTGGGGTCATCATCGGGCCAACCATACGTGGGAACTTGCAAGGAAGCCGACAAAAGGACTTGGAGAGCTGCACAGGCACTGGCTGACAGCTTCTGGCAGAGGTGGCTGCACGAATACTTACCTACGCTCGTGCCGCGCCTCAATCGACACGGTCACCATGACGCTGTAAAGATAGGAGATATCGTCATCATCGCCGACCCTCTGCTCCCTCGAAATGTATGGCCACGAGGGACCATAACGAAGACCTATCCCGGACCTGACGGGGTAACAAGGATTGTGGATGTGCAAACCAAAGGTGGAACGTTCAAGAGACCCGTCTCGAGAATCGTCGTGCTGGAAACGAAATCCGCACCTTCCCCGGACCAGCGGGAAGGGACGCGCTGCACAACGAGCACGTAGCGGTCTACCAAAGGAGGCTGCGGTACACCTTCGCCGGGGGGAGACTGTTAACGACAGCTACGCGCACGAAAAAAAAAAGGCAATACCTTCAGGAGAGCCGCGCAAGAATTTAGGCTCTAACTCTGCAAATACTAGGCCGATTTTTGTGATTTTTGCACCAATGTTTAGAGTAAGGATTAGGTTAATCAGGAAAAATGTGAAATAGATCAAAAAATAGTGAATACCAATGGAAACCACCGAAAAACTGAAAATAAGTGTTGGAAAGAGAGGGAGTTATGCGCGAAAACAGGATGCACACATTGGTGCCGTGTGCAAAAAATTACGCGCTCTGATTGGCTAAAATCTCCCTCAGATTGCTATATAAGTCGGGCGGTTTCCAAGGGTAGCACTGGCAGTACTAGCAGTACAGTATAAACCTTAGAAATAGTAACATCCAAGTGTATCTTCAATAAAAGCTGAATTCTTCAAAGTGGGTTTTATTCAGTGACCTGCTCCGGCCTCAAATGAGAAAAATCTACAGTCCACTCTCTACCCTAAAAACAGTGTTAGGCCCGAAATCCCTAACAATTCTGTTCACCAAAAGCATAAGTAAAAAATCAAAATAATATAGGTATGTATATTTGAAAGTCATTGTAATGAAACTTATAGAAAGGTAAATCCTTTTATCTAGCAAATAAAATTTACGAGAACCTTATTTATAGTTCGGCCATTATTTGTGTCGCCAGACACTTAAACTGATAATGTCGTTTATTATACGATAGAATAGACTATAGTTTAAATCAAAAGTGACTTTTATATCTACATTTTGTTCTTAGTAACATTTAATGAAAATTAATACAATGGAATCTTACAATTATTAGAATCCTAATGGGTATTAACAGATGTTGTTTTACAAAACAAATTTCTATATCAAGGAAAATAATAAACTAGCATTATTGTGAATACAAAAAACAAAAAAGTTTATATTTCTATATCGCCATTATCGGAATCTATACTAAAATGTCACCGCTTCGTCCTCATTTCTTTGGAAAATTGGAAAAAAAATCCTCATTTCTTCATTAAGTTCATAGAATAGATCATATTAAATCATATTAACAACTAAGTAATTTATATATTATGTGAAAATAATTGAAATTGAAAAGACTTGAAACCATGTTAAAGCTATCCTGCTGCTTTAAAAAACACTTTTTCATATTAAAATAGCTGTTGTAAAAAAATTACACATTACAAAAAAACTAAATCATTTTTTTTAACGTCCTCGTTTGTCCTACGATGAAATGGTTGTGTTCGAACACCAGATAATCTCTATAAAATTTTTCGTTATTACAACTACATCTTAGGTGTTGAGTGTGCTATGCACGAGAGATGAATACTGATAAACTTTATTTTTCTGAAACGCCAAATTGAACAAACTGCGAACAATAACTTAAAAACAAAAACATTTTATTTTAGCAAAGTATCACAAAAGTAAAGTAAAGTTTACATGTTACTTACATAAAAAAAATTAAAAAAAATGTTTTCACAGTCACACCAATTATCTACCCTAAAACTAAGCAAAGCTTGTACTGCGGTGACTAGATAACGGATAAACATACTTAAATACTTTTATAAACATAGGTATAAATGCTCGTGCTCATAACACAAACTTTTGCCCCCTGCGGGATCAAACCCGCAACCGCTGGCTTTGTAGTCCGGAGCGCGAACCACTACACCAAACGGTCGTCAAATTAAACAAGTTATTCGTCTACTTATTCCTAGTAAAGCCTTAATATGAATTACTGATTACAAACTTAATAATCTGCAACCAATACTTTGAATGTGAAGCATTAACGTTTTCCACTTTTAAACTATAATATTTTACAAGAAACTTCTACAGAACTTCTGAGTCACCTTGAACTTTAACCTTTTGTTTATTTTTCTTTATGAGATCAAAGTCTCACTACTTTTATTCTTAGACAAGTTTGTATTCCCTAATTAACTCTGAAGTTTTACGAACTACTTAGTAAAACTTTTCGTCTTTTCTCAATTAAGTAATTAGTTGTAAATATTAACTTTTAGACTGGGTCGCTCTATGAATAAGACAAATTTACTATACTAGTTTGTTAGTACCTTTCTTTATAAGATATATGAATAGAAATATTTTTATTTTGTCTTTAATATCGCTGGATAACATATCAATTGACTGACAATGTATTTTCACTAGATCCCGAATACACGTACGTAAGCTCCTGATTCAATTTGGAAGTCTTCTGGCATAAGAAAGCGAACGAATTAGGACTACAAAAAGTAACAACAGTAAAGGGAGAATAAATTATGTCTAATTGATATGTACGACAGAATTCATTAAAGAGAAAGAAGACATTATTTACTGAAACTCTACGTCTGTAATCAGTGGCTTACTCACGTCAGGGTATGTATGAACAAATGACATTGTTATAACCAGCCAAAACTAGAGCCACAAATAATAATTAATTAAGGCAACATGGCTGATTTACGTAACATTGACAAGTGTCCTACTTGATTTACCATCGCTGTCGTCTTGCCATACAATTTTTTATGATATTTATATTTTATTTTTTTTGGATTTTCGAGGGCCCCGTTGTAGAAGGTATTGTATTTTAACAACTTCTTCCTTTTCTTTCGGTATATACGCAATCAAATTGTCAATTATGTTAATTTTTATATGACCAGTACCTATTCCGCCAACCGAATGGCACTATCGGTTTAGAGGAAATCATCGCAATCCCAATTGCAATTGCTCGGTATAGCCCTTCTTAAGCTACCTCGCATCGTGTTTAAGTCACCCCAGGATGTTTCCAGAATGTCAGACTCATGTATTTTCATATAATTTTATGTCCCTGTATTAGTCTATAACATAATTATCTTGTACTTACAAATTAGAAGCCCAGTGCAGGAATTTATGCAGACCTCGCTCCAACTCCTTGATCTGGAACCAGTTGGTATGGAAGGGCATCATGTACGGCGCCCGGTTTTGCTCGTAGTACCTGTTGAAGTCTTCTTGTAGCCACTCTAATACCTGAACATAAAACAATTCACTTGACCCGTAATCAGTTTTTCTAGTGCTTCGGAAATACAAAACTAAAGAGTTTTCAGTATTGTCGTTAGGACTGTACTGTTGTACTGTAACCGTAAGTCAAACTGTAATTATACAAAAAAAAATACAAAACAGAGTTGAAGCAATACTGTTATAAGAGCCCTTGATTAGGCCTCTGCCGAGCAACGAACGAGCTTTGGCATCCCTATGAGTATACCTGTTTATTTCTTTTAGATTGCTTTAGAGGGAAATTGTTTACTGAAAAAGCGTTCTTTTTATTATAAGTCAAAACTACTCAAAACCAACTTTATCGAGACAACAATGACAGTTCTAACCAGTGTTACTAACAACGATAATATGTGATAATACCTAAGTTTGAAATAATTAAGCTCCTAAGTAGAGTTTAAATTGTTTTAGAATAAACATATTAATTTCACCGTTAAAAATAAATATAAAAAAATAAAATGAGTACAAATAAAATATTTTAAATTGTTAAAAATTAAGTAAATAATATTGATAAGACTGATATGTCGGGATATTTGGTCCACAATTCATACTGCGGAAAACTCATGACGGATTCTCTTTATTCTACAGTCGGCCGTTTATTTTATTATTCTGTTTCAAAAACGCGCACGGTTTTATATTTTTAGCGCTCACATATCCAAAATATCTGCTAAAGAAATAACATCGGCTATACGAAAGATTAATCGCTGATTTCTTTTTGAACTTACATACTTACAACAATAAAACAAATAAGTTAAAAGCTAAGTGGGTAAGTTCGTCTGCTCACATTATGTAGATACTAGACAAAGTACTCGTATATCTTATATGAGTATACACACGTCTGTGGGCGAGGTGAAGATATTCTTAATGTTCCCTGTCGCGACGTAATGAGCTAAAAAGTTTCAGACCATGTTTATTTTTTCGTTTTCAGACAAGGGTAAAGTAGCTAGCTATATTTGGATTAGTACCTTTATTTTAATTGAAGTATTTTATCATCGAGTATATTTTAACATTGCATGTAATATTTTAAATATACCTACCAGATATTGAACATGTAGGTACTACATATTATATTCAATAATGAAAAAACCGGCTAAGCTCGAGTCAGACTCGCTTACCAAGGGTTCCGTACAGTGCAAGTCCTCTAGGGTGGCGGCTGTGCGTGGGGTGTGGTGTGGTGTGTGGGGTTGCTGGGCCATTTATTTAGGTTTTTTTAAAATCAAATATCGAATATGATTACTTCTGACAAAAAATTCTACATAAAAATTCCTACAAATAATTCTGCAAATTTTTACCCTACCTTCAATACGTTAGGAATTTAAGTTCCAAGTTTAAGTTAACTGAAAAATTAACGATTAAAGAAATAAAATAAAAAATTAGACCGCCTTTATGTCATATGATCATTTTGGTGATTGATAAAAAAAAAACAGACAAGTTCGAGTCTGACTCGCCCACCGACGGTTCCGTGCATATTTATAGGTAAATATTATAAACAGTTCAAGAATAGAGTCTCACACAGAATTTAATTACAAATGCATCGTTTTCAAATTTTTCCTGTACTTGTAGTATAAGACGATATTACTTGCCGATTTTAATAGTTCTAGGTCAACGGAAAGTACCTACCCTTTAAATTTTGATTTCCTTGAGACTGTCAAAATATACGTTTGTTTTGCGGCATAAACGGCCGTATCTTTTTTTACGTTAACTTAGAAGTTTGATTTTTTCACAGCTTCGTAGGACTGTAGACTTGATAATATGGTTTTAATTTCAAATCTTTACCTCCACGCGTTTCTGCGATAAAGGGTATTTACAAACATACGGACAGACTGACAGACGGACAACAAAATGATCCTTTAAGGGTTCCGTTTTTTCCTTTTGAAGAACGGAACCCTATAAAGCATACGCTTAAATAGTTTTAAATCAGTTGTATACGTTTGCATAACTAAAGGGGTTATCTTTCTATGGTATCCCGCCGCATCTGCTATGAAGCTTTTTTGGTTAATACTATAACGCAAAGCCATAATCTCCTACGGCATCATTAGTAATTAAATAGTATGACTATAGAACCTTCAACCCGATAGCCGATATCAATTATATCCGGGACAACTGTTCTATGTAATAAACCTATCATTGTGTCCCGAATCCCGATAGAGACACGTCCCCATTTACCAGCAGCGCCGTTATCAAATCAATTGCTTCGCTTCACAGATTGAATGGTTTCGTTTTTATCGATACGAGACTGCTGTTTTGTGCCCCAAGTTATCTATTATTCGATACAGATGTTAATGGGACTATTCTTGAATGTTATTTATATTTAAACTATAGCGTAAATATTCTTCTAACAGAACTATGCCTATTTTATACGGTACAATTTATTTTTTATTGCAAAAGTGTTATAAATCGAGAATTTATCCGAACCTGATTTTAAATGTCATTTTGTATCTGTAGTTTGTTTAAAGTTGATAGAGACAGAAAATGTAATTTATAAACATACTTAGATCTACAGAAAGGTCACTTGCAGAACATTCTTTAAAAGAGGCTGGTTAAAAAACATATTTGTATCTGTCAATTTGTTCGAAGTTGATATAATATTTGGCATTGTAATTATTACAAGTACTCTTAATGTTTAATTGCTATTTACTAAATTCGTCAGTAGCAGGGTAAATTTATTTTGGGACATTACTAGTTGTCACAGTATTTAACACACACTCAACACAGTGAACATCAACATAGATAATCGTACATTTTGATAAATATTGTATTCTTGGTCACTAAGACTAAGATCCATTATTTATTTAAACTTGATTGCACAGGTGAGTACAATTGGCGGACTTAATACTATTCAGCATTATCTACCAGTCAAACTTAAGGTAATGCAGATTATCTGTGTATTTAGTTCATAATTTAGGCTTACATCATTGGAGTCATGATTGTGCAGCACGCACTGGTCTAGATATGGACAATGTCCTCCCTCAAATGTCTCCACGTAGTGCGCGTTGAATGGCACCTCCCACAGCCCTGTCAAATTAAAAACACGTCATATATTTTTGGGTCCGCTTGTTATTTTTTTTATTTGCTAATGGCGGACTTTATACCGTAACATTATCTACCATTAGATTAGGCCGGCCGGTTTGAAAAGCGACTCGAAATCCTATCGTTAATAATATTGTAATTATAATAGAGCATGAAATAAATAAATGAAAAACGTAAGTTGTCCCCAAGCTACCTGTAGGGAATACATATAAAGTAAGTAAGGCAAACTTACTAGCAAAATACGTTTAGGCTACGTTCTTAAGTAGAATGTAAGAGGTTGATAATGATGATGGACGACCTAAGAATATATGGATGGAATGTGTGACAACATGAATCAGAAGGGAGTGAACGACTTGATGACGAGTGACCGGATTGCATAGAAGAGAAAAACATATTTACGCCGACCCCAGATGCCCTGGGAACAACAGGGCAGGCGAATGATGATAATTCACCCTAACTACAAATACGTTTTTTTAAATAATGTATTACTTACCCGGGAAGGACTTGGTAGGGCAAGTTCCCGACTTGCATTCGTGTGCAATCTTGTAGTCAAGCGTGTAGGGCCATACTGGAATGGGTAGCACCGGCACGCCCACAGAACTATCGTAAATGTACCCGAAATCTTCCAGCACCTGCGAACGACTAATGTGATATACAGCGGGAAGAACATAAATGATGTTTCCACATAATACATTAGAATACATTGATAGAGTTTACACCTAATGTACAGACAACACCACAAAACTTTTTTTTTTCAATTGATATTAATCCTACGTGTCGGACTTAATTTGAAAATCGGTTAATTGACCTTTATCTTTTTAGGTAGGTTCACCTGCCGTAGATTGTATATTATGGATGCAATAAAGTATTGATTATTGTGAGTTTCTTGCGCTGCTTCTGCAGCAGCAGGGTAGAAAGAAAAATTAGAACGTGCAAAACAGTAATAGATTGGTTTTATTGGTTTTTATCGGTTTGATGTGTTTATAATTGTTTTTTCTTTGATTTACTCCAAAAAGTTCTACTGACCCAGATATCGGGACATCGAATCACCAAACAATATTCAATTCTGAATTAGCTCGGACATAACCTTATGTAAGTTGTGTTTGCTGGAGAGATTTACTCCGTTTTTGTGTTAATTAATAGTACATGTTGAGTATTAATTGGTATCATAAAATATAGTGTTTGTTTTTCACAATCATGACAATTTGATTGGCTCAGAATTAAACCAATAAATAAGGAGTTTCTCAATCAACCTCTAAAGGTTAAATGAGAAACAATCGGTTGTAAAGGGTTGTAAGCAATCGGTTGTAATCGGTTGTAACAATCGGTTGTAAGCAATCGGTTGTAAAGGGCATTCTAACTTTTTCAGATTTGGTTGTAACCTCTGTTATTTTTAATTTACTTAACCCGTCCTTATTTTCAGTGTGATCTTTCTTGACAATCCTTTGTATTAAACTAGCATAGAGACACTGCGTGTGTGCAACTTAATTGATAAGTAAATTGTAATAATTAAATAGTACTCTAAAATTTCAAACAGTTGGTTTGTGGGGACTGTAGCATGTCGCAATGTCGGCCCGGACTTACAGTTAGAAATAAAGTTAAGTTTCATAGTCGGCAGGCCCCCACATGTGTCATAATGGCAACAGACGATGTGGTAGAATAGTTTGTAAATTATCTAATGAGTATTAAGTTGGCTAATGTTTGCCGCAAAATTTTACTTCATGTTCTTACTAAAAGATCGTTGTCCTATGAGTACGTGTCAGTATTAAATGTCCCTAATGTGGCATCCTTACACAAAGAGAGATTCATAATCTAGCATTTTTTGTGTTGATCTTGGAAGATGCCCAAACTCATGCTACTCAGCCAATAATCTAGATAATATATCCCGGTCTTTCTCAATGCACTTTTTTTTTATTGTTCTCGCATTTTTTCCCAGACGCTGTCCTGCACTTGGCTCACCTTGGGAAAGACGTCTTACCTAATCTTAATCACCCACGGTAGATTGCCAAATAACTACTAATCATGACAAATATTTTTTCACCAATTTATGACATTAAGGCACGAGTGAGCGTTACGAGAGACAATAGGACAGGTGACGTGTACGAACAAGGTGCACTGATTTCTCTCAAATAGTTTTACTCATAATATTAGTATGGATTTAAATGACTATAATTATTTCAATAAATCGGTATTATCTAATTTCATATAGCAATAAAATGTACTAAATTGTATGTCTTTCTGTAAAAAAGATGTGAAATTTACTTGTATGATGTGGAATAAGCAGTAGCTATCTATCTACAAAAATGTATATCCTTAACTAAATTACCTTGAACTGCGTGTTTCTTCCAGGTTTCAGGAACGGAGCTCTGGCGCCAACGATCTCAGTGCGGGAGACGTTAGCGAATTTGCGCAGAATCTCGCGCATGCCGATCATCTCGCCCGCCCACTCTTCGTAGCCTTTGTCTTGCAGGCCCTGCTGCTGAGATACCGTACCAGTAGCAATCTGAAACATAAAACAAAATAAAAACTGAAGAATTTTAATAATTGACCAATAAAAACTAAAATACGGCAAAATATTACATATATGGTAAAGCCATCTCTACTAGTAAGAATCATGTGTTTAGTTAAAAATTATTTCATTCTAGACAAAATTGTATTCAATAAGATTTGCAAAATCGTATGATACTTGGCATGGAGATAAAATGTAAATACTTAGTTTTCTATGAAAATTCTACTTAATTAAACTTTCTTTAGCCTTTTCTTGTTTTGGCTGTGTTGCATTGTAACACTTGGAAACGTTTTAATTTTATCTTATCTTAATAAGTAACATTGAGCAAATATCTATAGGCTTTCTCTTTTTTTGTAGGTTGTCAGTAACAAAATTAAAATCAAAATCATTTATTTTTGCAAATAGGCCATTAAAAGCACTTTTACACGTCCCTATATTTTTTTGCCCTACCACTGCTTCGGGACAATTTGTGGGCTAGTGCCGAGAAGAAGCAGCGCAAGAAACTCGGTCACTATTGTCAGCCTCTTTTAAAATTAATATTTTTACAAGTTTTGGTGCAAGCTAAGCAGTTTTAAATCCATTTAACATTTGGAAACGTTGCGCAACATAAAGTAACTGTGGTGTGCCATCGTTAAACAATAAAAAGGCTATAGAAAACTGCGCAATGTAAACCAATGTTTCCATGTTGACAATGGTTGCTTCACAAACATCAACAAATAAGGTAATGCAAACATACATTTTATGGTTAACATACGACTAAATGTATACCTAATAAAACGAAAAAAATACCAACCTCATGTCCATCGTGTGCAAGAGCTTGAACCATAGCATAGTTGCTGAAAAGTGAATAATAATATAAGTTATGTTATGACAAAATCTTCGACAAAATGACTAGGATGCCGCTTGAGCTAAAATCCACAAACTAAAATGCATTTTCCTACAGTTTTTGGATAGATCTGTTTCTGCATTATGGTTTTTACCAATGCAAAAGTGGTTGCAGCCTTTTTTTTATTTTTTATTATTTTCGAAAAAAATATTGAAAGTAAAACATAAAAGCATTGGATGTAAATAAAAAACCCACGCCCCAGGCAATAGGCTTAAATTGAACTGGAATTCTACATATTACCACCCATAATAACGATCAAAGCTTTTCGACGAAACATATTGTCGAACAGGAATTTGACAAAGCACCAATTTGACAAAGCGTATACCTATATTCATTTAATTCATCCTTTTAGAATTATAACCTAATTAGAAGAGGATCATAATAATACTCAAATACATTATTATAGTAAATTACAAGAATAAAATCCATACAATTGACTAAATTAAAAAGTTAGTATAATTCATATTGTAATGATTTTTATTCTAATTATATAGTTGACAAAGTGATTGAATAAATAATAAAACTAAGAGAATATGTAAAGAAATAATAAATCTGTTTTGAAGGGATGATAGTTGCCGCATTTTAAAATTGCGAGACCCGGGGGAAGACCTAAATCGATGTTTTCTGCCACATAAGCTTTACAGGAAAAATAATGGTGTAACTGGGTAACTAACCGAAATTCGGGTCACATGCAAAAAGAGGAATAAAAATAAATAACAAATAAAAGCATTTACCTGTATTCATGAGAGAGGAAAAATGTACCGCGTATGGGACAGCCATTGGAATTCTTTATCTTGCCGTTGAAAACTTTCTTGTACAGTTCGAAGTTGTTCAAATTGACGGCCCCGTCGAAAGTTAGTATGATCATTTGCGGCGTCTGCCGAGTAATAAAACAAACTTTTATTTAAATACTCTGTGGGATTGTGTAATAATACAAATTTTAATTCTTCGACTCTTACTTAGAAGTTAATTTATATTATTTGCATTTATATGAATTGGAGAAATCGTAAAGAATAAAAGCTGACTATTCTGAGATCGTAGGCTCATTAGGTTTATTAAATATTTTTTATTGGTGTAAAATACTTAGGGGTTTATATACATATAAGTATAGTGTATGTTTGCCGTCCGATAGTTCCGTGCACTAACAAAAATAAGTAGAGATAGGTAAATAGTTTTTTTGGAAAACTTGTGTGTTATCATGAATATAAACCAACCCAATAAAAAATCCATCTTTTAGTTATAAGTGGAGGGTTAACCTACTATAAAGAAACTAGTCACGCAAGCATCAAGACGCTTACGTAGCTCAAGAGCTACTTGGATTATTACAACGTATAATAATTATTCGTCATCTACATTGTGTATTTATGAAATCAGTAGAAGACGGAAAGTTATCACTGAAATTAAAATATAAAGTTATGACTTCTAAAATATTTTTTTCCAAGCAACAAAATAACACTTTTTCCAATAACAGGCAACCCCAAATGTTTCTCTGAATTTTTTTATTTGGAAGTATTAGTATTAGTAGTATAATATTCAATGCATTATTTATAAAATTTGGTAAATATAAACTGTTATTCTTTTACTTATCACTAACTTCTTATAATGATAATATAACTAAGCCTAATGTGACCAGCAGGTCTACTACGAAAAACGAAATCCGTCAGTACGATACTCGTTTTCGGATTGCTTACTACGAAACGCTTCAGATTATATGAAATAATACGGTAAATAATACCCTTATTCATTAATTCACGAACTCGTTCCGATAATATATATATGCATCCAATTAAAGCATTAAAATCCGAAAGTGTTACGAAGTAAGCCTATCGTTTCGTATCGTTTCGTCCGAAACATCGTATCTTGTTTTTCGTAGTAGACTTCCAGTTACTAGTTTGCTCGACGTCTATGATTGAGCGAGCTCGCAAAGTGGCTTGTGTTAAAGGGTTATAACCTTCTCAAGCCACGAGTGAATACCCCTATGGGGTGATAGGGTTAACCCTATACAAGTGAGTAATCCTATAGGGTTAAGTATGAGTTCCGAAAAAAAGACAAGGGAAAGCGTCACGTGCATTAGGATCATTGTTTTTTCGTACCTTTAACCACAACATTTCGTGACGTAATATACAAACAACAGTGTGGACATAAAGGTCGAAAGAACTTTAGTATCATTCATTATTTACTTATAAAAATGTAATACTTATATGGACTTTGCATTGTTCCCATTCTACCTTATTGATTTCTGTGCCTCATTTATTTCTTTGAAGTAAGTAAACCACAACCTTAAATTTATTACCAAGCCTCCTACATACATCACGAAAATACATGAAGTTGTATTTTATTTCTATGGTTTAAATGACAACGGTCACTGGCACGTTTTAATATAAATACAACAATAAAATAATAGTAACACACAGAAGACAATGAATTCGCATTTGAGTAGTTTAGGACGATTTGTCCTACATAGAAAGAAAACTACCTAATATATTGCAATATTGCAATAGCCAACGATGATGAGATTCACGTATAGTCTTTTTACCTCTTCTGGATCTAAGCCACCGGGTATGAGGGTGCCGTCTTTAGAACAGAAGCAGTATGGCAACTGGCACTCAGCGGTGTCACATTTTTCCGCCAGGTCTAGAGGAGTCTCTGTGATTGGCGCTGGAGCTGAAAATTATGAAAAACACTAAAAATCGTATTCGTAATCATGTACGAGTACACATTAACTGATACATTCTGACTAAAATAATAGCTGTATATTTATAGTAAGTATTTATAATTCAAACGAATGCATCGTCAATTTCCAACAATGGCTGGTTTGGAATTAATTAGCGACGTGAGCGGCATGCCAGCGTGTGGTGTTCAAAAATGCATCAAACCAACAATTGACTGTCTGCATGTAGATTATCTGTTTTAGCTAACGAGCTCAGCGGGTGATAGATCACAAACTGCCCAGCTCACGAAATGGTAGGCTTATTTCAACATAATGGATGTTGGGACATAATTAGCCGCCCACCCAAGTTTACATGGCAGCGCGTGTTAGCTCGTTAAACGACGTTGTGGCTAGCTCTATTGACGTTTGTTAAGTGAATTTTAACAGCCTTCTTCTTTAAGCATTTTTTTTCATTCATGTTTTGATTATCGAGTTACTTGCGCTGCTTCTTCTCAGCGCTAGCCCACAATATTGTCCCAAAGCAGTCGAAAGGTAAAATGATAGGTAATATGTTTAATAAAGCTTGGTACAGGCCTATTTGCAGAAATAAATTGGTTTTATTAGTTTTCTATTGATCTAACAAAAAGTAAAAATGTCTGCAAAAAAAACCTGCAAATTATGCTCTTTACAACTAGAACAACAGATTTACATTAAATATAATTATTTAAGTCATTTCAAATATTCTGAGCCTTCATTGAGATTTAAGATTGCATACATTTCCTAGGAATAGCACGGAACCTGCATGACTGCCTTATAGGTGATATATTACGTTTTACCAAGCGCGTGTTTGTGCCAGCCCTATTCGCCAGTGTGAATGGTGATGAAGTAGGTATTATTCAGGTTGGCACTAAATAAATTATTCATGTTTTTCATAACACCTGTGAATCTGGAAATAGGACCTATCGCACGCCACTCACGTTCTTGGTTGAAAACTATATTCTAAAAGCTACTGTAAGGCGAGATTCTTTGAAAATAGAATAACTTTTAAAATAAATTCTCAACTTTTACGGAGTTTGCTCTTTAAATATAAATACTCGTACTTTAAAAATGATAATCCAGTATTTTCTCAATTTTGCTCAACTACGGTCTGTAAAATGTTCGTAGTGTTGTGTGTATTCGGCACAAAGTAAAATTTTTAAATGTTCAATAATATTACTGCTAAATTTATAACTATTATGTCTTCACCATATTAATAACCCCCGACAAAAAAGGGATGCCATAGTTTGAACCTTTTGTGTGTAGTTATACTACATGTATGCAATATGGAATCGCTCCCAAACGGATGGACAGATTTCGATGTTTTTTAAGCTGGTTTAATCCGGTTGGTTCTATTATAGTGTCTGTTATAGAAAGTTCTGCCCAGCCATTTAAAAAACATTAGACACCTATAGACCAAAATCAACAACAGTTACCCACCTCAGCGAGTACTAGCAGAATACACACACTATGTTGAGAAAGACAAAAGCTACTTAAAAATATTGTTTTGCTTTGGCGAAACTTGGCAGGTTATGCATAATGAATCGTGAAAAACAGGGCTCTATTCCAGATGAGTTTGTTTATCGTATTAAAATTTAAGGGTTTATTTATTATGCTAAATATCTCTGGGACCAACATTAAAATCCCAAAAATAATTCACTTTTACAAAACAACGGCTACGATTTTTACGGTCATTGTATGGGATATGTTTTAAATGTGTTGGAGGGTAGGGATACTTCTTATAACCTTTTTAGTGTTCCGTTAGTCGACACGGAAACCTTATAGTTTTTTTGTCTGTTTGTCTATCCCCGGCTCAGCTAAGAGACTTTTAGTATAAGAAAACCGTAATTTCGCATGGGTGCCAACAAATTGGTAGAATAAAACCTTAAAAACATTATTTTGCTATCGTTAGATAAAAAGTTAGGTCGTTTAAAAATTGTGTGGATGTGTGAACATCATGTTTCAATTCAGGGACCCGTTTGCGTAATATTACGCTTTAAAGTGCATTTTTTGTTAAAGTCAAGGGTTCCCCCTTCTGCTAGTTAATAGTTGCTTTAAGAAATGTCATAAAAATCACTACAGTAGTGTATATAACGATCTTAAAATGAAACTATCACAGACTTCACAAGTTACTGACTTAACCATTAAAATTTACTTGGAGATAAAAATTACTTAAATGAAGTTGTTAATTATGTAAAACAGATAAAAAATACTGCATACTGTGACGTACAACTGGGGAAGGCCTATGTTCAGCAGTGGACGTCCTATGGCTGAAATGATGATGATGATGATGACGTACAACTAAAATACCCTACATTGCCCGTGGTCCGACACGCACTTCGCTGGTTTTTTCATAATTCTTGGTGAACCCCGAATATTAAAATTTGAAACTGTTAATATTGATTACGGATGGTTTTGATACATAATTTTCTTTCAACCTTATCATGTTTTTTTATTCTGGGTAAGCTCCTCGTAGATATTTAAAGAAAGTTGCCATAGTGAAACAATATCAAACAACTAAGAGGGCTTTAATAGGAAATTATAAATCGATAAATGGAGATAGACCTCTCGAATGGGTGAAAAATAACCATTCATTCAGACTCGTCGGTTAGTGAGGAAACCTTATTAGTAAGCATAAAAAATGCGAAAGTGTATTGTGTTGTGTCTTAAAACTCAGTACTCACTCGTAGGTATAGGACCGCATCTTGCTTCAACTTTGAAGGTGCAGAACTTGCTTATATCATCGAAGTATAATCCTGAAGGGCATCTGTTCAAATAGGGGTACCCATCGACGCACTGAAACGAAAACGAATGAATAATTACTCACGTTATGCTTACGTCGTCCTGGTGATCGCCGCCTAATATTCGCACATGTAAATATTGACTGAAGCGCAATGTATGAGCGGACAGTAGAGCCACGTCGAATCATACTATAATAATCGTCATCGTTATTGTCGCAGCCAGCAGTACACATAGGGTGAATTCTGGGTCGTGCAAGTATTTCGTTAAAATGTATAAGTAATCAGCTGTCGATTTACTATAAATTTTATTATGAAGGTTATATATGTTGCACTTATATAACTCTCTAATACTCTTTCTATCTCTTTAATATTAAAGAGATAGAAAGAGTTAAAGAAAGAGTATGTATATCAATAGCTCAACTACGTACTTTCAAGTTTCAAGCAAATACGCGTTTTTATGTTCAATCTATACAGGGTGACTGGTTAGAACATATAGTGTTTTGTTTAATAGTAAAAAAAAACTTGTTGAAACAGCAACTCGCTAGATTATTCACCCAGATTCAGATTTATCATTTAAGGCAAGATTTTCAAACAAATCTTCAGTAAAGCAGGCAGGAAATTAGGGACGGCGTAAACAAAGCTTTTAAAACGGTCAAGCTGTGACGATAGCATTTGCTTGTAAATATAATCATAAGTTGTTAACAGATTTTTTGTTAGGGTGCGTAAAGATCTTGCAAACGCACTGCAAACGCGCTGCAAACGCGCTGCAAACGCGCTGCAAACGCGCTGCAAATGCGCTTGCGAACTGCACGCATGGTGCACGAACTTACGAGTCAGTCCGTTCCAATGTGACACGCTCTGTCTGGTTTAAGTTTAATGTAGTATGTGTATTTATGATAGGACCTACCACGCCTCTCTTATTTGTAAATAAAGGGTCTGAATCAAATATCTGTTCCCATTTGAAGTTGTTCATGCGTGTCAAATAGAAATTAGCATGTTCGGTTAATCTGTGTTAAGGGTAACATGGTGACCACCGACACTGTCTTAGAGCCCCTTCTCAATACCGTTCTCCGTTTGTGTAAACGCGGCGTGTGTATCGCGTTGAGACGCGCAGCGTCTGCGATTCGTTCGACAAACGTCTACGCAGGAGAAACTCTTGTGTGAAAGGGCTCTTATTACCATGCCGATCGACTGCAAATCAATTTTATTTTGTTGTTATAAAAAATACACTTGTAGTAGTTTTTGTTTTAGTCATTATACATTTAAAGTATACAAGAAGGTCCGGAAAACATAGCTGGTCGATCATTAAGAAAACTTAGGTTCAAAGAATACGTTAACTACTAGCAGGCCCAAAGTCGTCTAAGATTATACATGAACATGAGGATGTGTAGCGTCTTACAGTGTTAGTTACAAAAATGGAACAAGAAACTTTAAAATGTTATGTCATCTGAGATGTTTTCCAAAAACATATATAACTATTGGACAATAAAAGTATTGACTACTTTATAATAGGCTGAAATCATACATACATGGGGCACACTAAAAGTTTTGCACTTCTAGCTAATCGGAACTATTTGAATTTCGAATGTTACATTTTTTTAAACGTTGCAACCTTCTTAGTAATAAAAAAAAAATTGGCGGGAAATTATTTGTCAATTGTTTTTTATCACACATCAAAGTTCTACGTACGCAACGAAAATGGAATTAAGTCGAAAAGATTTTAGAGCAATGATTTTTTATGATTTTAAAAGTTCTCTCTCTCCGCAAGACTGTGCCGCGCGTCTTCAAAATGCTTTTGAGAGAGAAGCACCTTGTTTGAGCATCGTAAGGCGATGGTTTGCTGAATGTGAGAGAGATCGAGTTTCTTTACATGACGAATTTCGTTCGGCCTTCAACTTCCGTCAACGAAAATAATGTGGCTACTTGTAAACGGCTAATTGAAGAAAACCCGTGGGTTACCTATGAGACAATTTGAGGTCTATTGGGGATTGGTATGAGCCAAATTCAGAAAATTTTACACGAAGAATTGAAAGTTCGGAAACTGCTGTCGTTGGATCCCTCATGAACTGACAGCGGAGCAGAAGCGGGCTCGCGTGGAATGGTGCTCACAGATGCTACTGAAGTACGACCACGGACATTCTAATGCTGTTTATGACATTGTCACAGGAGACGAAAGTGGATTTATTGTTTTGAACCCGAAAAAAAACAGCAATCTTGTGAATGGGTGTTTGAAAATGAGAACAGGCCAACAAAAGTGAGGCAGGCGAGAAACGTTGGTAAAAATTTTATCTCGTTTTTTTTCTAAGCTACGGGTCCCATCTGTACAACTGCACTTGAAGATCAAAAGAGTGTTAATGCCGTATTCTTCCATTTGTTCCTGGGTAACCAGGGTGTTAGAAAAAGTTCGCGAAAGACGACCGAAAAGCCACGTTCTCCTACATCATGACAACGCTTCTTCACACACGGCCAACAAAACAAAGTCATTTTTAGCTTCCGAAAAAGTACAACTCCTGCACATAGCCCCCCCAAAATCAAAGATTTGATGAGAGGTTTTACTTTTACCAACTCTGAAGAGGCAGTGATAGTGTTCAATCAGCACGTAGAAAACATGCCTTCAGATCTGTGGTCCTCCTGTTTTAAAAAATGGTTCGATCGCATGAAAAAATGTTTAAAATGTAAAGGAGAGTATTTTAAAAAGCAATAAACATAATATTTTGGTTATAACATGTTGTTTTTTTAAGTTACGCAAAACTTATAGTGTGACCTACGTATACCTCGATATCTCGATCTTAGGGTCTATATTCCTCTAACAGGTCCGTCAAAGCTGAAACAGTCTACCTGAATTATATTTTGTTATTCCATGTCTCGTAAAATCGCGAGCAACATGCACAAACCGTATCACATTTATCAAATATATTTGTTCAATAAGATTTTGGTCTGTACGAGTATGTTAGAAAGTCATTAATGTTATCATAAATTATTGCTATCTTTGACTACTGGCACAGCGTTTCATCTCTGATCGTATCGCAACTTAATTAATATCTACCTATACGAAACTTTCATTATCTATCTGCCTTCGGTGATTTATCTGAGAAGCGACCCTTTTGTTAAGCAATTAATTAAAGGCGCTCAAATTTAATTAAGAGCTCTGTAAGAATAGACTTCTGTACGTTTTATCCGACTTAATAAAGAAGTATAATTATCTACAGGGTGTCCCGTAACTCAAGGATAACCTTGTAACCACATATTCTAAGCATCATAGTGAAGAACAACAACAATTTACAGAAAATACTGTATATAAATTTTATTTAATTCAGTTCACTGTCAAAGTTTATTATACGAGAACGGCTGGAACGTTTTTTTAGTATCCATAATAATTCGAAATTAAAGTTTTTAGAAGAGGAAATTTTTAAAAGTTGTGTTAAAATGGAAAATTAAAAATATATAATGGTTTTCTCAATAGGAGTTTTGCTACTAGGCTCGCAGATTTCGTTTGACAGCTGATTGTCAAAGTGACTAGGAGCAATTAAACATGAGCTCGTAAAACAGTATTACTACAACCTTATTTCGTTTTATTCTATGGAGAGTTTGACGTAAAACGTTAGGCCTTAGGACATAACGTCTGTCAGATCAGATAGTTGACAGATTAAAATTGCTGGTTAAAAGAAACTTCTTTATCTCTTCAGCCATAGGACGTCCACTGCGGAACATAGGCCTCACCCAATGACTTTCAGATTGGCCGGTGGAAAGTGGCTCGCATCCAACGGCTTCCTGCAACCTATATCAGGTTGTCTGTCCACCTTTGTGGTGGACGTCTTACGCTGAGACGGTACGTGGCCTCCATTTTAGAACCTTACTGCCTCATCGCCTGTCGATTTTACGTGCTAAAAGAGACTTATATTTACCTAAAATAAATATGCGTAGGTGTATGTTTAGAAGCAAAGACGTTGCTATAAAATAACATACGGTTTCTTAATTCCGTTACCTGCTTGTATTTGAAGTCAAACCGTAAAAATGTACTACGTCAAATGATTACAAATAAGGTGCTAGTTAACTAAAATCCAAGAATCAGCGAGAAGGATTTTCAAACTAAGTATTATAAGCACGTCGAACACGAGCCAGTCAGTGTTTTAAGAACTGTACAAAACATTTATCTAGATACAGTTTTTTTAATTTTATATAGATGTCGTGGCCAGATCGTAAAATTGATAATTTTACGATGTGACCGATCATTTCATAAAATGGTGGTGTTACATGATAAAAAAAAGAACCTTCTGCCTACATCATGATGTGGTTTGGCCAGATCAATGAATACTCAGCGTTTGACGATATAAACAGATAAACGCACTACTACTTCACGAAATGATCAAACACTAGTGATCAAATCTTAAAATCGTTACATTACTCACCGGTAGAGGCGGTAATGTTACTTTGATTTTGTGATGAATAATGGCGGCGGACAAATATTTTATTCTAAAAGTGAAAAATAATGAGTAAATTGAAGTTGAAAGTGCAGTGAAATATCGTTAAGACACCAAGCTAGGCGATTTTTATGAAAGTCACTCAAAAAACGAGCGCAACGGGAAAAAATGAAGAAGTTCGGAACGTAATTTATGAGGTTAGTTAACTATTCAAGTCTTTTTATTTATTAGTTTTGTGTAAAAATAATAACTTTTTAAAATGTTTAATTCATCTATCAACCAAGATTACGAATATTTACAAATTCAGGAAAATTGTAAACGTATTTTCATTTTAATGATATGGCCAACTGTGGATTGACATTTCATCGAACGTTGACGTTTAAACGATATGGTCAGTTTTAGTTGGCCATATCATGAAATACCACCATTTTATTAATGATCGGTCACATCATGAATTGGTCAATTTTACGATCTGACTACGACATAGATACAGGTTTATGAAAAAATAAAACAAATCGAAATATAATATATTCTTAGCAAAAAACATAATTTAATGTCAACGCTCCCAAAGGGCACTTTAAACAAATCTTTTGTCAAAACCTTCAAATTAAATAAACATATTAAATTAGCAGGATTCACAAATCTAAAAATTATCATAGATGCATTGCTTTGCATGATAGGTACTTAATTTTTATGATAATGTATCAAATTATGTTAGATATTTTCGAAAATCTTAACTAACTATCCCTTATCCTGCATGTATATTAAGTTACATTAGAATCGGTTTATTCCTTTCAAGGATTTTGGACTTATAAACAAACTCTGTTTTTTTTTCTACGGATCACATAATATATTTTCTACTAGCTGTTGCACGCGACTTCGTTTTCGTGGTCTTTAGTTTCTAAAGGATTTTCTGCGAAACTTTCTTAATTTTTACTTTCATAAGAACATTCTCCTGACAATAATTAGCACAACAAAAAAATAATTAGCGAAATTGTTCCATCCGTTCACGCGTGATGCAATGACCAAGGGAAATAGACATTCTTTTATATATATATATAGATTACGCAATAAACTATCTCTCTCTTAAAACACAGGATTACCGCAAAATCTGTTAGTTTTGATATCTACTTTCGGTCTCGTTCCGTAAACAATTTAGAACACTTTTACTATCCAATCTGTTTCATTCATATTCATGAATCTCCAAATAAAATCTGGTTATTACATAAAATATTCGACATCGAGACGAGAGGAAGAACTTTTGTTACGTCAATATCTTTATCTTAAAATAGTATAAAACAAAATCATATTCCGTGTGTCTCTGTGTAAAAAGTTGCAAAACTATTCTTCTACTACTTTCTGGATTTGATAAGTTTGATTTGATACATTATCATTTATTACTTACACAAATTTTGAGGAAGGTTAAAGGAGCTGGAGCTTACCAGAATTATCAAAGGTTTTTCCGGAAATCATCATCATTATTGTGTGTCATCTTCTAACGAAATTTGGAAATCAATATTGTGAAATTGTGGAAGTTCACTGGCAGTCTTTGATTTCGTGGTAGCAGAGGCCCGTTTAAACAATTTGCGTCTTTGACGTCCTAGGAATCCTAACTAGTACTTAGGTACACAGAACAGGTTAACCACGCTACGCGGGTATTGTTTAGCATTTAGGCCCCAGTATTTACATCCATGTACGAACGTACGTACGTACGAACGAAGCCAGGGGCCTAACCTTAGTTTAACGACTTAAACTATGGAATAACCATGAGCTCTGAAAACAGTGTTATTTCAACCTTGTTTTGTTTTTTAAAGTACAGCGCAGAAAGTTCGGCCAAATAAGCTTGCAGTGTTTATAAAGTAACCTATGATACATTAACCGTGACGAGCCTTACGTCTAGCAACTGTTTCCTAAGAACGCATCATGCGACTGCAAGTTTGGTAGGTATGTCGCTACACTAAGTAAGTACAGAGTTTGACGTAAAATAGGTGTCGCTACTCTAAAAATAATATGTTGCCTTAAAAATGGATAATTCCGGGAAACCCTTAAAGTTCACTGATGTCGTTTGACAGCTGATTGTCAAATTAAATAGGGTCCAGCAGTGTGTAATAAATAATGTGTTTTCCGAATTTAGACTATAACATTCTGTTATAGGAATAAAAACTTACTCTTATTCCACGGTGTAATCAAGTTTGTTAAGACTTACAAGTCTCGTAACCAGTTAAGTTGTTAAGTTATTGAAGAAATATTCTTGCTTTTGGTATAGAAAGTCTAAGTCAGAATTATTACCACTCTAGCCGTTGCCCGCGACTTTGTTCGCGTGGTCTTTAGTTTATTCATAAATGATTTTCTGCGCAACTTTCTAAGAACCTTCTCCTGACAACAAAAAAGAATTAGCGAAATTGATCCACCCGTTCACGCGTGATGCGATAACCAAGGGAAATAGAGATTCATTTTTATATAATAAGTATAAATTAGCGTCTAAAATATTTGGCAATATCATTTCATACAACCGGGTACCTACAAGTCTTGATTTTTGTAATTTGTGAAACCGTTCATTAAGTTTTAGTGATATATATTTGGGATTCGTATAGTCAATAAGGACAGTGGGCTAAAGAACTGTTCTTTTATAACCCTTAAAAGTTTACCCTTTTTCTGACTTTGTATAAAGAGTTTAGTTTTAAAATATGTAAGTACAAATAATTAGATATTTTTTTATTGTAAGTATTATTTATTTGTAACTTAAAAGTTGAATATCGTAAAATTCGCAAAGCACATCAAGTAGCCTTTAGTATCACTATTTCTTGCAGGACAATTGACATTCAAAGTCAGTATAATTATTTATCGCTCAGCCCAACCCACTACAGAGACTTCTTTTAATAAATATATTACTTAATTTTTAACAAAGCCCGAATAACTGTAGTATCTACGTCTATTAAGAATATTTGCAATAATCTTTTCCACGTGTATCAAACCATCGGATGAAACTTCAAAGTTTGCCGTAGTGACACAGAATAAATAATAAAGGTAGTGATAACAATCTACTATGAAAGTGTAGACCACTTTTTAGGTTCACTGTAAGTAGGTTTACTTGGTCAGTACCTACATACTCTCCGATTAGTAGTAAAGGCAATTAATACTTACAGCAGGTTTTGCACAATCAATCTACCTTAGTAGAATTTTTATCAACAACATTCCTGCTTAATGGTAAAAAACCGGTCAACCGACATAGTAAAATGTCAATACGCAAGTCGACACGATTTGGTGAAGATATACCACTTACTGACAAATTTAAAAAGCCATTAAGTATCCAGTCAATATGATGACAATATTCAGAGTAATTATGGACGAAATAGGCTCTTTTTATTACACTTTTTTTAGCTTTACTTGTAACTAATAACTAACTAAACTTAACTAAATATGTAGTCAAATCATGGAGGTATTTTTTAACCTTCTTCTCATTGACGTATCGGTTTAACATTTTTTAAGTGTCTGACATATTATGACAATACAATTACAGGGTTACACTGCAAAGGGGTGCCAATGTTAAAAAATAAGATCTAGGAAACAATATGAAAAGCGTCTATTGTTCTTCGTTTTTATGTTTAATAATCGTATGTTACGATAAAAAGTTACTTTAAAATATCCGAAAATAAAGTCAATAGAGAGATTACGAAAGCCGCGTGGTCATTCGTCAGATGCTTAGTTACGGCGAGCCTACAAGGACCTTACGCAGTGCACATACGGTGCATTTTTTTCATGAATGAGTTAAATTATCCACAGTACGATTTTTAACATCGGAAAAATTTTTTTTTTGTTCTTTGCATAGTTCAATTAAGTTACTGATTCCAAGCCCTCCTAAAGATCTGGCACCTCTTTGCAATATAATTCTGTATTTGACACCTTCGTGATGATCTGATGATGGAACAGGAGGTTGATGGTGGAACTCTTTAATGGCTACTAGTAAAATATTCGTGTTTGGGCTCATTTAATTAGTCTTTTCAAGTCCTTAAATAAAAAGTGGTTCATAGTTTTTAAACTATAATTTCAATTGTTATAGTTTAATTCCTACTTTTCCTACTATATCAATAATAACTTGTTATGGTGGTATGACCTGTTGTTCATGGCAAGTTAGTGAAAGCAAATAGGAACTTCCTGTTTTGTCTAAGTATCTGATTACGGGTATCATTTAAACATTTATGCCACACAGTTTAGTTTTTTTATGATGTAATACTGTACTATGAATACTCGCTGTTGTTTTCCGTAACACATCTACTTAAGTTTGTAAGTAATATGAATGACTTTCCATTGTGAATAAATAAACTAAGTTATGTTATGTATACGTTAACAAACTGACTTAATATCGAATCTTACAAAGTATTACGAAGCCACAATGTAGGTTACACACACACTATAACCAACCACCAAATTTGATGGCTATGGAAGTAGACCCATACTACCAACTATTATTAATAGCATGTATACTATAAAGCGTCTTATACTCGTAATATACAAATATAATCAAAATAAACGGACATTAAATGGCCTGTTGAAGGGTCTTACCTGGTAGAAACGCCTGCAAGTGGCTGGGTCCGCAAAATTGCCGTTGCCCTGCGTGCCCTCCGGACAAACAAACTGTTCCTCCTTGTCCTTCTGGCACCTCACTGGAAACGTTTCAAATTCTCGAAATTTAAACCCCATTAAGATATTTACAGTAACGTAACTTAGAATTGAACTTAAGATTAGTCGATCTCCTTTCGAACAACCGAATTTTAAAGGTTCTGTCCATAATTATGCGTAGGTTCGATAACGAATTCTCCGAAATTTATTGTGTCCGTCTTAACTATTGGAATGTTTTTGAATCATCTTCTGTAGAAGTGAAATTTTATATTTCCAGCACTTTATGTTTTAAAAGATAATTTCAAGTTTAGAAGACTGTGCATACTTATTGCTTATGTAATTAATAGTTTAATTATGTACGCACTTTATAATTAAATCATTTACACTCATTGTCAAACCGCACAACATTTTATGGCGGTTCTAATAGCATTCCTTGCCGCTATATCCGTCATAAGTACTTTCAATTATTAGGCACTTGATCTTCATTATCAATATTTCGCTGAAAGTGAAAGTGCGTGGTGTAGGTCCTGACTGAAGGATGACTCATTGATTTTGCGATCTAAAACCGGTATTTTATAGATAGAAGGAAGTCACGACTCCAAAACGCCTCTGACATAAGCATAATCTCTTGAGAACTATCAAAGGTCAGTCAGAGGCAAAAAGTACATTGCAATATTTATGCTTTAATATGGCAATTACGACCCATATAAGATTACCTGCTCTTGAATATGTATCTGTCTGTAAAACTAAATTACTATAATTACAGTTATATTATTTAAATGGTATTTAATAGGTAGTTATCTAAATTATAACTAACTAATTATAAATAACTAATAAAATCAATTATAATGTTCTAAACTGAGAACGTACATAATTTCCACTTTATCTAAGGAAAAATAAAAGACTTCTGTAAAACAAAAAAGTGACCCAAAAACGAATGGTTCGAAGGTATTAGCGATATTTTTAATAGGTAAATACTTAGGGATCGCGTTCCAGCAATTCGTGAATAACAGGAGCGACGTGCATAGAAACCGAAATGAATGCGGATGCCGTTTTCATGGATTGGCTGATAATGTACCAAAATAAAATCCCCCATTAATTAAAAAAGAAGTTCTTTTTCGTTTTTATGGTTCCGTACCTAAAAACGGAACCCTTATAGGACCTTATTACTTAAGTCTACAGTATCTTGAAGCTGTAAAAAATTGAACTTTTAAGTTAACGTAAAAATAAGATACTGACGTTTAAGCCGCAAAAAACGTATATTTCGACAATCTCAAGGGAATCAAAATTAATAGGGTACTCCCGTTGGCCTAGAATCATGAAATTTAACAAGAAGCAATATGTTATAATAATAAATAAATAATCAATTGTTTCCACGATCACACCAATTATCTAGCCCCAAACTAAGCAACGCTTGTACTATGGCGACTAGGTAAAGGAAAAACATAGTTAAATACTTTTATAAACATTCATGACTTAGGTACAAATGCTCGTGCTTATCACACAAACATTTGCGGGATTCGAACCCGCAACCGCTGGATTTGTAGTCCGGAGCGCGAACCTCTACACCAGACGGTCGGCGACACAAGTACTAAGTAAATGCAAAGGTCGAAAAACGGTACATTTGTAGTTACTTAAAAAAATTAAAGAAACTCGGAAAATCGGTTAATATCTTCGAGACTCGATTTTTGAAGACGAATTATTTACATAGCTTTACCTAAGTTGATACGGAACACTTAGTGCGCGAGTTCGACTCGCACTTGCCCGGTTTTTTATTACCAATTAGATACGATAGTAGTTTTAGGTACCCACTTTACTTATTATTTAGGGAAAATGCGGAATTGGAAGCAAAGTGCTTACTAAAATGTAATACAAGTAAGTAAGAGCCTGTAAGCCTGATGTGTCGGAAATTTTTGAATGCATTTACAATAATAAAGTTCATTAACCACCATCGCTAATCAAGGTAAATTTTATTTATTATTACGGGTAAGTGTAACCTACTGTAAAAATAGGTAGGCAAGTATAACTAGTTTTTTATTTTGTTTGGAACTCATACATAAACTAGCTTCCGCCCGCGGCTGCGCCCGCAAGGAGATCGATCTGTCACGCTCCTATTGGTCGTAGCGTAATGGAATATGGCCTAAAACCATCCTCAATAAATGGAATATCCAACACAAAAATAATTTTTCAATTCGAACCAGTAGTTCCTGAGATTAGCGCGTTCAACCAAACCAACAAACTTTCAGGTTTTATTATGGATAAAATAGGATTTTTTTGTAAGATATTACAGTAGAATTTGAAGAAAATTTGAAACATGATAGGTAATAAGTTTGACGAAGGTACTGGCTGGTAAAACAAAAGGATATTTAGAAACTGACTTCAAGACAACAAGGATCCCTTTCTATGCAGTAATTTTTAATTCAAGTTTTTCATTTTTAAACTTTTTGCAGCATTTGTGATCTTAACATTTCTTATAGGCTCATGGTCAGAAACTATGACAAAGGCATATTTAGGTAATATCTGTCCTTCTACTTGTACCCATAACAGTTACTAGCCAAAACTCTCATGATTGTTAAATGTCAACTTACTTCAAGGTAATGATCGAATGCGTACGACGAATGTCGCAGGCGAGTGTACCTACATACGCTGCTAGTCATTAATTTCAAGTCTAGAAAGACTGACCGGACAGAAATCAAGTTTGTAACTATGCCTATGTTTGGTAGGCATGCTAAGTAATAATGTTGTACGTATTAGCTAATTTATGTACCTATCTTGCACGTTAATAATAGCTTTTTTGACTACCATTTCATTCTAAAAGTGTAGGACAATCTTTAATTCATATAGATGTTTATGTTACTTACCTACACTTTATCATAATCCCTATTTTGGCAACTAGCTTAATTAAACATGCCTAAATTTGATTACAACGATTTTGTGTTCCTGGACAGAAAAAAGGGTTAAGGATATTAATAACTTCGCAGGTAGATAAGTCAATATCCTCGATCACACCCGACCGGTCGGTCACACACCTCAATGTCAAGAGAAGAAGTACGTGCACTACGAATTAAAATTAGTTAGGACCTGCACTTGACTGCCTTTGAATCCAATGGACACTTTTATTTATACATTTAAGTGGGTAATTATCATGAATATAGGTTATTGGAATATACATGCCAGGAAAATCTCATACGAGTACGATTAACTTTTCTCACACTTTCACATTCGCTTCATTATAAGTAATCTGCCAAAACTCGTATCTATCTAACTTGCAAATAGCTTTCACTATATCATTTCGCGGTAACAGTTACGTGCAAGTTAACAAATTGATCGGCGTATCGCTTGCATAAGGTTATGGATTACGCGTTTGTTGCATTAAATTTTGGAGCCTAAGAAAGAATAGACGCACAATGCTTGCGTGTTTAAGCAGTTAGACACTTTAAAAATATGGGATATTTGACTAACCGTTTCCGAGAATAGCACAGATAAGTAGTATCGTCATGTATAAGATGCTAGCCATGGCGGTCCGCGCACCGTTCACTCGTACTCGCGACATGGTACCTTTCACTGACGCGCGCGCACTGCGCCGCGGCCGAGTTGCCCAGGCGCACCAAGCCTGCCTGCCATCACCAGCCGACCTCCGCGGCCAGCTTTCTCCTCAGACCCTCTGACACTGTATGCGAACACCAAAAGAGTACGCATCAATCATCTCATCTTTAGTTACGTTTCAAAACCATCCACATCTATTTATTCACGATTTTATTGGAAATGTTACAGAGTATACAGACACCCCATAGTTAATTAATAACAATCGTAATTAAAATTGACTTAAAACCCACACGGAAGATTACTTTCAAGGTCTCTCACGGAAGCTGTATTCATTGTTGTGCCGCAAATTGACGCAAGTCTGAAATATTTTTAACCAAGCAATGTAACAATTTTGTTATCTATCGAAAATATTTCAACTTTTATTTACCTACCTATTTACGCCGGTAATTAACTATAGGGAATATGCATGAAAAAAAATACTGTTTTTACTATATTTATAAAAAAATATACAAAATTATAGTCCTAATAGTAAAATCAAAATTGCCTTTAGGTAAAAAATAACTGTAATATAGTAATTAGAAATTAAGGTATACCTATCTCTTTCTAAAACAACTTTTACTATGAAAAATGTATGGCAGACGTGTAATGTGACGTCACGGTACATATCAGATCTCCTTGTCTAACACGCGACTTTAATGGGCTGTAAGTCAGGTATTTATCAATATTTTTCGAAAATTCTTAAAGTTTTATCAATTATAATTAAGTAAGTACTATTTATTTTAGGATCAAATAAAAAAAACATGCATATTCCCCATTGCAAATACATACATAAATTATTTTATTGCTACAAATCATAGCCTTTCTTTCTGTAAGAAAAAACCAATCTTTGTTGGTATGGCATATACTTTACTATATATCTGTCATTTTTTTTTAATAATTGTGTCATACTTTCATAATATCAATATATCATCTTTTTCAGCTATAAAGACGTCCACCGCTGAACCTAAGTCTTCATCTTTTCAGTGCTAGCTTGAAGAATATATTAACAGATAGGTACAGACAACGGCAGGTCAACCTACTTAAAAAGTTAAAGGTCATTGAATTGATTTTCAACTGGATGTCCAATATTTAGAAATCATTATCAATTGAGAAAATTTTACGTTTTGTAGTAGGTTGATGTGCTGTTGTCTGTACTTAACTAGGTATGTGGTGTAATTAAATTAGCTTCCTATTATTTGTTTTGAAAAATATAACGAGAATAGGAACTTATTAATAACGTTCATCCATCCTAACGAGGAATAAGTACCTATAATTATTCAAAGAAAACTAAAAACTACATTTGACATACATTTTGTCAATTATGGATAATTATATAAGTACTTCCTAATACTTATTCATAATTATCGAAGTGATAATAAGTACTTTTTACTTAATTAGTTATTTTTAACCACAGTAACGGCATATCTTATCTTTAGCGGACCCTGGGCTCATCAATAGCGATGGCTTTGGACGCAACCGGGATTGATCGGTGGTATAAATAGATGAAGAGGGAGGAGTAACTGCATATCTTAAGCTAATCTTTTCTTTTAATAATAATATTGACGCTGTGATTTACCTTAAATGCAAAGGGTAGATCCCATTATAAATCTCTACTTCGAGACTGCCAATAATTGTAAATTATATGTACCTAATTGGCGTATTGATCGTCTAGTACATAAAAATAAAAAAGTAATTTATTTTAAAAAATAGTATCTTAGAATTATTTGTAAAATAATAATAAATTTACAAATAATTCCAAGAGACTATTTCTTAGCATTCAAATTTCTCAGTGTAGGTGTAAATGTATAACTAGAACCTAATCATCGTCATCCATCATCAATCATCATCAGACTTTGGACTAGAAGAACCCAAACAACTTAAAAGTTTTAATTAAACTTTCATTTTTTGGCGCGCTTTAAGCAGCAATAGTTTTTTTTTTTTTTCATTTTCCTCTATGACTTTTATACTAAAAAAATCATTATGAAACGCATGTTCTACGCGAAAAATACCATGTGGAAATTTTTATAGACAACTTAAAAAAACACGCAATAAAAAATGAATAAAATCGTAGATCACGTCTGAAAACGTCGTCTTATTTTTTACATTACCTCTATCGTGTTTCTAAACGAACTGCCGGCCGACGTGTCGTTGTCAAATCGGCAATGTCAAGTTGACGTTTTCATCACAGCTAAGATTTCGATTTCGAGTGCTGTTTTCGTAAATTAATTTAACTAAATCCATGATACAATCTTAGATTTAGAAAAGTGGTGTTGAAAGTGGATGGAAAACTACAAATTTTACCATAATGACGACATTACGTGAACGTCAACTCAGTAAGCCGAAGTTCTTTGCCAACCAATTGATGTTGTGATGACCTTTTTCATTTTACATATTATCCCTGTTTGTTTTAGATGCTTTGAAGCAAATGCTAAACCTAAATCAACCTATAACTAAAGGTGTAGCTAATGAACCTACATGGAAAGTGCTAATATACGATAGAATTGGTCAAGACATTATATCGCCTTTGATATCAATCAAAGAACTAAGAGAGCTAGGAGTGACTCTGCACGTGTAAGTAGTTGACTTGATGACGTCAAATTATTATAAAAAACACGAAATTTCTAACTACATTATTGCACAGACAACACTTGGTGTTAATGTAACAATAAATTATGAAACTGTATAATATTTTAGCCAACTGCACACAGACCGCGATCCGATCCCAGAAGTGCCAGCCGTATATTTCTGTTCTCCATCTGAAGAGAACTTGGGTAGAATATGCCAGGATCTTGATAATGGGACATATGATCAATACCATCTGAACTTTATATCACCCATCACAAGACAGAAGCTGGAAGATTTGGCTGCATCTGCCATCCAATCAAACTCAGCTGTAAACATCCAGAAAGTCTATGATCAGTATTTAAATTTTATTTGCCTAGAAGATGACCTTTTCATTATGAAACACCAACAATCAGATATACTGTCATATTATGGTAATTAAAATTTATTTTATTACTCTGAAATAATTCAACTTTTTATGTTATTTAGTCAATAAGGTTGGTTTATTTTGATATATCAAACAAGGAAGTTGATGCATGCAAATCTTTTGTTTCATTTTCAGCTATCAACAAAGGTGACACAAAAGACACTGAAATGGAGGCAATCATGGATAATATAGTTGAAAGTTTATTCTCAGTGTTTGTCACACTAGGTAAACTTTATTTTTATATATTTAACAGTAAACTTTACTATTTACATTATATACTATTATCAGTCAAGTGGATACTACACGATTCCTTTCAGAAAATATAAATAAATTCAGAAAATTAATTTACCTTATAAAGTAACAATAAAGTGTAACATAATATGTATAATATATAATATATTTTAGCATAATATTATGCTGCTATTGACAGATCTGATATAAAAATAAAAGAATGCACATCAGTAATATAAGGATAAAACATGATCTTTAATACATTTCTATTTTAGGTAATGTTCCTATTATCAGAAGCAGTAAAGGCAATGCTGCTGAGATGGTCGCCAAGAAACTAGACAAAAAATTGAGAGAGAATCTATGGGATGCTAGAAACAATTTATTCCATGGCAATACGGGCCAATCGGGCTCATTCAGTTTCACTCGGCCAATGCTTATACTGTTAGACAGGAATATAGATATGGCTACACCTTTGCATCACACATGGACATACCAGGCATTGGCTCATGATGTATTAGATTTGTCACTAAACAGGTATCCACAAATGTTTATCTAAGATGTAATGCCATTAGCATATTGCAAATTATCTAATTGTTATATAACATTTTAAACCTTCTTGTTGCATTTTTAACTAACACTATACACTAAACAACCACAGACTATGCAACTAGGTTGAAACGTCGGGAAAACAAAAAAGTTAAAATAAGGTGTATGTGTTGTATAATACCCGTTTAGTGTATAGTGTTATCTAATTGTTTTTTTATGTTTCTGTCTGTATGTGATTTTTTATTCTAATAGAAAGCTCTCTGATTTCAGGGCAGTCGTACCAGAAAGCACAGCTGTTGCAGTTTCTGGGCAAAAAACGAAAAACCGAGTGTGTGACCTGGACTCCAGGGATCCTTTATGGGCCGAGCATAAAGGCAGTCCTTTCCCCACCGTTGCAGAAGCTATACAGGAAGATTTAGATAAATACAGGTGAAGTAGTAATGTCTTATTGTGTGCCCTTTTTGCTAAAATTTTCGACAAATACATTGAAACTTTCTGCTTCCTCTTGAAATCCTTCCTGAAAATATTTCGACTTCAACCAAAAATTTTCCAAATCATTTTTAAAAGCTTTAAATACAAACACTAAAAAGCATCACTAGAAATTTCTTTATTGTTGCTTTCTTGGCTTATTATGTATATTTTTTGAGATAAAAATAAATGAATTAAGAAGAATGATGACTGATATTACTGGTCACCAATAACATAAGATTGCATTAATGACAATTCGAAAGAATTGCATTTTTTACATAGTACTTATAAGATGACCGTCTGGTGTTTGTGTAATGAGCTCTAGCATTCGTACAGAAATCATGAATGTTTATAAGCTATTTAAGTATGTTTTTTTTTTCTAACCGCCATAATACAAGCTTTGCTTAGTTTGAGGCTAGATAATTGCTGAAGTTATTTATTTATTTTATTTTATATTATTACAGGAGTTCAGAAGCCGAGGTAAAGAAGCTTAAAAGTTCTATGGGCCTGGACGCCGACAGCGACCTCGCGCTCAGCCTGGTGAGCGACAACACCCAGCGGCTTACCAGCGCCGTCAACTCCCTGCCGCAGCTCATGGAGAAGAAGCGCCTCATTGACATGCACACCACCATAGCGACGGGTAAGAACTAATGGGTACACCGGTTTCTCTCGTTTGCTTACGTAGGTGCTTTTGGCTCAGTGGCGGCAGTGGCAGTGATTACCAAAGTTAATCCACCAACGCCGTGGTTGTGAGTGGATGGGTGACCATTCCAACCATATTTAGTGACATTCATCACAAGCATCACTGTGCTTTGAAAGGCACATTAAAAGTTGGTCCCGCATAATATCGTTTGGTACTAGTCGTGAAGCCTAGTCAGAGGCCTTAGGGCGGCTTAATAACATCCGACAGTAAGGTTAAGTAGTGACTTACAATACCCCTCCACCAATCCGCACTGGGCCCGCGTGAGAGAGAGAAGTAGAGACGTACATAGGCATACTTTACTCTCGTTTACGGAGTTCATACTCGCAAGCCTTGGCATTGTATTTTCATATTTGGAGACTTTTTAGATTTGAATGTATGATTAGTCCACATTATGTAATAAATAAGACAGTCTGGTCTAGTGGTTCGCACTACGAACTACAATGGGGGTTCGAATCCCGCAAGGTGCAAACGTCCGTGTGCTCTATAGGGTATGTGTATCTCTGTGTATGATCTAAGTATATATTTTTTTCGATGTGTGCGGTTTTCACGTTGAACAAAATTTACGACGGACAAAAATCACGCTTTCAGGTTTATAATTCCCGAAGTGCACCTATTCCAGAATGTCCCTATCTTAGAATGTCCCTTACCAAAAATTCCCCTTTTCTGACATACTCAAAACCTCATGTTAATTAAAGAAGTACTTTTATTGTGCCCACTCACCCTTTCATTTACAGCAATTCTCAACGCAATAAAATCGAGAAGGCTCGATTCATTCTTTGAGCTTGAAGAAAAAATCATGAGCAAAAGCAGTAGTGTTGAAAGCAAAGCGGTTATAGACCTTATAACCGACCCCACGGCTGGCACCGCCGAGGATAAGATGCGTCTCTTCATAATATACTACCTCTGCTCTTCACAATTGCCAGAAGACGAGTATAAAAAGTTTGAAACGGCATTAATATCCGCAAACTGCGATATCCAACCAATGTCATACATGAAGCGGTGGAAGTAAGTGTTATTATTTATCAAATACATACTCGTATATTCCAAAAGTTGGCTGTAATAGTAATTTTATTTAAATTATTTACAGAGGTTTCACAAAGATGTCCAGTCAATATGAAGGTGGTGGTACAAAAACTGTATCTATGTTTTCTAAGTTGGTGTCCCAGGGTTCTTCATTTGTAATGGAAGGGGTCAAGAATTTGGTCGTTAAGAAACACGTAAGTTTTCCAGTCGTCAAACTTATTCACCTCATTACCATCCGTAGTTTGTATCTAACTACCTGTTGCATTAAGATCCATAGATTCAGTCAAATTGAGAACTTCCTCCGTTTTGAAGTAGGTTCAAAAGCCCAACGTATTTTAAATCGCCGTGTGAATAAAATGAATGGGTTATTTCACCAGAAATTGCCAGTAAGCCGCGCGGTAGAGGCGGCCCTAGGCGGCAGCGGCGGCGGCGAGGGGTGTGCGGAGATCACCTACATACTTCCTCGCTAGAATAACCAACCTAAAAACGTTACTGTTGCATCAGAGGGGTGTAGGTTCAAAAGTGTCTCTGGCCTCATTTTTTAAATACTGTCCATGTGATGTATTCAATAGAGTCGGTTAGGCACCTAAATCACGACCGACTTTTTATATGATACCTAGAGGCGAATTTGGTCGTGTTTGTTTCAGTAATATGCAAACGAGAGTTAGTAAAGAGTGTTTTTTTATTGAGAATCTTAACAGAGTACGCTATACATGTTAGCTTAGTTCTACAAAGGTGACACTTAGCCAATTACAGAGTTTCACAACATCCTTAATTTTAAGTATTCGTACCAAGTTTCTTAAAACAAGTAAAAACAATGTTAATACATTCATTCATTTAGTGACAATTCAGGTAATATATTATTATGACAATAAATTTGGACGAGGGCGCCTTTTCGTTAACGAGTACAATATACAAAGGGGAATCACAGGCAAAACTAATCTCAGGTGGCGCCAGCGTGTTTGGTCTTTTCAAAAGTTGTCAACTAATGTCCAAGCAAATGTCAGTTTGATTTTTTTTTCAAAATGAAAATCATTTATTTTGCAAATAGGCCATTAAAAGCACTTTTACACGTCCCAATTATTATTTTTTGCCCTACCACTGTTTCGGGACAATTTGTGGGCTAGTGCCGAGAAGAAGCGGCGCAAGAAACTCGGTCACTGTAGTCAGCCTCTTTTAAAATTAATATTTTTACAAGTTTTGGTGCTCGCTAGTATGACGTAAGTTTAACACACGCTTGACAACTTATCACAACCTTTATCGTAGTGATTATTTGATCAGTGCAAGACTTAACACAATACGAAATTTATCGGGATAAATAGGCAGTGTGGTTCCCCATTATTGTAACATGATGATCCATAGATTCGGTCGAATTGCGAACCTCCATAATGCCGTGTGAATACAATGAATGGCTTATTCAACCATAAATTTTATTGCCAGTAAGCCGCGTCGTAGAAGAAGCGGCTCTAGGCGGCGGCGGCGGCGAGTGGAACACGGAACTCACGTACCTTCATGGTTCCTTCTCCTTCCTCGCTAAAATAGCCTACCTTAAAACGTTACTGTAACTATACACTTTTTATGACGACTGTCTGGTGTAGTGGTTCGCGCTCCGGACTACAAAGCCAGTGGTTGCGGGTTCGAACCCCTTAAGGTGCAAATGATTGTGTGATGAATGAGCACGAGTATTTGTTCCTAAGTCATGGATGTTTATAAAAGTATTTAAGTATGTTTATCCGTTATCTAGTTGACATAGTACAAGCTTTGCTTAGTTTCAGGCTAGATAATTGGTGTGTTTGTGAAAACTATTTATTTATTTATTTATATTTTATGCCTAAAGATCCATAGATTCAGCCGAATGAGGAAGCACAGGCAAAGCTAATCTTAGATAGCAAAGTTTTTGGTCAATGCGACACCTTTTTTGAAGTTGGTTAATAACCTCGCTTATTTCATATCGCCGTCTGAATACAATGAATGGTTTATTAAACCAGAAATTGCCAGTATTAGGCTGCGCGGTAGAAGCAGCCCTGGGCGGCAGCTGCGGCGGCGAGGGGAGCGCGAACCTCACGCACCTTTGTGGTTCCTACTTTCTGGCTAAAATGGCCTACCTTAAAACGTTGCTATTGAAACTATCCAATTAATACATAATGATCCTCAGATTCAGTCAAATTGAGAACCTCCTCCCCGTTTTGAATTCGGCTAAAATACTCGTAGGTATGTCTGTGTATTTCATATAGCTATTGAATTAACGAAACTGGATTACGACTTCTTTTTCTATTGTTGAGGACTTAATGGCGCGGTAACGCAAAGGATCCCGGGCTCTATTCCCGGTTCGGGTCAATTCAGAAAACGATATTTTCTAAATTGCCCCAAAAGAAAAAATAGTTTTCTGAATTGACTTAGGTTTCTAAATTGGACTTGAACAGTGGTTTCTATACCTGTCTCTGTTTTCCGCGTCTAGATTAAGTAGAAGAAAGACAGAGAAATGTGTTAAATTACGGGAATTGGTCTTCAGAAATTGCCAGTAAGCCGCGCGGTGGAAGCGGCCCTGGGCGGCAGCGGCGGCGGGGAGGGGAGCGCGGAGCTGTCGTACCTGGACCCGCGCGCCGCGCGCACCGACGCCGCCGCGCGCAGCCGCGCCGCGCGCCACCCGCCGCCCACCGACGCCGTCGTCTTCGTGGTCGGCGGCGGCAACTACATCGAGTACCACAACCTGATCGACTTGGCCAAGGTACGCACTTCAGACCGAAGATCGAAACCGGTTAATATTTATTTCAGAATATATCGGAGTCTTTTCTAATATTTGATAGTAGTTGTAACGATTTGACCACTAAATTTTGCCATAACTTTTTAAGTCGGTAGTTGGGGTATGTCATAATTAATTCAGCGAAAAACTTTATTATTCGGGTTAAGGTTTCATAGTAAAATAACAGGTCTCTGCTCAGACATTATACAGGCTACTGTCAAATTAAATTCGTGCCCATAGACTATGGAGGGTAGAGATAAGGAGTACTATCCCTTACGGGCGGAAAGTTGAAAAAGTGGCTACTGTCAAATTAAATTCGTGCCCATAGACTATGGAGGGTAGAGATAAGGAGTACTATCCCTTACGGGCGGAAAGTTGAAAAAGTGTCCAGCTAAAACAGTTGAAACCCCCCGAAATGACCCTATGGTAAGGTATGAATGTAGCAGTTGTTGACGAATTGAAGTATGCAGAGTTAGATTTATTAAACATTTTAGTGACTTCTAAATATGGACGATAAAGCCATCCTTTAAAAAATATTTGAACAATTTGCTTGATTTGGGTGCTACGTTGCGTGGCGTTACATAATAAATTAGCACTTTGACGGACACTTATTCTAAAACAAAGATAGGACTCCTTACCTCTAACCGCCATACCATCGACTTAGAAAAGTCACAGAGCATGGAGAAGAGACACCATCCTTACGGACACCCTACAGTTAGAAAGAGATACACGACAATGTACCTTTGTGTCAAACTATTACATAACTAGTTTTGAGCGGCCAGCTTGCTTTGTTGTGATCGCTAATTATGTAAAAAATACTCAAAAATGTATTCAGATATTAATACATAAAACTACACTACCTTTAAATGACTATATCTTGTAAATATTTTTGGTGCTATAGCAACTTGCTTCTCGCGTAAAAATTAATATACTTACTTTTACCTTTTTGTTTTTGAAATTTTTCGAAAACTAACATAAATAACACGTCATCCCAATCCGTTTGTCTATTTATTTTATTTAGATTACGGCAAAGGAAGAAAGACTAAATGTATCAAAGTAAAAACGTTCTTTTTTTCTACTCGCTGCTGGCGACAGCATGATTTCTATTTATTTTGCGTAGCGCTGGCAATTGTTAATGCCGTGCCGACTAGTGTAATAATGCCAAATATCTCAAAAAAATTTCGTGCTTGTTTTGTTGGCAGTTTTTATTCCTTTTTAGGTTTAAAGAATTTATTCTCATAAGAACTTACCTATTACAGTTCACTTAAAATGAGATATAAAATAACTTAAACATATTATGTTTAAAGTGAAATTTGGCGCAGCGCAACTGGTTAAATAAACTTAGCTTATAAAAACAAACATTCATAAAACAAAAACAATTTTTTTCATTTATTTATATCTATTAATGTTATCGAATTAGAGCCTGTCTTGACTGGACCTCGACTATGTGATCCCCTCACGCCGACTCAAAAGCCTGGATCCGCCTCTGCGGTCAAGCTCAACTTTATTTTTTACTTGAGTCAATGTATATACCCATTACAATGAATCATAAGTGCTGTGAAACTTTCCACTATTCAAGCTCAACAATAAAATTTCCCTTTTTTTTAGCAACAAGCAGCGAGCGGTACTCCAAGAAAGATAATTTATGGCGCGACGACACTACCAAATGCTTCACAATTTTTGAAACAGCTTTCCCTGCTCGGAGAAGAAATACAATAGACATTCCCATCTCAGTACCATACAACTGGCTTTGTAAATTATAATTATTTAATGTATACTTAACGTTTATCAGTGAATTATGATTTAATATCACATAATATATTGGCTGAAAGGTGAATGAAACACATGTTCTCAACAAGTTGGCATTTTATTTACAATGACATTCAAAATATAGCTAACATCTAGTACACTACTAATAAATTTTGATTGTTTTGAACAAGAAGTATAAAATCTAAATCACAAGATTAGTATTTCAACAGTATCTCAAACCATGAGAGAACAGTAACACAATTTTGTCTGAGGCAATTAAAGTGTGAAAATAATGACGTGACTCATGTTCGTCATGAAAACAAACAAAACTTGTCGATTTATTTCCCATCCCTTAAACTATTGTGCTTAGTTAGTAACTAAAATGATTATCTTTATATAAAGCATAATATAAGTAATAACCCTCGAAAAATAGAAATATGTGTTAGATATTATGCTAGACTAAACTATAGTTTGAAGACTGAAAAATAAGTAGATTACAGTGACTGAGGAACTTCAAGATCTTGCACTCTGACAAGTGCTACCGAACTATGGAGAATGTTAAAGCATTAAAGTTACTCATATAATTTTATGTAGTGGGATTTTATAATAACAACACATTTATAAAATTCTTACAGTACAACTATCACGGGTCATGATATGGTTTTGGCACAGTGAATAACTAAACTTTGCCCAATGACAGTTACCTACATCTGACATCACACCTTATAAACTGAATGGCCATAGATAGATAGAGAGGAGACGCATCAGTTTCGAAAAATAATTTACTATTTCTTGTAGCCGCGGATACCGTGAACAGTCGGTAAAAAAATTATTTAATTTTTCGTGGGAAACGGATCACGGTATCGGTTGATACAACTTGCCGTGATCGGTGGCTAACTCTAATTGGATCCCGAGACCGGTGGAGACAAACATCCACCAGTAGCTTTTATTTTCAAGGGAAATGTGGTTTTCATTATTCATTAAAGTCTGCGCGCAAATCTAGTCACCGTGTTTGGGGTGACAAGAGAGTGTGCAAATCATAAAGCACATACCCATAGAAATGACATTTGATGTCTTCGAAAAAAATCCTCCATTTTTTAATCTATATCTGGACTGTTTTTGTATTGTCGAGAGTTGACAGAACTTGTCATTTCATACTAAATGTAAGTGAAAAATCACCAACTAGTTTCGGAGAAAGATGGTTTGTATTGCTGCTCTATGGGGTATGTGCTGGATGGCGCAAATAGACGTTTGAGTCTGTCCCGCCACGCCCATACCTCAGGAAGTGACTAGCATTTTGCGCGCAAGGTCGTAAGTCAGATGTATGCTGTTGTCTAGGGCAATTAATAACAAGTGGAGAGAGCACAAATTATTATGCTAATACGTGCAGTCATGGCAAGATCACAATAACATATCTATAGTAAACAATTCGTAAGATATGTTTGTGCATAAACAGAAAACAGGATGTCAAAACGAACACAGGCACTAACACTAAGATTAAGTAATGTTTTATGACTAATGTAAATATCAAAGTCGTATTACGTGTAGATAAAAATCCAATAACATTTAAAATCATTAAAATTACAATATTTTAAAATATTGTGCGTAGCTAATCAAGAAAAAATATTATTATTAAATACAACACTGATAAAGCATTTTACAAACGTCACTCAAGACTCAATACATGGAATAATAACACAATTATTATAGAAGATAAATTCACAATTAAACAAAAACACATGGCACTTAAGACATTTCTGAACACTGCTACACCTTATCTTCATAGTAATTTCTATAACTTTGGTTATATTCGTTTGAAAATAATCTTTCCTTCTATTTTGAGATCAGTAAAATGACGGAAAGTTTGTGTTTGTATTCCTGTAGGTAGGTACTCCTTATGAAGATATTGGTGACAACAATGATAGAAGTAAGAGAGAATAAAAACCGATAATTCGTAATTAAGTGCCTAAGAAATACTTCATAATAATGACAGATCTAATATAACAGCGTCAACAGGTTATTCTTACAACTAAAGTATCCATTACAAGGACCACAAAGATTCTAATTACACAGATTAAGGCGCATTTAGACGAATATTCCGTGTACACTATACACCTAAATTATTAGATACTTAAGCAATAAAACGCTTTATAACAATTATGCAGCATTAGTAGATAAATATTATTAAATATGTCGGAAACTGGATTCAGAGGAGCTTACAGACAATAATATATTTTTTAGTATAATACAATAAAATAATTAAGTCGATTCAAAATGCATATGTAAACAAATCATCTAGCACATACCTCCATGGGACCAATACATATAAAATCATAATGGTCAATGGATAAAGCATAAAGATGGCAATTTCAAATGTGTTAAATGGATAGTCATTGCTTACTTGTTTAAAATTGCTTAGTTGTTAACTAAGATTTTAAGGTCAAAAGGAATTTACGGAAAATAATGCTAATTGATAAAGTTCAATCCCTATATCAGCAACTAAGTAAATTACTTCACAAATCACTGTTTCAAACTACTAAATCAATTAAATATATGGACGGAAGATACATAATTTTCCGAATGTAAAGTAATTAATGTACCTTTACCAAGTCTTAAGCATCTACAAACTTACGTAATATGTAAGCTTATGTCGGTGGTTAACGATGCCATAAAAATATGAATAGTTGTTGTAAAGTGCAAACTAATGTGTTGTATTAATTTTTGCAGAAGTTTTAAAAAATCCCACAACTCCTCCAATCAATGGAATGTCAAAATTTTATAATTATTATGCATTAATACCTAGCTATCGCTTAGGTTAAATTGCCTGTAAAAAAAATATAGGCAATTTATATATATATTGCATGTAGGTAGGTAAGTAAGTACCTAAATTATGATCTAATTTAACAATTACATAAATAATAAAAAAGATATATTGGAATAAATAAATTATCAAAAAATTATAAAAGGGCACAATAAAAAAATCTACTTGTGTAACACAGAATTAAGAAAAAATATGTTTATTATTATTATAAATCAATCAAATAGTTGTTGCAATTAGGTACTGTAAGTGGAATGTTCATTAAATCAAGAGTTCAGTAATTAATCGCAATCGGAATGTTATAATTTTAAAATGGCCAGCGTGTCGATGTTTTATTAAACCTGTACGATATTCGTAAAAGCTTACAGAAGAAAATGCACTGCCATTATGCTATTAAGAAAAAGCATAACGGTTTAACAAACATTAACAAGTATCACTCTTTTCGTTTAAGTATGACATTTAAAAACTCCCAGGAGTCCCAGGTTACCCATTCAACGTCCAAAAGTCTCCTAACCATAAAACTTGAAAAACTGGACACGTAATAAGTACCCGGTCTTACGTAAATTTAGCACCTCGCGTCGGATTACACGACTTACGTCGCGAACACAGTTCGTCACCTAATTATACCTTAGTAAGTATTATAACACAGTATCATTAATAACCTATTTTTTCTTCTGCCCTTTACATCTCATAAAATCATGGCCTAACGCGATTGTGACCAAATGAGTATGACATTTAGCAATAGTGACATATTGCGATTGTGACAAACTGCGTACGTGACTTACTGCGTAATTCTGATACCAAATGACATTATGCGTACGTGATGAACTGCGTATGTGACGTTCATCGTATAATCACGTCGATAAACCGTACACATCTTACGCTGACACCAAACGGTATTAAACAAATGGTGGTAAACTGGTAACGTCATCGATGCGAGATTACACAAATTAACCGGGTAGTCTAATACAAACCTGTAATAGTCAAACGAATGATACTTAAAGGTCGCAAACTAGTTACGGCGAGCCGTGCAGCGGGGAAAGATAGATCTACTTAAAGATCGTACGACTACGAGACGACGAACTACGAGAAGTAGATCTACTTAAAAAGCGCAAAGTGTAGTGTAGATGATCATATTCACTACACTTTTCGCTACTGAACACAAGCACAACGCTTACATGCCCGCTTCACGCCCGTAGCGAATTTACAACCTCGTCGTTTATGGTACCATCCCGGCAATAATGAATTATAAAAAATAATTAATACATACAAGATTTTAAAAAATAACGCAAGCTTTATTTTAACGACAAATCGACCTTCATGGTTCGCAAAAGTTATACAAAACCTAAAACTTGACTAAACCGTTTCGTTTTGTTGATATTTAAAATTTGTAAATCATCCAAAAAGTGGTATTAAAATAATAACACAGACTAAGTATTACGGAATGGTTTATATACATTAGCTATTTTAACCCAAGAAAATTCTAATTACACCATATAGGTGTAATCAAATTCACTCTTCAGTTTTAAAAATCCCTTAGAACGATAACTGGTTCATGTATCAATAAAATGCGTTACGTCAGTCTTCCAGAAGATCATAATGAAGATTGATTTAAGTCACTCCCCAACTCGTTGATTAATTATGTGATGATGACCAAGCCAGCATGAAATTACTTTAAAAACACGCGTCAAAGCAAGATCATTATTTGGCTTATGTGCACCGACAGGAAATCACAGTGGACGTGAATTTATTAGGTATCCACATTACATGCAGCTTTAGAGTATTACTACTTAGATATCATTAAATCCAACAGTGCTATCATATAAATAAACAACTATAGTTATTTTTTTAATTTGAGTCAGTAATCTGACATTTGAGCTGACCCTTTCTACGATTCCTAATGGATATTAGATATGTATAGCTTGAATGTCAGATTACTAACTCTAATTAAAATTTAACTTTTGTCTAGTAATATAAGGTCCTATTATAGTAGTGAGTGCGTGACAGAGCGTGTATTTACAAGCTTGTCAGCACGACACGAGAAAGCATTGCCTATGATTCTCTTTCATGTATATTGGCGTGGAGTTTATCGTATTTAGTACGTACATCATAAGACCTTATACAATAGACATGCTATGATAACCAGTATAGGAAGGATATAAACTTTAGAATCAGAAACTTACTCTAGGTATAAGATTATATGATTTTGTTTAAAATTTTAAAACAACTACTACTAGGTATTTGAAATTTGGAAGGATTAAATAGGTTTTTTTTTAATTACATAGGCATACTTAAAATTTTGAATGCAAACGCAGGCGGGAGGCGGTTATGCACGCAAAATGTTTTTATATATTTTGAGGTAAGTATAGCAAAAACGATTTTAGTAGTGCCGATTCTGAAATATGTTTTCTGAGCTGGATGTTGCTAGATATTTGTCATTATTTTCCTCTAATCATCTACCTTTTCGATAGGGAAAAGGATGTTGCTATCAAATCATGACTAAGCATAAAATTCATACTTCAGGATTTGCACTATTAAGTATTATTTTTCTGTAAATATTCGTCATTTTTGTTATATATAACTAATGGTTTTGCAACAGACCTTATAATTAAGTATATTTTATGTGATTATCACCATACCTAAATATAGTCAGTATCTTTTAAGAGAACATTGTTTAACCTACCTAATTAATTTGTAATCATTCAAAATTGAAGTTAAGAAATATTTAAAAATTATTCATGATAAACAATTTTTATGATACATATATTACAATGTCATGTGGTTAGCGTTACAGATCATTGACACAAGCGATGGTTGAAATGAGATTCCAGAGTTAACACGGAATAATAAGAGAGGAATGTACCAACTAATAATAATGATGAAGTCATTTAAATAAAACTGGAAAGTGTGACAGTAAAATTTTAAAGAAGCTTTTAACATTTTATTTTAAGAAGTCATATTATTATTCATCTGAAGCGATACAATGACTAGGTATAATGTCTTAAAACAGTTCGTTGATTTTCATTACCTTAACATGCTTAGTAATATTTATTTTAAGCATTACTCCAATTAAATGTTTAAAGCACTGATAATATAATTTGCGTCGCTATATATTTTTAGTGATGACACAAATCAGAGGCGCGTCAACTGTTTGGACAATGAACTTTAATTAGTGTGGCACAACTATCAATTTAATAAAAGCCACAGGCATATCAATAGGAAAGTTGTTTGAAATCAACATTTGTCATGTCAAAATGTTATATACTTAACATTAAGTACCTTATTAAGCAGAAGTAACATGTAAATTTGGAAAGGAATACCTGAACAAGCAGCTATTGCTTGGACTGCGTGTTGGTATTGCGACTTGAGCTGCTGCTGTTCAGTGCCATTTTCTGCATTTGACGAATCACCGTAGTTGCATGGTATGCCTGTTTCCAACGAGACTTTGCAAAATTCTTTTTCAGCTGCTCGGAAACAGTACCATGGATGTTCTTGTTACTGGCAGCATTTCCTGAGATCCATGGGTGAGCAAGAGCCTGCCTGTAATTTTTTTCATTTTTAAGTACTTAACATGTTATTTACACTGCTAAAATTCAGAATGGAAATGATTAAAAAACTGGCAAAAATCCATAGGAATGCACAATAATATAATTTTAAAGTGTGTTATACTTTTTTTACTAACACAATATGGCAATCGAACCCGAGACCTTTAGTTTTTATGAGGAATCACTACGCTACTACGCTGATAAGGTAATATTTTACTATAACATTTACGACATATTGACAATTTGACAATATAAAGCAATATTTTGGCAAATATACAAACAGCTGGACCCCATACTGCTGTCCAATTTAGGCTAACCCCACATTGGGCGTGTGCGTTCCTCGAGCGTGCGGTCGCTCATAGAACGCGACGTGAGCTTAGCGTGCGAGCGGCACGCGGCGTGCGCGCGAGAACTTGCGGAAGCGGTTCTAAGGCTGAAAGCAAAATGTGTGGCCCCGGGTCCCGATGGGATTCCGGAAAAAGCATAGGTGCTAACCATAGACGCGCTGGGCGAACGGGTCAGACGCCTATTTAGCGCCTGCTTGGAACAGGGCTCCTCGCGCATCTGGAAGTCCGGGAGACTTGTGCTTCTGCGCATGAAAGGGAGACCGCCGGATTTGCCGTAAAGGTATCGGCCCGCAGTGCTGCTGGACGAGATCGGCAAGCTCCTCAAGCGTGTCATTGCCACCAGACTCGTCCGGCACCTCGAGAGAACGGGGCCGAACCTCAGATGCGCAGTACGGCTTCCGGACGGAGCGTTTTACGGTGGACGCAATACTGCGCCTCAAGGGACTCGCAGAGCGAGCGGTGACTAGGCGTGGGGTGTTGTTGGCAGTGTCCCCAGACATTGCTAACGCCTTTAACACCCTGCTGTGGACATGTATAAAGCAGGCCCTCGTCCACCATGGAGGTGCCGCTCGCGAAGTCGGAAGCCCCGTGCTTCTACAACTTTTACTCATGGCGACTGCAGGCCCCCATAGTAAACTCCTGCCTAATCTTGGCGGACCATCAGCCACCTGCAGGCAGTTAAGCAGAGTCCAGCGCGTCCTGGCGATACGGGTCTGGGGCTACCGCATAATCGCGGCAGATGTGGCCCTCCTGGCGGGGACACCACCCTGGGCCCTCGCCGCAGTCTACCAGTGGCGAGGAGACCTAAGGTCCCAGGATATACGGCCTGCTCCGAGGGAAATTCAGGTGTAGAGGGACAGGTTGATGACCTGGCCCTGGAGATTTGGCAGTGCCGACTGGCCAGTCGCACAGTTGGGCGACGCATCGTGACAGCCCTCTGTCCGGTGCTAAAGGATCCTGTCGGGCCATGGGTGCTTTGGCGCCTTTCTCTGCCGTATTTTTAGTGGGTAGGCGGGCCTCACTGTGAGGTCCGGAGCCCCACATAACCTCCGGCCGCCCCCGCGGCTGGTGTTTTATGCGGTACAGCATTTTCCTAACGTAAAAAAAGGGGGCGGCGGCACTGTATTTTGTGGTGTGTTGACTCTACCTACTTGTCTATTGTAAGCGCTGCCGTTATTATCTACTACCACAGAATACCTAAGGCTAATAGTACTACCTACTACCCGTGATTTCAAGAAATGATTATGCTAAGTCAAGTTTCAAGACTACTTTTTATTGTTTTTGTTAATATTAAGGTTATATTGCAGACGGCAGTCACTCTAAGTAAAAAGCAGAAGCTCATCAAATCACCTAGATTAGGTAGCAGACCTCGGGCTTGTCAGTGTTGCTGAGGATGCAACCGGGAATACGCTCAAATGAGGAAGCTAATATTCATGTTATGTTAATAATTATTATTGCACCAATGCTGATACAGCATATAAATAATATAATATAAGAAATGATAAGACGGACAAATGGTATCAGAATAACCAACTTTTTTTTTTGGCCCGCACTTTGGACCAAAAATGTATGAAGACCGGATGATGTCCTATAGTGTTATACATTTTTTTTACAATAAATGTAGAAATTATTGATTTTTTTCACCATGAACTAACTACTATTTGAATCTCTATAAATAAAACAAAGTCGGGTTAGTTACACCATTCATAAGTCAAGAACGGCTGAACCGATTTTTATAATTTTGTATTTGTTGGATTCGTCTCTGCCCCGAATAGGAGAATAACTATTAAAAAACATCAGAAAATTTTGCAAAAAAAAATGTGAAGATTGAAGGCGGTACAAAGTTCGCCGGGATAGCTAGTAATTAAATAAAGTCAAAGGGAAAAATGGCAGTGCAATAGCACTATACAGAACAAAATGTTTACATTTATAATCTTGAATTAAGAACTAATCAAAACAAAATGTTTAAATTTATAATCTTGAATTAAGAATCTGAGTTAACAATAACATGAAGATGCTTTTAAGCCAATAAGATTAGGAATTATGCATATCTATAAAGTAATAAAAAATAAAAGAGCAACAACATGAACTGAAAACAGGTTAGGTTGTGTTGGGCCAGTGGGTAGTTCTTTAGTATCTTGCAGCATGCAGAAGGAGGGGTGAGTGGTTTGGAGGGGAAGTGGAGAGGGTGATGGTATGGTACGGTGAAGGGAAAACATGCAAAAATCAATAATTTCGGAGTTTTAAGTTGTTTAAAATAAGTTACTAACATGTTTGTCACACACTTTTCATGCATCTTGCGACATGAGGAGGGACAGGGGGAATGTATGGAGGGAGACAAGGCTACCCGTAAAATGAATTTTTTTATAGGTTTTCTAGGTTCGAAATAGAAAACCAATACAAAATCTGTACTTTACTGCTCTTCTTTTATTGATGTTTGTTATCATGTGTTACACAAACATGTACACTGTACCAATGTTTTATATAAAATTATTTAAATAAAATGGTTATTTTTTTACTTATGTTAGTTAAGCAAATATATTCATGTTTTTAAATTCTATATTTTGATGTTATGCCAACTTTAAAAAAAGCATAAGTTTTTAATAACAATTAATGTTAATATCTGGTGAAAATATATGAGGACTGGTTGAGATAAACAAGGAAAATAATATTTTAATATGAGAACTGATTGAGTGAAATGTGTTACTGTGCATTCTTCGATTTTTACCTTGCATGAGAGAATAATGAAGATAATAATAAAAAAGCACAAAGAATACTCACTTGCATGTGTACCTCTTGTCGACATCTACACACATCAAATGCCGAATAAAATCCTTAGCAGAATCACTAATGTCATCCCAGTATGGAGAGTCAAACTCAAAATCTCCTTTCAATATTTGTGCAAACAGATTTGCATCATTTTCATCATAGAATGGAGGATATCCACAAAGCAATATATATGAAATAACTCCTATACTCCACACATCAACAGCTTTTCCATAAGGTTTCTGTGCTAATACCTCAGGAGCAACATACCCTGGAGTTCCACATGCTGTAGCCATAATTCCAGAGTCTTCAATCTTTGACAAGCCAAAATCACTGATCATAATTTTACTGTCTTCATCTGCACTATAGTACAGAAGATTTTCAGGCTTTAAATCTCTGTGCACTACTCCTTGCGTGTGCATGTAGTCCACAGCCTCAAGCACCTGTCTGATGAGGTTAGATGCATCTTTTTCGGTGTATGAACCTTTCTCAACAATCCGATCGAACAATTCACCACCTGTTACTAATTCCATCACAAGATACACCTTATTTTTATCTTCATATGTTTCCAACAGCTGGACAATGTTTGGATGGGAAAACATCTTCTCTCCACCGTCGCCTTTTGCCTGCTCACTAAATCTCTTCAACACTCTTATTTCATTTTCTAACGAATCTTCTTTTCCTTTGAGGGCCTTTTTGTCGATAATCTTGCACGCGTACAGCTGGCCGTTATCTTTACTTTCTATCAAGCGAACCTCTGAGAAGGCTCCCGTGCCTAACAAATCCTTCACTACATATTTATCTTCGATTGATGGTTGCTTCTCCGAATCCCGACTATCCTTTTTAGATTTTCTTCCGAAGTCCTTTTTGCCAAAAAGAGGCATCTTTGTGCCCGAAGCAGAACGCAGTACACTAGGCACTTATTACTTTTATTTATCAGATATCTAGTACATATGGCTGATATATCAAGAGTAGACAGAACAATAAATATATATCCACTCGGCTGGCTTTACAGCCAGTAATCTATGTTCACGGGCCACAGCAATTCACGGATAAATCGGAATTAAACGGAATGTTGCGCAGGGCGCTCAAGGTCAGACAAGTTGTCAAAAATCTTTGAATGTGTGGCACAGCACAGGCTTACAAAACTTGCCTTTTTCATTGATTCTGACCGAGGGCGCTACTTCCGCGCAATCCCGTTGAATCTTGGGCTTGAAAATGCTTTACAATTTTTTGACACGTTCAGTTTATCGTTTGTGATTTGTAAGGTAGTGTTGTACGTTTCGTTCCACGCATTTATATTTTATACTAGTCAAATAAATGTTGCAACCTAAAATGTTATGTTTAAAATTAGGTAAGATTATGCTTTAAAACGATATATGAGTTAAAATATAAAGTAAAATATACGGGACAAAAAGTAAAGCCTGTCATCATCATCCATCTTAACTGTTAAGTAATTTTAACGTTACCGTTATTGTTGGTGAAATATAATAGAACAACCGTTTGAGTAGTTGTAATCTCGATCTGTGAGCATGGTAAGATGATCCATGGATCTGAGACCTCGTTGATTCGTTCTATCATTCAAAGATTAATATACTATCATTCCCTCAACAGCTCCCAACCCTCAAAGATCTAAGTAAGTAAATTCTGAGTGCAAATGCAATGCAGCCAACATCTTACTATCGTGGATATGCGACAGACAGAATCTCCCGCCTGCCTGACGTAGCGCAAATCCGCTAGCCTACGTGGGGTGTTTCGCGTGCAGCGGCGTAGTTTTAATGGCAATTATTGGTAATTCAATGCTTGAACGCACCACCACACGCTTTATTATTGCGCCGCAGTGCGTTCCGAATTTGCTTGCCGAAATCTTTGGTTTTATTAAATCACTGTTGGTGACCAATGATGGAGCTGGAGATTAACACGGTTCCTAAACAGTCTAGGTAGGTATTTATATAGGCCTACACTGACTATTTAGGAATCGTGTTTATTTTAATGGTTCCATCTGCCATGTTTCATGTGCAATCTACACGCTTGTTTTTTTATTTATGAAGGCATACAATTATGAAGGTCCTACTTATATAATAGTGATAATGACGATAATAACTAGGATTAGTGCAAGAAGTGAGCAATAAAGCACAGACTAAGGTCTCCGCTGAGTGTAACGGGCGCTAGTACCGGAAGACCGTCCAGTTCTCCTAGCACGAGCACCAAAACACGATATGATATAGCAATTTAACGACAACAACTGTAAAAATATGATAGCCGCCATGTTGATTTTTTATCGAAACAGCGATTTTAATATGTGATGTTACCGGCATGGTACGGTGATTCAACATGGTGACTTTAACTACCATATTTTTACAGTTGGTGCCGATATATCGCTATATCATATCGTGTTTTGTTGCTCATGCTAGGGGGACTGGTGGTGGTGCCCATGTCTTCTTTTCCTTCATCCATACGATCAATCCCGGTTACATCCAAAGCCGTTGCTTTGCAGCCCAGGGTCCACTTTCCTTGATTTACTCCTCCCAATGGTGGTGAGCCCAATGTATTTTAAGTTTATCTACGGTGTGAACTACGGCGACGGTCGGCCCGTCAAAGTCAAAGTCAAAAATCATTTATTCAATTAAAAAGTAGCGGTGTACTTTGTTTTTCCAGGAACAGGCATGGAACGCGGGCTGTCCAGCGCGGACATTTCATGGTCTTTCTAACTTTTTGTAACAAATTGTTTCACGGCGAGTACTGCCGTAGGCAAAGGTTTGAAAGTCATGAAATTCAGTGTAAATTTAAATAGGATTACTTATTTATTTTGCAGTATAGGTACCTACATAGTAACTACATAAAGATATACTATGTGGGTACCTATCTTTAAATTAACTTCGATTGTCTCTACGCATGAAGTATTTTTACTGGCAACATCGCGACACACTTTTAACCCCAACCCTCTTAATTCTACTATTTTCACTGTCTATGATTCCACCCCCTGACGTCACAGTGAAAATCGACCAATCCCATCGGGTACAGTACTCGATGGCCCTCGTAAGCTGAGCCAGTGTCGCTGTACCGCGCATCACTTCGCACATCATCCTCTAAATGTTTTCGTTTTGCGACAATATGTGCCGTTCAAAAATGTGCTTTGCCGATATGAAAATCGTTTAAAATGTTCACCAACATCTCTACGTTGCTGTGAAATAGTTTTTTGGTTTTATTTTTTATCTCAAATCTAATAGGCTTCTAAAATTACGTTAGGGGGTGGTGCCGTGATGCCAGTGCGTAAGCAAGGTGATCGAATCTGTTTTTTATTAGAATACATTCTGTTTTATAAGTATTGGTTAATGTGTTTAGTGATTTATACCCCGATTATGCATGTGTGTATAATATTTCGAGAGGGGTTCGTAGCCTCGAAGCACCCCTCTGTTGATTCGTTCGTATCGATAGCTACTGATAGTGTTGCCAACCGTCAACCAAACGTACTAATTGCAGATTTGTGAAGTAATTCTTGTAACTTATTTTTTATTTAGTTAGCTCTAAGTCAAGATAAGTCAAATGTGAAACTAAATCATTTTAAACAGACAAAACATAGGTATGTACCAACAACACTAATACTCTTAATGCGTAATACTTACTTAAAATGATTTTAGTTATCCTTTACGTACTTATAATAAAGGCATGTCTATTTGGCGCAACGATAAGGTTTTTAACATCGTTGGTTTGACGTCCCAGACTAGGTACATATAAAAATAAAGGAGCAACCAAGTGTGCACACCTTTTAACTACTTAATCCAAATAAAACATCATTTGCTGCATAAACGCGCTTAAATTTATCGCTCTGCAAATAATTCATTTTTTAGGCGAGGAAGGTCTATCTTTAAATAATAGTCGAATTCTTTTTTTTATTATTATTATTATTCAGCGCTATTACTTATTCGAAATTTTACTTACCTATCTGAATTATTCATCTTAATTCACCAATTCAATTCCCAATTCAAAAGCCTTAGTAATAAAGTTTTTTATGGGCTTCAGATCATAAAAAAATATTGTGTTCCGGACATAATAATACCACATACGAGAAGAGTTTGTGTCAGATTGTCAGTTAAAAGTACCGATATATCGTTGTTCAAGAGCAAGCACACCAAAAAATGAATAAAATCTTAGTCTCTATAGGCAGTTTCATATTTTGTTTTGAAAGCTTTGTTTTGTTTATATAAACTTTTCTTTCTGGTTGAACGGATTGAAGATTAAATTGGGCACAAAGTTAGCTTGCAGGGTTAGAACATAGTACCAAGACATCCTTTTTGTTCCGAGATGATACGCAGGTCATACTGCGAGGATACCAAACTGAATTTCCCACAGGTAGAGCCCCAAGTAGTGAAGTTACTTACTTCATAATTTTAAAATTTTAATGACCAAGAAGTAGATAGGTTTGTGAGTGACAGCGACGACTCAATGCATATTTTATGAGTTGAACTGTTGAAGAGTCGCACTCTACTAAGTAACATTGCCACCTTTCTCAGCACTTTGTGATTTAAAGCGAAAGACGATTTATTTATTTGTTGTTTGTTTAGAGGCCCACCGAGCATTAGAATTGCTGGAAGACTACCACGGCAAGCTAGTGAAGCCCCAGGATCGACAGCTACGACTAGCCATCGAGAGGGTAATCAGGATATTCAAGTCTCGACTGTTCCAGGCTCTTCTTGGTATGTATATAAACTAAAACGACATTATGTTAATAAACCATTCTTGTCAAAAAAACGTATTTTAGATAGGTTTAGTTACGAACTGACTGTTCACTTTAACATTGGTGTAATCAATTGTGCGAGACCGATTTGCTCCTGACCGGTTTTTGATGAAATGACGAAAACCCCTTTAATGACACTTAATATATAGTATATATTTATATTTTTTCGTCGACTAAAGAAATATATTTTGTATCGAAATATTATTGAATATAACCGATAACATCGAATTATATTAATTTTAAATATTATAAATATACCTATAACAGATCTTTATATATTTGATAACTTAACCGATTTTCTCTGAGTCTGTAACCAGCTATAAATAAAGAGGTGCGCGTGACCGCGCGTCACAATCGCTCTTGAGCTGAGTCTTCCTTGACCACGACAGTGGTATTGTGATCCGCATTATATTTAGCCGTTGCAATGAACGTTGGACGCGCGTTTGATATCAGATAAACACCGCTGACCGGCTCGGTTAAATGAAAATAGAAGGTAGTCTGGCTATTCGAGATGCCGAGATCGATTTATTAGCTGAATGTTTCCTGGGTATAGCAATTAGCGAAAAGAAGTTAAGTCCGTTCATATTTGTTTGCGATATTGTAAACAATCTTGGCATGTACTTTTACAAAAATATTAGTGTATAAAATTAACGCACTATTAGGATTAAATAATGAATTATAAATTGTAATAGATTATTATTTTTGTGTCTATTTTTATTTTTAAATGAATGGTTTTGTTAAAAAGCCGTATCATGATTGTTTACTTATAATATGTACTTATCCAAGCAAAGAAACGATCTGACATAACCCGCTTGCAAATTATTTTTTAAATCAAATCTTTAATATGTAGTAATTAACTAGCTACATTTCGAATACCTAAGTAGCTATTGTAAAATAGGTATTACTTAAACCAATTAATTAGGTAGACGCTAGCTTATAACCGAATATCAATGTAGCAATCTTACTCTAATCTTGTGAGACCAGACTAGACAAAACTTGCCAATAAAGGCCCAGTCGTATTTTTACGTCTATAATAAGTTTTAGGAATCTGATTTTTATTTCCTTACACTGGGCGCTGTTTGCCCATGAACATTATGACATCCGACCGAACCATACCATATTTTGTTTCAAATTAGAGCTTGGTCGAAACCGGTCAATCTTGTATAGGTATTTTGCTATTATAATGCGTATTAACTGGAATTGTAATATTTAACGACCAATTACCTACCATAATATGCTTTTAAATTGAGATCAAACTATGGTATTTTAATTATAGACCTTATTTGTTTGAGAATAAAGAGTAAATTGTTAAAGGTTTTGGTTATAGTGGCAACGATAGCTACATTGGATTAACCTTGCCCTGGTGTGGACTTGTGTACTTGATTGCAGTCTGCGTCATGTGGGCTTCACTGCACAATACATAATGTGCAGTGCACATTTACCTACTCGCTACCATTAAGTATTCTATTCATTTATTTGAGCAATTAAACATCGCCATTGCCTTACAGCTAACCTGACTAATTTCCAGTATCTCGATCTCATTATTCAATAGCTTAGTTAGGCGGTCAAGGCGGAGCTGTTGTCTGTACATTATGATACATCTCATAAAGTCTAGCCAGCTTTAGCAACTTTGTCGCCTGAAATTCTATGTTTTATACATTAATATCTTCTGAAAGAAATTGAAAATTGTAGGAAACCCCTATTAAACTATTACTTACGTTGCGTAGTTTAGTTAGAAGAACTCTTAGCGCACAATCAGACAGACGCGGATAGCGATTTTGTTTTAAATTATTAAGAGAAGAGATTAGGGACTAGATATATGATAACTAATTTACGATATTAATTCTAAATATTGGATTTTTGCGATGATAGCAATATTCGGATTATTATTATTTTTGCTTTTCTAGGCATGTTGTTTGCGTACATAAAATATGACGTAAATACATTTTTAATCTTTAGAATGATATGGATTAATTCCTCTTTCAAAGCCAACAAACCCTATGAAGAGGATCATTCACTTTGACCACTGGTTCGGACATTTTAGTACCTATCGTTTTACTTCTGTCCAGCCGATTTTACTATTTTAAATGTGTTTTCTAAAGCCTTCAGTGAGTTGACGCGCGAATGTTTCTATTTATTTCATAAAAGAGTAGAAGTAGGTACCTACAACTCGAAGGTATATTATGCTTCTCTACTAATAGTATTCCAGAGACTTGTATGCCTACGCACATTAGTTAACTAATGAATATTGTTTGCTCGGGCCTGATGTGATACAATCTCATTGACATGTAGGTACATGAACACAATCATGGCGCCTGCATAGATTCAAACCGCACAACCTCCACGTGGCATGGGGAACTAATCAAGCAACTGAGAATCTACCGTATAGTGTAGCAAACAGTAGGTACAAATAGCTAAAACAAGTTTCAATTTAAAATGCTAAAATTGCCACTATGAAAACAAAATAGTTAAAACTAAAGCTAGAAACAAAAGTGAATCGAATCGACAACACGCGAACATGCTACCTAAATAGCATTGTTCAAGACTTTCGATAAGAGACCTATTTGTGTCAACAATCTGTTACAGTTGTTTATATCGTTAGAATTCGTTTCTGATGAACTCTGCGATAACGGAACAACTTTGACATTGTTGATAGTAATCATCCCGTTTTTGCTCGTAAACAATGAGATTATAAGACACACACAGATGTTATTTACGATTTGAACTGAAACTATGTTTCTATCCTACCTAGACCTGACATTCTTAGTAGTTTTTTGTGGATATAGGTTTGTGGTAATACCTACACCGTAGAGTGTAGATTAAAAAATCAATTCATAATTCATTGCACTCGTAGACTCGTAGTTGTCTCAGCTACGACTACTGCCAAATACTCGTCGTAGTAATAGAGAGATTAGTCTTTTGCTCCCGAAAAAAGGCGAGGTCCGTAGCAGAGCTGGAAGCTACGAAAAATGCTACGGCTACCTGGAACTACCACTACGGTGAACTCGAGATCTAGGAGCCCTTCATAATGTAATAGGCACATGGAGTTGAAATGTCATTTAATTTGATTTACAAAAATTCCACCATTATTTTTAATCTGTGATTGGACTTTTTTAGTATATGGCATACTACTTACTTATATGTTAATAAAAAATTACTAACGTGATTCTAAGAAAGATGGTCTGTATTGGTGCTTTACAGTGTATGTGATCGAGTATTCATGAAGTTGTTATCTGTAAACCATTTGAATAATAAACAACCGTTTCCAATTTCCACGTCGTCTCCGTAGGACCTCTACTACAACTTTATAGTCGCCAATTAATAGTTGGGTAGGCCGTGCGTTTTCGAACTGCGATGTGTCATGTGTGCGATGGCCCGTTTGACCCAGATGCTCAGATATGGGTCACCGGCTACAGCGGAGTCTGTCGATGGCACACTTCGCTCTTGAACCTTTTCTAATTGAAAATTTAAATAACTATCAAGCTAAAATGGCCACAGACTATCGGTTAACGATTCCAAAGAGGCGGTTGAACAGAATATAATAAACATATTTCACCATTCAAGCACTTAATTCACAGTTTTGATTCGTACCGAATAACCACTAAAAACTGTTATGAAATTTATGTCGCATACAAGCGCTTGCACGCTTCTATACTTACTTGATGTTTGAAAAAAAAGTCTTACAACTTTGCAAGCTGTTTTGATCTTTGAATAAGAGATAGATATTTGAACCATTTTTTTGTGGGTTTCACTGTAAAACTTAAAACTCTATAGTTTCGCCAAATCCGTCTGTCTGTTTGTATGCCTGCGGTTTTACTCAGAGACTCTCTTTGTACTAATAGCTGTAATTTAGCATGTACCTCTTAATTACGCCTACAAAGATATAAAATAAAATATTAAAAAATATGATTCTGAGTTTCTAACAGATGAAGCGAAGATGTTTTTTTTTACTATTTCATTGCGTATAGTTACGACTGGCCCCATAGTTGACAGGCAGAGAATGCGTTTAGATTTAAGCTCGCCATTTGTACTAATACATATTTTTTGTATGTGCAATCCATACTAATATTAAAAATGCAAAAGTAGCTCTCTGTATTTGTATGTTACGTTTTCACGCCTAATATTTTTTACACCCCTGAACCAATTTTGATGAATTTGGCATAAAGATAGACGGGGCCTAGAAGAATGACATAAACTAAATTACCTATTTTCACGATTATTAGTTTTATTTTCACAATTAAAAATCGTGAAAATAAAACTTGAAAAGATGAAATTTTGCATGACGAACGATCATTTCTAAAGTTAGGGATAAGCACCTTTAACAATTCATAATATCTAGTAAGAAATAAATAATGTTTCTGCGTTTTTGACCAATCAAGGTAAATAGGTTGTTTTTTTTAAATACTTAAGTACTTACTTTGAAATATTTTACCTTTGTAGCTATAATCTAGGATGAAATTTTATAAGTGTAAAATACTTACAGGTTTGTTTATACTTATAATAACAAGCAACTTTTTGAAGAAACTACTTACCTATGTTAACTTAATTTTCAACCGACTTCAAAAAAGGAGGAGGTTCTCAATTCGACTGTATGTTTTTTTTTTTTTTGTATGTTTGTTTAATGATTGATTTAAACAAAAACATTGAATCTCTCATCGGCTGGCACCGACTCCAAAAGTAACTGATTAGGTACTTAAGTGTTAGGATTATTTTTAGCATTTTAGTGTTTTAAAGTCGGTTTTATTTTTTTAAATAAAATTTATGTTAATGTACAGACAACGGCAGGTCAACCTAGAGAGAGAAAGCTTGCATCATAAGTACGTACGTAGTAGGCCAATCATTATATTAACATTGTAACTTGCATGCTTGGCTAGCACCAACCTTCAAAAATTACTGATTTTCAAGTCGTTATGTATTCATAAAAACTGTAGGAGTTCCACTATTTACTTGTAGGTAATACGAAGTTTAAAGGTGTGTTTATAAATTAAAATAAATAAACACAGCTCAAACCATCGCAAAGTTCCATTATGGCAGTTAACGCAGTTGAACGGATCCGGGGTACAACTTAGTAAAAGCCATTCAGAACAAACAACAGACCCAAAAAAGGAAACTCGGCCCCTACCTACCAAGTTATGTCACGACTGGTTTAACAAATATTACAAAAATAAATTTTAGGTCTTAGGAAAATCGACCATGTGCGAGCCCCGGGTTCGCGTGCCCGTGGTTCCGTACACCGGTGCAGCTGTTTAATTTATTGTTTGTTTTTTTACTTATTTTAGGATACTGTAATCATACCGAGAGGCGAGTACGCCGGATATGCCGTCGCCGTCGGAAATTTTCTCAATTGATTTTGATCTCTGTATGTCGGACTTAAAGTTGAACATCAGTTCAATGACCTTTAACTTTTTAGGTAGGTACCTGCAGTTGACTGTACAACAACTGGATTAGTAAATGATGCTGATTGGCCTAGTGGTGCGGTAATGCAAATGGTCCCGGGCCCGGGTTTGCCTCCCTTTGCGTCAATTTAGAAAACAAACTTGCTCTAAATTGCCTAGGTGTCTGGGTGTACTGGTAGACGCCCCTGACAAAATTCCTAATCTGGTACCTCGAACACACTGTCAATGTTACCTTGTAAAGTAAAGTAAACCTATATAAAAGCCTCACCTAAACTACTATTGTCTAAGTGGTGGCCCATACTCTATTACACGGGCATACTGCGGATTGAAATTTATAGGCCAGTGACAAAACCTTTCATGTAATCTAGCCGCCATAAGGCCTCTGACTAGGTTTTAAGACTATTATCAAGCGATATTAGCCGGCACCACCTTTGAAACTGCCTTCCAAAGCACAAGATGCTTGTTATAAATGTCACTAAATATCTTAGTCGGACTCAGAATGGCCACCCATCCGCCGCCGCTCAACCGCCGTGGCTTTGGTAACCACTACCAAAGCGCTGTCGCGACGGAGCTAGAGGCACCTCTAACGCATACCATGATGAATAACTAGTGTCTTGCCTAGCGCATATTTAACAAGTAAAAGAGTGCATTTCCCTTGAGTTAATATACTGAATCACTTTAACCTGTCTATGATGTTTATTTGACTGTCATCATCATCATCATCATCATCATCATTGTTTTCCCAAAAGTCACCTATTATTACACGTTATTTGCTCAAATATGATATACTCGCAAAGAAACATACCTTCAAATGCTTTTAGCTACTCGTAGTAACGACACAGGTTCGATATTTAAGAGCTTTTACTGTCGTATTTCGTTCAAGCGATATTTATTTTGGCAAGGAAAACACTGTTGTATATGTAGTCAAAAGTACCTAAACTTTCAAAGTGCCCGCTGAAATATTATTTGCTCATTTGAAAACGTAAACGTTAATTCGTAAACAAATCAACGTTATATTATATTCAGGTTGTTTCATTTCATAACATACTGAAACTGAACGGGGTAAGTAGCAGGGGTCGGCGGCCGGGCCGTTCAATATCGATCTCGGACGCGACTCACGCGATACTCGCTTCCAGCTCAGGGTTGAGAGTCTGCTGGCCATCGCTGAGCAATTAGGTTATTCACACTTGATCGGCCGGGGAACAAAAAGGAAAATAACAATTTGATGTGGAATGGTGTGGGGTGAAACTCAAAGTAAACTTTCCTTATCACCATTAAACATATTATCATACAGATATCTAATTAAATTATTTCAACAACACACCCCCAAACCAAACTAACCATAGTTTGAACTATGATGACTATAACGGATAGATAATACTTATACACATTAAATGATGCATCTATGACGTAAATAGGTACAAAGGTTTACTCATTTCATCACATAACTAGCCTCTTGCGGGATTCGAACCCACAACTGCTGGTTTTTTGTCCGGAGCGCGAACCACTAAAGCAGATGGTCGTCATCCTGACTTTCTAACCATCCTACCTACAGGCTACACTTACGATGTTATTTACTTTTTAAAAAGCCTAGCTAGGCACACAGGCTAGGCAAATTTAGAAGGTATAATGTAGCTACGAGTACAGTATCCATATTAATTGTATGTGGCAGGAAATGGGAACGGAGAGACTGCAGTTTTTCTATTCAAAAATATTTCATGGCCTGAAGTTAAACTGAAAACCGCTAACAGACTGACCGCCACGAAAATGGCACTAACGACTCTAAATACGACGATCTCTTAAGTTTTTCTAAACACAATCATGGATGAAATTCAACCGACTCCGAAAAAACCAAGCGGAAGAGATTCTCAATCTCAATCCGACGCTTATTAATTTTATAATATATTTTCTTGTAACCTGAATCAAACTTTCTAACTCCGCCAATGCGAGCCAAATGGCTGAAACTATTAACATACAGACGGACGGCCAGATGGAGGGACATGAGACATTTTTTGCATACTTGTAATTGAGATTTTGAAAACATTTTGAAGCACGGCTGGGCAAAGATGAAATAAATAAAAAAATAAGTACAATCTATGAGACACTATGAGTTGACTCGAATTGTTTTTTTTTTTTTGTATGCAAGCGACATCCCTGAATTAGAACTAACAATTTTAGATTGCTGCTTTAGATAAAATGCCTGTTTCAGTAGGGCACACCGTTTATCACAAAACAAAAACTGAGCCATTTATCGTTAGTGTAGGTAGGCTAAGTAGGTACCTAGCTAGTCTACGTTTACCTACTTAAGCTTATTTAAACATTAAAATGTTTTAAATTAGCCTCATGCAGGCGAGAAATTATGTGGTCGTTTTTTGTCAGTCGTCTCATCGCGCTTGACGATTTAATAATATATAGAATTAGTCATTTTTTTTCAACACCATAATTTTGAGAATATCTTGGGAAAAGGGGAAAAAATTTAGGGAAAATAGTTACGCAATAAAACATCACGCTACGCCACATATTAATAATTATGTATTTTTGCCAAACTCGGTATTTATTAGGTAGAGATAGGCAAATAAATTAAATCATATAAAAATGGGTTTGTGTACTTACATTTATTTACGTTTGTTGTAGACATCCAAGAGTTCTACGAGCTCACTCTCCTAGATGACACCAAGTCGGTCCAGCAGAAGACTGCGGAGACCATTCGCATCGCAAACAAATGGGAAGCAGATGGCACCAGACGAGAGGTAATAGTCATTATAGTAATTTATTCAGATATATAAGTAGGCCCTCTTCCGGGAACTTATACACATCCCAAAAATATAGCTTTGCACTACCGCGGTGGTAGGGAAAAACTTTATTTTGGGACGGGTACGGTCCGGACGAACGGACTCACATTTTCCAGTAATGAGAAAGAACTTTGCAATAAACTCAAGTCACATTTGTCAGCTTTTTTTACAGGAAATACGGTTACAAAACATGTAGTAAGTGCAAGTCCATATTATATAATCGTATACCTCTTCACGTTCCAGTTACCCGTGGTAGACCGGAAAAACAATGGAAAACAAAAGGGAAACTAATTTTCCCTTTTGTTTTCCATTTTTTTCGCGTGCCACTAACAATTATTGTTAGTGGCACGCAAAGGGATTAATTTATAATATCCTTTTAAAGGATTTTTTAATGTGAATTTTGACCTCATGAACAGGTAGATCAACAAGTGCCTGTGGTACTTTATTAAAAAAAATACATTCCCCAAGAATGAATTACCAACTTTGTGAAGTCTGATGCAAAGAATTTATAGGGATTTATGACGGAAGCTCGGAACGGCAAGTTTATTTTTATTTCGAGCAGGTATTTTATTGATGTAAATCACCTTTTAGCTAAACAAACTTATTTTTATATGAACATACATAATTTTCATTTTCAAAAAAATTGTAAGGCTTTTTGGTAATAATAATATCTTTAAAAATCCCCCCTAAATTCAATTTCAGCAGCAAAGCCCATACGACAACAAACTATAAAAATAACTAAAGTATAACACGTAGGTAATCATCATTCCTATTCTTTCCTCGCCTTTATGGTATTGGTCTGGGTGTACAATAAAAGGTAAAAAGATGTCGAAAAATTGCTTACACTAAGTATTTGTATCTACCAAAATTAAGTCAAACTACCAAGCTACACTCTACAGTAAACATTTATAGTTTAACTTCATCACTTATAGGCTCCACAGCATATCTGTAAAAAAGCAAGCGAAGGTATTTAAATGAAATCGAAGCCTAAAAAAGTATTAATTCATTTTATGAAACATCTGAACTGAGCTTACAAATTGTTTAACTTGCATTTAATTGAAGAGAACAACTTGCAGCGAATGATGAACGCTAGCATTGTTTGCAAATTGCAACTGCAATCGCTAAATGTTTTTATTGTTTTCGCGAACAATTTTTATAGCGCAGCTGGTTTTACCGATCTGCTTTATTAAAAATACACAGGGGTATTACCTTTGTAGATTCCCAGTTTCCAATACCTACTTTTCTTATTTTCAGTTACCAACAGAAGACACTGACTACAGGTCTGTGTCGAACGCTTTCCTTCAAGATAACAACAAGAAATCTGATTCACGTAATGAAACTCCAGACTCAGCAAAGGTTGGTTTACTTTCTGCCTCCATAGGTAAATGTTACCTACCTACCTTAAGACATATTTAAAGTTTATCTACGATAAGTACGTTTTACTTCTTAGAACAATAAATTCGTTCGTGGAAGTCTTATTGATGTATTAAATTATTTTTATCAGGTGCCACCTGCCGTGCCTATTATTATACCACCACCGAGTGAAAATGCTGAAGAAAAGAAGGCAAGTGGCAATAAATTAAATCTACAGAATTTGCATTTTTTTTAAAATAAATAGCTTGCAAAAATTATGCGTACGTTACCACCGTTTGTTAACCTAACTAATAGTTTCGTCCGTGAGCGCTACGTTAGCCTAGTTTGCCTCTATCAGACACAGGATGTAACATCGAGAATAACCTACAGTATCGGTCACAAAGAGGATCTAAAAGCCCCATAATAATTAACACACTTTTAGCTTCACTTTTATTTATGAACAACTATGTAATCAAATCTTGAAAGTAGAATTAGACCAAAACTTCTACTAATATTGTCGCATCGTATGGAAACTTTAGTTATAGTACTTCTAATTACCTACCCAGATGTAATCCGGATCCGGATTGATATAGTTAGTTTTTTAGGGTTCCATAGCCAAATGGCAAAAAACGGAACCCTTGTCATGTCGGTCTGTCTGTCTGTCCGTCCGTAAGTCACAGCCACTTTTTTCCAAAACTATAAGAACGATATTGTTGAACCTTGATAAGTAGATGTATTCTGTGAACCGCATTAAGATATTCACACATTAACTTAAATTAACTTATTTCATCTATTTTAGTGATAAATCCTAATCAAAACAAATCTTACGAGTGCAAACATAATTTAACTGCTGATCACCGATTTCATTTCCTTTTTTTCCACCCTTAGGGGTGTTTTTTTTTCAAAAATGTTTGATTATAGTATCTTTGAAGTGTAAGCTATTCATTAAAAAAGAATCATCAAAATCGGTTCACATTTGGCAAAGATATTAGGTAAGATAGATACTAAAATCAGTTGGCGTGGTACGGAGTTCATGCAATGTTTGATGATTTTCTTATAGATTCCATTATCAGAATTCAACCAAATTTATATGGGACCATTCTGAAAGTATTACCTTTCAAACAAAAAAATAATTATCGAAATCGGTCAACGCAGTAACGAATGATCGCTGAACATACATAAAAAAAAAAAAAAGATACCGACGAATTGAGAACCTCCTCCTTTTTGAAGTCGGTGGAAAAATAGAAAAAAAAATTTTGGGGTTAGAACTGAAACACAAAAATTTTTTTTTCATCAAACCCTTACGTGTTTCTTATCTATGGGTCTATGGATAGGTCTTCAAAAATGATATTGAGGTTTCTAGTATCATTTTTTCTCAACTGAATAGTTCGCGCGAGAGACACTTCCAAAGTGGTAAAATGTGACCGTCCCCCCCCCCCTTGAACTTCTAAAATAAGAGAATCATAAAACTAAAAAAATATATGATGTACATTACGATGCAAACTTCCACCGAAAATTGGTTTGAACGAGATCTATTATGTAGCTATTTTTTTAATACGCCATAAATCGTAAACCGCAAATATAAAAATAATAAAAAATGCTTTAATAGCTCTTTAGATATTAAGTTACTTGCTGCTACGGAACCTATCATGGGCGAGTCCGACTCGCACTTGGCCTTTTTTTTCTATTTCAAGAATAGTTAGTTTGATACCGAGAACTGATCTGACGATAAAACCAATTAGACAGTGGAGTTATTCAATAGCTATCTATTGTAGCACCTACTACAAAAACTTGATAACTATACCGTGTGTCCGGTTTCGACAAACCGTTTTGTGCCACGGTTTTTTTTTTCGAAAGAGCCAATTTCTATTCGGAAACAGTCATCGTCATCGAACGATGCATTAGCGTGTTGACCATAAAAACTGTTGCGCACAGTTCTATACTACATACAGTATAATAATTGTAACGTTACGGTATTCGCTGTTATTGTGCGTCGACAATGGTTGACAATATTAGTCGGTATGTAGGCATGCATTGTGCAAGCAAGCATTCATTGTGCAAGCAAGCATGCAGCGTGCAAGCAAGCATGCATCGTGCAAGCAAGCATGCAGCGTGCAAGCAAGCATGCAACGTGCAAGCAAGCATGTATCGTGCAAGCAAGCATGCAGCGTGCATATCTCTAAACTAGGATTTCCTCGTCTCCGGCGCTGCGGGAAGTACAGCCTCTTCGCCCTTGCGTAGCAAATATCAGTCACCCACGTCAGCTTCCGCAGCTTCGGCTTAGCCGCCTGAGTTGTGCTACAGCGGGTGGAGGCTGTTCTCCCTCCGCGCCTCCGGCTTTTAAATTACACTCTAGGGGTAGGGCAAACAAGACTACGTGAAGTCGGGATCGACCGAGTCGATTTTCGATAGCATTCGTTTTTAATTTATAAATAGTTATTTTAGGTAGGTATCACGAACAAAAATGATTGAATACATGAAAATAGTATATTCGATGTACCTACACTGACTTTAGTGAAGTAAAACTTGATATTTCAAATATTTTGCAAACTGCAACTTACGTGGAAACAAAATTATGGGTAACAAAACTTTGATCTAAGATTATTTCGATAAAATACATAAAATATGAAAAGAAATAACGATAGAGTGAATTTGTAGATTATAACTATTCAAGGAAATGAAATTGCGATGTATCCTGATTCTCGGAAGTGTTCAACATTGTATAAAAAGATCTACGAACAGCTGTTATATGGGACATGAAAATCGTTGGAGTTAATTGCGATAAAGTGATGGGTTCCCGGTCAAAAAACAACAAGTTGCTACGGATACGGATTACCAATTATCACGAATTTGCAATGCTGCTAATTCAATGCCTAGTTCGATGTTGCTCTCACAATCTAGACACGCGGCAGCGTGTCAAGCCAAGTTCAAGCAAAGGAACTGGCTAGCCAGCGCCAAGTGTAATATTACACGAACCACTTGGTGCCACTTTTGACCCTTCTATAACTCAAAACCTCTTTAACGTAAACACTTAAAACTATGTGTGTTTAATTATACCCATAAGGACCTCTAGAAGCCCAAATTTCATAAAGCCTACTCAAACGGTTATGAAGATATGAAGGTCCAAAAGTCGTAAATTTTTGCACTGACTGACTGACATATAGTACCTAAACCTAACCTACTTCCAGATGACCTAGAAGGATGAAATTGGGAATCCAGCTCGGTAATTGTGTGTAAGCGTAGGAAAAAATCTAAAAATAAAAAAAAGTTAAAGTTTGTTCATAGTGTTATTTTGTTCATATAAATACATATTTGGATTTTGCATAGAACTTGGCACTCATTTAGATCTCCATTCTTTTTGCGGCGAAGCCCACAGCCAAGCATAATTTTTGTATTGAACTTGGCTCTCCTTTTTTACATTTATGTTTTTGGTGGGATAAAAGTTGCTGTAAGCACTGATTTGGTATTATTAGTAATCTCTGTAGGTATATCAGCATCAGCAGCTGATTTCGTACGTTTTAAAGAGTGTGCCATTATTTTACACACAGTATTACGGTATTACAATTAAAAATGCGAAGTCTCAGGTAAGGAATTATTAATCCTTGAGTTACGTTACGTACCGTAGTACCTACCAGAAGATGTATTTTGCCAGGGGCGTCGGACTCGAGCCTATTTAGAATAGATCGTTTACGACCCGAACCCGGAATCGATCCGGGACCATTTTCGTTTAAACCAAATTACCGCGCCATTACGCTAGTCGGATCGTCAATTAAGTATACTTAATTATTAAGTGTATTTTGAAATACATCATCCTCGTAGATTAGCAGGCGTACAATATTAAATGTAGGGTATTGTGTTGATTTTAGACGTAATATTACAATGAGTTGATTTCTGTTATTGGCTTTATTGATGGGCTTAATAAAATACAGTTTCCTACTTTTCGGATTTGTATTCTTGGTAGGTAGGTAGGTACTAGGTACTGCAAGCTATATGTAGGTACTTAGATTTTAAAATCTGTAATGTAGTTTTTGTTATCTCTCAAATCGTAGTCATAGTTTCATTTAGCATTCATCTCGAATCTCGATGTTACACCCTGTAATACCAAATTAACAATGGTGAAAAATCAGTTAGACCTAGTAAACTTATTTAGATAATCTTCTACATAAAAATAAAATTGTTTGGTACAGTTCAAGTAAATAACTAGAACGACCGTGATATAAAATCGAATCTATCATCAGTTTAGTCGGTTTTTAACGATCGTACAAGCGATAAACAAAATGTAATCAATGGCCAACCTCGCTCTACAAGTCCCATCGAGTTGAATGGGGGCGCTGACAAGAGAGTTAGTGATAATTTTAAACAATAAAGTTAAATAAAAGTGGTATAACATTAATAAATTTTATATTTCTTGAAAATAACATTTATGGCCCGTGGTGGAATAATATAACTAGGTACTTCTTGACTATTTATTTCTTTGTCCGATGTATCTTAAATGATACATTATAATGATTTTACCTTTCCTGCCGACACACGGTCAAGTTGGTCGCGCTGTACCTACATTTTTCGTGTCGTGTCGTGTGTTGTTCTGCAGTGTGCTTGTTTGTTGTTGTAGCGCAACTGGCGCAACCTAGGTAGTAGGTATTTAGGTAGGGTGTGTTGATTGAGTGTGATTTTTGCCGTTTAATATTTTTGTTACTAGAAAAAAGGGATTATGTGAATAACAGGTTTAATATAACTTATACTTATATGATTACGTTACTACCTAAAACTAACGATATTAAAATATATCGTCGCCTAAAACTTACCATCATCACTGATTTAGTATTTTAATCAACTCCAGCGCAGTCGTTTTGTTTTCATTTTGAGCGCCATCTCTGGACGCAGCATGAAACTACGATACTGATCCTACTGGCTGAGTCGATGATTGCGTTTGGTTTTTTCTACAATACTTTGATGACGTGACGTCTGTGCAAAGGAAGGTAGCTACGTGAAGTCTGCTGAACGCTTCTTCAACCAACAAGTGTTCGGTATTGGTAATGGCGGATGGTTGGTGTTTCGCGTCTCGTAGTACTATTTATAACCTAAAATATAGTACAAGTTTTCGTCGATATGTACGCTAACGTTTCTCCGTTGTGTGGATTGGTGCCGTTTTTCACAACTGTGCCAATGACGTACGAACGCTACATCGGCTGAGGAATATTCCCCGTAGATGATAATCAGTGAAATGATATTGCACACAAAATTTTGACATTCACACTGCTGTTATTTCGTATTCGTCTCAAGTAAGGCCATTTAATAAACACTAATCTATTTTTAAACGTTTAGTAATTTCTCTACACTTTGGGAACGTTTTCGATTCTTGGTGAGACTAATGCGACTTCTGAGCTAGTTTTGCTTGTAACAATCTGCTATGTTACTTGCTGATTATATCTACATTAGAATAATATCGAGTCGTCATAAATTGCACACTAATAACGTAACACGGACATTCTAATTAAAGTTCATCGCTTTGACATTCATTCCATCCTATCATCGTATACAAGTTGGTAACACGCCTAATAATTATCTAGCCAATAGCCATACATGTATCTACTAAAAATCGCTATCAGAAAAGGGCTCGGTTTGATTTAGTACATTCATTAATAGATAAGGACTGCTGCAGTTTGTAAGCTAACATGATTAACTTTCAACCATAAAAAGAGGTTGCATATTTGTAAAAGAGGTCACATACATTTTATGAAGTGTTTGTGCAAGATAGATGTGGGTTCTAGGTAGAGAATGGTGCATGCCGAACAACATCAAGTAAGGTGCTGACAATGGACACGAGTGTGTAACTAACATGCATGCAGTGTACATAGTATAAAACGGACATCGATATAAGTACTCAAATGCTATGATAAATTCTACAAAATGACTGAAAGACGGAAGAAAAAAACACATAATGGATTTCTACGGAAAGTGTCTTCCTTGTTTAATCTTGATACGGTGAGTAGGCTAACCTTGATCTATCATCAGAATATTTTAAGTTAAAGTGGTCTGAACTTTATTTCACCATTGTTAATATAAAAGTAACATAACTATTATTATGCTTATGTTTGACAAATTGTCACTGGATGCATTTTATCCATTATATTGAAATAATAATAAACTTGTGCATTTCATTTATATTAAACATATTTGACATGCTTGCATGCACTATCTAGTAGATCCTATGAAAGTAAGGTCTAAATGCTTAAAATTTAAGCATAAAGTTGTTTTTTTTTACTGAAACATTTGATATCCTGTGCCTAAAGTGCCTAATTTAATTTAAAATTCTATTCCAATTGGATTTATTTGTCATCAGTGTTTTGTTTATATTATTTCTTACCAAACCCATTAAGACAAAAACAGTATTAATACACCTATTTTAATTAACATACTGTTTTGTAACATTTCAGCAGAAAGTGACAACAAAACAGTAAATGCACTGACCTCTCTTGTTGCAACTAATGTGTCAAAACAAGTTTTAATAGACTGTTTCTATTTTTGTAAATTATAGGGAAGTGTAAAATTGAATATATAAATTATTTATAAAAAGTACTGTGAATTAAGAATTTAGGCTTGCTGTACATAAACATTTCTATTTGCCTAAATTTATATTTAATTGCTAATTCAAATTTTAGTTAATTAGACTTGACTTCGTAAATAGTAAAATAGTATTAACTAATAGTTCAATTTGTATAGTATTCATGTACTTACTTATTCCCCTCCCTTCAATTCAATACAAATACTACAAATTCCTTAACAATTTGTCTGTAACACTGAAACAATATTCAAAGTTAAGGCTCTGCTATCAGCTGTGTATTTAACATAACTTTTATTGCTAAGAAGGTTTAGCTACTAATACAGTGAGGAGAAAAATATAACAAATGATATCTTGAGTGAAGCCTGTACAGCTTTGTTAAAAACACACCCTAAATGTTACAAATATTTTATGAAACAAGATAGATAAAATAAGTACCTAAGCCTTTCCTGTGAGTGTTGTTTCAGAAAAGTAATAGAAAACATGCACTGAGCCCAGTGTATGTTTTTGTTTACTTGGTGGCACAATAATGAAATCCTTTCTTCTTTATAATTCTATATTAGGGTACTTTTCGATTGCGGAAAGTCTGAAATACAATTGAGCCCCAGTATTTTAGCCATATAATTCAAATATTTCACAACATACTTCTGATCTGAGCCTCAATTCTTCTATTTCAATTGCATTAGTATGGCGTTTCTATATTTTAGTCAGATCTTAAATATTTATGTAAATGTTAAAAGTAATTTACTTACAGTCATAGTTAGAATGTGAAGGTGAATACCCTTAAAATGTTAGATAATAGATGTTTACATTCCAAAAGCAGTTTTGTAAGTGTCAATGAATAGAACAAGAATGTAAGTATTTTTTTTGTCTTTCAGGCACACGTTGCATCACCTGAAATGAAGCAGGTAATTTAATTTTGACATTTTGTATATTTACACAAGGAAAAATTGTTTGATATTAATCATAGTTTATAATTGTGTCAGAACTGTATTCATGTTTATGATGATTAGTAGTAGTCCCAATACAAAGGTTGTCATTTAGTTAACAACTTCATTTCCATAATAGTGTAACAACTAATTTGTTACAGGAGCATACTACAGACAGTAATATTATGCTTACTAAATATTATAAGTGCGAAAGTAAAGAACTCTGTCTGTATATTATCTTTTCACGCCTAAACCGCTAAACCAATTTTGATTAATTTTAGTATAGAGTTGACGGGATTACGGGACCTTGGAAAAGGACATAGGCTACTGTTTGTCGTGAATGCTGAACCGATTTTGAAGAAATTTTGTTTGGAAAAAGATTGAATCCTAAGGAAGAACATAGGCTACTATTTTCATTCCACCTCCTAAGTGATTAAAATGACAAACCATATTCCACGCGAGCGAAGCTGTGGGTACAGCTAGTTATAAATAAATATTAATTTTGTTCACTTTTATTGTTACATTTAACAGTCTTGTACTATCATGGAAAAACTTCGCTAGGTTGTTCTCATCAATGTCTTTAAATAAATAAATAATTGTATTGAAATTGTGTGTGACAGTGTGTTGTTTTCTTCTATTGAGGGCAGGAAGAGTTAATTTTTTTTATTTTATTGTATGATAAAATAATATAAATTGCGAAATAGATATATCTACTAACCATATTTAATTACGTACATGTTTTGGTTCTAAGTGGATGGACTATATGGTGTGATTGTATGTGAAAGTTGCAGGTAAACGGAATCGAAGGCGGTGGTACAGAGCGCACGCAGGGCGAGGATGGGTACTCTTACATGACTGTGGTGCTATCCCGCGCGGGGGGCGCCGGCCTCGGGTTCAGCATCGCGGGGGGCTCCGACAACCCCCATGTGCCCGACGACCCACATATCTATGTAACAAAACTCATACCGGGGGGCGCGGCTGCCGCCAGCCAGCTACAAATTAACGATGCCATATTACAGGTGACATTTACTTCTATTTATTGAATATTATAGTATAAAATAATTTCATAAATAAATTATTTCCACAATCACACCAATTTAGCCCCAAACTAAGCAAAGCTTGTACTATGGCGACTAGATAACGAATAAACATACCTACTTAAATACATTTATAAACATCTATGACTTATGTACAAATGCTCATGCGGGATTCGAACCTGCAACCGCTGGCTTTGTAGTCCTAAGCGCGAACCACTACACCGTACGATCGTCAAAAAGATATAATTTTACGCCAGACGTTTTTTTTGCGGATGTGTTTTTTTTTTCGTGGTTCTACCAGCTAGACCCGTGCCAATTAAGTTCAAAAGTTCGTTTTCTAAATAAGCACGACCAGGAATAAAACAGTCCTTGCGTAAATCAAGGCGAATGACTGCGCCATTCCGCCAATCGGGTCGATACACGGGCCTACATATTTTGAGATGATGATATGTAAAACCACTGTGTAAAGATTAAGTAAAACTATACCTTTATTGTTATCACTACAAACACCACTGGCTTTGAATAAAAGGCAGAAAATAAACTTCTAACTAAACACGGGCCTTATATACATAATTTAAAAATATTTACGCCCAGAATGGCCTTGACAAAATACTCGTTTTTTGGTATTGACAGTTAAGCCAATTTAAATAACTAATATTATTTCAACTAATCATTGGGGCCTTATTCTTGCTTGGGCAGTCTGACATATCTGTGCTCATTGAGAATGTTGAGTCATATTAATGACATTAACAAGTGATTTATTTCTGCTAGCCAATGGTATTTAACATACTTTAATGTAATTGTTTTATTTTGTGACTAGTTGGTTTTAATTTTATCATGATTTTAGGTTAATGACACGGCTGTTGAAAACGTTTCGCATGCTGAAGCAGTAGACGCGTTAAAAAAGGCAGGCAATACAGTTAGACTGGTAAGAACAACAGATAAAATGTATGTTCCTAAAAAACAAATGAACTGTTTGTTAATAATCTAAATTCTGTTACAGAAAGTAAGACGCCGAGTGACAGAAGATACGCTAAATGTAACGCAACCGACAAGCAAAGAGGAAGCAGTGGAGATCGAGCTGGTGAAAGGTGGGTCGGGCCTCGGATTCAGCATAGCGGGCGGTCTCGGCAATCAGCACATTCCTGGCGACAACGGCATCTACGTCACGAAGATCATGGCCGGTGGCGCCGCGCATCGCGATGGACGCTTGCGAGTCGGCGACAAACTTCTAATGGTCAAAAATACCTCGGTAAGTAAGCTTTTAATTGATTTATGTTTTGTTTGAAGTTATGGTATTTGCCTGGTCCAATAATCACTGAACTGTAAACAGTACATTAGCAGTGTTGTTTTTATTTTAAATTCTATACAGAAAAAACAAAACACGGTTGAATACTGCTTTAAAAACAACAAAACAGGCCTCAGCTCAATTATGGTTTTTATACTCCTCTAACGCGGGCCCTGTGTGGATTGACGGAGGGGTGTTGTAAGGCCAGTTATTAAACCTTACTGTCAGTTTTAATGTACATGCAGATGACGACTTGTATCAAATGATATTATTGCTTGTGATAAATGTCCCTAAATATGAACTCTCACTACCGCGGCTTGGGCTTTCTAGCTTTGCTAATTACTATACTACAACCACCTTTCTTCTTAGTAGTACTCTCCTGGCGGAGTGGTCGTGGTCATTAATCGTCTGTTATGTTGGGTTCGGCTTGAGCGAGACTGCTCCGTCTCTCTCTTTTCATGGCTGGTACACCCAGTAAGGCGCTTCGTAGACTACTAAATGACATCCTAACAATTACCAAAAAACTAAAAATGACGCTTGTTGTATTCATTATCACCATCATATTACAGCCATAGGACATCCACTGTTAAACATAGGCCTCCCTCAATGACTTCCAGATTTGCCAGCTGGATGCGACCTAAATCCTATGGCTTCCTGCAACCTTTACCAGGTCGTGGATGGACGCCCTACGCTGCGCTTGCCGGTACGTGGCCTCCATTTTTAGAACCTTTCTGTCCTATTTGCCGTCAGTTGTGCCCCGCCTATTGCAATCTCTTCATTTCCGATTCGATCTAGCAAAGAACAGAGCATAGCCCTTTCCATAGCACGCTGAGCAACCTTAAGCTTTATTTATGAGGCCCATATAGTAGTTAGAGTGTTGTAATTCGTATCAGCGCGGCGACGTGTGCCTAGACAACGTGACGCACGAGGACGCGGTGGCCGCGCTGAAGGCGTCCGGCGAGCGCGTGCAGCTCGTGCTGGTGCCCGGCCCGCGGCACGGCCAGCCCTCGCCGAGGACTTCCCGAGCTAACACACGTAAGACAAACACTGATATACATGAGCGCCGACAGGTTTACTTTCAGGGCGGTGCATCTGCGTAATATTAGCAGCCTTCGCCGAGGACTTCTCGAGCTAACACACGTAAGGCACACTGTCACTGTCACAGCTTCGGCAACCAACTACAAAACGTCTAATTCTCTCAACTGATATTGATCTCTATGTTACGGACTTAAAGTTGAAAATGGGTTAACTTTTTGGGTAGGTTTTTTGACCTGCCGTGCAGGGCGGTGCATCTGCATAATTATAGCGATTAGCGACGGAAGGTTTTTACCCAATATGGGAACAACCCGATTTATACCCATTAATACTTTTGAAAGGTTAAAAAATGGGTACAAAGCATGTTTTTACCGTTATTGGGTAAATATCCTATAATATATGACATTTATACTCTATGGATTATGTGCTCCATGTAGCGATAGGCGACGAAGGGTATTAAGTTTTTTTTCCAAAAGCGGGTAGAATAGAATAGTTTTTTTTTGTAATTATTGTTTATCTTGGTGGTTCCATAATGCGCTATGTCCTTGGTTAAGCAAGAATACAGTATAAGTGTAAATAATTTGTTTTCAGATTGTATCTGCCTCCTGACATTTAATTACATTGTATTATTTTTCATAATTCAAGTTTAAAAATGTTATGCAGCATCGAGTACAGCCAACTCCCTCCGCCGAGAAGACGTAACGGACAACGGTGAAGAGTCTCGGGTGGTTGAACTAGAGAAAGGGCCACAAGGTCTCGGGTTCAACATCGTCGGTGGCGAGGACGGTCACGGGATATATGTGTCTTTCCTACTGGCGGGCGGGCCCGCCGAGCGGTGCGGGGAACTGAGGCGGGGGGACCGGCTGTTAGCGGTTAACGACACTGACATCACGCATGCGACTCACGAACAAGCTGCCAAGGCGTTAAAGGTACAGTACAAACAAAAGGTAGCAGTTCAGACCTGACATTAAAATTTCATAGCAAGATTATCCGGTATTAGAAATAAATACCTTTATTCGTGGATCTTGAATCTTGAGATTATAAACCAATAGCTACGTCGCGTCAGGCACGAACAAACTGCTACGGCGCCGATAGTGGATAAAGTGAACTAGTTGACAGGCTAATTATATACGTATTACTCATTCTTACATAAAAAGCGAATGAGGAATATGAATATGTTTTTATTTGGTTTTAAAATAAATATAACTTAATTATAATTAATAAAACCTAAAGAATTTTCGAAAAATATTGATAAATGTAAACCTGACTTACAATCCATTAAAATCGCGTGCTAGACGAAGAGATCCGATATGTACCGTGACGTCACAGTACATATCCGCCATACATTTTTCATAGTCTTCTCTTCTTCATCTATACGGTCAATCCCGGTTGCGTCCAAAGCCATTGCTTTGGAGCCCAGAGTCCGCTTTCCTTGATTTTCTTCTCCACTTCGCGCGGTCTTAAGCGTCTCTAAATCCTTATGAGAAAATCGTTGTGAGGTCATTGGCACGCATGTCAGCCCTTACGACGTCAAGCCAGCATTTCTTGCCAGGACCTGGTGGTGGTGGCATGGCCAGACATTTGTTTTCATAAATTTTTCATACGTTGTTTTAGAAAGAGACAGGTACCTAACCTAACCTAACCTATACCTCAATTTCTAATTATTGTATTACGGTTATTTTTTACCTAAAATCAATATTGTTTTCAGTATTACCACTATAATTTTATATAAATTCTTATAAATGTAGTAAAATCAATAAGTACTTAAGTATATTGTTTTCGTGCATATTCCCTTTTGTAAACACAATTTCAGAACTAATCATCAGACTTCATAAATGTTTGTTTGCCTATTCGTTGTAGGTTTAATACTCATGTATGACTTACATATTATCTTTTGAGTCATAATACCCGGTACTTGAGAGCATTGTATGTTATCTATTGGTGGATGTTGATGAATATTCAGTGATGATTGATCTCTAAATGCATGTCGTGGTCGTTATCTATTTACTCATCTGTGACATGTTTTATTTTGCAGAGCACTGGTCAGAATGTGAAATTGACTGTCGTGTATAGGCCCCAAGAGTACAACAAATTCGAGGCCCGCATCAACGAGCTAAAGCAGAGTCATACACTGCTAAGAACATCGCAGAAACGGTCTTTGTATGTAAGGTGGGTTCATTTGTAATCCATTCCCGTGTAGTTTCGTAATTAATATTAATAGAATGTTAATGGTATCTTTATACCAATAGGAATGCAATTAACGTAACATCCACAATTTAAATTTACCTTCCTACATTATTTATAGCTAAGTAACTGATCTTATAAATTTATGAATATTTGGTATTGTGAATATTCATATTCATTTATTGCATCGTAAGTGTACAAATAGTTGTTTACAATTAATTAGACCCAACTATTAGGGTATTGCAATTTTAGTAATTCTATACAACTTATAAGAAAGTTAATTTTTTTTATATAGATATTATTATATTATATTTATATATAATATAGATATTTTTCAATACAATTTATAAAATAATTTATCATGCCAAAACAAAGAAAATTGTCAACAAAAGAGAACAATAAATTATTATTTCCAGAAATTCTATGTCAAATTAAGATAAGAGAAATAAAAATGACAATAAATAAATTAATGCCAAATAATAACTACCTACTTACTGTAATAATTTTTCGTCAAAATATTCTTTTAAGGTGTAATATGCTATTTCAATTAGAAATTTATTTATTTCATTTTCAAACTTTTTACCTTGGAGGGCTTTTAAGATTTTAGTTTATATGATTATATGTATGATTGTGGTTTGTATGATTTATATGGTTAATTCATATGATTGTGTACTTTAATTGCCATGAAATATGGACCATTCCTGTAAAGAGCGAGCCGCGACGCGGCTAGCACAAGATCATTCTCGCGGCGAGAGCTGTAACGCTTCGACGTGCCGATGCGCTGAAAATATTTGCTGTGCCTCCGTATTCGTAAGGACGAAGCGACACAGTTCGTAAATATACGTGCAAGTAACAGCGAGCATCTTGAATTTGACAAATACCATTCTACATGAGTCTTGGTGCTGTTAACATCGAGCCATCGTTTTTGCAAGACGAATACCGCGTGCACGTCGGTCGAGTTACCCCAGAGTATAATTCCATACCGTGTCCAAGCAGCGAATATTGGATACAGTTTTACGATTGCGATATTAGCAGCTTAGTTAACTTTGATGGCATTCGATTCGATTCGATTGTGTGGTTGTGATCAAATATGAAGCTTAATTTGCCGAGAGTTATTAGTCTACTTACTTGCTCGTCCTCAAGGTATTTTGTTTATTTTATGTTTTGACGTATTTATTTGGATGATATTATTTTGTTTCAGAGCACTGTTCGACTACGACCCAGTCAGAGACGATGGTCTGCCATCGAGAGGACTTCCATTCCGCTATGGGGACATCTTACACGTCACCAACGCATCCGACGACGAATGGTGGCAAGCTAGGTAAACTAATTCAGTTATTTACACCCCTGCTTAAACTAAAAAAAAAGTGTTGTGTTTTTATAATTTTTTTTTATAAATAAATAAAAATATGTAATTTGCCAGGGGCGTCTCCCAACACAACCAGTCTTGAGCCAATATAGAAAAAATCGTTAAATATAGTTTTAGAAAGGTTTCGTACATTTTAGTTCACCGATGAACCAGATTGGTGTATTGACATTCTATTAAAACTGTGATGAAAAAAAAACGATTGAAATTCACAAACATTTAAAAAAAAATCCTTTTTGGCTTAGCCATGATGAAGTAAAGATTCCTAAAAGGCCATACATAGAGTAGCAGAGCACAAACAAGGGCGCCATTATTTCAAGAACTGGCACTGTTATTGATTGAACCTATTTAATATAGTCAGGCGATTTGCCAGTACTTGCCATTTTCAATTAGTTTTCACATCACATCTAGAATTTAACAACTAGTGATTTGACTAGGCTATGTAATTTATTGAGATTATAGAGTCGTCGTACTAAACGATCTAAATAGCAGACCGTATTTTAATTTGTGACCATGACATTTGAATTAGTGACAATTGTAAGGTGCATTTTTCGAGAATGTCCTAAAATCTGAAAATCGGAGGATCAACATTATTTGTGTCATCTGAACAGTTGAATTCTACCGCTAGAGTTTTATTAATTACATCACTGTACGTCCTGTGTAAAATCCGCAAACAGGTCACATTTTTAGGTCTAGTTAACAAAAACACCCGATTTGCACACGTTTTAAACAAATCCTGCCACGGATTGCACTGCAGAAATCAAAAAGATATACATCAAATTAGGTCCGTTAGATACCTATCGGTTTAATCGGACCTACATGTATCACATCCTGTCTCAAGCGGCAGATAATAATAGTGACAAAATCTGTACTTTGTCGCACGTAGCTGTTGTGTGCGTAGGACGGCAGTATAATGGGGGTTAGTAATAAGGGTAATTTGTATATGGAGCTTCAAATTATCGCTAAGTAATGGTATTTAACCGTCAAAAATTGTTCCGTGTTATTTAAGATTTTAATGCTTTTATTTGCATATTAAGAAAAAAAATTGTGCGTTGCCTTTACGCGCGGCAGACAATTAAACAAAAAATATCTATATTTATATATGCTAAGAGTCTTGTGGCAACAAAGTAAAATATGTTTCCAAATAAAACCCACGCTTCACACGGTTCAAACGTGAAAGCCACAAACGCCGCCACAAGAAGCGCTCCCACAAACGCCGCCACTCCTGGCTGGCCCGCTACAGCTTCTGGTGGCGTTTGTGGTTGTTGTGCGTAGGCTTTGACCCACTCCGAAATGAATAACTAGCTACGGCCTTTGCCAACCCGTAACGAGTACAGTGTGTGTGTGTGTGTGTGCAGACGGCTCGACAAGACTGAGTCGGACGCGATCGGCATCATCCCGTCGAAGCGGCGCTGGGAGCGAAAACAACGCGCGCGCGACCGCCAGGTCAAGTTCCAGGGGCAGGGCACACCCGTCAGTGCGGTGAGTATACTCATACATCGATGGTCCAGAACAGGGTTAATGACCCCACGTACCCCTGTTGAACTTCCCAGACAACAGCGAACCCCTAACTACGAAAAAAAAAGAAAATCTAGCTGTAGAAGAAAATCTTTTTTTTTTAAATTTGATTGAAGTGAGGAATACTACTATTCATGTGATGGATGGGCTTGTTTCTTGTCGCAAATTAGTCCATTTTAGTTTAATTCTGACTCAAAATCAAGTCGGTTTCCGTATTTAGTTTTTATCATAACCAGGTGTGCTGGTGTGTAATCCCGCCGCCATTACGTAATTCTTATCGCGAACCTCCGACCTTCAAATGGTACCGAAACCGAACCGAACCTCTCGAGTAACCCTGGTCTAGAAGACAAACATGCTAATTACAGACCAACCAATTTTTCAGAAGGACTGTTATTTATGATTCAAAACTTCTAGATACTAAACTTAAAACTATACATAGTAATTGTGTAACAACATTAGCATGTCTTTTTACAAAAAAATCTGTTTAAAAAAATCAACGAACTGTTAGAATAAAAAGGATTTTGTGTTTAATGATTAATTACTAAGGTAATTATTTTGGGTCCATTTCCCGTCAGACGTTATATTAAATTAATATTTACTTTATTATTTATCTAATTGTTACACGTTATGTTAAGTTAATATAATTTCGTTAAAAAGTAATGTCAAGAATGCTTACAATATTCGAAAACGGACATTTTTACATTTTGTCACGTGAAAACCTGTGTGTCACAAATACAAATATTTAGTGTTATCACCAGTGATCGGATAGGTAGATTGATTTGATGTACTTCGGTAGTGCTAGCATAATATGGATGTTTTTTAAACTGATACAAAGAAATTTCGAAATCCGAGATGCATGTCCATATTAACATCCAATGTTTGAGATCATTAACCCCAAACCAATCTACCTATTCCGATCACTGGTTTTCACATGTAACAACAACAGGAAAATTATGAAAAAAATATATATGTAAAGAAAAGGTTGCATGAAGCCGCTGGATGCAGGCCACTTCCAAACGGCCAATCTGGAAATCACTGGGGGAGGCCTATGTTGAGCAGTGGATGTCCTATGGCTGAAATGATAATAATTAATGATAAAGGAAAATTCTATTCCTAAATAATTGAATAAACTAACAAAGTGGTAATGAAACACAAAATGTTTCCCTTTCCCTTGCACTTGAATGATGGTAAAATTACATTAGGGAAGCACAGACAAAGCTTATCTCAGATGGCGCTAGCGTGTTTGGTCTTGTCAACAGTTGTCAACTAATGTCCACGCCAATGCCAAAGTTCGTTTTTTTTCTGTGCTCGCTAGTATGACGCGAGTTCGACACACGTTCGACAACTTATCAAAACCTTTATCGTTGTGATTATTTGATCAGTGGCAACAGAGACAGACGGAACCATTGATCAAATAACGACTGCAGACAAGACCAAACACAATGCGACATCATGCGATGTTACCAACAATATTTTACAAATTTACATTGTGATTGAGAATAATTTATTTCTAGGATTTTTAGTGGTAAAATTTTTTTAATTTCATATTGCAACTATTACAGAGCCAGTCGACATTAGAACGAAAAAAGAAGACTCTGTCTTTCAGTAGAAGATTCCCTTTCATGAAGAGCCGAGAGGACGGCAAATCTGAAGACGGTTCAGATCAAGAACGTTAGTAACTAACCACTCAACTAAAATTACACATCACATCGACAACCAGTCAAAGAGGTCGTCCATTGACCACGTGAGGCTTGAAAAGAGGGGAGGAGGAGTTCGGAAAAATCACGAAATAGCACAAGGGAAGAGGGGAAGGGGTGTGTAGGAGATATCACGTAATTTATTTTTTCTCGCAGTTGCAACGGGTATTATACTTACTTTTCCATAGTTAAATTATACCTGTATTTAAAGATAATGTTCTGAAATTTTCTAAGATAAAATGTTACCAAAAACCGACGTCAAAACACTAAAAAGCTAGAAATAATTTTAACACGTAAGTACCTAATCAGCTACTTTTGGAGTCGGTGCAACGAAAACATTCAAATTCTGATCAGCTTGCACCGACTCCAAAAGTAACTGATTAGGTACTTACGTTTTAAAATTATTTCAAGCATTTTAGTGTTTTAGTCGGTTTTTTTTTAGTTAAATTTCTTTATTTCATCTATTTTTAGTGATAAATCCTTATCTAACTAAACACCGATTTCATCCCCTTTTTTCTTACCCTAAGAGCATTTTTTTTTCCGAAAATTTTTACCATAGTAACTTTGAAGTATTAGCTATTCAATAAAAAAAGACACATCAGAATCGGTGTACATTTGTCGAAGATATTTGGTAACAGATACAAGAATCACAAACCAAAACATTATTTGGGTATATATTTTGTTATTTTCTCAAAAACTGCTAAATCAATTTCGAATAAATGTATATTATATTTATATTTAGGACCACCTCTAAAGTTTGATCTACCAAACCAAAAAAGAATTATCAAAATCGATTCATAATTCGCGGAGTAATCGCGTAACATATACACAAAAAAAAACAGTCCAATTGAGAACCTCCTCCTTTTTTGAAGTCGGTTGAAAATACACGATATTTTTTGGTTAAGAAGTTGCTAAAAACATGACGTGATTAATGGATGACCCCAAAGATATTCGTTCTACATTGTAAAAAACAAAAAAAAATACTTTCGTTAATATTTGTCATAGTTATATTTATTTACTGTAACGATGAATATATTGCATAATACAATCACATGTGAATAACACTCATCATAGTCTATAGAGATACCTGTGTTAACATCCGCCAAACCTTTGCTTACAAACCGCCGCGCCGTCGAGCACACGGCATAATTAATAAAATAATTTTGTTACAGCTTTCATGCTTTGCTACACGCAAGAGGACACTAACGCGGACGGTAAGTGCACACCCTGTATACTTATATTCTTATTACATTCGCTATTTTGCTGTTTATTGTACGTAGGTCATTACATTACGCAGTTTTTTTTCATGCGGCTGCCAATAACCACTGTATTCAAAGTTAGGTGTTTTACATCGGAGCTATCTGCTTGTTCTAACCACAGTACTTTTTACCCCACCGACGTTTTCGAAGTGAGTTGCGCTCTGTCCGTAATTGGTATCTGCTTGATGAAGATTTTAGGATGTCGCCTTGAAGCGGGTAGGCGGACAACAATGTTTCGATGATGGTGCCGAAATAATACATTGTCCATGAGACAATACAGACGTTCTTGCTTCTTCAATCATGATAAATAAATAAAATTATTTGTTTGCACACTGTCACGTCTAGTTATATCTTACATCAACTAAATGAGCCAACTTATTGAATATAAATACAAGTCTTCAGTCCGTCTCCCGTGTATTTCATTCATATACAAATTGTATCGGATATGTGTGAGTAAATAATTATCGCTTGTAGTGTATATGGAGAAGCATGGTGATGCCTATATACATAGGTTTAGCATATTATCCAGTATCAGCATAAAATGTCGCTTGTTGGATAATATGATGTGAGCGACTCGATGACAGCTATTGTAAATCATTACTATGTGTGTTAGATAGTTCTAATTTTATTTTGTCAATGCCTCTAATGCCTCACAACTCTGTTTCGAAAACATGTTTTTTTTTGTCTTGATAAACATCTGATATAATTGGCTATGTATTTAGTTTTTTTTTGTTTTGATAAATAAAATGTAACAATTTGTTAGTATATAGCTCAGTAGTCTATTTTTTTGACCTGCACTGGCCACATACAATTACTGTAGTGTAAGTGCTATCTTTCTTAGGGAACAATGTTGTGGGGCGAGAGCTTAGGCGATACGAGTTGGTGTTACACATGTAGTAAATGTTGACTAAGAATGGGTCGCAGCGAGCACACGGTTTGGTTTGAACACATTCGGCCGCCGTCCCGTGCTTCTAGTTGCCTTCCGTGCCAACGTACATGTTAACATCCTTCTGTTTCCAACGATAAAGTATTTTTATTTGCTCTTTATGTTCTCAAGCGCTATTCATGACTGTAGCGAGCTGCTAACGAAACTACTCGTGATAACGAACATCCAGGCGGCAATGTTGTAACTTCTCCATATCACCTCCCCGTCGTTTACACACTGAACTATTCCCAGTTCCGGGTCCATCGACGGACCTCATCCATATCGCAAAATATTTAATAAATTTATGTAACGTTAATTTTTCTACGTGTAGGGGAAATCTTGTATCGAGTGGAACTTCCCATGATGGAGGAGATAACGCTCATTTATCTCGAGGACGAGAGTAAGTTTTGGGAGTGAGGCGTAGCTTGCGAGTGCCGTAGCCGATACCTTACCTCCCGCATTCTGGTTATGATCATCAATTAGAAACGTAGTTTTCATTTCAATAACACTCCAGTTTTTTTATTATTTGTCATTCTTTCTTTATGTTCAGTCGTTTCAATTCATACAACGCGACGATTCTAATAGCCTCTCCGCACTCGAAAGTTATCATCGAGCTCACGAAAGTGTTTGGATCATGTTTCAAAATTGTAATATCACACGCGCTCACCGGCCGCGGCGCTCGGCGCGGCGCTAGTTAGACTCGGGGCCACTGGAAGCACACGAGGACACGCCGCACGCCGCACGCGCCGCACGCGTCACACGCGTCACGCGCCGCACGCGCACACGCGTCACACGCGTCACGCGCCGCACGCGCACACGCGCCACCGACGCGCTTACCGCACGACTGCATAGAACGCGCGCCTGCGCCACGAGCATGCTCAGACGATTCGATCTCACGACATACTTCATTCGAGCTTGTTTTCAGTTTTCAGAATTACGCTGTGCTGGTTTATATTAGAGTTAGTTTTGTCGCTTCGGATGTTTAGTGGGGAGCTGTGATGATTACCACCCTAGCAGATCGCTGGTGTACTGTGTACATTCGCTTATTACACGTTTTCTTAATAAAGCATTGTACAGCTATCGGTCAGGATTAAGTAATCGTTAAACCATATTTCAGTATGTTTTAATATGGCAGAATGGTTACGAATATGTTTTAATAATTATTTAATTCTGGCCCACACTAAAGATGGACGTTGTAATAGTATGTAAAGCATGTAATATCCAAAACATTGTGCTAGCTTTAGAGGCAGATATTTAAAGAATTCTTAGTATCCGAAATTGACTTATCGGTTATAGTATTTACAAAATAGTTTCTTATAATTTTATAGTTGATGTACACTATAGTATAGAAGGCGCTGCAACAGTAAAGATGCTTGTATTACTTTTGTGACATAGTATATTTTCGCTTTTATAAAAACAATATTTATATGATGTAATCAATCTGTAGTATTAGCACAAATGACTAAATAGCTAGGTACATAATATGGTGTCAGGTATAGCGTGCGCTATATTTATACATATGTACTTATTTATTGAATTTCTGTGGCTATAGCTATGCCAACAAAATAATTTGTTGACATATTTTACAGAATGCTCTTATGATGTTCCTCATTTTCTATAAATAGCATAATCAGGTAATAATAGCACTCAAATACCTGCACGCTGATAGAATGTTGGGCACTCATCGCACCTAGTTGACGAGTTTCATACTTACATTCAATGCGGGTAGCGGGTTCTGTAAATTAATTCCAACGTATTCAAAGTTTCAGAAAAATCCATTATAACATTTCAACCATAAAAGAACTAGAGCAGAAAGGTTTGATTAGTCAAACTTAGAGTTCATTAACTCTGCTTGGATGTGAGAGATGCTATGTGTGGTGGTGTTTGCAGGCCAGGACGAGACTGTGTTGTCCTATGAGACGGTGCAACAGTTGACGATCACTTACACGCGGCCCGTGATAATCCTGGGCCCGCTCAAGGACAGGATAAACGACGACCTAATATCTGAGTTCCCTGACAAGTTTGGCAGTTGCGTTCCGCGTAAGTATTACTGTCTTTTTTTTTAATTTATCATGTAAATTTAATAATAAAATAAGGTGAAGTTTTTGTCATCAAAAACTTCACCTTTCTCTTTTAACGTAAACTAGTTGTAATAAATATACAATTTGGAGTTAGTTGTTTCTGATAATTATGAATTTGTTAAAGGCTTTTGGCGATTGAAATCTACACCAAATTGTAAAGTCCTAAAGCCCCTAAACTTATTACTAAAGGGTAAAACATTTTTTCTCTAAAGTTTGCAATCAGCTGTAGAGGGCCTAGTGTGATTTACTTGATAGTTTTTGACAGCAACATAAACGAAGATTAATATCGTCTTCTACGATAAATGAAGCATCTAATTTTGAAGTTGTTCAAATATTAAACTATAGAGATCGGTGACACAAGCTGACACGGGCTGCCATTTTGAACCGTATGACATAAATGTTAGGGTTTAGTTGAAATTATTATCTTCTCAGTCGTCTCTAAGTCGGCGAGTGAACATTTCCCATAGTGCACGGTTTGTGTTCGCAGACACGACCCGGCCGCGGCGCGACTACGAGGTGGACGGGCGCGACTACCACTTCGTGGCGAGTCGCGAACAGATGGAGCGCGACATACAGAACCACCTGTTCATCGAGGCCGGCCAGTACAACGACAACCTGTACGGCACCTCCGTCGCTTCCGTCAGGGAAGTCGCCGAGAAGGTAATACAACACATTGTCTTGGTAGCGATAAAGATTATCAAAAGTTTTTGTGCCGTGTCGACACGATCTTACAGGTTGGAGTGTGCCGCAGGTGGTATTAATAAGTTTTTTTCACACTCAGACTTATCGAAGTCTACAGACATTTTGAACCCTTAGCCCAGGGAACTCGTTATTATTATTCGGTTTCAATCAATCGCTTAAAAAGTTATTTTTATTATTATAATAAGGAATTGCCGTTCCGAGCTTCAGACTTTACAACTGTTGATAATTGAAATGTATTAAATTCTAAAAAGTACAAAAAAAAACTGGTATCGATATTTACGTGGACATTGATCGACAAGACCAAACACGCTGGCGCCATCTGACACTAACTTTACCTGTGCTACTATACTATCAATTTGCTGTCGAAGGTTTCTGAATCGGGGCTCAGATCCGCTTGCTGTAGCGTTCAATGGGGGCGGTCCTTATCCAGCACTGAACTTCAGAGGCTAATGCTGATAATAATGATGAGTCGAGTTATACTTAGTCTGGCCATAAATACTGTTACAATTAAAAATTAACAAAATATTACATTTGAATTTGGAAATTGTCATTTTTATATGATTGGTCATTAAGTTTTCTCATTTTGGCGCAAATACATTGTACAATATTTTGCGATATTAAAATTGAGTGGGGTGATAAAGAGAACCGAATCGCTGTGATTGCATTACACAAAGTAAGTATGGAGCCAAATGCAATTTTTAAAACTCTCCATACGCTTGGTATGAGTAAAATGTTTATGTACCGGGCTATTAATAGGTACACTGAGACCAGGGGCGTGCATTGGTTTCGGATGGGGGTAGGCTGTGAGTAAAAATTGAGTAAGTTTGCGTGAAGCAGTAGGCGATCTCGCGGCAGCCTAACATTGGTTAAATTGCACAGGAACGATCTAAGTTGCGCGCTTTAGTAAGGAATAAGTATAGGTAGACGACAAAATGGTTACAGAATATTTATTGTTTATTGTTGAATACGTAATTAATAATTATGGTTAGCTGTTCTGTCAGTTTTTTATGAAGGTAGGCTCTGCATAATAGCCTATATGGGATGCACGCCCCTGACTGAGACCTCCTCTGTTTGTGTCAGAAAAAGATCTGGCCGTCCACGTTGTAAGCGTACGAAAAAGGTGGTCAAAGATTTTATTTCGGGAGATGAAGATAGCACCTAGAACCATGTCGCGTATTTTAAAAGATGACTTAGGACTTGCAGCCTATAAGAGACGTACTGGTCATTTCTTAACTGATAATTTAAAAAATAATGGGGTGGTAAAATCAAAACAACATTTTAACAAACAAAATGTGCTCAAAGCTCTAAGGAAGCTTCCCAATTAATCGACAGAGTGCAAGTGGGCACTATCCGACTTCAGTGATGGTTTGGTGGGGTATTAGCTATGAAGGAGTGACTGAGCCATACTTTTGTGAAAAAGGTATCGAAACATCGGCACAAGTGTATCAAGATACCATTCTTGAGAAGGTAGTGAAGCCCCTTAACAACAGCATGTTCAATAACCAAGAATGGTCCTTCGAGCAAGACTCGGCGCCGGGTCATAAAGCTCGGTCTACGCAGTCTTGGTTGGAAACGAACGTTTCGGACTTCATCAGAGCAGAAGACTGGCCGTCGTCTAGTCCCGATCTTAATCCGCTGGATTATGATTTATGGTCAGTTTTAGAGAGTACGGCTTGCTCTAAACGCCATGATAATTTGGAGTCCCTAAAACAATCCGTACGATTGGCAGTGAAGAATTTTCCCATGGACGTGCGTGCGTAGTACGTGCTTCTATTGATAACTGGCCTCAACGTTTAAAGGACTGTATTTCAGCCAATGGATACCACTTTGAATAAGCTTTTTATATTTTAAATTGTTTTATATTTATGTATTAAACTAACACACTGTAAAAGTAACAAATGTTATTTGCAATAGGAAATCATTTTCCTTGTTTCAATATTTATGGCAAGACTAGGTATTTAGTGCAGCGATGGCTTTGAGTTCATCGACTACCAAACAGTTTGCGTTTTATATACCGGTATCAACTCTGTCGAGGCTCTTATTGACTTGTTATTTTATTCTATTTAGAACACGTTTTGCAAAACTCATTAATTTTATTACACGTGATCACGGCAGTCACTATATAAAATACTGCAAAGTATATCGATATAGCAATATCTGTTTAATTGGTTATAGTAAATTTTATTTTGGTGATTGTTTCAGGGCAAGCATTGCATTTTGGACGTTAGCGGGAACGCTATAAAGAGATTGCAAGTGGCGCAACTTTATCCCGTTGCCATATTTATTAAACCAAAGAGCGTAGAGTCAATAATGTAAGTATAATTCCATAACTTTTGTTGCGTTGTAACTTGCCGGTCGAAACCTAGGTCCTGCGCCGACTGTGAAAAGCGGGAACGTCATATCGGACAAATCTGTTATATGTTTAACTTCAAGTGATAATGACACATATGCTTTGGCTATAAGGGCGACTCAGCGACTGCTCTGCCATCTGAACAACATAGAACATGATTTTAAGGTGGCTGAGCAGTCGCTCGGGTAGTAAAAGGACGTGGGTAGCTAGCATTGTAAATTAATAAAAAAACATGGCGGCTTGATTACATCTGACAGTGAGGTTTAGTCACTGGCTTCACCCCTTCGCTAATTCGCACTGACCCGCGTGGTGCAGTTTGGTCCAAACCTCCTCATAATTGAGGTCTGAGCCCAGCAGTGGGACGCTTTTAGACTTATTTAACTTTTATTTTGGGAGTTCCGGACCCGGCCTAAAATGTGTATTTTCTGATCATGTCTGTCTTTTCATAGGGAAATGAATAAGCGAATGACCGAAGAACAAGCGAAGAAAACTTACGAACGCGCGCTCAAAATGGAGCAGGAATTTGCTGAATATTTCACTGGTATGTATTGAAATATAACCCATGCAAAGCCATTATAAAAGTTAGCTTCCGGAAGCTAGAATTATTTCGAGGTCAACTTACCCTTTTTACAAACCACAGGTTCTGTGTTTATATACCGCTACTACTATTCGTGTAAATTTGGCTTTATTGTGATGTTACCATGTGCAGTTACAATGAGACTGACTAATTTCGTGTAACCACTTCCATGTTTTCGCCATAATGTCTCAATCGTGATGGTTTCAAACCACGTTTTTGGAGACGTGGTGCGTTCCGCGGCGCGTCAAGCGACCAATTCCAACGTATAGCCATGTATAGAAGCGTTCATTTAGTCGTGTTTAGCGATTGCCTGCGATATAGGCTATAAGGTATCCCCTTTGAAGATGTGGAATGCCGAAAACACAGCGCGTCTCATCAAGGAAAATATAATTACTATGTTAAAGAACCCGGACTCCCTTACATTGGCCAAAATCAGTCAGTCGGGTGTCCCGTGGTAAAATAATTACTCGCGTCTCGCAATTTATGTTTTTGGTCCTAACGTTAAAATGAATTACCCGATTATGACGCGTTTTTCGAAATTTTATGAAAGGAAGCAAAAATGTTAGAAATTTTGTGTGAACAAGTTTTTTCCATTCGCTGGCGAAGATGACAGCTCGGCATATATGTTTTTTATATGGACTCAATCCCGCTCTATATGCAGAGCGGTGATTCTGCCAATGTCGAGGATATAGTGTTCACAATAAATAACGGGTGTTTAGTTTATAATATTGCTTTTCTTAGATTCAGTGAAGGCTACTCTTTTCGTAGAAGCAGGTTTCAAGACGCTATCGGGTCTAAAGCAAGTTGTCTTGAGACAAGTCACTTGACATTCGATGCGGCGTTGAATACAATTATATTTCAAGTTTTAGGTCTTTATCACTTCACCAAACATTAGAACACAAACTACAACAAACTTGCACTCTGTAGCTCTTTAAATGGTAAATAAAAACCCCTTAAAATAGTTCGACCATGCTTTTCGTTCGACCCCCACCGAATCGGCATATACCCATGCCTTTGCCCGTGCCTTTAAAGTTGAATGTTGTTGCAGCGGTAGTGACGGGCGACACGCCGGAGGAGATCTACGCGAAGGTGAAGACGGTGATCACGGCGGAGAGCGGGCCCACGGTGTGGGTGCCGCGCCGCGAGCCACTGTAGCCGCCCGCCCGTGCCATACCGCGACTGAACTAGTACCTATATAGTGCCTCGAGTTCACGACGCATTACACGCCTCTTGTTTTACAGATGCACCTCTGCGACTAGGGTACGAGACGAGACAATGTTCATTGAGAAACTCCTTTATAACGGCATCGCTGATTAATCCAACTCGTGTACTTAATTTAGACAACAAATATTTAGACGGTTAGCTTCAGATGAGTCGTGAAATTGTCTTCTACCCTATTCGCTGATAGTGAACCGGGTAGTACCCCGCGCGTATGTCGGTCACCAGTAGACTAGGCGACGTAAGCAATATCGTTTGTAGCGAGCGGCCGCGCGCCCGCTCGTTAAATAGTCATGTGATGTTAAGAAGTCGACTTATTTATTAAAGATCAGATTTTACTAAATAAACGCTTGATAGATACCCTATCCGAGTTTGTTTAGCTTAAGAGATTATTTCAACTTAAATGTAAATTTTCACCCGTGAAATTGTTGACCAGAAAGATAATATAACGCGTTCACTGTAGAAGCTTTACGTTTAATGTGCGAATCTTATCTAGTGACGATCGTATGCGATGTATTATAATTTTAATAATTTTCACGATCCACTATTGTGCTTCAAATAACTATGTAAATTTATTGTATATTGAATAAATTTAAAAAATGATATAATTCATGTTAATTTACTCAGGTTGCTAGATACATTTTGAATCTTCGTCAGCATTAAGAGTTTAATATTAATATTATATACGAATAGTGAAGTTATCGTATGTGACGAATCACGGTGCACCGGTGACGTTAAATTGCTAATATACCTACTAGTTGTATAGTGTATGACGCTGCGTAGTCGAACCCACCTCACGCATGGCTAGGCTAAGACGTACATAATCAGGATTATTTGCTCAAGCGGCAATCTATAATGTAACCATTGAATCTCATGACATGTTCTGCACACCGATGTCCCCTTGACACGTTAGATGAGGTGCAAAGTTGTTTGTTGATCATTTTTATAGTAAGCAATTGTGTTATATGGTGTGGAATGTCTCACCAATTTAATAGTGTTTGACATTTATTTATTGAGAATTTTATTTTCTTACGGAATAATGACGAGTGCCCATCTGCAAATATGGTGCGAGACGCGAGCATGAAAGCTTTAGATTCAATATTTTTGCTGTTACGTCAACTTATTATCTTCTTGATGTTGACTGCATATCTATGCATGCAATATCAGAAACTATATTATGTCACCATGTATTGTTTTGTACTAAAAATTAAATCGACTATTATTTAATTTTATAGTTGTTTGGATGCACTTGTAATTTTAATAAAAAGATGATTTTTGTAACGCGTTTTATGTACTTAATAATATAATAATGAATATGCAAGGGTAGTCTGAAATTGTATTGTATTCTAATTATTTTATGCATGACAAACAATTATGAATAATAGGCAAATTTTCTAAGTCGGGAATCACGACTAGCTTGATTTAACTTATCATTTTTGTCAACTAAATGAGGAAGGTACCAAAGATTTTTTTAGACATCATCATAATGTTATTATGTATTTTGGTCGATTATTAATTTTATTGGAAATGAAAGTAAATGCTGGTTGTGATTCTTAGACTAAACTTAAATTGTGTAAATAATAAAATTATTTTATTTTAAGTTTATACACTTGTGTATTAACAATATTTTATTATGAGAATGGTTTATTTTAATAGCTATTTATTTTATTGACTAAGTAGGTACTCTATTTAATTAATCAAGCGTGTTAATCTGTGTATATTTAAGTGTAATTAATGTATTTTTATCTAGTTAACGTTTACCACATCAGAATAATACCCATATTTGCAGATGTACAGTGTTTATGAGTTAGTGATGTTCAATAGAATAGTTTGAATAAAATTATTTACGTTGAAAATTCTATTGTTGTTTTCTTAATGGTTCTCTTTTATATAAAACTAGCTGTCCCGTCTCTTCGCCTAGCATACTCACATCGTAGCGGTAATTCACGAATGCCAATAATTGATTCCTAAATAGTTCTAAATAGTACCCAATGGAAATAAAAAGTTCCCTTAAACTTACGTAATTATAGCCATAGTTTAGTGAGTACGATAGGGTTCGCCTAGCGTACTCACCTCTCGTGGCAAAACTAAACAAGCTATTAATATAATTCATACAAAAAAAATAGTGTATAAATAATGCCCAAAGGACAGAAATAATGCCCTTATAATGGGCTAGTTTCCTAAAAAAATCTAATTAATCCGTCATTTGGATTAACAGAAAATATTGTACACGTATTTTTTCTTTTCTCAATCAAACAAAAAAATATGGAGATATAGCCCATTGATTTAAAAAGTAATATATGTCTGATATAGCCCGTTAAAGTACCGCATAACGTCACGCCTTGCGACACTTCAGCAAGGCGTGACGTCACGTGCTCACTTTGATGCGCTTTATCTTCGCTGTAGATACAATTTAACGCGTCGGGAGACATTGATTGCGACGTCAAAGCACGTATTGCTGCTGCGTGGGCCAAATGGCGAGAGGTGACTGGTGTCATTTGTGACCCCAGAATGCCGTTTAAGCTGAAAGGACAGATCTATAAGTCCATCATTAGGCCTGTCCTATTATATGGCAGCGAAGCGTGGCCGCTACTTGAGCGACACAAGCAGGAGCTGCGTGTCACAAAGATGAATATGCTGCGGTAGATGTGCGGAGTCACGCGGAAGGACCGCGTGAAGAACTTGCGCAGTCGCCTACGCTGGTACGGCCATGTTTTGCGGAAACCGGCAAGCTACGTAGGAAACAAATGTCTGGCTATGCCGCCACCGCCAGGTCCTGGCAAAAGGGGTAGACCCAAGAAATACTGGCTTGTGAGGGCTAACATGCGAGGCAATGATCTCACAACTAGAGACGCTCAAGATCGCACGAATTGGAGGAGTAAATCAAGGAAAGCGGACCCTGGGCTCCAAAGCAATGGCTTTGGACGCAACCGGGATTTACCGTATAGGTGAAGAAGAAGACACACAGGACAGCGGCAACGGCTCGGGTTGGGAGTACGGCGCGGCTGGTCGGCGTTCGTAGAGCGGCGACGGGTAAAAAAAGAGATATTTGCGGTACTTTGAAATATTGTTTTGTGTTTTATAAGAAATAATAACTAGTATTTAGATACAACAGGAAAAACTTCAACATATATTAATTTCCACATCCTATATCCCGTATTTTCGCCAGAAAACTTTTCCAAAAACACCTCTTTTACACGTGTATTCTCCTTACCCTACGCCTTAAGTAAAAATGTTTATTCCAAATTATACCCACGCTTCGGGAATGTTTTGTAGTTGGGTTTAGTCTGAGGTCCATTCATGTCACAAGAAATACGTGGGTTCTACCAACAAATAGCTTTGCGGGTTTCCTTATTGCTAGCTCAAAACCTAACATATTTTAGGGGAACTGAAACTATAACTAAAAATACCACATATAAGTTGTTACAAAATGTCCTTATATTTCATCCATTACAACAGTAGTCTTTTCTGAAACATAAAGACCGTCTAAGAATTTTCTGATATCCTTATTCTTGACAGTTGTAGACTGCTGGATAAGAGCTGCAGAGCTGGAGACATCTTCTAATGAGTTTCCTTCAATAATAAGCTCATCCTTTTGCTTGGGAGAGTTGAAAACAGTCACACCAGGTGCCATCTTTACCCTCCGGATGTATTTTTCACCCAAGAAGTTACGGATTTCAATGATGGAGTTGCCCTCAGTGGTGACACAGTTGATGGGGAAATGAGCATATACTGCTCTCATCTTGTATTGGAAACCCTTGGTCACACCTGTAATTGAAAAATTGAGTAAATTATAATGCAGCCTTCAAATTATTCACATAATTACAACTATGTAAGATTCTTTATTCAACCTAAATCTGTTTATCGACTTATAAAACACTAGCTGTTGCTTGTGACTTTGTTCGCATGGTCTTTGTTAGTCTAAATTAAGACCACGCAAACCAGGTAAGAAGCACCATCTATAGTGACAGTATCTAGCATCCCTCAGCAATAGTACATTTTTCCTGGATATAAAATACCCAATCTTTAACAAACATCCATCAATCCAAACATTCACATATATACTATTAATAAAAAGTAATATAATTCTGTCATATTTATTGACATCAAACATGCTTCAGTTTGATCAGAGCCATGCTTCACTAAAATTTTCTAATAAATCTTTTAGTGTTTATAGTTAACTCTTTTCACGACACTGACCCAGACACAATAGAAGAAAGGGAAGATAGACAGGGTTAATACATATTTAGAGTAAATCTAGCCATAAGAAGGTTGTGGATGTTGCACAAGTGCAGTGCATTGCACTTGCTTCTATTGCATCTGTCTGGTATTACAAAAGCAGAACATTTAACATTATTTTATGATTTATTAAAATTTAACTAAATATAGGTTAAGCACTAAACAATTTTTTGATTAAAACTGAGAGTGATATGTCTTGGAGAAGCATTGCCACCTATTTTATTTAAGCAAATCAACATATTTCTTTTGTGGCCAAAACTTTTTAACACTGGGTCAAATAGTTTCACAAAATAAAATGTTGTTATTACCTACTTCAACAAGAAAAAGACTAACAGAAGCACTAATGAAACAAGAGAGTTGAAATAGGTAAAATGAGGTACTTAATTGATAATTATCATTGATAAAAAAATTTTGTCTATTAGGATTAATGTTTTTTTTTTTTCATAAATAACAGAAGCAACCCTACTTCAGCTCTATAATTGTCAAAAGCTAGGATACATTTCACTACAACATAAAACAATTTGGATGGTGTGGCATACTATTGGGAGTATGAAAAGTTTAAAACTTGGGTATTGGGTAAGAGACACATTTATACCATCACCAAAATGTGCCTGCGCAGCAAAATAAAATATATTGTCTCATTTTGCAGGGCTAAGTGGTTACATAGTTTATTGTAGTAAACTCTAAAAACATTGCCTTATATCATAGTTAATGTAATTTGATGTTATTTATCTATCAAAGAATGTGTAACATTAAATAGTAAATATGCAAAGGAATTGGATGGATATTTACTAATGTTTATGTCAGTTTGTAAGGCTAAGCTAGAGCCTCGTACCTACAGATATTCTGGATGGGCTGGGTTAGCCATGGAAGAAGGCACTGAGATACACAGTTTCAATGTCTTACCTTTGATCATATTTTCAACGTGTGAGCAAACTGTCCGTACAGCGGCGAGCTCTTTCTTTGATCCAAACCATTTCTCCACTTTGAGGAGCCGTGAGTTCACCATGCGAATGTCCACAGCCAAGTGCTTGAAGTTCCTTTTCAGCACACCGCGCGGTCCTTTTACCGTCACCAACCGCGACTTAACGTGAACTGTAAGTCCCTCAGGGACCGACACTTTTTGGTTAGCAAAGATTTGCTTCATATTGAGGCCTAAAAATATAAAAATAATAAGTTTCTGTTGATAAATGAAACTAACCTCTATTGTTTGACAACTTAGTAAGTACGGGACATTACAAAACTTTTGACTGAAATATATATTAACACGTATGTGAAACAATATCGATAGCCTAGCGTAATCACTAAAACACTGTTACATCAATAATTTCATACGATTAACATGGATTTTTCATAACAAAACCACCTACGTTCTTTGACACAAGAAGCCGGAAAAGACTGGAAAATGTTGCCATACCATTAAAATTAATATAGAAATTGCGTTCAGAAATTACAATGAATGAAATAAACCTAAAAAACAATACCATTATTCACAATAGCGTTAACCGTTATTTTTGCTAAATCCTCTTCTGTTCTACTTCTGAACTAATTCGCAGTAGGCGCCGCAAGCAAGCTAGGCAGGGGCTTGGCAGCTTTATCATCATCATCATCATTTTAGCCAAAGGACGTCCACTGTTGTAAATAGGCACAATTGCCTTCAAGATTGGCCGGTTAGAAGCGGTCTGCATTCAGCGGCTTTTTGCAACTTTATCAAGTCGTCTGTCCACTCAGTGGGTGGACGTCCTACGCTGCGCTTGCCAGTACGTGGCTTCTATTCTCTAATCATTTTTATACTTAACGACGTTATGAATGAATATCATCATTTTAACTACAGGACGTCCACTGCTGAACATAGACCTCCCCCAGTGATTTCCAGATTGACTGGTTGGAAGCGACCTGCATTTAGGAAAAAAGCAGAAAAAAACGAAGGTCATATCGAATGCCTATGTTGCGCCTAAAGCTGCTGACAAACGGCGACGGACGCGTCCCTGGGCGCGTCTTGACATTGTGAGGTCAAACGCTGTCATTGGTCGATTCTTTCGTCAACTTCGCCAGCCGACAGGGTCTAAAAAATTTCGACCCGACCACTTGGACAGTTTTTACGAACCTGTTATTAATCTCGTCCACTGACTCGCAATTCTCCAGGCATTAAAAGCGATTAAGCAACTCGAGCTGAAAGCTCTCGGGGCAGTAAACACTTCTTTAAATATAGACATGAATTGTGGTGTTATTATTGGAGTCTGACTAGTGAAAGTTGGCACTAGAAAAGAGCGGCAATTTCAAAAATCTTTAAGGTGTAAACACTGAATTTCATGGACAAAATCAACTTGATACTTCTGATTATCATTCTTTTTTTTTAAAAATGCGTATGGCATTGCTCTTGTACACTTTTCAAAATTTTAATGAAACAAAATTGACAAATCATTGTATATTTTTTATTCCTTATAACTAAAAACCAAAACATAAATTGAACCGCATTAAAACAAATAATTAACACTATTCCACCAGAAGATTCATATCCAAAATCTGAAAGTAATAAAATTTCTCTATATTATACAAGGTCTAACAAAATCAACTGCGTTCCTTTAAAGGGGGGTATCTATACATCATACTGAATGCGATGACAAAAAATAAGGTATTGTTTTATAGTCATTTTTAAAAGTTATGTTTTCTAACAAAATAAATAAATTAAAATGCAGTCAAAAATGAAACACTCTGTATCTTTCCTTACTCATGCAAACTGTAGTTCACAGATGGTGTGTACGTACACAGCGCACACCAGCATTTTATTACCAAAGATCGTTGTGTGCATCACCCTTGTCAAACCAGCTGATCTGCGATTGGTCGAGTGGCACAGCTAGGCTTTTTCGCGACCAATCACAGATCAATTGCAACGAAGAATAGCTTCATACACACATGTTAGTACACTAGTGTGTGTAGAATGCACTTTCATGATAATATTGTTTTCGATAACAAACAAAACAAACAATGTCAACTAAATTAATAACCAACATCGTTTTTTTGTTACTTCAAGGCTCTAAGGAAAGATAATTTCTATGATTTATCAGTTAGATTAAATCTTAGTTGTAGGAACTAGGTAGGTATTTACTTACTTTCTTGTAATTGTTGTTGTACGTAATTCGTTATTTACCTCTCGAAGCTCTTTAGAATCACTCCTAGCAGAATGGCAAGGTGGATAGAAATAAAGGAAAATAAAGCGGTTTTAAAACATTTATTAATTTAATTCTGACTCTGAATGACTCTATCACACTTTCACAGGCTTTGGACTAACAAGTAGGTTAGCGTAGTAAATAATTTATCTGACTAACAAAAAAATTAAACAAACAAATCAATGAATCTACGCTTACTTGGCGTGTTTAAGTTCATTAAGAGGTTTACAATCTTTACAACAAATTACATTGATCATAATCACATTACAAAAAAACATTGCACAGCGACGTGCACTTTTACGCGAAATAACAGTCTCTGTCACTTTTTATGTTTTAAAGCGTTCACACGGTTTGCAATAAAATTCGCTGTCGTTGTTGTGTCGCACTTTCAATGTTATAATCACCTTCACAATACACTAAGTCCTACACTTAGCCCCACACATGGAAGCCCAAATGTTCAGGCTACTGCTACATCTAGTCTGAAAATGATCGGGCCGACCTAGGTGGGGGTTCTGTTCAGCCCAATAGTAGGCGCCGCGGCGTAGAGGTTAAACATCCAACCACTGGTGAAGCTTCTCTCGTCCGTCCAGAAAATGTTGCAGCTTTTGCGACTTCTGCAAAACTGGACTCGTAGTGTGAAGTCATGCGGCTTCAGCTCTTGAACTAGTGTAAAATGATACAGGCGCCTGCCCCTCGTCTTGCGTCTCGCCGCAGAATTTGCAATAATGACGCCTGCGCCCATGAGCGCTTGGCGAAGACGGACGCTGCATCAGTCGCGCTTGTGATTGGGTTGCCGATCAAAAATCTGCATCACACTGTCTTCTTATTGAACAGGCTGGCGTGGCCTTCCCTGGTCCCCGACGGCAGGGGCATGCATTGGTTTCAGATGGGGGTAGGCTGTGAGTGAAAATTGAGTAAGTTTGCGTGAAACAGTAGGCGATCTCGCGGCAGCCTAATATTGGTTAAATTGCACAGTAACGATCTAAGTTGCGCGCTTTAGTAAGGAATAAGTACAGGTAGACGACAAAATGGTTACAGAATATTTATTGTTTATTGTTGAATACGTAATTAATAATTATGGTTAGCTGTTCTGTCGGTTTTTTATGAAGGTAGGCTCTGCATAATAGCCTATATGGGATGCACGCCCCTGCCCGACGGGCATAAACAATCTCACTCCAGTCCCTGAACCGCTCACGAAAACGCCCTTAATATCAGCGTAAAGGCGCGCTGCTTTAGCACAAATTAAAGTTGTGATTCTGGTAGCACATAACCCTGTGCAGATAGACTAAATTTTTATACCGATAGGGCAACACACTAAGCACGTGACTGACACCGTTGCGGCGTCGCACACGCACGCCGCACGGAAGCGAATTAGAGACTGCGTGGCGCGGGCGCTCGGGCGGTCGTCCTGCAAAAGCCGAAAAAGCTCAAGCTAGGGATGCGCCTAAGATGGGATCATAATTTAAAGGATACTAAAAACTAAAACATACCGGATAACTGATCGTGAATTGGGAACTGACACCTCGCATTTAATTAAGTATTATGGCGAGGTAACCTACTACTTAAACGAAATCGTGAGTGCGACACAAGTTTTTTTTGTACCTTAGCTTTCAACTCGCCAATCTAGTTAAGTGTGACTCTTGTTTTTAGAGAAAAATTATTTTGTCCAAACCGGTAATAAATGTTCTAAAGTGTCAGTTTAAGACAGACAAAGACTGATAAAACATACAACGACTGAATTTTAAAAGTCACTAAGAATTATTTTTAACGAACTAACTAGGCCATAGCATTTAAACTCGGACATATCGTACTTTATCTAGCAGTTATTTCTTAACTGACAGTCGCAAAATTCCCAATTTTTTTTTTTAAATGCTTATTCACATAACTACTTACTCGAGTTATTGTAAGTGGCAAAAAGGAAACAACTGCGAGAGAAATCAAAACACTAATAACATGTATTACTTACTTAATATGAAATATGCGCTAATATGACTATTTTTCGAAACTCATAAAACATTGTTATCGTCTCAATAACTTAGTTAAAATCAAATAAAATCAAATTTTAGTTTAAACAAAAATCTTAATTAGTAATGTAATGAATGAATGATCCGATCTCGTAAAAAAACTATGAACCTAGAAATCAGATCAAATGTGGCACATCCCTATCTATCCGCATGCACACTTTGATTGACCCCAACACGTGCCCGACACCGGCCTTTCGGCTCGAGCGGCATAGTCAGCAGTTTGCGAGTACGGTAGGGCTTTCACGTTAAATAAATATCTAGGACTCTAGGATTACGATTTTTCTCATTTTTTAAGACTTTTCTCATTGTAATATTGCGACCGGTTAAGAGTTAAATTCTAGGTAAGTTTTGAAGCATTTTTTGAAATGAGTTTGTCCCGTGGTTTGTCAAGTTAATATCAACTTTTATGGTGTCGATTTCATTATCTAGACGACTAGTCAAGAATTAATTACAAAATAGCAAAACCTTTAAATTCCAACAATTTTCCTTAAAAACAATAATAATATCTCAAATGTTGAAACTTAAATAATAAGTAAAATGTATTTCAGTTCCATAAATAGCAAAATCTTTTATTTCCTTACGAATACCTACGATCTTATCTTAGTTAAACAAAATGCTTGTCACCCTATACAAGATACCGACAAACACGGCGGGGTACTTTTGTCGGGGCCACCATTGAATCTTGGTCTTGCTAACTCCAAAATAATTTTACCCCCAAAATTAATTAAAAAATAAAATAGAATTAAAGAAGGCGAGAAATTAGACTTTAATGACTATTTTCAGTTTAAGCAACAGCCATTTTTATTGAAGCTGAATAGACAAGTGCATTGATCGAAATTGTCGTTGTTTCCGCGGTATCTTCGTTCTTTCAAAATTATATGTGAATACGGCTTTGGTTACTACGAAAACTGGTGAGTCGTTGAAGTTTTGTTACGTAAATTAGGTCACAACAACACAGTCACACTCTCCGGTCAGTTCGCGAACAACGCACTCTGCGGTCAGCTGTTCGTAGTATCTTGATCGATTATGAAGTACCGCCAACTTTTGATTCTCTTGTCGTCGGTTCGGTTACGTGACCGCAAAGTAATTCCTAATTCTCTAATTGCGAAACACATAATTCTACTCCAATCCGTAGTGAAAAAAATCCTTATAAAAGAAAACCCACAAACTTTATTTTACCCTAAAATCAGGGTAATTCTTTCATGTTGGTATTTCTGAGTCGCCGTCGCCGCACCGCGCTGTTCTCTTGAGTGTGTGCATGTGTGAGTCACGTTTGCGAATGAGATTGTTATGATCAATATCTCTGTAACTAGCCTGAATTTTTGGCTCAAATTTGGTGAGCCTGCTCAGCTCGATGTACAGATACCCCCATTAAAAGGAATGTAGTTGATTTTGTTAGACCTTATAGATATTTATATTAGTGGTCTGTGTATATGTTTCGTTTTTTGTTGATTTTTTCAAAAAGCGCTAAATCAATTTCGATAAATTTTATATGGGACCACCTCATTTGAAGTATGATCTACCAAACAAAAAAAATCGCGTAACATACATACAAAAAAAACATACATACGAATTGAGAACCTCCTCCTTTTTTGAAATCGGTTCAAAATTACATTAACAACTTTTAAAAATAAAGTATCAAACTTATTGATCCATAGGACAAAAACTAACCTGTAAGCTTGGCAATTTCATCTAACTGTTGTGATAAATTGAAAAATTAAAATTAAAGTAGGTATCAATAATAATATGTCATACTTCAGTCTCTTAAATAACTCTCGCTTAAGCACTTGTGTTATGAATTAACGAAGGTACCACAATATTGTACTTAAACTTAAACTTTAAAAGTGCATTTAAACGGGCGACACACCGCTAACTGTCATTAGCACAAACATAAAGAAACACTGCGGCGCACTCCCCCACGCATCTCTTCGTGAGATACGCCGACAACGCTAGTTGGCGGCGTATCTCCCGCGGGCCGGCAGTCGCGCGCGCAGAATACACACCGCTACTACTCTAATTTGTTGTAAAACTAACCGCATGGGCTCGCAACGACGCATTAGGTAAGGGAAAAAGTATCGATACTTAATTATAACGTAAATTTTTAACATTATCATATTTGAATCGATACTGAATTACCGTTACCTGTATTAGCGCAAAAATTTAAACATTATGAAAATATCGTTACTTAACGATACTTCATAGTGTACATTTAGTAACGACTAACGTTACCAAGCCCTGGTCTTAACGTTGTGTATACCGGAAATAAAAACATATTTTCGAACGTAAAGTGCTTCTGTCATGATATTAACATTCCTGTACATACATACTGTCAGTTAAATCAAAATGTCAATAAAATACTTAACCTAATTTTGAAATTGTTGGGTTTGGTAATTTATATGTTTTCTTTCGATAGAATAAAGTAAATATGTATTTTAAATTACTTCTGCAAGCAGAACGAAAGCTTTGTCAGCGTATTTTTGCAAGAGGTACCTTTTAATTTGATTTCTTTTAACTTCTCATTTGAAACTTGAAATCCCTTACCGGAATCTTTTATAAAATAATGTTAAAATTAATTTCAGGATTAAGCTCCAAGCCTGCGTGGGACCTTGTAACTGGTGTATGCATTGAAAGGCTGCCAGTGGTGACACCACCTCTAAATGAAATGCAAAAGAAATACAAGGAAATGCTATATACAATAGAAGTGGAAAAGAGTTTGAAATCAGACCATGAAGTTAGACATGACAATGATAAGTTAGTCACTTATCTACTGTTATAATAATTCAATGGTTACTTATCTGTAGGTTAAAATCAATATTTTTCGAAGACAATGATCATAAAGGTACCATTGGTGGCTTTCTGCCAGTTTGCCTTGTAAAAGGAGGACAAAAAACTTTTTTGTGGTATCTAATATATTTTTTAGTCATATTCTATGTATTCCCTAATATTGTGATAGTAGTTTGTCCAGTATGCATTCCTAAACAATTTACTGATTGCGATGAAAATATGAGTTATTTTGACGACCGTTACGGAGAAGCCAGCATACTGGACTCGGTGTCGCCATCTCAGAGCTCTGCTTAACTGAATTTTATTGTTTAATTTCCACACATGGCTCTGCTTCTATGAAGTTTTATCTTTACACTATAATACAACCTCGGTAGCTGAGAGTCTTGAGGTCTCGTAAGGTCCCGGGTTCGATAAGGGGTCGGCTAATGTAGAAAAATAACTTTTCTCTTTTGACTTGTTTCTGATTTCCGTAACACAAGTGCTTAAGCTACTTATCATAGGGTAATGTAAGAGATGTTGTACAATATATATTTTTTTATTATTTATTTATTGCGTTTGCTCTAGGTATCTAGGTTTGCTGAATTGAATTGAACCTTACTTAAATTGAACTGACCTTAGCTGCTGCAAATAAATTGTTATTAAATGCAAAAATTACATTATTACAACATTGAAAAAAAATCTTCTACTTTTATATATTAATTTTATTCTATAAACTTCTTTTCAGAATACAAGCAGAACTTCTCAAAAACGAATCAGCTGATGTAGATTTAGATGCAGTAAGCAAGATCACTGCTCAAGACTTTGAAGATGCGGCCAATGAAGAGCTGGCACAATTTAAGTTTGCTGATATTGAAACAGGTATCTTAAAAATGTATATCTAAATAGACATAATACTGATATAACATATTTCCTTTTTAAATGACTGTAAAAACATGAGGATATTCTCAATTTGTCTAAAAATTTTTTTAGTATACCAGCTTTTGTCTAGAAGCTTTTATTAGAATCTGGATAATTAAAGCTAAAAGTAGTTTTTGACTTTGACGAAGTAGTGAACAATATCTTTGCAACAGCAGTTTAAATCAGAAGTAAGTTATCAAAAAGTATTATTTATTCAATAACTACTCCCAGCTTTTGTTAAACAGACAAAAAACACTGTACTACAATTATACATTTGTTGTCGAATTTAACTCGCAGATAGAAAGAAATTGATTGCGAAAGAAAGACAAGCTTTTTTTCGCAATCAATTTCTAAGAGAAACAAGATAGTTAATATATTGTTTTTACGCGACACACGACGACGAGTTGCGTCTAACCGCGTCTTCCTGATAAAGCCCTTGGTTTTAATCGGTTACCCGAAACTAATTAGTTATTGCTGTTTCCAGAAGCTGATAAAAGAGGAGACAAGTCCTCACTAGAGAGATACCTGCAGAAACATTTAGTTCTAGTTACTGAGCTACAATTAGGTAATGACGTAAAGGCCTTACTGCCTCAAGGAAAATGGGTAGAGGGGGAAACATTGCGACAGGTAACTATTTAGTGATATTGACATTATGATATACATGGTAAATTTTCATTGTTTTAGGAGCTGAATAAAGCACATTCAATTTAATTCAATACTCTATTGCATAACCATAGTTACAAATTAGGTACAACAGGTGACATAATAGACCTAAAAATTATTGTGCCCGACAGTTAATTTAACATGTTGCAGGACACAATAGTAGTTTTTTTTGTTATCATGTCAACGGGCATGTTGTGCCCCCCTGAAAGTGTAAATGTAACCCCAAAAAAAAACATAAATAAAACAATTTCTAAATATTAAAGAAAAATTCCTTAAAGTAATTCTAATTATCAGTGATTGGAATAAGGTATAAGGACTATGTTTACCTAAACTTTGTAATTTTCCAGGTTATCCGAAAAAAATATTTTTTTAAATATGTACTAGTTTCTATTTCAAACAAATTATTTCAACAAACGTTTGGGATCCTTAAACTAATTGTATGTAACCCTAGTAAAAGCGATACACATTTTTTTTCTCTAGAACAAAAGTAATTATAGGAGGTAAATGGTTTTTATATAAGGTTTATTAACATTTTAGCATGATACGTAAGTATTTTTTGGTCGCGCCATTTAAAAAGATCGCTTTTTGCTTGTCGTGTATACAAAGATGTCGTGGAGCGACGACCGTCTGGTGTAGTGGTTCGCGCTCCGGACTACAAAGAAACAAACAAAACAAATACAGGAATCTTATTTATTTGAATTTCCATAAGTGTTATTCTTGTTTCAGACAGCTGAGAGAATAGTCTCCGAACACTGTGGTCCAGAACTAAACGTGCAGTTTGTTTCCAACGCCCCTTGCGGCTTCTACAAATACAAATACCCATCAGAAATTGATGGAAAAATTGGTGCTAAGGTAAAAGTTTTTGTATTATTATTATCAAGCATAATTTGAAATACGATGTTTAGCTACACGTTATTACTTGTTAAATTGCCTTGCAACTTGTTCTGATACGCCGAAAAATTATTGCGAAACTTGCGACACATTATTTAGTTCTAGATTTTAGCGTGTCTGTAGGATTATCCATGGGGGCTCTAAATTATAAATAAAAATATTTAACCCTTTATTAGAGCAACCTCTATCCACATATTTGACACCATAATTCAAACCTTATTAGCTTGCTATAAGGTCGAAAACCAATGAACATTTTTAACATGTAGTGCTTTGTAAAGAGTGAAGACTGTATTATCTGTCATCGCTATTTTTTATCAGAACAAATTTTATATTATATTATATATAGTACTTGAACATCTGAACGGTCTGAACCACTGCACCAACATGCTAAAGAAGCAAAAAAATTTTATTAAGCTAATTTTATACGATAAAATGTCTGCTCCGACATTTCCATATTAACACCGATATATTTATTTACAGGTATTCTTTTACTACGCTAATTACAAAAGCGGTAAACTAACAAATAAAGTGAAAGCGAACTGGCTCACACGCACCGAACTAATGGACACCCTTCCCGATAGGTATAAGAAATCAGTACATGAGTTTTTGATTGAAGAAACATTGTAAATTGTAACAAAGTAGTTTGTAATAAATTATTTAAATACCTAGGTAAAAGATTATTCCTTATTTTGTGCCTATATGTTATAAATACGATCAACATTTCAAATGAATAAGTTACACAACGTATTACTCTATATACGCTAAACCTCTTGGGGATTATTCAGCTGCTCGAACACAACCCTTTTTATATGAGATATCGAAATAAAATAAATAAAAATTAGTCATTTAATTGATATTACGTGACTAATAAGTAGGAACATCGTTTTTTTTTAATGTTTTTTTTTTAGGAAAAGTTCCATAAAAAGCACGAATCAGTCTCCTAAGGAGTTTTGCGTATTTAGAGTTAAATGTTGTGTAATTCCTGCTGCATTATAAAATTAATTTGAATGCCCGTATCAAAAATCGTCAATTTCATAGGTTAAGGCCTAATATTTTTTAGTTTTTTAAAAAATTACGACTATTCGCCAGAAACAACAAATTTTTACTTTGGACTAAAATTTATCTGTCATTCAGGATGTTATTTTTCTTTATGCAAAAAAGAACACTTTTAGCAAAATAACAAACAAATATAAAACGACGGGGAAAGCAAATAAAAAATATATCATTTTAACATGCACTCATGGTAGAAGGGACCTAAACATTTTTTTACGTTACTGATCGGCGGGCCACCCTGTATACAGGCAGGGGCGTGCATTCCATATAGGCTATTATGCAGAGCCTACCTTCATAAAAAACCGACAGCTAACCATAATTATTAATTACGTATTCAACAATAAACAATAAATATTCTGTAACCATTTTGTCGTCTACCTGTACTTATTCCTTACTAAAGCGCGCAACTTAGATCGTTCCTGTGCAATTTAACCAATGTTAGGCTGCCGCGAGATCGCCTACTGTTTCACGCAAACTTACTCAATTTTCACTCAGCCTACCCCCATCTGAAACCAATGCACGCCCCTGTATACAGGGTTACATTTCAAGGTAGTGCCACATTTTAAAATAAGGTCTATAGAACAATATAAAATACTCATTTATAGTAATTAATTTCAGACGTCGTATTTCAGGAGTAAAATATACGTAAAAAATTCCGAAAAAAAGAAAACGCGTCATTCATCAGAAATCACATGCCAACGCCGCTCCAATAAGAACCTCATGCAGTGCACATACGGTGCAATTTAATCGAGTTATCGTAAATTTTCTACTTAATCTATTTTTTAAATGCAGAATGGAAGAATTAAAAATGAAAAAAAAATGAGTTTGTTTTTTACGTAGATCGATTGATTCTGAATGGTCCCTGAAAAATTGGCACTACCGTGAAGTGTAACCCTGTATTAAAGAGGTAAAATCTGTATGTTTGGATGTAGAAAGTAATATCTGAAATATTTTTTGGCCAACGTTCATAATTTACCTTCCGGATGGACTATAGATACTCTAAATCGTAAACAATGGATCTTCTTCTTTATTTATGGCGATGATCGTTTCTCGAAGGATATTCATACAGGTGGATGACGCTAATTGACATTAGATGTCGCTGTTCCGTATATTATAAAATTAGATAAACATTACGTGTAGAGTTTGTTGTTGTTGTTTGTTTATTAATATTTGACGACCTCTGTAGCCGAGAGGTAAGCATACCGTACATGGTGTCGCTATCTCTGATGTCCCGGGTTCGATTCCCGAAAGGTCAATGTAGAAAAATAACTTTTCTCGTCTCGTCTCGGGTCTGGGTGTTGTGGTACCGTCTTCGTTTCTGATTTTTGTAACACAAGTGCGTTGGCTACTTACCATATAATTAGAGCAATGTATGTGATGTTTTCTAATATTTATCTATACTAATATTAAAAAGCTGAAGAGTTTGTTTGTTTGGTTGAACGCGCTAATCTCGGAAACTACTGGTTCAATTTGAAAAAATATTTATATGTTGGATAGTCCATTTATCGAAGATGGTTTTAGGCTATATTGCATCACGTTACAACTAATAGGAGCGGAGTATCAATAAAAAATGTTGCAAAAACGGGCAAAAATATTACTTTTGAGAGCTTTCGTCGCGTGCGCTGGGTAGACAGTTAAAATTACACCAAAATCATGTATAACGGAATTGTTCCCATTTAAAAGTTGCGTGCCGTGTCCCCACACTTCCCTACCGCCAACAGGAGGCGTGTCGTAAGAGGCGACTAATTCCTGTAGCACGAGACGGGCAGAGCAGCGTCTGCGTGCGAAATGTTATAAAAAACTGCGCTCTCCAACCCGCCTGCCAAGCGTGGCGAGTATTGGCAATCCCTCCCAATGATAAGTCATTGGGGGAGGCTTGTTGTTCAGCAGTGGACGTCCTATGGCTGAAATGACGAATGATGAAAAGTTCTATATATTCTATAAAAAAAAATTTAGGTGGCTCGTGATGAGAGGTATCTGAATCACCCATAAGTATGTTTTACGATTTTTCGTAGTTTTTGAGTTTTCTATGAATTTTTGCAAAATTGCGACCGGATCTGTTTGAAAATTTTCTAAAAAAAAAAGTAGAAGATTACTTCGAATTAGAAAAATAGAACCCACTCTATGGAAAGGAATTTCTGAAATCAAATTTTATTATTATTAATATTGTATCTCTACTACGGGAAATCACGGCACGAAGGCCGGTCCTTTTGGAAGGCGTTTGTGGGGATACAGATCCAACACGAAGAGACCCCTTTGAGATACGATAATGAGTTGGGATATGTAAACCTAGCGGATACTATCTCTGCCAGTACTATTGAGAAAATACAGCAAAAGAGCATCCGCTAGGTGCAAGGACTATTGCAGATAAGATGGAAACTATACCAGGTCTATGGAAAGGAACTTGATGGACTGGTTGCCGGGATATTGATAAGACAACAGGACGCCTGCCATATCAAATGTCTCATCTCAACAATCGGTGCAGACGGTGACTCGCCGCTCACTAAATGGGCTGCCCTATAAAAGCCACCAGAAGGTAGCGAGAGTAGCAACATTGGTGTGAACGGCTGATGTTGTAGATCGGCTGATGGTGCAAGATCCCAGTGCTAAACGCACCAGTCAACGGGCCTCCGGAGTTATGACATTTTAAACTTCCAATCTGGTGCACAGGTTCTGTTCTTGCAACTCCTGTTGCAACTGCTGTTCCGTTGTTAAAAAATTACGTGAAAACATAATATTATCCAATTATGACGGGGGCGAATCCGCCGGCACAGCTAGTTTCTTATAAAATCAGATAAACATTAAGTATAGTGTTTATTGTAAGTGTCAGCGTAGGAAGTTATACATTTTAATTATGTAACTGTAATTTATCTGTAAGTTTTGATAAATAATGTCTTCATAATAGTTGTAATTATCGTATTTATACCCACTGCTAAGAAGGAAAATAAATTATGTAGGTTCAGCATATTGCGAAATAATATTATCATTATTTTACATAATGTGAAGTTCCTGAAATTAAATTATTGACTAAATTAGTATACTAAATCCGGTTCCTGATATTAGAGAAAGCCGTCGTTATGATTTGAAATGCCATTAAAACTTGTTATTACATTTAAAATGTCGAGTGCGCAGTTTCATTTCTCTCATTTACTCAGAAATATTGTTTAGCGCGAATCCTGCCCGACCGCTTATTAGCTGTAAGCCATCGAAATAGAAATTTATTCAAACAACGCGCGTGATTTACTGGTAAACAATTTTCAGTTTCCAGGTGTTAAATAGAGCTGACTTAAAATGGCTTTTATATCTTGGTCGATAAAATCTATATTTGCACAGACACGTTTCTACAGTGAACGAGGATGGTTACTAAATTGCGTCTTTTGTGTACCCTTTATTTCTTTGTGTGTAAAGTCCTAATTGGTCTGCAGTCTCGCTCAGGCTCGCCCAGAGACGGAACATGTTTGGCTGCACTCCTCAAGGCTCCTCGGTCTTTTGGTACCCGTTTACAAACAAGTACGGGCTGTTTTTCGTTTGTTGTTAGATGAAATAATTTTACATGGGAAGTAAATACAGTTATTTCACTGCCAACCATGAGTCAGCGTGGCTTTGTTTCTGGATTTTTGGCAGGAATATAGGTTGGCTGAATACACGTGGCTTGTAAAAATATACACACACCGCTCAACGTTTGAACACGACCAGGTTTGTTTGTAAAACGATTATTCGATAATAATAAACAGTGTTATAACAAAGTTAAAAACACGTTTTACTATTGAGAATTATATTGTATACTTACCTAGTTACCTACATAATCGGTAGATGAGCTATATCAGCTGGCAATAACGTGTAGCATGTAGGTTTAATCAATCATTCATTAACAAACCTGAAAGTGGTACAACTGGATACACTTACTTGATCTAAGTAATTTCTGTCTAAGCTACACCTTGAGATGTGACCAAGTCAGAGACTCAGGATCTTCAGCAACTTCTGTAAAGAAGTTGAAACGAAGATACTTAATATTACCTACATTTGGAAAATAATGCCAGAAACTATTGCAGTTTGTACCTACCTAACTAAGGGACATCCACTTGGGTTATGAATCGATTAGGTATATGGATCATGAATTAGCTGTAAATGGCTTAAAAGACTACGGGACTGACCCTGTAGTACCTATATCGAAAACACTTTTTTTCTGTTTTAATCAAAAAATGGATCGACTCAAAATATTCCCACGGTCGAAAAAATTGCAAGATGCACTAAAAACTCAAACACCACATAAGTCTAGCCCCATGGTTGACTGGTAGAGAATGCTTTTGGCATTAAGTCCGCCATTTGTACCACTTATTTTTAGTTCTGTGCAATAAAGTATAAAATAAATAAATAAATAAGTAAGCACTTACATTTGACGTCTGTCTGCCGAGATGGAGTTTATAGTTTACAATAGCTTGCTAGCTATGGCAAGTCGTAGACGAACCTTCCTTGAGTTCCACGGTTTCACCTCGGCAAGCCGATGACAAGCCTCGTGACTCGTACCCGACTGTTGTGAGCACTCGGATTAAATACTGAGCCTGCAGTGCTGCTACCTATTCACAACAAGTCACCGCAAAACTCCCTTCGCAGCTGCGGTAGGTATTTGTTACCAAATATGTAAGTTATTACGGCTACGGGAAGCGGTGACGGAGAGAAGCCCAAGGAAAGACAGGGCGTATGATTTGGACGGGTTTTTCTGGTACTGGAAGATATTGACACTCCGCAGTGATAGATAGGTAGACAATAAATGCGCAACATACAAAGAAATTACTGTCTTGGGGACATCTAACTTAGAAAGAAAAGGCCTTTTACTATTCTCTTTCGTGCCTTAACATTTTTTTCTTATGGTTTTTCCAGTCTACAGTGGGTAAGTGGCACGCGAAGGGAAATCTTAAAGTCTTTAAAACTTAAAAGTAGGTAATCAAATTAAACAATAATACGACGTTTAAGACAAGAAAATACATTTCGTCTTAACAACATGGCGTGACGCTAAGTACCTACAAGAACGATAAAGTTTTTATAAATAATGCCAATAACATTAATCTATCCGTTACTCTTCGGAATGTAAGGCGGAGGACACACGCGACGCGCTGGAATGGGCACCACTGCGCACACTCGCCTTACGGGATAGGCACCTGCTGTTCTAGTATAGAAGAGGCTTTTACAAAATCTTAAAATTTGTGACTCTCACGAGGTAAGCTACTGCTGGTAGTGGTAGTGGAACAAGTAGTCATTGGTAGGTCAAATTATTAAATATGTGCCAGACAAGACGCTTATAGCCATAGCCTCTAAGTAAGGAATTAACGTCCTTGTGTTACGAGGTAGATACCATAGGTACAATGATTTGTTTCAGAGGCGTCTCTCAGCACACTCAGACCAAATTTAGAAATGTACGTTTTTGAGTTGACCCGAACCCGAAATTTGGCGATTCTTGAACGCATATGGTTATGTTATTGGTTTAATAATCGCCAAAGAAAGTTAGTTTTACTACACTACCTACCCAACCAATCGTGAGAAAACCTTTTCGCTGGGTGAATATTGGATTATTAGACAATCGAGACACGATTAGAGGCAGCAATAGCGAAATACTTAATTAAAACTTGCCAAGAGAGTGATTGGTTTTTATTTCATACTGCATAGTGATCACGACACTCGGCATTGTAGAATACTACCTTTTTTGCGTTACCCGTAATTTTACCTGTTGAACGGTACAGTCTAGCAAAAAGATTTGAAACGCAACTTAAAATAATACACACTGACAAAATGTAATTTTCCATAATAAAAGGTACAACGGTTGCCATGTAAAACCATTTTTACAAAGTCCCTCTATAAATTCTGCTCTTATTGTCCAAGTCGTATACATTATGAGGCCTGGTCAGTCGAAACCAACAGGAGATATACATAATGTATTTGTTACATAATTAAGTAGGTAACAAATGACTCAAGTAGGTACCTCTCAGAGAAGCCGATTCCATAACTCCCTGTTGCGCAGCCTACCGAGCCGCGGGGGGCGCGGTCCCGTACTATCTATAATTGATAAAATTCTCAACGTGCCGAACTATTTCTTTCTTCCAACATTCCCCAATTTTATGGAATGACTAATATTTACTTGACGGAATTTTCGTAGACGGGTAATGATTGTGTTTCAATTAATTAAGATGTCAGTGTTTACAAAGTGTGTCTGTTATTATGCATGTTCTGGTTTTGTTTTAATTATTTCTTACCTGCATGCATTCCACAGCTGTGACTATGAATAGGTATTCTTATTCTAGTTTTTAGATAATTTTAAATAAGTATTTATAATACGAGTAGAATCATTTTACTCGTCACATACTTGCCTAATACGTAAACTATACACTCACACGAATCAATAAAAAACATATCTGTGGCTTAATTGCCCCTAATTTTGGAATTCTTTAGTAAACTGATCGTATAGTTTAAATATCTACCGAGCACCTTAAGGCAACCCTTTTAAAGATTCGAAAATTAGCAGTTTTATCTCAATCAGTCCATTAAAACAACAGTTATTAGAGCGAAGGAGGTCTCGCTTTGTTTAATGGCCGACGGTCTCTAGGCAACCCTCCCGACAGAATTCACATAATCTGCGTCAACTTAGATAAAACGGGTAATAGAAACTGAGTGGACCATTGTTCCAGATTTAATGGACCACCGGCTGATACGTGGCGGCATCCTCGCAAAAACAAACGGCATCGAAAAAAGAATACGAAAAACCTATTTCGCCATTGAGGTAGACAGCCGAGGAATTTCGTCAAAGTATTTTATCTTTGGCTTTCACAGTTCCATGGCGGTGTTGAATTATTAAGACAAACTTATCGACGAAACTCGAGGCGTTTCAGAATAGTTCGGCACTTAAAACAGATCTAAGAAGATAACAATTCTTGAAAATGAGTGGCTATTTAGATTACATTTCAATATTGGCACTTCTTGAAAATTCTCCCATTGACGTGTTGCAGCTAAAATTGACATTGCACACTTAAGACAAAGTACCGTAAAGGCCTCTGTGTAGATTACGACATGCCTTAGATAAAAGTGGTCGACCACCAAGTCGCTGGTGCAATGAGATAATGCGAACGGAGAATGTAACCGTTCATGGTTCAACCGTTCCCTGGAAATGTGCTTAAGCATCAGTCAAAGGAGCTGCTATCACCGCCGATAGGATTGTTTGAAAAAGAACTATCAGAAGTAACAGTTTTGCGTTTTTCTACGCAGATAAGATTCAACAGTCCTCTTAACATGTAGGTAGGTCAACAAAGGATCTATTGTCATTCAGAAGCGGTTCGTTCCAAAAGCGTGTGAGTACCCCATTTAACCTTTAACAACATGGGAATTTTGGAGTGCTTTATTCAAATGAAAGCTACTGTTTTTCATCTTGTCGGTAATTTTTCGACGCCTAGATAAGTAAAAAACCTACTACAATTTCTTTTGAAAAATATATTATTGACATTGAAAAAAGCTTATAAACAGTTTCTATGACGTACTTTGCATCTATATTAACGCATAGCTACTTGTTGTTACTTATAAGGACTTTTGTAACATAACAAAGAACTATTAAGATACACAGTCATGTAGAGGAGAGAAACAACTAATGCACAAAAGAAAAAGAACGAGAGAGAGCTGAAAGATTTTATCTAATTGTACGTAGCTGCGCTGCGCCTGATTCAGAACAGTTCAATAACAAGTTGTCGACCGGAAAACCACGTGACATTATATTTAGTGTCACGTGATTTACCGGTTGACAATTCGTTACTTTTTAGGGATCCGACCCCAAAGATTGCTAACGGGGCCCTATTACTATTACCTACTAAGCATGCGTTCAGTCAGTATATCTGCATAGGTACCTTCTGCTGTAGGAACTCCGTACGAGTATCTAATGTTCGGCTCTAATGTTGTAAATAAGTTGTAATTTTTAATAAGTGCGCCAAACTTGGGCTGATTATATACTACTGCAGAGTATACAAAAAACAAATTAGACGCCGAACCATAGATAAATCCCTAAAAGCAAAATCGTGCGAGAAATTTTATTCTTGGCTAAAAATCGGGATCATCAGTGCTTGGCAACACAAATCGTCATATCAACAAACTGACAAGCTATGCCAATGCTTTATCTATCCGAGGCGCTAAAAATAAGTCTAAGACGTGTCTTACAGTAAATAAAATTAATATCAAATAATTAAGTGAGATCGATCAGAGTTATTGGCATGGGCACAGCATACCTAATAGTACAAGTTTGGGTAGTATCAGTCGGAATGTGTAGCTTTGGTGTGGTGTGGTGTGTGTAGGTAGGTAGGTACGAGAGCGCGCAAGTGGTGCGCGGGCGCGGGTGGCGCGGGCGCTGCCAGGTGGGCCCCCATTAGCAGCGGCCACAGGCTCGAGCGGCCGCTCTTCATCTTTATGATAATTATTTTCTGTTTGTTTTCGACGAAGAATCGACCCGCCTCGCCGACGAACGCTTCTCAGAACCAACCTCCATTGTGGTAAATTAAAGCCGCCCGGACCCCTGCCACGACGAGAGATAATTCGACAGGATGCCGCATATTATTAATTGCACTATGACTTGTGGAAATGGAGCTTCGAGTTTAGTGAGTCATTCATCCTGACTGGATCCGACGCTACCCGCTCGCGTGGGAACGTGTAATGTCCATGATTTACACCCACACACATTTTATGAGCTTTTAACATCTGACGGAAAATACATATAGGTACTTACTTACGTTGTTTAACCCCTTTTTACTTTAATTCGATTCGTGGACTACGCAGCCCAGTTTACAGTCTCTTGTACGCGAATCAATTAAGTTTTGCAGAAGTAAAGCGATACATTTTCAATTAACTGCATCACAGGCGCTGAACTCGCCGGTGGATGCTGAGCGATCGGTTCGTTAACTAGAGTTTAACAAGGTAATAAATAGGGGGTACGGCCAGACATCGGTGACCAATAAAAAGAGAACCGTAAATAAGCCGAATGCCCGCAGTAAAAAAGGGGAACCTCATAATGTTTACAATCTTGTGGCTTTATTCACTTTGTGTTCCAATTTCATGCTAAATCGAGCGGATAAAATCATCTTTTATCAGGCAGACTCACCGTCTCGGCGGAGTGGGCCTCGCGCCCGCCCCGCGCGGCAGCCGGCCGGTCTGACCTGCGCGCTGCGCCCGCGCATCGGTGCCTTAAGCCGCCATTAAATACAAATCTAACATCATCCCTGAATGAAGCATAACGCGTTGAAAGGACCAATTTATGATAATTCAATTTGTGGGAGTCCAAATGGAACATTTTATGTTTACTATAAATTCTATAAAACCTCTTAACGCTCTGTGGAATAAAAACTTTTACGACTTTATATGGACTCTACTCGGATTGTGATATCCCTTTACTCCTCGTGTATGTGAAGTTTTACTCTATGTTATTTCCTATTATGTATTTCGTAAAATCATAAGTTGTACATAATGAGAGTACTGTACTTAGTATCGTTTTTAAAAATTATTTATATTAATATACACAAGTGTTAGATTTAAGCACAGATAAAAGTAAGTAATTTTTGTTTCTATTAACTTAGCTTGTCAATTACAGAAACAACACAAACAGTAAGTGTAATGCGATCTCATTCGTTCTATTTATCTTTATTGCGAGCAAAACGTTTAATAAGATGATATCTATGTCGTTTCCGTAATAAAGGCCTGTGGAAAAACTGTAATCACATACGAACTGAGGCATAACTCTAGGAACGCGATACTTACATACCATCAGTGCAATGAAGGGTAAGAGCCCTTTCATACGCGGGATGAGAAAATGACAGATCAATAAATGTGAACATATTTCCCAATCAACTTTGTAGTTTTAACACAGTTTTCAGTATACCTGAAAGGTTTAATTATGATAAATTATTAACAATTTATCTAAACAAGCAGTTGAAAATAACAAAAAATGTGATTCTGCTACTAGATGCAACAACTTTCTCTGTGGGACCAACATCGCAATCTCAAAAAAAACCATTCTGCAGGTTTTTGTTTCTATCAGCCATGTAAGAATTAACCCTTAAAAGGTACTGCGCTATTTTAACAACCTCCGGGAGTTTTTTTAGTCTTTTATGCTAGTCTGCCTTTTAAAATGTACTGATATTTTTAAATATTGCCATTGTATTTATTATTCATTCAGGAGAGAGCAGAAGTAATGTCTTAGATTTTGGTCTCCCACTATCTTTATAAATTTCAGCAGCAGAATCAGCTATGAACACGACATTAAATAGTATTTTTCTGTTTCCAATGAGTACTAAATTTGGCACCCATTAACTTAGTGACACTATCAACTTCCAAAAAGTTACAAACAACCTTTTGATTTTGAAGTTTCTATAAAAGTATTTAGATTTTTGTAAAGAAGTACTTATTCATATTTCATCCGTGTATCTCTCAAGCCAGTCGATCAGTAAGCCAAAGTGCATTTGGGTGAGTACATAGGTACTGCATACACTGCAGTCTGCAGATGTGCAGTGCGTACTCGGCTCAAGAGCGCATTGGTTAGAGGCTCGACGGGTTATTAATTTTATGGTGTCGATGCCCGCTCGCACCTGGCGCGCGGTCACTGCGCCCGGCCGGATCAATCACGCTTGCACCTAACAAGTGCTTTATTTCTACTTGCAATAGCAATAGCTTTTGTCTATCGTCTTTGACGGGTACCTAAAGTATCAAAATCTAAACTACATATCAGACAAAGCAAGTACAATTAACGGTTTCATGAGAAACATCATGTTTAGCATTATTTTTTAAGATTAAAATCTGTATTAAAATTCCCTAAAAATTTTTCATTTAAAAATTTCATCTACTTCAGCCTTTTATTGCAAACCTAAATTATATCATATTTTACTAGTTATGGACGAGGTTACCCTGTTGTATATAATAGGACGCTTAAAAGTGCATTCACAATTTTGTCTTAGATTAAAAAAGACAGACATTGATGTTAGTATTTAAATTTCTTAGTATTACTTGGTTGGTTTGTATGTTGATCAAATTTAACTATTACCTACCTGGAATAATATGTAAACAAAGAACAATTTAACGAGTATAGAAAAATCTGTTCGTAATCAGTATTAGTAGTCCAAGCTTGTGTAGAGTTGTTGACTTTGTCATTATTAAATTTTCATTTTTTATTCTGCACGCACAAACAGTTGTACCATTATTGTCATTGAAACTTTGATTTGCCTTTTTTCAGTTATTTTAAGTACCATTCGAACAATAGTTTGTGTATTAGCCGGCTGGTATATGGACAGCATTCCCCTGTTAATCGAACAGGTTGCACGCAGTGCATTACAATGTAAATGGCACATTCGTCTACAGGTGCTCAGCTAGAAAACCTGAATCGAGGGCCCGTACAACGATTCATTCGTTACTGGTCGCTAACAAAGCATTTCGTGAGTTCCGCGTTCATTACTCGTTCTGGTACGGCTACATAGCTGGTTTCCCCAAGTATTCCAGCATTGGGTGTCATCCAACGACTTGTGGTAGAAACAATAGACCGGTTTCTCGCTGGTGTGGGTCACAGGTGGAAGCGCGAGACACGCAGGCGACAGCGGTCCGCCGATGATATGGAAATGCAAGATACTGGACTCGTAATTAAATACTGTTTATTCATAATAATCTATATTCATACATTTTGAAATTCCAGGAATCTCGTTATCCCTTTTATAATGTTATAAATATATTTCACCATGTTGTGTGCTACAACCCCACAATTGCGTATTTATACATCTTTAAAATGATATCATGATAAGTACACAATATCCAGTACAGTAAGAGCTTCGATTACCGAATAGTATTATTATATACATATATATATATATATATATATACACACGTACTTCTTACCTAAAATTACTACCTAAACCTGTATCAACTGGCTCGAAATAAAGCAATCTTTTAAAATACATTTCTTAAAACGTAAAACTTGTCCCGCGTAACACGTTAGACACACAGCGACGTGCTTGCGTGTGCGCGCTCCACTCGGGCCCTCTGTAATATAAAAGTCATAATAATGTTTTAACGTTTCGATTCGACCCGCAGACAAAAAAGAAAACAAAGACAATAATCATTTAGTGAAGGCACAAATTCCAACAGAAACAACGCGCGCTGATAGGCGGCTGTGAAGAGCTTTCGCGTTGATGTCGCTTTATTCAATGCATAAGTTATTAAGTTTGGTTCACTTGCGCAACATTCTTTATTCTAGTTTGAGCGTTTTGGATATTATAAACAATATAATAAATAATAAATATTGGACAACATCACATACATTGCTCTGATCCTATGGTAAGTAGCTTAAGCACTTGTGTTACTCGTACAGATAATCAGAAACAACGACGGTACCACAATACCCAGACCCGAGACAATATAGAAAAGTTATACTTCCACATTGACCGACCGGAAACCGAACCCGGGACCTCATAAATAGCGACACCAAGTCCGGTATGCTCGCCTCTCGGCTATGGAAGTCGTCGGAGGATAGTCTTACTGTCTGTGTGTGTTACGCTTTATTGTTAAACTTTGCCGTCCCTAAAAAGTGCTGCACGGGGCGGGCCGCCCCTGCCGCCCCCACTACGCTACGCTACGCTACTGATTTCAACCACAGGTTGCAACTTATGTTTGTGAATTTGCTATGCCCAGCGAGCCCATTATGTCAAAATAGCTAAGTATCTTCAAAACAACTCTTGCAAACAAAAATTTGCTAACTACGATCCAGAATAGTTAACGGCTCGTCAACCTCTAAGAATAAAATTAAAGTTAAATTAAAAGTGAAAAATCGTTTGGAAAAAATTGACATTTTGGAGAGCCGTTGACTGTAAAATATTTCGTAGTAAGTAACTAGTTGTTAAAGCGATGACAACAACGCGAGTGCCAAGACGTGTTCGCTCCATCCCAGGTGGACCGCGCCCGTACCCACGGTAGGGCTTTCGAGCCGAGATACCAACTAAAATACACGGATCTACCTATGTCATCGTATGATTTATCGGCCCGTGTATCGATCCAGCTCAAATAAAACTAATAAGCTCGATTTTATAATCCGGCTATCCATTATGAGTTTGTTTGTGAGTCTTTCAACGATTCTTATTAAAAATCCAGATAAATATATTTAATTAGATAATAATCAAGGCCTAGTTAGTGTTTAAACAAATTGTTTTTGTTTTTATAGAAAATAAATAGTTAATAGCGGCATAGAATTATAAATATGTCAAAAATAATCAGGTTGACATAAGATTAAAAATGATTTATTTTGATGATAAGAAATACGAAAAAGTTGAAGTCGCTAACCAATACAAAACGATCGAACGAAATTGCTAGCAATTTAAGTCGTTTTGTTACACCCGATATATTTTTTCAAACTCTTGTAAGAGGAAAATAGAAGAAACTCGTAGCTAAATAACTTAATGGTAAAATTTAACAAAATTTTAATATTTCAAAGCTGTTATACCTACCTATATTATTTCCATTGGCACTGCTCTATTGCATTAGTTATGTGCAATTTGTTGTCTACATACAACTTATGTACCGTATCTGACTATTAATGCACATTACTTTTCCGCCGTAATCAGCTTTGGCCATAAATGTTCTTACAACACATTATTTACGTCAATTCTAATTTCTAAGAAAACATCATCATGCTAAAGTTTTCTCAATAGGAAAAACTTGCGTTGTAGCTTATTTGGTGTTGATCCAACCGAAAACAAAAACAGATAATGGCCATGTTATTTTCAATGTTTTTTTTGCATATTGAACCAATTGACATCTTGTTATAAATAGGACATAATATAAATGCAACTGATATTTTATTTATATTGTATCATCATCATCATCATTTCAAACATAGGACGTTCACTGCTGAACATAGGCCTTTCCCAGTGACTTCAGATTTCGCTGGTTAGAAGAGGCTTATATTCTATTGTATAATATGTAGATATTTTTATTCAAATGTATTTTATGAAATGAGTTATTATTATTATTTCGTTTAAAATTAGGTACTATAAAAAACTATTTTAGACCTTTATCGCACCCATAACTTGCTTTATGCATGACACACTTTTATGTATGTGCATTAAAGTTTGTATAAATATAAATGAACATTTGCATCTTTATCCTCTATGCGTTTCTAAACCACTGATCAGATTTTAATAAGAATTTCGCGTGTTGCTATGCGCACGCCGGGCAAGGTTTCTGAATTAAATTGAAGACCACGCAAATGAAGTCGCGGGCAGCAATTAGTTTAAAATAAATAAAAACCCTTATGACAGTAATTTGTTGAAGTTTAAATAATACATCACTATAACAAATTACTGTTTTCTTGTTTAATTTGTTTACATTAGGGCTAATTAGCTAAATGATCGACAAGCGAAAGCGGACAATTCCACATGGCATTAAGTCCACCTTTTGTATGGTCTTTATTTGCGCAATAAAGTTTAAATAAATAATGTAAACTGGGTCAGTGGTAGGTAAATAGTCATTTTCTTGACAGTTAATTCCTGAAGTACTCGTGATTTTAAAATCAAGAGTAACTTAGTTATTTAAGTTATCTCCACAAAGTTTTTTTCTGTATTCGATATTTTTTAAAGTTTTTAATAAGCTTTGCATAATTTAAATCAAGTTAGCACCTTAGTTTAGGACGATGATTGTTTTTTATGTAACTTATTACCTAACTTGGCTTGTTGCTCTACCGTATGCATCTAATTAGTCATTAACTCTGCACACGAGTCTACATCCACACGTTTATCGTATAAGGGATGATGTTCATGTTATTACTTATTACTGTTTGCGTCCATTTGAAGTATTCTGGTGAATAGTGGTTTCCTAATATATTATATCTCATGCGTATGTAGACACATCACTAGAATGTCGATAAACAGGATTTTGCAAATAGTAAAGGACAAATGAATTATGAAAAATCTGAGACGAATCTTGTGATTATTATACTTCCTGAGATAACATTTTTAGAACCAAGTCCACACCACTACGAAAAATAAACCATAAAACCCATGATATTGTACACGTTACGTCTATTTATGTAGCACCTACCTACTAAGTTATGAATATTGAATAACATCACATACATTGCTCCTATAGTAAGTAGCCAAAGTACTTGTGTGACAAAAATCAGGAACAACGACGGTATCGGTATGTTTCAACTTAAAAGTTTTTTGGAAATTGTTTTACTCATTTTATATTAAGTACGAGAATACGTTAACGCATACATAATTTCTGTTGATAGTTTAAAATAAAGCCAAATTATTAGTTATTGATTAAAATTAAAGCAATCAATAATGAAATAATCTCTCAAATAAGGTGTTATTTTAAAGGAATGTTAGTTTTGGATTCGTAAATGATGTCTACATCTAAATTCACATGCTAGTTAGCATTACCACTGACAGCTTTTAGCCAAAGCGTCATCATATAGAATATAACGAGTATTATATAACGTCTGCCCTTGCCTTCGTCTGCATAGACTTTAGAATTAAGCCAAAGAGCTATGAATAATCATCCCACGGGAATATAAAAACGAGAAAAGAAGCTAAATCAATATCTATATGTGTGCCAAATTTCAGCTTTCACACTTTCACATAAAACTTTTACAGTTACAATATTAGTAAGATTCTTGTATTTACAGGGTGTCCCAAGACACCATACCTATCAATTTTAGATAGGATTTGTGTTAATTGCAATTGATCCAGAAAAACACGTGTAATAACTAAACGGTTAGTGCTAGGTTCACAATTTTTTAAAAGTAGTCTAATAATGTATGTAACTTTTAAAGTAAACTCTCATTGAGTCGTCAACCTAAAACAGTTTAGTGAAAAATATTATTTTATTATTTTGTTAATTATGACAACTTATCTGGAATTTAATCGTGATTAAATTACAGATCAATAAGAGCGTGCTCTAGTTTCAAATAATGGACTGAAAGTTATTTTAGTATGCATCTTAAAACTTCCTTATTAGTCAATCAGACAAACAATTCTTATATCTTGAAAATTATTATTTTTTTCTGAACATACATGGGGGTCAAAACGATACGTATTAGGTCTTCGAACACCGGGCCTCCCTTAGGACACTCTGTATAAATATAATTATACTTTTAACCATAAGGAGCCTAAGACCTGTTACATGCTCATTAACTTTTATGAATAGGTAGATAATTTTAAGTGATTTTAAAATTCTCTAAAGTGGGTCATTTGTTTGGAAATGTAACAGTTTTAAAATCTAACAGTGTTTTATGTGTCTAACTGTAATTTTATTGACTCAAGCTTAACATTTGTTGTTTAATAACATAAATCCTTAAATAATAGTGTGACGTAATAACCTATCCACCTGAACTGAATACCGTACAAAAATGCTCTTGCATAAAGCGCTTCAACACAAAAGGCAAACGACAAGGAACGTTTTAGCACCTCCATAAAAACTGAAGCGAAACTACGGTCAATAAATTAATAAGTCATCGTCAAATGCCTCCAATTACCGGACAATATAAAGCAGAGTCAAGCAGGTAAACAAAATAGAGCTGTTATAAATTTTACAAGAGGCGAGCGGTCCCGCTCCCACACTGGCTTCGACCGCATTATGCATTTTTTGTGTGCTTTTTGCTCGATGGCATTCGCTTTGTGGGCTTACTTCCGTCAGTGATTTTTTCTGGTGGCGCTAACTCTAGACACAAAAGCGGCAATATTGGAGGTAGAATAAGTGCGGGCGCCGCAGCCCCATCTTAGCAACCCCCGGGCACACGATGACGAGTAATCGCATTTCAGCACCGTGCGTCATGAAACTGGTATGCAAAGTTACCGCTTTTCATCTTTGATAACAATCTAGCATCGTAAATGACTAATTGAATCAATTTATTGTTAATAATTTATTATTAAAAGTACTTTATTACGTTTACAAAATTTTTTTTTGTTATGGTCTCAATGTAACATCCTTGTTACGAGGAACCAGACAATAAGTAAATAGAATAAGAAATATAACATAAAGTAAATAAATAAATATTGGTTAACATCACATACGTTGCTCTGATCTTAAGGTATGTAGCTAAAGCACTTGTGTTATACAAATCAGAAACAACGACGGTACCACAACACCCAGACCTTACACAACATAGAAAAGTTTATTTTCTACATTGACCCGACCGAGAATCGAATCCGGAACTTTAGAGAGCCTCTACGGTTTTCGTTAATGATGATTTTTGCCTGGGGGAGAGGTGGGCATTTTTTATTTTGCCGGGAGTGTTTTCTAGCACAGCCCCGAACCAATTTAGAAAAAGACATTCTAAATGACCTAAACCAGGAAGCGATCCCGGAACCCTTTACGAGGCAAATCACATTGCCACTACGCCAATCGGGCCGTTATAGTAAGATAGATTATTTTATGTAGAAAATATATAATAGATAAAAGTTTATAACCTAGTTTTAGTTATTTTTTATTTTAGACCAACCCAACAACGAATAAAATTGTCATTTTGAAAGTTTTTGTATATAAAACGTCAATTTTATTCGTCGAATAAAAGTTATATGGCATTAAAAAAATCGGCTTTAAAAGTAATAAATTAAAAACTTTATAATTTCAAAGGAATGCAACAGATACTCACAGGCGGCTAGTTCCACATGCAGAATGGTCCATGGTCCAAATTACGTAATGTTAAAAATGATAATTACATTAATTACTTAGATGTAAACAAACTATGTCTTATTTGAATATTACTATGTTTGTATTTAATTAATTTCTACAAAGATGTATTAATGTACCTTCACTTGAAATAATGATGAAGATGACGTTACCTGTCAATTATTATAAATCCTCGTCACTCAAAGGTACCGTATGAGCTGCATACTTTCAAAGTGCGTGTTTGCATTATCTCGAAGCTTTGTGCTTTTGTGTACCTGTTAACTTTCCCTTAGCGCCACTGCCACGTTTTTTCAACCTATGTAACTTCGAAATGGGGTGTTTGTGTTTTGTCTCTTCCACAGATAATCGGCATTGTCTCTCAAGAGCCAGCGGCATGAGAAAAGAGGCTTCTGTACTTGGAACTATTAAGCGCTTCAAACTTGCTCAAAGGATTTTCAAACCTGTTAGATTTACGTTAAGTTGAGTTTTCTTCAGCGCAATTTTAACGCATTTAAGTCCTAAAGAATCGGCATTTCACAGTCCTTTCTCGAAACAATTGGTACGCTTTTAAATTTGAAACTATTACGGTAACGTTAGAACGTAGCGGTTTACGTATCGTACGTGATTCATCCTAAGCTGCGTAAAACTCTGACTCATTATTTTTTGCTATGACATATTTGTGATCTTATAACTTTTTTCGGGAAGAACTTGACACTGTCAAAACGTGTCGATGCGTGTCAGGTTTGAAACTGTCAAGTTATTCAGTTTATTTTAAAATGCTTACGATCATTACGTTTTTATAATTTTTATAGCTTTTGTATCACCAAACATTGAAAATGCCTTCTGAACACGATCAGCCTTGACCAACCAGGAAGGTGCTAAACCGTCTTCGTACAGAGGTTGGCCGATGTAGATAAAATTTGGTAAGGTGGGTATGAGGACTGAGCGGCAATGCGAATGTGACTGTGGTGCGGACCCACTAACTATGGCTCACCTGCTCTCCTGCTCTTTGTGTCCCTACACCTGCACAAGGGATGACCTTTACAGGGCCACACAATATGCCGTACAAGTTGCCAAGTTTTAAGTCGCCACTGACACGATAAAAGAAGAAACTAAAAACATTGAAATGCTCAAGTACACAAAATAAGCACAAAAGTCTTAAAATGGTACAATAAATAGTAAAGTTATAGAACATTACGGAAAATAAACAGTTACAATAGAGGTAGTTTCAACGAGCTCCGTAGCCGAGAAGCGAGAATACTAGATGAGGTGGTCAATATAGGATTATAGGAGGATAGGAGATGATAGGATATTAACTTATCTATTTTGTCTCGGGTCTGGGTGTTGCGGTACCTTCGTTGTTTCTGATTTCTATAACACAAGTGCATAAGCTACTTAACATAGGATCAGAGCAATGTATGTGATGTTGTCCAATATTTAGTTATTATTATTTATTTTCTGCGCGGTGACATAACTTCCAGTCAACCCGTGACGCGTTGATATCTTTTACTAGGCGCACTCGTTACAGATGAATAATTACCTATTTTGTTTACATATTGACTAATAAGTAATCATTTTAAATAATTATTTATTTATTTGCGCACCATAATGTTACAAGAGATGGAATATAAGGCTTATCTAGGTCATTTATGGAACCTGTTGCCGTTGATTGTTAACAATCCTAAAGTAGGTAATGTAGAGCGATGGTAAATCAATCGTACTTTTCTATGTCAGTTTAGTATGTTAAAACCGCATATGCAGTAAAATATTAAAAAACCCTAGAAATCACACAACTAGCAATCTTAATTTGACGACCTTCTGGTCTAGTGGTACGCGCTTCGGACTGCAAAGCCAGGCGCAACTCGGGTTGCGGGTTTGTATCCCGCAAGGGGCAAGTGATGAGCACGAGCATCTGTACCCAAGTCATGGAGGTTTATAAATGTATTTGAGTGTGTTTATTCGTTATCTTGTTACTATAGGATAAGCTTTGCTTAGTTTAGGGCTAGATAGTTGATGTGATTGTTGAATTAATTGTTATGTAAATAGATAATTAAATAAATTCTTCCAGTTCATAAATTAGAAGGTACAAAGTTATTGCCTTTAACATTTTGAATCAACAATGAATATTCTTTGGTATCCGCTCAAGGCAGGATTATCTATCTATGTATGTATTAAGGTAGGATGTTCTATGTATGTTTCTGTGTTGCATTAAAAGCCTTAAATCCGATTCCATAATTATTCACCCTGAAAGGCGATTATCGTCGATTACGAGCTAATCATTGTCGGCGAAGGTCCCAATAAAACTACAATCAGCCGCTTCCCAGTACCAATGAATAAGCACATCGACAGGTAGCAATTAGGGGACGCGGGTTCGGACTCGTTAGTCGAAAGCGGATAATTTCTTCATCGCGCCCGTGTGAGGTCCGGCCTTCGAAGCCTCGCCGACTTTGCCCATCTACTTGTATAGGTGGAACTTGATTAGTTTATGGTTAGCTTTTTGGGGAAATATAAAAAGATAGTGATGAGTAAATCCAATAGGTACCTAAGTAGCTTGATCATTATTTGGAATTTTAAGGTTAAATATTTTTTCTTTCAGTAACCAACCTATATGTTTCGTAATGAGTTTAATCAAAATTGAACATGCCATGGTGTTTGGTATTATATGTGCTAATACAATTTGCTAATTGTTTTTGATAAAACTAAATAAAGAAGATTCACAGTTAAAAAAAACTTGCAATTGATGGTTAATCTAAGTATTTTATGTAGTGTGTAACAGGAAACTGGATTGTAAATTAATTAATAATAACGTTTTATTTCGCGAGCAACATGTCCAAGTAACATGGAAAGTAGCATTTAGCGAACATGTTTACAATGCCTTTGTGAGCAGAAGAGGCAAACTCAATAACAAACAACAAGTCATCATCTTCACCTTTTTGGAACTGGTATTGAAAACAAGATTTTGAAAATCGTGAGTAAATATTTGCTCGCCTCACAATTCCTTAGAGTACGATGAGAGCAGCAAAAAACACGTTAACAAGAAGGGTCCTGTGGGAGCGGCCACCGGGTGAGAAGAACTTATACAAGGAAAACAGGCAGGAATGAGAACGAAGATGCCCCGCCCACAACCACCCACGAAGCCGTAAACAGTCCAAATCCTTTGCACGCTTTCATGTATCCCAAATCGAAATCGTTTCGAGTACCCTAGAGTTCACTCTGCAAGCAAGAAATACAACTGGTCCATTTATAATAAGACCTAGTTTCGATTGAAATACGTAAATAAGTTATTCGGCGTTGTTCTCCTTTTGTGATGGAAATCATAATGATAAATAACTCAGAGCATAGGTCCAGTGAGAGAATAATAATTGATTTTGATGTCTTAAACATAACATACCTTGCGTGAATATCTTTAGAGTCGTCGTTGATACCCGCCATATTATGTTGTTTGATTTGTTTTATTTTTTTGATACTTCCATTCAACTACCATATAATAAAATATCAATAAGAATCTTATTTAAGGACAACCTAAAAGACTTAACGCTTCTTTCTTAAAATATGTTGCATAATGGTTTCGATCAATGCTAGGTCAATCAAATTAAATCGGAAGAGGGTCAAAGTTTCTAGATACTTTAATACAATTCGTTTTTATAATAATCTTTGTCATCATCAATTCTTAACTTTAAAGGGAATTTAATTATCCTAATTACTGACTCAATAGATTTAATTTGTGTTTTTAACTGAATTCTCACATCATCATCATCATCATCATCTATACGGTCAATCCCAGTTGCGTCCAAAGTCATCGCTTTGGAGCCCAGGGTCCGCTTTTCTTGATTTACTCCTCCAAGTCGCACGGTCTTTAGCGTATCTAGTTGTGAGATCATTGGCATGCATGTCAGCCCTCATGACGTCAAGCCAGCATTTCTTGGGTCTACCTCTTTTGCCAGGACCCGGCGGTGGCGGCATTGCCAGACATTTGTTTCCTACGTAGCTTACCGGTTTCCGCAAACATGGCCGTACCAGCGTAGACGACTCTCCTGCAGTTTGTCTGCAATATCACGGACACGAAAGCTACCGCGAATGCGCGAGTTCCTCACGCGGTCCTTTCACGTGACTCCGCACATCCACCGCAGCATATTCATCTCCGTGACACGCAGCTCCTGCTTGTGTCGCTCAAGTAGCGGCCACTCTTCGCTGCCATATAAAAGGACAGGCCTAATGATGGACTTATAGATCTGTCCTTTCAGCTTAACCGGCATACTGACTGAATTATCTATGTATACAAAAAAGTACATTGTATAATAATCCTTGAAATTTTGTTAATTTGTAGGCCAAGTCTAATCATTCATCAAATACTTCTGTAATTATGGTTTGGTTATATCTTGACTTTAGCATTCAATATTAGACCAAAAAATATCAAAGGTATTCCGGGCTCGTTCCGCACCCATCGGCAGCCTATAATTTGTGCATCTGCATCAGGTCATAATAAGGGGAACGTGACGCAATAACTCGCACATCCCAGGGAAGGACAACGCATAATTTTGACCCATTATTTCGACCGCAAATTGTCCACAGTCACACCGTGACGACGGCAGATGTAGAGACCCAGTAACATCGGCAAAAATGAGTGGATGACCGGTTGGTCTGATCTGAGGCTTAGAAAAAATACGGAGGCAGATATTAACTATTATAAAAACATTTCTTTAATTTGATATTTTATTAATCATAAAACGTTACTGTGATTTGAGTTTAGTCTGTTTTTGAGTGTAAAAAAACTATTACCAAAAAGCATATAATGCTAATTTTTCACGGTTGTAATCTCAGCACACCTGCTAAGTATAACATCTTAAAAAATATTAAATCTTAAAAAAATATTAAATATACATAATACACATAAAAATTTACAAAAAAAGAACCTACTCGTACAAATAGTAAAAAAATAAATATAAAATCTATTACATAGTACAGTTAGCATCAAAAGCAGTTGATCAAAAACAATTTTTCAAAAGTATCTGATTCTTATAAATGTCCCAATAATCTGACATCTTTATTATTATTTTATGTATATATATATTATTATTTTGTGTAGTGATTTTGTTAGACTGTGTTGAAAAATTCTGACACTACGCTACTTTTGATGTTGACTGTACGTAAAGAACAACTAAGCTTAAAAATATACAGACGTAGATAGTGATTTTGGTTTATACTATTTAGGCATTAAAGTAATTATAAAACCATGTACATGCATAGAAAAGTGATCCTAAGTTAGTACACCTAGTGATCATCACTATAGGGTATGTTGTGTAAAATATGTTTATCGTGTATGATGTTTTGTAGAGTGTGTAATGTGTGTTCAATTATTTAAATGCTATAACTATTTGTTACAGTTTGGTGTTATTAAACACGGAACTTTAAATATAAGATTCGACTATAGGGTCGGCCTGCGGCTACCCGATTTATTATCATCCAAATTGCTTCTTAGGCATCAAAAAATGGCATCCTATTTCTTACAATTTAACAAGCAACCTACAATTATCTTGTATCCGGTATCTTGTGACCATTTGATTTTAAAAAACTATTTGGAAAATTTACTTCATCTCGAAGACTTCGTGTCGTCAACTATCAAATTCCATTGGTTATTATAATTGGAGGTACTTGTAGTACGCGTATTGTATAATAACATTTTATTTGTCATTAAGAGTAAACGCGTTCTTTCATAAATTTAAATGGCTATAATATCCCGACATGAGGTCTGCCCGGCGTGCTCAAGGAAAATGTACTTATTTTATAGCTAATTATGTATTTTATACTACTACATACTTGTATGGGAACATAATTTATAAGAAATTCTTGCTTAATATGAATGAGAATTTTGCATAAAACAGTCATAACTTACGTACACTGTTGATCACATCTAATAAATAGTCAGGTACAAAACAGTGTTGGTAATGTAAAGATTCATTGCTTCAAAACACTTGGAATTTTAGTGTTAAGTGTTAAGCGTTTTGTAATGTTAAAAATCACGGTTTTATAACTGACATTAGATACTACCTGTTAAACAGAATTACGAAAAAAAGAATCTCTTACAAAAGGCCGACGGTCGGTCTGCCTCGCGCGTTCAAAACAAATAAAATGTTAAAAGGTGAGCGATGCATTAAGTGCATATAAACATGTTGGTGTAGTGTCAATATTTGCGAGCGTTTTCCCATGGGAACCTGCGCCCGCGCCTCCGCGCTAAATCACTCGGGTGCGCGTGCTCTTTCGGCTTTTCTTTTTTGCTATTGAAATGTCAATTTCTTCCTCGAGGTCCTGTGGACATCGCCCGAAATCAATTAAAATAATTAACTTTTATTGTTAGCCGTTGTTATAAACCATGTGTTTTATTAAAATATGGTCTGTAATTTTATCTTTGTTTAAACGTCGGAACTTTATTTTGTTCATTGCTTGCTTTGTGGTTACATATATAAATATTTCATTATTTTTGTAAATATACATTTCACCAGTTCTCGTTGTTATCTAAAGTACCAACTACAAATGTATAACGATCATTCAGGCAATATAATAAGTTACGAAGAAACGTCAACCTGTTATAATAAATCTTAAGCGATCGGTTTCGAGGATTCGAGCGATGATCACGAATATTTGTCGTGTGATGTCAGGAGCAGGGCTCCGGCGAGATAAGGTAATTGTAAATACGTGTAGCTGTCCCTCGGATATATGGCCGGTGTGGGATGCCGGCCGCCTCCCATCTACCTACAGTTTAGCAGTTTCATGACTCTACATTTCAACTCGACCATTCCGATAAAAAAAAATTATATTGAAATCATCTACCAAAAAGAGTTTTAAGATTTTAAAATTTTACAACATTTATGATAAAGCGCAACTACTCCAACTCATATCTGAATCCACTAATAGTTTCACTTCCCTGTTCCGACAACCGATTTCATATTCTCCTACAAGCACACCCTACTTAAGGTAAGATTAAGCTCTTCAGATTACAATCATTCCAAATTACCGAAGAAATCACAATTATCAAAGGTTGTATCTGAGAATCGTCGGCGAGTCAACATGTGTCGACCAACCGAGCAACTACGTCGCGGACAGGTACCTGCGATGGTATGCCGATACGCTCCTATAATGATGTTAAAACAAACTGTTAGAGTGTCATTAACGCGACTCAGAGCCCAAATGGGGGAGGCCCATTATAAAAATTTGTCCCATCCGCTTCGGCCTAAATTTATGGTTATCGGGTTCTCAGTTTTTAGGCCAACCAAATTTTATTGCCTCAAGATTAGAGTGGGAACACTGATAACGATGTTTTAGACGTTCGATGCGTGTCGTTTCGGCCAATAAATGGGCGCGCATCGCATACCACATATTTGACGCTCACGGATCACTCATTCTAAATTATTTGTGTCAATTTATACAGGGTGACCACCCTCAGTTATCATCATTATCATCATCGTCATTTTAGCCATAGGACGTCCACTGCTGAACGTAGGCCTCCCCCAATGACTTCCAGATTGGCCGGTTGAAGCGGCCTGCATCTAGCGGCTTCCTGCAACTTTACTAGTAATGAACCCTCAGTTTGCGAGTCCAATGCGCGCTTGCCCTTTTTTTTTACAAAAGAAAAACTAGATGTAGATTTCTATCTGTGGTTTATCTGACTCCATGACATACATGATGATGTTCCATTAGCTTGGGCATTAAAAACAATAAAAGTTACTGTTTTGTGACAAGTAACTTATTTTGAATATTGCATCATGCCTGCTTATTTTCTTATTTCTAAAACCTAAAACATGCGCAAAAAATGTTCTGCGCAGTGGTCTAGCTATCTAATACCTCGACAGTCTGTCGTACATATTTATTAATATTCTTTAAGAACTCATAGTACGTAACACGGGAGCCGTTGGTTTGCTCGTAATGTATTGTATTTTATGGCTGTGGCCTGCGGTATGCAAAACTTGCCTTCGATAATCTCACGTACGCCAACCAAACCCAGGTTGCGGTTGTCGATTATAGTTTACCGCAATTGTGGACTTTATAACAATGGAGGAAGATATTTTTTAGAGGAATTCTAAATTAAAAGCTACACCGAGGAGTATTTATGCGGTAGAACAGCAAAGACTGGTCCGCGACGGGTTCGCGTCAATAAGTTATTATTTCTGCAAATATTCCAGTGTCACTTACAAATGCGTTTGGATTATGATTTAAGACCTCATTAGACTAATAAATACATGTAACAAAAAACAAATCTCCAAAAAAAAAACTCGGTAATATAGAAAAAGTTATGTTATAATAAAGGTTACTATATCGCTCGATATAAAATCGTTATTGTAAAGTATAAATTGTCTTTCCAAAGCCATTATCTCTATTTAGAAAGATCAAAGACTGCGCAATAATTATTATCATCAAGAACGCCAAAAATTCATAAAGTAATGTAGGTCAAATAGGTACTTACATAAAATTTTAATTGATTGCTTGGTGAGCTTATTATAAAGTAGTTTTTTGATAATTACTTTTTAAAACCAGTTGCGCACACAATAAATGAATAAATGGCAAAGAGCTAATTTTAAATATATTACAAATTAATGAAGCGTTAATTAATGAAAATATAATCGATTTTCTAGTACAATAACCACAATATGACACTATTGTGAAGCTTGAGTGCAACGCGGGAGGTAACTAGATGAAGCGAGTGCGTGCAAGTGACGATTACAGTCTAGCTAGCTAGTAATAGTGGACATAACGTGCTCATTAGGTTACAAGAAGAGACATTCTCCAGCTGGCATATATACCACACGTTTGTTTAAAATCATAAGTAGGTAGGTACTTAACAGTTCAGATACTAAAAATAATACTCCTAAAAAGGTGAAGAAACTTTAACTACTTGTTTTATTTCGTGATAAACTATAGAAATAATTTTATTAGTGTACAACGATCTCCGTAGCCGAGGGGCGAACACGCCGGACTTGGAGTCGCCATCTCTGAGGTCCCGGGTTCGATTCCCGGCCGGGTCGATGTAGAAAACGAAATTTTCTATATTATCTCGGGTCTGGGTGTTGTGATACTGTCCTTATTCCTGATTCCTATAACACAAGTGCTTTAGCTACTTACCTTTGGATAAGAGAATGTATGTAATGTTGTTGAATATTTATTTATTATCACGGTTTATAACACTGCACGGGTTCCTTACGTTGGCTGAACGTCGGCCGGGCTTGAGCGTCGGTCTACGCACCCGGTCCGCTTCGCCACGTACGCCACTCGTACTACCAGCTGCTGCTTGTCCACCGTCTACGGCCACCATCCACCTTTGGCCATCATCAGGGGAGTCTGGACTACGGGAGCAAACCACCAGTCGGGCGTACCTACATACGCCCGCCGGCATTGTACCCATATAAATTTAATTAAATTTCTTCTATCTGTGTACGCTGTGGGCTTCTTATTTCTTCTAAATAACCCCAAACGAGACACTGGCAATGTCGAATCGGATGTGAATGTGTGTGATGCAATAGTAAACCACAATCGATGTATTTGAATGTTTAAAACAAATTTATAAATATAACTTCTTAGAGATTCGTTGAGTGTATTTTGTTTTATACGGATACGATGCATCATCTTCAGACTTTTGGAAGTCTACTGCTGGAAATAGATCTCTCCCGTAGAACGCCACTGTGAATAGCTACAGGCCGTTTGCATTACAATTACACCTCGAACGCTTTTTTTTAAATTAAAAAAGTCAATCTCCTATGCTCTGGGAGGCATAATGTTAATTCGTTCCGCGTTTTGCGCCGTTGTCTAACAAAATGTAAAGTAAGCTCATTATATAACTAGCGACACAATACAACGTAAACACATCTGATTATGAATTACCGTCTAGTCGTGCACCGCACATATTAACGCAAGTAAGTAATCAGCGTTAGGTATACTGCTTGTCTTGCTTTGTTTATCCACGGAATTGATGTTTATTCCTTATCAACATGTCAGCCTATTGCAACCCACTGCTGGACGTAAGCTCAAGTTCCTCCAAAGAGCGCCAAAGACAATCCCGCTTTTTTTATCAATCTTCTGCTATCCATCTTCCTGGGGGTCGGCGGTCTATCGAGCTGGGGGCGATCTACACAACGTTTGCCAAGGCGTAGTCTCCACTCAGGGACCCGTTTACTCCACCTTTCATCGGTTCTGCGACAGATGTAGCCGGCCTACTGCCACTTCAGTTTGCTACATTTTAAAACTATGTTCATTAATTTGGTCTTCTGCGGGATAACCTCGTTTCGGATTTTATCCCTAAACGAAATTCCAAGCATCGACCCTTCCTTAGCTCGCTGAGTGATGAGAAGTCGGTGGGTTTATTGGCGTGATGTGTATTGTAGTTTGTTTATTGGTAGAAACTTTTAGGTGTGAAAAATATATTTATAGCTAACAATTTTACATTTAGATAATCTCGGATTGTTAGATATTTTATTAAAAATATGTATATGAGTGTAAGTTTTTTAAACGGAGGTCGATGACCGAATACATAACTACGGTATACTTAAAATTGCTCAGGTTACAAAATCGATTATTGCTAAAATAAAAACTGCATATTAACATTTCTAAAATATCGGTTGTGTTGACAGTGTGTCAAACTCTTGAGATTAAACAAAATGCGAATTGCTCATAGAAAAAATGACGTTAAGCGTTTCAAGAATTTGACAATTCTTCAGGATAGCCAATTTTCTAATCTTTGGTGCCATATAAACATTGTTCTGTCAATTTTGCTCACAACAAAATAAAAAAAACCAGACAAGTGCAAGTCAGACTCGAACGAGGGTTCCGTACAAATTTGTAGGTAACTCCGCAGTTTGATTACAAAATTTAATAACTAATGCATGGTTTCAGATTGTTTCCTGTATTTGTAGTACATGTATATTACGATATCATTTACCAAATTTTATAGTTCTAGGTCAATGGAAAGTACCCTATAAATTTTGATTCCCATGCACATAGCACGTAGAACTGACGGCCGATAGGGCAGAAAGGTTCTGGAATGGAGGCCACGTACCGGCAAACGCAGCGTAGGACGTCCACCTACAAGGAGGACAGACGACCTGGTAAAAGTTGCATGAAGCCGCTGGATGCGGATCGCTTCCAACCGGCCAATCTGGAAGTCACTGGGGAAGGCCTATGTCAGCAGTGGACGTCCTATGGCTGAAATGATGACGATGATGACCTCCATGCGTTCCCGAGATAAAGGGTATTGACAGACAGACGGGCAATAAAGTGATCCAATAAGGGTTCCATTTTTTCCATTTGAGGTACGGAACCCTAACCCCGGATAACAGTCAAATTGATCAAGCCAACCTTTTATACGTGTGGCAATTGATTTTTATACTAAATGGAAGATTATGCCAATGTGGTAGAATTTCTGCAAGATAGGCTAACATTATTATAGCTTTGCAGAGTTGCAATTAGACTTGTCAATGTTACCTTTGTCTATTGTTCTTTACACTGATTGTAGCAATGAATATTCATGGTTATTTGACAATAAATATTCTCGGCAGAAATCCAGTTTCAATGGCTTGTAAAGTTGACTGGGTAACGCGCTACTCAAAATGCCTCGAAGTCGAGAAAACTTAAGAACACTTCAACAAATTATTCAAGTGAAGACCATTAAAACATATTTTACAAACACGTCGTACTTAACTAACAGACATAATCATCGTAAGAGTTGAAGAAACTAAGGTGAAAACGCGAGGCAAATAATAGTTTAACATATTTTTACTGAATCATTAACCTTTAATAAAAAAAATATAAATAGTATAAAATACCTTTAAAACAGGACAAATCAATGTAATATATTTTGGTAGCAAAATAGAGCAGTAAATAAATAATAAAATATCATTGCATTCGTTTTTCCGTAGTGCATGTTCAATAGCTTGTTGATCACTTACAAAAAACCAAATTTGCTAATTTTGTTAAAAGTTTCTACTGGTATTTAACAGCCTTAACAACTCATCTGCCTTAGGTTAAGTTACCCAACAACATATTTTCTATTGTGTTTTGTTTCTAGGCAGTTAAAGCCTTAATTTACACGATATCTAATTCATCTTAATCAATCTATAGATGTTACTATTTCCTCTACACACAGGTTCTAAGTCCATTATCCCCGGTAAGGACAAATCCTTACGGAAAACCACAAAGCTATAAATGTCAACGTCTGTGCAAATGGGTCATAATTATTTTGTAATACTGAGATATCTTAATAGAAGTAGGTATTATAGGTCGGTTTAATGTTTGAACATGAACTTAATGAGTGGTTTGTTAGGCGTTGGGTAATTGCTACACTTTCCAGTTGTGGAAGGCGGATCCATTTCTAAAGTTTGCCTCATCAATCTTCAGGGTAATATTTGTTGGTATACATATATGCACTACTTAGTAGGAAGCTTTTTTTTAACAGATAATTCATCTATAATAGTAAGAGCCTTATAGGTTTAAATCCTCCTCTGACATACTTAACCAAGACTGTGTTATGCGTTTTTGCATTTCCATATTAATTTGGTTTCCATTAATATATTTTAAGACTTAAACTTTAAAATATATAAAAAATATGAAATAAAACGGTGTTGGAGGAAGAAAAAGTAGAGTTTAAGCACAGATTAGCTGTCCAAAAATAAATTGCATAAAGTTAATGATGATTTTTAGCTTTAGGAAAAGTATGTATAAACATTGTATAGAATGACCAACTCTTCATACTAAGTTAACTTATTTGTACCTAAGCAGCATTGTTTTTATATCAAACTATACAGAAAACAAGGTTGAAGTAATAATGTTTTATGAGCTCATGGTTAAGCCCCAGTTTAGACTTATCTTCACTTGATCACCGATGAATCATACCAGTGCAGTGTTATCTGAAGGAAGGGTGCAAAACAAATCGTAAAAAATTATATTGGAGTGGACTTTGAAATAAATGACGTAGTCCGTAGAGCCTACGTCGTTAAAACTTATTATTTGTTTTAAAATTAATTGTAAATTACAAATTATCAAATTACTTACCTGGAAAGAGCTTAATTCAGGTGTAAATGCGGTTATAGTGATAGTATTGGTTGTTGTCTTGCTTAAAATATTTTATATATTAGGTAATAATGTTTGAAAATAAGAGGACAAATACATCTCAATATAAATTTATAAGTACTATCCGATATCCAATAATATTCTAACAAAACGATGCCTTTATTTTCATGGTAACTGATTCAATTCAATTCAATTCAATATATTTATTGCATTCTATAATGTTACACAGGTGTTATAATTAAAAATTAAATAAAATAAAATAAATAAAATTAACTATAAAATTCATACTTCCACAGTGTTTCACAGTCACATACGAGTTCTTAAGACTAATTATTTCGCAGCAAAAGAATTGTCACAGGTTCTGTTATTGTTGCATTTAAGTAATAAAGATTTCTACTTAATTGTCCTCCAGACACAGGTGTTGGCTAATTATATGGACTGTACTTAACTTACAAAAGCTGGAATGTGTGGATGGCGACTATTGTGAGGATCGAAAACTAATGGATGTGGTGCTTGAAATAAGGTGAAAAATTAAAATTGCCTTTTTTATTATGTTTTGTGCAAATATAACTTGATACATTCGCCTTGGTAAATAGTTGTTAGTTTAGAGCTAATTAATAATTGGTGTGTTTCTTGGAAGATTGAAGGAATTATTTTTACATTTACCTTTTATAATAAAAAAACCTTTCAGGGCACAGCATGTCGTTATATCTCTGATTTTCATTACGTGCAATATATATGTTCGAGCATTGCGTTTCCCAAAAATAAATTTGTGCTACGATATATCTACATTGTAGTTCGATATCGGGCTTATGCTACGACTTGCGTAAGTCCTGATCAGTGGGAACTTTCCCATCACTGATATCAAGCGGTCACTTTGATTATTTCGTTCTCTCTGCCACCATGACAGCATGACGAATGGCTCGATGCAACCGATAGATAACAGCTCGCCTCTAGCCGAATGTCCTGTCCCGTCAAAAAACAAATAAGTCCTAATGATTGATCGGTAGGCCTCTGTTTTGGACCCTCTAAAACACACGTTATCTCGGCACCGACAGCTCAGATACCGAATCTACCTACCTGTTAAAAGGTGACTTATTTGTCAAATGTTGCGCTTAAGATTCTTTTGTGCGGTACGTGTCCGGGCTACGAATATCGTTAATGTGTTACACTTAATTCATTTATCACTTCTCTTGAAAAGGTTATAACAAACTAACAGAACAGATTAAACTGATTCCCTAGGCCTAAGCTATTAATATTGAAAATTGCTGTAAACTTACAAAGTGAAACCACTCCTATTTCATAAGTATGTGTTACCTTAATTAAGTTATTTCATAGTTTTTAACAACAATTTGAAATGTATGTATAAGTAAACTTTAATCATACGTCCTAAGTACAAATTTAAGGTTCATTGTTGCGAATTTTGAAAAGCTAAAAGTCGATTTGCCTACTAAACTCGCGTTCGCCGAATTGCATAATGTTGTAGTCTTTAGAATATGTAACCAAGATCATTTCGTTATTTTCGGCGGCGGATTCATACAGTGATACTCGACCCAGGTCACGTAGGTAATACCCGAAATATCCAGTGTAAACACGGGCGTTGAGTAACGTTAACAATTACCCCTTCTGAAAACTAATAAAGCTGGCGTGAACCATGTTTATCGCACGCGAACAGTTTCGTAGTTTTTATCAAAGAATACAAAGAAAGTAAAATATACTTGTAATTTCATATACGAGCTCAACATGCCAAAATAGCAATATAATTTTAGGAGCTTGTTATATGTTTTTTTTTAAATGGTAACTACTTATTACCTAAAACTCTCAAAGAATTATTGTTGCAACAGATTTACACTCATATATCTACTGGACAGGTCCAGAATTATTGCAATATATCTGGCACTCTTTAACTTTAAAAAGTCTGTGACAAAAACTAAAAGTAAACATAAGTAAGTATATTTATTAGATTTGCTTTTGATGAACCTGCTTATTCTGTTTACCCACTGATGGTATGTAAGAAGTCAGGTAGGACATCTAGAATGCACAAAACGAATCAAATAATTTGTTTGCTCTAAGTAAAGAACGAATTTGACGTAATTACCTAACTAATTGTAGAGTCCATTAACTAAAAGCATACCAATCTGGTCTAGTATTTTGAGTGCAATCAAATCAACAATCAATTAAGTTAATCGTGCAAAATTTGATTATATATTTTATAATTAAAGCACATTAGTTTGATATTAGTTCCTTTTTGACCGACTTTAAAAAAGGAGAAGATTCTCAATTTGTCGGAATCTTTTTTATATGTATGTTCAGCGATCATTCGTTACCACGTTCACCGATTTCGATCATTTTTTTTTAGTTCGAACGGGAATCCTTTCACCTCTAAATGAAAAAATAGGAGATAAAATCGGTGTTCAGCAATTAACTTTGGTAATTGAGCTTTTCAGTTTTTTAAAGTTTTTTTAAATAAAATGTATTTATCATTAAAATTGTGACGCTTCCACGTAAATCCATGATCTGCGTTAAAAAGCTCGGCTTGCATTATTTATCACTTGTGTGCGAGCTAGAACAACGCGGCTATAAATAGAGCCAACACTCGATGTCTAGAGCGCCAGTGCCTTTATGTAAAGTGGGTAATAAACTTACAAGTGCACTGAATTTTTATTGGCCATTCCAAGGCACAGGGATAAATCTGCACGGGGTTTGTTGAGGAACATAAATACTCCACAATAAGTTTTTACAACCTGCCTAATAGAGAAAGAATACGTTAGATAACCTGAGATGGAAAAAACGACTTTACAAATCGTATCCACACACCGCGATGAATCATTCAGTGTTATACAAATTACTTCAATTAATTTACTTCAATCGTGCTGTTAGTATTCTCATCGCTCAGGTATGCCACTATTTCAATTCCTTAACATTGATCCATAATGCATCGATGTTTTATAGAATTGATTTAGGTAGATGAAGCGTCTGTGCGTACTGAATTCGCGCGAGTAGCTACTGCATTTTAATGAGGGCTATTGGGATTTATCTAATTATGATATTTAGATTAATGCAATATTCAAAGGCGCAGACCCGGCTTAGGTTTCAATTAGAGCTCCGAGGCGGTGGGGACGTGTAAAACGCCATACATCATCCGTACCCGGCTATTACAACAACTATCTACGTTATTAATAGAACTGGCTACATAAATTTTAATAGTAACATTTGTTAGCTACAGATTGGTGTCATGTGCACGTGTGTATCGTGTTGCGATATAGATATTTACCTACTTACTTAAGTTACTATTTACGAGTAATACATATACTAACTGCAAAGACTTGTTCATGTACAGATAAACTTATTAAGTTTGATATTTTTCATCATTATTGGTTAAGGTAAAACAAATATTTGTGCCGTGTGGGGACGGCCGTAAAGAATACACTTCCCCGCTGCCAACAGGAGGCGTGTCGTAAGAGGCGACTAATTCCTGTAGCACGAGACGGGCAGCAGCGTCTGCGTGCGAAAGGTTATAAAAACTGCGCTCGCCAACCCGCCTGCCAAGCGTGGCGAGTATTGGCAATCCCCCCCGATGAAAGGAGGAGGATTGGAGGAGGCCTGTGTTCAGCAGTGGACGTCAATGGCTGAAATGATGATGAAAACAAATATTGTATCTTTAAATGGGACGAACTTTTGATGACATTATAACATATCATGCTGTCTTTCTATGTTACCTACCTATACGTGCTTAGTAGTACATAGTAACAAAAACATTACCTCCTCCTGGATCAGTCGGGTAAAAAAGGAGGATGTACTCAATTCTCTTTTTCTTTTTTTTTGGAACGTTCAGTGATCATTAAACTTAGACCGATTTGATTCTAGGTCAGCGGGAAGTACCCTTTGTTTCTCTTGCAGGTTTCAAAAAATGCGGCTAATATGCAAATTTAATATTTGAGAATTAATTTTTATGATTTTTTGATGTTACGCTTTCCAGATTATGCACCACTGTGAGTTGGTACAGTCAGCGTCAAAAATATGTAAGTATACACTTTTGGCGTTTCACCAACCTGTCAACGGTTGTCAAAATTGTTTTCATAGCTTGACGCTCACTGTACAGTTAGATATTTCTTAAACCATTTTGCAATAACCCGATCCTATCTTTGAAATTAGCAAACTTTTTAAACATCAATAAAAATAAAATAGTACGAAATAAAATATGTATCAATTATAAAGTTTTTTATTTAATTAAATAGGTATGTTTTCATAACAATATCTATAGTGTATGTTTTCTATGGGAAAGGAAATAGCTCTACCTAAACCATTTCATGAATGCACGTTGTTCAATTATTTGTTTCATTGAGTAAATCGATAAATATAACCCACAATAATACTCTATTCTAGAGAATTTATAGGTTGCACAACATTCTGTTTTAATGCTATAATTTATAATATTAATAAATTAGTTATACATTAGCTTAAGAACGTTTTAAATAATGTGTGTGTGTGTGTGTGTGTGTTTGGGTTTGGTGGGTATGTAAATCACACATACTTGCTTGGAGCAGTTCCTAAGTTTTCTGGTAATAATCTAGGGTAGACAAGTTAGTAACTTTAAACGTTTAACGTATAGTAGAGATAAAGGATACAGGTTAAGTCATTTATTGGCTTACAATACAATGCTGTTCTGCTTAATGTGTGTCCCAACATAGGGTCAGCCTTATGGTATGGGCGATAATTAAGCCATAATCGCAAAGCAAACGTAAAAACCTGTGTTTCCGGCACAGAAAATAACTGTAGTCGCCAGTTGTATATGACATGTTTTTTCCGATTCTTCAGGAATGCATGCGTTATATTTCGCGTCACGCCGACTGGGCGGCCGGCACGCCAGCTATGCCGTCGAGAGTATATCAGATGTTGAGGCAAGCTATCAAATGATGAGGGCATTCCGTCCCGCGTTTGCACCGCACGCGCGCCGCGCGGCTGAAATGTGGGCGCAACGTGACACCGCCGCGCCCGCCGCCCGCCGCAAGGTCGGCTACTGCACTGCGCATGCGTGACCTAGCCGACCACATCATATACACTAATTTTTCCTAAGAAAAACCTTTTTTTTAAACTGGCACTCTTCATTTTAGGCAGAAAAGGAATCAAATTATTTTAATCGTTCTTCAAGTTTTTTAAGTTCTTGACTCTTGTTGTTCCATTTGTAAAAACTCTTTTTTTTAACAAAAAGTGTTTTGGTACATACTTACCTAAAATTTTAAATAATAGTGTTTCGACCGTGTTGTGAGTATTTAAGATGGTAGAACAATTACTGGTAATGCGATAATAATAATAAAAATATCTATTCTGAAATATTACATAAGCGGAATATTACATAAAACAGTAATTATCACAGTGTCACTGCTCGTGTTAAAATGTAAATTAACTAATAACCAATCAAATAGTATTATAGTCTATTGGTATAGGTACATATTTTTCTAATTGTAATGAATTAATGCTACAATAAAGCACCGTATTCCTCTAACGTTAAGATTAACGACCGCACCTAATCCGCAGCGTGTAAAGTACGTACATAAATGTCTTGATTTACTGTACGACCGTAAATACTTATGTTAATAAGGTGCGGTATCATAGTGTTGATTGTATTGCAAAATGGAAACGCACGCTGGAGCCCAGGCATGTTCATACTTTGTACCTACCTACCTAGCTTGTATCTACGAGTAGTCGCGGAGACCGAGTTGCAGCCTGATGCAATGTTTGTTCTAGTCTTACAAATTGCCTAATAAGACAATATTAGGAAATTTGTAAGACTTTTATATCATATGTTTTCTAGTGTCAACTTAAAAGTACGTAATTTCCGCCTGCTAAACAAAAATTTTAATTATGGGACCAAACACTGAATTAAATAAATATTTCCGATGGTCTTTGCATGAGCTTCGTGGTGGATTTTTAATTCTGTATGGAAATGCATAAAAGTTATAATACATTATAATTATTTATTTAAAGTTTTTAACCTCTTGTAACTGAGCAATCGGTTTGCGGCTTTGTTAGTATTTGCTATTCGGATGACAATAATTTGTCACCATCGTGATTTAGCCAGGAGGTGTATAGTGGAACTCTTCAGTGGGTACTATTAAAACCTTCGTGTTTGGGCTCATTTGATTCGTCTTGACGTGTTTGATACATGTATAAGCGTATTTTATTGTTTTTAAACACTCAACAGTCAAATGCTGGATGAGATCTGCCCTATTCAATTATTATATAGAAAGTAAGTAAATACTTTTTCCAACAAACAGTAATGTTAATATTTTCTAAACTGAGATCCTAATTTGGTAACCTGACTTCAAAATGCAAATACCAATAGTATAGGAAATGGGGCATAGTCTTTTTAGTACCGGTTTTATCCGGTCCGGTATGATGTGTACTGCATTAGAAGCTGTCTCTCTGCCTACAATGTTTCCTTCGCTTAGCGTATGCAAATTTGTCGTATTGAAAAACAATATACTTGCTAATGCATTAACTGGACCCGTAAAATTGACAGCAGCTGGGTGCAAACCCGCAATGCCGTCCATTGTGTGTGAACCTCATCTTTCTCCTAACGTATTTTTATTTTATGTTAGGGTTCCTTTTAAGGGTTCCTTTTTTTGTTTACAAAATGTTTTGAAAAGAATTAGGTTTTTTTGATGTATCACATTGAGAAAGGTTGTTGTTTAAAAAAACAGATGGTGCTTGTAGCATATTTTTTATTTCTAAATTTATATATTTTTTACGGAAAAACTTAAGTAAACAGCAGCAGTTCTGATCTCTACTTGGTAATGTTACATTAGTAACACACCAGACGATGACTACTTATCTTACATCATAGCTCGATTGCCAGTATCCTATTTTACTTACTTTTTTTTACGAATACTGTATCTACGTACTATAACCTACTTCTTTAGTCGTTCCATATCATTAAAAGTAGGTACAGTCTGTACAATTCTCATAGTATTCGATGGTTATCATTCTTTTTTTATCGTGGGAACTATCAATGTAGGTACGTAATTAATTTAAATTTTCTTAACAACAACAGATGGAGACTTAATACTATCACAATAATTCATAAATAAGTTAACATCTGTCAGATAAAGTGAGTTCGTGATTGTTATCACCGAGTGTTATCTAGTAAGTTAACGTGCCAGACACTGTGTCTGTGTACAGTAGTAATGATACTAAGTTATCGATAAATCGGCTGTCGTAACACTGTGCAGTATTGAACAATCGCAGCGAACCGTGACGCGACTACTTCACAGAACTGGGTTACACCTTAATAAATTAAGTTTTATTTTTAAATAGTTACCTACCTAATTATCGAAAGATATTGTATTTCCATTTGAAATAGTTTAAAATAGTGAAATCAGTGGAAATCAAAAACAAGTTTAGCTGTATAATATAAGTTTGAAGGAGTTTTAATAGGTGTGTCTGCCAACACTGGCCGGGGCTAGGTGAGCCGCGCTCGCGCAGTGGAGAGGGCGCGGCCGCGCGCCTGCGCATGTCGCGGTAATGGCCCTCGTAATGTCCCCGATTTATGGCGATGGATCCAAATGAAATGTCACTTAATTTAATCAACACTCCCCGCGGCGCGCGCACATCTGCGCGGGCCACGGCAAAATAACCGCCGATGAATCATCTTGTTTTGCAGTACATTCTTGGAACCGATTAATAATTATTATAATTTATCTCGTCAATAAAACAATAATTAACAGTCGGTAGTCACATGAGACGTCGTATAAATTTCCTAATGTGAAACCTAGTGTAATGTGATACAGAGATCGAACTGGTTACCGGCGTACACCTGGCCGGGCTGCGTCAAGTCCACTAATAGACCATTCAAATTCACTTTTAATATTTTTCCAGAAATATCATTCCGCTTATTAATTCCATCGCACAATATTTGAATTTGAATTTTGATTGTAACCGATCTTTTTAACGTCTAGTAATTTAGCTGTCGGCGATTCGTCATAATGTATTCAAAAGAGAGATTATAGATAGTGCGTCGGTGCTGGTAGGTACGCGTAGGAATTTTATAATTATAATTTTCTAAATTGCCTGCTCTCACCTCTGCGGCGTGATCGCGAAGGCGGGCGGAATGCGCGGAATGCGAGCGGACCTTTGGCACTTGTCCGAGTGTCATCCCTACTCCCAGGTCCCTACGCTGGACGCGATATCTCCGTTTTATAATTGATTGCAAGTGCTCATTTCAATAAAACATTCGTCTGTCTAGATTAAACAAGTATCAATCTTTGGTATCTGTACGGCAATATCATACGTAGTCTATGATCATATATCAAACTATGGTCAGTGATTGCAGTCTTGTCAGCAATACTTACTCTACTTTAAAAACGTTTGGCTAAATACTTCCAAATGAAAAAGAAGTAATGTCACTTATGTCATATTGGTATAAAACAGAGTATTTTTGTTTTCAAAAATAAATATATAAGTAGGTACGTAGGTACAATTTCCTGTTCTTGTTACTTTATTAATTTATTGAAATATTAGGTCTTCTGACGGTCGACGTCTTCGGTTTTTACGAGTAAATGTTAAGCGAAATTAGACTGAAAGAACTGTTTATCTCAAATTTTGATGTACGAGATGCGTGTATGATAAATAATAAATGTCACTCATATGACCGACGGAATAGGTAATATTACATCTACTCTTAATCGCAACATACATACTTAAGTTGCTTTATGCATGGCTTCGATGTATCGTTGCGTGAGGCACTGGCCAGTTCAGTATTCGTCCAGTCCATTGACAGGTCACAGTAAGTGGTGCCAGCTCCTCGAAGCTTTACACTTTTTGAGATGGTTGGTTACTTGAAACCCCTACAGAACCATCGCAAATCTTAGTAGAAGCATAGGTCCATTACACTGTAATGCTGTAATGATTACAGCAATTAAAATGTATGGTATATTATTTGTTAGCTATTTAAAATTCAAGCTCAATAATACCCGTGGTTTCAACAACAAACCGTATGGTAAAAATATGTTTGATTAAAAACCTTACTGTGGAATCCTTTGCTAAGTTTTAATAACAAAAAATTTTTTGTCAGTGTAAATATTCATAGTGCCATTAAATCATGCATGACATGATCTAATCATAGGCAAAGGAAAACTTTAGGGAAATTTACCATTTACCGGCTCATAAGTCTAACCACAACAACCAAAAACTGAATTGGCACAAAAACAAAGAAGTCTACACCAAACAAGTGACTGTACACCAAATATTAGCGGTCGAGACCCTTGGAAAATGCATACATTTCCACTGCCAGCGATTGTGGTGCATTATCTGTATCGTCGTGTCGCCTCGCCGACTCCTCCGAATAAGGGCAGGTCGTTGATCTGACTTCTTTGTTTAAAAAATAACACATGTCACAGCGCCGAGTATGGAGAGCCACCTGAATGACTAATGAGTAAAAAGCATTTATGAATGCTTATGGCAATGACAGGATTTTGTGTCAGTAAATTAATCGTCGTAACTCTTTACACGCCGTGACTAAAGAGACTTTTGGAAATGTTCCGGTTTTTTGTCCCAAAGTTCTGTAAAAAATAAATTTCAATAATGAGATTTTGTCTGACGTAAACGCAATCGTTGTAACTTAATTTTGTGTAAGATTTTTAGACTGAATTCTTTTAAGTATGACGTGATTTTTAGAAATAATTTGATAACATGATATTGTACGATTGTGCTTTTTGATAACAAGATATTAAAATGTTTAGGTACCATAGTATCAAGTGTCGTGACAGCACGGGGTCGCTGCCAGGTGTGCGCGGAGACATTAATCCTCGATCCACCATCGTATAGATCACAATCGAAACCAGTTTTATTATTTTAAGTTGTAAATGACGCAAGTGTTGGTGGTGCGCGCAGGTGGGTGCGTGTATGGTAACGCGAGAGGAGATACACACGGCAGTCGTGGATGGCAAAACTACATTAATATCTGCCCACAATTAAATATTATTCACACGTACTTTTATTTAGAAAATTCATTAACATGTGGTTACAAAACCGATATCCTGAACTATATTTATTATATGAACTAGGTATATACTATATTGCCTATTTGGTCTCTACATTTTGGAAAAGACGAACCGCTACAAGCGGCATCGTTGATAGGCGCCCTAGCTTTACTACATGATTTTTGAAGCTATAGCAGGAAAGGCTTCTATGATCTTAATTCGAATTACAATCTTGTTAGTAGTGTATAGGAATTATTGACAGTCTGCTATAGCTGTGTGTATTACAGCAATAACGCAGTATGATCATGCCGCGCGGCGTTCTCACTCGGCGCCCTAGCGTCTACTCGTCAATAGGCACTAAACTTTTTCTTTAAAGTTGTATAATATCCACTGTAGGAGGATTTTATCTTTAGGGATGCCATTGGCTGTAGTTTTTCATCGGATAAGAGGTAAGTACTGCCTATCTGTGTATGCTGTGTGTAGCGCCGGTAAAGAGGTCGGTCAGGCCGCGCGGCGGCAACGTGCGGCGCCCTAACGTCTACCACCTATCATTATTCCCTCCAGAGGCACAGCCTACCGTATCCTAAATCTTTTACCCACTAAAGTTATCGTCACGTTTGTCTTTGCACTATATTGAAACACATCCAATGTGTACCTTCCCACTCTCCTTTCGATTCCAAGAAGTTTTCATTCGCACCTCGATGTTTATTGGCACGCTAGATAAGATATTCAAACAAACAAATATTTAAATATAGTACATACGAGTTACCTACAATCGTCACCCGTACTTAAAGTAGGCATGTTTTTCAATTGTATCAATTTTTTAAAGAAGTTAGATAACCTTGTTTAACTTATTGTCCTCATAAAACGCTGTTTGTGGAGATTATATCCGGACAAGTACATGTAAATAAATCGCTCGTTTAATGTATTAAATGACTATAAATATTTGATTGATGGCGTCAAGGTGCAGCTATGTTGCTTGAATAATAAAATTGATGCTATTGATTATGTAGATTTTAAGTGGTAACCGTCATACATTCGATGTCCATATAAATAAAATAGAATTCTGTAAACAGAGACAGGACTATAACATATTAATATTAATTAATTCCAAAGATAGTTCAGTAAATAAATTACTACTCACTGGTAAATTACCATTGAATGCAATATCTAAATAGTCGATAATCTTCGTTTGATCGGCTCATCAATCGTTTTAAGGTAATGTTATTTGTCGATCTTGATCTTACCATCCCGCATTGAAATGTTGGTGCGTATCTTAAGTTCCACACAAAGATAGCTCGCAATCAGGATTCCATTTATATCTGTCCCTGTTTTCCTGTTGCCAATACCGGCATGGACATGTAGTTATGTAAGCCTCCGTGGCCCGCACGCACACACGCACGCGGCCCGGGTGCGCTGCGGAGATGCGCACGCACAGATCGCTGCGTTCAGCCTCTCAAACATAAATTAATTATTAGCTTGGACTTTAACCGTCTATTTATCTAATGTTACATACCGTTTGTAACAATTACAATAACATTGAGCCCGATTGTTGTTGTTCGACTGTATTAAAGATCGGTAAATACATAGGTATAACTTTTTTTGGAAATTAATGTTATTTATTTTTCTTCCTAGTTAGATTTTTGAAAAAATCGTAACTTTTTTCTGGTTCGTTAACATGAGACTTTTGTTTTTGGCAATTGAAAGAACATAAGTTGCTACAGTTTAAAAAAAATTATGAATGCTTTGAACCGCTTTTTAAATTTTTAATTGGAGTTTACGAAAAATCTGTCGATTTCAAGGAAATTAATTATTCTTGCATTGATATGAAATTAAATGCACTTCAAATTTGCAGATCAGTCTGTTTTTTTTTTTAAAGAGTGCAATGTCTAAGTAAGCTCCTAAAATAAAAAAATAATAGAATTTTTCATTTTACAAGTAAATAAAAAAATATTAAAACATTAAAAGTGGTAATATTTCTAAAATAAAAAAAAACATATCTTGTAAGCGGCTAACAAGCGATTTTTTTCCTGGCGGGTACAAATAGGTCCCTAAGCCGACTACCAAAAAAAAAAAACATCTGGCCTGGACCACCCTGTATATATATATTTTAAGGTTTTAAATTTTAGGTTCACCTAGTGTAGTTGCTACTTGACATAAGCAAACAACAAGTAACCCGACTATGTTAAGAAGAATTAAAATTAAAAAGGGTAAACCACAAAAAGATGCATTTAATTTAAAAATTGGTCTGTTTGACCATTTGCAGCGCCCGATTGTACCTTATGGCCCAACCTAATGATTATAGACTTAATTCTAAATGAAGCATCCAAATGTACAATATTTAGTGTTGTGTTTTGTAATTTATTGATAATTCCGATGTTATCATTTCCATCTGTATGAACCATTCCACACTTTCAGCGCGAAAACGAATATTTCCAGCGCCTAATTTCCGAACTTAGAATATATATAAAACTTAGAATTTCCGAACTTAGAATAAATATTTCACATTTGCAAATAAAGCTTTTTTTCATTTATAAAATTATCAATCCCACAACCTGGATTCACCTTTCTTTGCCTTGATTTGATTGCCTTGTCAATTTCAAGCAATTCAAATTCAAATCTTTCATTCAAATCTATCTATACATAATAATAAAACTGTAAAAAGTTGATTTCTGTACATTGACTAGAAAAAAATAAAAACAGTGTCCAGGCTTTCTCTATGATCAGTAAAGTTAAAAAAACGCATTTTTACAATTCTTGTCTGTGTGTATGTTCGTTACTTAAAGGCTCGGAAACTACTAGGCCGATTTCGATTTAGTTTTTACTGTTTGAAAGTAAAAAGTCCAACTTAAAATCTAGGGTATATCTGATCGCCATTGCTTCAGTACAGGTACAGCTTAAACTCTCTTTTTTATGCAGTTCCATATAAAGTTGGGATCAAGATAAATGAAAAATATCGCTATCACACAGTAATTATAATGTTTTACGGAGATTCATAAAATTAGAAAAAACATATTGTGTAAGTAAGTTATTGATAAAAATTACAGTTACTAATTAGTTTTTGGCTGTTTTGTACCAAGATTTTATGTATGATAAACATTTTCGTTTCTATTCTCAAGTAATACTAATTTTTAACCGAGTTCAAAAAGGAGGAAGTTCTATATTCTGTTTTTTTTTAATGTATGTTCACCGATATTTTTATCAATTATGGACCTATTTCATTTATTTTAATTTTTTAATGATGTAGGTACTCTAGAGGTGGTCCCAATTTCACCAAGTTAGGATCTGATGATAGGATCTCAAAGAAATTAAGGAAAATACTCGAAAAATATAGGCACGTAGAGTGTTTTGATAATTTTTAATAACTTATTCAGGTGTTTGCGTCTGGTAGTCATCATTATCATACTGCTGACCTGATGATAAAAGCCACAGAACTCCTTTATAATTATGGGTTCATGGTTAATACGGCAATTTATCGACAGAACTTATAATTAGTGTCTTGGGCAGACGTTGCGCTTACGAGGTATAGATAGCAGTTTTATTTAGAAATAAAGAAAGAATTTCTCGATTTGAGTTAGGTATTCAAGCAAGACCTTATCCTGTGGTTACGATTATGACAACAGAAGCAGGCTTACTTTCAACTTCATAGGCTTCATAATAATTATTTATATTTTCAAATGACTTCAAAAAGGAGGAAATTCTCAATTGGTTTGAAATGATTACGTATTGATATGAACTATACACTATCAATAATATGAAAACCTAAAAACTCATTTTAAATTCGTTTTTTTTTTAAGTAAAACTTCAATATAATATTGATATAATGTGCTTTTTGCGATTTCAAGCCAATAAAAATGTGAATGCTAGCAATAAAAAATATAAAATGCCAACTGGAAGTAGTTATTTTAGAATTAATCGAAATGTAGGTATAGTATTCTGTTTATTGCTTCATAATTAAGCAAATCGTCAAAGTATGCGCTGCTTGATGGTGTACGGTCTCTCTCCATTTTGAGCGTATACTATAGCAGTATGTAATGTATATTTTAATTTGTACCCACTTCAACCACCACCACCACTTCCGTGAAAAAATTTAGACTACTACCTACAATACCAAATTACACTAAGGTATTGTAACAATAAACTTCGTAAAGGCTGTTGGCATTAATAACTTTAAGTCGTGCCAATATTTCTACAAAATGAGGAGACAAAGTTACATGAGTGTTATATTTGCAAAACAAACCAATTGTTGAAATGTCGTTTACAATAAATGTCTGACAATATTTCATCAGTTTTAGGTCTGTCTGTTAAAGTGATACATAACGTACACAAAAAAATCCTAACACAGCAATGACCTCCAGTAAAACCAAACCGTAAATGTTTGTAGTAGGAGAGCCTGCTATGGCTAAATCAGCCAGCTTTAAAGTCGAACATTCTTAGTCAAACTAACGCCAGATGCAGGTAAGGCAAAGATAGCAAGAGAAAAACTTCGCCGTAAGCCTTTAGGCCTTAATGTCAGAAAGAAAGAAAAGAGTGATATTTTTAAAACTAAGCTTGCTTAATAGCACCTTATAGTACAAGTGATGACAATTAAGGTGATTGGTGTAGCTCCGTGGACATAGTTGCAGGCCAACGATAGTAAACTGAAGACCACGCGTACGAAGTCGGGGGCAGCAACTAGTCTTCTATATAAATAAAAATCAATATGATGAATACACATATGTAAGCGCATCACAGAGCGGCTGCATGCACCTATTTGGTTCATTCTTTTTTGTTGTGTTTGATATTGCCAGGAAAAGGTTTGTATGGATAGAAAAACTGTTTCCGAGAATTTCATTAAAATCGGGAAAAACTAAACGTTATTTTTCAATCGGATTTTAGCTACAGGCGGAAATGTCGTTTAATATTGTCAAATTTGGGCAGCTAGGTCATTATAGTTTCTGTAAAAAGAGCCAAAATATCTGACTTAAAAGTTTGTCAACGTTTTAACGAAAAGGATATAATGTATTTTTTATCACAATAACTCGGTTGTTTTTTTTTTCGAATAATGGCGATTTTTTTCCTATTTTGTTTTAAATTAAAGGTTAATTTTTATACTAGAATAAAGTCAGAATATCGTTGTTTTTTATTTATTAAAAATATGCAACTTTATTGACAATCCAATCAGGGTACCCAACCTAAAAACGTTATGAAAACTCACCCCAAATCCTAATTTTACGATGCACCAGTGCGCGCTTTATTGTAACGGCGCGATTTTGTAAAATGACTCCTAAGACAAAATAACTAGCCATGAAGGTCAAAATAAAAGCCAAATATTTAAAAACATTTTTTTCTATCCATTGTAATATTTTATTCTTTAAATTTCAACTGACGTCCATAAAAAGCTTTTCTAGAAATGCATAGCAAACTGAGTCATTAATCTGTTTGAAATACATTTAGTTTTTCAAGTGTCCAGGTTGAATCAGAGCGGGCCCATCAACCGGAACCCGCCTTAAAAGGCTTGCTCGGAGGAGCCTGAGCTGGGTACAGTCCGCTTAGAACAATACGACGACGAACGAATTTTGACGACCTCCGTATCCGAGAGGCGAGCATACTGGACTTGGTGTCGCTATCTCTGAGTTTCCGGGTTTGATTCCCGGTCGGTCAATATAAAAAAATATATTTTCTTTGTTTTGTCTCGGGTCTGGGTGTTGTGGTACCGTCGTTGTTTCTGTATTGTAGGTGCTTTGGCTACTTACCATAGGATCAGAGCAATGTACGATGATGTCTAAAAATAAAAAACTTTTTAGTCACAGTGATGTCACAATAAGTAAATTAATTTTATGTCAATGGAACATCTGATTTTCATGTCTTCAAAATATCACTTATATACATGACTTAGATTTTTGATTTGGTATATCATCTCCACATTACTCAGTAAGCTGGTAAAAATCCGAAACTCAATATATATGCGTTGGTTTCGCTTTGGTATATCTATAATACCATACCTGTATAATAATAATACAGAGATGCCGGCAAAAATGAAAAAGAAAAGTAGAAAATCGGGATCAATAGCGTGCATTAAGAGAGGCCTATGTCTTAATAAAAATCAAACAAATTACTTATATTTAATTGAAAACATTGAAAATGTTACGTAGTTCTATTTACTATAAAACTTTGCTTTCAGACTTTCAGTGCATTTAATAGGTTAAGAATTGTAGTCACTACAATCTTGACAATAACAATGGTATCTTCGGTTAGTATTTCAAAGACATCAAGGCCCTGGCCATACGGCTAGTGCTTAAAACTTAGTGCTACGTAACGTGTCAGGTATCAGCATTTAGCGAACCATGTATAATATTTTCCACTGCAATGGATAGCCATACTGACGCGCTGAGTGACAATTTTTCATAATTTTTGTAACGCTAGCAATCAAGCGCTTTACACCAAGGTTGTGTGGTATAGATTCAGGTTTAGAATGGACTTTGTACGAGTTTTCGAGGCTGACTGTAGGTGCGCGCAAGCACTCGCGGAAGAGCGGCGTCCGCGCGTCTGCCCGGCCCGTTGCACCACCTGCCTCCGCCGCGAGCTATTTATAAACCAGACCGTACCTTGGCCATAGATTAAAAATATTCGCCTCAGAGGCAAGACTTGCGCAAGGACCCAGTTTGCTTAAGCAACGATAGAGATGTGGTACAAATGAACAAAATGAACACTGCTATTACGGCATGAATGCCTAAAGCCACTTTTACAAACCTAAAATAATCTTACTTTTGTTTTAATATACTTAGATATTTTTATAATGATCTAGATATACAACTTAGATAATAAAACGGCATACACGTAAAGGCTCAAGTTTTGTGTTTTCAGGGATATGGAATTATTAACTCACATACCATTATATAGCTAGTATTAGTCATTATTATATCGACAAGTTTCAGCATACATTATATTATTTACCTTATGGCGTGAAATCAATCATCATTTTATTATTATACAACACAATAAGTAAGTAAATACACCAATATGTATAATAGAGCTTTAATTTTAGTATTCGGCCGTTAGTATTTTTCCAATAAATAAGATAAAAGCACCCACAAGGTGGACAGACGACCTAGTAAAGGTCGCTTTCAACCGGCCAATCTGGAAGTCAATGGGGAAGGCCTATGTTCAGCAGTGGACGTCCTATGGCTGAAATAATGATGATGACAGCTTTCATAAACCACGTAGTCCTATTAAAAACTTTAACCACACCAGGAATTAGGAAGTCTTAACTTTTTCAAAATCTCAGTACAAGCAACGAGACGTTTTGAAAGCAAGTCTTATATTTACTTGTTACGTGAAACAATCTAAAATGTCAGCTAATTAATGCGTGCGTTTTTGAAACAAAAAAAACATTTCTAGATCTTTACAAACGCATAAGTATTATTTTCTTCGTAATTAAACAAATTTTATAAAACAACTATTCGTTTGCTAATTATTAATATGTAGATTAATAATTTGAAAGGCGGCAAAGGATGTAGAATAAAAAAAAAAGATAATTCTATTACTTCTAAGGTTCACTAAATCTGAACTACCCATATTTTTACACCATTTGGCGGTAGTAAAATCGACATTGACATCTCGAGATTCACAATTAAAGACAATTCTAATATTTCTGAATTATTTGCACGAACTATCCTAGGCCCTAAAAGCTAAGTCGTGCTGTGTTTAGTTAGCTTGTGAAGTCTGTGGTATGCACCTAGTCTTTGGCCAGTAGCAGTGCGGCGTACTTTACTCTCTAACTACAAATTCTATAGAGCTACTATACGTAGGTCTGCAAGCACTTAATAGGTACGTCCAGAAGTGTTTACCAGGCTTTTGCGCAGCGTCTCTACAAATAATTTTCCGTAAGGTCTCTATCTGACTACATAATCTTAGAAACGTCTTTAGATTTTACATATTTTAATAATAATGAGGACAATACTGAGATCATTCACTGAGTGAATAACTAGAAAAAGCCTAATGGATGAGTTTATTGCGCACACACGTCTACGAGCAAAAATGAAGCGTCTGAAAAGCTTTTTTGTATTACTCTAAAAATTTGCTCTATGTGGAATGCATAATAACTTCGCCACATGAGATACATAATTAAGGCGATTTTTTTAGTTTTGTAAAAAATCCTATCATCATTTCGTTTGTCATACAATGCGAAAATTGCGAATAACTGTAGACAAAGTTAGTTGAACATAGAGTTGAAAATAATAGGCCCGTTTTATCCGTTATGAATCTCTAGCTTGACAGTTATCGATGAATGTACAATAAGTCGACGGTAGTAGAATAAATATTATTTTTAACGATCAGTGCAGCGTGTTTGCGGTGTTGGACATGTTTACGTAACAGTGCTCAGATGTGGAGGGTGGCCAAGTACAAGTACGATTTTGAGATGATATCAACATAAAGATTATAAAGAAAATATACATTTCTAGCAATTGCAACGATACGCTTGCATTTAATATTAGCAGAATAGAATTGTCCGCGACTTATTTTGCTTGGTTTTCAATTCAATACAAAAGCTTTTCTTGTCGTTTCAAAACACCCGAGTTTCATCGCAATTAGAAGAATGGCTTGGAAACACATACTAAAAAACTAACAAATATATTTCAAAATTTTTGTTACGTAAAGATAAAACGCAGTTAGGTACCGAATTACATTATGAAGGAGGAAGGTTATATTTTGTAACAATCATTTGCTCAAAAAATATGTAGATCATAGATCATGAGGAAATTAACTAACACTAGCGTATCTTTTTCAACTTGAATCGAAATACATCAAAAGTAAAATAAATCAAACAAGCCTCCGTGTCACCGGCAGTCAAGTTCATCATAAAGTTCGTTTTTTATGATGAACTTTTAAGGCTTAACAAACAGGACTTCCTACCTTTTGCATAAGTGTTGGTCACCCTAAAAGTGGGAGCCGTGTGAGACCATCCGCAAACAGAGTAGGTGGCTTCCGAACGCACTGTTTGCCCTCTAGTTCGACTGAAACACCGCTCTTAACATCTGTTGGACAACACGCCGAGCCAACAATAAATTAGTGGAAGCGTGTTTTCTATGATGAATAATAAATAATCAGTGATGGGACTTCATGTTATGTCTTTTAAAAAATGTAAATGAAAACTGGAAATTTAGGAAAAAAAAGGTTTAGGATTTCAAAGCCTTCGTTCGCGGTGTGATTAAATACCGATTCACTAGAAATACTGCATACTAAGTACTTTGATCGAGGAGACCCATTCAATATAAAAACTATTATCGGTCAAGTGTAAGTCGGTATACATGCGCTGTAAAAGGATAGATGTGTAAGTTTTTTATGATTTCAGTTTCATAAAATTTCGATGAAAACCTTTCTCCACAACTTCTTGCCGTATTACGAAACCTTTTCATTATATCGCAAATTATTCCAAAATCAATATAAGTAGGTACAATTTTCAAAAGCTTTAATAATAAATAAATTATTTATTTAAAATAGTACAACGTAAATCTCTACAGTGCAGAAGGTGCATCTTTGCCTGAACTAGGTAGAACTCGTGCTTCAGGCGAGACCTAACACTCCCACATTACAAGTTGGTAACACCCTCTACCTCTACACCGCTATGGTTCTGAGATATATGGCAACAAACAAGCAACCTCTCACCACGCATTTACCACCTCTGTTCCTTTCGAAGGTAAAAAAAGTAAAGTAGACATGCCACCTGATACTACCTAATAGTGATAATTATCCTACGTTAATAATTTTATTTTACTATTGTTATTATCAACAAAAGTAGTCTTTCTAGATGTAGGTATGTTTATTTTTAAGGCTCTACCATAAGCTTGCCGCTTCAAGACAACGCTAACATTTTGGCAAGTGCTGAGAAAAAGTCGCCTGATCGATCGCCACATTTGACCGTTTTTTATATTTTTTTCGTAAAGTTTACTATACTATAATTACACCATGATGCTTAAATCGTTTTTAATGTAGACCCCATAACTAAATGGTCTAAAATTAACCCCTTCGCATTGACAGTCTTCCATTTCTATATTTTTATAAAAAAAAATAATAATAAATAGTTTCCACGATCATACAAATTATCGATGGCGACTAGATAACGGATAAACATACCTCTTAAATACGTTTATAAAAATCCATGAATTCTTTGCTTTGCTTTTTTTGCTTTCACAATAACTAATCCCTTTGCGGGCTTCGAACCAGCAACCGCTCGGCTTTGTATTCTGGTGCGCAAACTACTACACCAGACGGTCGTACGATAAACCGACCACATACAACGGTCGGTATATGTTTGTATTTTCTCATTGAGCTCTAATAAATTACATTACAGTCTACACAATTTGCAAGATACAATTACAATCATCATCATTTCAGCCACAGGACGTCCACTGCTGAACAAAGGCCTCCCCTAGTGATTTCCAGATGGGCCGGTTGGAAGCGGCCTGCATCCTTAAATAAAGTCAGTGGGAACATCAAAATATGTTAAAGTCATTTAAAAAATCTATTGAATGTGTAATTTTACTTATACAAAAATATCAACCGTGTACCATAATTATATAGGTAGCCTATGCGTATGAGTATGTAGTAAAACACCTAATATTTTCAAATTTAGGATGCAAGAGTTCAAAAAATAATAAACATACAAATAACTATACCGTACACAACCGAAAATTTAAGCCGTAATTCTAAGACAATCAAGTGAATACAAAATACTAATATAAAAATATGAAGTTTCCTAAAGTTATTTCAACTTTTCGCGTCATTTGCCCCAATCAAGGTGGCAAATCTTTGGGCCATGTCCTCCGGCAGAGGTCACCCCGCGCCGATGGCTCGTAAACGGTCGTAAAAAGGCAAGGTGAACTGAACTGTTAGACAAAGGCTCATCGCGCACTGGACCAATTAGCCCGCTGGAATGCGCCGCGAGCGCTGAGAGGTGCGCTTACCGCTAGTGAGTCGACCGACTCGATTCTTGCAATCGATTGATTAAGATTTGATAATATTATTTATTTTCTAACAACTCCATTTTTACAACAACTTATTGTTTTATAACCATATTATAATCTGTATAATCTATAGAGAGGAGTATCTAATCTACTCTTGGTTTTTTCTGTTCGAGCTACGGTATTTCACCGCTAACCCGAAATATATATTAATGCCCACTTCATGTTCAGAAAACGTAAGTTGCGTGTTATTATTATTTATTATTATTACATAAATTTTGAGAAAAGTAAGTTTTTTTCGAAGCTATACTTACACCCGTATTTATAGAGTGTTCTAAGTAATTACTTGAGTAAAAGAAATTGCTAAGCAAAGATTTAGTATTTCTAGTGAAGTAATTGAGTGATGTTAGAACTTTCAAAAGTTGGAATTCTTAGCCAAGTAATAGTCACCAATTCCTTTACTTAAGAATTAAGAACATGCTTCGAACACGTTTTTTTAATGATTTAGCGGTAGTTTACGTATTGTTTTATAATTGTTTCCAAAATGGAAAGTTTCGAAGTGATTTTTTTTATTATATGACATCGATAGGTATAGTTGTTATGGATATTATTTTAATTTTATTTATCAGGATTAAAGCTAAAAGCAAAATTTACGCCCAAAACAACCTCTTACGTTGACTGACTTTTACCAAGTGAGGACCACCAGGTGTTTTGCCCACCTCCATCCTCTACTACTCCGCAAATATTTGGAGACGTTCTGCTCACGCGGGTCTGGTAGGTACTGGTATACGGTCTCTTAAATCAGCTACAGTTCAAATAATGTATCCACAAGCTGGCATCGCTCCACCAGATATGCGAGACAGTGGCAAGTGGCACTGAGCGTCGTAAGCTAGAGACGAACAACCTTCATCCTGAACAAGGTAACTCGGAAGTTTTTATATAGAGCCAAGTAGGCCATTGTAAGCAAAATCAAGGGTTTTACTAGTTTTGCATTGCAAAGACTGCAAAGTATGACCCCCTCCTATCTTACTTGAAGTGCCCTGACACCTGCACGCGGAAAGAGCTTATGAGTGCCATAGACAATGCCATTCGCCTGACAAATTAGAAGGAACACAGTTTAAAAAAAAAAAAAATGCCATCAAAATCTTGTTCTTAGTAAAACGAATTTTAATAAAATGTAACGTGGTATTGTCATTTCTAACGGAATGTCTATCTCATCGACATAATATCTTCTCATGTAACATAACATAGCAATCGAGTCTTGCTAGAGGAAAACAACCATCAAACACTGGCTGTTACTTTAGCATTTACTTAGCTAAGTAGCTTATCTTGACTTTAAAATAAATTTTTAAAATAAGAATTCTATACTGAAGTAATGACTTCGCTAAGTTGTTACTTAGCAACAAGCAATTACTTCTTTATAAATACGGGTGTAAGATTATTTTAGAAAAAATAAATAATTAAAAACAATATATTTTATTAAAGTACCTATTTTGTAGTTTAATATTTTGCACCAAGTACATATTAATTCTAAGTCCCTTTTTTTAACCGTAGTATTAAATGATATTGCTCTCCCATCCCTCTGATATAATCTCATCTTATAAGTAATTAAATAATAGTAACGAAAGCTTTCTTTTTAACCTAATTCTACAAAGTAGGTAATTTTTCTATATTTATTAAATACTTGTATCCTACTTTATTCTTGCGACGCACTAAATTCATAATGTACACTTAATCGACGTAGACATCGATTTCTCTACGACGACGCATTTAAAATTGACAAAACAGCGAACATCACTAACAGTAACATCAGTGATTGCAGAGCGCGCCCGCGGCACCGTCAATGCGAACGGAGCTTTTGCCTGAGATTTATTTACATCCGGATTCTAAGAGTAATTGGCTAAATTTTATTAGTTTGCCGTGTCACTTCGTAGTTCCGTAATTTTATTTTATTAGATTTAGATCTAACTTTATCAGCTTTAACGAATGTAGTACGGAACGTTTGTGTCAAATCGCATTTTCAATTTTTTATGATTTAAAACTAGGGATTCCCCGGTGATAATTGCTATCGAAAATTAGTTGTGATGCACTTGAAACTAAATAATATATATTTTTTAATGTAATATTATTATTAATAAGTGTCAAGTTTTAGAAACTTGTTATTATTTTGACATTATTTCAATGCCGATCCGGTTGAACCAGGTTCAATTCTAGGACCCGTCAAATATCTTCTAATAACAAAATTAATATCTATCTATTTTATACTTGTACATTCATCCAAGCAAGATCTCAAGCGTTTCGCGATTTCTCAAATAACAATGTTGACAGCCAGCTTATCATCGGTAATGTGATGAACTGATAATGAACTATGTATATGTCTATTACAATAATAACAACACACAGCCCCTATACTGTATACCATGGCGTGTGACCTACACGGTTATGCACGCTGCCAATTTGTCGTGTCAACACGTTTCTAATACTCGTGACGTCAATCTTGTTTCGACGACAGCGTGGCGCTAAAACTACAGTATTGACGCTCCATCGCACGCAGCATAACACATACTGCGGCTATGGCAATGAACGTAATAGGTAAGTACCGCTTGTTGATCTTACAACTAAAATGTAGGTCTTTAGAGTACGGCCCACACGGGCTTCACGGAGTGTCACCACGTCAACGTGACGTGTCAACGTATTAGTGTTAATGACACTGACTGAGGATATGCAAACGATTCTTTTGAAATCCCGATCAGTTGGTCCTCGAAATAGTTAAAAAAATTGCACATTTTTTAAACATTCTAAGTGTGTGTCGTTTTCCTTAAACATATATAATAAAGTTGACTTCATAGGTAGGTATATAACAATTCTTAGCTTTTCCCCTAGTTGTGATTAAATAATGTATGATCGTACCTTGGGCGATGCGAATTGCGATCGCTTGGTGCGTCCGTTCGAGTGACAACTCGCCGTGGACGGTTCACCACCTCAATAATTATCATCGGATGCTAGGCTGAACGAGTTTTAGCAGCGCTCACTCTAATCTAATACGCTGTAAAGATATAAGTAGCTATAAAATTGAAGAGTAGTTTACTAAAATTACTTCCGTACACGGAATAGTTTTTGACTATAATTCAAAACTATTTTGAGATAAATAAGAACTAACAAACTATTTTTTCCAGACTCTCCGATAGGAAAATTTATAAATAACTGCACTATTAAAATTATGATGTTTTCTAAACATTTTATACAGACATAAATGTAACGTAATATATAAAGGTACGATATTTTAATGGCACCAAAGCAAAGCTATCCTAGAACAATTCAATCCATAAACACCACGACCGGTTTTCATTGGTCCTTTTACCGTGAACATTCTTGTATCTATAATAGCTTTGAGTATGTAAGTATGTCAGAAGAATAACTTTTGACTCGATTTAAGCGACATGTTAAGTTTGAAATAACTTTATTTCGGGACTATTTTGTAGAGAAAGATGAAATTGGACACAGTTTCTGATGGCGGGATTCTGTGTAAAGGAGTCCTGTTGAGGGGCAAAACGTTGACCAGTTCAGCAGTAGTTTTCGGTGTAGATATTATTTACGCGGCTGGCTCGGCTGATGTAGTCGGCCTTCGCTTGCCGAGAGCCAAGAGGCTTGCTGCCACTTTCACTCCGCTTCAAACACACGCACGCACGAAAGCCTCATTTGGGTGGAATGGATGCGGCAACCACCAACAACCACCAGCCAGCATTACTACCATGTCATCTACTGTATGTAATCAATTCAGGTGTATCGTTTCCTTAAAACAATCAAACGCTAAACATAAGTTTTAAGAGTCCCAATTTGAAAACTAAATATTGATTCGGGTAGAAACCCGAAGATTAAACTCCGAGACTATTTAAGTAAGGGTTTTACAACTAGTTACTTCTAAGCTACATGAGAGTTTTATTTGGGCAATATTTTGTCATTACTGGCGCAATAATAATATACTTATTAGCACAATAATATTATTTCAGAATTCTCGTCCATAAATATCTACTTCGTAACTGAATGGTCGTGATGTTCATGCCAGAAAAAAACTGACTTCAAAACAATATCAACATAACTTACATTTCACTATAATTGCGTAGACATGTTTTTAACTGTGATTTTAACTATAACTGTAATAGTAAATATGTTGTATAAAAGAGCAATCTCTTATTGATTTAACTTAATAACATAGAAACACGTGTTCAGGTCTTGTTTTTATATAAACTTACTACAAAATGTATTGTTAGGGTAATGTAATATTTACGTTAATCATTACAGATGTATTAATTATCATCACATACTTAATGCGTTTTGTTCCTAATTGGGCACTTCCTAAAGTTATTTTTGTATTTATGGGCAAGGGCAACATAATGTTACTACCATCACAGCTCTAAGGAAGTTAAACGGCCCTTTAGGTCTATTAATAACTTACTTCTTTGTAAAAAGAGAATCCTGTGAAACCTGAAACTTAGTCACCACCTTACACATAAGGATTAATGACTTTTTATCCCAGTCTACATTCTTCAGCAATTATTGAAGATCTATTCCCGTATCGGACATTTTAAATTAACTATGTAAGTTAAACAAACTTAGCGCCAATCGATATAATTCTTTTCAACAAAAAATCAAACTCATATTTTCATATACAAAAACAGAAATAGCTATCTTAGACTATGGTTATCATTAATAGAATATCAAACAAGATGAAAGGATGGAGTTCACGCAGGTATGTGAACTAAATTAGACCGGCGCGCGCGCAGTTCAGCCTTGTTTTTTCTACAATCTAAGTCAGAACACGAAGGCTCTCGCAACCTCAATTTATGATATCCAATTAATATTCAGCATGTCAAATTATGTAACAACGTTGACAACACGTCAATGTGTTACTTAATAAAAATTTGTTGGCTCTATAATGGAGGGTCGTCATATCATCGGTTGTCAGATCAGAGCATGAGCGCACATAGAGCGTGTTTCGAAACCGGTGTTGCGCAATAAGGTCGGCGCCAAGGACGTGGGTTCGTTGCCAGAAATAAATAGCTGTTTGTGTCTGTCTAGCGTACGCTCGTGGCAACCATTCGGGCCCCTCCCTAGAATAACGATTTTTTGCACCACACATTACGAAGCATTTTTCATCTGTTATTATGATCGTACACCACGCATACTATCGGTGTAGTAGATTTAGAACACTTTGCTTAGAATATACATAGTTAAACAAAACTATTGTATTAATTATATTCAAAACGTCAACTTTAGAATTTTGCCTTCATAAAAAGTGTCTTATTACCTCGAATAAATTGGCACAGTGACGCGATGGTTCACCTAGAACGATGTATTGATTTCCAGTCGGACCAATTTATAAAATTAACTGTTTCAAATTGGTTTGGGCCTGGGCGTGCCAGGAGGTGACCCCGAGAAATAGTAATTTTGGATAACTCGTAACTAGTTAGTTTTTCAAAGTAGGGATCTTGACAATTGTGTGTTATGTATTTGATAAATTCATGTATTTCCTTAAAAGGATATAATGTTGCATAAATGCAACAACTTTTGCTATATCGAAGACAATATTTTTCACTTGCCAAAAATATTTAACTGCCTCAATCGAAAACATGATATTTCTCTATCCGGGTGACGCTCTTCCAACTGAGCGACGGACATCATGTATGGTCCGTAAGCTAGCATTATTCCATCCATGTTTTGGGTTAGGTACTTTTTACCTTCAAATCACTTTATAACATTACTATAGGAGCAATATCGAGATTTTTTCTGGCTTTGCACACAAAAGTATATCTGCCTGCCAAGTTCATCTCACGTAATCAATGCTAACACCAAGAATAGTCGCAGGTAACTTATGGAAGTCACTTTAAGGTTATGTCCCATAATGTGGCATCCGCAACGCCTTAAGGTAACTCACGCTTCACCAAGCGCCGGGTCAGATTATGACTACTATAGTCCTTTCAAGATAAGAAAGGTTTTGTGACAGTTCACTGTTGATACTTATAGTGATGTGCCCTAACGAAATACAATCGATTCTTTTTGAAAATTGAGAAAATCTACAAAAAAAAACTAATCGATGTTTATTCAAGAGACCTTTTTTAAATGAGAGTTGTACTGCATGCATGTTCTATCGCCAAAGTGCCGTAAATACTTTTTTTAAAATATTATCGTAAGTAATATAGGGTGAAACGGAAAATACGAAGTGTCACAAAACCTTTCTTATCTTAAATTGACTATAGATGTAATAGTAGGTAACTACTGCTATGGCTCAATCATTACTATCCATTTGGCAGCTAAAATGTATATAATAGTAAATTGAAAACAATAAATACATCTACATTACCCTTGAAGTTTTCGGTCGTTGTTTATTCGCAAGCCGTTTACATTGTAGTATCCAACTGCGTCACTGAACCTTGATATAAATGTGTTGTGATTATACTTGAGTAGAAAGCTGTGTGTCATTGAAAAGTTACGCGTTTTATACCCATGTAGTTAAATGTGTGAATTGCTTAGGTGCTTAGTAGTTGTTTCTAGTCGTTACACAACTGTACTTGTGTGTTCGTATCCAAATGTAAATGCAAAAAAACATCTAGAAAACTTCTTGTATTCAAACGATTACTTAGTATATGTATAGTACGAATTAGCTCCTAGAATTGCAAAGCTAAAGTGGCATAAGCAGGAAACATAAAAACTGAGAACCGTTGAGGAAGAAACCATTGGTGACCACGAAAATGGAACATGCAGCGTGGGCAGGCCTCCCTCCCGGTGGACTGATGACCTAGCCAAGGTTGCAGCTTGCAGCAGTGGTTACCGGGCAGCTACTGGATACAAACGGCCCAGAGGGTATCCCTACCTTTGGCCAAAAACATAAGGATATTCCAAAAAATATTTATTCAGATTATCACTTCGCATACTTAGGTACTCAAATCAAAGAGTATGCATAAACAAAAAGTATATCTCAGTTAAATCATCTGGGTTAGGTTAGGTTAGAATAGAACGGAGCGAGCAAAAAGAGCGTGCCGCGGCAGTGGCCGCCGAACGCTAGATCGCCTCTATTGTTAATAAATCATTTGGAAATTTCGATAAAAAGGATTAACATGAAATTTAATTTATTATAGAAATTATTATCTGTAAATCTTTTTTCCAGGGTGAAACAAACATCCCTGCAGCATTTCTTTTTCAAAATTGGAGCGTGAACTTAAAATACTAGCTTTCTCGAAATCTAATACACATACTTTTGATCCCATGATCAATATAACTAATAAAATATTTAAACCGAACTACCCACTTTGAAAAATATAATCTTAAGCTATTTTGTATTCTATGCACCACTCACATTGTTTTGTAAATCATATGCCTTGCAATATTTTAGGCAGAAAGTTTTGCCAAATGAAACATTTGATTAAATGAAACATTGCCAAACAATAATTGTTAAACAATAGTATGCCAAAATAAAGATTTGCTAAATAAAAATTTGCAATACGTTGTTTTGACAAACGTTTTTTGCCAAATGAAAATTTGCGTAAAATAGTTTGCGATGTGATATTTTGGGAAACGTTTTTTGGCCAAACATTAGTAAACCGGCCCAGAGCCGTTCGCTGTTTTGTAATGCATTCTATAGGGGCCTATGCCAAGCTGTAGACTTCTAAGGTCTTGATAATTTCTAAGAAAGCGATCAAAATCAAAATAAAAAAATAAAAAAAAAATCTAAATCATTTATTTTTGCAAATAGGCCATTAAAAGCACTTTTACACGTCCCAATTTTTTTTTTGCCACTGATTCGGGACAATTTGTTGACTAGTGCCGAGAACAAGCAGCGCAAGAAACTCGGTCACTGTTGTCAGCCTCTTTTAAAATTTATATTTTTACAAGTTTTAAGCAGTTTTAAATCCACACATTTTTATCATTTATATAATCACTAACGGTGTAATAACCCTTTTTAATTAAAATCATCTTAACATGTAATTTAAGTTCAAATATTGGCAGTTCAGCAAGGGATTGTGGTAATTTAGTAAAAATACGAATACATTTTCCCATGAATGGACTTCCTACTGTGAAACTATACTGTGAAAATAGCTAAAATACACTAATCTTGCCGTTTCAACATCAGTCAATTGTCTTATCTTTCTCACAGCATAAGCGGCTGAATTAAGTCTCCCTGACAAAGCCACAAAATGAACTCATTGCAAACGGGAATCTAAAGTTATTCCTAAGAACGTAGTGGAATTTGTCGTATCTAATTGTTCATCTTTTACAATAATATGCGTTGAGACCTCCCTTACATTAGGCATTGTAAATTTTATGCATTTTGTTTTGTTTGCATTGAGCAAAGGATCGTTAGTACTAAACCAATGCAATACAAGCGATAGGGCATTATTGACCTCGTCAAAGGATTCTTAACCCCTTTTAATTTTGAAAATTATCGATGTATCATCCGCTAATAACACCATCTCACATAGGTCTTTTGTAAAGTAAGGAAGGTCATTTATATACATAAGAAACAGTAGCAGTCCTAATATTGATCCCTGCGGTACACCCATAGTTAGAGGCGATCCTGAAGACTTAGCTCCATTAATACATACTTTTTGCTTTCTACAAGAGTTTATTAAATCTAAAGACTCGTTCGATACACCATAATGTCTCAGTTTTTTTAGTAAAATTTGATGATCTACACAATCGAAAGCTTTATAGAGATCACAAAAGACACCTAAAGCATCTTGCTTACTCTCCCAAGCATCAAACACGTGTTTTAAGAGTGCAACCCCAGCATCAGTAGTACTTCTACCTTTTGTGAAACCTTATTGTTTATTATGTAGTAATTTATTCAGAACAAAATGGGATAAAAGTTGATTGAACCAAATTTTTTCAAATATTTTACTAAGAACCGGTAAAATAGATATTGGTCGAAAATTGGAGGGGTCACTTTTCTCACCTGATTTAAATAGAGGAATGACTTTACTGAATTACATTAAAGTTGGGAATTCTCTATCATCAATACATTTGTTGAAAATAATTGTAAGGTATGGGGCTATAGTATTCATAATTGTATTAATGATATTGACAGTAATTCCCCATAGGTCTTCAGTTCTTTTCAGTTTTAATTCTCTAAAAGTTTTTATTATTACATCGGGATTTATATATCTAAAATTTTATGGAGATTTACACGCAACATCACTTGACTTTAGAAGAGATTCAGCTAGTTCAGCATAAGAAGCAAGTTCTTTAGTTGCAAAAGTAGCTATATTTAAAAAGAATTTCTCAAAAGTATTTGCGACTTTGTGTGTTTGAGTTAATTTGCTTATCCCTAATTTTGATCTATCAAGGACGGATCCATCAAGGATGATCCTAATCAAGGACGGCGTTAAAATTTATCCTCTAAACGAAAACGGTTGCAGGTAAAATTCAGACAAACGTTATTTCCAGTTGCAACGTTGGAAGTAACTTTATGAAACAGACTACTAAGAACATTGTTGGAAATATCTATACTCTCTACAGGTGCAGACTGAGACGTCAACCGCTCATTCACAGGTGTGAGTGAGCGGTTGACGTCTGACGACAGACGATGATTGACCTTCGTAGCCGAGAGGCGAGCATGCCGGACTTGGTGTTATCTGCTATCTCTGAGGTCCCGGGTTCGATTCCCGGTCGGTCAATGTGGAAAAATAACTTTTCTGTATTGTCTCGGGTCTGGGTGTTGTGGTGCCATCGTTGTTTCTGATTTCTGTAATACAAGTGCTTTGGCTACATAACATCGGATCAGAGCAATGTTTGTGATGTTGTCAAATATTTATTTATTTATTAAATCATTGGTAGAAAAACTGAGGTGGAATATTTGAACAAAATGATCCGCAGATCTTAGACCGATATAAATAGTATTTTTTACAAATTTTAAACTAAGTAAGGCGTACTAATATATAAGAAACAGTGAAAAAAGAACCAAGAGGTCTTATTTCGAAGAAAAAATAAATATACATTTTTATTGACTGAATATCAATTTAGTTAAATGTCATAAAATCGAAAATAACAGGTCATGATCAAAAATTTCACCATATCCACGCCGCTTAATTTTAATTGGATGTTTTTATAGTAATTTTTATCAGTTAATCTGTAATTAAAACATTTATGTCACGCTAAAGTGTTTTTCCATATGAATAAGTAATTTTGGCATAAGACTGAGTTAATTTTCACAGATCATTTTAGTTCTTTTAAGTTCATATCATAAAGAGGAGGTACATTATTTTAGAGTAAACACTTACCTGTTATATTATTTATTGGTTTGCACAAGCCTAGTTGTACATATATAATAAGACGATCTAAAAAAAGTATTTAGAAACTAGTACTAGTTAACTCCACCAAGGTGATTCTCCATATTTCGGTCTTATACTTTGTCAAAATTGGAGCAACATTGTTTTTTGTCCGCGCCGGTTTCACGTAGGTATGCCAATACATTGCGTCTGATTCTGATCTACGAGTACCTATAACATCATGTTGATGAAAAACCGCGGTGACAATGTAACGATGCCCTTACGGAGAAAGTCGAATGTGATTGAGCTCGCAAGAGCAAACAGGCGATACGTACGAGTTCCGTAGCACGCGACTTTGGTATTCTGCGTGTCAGCACACGTGCTCTTTTGAACCTTGATCAAAGAGAGCAAAGATTGAATTTGGCGTATCAGTGTTGTTGATATCAGATGCATAGCAAACCTCAAATTGGAATCGCAAACATTGTGCCCGGAAAAGCAACGCGATAATTTGTTCGCGCCTGAGATGCTGAGTATCCTTTTACGCCTTTATAATTCCATCACTGCCATAATTCTATGCAAATATTTAAATTACTTCTTCGTTAAACTGCAAAAAGAGTTTCATTTACCCCACCAGTTTAGAAATAGAACAGAAATTAGAAATTGTGAAAGAAAGTAGGAAGTAAACTAACGACCCATTCATTTGGGTAATTTTCATTTTAAGGTCTTAGACAGTGATTGAATGCCTACCTGGATTGAATTGCATACAGTATCTTACGATTAATGTAAGATACTGTATGCAATTATATATTATTTCAATTAATAGGAGAACAAGGTGCTTGTCAGTGTTGTCATATTAATTTAAAAGCTTATTTCAGTTTACTTAACGGTCCGATTCGGTTCACAAATCTCGCCCTACGCGTAACAAGTCCAGATAAATTCATTCTGTCCAAATAAATGACAAATTCCGAAATGAGATAGTTGAAAATTTATCGCTTACGCTTGTAACTGTTAATGCTTAATTATTTGATATAACAGTTAAGATGAAATTACCGGTTGATATAAATAAATAATGTGACTGTATTAGTGGTGTGTGTAAGGCAACACTTGCGCGCGCGCAGGGCATCGACCGCGCGCTTGTCTCAAATATTCCGAGCATGCACAAATTAAACTGGTTTTTTTCTTCATATTACTTTATTACTTTTGCATAAAAACATTGTTAACTAAACATCCGCCCCTCTAGGTGGTAGGTTACTGCGTCATGGTATACCATTTCAATCTTCCGATAAGCCTTTACAGTATGTTATCTTCGAGAACTGGATTGTCTTCAAAAGTATCTTAATCATATATTTTTTTATAAAAGTTATACAATAGAAAATAACAACTTAGTCCCAAAAGCGAAACGTGTGAGCTTCTTAAAAACAATTTGTTCTTATCGATTAAGATACTTGTTAACTGATTTCAAGTCAACTGCAAAGGTACTCTATAATAATCGAGATATTACAGAGAATTATCAAAAAACCTTTTTACACGAGTTTCTCGGTCAGAAAGGGCGGGATAGTTACCTCTACCGGGATGCTTTCTATCGATTCTTGTGTAAAGTGTAGACAACGATATAGTCTACTGCTATTGAAGATTTTTAATTAAATAATTTTCAAACAAACAATCAAGTTAACTCGACGTTAACTAGGGATTTTGCACTTCATCATCATTATTATCATTTCAGTCATAGGACGTCTACTGCTGAACATAAGCCTTCCCTAGTGACTTCCAGATTGGCCGGTTAAAAGCAGCCTGCGTCCAAAAGCTTCCTGTAACCGTTACCAGGTCGAATGTCCATGTTGTGGACTTATAGCCCTTAAAATCATTATTCTAATATTCTTATTAACTTAAACTCTTTTAAAGAAAATGCTGTTGACAAAATGACAGTAATACCAAAACTCGGTAGGTATACCTCAGCTTGATTTATTACACCTGTTTCAGCTTATCACTGCATGAAAATTCCCAATATTATCTGGACCTTTTTAAAGAGGAAAATGTGAAGGTATAATTTACTATCGACATACTTACATAATTTTAAACACAAAAACATTACTACACAACAGTACTACATGATTATTAAAAGGTCTGCAAATAGTATTTACATTTACTTAGACACACAAGCAATCTTTTCCCACCTGAGACTGAAAACTCGATCCAATTCATTCGCAACTTTTTGTCTCAAGGGAATGCGAGTCGTCAGACTTTGGTCTGGTCTGCAGTCACTGCGCGGGGGGCCTACCTCGCCCTTTTGTTTTTATACCCGTGCAAGAATGCAAAACAATTATAATTCCCTCAGGGATAAGTCGCCGCTCCTTGGGAACCGGGCTCGAGTAATCGCAAACGATTCACGAATCTTCTTGTATCTCATTCGCCTTGCGGTTTTATAAAAATACAACCCCTTAATTGGATTGGAGTGCATCACTTCGGGACCCGCTAAGGGCCTGCTGATGAGAGGTAATAAGCTGGCGTTAGATAAACAGGGAGTGGTCTACGAGAGGGTCGTGAGAGAGGCGAAGCGGGCGGTCACTCACAGGCACCGACTCCGGCCAATCCATTTACGTTAATTACGCCGAGATGGGGATAAATCGGCGTCCAGCCGTCCACCGCCGAGTTACGACCGAGCCGACTATAAAATAAATTATACCCACTTCGTTCGCCTCCACTCAGTTTTTTGTTGCCGTCCACGGCCAGCGGAGAAAAAAAACAAAAGGCAAAATCTCGAGAGGACGAAATACGAGGCAAAGACAAAGCTTGAATTTATCTACTGATAATATAGACGTAGGGCGGGCGCGGCAGACGCGCGGTTGCCGGGTGGCCGGCAAATTATACAGGCGGGCATTCCTGCGCCGGCAAAAACATGATATATAGTCGCCTTATGACGAAATATTTGAAATTTGGAGACCTGCCACACTTTAAATGGAATTCACTTTGAATATTATCTTCGATATTCTATATCGACGACTTAATAGCTTTTGTGTTTTGTAGGTATTTGGTTCGAAGATGGTAAAATGTACGACTATATACATACGTACCTATCCATTGGTTTTTATAATGATTAAGTTAGCGTAAGATGATAACTATCAAACAGTGATACCGCGAGCAGAAATCAAAATGTGTAGTTATTATAAAACTTAGAAAATGTGGCGCAACATAAAAGCGTCTAATAAAAGCACTTTTTATTCGCCTTCATAATTTTACTAGTACTTTCAAGTATGGAAAAGAATATTTTTATCATTACATAACCTTTTTTACAACAAACAATAAAAAAAACGTAACTAATAGGTACATAATGAATTAGACAGTGCTATTACAAAATGAACCTCATTGAAACTTAATTTATTGGATGCCGTCGGTCGCATGAGACCGCTTATCAACAAATTTTAATTGGTTCATTTAAATAAAATGCATATTACGGGCAAACAATCCTAAAAGAAAAAACATTACTGGCTCATAAGTTGTTAGTAAAGTAGCATAGTAAATAAATAAACTTAAGACAAGCCCAACAATAAGATGAATACAGAGTGAAACTGTCCGGCACCTTATCAGCTGCATCTGTGTGTAGGCGGATCCAGTGCCCCTAAACCAGAGAGTTCCCACCTGTGAGTCAGTTCGCTTAGGTTGGTGTTAGTGCTGCCGCGCAAGCGCACCACTTCTTATTGATGTCGTGGAAGCCGTCATTGTGCGCTTCCTAACGCCTCAACCCGTTATTACCTCTTAAGATTTAGAGGATAATCATTTAGGATTTCTGTTGACGCACTAGTACTAGAACACTCAGTACCACCATGCCAGTACCTCTCTCTTACTTAATCACATTGTATCCAGTGCATTTCATGGACGACAACCACATAATAAAATGATTTGTTAAATATCTCATTGACCTTTATTTTAACTCTTCGGTCCATCAAAACAAGACGGATACATTTTATTGTTACACAGTCTCAAGCGACCTCTCGGAAACTAATAAGTTAAATTTCTTCATCTCATTAAAAATAACTGATTTGATTAAACCTTTTTTTGTTTTTAAATAAAATCTTCGATACTGTTGTGAACTGTAATTGTCGAGAACAAATGCAAGTGAGTAATGAGTTTTGCAACGGAGGTACTAGTGTCGAACGTAATAAAAGACTACGACTGAGGTTAAATATAGCCTGCCAATAACATCCATATGCATGCATAGACTTCAGTTCCGAAATATCGGAGGCTCGAAATTTATATAAATAAGATAAGATAATATTCAGGCTCACATGGTAATATTCCCAAATCTGTTATGTCTATAATGATAGTGACCTTTAATGATAGTAATGATAGTTAATCGCAACTACTATGTCCCTACATGTACAGCACTACCAGAGCTACAAGAAATTTAAAAATAGAGCCTCCTGCTGATTAGTCCTGGCAGGAAGCTTACTAGTTTCTGTAGCGGGTGTCTCTTTATCCACGTTCAAAATTGTAGTTCTTATTTCAAAATTTGCCTTCAAAGCAAAGAGGAAAAAAGATGAGCAGTGTATGCATACAAATAAAAGCCAAAGTGGTTGTTATTTATAATAAAACCACAGGAGCTGTAACCTCTTCTTATTGCTATGGTGGAAATTGATCCTTAGCCTAGCCTATTTGCTAATGCTAAATAATGCCAATGTACTACATTACATTAGACACTATATAACACTAAAAATTAAGTACTTCAAAAACACTAAAAAGCTAAAAAGGTCAATTAAATTTTTTAGCTTTTTGGTTTTTTTGAAGTCTTTTTTTTTAAATTGTTTTATTTGTCTGTTTTGATAAATTCTCATGACAAATGATAAGAGTGCAAACACATTATATCCGCTGTAAACATATTTCATTATAATTTTTTCCACTCCTAATGGCGATATGTGATGTAATTATAGCTAAAGTGCATCTATGACGCTATGACGATTTAAATAAGTCCAAACACTGATCTGAGATCTGAGTCTGATACATTGTTTTATTACAGAGCTCCAGTGCTTACCTACCGTCTTCGTCATCAGATCAGTTTGATGGTACTATTTTTACTAGAATCATTTATTAAAATTTGATTTGTCGACTCCCTTCGCGTGCCACGTAAAATTTTCTCCATTATTTTCCATTGTTTTTCCGGTCTGCCACGGGTAAGCGGATCGCGAAGGGATACCGAAAGCTCTCTTAATGAAGATATCTTATCGTTTCTTGTGAAATACTATGACAATCTATGGTCTCCTTCATCAGTTCCACTTCAGCAAATAATACTTTCTGAATGCAAATGCTTGACTTGTTGTTAAATATACTGAAATCGTTTTAAGTATACCTAATAAATTTTCGGAGTTCCCTAAATTTAAATTTTTTAAAAATGGGGTTAATCTGGAACGATACCATTGCAATTGACAAAATAATTTTTCAAATCAGTTCATTAATAGCAGAGTTCTGAGGTAACAAACGTACAAAAAACATTCAACTTATTTGAGAACCTCCTCTTTTTTTTAAGTTAGTTGGTTAAAAATATTTAAGTTATATACAATCAGGCGGCCTTATCGCCGCAAGCGATCTCTTTTTGACAACCAAATAAAAATGCAGGATTTTTTTCGTTTTTTTTCTCTATTTTTATGATATAAATTCAAAAAATTCTAAAAAATAGAGATCTGTGTGCTGTGGGATGCGAACTGACGACCCATGGGTGCGCGTTAACCTTATTTATCAAACAAATCTGATCAATAGATATACAACATGAATCATAAAGATAAAGCCATATTTTTTATTTGGTTGTGTCAATGCAATTGAACAAGTTTGCTAATGCTAATGAAACATGGATCAAAGAAAAAAAAGTTGGTATACAAAATGCCCAACCGACCGATTCAAAAACGGTTTTTATATTTCGGCCCATGTTTGTTTGAGAAAGTTAGTTTCATGCGCACAATCATATCGTGAAAAATGATTTCACGTTGTAGATCAATGTACCTAACTGCCCTGTAAATGTAACTAACCAATAATACTTTTTGCATAAAACTAGCCTTTGCCCGCCGGTCTGCTCGTGTAGAATACAGGCACAGAACGACAATTACGCATCTTTCGGAATCTCGGCTTCCAGGGGGCTTGTCATCACGTGAGTATATCATAACGTAGAATAATTTTCAAAATTCTCCAAAGCGTTCTAACTTTAATTCATATTTATTATAACTAAAATATTTTTTAATCTCATACAAGGAGTGCAATGTATTATCACGAAGGGTCAATTATTTATCTTACTATGAGACATTAGCACCTATGGTGGATTAAAGTTGAGGAGTTTGTTATCCTTAAATTAGGACCTTTAATTATATTTTATTAGACCTACAAGTCCACCCCGGCTTTGGACGAGTGCGATTTATCTATATAAATAAAAATATATGTAAGTGTGTTTGTCCTCTATGCACTCCTAAACTATTCATCCTATTGTTAAGAAACTAGTTGTTCGCACTTCAGGCAAGGTTTTAGAATTTAAGTCGCGGATAACAGCTAGTGTATTCATAAGAGATCTAAACACATCTAAACCTATACCACCGTGGTCTTTTCTGTTGGATTTTGTAAATACCTTTACCAGCTAATTATCTTGATATACCTAATCGAGATACGTTTACATACATTTGTAAGAGTTTTGAAAAAAGGTTTATACAATATAATTACAAGACATCGACTTTTCTCTACTTTCTTTAAAGGTAAATTGTCGGTGGCATTTGCCAGTGCTGATCCAAGTAACGTTTTTGTATGGTTCGGATAATATGTGTCTGCTCACAAATCATATGGTCTAACATTTTAATGAGTGATTTGAGTGCCCAGAAACAGGCCTTGTTTATAGTTTATTATTATGGCTTATTCATTCAGTTCAGTTACCGCTGACCTTACCCGAGGTTACAGCGACACGGCGACCCCGCCCGTCTATCGCCTGATTAATATTTTGACTGGAAAGTAACCTTACGTATCCGGCAGGTATTTGTTAGCCTTTGCAGTTTGCAGTCGCCAATTAAGTCATGACTTAGCTACTACTATAGTCAGGTACCGTGTTAGCTTAATAAAAAGCAGACTTCTAAGCTCTGAGCTGTACATGCCCGCGCTATTCAGACCTTGGTGCTGCCAAATCTTTCCTCTGTATGTATGCGCACCCTAAACATATTATCCTCAACACAATTATCCATTCTGTAACTCAGGTTAACGAGATCAAGGCTAAAAGATAAACTATTGCACTCTCGATGCATCCAAACCGAGGTATAGTAAGTAACATTGTTTTTTGGTTGATGGAATACAGGCGAGCTTAGGGTTTCGTGCACTCGTTCACCCGCTTAACATGTAGACCGCTTCTAAATGACTTACACAGGCTTCCAAAATGGCTAAGCCACTGCCAAGTTACGAGAATATACTATCTGAATATATTCTCGTAACTTGGCAGTGGCTTTCCTCAATCGTGTTTAGTTCACAGGTAAATTAGAAACTGCTGGGGCCATATCTTAAGATCGAAATTACAAGAGAGACAAGAAACACCTGTTACACAAGCTTCCTTAATGGCTTGGCATTCTGAATTAAGGGAGGATTAGCATAGTGGTGCGGTAATTCGCCTTGTAATACAATACAATCCCGGGTTCGATTCTCGGTTCGGGTCAATAAGGAAACCATCTTTTCTAAATTGGCTCGAGTGTGGGTTTGCTGGGAGACGCCCTTGGCAAAATACGTTGTCCTTTGAGACCATGACAATTAGTGTGTTGTCTGGCAAATATTTAATTATTTATATAATTTAATTCACCATAATAGACCCGAAACTGTGTCAGTTCTATCTTCTATTTTCTTTAAATATTATGATTTAGTCATTAAAGTTAGAAATAAATAATAAAATTCATCGAATAAGAATTATATGATTTATTATATCTTCGTTTTAATAAAATAATAATTACACGAATATATACACAAATAGATATGTACAATTTTCGAGGCCGCCACTATATGTACACTGGGTCCACGAGTATATCACTAGGTCCGCACCGGGCGTGGGGGCGCCTTCGTCATCGGCAGCCGCACCCCACCACCATCATGTCCTGATAGTTTTTGAGCACCACATTGTTCACTTCGTCCATGTAAAGCATCGATATCGGCGAGAGCTGCGTGGGCACACAGCACGCCTTCGGCACCGCCGCTGGGTTCACCGAATTGACCAGCGTCTGCACGATCGCGTGGTTCGTGCCGTTCAGGTGGTCGGCGAGCGGAAACGGGCAGTCGCCCTGGCAGTAGTATGCGTCGTACCCGTGCGGCGCCACGATCCAATCGCTCCAACCTACCTCCGCGAAGTCCACGTACAGCGGCCGCCGCTGGCAGATCTCGCGAGCCTCCTTGCGGTGGTGATGCGAACGGTGCCCTCTTCGCTGCGCCGCCCTCTTATTCCTAAGCAGGCGGGTCTCGCCTTTCTCTCGGGCTTCTCTTGCCCGAGCATCCTCCGTATACAGGAGCAGAAGTGGCTGTAGAGAGTTCCACTCCTCGTCGTTTTCTGTCGCTCGTCTCCGAACTCGCACATGAGGCACTTTCGCGTTCGAACTCTTATCGTCCTCTTCTATAACACGCACTAATAGTCCATGATTGTGTTCTGGCTCCATGAGCCAGCGGCGGGCGGCGCCGAGCGCGTCAGCCTTGACGACGCCCTCGGCGGACCGCAACGGGACGGAGTCGAGGAGCCTCAGGATAGGCTCAGTCTTGCCGCGGCGGCCCGGGCGGGTGATGTCATACAGCAGAAGCCGCTGGTTGGTGGTGGCGCCGGGGGAGCGCTGAAAGGTGAGGTCCGCGCCCCGCGCAAGCTCGTCGGCGGGCACGCCGGTCAAATTGAAGTAGAGCCGGAACCGGTGGTCGCCGGGGAAGCGGGCGTCGAGCTCGGTGGGCGTGTGGTGGTAGGAGCGCGCGGTGTTGGCGGCGGCGGCGGGGATGGCGCCGCGCGCGTCGTAGAGCATGCGCAGCGCGCGCGGCACGGGCGGCGGCGACGCGAGGCGGCGCGCGGGCCGGCGCGGCAGGCCCAGCAGCGACAGCAGCTGCTTCTCGGCGGCGGCGAGCGTCGCTTCGTCCAGCCCCGCGCCTGCGCACACCGCCACCAACGCACACACCACCGCGCACGCGCACGCCCCACGCATAATTCTCCTCGACCCACCTGTAAAGATATAATTTAGAATAAGTAATGGTTATGAAACTAAAAATGTACAAGTCCCTACGACTAAAGACAAATAAGTTACAAACAATATGTATAGTAAAATAAAATGCATGAAAGTGATGGAGCAAATGTTAGATGAGACTGAAAAATCCTGTAGAATTTTTATTTCAATTTAAACCAAAAATTAGGAGGTCATGTAAGCATTATAGCGAGGCTTAGGGCTACCTGGTCTCTCTATAGTGTTAATAATTTGATTGAATCAGTTTTTGGTGTTCACTAATGCCGCTTAATAAATGTATTTGAAGTTAGTTACGATGATAATTAATACTCAAATGTATTAGTATTAATCAGGTCACGGGTGCGCATATGAACTGGAGTTATTTCTCTGGCTGAGTAAGTGAATTTCTAGAATCCGCCACACTCGCGTACTGTCGTCCTGCTCACAAAGCCGGCGTTGTGTGCGACCGGTAGTTAGTTTATCTCTCGATATTTCTAATGAATGCACCGGCACACAATGTAATTGTCCTCACTGCATACAATTCAGTCCAATTATGCATTTTGATAAATTTCAGTTTAATCCCCTACCCATTCAAAGTTACAGCAAGTTCACAGTTTAAGTTCCACGGATACTCGTAGCTCACGAGGCATCCAATATCCATTAACGACCTTGTTACCACCTGACATTTTAATTTGACAGTGTAATAAAATAATTTAATAGAGTAACATTTATTCTCAAGTTATATTGAGTTGACTTATAGGTAAGGTGTGTTAATAACCCTCAATTTAAACGGTCTACATTTTAGACAACTGCAGCATACTATTAAATTCAGTTAAACAGTTTAAATGATCTAGGCATTTCAATTTAGCTATATGTAAAGTTGAGATAACTATAAAATTAATTATCACGTTATGCAATAACTATAATGATAATGGTTGAGTGGACACAACATTTATTATTATAATATACCGTGCAACGCATTTATTGTTATTAATGTTTTCATAATACATTGTTTTTATTGTGGTAAATATGTTAAGTGTTTTTAAAGTAGTTAAATAATTTGACTACGATATAACTCGCAAATTGATAACCTAGTTAAAACAAAAACTTACAAGTTTCACTAAATATCATTAATGTCATAAGTGCACTAAAATTTAATTGTAATTTGATACTGTGTTGATACACTGGTGTTAACTAATTTGTAAACGTCACTTAATATAACTATCTATCGCGTAGATAAAGGACGAGCCTCCAACTAAGTCCAGCTTATCACTGAAGACATACAGATTTGACCGACCGTTTTATTCCAGACCCCAAAATAGATATTATTACCTTAAAAACCCGCCTTTACATACATTTAATTGTATGCCATTAAAAGCCACACCCTCTTATTATTGTCATCAAAACTACCTCTACTCTTGTTTTTTTAATTCCTTTACAATTTTTCGTAAATAAGCACAATTTTTGGTCAAATACATTCGAGAACTAAACCGGTAGAGGCCGGCTTAAAGAAAGATATTAGAGATTTCATAACAACATCTGATTTTAATGTTTAAAGTAATCACCATAAAAAGTTATTATAACTCAAAATAAACATAGTGGTCGAATTCACACCTATCTATGGTAGAGATAGATAGATAGATATGGTAGTCGTAAAACTGTATAATAACCAGGTTTTTGATTAGGAGGAAGAAGAGATAAGTTGCACGTTTCTGTTTTTATAAAACTGTATATTGATACGTTGATTGACAAAACTATTTGATAATTGACAAATTCTAAAGATCAACCCTGCTCCTATTTTTTTTAACAAAACCGCAATATCTAGTTATTTTTAATAAGTTACTTTTGTTTGCAGATATATTATCTGGATGATTTCATATATCATGTCGGAATCCTCATAAAAAAATTGTCACATGGACTTTGAAGTGTTTACCAAAAAACTAATAATGATACGCACGCAATATGTATTTGAATTATAAATAGTTAATTGTAAATGATTTGTTTAAAAACGATAAGAACTTTGAAAACTTATACAAGAAATTCACAAAACGCAGTAATCATTCAAGATTCATATCCAACTACTTTGCATTAAAGATTCGAAAGCTACACACCTATAGCGCCTTATCACCCAACACCTCGGGAAATTGGCATAATTTTAATCAAAATCGTATTATAAAATGAAAATAAGCTGTTAGGTTACATAAACGCTCGATGCAAATAAAGATTTCACGAACAAACACTTTCCAAAAGCGTTCAGTAAAAGACATCAACGGGATGCGGCTCTTCGCGCGGCCGCTGCAGCGAGCTTTGTGGACATTCCGCGCTACAAGTAGCCCTACTACCTTCTGTGCACCTTAGTGGCTTTGTTGCACATACAGTACATTATATCTACAATGACATTATAAAATGTAAAATCAACTGAATGCCAAAAACTACAATCCCCTGTAACTTCACTCAGATCTCCTTATCGGCTGCGGGAAATGAGGCAAATATGCTGGCACTACACGTATGTATCTAAGTAGGTACGACACGGAGTCTTCGAATTTATATGTTGTTGTTATAATGTTTTGATCGTTCTAGCGCGGTGGACCGGATCGCGGCGTACGTATTTCGAAAATAATGCGGTCAAACCGGCCGCGGGCGCACGGCCGCTCGCCTCTCTCACTCACCCGAAATTTTAACGCATCCAACGTCAAGCGGGCAAAATCCGCGATATCCTCGCGGGCACAATCAACGCTTCGGGAACAGATAGAACTTCACTCGTTTACGAACAGTTGGGCGGCACATAAGGTTTAAATGTGGTAACATCACTGGCGCGTACGTGTGCGCGGGAGTGGTCGCGCGCGCGGCGGGTACACTGTGTAGGGGCGCGCATGGCGTGCTCGCGGCGCAGTGCTCGCGGGCGGAATGAGCCGCCGGCGCGCCAGACGCGGCGGCGTCGGCCCCGCCACCGGCGCCCGCGCAGGCCCCGCCCCGCGCCGTGGCCCGCCCTACACCACACCCCGCACCCTCCAGGCTCACCCCACACCCTCCCGAAACTACCTCGACCAAGCTGCGGCTCTGACAAAAAAAAAAGACTCTTTGCGTGCCCCATTACTGAAATTGATACCTTGCCCTTCCGATAGTGAAAAAATGATTATATTTTCATGGTCTCCAAAACTGAATTGCTAGTCAAAGACGTCTTGTTGAGAGTACAGCAAATATGTAGCCTTTATTGTGTGGGGGTCAGTCAGATCAGTTTTGACAGATAAATAAAGTAATCTGGCTTGGTTCTCCATAGGTCAATCAGTATAATTAGCATCTCTTTTCGTTAATGTTTCGTTTCAAATATAAACTTACAGTTATTGAAAATACTTAAAAAAGCGAGGAAAGAGGAGGCTGGCGACTCTACCTATTTTTTCCTGGAAAGTCCTAAATACAACACTGTTTTTCATATTTAAATAAATTGCGTAAATACCTACCCGTACATAACTAATTAAATTACAAAAGTGTTTTAACGTTTATTGTAGTAACAATTATTTCGTAGCACTTCGTAGCTCGTAGTCAGGACAGGTAATACAATTGGCTTATCTTCACATTCTTTTTCGTAGAGATCGTAGATAGTTTCGTAGTCGCTTCTATGTCAAATAACGATAAATTAGAAAGACGATCTTAAGTAAAAAATTTACAAACACAATATTCCAGCAGATTTATATGTTATCCAATTATAATTATAGTAGGTGCAGTTACGATTGTAATTAATTACAAGTAAAATTAGTGCAGTTCAAACAATAAATGTTTATCTAAATAACACCTTTGGGAACAAAACGTTCAGTGCTTCTGCGTTGCATCAACTATACAGACATTTGTTAATTTAAACCATGTCGCAGTACAATCCCAAAAATAAATTTTCATGCTACGAATGCTACAAACAGCAAATTTACGTGTGGTCACTCAAATTGCTGGAATTGTTTAGCCAATTAGCCTGAAGTTAGCACGCTTGGATAATAGCATGATATTCATTTCATGTGGCAGAGAGGTCGAAAACCTTGGCGTGACAAATCCATTATTTTGAAGCATTACGCGATTTAAGAAAACTATAAACGTACAACCTTTATTAAGTAATTAAAGATTGCGTCATAGTAGTCTCAGCTCTCAATTCGCGTTGAAATTGTCAGTAATTAACAAACAAACATTTCGTTAAATAAAACATTTTTGTAAAATTATAATTGTTCTAATGTCAATCAATGTAGGAGGTAAGTTACTAAGAACCTAATTGAAAATTGCATAATATTTTATTTTAAATTGTTATAAAATGTCATTAACGACGTTCTTCAACTCGATCATGAACAAATTAATTCAATGAACAAAAAACCACAAAAAATCAGGTGTGATAAATGTAGTTAACTCGTTAATGAGACCATTAGCAAAACTTCCTTTTTTTTGCCTGTCGTACATTTTGTTTACAATATAATAACTTTGCAACCAATTAGTGTTACAAAAAGCTCCATTAAAGTTATCTGGTTTTTAACCCATTTAAGTTCACAAGTATGAATCATGGCAAATGTTCCGTCAAAAAGATAACAGAGCGAGTAGTAAAAACAGTTTGGCTTATCATAATTTGCTGTGCATATCGGCAATACCTTTCACGTTCCATTTTTCACGTCTGAGATAACTGAGAGTTGGCTTGTGTTATTCTTTGCTCGCACCTGCTCTAAAATAACAATAATAGATATGTAAGATAAGTGTTACGGAGATAAATGGTTCCATACGTGGCGAGTCTGCGCGATGAGTGTGTCGCGAACAATGATCGAAAGTTCGATCGGCAGGTGCTGATGTGTTATTTTGATTAGAGATGCGCACGTGCCTAACAGATGTCTAAACTGCGTCATGTTTTTTATCAGTAACAGCGTGGCCATTCTTTTATTCAAACCGTGTACCTTACGTGACTGAATTAAACTATCTGTACCATGCTTTTTACAAATAAACTTAATTCATTTAATTTCTTTTAATATAGATGTAAATAAACTTTTAATATAGAGGGGGAGACCTTTGTCCAGCAGTGGGATTGAATAGGTTAAAAATATATATAGATGTAAGTTAAGGATGTCAGTCATCCAAAATAAAAGATTTTATTATTATTTGTACGCTCCAGGAGTTCACGGGCCAAAAGTGACCCAGTCCTTTACAAGGCTTGCGTGGGGATACTTATCCAACACGTAGAAGTTATAAGTGCATATAATCAAACCTGAATGTGGTGCACATGCTGGATCCATTATTTATTATGATTATACCCAGCATGTGTAAAGAAAGTATTGCAGCTAATGACAAATGAATTCGGTTTATTGAAGAGGATGAAAGGACTGGGTTCTTGGTTTAGTCTCAGACTGAAAAAAATAGCAGGCTATTATTTATAAGACAATTAATCGATTTGCCCAAGAACTAAACCTATACCAGAAATCACCATCTACATTATGGAATCTCTCTACTAGATTGATTGTTTTTGGAATTGAGTACGTAAAACTGATTATTGTTAAAACATTTTTTTTGTATTCACAATAATGCTAGTTTATTATATATAATACTTTCCTTTGAAAAAATGTTTAACTGCCTCTGGTGAGATTTGAACCCACGGCCTATCGCTATTCGGGCGACTGAACTTCCAACTGAGCTACAGAAGACATAGTCATGTTGGCGAATTTCTTCAACTGCTTATTGCTGTCATTAAGCCAGCGTTGTATTTTATACCCACAAACGTCCAAAAGAAATATTATTGCAAATATTTACTATAAGTAAGTAATATTTTTAAATCTTTTTCCCTTTAAAATTAACAAATAAGAGTCAACGTTGTTAGATAAAGTGTAAAACTTGGTGTATTTATATTATAGTGCACACTATAAAATAAAACAACAAATAATAAAAATTGGTCAAGTGTGCTGCAGGAAGCCGCTGGAGCCGCTTCCAACCGGCCAATCTGAAAGTCACTGGGGGAGGCCTATGTTCATCAGTGGCCGTCCTATGGCTGAAATGATTATGATGATGATGATGGTCAAGTTTGAGTCGTGCTCGCGTTAACAATCCTGAACTACAGTGGTACGGTTCTTTCGCGCTCGGTACGCTAGTCTGACTCACTTGATTTGTAATACTCAGTGTCATTCTCATACCAACTTCTTTTTAAAGACTTTTAATACCAATTGTTACTTTAAAAAAAAAAACATATCGTTAAACCCAGAACTGAGAGTGGCATTCGCGAATAAATTCCATTCCTAATTATTTTAAGCATGCGATCAAGTGGAAATTACTGACATTGCTACCGCGCAGCTACCGCGGCGCGCCGTTACGCGCAAATAACCAACGTGTTCCTGTTTTTTTTATATCTTTTTTGGCGCGTGTCTCTCGTGCGCCGTTATACGCGAAACGCGAGGTGCTCTCGCAGCGAAAGTTAGAAGCACCATTTAAGAAAAGTAATTTAGTTATAACACTGCCATATGCATGACAACAACATGAGAAACTCTACCGTCCGTGTAGGTATTGTGATTTTAATGCCCCGTATTGCAATGTTGATAATGAGTACTTATGCATTTTACTCTGTAAGAAATATTTTTATAGCTTTAAGATTACTTGAGATGCGAAAATTGAAGATAATAAGAAGATAGTAACAGCAAGTTGAGGTACCTACACATCTTATGCAGAAGGTATTAACATCATGCTTCGAACGAGCGCACCTCTGCATCGTTTACACAAGTGTACTTTTCCGTAAATCTTATAAGCCGTAACGTGAGTTTAAATCATGATAACAAACTATGTCAGTGTTGGTCGGAGCCATGCCGTCTGCCACCCACGGCCGTCGCGTCCTGCGTTGACTCACCACTTCACATATAATTAGCCCGTTAACACGCACGCACCGCTCAAATGGTCAATTAGATCAACGACTCGAGAATAGCGGAGATTACGTTCCTCCTGTTGGATTCAATGAAGCCCAGGATAATGTTTGCAGTAATTGACAGCATTGTCTAGCTGATCCGCCTGACGTCGCGTGACGGGGACATCTCAAGTTTCTCGTTCACGATCTGATAGCGCAGGAAATACAAATTATAATAAAGAAAAGAAAAAAGTTCGCAGCACTTCATTAAACCAATATTAGCTTCGTATGTTCTTAAGAACTGTGCATTTATGCATAAAATAAACAGCCTCATAACTTTAATGGAAGTTACTACAAAATTTACCTAAATTTGAGAATTTATGTTAAGTGAGTTATCATTAAAATTTTCAACTCAAAATTAAAAATCTAAACTAATAATTTTTTAGTTTCTACTTAGAAACTACTCTAGAACTGGAGATCTCTGAAGCTACTTAGCTTCAGAGAATGCGCCAGACTCTAAGCTTACATAATAATAATAAAAAAGTAGTACTTCATAGGCTTCATAAGCTATTTAAAAAAAATAGTAACTCGAAAACTACGAAAAATCGTAGAACATACGTAGGGGTGATTTAGATACGTCTCAAACACGATGCACTTAAAAAAAATTTGGACGTCACTTTTCTGGCCATCCTGTATTATTAACCCATAAAAGCCTAACGAAATAAGGTACCTACATAATTATGCTGATAGGTGTGAATGTGAAAATATATAATGTTTGTCTGATAAGTGAATATAGATATACATATTAATTAAGTAAAAACGTACCAACACTTGATTGAAGTAATTCTGCGTGAATTCACAAACTTTTGATCAGTGAACAGTGACTTAATACCAGTTGAAACGACCATGCAAATATGGTATCATAGCCGTGTTTGGACTTCTTACAAAGGTCTTGTAATGAATTTTGACCACGATGAAGTTTCAAGGTCTGATGATGAAGCCGGAAGATAGGCACTGGCATTCCATGATGGAACATCGTATCATAGCTGTGTTTGGACTTTTTAGAAAAGTCTTGTAATGAACTTTCACCACAATTAGGTTTCAAGGTCTGATGATGAAGCCGGTAGATAGGCACTGGCATTCCATGATGGAATATCGTATCATAGCCGTGTTTGGACTTCTTAGAAAGGTCTTGTAATGAATTTTGACCACGATGAAGCTTCAAGGTCTGATAATGAAGCCGAAAGATAGGCACTGGCATTCCATGATGGAATATCGTATCATAGCTGTGTTTGGACTTTTTATAAAAGTCTTGTAATGAACTTTGACCACGATTAGGTTTCAAGGTCTGATGATGAAGCCGGAAGATAGGCACTGGCATTCCATGATGGAATATCGTATAATAGCCGTGTTGAGTGTGAGTGTGAAGAGCTAGATTATTCTAAACTGACAGGTAAAACACCATGAAATACAGACGCACTGGCGGTGATAGAGAGGATGCGGGATCATTCGCCTACTTGAAATAAATGTTTATAATATTTCGTTATCAAAGACAAAGACTAAAAAGTATAAAATAAATTAATAGTTTAAAAACACATTAAAAACACTTTTATAAATGCACGTTTGTGCGACCTCATGCAGCTTCCGCCAGGAAGTTAGTATTTGTTTACAAGAAAGTCTTTTCTGTTCCAGCGCCCCACGCCTTTACAATCAAATATTATAATTAAAAGCACATATTTTACACTTCAGCCCAGAAATAGAGACAACTTGAACGATCCATAATTTATTTTTGGTTTTTACGTGCATTTATAAAAGCGTGTTTTTTTAGTGTTTTTTTTACCATTAATTTTTATTTCAGTAAATTAAACGCTGATTACCATATTATAGATTTTCTTTAAACTTTTGCGGTCCTTTTTAAAGGAAAAAATAAGCACATAGAGATTATACATGGGTTTCAATTAGAACCTTGACGCAAGTTGACGTGTCAAAGGTCAACAACGAGTGCAGTATGACGAGTTAGGACTGACCTTTATGCGTGTGATCATAGTACATGCATTGTACCTACATTACTTAATAATAACCGTGTAGGTTCCTACTTTTTGGTCTTGTTAAATAAAATATTATCCTACTAGCTGTCCCGTCGACTTTCGTATCGCCTCTTCACAACATTTTTTTTGTGAATTTTTCCGTTATTTCAAACAAATCCAACAAATCAAAAATCATAAAAATCGGTCTTCGGTTCTTGTCTTATAAATAGTATAACTAACTCGACTTTGTTTTATATACTTATATAGATTAATCCTGCTATCATAGAAACGACTGAATTTATTTGGACGACGTTTGGCCCACAGATCGATACAATGGGTCTGGATTAGAACAGAGACTATTTTTTATTCCGGAAAAGTTCTGTAACGAAAAATCACAATAACGTCTTTTGGCCACAAAAGGGGTTTCATGGAGAAGCTAGTAATTTCTAGAAATAAATTACAATAGATAAATTTTATAAAAGTTGTAATGTTTCACAAATGTTAAAAAATTGCTGCTGTATGCATAAATTGAAATAATTTATTCTAAGGTTTAACTTTTTAGAAATAAAATTAATGATATTTGTACATAAAATCCTTCAGAAGTTAGAACAAACTCTTATGCCAGATCCAAAAGTTAATCAAAAGTTTCAATATATTTGTTATCCTAGTAAATAGTGCTATCACCAATCACAAATGAAGTAAATAGCTTTACCCGATTTGGCTGATATTTACGCTGCTAATCTAGGTACTTTCTATCGAGACTAGTTTAGGGAATGGCAAAACACGTCAACCCTTATATCGTTTATTTTATAAACACGGTATTTTTCTGAACATTATTTAAATCTCTCTGGCCCTAAATGCTTACTTCAAGGCCATAACAATTAGTGTGTTGTCTAGTGCATATATTTATTTATTTTATTACTAGCGGTCGCCCGCGACTCGTACGCGTGGAATAAAAGATCCTTCCTTATAATAATAAGTAGCTGTTTTTAATAATTCTTATACTGAATAAACAATTTTATTTAATTTAATTTACATTTTTGAATATACATTACATTTTCTTAAACAAAAGAAAACTTTAAATAAACTAAGATAACCAAAAACTAAAAACTACCTACTCAAAAATAAAAGCGTGTCCGTGAGGCATGGAGGCGAGGATACTGTGGCAGCGTTTCCTCGCTGAACTAAGCCTTTGTGCGAGGAACGAACCAGCGTTTTTTCTTATAAGTACTTAAATACCATTTTAAATCCTTCTGCCATAATTACTTTAACTTCAATAACATTGGACTTTCATACAAACTAGTATCCCTGTTTTAACCCCAAAAGGGGGTTGATTTCTAAAGATACATTATTAGTACACCACCACACCTATAGATGGTGAGCATACATTTTAAATTTTAAGTCTCTTACTTCAAAATCATAGGTCTTTCATACAAACTTCCAACCCCTGTTTTACCCATTTAGGGGTGGAGTTTCGTAAAATCCGTTCTTAGCGGATGTCTACACCCTATAAGGAACCTACCTGCCAAATTTCAAGTTTATAGGTGTTATAGTTTCTGAGATTTCATGATTAACCAGTGAGTATTTCGCTTTTATTTAGGTCCTTATATTGCCGTTTAGTATCAAAAAAGTGAATCAACTTTTTTTAATGAAATTACTATTTAACCAGTCGAAGTATGCGCCGTTGTTATCGATATACTTCCGCCATTTTATAGGCAGATCATTGATCCCTTTGGAATAAAAATCCTAGGAGCGAGATGAACTGTTTGAAGCCGGTTTTGACTGCCTCATCAGGTTTGATTTTTTTCCTTGTAAAAGTTATCTAAATTTTGAAAAGAGTGGTAATCGGTTGGGGTACGGTCGGTGACGCAAAGGTTCCAGTCGCAGCTCCTCTAACTTGGTGACCGTTTGATGTGCAGTGTGTGGCCTAGCGTTATCCTGAAGGAGCAGTGGGCTAGAGCAATTCACCAGTCTCGGCCGTTTAATGGCAAGCTTTTCCACCATTGTTTGCAATTGTTGGCATCACAAGTCTGCAGTAATCGTCTGGCCTGCCCCCCTAGCATGTCTACCAAAACACGATATGATATGAAATGATATAGCGATATATCGACACCAACTTTAAAAATATGAGAGATACTCGTATAGCCACCATTTTGACCACCAGCCGGCTATATCTATCATATTTTTACATTTGGTGTCGATATTTCGCTATATTGTATCATATCATATCATATCATATCGTGTTTTAGTGCTCATGTTAGGCAGCTTGATCTCAAGAAAGTATAGTGGATAACACCAGCACTGGTCCACCAAACACTAACCAGAATCTTCTTTTTGGTCAATTTTCGCTTTGGGCAAGGTTTTGCCGGTTCTCCATGGTTAAGCCATTGTGATGATCGCTTCCAAATGTCGTACAGGATCCATTCCTCATCACAATTCACGATACGGTTCAAAAGCCTCATTATTGTGACGATTGAGCAAAGAAACGCAGCAAGCGACGCGTGTTTGTTAATTTGCTGCAGTGAATTCGTGCGGTACCAACTTTTCGAGTTTTTTTACTTTTCCGATTTGGCGCAAACTCCGAAGCTAATTGAGAAGTGGTTTGAGATGGATTCACTTGTGGAAGCGGTATCACCTTCAATTCTTCGTTATTCACTTGAATATCTGGTCGTCCACAAGGCTCATTGTGTTAATCGAATTTCCAGCACGGAAACATTGAAACCAAAAACGCACCGTTCGTTCGTTTGCGGTGCCTGGTCCGTACACGTCGTTAATTCTTCGAGTCGTTTCTGTAGCACTGGTGCCACGGTGGAACTCGTATTCATAAATACCGCGAATTTTCAATTTGTCCATAGTTGTTGTTATAGCAATGTTGAAGCTCAAACAAATGATGTAAAAACAAATGAAATACGAATTTTGAAACAATATTTTTCTAGCTTTATTTCGTATATATATAAAGGTGCCAGTATTGAGTATCGGCAATTTCATATATACTAATATACCAAATATACTAACTTAGTCTGGCCATAAATACTGTTACAATTAAAAATAAACTAAATATTACATTTGAATTTGGCATTCTATATGATTTTTCATTGTTCATTGAGTTTTCTCATTTTGGCGCCAATACATTGTACAATATTTTGCGATATTAAAATGGAGTGGAGTGATAAAAAGAACCAAATCGCTGTGATTGCATTACACAAAGTAGGTATGGAGCCAAATGCAATTTTCAAAACTCTCCATACGCTTGGTATCAATAAAATATTTGTGTACCAGGCTATTGATAGGTACAATGAGACCTCCTCTGTTTGTGACAGAAAAAGATCTGGCCGTCCACGTAGTGTTCGTACGAAAAAGGTGGTCAAAGCAGTAAGGGAAAGAATTCCAAGAAATCCTGTCTGAAAGAAAAAGATTTTATCTCGGAAGATGAAGATAGCACCTAGAACCATGTCGCGTATTTTAAAAGATGACTTAGGACTTGCAGCCTATAAGAGACGTACTGGTCATTTCTTAACTGATAATTTAAAAAAAAATAGAGTGGTCAAACGAAACAACTACTGAAGCGGTACGCAAAGGGAGGTCACAGAAAGAAAATATTTACGGATGAGATTTTTCTTACAATTGAGCAACATTTTAACAAACAAAAGGACCGTATTTATACTCAAAGCTCTAAGGAAGCTTCCCAATTAGTCGACAGAGTGCAACGTGGGCACTATCCGACTTCAGTGATCGTTTGGTAGAGTTTGGTCTGGAGAGAGTGTGTGCTTCTATTTATAACTGGCCTCAACGTACGACTGTATTGCAGCCAATGGAGACCACTTCAAATAAACTTTTTAAATTTTAAATTGTTTTATATTTATGTATTAAACTAACACACTGTAAACGTAATAAATGTTATTTGCAATAGAATTTTTTTTTCTTCGTTTCAGTATTTATGGCAAGACTAGGTATCTATATAGATAGATTGTAACCACAAAAGCAGCTGAATGCAGACTACACCTCAGAACTATACGGTTCTAGGTAAAACACATTTAAAACAATTTCCTACAATTTATCACAACGTAAATCTATGACTTAATAACCTTGTCGCTGTCGCTTTACTTGATGTCTCTAATTATAGTGTTGTTATTATAAAATTGATAACCAGTACAAAATAAACAGATAATTTTAAGTTTGTTTACGGAAAGAATGAACAATTACATAATTATGTTACATTAATGTGAAAATTATATTATTTACTGCATAATAATGTGAAAATATATCTTGTTTGTAACAGTCAAGTTGAATAGTTATGGACATTTAAAACTTTGCTTAATTAATACAACACTGAAATTATTCTTTTTGTCCTCTTTATATTTGATCATAGCCTTATTACTTAATCATCATTAGTAATTGAACATGAGCACTACCTGACAATTATCACCGGATTACACTTCCCTATAACTGGGCGTGAGAGTTAAGATAGGTCATACGCGCTACGGTGTGTGCGATAAAGTTTCATGGTATGTGTTATTAATTGAGAGTGCAAAGTGCATGCGTCTCGCAGCGAGTGTATGTGCAGTTAGGCGGTGTCGTGTTGAAGGCCGAGGATTCCGGAAGATCTGCACGATGCAGATAATTTCAGACTACGTCGCTACACTAAAGACAACATTTTAATGAAGAATTCTACCTGAGGTTGCTTTGAAGATATTTTCCTCTATAATAAAACCATCTTTTTTAAAAAAATAAAATGATGTAAGCTAAGCGTATTAATACTTCTGTAGGTCACCCAACACTGCGAATAAATTTTGCATAGGATGGACAGAATTAGTCTTTTCCAAAACATGGCTCGGTTTTGGGCCCGAGTATCTATAGGTACTGGAAAAAGCTCCTGACTAGAGATGTGTTGTTCTCAGGAATATTATATGGGGAATGTTCCAGGCAACGCATACTACTCCTGTTTAGCTTTTAACATTAACATATTTTATTAATTTTAATGACATACTTTACCAGACAATTGACATACATTTTGAAGGACAACAACTTAAAGGTACAAATACGACAAAATTTCTAGGCATATTGATTGACCAAAAATTAGATTGGAAGAACCAAGTGGAAAATGTCTGCAATAAAATTAATAGATTCTCATACGCATTATACAAATTAACTAAAGTAGCGACAAAAAATACAGCACTTACAGCATACTTTGCTTACGTAGATTCCGTACTGCGATACGGTATAATTATATGGGGAAATAGCACTGATGTTAATAAGGTACTTATTACACAAAAAAAATGTGTCAGGGCTATATGCGGCACTGCACCAGACGAACCATGTAAACCACTATTTAAATATTTAAAAATCTTGCCACTTCCATGTCTTTACATATTTGAAGTTGCCAAATTCGTAAAACAAAATATGCACTATTTTAAACAAGCAAAACATGTATATATTCGGAATACCAGAAATGGCAATAGGCTGGTTTCCGATTTAATTCCCAAGACCGCAAGATTTCGTAAAAACTGCTATTGGATGTGCATTGTTATATTTAATAAAATACCCAAAATTATGCAAGACTTGCCCTTCAATAAATTTAAAGTAACATTTTACAAGTGGCTAAATGAACATTGTTTTTATTCTGTCAATGAATATTTAAATTTCAATAGTTAATTTTGTATACTATTTTATTAACGTGTAATCTATTTTTAATATATTTGACTATTGTGATATTATTGGAATCAAATTTGACATGTGTTAAAAATGGTATTAGGTTAATTGTTTCCAATTTTTGTTTTTAATTTGTAATTCAATTTATTTTATTCGTTTTGACATTGACATTTTACATTTTCCACAATTAGACTTCAATTTATTTTATTTAATATTTGCATGCTATTTGTAAATGGCTGAAAAAGCTGAACGCTATACCGCAATTCCATCCACAATGTACCCTTTTTCATATGCAAATAAATTTCATTTCATTTCATTTCATTTCATTTCATTTTTCCGATACTTCGAATATTAACTTCGAGACTATGACAATTACTTACATGTATATGCAAATGGTGCAAATCCTTAACAATAAATAAATCACAGAGCTAACTGTGGTCGTGTTTAAAACCGATTCAAGGGAATGTTTTCTTATTCCCGGCTCTAGCACGTAGAACTGACGGCTGATGGAACAGAAAGGTTCTAGAATGGAGGCCACGTACCGGCAAACGCAGCGAAGGCCTCCCATAACGTGGACATATATCAGATACCCCTATATGATTACATTACCTACGAATTGTACAATCTTGCCAACCCATTTTTAATCATATCCTAATTAAAATACAGAAATTTCCAGGTTTTCTCCACCTTCATTAACTACTTACCTGAATCATTAATAAATAATTAAATACAATTAAAAGGTTTGTTGTTAAACAATGAGTACGTTTTGAAAAAAACTAACCGAACTTGTTAGTTATTTATAGTTTATAACAAGAACAGTAATTATGTTAGTACTTAGAAATGTGAACAATTTTGATCTTTGCACTTAAATCATTATGCTCTATTAAAACATCAAAAATGTATATTTTATTTATATAAATAATTCGATCAGAAAGTATACATATATAAAGTTTTTAGGAAATTAATGCGGAATCGCTGTCATTTTAATTAAGAAGGATTTTGGTATTTTCTGTGAAATTAAACAGACTAACAGTGTTAATAAAATAATCTCTTCAAATCATCGACGATACAGATCAATATAATATCTAGGTACTCATGCATTGTTATAAGTTACATAATTATAATTATATTAAAAACAAACTTATGAAGCTAATCTTCATTATCATCATCATCATTTCAGCCATAGGACGTCCACTGTTAAAAATAGGCCTCTTCCATTGACTTCCAGATTGGCCGGTTGGAAGTGGCCTGCATCCAGCGTCTTCTTGCGACCTTTACCAGGTCGTTTGTCAATCTAGTGGGTGGACGTTCTACGCTGCACTTACCGGTACATGGCCTCCATTCTAGAACCTTTCTGCCCCATCGGCTATTTTAGCTTCACTTGTAACCAACTATATAATCAAATCTTGGAAGTAGGTTTTAACCTACTTCTAAAGTTCTAACTGACGTATCAATTTAAAACTTTGTAAGTATTTGACATTCGGTAATCAATACTAGTAAAACCTTCGTGTTTGGGCTTATTCGATTCGTTTTGACGAGTCAGAATAAAGTATCTTTTTTAGTTTTTTCATTATTAATACTCGGAAAGTATGTCTGAAGTTGCCTGAGGAGCGGGTTGAAAGTAATACTTTTCAGCCCTAGAGAGAGTCGTTTTCAACTGACAGCTGTCAAATTATTTATAAAAAGAAAATTAGTTCTATTTCTACCATATTGTTACATTTCTATTGAACCATATTGCAACTTTCTATACAGCCACTCAATAACAGCGCGATGTAAAATTGAATTAGTAGTAGTAGTAAGTAACACAAAGTTAAGTTTTAATTAAAGATTTTCTTAATGACCTTATTAAGTTTACTTTCAACTATTTCTTTAAAATAACAGATTTGATTTTAGCTGGCCGGCCACAGAAAAAATATAGGCAGGAAAGTAGCAATTCGATCTTGATTTGTTTTTTCGAGTTGTAGAACGTAGTGATTGTATACTCTTTGGTATGGTTTTGTTAAAATTCACTCACTTTTTGTTCAGCTAATTCATGTTTTTATTTTTACTTTCCTGGTATTTGTAATGAAAAGCACAGTGTTTACCTCGGGTTAAAGACTTATTAAGTCCCTCGAACTATTTACGCCCTCGCGTCTCAGCACTAAATAAGTTACTTTCACCCCTAGGGTAATAATGTAGATAGATAGATAGACAAATAGATGCTCTTTATTGCACACCACACAAAACAATCAGTACAGAAAAACAATAAATTTAGAATGGTACAATTTAGGCGGTCTTATCGCTAAGAGCGATCTCTTCCAGACAACCTTCAGGTAGAGGAAAGTTTGAAAAAAAGAAGTTATGATGGGAGGCGGTGAAGAGTTTAGAATATTAGAAGGAAAAGTAATGTATATATTTAATATATTTCATATATTATAATTCATTATATTATAATATATTTAATACATAAATACTAAAAAAAAAAGATACTTACACATGGTTATAAATAATGATCATACTTAATATAAATACATGTAAGTACTTACACTAATTAATAACCATATTAATATGATTATGGATTTTGATACCAAGTCTTAGGAAAAGTAGAGAAAGAAGTACATCAAAGAAAAACATAGGAGAAAACTAAAGTCCAAGGAGATATGTTTTAAGTCTAGTTTTGAAAATTTGTAGTGTTTCAGCCTGCCGAATAGACATCGGTAAGGAGCTCCACAGGCGGATAGATTGCACAGTGAAGGACTGTGAATAGGTGTGTGAAGAATTTAGGGAAAAGGTGAGTCGGAGATTATTGGAAGACCGCATTTCGTGACCCAGGGTAGACTGCAAAAATGTAAAGCGCTCCTTTAGATATGGCGGTGACTTTGGATTGAATAATATAGAAAACAAAAAGGAAAGCATATGATACTCACGCCGACGTCGTACAGGTAACCATTCTAGCAAAGCTCGGTATTCTGAGACATGGTCGTACTTACGTAGACCATAGATGATACGAATGCAGAAATTCTGAAGGCGCTCGAGCTTGCTTAGGAGACATTCGTTAAGATCTGGGTAGCAACAATCTGCATAATTAAGAATAGGGAAAAGTACAAGCGCAATTTTAGTAGGTATCGGTAAAAAACTGCGTAATCTATTAATTGAGGCTGCCGCTGCAAACATTTTCCTACTGACCTCCGAAATCAGCGTCGTCCAGCTAAGCGCGCTATCAATGTGAACACCTAGGTTTTTAACGACTTTGCTGTATGGAATTTGGACGCCGTCGAAAGTAATGGATGGCAAAGTGCTCCAGTCAATTCCTGCAATTCGCCGAGAGCCACCCAGAACTATTACCTGCGTCTTAGAAGGGTTGACCTTTAGTCCGTATGACTTGCTCCAGCTCAGGATACTATACTATTTAACTATCAATTATTTATTCAAATTTTTCCATTTATGGTACTATATCTGCCCCTTTTTTTACCTTATTACTGCTTCAGAACATTTTTAGGGCTAGTACCGATAGAAACCACCGCAAGAAACATAGTCACTATTGTACGCCTATTTTCTGATAAGTAAGTAATAACTAACTATATTGACAAGACAATGTTCTGGTGCGAGCTAGGATTTTTTAATATCTAAACCATTTTACTGTTTTATTAATTTATATACATATACCATTTAACTACTTACTGCCACAGTATCTAAAGTCAGTTCATGTTTGGTTGACGAATATTGTAAATAATCTTGGTATGTCTTTTTACAAAAATATCAGTGTATAAAATTAATTAACTTCTAGAATAAAATTTTTTCAACTCATACTCGGAAAGTAAGTCTGGAGTTGCCGGAGGAGCGGATTGAAAGTAACTAATACTTTTCAGCCCTATGAAGAATCGTTTTCAACTGACAGCTGTCAAAATATGTTTTATTTTCACATTTCTATTGAACCATGTTCCAACTTTCTGTACAGTGCGACGTAAAATTGAAATAACATAAAGTTAAGTATACAAAAAAATTTAATATCCTATATATTTTTAATGACTTTATTATAATTTTCTTCAACTATTTCTTTAAATAACAGATTTGGGCAAAATATTTACCATTTTTTTCAATAATAAAAATAATGGCTAAAAAGTTGGCCGGCTACAAAAAATAAATAGGCGGGAAAGCGGCAAGATTCCGATTTTCATTTATTTTTTTCCAGTTGTAGCGTTCTGATAAAATTGACTCATTTTTTCTTTATCTAAGTAATTCATGTTGTTATTTTACTTTCCTTGTATTCGTAATAAAAAGCGTCTTACCTCGGTTTAAAATTATTTAGTCCCTCGAACCCCTTCTCGGGGCTAAATAAGTTGCTTTCACGCCTTTAGGATAACAATGTACCGTTGTGTTAAGAATTACTAAATTAGGTTATTATTTTTGTGTCGATCTTATTTTTAAATAAATAATTTCGTTACTAAGTAATGTAAAGATTGTTTACAATATTCTCCAAGTAAAGAAAAACGAACTTATACCTGCTCTTTGCTGTCGACTAGCTCGATCTGACCCGACAGGTGCAAACAAGTGTGTTTATTGACAGTAATACTATGTCACTGTGTATGGTGTGCAATAAATAGTCTATTATAAAACCATTAGAGCCATTTAAAAAGTTTAAAAAATAAAGACTTAGAATCTCGCGAACCATTAAGTATGCTGATATTTGTTTAAAGTATTCTGCCAAACAAAATATTCTCGTTTTTTACTATAGAATCCAGTTACGACAAGATTAATTTATTCAAACGTATGACGTCAATTCACAGCGCCTAAAATGTGTCTAAATATAGAGGAATTTTACTAATTCCTTTCCTTGCATATCACTACAAGTATGTAGCTTTAGTAGGTTATTATCATAACTAACCTATTAATTAATCAATATTAAATTATGATTTCCGTTATTTAAAGGTGGTTCAGTTTTAAATTTGAGTCTGGAATCTGAAATTTGAGCTGTTATTTATGCTTTCTACGATCCCTGTTGGCTAAAATGGCAAATCGACAGTTTTTAGTTTGTAGTTAAATTATAAAAATATCAAATCCCTGACTCGAAATAAACTAAACAGCACCATTATAATATTTAGCAGCATATGACCTTATATACCCAATTTAATATTATTGCATATTATTTTGGTTGTAAAGTATGCACATGCACTATCTATTAACTATCAGTTCGCCAAGTAGTAGATGCAAATTCCCTGGTAAGAATAACTACATAAATATTGGACAACATCACATATACATTGCTTTGATCTGATGATAAATAGCTTAAGCACTTGTGTGTGTTACAGAAATCAGAGACAACGACGGTACCATAACACCCAGATCCGAGATAATATAGTAAAGTTATTTTTCTACATTGACCGAACGGGAATCGAACCCGGGACCTCTGAGATATTATAGCGACACCAAGTCCGGTATGCTCGCCTCTCGGCTTCGGAGGTCGTCGATGTATGTTAGTTGTGCAAAGTTATATATTGTATATCATTAGGCTATTTACAATTTGACGAAACTTCAACGACGTAAAAGGTGTCTACTACAGGAGACATCTACTATTAGTGTAAAAATAATAATGACTTTTAACCTTGTAGAACTTGTTATGCTAACATAACACTACGATCAAAAATAAAACTTTTATATAGTTAGTATACAAGTTTTAAATATAAGTGAAATTCTAAATTGTGACAACATACCTATAATAGAGATTTTAATAATTCTGACTAAATATAGAGCTTTATTGCTATAATCATGTCAATCAATGTACGTAGATAGATAGATAGATAGACACTATTGCACAAAACATTAAGGTTATTACACACAAGACACAGTTATGTACAATCAGGCGGCCTTATCGCCAAAAGCGATCTCTTCCAGACAACCTTAGGGCAGACTACGTACTACGCCTTGGGTAATAATTTATTATTAAAATCAATTAGCAAGGAGATTCAATTTCTGAATATTGCGTTTTTGTCGTAATCTTTTTTATTTAACAGTTTTAATTGTGAAACGCAGCATAAGCGCTATTTTAATTTATGTTCTCGGATCGAACGGTGGCTCGGGTCTATGAGACCGGTTCCCGTAAAGTTGTCTTTATACGGGTCGACACTAGCGCCATGCGGTCAGGCATCAGGCATCATCACCTATCGGTAAACAACAAGTTTACACCAATAATACTATAATTATGAAAGTTGAAGTTCTTGTTTATGGATTTTTATTAATTGTCTCCCAGAACAGCAAATAAGCATTTTCACAAACTTTCCTTTATTTATAGAGTATAAGATGAGTTCTATGAGTTATGGTACTCATGGTACGTAGGTACTAATATAATTTCATTCCTACCAACCATGACCAACTAATTGCAAAAAAAAACCATTTAATTTTCATTGCGGAAATTTAATATTTTAATTGACTTTCTCTCAAAAGTAACTGACTTTTGCTAGCTAATTATGTAGTATTTTTAATTAGGTATGTGTGATTCTATACATATTGCTCCGACTCCTTCGTAGCAACGGTGTGGATTTGTAATCACTTTTTCAGAAGACAAGAACAGCTTGCCAATAAATCGTTTCGTGTAAATCCTACTACAACCAGCACAAAGGCAGGACCGGCGCCTGGCTTGCTAACGATTGTTTTAATTACTCTTCAAGACAAAACCTGATCATGATCTCACAACTAGAGACGCTTAGGACCGTGCGAAGTGGAGGAGGAGGAGTAAATCAAGGAAAGCGGACCCTGGGCTCCAAAGCAATGGCTTTGGACGCAACCGGGATTGACCGTATAGATAGATGATGACTCTTCAAGTCAAAACCCGCTTATAAAAGGCTTTTATTTGCTCCAACTTGCTGCTGTTAAGACGTCCAGGGAGCTATTGTTTCTCATTTTTTTCTAAACAAACATGTTGATGGTTCCTTAGTAGACTATACCTCGATTCAGAACCATTCGGTAACAAATTGTCGACCAAAAAAACCACGTGACACTATATGATTCAAAATTAAAATTTTCTTGTTGTCAATTCGTTATCGATGGTTTCTGAATAACACGTGCGGTTACAACAAGTGTGAACATAGCCTATTAACTAGTTTCGCCGTGTTCTGTCTGACCTATCGTTTGTTTGCTTCATTTTTATTGCAGCCTATCTAGTGCTAGGAATTCAAATAGATTAAAGAAACAATAAAAGAAAATTTCCTGTTTATTAAATTATTATTAACGTCATTGCTGAATAGGTCATTCAAGATGTTATGGGTTACCTTTGACGCTGTTGCGGTAAAAGTGTCATTTACTATAGATTTTCCTAATTGGTTTTTTTGTTGTTGTACGCGTCACATCCTTCACTTTATAATCTTAACCGCTTATTTAAAAGCTAAAGTATTTACATTATTTGTACCTAAATATGACGAATTTGGACTTTACACATCGCTGGCAGACATGCGATTATTTTTTATTTTTTTAACAAAAGGAAAAGACTTACCAACTAAATATATAAAAGTTTAAGTATTAGGTATTTGCAATATTAAACAGTTGCTTTATTAAATGCATTTAAATTACAAAATTAATATCAATTAGATAGTATTCATTTCTTTAAACTATTAAAACAAAACAAAAAATAAATTTAAGCCAAGACCAGTTTATTGATCTGGACAGAATGAAAAAACTGTTAGAACCTAACCTACCTTAGCACAAAAACATCTAAATCATAGCTCTGAAATGAACTGTTGTAACTTTGTAACAGCACAAACGGTGTCGTTTTTCCATTGCGTGTCGAACTCGGAGGATAGATGCGATTTAACTTAGTGCATGTTTCTGTAACCGGATTTTATTTTATTTTAACCGACCAAAAAAGGAGGAGGTTCTCAATTCGTCGGTATCTTTTTTTTTTATGTATGTTCAGCGATCATTCGTTACTGCGTTGACCGATTTCGATAATCATTTTTTTGTTTGAAAGGTAATACTTTCAGAATGGTCTCATATAAATTTGGTTGAATTCTGATGATGGGATCTATAAGAAAATCATCAAACATTGCATGAACTCCGTACCACGCCAACGGATTTTAGTATATCTATCTTACCTAATATCTTTGCCAAATGTGGACCGATTTTGATGATTCTTTTTTCAAAGATACTATAATCAAACATTTTTGGAAAAAAAATCACCCCTAAGGGTGGAAAAATAGGAAATGAAATCGGTGTTCAGCAGTTAAATTATGATTGCACTCGTAAGATTTGTTTTGATTAGGATTTTTCACTAAAATATATGAAATAAGTTAATTTTATAAAAAAAAATAAAAACCGACTTCAAAAAACTAAAACGCTAAAAATTATCTTAACACTTACGTACCTAATCAGTTACTTTTGGAGTCGGTGCCAGTCGATGAGAGATTCTATGTTTTCGTTTGCGCCGACTCCAAAAGTAACTGATTAGGTACGTAAGTGTTAAGATTATTTTTAGCGTTTTAGTTTTTTGAAGTCGGTTTTTATTTTTTTATAATTGTATTTCAATTACTATAAATCTTTATATTACCTACTTGATAGTAATCTCTTCTTTTAACTCGCGCTAAAATACTTTTATAAATTATGCGTGACTTATAATTAGCCTTACCAGTCGATATTGTTATACTTTGTTTAATTATTGTTTGTAACGCCGTTGGTTTCTTAAATAATAAAAATAAAAATAAATTGATTTTTCGGACGATTTATGATTGTGTAATCTGGCTGTTGCTCTTGGTATCTGTTAATTTATGATAGGAGAGACGGACTTTTGGGTCTTACTAACTTATGGCCGTTCCCCCACCAAAATTAGTTTTTTCCAACTTTTTAGTCTTTATTTAATGTTTATAAAAATAATTAAAAGACAACAATAATCTTTGAAGTTTTATCTTTAAAATCTTCGTTTAAAATTTGTATTTACTCTATTTTATATTTACGAAAACAGGCTTTTAAACTACGTCGATAAAAATGTATTCTATGCATCTCCTCTGTAAGTAATCCTTATCTTAATTTTTGGCTTTGACTAATCGATAGAAAATTAAAAATAATAAAAATTGGCCTATTTAAAAAAAAATGGATTATTGATTATTTCTGACAATTATTCGTGATTTTCGAACATCTGTTTCTCTGGCGTGCCGTACGGGGTAGTAAGGAAATTAATGCTGAAGATCATTTGGTCGGGGGTTCTCCAAGCAAGAACCCTCCACTGTGCGTGTTTCAACCCGCACTGGGCCTGTTTTAATATTGCAACAGCTCTGCAGTACTACCACGGCCATCATAACAAATAATGAGCTAGTAGAAAATGCTGCATAGCATTAAAACCGCCGATTATTATTTGTCAAATAAAGTTTTAATTATTTAATTAAAACTATTTAACTTTATCTTCAATTCAATTAAAAAAAAACTTTACGTTGAAGGAAGTTAAACCTGTCGTGTTTATTACTTACTTAAGAGTACACCTGTGTTTAAGTAGAATTTTGTATAGCATTAAGTCTGCCAATTATACTTACTTGTGCAATAAAGTTTAAATAAATAAATAAAATATTATCTTTTTTGTAAGTAATAGATTACTAATCATTATAATTTCCTATGTTTAACAACTTTTTTAGGCATTTTGCTACGTCGGCGGGGTTAACTATTGAATCACTAAGTATTTTTAATTTCTAATCCAATTTAAAACTTAAAATAAATGTAGGAAATACCTAGGTACCTACTTAAAAATGTACCTAACTTGTATAATTGTATCTTAGTATACCTACTACTTAACTGTATATTAGAATTCACACACAGATTTTATTTTAAATTAAATTATTACTTATCGTTCCAGCTACATAAGACTAAGAGAAAATTCTTCTTTTTGCCTGTATTGTTTTCGTAGCGTAAAACTTGTTTTTTCTACGCTGTGACCTAAATGAATGTTATGTTGATACTGGCCTTTAGATTAGATCGCATATAAATCGTCTCATAGCCCACCCAAATAGGATCTAAAGGAACCTTTTTTTCATTTTGTTTTTTTTTCTCTAAAAGTTTTATTTATTTCTTTCCCTAAAGAAAATAACAGCAGTTCAGTCCGGCTTCCGTGGACCAATATTTTCACTTCCAATAAAGTCCATACATTAATTATTATATTAAATTTTGATGCGATTTTCCAAAATATTTATCACAGCCATTGAAAAGAAACTACAGTTCCTAATAAGTACTGTGTACCTAATGTAGAGAGCTTTGAATTATAGTCTTTAACTCCTTAATAATCGTGTCCATGAGGTATAAATTCTCGTTAATTAATAAATTTCTTAGCAAACGCACCAGCAGTGTTCCAGCTGCAGCAAGCAGTTCAATTCACAATCCTGTTTAGTCGGAACACTTTGATAACGATAGTTTTCACTAACAAACTTAATAACCGAGCGACCGCGGTGGTTTAATTCTTTGATTTATTGATGGCCTGATTGGCGTAAAGGAGGTCCTAAGTTCGATACTTTTCTTAAATGACTCGAGTCTGGTTGTGCAGCGTAGAACGTCCACCCAAAAGGTAGACAGACCACCTGGTAAAGGTTGCAGGAAGCCGCTGGAACCAGGCCGCCTCCAACCAGCCAATCTAGAATCACAGGGTGCCCTATGTTAGCAGTGGACGTCCTGTGGCTGATATGATGATAATGATGATGAAGGTCGTGCTGGGATACGCCCCTGGCAAAATTTCCTCGAACAACGATGTTAATTCCTTACTTTGAGACCAAACTTTAAATGACTATTTCTTTGAGTTTCAAGGCCTTGAAACATTAGGAGCACTACATAATAACTGCAGTTATTGGAGTCATTTTATACTTTTTTACTCCTTTTATAAATGAAATGAAAGCATTCACAAGTCAGTTAGTTAGTTAGTTTAGCTGCAATGGGCTTTCTCCGCACTTAGCTCTATGATTGGGCCATTGGCTACTTAGTCTTTCTCACTCCAACCATCCTAGGTCATCCCAGAAGGTCAGCAGCCTTTTTAGACTGCTGCAGGCTTCAGGGAGCGATCCTAGTGATTGGAGAATCCGTGCCCGTTGATCTGCCACGCTTCTTCATATTATTATTTTTTCATTTATTATTATTATTTGACATTGCCATAAACCACTGAGGTTTGTCTATAATGCAGACCTGTCAGCCAGATAACAAGCAGTCATGTTATAATACGAAAACAAAACGTAGGTTTAACAATATCACTATCTTTACAAAAGCTTACTATAATCTTTAGTACAAATTAGATTAAACGGAAACTAGGTAATAGCGCTTACTATTATTAATTGTTTTATATTAATATAGCACGTGCTGTAGCGTTTCTTCTGCCTCCATGCATCCTCTACAAGTCACACACACACACACTCGAGTTGTTATTTATTTATATTTATTTAGGACAACCAACAAAACACTCACATAATACATGATTTACACATATAAGGTTAAAGGTTACATTGCAAAGTGATGTCTTAATTATAGACTGCCACGGCAAGCAATATAAACAAGTTAACTTATTATTAGCTTAAACTGAAAGTCAAATTTACAGCAACTGCATTAGCCCTGCGATAATTGACATTTATCTTGGGGTCGAAATCAATTCACTGATGCAAAGCTATGGGTGATACAAATAACTTTGTTTCATGATTTTTTATATTTTACTTTGTTTTATTAAGATTTAGGGTTTAAGAAGTTAGTAATACTTATTTAGTATTTGGACAGACCTATGAAATAACAGTAACAGGCTTTATGTGTGTTGGAATACGAGCGAGCCGTAAAGGGTTCGGACTAGTAAATTAACGAATCGAGAAAATGGTATTCCAGCCAGGAATGATACTGACAAAAATTGAAAAATTAACACCCTGTATATTTAACTATAGCTATGGATCAAATCTACGTATCCTCCTGTAAATTATGCAGTTTGAACCCCCTTCCCCCTTCACCCTTACGGACTTGTAAAGACCCTTAAAAAAAAGAAAACTAGGAATATAAGCGTAACACTTTTTTCTAATATCCAGGGTTACATTTCAAGGTAGTGCCAAATTTTGAAAATAAGGTCTATAGAACAATATAAAAATACTAATTTATCGTAATTAATTTCAGTCGTCGGAAATCTTTAAGTATATTTACTCTAGAAATATCTAGAGTAAAATTTAATATACTTAAAAATTTCCAAAAAAAAGGCGAGATGCTTCGTCATCATTCATCAGAGATCACAGGCTTACGCCGACGCCGCTCCAACAAGAACCTCATGCAGTGCACATACGGTGCAATTTAATCGAGTAATCGTAAATTTTCTACTTATTTTATTTTTCAAATCCATTCTGCATTTAAAAACAAGAAAAAAAGAGAGTTTGATTTTTACGTAGATCGATTTAGTTACTGATTCTGAGTGGTCCCTGAAAAATTCACACTACCATGAAATGTAACCCTGTATACATAGTTCGAACTTGTTCAACTAATTTTCGATCAAAAAATATTTCAAATTCAAAAGTATTATAACTGTGGGTGTTGCTTTTCTTACGAAAAAAGATTACGGAGCTGTGACACACCTACACTCCTTTAAAAACAAAAATATTTTAGAAAAGTGGCTATTCACAGACCCTCTATGAAAGAGGCGGCGTCAGCGGAATCACCAGACCGTAAGGCAGGCGGCCTTCTAACTCTTCACGCTTCGATGCCTACCAATCCTACCATGTATGCCCAGAGGTAGGTAGGTACTTGAGTACTATTTCAAACCACGCGGCATGGTCACGCATCGTACTATCTATAAATCTTAATTGAACCATTTGTAAACATGGTAGATTGCACAATTATAGTAATGCAGCGGTCTTTTTGACTTCGTCTGTGCCATTGGTTTAAATCTACTTTCCCATACAAATTACCGATCATTCTATGTACCTACATATATTTAAATGTGTCCCACTACAAGCAAATGCATTCCTCTCCCTCCTTCATGCTGCGATGTTTATTTATTTAGATTAAGTTGGTACATTTTTTAAAAGTTTATATTGAAGCAGAATCAACACCTCTTAGATAAGAGATTTTTTTTAAAACCTGTAGGCAGACGACGACATTCGTTACGAACTATTATTGAGCTCCTCTAACTTTTTAATAGCTAGTTCAGCTCCACTCTTAACTAACCCTCAAGTAAACTGCACATGTCTTGAGCTGTAAACTCCAAAGTAGGCCTCCAATACTTTTGGACATTATCTCTTCCAAGCCGGTAGAGCCGGATGTTATAATCTGCTCAAAAAATATTTATGGTCCTTTTTTTTTTGTTAACATCCTCCTATGTGATTCTACTGCTCAAATACAACAACTTTTATTAAGGGACCAACATCGAAATTGGAATAATAAACAAAATAACTGATCCTGTTATAGATCGTATGGGAAAAACAAACTCATTTTTTAAATTTCGCATATTTTAAAAATGTTGGTGTTGATTCTAAGTAATGTTTATTGAATATTAGCAGTAAAAACACCCCTTGAAAGGAAATAAGCTAATAATCATTGATATCACAGTTTAAAAAACTATAAAACAAACTTATACAGGGTGGCCAGAGAAGTGACGACCAAAAAAATTTTTTTAGGTGCCTCGTGTTGTGAGGTATCTGAATCACCCCTATGTATGTTCTACGTTTTTTCGTAGTTTTCGAATTACGATATTTTTATGAATTTTTGCAACCGTTAGTTTAAAAAAAATCTAAAATAAAAAGTAGAAGGTTTCTTGTAATTTTTTTTCTTGCAGCTAAATATCTATGAACTGTGCATTTATGCATAAAATAAACAGTCTCATAACTCTAATGGAAGTTACTACAAAATTGCCCTTAAGTTGAGAATTTTTGTTAAGTGAGTTATCATTTAAATTTTCAACTTAAAATTAAAAATCTAAACTGATAATTTCTTAGTTTCTATGTAGCCTAAAATAATGCGCTAGACTCTAAGCTTTCATAATAATAATAAAAAAGTAGTACTTCATAGGCTTCATAGCCTATTTTTAAAAAAACGTAACTCAAAACTACGAAAAATCGTAGAACATATGTATGTTCTACGATTTTTCGTAGTTTTCGTAGTTTTCATCACCCGTATGTAGGGGTGATTCAGATACCTCTTAACACAAGGCACCTAAACAAAATTTTTAGCCGTCACTTTTCTGTCCAACCTGTATATTTACTAGACTCATCAAAACAAATAGAATAAGCCCAAACACAGAGGTTTTACAAGTAGTCATTGAGGCGTTCTACAACCTACCTCCTGACTACATCATCAGATCAGCACGATGGTGTCAAATTATTGTACATACCTACAAAGTTTTAAATCGATACGTCACTTAGAAGTAGGTTAAAAACTACTTCTAAGATTTGATTACTTATCATAGTTAGTTACAAGTGATGCTAATATACAAGGTGTAACAGAATTAATGCACATCCTCTTAGGGGCTGATTCTGGTGCTCAAATACAACAACTTTTTGGACGGGACCAACATTAAAATCTTTTAAAAAAAAAATCCTCATACTAGATGTCCAAACAGCTGTTACGATTTGTATGGGGACACGTTTTTTTTGCGACTTCGATGTTGGTCCCAGAGCCCCATCAGCTCTTAAGAGGATGTGCATTGATTCTGTTATGCCTTGTATGTATGTGTGTTATTAATATTAAAATACTAAGGAAATTTTTTTTTTTTATTGACTAGACAAAAAAAAACCTTTCGACTATCGGCTTAAGAAATAATGACCAAAATGATATATTGCAGAACAAGCGCACTGAGCAGTCATTTGTCGTTGGAGTGTCCACTCGGACTGAGTCCATGACACCGAGAGTTAGCAATCGTAGTAAGGGGCGCCCCCTATTTAAACGAAAATCGGGCAGGGGTGATAGATAGCACTTCAAGTACTGCACAACATTTTAGTTCACATCACCGCACCCGCCGAAGGGTGCGAGGTCCCGTATTTCATTTCGGCCGACACAGACATGTGCCTGGCCGTTTTTCCCCTGCCCACCCTACGGACGACGGCCCAAGCCGAGGTCCGAGCCTATAGAGGTGCCCTTGAGGCCAGAGTCCGACTCACCCCCAGATCGGGCCCGCTAGAAAGGAGCCCGGCAGCGGTCCGGCCTGTTTCGGCAGTTCCGGTCCCGTCGGCGCCACCACTAGCGGGTTCGCCGCTTGGTAGGGTGCCTTTTGCACTCCACATTGGCCCGATCACGCCTGCTAGTATGGGGCTCGACACATACGAGTCTGAGGCTTCGCTGCGCGAACACTCAGCCGGGTCGCGGCGACCGCTAGCGGGGCGGACCTAGGCTGTGCGCCTTCAGCGCACGCCAAAACTGCCCGGGTTAAGCTGACGAATGTCTTCCTCAAAGGCACTCAGCGGTAGGTCCATAAAAAAAAAAAAAAGGGTGATAGATGTGACGCAGCTTAAAAGAGGTCAATGCCCAGCTGTGGGCGATGAACCATGAAAGACCTTATTTTATATGATATTAATGAGAACAGTTGATTGTTAAATTGCATTGTGTAAGTATGTTTTACAATTTTGACTTTCCTTTAAGTAATTAAGTTAACAATTTCTTTACACAGATGATACGCATTTGGTGCAGCACGAATTGCAACATTCTTCAATCTTTCTGTTTAAAAATCCAACTGGTAAAATTTATACCCGGAAATCTTTAATCAAAAGTTAGAATTTCCAGAGATTTCTACTCAAAATCATAAAATGGTGGATTGTCAAAATCTTAACTTCGAATTTCGGGAAGATTTCCTCGCAGCACAGAATACATAACAGAACGTCGCGACCGGGTAGGCCAGTCTCTAAGTGCTAATTTAAAGTAGGCCGCGTAGGTATTTTGACTGAAAGGAAAAAGCAAGATAAAGAAGTGCCGTAACGTAATATTAGTAGTATAGTAGTCTTCCAGTTTCTGTGTTGTTTTTTGTTGTTTCAGTGACTGTGTTAGTCTATTATCAAAAGCGAACAATGATGCTTGCTTTTAAATTTATGTGCATTAAAAACAAAATGTACCTATGTGTTAGATTTTAGATAAAGTTAGATAGGTAGGTATACTTTATGTAGTGTGCTGTAGTTGTGAACAACTGGAATATGAAACATATCAATAGCTCTATAAATAGGGAATTATTTACCTCCTTCTTTTCCTCTATATTTTGTTTATTTAGAACACATTTATGAAGTAGGTATTTATTATAATTGTGTTAATATTAGAAGAGCACGCATTACTATGATGCACATTGTCTTTATGCAGAACATATGGTCGTTTATTATTGTAATATATTCTCGTCAGCGCACTTGATAAGAGCTTCACCAAAAACGTCATCGGTTATCAACAAGACAGTGATTTAATTGGAACAAGGTAATAATTTACATATGTATCTACTTACATTACAATATTATCATCGTAAACGCCGTCCGATTTCTCAGTATCAATACTTGTTTGCGAGCTATCGAATAATATGACTCCCAGAGTTGTATTTAGTAACGTTTCTCACATCAAAATCATAGAGCGATAGAGACAACTTTAGCATACCTACCTACTTATTTAATGATACTTACCTTGTAAGTTGTTTGTAGACTTATGAGAACTTAGGTACTGCTTCTTCCTGGATCTTTTATAAATGACTGCACGATTTGTTTACATAGGCAGGTTTTTTTTTGTAATTGAAGTAATCAGAAGCTATAAAGAAAGACATACGTAGGTCATCGCACGTTGTGCAGCAGTTGAGAGCGCTGCGGCGGCGGCCCCGGCACTCTGGGCCCGGCGGCAGCCAGCTCGCGGGCGACACCACTCGGGCTCGGGCTCAGACCTCGGGCGCTGATCGAAAGTTCAACGCAAACGCGCATATGTAAATATCGGCACATTTACAAGCGAAAGGGTTCACCAGAGCGGCGCACTAACGCAGCGTTGCGCGGGAACCAGTCAGGTGAGATTCCTACGGCGTCCGATAGAAAAATGTCGAACGAGCTTCGGGTCCATCACTCCGCGGGTGTGTGATACGCAACGCGGCCGCCGCTCGACTGCCGCCCTCCTCTCGCCGCCACACTCTGGTATATTTATCGCTTAATTATTGAACTCGTCGGTGTAACAATTATGAAGCTCAGCGAGTGTCAGGCGTTTGCGGCAGCGAAGGGTGCGCGGCGCTACCGCGTCTGCGCCCGCGCGTTGCGTCACAGCCAACAGCGGAACGCACCACGCCGCATGCGCAGCCTTCAGATTTTATCTTACCAGCCAGCAACCGATCCGCGGCTCACCTGTTATTCATTTTATACACATTAACCTCCAACTTACATCACTTACCGACCGATATCTTCCTGCCTTCTGTTTCCGCGGTATATCGTTATAATTGTTATTATAAGTAATTGAAAGTCGTATCTCTAAGTGCTCTTACACACATAAGTAATACTTACTAAGTACGCAGTTAGTATTATAAAAGTAAGTAAGCAATCGAACGCGCCAGTGCCCATAGCTTCGCAGAATATGCATGTCGTGGTATGCCACAAGCTATCACGATTAACACGGAATAGAAGTACCTACCTACACTAGCAAAATAATAATCTGAGTACAAATTATACAAGGTAGGAGAAAAAACCCTACCAAAAGTTACATATTATACATTCTAATGTCTGAGTGTCAGATATTTAGGTTCACAAATTACTACCCTTGCTCGAGGTATTTCTCTTTTCTTGGAGTAGACCTTACGTACTTACTTACATTTGGCCATTATCTTGTTATACCTACTGGCAATAGTTTTATCTATTCAACGAGCTCAGCAGACTTCCGTGCCACCATACCCTTCAAAGGCTTTCAGCAATACAGCAAGTGCTTCGCCATATTCCTCGATTGCCTCGCCCCGGTAGTCTTTCTTTTCGACAATTAGCTTTGAGTGTGAACTCTAATTGAACTTATTCCCGCGCATACCTAATTAAAAGCGGGGCGCCTCACGTTACTCTGGGGAATAACGCTTTAATCCTAAAAAAACTCAGCGCCTTAGCAATCCGTAACATAAACAGAAGTCTAGAAGTTGGGAATCTTCTAGACTTATAGTCATAGATCGTCCGCGGCGAAAGTCATTAAGACTTCTACTATTAGCTTTGGCATTTTAATACAATGCATAATAAGTTAATAACACCAAAACACAGGTATCTGTTTTTGACAAAAAACAAGCGGAATCGTTTGATTTTACTCTTACTTTCTGGGGTACCTTCTTCTCAAAGAGGATTTAAATACTAGTACTCCTGTTCCAGTTACTAGCTATCTCAAACTGATTTGCATCGAATTGACATGCAATCTTAATCTCAGAGTCGCTAAAGAGCTTGAATAGCGGTCAAAATACTTACTAAGGTGAAACGGTACAAAACCGATTTAGAGCCGATTCTGCAACTCAAATACAACTCGACATTCTGCTTGTTCGGCCAAAATCTCACAAGGACTCAGGGGATGACTTCAAAATAATGACTAGAGACGCAGCTTAGCACCACTACCCACTCCGCGTTTCAGTCGAGATAAATACCTACGCGACCGCGCACCTTCGAAGAGGCTAAAATCATTTGTGACTTGAGTGTCACGCGCGCGCGCTGTTACACGTTCTTATTATCAAAATTCGTTTTTTGTACGCGTTACACTTCCGACTTTATTCAGAGTTTATTCAGTGTGAATAAGAAAATTAAAAGAAATCGAAAATATTGTGCAGCATTTGGGTTATTTTTGCCACCGGGTCGCTCAGTAGCATTAGTAGCAGCGACGCAACCGCACCGTTGTGATTGAAAATACTAACGTCTCGATTTCCAACAGACCTACCACAATATTTTGTTAAGTCCATAAACCACTTCTATAATATTTTAAGTCCTCATTAGGTAGGTACTTACTACGTTACGACATTTTTATACAGGGCTCTTTAACACTAATATTACGATCAGGGTGTTTTCATAGATTAATTGTATCGATACACGGAATGGAAAGTAATATTTTCATTGAGATGATTACTAATTATCTACACGCTATTTCATGCGTAGGTAGGTATCGACCAAATTCACAAACACAAGTCGCAGCCCTTGCGAGAGAGCGGTAGCTGACAGGACAAAGTAAAAAGAGATCTCACTTGTGGCGTTTTGTTGGATTATCGCTTGCAGTAACGCTTTGTAGGCTATTATAAAATGAGAGTACATTGCCCGGTGCAAGCTAATTTGCTCTTTGCTGCCGCATATTGAGAGTAGATAATCTATTTTAGCAAATGTCTTGAAGTGTCGCTTCTGCTAAATTATTTATTCTGTGCCACTACCACAGAATATATAATAGGATAAATCCAGAATTGTCTCTTAGAGAAATTTGCTAAAATATATTATCTTCTCTCACTGTGCAGCAACAAAGAGCAAGTTAGCTTGCACTGGGCAAAGTACTCTAATTTTGTAATAGCCTACAAAGCGATACTACAAGTGATAATTCAACAAAACGCCACAAGCGAGAGCTCTTTTTAATTTGTCCTGTCAGCTACCGCTCGAGCGCGCTCTCTCGCAAGGGCTGCGACTGCGACTTGTGTTTAACCGATACCTACGCATGAAATAGGTGTGTCTAGATAATGCATGGCGCCTATTACACGACTGACTACAATAATCTGACAACGTCTCTTCAGTCAAAAAACTAAAGTATATTGTAGCCATAATAATAATGTTAACTTAATTATTAAGTGTATATTCAGCTATTAGATTTATCATCAGTTATCATCGTATTCCGTGGATGACTTTGAATTTTAGCTGGTAAATAGGTACTTTAGATGGAGGGTTATTTTATTTCGTAAGTAGGTACCTACGAAATAAAATAAATAAAAGAACAATAATCTTTACGTAATTAAACTGCTAACCTGACAACACGCCTTCAGATTTGACCGGGTTGATTGGAGTGAGGTTTTTATATATTTTTATTGTTCTTAATTTTTAACCATATAAAGTACATTGATTTATATTGTACTCAATTTGTTTGTGTATATAGAAGTCTATGAAACATGAATTCGTTCACCCAAATGCAGGGCAATGTCGTCGGTTTCTTTTATTTTTCTTATTCATAGTAAATACAGTCGTAAATGTCGGAACGCGTATAAGTGAGAGCGTGTAACAGCGCGCCGCGCGTGACACTCGACTAATTTTGGTCCCTTCGAAAAGAACGCGACGCGTAGGTATTTATCCCGCCCGAAACGCAGAGTGTCGTAGGCCTGCTACTACTACAACTCTTGCGGATGATTTTGTACAGCTGCAAGAGCGGTTGTAAGAAAGCGTGGAGCTGCTAGTCCAGACTGAAGGTCTCTTCAATCTGCAGCAGCTACAGTGCAGCAGTCTTTGGACAGTCGTGTAAAAAACAGACGGCATGACGTCCATACTCTAACCAAATCGGAGCGTCTGTTATGGGTTTAATCCGTTGGGCTATGTCAGCGACTTTTGTTCGTTTACGAATCTCCTCATTCCTCGCAAAGAAACACACCGAGCATAGCCCTTTATAAAGCACGCTGTGCAGGCTTGAGCATAGATTTAAGCGTAGCGTATTCTAAGTCTATGGGCTTGAGCTTTCCAGGCCCATCATAGTGAGAGGCCACGTTTCAGCTCCAGATGTGGTCTTCATACTGGTAACACACACTGGTTGTAGACTTTCTTCTTTAGGCACTGAGATATTTTGAACGAGAAGACGTATGTGGTTTCCCGGACGCTGCCCAGCCGAGTTGGATTCGACGATTCGATTCGATTGACCTCCTTCTCAAAATTATCACTTGTAACTTACTTACCAATATTTTGCAATTACGACTGTTAGCCACTCAGACAGGCAGCTAAGTTTAGTAGTAGTTTTTAATTATTATTGCTAAGTACTACGGTTAAAAAAATTTGCTTACTTCAATTTAGCTATTCGTTTTTAAGAAAACAAATGTCATCTATCATTGATTTGACAGTGACAGTAGGTCATTGACAGTGACTGCTGCTGCATTCCACTAGTTCAACAATGTTTTTGGTAATTTTCTAGTGCGTAAAATTGATGAAAATCTAAAGCAGTTCGTCAAATATCAACAAAATGTACTCCAGAATCAAAATAAGGTACAGATGTCATAGTTAAATCAGTAATTCTAACCTATTCTAAGTAATTTAGTGATGATGATGGTGAAGTGGAGTCTTACTGTTCCTCCTACATAATTAATTGTAACTGTATATTCAAATACATAATTTTAGTTTTGAAACACTTTCAGCAGTTGTCGCTGTGTTGGGGTATTTTGTAGATATTTGAGTTCTGCAGAGATTTCTACTGCATTGAGACCGTTTTACTTCAGTGTCCATCCAGACCTATTTGGGAAATATCCAGAACAAAGAGTGAGTTTACAAGTTTTTTAATTGATATTAGGATTTAGGTTATCATAATACCAAATTTAGATACCTTTGCCTTTGTTGTAATTTATTTAGTGGTCTTTTTAATAAATTAATTTAAATTTGAAGTGTAAGTACATTGTTTATATTGTTTTCTACGTTTTTGTGTGGATGAAGAGATCCTCATCTCATTAAGCTTCAATAAAATATGGGTGATGAAACTAGATGTGCATTTCTTATCTGGCTCTTCTATTAGTACTTATTTATAATTCAAAAAAATTTTACAAGTAAAAATTTTCTGGTTAATCTTACAATGTGAAACTAAAATTTTAGAAAGTGAATGAACATTCCCTACAACAGTTAAGTGCCTTTTTAGAAGCACAACAATCTAGTCGAAGAATCGCTGTACCTCCACTGTCATTTTATTTGAGGCAGAAAGATATGCCGGAAGGTAAATAAACAATAGTTATTCTAATGTTTTGTTAGAACATAACTTCTACCTTCAAAATTTTGATTATCTTGCATCATCCGTAACAATAACTCTTTTCAGGTGAATTTAAGCATGTAAAAATCCTGTTAAATAGTAACAATTCACGTGAAACTGTTGTAAAGGTTTTGAATGCATGTGAAATGTCAACAACTTATATAGATAAAATACAAGAAGTACAATTACAAATGATCGCAGGTACTGTCAATTAACAGTTTCAATTAAACAGTGACTTTGATAAAGGTTACCTTAACATGTTTTTATCCAAGGACTAACACTAGCAGTTTCTAATAAAATATATACATTTTGTTGTAGTTTAAATCAAAAGTATGCAGATTTTGCGAGAGCCTATCAAGAATACAGCAGTGAATTCGAAAAAGCTAATGATATGAAAAGAAAAGTTGAAGAAAGAAAAGCAATCCATAATGTTATGTATGAATTCTGTCATACTCTTTTAGCATGTATACATATTATAATTCAGAATAAAGGTTACACATTACTATTATAATGTAAAAGCCCCTGGCTCTTAAATGGGTATACTTTTAGCTAAGACCTAAGTATTCATTTGTCTGTCTGTACATCATTCAGCTTATTTTTATAGGTCAATCTCTTAAATTCAATAATAATGAAGGCAATTAATTGTTTTATATTACAGTGAATGGATTTATGATAACAGTATGATAGCAAGGGAGAAATATGAATCCACAGAAGCAACAAGAGATCAAGTAAATACACTTATGGAAAACCTGTGCAAATCTTATGGTATTAAACAAGTTCGTAATGCGTACTTGTGTTGATTACATCCAGATAAAAATAGCTAAAAAAAAAAGGAGGTGCTTGCTTTTGCTAGCTTTTTGTCATATAAATATTTGTAATTTTTGCTTTTGCATATTGTGAGATCAAATAAGTCATATTTAATTGATATGATTACTTATTTTTTGCTTATTACATAATTTAGGTTAAATACGATAATGGATGGAACATAAGCCATATTCGTGGCGCACTCCAAAGTTTGGTTTCGTTAGCAAGTCAACATTCAAAAATTATGGCCAACTTAGAAGGTAACATAAAATATTTGATTATCAACTAATCAGTGGAAATGGTTTTGATTATTTGTTTTATTGAGGTATTACCTACATAATTTTTCAGGCAGGACGATAGCTTTAGGCCAGTTTACAGGCGTAAGTTTAGACGGCGATGTATTTTTAAATATAATCGACGTTAGGAACGAGTGGCTTTCCGTAAGTAAATTACTTGTTAAAATAATATAATAATGTCATCAAATCTATAGGTTAATTTATATTTTGTTTACAGTTAATAAAAAAAGTAAGACAAGAAGACAGTGCCTTGACAGCAATACCAAACTATGAAAAAGCTTTATCAAGTGTTTTGCGAGAAATACATATTTGTCGAAGGTATGTTACGATTTACGACAAACTACAACATTCTATTTATTACAATAAATCCATTGATATTTAAATTAGTTGTATAATATAATAAATATTATTGATGACTGAACTGGCTGTCCAGATAACTTATCATTCTGGTCATATGCACAGATCAAGTCACAAACAAAATAAGAACCTTTCGTCAGCGCGATATATTTAATTAATTATGCTAGTTGCCTTAATGATTCACATCTTGCCTCCCATGTGACTTGCAATAAATATATTGAATTGAATTGAATACTCAAAACCGCTTAGAGGCTGATTCTGGTGCTCAAATACAACTAGGTATGTCTTATACACTAAGTAACTTCTTATAGCCACGTGATAAAATTTGTATGGAGCTTCTTTTTTATCAGTATTCAGTCAGTTCAGTCCAGAATCAGCCCGTAAGGGGTTTTGCGCATTTGGAGTTCACGTTGTTTAAGAGAGATCTTGCGAGTTACTAGCTTACTCTCACGGCATTGGTGAAATTTTCATTTCATTGTTTATCTTTAATTTACAGAAAATTCATGCCTAAAGTGTCTGCCAATCAATATTGCAACCATCTAAGGCAGCTAATAACTTCGATCGGGGACTACTACGGACGCGGTAACAAATTTCCATCGTCAGTACCGAGCTCGCTCAAAAAATATGAAATTGTTGTCGAACCGTAAGATTATCGATATCTGAGTCTGGCTTGCGAACGTAGAGAACTAGAGACTAAATATAAGATTCAACTTTTTTTTTTAAATGAATAACTATAAAGAGACATTTGAACTCAAAATTAAGTTTGAGAGTGGCTGCAGTGAATCTTACACACTAAATGGTTTTCTTATTTATTACTCAATTGATCAAATTTCTTATCTAGTCAGTTAGGTGTTTTGTGGGTCAGACTTTACTTTATTAAACATTTTACCCTAAAAACCTTAAAATCGGACTAGTTTTTCATTAATTATTTTAGAGAAGCTGGCCCACTAATGGTGTCGCCTACTGGTCAGTTTATCACCCCGTCATCTTGTCCTGCGTCGGAACTTATACCGTTTATTTCCAATAATCTCGATGAAGCCACAACTCTGATGACAGAGTACAGCATGTAAGTACCCCTTATACATTTTGATAGTACATTAGACAAGTCTGATTTTATGACGATCCTCAACAGTCGAAAGACGCTTAGACCCTCGTTTATAGATCTCACTGATCATACTGTCTGATTCTGCAGCAGTGACAGATAGTAGGTATTGTACGTCTAAGTCGAAAGCAGAAGAAATACATTTTTAAATATAGGTATATGGCAGCTCTATAAGGGTTATCGTGTGCGGCTGTCGCGTTTTCTTTTGACACACCATATGACCATAAAATGCAAATATTCGCGAAGCTTGGATTTTAAGGATCATCGTGAATCGTGATTATTGTCCAGTCATGGACAATAATCCATGGTGGTTTGGGCCATACTCCACCACGCGGGCCCAGTGCGGATCGGTAGAGGGGTGTTGTAAGGAATTGGCAGTGTAGTCATTGGACCAAACCTTACTCTCAGATGTAATCAAGCCACCTCTGACTAGGCTTTACAAATATGAAGCGATATTAGCCAGGACCAACTGTTAATGTGCCATCCTAAGCACGGAGATGCTTGTGATAAATGTCAATATATGGTCGGAATGTCCACCCATACACGCACAACCGCGGCATGGGTTGCTCAACTTTAGTAATACTAAAGCGCTGCCGCCACTAGAGCTACAAGTGCCCCAAATGATCGATTCTTGTTTGTAAATGTCAAACTGACAAGTCATATTCGTGAATGATAGCCGATGCTTTTATTACATAAAGGCCGATTTTTCAAACGCCAGATAACTTTTATCCAACGAATAAAATTGACGGTTTGACGTTCACATTTTCCGTGATAACTGTCATCATGTCAAACTTATCGTCGTCGTTTAAAAGTTATCTAGCTATTGAAAAATCGGCCAGTATTTTTGGGGATGTGTATTTAAAAAAAAACAGTAAATTAGTCATAATGATACATTGTTTATTTCTAGAAACAAACATGTCGAAAAAGCGCTTTACGTTGAAGTAAAGGAAAGATTCGGTCTTTTAGAACTTCATAAAGACGACAGCATAACTCCTGGCTTGATGATCTTATGTTGCCAAAGGCTGCTTACTCGAGTTGACAAAATTGGTATGGTAAGTAAACAAATCATATTTCAACAATATTATGTAAATATAATAGAAACATTGTCATTAAATATCAGATTGCAATTTCTATAAAAGCATACAAAGTTTAATGTCTGTAAACCTCATTAAATGTATTTGTAACATTCGTTTTTATTATGTATTCTATACAAAATTTATTCAATTTAAGGGAATATCATTGCATTTTGACAGCTAATAAAAGTATGTTAAATTGTTTGGTGGTGTCATCATGTCATGATAGGCACAAATATTCTTTTAATAAACTTTTATGTCTTGCTTGCACAAAAATTATCCATAAATATATAACCAATTTTACGCAAAAGAAAGTAAGTAAAACTGCATTTATAAAATTTCCGAAACTAGATTGCTTTAACCGACGATTATCGGGACACAATTGCAAAATAATACACTGTATTGTAAGTACACTGTATTTTATACTGTCTCTGTAAAGCGATGCATTGCGCGCGACTTCTTTTGGCCTGCACAGAATTCTTTCATACCTACCACAAAAAACAGCGGTTCAATACCTTGATATTTATATTGCTGCTATGTAGTTCGACTTATTGTAAAAAATTAAAAAAAGACCTTAAATAAAAATTGCTATTTTTAAATATATATAATAGATTCCGTGGATGTAAGATTTGTTTGCTCCATCTTGTATAATATACAGTGAATATAATATAAATTTTTAATTTGTTTCAGAAATTGCAAGGGAATATTTTATACATAACACATTACTACTCAGTGTTGTCCGATGGTGTATTGTGCATACCTTGGGACTTTAAATAGACTAATCCTAATATTGTGATACATAGCAAATTGTACAATTTTATTATTATGAAAAAAGTGCAAAATAAACATTAGGAACTTATACTGTCTAAACATTTTCGATAATTCCCAAACAACAATCACACCAATATTAATATCAAATAAACAATATTATTCAAAAGGTTTAATTAAATAATTAAACATTTTAGGCAGTCTTTTTTAAGTACACAAAATCTCAGTACTACCAACTGAACACTTGTACTATTTCGTTTATTATACTTAATTATATAAATTTAATAAACATGAAACTTTAATATACCACGAATGAGTTAATCCTAAAAAGCTAATTTAATATTCATAAAGATTCAAAATTGATTACACATAAATATGTAAATGATAAAAACATATTGAGAATTGTAATGACAAAATGTGTTGAGTATATTAAATAATTATAAATATTTGATTAAGCAAAGATACTTTTATTACATACTTAATTTCATTAAAATAATAATAAATACATAATATATTTACAATTTCGCGATAAGTAACAACAAGCATCGCATAGATATTAAAGTATAAAGTAATCTATACTTTTAATAAAAACTATACTTATTTTAAGAGTTTCAAAAATATATTTTCAAGATATACTAATATGGGTTTTAGTTAGTTAAAGGGCTTGTCCTCTTTTTCTATGGAGGTTGGTTTTTTATTCTGAGTAAATTTTAACCAGAATAAAATTATACAAGTTTGAAAGCTACAAAAATATGATACATGAAACACCAGAAATATTAATTTTAAACACCTCCGTTTCAAAGGCAAAATATGTATTTAAATCTTAGTAGAAATATTTGATGTGTATGGCAAAAAATATATATTTTTATTTTGCCTGTGATGTCAACTGTCTGACGTTATTGATGCTGACGCTATAGCTGACGTCTGTCAGACTGCCAAATCCTGTTTAAATGTCAATTTTTTGTCATATGTGTGACAGTGACAGACATCCATGAGACATGAGACCATCTGACAGTAGTGGTAGCAATGTTTATCCATAAGCTTTCTGATCATGCAATGGTACAGAGCCATACAGTCAGATTTTACTTCTTTTATTTAATGGCCAAATCTTGGGTCATCGGTCCACTACCACCTCACTTAAATATTTTAAAAAGGGCAAGAAAGCCATTCCTTCTACAATAAGTTCTCCTACAATTAATCCTTCTACAACTAATTCTTGACATGTGTTTTCGATTAAAAAGTTAATAAGACTAGATTTAGAAAAAATACTGTTTTAGGCATGGATAAAAAAGTTGAATTAAATTTTTTTTCTCGAAATCAGAGGTCTTTAAAATTGTTTCATTTAGTAACAAATGTAAGCTTTTGGTTATTAATGTTATTATATATAGATATATACATATCGTGGTTCAAAATATTGATGAATAAAAAACCATAAATAATGGTACATTATACAAAATAGAATTGATTATACTAATTTTAAAATTGTAACGTATTTTGACACAATTTTGTAATTAAAACGCATTTTTGTGTTAGTGTACATGTACAGTTGAGTCACTTGAGAGTGAAGTTGTAGAGTTGAGAGTGAAAAAGACAAACCTACACTTAAACCTAACTCTATGGCCGATCTTAGCGCAACCTATTGTCGTGGATGCTTGTTGTTACTGGGGCGACAGAGTGCATTCGAATATCGATTTTCGACCAATATAAAACAATAAGCGGCCTGATATATTTCGCTATCAAATAAGTATCACAGCTTTTATTTTTAGGGACCTACTATACCAAGCTATGATTAGATTTTACAGAATAACACTATTAATTTAATTCCACTCTCAGATATTAAGAGTTCTTTCAAATAATAAGTTTGGAGCATGACGTCATCAGTTGCGTTTGCAGCATCGCACACTAACTTGTTGGCAGTTTCTATTTTTTTTCATAGTTGTCATATTTTTTTTCTAGAGCGTTGAAAATCCACAACTGACTCCTATTTTAAAATGTATCATTTGAATGAGCCATTAGAGACATTACAAAATTGATGAGTATATTATATAATAACAATTTATTAAAACTTCAATAAATAGACAGTCCTGTTTGACCATGGCTTTTTGTATACAAGGGACATTGGGTGAGAACGTTCTAAATGTCCACCACCAACGAGACCTAAATAACTCGATGGTCTACTTTTAACCATAATGCAAAATGTAACTGCCAAAACATAACAAAAGTAAAAAAGATTTTTTACCTTGTCATATTTTTTACTGACAGCATATTATTTGAACTATCTTTGTAAAAGTTACTCAGTATTTAGTGTACTAACGTGTTACGTAGGTCTAGTTGGTGGTGGACATTTGGACCAGGTCTTATATTATTTTGCCCATTATCATTTTTAAGCAAAAACAAGTCGAACCTTTGATAGGCAGTTTCCCATCTCCATTATTGCACGAACTCTTTCCATCAAAATATACTACAGTCCACGACTTACAGTTCCCTACAAACAAACCACGTTCGAGTTTACCACAACCTATTCACAACACTGCAAATGCTTAAAGAAACCACACACATTTTGTAGCACCTTACTACGTGATCATTGTCAATTTTTAGAGCCCAATCCCCACAACGCAGTCTTTGTAAGAGCCAATCACAGTAGCAGCAACCTTACAGCATTTGGCGACGATGGCATTACTTATTGGTCTGAGTCGTCTGAGTTTGTCACCGTGAAATGCGGAAGCATCAACTTCAGTACGTACGCAAAGATTACGGCCAATACGATGTTGAAATTGATCATAATCAACGTAATATGCAAATATCAGTTGCGCTTACTCTGCTGTTGCACAATCACCAGTTTGTTCTTTTCCTTGGTCACTTTGGCGACGGGTATGTTCGTTGCCGGCATTAGCTGCTTCAAATTTTGACTGGGGATGACGGGGGCCTGCAAGTATTAATAAATAATAAATAAATACGCGCTTGGCAATACACATATTTAATTATTATGGTTTCGGAAAACGAAATTACAACTTTACAAAATTCACATTAAAAAAATCCTCATGGAATTATTTAAACGATAAGAGTGTATGGACTTAACCTGCTTAGCTCGCACTTACTACACGTCTTGTAACTGTATTTCCTGTAAAAAGGGTGACTGAGTTTGTTGCGCCGTTTCTTCTCATCACCAGCCAATATGTAGTCCCGAAGCGGTGGTAGGACTAAGCTATATTTTGGGATGTGTATAAGTGCCCGGAAGTAAGCCTATGTACTGAATAAATAAGTATTAACAAGGTGACTTTTAATACTCATTAATTCAGTACATAGGCCCTCTTTCGGGCACTTACCAGACAATGAATAGATAGTGCCTCCCAGAACACTCAGACCCGAGCCCATTCAAAACGGAATCGAACCCGGGACCGTTTACGAGACACGCGAAATACTAATTGGATTACATAAATAACTTATGTCAACTTACCGGAGGGCACCTGGCCAGCTGTTTCATGCGGTCGACCAGCCGCATTGCGTCATCCGACGTCTCGGAGTCGGTGGTCAAGCCGAGAGACAGCGCCCTCTCCGCGTTGCCGCCGTCTAGATACCGGTGCACTGAGTGGAAGTGCCTAGAAAAAGTTACAATATTACAAGAGTGAAGCGCCGTCCGTCCTTACACGAATAAATCTAAGACTTTAGAAATGTAAAGGCATTTCAGGATTTGTGAGTTTAGGGGAAAAAATCATAAACAAACAACAGATTTATGAAACAACTTATTTGTATAGTACGATTTGACAGAGGCCCGCCAAATGACGGCGCACAGTAGTAGGACAAGCTCATACAAGTCATTGGACAAGGACTATTGAAACTAAACGCAAACTAACTGAAGCCTAAACTAACATGCTTATTAAAAAGACTATATCCCAGCCGTCCTGTTGTTAAATGTTTTACGTCTCAAAACTAACTTGTAGTGACATGACATAGCATCAAAGTTGAACAATCGAATTTATGTAAAATTACGTTGTAGTGTTTTTTTTTTTCAGGTTTGCGTTTTTGTATACTGTGATTGGGTGACTTAAAGTTTTAAAGTAATGTGTGCTTATTGTCCAAATTAATTGTTATTAAAAAGAGTTGTGATTTTCATCACTAAAACAGCAGTTTAAAATAGTGACATAAATAAATCATAAAACTATTATTTTAGTTATCTGACACGATTTTGTTTTGAAGCAGATTATATTTATCTGAAACCTTATAAGAAATATTTCTCTAAAACATGATATTTCCCTTCATCCACAGTTTCTGGAAAAACACCAAAACGTAAAAACCTAGAATAGGTAGCAAATTATTGAATACCTGGAAAAATGAATTTAAAAAGTATACCTGTGAAACTGCTGATCTATATGTGGCACTGCACAGGTGATATTATATGTCAGTGACTGTCCATAAATACTTATTCATGCATTTGATATTATAGAACACTGCAATTGTACAAATAGGACAGTTATCCGAAGACCCACAGGAGTCTAATCATAAAAATTAGATATGCCAAACTGCACCATACTCGCAAAATATCAAGGAGCTTGTGTATTTTGGATCTTATTTATTCGTTACTTTTATCGTCTGATCCTATATTGTCATCTATGAATAGTAGTCCTGAAAAACTTACTTTTTTTGTCTAAAGCTAAACCTTACTACAAAGTTGTGGTACTACCATAGAATATAATATAGATGAGTAATTCTGTTAATAAAGTAAAGAAGTACTAAATTAATTACGTGTCAAACAAAAGTTTTTCATTGCATGAAATTCTATAAGTACATGCATGCATGATTGAGTTATTTAGAGTATGTATAGTCTATGCGTTATAAAAGTAAGGCTATATTTCTTATTAATTGATTTTTATCTCTAAATGAACCTTCCCAAACAAACGATATATTTGAGGTTTTTTTTTTAACCTTTTCTAATCACTTTTATTTATAATTGTCTAGGGTGACGATTAGAATAATTAATGAACGATAAAGAAATAAAATTTCAACCATCTAGATGGTGTAGATCACAACTTATCGTTGAATAATCAAACCTGGTAGCAGTGTCCAACGGTTTGTATAGGCCTGTCCCACTGCGCGGCGCTTGCCATTGCGTCATCATAGCTAGATTTTTACGATTATGCCGATTCATCGATATATTTAATTTTAGGAAGACCAAGATTTAAAATTTTTCAATAGGTATAAAAAATTACACTAAAAAAACCACTTAGCGGTCCACACAGATAGAAATTCAGTGTCGATAAGGCATTATCAATTTCTATTGGTAAACCACGCATCAAGTATTTCGCCCGCCGCCGCCGCGCCCGCCTGGTTGTACTAGTAGTAGTAGTAGTAACGTACCGCGTGTGCGCGCTGGGGCGCAGGCGCTGTGCGTGGCGCCAGGCGGCGGCGGCGCGCGCGCGCCACGCCGCCGCCTCGCCCGCCGCCGCCGCGCCCGCCTGGTTGTACTAGTAGTAGTAGTAGTAACGTACCGCGTGTGCGCGCTGGGGCGCAGGCGCTGCGCGTGGCGCCAGGCGGCGGCGGCGCGCGCGCGCCACGCCGCCGCCTCGCCCGCCGCCGCCGCGCCCGCCTGGTTGTACTAGTAGTAGTAGTAGTAACGTACCGCGTGTGCGCGCTGGGGCGCAGGCGCTGCGCGTGGCGCCAGGCGGCGGCGGCGCGCGCGCGCCACGCCGCCGCCTCGCCCGCCGCCGCCGCGCCCGCCTGGTTGTACTAGTAGTAGTAGTAGTAACGTACCGCGTGTGCGCGCTGGGGCGCAGGCGCTGCGCGTGGCGCCAGGCGGCGGCGGCGCGCGCGCGCCACGCCGCCGCCTCGCCCGCCGCCGCCGCGCCCGCCTGGTTGTACTAGTAGTAGTAGTAGTAACGTACCGCGTGTGCGCGCTGGGGCGCAGGCGCTGCGCGTGGCGCCAGGCGGCGGCGGCGCGCGCGCGCCACGCCGCCGCCTCGCCCGCCGCCGCCGCGCCCGCCTGGTTGTACTAGTAGTAGTAGTAGTAACGTACCGCGTGTGCGCGCTGGGGCGCAGGCGCTGCGCGTGGCGCCAGGCGGCGGCGGCGCGCGCGCGCCACGCCGCCGCCTCGCCCGCCGCCGCCGCGCCCGCCTGGTTGTACTAGTAGTAGTAGTAGTAGTAACGTACCGCGTGTGCGCGCTGGGGCGCAGGCGCTGCGCGTGGCGCCAGGCGGCGGCGGCGCGCGCGCGCCACGCCGCCGCCTCGCCCGCCGCCGCCGCGCCCGCCTGGTTGTACTAGTAGTAGTAGTAGTAACGTACCGCGTGTGCGCGCTGGGGCGCAGGCGCTGCGCGTGGCGCCAGGCGGCGGCGGCGCGCGCGCGCCACGCCGCCGCCTCGCCCGCCGCCGCCGCGCCCGCCTGGTTGTACTAGTAGTAGTAGTAGTAACGTACCGCGTGTGCGCGCTGGGGCGCAGGCGCTGCGCGTGGCGCCAGGCGGCGGCGGCGCGCGCGCGCCACGCCGCCGCCTCGCCCGCCGCCGCCGCGCCCGCCTGGTTGTACTAGTAGTAGTAGTAGTAACGTACCGCGTGTGCGCGCTGGGGCGCAGGCGCTGCGCGTGGCGCCAGGCGGCGGCGGCGCGCGCGCGCCACGCCGCCGCCTCGCCCGCCGCCGCCGCGCCCGCCTGGTTGTACTAGTAGTAGTAGTAGTAACGTACCGCGTGTGCGCGCTGGGGCGCAGGCGCTGCGCGTGGCGCCAGGCGGCGGCGGCGCGCGCGCGCCACGCCGCCGCCTCGCCCGCCGCCGCCGCGCCCGCCTGGTTGTACTAGTAGTAGTAGTAGTAACGTACCGCGTGTGCGCGCTGGGGCGCAGGCGCTGCGCGTGGCGCCAGGCGGCGGCGGCGCGCGCGCGCCACGCCGCCGCCTCGCCCGCCGCCGCCGCGCCCGCCTGGTTGTACTAGTAGTAGTAGTAGTAACGTACCGCGTGTGCGCGCTGGGGCGCAGGCGCTGCGCGTGGCGCCAGGCGGCGGCGGCGCGCGCGCGCCACGCCGCCGCCTCGCCCGCCGCCGCCGCCGCGCCCGCTTCCAGCGCCGCGCACGCGCCGCGCAGGTCCACCACCTGCCACAAGGATAAATAGACTATCGGATTTAGTGCAGCTAGGGAGTGCAATCTCGAAATACCAAGATCTTGCACTAATTTTATTATTTAAGATATTTGTATAACTCCAACAATTCTATTATATTTTTCGAAACCATAATGGTGAGCTAGGAATGCGAAACGTAACGAAAGTGCCGATTAACACATGAAAGCATGCCCTACCACTCATAGAATACACAGAAGATAGGGGTCGTCCATTAATTGAATTTGTATAGAAAAACTAATAACAATAATATATTTTTAAACTCATAAAATAAAAGTTGTTCAATATCCTATAGAATAGGTATGTGGTTACAAGATTATCCTTAAGTTACGGGACACTGTATATATTGATATGCGTATCGGAATTACTAATAGACTAAGGGCCTATATATACCTATATATATATTGAATACCCTAGATACACCGCCAGCGCTCAAAACATGTCCAGAAAAAGGAGTGCTTAAACTGGGCTTAAGCACTCCTTTGCTCGCATTCGCGCGCGGACCGTTCATGATTTAGTATGCCGAAGTGCTTCGTAAAAAAAAACTTTAACCACTTTAAAATGGTTGCTGTCCTATTTCCGGTAGGTAATACATCAATGTTTAATAATTGAATGTATTATTACTAAAGTTAGTCCTAAAATGTACTGAAACTTAAGTTTTTGAAAAACATAAGAAATAATCAAACGCCGGTTGCACCATAGACTTAGAATACGCTACGCTTAAAGACTGACAGAGCGTGGAAAAGAGACATCATATCCTTACGGACACCCTAAAAGTCAGAAAGAGATGCACGACAATGTCACTTGTGTCAAAGAATTTTTGTGAGGAGGCCTGCGGCCGTCTTCTTGTCTTGCTGTCTTATCTAATTATAAAAAATACACATTCAAATTTAATTTAATTTAGCTCCAGCCATGGTTTCGTGTGTAGCAAGTAATTGTGCTACTACAAGGAGTAATAAGCCTAATAAATACACATTTCACCATAGATACCATCAAACTGATCTGATGAAGAAGGCGGAAGGTAAGCACCGGAACTCTGTGATAAAACATTGTATCATAGCCGTGTTTGGACTTATTTGAATCGTCATGAGAAGCAATTTAGCTATAATTATATCACAGATCGCCATTTAGAATGTAAAAAAACACTAAAAAACAGACAGAAAATTTTATTAAAAAAATAATCGACTTCAAAAACACTAAAAAGCTAAAAATAACTTTTAAACAATCATACCAAACAGTTATTATTGGAGTCAGTGCCAGCCGTGGAATGTTTGAATGTGGTTGTTTGCACCGACTCCAACTGTTTGGTATGATTGTTTAAAAGTTATTTTTAGCTTTTTACATTGGATTCTACGCATAACTTATTGACACATTCTATTTTAATTATTCTTATTTTGTCGCATCATAATAAAGTTGGTCATGGCCATAAATTAAATTATATAAGCCTGGGCTTACAGGCCAAGTTAATACAAGGCTTATGTCATTAATGATACAGAGCAGAAAAGAAAGACCTCACCTTTTGGAAATACCTGTACAACAGGGTCTTCATTTCATCATGAGATAATTTATCAAGCCTTCCCATCAGCATCTGCTCGCCTCGTGTCCTTGAGTCCCTGTTATCTGGAGTGTCAGATAGTGATGCCGATGGTGATTTACCACAAATCAGATTGTTTTTATACTCTATAGCTGTGTCAATAGCCTCAATAGCCTCTTCACATTCCAGTAATTTGCGCTCCTGAAAGCATTAACAATAAACAAAACACAAAGTCACAAAGACTTTGTCTGTTCTGTCAAAACAAACAAACAAAAAAATATTATACCTCAGAATCAGAAAGGGATTTGTAAATTTTTCGCTTATGGCCCAGACTGCATCTTTGTTCATGCAAGCACTCTCGAGTTTTGCGTAGGTTTTTTATCTCCTTCCTGAGCATCAACTCCTTTTCCTTTGATAATTCAGAATTTTCCAAATCATTTGTTTTTTCCTTCAAAATACTGTCTAACTGAGTTATTCTGTGAGTAAAGTGCTTCAATGAATTAGTTTTCTTATCTTTAACATCTACAGAACTTTCAGAAAGTTCGTCTAATTTTAATTTATCTTTTACAAGTTCTACATCTAAAGTATTTCTACGTTTCTCATCTTTTTTGATTTGTCTTTTAATTTGTTCAATTTGCTTTTTGTAAGTTTTAAGATTGGACTCATGTCTTCTTATTTCTTTTAAGGTATCTTGATCTACCAGCATATTACCAACAGATTTCTCTAAGTAGTGTTTGTTTTGGGTATTGTGAGACACGGCTCTAGATAGATCATCAATTAATCGCTCTTTAGCTATACACAAATTAATAAGTTCCTTTAGCTGTGACTGACTACTAGTAATTTCTTTAGATAATTTCCGAGCCAAAATCTGTTTTTGAGTATATTTTTCTTTTGTAATCTTATATTTTTTGCATATTTCTTCTGTCTTTGGTGAATCTATCATCTTTAAGAGCTCCCTTTCTATTAATTTTGGCTCTGGGTCAAGATCTTTTTTATGAGATTCTATTATGATTTTTTGAGATTCAGGTGATATAGCTTTTGCAGCTACTTTTCGTAATAACTCTAATTCTGCACCAGATAAACTTTCTCCAGGGTGTATTGTTCGTCGGCGTCCTGAATTAGACTGAGAAGTCATAACGGGCAAAGACTGAGAGCCACTGGTCTCTGATATAGTGATATCATCTGAATCTATATGATTCAAGTATTCCTCACATCTATCAGCAAACAGTTGATCATTCTTCTCTTGAAAATATTCCATAAATTTTTCAAGTTTATCCTGGAATACTGTATCTGAATGACTATCCTCCTCAGAATCACTCTCACCATCTGTCTCACTAGGTTCACTTGGTTCTGTATCTTCAGCAATCCTTGGTAATCCCTGTTTAGGCCCAACATCTTTGTTGTCAACCCCAACATCAGTATTTAAACATTCATCACATTCAGCTTTCAAAAATAACCACTCAGTCACTTGGTTAATATCAGCCTCAGACAATGATTTTGATTGAAGAATTTTATTAAAAAGACCCTCAGCATTTGAAACTAATTTTATCCACTGAGCTGTTGCAAATTGTAAATTAAAATTATTGTCAGTTTGTTGACCCATAGTCTTGTCTGTATAAACAGGGGTGTTGTTATCAGCAAAGAGATTGACTGTCACAAAATTCTTTATACCACGGCAACATAAACACAAGTTCAGTATTTTTAGAGTATCTTGATAATCTTCTGGCTCTGTGCTGATACAGCCTATGACCCATGTAAAGGCTCTGCCACCAAAAGAGTCTCTGAGCATAGCTGTAAGTATACATTGGTCATAATTTATTTGTTTTGGTGGATTTCCTGCCAGTAGCTCTTTGATAATGTTTTCAAGAACAAAAAGTCCTGGCTCTGGGTAGGCTGCAAGGTCACAGAAGCTGGCTGTGGACATTCTGTGGTTAAGAACTCCATTAGTACCTACCCATTTTTGCTCCACACTAACAGTAAATACTGTGTGGTTGTTGCCTGGGCATCTCTGTCTCCATCCCATTTGTAGATACTGAAAAGCTTCTTCAACATTGTAGCATCTTACTAATCCTGCCCCGAGCACATCAAAGATGTTATTGTTTACGACTTGCATCCATGTTATGTGTAAAATGAATTCTCTCTCTGGCATATGATTAAGTTTATGGAATATTTCTGTAAGGAATCTTGGTATAATCCCTTGATCACTTTCACTATGTATGCATTCAAAACCTGAAAAGTTTATAATGTTGGTTTAATTCATTAAAAAATATTACCTTTTTAAAGGTTACCACACATTTACAATAGAACATACCTGAACCAAATAGAGTATATGTTTTCCCAGTGTTTGGCTGGCCAAATATGACAACGGAAGTATCACAACCGTCCAGGAAGCAGTTAATTTGTGGTATCATGAACGAGTTGAACAGGTTAGCCTGAGTGCAGTCTACTGGCAGGGCCCTGTTCACATGGAATGTTTGCCCGCTTTCTGTGATTACAATCTGAGTAACTGGGTTACTAAATATGCATTGTGTCGAATCCGCTAGGCTAGGAGGTTTTAGTCTTACTGCTATTTGAACTGGGATATCCATTTTAATGTAAATTAGAAGTCCTTTTTACTGTATTAGCGTTCAATCAACATGACATTGTTTGTATACACCACCTTAGATACAGAACGTAGAGTGAGCGCCTTAAACAACAATAGAAACTTTCTGTTTTAATTTTAACACAACATAATCGAAGAACCTGCTTAAGTGCACATGATATAATTTTATCTAGTAATTTTGATTTTGTACACACCAAAATAAAATGGTCTTTAAAATTATTTGTCACTGACTACAAACTAATTTAAGTAAGTCTGTGACTTAGACACATAGACATAGAAATAACTATAGACTGGCTGCTGTGTAGGAGTGGGTGATATGAATCGTATCGGATAATTGAAACTAATATCGTATAGCAATATCGTGTATCGGATATTCAACCAAATCGAAACTATTATTTCCAAAACACGATATTGTGCTGTATTGCGATTATATCGTATCCGAATTCCGATATCGTGTGAGTGAATCGCGTAGCGCCGATTTCGTATAGACTTCGTATAGATTTCAACCTTAATCACTCACATATACAGATCAAAGTGAATGTATGAATATTTGCACACGTTCTCTCTCTTTGTAACCTCCGATTGCTCGTGATTTGGATTTTGGAATTTGGCAACAATAATTATTCTAATAAAACAAGTACTATACAAAGTGTAACGAAAAGGTGAAATAAAACTATAAGGGGTTATTCTACGGCTAAATTACATCAACTTTTTCTATGGGACCAACATCGAATTCGACAGCAGTTCTAAAATATTTAATAAACGTCAAAATTAGTTCTGGGTTCAAATAATAGTGGCGTCAATTGTACGGGATAGCCAGCCTATATTTATTTCTAAGCAGGGCTTGTTAACGTTACCAAATTCACACTATAAGTATCGTTAAGTAACAATATTTTCATTATGTTAAAATTGTAACGATAATACAGGTAACGGTAGTTTAGTATCGATACCAATATGATAATATTAAAAATTTACGTTATAATTGAGTATCGATACTTTTTCCGTTACTTAAAACCGTCGTTGCCAACCCGTGCGGTTAGTTTTACAACAAATTAGAGTAGTAGGCTTCTTTCGTAGTCTTGATTACCTTGGCTGTGTTTTCTTTACATAATGTATAAATATTAAAAGAAAAAGATAAAAATTAATGAAGTTAATTAACAGTACTTATAGTATTAATTTGGTAACATTACCATTTACCGGTAAAATTATCAATAACGTTAAGTCAGTTTACCAAAGGCCGGCCAAGTATCGTTACCAAGTATAACGTTACCTTTGCAATTAACGTTATCTTTGGTAATGAACATGCGACAGTATTCTAATCAGTGCCAATGTCAGCAGTTTTACTTGATCAATGATGTCATGCCGCCTCCACACGCTTGGTGTTTGCCACAAACACCAAACACGTGCCAAACACCGAACACAAACACCCAACACAAACAGGGTACCCACATGCTTGGTGTTTGCGACAAACACCAAACACGTGCCAAACACCGGCCACAAACACACAACACAAACAGGGCAGCCCTATGTTTGGCAAGCGTGTAGTCTATTCATTGAGTATGTACATACATACCCCTATAGAGCAGCAATACAAACCATGTTTCTTTGAAACTAGTAAGTGATTTTTCACTTACATTAAGTATGAAATAACAGCTCCTGTCAACGCTCGCCAATACAAAAACAGCACAGATACAGATTAAAAAATGGCGGAAAATTTTGTCGAACCAATCATATTTATGTCATTTCTACTCTATAGGGTATGTGCTCCATGAGTATATTCCAAATTGGTAAACATAGCGGACGTCAAGCTTGTGGCAGCGATTATTTTCGGGTTAACCTATTTTTATTTAAAAAAAATATATATTACCCTCCCCTCCTTAAAAAAACCCTCCTTTGCTATCTTGAAAAGAACTATAGAAGCTTCATCCTAGAGGTGAGGCATAAATATTGGATTAGGTATTTGGAATAGGTATTTTTCGATACTGCTCGATATGTAATCCGAGGCGTCAAATATTTCGAGTATTAGGTATCGCATGAAATATTTAAATGCAAAAGGAATAGTCGCAACAAACGCCATCTAGGATTTCATCTAAATCCGTTCAGCCGTTTTTGCGTGAAAGAGTAACATACTTTTATACGTCCTTACAAATGTTCGTAGTAAGTAAATAAATAGTACGGTGATCGCAAAGAACAACAATAAATATAAAGTTAACAAAATCATAATATTATACATACATACTAGAAAGAAAGAAAGAAATCACAATATAAAAATATTGTATTAATATGATGACCTCCGTAGCCCAGAGGCAAGCATACTGGACTTGGTGTCGCTATCTCTGAGGTTTCGAGTTCGAATCCCGGTCGGGTCAATGTAGAAAAATAACTTTTCTATATTATCTCGGGTCTGGGTGTTGTGGTACCGTCTTTGTTTCTGATTTCTGTAACACAAGTGCTTTGGCTACTTACCACAGGATCAGAGCAATGTAGTATGTGATGTTGTCCAATATTTATTTTATTTATTTATTTATAATATATTTTATTTACCGAGAATAGACAAAACAGAGAGTCATCTTATTTTCCTAATCCGACCCATCTCTACTCCGTCCGCCGCCCGCTAGCTCGCGCGTGCTACTGATTGCTAAACAAGCGTGTGGATTATAGATGGACTTTTAAACGAAAAGCATGCTTATTTATAAGTGCAAAAGCATGCTTTCAATTTAAGGAAAAGCATGATTTCTAATTAATGCAAAAGTCCCGCCATCTAGTGTTTCGATATGATTACTTACTTACTTAAGCATTTTGCTTTTGTATTTTGGCGTGATGTTGTAATGTATTATGCTACCTTAGGTGTAGCAACCGAAACTACTTATGATTGGTTAACAGACGCTTTTTAAAATTTTAAACGAAATGAAACTAAAGCCCGTGACAGATGTTGAAGGACGCGGCTGCGGACTCGTCTTGACATTGTAAGGTCAAACGCTGCCATTAGTATGGACTAATCAAGGATCGCCTTGGGCTGGCGAAAGATGACTGAAGGATAGACCAATGGCAGCGCTTGACCTCACAATGTCAAGACGCGTCCAGAGACGCGTCCGTCGCAATTTGTCACCAGTTTAAAAAAGCAGTGTGTTTTTGTTGTTGTGGAGTAAGCGTCTGTCGTTCGTTTGCGTACAGTTTTTTGGTTCAATTGCTTAGGTTTTTATTGTGTTTAATGAAACTAGTTAAAAATATAAATAACTAAACTAAACTAGTTAAGAATAATAGAAATATTGCATATTGAGAGGCTATTAAGTACGAAGGAAAGTTCATTGAATTTAAAATAATACAGGGTTATTTGGAAACATCAACAACTTTTTCTATAGAACCAACATTAAAATAAAATAAAAAATTCATTGCTCCCAAACTGACGTCAGCTAGTTGGCGGCTTAGTAAGAAGGGGAAGGGGAAGTGATGTTATTTTTGCAATTTCAATGTTGGTCCTATAGAAAAAGTATTTGTATATGAGCACCAGAATCAGCCCCTAGGAGGTTGTTGATGTTTTACAAATAACCCTGTATAAAAAAGTTTAAATAATAAAAGTAGTTGGATTTAATTTAGTATTTGGGTTATACGTACTGTGTATATAACAATTTCGTTTAATTTACAAAGCTGTAGAGCTTTATTTATTTATTTATTAAATCCAACTACTTTTATTATTTAAACTTTTTTAAATTGTCTATATCGTCTAATGCTAACTGGCAACACAACGTTACAAGCTTTCTAATTCAACGGTTTCTAAACGTGACCACTGAACAAGTAATACAACGTGACAATCAAAAAGCATTTAACAAAAAAAACACTTTTTAAAGCGTGTTTTAAAAAAAAAGTACATCGTTTAAACGTTCACATTTATTAGGCCGATTTTTCCACCTCTAGTGTGGATGCATCGCAAACACCCTTTGATTTGTGCACAAAAACCAACACTGACTCTGAACTAGTCTGAACAGTGGCAAGCACGGTGTCCAATCATTTGACAAAAAACAAATAACAAATATTCATTCGAAAAATAACATTTGACAATATTATATTTGATAAATTTATCATTTTACAAACTGTTGTTTATTAAACTAGTCATTAGACAATATATTTACTAAAAAACAAAAACATTATTTCACAAAATGATATTTTTTTAAACATGCATTGTTTTGTAAACATTTTATTTACCAAAATCTACAACTATCTTTCTTACACAGAAAAAGGTTACCTATTAAGTACGTGTATACTATTACTTTATTCATGCATGAAAGTCTAATAATAAAAAAGAAGTTAAATAATCATTTATTTAAAACTGTTTAAAACTCTTTTATAGACATGAGAGATGTTCTTAATTACTAGGTTGTGACACTCATCTAGGTTAGGTTAGGTAGAACAGTGACCACACAAAAGCGCGAAGCCGAGCGACCGGAGCGAGCGCAGCGAGCATAGAGAGCGTGCGCGGCAGCGGCCGGCGAGCGCTCAATTCTTATTCCATAATGGAAATGTAGATTTGATAACTTCCCTTTTCCCTCTTTAACAACCCTAAAAACCGTCCTTTGTCAAAGTCACTCCTGTTAAGTCATTTTTAGCAGAGTTCTAGGTTAGGTAACAGTGACCTCAAAACGCGCGAAAGCGAGCGAGTGAAGCGAGCGTGCCTCGGCAGCCGCCGCCGAGCGCCAAATTCAAATATTTTTGCACAATTACGGTAAAAACTAAGGAAAAATTTTGAGGTTAAGTTTTATTAATTTTCAGTAATTTGTATCTTCTGAACTAAGCATTTCCTCCTCCCCTCACTGCCCAAATCGGGAGTGACTAATCAAAATATTTTCCTACAAAATTATCACTTGCCTACAAATAATCTGTCCAAGAAATTATCTAAAATACCACCTTTTGTACGGCTTCGCGTAAGTATTGGTCAGAAAATAGTTATTATTTCAAACTATAAATTTATCTACAAAATTTTTGTTAAATTACCAATTTGGCAAACGAATTATTTAATCATGTGAACATTATTAAAATAATATTTTAACAGTTGAAATATTTCCTGTCAAATATCACATGATTGTTTTTAAATTCAAATTCAAAAGATTTATTTCAGACAAAGTCCATACCACAAACAATACAGTCAAGTCAGTAACACCATAACACTACACAAATATAAAAATTACAAAAAGATAAAAATAAATAGGTAACATTTGAGGTTTCTTATGTGCAGTCGAACCCAATGCTGCATAAACGGGCAGTCCACTCGCCTTGCTAAAACACGCAGGATACTGCTGGAACTCCCGCGACACGGCTTAGCATCGAGGCGGCTCTTTTGCGTAGAATGGCATGAAAGCCATCAGTGTGAGCGTCCGCGAACATGCCTGACGCGCTGCAGTATCGCGGCAGCCCCAACAATACCCTGAACGCGTTGTTATACTGCACTAGCAGGTTGATTGTCTTCAGCGTACAGCTAATCCACAGGCTACACGTGTAGAAAGACTGGCAAAAAGCTTTGAAAAGTATCACCTTAACGGGTTCAGTACAGCGTGCAAACCTGCGAGCCAGCATATTGCATCTGACTGCCAACGCCCGTCTCTCCCGTTCTATATCCTCGTTATCAGAGAGATCCTCTGTCACCCAGTGACCCAGATATTTAAAACGCGATACCCGTTTTAGTGCAACACCGCCTAAATAGACAGGAGGGACTGCTGTGATATTGTGACCCCGAGACTGAAACATCAGGATTTCACTTTTCTTAGCGTTATATCTGAGTCCATGAGCTCCTGCGTAATCCTCGCACACCTTAAGAAGTTTTTGAATAGCGCTAATCGAGGAAGCCAACAGCACCATGTCGTCCGCATAACTTAGATTATTATTGATTTTACCATCTATGGAGCAGCCCACACCAGTGCTACTGAGTTCTTCGATAAGTCCATCCATATATAAATTAAAAAGACGAGGTGAGGTTAAGCCACCCTGTCTTACTCCACACCTGAGTCTATACTCATTGGAGACTTCTCCCGCCCACCGAACAACAATAGTTTGGTTTTTGTACCAATAGTCAAAAATATCAATTAATTTACATGGGAGAGTAGGAATGGTCCGCATTTTACTCCAAAACAACTCATAGGACACCATATCGAAGGCTTTAGACAAATCCAGGAAACAAACATAGACTGGTGTCTTCCTGTCAGTATAGTACCGGACGGTATGCTTCATGCACAGTATTGCAGTGTCTGTAGATAGTCCAGACCTAAATCCAAATTGAGCGTCATTCAACTGCAGATGTCTGTTTAAAATGCGATCAAGCAAACCGTCCAGCACTTTGCCACAGTCGTCGCCAGCGAGATGGGCCTATAGTTGGCTATGTCTGATGGATCCCCAGTTTTACTCTTCACTATTGGTGCAACTACCGTCTTCATACACTCAGCCAGCAAGTATGTGACGTACACAGAACGTAAAAAATATTGACAAAACCCTAGGCAGCATGCTGCAAATGCTCAATACTCAACCCATCGTGTCCAGGAGACCTTTCCTTGTTCATCCATTTTATAAACAAAGCTACTTCCTTGGCTGTGAACATAACTGGCGACTGGGAGGAACAGACCGACTTAGAGTCCGTCATCCGCAGCACACGGGCCTGAGGTGGTGGTTCTATTTAAAAGTGGTCTTTAAACAAGTTCGCGATATCCTTGGGCTTACTCCATTCACACAAAGAGGAACAGTTGGTCTAGGGTTTAGTCTCTTAGTGCACTTCCAGAAGCTTTTGAAGTTATTGCTGGCGTGATGTGATGCCAAAATGTCCATTCTAAGCTTATCTTCATTATTTTGGAACCAATTAAGTGTCGCTTTAAATGCATGCCGAGACTTCACCATTATATCATAGACAGCAACACTTGGTCCCACCTCTAAGCCTGAAAGTGAGACCGTGCCTCAGCGTGTACAGGTTGAACATGCTTGTTCCAACCGACCACCTAATGCTTTTTTTGCCTCGGACTTGCTTAAAGTAAAAAGTTTGCGAAATAAAAGTTTGTCAAATGATTCGTTTTTCAAACGTTGTTTGTAAAATGATCTTGTCATACGTTTTTTGTTATACAATAGTAAACCGGCAAGCACAAACACAAACATGCAAACAGCTATCCACACAGTTATGTTTGCTGTTTGTTGATTGCTGTTTGCCGTTGTTTGCCAAGTGTGTGGAGCCAGCATCAGCAAAGAAGATTAGAATAGTGGAAGATTAAAATGTCAGTAAAACAACGTCAGTAAGTGTCAGTATTGTCAGTAAGTTAGACCGGTTAGTTGGATTGATATCTTGCTCGATCTTGCTTGATACAATTAATTAATTAATATGTGTAAGTTTTGAGTTGTTTAACTTATTCCAACACCAAGAAATTGTGACAATAACAGACTTGTATCATATTGTATATATCTTTATTACCATAAAAGGTGATAGATAACTGCTGTCGTATCTCCATCACCACAATACCTTGTACTCAGTGAAGTCTATTAGTTTACCATGGAGATGGAAACTGTAGGGGAGCCAGAGTACGAGTTCGATAAGCCTCCTAAAATAGGGCTAAAATTAAAATTAAATCATGAGTTTCCACTACAATCTAAACAGATCATTAGACCTAGTCCAACCCAAATATTCGAAATGATGCCTCTGACTGCAAGGTAAGTTAAGGTTATTAATAAATGAAATCAGACTTGTGTTAATACATTTAAGTTTATTTTTTATTATGTTTTTTAGGTATGTTAAATATTATATTGGAAAAAGGTTGCACAAAAAACGCCCCATCATGGATTACATTCATATGGTTTCTGCACAAAGGATGTATGGTAAGAATAATAGTTTATTGTTTCAGAAATCTCACCAGTTTTTTTTTCTAAAAAAAGGAATGTTTAAAACTAGATTTTTTAATATTAAAATAATTTATCAGGTTGTCCCATCGGTGGGATTGGAGGTGGAACCATTGGCCGGGGATTCAAGGGAGAATTCTGTCGTTTCCAACTGTACCCAGGCATTTATGAATATGTCACAGTGCCAGAATGTCAATTCATAGTAAACATACGAAATGCCAACAATGAAACTATTTTTCAGTCAGTGCTGTCCACCTATGAGTAAGTTATATATTTGTTTTAATAATAATAACCTCACCGGAGCTTTTGGCAAAGTGTAGGTGAGTGAGGAACCTGGAATCCTGGAGTATGGATCCTTCGTAGGGCACATATTTATTTGGCCCTAGCCTCAAGCACAAGAGGCAAGAACCTGTGCTCCAGGTTGGAAGTGTAAAATGTTTTGACACCTAGGGCCTTTTGACCGGTGCATTTGGCACTGTGATCTTGCACCCCGCAGACTCACCTCTCTACAACCTTAGCCGCTCACACCAATGTTGCTACCCTCGCTACCTTCTGGTGGCTTTAATAGGGCCCCTCATTTAGTAAGCAGCGAGTCACCATCTGCCCTGATTATTGAGATGAGAAGTTTGATATAGCAAACATCCTGTTGTCTCATCGATATCCCGGCAACCTGTCCATCAAGTTCCTTTCTATAGACATGTATGGTGTCTTATATCTTATGTTATCTTATCTACAATAGTCATGCACCTAACGGGTGCTGTCTTATGTTTTATGATATTTGGCTAATTTTAGATGAAAAAGCGATGAATAAGTATACGTTTTAAATTAAATTGTGTGTTATATTGTGTATTTTATTTTAATCAGTATAAAAAAAAACCATCTGTCAAGATAGATACTATTTAATCAGTTACTGGTTGGCTTAGTTATTGGTATACAATGATAATTCAAATTATTGAGATTCCTACTTGCTTGAAACTTCAGATCTAACTTCCCAAATATATTTTTGTCAAAGACAAAGTAATGGTTTATTAATATAAACATTCGAGGATGTTGGCATAGAAGTGAAACAACTGAAATGGAGATGGACAGGACGTATTTTAAGAGACAAAAGTATGAAATGGACAAAACAGTTAACTAAATGGAGCCCCGGATACAACACCAAGAGAAATAGAGGGATACAATGAAAGAGATGGTCAGATGACAGTAGGAAAGTAGCTGGAACAATCTGGCAAAGACTGGCGAGAAACCGAGATGAATGGAAAAGCTTGGAGGAGTCCTGTCTGTAGGTCTCTGTAGGACACACTGATTTACAAGAACAGAATATATAATATAACTCAACAAATAAATAAAAAAAAAACTTTTTATTTTTATTTTTTTTACAACATCATTACATTGCTTTGATAAGTAGCTTAAACACTTGTGTTACAAAAATCAGAAACAACGACGGTACCACAACACCCAGACCCGAGACAATATAGAAAAGTTATTTTACTACATTGACCGACCGGGAATCGAACCCGCAACCTCAGAGATACCGACACCAAGTCCGGTATGCTCGCCTCTCAGCTACGGAGGTCGTCAAATATAAATATGAAGTACCTATTTATTTATTTGGCTATTTTACATAGTCCAATAATATTTATGTAAGATGTGTAATTTTTTTTAGTAAGCCCAAAAAGGCACCATGTTCATGGGAGTGGAACTTAAATCCTGACAACTGTGAATACACTGGACTGTACCCCAGAGCTTGGACTACATACGACCTATCCAAATATGGGGTGAAATTAGTTTGCCGCCAAATGTCACCTGTAATACCACACAATTACAAGGTATTAAAAAAATCTTATAAACTTAATAAAATTTTGTTTGCACTTTACATTTTTTGATATTATTATCTATGTGATTTTGACTGGAAAAAGATGATGGTTGCTTAAATACTTATATCATTTTAAGTACAGCTACAAGTTTTGTAACTGAATTTCCTATTTTTAACAGGACAGCAGTCTGCCATGTGCAGTATTCGTATTTTCAGCTAAAAATGTTTCCAACGAACACAGAGATGTGAGTATAACATTCACATGGACTGAAGTGCTAGGAGGTACTAATAAAAAGAAAACAGCCGGTGAGTATTTTATTATTACAATCAGATAAATAATTTATCATAATTATTGCAATATTTAATTAAAAAAATTAATGACATATTTAAAAATTGCAGCAAAGTTAGACTTAGAAAGATATTCAGAAGAACACACAAGTGGAGTAACATTAGAGCAGAAGATCGAAGATACGCCTTGCACTTTTACAATATCAAAGAAGAAACAAGAGAATGAAACCATACACGAAGACTACTGTCTTTGGAATGCGACAAAGACGTCCGCTTACGTGTGGGAATGCCTAAAAAAGAATGGCCGTCTGCAGCCAGACCCTAGCCTCACGCCACCGCCGCCGAAGGTCCCTGATAAGTCAGATAAAGATGAAAAAGAGAAGAAAGAAAAACAAAAGAAGATTTACAAATGTAAACCAGTGTTTTATTGAGATCGTCTATGATATACAATTGAAATGTATAAACCTAATCCTAATATATATATTTTTTCAGGTGATTCAGTAGGACTTTCAAGTGTAATATCATTAGATCCAGGTGGAAATGGATATACTGAGTTTTGTCTTGCGTGGGATATGCCAATAATAAAATACAAGAAAGATAAGAAAGTACATAAAAGGTAATAAGCATGAAATCATGTGCTTGCATTTCTAACATGTACTTAAAACTATATACTGAAAAAATATTATTCACTTTCAGATATTATACTAAGTATTTTGGTAGTGATGGAATAGCTGGTGCAAGCATAGCAGCATATGCTCTTAGGAATTATAAAAATTGGGAGAAACAACTTGCCGAGTGGCAAGATCCTATATTGACAAATAGGTATAACAGTCATTTATACTCTTATCTTAATACCACAATAATGATCTGTTATTAATTCTAATTTGTATTTATAGCAATATACCAGACTGGTTAAAAAGTGCCTTAATGAATGAGCTTTACTTTATTGCTGACGGAGGAACAATCTGGTTCGATGTGCATGACGAATATCCAGATACTGATCCAAGGTAAATAGTAAATGTATAATGAGTTATTAATTAATTAGGTATTGTTGTTTGAAACTACTTTCTTTCTTTGAAGGCACAACTTTGGTGTATTTGGATATCTAGAGGGGCACGAGTATAGAATGTATAATACATACGATGTGCATTTTTACGCATCATTCGCTTTAGCACAGCTATGGCCAAACTTGCAGGTAACTAGAGATTTTGTAAAACACTTGAGAAGTAACTTTACGGCAGTTTTATTTAATTAAATGATATTTTTTTACAGGTTGTATTGCAATACATGTTCCGAGATACAATAGGCTTGGAAACAGAAAAGTATAGAAAGTCCTTGTATGATGGGAAGTCAGTAAAATATAAAGTTAGGGATACTATTCCACACGATCTTGGAGATCCAGGTATATCCACCATGTTACATACACTTTCATTAATCTTGTAGATTTCTGAATTCCATGTTTTACATCCATTTATTTCCTATTTTGAAGTAGGTACTTACTCCTTTTTACGCAAAATGATATTCTATCGTCAGTCTGTGTTATCAGAGATTACACGACTTATCAGTAAAGGAAACACATGTGTACATATGAGTAAAGGAAAGATGGTCGCCAAAATATAAAGATAAAGAAGCTGAATTTGTATATCATAAGGCCTTATCTAATGTACGGAGCCGATACTTGGACATTCTCGGTGCGACCAATTGAAAGTTGCTCAGCGAGCTATGGAAAGAGCTATGCTCGAGTTTTCTTTGAAGGATACAATCAGAAATGAGGTTATCCGACAGAAAACTAAAGTAATCGATATAGCTAAAAGAATAAGCAAACTGAAGTGGCAGCGGGCTGGTCACATTTGCCGTAGAACCGATAACCGATGGGGTAGACGTGTTCTTGAGTGGAGACCGCGACTAGGCAAGCGCAGCGTGGGGCGCCCTCCGACAAGGTGGAGCGACAATAAGTATGTGCAAGGCAGCTGGCAGTGGATGAAAAATAATAGCCGAGGATCGGGCGCAGTGGCGTGCATTAGGAGAGGATATGCCCAGCAGTGGACTGACGTGGTCTGATTATGATGATAATGAAGGCCTAACGTGGCCGCCCAAAGACAAAAGAGACTCGCGAATTAGTAAAATGTTTCATTGATTATTATTTTTATAAACTGCGCTTGCGTTGCTCTAAATTACCTAAGAGTGTCGCCTGTTTACAAAATTTTCCACGGTGCTTCTAGTCTATCCAGGAAGCCTCCAAGTATGGAAACGTCTACAGTTACTGTATTAAATAAATCCCAAAAATGAGTTCTGTAAAAGAAGATTGGATTCGGACACCTTGATAAAATTTTTGCGCTTGCTGCGCTCTCGAATAATAAAATATATTTAGTGTCTGGTTCACTATTTTGTGCGTTAGGTACTTCGTTTGCACTTCTATAAATGCCAAATTGTAGCTTTCTTGATATAGGCTGTAAATAAAATTGGCTGTGCTATAATAATCATGACTAATTTCGATTTACTTAGCATTAAAAAGACAGAACGAAGTGCTAGGCATCGGACCTCTAAAAATATATATTTTTTATTCATAGCTCTTCTTTGTGTTCCAAAACCATTTATCCGCTGGCGATGAAGCGTGGTTTCCGAGTCGTAGTCGCGGGTAACAGCTATTACTAATAAAACGTCGTATTCCAGAGGGCGTGCCGTTCTGCAACATAAACGCGTACAACATCCATGACGTGAGCGAGTGGCGCGACCTGAACCTGAAGTTCGTGCTACAGGTCATGCGCGACTACCGCCTGCTGCGCGCCTACTCCGCGCCGTTCGCCACCGAAAGGTACGTACAACCAGCGGCACCGATGTTGAGCCCTAGGCGAAAGATGCGCAGAAGACCATTACGATTACGCGATTGGTCAGTCGCGTGACGCGTCTGTACCGCGGGGCGGGATTGTTTGCTTGTTCCGCGCACACACGTCTCGTAAGATGCGCAAAGCGATCCCCACTTTTTCCTCTAGCGCTCAAGATGCATACTGGGGATTGTAATGTCGCTTAAAACAGTCCTTATAAGGTTTCCTAAGAGTAATTGATACTTCTTATTCAAATTCATATTCATTTATTGCGTCATAAGTATACATAATAATTAATTAAAATAATGTTTACGAATAATTAATATTCCGAACATTAAAGTGTTAATAATTACATTGTGATTACAATTACATTACGCGTAGGATGTCAACTCATAAGGTGGACAGACGACCTGGTCAAGGTTGCAGGACGTCTCTGGATGCAGGCCGCTTCAAACCAGTCAATCTGGAAATCATTGGGGGAGGCCTATGTTCAGTAGTGGCCATCCTGTAGCTGAAATGATGAATTACACTGTGTGAGGCAATACTTATGGACCTTGTAACTTTGTAAGGGTATTGCATTCTTATTTTTTAATAATATTAACTAAACGAATTCCGATAATTAATTAAAATAATGTTTACGAATAATTAATATTCCGAATATTGACCGTCTAACTCACCAATAGTCGTCAAATGACTAGTTGATTTTGTAATCTGGCCGTCTGGTGTAATGGTACCCAGGCGGTTGAGAGTTCGAATCCCGCAAGGGGCAAATGTTTGTGTGATGATGTGCGTGCACGAGCGTTAGTACCTAAGTCATGGATGTTTATAAAAGTACTATCTTCCGCTCGTGGCTACGACTGCGTGGTATTCGATCTGTCACTTAAAGTCTTTATCAACGACCCATATCACTTCCCTGCTCTAAATAATCAAATAATACAACAAACCACATCAATGCCTCGCTCTAAAAGTAAAAGAAAAAGCGAGGCTATCGCCGATGCATTATTTTAGAACAAATCTGATTACCATAAAAAAGGTTATAGTAAGTTAACCTTAAAAGATAGACATAATACCTATGCTGTCACGGACTTTTTTTTAGAACTTTTTCATGGGAACAATTCCGTTATACTTACATCATTTTTGCGTAACTTTAACCGTTTACGCAGCGCACGCAACGGAAGCTTTCAAAAGGAATATTTTTTTCCCCTTTTTTGCAACATTTTTTATTGATACTCCGTCCGCTCCTCTATTAGTCGTATGATGTAATATAGCCTAAAACCTTCCTCGATAAATGGACTATCCAACACAAAAATATTTTTACAATTCGTACCAGCGCGTTCAACTAAACAAACAAACTCTTTAGGTTTATAATATTAGTATAGATATAAGTACCTATGTTTGTTTATCCGTTATCTAGTCGCCGAAAAAAAAGCCGACGTAGGTCCGTTGCTGATATCTTCGTTGAAGTACCTACGCCTGCAATATGCGATAGGTATTCAAAAAAGCATCCGCCATACCTTACATTTGAATTAATCGCAGGACTAGCGGTTCGCATCGCAAACGAGACCTCGGTTTATGTTACTGCATTACGAGCTGTACCATCCACCACTACCGACAGGTACCGCTCCATGGCCTTCATAGACGACGTGCGCGACGGGACCGAGGACGACCTGTACTCGCGCTCCACGGGGCAGGCGGAGTCGCCGCCGGCCTCGCCCGACTCCACGGCGCAGTCCACGCCGGCCGCGCCGCCGCGCCCGTACGCCGTGGCCGATATACTGGACCTGTTGTACAGGCAGGGTTGCCAACTCCTAAAAATATTTTCCCCCCTAAGCACATGTCAAAAACCTCTAAAATTGCCGAAATTCATTGTAAAACACCCCCAAAAAATTTAACAATAAAATAATCTTTGTCAAGACAAATACGAGTTCAATAATCCAAGAAAACGTTGTCCTAGGGGTTATTGAACTTCTTTTAATTTATTTTTCTCTGAACTCTAACGCATGTTCGTATTCAGCGGCTTCCTGCAACCATTACCAGGTCGTCTGTCCACCTTGTAGGTAGGCTTCCAACCGGCCAATCTGGAAGTCACTTGGGGAGATCTATGTTTAGCAGTGGACGTCCTATGGCTGAAATGACGATGATGATGAATCGCACGCAATCAATCACACATGGTTTTTGGACTTGTCAACTCTCGCCCATAAAAACACAGTATAGATACAGATTTAAAAAAATTACAAACCAATCTTATGGCATTTCTACTCTATAGGGTATGTGCTCCATGGTTGCCGTCCAGTTGACGCTGATATCGAATGTTCATTAAGCGTACCCTACATACTAGTTTTTTTTTAAATGTCATTTTATACAGGGTTTATTAAAATATAATGACCCTGACAACCCCCTAGGGGCTGATTCTGGTGCTCAATTACAACAACTTTTTCTATAGGATCAACATCGAAATCGCAAAAATAAATCACTTCCCCATACTAAGCGGACATTAAATCGTACGAAGCAGTGTAATTTTTTTAGATATCTACGTCGGTCCCATAGAAAAAGTTGTTGTATTACAGCACCAGAACTAGTCTATAGAAGGTTGTTGTTGTTTTAAAAATAGCCCTGTATATTTTTAATCTTATATTTTTCAAATAAATTTCAGTTATTCGTAGTGTCCCTAAAATAACCCCTTAAAAAAATCCCAATTTACACGTTCACCCGCTGAATCGCCTAAGTCGGAAACCCTGTGTACAGGAGCGCGGAGGCCGAGGCCGAGGCGGAGGACAGCGGGGACCGCGCCGAGCCGCGCGAGGCCGCCGCGGTGTGGGGCGCCGCGCGCTACCTCGGGGACATGTACGCGGCCTGCGTCGCGCTGCTGCGCCGCGCCGCGCTCTGGGACAGGGACGGCGACGGCCTCATCGAGAACGGAGGGTTCCCCGACCAGACGTTCGACGCGTGGGTCATGAAGGGGCCAAGGTGAGCTTTGTTATTATTATTATTGGCAGGCAAGCAGTTGAAACCAGCTGATAACAGCCTGCATCTCGTTGTCATACTCGTAAGTTATCTTTTCCTCCAGATACTTATCTTATCTGTTGTTGCTGACACCACTTCTGGCGGCAATTTGTTACATGCCTCGATCACTCTGTTATTAAAAAAGTGCTTGTGAGATTTTTTAAATGAACGGGTCTTTGATAACTTGAGATGGTGTCCCCATGGTGGATGGACCCATGGACCATGGTGGTGGTGTGTTAAGTGTGTATTTTGACAGTACTGAAATAATTCCTGGTCAAAGTTATCGAGATCATAGTGGCCATGTAATATTTATGTTTTGTTTTAATATGCATCACTAGTTCGTCTGCGTTGTCCTTACCCGGATAAAAAGTATCACATGTGTTATCCAGGCCGTAGACTACTACTTTTTATTTTTTTAGTAGTTTTTGCGCGAAAGAGTAACAAAGATCCATACATCCTGACAAACTTTCGCATTTACAATATTAATAGGATTTTGAACATGTATATTATCTTATCGGTCGGCCGTTGGAACTTAAATATAATAAATAAATATTGGCCAACATCACATACATTGCTCTGATCCTATGATAAGTAGCTTAAGCACTTGTTACAGAAATCAACGCAACAACAACGACGGTACCATAACACCCAGACCCGATACAATATAGGAAAGTAATTTTTCTACATTGACCGACCGAGAATCGAACCCGTGACCTATGTGATACTAAGTGCGGTATGCACGCCTATCGGCTACGGAGTTCGTCATTTTAGGGCACTCGCTCACGTTCGACAATCGTTTACCGATTTTTGTCTGCATAGAAAGAGATATTTAAATGCTGAGCTTCTTCCACGGAGCACAAACTCTATAGAATAGAAATGTCTGCCATTTTTTAATCTGTATCTGTGCTGTTCAAGTATGGGCGAGAGTTGACAGGACTTGTCATGTCATACTAAATTTAAGTGAAAAATCACTAACTAGTTTCTGAGAAAGATGATTCAAATTGCTGTTGTCTATAGGGTGGCGGTGATGTTACGGTGACGTAATGCTTAGCCAATCAGACATAGATTTATTTTAGACAGGTCTAATCTGTGTGCTCAGCTATGTGGCTTTTAACAATCCTCTCGCACTACAAGGACCGATTCAATTAAATCTAAAAAAAGCCAGGGTAGCAGACAAAAGCCGCAGTAACTATGTGCCTACTTGAATGCCACAAACCCATTATGCTTAAGTAAGTAGCTAAAGTGGCAGTGAGCGGGGCACTTAGCACGTAGATCTGACGGAGAAAGGTTCTAGAATAGAGGCCACGAACCGGCAAGCGCAGGACATCCACCCTGAAGGTCTGTCACCCAGCTGGATGCAGGTCACTTCCAACCGGCCACTCTAGAAGTCTCTGGGAGGCCATATGTTCAGCAGTGGACTTCCTATTGCTGAAATAATGATGAAGTAGACTATGTTTTTGTTATCTCAGATCTTTGAACACACAATATTTCTTTCAGCGCGTACTGTGGTGGACTATGGATCGCCGCCGTGTCCTCGGTCAGAGCCATGGCTCACATACTGGGCCACGAAGAGGACGAGCGCGAGTTCGCGAAACTGTTGGACCAGGGCCGCAACTCGTTCGAAGACAAGCTGTGGAACGGCTCGTACTATCTGTTCGACCAGTGCCCGGCCAACAGCAAAGTGGTCATGTCGGATCAGCTGGCTGGCCAGTGGTGAGTTTTTCGTATTTAAAATTTGTTTGTGTGATGAGCACAAGTATTTAGGTATGTTTCCGTTATCCGTTATCTTGTCGCCATTTCAAGCTTTGCTTAGTTTGGGTCTCGATAATTCGTGTGATTGTTAGAAGAAATTATTATTTCGTAAAATAAACGAGTTTGAAAAATTGTGATAAAGATTAATATTTCTCGATTTATTTCATATACATTCTAAAATATGCCAACACAACAAAAAGTAAATAGATCCGATAAAAATCATTTATGACGATGAATCAATCTCATCAGGTTAAGAACACCCTATAAATTGTTATTCAGGTTCCTCCGGGCCTCGGGGTTGACGGACCCTGTGTTCCCCGAAGCAAACGTGAAGAAAGCTCTGTCAACTATATTCGAGCACAATGTAATGAAGTTCAAAGAAGGCAAAATGGGGGCAGTGAATGGGTACATGGCGGGCCCGAACGGGCATATCGACAGGACTGCGTTGCAGAGCGAGGAGATGTGGGTGGGAGTCACATACGGTCTTGCGGCTCTTATGATATTCGAAGGTGAGTCTTGTCCCATTACTTCTTTTGTTCTCCTGAGTGAACCTGTGGTCCACGGACAGATAAAAAGTAAAATTAGAACAGCGTATTAGGGGTTTCGCAGATAATAGTGGAGGTGCTTGTAGTTAAGTGGCGGCAGCGCATTGGTAGTGATTACCAAAGTTAAGCTACCTACGCCGCGGTTCTGATTGGAAGGGTGACCATTCCAACCATATTTAGTAACATTTATCACAAGCATCTCCGTGGTTGGGAAAGCACGTTAAAAGTTGGTTCCGGCTAATATAGCTTGATAATATTTGCGAAGCCTAGTCAGAGGCCTTAGGGCAGCTCAATAACATCTAACAAGAAAGGTTAAGTCACTAGCCTTAAAACACCCCTCCACCAATCTGCACTTGGCCAGTGTGGTGGGTGGATTATGGCCTGAACAACCTCATAGTTTAGGTGAGGCCTGTGCCCTGCAGCGGAACGTTTAAAAGCATACTAAAGTATCTAGCGTTAGAGGTCCGTTCTTGAAAAAAGTTAGAAAACTCTGCTTTTAATGTTTTGACCGTTTCCTGGTTTATCAGTGTCTATGAATAACATTCATTACATTTATGTACATAATATATCTACGAAAAAATGTGTTACAACAAAGTCGAATTGGACGTAATGATGAAAATATGCATTATCATGTCCACCTGGGCGTTATTATCGATTTTGTTGCTTTATCTTTGAATTAGTCAACCAACACTGCTAGTTAATAATCGATACTATAGATAACGATAATAGTAAATAGTATACTTGTATTATCACTAAATTAATTTATCATTCGGTCTACTTAAACGACTCAATATTTACAAATAGCGCTAAACATATTGAAAACATCATTCTGTGTTTGTCAGTCATTTGACATTGACAGAAACATGTTTTATATATCTGTATGTATTGTATTTATCAAATCGTAATTCGCATGATTCAAAAATACGTTCTGACCTAAATACTAGAATAGAAAGAGAAATTGTAGGTCAAATCATTGAAAATAAGTTTGTCATCTACAGGAATGCACGAAGAAGCGTTCGTAACCGCGGGAGGTCTTCACAACACGTTGACCCAGATGGGTCTCTCGTTCGAGACGCCTGAGGCGTTGTACGAGAACGGAAACCACCGGTCCATCGGGTACATGCGCCCGCTGGCCGTATGGGGCATGTACCAGGCGCTATTGGCGCGGCCGCCGCCCCGCCCCGTGCCCCGAGCTAATGGACAGGTGCACAATACCAAAGACAAATCAATTTTATAGTGAACGAATTAACTTAGTACTATGGACGGTAAAGGTAAGGAGTACTATCATCGTTGTAAAAGAGTCAAACTGCGTTAAATTAAGGTGGCGCCACAATAGCAACAGGGTAAATTATAAAAAAAGTTTTTAAAATTTTAAAAGTTATAATACAGAAAAATAAACAAGGACAGAAAATTTTCCGCTCTGTTATGGCGCACTTTTCAAAATAAGAAACAATGAAACATTCAATTGCTTATCACCTCTTAACCCTTTTTTATATTTAAAAAATAAATACATAAACAAATGAGGAAATTGTTGAAATGTTTTATAAAAGTTACTAAAATGTTCTAAATCGGCATTACTCTGCTTACTTGAATCCGTCAACAACTGCTACATTCATACCATACCCTTTGCCTACGCTAGCGCCATTTTGGAGGGTTTTGGAACTGTTATTTACTGCTTTAGCGGAACACTTTTTCAACTTTCCGCCCCTGATAGAGAGTACTCCTTACCTCTACCCTCCATATCTTAGTACCCATCACGACGGCTTTATAAAACCCTCGTTTAAAAGTGATAAAATTGTGTAAGATTTGAAAGTAAATAGTATTATTTTTTTGACTTGCATGAATTTTAAATGCTAACTTGTCGTTGACTATTCAATGGTCAGTGACAATAGCTAGAAAGTTATGCGCCGCGATAGGCCTTATAAATACGATTATCGTTGGGCTACTTAAAACAATATTTAATGTGATATTTTGTAATATTGAAAGAGCAAAATTTTTTTGTGATTTTTATACTGTAATTCATTAATTTTTATGTAAGTACCTGCCTATTGTTATACCAATGAAATTGAAACGAGAGTATTGTGTTAGTTACTATTTAAGTTATTTATGAATAAATTTTGTTGTTGTTAAAACAGTAATTGCTATGAATTTTATTTTTATTATACAATGTTTTTGCTAACATTGCAAAGTATGCGACAGCAGCATTTATTTAACTTTGTGGGTTTTGTAGGAACAACAATATAATAGAAAGGTAGATGCCAAATAAATGAACTCGATGATTTTTGTATTTATCATTTTATTCGTATTATGTACGTACATATATAAATGCATTTTGGGACACGTTAATAAAAAAATATTTTAAAAGAACTTGGTCTTAATATTTTCTTCACCTTAGCTCTGTCTGCTAGATATTTAAATCTATAAATTAAACTAAAGGGTATATTTTGTACTATTGTAAATTAAATACGTATATTGGTATGCAATTATAAAGTGAAAATAATAAATAAAAACTTAAAGTCATTGCTTACTATGTACAAGATATTTACATCAAATATTTTCAGTCTTCGTTGTTATCCGTGGACAAAACCTCAGTAATTTCATTCTAGTGAATACTTGAGTGATCCGAAAATCAATTGTGTATCGTATTGCGATGTTGTTTTTTGAAGCTAATTTAAGGCTAGCCGCACTTTCGACGTTCATTACAGTCATTATGTATTTTCTTTGAAATTTACAAATAATCTCAATCCTTCAACTACAGGGAATGCATCTATGATTCCATGATTCTGTCGTATGTACGTTGGAATTTCATATTAAAACTTTTCCAAAGTGCGGCCAGTGTAAGAACATTATTTATTAATAATCAATGGACCACAAGGTAAGGACATCCCTGGAGATCAGGTAATGGAAACTCAACATTCTGCCTACTACATCATCTGGTTATGACAATCTTATTATATTTGGCTTACAACGTATAGATAAGGCTACCCGTGTGCTGAGACACAACTTAGTTTTGCACAGGGCACACTACGTGACGTGTAAACTACACACACGCAGACTCGTCAACAGCGAACCAGTATAAGTTGCCACTTGACGTACTATAATATGCTATAATGCGTTTCAGTACATGTTCAGCCTTGGTTCTTTTGTCTATCAGAAACTACGTGTGCGTCTCGGATATTTTCATAAATGTTTGTGGTCGTCACAGCAAAGGTTGGGCGTAGACGCCTTAAAGTGTACGCATGCATGACCCAAACTATGGTCTGGCCTCCGATTCAGAACTCTTCGATAACAGATTGACATGATAATTGGTTAATCATGTGACAATGTTAAATCATATAGTGTCAGGTGGTATCTAGTCGACAATTTGCTATCGAACGTTTCTGAATCGGGGGGACTACTCGATTCAGAACCATTAGGCAACGAATTAAAAATTGGTAAAGCACATAACACTCATGCTAAATCATATTGTCACGTGGTCTTCCGGTCGACAATGCTAAAAAACGTTTCTCTATCAAGGGTTTCCAAATCAGGGGCCTGCCCCCCGATTCAGGAGACGTATTTTTGAAGCATTACAAATGAATCTTAAATTCGAACACGAAAACAATTCGTGTATGAACATAGTTTCTATTGCTTTCGATTTTACGCATTTTTGAATCACTCGAAATAAGTCTTTCTATTAAATTGAAATCTTGTAACTATTTTTGTTTCACGCAGAAAATATTATAAACCATAAAACAAAAACTCATTAACGAACGTAAATTAAAAGTTATTATGTCAAATTTCTGTCAAACATACGTTTACTTGTCAATGTAATTCTTCCGTACTTTCTACTAGTAGAAAACAAAAACGAGTGGTCGTTGCAGAATTCACGGAATGACTTTTCAAAAATAGTGATTTTAGGAATTCGCATGCGAATCTTGCGATTTCGTATTCGGATTGGAATTCGCATGATTCAAAAATACGTCTCCAGAACTATTGGGCAACGAATTGACAACCAGTCACGTGACACTGATGCTAAATCATGGTGTCACGTGTTAATCGGTTGACATTGCTATTGCACGGTTCTGAATTAACAACAAGTGTGGTTTGGTCAAGTGATTTCTGCGCCCCTTCAGGGTCTGCGCGCCTGGGCCCCGCCGATGCGCAGACGCATGATGCAGCTACGTTCGATCAAGTAATGTCTGCGCCCCTCCAGCGTCTGCGCCTGGGCGCCACCGCTGCGCAGACGCTTGGTGCAGCTACTTTCGGTCAAGTAATGTCTGCGCCCCTCCAGGGTAAGCGTCTGGGCCCCGCCGATGCGCAGAGGCAGCCGCGTGGCACAGCTACGTGTGCGTCGCGGATATATTCATGTACATGTGCGCGGCGGGGGCGCGGGGAAACGTCATGCGCAGGTGCGTGGCGGCCGCTTCCTCGTCCAGCCGCTCGCGCGACGCAGACGTCTCGCGTTCCACGATCGTTGCCATGTGTTGGCCCCTGGGTGAACGGTACGTAATGTTAGCTTGCTAAGATATTAGATACTGGATGCAGGTTATGATGAATCGTTTGCGCTGGTGATCATGATGGCTGTGATTCAGTAGTAAAAGTCTTATAGGCTGCAATGTGCAACTGCTGCTGAGGAGCTGTTGTCTGTACATTAAGCATTTTCAGCTTTCAAAATCTTGGCCAGGTAACCTATATTTTACCACATTAACTTAATAATATCCACCAAATCCGCAGAGTACTGACCTGGTGTCGTGCTTGGGGTGTCCGAAGGTGGTGAACTGCGGGCCGCCGTTGAGCGGGCGCGGCGGCGGCGGGACGAGGTAGTCGTCGAGCCGGCCGTCTCCCTCGCACGCGGAGTGCATCGTCAGCGTGCTCGACGATATCTGAAACGAATCGTGAGTGAACAATCTATAGAAGAATAACTTTGGAGTTTGGAGCATTCATTTGTAACTCAAAACAATAAAAGCTCAATTCATAACAGCATTTGCAGGTAAGTAATAGTAAGTAAACAAAGATTAGGTATTGTTTTTCATAAGAATTCTTAAAAGTAGACTTAGTTGTACTCTCTAAAGTAGTGAGTCTTGATAGTAAAACAAATGACATGCGAAAAGAGTTTGAACACTTAAAGATAAAACTAGTATTACATTTCCACCATACCATTAACCAAATACAATATTTGCAATGTTATACGCGATATCAGTGGCCAAATACCTCGACCACATTTGGTTTAAACGAATTCTTTATCCAAATTTTATTGGTCTGTTTATATTGGTCGTCGACTAAACAGTAAATGCGTCGACCGCTTCATATTGACCGAATAAGGTCAAGTCGAACACGACCAAACCGAATGTTTAAACTAGTCGATAACCAAATAACGCAAACGCAGCATTATATTAAAGAAACGTTTTTGAATAAAATTCAGCAGATTTTATGAAGTAAGATAATTCATTACTTACAATGGACCTCGCCTTGTCATCCATCTCAGACTGGACGCTATTCGTCTCAGCCACACTTCCACCGCTGACTGTGCTCAACCGTCCAGACGATGAAGAACCTGCAAAATTATTTCAATTTAATAGCCTATTCAACAACGATTACATATTTCATTCATCATTATAAATTGTATTCAAAACGTACTGTCGCTCATGCTGCTATTTGGTCTCGTGTTTCCATTGCGTTTTTCAATGCCTCCGTTGCTATCATGGTCTGAAAATACAAAATAATGTCGTGAAACATTTTCACCTACCATAGCAATGCAAACTACATGTTTATTATAGTCAGGAACTTACTTTTATTTTTACTCTTTGAGAACATTTTCTTAACTCTCTCAAATGGTGTCGGCCTTTTCAAGTTATCTTTAATCTTCTGTTGGATTTTGTCGTATTCTTCTCTCATCTTATTCAGCTGCTCCTGTTTTTCCTTCAGAGACTGTTGGGTCTCGTTTCGGTTTCGCCACTCCATTACCAATTTTTCCACTTCTGATATACTGAATACGTTATTTTTGAAATCGTTAATTATTTCCGCTAATTCCTCCTGTCCTGTTAGAGGGCAGCTCTCTTTCCCTGATTTGACGCTGCCGCTGTAGCGGATGTCTTTGGTATTTAAAGTTATTTGGCTTATGTCACTAGTAGGGGTTTCGATATTGAAAGTCTTGGTCTCTTCGGTGGGGGAATATAAAAAGATATCGGATTGTTGAGGCATCAAACGAGAGCTGTTGGCGTATAAATTGTTGGGTCGGAATTTGGGGCTTTCTACTTTTATGTTGGAAGGTTGGACTAGATAGTCATGTTCGATGGCTTGCTGGATTCTGTCGGCGGTGTTATCGTGGAAGGGCATCTCGTTTTGGTAAAACTGTTCTTTAACTTTGGGTAACTTCAACGTCGGTCGTTTCTTCTCGTCTTTGGTCGCTTCTGACGTCTGTTCCAAATTTTGGGTGCAGGCTTCACTAAAAGGGTCGCTGGCCGCTTCTGCCTTGTCGTGCGCAGCGTCGTCCCGACAGGGGGAGTCGACTGTGTCGCACGTCTCCACTATGCGTAATTCCTCGTTGTGTTTTTCTTCCTGGTTTTCTTCTTTGTCGTTGTCGGACATATTTTTCAGGTAATAGTACATGTTGGAGAACTCATTTATTTTCTGAAAGAAAAAAAAGTTGGGAATAAAATAGCCTGCTTCAGGAGTTCATTGAACATCACGTTAGTTAGTTAGTCTCTGATACGATGAACGTCTCATAAGATGCTCAAAGCGATCCCCACTATTTCCTCCAGCGCTTAAGATCCATGCCGGGGATTGTAGATGGCAGTTATGCGGTGGTCAGCGAGTACGTCGGCGAAACGCGCGTGGCCGTGTTCGCACGGCAGGTTGGCGGGCTGCGTCGGTTAGTAGACAGTAGGTAGTTACCAGGTGGTCGGCGAGCACGTCGGCGAGGCGCGCGTGGCCGTGGTCGCGCGCCAGGTCGGCGGGCGCGCGGTGGCGCGCGTTGCGCAGCGCGACGGCGGCGCCGGCGCCGGGGCACTCCAGCAGCTGCCAGCACACGCGCTCCAGCCCGAAGCGCGCCGCCCAGTGCAGCAGCGTCGGGTACTCTTCTCCGCCTACGATATTTTTCAACTAAAGCGTAACACTCACAGAAGGCGTGAGCGGGACGGCAACGAGACGAGCCTTCCGGCTCATGCCCATTGCTTGGCATGCTTCCCGCCTATTTAAACGTATGTTATGACTATGAGACCCGCCGTCCCGCTCACGCATTCTGTGTGTGTTCAACGACGTTTTTATTGATGTAGGTACTATCGTAATCTATATAAGCAATACTTTTACCCATTTCAGCCATTGCAGATATTTATGAAGCGCCTTATATATAAAACAAAGTGGGGTTAGTTACACCATTTATAAATCAAGAATCGGCTGCCCGATTTTCATGATTTTTAGTTTGTTGGATTTGTATCCGCCCCGAATAGCAAAATATCGGAATTACGGAAAAAAACGCAGAGACTGTACAAAGTTCTCCGGGACATATGTTTATGCTTAGCTTTTTTTATAAAAATATGTCGCACCCCGCAAAGCATTTCGGTTTAGCCTAAAGGTCGACTGGCACAGAATGCGGCATTGTCTACGTTTTCTACAATTTTAATCTGTGCAATAAAGTTTAAATAAGTAAGCATAAGAATTTAGGATTATAAATATAAACATATAAAGGCAGGTGCATTCTTCACCCAGATAAGGGACCAACCTACTGTCAGAGATACGAGACCTACCTACTTGTGATAAATCTACTTGGATTAAGGGTAGCGATTTAGACTTACTATTTAATATGAGGCTATTTACATATATATATAGTTCATTCTTACTTGAAACATCAGCTTTAGGGTTGAACTGTTCGTTTGAAGCTAGTAGATTGAAGTGAGGAGGTATGTTCTTTTGGAAGGCGTTCAGCATCCAACTGTCAAGTTGTTCCTTACTGGTGGTCTTGAAACCGAGGGTCTGTGGAAAATTATAACAATTAGAAGTCATGAAAGACAAGAGAACATGACGTTTCCAGTCGGGTTTAAAGACATTAGAGTATTTGAGAAGAATAATCATTCAAATAGCGTTAATGCCTATGGATTTGCAAACAACTTTGTTGGGACAAAATAAGTTATGATCGAATTAGGTAGTTCGTTTACGTTTGTATTTTGTTTCTTCGATTTTTTGCAAACGGTCAATTCTGGCATTTTTTACTTGCTCGACAACGTGACGTTTTCAAATGACGTTAAGTTGACCAATGAGGCGCGATTTTTTCCATATTGGCCATTAAGACTTGTTTATTCCAACAAATATTTTTAGATGATTGCTCTATCGCACCTGAATCGTCTCCCTGGTTCCACACAGTAAGTATAGTTGTAGCAGCGGACTCGGCACTTTAAACCGTAACACACACAGAAGGCCTGAACTGAGCGGGACAGCGACGGGCTGGGCCGGGAGTACGGCGGTTCTAATACCCGCAGACAGCCGGCGTTAGCGGGACGGCTCGCCACGCGGCACGCCTTCTGTGTTTGTTACGCTCAAAGGTTTTTTTTACCAAGCTTTCATCATCATCATCATCATCATCATTAACCTTTGAAAGTCCACTCCGGACATAGGCCTCCCCTATAAAAAGTTACATTAAATGGTTCTGGGCCGTTTTGAACCTTGACTAGGTCGTTCCACCGCGTAGGCAGGCCTGCCCACGTTGCGTCTTGCAGTTAGTGGTTAAAGTACCAAGGTATACCTATGTATATTGCATCTACCTGACACATGAACTCCAAGGGATGGTCGGACGCTCGCAGTAGTTGGTCCAGTTCCCTGAGCCGGCTTTCGCACTTGATCTGCCTGCGCCCTAGGGACTGGCCATTCTTGCTCACTCGCACCCACACCAGCATCGACACTTCCAAACACGAATCTGTGGGACACAATAACAATGTTACACTTGCATCAAGATTTATATGGAATAATTTTATTCATTTCATAAGTTTACTATTACTTTACTAATACTTTACTTACTATCGTCTAACACTAGAGTTTAACATCAAAACACGTTACCTAAGTACTTATACCTAAAACCAGCGGTTGCGGGTTTAAATCCCGCAAGCGACAAATGCTTGTGTGATGAGCACAGTATTTTATACTTAAGCACTGGATGTTTATAAAAGTATTTAAGTATGTTTATCCGTTATCTAGTCGGCTAAGTACAAGCTTTTAGCTTTTAACTTTAACAATTTATTACTTATTCGTCTAAATAGTACAATAGGTAGGTACGAAAATTACTAAAATCAAATTAATAAGGTAAGTATAAATAACTTTCTAAGTTTGAGATAAGTACTTTATTAAGACGGTGTTTTGCGTGTTTGGTAATTTCAACTCAGTGTTTAGTTGCTAAAATGTCTTAGACGTTACTTTTTAGATAAACCGAATTCATTTTCGTTAAAGGAATTGCAATAATCCAATATTTGATAATATAGCGAGGGCAAAATATGAAAGTAAAGGTCCTTTAATCAATTTGTCAATATTTAATTTCATTTAGGATAATGATAAGTCCTATATAAATCTATGCTATTGCTATCATGCATGTCCTTGACCTATTGTGTACCATATTAATTGGGATCCAATCAATCATTGCAGTAATGGGACCTGCATACTACGCATGCTCGCAACGGCATCGATTATAAACTCAAGTCTACAATTCGACATTCAATCATTACAATGCGACTGAAAAGAGCGTAAGCGCGACTAAAAGTAAGACACACCCAGATTTATGGATTTTGTCTGACAAAAGTTGTAACTTAGGTTCTACACAACAAAAACCAGTATATTATTACCAACTTCACGATTACGAGTTAAGATTGAAGAAAAAAGAAAAAGAAAAACCTACTCTATTAGGTATCATAGGTATGTAGAATATAATTTACATTTTAATGTATGATCTGTAAGGGAAAGGTCCTATTTATCACAAATAAATTTCGAATTATGTAGGTTACAAATTCTACGATAGTCGAACTATCTTCCTTTGTCAATGTGCGTTATCGTACCGTGTCTTTCATTTGTCGCGGCTACCGACGCTCGAACAGTATTTCTTTGACCCGATGACGTCAAATAATATTTGGAATAATTGTTTGGACATATTTTGTACTTTTACGACTCCAGCCAATGTTTCTAAAAACAGTTAATGCCAAACAAATTTGATAAGATTTAGTTGTTGCTGTTGTCCATGGACTACTTATGTATATCTCGATCCAATATATTTGTGCAACATTCATTTATAAATCCGATGTAAGCTCAACTAATTGCCACAATACACGGTACACCGGATCTTTCTTGTTTGTTTTCGGATTAGGAACTTACCCGGTATGTCGAATTGCAGAGTATAAGGATTCCTTTTCTTGAAAGTGGGTATTTGTACAACCTCGCCTTTTTTGTCCACCATTATCTTAATGCTGTCCTCCTCTCTAATGGGGTCATTTAGGAGTGCTATCACTCGGCTCTGGCCCTGGATAAAAATAAGATAAATAGAGATAATTATGTAATGAATTCCCTGAATGAGCGCATTCACGTGATAAGACTTTTGGTGATAATGTTTATTAACTTAAGATGTTGTATATTGTATAATACGAAACTTTTGAAGATAATATCAATCCGCCCCGTCTTTAAAAAATTTTTTTTTACTTGATTATACAGGCTGAACAACAACAGGACACTCCTAAAACTGCGTAATCAGCTGCTTATATACAACAACTCCTACGACCTCCGTAGCCGAGAGGCGAGCATACCGACCTTGGTGTCGCTATCTCTGAGGTTCCGGGTTCGATTCCGGGTCGGGTCAATGTAGAAAAAAAAACTTTTCTATATTGTCACGGGTCTGGGTGTTGTGGTACCGTCGTTGTTTCTGATTTCTGTAACACAAGTGCTACTTACCACAGGATCAGAGCAATGTATGTGATGTTGTCCAATATATCATATCATATCATATAACTTTTACTATAGGAGCAACAACGAAAATTTTTCAGTTCTAATGCTTCATACAAACTTGCATACCGCTGCCTCGGTAGTAAAATGAATGGAGCATGTTATTTTTTTTACGATTTCGATTTTGTCGGTATTAAAAGTTGTTGATTGATCTCTGCAGCTAATTACGTGGTTTTAGGGAGTGCCCTCTTCTTTTGTACTACCTGTATACGCAAAGCTTTTTCGTAAATCTATTAGTGAAAACAGTATCAAAATCCCTATATGATTGACGCAGACAGACTAGACGACGGAATAATTCGCGTTAGTGACCTCTATTTACAACTCAGAACTTTTTTCATGTAACTAATGTCGCTAGAAAGAAACTCTATTAGTTAGATGATATTTGTGTTTTCTAACGCTGTGAGAAAAACGATAATGATAGATGGTAAATACCAATTTTATTTATAACTACCTACGCTATTATAAGCTTTGTAGTTAAAGATATTTAATAAAGTAACGTTGTCCACAATACGTATTACGTACTTTCATTTTACATTAAAAACTCTTTGGATTGAACCTAAAAATAAGTTTTATTTATTTAGGATCACTTTATGTGCTTTGCGATATTCAACCATAGGGTGGTAAACCAGGTTATTGCTTATTTATTTATTTCGTGCCGCGTGGGAACAGCCGTAATGAATACACTTCCCCACCGCCAACAGGAGGCGTGTCCTAAGAGGCGACTAATTCCTGTAGCATGAGACGGGCAGCAGCGTTTGCGTGCGAAATCTTAAAACTGCGCTCGCCAACCTGCCTGCCAAATGTGACGAGTATTGGCAATCCCTCCCCCGATGATAAGTCATTGGGCGAGGCCTTTGTTCAGCAGTGGACGTTCTATGCCTGAAATGATGATGATGATTTATTTAGTATATTTGTAACTGTCCACTTACGATTTTAACTTTTTTAGGCACGATGGAGAAGCTTGTCCGATCTGTGGCGGTGTCCTTGCAGTCTTTGGTCCTTAGGATTCCCACCGCAGCGGTCAGGAAGGTGTCCACAAATGAAGTGTCCTTCTCGCGGACGTTCATCATCTGCCATTTGTCGATTGTGGTGTAATCTGGGTCCAAGAAAATTAGGAATTAATAAATAAACAGTTTTTTCTATAATACGAGTTTGCTCTCATAGTAGAAGCAACAGTATTTAAGAAACCCCTAGTGCCTTTGCTGCCTACTTATTTTATTTTTAAAATTATCTTATTTTAATCCAGGATTATAACGGTTTATTTTTCTAGTAGTTACCAAAAAAGTTCAATAATCACAGTTAGGATACTTATAATAGGTACCTAGCCCCAAAATATGCTGAGTTTGTAATATGGCAAATAAAAACCTATAGACTGCTTCATAAACACACAAACATTACCCCCTGGCGGGATTCGAACCTGTAACCGCTGGATTCATATCAAGTTAGGCTGCTGTCGCACACTGGTCGTCAATTCAAAACCGTTTGGTAGCAAATTGTTGACCGAAAAACCACGTGACACTATATGATTTATCATTAGTGTCTCGTGATTACCGGTTGTCAATTCGCCATCGAAGGGTTCTGAATTAAGGGTCAGATGAGCGTCTTTGCGCAACAAACCAAATGAGCTGAACATAATTAACAGTAATTATGTTTGCGACAAACCTAAATCACCGGTAACAAATGGGATAGACGGTTCTGGAATGCAGACCACGACTATTATGATGATTATGATGATGATACTACTGATTATGATGATGATGATGGAAATCAGATAGTTGAACTAAAGAATAGCTTATAATATCCTATACCAACCTTCACAATGGGTTGCGACAATTTGGTTCCTTTCAACACCCAGTAGCATCACCAAGACTTTATCCGCCTTGAACAGCTCATCCGTGCTGCCATCCTTCTTTAAGTCTGTCAGTTTCGTTGCCAAGTTGGGGCACAGTATCACGATTTGCAGCTGCGCCTTCGCCACTTTATCCAACTTTTCTTGTGAGTCGCAGGACATGATTTCCTCAGCCGTGATTGGTGTCACCCTAAATACAATTCCATATTTAAATAAACAGGTCGCATACTTCATGCGATTGCGATTGCGTTAAAATATTTAAAAACAGACAAATTAATGCCATTTGGCAGCGAGGTGAGAGAGAGTGACTCTTGTTGAGTGAAAGCAGTAGTTACAATTTCATTCATATCATTTATAACTGGAGGATTGCCAGTTTCTATCTTGTTACACTGAATGGCTTTAGTAAGCCTCTAAATACGGTTTATGATTTATATGTGGTCTATTTTAGTTCTAATCTACACAATATCATAAAATAGCTCCTGTCTGTCGAGTAGTAGATATTATGATTAGGTATCTACTTTTTCGTAAGGTGTAGTTTTGTTTTAAGAACTGATGGTACAATTTTAACCTACAAAATTGTATCCCGGGTAATCCGAAGGATACCGCCTAGCAAAAGTACATATTTGCAATTTAAAAACACTTCATCCGACTTGCCATACCGACAAGTTCTAAAATGTGAAGTTTTGTTAGGGTTTAAGGCCAGCTTTGTCTAAAATTCATGTTTTGTATTTAAAAAACATGTACTGATCGGGAGAGCCAGCCTTACACTCAACGTGTTCCAAATCCTACTAATACACGAAATAAATTGACAGATTATATGTCCTATTTCCTGAGAAGTTCCAAAGTCCATTACCTATAATGGTGCCTGGCTCGCTGCGACATAATTTTGTCAAAGCTGGCCACTAAGTAGTCAGACCACAGCGCGCTCTCTGGGGAGGCAGAGCTCCATAGTATTGCTATATCTTCCATTTCTGAAACAAAGATATGAAATAAGAGGATGAAAACATAATATTTTCGGTAAACACAGTCGTACGAAAATACTTATTAGTACCTATTATTACAACATATGGTACCTATACACACGACAATAATTGACAAAGTTAGCAAAACACAGATAGAGAGAGACAGACACAGAAAAATATTATTCTATTTAGTCCGTCAGTTAGATTATCAAAAAATATTGGACCCATATTTTGTCTTTCGCCAATCAAACAAAAAATGACGAATATAAAGCACATCAAAGTAAGCATGTGACGTCAAGCCTTGCTAAAAAGTGTCGCAAGGCGTGACGTTACGCGGAATTTTAACGGGCTATATCTTCATCATTTTTTGTTTGATTAAGAAAAGAAAAAATACGTGTCCAATATTTTCTGTTAATGTAACTGATGGACTAATTAGATTTTTTAGGAAACTAGCCTATTTTCGCTGTGGACTTCTAGAGGGACGATGATGATGATGATACTTCAACTTTTATCATGCTATGGGGCCAATATCAGGTAGGTGTTAGGTAGGTAATACTAATACATATTTATTATCTACGGGCGGAAAGGTTTGCGCAACGTAAATCATCGCTTCGTTTGTTAAAAATAGTATGAGTGTAGGTACCTTGTAAAGGGGGACCAGTTAATGCTCAGGTTTATGTACCTAACCCTCTTAAAACATAAACAGACATAACTAAGCCAACCATAACAGGGCGTGCGTGTTTTTATAAATAGACGTAGGTACGTAGTAACTAAATAAGTACAAGTAGAATGGGTGGTTAATAAAATAGAAGTGCAATTAATTGAATAGATGAATAATAAAGTTCTTCTGTCAATTTTTTTTAAGTGCGATGTGACGCAATCACCTAAGCTGGCTTCTTTAAATTCGTTTAAAAACTAAATGAAAATGACGCTTTTTATTGTGTATAAAATGAATTGACACATAATAGTGGCATTTATCTTTATCTTTAAAATTTTGCCATCACCAACGAATTGCTTCCCGCCATAACTTTGAAAACTGACACAATAACTGCACATGACAACAATTTAGCCCTATTCACGTTGCGCTCGCGCCGCTTGCATCTAATCGGGCATAGTTATTCCGGGCGACGCCATAGACGTTTGTCTATTTAGGAAACGGATATTACATTTAGTCGGGTCTTCATTTGGCGGCAGAGGTGGGTAAGTATAAATCCGTATGAGTTTCCGGCGCGCGCGGTGCATAGCATATTTTGTGAGCAGCCGCTGCGTATGCCCAGCGTTAGCTGCAATAAAAAATTTACGGCCTGCGTATGTTTTCATTCGTTCAAACTTTGAAGGGAATATATGGAAGTGTGTTTTTGGGACAATGTAACAGTAAGTTTTTATGTATGAAACCGAGAGTTTTTTTTCCGTATGATTTACCTACCTACTCATAATGCGAAATCATATTGAAGGTATCTAATTTTAAACGCATCGCACTTGTTAGTCATTACTTTAATTGACTTCGAGTGCTTTTACTGTATGTTTATCAGAAGAGATGCCATATGAAGTGGAAAGCTGCTTGTTCGTACTACTTGACCAAGTAGAATGCATTAAAAGGAATAGGTCTAGCATAATTTTATTTAAAAACATGTGTTAGCTCAAGTTGGTACTTTTTGTACCTAAATTGCTAAATCATAGTCTGTGTAGGCACTTGTACGAGTATTTATTCAAATAAACATAACGATCCGTTTGCGCAGGTCCTGTGTACTTCGGCCCAGGCAATGACCCTTATCCGATATCAAGTGAACGACGTCGTTCATGCCTTGATTCTCCCCTGACAACACATGCTTTTAGTCTCACGGATTATATCAATTCAGTCATGTTCTTTGATTGACGTGAATCGGAATTCAATACTCGGAATTTCGCAAATAAATATTAAGTTATTTTCGTTTAGGTACGCAATAACTTAAAGGCCCATTTTGGTGCTCTCATATAACTTTCACAATGGAACGCACACAACGATATTTGGTTTTTAATATCGTTAGACGCACAAAAAAACATCATCAGACCGAACCGAATGCTTACAATTTGTTTGGGAATTTAAAAAGTATTGCAAAATAAAGAACTCAATCACAATATTTGAAAGTTGTAACATAAATTGAAAAAAGGGCCGAAACTCGACTCTAAGGGTCGCATGTATCAATTTTGTATGTAATATCTGAAGTTAGTTTTTTAATATCGTTTTAAACGAGGAAACAGGAAATTGAATAATAACCCCTCACGCGAGGGTGTGCTACCATAGGTTTCAAAAGAGAAACGAGAAAGTCATTCCTTGCTCCGTTTTATCTAAGTACTTTTACTGCCTATACGTTTTGACTTTCACCTTATCTAATGTTATTGAAAGAAAGTAAACATAATTAAAAATTAATTTCGTGGAAACATTTTTTACTCTATGTAACATTCAAGATGTAGGTAGGTATGAATATAGTCGTCTAAACCGAATATTTTAGCCGTTTAATTACATACCGTTAAAGCATATAATAATAATAATAATAAAATCATTTATTTTGGACAACTTACATCCATATGGGTTAGTAACAATGAACTTAAAATCTATGGTTAGTATTTATTATTATAAAAAATATTAATTTATTTACTGCTACTGCCGGGAAAATGCTGAGCGAGATCCGCAGGGCGCGTAAGGTCCCGGGATCACTCTCTGCACAAAACACCTCCATATAGCTAATAATTTTATATTATTTACGGATCTAATAGAATGAATTAAAATGACTAGAAGGCTAATATCGCTAAGCTTTTACTTAAGATAAATTATTTTATACCGAGTTCACGTGCAAGTAAGTTAACAAAAGATGATAAGTACAAATTATAGATTTACGAAGCAAGAATTAATATCGATAGGTGTAACGTTTTTATTCAAACATAGGGTAAATCTACAATGAAGTAGTAGCTGGCAATCAAAAGCATTTAGTGCAATAACTTCTACAAAGTGATTATTCTTCCAGTAGTAGGTACCTGACCAACCCTGTTTTACTGAAACTGAATTAGTACTAAATTCAAAGCGGAACTTTAGGTACTCACACCAACTTCTTAACCATGATTGAAAAACAAAAGAAAGAAAGAAAAATATGTACTTATTTTGTTTGGTTCAGTAGTAGATATTGAAAGTGGCCAACGTCACAACGATTTACCCTACAACGTAAGCACAAATACGAAGGATTTAGGATGAACCAGACATAATGTTTCATCGAGTTCAGTTTTCGCTCGAATAGCCGCCCTTTGATGTGCCGGGTGAAATACTGCACTTTTCTCTGTAATGGCTCTCACTTTAACTGGCCCTGTAGCTTTTTGATCTGGCTCGGAAAACGTTAGAAAACATTACAACACAACATTTGTTTGTGATTGTACAATTTACAGAATTTGGTCATTAGGAATTCGACAAACGTTGCTAAATATCTCTATAATCCCTACTATTCCTACTTCCTACTAATATAAAAAATGCAATAGTAAAAATCTGTCTGTTTGTTGATGAAATTTGGTAATTTAAGTACATAGATAGTTTGGAGCTTGGGAAAGGATATAGTTTTTGTCGTGAAAGCTGAACCGATTTTTGATGATAATTTGTACGGAAAAAGCTTGAATCCTAGGGAAGGAAATGTATTTATTCCATCACCTAAGCGAGTAATATAATAACGTGTGACAAACTACGCAAGTGAAGCCGCGGGCACAGCTAGTTATCTATAAAAGTATCGACATCGGCTAAGCAATGCTACAGCTGCAGGCAACGATCTGTGTGTCGAGAATTTTATGTCATCCTCTAAATAAATAAAAAATATTTTTTAATATTTTTACTTATCAAGTTAACAAAACCGTAATATTATTTTAATAATAATAATATATTTTCTCACAAATTGATATAAAAATAATAGATGAATCATTACTTCTTTTGACTTCGGTTCTAAAAAGACTGCTTTGTTTATATAGCCGGTTTGAATCATGCAAGTCTGCTATACCTATGGTGAGTAATTTTCAGGAAACCATACAACTCCTACATCGTAAATAGGTCATGTCCAACTGTAATACAATTCTCAGAATTACAAACACATTAGCTTCTGCCCGCGACATCGTTTGCGTAGACTTCAGAAATATACGAAAGAGGGAACACAAAAACAGGATAAAAATTATCTTGTGTTAAGTCAAATCAGTATATACAGGGTGACTGCAGTATGACGAGGGAATCGCTATAACGGATATTCTACCCATTAAAATGAACAACTTTTACTATGGCTCTAATATCGAAATCGGAAAAAAGGTCACTTCTTCATATAAAATAGCTATTTACCTTGATGATAATGTATGGAGCTTAGGTATTTTTAATAGTGTTGCGACATCGCACTTATAGTAAAAGCTGCTTTCCTTAATAGGCAGAATTAAAGATATGCCGTTTCCGGGAACATTCCCCATAAGGGGAAAATTCTTTATGCGGGGAATATTCCCTGTATTATCCCAAATATTCCCCATTTGGCCTATCAGTCACCTTGTATTTATATATGTGCCAAATTTTAGCTAATACCGTTCAGCAGTTAAAGCATAATTGTGGAACAAACGTACGTACAAACTCCCACAATAAAAGTACGATGGAGGGACCGACGACTTTTGACGTGTTACGCTATTTTGCTAAATTGACACAATTTATTATAAAAATTAATAATAAGTTAAGTTAAGTATAATGTGTTTGTAGATAATGCGTCTAAAATCAATAATCAACAAATTTTGCTCTTTTTGTGGGCTTTTAATCGTTCCTAAGCGCGACGATCGCCGTGCACCTGATATTGATCCCTATTCAACAATGAATAGGTAAATTAACATCACGATGACTAACAACACCTATACCTAAAGTTTCTCGAACGAATCACTCTCGTCGCAACAGAGCATGATTCACATATTAAAATAAACATCTTTTTCTTTTTCTTAGCCTTCTGTCGGATCATCGATAAATTATTCGATGGCATAAATTCCATTTTTATACTTAGCGGTACTAATTACGTTAATAAAACTGTGTTTTCTGTATAAGATGATACATTGATATGAAATGAACATAAAGTACCTATTGAACATTAAATTAAATATTCTGATTACTGACAGCGCTATCTAATACAAAAGAGTTACTACGAATGCTACGCGGCTACGATCTTTATATCCTTACGTAGCTATCTAGAGCTCTAGGTTCTTGAACTATTCTGTGCTCCTGGTTAGATGTATTGTGATGTGCTTATAATTTCTATACCTACTTAAGGTAAGTACGTGTAACATTAGATACCTATATTAGAGGGTGAATATGAATTAATGCTTATAATTCCTTAAAAGTCCTAAATCATATCTTATTCAAAAGTTAGTTTAGTGGTTTATTGATTCGTAAAATAATAATGATACTTAGTGAATTTTCTTTGACATCTAATTAGCCTTGATTGCGGTCAGCCGGCCTGAGTCGTCGGCCCTTGTCGCGATAACATTCCGATAGACAACAAACAAAGTTGTAACTCAGCACTATCTGATACCGCGACAACTGCTCGTTAACTTTGACAATAGAACCACCGACTTAGAACAACGTTTGCTCTTCCATTGCATTTCCAACTCTATGTGGTAGCAATAAACGACTATTACTAAAGCTCCTGTGCGCACTACCATCTATACGCGATAAGAAACACATAATTTACATTTAAATTAATTAGTTCGTGCAAGAATAATGTCTCCGCTGCGGAAGGCGCCAGTATAAGGAATTTACATAAACAACCTTTTTCATATTTTTGTTGATAAGAACATATAACGAACTAGAAAGGGAAATTGAAATAATTGCGTATTAACACACATAGCCGGTGCTTAATAAAGTCTAAGCGTACATAAACGGTTAAACTACATCCATTAAGTAGATCTTCCGGCTTTGTGCCAATTTCTAAATGGACGCTTCCTGAACGTTAATAAACTAAGTGAAACTTTCAGACGCCATACAAGGGCTAACTATCTCATGACAGTCAGTTCCAGAAATTCTGCAAAGTTGTGTGTGGCGCGGACGCCATAAACTTCACGATTGTGACAATGTAATACGTTAGCTAAATGCCCGATCTGTGGGAGCGATTCTGCCCAGAGAACAAGATACTAGGCGTTTGCGCATTTATATTCTTGTTGCGAGTACATTACGGGAGTCACTTCGATGCATGTAAATTAAGCTATGTTTATTCAGCCATACGCGCCGCCCTGCATAAATGATGCGCGCCGAGCATACAATGTGTACGCGTTCTAACTTTTCGGCTTCGAACCCTGCCCGCTAAGCCTTAAGGAGGAAGATCTTCTGACTGCCAAAATGTAAGCGGTAAAAACAAATTGGTAATCAAGTACCTACGGTGTCTCTTTGACATTGATTTTGGACGGGTTTGGACATCTTCGAATTACAAAGTGTGACGTTGGTCCTCGATGCTGCGCTTAATAGCGAAGGACACTATTTATAAGAACAATGCTTCGTAATTATGTGTTAAGCCGGTATATAGCAAGATATGTGGCTTTGTTTCGAACTTTAGTAATGGCCCAATAATGACAAATGCTGTTACCGTCAAATCCAAACAGTTATTATTACGATAATATCATTAGTAAAAAACAAAGGGTTACTTAGATAACCTTTGGGCTTCGACTTTCCTCAAATATTCATGTGTTAAGTTAAAACATTCCGATAGGTAGTTACTAAAAAAACTTGTTATTGTCCTTTGAAATAATTTAGTCTGGATCCATAAAATAATATTAATGGAACTACATCAAACTTGTAATCGCATTTAGTTATTGCTTTAAATTCTTATTCGTAACTAATCAGCTAATCATAAGTAATAATTTATAAATAAAAATGCTTCAATACATATTAATATTTTATCAGGTGAGCGCAGTTAGACGTAGTTCTTACTTAGATGCACAAATAAACTTACTTATGCCAATTGTATCTGATTCTTTGTTCTCCATCGCGACTGCGAGTATTTTGTAAGCGTAGAGCGGCAAGATCACTATTTCGCGAATTCAACCGTCCAACATTGCACTGAGCACTAGAAAGCGCACTAAATCAAACAAGAGCCCTCGGAACTGTGACAGGGTGTCGTGTGCGCGCGCGCAGTGCGGTGGCGCGCCAGGCCGGCAGGACTACTCGCTGCGTCGGCGTCGGGCGCACGCACTTCGCATACTAAAATACCGTCGCGACAACGATAATCGCAACCCATCGCCATCCCCGACGCCTAATCTCCGCAAACAAATTTGGGCCCTCGTGTAAATATTCCCGAGGCGTTATCGAACGCCAAATATAAAGCTGTAAACACTAAATAGTTACGTCCGATTGTATTCTGACCCTGTTGCCAAGATACGCTTAGTCGGCAACATTACGGTCCTTGAAAACTGATAAGCCGAAGATCTGTTAACTTAGGCGATAACTCCATAAAAAAGTAAAATGTTCTTTGATGCAAAAAAAAAAGGTATACGGAATTAAACGCAAGATAGATAAAGGAATCGGCAATTTCTAGCATAAGATATGCATCTGAATTTAGTTGCTCTTTCTAAGAAAGGTCAAATTGGTTACGCTGAAATCAAAAGCGCCGCATTGTGCTGACATTTTGGTGCATCTGTATCGGGTATCTGAGGTCAGAGAGCGATCAGTGCAACGCTCTTATATCTCCCAACGCCTCGATTGAGTTGTTTACGGTCGTTTATCTTATTGTTCACTTCCACGTCTATTATATTACCTAATAATAGATTTTAGTGCCTTAGCTTCCTTTAAGATAAATTCGTATGTAAATCATATCATAATTTGCTAAATCATATTCACCAATACAAAGTTCAAACAACATAACACTATAATACTTATAACAATACATAACATTAGTATATCGTATAATCTAACGTAGGTACACCAGGTATGCGACTATTTTGACTGCCTCTACGATTAATTAGGTACTGTTGCCAGAAAATGCCAGACAAAGCGTAAATTAAAAAACTAAAAAGAATGTCTCTTGTGACAGTTGTGACTCAGAGAAAAGTACAAAAGCTCACCTTTTTAGTTTAGTCTAAAGTCATAAACATATAATATCTATAACCTTACATCTTAGCAAATAACTAGTCACATTAAAACCTATGGTAATCCGATTACGGATTAGATGTACTTATAAAACAAACAAAAAAAGAATTCATACGGATACCTTTAAATGAAAAATTCTTTGGTCTTCTCCTCTTAACTTCGTCTTCGCGTTGCTGCGAGAACCTTGGGGGTGCCATCTTTGGCACCTCACTTGGCACTGTCGTTACCTCCCCTGCGCCCGCACCTTCCGTCGCGAGGTACCCTCCAACCGAGTGTCTCCTGCGACCTTGTAGAGGTATTGTGTAGAACACCTCCTCACGTTCTTGAGGGCCGTCCGAAGTCACAACGGTCGCGCTGATTTTGCCCTTCCTTCGAACAACATGACTTGTAAATAATTATTGTTTTCAACTCATAAGTATGTTAGTAGTTTTAATTGTTAAACCTAATGATTATTTAATTATAGGTTGAAATATTTACTATGTAAGCTTACTTTATACGTGGTGCAGTGAAAGTGTGTCTCATGTCAGTAGGAGCACAGTCCCCAGGCCTCGGCTGACCCTTCAAGAATGCTTCGGCTTGCTCAGGCTCCCTCGCAGAAAGCGATCTAAGCAGAGCCCGAAACTCCTTTCTTCTTGGACTCTCGGGTTCCCTTTTCCGAGGAGAGCCCAAAGGCCGTATCGAGTCCGGCCAAACGCGACTCGGTGCAGACCTCGAGTAAGGCTCCGAACTGGATGCGGGAGATTCTGCGCCATCGGTGACATTTTTGTCGGGCAATGCAAAATAAGACGGATTATCTGAAACAAACAATAATTTGTAGAAAACCAGTCGAATTTGAATAAGATTAATGGACGCAACTAACGGCGCGAACTCGCAAGATAAATGATCGTTTACCAAGAATCATGGCGGCACAGGGCGGCGTCGCACAGTGGCCACCGCTCGGCGACTGTGCCTTGCGGGAATTATTCAATAACGCCAATGAACTAACGGCTCTCCATTACGTCCAGTGCGGGCCGAGTAGAGCAACCTACTTTTGAAAGCCGGAAAATACGAATTGAAGGCAATCTTCTAGCCCGCCCTGCCACTCCGTGAGATGTGGACGGATGGTAGGCGGACTACTAGCATAAAACAAACGAACGACGTGCGATGTCCCCAATCACACAATGATCCAAAGGAATGTGGATACCTACCTACACGAGTCAAGAATTAGCATGTAATTGCATGATTTAACATAAATAAAATCTTAATTAAATTCGATTAAGCAGATTCCTTTATAAAGCACACGTTACATTCCTGCATGTAAAGTTTTAGGTTGCGACCTAGACAAAAAGCAGAGCAATGTTTATGTTAATAGTATATCTTAATTTGTCAAAGTAATTCATGAAATATAAACGATGGTATTCAATAGTATTAAAGTCCCCACAGTCAGTTGCGGTGTAGTTGGTTCAAGTACAGTCAATAATTAAGAAGGATAAGAAAAACACTATTAACATATTTTTTAGAAATTGCTGTGCCCGCATGTGCGAAGTATCCATTTTGGGGTCGAGGGCGGAATAAAAGCCGCGACCCTGGGAACATGTGCCGAACACAAAAACAGCCACAAACAATAGAGTTGGACTCTACCAGATATTTAATACAACATACACTTCTAGCATAATAGTAACTGTACTTGGTGATATATTGACAGTAATTAATCTATTTTACAGGACTATGTTTTTTTAGGGTTACTATGTTTTTTTAAAATTATTAAGTTTTGATTTTTGATTTCCAGATTAGATCTAAATAACTGTGTAGAGAACAGATATTAAGATATTTAAAAATAAAATTATACGTCGCTTATTCAGTTATGAGTACGAGAACAAGCCAACATCTGTTATAAATCTAGTATGAACAATTTAAGCATCCGTCTTGTGATTCAGACAAAAATTCTTGGAAAGTAAAATATGTTCCAATCAAGTATTTTTGGTAAAGCTAAGATCTACCTACGTGATGGTTATGATTGTGTTTTTTATTTGAGCTTATTTAATAGTTTTTTTTAAATCTATAAGTAAGTAAGTACCTAAATTATTGGTGAAATGTAACATAACAGATAAGTAGCTAAATTCAAAAATATTTTTCTAACAAATAAATTTACAAGTATTAGGTACATTGCAGTAAGTTGACTGGTAATAATATTAGATCAGCCAATAATACACTTACAATTTAATGTGACATGACTTCAAATCGGTCTGGTATCTACTACTAAGCATCTACAATATTAGCATCCGAGACATCACTATGCAGCAACACTCTTTGAATATGATATTGCATATTATTTCATATCTTTTTCTACAGTCTGTTGAGTAGGTAGCATAGATTAAAAATGTGTAGGTAGGTACTTATCTGCAGATAAGTCTAATTTAACTGAGAAGTTGTCTGTAACTACCTCAAGGTATAACTGCATGGTTATGCTTAGGTACTGAATACACAATATATTATTATTAAGCACCTACCAAGTACTTATTACGTTTTAAATCAAAATATACACACACATTAAGTGTCCACTATTATAATTTATTAGTAAAATAAAGTATTCGAATAGTAGGTACAGTTTAGAATATCAAGCAACTTTAATTCATTTTCAAGCCAAAACCAACTAATTGGTAAAATACGAAAATGACACGAATAAAAGCAATCTGTCTTATTTTGAAATAAGTTTACCTACTCTACAGGGAGCTTTGGGAAGTCACTAATCCTATGTGCATATCACTTAAAGATTCCCTAAAATACCATACTATTAAAAGATTAACTAGTTGATACTCGTACCTATAGTTAAATCGAAAATAAATTATCGAAACGAATTAAAATGCTTTAGATTAACAATTAAAACACAGAATCTGATTAAAATACCGAAAAATCCCAACAACTCGGCCGAAGTTAATAAACCAAACAAAATTACAAAAGTTTCAGCTGCCCCTAAACAAGATAAGGCGGGCGGGCGGCCGCGCGAACTTTCATAATAAGCTCGGTCATATCACATAAACATATAAACTATGTTGTTTATATCCAATATTACAAGTCAAATAGTAAGTCTTACTTGTAGCACGGAGACAATAGTCGAACTGGGGTCCCATGTTTGAGTAGATCACCAAATACACACTAAACACGACACATCCCGTCGAGTGCGCGGCGGGCTCTGCGCGCGTCGCTCTCAGGGAAGCGCCCGCGCAGGTGCTCCGGGATAAAGCGAGCAGCTCAGCGCACACGTGCGGGCTTTCACGAGGAAGCAGAGCTTTCATAGCACGCGCGCTCAGGAAACGTCTCTGGTACTTTCAAAATCTTTCCCAAACCTACTCGAATATAACCCCTATGTCAGTTATAATAAGATTCGTCTGCTTCTGGGCGCGGAGACTGTATTTATTGTATATAGCGCTGTGCATCCGTTTCGGTAGCTCGCTAGGCGTTATGTTTGTAAATAAACGCCGTACATTGTTGATGTTTGCTGACGTTCATTTATATTCGCAGCTGGTACAGTTTCGCCTAGTGAGGGTGCTCGTGAAATTTCGTACAGTTTTAGTCTGAAAAGGAATGGGAACACCGCGGTTTCATTTAGAATCACGAGGTGGATGAAGGTGTTTTTTTTTAACTAGGTATTTTTGTGCAAAGAAATGTGCATCAGAATTATATGATGCACGCACGTCGAACATTGAGAGCTAAATATACCTACCTATGCATGAACTGTTTTTAGTCACGGAGAGAATGAGCTATCGGTTTACCAAAGTTAATAAAGTCAGCATGCAATCGTGCATGTTAACATATTACATTTTCAATCTCCACTTTCCAGTTCGGTCGAAAAATGAGAACCGTGACGTGGGTGGTATTCTGAAAACGATCGCTTACAAATGGCGAATGTGTCACGAAACATTAAAAACCTACTCGAATTCTTTAAATTAAAATTCAAAACAAAAAAATACTTTTATTAATTAGCTGTGGTATACAAAATTAAACTTTTGATAATCTAAAATCCTACGGACTACGAGTACTACTCTTATAAAGCAACAAAATAATAAGTGTTGTAGTTGTTGTGGTATATCTTAAAAATAAAAAAATTTTACATAGTAACCTAATTATATAAAAATGGTTGTAAATAATATAGATCGGCTAAAAACTAAAAATTCTAAGATTATTTTTTATCGAAATTGGGTAACTGCACCATATTTAGTCGTGTTTACGTTGGAGAAATACCCCAAAGTACTAGTATAAGTACATGGTATTCAAAATTGGGCAGTTCTCTAAACCACGTGATTATCTGTTTTTAACCGACTTCAAAAAAGGAGGAGGATCTCATTTCGTCGGAACCTTTTTTTTATGTAAGTTCATCGATCATTCGTTACTACGTTGACCGATTTCGTTAATTATTTGTTTTGTTTGAATGGTATATAATACTTTCAGAATGGTCCCATGTATTTTTTTTAAATTCTGATGGTGGGATCTATAAGAAAATCATCAAACATAGCATGAACTCCGTACTACGCCAACTGATTTTAGTATCTATCTTACCTAATATCTTTGCCAAATGTGAACCGATTTTGATGACTTTTGTAAAATGAATAGCTTATACTTTAAAGATACTAGTTATAATAAAAAATTGCAGAAAAAAATATTCACCCCTAAGGGTGGAAAAATAGGAAATGAAATCGGTGTTCAGCAGTTAAATTATGTTTGCACTCGTTAGATTTGTTTTGATTAGGATTTATCACTAAAATAGATGAAATAAATTAATTTTATTTTAAAAAAAACCTGTAAAAAATGGTGCTTCATACAAAGTTACAAACTAACACACTAAATTCGATTTCGATATAGTAAAAGCTATTGTAAGTGTGCATAGATATTTCTATAGTATTATAAAAAACCAACTTCAAAAAACTAAAGCGCTAAAAATAATCTAAACACTTGTACCTAATCAGTTACTTTTGGAGTCGGTGCAAACGAAAACATAGAATCTCTCATCGGCTGGCACCGACTCCAAAAGTAACTGATTAGGTACAAGTGTTTAGATTATCGAAATCGAAGATCGAAATCGAATTTAGTGTGTTAGTTTGTAACTTTGTATGAAGCATCATTTTTTACAGGTTTACCCTAAAACTTACTGCGCATTGTGAGGTGTTCTATTACATTATGAGGCAAACATAAGATATTGATATTTTGTTGCCCTATCCTTAGAACAAAGTCGACTGACACGAAGATTGGGTTCTGTTAGTGGAAGTAAAAAAAATATGCCAGATGTCGGGCGACTGTGTTTACACGCATCTTAAAACAAAGCTCACTTGTGCTACACATTGACAAAGGGCGAGCATTGGTCGGAGACAGTGCTTGGCCAGTAAAGACTAAATAACCGATGTTTAGGTACTTAATAATAAATCAAGTTAACATGTCGTTTTAAAAAGCTTTATGTAGATACATTTGTCAATTAATGTGTCGGATTTAAAATGATAATGTGCTATTTCTAGAAGATAAGCTTTGTGGCTTTTTCGTATATAAGTTTACAAGCAGCTTGAGACGTATCATCATCATCATCATCATTTCAGCCATAGGACGTCCACTGCTGAACATAGGCCTCCCCCATTGACTTCCAGATTGGCCGGTTGGAGGCGGCCTGCATCCAGCGTCTTCCTGCGACCTTTACCAGGTCGTCTGACCACCTTGTGAGTGGACGTCCTACGCTGCGCATTTCATTTGAGACGTATAGTGTATATCAATTTTATAGTCTAACGATGCAAAATCAGTCTATCCAATGCTTGGATGAATCTCTACTAAAGTACCAAATCTACCGATATTTTACTACGGTCTACCTATAAGAAATATATATATTTACAGGCGTAGACAAAGGAAAAATAAGTTCTTTACAGGTAAACAACAGTACCTACCTACTAGAATTTGGATCGTGAGACGTCTCGTGTGTAGAATCTCGGTACTTTTTCTAAATTTAACTGTCCCGGGTCCCGAGCCTTGCGGGTCGGGACAGACATCCTTGTCGAAATCAAACACAATAAAACCTACATCTGTTGAAAACGATGCTCTGCTTGTCGGGAGGCATTATTACTAAAAACAGGAACAGATTGTTGGACAAAGTTATAAATGCTTTATAGATTTTTGAAAAACTTATTTTATTGATTAGCAGTATGATTACTAATTGTGTAAGTCTGCTTAATATTTGGTTATATATATGATATAATAATAAACCTAGCATCAGTCTCACACAAAAATAGGAAATTATTATCTGTAGGTACCTATACTACCTACTTACTGTGTTTTTGTGATAAGAAAATAAAGACATTTATTTAATCTTTTTTTTTATCATATACTTTAGGCATAGGTAATATTCGTTCGCGTGGTCTTTTGTGTATTCATAAATGATCTTCTGCGCAACAATTTAATTTTTTTTCCCAACCTTCTCCTGACAACAATTTACACAACATAAAAATAATTAGCGAAATTGTTCCATCCGATCACGCGTGATGCGATGACTAAGGGAAATAGAGTCATTTTTATATTATAGGTAAGTAGGTACATACTTCCTAAAAACTTTTAATTTCACCCACGTATACCTATACAAATTACATAAGTTATTTTTGGAGTCGTTTTGGTAGTGTCACTCTACCTACCACCATGTTATTAATTCGCCGAGCACCGTCACAATACTAGTTACACTGACCGTATCCCTATTATCTTATAGAGTTATAATTTAGGAATGTTAATTACTTAGTGTTCGTGATTTAATTTCTGTTTCCTTAGTAAACGTTGTAAGCATAGCAGCAGGCAGATTACCTACGTATTTTTTAAGGTTCCATACGACTTTTTATTCAAGCAAATAAAAAGTTGTAATAAAAAGAACTTGCAGGTCAAAATCCGTGCGATATTCCCGGAATGCAGGCGGTTTATTTTCGCGGGCACTCTCACCGTGTGTTGATTAAAATCCCTCCTTAGTCATACGGTCACTTTATTATTTTATTTTAATATCGTACTGATGTATTAATAAAGGATCTGCCCTGCATTTATACTTAGTTAGGAGGAACTTAGTGTGTTGTGAGGTAAAATGCTAAAAGAAGTGCGAATTACCAGAGAAAATATTTGATCAATATAATTAGTTTAAGGAGAAAAGATTATAGTGAGTGGGCTGCTTGGATAGATGAAAAAAAAACGGAGCATTACGTAGTTTTGCTTGGATTAACGGTTTAGTACACGTAAACCTCTTAATCAATACGTCATTGAAATACAGATTCGCCTAATTAAAAGGACTAGGAGGGAAAGTTACTACTTTAATGCTACAAGGTAGAGAATTATAAATTAGTAGAGTTCAGGTTTCCTAAATAATGAAAATCAGCATTCAATTAATTCCGGCACCTAAAATAGAAGTGACATCAACTTGAAAAACCATGTATATTTTTTTAAATATGATAAATATTTTTGAAGATGCGTTGTAGCAATTGTAACGGTTTCAAAGTAAGAAATCATCATTTTCAAGTTATGTTACGAGGTTTTAAACCCAAATCAATTTAGAAAAAACAAACGTTTTCTAAATTGTCCCGAACCGGGGATCAAATCCGGAACCCCATTGGGTCTTATTTTATTTATTTATTGTGATGTAAAATATTATACTATGTAACTACTTGTAGTTAATAGATCTGACATGATAATTACTAAGTTCAAAATTATTATATAGTGTCGATTTAAAAAAATAAGATATTACTTACCCATATTACTAGGGCGAATGAGTTCAACCAAGTGTAAACCATAATATAGGCACTTAATATTACTTAAAGGAATCAAAATGTTGGGTGTGTACAGTTAAAACAATATTGTTTACCAATTACTTAAGTATTATGTTTCCTACTTAGTTCAAAAGTATTATCTAGCTATACGTATTTATAAGTACTCTAGTAATAAATAGTACACCACAGCCTGTCGACACGCTTTGGAAGATAGAGCAAATTGAGTGGATACAAACGGAAATGGCCAATTGTATCCACGCCGTCGTCAGTCGTCCTACTGGACAATACCCATCTTTGTATGTGTAATAAGCGTTCATTACGTCAATCGTACATAAATATACATTTTTTTAAATGCAGCGTGTGTGTGCTATGCTCGGTGTTTCTTTGCGAAATCGAAACGAAACAAAAAAAAGTCGCTGACATAACCCGACGGATAAATCGCAATCAATTAAATACTATTGTTTCTTTAATTAGTGGCGAAACATGATACACAACTGTCTCATCCATTTGCGAAATTATACGAATTATTAAACGAAGCCAGCTCCGAATTGGTATAAACATTAATTTAGGTTTAATACATACACATATTTATATATACTTTCAGCAGGTTAGCTAGGCTATAATGCCAGTTATCTCTACCAAATGTTGATAGCGCTAACAAGGTAGGAGATAAAACGATTTGATGAACCTACAAGTATGTATTTTACCAATTAGTACGGTTTTTATTTTTATAAAAGAGAAGCTTAAATAACCGTTTTCATAAAAGGTTAGCTTTTCCCTATAATTATATAAGCAATTATAAAAGACCCAACTTAAAAACAACAACTGTGTATTAAATACCTACCTACATCGATTTTGAAACTTGGGTTTTTATGTTACATTTTATGTTTATGGTTAGTAGGTTGACCTAGTTATATTGATGATTTTACACTTATGCAAACATCTTCCTATCAGATACTCGGTGATGATGCTTTCCAGAAAGCTTTCAATTTGACCAATTTCTGTTTAATTTCAAATCCAAAGTTCATCGACCATTTTGTATCAACAGACAGATCCCAGACTCGTGTATGATAAAGTAGATTATCGACTCACGGCTTTCAAATTAGGATATTGTAAACACCTTACTTACTTAAACATGTTAGATCATACCCAAGAAAATTTTGAACCCAAAGTAAATTTATTTTGCTATAAAACTCCTTGCCCACTTGCCTAAAGTCGTCATTGGAATATCTTTTATCTACTATCATCATTTGAAGAATTGCAATTATCCGTAGAGTGGGTTAATTACTTAGTTATATAAACGTGGAAAACTTCTAAATAATGCATTGTCTAATGTCGTTAAATTGGTGTGAAAATACTACCTTCCTACGGTTTATTATGCAAATAGCACAATGTTTTAACGACGAAGTTATTAATATTGTTATTGTTCAGCGTCGTTCATATGTTTCTGTATCTAGCGCTATATAATAAAATGTCACTGGATATTTGCATAATTTTTGTCTTAGCTAGTTTATAGTTTATATGAAAACAATGAATAATAAACGTGTGATTGCTATGCTGCCTTACTTGAAGGTGGTACATTTGGCGCGAATAACTGTACGCTGCTCGCAGCTTGCTGGCGAGGCGCATGCAAGCTGCACAGCAATTATCAGGTTAATGTAATACAGTTTCGTGTGAGAACAGTTTAGTAAACATGGAAATCAATTATTACTGAAAACTTACCAGGTTAGATACCTATCTAATTGATTGAGAAAGTGGATAATGTGATATCTCGATAAATGTCCACTGCTGGACATAGGCCTCCCCTATAGAACGCCACAGCGAGCGGCTCTGGGCCGTTTGCATCCAGCGGCTGCCCGCAACCTTGACAAGATCGTCAGTCCACCGCGTGGGAGGCCTGCCCACGCTGCGTCTTCCAGTTCGTATTCGCCACTCGAGAACCTTTCTTCCCCAACGGTCGTCGGTTCTGCGAGCGACGTGGCCTGCCCACTGCCACTTTAGCTTTGCAATTCTAAAAGCTATGTTGGTAACTTTGGTTCTTCTATACAAATAAATGATATAGCCACATCAAATTAAGCCGAATAAGGGCAATCAGGGGAAATGAATCGTGTAGTTTTGAAAATTGATACAGTTATAACTTAAGGTGTAAAGTGTACAGAACAGTCTATTCACACATAGAGTAAGAGTAAGAGAGATAACAACATGATAGATAGATACTCTTTATTGCACACCATACAAGTAAATTACACATCAACATGTTTTTTAAGATCTTAGCAATTTATAGCAAGCATAAAGTGCCAAATGTTGTTTTTTTAAATATTTTAATTCGGGTTAAAGGTCCCTGTTTGCTAGTTTTTGCTAAAGGACCTTAGAACAGCTCCCACCCTTGAGACCTGTATGTTCATCTAGACAACTCAAGGTATAAGTTTACCAATTTAAAAAAAAACACGAATTTTTTCCCTTGATTAAAACCAAGGGAAAATATTCGTATTAATTCGTATTCGTAATAAATTAATTTTCTCAGAATAATTAATATCTTATAATGTTATAATATAATATGATGGTAACCTACTTACCCTTAGGTAATGCTATTAGGTAGGAATAAGATAACCAGTAAATGTAAATAAGTTAATCTGACTGAAATGGAACCTAATACTTCAAAGACATTGCTTAAGGACCTAAAATTATTTTGTCTTTGATTCCTCTAAGACTGAAAGCATAAAAGCTTTGAGTTCATAAAGCTTTTTATAAAAACGATGAGGTAAGTAACGAGTTTTTCTTTTCTTCTGTTATCTTATTTAAATACTTGAATACTGAAATAGAGGTTACGAAGAAAGACTGAAAAACCAAGTGATCACTAGGTCGAGTCGAATAAAGTAGTTCTCAAAAATCACATACATATTTATTTTGTGCTACAATAAAAGGGATATCGTTTTTGATTATCCACTGTTTGATAAGTCTTAGGTCAATTTTGGATTATTATATAAAGAGTTTTTTAAATTAACAATATGAGATTCTGGATAGTCCATCTCTAAATTGACAATTTTAAAAGCTTATTTATAGAATACTAACCCAGAAAAAATAAACAAATTTTATTTTGACCTCCATCCACCAACGCAATAATGACACACCTTCAGAGTAGATATAAAAGATAGTTAAAATTAGATGTAGTAGTCGGTTCTGCGTATGTAGAGTATAGTTTTGGGAGGTGAAGTACTTACATTCGCGTATTAAAAATTATTCTGAATCTGTATCTAAACATAAATCTGTACAAAGTTTTATCTGCATCACTTTTCTGCCTAGCAACAAAAAAGCTTCGCAAATTCGTTTGACGAACTAGACTCTACCTTACAAATTACCTACAACATACGTTAGCAAAATAAATTGTATGCAGAAAAGTTTTGTTTTGTTTTTTTTTTTTCAATTATTAGACTTGGAAATGCACTTGTTTATAGTATCTACAAAAAAACCAAATACTGCTACATGGACCCCTTAAATTGCTGTTAGTGCCATGCAGATTCAACTGAATCCATTGAAGTCACATCACAAAAGAACATATTAAGGTTTAGAAACACAATCGAGCAGCGTACCCCCGAGGCGATTAAATGAATCTCGACAAAAAATTAGAGGTTGACAAACTTTCGGTGAAGACACGGGGCGAATAGGAAATGTGGGAACGTAGCTCGGAGCATTGTTGTTAAGCATTCATATGCCAGCGCTCACCCATCGCCGGGACATCCGCTGCTACTTCCGCTGCCAAAGATGGTGGATCTTGCGGCGTCTAGTTCGTTGACAGTCACTACCGACCTCTAATACACCAAAACATGACTGCACTATTGTTTATTGTCGATAGCACGCGCGAGTTGCGTTGCGCGGGCGCACGGCCGGAGAGGCCGGTGAGTCTCGTGAACTTGCGTTCAGCGCGTCTTCTGAGCTATTTTTGATGCAAAAGCGTGTTGGGACGCCAATGTCTAGAGCATGCACGGAATATGCAATGTCGTCAGCCTTCGTCGTGTTCGCACGAGAGAGCCGACTTCTTCAGATCATAATTTGAGGACAAACGAAAGATAAAAGAGGACCTATACACTTGGGCATGCAAGTCTATAGCATATAATTGCAATATTTTTTCGATACTGATTAAGTATAGTACTACTTACTCTCAAATTAAGTGTCAATCGTAGATCACAAATATTGACGTCTAATAAGATAGCAAACGCAATAAGTTAAAAATAAACTTCCATAGTCCTGAGGCCCGTAATTTAACAGGAGTCTCAATCCAGTGTCGATTCGCTCCCAGTAACATATAACCATCTAAAAATGTATTCCCGTAAACCCAAAATATGCAATTGTAGTTCGTAATGCAACTGAAAATGAAAGAAACCACAATGAGGTACTTATATTTTTCTTGTTCTAATTTCAGTCGTATTGGGATAGTTTTGATAGTAAGTATTTCGTCAAAAAAGTTTACGAGAATACCGTTTTAAATAGTAATGTCACTGAGAACGGATTGACACTGGAATGCGAATACTGTTAAATCACGGGAATCGGGCTTCTGATCCTATTTTTCTTCGCGTTTTTTATTTTTAATTTTCGTATGCAAGATGAAAATTTGTAAAACAGATAATAAATCCCAATCTCTATAAAGATAGATTATAGGATAACGAAAGGACCGGCTGCAACCGGCCTTAAGAACTACCTAGGTTTGTAGGTAGATAGCTAGCTAGTCGAGGTTCAACCTCGAAATGAATTTTATCAACACTCATTCTTCTATTATATTACGTTTGTTATTTAACTACCTTACCAAAATGCCCTTGTTAATAGAAAATAGGTAACTAGAAAATAGTGAGGGGAAAGCACTTTGGATGTTGCTGTCGTGATTGGAGTACCTACTACCTGTTGATTCTGCTGCCACTTTTGCGTCTCTTTAAAATACTATAATTCAAAACATCTAAAAAAAGCCTAATCATCAGTGTAGATACTTACATAAGTGCTCTCGGCGCTAGCCCAATACATTGTCCCGAAGCAGTAGTAGAAAAAAAAACAGGACGGGTATTGGTTTTTTACATCCGTTCGCCAAAAAAACCAAATTTATGACGAAAAATATTTATTATTTTTACACACAAAAACAGGTTACCTACATATTTGTTTGTAGGTACATGTAGTGTTAACAGAATATGTAGAGCTGGTGTAGCTTCAGCATCTTTTGCTATGCTGTAAATTAAAACATTATAAGTAAGTAATTTAAGTACCAACGTAGGTATTCACAGAATGTCCCATTTGAATGGGACATGAACGAATTAAAGTATTTTTAAGATAAGTACTTACTTACATGAGTTAGGAAATTTGCTGGCTGAACGCTTAGTTTTGTTTTAAAATTTTAGCAAAATTGTATTCTTAGAATAATTTATAAACGATGTTACTTTTCATAACATTTTTTTTAGGTTGAAACAATACAAACGTTAATAAAGAGGCTGTATTTCATAGCACACCAATTAAAAAAATTCAATCCAATTGTAGATTCATGAAAAAAAAGATGAAAACGAAACCTAAAATTAAGCATTTTGGTTAAATAGTATAATAATTTCTTAAGATCTCTAAAATTTCTGTTGTATTTTGTGCCTCTGAATTTAACAAAAATACAGTTATAAAAACGAATAGATACTTAATTTAAACACTAAAGAATAAAATTTAGCAAATGAAATGATCTAGTTTAGCAGTCCTTACAATTATTAACTTTAAAAAATTGAAAAAAAAATAAAGCGTAGTGCGCAGTAGAGCTACTATGGCCTTGTTTTCAAATTGACCGCCTAAAGTCTCAGACAACGATCGATTTCACTCGCTTGCACTAACGTTCAGAAGTCGTGTCTCCACAAAGAAAAGAGTAAGAAGGTAGTTTTTTATTTATTATTTTTAATGGGCGATTTACTTAAATGTTAGGATTGAGTTTATCGTAGTCATCACTACTTTACATATTGTAAAAAAACAATGTATATGGAACTAGCTTAATAAAACAAAGTTCACCTTGAGCAACTCCAATACGGTTTCTAAACTGGGTGTCCCTATCGATCGAACATTAATAACCATTCACTCATTCGTTCATAGTGTTGGTAACTACTATTATAAAACACGTTACTATAGTGTGCAAATATGCTGGCCCCGTTAGGTACCATAATTAACAGCATTACCTACTTCTAGAGTAGGGTTGGGAACGTAACTATTTTTTTATTTTTTACACAAACAATGGTTTGATGTTTTTGATGTATTGTGTGAGTTCAGTCCAAACAAAATCACAACTAACGATTAAAAAAACATAGTATCTTTGAGCTATGTAAAATGTAGACATATGGTGAATTTTAAATCGTTCATAACCCAGAAAAAAAAAAAATGTTATAATTAAAAAATAAAAAATATGTCGGATACTTTATACTCCGCCACTGACTACATTATCTGCACTACCTCAAGGTTGACTGGTAGAGAATGTTGTATAGCATTAAGTCCGCCAATTGTAAGTACTTGTGCAATAAAGTTTAAATAAATAAATAATTGATTTCGAAGTTGGCCATAAAGTACCTACAAAGTTTTTAAAGATATCAGCAGCTACAATTTATGCATTATTTTGATTATCCTGTAGTAAATAAGTAATGTAGAGTGGAATAAGCAAATTCTAAATTTAAGGGAGATTCCATAAATATTAGAAATTTCTTACTTAAAGAAAGCATAATTATTTTTGCAAATAAGTAAAATTACGTTTAGATTAAGAAAACTATTAGCCTGTAATTGAACTAGCACAAACGTGAAATACTTTTTACCGTGTACAAAACCAGTAAACCTTATAGCTTTATCAATAATCTGAATTTAATTTTAATAACAAACTGGATAATCATTTTTCATATAAAGAAAGCATCATTATTTTTGCAAATAAATAAAATTACGTTTAGATTATGAAAACTATTACCCTGTAATTGAACTGGCACAAACGTGAAATACTTTTTACCGTGTACAAAACCAGTGAAACCTTATAGCTTTATCAATAATCTGAATTTAATTTTAATAACAAACTGAATAATCATTTTTTATTTACAATAATAATCTCATAATAATACTTGCTGCACTAGCTGAATGAATGAACCAGGTTTGTCTTTGTGTGCTTATACGAATGAATGAAAGTGGGTGAATTAGAATACTACACAATACTCACACACGCTTAGCGTTAGTATCTGTTGGGGTTTCGCAAGGGAGGGTCGTGAAAATGACTGGGGTGGATGAAATACTAAATTATCAACGAAATCCGGACGACGATTATTACGCACTGCTGGGATGTGATGAAAATTCATCTGTAAGTTAAGCCTTCTAATATTTTGTTAATACAGTTAACTGTTTAATAATAACTAGATGGATGTTGGCTTGATTTTGAAAACTCTATCGATTACATTGCTCAGTGACCTTAATATTTCCGAGTCTTTTAGAGTTGACCTACATAACATTCTTTCTTTTCCTCGTTTTACGTTTATGATTGTGATTGTTTTCATTTCTCAAATTATGTTACTACAACGCCAAGCTTCAACACTAGGAAAATCCCGTAATAATTATTACCTGTTTGTTAGTGCGTCATTAAGTTAGCGCGTTCATTTAGTTTCATTGGTAAAGGGAAATTACTTAAAACATTTTTTAAACCGAGACGATAAATCACGATGATGTTAATTCATTTCAGATTGAGCAAATTACAGCCGAGTATAAGATTCTGGCCCTGCAACATCACCCTGACAAGAATAATGGTGATAAAGATGCCGAAGCAACATTCCAAAAATTAAAGGTCAGCCTTAATTCGACATATTATGTTGTTGTTACTGATACTGATACAAAATAATACTACTTCATGTACTTACATTGTGGAAAAAATCTGAAATGGAAATTTTTTTGACTACAGGTGTTCTTTTCCAGACAACCAATGCATGCCTAAAAATAAATACGGAGAATATGAAATTTATACTTATGATGAAAGGTGTCGTATTATTTTTCAGATAAGTACATAAATTAGCAGTTAAACGCTTGTGGATACTGGTGTTTTGTAATTTCGATAGATTTTATTTTGCTTCCAATCAAAAAAATCAAAATATAGGGTACCGTTAAAGATTTTTTTTAAAAATTTTAGCAAGATTTTATTAAGGTGACGGATAAGGCAAGTGACCTTGAGCATTTGGAGTCGACTTGCGCGACATCTATTACGTGCCTAAGATAGTACAAATGCTTCTCGCAGACTAAACATCCATCCTTTGCGCTCCTTAGCAAATAGATGATCATTACGAGCAAAATATCCGCTAATGGAAAAGTAGGCGCTAAGAGTGAAATCCATTAAAAATCTTTATATAATTCTTGATTTGTTGACTATTTGATAAAAAAACAACCTAAAGGCACGAATGTTATAAATAACTAAACCAACTTTGAAATTAAACAAAAACGTCGTTTATAATATAAATGTGTACAAGCTCGCGATATTCGCGGTCTTTGAAATATTTTTTAGTGTTTAAAAGAAATAATTACTAGTATTTAGATACAACAGGAAAATCTTCAACATATAAGTTACATGATATATTAATTTCCACGTCCTATATCGAGTATTTTCGCCAGTAAACTTGTGCAAAAACACCTCTTTTAATGTCTCCTCTCTTATCCTCTCTTACCCTGCGCCTTAATGGACGAATTTGAAAAAAGTCGCTTGTCTAAGCTAGAAAGGAATAACTGAAAAACTAACAGCATGTATTTTATTTTACTTTAAATTTGGAGCAACCAAGTAAATAAGAATAAGAATATTTATTTGCAAAAAACATGGTAAATGTATGTCTTATAAAGCATAAAATATGAACATTCGTGTTTTGCTAATTCACATTAGCATGTAAAATTTTGCAATAAATTAAAATAAAAAAATTACCTGTAAAATGATGAATTAAAGGACGAATTTGGAAAAAGATACTTGTCTGAGCTAGAATGAAACAACTGAAAAACAAACATCCTCTTTAACTATTTCCCACTGCAATAAAACTACAAAGTCTACTTCTAACAATATCTTACGCAATTGCAACGACAAAAAAGGGCATTAGCGCATGCTATCTAGCAGATAGATAGATACGAAATACTTACTAAACGAGTAATAAGTATGAGCAAATATACATATATATATACATATAAAACATACTAATTTATTAATTTGTTTGCTAATAGGAAGCAAAGGAGACCTTGTGCGATCCGGCCAAGCGGGCCCTGTACGACAAGTGGAAGCAGAGCGGCATCGCCATGGGCTACAAGCAGTGGCTGGGTATGAAGGACCACGTCCAGCAGTCTATGCACTGGTCCAAGCCCAACACCAAGGACCGCATGCTGGAGGGCGAGGCCAAGGCATCGGGGCCGTCCAGCCTCGGCCCGAGCAACTCCGCCGCGCGCCGCGCTTCCGAGGGCGGCGCCGCTCTCTGGGGACGCTGGGGCGGCGGCAACCAAGAACCCCCATCTGAAGTCATCTCCAAATTCCGCAACTACGAAATCTAAAGTTGCCCATTATCCTTTTCAAACACAATATGTTGAGTTAGGTGCGTTACCTACTTCGTTTTTGTTATTAAAATAAGAGGTTATTTGTGCCCTGACCTCTTAAAAAAATATTATTTAATAGTCGGCGAACATACTTACGTAAAATTTGATATCAGTGTCGAATATTATAAACAATGTACCTTACCTTGTCACAATAACATTATTGTGATATTATACCAGGCTGTTAATATCAATTGCCATTAAATTTATTGATGTTTTTAAATCTTAAATTAAGTGTAATTAAAATTAAAATTAATGTTAAGTATGGATAATTAGTTTTAATGCGGCACAATATTCATCAAGTCAGCTCAGAACGTTAACTCGAATGTAACTCGGTATCTACTTTTGAAATTTTCAGTGTTTGATGTAATACTAAGTGTATCATGTATTCTGTTATTCTTAGCGTAAGTGTCGACGTTAGGCGCCCGAGTTCCGTGTGATGGTAGTGTTTAACACTTGTAGTCTACCCCTAGACGTAAGCTATGCACATTCCTGATAAAACTTATGAGTCTGATTAAACATTTCTGCTGTAGAACAATATGTTAGAAACTATTTAAGAATCTCTATGATGTTTTGAAGATTATATTTTTGAATCCTATTTTATAACTATTTATCATACTGTAAGTATATTATTTTAATGAAATGGAGGATATAATGGATATTGTTGTGAGATGTATACAGGGTATAGCGAGGCAGGCAGGAGGACTGTTTTTATTTATTATCCTTGGCCGATCAACTTTCTAATACTTTTTACTGACTGTTCCGATATAGGTGTTGTGTTCCCCGACTCTATAGTTACGTAGTATTATAGGATATTATGTGTTAAATGTTTGATCAGTATTTACTTTGGATGTTTTAAATGTATTACATAAATGTTACATGTAGTGAATTATAAAATTAAATGTTTATGTCGATGAGAATCTCTTTAACAAACACAATGCCAAAGTAATCATGATGTTTTTACTTTTGACGTGATTAACCTGTAAAACAATAAAAGCTCAATAAAGAGTTGTTGTTTATTTTACCAAATTCTTAAGTTTTGGTTTAATAACGTTTAGTTCTATGATTCCCTAGGTAAAACTTAAGCTGACTACACTTGCACGATAGCTGACCTTAACAGAGCGACACAAAATAAGTTGCCAAGTTTTGGTAAAAGTCCATTTAGACTCGCTAGTCGCTATTGACACAACAGAAGGAGAAGATAAAGTACAACTGTTACAACTATGCATGTTGGATAAAATAAGTTTAACAGAACTTGATACAAACTTAAAAGTTTGAGCTTGAAAGCGCGCAATGTAAACTTACACCGAAGAACAATAAATATTAGACTTATTTATTGGAGCTTAGTTAGTAGGTAAGCTAAGTGGATATCATTGATTGGTCAAAAATACGAACAAAGAAGTACGTACCTACTAAATATGATTTGATGCATTTTATAACGTGACACGCATGAAATCTGGGGTATTTCAAACAAACTGCAACTGCAAACTGTATTTGTTTTATGACTCAAGCGGTTCACCTTGATATTAAACCTAAGAAGGCAGGTAAGTATTTTAGACATTATTAATACTGAGTACCTACTTAAGTACCTAAGTACTTCAGTTAATATTCCTAACTTACAGGACCCGGGGCGAACTTCGTAATGCCAATAAAAGTTGTCTTTCTTTATATTTTTTCACCTTTTAAACCTTCCTTGGACTTCTACGAATAGTTCAAAACCAAAATTAATTAGCTAAATTGGTTCAGCCATTCATGAGTTTTTGTAAGACTAACAAACGTCAATTTATTTTTATATAAAAAGATTATTATAAATAATAAAAAGATTATTATAAACCGCAATAACTAAATGAGTTTGTTAAAAGTAATAATCATAATGTATGCCATAACGTTACGAAGGTCCACAGTAGTGTCCGACCGAAACTGGTTTTTACGACCGAAACCGAAACCGAAACTGAATTTTGGCGACGGTCTCAGTTTCGGCCGAACCCGAAACCGAAACTTCCTTATAAGGATTACGTTTTGAGAGAAAAATAAATAAAACGTTATTATAATCAGTCAGTTTTATTTTATAATCTTTAAATCACATAGCTCTGCAGTCTTTGACATTTTCACTTATTGATAAATCAATTCAAAATCAACATAACCTCTCATTTAAGGAAATACTTTAAAATAATTTAATTTACTCATTTAATTATAATATATTATACTATAAGTGTGTTAATTTTCCAAAAAAAGAACAATTAGGTACGTAGGTATCTAACTGTACTTGCCACTTGGATAACTTGGTAATAATGATTAAAATGATTTTTGAATCTCTGAATCCTAATCCTTATATCACGACTAATGCACTATAGTAAGTACCAAGAACCCAACTAAACTAATGTAATGTTGTTTAGGTATAGCATTAGCGATTGAGTTAAAATAACCAATAAAAATATTTAGATGTTAGGTTAACCTTGATTCTACTATAATCTATGTATTAGTCTGTTATATTAAATTATTTTTGATGTTTACTACTTACTCTTATGCTATATCACGTGATAAAACTTTAAACTTATCGAATTTAAAATAAAAAACGAACTGCAAACACGAACCAGTCACAACATGATTATGCATCTAGACGCAGCGAAATGTCTACTAATCTACTTCGCTTGGATGGAATTTAACGCGCCGAACATGACCGAGCAGAGCGCGAGAACTCCCGAACGCAGTTTCGGTTTCGGTCGTAGTTTCGGCAGGTTTGCCGCCGAAACCGAAACTAAACCGAAACTCGTTTTTTTGCCGAAACTCGACCGAAACCGAACTTTCGGTCGGATACTAGTCCACAGCATCCAAAAGTGGAAAAACAAGTTAAATTTACATCTGCATGGGATGGGATCCGCACCTAGAAGACTGTAAATAGTGTCGGAGAGTGTTTGTAAACTACAATTTATCGAACGAAGGGTTATTTAGTTGTAGGTGCCTCTTAAAATTAGTCTTTTTTTGTTATTTGTTTGGTCGTTCGAGTATCGCGGAAGAAGAGAACCAAGAACTGCTGGACCGTTTGAAATTAAACTTATTGTGTTTAATAGTTTACGATTTTATTTTTGTTTAATAAAGTTTAAATAAATAAATAAATAAGACTTTAAAAACTTATTTTTTCTAACAGGAGTCGGATATGCCATATTTCACGTGGACAGAATAAAGGAACTTGAAAATGAATTGGATTCTATTTTTAACCGACTTCAAAAAAGGAGGAGGTTCGGAATTTTCGTCGGAATCTTTTTTAATTTTTTTTTTATGTATGTTTAGCGATCATTCGTTACTGCGTTGAATGATTTCAAGAATTATTGTCCCATATAAATTTGAGTCAATTCTGATGATGGGATCTTTAAGAAAATCATCAAACATTGCATGAACTCCGTACCACGCCAACTGATTTTGTTATCTATCTTACCTAATATCTTTGCCAAATGTGAACCGATTTTGATGATTCTTTTTTTAATGAATAGCTTATACTTCAAAGATACTATAATAAAACATTTTCGAAAAAAAATTCACCCCTAAGGGTGGAAAAATAGGAAATGAAATCGGTGTTCAGCAGTTAAATTATGTTTGCACTCGTAAGATTTGTTTTGATTAGGATTTATCACTAAAATAGATGAAATAAGTTACTTTTATTAAAAAAATAAAAACCGACTTTAAAAAACTAAAACGCTAAAAATAATCTTAACACTTAAGTACCTAATCAGATACTTTTGGAGTCGGTGCCAGTCGATGAGAGATTCTATGTTTTCATTTGCACCGACTCCAAAAGTAATCAGTTTTTATGACGATTATGGGAGGTGCATTTATTCGTATCACACTTTTCGTTTACCTTCAACTGTTTTAACGGCATTTAAAAAATGGTCCTTAATTCGTCGGAATCTTTGTTTTGGAATCTATGAAACGCAATATCTTCGAACAAACGTACTGATTTTTGAAGTCGGTTTTATTCATTTATAAAATTTTGATCGTTTTTGCCGAAGCTTTAGAAAATTGTCAATAAATTGACTTTTTACGATTACATACCTGCTGTTTGGATATCACACGAATCTGCAATGTAGAACAAAGCTTGAGACTACATAATTCTTCGATACGTTTCAGGAGAAATGTTATGTAAACAAGACGCGTGTCACACACACCGAAACAAGGCTGAAAGAATCAACATTTCCACGCACCAATCCCGTCCTGTTTAACAATTCCGAGGATTCTTTAGTTGAAAAACAAAATTTTAGCACGTGCTATACAAATGCAATTTACGGAGAAAACATTTCCGATGTGTATTTAACAATAAGGTTTATCCACATTATCAATTAAATTTGTCTTTGTACAATTAACCTAACAAACAAAAGATATAAACGTATTCTTCTTAGCATTAACCGAGAAGGCGGCGCCCTATCTGAGCACCTAAAGAGCGTACGAGAGAGTGCTATAAAGAGACATTTATTTTATAAAAATAAATTTTAAGTTATTAATGTGAGAAACTAAAAATATTTATAAGACTAATACCCGCAACTATTGTTATTAACTAATTACCTACATACCACCATACCATAGAATAGGACACCTTAAAAACTGCGTGGTCAGCTGATCATATACAACAACTTTTACTATGGAAAGCATCATCGAAATCGTGAATTTTTTTCAGATGCTCCATACATTATCATCGAGGTAGCGAATAAGTTTGTATGGAGCATCTAAAATTTTTTTTTCGATTTCGATATTACTTCCATTGAAAAAGTTGTTGTTAATGAGCAGCTGATCACGTGATTTTGAGGAGTGTCATTCTTTTGTCCACCCTGTATAGTCTTGGACATTCAATTCCGAGTAAATTTAAATATTGGACAACATCACATACATTGCTTTGTACCTAACCTAAGGTTAGTTGTGTTATAAAAATTAGAAATAACCACGGTACCACACTACCCAGACCAAAGACAATATAGAAAATATCGTTTTCTACATTAACCCGACCTGGAATCGAATCCGGAACCTCTGAGATGGCGACGCCAAGTTCGGCGTGCCCGCCTCTCGGCAACGGAGCTGACTGGCTTTCCCGCTGACGCCTTTTTTATGTCGTGAAATGTGGAACTCCACAATGTTTAGTTACCATTGTCACTAGTGATGATGATGTACGCTAAGTATTAACACCGGTGGATGGTTTAGCGCGGAAAGAAAACGCTTTCCTACTTGCTAATACCTACATAGAAATATATAGCGCTCTTTGTCTCCGGCAAAGTCTATGGTTTTTAAAGAAGATTACGTACGAATTTTTCGACAACAAGTTCTTGCGATAAGTGGGTCGCACTATAGGTTCAAATGGGGTTTTTAGCCTACGTAGTTAGTTTCATAATTTGACATTAAAATGACAACCTCCGTAGCAGAGAGGCAAGCTCGCCAGACTTTCCGTCGCCATCTCTGCGGTCCTGGGTTCAATTCCCGGTCTGGTCAATGTAGAAAATAACTTTTCTTTATTTTCGCAGGTCTGGGTAATGGTGCACCGTCGTTATTTCTGATTTCTATAACACAAATGCTTGGCTCGAAATGTATTACTTGGAAATAGCCTTAGGAACCTTAGGAACAGAGCAATGTATGTTAGTTGTCCAATATTTATTTATTTATTCTGTTGTCTCGTCGATATCATCGGTATTTTTCTCAGTTAACGAGACCTAGATAGACAAAGCGCATTATAATATTTTCTCGCATTGAGCCTCACGGTGGTCACTTCATTATCTTTATGTAACACATTAGCGGTTACTATGGAGCGGTCAGCTGTGCGGGGATTCCATTTAGTGGATGTTTACAGTCTCGGCTCCGGTTGCATCGTTGTCCAGCGACGGGCGGCTCCGATCCTCACCAGTTTGCTACCAGCACTTGGCTGGCGCGAAAGTGATACCAGTGTTAAGTATCCAGTGATAAATAACGAACCTAATTTAATAAAACTTGTCATAAAGACAATTAACCTTCATTAGACCTGCAGAAAAGCTGACTTCAACTGGTTTCAAGTTGGACGTAATAAAGGTACCTTTAAGTAATTAAGATTGTGTATGCGAGTGTGTGGGTTCCCATACACTTGTTTATGCTTTAAAGTTTTGGAAGATCTTAGTTTCGATTCGTGGACTCAATTAAGAAGACTGGTAACATTATAACGGGTTTAATCTTTAAACTTTATAGAATTTGCTTCGCCTCTAGTAGTCCCTAGACAGTCTGGGCATAAGCATGGGTAGATAATACATACAAATTTGGAATGACAAATACTGAACAGAAAGGGAGACAATGGTATGCTACATGAGCAGATCCATATTAGGTTTTTTTAAAGACAAACTTTTTATGTGTTTTTAGATTACGTTTAAGATTTCCATATTTATTTGATTTACTAATGTAGCTAGTAGGATAATAAATAACAATTATGATTGTCAATTTTCTTGACAGGGGAGAAATGATACCTAATTGACTCGACTTCCATATTGGCGAATCATTAAAAAAATACAAACTCTTTAGTTTCATTGAATTGAAGATTTCCATATTTACTTGTAGTAGTAGTTGACTTTACAACCAACCACAACGTGACAAACTTTGATATATAAAAAAACATTGGAATAACAAGCATTCTATTAATTTTATTCATATTTTTTCAAGTAATATATTAATTTCGATGTAACTTCTGCCTGATTGACTGACCAGTAGCCGTACTAAAAAGAATGCGAGGGCTATAATAAAAACTATTCAAACCAGGAAATCGAAATTTTTCGCGTATTTTATAATAGAGAATCTTTCCTATTAATGAAATATCTGAATGCGTATGAATAGTTTAGTTTTAGAATATGTAACCACATACATGTCGCTCGAGTCTGTGCTTTGGCAGTGCGCTGCCCCGCGACGTATGGGCCCTAGGAATGAACTTGGACAAGAGTAAAGTCATGTTCAATGTCCATGTCACTTCCGGACCGGTATCCGTCGAAAGCGTGGAGTTCAAAGTTGTCAGAGAGGATGTCTACCTCGGACAAGTGCTGCGGTTAGGCAAAGACAACTTTGAGCGGGAAATCGCTGCGCTATAGTGCAGCTTGGCTGGGCAGCATTTGGGAAGCTGCGTCATATCTTCTCGTCGCCACTGCCACAATGCCTGAAGAGCAGTATACGAACCAGTGCGTCCTACCAGTGATGGCCTACGATGCCGAAACGTGGAACATGACAGTAAGCTGGCCCACTGACTTCACGTCACACAGCGAGCTATGGAAAGGTGCTTGGAATTTTTTAAGGGATAAAATCTGAAACGAGGTTATACGGCAGAAGACCAAAGTAATGGATGTAATGCGCCGGCTTCAGCTGTCGCAGAACCGATGAAAGGTGGAGTAAACGGGTACTCGAGTGGAGACCGCACCTTAACAAACGTAGTGTATTGCTTGATAAACCGACGACCTTAGAAAATGGCGGGCAGTGGCCGGATGAAGAAAGCGGGAGATCGTGCTCTGTGACGTTTTTTGGAGGCTTGCGTCCAGCAGTGGACTGCAGTAGGCTGACATGATGATGATGTAAGTACCTACACATTTACTTTATATCCGAATTGGTTTAATTCGTGTATTATGGCGGCGCTTTCCAAAAAATTTTGGTAAATGTTTAATATTATGGTTGGCGAAGGGGAATGTAGTTCCTCTAACTAATTATATTTTTTAATTCTTTTATAAATATTATATCAACTAATTTTATATATATTTTATAGCACATTAAAAAATAATTGTATAAATGGCGGACTTAATGCAAAAAAGCATTATTTACCAGTCAACCAGTGGTAAACAAAGAACAAGAACAACAAATCAATAAACCAGTAAAGTAAAACAAAATACCTACGCCTACTACCTGATAAAAAATAATTGACAATATTATCATCGGGATGATTCGGCGTCATTCGTGTTCAATTTACTTTTACGATATTTTTTAATTGATTTGTATATATATTGTATATCTGTATTTGTATACAGAGTTTAAAAAAAAATATCCATTGATTTTGACATTAATAGCAATTCATATTTTGTGTAGGTAAAAATTTGGTATTAAGTACATAGGTACTATATAAGAATTGATGTAGATCAATTCTTCAATGAATTTGTTTCTTTTGTGTGATGTACTATAAAGAGTATACTTATCTATCAATTTAAATATCGATTACACATCTTGTTTTCATAAATAATCGTAGAGATAGTGATTTAAAGGACAAAATAGGTACATAATGTCCACTATGTTTGAATAATGGCGACTGTGAAAGGTAACACTGGTAAAACTAATGCTTGTTTGTCAATAGCAAAACTTATAAGTTCTTTTATCTTTCCTCGTAAAAAAAATATATATATAGACAATATTGCAAGTATTATATATATTGCATCTGGAAGTTACTGGGGGAGGCCTATGTTCAGCAGTGGACGTCCTATGGCTGAAATGATGATTGCAATCTACTAAAACACCGTTTAATCAAGAAAATAAGCAAGTGACGCTTTTCTGTGAAAACGGAATGCATTGAGGCAACACGAGAAGCCATTTCCAACTACGACTGACCTTATAACAAAGAGCTATTATTCGTGCACGGTGAAATGCAATGCCAAAGGTTAACCCAATATACTACGTAAGTATTATGTAATCAATAGCATTGCTATTTCGTCGCCTACTTAATAATTTAATATCGAAAAATTATTGAAACTTTTATGATTATGTCAAATATTTTAATGACGTGTGTTTGTTTTACCAAAAATGTAATTGATAATAACAAAATATTTCTACGGAACTGTTTATTCAATTGTTACAGGCACATTCAATCAGAAGTTTTGGATTGCTTTTGTGTATATTTTAATATACGAGATAACCAGGTGTCAGGCTGAACCACGTCAAGCCAAGTTCAAGATGAGAGCAGCATAAGAGTGTTTCATAGCAAACACAGTAGTGTGCAATGCTAAGTTGGGACATGCATGTACTTACTTTGTTTGTTCTGGAGTATTCTAACAAACAGCACTGCGCCACAGCCTACAGAAAACGGACGAGCCTCAAACGAAGCAAGAAGCCTTAGGGTAATGTATAAACAACAGGAATGTTATGTACAGTATACGCCTAATTCTATATGTAACGTTTTTGTTGTCTTAAATTGCTCTCCTCACATCGTTCGCCGAAGAAATAGAACATAGAAGAAAACTGAAGACATAAATACTTAATTTAGAGGGAAGAGCAAGTGTGATGAGTGTTAGTTTTTAACGCAACGTTAAACGTTTTATAACTTTAGTAGGATTACAGAATATGGTAGGATCCCAGATTCCAGTGTCACTACAATACCGCACAATGTTCGGCTGAAATATTTTGCTAATGGATTTGCCGAAACCAACATTTACAATGGAGCAATACACTTGCGGACAAATTTTGTGGGCCTCGTAAGTTAACAGTGTTAAAACTAAAACAGTCTATAACCTGTTTTAACTAATGCACTGGAGACATATTTTTGAAGCATTAGAAATGAATTTCGAATTCGAACACGAAAACAATTCGTGTATGAAATTCATTTCTATTGCTCACGATTTTACGCATTTTTGAATCACTCGAAATAGGTGTCGCTATTAGATTGAAATCTTGTAACTATTTTAGTTTCACGCAGAAAATATCATAAACCATAGGGCAAAAACTCACTAACGAACGTAAATAAAAAGTTATTATGTCAAATTTCTGTCAAACATACGTTTACTTGTCAATGTAATTCTTCCGTACTTTCTACTAGTAGAAAACAAAAACGAGTGGTCGTTGCAGAATTCACGGAATGAATTTTCAAAAATAGTGATTTTAGGAATTCGCATTCGAATCTTGCGACTTTGTATTCGGATTGGAATTCGCATGATTCAAAAATACGTCTCCAGATTTGTCTCGTTCGTTCGTGTAGTCGTCAATTGGCAGAAAGTGACAGGTTTTAGCTACAACAGCTTTATATATTTTTTATAATGTAAAATCATTTAAAACCAAATTGCTAATCAAAAAGCGGCCAAGTGCGAGTCGGACTCGCCCATGAAGGGTCCCAGCAAGTAACATAATATAAAAGTTATTCTAAGTATTTCGTTGTAACTTTGATCGATGTTTTAATAATAGTGTGAATTGCGGTTAACGATTTATGACGTATTAAAAAAAATACTTACTAGATCTCTTTCAAACCAATTTTCGGTGGAAGCTTGCATGGTAAAGTACATCATATTTTTTTTTAGATTTATCATTCTCTAATTTTATAAATTTCAGGGGGGAGGGGGGCACATTTTAGCACTTTGGCAGTGTCTCTCGCGCAAACTATTCAGTTTAGAAAAAATGATATCACAAACCTCAATATCATTTTTAAAGACCTATTCATAGATATCACACACGTGTGGGTTTGACGAAAAAAAATTTTTGAGTTTCAGTGCTAAGTATGGGGAACCCCCAAAATGTATTGTTTTTTTTTTCTATTTTTGTGTAAAAAACCTAATGCGGTTCACAGAATACATCTACTTACCAAGTTTCAACAGTATAGTTCTTATAGTTTCGCAAAAAAGTGGATGTGAGATACGGACGGTCAGACAGACAGACATGAATCCATAAGGGTTCCGTTTTTTGCCATTTGGCTACGGAACCCTAAAAAGCTGGTCGTTATGGATAATTTTATTCGTCAAATATGATTTGAATAAGGAAGGAAATCGTACGTTGATCCCTAAGTGTTTAAGCAGTAGAATCAATCACACCCTGTAAAATGCGAACGTTTCGATTATCGAAGCCCTACAGTTCTAAATGTCAGTATCGAATAATTGTTAGGATTTTAGTTCCATAAGTTCGTCGGAATACAATAATGGCGATTCGGTTGGCATTCTAAACTAGTATTTAATTTATTTTATTAAGTAAATAATTATTAATTTATATTATTTAACTAAGCATTCTATTCTAATATCATAAAAGAGAAGAGACACAAAATTGAGAACGATTAGACTAATTAATGATTTGCCTTACCTTTTTGAGATAATTATGTTTATAGTGATCGCCATTTTAAATTGCCGTCTGTAGTTAAAATGTTTTCGCTATAGTTTGATAATTTAGTTTGACAGCAGTAAACTAACAGTAATCTCTATTAAGGAATTAAATGAGAAAAAGGAACTCTAGTAAATCATCTACATATAGATACATTTATGTGACAACTTGTATACACTAACACTGTAACAACGTTTTAAAAGAATCTTTTTTTTCAATATTTTATTATTTTTATTTGGCATCGTATCTTAAACAAAACTATTGTGTACTCAATAAATTAAGTAGGTACCTTACAGTATACTTTTGAATAATTTCAGATTTGCTATGCTTTCTATCTGGAGGTCTTGGGCACCGGCCTGGGAAGTTTGCGAAGGACTCCTTCCTCTTGGTACTCCAGGTTGCACGGCCTCAAAAACTCCTGCGTGTGTTCGTGGAGCCATTTGTTCGAGACTGCAACATCAAAAAAGTTGGGTCAGTTATACATATCGACGACGACCATCGGATCTAGTGGTACGCGAACTGGACTACAAAACCAGAGGCTGCAGGTTCGAATCCCGCAAGTAGCAAATGTTTGTGTAATGACCACGAGCATTTGTACCCAGGCTAAGTAGGTCGACTCATGGATGTTTAAAAATGTATAAAAGTATGTATCTGTTAAGTCGCCACAGAACAAGCTTTGTTTAATTAAGGGATACTTATGTGGTGAGATTGTTGGTTACAATTTATTTATTAGTCAATTGTCATAGTAAAAATATTACGTTATAGTATAAATAGCTGCTACGGTTTTGAAAAATGCGAACATTTTAGGAACATCTATTGATAGTGGGCTATATAAATATCGTGACGACGAAAGTGCCATTAATAATATGGTTTGAATGTAAGGAGATAATTTCTGGAATTACTCAACCGATTTGACAATTCTTTGACCTATGTTTACATTTTACCTTTCGGATATCTACTTTATATCCTAAAAAAAGTAATTTTCCCAAAGGAATGCGAGAACGATGTCAATGTAGATGGCGCTATTTAAAGTAGATGTCGCTGTTTATATAGTTGTCAAAAAATGATTTGTCTCAAACAATAGCAATAGATAAGTTCCTTAAATGTGCGTTTGTAGTGTATAGCTTAACAAAGTCTGGTTGACTTCTCAAAGCGTATTTTTTTAAACGTTCTTTTGGAAAACTGCCTCTGTTATTTGTAACTCATTTCCCAATTTCGTAAGCGAAACTTGGCGTACGATTGGTAAAGTTAGATGCAGTACATTCGGTTATGGATTGCGATGTAATTTTCTGGTAAAATTACTGCAGAACTACAGTATTTACTATTCTAACAAACCTGTCAAAAATGTGTGTACCTGTCATGTTTCGACAGGTCAACCTATCCCTGTCAAGAATTCGTACCAACCGGAATTTTTAGGAACTAATAGCACGAAACAACATTATTATCTATGACAAATATAAGAAATAAATCACATGTAATTTTATTAATTTAGATTAATGACTTTTGGATGTTAGTAACACTTTACAGTATTGCGCGATGCCGATACAAACCTTGGTAGCCAATATGGTGGGTAAGATAAGGGCTGTCACATTAAAATACGGCTTTTACTAACGTAAGGCAGCCTTAAAAGTAGTTCTCCCAAGAACTCCTCGGAAAGTCTGTAATTACAGCGTAAGTGCTTACCCCACTTGGAGCCGCGCAGCACGGGGCAGGCGGCGTGGCGCGTGGCCAGGTCGCCCTCGCCCGACGGGTGCAGGTTAAGCCAGAACGCCGCCGCGCCCTTCTTGGGGAACACACTGAGCCCGAGCTTCGTGAACACCGTCGCGCCACCCTGCGCCACGTCAGACATCTGACAATAAAACAAAATAAACTCATTTTAGATAAGTAAACAAGTCATCATCGATGTACTCCATCTTAGCTGCTCGAACTTTCAGTCATGATCTGAAAGGATCGGGCTTCCAACAGCATGTTTAAAGGCGGTTTGGTTGTATTAGTAAAGTTGTAGCGCGAACCTGCCACTGCTTTTTTTTTAATTTGTTTTGTGTTACGAGTAAGTGTCAGGTCATGGGCAGATTGGGCAGTGTAGAGTTCCGAAGATGCCCGTCACAATTTGTGCAAAATTTCTTCTTACTCTCAAAATGGATTTTATAAGATGGTCGATGAGTAGACTCGTGAACTTGTCAAATTAAATTGTGATGCGAAAAATATATATTCCATACACCCACAATCTTTTTGAACCATAGAATAGTCGAGAACTATGGGAACTATGGGTACCTAATAGGCCTCTTCCAATGTACGCACTGAGCCAGAGCTTCAATACTTGGCTATTCTTTTCCATTCGTTGCCATCAGCTTTGCGTATGTTAGGGCTGCAACGCATAACGATTATTCATATTTGCCGAATAATAATTAACAAGATACAGTAACGTACAGAACGGTAAGTCCTACAGATAGAAGTGACAATTAGACACATTGCAAAAAGTTGTTTATTATTCGTATTCGACGAACCACCATCATCATTTCAGCCATAGGACGTGCACATGGGCCTAATTTTTAAATTAACATTCGACGAATATTAATTAGATATTCTTATTTCCTAAAGTACCATTCGTTGCATCCCTTGTATATCATTGCTTCACCTTGTCAAAAAGCGCCCTACGCTACGTTTAGCCAAGTCGTGGTCTTCACTCGAGAACATTTCTACCCCATCGATTATGGCAAATTTGACAAGCCCATTGCGTACCTAATCAGTTACTTTTGGAGTCGGTGCAAACAAAAACATTGAATCTCTCATCGGCTGGCACCGACTCCAAAAGTAACTGATTAGGTACTTAAGTGTTAGGATTATTTTTAGCATTTCAGTGTTTTGAAGTCGGTTTTATTTTTTTAATGTTTAATTTATTAGCAGTTCTTTTTTGTTTGAAATTATTGTTTATTTTTATTTTATTAATATTTTAGTATTTTTTGGAAAATAAAATCTATACTTACATCTGTCCATTTACCTGTCATGACTTTTGGAAGTACGAACTTGTTGAAAACTTTTGCGATAAAAAGACTTTTTGAAGATAGCTAATTTCCGAAACGCTGCCAAGCATAGCTGTATTATTTTGTGTGATTCTTTCTTAAAATACAAATTATGACAGTAAAACTTACATAAAATAGCACGGTAGCAATTCTTTTGCCGTTGAAATCATTTTGAGACACAGTATTTTTCTGTAAACAAAAAATAAATATTAAAACAAAAAAAAAAAGCGTCTTGCGCAAAAAAAACCGGCCAAGTGCGAGTCGGACTCGCGCACCGAGGGTTCCGTATATACAAACCTGTAGGTACCGTTATGAGTAAAAGTTCACCCATCACGACAATCGAGTCATAGTTATGGTATTTTTATTGCAAAATGAAATCCATAACATTACGAAAGTTAAATTGCGGTTTACGATTTATGACGTATTAAAAATTTATATTTATTAAAAAATATATATTTTGTAATGTAACTAAAAATTTAAGGTTTTCGGAATTTTTCCTTTATGTGTGCTATAAAACGTTGCTTCATGCCAAATTTCAAGATTCTAGGTCGACTGGAAGTACCCTTTAGGTTTTGATTCCCTTGCGAGTACTTGCGAGTTTCAAAATATGCAGCTTAAATTGCTGTTTCTTTTGATTGCGTTGACATAGAAGTTTGATTTTGTTACAGCTTAAAGGTATTATAGACCTGAGTATTTGGTATGAATTTCAATTTAATACCTCTACGCGTTTATGAGGAAATGGGTAGTAAGGTTAAAATTATTAAAAAAATATATATTATGTGATGTAACTAAAAATTTATGGTTTTCGTAATTTTTCCTTTATCTATGCTATAAGACGTTGCTTCGTACCAAATTTCAAGATTCTGAGTTCACGGGAAGCACCCTGTAGGTTTTGATTCCCTTGCAAGTGTCGAAAATTTGCGGCATAAACGGCTGTATCTTTTGATTGCGTTGGCTTAGAAGTTTGATTTTTTCACAGCTTCAAGGGACAGTAGACCTGAGTAATTGATATAAATTTCAGCTTCATACCTCCACGCGTTCCTGAGAAAAAGGGTCTTGACAGACGGACGGACAGACGGACAGACGGACAACAAAGTGATCCTATAAGGGTTCCGTTTTTTCCTTTTGAGGTACGGAACCCTAAAAATCGCTAAAAAATATGGATAACATGTTAACAATATTTGTGTGTATAAACCAGTTTGTATGATTCTACTTCCAGCTGGTAGTGCATACCGCCTTCTAATACAATTGAGCGATGAAACTATTTTAGCTGCCATTTATATTTTGTAAGTAGGTACTCAAGTCCTCCATCTACGCCGATTTTCTGATGTGGTTGTTACTTACTGTAGTGAAGTCGTAGTGCGGAACATAGTGCCCTCCGATGCCGTAGTTGACGACCTGCAAGTTCTCAGCCGTAGCCATGCTGAGGCCGGTCATGTCGGCCACGCGTTGCGACACGCGCGCCACCACCGGCGACTCCCAGTCCTCGAGCCACGCCGATTTGCTGATGCGGTAGTTAGCCGGGATCGGGGCACCAGTGTCGGCACTTTGGATTGCTGCACGCTTGAACTGAAGGACAAACAGACTTGTCTACTTATTAAATTGATTAAATATAAAGGAATTAACTTTCAAAATCCTATCTTAGTTGTTGCAGACGTCACACAAAAAGCTCCATACTTTAAAGCTTCGGCTCTACTGGTTTCGGCTGGTACTGGCTCGGCGCTGATACGTAAATGACGCATAAAACATCTCGAGTCTTCGGAAGATTTTTGTTTTTAGTAAAAAAAACATGCAAGTATGGACTTGGTGCATAAAAATAAATGTGAAACCGTCAATATAATCATTATCGTCTGATCTTTGCCAATCAATGGTCGGCATTAAATGAGCGTAGGGGGAAATGTAGGGCGCCTCAGGGCACTCGGGTAATAAGGTAATTATTTTTATTATCATTTTAGCTTTAAAGAATTACAATTGGCGGACATTAATTTTGTCTAGCTGTCCCGGCGAACTTTGTGCTGCCACTTCATTTTTTTTTTGGTATTTTTTTCTATGTTTTAATAGTTATTCTGCTATTCGGGGCGGATACAAATCCAAAAAAAGAAAGATCATAAAAATCGGTCTAGCCGTTCTTGGTATATAAATGATGTAACTAACCCGAGTTCGTTTTTATATTTACAGATTAATATATTTTAACGTCTCTCACCCTAGGCTTTGCAGTTTCTTGTATAAATTCTATCTCGGAATCGCTCATGACGTCATGAAACATAACCACGTCGGGTTGCAAGTAAAGATACTCCATTTTGATGGGCGCCAGCCTTAGAAATGCATGGTTTTCGGTCAAATATCGGCACTTCAATCTGAAACATAATATTATCATGTTAATTAAACAACATTTTTTAAAAGGTTTTATGTCATTTTGTGTCGTTTCGTAAAATTAAGCGTCGTTTCACACAGAGCGAGTAGGATATTTAATTTTTTATATTTATAGGCACATCTAGTACTAGAGTTATAGGTTTGTGTAGTAATATTACAGTAGTCTTAATTACAGTCATCATCATTTCAGCCATAAGACGTCCACACTGCTGAACATAGGCCTCCCCAAGTGACTTCCAGATCGGCCGGTTGAAAGCGTACCGCATAAATACAGTAATTTTACATTAAGCCATTAATAAACGTATTCAAAATAAACGAGCGCCTATGGAAATAAAATTATAAATATGACATATGAAAATTATTAGCCATGTCCATGAGAGAATCAAACAAACCTTTTGGCAATTATGGCAGGAACGTCCATTTGTCCTCGACATAGGATTTTATAGTCCTTGTATTCTTTCAAGTATTGTTTTTCGATTTCGGTCATTGTCTGCTTTGTTGTTGATTCTTCTTCTATCTTCTACACAAGTTAGTAATATAGGTAGTGAGTTTTCATAGTTTAAGGATTTTTAATTTTTATTTGTAGGATATAAAGTGTTTTTGGTACGTATTCATCATCATTTCAGCCATAGAACGTCAATTGCTGAACATAGGCCCCCAAAGACTTGCAGATTGGCCGATTGGAAGCGGCCAGTTCAGTGACTTTCTGCAACTTTTACCAGGTTGTATGTTCTTGTGGGATGGTTCCATGCTGAGCTTATTAACTACAGTAAATATTTATTAATTTTACTTCTGGACCACTTTGTAATGAGAAACAAATTAAACTATGCATATCATCGATTAAAGTGGTACTCTGAGACAGGCTCTATCGAATTTAGACGCTTGTTGATCGTAATATAAATTGCATAACTGTTAAAATTATTGCTTATCATGACTTGCTAGATTATGGATTTATTATTAAATAAAATAATTATTACTAAAGCGTGTCCTAGTATCATTATTGTACATACCTCACTTAGCTTATTGGCTTCCTGTTCAGCTACTATGTTCTTGTAGAGTAAGATATTCGCAGGGGCTCGCGTGTGTTTTGGGTCAAATTCCATTATCTTTTCAGCCCACTCCAAAGCACTTTTGGGATCAGCTATGAGTCAATAGTACAAAGAAATGTTATAGTCCACGAAGTTGACTTACTTACTCAGACAATTTTAGTACGTATATTTGATAGTAAATAAAGTATGTATGTATTTTACATTGAAACTCTACAGAGTGAGTTTATTTATTGGGTCCTGGATAAAAAAGTATCCTACGTATTCATGAGAAACCGACGCATTTATTATATGGATGTGAAATGTATGAGTGCGTTTTTTTTAGTTTGTCCTATATTTCAGAACTGGCGAATAATCCAAACAAACATGGCTTCTTTCTATTGATAATATTGCCGAATACTAAACAAGTTAGTCACTTTCTACATTTAAGTTAATTTGAAAAAAAGATATTCGTTTTTCCCAAATGCATGCCGAAACCATTTACCGGATTACGATAAAACGTTATGAGTTGTGCGAACGCCGCTAAAAGTTTCTAAATTCAATTGATGACCACCACAAACTAAAGGTAGCTCACGGTTTTGTTCGCGACAAAGTCGTGAGCTACACCTAGTTTGTACCAAAATTATAGTGGCTAACAAAAATATCATTATGTTATTTCATCTTTGTGATAATGGATAGATTTGACGTGACGACCTCCGTAGCCGAGAGGCAAGCATACCGGACTTGGTGTCGCTATCTCTGAGGTTCCGGGTTCGATTCCCGGTAGGTCAATGTAGAAAAATAGCTTTTCTATATTGTCTCGGGTCTGGGTGTTGTGGTACCGTCGATGTTTCTGATTTCTGTAACACAAGTGCTTAAGCTACTTATCATAGGATCAGAGCAATGTATGTGATGTTGTCCAATATTATTTATTTATTAAATATTTTAATTCTATTAGTTCTAGATTGCCAGTCGATAATTAGGGTGTCATTTAAATGTTTTTTTGAATAATGGTGTACAGATCTCTATTTTATCCTAAACGAAACTTTTTTTTATATTTGAAAAGAATGAAACGGCATTCAAAACGATTTTGAAAATAGCTTAGGTAGTTGTCGAGAAGAATGCGATTACCTATGTATTCCAAAAAATATAGGAACGTTTCCTTTCAGTAAAATGTGCTGTCACAAATATTTACTTAGGTACCTTAATCCAGGTAGAGTTGTAAATTGACGGTCATATGCTATAAGCGTCCGTCATTTGTGATAACTGCTTGGTCACATTGGACATTTATTGTCACGATGGTCACATATTTTTCTTAAGTATAAATTTTAAAAAAGAAGTATTCCACTAAAGTAGGTCTTAAACGTTAAGTATTTGACAATAAAAACATACAATAAAAATATGTAATTGGATCTGGATCTAACAAAAAAAAAAAACTCACGCGTAACGACACGACACTATTTAGCTTGTTCGTGCAGAAAGATTTTAGAAATGTCATTTCTTTATAGATTATCACTACTAAAGCCTGTCTCTCTTATAATAATGCACTTATTTGTGACAAAATGTTTTTTTTTCATAGTTTGTCATTGGATGTGACGTTAGTCAATAAATGTCCAAAATGTCCGGTCACATTGAGAAAATGACCAATTTGCTCGGTCATATTGGTCAGACATTTATAACGTGACGGACACTTTACAACTCTAATCCAGGGCCATTGATTGAACTCACTTTGTATAGTTTAACTGGAAAAACAGATCGTTTTCATAAACAACTGAACAAACAAGTCCGTTACCTTGAAGAACATGCCTCGTTTTAGTAATTTTAACAATCAAAAATGCCTGTAATAAGATGACAATAGCGTTTTTAGTTTGATCTCTCAAATCTAACAAGGTTTGTTCTTACTAGATCCTGTTCATCATAAGTGATATCGGTACTATGATTAGGTTTTAAAATAATAATAAATTAATAAGTATATTTAAAATGTAGTATTTTCCATAAATAAAAAATAAAGCATAATTTTAAACACGTAGAAAAAAACGACAATTAGCAGGTACTGTTACCAAAAATATTTTGGATTTTCAGGAGCAGGTTGTTTGCTTTGAGTCCGCTCGCAAATCGCTAGTGTGTTATGGATCTTTCCCGCTAATTGAGCATTAGATAACGGAGTCTAGATAAAACAACGAATTGTGTAACACCAGGCACTACAAACACTATTACAAAAAAAGTCGTTCATTTTGAAATATAAATATCACTAACCTAGGTAGTAGTGTGACAAACTAATATATTCTAGAATATCAGCTTCATTGAAGTTATAACTTTCGTTCTCCGCTCCAAACTTTCGTAGAGCTTCCGTCATCCAGGTCAGCGTATTCTTGTAGTCAAAGTTTCCGTATAGTGCACGCCCTATCTCAAAACAGTCCTCTGCCGTCATCGGATTACTGTAAAGACAGCGGATGAGGAAGAAAGTGCAACGCACATATGAAGACGCTAAATGCATTTGAGTTTTCTTCACAGTACAAAAAAAACGCAAAGAACACGATGTTTCTCATTTTGATTTATATTTCGAGTTTACTTTACGTCATCATGAAAATTTCAGAAAACGCAAATAAGTTTTTTGGCTTAAAAAATATTTCCTATTGATTTCGCATGTATTCCAATACACATGTATAATGCGACATATTGAAATAAGATTTTCTACTGATGTGATACTAACCATATGAAAATGTATCGCACATTCCAAATTGCCAATTCGTCGTGAGGGCTGACATGCGTGCCAATGATCTCACAACTAGAGACGCTCAAGACCGTGCGAAGTGGAGGAGTAAATCAAGGAAAGCGGACCCTGGGCTCCAAAGCAATGGCTCTGGACGCAAATGGATTGTGCCTCCGGGATTGACCGTATAGATGAAGAAGATTCCAAATTACCAATAGTTAAAATCATTGTAGGTTACAATCATAGACAAATATAAACTAAAGTTCCCGAGCCTATAAAATCTTTTGCCTTACCTGTATACCACGCCGTTCAGCATACCTTCGGATAATTCATGGACATCGAGCTCATAGGTTTCCTGAAGACGCGTCAGTGCCTCAGCTGTGCCTGTCAGGTCTTCTAATGCAGGATACCTCATGCCCTCGTGATTTATTGTGATGTTCATAGAATTATCTGTATCGCATTAAAATACAACTTTATAGGTGACATTTTGACTGCTTTATTAAATATTACAATAGCCATAAATGTAAAAGCAACTCAAGTGCTTACCAGTACTAATTTGAACATGCTGTCGCATAAATTCAAGATCTATAGTAAGTCTTTTTATAAGAGTAAAGGCGTTGATGGGATTGCCTAGATAGTTCGGAATGTCTTCCATTGCCTTTTCATGCTCCATTGTGTAGAGATTTAACCGTCTAAATAGTAATAAAGTCCGTATTTAGTTCGTATGTATTTATTTATACAGCGCTATAATAAGCAAGAAATCGTCGTTTTGATGACGTGAGTCAAAATTTATAACCGATCAAAAGCAATTTTAACTAGTAGAATCAGTAAAACTTTTAACCTACGTTTAAGTACCTACACTTACATATTATGTACCCATTATAATTTATAATATAAACGGTAATGTTTGGCTTTGGCCAAAACATTTTAATTCACATTATTTTTATGTCAAGTTAAATGCTTTCCATATAAAACACTCATTAACTCTTTATCAATTAGTTACACTCAGGTACTTTTTCACTTTTTTATTCATCATTTATGTCATTTACTTTACTTTATGAAAGAAATAAAACAAACATATTTATTAACTTACTTCGTCAACGTCGCCAGGCGTTTTTGTTCTGTGTCAATGTAGTGTTTCATGTCCTCTATAATTTTCTTGTGAGTTTGTAACAGAGGTTCAACGTCTGATATTGCTGTGAAAACCTCTGCTTGCGACCAGGAACAAAATCTCAACACAAAAACAAAACATGTTATACACGTAATGTTTATTTTTAAGAGCATTTTCACGACTACTGCTCTAAGAAATGTTCAGACATTTACATAAATATTTGTGTGTTAAATGTGAGAAAAGTTAAATTATATCTGAAAATATTAAGAAGTGTAGATGCTAGATGATTTTAATATTGAGTAATTTTTCGAACGACTAAAGTTATTATTTATATCGAATTAATGTTTGGCCAGGTGCAATCATTTATTGTTCATTACGCTAAGGACTCACGTACGCGCAATAAACACGATATGGATTTTGTCCGCGTGTGCAAGCTAGGCCAGGCTCGCTAGGCAATTCAGGGAAAAACCGAGACCGACTCATTTGAAAGGTAGATGTGGTTTTTAGGGTAATCAACACGGAACCCTTAGTTTCGCCATGTCCATCCGCCACACCCACATGGACCGGCGAGAATGAGGTAAGTAGTTTTTTTTATTTTGACAGAATGAGTCGATGGTCCAAGCTTGAGGTCCTAACTCCCAAGACTAAGTATAGGTGTCGTAGCCAGATCGTAAAATTAACCACTTCATGATGTGACCGATCATTTCATAAAATGGTGGTATTTCATGATATGGCCAACTAAAACTGACCTTATCGTTTAAACGTCAATATTCGATGAAAAGTAAATTCACGTTTGGCTATATCATTAAAATCAAAATACGTTTACAAGTTACGTGAATTTTTTTAATATTTGTAATGTTGGTCCATAGATAAATGAAACATTTTAAATATTTGTTATTTTTAAACAAAATTAATAAATAAAATGACTTAAATAGTTAAATAACCTAACTAACCTCTTAAATTACGTTCCGAACTCCTTGATGTTTTTGATGTTGCGCTCGTTTTTTGAGTAAAAATCGCCTAGGTTGGTGTCGTAACGATAATTCACTACCCTTTCACCTTCAATTTACACATTACTATTTACTTTTAGAATAAAATATTTGTCCGCCGCCATTATTCATCACAAAAACAAAGTAACATTAGCGCCTCTACCGGTGGGTAATGTAATGATTTTACGATATGATCACTAATGTCTGACCATTTCATGAAGTAGTCGTGCGTTTAGCTGTTTATGTCGTCAAACGCTGAGTATTCATTGATCTGGCCAGACCACATCATGATCTAGGCAGCGGGTTTTGTTCTATATCATAAAATATCGCCATTTTATGAAATGATCGGTCACATCATGAAATTGTCAATTTTAAGATCTGGCCACGACATAGGTACAGAACGCAATTAGACCTAGTACTTACCCCGATTGGACCTACTAGCACAGAATATATAATCTAAGTTGATGGTGTGATTTGCGTTCCAGGGCCAAAAGAGATCCTTCTGTCGAAAAGTATGTACCCACAGAATAAATGCCAATATTTTTATTCGAAGCTGAAAAAAGTAAGCGAGTCGCTAGCATATGAATCAACCGCAACTACCTTATGAGTTCTTAGCATTAAAATCAAGGTCACCATGACACGAGATCGGACAAACAAATGTTCCTATTGTACTTGATCATTGTAATTAATAGTATTTGTACATCATAAACATTAATAAACCACCACAACAGGTTTTTGTCGGCATACATTATCTTTTAACAGTTTAAAGTTACTTACTGATTATATGAAAAGTAACTGTTAATGACCACATTCGAGATAGTTTTATATGACAAGTTAATACGTTTTGTTTGCTGATGTCAATTTTCTTCTTCTTAATAAATGTGTTATGGACATGGGTAGTAGTTAGATACCTACTTAATTCTCTTACCAACTTAGAACAGAAATATTTGAAACCTATTATTGTTAGCATTATTCCTATTTGAAACATGATTTGAAATACAATATTGTAAAATATTTTGTTAGTAATTAGTTAAAATAAGAGTTTAAGGTAAATTTATATTTTGTTGAAAAGTTATTTAACTTTAATCAATATGGCAACCCAAGGCTTTTAAAAAAATGTAACGGGGGTAGGGAATTGACCAATGGGCGTCATTGGAGCGTAGACTTGAGAACGGTGAGGTTGCAACTAAAGTTAAGGATATTATTGTGAAATACGAAATACAGGACAGTTATTTTAATAACAAGTTGTTATTCTTTACGACCCCTTCTGGCTACTGCTAATAAGTCAGAAGTGGGATGGAAAGTATTTTTTTACTTTACTGCGCCTACAAGTGGGTAAGTGTTTTAAACATTTTATAAGTTAACAACAGAGTCCTAAGTAATAACTGTGACAAACGTGTTGGCTGTGACGTCATTTTCAGTGTTTTGATTGGCTCGGAATGATTTATCCATAGTATCGAATTAAAATTAGGTACCTATCAACGGTACATATTTATTTTTATTTTCGTTCAAAATGCAATTATTACTTATTCTCTATACAGATTGCAATATAGTAACTTGCAATAATAACAATAAAAAATATTACATACAACAATAAATTCTGATGAACAATGAAACTGCATTGTTACGATCAACACTGCAACAGCACATCAAGTGTAATAGGCACCGAGTTCGATCTTCTGTTTTGTCGTATCACCTACGCAGCAGTAAATACATATGTGTATGATGTGCAGTTAATTGTACTTTTGGTAACCGTTATAAATTAGAACAAAACATACCCTCATAATTTTTATTTTTTTCGTATGGCTAATAATATCATAATCGCCTAGCGGTATTTATGATTTACTTATTATAATATAAAGTAATACCTGCTGTTAACTTGCTGTGTCTGCAATACACAATACCTATACCTACCTATGCAATAGAACTTTTACTTCCTTAAAACACTAAATTTTGCAATTTGATTAATGGATATTCTTAACCGAATTAAATAGGAGAATGCCTTTATTTTGAAATCTAAATTGTAACGAAAGACATTAGACAAATCAGTTATAAATACACGTAATATTTACTGTCTTAAAACTATAATAATTTCCCAATAAGAATTAATTAATGTCTGTATGAATTTAACGTGCTCTAATTATGATCGAGTTCGTATTTTGTGGTAATTGACGCTCCTCCAAGCGCAGGATTATTTTTGGAAATTATTTTACGCGGAAGTTTCGTATCAGTAAGCAGAGGTCTATTTTCATTCTGATTTAGTTTAAAGGAGGTGTCGATGGCATGGAATAAATGCAAGTATTATTTATCCACAGTTCAAGTTAATGTTATTATTTACATACTAATACAGACTGTATACCCTATAAAGTGAAAAGTGTAGCTCTGCTATTGGTATTATTATTTTGTATCTACATTTCGTAGCATTTTATGCGACTTTATTCCGTCTTTAACTTTTTAATATTATCGGTATACCAAAAGTCATAATTTCGGATCGCGGAACAAGTTTTACCTCGGCAACTTTCAAGAAGTTTATAGTGTCAATAGGCGCCAAGCACGTTCTGAACGCGGTCGCGACTCCTCGTGCAAATGGTCAAATCGAAAGATACAATCGAACCATATTGGGATCGTTAGCAGCGACAAATCATGGGATGGACGAGCGTATATGGGATGAAAAGGTAGGGCGAGTACAGTGGAGCCTAAATAATACGAAAAATAAAAGTACCGGAAAAACTCCAGCCGAGATCGTGTTTGGTTTTCGAACGGTTAACGAGAGCGAAGGACCTATCGTAAACGCGTTAAACGACGCCCGCTTAGGTATTAGTCAAATCGAAGAATTATCCCGCGATGAAATAAGACTTTTAGCTCAAGAGAGTACGAATAGGAATCAAGAGTATATAAAAAAATACTTTGACAACACTAGGGCACCAACTATATTTTATAAGGTTGATGATTTGGTTATGATACCAAATCCTCATAACCCTGCGGATGGAAAAAGTAAGAAATTACGTTCCAAGTTTCGAGGCCCTTTTAGAGTCACTGCTGTGTTAATTAACGATAGGTACGAAATCTCTAGTATAGAAGGACACTCTAAAAGGAAATACAAAAGCGTGTATCCATCCGACCAATTAAAAAAATGGATCACGTTTAGCTCTGGTGATGATTCGGATAATAGTGATGAAACACAAAAATCTAATTAAAAGAACTAGTTTAGTTAGATTCTAAGAATAAGTACGTACGTACGTACAGTCATATTTTTAGTAGACAGTTAATAGGTTAAAATAGGTAGGCCAATAAATACTTAGGTATATTATTCCCTCCAATCCTCTCTTTCCATATTCCTAAGATGTTTTAGAAAATAGCATAAGAAGCTTAAATGGATGCCCAAGGGCCAAAACTAACCGGTAATTACAAGTATATGCACCTAGCTTATTGCAATGTGAAGGATGCTAAAGTACAAGCGGTGCTCACCTTTTATGGCTTGAGTATAGTGAAGGATGCCGAAGTACAAGCGGTACTCACTAAAGTAGTGAAGGATGCCGAAGTGCAAGCGGTGCTCACTGACTAAATGCAACAGCGAAGCCACGCGGTTGTATAGCTTTCAATCAATTAATTATCATGCAAAGTAACACAATCATCAATGAAAATTATATTGTATTCCCATAGACGCAATACTGTTTTGGGTATTTTGCTTTTTAAATGTTACTACAATAATTTCAGAACCTCTCCAATAATATTTAATGCAGGTATATGTAATAGGTAAATAAAAGACAAGATAAACTTTTAATGCTTCCTTTTATTCTTTCAGGCCAGTCGATATAAAACGAAAATAAACCAGCATACTTATTGATCGGGACGATCAACGTGAGACATTAGAACGTGCTGTTATTCTTCATCTTAACCCTTCTCATCCCATGCTGCTGACCTGATTACGAATTCAAGGGATTCGACTTTCTATAATTTAATTTAGAATACTCCTAAGATGTAAATCACCTTTTAGATTTAAAAAAATATGATTTTATGATTGTTTCTTATGCATCAAAATGTTTGAATTAAACATGAACAGTATATTAATATATTTAACTAATTAAGTAATAGAGGCGAAACAAGTAGGTACGACAACAATTTTCTTTTGTTACTACGTAACAGTATTGTTATTTCTATAACTTTTATTGTAATAATAAATTATATTTTTCTAGTATTGTAAAGCAAATTCAATTGCAATTAATATTAAATTTAATAAGTCATTTGTATGGGGACATACAATCAGTAAAATGGCCGAAACCGGAATAGGGACATTCCTTGGACAGGATGGCTGACTGTTAGCATTATTCCTATTTGAAACATGATTTGAAATACAATATTGTAAAATATTTTGTTAGTAATTAATTAAAATAAGAGTTTAAGGTAAATTTATATTTTGTTGAAAAGATAATTCACTTTAATCAATATGGCAACCCAAGGCTTTTAAAAAAAATGTAACGGGGGTAGGGAATTGACCATTGGGCGTCATTGGAGCGTAGACTTGAGAACGGTGAGGTTGCAACTAAAGTTAAGGATATTATTGTGAAATACGAAATACAGGACAGTTATTTTAAAAACAAGTTGTTATTCTTTACGACCCCTTCTGGCTACTGCTAATATTATGTTTGCCGATTATTTATTTTTTGTTGAAATCTATTCGTGTATTTTTGGAATAGGTACTATGCGTCTCATGTGTTTAGAAAAAAATGGTTTGATAGCGAGATATACATTGACAGAGTTGGGTGACGTGTTAGGCGATAAAAAAAACTATCCAGAAAGAAAAGTAAGCAAATAGAATAGGCAAAGGACCAAAGAAAATATCGCTCTTCTTCTAGGGTGAGGCTTACTTACTGCGATGGGATTAAAAACACTACAGATAATGAATGAGCCCAAAATTATTTTTCCTAAAATCACTTAAGTATGCTCGTGTTTTGCTAGATGCAGAAGGATCCGATGCGGAGAAGAATTCCGATCAGTTAACAGTGGTTAATCCGTTATCTAGTGGCCATAGCAGAAGCTTTGTTTAGTTTAGGCCTAGTAGATACATAATTGGTGAGGTTATTAAAATAATTTATTAATTATGATTATGTTTTCAAAAGTAGTTATGAAGTCTCCGTTTTTACAGAGGCAAATATCAACTCAGCAGGCCAATTTTATAAAATAACTAGCTGTTGTCCGCGACTTCGTTCGCGTGGTCTTTAGTTTCTATAAAGGATTTTCTTCTTATTATTTTTTCATAAGAACCTTCTTTTGTCAATAGCTAACACAACAAAAAAAGTATTCGAGAAAATATTGCTGTGATAATATGCGTAGGCGTTCCCGATATGTTTATTCCTTTGACTTGTAATCCGTTAGCATTTTTCTCTCTTTCTTTCTCGTATAAGCATCATTTAACATAGCATTGTTTCATCATCTACCTATTTACATTTTATTGCAAGATACGAGCTTCCTCTAAGAAAAGGGCTCAGAACAATAGTTTCCACCACATTTTCAAGTATAATTTTGTACCTATTTATGTAATAATAAATGCACCTAATAAATGTATTAATTAAGATTGCTATAATCAGAAAACCCTCGAATAAATGAAAATCACTAAGTAAACTTTTCCTGATTTCAGGAGGCCCGTCAAAGGAAAAAACATATCAGGAACGCCTAAGCATATTATCATAGCAACTTTTATTCGTAGTAGGTTCCGGATATTGAAAAAATATTTTCTATCTAAATAGAAAGGCGTGGATAAGATTTAAAGTTATTTTATTTAGTTACCAAAGGACTATTAAAGTTTGACATCTTTAATCTTAAGCATTTTACACCGTTTAACTACCACCCGGCCAACCTGATGTCAGGTTGGCGGCGGACTTTGTTTTTAGTTTCATTTTGTATTTGTAGAACTACTAAATGTTTTTGCTTCGCTACCAAATACTACTTAATCATTTTTAAATAATTGAATATGTTTCATTTGATTTTATGACACCCCACCCGCGGTTCTGACGCACACGATTAACGCTAAATTAAAGGAGATGGTGGAAGCCGATCCAAGTCAAACTACCCAGGAATTTGCCAAAACCGGGATGGTTTAACGTTACCTGCCCTGCAATATTGACTAATTTGCATGAAATCAATAAGATAAAAAAATATGAAAAATTGGTGTCTTTTGATTTGACCTGTTGAATCGGTACAGAAATGAAGGAATACTGTATGAAATTATGACATGTGACGAAAAGTGGATTCTTTACGTAAACCGAAAGCGAAAAATGCTGACAGAACCCCAGGTCAAAGGCCGCAATAGTGCCCTAAGGCAAAGCTTACCAATAAAAAGGTAATGGTAACTGTTTGGTGATCTATTCATTCACAAATGTTATGATTTTAAAAATTATTGATACAATCTTAGAATTTTTAATGTGTATTTTGTAATAATTTGATATATGAATATAATATATGAATTTGATCACTTTCTACAAAATGTTATGTTTGTCTAGACAAATAATGAGTATTAAAAGTATTTAACTTGATTACCACCGGGGGCGCGCTGTCTATGACGTTATGTCAACTAAAAAGGGAAGGGGAAACCGACGTGATGGGCTGCGCGCTGTCGGACAGGCAGTTGAGTTTTGGCATTGGAGAAGTGAAGTAGTAGTGAATCGGTTGTTAGCGAAGGCATTGTAGTATTGCTGAAAGTTTTAAGATTAAATATTCGGTGCGAATAGAACAAAGGTGTTTCTTTTCACAAAAAAAAGAAAGGGTACTTTGCCATAGTGCCAAACTTTCGTGTCTCTTCGCCTAGCGTACTCATCACACCATAGCGGTATTTCATAAATGCCAATAATTGATTCCTAAATAGTGGCCAAAGGAAATAAATAGTTCCCTTAAAGGGTTTAGGTTTTGTGTTTCTCACTCCATCTTGTCTCGCAAAGTCTGGAAATATTAGGTATCAACTTTCTCCTCAAAACTGATTCCCGAAAAAAGTTTATTGTATCTTTGGTGGTTCCCATGGCATTCCTAATTTCAGGAAGTGAATTTAGATCATTGATAACTAGATTCAGTTTGTGGGACGAGCAATGAAAGTAGAGGGCTTTAGTGTACTTTTTGCGTAAGATCGCTTGTACCCCTCCGTTTTTTCCTGACATCGTTGAACAACCATCAAAACCAAAACCAACGCATTTATATACATTTAATCTTCTTTTGTCAAAAACTCATCTACGCTATGTGCATTCGATTTCGCATCCAAATCTTTTAGCTCAATGAATTCGACAAACATTTCTTGGACTTCCTGCGTTTCTTCATCAAAATATCGCATCCCAATCGATAGTTGTTTAGTGCCAGAAATATCAGCTGTTTCGTCTGCTAGCACACTATATGCTGCTGCTTCTTTCACTTTTTTCATAATATCAGCCTTTAATAACGCACAAATACCAATAATTTCATTTTGAATATCTACTGAACGGTAGCTTGCTTTCTTTTTCCCTTGCTCAATGTGTTTCTTTAAAATCAAATCTTCCGCGTCAATTCGCAGCTTCTATAAATCCTCGAGAATACCTTCGTCGTCGTGTGACCCGCAAAACGTAATGCAGGAAATAATAGATTTTATAATTTTGCGATTTTCTTCAATAATTCCCTGGGAATATTTGTTCAGTTGCAAATCGACAGGCACACCTTCGAGAAAAGATTTAGCAGCTTTCAATGCCTCCTTATGGAAGTGGGTTTCAATGTGCTTTTTGCACTGCTCGTGAATATCTTTGAACTTACAAAAGGGCCATATAGTAAATGATCCTAATATGCCTCTAAATGAATTTGGATTTGGTGGGAACAACGTACAATAGTTACAAAATGCTCCTTTTTGGCGCCTGGAATATACCAACCATGGAGAGTATGTTTCCAACCAAGAATATTTAAATTTTCTCTTTAAATGTTTTGTATCTCCCGCAAAGTTTTAGGTCGCGGAAGGGGACCAACAGTTTTCAATCAATTCCTTCTTCTTTTCGGTTGATAACATGTGTGCCCGTCCAACATATCGCCAGATATCATTTTCATTGCAGTCATCCATCAATGAATCAGGATTTGGCGCCAGATATCTAGAGGAACTTTGTCTAGGTAGTTCCTGCGGCTGAATATAACCTGTTGTGGTTGTAGTGACCGATGAAGACACATGCGATATTGACGTTACTTTTTCCTGTTCATCGCTGTCGCTACTTATCCATTAGTTTATTTTCGTTTCATACTTCCTGCAAAACAAAATGCTTTGATAAAACTTTATGTAATTAATTAAATTTTTACGGGAGAGCAGTTTTGTTCAATTACTTATAAACATTATCTCAGGAAGCTTTTTTAGCTTTATTTATATCAAGGATCTGTTTTAATTTGTATTTAATTAAGCCACAAATATAATTTATGTTTTGTTTTCATTATTAAGTAATTACTGAAACCGAAACCACTGTTTAGTTAACGTTTAAATTATAGATATTGAATCAATAAACTTGTTTTTAATAAAATAATAGTTTTTCTTAACATTTCCCTTCCACATAATCGATCCTTTCTTTCCACATCAAAAATATACCAGATAAAATTAAAAATGATATTCTCAACGATTATTATACGTCTTAGCTAGTATATCGGTTACCAAAGCTAGAAATAAAATAAAAATACTAGCTCCAAGTCCAAGATTAAAGCAGTACATAACTTACCAAAAAACTTTCTGATGTCCATTTTGATAAGATGATGAATGGAGACACAGTCAGAAACTTTACAACTCAACACTGAGATCTTATTATTTAAATAATATAAACCAATATTGACTAACACAGGCAAGCCGGTAGTCTTATATTCACTTTGAAATTAGCTTGTTTCGTTGATCGCTTCCAATTAAAAACTGACTCGCTCGCAGCCAGTGTTGCCAACACTATATTTCGAAAGGGAGCTAGTTGGTTATGAAAAAAGAGCTAATCATTTTAGTTAAAAAGAGCTAAATAAAAAAAGTTTATGAAATAATTATTTTTATTTTGGATCTAGAAAAATTATATATTATATTAATAATCTAAGGAAATATAATATCATCATTGATGATGGCAACTTATGATGATGAAAACGCACGACCAAGCAAAGTGCAAAGAACAAGTGGACTAGCATTAGTTAATTTGACACACACTGTCGATAGTTCCGACAGCGAATAATCTTATTTTTAAATATAGTTTTTCGATGATATTACATTTTCTTAGATTATAATGGGTATTTCGTACTACCGCTACACAAAACATTACACAGTAGTATTTCCAGATCGTACACAAATTACCAAAATCAAGGAAGTAATGACCGAATGAAATATTCCAGCTTAAGGGATTTCCCGTTTCCCGAAGTTCAAGTCATGGACTAAGTAGTATTGGCTCTATGTTATCTATGTATTAAATTAATCTTTGGGCTGCATTCACTGAAATGAATATATAATTTCAATTCAATGGCTGTGTTTAATTTACATATAAAATTCGAATACATACCTAAAAATTTGTACGTAAGTACATTTATTTCATGCGATGGAATAGAGCTAAAATTTAAAAATTAAAGAGCTATGGAGCTAAAAAGGTTTTTTTGGGGCCGAATAATTGAAAATGAAGCTAAATTTAGCTCTAAAAGAGCTAGATTGGCAACACTGCTCGCAGCGGCTCACGTCTATAAATACCCAAACGAACATCATACTAGAATGTACGGTAACATTCTACCTAGGTCTAGTAACTGCTACCAAATTCCAGAGTTCATTGAACATGCGCCATCTAGCGTCGAGTAGCAATACTAGGTTTTACAAGGATTGTAGTCGATTTATTCAACTGTTGTAGGTGTTTCTTATGAACACTTACAGATGGCATTGTCATTGTCCACAAAACAAATTAAAATTTTATGTTCGTAACAATAACTTCTACTTTAAGTATGCCGCATACATATTAAACAAAACTAACGTGAATGCTGGTGAACGGCTGTTGTAGAAAGAAATGCAATGCACACACACACCATATCTACCTACATATTTTTACACTTTTTAATGGCCTTGCGTTTTGGAAAATCTGATATAGTCGTGATGAAAAGGGCGGCGATTTTAAAAACGGATGTCAAAATCTTAATGTTATACTGAATATTTCAATACTTTCTACAATATACATTAAACCTTGTGAAATTTTAAATAATTTTTAAGTATATTTTATTCCAAACATACGAAGATTAAATTAATTACGATGAAGTCATATTTTTATATTGTTCTATAGACATTATGTATGTAAAACTTTTTCTGCATTTTCTACGCATTGCAAATGAAAATTCACGATTAATTTATTTATTTAGTTATTCCTGTACGATATTTACCCAAATTATACTTAATTTTAAAAAAAACGTTGGCTAATAGTACCTACTTAATAGAAAGCAAGCAGTGTTCGAGGAAGAAAAACTTCCCGCGAATTTCATGCGAATTAGATTTTCAATGCTTTAAAAATACCTTTCTAGAAAATCCAGATGTGTGCATGCAATTTACAAGCCTTAGCCTTAGCCAAGGTTATAACCATTTCTTGACAGCGTTTTTACAATAAATAAGCGAATATTTTTAAAAGGGATTCGGTGGGAGGTAGGAGGAGGTAGTCGAACGAAAAGCATGGTCGACCTCTTTTAATGGTTTTTAAGTATTTATCATTTAAAGAGCTTTAGATTGAAAGTTTGGTGTACTTTGTGTTCTAATGTTTGGTAAAGTGATAAAGATCTGAAATTATTGGAATATCATTGTATTCAACGCCGCATTGAGGGTCAAGTGACTTATTTCAAGACAACTTGCTTCAAACCCAATAGCGTCTTGAAACCTGCTGCTACTGGAAGAGTATAGCCTCAACTGAATCCAAGAAAAGCAATAAAAACTAAACACTCGTTATTTCCTTGTTCGCACCATAGTTGTGTGGCAGGGTTGGCTTTTATAGGCGCGACTGCCGTCCGACCACCCAAACCCGAAGAGAAAGCCTGCGCTGGCTCTGGAGCCTCGTCTGTTGTTCAGCAGGTGCACCGAGTGGCAGGTGAGGTTGGCTTTGGCCCAAAAGGTCTTGGTTAGGCCCCTTACACCCTAAATCGTTTATCGTTATTTATTGTGAACTATATCAAGAATACACTCGACATTGGCAGAATCACTGCTCTACTTAAAGAGCGGGATGAGTTCATATTAAAAAAAAAATTTGGAACTAACATCAAATGTCACTTTCAGTAATAAAATCTGTATTGTAGGAAAATTTCACATGTACTTTATCTTGCCGCTGTCGCCACTATTGAGTGTAGTTTGACTGATTATATGTATAATCACCACGTAAATGTTTTAACAGTTTTATATGTCACTAGCTGTTCCCCGCGACTTCGCACGCATATTGTTTAAAACAGTAGCCTAAATATAAATTCCAATGTTATGTTTCTAACTTCAACCACTTTCCCCTATCTCTATAGTTATCCTCTACTCTAAGGTTGTCTGGAAGAGATCGCTTTTAGCTATATGACCGACTAAATTGTACATCTTTCTAAAAACATAACGTGTAACTTCTCTGTATGGTGTGTGTGCAATGAACAGTATCTTTCACTATCTATTTTATAGAATAACGGACTTATATAGAAATCTTCCCTCTATTTTACCTACTTGGGAATTGAATTTCAATACCATCCCGTTTTGATTAGCCTTTTAGTGACAAAATTTCAACTCTCCTACCTAAGCCATTTGGGCTAGGTGATGATTTTTACATACATACTTTCATCCCCCATTTGACACTCTAAAGGAATGCAAGTTGATAAATGCTGAAACAGGTATTTATTTGTTTTTGTTAGTGAGTATTTGTGCCAAATTTCAAGTCCATAGATTACAAAAAAAATATTTCCTCATACAAATTTTCCCACTCAATTTTACCCCCTTAGGAATGCATTTCCCCAAAAACCCCGAAAACAGTATTTTTTATTTACAAAGAGTAGCAATACGAATTTAATTCAACTTTAGAAATGACGAACTTTCATACAAACTGTCATTGACGTTTTAAATTACAAAAATCCGTTCTTATTCCTTGTCTGTGATAATAAAGGAACCTCTGTGCAAAGTTTCATAATTCTAGGTCCAAGGGTTTGGGCTGGGCGTTGATGAGTCAGTCAGTGAATGAATGAGTGAGTCAGGACTTGTCTTTTTATACATAGAGATTTATATATATCAGAAAAAAAAACAATACAAAATGTATACCTACACTGTTTCAGGTGCGTACCTTTTGGTTTTTCTGAGTAAAAGACACAAATACTTGGCCCAGAATTCATTTTTTTAACATGTCATTTAATCAAACACTTAGAATTAATAACAGACATTGCATTTAGACTTATTTTACAAATATAGATAAAACTCTAAATATTTTATTAATATTATTATTATAGAGCTGGATTATTGTCGGTGGAGCTTCGTGTTTATTAATGAATTTAAAAAAAGTAAATTCACTTCTTTTCTAGTCAAAATCTGATACCTTTCTTAATGTTCACTGTATTTTAGTAGAAACGATGACGCTTCTTATCTGTGAGTCTTACGTACAGGTTTTGGAATCTGACGAGCGATGCCTTCGTCTTGGTATTCCAGGTTGCACGGCCTTAAAAACTCCTGCCCGCCTTGGTGGATCCATTTGTTTGAGACTGCAAGCATTGCAGTCAATTGTGAAGAGTGGGTTTAAGAGGGCGTCCGCGCCGTAGTGTCGCCGCCATTTTCTTCATATTAATTACAACGAATTTAATACATTTTTAACTGTGGAACAGCACTTGAGTATATTTTGGTACATTATGTCTTCATTGTCTCTGTTCAATGATACAAAATTGAAGTTATTGCTAACTGTGGCTACTTTACGCAATCATCAAGATGCTTAAACTTACAAACAATAATATAATATTATGCTAGACAGGTCTTTCAAATTCAAATCTCCCATTTTGACTCAAGGTTTTAAATTAATCGTAAACGTAATTGATATGAACAAAACGGCGGCGCCACTCGGCCCTCGGCCCTTAGTGTGAATAATTATTATTTGTTAACACGCTTTTCATACTTCACAAGTAAAGTACTATAGATATAAAATCTTGCAAGTCGATTATAACGTACTTCTTATTTGTCGTATCTATTTGAAACTTTGTATGTATTATTCGGATTACAATAGAATGATTTGATACCATCGAGCTGATCTGGCGGTGGTGCCAGGAGATGGATAGTAAGCTGCAATGGTTACTAGAAAAACCTTCGAGTTTGGGCTTGACTATTTGTATCATGCCTATACATACAGTGTTTTCTGAATGTGCAATATTCCTTATGATGTTTTCTGAGTGGTATAAATCCTTATTATAGCCTTTTCGGAAGCCGGCTTGTTCGGAAGGCTTGAAGTCATCGAACCTACGTGTGAGACCATTCGTAATGACTCTCGAAAACAACTCGTAGACATGGCTTAAAAGCGAGATGAGTCTGTAATTCTTCAGGTTATCACCTTTCTTGAAGAAGAGCACCACCACACTTCTGTTCCATGTTTCCGGCGCTATTCCCTCGCAAGACGGAGTTAAAAGAGTTTCTGAAGGACTTTCAGTATCGGTGTTCCACCCGTATTCAGAAGCTCTGATGTGATTCCGTCATCACCCGGCGCCTTGTTGTTCCTAAGCTGTTTAAGGGCCATCCTAATCTCGTATAAGCTGATGTCTGGGATATCTTCGGTATAGTGACGGGTCAGCTTAGCTCTTGGGTCTTCAGCTGACCTACTAACAATAGAACTTCTCGATCTCCCTCAAAACTTCGGCTTTCGTCGACGTTATACTGCCGTCCTCCATCTTCAGCTTCGTCAGCTGGCTTTGCCCAATAGACATGTCTCTTGCGAAAACTTTGGAGCCTTGGTTCCGCTCTATCGCATCATTAAAACTGTTTGTATTAAGGTCGCGGATATCATGTCGCAAGGACTTCCATATCCGTCTATTGAGCTGCCGATATGCCTCAGCATCAACGGAGGTCTGCAGTGCCATTGAACGTCGTTCTGCCATGAGGTTGAGAGTATGGTCGGTAAGCTTTTGCGGCTTGTCTTTACGAAGGGGTCTAAAAAAATTTGACCTTTCCTTTCCGTTCGCTTGAACAGTTTCTTCGAACCTGTTGTTAATCTAGTCCACTGACTCACATTTCCTTAGGCATTCAAAGCGATTAGACAACTCGAGTTGAAATCTCTCGGGGCAGTAAATATGGGCATTTGGGGGTCGGAGCCTAGACTTCATCGAACGGGACCTTTCCAGCATGACGTTAATATTCAACGTGCCTTTAACCATTCGGTGATCACTGCCGGTTTTCACTCTGTTTATCACGGAGAAATCATTGAATATTCGTCGTTTTGTGGTCATGATGAAGCCAATCTCATTTTTCGTGGAACCGTCGGGACTCATCCGGGTGCACTTCCTGTGAGGCAGCTTCTGAAAGAAGGAATTCATCGCAAAGAGGTCCTCCTTCTCCAGAAATTCAGCCAGCCTCTGTCCCCTGGGGTTCCGTTGCCCATATCCAAATTGCCCCACTCTCAACTCATTATCGCTTCGCATGCCCAGTTTCACGTTGAAGTCGTGCTGTTGTCTTACGTAAGCTACGTAAAATTTCCCTATACAAAAAAAAAACCGTCTAGGCGAGAAGTAAGTTTACAAACGTATGGCACACCACAATAAAGTAAACGTATTTCTTTACTAGCCCACATTAGAAAATGTGTATTTAAGACGCTTTAAGACGTCCGCAGATTCACAGAAAATTCACCAAACCCTATTACATACTAGCTGTTGCCCGCGACCTCGTTCGCGTGGTCTTTACAAAACCATAGTTAGTCTAAAACGATATTTTTCTCACATAATTTAAAAATGATTGGCAATTGAACAGCGACACTTAATGGTAAAATGCGCCATCTACAGAGTGTAACGAAAAGGTGAAATAAAACTTTAAGGGGTTATTCTACGGCTAAATTACATCAACTTTTTCTATGGGACCAATATCGAAATCTCAAAAAAAAAATTGACGTTTCCATACAAACTGATGCCAGCTGGTCGTGTTTTAGTATGGGAAAGTGTTTTTTTTTTTGCGAATAGAATAACCCCTTAAACTTTTATTTCACCTTTTCGTTACACTCTGTATAATGACAGTTATCTTGCATCCCTTGGAAACCGTACATTTACCCTACAAATTTCATCTAGCGGATTGAGCCTTTTGGCGTGATTGAGTAACACTACCTGCATCCGTCCAAACTTTCTCATTTATAATATTAGTATAGGAAAATTCCCAACTTTCATAAAAAATGGAGTTAATAAATTTGTTTTCCTTGACGTCAGTAAGTTGTGTGGTAGTCGCTGAGGGATGTTATAGACTGCTTACCCCACTTGGAGCCGCGCAGCACGGGGCAGGCGGCGTGGCGCGTGGCCAGGTCGCCCTCGCCCGACGGGTGCAGGTTGTGCCAGAACGCCGCCGCGCCCTTCTCGGGGAACAAGCTGAGCCCGAGCTTCGTGAATACCGTCGCTCCGCCCTGGGCCACGTCAGACATCTGACAACAAGGTATAATTAATTTAGCTAAGTATATTACGGATACATAGAAGATTTTTAAATGAATTTACAGACTGTAGTTGTAGTAGTAAAACTTACATAAAACAGCACTGTACCGATTCTGTTGCCAGCGTTACGGAAGTTTATTAAACTTTCATGTTTCTGTAATTGAAAATCAAATGTTATTAAAAAACGTGAAGACAAAATGTTAAAAAAAGTACGAGCATACATTTTAGTGAGTATTGTAGACTTGACTTGTGCTTGTACTGTTATATTCTGTGCTTGTGGTTGCAGTATCGATTACTCACTCTGGAAAAGTCAAAGTGTGGCTCGTAATGTCCCCCGATGCCGTAGTTAACAACTTGCAGGTCTTCGGCCGTGTCCATGGTGAGGCCGGTCATGTCAGCGACGCGCCGCGACACGCGCGCCACCACCTCGGACTCCTCGTCGAGGAGCCACGCCGACTTGCTGATGCGGTATTTAACTGGGACCAGTTCACCGGTCACGGCGTCTTGGATTAAGGCTCGCCCGAACTGAGAGAGGAAAATTTTTATAGTAAAATTACGAGTCATTAATTTGGCATTTGTGCTATGTACGAGTACCTATCTCACTACAAATACAACGGTGGGTGGGTGCTAATAACAAAAAGGCCAATGTGCGTAAGGTGCAAAATTTTGCAAATGAAATATGACTGAGCGTGCTGAGTTGAACTTAATTGCGTTATAATGAGAGTCGTTATTGCCTCACCCGATAATTCCCGAAACTGATAAGTATTGCTTAATATTATATTTCTGTGCCAATATTTTAGCTTTTTCTATGAGTCCAGCGCGACGAATAGCAAAATACATGTGTCGTGTCGTGTGGTATCGTTGTTTTCGTGTTCACATGTTTTCATTCTATGATTCAGAAAAATGCCTAAACGGACTATCGATGTATGGAACCAATATCAAGTTATAGGTGGTTCTGGAAGTAAAAAACATGTGGTTTGCATAATTATACTGCAATTCTGTATATAGACATTCACATGCAACACGCATGCTGCAACATATGTGTCGTAACGACATTAGAAAAAAATGAAAAAAAAACTTCGCCAAATACTGCAACAAATGAAACGAAGACGTCTGGAAATAACATTACAGTTTCACCAAGTCCAAGACCAGTAGGTATATCTTGTGGCTTACAATCTGATAATTCAAACTTCTTATTGAATGACGACAAATCTACATTATCCCTGGATCACACTCGACTGTCATGTCACGAAATCAACCAGGAGCTGAAGGCAATAACTTGATTAGATAAAACCAAATCGACGCCAATATTGCGAGAGCTTTATGTTGGCACTTCACATGGCGGTAGGCATTTGCATTGGCGTATTCGTCTAGTATGACAAAGCTTTGACACATAGGCAAATATCACAAACTGCACGTCACAAAAATAGAAACAATATAAAAAGTCGCCTAGTTTTAACTTACTGTGTTGAAAAAAATTGTACCTACTACGCGAGTTTGGCAAGTAGCATCAAAAGTTGGCGCATTTAGTAAGGATTCCAAAACGGTATGACATTCGATAAAATTGTAGCTGCAATCGTGGAAATTTTATGGTCAACTTTCAAAAAGGACGGCATGACATGAACATGTAGAGAACCTTCATTTAATGAGGCAGGACCGGTCTCAGTACCGATTCAAAGTAAACACGTGGACCGGAATTTTAAATGTCGAAATAATTGGTCCTTTTGAGCTGCCTGATGTGTTGAATGGCGAGGTCTACTTGGACTTTCACAAAACCATCTACCAAGTTTACTAGAAGACGTGCCAGTAAACATTTACCGAGAAATGTGGTTCCAGCAAGATGGGTGCTCAGCGCACTATGCTCGTATATAATATACCATTTTGGAATCCTAAATGCGCAAATTGTTGACGCTACTTGCCAAACTCGCGTAGTACAATTTTTTTCAAAACAGTTAAAACTAGGTAGGCGTTTTATTTTGAATTTTTTTCTAGGAATTAAGTCCTATTTGTTATGCAAACTAGGGCAGCTGGTTTGGAAATTTTGATAACTTATTCATTATTAGAGAATCATTATTCAGGGTTACACAACAATAAAAAAAGTTGGAAAAAGTGGATATTTGTGGCAACAGGAGTGAAAAGACTGTCAGAGGGTGTGAATTTTTTCTTTTAATGCCTATAATTTTGAAAACATGCAACTAAGATATTTTTTTCATTTTTCTGACAATCAGCATTCTTTGCCTTTTCATCCGTTTTTCGGTTGACGTCGAGTTTTGGGACACCCTATTTAATCAAATCGGGAGATTACCTTCTTTAAAAATGTTGTTACCAAAATAATCATTATAAAAAATGCTAAAACACTGAGCTTAAGCATATTTTGTAAAAATAAAGACATGTAAATTTAAAGCCACTAAAACTCGTAAAACATGATGGAACAGTGTTGTTTTATCTCGTTCGGAATCGTTTCAATATAATAAACAAGCTCTCAAACTCTTTGTTAAGGCAACTGAAGCCTCAAAGGTTGTTAGGAGACCTGGCGCTTCGTGCTAGGGCAGGTAAATTCTGTCAGGCAATTCACATGAAATGATAAGGGAAGCCGCTCACCTTGACCAGATCCGAAGACAGCATCACCATGTGAAGAGGAACCGCTACCATTTGCCGAGGGCGTGGTCGGTCAACGTCAAAGGAGGAATCTCAGTTTCTTCAGTTTTTTTTATAGTAATCGAAAGTTCACAAATACACCGTAACAAATAAGAAAACAATCTATAAGGAGCCCGAACACACTCCAAAAATACCGCCGTAATAATCAGATGACACTGATGCGTCCGCGCCGTATGGGAGCCCGATTTGAACAGAAAGACGCACAGTCATGACTGACTATGAAGAGGTGCCGAAATCTACCCTCTTCTTTTCGGGCGGATCGCAGGTCGCCGATGTTGCAACTACCCACTTATAAAAACATATGAATTGCCCGAACACTCTTGCTGTTTCTGAAGAAATTTATTTGGAAAATTACATCACTTGCCCTTATAGATGAGGGAATGTAGGTAACTGTTGAAAGCATTTAAAAAGTTAAACCAATTGCAATGTAAGAGTTTCTCAAATGCTAGTAATGTTCAGTAGACTGAGTGCTTGTGTTGAAAATAAACTTTTCACATCACTGTACTTCTGTATACAACCGCTTCAGCTTGCAGCTAATTCGCTAGATCCAAAATATATGGGCTCAGGTCTAACAATCGATCATTCGTGATTCAAAGCCTTAAAAGCTTCGGCCAAAACCATAAATTTTATTCACGATCAAGCTCAAGATATCTCGGAAAAAATCTTGTAGCGGTAATGACCAATAATGCTGAATTCCGCACGAAAAGCGCTATGATAAATGTTACTCGGCTTGGCTCACAACAGAATCTGTGGTTCAATTCTAGTGGAAACAGCAGTTCTGGTAGCAAAGTTTTGCACGAAAGCAAGTTTTATTTTCATTTAAAGAATATTAAGCATGCCTTCGAATTCAGCAGCTGCAAAAAGAAACAGGAGTTTGTTTGCAAGCACACAAACAAAGTCTTAAAATAGATATAGCGAAGAATTGACATAGAAGAAGAATAGAAGACAGTTCTGTTTCTAAGTATTACCCAGAAGCAGATATTGAATTTGTTTATGTTGATATTGATAACGACGAAGAAGAAGCGGAGAGAAAAATATAAATTTTTGCTAACTTTGTAATTTCATAAAAATGTTTTTAATTTCATAGAAAATACTCACTCGAGTACCTACTCGAGTAGTAGTAGGTAGTAATTTCAAAATAAGAGATGGTGAGTACTTGAAACTAAAAATTTTAGCTTTTGACCAAAATTTATCGTACTTGTATCAGTCAAGATTAAAATGTTTTTATATAAGAAAATATACTTCATAGCGATCAAATAATTTAATTTAACAATAAGATTAGTGTTCAGAAACGTCAAGAATTTGTAGACGTGGTATTACCTAAACTGCAGTCATGGATGTTTTCTGATAATGAAGAAGAAATAATAGAATAGGTACTTATTTAGAAACAGATTTTTTTAAATAGCGGAAGACCGGAGAAGTCACTTTTATACATGCCGTGATAAAGATTTTCTGCGGAGGTTAGGACTGTCCAAAGAAATGGCATTGATCCTACTGCGCTGGATAAAACTTTAGGCAAATTGAAATGCATACTTAACAATAGGTATTTCATAACTTAATAAGCCAAATTTTTCAAGTAGGTAGGTACAAATAAGTGATTTCTCAATCTCTCGTCAATAGGAATAGGTATCACTATCTTTGTTATTGCAGGGCCATGGCCCTTGGACCAATTACTTTGTACATTACATTTTTACGCTACGAGGAGCCAGCTTATTACATTGTGGTGATTCGGTGAACTATTCGTATACAGAAGTTCTGTAGACGCTCAAGCTTATTAAGGAGGTTTTCATTTAAATCTAAGTAACAGCAATCTGCATAATCTAGGATGGGAAATAAAAGAGCCTGAACAAGCGCAATTTTAGTGGGTATAGGCAAGAAATTACGAAGTCTATTTAATGACGCTGCCGCTGCATACATTTTTCTGCTGACTTCTGCAGTTTGTGTTGTCCAAGTGAGTGCGCTATCAATATGAATGCCCAGGTTCTTTACAATTTTGCTATAAGGGACATGGACACCGTCAAATGTGATGGGTTGCAAGGCCGGCCAGTCAATCCTAGCAATTTGCCGAGAACCTCCCACAACAATTACCTGCGTTTTAGTAGGGTTAACCCTGAGACCAAATGACTTGCTCCAATGTAGTATACGACTAAGGTCATCGTTAACTACCCGTACAACACTAGAAAGGTTTTCAAGGCGCCCTTGTGAATATATTTGGAGATCGTCTGCATATAAGTGTAAAAAAGATTTTAGGTTATGAGTAATCGAATTGATGAAAAGTGCGAAGAGGAGAGGAGACAGCACGCCACCTTGAGGGACACCGGCACTGATATCACACCAAGCAGAGGAGGAGTCCTCCGAACGGATGCGCTGCCGGCGACCATACAAGTAACTGTGAAACCAGTCAAGCACGGTTGGAGATATGTTAAGAGAACGTAGCACTCCAAGTAAAATGTCAAAATCGACAGTGTTAAACGCATTACTAAAGTCAAGTAGTGCCAGTACAGTAAGTTGTTGTTTATCCATAGCCTGTCGGATGTCGTCTGTTATTTTAATTAAAGCAGTGGTTGTACTATGGCCTGGGCGAAAACCGGATTGATAAGGATTAAGGAGTTGGTTTGAGGATAGGAAGTGACTGAGTTGGTGATGGACAACGCGCTCCATCACTTTGGATAGGAAGGGTAGAATTGAAATAGGCCGATAGTCCGAAAACGAACAAGGTTTGGCTTTTTTCGGGAGAGGAACTATTTGGGCATCTTTCCATAATGTAGGAAAAACGCTTGAGGAGAGGGAGTGATTGAGGATGTGGGTGATTATTGGTGTAATGATATCCAGCAAAGGAGTAATCATTTTTCGGCTAACACAATCAGACCCGACTGCATTTGAGGCTATAGACATAATGTTTCTCTTAACATCACAATCCGATACTTGACTAAAGCTGAAAGATGTGTAGTCAGAAGTTGGAAGTGAAGAAAGTTGATGTAATGTATTTATTTTTGTTATGCTATCAATAGCATCAGATGAGGAGTAATGCTTATTTAAAAGATCGATATTTATATCTTTAGACACAGGATCATTGCGCGTCTTTCCAACTCCAATAGACTTAAGGAATCTCCAAACTTTAGCTGGATCTCCATTTTCTACCGATTTGTGAATATGGCGTCTTTGAGCGTCTCTGCACAAAGTATTGCAGCAATTCCGAAGGATTTTATATTTTTCGCGGTCTTTGTCGGACGGGTCCATTTTGAATTTCGTTTTAGCAGCATTTTTCTTGTTCCTTAACGATTTAAGTTCATCCGTAAGCCAAGGTGCAGGAACATGTTTAATTTTGACAGGACGAACAGGAGCATGCTTATCGAACAATTTAAGAATGAGTGCATTAAAAATTGAAACCTTCTCATCCACACTATCGGCTCTTACGATAGCGGCCCAGTCTATGCCAGAGGCATCATGTTTGAGAGCGTCAAGGTTCATGCCACTAAAATTCCGTTGCAGGAGAAATTTTGCCTTAGACTTTGGAGGACGGACCTTATAGGACAGGTAAATAAGATCGTGGAAAGAGAATGCATCAGCATGACATTGACCATGCTTAGCAACATCGTCAGTAGAAGTGACAATCATCAGGTCAAAAAGAGATGGCGCGCAGTTTGGAAAGAAGTGAGTGGCATTAGTAGTAAGGATGTTTAAATATACTTATAATATATAATAAAATAGTTTAAATATTTTTCCCAAAAATGGCGCTAGTTAAGAACGGATTTTTGTTTAAAATTAAGCATATTTACAATTAAAAGTTAGTGTCACAATACCTTTGATCTTTATTTATTCGAAATATGCAATTTTATTAACAATCCAATCAGGTAATTAGACCTAAAAACGTTTTAACAACTCACCCTAATCCAAAATTTTCGAGGCACAAGCGCGCGCTCCATAGTAACAGTGGGATTTTGTGAAATGACTCTTGAAATTAATTCACCTTTTTATTCAAAACTTTGAAAATTAATATAAATGACGCGTGATCACTGTCAGTGTCTTTTTATTTAATTCAAATGGCACAAGTGGAGTGGAGGCATTTAATGTATGAAAATAAAATTGTACTGCATAGCTTTTATACATTTTGCGTGCCGCTGCTGATGTCGCAGTCGCCAAAGCAGTCGCCGCGCCGTTGACCTCTATTGTAAAAATACGTAATATCTTGAAAAAATTTCGCTCGCAGTTTTTTTCCGGTTACATCAAAATAATACGTTTCACCACTAAGTATACTTACTTATTTAGTATACTTATAATAAAATATTTCTTAAAAATATTAAAAGCCCAAAAAATTTCGCGGAAGTCTTGATTGGACTTGGACAATGTGAACTTGTTTGTTGTATGTTTCAATTATGTGTCTTCGTGTAGTGCGTATGATAAAACAAGCGCGGGGGATCCGACCTAAAAAAAATACATTGCCCCCCCCTGGGCCACAAGCTGGGTACGCCCTTGGCCACACCACTAAAGCTCGTGTTAATTCGTAAACCTTTAGTAAACGCCATACAAAACATCCTTGAATGTAAGCTGTTTTTTTCTGTTTTTGCAATCTTTGACTTAGTACATACATACATACTACGAGTATGATCCATTTCAATGTAAAAGAAAGTAAAGAAATAATTTATTTTTTACAGATTGATTCTAGTTGTTATGTTACGAGTGGAAAATGTGATTGTATGTATAATTAGAGTGGCAGATGTAATGATTATTGCGGCTCCATTATACTACATCAACCACGAAGAAAGCTTCTCGAAAACCAGTGAAGAGCAGCAATGGGACAGACCTAGAAATTAATAGAATTTTTGATCTTTGCCATTGTTCTTACTGTTAACTACGCAGCAGGTTTCGTGACGCATGTTTATTTATTTTTACTTAAAATGCACGGGTACGTAAATTTCGCTAGTAAAAAGTGACAGTTGGTCTGCCGCAGTTTCCTTTTTTCACCACGGTGCGCGCTGTGATCAATTCGTGGTTCTCCCACCTCCTACTTCGCACCTAGCCAATACAAAATATTTTAACGTTACTGTTTGGGCCATCACTCTGTATTTGTATGATTTTATGTATGAACCATGATTTATTACTGTTAACTTACATAATAGTAAGTAGTAAGTAATTAAACTGTGTGAAACTAGCATTAACACCTTACCATATTAGGTAAACCCAATTTAAACGTATCCACCTTTGCTATCACGCTTGTAACAGGCGCTGGGTGCCATTTGATAAATAATATCAATATCGATATTTATTGATATCTTTATTTCCTTAATAGCTAAAGGTTTAAAGACATAAAAGGAAGCAATTTTTGCACAATGAAAAATTCAGTAATCGCAAACAAACAAATAATATGATCAGCCATCATCTTCTATACATGAATTCTGACATGTCAGAAGGAACAGTCACACTAAATATTATGATTCTTATAAAATAAAAGAATTCTAAAAACACGTTTTTTTAACTTTACTGGTCATGGAGAAAGCCTGGACACTGTTTTTAATTTTTACTAGTCAATGTACAGGAATCTACTTTTTTGTTTTATTAAATGTACCTATCTAGGAAACAAATGAAAACATATAGGAATCAATGATTATGACTAGTAACGCATCATTCTGATGCACACGATTATTTTACTAGTAATTTAGATTTTGTTAAAGAAAAAAAAACATTCTATAGTTGCGCAAGAAACTAAGAAGGAAAGTTACGACTAAATACATTAAAATTTCACTAATCACTTACTCTAGGCTTAGCCATTTCTTGTATAAACTGTATCTCCGAATCGCTCATGACGTCATGGAAGATGACTATGTCTGGTTGTAAGTACATGTATTCCATTTTGATGCGTGCTAACTTCAAAAAGGGGTGGTTTTCTGTTAGGTATCGGCAATACAAACTGAAATACAAAATATATGGAACTTTTCGAATCAGAAGACTAAGAAATAAGCATGGAGCACATACCCTATAGAGTAGAAATGTCATTTATTCAGTTCTACAAGTTTTTGCCATTTTTTAATATGTATCTGTACTGTTTGAGTATATGCGAAATTGACACGTGTTTATTTTTTATTTATTTATTTTTCCAAATTTACAACTATCATTACAGGCTTAACCTAATGCGATAGAATAAAATACACTTATTTCTTAAAATTCAACTTACAAATAACAAATTACGAATAATGCAGCCCTTGTGAACTCACTCAGAACAACTAAATTGTGTTGTCATTTCATACTTAATTTAAGTGAAAAATCACTAACTAGTTTCGGAGTATTGCGGCTCGATAGGGTATGTGCTCGATAGAAATAAGTAATAGGAATAAAGAAAAACAAATAGTGTTATTTTTTAAAGTACGTAATCAACTGTTGAGAAAATTGACTTAATGATAGTCGGACTCACGCACAAGGCGTTCCGTATAAACTTGTAATACTTAGTATGTAATAGTTCGTGCATAACGGCAATGGGGTCTAGAAGATCTTTTTCCGAGTTTACAAAAAAGCAATATATTTTGTGTTTGAATTACATTGTGAAAAATTACAAAGAAGAAGGCTCAAAATTCACCCACGTCCTACAACAAAGAGATGTACCTATCTAAAGAAAAAAGAAAAAATTGAGTATACAAGGTGGTTTACTTCAAAACACCCTCCGTAACATACTTAATTAGTTTGGCCATAAATACTGTTACAATTAAAAATAAACAAAATATTACATTTGAATTTGGAATCTGACATTTTTATATGATTGTTCATTGAGTTTTCTCATTTTGGCGCCAATACATTCTACAATATTTTGCAATATTAAAATGGAGTGGGGTGATAACGAGAACCGAATCGTTGTAATTGCATTACACAAAATAGGTATGGAGCCAAAAGCAATTTTTAAACTCTCCTATACGCTTGGTATTAGTAAAATGTTTGTGTACCGGGCTATTAATAGGTACAATGAGACCTCCTCTGTTTGCGACAGAAAAAGATCTGGCCGGCCACGTAAGTAGTGTTCGTACGAAAAAGGTGGTCAAAGCAGTAAGTAAGGGAAAGAATTCGATGAAATCCTGACCTAAAGCAAAAGATTTTATCTCGGGAGATGAAGATAGCACCTAGAACCATGTCGCGTATTTTAAAAGATGATTTAGGACTTGCAGCCTATAATAGACGTACTGATAATTTAAAAAAGAATAGGGTGGTAAAATCGAAACAACTACTAAAGCGGTACGCAAAGGGAGGTCAAACATTCATAGCAATTTTTTATATGTTAAGACTGTATGGACGGCGTAAAATGGCGTTTGGAAGCACGGCATCTTTTTAAACACAATTTTATAATTTTTTGAGATATATATATATAGATTGCTATAGGACGTGGATTAATTATATATAGTCCGTGATACTTCTTCTTTACCGTTTTCTGACTTGTGCAAAGATAAAACATTGCTTCCTGCTAGATTTTATGGTTCCAGGCCAACAAGATTAGGATTCTCTTGCGGGTGTCAAAATATGCGTCATAACCGTATCTTTTGATTGAATTAGAAGTTATACTTTTTCACAACTACAAGGGATTGCAAACCTGACTATTTCATTTTAATTTCAATTGATGATACTCCAACCGTGGCTGTTGGGTTTTAACTGACGGACAGAAAGACAGACAAACGGACAATGGCAGGGTTATAAGCATATCGCATACATACGCAATTATCATCTATTTCAACGATAATGTATCTAATTGTCCTTTTCACGACTCTATGTTGCCCGCATTGTGACAAGTTATTACATATTTGCAGCTGATTATGTACTTTCATGGAAAAGCTTGATTTCATAAACTACCCTGTTACTTTTATTAAATATTGAAAGCAAAAATATATAATTATTTCCTAAATGATAAATATTTAAATAATGTAATGTAACCTTTTCGCAATTACAGGAGGAACATCATATTCTCCACGGCATAGAATTTCGTAGTTATCTCTTTCCTTCTGGTATTCTAAGTAATCTTCTGACATCTCAGTCTCTGCTGATTGGTCCTCTATTTCCTATACAATTAATATCAAAAAAATTAGCCAAAACACCAGAGAATCAATAAATTAAAAAACCCGTTAAATGTAAATCGGACTCGTGCACCGAGCGTCTCAAAGACTTTTACTGCTTTGCGGATTGGCTGCCCAACAATCCGCATGTGGACTGTCGGCATTTTAATATTTAATACAAGTTTTCCCTATCACACGAGCCGCACGCATCCACGTCTGTGCACACGTTGTTCTAAGTACTCTCTATCGTGCGTGCGGCCCGCAGCGTGATTATACTCGTACACGCACGCGGACAAGATCCGCAGGCGGGCTGAAGTCCGCATCACAAGAAAAGGACACTTAAACTTTATGACGTTCCTGACAAGAAAAGGGCTTGACAGACAGACGGACAGACAGATACACAGACATACAGACGAACAACGATGTTTCTTAATTTTTACCTTTTGAGGTATGGAACTCTAAAAATGAGACCAAGTGTTTAGTATTGTTTAACAAACAATTATAGTTTTTCGCTTACCCCACTCAGTTGGCTTATTAACTCTTTCGCTTCTTCCTCGGCGATTGTTTTCTGGTAGAGTATGATGTTCCTGGCAGCGCGCGGGTGCTTCGGATTCATCATTAGTACCTTTTTTGCCATTTCCAAAGCAGGTTTGAGGTCGCCTATGCAGTATGTTAAAATTTTATTAATTAACTGTTTCAGCCCCCGTCATGACCACCAAAACACCAATTATGATACCTATGATATAGCGATATATAGACACCAACTGTAAAAATATGATAGATATCGATAACATGATAGGTGATATGAAATATGATAGGTATGATAGATCATAACGAGATAAAATGTAGGCATTTTACCCACACTCCTTTCAAAGTCAAAGTCAAAGTCAAAAATCATTTATTCAATTCAGGACAAAATTGCCACTTATGAACGTCAATAACAACATTATAGGCCCCTAGGGGGCCAGAACATGTCTCCTTATTTTTTGGGCCCTACTAGCGCTTCGAGACAAGACACAGACAATCTGGCAAGTGCTGAGAAGAAACGCCGGAACAAACTCAGTCACCACTAGCTGCCACACAAAAAATATAAACCAAAATAAACAGGTAGGTACATCAGTTTAGTGCAGGCTGGACTGACCATACATTCTTGTCATCAAGATAGTCTTGAATTTTATAATACCCCTTAGACATCAGTGTAGTTTTGACATGTGACTTAAATTTATTAATAGGAAGTTTGGTAACATTGTGAGGTATATTATTGAAAAATTTAATACAATTTCCCAAGAATGAATTACTTGTTTTGGCCAATCTAAAGTTTGGGACTACAAGTTTGTTTTTGTTTCTGGTGTTATATGAATGAATATCACTTTTCTTTATAAAAAGATCTAAATTTTTGCGTACGTACATGATATTATCAAATATGTATTGAGAGGCCACAGTGAGTATGTTAATTTCTTTAAAGAAATCTCTCAGGGATTCACGCGGACTAAGTTTGTATATAGCACGAATAGCTCTTTTCTGTAAAATAAAGATGGTATCGATGTCCGCAGCAGAACCCCACAAGAGAAGACCATAAGACATAATACTATGAAAGTAACTGAAATACACCAGCCTTGCCGTTACAACGTCAGTTAGATGTCTAATTTTTCTAACCGCAAAGGCAGCTGAAGCAAGTCTCCCAGCCAGAGTGTCAACATGTGGTCCCCATTGCAACTTCGAATCCAATGTAATGCCCAGAAAAACAGTGGAGTTTGATAGATCAAGTTTTTCACCATTAAGTAAAATAACTGTGTTAGCTTGTTTCACGTTAGGCATAGTAAATTTAATACATTTGGTTTTTTTTGTATTAAGAAGTAAGTTGTTACTTGTGAACCAATTTAATACCTTAGAGAGAGCTCCGCTTACATCGTCAAATACCTCTTCGCCTCTTTTTAATTTGAAGATTAAAGAAGTATCATCAGCAAACAGAACTATCTCACAGGAGTCTTTAGAATAGAAAGGGAGATCGTTAATATAGATCAAAAATAGCAACGGTCCCAATATTGAGCCCTGGGGCACTCCCATTTGAAGCGGGGCGCCAGAAGAGTTAGTACCATTAACGTTTACTGTTTGTAATCTGCCTGAGAGGTAAGAATTTAACAATTTTAATGCGTTATTAGATACACCGTAATGTTTTAGCTTCATAATAAGTGTTTGGTGATCGACACAATCAAACGCCTTCGATAAATCACAGAACACACCTATCGCATCATGCTTATCTTCATACGCATCCAAAATGTGTTTGACAAGTGCCACCCCAGCATCTGTTGTATTTCTACCTTTAGAAAAACCAAACTGTTTCTCGTGCAGTAAATTGTTAAGTTTAAAATGGGAGAGTAATTGACTAAATATAACTTTTTCAAAAATTTTACTAAAAGCAGGTAGAATGGAAATTGGCCTGAAATTGCTTGGGTCACTTTTTTCTCCTGATTTGAACAAAGGTATAATCTTACTATATTTCATTAAAGTAGGGAATTGACCTTGATCAATACATTCATTGAATAAATGTGCTAAGTGAGATGCTACGAGAGGTATAATGGGTTTTATTGTGTCAGTTGATATGCCCCACATATCCTCAGTTTTTTTCTGTTTCAATTCCATAAAAGTTTTGACTACCATTACAGGATTAATATGAGTGAAATCAAATAAGGAGTTGCACCCGTCAACACTGGACACAAGCAGTGATTTTGCATGCAGAGCAGATGAATTAAGTTGTTTTGTGGTTTCGACAGGTATATTACAGAAGTAATTTTCAAAATATATTTAAGTTTTGTTTTAAGATTATTCCTATAAAGGTTTATGCTGTTTTAACATTTTAAGTAGAGCTACAGTAAGAGTACAAAATACTCGCACACTCGTTCAAAAATAATTCGATAGAATGGGGAGCAATGAGCTTATAGAGCACTAACTTAATCCATCTGTACGGAGTATCAGAGCCTATTCAGGGCAGTCTCTTCAGAGTTCCTGCCATCTACGTTTATATTCAAGTATTTTGGGTGTAAATTATGAAACAAATTGAAATATATTTATCTACTCTTTCTCTATTAACTACGTTATTTTGAGTCTACACCTCTTATTTAGATTCCTCACTCTTTAAACTTTTTGTTTTGCATTTACAATAATGCTAGTTTATTATTTCACGGGATATAATTTACATGAAAAAAAAAAAACAACTGCCTCTGGTGGGATTCGAACCCAGCTAGCTATATATATACAGTGGTGGTCATATAATTAAGAACGCAGATATTAAGGGAAGATTTTTTCAAACTAAGACGCAAAACTTATTGCATGCATTTTTTATTTATTTCTCTCGTCTTCTTTCTCTCTATGTAAAACTTTTCCATAATACCACTTTATTCATTGATACACATGATTAGCTTAAAATAAATAGACAAACTTTTTACACTACTTCTAAACATAGTACTCCTAGTTACTGGCTGGTCACGTAATTAAGAACGCTAAATAGTTTATACCTTTATTCAAATTTAAATAGAGAACATTCAATCAATTTGTTACTGTTTGTATAATTTTGGCGCCATTTAGTGCTGTAAAAGATTAAAAGTGATTGCTTCCTATGAAAAAACAAATAAATCTACAAGAGAAGTAATAATAAAATTTCGCCGGAAGAATTGGTCTTATAAAAAGATAGCCAACCATCTGCAATGTTCAAAAACGATGGTTTTCCACGCTGTAAAGCATTTTGCTACGTATCAAACTACTTCGAATGTTCCACGTGTACCTAAACAGAGAAAAACAACTCATCGAGATGACCGAAACATCGTTCGTATGGCAAAACAAAATCCTTTTAAAGGGTCCAATGAGCTGTGAAAAGAATATTTTGGTGAAAACAAGCCTTCAGCAATCTCAGCACGCACTATTCGAAGACGTTTGCTAGAAGAAAAATTGCACGGTAGGATAGCAAGAAAGATACCCATGTTGAAACTTCCGGCTTGCATTTGCGAGAAAGTATGAAAGCTGTGCGACAGTGGAAAAATGTTTTTTTGACGAGACGAAAATTAACAGAGTATGTTCTGATGGAAAACAATATGTACGACGTCTCCCGAATACAGCATTCGACCCTAAGTACACGAAAGTTACATTAAAGCACGGTGGTGGAAATGTGAAAATTTGGGGGTGCTTTTCTGGACATGGTGTTGGACCTGTAAAGTTGATAGAAGGTAACTTGATCCAAGTAAATCCAATACAAAACTATATTGGAAGAAACAATGTTACCTTATGCTGAAGACTTTCTACCGGTTATTTGGACATTCCAGCATGACAATAATCCAAAGCACACTGCACGCACCGTAAAGGAATTTCTTACAGCGCAATCAGTTTCTGTGTTAGACTGGCCAGCTAACAGCCCAGATCTAAACCCAATAGAGAATCTGTGGTTCGAAGTAAAGAAAAAGGTTTCAAATACACAGTGTGGGAATTTAAGAGTTGTACGACGTTTTTTTAGAAGAATGGAACTCTATTTCTCTTGCGAAATGTCAAAAAATTAATAGAGTCACTGCCTCGCCGGTGTAAAGCAATAAGTAAAAGCCGTGGATATGCTATAGCCTATAACTATTAATTTTAGTTAAAAATGCATTAAATTGCTTTTTAAATTTTTCGCGCTATTGTGATTTTTTAAATGTAAGTGTTGTTTGTTGTGTACAAAACAATTACCGAGCAGTTTAATAAATCGTTCTTAATTATTGGTCCAGCTTCAGTATTATTTGAATGTGTTACTTTGGTAAAATAAATAAAATGTGAAGAAAAATTGTTAGCGATTTAATTATTTATTCCTAAACCACGTTGCTCTATTAATGTGGCTATTTTATAAAATAACTAATTGCTTCTCAGAAGGTACACATCTCAGTGTATGACATGATTTAAATAAAAAACTTCTAGAACTTCAAATCGTTCTTAATTATATGACCACAACTGTATATATATGTTGAGCCTGATCGTAAAATTGACCAATTCATGATGTGACCGATCATTTCATAAAATGGTGGTATTTCATGATATGGCCAACTAAAACTAACCATATTGTCTAAACGTCAACATTCGATGAAATGTCAATCTACGTTTGGCCATATCATTAAAATAAAAATAGTTACGTAAATTTGTTTAATATTTGTAATCTTAGTCGATAGATAAATGAAACATTTTAAATAGTTATTATTTTTAAACAAAACTAATATATAAAAACACTTGAATAGTTAAATAACCTAACTAACCTCTCAAATTACGTTTCGACCTCCTTGATTTTTTAAAAGACTTTCATAAAAATCGCCTAGCTTGGTGTCGTAACGATATTTTCCTGCATTTTCACCTTCAATTTACACATTATTATTCACTATTAGAATAAAATATTTGTCCGCCGCCATTACTCATCACAAAAACAAAGCAACATTAGCTCCTCTACCGGTAGGAGATGTAACGATTTTACGATATGATTACTAATGTTTGACCATTTCATGAAGTATTCGTGCGTTTAGCTGTTTATATCGTCGAACGCTGAGTATTCATTGATCTGGTCAGACCACATCATGATGTAGGCAGCGTTTTCTGTTCTATATCATGAAATACCACCATTTTATGAAATGATTGGTCACATCATGAAATGATCATTTTTACGATCTGGCCACGACATATATATATATCCTCCGTAGCTCAGTTGGAAGAGCAGTCGCCCGGATAGCAAAAGGTCGTGGGTTGGAATCCCACCAGAGGCAGTTGAAAACAATTTTTCAAGTAAAATTTTTTTCCTCACTCCTAACTTATTCATAGGCGAGGCGTCATAACACTTGGATCAATACTTTCGCTCTTATATTACTTATCATAATAATAGAAATAATAACAAAAATTACTGTATTAAGCTAGTTATGTCGGTGACGTAGATAGTGTTTTAACAGCTGATAAAACAATTGATTTTTAAGTCTGGTCAGTGCAAGAAGGACACATGTAAGTAGTCACAATTTGTGTCTGCGCAAATTGTGTGGACAATGCCTTGAATGGGTACATTGATGACATACAACTTTACATTCACCCCGTATTATGTGGTTTAATACCAGGAGAGATCGCTATTATCACATTTGTAAAATAAAACTCACGTAAGTATTTTGTCTAGAATGCCTTGTCATAGTTAAGTCGAATCTATCAAATGCTAAAAAAACTACAAGTATGCTGCCAGAGCGGCCTACCTTTACAACCGCATACTCTTAACCGGGCTAATCCCAAGCCAATGGAGAATCAGTATTATTACTCCAGTCTTCAAAGGCAAAGGGATAGGTGCAAGAGTGCGGCAACTACCGCGGTATAAAGGTCATGTCCCACACTATGCAGCTCCTTGAGCGGATTGTGGACTCCCAGATCCGACAGGAGTGTGATGTCTCGGAGTGTCAATATGGGTTTCATCCTGGCAACGGACTGGACTATGGACCCTGTTTTCGCCCTAAGGACCGTCATGGATAGATACAGGACGAAGAACACGCCTCTGCACTTGCTTTTTCTTGATCTGCAGAAGGCCTTCGACTGTGTCCCTCGAGTGGTGATCTGGTGGGCGCTGAGATCCAAAGGAATACCCGAGGCATATATTGACATTATTCGAGACACGTACCGCAGCTTCGATTCTATGGTTCGGACCGCTGTTGGCGACACCAAACCGTTCCCCATCACCGTCGGAGTACACCAGGGTTCCGTCTTCAGTCCGTTTCTGTTTAGTGTGATATTAGACGTTGTGTCAGACAGCATCAGATACTCACATGAGCAGCCACCATGGCTGCTGATGTATGCTGACGATATCGCACTGGTGGACGCGGACAGGGGCAGGCTAGTGAGACGGGTGAACGAGTGGAAGCACTCGCTTGAGAGCGGTGGTCTGAAACTCAATGTGGCGAAGACCGAGTACTGGCCTGTAACTCGACAGATCCAACGCCCGGATAGGCGGAGACAAGGTCGAGCGCACAGACCAGTTTAAATACCTTGGATCTGTACTTCACGCGTCGGGAGAAATCGATTGCGACGTCAAAGCATGCATTGCTGCTGCGTGGGCCAAATGGCGTCCACACTGACTGGTTTGCAATTTTTGCTTAGATTTTTAGAGGCAAAGATTATTGTGTTTTTGCAATGATATAAATTAAAAATATATTTTATTAAATATTATCGTAAATAGTATGGGTGAAACGGAAAATGCCAAGTGTCGTAAGTATCTTCTTATCTTGAAAGGACTATAGCTGTCCCGGCGAACTTCGTACCGCCCCTTCATACATTTCTTTTCGTGAATTATTCCATCTTTTTTATAGTTATTCTGCTATTCGGGTCAGAGACAAAATCAACAAATCAAAGATCATGAAAATCGGTCCAGCTCTTCTCGAGTTATAAATAGTGTAACTAACCCGACTTTGTTTTATACAGGATGGCCAGGAAAGTGTCGTCCAAAAATTTTTTTTAGGTGCCTCGTGTTGAGAGGTGTCTGAATTACCCCTATGTATGTTCTACGATTTTTCGTAGTTTTAGTTGTAGACGTTACTTTTGTGGTCACCTGTATATATAGGTAGATTATTTGCTTTTTTGACGCGGTTCGAAAGGGCAGACCCGTACAACGTGTCTCCGATATGATTCAAAAGCGCAGAGTAAGATTTGCCATCTCCATCAAAAAACATACCAAGGAAGAAATGTGAGGCGCCAATATATTCCAATATGTCGGTTTCACTGAAGTGGTGGAGTTCACTCTCTTCGTTGTACTTCATTAGAGCCTCAGTAAACCAAGGCAGCGCGTCCTCGTAGTCACCGTCCTTGTACAGCGCTAGCCCAAGTTCGTAACAATCTCCCGCCGTCATTGGAGAGCTGTAATTTATTCATATTAATAAATTAGTTTTAATGAGGCAAGTTAAAACTTGGTAGGTAGGCTGGTAGGTATATTTGCACAGATTTATATGCTAAGTACACGTAGTCAAGTGTCTCACGTAGGATACTTAATATTACGACTTAATAATTAATCGACTTTGCGCATACAGTTAATATAAATTCAATTCTACGAACCAATACCTGGAAATTTCCGGAATTTTAAGAGTTAAAAAACTCAACATATTTACATAAGTGCCTAAGCAGCGCGGTTGCAGCTTTAATTACTTAGCGGTTGACGCCGGCTGCTGTGAACACATTGGCCAATGCCGTCTATACACTTATAACGGTGTTTAATATGATAACAAATAAATATATTACAATAGGTAACAATGTAATTTGGAAATAGTGATCAACGCAAAATACGCTTTTGCGCTGCTTATTCAGCTAATCTTATAATAAAATGTGTAAATTAAAATACTTTAATAACTAACTCCTAATAAGTAAATAAATATATTTATTATTTAATCTTTCCAGACAAGCTTTATAAACTATAAGAATAGTTAATTACAAAGGATGATGACCAGAAAAGTTCTAAAATTACAAAACTTTTAGTGAACTCGTGTGCTAGCCAAATATCGAGCTTTTTTGTAAACTCAGCTTTTTTAAATGGGTCAAAACTGTTTTTAACCGACTCCAAAAAAAGGAGGAGGTTCTTAATTCGGTTGTACGATTTTTTAAAAATGTTTGTTACCTCAGAACTCCGACATTAATGAACCGATTTAAAAAAATATATATTAGGTAACCACCGGAACTCTGTGATAATACAATATTATAGCCGTGTTTGGACTTATTTGAATGGTCATGAGAAGCACTTTAGCTATAATTACATCACAGATCGCCATTTAAAGTGGAAAAAAACACTAAAAAACATTTTTTTTTTAATTATAATATCATACCAAAACAGTTATTTTTGGAGTCGGTACCAGCCGTGGAGTGTTTAAATGTTTTTATTTGCACCGACTCCAAAAATAACTGTTTGGAATGATTGTTTAAAAGTTATTTTTATCTTTTTAGTGTTTTTGAAGTCAGTTATTTTTTTAAATAAAAATTTTTGATCAATTGAACTGGGAGTTCATCAGCTAAGTCGTAACTAACTTACGTAGCCGATCTTGCTCCACTTTCAAAAATTGCGTCCATTTTATCCGTAACAGAGCACCAGAGCGAGGTGCACTTTGACATCAAAACTCCTGGATTGCAAAACTTAAACAATTTGAAAAAAGCTGGAAACAACATTTTATAAATTTCTTTCTTTCTTTAAAATGTTACCATTTCAATGTTATCAAAACCAGCCAGATACAAATAGTCCAGCCTAAAAGATTATATTACAAGTTTATACATACTATATGCGAGAAGACGTTTTACCTGACCTATTTATGTATGTATCTCATTATTCCACCATAACGACTATACGGCTGAACCATTTTTGATGTATAAGATATCGCTAGAATCCTTAAGTTCTCCCGGGTGACACATTTTACCACTTTGGAAGTTTTTCTCACGCAAACTATTCAGTTTAGAAAAAAAAAATATTAGAAACCTCATTATGTAGGTGCAACCTCGTTTGGGTTTGATAAAAAAAAATTTGTGTGAAAATCTTAATGCGGTTCACAGAATACATCTACTTACCAAGTTTCAACAGTATAGTTCTTATAGTTTCGGAAAAAAGAGGATGTGACATACGCACGGACAGACAGACAGACATGAAGAATCCATAAGGGTTCCGTTTTTTGCCATTTGGCTACGGAACCCTAAAAAGCTTTGAGTTGTCCATAGCTAATTTAAGTGTAACTGTGTCAGTTGTTTGTTATCCCAAATAAATAAAATAAAAATAAATATAGATATTGCCCGCCACTGTGTAATATTTAAAAAATGTTTGGGTATATGTAATGTTAATGTAAGGTAATGATAATATTAATACTAACCTAGTTGTAAGTGATTACTAACATAAAAATGAGTCTATGTTACTTTAATAAAAATATTCATTCATTCATTCATTGGACTGATCTTTATAGTATTTTTTTATAAACAATGTTTTTCACTAATGAGTGAAATTTAGTGTCCGCTTCCCAACGGGGAAGCGGACACTAAAATAACCTGGCTAGTTGGTGAGGTAACACTTAAACATGCCACTTATTCCTGTGACTTATTATTAGTAATCGCGAAACAAACCTTGATTGGGAATTGCAATCTGTTGAATTCAAACAGAAGGTAATTTGGGGTCAATTGTCAATCAATACAAGATACGAAGAATGTTTCTTCCCTGGCAGATCCAGATATTGACGGGCTGAAACTTATTTCACAAATTCCTAAACCATTTCCAGACAGGTGTGATATTGTCTCGTGGCAGAAAAACAGGAAGACGAACTAACTTTTAGATTACCTTTTTAATTTTTAAATTATTTCTGGTCATGATCCTTTCTTTATGAATCAGTTTTTTTACATTCTAAAAATAAAGAAATACTTTATCGAGAAATATATTATGTGCATGTGTTTGCTCCCGAGCGTGCGTGCTGATGTATATTTGTGAAGGTACTACATACGTGCTTGGTACAGTTCCTTCGTCTTCTGATCTAAGGTAGATAGCCAGTAAGTAACTTTAGATATGCACTTGTATCAAGAATAACTAAATAAAAGATAAAAATGGTTGGCTTGGTTAGATATTTTTTTAAACAACATTTCAATTACCTATCTGACCCACACACAAACAAGGTTAGTTAAATAATTCCGTTTAAAAACCGGACCAGTGCCATTTAAGCCCGCATGGAGAGGATTCCGTACTTTATAAGGGATTTCCTGTAATCTTTATAGGTAAACAAATATAATTACTGTATTTTATGTTAATTTTAAATTAGATAAATTTTCATCTATTTCGTAACTGAGTACTTTAATTTAAAACAACCAATCCTTTCAAATATTGTTAATTGTTATGGCACATGTACAGTACCTAAGGAAAAACTTTTTAAAAAAGCTTAAAATGGACAAGTAGCAGTTTTGGCTACTTCCCAGAACAATGCGTTATTTTTCAGTTCACGTTGCACGTTATTACACACATTTTTATATATTAGGTCCTTACATATGAAATTGCCGTTCAGTATCAAAAAAGTGAATCAAATTTTTTAAATGAAATTATTATTTAATCAATTGAAGTATGCGCCGTTGTTATCGATATGTCGTAGCCAGATCGTAAAATTGACCACTTCATGATGTGACCGATTATTTCATAAAATGGTGGTATTTCATGATATGGCCGACTAAAACTGACCATATCGTTAAACGTCAACATTCGATGAAATGTCATTCCACGTTTGGCCATATCATTAAAATAAAATTACGTTTACAAGTTTCGTGAATTTGTTTAATATTTGTAATTTTGGTCGATAGATAAATTAAACATTTTAAATAGTTATTATTTTTAAACAAAACTAATTAATAAAAAGACTTAAATAGCTAAATAACCTATTACCCATTTCATGAAGTAGTTGTGCGTTTAGCTGTTTATATCGTCAAACGCTGAGTATTCATTGATCTGGTCAGACCACATCATGATGTAGGCAGGGGGTTCTGTTATATATCATGAAATAACACCATTTTTTTAAATGATCGGTCACATCATGAAACGATCAATTTAACGATCTGGCCACGACAGATACACTTCCGCCATTTTATAGGCAGATCATTGATCCCTTTGGAAAAAATTCCTGGGAGCGAGAGTCTATGAAGTAGTTTAAAGGCGGTTTTGATTGCCTCATCAGATTTGATTTTTTTTGCTTGTAAAAGTTATCTAAATTTTGAAAAAAGTGGTAATCGGTTGGGGAAAGATCTGGAGAGTATGGTGGGTGACGCAAGGGTTCCAGTGGCAGCTCTTCAAACTTGGCGACCGTTTGATGTGCAGTGTGTGGTCTAGCGTTATCCTAAAGGAGCAGTGGGCTAGAGCAATTCAGCAGTCTTGGTTGTTTAATGGCGAGCTTTTCCATCATTGTTTGCAATTATTGGCAATACAAGTCTGCAGTAATATAGTGCCTGGTCTGTACACGTCGTTAATTCTTCGAGTTGTTTCTGCACCACTGGTGCCACGGTGGAACTTGTATTCGTAAATACCGTGAATTTTCAATTTGTCCATAGTGTTGTTATGGCAAAGTTGAAGCTCAAACAAAATATGATGTGAAAACAAAAAAAATATACAAATGTTAAAACAATATTTTTCTGGCTTTATTTCGAAATAATTTTGAATTTGGAATTTCTAATCAAACGTAAGATCAAAGTTGCCAGTATCGAGTATCGGCAATTTCATATGTAAGGACCTAATTTTCAGATTTGCTTTTTGCGAAACAATGACAAACGAAACGAAAGGCAGCCGCTTCACCATCATAGGTTCATAAACCTATTATATTCCGAAAACTCTAGAGGTACAGACAACGGCAATTCAACCTAATCAAAAGGTTAAAGATCATTGAACCGATTTTCAACTTTAACTTCAAGACATAGAGATCAATATCAATTGAGAAAATTTGACGTTTTGTGGTAGGTTGACGTGCTGTTGTCTGTACATGCTGTGAGATGCGTACTCAAGACCCACTGATGTGAGGCGGGACTCCGATTCTTTAACCACTAATCTATCACTGCTCTGTTCAAATGAGGCTACTAATGACAACAACTTTTACCTGTAAATAACGCCGTTCAGCACACCCTCAGATAACTCATGGATATCAAGTTGATAAGTTTCTTGAAGTCGTGTCAGCGCCTGAGCTGCACCTGTGAGGTCTTCCGAAGTGGGATACTTCAGATCCTGATGGTTTGTTGTAATATTCTTTGCATTGTCTATAAAACACATAAAAATTACATCGTCATTCGCAAGGAGCTGGAGTGTGTTTTTCCCTAGCGTAACGTAGTGTAGCCTAGCGTAGACGAGATAGAGAAACCTTTATCACGGGAACCACCCGGTCAATTATAGTAGGAGTAAGACATAATACTTAGTTTACATTTTCAAATTGGACATTAATTAGTAAAATTACTATAACACCAGTTACCTTTCAATTCAAGTCAATTTAGATGTTTTTAACAGCTGTTAAAACAAGTGTGAACACGACGTAAATTTTAAATACGCCAATTGACAGTTCATATTATAATATTAAACCTGCTAAAATGATTTACACACTGTTAAAATTTTATAAATAAATAATTAGTATTACGCGAATTTATTTATTTATTTAAACTTTATTGCACAGGTGGGTACAATTGGCGGACTTAATGCTATACAGCATTCTGTACCAGTCAACCTTGAGGTAATGCAGATAGTGAAGTTTGTGGCGGAGTATGAAGTAACTGACAAGTTTATTACATAAGAAAATACTCTAATTAAAATAAACATTACATACTAATACACTATAAATATTTTATAAAAACTAGATATACATACGAGTATATATTAAATACGCATACATAAATAATAATAAGAATACATACATACGGGGAAGTCTAACATTTATGGGTGAAGGTCTAGAGTTGTTTTTGTTTATACCAAAGTTTAAAGATATTATGTCTGAAATTTGAGGTATTTCTGTTATACGAGTAGCACCCGTCTAAATCACTTTGTAAACGTATTTTAGAAAACCTAATACGATACGATGCTTAAATTTATCTTAAAATCAAGCTTTTAATACTAATATCACAATCATTTTCCTTAACTTAGTTAGTCCTTAACTTAACAAAACACCTTGCAAGTTTATGTTTTGTAAGGATTATTAGAAAAATGTGTAAGTATATTTAATAAATGTGTCGTATGTCGTTTAATAATAATAAATTAATAGTAAATAATATGAAGTTTTCAATCCTAATGTTAATGTTCTAAATTCAAATTTAATTTTCATAGGTTTCGTAAGTATTTTATTTAACAAGTCATTTTTATGGAGTATAAAGGAAATTAATAAAACAACACACGTAAACGAAAAAAAAAAGCTAAGAAACGTTTTTTTAATAACTTGTCTTCCCTCCCCAAGCTCTTATTACTGCTTCCATAGGGTTCTTCATCGATCGGATGAGAGTCACGATCAAATGTGGCATTCCATTCCATCCCTAATTATTATTTAAATCTATTAGGATAATTTTTTGACATATTTTTTATTTTTATTATTAATGTAATTATACCTAAATACTTATTGTGCTTATTTTAATGTAGAAATATCAGAGTTATGTACCTAACTTTTTATTTTTACAAAAATATTTGCATGTCTGACCAGGACAGAGCATGCTGAGCTTAATAACTTGCACCATCCTATCTGTACCATGCTTTATACAAATAAACTATTTCATTTCCTCTTGGATTGCATTTTGCAGCTGACTAAGTGTTTCTGGGGCAGGATCTCCTGCACGCATTCGTTTTTTAATTCATACCATAAATGTTCAATCGGATTCATGTCCGGGTTTCTTGCTGGCCATTCCATAATATAGATACCGACTTCGGTAACATTAATCTCGTACGACAGTCGCGGTGTGAGCCTAGCATTGTCGTGCATGAATATGAAACCGTTGCCAATAAAATATGCATAGGACATAACGTGAGGCTCAAGACATTGTTCAATGTACCGATGACTGTTTAGTGCAAGAAGACGTGGCCCAGACACAAAGACACGCTCTGTCTTACCGTCGGCGCTGATTCCTGCCCAAACCATCCACGAACCGCCACCATAGCTGACCTTTTCTTTAATGCAGCATTGTGCAAAACGTTCTCTACCTCTTCTGTAGACCTTGTTCCTTCCGTCGTTACCATACAGCATAATTTTACACTCATCCTAAAAGAAGACTTTATTCTACTGGGGTTATGACCAATTACTATGCTTACGTGCAAAGTTAAGGCGCGCTCTTCGATGGTCTGCAGTTAATTTCGGCCCATTTGCTGGCTTGTGCGGTACCAGTCCACGTTCCTTCAACCTTCTTCTAATTGTAGAGTCACATACAGCTACCTTATGTACAACATGAAGCTGCTGCTGCAGTTGAAAAGCATTCAGGCGTCGATTTTGTAAAGAAATTGTTACAATAAATCGATCATCTGGCTCAGAAGTGACCCGATTCCTGCCAGATCCTGAACGGCGCGTGAAAAATTTTGGAAGGTGCGCTAACAGGAATATCGCAGGTGCTATTTAGACGGGTGCTTATTATACATATATATACATAATATATAATATTCTGTTTATTTTTTACATTTGATTACTGAACACACTTTTTGAAATAATTTCAGCATGTTTTGTAATTAAATCGTTACTAAGTGGATCTTAAGAGGAATTCATTCAAGTGTCTAGTTAATTTGTTGTTGAAATTTGTAATTTATTTACGTCAACTACATTTTACAGGTTATCAATATTGTACCCGTGAATTAACAATAGCAAACCGCATTGATTTTGAAAAATAATTCAATTTTGGTTTCGGCCAAAGTCAATCCTACTGCTTACCTGTCCCAGTTTGAATAATTTTTCGTATGAAGTCCAAATCTGTAGTCAGTCTTTTTATAAGGGTAAAGGCGTTGATGGGATTTCCTAAATAGTTAGAAATGTCTTCCATTGCATTTTCATGCTGTTTTTTGTAAAGATTTATGCGCCTAAAAGAAAAAGTACTTTAAGTAACTTTTTACACACATTTATCTAATGTAGAGGTTTAAGAACATTTGAATTTTGCCGACAAACTGTTGTATAGTTTGGCAGAAAGAAAATTATGTAAACTTTCGTTTCTTAATAAATAAATTTAAAAAAAGAGGTTAAATTATCTATTTTTTTTTTTTTAAACTGAGTTTAGTTCTCACTACATACTTATAATTAATTTTCTCTAACACTTACTTTTTCAAGATCGTAAGCCGTTTTATTTCTAACGCGATGTATTCATCGACGTCATCTATTATCTTCTGGTGAGTTTGTAACAGTGGCTCAACGTCTGATATTGCAGTAAAGACTTCTGCCTGCACCCAATGGCAGAGATTCAAAACCAATACGAAGAAAACTAAACACGAACGGATTGTTCTAAAAGCCATTTTAACGTTTGTTATTTCCTGAAACAAAAATATACACGATAAATAATTATTCATTATTGCTATCAAACTAAAAATTAATTATATTTAAATATTTTATTTGTTGAAGTACTTACCAAAAGAGAATACTAACGTACCAGAGATTCAGATATGAAAATGTCAATGCGAGCACAACGGTACAAATATTTAATACATTTACGTACATACAATATTTATATTAATTATTATTTGGACAAGTGCTGTCGTTCTCTTGACACTAGTTCTTTAAACTTCTACATTAAAAAATAAGAATGCCTACTGTACGTAATTATGTAATTATTTATTACTTACTTACTGGTAAATGTATCTTGTCAACCTGAATTGCTCCATAACATTGTAAAAACAAGATTTAATTCTAAATAGTTTAATTCGAGACTTATTTTACTCTAGTCAGAATCTTATGGAGAAAAGTAAATAAAAATGGTCAAATGAATGTCGATAAAAACGATATTCAGTTGACTTTTTGCAATCAATTCACAATGTTAATAGTCGGTAGCACGGTGGTTTAGCGGCCGATGCTTACAATTTATCGATGTAGTAGGTAGTGATGAGTGAGAGATATGGGGTTAGTTCGATATTTTATGCCTTAGTAATTAACAAGATTTGTCCAAGTGCGAGTCCGACTCGTGCACTGATGAGGGTTCTGTACCACCGCATTTTCTTTCATCCAGTTCTGGATCTTTAGCGCGCACCCAACTCGCCCTTGAAAAGTTGTTATGAGTTGTCTACATGATTTACATTTTCTTAGCACCAAATTTTACGCTCGTATGTAATACCGTTATTACTGTAAGTAGTAGTAGTAAAATTTAATAAAATTGTCTGCCTGAAAAAAAAAATGTAGGTATAAGATACACTATAATACAAGACCACAAACTTGAGGTAGAACAATTCCTCAACAGATTTTTCACTATAACCGAACTTTACTCAATTGAAACGTTTTGTAATAGCTTGATGAGCCGTTGACTGACATGTTTAGATAAAACGTTTTTTTTTATAATGTATCATAATAATATATAAGTTACCCATGATTTTTCACAAAACCGAATTCCAAGCGGAGCGGTAATTCAGTTTTGAGTAGACGTTTTACAAAAACATACGACTTTGTAACAAATTCTCTTTATGAACTAGAATCCTAGATATACAGACAGGTGGCCAATCTAGACTGGTCAATAAAAAAATTGACCCACCCTTTTTTTGACCAATTTCTTTCCGTAGTTTCAAAACTACTTAAATGGTATCGATTTCTTTTTGTTTCTACGTTCGGTTAATATGTTTGAAAATTAAGCACCATAAATCTTAGAAAATAAAAATAATATAAATCTCAAAAAAAATATTATGTGCTCTCAATAGTGCTGTTTAGTGAGATGAGATCGCCCAGGTAAGGTTATTCTGTGTTGTATAAAAGAAGCCGTCAGCCTGCCTAGCATGAGCACTAAAACATGATATGATATGATATAGCGAAATATCGACACCAGCTGTAAAAATATGATAGATATAGCCGCCATGTTGAATCCCCGACACATATTAAGATCGCTGATTCGATAAAAATTCAAAATGGCGGCTATATCTATCATATTTTTAAAGTTGGTGTCGATAAATCGCTATATCATATCGTGTTTTGGTAGACATGCTAGGGGGCTGATATCTTTATAATTTATCAAAAAAAAAAAAAAACCGGTGAAATTACAGGTGGGCTTTATTTTTACGGTGACCAGTGTAGTTAGACAAATAGACAGGAGAGATAGCAATAGAGTTTCTGTTTTTCTCTTTGGGTAAGGAATCCAAAAACCAAGCAAAGAGCTAGTCGGGCTTACAAAATTAGGATTTCTTACCAGTACTCTGCAATCAATAAACAAAATTACCTTTTTTTACAGCAATATTGCTCTGTTTTAAATTAAAAACGACCATCTTGGTCTAGTAGTTTGCGCTCCAGACTTTTAAGCAGTAGCATCACACTCTAAAAGGAAGTTAAGTAATAAAATAGATTTTGGACTTTATATTATGTGTATACAGTGTGTATCTATTTATAAATTATTATTACAAATTCACTGAAAAGTATATATAATCGGTATCATTATGAATTAAATCCCGCTAGAATTAGAAATTTCAACACTGTGCACTTTTGAAAATCGTCAACACAATTAGCTACACAATCGATGCATTGATAATGCTAATTAACTATCGCGCCTACAAGGGCAGTGTAAACCGGTAATTTCTTCGAATGTTTTTTTTTTTAGAAAAGATTGCTTCAATAGACATACAGAAAAAGCCGGACAGGTGCGAGTCGGGCTGACCCACCGAGTAATTTTATAATTTTATTTTATGTAAAAATTTGTAGGTACATATCTATATCATCATCATCATTTCAGCCATAGGACGTCCACTGATGAACATGGGCCTCCCCCATTGACTTCCAGAAAGGCCGGTTGGAAGCGGCCTCCAGCGTCTTCCTGCGACCATTACCAGGTCGTCTGACCACCTTGTGAGTGGACATCCTACGCTGCTCTTGCTGGTACGCGGCCTCCATTCTAGAACCATTCTGCCCCATCGGCCGTTTATTCTACTTGCTATGTGCCCCGCCCACTGCCACTTCACCTTGCTAATCCGTTGGGCTATGTCAGCGACTTTTGTTCGTTTACGGATCTCCTCATTTTTGATTCGAGCGAAAGCTACGCCAGAAAGCGGCCGTTCTGCGTTGTGGGCACATCAAGCGCAGAGCAATCCTCATCGCACGCTGTTTAAATTCCAATTTGTGGTATAGATAAGAAGGTTCTTGTGTTTTAATTATATCAAAGAGCAATGACGCAAAGTGCAAGTTATATCTAGCGGACATATTTAGAAGATTGTTGCGGTTCAAAGTAGGGGTTATGTGTGAACGTCGAGAAACTGGATAACAATAACGGGCACATGCATTTTGAATACGCTGAATCAGTTTCTTTGTACGTTCTAGAAGGCAACTTCCAATAAGTAAATTTTATAAAAAAAAAGTAAACCGACTTCAAAAAACTGAAAAGCTAAAACGAACATTCAAACTCTCATCGGATGGCACCGACTCCAAAAGTAACTGATTAGGTACTTATGTGTTGATATTATTTTTAGCTTTTCAGTTTTTTGAAGTCGGTTTACTTTTTTTTATAAAATTTACTTATTTCATCAATTTTTGTGATACATACAGTGATAATCCTCAATAAAACGAATCATTTGAGTGCAAACATAAGTTAACGGCTGAACACCGATTTCATCCCTTATTTTTCCCACCTTTGAGGTGAAATTTTCCCAATTTTTTTTCAATATACTATCTTTAAAGTATAAGCTATTCGATAAAGAAAGAATCATCAAAATCGGTTCACAAATGCCGAAGATATTGGGCAACATAAGTACAAAAATCAGTTGGCACGGTATGGAGTTCATGCAAAGTTTGATAATTTTCTTATAGATCCCATCATCAGAACTTGATCAAATTTATATGGGACCATTCCGAAAGTATTCCCTTTCGAACAAAAAAAGAAATATCGTAATCGGTTAACCTGGTAACGAATGATCGCTGAACATACATAAAAAACAAACACAGATACTGACGAATTGAGAACCTCCTCCTTTTTTGAAGTCGGTTAAAAACAGTATCCGCGTATTGTAATTTTGACAGGATAAGCGATTCACACAACTCAATTCACGTTTTCACATCCACGTAATCACGAACACGGTAAAGAACCTTGAGACTCTAGAAACAGTTGCGCATAATTTCCAGTATGTGTCCCTAAAATTGCAGCCTTCCGTTCATGAGAATACCCAAATTGCGAGCTTGTGGCACTTTCTCTAAGCAATCACTCATCATAGAAACATGTAGAGATAGAGCGGCAATCTTAGCAGTGTCATTTTTGGAGCCCAGAATCATATATTTTGATTTCTTCGGATTCAAGACAAGATTATGACGATCACTCTATTGGCTAATACGATCTAGATCCTTATTTATTTTATTTACAGCGGAAACAGTTTCATCAGGTTTGAAAGAAATGTACATCTGGAGGTCGTCTGCGTACAGATGATAGTTGCAGTTCTTAATGTTGCGAATAATATCTGCGGTATACAATACGAAGAGTATCGGCCCTAGTATGGATCCTTGTGGGATCCCTCTGACTACTCGTAAGGTGGTGGAACAAGAGGTAGAGCCGTTTTCATTACCGTAATAACCCAGTTTAGATAAAAGAACTATGGGGTTTATAGTATCGAAGGCGCGTAAATAATCCAAAAAAAATCAAATAGTGCCCATTCCAATCCAATATCCTGCGCTGCAAGAACATCATCTACTACATCCAAGAGTGCGGTTACAGTATTGCGACATTTTCTAAAACCAGACTGTTTCTCAGGTAGAATGTTGTGTTTTTATAAATACTTATTAATCTGGGTACACACAGCTTTCTCAACTACCTTAGAGAGGAATGGCTGGATGCTAATGGGGTGCAAGTCCTTGTATTCAACAGGATGTTGCGTCTTTAGAACTGGTTTGACAATGGCTGTTTTCCACTGTGGAAAAATACCGGTTTTTATAGATCTACTAGCTGTTGCCCGCGACTTCGTCTGCGTGGTCTTGAGGGGTATGAAAAATAGATGTTGGCCGATTCTCAGACCTACTCAATATGCTCACAAAATTTCATGAGAATCGGTCAAGCCGTTTCGGAGGAGTACGGGAACGAACATTGTGACACGAGAATTTTATATATAAGATTTACTATAGCGGTAATTATTTTTAAATGTATGTGGCAATGTCAGCATTATCATATCTAGTGTAATTCCGTCCGTGCCTTGTGCATTTGTTTTAATAGATTTGATTATGCTAACTATAGCGTCTTCAGTAACAGGTTGAAGTGAGAACACAGCAGGGCCATACCGACTATAATTAAGGCTATTAATGACTGAAGTATCCGAATCATTGCTTCCAGGGACACTAAGAAAAGTCTCCGGATTACATAAGTGGGCGGGAAGTTCAAAGTTTTTATTTTTAAAATCGATGATATTTCGTTTTATGTTTCCACAATAAAAGAGGATAGTTCGAATAATTTATATATTGCTTCAAATATGCTGATTTTTCACTGTGTGGCCAAATTCACGATGGACTTTAACTCTTTATAATATTCCTTATGTTTTTCTAGTTTAGTTGATCTAAACCTAGAGTGTGCTTTATCGCTCAGCTAAATTATTTATTTCACATTGTACGTTATCTATGGATATGAGTGAGATTTTATGTATACGCGTTTAACTGGAGCATAATTATCAAAAAATTTAACTATAATATTATTAAACATGTCCACCGTGGCATTGACATTATCACTATAACAATCATCCCATAGAATAGAATCAACATCTTTATTGAATTGCTCAAAATTGATATCTTTTGAAGGCCTATAGTCTATCCATTTAGAGGGCGGTTTGTCTTTTCTCAAGTTAAGGTTGCTAGTAATGAAGGCATGTTTGCTAAGATCGGGTATGTGCTCAACTAATAAATTAGAAATACGTGAATCAGAACACACTACGTCTATCAATGTTTCGCTGTGGTCGGTAAAGTGGGTCGGCTGGTCGACATACTGCGTAAGATTCATACATGTAAGGAAATCTATCAGTTTTCTTGTACTAGGATCCTGTGTATTTAATAAATTTATAATCAAATCCCCCAGCAAAAGTAATTTATTAAATTTACTAAGCGATGTGATGGATTCGGTTGTGGCATTTATAAATGTGTCAATACTAAGCCACGGTGGACGGTATGCCGTACCGATGGTCAGCTTATCACCTTAAGTTAACACTTAGCTACATCTGTTCAACTGCGGAAATACTTGGGAAGTTAATAAGCCGTGCGTTGATATTTTCTTTAATGTAAAACCCAACGCCACCGCCTTGGGAGCGGACAGAGACCGGCCGTGGGACGTTGAATGCGTGATTGGAAAATCGATTATTCTTTTTATAATTGAAACGAAAAATATCATTTTTATAATGACTCCGATTCGATTATTAAGATAGTTTTCAATGTCATTACTTATAATAAAGATTTTTCATTTGTACAGCTGCTAATAGAAACAAAGCATTATTGAACGTAATCATTTAATATCGTTAATTAAAGTACTTACGGCCACCCTGTCATGGGGGCATAAAAATGGCAAAAGAAAAAACCGAGGCTTTGTCATCTTCTTTGTAATGTTGTCGACTCAAAATGTATGTTACGTTGATATTTTTTGAGGTACAATTCTACCCGTTTATAAAAAATTCTATCGATTAATATTGTTTTGTCAAAATCTCTTGCACAATACCAACTATCAGTGTGTAATACATTTTTTTAAATCGATTTTTATTAATTAAAACATTAGAATTGAAATAAAATTACAGTGAGCTTTTATGTTGTGAAACTAATCGAATGACCTGATGGCACTCGTGCTCGAATTGTTCCAGCATGTTCCGAGATTACTATCTGTGACCGATGTCTATGTGTGCGTTGCTTTACTGTATAAAGCTTTACTTCTGTTACTCTTAGTAATCTGTGATAATAAATGGTCATGATACTTGTTAAATATGAGCGAACCCAGTAATAACGCGGTCACCGTTTACGCTTCTTTCTTACAATGTATTATTATAGCGAGAGTGATTTAAACTATTTCATTTGAACTCTCTGGCGGTTACGAATATCAAACCCTATGCATCATTGCTGTATCGAGTTGGCATCGATACTGTATTGCATTTGCATCACGCCAGTTTAACCTCAGCTGCCATGTCTATTACAGCAGCAATTATATCTAGACTGCATTGTGATTCTTTCGCTGCTTAAAGTAGCACCTTCGACCAAGTATACATGGGGCACACTAAAAGTTTTGCACTTCTAGCTAATCGGAACTATTTGAATTTCGAATGTTATATTTTTGTTGCAACCGTCTTAGTAATAAAAAAAAAACAACTGGCGGGAAATTATTTGTCAATTGTTTTTTATCACACATCAAAGTTCTACGTACGCAACGAAAATGGAATTAAGTCGAAAGATTTTAGAGCGATGATTTTTTATGATTTTAAAAGTTCTCTCTCTCCGCAAGACTGTGCCGCTCGTCTTCAAAATGCTTTTGGGAGAGAAGCACCTTGTTTGAGCACCGTGAGGCGATGGTTTGCTGAATTTGAGAGAGGTCGAGTTTCTTTACATGACGAATTTCGTGAAGGGCGGCCTTCAACTGCCGTCAACGAAAATAATGTGGCTTCTGTTAAGCGGCTAATTGAAGAAAATCTGGGAATAGAAAATTGGGGATTGGTATGAGCCAAATTCAGAAAATTTACATGAAGAATTGAAAGTTCGGAAACTTTGCTGTCGTTGGATCCCTCATAAACTGACAGCGGAGCAGAAGCGGGCTCGCGTGGAATGGTGCTCACAGATGCTACTGAAGTACGACCACGGACATTCTAATGCTGTTTATGACATTGTCACAGGAGACGTAACGTGGATTTATTGTTTGGAACCCGAAAAAAAAAACAGCAATCTTGTGAATGTTTGAAAATGAGAACAGGCCAACAAAAGTGAGGCAGGCGAGAAACGTTGGTTTAAAAATTATCGCGTTTTTTTTCTCAGCTACGGGTCCCATCTGTACAATTCCACTTGAAGATCAAAAGAGTGTGAATGCCGAGTGGTATTCACCATTTGTTTACCCAGGGTGTTAGAAAAAAGACGTACATGCCGCTAGGCAAAATTGAGGTGTCGGAAATGGCGATTTGTCCTAATAAAGTGTGAAGAAATTTTAAGAAAAGACCTAAGAAAAATAATAAAGTAACGTACGTAAACTGACTAAACTAGACTAAATTATACTAAACTGACTTACCTAGGCTAAGCTGACTAAACCAACTAGACTAAACTGACCAAACTAACAAGCTAGACTGATTAGGCCGACTAACTGACTAAATTAGACTAAACTGACTTACTTAGACTAAACTGACTAGTCAGTCTAATCTAGTCTAGACTAGTTTAGTCATTTTAGTCTAGGTAAGTCAGTTTAGTCTAATTTAGTCAGTTTAGTCTAGTTTAGTCGGCCTTATCAGTCTAGCTTGTTAGTTTAGTCTAATTTAGTCAGTTTAGTTAAGTCAAGTCCGTCTAGTTCGTTTAATTAGAGTCATTCTAGGCTAGAACCAATTTTTAATCATAAAAAACCTAAAGACAATAAATCCATATTTCTCCCCAATGTAGATAGATAGATAGTATCATTACACACGCACACAGAAACATCGAATGACACGAGCGGGAGTAGCACGCAGCTGGCAGGCACGAAAGTTGGCCTGTTTTATTTAGTGCGATTCAAGCAGTATGCTCTATCTAGACAATATAACATCATTGAGTAGCACATGTGTAACGGTAGACAAAAGGGAAAATAGACCACACTGCACATTTATCCCGATATGTGTCTCATATGTTTGGTCTTGCCCGTAGTGATTATTTGATATATTTTATTTAATGTTTACTTACGACAGATAAGTTGTTTCTCTACTGGTAATTTATTTGTAACCAATAGTGTATCTCGAGCCTATGTGATATGGGAGAGTGACCTCTCCTGGCACAAGTGTTCTCACACTTAAAAGGAGTGGGTCAGCTACTAATATTGTTATCTTACCTATCTAAACAAATAAACATTTTCATTTTCATTTGATCACTGATTCAATAGTTCTGCCACTGATTAAATTATCACTACGTTATAGGTTTTGCTAAGGTCAAAAAGTTACAAAATTGAATAAATAAACACAATAATTGTATCTTTGTTCAAAAAGATGCCTATGTGTACTAGTTAAAGTCATTAGCAAATACATTTCGTGTTTATTTAAAGAGCATACAAAATGTTAAGACTTTGACCTAGATGAGACGCTCTGGCGCCACTAGTGATTAGCATTGCCTGTGCTTCCTTATTCAGCAACTGTATTGTCATTTCATCGCGATAAAATCGCTGCAGTGTCGCAGTTTGTAAAGGGCCTAATGTAACAGTATCAAAAATAGTTTTAAGCGAGCATGTTCAAAACTATTTAAGTCAGAAGAATAATAATACACACATATTTTAGAACCAAGAATTCCTATTATATTTTTAAGTAAAATAAGTAATTAAAAATAGTAATTCGTATTTAAAATTGTTTAATCAAAGTTCATTGCTATTATATATTAATAAGTAACAAATTATGATTTCGACAAACAAATACATAATATTGAACAAGTTTAATGGGTATATCAAAATTTTTTATACAAAAATAATTATAATATAGCTCCACGGCATATGATATAGGTAATGAAATACATATCACAAAATAATATGGCTCTACCTAAATATTTATTTTGATTTAATTTTGTAAATTAATAGACTCTTAAAAGCTTCAGATCAAAACTGTATTTCGACACATGTCTAAATTAATAAATGCATTTACTTATAGTAAAATGTCTAGCTAAAATAAACAAAAATCTAAATAAAATTATTTAACACTGGTTACAGCGTAGCATTCTCAAAGCTATCCATGATTAGCATTATGCCAGCCTCTTAGTTATTTTTATTTTATAAAATAATCTTGAGAATCAAAGTTTGTATTTAACACTTGTACGTATTTTCTATAATGGCAAGTTACTTAACTAATGTACTGTACTGTTAATAAATTACATTTGTGACGTAAGTAAAAACATCTAAAAACACAGATCCATTTCTCATATAGCATCAACATTTAAAATTACATGAATGTCTTTTTTGGGTGGATTGTAATCACCACTTGACGTTATTCTAAATTGATTATGTAACATACAGTCCTCACATTCAGTAGAAAAACTACTAGTGAAGTTATGATACAATAGGAAGAAGTAAAAAATTTCGGGTATCATCTATGCACCAACCTAGTTGAACACAACATTTACTTACTTAGCGCATCAATAGTCACTACGTCTCGGTGGTAACGGCGGGGACACTTATCTGAAGGTTTTCGGCACTGGCTTCGGGATCTTGCGGACGATGCCTTCGTCTTGGTACTCGAGGTCGCACGGCTTCAGCAACTCCTGCCCGCCTTGGTGGAGCCACTTGTTTGAGACTGCAGATACGAAAGGTACAATTAGAACATTTTATTATTGTGATGATGATGTAGGTATTTCGTGTGTGAACAAGTTTTACTATGAGCCTATCCCGCCTATCCCTGACATATACTGTTATACCCAACCGATAACTTTGCTTTCTTTGAATCCTGACCACTGTGTACCTGACTAGGCATAAAATAAGATGAACCAGAAAGAGAGAGATGCGAGAGACCTTTCTCTTTCTCGTTGATTCAGAAACAGTGCAACTCTGTCGATGAGTTCAGATGCGATCGCTTTTGGCGATAGAAGTTAGAACTGTCTCAAAAGTACACTATTGTGTCTCGTATACAATTCTTCTATAAGGTCTAACCGAAATAGTGCTCAATATTTCTAGAAGTCAACTAGTACACGATAAGGATTATGTTTATGAAAATAAAAATATAAACCTAACAACATTAATTACATTACTTATGTATTATTGTAATTGTTTTTATACGCATAACGCCATTCCTACATTATGTTGGTTACGAGATAACCATTTATCTGGCTCTGCTACTGATTTTACTACGTGTCGTACGGAGTGTCTATGTCGTGGCCAGATCGTAAAATCAATCATTTCATGATGTGACCGATCATTTCATAAAATGGTGGTGTTTCATGATAAAGAAAAGAACCTGTTGCCTACATCATGATGTGGTTTAGCCAGATCAATGAATACTCAGCATTTGAAGATTTAAACAGCTAAACGCACGACTAGGTACTTCACGAAATGGTCAAACACTAGTGATTATATCGTAAAATCGTTACATTACTAACCGGTAGAGGCGCTAATGTTGCTTTGTTTTTGTGATGAATAATGGCGGCGGACAAATATTTTATTCTAAAAGTGAATAATAATGTGTAGATTGAAGGTAAAAGTGCAGTGAAATATCGTTACGACACCAAGCTAGGCGATTTTTATGAGAGTCACTTAAAAAACGAGCGCAACGTCAAAAAATGAAGAAGTTTGGAACGTAATTTGAGAGGTTAGTTAGCTATTCATGTCTTTTTATTTATTAGTATTGTTTAAAAATAATAACTATTTAAATAGTATTAACAAATTCAGGTAACTTGTAAACGTATTTTAATTTTAATGATATGGCCAAACGTGGTTTGACTTTTCCTCGAATGTTTTAGTTGCAGGGCTATTATGCAGAGCCTACCTTCAGAACCCTTCAAAACAGCTAATTAATTATTAATTACGTATTCAACAATAAACAAAAAATATTATTTACCCATTTTGTCGTCTAACTATACTTATTCCAAGCGCGCAACTTAGATCGTTCCATGTTAGGCTGCCGCGAGATCGCCTACTGTTTCACGCAAACTTACTCAATTTTCACTCACACTTAGATACTTGCTGTTCATATGTGAACAAACTGCATTTAAAAAAAATTTAATTTGCCTAGATTAAATATTACACACTTTTCATACATTACAATCGGACGGAGTGAACATTCCTTATTAGCAGCATAACCGGATATAGGCTCGCCTACTTCGATCATTTGCACTTTAAATATGTCGTATTTTATTAAAACTTGACAGTACGAGATGTTGAAAAAAATATTTAAAATGATAAAATCGTAATCATATTTATAGAAACGTTTGAAAATGATAAAAAAGGTTACAGTTCCTTGTAAGGTAATGCAGGACATTGTTTTGATACAAAGTTTGGGTCAGCCATTTTTTCCATTAGTTTGCTGCCGGCGGCTGTCATCTCGCGAGTTTTGATAAATCAGGATAAAGTATTACTGATCTTTACACCATTTTTTAGAACTTTTAGTGCTATCTTAGTTTTTGTGGTTAAGTGTTGTGTGTTATTCAATGGAAAAACTGCAAAGTGAAGTATTAATGCGAATTCTAGGTTAAACAAATTACGCGCCAATCAGAAGACAATCAAATGTGGATTTGTGTTAGTAGCAAAAACAAGACATTATCAACAGATTTTTCGAACATAGCCACTACGGATATCAGATTAATGACATGTTTTAATTCCATTCATTGTTTTGATATTTGTTGTGGTAAAATAAATCAACGACACCATTCACCATTTTGCAAAAAGAAATCGACATCTGGGTAAGAAATTATCGTTTATTAAACAATGCAATACGATGCGAATTTCGAAGTACCTCTTAATAATTTAGTTGTAAATCTAAAAAAATGAATAAATTTTTTAAAGCTCCATCTATTGAGTTTTTCACATAACTAATCATCACCCTGCTTTAGCCGATGGCTTTAGCAAAATCTACCAATTTATTAACTTTTCAATCACATTACCGAGATGGCGCTTTAGAATCAGCAATGCAAAATACTAACAAAAACAGGTACCGTTCTGCGCGTGAACATGTACGTGAGTACAATTTATTTTTAAAAAGCATTAAGACGCGGTCCTTACTGTTACGTAGATATAAGTGAACAAAATACAGGATTAAATTTAATTCTAGTGATACACCCAGAAATAAATGTTTAGCATTTATTTAAACGCTCATTATGAATTACGGTTTAGGCTTTCGTTGTTCACTGACTTGAAATGTGTATGTACCTAGCCTACCCTCATCTGAAACCAATGCACGCCCCTGTTTAGTTGGCCATATAATTAAATACCACCATTTTATGAAATGATCGGTCACATCATGAAGTGGCCAATTTTACGATCTGGCTACGACATCTATACGTTATACGTAAAAAAAACCAGCCAAGTGCGAGTCGGACTCGCGCACCGAGGGTTCCGTACAAACCTGTAGGTACCTATATAAGTAAAAGTTCATCCATCACGACAATCGAGTCATAGTTATGATATTTTTATTGCAAATTGAAATCCATAACATTAAGAAAGGTAAATTGCGGTTTACGATTTATGACGTATTAAACTACTTACTAGATCTCGTTAAAACCAATTTGCATAGTAATGTACATCATATATATTGGTTTGAATGGAATGGAAATCTGAGCAGCTCATGAGGCAGATATAGAAAAAAGTATATACATTATTTAATATCAGGATTTACAGAGAAGAAAGCGTGAGAGATGGCAAATAAGATACAATACCATCCATACTTCATAGGTTAGATAAATTGATTATTAATATAAATACAATCAATCTTGCTCGTAGACTAGTAGTGCCATTGACAAAAAATCGATAGAGATAAATAGAGCCGCAGTGTTTTTCGTGACAACTCATGCACTGTCACTGCGCAGACACTTTCATCAAAGTTTTACACTTGAACGCGTCAAAATATTAGTATTGCACCCTGTAAATAGCTCACACGGTTACAAGTCGAGCTACACATTCTTATTATGAGCTGACCCTTCACTAAAGGGACCGTCTGAATAATAAAAGTTCAGCGTACACAGGATATGTATAGCTTTACTTGTAGCCGTGTACATACATGCATGACGTATTGTGCGGTAGGTCCTGAAGCTTATTGAAATAAATTGACTCAATCACCGTATTCATATCAAGCGGTAACAATCGAATTGTATCACATATGAAAGTGAGTATTAATGGAGTAAAATATGTTAATAATGCTAGCTAGCATAAAATCTTAATGCGGTTCACAGAATACATCTTGACCTCTAGAAATGTTGAGCACAATTTCAGCTAGACCTTATATATTATATCTGCTAACATAAATATCTTTTTCGGAAATTCTTTTTGTTAATCTTGTGCCAGCTCACCCCACTTGGAGCCGCGCAGCACGGGGCAGGCGGCGTGGCGCGTGGCCAGGTCGCCCTCGCCCGACGGGTGCAGGTTGAGCCAGAACGCCGCCGCGCCCTTCTTGGGGAACACACTGAGCCCGAGCTTCGTGAACACCGTCGCGCCACCCTGCGCCACGTCAGACATCTGAAGACAAGTAACAGTATCATAAAAATGTTCAAAGTTTGTCAGCCATTTGCTTGGATAATATTTTTTGTAAATGAATTATTTAAGGTCTGACCATAGCGGACGGACAAAGGGCATAATTTGAACGCAGTCAATCTGTCCGGATCCGAAGCATTATAGATGCAATTTTTAGGTCTATTACCGTAAATAAAATAGAAATAGTAGGAAGAAAAAGTGACGGTTTAGTTTAGATTCACTAAAACCTAGCAGTATCCATAATGTCAACCTGATAAATAAGGATCATCATCATCATCTTTACGGTCTCGGTTGCGTCCAAAGCCGTTGCTTCGGAGCCCAGGGTCCGCTTTCCTTGATTTACTCTTCCACTTCGCACAGTCTTGGGCGTCCCTGGTTGTAAGATCTACCCCTTTTGCTAGGACCCGGCGGTGGCGGCATGGCCAGACATTTGTTTCCTACGTAGCTTGCCGGTTTCCGTAAAACATGGCCGTACCAGCGTAGGCAACTCTACTGCAGTTTGTCTGCAATATCACGGACACGAAAGCTACCGCGGATGCGCGAGTTCCTCACGCGGACCTTCCGCGTGATTCCGCACATCCACCGCCGCATATTCATCTCCGTGACACGCAGCTCCTGCTTGTGTCACTCAAGTAGCGGCCAAGCTTTGCTGCCATATAAAAGCCTAGGCCTAATGATAGACTTATAGATCTATCCTTTTAGCTGCACCGGCATTCTGAGGTCACAAATGACACCAGTCTCGCCATTTGGCCCACGCAGCAGCAATGCGTGCCTTGACGTCGCAATAGATGTCCCCCAACGCATGAAGTACAGATTCCAGGTATTTAAACTGGTCCGTGCGCTCGACCTTGTCTTCGCCTATGCGCACGGACGTGGGATCTGTAGAGTAACAGGCCAGGTACATGATGGCATTCGCCACATTCAGTTTCAGACCACTGCTCTCAAGCGACTGCTTCCACTCGTTCACCCGTCTCACCAGCCTGCCTCTGTCCGCGTCTACCAGTGCGATATCGTCAGCCAGCATACATCAGCAGCCATGGTGGCTGCTCATGTGAGTCTCTAATGCTGTCTGACACAACGTCTAATATCACACTAAACAGAAAGCGACTGAGGATGGAACCCTGGTGTACTCCGACGGTGATAGGGAATGGTTTGGTGTCGGCAACAGCCGTGCGAAACATAGAGTCGAAGCTACGGTACATGTCTCGGATAATATCAATATATGCCACGGTGACCAGGGAACAGACTCAAAAAAGGCCTTTTGCAGATCAAGAAAAAGCAAGTGCAGAGGCGTGTTCTTCGTCCTGTATCTCTCCATGACGGTCCTTAGGACGAAAACAAGGTCCATAGTCCCGATGCCAGGACGAAACCCATATTAACATTCCGAGGCGTCACACTCCTGTCGGATCCGGGAGTTTGCAGCTTATTCAGCAGCTCATGAAAATAAGAGCGCCATCTCTGCTACACTGCAAGATCCTCATATAGCAGGTTGCCTTTAGGGTCTTTAACACAGCTGTTATATCAGGATCATTTTGGCTTAATCAAATATGAATTTGATAAAGATTTTACACAAGAGAAGATAAATGTAAATAAACTTGAGTGCAAGTTCCTTGTATGAGCTGCACCCGGTATTTAGAAAATTAGGAAGGCATTGTTTATGTGGTGTAGTCTAAAAGCAGATTCCCAGAACCCACAGATCATCCTTAGATATTACTCTAAAATATTGAAAAAGATAAGTTATATTATCAAAACATCTGCGTAATAATATCATGTGTTTTGATAATAAAGCAAGGGCCACATGGAATATTATAAAGAAACATACTTTTTAGATTACTTTAAAAATTAGGGGTTAAGTAATTATTTATAATGCAGAAGTTGCTAATGCTTTTAAGACATTTTTTAAAAACATAACTGCCTCTTAGAAGAAACTGGCTTCTTCTGCTGAACTAGCTAAATCTCTTTCAAGCTGGGTGTTGATGAGTGTAAAACTCCATTAAATTGTAGGCATATAAACCCCGAAATAGTAGTGAAAATCAAAAGAAAAAAAAAACTGAGGACTTATCGTACATCTTTGTCAGCATTAACAATACAATAGACTATTTGACTGTTTTCTGAAATACAGTTATTATTGTTGGTATTATATTCAAATAAAGCGTCAACAATTTTAAACCTTTGAATATAATCAAAAATAGTAATTCATTCTTTACGTTTTTAAGAGCCTGCAAAAACGCCGTCAGCCATGATGTACTTGTTTGTGACGTCACGAACCTTTAAATATCCATTGAGTTATAAAGTACTAGAAGGGGCATGTTAAAAAACCTTCGTCGACAGTCGCTCTCTGCTACTCTACTCATACTTTGTGCGAGCGTAGCGCAAAATCTCGCTTTGGGATGTCAGTTCTAGAACAAAGTTACTCAGTGGTGACGTGCCTGTCATTGTGGCCGGCGTTTTTGACAATGTAAAATACCAACAAAAATATAACATTCGAAAATGCATTTTTTACAGTAATCATGTACTATTTTTAGTAACTACCGATATGTTTCGGTTCCATATGGTGAAAACTATCAAACTACATTATTAATTAAGTAAATTTTAGTACAAGGCAAATAGCCTATTGTTAATGCGATAGCCTTTTATTTTGTAAATATTTTTAGCAAATTTATTGATGCTAAGCAGCTTCCAACTCTAATTAAATTTACTTAAATTATTCCTTTATTTAAGTCAGGCAAGAAAAAAGATCCCTCTAATTATCGACCCATTGCAATATTACCAGTACTCAGTAGACTTTGAAAAAGTAATTTATTAAAGACTTTCCTGAGAACATAATCAACCATTTTTTATTTATTCTTGTTCTCAAGAAATTGTTGCATAACAATCAAATCAATTGGAGATACACTCATAAAACACGTGTTTGATGCTTTGGAGAGTAAACAGGATGCATAGATTACCCCCAATAGATACCGCATGTCGAAATTTTTGTAAGGATTAAAAGTCACCAAAGTTTGAGGAAAGTGCGGGTTGCGGAGAGCGGGTCAACGGTGCTTTGATTGACTATTTCAAGGACAAGCTTGCATTAGCCCTTCCCACCATTACAAATAGTGTTGGGGCATTGCATGTGATTTCCACCACTGATTGTCGATAAATTAGTGACAAAAAATATTTTTAGGTTAGTGTCAATTATGTTTGTATGTATTTACAGTATTATTCATGTTGTAAAAAATAGGTGTTAGAAATGAAGAAAAAATAATATGTTTTCAAAATATGAATTAGGTTATGCAACATCATTAACAACACGTATTATTTTATCGCCTCAATTTTACACTTCCTCTAACTCCTCCAGTATCCAGCAAACCCCGGACGGACGAAATAGAAAACTATCGTTGTGGTGACTCGACATCGGATCATTAGTACGTTACAGTTATACTAACTACTCTATTGACATCGTTTATCTTTAATCTATGACGAGTGACGACCGTTCTGGTGTAGTAATTCGCGCTCCGGACTACAAGCATTCTACCTCTCAACATAAATCTAAAATCTAAAATATATTATAAAAGTATTAAAATTGTGAGCGAAATAATAAAATTATCGACATATTTTTAAGAACTAGTTATCATCAGACACTAGCATTACCGAAGAAGGAGACAGCGTAATGTAAAAATGCATATAAATGAAAAAGACTTTTCAAAAAGACATCAACGCGTGCTTGTTGGGATAATGCATTATAGCCGTTATAACTTGAGCTGTTCTTGGCTGGTCAATGTAAATGTATTTACTTAACGATGGAATGTTATGCTATCATTTTTATAATTTGATGTTCCTGTCGACTTCCCACACCATTTTGCGTCACAAGTGGTCATTTTGATTTACATTAATTGCTAAAATATAATTGTTTTACTTCAAAAATACGAGATACGCGCAGCTCTAATATCTGGACGCTACTGAAATGGCAATGCCAGTGGCCGGGTAACGTGGGTGCAAATGCACTCACGTGTGGTGCGCGTGGATTGCCCTTTATGTGGAATCTATTGGGGGTAATCTATGGCAGGGTGTTTTTTGCGATCTTTCTGAAGCTTTTAATTGTGTGGACCATCAAACTTTACTGAAAAAATTATAGTGTTTCAAATTATGCCTTGGATTAAGTAAACTCTTATCTCACAGGCAGAAAAGTTTGTATCAAAGGAACTGTGTCTTCTGGGTCGACTCTTACCATGGGTGTGCCTCTGGGATCGATATTGGGACCCCTGCTGTTTCTAATTTATAAAGGCCTTTCAAATAGGGCGGGTCGATGTTGACAGTTTGTGGCCATGTTTGTTGACAGCCATTTTGTTTTGGTGACATCTGTCAAATCTGTTCTTTTTTATTCAGTCATTGATGCCAAATCACCATGGCTAGTTACACGATTGAGCAGCATGTCCAAATGATAAAACTTTATTATCAAAATGAGTGTCGTTAGTGCAAACGTTGCGCGCATATCGTCCATTTTACGGCAGATGCGGTGGCCCTTCGAAGCCGATTCTCCAACGTTTGGTGGCCAAATTCGAGACGACTGGTTCAGTATAAACCAACCATCACCATCACGTCAAAGGAACGCCAGATCGGCCGAAAGCATTACCGCTGTCTGTGAGTGTGAAGGAGATTCCGAGGCAGTCGATTTCTCGCCATGCCTGTCTCGTATCTCGGCCTTTCGCAGACTTCAACTTGGCGAATTCTGCGTCGGGACTTGGGCCTACACCGGTACAAGATCCAACTGACCCAGGAGCTCAAAGTGAATGACCGTAGACAACGCCGTTTGTTCGCTAACTGGGCTTTTACATCCCTGAGGCCCACTATTTGATGAATAGCTATGTCAACAAGCAAAATTTCCGAATATGGGACGAACAAAACCCACATGAGGTTTACCAGGTGGTAATGCGTCCACAAAAAGTTACTGTTTGGTGCGGATTATGGATGGATTTGACCCCGTTAGACTTTTTTGTGGGGTATCCTGAAGTCACAAGTATATGTTAATATTTATTTTTTATTTATACTTTATTGCACATTTAAAAATAATTGTACAAATGGCGGACTTAATGCCAAGAATCATTCTCTACCAGTCAACCAGTGATCAAACAGAGAAATACACCGCAATTAATAAACCGCAATCGACTAATGCTCTGAAATTCAACCGGATTTATGCAGCAGAGTCATAGAAAATTGGGCCTCTTGGATCCGTACAACTGTTTGAAGCCGCGGCGGACATTTAAACGATGTCATATTCCATAAATAATAGCATTAATAGGACTTTCCAATAAAAATACAATTACGTTAATATCTCACACACAGCTTGTTTTATTCAATATTAACATCGGCCCGTCTACGTTGAAAGACCCTTTATTAACGACCTTTCTCCTTTTACGAAAGGCCTCTGTGAAATAGTGCTATTTGCAGATACTTGACTGATTTTTAAGAAAGAGAAAGAAATAAATTAATCTCTAAGTATACAGTGACATAAAATGATCAAAAACGAACTTACATAAAATAGGACTGTAGCGATTCTGTTGCCGCTGAATTTCTTGAAGGCATTTTCTTGACGCTGAAATAGAAACGACGTGTTTAAAATTTTCTATAGATTTGCAATAAAATTTTTTGATCAACGGGCCATCGTGTACCGGACCAATTTTGGTTTTACCTTATTGACATAAAATAATGAAGGTTTTGGTTGAATGAGGTTTGACGCGCATCGTATGGCGTGGAATTTATTCCAGGTCCAGTCAGGACAATTTTGCGCTGCTACGTACTCGTTTTAAGTCTGGGTATTCGATTGATGTGCAACAATATAAGTCAGAGGTTACACGACGAACGAGAGATTGATGGATCGACGGACTTGGTTATCAAGTCGGATTTTGGAATAATTATGACCAAGCATTCTATTCATTATTATTAGTGACAATAGACTCTTTAGAAATAACAATAGAGTAAATTACTGCGTAATATCAATCTACATCAGTATTCCGTCAATCAGTGGGCTGCACAATCAATTTTACGTCAATCATACCAGATTGATAGCTCGACTGAAATACTAGTCGTGTAACCTCCGTTTTACAATCATTACAAACATCGTATGACATTTAGCTGCTTGAATCCTAAATTAAATGTTGCTAGTTGGCGTATACAATGACTTACAGATTGAACACTCACTCTGGCGAAGTCATAGTGTGGCTCGTAATGTCCCCCGATGCCGTAGTTAACGACTTGCAGGTCCTCGGCCGTGTCCATGGTGAGGCCGGTCATGTCGGCGACGCGGCGCGACACGCGCGCCACCACCTCGGACTCCTCGTCGCGGAGCCACGCCGACTTGCTGATGCGGTAGTGGGCAGGCACTAGTTCACCGGTTTTGGGGTCGTGGACCACTGCCCGTTTGAACTGAAAGTGTAATCAATCAAATTATTTAAAAACTAGAAGTACATACATTCATAAATATTTATGTTTATTTACGATTAGGAAAAAAAAAATCTATGCCAGTACAATTTGCATTCCAAAAAAGCTCAAAAGGTCTGATATGTATAGGTCTAAAGTTTTTTATTTTTTAGAGTACGGATGACGGCGCTGTTGACTTACTTTAGGTCAAAAAGAAGTTTGTGAAAAAAACAGTGTTCAATGTATAACTGTCAAAATAAATGTAATGTTGCCTTAGGTTTTTATTCTTTTTAAACCCTTAGCCCAGCAAAACGAGACAGTTGAAATTTTATTGATATTTGGTCACAAGCACCCGCTCAGCATTTCACGAGTAAAAAATATTGAAATAGTTACTAAATAAAAGACTTAAAATAAATGTTAAACTTATTTATTTTAAATAACAATCGCTTCTATTTAAAAAATCCTAATAAATAAGTCTCATGTTATGGTAGATGTAGGCTCAAAAGCTTGTAGCCCAAGTTTAAAAACAATTTTATAAAAAATCATGTCTTTGTTGACTGTCTGAGTTCTGTCAAGTTTGTTTACTTGGAAATTTTATGAAACATTGGTTTTAATAAATCTAAGTGGTTTCCTGCGTATATACTTAATAATATTGTGAGTAAACGCAATCGCTTTTATTTTATGTAGTTGAGTTAGCCAAGTCGAGCAAAAAAAAGCGGCACGGCCGTACCATCCTTTTCTCGAAGCAGTTCAGGCCATTTTCGACCCCCTATTATTTCGTTGTGGATTAAACTAAAAGCCTGTATTTCTAGTAACCAAGCAAGCATTGTATAAATACGGTATATTTCAAATTTCATTCAATTTGAACCAGTAGTTTAAGATTATAACTAGACAAAGTTCTTAATTTTGTCACTCACTGACTGACTGACCGATCATCAAAACCGTAAAGCAATTCTAGTAGATATAAAAGCTTCAAATTTTGAATACAATTATTTTTTAGTGTATAAATCAAGGAAAAACTAAAATATTTTGCAATTTCAGTCCAGTTTTCTAGATACACCAACTGCATTTATAACTTTGTAATCCTATACATTTATAAGGGATTACAAAGTTATTTATGCAGTTGGTGTATCTAGAAAACATTTGCAGTGAATGAATAAGTGTACCTGTATAAATAAATAAAGAACTACGCACTAAACAATCTAATCTTAATATGCATTACTTGTAAGATACATTGTGTTTTATGCGATGGCTAAGTCAATCTATTTATTTAAAACATAAAATATTTTTAATATTGATATGGTCACTATAAGTTCTTAGGATAGCTCATTACGTAATGATGAAATAAATTTATATTATATATATATATATATGAATATATGTAGCTCGTATATGTAGATTACATACGTAGCTGGCATGGCAACGTGTGTAAGTAAGGTTGTAAATAACCGCGGCGCGCGCAGAATTGTATGTGAGTAGGGCGCGCGCACATGTGAATGACGCCAATTAAAGTCCAGACTTTTCAAAAATTGTAACATCAAAGCCTCCGAGAAAAACCCATAGAGACAGAGAGTGGGCTTTGAGAAAAACTGTAGCTGAAACTCAAGAAGTAGTACCGGAAAAGAAAAAGAGGAAGACTACCTACAAAAATAAGAAAAGCTCATCAGACAGAGAGTGGGCTTTAAGAACATTTGTTGTTGGTATTTGAGAAGTACTGAAAGGAAAAAAAGGAGGTATATCTACAAAAAGAAATGAGATGCCATTAAAAACAAAACTTGTAAAAAATACCAAGCCTCGCAACTCAGTTCTTCTACCGTAAAATATTATGAGAACCATGTAATACCAAGTCGGTTGATTTATTCAGACCCTACTTAGGAGACCTTCTGTCTTAAGTTATTACGTAATTAGCTAATCCAACAACATCCCATAATGAGCACATTAATTTTAAAAATCTTTTATGTTTAAATAAAATAGATTGACTTGGCCATCGCATAAAACAAGCTTTTCATTTTCAAAAACAAAACTTGTAAAAAGAAAACAAGCCTCGGAACTCAGTCAGCGCGATGTTGCAATCGCACTAAACAAACAATCTTGTTTACTATAATATGTATTGCTTGTAAGATACATTGTATTTTCATGCGATGGCCAAGTCAATCTATTTTATTTAAACATAAAAGATTTTTAATATTAATGTGGTCATCGCATCGCAAAATTTTACTAAAATGTTATTTTAATCCATCCTCCGAAGTAAAAACGATACGGGCAGGGCTATTGTATAATTTGAGGTTAATTTTCGAGACTTTTGGGTCAAAAAACTTCTGTCTGTAGTTACTTCGTCTCCGAAATCGGATCCGAAACGTTTCGTAGTAAGCAATCCGAAAAACGATTATCCTATTGACGGATTTCTTTATTATGTTTTTCGTAGTAGACATCCAGGTAGGGCGACGATGTACGGATGCATAATAGTCTTAGCTATCAGCTTATGTATAGCAGTAACTGACGCTGACGTCGGCTGATTAAGACGGTGATAAATAATTAATAAATACCATATCTGTAGTAGGAATATTGAAACTAAGCCAAGTTCGAAATGTCTTACTGACCCTGGGTTTAGCGGCCTCCTGTATGAATTCTATCTCGTCATCACTCATGACGTCATGGAACACGACCACGTCGGGATTGAAGTACATGTACTCCATCTTGATGGGCGCCAGTCTCAAGAACGGGTGGTTTTCCGTAAGGTAACGGCAATGTAACCTGTAACGTATTTTGTGTTTCTTGTATATTAGTCGCCCAAAAATAATACATATCGATCGACCATGGATTAAAGAGTGACAGCGATGCAAGAACTACGACTTTTGGCATCAGTGATCTAACATTAAAACTATCGCTGGAACTCCATGTGATCAAAGAGTCGCGAAAACGCGGTCTCGGAGGTCTTAGTGACATAAGCCGAATATAAAGGGTGACACTAAGGATAACCTTGTAACCACTATACATATTCTATACATCATAATAAACAACTTTTGTTCTATGACTTTTTTTACTTTCTATACACATTCAATCGTCTGTTTGGTAATCTTGTATAGAAACTCGAAAAAATTTCATGCAAAAGTCATAGAAAGTTGTTCACCACGATGTAGGTATAGAATATATGGTTACAAGGCAGCTGAGTTACGTTACACCCTGTATATTATATTTTAGGACTCTTTCAAACAAACGTTTCGAGCAAGACAGATATATTGCGTTTAAAAATTGTATCACAGCTGCGTTTGAAAAAAAATACAACTACTAACCAACAGTTAGTGTGCCGTCCTTTAAACGCATGATTGACGCCTGCTCAAAACGGATTATTTGAAAGAGCCTTAAACTAGGTAATTATTGTATTGTTGTATGTATTTGACGACCTCCGTAGCCGAGAGGCGAGCATACCGGTCTTGGCGTCGCTTTCTCTGAGGTTCCGGGTTCGATTCCCGGTCGGTCAGTAGAAAATAACGTTTCTATAGTCTCGGGTCCGAGTGTTGTGGTACCGTCGTGGCTACTTATCATAGCTTCAGAGGCTCAGAGCAATGTATGTGATGTTGTCCAATAATTATTTATTTATTTAAATTATTTTATTGTTATCAATATTCAGTCACGGTTAGGAAATTAACTAGCGTTCTGATTTATGTGACATATTATAAAAACTCCTGTTAAGGTAAAATATATTACATTTTAATATTTTAGATCCGCTGGCTAATTTATAAGCTTGGCTTTATTATAAGACTAAGCACATCTTGTGGTAATAAATTGTCTTACTAATTTATTCATTTAATCATAAGAGATGTTTAAAAAAACTGGTAGCCTGTTCCTGAAGACGCCAACTAATTTATTGTATCAATTTGTATGTTTCTTAAAATTATAGAAATAGGATTTCTGATGGCAATTGATTCTGTTTTATGAAGGGATCAAAAGACTGTCGGATCAACTAAGTTTTTTAGCAACTTTTTAATCTCTAGTTATCTTGCTATGCTAACTGTCAAATGATTTGTCAAAAAAATCCTTACCGTATGTGAAGGTTTTTATTTAAAAAATCGGTTGTAAAACATATTTTTTTAAATATTTTTTGTCTATACCTCTGTGTCGTATACAAACCTTTTAGCGATTTCAGTAGGAACATCCATTTCCCCACGACATAGAATTTCGTAACTCTTCCTTTCTTTATGGTACTCTGATAGCTCTGTGGACATTGTTTGCTTCTCTACTGTAGGTTCGTCTCCCACTTCCTACAAATAATAAATTATTTCAGGCACCATAATACTTACAAACGAGCTATACTTAGTAAGTTTATGTAAGTTTTTGAAGTAAAAATGCATGCCAAATCATTATAAATTTCTGCAAAAAACTGCTTATTTACATTTTTGAGAAATAATTTGGTTTAGCTACGTTCACCCACAAGGTGGACAGATCTGGTAAAGGCTGCAAGAAGCCGCTGGATGCAGACCGCTTCCAACCGGCCAATCTGGATATCACTACCGGGGAGGCATATGTTTAGCAGTGGACGTCCTGTGGCTGATTTGATGATGATAATCCAACGCTGTTATTTGGTCTAACAATATTGCCACTCACGTCTTTTGAGTATTAGTATTAATGAGTATAAAATCGCACTGAAAAAACAAAACAGTTATCGGTTTGATACATCGAAAAAATCTGACAATAAGTGTCGTCATCGATTCCAAGATATCTAAAACAAAGCTGGGTAAATGCGATTCAAGCTATCAAACAATTAACATTGTGCAACAATCCGTTTTCAATGGTAAATTAAACAAACTTGAGGCTTGACATACCTAGTTACATTTCGTCGTTAAAATATTTTCTCATTACTCGTTTTCGTTTTATTTTTCTCTGCAGCTAATAAGTATGGCTTGCTGCATTTGCGTACTCCTCATATTAATTGTTTTGTTTAAAAAGAGTTAGACAAATATTTGTACTACGTTTTACGGCTTTGCCGAGTTTCGAATAGATAATAGGCAAGATAGGTAGAAGAGTTTTTACGTAGTTAGTGTGTAGCACCTTAGTCTTGATCGTCACTAACAGATGATATAGTCATCAAAAGCCAACTTAGTCACAAATAAATAAATAAATTATCATGATGATAGACCGAAATTCAGGTCTTTTATAACCATAGATTACTATCGCAAAAAAATTACCGATTTTTTAAAGGCCTTTATCTACAGATCAAGGCTGTTCCTGCTATTAGCATATTAATTTACTTACCCCTCTTAACTGTTTTAGCTTTTTCGCCTCTTCTTCGGCGATCGTCTTCTGGTAGTGTGGGATATTCCCAGGGGCGCGCGGGTGTTTCGGGTCTAACTTCAGGAGATTCTTTGTCCACTCCAAAGCAGTTCTGACGTCACCTGTATAAATCATCATATTCGACTTTAAAAAAGGAAACAATCCCTTTATTAAAGTGATACATCGAGCACAAACCCAATATACACACACAGCAGCAATAAATACGAACTATCTTTCTCCAAAACAAATGAGTTATTTTTCACTTACATTAAGTATGAAATGACAACTCTTGTCAACTCTCATCATACAAAAACAGTACAGATAATCTAACCTATAGGGTATTTGGTACATGACGTGAACGCACGCCAACTCATTGCCGGGCGTTCACCACCACTGAAGGGATTTTTTAGAACCTAATCGATGTAAGTACTCAATATTCTAAGTCATGCAAGTTTAAATGTTATGGTTTAGGCTTGGTACATTATAGACAAATGATGAATGTAATATACAAACAAATTAATGAGTTCACAGATTCTAACTGACATCATATTATATCTATAGATGGAAACATTAGTGACATTTAAAAACTGCATTCTGAAGCACATCATAATTATATCCGTCTGTCCGACATTTAAATGTAAAACAGTGGTCCTGTTTGACAACAAGTCAAATAATCAACGTTTATCTACGACTTAAGGCTTATAACTAATATTTGGTAATAATTTAGCCCCAGTAAATTAGGTTTTAATAAACTTATATACGATGACGATAAATCGATTCGTCATTTACAGCTTAGCATTATCGATAAAAGATACTGACCTAACAAATAATGCGAGAAGCTAATGTACTCAAGGACGTCGATCTCGCTAAAGTGGTACAGCTCGTCGTCCTCCCTATACTTCCGTAGCGCCTCCGTCATCCAGGCCAGCGCGTTCCTATAGTCTTTTTCATTGTATAGTGCTCGCCCGAGTTCGTAACAGTCGGCCGCCGTCATTGAAGTACTAAAAAATAATAAATAAATTATACTTGAAACACTGCCTTATAACTCCGCCCACATATCTTAAAATAGCCGCAAACAAACAGCAACTCTTTTGAGGAATACGGCCTAATGTTTACACCATGATGATGATGACAAATACTTTTAGTGTAACGATACCTTGCTCTTGAGTTCTAGACATAGCCTAAACATTACATAGGTGCGCGGATATATTTAAGTCAAACTTTATATTTTAAGCAAACGCACACTAAAGTATAATATATAATGTAAAATTACATTTGTCAATTTTTTACTAATGAATTAAATTTTTATTAAACGAAACATATATATTTTAGGCTTTAATTTGTAAAAATGTCACAGTGTAATACTGTGTTACATACATAATGTGTGAACATATAAAATTTCAAATCGTTGTCTCCACTTCGTTTATTTTTAGTATCATTAATACTGTATTCGTAACGATTAGACAAGAAGACTGGTCAGTATGATAATGTGCAATTATTTAAAACTATTAGTGAGTCCAAGAATAAGATAAATGAATAAAAAGTTTAGGTATTTCTGATAAATCGTAGTAATAACTGAGATGAAGATGAATGATGATTTATAGACTAAGTTTAGCGAAATCGCAATAACACTATTGTACCGTTCGTTAATACAAAATTTACCTTATACCTACTTATTTATATACGTAATATACAAGGAAAAAAATCAAGCATCTATTCTATATGGATTATTTATAATTATTCGGTCTACACTAGTAAGCGTTATGGACAATTATATACAACAAAGTTTTTTTTATCTATCTCGTTATCACCACCACCTTACCATAATTTTTGGGGTCAGGCCCAGAGCTGCTAACTGGTGCTCTATGGGGAGGCCTATATGTATTCAGCAATACCTTCAAAGGCTTGATGATAATGATAATCATTATGTGATATGAAACACCAGAACAAGACATCTTATTGCCATTGGCTTCTTCATTGTAAATACTTATACAAGTAGAACTAGTGTGATAAGCACGAGCATTAGTACCTAAGTCATTGATGTTTATAAATTTATTTATGTATGTTTATACGTTAGCTAGTCGCTATAAAACAAGCTGTGCTTAGTTTTAGTGTGGTTGTGAAAACAATATAATTTATAATGTGTTAGTTTAATCGCAATTTCAGCTGTTCATCACTGCCTAACAGCGATATCTATTTACTTACATTTTAAGAGGCCGTGCGCCTTTTTTCAATGCAAAGTTGAAATACACTTCTATGCTTGTGCGATTCTATGCTATTATGATGCGGGATAAAGCGTCAACAATGTTGATCCTTTACAAGATAATATTGATAATTTCTTAGGTAGTGGACGTCCTACCTAGGTTTGAAAAACGATCGGTTTTGCGCGCTTGATTTTATAGTTAATTTTGACTTAGGTTTACTACTTTTTGTTTTTTACATAAAACAAAAATTATATTATTTTTAAAGTATACCTGACAATTATTGTGTAGTGTTTAAATCTTATAATAAATGTTAATAACGATTGAAAAATACATATTTGAATGGATTGAATGCAAGAATAAGAACTAATCTTTTTAAATCACGTATTATTTTGTTTGAATTGTCATTCACGTCTTTACAATCAGAGAACAAAATGTACGGAAATACGACAATTTCTAGGACGGCCTCTTAAGTTATGTACAAACAGGGGATCGTAGGCACGACCTAACGGATAACTACTATACAACGTTGATCCTCTAGGGCCCCGTAGTGTAGATTTTTCTCCGTTTTAGCCGACGCACTATATTTCTTCCGTCTCTAAATAATAGAATTACTCAAAATTAAGTAACATTCATATTAGTGTCGATGACACTTCAATATTATTGGTTTGTCCTTGCGTCATTTTTCTAAGAAAATGTATTAAGCATAGAAATGAACACATTATGTTACAGTTTGGCCAGTTGAAGTATTTATGATAGAGACGTGGGCGGCCGAGCGCAGAAACCAGTTTTCCTGTCAAGTTTGCTTGTTGTAACTAATTGTATTTGGCAAACCACTCAAACATTGTTGGTTTAAGTATCTAAAATCAACAGTAATTTTATGTATTTAAAGATTATGTATGTTAGATTTTTTACGTCATCCGGAATACCATATCTTTAGTTAGAATAAGTGTAGATTTGTAAATGTAATTAAATAAAATACACAATTTACAAATTGAATGTGCAAAACACTCCAACAATACTTGTACAAGATAAGTTTTGTAACGGCTAACATTTATGCATGATGCATGCATCCATGCATCATGCTTGCAATACTCATACAAATCAAAGGTCCTCGTCGACTTTAGAGAGTAATGACAAAATTTGCCAATTTTGTATACTTACGTACTTATGTATTATACTATTATTACTTGTCAAGCAAAGATAATACTCACGACTAGACCTATTACTAGAATTATAGGAACACATACAACACAATAACTCTGGTACAATAACGACACAATAGCCTACCGGGAGAGTTAAAGCGTTACACACAGAAGGCGTTAGCGGGACGGCGACGAGTCGGGTCGGGAGTACGGTGGGTCTATTAACATACGTTTTAATAGTCGCGTTCGCCGCGCAGGCAGCCTATCTGTAGGCGCCTATTTAAACGTAGGTTATTGGAACCGCTGTACTCCCGATCCGACTGCCGTCCCGCTTACGCCTTCTGTGTGTTGCGCAAACTTTAAAATAATTAAAACAAAGTGTTTACCTATAAACGACGCCGTTGAGTACACCCTCGGATAGCTCATGGACGTCCAGGTGATAAGTTTCCTGTAGACGGGTCAGCGCCTGAGCTGCGCCTGTCAGGTCCTCCAGCGCTGGATACTTCACGTCATCGTGATTCATCGTTATGTTCTTTATATACTCTGTGGTATACAATGTTTGCTTACATTAGGAGACTTAACTGACGGCACGGCTTTTTTTAGCTAGACAATAATATGAACTAATTATAAAACAAGCGTTCATACGTTATTCGAAGGAATATTGGCATAGAAAATAATGATATGCTGATTCCGAAGCTACACTCTTATTTACTTAATTTACTATTTCCCTACCCAGTAAATGCAGAGTCTAGCTTTAAAATTAGGTCTATTAAAATTGCCCGTGTTTTCGTCATATTTTTACGATGATGATGATGCACGCTGTCAATTTTTTTTATGTATGCTAAATTTGAGTTGTTGTTTGATGGTTCTAAATTCACAATTAAGACTCATCGCTCGCCTGGTAGTTCGGGGCTCGGACGAGGACACTGGTCGTTCTTTTCAAATGTTGTTTTAGAAGAAAAATAAGTTCTTTCTTTTTTTCTGAAGAAAACAGTGGCTACACAGAATTAGGACCATTGTAGAGCACTTCGATGTGTCGGTATTGTCGGTATTGTATAGCGTCAGAGTCCAATATAAGGTTGCTGATTAGTATTAAAAGTTTCATAAATCCGAGGTAAAGATGGTTATACTTAGTCTTGCCATAAATATATATAATATAATAAGAAAAAAAAACTATTGCAAATAACATTGATTACTTTTACAGTTTGTTAGTTTAATACATAAATATAAAACAATTTAAAATATAAAAAGCTTATTTGAAGTGGTCTCCATTGGCCGCAATACAGTCCTTTAAACGTTGAGGCCAGTTATCAATAGAAGCACGCACTCTTTCCATGGGAAAATTATTCACTGCCAATCGTACGGATTGTTTTAGGGACTCCAAATTATCATGGCGTTTAGAGCAAGCCGTACTCTCTAAAACTGACCATAAATCATAATTCAGCGGATTAAGATCGGGACTAGACGACGGCCAGTCTTCAGCTCTAATGAAGTCCGAAACGTTCGTTTCCAACCAAGACTGCGTAGACCGAGCATTATGACCCGGCGCCGAGTCTTTCTAGAAGGACCATTCTTGGTTATTAAATATGGTGTCGTTAAGGGGCTTCACTACCTTTTCAAGAATGGTATCTTGATACACTTGTGCCGATGTTTTGATACATTTTTCACAAAAGTATGGCTCAGTCACCCTTTATAGCTAATACCCCACCAAACCTTCACTGAAGTCGGATAGTGCCCACGTTGCACTCTGTCGACTAATTGGGCAGCTTCTTTAGAGCTTTAAGCATTAATACGGTCATTAAGTTTGTTTAAATGTTGCTCAATTGTAAAAAAAAAACTCATCCGTAAACAAATTTTTTCTGTGACCTCCCTTTGCGTACCGCTTCAGTAGTTGTTTCGATTTTACCACCCTATTTTTTTTTAAATTATCAGTTAAGAAATGACCAGAACGTCTCTTATAGGCTGCAAGTCCTAAGTCATCTTTTAAAATACGCGACATGGTTCTAGGTACTATCTTCATCTCCCGAGATAAAATCTTTTGCTTTCGGACAGGATTTCTTCGAATTCTTTCCCTTACTGCTTTGACCATCTTTTTCGTACGAACACTACGTGGACGGCCAGATCTTTTTCTGTCACAAACAGAGAAGGTCTCATTGTACCTATTAATGGCCCGGTACACAAACATTTTACTAATACCAAGCGTATGGAGAGTTTTAAATATTGCATTTGGCTCCATACCTACTTTGTCCACCCCACTCCATTTTAATATCGCAAAATATTGTACAATGTATTGGCGCCAAAATGAGAATACTCGATGAACAATCATATAAAAATGACAGATTCCAAATTCAAATATAATATTTTGTTTATTTTTAATTGTAACAGTATTTATGGCCAGACTAAGTATACATAATTAATTAATGCCTTACAGCAGTGGCATTTCAGTTCTGTTTCTCCGATACTAAAGACAAGAGAATGGCATATCTCGTGAGTTTGCGCGTAAAGACAACACGAAAGTCATCATTACAAAGCTCAGTAAATCACGATTTCTGTACGTCGTTATTTACAATTGACATAACATCGCGATGGGATCGTGGGGACTTTGTTACATCACATGCTTTGCGGATGCGTCACTAAGTACAAATGAATAAATGTATACATGTTTTGCAGATGACTATACCTACCTACCAACCAACGAACATCCGAATACAGAGTTTGATTTGGTAATGAAAGCAAATTTCAATATTAATAGTACCAGAAATACAACATAATTACGCAAATTAAAAAACAGATAAATTTTAAGAATACACCCCTTTTTATTGCCAAAACCCATAACTGGAATAAATTTATAAGTACTTAAAAAACCAACTTTTTCAATTAAGTAGTAACATTTAACAATAAATAATTATTAAATAATAATAGTTTACCTGTTCCTATTTTGATACTCTTTTCTATAAAGTCCAGATCTGTAGTGAGTCTTTTAATAAGAGTAAATGCGTTGATAGGGTTGCCTAAATAGTTTGGAATGTCTTCCATTGCCTTTTCATGCTCCCTTTTGTAAATACTTAAGTGCCTAAAAAGTTAAATAAGTAATTAGTCACATGATGAGTTATCATCTCTTCCTGGGTCTTATTTTGTTTCGTAAAAATGACATTTTATTAAAAAAAAAACATATCATCATAAAATGAACCATTAATAATAGAGAACTATGTTAAAAATATGCGCCAGACAGCTCACTAATTGTCATGGTATCTGAAAGTAAGAATTTAAAATTGCAAAGAGCGTCTCCCAGTGCACTGAGACACAAAATAGATGAAACCGTTTTCTAAATTGACTCGAACAGGGAATCGTGCCTGCGACCCTTTGCGTTTCGAGCGAACTACTGTGCCACTACGCCAATTGGGTCATCAAAAATCATTAATTTAAATAGTTCCGAAATTGGACGAGGAATTGCTTTACAAAATATTCTAGCCATTATCATTGGACTTTAACGATTGATCACATCATCTCGCCATATAAAACGTTACACTTGCCAATCTATTTTTGATTAATTTTGTAGCATTAAATAGGTAAAAAAAGTCACTTTTTTAATGTAGTTAGTCGTTGCTCTTCTTTGGCGATGTAGTCATCTAGATCGTCTATGATTCTTTTATGTGTAACTAACAGGGGTTCAACCTCTGATATAGCAGTGAACAGTTCTGATTGTGCCCATGAAAACACATTTAAAACTAATACGGAACAAAGTAAACACTTGATGCCCATTTTCACGTCTTTGCTCGTCTGAAACAAAAAGAAACACCCGGTTAGCAGGTAAGAAATCCCGATATGCTCATTTTTTATTTCGTCAAAATTGTTGGATGCCGCAATGGGTGCAGCTTTGTTTCGAACGTTTGTTTTTTTTTTTGTTAATATTATCAAAATCGGAACCAAACTGCATCGGATGTGCCCGGCCGGGCATTGACTGGTTACGGTATTTTGGGCAGTTTTACAGCACCCGCTTGTTTTGTGAGAATGTCCGTCCCAGCATTATGTGTGTAAGGTTTCATTGTTTGGCGGAAACAATAAGAGAATGGGTTCAATGTTATTGGTGGGACAATACCAAATAAAATCACAACGATACAATACTTTATTATATGGGGTGAAATTAATATTACATTAAAGATTAAAATTTAATAAAATTATAATTGCAGGAATTAAATTAGATGAAAGCCGCTTTCAACCGGCCAATCTGGAGGTGACTGGAGGAGGTCTATGTTTAGCTGTGGACTAGTTCTATGAAATAATGATCATAATGACGATGATGATTAGAATAACATTAGTAAACACACGTTTTTAGTGCAGTAAATAAATTTATATCAATATTTAACGTAGTAACATAGTAGCAAATCATCGAGTACATACCCTATAAAGCAGCAATACGAATTACGAACCATGTTTTTCCGAAACTAGTAAGTGATTTTTCACTTACATTAAGTATAAAATGACATCTGTCAACGCTCGCCCATACAAAAACAGTACATATATAGATTAAAAATTGGCGGAAACTTTTGTCGAACAAATCATAACATGACATTTCTACTGTGCTCCATGTAGTAAATCATTCTGAAGAAGCTTTGAAATTTAGGTGGAATGGAAAAAGAGTGCTGGCATTGTATTATGTCATGGTAATCACTAATGACAAAATAAACATGTGAACAAAATGCATGTTTAATGTTTGCAACACTAAAATTGTCTTCAGGATAGTCGGAGTAAAGTAACACGGCCTATACGTATTCGCTTCACGATAACGGCTTGTAATAGGTACCGCTATATGTAAAAATATACAAAGGTCCCAAGAATATCAACAAAGGTTTTTTTGACAATATTGTTTTGTACACACAGAATGAACATCTGGCGTACTAAATTCGTAAATATTGTTAGCACATTCTGTATCAGTTGATCATTAACAAATATTTTAAATTTAATTATGCTGAGTTACATGTCAGATTTACACATAGCGTGCTAAGTACATCCCAGTCTTCTAAAACAACTGCTTAAACAGGCAATAAACTAAGTATGCCGAAACGGAAAGCTACGTCCGGAGTGCCTAGCTAGAAGCACTCTAAACTCAGCTATCGGTAAAGCATAAGTTGTTTGCAGTAAAGAGGGCTGAGGAGGGGTGGGCTGGTCTGGGCACATTTGCCGTAGCACCGATAACCGGTGGCAGAGAAGTCTTCTTGTGTGAAGACCGACTTGGCATCCGCGGCGTAGAGCACCCTCTAACAAGGAGGAGAATTGTTATATTATGCAAAGCTACTTGCAACGAAAATAATGGCAGAGAATCGGGCTCATTCATGACCATCATCAAGTGCAAATCGATAGTGCAAGATCGGGCCCAAACCGAAACGTCACGTGTTTCCATTCCGGACTAACACCTAATTGTGAACAATATAGAGGGGTATCGTTTCAAAACCCGCTAAAACAGGTATTGAACGAAAATCAACTGTTAGTGCCAAATGAAACTTCTTTAATTTTTTTACCATACCTTACAAATGTTTCTCATCAAAACCCACTGTAACCATAACAAATCTGCTGTCAAAATTAGGCTTTTGATTCAAACTCCGCTAAAACAGTCTTTGATTATTGCAAAAACCGCTATAACCGAATCAGCCAATCACGGCGCGGTATTCGAGTCACGTGATGGTGTCAACAATATGGAGATTTCTTTCATAAAGTGCTAAGGTGTCGTCAGTTTTTTATTGTTTTTGACAAGAAATAATGGATAATCTTTCGAAATTTATTAAAAAATGTGATCGGAAACATGCCCGGAAGAAGTACAGTGATAAAGCTTCATGGAACCGTGCAAAACAACAACTGAACCGCTAAGTCGAAACTAAATGGCGGGACAACCATATTAATAGTGTTATGCGGAATGGAAGCATGAAACATTTTTAATTTTGTCCGTAATATTTATTGAGATTTAAAATAAAATATACGCAATTTAACTATTATTATTTTGAATGGAATTATTTTTAAACCGATTTGATTTAGATCTATCATCTAAGCGTTTGCGGGTCTGAATCTCGCAAGGGGCAAATTTTATGTGCTGGATGCACTGCACAAGCACTATTATATCAAAGTAATGAATGTCATAAAGAAAAGTAGCTAAGGATTATAGTAGACTTTACTCAATACTCAATAATTTATTGCTTTACCTTATTAGCAGCTAGGTCTTATAATCTTGGAAATTTTATAATATAAATGTAATACAAATAGATATACTATATACCAAAAAGCGCAAAAGTTAATGATGCGACAAGATTACTTCAAAAACACTTTGGTCCGGAATGGAGAGGTTTACCTATTTTGGATTACTACAAAAAAATTGAGAAAAGATTGAATTTAAACATAGAAAATGACAGTGTCATTCCAGAGAATGAACCAGATTTGTATGAATTTGGTTTTGAAGATGTTAACTCCCATGTATAAAACATTTTGTGTAACAATATAACAATTTTATTTCATGAATTTCATGCAATGCAATAATTTCATGATTGCTAAATATTATGGATAACGCCATCCAAGGCTCAAAAGCTGTTCACATCAAAATCCGCTTAAATAGATGTTGCCCGTTGCAAATTACGCTATATTGAGATGTTCACATCAAAACCCGCTTTTGGTTGCTAATTCAGTAGTTTTTGGACATAATGAAATAAAATTATTGCGTAGTGGTGTAAAGAGATATATTTTAAAAGTAAAATGACAACATTTGAACATTAAGAGATTTTTCTGTACACAGAACGTTTTTTTTTTGTTTGCCAAGAATTTTCAGAAATCGTTTTAGCGGAGTTTGTTATTAGATCCCTCATGGGTATCGCCAGTCTGCGTACGAGTATGACCGAATTTTAGCCCAATCGTCCTGCAGGTGCGTGAATAAGCTACGTGTAGTCAAGTTACAATAGTATACATTACATCAGACATATGCGCTAGATCCAATCGTTTGGCCCGAAGATTTTTTGCGGACTTGTCCTGTTTCTAATAAAATATTGCATTCTATACTTAATAAAATATATACTTATATACTTATACTTAATAAAACAGTAACAGGTCAAATTCTGCACATTGAAGATACCTTGAAAAAAATTTTGGAGGGCACCATACAAAGCACTTAAAACTGACTGGGACTGAGGGAGGCGCGTCTATAAGATAGTACCCGCGCGGCGCAGTAGCGCCCAACGCATCGATTTCATGATATTAGAGTTCATTCGAGTACTGCAGCAGAGGAAAAATCGACTCCAGATGTCTTTCTTTATTGAGATTTATTTTACTCTCTTGAGAAGTCGTACAGTTTTTACTGATCAGATTCTGAAAATTCTGTTACTGATAGAAACCTTACACATTTCAAGAACTTTATTGTATTGTAAAATTACTAATGCCTTATGGCACTATCCGTTAGCAAACGCTGTTCATTCATTCGGAGGCAAATTACTGACAGATTTGATATATTGACTTTTACAATTACCGGTTAACCGGTTACCCTGTATGTACAATAGATACCTACCCAGATTTATTTTCCACACAGCTGCTGTTATGCTGCTGCAGTGTCTATATGATCGTTTTAAATTGAGAGAATTTTCGTAAAAAGTTAAACAGTAAATCATCGTAATGATACATAGAAATATCTAGAATTTTTAAGAGCTTAGATAGAGCGGGGACGCGTGACATGGCACATGCGAGCGAGCAATAATATCAATTCCCGACTGTTCGCATTATCAATCTGGTTAAACGATAAACAAATGGACCACAGTTGCTGTGCCCCTTCAGTCGGTAAAAAATTCAATGAGTACCTACAGTTGTTAAATCATATCAAAAATAAGTAGCAAACTTTAACTAACAGACGATAGTATAAGAAGCTGTATGATTGATTAGTTTATAAATAAGTAAAATATATTTATACATATTATAATTTGGTACTTACATGGGTGCGTAAATCGAGAATTATTATCGAGAATTATCTTCGGGACTAATTATAGGTTTTTTGACACTGTTTCACACAGAATAAAACATCACGACTACACGAGAAACGTAATTTGCATGTGCGCGCGCACATTCATGCTTTCGCCGCGGAAATACGCCGGCAAGTGACAGGAGTCATGTACGAACCTAGCAAACACAACGCGGACGCTGACCTTTATACGCCTCTATGATGGATTCGTTACTTCGTTAGTGTGTGGTTCAGCGGACTACATTCAATTTAATCGGGTCTCGACTACTAAATTGCGTGGCAGATTTTGAGAAAGCTAAATGATATTACAATTTATTAAGCTACCGGAAACTGGCGATAGTGTTAAATCAATACACATTGCGGCGGAATAGAAGCAAAGCAAATTTCTGAAAAAAAAAATACATAAAATTTTAAACCATTCGAGAAGAATCTTGTAAATTGTATCTTTCCCTCACCACATTGGTATGCCGTCGGTCATAATGTTTATCTGTCATTAAACTGAAGAGAATTTTCTCTCTGTTTTCACAAACAGATAGCAGTCATATCTGTTTGTGAAAACCAGTATTTACGAGGAAGGGATATAATATTTTTAACTGTTATAATTATGTAACTGTTATACCTAAGTACGTCACTTTCTCACAATGCACCCGTGTAAAACTGGATGCTATTCTAAGATAAATTTTAAAATTCTTGGCCTTTCATAATTTAATTACGGCCTTTACCTGTTACAGTACTACCTACTACAGGTAAAAGTAGGTACCTATATTAAAAGGACGAGGGATATAAGTGTAGATATTACTATAAGTTTTAAGAAGACAGAGTTAAGTCAAAGTATTCTATGGTAAATAGTCACATTGATGTAGTCGCGATGGCAGATGAAATAGCAGCTCATTTTCATCGAGTCTCGTTTCAGTTGCTGAAAATCCATCAAAAAATTACGTAATCTAGCCTGTTTAAAAAAAAAAAATGTACATCTCTCCTGATCACAATTTGGTGTAGGGCGTGATATAAGGCTTGGAATTAATGTAATAATGAAAATAAGGCCAGAGCCGACTTTACACAATGTAACAACAAGAAAAAACTTTTTTTTATATTGGTAAAATAATACAATTACACTTTCATATCAACTACTTTCTCTGTACTGTCTTGTCTTTAGGTTTAATATAATTCTGATTATTAATTGGTCAGCAGTAATTTTTATTTTTCGACGTAATCATCATTTAGCTCTATGCGCTTCTTTCACCTGCTAAAGCTTGTGACGAGGATCCGGCGGTGAGACATCCCTACTACGCGAACCGATACTTGACAACTCTACGCACCCGCAAGCGCCCGCGTGCACGCTATATAAACCGTGGTGGGGGCCAGCTCCGCGGCCGAGTCCGACTCACCCCCAGATCGGGCCCGCTAGAAAGGAGCCCGACAGCGGTCCGGCCTGTTTCGGCAGTTCCGGTCCCGTCGGCGCCACCACTAGCGGGTTCGCCGCTTGGTAGGGTGCCCTTTGCACTCCACATTGGCCCGATCACGCCTGTTAGTATGCCATCCTTAACATCCCTGTGCGAACGTCAAAAGACGGAGAGGTGTGTCGTGGCTCCACACTCAGCTACAACTGGCGCTGAATTGCTGAACCGGATAATGTGCGGGGTTTGTGACAGTTAGATCCGGTCCGCTTCTATTAGAAGCTCCTGATAATATGCGGCCTGTCTAAGCCGGATGGGGCAGCAATTCAAAACAACAATCACGAATTTGAGCCATAGTCTCGACAGACGTGTGAACTCGGGCGTTGTCCTGGTGAAACAAGACTTTCTTTCTTAGTAATCCTGGGCGGTTCTGTTTAGTTTCTTTACGTTAACGACGTAAAAGGGTGCAATAGTACGCTGAGTTTATTGTTTTGGCTTTCGGAAGGTAGTCCACAATAATGACACCCTTAGCATCCCAAAAAACCGACGCCATCACCTTGCCAGCCGACAGAATTGCCTTCGCTTTCTTTGGAGTTGGTTTAGTTTTTACCATTGTTTGAATTGTTGTTTTGACTTTGGGGTATAGTGGTTTCATCCATTGTCACGAATCTGTTAAGAAAACCTTGTGGATCAGCCTCGAACATCTCCAAACAGTCGCAAAATCTTGGGTCGAATTCGCTTTTGTTCTACTGAAAGCAATCTGAGGACGCATCTAGCGGAAACATAACTAAGGTTTCGTTCTTATGAGATGCCTATAGTGCCTGCAATTTCAAGTGGTATAAGACGGGACAGATTTCCCTAATATTGTTTCCATGTAATCATAAATCTCTTTTGGTGTTAATCTTTTTTTAAACAAATGTAATACGAGTCACTTGCAAGTGATTACATGTTTGCGCCATTTGGCGTGACTTTTGGACCTTGGGGACCGAGTGCAAAATTACTTTTTGGAAAAATAGCTCCAAAATTAATTGCGATTTCAGAAAATAAAATTGCTGGCTCGTTTCTCGCTCATAGGCTTAGTTCCTCGCTCAAAGGCTTAGTTTATCCATTCAGTGTGGAAACGCTGTTAGCGTTCTCGCCTCTTTGCCTCATGGACACGCTTTTATTTTTGAGTTGTTTTGAGTAGGTAGTTTTTAGTTTTAGGTTAGTTTATTTTTGTGGTATTAGAATTATAATGGTTATTGAATTAAACTATTAAAACTTCAAATATCTTTTAAAAAATTATACAGCACGGTGTTCCAATTTCTCTTTTATTGACAATCTGTTCTTCAATTTAAATTGTTCATGAAATTTCTTCTTCTTTGTTTTTGGCAATGAACATGTGTTTTGCCACCGCGGGTATACTGTTCGGACTGTTCCAATTCGCGAGCTGACAATTAAATAATGACAATTCAAAATCAATTTTTTTAATAGCCAGGCCGCAATCTTTTCAATGTACCCTCGTAGGTACGATGATTTAGTTTTAGCAATAACATGCTGCTTTGATATTATCTACACGTTTACTATTAATAAAACTTTAAGAGGTTAAATTCTGCATGTTAAGGACATATATAAATTTTTTTATTTCATACTTCAGATGTGGTCCCATATAAATTTTATAGAAATTCATTTAGCACTTTTTGAAAAATCAACAAATATTAAAATATATACCAATACAATGTTTTGGTTTGCAACTCTTGTATCTATGTTACCCAATATCTTCAACAAATGTGAACCGATTTTGATGATTCTTGAACTTTAATGATTGCTTTAATGAACAGCTTATAGGTAAGTACTTCAAAAATACTATAATAAAAAATTGCGGATTTTTTTTACCCCTAATGGTGGAAAAATAGGAATGAAATTGGTTTTTAGAAGTTAACTTTTGTTTGCACTCATGATTTGTTTTGATTAGTAAATGTGCTTTTACCAAAATATTTGAGACAGTTTTTTTTTTAAAATTACAATTATTGACTGCTTGATGAGCATGATTATCATGGGTGCGCTTTATTTTTATTTAAAAAAAAAAAGTATAGCACTGATTGAATATAATTTTTCTTGGACTGAATACCCTTCCTATAACTTAATTTCATTTAATTTTCATTTGATGTAACATTTTCATTTTGTGTTCTGACAGTTTACTTTAGGACAAATTGTGACTTTTGCATCCCCTTCGCGACACCCCAAAAGTTTACACAATGATTTTAATTTAAAATCTTATGTTGTGTAGGATTTGTCAATTCTTAACAAAGGTATTTATAAAGTTTGGGCATAAAATAGTAAGCTTTCAATATATTTGACGACAATACTCTCCATAAACTAGACAAAATGTGTGAAAACTTACTAATTTTTGTTATTTCATTTTCTCATCTTTATCAAAATTTGCAAGCAGTAAGTAAAGTTGTTTTCCTCAATTTCTTTAGTGATTTTTCGAGTCAATGTTCTATCCTAGAATCAAAATATAAATAATAATATAAATAAAAATAAACACCAGAAGTAATCACTCCCAATCACTGACACTGAACAAGTAATACTATTATACTACCTAATAATCACTGACATAGATCATAAACATATATTAATCTGTGACTTAGATAGTGAAATAAATACAGATTAATAAATGATGTCAAATGAATCTTAAGCTGGAGACAAACTGCGGCGGACGCAGCTCCGGACTCGTCTGGACATTGTGAGGTCAAGCGCTGCCATTGGTCTATCCTTCAGACAACTTCCGCCAGCCCAAGGATCGACCAATGGCAGCGTTTGACCTTACAATGTCAAGACGAGTCCGGACGCGCGTCCGCCGCCATCTGTCACCGGTATTATAATAAAGTATAAAGCCGGTGACAGATGGAGGCGGACGCGGCTGCGGTCTCGTCTCGTCTTGGAACTGGATATTTCGACGACCTCTGTAGCCGAGAGGTGAGCATACCGGACTTGGTGTCGCTATCTCTGAGGTTCCGGGTTCGATTCCCGGTCGGTCAATGTAGAAAAATAACTTTTTTATATTGTCTCGGGTCTGGGTGTTGTGATACCGTCGTTGTTTCTAATTTCTGTAACACAAGTGCTTTAAGCTACTTATTATAGAATCAGAGCAATGTATGTGACGTTGTCCAATATTTATTTATATATTTATTTATTTATATTTATTCTTCTGATCTAAATGTTCAGTTAGTAACGTTGTTAGAGCTAAAACCACATCTTCAGTGGATTTCCCTCGTTGAAAGCCGAATTGTGAGTTGGACAGAATGTTAAATTTATATAAATAATTAGTTAGTCTTGTGTTTATTAATTTTTCAATAATTTTGGATATAGCTGGTAATACTGAGATAGGCCTGTAGTTATTGACGTCGTCTCTCCTCCCACCCTTGTGCACTGAAGTATTATCCTTCCAAATTTTTTTAGAAGATTTTTTTAGAAGATGGCGGAAAATGTCCTTTGCAAAACATATATTGGCAAGGTGGCAGATTATTGGAATAACTACCGGTCTTGCGGCTTTAAGAAATTTTGTTGGTATGCTATTCCACCCAGGGGCGCTTTCTGTTTTAAGGCTATTAAGTATATTGTAAACTTCTAAGGGGTCAGTGTCGAAAAGTGCGAATGAATTTAAACTTGAGTCAGGTAAGGGTGCAGTATTATTTGATTGGTTTTGCGAGTTTGTAATAAGAATGTCCTCAGCAAGCTTTTTGCCTATGTTAGCAAAGTAATCGCTTACAAAGTTAATAGAATCTTTATCATTAGCTTTTATACTTAGCAGTTCAACACTTTGAGAGTTTTTGCCTTTAATATTAGTTATTTCCTTTATTGTTTTCCATAGTAATTTAGAGTCTAATTTTACTTTGCATTTTATTTCGGTTTCTTACTTAAATTTAGTTGGCGTTATATCTGGGGGTGAAGCACTTTTAGATCCTTTTTCCAACAAAATCAAAATATTGCAACAAAAATAAATGATGCTAAAGAGTTCTATTTTAATAAAATAAATATATTATTTGGCAGGTGACGATGCACAGCATCCTGTGAGAGATGCGTCGACTTCCGGTCTAGCGTTATTACGTCGTTGCTTAATTTCCGTCGGATTTATTAATTAGTAATTGAATTGCCTTACTTCCGTTTGGCGCCATTTTAGTCACCTGAGGTCGAGTCCGCTCGAAGTTTCCTCATAGCGTCGTTAGCTTTCAAACTAGCAACATCATAAGCAGAAACTCTGCTCGGATTTACGTTCGAAAAAATAGTTTTTTTTATTATCTATAATAATTTTAGCTCCTAGCATCTCATCGTATTAAATACAAAAGTTGATTATGAGTGAGTGCGAGTCAAGTGAACACGACATGTACGTGATGGTGGTAGACAACGGTGGTAGATCACAACGATCAACCTCCGGACGAAGCAGGCGTCCGGCGTCGAGAAAACGCAGATTCGACGTCGGTGATTCCCCAGAGCACGAGGTAAAACGGACTAGAGAAGTTACGTGGAATAACAAAAGTTTTGACACTCTTTTGGACCAAATGAGTTTTTTTAACTAATCTATACATGAATAATCTGAATAACGTGCCTCCTTCCAATACAAACGTGCCGTTTACCTCAAGCGTGCACACGTCTAATAATAAAACGCTTGTACCCGACACAAACGTGTCATTTGTACCAACTCAATCTGATAACACCTCGTTTTTATAACGCCCTGCCACGCTTGTAGAAAATAACCTAAAGCTAGATCTCGGCACCGTTAATACACTCTTGAAAGACCCTAAGTTCGCCAGCTCTGACCCACTGCAAGTAAAAAGATTGGAAGAACTACAGAAATTTAATGACGTAAACTGGAGAGAGATTCGTTACGCAAAAGCTATGAAAGGTTACTGTGTCAAACCTGGTTTTATAGAATTAAGTGTGAATGATGAACTTCGACAATTCACAAAAGGGAAGCATTTCAGAGCCCCTGTAGAGCGTTCACTCGCAGCTCTTTCAAACGCATTGCTTTCACAATACGAGCACCTTAAAGAACAATTACAACTATTTGTAGACTGGGCGGCTGCACCCACCACAGAGCTTACCCCTTCTAATGTCTTTGTTAAGATATCTGGCCTTTTTAGTACTAAATCTAAATTTCACAAAACCAGTGAAGACATTATGAAAATAGTGTGCGGTAAATGTGCTGAGTGTATCGAACTGCGTCGGGAACGTACCCTGGCGGAAATTTCAAACAAATTGCTGCGCTACGGCTTGCGGAAAATCCCACTGAGCGCTGAACACTTGTTCGATAATACGGCTTTTAGTTTATAGGAATACTTTTTTACCACCATCAAAATTTTTTCGAGGCATTAGATATCTTTTATAGAACCCATTTATAAAAAAAAAACTCAATCTCAAGCAACTGAACCAATTCATAGTCCCAAAGAAGTTTATGCTGATTTCACATTTTCAATTATACCGGTGACAGATGGCGGCGGACGCGGCTTCGGACTCGTCTTGACATTGTAAGGTCAAACGCTGCCATTGGTCGATCCTTGGGCTGGCGGAAGTTGTCTAAAGTATAGACCAATGGCAGCGCTTGACCTCACAATGTCAAAACGAGTCCGGAGCTGCATCCGCCGCAGTTTCGTCACCAGCTTTACCGAAATTTCTACAAAGTCACGATTGGATGGCCAAAATAGACCCCTCCTCAGCTTATTTTCACGTGCCATTATTGCAGAATGTCACCGTCGATTTCTACGCATGGCTTACCAAGGGAAAGTGCTCCAGATGACCAGTCTCTCATTTGGACTATCTTGCGCACGAAAGAACTTCGCTAGGATCACGAATTGGGTGACCCACATGCTTCGAAAGAAAGGTATAGGAATACTGGTTTATCCCGACAATTTTCTCCTAGCCAACCAATCCAGGCAGCAGTTAGAAAAGGAAGTGTCCATCACGATTCGGTTCCTGGAACCGCTGGGATGGGCCATCAACCACGAAAAGTCTGTGTTACAACCTAAACAAGCACTGGAGTATCTCGGCATCAGATGGAAAACGGCAACGAACATCAAGACTCTTCCTTTGAGAAGCATAACCCCAATCTCTTCAGTATCAGACAAAATCCTGAAAGCAGGCACTATATCTTTGAAAGAGGGCCGGCAGCTGCTGGGCACTCTAAACTTCGCCAATTATGTGATTCCAGGGGGAAGGCTTAAATGTCGTCATCTTCAAAGGCTTGGCAGCAAACTACGGAACCTTCCACCGAATTTGCAAGCCCCCTTAACATCGGAGGTAAGGTTAGACCTACAGTGGGGGCTCTCAGCAACAACTCAAATTCATCCAAACAGCCCATTGCACGATACTCCAGCTCAACACTTCTTAACAACCGATGCCGCAGACTACGGTTGGAGAGCCCACCTGGACGACTACAACATATCAAGCAAGTGGAACCACAATCAATCAAACTGGCACTGAAATTGCAAAGAAATGTTCGAAATAATATTAGCAGTAAGAAATTTCAGCCATCTTTTGAAGGGGACTCATTTAATACTGCAATTGGACAACCGAACTGTAGTCGCCTACGTTTGAAACGAATGAGGGACACGATCGGATCCGTTATTAGAGCTAACACACCAACTGTTCCAATTACTAAACCTTTGGAGAATAACCCTTACGGCAGAATACCTCCCAGGTCGCTACAATCAAATAGCCGACAGTCTATCACGGGGCAAGACACCTTCGGAGTGGCATCTCCTAGAACCAGCTCTAAAGGTAATATTCCGGAAATTCGGAAAACCGGAGATAGACCTATTCGCCTCCAGGAATACCAAGGTTTTGCAGACGTATGTATCGAGAGACTCGAGGGACTCATCAGCAGCCTTTTGAGATGCCTTCAGCAAGAAGTGGGCATACAAACTCGCATGGCATTTCCCCCTCCATCACTAATCCCCAGAGTCCTACACCATCGGAACACAGCAAAAGGTACGTTTCTCCTAGCTGCACCTCTATGGAAGCGGGCTTACTGGCTGCCGGACCTTTGTCACGGAGCCCTAGGCCGACCAATGAGGATAAGGAACCTTCACCGGGTTCTCATAGGCCAAACAACAGGGCTGCCTCCTCCTCAAGTGGAGATCATGAAACTTTTAATATGAAAAGTTGGGGGTGGGCAGAGTCTTTAAACAACTGGACAGAAGAATAAAAATCCCTTTTGAAACTTAGCTGGCGAGAGTCAACCCTGAAAACCTACAAAACAGCTTGGTTACGCTGGGTAAAATGGTTTAAGCATACCAATAATAATTAAAAACACCCCAGTAGTAGCTCACTAGCAAAATACCTAGCACACTTACATCTTCAAGTAAAAATGGCCTTTTCAACTATTTAATGCACAAGTCCGTTATACTAACTGGTTTACCCTTGTTAGGTATAACAACTGTTGATGTAATGTTACTAATACGGACAACGTTGAAGAAAATAATCACTTTGTATAATATTGATTAACATAATTTTCAGTTCATCGAATATTTATTTGCCATAATAACATTTGCGCTATTGATCAAAAAGTATAATGTTCAATCGATGTATTGTTCAGGTGGTATAACATGTATTTTATCGAATAATCAATTGGTATAATGTAGTGTAGAAAAGAAAACATTGTAAATATTTGCAATTTTTTTATTTTCAAAAAGAACACTTAGGCAGTCACCAGGAGATAATAAACAAATCTCCCACAGGATGCTGTGCATCGTCACATTCCGAGTGCAAGTTTTACATAATAATAAAACGTATTATTGAGCAGAGACGATGCACAGCATCCCAGGAAGGCCTCCTGGCGAGTCTTCTATGAGGAAACTTCGAGCGGACTCGACCTCAGGTGACTAAAATGGCGCCAAACGGAAGTAAGTCAATTCAATTACTAATTAATAAATCCGATGGAAAATAAGCAATGACGTAATAACGCTAGACCGGAAGTCGACGCATCGCTGTGCAGCATCATCGACGTTCTGCATCGTCTCTGCTCAATAATACAAGTTTTATTGTTAGGTAAAACTTGCACTTTTTATTTTGAACTGCTTATAAAACTTGAGGACTAATAATAATACTGGATTACATTACAATGTAGTGCCAAATTTAAAAAATAAGGTCTTTAAAACAATATAATTAGTTCAAAGTTTTACGTCCTAGAGCGGCGATAATCAAATAGACACGAATATAATTTGAGACCAGGCAGTCGATACTTATTTTGTCAGTAGATACACCTTAATAAAAAAAGCAAATGTAAAAATAATACCGGTGACAGATGGCGGCGGACGCGGCTCCGGACTCGTCTTAACATTGTAAGGTCAAACGCTGCCATTGGTCGATGGCAACGCTGGCGGAAGTTGTAGAAGGATAGACCAATGGCAGCGCTTGACCTCACAATGTCAAGACGAGTCCGGAGCCGCGACCGTCGCAGTTTGTCACCAGCTTAATATGCGCGAATTGCGACTCTAACGTAGTTTTACTTGATCAGTGATGACTAACTTTTAAGATCTGTGTTGCGAATGTCAAGATTAATAAATGGCGCATGTTCAGTTGTTCACATAAAAATTAATCTGTGCGCATGTTGTTTTCGTTCGTAACGTGAGGTTAGCTTTTTAATGTGCGTAGGTATTTGCGTACACAGAGCAAATAACACTTGCGTAGTGTTTTAACAGTGATTTAAATTGATAAGGTTTGTCCATTATGTCGAATGTAAAAATTAAAGTTATTAGCAGGAACCCCGAAGATTACTTGCGAGCAACTAAAAGAGATATACACAAACGTGAGAGAAAGTTCTGATCATTTTCATAAATTTTTTTGCGTTGCTATCTCTATTACTATTTATTATAACTGTTTCAGTTCCAAGAAATTATGATCCGAGCTTACATCCACTAGAGGCACCGCGTGAATATGTACGGGCTCTTAATGCTGTCAAGTTGGAAAGAGTCTTCGCGAAGCCTTTCGTGGGGAATCTAGACGGACACGGAGATGGAGTTTCTTCTATGACTAAACATCCTAACCGACTAGCGGTCTTAGCGAGTGGAGCTTTTGACGGGGAGATCAGAGTGTGGGACTTAGCTGTGCGAAAGTGTATTCGTAATTTCGTTGCTCATGAAGGTTGGGTTCGTTCGATGTGTTACACGCCAAGTGGGGATTATTTTACAAGTGTTGGCGATGACAAAACTATTAAATTATGGAAGAGCGATGTTCAGTCCTCTGATGATGAGGATCCAGTCAATACATTGCTGAGTATGTCTGTAGTGACAGGTGTCACACACAATAGAGTTAAGCCCATCTTTGCCACATGTGGGGAACATTGCCAGCTCTGGGAGAATACTAGGAATGAACCTATTAAAGTTTTCAAGTGGGGTGTTGACAGTCTTCATCATGTAGCATTTAATCAAGTAAGTCTACGAACTATCTCTTTGTTCTGAGTGTTAGTAAATGTTTGGGAAAATTAATAAATCATATTATTAAAATAATTGCTATTTGAATCAAAGATTGTCTTGTTTATAGGTAGAACACAATTTGCTTGCTTCTTGTGCAAGTGATCGAAGCATAATCTTGTATGACTGCCGTGAGTCTGGGCCACTAAGGAAAGTTGTCATGGAACTGAGATCCAATGCTTTAGCTTGGAACCCAATGGAAGCCTTTATATTCACTGTAGCTAATGAGGATTACAAGTAAGATTTTTTTCTATTACTTAGTGTGCCACAAAAAAAAAATCCTATAGTTTTTCATTGTTTTTCTGGTCTACCGTGAGTAAGTGCAACGCAAAGGCTTATTTAACTCTTCAACATCTAAGCCATCTCATAAGACCGCATAATAATGGAATTTAAGTACTTTTCAAATATTTAAGTACTTTTGCTTATGCTTCGCTTAAGCCACCATCCATTTGGTAGTCGTAAATAGTTGTGATTATCTATTCCAGTTTGTACACTTTTGATGTAAGGAAACTCAACCATCCTATAAACATTCATGTGGATCATACATCAGCAGTAGTTGATGTTGACTATGCACCCACAGGCCGTGAATTTGTTGCTGGCAGTTATGATAAAACTATAAGAATATTTGAGAGCCTAAAGGGGCATTCCAGAGATGTATATCACACAAAGAGAATGCAAAGACTTACATGTGTCAAGTGGTCTTTGGACAATAAATACATCTTGTCTGGGTCTGATGAAATGAATATAAGGATGTGGAAAGCCAGAGCTTCTGAAAAACTTGGTGTTGTAAGTATATCATATCAAGTGACAAATTTTGTTACTTAGTTTTAGTTTATTTTACCACCAATTTTATTTCAAAATACCCTAAATACTATGATGTATTGTAAATTAATTTTATTTTTCCAGCTTAAGCCTCGTGAAAGAACAGCATTACATTATGCAGATGCTCTGAAAGATAAATTTGCTAATCACCCTCAAATAAAAAGAATTGCTCGCCACAGGCATGTTCCTAAGCATGTGTACAATGCTCAGAAAGAACTTCGCATCATAAAAGAGAAGACTAAGAGAAAAGAAGCAAACAGGCGAGCACATAGCAAAAAAGGAGCAGTGCCACACATCTCAGAAAGAAGGAAACATATTGTTAAAGAAGATGAATAAAAACAAATTGTTATCTTACAATTTTTTATTTATTTTCATGATAAATGACTTAGGTTAGTGTGCTCTTCCCGGTTAAGTACAAACTAAAAATAATTAATAACATTTTGAAAAACATTTTAAATATAGTTTGACTTGTTGGAACAATAATGAGTATTATTTATCAAAGGCCGAATTTACAGCGTTTGACAAAAAGTACTTTGGAAATCATATGGTGTAAAATAAAGGTAATTTAAAGCAAGAAAATCCTTAACTTTTTCATTAGAAAGCATGATAGTGTTTCTTTTAAAGAAGGAAGATGCCTTGTCCTAGTGAAGACGTAAATCCGGCCCTGAGAGTACATGGTGGTGTAATTCAATCAAATTTTTGTTGAGTAAATGGAACATGATGAAAAGATCTAAGTGACAACAACCATTTCTATAAGGTAGCTTAAATTACATCCTTTTTTCTATTCTAATAAATTATCTGAGACACCTGTTCTACAGAACTTTCGCATATCTAGGTGGATAACAAATCGTAAGTGACGGCAATCTACCAAGGTTTTGTCGTTTGTGACGCAATACTTATGATTAAATGTTGGTTCAGCTAGCCAGAATTTCACTTTTCAGACACTTTCGATTGCAGCTTCTAAATGGTTTTAGGGCCCCGTTTCTTAATAAAAGAATGGTGACGCGATACGTGACGGCATCCGAATTCCGTCACGATGATTTCATCCATTAAGATGCAACACATTTCGAGAAATCTTGAAAAACGTGTCCAGCCAGCTATATATCGGGCTGGCAGAACAATTTTATTATTCTCGATATTAATATCACATTTTAGATCGATCTTTATATTTAAAAGTTTTGTGCCGCGACATGTGACGTGTAGGAGTAATTCTAAAAAAACTTGATTGTTCAGCTGAAATTTTCTGTCTGAACCACCATTTACTATCACTTCCAGCTGTTCTACGTAGCTCGTCTAATATTATGTAACGGGTACGAAGAATACGATTTGAGGTTTGTGACGGCTCTAAGTACCAGCAAACCAAAGTTATAAGCATTTTTTTGTTTTCCATACATTGGTGCAAATGGGTGACCACACTGCCCTTTTTATGGGAATGCGAGGACATCATAGTTCAAAATCTAGGCAAAATGTCCACGTATGATGATGGTTTATTGCCTTGTCCTTTAATTACATTAAGTAAATATTAACATAATTATCAACCTAATAGGTAATACGATTATTAAATTAACACACTAACGATATTCGTTAAGTGTGTTAATTTAATAATGAAAAGTATAATAGTTTTTTAATATACACTTATCGAGCGTAAAAGTATATTAAAATTACATACAATTATATGTACATACCAAGCGTTACCTTTTCAGTTTTAAACTTCATAAAATATCGACTTCCAAAAATATACCTTACCTACCTATAAACTAAAAATAATTTATTTTACACAAGAACATTATATCGACGATATCAGTTTCATGTTGGAAGAGATAGACACGTAACGTGCGTGACGTATTTTAAAATATAAAAAAAAGAAAAAATTCTCACGCAATGTCAAAATTGTACTTAATAGATAATTCACTTCCGAGAACAAACCTTTGTTGCCCGACCATGAGGTTCATAATAACTTTGCATTGCGCGCGAGCCAATTTTTTTCTCAGAAATATGTTAAGGTCGGAATGAGCTGTTTCAAGCGAAATTAAACCTAATCTATGTGAGATAATGGTGTGCGTAAACTGGCTTTATTGTTGTCAGTTGAAGCAAAGCAGTGTTGTCGCGCTAGGCAATAATTGTAATCTTACACATTGAACTTAAAGACAGACAAACTCAGAAATTTTATAAAATTGCATACACTCGTGCAGATAAAGATTCACTTTTAAAGCCCCGTTTTGCTTAACATCTACTGTTATAAAAGTTATGAGTATCAGAACCTTTTACACCTAAATAACTAGGTGTAAAAAGTAAAGTATGCCTAAGTCAAAGTCAAAAATTATTTATTCAATTTAGGACAGATAATTGCCACTTATGAACGTCAATAATATTATAGGCCCATATGGGGCCAGAACATGTCTCCTTAATTTTTGGCCCCTACTAGCGCTTCAAGACAAGACACAGACAATCTAGCAAGTGCTGAGAAGAAATGCCGGAACAAACTCAGTCACCACTAGCTGCTACACATAAAAATGAAAATTAAAATAAACAGGTAGGTACATCAGTTTAGTGCAGTCTGGACTGACCATACATTCTTGTCATCAAGATAGTCTTGAATTTTATAATACCCCTTAGAAATTAGTGTAGTTTTCACATGTGACTTAAAATTTATTAATAGGAAGTTCGATAACATTGTAAGGTATGTTATTAAAAAAAAAACCCAAGAATGAATTACTTGTTTTGGCCAATCTAAAGTTTGGGACTACAAGTTTTCTTTTTGTTTCTTGTGTTTTATGAATGAATATCACTTATTTTATAAAAAGATCTGAATTTTTGCGTGCGTACATGATATTATCAAATATGTATTGAGAGGTCAGTGAGTATGTCGATTTCTTTAAAGAAATCTCTCAGGGAAACGCGGGGACTAAGTTTGTACAGACAACAGCACGTCAACCTACCACAAAACGGCAAATTTTCTTAATTGACATAAAGTTGAAAATCATTCAATGATCTTTAACTTTTTGGATAGCTTGACCTGCCGTTGTCTGTACATAGCACGAATGGCTCTTTTCTGTAAAATAAAGATTATATTGATGTCCGCAGCAGAACCCCACAAATACGTCCCACTGCAGGGCACAGGCCTCACCTCAACTATAAGGTGGTTTAGGCCATAATCCACCAACGCGGGCCTAGTGCGGATTGGTGGAGGGGTGTTGTAAGGCCAGAGACTTGACCTTACTGTCAGATGTTTTAAGCCGCCCTAAGGCACGGAGATGCTTATAATGAATGTCACTAAATATGGTTGGAATGATCACCCATCCACTCATAACCACGGCCACAAGCTCAAATTTAGGTATTAGAAACAACGATATTAAACGTATTATTCATATCCTTATTTTATTATACTTGGTGTTAGTATTCTCTAGCTAAACACGGTTTAAATAACGCTAAAGTCTAACCAGCTTCTTTGCACGTGCTTTGGTTTTTGATCATAGGTACCTCTGTCAAATGTGCTTCATGCTCGCCGCTCGAGAGCTGCCCGCACGCCAGTTGCGCGAATTACATAGTGCTAAATACCCTAGATACACCGCCAGAGCTCAAAACATGTCCAATAAAAGGAGTGCTTAGACTCGGCTTAAGCACTCCTTTGCTCGCAGAGAGTCGCGGACCGTCCATTAATATAAACCATCCATACCAATCACCCAATGTCAACCATCCATATTAAACCACTGTTAAAAGGTTGGAGTGTCCATTTCCGATAGGTAGGTATTGCATCAATATTCGATAATTGAATGTATTATTAGAAGAGTTAGTCCTAAAATATACTGGAACTAAGTTTTTAAAACACAAGAAATAATCAAACACGGCCGGTTGCACAGCCTGTCTCTTTCCATCGCGCTGCTTGAGAAAGAGACAGGCAGAGATGGAGTTAGGAGCGCATACGAAATTGGACCTTATCTTCATTGCGTTAGAGCTTATGTACTTCTTTTTAGAAGTAAAGCAATTAAATTTTACGAGCTTGCAGCCTGATTGCATTCTAAAATGTCATTACTATTGAACGTATGCATATACAGTAAAACAGTATTACTGTATTTTAAGGACGAATTATGAATAGTAAGAGTTTATAATATTTTCGGGATGGAGGCGACTGCGCGTGCTTGCTAGCTACTTTCGGGACAGTTTTTGGCCGCCGTTTTGTATGTACGGTTACATCTAGGGGTATTTTATCGTTGATTAGAAAGCTAATAATGGAAGTCCGTAAGTATTTTTGACTTATAAGTTTAATCTGATACTTTTGGAAGTCAATATTTCATAGAAATTAGAACTGAGTAACGCTTAGTAGGTAAGTATTCATATTCATTTATTGCGTCATAAATGTACATTAAGGTGTTATTACATTGTGTGAGAACATACTCATGGACCCTGTAAGGGTATTGCATTCATGTTATACAATAAAATTAATAAATTAATATTTAAAAAATCTATGTAAGTATATTTTACTAATACACTGTAAGTATATATTTCTTATTCCAATAGTTATAAGATAGGAAGATATCATTAAATTACGTTAACACTTAATTTTTATACATACAATTAAATGACAAGGCAATCAACCATCATCATACGTGAACGTTTGGCCTAGATTTTTAACTATGATGTCCTCGCATTCCTGTAAAATGGGCAGTGTGGTCACCCATTTGCAACAATGTATGGAAAACATAGAAATGCTTAAAACTTTGGTTTGCTGTCACTTAGAGCCGTCACAAACGTCAAATCGAATTCTTCGTCCCCGTCACCTAACATTTGACGAGTTTCCAGCTACGTAGAACAGCTGGAAGTGATAAAAAATGGTGGTTCAGACAGCCAGAAAATTCCAGCTGGACCATCAATTTTTTTAGAATAACTTCTACACGCGTGCGTTACGGAGGTTCAAATCTGGTCGGGAGCCGTCACTTGTCGCGGCACAAGACTTTTAAATATAAAGATCGATCCAAAATGTGATATTAATATCGAGAATAATAAAATGGTTTAGCCAGCCCGATATATAGCTGGCTGGACACACGTTTTTCAAAATTTCTCGAAGTGTGTTGCATCATAATGGATAAAATCACTTTGGAATGCCGTCACGTATCGCGTCACCATCCTTTTGTTAAGAAACGGGGCCCTAAAATCCTTTAGAAGCTGCAATCGAGTGTCCGAAAAGGTGAAATTCTAGATGGCTGAACCAACATTTTATCATTTTTCAAAGAAAGTATTGCGTCACAAACGACGAAACCTTGGTAGATTGCCGTCACTTACGATTTGATATCCACCTAGATACGCGAGATCTCTGTAGGACAGGTGTCTCAGACAGCCAGAACTATATAATTTCCTGACTCAAATAATAAATTCTTTTAGTTACTATGTAACAAATATTAAATATGTAGTAATGTGTCAGAATCACAACGCATAAAGTGAAAATAAATAATAGTGAAATGATGCAGTAAATTCTCTTAAATTATTGGACAAAGTATCTTCTTTTAGAAATAATTATTCTTTATCTGTTATCCCATTATACAATTATTATTGTTATAATGTAATTTGACATATACAGGGTGGTCCAGGCCAGATGGATATAAAGTTTTTTTTTAGGTAGTCGGCTTAGGGACCTATTTGTACCCGCCAAGAAAAAAATCGCTTCTCAGCCGCTTACAAGATATGACTTTTTTTAAACTATAGAAATATCACCACTTTTAATGTTTTCATAATTTTTTATTTACTTTTAAACTGAGAAATTCAATTTTTTTTAATTTTAGGTGCTTACTTAGACATTGCACTCTCTCAGAAAAAAAAGTTACGATTTTTTCAAAAATCTAACTAGTATGAAAAATAAATAACATTAATTTCCAAAAAAAAAATCTTTTTAATTCTTTCACTTAGACTATAGCAAATGTTCAAAATGCCCACCGTTGGCTTGAATACAATATTTCTTAATTTTCTAAATGGTTCCATTTGTACTTGGATTTGGCGTAGCTGATCTCTCAGTTCTTGTTCCGAGTTGCATACTTGAGCATAAACGATTTCTTTATTTTAAATTATTTTATTAATTTTTCCTCCTAGTCAGATTTTTGAAAAAATCGTAACTTTTTTTCTGGTTCGTTAACATGAGACTTTTTTTGGCATTTGAAAGAGCATAAGTTGCTACAGTTTAAAAAAAAACATGAGTGCTTTAAACCGCTTTTTAAATTTTTGATTAAAAATTCATTTTTTTAATGAAAAATAAAATAAAAATCATATCTTGTAAGCGGCTGACAAGCGATTTTTTTCCTGGCGGGTACAAATAGGTCCTTAAGCCGACTACCTAAAAAAAATTTTATATCCATCTGGCCTGGACCACCCTGTATTTAATGCATTAGCCAGATTGGTTGAATGGCCTGCTTATGCGGTTGGGCAAAGTCATGGCACGGATGTCAATTCTGAAATGAGATAAGAAACAATTTAAAATTGGACTTGAAAGATTAAATTTAGGCTACTTACATAAATAATAAGCACATAAAAATTCCAGAAATATGGTTATTAACAGACTTACATGATGTCATGCGGTAACCATGATTGATCTAGGTTGTGTTCCAATACACAGAGAATACTAAGGGTTTTAAGAGACGGTGTGTAATCTAGGACATGGAGATCACTATTGTCTACCAACTTTTCAGGGTCATCATCTATGTTTTCCACTGGACGCATATGCTGATGGGGACATGGACTGCAATATTTTCAATGTTGTTCAAATACATACCAAACATTATTGGATAATAAATTGTTAATATGAATTTAGGAAAGAAATTACCTAGTTCCTCCGAATAAATATACTTTGTCTTGATAAATTAAACATGCCTGGCGTCTTCTTTTGCAAGGAACTGACCCTTTAACATTCAAGTATTGCCAATAATTTTCCTTAATTGAATATCTGTAGAGATCATTAAAATGTGTTTTTGTATTTCCATTAAATCCTCCAAAGATGTACATGAAGTCATTGTGAAGCCCTGAAATCATATCAAACAAAGTTGTCATAAGAATTAATATTGTTCTATAAAAAGAATAATTTTATTTATTTGGCACAAAACTGGTTACATGTAACATTGGCAGGTACTTAAATAAAAAATGTACCAAAAAGGCTTAGCATTAGTCATGGCAGCTAAAAATAGCTGCCTGCTACTATACTAAAAAGCCTGTTATTGTATTTTTATCTATTGTAATATATGCATAAATTAAGTAATTATAGAGGTCACTTAATGTTAATTTTGTTGGGTTAATCAGCATTTACCGAACAAATGTATCTTTCAGTGAAGAACTTACAAGCAGAATGGCTGCGTCTTCCTTCTGGCCAAATTCCCTTTGGATTGACAGCCACCCATTTTTCTGCAGCTGTATCTAAATAATACACTTGGGGACAGTATACTTCTTCTTGAGAGTTATAGGGGCTGTTTAAGTCTCCTCTGCCTCCAAATACATACATCCTATTACCTACTGCCACTGCAGTGTGGAAATCACGATGTGATGGTAGTGTGCCAGTGGCATCTATTAAACTCCAATGCATAGTGTCCAAATTAAGACAGTGAACTATTTGTGAATACTGATCAGTAAGATACTCAAATCCCCCAAAGATATACATCTTATTTTTGATCACACAAGCAGAGTGTCCATCTTTGGCAAACGGTACCATACCTGATACATGTGGAGTATACCATTCCAGTTTCTTGGTATCAAAGCAAGACAATGTTTCACATGCTACTGAATTATTACGCCCGCCCCACATATAAACCTGAAAGCCATCATGTTTTAACCACTTTATAGTTTCTTTACGAAGACAGTTTGCTTAGTTAGCTGATAACTGTATTATAAAATAAATATGTAAGTATGTCATTAGATTTTGTTTACCTTATCTCCGTATGCCACTGTGGTGTGTCCATATCTTTGAAATGGGACCACATCATTCTTTTTATAATTTACGGCTGACCATCGTAATGTCGTAGTATTCAGGACATGCACAGGAATCGGCTCCCAATCTTTATACTCTTCAGATGAATAGTAACCCCCGAAGGAGTAAATATTATTTCCAATACAAACTGCAGCGTGGTTTACCCTCATTGGACCACCATCTATGTGTACTGTCCATCTCATGGTTAACGCAGAATAGTTTCGGGTATCAGTGAATTTGTGTAAACCACGAAAGGGGATTGTTAGAAAAATAATTAACTGAAACAAAATCTACCAAACGACCGACTGACTGCGGCTGACTTTTTAAATGTTAATGACAGAACATATATTAATCTGTGGACAGAACTGCTGACCTTTTTTTTAAATTTTAGCTCGTAGCCGTGTTCCATTGGCCGCAGACAATTTATATAATTTTCACGTTTCACCGTTTTTATTGTTACTTGTTTCTTTTTTCTGCCACATTTTCGTAAACTGTATTTCTTCATATATGTTTAAATCTGTGATATATTTGAAGATAGCTTCATACGTCTTAGGGTTTTCAATTAACTCTTCAATGTGGAGGGATATGCATTTATTTTCTGATTCCTCATTATTTTCTGTCTGGCTCAGTTCAGTTGCTAGTATCAGTCTTTGAATTCCAAATTTAGGGCAAGCCATTAGCAAATGCTTAAAGTCTGCATTTTCTTCATTGCAGTAGTTGCATGCACTGCTGCTTGATGTTCATTCGATTTAAATGAGAAGGTGTTCTGCAGCAGTGTCCGAATCGTAGACGATTGATGGTAGTAGTGGTAGTAATATACCTGTGGCTTACATAAACTTCCTTATAGTACCAGGGCTTCACTGGTAACTCTTTTTGAATTGCTGCTTACCATCTGCCTTTGTTCTGCGCACATAGCTTCCAGTAGTTCTTCCATAACATTCTACAGTTCCTATTCTTTTAATTGTGTGTAGAAATCCGTAAACGGAACCTTGAAATTTTCGGTGTGTTCTTCATATTATTCAGAATTGGCAACTCTGTCTACAATTTCATTCACTGGTATACCTCGGTGTGATGGAATCCACTTGAACGAAATCGGTTTGCCTATTTAATTAACAAAATCTCTTGAATTATAAATTAAATAATTGGTTTTAAAATGAACTCTTTTGTTTTCTAGGCACATTAACACACTTTTTGAGTCAGATAATATCATAAATTCATTAAAATTGTTATATCAATATTTACGTTTTTATGTACATTAAAGCTTGACAAATTGTATATGCCTCAGCAGTAAATATACTGCACTCAGAACTTATTTTAAAACATTTACAATAATTACTTTGAAGTTCATATATAGCAGATCTAGCTTGATTGGTGGATTTAGCTCCATCAGTATATAATTTATAAGTATTACTTTTCCTACCAATGAATTCAAAAAACTCTTCTTTACTGTTTATACTACTAATATCTACTTTAGATTTGTGTCAAAGTCATATTTACATGGGAAGATAGGCCTTAAATTACATTTATACATACTACCAGTCATGTCATTGACATGAGATATAATTTTTTACGAAGAGCATTGCCATTACGAATATCATTAGCTGTTACATAGGATGAATTTTGTATAGTACTATGTAATGATGCAGGCAAATAGAACTTTTTTAGAACTATTGGATCTTTACTAGCTAGCATTTTAGAAGAAAAATTTTCAGCAAAATAACGTCTTCTTAATGACAAGGGTTCTATGCAAGTTTCATAGAATTAATGGGTCGTACGCATAGCACCACAAATTATACGCAAATCCATATTTTGTATTACATCTAACTATTTTTATTAAGGAGTTGTTAGCATTTATATAAGCTAAACAGCTGTAATCAAAGTGACTACGAACTAAACTTTTATACAACATATTTAAAATTTTAGGGTCCGATCCCCAAGAGACACCTGCTAAAGATCTAATTATGTTTATACCCCTCATAGCATTGCGACTTATAAAGTCAATGTGACGGTTAAATTTAAGCTTATCATCTAAAACTACACCTAGAACCCTTTTTTGCTTTTTTGTGGTATTACATTATTAATATATACAATATTTACATGAGTACTATCTCCAAATACTAATAATGAACTTTTATCAGGGTTAATATTTAATTTCAACTTGTTTTTGTAGTAATTATATTGAGATTTTGCAGAGCCATATTTACATTGTTAGAAGCTATATTTACATTCCTGTTAACACTATACATTACAATGTCATCTGCAAATCGTAATATGCTGATAAGTATCCCCTGTTACATACTTTTGTATCTGAGAAGTATATTAATTTTAAATTAAGGGAGATAGCGATGAACCCTGCATTAAGCCCTTACTAGTGGTTTTAAGACCATGTAATAAATTCCGTTTCACATATAAAATTATTTCATTGCAAAATTTTACTAATGATGATTTTACTAAATGAACAGCCATTTTACTAATTTCCCAGGAAGTCCTATTTCCTGTAATACTAAAACTAATTTCTGGAGGTCCACCCACATTATCATAAGCGCCCTGAACATCAAGAAATGCACAAACCGCAGTAGATTTAGCAAATAACATTTTTTTCATATCTTCAACAAATGAAATCAAAACAGAAGCATATGTTTTATTGTCATTTTTATTTTTGTGTATATCTTGCTTTACAATTTTGACTGCGCAAAGTTTGGAAATTACAAAATGATCGCCTTGGCAGTTACTGCATTTTACAATTTCAGATGTACATTCTTTGTAATTATGATTTCCATTACACTTAGAGCAAACCTCACCTCCACCACCACCACCACCTGACCTTCACTGTGACAAATCTTTGCCGAATGATTGAATTTAAGGCATTTGGAACACTGCATTAGAGGTGGAACATAATATTTGTATACTTTATACCGCCAATTATCTAGGTAAATGTACTGAGGCAGCATTGTCCCTACAAATGTAACCGTTATAGTGGTAAGTGGAACCAGTTGGTCTTGCTCCTTCTTCATAAAACGTCGTACTGATACGATTTCCGAGTCTGCTGTGAGCTTTAGGAATAAATCGTTATTAGAGGTTTCCTTCGGGATGTATCGAACCACACCGATTGTTTCTACGGATGAGGCAAGAACATTCTTGCCTCATCCGTAGCATACATACATATGCTTATGCATACATATGCTTTCATAGAGTTTTTTTTCCAAACAACTGTGTTAATAGTGGCCCCGAGATCTGAAGGCATAACCGGAAAGGCCTGAGCATTGGCAGCGAATGCTCTAGGCCCTAGAGTCTAGGGGAACGACTAAGGTGGCTTTATAATGACTGTCTTGACCTGGGCCGCTACCCAACAGTCTGGAAAAGGGGAAGGTTAGTGCTGCTGAGGAAAGAGAGTCGACCAGCTGATTCTTAGTCAGCGCATCGGCCAATCGTTCTGCTGGAAGCGATTTGAACGAATCATCTCTACCCGGCTCATCTAGCACCTGGAGCGCACAGGGCTAAGCCTGTCGGAGAAACAGTAAGGTTTCCGATCGGAGCGATCCACGATTGACGCAGTGCATAGGGACAAGGATCTCGCCGACAGGGCGGTTGACAGCAGTGGGGTGTTATTGAAGCTTTCAACACCCTGCTGTGGTCGTGTATATGGCAGGCCCTCATTCATCACGGGGTGGCTGCCCACTTGCAGCATGTGGTGGGTAGCTACTTAGCCGGCAAAGAGGTAGAGTGTGCTACTTCGTAGTGTATGCTGCGTAGGGAATCCTCATGCGGTATTTCACAGGGTTCGGTTCTGGGCCCTCTCTTATGGAACAAGTCTGAGGCCATTTGTTTTCATACCGCATCCGCATCGAGAATGGGCATACACTTAGCTCATTAGATTTTACTGTTAATAAAGACTTTAAAAAATATAAATTTTTAAATGGCTGCCACCCACCAGGCTTCATAGATTTGTGCCCATTCTTTTTTGGTAATGTTTATTTTTATTAAATTTTAGTTGTTAACTTATTTATCCTTTACACTTACTATGTTTAAAAAGGATTGTGAGCTAGTAGCAGACACCCAATAACCATATTAAAACCTAGGAAGTACTCATACTAGGGTTTGACTTCAGTAGGCCTTACATTATTTACTCTCAACTTGTTGGTGGCAATATTAAAACTTCTAGACTTACGCGATGACTATTGTTGAACCTGCATTTAATAGCAAGGTGACCCACTTTTTTGCAGACAAAGTAAGTTAAGGATCTTTTAAAACAAAAGTCAGACTTATGGGTACATTCCAGTCTGCTTAGTCTAGCTATAGTATTGGGTAACGGTTGTTTAATGTGTAGGTACACCCTTTTCTGCATTTTCATAATTATTTTGAAAATATTGAAATAGCTTTTTCAGAGGTCAAAGATTCGTTTTCGGTTAAGAGTTGCTTTATGATTTGATCGTTTTATATAAGCCACAAACGAATTTATCTCGCAGAGCTTGGTTTAAAAATTCTCCAAAGTTGCAACTGCTTGCTTTGAATATGTAATCATATAATGTTTGAGAATCTTTTTAAACACTTTTATAAAATTGGAATCTCTTTGCAATAACAGATTTTTTCATAACATAATGATTTTGCAAAATTTTTACAAGGTTTTCATAATCCGAATCGCATGGATTTTTTGGCGCAATTAAGTTCCATAATGTGTCATACCCTTTCGAACCAATTAATGTTGAAAACATAGCCACCTTTCTCTCAGTTTTCACCTCATTAACTTTAAAAAACTGCTCCATCCTTTCCATATACGTTTCGAAATCAGTTTCAGATTTGTCTAATGTTCAATCGACCCAATCATCTATATTGATTTCTAGTTTTTTTCTTCGTAGATTCGTTCCGCTTTTCGTCGCACATGTTATATTTGGTAAATAACATTTCTGGTACTGTTTTATATCCTATTATAATTAAATAAATGCAACTCACAACAATCTACCAGAAAAAGCGCCAAAACTTAATGTCATCGCAACTACTCACTAGTGTTGTATATCACTTACACTAGTGTTGTTAAAATCAATACGCAACAGGCGCAAATGAATAAGTATCGTTTTGTCACTTACGCCGAAGGCTTCTGCTAATTCAGAAGTGATTTGAGATGGATCCGCTTCAACAGTCGCCTTCAATTCTTCGTTATTCACTTGAGTATCAGGTCGTCAGGAAAATTTGTTGTTATAGCAATGTTGAAGCTCAAACAAATGATGTTGTAACGGACCTACAATCACATTCCTTGTTTTCCATCATCCTTATACATTACTAAAGTTGTAATTGTAGTTCACATCAATTATTGAATGATTATTTGTTTGTAGTTCACACCCATTACTAATCAATTGTTTAATAATTATTTGTTAATACTTATAGCCATTAGTTAATTGTTAAGATAACCAATGTACAAGGGTCGTGGTGCTATCAGCCCTTTCTCCAATATAAAATAGCTACCACCGCTCTTCGCTTCAGTTGAAGCTGACTTCGCATCCTATTAAGTACTACGTAACATAAGGTCTTTAACGTTAAAGTCAAAGTAGTAAATTAAGTTCTGCCCAAAAACTGTGTCTCAATCAAGGGACACTTGATTGAGACACAGTTTTTGGGCCACACCAAATCACAACGCCACCGCTCGGGCCATTACAAAACTGGTATCAGGAGTGTGGGATTGATTAAGTTGTTAATTCCTTCGCGATTAGTCAACCGAGTGAGTTCGCCTACCGCGAAGACTTCGTACGGGAATACACAAGTTAAGAAGAAACTGTACGAGATCTTCATCGGAGTACTAAAACTCTTAGATTCTCTACAAGTTCGTAAGCAACATCGACGTGAAAACAAATTACAATGTGAAAACAAATAAAATACGAATTTTAAAACAATATTTTTCTGGCTTTATTTCGAAATAAATTTAAATTTGGAATTCCTAATCAAACGCAAGAAATTTAATGTTAAAGTTGCCAGTATTGAATATCGGCAATTTCATATGTAAGGGCCTTTGACATGTTGGAAGAATTAAACTTGATCATTTAGCACATCCGCTACTTATAACACGCCCGGGTAATGCACCTTCTGCCATCGATGTTGCCTTTGTATCACCAAATCTTGCTTCTTCACCTGGATAGTGTTCTTAGACTGTTTGGGGAGCGTGCACTTTCATTAGAGCTAGAACTGCACGAATCTGAAACATTCAAAATTCAAAAAAATTCAAAATTCAAAAATTGTTTATTCACTTAGATGACAGTTTTATACACTAGTTGTCGAAGCCTCCTTTTAAGCATGTTAATGCCTGTATACACGTATGGAGAGGTATTTGTATAGTAAGGCAAAATGGACGGACTGTTTTACTTTATCAGATCATTTATTTGCAGATTTTTCGCTTTCAAATAATCCTTTAAAAGACTGACAAATTCATTGAACTTTTCAATATTTTGAATGTTCTGTATTTCAGTGTTGCCAGCTTTGTCACAATCACAAAAAACACGCAAATCTGTGCCATGGTGGAATGAGGTATGCTCTGAAGCGTCGGCAAAAAGTAAACTAGCACTTAATAATTATAGGAAATATCCAACTATAGAAAATTACTTACATAATTTATAGAAAGATTGACGCAAAAAAGAAACTTGTGATTACAGAACAAAGGAAACAAAGTTGGGTAGCACTATGCTCCAGTTTTGATAGAACTACGCCAATTTCTAGAATTTGGAATTGTAAGTTTAATAAAAACGGGATTAAAGTGAGCTGTTAAGACGATAGTTTAGTTTATTCTTTCCTTGATTTATGATTTCTTCAGAAGGAATACCACATTCACAGCACGACACAGATTTAAATTACATATTTTAATCAGAATTGTTTAAATAAGCATCATAATGAACCGTTTACCGAATCAGAGTTTAATTTAGCTTTTGATACAAGAAAGGATACTACTTCAGTCCTAGATGAAGTACCATACATTTTGATTAAAAAGTTACATCCTAGTTATAAACATTTTTAATAATTTATTGTTACTTGATTTAATATCTACCAGATTACTGGAAATCTGAGTTACTGAAACTGAGATATGCCAGAAAGCACGCAATGGGATGACCAAGAGACATCTTGCAACTGTATTTTGGATATTAAGATTGCGTATGTTTACCTAACCATTTAATATGTTGCGAAGCAATGTTGTTTTTTCATCAAAATGAAAGCAATAGGCGTGATCTTTCAACGCCAGGCGGCGTTAGGGCTCGAATCATTTGTTATTATTTCCCTCACGCGTCGAGTTTCCAAACAAATTGTATTGTAACTGACAATATGAGCGATTATTGTTCGATTTGATACTAATGCTGTATGGTTGGTTCGCGAGTTTTTTTCATAAATATTCGAGTAAGTAAACACATTTAAGACTTACCAATTATTCTGTGAAAATAAGTAGGTAAGGTACAATTACCTACTTTAAACCTACGTCCTAATAGGCGTATTACGTAGGTTGGATTTTACAACGCGTTTAAATTTGGTATGGTTGAATTGAAGATTTAATAAAGCAAGATAATTTATATGTTTCTATTGTTTTATTATTTTTATGTTGATCATTTAGCTTATTAGTTTTGGTCGATAAATAGTTCTTTAGAGATGCTTTCTTAATAATAACATTTGAGGTAGGTAACCTGCAAACATTCAGAGAAGAACATGGACATGTACAATCTCTGATTAGTTTTTGGCTAGATACGAGTGATTATTTGAAGAATGTATTTTTTTTTTTTTTCGTATTTTTCAATCTTAGAACTATGGTCACGGACCTTTAGAATTAGAAAGAGCCGAAGCAAACTCGTAGAGGCTTGTTAGAAAACATTTCAATTTTTATTAGTACCTACCTATATTATCATTATTTATAAGTATTGTCTTGTCCTATTGTTTAATTACGACGACCTCCGTAGCCGAGAGGCGAGCATACCGGACTTGGTGTCGCTATCTCTGAGGTCCCGGGTTCGATTCCTGGTCAGCCAATGTAAAAAAATAACTTTTCTATATTGTCTCGGGTCTGTGTGTTATGGTACTGTCGTTGTTTTTGATTTCTGTAACACAAGTGCTTAAGCTACTTATCATAGGATCAGAGCAATGTATGAGATGTAGTCCAATATTTATTTATTTATATTTAAGTAGTTACCTAAATATTAATCATATTAATCATGATATTGCTAGGAGGAATTATCATTAAGTAACATGTTCCGAGCTGCCGTAGGAACTTTGGACGGAAAACGCCTGAAAAATTACCATTTCACATTAAACAAAATATAACTTTTGTATCCTCGTCCCCAGCGCGCGAGATGTCAAGTCGCGTCCCGTGACGTATAGAAAGCGTATTGCCGATGACATGATCTATAAATCATAGTCCCGATCGGCGATGGTCTGCCGCCCGCCTGCGCCGCTTCCTTGTTTTTTGTCTGACTCCTAAACCGTTAGCGGAATAGAAGGGTGGCGACATGTGTTACGTTACAGATACAATTTGTTTGCGATTAAATATACGAACGGAATACCTTAACTCTTGTAATAAACGAAAACAACACTACTGAGTGAGCAAAATACAACACTCACTACCGAGTGAGCAACTGTGTTGTTATTAAAAAAAAACCGACTTCAAAAAACTGAAAAGCAAAAAATTATGTTAACAAAGGTACAAACGAAAACATTCAAACTCTCAAAAATAACTGATTAGGTACTTATGTGTTAATATTAATAACCTTTAAGCTTATTAGTAGTTTTTGAAGTCGGTTTATGCTTTTTTTATAAATTTTACTTATTTCATCTATTTTTATACCCTCAATAAAACGAATCATAAGAGTGCAAACAAAAGTTAACTGCTAAAAACCGATTTCATCCCTTATTTTTTCGTTGAGTTGAGAGTTGACAATTTTTTCCGAAAATTATAAATAAACCATTTTTGAAGTATAAGCTATTCAATAAAAAAAATCATCAAATTCGGTTTACATTTGCCGAAGATCTTGGGGTAACATAGTTAAAAAATCAGTTGGCACGGTATGGAGTTCATGCAATGTTTGATGGTTTTCTTAGAGATCCCATCATAAGAACTTGACCAAATACATGGGACCATTGAAGCGGTGGAGAGTACGATGTTGTTCCTATAGAGAAAGTTGTTGTATTTGAGCACTAGAGCCAGCCCCAAGGGGGCTATTGATATTATAAAAATCTATCCATATATATTAAAAATCTATCGCTCTGAGGGCAATACGACTGTGGAACTCACTTCCCCTCGACATTAAAAAGTCGGAGTCAAAAGTCTCATTTAAAAACAAAGTTCGCAAATTCTTAATAGATTAATTGCCTAATATAGTATATATATGTATGTTATTTATTTGATTTTTTTTTTGTATTTATGTATCTTAACCATTATATCTATATTTATATACAATATATTTTAATGTTAAGTATATATACCTTAATTTATTGTTGCATCATATACTTACTTAATGTTTTTTTTTCTTCTTGTTTGTTTACCGCACCTTTTGCAAGCTTTCTGTATGACCTATAGGTTGACTGGCAGAGAATGCTTTTAGCATTAAGTCCACCTTTTGTACACTTTTATTAAGTTTGTGCAATAAAGTTTTAAATAAATAATAATAAATAAAATAATATCCTTCACAAAGCTTGCAAGTTGTACCGATTATCCAAACTAGTAGGTATGCGTTTATCTAGCACGACCAGTTAACCGATCATAATATTCAAATATGCATTGCAGGCTTATTTGGATCCGTTTCACGCACCACCCGTTACTATCGAGTGGCAACATTTATCATCGGAATCCCATAAAAAGTAAACCGGAACTAATCCCGGCCCCCGCCCCCGGCTAATCTGCATACGCCAAGGAAAATAATTTCACGCTCTCAACAACACTGATAAGATTTTAGGCCTTTTGTTGTGATTTTGGGGTACTGAATGGATTTTGTAACTGGGTTTTTTTAGTGGCAAAGTCACTTGTAAGGGAGCTTAATAAAATTGCTAACCATTGCTTTTGTATATTATAACGTTGACACATTTGACAGGTCTACCTGCGGAGTGTCAGTGATTAGTGGATTGGTATCACATTCAGATATAACGGTAAGATCACCGGAACGTTAGTTAATCAGAGTCATGGATTTATATAGGTTAATCAGTATTTAAATTAACCTAGAGAGACTATTTTCATTTAGAGTGTGGTACACACTATTATTGTAATTACGCCTAAACCTAAGCCTTACTTGTATTAAACCTAATAACGATTTCTTTCATCATCATCATCATCATTTCAGCCATAGGACGTTTTTATCTATTTATTTTTATTTATTTATCTAGCTTTAAAAATCCCTCTAAAAAGTATTCCTACTAGTAGATATTAATGGAATTTAACCTTACCTGCTTATTTTTCTGCGGGTAGTTCGCAATCATAGAGCACATTATCCCCTATATAAAGTAGAAATGTCATATAATTTGTTCGACAATTTTTTCCACCATTTTTGTATAATCTGTATCTGTACTTTTTTATGGGCGATTTCATACTAAATGTAAGTGAAAAATCACTTACTAGTTTCGGAGAAAGATGGTTCGTATTGCTGCTCTATAGGGTATGTGCTCGATATTCGCAATATTGCACAATCGGTTTAAAAAGTAAAACTGGATAATGCAGCTAATCCTCTATTCGACGTGCAGGCAATGGCACCGCTATTCGTAGGGTTTACGCCAAACGACATAAAGCGAGCGACTCTATGTGTCTGGGCGACGCGACATCGCTCTACCGCGTTATTGATACACGGAAAAGATTTCTCTTTGATAGTTGCGGTCTGTGCGTTTTGACGCCTCGTTGTATCTAGGGAAGAAGGAAATAATGCAGTTCATCGATATCGATAATATATTTTTACAACTACGAACCAACAAGGTAGATATCAACGATTTAGCTTGTTATCACTATAACAAGCTAAATCGTTGATATCGTTGTTGGTCCGTAACAACTCTCTCTTGCGAGTTTTGCGCGACTTTTTTAAACGTATCAATACAACTAAATGGAGTGCAGCGTTGCTGTGACTGGTGATTTGACAAACTGTCGATACACGTAAAACAAGACAAATATCGCCGGCATGCTGCACTGTACGACGAGCCCTATTTTTCTGGGTAGCTCAATCTTCTTCGCTTGATTTGTTCTTTGTCTCTGTATAAATGGTAAATTAAAAAAACATAAAAAAAGAAATAGGTCAGCGTGATAATTAATAAACGCTGAAGATACATAAAAAACAAAAAATAACCTCTTTATTTTTAAAATGGGTAAAAAATATTACACTTTCAATTTTGGTCCTAGAATACTGTACCGTCGTACTTTTATCTGTAGTGTACCTGTAAGTATTATTACCTAAGACGGCTTTTATTGTGAAGACGTCTCAAATTGAGGCTAGTCCTTTACATCTGAGTATTTGTTATAATAGCTTTTTAGGGTTTCGTAATCTGTACGAAAACGACTTCAAGTCGGCCTCGCGCTAAGGCGCCTAAACTGAATAAAAGAACATATTGTTAGTTCGCGAGAGCAACTAGCCCATTGCCAGATTGTATTGTGTGCCAATAACGATTAAAATTATCGACAACAGCTCCGTCTCTACCCTACCCAGCATCATAAGGCAGCGTACGTAAAGTCCCCTCACCACGTCACATTTATTGATGGACTTTGGAAGTTTTCAATATTACGGCTACTTTACATATACGGATACTTTTATTACGATTTTGCATTTGCCGCCTGATGGGAGGCCACATTTAGCCCCAGTGTGTGCCCCAGTGTACTGGCATTTGTTTGAGTCATGAAAAGTATGGTTTGACGAAAAATGTCAAAAGCAATGCAAGCAAAAAATAAGCATGCCTTTTGCACAAATTTAAAATTGATGTACAACTGAAAAGTTTAGTAATCAACTTTAAAAAAACATTTAAAAGGCCGTTAAAATCAACTTGAAAAACAGTTTATTTTTCGCTATCTTGTTTAAATAAGATAATACTAAAATCACTTAATGTAATTCAAGTTTTATGTCATAATTTGAAAGCACAGAATGGCGGTAAGCACAGAATGATATCTCTCTTGTAACATTCCTCATATTTTTTCATCCACTTCGCGGGGCCACAGCAACCGTATGTCATTTTTATGTGGGCACTTTTCGACATTATATTCCTTTCTATTGTCGCATAGGTGCTTGAGGGATAAGGGCCTTAATATACGATTATCGGTGGCACTCACTATTGTGCTTGACCTGCTAGTGAGTTATTGGCCTTATCGGTAACGATGGCTCAATTTCGAGATTCTTTCACGGCTTATGAAAGAAGTTGACGCAATTTTACGACTATAGTATTTTAAAACTAACTATCGACTTTGATACAATCTCTATATAATAGTTCATTTAAATATTTTTTAATTAATTGATTTGCATCGGTTAACTGATTTATGTATTTGTTAATTATTTTTTTCACAAGAGCTCATCGATTTGTATTTAATTAAAGCATCGTGATTCGTGGAGGCTCTTCAGGTAAAATGATGTTAATAATTTAATTTTTATTTTTTTATTTTTACATAGAAACGTTGGAATATTCGCAGGCCGATGAGCGTCCACAAAAACAGTCGGCCATAACGGGCAAGAAACTCACAAGTCGCAAGTTCTTAAAAATATCCTTATCCAGAGAACACATAAAAAGCAGACATCGTTTTTCTTTTAAAAAACTCTCTCATTTGCCTATCAATAGTGGTTGAGGCAGATCTGACCGTAATAAATGTCATACTTTATGGCTCTTAGGAAAAAATGCAAGGGAGCCATTTTACATTTTAGCCGGTGACCGGGGAACGCTATGTCGAATTACGCATCTCGAGTAGCCATTTCCTTGGGGATTTAAAATGTTCGTATATGTGTTTGCCAGCAGTCGGCTTTTTACGAGTAGGTGTTACGTTGTTTGTGAAACATTATGTGGGTAACATATAGTAATTTTTAAAAGTGGACTAAATAGAACTGTTGTATTTATTATTAAAGGCCACTTAGAAAATAAAATAATTTCCCTAGAAAATCCATAAAAGTAGGTTGTTTTTAAACTGACCCGACAAGGAGACAAAGAAGTAATTCCTTTCGTGCAGTGGAGTCGTAGACATACCAGTATTATTTTGCAACACCTTATTTTCATTTTTTAACGTAAATATATTTTGTTTAATCAAAGGCAGATCATTCGGAGTCTGCTTTTCTGCCCTTTTGTACTAATTTGTAACAACAAAAATATAACTTTAACTAAAGAGGTAACTTTAATGTAAGAGTAAGGAAAACAAACTTTAGTTCCGTTTTGACGTAGTGTAATAATTGAATTTCCGTGCTGATACGGATCTTATCTCTAATCTGATTATTTATATGAGCTCAGCCCTGAAACAGCGCATCGCTATTCGCCATCGCATCAGATTAGGCGCTACCATTGTCGGGCTAATGAGATTACTCATGTATGATGCAAAACACTAGTGTCTGAAATTCCCTAAAATGCAACGGCTTAGCGATGCGCCGGATTAGAAATGCGGTACGCGAGCTATTCAGGTCGCGACATTTCCCAAAATTGGCTAAGGGTACGTGTAGATTACGCAGAGCCGTAGAATGTTAATGCGGAGTCATTTACTAATACCGTACTGTACTCAGTATGCTCATTTTATTAAGATGATTAATTTGAATACCTATACCAGCGCTTTATAGTTATTTTATCCTTGGATTGTTTTTATTGACATTCATATCGATTCCTTGGGGTAATTGCATTTTTTTTGGGACAGAAGGTAGCCTATGTCCATTCCGAAGGTTCATTACAAACAAGGGTCTATAATAATGTCAGCTAGTAGGACTGGAGATTACTTAGTAGTCTAAGCAAACTCTACTTCTTTTTAACTTTAGTATAGATTTATTTTGACCAGACCTCGAAAGCCTACCTAGCCTTAATTTTTCTGCCTGTTCTGTCCGCAAGTTCTTGTCAGATTACTAACTCCTTCTTGGCGTATTCCGTAAAAAGACCACTGTAGCACATTTCCGTTATATCCCTGGAATGACGTGATCAATCAAAGTTTTAAGCGTCCCCCGTACCGACCGTGAGCCGTAAAAGATATTTGAATGAAATCCATGCGTACGTGGTTATCGTAGAGGCGAGCGCATTACCTAAATACTTTGCGTCAATTCCGCCATGCAGATTTTGAATTAGGATCAACGAAATCCTGCTATAAAAACTGGTAGATAACGCCAATTTCGATGTTTGGTTTTAGGATTTATGACTGGCATCATCTAGCCTTGCCTAATCTACTAGCAAAAAATACCACATAAAATAATAATAAAATATAAATCAAACGTTCAATATAGATCGAAAGTAGGTACAACCTATCTATGTTCCATATATCATATTTGAAATCTATTTACCAGCTATATCATGAATTAATAAATATTGGACAACATTACATACATTGTTCCGATTGTTCTGATCCTTAGGTAAGTAGCCAAAGCACTTGTGTTATAAAAATCAAAAGCAACGACCACACCACCCAGACCCAGAAAACTTTGGTTTCTTCAATGCCCACCTGGAATCGAACCCGGGATCTAAGAAATAGCGACGCCAAGTCCGGCGTGCTCGCCTCTCGGCTACAGAGGTCGTCAGAATACTTAACAGACATAAAATCAGCTCCTTTTGTATATGACCCATTAATTTCGACAAAGAAAATGTATAGCATTTTGTTATAATGATACCTTTGATTTCGATAACAAAAAACAGAAGTGAGCTTAAAAATGCTGAGATAAATCACTTCTGTTGAATAAAATTCTACAGAGAATAAAACACATGCAGTTGATTGTAGTTAACATTATGACCGTTCCAATAAAAAAATATAATATTTTTGTGGATTAATAAGAAAATCGTAATTGACTTAAAACCGATTACCTACTTACTAACATCTTGAACCGAACAGGACCTCGGTACGAGTACGACTATTATAATTGGGCCGTGACCTATTTTACCTTCGCCGGGGTCATGACCCCGACTTGAGAAACAGTAAACTTCAGGTTACGTCATATTTCAGCCATTCTGCACTGATAGACTGATATCATAGAAGAGAGATAGGTTGCTGATTTCTTACTAATTTTATACCATTATTTTTTTCGAGAAAGTCAAGATGACATCTGCCTTATTTAATTGCTTATGTAATAACTTCATCATTAATAATAGTCACATAATCTTTGAAATGGGTAGGCTATTGTGAAATGTGCTCTTTGTTTTGTGCACATTGCAAATTTTTCTACGGGGAATAAGTAAGGCCGCGTTTTTTTACATTATCTAAGTTCTACCTAAATAAAAATGATTTCTAAGTTAAAATATAACTTAGTATTACTTTTGATACTTAGCTGTTGCTCAAGTAGATATAGTATATAAGATTATGTATTTATGCAGTTTTTTTTTAAATTAAAATAATTTTTGTGTAATCTACGCAAATAAGTACCTACCTATATCATTTTTATTTATTTATATATTGTGCGATTTATACAATATCGAAGTGTGACAGAGACGGAATATAGGATTACTTGTCGAAGCTTATTGGCTCGATCTGACGGATTGATGGATCGGGGATTGTAATAAAATGCTTTACGCAAATATGCGTTTGAATAAAATTGATCATTGCGAGGGACGCTGCGGCTGTCGACTTAAGATAGGCACGTACTGCAAATAATCACACATTTTAACAATATTTTTCTTAAAGAAAGTTTCTGTATACCTGCATTTTTAGTATAGATCAAGTTTAAGTAGGTAATGGTTGTAAGCATAGAGCACATACCCTATGAGTAGAAATGTCATATGATGTGTTCGACGAAATTTTCTGTAATTTTTTAATCTGTATCTGTACTTTCTTTGTATGGGCGAGAGTTGTCAGGACTTGTCATTTCATACATAATGTAAGTGAAAAATCACCAACAGGTTTCGGAGAAAGTTAGTTCGTATTGCTGCTCTCTAAGGGATGTGCTCGATGTTTGTTAGTAGTAAATGTAACGTTTCCAACACGGAAAAAACAATTTATGGTTAAAAATTAAGAGTTTTCTAATTAGCCAAAATCTTAAATTGCCAATTACGTAAGTTTTGGATAAGTAACACACACCTTATATTAGATTACTAGAGGTTCAAATCAGTCTCTCACTTACAAAATTTTCTACTCTATTATTTGACACTGACACTTTTATTTATTTACTTAAGTGTCTTTTTACTTCATGTCGTAACCAAAATAGAGTCTCAATAAAACAAATAACAAAATCCAACCCTATCTTCGAGCAAGTATCAAAAGTCTGACAGTATACCCATTTTTATAATACAACAGACCTTTGAAAGGCTTGGTGAGATTAGGCAGAGGTTACAATATTTGCCGGCGGCGGGTGCGGGCGCCGATAAAAATATTCTATTTATTACGGCGCAGTGGCACATTCAGATCGCGTCACGGGCTGACATCCGAGTTCGCGGCGTCTCTAAACATTAACTAGGGTTGTCAAGGCTGAAAAATAGGTCAAAACACGCACACATTTTGTCATATTTCTTAGCTTCACTTGAAACAACGAGTATCAGCCAACCAACTAACGTAATTAAATCTTGGAAGTCGTTTTTAATCTACTCCTAACTGGCGTACCGATTTAAAACTTTGTAAGTAAAAATCTACATTACGATGGCAGTAAATTATAGTAATTCAGGAAGATATTTTCAAAAAATATTTTCTCAAAATACGCTACTAGATTTAGAGTAAATAATTTTGCAAAAGAGAACACAGTAGCACAGTATTTCTATTTATAATGGTTAGTAATGAAGTGTAATCTTACATTACCTAAGTTATACCGTGATTTTGAAAGATGAAAGGTTATAATATGAAGAGTTCGTCTGTCATGATTATTTTGAGTAAGTAGGTACTTAGGTAATTTCAGTCTAAATAAACAAAAGCTAAATAATAAGATAACCATTTTTTAAAACTATGTATATACGTATTTAGGATTTATTTTGTGGAAATGTATCAACCCTGCCCGTATCCGGGGCGCGCGCGACGCATCACGCGCTGTCAATGCGTGTAGAGTCAATACGCGCAAGTGAGAATAATTTTTCATCTATTCCCATTATGTGTCACCACCGCACCGCCGCGTTGTGCTGTCAGCCTAAGTACAGGGCGACTTGAGGTCGTTGGAAGATAGGCATGCATGATTGGGTACTAGTAAAATTAAATAAAAATATAATTACAAATTCTAATAAAGGTAATATAAAATTGTATATAAAAAGCAACCCCCACAATTTCCGAATCAAAAATAAAGTACAATTATCAGCACCTAGAACTAACTATGGAAAGAAGACTGTAATGATTGATTAATTTAATTTAATTTTCCCGCACGGCTATGTAATAAGCAACCAAACGCCATAAAAGAGTGTGAAAGCATAAATATATTTAAAAATAAGCTAGCATTGTGTTTAGAGTCGAGTACCGGCTCATTCTTTATTAAAAACAACATATAATATCTATCTCATTGTAAATGAAATGTAATTTCGTATGAGAATAAAAATCTTTATTTTACCTAATAGGAACTCAAACAATTTATTTGTTTAGATAAAATGATAACAAACTTAAGTACCCTTTAAAAATCACATCACATGTGAAATAATTTTCAGCTACATTTTTAACGATAAAACGATCAAAATGTCGATCTAGACCTGCTCATATCGCTAAGCATTTTCGGCAGTGGCATACCTACTGTATTTCTAACGCCTTTGTAAAAAATCTAGGGTGTGCTACAGACTATTCAGGGTAAAAAGTTACATTCATAGGTGCGGTCAGCGGCAACTAAGCCGCCCCGCAAAATCAAAAGAGCTTTGACTTCAAAGGGTGGAATAACTGGCAACAGTATGAGGAGAGTGCAAAATAAATGCGCCAACGCCACATTACACAGCCACTGAATCAAAGCACAGACTGAGCGTGAAGTGATGAAAACTGGAAAAAGTAATAAAAGGTGCCCTTTGGTACGAGTGCGATGCAACTATTCTGGGAACTTCAGACTAGATAGACGCCAATGAGCAACCTAACCTAGTCTGAATCTGATCGTTAGAAAAGGGCAAGCAGAATACTGTGCAATAAATATCTTGTGTTTATCAAGATCACATTTATTTTTAAAGCTGTTTCAGCAGACGTTGTCTTGACCAATTTGACAATCAATAACTATCAAACATTTTTGCATGTTTAGTGGCAAAATATTAATTCAAAAATATTTCCAAGAAAGTCTTCCGATTTTTCTTTTTATACAAATCTTGTCCTAATTAAAAATTACAAGTACAACGAAGAAGAAATCAGCCAAATCGGGCCATTTTCAAGTTATTACAAAACTAACATTCGGCAATTTTATCACTTTTTCATCTAAGTACGAGTATTTAAAACATACGTAAGCTCAATATTATTAAAGAATCGAGTTACTTAGGTCGTTTGGGTAGGAAAACTTTTGTAAACTTTTCTTTATTCGAGATGATTTTAATTAGTTTCCATTGGATTGCCATAACTTAACCTGATCATTGAAGAAAAAATATTTTTTTTATATTTTTTATTTATTTATTTATTTTGTAATGGCCACACTTTTAGTAGCTTCACTTTTACTAAACTAAGTGTAATGAAATCTTGTAGGTTATTTTAAAAATATTTTGACTGTCGTGCAAATGGCTCAAAGACGCTCGCTGCTGTGCTCTGCAGCAGTGGTCTTCCAGGGGCTAATGATGATGATAATGAAGTAAGTTTGTGTAATTTGGATGACAGACACTTATTGTACCATCAAGCTGATCTGATAATAAAGCCAGGAGGTGGATATTGCGACTCTTCAATGGCTAATATTAAAGCCTTCGAGATTGGGCTCATTTGATTCTATTTGCCGAGTCCGATACTTAAATAAAAGCGAGTTATACAAGGTATTATTGAAATAACCTTTTATTTGATTCTACTGCTTAAATACAGCAACTTTGTCTACGAGGCCAACATCGAAATCGCAAAGAAAAAAACACTCTCCCATACTAAACTGCGACCAGCTGACATCAGTTCGTATGGAAACGTATATTCTTTTTTGAGAATTCGATGTTGGTCCCATAAAAAAAGTTGTTGTGTTTAAGCAGCAGAATCAGCCTAGAAGGTTTTGTGTTATTTCATTAACAACTTGTTTTTTAAACTATTCATAGTCGTGATATAAAAAAATATTATAGTCATTTAAATATTCCCGGCTTGTTCATGGTGAGCGTATAATCTAGCTAGATCTACAAAATAACAATTTTTTTAAGTATATAGTAACCAGAATAAGGTTTCGCGGTGTAGTGAAGACCATGTCAATATTGGAGCTCGCGTTTGTAGGGAGAGAAGTATGAGTATTACATCAAAAGCGGCATTTCAAAGCTGGCTCTCGACACCTCGGAGACTGGGCCCCGCGCGGCAAACACTACGTTAAATAGATTGCGGCTCACGGTGCCGTCAGGTCTGTCTCTTTGTAATTAAAACACCAAGGCATTAGATATTTACAGCCTGTCTTCTTGGCTCAATAAAGCATTGCACAGGTATGACAATTGTCATTACAACTGTATACTGAAACTCATCAGGCATACGTAATCGAGACACGATAGAAATTATATTGTTATGCGGTCTCATAAGACCGCTTGGATGTTGACGAGTTAATAAAAAGTGTTATAAGAAAATATAAACCTTGGCTAAGTTGAAACATGCGCATCGCATAGTTAATTTTCACACACCAAGTTGGATTGTGGCTTATGGTAGGTAAACGCTAGCCATATTTGTAGTAAAAAGCAGGGCTATGTGATTTTTAGATCACTGTATTATAGGCAAATCTTGTTAAATTAGGTATATAATAATCATTTGTCAAAAAATAATTAAGTTGAGCTATTTTACAATTAATTGAACTAATCTTGTTCAGAGGGTACTTAGGGTATTCTTAAAACAATAACATGACCTCTTTGTTTGTTGCTTATTCTACCATTTCTAACAGAAGCGAACCTAAAATGTGTGAATCATGTTATAAATTAGTGAGAGCAGTGCCACGCGAGCTAGCATTGTACACAAATTTAATTTCATACGCTAGCCGAAGTAAATGTATGAAACGCGTGTTCGCACGGGGGAATTCCGCGTTGCATTATTTACTGCACTTCGACAGGCTGCGCTGAAAAGCAATGTAATTCGGTTATTGGGGCTTAAACTATTCCATAATTTATACATCTGGTATAACTGTATCTACCTACAGAAAAGTGACGTCCAAAAATTTCTTAGTTTCTAAGTAGCTTTAGAGAATGCGCTAGACTCTAAGCTTTTATAGGCTTTTTTTATTTAAAAAAAAAACTCGAAAACCACGAAAAATCGTAGACCATACATTAGGGGTGATTCAGATACCTCTCAACACAAGGCACCTAAAAAAATTTTAAGACCTTACTTTTTTGGCCACCCTGTATATACCTTGCCGCCTTTATACGCCTAGATATTTTAGTGTAGGTAGATTACCTAATCTAGGTACCTACCTACTTTACAATCCATCAAACTTGCCCAATAAGAAAGTAGAAACTCGTGAGAGCTTTTTTCAGAAATCCGTTTTAGTTTTATCTACTTGAGTGCTCTAACATTTGCACTGTGGAAAACCTTGATCAGGCCACACAGAATACGGAAGGTATTGTTAATTATTTCATAAAGCTGGATTTTAAATTGACAAAAAAGGTAAGAATAAAAACATCCACAAAACAAATGCCCGTGCAAAAGAAAAAAAAAACACGACGAATGATTCTAATTGAGGTAGTAAAGTCTAAGTATCAAGAATCTAATTGAGTAGCAAAATTTTTATAGAAACATAAATATCTAATAAGATTACTTAAATTACTTAGCTGTTGTAAATACAAAAGTCCGTAGTAGAGACGGATCGCCACGGCGTAGGCTGACTTAATGGCTTTCAGCCTTTGAGGGAGAAAAGTCCCTTTCAGTTCAGTCACTAGCGGCTGTGGTCAACTTTGACTATTTTTAAAACAAAAGCCTCTCACTACATGTTCATACGACTTTACAAAGGGTATAAGGGTATACACGGTTAACATAAGACACACTGTGAGTGGTAATACTCGTATGTTGCTTTGTTTCCTATACGAATCATCTCCATTTTGTTTCATACATTTTTACAGTGAGGATTACAACGGTCCGGTGAATGCTGATCGCTACAAAGTTACGGGCTTAATATAAAAATAAAGTTTAACGAGGACGCGGATGCAGTCTGCTGCAGACTCGAATGTTGAGCCCGATTTATTGCGAGCGTAACACCATTTATTTCCGATACTTTTTGCGGCCTATCCACTCGAATTATTTTTGAAAACTTTTTCCCTATGGTCAGCCCAGCCTTGTCTGATTTCTGTAAGTAACTTTAGAATATTCCTCTTCTGTGTTAGGCCAATAAAGCATTGTTGTTTTAAAATTTCTAATTCTCGCGATCCTAGCTGGTTTGGTACGAGTAATTGCAGACGGAGTTGAAAGTTAAGAAGAAAGTTAGATCCTGCCAGGTACTTATCCTATCTTTCTTCCCTACATCTCTAAAGAAGTTTAAATGTAGATTCTACATCGGTGACCCCATTGGAGTAATGGCGCAAAATTTCGCCTTGAACGCAAAGATCAATTTATAAAAACGACATTATCTTAAACTTCAACAATTTAGGAAAAATTAACGCTTACACAGAACAAGAAAAATAGATCTACATATTTATATATTCCAATGTCTAGTACATCGTAATGTTAGGATGTTATTCTTATACATCGAGAGTAGAGACTATGACAATTGGTAGGTACGATGTTTAGCGCATATTTAAAATTAAATGTATAAAAACCCAAAATTAAAAGTAATTTTTTTGCCGGCTAAAAAGTCTACTTACCATTTAAAGTTAACATTACAATTGGGCCACATTAGTGACAAAGAAAAACTAACTTTTGATTTTCTTATACCCATTGTTGATAGGCTTGCTATGGATTACAACCTGACCCAAGATGTGATCCAGAGTACACCCTTTAAACACCACGCATCATTTCAGCCATAGACGTCCACTGCTGAACACAGGCCTCCCCCAATGACTTTCATCGGGGGGATCGCCAATACTCGCCACGCTTGGCAGGCGGGTTGGCGAGGACAGTTTTTTATAACGTTTCGCACACAGACGTTGCTGCCCATATGGGGACGGCCGTAAAGAATACACTTCTCCACCGAAAACAGGAGGCGTGTCGTAAGAAGCGACTAACTCCTGTAGTACGAAACACCACACATCGCACACATACTTGGTTGACTAGAAGAAATTACTTCTTAAAAGTAACTTAGACGATATGGACAAACCTGCCCTGCAGAGTTTTTTTTTTGCAGAGAATACTCTACAATCAATTAGTTTCAACTACCTACTTACTTTATTAAGAACAACTACTTACTTTATTCAACAACACGTAAAGACAGTCTGTTGAAATTTGAAACGTAGCGCAGATAACGAGTAGTTAAGTCGACTAATTTGTTTGTCTGTTGATAGTAAGAAGCAGAGATTATCTGCCAGCTAAAATATTCCGCGCTTTATGAGCAGATAATAACTTTATTAAGGCGAATAGATATTTGCAAATGTGACTTATGTGGATTTTATTGGAGAAATATTAGAAACTAATGATGATTTTACCTACCTACAGGCGTTATTTTTAGGAAAGCCTTGGCGTTTTTATTAACTTAGCGTCCACAGGTCGCGACTCGAGAGAACCGGAATAATTGAATAATCAATAATGTAAGTAGCATTAAGATGGTTTATGTTAAAACTTTAAAATTTGTAAATTTAAACAAAAGAAATCTCAATTTTTGGCGCAATGATCATAAGTAAATGAGTTATCTTGTCAGTTAACTTTTTTTTGCACTTGCGTGTGACACGCACTTTAATTTGTCAACCTGTCTAATCTTAAATGAAGATAAAACAATAAATCAATTACAATATTATATTTTTATATATATAATAATAATATTTTTCCATAAGATATCGTATTTTTCTATCCGTATTTCATATCCCAATAAATCTTTCTATCATATCAGTCAGCCCACACAAAAAAATTCGAAAACAGAATCAATGCTATTCATAAATAGAGTACAGTAAATATTATGAACTGTGACTAGAGGCAATTTAAAACGCGCTTCGAACTTCGAATTTTAAATGTCAAAAGAGTCCTTAAAAATTGTATTAGGTCTTTACATAATATGTAATTGCTGATACTCAATACTGGCAACTTTAACATCAAATATCTTGCGTTTGATTAGGAATTACAAATTCAAATTTATTTCGAAATAAAGCCAGAAAAATATTGTTTTAAAATTGTATTTCATTTGTTTTCACATCATTTGTTTGAGCTTCAACATTGTCAAAAGTCAAAAATCATTTATTCAGTTTAGGACAGAAAACTGCCACTTATGAACGTCAATAATAACATTATTGGCCCATATGGGGCAGAACATGTCTCCTTATTTTTTGGGCCCTACTAGCGCTTCGAGACAAGACACAGACAATCTGGCAAGTGCTGAGAAGAAACGCCGGAACAAACTCAGTCACCACTAGCTGCCACAAAAAAAAAAGGAAAAGAAAATAATGTATACCTGTGCGAGCAGGGCAGTATTTAATTCCAGACATTTTTGTCATTTAAATAGTCATTAACAGTATAATAACCCTTTTTCATCAAAATAATCTTAACATGCGATTTAAACTCAAACATGGGTAGTTCAACAATAGACTGTGGTAATTTGTTAAAAAAGCGAATACATTTCCCCATGAACGAATTACTCACTTTATGCAGTCTGAAATTTGAAACAGCAAGTTTATCTTTATTCCGGGTATTAAAATTATGTTTGTCACTTTTCTTAGGGAAAAGATGCAGGTTTTTGCGAATGAACATAATATTTTCATAAATGAATTGAGAGGCCACTGTAAGTATATTAATTTCCTTAAACAGTTATTTTAATGAGTCGTCGTCGAAGGTTGTAAATTGCCCGTACAGCTCTCTTTTGTAGTACAAAGATAGATTCAATATCGGCTGCTGAGCCCCATAACAATATTCCGTATGACATTATACTATGAAAGTAGCTAAAATACACTAATCTTGCCGTTCCAACATCAACAACAACAACATTGCTATAACAACAACTATGGACAAATTGAAAATTCACGGTATTCACGAATACGAGTTCCACCGTAGCACCAGTGCTGCAGAAACGACTGGAAAAATTAACGACGTGTACGGACCAGGCACCGCTAACGAACGAACAGTGCGTTTTTGGTTTCTACGTTTCCGTTCTGGAATTTTCGATTTACACAATGAGCCTCGTGGACGACCTAATGAGTATTAGGTCGTCCACGAGGCTCATTCGCTTGAGTAAGCGACTAACGAAAAATTGAAGGCGATAGTGGAAGCGGATCCATCTTAAACCACTTCTAAATTAGCAGCAGCCTTCGGCGTAAGTGACAAAACGATACCTATCCATTTCCGCCAAATCGGAAAAGTAAAAAAAACTCAAAAGGTGGGTACCGCACGAATTACTGAAGCAAACCAACAAACACGCGTCGTTTGCTGCGTTTCTTTGCTCAATCGTCACAATAATGAGGGGATTTTGAACCATATCGTAACTTGTCATGAGAAATGGATCACGATCACGACAATCGGAAGCGACCATCACAATAGCTTAACCCTGGAGAACCGGCAAAACCTTGCCCTAAGCGAAAGCTGACCAAAAAGAAGATTCTGGTTAGTATTTGGTGGACCTGTGCTGGTGTTATTTACTACAGCTTCTTGAGATCAGGCCAGACGATTACTGCAGACTTGTATTGCCAACAATTGCAAACAATGATCGAAAAGCTCGCCATTAAACAACCGAGACTGGTGAATTGCCCTAGCCCACTGCTCCTTCAGGATAACGCTAGACCACACACTGCACATCAAACGGTCGTCAAGTCAGAGGAGCTGCGACTGGAACCTTTGCGTGACCCACCATACTCTCCAGATCTTGCCCCAACCGATTACCACTTTTTTCAAAATTCAGATAACTTATTGATTTTTGATTTGATTCAAATCTGATGATGGCAGTCAAAACCGCCTTCAGACAGTTCATAGACTCTCGCTCGCAGGATTTTTTTTCCAAACGGATCAATGATCTGCCTATAAAATGGCGAAAGTGTATCGAAAACAACGGCGCATACTTCGATTGATTAAATAATAATTAAATTTAAAAAAGTTGATTCACTTTTTTGATACTGAACGGCAATTTCATATGTAAGGACCTAATATTCCTCTAAAAAGATTCATTCCCGAGGGTTTGAAGTCTATAAAGGTCACACCTTGCATTTTAAAGTTATTAAGCTTTATTCATAACTTATTTAGCATTCCAAAAAACCTAGTAAAAAACTTCCATATTTATTTTTCAAAATATGTATGTACGCTGTTTTGCATACCTATTGAAAAAAAAACAATACAGGATCCCAAGAAACCTATCATCTGACACCGATATCGATTATTTGAAAATTTTCTGCTGCAAGGAAGGAACAAACTTCTAAAAATCCTGCATTACAACTTACTTAAGCACCTCTACGTCATTTTTAAGGCAGCTATACCTTCCAAATTTCAATTCTACAGCTTTAGCGGTTTTGGCTCACGCTGATTACGTAAATAGGTCAGTGAGTCGTGTTTGTTTATAGATTAAATACTCGATATTATATTGTTAAAATGGTCCGATGTCCAACAAATTATAATGTTAGTAAGCTTCTTAAATATACCTACATACGTACAGGTAAGTACTACATAAAACATCCTTAATCTTTAAACAGACTTGAAAAGATTTTCAAGACATTATGAATTAGTGTTTCAGTAAATATAGATAAGAGTGTTCTTTGTTCGTAATTCCTCCCTGTGTTGTGGTGACATGTCATTTTATCTTTGAGATATGATGGATAATGATTGCTGTGAGATATTTCCTATGTCCTTCTGCTCCAGTACTTGTCTTTTAAATGTGTTAAAAATAGGATTATTAAGTCCGAGTCAATTTGAATTCTACATATTATTAATTATTTTTAGTTAAAATTAAATATTTAAAAACAATCATTTTTAAATCTTAGCACTCCAGAGTAAGTGGTACTTACTGACAAAGTTTACGTTTATTTAGAGTACCTACTTACATCCACTACGTTTTGTTTTAGTAACAATACGAGTAAACATGCTTTTAAAAATCTTAAGAAAACTGAATAATGAATTGACACGAAACCACAACATTGATTTGCTTTATGTGAGAGCTATTTTACAAAAGTAACTTAACAATGAACGTGCATACCTTTGTAGTACTAATTTTACAACCACGAATGTTCCTTATTTTTTAGTTTTAAGGTCCATAATAGTTTGTAATTCTCTGTTACGCGTCTAAATATAACGTGGTAGTGGAGACGGGATGTATTGAAGTAGCTTTTACGTTGCTGATTGCCATTGAGATGGGTATTGTTTCACCACTTGCAACCCTTTAGGATTTTTTGAGTATGAAAAGGACTCATAATATAGGTAGGCATTTTGGTAATAATATTATTAAATAAAACAAAGCGAGAATTTATAACTACTTAGTAAGATTTTTTCACATGGACACTTGCAATTTATCTACATGTTCAACTTCAAGAACTTGATTACCATACCTTCCTAAACTTTGTTAGTCCAACAATCGACCCACGTCAAGAAAAAGATGAAGATTATTTTATTAAAAGTTGATATTACTCATCATAATAAAACTTTAGTTATAGTCAGCAAATTAGCCTTTTAAAGCTTTTATATAAACTTCTTGTTAAAAATCTTAACAGATCGAGATGCCAGTGAGAAAAGAGTTTTTTTTTTGAGGTTTTGATCTTATTTAATAGGAAAAATTGTCGTATTTGAACATCAGATTTAGTTAAGTATCCATACAGGTTGTCCAAAAAAAATTGAGTCAAGCGAATGTCCAGAGATAGAGCCTAGGGTAGTTACACCAATAATAAAAAAAACCGCGTAATTATATACATTAGGATGTATATTTTGCGTTTTTTTTAAAAGTTTAACTAAATAAATGAGTCACCGTTTTCATAAGGCGCAATGTTTCTTATCAGATCGACCTATAATTTTTTCACTGTAAGTTATATTAGTCATCACCCATTTCGCAAGAAAACAGCATAATATTATCAGAATAAGCATGCATCTCAATAATTAATGTCTTTGTCGTAACTCGTAAGTCAAGGTTTGAGAAAAAATAAAAACTACAATACTACAAATAATTGCGAAAAATATATGGGTGACCCCCGCTTTGGACTTTCACTAGACTTTTTTTTTTGGACGCAGGGTTTTATAGTTAATCTTATAAAGTAAGTTCTAGGAAGAAAGTATTTAGTAATCAAATATAAGTAATCAGATATTTACCTGTTTTTTGTGTACAGTAATTTTTATAAAAGTTTAACACGATGGTAGAGTTTTTTGTAAAACATAGTACCTAAGCCACTACACAATTTGATTCATTAAAGTATCATTTAAAATTTGTTATCTCCATTTTTTTTTCTTGTAAGTAAACGTGATTGTAATTTTTTTTTTGTTTATTTTATTTGTAATTATTTATAATTATCAACTAATTCTTATGTGTATACTTAAACTCTACAATTCTACACAAACACAACTCATTAATAATGAATGTATATCTTTCTATAAAGCAATTAATAAAAAAAAATATGTTAATAAGTTGTGTGTAATGTTTGTTATTTTGAAGCTTCGGTTTTATAAGTATTATTAGTCGATTTTATAGTATGTCGGTGAATTGCCGAGGCATTAACCCCTAATTTATCAACTTAATGCCGAATTAGTTTTAAACTATGGTTGAGGTTAGTGAACTCACTGTATTTATACTTACATTGTTAGTTACCAATTTGTCTTAATTCAGTAAATATTTGACGACCTTCGTAGCTGAGAGGTGAGCATACCGGACTTGGTGTCGCTATTTGTAAGGTCCCGATCGATTCCCGCCGGTCAATGTAGAAAAATAACTTTTCTGTATTGTCTCGGGCCTGGGTGTTGTGGTAACGTCGTTGTTTCTGATTTCTGTAAAACAAGTGCTTTGGCAACTTACCATAGGATTAGAGCAATGTACCTATGTGATGTTGTCCGATATTTATTTATTTTATTACGTCCAGGAAATATTACTAGGCGATTTATAAAGGAATGTTTGGGTGTAAGTGACCTGCTGCTTAAACCATACCATTATTACTACGTAATATTATGCGGTTTCTTAGATTTATAAATTAATCCCTACCTAACGGAGAGGGCCTATTTTGGATTTAACTTTATTTGGCAAGCAGCATTTCTTAACAAAAAATTACACTCGGAGTAACATAGTGTTTAGTAGGTACACATACTATCATTTCATTATTATTGTTCGAATGTAAAAAAAAATTGTTTTTATCGGTTGGTACGGAAGAATACAGATTTTTATTAAAAAGGTTTATCATAAATGTAGTGTAGCACATTTTAGAGCATGTTGCAAAATAAACTTTTATTTTTATTTAAATTTTTAATATTTTTATTACCTTTTCTCCAAAAGATACAACTAATTACGAAAAATAATTAATACGAAACATTAAAAAATGTTTTATACTTAACTATTGTAACACTCATAATAATCATAAGGATAACGCCATAATAAAAAACGCCAAAATAAGTAACTTGTTTTATATTTGTGGCTATGCTACCAATTATTTACATGTTTGTTAGCTCCCATTTTCTAACTATTTCAAAGATATTTGATTGTTAAAATAGTATTATATTGGTTTTGGTCATCTTATAGTTAGAAGGTAGAGACTTGCTTTCTCCAAATTTTTTAACGTCTATCAAAATATAGATTTCAAATTAGAAATTATATTTTTCTATGAATAAAAACAAAAAATAACCTACATATAAGTAAACAATTAAATACATTTTAATGTATGAAAACTTTGTGCCTACTCTAATAACCGACTTCTATTTTTGTAAGTACAAAGTTTATTTTTAGTGATACAAGTCATTAGTGATACAAGTCATTATGCCATGTAAACTTTAAATATCATTTATTCATATAAAACTTATGATTAGACGAAATATTTTTCATTAAGTAACTTTCTGCATAGTTTGGCGCGTTCGATTCAGTTTCGTAGTACAAACTAAAGTAATCAATTGTACTCAGCTGTACGTAGTACGCGTAGCGCGTCTGTACGCGGGCCGCGGCGGCATCTAGGCTCATATTGATTGCCGGTGACATTCTTATCAATACACCCCCGGCCGCGCGGCCGCTCTACACAACACCCAAAAGAAACAGGAACGTTTCTTCGCGCGCTCGGATCGGAACGCAACGAAAAAAGGGCGGAGACTCCGCGACGGCTGCGGCGCCCAATCAAATTAAACTTGGAACGGTGGCGGACCAATGAGACATGGGCGCCGGGGCGGGCGCGCGCACGCGGCCGCGCCCTCGTTTTCCTCCGGCTTTTTATTTATTGTTGCGCGGAACGGCGCGCGCGACGGGCGTGTGATGCGCGCGTAGTTAGATCTCTCGAGCATGGAGTCCGCCGTGGACTCAGCGTCGACCGCGAGCGAAGTGAGCGGCTCCTCCGGGGGTTCGCCGAGGGTGAAGGCTGCGTCGCCAGCGAGAGCAATGAGTCCACCTCAGCTGCTGGCACCTCGGCTGCCACTGCCGCCGCCAGGCCTCGGTCTGCTTGGTTCTCTACAGATGATGCACCATTCTCCTTTGGAGCTGATGGCGGCGGCTCACCACCACGGGCCGCCGCGCTACGGTAGCCCGCCACCTATCTCCACCTCCGACCCGTCAGCCAACGAGTGTAAGCTGGTAGACTATCGCGGTCAAAAAGTTGCCGCGTTTATCATTCAGGGTGATACCATGCTATGCCTACCGCAGGCTTTTGAACTGTTTTTAAAGCACTTGGTCGGTGGACTGCACACTGTGTATACTAAGCTAAAGAGACTGGACATAGTGCCGCTGGTGTGCAATGTGGAACAGGTGCGCATTCTGCGCGGGCTAGGCGCCATTCAGCCGGGCGTCAACCGGTGCAAACTGCTGTCCTGCAAGGATTTCGACGTGCTCTACAGGGACTGCACTACAGCAAGGTACGTTTTGCCAACGAAAACAAACATCCTTATGTGTAAATGTGTTCCTTTTGACGTTTAGTTAGTTTAGTTACATATGACTACTTATTTGTTCAGACGCAAATCTAGCCATGGTTTACAATGATATTAATAACATTTGTGGTTTTTATTTTTATTTGGCCGTTTTATTTGTTACCTCTTTTTTTACCAATTTTTTTTTTGGTTTACAAAATTAAGATTTTATGTTCAAAGCAGTCGTTTTGAGTGATATTATTTCAGATTACTTGTGTACGTGAGTAATACAATATTTATATTGCAAACCTAATTATTCGTAATTGGGTTGCTTTAACTACTTACCACAAGACAAGGAAGAAGGCAGGTCATCAAGTAAGAGCGTGAGTTTACTGCTCTGCAGGGAGAACCGGGCACGCCATTAATTTTTAACATTTTAATACGCGCCAAATATTTCCACCGGGTTAAATATTCAAGTGAGCTTCGGCGACGGAAGGGTTAAATCTCTGTTAATTAGCGGCCAACTCGTAAATTTTTAAATAGTAATTTTTACAAACGCTAAAGTTAGATTAAAAAATCTTGTTTTGTTGTGGGAGCGCGTCGAGCGCTGTAGGCCTATATCGCGGTGCTCAAATGCGATTTTAAAAATGTAATGTCCGCGGAAGTGCGCGCTGGGGACGCGTAAACTTTAATATTTTTCACATTTTGACGCTTTGCGTTTGTACATTTAATGCCTGTTTATTGGCGAGCGGAAACGTTTGGCCCAGGCTCTGCCCGCTCTGCTCATCTGACTCATATTTTTGTTTGACTTAATGAAATCATTGCTCATTATCGCGGAGGCACATGTTATATTTATGATGTCATCTTTTTTTACAATACTTCTGGTTTTCTGTATACATAATTGACAAACAAAACATATTTATAAATTTTACATATTTATAACTTTAAGAATTAAAGACATTTCAGCTGACTATTTAGTAATGCATGAAAATCTGTTCTATGTATAGTACTAATTACTGTCCTTTGTATAGTACCTTTATCTCTGTATTTTATTTATTAAATTATATTATTTAGTACGGCGAGTTTAGAATAACATAAGGTCCAATAAATTCATTAAAGAGAAATAATTAATCTCTGGGGCATTTAATCGATGTTAAGATTAGTTAAAACTTTTTCAGAGTACCTAAGTACTAATAAAAAGTATTTAAAATGTTTGTATTGGAAAATAGAAAAATGATGTTTTAACTTACTTCCTGTTGGTAGTATTTGTTTATTTGAAATTAAAAAAATATTTTTTAATTATATAAACGATTGTAGGGTATTTTATTAAAAGCTTAAGAATGTGACTAAGAAAAAATTAATACATAAAAGATAATATCAGGAAAGTATAAGTGATCCCAGAAAGGTCATTTTAAAACACGTTTTTGCATTTGTTACACTGTAACTCCTAAAAATATATTTTGAGGAATATCAACAAAAAAAACACATTCAGAACCCGGCGGTCTTTCATCAAGTTAATATGTATTGGCATTTTTCCGCCATTACGATTCCGCTAATGCCATCAACACAGTGTTTCTTTTGTTATTTTTTTCAAGTAAAGTAGGTAGGTAGATATCCTTGTTCGTTATCTGACTGATTTAAAGAAATCATTTCAGGTTTGGATAACTATGGATAGAGGATGATAACTTTATACTTATAAAGAATTAATTAATTATGTAATAATAATTAATATAAAATTATATTAATAAGGTAGAAGGGTCACTCACCTTTATTCCCTTTTAAGAGTAATATAATTTCATTTAAAGACCTAATCTTATGAAGTTCAAGATACAAGTTTGTGTCAGGGAAATATTTGTTGTATGTGTGTATTGCATGTAATGTATAATATATAAAAAAATATAAAATGCTTGAAGTAGAATACAGATGGTTAATATTAATATTTATAAAGCACACCTTGCTCTAATTGTTGTAATATATATTATAATAATATTTACTGTTTCTTTGAAAATTACAATTAAAAAACCGCCGATACGAGGCCGAGTGACGCACTAGGAAATGCGATATTTTTCAAAAACCGATCGCCCGCATCACAGAATGCTGTGTAAATAAATAGGAGGACGCTCCTTTTCACGCTTCAATAATTGCTCGACAGCAGATAAACGAGTGAGGATCGGGTTACCGGCCGAGCTGAGAACGGAACGGGCTGGTGTGACTGACTTATTTCTCTAACTCTTTTATTAGTCGACATAATAATATGCAGCTTGCCCTCGCCTGTACTTTTATTAATACCATCCTTACATACATCAGCATTTACATACACGCCGACATTGTAGTGCCTATGTAGAGACCGGTTACCTCATAATAACACAACTCACAATTTGATTAGCGATAGGTGATCTAAGCTTCAATCAAATTAATATTTTTTTTACCACTTCTTGAACTAATATGGCTTTAATTCTGTAAAGGATTAAATATATTTTGAGGGTACATCATATGGATGGATGGATGGACTAAACATGATTACGTATAAAAATAAGTGTGATAAAAAGTGACGACTTCCATCGACTTGTATTTTTTTTTTCAAATCAATGGTTCAGACAGGGTTCCGTCCATTGTCTCTGCTACAAAGAGCGATGTTCAATTACGGAGGTCATCAACACGACTTTTTATGGAATTTTCAGTTTTACGACTCATTTTGATGGTCCGCCTTCAAACGGAGTGATATTTTGTAAATAAACAAAGCACTGAAATAACTGACTCATTACCTTTGTAGAGCCGGTAGGTGTGTCGGAACTTCGGAACATTTTTTGTGTTTCCAGTTTCAAACTTAGGCGTTAAACAGACGACACGACAGAATTTTGGGGTTGTTTGTTTTACACTCTACGATCAATATTAGTACTGACGACAGTTATTCGACGTTAACTAATTACCTTTCACAATATATTTTAAAGGTTGTTTATTTAAAATATTATTAGACCAATCGTTCTGTATCTCTCTTACTGAAAAGTTACAACTAAAAATTAACTTTAGTTAGAATTGGTACATCAACTACGTACCTACGTAGTGAAAATGATAGGTATTCAAGTGACCTGAAAGAAAAATTACAATATTTTTTTCTGTACGTTTTAATAACCTACATATAAAAAACTAGACGACTTAGTTTTAAATGATTATGACAAGACTATCCTAGCTTTGGTTAATGTGCCTGTTCAAAATTAAGTAATTAGCAACACCAGATGCTTCCAAGCAACCAACTCTACAATCTTTATACATTTGCGGAATTGTGATTCAACCGTAGTAGTAGGTAAAGTAATGCTCAATTCAAATAGTTATGTAATTGAAAAATGTATTTAATGTGTGACTTTTGATTTTGCAAAGTAGGCAAATGCTATTTTTGTTCTTTAAAATATTATTTTTTTGTTATACGTTCGCAAAATTTGTGCACAACAGTTTTCGTTATTTATATGAGGTAATCAATGTAGGCAATTATTAATATGTTTGTTGTGTGATCAGTTCAGATACATCATGTATTATCATGTCGTATAATTTAATTAAATAGGTACTTAAACGACACTCAAAAATATCGTATTCAATGACAGCGAGTTAACGGACAACTTTGGCTGTTGTGTCAGTTTGGTAGTCGGCTGTTAGTCAATGCTACAATGTCTTAAAATGCATCAAATAAGCCCACATTGCGTGTGCTACTTTATTTCATCTAAGTCCTTAATAATTTACTTAACTGCTTGTATTAAAAGTAGGTTTCTTGTGAGAAAGCTAACTTCATTTTAGGTACCTACCGCGATCAGTCAGACTACGAGTAATAGGTACCCAAGACAAAACTGTGTTTGTACACAAATTTTGCTATCATAGTGGGCGATAAATGTTGTGTACTTATAATAAAGGTAGGTATGTATATATATTTAGTTATGAAGTGGAAAGTTGTTAGCAAAATAGAACTGAGGACCATTTACAACTACCGATGCTCAAATGTTGTATAATTGTGCTCAAGTCCATTCTGCTTACATTTAAATGTATTCGGTACAGTAATCATGACATGCGTTTGACCACTAAGAGTATGGTACACTCAAGCAATGTACATAGTTTGCATTATCTTTAGTCATAATAAGCGATAGTGTTAGACGATGCTAAACGATTGAATTTAATGTGGCACGTACAATTATATGTCCTTGTTCCTCATCATCATAATATCAATATTTTTTTGTTAAATTTCCAAGACACATTATACCCATGTCCTGTATTATGTATAATCGTGGATTGAATTTTTGGGTATGATAAATGTGGTACGTATGGCATGCGTGACACAGCGTTTTTGTTGTTAGGCCTCTAAAAAGACTACCTACTTTACTGTAGTCACTAAATATCGATTTCAGTAGTGTAGATGCACTTACGAATAGCAACTCCTGTTAGTCAGGGTAACAGTAGTGTGCGATATATGCCGCACATACGACATGCGTGTGACACTACATTTGATGTGTGGCCCTCGGGAGTGGACTCATGAAGTGATAACATGGGACGGCGTCCGCACTCGCATTGGCGCGGCTCCAAGCGGTGGTTCTCATTGAAATATTAAACCAAGACGCCGCAATGCGGCGCCTGAGACGCCCTGCCAATGACATTTGAAGTATTTGAACACATTGCATAATTTCCTGTCGTTGCAATGTAGCACGAAAATGGTGTTTCCATAACATTTATGTTATATACGTTAATAGTGCGGTAAAATGTGTATATAGGGTTTTATCTGAATTAATCCTTTAATAACCTTTACTTACTTGAGATGCAGAAAGCATATTAAAGACAAATCTTGCAGGAAATTTGGTACACAGTCATGGTACTTATACATTTTAATTTCTAATAAAAACACCGATGATACTCTGTCTGTTGTCAATGCAATCATAAGTAGGCTAGTCTATTAATAGAATCCGTAAACTTCAATAACTAGTTGAGGCTGGGAGATGGTTGTCAATTGTTCTAGTACTGATAAATAATAAAGGTCCCATATTTTGATAACTAAGTTTTTGATTGTTTTAAATTAGTTATGTATTGAGATTTATGTAAGGTTGTCATTTTTGTTGTAGTTTATAGGCGCTGGACGTTTTTCTAATAATGTTCAGCAGTGGACGGCCATGCCATCACTCACATTTAATCATAGCTATGTGCCGTTAGTAGAATCGTGCTTACGGCATTTCTGAATGTATGGTATAAAGTTAGTTCAATATAGTATACGCCCCACAGGGCACAGGTCTCACTACATCTATGAGTTGGTTTAGGCCATACTCCACCAAACGGTCTTGTGCGGTTTGGTTGGAAAGTGAGTTACATAACAGACAGATGTTATCACTAGGTACGTTCTAAACAACAGAACAGTTTGTGCTTCTAAAATTTCACTAAATATGGTCTAAATGATCACGGCGTGCGGGTGCTTAACTTCTAAACTTCAGTATCTGTAGGTCATACTAATTATTACCAAGGCATCTAGCATCTCGAATGTAATGAAATAACAAATTATAGCTAATGCAAAATGTTTTTTATCGAACCGCTTTTTATCAAACAAAAACTTCAAACCGAATGATATTTGCAATTGTTTTTTATGACATTTGCAAGTCGCGCCGACCGGCGGGCGGCCGCCACGCCTGGCTGGTCTTACCATCGATATATCGAAAGAGACAGACAACACAAATGGAACTTTGCTTTCTAGATTTCCGCAAATCGCTTCACTGATACTCGTGTTATTTGCGGGTACGCAAATCCGTGTTGCAATGTTAGCGCATCATTGCTTGCGCTACATGACGAGCCAGGTAATGCGCATTTTGCTGTTTGTTTTTATTACTGTGTTTCTAGAAAAGTTGGTATTCATTATCAAAGCTGCGGTTGTGATTTCGCTATGATTAATTTAGATATTCATTGGGATTTCCAGACATGAATAGTACTTACTTGTCATTGATAGAACAGATTTCTTAATTATGTATTATCTAAGTTTAATCATTGGTTTAATATTGGCCATGCAAAAACGTGACGTGTCATTTTATCTTTTTCTATTTAAATATTTTTTAAACAATTTAAATCTTACATTACATCTATTATGTAACGTCAGTAGGCAATCATTATCTATCACAAACACGTCAGTAACAAGCAACGCATGACTTTTTCACGAAATGAACAAACAATAATGATAAAAAGTTACAGCTGTCTCAAGTCCCGACAATCCGCTTTTCCACCCAAGTGACAAATAAAGTCGAGTGTCTCAAGGAAACGTAATTTCCTTTGAGGCAGTAAAGCGACAAACTGTTCACAATGGGAATATCACGGAGGCAATTTATTACGATTGATCAACAAGTAGCTGGGGAGCACTCGGGGCCTCGGAAGGAAAGAATGAACCCGAGCAGCCACGCGCAGACCCTCCGACACTCGGAACGCACGCCAACATTCGAAAACCTCCTGTACAATTCGAAAAACGCACACAAGTGACACGAGGGAATCCCTCCGGCTAGACGGAATTATCTCGGTCTCTATTTCCGTTTCGCGTACTATTGAAATTGCGTCCCGCTTGCGCCCCTTGCCTAACGCTCCTGCCGTCTCTTTCGCATTCGGTTCATTCATGACTGTAGATTTGAATGGATTCGGAACGTGCGTTTCCTTCCCACAAGTCGCCAGTATTTGGTTGGGGACTTAGGCGGGCGACGCCTGCACGCATCGCGGTCTTGTCTCCGAGCTCAGCGAAGACGAACGCTTCACGGTCAACAAAACAAGATTAACAAAAAGCGACAATGAAATAACGTGCTCGTTTAATATTCGCTTCCGTGTAATGTAGTTATTGAATGGTTGATAGAAACTATCGCATGGCGTGTAGCGTAGCGCCGGTAGCCGTTGTAACGTCTTATAATTGCGGCTCACCATGTGTTGAGCTCTAATCATGTTTAATTATAGTCAGAAGAAGGAGTCATTGCCGTTTATCATGAGATGAACTGTTACAGACGTATAAATGCTGAGAGAAAATGATGGATTAGTAGACGGTGCTCTAGTTACAGCTAAGCAGCTGTACGGTCAACGAATTAAGTTTATACAGGTGTCCTTTAACTCAAGAATATCCTTGTTACCACGTATTCTATAGATCATAGTGAACAGCTTTTAATAAAATATGTTTTTTTGTCTTTATATAAAAATTCAATCGGCTGTTTGATAATTTTGTATGGGAAGTCTTTAAATTTTTATGCAAATTCGCAATAGTCATAAAACAGTTGTTTACCATGATGTATAGAAAATGTTTTTACAAGGTTATCCTTGAGTTACAGGACACCCTGTATAATAAAACAGTTTGCATGATAATATTGATAATCCAAGATATTGCGAAAATACATCGCATTATTTATTATCAATTAATTATTCCAAAATCCACCAATTTTAAAATATCATACCTAAAAATAGTACTAAATAATTACATTAACTCTCTTAATTATGTATTGTAAACTAGCTGTCCCGGCGAACTTCGTACTGCCTCGTATTTTTTTCCTGAATTTTTCGATGTTTTAATAGTTATTCTGCTATTCAGGACAGAGACAAATCCAAAAAATCATAAATCATAAATTCAACCCATCCGTTCTTTACTTATAAATGGCGTAACTATCCCGACTTTGTTTTATATACATAGATATGCGTGGTTACTTGAATAAAAAATATTTAATGAATCATTCACCTATTAAAGCGTCGTATTCAATTGTTTCTAAACGTACTTCACTCTGGAGAGAAAAGGCTCTAGCTTTTTTCTATCTGTACAAAGCTAAATGTATGGTTATTAATCCAATGCAGATTAGTATCGAGACAATGGTAGGCGGAAATACGGGAATGTCGTTTTTGCCCCGCATCGGTCGCCATTGTGTGAATCTCATCTGGCATTAATTGCCGGAGAAATAAATGTTAACAATTAAGATACCATGCTGTTATATTATATTGATTGCGCACTACGTTATATTGGTTGCACACAGTCCGAAGTAAACATAAATTATGGATAATAGTAAAATAAACAGAAGAACAAGTCTATAAATCTATTTTAAACAGACCTTAGTTTGGCTGATTAGGGAAACAGACTCTACATGTTCAATATATATTTTTTTATGAACCCAAAAATGCACACATTCACATTACAACGTTAACGATTTGGGTCTGTCTGTCTGTCTGTCTGTATCTATGTTGCACGTTTTCTCTGCGTTTGATTGCTTGCATTAGCAATCGGTGATTTTGCAATTGCATCGCGTTTTAGCGACTTTTTGACGGCTATCAAAAGTCGCATAAATGCCAACAGCAACTTTGCCATTTAATCATCATCATCATCATCATTTTAGCCATAGGAAGTCCACTGCTGAACATAGGCCTCCCCAATGACTTCCAGATTGGCCAGTTGGAAGCGGCCTTCAGCGGCTTCCTGCAAACTTCACCAGTTCGTCTGTCCACCTTGTTGGACGTCATACGCTGCGCTTGCTTGCTTATAAATAAATATTTTTATTGGTAGTATAAAAAATTTTGCAATAGTTATCTATTTTAGTTGTCTATTTTCAACCGACTTCAAAAAAGGAGGTTCTCAATTAGACTGTTTGTTTTTTTTCGTATGTATGTGACGCGATTACTCCGACAATTATGAATGGATTTTGATGATGTTTGGTAGATCATGCTTCAGAGGTTGTCCCATATACATTTTTTGACGAAACGAAACAAAATTGATTTAGAAGTTTTTTAGATTCGTGGCTATGAATTGTATATCTATGTTACCCAATATCTTCGACAAATATGAACCGATTTTGATGATTATTTTTTTATTGAATAGCTAATACTTTAAAGATACTATTCCCTATTCCCTAAGGGTGGGAAAATAGAGGATGAAATCGGCGTTCAACAGTTAATTTTTATTTGCACTCTTATGATTTGTTTTGATTAGGATTTATCACTAAAAATAGATTAAACAGTAAATTTTATTAATAAAAATAAAACCGACTTCAAAACACTAAAAAGCTAAAAATTTGATTAACATATAAGTACCCAATCAGTTACTTTTGTAGTTGGTGCAAGCTGATCAGAGTTTGAATGTTTTCGTTGCACCAAATCCAAAAGTAACTGATTATGTGCTTATGTTTTTTTTAAAAATATGTATTGTATATTGTATATATTGTAATAAAAACTATACAGTTTCAATCTGCGTAACCGGTTTGTTCTACAAATTAATGTTTTAGTGACGCGCTGTCAGTAGTTAGTTAACTTGTACCATTGTTCGGCAACGTGGCCGATAGAGTTATTATTTAAATCCACGTCTCGAGAGTGGCGACAAGAAATCTTTCGCACAATTAGCTAATTCACAAACTGATACCATTGAAGTGGTTTTGCCGGCGTTTCCCATGATCCCGTATCGATTCGTTCTAACAAATTTAATTGTCTAACGCCGTTGATAGCAGCTTCTCATCAGTAAACAGTTATTTTAGTGTCTCTTGATTACCGGCTAAGCGGCGCCTTGTATCAGCTACCAACAATGTTGATTTCTTCTTGGGGTAATTGAATAACGATTTATACAGGTTGTTCTTATATTTTAGTGTTTCAAAGACCAGAGATAGAGCCCTAGGGGTGGCGGAATCACCCCCACGTATGTTTTTTGTTCTCTTTATTTAAGGAGCTTTGTCAATGTGACAATGTATAAATAAATAAATATTGGACAACATTAAAAAACTAATAGTGATTCGGATAGGTACCCCAGTGCTCTATCTCTGGACTTTCACCTAACACTGTTTTTGGAACACCTTGTATACTGTAAAAGTTAAAAAAATAAAAAGCAAGACTTTGCGTTATCATAAAAAGTACAACTAGTATAAGGGTTGATTAAACAACATCATGAAAATTTATTTTCAACCGAATTCAAAAAAGGAGGAGGTTCTCAATTCGACTGTATGTTTTTTTTTTTTTTTTTTGTATGTTTGTTACGCGATTACTCCGCCAATTATGAATTTTAATGATTCTTTTTTTGTTTGGTAGATCATACTTCAGAGGTGGTCCCATATAAATTTTATCGAAATTGATTTAGAACTTTTTGAGAAAATCAACAAATATATGCCCAGATAATATTTTGGTTGTGGTTCTTGTTACCTATCTTCGACAAATATGAGCCGATTTTGATGATTTTGGTTTTATTGAATAGCTTATACTTCAAAGATGCTATGATAAAAGTTTGAAAAATAAAAATCACCCCTAAGGGTAGGAAAATAGGGGATGAAATCGGTGTTCAGCAGTTAGATTAGGATTTATCACTAAAAATAGATGAAATAAATAAATTTTATTAAAAAAAAAAAAACCGACTTCAAAACACTGAAATGCTAAAAAATAATCCTAACACTTAAGTACCTAATCAGTTACTTTTGGAGTCGGTGCAAACAAAAACATTGAATCTCTCATCGGCTGGCACCGACTCCAAAAGTATCTGATTAGGTACTTAAGTGTTAGGAATATTTTTTAGCATTTCAGTGTTTTGAAGTCGGTTTTATTTTTTTAAATAAAATTTATTTATTTAATTTTAAAGTTCAAATTGTTTATTTCTCAACTTAGTCTATTATTGAAGTGTTTGGAGCTCCCATTAAAGCAACAGTATGCTTGTTTTAGGAGGAACCGCTCTTCTAACAATACCAGCCTGCCTAGCATGAGCACCAAAACACGATATGGTATGATATGATATAGCGAAATATCGACACCAATTGTAAAAATATGATAGATATAGCCGCCATTTTAAATTTTTATCGAAACAGTGATCAAAATATGTGATGTCACCGGCACGGCGATTCAATATGGTGGCTATGTCTATCATATTTTTACAGTTGGTGTTGATATATCGCCATATCATATCATATCATATCGTGTTTTGGTGCTCCATGCTAGTCAGGCAGAATTGACCAAGGCGGAATGTAGGTATTAAGTTATTTAGGGGATAGGTACTGTTATTACTCGTATTAAAATTACTTGATTATTATATGAATCTTGTTTATAATACAAATAGATTTCAGTACAAGATTAATTTTTAGGTCAGTAAAATCTGTTTTTTCGAGGAGAGTTTCAAAAATGTAAATAGTACCTACTTTCTAAACTAAAAAGTAATTACTTGCCGATCCCACAGATAGTCTATGCTCGTATTATGGAGATAGGCCAATTTGCCGGGCGAGTCAACGTTCCCGGTTTAGCACTAACACGCAAACAAATCGCAACGTTTACAACAAAGCAACAAAATGAGATAAGGGCTACTTAAGCCCCGGCCGGGCTCGTTAAATGCTGATATACGGTTTATAATAAAAGCCAATAAAACATTTGCAACAATTTAAAAGGAATCAATAAAAACCCGTAGTAGGCGAGTATCAAATGTGCGGAGGTTGAAAGTTAAAAGATAGTAAATTGTGTTTTATAGCCTCCCAAACGATTGTCTTATTTTTAATCAAATCGAGTGTAAATAATATACAATGTTGATGTCAGTACCCAAGATTTAGTTATGAGCTTATGTTAGTTTAGAACTTGGAATTATTGTAATATTTTTTAAGTTGCGATTACCAGTGACGTGGGAAGATTTTTAAAACCCACTTTAATACGTGGTTAGTCCTCTTACTGTAGTCGATTTAAATATTCATTATTAAACATTAAATGATTTTGTATGGGTTTCGCGGGTTCTTAAATATTTGTCACGCTACTTAACTCTTAAACTACGAGTATTGTTATCTATTTATGCTTTACTACCAAGAAAACTGTTATTTTTTTGACCGTAAGTATTTATAATTGTGGAATATGTTTTTGAGATCGCATCAAACACGAACAATATGTTATTATACCGTGATGAGATTCCTACTCCAAAGATTCCATTTTGTATTTTTTCAAGGTTGCCAGATCAGGTCGCGAGCGCGCCTCATTTCAATTAAAATTAATTTACAGCTGATATAAAACTATTCCATTTCGTTCACGGACACATTTTAAAGGACAATAATCGACGCAATTAAATTACTTTGTATTACTTTTACGGGCCCGAAGTGTAAATCATAGTTTTAATATGCCATTATATCTTTTAAAAACCAGAAACGATTAAGTGTGGTGCCGTGTAAAAGTTATTTCGTAGTAACTCGTGCCATTATGAATTGAATTATCAAGTTTCCATTTTAGTAATGCTAATATACCTACCTACAACATAATCATGTGTACATCTTATCTGTAATGTATAGGAGTAATGCAGCATTATTTTGTTCGCATGGAAAATATTTAGCACAAAGTTCATTAAACAGTATAATGAAAAGAAGATAATTTCTTCTTCATAAAAGCCTGCAATAATTTTATTAAACCGATCGCGATTATATTTGGAGAATTGAAGGACTAGTGTAAAACATATTAAAATTAAATGTGAAATATTATTTTATTTAGGTACCATATGTACAAAATTACCAGACGTTCCGATACTACTGTTATTATAAGAGTAACTCTTACGTCTAAAACAATACGTTTACTAAAATGAACGTATCTAAACCTATTTTACAGTTTATCATAATTTGTATTTAATTTCCAATTTTAAAATTACCCTAAAATTGCAACGGAGAACGCCGCGCGGTTTCCACATTGAAATCGATCCTAGCAATGCAAACGGAAAATCGATAGTGGTCCAGATGCACAAAAATGGGGCAGAGGAATCGATTTGCCCCACATTTTGGCGGTCTAGCGGCCGCCGGCGAGGGTAACGCTCGCGATAAGGGATAGTGCCCCCCACCCACCCTCTCTTCCCCCTGATAATATTTACCGCCCCTCGGCGATACTTACGCCCCTCAGTATTTACGGGTTAGAGAAAAACAAGGGTACTCGAGAAGGTGCAACGTAGATTTTAATCCTTTCGGATGTTTATGATTGATGGCGGATTTCGTGATCGGAGTTGTGCTGATGTTGATGGATTCTTTATGATTCTGTTGCGACGCTCTCACGCGCTCGTGCTGCAGACGTCGGTCGTCGCTCCAATCATTAGGCCCATCGCGGCATCGTTCAGCTATTGGACTATAAATGGATTTTGCATAACAATCATTTTGTATTATATTTTTGTAACATATCAAATTTAATTTGTGTAAATGTGACAAACATGGGGAGAAGCACAAATAATGGCTTATATTACACAAAGAATTTCAAAACAATATACGTATACAATTTATATTCTAAATTGCTATAAATTATTATTTTCTCGCAAGTAACTAAATAGTATCACCTGTCCACTAGCCATTTAAATAATTGAATTTATATATAGACAGTTTAAGATTTGAGATGGTATATATGTTTGTGTATATGTTTGTGTATTTATTTAAAGCAGCATTTGAAATATCAAAAAGATCTATTTCTTTTCTCGAAATCAGACAGAAGACATTTTTTTTTAAATATTGGACAACATCAAATACATTGCTCTGATCCTGTGGTAAGTAGCCAAAGCACTTGTGTTACAGAAATCAGAAACAACGACGGTACCACAACACCCAGACCCGAGGCAATATAGAAAAGTTATTTTTCAACATTGACCCGACCGGGAATCGAACCCGGAACCTCAGAGATAGCGACACCAAGTCCGGTATGCTCGCCTCTCGGCTAAGGAGGTCGAGGTATATTGAATTTTGTTATTTAATATTATTACAGCGTAGAAAACTGCTTACCTATTATGTTTAATTTCTTCTTAACGTGTTAATAGGTGGTGCATTTAAATCTTTATTAGTGTCCATCAGTTATAATTGAGTCACTCTTAGTAAAAAACAATAGTATAATGTGTGGTATAGCATGAAAACATTAAAAGTTTTACAAATAAATTAAATGCGCCTGTCATATTTAAAATATTAATAAACATTCGATGTAAGATAATCAATAATCTGATTCTAAGTAACTTATCCATTTTAAGTCGCCGCTAGCGCCATCTGTCAATCAATAATAAATTTCTATAGTGTAAAAAAACTTAATTAGGCTGCTTTCAAAGACAGAGTAACATCAATAGCTAATAGTGATTCGTTTTAAATGGGGCATGTTAAATAAAATGTGCTCTATTGCGTACGGGTTAAGGTTTGTTTTGATGTTGTGTAGGGTCACCTGTGGGCACTTATAAAGTTGTGGTCGTGTAATGTGATGATGATGGGTAAAGATGTCAGTCTCACATTGACGCGTGCCCAATAGCGGTGACCACATAGCTTCGTCAGGGCCAAATGATAAATTTATTATTATCAAAGCAAGATTTAGGTTTGTCGGTCTTGTTTAATGGTTGACCGACAGAGAATGCATGAAAGCATCAAAAACGCCTCAAGTTTGTGAAGTTAAAAGAAATAAACAAAATGATTAAATGGAATATTAGGAGAATAATAAAATGTGAGTCACATGAATAAGTCTTTGAATTACGCTAATAGACAAAAACTATACGATAAAACAAGTCGTCACATGTAAGTAAATTAAAACTTGAAACGTTAATTTATTTATAAAAGCGTTATATTTCGGTTAGTTACACGTTTGCATCGTCGGAAATTAGGTTTGGGGAATTGAAACTCGTCATTGTTCTTTTAATTGCGGTCAATTTGAGGCGTTCTACACGAAATGTGCCAATCATTGTATATTGAGGTGAATCGAAAAGGTTCGTTGGGTTACGCTTTATCGATAGTGTGACACCACCCTTTGGAACGAGAACTTATCAGCCTCATCTGTCTACCGCCTGTTACGTGTTACTATGTAATCATAATAAAGTACAATAACATTGCAAAGTAGTAAAAAAATAAATTTTATGGCTCTACAAAACATACTGGCGATAAAAGTGCCTATAAATAATAGTCGTAACGTGTGTCATCGATACAGTCATGACATATCCCATCACTACCCGTACAATTACTAAAGTGTTTTAATAAATCCATTCGAAATATCATTATAGATATCAAAGAAAGGGTTGCACAGTGGGCCGACTGCGCGCTGACTCGCACAAAACGCTCTATCTGCATATGCCTCTGATTGATGTGCCCTGTAATTATTTGGACGCGTTAATAACACCACCGACGACGGCCGCACTCCGCTCTGACGACTTAAGACGAATGAAATGAGAAATTCTATCGGACTCTTAATAGAGCTTATCACTTTCTGATGTTTTGTTGATTAAATGAACTAAAATTGTTATTATCTTTGCACTTTTGTATCTTTTGGGATGCGAATTTTAAACAGCGCTTATTTAATTAAAATATAATTCTGAGTTACAATGTAGAAATCATTTTGTTTGTGTAATTCACAAGTTAGTAATAAAAGTTAATTTCCATCACTGCGATCAAATTAAACTATTTCCTGGATTCATGCCACGCCTAAACAAAAATGTAAATACGAACCACTCCCGTTTGTACAATTTCCATAATAGCAGAGTATCGTGGATTTATTTACATAAATGGCCACCACATACAGATTGTCTTTATGTTTTATGTGCGTGCGACCCCAGTTATAACGAATCAGAATATTAACGTAAATAGTAATGGCGGGAAAAAAAGCTATTATGCAAATGAAACATTTTGAGGTAAATAGAAACTGACGTAATACGATGTTAAGAAAGGAATAATAAATCGTTTTTGTTACTGAATTTTACCAGATTATTACTATACTTGTGCGTGACTTGGACTTATTTTATGCTACGATTAGTTATTAGTTCTCTGCTTGAGTAATCTTTGGATGATCTTCTGGTATAGAAATTATTTCATGAAGTTGTTGTGAAATATAAAAAAATCTTAAGAACAACTAAATAACTAGAGTTGATGATTTTATTTTATTGGGTCTATCTTATGATTGAAATTCAATTCTGTTAGGTTTTATACTAATAGTAATTTATACAAAAAAGAAAAATACATCGATTGTATTATAAAAAATAACCATGAACACAAAGTATTCAAAATTGTCAGTAGTTCAGATCCTAAATATGAATACATTATGATATACATTATTACTTTAATAACAAACGTGCTTTGAGTGTCGAATATGCTTACGTCACAATCGAACGGGATCCGAATAATAGAGACCGTACCGAACGTTTACCGAACCCTCGAAAATTGAAATAAAAAAGACCCATTCGAGATGTAACAGCGATATGATTTTGCACTTTTATTTTTTCTATTTTTGTGCGTGTTTTTAGCACTGGGCTGGTAGTAGAGTTGCAAATCGATTCGACACGTCCAAATAGCTCTCTAAAGTGCGATGCAATGTTTGTCGACTTCTTCATATTGTTGGCGTATCTATCTAGGGAGTTAAATGTTGCAATATAACTAATAATTGCCCTTTAACATCATTTATGTTTCTAAATGTTTTTGCCACAGTTTCTAACCCCGATTACTTATACTACTTAGGCCCGATTTGACCAAACACAAAATTAAACCAGTTTAACTATAATAGGAATAACTTTACTTCTTGAATTTACTTTTTGATAACTTCTATTGCGTTTTTTCAACTTACTTCAGAAATACACTATACTCAGTTTTATTTTATTGTGAATGATGCACGAATGGATAAACCTACTAAAATCCATGTAATCTATTTCTTCTAGGTTGTCATCAATTGCCACAACAATTAAATTTTGTAGCATAACTAGGCTTAACAGAATGACAATGGTAGATTATACAACTTGACAGTTTCTAGGTGACACGAGTTGATTTGAAAAGTGACAACTTTGACATTTACTTATTCTCAGTTTAATTTATACAGTGTCAAAATCGCCCGTTTTAATATTTTTCATAGTTTAGTGGTTGGTAGAATGAGAAATCAGCTTACTCTAGATTAAGCAGTGGTATACTCTCAAGTTAAAACTTACACCAGCTTGGTCGAATCCGGTCTTAGTCTGGCTATAAATACTGTTACAATTAAAAATAAACAAAATATTACATTTGAATTTGGAATCTGTTATTTTTATATGATTGTTCATTGAGTTTTCTCATTTTACCACCAATACACTGTACAATATTTTGCGATATTAAAATGGACTGGGGTGATAAAGATAACCGAATCGCTGTGATCGCATTACACAAAGTATGTATGGAGTAAATGCAATTTTTATTAAAGTCGGTTTTAATTTTTTAAATAAAATTAACTTATTTTATCTATTTTAGTGATAAATCCTAATCAAAACAAATCTTACGAGTGCAAACATAATTTAACTGCTGAACACCGATATCATTTCCTATTTTTCTACCCTTATGGGTGAATTTTTTTCTGAAAATGTTATACTATAGTATCTTTGAAGTATAAGCTATTCATTAAAACAAGAATCATCGAAATCGGTCCACATTTGGCAAAGATATTAGGTAAGATAGATACTAAAATCAGTTGGCGTGGTACGGAGTTCATGCAATGTTTGATGATTTTCTTATAGATCCCATCATCAGAATTTAACCAAATTTATATTGAACCATTCTAAAAGTACCTATTACCTTTCAAACAAAAATTTTTTTTTATCAAAATCGGTCAACGTACTAACGAATGATCGCTGAACATACATAAACAAAAGATTCCGACGAATTAAGAACCTCCTCTTTTTTTAAAGTCGGTTAAAAACTCTCCATACGCTTGGTATTAGTAAAATGTTTGTGTACCGAGCTATTATTAGGTACAATAAGACCTCCTCTGTCTGTGACAGAAAAAGATCTGGCCAGCCACGTAGTGTTCGTACGAAAAAGGTGGTCAAGGCAGTAAGGGAGAGAATTCGAAGAAATCCTGTCCGAAGGCAAAAGATTTTATCTCGTGAGTTGAAGATAGCACCTAGAACCATGTCGCGTATTTTAAAAGATGACTTAGGACTTGCAGCCTATATGAAACGTACTGGTCATTTCTTAACTGATAATTTTAAAAGAATAGGGTGGTAAAATCGAAACAACTACTGAAGCAAAGGGGGGTCACAGAAAAATTTTGTTTACGGATGAGATTTTTTTTACAATTAAGCAACATTTTAACAAACAAAATGACTGTATTTATGCTCAAAGCTCTGTGCAACGTGGGCACTATCCGACTTCAGAGATGGTTTGGTGGGGTATGAGCTATGAAAGAGTGACTGAGCCATACTTTTGTAAAAAAGGTATCAAAATATCGGCACAAGTGTATCAAGATACCATTCTTGAGAAGGTAGTGAAGCCCCTTTACAACACCGTGTTCAATAACCAAGAATGGTCCTTCTAGCAAGACTCGGCGCCGGGTCATAAAGCTCGGTCTACTCAGTCTTGGTTGGAAACGAACGTTTCGGACTTCATCAGAGCTGAAGACTGGCCGTCGTCTAGTCCCGATCTTAATCCGCTGGATTATGATTTATGGTCAGTTTTAGAGTGAACGGCTTGCTCTAAACGCCATAATAATTTGGAGTCCCTAAAACAATCCGTACGATTGGCAGTGAAGAATTTTCCCATGGAAAGAGTGCGTGCTTCTATTGATAACTGGCCTCAACGTTTAAAGGACTGTATTGCTGCCAATGGAGACCACTTCGAATAAGCTTTTCATATTTTAAATTGGTTTATATTTATGTATTAAACTAACACACTGTAAAAGTAATAAATGTCATTTGCAATAGTTTTTTTTTTTCTTTGTTTTAGTATTTATCTCAAGACTAGGTATATAGTTAGAAATCTAGATACAGGAAAAGCACTGATTCAAAAAATTACTATTTGAATATCATAGTTAAATTTATATATATATATATTCTAGGAAATAACTCAATCAACTAAAAGTCTGAGGAAAAATAATCACAAAATAACATACGCCAGTTCTAATTCACTCGTAAGCATCAAAACACCCCTATTTTCGTGAGACTAACATAATTACAAGCGAAATTGTTGCGAAGTGACTCGTAATACGACCCCTTCCTAACTGCACTTTTTAATTTTACTATATTTATAAATAGACGTCTGTTATTCATGTTTTGCGTACTACCCTAATCAAATTTGTGATTGTATTCTTTAAATTTTGGTGAGATCAGACAAAAATATTTTTAAGTAGCTTGTTCAAAGAGTTTTTAGGGTTCCGTACCCAAAGGGTAAAACGGAACCCTATTACTAAGACTTAACTGTCCGTCTGTCTGTCTGTCACCAGCCTGCATCTCATGAACCGTGATAGTTAGACAGTTGAGATTATCACAGAGGATGTATTTCTGTTGACGCTATAACAACAAATACTAAATACAGAATAAAATAAATGTTTAAGTAGAGCTCCCATACAACAAACGTGATTTTTTTGCTGTTTTTTGATCGATATTAATAATGGCAACAGGTAGACGCTTAAAATATTCACAGAGTATTATAGATAATGGTACGGAACCCTCCGTGCGCGACTCCGACTCGCACTTGGCCGGTTTTTTATCAGAAATCATTAGCCATTATCCAGAAACAAAATCTCTTAGCACAATATATTTTTTTAATTATTTAGAAATGGGACTTAGCAGAACTCTAGTATCTTAAAAAAAACTACTTGCTACTACTATACTTGCTTTAAATAATATGTTACCTTATGGTAAGCCGTTAATATTTTATCGACCAGTCCGAATCAGGTAGGTAGGTATGCTTTAAAAGTATTCTAAGTATCCGGACATTTGGACGGCCCCCAAACATAAGAATGTAATTAATTAAATAAATGTACAGAGCTGGAAAGAAATTCGCCAACCCTTGGCTCCCAATTTTTATAACAGACATACCTCATTTTGTTTCGGAAGTATAATTGACTTGCTGTTAATTTTGTTTTAATTTTAATTCGACAGCCATTTTTTTTCTTTTTACGAAAAGAGAGAGAAAAAAGTTTAATAATCAGTCAGTACCTACTTAGGTTACTTTTAATTTGATTTCCTTTTGTTTTACTTCGTACATTACCTATCTGTAAATTAAAAACCAACTTTGATTACCTACCTAAAATACTATTTAAACTAGGTGTCTAGTTTTTAACATTTTGTTATCAGGGAAATAATGCATTGAAATTAGTCAGTACTTTTTCATCTAATTACAGTTCGTTACGTATGGTAATACGAGTCAATAAAGCATACATATCAAGATTCTAGCGCAGACAGGATAGAAACTATTCTAAATCATAACAAAGCAACATTCGCTCATATTTCCAATTAAAATTCCTATACATATGCATCGGTCGAATCAGATATCTCTATTGTCCACGGCATAATCGTGTGTGCGCGTACGAATGTATTATGCGATTCTAGCAATTGGTCGTTAGCTAGTACGCGTAAACATTATGCCTAGCTAGGCCCCATTCTCATGTACTACTTAAAGGATCTAATTCTAAACCTGATTGCCATAAATAGTCAAATAACATACAAATATAATGATAAAGTACCTAAATAAGTACTTAACATTATAAAGACCTAAATATAGTCAGACAGTTAAATAAATAAAATGGTACTCCAAGCTCCAACACGATGTCAACACAAAAATCGTTTTCTTATCTGTAAGAACTTTAAAGATCTACTAGTGTGATGTTGAGTCATCCGTATTAAATATATTTATTACGTAGACATTATGTTTGTACTAGTTTAAGTAAGTGTCCTCTTTAAAACTATCACAAGACCTGTAATAAGGTATAAACACATCCTCTGCTTCTTAGCAAACAAGATTACAGATACATCCTGCTCTGCCGGTGGGCTGATCCGTGTGTTCAGTCTTATCATTTATATGAGAAAATTTATGAATAGAATCTCTGTTACACTAATCACCGTGTGTTGGAAACAAAGGTACCGCTCCATTATCTAATTCAGGGAATTTATTGACGTCAAATTTTAATATTCGTAACGTATAAGCCTGCTTATTAGACAGTACAACGTGGTATCATGAAAGATAAGTTACAAAACTCTAATAGACTCGTGACACGAATGAGAAGCGAATTCTAGAATAACACAAATATATGTCTCCATTCATAATTTCAAAGATTCGTACAAAACGGGTCGCAAGCATTGTCAACTTTACGTTAATTACTAAAGGTGCAGTTAACAACAGAAAAATACTATGGACGAGTGTGACAAGGTTGTAACAATGGCGCAGTTGTTTGTTCAAGAAATAGCTTGATACGGTAATTCAACTTCCGTAAGGCGAGATAGCGCGAGAGTCATATTGTCTGCAATGGATGCACATTGCACGCCTTAGATACCTAGAATTTGTGTGTTTCTGCTATGAGTTACAAATAAATATTTGTTATGCTCCATTCGAATGTAATTTTGGTTACGTATCAATCGAACATTCTCGCATTGAGCTCAAGGATAATGTTATTATTAAGTCTCAACAATATTGTCAATGTAGTGAAAATTATTTGTTTATTTTCATTGACGGATTAGGATTACAATATCGAATATCTTGTCGTCACAATAGCTTCAACTATGTACCTAATTGGAAAAACACGCTAGTTTTTTGGTCGATATAATATATTTACATCAATATAGCACTTGAATCTGTTAATGAAACACAAAGGAATGAGGAATCATGACGGGCCCGAGTAAAAACAATAGAAAGTTCAACAAATGTACCATTGAGCGTTGCCAATGCTTTGTCATGAAAATGAACTATGACAAATCTCGATAGAAAACCGTTATCTGTCATGTAAAAGCAAGAAGTATATTGCGAGCAAATGTTGGGTCTGTGATTCGATATCGAGAGAATTTATCGTGTATGAATTGATCATTCAAGCTTATGACATGGATGGAGAGTTCTTAGTTTTAAACCGTCTCTTTGGTAATTACGCGTATCATGACTTGAAAGACTGATTGAAATAGAGTGGTCATACTTATATCAAAAAATTTACCGTGCTGAGTGTCGGCAATAGTGCACTCGTTATGCACCAATGTAGTAACACAGTAGGAAATGCAATTAGCTGGTGTTCACCCGCGATGCCTTTAACTCACTCAAGCATGTAACGCCTTATCTCTGTTGCATGTTTTTTCAATATGCAACCAAGACAATCGTGCTGCTTTATCTGGCAATCAGAATTCTCAGGTATTTTTTCATTCGTTAACAGTTTTAATTATTGCGGTTTCGTAACTAGCCGCTAGCTCTTCGTGTCAATTCAACAGTGAATAATTCTCTGTACATACTGCAGTTACGTTCAGCAAACCACGGATCGATTTTTCTATTACTTCTATCTTAAACTTTGTCTAAATTGGTTCATTATTTGTTGCAATTAAAATTATTAATGATCTTATTTGCTTTATTTGCATCGTTTAAATGTTTGCGAGTAGGGATGTAGGTTGATTTTAGGTGTCGAAAGTTAAATCAATTATATTTTGTTGATTAACAGATAGACGTACTTGTTCAATACACAGTCATGCATGATTGTTTTAATTATACACTTGGTGGCTTAATTAATTAAACGAAAGAAGAATTGGTATGTCAGATTGTATTTGGATAACGTGAGGAGATTGACATAAATGAACTGAGTTATCGAAATGGTATTTGTAATTTGAGCCAGTCAATGTTCAAAAATAAAGTTAGATTATAGCAAAGTGATATTTATTGTCGAGTAAAAGTTATAGTCACGCAAATAGTTGAGGCCGAAATAAAACCTTTTACTGAAATCACAACGTACGATTTCCTGAATTATACAAATTGAGGCGTGTTCCCCTCGCCATGTTTTGATGTCTTAATAATATCGCAGGAATGATATATGCACCTAGGAAATAAACCAGCGGGCGAGAAACGTTTGGCTAAGCTAACAAAATGACTCCGACTTTTTAAACAAGTATTTCAAAGAAAAAATTTTACAATAAAATTTCATAATTTTAGTTTTTTGCTTGAAAAAAAAACCCTTTTATTTACCTTAATATTCTAATGTGTGGATGATTTCACATTGTTAGGCATATTTTAAGACATCATTTTTCTGTGCAATAGACAGTAAAGGCGTATTTAGATTACTCGTATAACGTCGTAGTAACGTAACTTCGAATGTTGAACTTGTACGTCGAGACACAATAACAGATAAACTGGACGACAAGAAACTGAATTGAACTTATTTGTTTTTACTAGAATATAATAGGTATTTAATGCGATCAAATTTCTAGCTGGAGTTAGAGCTTTGTCTAAAGAAGCTATTCGAAATAGCATTCGCCTATTATTTACTCAATTGCAACAATATTAGACCTGCGGCTAGTTTGCGTGCACCGGCGAACTTAGTACGCGCAGGAATTGTTGCCAGTCGTAACAAGGTAATTCGTTTTATGGAGCCGTTTAGACACTATCAGCTCATGTGTGACGGTTAAAATTTACCTTGTCTTGATAGAATCCTTTGATGAATTGTTAGCGGTGGAAATATGATAAACGGGAGCATAGTTTTAACTTTTTTTGATTTCGCTCATCATACGTTAGTCATTGCATGCAATGTTAATCTATGAGTTTTCATCCATTTATCTTTTTGCTGTTGATAGATAATTGCCATTTCATAAGGTTCAACTTTTCTTCTGTTAATTTCTTGAACAGGACCACTTTATCATTGAGTATAAACTGACTGTGTAGTTTCAAAACATTAGTTGCTGCGAAAACAGTCTTACCTGGCCAAGTTACCAATCATTTTCGATGTAACTGGTTCTATGTTCTAGACAAGCATCTTCCTTAAACAGTCCTGACCGTACTGTGTTGAGCCTCCAACCGACTAACTTTAGTATTCACTTGACAAAACGCTTGCCAGAGGAATATGGTTCTTATGTTCTGAGGAGTAAAGTGCGTCTGGATCTTTATAACTGTACATTTAATTAGGTTGACGTACAATAAATCGTGACCACGCACTCGGTGCCTTGGGCCAATCGCTTCTGTTGCCTTTATTCTACCCTTACTGTCTGAGGCTCACGTATCTACTTGAATCCTAACCTAATATTCTGTATATTCGATATTTAGATTACTTTAACTTTACATCTTTAGTGAAGAAACACATTATAAAAAAAATACAGAGATTGCTCTACATTTAGCATTGATATTGTATGTTTATTTCATATTATTAAAACCATTTAGCAAAGTAATGAGAATGAGTGGGCTTGACTGGGGATCTACTATAAAAGGGCGTGTATTATGACATAATTCACCGTGCACTTACGAACGAGTTAAGTACTGCAGTTATCATATCTGATAGGCAACATTTTATGGCTTTTAATTACATTAATTGAATACACGAGTACATAAATACATTTATCTATATTGTAAAGTTTTTTAATACGAACTATTTTGGTGTTTAGTTAAAAACAAAAATATTTTTTCACAGACTTGTATTTTTTTAAATTTTTTTTTATTTATTAATTGCCAGTTAGAGATCGGAACCTAATGCATAATGTCCACTAGACCTACCCGACTTGTATTGCATTATCGAGGAAAAGGTCAGTCAAACCTTCACGGGACGCAGGTGTCTCCAACGCATGTGTCCACTTCAATTTAAACTGCTTGGATCTATTTATAAAAGGCCACAAAAAATATAAAAATCATAAAACAAATCTTACTAAATAAAATGATATTAAGAAAATCAATACAAAACAATCTAAAGGACCATAATAAAGTAAGAACGCGACTGTTTTGATTAATCACTAAGGTAAAAAAGTTACCCTTTTAATTAGCGGTGGGAGAACATTTTAATCTCAGCTCTCGGGATTACAAGCACAGCGCAAAGACTTAAACGATTCAGAAGTAATAATTCTTTGAGTATTATAAATAAGAAAATTTAAGGACGCTGTCCTCTACCAGCAATAAAGGGGGATTATAAAAACCGGCACGACACTGCACGCTATAAGACGTTTACTGCAGACTTAGACCACTAAGGCTAACCAATGTAAATGATTAATTGCAGTTGACTTAAAAATGTCATCAGCAGTTTGTATCTATGAGCGAGGCAATTAACTTAATGTCGGCAAATTTGTTGCAAATGTAAAAATATTTTTTTCATTTAAATTGGTTGAACAGTTTCCACGCGCACTGACATTATTAAATTACACAGCAATTTTGCGGCGACTACTCCGCGTTATAGCTACACGCACTTCTGAAAGATCCGACTCTATATTACCATAGTAAATACCATAATTACTACGTGATGGTCACGGCTGCTACGTATTTTTTTATTGTTATCTTAATTTACCGGCACTTAGTCGATGTGTTAGGTCAGGTTGAGCTTGTAAGTTTTTGAGCTCTAAAATGCATCAGCATAAATTATAACATACGTGTGATATTTAAAGTCAATTTTGCTCTATTTTAAAGGTAATTATGATTGATCTAGCTGTGCGCATGAGAGACAGAGATCCTGAAAATAACTCTAAAACGTCAACAACTTTGTCGCGTCGCTACTTTAGTGGAGGCTTGGTTTAATATCCTTTTTAAGAAAGTACGAAGGAATATACTAATTGGACTGTTTCCTTGGCTGAATCACAGGTGAAGGGAAATTAATACCGCGAGAGGATAAATGAGCAATTATTTTCCCGAAAAATGTTTGTAAGGTTGTGTCAAAAGTTTCTTCAGAAAGCAGGAGGCTCAGAAGGGGTTTACGTAATGTGCTTACTTTTATGTCATAGTATTTATATTGTTGGTAATTTATAAATTTATTTTGTTAATCGGTGTCGTCCAAGGACACATTTTGGCATAAATTGATTTATTAATAAATAAAATTATGTCACAATAATAGGTCTACTTGTACGTTTTCATTTAATGATAGTGTTAATTTTGTGTCTCGTAGCAAATCACATTAAACGTTTATGTAGATCATTTGTACGTTGATGATTTTTGAGATTGAAAATTATTATCTGGAAATTAATGCAAAGTGATCAGTGTTCTCTATTTAAATAATAATGAATGATCGGAATAGGGACAACGAGTTTTATTTGCATTATTAATTTGATTTGTGAGTAGGCCGGTACTTGAGAAGAATTATTTCAACATTTTAATTAAAAGCTACATTTCTAGGCACTCGAGCAAATCAGCTCCCTCGTGAAATTGATGATACTAAGTAACATTGATTTATTTTTGTTAATTAGGTGTTTATATACGTATGTAAAAGTAAACATTAATAAATAAAATTAGTAGATAGCAGTGCCTAAAATGTTATATAGGTTTAAGGGATCTACACCTTAATTAAAACGACATTCAGTATAGGACATCAAAATCCCAAAATAATTATCTGACGACATTTCATAAATTGTCAACAAAGTGCTATAATTTGTGTGGCATAGAAACTAAATTCCCGATTTTGGTGTTGCTTCCAAAGTTCATTTTCCTAACTGTACAGCAAATATACGTTTATACCGTTATTTGTGTTTGGAGTCTGTGTTAAATACCATTTTAATTTGTTTTATATCTTAGATTTGGACACAACACCGTGTTTATTTGTAGAGTAACCTATTGGACAATTACCTCTGTTTGTCCATAATTTGATAAATTACTTTGCTGGTTCGCAGCTCCAATAGATGGGTAGACCCCCACTTCCTGGCACAGCGATCAATTGATTGCTTAGCCTAGGACGTTTCAATCTAGCCCTAGAGTTGTAAAACGCAATTTATACTTCTAACAAGAACAACATATAGTAGGAACATGATTTTGTTTTTTCATTACAAAAATATGTGCTTGAGTGCGACAGTATATTTTTTATTTTACACTAACCATTTCATCTATGTATAGTACTGCCTTAAAATCCTTTTGTAAAGCACGTAATAATTCATTGAAACGAGAAAAACATACAAGACCTCAGCATTCTTTTCTTTTATTCGAAATACCAAAGGCATTGTCCAAAACTTGTTTAAATTAGCAAAAACAGAAACTAGTTGACTTGAACCTGCAAGTAAATTAATTTCAAAGTTATTTGGAGGCATCAAAAGAAATGGACCGAAATGTTTGTGGTCAATTTATTTACTAGCGATTCGTTACGGCGGGGCGGATACTTGCCGATGATGAATTGTATGCAGTCACTCATTTTCTCCAACCTCAGAAGAAACATCAAACCGAATTTGAAACATATTTCTGAGACACTACAGATCTGATTCCAATTACGAACACAAGAGAAACCTTTTTAATACGAAAGCCACCAGAACATTATTTCAGACCTTAATGTTTGGTTACTTTGAGTTCCTTTTGAGGAAGCTACCCATATCATCTTGCTCCGAGATTCAGAATGACACTGCGGATTGACAAATGACTACCAGTCACAGTTCAACAGTTAATTTGTATGTAAATATGATATTTATTATTCTTGTTGAGAATTTGTTTTTCTCTACGTTGTAGAGTTTGTATAAAATAGTCTTAAACTTTACTACTGGCATATACTCGTCAATGTATAGTATGAAAGTAAGTCATTGTGGAAATAAAAACTTTCTCATTCCATTTTATGCAGTTTACAATAACAAATATCGAATAGAAAGGAAAAATAAACGCTAAATTGCACTCATTTACTGGGTCGCGACGATCAATCATGGCGGCCAAGTCATCAGCCAGTTCAAATGTCAAACGTACCTAGGGTGGCAATAAAAAAGAAAACTGAGTTGCCATTATTAAAAAAGTGACTGTGACTTTATTTCCATTGTCGATTGCCGATTCGGGATTATTAACTGACTTGCATTTTTTTTGTGTTCTAATATTGATAGATTGGTTTTTTCAAGTAGGTGACTTGATTTTGTTGCGTGTGTGCGCTGTGTAGTAAGTGCCACCGATTATAATATCCACAAGAAATGTATTTGTATCAAAATAACACAAAATCATAGTCATGCTGTCTCTTCACATGCAAAGTGAAACGTAATATTCTGAGCCATTGAACTACTTTATTCAATTTGCCTACGTTCTTTTTAGGGTCTAAATAGAGACGTATGGGAGAAAGAACGGAAGTTTTTACATAAAAGCTCTCTTCCATGAAATGAATCTACCCAAATTGTACATTCAGAAGAAGAATTAAAGTTTCAAACAGCAATTTAAGCAGTTTATGCAAATTCATTATTGATTGATAACTACTCACTTAAAATGATTATGTCTTAATTATTGTCACTGTGTCGCATCAGTAAAGCAACAGTGTGCAGCTGGAATAGCACATGTACCTATATCCCAGCTGCACTATTTGCAATTTATTTTGCACTTAGCCTGTTTTTGTAGCTTCTTTTGTTCCAATCCAGGCAATTACTATTAGCAATTCAACGTCCTTATTATGTAAGAGCACAATACCATAAACTTATTGCTTTCGTGTGTGAGCTACATGCAATATTAAAAACGTCTTGATTAGGGGGATTGATTTCAATTTAACGGAATTGATTTTGGTTAATTTTACGATTTCGTTTGCGTGACCTCGTCCGGCAATAACCTAATAAAATCATCCAACGGGGGCCCTCCCCCGTTGACTAAATACTAATCACATTTTATTGGCCAGTTGGTAATTTTTTTCCGATTCGAAGCTCTTGAAGGTTTGCTGTAATTTAACCGAAAATTGATTGTTTTCTATGGAAACTTTTGCAAAGGTATAGGAGTAAGGTGCTAGAAGTTATGTAATTCGATTAAAGTTGAAACTTTTAAAACTGATTTTTATTTTGTTTGACAACTTAATAAATAGTGAGGTAGTAGTGGACCGATGACCCAAGATTTGGCCATGAAATAAAAGAAGAAGAAATTAGTGACATTCGTCTAAAACTACTTTTTTACGACATAATGTCATTTTGTTTACATTTTTTCTACACCATTCGGGTTAAATACGTTGTTGCTCTGAATTTGATATATGGAATGAAGAACCGTTGTAATGCAGCAGTGTGTGAATGCAAACACGAGAGAGATCGCGTGCGCGCGCACAATATCGCGGCGAGCTCCACACAACCCCGTATTTTAACAACTGTCCTAATACATCTTGCAATGTTGTTTTTAACTGTTTTTGCCACATTACTGTTTATTCTTTTTTGTGTTTACTTTTCATTTTTGTATTAACTTTTTGTTCGATGTATTCTATCGTAGCGAACACGTTTAACTTATGATTGATTGATCAGTAAAAGTATACTTATCATGTTACAATATTCAGTCTACTTTATGATAGACATATTTTCAGTGATTGCGTTGCTAGCTTAAGATTCATAGGCTATCTCATTGCATGTAAATTTATCTGTGTGACCGAGTAGTCAGCCAAAATTTTGTTAAAGTTTAAAAGTATTCAACGAATTGGATCGATTTTTTTCTTCATTTCAGGTGCCTGTCAATGAAAGCGCCAGACAGGTATGTCGCTAGTCGCTCGCGCCGCGCGTTCGATTTCGTTCGGCCGGGTTCGGTTGCGTTCGGAAACGTTCGGGCAGGCTCGGCCGCTGTCGCTCGAAGGCTAAGGGGGTAGCCTGGAAGACCACACTACACACCCGCAACGCAGGATTATTATGCACAGTATTATTTTTCCTAAAAAAAATGCTTATTGGTGTGTTTTCTTTTAATTGTTTTGAAACATTATTTTTATTCAAATCTTCATGCAATCTCTTCAAGGTAGGTTCATTTCATTTACCATCAAAGTTTCAACCCGATATACTTAATTATCACTCTATTATTTTCTTGAATGCCTGATTGAACCGTGAATCTTTTTACACGTTCCGTTGCCTTTGTTCAGTGGTGTGATTATTTTACTGTATTATTGTGGGTGAAATGTTAGTTGTCGTTGTTTTGGTTCCAGGTTACACCCTAGTTCTATTGAGATTCCCAATCAAATCACAGATAAATTTACAAGTATATTAGATAAATGTATACTGAATGCGATAGTCGTTTATGTTTAGTTGTTTAAGCATGGTTGTGTGGTATACAGTTTTTTATTTATTGAGAATCGTGGCTGCGCTTCGTGTTTGGTAAGTTATTAGAATAAGTTGTCATTTAATTGTAAATCAATCCCAATTTTGAGATATTTTAAAGTAATAAAACATTGTTATGGTTAATTAATATAATTTCAGAATTTAATACCTAACAAAAATCAAATAGAATAGCAGGATTTAAATAAAACGCTCCTAGTGGTGATTTCTGCATCTGTCTCTCTCAGCAATTACGCATGACCGATAACGAGACCCGAAATAGTTCCAATGACAAACTCGTGATGATCATCATCAAATCGTAAGGGATTTAACGCCTCTGTTGGCACGCTTCTTTTGTTGGCGTCATAAAGCCGGCCATTAAAATGTTTGATAAAACGTTGGGCCAACAAAAAGAGACGGCGGCTACCGTGGGCTCCCCACCGCGCGACCTCATTGAGGACGGAGCCACGCTGAGGTCCTACAAAGGGAACACAAAGCTGAATATTTGCTTCAATGTTTTCGTTGATATTGCACATTCTGAGTGGTCTCAATTGCATACGATGACAAAAATTTTTGCATCTGTTCCAAATGGTCGAAACTAAAGTGCATGAGAGCATGACTTGGTGGTTATTAGCTCTTTGTAAAAAATATGCACAACGTAGGTTTTCGTCTACCATTTAAATAAAGGATTTTACGTTATTTATCAAACCTTTTTAATGAAAATAACATTAAAATCGTAACAAAATAACTGAATATTCTATATCGTTAAGTAAGGTAGGTAAGTGCTCTACCTTTACGTTGTAGTTGTTGTTCAATCAATAAATTTGTTATTTTATTTTCAATATTGCTATGGTAAATTAAAGAGTATAACCGTAGTACTTAAGTTCATAATTAATTTAGGATTTTACGTACAACTATTATTTTCCTTGTTTTCACAGAGAGCTGCCATTAACATTTTACTCTTGAGATGGTAAGATATTTTTTATGAAATAAATAAAATAAAATGACACATTTAATTATATGAAAATATAAAAAATTCTCATCACATTTCAATGGGACTGGACAAAACAAAATAAAACTGGATTGGCTCCTATTGCTTTTTTGTTTTAATAATCCGGGACAGCATTCATAAGCGCCTTATGGTAAAAAATCAGACGCATTGAAATAATCCTTAAGATAACTCAAAAATGTTTGATTCGTAGCTTCTCTCATTGAGATTATTCAAGTTAAAGACGAAAGGTAGATCTTAATTAATCAGTTGACAGTTTTTATACACTTAAAGACAGCTCTACATTGTCATCACAAAATTCTTAAACCGAAACAAAATAACCCGCCCTATTTCAATTAGGGTGATACTCTTATTCTCAAATAACAGTACCTACCTGCGAGCGAGTAAACAAAACACCTACTAAAGCGAATGTTTTCAGCAGAACGTACAGCAATCACAACAAAGGATCAGTTTACATTCTAACGCCTTTTAAACTAACAAAGGAATTCAAATAAACACTAAATTGTTAACCCTTTGACCGTCCGTGGGCAATTTTCACTTTGGAAAATGGAATAGAAATGATTTTGCAAAGGGTCCCGCCCTGACACCCGTGGTCTCATGCGATTTATCTTTAAGTCACTCTACATTTTATTTCGAATAGTATGTTTTCATACCAAGACGACCGTCTGGTGTAGGTAGTAGGTCGCGCTCCGAACTACAAACCCAGCGGTTGCGGGTTCGTATCTTGCAACGGGAAAATGTTTGTGTGATCAGAACGAGCATTTCTACCTAAGTCATGGATGTTTATTAAAGTATGTAAGTAGTCGCCATAGTACAAGGTTTGCTTAGTTTGGGGCTAGGTGTCATTGTGAAAACAATTTATTAAGCTTTTATTATTAGGTATTAATCATCCTTTACATCGATTTTATCGACTTTTTTCAATCTAATTATAACCAAAACCTAAAAATCAAGCAGGCTACCTCTAGGTTGTCTGCTAAACATTTAATTCGTTAGATAAGTAGGTAGTTAATTATTTTACATTACCTAGCATAAAAAGGCAAAACCTAAAGAATATAAAACTTTCGCTCTTTTGTTTTGTTTCACCATTACCACTTACATACCTGCATGGTGTTAAGTTAATTAAGAAAAAAATTTTGTTGGTCGTTCTTGTTTTGAAAATAATTTACTTTTTCTACGGGGCGGGAAATATTTTAATATTTCATAATAAATTACAAGTGTTTCTGGTAATTATTGATCCTTTGAAGCCTAGTGAAATACATTTATAAGATTTTCTCGATATGTTTAGTAATAAGACGTTCTGATTTCATGTAATGTGAAATTTGTCGAATGATGTCGAAATAGAGCCCACCGCGTTAGGGTGTGCTTATTGCGGAATCGAGGAGGTGTCCGTCTGTGTCGTTTCACTTTGCCTCGGTGACGCGATTCTCTTTGTGCAGATCGGTGTGTTTATTTACGTTTTTCTTTTTTTAGATTGTACCGTTATGGAACACATTTAAAAATAATATTTTTTTAATCCTGCCGCTTATTTACTTTACTTTATTTTTATTTTTTTATTTTATTTTTATTCAGGAAATCAACGGCGATACATTGCTTTACTTACTTTGATTTGATTGACTACTTTGTGAAAATCATTTAGATAGTGAACAATGTAATAAAAGTTGAATACGACCGCATGGTCTTATTTCATTTGGTTTTGGGTCGGCTCTCCTCGTCATTCTGCGCCAGAAATATATTATCTGTGGTCGTCAAAACGTCAACTTGAACTTAAAAAATTACAATTGACTGATGTAGATAAGTAAGTCCTTGCCTTCATTTCAAAAGATAATAAAAAACATTTTTTTTTGCCTGTTTATAACTCCCTACTAATAACAAAGTTATTTAATCAGAAAATATATTCCCCATCCATACTAATCTTTCATCCGTTAGAAGGTGTGGTCACATCTCAATGTCAATCGGCTTTGGGCTTTGATATGCCGCCCCCGCGCTGTGCGCTCACGCCGATATGAACAATAGGTATACTCTAACGCTTTTCTTGACGATTCATTGTTTTCCAACACAACCACAACCACGAACTTCTATTGTCATTAGACATAGAGTCCAGTTTTCCAAGAGCAAATATTTATACCAGCAAATAACATACTTTTATTCCTAATGATTTTTTTCTGTGTGTCTATTAAAATACAGACTAAAATCGTGTGACAATTCAAATCCTCATACAAAATGAATACAATTTGACACACTATTGTAGTATTCAAATGTGATTGGTCAAAACGGCTGTAGACAATTAAATTGATTCATTTCGGTTACTGCTATAAATTGAAGGCTGCTTTATGACTATAAAACCGGTGACTAAGTATAAATATACATATAGTTTTTGTTAGTAAGTAATAAATTTTAAACATGGACTAATATCTTTACACAGAAATAAATAAGGTATTTCTGTGTGAAGATATTATTTAGATAGGTAGCTAAAAAATAAATAAAAACCAGAAAATGTTACTGCTAAGCTATTATTGAACGATCTATCAATTATTAGTACCCTCACTCGGAGGTGTAAACATGTGCATCATGCGAAAATTCTTGTGTTTAATGAGCCCCCTTGCCAATTATGTCACGAGTGGCCGGTGCGTTGATCAGCCAGTAACCGCACTCACCCACTTGTGCGGGCAGCCGTGATGACAAACGGAACGTGAACTTTCCCTCTCGTCAGCATCCCAACTGTTGACTGTCCTCTGAACCACGAGGGCAAGTCCTGTGCACCATTCGCTCTTAGGGCCGAACACCGACAGAAAAACATTCACTCAGTAATGCCAATGGTCCAGAATGAGATGAGAGAGATGAGAGACAAAAATAACGCACAATTATATTAGGAAATTGAATTAATGATCTGAACAAACGACGAACTTGATAAACTTTTACAATGTGCAAATGATTTGGTTATTCAGATACTCTTGCAGAAAGCAAATATTTCAAAGCGTCTAAGACAAATGAATCTATAAAATTAATTGGACAAGTAATCGAAAACTCAGAAAGAATTTCTTCATCTCTGTTGTGGGGGAGCGGGAAACAAATGAGGGGCGGACATTGAATTATTCGATTTCCTTATTTGCACCAATCAATATCTTATAAGGGTATTCGATATCATGGCAAGGCGGAAGTTATTTGGCAAATGACAAGACACATTAGAGTTTGATTAGCATGACCATATTGCGATCAACAAAAAGAAAAATATACTCACGATTAAGTGTTTAATCGATTAAGTATGATTTAAATTGAAAAACTTGATCTCGTTTTTGGGTATGTTATTTGTTGGAGTCGATTGGAAGTCGATGTAAGTAATTAACATCAGGTGCAAGGTTGCAAATAACTAAATTTCAAGTAATCCCTCTCTAAACAGTTAAAGGGTGGCGTCGCTTGGAGCAGCGCGGCGGTGGCGGCAGCAAGCGGCGGTTGCAGACGGCATATTAGCTGATATAATTGCATTTGCTACCGAGCTCGCTGACGTTTCCAACAGCGTATCCACAGCTCGATCTTATAGACAATCGAGTTACCAACAGAAACCACCCCCTGAAATAAGTTCCGTTGATGACAATATTTCCCAACTTGATGGGTTTCTTACTATCTTCAAGAGGTTGTTAAAGAGTAAAGTGAAGTATCAATTTGAGAAACGCGACTGAAAATAAATCTCATAATGCCAAATCTGATTAATTAACAAAGATACTCGTCCAAAATAAGCTCATATTAAATTTTCTCCGTAATACTGACGGGTACTTATTTAATTCCGGATATAAAATTTCTGTGATTGAGCTCCGGCGGGTGGAGCTGAGGGGCGTGAATTCCAACAAAATTAGCACCAGGGGTCGAAATAAAAAAAGCGAAGAAAAAATTTAATGAACAGGAAAATGCTCCTTTTTGCAGCTATTCCATCTATTTATCTACATCGGGATGCCCATTACCTTGCTAAGAGAAAAGTTTACATTTTTAATTTAATGATTCCACTTTGTGGAAGTTGGGCGGGTTTCGGCGAGATCTTAATTTGGGGATTTCTGAGGCGTCTCGTTTTGTAAATATTATTCCTTTAATAAGACCTCACGTCGAGGGGGTGCCTACTGAACTCCGTGATTACGACTCTCTTTGCGAGCTTCATTTTGGACCTCGTCATTTTGATTGGCGCTAATGAAATTTTTCCTACTCCCGTGTGCTATTTTCTTGTTCTTGACAGAATAATTTTCATGGAACATGAATCGTTTTTCGTCGTCACTGGCACACCCTACCGGCAGCGTTTACTGATGTAATTCGAGACATCTGAGACGATTTTTGTTGTCATGTTAATTTACATTTTTCACTTTTGCTAATGCAATTTCTTATCTCTTTCCTGTTTGGAGTGCGTGTCCCATCTGTAGCAAAATTTCTAAATAGTCAAGTCCCAGCTGCGTTTGCGTCGACGATGACGTTTGGCTTTTAGCGGGTGTTTTAAAATTGAATATTTGATGGCGCGTTCCCTTATGACGAATCCTCGCGGGCGGAAAGTACCCGATCCGTGGCAGATAATTTTTTGAATGTCTCTGTTAACGACCGCAACCATTACCCTTAATCCCCGTGCAACACTCGACACTGCTCATTTATATTTCATCCATTTATGCTCTGGATTGTTTTCGTAAGTGCTCTGGTAAGTAACTCGGTAAATTTGTGCACAAGAAAATTGGTATTTCAACACGCCCGTAAAGTTACAGTACTAGGAATTCATATATACCCTTTGCGGCAACTTACTAATATGATTTAATGGGTGTTTTCTAAAGTAGGGCAAATATACCTATAGAAAAGTAGTTTGAAAATACGATTACACAAACATTGTAAAGAATTTAAACGAAATTTTAATTTAGCTTAGACATTAATTAATAAAAAACATCATAACATGAGCACTGACCTTTTTAAGATAAGAATCTTCTCGCTGTTGTCTTGGAGCTTTAGTATCCAATAAAAATAAAGACAATACAAATCGAATGGATTCCCATCAAAATCTAATACATCAGCTTTTACCTTATCTATTAGATGATTGTACAGCACTCGTATGTTCCCATTATAAATACAAATGGTTACAGCTTAGTGCCTTTCTAATTACGTAGATAAGCGACTTCAATAACGGTCGGTTTTATCACATTCATATGTTTTGAATCTAATTGGAATTTCGCATGTAGATATGCTCACTCTTTATTAGTCGATATTATGTTTGCTTTCTGATATTGATGGTTGTATTTCATATGTATCGATTCGAGTTGTAATGAAAATATGTTCAGCCAGTAGCGTTCGAATAATGAAAAAGTAACTATTTCTGTTTTTATCATTTTTATCATCTTTTTAAATAACTAAGATTCAATCATTAAATCCAATTGATATTTTATTACTAACGACTCGCCCTGGTTTCGCGCGTAAAGATTTTTCGTGGATCGGTCTACCTATCAGCAAAATCCATATCAAAATCCCTACAGTAGTTTTAGGGATTAGCTTAGTGAGACAATGAAAACGGATGACAGAAAAAAGCGGCGAGGGATTTTAATTTATAATTTAAAGCTTTGATAACGAAAATGAAAATGGGTCAAAATTATCACTAAAAATGATTTAGTAATCATCTTTGACCATTTTTATATAGGGGCATGTTCCAATTTGTCAAAACTTTAACCACATTAATACATTAGAACGCCAAATTTGCATTTAAACGTCTACGATAGAAAGATAATTTACTAAATTACAGTTATTTTAATATAAATTATAGCTGGCGTTTACGTACCCGGGTCGATAGGGGTCGGTTTTTTTCTAAAACATCTGTTGTGTGCATCGTATGAGTTTTTTGTTATTTTAAAAGGAGACATGATGGATCAGTTTCAACACGTATTCTTCGGTGCCTTTGTTGTTTGCTTTATGGCTTTGTAATGTGTTTCTTTGTTTGTTCAGTATGTTGCAGTCGCCTTCAGAGCTGCGTAAAGCGGCCACGACAGACTAAGGCATAGGATGACCGTGGAAAAACTTTATGATAAGGCAAATAGGTGCGCAAATTAAATACTAATAAAACTCATATAAATTAACAAAATAAGTTGTTTATTATAAATTTTATTCGTGCTTAGATAAGTAGGTAGATAGATAGATACATTTTATTGCACACCATACGAAGAAGTTACAGTTGATGTTTACAGAAAGGTGTAAGCATGGGCGCAAACGTGGACACTTTTGTGTCTTGTTTCAAAAACAAGCTACCGATTAATATTTGATTTCAATAGAACCAGTATGAAATCATCTACTCTCCGCATACGTAAACATTTCTTGTGTCCAGTTGCTTCCAGTTAACAAATCAAAAAGTGTTCGGTGTCGGCAACTGGAAACTAAAAGTGTCCAGATTTGCGCGGCGCTTAAATTTAGGCGGTCTTATCGCTAAGTAATTGAGTATTTGGAAATTATGAAAAATATAACGTTATGTAATAGCTTTGTCCGTAACTTCTTCGCTTAGAAAAAAAGTGTAAAGCTTGTCACATAGTTTGGTAATTGTTGCCCTAAATAAATAGACAACTATGTAAACATAAAAATACAGGTTTTCAAATACTAATAGTAATAATAGGTTTAAAAAAAACGTAAACTTTTTTGTTTACAAAAAGTCTTTAGAACTTATACTCGAAATTCAATTACGTGCAGATTATCGGATAAAATGTTTTTACATTAATAATACCTACTTTTGAAGGCGACATTGCACAAAAGATGGAAAAAAGTATAATCACAAGCGACTTTTGTGTGGCTAAGTGTGAGTGTCTCGGTGTTTCGAGAGCTTTTAAAAACCACTGTTGCGTGTTTTTGGGACACGATTTAGTGCAGATTGCCGGCGTCGAGTAAAGACTAATCTTATCTTTGAAATAGGAAAAAATCTGTGTTTCGTCGGGATTCTTTTCAATGGTGGGACCATGTGACACGAAATAGGAATTTCAACCGTAAAAAGAGGTCAAATACAAATTCGTTTGGTAATCGCATCGCAAAATATGCTTTTTATGTTTTTTTTTATTCATTTGTGGATAAAAAAAAAGATTTCGGCATTTAAACCAGACGCACGACTCAAGTTGTTGTACTCGTATCTTGGCTAATAAATAAAATAGGCGTTTTAATAAGAGACAAACCGTTAATTATTTTAAATAAAAAAAGAGAAACACAAACAAAAGTACCTAGTAGAAATACAGAACTCACATTATCAAAAAATAAAAAAAAACAATCCAATACGTACACAAACTATTATAACGATGAATCACTTTTATAATAATAAGTAATTAAACAACGTTGCGAGGGAAATCCATCAAACTAATTTAATTCAAAACGTATCCATTTCCTTTTCGCAAACAAAATAATAAAGGCGCATTTATAGCGGTTACAGAGAGGCGAAAGTGTATTGCATTGAAGTATAGAAAAAAAGAAACTGGGGTTTTGATTGATCACCGACTCGGGCGTTTTTTGTGTGAAATTAAAAACATGGACCCGGGCATGCGTTGGATTAAACTGGAATTCGGTCCCAGAAATAATATAGCTCGATTCCAGACCCTTGCGATTGGAGCCAAAAATTTTGAAGTAATTTATTTTCGCGGGACACGCACAAGAAATAGCTTCAACATGAGCCCTACTTTGTTACCTAACCTATCAAGTTCACGCAACTAGACTATATGTAATGGATTTCATAATCACATCATACAATATGTACTATTATAGTTAATATGCTTTAAACATCATAGTTTCAAAGATTTTAAAATATTCGATTTTATAATTATTATTATGAGTTTTACCTCTACAACTTTACATTTAGGCAAATAGTTTGTTTTGTTAAGTTTTGAAAGCAGATGTACTTTTAATCACACAAGTAGGTAAGTACCTACGAGCAACTTTCGTTCTGATTTGTAATTGTGGGAACTCCAGGTAAACATGTGGTTTGTTTATTTAAAAAATACCAATCTCATTTGATGATGAACAATCTTGATAAAATTCTAGTTTACGAGCATACAAGTTGTAGCTATTCGTATTAATGTTCACACAGACATCTAAATGTATTTAAATGAACAGAAAATCGCATCAACGCACCGACCTCAAGTGTGCCACAATCGGGTAATTAAGCCATCTATAATATATTAACATTATGCATAGTATATTCGCGTGAGTCGTAATGTCGGCGGGGAGATGTGTAACACCCAATACCGCAAAGGTAAAACGTAATAATAGAAGCTATTTGAAGGTTTATGAACGATCAAAATTGCAGGAGCACGTGTATAAAATACACTTTGCAAAGTAGATTTAAATTTTAATACAAAGCTTTGAGTAGAGGGTTGTAATGTCTTGCCGTTGGAAACGGATGGAACTGCTCGCGCTGTTCACAATTTTCTAGTGAAAGATTTTATATTTACTACTATGCACATAAGTTTGCTTCAGTTTTAATTGTTTGTTGGCTTGGTTTGATTTCAATCAAAACAATAATGATCACACAGTTATAAGGTATCGATGCAATGCTATGCGGAAAATGGTCGATTTTTATTAAATACTACATTACAAAATTACTGCAATCACAATTTAAGTAGAACAAGAATTATTCTTTGTAATTTATTTACATACACGTATTATAATTGCTTGAGCGAATGTGACGTCACGAAGCGAGGCGGGAAATGGAAATTGAGAGCGCATCACGGCTGGCATATCCACGCTAAGTGTTTGGGGCTCGAGACTCAGGTGTCGACTGCGGCCGATTCCACAAGACAATGCTTAATAATTTCATTTCGCCATTACGGCGGCCATCTTTGCCAGTCGCACAGTTAGAGGGCATCGGCGCACCCCTCCACAGCAATTTGCATTGTAACTCGGACCACGTAGAGGCCCTAACTGCCATACCACCACCTCCTAACTCTTGAATATATAATTTTGTTGCTTTTATTAACAGCGACTTTGCGTGGGAATTGGCGATAGCCTTCCGCGGCGACTGTTTATTGTGGACGATAACTTGCTAGATTTATTTTATAGTGGAGGAGACTTTGTCCTGGACGCAAGGGTTGGTTGGCCCGGACGCTTTTATACCGCCAATAAAGAGGCCGATGCATGTGCCCATTAAAATATTTGCTGGATTTATTTGACAGCATGCTTGTTTTGTTGAAATGTTTATTGGATACCATAATTACATTGTTGCGAAATTAAGCACTGAATCATATTGCTGCTTGATTGCAATCTTAAAATACGCTCATATGGTCAGTTTTTATTGGCATTCTAAACAGAGAAAACGATCAATTTTTAATCGTAATAAATTTCAATCTTCTTGGCCTATTCCTTAGTATGCCTTTGACGGTAAGTAAAGCGCTCTATGAAAAGCCTATTATGTTGCTAAACTACGATTATGTGGTACTCTTTCCATTAAATCAAAGCAAATGTAACGGAAATAAAGGGGAAGTAATCAAACAAACAGCAGGACGATAATAATAAATGTAACCTTAATTGCTTTTCCGACCGGCCGTAATGTAAAAGTTAGCAAGACTTAAAACTTTCTGGTGGAGCCTATAAATTAATGTGTTTGTATGTCTCCGCCATTTGAGATCGTTTTACAACCCCTGAGTTTAAAAGGAGTTCCAAATTCTTATTGAATCGTCAATTTGTTATTTGCTCAGTCGATTTCTAAATTTCGTTTAGCATGTTTATTTTAGAAAGTTCGGCTTTTCTACATGCAATATGATTAAGCATGTTTTTTTAATTCTCCTACATTTTTATTAAGTTAATATCCACATATTTGATTCCATGATCATTATTCAATTATTATAATTTTGATAAATGTCTGGTGCATACTCCATTTGTAAACATTGTACTTTAGCGTAGTAATGCGAAAAACCGGTTACAAGTCATTGAAGCAAGGATTCATTCATTTTTCGTGAATTGGATTACTGATGGCCAACATGCCAGATTGATTGGTTGTTTGCACTGGGAAGACCTGGATCTAACAAGTAACCAATTCAAAGTAGGTGGTTTGTGTTATACTCATTTTCATGAAATACCCACCCTACCAGTGGGGTACTATGTCTATTGCAAATAAGATATGGAAAACAAATATTGAAAAAATTGATTTCATATTTCTATGAAAAAACTTTTACTGTGGTTACTTAAAAGACGAAGGCCACGACGCGGAATGAACTGTGCCTCTAATTCTAATGGCGACTTTTAGGGGAATGCGTAATTCCATTTCATGTTGCCAACTCTTTAGGGTCGTATCGACGTTAATAACTTCGGAAAGGTTTCTCGCGGGGTTATTCTAAATGCCGACTTCATTGTTGACTTGCGAAGCTTCAGTAAACTTTGAAGCTAACTTCTTTACGCTTTCGATACTTTGATATTATTGTCCCTGCGATAAAGAATTATTTTCTTTTGTTTTTTTTTCTAATTGCCTAACAGGCATCATACATAATAAAATGATATTAAAAAGCCTGCAAACCATTATTACTTAATCTGGGGGCACGGTAGTGCCCTTGCCAAGACGAGCCAACTAGCCAAGCGAAGCGCAAGGGAACTACCAACTTTTTCTCGAAGCCATTCGTCGTTTTTTGAACCCATATAACATCAGTTTGGGTTATACCAGATAAATAAAATTCTTGAGGTATTATGTCAATAGTGGATTCATTAAACATATAAAGTTTCAATTGCGTAGCTCTTATACTTAAGGTTTTATTGGTATCTAAAAAACCCCGATTTTGTCACTGACTCACTGATGATAATCAGAATTCTTAGGGTACTTCCTGAAGACTTGATGAAGGGACTTCTTGTTATAATTATTAAATACTTATTTCAGGGTATTAGTAAATTATATTTTGTTATGTTATATTTTGACATGGATAAAAATAAATACTAATTTAATTCATAGGCTTAAGTACAAAAGTCTAAAGCTTTATTGCGAGAGGTTCGTTTGATAAGTTTGATTTTTAACACCACATGTGCTTTAAAAAAATGTACTCGTAAGTGAGAAAGATATCAAAACTCTCGATCGACGTGTGTGTCATCCCCTTTCCCACAGTTGCGTGTCATTATGTCTGAAGTGCGAGCGACCTTCATAGGGGCGTCTTGTGCGAGGACGTCCATACTTGCACACTTGCACAGCCTTTGTGCCACCACGTGTAAGTTTACACCACGGAGCAACACGTGTTAGGCCTACCTCAATTATGAGTTGCATCGAATGCTTTTGATTTTATGTAAGCCTTGAGGAAATGCCGCTTTGGGCTCTATGTCGGCTAAAGGAGGTAGGCACTGGTCCTAATGAAATTAATATAAATTGACACATTTTGGTTTATATTTCGATATTCACAATGTTGGCCAAGTATACTAGTGGAAAAAATATTTTAAACCAAAAGAAAAAAATACTTGATCTTTTCTTCTGTATTTATATCGTTTACGTCAAAAAGGAAATGCATTATTTGTTTTGTTAAACATCGACGTAATCTTTCGCTCAAGAGGATAGACGGAGAATGCGTCGATAAAAACATGAAGTTCAATTAATCTCCCTTAAACTGGGTTTCAAAAATTGGATTAGCTGAAAATTCCTATGAATTTATCTCAAAGATACTTCTCTCAGTGGATCTGCGAACCCGTTCGATTCGAGTGGAAAGCTAATCGCACCGCGTCGCGTCGTTCGCGCGTTATAATTAGTACAAATTGTCGGCTCCAATCCGCTGTTTGCAGGCCTGTGAACGTTTAGACAAACCAATGCCATAAATGGAAAAATATTGCAAATATGAAGATTACTCACAAGTGTTCAGTGAGAAAGGAGAGGGTAACCTCAGTATAGATTTACAATCCCATTCTTAACCTTGTTGTACAAGATATCAATTAAGCTTAAACTAAAAATAAAGTAGATTATTGTTGTTGTAAGCGACTCGTATTAAACGAGGTAAACTCAAGTAAACATATATTTAAATTTGGTTTTACTCACGCAAACATAAAATGGCATACCTATGCTCTCGGAATTTTACTTACCCTTATTCTTGTGAACGTGTATTTTTTCTATATTAGCTTTACATATTCATGTACGAGTATAAAGCCCATTAGCAATGGACAGGTTACAGATTATTGGAACTCGATCGAGATTAAGGCAGCAAAAACTTTTATAATTTAGTAAACACATATGAGTAATAATATATCGGACATTACTTAAAATATGATAGATTTTATTTAAGATTCTCATCACACTTAGGAATAATCTAATATGGTTTATGTATAGCTAATTCAGATACTAATAATTTCCTTGTTATGCAATACTTAATCATAGAGTGCCCGGTAAAAACATGAGCTCGTCTAAAATCTTACTTTTGCTTGCATTCGTAGCTAGAAAATTTTAATTTTTTAATCCAGTTAACGTCATGTTATGTTCTGGTATATTTTTTTATAAAGTGGCCTACAGTTGAAATAATCACTTCAGATTTAACTGCTTTTTAGTGTATTACGTATATTTTAGTAATATAAGTATGATGAAAGTTAGAAAAATCATAATTATGATATAAAGGTGTTCCCAAGTCGATTTTATGATTAAATTCTGATTTTAAAGTCAAACGTCATTTTTTTTTAAGTAAGTCTACTTTTTTGAAATTATTATTTTGTACTCTTGAGTATAAAAAACCTGCAAAATTACATAACATACAGCTACCCTAAGGCTGCTGTATTTTATTTTATTTTGCAGGTTTCAATAAGCCTGTTACACAAAAGTGTAAACATGTAAGATTCCTAAGTTATATTTGGTAACAATGTGTGTGTTATTAAAAAAAAACACGCATTCAACACAACACACAACAACACAAACACAAAGCGTCACTATTTTTTGGTTTTAAAATTCTAATTACATATATATAAAATTATTGTATTATTTTAGATAGTGACGATTTAGTGCTTTAATAAAGTAGCCACCGAAATAGATCTGCAAATATGTTTTTGGTCTTTCCTCATATTTTTTTATGCCATGTCTAAACATCTCTCGCTCTGTCGCCGGCCATGGCATCCAGTAATCTCGCGAGCTAATAGATTCGATAATTCATCGCGACGCGCGCGCAATCGATACGACGATTGATGGTGCTCGAAAATCGACACATTCTCTATATTATTCGTTCCAACGCAATGTCGAAAAATTACTGACACTTAGATTCACTCAGAAGACGTTTCCTCTCGAATTCGAGTAGGTACGGCATAAATCTTAAATATCATTTTGTGTTATGATTTTACGATAATATGTGAGCCTTGATGAATTAGTTTATATTACTAGCAGTAGTTAGCAGTGAATAACGATACATAAAATATAGTTGTATAATAATGTTAAGTGTATTGACCCTAGGCAATTCATACCTAGATCAGATTAATTTTATCGATTCAATGTCAACGAACTTTATATATTTTCTTCGGTTTCATAATGGTTGCGGTAACTCAACTCTACCGCTGACTTTCCTCAGTCCCATTAATAAATCGAGCTGTAACTGAATTGATTCCGAGGTGCTATTTTTTACTATTACCTTAAACACTGTTTAAAAATCTATTATACTTGCTGATTGTTTGAGATATATTTACGAGTAGTACCGATGTTCTACAACAGCGTCGGGTCACAATGTTTTAAAGCTGGAAAAGAAAAAACATTTATCCCTGCAAATGGCAACATTTGTTGGTAATGTCATTACGATTGTTTGTGACAGCGCGGGCACGTAGTCCTTGCAATAAAATGTGTAAAATAACTATTATTTACTCTATTTGTAGCTTAAAAGTTAGTGTTTAGAATGCTATTATACAGTTCTCTATGTGGATTGTGTTTACAATAAGGTTTATAGTGAATTTCAGCCAAAAATCAACAAGGGATGAGCGCCATAATCAGGCGCGGTTATGGTTTGTTTTTTAACGCTATATTAATGGAATCAACTTAAGTATTCATTAGTTCCAGTTACAGGTATGTACAATCAAATACTTTACTTCCTTTTGTGAATTATAGATATTCTCCTATGAAGGAATTACTTATGTACCTAACGTATAATTGATTGATAGAATCTAACCTAAAAGTCATTTTTAAATTATAATCTTGTTACTTTTTCTTCTAAAAAACTTAATAGAAGTTGAGAATGAAATACAGAGCTATCAAGTTTAAGCTCCAGTTCGCCCCAAAACTGAAGATACCTAGTAAATAAACAATTTATGAAAATAAGGAAAACTTAAGAAATTTAGAAAACAGCAAGATGAAGAAACCATGACACAAGTATGGAGACTCACATAGAAAATATTGAAGCAGCCTCCTCAGGCTTCAGTCTATATCAATGAAATTGAAGTGGAAACGCAATGGCTGGGTGTTGAGAAAACTTTACAAATTACCTACTGAAATAAACTTCAAACGCCTGGGTAGTATATACATAATGGGCAATAGACAATACCATGAAAATTGAGCCAATGCACCCATTATTTGACATCTAGCTCTATCACTTATCGGATAGACAGTATGTTGCTATACCATGAAAATGGAAATTGATCCAGTGCACCAATTAATTGCCATCTAGCGCTATCACAGTGCGGATAGACAGTATGTTGCAATATCAGGAAAACTGAAAATTGAGCCGGTGCACTAATGACCTGACATTAAGCGCTTTCACAAAGCGGGAAGACAGTATGACAGTATATGTTGCAATACCATGAAAATTAAATTTGAACAAGTACACAAAAAACAAATTATGGACAAACAAGCAGGCTCACTTGTTATATTAACTAACCTATTGCTATGCAATTAGTGTTATATTACATACATAACAAATGAAAAATCAAACAAATTATTTGAAATCTTGCACTGTAAGCTGATGTGATGATAGTATGAAACAATACTATATAAAATTGAAAAACCAATTGTACAAAATCAACACAACACTATAATATTACTATTGTCAGACAATAGTGCTAATATCTGATAAATACTATTACAAATAAACAAAGATGGTTTTAACTAGTTCCTAAGGGATTGGATGGAGATAGAAAATTCAAACCGGAATTATTGTGAAAAGCCCTTTACCTCAAGAAAGAAGGTTACAATAGAGATACAGATACTTACTTATCAAAGCTATGGATTACTTTACTAGCCATCTTATAAATCACAAATCTCTATTATAAAGTCTTAGCCATTGCGCTAATGAATCCATTGTTTGGTTCAAAACTCCAAAATAACCCTTTCTTGGTTTTTACCATAGTCAGATAATGAAGTTGCACTACTGAATAATTTATCAAGAAATTATATAACTAACCCAATCTTTTACTAATTAATTAGTATTTAAAGGTATTATTGCACTTATGCAATTCTTGGAAGAAATAAATAGTCCTGCAAAATTGCAGTGAAACAAGGATTTTGACAAGACAACGTTTATAAAATCCAGCTTGTGACAAATCAGATGCCATATTATCTGCTTATACTTCATGTCTAAAATTTTTTGCATAGAAATCCTTAAGGTTACAATTTATTAACCCTAATCCAAAGTTAATGCCACAAACAAATTGAAAAGTAAAGGTGTTATGGAAGTACCATAAAAACCCTTAAAATATTAGGCTTACATTATTTAATTAAATAATAACCTAGATATTCCAGATTCCTTTCCTTTACTTCATTGTGGTAAACAATGTAATGTACTAAGAATACCTATTTATAAATATGTACTTACATAAGTACCATTATTCAAAATAAGATACATTTTAAAACTATTGGGAACGCTTGATTTGTTCAGTCCTCCATCATAACGATATGAAATAAGTATAAGATGGACAAAAGTCTGTAAGATTAGTAATATGTATATAACTATTTATTTATTATTTATTAAGCCTTTTGTGCTGAGTCTTTTTCCAGTCAAGCCCAAGCTATATGTGTGGAACCATCTTTTCTTTGGCTGACCTTCTTCTGAATATCTTGTTATGATTAATTGAGGACTATAAAAAATTAATGTAATAAAACCTTATTAAGGTAGACTTCTGTAACCGCTGAATTAACATAAAGGCTATGTGATGATCATTTACCTAATACTAATTTAGTAATTTCAATAGATCTTTTGTTTTTTATATATTTATGATAATAAAATAAAATAACGCTGTGACCCCTATCACATGCTAAGGAACTGCTTCTAATCACAAAAGTTCTGATCATAAACTAACAAAATCATTATACCTATTCAATTTCTTAAAATTGAAATATCCCTTTTAAATTACCATTAAGACAGACATTTCTCAAAATTAAGAATAGATAAATTCACAATAAGAACATAGTAGGTACCCCTACATATGTACTTATTGTGATATACCAATAATCCTTTACCTTAAATACAATCTTAGAGATTACTTTTATTTCATTTAAGTCACTAAAACAGGAACAGTCTAATACCTGTTGTCCTGATAAAAATTACATAATGTCAGGGCTTGAACTTCCTTAAATATGACATATTGAAACTACATTTCTGAACAAAGTATTCTTGTAATTACTAATTACTAAAGAAGATGACAATCTTGACAATAATGTGTGATGGAAAATAATACATTAAGAATAATTGTACTTCAAATAATTAATTCATGTAGAAAACTTAATTTAAATCAATTAGGTATAAATAAAAAATATGGAAGTAAATTCCAAAAACAAAGCCTAGTAACCAGACATTTTAGTAGATACCATAATTAACCTGTACATGTAGAAACATGTCTCAGATAGAACCATTCCCTGTTGGTAAACACTTAACCCGTTGACTGCCCAATAACAGTCAATAAAAATAAGAGATGGGCAATATAGAGCTAAAACAGATGTCGAACTGATAAATACATTTAACGTATTCAATAATATTTTCTACCATAGCAAAAAAAAAAAAAAAAAAAAAAAAAAAAAAAAATTAAAAAAATTAACACATTCTTTCACATTATAACTTAATGTTACATTTATTAAAATTATGCCTACATTGCTGCATTCAAATAAAGCTATAACTGAGTCTGTTAAAGAACATATTTTTCTGTTAGTTTACAATATTATCAACTGATAAAATATTTGGTTTTATGATCCGATTATACGCTCTATCTTGCTAAATATAAAGCATAAGCTACCGTATTGAATTCAATCGATATTTTCAACCAAATTATGCAATATTATTTCCATAATATTAACATTCGGTAGCAATAAGGATGTATCTTAACTATGGTCATCCGTACAGCTGTGACCAAAATTGAGGTTTCTAGAACCCCGGTCACCCATCCATTTAGTGACCAAACCTGAGGTTGATCCAATAAGTGACTAAAGTGATTAAACTTGAAGTTGTTTGACCACGGTCACCCATTCATTAAGTGACTAGATTAAAAGTTGCATAATGCATAACGATTAATGTTTTTAACCAATTAAAAAAAAAAAAAAAAAAAAAAAAAAAAAAACTAACTATAAGGATGAACCCCCAACAATAACAAATATGCCAACTTAATTACATAGGTCAGTTACTTGGAATTTCCCGTACTGATTCTATAGATTACCGGCCTTAGCTGAGATAAAAAATAAAAGAATATAATAATTGATTGTTAACACGTTGAGCGCTACGCGGAGCCGCAAACAATAGATTTTCTATTGTGTCTAGTTTGTGGCAGTCAAAGACTTTTATCATTTAAAGTATAAATATTTTTAATCATTATTGCCACCTTTAGTAAAAATATTAATTGTAATCATACGCTAAGATATTATGATTGCGCACCTGCATTTTTTTTTTATAATATACTCCTTTCGTTATATTCATTTTAATCTTTTTATTTGTTTTTTTTTTGTTAGAACACTATTGAAATAAGTATTTACAGTACTTATAACAACATATTTGTCTTACAACCGGTCTTCAGGAACAATTGTTTTCGATGTTTAATCACTCAATTATGGAATTTGCTAACAATGGACATTGTTGTTATAATCAGATAATAAAATAAAAATATATTTACAAAAAAAAAAAAAAAAAAACGTGTGATGTAACACTATCGTAATAGACTAGTTATTATTTTGTGGCCTGGCTTGTGCAGTATATTATGTGAGACCTAAATGGAACGTAATTTTACTCTTGACGCATTCAGAATTTCAGACATTCTACGTGAATTCATTAGTTACTCAGCCTTAGCACTAAACTTAAAAGATATGATTAAATATAAGTACCTTTTTTTGTTTTGATTTGCCATCAAACGTCTCCGGATTGTACTTAGTTTTCAAAATGTTTTTTGGCATTTTCTAAACTAATAAGCAACTTATTCGCAACCGAACTTCAAACATCTACTCGTAAATATATCTCAAACAATCAGCAAGTATAATTATAAGATTAAACGAACTTACCTTAAGTGAAGTTCAATCTTAATTATACGCAGCTGATTGTTTGAGATATGACAGTCCCAAAAACCCACCCACTAATACTTTGTATTATCCCAGTATATTACAGGGTTGCTCATAAGGCTGTCTTTAAACGTAATGACATTACCAACAAATGTTGCCATTTGCAGGGATAAATGTTTTTTCTTTTCCAGCTTTAAAACATTGTGACCCGACGCTGTTGTAGAACATCGGTACTACTCGTAAATATATCTCAAACAATCAGCTGCGTATAATTAAGATTGAACTTCACTTAAGGTAAGTTCGTTTAATCTTATAATTATTGGGTCCCCTTTTTGTCGGTTTTCCCATCGCCGCGTACAAGTACCTACCTAATTTGAGTTGTGTCACTAAGCGATCGGATACGGTCCGGATTCTGAAGATACGAATTTTTGTAGTAACACCCGTTTCGTTGTGGTCACATTCCAATGGCTGCTTCGATGCGGGCTCAGGGCTGCCACCGACTCGTTTACAGCGATCAACTGTATTATTGTTTTTAAAAGGAAAGGCGTCTGAAATTAATTTCGTCTTGTATCCTAGTAAATCAAATTTTAATAATTCATAAATACCATTGGATGATAAGTAGGTTCGTAGGTATCTACGTCAATTTCGTATTTATTCGTGTTTTTTTTTGCGTTTGAATCAAACAGGTAACCCACAACTGCAAAATGATATAAATATGTAATACGGGGCATAAAGTTATAAACTTGTCGTTCCAATAGGCATCGAACCTTATTGGCATACCTAGAGTTGAAATTACTTAAAATTACGTTATTTTGGTGTACACCTATGAAATATATGCCAATCAACAAAGAAAATAATTATAACAACCAAATACTCTTTGACAAAATTTCGTTTCTTTGATCAGAATTTCAGTTTGATTATGTAAATAAAATAAATATTACTTATTCAAAGCGATTGCATGCAGCAGAAATGAGAATGTTAAGGTAGATGTGTAGGGTAACGAGAATGGACAAGATAAGGAATAAATATATTAGAGGAAGTATGAAAGCGGCACCTGTAGCAGAAAAGATACAAGGACACCGTTTGTTTTGACAAGGACACCGTTTGTCTTGGCATGGACATGTGATGAGAAGGGAAGAGAAGCACGTAACGAGGAGAAGTAGAAGACGACCTAAGAAGAGATGAATGGATTCTGTGAGGAGCGATATGACTGAGAAGGGAGTGAGTGACTCAATGACGAGTGACCGGATTGCATGAAAGGGAAAGACATACTGCGCCGACCCCAGATGACCTGAGAACAGGGTAGGCGAATGATGATGATGATGATTAAACTCAAATTATGAACATTTACGACATTTATATCATTGACGACATTTTGTCAAAGTGTATTTGTTGTTTGTAATTATTTTCTCTGTCGATTGACGTATATTTCATAGGTGTACCTACAGCAAACTAACGTAATTAATGGGTACTTGCCACTTTAGGTATGCCAGGCTCCATACAAAAAAGTTCGAAGTTTTTTTAAATTGCATAAGGTAGGAAGTTCATTCATGGGAAAATGTATTCGTATTTTTAATAAATTACTACAAGCTATTGCTGAACTGCCAGTATTTAAACTCAAATTACATGTTAAGATGATTTTAATGAAAAAGGGTTATTACACTGTTAGTAATTACATGATAAAAATGTGTGGATTTAAAACTGCTTAACTGCCACCAAAACTTGTAAAAATACTAATTTTAAAAGAGGCTGACAACATTGGACGAGTTTCTTGCGCTTCTTCTTCTCAGCACTTGCCCCGAAGCAGTGGCAGGGAAAAAATAATATTGGGACGTGTAAAAGTGCTGTTAGTAATGGCATATTTGCAAAAATAAATGTTTTTGATTTTGAACCTGAACCATCTGGGTAATCGGCCCACCGAGTGGAGGCCTACTCACGTGCTTTTCAGTCCGTAATCGCCACTCGTTTCTTCTTCCCTAGCAGTTGTCAGATTATGCTACGCGCATGTTATCTATCCGTGCTGGGACTTAGTTACACCAGTCCCACAACCTATCTTAATTTTGTACCTATCATTAGTTTGACTTCAAGCTTTTTTGTTAAATAAGAAGAATTCAATTATTTTGCGTTTCATGGTAAAATTATTCGCATCCAACTTAATCGTTGATCTTAAACGTTAATAAAATTAACAACAAAACCAAATTAGAGTGAGAAAATTACTTAGCTACCGGAGAGTCACAAACCGAATGCGGAATAAGCTACCGTTACTAATGACCGCCTGAAAAAGTGTCGGAATTGAATCCAAACATTTGTCTCCTAACGAATCGTGTCGCGTCGGCCGGCTCAAAGCGGCGTGATTCGGCAGTTCCGTTCCATTTTCGAATGCTCGCTGCCCATTCGTTCCCTCGGCTACGCCTACCCAATAAATTAGATGCCTTGCGTAACATACCGCATAGTTAGAAACTAATGAAATCCCGAAAAGATCTCAACCCATTTTCTTAACAACTTTTCCGAAAGAGCAAACGCCTTCAAAGATTTTACCCCGAGAAATAATTCCGCTAATAACGCTCCGCGCTCGCGCGGGTATGTTATGCAACCATAGGAATTTCATTAGATACACACGCGTTTGTTTGTTAAGGCGCTTTCCATTGCTAAAAGTTTCTTGAGGCGGGTATAATTCCTTTGTTTGTTCTCGGGGGTGGCGGGCGCGCCTCACCCACTACGTTTTCTAAGTCATCGGGTCCAATTATGCCCCTTTGTAGGTTTTGATATGTAAATTCGCGATTTTATTAAACAAACCGTGATGCCATTGGGGGGTAGTGAACCGGATTAATAGCTTCTTCAGATTTGTGTAATCGCTTTCTCATAAGACAATATTAGAGGTTGCACTAAGATTGATCCCTCTACGATGAGTAAAATTAAATTGGGCAAATATAGAATCCAATAGTACGAAACCACTGTTACTACTGCTTATGTATGCACCTTCATAATTAATACAAAAAGCATAGATAGATTGACCAAACATGCGGTTAATACTTACTAGAGAGTTTAATTGGTGTCATAATACTCACTCGATCAAGCCAAACAGTCTATAACTTCGGAGCATTTACATTTCCTATACTTTTATAGCTTCGTTGAATTGTCACGGGCACGGGTGGACAAATTAATCTGCACATAGAAACATAAAACGGACGTTACGGCCCAAACTACCCATTCGATTTAAGCTTAATTTTTACCCCAGCACTATTAATAATTTACACGGGATAACGCCAACGTTTGCGCCATATTACAACGCATAAATTAATAATGTCGCTCGCTTGTTTAACTGCGAATCAGATGAGTTTTATTGACAATTTTGTTGGGAAAGAGCAATTTGCGGAATGACCGCCCAGTGACGCCAAGTGGTCACCAAATAGGGGGATGCCATTTGAGGGGAGCGGGGAGTTATTGATGCTCAATTGTCAACTCGATGGTATGTTTACTGATATCGATATTAATGCGATTATAAAGGTAAGACCACAAATTCGGAAGGGCACGGCCAGTGCGGTTAAGTTTTTAAATTTTATTGCGTTGTTGAGACACCAATTTTATTTGTCTTTAAATCTGAATTTGCTTTATTACTTTATGTACCACTATTAACCTATACTATAGAAGACCTTACTTACATATCTAGAAAATAAATCGAGAAATTAATTTCAATTAGAGTTTTTAGAAAAAAATACATAATTAATATTCACAATAAACAGCAATATGATTTCTGTACTTATGTAAATTAATTCAATTAATTATAATATATGGGCACTTCAACATGTTTTCATTAATACTCAATTATTAAAATGATTGTATCTGTTTTTATTGGTTTAAAAAAACTAGCAAAGTTCATTCAGAATTAAAACTACTCTATAGTAGTTATTGATAAATAAAATAATAATCATTGAACTAAAATACAAACGTTTGTAATTAATCACGTACTGCTTGAGAATCTTCGTTGTGTCTTCTCGTCCAAAATACCTCAGTGCCTAAAGACGAATGTCTACGTGTCCAGCGTAGCATCCAGCCATCCATCCAGCGTGTGTTACCAGTGATAGAACGTATGGAACTGAAATGTGGCCTCTCACTATGAGCCTCATAAGAAAGCTCAAGGTCGCACAGCATGCTATGGAAAGGGCTATGCTCGGTGTTCCTTTGCGAGATAGAATCAGAAATGAGGAGACGAACATAATTCACTGACATAGCCCAATAGATTAGCAAGCTGAAGTGGCAGTGGGTGGGGCACATAGCCCATAGAACTGACGGCCGATGAGGCAGCAATGTTCTGAAATGGAGGCCACGTACCGGCAAGCGCAGTGTAGGACGTCCACCCACAAGGTGGACAGACGACCTGGTAAAGGTTGCGTGAAGCCGCTGAATGCAGGCTGCTTTCAACCGGCCAATCTGAAAGTAATAAGGAGAGGCCTATGTTCAGCAGTGGACGTCCTATGGCTGAAATGATGATGATGATGCTTGAAAATTGCAGGATTCAAATATTAACTATGTATAACTTCATGATGTCTATAATCAATGCCGGTCATCAAAGTGTTTTTTAAATTATGTCTGAATAAAAGATAAGCCTGATAAAGACTATGCGCCCAAATTTACGAATTATCCAGCTCATATCTAAGCAGAGGTTGTACTCGTACTATGGCGAGGACATAACGCGTATAAATACTTTAAAATATTAAATTTATATGACATCCGTGACTCAGCTACAAATGCTCGTGAGTCGTGACCATCACACAAATTCGTGCCCCTTGCGGGATCCGAACTGGTGTCCGCTGGCTTTGTGCTCGGACTACAAACCCCTAGTGACTTGACCAATAATGTAGTACTTATTTATGTAAGTACTTTTTTTTTTTAAAACTCTATATAGCAAAAACTTAAAAGATATACTTACAGTTGACAGTAAGTATTACGCTCATGCAAAAAATCATGTCAGCCTATTGAGGTCCACTGCTGGACATGAGTCTTACGTCAAAGAGAGCCAAATCTCTCGCTTTTTTCATCCAGCCACTGCCAGCCTTTTTCTTAAGGTCGTCGGTCCATCGAGCTGGGGGCGTCCTACACTACGTTGCCGAGACGGAGACCATAAATAAGTTTGAGACTTTGTCACTTTAGTATCATTTTGTTTAGTAGCTCGTTTCAGCTTATTAACAATAAACTGAAACAATGTGCACCCCACTATCGGCCACGATAGATGCAAATGTTTCTATTGCATTTAGTGTAACTCAATCCGCGCACAAATGCACACAATTGCGTTTGGGGTTGCGTTGAGTAGTTTCCACACTGGCGCTATTGCGCAAACTTACACGTCAGTGCTTCCTGTGCTTTATTATGTCAGTGGCATTATGCCAACTCGTATGACTCGGTGACAGTGGGAAACTTTGACAAAAATAATGTTAATAAGTTACAGACCTCTACTTTATTAAACAACAAACGACCAAAAAACTGAAAAATGTAAAGTTTTGTTTAATGCTTGCATTAGCTGTTACTGACATCAATAATTATGTTCTCGTAAATCTCAAGATAGCAGACATGACTTTATTTTATGTCAAATGTCTGCTGAGCAATAATAATTTGATTAACTATCTTAGCATTTTCTATAGTTCTATACTAATTTATGAAAGTAAAAAAAAGATAGAGAAGTAGAAGAGAAAAGATGAGAGGAAAGAGAAATTTCGAAGTTGATAAAGTTTTGAAAAATGAACTGCATTTTGGCATCCTTAAAGTCGTAATCGTTATTAGAGTTGTTATTATAGCCCTTACAGCGTTTTATACTATTACTTCTGTGGGAATTTTAACGTAATTAGCTGCAAATTATTGATGATTAATGAATAATTGATCGTCGATCCTAATCAGTAATTGATATATTTCTCTTGCTTAATGCTGGAGACTGTGGAATAACATCGACATTTGTCAGTAAAAGGAGGTTTCGGGAAGGTGGGAAGTTCTCTTTATTTCTATGATTTTTATATTTATCTACATAAGAATGAGATAAAAGTTGTAAAATGACGAATTACAATTTTGTTTCAAGCATATTTTCAGTTGGCATTATCAATAGTAGTTATATTTGAGTATATTTGAAAACATTATGTAATAAGTTAGTTACATCGTGATTTCAATTATATAACGCTATGACTATTACTTATACCTAATTTAGCTTACAAATTACTGTAGGTAGCACTATTTCTCAGAGAATGTGATTGCTTACTTGCTTGACGATAATAACAAACGAGGACACAGATTGATGTTAATCATTATTATCATTGATTTATATTATAATTCGAATTGATTTTGTCAGGTTGGTAAGCTTGTGTTTCTCAACTTGCTAATGTTTGATATTCATTCGGCGCAAATCTTTTTCCTTTTCATTTTTGTATCAGGTACGGTAGTTACCTATGACAACCTCCGTAGCCAAGAGGCCGGTAGTTACCCGGTGTACTTGGCATTGCCATCTCTGAGGTCCCGGGTTCGATTCTCGGTCGGGTCAATGTAGAAAACTAACTTTTCTACGTTGTCTGGGGCTAGGTGTTGTGGTACCGTCGTTGTTTCTATTCCACATCTCTATACTTACCACAAGTGCTTTAGCTACTTACCTTAGGATCAGAGCCATGTATGTGATTATGTCCAATATTTATTTATTTAATAAAGTCCTTCTAGTACATATATTTTGTGATACAATGGTCTAAAATTGACATAAAAAATTACCGACGGATAAATTTATGTTTACGTTTTTTACTTATTATTAACACTAACATAATGGTTTCTGTTTATACATTCGAAAATTTTGACTTACTATGTCCCTTGTCGCAAAACTGTCACTGGAAATTAACGTGAGCTTTTGTTATCATTCAATTTGATTGTGCCGTCGGCTGTTTTATTATTTTAATGAGCCTCAATTTTCAGGGATAATTGAATGTACGTCGCCGCTCCGATTATTATTTCATTCGATACCTACTGCCACAGTAGCGGGTGCAGCACTTAACGGAATTCGGACTACCTGCTATTATCGTATCTGGTTCTATTAATACAGTTTCGTAGTGGATTAGCGTGTTACAAAATTATTAGAAGCGGATTGTCAGTCTATTGGCCGGTATTTAGTTACGAAAATTATAGGATACGTGGTCACACCACGTAGATTATAGCTCAAACTGTGAAGAATTTTATGCTATATCAGTAAGTTATGTAAGTTTGATAATGGCTGCTTATTTTAACCATTAAACCTCCAAGAGTTATTTTTGTAACACGGAATTCGGAATCAATGATTTAAATGACTGGTAACGATAAGGTCACACTATATCAATAAGTTTGATTAATTAAATATTTTAGTATGCTGTACAAAATAATGTACAGACAACGGCAGGTCAACGTACCCAAAAAGTTAAAGGTCATTGAATTGATTTTCAACTTTATGTCCAACGTTTAGAGATCAATATCAATTAGGAAAATTTGACGTTTTGTGGTGGGTTGACGTGCTGTTGTCTGTACAAATTTTCTCAATTGATATTGATGTTTAAGTGTCTGACTTAAAGTTGAAAATCGATTCAATGATCAATCAATCGATCAAAATTCAAATTCAATTCAAATGACCTTTAACTTTTTGGTTAGGTTAATCTGCCGTTGACTGTACTAAGCACGTCATTTACACTTCTGGTTCATTATCTGATCATACCACATTGCGTCACATTGTTTGGCATATCATGTTTGGTTTACTCGAGAGGAGTAACTGGACTTAGTAAATTGTCATTTCGGCATCAGTTACCTACTGGATTCAAAGTACCAACCTAATTCACTTTTCTGTCTATTCTGACGCAGCGTGATCATTTAAAAATAAAATGCAATTGCAAAGTTTACACGGGACTGCGTTGAAACTAATGTTCATGGAACACGAGGTCAGCAGTAAGAGAGCACTGGACTTCAATTCTAAAGTGACAAGTTACTACTATCGTTTTAACGTAGCGTCATGTCAAGCTGCTAAGCACAATTACTTATAACACAATTAATTGCAAGATTAGAAAAATCTGTGTGTGTATCTAACATATTCCTCAAAATATCAAGACACGCTTTTCTGACTATATATTTTGATCTAGTGTCAATGCTAGTGTCTAGCCTGTTTGATTACCAACCAATAATCAAAATAGCTTATTCATACTCGTATTTTAAAATTGTTTAATGCACTTTGGAACGCTGATTCCCCACACCCGCACAACAAACACGGGGACAATCGTTCAAGTAAATTATACGTGCCTTTATTTCATATCCAGCTAGTTTGCGTATAGTCAAAGTTGACTTAGTGCCGCCACTTTAATTAAAGGGGTGCGTGTTGATTTGTAGTTGGCAATATAAAAGGCCTTTCATAATGTGATTGTAAATAGTAGTTTTTAACGTTTGCACTGCCTACCCGTGCACGCTTTACGTTTGCAGTAATTTTAGGGGAGTAGTCAGACACAATTTAACTGTCATACATTCCTGACACCGTTTAAACAATCATCAAAATGTCAGAAGAAATAGTAGTTATAGTGGTCATCGACGAAGAAAACAGCGAGTTGTTTTAAATGGACAGTATCATCGAACGTAGAGCAAATTGCACTGATAATTATTACATTGGCTTAGGTACACCAGTTTAGGTACCTATGCAACTGCAAAATGGCTCTATAGATAGATCTCTTTCTAAGTTTTTATCTACTATAAATGATATAATAATATAGGTATAGGAATACCATTAAATAATAATATTTCAAAACGTTTTTTTGATCCACGTTACTAAATTGACCACAGTATAATTAAAAGAATAATGATTGTGGTAAAAAGAAATTGCATAGTGACAAAGACAATGAAAAGATGACCAAAAGTTTTGAAATGGAAACAAACATAAATGTACAAAAAACCGGCCAAGGCGTGTTGGGCTACGCGCAATGTACGGTTCCGAGTTTTCCGTCACAATATGCGGTATTTCCCTCTTGTTTTACATAATTACAAAATCATTTAAGTAAAAAAAAAACAAGGATATTTTACAAACTTTAATGAACTCGGTAAGTTGTAAAGCCTTCTTAGCTGTAATAGTTTTAAGTTTAACTTCCTTACATACTTATACTACTAAATATTTACACAATTGTCGTGAATTTTGCTGGCAGGAGCGGAGGACATTTGATTCTAACAAAAAAATGCACTTTAAAGCTTAATATTATGCAAACTGATGCCTGAATCCCAAAATACTGCTTGCACACCCACAACATAACCTATCTAACCGATCACCATGCGTTAAACAAGAAAATAAAAACTTATCCCTACTGTACGTGTAGGGTACTATGTACCTTAAAAAGTGTTTTATTTAAAGTGGTAGACGTCGGCGTGATACGTATAACCTTGCGTAATTACAGCTTTCACATTAGTACAAACTAAGAGTATCTGTGCTAAGCCGCGGACAGGCGGATGGACATGGCGAAACTATAAGGGTTCCGTTTTTACTACAAAACCCTAAAACAATGGCCAGCGTTACGATGTGGTGTGCTCTCGATTTGGTTGCCTTTTTTTAATTGGGCCTTATCTTCGTCCTCTGAACTTTCAGGATTTCTTGTTTAGAGCTAGGCGCACACACGTCAGCAGTACGATCTTGTAGCCTCGATAGTCAGCTTGATCTGAATGCGTCGATTACCGATGGCTTTATAAATGTGCGACGCTGCGACCGCAGGCCACGGCATGGCACGCGCTATCACCAGCGGGTCGCTATTTTGTTGACTCGGTCCAGTCGACAAATAAACAGAAGAATTCGAGACTAGTGTTTGCTAGATCTCAAAAAGTTTTTTTTATTATATAGATTCTATTCTTTGCTTAACCAAGTGTTAATATGTGAGTTTGGTTACGGATTGGTTGTTGTTTAATTTATGTGGAGACAGACATGTGTCTATAAATTTAAGAGTTTCCTAATATAGTCATCATCATCATCATGTCAGCCTATTGCGGTCCACTGCTGGACGCAAGCCTTCCCCAAAGAGCTGTGGCGCTCTTCGAGCACGATCTCCCGCTTTTTTCATCTAGCCACTGCCACAATATAGTATGAGCTAATTATTCAACATTAAACCAATAAGTTTACTGTTGCCCTTAACTAAAAACCGCTCTATTATGACTTCTATCAGATCTTTTTGCCCAAAACTTGTTAGCGGTCAGTGTATAAAGAGGGCTTAAGTTTTGACAGCTGGCTCGCGTGACCGGCCGGCCTAATACGTTTTTTACTCATACAGTTTTGGACAAATTGATTACGTCTATTAACTTGTTTCGCCAGTGACAGACGTGCCTATTAAAGATGGCCACGGATGGATTCCGTTTTTTTTCTATTCCACTGATCCTGATAGTAAAAAGAGTAATAGAACGCGTTATAAATTATATTTTACGTTATTAATTGATTTTCTTACCAACTTCATTAGTGATAACAATCAGTTATCTAGCACAGAGACGTAATTTTTTTTTGTGTAAGATATAAATAACAATGATGGATGGGCATTATTTACTTTGAAGTGTAGTTTTGTTTGCGGTAACAACTGTATAACATAAAAGGTGAAGTATTTTGTGTGTTAACTCGAGTTTGGTTTGTAATATTTGTCCAAGATAAGCTGAACGCAGCTGGGAACGGAAGTCAGCCAGCAGCACGTCAAGTAGCCAAGATAGTAAATACAGTCCTCGGTGTTTTAATGGCAAATCCAGTCAACAGGAATTCAGATTTATTCCTTTGGTAGAACGTTATCCCCGTCAATCATTTGCCTTGTTAGGTTGCCTATTGACATGCAGATTGTTGACTTCGTGGGCTATTAAACATTTTATATGATGATTTAACTAATGAAATGTTGTAATTTTAACGTATTTTAACTAGAGTACACTCTAACTGCTTGATGTAGAGGGAGGATACACGAAGGAAACCGACTGCTTTGGGTTTGAAAATCGAAGCCTCAGGCCGACTTCTCTGTTTTTTATTCTAGCAAACACGTGGCCCATTGCCGAGTTTGGCATCTAGCATGTAGTAACTCAGCTAAAAAAAATATAGACCCATTACGGTACATCACATTAATCGGCCAATCAGTCTAAAATTAAAACGAAAAGAGCCAATCATAACCCGGATGTGGAATACAATAGAATGATTCCCACATGCCTCCGACAAAACAAAACAAGGTTTAAACATCGTCTAAACGCTGAAATAACAAACCGATTACGCCACGATCAGTCGTACCGGTAAGGCCTAAGTTAGAAGACAATAGCGAGTGGAAACAGTTAGTAAAATTATAAAGCTAGAGTGCAAGTATATCTGAATGAAGAAATATTGATTTTACAACTTGCACGGCATGAACACGAAAAAAACATGACTATTTCATAGTCTGGCCGATTAGGTACCCAAAATAGAGATTGGGTCATTTTTAAATCTGTTGCGGAATCACTTTTACTTTTTGTATACTGCAACTCTGCAACTCTGTTACCGTGCAACATTACAGAAATAAATTTTTATTTTTATTTTTTATAATCATTAACTATTATTTTATTTCACTAATCTAAAATAATTGATTTTAATGATCAATCAATCTACAAAAGTGACAACAAAAACAAAAATGTAAGTGGCAAACAACTTTTTCGGCAGGGAAAAGTTTATTAACAACAAATTAATGACCTAATTGTTGTTTTGCCAGTCGTACAATCAAAAACACATTTTAATTGACTCTACATTATTAATAGTAAATTAATTATAGAGCCGTTTCATATCTGTAATCTTCTTCATCTATACGGTCAATCTCGGTTGCGTCCAAAGCCATCGCTTTGGAGCCCAGGGTCCGCTTTTCTTGTTTTACTCCTTCACTTCGCACGGTCTTGAGCGTCTCTAGTTGTGAGATCATCGACATGCATGTCAGCCCTCACGACGTCAAGCCAGCATTTTTTGGGTCTACCCCTTTTGCCAGGACCTGGCGGTGGCTGCATGGCCAGACATTTGTTTCCTACGTAGCTTGCCGGTTTCCGTAAAACATGGCCGTACCAGCGTAGGCGTTACTAGTTATCGCTAATATTTAATTCCATAAATGAAAGTCATGTAACCTGAACCCCGCCCATCCGCTGTTACTTGTACCTACCATTTCGTGAAAACAGTAGCGCTGCTAGTCTCACTCAGCGATACAATATTTAATAGTTTTATGATGTATTATCAAAACAAATCCCTGTGAGTTACTATGAACCACTACGATACGTTTCGACTGCAGTTATTTAGAGACCGAATGATTTTGATATTTGAATGCTTGTGAGATTTAATTAAATGCCTTCCTAATTCTTGCAAAAATAAAAAATCTTATCATTGTAAAACACAGATAATGAAATAGAAACTTCTACATCCAGTTGTAATTTTTAAATAAATACGAATGAAATTATTTACTGTTAGATAATTTAAAGAAATGCTCTAAATTTATATATAAAAAGATTTTTTTAACAATTATGTCAGCACTATCGCCTTTCGATTACTCACAGACCCCTAGTTTTATTTTAACTCATTATTCTGAATCTACAAAGGCTATGTGGCAATGCATTACAGTAGTTAATTGGCATAAATGGCCTACGGTCAGCTTGTGAGTACCATTATAATTGGGTTTCAACTTCGTCTACGTATGTGTATGTAGATAAATAATGCCGGCGATATGCGCGGGGCGCGATGCAGTTATCATTATGAATCATAATTGATTATATTTGTGCTTTTTTCACAGGTTTCAATTTGGTGATAATTGTTTAATAAAAAATATCTCGAGTAATCAGTTTCTTTTTTTTAAATTGCTTAAGCTAAACTCTATTGATTAAGAAACGTAAAATGGACAGAGTCACGTTGGTTCAGTCTTCGTAAAACTCAATTAAATGAAAAGATGATTTCATAAATTTATTAATTTAATTAAATATTGTTAGGTACCTAGTTTATATTTGAATGTAACTAATGTATTTAAAAGTTGTGTGAAATGAAATTATAAATTTAAATTTTTATTAAGATAATTTATCTGTTAGTTCTGTTACACTTGTGACGAACCTTTATTATATACTCTTAGGTACCGACAATGCATCGCCTCCGCGAGTTCCGGACTAAGTCCGAAATAATCTCGTTCTTGGTGAAGGCTGACGGCCGTCTGGATACACGCTATTAAACTTTGTTGTCACATCAAAGTAGTAAAAAACGGTACTGACACAAACGTGTAGTCTGCACAAAACCGGTAGACAGACGTTTGGCATTTAGTAAAACGATGTTTAGACGCGGACATAATTCATGTCAGCTAATTGTAATTCTTCAAGCTGAATGATAATAAAAGTAATTAGCTTATTACCCGAGTGCCCTGAGGCGCCCTACATTTCCCCCTACGGCTCATTTAACGCCGACCATTGATTGGCAAAGATCAGAAGATAAAGATTATATCGACGGTTTCACATTTATTTTTATGCACCATGTCCATACTTGCAAGTTTATTTTACTAAAAAAAAATTCTCCAAAGTCTCGAGACGTTTTATTCGTGGTATAACTCAGACAGCGGTCGATACAAAAGGACTTAACACATTTTTTCTTCATATTTATTATGAACTTCTGTTCAGCATCCAGATGTTTGAGTTCGATCAAACAAAAGATTTTTCAGATGTACTTGCATACCGTCAGAATATAACTATTACAATCTTGATTTATGGAAGAAACTATAGTTTACTTTGGAAATTTCGAATTGTTTCCAAATTCAAATATTCGAATCTTCTCAGACTATTTCCCATGTTCATTTTACAAGTAATATTGCGAACAGCAAGTAACCTATGTTCTAGTTCTTGAATTTTTACAACTATTATTTGCTACTTATACAAAATAGGACACTCCATGAAACCACGAAAAATAATGGTATACAATAACTATTTTATTTAAAATGCTAGCGTTCGCAAGTTTGAATCCCGCCTTATGTAAGTTAACAAGTTATTGTTGTAAAAAAAAAATCGTTCGTTGTTCCACTTTTTTCATTTATTGGTATAGATAGAGCGTTTAGCGTCCACATTTTTTCTTCCCATACCACAATTTTTGTACTTACTTATTCAGATTACTTATTTTAAGGGCTGTTCCACTCTGTTCCACACCCATTAAATAGTTTGCGTTTGTTGTCACAGTATAATTAAAAATCTATCAGTATTTTTAAACAGTCGCCACACGTGAGGTCCTTTCAGCAGCAATAACAATTTTTATAACCGATTATTTCCTGATGTTAACCGTGTAAGAAACTAATATCCATATAACCTCTCTAATAAAAACTTAACTACGTACCTGTCACTATAAATACGCCTCACGTGAATGAAACAATCGTGCTATTAAACATGGCTTACATGGGGGATGAAGTTTATTAATCAAGGAGTCGACCATAGCTTTGCGATAAAGTAACAATGTTGCCTGACATAAGTGTATTTAAATTATTGCTGGTTAGTCCCTTTTTGTTATTACTTTGTTGCTTAGTCACTCTTTCTTCTGCACTAAGACTTATTTGACCGTCAATCATTGTGTCTACTTCCCTCGGTGAGTTATTTACAAAGTTCAATTGAATGACATTTTATATGTCCTAATTGCTTACTTTGTTATGTTACCGTTTCATCAGAGAATCAAAAAATAATTAGTAATTATGGAGGTAAATAAAATGAGATGATAACTGCAGGCGACTCGCACTTGACGCCTTTTTAATAGTTTATTTCCTAACCCCGCGTCGACAGCTCCGATGTTTTTCTAATAACCTGTTTAACAAATCATAACGTTTATTTTTGTTCGGCACTGAACGATCACACGTCCGGACTCTATTCTGTTTCTAATCTCCGCGTTTGTTTTGATTATTTTAATTTTTCATTAAACACAACACAACCCGGTACCAGAATAGCTCCTATAATACGGTGATGCGTGTCAAATTATTTTACATGTGCGAATAAAGCGAATTTATGTCTGTTTTAACAAAACGACTTCATCTTGATATTGCTTCACGTTATAGGTATTTATTTATCAGTATTGAAAACCCACGATTTAAAAAAACATATAAATCCTCTCAAATATTGGAATAGTCACAAGGAATAATATTTATAAACGATTTTAAAACACACGTCTAATGTTTTTAGAAACCACAGTTCCTAAATTTATCTTTCAAGTGTCTCTCTAATGGGTGGTTGATGAAAGAACTCCCAAGTTTTTGCCTAAGCTTGTTAGTTAAAAGCCGCCGATGGCATATGTACGATGTATGACTCGACACTATTACCATCCGAAATTAGATGAAATTAATTTAGGGAATAGTTGACTGTGCACCCGGCAGGTAGCACTTTTTTCCAAAGATAAAAAACCCGAACTGGGAACGGTAGCAAAACTATTCGATTATTTTCCAAAAGAGCGTATCGAAATAAATAGAAAACTATTAATACCAAAAATAGAAAGAATTGTAACATATCCGATCATGCATGGACACGCTTTTAATGATTTTCAGAGATTGGCGCCAGACGCAAAAAAAGGTTTAATTGGTTTGCGAAAAAAGGTCATTGTGGTTAAAATGTTTTAAATAGTAACAAAAACCTAAGTTAAAGTAGAATAATATGAATCAAAGTATATCTATAAGGAGATTTACAGTTGACCAAAAAAACTGTTTATCAACTGTTTTATATTGCTAATATTATGTGTTAATTATACAAGGGAATACGATCATTCGACAATAGATGAAAACTTGTACTAAGTAGTTTAAACAAGCAACTTGGTTATAGAAGCAACATTGAATTCGAGTTTTTTTTTTTAAAAGATGGAGATCTTATTTTATTTCACGTTTCTATAAATGAAGTTGCTTCTATAAATATACTAGTAAAAACTGTGTTTTCATTTATCGTCGTATACGTCATAAGTCAACTCTACCGTGTATAAAAAAGTCAGTAACAATTGTAACGCCCCTAACTTTAAAGGTTCAGGCGTGAGTCGTGACCAGTGGCCGTCCGTCCGCAAATCGTATAATTTGGCGAAACAATCCGAACCCTGAATGGCCGTCGCGGCCAACACTCGTCACCGATTGCGAACAAAACGTGCCAAACGCACGCTCACATTGTTGCGAATCAATGAAAAGTTCAAAATGAAAAATGTCCTAACCTAACACATAATACAATTTGCGCAAAATTCTCTGTATGCGACAGTCCACCATCGTTCGTAACACGGTAAACGTACACAATTAGGAAAATATTTCCGAATTTAAATTGCAACATAGATGCTTTACAAAACCCAGACAGCCTTCTTAATGAAATCCGGAGACAGGTAATAGTTAAAAAGGGAATGTCATACCGGCCACACTGAAATGAAATAAAACGACAATATGTCGGGAGCCATACCGTCTGACAATGGGGATCCGACAAAGGAAAATTTTAAGACGGCGCTCTGGGAACACGATAAAAATGCAATGATATTAAAAAGTATCATTCTTGAATAAAATGTTATCATCGCATGTACATGTAAATTGTTTTAAGTTTAAGATTCAATTAAAAGTATCCTTTGAAGTAGACAAAGACGCGAAGCCTGTATCGAGCAGTCTTAGCGAATTAGAAACAAAACGGATTCGCGAGTCTTTCTGAAGATGACGTCTCTCTCTGTTCGAGCAGTCATTGAGTTTCCTTTGTAATTAAATATTGAAATTAAGAAATGAACAGCCGCTAATTACAAGAGGTTGTCCCTTGGGGGCTGATTATGCTAGGGCAGCATTCGCGGAAAGGGATGCAGGGACGGGAGCTCGTGTTACGATTAATATTTAACATTTTAATGTTGCCGCCGCCAGCTTATTATAAATTTGATTTGCTAACTTGTGACGATTAGAACTTATGAAGTACAGAATAAAGTTTCAGTCAATATTTACTCTCAATGAGTGAGGTAATATTTTTTTTCCTCTATATTAAGTTCAATTATTAAAAAGTAAATGCCTAACTAAATGGAAATGAAATTACTACTGATACACTTAATAATAATCAAAACTTGGTGTCTTGATGTAGGATATGTATCTTAATAGGTTTAAGCATGTTGTGGTAAAAAAGTATTAGTGTCAAAAAAAAAAATTGTTAGACCACAGGAAACCGCCCGATAGTGTAATAAAAAAGAAATAGAGTCATAGTAGAAACATAAATTCAATGTTTGGACATTTCAATTATCCGGACCACGTGGCGTGCCAACAATGATGTTCGTGCCAACGGCAATAAAAATTTTAAAAAAAGAAAAGAAAAATGCTTTATAAAAATACTTTGCAATTATTACTCTTAAAAAAAAAGTATCTCATCTATTGGATGGACTAAGAAATTTTGTTATTGAGGATGACTAACAAAGTAAATGTACAGTCAGTTGAGCAAAAAGCTAAAAAATAAATCACGTAATAACTTCATCATGGTGCGATCGGATCGCAGATGAAATAGGTTCGAATTATAAATACATTTGGAATGTCTTTATTAACTGTCATCGAATCAAGAGAAGCACCGGGAGCTGTTTAATACCCTATCAGACAAACGTAATTAGTTTTGTAAATAAAATGCCTCGGAGAAATTGAAACGTACCAGCTACCTGACTGTTGTGGTGACTTGCTACATTAGCTTATGATTGTAAGGATAATCGAGTAGAACAGTGTTAACTGTTATTCGAAATTAAAATTCGAAATATTTGTCCTATAATCTAAATAAAAAGTGATTCACAATTAAATTACATCAAATGCTAATTTGATGGAATAGTATTGAATTAGTATAAATACTAATTCATGTAATCAAAAAATAAATAAAATACATCAAGTTCATTCCTTTGCATTCAGTTCAATTGAATATGGATTTTTCACTACCAGAATTCTCATAAATCAACAGCGATCATAGTAAATTGGATTATTATTAAACTATGCTAGTAACTGTACTTGTTGGGCGTCAGATTTATATCTTGTTAATTTATTTATATTACGCGTACTTCACGAGACTTTAAAAATATAAAAGGAATCTGGACTTGTTTTAATTACAAGTTAATTGTATTGGATGCTCTGGTTAAATATCACTTTAAATGTAAACTTATGTCGTCTATAAAGTGAGAATTCCCTTTTTTCTGCTATTAAAGAACAAACAATTTTGCCCTTGGGACGGCAACATTAGGAGAACATCTTTCTTCGCGGACATGAAATAATTGTAAAGTAGAATTATGGTCGCCAAACTTTTCCACCCTAAACATTTTTATTTAATTTTTATTTTTACGACACGATTAAACGCGGCTTTGCTTTCACTTTTTATTGTTACTGCCTATGTGCCCTCTAATTTTTGGCTTCAATTACATTTTCTTATTCTGTTTTATTAAAACATTGTTTTTAATGATAGGAGTTTTCTCTAAATTAGTGTAGACTTAAGGTCTCTTTTTTTCGTAATTTTTCTTAGTTTTGTTTGGTTTTTCAGGTTTCTTTCTTTCGGATTCTACTTAAAAGTTAAACTGTGATCAGTGCTTATGGATACCAGCCGCTAATTCCAAATATTAGTTGGCAATGTTATCTGTGTTATCTCAACCACTTTTTGGTTGTTAGGTTAGGTTTTCCTACTTTTCTTTTATGTTTATACCACACAATGCATGCTTTTGGGTTCTTAACTTAAGTAATTAAATTTTATGTAGTGTTTTATAAATTTGTCACTTTTTAAATTTGTCAAAGTCCTATAGTAAATGTCTTGCAAACATCTCTTGTAAACTCGTACGTGGATAATAATGTTCTGTTCTCTTCTTCTCCAGGTACTTCTCAAGGTGAATAGGTATTATGTCTATCTAAGGACAAAACCCATCTAGCCCCGACCGGAACTCGTCTAGAAAAATAGACCACCGCTTTTTATAACCGAAATCATTTATCATGTTTGCGCTGAACCCAAGACAAACTGCTACTGCGTTTGAGTTTGCCGTAGATAAGATTGCGTTCGTTTGTTTTACCTTGTCTACCGAATCTTGGACCATTTTTAAGACAGAGCTTCATTATTCGGGCTAACACCCGACCGCCGTTTTCGAGGTAAAAAGGAAATAGGGTTTCATGTGAAGAGTTTTAGGGCGATATGGTTTACTTTGAGTTCACTTTGGAATAAATGACACATTATAATTTCTGTTTTGCATTAGAAATTAAATTGGCTTCTCGAAATTAAATAATCGATTAGCTTTCATAAATCTACGAAAACAAAATATGTATTTTTTATTCATGCAACGTACCAAATGACTGTAATAACACAATAGATATAAGTAATAACAAAAACAACATGCGACATAATGCCAAAGTAAATGCAACTATAGAAAAATGACACAAGCTTCACTTACATGCTGTCGTACCAAAAGAGATATTTTTGAACGATGAAACGGCTTAAAAAGAGTTTAATTTAATATGTAAACATTCCCATACGGGTTGTAGTGTCGTAACGTATAAATAATCGAACGTTCGAGAAACAAAAACAAAAGAAAAAATATACAGATTATGACTATTAGCTTACTATCGGCTGTCAGCGAGTTGTTTTTGGTCTTTATACTTTTTTTAACTGGGCTGTGGACATGGCAGGGAAGGATGTTTACACCACGTGAACGGTATGATTTAGTGTCATGTGTCGGTAATTGAGAGTGAGTGTGAAGTCGTCTCTTATGAGTGGAGAATGGTAATACAAATATAATAACAAAGACTCAGGAGTCTATTCATAGTTTGTCGGTAGTGTAATGCTGTTTATGTTCTTAATAGCTTCACGTGGCGTTTAAAATCCAACCATTTTGAAGTTCCGTGCTTACAAAGTATCTACGTAAACTGAGTGATAATGTTACATCATTTTATGTAGCGATTTAGCTTATTTAGAGCATGTATCAGTTTTAGGTTGATATTTGTTTAATCTTACTTAAAATTGCGTACCATTAGTGGTTGTTTTGCGTAGATAATGTAAATAACTTATATTTGTAGTGTATATACTTATATATATATATATATATATATATATATATATATATATATATATATAAATGAATCCCTATTTCCTTTGGTCACGCCATAACTTGAAAACGACTTTACCGATTTCATACATCTTTTTTTCAAAGTTTTCTAATACTTAGTATTAGGTTCTAACGAAAATAAATAAATAAGAAAGTGGCTAATATATTAAAGTAATCAACACTAATATTTCAAAATATACAACACCAGTTCATTCATGAACTTTTGTGCCGAACTAATAAAAAAATACAGGGACAAAAAAAGTCAAGCCACTTTAAAACTAAAGGCAATATTTGTGGGACAAAACTATCTCACTGGAGTCTTACTAACTTGTTAGGTTTTTTATTCTTTGAAAATACGCCTGATTGAAAAGACGCCGACAAAGTGAGGTCACTTTCTGAGATGTTAGTTTATCTTTGCCATTTCAATGTTGAAAGCACTGTATTTTCTTTTATCGGCATGTTCGTCGATCAGAAGTTGTGGTATGTTTGCTGAACTATCTATCAGGGGTATATCTGTCAGAAATATCTGGGGAGTCCTTTGTGATGTTATTTGAACGGCGACAGAGGCGGTGAGTGATGAATATTGCCAGGCAAATATAACAAAGCAAAACTATCCGCGGTGTTAGTTTCACTGGGGTCGCCAACTGAGGAGTGCTGTGTAGAACGGAATGCACTTTGATGTTTGCTATTTTTCGAAAATATTCATACAAAATTATTTATTTCTATAAAATGTCTTCAAAGTCTTGTTTTGTATTTGCAATAAAAAGTACCTTTAACTGCTCTTACTCTATCAAAATGTACTATAATGATAGAGTAAGAGTATATCTATTACCTACTGCGTGTATTTATAAGTATGTATGTGTTTTTTATTTATTAATGACAGTCTAAATCAATTTTATTAAAGGTAGTTTAAACAACTGCTAAAACTGTCATAAAAATTTGAATAACAATATGTCAATGTCATAAAAATTAAATATTTTATACGTAATGTAACCTACTTTGGCACTGCAAAGAAAATAGGCAGTAAAGTGTTGTACTCCCTTCCAGGGCTGAGAACTCTCTGCCTTATACCACTCTATCATGTTAGCACACCAGTATAAATCGTTCGGAAATCGTTCGGTAATAAATCGAACGGTTTTTAATGGCATTTATCGCAGTGAGCTTTGCAGTATTCAGATTACGGGTATGGGCTAAGTGGCCGCGGGGGAGCGGCACGTGCTCCTTATCTCTGTCCCTCGACACTTTCAATATTCGATTTCGTCGCGCTGCGGTTTTGTTTAGCTCTTTTATACAACGTTTTTTTGCCGCTGACTATACCCACCGCCCGCACCGAAAATAAATACACGACTTTCAAGTTCATTGACGCTATTAATAATTCGGAGATAGTTAAAGTTGATCTGGTTTTTAATTATCATGCTTTTGTTTCGGTTCGCAATGAATCTCGAAGGTTATTGTATTGTCATGAATATTTATTCCTCTTGATTTGGGTAATCAATATTTATATATAGCACAAAGTGATTATCTATTCTGTGACAATAGGCAAACTACCTCTTATTTATAGGAGGTAAACTGGGATCTAACAGTCCCTAAGCTGTGTTGCTTTTACGGCAAACACTTAACAGAAAAAAAAACAAGGATAAATAAAATAATACTGTTCTAAGAGCTTAAGGCTATGCCCGAGTGCATTTTACATGTTAATTGAAAATGTTTATTGATGTCAACGCCTTATTTATTTATTTTTATTTATTTAATCTTTATTGCACATACATTAAAAAAAAAGTTGTACAAATGGCGGACTTAATGCCAAAAGCATTCTCTACCAGTCAACCATGGTGCCATACAGATACGCCTTGCTATTGAAGTTGTCTAGTTTTAGCACTTTTAATGATTAAATGAAAAGCCAGATTTATCCAACCATTATTTTCGACCTCCGTAGCCGAGAGGCAAGCATACCGGACATGGTGTTGCTATCTCTGAGGTCCCGGGTTCGATACCCGGTCGGTCAATGTAGAAAAATAACATTCCTATAATGTATCGGGTCTAGGTGTTTCGTACCGTCGTTGTTTCTGATTTCTATAACACAAGTGCTCTAGCTACTTACCTTAGGATCAGAACAATGTATGTGATGTTGTCCAATATTTGTTTATTATTATTTACCTACTTAATTAATACTGCCGGCTAACCACGATATTTTATAGCAGTTAGTTATACCTACTAGAAAATACAGAATAATGTAATACTAAAAACGTGTTCTGTTTTTTTTTTGTAGAATAGAAACAACACCGCTTTGGTACTGTTTAGAGTTCATGGTATAAACCTAGTATTTCTTTTTGTATAAGGGGGGCCGTGTTAAGAAGACAAACCGCCTAATCTTATTATTTACCCGCTTATCCGTTTCGTAACAGATTCGCCCAATCAAAATGCAAACCCTTCGAAAAAGTCGCGAAACGAAAAAAAAAACACCTCACCGCAATCGTACATAGGGTGACCATCTATCCTGATTTTCCCGGATATGACCAGATTTAATCAGGCTATCGAATTTGGATTGCCTCTTAGGCTTAAAAACACTATCGAATTTTCCATTGTCACATCTTATTATTCTGCAAGTTTTATGTAATTACTTACATAAATTACTTTATATTCATAAATTTGTGCCAGACAACACACCAACTGTCATGGTCTCAAAATAAATAATTGACATCCTTATGTTACGAGGTACCAGACAATGTATTTTCCAGGGGCATGTCCCAACACACCCAGTCTTTAGTAAATTTAGAAAAAAAACATTCTGAATTTACCCAAATCAGTAATCGAACCCTTAGCAGTGAAGGCAAATCACCGCGCCTCTTCACCAAACGGGTCTGGTTTTACGCTTAAATAAAATAACCATTCACTTGTGTCAGTCCTTTGATAAAATATAAACAACTTAAACTAGCCCTGTAAAAAATACTACCATTTTCAATTGTTCATAAATAGTCAAAGGGTTGCCACAAGTAGATGGTAATTTTAATTGATTAGGTTTAAATGTCCGAACCAACGAAACATTTTCGTAGTAGGCCTTCTGGTTCTATGAAGACTTTTTAAAAATCGACATGGTAACCCTAGTCGCACCCCCATGCGTAACCGAAAACGAACCGCAATCCAAGCTAATGGAGTGTCTCATAATGACGGTTCTGACATAAAAATAAATAGGCGAGACTCAGTTTCTGCGTAAGCCGATACTATGATAACAGCGCCCCCCAATAATTGCCGAACTTGCCGTAGTTGTAATGTAGTGGATTATGGTACCACTGTAATTGATCCGTGACGCCAATTACTGGACGCTGGAAGATATGGTATAGTTTATGAGTTACGACTGGCGATGTGTTTACTTTTTAAATTGAGAAGATCTGTTATTTTCTCTAGTAATGCCCATGTAAAGAATTTTTCTAATGGCAGTAACGGCTGTCCCAAAGACAGCCCTTAAATTTTGAAGATATTTAGACCTGCATTTACAAATTTTGCAAAGTAGAAAATAAGTAATTTTACGCAACTACTGACGTTTAAAGTACTTGAACCTCATTTCGTAAAAAAAAGTGTCTTGAACCTTAATTAGGATTTCTCAAAGAAAACAAAATCGACAGGAAAATAAGTCCTGTGACGTATTCTAAAGTATCAAGATCCTCATAAATGTCAACATGAAAAAGCCTTGTCGCTGCTTATAGTATTTGTGTGGTATATTTTACGAGAGTAAGTAGGAGGAGCTCGCACGGTCCGCACGCAATAGGCTTAAGGGCAAAGATTTAGGTGACAAAGTTTATTGCGTCCAAGAAATACTGATGTCTATTACGCGCACATAAATCACGGATGGGAAAACAATAAGCGTGAAATTGTGGAAACTGCGGCCGACGTCTTCGGCGCTAAATCTTAGGGCGAGATAAATAAAAATAAATCCGAGCCTCCCTCACGCGAGCTCTTGATTTATATCATAACAGCCACAAATGCACGGGAAGCTGCTTTTTAATTGAAATTAATTAATAATGGCTCTGGCGTTATTGTTCCGTTTCTTTGTTACACGGATTCACGCATCATCGTTCCAGGAATTGTATTCGAGTTGCAATTATTTTGGTATCAACGATGATCTAATGATGATGAAAGCAAGTAATAAAATGTAACAATTTTTTATGAACTACTTTTTATCGTAGACTACCGCAATGATTTCCTATGCAAAATGATTTTTATTTTCTTTTTGTGAAATACTGTATTTGTGATCTATTTAATCCGTAACACAAGGATGTTAATTGCTTACTTTGATATCATGACAATCGATGTGTATGGTGTGATGGCAAATACTAAAAACTCATAATCTTTGTTGCAAAAAATCATGCATACACGTTTATTAGATACTTTAAAGTTTATAATCGGTTCAATGACCATTAACTTTTTGAGTAGCTTGCTCTGCCATTGACTGTTATAGTTGCACAAATTATCAATGGTGTACAAGGTAGGCAAAGAAAGTGTCATTCGATGCATTTTTTGATAATTAATCAAAAGTTACGATCGTACGGGGCCGAACTAAGGGCTCTTAAAACAGTACTAAAACTCTTTTTGTGTTTTCTTTATTATGTAAAAAGAAATGAAAGCATAAGTATAGGTACATATGTAAAAACAACACAGCTTACTGTTTAGATTATCCTTACGGTCAGAAGAGAAATAATAAAATACATGAATCAGAAAACTTGGAATATTTTTTAAAGTATAAATATATTGTATAAATATATTCTTCTTACGTACGGAGCACAGACCTGGTCTTTGACCGAGAGTCAAAAATCCAAACTCGAAGTTTGCCAAAGGGCTATGAAGCGGAGCATACTAGGTGTAATCCGCTCCAAAACCGGTGTCACAGATGTAGGCGAGAAAACTGCAAAGCTAAGGTGGGAGTGGGCGGGACACGTGTGCAGAATGCATCCGGACAGGTGGGCCCGAATCGTCACCCGATGGGTACTTATAGACGGCGGTCGCCGAAGAGGTAGACCCAAAAAAAGATGGTGTGACGACTTGGTTAACTTAACGAGGGATTGGGAGTCATTGGCGATAGATAGAGATCGATGGAAGAGTCTGGGGGAGACCTTTGCCCAGCAGTGGGATTGCACAGGTTGATAAAAAAAAATGTAATTACTTGTGATGTCTTCTAGTATGTAAGTCAGTAGGTACTAAACTATTTGACAAAGGTAAAGTGTAGTAGGTAATCGTTTTTAGAAAATGCGCAATTGTAAATAAGCAAAATAAGTCGCATCTGTTTTACCGCCATTTCTTTTTGCTTAGTATGGAAACAAGGCAAGTTGTTCTCTTAACGTTAATTTAACTGACTTTAATATGTTCTAAAACGCCTATTATTATTATTAGTTATTTATAATAATAACAACACTGGTAAAAAAAACATATAAATTAAGCCTCGCAATCCACTTTCGTGGTTGACTGCGAGTGCGAACTTTGGCTTATTATTTTGTTAATTACAAACTGTTAAAAATTACTACACACTATATTTTATTTAAGAAGTGTCGTATAAGCTTAATGCCAAATTCTTTTCTATGTGTCAATTTTGCTATTTCGAGCGGCAGCGCCTTGACCAGATATGGTAAATGTTTGTCTAATGTACGGTCTCCGTAATAGTTTTGAACCCTGGGTACAACGTAGGTACTTGCCGCTCGAAGCAGCCCTAGTGCGGTGGTTTTTGAAAGTTAATTATTTGATAGTCCGTCTGGCGAAGTGAGCTAAAGAGTTGTGGTAGTGGAGGAGGATCCTTCTTCTTAGGCGCTGCTGTCTTACTTTTTCCAAGACAACTGTTAAACATTGACACCAATCTGCAGTAAAAGTCCTTTTATTTTCCTTATCCTTCCTTCCTTGTCCTTGTCTTTTATTTTTAAGACAATTGTTGCGAAATGCCCGTCCAAAGAATGAGGCAATCATCTTTTTCTCTTGACTTTTACCATTCTTTACTTTTGTCGGATAGTCTTTGTATGGAAACAGTCAATAGGCAGATTGTCTTTTGGAGTTCATATTCGTAATAATATATCAAGCTTTAATCACCTTTAATAATGTCATGTCATGCACATAGCACGTAGAACTGACAGCCGATGGGGCAGAATGGTTCTAGAATGGAGGCGGCGTACCGGCAAGCGCAGCGTAGGACGTCCACTCACAAGGTAGTCAGACGACCTGGTAAAGGTCGCAGAAAGACGCTGGATGCAGGCCGCTTCCAACCGGCCAATCTGGAAGTCAATGGGGGAGGCCTATGTTCAGCAGTGGACGTCCTATGGCTGAAATGATGATGATGATGATGAATGTCATGTATTAGCATTCGAGTCACCTCCGTCATACTTTTCAAGCATTAAGCGGCACCAATCCACACGATGGCGATTTTGACCTTTTGTCAAATTATGAGGTATCCATACATAACAAAAAGCTTTCCGACGCCTAAATGTTCATGTTAGACTTTTTGTACTTGATTTTTACAAACGCCATAGGCTACCTGAATCTGATGATATTTCATCCTTCCATCAGCTTCTATCATTTGCCGAACGTTATCTTCAGTAGTCGTCGTAAAAGGACATCCTTCTCGCGAATCAACAGTGAGTTTGCTTCGACAACGTTTAAAATTAAATAAACCGGTTGTAAACAGTGGAACGGGTCTACGTCATATGCTTATCGAAGTCTATCATAACATTGTTGTTAAGTAAGACCGAAACGAGTCGTAATAGACAAGGGTGTACTCAGGGGGGGCAGGGGAGGGCAGCTGCCCCCCCTCTTTCTTTTGATCCCAATTCGGAAAATACATTTTTGTTTTTGTTACTATTTATTAGCCTATTCTAAAAACTTTTAGTGTGACCCAAGTACTTTTAAAATATTTCCTTTTTATATCCTACTAGCTGTTGCCCGCGACTTCGTTCGCGTGGTCTTTAGTTCATACCTTAATTTTTTCTTTCATAAGAACCTTCTGACAATAATTAACACAACAAAAAAAATATTTGCGAAATTGTTCCATGCGTTCACGCGTGATGCGATATTAATAGGGAAGGGAAATAGAGATTAATTTTTATATATATAGATGACGTCGATACAAAGTTATTATGTAGGTATACAAAAAAAAATGCCTAAAGTACTTTGCCTAATAATTACGCAGCACATAAACGAATTTATTTTTGCATTTAAATTTATACAGTACCGGTTGGTACAGTAACGCATGGTTATTTTATAAAATATATTTTTTAATAAAATATTAACAATCGCTTCTAAATCTTTAAGTTAAGAAGTTTCTATGATATCGTTTAAATACTACCACTGTAGCTGTTTGAAAGTGTGTCTCAATTCTCAATAAACTTTGTTAAGATTTCTATAAGACAAACTGTTGTCTGCAACTTCTTCAGTTCAATTTCACAAACCGTCACCAAGCTGCGCACAATAACCCGACAGTTTCATCGCAATCGGATAGTAAGGAGCATACGGGACAAACAAACACTTTATTTCAAACATTCTGATTTATATGAAAAGATATCAGGGATTCTCTATACTGATTATCTTAATATTTTTTGTGTCGTCTTATCATGTCAGAATCTTATTAGCTCTAGCAAGCAGCAAAACATTTGAAAACAATAAGATTGAGCTCATCCAGCTAGTTTTCTAAACGCTTCGGCTCTTCGCCTCTAATATCATAGCGAGTAGGGCATCATGACGCACAGTTTGGGAACCCCTGACGCATCCACGCCGTCTTCCATGTGCAAGATAAGTACATCGTCTTAAACGGCAGTAACGTGCTACTATGTCCGCAGCTCCAGACCGGGCCGACCTCCGAAGCGGGCCTCCGGCGTGGGTCTCTCGCTCGCCGCTACGCAGTTCCCAGGGCATCCCTTCAAGAAGCATCGCCTTGAGAATGGAGAGTACTCGCCCTATGAAAACGGACATATGAGCGGTAAGCAATCTTTTAATATAAATAAATAACGAGTAGATATCGATTTATACTTTTACATCGTTCCAATAATTCAATCGACCCTAGACAACAGATTTTCTACTGTCTCTAGGTTTTACGCAGTCAAAGTGTTTTTGTTTGTTGTTTTGAATAGGTCTTTATTGAATAAATGTTTACAAATGCTTATGTTTCTAGTGTACATTTTTCCTAGGTATAAACAATTTGTTTTCTTTAGGTTTATCAGGTCTAAAGACCTATTATAACAGTTAAAATGAAATCTCGGTATACCTTCATTGCAAAATAAAATTAACGATTTAAAGTAAAATTATACAAGCATTATTCAACAAGCACTTTGTAATAGTGTCGGTTTATTAACATGTAAAAAATTATACGAAAAAAAGGACTTATAAAAAAGTACCACCTATTTACCAACTGTCCTATGTTTTATTACTTTTAAGGATAGTCGGGAAGTATTATCCTTACAAATCTTGTAAATAATAGTGTAAGCAAAATACCCATAGCTGGTCCCAGCAGCAAGATAATTCCAATAAGCCGGTTGGTACTTACTGCAATAAGAGATCCATCCAACGATATTAACCCGTTAACATCCAAGCGCCCCCATGAGACCGCACAAAGTCAAAGTGAAATATAAAGAGAAGGCAAAGAAAGAAAATTGATCGATTCGGGAATATTGCCATTCTTCTTGTAATTTTGATGTTGCTCTTAGATTAGATGATGTTGTGTAACAGCAACGTTGCAATCAACGTACGTACGTACAAAAATATACACGATTTTATATCCACTCTGTATTTATAGTGTTTTGGTATAACATTGAATAATCGAGTAATTCGCAACACGATTACAAGTGTTTTCGTTTATAGAACGCAAAAAAACCGCAATCTCTATGATAATTGCGCGTTGTCATGAAGCAATTTGGATGGTGTGAAAAAATTAATGAATTCATTTCCAAGATGACAAAATTGCTTTATCAAAATGCAATGATATCGGATACTCGTAAGTTGCATTATGGCTTAAATATGAAATTATTGTCACGCCTTACGTAGAACATTCAGATGTTAATTTAATGCTCATATTATACATGTTTTCATAAAATAATGGTAAAATTCCGTATTTGCATACGTGTTAGTTTCTCGTGTTGTAAATGCCAATCATCGACCAATTTAGACAGCCAGGGTGTTGATATAATATTATTTATTACTTTCGATATACTAATTACTCGTGACTATATTTCGTGTCCCGCTATTATTTTGTATTTTTAGCGGCAATTCAATTCTTTGCGGTAATATAAGACTAATTAATTTTCATGTAATCGGTTTGTTTCGTCCGACGTAAGTATTTTGTTTTTGCTAATTAGCGAATAAGCATCTAAAAGCCTTAAGATTTTTTTCAGTGTTTATCGTCCAACACTAAGTGAATAGATAATATTAATAAAGTGAAGTGGGAGATGGAGCGATTTACTTACTCCATTTGTAGCACCTAAATCTAGCCATTATCTATTTATGTAAGTACTGACCTAAAAAGAGTTAAAAGCTTCATAATTTTTTGTAAAATCCTTACGAAAATAAGAGCTTAGATTATGCCAAAAAAACAACTCCTGTTATCATTATTTTTAAATACCTAAACTGTGATGCGTTAAAATTAATCTCGCACTGTACGTAGGTGCTACGCGAATGTTAATCGTCCTGTAATGAACATAACATGCCGTGACACGTGATAACATCAAAATCGGGTTTATGAGCGCCCCAGATAAGCGCCGGATATGAATTCTCGTCTTCTCGGGTGGCATGCCTCCTCATTTCATATACAAATTACACAAATACAAAATTATCCCGGCACAAACGGAGAAAAGGGAATAAAGTGATTAAATAGAGCTCAGCGCAAGACGGCTAGCAATCAATCATTTTTGTCGCTTACGGCTTTGTTGATTCTGTTGTTTTGTGTCCTTGTCGCTCGGGTGGTATTCGCGCGATGTCTCGCTCAGGCTCAAAGTGTCGTGCAGACAAGGGAGCAATTACATTCGTGATGTTGCATAAGCGGCACTTGCTTATCGCGCGCTGCCGCGTCCGACTTGAGTGTAGTTGGTACTTTTTCCCTAAATTTGCAATTCGAAACGCTCTCATAAGTGAAAAAGGCGCAGGTTTGTTATGGCGGTATTACTTTTTATTTGTGGAAAACAAAGTCGTAAAATTTTTCGTCTCTAAAATCTGGCTAATGGCTGAAGACTATAATATTATAGAGACTTTCAGCGTAATGCTAACTGATGAAAATATATGTTCAATTAAAATCAACATGTTGCAGTCTTTAAGTCAAGAATTTAAATAATATAACTCTTTATATAACTAATCTTTAACTAACTAAACATTGAAACCAGTCAGAGATTATATTACATAGATAACAAACAAATCGAAATCCAGACAAAACAAAATAATAACAAATAGATTCTTCTCATTAAAGAGTCTTGTCATTAGCTGTCTTGTGCGTGCGCATTCGTTATTGTGTTACAGACGTCTATGCTTAGTTGGTTTTAATTATTTTACAATTAGTGGAAGATGGATGGTCTCGTAAGGGGATTGTTTTGAGATTTGAAATGTACGATCGATCTACAGATGAGTAGATAATTTTGATACGTTGTGCTCTCCCAAGTCTCCGATGAGCTCATTTTGTTAGTTTAGTTGGGTAGACAATTTTATTAAAGTGATTTAGTAACTTCCCTTTATAATAGATGCTACTTGTTGAATAAGAATAACCCTTACTTAATTTACAATTTATAACTTTTTTCACAGTTCTCCAGCTATTTGCTGTGTTTACGTCTCCTTAATGTTTCACCACATCTCGAAGTCCAACGCCAACCAACCTCATACTTAAAGTTCCAGGTACTATCTTGTATCACCTGAAATATGAGTAGGCAGCCCTATCAGTATACTTTCTTATTTTAAGGATTTTATTATATTTAGGTCAGTGTTATTTTTTTTTAAACATCTTAATTAAAATATTCAAGTCTAAGCCTAATGTACTCAGATTAAAACACAACAATCAGTAGGTCCAAATCACATTAAAGCCATTCTAATTAAATTCGTGCACGTATCAAGTTGCTCCGTATCCGTACAGCTCCAGAGTTAAGCCAATAATATTTTGACGAGTCGTTGACAGTGGTTTACAGTTGATGAAACAGTCGCACGCATACAGATAGAGGTCCTGGCCACAGCCCAGACTTAACAGCCAGGTTAGTCGCATGTACGTCACAGTTTAGTAAGAGTGCAAGTGACACAACGCGTAAAATCTTTTACATTGACGCTACCAACTCTAGGAAACTGGAAAAGTTAAGATGATAAGATACCTTCCGTTTCTAATTTATATGTTGTGTTCTTATGCCATAACATTTAAAGAGCCTTTACATACAGGTATTGAGTTCTTTGTCTCTTCAGACAGAGCGGAGAATAAAGGTATAACTTTGGAAAGGTCGACCTTTGGTATTTAAAGATTTCAAGCATGCGGTTAGTACTATATTCGCTTGTATGCGTCTCGGAAGATGTCCTGCCTGGTTTCTTTGTATTGTGTTGTTAGTAAGCGTCACACATCGCCGGTGCTAATCTATACGTCACTCGCGTCTGTTTGAGTGAGTGAGGAGGCGGGTGGCCCATTTTCACCCCGTGAAATAATAGGATACGAAAACATCGGAGGCAGAATATAATCCTCCTACGAAGGTTGAACGGAATGGAAATGGGAATATGAAATGCGTGAAAGGGACGTGTCGGCCCACGTGCTCGTTGAAAGGGTTACCGATGTTTATCTTTAGACAGTAAATCAAAATCGATGCTCATTCCATGTTGCGCCTTGGAGTTTTGGTTAATGTGATTTGTTATGCGATATATGGATAATTTGCATAAAATATTACTTAAAAAAATACTGGAATGAAGCGTTAGGTAGGTAGGCTTAGACTCTAGGCCGTGAAGCTTATGCTTCACGTCCCTCCGTTTATACTGTTCGGTTAAAAGAACATTTTTGACACATTTATTTACAACTTACAATAAATATATATTTTTTATATTTCATTGTTCTAGTTTAAATAAAATCTAGATTGGTTTAACTTTGACCAATCTTTCAGATTTGATTCTTACAAAAGTAAAAAAAATAAATGATTAAAACCTTGTTAAAGAAATATAATTTCAAATACTAAACTGAATACTAAAATTGAAAGAGCCCATTTGTGTATTAATTATAATTAGAGTATTATTAACGACTTAGGTACATGAAAACATTGAGAAACTCGTTAGTTTCTCTTATTACAGGGTGAAATCAATTTTTTTATTTGGTATATACAAGGGGTTCTCATGAAATAATTATGGAGACATTTGTCAATCAATCTATGGAAGAAAAAAAATCTATTCCATACAAAAAATACTATCAATTCTGCTGAAGTAAATAGGGCAGCTGATTTTATTTCAGTGTTGCTATTTGTCCCATAATACAAGTTCATAATATTAAGTAAAGCCCTTCCTAAAAATGTATGGACTGATCACGACGTCACCCTGTAGAAGTTGCCTCAAATTATAAACAGAAAATCGTATCATTCCCAAAATTACTTCCTACCAAAATGATGTAACCGCTTCTATTTACGGCAACCCTAATATCGGGAGAATGGCATGAAAATGACGTGTTGATAATAATTAAAGGTTTGTAGTGTCGCGAGTCGGCCGCCAGGGGGCGTAATGTACGTAACGTTACGCGGATGAAGCTTTACATTCTGATTGAATCTGCAACTGAAATTAAGTAAGGATTTGCCTGTTTGTGTTGGGGTGAGACGGATCAGCCTATTACGTCTTTGCGTATCCGCGCTTGATCGCATTGTTAACCCGCTTGTAAAGGTTTTGTAGCCGAATTTACTTGGGACTTTGATTAACAGAGAAGCAGTGATACACTTAATATCGTTCGCAGGCTTTTTTTACTATAACTAGTGACCAGCCCCAGCTTTGCACGCGTGCAATAAAAAACATTACTGTGGATGTATGTCATTTATTTGAAGATATGGCATGTCCAGCATTCCAAATCCAAAGACTTATGACGATGATGATGATATGCCATCGCGGAGTTTTTTGTTTGCCTTTTAAGGATGTTTAAATAATTCTTCAGATCATCAGACTGGCTATACCGTTACCAATGAAAGCATCCGAAAAGTTGTTCTATGACGTAATTAAAAACGTAATTTTTCTCTCCTTTCTACAAATTTAATAATAAAGGTGTTATAAATTTAAAATCTTTCGAAAGAAAATATCTAAATTATTATGAATACCCTATCAAAATGCGTTGCATATTTTGGAAGAAACAAACAAACACAAAATAGCGACCTTGTTTTAATACTGTGTATTGTACTACTGATGATTAAATTTATTAGTTTGTGGGGATTTCCGACTATTCGTTAAAAAGCTATTAAAAAATACTGATAACGAGCAAAGCAATATTTTCTTCAAACCCATTTCTTTGCCCGGAAACTCGGTTCACTTCAGATTATCGATCAAAGAAGTGTAGAGCGCGGTAATTTATATCACTCATTAGTTAGTTAGTCACGTCTTGTTTCTACTGCATACATTTGCAAAACCGATGAGTTCTGCATAATACTTTAACTCCCATCAGATATACTTACAATTAAATGCTCGATACTAACAGTGCCCCATTATCGAAGCTCACTTTTTGCGCAAAATAACGTTTTTAACCATTTATCGCATAGCAAAAACAAGTGAATGCTGCACAATCACTGAATCGAAAGTTTAATTGTTTTTTATTTCATACAGTGCACATACGCAAAAACGGTCGATAAACACCGTTCAAGTCGTCAATCATAGCAATTTCTTGCTAGCTCCGGCCGCGTTTACAATTTTAATGGTTAAAACATCAACTGGCAATTGCTAGCAATCAAACAAATTGCCCGGTGCTCTTATAAGGAAATCGCAATAGTAAACGTGGTGGCAACAATAATTAAACGCCGAGGCGGCGCGGAACGCTCAAAATCTGCTTTTTACAGTGTAGTGTGCCGTGTCTTTGGATGAATTTTCACGCCGCGACTACGACTAACGCTGCTAGTTATGTTGGTAAGAAATAATAAGGCATATAGCGGCATCTAGTGATGCGATATGAAAAGTTCACCTTCAATCTATATATCTATATCTATAATATAAAAATGAATTGCGGAATGTGTTGCTAAGCGCAAATCTCGAGAGCAGCCGAACCGATTTCGCAAATTCTTTTTTTTATAATACGTAGGTCACACTATAAGTTTTGCGTAAGTTAAATAAACAACATGTTATAACCAAAATATTATGTTTATTGATTTTCAAAATACTCTCCTTTACGTTTTAAACATTCTTTCATGCGATCAAACCATTTTTTAAAACAGGAGAACCACAGATCTGAAAGCATGTTTTCTACGTGCTGATTGAACGCTATCACTGCCTCTTCGAAGTTGGTCAAAGTAAAACCTCTCATCAAATCTTTTATTTTGGGGAAAATACAGAAATCACAGGGTGCTAGGTCGGGGCTATGCGCAGGATGGGTGACGAGTTGTACTTTTTCGGAAGCTAAAAATGACTGTTTTGTTGGCCGTCTGTTAAGAAGCGTTGTCATGATGTAGGAGAGCGCGGCTTTTGGGTCGTCTTTCGCGAACTTTTTCTAACACCCTGGGTAAACAAATGGTAGAATACGGCATTAACACTCTTTTGATCTTTAAGTGGAATTGTACAGATGGGACCCGTAGCTGAATAAATATTTAAAAAATGGGAAAATTCACAAAAAAAAAAAAAAATGTGGCGGTACGTAGTCCGCCGGGACAGCTAATTATAATACAAAACTGTCAATGTTAAAAAAATATATAATTAGTGGAAAAAATTCACTTCAAACCGCCTTCCAGATTGCGTTAAAACAGATCAAACCAACTGTGAAATTAAGGGACATTGCCATTTTTTTGCACACTTAAATAAAATTACCCATATTTTTTTAACTTATGAAAAATATCATCTATCAATTGATTCTAATAACGTTATTAGTAGACAAACATTTAAATAATACAACTGTACGTTTTTACTCACCTGTTTTTAATTGAAGCGTGTTACATTATTGCACTCTGCATTATTCCTGCCTTTAATTGTCTGTGGACTTGTCTATGTTTTTTGCAGTTCAATGCGTCTGATAAAGTTTACCGCTTGTATTTTTATAGTGTTAGGCGCGTAGTTACATAAACTGTCTGATGTCACAGGAGTGTACGTATGTGTAGGTAGGTAGGTTGGTAGATGTAGGTAGGTATGGGAATGTGTTAGGTGGAACTCATGAGTATTCAACGGCTTCCCGCAACCTCGACTAGGTCATCCGTCAGTCCACAGGATGGGAAACCTGCCGATGCTGCGTCTTTCAGTACGTGGTCGCCACTCGAGAACCTTTCTTCCCCAACGGTGGTCAGCTCTCCGAGCGGCGTAGCCTTTAGTCTTGCAATTCGAAGAGTCATATTGAAGACTTTGGTTCTATAATGGATATCATCATTTCGGATCTTATCACGTTAAGAACGCCAAGCACACTCTCTCCATAGCACGCTGGGTGACTTTGATCTTGTTTAAGAGTCATAGTCACATAAATCTCTCATGAGTCACGGCTGGCTTTTATTAATGTAAATATAGTTTAATCTACGAAATACCTGCCATTGACATGACTGTTTTAACTTAAGTACTATGTAGGCATGGGTCATGCGAACTAAAAATGGAACCAAGCGCTATAGGAGAAAGAAAAAGATAGTTTAAAACATTTGTACGAATAAAAAAGTAAATTACTAATACACCGACTTAGACGTCATCTTTTTATAACGTACAATTACCTGCGTGTAACCTGTTACGAGCCCCGGAGCACTTTTATACGCAACTTAATGCCGTACTTAGTGCTCAATTGAATTTATCTACAAAATAACTTATATACTTTAAAACAGCTATCATTTCGTCCATCTACACACATAAATAAAGTATACCCTATTATCGGCAGTGTAAATTAATGTAAGGGTCTAACGAGTTCAGAGCGATTAAGTAAATGTAACAAAAGTCCAGCTGCGCGTACGTCGAATGACAATCGCTTATTATCATCGATAAAAGAATGGATACCGATTATCAATTACTGGGATATTGTTTTGTATTATCGGTTAATTGGAAGACTTGTTTGCATCGCATGTCAATATTTTGACGTTTTTGTAAATTACTTAGAGTCATTTGCACAACCTTCATAAATCTAAAATCATAATAAATCTAGATTAAAACATCGTTCTGTCTTTATCTACTTGAAACCAATTGACAGATGTAGAATGCTATTCAAAACTAGGTGTAGGTTAAATTTCGATTTATTGACGTTACATACCGACCTTACTTGCATTTTTGTAGATTAATCATACATTCTTTAATATAAAACATAATAATACAGAATAAAAAAAACATTTAAATATATATTGACCTTAAGCCTATACAAGACTATGCTCTAATAAATAGGATGTTTTCGTTGACCTACATTCTTCACTTCCGAAAGTACCTAATATAACTGTCGCCATGACTAAATAAGGAAGAACTTAATTCTACATGACAGAAAAGTTGTTAACACAATAACATAAAGTTCTTTTACTACCGTTATGAGTAACTGACATCAGGCAGCAATTAAAATTTGTAACAAATAGTTTTCCAGTCTTGCGAGTAGCTGCCACGAGGCACAGAAGCACAGTCATGTGGAGGTCTACAATAATAATATTAGCAATAAGCATGATTGACTTTTTATCGAGCCTTCCCTGGGTAATAAACTTTCTTGTCTGTCCTAGCTTACTAACGCTTACATTAGCATCAGTGCACATATACGCATTAGCCTCGAAGTGTCTAATTCCCATCGTTTTGCATGGCGTGCGCAGCGACATTCAATTTTAAATTAGTGTTTTGTTATCCATTTATAACAGAACTCACACCTTTACACATCAAGATCCATTCATTTGCTTTTTACTCCGAGAAATGCAGGAATTTCTATAACTAGTTATACGTGCTGTCTCCCTGTCGCATTCTTTACTTATTAACGAGTATGCACTTAAATGTTCGACTTTATCTTTACAATGTAATTTAATTAAAGGGTGCGAACAACGTTGCATTTCTAATTAGTTAATTATAAGTATTATCTAATGACAAAAAGGATATTTGTTTTTTTTAATTGGTTAGTTTTAGAATTTCCAGCTTTTAACTTATACAATATGAAGTTACAAATTTGGCAGCATAACTTAAAAATACATTTTATTTTCAATTTGTAAGCTGCAATACAAACAACTGTTTATCCTAGTAGCCTCGTCATCGTGACTGCGCTATGCAAGATGTCAGCAAGTCAACCTGCGTGTACGCTTTTGATTTATCAGCCATTTATCGACAAGTTGATTCGATACCGCTTGAGGCATCCTTCATACTGAATCGAATTTTCGTTCGACTCGACTTGAAGCAAAATTACAGGTTGCTTTTTTCCGTAACTTCGTTCGTTAGTTATCAAACTGACGACAAGTAATAACCCCTATTAACCCATCGAAGGAACAACGTGTCTCGACCGCGATGATTAATTTGACAATTATTAAAAATGACAATTTATTCCAACATTCAAATTGCGATCCACCTTTATTATTATGCTACTGGTAATAGTTTTCAAATGTTGACATGTCGCAATTTATATTTTATCGTTTTTATTTTCATCTCGGTCCTCAACATAAATACCTACCTTATATTGTCATGAAACTTATTAGCTAAAATAATTATGATTGACTTTTAATTTTTTTCTTTTTTTACCGCAATTTGATATGATAAACATAAATGTGCCGACGTAAAAACATAAACGACGCATTATCTCAATAACTTGAATCGTGCATCTGCCTAGATATGAACTCTTGTCTCTATAAAAGGAGTATTTTATAAAATTAATAATTTCTCTATCTGCTTAAAATGTATCATTTTTTGTAGAGAGATATTGTAAATTTTAACTGTATTACAATATGTACGTACACGTCTAACTTGAGCTTCAAAGGTAGCAGCTGCCCCGAAACCACCAATAGATAATCTCTCTTTTGTGTGATGTTATTAATAAAAATATGCTGTAATATAGTAACTTGGATAGTTAACTCAACAATGGCAATGACTCTTTTGTATATTTTTACAGATGACTTGATTTTTATTGAAACTTACTTGCAATCGACAAAAATGTATGTGAATGTAAACTATAGCAATGTAGAGCGACGAACGTTTATAGCTTGTGTTCATATTAATAAGAGTCAAGACTGTTTAAATACCGTTGCTGCTGACTGTTACATATTGGGACTTGATATTTGATCGGTATTGTTAATTGATACAAGCTATCATTGGAACAGTAATTTAACATGATTTGACGACTGTCTGGTGTATCGGGACGCGCTCCGTACAACAAAGCCAGACGGTTGCGGGTTCGAATCCAGCAATGGGCAAATGTATGTAAACACGAGCATTTGTACCTATATAACTCATACGATACGATACTCATGTTTATAAAAGTATTTAAGTATGTTTATCCGTTACTGGTCGTCATAGTACCAGCTTTGCTTAGTTAAGGGCTAGATATTGGTGTAATTGTGAAAACTTTTTTTTTTAAAATTTATTATAGAAAACATCATGAAATTACGTTCAACATATTTTTAAATTATGTCATTGCGACGATGATGATGACACATGAAACAGGAATATTAAAATCACATTATGGCCCAATGGTGCAATAATACTCGTAAACATCATAATAGTCTATATGGCACGTCGTAAGTACCTTGTATATATGTTTATTCCGCTAAACCGTATCCCGGTCAATTTACGAGTAATTAAGTCTGACCCTCTTTCACTGAGGGAGAAGTTTTATTTGGGCGGAATAGTCCGGGATAACCGCTAAACTCGCGTTGTATCTGCGTGGAGCGCGTTAAGATGTGTCGATTACTTTACCCTTGATTAATGTACGATGGTAAGTTTTTTTTTTGTTTCCATTATTAAGATAACCAATGAATTATTATACATTCTCACACACATAAGTATTTTCTTAAGTGTAGTTGCTGTAAATTGTTAAATGCCAGTATTGAATTTGTCTATAACTCTAAATTTTGTAATTGTATGATCCTATATAATGCTATGAGAGAGCGGCCTCTCATGGCACAAGTGCTTTCGCAGTTAAAAGAAGATTGTCAACCTCTGCTCTTGTAACCAAACTCTTGTTACATAGTAAATATTTTCATATTTTTCATTTTCATATTAGGACTTCAGACAGTAATAATGACATAATTAGTATTCATATAAATAAATATCATTAAGTGTAATATTACTTTTTGTATCTTATATTACGCCACACTTCTTATTTATACGCATAATACTCATTTATTCAGTATATAGGCCTTCTTCCGGGCACTTATACACGTCCCAAAATATAGCTTTACCCTACCACCGCTCTGGGACTACATATTGGCTGGTGATGAGAAGAAACGGCGCAACAAACTCAGTCACCTTAGGTATCGAAACATAGGCCGAAATATGAAAATAAATTTTGGCCTTCCTATAAAAACTGCCAGGCACCTGATTAATATAGTTACCTACCTTCTTATGGAAGGTACCAAAAATGATTTCACACTTATGAAACTAAATAACTTTGCTAAAGAAACTGAGTCCGTATTTGGTAAAGTTGTTTAGCTTCTCGAGCACAGCCGTAGGGGAGACCAGGGATAGTTGACTAGGGGTAGGTTGACTAACAGTCAAAAACTAGACCTATTTGACAGGGTTGCCTGCCAAATAAGTCTAGTTTTTGACACTGAAATATGGTTCCATGTTACACATTGTTACTTAAAAATATTTATGACGACTTGGTCAAGTTAGTTAAACTGTTTTTTCTGGCCAAGCAAAATATGTAAACAAACATGGCTTTTCACAGATTCATTCAAGTGAATGTAAGAAAATTACAATATTAAAACAAAATAAAATAATACTTATAATTTGAGGTTCACTTTATAATTTTGTTATAATTTTACGAAAATTTAGGAATTTTGATAAGTAATTCCATTACTTTGTAAAGTAGATCTGTTAATTGTTTTTTTTTAAATGTGTGAAGATTTTTAGTAACTTATGCTAGAAAAGTAAGAGATGCCTTTAATTTTATCATTCGCCAACTATTATGATAAAACGACCCTAATCATGCATTTCAATAAATAAATTTTAATTCAATAATTAAATAGTATTAAACTAAATTAATCGCAGCGTTTTACACGGACATATACTTTACGGTGCTCTAGATCCCACGTCGACTATAACTCTCAAATTGTGTCCGTAAGTGAGGGCGGCGGATTAGCGTGCGCCACGGCAAATATTTTATTACAGTCTGAATCTCCAGCCCTCAACGTTTTATTGTTCATAAGGCTTGTCCGAGCCAAATGAAAGAGTTTATGGCGAAGACGTAAGTCTGCCGGTGTTGCCACTACAGGGTTTGGGGACTGACGGTAATTTTATTTGGTACGTTTATAGTAAGCATTTAAAACTAAAGCAATATTATTAAAAAGGAACGATTTATAGTGAACTGAAGATGAAGTTAAAATGAGGATTAAGACTATCTTCTATAGGTATATTGGATCATCCCAGTATTTTCTAAAATAAAAATAACTAAATTTTTTAAAAAAAATCAGATGAAAATAAGGAAGCATGCAAATTACGAACTATTATATCTTCTATATCGGTATTTCAGATTCCTTTAATTCTTTATTATGAAAAATGCCCGTGCTAACTAAGCTTAAAACGATTTTTTTAAGAATCAATAACAGCAAATAAATACCTAACAAAATATTTATAATTTTACTATTTACTTAATGATTTTTGCCAAAATTTAATACAATCGTCTATCCAAAAACTACTTACTACTCATATTTTATGAGATAATACGGTTGGTAGATATTTACGAAAAGCTGGCAACACCCATCAGCGTCGGTCTTGTTGACTCAAGTTATTGACCGTCCGCATTTTGCCGGCGATTGTGTATTACTGTTATTGGTTGTACTCGACGCGTGACTTGTGTCGATGATTGTACCCGTTACTTCATAGACGGACACTATTTTCGTTAGTGTTTGAAGAGCAGTAGGCAATCAGAATAACTGACGTCATACAAGGGAATGTTTTTGGGCCCAGTCTATTTTTGTTGGATATGAATGGTATTGGTGTGTGAATTAGTAAAGCTAATCTACTACATTGATAAATAAGAGTGGAGGGTGACGATCATACCATGTTAAATGAAAACACAGTTTTTAGGGTATCGTAGTCAAAACGGAATTCTAGTTGCGCCATGTCCGTCCGTCCGTCCGTCTGTTTGTCTGTTTGGCTTAGCTCAGAGACTCTTAGTACTAGAAAGCGTAATTAATCAGCGAAAAAGTTGTAAAATAAAATCTTTGAAGAAAAAAAGGCTATAGGTACGTATTTCAAAATATCAGAAAAAATAAAACTTATGTCAATCATAGTCTATATTATGTCAGCTGGTCGGTGGTTCAGTTGTAATATTTTTTCGCGATTTCGATGTTGCTTCCTTTAATAGTTGGTTTTATACAGAGTTACATTGAAAAGGGGTGCCAAATCTTTAGGAGTGGCACAGAATCAGTAACTTAATCGAACTATGCAAATAAGTTTTTTTTAATCATTTAATTATTCATATCCGCTGTTAAAAATCGTACACGTGGATAATTTAACTTATTCATGAAAAAATTGCACCGTATGTGCACTGCGTAAGGTCCTTGTTGGCTCACCGTACGCCTCTGTAGAATGACCGCGCGGCTTTCGTAGTCTCTATTGATATTATTTTCGGATATTTTAAAGTAATTTTTTTTCATAACATATGATTTTTAAAAATAATAACGATTAAGTCGCTTCTTTATATTGTTCCCTAGACCTTATTTTTTAAATTTGGCACCTCTGTGCAATGTAACCGTGTATATTAGTAAAAACGTTGTTTTCTTTTAATGATGTGTGATCGCCTCCATCTACATAACATATTTTGTTAGTCTGGCTTTGGATCTTATTTGTTATAGAAGTAAATATGACGATACAAGAAATCGTATGCTAATAATAATAAACAATAACTTTTGCAGCAAGTCCTGTATTTTTCATCTTAAATCACCTAGCACCTTGTTTAGTGAAATGTGCTAAGTGCCAGCCCTGTCACTTACAACCAATATTCATTACGATGTTTGTTTCAATGAGAAGGCAACAGTGTCTCCGGGTTGTTACAGTGTAGAAAAAAAAGGTAATAAATTGACTGTCAAAATATAATTATCAGTGGAGCAGCGCTGACTGCCACTTTTAACATGTTCGAAAGCGACAACTTTAAAACCGATTTATGCTCAAAACTGCGGTCCGTTATTTTAGCCAATCGTATATGCCATTGGTATACTGACCGTACAATTATGTATTTATTGTAAACGCTACGATTGCCGGCTGGCTGTAATTTGCTTTTAATTCGCCCTCTTTCGTATCATTTTCGAGTTTCTTCGTTTTGCCGGCCCTTGGAGATTTGTCGGATTTTGCACTGCTACCACTGTAGAGTCGTGTTCAATCCTTCATTGTTTTTTTTTTTAAATATATTTATTGTTGATTTTGTTATTAACAGTATTTTAATTTTATTTATAAGGGGTAAATATGTCTTAAAGTTATCCCTTTCGGGTGATTAAGTGATCATTACGGCTCTGTTCAGATTTTTTGTTAAACCACGGAGATATAAAACCTAAGAGGTTACATTTACGACAGATATTTATTATTTTATGACTAGCAACAGAACCTTGATAAAAAGTACTTATCTTTGATTTTATTTACAAGTTGTACAAAGCGCGTACTCTACGCATCGCTCTGTCCGCAGACAGAGAACACTCGCAACATTTATGGACTTGCTAACTTAAAGATGTTTAAAATGCTTTGTTAAATTTATTGGAACATTATTGTTACAAAGCAAACCAATTCGCGTTAATTTATTTTATAACATCACTAGTTTTTTCTCGTGTCTTTGCCCTCTTAGATTTCGAATTCCCTACATATATTTTTTGATGAATTCTTTAAATTCCTAACTTTCAAACAAGTTGGCTTTAAACTGTTGGTGAGATTTCGTGATTAGTCATACTACGCTGCCGCTCCTTCGACAGTTCGTAGATTTGTATGTAAACTGGAAGAAGGCGTACTCCAAGCGTACAATGACGAATACGCGTCTATAAAGCTACGCCTACGTGTATTCACCCTTAAGTTAATTTAATTTTTGCAATTATAAGAACTTAGCAACATAAACGGCCAACTCAGTGCCATAAGCCATTTACTGTGTGTAGTTGAACCTAACAAAAATCTATTTGTTCTTTCCTCGGAAGGTTTAACAAGGTTTCGTTTACTTATAACGAACAATTATTGTACAATCAATCTGGTACAAATCTCTCAGCTCATATAGGTGAACAACGTGTAACTCCAAAACACAAAACATCTATTGGGCTGATTCTGGTGCTTACAACAGATTTGTTTTTATGGGACAAAAACTGGTCACGTGATATTCGTACGGGGAATCTTTTTTTTTTATCATGATCTCATATGAAAAGTTCTTGTCTTTGGTCACCAGAATCAGACTCTAAGACTTTTTGAGTATATGAAGTTACAGGTTGTATAGGCACTTCAGTAAGTACAAAATGGCGCGACAAGGAAAGATACAAAGTCAGTCACGGAGCTGGTTCTTTTCCCTTTATAGCCAATCATTTATGCCTTGCTCGTTTCGTCATTTTGTAATCTGCCCGTAATAAAACTCAATGGTTATTATGTCCACCATTATCTTGTACCTGCGAATGTAACGTCCTTTGTTACAATTTACGATATTTTTAAATCATTCTGCAAATGCTCCCGGCATTTTGAGAAAAAATCAAAACAAATAGCTTATTTACCACCAAACACCTTTTTTCGTAATGTATTGATAGTCCTTTTGCCGCTATGATTGCCTTTATCCCAACCTCCTTTAAACACATAAGTGATATAATTGGGGTCCCGATTCTATCGATTCTAATTCGAAATAATGGCCGTAATTTGGTACGATCATTTGCCGAGGACAGTCGATATTCGATCAATAAATCGATGAAAATCGTTATAATGGCTCTTCGAAATCGACGTTTCATTTCTTTAAATGCCTGATCAGTGGATTCGCCTAATAATAGTCATAATGTTAAACGATGAACATTCTTAGTCGTTATGAGCCCACAATTTGTATGGGGAATAGTTTGAACTTTTTTGTGAGTACAACAATTTTCTGGTTTTTGTAGTAACTTTATTAAATAGGGAATATATAAACACTAAAATGTATAAAACATATTTTTAAATTAGGCTCTGTACAGACAACAGCACGTGAACCTACCACAAAACGACAAATTATCTCTAATATTGATATCTACGCGTCGGATTTAAAGTTGAAAATCGATTCAATGACCTTGAACCTTGACCTTGAATTGACCTTTAACTTTTTGGGTAGGTTGACCTGTCGTTGTTTGTACATATTTATATCTTGCTTCAGAGTTAATTGCTTATTTTATTATGTTTTCATTTTAAATTAATCTTTTTACCAACCAAAAATTGGTGGAAATTTTTTAAGTTTTTTTTTCTTAAAGTTTCTATTATTCAGTTTGAACATCAATATCTAATACCTTGACCGCGGTCCTAATCGGAAAGAGATAGAGCATTACCAAGAGCACTTATAAGAACGAGAGAACAGGCAAGGGTTGTTTTAACCGCAGGTTATTACGAGATTTAACACGTATTTAGTTAATTAGTAAGTGCGGTTGGCCGGTGTGGTCGAAGGGATCCGTTTTACGTGCAGGGATTTGTAAATATGCCTTTTGGTTTAGTGACCTAATTGTGGTTTTTGGGTAATCCTTACAGAGTACATTCCTATTTTGAGTATGAACGTCTAACAACATTAAGACACAAAATGGTTTATGGCTTGCGGAATCCTACCTACTTTATATAAATTAAATACATTGTTTTCTCAATTACACCAATAATCTAACTCCAAACTAAGCAAATCTTGTACTTTGGTGACAAGATAACGGTTAAGCATGCTTAAATCCTTGTATAAACAATCATGACTTAGGTATAAATGCTAGTGCTCATCAGACAAATATTTGCCCCTTGCGGGATTCGAACCCGCAACCGCTGGCTTTGTAATCCGGAACCAAACCACTAAACCAGAAGGTTGTCAGTGTGACCAATTAATTTATGTAATGGACATAAAATGAAAGATTTGAATTATAAAATGTAAACGAAGTTAAGTCCAGTTACTACGTGACTAAAATAGCGTGCAAAATGTTATAGACAATAATTTCACTCAGCATTTATGACTTACTGCTAACACCAATCCCTTCTGTGTTGTATGCGGACTACATTCGGATTAGGGATAATTTACTACCGTGACCAGACCTGAACGAAATAGTTGGGCGAAACAACTATTTTGAATAATTAATTATAATAAATACGGAGTTTGAAATGTGTATGGCTCAAAAGATAACGGGGCGGTTAACTGTGTAAATAAACCCTAGCAATTAATTCAGGGTCCATTGGTCATATTGTTTGTTTGCTCAGTTCGTGGTACCGGCCGAATGTTGGGAGTAAACAGTTTTTACAGCTAAAATGCTGTAGGCGTTGTTAGATTTAAAAACAACAAAGTTAACTTAGTCTATTAAAGTTTACTTAATTCGTTTTATGTTAGATTGTTGTTTTTTAACTCAGGATACAATTAAATTTTTGTTTCGAGCAGCTTTAGTGAATTTTTATGATTTTAATTTAATTACTTTTGAAAGTTAATGCAACATTTTTGTAATAATAAAACGTTTTTATTTGTATATAGCCTCACGAACTTTCTTTTGTTATTTGCGAATTTTGTGTATTTAATATAAAGATATTTGCGTGTAAATACATGAGATCAAACGAGCCGTGCTCCATTCGGCGACACGCGACATGCATTCTCGGCGGTAATTAAAATTTCCCATCAAACACCGCTCATACCTGTCCCTAATCGTGGAACAAAGCAACACATAATATTTAATATTCAGCAATCCCGAAATCCTCTGTAAAACGCTGCTACAATGGAAAAGGGTGTACTCCTTTAACGGTCCAACCGTTAATTCGTGTTTAATTCGACACCTTGTTAATTGTTTCGACGGTCCGTTTGGTGACCTCACCGGGCGGGCCCACCCGGCACCTCGCCCCCCCGCGGGGGTCATTTTAAGAATATTTGCCCAACACCCCTCTATGTTTACTTGGGTTGTTTGTGGTACCCAGAAAACAATAGTCTCGAAATTCATTGCTCATTTTATTATTGTTTGTACACCGTTTTACGGGCGATTCGATTATTGGAACGTGTAATTAAATGATAATACTGGGCATTAATTGGATTTTACCTGAACGTTACTCTTGAGTGCTCGATATTTATCAAAGATTTTAGAAATTCAAATGAGAAATGGAATGCCCCTTTGAAACTTCTCAGGAAATGTAAGCTGATTTTACTCGGGAAATTCAGATTGGCCTATTTGTATTCATGGCTATAGTTTTTTCTTAATTAAAACGGTGCTGCAGATGGTACATACCGCCTTTTAAATATAGCAATCATTCTAAACATTTTGTAGCTTCTGAATTTGATCCACTGCTCTTCTAAGGTCTAGTCCACTCCCCATTGCTTTAACTACTATGTATTTTCCTTAATATATATATATCTTTTTAATAACTGTTTCTGTCCCACTGCAAGCAGTTGAAGAAGGCCTTTGCCCAGGCAAAGGACTCCTCCAAACCTCTCCAATTATCCCTGTCAATTATTAGGGCATGCCAAACTTTGAGAAAATTTTAATTATGAGAAAATTGTTCAAGTCATCACCTATTTTCAAGGTTAAGACCTCGAGAACAGGAATAGTTAACTTGTTGATAGTTGGGTTAGTTGAAAAACTCAAAAAAATTACTTTTTTAAAAGTATTGAATTGTTCAACTGGGTGCGATGAGCTGTTTTCTCTCGCCGCTTAAACGCCGGACATGTGCACACACACAACACAATTGCATTTCTTGCGCTTAGTTAAATGACGCAACACTGTCAAATAAGTCTAGTTTTTGACAGTTAGTCAACCAACCCCAATAGTCAACTATCCCCGTTCTCCTCTAGGCATTCAGTGCGTGACGACTCTAGTCCAGTTTTTAGGACACATCCTATGAACATGACCCGCCCATCCCACTTCAACTTGGCAGCTTTTTCTGCCACGTCTGTAAGTGTGTCACGTCTCGTCAACTAACTAATTATTTTCGTTGCAGAAATGGCGCGAATGGAGAAGTCCCCACTTCTAGCGAATGGGTACAACGCTCCCCCAACCCACCTGGGGCCCATGGGCTTCATGCACCAGCACGCGCTGATGTCCCCGGGCATGCCCCACCCGGGGGTGCCGCGGCCTGACGGATCCATCATCAAGGGGCAGCCGATGCACAATATGGAAGCTTTGGCGAGGTAAGAAGTAGTTACTAGATTAGCTCCACTTTCTTCAAGACTAGATAAACTACACCAACGATTCGTGCATGTAAACGTATACTTGTTCGTGAATTGCAGGAATTGTAACATTATACCTACGTGCTTTCATAGTACCTTTCGTGCTCTTTTTATACTCGTAAGTCTTACCTATGCACGATCAAATCCAAAGTCACTGGTAAAGTCAAAATGAACGAAACCCAAGGTTAGTTACTTATAGGTAGTCTCAAACGAAACTTCCTAATCTAACCACCTTACTACCAGGTCAATAAATATTTACGGGCCACCTGTTTTAAAAGCGTTTTAAATGAACCTGACCATGCAAGAATTGAAATAGGACGCCCTTCGCTCCAATGGACTGACGATAAAACCAGAGGACTTGGAGTTGTGACGCCCCTTGGGAGATACAAATATCCACCAGCAGTTATAGATGATGGTAGGATTATTTGACTTATTGAACAATCGAAATGGTGACCTCTAGCTCCCCGTTAGGTGAACTATTCTTATTGGAATATCGTCGAACACAGAAAAAATTGGGTTTCTATACATAGCGCAATATTCTTGTCAAGGGTAGAGAAAAATATAATATTAATATTTGATTTCCCAAAATTAATAATGCCGAAGGTAATCTTACTAATATTTTCATCTGATGTCAGCCTGTAATACGCATGTTGGATTTATTGACGTTGTAGAATGGTACCTTTTACATGCGATCGTTTCTGGACGTCTGCAAATGTTCGTAAGTGGCAAATGGCTGTTTAACGTTAAATAACATCTGTTTAAACTTTGAAATGTATTGGCTACGTATTTTAAAAATCATTCAATCATTATTTTAAACAATATACATTGTGTATACATATACACACCTGGTATTATGAATGAAGATCTTTATATTAAACTACCAGTATAAACAAGGACAACTGTTGTTTGGTGGGTAATTATTTACTGTTTATTCTGATTAGTGATCAATAAACAAATCACGTTATGAAAGTTGCGGATACCTAACGCTGAAAGAGTAATTTGTCTATTAGTTTTCCAGTTAGTTAACCCCGCGTGTGAGTACATAATTTAATCCGTGATCAGTGACCATGGAAAGGAAATTGCTTATAAGTAACTAATGTAATAATCTTATCAAAACAATGCGATCTAAGTAATTCACCTTAACACAATAAAGGTTGCGGGTATTTTTATATATATTATGCTGTTTTTAATATTTGTCATTATTTAAAACCATAATTATTACATATCTCAATCAGAACTAAGCGTTAATATTCATACCAGTTTTATCTTACCTTGAACAAAGCACTTCATAAGATCTGACAATTTGAAATAGATTTAATAACGGGTTGTTTTGGGAAAAAAAGATAAATAAGTAGGTCACACTATAAGCTTTGCGTAACTTAAAAAAACAACATGTTATAACCAAAATATTATGTTTATTGCTTTTCAAAATACTCTCCTTTACATTTTAAACATTTCTTCATGCGATGGAACCATTTTTTAAAACAGGACGACCACAGATCTGAAGGCATGTTTTCTACGTGCTGATTGAACGCTATCACTCCCTCTTCGGAGTTGGTAAAAGTAAAACCTTTCATCAAATCTTTGATTTTGGGGAAAATACAGAAATCACAGGGTGCTAGGTCGGAACTATGCGCAGGATGGGTGACGAGTTGTACTTTTTCGGAAGCTAAAAATTACTTTGTTTTGTAGGCCGTGTGTGAAGAAGCGTTGTCATGATGTAGGAGAATGCAGTTTTTGGGTGGTCTTTCGCGAACTTTTTCTAACACCCTCGGTAAACTAATGGTAGGATACCACTCGGCGTTAACACTCTTTTGATCTTCAAGTGGAATTGTACATATGGGACCCGTAGCTGAGAAAAAAATCGCGATCATTTTTTTACCAAAGTTTCTCGCCTGCCTCGCTTTTGTTGGCCTGTTCTCATTTTCAAACACCCATTTACAAGATTGCTGTTTTTTTTCGAGTTCAAAACAATAAATCCATGTCTCTTCTCCTGTGACAATGTCATAAACAGCATTAGAATTTCCGTGGTCGTACTTCAGTAGCATCTGTGAGCACCATTCCACGCGAGCCCGCTTCTGCTCCGCTGTCAGTTCATGAGGGATCCAACGACAGCAAAGTTGCCGAACTTCAATTTTTCGTGTAAAAATTTCTGAATTTGGCTCATACCAATCCCCAATAGTCCTCAAATTGTCTCATAGGTAATCCGCGAGTTTTCTTCAATTAGCCGCTTAACAGTAGCCACATTATTTTCGTTGACGGCAGTTGAAGGCCGCCCTTCACGAAATTCGTCATGTAAAGAAACTCGACTTCTCTCAAATTCAGCAAACCATCGCCTCACGGTGCTCAAACAAGGTGCTTCTCTCCCAAAAGCATTTTGAAGACGAGCGGCACAGTCTTGCGGAGAGAGAGAACTTTTAAAAACATAAAAAATCATCGCTCTAAACTCTTTTCGACTTAATTCCATTTTCATTGCGTATGTAGAACTTTGATGTGTGATAAAAATCAATTGACAAATCATTTCCCGCCAATTGTTTTTTTTTATTACTAAGAAGGTTGCAACGTTTAAAAAAATATAACATTCGAAATTCAAATAGTTCCGATTAGCTAGAAGTGCAAAACCTTTAGTGTGCCCCATGTAAAATACTCAATAATTTATTTTTGTTAAAATGCCGATCTTACTGAAATCAATTTAAAAATTTCCTTTTATTAATTCACACTTATTTAGATATTTATAAAGGCTTTTGTGTTAAATAGATATCAAGGTTTTACCAAAGATTAGTTTCCTTTACTATGTACGCTATCAAAGATAATTTCTAAAAAATAATAATTAATAAGAAAAACCTACTTAATAAATCAAGATCAGTTTTAAATTATCGTTAGCAAAAACTACTTACCTAATCAATAAATCTATCGTTTCATTGTATTATTCAACGATATTTAAAGTAAGTACACAACACTAGTTTAATTTATGCCGGTGACGTGGCACAAGTTCACGAAAAGAAACCTCTAAGCAGGTCACAAGTTGAGCAGGTTAAATGTCTGCGACGTAATCCAGTTAGAAAAGTACAAACACTGAGTGCCCCCACTTCCGCACGAAGACCCACAATGCTCACTTCACTTACCCTACTGTCTTACTGTCACTTTACTAACTAATACCTTACATATGGCTTTTGCTATATGATATGCCATATCGATTATGACGTACGGTACTGCAAGCGACTGCAAACTATGTAACTTCTATAAAATTTTATACTTTTTCGCTGTTTCAACAAATATAAGTTCAATAGTTAAACTATTGTAGACTAGAAAGTTTGGACAACTTCCATATTAATAGGATGTAACCAATAAATCACCTTGAAGTAATAATTTATTTTGAAATTCGTAACATATCTTTCTATCAATATGTTGATAGCATATTACACATATACACATGTATTTATGGATCCCAAATTAATCTAAATATATAAAACAAGCCTTCTGAGGATCACTGAAACCAAAAACAAATATCTAACCGTCCACAGATCTCGAAGGAAAGTTTAATGAAAAACAAAGAGCTAAAGTAATCGAGAAACAATTTCAACGATCACGCATGAGTTGTTACGGCACAAATATAAGTGATTGTTTTTAAAACATAATTAATTTCTTCGACCCCTCGTTCAACCTAACGGAACATTTAATATTGAGTGCTCATAATTATTCCTTTACCATTTAAACCCTTTTTAATTTGAGAACTTTCTGTTCAAATACTTCACAATAATTATTGTTTGTTGCAGTTCTTTGTCTTTGAGATCGATGTTCAAAGTGAATAGAGACTTGTTAAAAAGTGTATTGAGTGTCACGCATAGGCTTGCTTTTCTTTCTTGTCTTGATCATTCTATTTATTTAGTTTCCACGCATCTATTTTCTGTACCCTTTCTTTATTTATTTCATTCATTTTATTTTCTTTGTCTGCAGATCTGGTATTTGGGAGAATTGTAGAGCAGCGTACGAGGACATCGTTAAACATCTTGAAAGGTAAGACATTAACTTACCTAGCACAGAAAAAAAAATGCTAGGTATTTTCGAATTAAGACCTAAACTACGAGTATTTAGTATGTTGGCTGGAGAGCAAAACGGATAAATAGTTTCATTAATTGAATAATCTGCTATGTCGTGTATTTTTTATTTTTTTTATAATTCTTATTATTTGTGTTGTTCTGTATGCTTCCTTAATTATCATTCATCATTGTCGTATTTTTGTTCAGTGTGTTATTATTCAGTGAATCTCCAAACGAATACTATATGATAGTGTAGATAGATATAAAAATCTTTATGTAAATGAAAAAATCTCTTTCATTTAAACGGGGGCCAGATATCACTGGAGGGAGTGAAATTAGAGGAGACAATTAGATCCGTGGATCGGGTGTATTTTTAACAAATGACCGCGCGCTCGGCTTGCGGGGTGTGAACGATTCATCAAACTCATTCAGGGGCTAATCTGGACGCGAGGAAAAAGTGGCTCTCATGTAAATTGGACCGATTCAAGGGCCAATCGTTGGGGGAAAAGCGCTTTTCTTTCCTTGTTTAATGGATGGTGATTGATCGGCGGTACGGTTTGAAAGATACGCGGTTTTGATTTCGTTTTTAAGTGTGCAGATTTAATGTATCGAGTTGTATTGGCTCATTAGTAACGGATACAGCTTTGAGTTTGAAAGCAATCAGAAATGTCACTTTGCGTAACATGGATATTTGAACCTTGTTTTATTTTTCTGTATTAAGTTTGACTTAAACACTTGAAAACCTGACCACCCGAGGCGGTCCGTTTAGTTCAAGTGTTATGTTATCTTAGTTATAACACTGTTTAGAGATCATAATAAGGCCCAAAATCATTTTGGGCCTATATATATACTGCACTGCCTACACTATACGAGTATACCAGGTAGTTCTAGTAGTCAATATTAAAAATAACAGAGCTACTGTCAAGACATGATTCATTGATCGCCAAAGGTTAATCTTAATTCCAAGCAAATGAAACGAAGTTCATCAATTACTTTAATCCTGTTACGGCACGTATTTCGCGGGTTGGACAGATACAGAAATACCCTAAACCTTATTAAGTCGGACATCGAAAATAAAATACTCGTAGAATAAAGGCCCGGGGAGTGTGGGGTAGAATTACAGTCGGACGGCGAGCCGTGTACCGATGTGTCACTGTCAGCCGGCGATCGCTTGCGCAGCGCAGGATTAGACTCGTTTTTAAAGAAATTACCCCGTACTACCCGAATCCCGGCAAAAAGCGGACAGGAAGAGAACTCTGACGGAACTAATTATCAAATTAGCGTAATTTGACGCAACGTTGTTGCAAATGAAACACTGATCTATATGAGAATCTGGTTGTTAGATGTATACAATTTGAGGATTTTTTCCATGTAAAGCGTTTTGAAGGCAATGCAATGTTACACGCTTATTTTTAATGCCATAGAAGCCCCTTATAAGGTTCTCAAATACAATAACATTGTTTCTAGGATTGAGCATCGAACTCTAAAAAAAAAACTTATTATCCCTACTAAATGACCGTACGTCTGTTTGGTTTGTATGGGAAAGTGATTTAAAAAAATATTATGATGGTTCTAAATTACTCATAAGTAGAAGGTATATAAATATTTGCATTGTTCTTTTTGGCGATAGTCGTGATCTCGCGATTAATGGTGCCAGGTAACCGAGTTAAATCATATTAATTGTCCTCGTCTGAGTGGCTTCCTTGCTCTGCATTATCTTGGTTCGTTTAATTTACGCATGCGCCCCGACCGGTTCTCAATGCTAAGTCCAATTAATTGACAGGATTATCGCTGATTTAATATAATTTGTACTGTTTGTTTGTTTTCTCTTATACTCCTCGGCGTTTCACTTATAATGTACTTTAAAGGGATGAACGTTGAACTTAATTGTATTGGTTGATTCTGTAAATGGTTTCGTGATTAATTTTCTGTGACAAAGATAAACGTATTAGAGCAGGAAGATGTAGAATGCTAACAGGTATATAATTTGTAGAGTTTCGTATTACCATAATTAGGTAATCTTAAGTTTGATCCAATAATAATTGTATGCTACGTGAACTACAATATATTTGTTTAATGAACTAGATTTATATACTCTTTTGTTATTATTGACTTTGTAGAGTTTGTTAATTCACCATAAAAAACTAATTCTGAATATAAATTCAAATATTATTTATTGAAGAATTTAGGTATATACAGAGGTCTTAAAATAGTTTTGGTTCAGCTACATCTTACCTTAGCGGTATGTAACATTATTCCAGGTAAAAAAATTACAATATAGTTCTATTATGTCAACCTATTTCACTGTCCACTGCTGGACGTAAGCTTCCCCCAAAGAGCGCCAAGGAGCACGATCACATGTTTTTTATCCAACCACAGCCAGCCATCTTACTAAGGTCGTCGTCGGTCCATTGAGCTAGGGGGTGTCCTACACTACGTTTGCCGAAGCGTGGTCTCCTCCAACCTTTTTACTCTACCTTTTATTGGCTTTGCGACAGATCGGTCGGCCTACTGCAACTTTAGCTTGCTACATTTTCAGACTATGTCCATTACTTTAGTCTTCTGCCAGATCACCTCGTTTTAGATTCCCTTTACCAGATCTTAACATCGACCTTTCCACAGCTCGCAGAGTGACATGAAGTCGGTGGGCTATCTTAACTGCCATCACCCACGTTTCGACTCCTAGGTCCTCACTGGTCGAACACCTTGCTCTTTAGATGGCAACGAGAAGATATGGCGCGACTTTCCAAATGCTGCCCAACCTAATATAATTATTTCGTTATTATCAGAGTCAAAATTTAATTGTTTTTAACAATGTCCAGAAAAGAAGAAAATTGTTAATTATTTAATAAAATTAAAAACATGGCATGGTGAAACTATATAATTTTAAGAAACTATATCATGTAATTAATACTTTATTGTATGTGTGTGTGTTTTAGTTTACATTAGTAATTGCCCATGCAACAAAAGTCTGTTTCTATATTGACTGTCATAGTCTATACAAAAGAGGAAGGTCTAAATGCTCCAGCTGCTGCACCCCGAATAGTAATTTACCATCAGATAAATCGTCGAGATCAATGTATTCGTCCGGTTTAATTCCATTTCGGTTCGAATTAGCGCGATTAATCGGCGCACGGCGGCTAAGCCGGCCCCGGCATACGCGCCGGCTCGGCACACATCGCTGTGACGGCGTCGTTAGTCATCCCGGTTCCCGGCCGTACCCGCGCGCACAGAAGATAGCTCTGTTTACCCCTTCATACCCATAGGTTTTAAAAGCCCATGAATTCGGATTGATACTTCTATCAAATTCAAAACAGATTCTTATTCGAAAACTTGTACTAGTTAATTGAAATATAATTCGTAATTATTAAAAGCCTACAATACGTTCCTTCGGCGACTAGCTGACACAACGCCAAGAACCGCGACGGCAACATTTGCGTGATTGAATCCTTCACCATTAATTTCAGCGAAGATCAAACGGAGACCGAGGGTGATATTTATCAAGGATATTGCGAATTATTTTAATCAAATCAAATTCCCTTCGTTGTAAACAAATGCTTTTGATTAATGAGACGCGCGACAGAGCCGCGCAGCCGTTGCGATAAAACACCCGAGGAAAAGGCAAAATTAATGGTCATAAAATGAACTGTTGTATCCGAAAGATAAAGATGCTGAATGCTTTGAATCTTAAGTGATTTTTCTTTCCTATTATGAGGGATGGCTCCGACGATCGCATCTGGTGACTGTACATTTGTTCTGAAAATTAGCCAAGAGTAATTTCAAATTCTCGCGATTAGTGCGTAACTTTTGAAGATATTTAGATTGTCATGGCGCGGAATCATTAATAATAACGAGTTTTGATTTTCAGCGGGCTAATATGCATAGGGCGCCGTGTGGAGGGGCGAGTCATGCCCTCGGATGCCTCCCGAGTTTGTCGCCGATGCGGTGCTTCTGGAATTTTACCAAGCTCTTTGTACACGCTCTTTTATAGGGACAACTATTCGGTTAGTTCTGTCGGTGAACAGAATTATGCAATTCATTGTTTTGATGTTGTACACTTTCAGTTGTATTCTTTGTACAGCTTCTAACATTTCGTTGTATCTATGGGATTACTATAATATTATCCTTAAACAATATTACCGACATAGATTGTGAATTTCCAGGTTCTTGAGCCGAAAAAGATACATTTTCCTGTCCAAATACAACCCATTTTTGTAAGGAAAGAACATAGAAATCTCAAAAAAAACCTTTACATACAAACTGATGTGGCTGGTCGAAGGTTTAGTAGGTCTGGGAAAGTGATATTTTTTCTAATTTCAATATTAGTCCCATACAAAAAGTTGTTGTGAGAATTTGAGCAGGAGAATGTAAAATTTTCAACACCAAAACCAAGAAAAATTCAGCGTGTATTTGTGCCTTATTTTTACTTTTGCGTGTGCACCCTTATTTTACCACTTTTTCTATTTAAATCCTTCTTGCAAACGGAAAGACGGTGGAACGTAAATTTAAACTGTGCTCGTGGGGTCGTGCGGCGTCAAAGCAAGTTGCAGAGTCAGCCCGTATTAATCTAGATCTGGCGCCTGACAGCACAAGTCAAATTTCTCATCAAAAATAAGAATTAATGGGGAACAGCATTAATCATCGGCCGCAAACGGCACGGTGTCTGTATCCCATTATTTTGCGTTACTAATGATATGTACACGCCGATAAGGGATGTTTAGACGAAAATTTCTAAAGTCACCTCCCTCGATTGGAAAGGTGTTAAGTGATAAGTGAAGATATAACACACAAAGGACTCCGTGTTTCCTTGAATATAGCAACTTAGTCAATTATTGTTTGTTTAGTGTGTGTGTGTCACATCGCAAAGTCCGTTAGCGGATTTGCATGTTATTTAAAATATGTCAGGGCAGTTAAAAATATAGGTGTAACATTTACGAGGCTTTGTTTTGTCATAATAAACTCTGTTGGTAATACAAAAATAGAGGTTCTGTCTAGAACAGATCTACAAGTTGTGGTCTGACATTAGAACAGCTGGTTATGCTAATTGCAATGTCGTTTTATGCGGCGACGCGTGCCCGCGCGGTGGAATACATTCATTATCTATCGTTCCGGAGTGACGCAAGGGACAATTTTTAATAGTCATTGTTATTTTATTAAAAAATTGTATTTTTTTGTAGGGAAAATGTAACAAACGTGTACTTGCAAGAACAGCATGTTCTACAAATGTTAACTGAAAATGTCTCATAGAGGCTTAATGAGCTGTGAAAATAGACTTAAAACGAGAACTAACATAGACACCTACGGAGGAGTGGCGGGACCACTCATCCGCTGATCAATTAATTATGCGCCTTCACTCAATAATTTTTAATAAGTTTGAAGCACTAATCACTTCCTCTCTGAAAGGCGTGACCGTTCTATTTGTAGGCAACACTGTCATTGACAGAAGATGTCACTTTTGCGTTAATTATGCGGCAGCCTCATTTCTTCTCGCCCTATTAGTACACATCAATCAATGTTGCCAATACCTATTTTTTACCCCGCGACTCGACTGTTTTTTCCCTTGCTCCGTTTTTGTTTACGGAGATTTTTTAAGTGGGGAATAATTTGATGAGGTCCGCCACCCGACTGTGTTGGATGCGAGCGATGCTCATTTGTCATCGTCTTGTCATTTCTGCGTTTCTTTCGAACAGTTGAATTGCTAAAGTAATTATGTAAGTTTTTAGTCGATTTTTTCCATTTGGCACTCTCTCGTACATCCTTTATATTGATCTACTGATTCTCAATTTATTATTGATCGAGCTATAAATAAAGGTGTCTGTAATGCTATAATGATGACAAGGTTTTTGTTCCTTTACTTTGTCATTAACAATGTAATCGGTTAACACTAATGGTTTTATTTTGAATTGCCATTTCCGTCCTTTAGCTCAATTTCGAGCCTTCTTACACAATAACTTACTTCATTCAGTTTTTATGGAATAATTTTGTGTAATGCCGCCTGAACGAGTCGATAAAGCCATGTTGATTGCCTTTCATTTCCCATCCATATTTAACAAATGACAGTCGGCGCAGAAACTATGAATACGAAATAAACGTGTCATGGTAACGCCGACATCGATGGGGTAAATCAAATATGTGAATCCACAGATCAAAAGAATTCATTACAATGTGTAAATCAGGATTTGCATGTGCCGCATGAATATGCATCCCGAACGCCTGAGTTTGAACATCCTGTGCTGCGTTCGGACGCTATTTAGCCAATTATTACAATAGGTACTTCCTTAATTTGAGAATCTTTTTTTAACCATTCATTTGTGTCCTTAAATACTAAGTAAAATGTGAATATGCTAAATGAAGGATTTAGTTATCCGGTAGCATTTGTTTCTTATCTTGTAAATTAAACTAATTTTTGCATAAACGCTGCATTTTTACGCATTCTACTTAATAAAATTCACAAAGAATTTATTACTTGCTTATTATCCATTGTAATCTAGCACTTTTACGTTGATGGTAAGAATACCGTGTAACGTGTTAAGCAATCAAACCATGCAAGTGAACTAGCAAGCGTGAACGCACTCTCCTTCATGAAGCAATGCTGACTGGGCATCAAACCGGACACTTGCCATTCCGTTCGCTTCCTGACCTTTTCCCGTTTTGTTATGCAAATTTAGCTCCCAGGGGAATTACACAACGCGAATAAAAAGTATTCTACTGTTTACCCGCTGACTTTGCGTCGAGTGTGAGTGTGCATAAATCGACGAAAAACGCGTATTCCCATGCAAACATTTGTTGGCGAATAAATTTTTCAAATGTACGTTTTTCACTCTAATTTTCCGAGATATAAACTGTCCGGGCGAGTCGTTTGTGATCCGTGGGAATGACAAGGGAAGGGTAGGAGGTACTGTATCCGAGTTGCGCATGTGAAATCAAAGCCCTACATTGTCCAGAAATTTTTAAAAAATCGTATGTTATATTATATGTTTTCTCTATTAAAAAGTAGCTTGTAAAATGGCTTCGTGAAAAGAAAGTAATGTTTTAATAAATTTAATAATTGTGTAATCAGACTTACAAAATATTGATGACATTTTGACAATTCGCAATAAATTATAAATATTTGCATGCCGTGCAATAATTGTTGTGTGAGTGCTATAATTTTAATGTTAATATCAGTGCAACAACATGTTTTTAGTTAATAATTTAACTTTCATTTAATGACAACTAATTTAATCTAATAAAATTTGATAAAATGAGGGGATTAGATAAAAGTAGAAGTACTTCGCAAGTTTATTCACAAAAGTTAAAACGATTTAGCTACAAGCAGACAAGACAATCCTGGCACAAGATGCTTTCACAAAGGCTCCTCCGATAGATTGATATGTCTATGATAAATAATACGTAATTGAATACAAGCTAGGGTCATCAAACGAAGTCAGCCATCGGATGGCTAAATAACCGCTCAACCCTACGCTGCCACAAATCAAATGTTTTGATAGCGCGGTATTAACGAGACAATTTGATTGCGGACATATACACGGCAAATTGCTTCTAAATTATATTTTCTGTTTACCTTCTGCCAAACCCCCGCGCCGATGTGTGACGAATGTGTGCTCACAGCAGATGCCCGTTTGTTTCTCTTGTGTTAATTATTTCGATTTGTTTATTCGTTTATCGACGGTTTATGAAAAGCTTGTTTTTTATCCTCTTTTATATGTATTTAATTCACAAAGAGTACGAGCTGATGTGACAGAGCTGACAGGATTAACAACAAAACGGCCAAGTGCGAGTCGGACTCGAGCACTGTCCTCTCTTTTAATCAATTCGGGATTGCTAGTAGCGCGTTTTTATTCTTATCCCATCACTAGCCACATTAAGTTACGCCAAATATGGGCCGAATCATGAAAAATAATGCGTAGCTTTGAGTATTAGCAGTTATACCTGGAGGTTTCTAGATCAACATACGATCCTCAACGGTGGGGTGCTGGGTGTATAAGAAGGGGGATGTAATTTTTTCAGGTTTTTGCTCATACCTATATCGAATACCTGTACAAATATGAATAAACAACAAGATACAATAGACAAAAATTTCTAGATAAAATTTCCTATTTTAGTCATATCATACTTTTTACTCTAATATTGTTACTTTTGGAGTTACAAAGAGCTGTTTAAGTTATTTCGCCATGCAAATAAAAGGCATTTTTATCTAACATGTTGCAGTAGCCGCTATCTTTGTAATCTGTCTTAGTTTCACTAGAGCGTTTAAATTGATTATCGCCTTACTTACGTGTTAATTTTTAATTACAAGCTTGCCTAATTTACCACAAACTATTAGGCTTGTTTCGCTCCCACGTTTTATATGCTTTCGTTTTTGCAGGCGAAAGTGGGACTAATGACAAGTTGGATTGTAGGTATGTTTATTTTTTGACTGATACGATCAGTCTTTAGAGCTCACAGGAGATTTTTAGCACCTTTACAGTTTTGCCATTCATGCCAAGGCCATAGTTTTGTATATGCGAGTATGGCGAATGGCGATATTAACCTGGTCGTAACGTCGTAATGTAATTCGATAAAAGTGTCGAAATTGTCGCAATGACAAAAACTCATATGTTCTTACTCTTAGTATATGATAACCCAAAATAAAATGAATAATTTAATCTATAATATAAAACAAAGTCAGGTTAGTCGGTATTCTTAAAAGGTATTCTTCTTACAAGTTACACTCGCATAAGTCAAGAACGGCTAGACCGACCGCGATTTTTATGATTTTTGTTTTGTTGAATTTGTCTCCGCCCTAAATAACTATAAAAACACCAAAATTTTACCAAAAAAAAATTATGGCGGTACAAAGTTCGCCGGGACAGATAGTTATCAATTAATAGGAAGATCATATAAGAGATTTACGCCTCATTCATTACTAAGACAATAGTTATCTATTTGAACTTGTTAGTTTATCAATGGAGTGGACCAAACTATGATCGATGCGGCACATGGTCCAACTCTAGTCGGAGATAAATCGACACTGATACCGCCTCTGATACTATCAGTGAAACGACAGACGTTTATATCTCGGCATATTATTTATTTATTCGTTATACAGCAGTTCCTGCTTGGATATATTACTTCTTATTTAGCTATTTCGATCGTCGTGATCAAAGATTGAATAAAGATATGTAACCACGTCCGAATTTATAAAATTCTATATTATCACCACAGAAAATAAAAGGCCTACGTCGATAGACCATTATCGTCTCGTTCAGAACATGTTGCGGTCAACGCGAGCGATCAATTCGATCACAATCATTACTCGTGCGCTCGCGCAACGATAGCTCAGCGGCTTCAGCCGACACGCGGCACCCACCGTCCACTCGAACAAACTAGCTCGATTTGCTGAATCAGACTCAAGCCGCTGGAAGTTCAGGAAGGGTTTGTCACGTCACATTATCCAAGGAATTGAATTGGAAGTGTGCCTATGGATGTGAATTTTCTGCGGTTGCCCCATATGCATCAGCGTCGAAGCCATATTTATGCAATCAGTGGTCACTGCATTGTTCGGCTAAGATTACAACACTTTAAGATCTCGCGTATCCCGTAATGGCAAATAAATCTAATGACAAAAAACAGACTAATATAATGGGCCAATTTGAATCGCATTTCCCTAATAATCGTGCAATGAAAGTCAGCGTTATCAGAACGCATTCCCATTACAGTTAATGGTTATGTCCCTAAAAAGTCGGGGTCTACGAATCGTAGAAGCAATTTCGCATAATTATCCGCCGCTCCGGCGGCTCCCGAGTGGGACAGGCGACGCCTGCGCTTATATCCTAATAAGATCGCACGGACCCGATCGGAATCTCGTTACGGTTTTGTAATCTTTTGCGAACAAATACTACTTACTTATATTATTTCGTTAGATTATTTTTGCGTAGCCACAACTTTTGCTTCTATTTGTTTCTCGTTAAAAAGCAATCTTAAAAACAACTTTTTTCTTGACCATTAATCATTTCAAGAGTAGCTTGTATGCTTCAACAATAGATTGGATTTGTATCAATAAGACTAATGTATAAATGTCAGAAATCTTCTATATAATATATGTAATTTAAATGCCAACGTTCGAATGTTTATATTTAGCATCGCTCCGGTAAACTTAAATCTGGGCACGTACTTACTTATAACGCTGCAATGAGCTCTAAAGCTCCAAAAGACATATTTTATTTTCCTCTAAGCGCATTTTATATTTCATTTCACGTTTCATAAGCTAAATTTGCATGGCCCTCCTTGTGTTTGGCAGCCGTAATGCCCCGGTCGCTTAGTGCACTTTTATTATGGTATTAAGTGATGTAATTTTTTTCATATTATATTATTCAAATTTAAATAACTGTCTCCGGTTTCCCCCCACTAAGGTCCTACTGTCTTCGCCATTTCTTTTTGTCGCCCTCGAATTTGCTTATTTTGGTTAGACATTTCCGCAACGAAACAGTAAAATCAATAGAGTTGTTTTGACTTTAGTAAAATAATATTGCAAAAAGTATATTAGGTAGTTTACAACACATTAAACAACAACACTGTAAGAAATAATGTTAATTCAAAAACTTTGCAGTATAAGTAATGGTTTCAAAATGTCAAGTGAAGTAACTTAAATACCATCCTTTGTAATTGTATTTTGAATTAAATTTTCAAATGATTTTAAATTATATATGAAATGTACAGTTTATATACGCTATAGCAGAATAACAATACGAAAAACTATTAAAATGTTAAGCACTTGGTATACGCGATGTACAAGCTGTAGTAGTACAACATTTGGCTAATATACAATTCATACCGACTCTATTCGTCTTCTGTTCTAAAATTGGTGAAGTTAGGAGCCGCAATTTTTACAAATGACATCGTGACGTTTATGTAGAGGGTGCCTCCGACGACAAGTCATCATGTTACTGCTTTCCTATTATTTCTGCTTTCCGCTCTTTCTTCGTCTCTAATGCTTGTTTCTGTATCTAAGTACTATTGAGTAGTAGAAAACCCTAATTATGTGATTTAAGTTAAGAAATATACAAAAGTAATCATCATAACAATTATGTCAAGTACATCTACATAACACAAACTAAAATTAACGAATGCTAATGAATTAAAAACTCTCTTAATTTGATCCTTTAATTTTATTGTTAAAAAGAAACTGTATAATAATTAACATTTAATAAATATTTTCTTTGCAATCACACAAGCAGAGAATATATTCGACTTGTAAACTTCATGTAGATAAAGCTATAAGAACTGTCGCTCTAGCAGGTGAAAAAGGAACATCAGGATAAAAAGCAAACTACTAAAAATAAGGCTTTTCTTTAAAAGTAGCTGTTTATGAGGCTTTAATACCTAGGTTTATAATACGTTTATTATACGTACGTGTTCGAAATAATCTTTAGATATGTTAGAGTCACCTTATTTTGCAACAATATTGTCTTTAGATCATTTCAAAGGCATAATGTTGCGTTATCTCCATATGCTCGAAACTTTGAGTCATAACAACCACCCCTCCGCTACTTGTATTTTCTTTATAATTTATTCCGCTCTCCCCTACACATTGGCCGCTGATATTTTTTATTCGATTAGTAAACCCCTAAGGTGTTTTTAGCCTTTTTTCGCTCGATTTTCTTCGAAGCTTTGTTGACTGTTCGGGGGTTACAATGCTCATTTCTTTTGGATGAACAAGCCTGTTTACCATTGAAATTGTAATGTATATTTTTTTTTATAAAATTCCCTTTTTTCATTATCTTATTTTCCTCTTTTTACTTTCTTAATGGAGCCTATTCAGCTTCTGCAACTACAAATAATTTACAGTATTTCGATTATTTATAATTTTTATCGTTGTTTTGTAACCCTTTTGTACTCGTATAATTCAGTTTACTTACCATTCGTACCAAATTACCTACAAACCGTTTGTAACAAATTACAAAACTAATCAAGCCAATTGTGATGCCGAATTAAATTCAGATTCTTGGCAAAACCAATAGACCAATGACCCCGTTTCCTCAAACCGCGATACTTACACACTCGATTTGTGTTGGGGGAGGCGGGGGTCTGAGAGGAAACTTTTTGATGGATCGGACGGAGTTTGTTTTGCATGTGAGTGATATGTCTGAAATAATAAATGTTGAGGCGTCGACGCTTCCCGACTCCCTCCGCGGAGGGTGAGCTAAAACGATTTTTGATTTGGGTGTCAAGCAAATGTTTTACGCAGTGACGCTCAGACTGGATTTGATTTTCTTAATCGATTCGCGGGAATGCAAATTCGATGTTGGTTTTGTTTTGGAATAATTGAAGTCATTACGACGGAAACAGACTGAATTGTAGGTATCTAACAAAAGATTAGCTATTCACTGTGACGTGTTCACTCTTTAAAATATTTAATTTATGATTAACAAAGCTCTGAAATATTAATATTAAGCAGTAATAAAAAATGTACACGAATCGTATAATAATCATATACTTATTGCTGACAAAGCACTAGATTATCTATAATAAACCTAATTGAGGTTTTCTAATCTCAACCTTATGAATCAAAAGATACTTTAATTTCAGAACTAACAATAGATACTTCATGACGGATAAATTAAAACTTAGGATGTATTACATCAAGTACAGAAAAATGGAGTTGTTACAGTCCTTTCGACTTCTCTCTAACACAATAGTTACGATGAGTTAATAAGTCAAGAACAATATTAAACAAATTTGCTACAATAAAGACCCTATACACACCCTATACTACCTTAGGAAGGAAACTACAAATAAATTGTACAGATAGATATTTTTGATTCTGATTTTGATGTTAAGTTTTTGCTTAGTACAGTTGGAGAAATATTTAGTTAAGGCTCTACAAGATCTGGGACCCATATTATATTTGTAATTAATTTTGATTGAATTTTTACTTTATCTTAACTTCGTCAAACGGCAAAATTCATTGCTTGGTACCTCGTAACACAAGGATGTTAATTACTTACTTTGAGACCATGATATTAGTTTCATACAAAACGCATATAAAAAAATACTACTAACTTTGGCGACCTCTTGGCTTTTGACTTAAAGTCGTCATCTCTGAGATCCCGGGTCCGATTCCCGGTCGAGTCATTAAAGAAAACGAACTTATCTAGTTGTTCTGATTTCTATAACGTACGTAACGTAAAGTGCTTTAACTACTTACATTAGGATCAGAGCAATGTATATGAATTTGTCCAATATTTATTTATTTATTATCTAGTACAGAGGTCAACGCCAAACCCTTAATGTATTCCATATATATCCTATACCATATATTCTTACGATACCAAGCAATTTGTAAGTAACTCAATAAAGGTTTTTATAATTATTTATAACGAAAATGAAATACTCCAAATAGTGTTATTAATTACCATTTTGTCCGAGTTCGTTTTAAACAAATCGCTATTTGCTTATATAAGTAGACGGCACGGAAAGCTTTGTTTGATACTTACGTTAATCAGATTATGCATACAAGAACAGTTCAGAACGGTCGATAGGCTGGTATTAGGTTATGTGAACGGTCCGGTATTAACTAATCAGCGTACACTGGCTTTGGTGGTAGATTGCAACGCATTGTCCGCGCGCGTGGCCCCGGAATATCTGTTTAGGCCACTGGCCACTCGGTAATGGCAATGGTTAGCGTTAACTACCTACGCTACGTCATTCTCCATGGGTCTAGTGTATTGTTTTCGTAAACACCAAACTCAATAGCTCTGACGCATTGAAATTACGAAAAAGGTTTGCCTTCGTTTTAAATAAATTACTGTAAATACTATAATCCAAGTCCTTAAGATCTCAACTCGATTGATCTAAATTATCACATTCACTATTTTGTAAGTCAAATGTTTCAAAAATGTAAATTGATTTATTTAAATTTTGAGATTACCGTTCCAAAGAATTATATGCAGCGCTCTCTCAATCAATTCAATTTATTTATTGCGTTCTATAATGTTATTTATGTGTTATAAATAGGTACAATAAACAGATCATTACAGACCCTATTAGGCACAACAATAAGGTTAGGACGGAAATTAGTTACAAATTATGTATCGATTTTAAAACTGTTTCTGCAGCCGGTTTTGATTTTAAGTTGAATGAACTCTATGCAAATTTATCATAAAAATGGCTAATTCAAATGCTACAGAGCTATGATCTACTGATATTATCAGCGCCATCTATGCTGGGTACTGTAAACAATGTCAGTGTGGGTACGTTTGGATTATTATCTTTCTATAGTTAACAGGCTCGCTCAACTTAACAAGTTAACAGTAACAAGTGTAAAGCATATAAGTTTATTTAATAAGTAAAAAAAAAGTTAATCGCGATTTCTATGATATTCTAATACGAATACTTTCAATTCAATTTTGTTACAACCTAGTAATAAATTCTATATTTTTCCCAATTGTTGACAAAACACTTGTTTTTCGGGAAGTTAAAATTCATGAATTTGCATGTCATGGCTGGGAAATTTCATTTTTCCATTTTCGCTCTCCGCTGTGATTCGACGCCAATTTTCCTTTTGACATGAGAATGAATAATATTATTTCCCTTGTAGACTAATGACGGCTGCCGTTAGCAGTTATTTTAGGGTGCTATTAATTTTTATATCAAAGATGTATACTTTTCAGCAGCACAGTGGCGTTTTATTTCATACCTTCTCTACTTAGAAATAAACCTTATTAGCTTCCTGATAGTATAATTAATTAATCGACACCTATTACGTACCTACTTGAATATTGTTAGTCATTTTATAAAAAGTGCTTAACGGTTTGTGCTAAATAAGTGAATTTAATATGAACTCGAACTAATTGGTACAGATATCATCTAGAATAGAATAATATGTAGTTGAAATGATACGGGCGATGTAATTGTAATACAACGTTGTTGATAACCGTAAAAGGAAAGTAATGTTTAGTTTTAAATTTATTAATGGCAACTCTTTTACAATACTCTTTAGCTGCAAATTCATTCTTATATTTTAAACTAATTAATTTGAAACATAATTTTTTTTTCGCCTCTATTGAAACATCATCAATCACACTAACACTTAAGAAGATAAAAAGCCCTGGAGGAAGTGGTAATAATTTATTATTTCATTGATTTGTCCCTATCACTCGTCCGATCATTCCGGTCGAATAAGCCGTGTCCACAGCTTGTTGGGATTGAGAATCAAAATAAAACAGCATTTTATTATGACACGAATAAATAAGATAACAAATAATCTTCAATCATTTTTATATTTTATTCAATATTATCTAACTCAATATAAATACAACTATTGGTGTTAGTCAATAATTACTTACCCAACATACGTCACTTTTAAGAAATCGTCGCACGGTAACTTGATTCAACATATCTAAACCAGAACTAAAAATACTTCATTTGAAGAACAAATAAAAAAAGGTGATGCGAAAAAAAATTGACTGCCCTAATCACTATTTATATTGACGCTTAATTCACTGGCTGAATAAATTTTGAGAAATTATTTACATATAAATAGCGACGAAATGAAAAATATATTAAATTCAGAGCGGGCCCGTGACTCGTCAGTAAAAGACGGAACGGCTCTATTGCAGGGTTAAGCAGAGTATCCAAGAAACAGAGATTGTTTAATAATTCAACAAAACAAACGTAGGCACATTCATCGCAAGAAGCTAACTAAATAAGATTTGCCCATATGTCAAAGTTGTATGCTATTTAGAAGTATCAAAATAAGCATACGTTTGCAGTCGTAAAAAAGCACAAAATTAAGAGATTCAGAAAATAAAAAAGCACAAAATTAATATTGGTAATTTTATCTATCATTGCGGTTGTTATTGGCGTAAGTAAGTTAACCAATACTTTAGATTTTTTAAATTATTAATGAGCTTAGTAATTATTTATCATTTCAGCCTGAAAATACTTACCTTTATAGTGAACATAAAATATGTATTAATAACGATGACGACGAATTATCGATAATTACCTCTACTGGTAAAAAGCAAGCTGAATCTAAAACTCTAAAATTATGTTTGTTTTTGGAAAAGACTCTGTAGCGTGTTACTCTGTAATCCACAAAAGGGTTCCGCGAAGGTTTAAAACAGCCACTTATTATGTATGTTACATTTCACTTTCAGACGTCATTTATATTCAAATGCTCGAAAGGCATTACTGAGCAAAAATTGTAGCATTTAACCCCTTTTGAAATGAGCCAAATTGGTTTCTGTAACGAATTCGGCTGTTCTTTTGCTTAGAAAAATTACCCTTTTATTTTTTACTTTGACAAGGGGAGTTTATACCTAAATTATCAACATCGTTTGAATCAAGCACGTTTTCAACAGTAGGATTATTCAAAATATATTACTTTTTTCTTTTACTACTAAATATAAACTTCTAGAACGTCTGTTTTTTGTACTATTTAAAATATTTTGTCCTAATAAAATGATTAATAATTTCGATATCACTTCTATCTTCCATTTATTCATTTCCGACGTCTATTAGCGCTTTATAATAGACCGACCGATAAAAAATTCTATATTGTACAAAAAGTTAATAAGTAAATATTAATAAATCCGAATGCAAATGGAAGCATCAAAAGACCAATATTTCACAATCAAAAAGAACCTCCGGAATTAGGGTAGCGGTACCAGAGATCGGCATACAAAATGATTACATGCAGTCTTCATCCTCTTACAAAGGAACTCAGCGGGGTTCTATAATATTATACTTCTGCCTTTGTGGTAGCTTCACAACTCGGTGGGAAGCATGCTTTATGGTTTCAAATGATAAAACTGTTTGTCAGTAGCTTTGTTGGATTCAAATTCTGAGGTAGCGTATCCAATTTTGGCCACTTATAGTGTTCTTAACGAGATATTGACAGCTTATTATAGTTTTCGTCACAGTCTGCCTGTTTATGACGAATATGATTTTTGTTGCAGATTGCGCGACGAAAGAGGCGACATGGAACGAGTTATGGCTATGGATAAAGCTCGCGAAGGATCACATAATGGTAATTAATTTACAAGTACTTACTTGCTCATTTAGAACTTTTAGTAAGTCTGCTATGGCTACCGCAATACTATACCAAATGATGCTAATTGTAATAGACACACAGGCTGTACTGGCCGACTCGATATTAAGACCATTATCATTTTTCTTCACAGGTTCATCTCCGGGCCACAGTCCTGTCCTTAACCTGTCGAAGTCAGGTTCAGGTGGAGACCGCGACCGAACGGACCGGGGCGACCGAGATCGTGGTGACCGGGGCGAGGGTTCGGCCAGCGGGAGAAGCTCTGCTGCGTCCCGCCGCACCCCGCAGCCACCTCGAATGCCCTCGGCGGCGACGGCGGCCGCGTCGCCCCGGTCCCACAGCGACGAAAGTGACGCGGCATTGTCCGACCAAGACGACCACAATGTCAAAGACGAGGATGAGGGTGCGTACTTTCGTATCTTTGATGAGGGTGCGTACTTTCGTATCATTGATAAGCTTGAGTTGGTCAAGCGGCTTGATTAAGACACGCAGATTTTAGCTTAATCTTATTGTCTGACCCTGTACTACGAAACTGATAAATTTACGTCTTTATGTTGACGTGTTTGAGTCAAGTAGCTAGGCCGTCTCAAAGCCTTTTTACATAGTTTATTATGTTCGATTCTATTGACATTCTTAAAATTAAAATTATGTTGGTTTTATAAATTTCCTTAGTCATAAAGATAACTATAGTTGACCTCAATAAATAAAATAAAAGTAAGTAACTGTGTTCCGAATAGCAGCGTAAATTAAATACCAAAGCGCTCCATCTTAAACTTTATCGTCACTTTCAATCAGGTGGGGTTGAAACTTAACGCTAACTCAGTCGTATTAAATTAAACAATAATGAATTATTGAATTAAATCTTTTTTAGAATTCTTGCATGGTGTTCGAATCAGTTTCGCATAAGTGTTGGATGGATATTAATAAGTGTTCCCCTCGACGCAATCACGGCCGGCACGACAGGAAAGTGTCCGTGTAGCATTAACACAAGCTAGTGATACCACCGTCCAATATACTGCCATGTAATGCACTGCGAAATTACCCAGTAATAGCTCTGGAACCTTCAGCATTCATAGTTCGGAAATTATCAGCCATAAAACCGCGTTCCTTTTATTCTAGAAACTGGAAACACTTATTATAATAAGTGTAAAATGGCTACTCCTCAATACATTGTAAGTCGACATCCTATGGTAATTATTTTACGATTAGGCGCGGGAGGAATATCATTATTGTCATACAAATTAATGTTACCAAACTGTGTAAATTAACTACATATGATTTTTCATAAACGATCATTATATTGTGCAATATCGAATCTCGGTGGACGATTAGCGAATGCTCACACGACCGCGTTCCCATCGATATCCCATCTTGATCCCTAGACACACCACACGTTTACTTGTAATGGTCCTATATAATAAAATCTTATTATGAGTATCGTCCGCAATTGCCCTCAATGATGTATGAATAGCGCTTAAAAGGACCCAATTCAATTTTACACGTGAGTCCGAACCCTGCTTTTATAGTTTCATTTTAAATGAATACTCGCAAGGCAATTTGTGCTGTTTTAACATTATGTAACTCTCTCTCTACATTATGTACATATAATCATCTACTAATGTTACTGTATCGTAAATCTTGTCCTATTAAGACTATTAAAGAACCATGATGGATGGCATGACAATTTCTCCGTTGATGTAGTTAAATTCGTTTTATCTGCAGCTTTTTGTTCATTGAATCTATTGCCGCACTAAATATTCTAATCAATTTGGTGCTATCTCCGTCTGCATCATCAATCAAGCAAAAACTTGTTATTAGATCGACGTCACTAACTCATAAACGCAATTACAGCTATTTGAAATAGAATGAGAAAATCATAAAATTACTATTGCACATGCACTAACAGATAAGCTTATCGGTAAAATATTATAGCACTTTGAATAGATAGAAGATTCAGAGATAGTATTTCATAGATTAGGTACTAGTGTTGTTTGTTGCTGAAACAATCTTAAAAAAATTAGCATGGCCATGGGAATACATTTTTATGGTTATTTATCTAGTAGTTGTCGGTATGTGTTTGAAAATAACTATCAGCTTCAACAGCCGACACGGGGACGGCGTAAATCAAAACATGGATCCAGAAATGTAAATACGTGAAGCGTACAATAGCTAAATTAAATGAAACAATAAGGATTGTGTATTGTAGTTATTGCAGGTTACACACAAAATGCGCAGAGAGCGTGGGAACGGATAGCTGCCAAAGATTATAGAAAATGTTCACTTAGCCACGATTTTACGGGATGAGCCCCGGGAAATTTATGTAAACAATGGACTTGATGACCAAATCGATAAAAATATCAAAAATAATTTATTTAACCAACACACAATATGTAATCGATAGTCAAAGATTGGTTTCATAATCAGTTTGTATTAAAACGATCAGTAATTTGTGTGTATCACGTTCTGCTCTAGCCTATTAGAGCTTTTTCACGAAGGCCCGTCTATGTCATTCAACTTTGATCTTTGTCCGTCTTGTATTACCTTTTTCTTTCAATCACCATTCTAAGTTTGGAAATGACTTTATTTCAATGTCTGTTGTGCATTGTACAGTTCAATCAAATATGAATCCTTTGCAGTCAGTATAAAGATTCAGATCGTTTGTAACGAATCAGTTATATCCTGTTAATTGGCCTTATTAGGGAGATGGTGTTGTGACAACCCGAGAGTGCTATCGTGAGCATCGACAATGACGAAACGATGTTGTCTTCATTATTTGATGAGCGCTCACTATCTTGTCAGCTAAATTAAATGTATCGATAGATTATTTTGGGCCGTGAGAGACGCCAATCGAAACACTTTCTTTTTTATGTGTGAGGTCCGTTATTGACACAGCGAGTACATTATTGTAATTATCTCGTCAGTTTTAAAATAATAATGTGCTTATTGGTTTCATCACGTGCATTAAAGTACCTAACCGTAAATATTTATTGATGATTAAAATTAAGTGGTATTATGTATCATTGTGGGGAGATTTCTGAATAAATGGGTCTGTGTGGAATGCCAACTAGGTAATTATAAAGTAATCGATGAAGCGTATGCGCTAGTGGCCGCTGCAAAAGGAACACTTGAGCCATAGCGCAACGGGCCATATAAATCGGTTAGAGACAACCCATTCGGTGTCGAATGGCTTCGTGGCATCCTTATTCAACTTCTTCGGCAATGAATTAACTGTATTGTTATATTTCTCACTGGAACTGTGGTTGTATTTATCACTTTAATGTTTATAGCACGCATTTACAAAGCTATCTGCTTAACTAACAATAATATATAAAGGGCAAGAAGTTTGTTTATGAAATTAACCATGCGTTCTTTATGATTTGTCTGTCTGTATCTGTTATTTCTGCGTCAAAAAATTTTACATTCTTTTTCGTCGTTAAGCTTATAAACACCATCCTCAGCCGTCTTCTGTCAAATCGTACATGCTACACAAATTATTTTTAAAAAAGTCATTTTTAGGCCTGCGCAGGCGAGGGACAGTCCACCGGGTACTTTGTTATCTATCAAAACAGATAGCTTACAACTATATCAGCTGACGCACATGGGGGACTAAAACTACCGCGTACAAATATTCCCCTGGACAACCGAGGACAACGGCAAACCCGCAAAAAAGTACGCAGGAGTTATTTAACTTTAAAAGTTTTAGCAAATTACAACATATCGTACCCAATCTCTAAATTTAAATTTTTCTATCGTACGCTTCATTAAACTTGCGTCTAAGTCCGTGACAAGTCCTAGGCGGACTTTTCGGGAACTCTCGTCCTCCACGGACTAAAGTCACTAGTCAGCGCAGGCCGGTTTATATAAAATCTCTTTTTTTATCAGAAAAGTTTATGCCTATAAGAACTAAGACTAAAAAAAACAATTATTACAGTAACAGTTAATAAAATATTTTTTGGACTTTTTGCCTTAAGACGGCGTTCTTAAAGATAAGGTTTAAATGTATATGTAATCCAGTCAAAGCATCTGCTAGAAAAACATAATGACGAATTTTACACTATTCAGAAAAAAATTGCTGTCAAAGCCGCAATTATATTTACAAAAACCGACCTCTAAGATAGGCATATATTTTGTATACTGTGTTGAAATTTCCATAGAGCGAAATCCGAATTCAGAATAGTGGCTCGCAATGGCCGGACTCTATCACAAAGCCTCTTGCCATGATCACCACGCGATATCGATGTTCATCGCAATAATAATTGCAATCCAAATGATACATGCACGCGATTCTCGAATAACACTGTTTGTCGGTATTGCGCACTTTTTGGTCGTACCACTATCCCTTTTAAGGCTTCTTATGAAGCTGTTACTTTCATTAATGATTTATAATAAGTGAAAATGAATACTTAAAATTATAACGCGTGTATACTTGTAATAAATAATCAATTATCGTTATTATATTACATGTTTGACGTAGAGTACCTACCCGTATAAAAATATTAATGCTCGCGCGCATGGAATACATTAATTTGATTTAATATTTTTAATATCTTCTTTAGATAAACAAATAAATAGTTATGTATACACCTAACACGCATAAGTACGTGTAATTTTTATAACTGTATCGAATACTGGGTTTGAACCTAAATTTATTAAAATTATAAAACTCGTATTATTATCATTTTTCTTACTTATTATGGGCCTTCCCCCGGTGCAGATGCGTATAATATCTTTTCTTATATTTGTATGAAGTCACAATTTCCCAATCAACCCGAAACCATTTGATTAGTGATGTCAGCTAACGTTTTGATTTCATAGGCTTCACACAGATTTTTTTTACAAGTTTAAAATATTTTAAACATTTTTGATGGTCACCAAAGACAATGTGTGTGATTGACGAAGAGGTGAATTAATACTCACAATGATTACCTGGGTATATTATATGTAGTGGTTTTACATCCCCGTCATGCACCAAAAGTGTCAAATGATATCTTAGACTATTGACGACTATGTGATGCCTATGCAGATTAGATGATGCATATGTAATGCAAATGCATCATTTAATCGCGTCCATTTCCCCAGGAGCAGATCTGAGTGATGGGGAGCGTGATCTGCCAGCATCAGCGTCGCCCGCGCCGGTGAGCTACGCACCCCCCACTGGCACCCCACCCTCCGTGCCTGTTGATCCCACGGCTGACACCCTCGTCTCTTCCACGGAAACGCTGCTAAGAAACATTCAAGGCCTTCTCAAGGTAGCTGCTGATAATGCAAGGCAACAAGAGAGACAAATTAGTTATGAGAAAGGTGAGTCTTAGTGTTCCATGAACCTCCTTCTTTACTTTTTAAGTTCTGGCTAGACAGAAGGCGTTAAGAGAAACTTCGCGTTACTCGTCTCTGAATTTCGTCATACTGTAGGATGTGTGACAGGATTAAATATAGCAAAGCTTCGGTTCGGTGTAGACTTGCTGTGTGTTGGGAACACACTGAAACTCGTATTGTCGTCCCAATAGGTTAAACAAATTACTGAATAGACTTGAATAAAAAGAGGTTTACGGGTAAGATTAAGCTACTGAATATCTTAATTCAATTCAATTAAATATATATTTATTGTGTTCTTCATATTACACAGGTGTTAGCTCTAATTCACTGGTAAAATCAGCAGATGCTAAAAGTAATTTTGCTAAGCCAATTTTTTACTAAACTCCATCCAAAAATAATAAAGCTTGCTCTGATTGTCTATTATTTCGGCATCTTCGACAAAACAAAATATTTAACGATTTGATTTCAGTTTGTGTATCTTTCAGCGTCAGCATGTGCTGAAATGAAAACTACCAATCTCTAGTTACCAGCTAGCACTACTAGGAGCTTATTCGTATTCAGAATGTGATGATGATGATGGCAAATTATGATGCCTGATGAAAAGCAAACTGTTGAATACCTAATAAGATTACGTACATTTATAACTGGATCCTTGCATATTGACCAGTTTCCACCCACCACGCCTGCTAAATGGGGGCTACAAAGTGAAAATCAGGTTTGCTTTCATGACCGTATTCGTGAAGTAGGCAATAGTTTTCCGATAGAAGCCAGTGTATTGCAATATGCTTACCATTAACGTTGTCGATCGACTAGATAATATCAGTTTGTATATGTAAACTATTATAAATTAGCAGCATATTTACCAGGAATTAGAAAAAAGATGCAGCTTTTCTTAGAAAGAGCTGTGCCTACCGCTTTAATTTACATATAAAATTATCATAGATGATACGGAGACACTGTATGCAAGATCCTTTTTCGATGTTAATGTTAAAATTAAATGATATAAATCGGTATTAATCGAGATCTCGTGTGCAACGTTTCTCGGTAATCGAACGTATGAGCAGCACTGATTAGGTGCTCTTAGCATGTTGGATTACCGACGTACTTTTAGCGCGAGTAGGTTCAGGTACTTCAAGTATCCAACTGCCCATTATAAACGATATAGGTTTCATTTGCATTGCATTATATTTGCGTATTTATTACGTTATTAAGCTAACTTATTGAAATAAGAAACCGTCGTAGAGCAGTCTTGTTGTAATAAAATGAACTAAAGCTATAGATATGTCTAACTAATATTATGTTAGAATATATTAGTGGCAGTCGCCATAAGTTTTAATTAGAGTCTCGAAGCAGGTGGTTTTGCGTCTAAAATAGTAAATTAACGGCATATTTGATAAATCTACAATTCACAAGAAAGGCCCTGTTTAAATGTTAAAAACAGTTAAAAATAATCAATAATACATAGTTCAACATAAAATCACAATCGTAAGTCATAAAGCTAACGTTAAACACTAAGCGCCGGAGACAGGCGCAGGCGCACCGCGCATGTCGTGCCGTTTGCAAATAGCCGTAGAACAGATGCGCCTGAGTTATGGCCCGGCCCACTATCATTACACACGATTCCATTCGGACAGCATAATTGTTTAATTGATATTTCTGCAAGTTATTTATACACGTCATTCCGTTTTCCCCACGAGAAACACTCGTGCGCTATGGATGTGATCCTGTCTAGTGGAAATTGCTAACAATTGCCATTCTTTTAACTAAATTACCTCAAACAGAAATCCTTCTTTGTGTTTAAAAAATAATGTATTCAATTCTTGGATATCAAAACAACGCCGATGTTGTATAAAATCTACAAAAATACAGAGTGGTCGGGGAGAAAATCCCCCGGCCCGAGTCATCATCAAACTTGAATATCAATATTGCGCCTCCAGCCAATTGTATTAATAAACAAAACAAAATGAGAAATAATAATGCCATGGGCCAACAAAAGGTTCCATTTCTCCCCCCGTACATAAGAGAACTGTAAGGGAATAAAACTCTAAGCTGGCGAGATTAAGAGTGGAATTCGCATATAGACATAACCCGTAATTTTGTTATTACGATAATAAAATTATTGTTGATGAAACATTTTTTTGAATCAATGTGTCTGGCGATCTTTACCGTTGAATTTTTTTATAGAAATTACAGCAATCACTCGCTTGGTTCGCCCGCTCAATTGATAGGTGTTACTGGCGCGGCTTGCGTTTTATTTGGCTCATCCTTTCGCTTATAAGGCAGTAGGTACCAGCTATTACCTCTTTCAATCGGTATATTATATTATAAACAATGTTGCTCGTATTTTATGACAATTATTTTGTCGAAAATGGCAATTAGAGTTCATTTTACGTACTGACAGGAATATGCATTTCATACATTTCATATTTTTAAATACGAATATCTGATGCAAAAGTAAAGAGTTTTACATAAATAATAATTATTTACATGCACCAAACTTTTTTTGTCGAGGTTAAACTCCTAAAACTGCAAATATCACACTGAATAAAACTACGGGTGTTGCCTCAGATAGATAAACATAGGACTTCTCCCCTCGCAAGCGAAATAGCAGATCGCTATCTAGGCACATTCGCAGACAATTTTTACACTAGTGCACAGTGGGTGACGCACAGACAAATGTGCCGCATTCACTACCTTATCAGATAACGCGGGAAGGGTTGGTGAAAGGCTACCCATAAAACGTGTCGATTCGTTCGTGTAAATAGAGTAGCAATGAATGGGAAATGGCCGTCATATTGTACCTTTTCAAGTGGGTTTTAAGATTTAGTTTCACAGATAACTAGCAGTGTCAACTTTTTGTGTCGAATGTGTATTTAGAATTTCATACATAAATAGAGAGATAGAGAATTTTAGATATTATCCATTTGCTAATTTAGAGCCCGTCCTGTCTGCTAGGCTGTCTTGAACGAGATCATGACCGAGATTAACTCGAGAAACAAACATTTTTTCTACAATGCATTTCGAAGTTACTTATTCTTAGTCCGTAGATTTACATCGTCTCCTTACAATTGAAATCCATCCTTGAACGTTCGATACGGCACATCACCGCATTCCTTATGCCAATCGAAAAACAAAACGAGTGTATACAAGCGAATCGGCCGATTGCGATCACCGCGACATAAATCTGCTTCGGCTACTCTTTTAAGCCTTTATCCCTGTTAATTCTTACCGCTTAGTTTATTTCAGACCGAAATGGCCCACTCTTGTTACCGCGCTTTTGTTTCGCTCTTTTGTTTTACAACTATCAGTTTTTGTTAAGCTAAGTGCTGGTCAATGGACAAATGGCATCGGTGTAGATACAGAGGGCACTTTATGCGGCTCTACCTTAATAAACCTAACTAAATATTATCATTTTAAATGGATCATTTTAAAGAAATCATTATGATGATTCTGTTAGTAAGTGACAATACAGTATTACATTTGCTTGAAATATTAGGCGAAAAAGAAAAGCAATGAATGTGGGTAAGAAATATGTCCTATCAATAACATGGAAGTGACCGATGGGACAAACACGACAAACACGAACTGGCCAATGATAAAAACTGATGTGCAAATAGACTTGCCGGAACTTGTGTACTCAGCTAATGGATTCAATTGATATGAAAGCTTTCACAATGCTGACGACTCGACATTATCACGTGAAACCAAATAACTGTTACATATGAGATCTAGAGGTATAAATAAACATAGATAAGTGCTGCCGTATAATTTTTGTACGATATGAAATACTGCAGAAAAAATTATCAGCCGCCACTCAAACCTTGAACGAATGGAACCTACGAATGGAATTGATTGCATTTAGTGCAATTGATCGTGACCGATCCACCTTTTGTTTAAAATGTGTTTTGTCTACCTACTCTAGCCCATATTTGCTTGATATAGAAATGGATTTCAAAGATAGATATCTTTTAACATACTTATCTCTTGCTAAAATCATTTTGTGAATAAAGTGGAAGTATCTAGATTAACAGCATTTTAATGTTCACTGTCTGTCGTGAGATAGTACACATAGACCCATTAACTATGAAAATCTATTTGAATTTCCTAGCATTAGAAGTTGTCAGCGAGCCTGTCCATCACGAAGCTTCAAGAGGCGAGTGCTAGCTTCCACCGCGATTCAGTTCTTAGCCAGCTGTTGTTGCAAAATGGTTCATAAGTAGCCGAGATTGGGTGGTGTAGGTTGAAACACAAATAACCGCCCCCAGCGGCTAACAAGCCACCGAAGATGCGCGGGCGCCGATAGAGCCAACGACGCATTGTTGCCGCGCCGCGCCAGCTTTCACACCATTGTGCGGACCGAGGTGCACAAAAATCACCAACTGCAATCTTTGTTTGTTTACTTCGAATCCACTTATGAGTTATGAGTTTTGTGATCGAACGCCCTAGAAATTGATGTGTAAAATTACAAAATAAATAACGAAAATTGCACATTAAACATTGAGCTCACTAGAATCATCAGGATTTCTAATTAAATTTCTCTTGGCCACGGGTAAAAGCCACAGTGATCCTGATTTTATAATATTTGACAAAGAGCTTGTCCTCTAAACTAACTAAGGACCCGATTTATTCGTGCGAAAGTTCTGCGGTTTCCTAGCATTTGCTCATTGAACTAAGTAAACAATAAGTGACATTAACAGCTGCATATTAAAATGCCATTCCAGCCATGTACCGATACGTGAGAGACATCGGCCGGCCATATTGGATTACTTGCGCGTGTCGCTCCGGTTACTGCGCACGCGACTCGACCACACGCGCGACATCTAGCGGTGTAAACTGTGAATATTGAAAATACTAAAATTTTACGGGTTAGCGGTCAGAATGCGTGCCAAACTATTAGCATAAATTGCTGCAATAATCAAATAATATGATCGTATTTTCATTTTGGCTTCTGCTAAAGATACACTGCACTGATACTCCACTGCCCTTACAGGCATAACACCTATTAATCCATTAAGCTGTATTATTTGTTTTTATGCAGTATTTATCGACAATATTGATTAGTAACCTACTTCCTACTTATAATGCCAGTTATTGTTATTGTAATAGAAAATGCTTCTTCCGTGTCTATATGAGAATAAATCATTATCCCTATTTTCTTAGGGGAAAAGTTTGCAGCGCGTTGCTCCCGAGGCGTTGTACTCAAATATTTACCAATGGAAATATTAAATTTCAGTTCTACCATTCAGATGAACGTTAATGTTATAGCAGCTTATGTGTGACAAATAATAAAATACCAAATAACCATAAGTCATCGCTAACTTACGAGTAAACTTAAATGCAAGTAAAAAATAGTTTTAAAACTTTTTTATTTATGTTTTAGTAAACACATTGTTCTATGTATGTGTGGAGTTTTCAGTACTAGTTCTATTTTGACGGATAACTGCCTTAGTTACCCATACACCTAGTAAAGCTGACACGCTCTCTATATAAACTATGAAATGTTAATCCTATTTTCTTAAGTAACGAAGGGGTAAGTATTTACGGCGAGCGCCCCGGGCTGCATCAACTATTGAATTCATCAAGTCGCTCATGCGAGAACTTTGTAATCCGTTTGGTTTTGCTTTGAATTACAGCAAGTGAGTCGGTATATTGTTTTTGAAATTCTTTTAGGTTTTAACTTTAGGCCAAATCTAACAACGAACTTTTGTGTTACTATTATGGATAATTACTGTTAGATAGTATCACAGTTTAGCATTTTTTTGATTTCGCCACAACCTCCATTTTCATATCAATATATAAAAAAGTAATATCATACAAATTCGTCTATAAATCACAATTATCTAGCCTCCAAACCTTAAACTAAACAAAGTTTGTACTATGATGACGACTAAGATAACGGGTAGTCATACCTACTCAAATACAGTTAGAAACTTAATTAACATGAACATATTATTATGCTCGTGCTCATCGCACAAACAGATGACCCTTGCAGGATTCATACCCGTGACCACCTCTAGTCTAGATGGTTTTCGGAATACACAACAAGCTAAAAACCAGCCATGGAGAGTTCAAATGTTTTCATTCGCATCGACTCCAAAAGTAATTGATTAGGCATGTTTTAGTAAATATATTTATTTGAGTTTGTTATTGCAGTCGGTTTTTAGTTTTATAAAACTTTGTTTTAACAATACGTGTAACGTTTGAGTCCGTTTTTTGAAGTCGTTTGAAAATATATGTTGAACGTAAGCCTAGCTTTATTTTGGTGTCGTAACCATTAGAATAAGGACTTGCGTTCAGTACCTAAGTCAAGTGAAGAAACGAACTTATCTAATTTTGCTCGGGTGGGTGTGCTCGTTGATGCCCCAGATAAATAAAACTGCTGTCTGGTACCTCGTTATTGCCATGGCCCAAGACACAACTAAATACGTCCTGTCAATAAATCGCAGTATTATCCACCTAATCGGCAAGGAGTTCTGTTGTTTACATCATCAGCTCAGCAGTATAATATGATTTCCAGTGATCGGAATAGGTAGATTGATTTGGGGTCAATGATCTCAAACATTGATGTTAATATGTACATGCTTCCGGGATTCCGGCATTGCTTGGTATCAGTTTTTGAAAAAAAAAAACTAGATCCATATTATGCTAGCAATACCAAAGTACATCAAATCAATCTACATATTCCGATCGCTGATGATAACTCAAAAAGTTTGAAAACACGCTCTACGTCCTATCTTTTTTGATGATTTCCCTTAATTTTCCTGAGATTTCATCATCAGAACCTAACTTAGTGAAATTGGGACGATTTCGGAGGTAAACCCTTACAAACAAACAAAAAATCGGTTCATAATTGTCGAAAATATCGGTAAACATAAAAAAAAAACATACAGCCAAATATAGAATCTCCTCCTTTTTGAAGTCGATTTAAAAAGCAAATGTATGCTAGTTTAGAACCACCACATTAATGTTGTCTAGGTAATCACTTCTTTAGCCTGCACCCCATTGAGTGAAACTTATAGACACATAATTCACAAACAGTAGCTCAAATATGAATCCTGTACCGCAACAAACCAAGAAACTCCCTCAGGATCTAAGGATGTAATGTAACTATGGCACCGCCATGCGGGCGAATGCGACGCAAAGTTGTGCATCTGATTTTGAACTTTAAACTAACGGTCTAAAGTTGGAGATGGGGTGTAAGTTCATTGCGTTTACATCCTTTGTGGGTTGCGGCGCAAAGTAAAGGGGTAAAGTGATACAATCGTAAAGTTTAATAATAATTACATTCTCAACTCGCCTCCCAGGTTGTGCACAATAATTAACCGCTCGGAATTACTTAGCCGAAATAATTTAATATGACACGCGCCCAATTGTACGAAAGTGCGAGCGACGTCTTTACTTGTAGATGTCGAATTCGGTACCATTACACTCGCGAACCAGATTTATTACTCTTATTTATAATGATGAAAGGTATGTAATATACTCTATCAGGATAGGTAATATAATTTAATACAAGGAGATAAATATTGATTTTAAAATTTGTTTCTACGAGCGCGTGAGCCATTTTCAGGCGAGCTAGACTGACCTTAGCTTTGTCATCGCTAAAGCTAGCTTCGTCTCGGCACTAGTCTAGCTCACAAATTAATGGTCCCGAAGTAGTGTTAGGGTAAAAAAATCATATTGGGACGTGTAAAAATGCCATTAATGGCCTAATTGCAAAAAAAATGTTTTTTGTTTTGATTTTGACTAAAACAACGCAGGATTAAAATTCTATTCTTACAACCAATTGACCTTAAGCTTGAAGATTAAGAACTAGTAAAGTTTATAAAAAAACAGGTCTATTACCTATAATGTAAAATAAGATTAATACGATCTTATGTTTTATATCAAATGTGGTCGTGATGTTTGTTTTATATTTATTCACAAAGGTGCTTCCGCATCTACGTTATGGAGTTCTTAATATTTAAAATTGGTATAAACCGAGGTTTTAGGGGTGTTTATCGCTGTCCACTGAAAATGGTCTTTGTCTTTTAGTTATATCTTCGGTAGCAGGGCTCAGTTAAGGTTGGTAGAGATTTTGTCTCTATGGGGTGAACCCTTGTTCTAGTTGTAATTTACATACGGAATTACAAGCGAGAATTACGTGTTTGTTCATATACGTGTTTGTGGTTGTAATGAGCGTGTCGCCTTTCTTCTACCTTATTTTTATGTCGTAACTACACTTTGATATTTAATGTTTGCATTGCATTTGTTTTATTTTAATTTTTATTATAAATATTATTTTTTTTATGAAGAAATTAAGAATCTTCTTTCTTCCAGCGCTTTATTCCGTATTTAGTCGGTGTACGCCTAACTCCAATGATATACTTAACAAGTCTGATTAAAACTAAAATCAATCTGGAAATTCGAAGTGTCAAAACTTGTAACAACTTGAAGTGTAAACGATATAATGACTTAGTTTTTCACAATTTTTTTGTGCTTTGTGTATAGGCTCTTTTTACGATGCTCTCATATTTTCATTAAAAACAAACTGTAGGTAATATTTGGTGGATTCTATTAGCCTAATGCTAGCAATGAAATAAAATAAGTCATAGCGTGCACCTGCTTTCGACTCCCGAGCAGCATTAATATTCTTTATATGCAGTTAAATTTAGGTGCGCGCCAGAAACATCGGGAAGTTTGTAGAAAAAATGAAAAATTACCGGTCAGGGTGCGGCGACCGCAAAAACACCGCGTAAGAAACAACTAATGAAAGCTTAGAGCCATTCGCATAAATCTCCCTTACATTTTTAATACCAATATATCCGGCGAGGGGAGCATCACGGGGAGAAAAATGTAGCACGAAACAAAACGTCCACGGACTCGCGTTTATATCTTATTTAAATACCGACAGATGTTGTCTTCTTATAAATGTGGGTATTTTTAATCGGTGCCTTACCAGAGACATAATGGTATCGGCCGATCTGCCGTCAGCTGGTATGTAGATGTACACGGCTTTATCGTGTTTGGTGGCTAATTTAAAAGTCCCCCTCTATAGATAAATGTACATGGCCAAGCGCGTCATCTTGCCGCGGCCGCTTGATATCTTTCTTGACCCGTATACTTTTATTCTGTTCGTTACCTAAGCTTTTTCGTATCGTATCGAATCTCGGGGACTTGTGTAGTCTCATTAAAATAATACAGGGCTACTGGATAATCTTATCCGGTGTGTTCCGATCGCAGATTGGGTGCGCGTGCGCCGATAACACTACGAGTTATTCGGACGCTGCACGCTCGATACGGTACATCTTTTTAATCCATTTTGCGAAGACATCTTCATTACTGCGCCTTTAATATTGAAACAACGCAGATAATAAGAGATTTTACGACATACGTCAAACGAAAACGCTACCGCATTCGTGATGCAAATCCTGTATAATATATTCATAAAGTTATTTGCTACACATGTACTTACGAGGAAAGGTTGGAGTCAAGTAAAATGCGTAGCACTAGAAAATGTGTATTTCCACAAAAATGTTAAAGTACTGCTCGGCTAAATGGGACCGTAAGCCGTGGAAAAGAAGTCGAAAATTTCAAAACGGGGGAGATTGAGTGCGAAGTTTATGTTCTAAATTTCACACATAATAAAGGGAAGCAATTCTTATGATTATTAGCGCAGAGACTGCGGGAATAATCCTCCGCAGTGACATCGCCGTGTGACATAATCCGGAAAAATCTAATAACAATAAAATAAAATTGCCGACGGTTTGTATGTTTAAAAAGGCATAGGGAAGAAAATTCGTTTTTCCGCGCCCGGGCCGTGACGACCATTATCGTTACTTTGAATTTACTTTTTAAAGGCGTCGTGAGTTTCGCTAATGTATTGGAACCTATTTTAAATATTTTAATTATTGGGCGACAGAAACAAATCAATTTCAATTCTATTAAAAAAAAGAATAATAAACATTGCGTAATTACAATTTGAAACCAAAGAATATCTTAGATAAATCAAATTCCGCCACCTTAAACCTCCAAAGGTGCTTAAATCAACAATATTCCTTAGTAATATCTCCTTACATTATGACTATTAAAATTTCAGCTAAAAGCCAAAGACTTCCTCGTTTCCATTTGAACTCAAAACGACTGAAGGCAATGCAGGGGGTGATCTGAATGCGCGCCTCGGTTTCCCCTTGCAGAGGCCCATTTCGTCGGTGTTCGCCACACAGCTCTTTCAAATTATTCTGCCACTTTTGAGTCGTAAATTTTAGGAAGACTTTAATTGTTATTTTAACTGCAAGCTCAACTTAGTCTTCGCGATGGTGGGGGCTGTGAAAATATGTCTTAATTCGCTTACCCTATGACTTATGTTTTATTGAAATTAAACCTCCCTCTATTCTATCTGCGGTTCCTGTAACAACTTGCAAGTTTGTTAACAGTCTAATATTACGAAAGTTTACAATGTTACAGAATTAAGAGATAGGAAACGAATTTTCTGTGCTGTAATCGCTTTCAATTTAAATGCAAGTGGGAGAGAGTTGATCTCATTGGACAACTCTCAAAGGGCGCTACGTCTGAAATTTAAATATTATTGTTGTTTTTGCTGAGTGCACGAAATTGAAGAGAAATAGAATTTTCTGTGTCTACCCTTCGCGATCGCATCTGACTGCCGTCTAAAAAATACTAATACATACATAATAACATAAAATGACTTTTCCGTATAACAAAAATATGTTATTAAGCATTTTGAGTCCGTCATAATATCAGCTAATTACTTGACGTTATTAAATTGCGTAACCGAAATTGATCCTTTTGTTTATGGGTCTCGATCCTTTCAATCATCTATCGGCCATTCAGCTTCGGTATCATAATAATTGTCCATAATTATATATTCCCTTGAACCGAGCGCATCATTTTTATTGTTATTTTATTTATAAAGTAATAATTTTTTTCCTCGGACGCAACTTGATCAGGTTTTGAATTTGATTGATCCGATATAAAGATCGATTTAATAATCGGCTGTTCCGCTTTACAGTCTCGATTTTCTCTTGTTTTTATCGATAAACGTTCCTCATTGGATCGATTTTGTTTTCTGTATACATCTACTTAGTTTTAAGTTTCGATGATTTATGTGTTTCTAATTTAAATTGTGTTCAGAACAACTTTAATTTTAGTTTTCAAAAATCGGAAATGGTTATCGAACTTATAAATTAACCCAATTTATTTTAAATTGTAGGTTGTTAGTAGTACCACCTTCAAAAATATATGATTAGTAATTAAATCAAAATATATTTAATTAATGCGTTTTAGATACGTATTAATTAAATTGCAATTACTTTTATTCCACCTATTCTATACTTTAATGCATATTATTTTCATCAAAATAAATTAAAGTGAGTTCGAGAAAATGTAATAAATCATGGAATTCTTAAGTCGGAATAATAGGTTTTTGTGTAAATTTTGCAGTTTTGTTGTTAGGCATAATTTATAATGATTTAAGATGGTAAGTAGACGTAGAGTAAGACGTACTAAACCCGTTAGGCTTGCAATCGTAGTAACTGACACTTAGATACTACTATAAAACAATACAAAGATACTTAGGTCTTTACTAAGTACACAGGGACCACCGGGAGCACCTTTTGTTAAAGCACCTCTACTCGCAAATCGCGAGATGTTCAGATACGCCGCATACCAACGCGGGTCCCTAATGGCCATCCCTCGGCTGAGGCAATTTACGTCTTATGTGCGAAACCACTCTTAACTAAAAGCCCTCTAAATTACACCATACACCCGGATTGATTCGAAATTAATCTCGTATCCGAAGCGGCTCTAAGATTGACTCTTTTTTTCATTAAAAAAATCAGTTAATAAAATTCTGATTACAACTTATCGTGCTATTCGGGGCCACAAAACCGATGGTTATAATTATAGTCATCAAGCTTTATTTGTTACTGTAAAGTTTTCTAAATGTATCATTATCAGCGAATACTTTTACGCTTAACTTACCTTGATCGCAGACAAAACATACTTGTCAATACCATACAATAATGACAACAAAAAGCAGTGTAGGAACAAAGGCTAAATCAAAAACAACAGAAAACAATAAATGGAAAGTATGTGAACGTTTCAATTTACAAGATCTGAGCGAGAGATACGGCGGTACGATACTCATACCTTTATCCTGGCTTATTATAAGGGTGCGCCTGCGAGTTAACTTGTCTCTGGTATCGGCAGATTTCGGTGCAGTGATACCGACATGAGCAGCTCCCTGGTTCTTACTTGTAGCCTCATATCGTGAGATGGTATCGCACATAGTTTGTATTGACGCTTTTACTGTTAATTGGCATTTGATAACATTGCATGCAGGCAGCTAATCGGTATTGCTAAAATGTGTAGTGCGGCAAATTCAAGCTTAAAAAACGACATTTTTTTTTTTTTCAAGAATACGATAATCATAATCGATGAAACATATTGAAAAAAGGGCTGAGATGAAACCAAAAAGTCCACTATCTGCTGACATCAGTGTAGTAATAGCAACTGCAGTTCTAATTCGAATTTTTATCCATCACTTTATTTGGTTATTAATACAGAGGGATGCCATCATTTTGACTTATTTAATACTGCCGTCTTATAAAGTTTTTCATCAACAATGAACAAAACCAAGAAACGATAACACTAACATTAGTACACTAATTACACTGATACTGGCTAGTCTAACAGTCGGAATTCGTCAGTTTTTTTCATTTTTGATTTGTCCATCATCATTGAAAAGTAGTTTAAAACGCAAGGACTATTACTGTTATCAGATCAGTAATAGCAGTGGCGATCCTAACAGTTGGCAGTCATTTAATTTAGCGTTTGATTACGGAGTGCTCTCTGTTGTCTTAATAGATTGCGCCCGCACAGCGAACCTGTTGAAATAATTGAATCGCTAACGGAATTATTAAACGGCACAACTCTCGTTGTAGTGAACAAGCTGGTTGCGGGCCAGTAATATCGATTCAATCTAGCTATTGATATCACATTACACCGATGCACGATTTAATTAATGATTCAATAAGAACATTTGGATTGTTTCTGAGCTTCTTATAATGGGTATCATGTTGTTATTTCTACTTTTGGATTTATATTTTCAACCTGCCCTGTATAACCTCGTCAAATAACATTTATTACTTTTACAGTGTGTTAGTTTAATACATAAATATAAATTAAAAAAAAATATTAAAAGCTTATTCGAAGTGGTCTCCATTGGCTGCAATACAGTCCTTTAAACGTTGAGGCCAGTTATCAATAGAAGCACGCACTCTTTAACATGGGAAAATTCTTCACTGCCAATCGTACGGATTGTTTTAGAGACTCCAAATTATCATGGCGTTTAGAGCAAGGCGTACTCTCTAAAACTGACCATAAATCATAATCCAGCGGATTAAGATCGGGACTAGACGACGGCCAGTCCTCAGCTCTGATGAAGTCCGAAACGTTCGTTTCCAACCAAGACTGCGTAGATCGAGCTTTATGACCCGGCGCCGTCTTGCTGGAAGGACCATTCTTGGTTATTGAACATGGTGTTGTTAAGTGACATCACTACCTTCTTAAAAATGGTATCTTGATACACTTGTGCCGATGTTTTGATACCTTTTTTACAAAAGTATGGCTCAATCACTCTTTTATAGCTAATACCCCACCAAACCATCACTGAAGTCGGATAGTACCCACGTTGCACTCTGTTGACTAATTGGGAAGCTTCCTTAGAGCTTTGAGCGTAAATACGGTCATTTTGTTTGTTAAAATGTTGCTCAATTGTAAAAAAAATCTGATCCGTAAAAATTTTTTTTCTGTGACCTCCCTTTGCACCGCTTCAGTAGTTGTTTCGATTTTACCACCCTATTCTTTTTTAAATTATCAGTTAAGAAATGCCCAGTACGTCTCATAAAGGCTTATCTATTTATAACACTGTGTAACATTATAGAATGCAATAAATATATTGAATTGAATTGAATTGAAGTCCTAAGTCATCTTTTAAAATACGCGACATGGTTCTAGGTGCTATCTTCATCTCCCGAGATAAAATCTTTTGCTTTCGGAAAGGATTTCTTCAAATTCTTTCCCTTACTACTTTGACCACCTTTTTCGAACGAACACTACGTGGACGGCCAGATCTTTTTCTGTCACAAACAGAGGAGGTCTCATTGTACCTATTAATAGCTCGGTACACAAACATTTTACTAATACCAAGCGTATAGAGAGTTTAAAAAATTGCATTTGGCTCCATACCTACTTTGTGTAATGCAATCACAGCGATTCGGTTATCTTTATCACCCCACTCCGTTTTAATATCGCAAAATATTGTACAATGTATTGGTGGTAAAATGAGAAAACTCAATGAACAATCAAGTAAAAATTACAGATTCCAAATTCAAATGTAATATTTTGTTTATTTTTAATTGTAACAGTATTTATGGCCAGACTAAGTATACTCGTATTATTAGTAACATATACTTCCACGAAACTCTGAGAAAAATCAAAGAAATAATGAAAAATTCAAATTTCGTCTATTGGGAAATAATTAATATTATAGTTAACAAATTAAAAGCAATACATTCAATCTTTTTGAATTAACGTCAGATTTTAACTATACGACATCGACAAAACAAAGGTTGAACTTAACAGACAATCAGAACAATGCATTTCGGTGCTAACGCAAGTTAATCAGTGATCCCCTTACGGGTCCATTAGATCGACTACTTAGGCACCTAATAGAACGGGGGACCAAATTAAACTGTGACCTCTTTCTATTCAAATTCTACTCGTGATGGCTCCACTACGTATGGGGCATTGATAGTCCCGCCGATCTACGAGATTACGGCTTGATTGAAACTTACGGGTTAATTTGGTGTACGTTGACTTTGCATAAGATTACTTAAAGCACTGTAGTAGTTTCGCATTGCAAGGTTAAATTGATAAATTTGTGATCTAATATTTGTTAATATCTTCCATTAACAAAATCTTTAAAAAAAAACCCTAATCCCAACTGATAGGTACTAGATACATAACAGACGGATAAACTTAAACGTAAGACAACAGAAATTATTTTTCTATTGTATGTATTATTTATATTATAATAGCTGTTGCCCGCGACTTCGTTCGCGAACACAAAAAAATAAATAGCGAAATAATTGTTCCATCCGTTCACGCGTGCCCAAGGAAAATAGAGAATCATTTACTTATATATAAATGAATAATAATATAAATAGACTATATATTGAAAGCTGACAAAAATGCTTTTGTATTCGTTGTTAGTTCCATGGTTTAAAAAGCTACCTAGTGAAAATAAACTTTTTTTTTGTTTTGTGCCTAAAACACTTAAAAGACTATAAAGCTACTATTGAGAACTATAAGTCACGAGCCTATTAAAAAAACTGACATATGTCATCATTATTTTAAACTGACTAATTCAGTCATTCGTCAATATTAGTGTTTATGAGCAAAAAAATTAATAAACCAAGATTTCAACTCGCAGCTGTTTGGCAAACGCCCGCAAATCCACCGTAGCCCAGGATACCGCCGGAAGTTCTCCCCAATCATTTCCGTCAGGTTGGATCTAATTGAAAGTTATGCAAATCTCTCAATTCGACTCCTTCACAATAGTACCGGGATTCCGAATGAGTTAATCCGTGTTTATGTTCCTAATCGACCCCTTGCTTGTTACCGGGTTAGCTCACTGTTAAATACAATACCTTTGTTCACAATGAACCATTTATTTAACTTAGACGATGTTTACGGTAATGTTTTATTTTATTGGAATACCTACTTCATTAGATTTGTGATGCTTTTGCTATAGCTGAGTGAATAAGTTTATTGTTTTTGTTACAGCCGAATTGAAAATGGACGTTCTCAGAGAAAGGGAAGTGAAAGACAACTTGGAGCGGCAATTGTTGGATGAACAAAAAATGAGAGGTAAGTGAGATTGATCTTGTTTTTTTTAAATGTTGCATTCCAAAAAAGAATATCTACTAAAACTATGATAAAAATGTTGCAACGCACATCTAAAACTTCGGGTTGGTACACCATTTATAAATCAAGAAGAGCGGGACCGATTTTTCTGATCTTTGATAGGAGACAGTAGGACAGCTAATTGTGATAAAGATTAATAAAATTTTCTATAATTAGTTAATTATCAATGTTTTACAAAATACTAACCTACTAAAGAAGATAGATAGATAGATACTCTTTATTGCACACCATACAAGTAAAATACACATGATTTTTACAGAAAGTTGTACAATTTAGGAGAAGATATAAGTTCTCATTCTATATTTACATTTGGGTGGATATTTATTAAACGCAAACAGCAACAATCCGAGCGCTTTGAAAAGAACAAATAGGGTGTAATTTCAATACCTCCATAAATCTCAGATCACTGGCCCTCGCTCCGCATTCGCCACAATTAACAGGAGATCTTGTTACAACACCATTGTCTTCTTCCTCGCTTCGTTATTTATTTCCAACATTAAAACTATTATTTTCTCATATTACGAGCCAGCCAGTGCCTTATGTTGCCAATTTCCTTTCTGTGCCACTCATCGCTGCCTCTTCCATAATTGTTCGCGGCACAATGCGTGGTGGGCGTTCAATTAATATAATTTTTATGCGTCTATTCACACGTTTACAGGCTCCATTCCGCTCTTACGCTAATGCTAAGGGCACACTAATGGGTGTACAAAGAGATCTGGAATTACCAATTACTAATAAGCTGAACGGGTAATATGCATTGAGTGGTTTAGAGACGCAGTGGTTCTTAAATGGAGACCGCGAAATAAATGTTCTGTGGGACACCCCCCGGCGCGATGTGGAATGATGCCACTGTGTTTGACATCGTTTGGTAGAGATCCACGGCAGGCAATGATAGAGAAGCTGCTAACTAGCTGATCTATGTAAACAGATTTATAATGTCACCTGACCCATTACGAGTTACAAGCATCGCTGGGTACCTACCTCAGTTGATAACTATCAAGTCACGTAATGATTACGATGCAGGATCCAACCGGCCGATTTGGAAGTCATTGAGGGTCATTTTTTAGTTGTGGATGTCTTACGGCTGAAATAATGATGACGATAATGAATTCGTGTAAACCCAACTTAGCCCCTGTTGTGTGTCTTCATCCTTAATGTTCTCTGTTTGTTTCTGTGCTTTCCCAAGCCCGGGGCTCGCGTGTTTCAACGTTTTCTTCAATTTATAGGTTCATTGATAGTTTTATGGGTTGCTTTTGACGTGTACGTAATCACCATAATTACGCTATTTATTAAGACTATTCTGCTCCGCTCCGTTGAAGGGTTCGTAGTATCTTTGTTGCATGCATATTATGATAGATTTACCATTTCTTGTGAACAATATTATTTATTTTGTTTGAATTTGAAGTAGTTGTGCTGCAGTATTTTAAACGTTATGATTTATTAATATAACTAACATTTCTCACTGATACGGTCTAAGTTCGAGTTATCGCTGCAAACTTAAGTAGTTTTATATCCGTTAAAATTGGTTCAGTAGCTTTAGATATACAAAGTTCTTAAATGTTCGAATTTACAAACAATTTCACTTAATAAAAACAATACAAAAATATCATAAAACGCACAAGTAAACAGAGTATACCTAGATATAAATTATGTTGACCAAAATACTCGACCCTTTGCCGTCGAAAGAAAAGGTTAATTCGAACACAATACAACACCCCTTCTTTAGCAATTCATCGCCGCGCCAGGAAGTAGAAGAAAACGTCGGAATGGTGGGTGATACGTAACCTTTGCACAAATGTCAAGCGACATTGCCTCGCGACTAACGCCTTGAGACAAAGGGTTTAATTCTATTCAAAACAATAACCCGCGCTAAACTCAACTCTACAATGTACGCAATAAACGCTACATTTTAATTTATCTATTAGAACAACATTTTACATGTCACAGACGACATAAAGGCGCCGTAGATATTTCATCGAGGTACACATTTCTCTTGTGTAAATGTAATATAAATTTAAATGTTAATAAAGGGACGACAGGTCACAGTACGTCGCGTATAATGAAAATAATTATTGCCGGCGAAACATGTGTAATAATAACAGGCTAAATTTACTGAAACGTTGAAATATTGAGCGCAGAAATGTAGTCCACGATGCTACCTAAATTAATTAATAGGTGTACTTTACAGCAAACCGTAGTTAATGGATTTTCTACACTAGGTATTTGGTCTTCGATCGACTTTAAAAGCTTTTTGACAACTTAGCCGCGCGGCAATTAACACCTTCATTTTGTTTTGTCGCTCACATTTTCCGTGGAATTGCTCCTAACCCCATAGTACAAATCTGGAATCCGAAGCCGCAAAGAACTACAAATTCAAGTTTTAAAAGTTTTACAAAAGTCTAGTACAGATTGATAATTTAGATATAATTCAAGTATAAAAGGGACTCTTATCACAAGAACAACATCTAAAATTGCTGTGGAAATAGTTTCCACATTAAAGTGTCGTTGCTGTTTATTTTTAAATACCGAAGAAAAAGTTTAACCTTGAACATGACTTAGTTCTACTTTTTTCCCTTCTTATGCATGTCAGAAAATCTTAGCTAGAGCTGTTTTGAACTTATTAAAAAGAACTTATATTAGGTAATAAACAGTTTTCGCATTTTATTATTTGAAATTTCATGAATCGTAGGGATAAAACAAAGAGGGAAATCGAGGTTCCATACATATTTCACACGGTGAATGAACGCGATTGCGATGTGAGCAATACTGGTAATTGCCAAAAACCAATCATCAGATAGCGCTCTATGCGTCGACGCTATGAAATACACCTTTAGTTACAAAAGCCCATCGAATTCGGTTCTTTGAAATCGTATCAGATTGAAATGAAAATCTGGTGCAAAATATTCCTGTCGAACTTTCACAGAAAAATATGGAATCTCTATTTCAAAAGACAAAATTAAAAAAAAGATAAGAATTTCATATCGAAAATAAATTATTTTCGTAATGCATAAAATTTTATTCACATTTTTGGCCTTCGCTTAACAAGACCCAGGACAACTGTTTGTAATTAAATGTCAATGCAGATGCAAAAGCAAAAATAAGGGTGAGTATCAATTTATTATTAGATTGCCGTCTAATTGAGTACTATTTTAAAAAAAGAAAATTCATTGCTTTGTGTGACGCATGACACAGACAAAGATGTAGGTCGCAGCGACGTATGCACTGTTGCGCCTAGTAACAAATAATAATATAATATTTAAGAGGCCGTCCTAGAAATCGTCGTATTTCCGTACATTTTGTTCTCTGATTGTAAAGATGTGAATGATAATTGAACCAAAATAATACGTGATTTTGAAAGATTAGTTCTTATTCTTGCATGTAGGGCGAATTTTTCATATCATTTCAAAAATAAAGGCAAATCACCAAAAGAACTATTTATTTCAGAAAAATGACGTTCGAGTTACATTTTAACATCGGTTTAAAAGAGACTACAAGTTATCCTGACAATTGGATTTTAACATTTAATTGAATATATGGTCTATTTGCACATAAGTTGAATACTTTTTTTACTTAGAAAATATAGAAAAAAAATATAAAAAATAAATTTTCAAACTTAGGTAGGACATCAACTACCTAATAAATTATCAATATTATCTTGTAAAGGATCAACATTTTTGACGCTTTATCCCGCATCATAGACGCACGGCTGAAAAAAGGCACACTGAAAAAAGATGCACGGCCTCTTAATTAAATTACAAACAATGTACTTTGTACAACAACCTCGGTTTTTCATAGTGTAACTGTATGTAACAGAATCATAGTGTTTTTGAAATGAAAATATATTACAAAAGTAGTATTTACAATTGACAATTATTTTGAATACCTTACTAAACTCATAGTTGGATTGAAAATGAACAAGCGATTTGAGTGTTGGTGCCGCACTGGCCAACAACAATCAATCTGAGCGATCGTAGTCGCCATGAAAATTGGAATACAGGCAGACTAGCCTAATCAACGTTCGCGAGCCGAGCGCCCATTCATAATAGATATTGTATTGAATAGTCCACTATCAGCCACATCTAGTAATGCACTCGCTCCCATTTAAATACAGAGATGATACTCCGCATAATCCGTGTAATTAATATGCATTGAAAATGAACTTTAATCTTTATGTGAACATTCAAAGCGTGTTTTTCAACTAATTGTGTTTTGGTTTTTATTAAGTTCGTTATACCTAGTTAGAGAGTTTTCTTTTCCTCAGCTACGTCGCTGTTTGCATTTCTGGCCTATTATTCACACTTATGCCAGCTTAAATGACTTTCGTCATTCAAGATAATATCCAACATAATATACACGATATCCAACATATATTAATTAATCGTTTTGATTTGATATATTAAAACAAAGTAAACTAATACTTTGTTTTTGGTGGTTCAAATACAACTCTAATTTATAAATTGGATTCGTTTTTTCTTAACAAGCAAGCAATATATATAGATATATTGCTTGCTTGTTAAGAAAAAACGAATCCTATTGTATCTATTGTAAACCTATGTTGTTATCTATTGTAAACCTTGTATTAAAATTTAGTTTATTATTTATCCAGAATCTAAATTGTTCAAGTCTTATTAGAGCGCATCGTGTTAAGGATTTCCCTTTTTTTGTAATAATGGTTCAACTTATTAATGTAACTAAATTAGGTAAATATTAGTAAAAATCTTATAACTAGCGCCCGTGAATACAAGTTTGTGTAACTTATAAACTTGGGTTCACATTTTTGATACCGTTAATTTAAAATTAAAGAACTCTTTACTGTACGCTGCTATGCACCTGCTAATTTTTTAAAATTCCATATTCATCTAATGTTATAGAAATGGTTTTCATCTTATTTGTACCCTTAGCAAGTTAGCAAAGTAGTGATTTGGTGTTCTACAAAACAATGACAATACTCAATCATTTTGATTTATTCACTTATAATTGAGTGCGACTAGTGTATCCGAGACCCTCCTGGGGTTTGCTGCTCCATTATTGAGGACGTCACGACTCGTTCAAGGGGTTCGTAAGATGGCCCATAGTTCTACCAACTGTATTTGTGGGGTTTCACTGCTTCGTAACTTTTGAGAAACCGGACGGACACAGGGGAGGATTTAAGGGTTTAAATTAATAAGTTTGCTGTATACGTTTGGGCATGTTTGGCTTATTATTATAGTGCAAGTCATAGTAGAGTTTAGATCATACTTAAAGCAGCCTATTTCAAATTTTCCGATATGACCAAATCATCTATTTCCTCCATATTACCATATTTATTCTGTAGGTAAAAACTTAAAGACAACAAACCATCATGTTTCTTTACTGTTATTTCCTTTTCAACCGTTACTGATATAAGCACAAAATCAAATTAAATTAATTCGCATGCGTGAAATTGATTCGGCTAAATACTACGACGATATGAATATTACATTTCCCTTTTCGAAAATTCGTCCCTCGCATCCCCCACATTCGAGAAGTAAAGGAGTCGGTATAACTCACATTGTGTTCAAGATTGCGTAATTAAATAACATGTAGGCCGGAACATCACGGGCGTCTTGAAAGGGTACGCCGGGTAGCAATGGGAATGTAACGCCAATTATGCGAGAATTATGCTCGGAATGGGGGCTATCGATGTCTATTTTGATGTAACGCACAGAGAATTCGATGTACCCCTTCAAATGTGTAATTAACGGTTATGTTATTAATTCTCAAATATAATGTGTCGAATGTTTGATGTGTTCTGTTCTCCCTCTTGGTGTATGTACAAGTACGTCGAGTTTCAAGTTAGTAAGTAAACTATAATATAAGCATAGTTAGTTTTTTTTTCTTGTAAAACATATTGAAATAACTTACAATGTAAAGTCTCTGAATAGTTCATTAGCTCTCCCACGTTACCATTGTTAGTGGAAAATACTTCCAATACTGAATTCAATCAATACCGCAATAATGTATGGAACAAAGTGACGAGATCAAAATTGAAATATTGAAATGGATTCACCAATTTGGCGAATTGCGACACTAACTAACACGAAGCAATGGTGTCCCCCGCCCTAGTGCAAACATTATCACAGGCCAACAGTCGAGTGATCAAATCTAAATGAAAACGTTTAACAGCAGGACAATCGTATCGGACACGTCAGTTGTGGTCCGACGTCTGCACCCTAGTACAACGATTCCATAATGTGGACTATTGTTTGTGGCAATGCAGCATCTATTGCGTTTAAGGGGAAACACATTATTATCGTCTACAGAGAGCAATGTCCAAGCTGATTGTTCTGACTTCTATCGATTTCGATTAGTAACGTTTACTTGCAGTTCTAGTGGCAACGTAAATGTTACTTATCTTGCTAATAAGCGTACAACTTATTTCGTGACTTTTATTCAAGGCTGTGCTAACGAAAAGTTTATTAAAACTATGTAGTCATTTGGTTGAAACTTTTCTATATCTAGTTTGGTTTGACAGCCCAATCTTACCTTTATTGACTTCCGTTCGAATATGTGCAGCCAATATTCACACAGGGTCGGTAAGTTCATTAATATATTCAGATGGCGGTGTTCCATTCGGGTGTTCCGGCGTAATGGATGCAATCTGCACTGTCCAATGCGCATCTCCCGCCTATTGTGCCGTTAGACGGAAACCTCCTATTACAGGTCGCTCCCACATCTGTTTGTTTGGATACTGTGCCATCAGTGGATTCCGTTCAATGCAATTTGATGTTATGTTTCAGAACGATAGAGACTTTAGGCTCGTGGGAGCATGAATAGATCTAGCTATTGGTGTTTATTGGTGTAAACTCTAAAGATGCAAATATTCGTGATGTTTGTTTGTATGCATCAAATGACAACCAAGTCTTAATATTTTGCAAGGAATTCAGCTCACACGCGGAAATGAACAAAGCCTTTCAGTATTCCTCTGCCACGCTTTATATCATTAACGGACCAAGAAAGGAATCCGTAAATGACGAGCGAGTACTCATAAAAATACCGGCAATTCCTCGTCCAATGAGTCGAGACATCAAAAAATATTTCCTATACACGCCAAATCCTGACCGCGACGCGACGTGCGGCCCCGCACCAGAATGCCGGCCCAGATACGCGCCGTGTACTGAATTCAATTACCAACTTGGGTAACATATTTTTAGGGTATCTCTAGAATAAAAACCAAAATCAATATTTATCACACGAGTTCAGAATCAAAACTGACACAGTAGTTGAAGTTGTAGTAATGAAAACAATACGGACCCACAGATTTTGCGGTATGCCGAAGTTGGACCGGTTCACAATTTTATTGCAATTTTTTGCGAGTGTGAGGTCTCGCCGAAGTTATCGGCGCTACGAAGTTTTCGTGGACGACGCCGGGTAAATATTTACACTTGAACGTTGCTTCGGCGGTTTATACGTTCTTTTTTGTTGAGGTTCGATTGTGGCCAAGTAAAATTGTTTCGCTCTATCCGAGGCTTTCGTGTTCATTACAACGTCTTATTTTAGGCTTAACTCCGTGGGATTTTGCGGGTATCACGAATGCTAACAAGACGAATGTTCGTTTTTTTACTTTGCAATAGTTTTTCAATCTTTTGCAAATATTATTACCATTATTTTTTTTGGCTACACTTGTTAAAGTCAAAATAATTGCTTTATTTTGAGATACGTTTGGCGGGTTCTAACAACATCACTCAATAGTGATTCCCGTAACAAATAGTGCCGTGTGGATTACGTGACAGATTTACCGATACGAAGCTACCCCTGGAAACTGCTAGCTGAATTTATTACAAAACACAGATACCAAATGCTATACAAAAATACCCAAATGATAACTCATTTCGTCATATTCCAAAAAGCTGAACATTAATTTTAAAAATTCCATCATCCAAAATGCACAATATTCCAGTCAATCGTTTCGATTCTCGTGAAACGAAGCGCAGTATGGGATGCATAAGCCCGTGACTAATTCCAATGATTAGATTTAGCCGACTGGTCAGACAGATCCCGCTCCCTCCTAATACACTAAACTGGCATGCAGAAATGCAATTGTACTAACGTGTTGTTTGTTTCTTTCAAAAAATTCCTTTCGATAAACCAAGAATGGATGTTATTGGCACCTTTTAAGTCTACTGAAGGCACGAGACGCGCCAAGAAAAGGTTGGGACTAAATGCATAGCGGCAAGTTACACATTTTGCTAAGTAGAATACGATGTTGTGGGTAAGGTTCGGCTCGAGCACGCGAGTCGAACGCCTTTTAAGAAAAATTACTCTGGTCTTCACTAGAAACTGCCTTACTTGGAGAAGAATAAAGATGGTCATTTCTATAAACCCTGTTATGCTTAATAAGAAAGAAATTATGATAGCGAAATATATATTTTTTATCTCGCAGAACTGCTTTAAAATGAGAGTAATTGTGGCGTGTAATATAGTAATGATTAAGTGTAAATTAAAACATTGCAAACTAGGCGTAAATAGGCGGTTGTAATCATGAAAATGGCGGCTCAGTACACGACGTTTAATTTAACAAACCATCAACATTTGTAGCGAGATAACGAAATGGAAAGCCGACGAAGGTTCCACAATGTAAGCTACCTTGTAATTACTACTACTGTAATTATAAACTCGTACTCCAAGAACGCATCCTTACAGGAACGATACTAATCAAGACCGTATTCAGATTCATTAAACGAGAAAAGCAATAAATATAACGCGCTAATAAAATCTCGCACAACAGCGGAAATAATAATAAAATATTACAAGACCCCGGGATTTTGCCTAATTAATTTTGTATATACGTTCTTTGGGGCTACAATGTCTTGGGAGTAACATACAATGAGTCCGGAAAACCGAAGGCAAGGTGGTAACAAGATCCGCGAACGTACAAATTAGAATTTATGATTGTATGTGAAATTGTTAGAACACGTTTCAATGTAAGATAATGTTTCTCCGTAACAAGAACGGGAGGAACCCAACTTTCGGGAACCCGGAGAAATGCCTAACGAACTTTATAATTACTTAATGTTCTGTATTGTATTGATATTAACATGCTGAACTTCCAATAACACACAAGTAGAGGCGTTATTGTTTTGTTTTGCAGATACATTATTTTAAGACATATTTTGCTTTTGCACAAGTATTTTTTTTTATGTAGAGTAAATCAGAAATAAATTAAATCATTACTAAGTACTTATGATAAAACTTCCAGTCACTCGTGTGTCTCAAGTTATTTCACGAAGAACATCGCTGGCTGGCTACAATCATCATACAACTGACTGCTCACATCGCTTTACATGTCCTACGTTATCTTATTTTGTAATCGGATAGTTTTACAAGTCAACTGTCAGATGGGTTCAAACCCATGGAAATAATAAAAGGACGGAGGAGGAGGAGGAAGGAAATCTTTAAATATTAGGATTTTATTTCTGTATATTAATGAAGAACATTCTGTCACTTAAAACGAAATATAAAATATAATCAAAAAATTAGGTTAAAAAACTATTAGGTTACAAATTCACTTATACAAAGTTGAAGCAGCAACAAACGAAACGACTAAAATTTAGACCGCAATTTTCAAATTGCCCAGCGGAGCGTACGAACTACTGAGCCGAAGTTGCGTGTTAGCGCCAGACCAGTGGGAGTGAGAGCCTGAAAACTGGACGGCTGCGACGCTGCGTCAGCTGGCCACCCACCCGGGGACTTGTCGTGACGAAACTGACACGATCAAACAAAGATTTTAAAAAAAGACAAGAAATAATATTGGAATTATAATAAACCTTTTCAGTTTTTGGTAAATAGACTAAGAAACTAATCGACTAAGCTTCCAATGAATTAACTGCTGATACAGATGACTACAAGGTACACTGCTGCAAGCGTTACTTCTCGGAATAAAATTGACATGTTCGGTCAGATTTTAAGTTTATTTCACTGATAAAAATTAAACTAAATTTTAAGTTTAGGACAGACCTAACTAAACAGCATACCGGCCGATGCACCTAGCACTAGGCACTGTTTATACCTATGAGTTAGGTACTACTAGACTTAGATAATAATATTTAAAATATTATGTGTTCCTCCAGGGTTAAAATATCTTATATTGATATTTTAAGTTTTATAAATAATTGACTTTTTATTTTTGTCAATTGAAATTTTAGATCACACACCAAATAATTAACAGAATATTAACGTTTTTTTAATTGACATAATCTTTTTCAACCCCGTTTCCATAAAACAACAAATCAAGTTGGTTTAAATTAAAGGACGTGGGTTTGAAACGCGTTTTAATTATAGAAACAAACAAAAACAGGAGTTTTGCACGGACTTAACGAAGTAACAGAATGAGAGAGTTAATTCCTAATTGTTTGTTATTGAAGAATTTCTAAGTTTAGGGAAAGTCATTGATTAATAGAGATTGGAAAGCCAAGACGGCTTAGAAAAAGAAATCACTAATCGATAAATTCGAATTGAGCATTCGTAAACGGAACTTTGAAACTATTTTGTCACTCGTGTGTTATTGTATAGTAATATTGAAGCCACATATAAATGTATTGGAAGACATTGTGTTTACTAGGGTATAACAAAATTATCGCAGAATTTCAGACACGCGTGAACTCTACATTTAATCATGTAGTCATTGGCATGTCCCTAGATTTATTCTGCAAACTTCTGGCTCGGTCACCCTCTTCTTGGCGATGCGCCTCTGTACTTAGGAAATTTAATAATTGATCCTGTGCCCGGTAAACCGCATCCGGCGTGGAAATCACTTATTGATCTTAAGTTTTCCTGTATCGAACCCGTTTTGATTTTAACTTTGTTATGAAAGATGAGGATGCTATTGTTAACGTGGATACCGGGATGTTAGGTTAGGTAGGATTTGTTGGTAAAGTCACACAAGGATCGCTTTAAACGAGTGATTGGTAAAATGATACATTTCTTTTTAAAGGTGTTAGAGTAGCAAAAATAACTTTTGTTAAAAAACTAACTGCGAAATCCCGAAAAAAAAAAAACTTTGTCACACGTTAGTATACAGGGTTATTTGTAAAACATCAACAACCTCCTAGGGGCTGATTCTGGTGTTCAAATACAACAACTTTTTCTATGGGACCAACATTGAAGTCTAAAAAAATGTTCACTTCTCCATACAAACTGATGTCAGCTGGTGGCGTCTTTGAAAACTGCAACATACTCGTAACTCACAATTTATTTTACCTAGCCCAGTAAACATTAAAAAAAGAAAACCAATTATTTATTGAGTTGACACTCAATCAATCATTTTTATCATCGTCCACTGCTGGATTTCTGCCTATTTTAAACCGCGCTCCAGCGTCCGATCTTCTGCCGTTTCCGTTTTCAATCTAGCCGAGCCAACCGACTTTGGATCGGCAGTCCATCGGGTCGAAAGCCACACTACGCTTGCGAATGCGTGGTCTGAAGTCAAGAGCTCGTATGCCTGCCGTGTAAGAATTTCAACAGAAATAACATGACCACTTGAGTTTGCTTATTTAATGTGCCTTATTTTTTTTAAATAACTACTTCATTCTTTGACATCAAAGTGTTTTCAATTAAATAGAGATCCAAGGTTCTGGAATCTTCGCAACATTGTCAGTCATGCATATCACCTTACACTTATGTATCGTTGTATAATCAGAAACACGTAAAGAAAGTGTTAACAAAACGCAATAAAAATCCGATCTGTCTGTACACGAACCTCGATACATCGAATGTTTGTATCGATGAATCGAATGCACGAATCGATTGTAACGACGTCGATTGTGGGCTAATAAATTGTTTACGTTGAACGGTAAGCTTTGTTTAGCACGACCACACACGACCGACAGACGCCGACGCGCCCGAGCGCCAATTTGATTGCAGGATATCGTATTAATATTACCCGCAGACATCTTCGAAAGTACCATAAAAGCAGGGCCACATTGTACTCAAGTCGCACAACCGATAATCGATGCTGCTAACGGCAATCCCCACTCAGCAATTAGAAATTGCGATTTGCGAGATTAGAATTCAAAGAAGATTGCCGTAAACATTTTGGCGCTTTAGTTAAATATTTATACAAGACCTAAGATCACGATCGAATCGTTAAATCTAAATTAATTTCAACTGGATGTATCAATAAAATCAATCCTGTTTGTCTGTCCGTGGAGGCGCGAAGAGGGTTCCGTTTACACTGCGCCCGGTAGCAGACGTTTTATGCCCAGTTTATCTGCTTATTGGTTTTTATCGGGAATTCGTGCTTGTTTATCTAGACTCGAGTGTTATTACCGAGTTCCTATTACCGACATTGTTTATTTGTAAGAGCTACGAGTTCATTAAGGAGATTTTCCTGGACATGAACATGTTATTTCATAGAAAATTATAATTTCCCTCAGATTCCTGATGTAAGAACAAAATAAATAATTAATAGTTATGCGTTAGACCACACCCATTGTCATGACGGCTTCAAGTGAGCAACGAAGACTACTGTATTACGACGAAAAGGAAAGAATTTCGTTTTGTTAAGTAGGCAATGTCTTTTGTTTAAATTATTACCTACCATGGAACAATGTTTGAGCCTGAGATGTATCTCATTGAATGTAATATTTATGTATTAAATGACTGTAATTATGAGAATGATAATCAAATCAGCATGGATAGATTCAAAATTCATGCGGTGTTTAAATAAAGCTCATAAACAATTTGTCACAGTTACACAATTAATGTGATGATAACATACATAATAACAATCAATGAAAAACAAATAAGCGGTATTCACATTAATGGAAGTCTGCATTTTAAAGCAATATCAATATATACGGTGAGTATCACGAACACTCAAAAATTGATTAAGCGAGTTCGCTACGAGACCACTGTGCACTCTAGTTTATGAATTGATTGTTAAAAAATTGAATTCCATAACATGGCGCTTTTTGTGTAATTGATGGCAGAACGGCTCACTCGCTACACAAATAATTTTCAGGAGGACACAGCTAAAAGTGCACAGTAAATTCAATTCTAATATAATGCGTCAATTTTATATTTTAGGCGATTTCCAAAACTATTCGCACTGGCACTTACTTTCTCGGTTGATAAATAAATTATCATACGCTGATTTAGTAATCGACTTGTTACATCTAAAATTACTTACTGTAATTCATAATCAATGTTTAATTTATTGTTACAAACCTTTCTGAAAATGTTACAAGTAGAGAATAATGAGGCGACTGGTATAATTAAACACATCATTGTATACCTAATACTTACCAATAGAAATATATAGTATGAGATTTTTGAAAAACTATTGCCTTCGTGTCTTATTCTGAGCAACTGTAGTATGAAAAGGCAAAACGTATTTTTCTAGCCCCTATACAGGGTAAACACAAAAGTATGTAATAGTAAAGGTGCTAATAAACAACAACGTATACTATGAGACTAACATCGAAATCACTTAAAAAATGCTCCATACACATAAGGTCCAGTCCAGATAATAATTTTGTATGGATGATAATAGGCTAGTTTCCTAAAAAAATCGAATTAGTACGTCAGTGGGATTAACAGAAAATATTGGACACGTATTTTTTCTTTTCTCAATCAAATAAAAAAATATGAAGATGTAGCCCGTTAAAGTTCCACGTAACGTCACGCCTTGCGACACTTTTTAGCAAGGCGTGACGTCTCGTGCTCACTGATGTGCGTTATCTTCGTAATTTTTTGTTTGATTGACAAAAGACAAAATATAGGTCCAACATTTTTTGATAATCTAACGAACGGACTGAATAGAATAATATTTTTTTGACCCAGGCAACTAGCCTATTCTGGCTGCCAAGAAATAACATGACTTCTTATTCAGTCTTCATAGAGTTAGAGAGTGTGATAGAGTGATAGAGTTTTTTCGTGAATTTTTCGATGTTTTAATAGTTATTCTGCTATTCGGAACGGAAACAAATCCAAAATATCATAAATCATTAAAATTGGCCTAGCCGATCTCGACTTAAATATGGTGTAACTAACCCGACTTTGTTTTATATATATAGATTTTGACGAAGGTTTACTACTTAATTTTTAGTTTTTTACATAAAATAAAAATTATATTATTTGCAAAGTATACCTAAAGATTATTGTGTAGTGTTTAAATCTTATAATAGTTGTTCATAACGATAGCAAAATAAATGATATTTGAATGGAAATTTCTAAAATTTTATGTTATTTCAGCATTTTTTTTCTGCTATATTTTCTAAGAAAGTAAAAAAAGTATTCAACCTATGTGCAAGTAGACCATTCAAAAAATTAAATTCAACTAAATGTAAAAATCGAGTTGTCAGGATAACTTGCAGTCTCTTGTAAACCGATGCTCAATCGTAACTCGAACGTCATTTTTCTGAAATAAGAGTAAATAGAGTAATAAGAGTTTTGAAATTATATAAAAAATGCATTTGGGCTACATGCAAGAATAGTATGTGTATGTGTGTTATTTTGTTTCAATTATAATTGAAACAAAATAACACGTGATATCATTCACGTCTTTACGAGAACAAAATGTACGGAAATACGACGATTTCTAGGACGGCCTCTTAAAACATTAGTTTTCGTTTAGCGACATCTTACCATAGTGGCAAACAACAATTTTGAATATAATAATTAAATTTTTAACATACGGAAACATTTCCGAACATCAATAAAGTAACATTAACTCATCTCCGATCCTGCCCAATAAATTCTCGTACCTAATAAAATATTAACATCCCAATCCCAATCGGTATGGGCCACAACAATCGCACACGCCATTTAATTTAATAAACTGTCAAAAAGCTGTCGGTGCCTGTTAGTGTTTACAAATGGACCGGACATACGTTTTCCGCCTTGGTTTCCCCGTGGGGTGCGATTCGCGCCCCCATGATGAATTCACCTTTTATTTTGTCCCACTTCGCTCGATTGAGAGTAATTTTTGAGCGTAAATGGGCAGCCAGTGTAATTTGCCACTGACAGGACGAAATATGCATTGAAAGCTGTAAAAGGCCGGACCAAACTCAATCAGCGTCGCGTTGCTGTTTTATTGTTTTGGTTTATGTATATTACGTATGCTTATTGAAATTGTTTTCTTTGGTCATAGTGTCATTATTATGTAACGTTAAGGGTCAGTATTAATAAAAGTTCGTAAAGCAAATATCTCAGTTTCAAATTAGGATGAAATAGAATTAATTTTTCTTTGAGTATCGATGATAAAATAAATTTAAAAAAACATTTGGATACGGTAAACCCAGTGATTCGTTATCATGCGAATAGCATTGTCTAGAGCACAGTAGGAGTCAGGGCAAGTCGGGCAAGATGACAGGCGCGGCGTTAGTTAAAGGTTTTTAGTCCTCCTATTATAGAAAAATTAAAATGTTTACATCCAGAAACAATATTTCATAAAATTTTAGTTTTAGACATTAATGATTTGATGTAACTATCATTGCGCTTGATTTTAAGTTAATATTTGTAAATTTATAAGTGTTGACGATTAATGTGGCTTATTTATTATTGCTTATCTTATTTTATTTATTATCTTGTTTGAATGAAACGATGTCACGAAATAGCTTCAAAACTTTAACACTCGAATGTAATGGCCATTCGTATTTGCGATGTCTGTGTGAATCCATTAAGGTTAGCTTCATGGACAAAGTTTCCATTTGCAATATCCCGTGACAGACTGCAAAATCTTAGCGAAGAATTTGAGAACACCCTTAAAGATAGTGATGTGTCAATTGTGTCAAATACTATTTTCATACTAAAATACGTACTGCAGTACTTTATCTGAATTCCTTTATACTTCTATGATATATTCTTCTACATTCTTCTATGATGATAATTGTTCTATTAGACCGAAAAAAAACTATTGTATTTTTTGAGACTTAGAAAACAACTAAACTTTAATAAGAAAATAAAATTTTTAAAAACAGTCGAAAACGCTGTCAGCCATGTTGATCTATAGATATCTGTGCTATGACGTAACCTCTTTTGTAAACAAATACGTACTTACGAACTATTCTTTGTTTTGAATTTTGTATTACATTTTAACACCAATCGCACTGTGCTTACCATAGAGGTTTTGACGTTCCTAAATTCGGTAAAGCTAAAATCTGGGTTCAATGCACAGAATTTGCCAACCATTTGTGTGTCGACTATCGAGAGGTTGGTGCTATTTGCTTTTAGTAATCCGGCGTCCATAATAATTTAAACAATAAAAAAAAAAACTTTTTATGCACATTTTGGAAGATAATAGTTTAAGAAAAAGAGCGTGAGAAACATGCGAATGACATTTACATAATAGTTTACTAATTGTCTGACGTCACTCGGATCACGATCATGGCGGATAGCGTTTACGGCCTTTCAAATAACAGATTAAAAATATATTTTTAAATTTCTTTCAGCTATTTTGCACTTTTATGTATTGAAATCGATTTAATTAGGTTCTTATAGCCAAATACTAAATTAAATAATCATCTGTTTAATTAATTTTGATAATATGAGTCAACTAGCCTATTAGAACGTACAATCTACGTCAGCATCTCTAACAACTTTCAGTTCGAACTTCCAAGCTTTTGACTTGACTTTACTCAAATATTGATTATGCTGAACACATTTTCAACCGACTTCAAAAAAGGTTCTCAATTCGACTGTATGCTTTTTTTTTTTTTGTATATTTGTTACGCGATTACTCCGCCAATTATGAATCGATTTTAATGATTCTTTTTTTGTTTGGTAGATCATACTTCAGAGGTGGTCCCATATAAATTTTATCGAAATTGATTTAGAACTTTTTGAGAAAATCAAAATATATACCCAGATAATATTTTGGTTGTGGTTCTTGTTACCTATCTTCGACAAATATGAGCCGATTTTGATGATTTTTGTTTTATTGAATAGCTTATACTTCAAAGATAATATGATATAAGTTTGCATAATAAAAATCACCCCTAAGGGTAGGAAAATAGGGGATGAAATCGGTGTTCAGCAGTTAGATTAGGATTTATCACTAAAAATAGATGAAATAAGTAAATTTTATTAAAAAAAATAAAACCGACTTCAAAACACTAAAATGCTAAAAATAATGCTAACACTTAAGTACCTAATCAGTTACTTTTGGAGTCGGTGCAAACAAAAACATTGAATCTCTCATCGGCTGGCACCGACTCCAAAAGTAACTGATTAGGTACTTAAGTGTTAGCATTATTTTTAGCATTTTAGTGTTTTGAAGTCGGTTTTATTTTTTTTAATAAAATTTTTAGAGTTATCATTCCGTTATGAAAATTTTCGACTTAGTACATCTCTAGTGAAATAGACAGACAATAAATTATTTAATAACCCCACGTTTGTCTGACCCGTGCTTAATCAGGGAACATCCGTAGGAGTCGCCTCTTTAGAAACAATTAATTCGACCCTGATTAGGGTTTTGCGCTTTTAGGAGGTCATTGCGGTTGATAGCTGTATGTTCTACAGGCAAATATTTTAGTTTTTTGTTACTGATTACTTTGATAATTAATAATTGATATCATTAGTTTAAAGAACTATAAACGAATCAAACGAGCCCGACCGCGAAGGATTAAGGATTCTATAGTAGTCATTAAGAGTTCCACTGTCCACTTCCTGGCTCCATTATCAGATCAGCACGATAGTGCAAATTATTGTATTGTAATCCGAATCTAAGATACTTACTAAGTTTCAAATTGGTACATCAGTTAGATTTTAGTTGGTATGTTAAAAACGAATTCAAAGATTTGATAACATAGTTAGTTAGTTGTTGTCAGTTAGTTACAAGTGAAGCTAATAAAAGTGTGTTAAAAACATTCTCATTCTTATTAGTATTAGCTATTCGGCCACAACGGTTTGGCCAGAAAAGCTATGATGCATTTATCTTTTAACACCGGGGACTAATATTATGTCTACACACTAGTTTTATCTTATTGACACTTTTGACGTGATTCCAATTAAACAGTTATTTGTTTTTGAACTCGTAAAAATATTAAATTTTGTTTCACAGACTTTGCAATAAATAAATTAGGACAGTCTCTTCAGAAGTTATCGTGATCGCATTCCAGATCGAAAGGTTCAAACGAGCACTTTACATTAGAAACCTTCCAAGTTTATTTGTTTAATTCCTTAACGGTTTTGAGTTTCAAAGCTTCTGTAGTCTCATCTGTAATTTGTGCTAACTGGACGCGGGTGACCGGTATCAGGTTATTTCTAAGTACTTTCCAACTCATTGGTAACAACAAGTCGAGTTAGCAACTACCATACCAAATGAGAGCCTTTTAAGCAAAAAATACTTGTATGTTTTTTTCACAAGTAAGAATCTACCTATATTGTGTTAATAATATGAATCTTGCAAGGAATCAAAATATATTAAGTTTATTAACTTGTTAAGTATTAGAGCAGTAACTTATTTCTTGTCTGATTTCCAAATTATTTTGGCAGCTATAAAATGACCTTTCAGACAGATTTAATTAACCATTAATTGTGATTTACTGTGGATACTAGTTTCTACAGATATAATAGGAAACCATCTCTCGATTGTAAGCGAAACTTAAGATGGATGATGAGCTCTCCAGTCTGAGGAAACTTCTGGCTGGCACAGGCTTAATTATTAACTTGCTAGTTTGTAGGACTTCTAGGTGATGTATCGTTGGTTCCATGTCGGAAGTCTTGGATATCAGGAACCGATATTGTTTAAATGCAATCAATTTCTATATTATTATGTTCTGATATGTTTACGTTGATTACTCTATTTAGCAAAAATAAATTATTATCTTCAACAGAATTACACATTCCTACAAATGTAAGATTCCAATAAAGAGAGTCAGGATAAACATGATTATATTGATTTCACTTTACGTCAGATAACTTAAGGGGTTTAGCTAATTTATTTATTTACACGTGAAAATTGTTTACGTTTCTCTCCTTGTCCTCCTTGTGTCCTTTTTGTAACAATCAGTAGTAGTACAGTTCTTGCCAGCTAATAAACGTAATGTTCATGTCATTACAAATCACACTGAGTTTTGGTGTAATCTAGTGAGGTTCAACCTTTAATTTTCTCCCGAACAAAATGCGAGAAGGGGTAGCCCATTTGATGTCCAGGGTCGACGAAGTTCGAACGCTTTATTACTGTGTCCGGCTTTAAGTGGGTGTAAAGTTTCAACACCCTTTGATTTACTTGCAGCACGGGGAATAGGTGTGCGACGGATCGGACCAAATTTGTTTGCGCTTTGTCTTTTTTCATTGCACTGCCGTCAATCGGCGCCCGTTTTGTTTGTGTTCGTCCTGAGCAAAAACAATACTGTGTGTACATTATACAGATACGAGTATCTGTATAATGTGTTGTGATGTCGCTGGCTAAATATTACACCGGGGACAACCGTTTAATGGGTCCCGCAATTATTACTCTAATACCTAAAAGGACCACTTTAATCCCCTAATCGGAAGCCAAACTAACGTGGCGCCGTCCCGCATAGAAATATCTTAAATTGGCAACACGGTCCGGCGGGCCGACCATAAAACATCTTAATGAGTACAGCCAGCAGCTGCGGGCCCCCATATTGCCGCTCTCATATCCATGCAAACTACCCACCGACGACGTCTTAGTGGCCTTACTTTCCTCCTCCTTGTTTACAAGTCGACAACTAATTTGATGCAATATGTGCATAGGACAACATTACGGCCGCTATCTCCTTCGTGCGTGTCTTGCATACATTTGCTTCCTTCCTCACCGCAACACCGTTTCGCCACAACTAACCCTTGAACGAACCCCTTATATTCAAATTCAGCCCCGGCCGGTCATTTGGACACGGATTTGTTATAAGATTAAAGGAAGATTTCACTTGTGAAACAATATGGCAGACGATTTACATATTTCGTTTCCTTATTAGTTTCGGGATATTTGTTTTGGGGCCGACGAATTTACATCCACTGACCGATTAAATGGCCCTTAGGCGTCTTTAATGGGGGTGCCGCGTGGTCGTTGTTGGCCTTAGCAAATGTGTGCTTATGCGTAATTGAATATTTTATGGGCTAGAGCAAATTTAGTACGGACACTTTATTGATTCCGCGAATAACCGCCCCTCCTTGAAGGATTTTATTCGCACAACTAAAAATGGAAAAACATCTCCGTGTCCGTGTTTGGAATGTCAACAAACGTTTTCGCCTTTTCAGTTTGCTCATGTGTTGATCGTTTGCATTTATCTGTTGACTGTTTTTATTCCGCGGTTGACATTTACCCTCTGTTTCAACAGGCTCAATGTATTCCCAACGAGTTTCTTTCATTCGTCGTCCGAGTGCTCGCGTTGCATTACCCCCATTCAAGCGGAGATGGGTTCACTTAGTTTCCTCTTTTTCAGTGCGGACGGGTTAATTCTTGGATCTTTATTATTCGAGTGGTCGCTGTATGGCTAGACGACTCTGTCTGGTAGCGTAGATTGTGTGGCGGAAAGCAAACTTGAATTGTTGGGTCGCCGCGTGGAGGTAATGAACGCACGGGCGGGACATGGTGCAGCTGGAGGCGTCTGGCCGGAGCAGGGGGGGGAGGGGGTGGGTGCAACGCGTCCTGTATGCACAGCGCCGCTTCCGCATTCGTTAATGCAAAAGCGAGCACAGACTTCAGGTGTACATTTTCAGCGCTTGTGTGCTTTATACTCGATGTTAAGGCGTGCATCTTTGTGCAATGCTGAGCCTTAATTATTGTTATATTTTAGCCTGTCTACGCTTCAGTGTTGCGCCCAGACTCCGAGCTCTTACCTAATACGTGTAAGCTATGAAGCGAGAATTATCATAATGGCGATTTACTTTTTTGTCGATACAACAGATGCATATAAATGGAAACAGGAACAGACGTGGTCGTAAGCTCGTACTTTAGGTTTTATTTCTCTCGTTTTCATTCCATTCTCCTAACACAAAACCGAATAACCCGCGGCTTAACAATTCATTACTGCATTCGTTCATTTCGGCTTCATTAAAATCGCATTAGGATTAATTTTTCTCGTCCCCATTTTAATTTGCAGTTTGCTAAGGGGATCTGGTTGGACAAGCTGCAATCATCTATTGTCAATATTTGTTGTTTTACCTGCGCCTGTGTGGAAGCGGTGCCGTACTTTACATTACTGAAAAATTATGACTTGTTTCGAGAGTTTCGACTTGTAGATTTATGATCGATTTAGCTTATTGGACGACGAGCGGTCGCATGAGACCGCTAACAATAAGATTTCTATTGTATCTCAAAGGGCAAAGAGGTTAGCGATAAATACGTAGAAATTAATAAAGGTACTGCATGCAATGCATTTTGACAAAATGCGGAAATTCCTATTAGTATTTTTCGCATTTTGTCAAAATGCATTTAAACTTTTAGGCTTGTGTCCACTTAACATAATTTCGATTGGTTGTTATTTCTAATAATTACCTAATAATGGTTGTCAATATTTTAGAACACAAATTAAATTTTAAAAAAATTGGCTTTCAGTCACGTAACAATGAAAACCAATCAGAAAGCATTACCTACGTCGTTGTATTTGTTGATATTTTTGCACAACCGATTAGCTCATTGATAAATCACCCATTTTTAGCAATCTTTGTCAGTTTTTTTAAATCATATCTTAAAAGACTATAGACTAAAATTCACTTTGGAATAAGGATTTACTAAAGCAAATAGTTGTTATTTGCCTAAGATTGACGCCGTTATGCTTAGCAGATTTCAGGTCAAGAATTTCATAATTAAGTGATGATGCCTTAGTATGTTGATACAAAATGAATATACAATGTTTAAACTTAGGTAAAGGTATATAAAGTTTTTTTTAATAAAAAAGTTATTTTTTTTAATTTTGCCATCTAGCTTATTGGCTCCTTACATTACATTCATTTAATACACAGTTCCAACTAAATCTAATGTAAATCGATATTTCATACCTGAATCGATGCAGAGAAGCCTCACGAGACATTCGCACGCGATACCGGCGACCCCTGCCAACGAATATCTACAATATTATTAATTCAGGCATATTAATAAATGGTGTCACGTTTCGACCACACTCGTGTCGCAGGAAGCATGCCCCGGTGAACCATTCGGACGTAAATAATACATCGATCCCGAAATGCATCGATTTTTTTGCTCGCGATCGATTTTTAATCCATCTGTCTAGTGTCTGTCCGATTTTATAGGTGTCATATTACGACGGATATTTATTTTGAAGGTTTTTTATAGAAACATAAACACTGAAGGGAGCAATCAACGTTTTTATATGCAATAAAAGCGTGATCACCTGGGTGGACGATTCGGAAACTGCCGACTACTGCTCGGACACAATCATCGTTAATCGGACATGACTATTTGGTGCAAGTAGTTTATGATCTTTTTTTGTTTTTTTGATAGATTTACAAGGAGACTTTTTTTTTAAATCAACATAGTAATTAACTATTTCAAGTTTCTCTGGTCATTGAATAGTAACTGTAACCCAACTCCTTTTAAAATATGTCTTGAACCAAAACAATATCTAACCAACACTGAAGACTTACTTCCTATCATAATATTAATATTAGTGACTTACTTAATATAAAATAATTAATAAAAGTGAGCGCGATTGCCTAGTTTCCGTTTAATCTAATTTGTACTAAAGATTATAGTAAGCTTTTGTAAAGATAGTGATAATTATTGTTATACCTACGTTTTGTTTTCGTATTATAACATGACTGCTTGTTATCTGGCTTACAGGTCTGCATTGTAGATAAACATCAGTGGTTTATGGCAATGCACTGTAGTAAATATTTATGTAGTATGTGTAGAATAATAATAAATGAAAAAAAACTGGATATTAATAATAGTGCAATAAATTACTTCAGATCTGTTGCATCTTGTGCAAATAGTATGAGCCCGGAATGGCAATCCTGATTCTCGTGTCAAAACAATAGATGTACGTCCTAGTTGTAGATTTTTTCAAAAGGCTACTTACTTATATTTTAATATAAAGTAAATCACACGAAACCTAAGCATATTTGCTCCTACAAAACTACATCTCTTTCACAAAATAGCAACATTAACTGTCTTGAAATTTGGAAAAACCTAAAATGAATTAATTCGCCCCAAAAATGTTTATTCACGCAAATATTTCAGTTACTGTTCCGTAATACTGGACACTGAGGAAATGCCATCGGCCGCCAATATCCAGAATCGAGCATTTCACGCTCGGTAAGTTCGGCTGTATCGATACGGATATAATAACCACTGGAATGGTAACTATAAAGCGAGATTGTATTTTTTACTAACGTCGTAAGAAGTCGGAATGCCCGATCGGCCCTTTGATCGGTTTGATAAAAGTATCTCGCGGAAAATTTCTCTTTTTTTCATTATTTTCGAGCTGTTATTATTGGAGTATGAATTTCTCCGACTGGACTATAATGGGTGATCAAAGGAGTGTAACATATAATATGTTACACATGTAAAACGTATAAATAATTAATAAAAACAGTATATTTATATTATGCCATAAAAAATAAAACTCACGTCATGATTTAGATAATATAACTATAGAGGTATTATCAAATGAATCTAAAGGCATTCAATCAGCTGACATTTTATCTAAAAAAATAATAGCACTACTGGAAAAGTAGTCCGGAAATATACCGTTTTATCGGCAAAGGTCAATCGTCGGTCGTAACTTAAAGTCCCCGACAAAAACAATAATCCCCACAATTTTGAGGAAAATGTTTATCGCAAGCGCCACCCGCTCATAAATAGCGGACTCGCCCGAATAAAACACAAGAAATAGATAAAAAGCTAAACTGTTCGCCGGACACTGGCGGAGACAGCTTGACAAATGTTGTGCCCGCCATAAACTAATGTTACATTTTTTCGTGGTTTTGCAGCAATTCGTAATGAACTAAATAAAGATTACATGATTTATTTATTTTGCTTGATTGGTCAAATATGGTTTTCTACGAGTAAGTAACATTTTGTATTTGAAACCTAACTAGTCTAAATTTTTTAAATTTGTGTTTAATAAGAATTCAGGAAAAATTGCTAAATCTACATATCCTTCAATTGCTATTGTCGTACGTACAAGTACTTATTGGACCTTACAGATGTTATTTAATTAATTATTTACTGCTTTTCTTAAAAAAAAATGGTAACTTAATAAATTTGATAACTATGAGTACTTACCTCTTTTGATTGGTATTAATAAATAATAGTTAATGTATTATTGTTTAGCCGAAATTGCGTTACTCAGAACTAGAAATGTGCATCCAGAAAAGCAATTTATTTTATCGGGTGTCACCGAAACGGCTTCGTCACAGCGAAATGGAACATACGTCGATGATAACTGTCGTATCTTATCTAGCCGTCATTATTTCATACACATCTATCGGAAAGCCATTGCGACTGCGCCTGATTTTATTCTAGGCAATTTATTTTCAATAAAGAACTATAAAAAGACTTATCTAAATCGCTCGGTGCGAAAGAGGGGTCGCGTCGTCGTGAATGTCGAATCTTATTTACGTCATATTAATAATGTTACTGGGAATAACACAGAACTACATACATACAGACTATACTGTTTAAAAAAAGTTTCTAAACATAATTTTTTTATCACCACATAATATAAAACCTGTATGATTTTTAATGTAACCAAAGTACCTACTTAATGCGATTATATTATTACCTAAATGAATTAATCTTAAACACCAGATTTAATAATAAGCTAATAAAGAATAATATTCTTGAAACTGCAATATAAATTTGTATATACAAAGTAGTCTTTATAATAATATAATAAAAACATATATGCCCAATACCCATAAGTATGAATATGTAGCAAAATGATTGACTCCGCAGTATAAAAATTACTTTCTTACGTTAAATAATTGATACAAAGAAGCGCAGGAGGAAACCATTGGAATAATAATATCGCTTGGAGCCATTAGGTAATGTTATACGAAAGCCCTCGTATACCACGGCCATCTAATTATGAGCACTAAAAACAGTAATTTATATGTTTAATCTGCTATCTTTAGACATTTATCGATAACTGTCATGATAGGTGTTTAGATCTCAACATGTAAGTATAAATGTAAATACACTTTAAAAACCATCTACGTCTCTGTTTTGTATTATTAGGCTTGATATTTCGAATGCAAAGCTAATATAAAAATCAAATCTTGCAACGTTCTTTATTATAAAGGTCGCAATTTAAATTTGTACAGACAACCCGACTCATTTACATGTTATTCGAGCAACAGACCCTAGGGGACCGTATCAGCCATTTATGAGTTGAAAGTATTAAAGAAAAGAAACTCAATAGATATAAAAAGATAGGTATAATAAGAAAAAGAAGCCGCGTGCAGGGCTCGCGGCGAGTAAGCCCCGCGGAAAGCGGCATTGTTCGGCGACTTTAAAAACGGAACGAAATGAGCGAGGGGAAGGAAATCGGATGAAAATATTAAAAGAATACACGTTATGTACGAAAAGTGAAACGGAACGCCGTGGATCGGTCTCACTCGTGGCCGTCCGCAAATATAATTTGCATAGTCAAGTAGCCCAACTTTTGTCTGCAGCGGATGTTCGCAACCATATTCGTTCGTTGCTTTTTAACCACACTCTCATTCTGTATCGGGTCGGGCTTTTTATTGCATTTTTTCCCCTTTGAACGGATTCCTTCAATATTTCGGTGGTTCGTTTTTATTCATACGCTCGGTCATCGAATTGTTTCGCTTCATATCACACGCTTTGTTGTGTTCTGTTAATTCTTTTCTCATGTTCGTGTTCTGAATTTTTCCTATGATTGGTATATCTTTGTATATCGTTTTTAAAACAATTTACAGAAAATACCAAAAAACATCACAAAGAGAAAGTAGAGTTCGTATAAATAACTGTCAATGTACGAAATAAAGTAAACTAATTTATGACATTGCAAAGATAACATTAATGAAAAATCACTGCCAGTCAACGCGTACCTAATACAAAAGCGTTTAAGAATGAAACAATAGAATTATTACCATACAATTATACACTCTCAAGTGCTTTGAAATCAGAATTATTGCCGCCTAAAGAACGAGCAATAAAAGATTTAAACTTTTTGTTCAGCTAGCAACTGCATTGAATCGAATTAAATAATCGATTGCAGGATTATTACGATTCATCGTCGGTTATGAACTTGTGAGTGAGGGAGCTATAGGCCGGATTACCGATCACAAAGAGGAGCCGACGAGCCGTAGACAAATATTGACTTGTAGAAACAAAAGAGGCGGTAGATCGCCGCGGTCGGCTTGTACGTGGAAAGAGTGAAGAGTGATTGACATTCCGTTTCAGTTGGTTACTCTATTGTTACATCACATCTTAAAACAAAAATAGGAAGTTTCTACTCTATTTAATTAATATTACGGAGAAAGTGATTTTTGTTACACCGACCTTTAGCTAAATTGACTTAATCATTAACGCGTTAATAGACAAGAAAGGTGAGATGAAAAGGTCCAAAAATAAGCTCCATTGGAGTGAAAAACTGTTTTCCAGAGGTGTTGGACTGAATCGGTGCTCGGACTCGATGGTCCATCGAATTTTCCACTGAACGGCACTTTGGACACAAACCTTTGTATTCAAGAGAAGTTAACTGAAAAAGGACTACTTGATCCTTATTTTATTATTAAAGAAGTTGTGTGCCTCGTTATTCATACATTATAAGTAAACAAACTTGTTGACTTATTTTTTTGGTTTGGGACCATTTCGAAGTCATTTGCTTATGATGCTCAATTTGTATATCTCAAAGCAATTTCTAATTCCGAGACAAAAAATACAAATCAAAATAAAAACTCGAGTTTGCGATCCGTACATTATTACTGTGTGTCGGAGGTCGTCCGATGACAAATGATGCGTAGGAGTCGATCGCTAGTGAACCTCGCCCGTTTCATTAGCACCAACATTAATTACTAGCAAATCCTTAATGAGAAAACGCTTTCGTTTTGTTTTCATCCGCAGATTCCTTGTACGAGTACTTGTTAACATTGATTTGATCTCGTGTTTGACAGAGGGATTATGAGCGCCAGCACGTAATTTGAAAGTATTACCTCGATCATAAAAGATATATTACTAGAAATAAATAAAACAGCATCTTCAAAGAAAATAAATATTAAAACTTCAATCAAAGTTAGTTGCGGCTGGTAGATATTGTAATTCCCAGTATGGCGCGGCGCCGGCAGAAGTTGTATCTCATATTTTTATTATTTTATTATTCATGTCGTTTCCATAAAACGAACGGGTTATCCGCGTCCTCATCGCCCGGCTTCATCAAAACTCTATCTTTTGCGATCGTAAGACAGATCTCAGAGTTATTTTGTGGTCTAAATTGCACGTCATAGCGACAACCATCTTAAAGTGGTGACATACTTAATTGCAACAATAATTTATCTTTTATTTGTATGTTTTGTTATGTCATGTCCCATTTTCTTTTTAATTTAAGTTTAGTAAAATGACATAATTAAAAAAAAACCTACTACATCGCATCAAGAACTTAAGCTTGCTAACTTGATCAACTCATACCACAATCAACCACTTCTAAACAAAATCTCTTAGAATCAAAGGTAAAAATATAAGTTACTTTGTGATTAAATAAGGTTTTGAATAAGGCCCAAATCTTATGATTTACCCCAACACCCGCGTCCGCCCCTCTGCCTCGGCGGAGGCAGGGCCTCAAGCGTCTATCAACACGTGCACCGACTCAATCATTCGTCAATCGAACCTCAGAGCGAAAAAGATAGAAACATCACGACGGCATATATCTGAAAGAGAGACCTAAACGATTCGGACGATCAGACGATTATCGACGAAGAAATGCCAAAACGAAAGGTGGTAACTGCGGACGAATCGAGAGATTCCTTGAACGTATTATGAGATTGTTTTCAGATAAAGAAAAGGTGGTGTCATAAGAGCGAGAGGGACAGACGTTAGGTAATTTCAGGTTCGATCCCATGCTACATTCGTATAGATACAGTGTACAGAAAGTATGGCGCTCGGTACGAACATAAGCGTTTATTTCGATAACCCTCGTGATGCCCTTCGGTACACCTAATTGTTTTTTCTTCACGGTAGATGTTCAGGTTTTATTGTCATTCTAACTCTAATGTTGCCGTATAATTTGATTACAATTGATAATGCGCGGAACTTGCCATTATGCGTTACAAATTTTCAACCTTGCTTCAAAAATATCTTTTAGTAAATAATAATATACTAACATCAAACGCTAATCTTCTCTTTTCTTTACAGTGATGTATCAAAAAAGACTAAAGAAAGAAAGAAAACAGCGGCAACAAATCCAAGAACAGCTAGAAATGGAACTGAAGAGAAAACAGAAGATAGAAGAAGCTTTAAAACAGTCTGGTGCGCCGGCAGAGATCCTCAGAATCGTTACTGGTGAGTACTAGTGACTCTAATCATCAACTCTAAACAATCTTGTAACATAATATTACATTCGTTTTTGACCTTCGTAGAATGACCATAGCAAGACGGGTCGTTACAGAAAAAAAAACATTAATAAGATTCCCAAAGTAACAGTACCTATAGACTGGTAGCTAAATTATTTCAGGGTCAAACAGAAACAATTGCCCGTATTAACAAAGTAATCGATTATATTCATACACGTGTTTGACAAGTAACTTAAACCGTTTTGAACATGTCAAAATTATCAATACTATCTTATGTATGATAAGCAGCAACTCCCATAAAGTACGTGTGTGCCCCTGACATGTTAACTTGCCGTCTGTCAAACTATCTGAGTATTAGCTCCATCTTCACTTGCACGTTTTCGTATGTTAAGCGATACGCATCTACAAATTTGAACTTTAGTACAAAAGTAATAAGATTTGTTTTTGATAGCTGATGAGGGTGATATGTAACTTTGAACATTGTTAAGTTGATATGGAGTGCGTGACGTAAGAAGGGTGGGTAAACGCTGGTGAAGGCTTGTACTAATCTCCGTGTCAGGAAATCGTTTCGCAGACCATTTGAAACGAGGGTCGGTACTGTACCAACACGCATTCGAGTTCAATTTCTTGCATAATCTCGGTTCGCTCCAACGTTCGTTGGCTGTTTGATTGGCAATTCTAACTATTATAAGGTTCACTGAATTGTTCATGTTTAAGTCTACGATTGCGTAAGATCGTAAACTTAATGTCTAGTTAACAGCCTGAAATATTTTAGTCTTTGCAAAACTGGTTTTGATATGAAAGTCAATACGTCGTAAGGATTCCTTTTGTGAAATCAACGATGGCACGCTAGTTTATAAATTAATTGTTGTATATGTTACAAAAGCCCTTAGTCAAGATGTTGGTTTATGTATTTTACCTTTTTCTTCAACAGAGAACCTATCGCTACCGGCGCAGGAGACTCCTCGCTCGGAGCGCGAAAATGGTTCGGAGAGCAAACCACCGAGTACCGAGCCCCCCGCCGCCTCACCCCCCTTCCAGAGGGAGCCCCCCCGCACGCCGGACAAGCCGCAGTGGAACTACCCACCGCCGCCCGTGGACATCATGAGCGGAGGAGCTGCCTTCTGGCAAAATTATTCTGGTTAGTTTAACTACATTTAATATTATACCTTTGAACTTCAAAACAAAATCTTGTCTTACGGCATTGTATTTTTTCACGTACCAATATTTCTATCAAGAATTTTCTATAAGTTCCTTAAATTAGGCATCGGAATCACGAAGCCTTAACAATTCAGTTCAATATATTTAGTTGCTTAATGAAGATCTAGCCTGGATGTGGTGTCCCGGAAAATGCCCTGGCAACCGCTCGTTCTAAGGATGGCAGTCTACACATTTGATTGTTACGGCGCTGCCGCGCTGTTATTTTATTTAATCTTATCAATTCCACATTAAGTGACCTATATATACAATTTAAGCATCATCTTTTAGTTTTTATAATCTTCTTGTAATTTAACAATAAATTATTAATTTAATTTCAGATATTATAATTGATTGATAGGCACTTCATCTGCTGCGTCTATTAGACATAAACAAAAAATTTATCAATAAATATGTACTTATTTGAAGAGCAAACTCATCTCTGCACAAGTAGATATTAGTCGCTGAATTTAAACACACGTTATTGCAATATAAATTATCAGATATTCTACGTGCAGTGGAATGTATTCAGAATGTTCAATAAATCCGCAATATTAGTTTACTGATATGTACCGAACCTTAAAGGAAAATGTATGGTTTCCAACAAAGGGATCTGAGGATGTGCAGAAAAAATGCCATCATTCGAAATTTATACTCATCATATCACATACCGCATGCGTATCGAGAATTTGAAGCATTTAAAAACACGAAATGAACAATACGGAGTTTACCGTTTGCGTCCTGGGGGACCGGGATTCAAAAATTGGGGCTATTGGTTCGATGATTGCATTCTTTTCTGTTATTGGACTTCTGCTTCGGATATAAGTTAACATACTGACAACAATTTCGAATACAACAAAATGTTAATGTAGGTAATCAAAATAATATACATTTTGTTAGAGTATTTAACAATGAATACCTACAAAAAGATACGGGCAGTTTTGATAACACTATCATGGACAAACAAAGTAACAGTTTAGATTTTTGTTAAGCCCCAAAAGTCGTTATGTGCATGATTGTGTAGATGTATTACTACAAAGTAAAAAAAGGTAGGCGCCGGCGGGGCCCGCGTAGTTTTTCCATTCATGGCCGCCTCGCGGCGAGCCCAGAAATTTCATTAAAATGCACCGGCCATGCAATATGCACTGCTCTGTGTTGCATGCGAGGTTATGCTACTTTTGATGGATATGAAAGCTGCCAATCAGCTTTATTACTAAGTCTTATCCACAAGGTTCTGTCTTAGGTGCTAACGAGTTATTTAAAATGATATTAAATAGATGTTCTACGTTAATGTTCTATTTCTTGAAAGCATGCAGTCTGCTGTAAAAAACATCAATTTCAACTGTGAGGCCGAAATTGAAGTTGCGTAAAAAACGATATTTAGGCATTTATTGTCAAGGTAGATAACAATTTCTTAGAGAAATGTGAAAAAAAAATCTAGTGATTTCGATGTTGCTCCCTTAAATAAGGTAGTTGTATAACAGCAGCTGATTACATACTTCCAAGAAATTGCACGATTTGATATTTACTTCAAATAATATGTTTACATTCTCATACTCATTATTCTGAATGAGATTTAAAAGCCCATATCACTCAAATACAGTGTTTTGTATCTTAGATACACGGGCCTCGTTAACAAATCATAATAACACAGTCAGACGTATTTTAAAAATCTTAATCAACAAAAGGGTAGAGGCGAAACATTGATACCGATTTAATCATTTCCTGTATTTTGCCGACGAGTGGCTTTTACCGGCAGACTGCTTTTCAAGTAGAAATTGCAACTAATTTAAGTGTTACCGTGCCCCAAGTATCTAAACGCACGCGAACACGCAACTACGAACACTTGAAGATGGGAAATGCATTCGCGTTTAATTCGACCTTATTCATGGCCGAATGTACTACAAAAAACATTGCGTTCGTTTAAAAATATATATTTTTTATTAACGATAATCTATTTTGGATTTGACGTCAAAATTAGTCTAGGCTTGCAACTTATTTCAATAAGAGTCATCTGGTACATATTGAACTTTTTGAAGGAAAATAATAATCAGTTTTTTTACAGCATACAAAACTTTGCACGTATTCCAGAAAGTATGTGCTAAATTGGCAGATGAGGTAAAACAGAATAACACAAGAGGGTTGTAAACATAAAAAGGTTGATAACAGAAAAACAAAAATTAAAACTTGGGGCCTTTTATCAACTTTTCTCGGTGCCGTCGGTAAAAGAAAAAAAACATATTTTATTATTCGTAAATTAGAAAACTTTTTCTGCGTGTTTCCAACGAAACGGGTGGGGTCAAAGAAAATGACGGACTTAATTACTTAACAATAAAAAGTGTCTATTTAAAATGAAAGTACAAATATAAAAATATCTTCTGCAGTGTCTGTGAAACTCTTCACTTAAACATACATCATAATAAACTGTATAAGAAGTACCTTCGTCATACATAAAAAAAGGTTTTAATTAATCTCCTTGAAACAGACATAACATTTTCAAAGTTACAATTTAAAAATACTCTACCGTAAGATGGATAAACCCGATGTTACATAAGTAATATAAAATTGAAAAATTAATAAAGAGGAAACTTCACCCAGCTACTTTTTAGGTGAGCTTGTAAAATGAATGGAAATAAAATTGTACCGCACAGGTGCGCTCGAAACCTTTGACGATATTAACTTTTTGTTTATGCTGAAGTAATACAGCATTATACTTTTCCTGAATTTTGTTTCCCGTTACATCAGCAACATAAATTAAATAATCAGTCCTATACAGGGTTAGTCACATCAATGTCCTAAACAAAAACACATTAAGCCTGCATTAATAGGTTTTTTAAGTAGCTTTCCTTAGCGTGATACCTTACCTACATGAACTTAACACGAACATTCTGTATAGCGTCAATCAATCAAAGAAAACGATGACTTTATCTAGTGTCTTAAATAAATAGAAAACCAGCTTTAATATTTTTAATGTTGACTGTCAGTAAACCAGTACAAAATCTATGTTATTTATGAAAACTGAAGTATTGTGTTAAATTAAGGCCTTTACAGAAAAATAAGGATTATTTTGTGTTAATTACAACAATTTGGTTCATAATATTGCCGTACCGATTAGGATGATAAAATACATCTATTCAATTTATAACATTTGTGTTTGTTCGATTGCTGGCTAACCTTAAAAAAATCTGTATATACAGAATAAAGTCTCTTTTTAATCATTTAGGTGACAGGTCTGCTATTCATCTATATATTTAATAAACTTTTCAACTAGGACCTATTTATTTAACTTACCTGTACATCGAAAATTGTCCAATTGTTTTAATTTTGGAGAATTAAAACACAGTATTCACTGAGCTGTGTCGGAGTCACGGGGGAATTGAATCTTTTAAAAAGAGTAAAAAGAAGGAGTTTAATAGAAAATCAATCCAATCTGTCTGATTCGTCATGGTTCACTTGAGGTAAAACAGTAACACCTCGCTCGGAGCCGTGTCCATTTGTACGACCATTGTGTCGGACTGAAGGACCTTATATCCCCTTACAGGTACCCCGGTCCCTTCACATAGACTCGTTTGTAACCAACCCTTTGTCGACAACCTTCTCAAATTCCCAGTCGAAGAATTAATCATCCGAGTTTTTCTGTACATTTTTTACAGCAGTAATTAATTTCGAGTTAACAACCTAGGTGTCGATTGCGTGGAAAATCGTTAAAAATAATGAGCAGTCAGCAGACTTTCTATTATTTGTTCAAAGATATTGGATATCAAAAAATTATAAGATTCTGTAAAAACTTAAAGACCGTTCATCAGTGACATAAATAGTGTCTGGAAACTACTCAATTCATTGTGAAAACTTGGTAGTTTAGGTACTTGGAATTATTTGAGCAAGTGCAATAACTGAAATAAACTGATACGTTAAAATTAAGATAAAAACAAGCTATATTTCTAAAATAAATTTGAATGGGTATACAGGGTTACATTGCAAAGGGGTGCCTAGCCTAATTTAAAAAATAAGATCTAGGGAACAATATAAATAAGAGTCTTATTCGTAATTTTTTTTAATAATCGTATGTTACGAAAAATATTACTTTAAAATATCCGAAAATAAAGTCAATATAGAGAGATTACGAGAGCCGCGCGGTCATTTATTAGAGGCGAGCCAACAAGTGCACATACGGTGAAATGTTTTCAGGTATAAGTTGAATTATCTACGCGTACGATTTTTAACAGCGGATAGGAATAATTAAATGTGTAAAAAATATTTTTTGTTCTTTACATAGTCCGATTAAGTTACTGATTCTGAGCCACTCCTGAAGATTTAGCAACCCTTTGCAATGTAACCCTGTATATGCAAACTTTTGATCCAAATTCGCAACAGAATGATTGACAAATTTCTTGTTCTGTTTTGTCAAGTGAAACTGATCTAGACTGTATTATTATTGTACTGTAATCATTACTAAATAAAAAAAAACGTCTTATTGTAGCAACCAGTGGATTCGATTTACGTTTGATTCTTTTTAAATAAATCGATTCAAGTTCTTATTGTTAAGTCCTTTTTTGTCATTCCATGACCATTCGATCAAAACGAAGTAGAAATAGTTTTTGTAAATGTTTTTACAATGTGCCATGAAAGTTAATTTTATTGTTGAATGATGTAAACCTAACTGGCATTATGATGTAAACTCTTGTTAGATAAATCAAATCTGCTTTTTAGGTATAATAATATACAAATAGTGAAAAATAAGTTGTGAGGGGTGGCATTTACGAAGTTAAGCAGTAAACCATTATAGTTATTTGAAAGAACAAGTAGATTACAGCTCTCAAAGGAACCGGCAATTCTGTTTTGGAAGAGGCAAATGCAAAAATATTACGTATTCAAACAGACCTAATGGGACATTTAGGGGTGGCAGCGAAGTGAAACGGCAAAGGCCGAAGCTTTTAAGTGTATAATATTTAATTGTGACGCCCTAGGCGTATAATCTCGCCCGGGATAATAGGTTTCTGTTTCGGGACAACCCTCAATGGGCGACACTTGCAAGTGTGATGCCCTGCAGCGGGCTTCCACTGAAACAATCCGCTTATAATTGAGTTTTTAAGATACAAATGTTATCAAAGCGTAATAGCTTTCTACCATTGTTTATTCAAACGTTTATGCTTTGATAAATCTTATAGCTAAATAGATTCGACTGAATGCGCCCAATGATTGTGATTGTTTTATATATGTTACCGGCCAAACCCGATTTCAGGATAAACTAGTTTTGCCTAGGCTAAACTAATTCTTCCTACATGCAATAGGTCAAACTGGTATTTGTCTAGGCTAGGCTAATCTAGTTCGTCCTAAGCCCGATAGGATAGCCCGATCAGTCTGCCTCGAACACTAATTTCAAACGATATCTTTGAGATGAAAATAATAGTGCTGTAAATCTGGACACTCAAAGCATAAATTGCAAACGAATGTCGGGATGAGAAATTGAATTCCCCGTTGAGAAAATGTTCCATCAAAGTAAGCAAAAAACGCGATTCCGTTTATACCTTTTATATCTCGTAAATTGCAGGAGGCGGCAAGCGTTGCATGAAATTGAATAAGCATATTTCGTAAAACGTCGACGTTTTGGGAGACAATTGCCTTACCTCACCTACTCTTGCCCCTTCACGAACTTTGTCAATTTTCCTAAAATCTTATTAGAGGATCGCTTTGCTCAAAACGTGTTTTCGTATCCTTATTTTATCTTTATTTGTATCATTGTAAATTTGTTTACAACATTACGTAGATGTATTATTGTATAAAAGTATTCTTACTTTTATACATACTGTTTAAAAAAAAAATACATACGATAATTAGCCATTTCGACAATAATGCTAGCAGACAAGCGACCCTTTTCGACACAATTTAATAAACGCGCATGGCACGAGTATATTGCGAATGGTACGTCTGCCAAAAGGGAATATCGAGTATTAAATTAGAAAGTGCCATACGGATGTGAAGTCCGTTTGATGTGAGTTGCCTTTTCCGAAAATTAATGACATTTTCCGGGGCGAGTCACTTGTACTGTGACGATGAAAATGTGAAACTCAATTAGGCAGAGTAATTACTCTACAATAGATGCTTCAAGTGTAGTTTGGAATGCAATACTTTAAATCGTTGTTTAATAGTGAATTTAAATATCTGTTATTTCTGGTAATAACGTCCACACAAAATGATTGATTAATTGACACAATTAAGGTTTTCAATTTAAGTTGTAAAAGTAAACTTTTACGAGTAGCATAGGTTTGTTAGGGCCCGTTAAGATGTTGTCACTCGGCAGTAGATTAGGTACGCAGTAGAGTAGATACACGTCTTTTTAATATGTAGTATAGCAGGCGAATTCTTAGTATTCTCATTATGATCACCAATAGCTTAACCATGAAGTACGTGTAATATTTTGCGTTTTGAGTTCTCAGCTTGAGAAGTTTTGAAATTTAGGCTTAAAGTATGGATAACCCATAGAATCAAATAATCAAACCTGAAACAGGCAACATTTTAAAAGTAAAATAGCATATTACTGCATTGTTAATGCAAAAAATACATTTAATTCAAATAGTGAAACATTTGTTTCTGTTGTCAACAGAATCCTTGGCGCAAGAGTTGGAGATGGAGCGCAAGTCTCGGCAGCAGGCGATGGAGCGCGACGTTAAGAGCCCCCTATCAGACCGCGCCGGGTACTACAAGAACTCCGTGCTTTTCAGCTCGGCCACTTAGCTACCAAACACCGGGGCATCAGAATACCCCGACAAAGAATACGACAAAGACGCGGACGAAACGAGGAAACCCATCATCAGTGTCAAACCCGAGTTCAGGGAAAAGTAATCCCAAAGACTGTCGGGAAATTCGATTCCCACGCAAAATCGATAACGTTCATCTGGTAGTCTTAAGGTTTTTCGCGATACAGATCTCGATGAAGTAGACACTTCCTTTAATTGAGATTAATTTGTAAATATTGTTATTGAATTTGGAATAAGAACGTAGATTTCGTGGCGATAAGGCGAAGTCTTATGGACTCTTCTTCCATAGTAAAATTTGTAAATATTTCTTTAAATTCATAGACGTAAGCTAATACGGTTTTATCGACGATTCATGTAATTTATATGTCAATATTTTAATCCTTTATTAAAGTACCTTTTAACTTATCATTAAATGCCATATTTATGTATTAAGTGTTCATTATTCACTTTTGTAAATTTTTTAAATGATACATTTAGTGTTTCTTTTACTCGATTCATAATTTGTACCTACATACATATCATAGGCTTCAATTTACTGATTTGATTGAAAATTATGGGAATTGATGTAAGACTGTATTTTCGAGGTTTTTTCCAAAGTTAAAAAGAATATCGATTGGTTAATTTTATCTACTAGTCTCAGTGCTTTTCTACAATTAATAAGTGTTAAGTTCCTATATGACACATTTTGTTTAAGAGTATGAAGGACCATATCGTCAGTAAAACTGCAAATTATTTGTAGGTACACGTTTTATTGTTAATAGTGTTATATAAATATTACGTTCAATAGTAATACGGTGATCCTTACTGTCGTGTAATTTATTCAATTTTAGTGCAATGATTAGATGTATAACTGAAACTAGTGTATCTCTTAAACCATAAAATTTACTATAATTAAGTTAGTGATTTTAAAGATACATTTTTACAATCCTTTACTGACTGAAAGAAACAGTTTTTTGCGTACAATGTCACTTAAGTATTTTCTTTAATGATCATGACGTAGATGCTGTATAAATAATTATAACGCTGTGTCTCATATCCACGCAGAGTCGGTGTATATTGGTAGTATTCTAACATTAAGAGTAGTTTTAACATTATACATAATAAAGTATAAAATAGTGTTATTTATATTGATGCTTAGTTTTCGGAACGACTTTGAATGTCATAGTTAATTTAAAATCTAGAGATTGTATTGGGCGTAATATTGGCGCTTGGCTATTTAGCCAACGAAAAATAAATCAGTGTGGAACGATAACACAGTACAAATAAGTTTGTCTGAAGAAAACGTTCACATAATTTTTTTGTTGTACTGTGGCACAAATGAATTGGAAGTTTTTTTTGCTAAGCAGAAATAATTTTGAGTCGTGAATAGTCAAGTGCCGATGAAGGGAGCGCTTTGATGCAAATAATTTCATATTATCTGTAACGGATAATGCGTCGTAATAAAACTTACTTAGTTGTTACTATAAATGTTTAGCTGAACGTGTGATTGTGTAAAGAGCGTGAATGTGGACTTTTGTATCGGTTATTTTGATTTCCCACAAAAAAACTGATTATGACAATACTGTTTTATGAATAAAATTTAAAGTATAACCATCGATATAAAGCTGCAGTGTTGTCGTTAGTGCGTAGATTATTTTATCAAGCTGAGGCTTCTCGTTGTACCTATAATTTTACACCTTGGTTATAGTATGCAATCTTGAAAACGAGTATTATTATTTATTATTTCTATTAGAATTATTATTAATTTACTTAAAATTGTGTGTGTGCCTTGTATCGTAGATGAAAATATCAAGATTAAAAGTGAAAATTATCATTTCGTGTTTTGTTTTTAGTACCTCTAAAATTGATTACCTCTTCATTAACGGACATTTCCATATCGACAATATTATATCCAGAAAATCGTAGACTCAGGCAACAGCAGGTCAACTAAGGAAAAAAAAATTAAGGACTTCAACTATATAGAAATCAATATTAATTGCGAAAATTTCCCTTTTTCTAGTAGGAGTAGATGTGCTGTTGACTGAACTTGGAATCCTCTGTTAATAATTAAAGCCACTATAAGTGAATAACAGACATTGTTTAATTTGAGGATAAGGCGCCTTCTGTCAAGGTGGAGCGGAGCGATGATAGTCCCAAAGATATTGGCAGCTAATGAAATAGCTGTGAATCAGGCTTAGTGGCGTGTATGGGAAAGAGGCCATGTCCATGAAATGGTTACGATAATAGTAAATTTGAGTATTATACAGAAGCGGAGAGGCCATTGTAGGAATATCAAATTAATTCAATGAATTTCTTCCATTATGCTAAATTGCTAATACAGTAGTAGTGAGATTTGATTTTTACGATAATGTTAAAATTAGATCAAGATTTTATGTAAATGCAGAACTAATAATTGTAATTTTCAAAACCATTAAGTGGTAGGGTATTGAATCGTTCGTTAAGGGATAAAATCCGAAACGAGGTTATTCGGCAGCAGACTAAAATCTAGCAACTTAATTCAAATTCAAATGCATTTCCACATCTGTCGCAAAACCAATGAACAGTGGAGTAAACGAGTTCTCGAGTGGAGACCGCGCCTCGGCAAACATAGTGTAGTACGCCCCCCAGCTCAATGGACCGACGACCTTAGGCTGGCAGTAGCTGGATGAAAAAAGACAGAGATCATGCTCTTTGGGGGAGGCTTACGTCCAGCATGGGACCGCAATATACTAACATGAGTATTGAATCGAATTCCATTATCATTATTTCAGCCATAAGACGTCACTGCTGAACATTAGGCCTCCCCCAATGACTTCCAGATTGCCTACTTGTAAGCGGCTTGCATCTAGCGGCTTCCTGCAACCTTTACCGGTTCGTCTATCTCCCTTGTGTTTTGAATTTAATTTATTCGAATTGAAATATTACCAGTTAACTTCTTTTTAATAAGTCTACTATTTATATAAAACAACTTTTACAATGAAACATACAACGAAATCTCAAAAAAATAGTAAACGCGTAACTCATCGACCGTTTAGTATGGCGAAGTAAAATGTTTTCTGATTTCGTTTTTTGCCCCATAGTAAAGGTTTTTAAATTCGAACAGTAGAATCGACCCCTAAACTAATAATAATACGATAAATTCTGTCAAATTGACTCAAACATTTATAGATGTAGTCATGATGGAATTCTAACAAAGTAGCTGTATTATTTTAAAACTTCATACAAAAACCGTGCTGTTACATGTGATAGGCACACTTTAATAAATATTATTATTTCCATATTTATTTATATTTAATTAGACAGGAATGTTTAAGTCAATTTTATCGAATTTGACCGTATTTGACCATAAATGACCGGTCAGATTCAGTCATTTCATTTCAACACGTCTTGGTTTGTTCACATTTTTGTAGGTACTGAGTCACTTATTTTACATTTATCTAAAGCGCATTTCACAGTTATGTACCTAATTGAAATTTAGCGGGCTACATTATAACGGCTTAAAAAAATAAAACCGACTTCAAAAAACTAAAAAGCTAAAAATAATCTTAACACGTGTTTCGATGAGGCGTAGTAGAAATAACTCTGCGATGATTTTAACTTTAGATAATATTTATTAGTTTAAGTAAAAGGTACAAATCAGTTTCGACACTCTGTTAGCTAGTTAATTAATGGCGGGTTCAAATTTTCAAAACGTCGCTTCTTCTATGAGCCCCCTCCGATCTTGCGATACGTGGACCAATCCTAGCCGCCGACGTCACGGTGCATTGCTTTGGGCAAATTCATGTCCTTATTTGGTAATGTTGGAACATGCCCCCGGCCTTGGAAGCACCAGCGTCCAACTGTTGTCTTCATGGTTATCAGAATAAAGGGCAGATTCGAGGAAACGCGCGTCTGATAACTCCAGAGGCGGTTTGTATGTCAGCTACTCTGGAAATCCCATCCTTTCCTGGTCGCGTGGAAATAATGCGCCCTAGACTCCATTTTAAAGGCGGCGTGTTGTCTTCTTTGATAACGACCATCGTGCCAGTCTGAAGATCAGCCTTGTGCTCCTTCCATTTAGTTCTAGTTTGTAGTTCCGAGACGTACTCCTTGCTCCACCTGGTCCAAAAATGTTGTCTTATTTGTTCGATTCGCTGGTAGCGCGTTAGTCGGTGGACAGGGACATCAGTCAGCTGTTCAGTCGCAGGCGCTGTTAGGAGACGACCAACCAGAAAATGAGCAGGACTCAGGGGTTGGAAATCGTTCGGATCAGTGGACATGGGATTAAGAGGACGGGAGTTCAGGATAGACTCAATCTGTGTTAATACAGTGCTGAACTCTTCAAAAGTCAAGTGTGCATTTCCAACTACTCGTAACATGTGGTGTTTGCAGGACTTAACTCCAGCCTCCCAAAGTCCTCCGAAATGAGGCGTGTAAGGAACTATAAACCGGAATTTGATGTTTTCATTTGTAGCGTATTCAATAATATCTTTAGAACAGTTAGTTAAAAATTTTGAAAATTCATTAGCAAGTCCTACAAAATTTCTACCAATATTAGAGACAATTTCAGCAGGTTTGCCTCGCCGTGCGATAAACCTTTTTAACGCTAGAAGATAGGCATCCGCGGATAGGTCACTGACAAGTTCCAAGTGAATTGCGCGAGTCACAAAGCAAACAAACAAACAAATATACGCTTTTATAAGTTTTGAGCCCCTTCCTTTGCGGTTCAGGATGAGCACCGGCCCAGCGTAGTCTACACCGCAACGTAAAATGGAAAGCTTGGAGTAATTCTCTGTTCAGGTAAATCGCTCATTATGGGAGATAAAGTCTTGCCTCTCAAACGTGTACAAATAACGCATTTATGTACAGTATGTTTAGCAAGATTCCTACCTCCAACTATCCAGTATACTTCTCGTGTGTTGTACAAAAGCGTTTGCGGACCAGCATGTTGTAGGCGCATGTGCTCGGAACGAAATAACAACAAAGAAAACCAGTGCTTTGAAGATAACAACATTGGGTGCTTTTTATCAAAAGAAAAATTCGGTGAATTTTTTATTCTACCGCCTACTCGTAATATATTCTCGCTATCCATAAATAAATTAAATTTACTTAAATTGTGTGTATTTTTTAAGTGACTATTATTTAATAATATATTATATTCCTTCGAGAAAGACTCTTGTTGAGACAATCTCACCAGCATCATTTCCGCCTCTCTAAGTTCGTCAATAGTAAGAACTCCACGTCGATCATTATCTTTGTGTCGTATATTATTAATAAAACGTAATACATATGCGCAAGTTCGTTTCAAACGATTATATTGAGAGAATCTTTCAAAAGGAAACAATGATACTTCTGATGTGGTCACTAATAAGTGGATAGGCTGAACAGGCTTTATTTCTGGTAACTCTAACTGTGCTATATGTGGCTGTTCAAAAATCGAGTTATTGCAATCGAATTTAAGGTCGCGGAGGAATGTAGGCCCTTCCCACCATAAAGTGGAAGTCTTAAGGTCCTCTAACTTGACCCCTCGTGACACTAAGTCAGCTGGATTGCTCTTTCCGCTTACATGGCACCAAGGTAAGTCCTTTGTGATTTCATGAATTTCAGCTACTCGGTTTTGCACGAAAGTTTTCAACAAATTAGGAGCCATACGCAGCCAACCCAGTACAATCGTTGAATCAGACCAAAAAATAATATTATCAAATTGAAAATTGAGCGATTCGCGAATTGCATTATATAGCCTGGCACCCAATAAAGCCCCACACAACTCCAATCTTGGGATACTGACTGGTTTTAACGGCGCAACCTTTCCCTTCGAACAATACAACCTGACTGTTACAGAATCATAATTGATAGTACGTATGTATATGCATGTACCGTACGCGCACTCCGAGGCATCGCAAAAAATGTGTAATTCCCGACGCACCGGACCAGCACCTATGACATGACGTGGTACGCGGATTTCATTTAAACTAAGCACAGAAGATGAAAACCGTTCCCATGTTTTTTCGACCTCTATTGGAACCCTGTCATCCCAACCTATTTTTAGCAGCCATAGTTTCTGCAATAATATTTTTGCAATCATTATAAATGGACTTAATAATCCCAGAGGATCAAAGATTTGTGAAATGTTTGACATCATATAACGTTTTGTAATAATTTCATCATCTTTACTAAATTGCGTGCTAAAATAAAATTCGTCACTAAAGTGATTCCAACCCAAACCTAAAGTTTTGGAACTTGTATTGTTGACTAAAGATAAGGGCTTGAATAAATCAGACTGATCAATTACTGGATCATTGACATCAAAATTCAACATCCACTTGCGAAGAGGAAAACAGCCTGAATTTAGGACTCTTTCTACTGTGGAACAAATTTTCAATAACTCTTCCTTACTGTCACTACCTGTAATCATGTCATCAACGTAAAAATCCTGGCTTATTACCCTTATGACGTCAGGATCAGTACTTTCGATTGCAAGTTGTTTAAGGCATCTACAACTCAGAAATGGCGCTGAAGCTGTCCCGTAAGTGACTGTATTAAGACGATAGACACCCAAGGGTTCAGAAGGATCGTCACGCCATAAAATTAATTGAAAGTCACGCTGATCCTCATGAACTAAACATTGCCGGTACATTTTTTCAACGTCTGCGCAAGCGGTATATTTGTGACATCTAAATCGCAATAATATAGGAAAGAGATCACCCTGTATTGCTGGGCCTATCATTTGTAATTCATTTAGCGACACATTATTACTTGACGCAGCACTGGCATCGAAGACGACTCGCAATTTGGTTGTGCTGCTCTGTTCGCGCAAAACGCCATGATGAGGCAGAAAATAATGGGATGACCCATAACGCTCAACGCGACTCATATGACCCAAACGTATGTACTCATGAATGAAGTCACTATAAAGTTGCCTATAACTATCATTCCGCTGCAATCGCTTTTCAAGGGCCAAAAACCTACGTTCAGCCTGCGTATAACTTTCACCTAGGGAATCAGGGCTTTTTTTAAAGGGTATACGTACACAGAACCTTCCATCGATATTGCGCGTAGTAGTTTTGATGAAATGTTCCTCGCATGTACGTTCTTCCTCGGTGCGCGTGTCCCTACATTCCCGAGGAATTTCTTCGAGTTCCCAAAACTGTCTTAGTTGAGACTCAATTGAATGCGAAAAGTTACATTGAATGTACCTATCATTACGCGGAATAGAACAAATAGGTCCGGAAATAATCCATCCCAATTTTGTATCTAACAAGAATGGCCCATTGGCTAACTTAAATTTATTATTCTTTATCAAATCCCAAAATATATCCGCGCCTATAAGAATGTCAATACTTTGAGTTTGATAAAATTGCGGATCTGCTAATTGAATATTTTCAGGAATATTCAGTTGCGCGGGAACAATTGCTATTGCGGGTATCGATGACGTAATTGTAGGCAAAACGAAACATTCCAAATGCGCAACGAAGGATTCTGTGCGCGATTTAATCTCGACACTACACGTTTGCGTCGAGCTTGTAACCGAATTACCTACACCGCGTATCTCGTGAGTGGACTGTAAAACTGGCGTTTGAAGTAAATTACATAAAGATTTAGTAATGAAACATCGCTGGCTGCCGCTGTCTAGAAGCGCGCGGGCCGGGTGATAATTATTGCGATGATCGGCTATCATAACCAAGGCGGTCGATAACAAAACTGTAGATTGTGTGCATTGCGAGCTTAAATGTGCCTTATTTGCTTGAATCTTAGGAATTTGCATGAGTAATGACGCGCACGACAAGTGTGATGTGGTGGGAGCGGGCTGCATCTCGGGCGCAACGAGCGGTGCAGGCAGCTGCCCACTAGTACCGTGCGACACAGGGAAGGCGGCGGAGCTATTACTCGAAACAACATTAGGGCTACCGGGATGAACTAACGAGTTATGTTTTTTGTTACACATTCGACATGGCCCAAACCTACAACTATCTATAGTGTGACCAGAACGTAAACAGTTCATGCATAGCCTTTTGTCGTTAATTAATTTAAGTTTAGATTCCAAATTACTATCAATGAATTTTTGACAAGAATAAAGTGGGTGACTTGCGTTACACAATAAACAGGTTCTCTTCACAAAATCGCGTGAGTGACGTTCTGTTGGATTATTTGTGGCGGCATTGCAGTGAATCTTAGACTGATTTTGCGAATAATTTTTCTTAGTATCGGGATTAGTTTTGCTGTGTGATACTTGCAATGTTTCCAACAAATCGGCGCGATCCTTAAGAAACCTTATTAAGTCGTCAATCTTGAGTTGTTTTTTAGATTCATTAGAATTAGATATTAACATTCCCTTACATTGTTCCCATTCGCGTTCTGTAGTCGGGTCTAATTTTGAAACTACTATATAGATGACTAACGTATCCCACGACTCAGTAGGTTCACCAAGAATTTTCAAGGAACGCAAATTCTTTAGCACGGTATCTATTAGTTTTCTAATTAAAACAGGTGACTCTTTATTTATAGCCTGCATAGTAAATAAGGATTTGACGTGATTATGTACTAATAATCTGCTATTATTGTAGCGGTTGAGAAGCAATTCCCAAGCAACAGAATAATTATCACTGGAGAATTCTACTGAATTGATCACTAATTCCGCACTTTCCTTTAGCGATGACTTAAGGTAATGAAACTTTTCTATATTGCTTAGGTCGTTAGAATTGTGCACTAATGATAGGAAAGTATCCCTAAACTCGAGCCATTGCTCACATGAGCCATTGAAGGTGGGCATAGAAATAGTAGGCAATTTTATCGATTTATGCTTGTGACTGCTACCACCCTCGGAATTGTCAGCGATCTGATTCGAATTTAAAAGATATTCGGCTTGCGACATTGTACTATAGAAACTATCCTCGAATAAATCTCTTTGTGATAACTGTTCTTCAGTGTCGGTGGCTATTTCCTCTAATTTATTTTGAATTTCGTTAAACTCTGAAAACAAGTTATTAGCTCCTTGAATGCGCAATTTAAGATCTATACAATTTTTACTAGACATAGTTTCACCTTTGAGTGACGATAAATGATTTGCAAACCTAGTTAACCTACCCTTAACTATACCGCGCTTTTTAACCAACTCTTTAAATAAGCTATCATCACTAGATCTATAAGGAGATTTATCACGGGATTGGATATCTAAACTCATTTCGGCGGAGTGTAGTGAAAATGGAGTTAAGTACTTACAGTTAAATGATGAATACTTGCTATAGCGAAAGGCACGTAGTAGGGCACGACAAGAAGTAATTTGCACTTGTAGTTAACACTGAAATTAGCAGAACAGCAAATATTACACAGTGGGAATGGAGATGAAGCAGGAATAGGCAGGATGGCTGGACGTACCTATGCGCGTTTTCAGGTACGGGACCGACGTTTCTCACAACTTTGCGGATCTATGAGCCTTTTTCCACTTCTCATTGACTTCCAAACTGCATAAGCCGCTACCTCAACCTCACCAGGGTAGTTTTTAGCGGTTTCTTAAACGATCTTGCGCTTCGCTTCAATAGTCAGTCTGGTATGGTTTTTTCATCAAATTTGGCGTCGAAGGTCCATATGTTTCGATGAGGCGTAGTAGAAATAACTCTGCGATGATTTTAACTTTAGATAATATTTATTAGTTTAAGTAAAAGGTACAAATCAGTTTCGACACTCTGTTAGCTAGTTAATTAATGGCGGGTTCAAATTTTCAAAACGTCGCTTCTTCTATGAGCCCCCTCCGATCTTGCGATACGTGGACCAATCCTAGCCGCCGACGTCACGGTGCATTGCTTTGGGCAAATTCATGTCCTTATTTGGTAATGTTGGAACAACACGTAAGGTACCTACCTAATCAGTTACTTTTGGAGTCGGTGCAAACGAAAACATTGAATCTCTCCTCGGCTGGAATCTTTTTTTTATAAAATGTATCTATTTTAAGTGATAAATCCTAATCAAAACAGATCTTAAGTGCGCAAACAAAATTGAACTGATGGAAACCGATTTCATTTACTAATTTTTTTTCGCTAATTTTTACTCAAGTATTTTTGAAGTATAAGCTATTAAATAAAAAAATATTTATCAAAATCGGTTCACATTTGTCAAAGATATTGGGTAACATAGATACAAAAATCAATTGGCGTAGTATGGAGTTCATGCAATGTTTGATAATTTTCTTATAGATCCCAATGTCAGAATTTGAGCAAATTTATATGAGACCATTCTGACCTTTCAAACAAACAAAGAATTATTAAAATCGGTCAACGTAGTAACGAATGATCGCTGAAAATACATAAAAGAAAAATAAAAAAAGATTCCGACGAATTAAGAACCTCCTCCTTTTTTGAAGTCGGTTAAAAAACTACAGTAGGTAGGACGGACGGTCAACAGACAGATTACGAATGCTTAATAATTTAGAATCCTGTTGTTATCTTTTAGGAAAGAACCTAAAAACTTCATTGACACCTTAGTTGGGACATGGATTTTCATAGTGGAGAGAAAATCAAATGCCGTACATTTTCAATTTTGTTGTTAGGTGTGCGGGCAGCCTATTACAATCACAATTCACGGGACCTGACGACGGCGATCTAATCTAAGTGACAATAAAACTACAATGCCATAAAGAAGAAAAGTCATAAGAACTCCCGATTTTATATCGAGCCCGAACGCCGTTTTAAATCCTGTGAAATCGGAAAACTTCATATTTATTGCTAATAGATTTTCGACCGGGTTGGGGATGCAATTTTATTTTGTCCATATGAATGATTTTTATATTTGCCCTTAGGGCGGGCAGGCGCACCGGTGCATGAGCCCCTGATTGCACGCCCACTGTCGTGATGACCCTCGCTCTTGGCTCAATGTGTCCTGATAGAATCGCTGCAATGCTTGGTTTGACTCGGACGAGGTTTTGACCGAATCTAAATCTAGTTGTGTTACTCCTTGATAAACGCTCTGTCGCACGAAGAACATTTAAAGTCCGAAAAAGGAAACCGCTTGTGAGCGGGATTATGTTTTAAATTACGCCATTGTAAGTCCAAACCCAATTCAACCTACTCACCATAAAAACAATACGTTTACCATTACTAAAAATGTTTATCGAGTTACATTTTGAGATGGTTGACTTAAATCGATTTAGCTGTTAATTAGCTATTAGACCGATTTTAAAACTGTTTCTGTTGCAGGTTTTAAAAAAGTTTGCTAGCATGTTGCATAGAGTTGCTTGCATGATTGCACGCTGTGTGATTGCTTTCTTGCTGCGTGCTTGCCTGGCTGGTTTACCTCACCTATAAATTTTTATGAATTTGAAATGTATGTCAAAAGATGATTCTGAATGTTAACTTTCTGCGATATGGTAGTTCTACTTTTTAATTAGAGATATGACGCCTAAAAATATTCTGCCTTACAAAATTATGAGTTTTTAATGATAAATGAGTGTATGCCAAATGATTTTCTGCAAAATAAAGTTGCGCCATCCGCTGCTATGTATAATAATTATTATGTCACAAAAAGTCCGCGACAAACATACTCGTACATATTCAGTTATTTTGAGTTGAGTCGGTGCGAATGAAATCACTTAAACTCTCCATGACTCACCGTTCACTTTTTCTTAAGGATGGTTTTTATTTTTTTATAAATATTTATTTAAATTGTTTTTTTTTTAATATCCTCCTTTTTTAATGCTGTGTAAAAATATAAATTAATAATATCCAGTCTAGTTGAAAGTAAACTGTTTTTTCTGCGAGGCTGCAACGCAACCAGGGGGAAAAAGCAGATTGTTTTTTCAGTAACGTGATTATTACCTGATGGCTTCTAAGGTCAACATCAACAAGTCAAAGGTTATTTGAAATTTAAGAGTTAATAAACATTTTTATATAAAATCATTCATCACATTCTGTCTTACTCGGTTTATAGTCGCCATAATACAAGCGTTGCGTAGTTAAGGAGTAGGTAATTGGTGTAATTGTTGGAACAATTTATTTATTAAAATCTAAATAAAGTTTTAGTGTTTTGACAATAATTATCAGAATGTAGTTTCCGAACTTTTTTCTAAAAGCTTTTAATTAAAAAAGAATAAAAAGGTTATTTCAGGGATTTTAATGAGTTTTAGTTTTATTATAAATCAAATCCAAATCCGGGTCGAACCGTTCTCAAGTGATAATCTTTCTTGCGGCAATTTATCGAGTCTTGGGGTCTAAGATTGTAACTACTTAGCCCGTACGATTCTCTTTTGCAATACAAAGATTGTGATATCAGCAGCTGAGCCTCTTACCAGTATTCCGTATGACTCACTGAAAAAATTAATACTTAAGTTTACTAATTTTGCCCTTCCAACATCAGTTAATTGTCTTTTCTTTCTTACGGCATAAGCAAGCAGCTGAACTGAGTCTCCCTGACAAAGTCTCAAATATGCGTACCCCATTGCAGTCTGGCATCTTAACTTATTCTTAAGAAGGTAATGGAATTAGCATTAGTAATTTATAGTCGTCCATCTATTAAAATAAATAAATAAATGACCAATTATCTAGCCCGAAACTAAGCAAAGCTTGTACATACTACTATGGCAACTAGTCATCGGATAAATAAACATCCATGTCTTAGGTACAAATACTCGTGCTCATCACACGAACATTTGCCCCATGTGCGATTCGAACCCGCAACCACCTGGCTTTGTATCTAGAGGTATGTGTTGAATGAGAGAGACATTCGGTATTGTAAATTTTATGCATTTCATATTTTTTATGTTTTGCATTGAGCAAATTGTTAGTAGTAAATCACTTCAATACTTTAGTACTATTGAATCAACAAAGGACTCTTTCCCCTTTTTTAAAAATTTTGTAGATTAGTGATGTATCATCATCATCATCATCTATATGGTCAATCCGGGTTGTGTCCAAAGCCATCGCTTTAGAGCCCAGGGTCCTCTTTCCTTGATTTACTCCTGATTAGAGATTAGTGATGTATCATCAGCAACTAATACAATCTCGCATATATCTTTGGTAGAGATTGGACTCTCCATTTATCATTAGGGATGTGGTTGTAAACTTACGTATGAATGGCCTGTGGTAAAAAATAATCACCTAGAACCCATAGGATGTTTTTTAAATAAATATATGGCGACAAACAAAGCTATCTAATGAATGCTAAATGACGTTGTAAATCTTTCGGAGTTACTATATTAATTAGGCTTCAATTTCACTATTAGTAGAGAGTTCTATAATTAGCTTAAGTAAACATACTTTTAATACTAAACACATCGCGAAACAAAAAATATATAATAAGTATTAGAATTACTACAAAAAAAGTAATCTCAAAAATATTTTTTATTAATTTTTTCTCATGTAGATCTGACAAAATATAAACGCACTTAGCGTACCCCGAGTAAAACCGGTGACACAAAGATATATAGCGATCTATTTAGTATTGTTGAACATATTAATTTATGCTCTCGTTTGAACATATACACTAAAGTACGTATAGTAGTCAGAGTTAATATTGCGCGCATAAATATCGCGCCAAGAGACAGCCCGTGCCTCCCGTAGTCTCTATTGAAGTATGGCACGAGCTACAGGTTGATGCTTTAAGTATTAAATGTCGCCTTTATTAGTTTTCGTTTTTCATTAGTACGAGTACCTAGCTGCTACAAAGCACGAGTTATTATTATTAAGTAAGTTTGTTGTGTTCTTACCTCTTATCACTAACTCATACAAAATACTCGTTCTAAAGAAGTGTCTTAGAAAACTTAGGTGGGACTTGTATAACTGCTCATTGAAGGCATGGGTCTATTTTATTAATGTTTCTGCAACTCTAACAAGAAAATGAATTTAAAAAAAACGGCCAAGTGCGTGTTTGTTCACGTGCAATGTAGGGTTCCGTAGTTTCCCGTCACAATATAAGGTACTTGCTACCTGTTTTACATAGTCGACAACATCATCTAAGTAGTTTTCTTCTCCAAGTACATTTCACTGTTGCTTGCTGTTGTTAAATAAAAAAAGAAGAAAATTAAGAAAAAAAAAAACATTTCTAAGCATTGGACATCACACACAAATAGCACATATAACACAGAAAAAAGTTTATAAAAAATAAACAAATATGTATAATAATTTACAAAAAAACAAGCGGTACCACAATGCCTGTGATGTCCAGGATAAAAGGACCTCACTCGGCTTGAGCCATGGCCTGTATGTATAGGCCAGGACGGTGGTTTTCAGTAGGCCTTGCCGAGTGAGGTACACAGACTGACAGGCGACGAATAAACCTTTTTTTTTATAGTGATAGTTTTTCTTTTAACTTCGTTATACAGGGTTACATTGCAAAGGGGTGCTAAATCTTTAGAAGTGGCTCAGAATCAGTAACTTAATTGAACTATGCAAGAAACAAAATATAAAATTTTCACATTAATTATTCCTTGTAAAAATCGTACGCGTAGATAATTTTATTTATTCATGAAAAAATGCACCGTATGTGCAATGCGTAAGGTCCTTGTTGGCTTACCGTACCTACGCCTCCAAACGCCAAATTTAAAAAATAAGATCCTGAAGAATTAAGAACCTGTATACCATTACTAAATAGTCTCGTGATGTCGTCTATTTTGTGTACCTAAAATTCGAATATAAAATAAATTGTAGTACTGTCATGGGAAGCCCTTCTGTAAATACTATAAATAATATTATTAACAGTATAGCAATTTACAGTATAGTTATTAATAGTATTTATATAAATAACCTGTTTTTTAAACTCTTAAAATAATTACGTTGTAGAAATGAATATCTTTAGTCATAATTATTTTGTAACATTAATCATTATAAAAAGTATAAGATACGAGTACTTTTAAATCACGACTAGCCCCCTTGTTATAATAAATCTTACTAGTTACTATCGTGGAAACAGAGCCCCCTGTACACTCGTACGCAACGCACGCACCTGCCTGGCTGGCTGCGCGTAATTTTCGCTTGCGCTCGACGCGTGGATTAGTTTTTCCGCATGATAATTAAATAACTTTGAGCTATGTTGTCGCGTGATGTATGACCGTGTTTATTGTCTGACGATCCGTGTGTAGCGCCCTTTATTTTATTGCTACTCTTGAGGATGGTTAACTAAGTACTTACGAGCCTAATATAGCATCAATTATTTTGTTATTTCATAACTGGATACAGCCACATAAATTCAGTGTATTCGGTATAGGTGGTATTACTTGAGATTTAAACATTATTCTGTCATTACTCGTATAAACGAGCTATGGATAGGAAAAAGGAATTTAGTTAAGCCTTCGCGTTCCACTTACCCACGGTAGACCGGAAAAACAATGGAAAACAATAGGGAACATTTTTTGTGGCACGCGAATGCTAGGATAAAATCCGAAACAAGGTTATCCGGCAGAAGACCAAAGTAATGGACATAGTTCTAAAAACTAAAGTGGCAGTGGGCCTGCCACATCTGTCGCAGAACCAATACCGGTGGAGTAAACGGGTTCTCGAGTGGAGACCTCGCCTTGGCAAACGTAGTGTAGGACGCCCCCTAGATAGATCGACCGAAACTTAGAAAGATGGCTGGCAGTGGATGAATAAAAAGGTCTTTGCGCTCTTTTAGGGAGGCTTACATCTAGCAGTGACTGACTGCAATAGGCTGACATAATGATGACTCATAATAAGCTATGGCTTTAAGAACTGACTAAAGATTACAGAACCCTTACCCCCACCAAAATACGATGGAGAGTCTTAACCCGTTAGGTTCAGACCCTCCACCCCTTTGTTTAAGGTTCCGTACCTCAAAAGGTAAAAATTAAGGGATCCTTATAGGATCACTTTGTTGTTCGTATGTCTGTCTGTCACGACCCTTTTTACCAAGAACGCGTGGAGGCATACAATTTAAATTAATATTAAATATATAATATCAAACTGCAATCCCATAAAGCTGTCAAAAAAGCAAACTTCTATGTCAACGCAATCAAAAGCTAAGGCTGTTTATGCCTCATTTTTATACAAATAAATAAATAAATATTTTATGCAAATAAACGATTATCTTATCTTATCTTATCTTACCTTGTAAGGGAATCAAAACCTATGGGGATATGATACCTCCCGTTGACCTAGATTCATGAAATTTGGCAAGAAGCAATGTAGTAGTCCAAAAACCGTCAATTTGTAGATATATCATTTGATTTCATCATAGATTGCTATAACACATAAACATTTATAGTAATATAAGGTACCAGTTTATATTCATTGCGAACAGAACATATTTATAAGTATCTATCTACCCAAAGCCGACTGATTCAAATTTCCCCTTTAACACCTTGCGAACGTTACCAAAATCTTTATTCATTGTGAAACAATTGCGGGCCACAATGGGTACACTCAGTTACGAAAACATCTTAACCCTTCTTACAGAGGGCTGTCAGAGCAATTTGCATTGCATTTGAATTCAAAATACTTATTTCAGTTTTCGTTGAAACCTTAATGGTTTATTGAACGTCTTTGCTTGCAGTTATAAACCAAGTTGTTTTAGTTCTAGTACAGACAGTAAAGCCACATTACTTAAATCTTTAAAAATTACTTAAATTAATAAGGACTTTGATGACTACTGGACAAAATCCACAAGGTTATAGGGCTATAATCGATCACTGTCCTCTAAACAAGCACCTGTTTAAAATAGGTGTGACAGACAGCCCCACATGTAGACGATGCATGAAGGCAGAAGTAACGCTACAGCACGTGCTTTGGAATACAGAAGCGTGGCAGATCAATGGGTTCGAATTCTCCAATCACCAGGATCGCTCCCGCCTGCAGGAGTCTGAAAAGGCTGCTAACCTTCTGAGATGACCTGAGCTGGTTGGAGTAAGAAAGAATATGTAGCACGCACAAAGGAACAACCAAGAGGCTAAGTACGGAGACAGCCAAGCTAAACGTACTAGCTAAGTTTGCAAAATAATTAATTTTGTACTTAAATGTAGTCCACATAAGATATCTAAATTAACTCCAATATAAACTGCTTCCTTTTATAGCCAGATAAAGTGGACTGAACAATAGATGTAAGACAACGGCGACCATATAGTATAATAGGAAATGTTTTAAAAAACAATTAATTACTCAAGCGTATAGGGATATCAAATGTGTGCAGTTTTTGTAAGTTTTTTAGTGCATCCTTGGTAATTTCTTTTTTTTCAAATCTGTATCAATTCGACGAGTTTAAATCAGTACCCCACCATGAACAAATCAACGTTGTATAGTGAGCTGCTAGAGATCATGACTGATGAATGACAGCACTGACGAATATTCAAACGATTTGAAATGTTTGACACGTTAGACGTGTCAATAATAGTGACATTCGTTTCAAATTGGTCTCCTATTCTTCAAAGGTTAAGACTGGTCGCATATTATCAGAAGCTTCTAATAGAAACGTTTCTAGCGCGCACCGGACCGAACTGTCACAAGCCCCGCACATTATCCGGTTCGGCGATTCGGCGCCAGTTGTTGCTGACTGCGCCGCCACGACACACCTCTCCATCTTTAGACGTTCGCACAGGGATGTTAAGGATGGCGACACGTTATTGCTATTGGCACTATTGATTAGTTTATTAAAGAAGAAAATCATTGTTTATATTTTCTCCTACGCTAGGTCCGGCTGTATTTTATTTTGATACTGTTCACTCTGCACATTCCATATGCACAGATATTTTTCCACTTTAGCTACAGAATCTTTAGAATAAGATTAATAAGAAAAGAATACGTTTATTTTTTAAAAAAACACGAATATGTATTAAACAGAATTAAAAGTTAGAAATACATTGTTAAAACTGTAGGAAATTATTTGCGGCCGACCTTTAGAATGTGTTTGGTCAACTGGCAATAATAGGAGTATATGTTCTCCTATTTTTCCTTCTATCGACAAAACCACCCCCTATTTGAGTCCATAACCCTCCCTCTTGGTATGGCCGTTTAAACCTCATCCTTTTTTGAAGTCGTTTGTAAGGCTAAAAGATTGAGAAAGCAGAAAGAAGGACGAGTCCTTTTTTGTAGTCGGTTAACAAAAGTAAACTTCTGGCAACCCTACTTTCAACAAGAAGCACGTGTACAGCATACGGCGACGTCTGCCAAACTGACACAAATTTCAGATAGTATGCAGGGTCTATTAATGTGGTTTAAACCAAATCAACTTTTTTGGAATTAGGCAGGAGTTTACATAGTATCTACGTAGTAGTGTAAAAAATTGTTCAGAAACTAAGAAATAATGTTTTATTTGTCAAACAACCCAATTCTTCAAATGTTTTAATGAAAGATAAATTTTAAAAATTACACCATTTAATATTCAACTGTCAAACACCGGGGTATTGAAAAATCATTAAAAAATTATCATTAAAATTTGCATCGTAATTTTTGATGGCATTACAATAATACTCTGATTATCTTCTTTCATGCGAAATTATTCTGCTTATTTTAATATGCTTATTTTAATATCAGAGATTTTTAATGCCACATGGTCAAGTGAACAATTTATATTCTTTTTCAGTTTTATAGTAAAAAAGTTTTTGTAGATTCCTAAGGACATCGTGCGAGATCCTACGATGACTCTTAAACTTAGAAATAAAATATATTTGTTTCCTCAGACAAAGTAGCAGGGGGCAACTAGTCTAATATAAAACTGATCGATAAAATGGCGTCCGCGTCGAAGGCGGCACAGAGACAATAATAAATTGTAATTACAATTTAAAATGAGCAGGCGTCGCCGAGGGAGTGGCCTCGTGCCCCCACACGGCAGGCTCACGTGTGTGCACTTTTTACTACGTGCATCGAGTAATTAGCGCGAGTGTGTGCGTTCGTAGAGTTTAGAATGCAATGAAAAAGTTATTCGAAGGAATACCTACGTCGACGCTGAAATGTTTGGGAACCCAGCGTGGTCCTAGTTTTTGTGAAAGTTGAAGTGGTTTTGATAATGTCAACCTGAAACTACCAACTTTCTCGTTATGGAACACTAACAATTTAAAATAATATTCACCAGTTCCAATATCAAAATATTTAAGAGGCTTTATTTAAAAATGTTGACAGTTGTACTAATACTAATAAGACTTCAGAACCTCACTATTTTTTCAGTTCAGAAGTTTCCACTTGAGAAAATTGTATCACCTACAACAAAACATAATTAAATACTGAAATACGAGTATAAATTCTTCACAAATATAAATGTATACGTTCCCAAAACGATTTGATACGTATCGAATAGCTATTTACCGAAATTACACGTTACAGATCAGTTTCTTACTTTATTTTCATTCCCCATATTCGAATATGATTCTCTGTATAAAAAGATGCTGATGTATTTAAAATAAGAGAGACGAAACATATTAGATGGGTTCCGTAGAATGAATCAACACAAAATCCATCTAGGTAAATTCAGTTGCAATTTAGTATTTTATAGGTTTTAAGGTAGTCGATTTTCTAATGCTTGGCCTACATTTTGACATTTAATGTACTGAACATTACCTAGCAAATGTAGGTTTTCTTGTGGGTTTGAAGAGCGTAAGTAATTTGAAAATTAACAGGATTGACTTATCACCTCCCGTTTGCTAGTTATTTGATAAACCACAAGTATTTATATTTCTTGGCGTTACTGTAAAATGTTTTCTCCATAGGTATATTGTTGATTATAGTGCTTTCAGTAAGTTAATTAACTCTTAACAACAAAAAAATGAGTCTTAACTCTTAAAGGAATTATTGGAACAAAAACATTTAAATGAATAAAAAACAATAGACGATCTGTCAAAGCGTGTTTTCTTTTTTAAAGCGTTTAAACTGCAGTAGGATAAATATTTTACAAACAGTATTTATACTGCCAAATTTCTAGAAAATGATGATGAAGAATTTTCTGAAATAGCATGACATTTTCAGAAAATATTAGTAATAAGTTTAGATTAAATTTTGAAATTAAATAAATTTACCTAAAGAACGTGACAATGAGAAAATATTTGACGGCTTTATAAAGGAATAAAAACATGTTTAACGGATCCCTAAAAATATAGAGATCATAATCGGACAGGTCTGGTTTAGGGGCCGAATAAAATGGAAATACATTTTAATGATTATTATGCCCGTAAACGATTTGCCGTGATCGTTGTTATGTTATTCAATGGATCTGCCCATTAATTTGAACACTTTTCACCTATTTTGTTTTTTTTTGCGTTTTATTTCTTATCATTATTGCAAAACCACTTTAACTTATGGATATTTAAAGAAATTGTAGATTTAAATATAGATACATTGTAACCGGTAAAGCGAAATAGTAAAATATAATAACACTCTTTCACTAGAAATTAGGACAATTGTAATACCAAATGTACGTTCTTTTAAAGTGAATAGGCTAGTTTCCTAAAAATATCTAATTAGTCCGTCAGTTGGATTATTAGAAAATATTGGACACGTATTTTTTCATTTCTCAATCAAACAAACAACGATGAAGATATACCCATTAAAGTTCCGCGTAACGTCACGCCTTGCGACACTTTTTAGCAAGGCGTGACATCACGTGCTCTCTTTGATGCGCTTTATCTTTGTAATTTTTTTTTTGATTGACAAAAGATAAAATATGGGTCCAATATTTTTTGATAATCTAACTGACGGACTAAATAGAGTAATCTTTTTTTGACCCAGGAAACTAGCCTATTGTTTTGTTTTACTTCACAATCTACGAAAGAAACTACCTAATACACCTTAAATAAAATTATCATCAGTTGCTGAAAAGTTACAAAAATACGAATCTATTGTAATATTGCCACCTTAAATTGTTACTGTTTTACTAATCTTCTTACACATTTACGATAATTACTATACGATAATAGGTCAGTCTGAAGATGGCTGTTTAAAGTCAACAACCTAACCCACCTATGCCTTTTATAACAATAATTTGGCGCCAGGATAAATGATTGATCGCCGTCGTAAACGTCAAAATTTGGGCCCAAAATAAAAGAGTGCCGCATCAAACGACCACATCAGAAAGTACGAAATTTGTTCCGAATAAACGAATCAGCGCAAAAAAAGAATTGAAATCGTTGATAATAAACGTGCCAAAAATATTGAGTAACTGCAGCAAAAAATAGGCGGGCAACAGACAAATCAACACTTAATCTACGTCCAAGCCACGTTCAATTACTTTTAATATTAGAACTTATTTAATAAACAGACCTAATCTAGGTTTGCAGTTTTTTATTGCCTTCTTTTTAAGTACTTCGTAAGAACTTAGATAGGACTATTGATAATCTAGGTTACCTACTAGAATTTCTAAGTTCTAAACAATAGATTTACTTTGTTTGTAGTGTTAACATATAGTAATGTATCTAACATTGTATTACCATAGTAATGCATTCCAAATCCAAGACAGATTAACGCACCATCATCATTCATCATTCGCCTGCCCTGTTCCCAGGTCATCTGGGGTCGGCGTAGTATGTCTTTCTCTTCCATGCAATCCGGTCACTCGTCATCAAGCCATTCACTCCCTTCTCAGTCATATCGCTCTTCACACAATCCATCCATCACTTCCTAGATCGTACTCTACCTCTCCTCCCATCACTCTCCTTGTTACGTGCCCCTCTTTCCTACCGTCACATGTCCAAACCAAGACAAACAGTTTCCATTCTTTTCTGCTACAGGTGCCACAACACACCAAACAGACAGATTAACGCACTATTATAAAGATAAAAAAACAGGCCTAGTGCGTGTCTGGCCATGTTCAGTGTAGCGTACAGTAGTTGCATGTCACAATATGCGGTATTTTCTATCTATAACAACTTCATCTAAGTAATTTTGTTCTTTAAATCCATTTGATAAGTATACTCGGTAACTTGTTAAGTTAAGCCTACCTAGCTTTGATATCATCATTTCAGCCATAGGACGTTCACTGCTGAACTTAGGCGAAGGCCTAAGGTTGCAGGAAGCCGCAGGCCAATCTGGAAGTCACTGGGGGAGCCCCCCGGCTTCCTGCAACCTTTACCAGATCGTTTGTCCACCTTGTAGGCTGACGTCCTACGCTGCGTTTGCCTTTACGTGGCCTCTATTCCAGAACCTTTCTGCCCCATCGGCCGTCAGTTCAACGTGCTATGTGCCCCGCCCACTGCCACTTAAGCCTGCTAATCCGTTGTGCTATGTCAGCGACTTTTGTTAGTTTATTCGATCTCGCAAAGAAACACCGAGCATAGCCCTTTCCATAGCACGCTGTGCAACCTCGAGCTTTGTTATGAGGCCCTAGTGCCCACATTTCATAGGCCACGTTTCAGTTCCATAATATGTCATCACTGGTAACACACACTGGTTGTAGACTTTTGTCTTTAGGCACTGAGGTATTTAGGACGAGAATACGTTGTGTAGTTTTCCGAACGCTGTCCAGCCGAGTTGGATTCGACGATTGACTTCCTTCTCACCCAACTGGATCACTTGTCCTAGGTAGACATATTTGCTAACAATTTCAAGAGTAGAGCTCCCAACTGACACTGGGTAGGGCGCAATATGGGCATTCGACATGACCTTTATTTTATCCATGTTCACCCGATGCTTTGATATATTTCCTTTTAAATTCGTTATACCTATACAATACTTTTGTTGTGTTTTCATATTTCTTAAAGCAACCTTTAGCTAGCAGAGCCGGAATACTAAGACTTTACTCAAACAAAAAAAATGCACTTTAAATCATAATATTACACAAACGGATCCCTGAATCGAAAAATAGTGTTTACACACCTACAATATTTTTAAACGACATCTCACACTAATGGATAAACTAGGAAAAATAATTCATCCCCACTGTAGGTATACGCGTAGGAAAGGTACCCTAAACCTTTTTTTTTTAGATTTCATTCTATTGCTTTGACGGCGTGATTAATATTTATATATAAATTTATTAAACACCCGTGTGAAATTATGGCTTTTTTTAGGAGTCTCTGAGATAACGCAGACAGACAAACAGACGGACGGACATGGCGAAATTATGTATAAGATTTCCGTTTTGGCATTTAAAAGATCGAAATTCGAATGTGAAGAGAAGAAAAGGCTTGTTCTTCTATCAATTTGGTAAAAGTAGCACTTTAATAATAATAAATTGATCCTACAGTCACACCAATTAGCTAGCCCCAAACTAAGCAGAGCTTCTACTAAGGCGACTAGATAACGGATACATACTCGTACTTAAATACATAAACAACCATGATTCATTTACAAATGCTCGTGGTCATTACACAAGCATTTTACCCCTGCGGGATTCGAACCCGCAACCGATCGGCTTAATCAAAATCATGTAAAAAGGTAACCTTGGGACAGCTATTTAACCCTTTTTTTCGAGACACGAATGTTAAAATATTTTTTATAGTTATAGCAGTCAAAATTATTAATTAAGTACTTAATTTTACTAATGTACCAAATGTGCTTTTAATCGAAAAGCCTCTTAAATCCTGAGCTCCACTTGACATCAGTCCATTCCGTATACAAAACTGGCGATACTCTTTGAAAACTATTCAGATAGGCAATTCCGTTTACAAACTACACAGTTTTTGTCAACCGTGTTCCAACTCGGAACTACAAATTACAAGAGAACTTAAAAATTAAAAGAGTCTTCAAGACGACAATTGCTTGCTCTGTCATATCGGCGACCGATAGTCTTTTGAAAAAGATGGCGATCATCTTCTTGCACGTTCCGGACTACAAACCAGGTAGTCGCGGGTTCGAACCCCGCAAGAGGGGCGAGTGTTTATGTGATGAGCACAAACATTAATTTGTTACTCGAGTCATCGATGTCATAAAATATAATCAAGTCGGTCAATCCATTAATTATATAGTTGCCATAAAACAATCAGGCTCTGCTTAGTTTTGGGATAGACTATTGGTGTAATTATTAAAAGGAGAAAATAGCTTCGTGCTTAGATTGAAAATCAAAACTTTTATTCGTTTCAACCAAATTTAAGCAAACAATGCCATTAGTGCCTGACTAAAAAGTGGAGTACCTATGTCTGTTTTATACGATGATATTACCTAACTGGTCCATGAACTGATCCCAGCGAATTGACATTTCGGCGCCAGTTACTGCGTACCCACGTTAATACGAGATCAATAGATCTGACGACCTCCGTAGCCGAGAGGAGAGCAAACCGGATTTGGTGTTCCTATCTCTGAGGTCCCAGGTTCGATTCCCGGTGTTGTGGTACCGTCGTTGTTTCTGACTCCTGTAACACAAGTGCTTTAGCTACTTACCATAGGATCAGAGTAATATGTGTGATGTTATCCAATATTTATTTATTTATTAACAGAAAGTCAGTTTGCTGTCTATTTTCACGTAGGTACTCCTAGAGCACAACAGTTAAGGCATATCTATCTTCTATAATATAAAACAAAGTCGGGTTAGTTACACCATTTATAAGTCAAAAACAGATTTTTTGAATTTGTCTCCGCCCCGAATAGCAGAATAACAATAAAAAACACGGAAAAATTCACGAAATCATGTTTTATCTAAGGGCGGTACGAAGTTCGCCGGGACAGCTAGTGACAGATAAATGAGATTCGGCGCCCACACCTCGCCTCTAAGCTCGCGATGCCATAACTCGCGCTTACACAAAATCATTCTGGGTGGACACTCAAAATCAAACTACCTACTACGCGAAAGAGTAACTTATTTGAACTTGAATATCTTGAAACTCTTGTCCATACAAGGGTAGTAGCAAGACAGTCTTGGACTGACTGTTCCTACACAGTTCTAACATTTTTTGCAAGTTCACGCTTATGTATAGTTAGATCATGTAACCGACCCCATTCTCTATCATGTATACTAAATTAGTGTTTGCCATCTTAAAAAACTCTGAATAACTGCACTCACCGCGCAAAATGCACCGTTTGTTTGTCCTCTATGTTTATCAAACGCGCTTCAACTAGAAACTATACCTGAATTTTGAGGCTGAACCGAGCTCATGTAGTGTTTACTATGTCAATCGGTAGGTACACACATATCTCTTGCATGCCGCAATATTTTTTTCTCATGGATTTTCCGGTCTACAGTGGGTAAGTGGCACGCGAAGGGAGAGATTTTTAACGATTCAATCGGATTTTATTTCTTTAAAATCGTTTTTTGCAAGATTTTTTCCTAGCAGATTTGTAGATTTTTATACCTTACTTTTACTTAAGCTTCCATATTGGAGGTGCTGTCCTATCCTAAGGCGATCGTCACGTTGATATTCTTACAATTATAGTTAACAAATGTAAGCAATTGATAGTAGTCAATACAGTGACTTTTGGATAAAAGTTTTGAAAATTGTTATGGCCCTTTGGCTATGTCCCTACTTTCCGAAAGGACGTATAAACGTTATGAGCATTATCCTGACAATTATGGACATTTAACTAATGCATAATGGAATATTTTATTTATATCGGTAGCCAATAGGTTTCACACTTGACAGTATTATTAACAAATAAGTAACAAATATTGATTTGGAATTTTATTGCTTGGTTATTTTGCAACTTTAAACAATATAGGGGCAACTCCAAATACTCGTAGTGTTAACTTGAAATCTTTCATGCTTCCAGTGTCATGTCTAGCAGATCCTGACTTTGATCTTCTGATTCCTACTCTTATCAATAAATTATGTAGAAAAGTTGAATAATTGATTGGATAGTGCTTGTCAAAGCACAGACCCGTGGTCCATTTTGTTGCACCGTCTAGTGCACTATAGGTTGTTTGTTCGTTCAGTTTGTTTGTAATACGCACCGCTGGCATACAGAAATTAGAACCGAATTTTGAGGCGGCTCTAAACTCCAATATGGGGCATTCTAACGGCTATTTCTGTTGTGATTGTTTGGCGCAGACAAATTGTTTGTTGTATAAATTATGGGTGGGAAAATCTGTTTTCAACCTACCTGCGTATTGCCAGCCGGAATAGTAAATTATTCTGATAGTAATTATCTAAGTTAATTATAAAAATGTATGGAGTTACAAACATTTTTATTGCAAACATGCAAATATTTATTTGAAAAGGTTCTGTTCTGGTTCTGCGAAGCAACGGATGGGTAAAAAAGTACCTTACAGCCTCACAGGACTTTTCACAGATTTTTTTTTTTAATTCCTGCTTTTCTGTAAATGTGATATTTCCTAACCTACCAACCGAATATTAATTAGTCAATTCTAAAATTGTTCGTTTGCCCATGTTCTGAATTAAGTAATAATTATGTTAAATTTCATCTTCAGTTACCGTAATTGCGGCTTTTAAAAAGTAAACAAGACGCAAATATTTTTGTAATGTCAACAAGAAAATTGCAGCCATTTTAGCCTAATTGTAACTGTAAAGTACATTCCGACAATAAGTAAGAGCGAGAGCGCGAACTCTTCCCTGAACTTTGTCCATCCCTTAAGCCGCCATGACATTTAATTGAAAAAATGGAAAAATAAAAAAGAAGCCGGCACTCGATGGCCAATTGCATTTTGTGGCGGAGTGAGTCGCGTGCGCGCCTCCATTATCCCGCCCTTCTGGGCTGTATGCCAGAGAAAGACTCGATTACGTTTCACGATTCTATTGCCGATGTAATAGAGATCATGACTGCCAGTACTTTAAGTCAATAAATTATTAATATGTGGAAAAATATTATAAACCATTAAAATAATACGTCTGCAAATTGTAATCAATTACCACTAACTAAAAATAAGTTGGATAGTGATTTTGCTAAGAATCACACAACATAATTTGTAGATTCTTGATGCTGCTGATTGAATTACTGAAATCAAATTATCTAGTTTATTAGGTAATAAGTAAGTAGGCCTTAGGTCGGACAAGTCCACCAGAAAGATTCTTATTGTTTACTAACAATCGAGACATGAGTGTTTTTTATGTAAGTACGACGTTTAGGTTTATACACAATTTTCACTTCAACGAGTCGCTTTCACGTTACGTAATATGACAGCGCCGCGGGCAGCGCGGAGTGGCGACACGTCGTCTTATCTAGGAACCTATTTATTATGTCTAATGATTTTTACTATTAGAGTTCTGTCGGTGACAAAGCGGAAAATAAACGATTTTTCGCTAAAAACATTTTAAAAAATCACTAAAAGTAAACAGAAAAGAACAGAACATGACGAAACTGATTAAAGAACACGATTATTTAAAAATTCATCATTACATTTTGTTTTACATATTACCTTACTTTACCTATGAGTAATTTAGGTACTATAAACTATTGTGTATATAATATACTATTGTGAAATTATACCACATTATTTAGACGCTAATAATACAATTTTGTAGATATTCGCAAATTAGTTCTGCTACAAGCCCACAAACCATAGCTTTATATTTTTTTCTAAAAGAGTATATTGCATAAAAATAATTAATTTTAAAATCACCTTCATTGAATCTAAGCTGCTAGCTTAATAATATTTATTTTTTTAGATAGAATTTTTTTTGCTTCTAATTTAAAAAACATTGTGATTTGCAGTACTGAACCACGACATGTTTAATAACCTTACCTTGCCCATATTTTGTACATACCGTTTGAATAAAATTCGTTTTGATTAAGGTTTCAAAACACATTTCTCAAACAGAACAGAAATTGCTGTGTAGTTGATTCAAAATATGATTTAACACATTCTTTGTTCCGTTTTGTTAGGTAGTGTTTTTAAAATAATACCGTTATTCCTTTGTAATTAGAAAATATGCAAAGCCTTTCTCAAATTAAATTTTACTCTCAATCAACTTTAATTTACATAAACAAATAGGAATAGAGCAATAATACATTTAAAAAATATGAATATTGAATAAATAATAAATTTAATGTTATAGACTAAAATAAGTTGTTTGTTTACTAAGTAATTAGTACCTACATCTATAAAATATTTAATACAATAAAATTGCAACGTTATAAAATCGTATATTAACGTAACATAAGTGTATCTTGCTATATTAAATTGTCGATTATTTGCCGCCAATGATCGCCGCAATTTCTCAACGATTACCTACGTCTTCGATCGCCACCGCAGCGTTCCCGGAACAGAATCGCATAAATAATGCGTAAATACCGTGCTCTTTTATTTATTAACATTTGACTCCGAAGAAATTCAATTACTTGAAGTCGCTACGAAGGTAATGCCATCTCTACGACGGGCGGTACTGTTTAAATGTAATTAGCCGTAACATTTACCCTTTATACATTTTAAATAAGCACTTTATAAAATACATGTGTCGTTACAAGTTCTTATAATTCGTACTTTTGTGTAATGAAAAAATTGCAACGATGTGGTGTGAAAGCTATGAATAAAGAGAGATGATGGATCCATAAATTGTTTTAACAAATTCAGGTAATCGAAAGTTTGTAAGCTGTGCGCACGAATTCGTTCGCGTGGACTACATGATGTTTGGTATGTCTCATACCTCAGATCAGAGTATTTCTCTGATCTGAGTCTCATACTAAGCAACGCTGTGGTCTGCGGTAAAGCACTCTCATCAGAAAAGGAGCTTTTTACTTTGGATTTTTAAAAATCCCAGGTTGTATTTTAAAAGACAGTAACTCGGGTAGAGAGTTTGTTCGCGGTGTACACAATTAATGTTGAAACTAAGTTGTTTGTGCTAGTCTGGAATTTCGACTGTGTCTTTTTGCCGAGGCTCGCATTGTTTGGTGATGGAACGAAGATGGAGATATTAGTTTGTACAGTGACATTGTACAGTCTCCGAAATGTCGGAAACATTTCGGAGACTGTACAAAACTGTAAAAAATATATAGTTTTGGGTTCAGTATCGATTATACCTACCAAAATAAAATAAAACAAAGACCAATTACATTTTTATTATATAATAGCTTTATAATAGTTTAGCTTAGTTATAGATGTGTTGGTAAGGTTCGAGACCAATCTCAGTTTCGATTCGGTATTTTCGAACACTGGAAAATACCAAATCCGAATTTACTCGGTGACATTTCTTTGTAAATAGTACATTTTTATTAATGCAATTTTACACCTTTTTCTTTTACAGTTAATTGTTAACGCCAAGTAGAATGAAAGACCCATGAAGCATCACATACTTAAAGACTGAAAGAGATGTCCGAGAATTACTGTGTAATTACTTACGTAAGTATTAAATTTATACTTTTTTCCTTTTAATTATACCTTTGTTCAAATCAGGAGAAAGAAGTGACTCAAGCAAATTCAGGCCAATTTCCATTCTACCTACTTTTAGTAAAATATTTGAAAAAAATATATTTAGTCAATTACTCTCCCATTTTAAACTTAACAATTTACTGCACGAGAAACAATTTGGTTTTTCTAAAGGAAGAAATACAACAGATGCTGGGGTGGCACTTGTCAAACACATTTTGGATGCGTATGAAGATAAACATGATGCGATAGGCGTGTTCTGTGATTTATCGAAGGCGTTTGATTGTGTCGATCACCAAACACTTATTATGAAGCTAAAACATTACGGTGTATCTAATAACGCATCAAAATTGTTAAATTCTTCCCTCTCAGGCAGATTACAAACAGTAAACGTTAATGGTACTAACTCCTCTGGCGCCCAGCTTCAAATGGGAGTGCCCCAGGGCTCAATATTGGAACCGTTGCTATTTTTGATCTATATTAATAATCTCCCTTTCTATTCTAAAGACTCCTGTGAGATAGTTCTGTTTGCTGATAATACTTCTTTAATCTTCAAATTTAAAAGAGGCGAAGAAATATTTGACGATGTAAACGGAGCTCTTTCTAAGGTATTAAATTGGTTCACAAGTAACAACTTACTTCTTAATACAAAAAAAACAAATGTATTAAATTTACTATGCCTAACGTGAAACAAGCTAAACACATAATTAGTAATTACACAGAAATTTTACTAAATGGGGAAAAACTTGATCTTTCAAACTCCACTGTTTTTCTGGGCATTACATTGGATTCGAAGTTGCAATGGGGACCACATGTCACTCTGGCTGAGAGACTTGCTTCAGCTGCCTTTGCGGTTAGAAAAATTTGACATCTAACTGACGTTGTAACGGCAAGGCTGGTGTATTTCAGTTACTTTCATACTATTATGTCTTATTGTCTTCTCTTGTGGGGTTCTGCTGCGGACATCGATACCATCTTTATTTTACAGACAAGAGCCATTCGTGCTATATACAAACTTAGTCCGCGCGAATCCCTGAGAGATTTCTTTAAAGAAATTAACATACTCACTGTGGCCTCTCAATACTCGTACATATTTGATAATATCATGTACGTACGCAAAAATTTAGATCTTTTTATAACCTATTTATTAAGTATGTAATGTTGGCGTGTATATTTATATATATGTTTTTTTTTCTTGCTGCACCGCCTGTATTTCTCTGTTTGATCACTGGTTGACTGGTAGAGAATGCTTCTTGGCATTAAGTCCTTGGCATTAAAGTATAAATAAATAAATAAAATAAAACAATATGGGGAATCATATACTGAATAATATGCGACCTGAAGAAAAAAATGTTTCAAACTTACCAAGTGGGGTATCAAAATAAAGGGTTTTAAAAGGTGATTATAAAAATATAAACCCTATGCTTAAGCATAGGGTTTATATTTTAATGACGAATTGTTAAAAAAATAATAAAATAAAAATAATACTTAATTAAAAAACATTACTGCTGATAACAAAAGCGAACTAAAAAGTATGAAATAAATTGCGAATACAGTAGGAAATTGTTTGCAGTTGCGTTCCTTTATAAGCATTCAATTTTTTTTAATATACCTATCTATACCAAAGGTCGCACGTGCAAACCATTTCCTACTGTATTCACAATTTATTTTCAACTCTTTAGTTTGCTTTCTTTAACGGCAGTAGTGTTTATAATTTTTATTATTATATACCACTAACAGTATTATTTTCAATAAAGACAAAACCTCTTGTGGGCTGATTTCGGAGCAATGCTTATTATTGGACTAACATTCGCATATATTTTTATCTAAACTAACTAATTTAAACAAATAATTAAACATGTTTTATAATAGAAGAAAGATCGTTCTACCTCCGTCTAATGTTGCTGTGCCCTATTGGATCCATATTATGTAACCAACAAAATTGTAAGACCTACCTGCTTTTATGGTAAAGCAATAAATGATTAAGTATTGAGTAACATCAAAAACCAAAAAAAAAAAACTTCCCGTCACATTTCCCGTTCGGATTGTATGTGAAAGTGTTTTTCAACCCTATACTAGCTGTCCCGGCGAACTTCGTACCACCAATTCATTTTTTCTTGTTTTTTTTCTGTTTTAATAGTTATTCTGCTATTCGGGGCGGAGACAAATTCAACAAATCAAAAGATCATAAAAATCTGTAAAGCCGTTCTTAACTTATAAGTGGTGTAACTAACCCGACTTTGTTTATACATATAGATAAATAAATAAGATAATATATATTACATAAACTGCCCTTATTATTTCGACTGGTTCGAAAGAAAAATCTCTCGTTAATTAATTAATAATCAAATTTGTAGCACACATTTTAATTAGAGAGCAACAAAACGCTTTTAATTATTCTGTTGTTGTTGGTCTCTGATTAATTAAATTTTCCTCGAAATAATTGTGCTAGGCATGTTGGGATTCTTATTCTGTATTTTCTAGATATTATGCTTAATTTTTATACCCACGTGATAAATTATATTAGCATCATATTGAAATTATGTTTTCTGGCATTTCTTGGAATCGAAGGGTAAACACTTTGAATAACAAGTATTTCCTTTTTGCGAGGTAAATAAGTTTTTACCTACTTATTTTATTTAATCTTATAAACAACATTTATTAATTAGGTATCATTGTCTTAGTATCATCATTAACTAACAAGATACGTTAAATGATGAGGTCCTAATGACCTTCTCCGTTTCACAATCCTCTAGCCAGTCAAAATAGTTGCCATAAACGGGAAAACTTCGACGTTTTTGTTATTGGATACCTTATAAAGAGTAGAAATGTGAAAATGTATTTACTTCGACCAAAATTCCGCTATTATTTGATCAGTGACGTAACTGTTAGAACGGGCTTGTGAACCTGTACTTAGTATAAGTAAAAAAACACTAACTAGTTTCGAAGATAGATGGTCGGTATTGCTACCGATGCTATGGCACTTGGCAAATAAAGGTCAAATGTTTTGCTGATATTTTCAGTGCATCATTAAAGGGTTATTATCAGTATCTAACTTTTATCGGCCGGTAAATTATCTTTGACTTACTGACTCTACCATTAGTCGTGTAACAACTCTCTGCATCGTTGCCAGTGTATAAACGTGCAGAGTCGTCAAAATTCCCGATACCCGCCTTAGGGTGCGCAAGACACGAGCTGCAGCGTAACTCGATTACAGGGGACGGAGGTGACACGGATTAGAAGAACTTCGTTAGTCTCGCAAGGTGTCGCGCTCAGACGGAGACGGAGATTATCTGTGCTGCCTTTGGAGGGAAATTTGTCAGTGCCGATGATAATATTGTGTAGTACTCGTAAGTTAACGTCGTAGCAAATGCTAGGATAACAATTGAAAGGGCTTTAGAGGAGATCTCTCGTTTTTATTTGAAGAACGTAAGTTCTGTGTAAAACCTCAACGAAACAATATTATAAAAATGGTATACTTACATTGTTGTGTTATATTAAGTGACAGTATCGATACTGCTCTATACAGTGTCTCGTTACTTAAGGATAACCTTGTAACCACATATTCTATACATCATAGTAAACAACTTTTGTTCTTTGACTTTAAATATTTTTTTTAGAAAAGTTCTTCTTCTAAATTGAACCGAACCGGAAATCGAGCCCGGGACCCTTTGTGTTCAAGGCAAACTACCGCGCCACTACATAATCGGGCGCCTATTGAGCCATATGCCAAAGCATCCAAAGAAAACTCTAGGTTCGATTAAAATACAACATGGCCGCCGCGAGTGCAGGGTAAACGCACCAGTCGCCGTCACAAAGGCGCCCGCAAACACAAAAGGCACCGAGTGGAGCGGAGGACGCATCGCAACTAGTACTTGATTGTGTCACCACAAACTTCAAAAGAACAGAAAATAACAGTAAATTACCGAAATTACATCAGTATTCGAGATTGGACGTTTGTATTTGGAATGCAGTGTCATATATATTACAGGTTGTTAATTTAAACGTGGGACATTATTTTACTAGTTGTTCTTCTTCCATTCAAACAGCTGAAACAGCTGTTTTTTTTTTATTTTGTATAGAGCCACCTTTAGAAACACAAAGGGAATTATTTTTTGTGATTAATTTACTAACTAAAGCAGACATATATTTTTTATTTTACCTACCTCCTATTGCCTTCGGTTACCAAACCTAGGCGGATCGTGGCATCGGGTATGGTACTTATGGGATTACTAAAATCCATTGGTTTTTCTAAACAAAAGAGAAATTTTGCTGTTTATTTAAACGGTTTTTCGGATTTAAACATAAGAGGTAGCTTTAGATTGGTCTTAATTGAAGGTGTGAATTAGTAGGTGCTTGTATATAATACTCGTAGAAAACAAGATGAGTGACGTAGGTAGCAAATAATTGCAGTCGGACTGCCGGAGGCATCAGTTTCGTGTTTTTCTTGCTGTGACTCCTGCTACTATATGCCCGCCTTCAACTGGAATTATTTAGCACCTACGTCATCTCGTTTTAATCTTTCTAGTTTGCTTTAAAAGAAATCGAGTTTTTTTTCTCTACACTGTGAATACAGTGATCAGCTAGTCATAGATAACAACAACTTTTAGTATGCGAGTAACATCGAAATCGGTAATTTTTATTTAGATGCTCCATAAAGTCTAACGCGCTACCTCAATAATAATTTATGGAGCAACAAAAAAAAATTTACTTTAATTACTTAAATTTATTTAAGTTACTCCCGTAGTAAAAGTTGTTGTATAATGAGCAGCTGACCATGTAGTTTCAAGGAGTGTCCTATTCTTTTGCCAATCTTTTGCCGATATTTTGTGAGAAAGCAGTAGTTTTTTTTAGGGATGACAAGTTAGCATTTGACTTCAATCTCGTCTGTACATTTACTCTGACTTTGTTGCATTCTTGTACCGAATAGAACAGTTTTTTCGTGGTCGTGAAAAGCACTCAGCAACCTGGTTACCAGTGGCTCGCCAAAGTCTAGTTCGTTGCTCGGTAGGTTGCACCACGCGTAGGAGAGTTAGCTTATATTAATTTTGTTCGTTTTGCACATACTCACTTCCAATAATTCAAAGCTCCCTAAACTACACTGGCAAATTGCTTTTCCTAGTCGTATAGCCAACCTTACGGAAGATCTTAAACCACATCCTGTTTAAAGATGTTTCTAGAATTATTAACTAAGATTAGACATAATAAATTCCAAGTTTCACTTGCAAGGGATTAGGGTAGCGTGTTCCGGTCCGAAACCCTTGGGATGTGTTATTGTTTGGCCTCATAGACGGACAAATCCAATTTGGTTATAGTTGCCGAGGCAAATATAGCGATATTAATAACTTAGTAGCAAATCATTTCAGTAATCAAATTAACGGGACACTTGTATTTGTTGTGTTGAGTTATTTAATTGGAATTTATATATAATTATATATTAAAGTATGTGTAGATACTTGTCCTTTTTCTAAGACAATACAAAATTAGATGTTTATTATTTTTCATTGAACCGTGTTTGCGACTGTCTTTGATATCTTTTTTTTTAATACTCTTTAATTTTCGCTGCTTCATTTTATCTAGTAGTATAGCGGCAATTCCATCAATCTAATAGGTAATAAGGAAATAATGTATTTCCTTAAAATTACGTAACAGGCTACTTTTGATCGCGAAAACAAATTGTATGCTCCATGGAAGGTGCAACATTGGCAGGCCTCCCACGCGGAGGACTGACTACCTAGTCAAGGTTGCGAGTAGCCGCTTAAGGAAGGAGGCATGGACATATTGGACATGGGGATAGCACTAGACTTCCAAAGGCTGATAATGATGATGTTTAAAAGGCATGCTTAAAGTCCCTCTACATTCTGCCATGCAAAACTAATAAATATACACTCACAACATATATATTTTATAGGTAACGGTTAGATTCTGGTAATACTGTTCTATACCTACGTATATTTCCCGCGTTTGAAGTCCCACTAAATTCCGCGATATGGCAAAAATCCCCGAGCGGCGACTAAAATCTTTGCGCATAGTTCCAGTCGCCACAAATCCGCCGCGACCTTTGTCACTGTCCGTATGAGCATTCTGAGGTCAGTCCCTTAATACGAGATACACTCAAAGCATAACTGACGAGCTGGTTTCTTTGATTTCTCAAAGCAATGCCATTGAAGGGAGTAAAATTTTCCAAATAATATTCTATTTTAGAACCATGTAAGCTTAAATATATCATTGTTTTGTCACTTTCGGTATAGAATCATTGTTAAAAGTGTTTTAATGTTGTAAAAATTGTGTAGAAACCAAAACTACTTACTCATAATAATTGGGTGTACCTACTATACGTATTTGTGTGGTGCTGTTAAACATCAAATCTTAACATTACAATTTGAAAATGTAATCGCATAACGCTTCATATTGAAATCGTCTATGATGATTTTTGCATGAAAATTAAACGACACGTAAAGTCAATTTGCTGAATTGGTAGAAAATAAAGCTTTCATTAGAATTATTCACTGAGCGCTTTAGGCCTACTGGACATCGACTACAAACAACATTGGAAGTAAGAAAGAACAGTTACAAAAAGAATAATCTGCCAAATAGACAAACCCTTTGCATTTTTTCAGTGCCTAGACCAGGGTTACATTTTGAAACGCATACTGTTGATTGTCATAATCGGCCGTCCAGTTCTACGTGCTATGCCACTTTAGCTTGCTAATCCGTTGGGCTATGTCAGCGACTTTTGTTCGCTTACGGATCTCCTCGCCGTTCGTTTACGGATGCCTGCTTGCTTGTCCGATGCATGCTGCTTGCCTGAGTATGTGCTTATTGCTAAATTATGATAAATAAGTATTATACCTTAAGAATTTAGAAATTTTATAACTTGTTTATGTATGTCTTTTGAATATTATGGCAAACAAAAATTATGGCTTTTGTTACTTATGCTTATATAGAATAGAATATAATAGTTTGTTTGCGTTTAAACAGGGTACACTGAAAGTTTTACAATTTGTTGATTGATGTTAGGCTTTTCTATGTTTATGCCTTAGAGATTTTGGCCATATAATTTTATGCGTTATGAAGTTATCCTATAAGTAAAGAATTATGGCAAGTGACGATTATGGCCATTAATGTTATGCATTGTCATTTAATGATGAAGCACGACGTTACGAGTTTCTATAGGTAACCGAAGTCCGTACACAGTCTATATATTATCTATAGCCTTATCACGACTTATTCATATAATATTTATAGGTTTACCCTAAGTTTGCACAAGTTTTTTTAGTTCTTTCAACAATCACGTGAATCCTAACCCTAGAAGTCAAGTAGCCAAACCCACACGTCACGTTTTCTAGGTAGAGGTAGAGGTAGACTACATACTCAATATCGAAAGGGTTTAATGAAAACGAACCGATACTAATAGTGCACCTTCCTGAGATAGAGATCTTTAATAACGCAGGAGTGGATGAAACATTAAAATGAGCCGGCGGAAGCCGCTCCCAGGGAGGGCCCAAATTGGAAGTTATATGTCCCATACATACATATAGTACTCTTTGCTATGAGATTAAAATTTGGCAAGATTAGGTACACTTGTTACTTACCTTTGAAGAAATGTACAAATCTGAATAACGAAACTCTTTACAATATAACTATCAGTACAGTATGTAGAACAGGCAATCGTACGGGGTGTGCGTGGTGATCAAACCTGAATAATCGATGGTTGTTGCTTCGGACAGTGGTCGAGAAAGATGTGTAGAAAATACAATAGGCTAGTTTTCTGGGTCAAAAAAACATTAATCTATTTAGTCCGTCGGTTAGATTATCAAAAAATATTGGACTTTTATTTTGTCTTTTGTCAATCAAACAAAAAGTGACGAAGATAAAGCGCATCAAAGTTTGGGAATGACGTCACGCCTTGCTAAAAAGTGTCGCAGGGCGTGACGTTACGCGAAACTTTAACGGGGTATATCTACATCATTTTTTGTTAGATTGAGAAAAGAAAAAATACTTACGTGTCCAATATTTTCTGTTAATCCAACTGACGGATTAATTCGTTTTTTTAGGAAACTAGCCTATTGCGCGGGACAAGACGCGAGTTTCGATCGCGCCCGATTCTAAATATACTGCAAATACTAACCACAGACAGAATGCCTTTTTAATTCGTAGTTATTGTAGTTTTTCTAAACTGTCTATTGATATTGATCTGTTCTTCACCAGCATTTATTATTATTTTTAAGTTAATATTGTTCATTTCTTAGTTGCCTCACTTAGACTTATCCGTACCTGTCTGGTTACTCATATGTGGAGATTTGTAATATGTATTGAACCACAGTATATTGTACTAGTTTACCGTATTATTGAAACTGTAAATCGTTCTAAAATAAATAAATAAATAAATACTCGGCAAACGTGAAAGTTGAGACGCGGATGAGACGAGCCTGAGTGCTTACCAAGATTTCCTTTAGCCGTAGTATAACTTCAGCCTTGTTTTGTTTTTTACTGTATATCATTGTTATTTTTATATCAAAGTCTACCTTTGCAGAAGAAACAAAATAAGATTTAAGTAATAAACCATAAAATCATAGCCCCCTGAACTGCATATTATTATACAACTGTTAATATAGCAAACTACGTTTCGATTGCCGAGCCTAAGCGTGTTTGTAGGGTAACTGCCGACTGTCGAAACCTTAGACGACGTTAACTAGGCAATCTAATGCAATCTGGATCTTTATCCGGACTAATACAGACGTTTATTTGAATGATGATGCTCTTGTCGCCCCTAACTGTCGGTTTTAGACTTTACCTACTAGTTTGATAAAACTAGTATGAAAATATTATCATAAATGTATAGTAATTTTAATTAAAATGTATTACAATAACGACAAAAAATAACCGTAGTCTTTCTTTTATGATGCATTTAATCTCACCTCCCATTTATCATGTAGCAATAGGTTACCTTTTAAAGTCCAGGAGCTGTTTGCATTAATGTGTAATAGACAGTTCTTCAAGCATAGACTGTAATGAAGCGATTAATTTTTTAATCGCACGTCATTAGCATGTTGCACTCAACAACAATCATGTAGCAGGCGATTAGATCACGTAGGTCTTGCTTAATTTTTAGACATTCTTGTAACTATCTTTAGGACTTCAGAAAGCAAGTAAAGTTGTCAGGTACTTGAGTAAGTGTAGGAGTGTGGCCTAAGCCTGAATTAAAAATTCCGTTTTTGTTATTTGGTGTTCTTATTTAGAATTGGCACTACATATAATCACATTAAGTTTCCTGATTGTATGTATTACGATAGAGAATTTTACTAGTAGGCCCTTCAAGTGCCCGTGTGGACCCGAATTCCTTTCCCACCATCACCTGTCTTCATCATCAGATTAGCTCGATTGTATCAAATTATTGTATTAACATCCGGATGTACAACTTACAAAGGTTCAAATCGATACGACAATCAGAAGTAGCTCAAACTTGGCTTCCAAGATTTAATTACATAGAGTTACTAGTAAAGCCAATATAATTCTAAAAGTCTTGCTAATATAAAACGTAATAGTTTATTTATTTATAGCACGTACTTCAAGAAGTCTTAGAATATCATATAACTTTGAGTTTGCTCAGTTTTTTTACAGAAATAGGACATTAGAATATTGTAGTAATATACAATTAATGAGGTAATGAAATAACTAGCAGTTACGCCTCCTTTAATTTCATAAGCTTTCAGATCATTACCTACTGTCCGTATTAACACATTACCTGCAACATTTGTTCAATAAGACTCGTTCAATAGCTTGACCTTACCATAGCGTAAAGTCTTGTTGTTTCTGAATGCATTTAAACTAGTACATAATGTCTAGTTTTTTTCTAAGGATATACTAAACTAATTGACAGGCTAAATTACTCGTGACCACTTCTTATCTACAATCAAAGTCTTACTGTAAAGTTTTTCATGTGGCGCGATATAAATAGATTTTCAGTAATTTTAATCTGTATTGTTCCGAGGAGAAATTGTTTTTCTGAGCATAACAATATTATGTGTATCATACTATTTGACAGTTTAAAAGAAGTAATATTAGTTAGTTGGCACAAATCTTCCCTAAACATAGTTACCAATCCATTTAACTAATTAATCATAAAAAAAATTGCAGTTAATCTTAATTGCTTTTAGAGAAATGTACGAATATGTAACAAAACCACATTCTATTTTTAAAAAGCCGATTTGGATAGTACTTGCAAATATATTGAAGACTGACTGATGTTCTACATTGATGCATCCTACTAAGGATCTGATCGAGGTGACACTGATGCTTAAGCCAATAATTACTTGGCTAATGCGCCCACACATCGTCCAGTGAGTTTTTGCCCTCCGGCTGTACTCAATCGAGTTATCGTGCTGCCATCCAAGCAGTAAATTAAGAATTAACACGGAAACTGATTATTTTAAAACATGCATCGGGATACCCTTTCTAACGAAGTTTTGCTCGATTGGCAGTCTAAGAGCCAGGGCTATGTGGACATGGCAATAGCAGCGTGTCCAAAAAATAAAAACATTAAATTTGATTCAAATTCTATTTTATTAACTAATTATTTTTAATAAGTTGGTGCCCATATTTTTACTATCTGAGTTTAGTGACTATGAAATATAAAATTATTTGATAGTAGAAGTATGAAATTAAAACAAAACATATTTTTGTTTTATTCAATAAAATTCTACATATATTGGTTAACAGAATTCTTCATAATAAATCTTCTGTTAATATAATAATAATAATAAAAAGTTTTTCACAATCACACCAATCTAGCCCTAAACTAAGCAAAGCTTGTATGCAGCTCGTAGCTATGGCGACTAGATAACGGATAAACATGCTTAAATACTTTTATAAACATCCATGACTTAGGTACACATTCTCGTGATCATCACACAACATTTGCCCCTTGCGGGAGCGCGACCACTACACCATACGGTCGTCAATGATTGAACATTTTGAATAATAGCCGCGCAAAAATTAAAGATGGAATCGCATGGCCATATAACATATCAATAACACTTCGATAGCGAGTAGCTACAATGCACATTTGAGATACACTAAATTAACGTAAATGAACGATAATGATAAAGATATATTTATTTACAAAAACATGAACATGAAACGTTTTGATAACTGTCATGAATAAATAAAATGCTTTTCGATTTTTCTGGAAAATGTACAATTTACGTCATGTTGTTTGTTATTTTATTTTAGTCGTCTTGAGTCGAAAACGGGGACCGCAGTTTTAATATCGGTCTATTAGAACTGCGGCCCAGTTACTGGGACCACGACATACTGTATCTCGTAGTCTATGTATCTACTTTCTATGTGCGTAGTGTCTGACACACGGGTTTTCACGTGACACTATGGTCGTAGTACAAACTCACATGATTTTATAAGTTCATCAAAGTATTACGAAATCAATAATTACTGCTAATGATTATTTATTTATCATTTAAATGACTACCCATTGACCGGAAGCGCATAATCGGCCACTTAGCTGATTACAAAAAAAATCCTCATCTTTATAGAATTGAAAAGCATAAAAATATATATATCCTATAATAAATAAATAAATATTGGACAACATACATTGCACTGATCCTATGATAAGTATATAGCTTAAGCACTTTAGTTACAGAAATCAGACACAACAACGGTACTACAACACCAAGACCCGAGACAATGTATAAAAGCTTATTCGATATAAATCATTTTAAAAAGATATGTCAATTTATTTGAAATGTAACATATTCTTTATAATTCACTTGGATGTGACACGTTAAGTTACGAAAACTAGAAACATGTGACAAACTATCATGTCAAACGTTCTCAACCTCCGCGTCATGCATTTGCTTTGACCCAAATAATTACTATCTATGTACATTAAAGGAATCAACTTGACATTTATATTTCTTATATAAAAATACCATCCCTAAGACCAATACCTACTAGGTATTGTTATTAAATTGTATTAAAAGGTAAAGTTTGTTTAGATGTAGGAGGTAATCTATAACAACTTATTCGGTTTTTCATTGAGTAACTTTTATTTGAAGAATATTTTTGACATTTGACAGTTTTCGTATAGAAAACGTCTATTTCATTTGTCGATTAAAGTTATCTGGCAACTGAAAAATCGGCCCTTAAATAATTATTTGACCAATTCATTATTAAACCCTGCGGATGAACAAAGGCTACTTTCTATCCCGAAAAATGAACATTTCATGAGGAATGCCATAAAGATGTAAATATAGATGGCGGTAGTTAACGTAGATGTCGCTTTTCAGTTACCAAGAAAGTATGTTAAAATATTAATATTTTAGGTACTAACCGTATTCGGCCGCGGGCACAGCTATTTTCTATACAGCACAAATGTACCAATACATTCTACTCATAAATTGCAAAGGAACACAACAGAATAGAGGGAAGAAAACCTTGAGAGTCCCGGCCTAAATAGTATCGTGACAAAAATCCATGCCTCACTCGCCCGGATCAGCCGCAATGAAATCCAATTACGCGCAAAAAACCATTAGTTTCCCGGCCAAGTTGCGTCTTTTCCTATTCCTTCGCCGGTCAGGGCGGGATGTTTTGTTTGCGACCTCATTTTTATCTGACTGTCCGCATGGTAGAGTGGTAATATGATTTTATTATATGACCTGGATTCTGCAGATTTAACTCATAAAGTTAAACAATAGGTGCTTGAAATGTGATTTAGAAATTTTTATCGTATCTGTGTCTAATCTGCAAGACACAGGCCATGCTACGAATTAATATTTATTACAGAGCTCTACTGGTATTAGTTTGAGCCTCAACTGTGTAACATTTGAATAGTCGCTGGTTCTACTTAAAAATTCATTTAATTAAACAGAATTGAAACTGTATTCTCATAGTAAAAAATATTAACAGTGACATTTAACACATATTGACTCCATTACAAGGAACGGAAGTGAGAAATAAACAAATAGACTATGAATTTGCCTCAGATAAACTATTTTATTTTATTTTATTAAGGACGATAAACAATTGTACAATTTAGAACAAATTGTTTTACATTAATGTTAAGTTACTTATTAGAAGTTTGTTATGATTAAGTATATGTTATAATTGAGATTTGCAGAACACTCTTTAATATTTACTTAGATAGAGAAGATAAGTAAGTAGTTAGAATTGTCACATCTAGAACAAATATATATTGGGATCAATGAACAGGTATTTAAGGTCATTGTAGGTTTGTATGTACCATTACTTTACTAAAATCACATACAAGTTTGAACAAAATCATATCCATATCCAGATCGCTTATCAAAGTAAAAAAACAACTACAACTATGTATTGTAGTTTTTTTATGTCGAGCCAATTGCTGTGGCTGATAATACACTGAGATATTCCTACCTGGATAGCTTCCGCAGACGAGCCTATTACATAAATGTCGGTTTAATTGCAGCAGCTCCAGGTCGAAGACATTATAACATCTCATTATCATTGGAACTGCGTATATATGCAAAACTTCAATCTGATACCGAGAAGATAAGTGGAGAGTACTAATTTTCCTATAAACATTAAAAAATACGAGAAATGAAAGACAAGAAGAAGAAAGAGTAATCGACTTCATAATATTATTGGCCAGCCCTCAGGCCAAACTAATAATACAATTCCTATTTATACAATTTCCAACCTTTTACATTTCCCTTCAATAAACTTTTATTAATTGTTGATCATCCTTATTATATTACTATTACGCGAATTATTAAATAATTTATTTCTGTTTTTCTTTTCCCAAGCTGCTAACAAGCAATATAATGGAAAGTAGCTAAATTAAAGTTGAATTAAACCCTAAAAATGCAATTTGAAGCGTAGTTACCTATTGATGTGTTGTTCTTTTTGCAAACGTTAATAAAATTATTGAATTTCGCAATTTAATATTGGCGCGCTCGCTCACTGCTGGCCATAATTACCAATGCGGGCCCAATTCATCATTCTTTATTACACGCACAAAATTCCATGTAAATTTCATGCACCGCCGATGTACAACGCGAATGAGTTTCGATATATCGCAGAGATCTCGTTTTTTGTTTCTTTTAGTTTACAAATATACATTTATTAATGACATCACCAGCCGATCGATTTTTATAAAATAGAAGGAAAACAACATAATGGCGAACACGGAACAACCCTCATTCTTCGTTTTATACGCCTCCTAACCAAAGCGTATGGAAATGTAATAACAAAAAGTGAACACTTTTTGCCAATAAACAGTCCAAGCTCTGATTTTACTTATTGTAAGAACTTATTTAGGAACGCCGTCGGTGCAAAAACCGTTTTTTGTTTTTAAATTACCAGTAGACCATAATTTTTGATAATCAGCAAAGGATAGCGTTCCTAAATATTCGTGGAATATTCATTTAAATACTACGTTAATACTTATAAATAATTTTGTAGACAAGCCTTAAAAAAATAAAAAATAAACGTGGATTAACCAATAATTTTGCCATCTAAAATTCTAGCACAGTGAATATTGTCACAATCAGATTAAGTACCAATCCAAGTAGAGCAAGCATAAATTATATCCACAAACGACATCCAACACGTTGAAATAACTCCCCGACCGCCCGAAAATCAATGTTTATACTCCACATTTTTCCCGCCAAAATGACTTTCAAAATCATTGTGTCGCATAAACAACGCTTTCCCCGACTGAAAATGTCATTAATGCCTGAGTGAAACTGGGGTCTAATCTCGTCACTGCGAGCTTATTACATTTATACAACGGAGTAATCTTCGAATAAAGTTTTCAATGGAAACTGTTGAATCATTGAGGATCGCGAACCCTTGCTTGCTGAAAGAACTGTTCGGCGGAGTGAACGGCGCGGTAATACTGCGACAACGAAATAATATTGTATTATGCTTTTATTGGGTCACTATTCAGTAATATTATTTCTAAGTTAAATAATGTATACGCGGTCAAATTAAATCACAGTTACTGCTTAAAACCGATTATGTCTTCAATACCTATTACTTTATTTATGAGATGGTAAGATACCAGTTCCGTCTTCTTCTCCTTTTTCTTTGCTATCTTACTTTATTTGGGGTCGGCCTTCCTCGTTCTTAAGCCAGGACGATCTGTCCTCTAAAATTGCTGTGCAGTAGGTAGGTAAAAACTGGAAACAGAAAGCTTAAAACCAAATAATTATCTGATGCAAAGTGGCTGTTATTGTCCTTTAGTATAGCAAATCAAAAATTATCAGAATTTCGGGAAATTTTAATAACTAATGTATGTATCCATGTAACCCTTAAAATAATTTTTTTTTATTTCGCTTTAAATTTACCCGAAAACAGTATTACTCTAACGTTCACCATCGGCTTAATGTCTTTAAGAATCCGGTTCGACGATGAGTTGGCACCAACTCAAATCTCCTATTTACTACTACTTTTTCAAATTTAAACGAAACACTACAGTTATTTATTTATTTATTTAATAGGAGCAACCAACAAATCTTACACCAATGAATTTCAAATTTGGGGAGTGTGTTGGAAAATATATCTATACTTGATTTCTTCTGTAACTTATTATATTGTCGTTGAAGCCTGTTCATGACAGAGTAATGGCCGAGACTGCTTTTAGATCCCCTGGTAATGAAAGGAGCATATCTACCTTGTCTCGGGATTTTGTAGGGTATAATAAAATCAAGCTGTTCCAAGAGCCATGGGCAGTCCAGACCACCCCTTACAATCCTAAACAAAAACATGTGATCCAACAACAATCTTCTGTTTTTTAAACTGAGCATCTTAAACCTTGAAAGCCTGTCAGTGTACGAAGGCAATTGCCTAGCTAGACCAGATTGGAATGAGAATGAGTTATAAATTCCTCGTACATTTGACAGCGTACAGAAAAAATATATATTTAAACTTATCCTTGTTTTTTGTTGATACTGTGTTTTTACTACTGTGTGAATATTTTGCTGTTTAATATATACGAATTTTCATTATATTTTTCTCAGGAATTAAGGATTACCTTTATTTTTTTATTTCCTTTCCAATTCTTAGTAACCTAAACAAGTAGAATTTTTAAACAAATATCTTGTACAAAGCCCAATAAGTATAAAAGTGTTTAAACTTATGTAACAGAAAAGCAAGAAAATGCTATTTGTCATAATCCGGTGCTCTTCAAAAGATTATTCACATAACTTTAAATAAAGGCACACAATTTATACTAGCATGTAATACCCGAAAAGCGATATAAACGGTCTCCGCATCGCTTTCCACTTTCCTTCGGGTCCGCGATCCGCCTCAAACCGCAGTGTCATTGCATCGCAATAACCAATTGTGAACGTATTACGTGTCCTATCACAAAGCCCCGAGCTTTTTTATCAAAGCACTATCGGTATCTAGATGTGACTTTCGTAGAGTTGAGGCAGAAACTTTAAAAAATCTATTTATTTGTAAACAGACAGGGTGATTGTAGATACTTTCGTAGTGTAATTAGCTGTTACACAAAATTGATTTGCTAGTGCTAAAAAATTAGTAGGTATACACACCTTCTACGCGTAACTACTTAGGCCTACGTGCATAATCTTTCGAAATCAGAATTAAACTAAATCTGATTAAAAAGATCATTCTATTCTATAACTGTTACTTTGATTAGAGAAAGAATGATGTTTAACACTCGGTAGGTAAAATCTAGAATAAAAAAGGTTCTGTTAGTGGGTTTTAAACGTGGGACTGCATTATTTTGAAGAAGCCAAATCTAGTAACTTTCTCTGTTCTGGGCGGATTTTTTATTACTTTGACTGTGATGCGACAAAGTCGTTTTTGCGCAAACATATCGGCGACAATGGGAAACGGGGCCTTTGTATTTTTTAGTTTGATTGATGATTTTAATTTCCTATTCGCCTCGTCGATTCCGTGTGATACTGGAACGTAATAAGAATGGTTTGGCGGAAATTCGACTGGTGAATCGCATAGAGCTTAAGATGAATTTAAAAAACATCAGAACACCAAAAATGAAGAGCACATTATATTTATTTGCAAGTAAGAAGGGTGTAAAAGAATTTTAAAATATACCTAAATCAAAAGTTAGATAAAATTAGTAAGGTAAGGTTACAGAAATATGTACCTACTTAAATATTATTGTAGAGTCTGAGCATGCGTTTTCTGCGCCCTGGTTACATAAGCACTTAAAAGAAAGAAGTATTCTAATGACAAACCCTAACAAAATTTATGCTTTTATGTTATTGAAGTTTGGTTTTAGTTATTTAATTGGGTTTTATTTAAAAGTTCCTAATAAGTACACCATTTTTTTGTTGAATTTTGATAATGATAGTTGATACTTTTTTACTGAACCCGCAGTCCCGCGTGACTGACCTCCCCCAGTCCCGACTGTGTGGCTAGCATTTGGGTGCAAGATTGCAGTCCCTAGGTAAACCTACCAAGCCTTATAATTTTATTGAATAAATTCTTAAGTTCTACAGGGTTACATTTCAAAGTGGTGCAAAATTTTAAAAATAAGGTCTAGAGAACAATATTAAAACATTAATTTATCGTAATTAATTTCAGTCGTAGTATTTCTGGAGTAAAACATACTTAATAATTTCTGAAAAAAAAAAGAGAACGCGAGATGCCCATTATTCATCAGAGACCACAGGCATACGCCGACGCCGCTCCAACAAGAACCTCATGCAGTGCACATACGGTGCAATTTATATTTAATTTTTCAAATGCAGAATGAAGAATTAAAAATGATAAAAAATTAGCTTGTTTTTTACGTAGATCGATTACTGATTCTGAGTGGTCCCTGAAAAATTGGTACTGCCATGAAATGTAACCCTGTATAATTAGGTCGTTACGCCGCGGTACGGTAACAGTTTGTTACGAGGTTGTGAAACTAAACTCTACTTACCTACTTATTTGACTCGCAAACCGTTACGTTAGTTACGATTACAGTTCTCACTAAGTTTTACCATGACCGGAATAACAACAAAATCTACTTTGTATCCTTGAAAAAGGGCGACAGTTCCTGAAGAATGCAAGGTAATATCAGTGTTTCTGTGACAAATATCTATTCAACGCGGGCGGAGTCGCAGGAAATTGCTAGAACTAAATAAAATAGTCAAACGCTAGACCGCAGCGCGCGGATGTGACAGCGCGATTTAAATATGGCGCCGGCGTCATCCCGCGGGTGACGTTGCGACCGTCCATTTATCACCCCTAAGCCTCCGTCGATATTATGATCAATGCCATTCGCCCGCTATCGTGTCTCATTTCGTGCGGTCAAAGAAATTGTGCACCCATGGCAGAATGTGTCTGAGAAAAATATGGAAATTGATTACACAAAGCTATTAATAAATAGTTTAATGCTATTTAACTGCCCACTTTTAGTGCCTTCCGTGCCATAGGCAGTTTTTAAGATGCATACTCAAACACCGCCTTATTATTACCTCTCGCTTAATCTATCTGACTGGCCCCATGGTTGACTGGTAGTTTTTCTTAGCATTGACAGAACAGAACAGGACAGAAAGGATCGAGTATAAATGTCGGACACATTTATACTCGATCCTTTCTGTCCGTTTGCATGATAAGATATTGCTATTTAAAGTATTCAAATAAATTTCAAGCAGTTTATATATCCACCAGTGAACCAATTTTACAATGATGGTTCTTTCTAATACTTACTACAAAATTTTATTGAACTACTAATTTTATAGAATACCATTTCTATATATTTTGGTAACTCATAAATCTTGTTATTGTCATCTCTTTGCAGTGACTTGTTATATGCAGTGACTATAATTTAGGATGATCATTAGAAATAGCAAGATTTTAAGAAATGCCAAGATACGTAATACGGCGCTAGATTCGCCGCCTTGCTCACTTTGTATTCCCAAGTCGCCACCTGGGGCAGTGGCTTCATACCAAAATGCCTTTACGTTTCACTTCCGCAGGTGCTGCCGACTTTCAATACCACATTTTTAATTATAAGCCTAGTAGGATGAATCCTATTTCTTACGATTACACACATCGTCAATGTCATTTAAGTTTTTAATTTTTAATAAAAAAAGAATCGGTCAAAACTGACTCGATTTTTTATTTTACTGAGTACTTATGCATTCTAATCACATCAAGTTTGATGATGAAGAACGTAGATTTAACTTTAGACCTCGTACTAGAAATAATTTTAAACTGCCAATTTTAGACCCAAAAACACTTTGTTCCGTGTTATTGTTTCGGAAATTTTTCTTTAATTGTGTGTAACTTTGCTTCTGCCAGAAAAATATGTAATAAATAGTTTTGATGAGTATTGCGAGATGGGTATCTTTAAGTTTAAGTTTCAAAATAATTATGAAGGGACACTACATTTTAATTGACGTAGTCACTTTGCTTTAGGAAGGAAATCAAATTAATTTTGAATCAGGTAGGTAGAGCATAATTGTTATCGAATTATTTGTGGTTTTTCGCAGCACGATTGATATGTTCAATTGTTTCTTCGAGACAATCACGATTGGTGTAGTTAGTATTGTCTGGCGCATTTTATTTATTATTAGTCAATCCTTGACCTTACATATGGCATATTCTATGAAAGTAAATTTCTGATCATAGCGTCAAAAGAATACCAAAATTCAAGATCTGGGCCTAGTTTTTCAAACAGCTTGTATGTTCGTTCAATAAGTCTTTTGGAGAACATACTTTGAGCCTTGGTTTAATTTTACGTATCGAAGCTTTAAAGTTTTGTTTTGAATTTATATCTAAATACCAAAAAGTTTTAAAAAATACTCCATATTCTAAAAAATACTGCAACAGCATTGTTTAAGCTTCGACATTTTAGACAAAAAAGACAAAGCCAAGATGTAATTATGGGGACGTCGGGTAACGAGCCCGACATCGCTAGACATGTCCAGCAACATTTGTCATTTGTCAACGTTTGTTTGTCATTTGTGATATTTGTAATAGTTTCAAACAGTCAGCGCTCCATCATTCAGTCGGAGGAAACTTGTGGTGTGATAAAAAACACTGCTATTTGTCATACTATAACACTTTGTGATATTGGGCGAGTTCTTACTTTGTTAGATGTAGGTGCGTCGATGTATATCGTTAGATATAAATTCTAATGAAAATTGTGTACACCTGCACCTTGATCCCTTTCAAATTGCAGTAGGTAATAATTAGCTTATTTTATTTAAATAATAATTACTTAACGAATAATTATCAAGTAAGTAGGTACTGTTCGTTCTTACAGATTATTTCATTCTGGAATTAATGATATGCACTAATTAATATTGGGACTTCTTTCCTTTATGAAGAAAACTATATAAGAAAAGTGGCATTGACCATCGTGAAGCTGCAACTGCAAATCCCGAAACCGTTGTAATGTAATTTTTTATTATATCATATTATATCGGAAGAAGAAGTTCTAAGTGTTGTAACCCACAACACCTTGATTTATCTATTTTATTTGTGTTTAATATTGACATTGTTAATTTAATTTTATATGGTTTTTATTAAATTTTTGACATTGCCTGATACTTGACATTTTTAAATTTATTCTTTGTCTTTGTCTTTGTTTAATGGATATTATTCAGTCATTCGTTAACCTCAGTCAATTTCTAAATATTTGCATGCCAGCTTGTGGCTAATTGTGCGATCTTTTGACAAAGACAAATTACTTTGTACCATCTTAACATGTACCACTTTTCGAGCAAATAAATAAATTTGAATTTGAATTTAGCTAATTTTGGAAATTCGATTACACTTTATCCGACCTAAATTCATAGCTATATTTATATCCGTTCATCCGGTTACTTATCAAAGCTACAATGTAACAAAGACGCACTCGTCTTCGAGTGCCGCGCGGCCGGGAGCCGTTGCCGGAGCCGGGACAAAAGAGTGGGAACGGGAACCGAAGTGAGAGCTCCTCGACGAGAGATCCCTATAGATTACTCAAGTGCTATCGACGAGATCTGCGTGATCAATTCATATCGGCACGGACTACTCCTTGTTTCAGCCTATAAAACTGCCCAAATCTGCTCCTTTTTTGTCGGTACTTATATTTATAGAAAATTTTAGTAATTTGTAACCTACATTAGAATCAAATTAAAATAAATTCATTTATTTACTAATAAACCTTCTTACTATTTTGACCTGTTTTTGACACAGATATAATTTTTTTGTTGTGTTATTTTTTTCTACTCAAAAAGAGGACTGCGAGTCTTCCTCTGGCTAGCTTCAAGGACAAGTCCGACTTGTTTTTTTTTAAAATATACGATGTTATTATTTTTGCATAAATAATGATAAACACCAATTAAAAAAATGTCTCAACTAGTTTAAAGATGTCCTTTTTGTTTGACCGCAATGACGTTCACAATTCAGGATCCTACACATTTTTATAATGCAAAGCTACACACAAAAGTTTGCTTACTCAGAAACGTATAAGGCGTTAAGTATCTTAGCTTAGCTTAGCTTAAAAATTTGTATTTTTTTTACAAATGCCCGTTTGAAGAAGTTGTATTTCATCAAAAAATAAAATGCTCGCAGCTTTTGCAATAAATTATAAATATAAACCGCTTCAATCTTACTTTTGAAACTAATTCACACTCAATTATTCACCTTCCCCCCGGTACCACTTGAAAAAAAATCCAATCAGCATAACTCGTCACTTTAATATCGATCCCCAATTTGCGAGCACTTATCAAATCGCTTTATGCATAGATATAAAGTAAAAATCAAGCCGCGATTCGGCAGTGATTACAAGGGATTTTGTGTCTTATTGCTTGGAACGCAATAATATATTTCGGTTATTGTCGTGTGGGTATCTTTGCAGAAATACGGTGCTGAGTGGTTTACTTAGAGTTTAAAATATTCATAGCTTGTACTGGATCGTATTTAAATATTGTCACGCTGCGTCACTGACGTTTGTCGATAAAACGTATTGAGTGGAAAAGGCTGAGTCGGGTGGTGCGGTCGGGTGACTGTGGAGTGGAACTGGCGGATACGAAATAAATCTAGCAAAATTTGTCTGTGTAGTTACTTGTGTAATTAATACCTCAGGAGATGAAAATATAATGCATTCACAGAATTTTAAGTCGTCAAACTTTAATACAGTTTAACACAGTTAAAAATATAAGATCCTTTTTTATAAGGTAACTTCATTATGGGGGTTATTCTAGGTAGGTAGGGTTATTCTATTGCTCAAATACAAAGTTGTATAGTTGTATCTTTATGTAACCAAAATAAACATTGCGAAGAAATTGCACTTCCCCATACTACGTAAATAGCTAATCAGCTGTTACTACCCGTATGGGAAAATTAAACTTTTTTGGTGATATAAATCTTGCTCCCCTCATAAAAGTTACTTTATTTAAGAAGAAGAATCTAACCTATCCTAAAAGGAAGTTAAAATAGAACCATAATAAAAAGAAAAGATTTTTGTAGATGACTTTTCTGAAATATTTGAAACATGAAAATTGTTACACGTAAAAAAATAAAACAAAATTTAAAAGTCTCCCATGTAATTCTCCAAAAAATAGCTCTATATTAAAAAGCTTGAATGTACATATCATACACCTTACTTCTTTGGTACATAACGTTGGTTACCAAACAACAAAAAAATTCTAAGCCACTTCATGCGGCCTCAGCTTTGCTTGCTCAAATATCAGAGTGTAGATCATTTTCCTCGGAGAAGCTCTCATTGTCGCCCCTGCCGCGACGCCGAGGCGTTAGCAGTAGGCGGGGAGGCGATACTAAGCACCGTGTATTCGAGCCATAAAAAATAATGGATCTGCGAATCGTCGAGATATGCACGGAAATATGGAGAGAGGTGAGCGCACGAAAAATCGTAATGGCATCGCGAAAATGGGGATTAGAAAGCGATCGACTCGAATCGATCCGGCAAACATCGCCGTCTCGGAATGTGCTTATGTTTTAAGAGATAAGCGCCAGATGTTTATTTAGGGGTAGATGCAGATTTGGCACTTAGTAGTCGTCCTTTGATTTACGTAACGACTTTCCAATGGAAATGTGGTAAAAGATTCAAGGTTTGTCATTATTTGTATAATAGAAATATAAAATATAAGTAGTGAGTTTTAATAGTTAGGTTATAATGAAACGTTAAAATTTTTATTCTTAAAATAAACTTGAGATATTACAAAACAAACCTTTTTTTATTCTTTTGTGTATTTTTTTTAGTTTTATAAGAGATATTAAAAACGACAGTACATACGACAGTAATAGGTTCCTAGAACATTGTTTTAACAAAATATTCTTCCAAGTTGTTTATTAAATAATTGCAGCCTAATTACTAATTTAAAACGCTCAGTGGCTGCGGAGGCCGTATGTAAATAACATAAAACGTACTAACCTAATTTCAGGTAATCGTGTTGACTCGCCGCATGTAAACATATCCCGCAAAATGACGCCCAGCTGGAGGAGCGTCTACTTTATGATATTGCTCAGGAGCATCCTCAATTAAAATAAGGAAGAAATTTGTTTTGATCCCCGCCAACAAGTACCTAAGTAATACTTAAACATACGGACGAACACGTAAACGACACTTATCGTAAAGTGCCAATATGTTTTCAGAGCTAAAAGTACCTAAAGGCTCGATATTTCTTCTGCTAACACAACATCACATCAAGTGTGATAAATTCTCACCCTTAGCGGTAATCATGCAAACTACAATACATAGTACGCGTATGTGATGACTATTCGGTCCGGTACATAGTATAGTCCCTCGCCCTATGACATGGGTACCTTTACATCCTAGTAATTCGTCTCAAGTTATCGGCAAGCAAACAAAGTTGCGGCCGACGGGGAGCGAACCCAATTATCTCTAATGAAGACAATGATATAAGCGCGGTTATTGATCTAGATTTAAATTTCATGACGGGTCAGTCCCTGCGATGTGCGAGCCCTTAATGTTTCTTGCCAAGTTTGTATACGGCGACTGTGAGTTGTTGATCTTCGTAAGAAAAAGTTGGGTCCAAACAAACAAAATAAATAATTACTTTATCACACTAGCTAGTAAAATATCATTTTTAACGAGACAGTTATTGTCTAACTAGGGTGCAAGAACTCTGATAGTATAAGATGTATTATTCGTCTCACAATTGTTCTTTGGTATTTTTACACAACTGCCCAAAAAGGAGTGTAAAAGGAGTCTTAACAATTGTTGATGTACATGGGGTATCGTTGGAATCCTTACGTTCTCCCGGGTGACATAGACTTTGTGATGTTGTAATAAAACAATATGGTAAATAATAAAAAATGTGCCGCGCGCGCTCACCCGCTTAGTTCGCAAAGCGCCGCTCACGCGCGCCTTGCCATAGTTCAGCAAGTCTTTTTTGTAAATTCGATATAATTATCATCTTATCTGCAATGCACCTAGCGGGTGCTGCCTTAAATAGTGCTGTCTGTGCTAATACCTATCTGTTTAATAGTGCCTGACAGATTTAGTATCTGCTAACTAGTAAATACAAAACATTTAACCCAATTTGTATGTGACCCCACGAAATTAAAATGAAAAAAGTGCGATTTTACTTAAGAGAGATACAAATTATCCTCATCTGCACAACACTTTAAACTAACTAGTAAATACAAAATTTAAAAGGTTTTATATTTGTGTTTGTTTTCGCAACATCTAATCATCATTGAAAAACAAACAAACGATCAAGATCGTTCAGCCGCGCTATGTCCAAGTTTAATGTCCACTAACTAATTTCTTATCCCCAAAACATAATAATATGAGCCAACACACGAACAAACGTCTGAAATTATGATTAACGAGCGTACATAACACTTACGGGAAAACACACACATAGGCACATATAGCCGTTGGAATAGATCACCATGTCAGATTAAAATAGGCCTCGTGTTATTAAGCGAATCAATCAATACCCCTTGTGCTTTGTGAAGGTGCTTAGGTGTTTTGTAAGTAAAATTTTGACCTTTTGATAAACGAATATGTACGACATTGATAAAAATACTACGTTTTATGCTAAGTAAACAACATTAGTTGAATGGTAGCACACATCTATTAATTACGATTTAAGTATTAATTTATTTTACACCCGATTAGATCTATCAATGAAGTCTTTATTTAGTTTACGCGTTAGTAAATGCGGAAACGTATCTTGCTTGCATAAGACTCTCAATCAAACCAAATACATTAAATTATTTTTTTAATTCTACAAAATCCAATAAAGTTTTTAGTGCATACTTGTCGGCAACAAAAAAACAATAAATAAAATCAAATAGAGTTATTAAAGGCTCCAGTTCCTATTCTAACAGTAATATAGAAAAATATTTTGAAATAAAAGACTGTGTATAAAACCCACAACACATACAAAGAAAGGGTCCTAGTGCGAAACAAAAGATTGTCCAAATAAGCGCAAATGGAACTCATAAATGAATCCAAACACTAGTACTTCCATGTAATTCAGAATAGCGGCCGCGGGCTACTATTAGTTTTAAAGGTTTTAAGTACCTCCAGTCGTATTGCAATCTGTATCGGGGTCGCGACAGTGTATCGATCCGCTCACGCGATAACTTCTCACGGAGGGTTCAGGCAGTTCCTCCTCTTAACATGTTAATGACTTTGCATAATAATTGCAACGAGATATTACCGTGACTCTATAGAAGAGTTTTGTTGATTGATTGATTTTTAGCAAAGAATAACTTTACGTAAAGCTTATTTACAATAGTTACATGTACTAACCAATTGTATTAACTTTATACAGTATAATACATGCAGGTGATTATTTCCTTTTTCTGTCAAGCTCGAAATAAAACTCCTATTGTGTCAGGAAAATAACAGTTATAAAAGCAACCTTTGGTTTTTTATTCATTTGTTTTATTGTTATAGTTTCAAAACGTATATTTTCTATTTTTTTATTGTATTAGGCTGTATATTTTTTACAAATTTTAGCACAGCAGTATCACGAATTACCGATATGTTAAAATGTTTATTTATTTATTTATACTTTATTGCACATTTAAAAATAATTGTACAAATGGCGGACTTAATGCCAATAAGCATTCTCTACCAGTCAACCATTGCTATTCTGCGTTTCTTTCTCCATTACAGATCTTTTTTAAAAAGTCACTCTACGCGATTCATTTTTTTTACTCGACAATAAGTACTCATCGAACCTTGGGTAACATAGCAGCAGCTTATCTCGATAATACTAGAATTAGTAGACATGCGAGCAGCTTACGCGCTTATGCGTATCTTACGACCGCGTAAAACAGCTCAGGAAACGGCTTCCAGCCTGTATCACATGAGATGAGTTTGTTGAATCCCAAACGCTGTACGACCACTAATTCGCAGTCTCATTAGCAGCACTTTACTTAATATTTAAGCCAATTTATTAAATTTTGTGAAGCTACTGTTGTTTTAAAGTAAGTTATTACAATGGCCTTTAAAAAATGAAACACTTTAAATGGACCACCCTGTATAATATTGTACCAATTACTTTCCCTTGAATTAGTTTTAATAGTTTTCCATAGCGATTAATATTACCTTTTAATTTCGTCACAATCTACTTTTCAAAGAGACACGTTAGCTGCATATGCTTCTTAGTCGTAACTGCTGTGTACCATAGCCGTTTGGATGTGAAATGTGTTTGTTTTATGTATTCCAGTATATCTTTGGCAGCATTCAAGAAAACGTATCGGCTTCGCTCTGAACTCCGACCCCCGGGTGCTTTCTCAGAGGATCCCATCTCTGCCATACACCCCTTATTCCTCCAAACATCACTGCACTTTGATTTATGCTTACCGTCCTCGTTTTGTGATGAGTAGAAGTCCAGTTTATTTCAATGAATATTTAATAAATTATGGCATAATTGTTACTTAAAAGTATTCATTTGTCAGGATACATATAAATATAAATATTGATAATCTTTAGTTAATGTGGTTTTCTTAATACCTATCTCAGGTTTTCCTTTTAAATTTTTATTAAAATTTACTAATCTAAGAATCAAACAAAAACCTACATCATTAATTTATTTACACTAAAATTAAACAAGAAACTTTACTGACGTTTTTTCCTTGTTTCTCATTGTAATTCGAAGTTGCGTAAGTATATCATTGTTACCCAACGGAACAATAACAAAAACCAAAACATAATTTCACACTTCCCCGTGCGCGGTTGAAAAAGGAAAATCGCGGGGCAATATTAGGCCTGCTACATCCCGGGGGAAATGTGCGCATGGTATAAAACAAAACTTTGTTTGTGAATAAGATAAAATTAAATACAGTATTTTGACTTGTGTACTCGTTTCACCGACACATGACGCCAATATTACCTTTAAGGCAGAAACAACGTACGTACTTTCGTATTTTTCTTTCTGTTTCTAACTCAATCACTGTTTAATGCCAATAATGTTATTATTGACGTTCATAAGTGGCAGTTTTCTGTCCTGAACTGAATAAATGATTTTTAACTTTGACTTTGACTTTGTAATTTATAGACCTAAAAATAAATATAACATAATAAAGTTAGAAATTATAAATTTAGTGGAGATTCCATGGATAAAGATAACTTTACGTAGGTACTGTTAAACAGTAAGCAATGTAGGAAAAGTACATGATTCATAGTAGGTGTTGTTGTCGCCATAAGAAATAATGCCATAATTAGACACGTTCTCGTTCCCAATCAACAGAACAGACAAATCAGATAAGAATTACATGATCATGTATCATTTCAAGAACTCTATCATTCACATTAGTACTTACTTCGACCTCAAAAATTGAGCTCATCAAAGAGCAATATTCCGCCCAACTACAAGATTCCACGAACTCTCTAGAGACGGTCCAACTGAGTGAACGAAACCGGCTCAATCTATAGCAATAGAGCCGGCACCCGCGGGAGGGGTGGCCATCAATCTGCGGTCCTCCGTCGATATTGCGGCCCACATACTGCCCACGGACCAGATGTGACCTGAAATGTACGGAACTGTTTCACGATTTATTTCACTCAGTCCAACTTTGGTCAGCAGTGGTCTGTAGCCAATTCGTAGCAGTAATATGCAGCAGATGTTCTGTTTGTAGCATTTCGTAGCTCGTAGCATATTCTCTTTAGGGCTTGATTATACTATTTTTTTTAATACAAGATCAGGGCTTAACTTCATATTTGTCTCCTATTACCTTATTTTTCCTTGAGAGTATTTTACACCAGTATAAGTTTAATTAAACTCAGTTTAATTCAAAGCAGTGTTAGAAAGACGATTGGCCAGTTATTACTAGTCATTAGATATTCAATATTTATTGTCTTGATATTAACTTAAGACATGACTTAATAACAGTACGAATCTGTATGTAGCATAACTTGGTAACTAAAAATAATGATATCATTACAATGTTAACACATTATATGTACAATGTGTACCTAACTCCAAATACGCGAAACCTCTTAAAGGATGATTCAATGCTCAAATACAACAATTTTATATGTATGATCAACATCATAGTATTTTTTTTAAATAGATTCTTTATACAATAGGCTAGTTTCCTGGGTCAAAAAAAGATTATTCTATTTAGTCCGTCAGATAGATTATCAAAAAATACTAGACCTATATTTTGTCTTTTGTCATTCAAACAAAAAATGACGAAGATAAAGCGCATCAAAGTGGGCACGTGACGTCACGCCTTGCTAAAAAGTGTCGCAAGGCGTGACGTTACGCGGAACTTTAATGGGTTATATCTTCATCATTTTTTGTTTGATTGAGAAAAGAAAAAATACGTGTCTAATATTTTCTGTTAATCCAACTGACGGACTAAGTAGATTTTTTTAGGAAACGAGCCCATTGGCATCACGAGACAAAAAAGTTAATATGGAACCTTCGACCTAGTATATAATATCTAGACGGACAGTCGAGGCAGCAAACGCTGCAATAAAAATTGTTCCACACCCTGGTCGGTAAAGCTCTTCCCAGCATGTGTTCCGTCACTGCAGACGTACATGCCGTTAGCCAAAATTGAGGTGTCGGAAATGGTGATTTGTCCTAATATATTAAATGTGAATCTATATTTTAATGTGATCAAGACCTTGTATACCATATTTGACGCAAATAAAGATTTATGATTATGATTATGAATAAAGTGTGAAGAAACTATTGAGGAATACAAGACAAATAAAAAGTAAAACACTATCGCTAAGTAGGTACCCAATTTTTGACCAATGTTGGCCTGTTTTTTTACTACAATTTAAGCAGTAGTATGCACCATCTAGACAAAAATATATCACCATTGTATGGACATAGTTTTTTTTAATGGGCTCGGTAATTATTTTTCTATGTTTGTCCCGTTGGAAACATTGTATTATGGCAGCTGAATTATGCCCTAGGTGGTTTTGTTTATTTAATGTTACACGTAGTATAAATAGTCTATATAATTAATACTTAAGCAACATTTACACATACACAATAGTAAAAAAAAAATGCTATTTGTTTGTGATTTTTGAGTCTTTGTTTATAAACCGGTTCTGTAGTGTCTAAATCTTCCACGGGAGCGACAAACGAGCAAACGACCACCACACCTTTCGGCCAGAATGCTAATAATAATAGTTTACATTATTTATTCAATCAGGAATTAATTGGGGGAGGCCTATGTTCAGCCGTAAATAAATAAATAAATATTGGACAACATCACATACATTGCTTTGATCCTAAGGTAAGTAGCCAACGCACTTGTGTTATAGAAATCAGAAACAACGACGGTATCACAACACCCAGACCTGCGATAACATAGAAAAATTCGTTTTCTACATTAACCCGAACGGGAATCGAACCCGGGACCTCAGAGATGGCGACTCCAAGTCCGGCGTTCTCGCCTCTTGGCTACGGAGGTCCACGACGACCTCTGTAGCGGGGCGAGCAAACTATAGGATGTCCAGCAGTAGACGTCCTATGGCTGAAATGATAATGTTGATGATGACTATGTTTCTATCCTATTTTTAAATGCCTAAACCTTTTTACAATGACTATGAAACATTTTATTAAATAGCAAATAATAAATAAAAGCTTGTTAACAAACTCTAAAATGTTTTCTTCTCGTGTACTTAATTATAGATTTCTCGAATGTTTAAGTAAAACATTCGATAAATCTAAAATTATTAAAATTGTGAAACTATATTTAAAAGGCTTCTTAATCGAAATCATAATTGCAAATGCCAGTGAATAGAATATAGAGTTTCAAAGCGAACAATTTCTTTGCCGCGAAATAATTAATTAAAGATGAACAAGTTATCTCAGAGCGACACCTAGCGGCCACCACTCTCTTTTGTATAGCCATCTTTTCATCGTCAAAACTCATTTCAATTAATTTTCGTAGAAATAAGTAAATGATGTGCCCTTTATGAGCGAGATATCATTAACACTGCGGCTTCGTGGGGAGGGCCGAGGAGGCCATGCTGCTTCATTTAAGTAGTATGGAATGGATCGCTTACGGATATTACTGTTTTTTTTTTACATTTGAGTGTATTAAAACTTACTGATGTGCAATTTGTCATGTAACTTAATGTCCACTCTAATTTGGGTACCTATAATTGCTTAGTATGCCAACTCAAGATTTCGTTCTTATATATGGTACTTTTTCATATATTCTTCTTCCACATTTTTATCTTATAATAATCATGTTATTTAGAATCCTACATATTTAGTAAATAATAAAAACGTATTAAAATACGTTTCTAAAAAAATTGACAAGGTGTCCTTGCAAATCCATACTTAGACTTACGCATTTCTCACCTATATTTAAGAAATAGGAATATCTCAGAAAAATACCCCCCTCCTCATTTTTTACCGCCCGACCCGACTCCCACGGGAGAATCATTAGGAAAAAATCGTGTTGATGGATTTAATTACAAAAAATAATTATTCCAAAGAAAGTTGCCAGAATAAACTCGGACGGAGCGGGTTCTTCGATTCCCCCCTTAATCGGATTAATTTACTTTTAAAAAGCAGGGGGAGGTTGTTGTAATTAATGGAATGATAACATTACCCACCTCGTGGTTGGACGCCTTTGGAATTTCTAAAAGTACGTTTGCTTTTGTTTTTAAATGTTTTTTCCTAGTTAGTTATTAAGTTAACTTATGTCAATAATTATTGTCACTCTTAGTTTTATTTGAAACATTCCAAAAATAGCAAGGTCACTCGGTATTCAAAGACAAAGAACGGCATTGAAAGTGTATGTACGAGTACGCCACACAGCACACAAAATAATAACTTAGTTAATTTTACACATACCGTGGTGAAAAACGCATCAAAATTCATCAATGTAATTTTACTTCTACACATTTTTTTGTTCATAAATCATAAAGAAATCATAAATCTTTATTTGCGTCAAATATGGTATACAAGGTCTTGATCACATTAAAATATTGATTCACATATTTGGCTACATAAATTAGCATGCAAATGTCACAATCCAAAAAATAAAATGTTAAAAATTACAAAAGGTCAATCTACTAAAGTCTAAATTATTAATTAATAAGAATACAGAATGTCCAAATAATAAAAAAATACCCATTCATTAGAGTCTTTACATTAATTGTTAATTAAGTAACTTAGAAATATTATTTTTTAAAGTTATAGAAATCTTTTATGCTATAAAAATTACGATGATTGAGCCAATGGAACAAATGTCTCCTAAATACCGCGGTACTGTGCATTTTCATTTCATTTGGTATTTGGTTGTAGATTTTGACACACATAGCAAGGCAACTTTGATTATATTTGGACGACTTAGGATTGTCTTTAAGGATAAGCCTGTGGGGATCTCTACGAACTCAGTTTTTTAAATCACAAGACTTACTAAACAAATTCTTATTTTTGATCAAAGTTGCATACCTCATATATATACAGTGTGTAACGAAAAGGTGAAATAAAACTTTAAGGGGTTATTCTACGGCTAAATTACATCAACTTTTTCTATGGGACCAACATCAAAATCTCAAAAAAAAAATTGACGTTTCCACACAAACTGATGCCAGCCGGTCGCGTTTTAGTATGGGAAAGTGTTTTTTTTTTGCTATTTCGATGATGGTCCCATAGAAAAAGTTGATGTAATTTAGCCGTAGAATAACCCCTTAAAGTTTTATTTCACCTTTTCGTTACACCCTGTATATGGACAGCATCGGCAGCAGAGCAAGATTTTTGAAGTGTGGTTCACAGGAGTTTTCTGGTGAAATCCCACAGATTTTCCTTATTACTACCTAAATGTATTTAAACATTAAATAAAAACTAAGTAATTTTACCTCAGATCATCATAACATATATAGGTACCTACACCATAAAAATCGCTGGTCATTTTAACATTTTGTATTGTAAGTTACAAAACTTTGATACCATTTTTCAATTTCCTTTCCATCGTAGTAACATAAAATATTGTTTCTCTGTAAGGCGAAACGCTACTCGAATTGGAACGATCTCGAGTAACGTCCTGATGAGAAGCGCTTTTTCCACTCGGTTACCGGCCGGTGATCTGTTCTGAACGCATCTCCACTGACGCAAATCATATTGAGGAAGGGTTCGGAATTAGGAACGTAACCGGAGTAGAATCGACTAGTCATTGCCGTTGATTTTTGCGGGTATTTTGTGACCCTTATTTGGATTTTTTCTTCTAGTCATGTAGGTTCACAATTAGGGTTTGAATGAAATCAAAGTTGTCAAAGTAAATAAAACTGCGAATGAACGGCATAAGTCAAATAAATACATGATTTCTATTTAATATGTTTGAAACGAGGTAACGAATTTTCTTGTTGTTTGACAACGAGATTAGTCTACACCAAAAAGTGTTGTTGTTTTTTTTAAATTTTACTATTTAAATATTTGAGAATCGTGAATAATTTATTTTTTACTGAAAACTGAAGATCTTATTTGATGACTATTAACGTAATAGTATAAATCAATAATATAATTATAAAATGTACCTACGTTTCATAATAATCAGCCCTCCAAGTCCACTGCTGGGCTTGTAATAATAATGTACAGACAACGGCAGGTGTTGCCTACCCAAAAAGTTAAATGTCAATAAACCGATCTTCGACTTTTCGACGAAGTCCGACACGTGGAGATCAATACCAATTGAGAATGATTGACGTAGGTTGACGAGCTGTTGTCTGTACGTAGCAATTTTATTTTAATTACTTTATGACATAGATAACTGATAATAACCAACAAAGAGAAGGATAAATCCATATAAACCGTTTATTCCCGGTTGTTTTTAAACCTATCCTCAGCTGGAATGAAAATGTTCCTCCTAAATGCTGTCTCATGCCCGGATCATTCTTTACTGTTTTGTCTATATGAGGCGGACTGAACGCGGTCGGGCGAGGGGAACCACAGATTTAACAATCTCACACATGTTGCAATTTTTTGGTTTTATTTTTTACTAATAACTATTTTTTATTAATTAGAACAGCCAACAAAACAAACACAAGTAAGGTGCAATAAAGTCATTTTAATTTAAGGCTGCCATGGCATGCTATGTATACTAAAGATCTAAAACTATGCAAAAATTTGTTGTAACAGTGAAATTTGTTTTTTTTATTTATTTCAATATCAAAAATATTATAAACTTCTTGGTCCTTCCGGTACACAACAATAATGAAGCAATAACGAACAAAATATTTTAAGTAAGCAAAAAGCTAAACTTAATATGCATTTGTGTAAAAGTTGCATTACTTCTATTAAAGTTAGAAATCCTTACATTTACGAGTCCTTCTCATAAAGCATTATCTTGAACCTGTAGAAAAAGTTTAAATACTTACTTTGTCCTAACGTTGTATTTTCTTCAAATCGCATTTATCGACCTTTTATGACGACAATACACAAAGTAACAAGTATAATTTAAGTGAAAGAAAACATCATATCATAAAGGACTTTCTGTGTTTATCTATCACACGTACCCTTTTCACGAGTCATCGACCGAGTAATCCTATTTTTAAAAAATAGTACGGTCCTAAAATAATAGTATTTTTTGTGCAGTTTCACAAAATCGGTTAGACTATCATATAAGCAAGTTAGGGTTAAACCAAAATTATGGTGCTAAGTGCAGTCAACAACCAAGTAGACGTTTTTGATAAAAAAAATCCCTCAAAGAAACATTTAAAAAAGCAACCAAAGCTAAAGCTAAATCAAAAACTTTGTAGTGACCTGGAATTTATGGCTCTTCTCTGCTACAAGTTTTAATATGCCGTGGGCAGGCTACAGCAGTATTTCTAAACTCAATCACAGCTGGCCATTGTAGCAATAGAAAAAGAAATAACACCTGACCAATATCACGTGTGCATTACGTAACATAGTTTACTATAACAACGACCCAAAACACTGAAACGTTATTTTTTAAACAGACGCTAGTACTGAGTACTTGTATTAATTCCTTAAAACTAATACTTAGTGCCGTGTGGGGACGGCCGTAAAGAATTCACTTCCCCACTGCCAATAGAAGGCGTGTCGTAAGAGGCGACTAATTCCTGTAGCACGAGATGGGCAGCAGCGTCTTCGTGCGCTCGCCAACCCGCTTGCTAGCGCGACGAGTATTGTCAATCCCCCCCGATGATAAGTCATTGGAGGAGGCCTTCATTCAGCAGTGGACGTCTTCTTCTTCTTCGTCTATACGGGCAATCCCAGTTGCGTCCAAAGCCATTGCTTTGGAGCCCAGGATCCGCTTTCCTCGATTTACTCCTCCATTTCGCACGATCTTGAGCGTCTCTAGTTGTGAGATCACGATTACGAACATTTTACTCAAGAGTAAAAATATCATAAACACTTAGGGCCTCTTGCACCACTTGCTGATAAGTTCCAGATAACCTATCTGGCACTTGTTCTGACAGATAACCCATACAATTAGCTGTCAAAAAAGTGCCAGATAGGTTATCTGGAACTTATCAGCAAGTGGTGCAAGAGGCCCTTAATCAGTCAGTAGGTAGCCTCAATTCAAATCAGATAATCGATATGTTTATACTATAACCGTACTATAATTTATTGATAAAACTCTTATATAAATAAAATATGACGAAATATAGATGTCGTAGCCAGATCGTAAAATTGACCAATTCATGATGTGACAGATTATTTCATAAAATGGTGGTATTTCATGATATGGCCAACTAAAACTGACCATATCGTTTAAACGTCAATATTCGATGAAATGTCAATCTACGTTTGGCCATATCATTAAAATAGAAATACGTTTACAAGGTACGTGAATTTGTTTAATATTTGTAATCTTGGTTGATAAATAAATGAAACATTTTACATCGGTATTATTTTTAAACAAAACTAATAAATAAAAACACTTGAATAGCTAAATAACCTAACTAACCTCTCAAATTACGTTCCGAACTCGTTGATTTTTTGACGTTGCGCTGGTTTTTTGAGTGACTTGAATAAAAATCGCCTAGCTTGGTGTCGTAACGATATTTCACTGCACTTTCACCTTCAAATTACACATTATTATTCACTTTTAGAATAAAATATTTGTCCGCCGCCATTACTCATCACAAAAACAAAGCAACATTAGCGCCTCTACCGGTGGGTAATGTAACGATTTTACGATATGATCACAAATGTTTGACCATTTCATGAAGTTTTCGTGCGTTTAGCTGTTTATATCGTCAAACGCTGAGTATTTATTGATCTGGTCAGACCACATCATGATGTAGGCAGCGTGTTCTGTTCTATAATATTATATCATACAATACCTCTATTTTATGAAGTGATCGGTCACATCATGAAATGATCAATTTTGCGATCTGCTCTGCTTTTAACTGTTAACATTTCTGTTTCCGTTCATAAGTGAGTAGATACCTACACTCAAGATAAATTGTCAATCAATTGCTTAGATCTGACCTCTGGACATAACCTAAGTAGTAGTAGTTCGACTAACGGACAATCCTGTTATCTTTATTACGCAAATCTGAAATTCCTATAGATAAGTCTCGTTATTAATAATGTATTCCATTATCAACATCTGAGAAATCATCATCGTATTCGTAATTATTAAATCATCTATCGTATAAAAGAATATCATATCTATCGATATAAAGAAACGTAACGTTAACAAGAAAAGCGTGCCTTTTAATAGATAACACCTTTGTGTGGTGGAATAAAGGTGGTGAATGGAGGTATAATAAAGAATATCAATGACTTTTGTTTTCTATTTATAGTTGAATCTATAAATACATGATACTTGGTATGCATTCTGGACTAGGCAGTCTAAGTAGTCAGTCACATAAGGCTATTGCAATGTTATAATACTATATTTAATAATAAATTAGTCTATAGTTAATAAATACTACACATTCTATCGTATTTATTTATTTGGACATGCTCACTAATGCAACAGTATCTAAAGTCCGTTCATCTTTGGTTGGCAATTATTGTAAACAATCTTGGCATGTATTTGTTACAAAAATATCAGCAATAAAAATGTAATTGTCTTAAACTATTAATTACTACGGTAGGTTTTTTTTTCTTTTATTTTATAATAAATAGATTATTTAAAAAGATAAGATAAGATTGTATATGTCAAGATTGTGTACAATATACGCCAAGCAAAGAAAAATTGACCTTACACTTTGCATCAAAGTCCTTCAAATTCCTGAGGCATCCTAGGCATAAGGCCTGTGATGCTGGGTGCAATCCGCCGCTCTTCTGGGGGTACCAAGCTTAGTCCCAAATCAAACACGACTAAAGTGAGTGGGTACGCGTAAGTAGTCGGCCGAGAAGAAAGCCTGTCCCGTAAGTTTCATAAGACTCATAGTTTTGCCTATTGTGTCGACTATACAGGGTTTCATTTCACGGTAGTGCCAATTTTTCAGGGACCACTTAGTATCAGTAACTAAATCGATTTACGTAAAAAAAAACTCTTTTTTTTTCTTTTTTGTAGTTCTTCCATTCTGCATTTGAAAAATAGAATACGAAGAAAATTTATGATTAATTGATTAAATTGCACCGTATGTGCAGTGCATGAGGTTCTTGTTGGAGCAGCGTCAGCGTATGCCTGTGATATCTGATGAATGACGGCACATCTAGCGTTTTTTTTTTTCGAAATTTTTAAGTATATTACACTCCAGAAATATGACGACTGAAATTATTATGATAAATTAGTATTTTTATATTGTTCTATAGACCTAATTTTTAAAATTTGGCTCTATAGAGATAGTAGAGTAGAGTAGTAGATAGTAGATTTTATTTTACCCATTTATTGTAAGTAAATAATATTTACTACATAATAATATTTAATATTTTGTAACATAAACCAACCTGCCTGGCATGACCACAAACACACGATACGATATGATATGATATAGCGATATATCGACATCAACTGTAAAAATATGATAGATATAGCCGCCATTTTGAATTTTTATCGAAACAGCGATCATAATATGTGACGTCACTGGCACGGCGATTCAACATGGCGGCTATATCTTTCATATTTTCAGAGTTGGTGGCGATATATCGCTATATCATATCGTATCATACCTCATACTAGTAGGGACACAGAATATATAATAGTTGCTAGGGAGGCAAATACTTTATTTATTCTATTTTACTATCTCCTGCTTGTATTGAACAAGGAAAGTGAAATACCCCACTAAAGTGGTATCTTAACTAAGTACTAGACAGAATCCAATCAAGTGCAACGTTGTTTTCCATTGTGTATAAAAAATATGTCCTGTGAAGCTGTTATAATGTGGGTGTACCTCCTAGTTGTAGATATACTTTGAAGTAATTACAACATCTAAGTGACATCCCAAGCAATAATCGTAAAATTAAACGCGAATTGCACAACATTGCGTGATCTGTATCTGAGTTACCTACTTACTTTTTGTGAAGCATCATTGGCAACATTACAATAACTGAGCAACTTTCTTTTGTCCTTTGTTTTGATTAAGGATGTACTCGTAACACTTGGAAACGTTGCTCTACAAAAAGGAACTGCGGTGTGGATGCATAATACTGATTGTTATTATTCACAAGGCCAGAATTATCGATGCTAATTCTACACTAATAATAACCTTATACATAAACAGGGTGTTCCGTAACTTAAGGATAATATTGTAACCATATATTCTGTAAATCATAGTGAACAACAGAACAGGAATGACACGCTACGCTCCATTTTGTTCTATTACTTTTGCTATGTATGAAAATTTATCGACTTCCCATACAAAATTACCAAACAGCCGAGGAATTTGTATAGAACGACAAAAACATATTTTTAAAAGTCATAGAACAAAGAATACTTATATGGTTCCAAGTTTATATAGTATATAATATGGTATTCTCGCTTGTTCCAATAACCTCTTGCTGTCAATCGCATAATTGTTGTAATCGCGTAGTAAAGAGGCTTTTCAAGTTGAGGTTTTAAAAATAACCGGCTAAGTGCATGTAATATACGGGCCACACGTAATATTGGTTCTTAGTCACAATATGGAGTATTGGAATTGGTTTTGATGACAACTCGTCACTTTAACGATGAGACAAAATGGTTAAAGTGACGAGCTGTCAATAAATGGGATGGGATAGACTACAAAAAAAATACAGCTTTCCAGAACTAAGAGACTCTGAACTAAGCCTAACTATAAGGGTTCCGTGTTGAGTATGGAACCCTAAAATTTTTGATATTTTACAGGGACATGCATAATTGAGTCACACGCTTAAATTTTTCCGAAGTAGGTGAATAGCATACCTCAAAGTCACAAAAACAATTGCGGTTAAATTTGATACCATAAGGTAAAAAAGTTTTATATTGAAGTTAGTTACAATTTAAAAAAAACTAAATCTAAATCGAATACACTACAGTTACTTGTGTTAAATTTCTACTCAGAAATATTTTTGAGACAATCTGTATATGTGATTCAGTTGCCGTATTTTTCATACTGTTAAAAACGTCATGCTCTTAAAAGAGAAGGTATATTTTTAACAAGATTTGCAAAAAGGTTAGTTCGACTGCATTTATTAGAATAGGAAGCCATATTTTGCGGTTCAATAGCTATGACCTCATGCAAATAAATGTCTAGAATTTATTGAAGTCAACTAACCTATTCAAACAAAGTATGTAATGAAATTACCTTTTTGCAATGAACCAAGTAGTGTTTATTACGTCATAAAATTCATAAGACAATGTATCAGTAATAAATAATTATGTCTACTTCATACTTAACATACAGTGGAGGTTAACTAATAGAAACAACTGTACTTAAAATTAACATTTTTAACTCATATTATGTACATAATGACAGGGTATAATATCAACACCTAAAGCATCTCAATAAGTGTGTGTGTACAATATTCCCGGTACATGCATTTTATGCTTAAAAGGACGCTCCGACCACTAGTTTAAAGAAACGCCGCCTGTAACAACCATTTTTTTTATATGAACATCTGATCTTACTAATATTACATATAAATGCGAAAGGTTGGATGGATGGGAGATTACTAAACGGCTAAACGGATCTAGAGAATATTTTGCACAGGGATAGAATATACCTGATAGAATAGCATATAGGTTACTTTTTTAGTAGGATATATTTATTTTTATTTTTACAGAGCAGGGAAATGATGTTTTGCGTAGTGGTAGTTTATGGGTAAGACAATGACATAGGCTAGTTTTTATTACAAAAAAAAGGTTCCTATTGGACAGCCTAACAATGGCTTCCTAAGCAAGGATCTAAGACCTACTATTTTGAATTCACCTCCTAAGGCACTAAAATAGAGAGTGACAAGCCGTATTCCACGCGAGCAAAGGCGCGAGCACAGCTAGTATTCCATAAAATTAATTAATCATTTGCATCTGATAACACACTTAGTTCTCATGATTTCAAAGAAAGGAGTAAGGCCTTGTGTTGCGGGGTACCAGTCATTTTTTTCCCAGCACTCCCTAACCCGTTTAAAATAGATCGTTTTCTAAACTGACCTGACCCTGGTTCAGAACCGATTGTTCTGCCGAAACCGAAACTGCATGATTTAACATAAGTGTCACGTGATTTACCGGTTGTCAATTTTTTATCGAACGGTTTTGAATTGTAGGTACACCATTTACTTTAATTGCAAATTATCGCGCCATTACCTACGCCAAACGGAACATGCACCTCTGCAGTTAGGATGGTTTGGGATGAAAAATATAAAGAAATAAAGAAAATATTTATTTACATAAAACAAGGTCAATATCAGATAGTAATCGATGTAATATATATATTGAATTGAGTTAACGTTTGTTAGTCTCAGAAAAACTCAAGAACAGCTGGACCGATTTCCATAATTTTGGTTGTGAAATATTTGTAGAAGTCCAAGAAGAGTTTAAAAGGTAATAAAATACATATAAAGAAAGACAATTTTCATTTGTGGTACGAAGTTTACCGGTTCAGCTAGTATATAAAAAGTATCACATGTTATGCTTCATCTAAAAATTTTTTTTGTCTATCGCATGTTGTGGGTTGTCTTTGGATAGGTCGTCAAAAAGTATTGTGGGTGTGAAAACACCCTCGTGGAAAATAAATACCGGAAAAAAGCAACAATAATAAATATAAATATTGGACAACATCACCTATATTGCTCTGATCTTATGGTAGGAAGCTAAAACTTGTGTTCAATCAGAAACAACGACGGCACCACTACACCTAGACAGTATAGAAAATTTCGTTTTTCCACATTGATCCGACCGGGAATCGATCCAGTGATGGCGACGCCTAGTTCAGCTTCTTTTCAGGTCATTCAGCTTCAGGTCGTCATGTCTGTTACTTTGCGAATAATTGACGACCACGTAGCCGAGAGGCGAGCATACCCGACTTGGTATCTTTGAGGTCCCGGATTCGATTCCCGGTCAGTCAATGTAGTTTTTTTTTCTATATTTTCTCGGCTTGGTGTTGTGGTACCATCGTTGTCTCTGATTTCTGTAACACTAGTGCTTTGGCTACTTACCATAGGATCAGAACAAAGTATGTGGCGTAGTTCAATATTATTATATAATTATTATTATATTTTTTGGAACATTCTGCATGCAAGACTAAATACTGAAATGACGTAGGTACATACTGATTTTTTTTTACGTACGCCATAGCTGTAAAATGACGCTACTATGAACGTAAATCGTAACAACTCATGTTACATGATTAAAGTGCATACTTACTCGTACCAACGTTTTGATCCAGAGCTACTAAACATTTTAAATAGATTTATTCTGTGACGGTTCAATAACTAACATGGCAGTGGTACTGAACTAGAAATGGGGGAGCTATATTGAAAGCTAATTCTAAATTTAATGGTCTAAAAAGGCTTGAACTGGCCGAAAATTATTAAAAATATTTAATATCATAGTTTAAAAATTCTTGATCGAAGTTTAAAAAACTATAAAAGACACTTTTATAAGTATGAATTCGTTAAAACGGATAAGAAGAACTTAAACCCGAAGGTTTTACAGGGGATTCGGTGGGGGTAATCGAACGAAAAGCATGGTCAATCTATTTTAATGGTTTTTATTTATCATTTAAAGAGCTTCAGAGTGCAAGTTTGGTTTAGTTTGTGTTCTAATGTTTGGTGAAGTGATAAAGATCTAAAACTATTGAAATATCATTGTATTTAACGCCGCATCGAGTGTCAAGTGACTTGTTTCAAGACAACTTGCTTTAGACCCGATAGCGTCTTGAAACCTGCTTCAACGGGAAGTAGCCTTCACTGAATCCAAGAAAAACAATAAATACTAAATACTCGTCATTTATTGTGAACACTATAATGTCAAGAATCACTCGACATTGGCAGAATCACTGCTCTGCTTATAAAGCGGGATGAGTTTTATTTATATATATATATATATAAATAAAAGGTTTTACAGTAGTTGTTAAAAAATTCCACTATCCACCTTCTGACTCCATCATCAGATCAATATGATGGTGTCAAATTATTTTATTGTCATCCGAATGTCAATGTGTAACAAAACTTTAAATCGATACCTACGTGAATTAGAAATAGAAATCGTTTATTTGCTGAAAAACACGGTAAAAAGGTTATTACAATTATGTTTATGTTCTCAGTAGGTTAAACACTACTTCAAAGATTTGGTTACAAGTAAAGCTAGTAAAAATGTGTTGAATATTTAATTAATTAACAAATTTTGAAAATTTCAATTCTTACAAACATTGCAAGCTAATATAAAGCTTGTAAAAACAAAAGTGACAGTCCCTAACAAAGTTAAACATATGGTGTAAAACGGCATCTTCCAGAAAATCAGTTATAAATAGTCAACGTTTTTTTACCTATCATTATATTAATAATAATATTAAATAATCTTGTAAGTATAGTAAGATTGAATGGTTAACAAATATTTAGGCAGATAAATATAGACATGCAGATATATTTAGTGATTTTAAAAAATGCATGTATTTAATTTTTCCTTCCTCCAAAATAGATCATATAAGAAACTCTATTATAAAATATATTTTATAGCTTTCCGTTATTAAAAAATTACATTTAAAGTGAATTAAACATAATCAAAAAATATTATACTTTGTAAGAAAAAAATATTCGCGTTAAGTTCAGCAGCTTCAAAATGTTCATAACCCATGCGCAGACTCCTTATCTGTACTCCAAATCTCATTTAATGCGCTATTGCGTTGAAGATAATATATAGTTGAATATAAACTGCGTTTTTATGGAATCGACCACATAAGTATCCAACAATGATAGAAAAATTATGACCATTTAGGATCTTGTAACAAAAAGAATATTCTATAATACCAAATCGGTGGTACAGGTCAATTATATAAGGAATCTGCTGTGACAATCCGTGTTGTAAATCTCATACAATGTTTAATCAAATTAAAATTCACAGTGGAACTAGGTAGGCTACCACTGGCTAGGCATGAGTACTAGCCGCTAGTGCGTAGTATGAGCTGCATACGAAACGTCAGTGTAATTGCGTTTCGATCATTGCTGCCAGTGCAACTGCATACTACCGAGCGTTTTCCTCGCCACCTCTCAATGAAACCGGTCGTGGTCAAGGTGCAACGGGACAATATTATGATCGCGATTTCATAATCTTCCCATCATCAATCTATACCGACGGTGAGTACTTTTAACAGTTCGGGGTATGAGATAGGTCATGTCACGTTATTTTGTTTCAGTGACTACACAAATATGCAATTAGCATAATAAATTAACATAACAACGTTCGCCCTATCGTGTCAATATAAACACATGACATTATGAATATTAATTACGAATTGTTGCAATACAAAGATTTCCGTACATTTTGTATTTTATTTACGCCAACGTTATGATATTTTTATACAAATTACATCATCTATTGATAAAAACGTAACAATGAAGATTTTAATTAAGTAGGTACTAGAACAGTTAATTAGCAATGTATTTTTATCGATTTTTTTTCCTAACTTTTACAAGATTCAGTTAAAAGAAAAAACTTTATACATACAATTAACCGCAAAATACTTTATCTAGGGATAACGACTGATTTAAATATCCTATGATTAAATCTCGATTTTCTTTATTTTCTTTAGCAAAATATAGTGATTGGACTGAACCAGTCCACACATAGTCCATTGGGCGAGGTTGTTGTTTGTTATCGTGGTGACCTTACGGGAAGCCATAAAATGCCGATAATGAAAATTTACTCTACGCGTAATAATGCGTATAAAGTACCTACATAGCTTAGAGTTGCAACATCACACATACACGGAATCTTAAGTATTATAGTTACTTTTCTTCTTTCATACATTCATTAATGTAATCGGCTATGTTTTGTAGACGAACACTCCGTTTATATCTAGCTCAACGGTTACAAAACTACGAGTAATTCGTATGCAACGTCCTTTTCTTTTAAGGATATGTTTTTACTTCTCAATATGACACCATGTCACTAAAACCAATTCAGCATGTATAAGGAATAGCCGATCAACTTCAGCAGATAAGGATAAAATTTTAAGCAGTAGTCTAATCCTCATAAGGACGTTATTTAAAAGGTTGTATTGAAGGAAATAATTTTGACTACTTAAGTTATCCTGGACCAAGTTGGTCCAACTGAGTAGATATTTTGTTTTTAAATTAAATCATGAATGGTGTCTCAACTACTCTGTTAAAGATTTAAGCATATGGTCTATCTGTAGATCTAATAAAGATAGTCTGTAAAGATAGTTAAGTAGTTATCTTTAATCTTTAAAATTCTTTAAGCTTCTTACCCCACTGCCCTTACAAGAGACAAGACGCAATTGACAGAAACACCGTTGTGTTTTAGAATTAACTCGCTAATACTCGTACCTTGATTTACCGTTCACCTACCAATCTATGGAACTATTTTTAACTGATTACTTTGTCTTACTTATGAAGTTATGAAATAATTACTTTTAATTTAAAAAATGTGTTTCTTTTTAAACAACTTCAAAATAGGAAGAGGTTCTCATTTCGTCGGTTTTTTTTAATGTATGTTCAGCGATTATTTGTTACTACGTTGACCGATTTCGATAATTCTCTTTTTGATCAAAAGGTACAACTTTCAGAATGGTTCCATATTATTTTGGTCAAATTCTGATGATGGGATCTATAAGAAAATCATCAAACATTGCATGAACTCCATACCACTGCCAACTGACATTTGTAACTATTGCCCAATATCTTCGACAAATCTGAACCGATTTTTTTATTCTTTTTTTATTGAATAGCTTATACATCAAAGATACTATAATAAAAAATTGCGGAAAAACCTCTAAGGGTGGAAAAATAGGAAATGAAATCGGTGTTCAGCAGTAAAATTTCGTTTGCACTCTTATGATTTGTTTTGATTGGTAAATTTATCACTAAAAATAAATGAAATAAGTGAATTTTATTACAAAAAACGGACGGAAAAATCTAAAAAGCTAAAAATAATCTTAACTTAAGTACCTACTTTTGGAGTCGGTGCCAGCCGATGAGGTTTCGTTTGCACCGACTCCAAAAGTAGGTACTTAAGTTAAGATTATTTTTAGCTTTTTAATTTTTTGGAGTCGGCTTTATAAGTATCTAAGTATCATCATCAGTATCAAGTATCAAATACAGTCATTTTGGAGAATGTTACTAGTGATAAGACCGCACCGTTCCAAATTGAATATCCAGAATTGCTAAATGCAACAAAATTTTTATTTATTTTTATCATGTTTTATATGATGATGATGACTGCTGCAGAAGTAGCTTAAGTCGATTTTCTCGTAAACATATTAGAATATTTTTGTTTACCGTGTAAACTATTTATTTTGATTTTCTCCTTTTTCTAACACTAATCTGGTTACAAAAAGAGATACAAAAGAAGAGTAGGTAGAGTATATTAGTTAAGTAGTTTAGTTTACAGTTAATGGAGTGCAAGTTGGTAATCCCGATCTCTATATAACATAGTTTTTAGGGGATTTTGTTAAATTGAATGTTATTATATTATATTATTAAACTGCTGGTAAACTTATTATAAAATATTGAAAAAAAGAAAAAATAAACCTACCTACACAAATGTTTAGTCTTTTTTAGTTTAAATTCTTAGATACGAGTTCTAGAACTCAGTTGAGGAAAATCGACATAAAATTTAAGTTTGTTGCTGCTACCACTGCCACTCATAAAACCTCTTACAACTCGTAATTGCCTATATTAGTTCTGACACCATGATTATTTCTGATGAATAGATGATAGTTAGTTACTATTATTGACACTTAGAATGTTACGTGACTGAATATAACGGCATGAATCGTAACTTGCATCTGTTGCAGGAATAATTTAAACAATACGCCTAAAGTGATTGCAAATATACCTTACATAGGTTATTTAAAAGTAAACAAGATATTGTATACATCGTTATAAATTGCGGCTTCATAAACAGATGATGGAAGATGGAAAGTCCTAGATTTGAAACCTAAGCAATATGCTGATAGTAAACTTTTGAGTGGTATTTAAGTTCAATTTTTTTTTTTCTAAAATTAAGTACCCAGTAATTAATGTAGAAACAATTCACAACAGTTTCTATTCTTAATACAGCTAATATATAAAAGCGATACTTATAACCGTAGCTAATAGCACAAATAACTTAACTAAAATACGAATAAGTCGGTATAATAAAAAATCAATATGCGCTAGGCTTAGACAACACACCGATTGTCATAGTCTAGCTAGATGAAGGCAAGGAATTAACATCCTTATATTACGAGGTGCCAGACATTATATTTTTGCCAGGGGCGTCTCTGGGTGTGCTGACCCCGATTTATAACGATGTTCTGGACCACTGGCTACAGGGAAGTCCAAACCAGAAGGAACTCAGAAGGAAAAACACTTCCTAGTATGTGACACAAAGTCGTTTTACAGCAGTTTAAGTGCAGAATAGCGAGTGAATATAAAAGTACGTGGTAGGTAATATGCGCAGACGTCACTGAGCCACACAAAAGCAACTTACATAAAAGTGGGAGCGGGCTTTTCTCATTCTCAGATTGTTACCGTGGCCCGGGCGATACATAACTTTAACTTCCGAAGCACACGCTCTGAAATATTTATTCCTGAAACGTAAAGATCGGGGTGGGGGTGGCTGGGGGGCGGTTTATCCCGCGGTTTCCTTCCCGCCGTGTTTTACTTCGAGAATGGGAAGTCGCCGGCGACGGGTCGATATCGGCAAAGATTACGTACTCGTATGCAGAGGTAGCCGTTTGGGTTTAATGGGTAAAAGAAGATAGCTCCAAAGGAAAGATAATCCTAATGTGTAAAGGCTTAATTTAATCAAACAAAATTTTCGATAAAAAGAAAAATCATCAATCTGATTTTTTTTAAAAGGGGAATCATAAGCCTTCTTACATTTTGTTTACTTGCTTTTTCCATCGTTTCCTAATTCAATTCTTATATTCAATGCGTGAGTTATGCATGAGGTCTCCTGAAACAAACTTTTCAAGGTTGCCAAGGTAGGGAAAAATCGAAACTCTTATAGCTTAAGGTACTTTGTTGTCAGTTGGTCCATGTGCACATCTGACGAGATCCTTTTTTCTCAAGAATAGTTACAGAAATTTGTCCTAGAAGATGTAAAATATTCATGAATAATGGTAGTTTGTACACACACTACACTATTCTTTTTTCGCACTTAACTAGTTTTATTTTTTAAAGTTAGAAAGACCGAAAGACCGAATCACTTGATCTATGTGAGGTCCGTCATTTTGCAAACTTATACACTCGCTAAACGAGGGTCCTCGGGTAGATAGTTAAACCCTGGGTAGCCTTCATCCATAATAGAGCACTAGGAGTTAACCTGCTCTAATCCTATTTTAAAATGAATGAAAATACCCGCGTTTTATGTAAAAAGAAGGAGATATTTTGGTTATGGTGATCCCTTGTACTCAAAACCCACATGTGTAAATAGACGTGTAGGTCTGAATAGTCCACCTACCGTATTGTTGTCCGCCAGCATTTCAAAGTAGTGTCACCTCTGCGCTCCTGGCAGCAGTGGATAGTGGTCTTTGGCTGTTCCCCGACCTCCAGTGGGGGCCCCCACCGTTCGATTGTCTGCGGAGGCTGCCCCGCCGGTGCCATCTGATGTGCGGAGAGCACTCCAGATCTGCATAGATCGTTGCCTTCGTTTTTTCCCTATCGAAAAATCAATACTCACAGTTTCATAAAGTCGGAAGAGGGACACTCCTTAATTTTATTACAACCTAATTTTTAAGTATCTACTTCAAGTATTTTCCTGTTGGCATTTTTTAAATAATAGCCGTGTTTATTTTTTAAATACGTCTTTCCTACTATTGTTCCTTTCAAATAAAGCTAGATCAGTTTTCTTTATCAATGTAATTATTTCCGATATCCTTAATTACTTATCAATTTTATGCGGCTGTAACCTCCATCTGTGCAGCTGCATCAGTGGAGGTTCAAACACAAATTTGTGGGTCACAAATACGTAGGCTGCAAAGGAATCGTACATAATGTGAAACGGTTCATCCCATTTCCGTAGAGAGTTTCCGGCGCACCCTCAAAGGGAAAGAGGCTCAAACACCGCGCAATAAAGCCTTCGAATCTGGCAAAACAAATACAACGAGCATTCCAATGCTAGATATCACTCGCCCCGCCCACACAGTCGGCATTACGACTGAGCCCTCCCATTGGTTGCCACGAAGCCTTCTCCATTTGGAATTGGTTATTTTTTTTCTACAATTGGAATTGGAACTGTCGGTTTGTTCTGTTTGAGTCGGCGCGCATGCGTTGGAGGGCGTCTACGGGACGTACACGTAGATGCGTCGCGACGAATGTTTTGTTGGATTGCTCTCTCCATTCCCATTCGTATTTCGATTTGAATGTATTTGTTGCCACGTAGCCGTACCTACTGCGCAGTCGTCACGTTAAGGCTTTCATTTGAGAGGGTACCTACTATTGGGCATAGGTTGCAATATAGGCAGTTGTATAGCTCCGTGCTATGATATTGTAGTTTGTGCGATAAACGATACTGCGTTTTGGACGAATGAGGTTTTCTGGAGTAGAACCTTTATTCTTGCAACACTATTTTTATATGATCGTTATTTACAGCAACAACAAAACTGATCGTTGTATCATAAATGTAATTCTTTTAGTACTTTTTACTTCTTAAGATGTTGGTATATTTTATCTGATGTTATCCGATTATATATGCACTCGCAAACCGCAGATGTTTAAAACAATATATTTGAGAAATATGCTATGTATGATGATGGTTAAATAATAAAAATAACGTGAAACGGAACTTTCTGAAAGTTTGCCATTAGAATGCTACTGTGGGCGTGGGAATTTCATCAACCTTGGACGGTGCATTGTATGCAATAACGCGCCCGCAACCGCATCGTCGCACCCTTCGCCGGGCAAAATCCCAGTGTCACAGGGCATACAGTCCACAATGTCCCGGTGGCCCCGGAGACAACTGTAATATCACGTTGGCGTCTAGAGCTGGCTCTGTCCGGAACAATTTCATTTGCGACTGGGCGAGGATAGCGTTGTAATTACAACAACAATCGATAGAGGCGCCACCGTCTGCCGCACGTTTAATCTCGCCAGAATCAAAGGACCGTCGCCTCACACCCACCCCTCTACCAAACACCTCCTACTCAATGTAAAGTTACGACGTTACAACCTATTTTGTCAACCATAGCCCGCTAGATACTGCGGCAAAATTTCCAACCGCGTACTTGTGCCGCAATGTAAAACAATCCATGAACGGAAAAGTTTAAAAACATATTTTGTAGAGAAAAGTTTGTCTCCAAGCCTATAGCAGTGTAGGTATGGCTAGATGTCCCCAGACCAGATAGTTGCATTTTCAGATTGCAGTATTGTGTAGATTTCCTATGGTACTTTCAGTTATTATGTTTTACTAATTTGATTGGCTATTATTGATATTTAAAAGCCTGGTTTATTTAACTTTTTACAAGAATGTAGACTAAAAAAGGATATGTTACACTTCAAAAATTCGGAAATTTCTAACTCAAAATTGAAGTAATAACTATTTTGATCACACTAAATAGATGTACGAGCTACTTGTTACTGACTCTACATAAAACATGCAAACATAAAAATAGTTATATTATAGTCCATGATTTGGTCAAATAATCTACATCAGTGGGCTTTTACAAATAACAGCATATTAAGGATATTCCCAAACACCTATAACTATGGTACGTAACCCGCGACCGATTTATTTCGGGTCTAATAACGCGCAGAACAGTTTTAATCAACACTATCTGAACAATAGTGACTATACAATCGCCAATTAATACAACGCCTAGTGGCAATCCATTTAATGTGCGGTCCTATTTACTTAGTTGTTACTTGAGTCAAATGGCGCACACGTGATCACATTATAATGACGTATCATTATTTGCGCGGTCAAGACCTCGATTTTCTTACTAAAATGACCCGTGAGGCTTTATTACGATTTGCATTCTAAATGCAGGTATTAAATTAGATTTCAAAAATAATATAAATATTGAATAACTACTCAATTGAAAATTAATTCTACTAAGATAATATCAAGGGCATTTAAAGAATGGCAATGGTGAAAAAAAAATGGTGTTCACGTGATATGATGCAAAGTTCGTAAAGGTCGCCAAGAAAAAGGCGAAAACTACACATTGCGAAGTTATCATTTCTCCAATTTGTATCAATCAGTTTCACAGAGATTTTAATATGACGTAATCACTGCTGAAACACATTCGGTTATTATAAGATACAATTCTGTTTTGTTAATATATTTAGCGTCCAATTATTGTCTGCTGTCGCCATAATAGTCTCAGATCCGGCACTAAGATTTCTACGTTTATTTATTGTATAAACTAATGAAATTTTTATTTATTTTTGACGACCTACTTAGCCGTAAGGCGAGTACGCCGGTTTTGGCGTCGCTCGCCATCTCTAAAGTCTTGGGTTCGATTCTTGGTCGGGTCAATGTAGAAAACGAACTTTTCTATGTTGTCGCGAGTCTGGATGTTGTGGTACCGTCATTGTTTTATAACACAAGTGCTTTATAATAATTACTTTAGAATCAGAGCAATGTATGTGATGTTGTCTTATGTTTTATATCACGATCGCCCGCGACTTTTGTCACGTGATCTTTATTTTACTTAGAAACACATTTGACCAAAGTTTCATTACAATCGTTTTAGGAACACAAACCAGACAAACAAACACAGAATTTTTTATAAATTAGATAAATACGTTTCTGCTAATATATTTTTTTGCGGCGTATTTTTTTTTCAAAAGGTCCTACTTTATGAACACATGGCGAAAGTATAAGGCTTCCGTAGTCAACACGGAACTCTAGTTTCGCCGTGTCTGTCCGTCTGTGTGTCTGTCCGCGGCTTAGCTCAGAGACTCTTAGTAGGTACCTACTAGAAATCTGAAAATTTACATGGATATACTTATTAATCACGCCGACAAAGTTGTAGAATAAAATCTCTATCTATCTCTAATATTTTTTTTTCTTTTTTTCTTTATTATTTCGATGTTGGTCCTATATAAAAAGCCATTGTATTTGGATATGATAATATGAGTTTATTAGCTCCTGATCCAACGAAAATTCACTGTGTATACAAGGTGTTTGTGTGTTGTATGGAGCAGCATCTAAAATGTTTTTCACAATTTCGATATTGCTTTAGTAAAAGTTGCTGTATATGAGCTCATTACGTGGTTTTAGGAGTGACCTATTTTTTGTGCACTCCGCGTTCAACATAAAATTCATTTTTTTGCTTGTATACTATGTATTATTTTTCATATTAAGTTATAACTTTAAAAAATATTGCGGCCATTTTTGGTAGAAAACCCCCAAGAAACGTATTCCTCTATTAATTTAAATTCAAATGCGTTTATTGCCAATTAAGTGTACAACTGAGATTTCAAAAATACATAATGTGACTTAAATACTTAATTACCCCTTTCAGGTGTTGCAATTTTCATAGTCTAAAATTTAAAAACATTTACTATGAAATAAACAAATATACGTAGAAGTCTTGAAGTCGGGCCTTGTACTATAACTGGTGAAATATTCTCATAATCAAAATTATGATGAACAATTTGCAGGCGGTCCGGCATAAAGTGAGTTTGCCGCCGAATGCCGCGGAATGAAAGCTGCACGGACGCGTGTATCGATTGTCAATAATTTGTGCTCGACGGTGGCGGTTAGACTTAGCTCATTGTTTGCCTAAAATTATTTGCAGCCACAAACTCGCATCCCCTTTGAACGGTGTTAAAATTTTAAACAATTCTATGCATAGCAACACTACCACTAAAACACAACGTACATTCAACCTTATCTATTAGATAAGCTAACAAAATAGGGTCAGTTGCATTTGTCCTAGTTTTCTTCATTTTACTAAGACAGGTCTGTCTAAAGAACTGAGAAGGTTTGTGTACGTTTGGCCACCGCATTGACATGCCTATGAAACAAATCATAGTCTATCTTTATTTTACAATACCACGTATTAAGATCACACTAAAGTATTACGTAAGATAACAAACCTTCGCCCGCTATACGTGAATAATCGAGTAGTCAGTCAGTGACCTGATCAGTCAGAAGATCTCGATTGCTCTGTGCGCTGGGCCATCGTAATATTTAGACTCTTGAATGTTATCCTCCATTCAATCTTTTGAGGGCTGTGTAGACTACTACTATAATTGTAGAACTACATTAATTAGTCAATGCGACTTGGGGAAACGCCCTCGGACAAGGTGGAGCAATGATAAAATACGCAAAAATGCCGGCAGCGAATGAAATAGAATAGCTGAGGATCGGGCGCGATTATATGTCAAGCAGTGGACTGATGTGGGCTGACTAATGATGATCACTTTTATTAGTTTCTGAAAGTAAATAACTATGAAACAAATATGAAATATAGTTCAGGTGATGTCACCTAATTGCTTGTCCTACAAGCTTTAGTTATTAGGAAAACTGTTTTTAAAAAAAAAGATTTCATGAAAAATTTAATGTATCTTTAGTTAGGACTCTTTTATAATTACTTCCAAGAAATTAATCCAGTATCCAAGAGCTAAAACTCCAGGTTTATCCGCAACACAAAGACGTCGGAACATAAAATATTTCCCTCCAGCTTATTGCTAACTAAAGCAATCAGCTTAAAATTAAATTTTCTCGAGAGCATTCTCTCAGGATTGAAACTCAATGCACGTACGAAAATTCCCAGTACAACAACTGCAAATAGATAACAAGTTACAATATATATGTGTATGTAAAAGTGGAACAAGCCACCTACGAGTTGGAACAACGAACACATATAAAGCAGCTCTGCTACAGCGAGCGCTAGCACTCGAAATCCTGGAACACTAGAACGTAACTGTGTTACAGCGGTGAACACTGAAATACCAGATGAAACTTGATATTCGCTAAACATTAAGAAATGAGTAATATTTGTTTTCTTTCTTAAATCTACAAATAAAAAAACAGTTCATCTGTGACAGCTTAAAAAACATTTGAAAAAACAATATTTAGGCTAAATCTAGATTTGAAAATGTTGTGCAAGAGGACCTCAATCATTAAGTACTACACTATGAGCAAAATTTTCCTATCAAATCTAAAAGTATTGCTAAGAAAAATAGATAGTGACATTCTATTAGCATACAATTTTATTGAAATTTAGTTATTTTATTAGTTAACGAATTAAACATGTTCTTTAGTCAGGCGTATTATATAGGTACCTACTTTAAACATCAAGTAACTTTTGAGGTGAGAAGGCAGATGAGAGTTTCAATTTAGATTATTGTCCTGGTTATTGTCACTTTGTCCAGTGCAGCCACAGAGAAAACAGATGAAGATGCCAAAGTAGCGGTACATACATTACCTACACGCTCGGTTTTACCGTCATGCAGACACGCAACCTTAATATTAAGGTATGTACTCGTAATTAATCTAGCTACTTCAGTATTGTCATCTACGACGATGATTTCGGTTCGGTGACGGCTGGGAAATTGCCTTTAGGCTAAATTTAGATTTAATGTGGTCGTATCAACCTAGTAAAATAATTTTATTAAGTGTAGCTTACACAGCTACGTTCTAAAGGCTACGCTACTTATAGAATAGGAAGCGAGTGTAGGTAATGGCGCAAAATAGTGACGCAGTATTATTGCAGGGGGAGGCTGGTCTCCCTCCCCTCTCCAAAACCCCCCACTCCCGGAGCGACTGAAACGGCCGCGAGAAAAATAAGATCCGCACTCCGTCCCGCTTATTCTTAGGAAAAGCTTTTTGTATATTTTTTAGATATTTCTCTTCTTTGTGTGGGTAGGTAAATAATGCGAATGTCGGTCTGCTTATGTGAGCGTTGATCTTCGCCTCGTGTTGTAGACTTATTGGGAGGTATTAGAAATAAGCATTTAACTGAATAAAGACTTTGTCGCCAAATAAGATTTGCTGTGAAATTATCTCGTGGCTTTTTTCGTAAAGTAAACGTTGGAACAGGTAACATAAGAAGTATACCAAAATTAACAAGTTTTTTTGACAATGAAATTGATTTAGATGAAATTGTTAGAGGGTAGCCTCTTTGTCTATCTAGATAACCTCATGTAACTAAAGATTGTACTTGAATCTACTAATTTGGGCATGTCTCAGAAAAGAAGTATAAGGATAAAGTTATACATGCATAGCTCATCGAGCTCATCACACAGATAAACGTTTAACTATTTGCCTCTATGTGAAAATGATTCTAACCTCCACCTGCTTGTTTAAATCAGAATTATTTATTGAAATTAAATTAGATTACGTGATAAATAATCGGTATCTGTCATTATTTAGTGTATTTATTATTCATTCATCATTATTTAGTGTATATTGCAGAATATAGTATTATTTGTACACCTACATACTCAAGTTTTATGCTTGTAAACACTTCCTAATAATAATACACTTCCTTTAAATTTCATTAAGACTCCTCATCACTTCTCAACTTCAATTCAACTAGCCTACCTGCAGGTTTGTTGAAGTTTTTTTTTGTTTTTTGATGTTGTCTAGAAGAGATTTTAGCGATAAGAACGCATAAATTGTGCCGTTTAAATGTTTTTTAGGATTTCGTAGTCAAAATGGAACCCATATACATAGTTTCATAGCATGTCCGTCTGTCTGCGGTTAGTAGCTCAGTTAGTACAAAAAAAAGTAAACCGACTTCAAAAAACTGAAAAGATAAAAATAATATCAACACATAAGTACCTAATCAGTTACTTTTGGAGTCGGTGCTATCCGATGAGAGTTTGAATGTTTTCGTTTGCACCGACTCCAAAAGTAATTGATTAGGTACTTATGTGTTGATATTATTTTTATCTTTTCAGTTTTTTGAAGTCGGTTTACTTTTTTTTATAAAATTTACTTATTTCATCTATTTTTAGTGATACATACAGTGATAATCCTCAACAATACGAATCTTTTCAGTGCAAACATAAGTTAACGGCTGAACACCGATTTCATCCCTTATTTTTTCCACCTTAGAGGTGAAATTTTTTTGGAATTTTTTTGGAATACCATCTTTAAAGTATAAGCTATTCGATAAAGAAAGAATCATCAAAATCGGTTCACAAATGCCGAAGATATTGGGCAACATAGGTACAAAAATCAGTTGGCACGGATGGAGTTCATGCAAAGTTTGATGATTTTCTTATAGATCCCGTCATCAGAACTTGATCAAATTTATATGGGACCATTCCGAAAGTATTCCCTTTCGAACAAAAAAAGAAGTATCGAAATCGGTTAACCTGATAACGAATGATCGCTGAACATCCACTAATCGCGGCTACAAGTTATCAATTTTATATGGTATCTGTAAACAATCACAGGATTACTTAATTTTTTTGGAACGAACTGTTTATAATTTTAATAAATATTTTAGAAGAAAAAAAACATTCAGCTGATATAAGAACCTTAGCCTTTTTTAAAAGTAATTTTAGGTTGGTTAAAAGTTTAATAAATTTAATATATAAACTGACTTTATTGTTTCTCTTATTGATTCTGGAATTCTAGACTTAATGTATCTTTCGTTTCGTTTCCAAAATCTTCTGACAAACCTTCCATACTGATCTTAGATATATTTATACACGTATAAGACTGCGTATTTAGTTCAAGGGGCATGGTAATGCAAAAGTAGTAAAACACGAGCCAAGCAAGCTTATGTCACTAGGCGTTACTATTACAATGAATTTAACTCGTGAAAATGTTTTTGTTATTTTTTTACGATTTTCGCTGTGGCTTATGTCAACAATAGAGTTGCCGGAGACTTCAATTGACATTTGAAGATGAATCCCCAAGTTGCAGCTTTCTGTATTCGTGGTTCGGATAATTTAGACGTGGACGTGATCATCTTCATGACAATGTACCTACGTGAAGGTCGGCCGCGAGTGTAGTTACAAAATCCAATACCGTAAATTGATACCGTTCGACAACTGATTGAAACTGACAAAAAAATATATATTGTCAGAAAATTACTGCATTTGCATTTAGCACATAGCTTTTCATTACCGCATGATTAACGAAATATCTGAAACGACTAGGTGTAGTGGTGCCATGAAATGATAAAAAACGATTAAAGGAGTAGTCATTAGCTGTCTATAATATCGTGACAGGTGAAAAAACCTGGGCGTACTGCTTTGAACCGGAAACAATTTTTTTTCGACAAAATGGAAATCTTCTTTTTGAAGACTTGCCGACAAATGTTAAGAAAGTCGAAGCATTGGTAAGACGCTTGCTTCTTTTTTCGGCAAATAGGACATTACTTAACAATGTCGCTTGAAGACCGAAGAACAGTGATCACAGATTGGTAAATGGTTCGTCAACACTTGCTTCTCCCGAAAAGCGTCCTAGAGGCAATGTCGTCCTTAACCAAGATAACGCATCCTCACATTCTACAAAGGTAACGTAAGCGTATTTATTCTTCTTCTTTATCACGGTAAATCTTGGTTGCGTCGAAATCCATCGCTTTGGAGCCCAGGGTCCGCTTTCCTTGATTTACTCCTCCACTTCGCACGGTATTGAGCGTCTCTAGTTGTGAGATCATTAGCATGCATGTCAGCCCTCACGACATCAAGCCAGCATTTCTTGGGTCTAACCCTTTTGCCAGGACCCGGCAGTGGCGGCATGGCCAGACATTTGTTTCCTACGTAGCTTGCCGGTTTCCGCAAAACATGGCCGTACCAGCGTAGGCGACTCTCCTGCAGTTTTGCACGGACACGAAGGCTACCGCGGATGCGCGAGTTCCTCACGTGGTCCTTCCGCGTGACTCCGCACATCCACCGCAGCATATTCATCTCCGTGACACGCAGTTCCAGCTTGTGTTGAGCGACATATGAGTAGCCATGCTTCGCTGCCTTATAAAAGGACAGGCCTAATGATGGACTTATAGATCGGGGGGTTTGTGGGGTCAAAAATGATACCACGCAGCATCAATTTGTGCCTTTACGTCACAATCGATGTCTCCTGACGTGTGAAGTACAGATCCGTGCGCTCGACCTTTTCTTCGTCTATGCGGACGGACGTTGGATCTGTAGAGTTATAGGCCAGGTACTCGGTCTTTGCCACATTGATTTTCAGACCACCGCTCTCAAGCGACTGCTTCCACTCGTTCACCCGTCTCACCAGCCTGTTCCTATCTGCGTCTACCAGTGCAATATCGTCAGCATACATTAGTAGCCATGGTGGCTGCTCATGTGAGTCTCTGATGCTTTCTGACACAACGTCTAATATCTGTGGACGGAACCCTGGTGTATTCCGACGGTGAAAGGAAACTGTTTGGTATCGCCAACAGCGGTCCGAACCATAGAATCGGAGCTGCAGTACATGTCTCGGATAATGTCAATATATACCTCGGGGACCCCTTTGGATCTCAATGCCCACTCGAGGAACACAGTCGAAGGCCTTCTGCAGATCAACAAAGAGCAAGTGCAGAGGCGTGTTCTTCGTCCTGAATCTCTTCATGATGGTCCTTAGGGCGAAAACAGGGTCCATAGTCCCGTTGCCAGGACGGAACCCATATTGACACTCCGAGACATCACACTCCTGTCGGATCCGGAAGTCCACAATCCACTCAAGGAGCTTCATGGTGTGGGACACGACCTTTTTACCGCGGTAGTTGCCGCACTCTTGCACCGATCCCTTGCCTTTGAAGACCGGAGTAATAATATTCATTCTCCATTGGCTCGGGATAAACCCGGTTAAGAGTATGCGGTTGTAAAGGTTGGTTAAGATGTTTACCCCGCGAGAGCACATCACCTTCCAGGCATCGATTGGGACTCCATCGGCTCCGACAGCTTTACGATTCGTCATGCGACGAAGAGCAATCTGGACTTTTTCAGGCGTTACCGGCGGTACTAGTTCCTGATTTGGAGGGTGGTCTGGTGGCTGCACCTCATTGTGCTGCTTATTCAGCAGCTCATGGAAATTAGAGCGCCATCTCTCCTTCGCCGCGAGTTCCTCGCATAACAGTTTGCCCCCAGGGTCTTTAACACAGCGACACTGTGAAATATCCTGTGCCGCTTTGATCTTGGAGCGTGCCAACTTAAAATTAGCTTCTGCCCCTCAGACGATTCCAACGTGTCATAGAGCAAATGAAAGTGGTCTCGCCTGGCTCTGGCTACAGCTCTCTTAGCAGCGCGTTTTGCATCCTTGCACGCGTCGTGGTCTTCATATCCCCCTGGACTGAGTCGTTCCACCACCAAGTCTCCTTGTCACATTTGCGACCGCCCTGAGATAAGCCAAGCACCGCCTTCGCCGCACCAATGACGGCTGCCTGAATCCTATCCCAGTATTTTTAGACTGGTTCGCCATCACAACCGTCGCACTTGTCGCCGATAGTTAAGGCGAACTTCTGAGACGTCTTCATCAAGCTTCCACCATCTGATTTGGCGTCGGCAGCGCTCGATACGCTTGATTTTGGGCTTTACGCATGACAAGTAGACGGTGTTGTGCACCGAAAATCTCACCGGATATGACCTTGCAGTTAGCCACTTTACTGATGTGGTGTGTCCTAGTGAGTAGGAAATCGATCTGAGTGGCGTGCCTTCTGCTCCTGTAGATGACAATTTAGGGTGCTCGGTTTTGAAATACGTGTTCACAATGGAAAGGTCAGCAACTGCACAAGTCCTGAGGGTATCCCCTCCTTCTGAACTATGGCCCCCATACCCAAAGCCACCATAACGAAAGCGTATTTGAAGGCTTCAAATATAGAACTAACTGATGACGCATCTTACATACTGTCTATACCTCGCACCCTGCGATTCTTTTTGTTTTCTAAAATTAAAGAGACACTTAGTATATCTAAGTGTCTCTTTAATTTTAGAAGGGAAGAAGTTACACGTATTACGTGCCCTGATCGGCGTTGAATGCGTTCCACGAAGCCATTTAAGAGCTCTTAGCGACCTAGAAGACTGGTCCAACTGTTTTGTACAATGGTACTTTGAAAAACAAAAAATGTGTCATAAGTCTAAAATCTGGTTATATTTATCAGAATCCATGCATAAACACTCAGTATGACCCAAGTAGTAGAGAATGTTATGAAGATCACCCGAAATTTACGAGATATTGATTATTTTTATTGCAAAAAAGGGTCTCATGATTTTTAGTTAACCTCTGGTACTTACAATTTAAATTTTTGTACAATACCTTAAACAAATAAGTAGAAGTACCAGGCAGAGATTTTAAACTTACTTAATTACTTTTTTTTGTGTTTTACTACTGCACTGTGTAACGTAATTTTTGACTTAGCTGGCGAAAACGTACTCAAATCATTGATCCCTTAGCGTGCCCCGAAAAATTGTTCTTATTGTTTTCTATTGTTTTTCCCGGCTACAAATTATATTTTAACAGAAAATTGGTTTATAATTAATAGTTTTTTATACATTGGTAATTAAATTACACCCAATTTCATTTTATAGTACTTATAACTAATAATTGTAAGACGCAGTTTTTTGTATACAATTTTCGCTAGTTCAAATTACACGGAGTAAACATTGCTGAAATTATTTTAATCGTAAAAACCCCAAGCTAAAAGTGAATGCTTGTCCACGCCATCTATGACCACGCTTTGACACTTTTTTCATTGTACCGCTCTCAGTTCGCCTCTCGGCCTTAGAACCTCCTTCGATGCTTTCATGACGTGAAGGTAATTTTGTTTTGAACTTAACCTCGTAGATGTCACCAATGTGTATTAAAAATAATTTATTAAAGTGACTTTGAACGAGACTAGTTTGTGACTGAAGAAAGCCTAAACAGTCTTAAAAATATATTGACAAGATTTAAAACATGTCTAAAAATAAGCCGTTACAATTTTTATAAAATCAAATAAAATAAATGTAGATTAATACATACTTACACCTACCTATGACTACTTGCATACTATTTCAATATTAATAATACTAATCATCAAATTTTAAAGAAACAATTTACCTGTTATAAGATAGATAACTTCCTTAATTAAGAGGAATAAAATACTCTACTAGGTATTAAAAAGAGACGGCCGAGTATTGCCCTAAAGTCGTTTCATGTTTGTATGAAGAAAAACATCAAGAGATCTGACATAATGACTTTGTAAAAAAAGCATTTAAATTATAATACATAAATATATGATTAATAATAATATATAATATATCATTTATTTCAGGCATCAAATTCATTACAGTGTTAATACATTATATAATTACCTCCTATCTAGCGGGGTTTAAAACTAAGTTTAAAAAAGAAATGAATGGATCTAAATTATTTCTTATTTACTTCAATGACTCAAATGTCAAAAACAACTTTTGTAATTATACTATATACGGGTCTGGCAACAAGACTTTTTGGCTTACTGAACAATAATCGTCATTTTATTAAAAATAAATTTTAAAATGACTCATGTCAAAAATGTCAAGATGTCACGAGGAATATAAACAATAAAAATATTTGTTTTGTTTGGTTCTGTTAAATACGTTTGCGGCTTCGTAACCTTCTTGTATTTTATCGTCGTTTTAGTGTAGTTCTTTCAGTTATTTTGTTATTTAAGGCTTTAATATAATTCACAAGAGGTCTATAACCTTGCTGGAGAAGGGCTCAAGTTGCAATTGTAGCAAGTGCAGCAGAAGAAAATCTTAAACATAGCTTGCCTGATGCCTGATGATGATATATGATATATGATGATATAGCCCATAGGGCCTATTAGGCCTATTAGGCCTATTAGGCCCATTAGTACGGGTGCTTTACTGTGACATTTTGGCCGAATTTCCTGTCATATGTGAAAATGTTAAATGGTTCCACCTTTATACGACATGTTTTCAAACAAATACAGAATTGATTATAATCATATTTTATTGAGAAAAACATGAATTTAAGCCATAACCATTATTAGTAAATCAAATAATTTTGATAGATTTTAATATATACATTCCTTGTTGTGCTCGTATTTTATTTAATGACCCAAATCGTTTTAGTAAATCATTTGCAAGTTCGCATAAATACATTCAATATTGGGTACTCCTAAAACAATTATATTTTAGTAATCTGAGTAGTGTTGAGTTATAAACACATAGTGTTAAAAGGCACAAAGACACTCGTATGTTAAAAAGCATCACACTACATGTCTTTTAACTCTTCATAAATGATGAACAATTTATTGGTCTTGGACTTTAATACAAGGGATTAAAGTTCAAAATTTGGTAGCAACTATTCGACTGCTGCTTAAAAAGCCTTATAACTTTAAAACCCCACTATCTACAGCTAAGATTTCTATCTATTCTTATAAATGACTAAAAAACGAACTTAGAAATTCAAGTTTGATTGTGACGCATAGACTTTTTCTTTTGGGGTAAACCGGCCGTTTCCTTTCTAATTCAAATAAGTATTTGTTTTTTACCAACATCACTTAAAAAAGGTGCGAAAATGATTAGCAAGTATAAAAACATAAATTGCCGTTACGTTTAATTTGACTTAGAAGCTTTATTTACACTTTCAAGGGACCGTAGACCTTAATATTTAATATTAATTTTAACTCGATACCTCTAGCCGTCCCAAACAAAAAGGGATTCTTACAAACGGGCAGGTAGACAAGAAAGTGATTCTGTAATTGTTGCATGTTTTTCTTTTAAAAAACCCTAAATATACTTTCCCACACCTAATAGTAGGTGTAGGTGTAGGTAGGTATAGAGGTAGGTACTACTCGTAAATAGCCGACAAGCTGATGCAGATTCTATAAGAAAACTCACACTTATTAATGATTTGATTTGTACACACACAGTTTATATAAGTGTTTGTAAGTTAGCAGTCGAAAAAGATGGGACTATATTTTTATTTATGTATGTATATTAATATTGCAGCATTTCTAGCTACCCCAAGCGCTATTACATATTTCTTGTGTTGTTTTTGCACTACGACAGTTGTTAAGACCTCTCACTTACGAGATGGTATTGCTTAACTAGGAACTTTTTTCCTAGAATTGATACAAAACTGTATGGGTCTTATTATGTGATGGTTTAATAAAACAAACTTTAATAAACATCAAACCTAACCTAAGGCTATAACATGCCCTTTATGACCTTAATCATAACCTGCCTTAAGGTCTGACCCATTGGGACTCTAATAAAAGACGAATATAGCCGCCAATGACTAAACAAATTCCCTAGCCCTCTCTCGCCTGTGCCAGATAACTAATGTGTGACAGAGAAAGCAAAATCAATTTTAAATTTGGCAGTTACTTGCACGGGGCAACGCACTCAGTAACTGGTCGTGAGAGGTCGAAAGTACGAATTTTTTACAACAATTTAAGTGAAAGATCTTGTGGTATGCGTAATGTCTGTGTATTCACGAACTTTACTGTTTAATTAGAACTTAACTACGAGTACTAATATATAAGCGTGCTCTAGATGTCTGTACAGTCATCTCTATTCAAGGGACATCAAAGACTCGATCAATTTACGATGAAAATACGCTTCTTTTTTTTTCTGCAGTCGAGCAAAAATACAAGGTGTTCGTTTTTTAATCTGTGCTACTTTAATCTGTTGGCTTAGATAATATTATTTTTCCAAGTTCCATTAAGTTTGTTTACATAAGTAGAAACAGCGAATTCCACTCGGAACTTTTTCCTACCTACAGAGGAAGCAAATATCGCTCAGTATTTAGGTAATTCTGGTTTCGCACTCACGGGATGACGGGAGGATTGACAACAGCAGCCTAGGAGCCCCCCGACGTGGTAGAGCGATGCATGATACACAAAGCTGGCAGTTGATGGAAAAGAATAGCCGAAGTTCAGTAGCGTGCATTGAGAGAGGCATAGGTCACAGAATAAAGATTATAGGGGTATCAGAAGTCAAGCTTCATCTAGTTGGCATTGAATAAAGCTTAACTTTTGATACCCTTATTTATTATTCTGTTTTTTTTGTATTTTGAACTCTGTAACAAAAAACCATAACATCTTTCTTCTTTAAAATGAAAACTAAATTAATGGTTATAAAAAAATATGTAATCTCTTTATCAAAATTTGCACGTCGCTGGCGATAGAATATGTTGGTAAATATTATTTTAAGAACACTGTGTAACCATATTCTGGCAAATAAATGATTTTATTATTATTAATATTATTCCTATGTCCAGCAGTGGACTGACGTGAACTCATTATGATTATGACTCACGGAAATTCATAAGATTACCCAGTGGAATACCACTCATTAGCTACAGCGGTAGCTAATATTGCATATAACTGAACATGTCTTATGATTCTCAATCATAATCCTTACATTTTCAAAACTTACAAACCTTAAAATTAACTTTTGTGATTTACGATTATTACGTTGTCGTGCGCGCTACCAACGCACACTGCCGCATAGTGCACGTATAGCACAGTCTACATCTGACCACAAGTAAAGCACATACCAACCTGTACTTAATTGCAAGATCTGTATCAATAACTAAACAAACAAATAAACAGTTTACGAGATAACGTAATATATTTTAATATGTCTCAAGTTCTCAACTAACTTTAAGCCTACCAATTTCATCAGAGTTTATTACAAATTCTGATGAAATTGGTTATTTTTTATTTACAAATTATTTTTAGTTGGGATAAGGACAAGTTATTAGAAACGAGAGATATAATATAAGTTTGACCTAAGAAACAAATATCAAAGTAAATTTCATGTGTAAGAACCTACATAGTAATTATTTTCATTGTTTATCATCTTGCAAGTGTAGTAGAATACGCATACCTACGCATAAATAAGTCACTAAGACTTAGGCGTACTAACTATTTTGTAATATTATCTTTATAATAACTGCTGTGTTTAATCCAGTAAATACAATCTCAGTATATACAAATACTAACACAATCTACTTATTACAGCTACTCTTCAATGTCAAATCAGTATCGTAATACTTGTTTAACACTTTACATCATTTAATGAATATTAAATATATTCCCATTCAATTAAATATTTGACTATAAACATTAGGAACCAGCTCTGACATTCCCACTACGTACTCGTTTAAGCTTTCTCTGGTCTATTGCGTCATTCGGTCCCTAAATTTACCCGAAATGACCAAATTGTTTGGTAAAAGCACAGCAGGCCTAGGTACTTACGTTATATATATTTATTCATAATATTAAACAGATAAAACTTCTATGGTTCCGTCCTATCTTTTTAGAACAATGCCTAGCTGGTACAGTGTAAAAGACCAAATTGCATTTTTAGCAGTTCACATATTATTATTTTGATATGCTTCAAAATGTTATATAAATGTGTAAAAAAAACCTTTGCACGCTGAAACACCAAATAAACAAAAACAATAACACCGAATTGCATTTTTATAAAATAAAACTGCATGATAAAATTTTTAAAAATGCGGCTTTAACATAATGTTCTAAGAATTTTTAAATTGGGTTTTATTTTAAATTCCTACTAAATTATCTAAAAGCTGCAAAATTTTACATAAAAGCGTAAAAAAAAACCTTTGGTTTCTTTGTACTGAACGCAACCAAATAAACCTCTTGTCTTGTAGGGGAAACTTGTATTGGTTTAATGGTCGCAATAAAACTGTTGGGATTGGGAAATACTAACAAAACGAGTTCTAACCGAAGAAAGTGATTTTTTTAGTGAACAATTCACGGCATTTATCACGTTATTTGTAGTCACTCAATTTACACCTCTATTGTATTTACACCTCTGCCATTGCGCCACTTAAACAATTCAAACAAGGTAAAGTTCATGATATAACAAAATTCCAACTCAAGATACAATTGTCTTTTTATTAACTCGAGAATCTATACTAAAACATAAAATAATAATAATGATAAAAATAACTTTAGCTGTTACGTTTTCATAGCAAAAGCATTCTGCCAATTTGATTAAATTTATTACTGAAAAGCTTTTAGGTTTTAACCTAGGGAAGGACCAAACCTTTTTTTCTCCTACAGAGTAAAACAGGTGCAGAAAAGTGATATTACACGCGCGAACGCGGATTACACGCACAATAAAAATATATGTAAATAAATTGTAAATTGCCTAAATTGTACGTTTTTCTGTTAAAATCATGTGTTGTTTCTTTCTATATCTATCTATCTACGTACGTAGCATATTATTTACATTAAATCTGTTTTTATGTTAAAAATAAGTTGCTATACCTACATATCTAAATGTATTACTAATTTAATGTCATTTTCCTATAATTCAGCAAAAACATTAATACGAAATGGCATGATATCAAAATTCCGAGATACAGATTACAAACACGTTTGCAGCCGTGCATTACATGGACGTCGGTATAATAAACTTCCCTTATATTAGCCCTTTCCCCGCTTGCGTTCACCGCGCGCGGCGCTTGAACCCACGCGGGGTGACATTGCCGGCGCAAATTGCGTGAAACTGCTTGATACTTGAATACACACAAGTAATATAATTGAGCCATGATACAGAATGGATACCTGTAGATGAATGGCAGTCGGTATACCGACGACCGACGAAGTCTGCCCTATTCGTGGATGATCAACATTAACATGAAAAACCATTCATAAAAAAATTAAAGCAACTAAGTACACCAGGTTATTATAGATTGTCAAAATTTTTAAAAGATAAAAATAAAATATGGCATAGATAAATATAATTAAAAATAACTAACACAAATGTAAATATTAAAAAGTTAATAAACAATAAAGACAAAATAAATGTTCCTTCTTCCTAATATTATTTTGCCCATCAGGGTCCATAGAGGTACTATAAAACTATGTAACACCTTTTGTAACCTATGAACTGCAATAAAATTATTAAGTAATGAAATGATACTCATGTGGTGACTGATGCTAACGGCTACGAGATAGATGGATAGATAGACACTTTATTGCACAAAAACATTAAAGGTTATTACAAACAAGACACAGTTATGTGCAATCAGGTACCCGGTATTAGTAGCGGCAGGCTTATACCTGGTATTAGCTTGAAAATACCAAGCGTATTATCGACCCAGCCAACACTAGTCGCAACCTAAAGGGCTATTTCGGCTCCCGGTTGTTTGATCACTAAAAACCTAGTGCAGGACCGATCTTTTACCTAATTTAAATCAAAATTATAATTTAAATCAAGATTAAGATGCGATCATTTTTAGAAGGTTTTTGTTATAATATGGTTTTAGGATATGACAGAATGTGTGTGTAGTGCAATGTAGGTATTTTGTGGTAATTTTAAAAATAGTCTGGAGTAGGTATAATTCTATGATTTCAATGTTGGTTCTATAGTAAAAGTTGTTGAGAATTAAGAAGAAAAATCACTGCCTAACAGAAAATTAACTAATAATAATTGATATCGTAGTTTAAATGTAGGTTAACAACTACTTCCAAGATTTTATTACATAGTTAGTTACAAGTGAAGCTAATATAAGTGTGTTAAAATAGTACCTTGTTTTGCGATCAGCACTAAAGAAAACAATTTAACTATTTATTTGCTCAAAAAGGTATAGTAAAGTAGAATTTATAATTAAAAAACCGGCCAAGTGCGAGTCGGACTCTCGCACCGAGGGTTCTGTACAAACCTGTAGGTACCTATATAAGTAAAAGTTCACCCATCACAAAAATCGAGTCATAGTTATGGTATTTTTATTGCAAAATGAAATCGATAATATTACGAAAGGTAAAGGACGTATTAAAAAAAACTACTTACTAGATCTCGTTCAAACCAATTTTCGGTGGAAGTTTGCATAGTAAAGTACATCATATATATTTTTTAGTTTTATCATTGTCTTATTTTAGAAGTTACAGGAAGTTACAGTGGTAAAATGTGTGTCCCCACAAATTTTACCACTTTGGAAGTGTCTCTCGCGCAAACTATTCAGTTTAGAAAAAAAATGATATTAGAAACCTTAATATCATTTTTAAAGACCTATCCATAGATACCCAACACGTATGGGTTTGATAAAAAATTTTTTGAGTTTTAGTTCTAAGTATGGGGAACCCCAAAATTTATTGTTTTGTTTTTATTTTTGTGTGAAAATCTTAATGCGGTTCACAGAATACATCTACTTACCAAGTTTCAACAATATAGTTCTTATAGTTCGGACGGACAGACAGACAGACAGACATGACGAATCCATAAGGGTTCCGTTTTTTGCCATTTGGCTACGGAACCCTAAAAATTGCTTTTTATTTTTTACCTAAACTAGGTTGGATCAGCTGCTCTTACAGAAACTGCAGATACCTACCTCTTACAAAAACTCATTTTCAAAATAACTATTAGACACAATTAACAGAGAAAAATTTCGCAATACCACTTCTGTTGCACGAAAATTATGTCAAACATTAATTTATTCATGCGCAGACAGTCTACGCCGTAGTACCTACCGATGTAAAGACTTGCACAGTCTAGCCGCACTTAGTCTGCCTACGCCGTAGATCGGTCTACGCCGTAGCCTAGTAGTCGTAGTAGGCTTAGTAAAATGGACATAGCGCGAATAATGCTGGTACCTACTTAATTGAGTATTTTGGAGCATTGTTTCATGGCAAGGATCAACTACGTAGAGTCGCGATATATTCCAAACATGCACTTGCGTATACTGTATGGATGCACCGACTTGAAATTTTTTCTGTGGTTTTTAACTTTGTCCTTGAATTTCAAGTTTAGATTACGACGTGCATTATAGCCGAAATGCATTCGGTTGATGTTTTTACACTTATACAGGGTGAAAACTAATTTGTTTAAAACATTGGAAATACGTTCCTCCTACCTAGTAGGCTGTTTGATATTAAAAAAGCTTTTTGGAGCAACTAGGTACCTAATAGTTGCCTGTCTTTTTTTTTCGTAAAACTAACAATCTACGACGTTAACTTTTGTATTTCAACATTTCTATTATTTTTGCGGTTTTGACGTAGTAATGTAATGTAATGTTATTGTATACATAGATATGCCGATATGAAGTCGACTGCGTTATATCCTCAAGGAATCGCATAAATGTTCATCCTGTATAACAGTAATATGTGAGAAGGTCATAATAATTGTTTGTAATAAGGAAAATTGAGTGTAAAGGGATTTTGAGAACCATTACCATTGAGAACCATACTTAAATTACAAAATGTTTTTAGGTTAGGTACATAATCTTACAGCATTACTAATGCCTTTTTTTTAAACTATCAAGATATATCTATCTAATACAAATAAAATATTACTTACAGTCTGTTCCACAACTTTGCTCCGTAGATGGCAAACAAAGTTTTCATTACCTACGTAATAATAAATTTATCGACTCGCCAGTGGTCAACACAAATCGCATTAGGCTAGGTCAAGAAACCTAACCCAAGCGAGTAGAAACGACGCGCAATAAAAAGAACCGGCGGCGGCTTGGGGCAATGCACTTTTTGGTGCACGGTCAGAAAGATCGAGTGCGCCGCGACCTGCCCAAACTATGTGACCGGTATGACGATTTCCACCAAATTATCACAAACACAATAATAGCCGTAACTTCATACGCAAAAAGACCTTTTTGCAACGCATGTTATCAGCCATACGACCTTTAAAGTACTTTTGTCATTTCACGCAGCCAAAAATGCAATTATTGCACTTTTTACGCCAAACAATACCTTAAGCAGTTTACTGATAATGCTTAATTAAAATTTATTATGTAGAGACGTTTATAAGTGAGTGAGTACAAACATAAGAAGAAGTAAGGAGCGTTTTAAAAAATAAATAAAGACAATAAACGTAAACAGTTGGTACTTACTGACCATGCGTATGGATGGACGCATTTTATTATAAGAACGGCTTACCGAAAGGAGTGTGAGAGAGGTCATGATATATTGCGTCGACTTGATCGCAGCGGTGCACAATGTTTACCCGACTTACATGTGTTTTATGACGACAGTAGGTTATATAATATAAAATTCGACTGTCGTAATCGAGCATACGTCATTTTGCTATTCTCCTATTCTTATACTTAGTCTGGCCATAAATACTGTTACAATTAAAAATTTGGAATCTGTCATTTTTATATGATTGTTCATTGGGTTTTCTCATTTTGGCGCCAATACAATATTTTGCGATATTAAAATGGAGTGGGTTGATAAAGAGAACCGAATCGCTGTGATTTCATTACGCAAAGTAGGTATGGAGCCAAATGGAATTTTTAAAACTCTCCATACGCTTGGTATTAGTAAAATGTTTGTGTACCGGGCTATCAATAGGTACAATGAGACCTCCTCTGTTTGTGACAGAAAAAGATCTGGCCGTCCACGTAGTGTTCGTACGAAAAAGGTGGTCAAAGCAGTAAGGGAAAGAATTCGAAGAAATCCTGTCCGAAAGCAAAATATTTTATCTCGGGAGATGAAGATAGCAGCTTAGGACTTGCAGCCTATAAGAGACGTACTGGTCATTTCTTAACTGATAATTTAATAAAGAATAGGGTGGTAAAATCGAAACAACTACTGAAGCGGCACGCAAAAGAAGGTCACAGAAAATTTTTGTTTACAGATGACATTTTTTTTACAATTGAGCAACATTTTAACAAATAACATGACCGTATTTATGCTCAAAGCTCTAAGAAAGCTTCCCAATTAGTCGACAGAGTGCAACGTGGACACTATCCAACTTCAGTGATGTTTAGGTGGGGTATTAGCTATGAAGGAGTTACTGAGCCATACTTTTGTGAAAAAGGTATCAAAACATCGGCACAAGTGTATCAAGATACCATTCTTGAGAAGGTAGTGAAGTCCCATAACAACACCATGTTCAATAACCAAGAATGGTCCTTCCAGCAAAACTCGGCGCTGGGTCATAAAGTCTTGGTCGGAAACGAACGCTTCCGATTTCATCAGAGCTGAAGACTGTCCGTCATCTAGTCCCGATCTTAATCCGCTGGATTATGATTTATGGTCAGTTTAGGGAGTACGGATTGCTCTAAACGCCATGATAATTAAATAAATATATAAAAATAAATAGTCCCTAAAAAATCCGTACGATTGGCAGTAAAGAATTTTCCCATGGAAAGAGTGCGTGCTTCTATTGATAACTGGCCTCAACGTTTAAATGACTGTATTGCAGCCAATGGAGACCACTTTGAATAAGTTTTTTATATTTTAAATTATTTTATATTTATGTATTAAAGTAACACACTGTAAAAGTAATAAATGTTATTTGCAATAGTTTTTTTTTTCTTTGTTTCAGTATTTATGGCAAGACTACTATATATATAACTATTGAAATATACAAAAGATAGGCTAAGGCGTATTTGCGCAATTACTGACGCAATATCTAATGTAGGATTGTACGTTATGATGATTAAAATTTATTTTAGAGCCAACAATATAAAAATAGGCTAGATTTGATATCGGGAAGGTGTTGCGCTGAACAAAAGACCCGGTGACAATAAGGATAGATGTCACTGATCCAAAATACTGATAATGTTCATTTGAGTCTATTTTCGTTGAGCACAGCTAGAAATCGCGTTGTTGCTTAATAAGCAAGTTACATAATCACAATACACGGAACACTAAAAAAATGTATTTCAAGAAGCTGACACTAGTCCTTAATAATATTACGTTTTAATAACATTTAATAAATGAACGCCTTTTATAACCTACTTACCAAAAACCCAAAAAATCATCCAAAACTGAGACGGCAGATCGCAAAACAAATAAACAAATTGCGTTTATTTGATTTTGATGTGGATGTGATTTTGTTTCTTTTTATTGTTACAAAAAAAATCATTTTCCGCTCGGTATTTCTGCAAGGACCATACCTCAAAAAAGGACCTGCAAACTGGGAGCATGAACAATAGTTTATTTCACAAACATTACTCGAACTACTCTGATATTGACGTTAAGTAAATATTATCGTCAAATCGCTGTACTCGCTTTAAGTTGATAATCTCACTGCGTGAATTGCGATTGGCCAAAATTGGCGATTGGTTAAAAATATAAAACATGCAAAAAAAGTTATAGGCTAAATCGTGTATTCATTTTCCAACTACAAATCGTATATTTTCTTGAAAGGATATGATACGTAATAAACACCAACTTTTAGACAAAAACTCTAGTAGATTATTATTAGTTTAAATCTCCAGTCGCCGAGTATAAAACTTCCTATAATTTGAGAAGTACGTACACACGTAAACACGTAGTACACACGTAGTACCTACAAAAGTAAAAAACTTTAGAAATATTATAATGTTGTGGACTTAAAACATCATGATGGAAAATGTATGATGTCAGCTCTTAGACCAATAATAGCAACTTTGTATTTTGCAACCTCTAGAATACATTATAATAGAAATGATAAGGAAAATATGTAAAATATCCAAGTCTTCCGTGTCGGGTTTTGTCATGTAAAATAGTAACAAAATAAATTGGTCCATACCTACTTTAGATAGATAGACCGACAAACTTCCCGATATAATATTGGATTACAAAATGTAATCTTTAAATCATCATTCATCATCATCATTTTAGCCATAGGACGCGTCCACTGCTGAACAAAGGCCTTCCTCGATGACTTATCATCGGAGGGGATTGTCAATACTCGCCACGCTTGGCAGGCGGGTTGGCGAGCGCAGTTTTTTATAATATTTCGCACGCAGACGCTGCTACCTATCTCGTGATACTTAGTCGCCTCCTACGACACGTCTCCTGTTGGCGGTGGGGAAATGTATTCTTTAAGGCCGTCCCCACATGGCAATAAAACTTTAAATATTAGTAGTAAATCATTTAGTATTACTATTTATCTGAAAAGGAAATTATGTGAAAGCTATATAGGATGAATTTTTAAGAAATATGATGTTTTTTATTATTTCTGAGAATATGAATATTTAATTACAATTTGTGAATTTTCCACTAGCTGTTACCCGCGACTTTAATTGCGTGGTTTTCAATTTAATTAATTAATTTAAAAAATTAAAAAACCCTTGCTAGCGAAGAAGACCCTACCTAAGCTTCATCACAATCTGATCAACGGTCTAGGAACGCTTAAAAGACAAACACACATTAATTATTAATATATATAGATAGATTCGCGTTGACCAGTCTGTTGACCGACTGTTCGAAAAAAAAATACAGGAGTCGTCAGGATCTAACTTACAATAAAGATTTACTTTACTCTTAATTACTTCTTAATTTTTGATACAAGGCTCAGTGACTCGGTGATAATAGTGGATGTACGGCAACGATCCAAAAATGGCCTGGTTTCCCGTAAGGGCGACTACACAGGTCTGAACCGCTTCAAATGTCTTGTCTGTTAGACTTGTCGCATTATTGGAGAAGACCTACTTTCAGCATTAGGGGAGACCTATGTTCAGCAATACGTCCCATGGCTGAAATGATGATGGTGTCACTTTGAAAAAAAAAACGAACTTTGTTCATAGCAAGAAATTATAAACTTTATTCATCAACAATAGCTATATTATTTTTTATATTTTTACCGTCGTTAATTTCTGGTCTAGTTTCAATCCCTTTCGGGATCGAACTTTATCCATGCACACACTGTAAGACAATTTGATCCAGGTGTAAAAGTGTGTTTACCTTTAATAAAATCTATCTTGCAGTGGTATAATGTGTAATGTGAGATTGGTCATTTAAGCATCTTCTAGAGATTTCCCATAGTGTTTTGATCGGGTATAATAGGTACGACATATGGCTTCCAAAACTTTGACCAATAAGATACCAGAGTTGAATCGGTCATGACATAATCGGTTAACGTTTTGTTATTAGGTACTTACTACACAATTATCTTAATTATCTGGCCATCGTCTGTTGATAAAGATAAGGAGTTGCAGGCAAAAGTAATAGGCCACTCATTCAATGAGATCAGGTATTAACACAAAGGTATTCTTATTTATTTTTTATTACTTTAAATTTGGCACATGAGGTTAATATTAGCGATAAGACCATGTTGTCTTACGATAAGAGTTTAACAATTTCCAGGTTGATGGGACGGCTTAATTGAATGCGATTTTTAAGTAAATAACCTAACCTAACCTCTTTTTGAGTAAAGACAATTGACTAAAATAGTAACTAGCGCATAATAAATAAATAATAGTAGGATGCACTGCATGAAATTTGTAATGCTTTATATTTATAATTTAAAAAATGAAGTCTTGCTTCCGTGATTTTATTTATATTTTTACTAAAGTTGTTAAAAAGAGAAGGATATTTACTAGATAAATAATAGTAGATACCTAATTAAATAATAGAAGGACGAATGCTTTTCGGATATTATTTATTTATACTTATTTTAAAACACAGTTTAAGCTCAAAGAAAGGCACTAAGTTTTTTTTAAGTATTTGCTAATTTCTTACTTGATTTTTAGCTTTATTTTGACGACCGCCTGGTATGCGCTACGGACTTCTAAGCCAGCGATCGCGGATTCGAATGCCACAATTAGCAAATGTCTGTGATGTGCAAGGAGCCTTTGAACCCAAGTCATGGATTTTTTAAATGTATACGTTACCACATGGTACAAGCTTTGCTTAGTTTGGGGCTAGATAATTGGTGAGATTGGGGAACAATTTATTAAATGAATATATTATTAGAGTGCGACTAAATATACCCAACGAGATGTGCCCTGATGGGGTAGTTTAGCGGTGTTACTTTATGAATCCGATCTAGATAAAAGGATGTAGACCAAGTCGGCTAGACTCGTGACGTCACTGACACGAGGTACAGTCAACATCAAAAGTAAAAGTAGCTATTCAATCGAAATTTACCAAAAGAATCTCACTGCAAACCATATTCCAATGGTGTAACATTTTTTAAAATAAAATATTAAATATAATAATAATCTTTTTTTTCCTTTCTAACAAAATTACACGCAAAAGACAAATAAAGAAATCAGGTTATAGTAACATTTAGAAGAGTCAGTAGGTACTTTTGAAATTAGCTTTTGATGAGCTACTTTTAATGCTGACTATACGTTGAATATTAGTGAAGTTCGCGTTGACGTACTTTCAATATTCAATTTATAATTGTTTTATTTACATAATTGTGAACAATTATAATAATGATAAATAAATAAGTGCCAGACAAGACACTTATTGTTTAAGGTCTCGGAGTAAGGTATTTACATCCTTATGTTACGAGGTACCAGACAATGTACTTTGCTAACAGTACACCCAGACCTGGACCAACATAGAATTCCTAATTGATCCGAACCCGGGACCCTTCGCGTTACAGGCGAATCACCATTCAACGCCACACGTCAATCGGGTCGTCTATTGTGAAAACAGGGTTTTCCGACGGTTTAAAACGTTTCAAAGAAGTTTTTCCAGATTAGATTCTGGAATGAAAACAACGTCTTACTTATTTGACTTTACAATGACTAGACATAGCATAGAGGATATATCTATTTGTAACGCTATGGCATAATTTAGTACTTTTTCTCCGATTGTGCCTAGGTAATTCGACAGGTAGCAAGGTACAGGCGTGCGTGTATCATTTATCATGCTTGTTTATCGTACGCCATACAAATACTTACTAAAAAAGATATTGAACAGATCAACAGACTGATGCTCCTGATTTCATATCTGAGAAGTATCGGTGATAATGATGCTATTAAATACTAAAACATTGAAACCGTTAAAAATTTAAACATCAACGGCACAGGTTAAAAAGAGGTAGGTACGTCTCAAGAAATAGCGACAAATTTTAAATTCCGTCTAGTGTCTAAGGCCTAAAACGAGTTATTTACATCAAAATGAGGTAGATAGGTCGTTTACAGTTTTAATGGACGCGAATTTTTGTGGATTAAATTGTCATAATTTAAGAATTTAGTGTCATTTCAATTGGTATCATTTAGTAATTTGATTATTATATATAATTCCTGTTATTGTTTATTTCTTTTTAATTGCATTATAATTTTCATAGTGCATTTATGACCTTAATGTAGTACATAATATTTCGATGTCGAACTAACAATACAAAAATTCTGATGTTAACCCCGAGCATGTACTTTAGCTCAAACCTCATACATATTGTGTCCTCCTAAACAAACACACTTGCTACTCAAATTATTTAATAAAATTAAAAATTCTATTGCGAGTTCTTACTTATTTAATAATATTCGGCCTCAATTTAAAAGTATAAATAAAAGTATATATTATACTACGAAGGATCCTCTTGTACACTTTCCTTTACCTAAAATTTATCGCAACTATATCTTTAGAAGGAACTTTCAAAAAATGGTGTCATAATAAAAGTAGTTGTTTACTAGTAATCTAGATTTTATTTTTTAAGGAATAACCAACGCGTTTTTATATTCAACTCATTATCCATTGCATTATAATAAGAAAATTATTGTTATAAATTTTTTGTTGCAATAGGAGATGAGTGGCATCCCTCTGCTTGTTCCGGTCTTCACCGCCGCCTGCGCAGCCCTGGGCTGCACCGAGCGTCCGCACTATAAATGCATACGTACGCTGCCCCAGCCGCGTCTGTTCGTCACACGCGCGCTCAGCTCGCCCACCTAGCGCACGCGCACCTAAAACCGACAAAAATCGCCCACAAAAAATAAAAACATGAACAACGCCGAACTCTACCAGGGAAATAACACCCTACAAAAAAGAGATGCCATTGACTGCTTAGAGGAATTTGCAAACAAAATCAAATGGAAGAAAATAGGCGACCGTATCATAGATATCGGATGCGGAGATGGAAGTGTGACGGTTAATCTTCTGCGGGAGTATATTCCTGATAACTTCGAGAAACTTTTAGGCTGCGATGTCAGCGAAAAGATGGTCGCTTTCGCGAACCGGCACCACAAGGACGATCGGACAGACTTCACGATACTGGACATTGAGGGAAAACTGCCGAAGGACATGAGAAACGCTTTCGACCATGTGTTTTCTTTTTATACCTTGCATTGGATCAAGGATCAAGAGTAAGTTCTTTTATTTCTGGTAAAAAAAAAGTAAAGTAAAGTTTTTTTAAAGTATTGCTTAATGACACTAAATCTTTTAAAGTTAGGGTGGCTTAATTAACTTAATGCTAAAATAATAATGTCTCTCACCATGTCTTATGAGATTGTTTTTATCAGACTTTGGAATATTTTATGTTAACTACGAGACACAAAAACCACATAAAAATTTGACGTTTTTTAATAATTCTTCCTAACCATAATTTACTAATTACAATATTTTTGTATCGTATTTTTTTTAAAAAGTGCTACTCATAGGCAGTGACCCATCACATATATACGCATTCGAGTATAAATATATCTTAAATTTTATGTAGCTAAAAAAACACATTTTATTTAAATAAATTTAAATCGTAACACGTCCACGTCTTTGCTGCAGTTTTTGTATTAGGGTGTAAGTACTCGTATATTTCGAATACGCATTGTCCTGTTTTTTTTAAATACGATTATATTATATTATTAAGTGAGCAAGTTGACTCAGTTATTCAATAGAAAATACTCGTCTTCGTAATATTATACTACTCTCTTAACAATTAATAAAATACATTAAAAAGTAATAACATTAACAAATTTGTTTCTACATTTAATATATCACTTTTAAAGTTTAACACTTACTTGTGGAACATTCATTACCCTAGGTTTAAGGCGACGGGTAAGGCAAGTGACCTTGAGCATTTAGCGTCGACTAATGCTACTTCTACTCGTATTATGTGCCTAAGATAATATAAATGCTTCTTGCAGACTAAACATGCGCTCCTGTGCAAATAGATTAGGTATCATTGCGAGCAAAATATCCGCTCATGGAAAAGTAGGCGCTAAGAGTAAAATCCATTATAAATCCATATAATTCTTAATTTGTTGAATATTTAAAAAAAAACAACTTCATCCTAAAGGCATGAATGTTGTAAATAACTAAACCAACTTTGAAGCTAAACTAAAACTTCGTTTAAAATATAAATATAAAAATATTACAAGCTCGCAATATTTGCGGTACTTTGAAATTTGTTTTAGTGTTTATAAGTTTATAGAAATAATAACTAGTATTTAGATACAACAGGAAAAACTTCAACATATAAGTTACATGATATATTAATTTCCACAGCCTATATCCAGTATTTTAGCCACAAAACTTGTCCAAAAACACCACTTTTACGTGTATTCTCCTTACCCGGCGCCTTAACACAAGCCTGAATTATAACATCAATCAATCAATTAGAGAAGCAGAAGGTTTCAGTGGCCTAATTGTTAAGATTGCGATGTTTTTGACAGAAGACGGATTCCAACTATTAATCGTGTGGCTTGGTGATAAATAATTTAACACAGTCACAGTCTTACAATCAGAAAGTAATTCAAGTACAAAATTGCTGAAACGCTTACTAACCTGCAACAAGGAGATAATATAATAAGCTAAATCGGACTCGATCTAAGTACAACTCTCCGGTCCCCCTTTTAACCTAACCCTTAGTGTAGTCTCAAAATCCCAGTGTGGTTAAGAGCATAGACCACCCCAAGCCAAGGTCTCACTAAGTGATATTGCTTACCTCTATGCTCTAAATATCGACCCACAAGGGCAGATTAAACATTGTTTTTTTTACCTTTAGTTTTTTTTTAATGTTTCGGACGTAGGGCATTTTTTTCAAGAAACCATAAAATTGGCGGCCATACATCCTGGATTTTTGGCATACCATGATAACTATTGCAATTGACACCTAGTCTATGTACTGATGAGAGACTATTCCACACTATGGAGCGATGCCCAGTGATAGCACGTTATAGTAGTCTCATGGCAATCTTTACAAACATAGCCAAGAGGCGAGCATACACTTGATTTTGAGACTTAATTTGGCTATCTCTGGGGTCCCAGGTTCGATTTTCGGTGGGGTCAATGTAGAAACCAAACTTTTCTATGTTGTCTCGGGTCTGGTGCCGTCGTTATTTCTAATATTTATAACACAAGTTCTTTAGCTACTTACGAGTACCTTAGGATCAGAGCAATGTATCTGATGTTGTCTAACATTTTTTTATTTAAACGGAGCAGTAATTAGCTATAAATTAAACACCCGTGTGATGTATTTAAGGAATTAACAGTTCCGATTATAACTTCAGGTCAGCATTCGAGAACATCTTCGACCTCCTCACTCTGGGTGGCGAGTGCTTGCTCAGTTTCTTGGGCCACAACCCAGTGTTCGACGTGTACCGCATCCTGGCGCAGAGCAACAAGTGGAGCGGCTGGCTGCGCGGTGTCGACCGGTTCATCTCTCCGTATCACTACTCACAGGTCTATTTCACCGATTTTCTGTCTCTCTTTCCTTTTCAACCCGTCTACACCCAATACTGAGTGCAAGTCCTTCTTCGCCTTCCGCTTCCAACTGTTCTCCCTACTTGACCACATAGCGTGAACCCTTCTTTATCTCAGTCCATTATACAAATATATTAGGTCCTTACATATGAAATTGCCGTTTACTATCAAAAAAGTGAATCAACTTTTTTAAATGAAATTATTATTTAATCAATCAATTTAATGAAGTAAGCGCCGTTGTTATCGATACACTTCCGCCATTTTATAGGCAGATCATTGATCCCTTTGGAAAAAAAATCCTGGTAGCAAGAGTCTATGAACTGTTTGAAGGCGGTTTTGACTGCCTCATCAGATTTGAATTTTCTTGTAAAAAATCTAAATTTTGAAAAAAGTTGTTATAGGTTGGGGCAAGATCCGGAGAGTACGGTGGGTGACACAAACGTTCCAGTCACAGCACCTCTAACTTGGCGACCGTTTGATGTACAGTGTGTGGTCTAGCGTTATCCTGAAGGAGCAGTGGGCTAGAGCAATTCACTAGTCTCGGTTGTTTAATGGCGAGCTTTTTCATCATTGTTTGCAATTGTTGGCAATATAAGTCTGCAGTAATCGTTTGGCCTGATCTCAAGAAGCTGTAGAGCTGGAGCTGGATAACACCAGCACTGATCCACCAAACACTAACCAGAATCTTCTTTTCGGTCAGTTTTTGCTTAGGCAAGGTTTTGCCGGTTCTCCAGGGCTAAGCCATTGCGACGATCGCTTCCGATTGCCGTAAAGGATCCATTTCTCATTACAAGTCACGATACGGTTCAAAATCCCCTCATTATTGTGACGATTGAGCAAAGAAACGCAGCAAACGACGCGTGTTTGTTGGTTTGCTTCAGTCAAATCCTGCGGTACCCACTTTTCGAGTTTTTTTACTTTTCCAATTTGGCGCAAATGGATAGTATCGTTTTGTCACTTACGCCAAAGGCTGCTGTTAATTTAAAAGTGGTTTGAGATGGATCCGCTTCCACTATCGCCTTCAATTCTGCGTTATTCACTTCAGTATCAGGTTATCTACGAGGCTCATGGTGTAAATCGAAATTTCCAGAACGGCAACGTAGAAACCAAAAACGCACCGTTCGTTCGTTAGCGGTGCCTGGTCCGTACACGTCGTTAATTCTTCCAATCGTTGCTGCAGCACTGGTGCCACGGTGGAACTCGTATTCGTAAATACCACGAATTTTCAATTTGTCTATAGTTGTTGTTATAGCAATGTTAAAGCTCAAACAAATAATGTGAAAACCAATGAAATACGAATTTGGAAACAATATTTTTCTAGCTTTATTTAAAAAAAAAATTGAATTTGGAACTCCTCACAAACGCAACAAGATATTTGATGTTAAAGTTGCCAGTATTGAGTATCGGCAATTTCATATGTATGGACCTAATACAAGGTACAGATTTAGTCAGTATCAATAAACATTTCTCGAATGATCCAAACAAAGTACGAGTACCTAATAATAACGCTCTACCTTGATCGTAAAAGTTGTTCGTAATGATGATGCACAGATTCCTACCTACCTTATATTTTTGGGTCATCAGCAGATCCTCAGTTTTTACAGTCTCAGGTTCGACATGTCAATTCAATTTTTTTTTACTTGACAAATATAGTAAACAATCTTGGCATATCTTTTAACAAAAATATTAAAAAATATCAATGTATAAAATCAACGAACTGAATTGGAGTTTGTGTTAAATGATCATTTACAATAGTGGGTTATTATTTTTGTGTCATTGTTATTTTTATATAAAAAAAATTGTTAAAAAGGAATGTCAACATTGTTTAAAATATTAGACAAGAAGTAAAACAGACTGTAGGTATGCATCCAGGGGAAGAGCAACGAGTTAAGGCAGTAAAGTGTCGACCCACAAGCATATTGCCATATTGTACCATTCTTTGTACCCTATACAAAACCTTAATTTTAACTAGACTTTATAATTTGGGCCTGATAATTTAACTAGTAATTATAGTTTGTATATTTTTGTATCAATTTATGTGTTTTTTTTTTCAGGAGCCAGAAAAAGATATCAAGAAAATTATGTATAAAATAGGATTCCGCGATATAACTGTGAAATGTCAAGAAAAAATATTTGTCTACGAAAGTCCTGAAGCTGTGAAAAGTAAGTGTTATAGCCATTTAAAAAGCTACTGCAAGTATCTTCATCATCATCATCATCATTTCAGTCATAGGACGTCCACTGCTGAACATATTGGCCGGTTCGAAACGGCCTGCATCCAGCGTTTTCAATATTGGACAACATCACATACATTTCTCTGATTCTATGATAGTTAAAAGCTCTGTTTAAAATGTTTAGTAACTCTAGATCAGAACGTTAGACGTCCTATGGCTGAAATGATGATGATGGTGATGATGATTAAATGAAATCTCGAAACTTAAAAAAAATTAACTCTTATGAAACGCACTAAACAATCTAATTTAATATAATATGTATTACTTGTGAGATACATTGTGTTTTCATGCTATGGCCAAGTCAATCTATTTATTTAAAACATTTTTTTTTTTAATATTGATATGTTCACTATAAGGTGTTGCTAGGTTAGCTAATTACATAATAACTTAAGACAGAAGGACCCTTAAGTAGGGACTGAATAAATTAACCGACTTCATATTACATGGATCTCCCAACTTTTTACGGTAGCAGAACTGAGATGCGAGAATTGTTTTTTTTACAATACATATTTACATTATAATGTTTCCGGACCTCTGTGACTGAATGACTGACTTGATCTCAAATAATTATAATTTATAGGCTTAGTGTGAAAACTCTTTGCTTCCAATCTTGCAGGGGCAGTTCAAGCAGTGAACCCGTTCCCGATGCCCAAAGACGTGTTTGACGAATTTATGATGGACTACGTGGACGTGCTCCGAGACATGAAGCTGATCGACGAGGAAAACAACAACAAGCCGGCCAGCATCAGGACCAACTATAAACTAATCGTGGTGTACGGAAGCAAGTAGACTTCGAGTTCAAGTGACTACCATAGGGTTTGAACTTAAAGTACGAATACGTTTATCGTGCATACGTTTACAGGTTGGCCACCGCACCGCATAAGTAGCGTTTTAGAGCGAGCGCTCACCACGATTTTTGTTTTTTGCGATACGATTTTAAAATCGTGCGATAAAGTAAACATTTGTAACATAAAGGTGCAGTGGAACCTCAAAGAGTAGAATCACTCAAATATAACAACTTTTTCTTACGGACTGACATCGAAATCTCAAAAAACACTTCTCCATAAAAACAGATGTTAGGCAGTTTAGTATGGGACATTTTTCTTTTAAAGATTTCGAAGTTGGTCGCATATAACAAGTTGTTGTGTTTGAGCTATAGAATCATATCATCTCCTAAAGTTCCACTGCACTTCCTCCTTTCTGTGACTCCCTATAAGCCTGCGCGCACTGCACAATAAGATTGCGCGCCAATCGGAGCTATTATTTATTCAAATCACGTCGGCATGTCAGCAATCATCAACGCATGTCTCCAAACGAGACTTCAGGCCACTAGACGTTGATAATTTAAACACATGGAGATAAATTCAGTATTGAGGAATTCGTGTTTTCCTGCTCTTCATATTAGGAGTAAGTAATGGTAATCGGGCAATCGGTTCGAAATCCATGTTGAGAATAAGCAATCCTCCGATTTTTCCATCGTGCGTGCACTGCGTGCTTAATTTTCACGATATTTTTACAACGCGATCCAAAAATCGGGTCACAAAAAATTTAATCCTGGTACGCGCAAGCTCTTGACTGTTACTGATGCAGCTATGTAGGATGACGTCAACTATGACAGCGGACCTTGGACCTTATTAAGAGCCCCTTGCATCAAGTTCTTAATAAGATTAAATAGAACACTATTGCAAGCTGTCAAAAGTGCCGTCATAAAATGACTCTATAAAAAGAACAATATTAATCGTTATAAAAATTATGGACTTAAAAATATTCTTAATTACTATTAAAGTGTGTGTTGTACCGATAAAACTCTGTGTAAATATAAGTACTTAAATTGTTCGGAAGAAGTTTATCCTCACTTCATTTATAATGGGCTGGAAAATAGAATTAGAAGTACCTCTTTACATAACCATTTCTATATTGAAACTTGTAATATCATAAAATACCTATGCGTTCTGCAACTTTTTGCTTTTTAAATTATTTGTAACACGCTGTTTCAATAGGATAACTTCTGTTTTTAAGTAAATCTAGACTTATAATTAATTCATATCCAGTAGGTATAAGTATTCTTAATTTATTAGGTTATTGTATTTATTAGCTTTGAATTTTGTTTATTTTTGATATGATTAATTTATTATGAGTAAATATTCCAACGTTAATTTTTGCTGGTTACAACAAATTGAACAGAGGAATATTACCAATTATACTTATTATATAGGTTTAACGAAAGGAACATTAAAAGTATATTGCAATTGTACAAATCATTCTATTATTTAGTTTTCAGTATTTAAGCCCACCGTAAACGAATCATACATTTTTTAACAGTAAAAATATTTCACTTAAATTAAGTTAGTGGTTGTGATTTTATAGTTTACCTATATTATAATAAAGACTATACCAATAATGTAATAGGTTGGAACCAAAGAATACAGAAATCTTTCTATGTTCTGTGGCTGGAACAAACAAACCCACTCACGGAAACCACCTGAATGTTTATGAATTTTGTCTAATTTGGGTTAAGGGTTAAATATAATTACAAAAAGTAGGTTGCTTTAGTGCTCGCTCAGTATATACTGGCCTTATCGTACGACTTTATAGTTGTCGTCACCGACATCGTAGCGAATATGTACGGGAGACGAGCCCAAAATGGGTAACCCACTAAAAAAGGCTTAGCCAAAAACAGGTTAACGTTTTAAATTTCGTGCCTTTCGTATTAGTTTTAATGTGTTATTATGTTCAAGTGTGTGTTTCAACCATGGAGTTTCAATAAACGGTATTCTTATTTACATTATTTAATGTAGTTTCCGTAGCTGTAAGGTTTATTGGTTCCACCAGCAGTCCACCTACATAAATACACATAGAAAAATGACTATTGTTAGATTGAATAAATTATTCGTTAGTAAGATGCGCAATTTTTTTAAATAAGTTAATTTATTTTATATGATCTTAATTAATTTATAGTCTAAAAATTTGAGACTAACAATAAATAATTATATTCAGACATTCTTCCTTATTTGCTGCAATATTTGAATTTTTTAAATTATATTTTAAATTAACAGATCTTTTAATTTTATCCTGAAACCTGGTCTGGTAATTTGTTCTCTGGGCTTTAAGGCTGGTTCGAATCCAGCAAGGGGCAAATAAGAATGTTTACAAATGAGTTTGAATGTTTTTAATCGTTTTACATAATCCATAGGACGAGCTTTTCTCAGCTTGAGGCTAAATGATTAGTATGATTGTTTAGGAAAACTAGACATTATCTCCGTTTTTCCAAAAACTAATATTTGTAAAACTTTATGCATTATAGGTGATCTAAATTGACTCTGAATCTGCTTTTTTAAGGACATTCTGATGTAAACATAGTCAAAAAAATTGACTAGGTTCATCACCATCGTCATTTTAGCCATAGGACGTCCACTGCTGAACATAGGCCCCGCCCCCATTGACTTCCAGATTGGCCGGTTGGAAGCGGCCTGCATCCAGCGTCTTCCTGCGACCTTTACCAGGTCATCTGACCTATGCTGCGCTTGCCGGTACGCGGCCTCCATTCTAGAACCTTTCTGCCCCATCGGCCGTCAGTTCTACATGCTATGTGCCCCGCCCATTTCCACTTCAGCTTGCTAATCGGTTGGACTATATCAGCGACTTTTGTGCTTTTAAGGATCTCCTCATGTCTGATTTGATCTCGTAAGGAAATACCGAACATAGCCCTTTCGTACGTTGTGTAATTTCCCGAACGCTGCCCAGTCGAGTTGGATTCGACGATTGACCTCCTACTCAAAATTGGATCTACCCAACTGGATCACTTGTCCCAGGTAACATATTTGTCCACGATTTCGAGAGTAGAGCTCCCCACGGATACTGGGTAGGGCGCAACATGGGCATTCGACATGAGCTTAGTTTTATCCATGTTCATCCGCAGGCCTACTTGTTGGGAAACTCGACAAAGGCCATCGAGCGTTGTGCTGAGGTTTTCAAATGATTTTGCCATGACCACAATATTATCGGCAAACCAAAGGTGAGTGATGTACTCGCCGTTGATGTTGATGACAAATCATTTTCATTCCAGGAGCTTGAAAGCGTCTTCCAGTGCGCTGTGAACAGTTTCGGAGATATAACATCTCCCTGCCTTACACCTCGCTACAGAGGAATCGCCATGGTGCTCTGCTCCTGTACTCGGACCGACATGGTGGCGTTTTGTATAAACACTTCAACACTTCGATATCGATAGTATATGGTACCGCTGGAGAGACTGTAGCACTGCCCAGGTCTCGATCGAATCAAAGGCCTTCTCATAGTCCACAAACTCCAAGCATAGTGGCAATTCATACTCCTCGGTTTTCTGTATAATTTGCCGCAGCGTATGGATTTGGTCTAATATGGTACTAAAACCTTTTTGGAAGCCCGCTTGTTCGGGAGGCTGGAAGTCATCGAACCTACGCGTGAGACGATTTGTGATGACTCTCCAAAACAGTTTGTAGACATGGCTCAGAAGCGAGATGGGTCTGTAATTCTTTAATAAGATGTTATCTCCTTTCTTTGAAAAAGAGCACCACCACACTTCTGTTCCATGCCTCCGGCGTTATTTCCTCGAGCAAGACGGAGTTAAAGTCTCTGAAGAACTTTCAGTATCGGTATTCAACCTGCATTCAGAAGCTCTGATGTGATTCCGTCATCACCCGGCGCCTTGTTGTTCCTAAGCTGTTTGAGGGCCATCCTAATCTCGTATAGGCTGATGTCCGGGATATCATCGGTATATTGTCGGTTCAGTTTAGCTCTTGGATCTTCGGCTGAGCTACTAACAGTTTTAGTGACCGAGGTATATAATTGCGTATAGAACTTTTCGATCTTCGTCAAAACTTCGGCTTTCGTCTACGTTAACCACCTGTTTCTTTATAGCTACTTTCAAAACAGAACACCACTTAATTTTCACCCTGTACACCTGCATTATTTATTTAAAATTAACATTTCCAGCAGCAGTTAGATAATGTAATGTAATGTACATTTTAAAAAGTATACGATACGTATAAAATAATACATAATTAGGAAATAATGGTTGATAAACTCCTGTGTAGTATTACCGAGCAATGATGCGAGCGACATAATTTGCACCGAATGGTCATTTAGTACACTACAGAAATAACCATGTGCTCTTTAAACAGTATTAATGCAACCCTTGTTTGGTTTTCAACCGACTTCAAAAAAGGAGGCGGTTCTCAGTTCGACTGTATATTTTTTTTGATTTTTTATTAATCAATTTTGATGATTATTTTTTGTTTGGTAGATCATATTTCAGAGGTGGTTCCATAATCTACATTTTATCGAAATAATATTGATTCAGCGCTTTTTGAGAAAATTAACAAATATATACCCAGATAAGGTTTTAGTTCGTGGTTCTTGTATTTAAGTTGCCCAATATCTTCGACAAATGTAAACCTATTTTGCTACTTCTTTTTAAAATAGCTTATACTTCAAAGATAAAACACTAAAAAGCTGAAAATAATATTAACACATAACTACCTAATCAGATACTTCTGAAGTCGGTGCCATCCGAAGAGTGTTTAATGTTTTCGTTTGCACCGACTCCAAAAGTCGTTTTTTTTTTAAATTAAAATTTCGTTGTAGATTTTGACGTAAAATTAAACACTGCTTAGGTAGGTTCTGTTGAGAACCTGTGGTTACAACATGGTTAGACCTCTGATTATGCTAAACGTTAGACAAGGCTGACTTACGCAGGGCATGCCAACGTCTTCGTGTAACTAAACCAACCATTCACGGGTATGTCAGCCAAACTTTTACTAATGATCTTAATATTTTTAATGCAACTTTATTCTTTTCGGTAAATTAAAACATTTTATAAATTTTAATTTTAATAAAGGGATATCGAAATGTGCAAAAGAGGCAATTTCGTCGGCTGCTACCTAGATGCATTGTGCCACCTTCAAGCATAAAGTCAAAGCAACAGGACTACGTATGAAACAGTCTTCTTTTTCTTCCTAGCATATAATCCTTTCCTGCTCTTGCTTTCTCTACTTCGCCGTGCAATGAAACAGCCGTCAATTCATAATTATTATTTTTATTTTCATTTCACCAAAGATCACTTTAGGCATTCATTTTACTCACAAATATCATGGTTTCTTTCTGATGGACATTTTATATTGGAAGCAAAAAACGTTACCTAATTTACTTACAATGATGGGATGAAATATAAAATCTCCATAATAATACGACATTCCTAAGAACTGCTTACCAAAGTATGAGATATTTAGTTTCAGATAATATTTCCCCTGAAATAAAGATAAAGCAATTTATGAAAATATTAAAAACATATTTAGCATGTATGTACCACTAGACAGTATGTCAATCTCTTTGTCCGAAGTTTGATAAATGCATCCAATCTCTTTCACAAAGTGACAAGAAAAATACCAGTGGAAGAACATTCTGTTTACATATACAAAGTATTTATTTTAGCGTAGCTTATGTAATTTCATAATATTAAATAGTTTTCTACGTATAGGTATGTAAATAGTATGGATATATAATTTTATACAGGTAAATGCTTCTAAAATAGCGATTTGTAAGTCTCTTCCTATGAAATTTCAGTAGAATCAAAGCTGTTTTATCACGTTAATCACATAGGTTTTCCAAGTTTGACTGAATAACACTCGCAAACAATATTAGCCGGAACCAAAGATACACTTTTACAGCAGCTATTATTTATTTTATTATTATTATTATATATTGTATTGTCTGTAACTACAGTTAAAGACTATATTATACTTTACTATACGAACCTTCTTTATGAGACAGTTATTTGCAGTGTTGAAATTTTGACGAATCGCTTCGGCTAATAAGTAATGTTTACAAGGATCCTTCATTTTTAGATTCCACAGTATACTCTTCTTTTTGTCATTTAGGTTATAGGTTGGAACTCTTACCTAAAAAGGCTTACATATTAAATTGTGTACAGAATTATTACGTGGTATATTCATATATATTGTGTAACGGAGAGAGCATATATCGAGCCGGAAGGGGCTGAACGTAGATATACTCGTACCTACAAACTAAACTAAAACAGAATGTTCCATTAATCTTTAATGTTGCCTTTCCTTAGGTACCTACTGAAATGTCATTTACGTCGCCTACCTACCTAGCATCTGGAGTAATGGCGTTACGAAAGAGTATATTTCTTTTTATAAATAAGGGGGGGGGGGGGGGAAGGGGAATGGTTAGCTGTACGTTAATCTACTGTTCATTTATGATTATAAAGTCAAATAAAAGAAATATGATACACTAACTTCATCGATAAAGAAATCCGTAAGGCATGTCATATTCACAAAAAGTATGTAAGAACCATTTTGATCCTTGCCCAATGATGCAGATACATCGGTTACATTCTTAACTTTAGGCCCGCGACATAGTTTGAACTCACTCCAATCTGCTGTATAAGCACCCTTAAAACAAAAAAAAACACTTAAATATGTATTATTATATTTTGTTTTTGCAATTACTAGTAATATTATAAACACTCGAAAATTTTCGACTTAGGTTGGAGTCATAGAACGAGAAAGCTAATTGTCTTTGTAGCTCATTTGGAAGAGCAGTCGCCCGACTAGCGGAAAGTTACGTGTTATTTTAATTCTTTCTCCTAACGCTTTGTCTTGTTTCTAGTTGGGGTACGATACGCATGACCATGATGATATCTATAAGAAATGCGGCAAGTCTAATTCAGATCTTCATAGCCTTTTGGACCTTGGCTGCACAACTATGGTTATCTGAACGTCCGAATGAGGTTTCTTCACAACGTTTTCCCACCAATGAGCAAGTAGTATAAATCTGTACTTATGTACATAGATTCTGAAATATCCAGAGATACGTGCTTGGACACGAACACACGGACACGTGTGACACGTTCTTATTATGTATTGTTTAATAAAAGCCTTTTATTAATACATAACTACAATAGATATTTACAAGACAATATTCACAATTACCCTAAGCCCCTAAATAACTACTCTACGAAAAAAACATTTTATACATTATGGCAAAATTGGATATTATAAAATACTAGCTGTTGCCCGCGACTTCGTTCGCGTGGTCTTCAGTTTATTCTTTTTTTTTTATCAACCTGTTCAATCCCACTGCTGGGCAAAGGTCTCCCCCAGACTCTTCCATCGATCTCTATCTATCGCCAATGACTCCCAATCCCTCGTTAAGTTAACCAAGTCGTCACACCATCTTTTTTTGGGTCTACCTCTTCGGCGACCGCCGTCTATAGGTACCCATCGGGTGACAATTTGGGCCCACCTGTCCGGATGCATTCAGTTTATTCATAAATAATAAATATTTTTTTCTTTTAAAACAACCTTCTCCTTGCAATAAATAACACAACAAAAAAGAAATTAGCTAAATTGTTCCATCCGTTCACGCATGATGATGCGATGACCAAGGGAAATAGAGATTCATTTTTATATATACACTAGCTGTTGCCCGCGACTTCGTCTGCGTGATCTTTAGGGGTATGAAAAATAGATGTTGGCCGATTCTCAGACCTACTCAATATGCTCACAAAATTTAATGAGAATCGGTCAAGCCGTTTCGGAGGAGTACGGGAACGAACATTGTGACACGAGAATTTTATATATAAGATATAGATAAAATTTTGGACCCAGCGCTGTAACTAAATAATAAAAAACTGAATATGATAATAAACAGTACTCACGAAAGACGATGAGAAGACAAAAGGTAACAATATTGTTAGAAAGAAAATTATAGCCCTGATATTTGCCATCATTATCAGAATGTACGTAGATTCAAAGTATAGAGTATACTTTATATGGGATGTTTGTCATAATAATAATTATCGTTGAGGTAGGTATATTTATTGAATTCAAATGAGTTTTACTCGTATCTTGTGAAAATCAGACATTTGGTATCTATGCTAATATCAAAATATATAGATAAAATTGTTTGCATGAAGGTTTATTTATTATGCATAGTGGTTGCCCACGACTTTGTTCGCGTCTCTCTGCGTCGTTTAGTCTTTGCATAAACCATAGTTAGTCAATAAAAACTAAGCCCACGCGACGAAGACACGGGCAACAGCTAGTGTAACTTTTTTTTTGCCAACTGAACAGCTACATCTAATGGTATGAAGCACACAAGCACCATCTATATGTCAGTTATCTTGCATCCCTCGGGAACCGTAATTTTTTCTAGACATATCTATTTCTATGCCAAATTTAATCTAGATCCGTTCAGCTGTTCTGACGTGATTGAGTAACAAACATTCATCCATCCAAACTTTTGCATTAATAACATTATCATGATAAATAATATAAGTATAACAGACAGACAACACATCAATTGTCCTGTTTAGAAAATTTTGTTTCCGACATTGACCCGGCCAGCAGTGGGCTCATGGCGAAACAATGCGCTACTATGCGAGTTACTTAAGTAAGTATAATATCATAACGTTTGGAGGAGGTGACGGTTTTTTAATTGTCTAAAAAATGGAATACGAAGCAACGGAGCCGCGGGTTAGGTTAGTTTACAATAAATGTGTTGATTACTATCTACTCTTATCTTATCAACCAAATCTACTAATGTTTTATTTTGTATGTTTTTCCAATGTTACCATGCTTTGTTAGGCACTAACAGGGGATTCAATACAGGGTGACTGGTATTAGTATAATATAGGATGTTTTCCTCATTAAGGTAAATATAACTTTAATAGTGGGGCCAGAGTCGCATCGCGAAAAAAAATTTTGATTCTCAATACATTACCGACGAAGTTAAAGTAAAAGTAGTTCATTTTAGGGAGATTTTTTGTATATTTTATGAAAATACTTTTTTCTACTTAAAAATTAAATTAAGAAAAACAGTGACACAGGTCAAAATGGCATTATCCACTGTCACAAAAGTCAAAAGTCAAAAAATAATTTAATCTATTGCCTATTTATTGTGTTTTGTGGGGTCATATCATATTAGCTAAACACAAAACATTATTTTTAAGCTTATTCCAAAGTACAATATCGGCGCGGGCGGAAAACCAAAAAATAATGAGAAGAAGCAAAGTAAAAATCATCTTTCTTGCGAGTTATTTAGCAAATCATTATTAAATAATAATTTGTGACTTTTTTTAGAATCGTTCTGATTCTTCACTTTTGTCATCAAAATCAGACGTTCAAGTAAAGGAGGAAATATACATTCCACCTTTGGACGTGTTCACAATCAAAGTATTGAGACTTCAAGTCACAGACGCGGTGCCCAAACACTATGCCATAAAAGTGACTTTCTTCGATCAGCTCCTCCTCACTGGGATCGTCAAGACTGTTAATACGAGGAGTGCGTCTAGGCATCAGACTCTGGTCAAAGGGACTATGAACTATGACCCCTCGGATTACGAGAAAATGTGCCTCTTTGCCAATTGTCCTTTAGTAGGTAAGAATTTTAGTGACAGCTATTAAGTTGGGCTAGGTTATAGTACAGGTCCCCCCGATGAGTTTTTATCTTATCGCGATGGGTGAGGCTTAGTAGCCTCGGGTGGGACCGCGGTGAAGCCAAGAGGAACCCACGGTGGTAGACGCACCCGGCGGGCTTGGGCCTCCACTTGTGGATGCGTCTCCGTGAGAGCGGCACGTCTAGGGGGTGAGGGCTCCCTGCTCGTGCGGCCTAGACGTTGATCGCAGGAGAACAGGAGAGTCGGTGATAAGGTGCGCTGTCCTCCTTGTCCTCCGGCCATCGGCCTGGTGCGGCCGTGGCGCTTGACGTGGTGAAGGTAGGCCGCGGGGTCCTGATCCTGCGGTTGGTGGAAGTCTCTCGTACATGTTAGGTTATGACTACGAACACATTGCTTACACTAGACCTCTGGCGCCTGAGGGATATTTTAGTTTAGTTAAGTAGTACCTACCTCCTTAGCTTAAAAGCTAAGCAAGATGCTAAGTTATTTTAGTATGTTAAGACATGAATCAAGCGGATTAAGCCATTAAAGTCCCTTTGGAAAATATAATATAATCAGCCAATTTCGTTTCTCTTCCAGTAAACATTCAGCCATTAAGAAGTATAGAAACAAATATGAGTGCACAAGATTTATCTCCTAGAATCAGCAATGAGTCAAACAGATCCAGCATTAATGTAAAACCAATAGTCGATATAAGTTGCTGCAACGTGGATATCTTGCCTGTATTTATAGGTAATAAAAATAGAGTCCTGAAATCTTATTGTGTTTATATTCATGCTTAAGAAACCATCGCTCCAATGATATAAACTATGAATAGCTTGTACTAATTTTATTGTTTTACAGGAAGGCGTAAGATGAACGTACAAAAACGAATGGAACCAATGATTGAACCACCCATACTGGAGACCAAAAGCTGGGACAATCTGCCTCTCATTACGTTGGAGCTCTCTGTAGACCGCAATGAGGAAAACGAACGTCATCATAAAATCCTTCAGAGGGCGAATTACATAAAAGTGACACTTTTGGCGGCATATAACGTTCAAATACCCTTCGATGAAGAGTACGTCTACACAGGAGCATCTAAAACAGTGCTCGTTAATGAAACGGTAGAAACAATACCGTTTTTCCTATAATTATTGTTGTAGCATTTGTCTTCATAGCTCTTTGTATTGTTTCTAATCGAGGTACTAATATTTATCTTCGATATGCCGCAATTAGTGTCATAGTCAAATTAGTCAACCTGATCCTAGCCATTAAACATCAGACCTCTGTTCCGTACCTTTAGACAGGGGAAGAACCACTATTTTTACCATGTTTTTCCATCACCACCAATCAAATAGTATAAATACGTATTAGATGGCTCCATTTAGTAATTTTTTTGCGAATTAATAATGTTAAATTTATTCTTAAGGTAAAACTTTCCCAAAATTGCAGAACACGAATATTGTTACCTTCAACCAAGGGTATAGAGTCCCAAAAAGATTCAATCCTCTAAGTTTCTACCCAAAATGGGAAAGCCTAAGAGTGGGTGACGATGTATTTACAAGAGGAGACGAGAAATTTGTTTGTGACCTGGAATCTGTACTCAATGCCGACAATTTAGATCTTAAGTATTATTTATCTCATAAGCTTTGTAATCGTGAGTGTAATTACTATTTTTTTTACTGAAATCGAATATACAGGGTTTCATTTAAAGGTAGTGCCAAATTTTAAATATAAGGTATACAGAACAATATAAAAATACTAATTTATTGTAATTAATTTCAGTCGTCGTATTTCTGGAGTAAAATATACTTTACGTGAGATGCTTCGTCATACATTTACGTAGATCGATTTAGTTATTGATTCTGAGTGGTCCCTGAAAAATTGACACTACCGTGAAATGTAACCCTGTATATAAAAATATATATTACTCAATAGGAGATCTCTACATGACAAAACATCCTAATAAAGATTGCTATTATAATACAGTATTCTACACCACTGACAGTTAATATCTGGACACTTCCTCTAAAATGTATGTCTGTCATGTCACTTGTAGTGAAATCGCGGTTGATCTGAGAAGTATAACCAAGTCATTTTGCTGTCGTGAACGCAATACGCTAAAACAATATGCGAAAATATAACTTAATAATTATGTTGAAGTTCAGTATTAAGGTCTGATCAAGCTGCAATTCAACTACAAGTCACTTGACAGAAAGAACTGTCTTTAATTAAATTATTAGAAGCTCTTTGATAATCATGAACCATGTTCATTATTATACATTTCAGTTATCAATAATATGACTTAATTCGGTTAAAACTACTTAACTAGTAACGAACATTGTTGTCCAATCTTATTAAAGTGTCCTCTCACGTAAATAAAATTGTTAATCCTAATTCTATTACTTAATTGATAAATTTATAAACATTGGTTTATCTACAAGTATAAACATCTGTGTTGCAAAGATACGATCGTGTGGGGCTCGTTCCACCGCACCCTGATGCTGGACCAGGACGCGTGGCTCGCGGAGCACCTGCGCCGCTACTCCTGGCCCTTCGAGGTGCACGTCTACGGCGAGCAGAACGGCCTCAGCTTCATGGCCTTCCTCAATCTCTTTCACTTGCTCTATCCAGGAGGCAAGATATTTGACATGCTAAAATTACTTATGCACATATTCATATTTATTCATGCGACACTTCGATCCTGAACTATGCCTAAATATTGCAGGTTAAATTGCCTGTAATTTACTGATAATATATAATTCAACGTGAGATGATATTTTGCTTTACGAATTAAACAGCAAAAATCAGTCATCTAGAAGGCAGTCGTTATTGGTTTATTTTAGGTACTAGCGTCAATTACAAAATAAGCTTTAATGAGTGACATTAGGCAAAACGACTGTCATCTCGGCTTACTTTTTTTTCAATTCCAGACGCCAGTTTGGTTAAATTAAAACGAGGACATTAAGATATTGTACTTTTTAATAAATCTTATATTTTCTCAGAGAACAAAGTTCGCATGGCAGTGCCGCTGCACTGGGTGAACGCCCAGACGATGCTTGAAAACTGCGGCTGCGATCTATTACTCACGCCGAACGACAACTTGGCCTCAACGACTGGCAGCACTCCAAAAGCAAAGTACTGCGTTCTTCTTTAAATGCGTGACGTATTTATTTCATCATTTCAGCCATAGGACGTCCACTGCTGAACATTGGCCTCCCTCAATGACCTATTATTGGGGGGATTGCCAATAATCGCCACGCTTAGCAGGCGGGTTGGCGTTAAATTTTGCACGTAGACGCTGCTGCCCGTCTCGTGCTACAGGAATTAGTCGCCTCTTACGACACGCCTCCTGTTGGCGGTGGAAAAGTGTTTATTTACCGTCGGCCGTCCCCACACGACACACTTATTTATTTAATTGAACATTATTTTGGGTACGCTTATTAGTAAGTGTCGCTAAGAGTTAAAAACCATCATTCAAATAGCCGTCTACTACTTGTATTACGATAAGCAGTATCATATCAGCTAGTTGGTAAATCTATTTCATCCTTCATTTCAGACTAGCCACCGACTCAGCTCCCACCAGCACCAGCACTGACATGGGCATCACTCTGCGACCTACGGGCGCTGACGATAACTGCGCCTTTATAATTGTTGAAGTTAAACTGTCAAGACCACTAAAGAAAGCTGTCATTCCAACTCCTATTACTAGGTACAATTGAGGAAGTTAGTTGTATACCAATATAAGCAACTCACTCCCAATGCTGGGACACTGACAACTGTCTTGACTGTCTAAGTAAATATTCACAAAATACGACGAGGTTATAATTTACCTCCGTAACAATGACTTCATTATTGTACATCTTCTAGCGCAGAAATAAACGATATGCTTCGAGATATGGAGCTACGTCCGACTAAGAGAGATAGCACAGGCAGAGGACAACTTGACAGAGACTGGCAATTAACTGTGCGCGCGGCAGAAAGTTCTTTGCGAAAGGTTCCACATTATGGTACATATTTTTGTTTTTACAAACAGACATATAATAATTAGTTGGTTATTGTTTTCAAAATTAGCACATTTTATAATGGAGAGCCTCGTTACTAAGTGTCATAATGTATGAACTCTTCCAAATATAACAAATAAGCCTAACTCGTGGATTTTACGAGTACCTATTGAAGAGTTCCATTTTACACCTACTGGATCCATGATGAGATAATGCTCAACGGAACTAAATTATTAGTTTGTCATCAAAATTGTTTGTTGAAATCTGATTTTCATACACTAACAAAGGTACTAAACGTCACGATGATTAAGACTAGGTTAAAATCGATTTCTTAGATTTGTTTCCTTATATACAAAGCTAGTTACAAATAAAGCTAAGGGCCACTTTCACCACTTACTGATAAGTTCCAGATAACCTATCTGACATTATTACTTTTTTGACAGCTAATTGTATGGGTTATCTGTCAAAACAAGTGTTAGATAGGTTATCCGGAACTTATCAGCAAGTGGTGAAAGTGGCCCTAAGTGTCAAGAAAAATACAGCACGTCCGGCTACCAGAAGAAAAAAGTGAAGGATCACTTTTTTTTTAGATTTTCACTAAGGCAGAGACGTTAAGACGACCAGAGAGTTTCATACAAATGACAACTCAAGTTGACTGTCATTTTGCATAACTAATTTACATATTCTTAAGGGATGACGGAGTTCTGCGCATTCAACCGACAGCTGAGCGAGACGAGGACGCGTGTAGAGCTGATGACATCCTGCTGCCTCGATGCAGCCATCTACGTCAACAACAACTTCGTAGTGCAGCAGTTTCTAGAATCTGATGACACCTATGAAGTAAGATATACTTCTATGACTTGACACGAATGAAATACCTCTGTATCAACTCCTAGTTAATCAAGCGCTGTTTTATTGACTTTTGGCATCCTAAGTGGAGTTTTCTCTTGGCCGATTGGCACTTACAAATATGTTTTAAATGTTTGCAAAAATTGAGACCATTTTTAGCAAATTTTGTTTTCAGGAAATGCTTATGATGTCCCATGCATGCCTAACGCGCATCGCCTGCAGTACTCTGGTGGGGAACATCCACAGGCAAGAGTTAAACCCCACACTGCAAGCAGCTCGACATGCAAGGCATATGCAGGATATATCTCACGCTCTGGAGTTGTATTTGCAGGTTAACATAGATATCAGATTTAACATAGACGTTGTGTTTTATTTGTAATATTGATTGATGTTTTTTTTTTGTTTGTTTTTTCAAATATTCTTTTTCTTATTCAGCAATTCTTATTCTTATATTTAAAAAATCATTTTATTTCATTAACTGAGTAAGTATTTAAGCATTTAGACATTCAGCTCGCACCCAATATTACTATACCTGCGTTACATGTATACCCATGTGTGGTACATGACCATTCCACTTCATTCATATGATCTCCTCCATTTCTTTTTAATTTAATTTCAGTTGGTTGTACAGAAGCCTCGTAGCTCAAACAGTTGGCGGGAGCTGTCGACATGCTTGCGAGACGTAGATAGAGATTGGGCCAATGTCTGCATAAACAAGTCTATAGTTTTAGATCCTCGCCATCCACTCAGGTATTTGTAGTTGGAATGAGTAAATAGTTTGAAATAATGGCAATAAAAAATATATAATTGATAATTCTATCATTTCTCAGCCTTGTAGCAAAAGGTAGCACTCTGTACGAAGAGGACCCCAAAGCAGCCGAGCAGTTTTTCGTGGCTCTGCTGTCCCTACACCCGTTCTGGCTTACGGGCTGGGTGATTGCCAACGCGTACTATATAAAGCGTGAACTCTTCCACATGGCTGACCAAGTTATGGAGTATCATCAAAAGTAATCTATTACCTTAGCTAAATGGGTAAAAGTTAAATAAAAACATAATTCAGTTATCAGAGCAGAGTTTGAGTTTATTTTGTGGGTCAGGCATGCTGCATCAAAAACCGGTTTTCTAGATATTGGTTTCCTAGAGATCGTAAGGCTACTATTGTATTTGGGTTTTAAGTTCATTATTACCTTTAGATGTTTTGTGATCCTATCAATTACATCGTTAATAATTTAAATAATAAATTAATCTTCAGGACTCATGCAGAAGGTTTAGCAGAGGATATCATGATTCCTAGGGCCTGGGAGTATGAGCTAGGTGACTGGTGGGACTCCACACCACTGCTACCCGGCACCAACCCCTACATCGACGCGGCTGGCCTCCTCCTCCGTTTGAGAGCCCTAGAAGTTAGTTGACATGACTGACACACAAATAAAGTTAGTCTTTATTTGAGTTAACGGGACTGGAGTTTGAGTCCTGAGTAGTAGGCTACTAGGTATAGACTACAGCTAACAAGTTACCTTCTTTACAACACTCCGTTTCTCTTATGACGATTACAGGATATGAGTGGCCATTTCCATTGCACATAAATAGTAATTTATGAGTCTAGCTAGATTTTCAACAATTATTTAAACCATTTTTAAAAGTTAAATAGATCTCTTTATTGCACACCATGCAAGTAAATTACACATGATTTTTACAGAAAGACGGTTAAACATTTATTTTCAGTTTTCAGTGCCGCAGAAGGCAGGATTATGAGCATTATTACTTTTTGTAAATACATTGAGAGTGTAATTTAGGCCACGGTTTCAGGAATAGGGTGGCACAGGTCTTAGCACAATTACTTATCCGACTAGGAGTTTATAAGTACCATGCTAAAAATAAATTGTATCCAAATTTTTGAAGACGAGCCCCTGTAGCATGACCACCAGAACACGATATGATATAACGATATATCGACACCAACTGTAAAAATATAATAGATATAGCCGCCATGTTGAATCGCCGTGCTGGTGACGTCACATAATTATGATCGCTGTTTCAATAAAAAATCAAAATGGCCGCTATATCTATCATATTTTTACAGTTGCTGTCGATATATCGCTTTACATATCGTGTTTTGTTGGTCATGCTAGGGGGGTCATGCATTGTTTCATCCGTTCACGCGTGATGCGATGACCAAGGAAAATAGAGATAAATTTTTATAAATATAGATATACTTACTTGGTATTAGTAAAATGTTTGTGTACCGGGCCAATACGAGTAATAGGTACAATGAGACCTTCTCTGTTTGTGACAGAAAAAGATCTAGCCGTCCACGTAGTGTTCGTACGACAAAGGTGGTCAAAGCAGTAAGGGAAAAAATTCGAAGAAATCCTGTCTGAAAGCAAAAGATTTTATCTCGGGAGATGAAGATAGCACCTAGAACCATGTCGCGTATTTTAGATGACTTAGGACTTGCAGCCTATAAGAGACGTACTGGTCATTTCTTAACTGATAATTTAAAAAAGAATAGGGTGGTAAAATCGAAACAACTACTGAAGCGGCACGCAAAGGAAGGTCACAGAAAACTTTTGTCTACGGATGAGAAACTTTTTACAATTGAGCAACATTTTAACAAACAAAAGGACCGTATTTATGCTCAAAGCTCTAAGGAAGCTTCCCAATTAGTCGACAGAGTGCAACGTGGGCACTATCCGACTTCAGTAATAGTTTGGTGGGGTATTAGCTATGAAGGAGTGACAGAGCCATACTTTTGTGAAAAAGGTATCAAAACATCGGCACAAGTGTATCAAGATACCATTCTTGAGAAGATAGTGAAGCCCCTTAAAAACACTATTTTCAATAACCAAGAATGGTCCTTCCAGCAAGACTCGGCGCCGTGTTATAAAGCTCGGTCTACGCAGTCTTGGTTGGAAACGAACGTTTCGGACTTCATTAGAGCTGAAGACTGGCCGTCGTCTAGTTCCGATCTTAATCCGCTGGATTATGATTTATGGTCAGTTTTAGAGAGTACGGCTTGCTCTAAACGCCATGATAATTTGGAGTCCCTAAAACAATCCGTACGATTGGCAGTGAAGAATTTTTCAATGGAAAGGGTGCGTGCTTCTATTGATAACTGGCCTTAACGTTTAAAGGACTGTATTGCAGCCAATGGAAACCACTTCGAATAAGCTTTTTATAGTTTAAATTGTTTTATATTTAATTATTAAACTAACATACTGTAAAAGTAATAAATTTTATTTGCAATATAATTTTTTTTCTTTGTTTTAGTATTTATGGCAAGGCTAGGTATCTTGCCCTCTTTCGGGCACTTATACACGTCCCGTGGTCATGCTAGGGCTGACTTAGTTATACCACCCCAAGTCCTTTTTTCGAAATTACCGAAACCGAGATCTAATATTCAAATTCAGTTGGCAGATGTGTGTATCTCCCGGGCGATTGCTGAAACAGGCGAGTCTGCGGCCTCGTTCCACATGATAGCGCTGAGCTGCCGGCTGCGTGGAAGAATCGACGACTCCCTGTGCCACTTACAACTGGGCATCGAGAAATTTGGCGATGTAAGTACCACGAATGCGACTTTTATGTATGCAAACTGTGCCACCTTTGAGTATTTATGATTAGGGCACGCGTGTGTCAAATTCCTATTAATCTAAATGACCTATCTTTTGCGAAGATTTTAAGGCACTTTTAAAAAAATAGACAGTTTTATTAAAGCCTTTGTCAGTGGTTATTATGACCAAACAACATCAAGTTATGCCCCTTTATTTGTAGTAATATGTTTCCATAAATGAATATGTTTTAGATAAGCTATTTACGTGCTCTACAAGCAGAATGTTTCCACAAGAAAAAAGACACAGTTGCTGCAATTGCGTCATTCGAAAAAGCTGGCAGCTGCTTATGTTCCTTTAGGTACAAATCCAGACATTAGTAATTTATTAGTTTCACCTTACCTCATGCATGATACGGATACGTAGGTATAATATGAATCCATGTAAAAATCTGCCTTAATTGACATTCATACCCGCTGGCTTTAATTTAGGTTTCAAACAATGTATAAAGTATATTAAAAGTGGGTACACGTACATGAATCCGAAAAACTTAATTCCGAATTTTACTATCACGAATTTCAAAATACCGAATCTTAAAATTCCGAACGGTTTAAAATTCCGAAAATGAAAATTCCTATTTATCATTATTCCGATTTTCAAAATTCCGAAATCTCAATTTTCCTAACGTTTGTAATTCCTAATTTCAAAATCCCGATTTCTAATAGATCGAACTATTTAAAATTCCGACTTATTACTTATCCGATATATCTTAAAATTATATAATATTATTTTAAATGTAGCTGCTGCATGCTGCAAACATGCAGCATGCAAGCAAGCATGCATCATGCAAGTAGGCATGCAGCATGCAAGCAGGCATGCAGCATGCAAATGCCAACATAAAATAATTTTGTTGGCAGGTGTGCAGGCAGGTTAAGCAGGCAGCAGGTTAAGCGCTCGGCGGCCGCTACCGCGGCACGCTCACTGGTGGTCACTATTCTAACCGAACCTAACCTCGGATTCGTTCTAAAGCAAAAATAAATCAACTTAGTTGATTATTCGTCCCATTTTCGGAATATTAATAATCGGAATACTGTTTTCGGGCTTTGGGTGTAAGGGGCCCAACCAAGACCTTTTGGGACCAAGCCAACCTCACCTGCCAGTCGGTGCACCTGCCAAACAACGGACGAGGCTCTGGCGCAGGCTTTCCCTTCGGGGTTGGGGGGTCGGACGGCAGTCGCTCCTGTAAAAGCCAACCCTGCCACACAACATGGTGCGAAAAAGAAGAGAGATTGTCACCGATAGGGCGCCGCCGCAAAACGGCGCGCAGGAGCATCGCCCGACTCCTGTGACAAGTGGGCTAGGGCTACCGTGCCACGGGCGGGCACGGCCAAAGACACGCGAGCCCCACACCGGAAACTCCGCTTCGCGACTTTAAACATTGGCACGTTAACCGGACGCGCGAGGGAGTTGGCCGACGTACTCTTCAGGCGGAGGGTGGACGTGGCGTTCCTGCAGGAGACTCGGTGGAAAGGCAGCAGATCCCGGTTAATTGGGAATGGCTACAAACTGATCTACACGGGTGCACCTGGTGGAGCGAATGGGGTGGCCGTGGTCCTAGGATTTCAGAACGACATTCTGGAAGTGAAACGCTACAGCGATCGGCTGATGGTCGTGGGGGTGCTAGTCGAAGGGGTTGTCACCCACTTGATAAGTGCTTACGCGCCACAGGCCGGTTGTGGCGAGGCTGAGAGAATGGCGTTCTGGGGTCTGCTTGGTGGAGTGCTTAGCGGTATCCCGTTGTCGCAGGGGATTGTTGTGGGTGGCGATCTGAACGGTCATGTGGGTGAACGGTGTGAGGAGTTTGAGCGTGTTCATGGTGGTTATGGGTACGGTGGTCGTAATGCAGAAGGTGGGGATATCCTCAGGACGTGTGCGGCTGCTGACCTTGCCATTGTGAACACGTATTTCAAAAAGAAAACCGAGCACCTTATCACCTACAGGAGCGGGAGGCACGCCACTCAGATCGATTTCCTACTCACCAGGAGACACCACATCAGTAAAGTGGCCAACTGCAAAGTCATACCCGGTGAGAGTCTCGCTGCACAACACCGTCTACTTGTCATGGGTCTCCGCGTAAAGCCCAAGATCAAGCGTATCGAGCGCTGCCGACGCCAAATCAGATGGTGGAAGCTTGATAAAGACACGTCCCAGAAGTTCGCCTTAACTATCGGCGACAAGTGCGACGGTAGTGATGGCGAACCAGTCCAAAAATACTGGGATAGGATTCAGGCAACCGTCACTGATGCAGCGAAAGCGGTGCTTGGCTTATCTTAGGGCGGTCGCAAATGTGACAAGGAGACTTGGTGGTGGAACGACTCAGTCCAAGAGGAGATTAGGGTGAAGAAAGCCCTCTTTAAAAAGTGGCAAGCGTCCAGATCTCCTGAAGACCACGACGCGTACAAGGGTGCAAAACGCGCTGCTAAGAGAGCTGTAGCCAGAGCCAGACGAGACTACTTTCATACGCTCTATGACAAGTTGGAATCGTCTGAGGGGCAAAAGCTAATCTATAAGTTAGCGCGCTCCAGGGTCTAAGCGGCACAGGATATTTCCCAGTGTCGCTGTGTTAAAGACCCTGGGGGCAACCTGCTATGCGAGGACCTCGCGGTGAAGGAGAGATGGCGCTCTTATTTCCACGAGTTGCTGAATAAGCAGCACAAAGAGGTGCAGCCACCGGACCTTCCTCCGAATCAGGGACTAGTACCACCGGTAACGCCTGAAGAAGTCCAGTTTGCTCTTCGCCGCATGAAGAATCGTAAAGCTGTCGGAGCCGATGGAGTCCCAATCGAAGCCTGGAAGGCGATGGGCCCTCTTGGTGTGGACATCCTAACCTACCTTTACAACCGCATACTCTTAAGCGGGCTGATCCCGAGCCAATGGAGAATGAGTATTATTACTCCGGTCTTCAAAGGCAAGGGATCAGTGCAAGAGTGCAGCAACTACCGCGGTATAAAGGTCATGTCCCACACTATGAAGCTCCTTGAGCGGATTGTGGACTCCCGGATCCGACAGGAGTGTGATGTCTCGGAGTGTCAATATGGGTTTCGTCCTGGCAACGGTACTATGGACCCTGTCTTCGCCCTAAGGACCGTCATGGAGAGATACAGGGCGAAGAACACGCCTCTGCACTTGCTCTTTCTTGCACTTTCTGCAGAAGGCCTTCGACTGTGTCCCTCGAGTGGTGATCTGGTGGGCACTGAGATCCAAAGGGGTCCCCGAGGCATATATTGACATTATTCGGGACATGTACCGCAGCTCCGATTCTATGGTTCGGACCGCTGTTGGCGACACCAAACCGTTCCCCATCACCGTCGGAGTACACCAGGGTTCCGTCCTCAGTCCGTTTCTGTTCAGTGTGATATTAGACGTTGTGTCAGACAGCATCAGAGACTCACATGAGCAGCCACCATGGCTGCTGATGTATGCTGACGATATCGCACTGGTGGACGCGGACAGGGGCAGGCTGGTGAGACGGGTGAACGAGTGGAAGCAGTCGCTTGAGAGCGGTGGTCTAAAACTCAATGTGGCGAAGACCGAGTACCTGGCCTGTAACTCTACAGATCCAACACCCGTTCGCATAGGCGGAGACAAGGTCGAGCGCAAGGACCAGTTTAAATACCTTGGATCTGTACTTCGCGCGTCCGGAGACATCGATTGCGACGTCAAAGCACGCATTGCTGCTGCGTGGGCCAAATGGCGAGAGGTGACTGGTGTCATTTGTGACCCCAGAATGCCGGTTAAGCTTAAAGGACAGATCTATAAGTCCATCATTAGGCCTGTTCTTTTATATGGCAGCGAAGCATGGCCGCTACTTGAGCGACACAAGCAGGAGCTGCGTGTCACGGAGATGAATATGCTGCGGTGGATGTGCGGAGTCACGCGTAAGGACCGCGTGAGGAACTCGCGCATCCGCGGTAGCCTTCGTGTCCGTGATATTGCATACAAACTGAAGGAGAGTCGCCTACGCTGGTACGGCCATGTTTTGCGGAAACCGGCAAGCTACGTAGGAAACAAATATCTGACCATGCCGCCACCGCCAGGTCCTGGCAAAAGGGGTAGACCCAAGAAATGCTGGCTTGACGTTGTGAGGGCTGACATGCGAGCCAATGATCTCACAACTAGAGACGCTCAAGACCGTGCGAAGTGGAGGAGCAAATCAAGGAAAGCGAACCCTGGGCTCCAAAGCAATGGCTTTGGACGCAACCGGGATTGACCGTATAGATGATGATGGACTGTTTTCGGGCTAATGGCACTTCGGTGTTTTAATTTTTCGTACTTGTGATAATCGGAAAAATAAGACTTCGTATTATTAACATTCGGTAAAATAGATTCGTGATTCTTAACAATCGGAGTTTTATTTATTCGGAATTATGAACTTAAATATGAACTTCGGAATTTAAAAAATCGGAATACTTAAATACGGAATTAAATATTTCGGAATTTTTTGGTGTTCCCATTAAAAGTACTTACCTAATAAAAGAATATGTAAATCTTTTCTTCTTTCTTAAGTCAAATTTATACTGATTGCTTAACTTTATTAGGTAAACCTTGAATTACACTAACTACTAATTAGGTTATGCGCTACGTCATAACAACTTATATTCATGAAGATGAAACATCACTTAAAGCGCTTTCTTTGTATTTATTTTTGAATTCAATGTGCATTTTATTAAACCGCAGTATACTACTGTCCATGCCGTGCTGGGAGACACAGCGAGCCCGATCTCTCCTACTAGACCTCATTCGCCGCCAGCCCAGTGCCTACGCTTGGATTGCGCTCGCTGAAGACTGGATGCAGGTCTTTAAATAATAAGCTTCTATTTAAATGGGTAAAAAAAAACTTCACCGCGTTACGCAATAACATTCAAGTCTCCTCTGAAAATAAAACATTGTGGCACTCAATCCAGAATGAAATGAGCTTTATTAAAAACAAATCTTCTTAATCATAAAAACGAAAACATACTCGTACTTTTAAGCGTTTTAACTAATGCACTGTTTTGTCTATAGCGATGCCAATATTTGGCAGAAGATGTCAGCACATATTAGTACTATAGTTAATACACCAAGAGCTACCAAGCTATGTTCAGAACAAGACATGTGAATTTTAAAAATAATTTTGTCGTTATATAAAATACTACAGTTTATCTCGAAGACCGTTCAAATAGTTTCAACAGGTCAAGTAATAAAATATGAGCAAAATTTCAGCTAGTGGAAATAATTTCCTATCTCGTTAGCTGTTAGACATAATGATGCATTGCTGCAAATCTGCAATACCAATTAGATTTTAATAAATAAAAGGGGGGAAAGACTTCCTAGATATAAACACTATTTGCCTAATTAGACTAGGAATAAATGGATACTTCTTCTTCTCAAGGTTCGGCAGAGGACGCCTGCCGGAGATTGGCGACCATGATGGCAATCTTTACTTGGTCTACTGCTGCCCTGAATAGAGACCTGGTGCAATGGAAACTAAGTTCTTTATAGTAATAGTTTTTTTTTGCGGTTTGCATTTAGCGAGCGGCCATGGGAGAAGCAGGCGACGCTGACGTGACAGAAGAGCAGACAGCTGCGAAGACTTGCGCCGCCGCCTGCGCCGTGCAAGCGCTGAAGTGCGACAGGCAGGCGGGGCGCGCGTGGGCTCTCCTGTCGAAGCTAGTCGTGCCAAGCGCGCGCCGTCTTCACTGCATAAATATGGCCAAGGCGGTTAGTGACTTTTTTGCGGGAAATTTCCTGCCACCACTGTAGTACAGATTAATTAAATAGTCGTTACAGACAGTCTACATTCGGATATCCAGTCAGCTGCAAAATTGCAGTTTTTGTGTGGTTGGCTCAACTGTATCAAAACTGCAAATTTGTAGTTGGCTGGTAGTCCAAATGCAGTCTCTGTTTGGGCCCTAAAGCATGCTAAAGTGCAGAAGACGCAGCTCTAAAAGTGATACTTTTGATTCAATTAATCAAATTATAAACAGCAGTAGCGTGGTGCCTGATAGCTTCGTAGAATGTTGAAAAACTATCATATATAGTTACTGTTGTACTATTTCTTTAAAAGATAGTCATATAATCGTTTAGATAAAATTTTGTAGTGACGTCTTAGTAAAGACTCATCTAATGATGACCTGCTTCGATTTTGTAGAGCGTCTTTACGGAGTTGCTAGTCAGTCTGTCTCCACAGAAACGGTTTTTCTACAACACAAACAATCTCTTTCTATAGATCGGTCAGTTTGATCGGAAATTGCTATTTAATGTCCTAAGCTGGTGATAAACGGGGGCGGACGCGTCTCTGGACGCGTTTTGACATTGTGAGGTCAAACGCTGCCAATGGTCGATCCTTCCGCCAACTTCCACCAGCCTGCCAGCAAGACTCTGCCCCTTCCTGTTCCAAAACTAGCTATAATTGATATTAGTATTTTCATACTTGGTCCGATTTTATATTCACCTACACTATTCGAGTTTTAGTAAGCTAAAATCGATGTATACTCAATCCGGAATAAGAAGCAGAGTCGACTGTCAAAGCAAGTATCAAGCCGCGTCCGGCCCCCGTGTATCACCAGTTTTAGCCTGGTTATGGCCAAATTCGTTAGAGCGGGGCGTGCAGCGAGGGAATAGCAGATCATCCATTCTGCGACTGAACACATCATTGAGAAGTGTCTTTGTAACTTAAGAGCCTACGCGCACGGGTGATTTTTGTCGCTGCGTCTCAGGGTTCCCAACTTAGGGGTTTTGAATCAATATAGGGGGAGATCATGTGGATTGCGATTTTTTTGGGTGCCCCATATTTTTAGGGGCAATTTTAGGGGCATTATTATTGCTTAAAAAATTTGAATAAAAAGTTATTAAAGTTTTAACTAAATAAATTACCATTTAAAAAAATGACGGCAACACAGCCGCAGACCGGCAGCGCCGCAGCATGTGATAGAGACAGACTACAGTCTGCCTAGCATGGAGCACCAAAACATGATATGATATGATATGATACAGCGATATATCAACACCAACTGTAAAAATATGATAGATACCACCATATTGAATCGCCGTGCCGGTGACATCACATATTATGATCATTGTTTCGATAAAAAAATTAAATTAAAATATCTATCATATTTTTACAATTGGTGTCGATATTTCGTATATCATATCATACCATATCATGTTTTGGTGCTCATGCGTGCTCAGGCTGACCCAGAAATCCACCCCACACACGTCGTTAACCGGTTGGCTGACATGGCATCTCCATACTTAATGTCCTAAATGTCTTAACCTAAGTCCTAATACTATGTCTGTTTGCTGCGTTGTTGGTCGATTGCGACGATTGAGGTTAGAAAATATAAAGAAGCCCAATAACCACTACGACAATTTCAAACACGTTTTCTTGGATTGTTTGAACTCGTATTTATTGTATTGACAGGTTTTTCAGGGGGTTTTCAATGAAATTTGGCGATTTTAGGGGTATTTGATGTGTGCTTAGGGGGAAAGCATTATCAGGAGTTGGCAACCCTGCTGCGACTTTTTTGTCACTCAAAAATGCCATGGATTATCGTAGATTAATCGTGCGATACTTTTTTTTCTATTGCATTACACTCAATAACATCGTGAATCTACCATAATTATCCCACGTCTGGCAGCACTGCTCTTCATGTATTCTACATACTTCTAGGCGAATGAAGCTTCAAATTTAAAAAAAAGTTTCCTCACTGTCTTTTTCGTGAGCGCACTCCGCTTTGGGACGCGACGCGACAGAGTCAAAAACTTTTTTGTCGCAGCGACAAAAGTCACCTGTGCGCGGAGGCTCTAACAGTGCAATGTGCTTACCCTGTACCCATTGCACACCCCGCCGTTGTGAATCTGCGGTCTTTAAGTATGTTTTTTTTTTTTCTTGGCCACTGTTATGTACGAAAATATATGTTCTGTTTCCTTAGTGTGGGTTCATGTTCAAAGAAGAACGTGCTGAGACGAGCTCAGATTCGCAGCAGTCTCTGTGCCACCGGCTGGGGCGGGCGCTGCGCGAGTGTCGCTGCATCATGTGCGAATACCTTAAGTTCTGAAAGCCTTGTGAAATTCTGTACGAATAGGACCTCGTCAAAAATAAACAACATTTTAATTAATTACATTTTATACATTTGAAGCTTTTATTTAAATATATTATGTGCCTACTATCTTCTGTTCGCGACGTCGTCACCGAAGGCTTCAGAATTAAAAAACGGAATAAAATCATCCTCTAAATGATAAACTAGATAATATAGCAATATTAAAGTTGTGCCAAATTTTTGCTAATTTATTGCGTATACAAACTATAACATTTATAATGTTAGTTATAAATTACAGACAGGTACATAAAATCCAACTGGCATTCCATCACTTAAGTTTGGTACTTAGTTTTTAGATTACAAAAAAAACATAGTATGAAAAGACTAACGAATTGAAACCAGCCTTCAACCTAGACCTGCCTAGGTGACATCTGTAACATACATTGCGCGGTCGGATGACGGCCAGCAGGCACCAGATTGGGGGCCCAAGTAATAAAATATGTATGTATGTTACACACGTTGTCTTGTTCACGGTTGACGGCTGCGCTAGACAAATGCTCTATAGTTCTCTCTAAGTTTGGTAACGTTGTGGCCTAGCGTAGGTACTCCTTCCTACAAAGGCGGAAAATGTGCTGTTCAGCACAGCTCAGGTCAAAGGAAACTGTAATTTATAAACCATCGCATGAACAAAACACAAAGTATGCTGCGAAGACTAGTAGAACATTCTTTAAGGTTGCTGCACGTATGCGCGCTTAGGCTAAGAACGTTGTCAGACTATCGATTTGTAAACGAATTAAAAGCGAGGCGAGAGAAGAGCAGGCAACAAGTGCCCGCGAACCATCCAAATTATTTAGAACTTTGCTTTGCACTCGCTCGCAAATCGTTAGTGTGATAAGGCTAGTATGTAAGTGCGACCACTCTAGATACAGCTGTTAATTTGGAGAAGGATTTATGTCATTGCGCTATTACAAAGACAAAGAGAGATCGGGTTAGTCTTCAAAGGGGACGAGTGGGGTCGGCACGGGCGGGTCGTAGGGTATCAGGTCCACGATCTTGTGCCAGGCCCGCAACCACACGTATATTGTTACGAGCGCGCCTAGTGTAGAGGAGAACAGACTGAAACAACAACAAAGATTAATGGCTGCACTAAAAGAAACGTCAGAATATCTTTAAATGCTTCATAACATAATCCTTTTTGTATATAGGGTTCGGAACCGAAAGGATAAAAAACCGTATTGCCGTCACTCTGCTGCTGTCCCAGGGATTTCTAGTTCAGTAAGTATGAGCTACAAACCTGAAATTCGAATAGGTATTTTGTGTAGGGGTCCGAAAACGGAAGCTTTAATTAGAAATTCAATATAAATATTATATGAGAGAGTTATGTTTTATAGTAAAAAATGTACCTATCCTTGTACCCATCAGGCCGTAACTTACACATATGTCGTAGTTTTTATTTGTACTTTATACTGAAGAAAACACTATACTTATAGGAGGAAGTTCCTTACTGATTTCAATATACCTACAAAAGTTTTTTCTATTGTTCTTACAAGTTAAGTCGAGGGTTTTCCAAACAATGGCTTGTTTTACTTAACTTGCACCATTTTAAACCACGTTTTTAAGGTCTGTTTTATTTTTTATAAAAGTGATCTTAAATAAATACAGTCTACTTACTTAAACATATTTTTTGTGATATCCTCTGTTGAAACAAAATCTTGATTAGTTAGCGAACCGTTTCAGAAGCAAAAGTCTGAATTTTAGTAAACAATTACTTGACGTGACAAAACTAGAATTTACTATTAGGTAGTAAATTAACCGATAACATGTTTTTTGTATAATCTTCTATGCTAAATAAAATTCGGCAAAGTAACTGCTATAAACTTAAGTCTCTAACGAGAACTAACTGTGATATCAATCAAACCATGGTTTTATTTTAAATCCGTTTTGGCTACTCGCACAAAAGCAACATTTCTAATAGGTGAGTGTGTTGTTGATGAGATCACCTTTTGAAAACAATTTCACGAGAAATTGTATAGTTTTAACTTTATCTGTTTTAAAACACCGGCACTATTCATCCGCATTACGCATACTGTGATCATCTTCCGATAACTGTCAAAAAATCGTAAGCGCTTCTTCTAGTTATTTACAAACAACATATTCTGTCAAATTCGTCTTGTCCTTATTAGTCCGAATCTATCACGACGATTAACAGTGTTTCCTCATTCATTAGTGGCATATTAATACTGTAGACCGGCTTTTAAAATACCAATATATTATGTAAATTAACCTCTTCACTACCTCATCTCCATAAATAAAACATTGTTCAATACGCTACTAGGCTACAAACGTCGAATAAAACAAACATCCAGTCAAAAGTGCTTAAAGGTGCGTGTTATAAAAAATCTATAACTCAAATTCAACATTATGTCCTTGTCAAAAATGTGTATTTTATATTTACTCGTATGTGGCGTAAATACCTCGACTTATTTAATGTCTACAGAAATAAAAATACCGCAAGGAAACCTAAAAGGTTCCCTTAGTTTAACTGGAGCCTACAGAAGATTTTTGAAAGTACCTTACGCTTCAGTGGTAGGAAAGTTCCAAGTAAGTGTATTTCTAGTCTTTCTTGCTTCCTTTCCCATCAGACAAAATTGTGTAGTATTTTATTATTAGTTAGCACCTTGATGTACCGATCTAACTTATTCTTAACTTTTAAAGTTGTTTTAATGCATGTGCGTAACCACAAGATTATACACATATAGGTAGGCTTAACCTACTGTAACTATTTATGTCTGTATTTTGTAACTAAAGTATCTAACGTTGTTTAACCCAGGCACCTGGAAATCCTCCGTCATGGAATGGCACTCTAAATGTAGCTCGTGGTTCCTCTAGATGCAAACAATACTTTAGGCACATCAGGACGCCCATAGGTTTCGAAAATTGCCTGGTATTAAACATATACACACCGACAGCTCCGCAGAAGTCACCCCTTCCGGTCATGGTATTCGTACATGGCGGAGGTTTTTACTGGGGCAGCAACTCGAATCTATTTTATAATCCTAAACATTTGCTCAAAAAACAAGTCATAGTCGTAACAGTAAACTATCGTCTTGGAGCATTCGGATTTCTCTGCTTGAGAAACAAAGGAGCCCCAGGAAACGTGGGCTTGAAAGACCAATTAGCAGCTCTGAAATGGATAAAGAATAATATCCAATATTTTGAAGGGAACCCAAACTCAGTAACTTTATTTGGGGAGAGTGTAGGAGCTGCTTCTATTAATTACTTGCTGGTATCTCCAACAGCCAAAGGTTTATTTCAGAGAGCTATATTGCAAAGTGGTTCAATGTTAATGCCGCAAGCTATTGATGATAACCCTATTGCAAGCGCATCCTTAGTGGCTTCTCGCTTAGGATACAACTCCTCAGACCCCGATGAACTTTTGAATATCTTTACTAAAGTTTCCGATGATGACATAATTAAAGTATCCTACAGAGATCAGACTAATGACGCTTTTGCACCGTATGTATTCAGACCCTGCATTGAGGCACCTAGCTCAGAGGCTGTTATAACAGCTGCCCCCAGAGATCTCTTAAAATCTTCAAACTTAAGTTCTGACATAATAATAATAATAGGATACAATGATAAAGAAGGTATTAAATGGGCGTCGAAATATAACTCGAATGGTTTTCGAAATCTGATTAAAAATTTTGCTCAGATCATACCAGAAAACCTTTATTTTACAACTGCAGAAGATAAAGAAACATTTCTACAAGATGTTATACGAGTATACTTTGTCAACAAAACTTTAGGCGATGATATTTTAGAAGGACTGATCAACTACTTTTCGGATGTTTATGTTATGTATCCAAGCGTATTTACCACAGAATATTTTCTTACATACACAAATGTTTCTGTATATAACTATTACTTCAAATACGACTCGAATCGAAACTTAGCCAAAATGGCATCTGGCTTAGCGAGGGTGCCGGGTGCTGACCACGCCGATGAGCTGTTCTACCTATTTGAGCCGGTGATATACCAGCCACTACCAACATATCCAAACGACATTAGAATGATTAACAGAATGACCAGGATGTGGGCTAATTTTGCAAGAAATGGGTGAGCCACGGACATTTATATACGCATGCATGCTTTGTACCCGAATATTATCACATCAAAAAAGGCTTAGAAGCTAAAATAATTAAAGTAAAAAACTTTTTAAATATAAGCTTTATTTATTTTTCGAGTTACTCGCATCAAGCCCTTTAATTTGATACCCATATTGTAGGAGATCATTTAAAATAACTAGTCCGCCATCTTGGGTGTGTCGCTATGTTGGATTTAGAATGACGTCACACAGCTAACCATGCATTGTCATCCAAACTAAACGTGTATCAAAAATTTCAGCTTAATCAGTTCAAGATATCTGCTTCAAAATTGAGTTGCAAGATTCCACCCGAACCCGAACCAACATAGTTACATACATACATTGCAAGCTAATTAAAAGCTTGTAAAATTATTTAGCCGTTTCTTCCGATGGTTTTGTAAAAAATGTCTATGCACTTTCAGGAACCCAAACGGTATACAATCGCCAAGCACTAAGTGGATCAAAAGCACATTAAGCCAGTTAAATTTTTTTGAAATTGATAGAAAACTTAAAATAATACCTTTGCCAAACATGGACCGTATCGACTTTTGGAAAAATATTTATGAAAAGTATGGTACAAAATAACAAAGGAAAGCGAATTAACTAATTTAATCCAGTCACCTACTTTACCATTCGAGGTGAATTAAATAGAATAAAGGTTTATTTTTATCCAATCATTTATTTCCATCCAATAAACCCGATAGTAGGTAACTGACGGCCGATGGGGCAGAAAGGTTTTGGAATGCAGGCCACGTATCGACAAGCGCAGCGTAGGACGTCCACCCACAAGATGGACAAACAACCTAGTAAAGGTTGCAATGATGCGCTGGAGGCCTATGTTCGGCAGTGGAGATCCTATGGCTGAAATGTTGATGATGATGATGATGAATAAACCCGATATAATGTCATACGTTTAATCGATTACAAAATAAAGGATAACATTATTTTTGATAGTACGAGTATTAGTCATAAATATAGGAAGGTAACACACAAAAACCATCGAATCCAACAGAACGACTGAAGATTAAAACTACTTATTTCACCAATCCCAAACTATTGATTAAACTTACAGCAGCTTGAAACTATTTCTAGTATAAAATATTTGTCATGCAGCCACGCATTTGTAACGAAGGCAATATTGTTGGATAAGACCATAAGACAGACGATGTCCTTAGTTAGAACACTTAAGACACCTGTAAAGTCTATCCAGGTATGCCTAAATAAAGGAATATGTAAAAAATTTTACAAACTTGGATCCAAACCTGAACTCATTAGACACGAGGGTATAATAGCTATAATTTAATAAATAAAAATATTGCATTTTAACCTGCAAGTCATTTTTTAAAAGTTTTTTTAGACCTAAGCTACAACTATCCATGTGTGGAGACCGGCGGTCTCATGTGCCGGCTGTGCACGGGCGGCGCGGGGTCCTCAGGCTTCGGCGGGCTGGGCAGGTCCGAAAGGATCTTCGTCATCCACAGCAGCCCGTACACTATTATTGAGAGACCGGAGAGCCTGAGGAACGGTAAGACGATATTATACTGGTGATAAGTAGATCCGTAACAAGTGCGAAGTTAGTCGCTCACCGTTTAATGCTTACTTAATTGATATCATTTATACCTAGTACGTTTTTAAGTAGTGTATTTGTTAAATATTCATTTAACATCCTTATTTGAATGACATTGCCCTTGTAGGACCATTAAATAATGAAACAGACATACTGTGTTTTATGTAGATGAGCAAAACTACTTAGTAAAACTATTTAAGAAACATCTTTTCTTTTTATAAAAACATTAATAATATTAATGTATAATATTACAGACACATCCTTAAAAATTACGTAACATAATTCAGAAATACTTTTAATGATGTCACACTTGATGTAAATTTTCATTTGGTAATTTAAAATATAGGACTTACATGCCATAACCCATTTTCGTATGAAATATAAATTTGCAAACAAGTCTGAACAAAAGCCGCAGTCAACTGCACTCGTTTATTACTTCATCCGTAATCATAACACTAACTAGCGTTCTCATGTAAGGTATGTGCATCACCAATGCTATGCTGTTGCTATAAAATGGAACTGCCGGCTGCCGAACAATACCTAGAGGACTAAGCCTTTACAAACCTTAGTAACTTGATGGAAAAACGATTAACCCATTCCCTGTCCAAGAGTAGACAGACACAATAGGTAAAACCATTGTTATGAGTCATTTGTGTGGCTCAGGGGACATGCCTACGCAAAGTGACTAGGTGCAGTTGATATCGAATAGCTGAAAGATAAGTTTGTCATGAAAGATTACGTTTCATACAGAGGGCCAATTCCCGTAATTTGACAATAGTCGCAATCCGGTGTCGATCCGCTCCCAGTAACATTACGATCCCAAACGGTATTTTAATAAACTCAAAAAATGCTATTATAGTTCGTAATGCGACTGAAAATGAAAGAAACCAAAATTCGATATTTTTTTGCTCTGTTTTTAGTCTTATTGGGATAGTTTTAATAATTTTTTGAAAGTTTACGAGAATACCGTTTGTGATAGTAATGTTACTGGGACCGGATCGACACCGGATTGCGACAATTGTCAAATTACGGGAATTGGGCCTCAGTTCTCTGCTTGGACATGTTACGCATGCTAATTATGTTGGTAAATGGTAAGTTTACAATATACTTACTTCTTTTCTATATTTCCACTGCTCCTAATCCGCTTCTGGATTCAGTTTTTGTTTTTCTAAAAAACACTACACATCTGAATTATTTTCTTCAGTGCTGTTACGAAAGCCTGGAAAGAATAATCAATCATTAAACGAATAAGAAATGTCGGCGTGATTAAGCACTCATTTGAGTTAAAGACGCACTCATACCTACCTAGTCAAAGCACGCTTTACTCTTCTAGTAGGTATGCTAAGGAAGTATTGGCTTGAATACATGTGACAGATTATTAAGGTGGGCCACAAATCTGCACTAGGGGTCCGCAAAATGGGAGATATAGCCCAAACCACCTCATAGTTAAAGTGAGGCCATTACCTTACAGTGAGACCGAATTATAATTAGGCTTTATTTACTTTTTTTATAATCATTTAGGGTCAATAGTTAATCTTAAGTATATGATTGATGTACTTATATCGCATTCTAACTACCGTAATATATCTTATAGTGGATTACAAGGCATTTAAAAATATTATTATTTATTAATATTGCTCACACCATTGAGCATAAACAAACCCGATCTGTTTCATAACTGGAGTTATAATAATAACAGGTTTCAAAGCGATTTGGAAGGTCATCTCATCGATTAAGATGCTATCTGTTTAGGTAGCTATAGGTAGGTACGCATAGCTGGGACCGATAATCTAACTTAAACGACTAAGCGTTAAAGCATTACATTTCGAAAAATTTAAGACTTATTCACGGAAGTTACATATTTACATGTGACAGAAATTGCATTTTATATGGCATTGCGTTAGCGTGCGTTATTCAAATAATTAGTAAGCTACTTTAAGAATACGTTCACAAAATTTAAATTTAAATAATTTGATTAATCCTTCGCGTGCCACTTACCCGATATAGACCGGAAAATCTTTAATATATATAAATATATATTGCAGCACGCAAGCGGATAAAAAATAATATACGCTATTCAATAAAAATACACCTCTGGATATGACCGACCCACTACTGTTATAGTCCTGCTCGTCACTACTACCTATGACACTGAAGAACACCCCTCCAGCATTAGTCAAGCTTACCGTAATAATTTTAACTCGGTAACTTGTAAAGCCTACCTGTGAGTTATCCTTTTAACTTCGTTAGTCAAGATGTTGATGAAACAATTTAACGCAAAACCTTTTTGGGGGTGATTCTGGTGCAACAGCAACTTTTTCTATACGAGAAACTACGACCAGCCATAAATATAAATCTAAAATCAGTTTGTCAAGTATGGAAATGTCAATTTATGTCCCTTATTAAAAGTTAATAAATATAAAAAATAATAAAAGCACCCGAATAAATCTATATCTACATATAAAAATGAATCTCTTTTCCCTAAGTCATCGCATCACGCGTGAACGCATGGAACAATTTCGCTAATTCTTTTTTTGTTGTGGTAAATTATTGTCAAGAGAAGGTTCTTAAGGTAAAATAAATTAGGATGTTGCGCAGAAAATCATTTATGAATAAACTAAAGACCACGGGAACGAATTCGCGGGCAACAGCTAGTAAATAATAAATATTGGACAACACCACATACTTACATTGATCTGATTCTAAGGTAACTAGCTAAATCACTTGTGTTATAGAAATCAGAAACAGAGACCAACACCCAGACCCGTGACAACATAGAAAAGTTCGTATTCTACAGTGACCCGGCCGAGAATGAAACCCGGGACCTCAGAGAGTGCGAGAATCAGCCCCTAAGAGGTTATTTTATTAACAACCTTGTATATAGTTTTATATAGGTAGGTACTACTGTCGTATGTTTTTTCACATTTCTTATAGGAACTATTTTGATAGCAGAGCCCTCTCTCAGGACACTTTACTCTACCAAAAAATTGCACTTTAAAGCATAATACTTACCTAGATGTACGCTCGCCGCTGCTAGCTGGCAGTATCGTTGATTCATAGGGGTTATAGGTACATAAAGTTTATAAAATGTCTTCGGAGACCTAGATTAAATAAAACAACATACATATGCGGCTATAAAGCTTATTTACTGTCGATTTTAGTTACAGTGTGTACTTACTTACAAGTAATAAGATGTCATTTTATCATTCAGAAAGCTGAAGTTTAAGATTCTTGATTAAGTAATGATTCATTGAATAAGTATTTTACTTTGCATAATGATTAATGATTAATTCTAGCCTACTTGCCTAATTTAAATTGTTTAATAGTACAGACCTACTTCTATGGTAAACCTCGATCAATCATATTTTTATTCGACTGCGCATAACACCCTGTGTCAGTCAGTACTCAGTTTCTATTAATTTCTGTTCTAAGTTATTGGATACTTTTAACCCAGTAGAAATCAACATTAAAATTGCATAGCTCGATGTAGTGTTCGGTTTGGTACCTAGTATGTTGTATAGACCAGTTGGGGTAGTATAAATCCTAGTTTGCAAATTAAAAAAAAAACTGTGCTTGCTGCGCACCACACGAAAATCGAAATTTTGGGACTCTACACTTTTTGCTCTTAGAGTCATAATCTATCTACCTACAAAAGTCAAAAGTCAAAAATCATTTATTCAATTTAGGACAGAAAACTGCCACTTATGAACGTCAATAATAATACTACATACTTAAATACCTTTTGGGTCTCTCTGTAAATGATACTACCTTAAAGCGGGTTAACCTAGCCTGTAAATTAAAAAGTAATCATACTTTTTACATGATTTTTCTTTGGTACTATGCACCTAATTTAGGAATTCAAATTCAACTCTTCAAAAACTTATTTTTACCTTCTTTTCGTTTTTTCCAGATTGAGCGATCTCTGCCTTAATAAAATAAAATTAAATGTGTAGTACATACTTAAATATCTACAACTTTATTTAAATTTTTTATTAAGTAGTTACTTTTACTCATAGGACAAGCTATTTTGCCAATATTTTGATCCGGACGGGAAAATAAAATTGACAACTTCCAAGGAAAATAGACCATTTTCGAAGAGTTAAGTTTCGTCCCTATAGAGGCTAGGAGAGGAGGAGCTACGGTTAAGCTTAAATTTTTACAAAAATTAACTTAAAAAGTACTTACTAAGTTTTGTTTGTCGAAATGATTTAGGTACTTACTCGCGTGTTGCGCGCATCAACTCTGCAAGCACAAATTTTTTGAAGTTGCAGGATTAACACTACCCTAACTGGTCCATACACAGTACCAATGAATCAAGTCGTGCTTTGCGATTTTACCCTTTTCTAGTTTACATTTCAACTGAACTATTGTTGATTGATTAGATGCGGTGTTTTCTTGGGAAACCCTGTCACACCAGTTGTTTTTTACAGAGAGAAATATGGACCTTTTTGATAAATAGTCTATAAAAAAGTAAGTAAATAAGTAGGTACTAATTTAATTATAATAAATAAATTACATTGGATTTCTGTGTTTTTTACTAATTCGATTTAGTATTTTTATATTATAAGGAATGTTTCGTTACATACCTGCGAAACCAGTGCGGGGCCCTAACTAGTACTTATCTGTTTATTTTACTGTAAGATTAGTACTTAATTACGGTATGTTTACAGTGTGGTAATTAAATAATTGGCCCTCAATTTACCATACCACACACACTGTGTTTTCACACAAGGATTAACTGTGTAAATATCGCATAAATTTAATATAAATACTAAAAGCATCTATCTTAGTACTAGGTTTGAAGCCCTCTGCAGCTCCATTTAGATTAAGGCAGAATTTTCTAAACTCTAACTATACTTAGATATTATGGGTTATCCTTGCTGCGGTGGTGGTGGCTTTATATGCCGGCTGTGCTCCGTCGGGATGGGGTCCTCTGGTCTCGGCGGGTTAGGCCACTGTGCCAGATAGCGTGTTAGGTAGTGAACACTATACATGACCAATGTGACGCCCTGAAGTCTGAGGAAGAAGATATGTGGATACAATTTTATCTGTTATCCTCGGTTTGAGGTGGATTTATGACTTATGATTGCCTCGATTACAAATTAATTTTGCAATTGTATAGATCTATTATTATAGTCAACAAGAGCGGGAATAACATATAATGTATTACTTCGTCTTCAATGGGGCAAATTTAGAGCTTAATATCGTTATAAGTAAAGTAAAAAAAAAGTCGTGATCAGATCGTAGAATTGATCACTTTATGGTGTGGTTGATTTCATAAAATAGTGGTATTTCATGATAGAGAACAGTACCCGCTGCCATTGGGCAGACCACATCATGATATGAGCATTGGCCCATATCATGATGTGATCTGGCCAGCAGATCAATGAATACTCAGCGTTTGACGATATGAACAGCTGAACACGACTACTTCATTACGATAAAAATTACTGATTATATCGTAAAATCGTTATATTATTTACCGGTAGAGGGGCTGACGACGCTTTATTTTTTGTGATGCAACAAGGCAGCGTCAAATATTCTGTTTAAAAAATGCTGAAATTGAATATGGAAGTGCAGTAAAATATTGTTTCTACGCCAAGTTGACGATTTATATGAAAGTCACTCGAACAACGAGCGCACGTCTATTAATTATATATATTAAACCGGCTACTAAGTGTAAGTAGAGTTCCTTAGTATTTTGTCAAATAAGCGGCAATCGCGGTATTTTCTACCTGATCCCAAGCAAATTTCTTATCCAAGTAGGTACCTACATTTAACAAGAAAACTAGGTAACTTAAATTGTAGGTACATCCTATACCTAGTTGTGATAGTTTTCTATATTTAACTTTGTTATACATATACAGGGTTATTTGTAAAACATCATCAACCTCCTAGGGGCTGATTCTGGTACTCAAATACAACCACTTTTTCTATGGGACCAACATTGAAATCGCAAAAAAAACATTTCTCCATATTAGATATACTAAGCCGCTACCATAGCTGACATCAGTTAGTATGAAGAAGTGTTTTTTTTTGCGATTTCAATGTTGATCCCATAGAAAAGTTATTGTATTTGAGCACCAGAATCAGCCCCTAGGAGGTTGTTGATGTTTTACAAATAACCCTGTATACAGGGTTACATTGCAAAATAGTGCCAAGTGTTTAGAAGCGACTCAGAATCAGTAATATAAAGCAACCATTTTGAAGGCAGAGTTTGGGAAAACTTTACTCTTAACAATAACCGACTTCAAAAACGGAGGAGGTTCTCAATTCCTCAGTATCTTTGTTTTTTTTTTAAATTTTTTTTTTATGTATGTTCAGCGATCATTCGGTACCAGGTTAACCGATTTCGATACTTTCTTTTTTTGTTCGAAAGGGAATACTTTCGGAATGGTCCCATATAAATTTGATCAAGTTCTGATGATGGGATCTATAAGAAAATCATCAAACTTTGCATTTGAACCGACTCCAAAAGTAACTGATTAAGTGTTGATATTATTTTTATCTTTTTAGTTTTTTGAAGTCGGTTTACTTTTTTTTTATAAAATTTACTTATTTCATCTATTTTTAGTGATACATACAGTGATAATCCTCAACAATACGAATCTTTTCAGTGCAAACATAAGTTAACGGCTGAACACCGATTTCATCCCTTATTTTTCCCACCTTAGAGGTGAAATTTTTCCAAAAAAATTTCAATATACCATTTTTAAAGTATAAGCTATTCGATAAAGAAAGAATCATCAAAATCGGTTCACAAATGCCGAAGATATTGGGCAACATAGGTACAAAAATCAGTTGGCACGGATGGAGTTCATGCAAAGTTTGATGATTTTCTTATAGATCCCATCATCAGAACTTGATCAAATTTATATGGGACCATTCCGAAAGTATTCCCTTTCGAACAAAAAAAGAAGTATCGAAATCGGTTAACCTGGTAACGAATGATCGCTGAACATACATTAAAAAAAAAAAAAAAAAAAAAAGATACTGACGAATTGAGAACCTCCTCCTTTTTGAAGTCGGTTCACCTTTTCGTTACACTTTGTATAGTATATCATTTGATTAAGTAATGGCAGAAAAACACAATCAGTAGGTACGGTCAAGACCAAACCTACACCTACAGACACCTATCGGGATAAATGGGCAGTGTGGTTCCCCATTAAATGTAAAAACGTTCAGTATATAGTATCATAATAATAAAACGACTTACGTGTTGCCCATTGTTGTTGGCAATGTCTGCACTGAATCCACTCTGAGCAAATCCTACCTGCGACTGCTCTAGTTTACTACTTACTTCGAATGATCTACGACCTCCAGTTTTTATTTCTATCATCAATGCTTGTTATTGTTTTTATATAAATCGAAGTTGGTTTTTCTAAAAACAAACAATACCCAAATTGGTTAGCGGTTTGTAAATAAACAGATCACGTTTCACGCGCATTTTGCGTTTGACGCGAGTTCATAGTGGACGGAATTGTTGGGTTTGGGTCATGGGAGTTGGTGGTGGTGCTACAAAAAATAATTAACATGTAGTTTTAAACCATAAAACTCACTGTTTGGACTCGTCAAAACCCCAAACACGAAGGTATTAAGTACTTTATTTATAGTAGCAGTAGCAGATCCAGGGGGGGGGGCTAGTGGGCTCAAGCTCCCCCCCCCCAAATCATCTAGGATTAACCCTGACAAATGTAAAATTAAAACCTAATATTATACGAGGACACCTTATTTCATTTTCTTTCCATGATCTGAGGTAATAATAACTACCTAGATACTATCAACACGAGAGAGCGTATACTGAGACGCAGGTGACGCAGTGCCTACGGCGTAGATTTTGTTATTTTGTAAAGCGTAAGCAACCTAGCTTTATGTTTTTAGCTAGATTTCATAATTTTAGTGCCAAAATAATAGAACATTTAATTGAATTAGTCATTCTTATCTGCATAATACAAATCATCCACCCTACCAAAACTGTCTATTGCTTGTACTAGGTAGGACGTAGAAGAGTGTACTGTGGCATTTATGCAACTTAAAAGGGGGATTAAAGAAAATATTTAAAAAAAACACGAAATTTTACAGCGTTACATCTACGAGCCCCAAAATAAGAACAGACACCAGGACACGTATTTTTGAATCATGCGAATTCCAATCCGAACACGAAATCGCAAGATTCGCATGCGAATTCTTAAAATCACTATTTTTGAAGATTCATTCCGTGAATTCTGCAACGACCACTCGTTTTTGTTTTCTACTAGTAGAAAGTACGGAAGAATTACATTGACAAAAAAACGTATGTTTCACAGAAATTTGACATAATAACTTTTTATTTACGTTTGTTAATGAGTTTTTGCTTTATGGTTTATATTATTTTCTGCGTAAAACAAAAAGAGTTACAAGATTTCAATTAAATAGTAACACCTATTTCAAGTGATTCAAAAATGCGTAAAATCGTGAGCAATAGAAATGAATTTCATACACGAATCGTTTTCATGTTCGAATTTGAGATTCATTTCTAATGCTTCAAAAATACGTCTCCAGGTATCAGATTTCTTCACCATCTCAAAAAATTTCGCGCTCGCTTCGCTCGCGGTAGTTGTGATCTGTGTGGGGTCCTAGTTTATTAGTTGCCTTTCTCTTAAGAGTTGATTCTAGTGCTTCTACGTGGGACTAACGTTATAAGCGCAAAAAAATATCACTTCTTTAGTTCAAATAGCCAATCTGCCGAAACGGGTTGTATGAGGAAATTTACCTTTTTTAGATGATCGTCTCCTAGGGGAACATGCTGTATTTGAGCTGTAAAAATCTTCTCTGCAAGGGAGTTACCTTATTTATATTCATGTTGCATTTAATTGACTCTACTTCCAACAACACCATGGGTTTGAAATTCATTCCTGCCTTTTTGATCACAGTTTATGTATTATTTTGTAAATTATGTTTTCTCTCATACCTCATTGTCTTTAAAAAGTTTTCGGCTTCGCTACGCTTGCCTTGCGGTTTCTTTTTCAGTTAATATCTACAAAAGGTAGACAAAAATACTATGGATTTAGACTACGCGATTTTCCATGTCACAGAAACTAGTGTCACCGCTGTCAACTTTGCATTGTCTAGTGTAAAAAACACTATAAGTATCTCAAACTCCACTCGCTGCGCCCTTATGGGCACCATCATTAGATCAGCGTCAAAACTGCCACATGCTTACCAAGTTTTCGACAGTTAGAAGACATCAAAAAATTCGGTTAAGTATTTTTTACAGTAATCTTGTAGGTAATATTTTTATTCTGTTCATTATGGTGCAAACTATCAAACTAAATTATTAGTTATAATGTAGGTAAATTATTGTTAAATAGCACAGAAGCACAATAGCCTATTCCATGTAGTAATTTTGTAATGCCACTTGAAGGGAAAGTACCTACTCGTAATACTGTAGATAGAAGATTTTACTCAAAGAAAACATTCCTTTAAGTATTTTTGAAAAGAAAGAAAACTGCATTTAAAGATTTCCGAAAATCCACTTGCACCATTCGCTTGTAAACGAGTTGTAGTTGAATACGATTTATAATATTCACCACAACACGTTATTATAGGTTCATCATATCAGCCTATTGCAGTCCACTGCTGGACGTAAGCCTCCCAGGTCAAAGAGCAGGATCCACAGCTTTTTTCATCCCGCCACTGACAGCCATCTTCCTAAGGTCATCGGTCCATCAAGCCGAGGGGCGTCCTACACTACGTTATTAAAGGTCACTAGAAATTAATTCGATAGAAGAATAAGACGTGTATCCAAGAAAATGAGAGTCCATTTCGAGCAACTAATTAGTTAGTTTTACATTTTTTTTTGTAAATAAGTATCTTAAAATCATTTAAGATTTAATGGTTTTCTTTTCATATGATTTATCAAGTATAAGGATGAAATCCCTCTTGTTATAATTGACCCTAACAATTGATGCAATAAAAGTACCTACAGGGTGTAATTTTAACAGATTTTAGTCGGTTCGATTCCCGGGTGTGGCAAGCGAATTTTCGGAAATCTTTGAATGCAGTTTTCTTTTAAAAATAAAGGAATGTTTCCTTCGAGTAAAATTACTACAGGATTAGGTGTACTTTTCCTTCAGGTGGCATTACAAAATTCCACCCAGTATATAAAAATGAATATCTATTTCCCTTGATCATCGCATCACGCGTGAACGGATGGAACAATTTCGCTGTTTTTTTTTTATTATTGTCAGGTTTCTTTTTTTTTTTAAAGTTGCGCAGAAAATCATATACTTATGTATAAACTAAAGACCACGCGAACAAAGTCGCGGGCAAAAGCTAGTTTTTTAATAAAAAACAAATATGTACTTACTGAATATGTTACCCTTCATCATCTGTCGTTCGTCAATTCTACAGCTACTCGGTATACTAGTAGGCAATTCGATGACATCCTGACACGCAACGTGTATGAAATAATGGTTCAGCAAATTTGATCGTTTGTGTTCGTCCAAACTAAAGCCAGAGAAACTTTGGCGGAAATACTTTTTTGACCTACCACATAATTTGATTTTTGTTACGCGCACAAATCTATCTGTCCTGTTCCACAATTTAATAGGATTACTAAATCAATCAGTTAGCTTTTGGTATGGTAGAACCATATTTTTTATAGGGCTTATTATTATACAGCAAGTGGTTAATAATATAAAATTGTGCATTTTTCTTTAAACTGTTGAACGTAAAATAAATCACGATTTTTTTCTATGAGCCACCTACCTTTGAGTCACAATGAGTGGAAAGGTTTCTTAAAAATTGTTTTTTTAACGTGTGGCAGAATACTAGTTATCTACTAGCTAATGTGTCATTTTTACACTTGATCAAATGAAAAGCTTTGGCAATGTATACCATAACTTAAAGAAATAGAACCGTTGCTATTTTAAAAAACTTGTTATGTAAATCATGAAAATAAGACATGCTAAAACATGCTAGTTTTGAAATTACAAATAAAAACAATAAAAAACGTAATATACAAAAAATGTTTTTTCAAGTTTTTATTTTTAATGTAAGTTTTTTTTTTATTGCTAGTAGAGTTCTAGCTTTCAAATAAGAATACTTTGAAGAAAATACAACAATAAAACCGAAAGATTTTATTTCCAATTTTTTTTTTATATAGCTTACCGATTTTATTTTCGGTTTTTTATCCAGAATTTTTTGTCTAATATTCGCACATTTCGTTTGATCAAGTATAAAAATTACACATTGTATAATGTAGTCTTCAGTGTTGTATTAGACATACATAATGTAGTCTTCAGTGTTGTATATGTAGTCTTCAGTGTTGTATTAGACATACATAATGTAGTCTTCAGTGTTGTATGAGACATACTGATGTTCATTTTTTTTCTACTCTAGTATTTCAGTTGACTATTTTCTTACACGTCTAAGGGATGGGGAATAAAAAAAACATGAATATTAAAAAAACAACATGCAATTCGGTTATGTTGCTTTTTACTATCAATTTTGGATGTATGTGTACAAGTATGAATTCAAGGAAAATAAAGGAATATGTAATGTTTTATAATATATATTCTACATCGCAGTACTCGTTACGAACAAACATTACTTATGTTATTTTCGATATAGTACCTCTACTCAATCATATTTTTGTTCGACCGCTCATCAACTGCGTTAAGTTATAATCATCAATAATGAGAGTTTTTCATACATGTAACAAAACAAAAATATTCTCTATGAAAATCAAATTGATTTAAATAAAAATGTACTAGCTAAAAAGAAACACCATTCGTTCTCTGCGAGAAATTAGCATTACTGCGTAACATCTAACTGTACAGACACGAAAACAAAAACGTATCAAGGAAACATATTCGGTATCCACATGATATTTATTACAAGGTCTCCTTACAGATGCATAGAAACGAACAATATTCTCACTGCATATCGTAAAATCGGTGAAAAAGTCGCGATAAAAACCTAAAATCCACATACTGAAAGTCTAAAAATATATTATAATAGATTTCAAATGTCTATACATAGATGAGTGTTCACTACGCGCTTATAACGAGCGTCGAGCGCGCGTCCATTACGTTATAATATTTAAATACGATAAAACGAACCGGCGGCCCCGTCCTACACACGGCAGTCGTCGAATCGCGGATACGTCGCTACTCGTACCGTACAGGACTAGACACGCACTCCGAGCGCCGGTCGCCCTTCTACGAGCGATGTCGCGCTCGCTACTGCGTTACAATAAAGTTCGTATCGAAAGTAAAATTACATGTATTATATATATTTTATATATATAAACGTCGGGCGACTCAGACGAAGACTTTAGCGAGCCCGTCGGCGCCCGCGCTCGCGATGTAGGGCCGCAGCGGGTGGAAGGCGACGTCGAGGATGCTCTCGTCGAACTTCTTGCGGTGCGCGGTGATCTCCTGCACGCAGGTCTTGGTGTCGAGGTTCCACAGGCGGACCGAGCAGTCGTGCGAGCCGGACAGCAGGAACAGCCCGTTGGGGTCGAGCGCCAGCCCCGTGACGGCGTCCAGGTGCGCCACCATGGCGTGCGCGCAGCGGCCCGACACGGCGTCCCAGAACCGGATGTGCCGGTCCTCGTGCGCCGTCACCAGGATGGGCAGCGTGGGGTGCGAGCGCACGCGCGTCGCCGCGCTGTCGCACGACACGCGCAGCGCCGCCTGCCACACGCCGCGCGGGCGCTCGTTAGCGACACAGACACACAGACACACAGGCACACACGCAACAGGCTGCCTCTACAACTTGATATCCTAACAAGGCTTCCTCTAATCAATATTTCAGACATAGGACGTCCATTGCTTAACATAGGCGTTCCCCAATGACTTATAGATTGGCCGGTTGGAAGCAGCTTCTTGCAACATTTACCAGGTCGTCTGTCTACCTTGTGGGTGGATGTCCTACACTGCACTTGCCGGTCCAGCACTATTCCAGAACCTTTCTGCCTCATCGGCCGTTAGTTCTACATGTTATAATTTACACTAAACTAAGCCTGTTTCATCATTTTCAGCCATAGGACGTCCACAGCTGAACATAGGCCTCCCCCAGTGACTTCCAGCGGCTTCCTGCAACCTTTACCAGGTCGTCTGTCCACCTTGTAGGTGGACGTCCTACGCTGCGCTTGCCGGTACGTGGCCTCCATTCCAGAACCTTTCTGCCCCATCGGCCGTCAGTTCTACGTGCTATGTGCCCCGCCCACTGCCACTTCAGCTTGCTAATCCGTTGGGCTATGTCAGCAACTTTTGTTCGTTTACGAATCTCCTCATTCCTGATTCGATCTCGCAAAGAAACACCGAGCATAGCCCTTTCCATAGCACGCTGTGCAACCTTGAGCTTTCTTATGAGGCCCATAGTGAGAGGCCACGTTTCAGTTCCATATGTCATCACTATGGTAACACACACTGGTGTGCCTGCCTGGTGCCTGCCTGTTTGGTGTAAATTAATTCTTAAAATGTCACAAGTTCATTTTCTGCAACTAAATGTATTTCGTCAAAAATATTAATTCATCGATAACAAAAGAAATAACACTAGCGCCTCAAGTGACAAAAAATATTTCTTTTCTTTTCTTTTGCCGTGTAGCGGCCGTAGAGAACACACTTTCCTACCGCCAATAAGAGGAAACTAATTTCTTTAGCACGAGACGGGCAGCAGCGTCTGCATGCGAAATGTCGTCATTAATGCGTGCGCCTGCCAAGAGTGCCGAGTATTGGCAATCCTCCCCAATGAAAATAATTGTGGGAGGCCTGTGTTCAGCAGTGGACGTCCTTTTGCTGAAATGATGATGATGAGTAATATAGTCCTCTTAAGATAAGAAGGATTTTGTGACACTTCGGAGTTTTTGTTTTACTTATTACTGATACTACTTACGTTAATATATTTTATTAAATATCTTTTTAATTTATATCATTGCAAAAACAAAAATTTTTACTTTTTAAATTGGAAACCAAAAGCAAAAAAGACTTGTCAAAAAACTGTATACGGCACCCTGGCGGTAAAACATTTCAGTATACCTCTCTAAAAAGAGGTCATTTGAATAAAACTCGATTAAACTTTCTTAATAATCTTTTTCGATTTTCAAAAAGAATCGATTGGATTTCGTTAGGGCACATCACGATACGTGTCAACAGTAGTGTCACAAAACCTTTGTTACCTTGAAATAACTATAGTATGGAGAGTAGAAGTGAGGAGTACTATCTCTTATGGACGGAAAGTTGACAGCTAAATCAGTAAATAACAGTTCCAATACCCTTCAAAATAGCTAGCGTAGGCAAAGGGTATGGTATGAACGTAGCAGTTGTTGACGGATTGAAGTGTGCCGAGTATGGAGTGCCGAGTTAGAACATTTTAAAACAATTTTAGTGTCTTTAAAAAAAACATTTGAACAATTCACCTCGTCGCTACTGTGACGCCACCTAATTTAACGCACTCTGACGGACACTTTTTCATAACGAAGATCGCACTCCTCACCTCCACCCTCCATAAAGTAACAGCGAGCGGTCGAGTCCCGCGTCACGCACCTGTCCCGTCTCGAGGTCGTAGAGCAGCAGCGACCCGTCGCGGTAGACGACGGCGGCGCGCGAGGCGGCGTCCGCGAAGTCGGCGGCGGCGGGCGCGTGCGCGGGCGCGTGCGCGGGCGCGTGCGCGGCGAGCGGCTCGTCGCGCAGCGTGGCGAGCAGCGGGCGCGGCGCGCGCGGCGCCCACACGCGCGCCGTGCCGTCCGCCGACGCCGACAGCAGCCGCCCGTGCGACGCCGCCAGCGACCACACCGCGTCCGTGTGCTCGCGCAGCACGGGGCCCTGATAAACACACGAAGATACAAACGCTCACAATTTGACATTATACAGCGCCCCTAGCATGACCACAAAGACGTGATATGATATAGCGATTTATCGACACCGACTGCAAAAATATGATAGATATATGTTGAATAGCCGTGCCGGTGACGTTGTTATGATCGCTGTTTAAAATTAAACATGGCATCTATATCCATCGTATTGTTTGAATCATTGACCTTTGGCGTCGATGTTTTAGTTATCATGCTAGGGCGGCAGGTGTCCCGTAGCTTAAGGATAACTTTGTTTGTTTGACTTAAAATTATGTAGTTATGTATATAATTTTTTGCTTTTCTATACAAATTCAATCGGCTATTTGGTAATTTTGTATGGAAAGTCGATAAATTTTCATGCAATATACAATACAATATATTTATATAAATATGACGCTTCTGAAGAATGCAAACGACGACGACGTGAATGAAACAGCTTTAGATCGTTAAGGCGGTCATACACAAACAGCTCGAACGATTAGTCGTGGATCAAAATCCGAGACTCGAGCATTCTTGGTAGACAGCTTGAAGCAGACATTGGTAAATGCTGCAGCATTCATTTTCAAACGCTAGAGCAGCCACAATTTAACCAGTTGCAATATGTATTTAAAGGAAGAAACACTGCTATTACTCTATTACAATCAATCAATAAAAAATATGGGCGCGGTGGGATGAAGGGCGGAGGGGACACTGCGCGAGAACAATCTCGAAGCGAAAAGTCAGTGTATGGAATTGCAACTCCCTTGACAGCGCGATAAAATTTCCCCGTGCTGCTGACCGCCTGGAGCAATCGCGAGTGCCCAAGCGGCATGTAGGTATTCCAACAAATAGACAACTAGTTCACTATGCAGTCGCAGCTTAAAGCAGTCGATCTTGACTGCTTTAACTGTACTGTGTATGCCCAACAAATTGGCTGGTGAACATAGATTTGTCTTATACGATAGTGAATGAAGGTGTCATATACAAAAGAAGACTTACACGGCGTTCAAGGTTTTTGTTTCGCAACAATATCTATTATACTAGTATTCTACACGGTAGACTTTCGCCCAATCTAATGAAATAGCATCAAAGATAAAATAATACTGACTGAGTGTAATCAAGGTTGACTTTCACAGAGGCGACACATGTTGCAGAATTTAATGTTGATGTAATAATGATGATAAGACAACTTTCAAGTCCTGCAAGCGCGGGCTAATGGTGCCTTTCAGTACTTCTTCAGAGAAGTACTGAAAGGCACCATTAGCCCGCACGATCTTAATCTCAGGATTAAGATCGTGCACACTTCTCAACTTGACTTCTTTTCAAGCTTGAGATAGATAATGACCAATTTATGAATCTAATATTGTATGAATGTAATATAATGATTACATGTAAATGTAATTATAAATTTAATTTGTTTAAATAATTTTAATTCACGAATGCCTTATGAAGGTTGTAATGTGAATTGACCATCTATAATGTACATTATGAAGTGATTAAATGAATATGAATATGAATATGAATATGAATATGAATAATCATAATAGTCATTTATTCACTATACAGTTTGTACATTAACAGCGGGCTTCCCTTTAGTCAGTTTATCTGCATCATTAATAGATTAAAATATAAATATAAATTTACAAAAATAAGTTTAAAAAAACATTAAAATCCAAAAAATAAAAATAAAATTAAACGCCTGTTTAAACCAAAATCGTAACGCGGTATAATAACTAGCTTTACTACAATGCGCAAACCGGCAACCTCGCTTTTTTATCTTGCTCGCACGGTGAGAAAGGGTCGGACATTCATTACTTTTTATCAAATTATTAAATAAAACAATATTTTATTTTAAATGGGAATATGTTTGAACGCGAACAGGTTAACGGGAACCCTTTCGTCAGTTAACACACTGTATAGGCCCTCGTCCGGGCACTTATACAAATGGAGCGAGTTCAAGCTAGCCCACAATTGTCCCGAAGCAGTGGTGAGGTAAAAAAAAATCGGGACGTGTAAAAGAGCCTATTTGCATAAATAAATAGGTTCAATCATACCTGCACAGCGGGATCGTACGGGTCGTAGGGGTCCGCGGTGGGCGCGGGCAGGTTCCAGACGCGGATGGTGCCGTCCAGGCCGCCGGAGAAGCACTCCTCGGAGCGCGGCGCGCCCATGGCGAGGCACAGCACGGGCGCCGAGTGCGCGCGGAACGTGTACAGCGGCTCGACGTCCAGCCCGGCCGACTTCTTGGCGGGCACCGTGCGCTGCAGGTTCCACAGCTTCAGCGTGTGGTCCTCGGAGGCCGTCACCAGCGCCGCCTCGGTCGGGTGGAACGCGAGCGCACGGACCTGGCGGAAGGGGTTTTTAAAGTCATCGTCGTCACCGTTTCAGCTATAGGAAGTCCACTGCTGAACATAGGCCACGCTCGGCAGGAGGGTTGGCGAGCGCAGATTTCGCAAGCAGACGCTGCTGCCCGTCTTGTTCTACAGGAATTGGTTCCTCTTACGACACGCCTCCTGTTGGCGGTGAGGAAGTGTATTCTTTACTGCCATCCCCACACAGCACCGTTTTAGAGTCACCACAGTTTAATTTGACGACCGACTGGTGTTATAGTGGTTCGCGCCTCGGTCTGGTGGACCGCGAGCGCACGGACCTGGCGGAAGCGATTTTTTAACAGTCACCACAGTTTTTCTGTGGCCGGTCAGCTAATCAGCCATTGTGTTTCATTTTCAACATTGAAAAAATGACAAATATTTTTCCCAAATCTATGTCATTTTAAAGAAATAGTTGAAAATAAATTACTTATAATAAGGTCATTAAAAAAATATTCTTTAATTAATGCTTAACTTTGTTAATTTAATTTTACATCGTGCTGATAGTGGCTGTATAGAAAGTTGGAACATGGTTCAATAGAAATGTAACAATAAAACTAGTTTTTTTTAAATAATTTGACAGCAGAAAAGTATTACTTTCAACCCGCTTCTAGGAAAACTTCGGACCTACTTTCCAAATATAAGAATTAAAACTACTATTTCTGAGATATGCCTATAAACTACCTACTTGTATCTCACTAAAACACGCGGAGCCGCAGAAAGATAGTTGTGAATAAGTTGCAAAGCACTCAACAATTTCCATGTAAATTATTTTCTAACTAAAGACCACGCGAACGAAGTCGCGGGCAACAGCTAGTATTTATAAAAAAAATCGTTTTAATAATTTTTTAGCAGAAAGGCAACTTGTTATTGGTTTATTTTACTGATTTAGCTTCTTTAGACGTAACTTAAATCCAGAAGGATTATTATATTAGAAGGAAATTTCTTCAAGTAAAAAAAAAACTTTAACTGCATAAATAAAACGGCTACGTAGAGAACTACGGGAACAACATTAGATCGCAAAAAAAATTTTATTATATAGTTATTAATATAATTACCGCTAGGTACCTATACCAAGATAGTTGTTTAATAAAATAGATCATTTTTCTTTAGACAGTAAAAGTCTTGGTAACCTATCTTACTTTCGAAACTATTCTGTTCGAATTTCAATAGTTCGAAAACGGTCTAAGGAAGTTTTGATTACCAGTTAGTTTTTTTACATACTAATATTATTTTTAAGTAGGTAATAAATTTATTTTACCGATGTTTAATTTTCTAGAAAAACAGATAACCGATAATCAAAACATTTTTTTTCTTTTCACCTTTGTTTTACTTACAATAATTTAGATTTCTAACTAATTGGTTAGGTTAGGTTAAAACAGTGACCACACACAGCGCGAATGCAAGTGAACGGAGCAAGCGCAGCGAGCGTAGTGAGCGTGCCACGGCAGCGGCCGCCGAGCGCATTTCATGAAATTAACCATAAAATTACTAAAGTCACAAAGTAATATATTGTATACCAGAGGTATACTGCGACTCCGTGCGCTCAAACTTCAAATAAACGTAAAAATTAGAATAAATAAATTAGAATAGAATAGAATACATTTATTTGTTCAAAACACGGTATAAACAGGTGTTACACAGTAAAAAGAACATAAAATGGTGTAATCCTCTGTATTGATTAAAATATTGCAGTGAAATTCTCATTTTCATTATTATAGGATTTGCTCGTTCCAAAGACATTCCAGAGCAGTTAGTTCGGCTGCTACTAGTACAACCATGTATAGAGTATCATATGTCATATAATTTGTTCGATAAAATTTTTGGGCATTTTAATCTATATCTGTACTGTTATTGTACGTTTCATACTAAATGTAAATGAAAATCACTAACTAGTTTCGGAAAAATATGGTTCGTATTGCTAATCTATAGGTATGTGCTCGATAACTACAACTCACCCCGTCGAAGTGCGAGCGCAGCGTGTACTTGGCGTTCCATGTCTTGCGGAAGGACTCCTTGTTGGCGCTGGCCACGTCGTACGCCTCTGGCTCGTTGCTGACGGTGAGTTGGGCCAGCTCGCCCAGCGCCAGCGGTTCCTCGTCCGCCTCGCCGCCCGCGCCCCCCGCCACGGCCGGCCCGCCCGCGCCCCCTGCGCCCCCCGCGGCCCCCGCCCCGCCCGCCACTGGGCCGGACGCGCTGCCTGACAATTTCACTGAAACGATACAGTCGAATCACCGCGTTCGGTCGCGCACAGCTGAGGATGACGACTGAGTAAAGAAAATGGAATTTTATTTAGTCCGCCATTGGATCATCAAAAAATAATGGACATTTATTTTTCTTTTGTTAATCAACCAAAAAATTACAAAGATAAAGCGCGTCAAAATTCGGAAGTGGGGGCTCGTGACGTCACTTCTAAAGCCTTGGGCACACAGCCGACGGGGCGCGGAACGCTAGCGCGACGCTAATGTTTGTAATGTCTATAAATGTGAATAAAAAAGTCTATAGAAGTCGAAACACAGCACCGGGACCCGTCGCCGCCCCGCCGGGCGCGACGCGACGCTCTGCCGTCGGGAGTAAGCGGGACACTTAGATGTTGTGTTGCATGGTAATCGTACTTAAAAGTCACGTAGCGTTCTGTATTTGTTTAATATTAAAACTTTTTAGTCATTTAATAACGGATAGTGGAAAAATCTAACGTCTTATTAGGAACGTCAACAAAACCGTCACGCCTGGAGAGTGACGTGCACGCCGCGCTGCTGCTCCCTCGCCGTCCCGTCGCCGTCGCGTTCCGTCGGCTGTGTGCCCAAGGCATTAAGTAGAAATTGTACCGAAACGAGTCGTCATGCGACATTTCAAATCAATATAATATCTCTGTAATATTTTGATTATGTGAAAAAATAAAAATAAGTTTGTAATACTTTTTGTTAATCTATCTGATAGACGCAGTTAGTCGTCCACGTTTTCTAAAAAATGACAAAGAAAAAGTGGCGAAAGTGCTTCATATTGGGATGTGAATGCTTTTCGGCAGCTATGTTTGTCTCGAAGTCTCACAAAGGCTGAGACAAACTGTACTGTCAGATTTAAACAAGCCACGCTTAACCTCTTTGTTGGTAAGTGTGACTTCGAATTATTGTTAAAATCGATGTTTAATCATTTTAAAATTAATTAATAAAATAATAAATAGTAATATCGCGTTTTGACAGATCATAAAAAGTATGTAATTTGATTTGTGGAGTCATCATCTCAATTGTACAAAACTGGTTCGTATTATGTCTCGTGTGTAATTCTCATGTATTTTTGGGATATAAACAATGACATTTTCTAATCTGTAATTGTGTATACATATTTTATTACAACCATGTATGTGTGTTGCCTATTTACACATACCAACGGGATATTCGTCGCCTTGCCCGCCGCCGTCCGCCTCACTTTCCGTCAGCATGTTCAACTCGTTCAGAACCTCTTCGGCTTCGTGATCGACCTCCTCACCTGTAATTTAAATGAATATAGAAAATCATTAACGAACACTGTATGTAATGCTTATCTTACCAAACTGGTTCGTTTTTCATTTATCGTGTCTTTACTACGACCTGCCGCTTGCAACCATAACTTGTGAACAAGGTTATTTTTTTTTTACAGGTGGTTTATTTGTGATAATTATTTCATCGTAATTACGCACATAACACGCGATTCGCGTTACGAACACGGTTACGGAACTATGTCACAAACATGGACCCACCATATGGAGTCAATCGACTCACACTGGGCTTTCGTGTCGCAGAGTCGAAATCTGAGCCACAGCTACTTGCAGCCATGCCTCGACGCCACGACTCGACCAGTCACCGGCCAGTGGTGTTCTGCTTTTGTGGTTATTTCGTGCTTAATTTCAAGATTTTAAGGCAATGGAAATGTAGACATCTAACCACTATTAACTGGAAACCGCTACCAACCACCGGTTGTTGCAACTTGAGTGTGCATAAATAAATAAATAAATTAGAGACAGCCACAATGACCTAGCCCTGGAGGGCTAGGGCTAGGGCACTAACTGAAGTTTAAGCTTTTCTAGTGCTTTCTTTACAAATACATAAATGTCGGAAGCATCGCTAGTACCTTGTTTCCCTGAACCGTGGTGGGGCTGTTTCGCATCTAGATCATCAATCTCGTCCATATCCATTTCTTGGTTCGCCAAGAACTCGAAATTTGCGAAGACGGCGGCCGTCTCTTGAACAGAAAGCCCCTCTTCATTGTAAACGCCACCCGATGGCATACCACCTTTCCGTTGCTCCTTACCACCTGTGTGTTCAAAAACAAATAGAGTTAGTCAGGTGTTTTCCGGATAACTCTATAAAGGTATATTATTTTGCCGTAAGAAAGATAACACAATTAACTGATGATAGAACAGCAAGATTAGTGTCTTTTAGCTACTTTCACAGCACAATATCATATGGAATACTGTTATGGGGCTCAGCACTAGATATTAAATCTGTCTTTGTGCTATAAAAGAAACCTGTACGGACAATTTGCGACTTTTTAACCTTACCTTTTTTTACCAATTACCATAGTCTATTGCTGAACTACCTATTTAAAAATAAGTAAAGGTAATTAAGGAGTAAAATAAAAACTGGTCACATATGTATACCTATATTTTCTAGTAGTAGGTTGTCTGGAAGAGATCGCTATTAGCGATAAGACCGCCTAAATTGTACATCTTTCTGTAAAAATCATGTGTATTTTACTTGTATGGTGTGCAATAAAGAGTATCTATCTACACTATACCATACAAATTTAAAAAGTGGCTGACAACAGTGACCGAGTTTTTTTAGCTGCTTCTTCTCGGCGCTAGCGCACAATACTGATCCGAAGCAGTGGTAGGGTAATTTTTTTTATTGAAACATGCGAAATGAAAGTGCTTAATTCAAGCTGGTTTTATTGATTTTTCATTTGAGTTAGAAATCAAATCTAGGTCTTTTTAGGCATCGTTTTTTGTAAATCTTCAATTAAAATATTGGAACCACAGAATTGAGAAACCATCGCTGCTTACCTAAACATTCGCGACAATAAGTAAATAAAGAGAAGGAAAATTAACAATAACAATCCCCTTAACCTAAAACTTATCAAAAACTATCAATACACTTAGGTTTTACAATCATAAGTGAATTGATTTTTCATTATTGCTTGAAAAAATCTACTTATCCTTATCTAAGGTAAGGTTATGCATAAGGATATAAACTCATAGGGTTAATTAAAATGTAAAAATTAACATGCCTTCTTCTACTCTGGATTGCATTAATTTGATTATGGTGATTATTGCAACCAAATTGGTGTGATAGGTGTGGTGATTAGTGCTTGTAAAAGGTGGTTTTATGATAAAAAAAAATTACTACTTAAGTTTCCAATTAGCTAGTTCACGATTATGCACATTATGCAAAGGTGGTCCACCTTTAAAGCGCAACACACACAAGGCATAAGCGGGCAAGCCGGCTGTGTGTGACGCCTATTTAAACGTATGTTAATAGACCTGGCCGTACCCGACCCGTCGCCGTCCCGCTCACGCCTTCTGTGTGTGTTACGCTTTAAACAAATCTGCCCATTATAAGACCTATTATTATTATGTTACACAATTTTTATTTACCTATTTCTTTAATTACTTACCATAATCGTACTTCCGAACCATAGAATTTATTGAGTAGTCACATCTGTCCCGCTGTTGTTTGTCATAGTTTCTGTAGTTTGGGTCTTCCACCTGCTCCTCGTTGTTCAGACCGAGTAGGTTTCTTACTCTGTTTGAACGAACATCGAGGATGGTGTCTGTATATCCTATCTCCTGTTGGCCAATGTATAGATTTTTTAGCTAATTGGCGAATGTAAAGTTTTACAAGGATTTAAACTATTTCTACATTAACCACAACAGATTATCTGAGTCGTTTCCTGAGATAAGGCGCTGTGCGAGAGTTGACGCGTGATTGGTCACTATCATCAAGACTAAATGTCTGATTACCTACCACACAACCCTGGCACCAAGCAGTTACCTCATTCAGGAATCAACTCAGGCCAAGTACGGCCTTTAGCCGACCTATAAAGTGATATTTTTAATGAAGACAGATATATTTTTAAGTATTATCTGGAGTTATCTTGTTATTAGACAAATGTTTATTAAATGTTAAAAAAAAATACCTGTAGATACTGTTTTATGAGCTGGCGCCCCTGCTTCCACTGGGCTCGTTCCGCTGGCTCAGGTTCCGCGGGGGGCTCTTCAGGTGGTGGGCGCACATCGCCCTGTTGAAGTTCTACTCCATACTTAAGTTTATGAAACTTAGCTCTTTCCTGTTTCAGTGCATATTCCAGCATTTTGATCCGCCTTACGAGATCATTTTTTAGATTTTCCTGACCCTTCCTCTCACCTTGGAGGAAGGCGATCCGCGCCTGCATACACAAATATAATATTACTCAATATAATCTGTCTAACTTAAATCCTAGGGACATTGAGCGTGTCGGGCGAGATCTGCCTCTGTAAACATAAATATATTATAATCTAATCTAACTTAAACCATGAGGACACTGTAGGTGTTAGCCGAATTTTTTTGTTGCCTATCCCTATTTCGTGACCCCAAAACCCAAAAAACATTGATAGTATAAAATTATTCATCTTTATAAACTTAGATGTACTATTAATTTAAACATGAATATGTTTTTGTAATAAAACTGCATAATGTTATTTATTAATCATCAAATGATTATTTATGTTGTTTAATTAATTATCATCAAACACTGTCGATTTATCAATCATCAAATGATTATTTATGTTGTTTAATTAATTATCATCAAACACTGTCGATTTATCAATAAATTCAAAGTAATAATAGTTAGTTAAAATGTTTTTTATTCTACAGTAAGAATCCAGTTTCAGTAAATAACATAAAGTACCATAATTTAACAGGGTAATAATAAATCTCTTTTATTCCTCTTGTAAGAAGAACTTTCCGGGTAATTGGAGCCAATATAACCTATGGGTTATTTACAATAGCTCCGATTACCAACTAAGTAAGGGCTATGGTCCTTAGACAGGAAAGCTAGCGATCATAACTAGACAACTAGTGTTATTTAAATGGGCATGATTTCTCTAATGTTTTCCCTCACTGCCAAGCAAATGGAGTAAATACATACATTGATTTCGACAAAAATAGGCCAATGTACATACTGGGATTAAAACTCATAATTCATGGATGTTAAACCATCCTCATCACTGAACTTCTACCTCTTACTAACAGAGTAATAATAATAACAAGAAGTGAATCATTTTATTGCAAATAAAATACAAAAACAAAAAAAAAACAGGGGCTTTAACAGTTTATGGTCAGAGCCGCAAATTTAGTTTAAAACAAAGCTATAGACTTAGGACAACATTGCAATGGAATTTATGTTAATAAAATTGCGATCATCTGGATGGCTGTGTGGTTTTTCTACTATATTTAGGGCACACATTTGAACAGACATCAAATAAATGTAAGTTTTTCAGTGCATCATAAAATATTTTTACCATGAGCTTATTATTCTATTATATTATTTTGTATATAATTAATAAAATCCATAATAAGATTATACTAGTTACTGAAGTTATTTTTAAGGACAATATTTCTAAAAAGCATTAATCACAATACACACAAAACCAAGTCATACCTACACATTACAAACCAATGCTTTAAATAATCAAAGGATTCAATGACTATCAAACAGAAACTAAATTATACGACATACATAATTATTTTTTATACTTGTTATAAAATTAAATTTTAATGTCATTTTGTGAACAAAACATATTTTTGTGTTAGTGACATTTAAGTAAGAGACATATCTATATAACATGTGATTTGTTTACCATAAACCTCAACCCATCAGCTGGTAATTAGCAACTTTGAAATGATTTTTTGTAAAATATATTCATATATTGTTTCAGATTAAAATACAAAAGCTTAAAGTATTTAGTAAAGATTTCATAGATATTTGATAAAAAAGTAATCTAATATAAGTTCAGAATTGTTTATGTGTGTATAAAAACTAAAAAGCCTCAAATAAAGATCCATTTACAAAAGCCATAATATACAAAAGGAGAAAAGAGAGTAGAATAAATTAATGACCTTGTGATACCCAAGGCAAGGAAAAGAAAAAAAGGAGAATGATAACTGTGCCTCAATTCTGAGACAAGGCAATTTATAATCCAGTACTAAAAGAGGATGTTTTCCTTCTTCCATAATAGATTAATGCTAATAAATTTATACACTAAGGTTTTATTGGTTTAGAGCAACAAAACTATTTTTTCTGCTCAAATGTAACATAAAAAACACTTCCCCATACTAAATGACTTATCAGCTGTTATGCTTTGTTTGGGGAAGTGTTTCTTAATTCATTTTTAGAGATATCAATGTTTGTCCAATAAAAAAAGTTGTTTTTGAGCAGAGTGTGATTTTTAAGGCAAAGGAAAATTCACCATCTTTAAAACTATTTTTTATGGTTTAGCTAGACTGTCATTGTTATAACAAATATTGATAGCAACAATAAAAATGTTGTACCATACTTTGTTTATTGAGTTACATTGGTAATGATATCCATAACATTTGTTCTTTTATAAAATATAAAGCACTATAATATGTTTTCTGAAAAGAAATTAGGGTAATTACAAATATTTATTTATAATATGTAGGTAAAAAATCAATAAGCTGGATATCACTGAATACAAGCTGCATGTGAACAACATTATAAATCATCATGCAAGAATGCTTTTAAGTACAAGTTATATGAAATATATTAATAGTAATGAAAGACTCGATAAAAAATCTTTCAAAACATAACAAAAAAGTAGTACTTTCAGGAAGATATCATTTTCAGGCAAAGACACGAAAAATGAAAGTGTTGAACAGTTGGACATCAAAATGTTTAAAATTCTGATGTTAATCCTAATTAGCAAGATCTGTTCTAATGGACATACACAAAGAAAATCTAGAGTTATTTATAATAACACAAAAAGATTACCTCAAACTCTGCTCTGTCCACCTCCCATTGTGATCTCTCGAGTTCGAATCTCGCCCATTCGTGTTGGATAAAATGTAAGATGCCCGGTATTGAATACTGGACACTTTGGCTAGGTTCGTCATTTTGTTTATTATTTACACTGACTCCAATTTGAGATCCCACTTGCCCTCCGTTGTGATGAGATACGGAGCTATCATCCATGGCTGTTGGGATTTTCATGACATGGCCACCATTACCGAACTTGTCACACACCTATCATAAAGATCTACGAGAATGAACTACACGAAATGAAATACTAACACATTATTAAACTATATTTCAACTAACGTTCACATATGGTTCACCATAAAAAATATTTTTTATCGACGAATTCATGAATGACAAAATTATTGCATGACGGAATAGAAAAGTCGAAACGACGTCCGTCCGCTACATTGCTTTTCTTTTTTTTTTTAATGTTGCCGTCATCAATCAACGCCATCAACCTCAAACCCAAAAACTGTAAAATACACAACAATGAAAAAGGTTACTTAAATATTTCAACTAACGATCGAATTTAGTTTTTTCCACCTGCTGTTTGAATCCTATTAGTTAAAAACAAACATTAGTTTTACATGTAGTCACTATTTGTCTTACTACTCTCACTAATTTGGCCTGTCTGTCAACTCTGTTAAAGCTTCTCTTGATCCCAATTTGGCCGAATCAGTATTGGAATAGTACCATATTTTGAACCTTACTGCGTTACTCCAAAGTTCTAACATTAATTTGACGTTTATTACTTTTCCAATAATATTTATCCTTTGATAAATATTTTTGGAAATTATTGTTTAGATATAAAGCCGGTGACAGATGGTGACAGACGCGTCTCCGGACTCGTCTTGACATTGTGAGGTCAAGCGCTGCCATTGGCCTATCCTTCAGTCAACTTCCGCCAGCCCAAGGATCGACCAATGGCAGCGTTGGACCTTACAATGTCAAGACTAGTCCGCAGCCGCGTCCGTCGCCATGTGTCACCGGCTTTAATACTCATGAATACTCAGATAAAGTTATCATCACTACTATAGTCCTTTCAAGTTAAGCTGGTGACAAACTTCGGCGGACGCAACTCTGGACTCGACTTGACATTGTGAGGTCAAGGACTGCCATTGGTCTATCCTTCAGACAACTTCCGCCAGCCCAAGGATCGACCAATGGCAGATTACGGTACGAGTCCGGAGCCGCGTCCGCCGCCATCTGTCACCGGTATTATGAAGATACTAATACCGGTGACAGATGGCGGCGGACGCGGCTCCGGACTCGTTTTGACATTGTAAGGTCAAACGCTGCCATTGGTCGATCCAGGGGCCGGCGGAAGTTGTCTGAAGGATAGACCAATGCCAGCGCTTGACCACACATGTCAAAACGAGTCTGGAGCCGCGTCCGTTGCAGTTTGTCACCAGCTTAAAGCCGGTGACAGATGGAGGCGGACGCGGCTGCGGACTCGTCTTGACATTGTAAGGTCAAACGCTGCCATTGGTCGATATTTGGGCTGGCGGAAGTTGACTGAAGGATAGACCAATGGCAGCGCTTGACCTCACAATGTCAAGCAAGCAGCTACATTTGGTATAACTTAAAACTAAACAGTTAAAAAAATATATCTTTTGCCTGAACTATGTAGAACCTGTGCTTCAGGCGAGAGAGTTCTTACGTGTACCTATTTAGATTATATAAATTAACAATAATAAACTTTAGTAGAACTTAATTACTTAGGTAACTACAATTTCGAATTGTCTGAGATACACTAATTTATCTTTATTTACAAGCTACAAGTAATTGTTCTGTTTGGTTGTAGGACAAGGTTTTTAAATATTTATTAAGTACTATTTTACAGGTATAATAATTTAGTTCATAGATATTAAGAGCTTTATTTATTCTATTATACAGAAATGAGCTTTTATGTGTAAAAAACCTGTTTGTGAAAATATATTGTGACGTTGATTGCGTAATGCAGACTATTTCTTTCCGTCATTGCTTTGGAGCCCAGGGTCACCCAGGGTCCGCTTTCCTTGATTTACTACTCTCCTTCGCACGGTCTTGAGCGTCTCTAGTTGTAAGATCATCACTCACGACGTCAAGCCAGCATTTCTTGGGTCTACCCCTTTTTCCAGGACCTGGTAATGGCGGCATGGCCAGACATATTTGTTTCCTACGTAGCTTGCCGGTTTCCGCAAAACATGGGCGTACCAGCGTAGGCGACTCTCCTGCAGTTTGTCTGCACGAAGGCTACCGTGGACGCGCGAGTTCCTCACGCGGTCCTTCCTCGTTACTCCGCACATCCACCGCAGCACATTCATCTCCGTGACACGCAGCTCCTGCTTGTGTTGCTCAAGAAGCGGCCACGCTTCGCTGCCATATAAAAGGACAGGTCTAATGATGGACTTATAGATCTGTCCCTTTAACTTAACCGGCACAAATGACACCAGTCACCTCTCGCCATTTGGCCCACACAGCAGCAATGCGTGCTTTGACGTCGCAATCGATGTCTCTCGACGCGTGACGTACAGATCCAAGGTATTTAAATTGGTCCGTGCGCTCGACCTTATCTCCGCCTATGCGGACAGGCGTTGGATCTGTAGAGTTACAGGCCTGGTACTCGGTCTTCGCCACCTTGAGTTTCAGACCACTGCTCTCAAGCGACTGCTTCCACTCGTTCACCCGTCTCACCAGCCTGCCCCTGTCCGCGTCCACCAGTTCGATATCGTCAGCATTTATCAGCAGCCATGGTTGCTGCTCATGTGAGTCTCTGATGCTGTCTGACACAACGTCTAATATCACACTGAACAGAAACGGACTGAGGACGGAACCCTGGTGTACTCTGACGGTGATGGGGAACGGTTTGGTGTCGCCAGCTGCAGTCCGAACGTCTTTGGTTGTATATATTCTTTAGAAAAAGGTTGGGGATTTTAGCGGGAGATTGGAATGATGGAAAAACATTATCAAAATAAATTGAAGGTCACTGTATGATAGTTTGGAATATAATTGTTACGGATAATTTGTACTAGGAGAAGAGACAAATAGAATAATTTCTGTTATTCTGGGCATTTTATTATACTTCAGAAGTGGTAAGAACCGTATTTTTTGTCTAATACATTTTTCTTCTAACTTTCAAATGTAAATTGTTTTGAACTGATGATTTTAAGTAGCTAATAGTGGAAAATAACATGTGAATAACATGTGTGTGTGATAGAACATGTGAAATCTTTAATCTTAAGTTTTAGGTAGAGTAGTGGTTTTGTTATTCTACGATGGGAATGGAACAAAGCTGGAAACAGCCAGACCTCGAAAAAAAAAACTCAATGTACATTTTTTTTTTGTCTCGAGTTCCGGGTAATGGACAGGGTGAACGCTCGGCGCCTTGAGACTCCTCCTCTTGAGGATACGGAGTCACGAGGGCGAAGACCGAACGATGGGTTCTGGCGAAGTCGTAGCCGCGCTCGTCGTAGCCACACTCGTCGTTGCCGCGCTCGTCGTAGACTCGTAGCCGCACTCGTCGTAGCCGAACTCGTCGTAGCTGCACTGGTGACGACAAGTCGGATCATCCTCGGAGCCGGTGTTCATGCGAACACAACAGGATACGCGCCCTTGAACAAGATTTGTATCGAGAACGTCACAGGGCGCGCAGTCGATTACGGCGGTCAGTGAGTAATCAACGGGAGCTAAGTCGACCCCTTCTTCATTCATTCGAACGTGATGCAGCAACTGAGAGTGAAAAACCACTCTCGTAGACGAATGCACAGTTCAAGCAGGAACTATTATTCTCCTGAACCACGTAGATCCCGGCTCGAAAAACATGTTCAGCGATCGGATAGATCTGCCAGCCCTTCTTTTACAACTAAGGATATTATTGGTATAATTAATTCGTTAAACAATTTGCCGTCACAGCCTACGACGTCAGCTGCACTGAACAATCATCCATCTAACAGTCACAAAAATATATTGCCTGATTTTTACCCGTTATCAAAAAACCAACGAATAGATATTTGGTTAAAAAAGGTGAATGAGTGCGCTAGCGTCTATGGCTGGGACGGCAAAACAATTATCCATTTTGCTATGCCAAAACCTGGTACGAAAGTTTACCTACAATTCTTTACAGTTGGACTGAGTGGCAAGAGAAGTTAATAAATGCGTTTCCTTGCGAAAGAAACTATGGTCAAACCTTGGAGGACATGTTAAAAAGGAAAAGTAGGGTTAATGAACCGATTGAAGTTTATTTTTATCAAAAGTTAGCTCTGTTGAACCAATGCAACATCGAGGGAAAACGGGCAGTTGACTGTATCACACACGGATTGACAGATGGGACAATGAAGTCTAGTGCAATTACTTTACGTTGTACCTATCCAGAACAATTATTACAATTCTTAATGAGCAATAAGGAATTGTCTCAGCCCTTCGATCGGACACTCTATAGATTTAGATTAGGAACCGACTCTAGTAGTGTAGGAAATAATAGCACAAATAAAATAGACAAAGTTCTGACTCACAATAATAACGTATTTTGTTACAATTGTAAGGAAAAAGGGCACCCCTTTTTAAGATGCCCTAAACCTATAGTAAAGTGTGGTACATGCAACAAAATATGGGACATAAAACAAAATTGTTTTAATAGCAGTAAAGATAGTAAGGCGAGAAGATGCGTATATCAAACTCAAACCCAAGTTCCAAGTTTTTTAAAGAGATTAACGTAAATAATGTTTCCACAAAAGGTTTTGTCGAATTTGGTAGTGAGGTGTCATTAATAAAGAAGTCGTATGTAACACGTTTGGGTTTGCAATATAGTAACCAGTCAACCGCACTTAAGGGTTTTGGAAATGAAATTGTTTACACTCTTGGTAATGTATCTGTTGACATATCTGATGGAGTTGATGCTAATGTAGCATGTCAGGTCGTTGATGACCAGTATTTAGAATTACCTATGCTCATAGGACAATCTTTTACCGAGCAATCGCATGTTGCTATTTACAAAACTGCAGAGAAGCTTAGTTTATTCGACATTGGCAGCCTTTTACGAGATCTAAAATACCGAGTAATTATGCAGTCAAGTTAGTGGCAGACTCAGATATGACTATTTATGGGCTAGCCAGTATTAAGGTGTCTGTAGATTCAAAAGTACAGTATGATATTTTGGTGGATAGCAAAATTGTTGGTACGCCATCACAGCAATTCGCCGTTTTAGGAGGCGTTTACCCTGTAAAGAATAGAGTAGTTAATGTTCTTGTGTCTCCAGTAATGGCACATAGCCTTATAAAAAAGGGAATGGTAGTCAGTCGTGGTACTGTGGTTCGAGTGGTAAATCGCATCGCTACGTTTACAAAGAAATTTACAGAACCTTCCGAAATTGATAAAACTCTAGTGCGTGTAGGAAATCCATTGAGGAATCACAACGCCAAAAACTGTTAGCGCTATTGGACAGGTATCAACATTGTTTTGCGTCCTCTTTAAAGCAGCTTGGTTGTACTAATGTCACGGAAATGGTTATTGAGGTTAACAATAATAAGCCAATTGTTTATCGACCCTATAGGCTGGCGCATAGTGAACGGGAAGATGTACGTGCAATGGTAAACGAAATGCTGGAAGCAGGAATAGTTAGGGAGTCAGTATCGGAGTATGCTAGCCCTATAATTTTAGTACCTAAGAAAGATGGAAAGTTTAGAATGTGCGTAGATTACCGAATGCTAAATTCAGTAACCGTTCAAGAGCGCTATGCCGAATATTGAAGATGAAATTGCACGTTTGTCAGGCCAAGCTTACTTCATCACACTCGACTTAACATCCGGGTATTATCAAGTGCCTATATCTGAGGAATCACGGTCATTAACTTCTTTTGTCACACCGGACGGCCAATATGAATTCAATCGAATGCCATTTGGTCTCGCAAATGCACCAGCCGTTTTCCAGAGGATGATGCATCGAGTCCTGGGCCCAGCTCGATACGATTGCGCCACTGCATACATTGACGATATGCTGTTATACGGTAGAGATATTAATGAATGTTTGTCTAGACTAGAAAAAGTCCTGTCAAAGTGTAAATTCTTAATGGACAAAATCGACTATTTAGGCTACGAAATTAGTGCTTCCGGAGTTCGACCAGGTATCAAGAAAATTCAGTGTGTCACAGATTTCCCATGTCCTACTGATCAACATACAGTGAGACAGTTTCTTGGTCTTGTAGGGTATTTCCGCAAGTTTATTAACAATTTCGCTAAATTGGCACATCCTTTGACGAAATTACTCACTAAGGATACAGTGTGGACTTGGACTCATGAGCAAGAAGAAGCGTTTAAGACCCTCAAGGAGAAACTAGTGCAAAGGCCAATTCTTGCAATCTTTATTCTTACAGCAGAAACGGAACTGCACACTGACGCCAGCAAATTAGGAGTGGGTGGTGTACTATTACAAAAATCTCCAGAAGAAGATATTTTCCAGCCTGTGGCTTTTTATAGCCGTAAAACTTCCCTCGAGGAGAGAAATTTTCATGCTTATGAGCTGGAAACTCTAGCTGTGATATGTTCATTAAAGAAATTTCGAGTGTATTTGTTGGGGCAAACCTTTGAGGTAGTGACATATTGTAGTGCCCTTCGGTCTACTTTTTCGAAACGAGTCATTCTTCCTCGGGTTGCGCGATGGTGGCTTCTCATGCAGGAGTTTAAATGCTCGGTAGAGTATCATGCAGGTACAAAAATGACACACGTTGACGCTCTTTCACGCAATCCAATAACGGACGACGAAACCGCAAAGTTCTTGGAACATTACCCGTCGGTTATGAGTATCAGTAACGAAGATTGGTTGCACACTTTGCAGTTAGGTGATACAGAAATACGCAAAATAAGGGATGTTTTTTGCTTTGACAAAAGCATTAGGCATGTTTTGAATGCTGTGGCCAGTCCCCGATCCAACGGGTAGGCAGAAAGATACAACCGCACTATTCTTAATTCATTAACCGCTCAGAACCTAAATCGCAACGAAAAAAAATGGGATGATGCGGTTGGAAAAGTACAATGGGGATTAACAACACTTACCAAAAGACAACGGGAAGGACTCCAGCCGAAATTTTAGTATATATGAATTCGGAAGCAAATCCTAGGTTTAATGAAGTCCGTCAAGAAACTCGTGAAGTCATCGATTTAACCGAAATTAGGGAACAAGCAAAAGACTCAATCGACAGTGAGCAAGAAAGACAAGAACAAAGATATGATAAAAACAGGCGACCTGCTAGACTGTATGCTGAAGGCGAACTGGTCAAAATTACAAAAACTGCTTTTACTAATGATGGAAAAATTAAGAAACTTCTTCCCGCTTACATTGGCCCATATCGCGTAGTGTCAGTGTTAGGGAACGATAGGTATAGGGTGGCAGTTATCCCAGGTCTAACGGGAACAAAACACAAACGTGTCCCGTGTTACATACTACATAGCCATAGATTACTTACATATTACTGGACATAGCAGGCAGGCAGTTTAAAATCAGGCCTGCTTTCATTGATTTAAATAGTAAAGATACGGCTTACAGAACAAATCACTCTCCACGTTTACCATACATGACACACTAACGCCATCTATCAGAACTACCCTAAACTGTGTCGTAAACGATTAAACAGCAACACACCATGCGTTGCTTTCTATTATGCCAAACGTTGAGATTATGGAAACAAAATTGATAAAACAATGTAAATATGTTGCTTAATTAACATATTTTCGACTTACCTGTCTTAATCAATATCGTAATTTTTATTAGTTGTGCTTTTGTCGTAGTGAACACGACAAATCATATCATTTTCCTAATTTTAACGTACCTACAGTAATATATATGTCAATGGTACCTACCTTCGCTCTCGAGCTCGGACATGGCGACGCAGTCAGGCGTTTTCGTGCAGCTCATTTCGTCTAGGCCATGTCAAGGGAAACCGATTTTGCCTATCTAACGATTTACTCTTCAATGAAATAGAATTTGTGATATAAAGTCTTAATTTGTGGGACATGCATTGAGGATTTACTAAAGAACATCTGTGGCCTGGCTGAAAACAGCTGTTTTTAGCACTCCGGATCTCTGGAAGTATTCTACTTATGGCCGATCTGATTACTGTGTCAGCACCACAAATTCACGTTAGAATTTGTTATAGAAAATCAGTGTCTAGGGGCTTATGATGGCGAAGTTATTAAAGATTAAATTTCAGTCAGCTGTTTCTGGCTAGACCACGCCGATCTCGGTAAGTACATGACCTAGGTAAGATCTGATAACTGTTAATTTTAGTACGAACAAAGCTAAGCAACCATAAATATAAATCAAAATTTATGGGCTGACCAGTAGTTAGCTATGAGATGCTAAAGTGCAAACCTGTTTTTCCTATTTATATTGTTATCCACATGATTTGATCGCTGGCAATGGAAGAACAAGCAAAGCCGGAATTTGTGGTAAAGCCGTGAAAGTTTCAGCAGTTGTGGCCTCATTTTGATAAAGTTATTTAGAATTTGAGGTTATGTTAGGTTAGGTCATTTTCTCTTCTGGAATGTGCTATATAGTCATGCTCTAAATTGACCGCTAGTGTTTTAGGAACGTATCTGTAAGTCAGCAGAACACCTGCGTTCTGCTGACTTACAGATACGTTGGCAGTGCTATAAAAATAATTTTATGATATCCCTACTATAGGTAAGTACTTACTTTATTTTTAAAAATGAGTTTAATGGTATAAATTAATTATAGAACCTTAGGTTCTAAATATAGCACCTAGACCATTCCTAAAACACTAGCGGTCAATTTAGAGCATGATTTAATAGTACATTTAAGAAAAGAAAATTACCTATCCTAACATAACCTCAAATTCAAAATAACTTAACCGGAATAAAAGGCCCCAACTGCTGAAACTTTCACGGCTTCACCACAAATTCCGGCTTTGCTTGTTCTTCCATTCCCAGCGATCAAATCGTGTGGATAACAATATAAATGGGAAAAACAGGTTTGCACTTTAGCATCTCATAGCTAACTACTAGTCAGCTCATAAATTCTGATTTATAATTATAGTTTGTTCGTTTTTTGTTTTCGCTTTGTTCGTACTAAAATTAACAGTTATGAGATCTTAGCTAGGTCATGTACTTACCGAGATTGGCGTGATCTAGCCAGAAACAGCTGACTAAAACTTAATCTTTAATAACTTCGCCATCATAAGCCCACAGACACTGATTTTCTATAACAAATTCTAACGTGAATTTGTGGTGCTGACACAGTAATCAGATCGGCTCTATGTAGAATACTTCCAGAGACCAGGAGTGGCCTAGAAGAAAACAGCTGTTTTCAGCTAGGCCTCAGAGATTCTTTAATAAATCCTCAACGATGTCACACAAATTATGACTTTCTACCACAAAAATTGCTCTGTGATCACAAATTCTACTTCATTAAAGAGTAAATCCCTGGATAGGCAGAATCGGTTTCCCTTGACATGGCCTAGACGAAATGAGCTGCACGGTGTTTTTGCCTATCGGCTACGGAGGTCGTCTATGTCATAAAAGTGAGAGAAACCAATATTTAATATCGTTGGCAAAGGGTTACTAGGTTTTACTTGATTTCATCTTTTCTAGTGCAGAGAGAACGCAGGTGTTTTACTTTCCCAACATTTTTCTATTTCAACTAAAAACTAATTTGAACACATCACAACACAAATGAAACTAAAATCTTTTAATGACACTTTATTGATCACTAAATCAATAATTCTCCTATTGTATTAAAATGTTGTCTACCTTTAAGAAGTAAACAGGAATGATGATATTACTCAAATATGAATATCAATGTAACATATTCTTGTTCAAGGCTGTATTATCTTGCAGTCATTAGAATTTACACATAAAGTAACATGTAATTAATAGGCTATTCAGCCTAGTTGGACTTTTTCGAATCTTTGGATGGAGAACGTGATCTTGAGCGTGACATTGAACGTCCCTTGGAGCGGGAGCGAGAGCGGGAACGGCTGCGCGAGCGCGACCCGGAGCGCGGCGAGCGGGACCGCGAGCGACGGCGGGACCTCGAGCGGCTGCGAACATAGAACACCAAGATATATTAATTTAAATGCCATGTTACCAATCATGAATCAGCCGTTACCATCAGCAACCTGGCGCATGTACGATATACTCGTCGACATTTTGTCTGCAATGGTGTTCACCAACTATTTCAAAATGATATCATTTAAGTAGCTGGATAGTTCTGAAAACTAATTTTTTGATGATAAATAATGTTCAGTATATTTAACTATAACATAAAAAAAACCACTAGCAGTCATACAGAACTATAATCAAAATTATTTCTATTTTTATTTAGAATTATTATTATGCAACATCTTTAATTTGCATTTTATTTTATCTATCCAATCCAGTTCAAGTTCTTCTAAATAAAAGATGATAATATGTAGTCTTTTAGTAACAGGCATTTTTCATGTTGAATAAGAACTTGTTTGTCCCTTACAATTTGGTTACCGATCCTTGTCTCGTCAGCTCCATAGATACTAAAATTACTAGAATATCTGTCTACATAACAAAATAAATATTGAAATTCTGATTCTAGCAGGCCTTCACTGTACACAAAAACGGGATAATAATGTGTAACTCACTGAGTGCACGCAGTGATTACAAGAGATGTGCGTAGCGACGCGCCGATTGAACATTAATGTTCAATGTAGTTCTCGACAAGTGAAGTGTGCACGTAGGCTGTGGCTATGTAGTTCGCAGAGCGAAGTTACCGATGCGGCCAACTTTATCGGAGTACACGCCGCGGAGTGAAAGCTACGTAGCGCAGACAATAAGAAGTGCAGACACTGACGAGTTCGTTCTCGGCGCACAGGCCAATGATAACCTATAACATAGTTATCATTGGTATATGTGAATCCCAAACAATGGAATGGAATCTTTATATCGATTTTTTTCTGACTTATCGAAATAAAGTAGGTAGGTAAGCATAACAAAACATTGTTATTTTTTTTGTAATATAGAAGATTCCATACCTTGAATTTTTTTTAATACATCCAGTATACACCACTTAAAATAAAATCTGAAAAAATATACAACCTGCGCCGACGGCGACGTGTGCAGTCACGAGCATAGTGTCCTCTATCACCACAGTCATAACAGCGGTCATCATAAGGTCTTGGAGGCAGACGAGAGCGCGGAGGTGGCCCTCTACCCCCATAGCCACGACTTCCATTTGACATTTCAACGCGCGCACGTCGTCCACATATTGTTCTTCCATCTAGCCCGCGAATCTGCCATGGAAATATGTTTATTCATTAAAAACATGTAGTGCAACTAGACGTCATAAACAAAAAAGGTTATACTGCCCTGCTAAGAGCGTTTAGGGCAAGCAAGCAGGGCAGTAGAAAGAGCCATAAAAGTTAACATGAATCCTCTTTCTATGGGCCTAACCCACAAATATTGTATGATTTACAAGCCAGTTTTAAAATGTAGTGATAACCCAATGTACACTTACCGCATCTTCAGCGTCCCGAGGATCTTCAAACTCAACAAATGCAAAGCCGGGTGGGTTCCTCGCTACCCAAACATTTCTCAAAGGACCGTAGTATGAAAATGCATCTTCCAGCTCGGGTTTGCTTGCATTATTGCCCAAGTCTCCCACGTACACTTTGCAATCTCCGTATCTTGACATATTGACTAAAATAATAACGTTAAGGATAAAACATAAAACTAGAACATACGTACTGCGTCACTTTAACACCACGCTTTGGTTAATAAGAATTTGATCTTACCCATGTCTTACCGTATACTAAATCCAATGCAGTAAGTTAAACATTTACACTTCCTTAAAACTCGAAAACATTGGTCACTGATCACTGTAAATCAGCACAATTCTTTCTAAAACTATAATCGGCCTTAAAAATCTACACCGGGAGCCAAGAGAAGACAAAATGGAGGCAAAAATTTACGAACTGCGAACACAACGTACAGCGCCCTCATCAGTGATACGGCAGGAGGCGGAAGCTTTACCATAGCGTCACTTTATGCCGGCTCCACACGCTTGGCAAACAGTGGCAAACAGCAAACAACAAACAGCAAACACAAGCGTGTGATGATGACTGTGGATAGCCGTTTGCCTGTTTGTGATGTATTTGCCACTGTTCGGCGTCGGTGTCGGTTTTTGTGCACAAATCAAAGGGTGTTCGACAAACGTGTTTGTGATGCATCCACACGCTTGTTTATCAATCAGTAGTACGCGCGGGCTCGCGGGCGGTGGACGTTATAGAGATGAGTCGGATTAGGAAAATAACATGAACTCTTATGTTTTATTTCTATTCTCGGTAATTATAATACATTATAAATATAATGTTTTTATATTGTGATGATGGATAAAAGTATGTTACTCTTTTACGCAAAAACGGCTGAAAAGGGTAATTTCCTTTTTTTTTAAGTAAACATTCGGAATAGACTTCATGTTTGCCAAGCATGTGGATGCCCTGTTTGTGTTGGGTGTTTGGTATGCACACACGCTTGGTGTTTGCCACAAACATCAAGCGTGTGGAGGCACCATTATACTATGCCGCGTCCACAGCACACGCTTGGCAAACCTCCCTCAACAAACTGTCATGCCGGCTCCACAAGCTTGGCAAACAACGGCAAACAGCAAACAACAAACACAATCGTGTGGATAGCTGTTTGCCTATTTGTGTTTGTGTTTACCACTGTTCGGCGTCGGTGTCGGTTATTGTGCACAAATTAAAGGATGTTCGACAAACGTGTTTGCGATGCATCTACACGCTTGTTTAGCAGTCAATCAGTAGTACGCGCCAGCTAGCAGGCGGCGCACGTAGTAGAGATGGGTTGGATTAGAAGAATAACATATACTCGGTAAATAAAATTTAATATTAATTTTATATTGTGATTTTTTTTTCTTTGTAGTACTTAAGTATGTATAATATTATGATTTTATATTTTATATATTTATTGTTGTACTTTGAGATCCTCATATTATTTATTTACTACGAAAATTTTTAAGGATGGATAAAAGTATGTTACTCTTTCACGCAAAAACGGCTGAACGGATTTAGATGAAATCCTTGATGGCGTTTGTTGCAATTTTCCTTTTGCATTTAAATATTTTATGTGATACCTAACATAATACTCGAAATATTTGACGCCTCGGATTAGGTAAATATCTACTTGTATCGAAAAATACCTATTCCAAATACCTGATCCGATAAAATATAAACACGAAAATTTGTAAGAATGGATAAAAGTATGTTACTCTCTCATGCAAAAACGGCTGAACGGATTTAGATGAAATCCTAGATGGCGTTTCATGCAACTTTTCCTTTTGCATTAAAATATTTAGTGTAATACCTAACACTTGAAATATTTGACGCCTCGGATTAGGTAAGTATTGACTAGTGTAAGTGAGTGGGAGTGAGAGGCCCAGCATTGCAATAGATAGAGACCTACTGGAAAAGTCGACGACAACGTGTTAAAATTCAGAAAATAATAGGAAATGAAATAAATTCTTATTCATCTGACTCCAGAGAAAATTCATTTGGGGTGCCTCAGGGAAGCGTTTTAGGGCCAATTATATTCATATTGTATATAAATGACATAATAAATATCAAAAACCATAAATGCACCTTGTACGCTGATGACATTTCTATAATTGTACACTACTAGTGGCAGGGGTGATTTACATAAGCATGAAACGGACATTAATACTACTATTGACAAAATAATTACATGGCCACAATTTCATAATTTAAAAATTAATCTGGACAAATCAAAATTTATACAATTCAATAAAAGTAAACATAAAAATATTTTTTTTTTTCTCTTGACATCGGAAAGATTAATGAAATAAATCACATACAATTTCTGGGTGTTACAATAGATGAAAATCTTAATTGGAAACTGCATGTGGATAACGTGTGTAATAGAATAAACCAATTTGTATATGCTTTAAAACAAATTACAAACAGCAAAACAGCAATCATGTTATATTATATTGTAATGTGGGGAAATAGCACAAACAAGCATAGGGCATTTATTGCTCAAAAGAGATGTATCAGAGCAATAGATGGAATAGCCCCTGATGAGTCATGCAAACTACTGTTTAAAAATCTTGGTCTTCTACCGCTTCCACCACTCTATATTTACGAGGTTGCTGTGTTTTTACACAAAAATAAAAACTTATTTAAAAAATCTGGAAATACCCGTCTCAGATACTCGAATCAGATAGATTAGTATTAGACAAAATATCACGCTCTGGTAAATATGGGAAAAGCTGCCTATGCATGTGTGTTCGAATAAACAACAAAGTGCCAGGTGAAATTAAAACACGGGTAATTTCATTTTGTTTGTTTTTTAAATAAAAATAGGTTAACCCGAAAGTAATCGCTGCTACAACAAGCTTGACGTCCGCCATGTTTGCCAATTCGGAATAGACTACACGTTCGCCAAGCATGTGGATACCCTGTTTGTGTTGGGTGTTTGTTGCCGGTGTTTGGCGCTGCCATTGGTCGATCCTTGAGCTGGTGGCAGTTGACTGAAGGATAGACCAATGGCAGCGTTTGACCTCACAATGTCAAGACGCGTCCAGAAACGCGTCCGTCCCCGCTGTATCCAGTTTAAGTTTTACCATAACAGGAAATTTCGAGTATTCTATTTTAGGCAACCACCCACAGTTACTGTAACTATAATCAAGATCGAAAAACGTTACGAATATTGAATTGGGGACATTACTAATTTAGTTCCAAGTTCCGATACTACGGCTAACAGCGCTGAAATGGCGAAAATCAAATAGGCACAAATTTAATTTGACAGCAATCAGTCAAATTTTTTTTATGTATATGGACAAACAGGTTAGTGAAGAAGGTGACAAACGGGGGACGAACGCGTCTGTGACGTTGTGGGATCAAACGCTACCATTGGTCAATACTTTGAGTATTTATCCTAATACCGCCTTCACACTCTTGATGTTTGCCACAAACACAAAGCACGTGCCAAACACCGACCCTAAACAGCGATTACTTTCGGATTAACCAATTTTTATTTTAAAAAAAACAAAATGAAATTACCCTCCTTAATAACCGCCTTCAAAAATAGCGTAGGTTCTTAATTCGTCGGAATCTTTTTTTTTATGTATGTTCAGCGATCTTTTTTTGTTTGAAAGGTAATACTTTCAGAATGGTCCCATATAAATTTGGTTAAATTCTGATGATGGGATCTAAAAGAAAATCATCAAACATTGCATGAACTCCGTACCACGCCAACTGATTTTAGTATCTATCTTACCTAATATCTTTGCCAAATGTGGACCGATTTTGATGTTTCTTTTTTAATAAATAGATACTATAACAAAGCATTTTCGGGAAAAATTGCACCCCTAAGGGTGGAAAAATAGGAAATGAAATCGGTGTTCAGCAGTTAAATCATGTCTCCACTCGTAACATTTGTTTTGATTAGGATTTATCACTAAAATAGATGAAATAAGTTAATTTTATAAAAAATATAAAAACCGACTTACAAAAACTAAAACGCTAAAAATAATCTTCACATTTAAGTACCTAATCAGTTAGTTAATTTTGGAGTCGGTGCAAACGAAAACAGAATCTCTCATCGACTGGCACCAACTCCAAATGTAACTGATTAGACTTAAATGTTAAGATTATTTTTAGCGTTTTAGTTTTTTGAAGTTTTTTTTTAAATAAAATTAACTTATTCCTTTTTTCCTATTTTGGAAAAACTATAGAAACATCGTCCTAGAGGTGAGGCATAAAATATCAGATTAGGTATTTGTAAAAGGTATTTTTCGATACTAGTCGATACGTAATCCCAGGCGTCAAATGTTTCGAGTGTTAGAAATCACATAAAATATTTAAATGCAAAAGGAAAGTAGCAACAAACGCCATCTAGGGTTTCATCTAAGTCCGTTCGGCCGTTTTTGCTTGAAAGAGTAACATACTTTTATACAACCTTACAAATTTTCGTGTTTATATTTTATCGAATTAGGTATTTGGAATGGGTATTTCTCGATACTAGTTTATACTTACCTAATCCGAGGCGTCAAATATTTCGAGTATTAATAAAGTTACATATCACATAAAATATTTAAATGCAAAAAGAAAAGTTGCAACAAACGCCATTAATCGTGGATTTCATCTAAATCCATTCAGCCGTTTTTGCGTGAAAGAGTAACATACTTTTATCCATCGTTATAAATTTTCGAATAGTACGAGGATCGCAAAGAACAACAATAAATACCTAGTCTTGCCATAAATACTAAAACAAAGAAAAAAATACCTTTTGTATTGCAAATAACATTGCATTTATTACTTTTATAGTGTGTTAGTTTAATACATAAATATAAAACAATTTAAAATATAAAAAGCTTTTTCAAAGTAGTCTCCATTGGCTTAGGAACTCCAAATTATCATGGCGTTTAGAGCAAGCCGTACTCTCTAAAACTGACCACCATAAATCATAATCCTGCGGATTAAGATCGGGACTAGAAGACGGCCAGTCTTCAGCTCTGATGAAGTCCGAAACGTTCGAAGCTTTATGACCCGGCGCCGAGTCTTGCTGGAAGGACCATTCTTGGTTATTGAACATAGTGTTGTTAAGGGGCTTCACTACCTTCTCAAGAATGGTATCTTGATACACTTGTGCCGATGTTTTGATACCTTTTTCATAAAAGTACGGCTCAGTCACTCCTTCATAGCTAATACCCCACCAAACCATCACTGAAGTCGGATAGTGTCCACGTGGCACTCTATCGACTAAGTGGAAAGCTTCCTTAGAGCTTTGAGCATAAATACGGTCATTTTGTTTGTTAAAACATTGCTCAATTGTAAAAAAAATCTCATCAGCAAACAAAAATATCCTGTGACCTCCCTTTGCGTACCGCTTTAATAGTTGTTTCAATTTTACCACTCTATTCTTTTTGAAATTATCAGTTAAGAAATGACCAGTACGTCTCTTATAGGCTGCAAGTCTTAAGTCATCTTTTAAAATACGCGACATGGTTCTAGGTGCTATCTTCATCTCCCGAGATAAAATCTTTTGCTTTCGGACAGGATTTCTTAGAATACTTTCCCTTACTGCTTTGAACACTTTTTTTGTACGAACACTACGTTGACGGCCAGATCTTTTTCTGTCACAAACAGAGGAAGGAGGAAGGAGGTCTCATTGTACCTATTAATAGCCCAGTACACAAACATTTTACTAATACCAAGCGTATGTGGAGTTTTAAAAATTGCATTTGGCTCCATACCTACTTTGTGTAATGCAGTCACAGCGATTCGGTTCTCTTTATCCACTCTATTTTGATATCGCAAAATATTGTACAATGTATTGGCGCCAAAATGAGAAGACTCAATGAACAATCATATAAAAATTACAGATTACAAATTCAAATGTAATATTTTTTTATTTAATTTGTAACAGTATTTATTGCCAGACTAAGTTTATAATAAATAAAATATATATTATACATACTACAAAGAAAAAAATTCACAATATAAAAACATTAAAATTATAATAAATTTTATTTACCGAGTATAGAAAAAAATCAGAAGTTACATGTTATTCTTCTAATCCAACCCATCTCTACTACGTGCGCCGCCTGCTAGCTGGCGCGTACTACTTATTGCTAAACAAGCGTGTAGATGCATCGCAAACACGTTTGTCGAACATCCTTTGATTTGTGCACAAAAACCGACACCGACGCCGAGTTGTTTGCCAAGCGTATGGAGCCGGCATAATAAAATAAGAGCAGAGAGCTTAAATAATAAAGTAAGAGCAGAGTGCGCTGCGCGCACGGGTGACTTTTGTCGCTGCGACTTTTTTGTCACTCATATCAAGTCCTCTGTTTAAAGGTGCGCGCACGTTACGACGTGACAACTGGAAGACATTTTTGTCCGCCGACCGGCACGGATGACATAATTATGTCTCCCGCCAGTGCTACCAGATTCATAGGTTAAGAATTTATCCTAGTTCTACTGCAAAATTATCGTGTTTTATGGCATCCCTAGTTCACAAAATTATTGTATTTGTAACTACCGAATCTGGTATAAGAACAGAATATACGGCTTAAAAGTTAAAATCTTTTTACTTGTTTACTTTTTTAAAATTACAAGTTTTTGTTAACTAAATTACTGCAGTACTTACTACACAAGCATCGAGCACATACCATATAGAGCAGCAATACGAACCATCTTTCTCCGAAACAAGTAAGTGATTTTTCACTTACATTGAGTATGAAATGACAAGTCCTATCAACTCTTGCCTATATAAATATGAATAGATACAGATTGAAAAATGGCAGAAATTTTTACGCTCGGCTTCGGACAAGCCCGGATTCAATCCATTTTGTATGGAGTTCTGAAAAATTCCGGGTGTTTGTAGTCCGAGCCTTAGAGTTTATCTCTTTCTTAGTGCAAAGAAATTCTATTTACTATCCTGCTGTCAGAGTCAGAGTTGTCCAAATAAACGTAAAATGTATTCAAATACACAGATTAAAATTATTTCATAAAATTATCTTTTACTTACCTGAGCAAAATGTCATGGATTATCGTAGATTTATCGTGCGATACATTACTATTTTTTCTATTGCACTTCAGGCAGCACTGCTCTCCTATTCTACGTAATTCTAGGCGAATGAACGCTTTAAATTTTAAAAAAAAGTTTCGTCACTGTCCCCTTCGTGAGCGCTCTCCTCTTTGGAGACGCGACGTGACAGAGATAAAAACTTTTTTTTCGCAGCGACAAAAGTCACCCGTGCGCGCAGGCTCTAATGGAGTCAGCAGGACCGATCTAGGGACCAATTCTTCAGGCAGGACCATTCGGTGACGAATGTCGACTGAAAAACCACGTAACAGTACAGTATTTCATCTTCATGGATTGAGCATTAGTGTCATGTGATTTCTGGGTTTTTAGTTCGATGTCGAAGGGTTCTGAATAGCGGGCCGGATCGCCTCTAACTCTGGGTGTACCGCAGGGATCATTATTTCCCTTTCCTTCTTTACAAAAGACCTTTGTGAGATAGTCCTAGTTGACATGACACATCGTAAATTTTTAAAATTTTAAGGGGTCAAGAATCCTTTGACGATGTCAATAATATTTGATGCAATGCTAACAATCTTTTGCTTAAAAAATGCTTAAAGTTTACAATGCCTAATCATTATGCCCTAATGTAAGGGAGGCCTCAACGCATATTATTTTAAAAGATGAACAACAAGATACGAACGACAAATTTCACTAGGTACGTTCTTAGGAATAACTTTAGATTCCCGTTTGCAATGGTGTGCTCAAATTGACGCTTTGTTTGACTCACCGACAAAATAGTCTTTATTATTTTCAATAATACCCAATAATCATAATATTTTTAAATTTAATTTTACGCCTGCAAAATTTATTATAGCAATACTATTTTCAATCAGATACTGCTATATTGTTTTACAAGGGGTTCCCCATATTTCATAACCATCAATGCCCGAAACACCTTTTGCATAACACGTATCACATAAACTTTATTAACCGAATAATGACTTTGCATAAATATGTACTTGGCATAAGACACGTTTGCATAATTTACACCGATGCACAAATAGTCAAAGCAAAAGTTATTTCGAACTTACATCGAGACCGCGACATTCGGTGTGTTGTCTGGCGCATATTTATTGTTATTTTTATAATTTATAAAAGCATAATGACATTTTATATGGGTTGTTGATTAACAGATTAAAACAAACACAAACTTTTACATTTATGATGTTAGTGGACCTATCGTACAGGTGTATCCGATAAAAAGGAAAGTTATGAAAGGAAAGAAATGGAACGCTTTAGGTTCGTTTAACGAGTTGCGAAAATGTCAAGTCGCGTTGCGCTAGCGTGACGACTTTTGTTTATGACTCGCCACTCGCTACTAATCGGTATAAGGATTTAAGCAGCCTATAGGCACTATAGGTAAACTTATCGTTCCAAATTTCAGATTGCACAAGGTAAGAATTTCATTCATGGGAAAATGTATTCGTATTTTTAATAAATTACCACAATCCATTACTGAACTGCCAGTGTTTGACCTTAGATTAAATGTTAAGATTATTTTAATGAAAAAGAGTTGCAACACCGTCAGTAATTAGGTATATAAAAATGTGTGGATTTAAAACTGCTTAGCTCGCATCAAAACTTGTAAAAAAATATAAATTTTCAAAGAACCTGACAACAGTGACAGAGTTACTTGCAGAAGCAGCCTTCTTCTCGGCACTAGCCACTAGAAGCAGTGGTAGGGTAAATAATAGTACGAGGGACGAGTATAAATAAAAGCTGTTAAAAGGGTTTAGTACTTGTGACAAACAATTCAAAATCCCAAAATTAAAATAACAACACCGAAATGTCAACGATTCAAAATCCCAACAATTTATAATACCAACAGCTTATTATACCAATAGTTCATAAGGCCAACATAACAAAATTGCAATTTAAATAGGTAAAAGATGCTCGCTAGAAAAGAAATTGAAAAACACAATTGATATTAATGTTAACCATTATTTTATTAATTAAATGAAAATTAATTGTTTTGATTACGATGATTCGTATCGAACCTATAACAATCATTTATTATCAAAAAAAATTTAAAAACATTTGTATAAATCAATAAATAATGTTTAGCATTATGTAAAAATAAGATAATTATAATTAAAAAAACAAAGCCTTTATTTGACCCAAGTCTATGGTCAATTCATGAAAATTTGTGCCACGATATGCCACGATCGCAAAACTTTATTGAAGCCTGGCACAGATGGTGGAATACGCTTTTGATAATAAAAGATGAAATTTGGCCAGAACTTTAAAGAAGTTCATAAAAGAACAAAAATTAACACAACAGAAACTAGAAAGAATCATTGCTGAGTCTTATGAACTATTGGTATAATCAGCTGTTGGTATTCTTAACTGTTGGGATTTTGAATCGTTGACATTTCGGTGTTGATATTTTAACTTTAGGATTTTGAATTGTTTGTCGCAAAAGGCCTATTTGAAAAAAAAAAACAAAGATTTTGATGAGAGCTTGATAAAGACTAGTACCTTGGGTCTGATTGGAATTTGGATGGAATGGAATCAAAAGAAAATAATGCTGTAATTTTCATTGACAATTTGTTTATTAACACTTATTAAAACGTACTACTGTTACACTTTTTTATAAAATGGCGACAGTTCTTTAACTTATGCATTCAGATAATCAGATTTGGCTATTTATTGACTTTGAATGATATCCGATAACCGTAATATTGCATAAGCTTAGACATTAAAACCATTGTTGAGATCATATTAAGATATCAAGTAGGTACCTAAGTAACTGAACTGTTATCAGCTCGAGAACATTCATACTTGAACAAAATATTTTTACATTAGTTTTTACCAAGTTAATATAAAAATAACTCCGATTTAATAATTTCACTTAAATAATTGTTCCTGCTCATAAATATGTTCTTAGAACTTACATAATAAATTTAATATTAGGATACGTATACAGCTCAAAAAACAAATGTCTTCAATGTTTAGTTTTTATAATAGAAACCAATCATTGAAACAGATTTTATGCAGTGGGTCAATCAAAATGAGTAAGGTTGTAGTTTGTATTGTTTGATCTCGTTAGTATATTGTGGTATCGAAGTTTTATCTCTAACTGAAAATTGATTAATAATATTATATGTAATTTTTCGTTACCTAATGTTATGATAAGATCTTATTCAGATGTAATGAAACAGTAGAAAAAGATATTAAATTGAGTTGCAGGAGATTAGGTGCAAAATACACTCACCGAGTAATTCCTATGCATCCTAAGCCCCTATCAAAGGTTTGATTGTTTTCAAGTCTGCACATATCAATCCTACAATCATGTACATACTTAGATTTTATACATTTAGGGTGGATTTACATTTTTGTTTAATTGGTCAGAGATTCAAAAATTATTTCATTCAAAGAAGTTAATACAGATGAGATCAATTGAAATGAGATAAACAAATAATTTTGAAGACACAAATTGATAACATGATAATGTAGGCTTATCCTTTTTTTTATGTTAAACTGAATTAATAGTCGCTGAAAGCGACTATTAATTTAGTTTCTAATACAGAAGCAATATTACTGTTAATTTCGTAGAATGATATTGTCAAATATTTTGACAGAAACAACACAATTACTTAAGCAAAAAAACAATTTGTGCCTGTATAGGTACTGCATGCCACGTTAAAAAATATTTTGTAGCTATACCACAGAATACATAATAGGCCAAATTTAGTGTACAAAATATTATGTAATGTGACAGTGCTGAAAATTACTTTACTGTAGTTAAAATGAAGTTTAATGAGCCTGCAACAAACTTCCTATTAATCACTGTAAAAACTTAGGCTTATTTGATATTAGGGTAGACATTAATAATACCATCTGTTTTATTTGTTATTCCTACCTAATGTATTACAATCGCGACCTTACAACACTATATACCTCATTCATTGATTCGTAACTTTATGAAACAACTTTAAACTCATTAATTGACAAAAACATATTTATTTTAGAATATCTTTTTAGAGTAATGTGCCAAAACAAAATAGAGCTGGAGCAAGTTTAGTGTAATCAGTCCTTTGTTGAAACATTATTGTAAGGCATACAAGTAATGCAAGACTTGCGTTGTTACTACACCGGTTATGCACATCGCTCACAGAATCAAGTGTCGCAAGATTTACTCTGTCTTGCTAATAATATTGCCGCGTCACATCCGTGGACTCACTGCTAAATGGAGGCCATTTAGCAACGAGTATTACGAGCCGCAAACCTTCGAACATTAGAGGACTTGGTGTGAATTTTTACGCGGATTTGTAAGGAATAACATGGTTTCGTTGATGTGCCTCAAGGAGGTTCCACCCCGAGTCTATACAATTTTACGTTTACTTTTAGATCGATTTATACGTTAACAAAAGGCGCGCCAGGCAAGCACGAAATTTCTCGCGCGTCGTCTTGTCGTCCGTGTTTGAGAGTTTGCAACGCGTAAACGAGACGCGGCTTAAAATATTGCACAATATACTGTAAAAGAATTTAGAGAAAAATTTATAAATAACATCGTCGTAATTTAAATATAATATTATGTATCTTAATTTTTCCGACAACCAAAAACAATGTTGATAATAATAATTATACTCTTTTTATGTACATATAAGGTCATATTTCGTTAGATTACTTCATTTTAGAGAGTGATTTTATTGCTTAAATAATAAAAACTCTTTATAGAAATAACACTGAAATCACAAAAAATATATTCTTTCCCATAATAAATAGCTAATCAGCTATTCTGTCATATGGGAAAATTTACCTTTTTCGAGATTCTGGTTGTTTACAAAAGTTGTATTTCAGCATTAGACTCATCCTCTAAAATGAAGAAGAAGAAATTTGACTTTGTATACTAAAATATATCCATACTTGAAAGTTTATAACAAACTTACTTAGCACACACATTAATAATAAGCCACTAAACAAATATTTAAGTGTCGAAGTTTGCATTCAATATAATAATTTTGGCCAAACCTAAGCAAAAGTTACTGTTTTCAGTACTTTTAGCTTATTACTTAAACTACACATTTTTGGCTGAACTTCCAAATCAATTACATTATTGAATACAAACATCACGCAATATTAATAGTACAAGTTTTTCAATGCAAAATTCATAAACCATCGACTTCTCGAAATACATCCATCTCCATTCTTATTTCTCCATTGATCAGTTCTTCATGTAAAAATTACTTTCGAATTCTTCGATCCGACAAGGCCACATCCTTTTCAGTTACATAATTATAGTATAATTAAGGAAGATCACATTTTAATGGCGATTATCTTCATTATCATTATTATGAAAACAAAAAACTAAGGTTTCCTACCAAATCGTTTTATCAAATAAGAAAATTTTATTCAAAGGCAAAATACAACTGGGTTATTTCAAAACAATTATTATTGTGTATGGATTTTATCACATTGCTATCACAATTTTAAGAACAAAATTAAATACAGTATGTATAACAATACCAACAACATTCAATGCATTTGGTATTCAAAACTTCACAATACCCTCTTATATCATTAGGTAGTCTACCACATATATCATTACATACACTCAAAACATATTATCTTAAAGCTACATACTGAGGTTTAACATGCTTATTTTATGCAGGCGCCAATATCTGATTTATCAATATTTATCAAACATTATTTACTCTTTGCGAACTAAATTCTACAAATGTGTTGAAATCGAAAGTATTTTGGACGCATTAAAAAATATATTTCTTCATTGAGTTCAGTTAAAATCTCATACCAAACACCTGGATATGTTTGAACTTAGAGGGAGCTAATAACGAAATGTAACCTTCCCAAGTATATCTATCTTTAGAAGGTGTTAATTTGTGCGCTTTTATGTCATATTACCATCTCATCAAAATAATTGAAAAGAAGAATGTTTCTTAATTGATTAAATATACTTGTGTAACACACCCAGGTTTACAAATAATATCTCACACAGTCAGTCTATTCACAGAATAGAAGACAAAAACAAGTATTTCTGAAAATATATAAATATAATATAGGTACTACTTTATTGATTAACTTTGTTTTATGGGATAATTCTACTGTTCTTATAGAACAACTTTATTTGGGACCAACACTGAAATAGCAGAAACTCTTCAATGACTGGTAGGTTTTATAGGAAAACCTTTTTTAAAGATTTCGACATTGGTGATAAATTATTCAATTTCAGCAGTAGAATCGTGCCCTAAAAGTAAGTTAACTAAAAAAATATGAACTTGTATACATACATAGGACTCGCTTAATTACAAAGCTACTGACATTAATTCTGTAGTCTCATAGTGCTAAGTTCCATAGTAATTGGTACTTATTGCTGTTTCTTCTCTGGTTTCTTCACTAAGTGAGCATTTACAGGATATTTTAAAGTGGTCTTTAAATAGTCATTATGCTCTTCTAATGAGTTAACAGCATAGTGTAAAACAAGCTCATTCAGGGTTCTGAAATGATAAATAGATATGGTGTTACATTAAGCTAAGCATGGTGTTAATGCTGTGTAAATAAAAATCATTGATAATAAATAGGATTAGAGATAATATGAATAAAGAATACTTACTTGTAAACATTGTAAGGCTCTGCAAAGCCATATCCTCGTTCAGTCTTAAATATAATGCAGTGGTAGACCATGTTATTACAGCAAATGGACAGTGCTAGCTGACCTGTTGAGTTAGGGCGAATTAAGAAGGTGCCTTGTGGTTTCCCTTCAAGCAACTGTTCAGCCATATCTCGTGTACAGTTTTCAACTTTCCAACTAATTGATTCTCGATGGGCATATAACTTTTCCAATTTATGTGTTTTGTCATTTTCTACTGCTTGTAAATATTCATCAGTTTTCCCTCGCCTTTTTAACCATCTGTAAAATAATAATAAATATTTAATACAATGATAAAAATTTTACTCACAGAATATGGACATTGCATTTTTTCGTGATATAAGACTGTTTATTCAGAATAAATGGAATACTAACACTTTGTAACGCTCTTTTGTACTGTAGAGAACCATCACTTCAGATTTGAGTTTAGTTGTTTCTCTTTCTAGTAGCAAGCTGTCCTCAATTGCTTCCCTCAATAAGCTATTCAGTTGCAGTTTTGCTTGTTTCAAACTATTTAATCTTAATGTTAGTTGATTATAATTTTCACTGAGACCATTTTTTTCATGAGGTTGAGCTTCAGATAGCATTTTTTCTTGTAATTTCAAGTGTTCTTCACATTTTTTGATGGTTTCCTTAAATGCATCAAGGGCTTGTCTTTTACATTTTACTTCTTCCCTGAGCCTCATGTATTTATAAGATCTCTCACCAAAATTTCTAGTTTTTAGTACATATTCCTTATGAATTTCCATATATCTTTTTTCCAGAGTCTCGTCATTTTCGCCCCCATCGTTATCTTGTAATCTAGACAATGGGTACATAAGTTTGATATCCAAGCTATTGTTGCAGTGGCCAAGAGAATATTCAGTGTAAAATCTGACCAAATCCACCACAGAGGTGAACTCGAAGGGTTCACAGAATCCATAGCGGCCATCCTGATTGTATATCTTAATCAGTTTGTTAGTGCCCCCTTTCCTTACAGTTAGTGTGTAACCACTGTCTTTGTTTGAAGCATTGCGGACTAGAAATGTACCATCACAAGTGTCGCGAAGTTTTTCAGTAGCCTCATCCCTGAAATCAGATAAATTTACACTTTCAGTTGTCTACAATGCTTGCGTAATAAAAATATTAACTATTGTTTTACTTATTATTTGTTAATAATTAATATTGTCTAACAAAAAATACCTAAGCAAAGAATTCAGTATTTTATTCCTAAGGACGATTATAATTTGAAACAATAAACATTGCATCATAATAATTTCAAAATAAAAATGACGAAATAAGTTGTAACAAGTTAAAATAATTGTTAGTCATGAATTTTTGAAATTTCATCAGTACCTCAAGCACCCTCCAATGTCATTAAATCATTTATAGCTGTCTATCTAATATTATGGAAGCCATTTTATGAATATAAATAAATCTTAGAAAGTATGTAATTCAAGTTTTTGCAGACAAGGAATAATGCAATATTTTAGCTGCATTACCATCCTGTTTGTGAACCTCTGGTGCATCAGCCTCTCTGGCTCTTGATACTGATTTTTGTTTTGTTTTTCTGTGATGCCGTTATTAACCAAATAGGATTACAGTCAACAAACCAATAACCATCTAACTACTACAAAACCTTAAATTTAACATTTCATGGTAGGATTAGCTGTTGAATATAAATAAGTAGGTATCTTAATTTTTTTTTAAAGATTCATTGTCCAAAATTGTGTGTAATTATTTTTAATGGTAGAAGCTGACTTAGGATGTGAAATAAATTTATTATTTATTTATTGTGTTTAGTTATGACAGGGTAAAAGGTAAACAGAACAGAAATGATAAGAATAGATAATGTGCATAGTGTTGTGTGATATTAGAGCCTAATATTATTAAAGATAATAATTGCAGACAAAACATTATAAATATATATCATTAAAACATTTGATAAATAGTAGGAAACAGGAACAATGTGTTTGTTAATTTATGGTCTATGTGTCTGTAAACTTGTTGTTACAAGTTTGATTTCCAACTGAATCCGAAAGATTAGTTTTATGTTGTAGCCTTTTGATATTCAGGTTTTTTGATAATCTGTATGTTAGAAAAGACATGCATTGATTTTTTTTCAACTAGCATTTAGTAGCTTAACTGATTGAGCTTATGTAAACGAGACACAATAAAAAATCTATTAGTATATTAATAGTCTCATGGGACCGCTTGGATGTTAACGGGAAAATGTTGAAGAAGACCTATGCTGAAAGGAACACTGAGGTGAGAGATAAATGTTGTAAATGTGTTTACTTGTACTTAGGTACTTCATGTAATTTCTACTTGGAAATAGAGGCTATTTTTATTTTATTTATTTATCTAGTAGCTCATCAGTCATCACATAAATATTAAAGTATGTAAGTAAAAAATAAATTGCATCAGGTAAAGGACTGATGGATGCATAATGGAGAAAAGTACCTAAACTTCAAGCACAACGGCCATACATCCCTTTACCAATACATTACTGATGTTTCACTTACCGGGTGATGTCGCCCCAAAACCATTCTGCGTTCTCCAAGCTCTCATCAGCTGATTGTTGCGGTGCGCCTATTTCGACCATTATTATTTCATTGTCAATTTACTTACACATTGCTATTTGTCGCAAATTGAACTTTTAATTTATCTTTACAATATGTATGAATATGGTAAACTATATTTTTGATCCCCAAGGTTGTACAACACTGAGCGGTTTATACGCTTCCGCCTTTGAGGTTAAAGCATTTCTATGATTCTACAATGCGCATTCAGGACTAATACAACGTAAGAAAACCAAATAACAAAATGTTCCTTAATCACAAATTAAACCGGTACATACACTAAATACTGAAAAAGTTAACCAACGCTTCAAAAAGAGGTATCTAGATCACAAAGGAAATGGGCGAGTTTGTAGATTGTTGCTATGGCACTTAGTTCTTCGTATTTTCTGAAGAGACATAATCCAACTTGATAATTCGAAAATGTAACACTAAACAAGAGTAATTATGCTGATTAATACAACGTTTCCGCAGATATTTAAGAAAACATAGCTTTCAGAGCAGATTAATCTGCCTAGCACCATTCTTCCATGGATTGATGGATCCGGACTGGCTAGGCTAGTGGTGTACCACATTTATGTCAGTCGATTCTATAGTGTAGTGACAAACCAATAATTTCTACAATCGAAAGTCTATTTATCTGCGTTGTAGCCAGGGATCGAAAACGGAACCATAACCGGAATAATAAAGGTTTTCACTAAATTAATTATCACAAACTCCAACTACAAAAGCTATGGCAAATTTGGTTTTATGGCCAAATCATTACAACTACTATCAAATATAAGAAATGGGTCTTAATTATACATTCTGAAATAAATTTTAACCGGTTTCGATCCTTGGTTTTAGCTATTACAAAACCTCGAATAATGCGAATGCGAACGCGAATGAACGAGTGAATCTTGGTCACATGGTATTTTATCACCTAATCTATCTGTACTGAATTATTAACTTGATTTTAAACTTAAGTGTACTTAATTTTTAATGCTATTATAGGAATAAAGTAGGGGCACCTATTATCGGGATGAATTCGCATTTCATAGAGTCATTTAAATTAAATATAACGCCTAGAATAGTTGACTTAAAGCTAAGGTATGAACATCAGTTTTTAGGTAATGACTAAAAAAATATGGTAATGACAAATAAAATGATCTAAAAAGTGGAAAAAAGGTATGTTCACCGTCTAGTTTTTTTGTAACATTGAACAATTTAAAAATAAACAATATTTATTATTAAAATTTTCACGTTTCAAGTGTTTTTTTTTTAATTAAGAAAGAAAAATTAAGAAAAAAACAGTCCAAACCATAGACAAATAAAATCTATTGTATAACTACCCATTGTTATTATTTTAGTAACAACATACATACTTCAAAATCATTAATTCAACGTTCGTTATGATGCGTGCACGATCGCATCGTTTTTAATTAAAAATAATATTTCAATGGATTTTTTAATACGATTTTCTTGTATTCTAGACTCGACTCTGTAGTCTGAACCACTCCCTGAAACTTGGCTCATACTTTCTTTAGCACCCTGTATCTAATCTTAAGTTTTACCGTAACAGGTCTAGGGTATATAATACATTTTGGGTATTCTATTCTAGGCAACTACCTACAGCCACACTGTAACTCTAATAAATAACGAAGATTTTTTTTTTTTAGAATTTTAGAATTTTATTTTCATATAAGTTTAGTACACAGTATACCACCTTAAACTATACACTTAGGTAACAGCAGCAAATATTATTATGCTAGTACAATTATCAAGATATTGTAGTTACATAATAGAGAAAAACATATATTTATGTTAAGAAATAATGCACTATAAACAAAATGCTTGTCAATTGGCGGTATACAGACAAAAGTTCTTTACCTTCCGTGCTAGTCAACGAGACTGTGTTACGGCAAGGTAATGATTCTCGCCCCATAAATGCCAACCGTAGCTTAATGATTTAAGATCTATTTTACACTGATGCACGTATTTTTAAACATAATTAGGCTCCGTCATCGAGTGACGAGTTTGGCGTAAACATGCAGTAAACGCAAAACAAACAGACAGTGCAAATCGTAAGTTTAAAAAAAAACTGATTATTATTATTATTTTTTTCTTCAGTTTTTTTAAATTTGTAATGTTACGTTTGCTTTATTTTCAATAGTAATAAACCAGTGCTTTAGTTACAAATTACACATCTATGCAGTTAAAACAATAGGCAATTTCACAAATTAATTTTATAGAATACATATAAACGATATTATTAAAAGTTTTTATTTGTTACATACATGCAATTTAATAATTTATTATCTTGAACACTATAAAAATATATGTAGTTATATAAGGTGTTAAAAAATCAATGTCAAATATTTTAAGGGGTAACTGAGACTACCACATGGATCATATTTAAGAGAAATTTAAAACTATAGAACGGATTTGAATAAATCGAAAAAAGAAAATGTTTATTGATATAAATAATTTATATCATCCTGTACATGATCGCAAACTCCCACAAACGCAAACAAACACTCTCGCACGATGCTAATACTAGTCAAAACCCATTCATAATCCCTAGGATCTCATTCATGCGCACATAAAATCATACGACACACAAGCTCATGCTAGACATTGGGTGTGTGTGTATGAATGAATTTTCTTTGAGATAGAAACACTGTTATCATTTCTGTCTCACTCGTTTCATGTCATTGTGTGTGTGTGTGTGTGTGCATGTGCGACGTACCTACTCCTTTTAGATAATTGCCGCGAGTTGCAGAAAGGCTTAAGAAAGCTAATTGTATGGGTTATCTGTCAAAACAAGTGCCAGATAGGTTATCCAGAACTTATCAGCAAGTATTGAAACTGGGCCTTATTATCTTTAAAGACGACTTATAGCTATAATGCAGGTCTGTAACATAACGTTCGTACACAAAATAGAAAAATAAGTGTTAATGCTGTCTTTAAAGATAATACATTCTTCAGCAACTGACAGTTTGTCACTTTATGTTGTAATTTTAATGTTAATTACTTCTATCAGTTCTTACGGTAAAATAAAAATACAGTTAAATTGAAAAAAACATTTTTAATTAAATTACACATGTTGACAATTAATAAATACACTTATTATTAAAAATATCACTTTTATTTGAAGAACACAAAACAAATAAAGAATTTCCACCTCCCATCACACTTTTCCAGGCTTTGGACTGGCAAGTAAGCGTAAAATAATTTATTACTCATCACCTGATTTAATGCAACATAATTCTATGGAGATAGGTACTACTAGGCTATTTCTATCAGTCAATGCAGATAACAAGGTTTACTTACTCTTACTTGGCGTGTTTAAAGGTAGTTCATTATTATGTACAAAATCACAGTCACTTATTTACAAAATTATTTACAATAGTTGTTGGAAGTGCCCCCCATTCTCCTGAATGCAAAGCGCAGCCCTTTTTAAAATATGCCTATGCACACGCACTAAACTTTCACTGTCGCCGCGCATTGTTTCAAAAGCACTAATGATTCGTGCTTTTAATTGCTCGGCACTGGTGATGGTGTGGCCATCTTGACCATACACGAGATCCTTAGCACGGCCCCAGACGTGGAAGTCCAGCGGCGTCAGGTCTGGCGAGCGTGCTGGCCAAGCAATAGGCCCACCGCGTCCGATCCACCGATCCTGAAAACGTGCCGTCAGGTACTCGCGGACATGGCGGTCGTAATGCGCGGGCGCGCCGTCGTGTTGGTAGTGCATCTGCTGCATAAGATTTAGCGGCACATCTTCTAACAACTCCTCCAACTCTCTTTCAAGGAATTCCAAGTAAACGGCGCCATTCAGCCGATTAAAAAATACTGGTCCTATCAGCTGATGTCCTAGTAGCCCAGCCCAAACATTCACGCTGAACCGCGTCTGAAAATGATCTGGACGCGCCAGATGTGGGTTCTCCTCAGACCAGTAGTGAGCATTGTGGATATTGAACATGCCCACTCTGGTGAAGGTGCACTCATCCGTCCACAATATGTTGGCTAGGCTGTTACGCCGGATCCACTGACAGAACTCCACGCGTGGCGCGTAGTCCTGCGGCATCAGCTCCTGCACTCTCGTGAAGTGGTAGGGGTGTCTTCGCTCCCTCTTCAGCACTTTCCACACGTACACATGGTTAGTGTTGAAAACGGCAGCAGCATCCCTCGTACTGGCGGTCGGGTGGAGCTCGAAGAAATTCAGCACGTCCTCTTCAAGCTGTACTGAAGTGCGAGGTCTGCCAGCGTCACCAGAAGGCATGAACCTACCACTTTCACGAAACCGTTGTTCAGCCCCTAAGATTGTGCGTGGACACACGCGCACACCGTGCCGTTCGTGGAACAGCCTTACTGCTTCCACTAAACTGTAGTTTGCCTCATGGTAGCACATAACCATGTTGAGGTAATCAGAGTCCGAATACCTGTATGGCATGGTGAGACTTCGCAATTAACGTCAAACACAAGAGAAGGTCTAGCGCCGATTGATTGATTGTTGTGACTGTTTTGCAATTTGCAGGAGTAATAATAAATAAAAAGCGCATACCTATGGCACGTGTAAGTGTAGCGTTAGCAAAAAAAAATCACTCAATTATTTGGTGTTATTGTTTTTTTGGTGTAATTATTTTTTACTTATCAATTCGAATCTTGTATTACCATGCTAAACTACAAATTAAGATTGCTACTAGTTCTTACCAGTGATACCAAATCAAATAATAGGTACAGTACGCGGCGGTAGTATGCAGTATGCACATCGAGCTAAAAAGACAGATAGTCCGTGCGACAGAAACGACGTTCTATGAAAGCCGAAACTAACCGATTATCTTACTCGTTAGCTTGATGTTCATTCTAGCGCCGCGTATTGTACCTACTAATTATTTAACTTGTTATAATTGGTATTAACTAGTAGCTTAGCAATCTTAAGTTTTGAAGGTACTAGCCAGTTGTACCCTCCCTCCCTCCCTCTTTAGCTCCATGTGCGTGCATTCCCTACCGCCGGATACTGTAAGTACAAGTATTCAACATTTTATCCTTTACGTTGAATAAACAGCAATCAAAAATGTATCTGTCTAATCACTAAAATGCATTTATCATGTAAATTTACTATGTATCTACATGTGGTGAAGTAGTCGCAGTCAACTTCCAGACGGGATTCAGAAAAATGTGTTAAATTATGCCCCGTTTGAGTGTTTGGGAGACGAATAACAGTTTCGTTGTACAGGGTATACCCCAGTTTAACCTTATTGATACCTATAAATTATTGCGTACCTACGCAACGTCTGGCTCATTGAATTTACTTTTAGTTCTTAGTAAATAAACCAACGCACAACACAAAGCATAAAAAATCATTTAAAAAGCAGGTTCAAATTAATTGTTACTTATTTTAGATAAGCGTACTCGTCCTTAACCTTAGATCAAGGTCAGTAAGAGTACTCCGAAACATAACTAGTTTGCCGGGGATCGGATCCAAAACCTTAACCTTACCCTAAAAGCACTTTGCCATCAATCCTTTTTTAATTCATAAGAAATGTAAAATAAGAAACTGTTTTTGTTAACAGTACTTTCTCGGTCTTTCGGCATTTCCTAAATCGTGTTCCGCCGCCCTCAGAAACTTAAAAAATAAAATCAACCTTATGATAACGAATTAGAATCTAAAATTGAATATCGACTGTTTTTAAAGCGGTATCTTTGACTCGCATTTGGACAAATGCCGCCTTTACACTAAAATTTTGAAATTTAAATCGATTTACATCGATTTAGAGTTTATAATTGAATAAAAGTCGTTCGTCCTTCGGCAGATTTTGGCAATAAATCATAGTAGCACGCACACAAGCGAGCGTTTCTTGCTGTACGGAGTAGTTTGTCCGTAGTAGTGATCAGGTGTTATAGGATGTTGATATTTGAGTTTATTATCAAACTTTCGATCGTGTTTTTCTCGAAAACTAGGGCTTAAATTAAAAAAAAATTCAAACAAAAATTGTTAGTCACAACGTAAACTCATTACCCTTAAAATATTTGACACTGATTTTTTAACACCTTATATATACACACATCTAAGTATTTGTGATAAACTTTGTAGAAATAATATTATATGTATGTAATAGATTGATTATATATAAATACACATAAAATACTACATTATAATTTACATACCTGTATTATACTTTCAGTCCGCTCATAATCCAAACCACTCAGAAACTCATCCAAAGCTCTTCCACAAACAAATCTTGACAGGTCTTTCAAGGAATTAATTTTATTTATGCGATTGTACAGAAGTGGGGCCAGGAAATAAGAAAATCCCTGAGCAAAAGTAGTTTTATATGCTCTTCTGGCAGATGTGTTATTAAATCTTTCACAGAAATGTTGTTTTAGAACAATGATTTTAATGAAGAGTTGCCGTACTGTTAATACTTCAAACTCCTGGTACAGCTTTGCTGTACTGTATCTGAAATGTTTGAAACCTATAACCTTTAGAATACATCTTTGTGCCCTTTCTAGATCGAAAAAAGTTACGAATATCGACTTGGTGACATCACTAATATAGTTCCAAGCTCAGAGAACGTAGTCTTACTTGATCAGTGACTACGGCCTATATACAGCGCCAAATGGCGAAAATCAAATAGGCAGCAATGTAGGGTCACATCAGCCTAAGTCAAAATTAGTTCTCGGTACTCTCATTTGTGGCGCTTTTGGGCATGCCAAAGGCCGGTCCAGATTTATTTCAGGTACTGAAATAATTAAAGGCCATTGGGCCGCTGAAGAATGTCTGACACTGACAGTGGTATCAGTGTGTGTGACACTTGATGAGATATATTAATCTGTGGATGAGAATGACATTGACAACTTAATTGTGACTATTGTGAGTGAATTTGTGATGGTGGCCTCTGGTTGAGGACTTTGAGGAGACATAAATCATTATTATTTTTGTGTACATATCGCTATCAATGTGAATATATGTTGCAAGTTGTCTTTAGAATTCAAATGTGTTAAATCACATCAAACAACATTTACAATTCCGTAATATCAAATAATAAAAAGCCCTGAAATGCATTTGGTGCAGTGAAAGAATTAATCAAATATGTGTAACAAAGTCATATTTATTTTATTTTCTTATGTGTTCCTAGTCGTATCTGCTACTCATATTAAAGGAACATTTTCAACTGATAAGTTTTTCAAGTTCCTGGTTAAGTTTGGCTTTCAAAAAACGGACATTCACTACCAAAAAGAAACATATGGCTACATTTTCGGAAACATTACTTCAAGACAACAGTTTAAATATCCTATAACTTTTGCCGTGTTGGATGGAATACATTTTATAAATTATTATAAAAATCGTGACATACAAAACAAAGAGCTGGCATGCCAGATGATGTTCCAACATTTAAATAGTTCAGCTTATCATCCAAAATGTAATGCCTATGGGCAAGACTTATTTAGAAGGATACCTTGTCCTAAAGGCGAACTATGCATTGATGAAGACACTCCATGGCATGTAATAAAGAAAAATCAGTTTACTTATGTTATTCAAAACACTGGTCAGCCCAGGTAAGTTAAAATAAAAAGTATACTATTTAAGTTAGTAACTAGTAGTAACTTAGTTTATTTTTGTATTAAAATATGTCTTGATATTTGTGCGTTTTTTTATATTTAATAAAATGAATGAATGAATTTATGTGCACAATAACCAACAAATTACCATTACATTTCATGTTTGCTTACAAATTAAAATACTTAAGTCATGTTTCTGGCAAACAGAACTATGACACTATCACAAATTTTAGACTAGACATTAAACTATCATTAGACAGTGATGTTAGGAAGTGCAAAAGTACTACCTAAACTGGGTGGCACCCGTATATCGGGTAAACCTCCCCCCCCTCCTTCCTGTAAATTAATGGTCAAAGCAACTGGTGTGCTACCAATATAGTTAAAAATTAAATTAAAAAATCTTAAATCTTAACTACACAGTGTAACAGTCTAGAATTAGCAGCAATTTTGTACCAGCATTATTGTACTAACCAAAGAAAATATCACAAATCCAGATAAATGTCTGAAAGATAAAATATTGGAACATATTAACAAAAAAATGTATTACCAAAATTCAATATTTATTGCAGGTTTTGGTATGTATCCATGGTGGCATGTTACTTAGATGAGGGGAATTGCACCTGGCATCATTACAGTGGGGCACCTTCAAAAGATGGAAAGACACTCTCTAACATTCCACAAACTATCCAATATGATTTCTGGCTTGTAAATGGCAGTCCGAACTTGTCATTATACAATACTTTGCTCTACCAGTTCTCGTTTGATCGACAGAACACGTTGGAGCTTTACTTGGTGTTCTGGCTATGCTATGTTATTTTGCTGCCAGTACAAATTTATGCTGTCAGGTAACAATTTTTTTCCTTATATTGTTTGAATCACTTAAGCTTTAATATTTTTTCAATAAGACTAACCCTGTAACTATCAATGAGTGAGTAGGCATAACAGACGAAAGTATTTTTTGCCTTTCATGTTGCCGGTCAAATGACTAATGAAGAACAAAATTTTGCTATTAAGATTGTAAAAAAAACATAATATACATTAATACCGTATTATTTTTCTTTGTAAAATACGTAGTACAGTAATCTAACTTCTAAACCTGAGTCTTGGTAAAAATCTACAGTAGAATAATATGTATTTGATTGTTTGCTTCTTTCAGAACACAAAAACATCCAGTGACCAAGCTATTCACATTCAGTCTTGTACTAGAATTCATAGCCTTGTGTTTTAATGTTCTGCATACTGTCAAATTTGCTGTAGATGGAGTTGGTTTCTCTGGTCTAGCAGCAGCAGGAGACATTTTTGACATAATGAGCAGGGTAATTATTAAGACATTATTATTTATTTAATTATTTTGCATCCAGAAAGTATTTTAATACCTGTGTTGTTCTGAAGTTTATTCTCTATTAAAAAAAAATACACTTTCCAAACAAAATTTAACTCTCTCTTTTGCTCCTTAACTAAGTCAATAAAACTTGGAATTGTTATCAGCCAGGGGAGCTTGATTCAAAAGAAACTTTATAGTTATGAGGTCTGTTTTGACTGCTTAGGATTTCACAACTGTGTAACTGGCAATATTTGTGTGTTTTAAAATGGTCTAAATGTCTAAGAATACTATATTTGGCAGCATTTTCGTTTAACTATGAATGGTCTCTTTCCAATTTCTTATAACAAAAAGAGCTATAGTTACTGACTATTGATTAGATATTGGTACAACTTTTTTTTTTTTTTTCAAGGTTTTTTCTGTTAATGTCGCTGTTGTAACATCTAACATTGCTGAATTCTAGTCGTGAAACCTGTCAGAGGCTTCAGGGTGGCTTGATTACATTCGCAGTCAAGGTTTAGGAACTTGTGATTCTGACAAATTTTTGGAATTTTTCAGACATTGTTTATGTTGCTTCTCCTGTTGCTGGCCAAGGGCTGGGCAGTGACCAGGCTGGAGCTCACCTATAAGCCATTGGTGTTTTGTGTCTGGCTCGCCTATGGAATAGTACACATACTTCTCTATGTATGGAATACCGTAAGTATGAACAACAAGTATCTCTGGAGTTTGTTTAATGCTGCCTCCACACGCTTGGTGTTTGCCACAAACACCAAACACGTGCCAAACACCGAACAAAAACACTTAACACAAACAGGGTATTCACATGCTTGGTGTTTGTCACAAACACCAAACACGTGCCAAACACCGACCACAAACACCAAACACAAACAGGGCCTTCCTAATCCGACCCATCTCTACTCCGTCCGGCGCCGCCCGCTAGCTCGCGCGTACTACTGATTGCTAACCAAGCGTGTGGATGCATCGCAAACACGTTTGTCGAACACCCTTTGATTTGTGCACAAAAACCGACACTGACGCCGATCAGTGGCAAACACAAACACAAACAGGCAAACAGCTATCCACACAGTTGTGTTTGCTGTTTGCCGTTGTTTGCCAATCGAGTGGAGCCGACGAATCAGGTTCAGGCAAACAAAAAGCGTTGGAACATTTAAAAAAATATGCGTTAGACATAGATGTTATAATTCTATTAAAACGCTGTGCGAAAATACATAACAATAGACAACGCCTGACAGAACTTGCAATGATTTTTTGCTAGGAGCGTCTCATAGAGCGGAAACTTAGTAGTTCGTTTTTTAAATTGACCGTAACCGGTAATTGAACCCAATTCGTTCAAAGTGCTACTACGATAATTGGGTAACATACAAAATACACAATACCGGTAATTGAACCCAATTCGTTCAAAGTGCTACTACGATAATTAGGTAACATACAAAATACACAAAAAATACTTGGAATGGTTTAGTCAATTGTATCATTGTGACTAAACCTATATGTGAACCTAAAATCACTAGCAGAAAATGAGCTTTAATAAATTGTTAAATTATTATGTTACAAGTACAGGATTACAAATGATAATAACAATCACTTACTGACATACATTCATCGTCAATATTATCAGTATATTTGTTAGTGTAATGTTTTATTTTACGCGTTGATTGTGTACAATGAATTGAAACAGATTATCGCGAATAATATAGCAGCTAAATGAGTTTATTTAATTCTGTCGGGTTTAATACAAATTTTTAAAAACAAAGCCGTGAGTTCATCTTTGTCTAATGACGACAAGGGTCTAATGCTTTATAAAGCAGCAAACTTATTTTATTAGGGTCGTCGTTGTATTTTTTCTACTATAAATTCAATAAAAGAAAGTAAATAAATTCATTTCTGTCGGCGTTGCTACTTAGATGCAATCTATGCTGTGTAATTATGTATTTCATCATTAGTATACCATATTTATAACATTTAGTAATTGCATGTTTTGGTAGTAAAAAAACGACTGTATTTAACAGTACAACAATATTAAAATATTTATTGAGTAATTTCAATTTAAACTTATTATAAGCACATAACTTATAAGTAAGCCCAATAATCTAAAGAAACAGTTGCTATGCTACTTGCTAATAAAGCAAAATAAAAGTGAAAGCTCATTAAATCTAAATAACGACTTTCACTAATACGGTTAAGTTAGTTTTGATGTTATCTCATTTCTTCGCAATTCACAACCGTAAAAAAACACCACTGTAAAAACAAAGCAATTTAATTGGTAGTCCTTTCCTTATCATGCAAAGTTGCAACACATCTGCTCATACATAGTGTTTGGACTGATGACATGGTAATTATATACGTATTTAACATAAAAAACCTACAGTCTTTGCAATTCACGAGAAACTGTAACTGTGGTTAATCGTATTATACACGCACTGCGGTGTACGTTGATAGCTGAGGCAGTAAAAAAATAAAAGTAAAATTAAGATTATGAAGGCCGGGCTGAGCGCTGGAACTCTAGAGCTTAGAGCGTGCAGTGAAGACAAGGCCGTGCGGCACACTGCACTGTTTAAACATATGAAATATTTCATTTTTTTCTTAAGGTGGCGAGACTGGCGAAGGGACCGACTGACTGACCAGTTCATGTCAACGTACCGTAACTCGATACGATCTGTACAGGAAGCCAAGCCGATGGCTCGCGCCGCCAGCCCCGGTGTCCGCATCGGGCTGTAGATTTATTAGCGAATCTTTATGAGTCTTACGTTTAACGATATTAAATATCGCTTTTTTTTTGTTGTGGCTTGTAGTTGATCACAGACTCGAGAAGTCGAGAATCACGACTTTGTCATCCGACATTTCGGTTGCAAACGCAGAGCACAGCTGAGCACAGATTTCGAAACGATTATATTTTTGTGCTCAGTCGTCACCTTTATGAGTCGAATTCTTAGAAAGGTTGGAATAGTCTGGCAAGTTGACAAGTAGAAGAAACCACGAATAAAAAAAATCTGCCTTATCTATACAGGGTATAATCAGGGGCGTGCATTGGTTTCAGAGGTCGGTAGGCTGTGAGTGAAAATTGAGTAAGTTTGCGTGAAACAGTAGGCGATCTCGCGGCAGCCTAACATTGGTTAAATTGCACAGGATCGATCTAAGTTGCGCGCTTTATTAAGGAATAAGTATAGGTAGACGAAAAATGGTTACAGAATATTTATTGTTTATTGTTGAATACGTAATTAATAATTATGGTTAGCTGTTCTGTCAGTTTTTTATGAAGGTAGGCTCGGCATAATAGCTTATATGGGATGCACGCCCCTGGGTATAATGTTGGTCCCATAGAAAAAGTTGTTGTATTTGAGCACCAAAATCAGCAGTTGTTGATGTTTTACAAATAACCCTGTGTACAGTGTGGCCAGAAAAGTGACGTCCAAAATTTTTTTAGGTGCCTCGTGTTTAGAGGTATCTGAATCACCCCTATTAATATGGCTATTTAAAAAAAATCGTAACTCGAAAACTTCGAAAAATAGTAGTAGTAGTAGAACATACATAGAGAGAAAATTTTTGGATGTCACTTTTCTGGCCACCCTGTATATAAAACAAAGTCGGGTTAGTTACACCATTTATAAGTCCAGAACGGGTGGACCGATTTTTATGATCTTTGATTTGTTGAATTTATCTCTGCCCCGAATAGCAGAATAACTAAAAAAATATCGAAAAATCACAAAAAAAAAATGTATGAATAGGCGGAACGAAGTTCGCCAGGACCGCTAGTTATCAAATAAAAAACAGGGTGACTTAAAAAAGTATTCAAACTTTTACAAAGTGTTCTATTCATAAATAGGAACAACTTTTACTATGGGATAGGTCCCAATAGTTTTGGTATAGTAGCACTTGAACTTTGTTTTCTCGATTTTACTATTGGTCCCATTCCCATAGTAAAAGTTGTTTATTTTCATGAGTATAATATTAAAATACGGATATTCATAAAAGTTCATTTTATAATGCACATTATGTGTCCTTTCAGACGGAAGTGGACATAATCGAAGAGATAGACGAGTATCAGACATGGCCGGGCTGGTTGATCCTGACGCTGCGCGTGGCCATCATGACGTGGTTCGTGGTGGAGCTGCGCAACACGATGATATACGAGCACAACATGCCGAAGCTCAACTTCCTGCTGCACTTCGGCGCCTCGAGCCTCGTGTGGTTCGTGTACTTACCGGTGATCGCGCTCATAGCGCTGCAGATCAGCCCCCTGTGGAGGTTCAAGTTCTTACTTGGTATGTTTTTTAATTCATTAGCTTTCGCCCGCGGCTTCGCCCGCGCAGAGAGCGATCTGTCGCTGTCACTTAGTCTTTATCAACGACCAAATAATGCATTATTTTAAAACAAATTTGTACATAAAAAAGGAGATAGTGAGTCAATCTCAAAGATAGACATATTATTATACTGTCACATACTTTTTTAGAACTTTTAAAAGGGGTACAGTGTGTTTTGTGTTTACGCAGCGCACGCAACGGAAGCTCTCAAAAGAAATATTTTTTCTCGTTTTTGCAAATTTTTTCATTGATGCTCCGCTCATATTGGTCATAGCGTCATGTTATAGATATATAGAACCTTCTTCAATAATAAATGGGCTATCTAACACAAAAAGATTTTTCAATTCGAACCAGTAGTTCCTGGGATTAGCGCGTTCAACCAAGCAAACAAACGTGAAGTTTTGTTCTGTCGCATCTTTCTCACTGTAACGTAGCCTCTCACTATGCGCCTCATAAGAAAGCTTAAGGTCGCACATCGTGCTATTGAAAGGCTATGCTCGGTGTTTCTTTACGAGATTTAATGTGGAAAACGAAGTGGGACAGGGTAAAGGTTGCAGGAAGCCGCTGAATGCAGACCGCTTCCTACCGGCTAATCTGGAAGTCACTAGGGAAGGCCTATGTTCAGCTGTGGACGTCCTATGGCTGAAATGATGAGGATGATATTTCTCACTCATGTGAGAGCCTGGAGTAAGAAAGATTAACAACTTTCTTTCTTCTTGACACAAACTGCCTTCATATCTTAGAATATTACTGGTCACTGTTGGTCTCAACATCTCCTCGCATATATCAAGTAGTATATTAAGTATGTTTAGAGTTACAATTTAATATTTTATACGAACACAACACAGGCAAAACTAATTGTTTATCAGCAGTTCAAATTATTAGTCAGAACAGATTGTGTTGTGTAAACATTACACCCAGTACTACAGTAGCGACGGATCCGCTAAAAACGATCCCGGTAAACACGGAGATTATGTATATTTATAAATGCATTTTCCAATCTCGCAAGCGTCTCTCTATCTCCCTCTTTCTCATTCAGACGCAGTGCATCTCTGTCAGTGAGTTAAGCGAAGTGATAAATTTTTTATCACAAAATCGCATAGCAAAATCTAATTATTGTTTTAATTTTCAGGCATTACATATTCTGCCGATTGCCTAGCGTTTTGTGTCATGGCGCACCTGCTGTGGCCGACTCGCTCGGAGCAGTACTTGCTACTAGCACCCTCCGATTATACGGGTAATTATAGTTTGAAAAATAAAAATTGTTAACAACCATCCACAAAGTAAGTAAACCATTATAGCTAAGGGTTTTTACTGACAACAATTTTCACTGGGAGATACTTTTATTGAGCAACAAAATTAGTAGGTCCAAAACGGCATCGGCTGACTTAGTGAACTGTTTATGGATGGTACTATCATAACGACATGTTAGGCTAGCCGCACTTTAGACGCGTGTTCGAACGAATTTGATTCGTGCGACAACTAACGAACGATCCGGATTCTCCAACTACTACGAGAGTCCGCACACTAACTAGCGTGTGTGATTTTCTATTTACACGTTTCCCATTCGTACTCAAAGTGCGGCCGGCCCTACATTACTTTTGTTTGCTCCACTGCTTGTTATTGTTGTCGGATTCTTCTGGCTAGTATATATCACGATCGCTTTAATCGGGAGTCTTTCTCAGTTGCTGTTGTTAGTACGGTTTATTTTGCACAAAGGACATTATCCTTACTTTTTACGTGTCAGGCATAAAAAAAAATGCGGCCAGCAATTACGTTTGGACAATTAGAGGCCTGTAAAACCTAAACAAATGGTACCATAAGCAAATAAAACGTTAGTTTTTTTAATATGGTAGGTACACAAAGTTTATTTTAATTTTATGGATTTAAACTACGTGTTTAATTTTCCTTTTGTTTTTCTTGAATGTTTTTTAACCTATTTATTTTAAAATTTAAAATAACATTGAGACTTAAAATAAGTACAATCGATATATCGCTTGATATGTCACAAAGTAGGTACAGTTTACAAAAAAAAGTTTCGTGTTTTGAATCGGACGTTCGAAACCCAAAAACTATACCTTGCGCATAAGTTTTACATTGTCTTCCCTCCCTCCAAATATAGCTGGCCACATTTAAAAAAAATTAACGATATTTCAGCGGGCATCGAAGAGCTAGACGAGTTCAACGAGTCCCCGCACGTGGTGCACAGCGACACGGTCGCGCTCACGGGCGCGGCCGACGGCGGCAACGACGACGAGGAGGTAATATTCACGCGCGCGCACAAAAACGGCGACGTCTTCTCATAGCGATGCCACTAGATTGTAGCTCCCGGGACATCACTGCGAGGTCGAGGCGCCCCGGTCGAACTGAAGAGTTAACCGGACTGATGTTCAACTGACTGTGCCGTAAAACTATGACAAAAAAGGCACCCAGTGACACTTATGTAACTATAAAGTGATAAGGCTTACGCTAGCGATATGGATGCAGTCTTATCCAGTAATCACTAGTGTAGGATTATTGTACTCAATACTCGAATGGGATGAATTCATCCTAAATAGTGCATAACGATACACTTACAAAGCCAACTAACTTAAAGATAGACTGAAGTCGCACGCTCAAAAACGGTACTCTCTTCGCGTAGTAAATTTTAAATACCTAATGTCGTAAGCTGACCTAGTGACGTGGCTAACCACTACGGACAAATACGGTTTTTAATGTTCTTTAATACATTACCCTTGTTTTTACATACAGGGTGAAAACGTGTGTTTCCTTGAAAATAAAATACCAGGCTTTTTTAGTATGCAGATATTAAGTAGGTGATAATTTTGTATGGAATGGCGGAAAATGTTGATACGAGTTTAAGGAAATACACAATTTTAGTCTCCTTGTATAGCCTAACAGCAAATATTCAAACCCTCTGTCTGACTGCGGAACTTAACGGAACTTTTTGAATGACAACCACATAAATCAATTTAAAAGAACTGCACTACTGACAACAATGTACAGCTCTGCTACACTATTGAAGCAAGCGGGCATTTCAGGGGTTTACATCAGATTAAAATGTCACTACGCGATACATTAGTCCGAATTACTTAGGCGTACCCAAACTGTCGTTATGAATTAGTTTTATTGGCGCACAAACGACAGATGTTTGTATTGGATTTACGAACATTTTGCTGCATGAAATCGCCGTGATCCAAATGTCAAATTGTCATTTTTCAAAGATATTTCTGGTGTACCAAACTTTAGAGAATGAATAATAATAATAAATAAATTTGGAAATGTTTTAAAACTGTAAATTAGTTATACTTATCACATTTTTTTAACAAACTGAAAAAGCAGAAAACATCTTCAAGACTAAATTTCCTTTATGGACGAACTATTTGTACGGAACCTTCGGTGCGCGAGTCCGTCTCACACTTGACGATTTATTGTAAGCTTAATTAGTGTCTAAGCGTAACTCGACAGACCTACCTTACATAGGTATTATTTGTTGTCTGGCTATGGGGATGATCATCACCTAGCCCCATCATCCAGTTGGTATTTACGATAAGAGTGGTAGAATGTTAGCTATTTATACTGGACGTGTCTAACTAATACTTAGACATAATCAGCGACTGACTAAAACGTTTTATTGTTGGTATATTGTAGCACAAAATTATACAAGATATAGATAGTTATTGAGTGAAAAATATTTTTTCACATCACAGATTGAGAAATCTGGCAGTTGTAACCAAAAAAGTTGCGTAGCAAATTAAAGTTACAAAACTATTTTGCAAAGTACTTCCCAACTTGTGTCCTAGTGTGAACGAAGCATTAGACTCTGAACAAATGTAATTAGTTAATTGCGCTAGTTGTTATTTATTTCGACCGACGACCGTAATATGGTGTAATGGTTCGCGCTCCGGACTACCGCAAATGTTTGTGTGATAAGCACGAGTATTTGTACCTATGTCATGGATGTTTATAAAAGTATTTATGTATGTTTGTCCGTTATCTAGTCGCCATAGTACGAGCAACAAAGCTCGTACAAGCATACAAGCTTTGATAGTTTGGGGCTAGATAATTCGGTATGTAAAGTAAAATATAACCTATGCTAATTCCAAAACCATTTGGAGATTTTAAGCTTCTAAACAGTAACTTGCTATTTAAATCACTTAAAATTTCAAGATGTTTATTTTTATGAAAATATAAAAAAGAATTGCCATTCATACGACCTCTAATCACGGAGAAGCTTACATCTTACGTCACATCCGTCCACATACTGACCTGTAATAAACTGAACAGGCCGTCGTCTAATTAAATTCTATTAATTATCGCCATTAATAACTTTACGTTCTAAATCGATATTCCAAATCAAAAAACATGATCGTATTCGATTATAGTTAGTTATTAATATTATTACGTGTCAGTTTTAGTAAGTATTTCTAAAGTTCTTTTATATTTTCCGTTTAAACTGCCACCTGCTCCAATTGAACCTGATTCTGCCGAATCATCATAGGAAAAGTTATTGCTCTGTCGGTTTTGTTCTTCTTCTTCCTTGTTTTTGGCAATAAACGTGTGCTTTGCCACCGCGGGTACACTATTCCGCCAGAATCACGTGTATAGAATTTGTGCGGTAGGTGGATAAATTATATTTGTAATTGTAAATACTGGCAGTTTTGTTTGAGGACTAAAAAAATATTTGACAGCAGCCTGTCAAGTTTATAACAGGTCAGTGGTGCATAAACGTCTAGTATATTTTTTTCTGCATGTGGCAAATACATTGTCTTGTCGAGCTTTACAAAATGCGTCATCAAGTCAAAATAAAAAAAAAAAAACCTGTTTTAGAAAAACATGTATTCAATTTGGTTTCTTTGATTATCTCGTAAGTAATACTTTCAGAAAAGAATATAAAAAATACCCTTAAAAGCACTTTACATACCCAATTGGTCTGATTGTAAAAACAATTAATTTATTGCCTAAATTTGTCTACAAGTTCAAATAAGAGCGTGCTTCTTTCTTGTAATTTATTTTTATACGTTAGAATTTAAATAATTTCTAAAAGATTCTGTTATAATTATAATTGAGTAACAATACCAGTATCCAGACTTGATTTCCTTTTTAAGTACTGTAAATTGTTGTAGTAAGTAATTTGCCAACGAATTAAAGATTTTATTAGTTCGACGTTCTAAATACGTACTTTGTGAATGCTTTTGGTGTTTTAAATGTACAAATATGTGGAGCACGTGTAAACCACTCCGATATGTTTAGAAAAAATAAGTTTAAAGTTATCAAATCTTTTTATTTTTGTCAAGCAAACATAATGAGTACTATAGTAATACCTACTGCTTAACTGAGTCGGCTCCAGTGGAAGTGTATGTTGCAGAATGGGATTTGATAAGTAACGCATAGTCAACCCGGCACCCTCTTTTCACTCTTCTCGCATCTTAACTATCTCTGAGACCGACTCTTTAACAGTCTGTAAGACTAATACATTTGATTGTAGGTTCATGTTACACATTGTACGTATGTCGTGTTATTATTAGGTAGATATATTTTGTTTTAATCACGTTGAGAACAATTCTATGTAAAGTATGTGCCAATGTTCGAGGAAATTCTTCATGTACTTACAGCTACGAGAAAGCTAGATCTTAGTGTTTATTAGTGTTAGTCGTTGTAAAAAAGTTAAAGAATTTACTATAATGTAAGGGATGTTGTAGTGGAGTAAGTACTTCATTATTTAGAGTAATATTGACGCACGTCTCTTAGTCGTACTTATTATTACATAAACGCCGTATTGGTGTCGTCAGCTAAACAATTTTCAAGATATATAGAAAAGAATAGATATAAAGGAGTCTAAATCTTATCCCATTAAGATGTTTAGAAAAAAAAAAAGATGTGTGATAATAGTCTACACTCAAGATCTCATCATGCAAAAGTTATATTGACCAGAAATACTTCAAAATCAAATGCAATTATCACTGGACTGAACCTCTCGTCTGAGCGTTATAGATAGCTGATAGTTTGGTCTGAATTAGTCGATATCTTACCTTAAAGATATAACATAATATGCAGTTTTTGTAGTAAACACTTTTTATGTTAAAGGTAGATTGAGATAGCAAAACGTTGTAGGTATCTTAAGTTCCTGTTCGCTGTCTAATGGTTTTTTTTTCGCCTAGACCTTTTAGCACCCTTAATTTATTTTCCTAATCTATAGTGTTTCCTAAATGCTACTTGTTAATTAAATTTTACGCAGCTTTTTAAGCCACCAGAAGGTAAAAATGAGTAAATTGTGAGATGCTATGTATTACCTACTTATAAATTACATGTAATTATAGCCGAAACATTCTTATGAACGAAGCACTATTATTACATTTTGTATACAAATATGTAGAATTACCTTATATCGAATATTATGATAGATTATGGACTTGTGTACAGTGAACTTTTATTAACAATTTATGTGGATGAATTAATGGAAGTACAATTAGATCTCATGTTTGATGTTATCATCGTTAAATGTGGTTTTGATACAAGAATATGTTATTTGGATACATTGATACATATTGTGTTATTTATTTTATATTATGTAAACTTTTTAGTCCAGTCATTTGGTTTTTCTACCTAGAATTTTTCAAGGGGGTTTGGGAAATTTACATCTTCATGGCTATCGATTTTAACCCTTTTCAAATTATCACTAATTCGGGCTTCAGATGTAGTATGTAAAATAATACCGTAAATAGTTAAAGAAAGATACTATAGAAATGGAGTAGGTACGTAGGTACACATTAATACCTTTCGTTTAACTCTCAAATATAATAAACTGTACGCCCTGTTAATTATTTGAAAAGAACAGAACAAAATAATATGTAACATAAAACACGATTCTAAAAACTTTCCTGGTAATTATTTTCTGAACACCAAATGACTGCACTAATACTGTACAAAGCGAACATGTTTTGTCACTTCTTGAAGTTTAGCAAGAACTTGTTTCGGTACGATTTTCAGTGGTTGTTGCACTGTTATTAACAATATAAAGTACAGGTTTAATTGTTTGAAAGCCATTTGTTTTATATTATTTTATAGAGCACCGCGCATATTGGACACCGTAAAAAAGCTTCATTTGTAAACTGCTGATAACTTGAGCTATCTACATCTACAAGGCGGGCGTGATCTTATTTCAATGTCAATTACTTACATATTAAGGTACATGTGTTGACTATAACAAATCACGTAACTGCCAGAATGGCGCGGATTCTTTTATTATTTATTGGAGCAAATATCTAAATATGGTAGATTTTGATGTTGTGCGGTGTTCAATTAATCAGAAACTGTCTTTTAAAAAGTGGTTTTACGATAAATTGCTTTAGTCGCCTCTAGTGCAACTAATTTAAAAAATAGATTTTACTTACACTTATTAATTTTATATAAAAAAAATAAGCTTTTACCTTCGAAATCATTGTAAATAAACCTTTCATATTATGTTGCAGTTTAGTTTTTTACTGGTAGCTGCTCTCCTAAATTAGTTTAAGTTTAGCAGTGCGTTTAGTCACGCGGGGTAGGTAGGTACTTACAAACTAATAATATTTAAAAGGCAGGAAACGTCCACCCTACTATATCCAATCACTACCATACTGATAAAAACTATAAGACTGTTAAAGATTTTACCTATAATTTGTCAATGGTTTTGTCGTAAAAAATGTGTGCAGGGCTTCCGCGACGTTGCGTTCAGAAAGTCTAGTGTGAGTAGTGAGTTTTGTAGTGTCGCTTCGCATCAATCGATCGAAAAGTAAACGTAATTTGAAACTACTTTTCGATCGAATGCGAAGCGATTGCTAAAACACACTAGGCTCTCAGATGCGATGCCAGCCTGTAAAGAGTCTGGATTTAGTTTAAACCAGGCACGAATGAGTCACAACCACCAACACCACGCTTTAAATCAAAAAATATGACTTACATATTTTAAAAATCGTAGCTTTATTTTATTTAAGTGGTCTAGTCACTCAGGTTCAAGTCTCTTTTTCCGGCCAATCTGAAAGCCACTAGGGTAGGCCTATATGTTTAGCAGTGCACGTTCTATGGCTGAAATGATGATGATGAATGAGTTAAAAGAGTAAGTACTATACATTTTAGAACTTTAATGATTAGGTCAAGTGATTCCGCTGCGTGGACTTGCCACATGATTCATATTGTAATTAAATGTTATTTACGGATTTTAGTTTGAAGCACTTAATTAATTTTCCGTTTCTTTTCGTTTGTAAAAAGCAAAGCAGCCGTAGGGTAAAAAATTATTGGGAAGTGTAAAAGTGCCATTATTGGCCTATTTACAAAGATTATTCATTTAGATTCTTTGGTTTTAGAGTAACTAATGGTCTTAAATGACTACGGGGCTGCAGGAGGGTATCGATCAGTTTTGTGCTGTTTTAACGGTTGGTGGATGTAAATCCTGTCTGAAATTGTCTATGGATGCTAGGTTTGGAAAGTTTAGTGTACTGTATGTGATCTCTTTTCATGCACAGAAAAGAGGCGAATTTAAAAAAAAATTGTTGGTTTTGGACTTTATGATGAGTACACATATAGGTAAGGTTCAAAATGTGGTGGCCATTATTTGGACACCCTTCTGCTAAGGGTTCACGTTAGATAGGCAAAATAAAAAGGCTATTGCCAACAACAATAATTTATTTACCCACACACAGGTATTACATACGACAAAACAGAATTAGGAGCTAGCACAGCACTTGAAAGTGAAAATAATGAGATAATAAATGACTACAAGACTTTTACCTTAAATAAGTTCTACTACATATATAATAATTAATTAATATTAATACGGAAGATGGATTTAAAAAATCTACACGTCCGACTATGTCAGGGCCAAATCGTCTTCTAGATTGGGCGCGGTTATACAGGATGGTGTGGTTAAGTATTTTTTTTACTCATACTCATGATTTCTTGTACTCTTTAAATATTTTTAAACTCCTGACCTAATATTCGTTTTCTCGTCCTACGGAAAGTGAAAAAATAAAACAACGAATTAGTCCTTCAATACGAAAATACATAGATGCTGTATGGATACCTCTTTATATTACCAGCCACCGTGTAGTTTCTATCTAGTTCATGCAGACGACCCTTTATTTGCGAAAATATATAAGGCCCGACGATCCTCTAAAGGTATGTATAACTTACATAAAAGTGAAAGATAAAATACTTCGTCCCCAACACGGTCGAACGTGAACATTTCTTTATGATTAGAGTGCCTAAAAATTAGGTTCCTTAGCGTATCTTCATCATTAGATTAAAAATACTGGAAAAACAGCAAATGACTACTAACCTAAACAAAAGCCAAGTAGAAGTATTCGACTGTGGTATTGCATTGACCTAATATATTTATTACACATTGACTATTAATCACTACTATCGACATACATAAATAGACAAAAAATAATATCACGATTGTTCATTTCTACAAAATGACATGCTACAATAGGACAATAATATTAACCATATTGATGTACACAGGGTTTTTGAAAAAATACTGACACCCTTAAAGAATAACCTTGGCTGATTCTGTATTCTGGTATTCAAATGCAAGAACTTCTTTAAGACCAACTTCGAAATCTCAAAAATAAGTAACTTTTCCTTAATTGAGGTATATTTATTTAATTTGTGACCTAAATATCTTTTACCTTCAACATCTTCTGTCAGGGAGATTTCCACTGTTTTGCCATGATGAACGTAGATGAATACAAATAAGTATGACAAAGATTCAACCCATGTTTTGATTTCCGGTGGAGAAACGGGAGACCATAATTAAGCTGGTAGTTTCCTTATAAGTACCTAATCAGTAGAAGACTGAAAATGAAAAAGTCGTCACTTTAGAAGTTGTCGAGCTGGTCGAACTCTACGGAGATGATAACATTTGTCGGTTAGTATTCCAGTGTTAGTGAGACAGACGGATAGAGCCGAATAAGCGGTATTCGTTGTGTGGATCAGGGCCTGACAGACATCTGATCAATCCATATAAAAGTTTGAACACCAAATGATTATTTCTGATGCTCCGAAGAGGGTAACGTTTATTCAATAACCCTGTATACTGCAGAATTTAAAACTAAAACAACAACCTACAACATTTTAACTAACTTTGTGACCAGTGATTGGTCTGTCAGTCAGATTTTAAAATGCGCCACAATATAATAATGGCTCGCATACATAAATACACAAAACTTATTTGGTAACAAAGATTCTAGTTTTGTACAAATTAAGTAGACAGGTAATTTAGGTGACAGACCTGACATATAAAACTGGTAAGTAAGTATAAATTATTATTATTTTATTTCGAGAACGCCGAATCTCGACGTAGGTACAGTACAGACCAATTTTCAATATTACGAGCTGTTAATTTATCAGTTCATTTAACATGAGACAAAAATACACATTTGACAATCACAAAATTGATAAAGAATTATTACAGGATAATGACTATAAAACAGATTTCAAGAACGTTAAAATTAAGATGTCGTTTAAATTAGGTAGGTAGTTTAAAGAAAGGCTTTTAAATACTGATATCGGGTAATAATAATCTTAAATACATATATAATAATGTGTAACGTAACTAATTGGTACATACTGTTTTATGACTAAATACTAAACAACATCAATGAATGGGAGGGGTACTTTATCAGCACATACTTATTTTTATAATTTCAACAGAACATATAATTACTATTATAGTAATGAAAAAATGGACTGTCATTTTTTTTTAACAATAATATAATACTAACAGATGATTTTTTGATTTTATCAATTACTTAATTTATATTTTGCATGTTTGGGTAAGTGTAATACACTGTAGACGCAACAGCACGACGAAGACAACACACATGTGAACAAATACATCATATAGGCGGGTATTCTCTACCATAAAATCTAAACTACCTATACAGATTTAAGTCGAATTCATCATATCGGTACCGAAGTTCAAAACACCTAACGCTAGCCGGCTATATTTAGATGAAGAGGAGCCGACCTCGCGCGAAGCCAAACAACAGCTAAATGTTTACAGGTCGTAGTTACATCCGATATAAAGTTAATATCTGGAACACCGGTCACCGTCGACCGGTATATTGCATAGGTACATAGCAAGAAGTTACTTATGCAGTATTTCGAGATATTACGCAAAAAAAAATACATATACCTACAACTATTATCCATAATACTTCGTTAAATGCCAGTTCAGATAATAAGATAAGTAGGTAAGTAATTAGAAGTATTATTGAGTGGAGTGGTTTTGTTTAGTTAGCACAAACATTTGAAATTTGGAAAAACGCGATTTTAAACAATACGTAGGATTTATTAGGAACTTAAATACCTCTTTGTAGAATGTAAGTTTCCTACTTCAATGTACTGTAGAATAACGTGCGGGTAATCAATATATTTCTATAAAATATCAAGGAATTCTCATATCTGTTGGCAGCCTTATTGGCACTTTACAGTAATAATAGTGGATTAGGTAATCAATTTTGCCCAGAAAAAATCTTTACCTAACCCAAGCTTCTCTTACAATCTTAGTAGTGTACCTACATATAAATATTTAAACATTTTTTGAAATATTAAATTTATGACCGATAGTACGTCTTTGAAACGGGAATGTACGAAGATTTTACAATTTATTATAAATATCCTCTTATCTTACGTTCATCAAAAACTTATTTAAATAAATGGTATTTTAAAAAAATAATTATGTTATCTGTTTTATATTTATAATATTTTAACAATATAATTTTCTATTACAATTGAACGAATATGATGCCTATTTGTATAATTAATGGATTCCATTCTCTGCAGCCACTTTCTAGATTTGTACCTTATATTAAAATTTAGTTCTTTTACTTTCACCAAATAAAAAAGAGAGAGAGACTGCATTCGAAAATGTTAATAAACACATTAAAATTTTCAAAAGTAATAAAATATGACGCAAGTAAACAATCGCGTATTGCGTAACGCCTTATTCTGAATACATATTACTTAGCTATGTGTAGTCTTTCTCTTTTTATTTACTCGAGAAAGAAATTTAGTAGCTTTCTGGAATCGAACATAATAAGCGTTATTTCATTAGATGGCACGGCAAAGGTGAAGGAAAATATGTATGGTATGCGTTTTCCACTTGCCGGCCGTCATGACGACGTTTAACACATATACATTTATCGTGGCGGCAGTCTAAGTCACCAATGCCGTGCCGTGTCTTCTAATGGAAAAGCGCCCAACATGTATTTAGTTTAGTTGAGTAGGTACCCATTAATTTAAGTGATCATTATTTTTAAATTTTAATGATCGGTTGTGGTTTTGTCGAATCACAATATTTTGATCTAAAATTGTTGTGTATTTTAATGTTTTTAAAAAATAAATGTATTACTTAATTAATATTTAAATATAAGGTGTCTTAAGTCTTATTCTGTAGTAATTTAATAAAAATAGTTTTACGATTACGAGATTGTAGTTAAAAAGGATTAGAACCGTGTGTAATAGAAAATAGTAAAAAAGAAGATTCAGGTCATTTTATAACTATTTTTAAAATATTTATGAAAGAAATTTGAGATGACTTAGAAACTGCGTAGGTACGCGTACCTAGGCACTACACGCGCATTTCTTCTGTATAGTGTGATGAATTGAAAGAGATCGTAATGCAAATCTTGTATGTTTTAAATTTGAAAAACAAACCGTCGAGGTAAAAATTAAAAAAAAAAAAAAAAAAAACTAGTACCATTATTAACGGTAAGTGGGCTTTCTTTTACATTCATAAATTTGTCCGCATGTATCGCAAAAAAATACGTAAATATTTACACTGCGAAAAGTAAACACAATAGTAATAATGAGTTACCCTTAAATGTGCTCTTAAATTTACATTACCATCACCTGAATAATAAATGAAATTATTATAATAATAAACATACTACATACATAATACTTACATAAAAACATTATCCAAGACTAGATTAACGATGATTAACAGTTGTGAGTTTCTTTCCTCTAAATGTCACTATGCAATAGGTAATAAAATTATTTTTATTAGTCATACACAATAGATAGATAGAAAGTACCTAAGACCTAAAAAGTCCAAATATTCATAATATATCTATTATTAGTAATGTTGTCATAATCATTATAATTAGTTAGGTACATCGTCGTGGTGACTAACATTGATGTACACAATTTAGCACATCAATACAACAACCGGTTTTTAACATTTTTATGTGAATAAATATTTTATTGACAATCGGAATAAAATAACGTATTTATATACATTTATAATCGACAAAGAAGAACACGCAAGAACGAACACGAATGGAATCACCGTACCAACCACCTTATATCATTAGGGTAAAATTTTACAGACATCAATCATTACGATAAGTAAATGAATTAATAATAATTACGCACCGTGGTCACTATAATATCATATTATCCAAAAAAGCGTTTGAAATATTTAAAGCATGATCAAAATTATCATATTAACGACGATTGCGGGTGGATATATTATTTACGGGCGCTAGTAGGCGCCGGGGCACGAGAAGCCGAGCGTTGCCTCTAGCGGGTCTGACCGCGCCTGGCTGCTTAAGGTCTGCCAAGTGGGAAGCGTATCCGTCGACTAACGTTGTTGCCATATTACTGTATTTCTTACTTATGCGACCTATAGCATATGTCTGTTTTGGAGATAACCCGCAGTTGTGGTACACAGTTATATCTTTCCCCGATCCATAAGCCGCATGCAATATAACACCTTGTTCAGTAATAAGACTATTTAAATGAGCTGCTTTGTGCCCTAACGGATCAGTGGAAAACCCATCTGAGAAGAAAACTAACCCATGCGGAAAGTTATGTTCAGCCAACCAAGATACTACCTTCCTTTGTTGCATATCTGGTCTTCCAGTTATATACAAAATAAGATATCCCAGGTCCTGCCAAAAACGAACAACATCAACTGCTCCTGCTCTCACTTTAGGATCACGACCAGTGACTGAAACGCTAGCCGTAAAAGAGCCATCAATACTGAAAACAACACATTCAGTTTGAGGAGGTACAACTGATAGATGGAAGTTGCAACTAGTATGATCACCTCTCACTACGACTCTGACTGGATATATTCCACAGGCAACACTTTGCTTTTCTGTTAAAGTGTACGAAATCCTTCCAGTTTTATCAGTGACCACAGTTGACAACATAGACCACTCCCCTGCAGGTGGATCTTTCATCATATAAATGTCGACTTTTTCTCCAGTTAGATTGATCATATCCAGAGGTCCATACATGAACCTAGCAATAAATGTTTGAGGGTTACCCTCTTTGACAATAACATCGTTAGCCCTATGATTGGCTGCTACGTTTTTCAGTTTCACAGAAGTTCTTTTTCTCATCCATTTTTCTCGTTCTTGATCAGGTTTAAACATAGTACATTCTTTATCATCTGCATGACTGTAGAGAGCTAAGTCAAAATGCCCTATCTGACGTAAAATAAAGGCTATCACATCAGAACTCTCCCAGTAACTAGCGTGAAATAAATGCGGTAAGGCGTTAGTAGGAAAGTTTGTCAAACCTTCTGGACAGTATAAGGCATAGTCAAGACGTTTGGAGCCCCACCATTTTTGCTGTAAAGCATTCATTGTAATCAACGGAATGTTATCGACTAAACCACTAACTGTGCTTTGAACTGACGCTTCAGATAGTCTTCTTAACACTGGTGTAGGAGGCATTTGTAACTGATCGCCGAATAATTGTGGATGACTTTGTATTAATTCCATCAGATGGTAAGGTTGTCCATTTCCTAAAGGATATTTTGCGTATCTAGCAACATTTATTGGTGGTAAATTGGTAAATCTTGCAGATAGTAAAGGTTCCAATCTTGCAGCAACTGGATCGGTGGAATGGAATAGATTAAATACCTGTTGGACAGGAGGCTTAACAATATCACGGGACTTATCATCTGATATTTTTCGTGATGCTAAAATCAGAGAGAGTGGACTGCCAAACGAGAAAAAATCACTGACTTCAAATTCAAACTTAATTTGATTGTCGCTCGTAGACGACGAACGACGTCTGGGCGTAGGAGCTTGCAGGTGAGATTTATTTAAGTAATGTTCTGTAGTATCGTTTGGAATCGTAATTTCAGTGTCCAAAATACTGTTTTCGCTATCATGACGAGATTGATACTGCAAAGTTCGGCAAAGCGAATCATATGCCAAAACGGAACCCATACTGTCACCGACGATGCAAATTTGTCCATTGAATCCCTTACCATCATCTGACCTAATAAATTCATTATAAACAGCATTAGCTGAATTTATTGTTTTTGTAACGGATTCCACATAGTCAGGAGAACTAGTAGAAATTAAAGGTATAGCACCAATAGGTATGAGATCATTTGTTAGAGATGGCGATTCAACAGTCGATGGCGAACAGTCAAAACTATAAGGGCTAAGTGTCGAAAGAATACCGAGAGCTTCCGTGCATACAGAAGGGCATGGCACTAATTTGATAATGACGTGTCCTACTAAAGTTGGATAATGTTGACGCATTACTGATTCGAAAGCACCTTTGAACGTTGTTACGTCTGATTTTTTTGCAGTCATATCAACATTAGCATCTAACACACTCCCAGCATGGAAAACTAGTATAAGCACAGTAGTTGCGCATGAATTATGTACAGGTGTTTCGGGACAACCGTCGATACTTTGGTGACTTTGCAAAGTCATCATCCTACGAGAACCTCTTTCGGATGTGACTCTTTTCAAAAATGTAGGATTAAATATACTATCATCTTGAGCATGTTCACCTTGAGTTGGAGAAATATCAATATCAGCTGCATCTAAAGAACACATTGAAGACCACTTGTTAAATGAAGTTTCACAATCATAAAATTCATCTTCGGATCCAGTTTCGGTTTCAGATTCTCTTACTATAGTCTCCATGCGCCAGTTTGAAACTTGCTGCTGCAAACTTTTTATTGATCCAGAAGAGGATGATCTTAAGTTAGTTTTAGAAGAATTCTTGTGCTCCGATGGAGGAGTGCCTTCAGGAGTTAAATGCTTAGCAATCCTCTTATCGTTATTTCTTTTAGGAGCTAATGGTGTTGGCATGTCTTCATTTTTCTCTAAGCTACTCATGGTTGCCGCAAGGGACTTTGAATTTTCTTCAGAAATGTCTTGTTCTTCGCCGGTATCGCCACCCATCTTCTTCTTCAAAGCGAGTTGGGTCTGACGTTCTATTTCACGTATATCTTCCATTGTCAACCCATGCCACTCATCTTGCCAAGCCCAGGCCTGTCTGTGAGCCCTAAGCATAGTTTTTCTCAAGGCAACATCATGAATAAATTTTTCTAATTTGGTTTGCATCCCCCAATAGCGAAATTCGACTTTGCATAGTTTATAGGCGCACATGAGACCTTTTCCATTTGGGAGTGGCTGTGACCTTCCTTGTACTTCTGCCCAGTAATCTTCTAGCCAAGTGTCAGTTAACGGACCTCTATTGCATTTTTGAGACACAAACAATGTAGGATCTTCTTCCTTTACATAATCACCACCATAAAGTTGATCTTTAACTACATCAATAACATCAACAATTCTATTTTTTAAATCACTTCCAGTTAGTTTGAAGACATTTTCTTGGTGACCATTATCAGCATAATAATAAGTTTCAATTTCCAGAGAAAATTTCTCAACAAATGGACAAGTGTATCTCGTTTTGGTATAGGGATAGGCATTCCAAGCTTCTTCAGAAACCGTTAAAGCTGACTTGGGAAGTAAACTTTTGAACCATCCTGGCAAGTGACTACCAACATGATAGATTTTTTGAGTATACTGACCTTTCCCTCCAGGCCCATCGTCATATGGCTCATTAATTAAAATTTCTACACCACTTCCTTCACCAGAACTTTCTTCCCTACTCTTTTTAGCGATCATATAAAGCTGAGCGATTCGATATTCCTCTACCGTCAAGGGCAAAGGTATTCGGTACTCTTTTATTAGCATCTTGGTTTTTGATTATGGTACATTCCTGAAACAAACAAAACAATACATTTACCTTGCTAAGATAATACACTTTTTTTATTGTTGCTGTTTTTTAATAGTCTTCATTTTTTAAATATCTTAGTGACGAAAAATTTCAACTTTTTAAATTTCAAAGAAAGCAGATGATTATTATTAAATGCTTTTCATGTTTTACTTAGAGTTTTATATTTCATATTCATTTATTGCGTCATAACTCATACATTGTGTGAGACCATACTTATGGACTCTGTAAGAGTATTGCATTCATGTTAAACAATAATATAGTAATCAATATGTAAATCATCATAATAATCAATTAAAAAAATAAAAGTATGTCTTGTCAAAATAATGCATACAATTAATTTTAAATAAAATTCAATCAAATAAAATCATTATGTCAATTTATATATTTTTTAAATCTAACTTAAAATAGTCGTATTTTTGTGTGGAGGGTAGACCAACTCTTTTTTTTCTGTCGCCAAGGAAATTGCAATAAAGATTTTAATCGAGAATACCTTTATGTTATAATAACATTTAGCTATAAAAAAAAAATTCAATTGTTTCGCAAATTTTACTTTATTTGTTTCGGCTTTTAAATAGTTTGGTAATTTATTAAAGACTCTAATAGCCATTGACAGAGGACCAGAATTCTTTCTTTTTACCTTTAATGATGTCAAGTTCACACTTGTATCGTCTGGTTTATGCCTTAAGCGCTGAACCCACGGAAGCGGCACCAGGAGCGGATTTGGATTTGCGTTTGTTTTGCCATAATTAGCATTAGTAGTAAAAGTTTTTTTTCATTACTATCTATCACCGAAGTGTTGCTTTGCTTCCTTGCAATTTGTATCATCATCATCATCATTCCAGCCATATAGGACGTCCACTGCTAATCATACGCCTCCCCCAATGACTTTCATTAAGGATTGCCAATACTCGCCACGCTTGACAGGCGGGTTGGCGAGCGCAGTTTTTTATAAGATTTAGGACGCAGACGCTGCTGCCCGTCTCGTGCTACAGGAATTAGTTGCCTTTTACAACACGCCTCCTGTTAGCGGTAGGGAAGTGTATTCTTTACGGCCGTCCCCACACGGCACTTTGTATGGAAAATGAAATATAGCCGTGATTGCAGTCAACCGGCCGCCGCTACCGCGCTGCTTTCCCGCAGTATGATCCCTGTGTTCCAGTGGGTCCGCTATCGGACCTCTTACCGCCTCAGTGGTTTCTACGCTTTATAGATCTATACTTAAAGATTGTTAACTAGACCTTATAAAGGATGAATGTACGAAATTTCACTAAACGAAAACTCAATTTAAATTTAACCAGCACGTACTTACCTACTTGAGAAACCATCCTGTATTTATTGTATGATGCTAGCTATATCTCTTCTAAACTGAGCCTTTAATAAATGTTTAAGGACCATGAAATCCATAAAACAGGTGTTATAAACGCGAAAGGCACATTGTGGCATGTAACGGTTTCACGGCAAAACTGCTGTAGCGATTTTGATGAAATTAGGTACAGGGAATGCTTGAACCCTAGCAAAATAACATAAAGCTATTTTAAATTCACTGCCTAACGTAGTAATATAATTAATGGAATAACAAGCCATTTTTTTACTTATTTTATAACAAAACACAGGTTTGAAATTTAATTATTAAATTTTTGCAAAAGATTATGTCTTGACTATCTTTTAAAGATAGATTTCAAATGAAATAATTAGTTGTCTTTTAGCTATTTGTGGCACAATAATTTGAGACTGACCTAATAACCAAATTCAGAAAAGATTCAATAAACTTTTTTTTTCACACCACCTGTACACTCTATCTGGTTCTATTGACCGCTTGGCTTAGTGGCACGATAAATCGCCTTGAATGTAAAGGGTCCCGGGTTTGATACCCGGTTCGGGTCAATTCAGATTTTTTATTTTTATTATCTTTGAAGATATCAACTAGCATACAGGATGGTTTTTTAAACATGTTTCTGAGGTATCTACTTTCATAATAAATGATGCAAGCTTTCATGTGCATCTGAATTCAGTAATCATTTTTTTACAATATCAACTTAAATTTAGTCATAAATTGTTAAAACTTATAGCCAAAATCTTATTATTATATATATATTATCTTATTATTATAACATTATTATTAGCATTGCCTCAAGATTGACTGCTAGTGGAATGATGTAAGTATAGCATTAAGTCCGTCAATTGTATAAGTACAATACTAAAAAAGGTAAGTCTGTGCAATAAATTTTAGGAAATTAAAATTTGTTTGTAAGTACACGAAGCTCAAAACAAGGATTGTTTAGGAAGAAAAGACAATGGAACTCTCAAAGACTATAATTTATGTAGATTTAATAACTTGCTGTTCATAATAATCATCCATCGTAATAACAATCTTAAATGACAAAAAAAAAGTAGCATCTATTCTGAAGTCTAAGGCCCACTTGCGCACATCAGGATTAGCAAGTTTAATCGTGAACTATCCACTAACACGGTATTAAATTTATAAATTGTCTTATTAATTTAATTATTATTATTATTGTTTAATCTTTTATTTCTTTTAATTTATTTCTTCTCTAAGACAAACAGATAATCTGGATTAAACAATGTTATAATCATGCCTAATGATTTTTATTAACATACTTAATCTAAAACCAAAAGGAGTACATAATTTGGCAAGCTAGCTTAATAATTCAAACCACTTTGGGCTGGTAGCTACAGCGGTCAATGAATAGGCTTGGCCATTCCGAGACATAATCCTGCCTGCTTATAAGTCAATGTTAATACTTTTGAGGGAATGAGTGATGTTGAGCTTTCTTTCAACCTTAATTTAGTAAATACTGAATAAATAAATAAACTTTTGCATTATTTATTAAATTTCCTATCTATAACTCATCTCATTGCCATTGAAATGTTGCTCTTTTACTGCACTTTTGGGTGATCATAAATATTAGCATACAGCTCAATGTGTGAAACATATTGTGTATTTAAAAAAGAGACAGGAAAATAAAATTATTTACCTACCTCGAATTATTATGGTCTGGTCTGGCTTGGCTTTTTTTCTACAATGAGTTAAAAGTAGACAATGTTTTATGCACGTAGTACCACCTAGTACATTTGAAATACCAGTAGGTACCTTTTATCATCATGAACTACCCATGTAGAATGTTCGAAGTAAATTTACTACAATTGCAATTTGTAGCAACAATAGGTACCTAGATACCGTTCTTCAATCTCCAAAATGAAGAAATTATTTTATTACTCATATCCTGGTTCGCACAGCTACTAGCTGGCTACCTTGAATGAAACCTTAGTAAATACGGGGCGTTTACAAAATAAATAAGAAAAGATGATAATTTACCTTGGATAGAACGTCAAGTAGAAATCTCACAACTCCATAGTTATCATTTTATGTTATTTTCACTTCATTTTATTTTCATCACAACATAAATCCACCACCTTTCTCGATTTTCAAAGGATGAACTTTGACATTTTAATCACGCGCAATGGAAAAATGTCCTAACTGCCATCATTCCTTTTGTAGAAAAAATTACTTTATTCTTCATGTGAAGGAAAATACGGAGTCACGGAGCTCGCTTTTTTGTAAAAGATTGCTTTATTTACGAAATCTATTTAAGAAATTATGTATCTTTAGCTACGAACTTATAGACTGAGCTATGTAAATAAATAGTGATGCGTGTTATGTACCCATCTATACGCCAGATCGTAGATTGGAACGCTGTTGATTCTGCGTACAGTGTACAAAGTTTTTATTGTCACTAAAATTAACACAATTTCATCCTTACCAGTCAAGAAATAAATACTACTTAGTATGAAAACGGACAGTTTTCAATGGGTGGATTGGGTGGCCGTAAATCGTATTTATAGTCCACACTTCTATTTTTGGGTATGTTGTGTACACCTTACAGTACTGAATAGTGGTATTATTTAAGTAGTTAAAACGTGAAAGCAACCTTTTTTCAAAGTAACTAAAAAACTTATGTAGGTATGTTTATAATAAGGTACCTAATTAGCATGCCAACAAATCGAGTAATATACTTAAATAAGACTATCAAGTAAGTACCTATTTAAATACAATACTCTCAAAACTGATCCAGTTATTTTTTTTTAAAGTACAGCTACTTATAGAGGTATAAAATAAACGACACATATTATGTAAATAACTAAATAGGTATGTTTTTTTGTTATTAGGGCTACTTATGTTTAGCAGTGGACGTCGTATGGCTGAAATGATGATATGACTACCTACCTACTGTAAGACACACAGATGACAGACAGTAGCAAAGTGTGTTCAAGCTAGCTACCTACTTACTGGGTTGTATTGTTGTGTAGTAGCGTAGTACTTATTGTAGGTGCGGGTTATGAATATATCTGCCTCTTTACAAGATGGACACGACCACGAGTAAAATCGATAACAGTCGTCGTTGTATTATAGTACTACTATTGTATTTACGGACAGTGTATATATCAGTACAGATAGTGCGATCCACTAAGATGCACCCCTCTCTTTTTCCTAATCGCTTAGAGTAAACATAAACAGGGTTACATTGCAAAGAGGTGCCAAATCTTTAGGAGTAGCTCTGAATCAGTAACATAATCGAACTTGAAATTCGAACAAAAAAAAAGTTTTTTTCATATTTAAATATTCCTATCCGCTGTTAAAATCGTACGAGTGGATAACGATTAAGACGACTTCTTTATATTGTACCTTAATTCTTATTTTTAAATTTGGCACCCCTTTGCAATGTAACCCTGTATACCTACAAATAATGTGCAACTCTCCGTTAGTGTTTTAGTTCTCTCGATACATACTATTATAAGTATTATAACCTATGAGTTTGAGTTTATACATAGGAAAATGTATTTGTATTTTTAATAAATTACAACAATCCCATGCTGAACTGCCAGTATTTGAACTTAAATTACATGTTAAGATGATTTTAATGAAAAAGGGTTATTACACCGTTAGTGATGATTACATAGATGATAAAAATGTGTGGATTTAGAACTGCTTAGCTTGCACCAAAGCTTGTAAAAATATTAATTTTAAATGAGGCTGACAACAGTGACCGAGTTTCTTGCGCTGCTTCTTCTCGGCACTAGCCCGAATCAAATTGTCCCGAAGCAGTGGTAGGGCAAAAAAATATATTATATTAAGAAATTTGTCAAAAAGCAATGATTTACAGCAGAAGTCAAGGAGAAAGTCCGAAAACCGAGTAAGTTACTACAACCCAAAGAAAAACTCGATATGGACAAACTATTTACATACTTACAAGTTTGTACGAAACCATTGGTGCGCGAGTCATTGCAGACTCGCACTTGGCCGGTTTTGTTGTCCATTAGCGACACTTCTCAACTAGTAGAATAAAATACCTACATGTATGTTGATCTGGGTTCAGTTCGATTCCGCGCCCGTTTATCATCAACACTGGCTTAGACAATACAGTGAGCGTCGAGTTCCCGTGTAAGAGTTATTATGACAATTTATAATCAAATGGAAGTACATTTCGTCATGTTAGTCGCTAACATAAAAAGTTGAGTACAAATATCTCAATTTTAGTTTCCACAAGCGGTGAAAATGGCCAACTGCCACACAACACCTGCATTGGGATTTGGGATGGGTAGGGAGTTAGGTATGGTCGTATAAAAGAAAAAAAAAACTTGTAACAAAAAAAGTGTTTTATTTACTTGGTAAATATAAAAAATACCTCATCAATAGGTAATATTAAAAGTGTACAAAATATTTTTTTTTATATTATATAACTTACTCTTAATAAATAATTAAATAAATCACTCTATTATTAAAATGAGTTGAATATTTCTCTATTATTTTAAAGGCACAAACATTTTACTTTTAATTCTGACTTGACTTTAGCATTGGGTAATTTCCTATCAGTCATATTAAAAATACAAAACAGCCTCGCTTGAACGGTCACATTATTTGACAATTTGTGTATGATTAACAGTGTCGGTTATTCAATATGGTGGAATTGGTTCTAACTGAATACTGGCTGAAAAAAAAACATAAAACAAAACAGACACTCCCAAAGTTTAACAGTGGGTGACACCCACTCTTGAAACCTCTGTCCAACTTAGTCATTTATGATTTCACATTAAATTATAGTTAGTTCACTGGTCGGCTGCTCTCAACGGCTGGATCCAGGGGTGTCATGACCACTATCCCCGTATTGGGCTGAGTCTAGGTCGTAGACTGATAATTTTTCTAAATAATTAAAAGAACATAGCCGAGTAAAATTAGCATCTAGATAACCCTATTGCGTTTTATTATCTTGCGTTGCATCGAGTCATGCCAGCGTGACAGAACAACCTTTACCATGCTGAAGAGTAAGGGCCGATTTTTCGATCGCAAGATAACTTTTATTTAACGAATAAAATTAACGGTTTATTAAAACTTATTCTTTACATAAAAGTTATCTGGCTATTGAAAAATCGGCTTTAAATGTATCAATCAATTTGTTAAAGAATTGATTCAGAAATAATCCCCATAAAATTGGCTATCACAACGATTCATTTACGTGCCTCAAAATAAAAATACATTTCTTTGCGCTAGCTATGTGCTCGAACGCAGTTTTTTTTGGTTACATTTATATTATACTACAATTTATTACTGTTCTTGATTATAATAAAATACTAATCTATATATTTTTTTAAACGCAATAAAATTTCGTTATTGTCGCTATATTGTTATAGTATACCTGAATTTATTTGAGCTGTGTGCTATGCTAATACTACATTCAAACTTCATACCGCAAATACCGCCTAACTAGATTGGTGCTGACACTCCACGCTCACAAAATCACCCATTCAAGTGGCAGTCATTCATAACTCACACCGCGAGAAGACAAAACAAAAAAATGATATTTTTATTTTAGATTGATTAGGGTATCGAATTGGAGCCTGTCCTGACTTGGTCCACCCTTAGCTGCCACTAATAAACAAAATCCCTACACCAATGATGAGCGTCTGTTTTGTTTGGCCTTACAACACGTCAACTTAACGGTAGCAATATAGCAGTAACTTCTGGTTATGAATATGGAGACAGGTCACAATATTCTATGATCACATGTGACGATTAATCGTAATGACAGCAAGATAACGGAGTCTCAACATTGATTGTTGTATAAGCATTCGGCAACCGCCGGTTACTAGCTCAGATTAAATTAAAATAAAAAAGTTTACCTTTACCATCGAAATAGCATCGTTTTACATATCACTTATCAAATAAAATCTTAATACATATAATAATAATTTAATTTTATTTTATTTTCCAAATAATATTTTTTTTAAAAATTGCTAAGTTGTAGTCTTTTCCTTGGTATTTGCTACAGTACATTAGAGAATATTGTTCAATTTCGTCTATCTACCAATGTAATGTTGATTCTGCTATAGATGCATCTCCAATCTAATCCATCACTTTATAGTGTTTAAAATATTTCGAGCAGAAACTAAAGGCTTAGCTTGGGAAATAAATAAGTATCTCAAATACCAAGGACTAGATTACTAGATGCCATCCCTGAAGATTATGTACTTTACATCTTAACCTGATAACTATCTTAAATTATGCCCAAAACATATTTAAGGCCTATACACACCGGATGCGTGCGACGCGTGCACGTCACGCAAGCGATTTATCGTCTCATACAGTTTCATACATTACTACAACGCAATGAAACGTGCTCGAAAACGTATCCGTTGCGTATAGGTCTTTAATAGTACCATTTGTAGTTAACTCAAATAAATACGTACATAAGTTAATTATGGTTTACAAATAAATTAATTAGACAAAATTTTAGTTATATCTTGGAATGATTTATGGAGTGCTTCAATGTATTGAGAACTATCGTTGTGCGGCTTGTAACTAGTCACAGCGGCACCTAGTTTATCAGGAAATGCAGAATATCTGGAACAATGCATACACATTAAAGTAATAGAATTTACATCTATATAAATACTAGCCCTACTTGCGAACTTCGTACCGCCTTCATATATTTTTTTCGTGAATTTTCTCAATGTTTTAATAGTTATTCTGCTATTCGGGAAGAAGACAAATTTAAAAAATCAAAGATCATAAAAATCTGTCCAGCCGTTCTCGACTTATAAATGGTGTAACTAACCCGACTTTGTTTTATTTATATAGATAGATAAAACAAAATCTGGTTAGTAGCACCATTTATAAGTCAAGAAAGAACGGCTGGACCGATTTTTATGATCATTGATTTGTTGGATTTGTCTCCGCCCCGAATAGCAGAACTACTAAAATAAAATAAAAAACTATTTTTTATTGTATCAAACCTTTTTTATGATTTCTGAGGCGGTACAAAGTTCGCTGGGTCAGCTAGTCAGCTAGTATTATATTATAAAAGAAACTTTGACAGTAAGAACATTAATTAGCATAAAATATTATTATCAAATTTTCTATTGCTATACAATTTATTTATATTATAATCTATATTATAATACATTAAGCAAAAACTATTTTAATTATTTATTCAGAAGTGTTAAATAAATAAATAAAAATATTGGACAACATTACATACAATGCTCTGATTCTATGGTATGTAGCTTAGGCACTTGTGTTACAGAAATCAGAAACAACGACTTTACACCCAGACACAGAACAATATACAGTGTGAGTCTTCATAAAGTGCACATATTGAAATATGGCATTCTATGCTTAATTTTATCGACGGAAAACATATTAAAAAAATCTAAAAAAAATCGCATTTTTTAAATGGATTTTTTTAAGTTTTTGTTCCCTACTGTGACCTTCGTGTAGATAAAACCTTGTTTCTTTCAAATTAATTAATTTGTAACAATTAATTAAACTTAAAAATGATCGGAGATGATCAGGCGTCCTCATAAAATTTAAATCCGTGAAAAAACTGCCCACAATACAGAAATAAAATGGGTTTTTGAGCAAAAATTTGCTTTTTTTAAATCATTCTTTTCAGTAATTGCTAAATTTCTTATTAAAACCTATGCTTTACCTACATGTTTTATAATTTTAAATTATTCTACTTCGTATTAGCTATCGAGAAGTAAAAATAACTTATTTTTAAGTTAATAAACACGCGTCAAATGAATTGTTAAAAAAGGGTTTAGTGCGTTGCCATGCCCTATTGTTTAGCAGGTAGAGACCCTTTTTTGGGAATTTAGATGTAAATACGCTCGGGTTGGGGTGCGGGGTCTTCCGGTCGGTCAAAGGACAAAAGAATCTTGAGTAAAAAAAAAAAAAAAAAATTGACAAAAAATTGCGATTTTTTTTAGAGTTTTTTAATATGTTTTCCGTCGATAAAATTAAGCATAGAATGCAGGGGCGTGCATTGGTTTCAGATAGGGGTAGGCTGGGTACATACACATTTCAAACCAGTGAACAACGAAAGCCTAAACCGTAATTCATATTGAGCGTTTAAATAAATGCTAGATACATTTATTTCTGGTATCACTGAAATTAAATTTAATCCTGTATTTTGTTCACTTATATCTACGTCACAGTAAGGACCGCGTCTTAATGCTTTTTAAATATAAATTGTACTCGTCCACATCTCGCGGTTTAGGAAATGTAAATACTAAATAAAAAACGCAATAAAATTGACATGTTCACGTAACAAGCGCCATCTTGGTAATTAGATTGGAATAAGTTAATAAATTGGTGGATTTTGCTAAAGCAGGGTAATGATTAGTTATGTGAAAAACTCAATAGATGGAGCTTTAAAAAATAAAATGATAAAAACTTTAATTTTACCTTTAGGATTTTCAACTAAATTATAAAGAGGTACTTCGAAATTCACATGGTATTGCATTGTTTAATAAATGATAATTTCTTACCCAGATGTCGATTTCTTTTTGCAAAATGGTGAATGGGGTCGTTGATTTATTTTACCACAACAAATATCAAAACAATGAATGGAATTAAAACAAGTCATTAATCTGATATCCGTAATGGCTATGTACGAAAAATCTGTTGATAATGTCTTGTTTTTGCAACTAACACAAATCCACATTTGATTGTCTTCGGATTGGCGCGTAATTTATTTAACCTAGAATTCGCATTAATACTTCACTTTGCAGTTTTTCCATTGAATAACACACAACCACACAACACTTAACCCCGAAAACAAAGATAGCTCTCAAAAAAGGTGTAAAGATCAGTAATACTATAATCTGATTTATCAAAACAGCCGCCGGCGGCAAACTATGAAACTAATGGAAAAAATTGCTGACGCAAACTTTGTATCAAAACAATGTCCTGCATTACCTTTCAAGGAACTGTAACCCTTTTTTATTATTTTCAAACGTTTCTATAAATATAATTACGATTTTATCATTTTAAATATTCATTTCAATATCTTGCACTGTCAAGTTTTAATAAAATACGACATATTTAAAGTGCAAATGATCGAAGTAGGCGAGCCTATATCCGGTTTATGCTGCTAATAAGGAATGTTCCTTCCGTCCGATTGTCATGTATGAAAAGGGTGTAATCTTTAATTTAGGCGACTTTAATTTTTTTTTAAATTCAGTTTGTTCACATATAAGCAGCGAGTATCTAAGTGTGAGTGAAAATTGAGTAAGTTGCGTGATACAGTAGGTGATCTCGCGGCAGCCTACATTGGTTAAATTGCACAGGAACGATCTAAGTTGCGCGCTTTAGTAAGGAATAAGTATAAGTAGACGACAAAATGGTTACAGAATATTTATTGTTTATTGTTGAATACGTAAATAATAATTATGTTTAGCTGTTCTGTCGGTTTTTATGAAGGTAGGCTCTGCATAACAGCCTATATGGGATGCACGCCCCTGATAGAATGCCATATTTCAATATGTGCACTTTATGAAGACTCACACTGTATAAAAGTTATTTTTTCTACATTGACCGACCGGGAATCGAACCTGCGACCGATATCGACATATATTTATTCGAAACAACACTTAATAAGAGGCAATTTTTATGTCTATAAATCACAATATTCTGCAAATCAATGGTTAAATTGCCGAAGTGGCGATGATCGAGCCTTATCCTTTAATATCAAGAGTATTCCTGTTACTTACCCAATTCCAAAGCCTTCTTTGACTACTGGCCCGAAGCCACCAGCCATGACACTGGGTGCGGACAATGTACTTGTACTCAATATGGATTTATTTAAGAAGTTATATTCATGAGAGTTATACACTTCGGGCACTGGTAAGCTATTGTCCTCGGCGATCTTCTTCAAAGCGAACATGTGTCGGTCGAAGCCCTGTCCCATGGCCGCCTCCTTGATTAACTGTGAGTGGGAAACTGAACACTCTTGCATTATGGCTCGAAGTTCATTTTTTGACATTTTGTTCAGGTGAAGGCTATCGCAAAATAGCTGGAACCAATAAATTATAAATAAATGTGCGCCGACCGGCCAGATAACACATACTAATAATAGCAATGATCGCAAAGTTAGAAGTAGGTAATTCTTGTGTTACCAAAGCTCTCTTCTCACCAAAGCCATTATACAGGCTGTTAAAGAAATTACGAGCCAAATTTTAAGGGGTGGTTCAAAATTGAGTTAAGAATACAGTAAAATATTCCTAAAATTAATTTTTATTTCGACTGAACCACCCCCGATTTATTTATTTAGGACAACCAACGCAATTCGTTTTTTGCTTAGGATTTGAGCCGACTAGGGCTGCAGCTAAAAATTTGCGCTGCAGTTGCTTGCAGCCATAGACATATAATAAATATAGACTCATCATCATTGAATGCCATCTTCTAATGAAGTTTGGAAAACAGTATGTGAAATTGTAAGTGGTCGCTGCTTAGGTCTTTGATTTCGCGGTAGCAGAGGCCGGTCCAATCTTTGATGTCGTCAACCCATTTGCGTCTTTGACGTCCTAGGGCTCTTTTCCTGGTATTTTTCTGTCAAGAATCAGTCTTGGGAATTCATACTGCGCACCTCTCTGCAAATGTCCGAAACAGGGAACTCTCCTTTTTTTAAATCGTGCACATGAGCTCCCTTAAACTAAAGTAAAACTTGTCCATGGAATCTTAAACATTTTCCGAGGAATCCACGTCTCAAATGCTTTTAACCGCTTGCAGATTTTCTTTTTCAGGACCAAAGTTTCACAGCCATATAAAAGTGTTGACCAACTTGGTACTAAATTAGTGATGTCCCCGATATTCATAACGTTTTTGTATAAAAAATCCTGGCCTGCCCACTCACTCACATGGTCTTTTGCTTATCTAGACGACATTTTAATTGTTTCCATGCAATGTTTGTGAGCATTTTTGTTATTCCCAAAAACTTTATGGAATTTACTCTTCACTTATTCATTTTTTATTTTAAATAAAGACTTTAACGTCTTCTCGTCCAAACTACCTCAGTGCCTGAAGACAAAAGTCTACAACCAGTGTGTGTTACCAGTGATGACATATGGAACTGAAACGTGGACTCTCACTATGGGCCTCATAAGAAAGCTCAAGGTTGCACAGCGTGCCATAGCATGCCATAGAAAGGGATATGCTCGGTGTTTCTTTGCGAGATCAGGAATAAGGAGATTCCTAAACGAACAAAAACGAACCGGCCAATCTGGAAGTCACTGGGGGAGGCCTATGTTCAGCAGTGGATGTCCTAAGGCTGAAATGATGATGACGATGATGAAAGACTTTAAGTATAAATTTTTAAGTGGCCGCCACCTATACCAGGCTTCATAGATTTTTGCCCATTATCTTCTGTCAATCTTGGGGTTATTAGGGTTTCGGCCTTTAAAAAGTTTCTCGAAACGTTTGATGTAGCCTGGCCCTCCGGTTCTGGCTTTAAAAAAGTAGAACATGAGCTCGTAGGGTTCTGCTTCTGACCACTTTCATCTGGCATCATCGCTAACAGTAGCTGAGTTTCCTGTGGCCACTTCCGATGCACCGGCAAAGCTTGCGGGAAATGTTTCCCTGCTTCGCAAAGTATCATCAGGCATAGTTTGGGTAGTCTCGCTTTGTTCGGGTTCCTCGACGGAGGGCCGACCCCTAAACCCTCCACCACCGATGGTTCGCATGCTGGAACGTCCAGCATCGGCTCCAGACGTGCCCCGGTGATCGCCCCCGGGAAGCGACCCTAAACGTTCAATCCAATTACTTATTACTCCATAAATGAGGGTTGCCATGGCCCTATTAGCTCAGAAGTTTTCATTATACGAGTGTCCCCTCCCCTCCCACGTGTGACTGGTGTTCGTCGCGGTCGTTAAAGGTTGGACTTTGGGAGGGATAGATGTTGTTACTATAATAATAACATGTAATAATAATAATACTATCCCCGCAGGGGCAAGCTGTAGGTGAGTGGCATCGAGCACATAGGATATGTGCTCGAGCAGCAATACGAACCATCTTTCTCAGAAGCTAGTAAGTGATTTTTCACTTACATTTAGTATGAAATGACAACTCCAGTCAACTCTCGCTCATACAAAAACAGTACAGATACAGATTAAACAATGGCAGATTTTTTTGTCGAACAAATTGTATGACATTTCTACTCTATATGCTATGTGCTCCATGGTGAGTGGCGACACCACGGACCCCGATCTTCCAGAGGGCCCGTATTTATTTGGCCTTCGCCTCTTGTGCTTGCCTTAACTGGCCGGCCGAGAGTGGAGTTGCAAAAGCAGAACCTGTCCAGGTTGGGAGTGTAAAATGTCATAACGCCGGGGGCCCGTCGACTGGTGCGTTTAGCACTGGGATCTTGCACCCCGTAGACTCACCTCTCTACAAACTTAGCCGTTTATACCAATGTTGCTACCCTGGCTACCTTCTGGTGGCTTTAATAAGGCGGCCCATTTAGTGAGCGGCGAGTCACCGTCTGCCCTGATTATCGAGTTAAGACATTTGATATGGCAGGCGTCCCGTTGTCTTATCAATATCCCGGCAACGAGTCCATCAAGTTCCTTTCCATAGACCCGGTATAGTTTTCTATTATATCTGCAATAGTCCTTGCACCTAGCGGGTGCTGTCTTTGACTGTATCTTCTCAACAGTACAGGCAGCGATAGTATCCGTTAGGTGTACATATCCCAACTCATTATCGTATCTCAAAGGGGCCTCTTCGTGTTGGATCTGTAATAATCTATACAGATTATTACAGATCCAACACGAAGATATACACGGGGGGATACCCCCACGAACGCCTTCCAAAAGGACCGGCCTACGTGCCGTGATTTCCCGTAGGAGAGATATAATAATACTATAATAGTAACAACATCTATCAAAACTACCTAGTGATTAGCTGTGTCATTAGTCACCCCATCGAAGGCGGATTTTATATATAATTTTATTTTGATTTTTGTTGTATGTATATAATTTTTTGGTTTAATTTTTATTTATAAATGTTAGTTTTTATTTCTGTTTCGTCTTGTGACTGGTTTTTATTTTAATTTTGTATTGTTGTGTGTGTCTAATAAAAACTTTCTCTCTCTTAATTTTTCTTGATAAAATATTATTTTAAAGAGTATGTTAAAATGTTTTTGATTCCTGTTGTCAAAATGGCGTTTGTTAACAAAAAAGATCTAGTGCCATGTGGCGGCTACAAAATTTGATACTTTATGATTGCTGGGAGTGAAACCGAGATCATCTCGCACTTTCCTTCTTGCTTGCAACTGTTATTGCTGCTGAGTATGATTTAATCTTACCTTAGTTTTTTCTGTACACGGTCGCATAGTTTCCGTCCTTCCATGTTTAAATGCGGAAGTGCTGCACGATTCGTAAGTTCCCACGTAATTTCCATGGAGTAGGTGGTAGGCCGCCTATAATGTTATTTCTTGATTGATTAAATGTTTCTGCACGCACGTGACGTCACAAGACAATAATACAATATACTATAATGAATCGTTAATGTTATTGAGTGTAGTTTGCGACTGTAAACGCAACGTGTAGGAGCCCCCACCACAACAAGGTAATTTTTACGTCTATCTAGCCAATAAATTACACATACCTAGTCTAAGATGTATAAGGGATTCTCATCTTAAGATATTTGTGACGAGGCAATGGATTAATATAGGCTGTTTGGTTAAAAAATATCACGCGTTTATTTAACAAGTCTACCAAGCTTAAATTCTCTGTAGAGGCGTTAGTGTATTGTGTTTGATAAAAAACAATAGTCTACAAAAAAACCAGGACAAAGATAGGGTGATTCGGACACTTTTTTTATGAATTAGACAACCTGACAATATTTTCTGGGACAGCTTGTATACATGAACGGTCCGAGAGCTAACAAGCCACACTTTGCAGGAAATAAAAAGACAGGTAAATGTAACTTTGTTAAATAAATACAGAAAGGTGGAAAGGTGAAAAGGTACGTGTGAACTTTGGATGAAAGAAAGTTCGTTATTATTGTGAAAGAGTGCAAAGATTGGTGTAAAATTATATAATAATGGACTTTGGATGTCGAAAACCTTGGTACGTACTTAGATAACCAATAATCTGTATCAGTGATTGTACATCTTTTCTGGCAAATAATCTATATTAAGTATTATTATTATTATAAAAAGAAATAAAATATGTCTAATTACCTGAAAACTAAGCTGCATAATACAGTCTGGGCTGACTTTGAACTTTTTACATGCTCCTTTGTTGAGCCCTTCATATAAAATATAATCAATACTCAATGACTCGTACCACTCAGTGTATTGCTTCTTAGCAGTTTCAATAAATTGCTTTGACTTATCGTCAAGATTAAAATCTGAAAAATCATCAAAATTCAAAAAGTTATTACACTGAAATGTATTGCAGACAGTATTTGCTTCAACCAAAAAGAAGTAAATCATTCATCAATCAATCAATACGCAGGTTCCCACCGCCAAGCATGTGGTCTGTAATCCGCAGATAGATTCCGAAGAATTCGGAGGAAGGTGGTCTCACCACCTTCGAACTGACGACCCTAATCTTTATAGCCAAAAAGTATCCAGTGTATGTATAAAGGGTGTTCCTGATCAAATCGAACAGACGCATGGTCAAAATGTTCGGGAACGAACCCCGCTATGCGCCTGATCGATTTCATACTTCAGATCCATATTTTAGGCCTAGGGACACCCAGTATATAGGGTGATTTTTTATTAGAGTTAAATACTTAAGGATTTCTATACACTCACGATAAAAACAACTTTACCCAATAAACTAGTTGTCTATCTCAACTTAATTTTGTTAGAATTTAGAGTGCGAAAAGTATTTCTTGACGTAAACGCGGACAGAAAACGTACACTAACAAAAATCCTACAAAAATATCAACTGTTGAGTTGTTATTTTCATAGGGTGTTGTTGGTTATCAACTGTTGGTTTGTTTTGCGAACGTAGATCTATGGTTTGTGGAAATAAAAATATTGTCTCAGCATAAACAGTGGTGTCAGTAATTTACTATTACAATGGAATTCACCTTACGGTCAAAGACTGCTCTACCTACTCTTTGGATTGTGAGCACTGAGCAATCTGCTAATTATAATTATCTTATCATTAATTCAACAATACAGACAGATTACGTACTTATGATTTTTACGTACTTCTTACTTGCTTACGTACTTAGAATACATGTTGAAGGGATTGTTTGATGATACTTTTTTTTTATTACGCCCGGCTTTTCCCACGGGGCAGAGACCACTCTCAAATACCTTCAACACATAAATCTACAGCCAAATTCAGCCAATCCAAGGAGTACTTGTCCTGTTGATAGTATTTAAATAATGTTTTTTAATTTTTTAAATCCTCTTAAATTAAATCTTCTTAAATCTTTTTCTCGTGTCGAAGGCAACTAAATATTTTTATGTGACCAATACTCTGCCACGCGGACAGCGTTTTCAATGGCGTGAAGTAAGTCTTGTCGTAAGCGTGCGGTCACGCGGGATAAGACAGAAGATGGGCCATTGTTCGGGGGGAAGGTATCGAAGCAATAAGACACTTCAATTACTTACTTTCGCTGATAAGCAAGAGGTGGTGCTGAAATTAAGTCGAAATCCAAAATTCTGTTACATTACTAATAATAAAATCCCTTTTTTGATTAAGCTGTTTGTTATTGAATGCCTATTTAAGGCGACGGGTAAGGCAAGTGACCTTGAGCATTTAACGTCGACTCGCGCGACTTTTATTACGTGACTAAGATAATACAAATGCTTCTCGCAGATTAAACATCCATCCGTTGCGCTCCTGTGCAAATAGATTATCATTGCGAGCAAAATATTCGCTCATGGAAAAGTAGGCGCTAAGAGTGAAATCCATTAAAAATCCTTATAATTCTTAATTTGTTGACTTATTTAAAAGATAAAAAAAAACCTAACCCAAAGACACGAATGTTATAAATAACTAAACCAACTCCGAAACTAAACAAAAACGTCGTTTAAAATATAAATGTGTACAAGTTCGCGATATTCGCGGTACTTTGAAATATTTTTTAGTGTTTATAAGAAATAATAACTAGTATTTGGATACCACAGGAAAAACTTTAACATATTATAAGTTACATGATATATTAATTTCCACATCCTATAACCAGTATTTACGCCAGAAAACTTGTGCAAAAACACCTCTTTTACATGTATTCTCCTTACCCTGCGCCTTAAAAGGATACCCAAAGATAGGGTTTATCTATCAATAAGTTACCGATAGTGTGTTTCGTTGTAAAAACCTTTTTGAATAAGGATAACTGCTTTTAATGCAAATACCGAAACAAATTAGGTTATTGGTAACTTAAATATTTAACAAATTACCAAATAATAGGTTTTAACCTATTGTCGTATCTCTTTTCTAAGCATTTTAGTGATTTATTTACCTGTCTAGGTATTTAAATTTATAGAAATTGGAAACAACGACGGTATACGTTTAATCAAAATGATAGATAGGGTTTGTGGCAACAAGTCTATGACATATCCAAATTAAAACCCCTTTAATGGTAAGCAGTTCCGGTTCTTATTTTATGTAAGTACTCTTATCTATTACTCGCCTATTAATCTAAGCCTTGGATTACAGACACAAGATAGATAGTACATTGGACTGTATTGTACTCTCTCCGATCTGTGCATCCAATTTACCCCTTGGACTTAATTGAGCTAAAATCACTATTAGTGTGCTTACGCACAAGATATAGACAATGTTGAGATAATGTCTCAATTCAGAACGAGTTCGAGCACGCTAAAATCGATTTTGGCATAATACAGAAAGCTCCATTTGTCTACTAAGGGTGCAATCCGAATAGGAAGTGCAAATAATTATGAAAGGCAAAGGCACACATTACAAGTACCTACTTAATTGTTTGTGAATCAACATGAACGAGTTATTAAGCATTCCAAAAACTTCTATCTAAAGAAATTATACTTCTAAGACTGGTCACAGTCCATTAACAACTTGATGCATGATTACGCTTCTAAACTCGTAAACATTCGTTTGTCCACGAGAGGGCGTGCGCCTTTCCACCGTCACACATACTTGAAGGCGCACACAGGCCACACGGGACAGCCACGAACGCCGCCACAAGTAGGGCCACTGACGACCACGTGCGGCGGATACAAACGATGCCACTTGCAAGCGTGCAGCGAGGCTTAGGTGCTACGCACTTCCTGTGGGGGTTGCTTGGCTTTCTATAATAACTTAAGTTGGTCAACATTTTATACAGTACTATGCTTTTGATGGGATACACAATACATTGATATTTACCTAATTTTTTAACACTTCTGTTGGTCTCCAATGGTTTTGTGTCTGGATGTACAAATGGTTTGGTTGTTGTTTCATTGTAGATGTCTTGGAAAAACCTCAAAACAGCTACACCATCTCCCCACGAGTGTTCAAAGTTTATGCCTGATACACCATCATTGGTTACAATAAGGCTAAAACATTTGTCAAACCATCTGGAAAGTTTTAATGATTAAAATAATTACAGTAATATTATCTAATTTAAAAACTAGACATCTAAACAAATCCTGTATATTACAAAATAAAAGTGATACCATTTAGCTACACCTTATTAATAAAAAAAATATTAACAAGCATTTTATTATTTATTCACTAACAGTGCTAATTAACAGATGTAGGTAATTAAAATCCTAATTAACTGCATGATCATTGACTGTCAACTGTTTTAAAAATATTTTAATAATATACAGATAATTGTAATAGCATACCTGTTCAAACCATCACCATGAAGATAGTGTTTCAATAGCTTATGTTTATCATCTTGTAATGTCTCATGATCCAGTATTAAATTAAATACAGCAGAGTCAATCTTATGAAGAGTGTCTTTATTTCCAATATTTTCTAAGTGAGTCCTTTGCTGGGCCCAGATGTCACGATTTTGACAAGTTAAAATGCCTAGTGGATGCTCAGCATGGGAGGTGTTGTCATTTAGGATTTGATGCAAGTTGCCTAATATCTCTCCAGGTTGTAGAAGATTTCCTGGAACAGTAGACACAAGATTTTAAGCACTTAATAGAAACCAATACTTTAAAAATCTACTAAATAGAGCGGCCAATCTAAAGCATTGTAATTTGTTAGTCATATTTATATTAACATGTTACCGTTGGTGTCTAGCACGTCAAATGCATAGAAATGACCATTTTTCTGTACAACCACATGTTTGCTATGTGGGTCCCTAAAGATTCTATCTTTTTCTGTTTGAGGTATGCGTGTAGCACCAAACAGCCCATCAAACTGGCTCATATCTAGAGGGTAGGCCTTAAATAAATATGCTCCATACCTATAATTAAAAAAAAAAAAACTGATCTATATTATTAGTGACAAACAATGGTATTTGTAAATATGCTCCTTACCTATTTTTCAAAACTGGTCTATATTATTAGCAGTGATCAGAGTAGACAGATTGATTTGATGTACTTTGGTAGTGCTAGCATAATATGGACATGCCTTTTTTTCTAAAACTGATACCAAGAAATTCTGGAATCCCGGAGGCATATCCATACTAACATCAATGTTTGAGATCATTGACCCCAAATCAATCTACCTACTCCGATCACTGATTTTTAGTCACAAACAATAGTATGTCAACTTAAAACAAAGACTTAAAATAAAAGAAAAGTTAATAAAGACAGACTTCTGTCTCTATGGACTAAAGTTAGTGAATTTAAACTGCATTTACTAGGTCCATGTACATTCTATTCAGAAGTTCTACCTACCAAGATATAGCTTCAGGCAACAATCCAGTTACAGTCCTAAACAAATCTGTGTTACTTTTTTTAGGATTCAGATGAAATATTTCAGGCTCCAAAATCTGCTCCCTTAGTGACATCATAAATCTTACAGCACTAATCAACATATTGGTAGCTCGTATCAACTGATTATTGTAAGCAGTTTTAATGTCATTTTGGTGCACAATCAATGGATTATAGTTAATAGGTAGGGGTGCACGATCACGCAAATACAAATCAAACCAATATTCTGATATATAACTCGTGTGTTTGTTTGCTTTATCCTTCGCCAAAAGTTTTTCTTGCAAAATCTTTGCATCTTTTAAAACAAACTCGCTGGTACGACGTTCTGCTCCGACAAATTGCTGATTTGTTAGTAAAGGTTTTAAAGCGTTCAAGTACCGTTCACCCGTTTTTTCTAACTCAGGAATAGGCAATCGCGGTAAAGACTTCTGAAAGTGCATTGTGGGAACTTTGCTCCTCTGCATGAATTGGTAATGAACATCAGCAACACTGTGTCTCGAATAATATTTCGAAAGTATTGTATGTCTCAAAGCCATATTTGTATTATTTAATACTTTGCTTGAAGTTATCATTTTTAAGTTATTACTATTACTTATTTTATCTAAAATAAATAAACAAATAAAAACTAATTACAAAAAGGAACTAAACAAATTAACAAAACTCGGTCAAAAACTCGTTCGCTCGCTTGACAAGTCTGAACTAGAGATGTGTCAACACGACTTACTAACTCGAGTTAACTCGAGTTGTGCTTATTTTGAGCTAACTCGAGTTAAATTCTCTCTAACTCGAGTTTGGGCTGTTTTTTTTCGAACAGACCTGTTGCTGGCGGCCTTTGAGGTAGACCTTGTCGAGCTTCACCAGGCAGTTGTGGCGCTGAAGGCGCACAGCCTAGGTCTGCCCCACTAGCGGTCGCCGCGACCCAGCCGAGTGTGAGACTTGTATATGACCGGGCCTTATACGGACCCTCGGACGTGATCGGGCCAGTGTCGAGTGCGTAAGGCAACCTACCAAGCGGCGAATCCGCTAGTGGTGGCAACGACAGGTCCGGGGCTGGCGTAACCGGCTGGACTGCTGTCGAGCTCCTTTCTAGCACCCCTCGATCTGTGGGTGAGTCGGACTGGGGCCTCAAGGGCGCCTCTGTAGGCTTGGCCCATAGAATATATATTAGGATAAACCCTTGTACCTCGGCTTGAGACGTCGTCCGTAGGGTGGACAGGAAAAAAACGGCCAGCCACGTGTGTGTCGGCCGAAATGAAATACGGGACACACTCGTCGGGGTGCGGTGATGCGAACTAGTAAGTTGTATAGTATTTGAAGTGCTTAAGGCGGTGTTGGCTGTTGTGATAACATGATGATCAAATCATCCAGGTCGTCCAGAACGTGCCGGGGCCAATGGAATCGGACAGCGACATCCTTCTGAAGTATATACGTGGTGGCTTTGACTACCAACGGGTTGGAGTTGTTTATCGCCTTATCAATAAAGCGCCGGGACGCTTCTTTCATATCGTGGACGATTGGGGGCATGCCGAAATATCAATGAAGATTCTGACGGCGTATATTTCTTTAGATTTTGTTCTGAATTATCTGAAGATCCTCTATTTTTTTGGCGGAAGAATTCAGAAGGTGGCACTTCAAAGTGGCCACGAGTAAAGTACACAGCGCGACTCGTTTGTTGGGCGCGCGCTCTCAAGCTGGTGACAAACTGCGAAGGACAGATATTGGTCTATCCTTCAGTCAACTTCCACCAGCAAAAGGATCGACCAATGGCAGCGTTTTCTTTACAATGTCAAGACGAGTCCGAAGCCTCATCCATCGCCATCGATCACCGGCTTAATACTTCCGTCATTGCATCGACCGAATGACACCGACGATGACACGAAGTTTCCCAATCATTTCAAACTATTTACTGGTCACAACATTATTGCAGATTTTTAAAATTTAAACGTTTTAGGCTTAAACTCGCGGTTGTCAGTTGTTATTGTTTGTTTCTTGTTAATAAGTACCTAATATTTTTTTATATTTATTATTTTAAATTTATATTAATAATTTAAATATTAGGGGTATAATTTAGGGTGCTTAGTACAACTAAACTAAGATAATAATAGTAATAACATTAATGAGAAAGATATAAATTATATAATGTAAACTATAAAAACCTTTTAATTTCAATCCTTCCTACGAAGTTTAGCAATGATAATTGTCCTAACAGAGAGGTGGATGGAAAACAAATAAATAAAAAGGTAATTTTTAACAAATCATACACTCAGTTTCTTCCTCCTAACTCGAGTTCAATTCGAGTTACCTGAATTTAAACTCGAATTAACTCGAGTCGTGTTTTTTTCGAGTTGGCACATCTCTAGTCTGAACTGTATGATGCACAGATTAATATATGGTCTGATGAACAACAAAGTGGAGTTAGTACTATAAAGCCGGTGACAGATGGCGGCGGACGCGGCTTCGGACTCGTTTTGACATTGAGGTCAAACGCTGCCATTGGTCGATCCTTTCGTCAACTTCGCCAGCCCTTCAGCAAGACTCCGCCCTTTCCTGTTCCGAAACTGGCGTCCGGCAGCCGTGTGTCACCGGTTTATGACGACGACAGATCACAGATTAGACAGAGTCGACTGAGAGACAGTTTCACAGATTTAAAAATAATTAGTTCATAGACATAAAAATAAACATAGACTGGCTGCTGTCAAATGAAATTCGTGCCGATTTGATTTTTAGCGCTGTCGACCTTAGTATTGAAACTTGGAACTAAATAAGTGATGTCCCCGAGTCGATACTCGTAACGTTTTTCGATTTTCATTGTTCTTTACAGTTACAGTTTGACTTTGGGTGATTGCCTAAAATATAAAAACCCGAAATTTCCTGTTACGGTAGAACTTAAGATGAAATGGTGCTAAAGAAAGTATGAGCCAAGTTTTAGGAAGTGGTTCAGAGTCGAGTCTAAAATGGAAGAAAATCGTACTTAAAAATCGATAGTTGATCAAAAACGATGCAATTGTGCACGCGCTATCATAACAAACGTTACATTAATGATTTTGATAGATTATGTTACTATAATAGTTAGTGGGTAGATAGACAATGGATTTTTTATCTACCCAGTAAACTCGGTTCGGTTCGTTTTTAAACCGACTTCAAAAAATGTTTTTTAAAAAATGTTTGTTACCTCAGACTCCGCCATTAATGAACTGATTTGAAAAATACTTTTCTCAATTGAAACAGTTTATCTCCAGATTGGTCCCATTTTTTTTCAAAATTCAATTCTGAAGATGGGTTCTATGAGGAATTGAGCGAATTCTTAAAATATTATAGGTATACATATAGTGATTTTAGTATATTGAACAACAAATCAAGCATTTGCATTCAGAAAGTATCATTTGCTGAGGTAGAACTGATACGTCCACTGCTAAACATTGACCATCATCCCTCATTGACTTCCAGATTGGCCGGTTGGAAGCTTATCACTTTTACATAACATTTTAAACTCAACGCTAATTAAGTGCACGCTTTGCGCGATTACTAATCACGTTTTTAGAAATACTTTTTGGCCTTACGTCTTTGGTGGGATTCGTTTTTTTACAGACTGAATGTTTTAGTATCCGAATTCGTTGTATAAATGATAAAATTCATTGAATTATTCAGCACGGGTGACAAAATTATCTTTGTTTTTTTTTAAATACTGGGTTTTACGGCTCTGGTTTTTAGACCTCACAAATAAAAATAATTAAATAACATGTAAATCCAAATACTCAGTGTCTCGTTTTGGTGCTCAAATACATCTTTTTCTAAGACTATCGAAATTTCAAAATAAAAACCAAAACATTGGTGTCTTCCGCCAGTGTTGCCAGTTTCATAGGTTATTTTTTATCGTGTGTTATCGCATCCCCAGTTAAGAAAATTATTGTACTTGTAACTACCGAATCTAGTAAAAGAACAGAATATACGGCTCAAAAGTTGAAATCTTGTTACTTGTTTACTTTTTAAAATTACAAGTTTTTGTTAACTAAATTACTGCAGTACTTACTGCACAAGCATCGAGCATATACCCTAAAGAGCATCAATACGAACATACTTTCTCCGAAACTAGTAAGTTATTTTTCACTTACACATAGTATGAAATGACAACTCCTATTAACTCTCGCTTAAATAAAAAAGTACAGATACAGATTGAAAAATGGCAGAAATTTTTACGCTAAGAGTCTATCCCTTTCGTAGTGCAAAGAAATTATATTTACTATCTTGCTGTCAGAGTCAGAGTTGTCCAATTAAAGGTAGAATGTATTCAAATACACAGATTAAATTTGTTTCATAAAATTATCTTTTACTTAACTGAGCAAAATGTCACGGAATCAGGGGCGTGCATCCCATATAGGCTATTATGCAGAGCCTACCTTCATAAAAAACTGACAGAACAGCTAACCATAATTATTAATTACGTATTCAACAATAAACAGTAAATATTCTGTAACCATTTTGTCGTCTACCTGTCCTTACTAAAGCGCGCAACTTAGATCGTTACTGTGCAATTTAACCAATGTTAGGCTGCCGCGAGATCGCCTACTGTTTCACGCAAACTTACTAAATTTTCACTCACAGCCTACCCTCATCTGAAACCAATGCACGCCCCTGTCACGGATTATCGTAGATTTATCGTGCGATACATTATTATTTTTTCTTTTGCATTACACTCAAAAATATCGTGAATCTAGCATACTTATCCCACGTCTGGCAGCACTGCTCTTCATGTATTCTACATTCAGGCGAATGACGCTTCGAATTGAAAAAAAAGTTTTGTCACTGTCTCCTTCGTCTCCAAAGAGTCTCCAAAGAGGAGTGCGCTCCTCTTTGGAGACTCGACGCGACAGAGACAAAAACTTTTTTGTTGCAGCGACAAAAGTCTGCCGTGTGGGGACGGCCGTAAAGAATACTCTTCCCCACTGCCAACAGGAGGCGTTTCGTAAGAGGCGACTAATTCCTGTAGCACGAGACGGGCAGCAGCGTCTGCATGCGAAATGTTATAAAAAACTGCGCTCGCCAACCCGCCTGCCAAGCGTGGCGAGTATTGGCAATCCCCCCCAACGAAAGCCATTGGGGGAGGCCTGTGTTCAGCAGTGGACGTCCATGGCTGAAATGATGATGATGATGACAAAAGTCTCCCGTGCGCGCACTCTCTTACAGTTGGTACATAGACAATGGTTTTTTTTTCTAGCTCTGTTCGAAACTTCGGACTTTAAAAAAAAATTTAGACTCATTTCTGAACCACAACCAAAAAATTTACAGCTAATCATTGCAGCCAGTCGTAAGCCTAGTATAAGTGTGTTTGAACGAAAGTTTGTTTCAAAATTATTGTCTAAATTTTAATCGTAACTAGATAAAGCTGGTGACAAACTGCGGCGGACGCAGCTCCGGACTCGTCTTGACATTGTGAGGTCAAGCGCTGCCATTGGTCTATCCTTCAGACAACTTCCGCCAGCCCAAGGATCGACCAATGGCAGCGTTTGACTTTACAATGTCAAGACGAGTCCAGAGCCGCGTCCGCCGCCATCTGTCACCGGTATAAGATTCCACGACACCAATATGTTTAATGTTTCTAGAAAAAAAAATTAAACCGTTATAAAATCATACACAACAAAATATATCATATTTATATCCAATTTCATATCGAAACGTCAAAGTATCACAGCAGTGTGTAATTACGAAAAATATACAGTTTTAGAAAATATATATTTAATAAAGTTTCAAAATCCGATATTTAATATCGATATATGGTTAAACCGATATTACCCACCGCTTTAAACGTCAAAATGAGTTCTGGGTTCAAACACTAGTGGCGCTTCAAATGGGCTTATGGTAAAACTACTAATCACAGATTAATTTAAACTAATTGCTGAAATTAGCTGCTGTCACAGAATACTTTAAAATATCTGCTGTCCTGTCACATTTGTACGGGTTCAAATTTCCCAATTTCCAAATTAAAATTAATTGAGAAAAGAAGAGGTTATTTATTCTGGTCCTGCAGTGTTAAATTAAAAACCGCCGCAATTGAATCAAAGAAATAGAAGCAAGTCGAAATAAAGCCGTTTTAATCCGGTGTATAATGAACGAACTTCCAGAAAACAGTAATAATGAGTCTGGAGATATTGAAACTATTGACTACTTGCGGGGAGTTAAATCCTCGACATGTTTGCTTCTTCCTACTACTCCGAGTCCCACACCACTGGATTTCAAGCATCCTTTATCTGAAGAAATGAGTGAACAACCATTTTTAGCCATCAATGACGATGGTAACATGGCGAATTCCCAAAATTCTGGTAAGTTTCCAAAACGCCAACTCTTGTTGCTTTGATGAATGGAATCTATTATAATTGTAGTTATCTTTTCATTAACCAATAATCGGCCTAATAGTTTTCAGTCGAGTACTAAATATGTAGGTATCAATGAAAATAAATACTTTTGGGTTCCTGATTTTTAATAGAGTAATTAGAAGACAATGAATTTTTGAAGGTCTTACGGTACCTAAGACCATCTCCACCACACTTGCTCACTGTCCTAAAAGTCATTCCACCAAGACTAATCTGGACAGACCAGATGGATATAGAGAACAAACTAAAAAGCATACATAAACAAGCAACAACAATACAGTGTTAAGTCTGTGTCTGACTTACGGTTGATACAATAATGAGGATAATGGGGATTTTTAAAATCCTTTTTAGATTTCAATGGTGTAGTCTCTGAAATTCACATGTTACATATCCTAAAAAAATAAGTATTTCCTGAGGGATGTGAAATAGAAGTCAAAATATAATATGATTATAATAGACTATTTTACTGTTTTTTGAAGTTGACTTTAATTGTTGGTAATATCCTAATGAGTTCAAAATTCTATTTTTGCCTGAAATGTATCTTAATGTTTAATGTTTTCAAAAGCTATATACATATCTTTGAAGTATCTATTCCAAAAAAAAAGAATCATCAAAATCGGTTTACATTTGTAGAAGATATTGGGTTACATAAATACAAGAACCATGAACCAAAACATTATCTGGGTATATATTTTATTATTTTCTCAAAAACTGCTGAATCAATTTCGATAAAAAATTATATCGGACCACCTCTAAAGTATAATCTAAGGAACCAAAAAAAAAAATTAAAATCGATTCAACCTACATGAAAAAAACCAGTCTAATTAATTAAGAACCATTCCTTTTTCGAAGTCGATATGAGTAAGGCCTTTGACTTTGTCTGCCATAAAACACTAATGACAAAACTCGACCGATATGGGATCCGTGGTCTAGCGTTTGATTGGATTAGGAGTTACCTTGATGATAGAATGCAGTTTGTGGAAATCTCAAGACTTGGTAGTAATCTTCATTGTACAGCACATAAATCAGATAATAAAGTAAATAGTTTCGGAGTACCTCAAGGCAGTATCTTGGGACCGGTCCTTTTCATAATATATGTTAATGATCTTCCAGAATGTACTAAATACCCATGCATCTTATTTGCTGATGACGTATCGCTTATCATACCTAAACAGCCTAATGTCCACTACGAAAGTGAGATAAATAATGAAATTGACAAAGTTGTGAATTGGCTAGAACGTAATCACTTGTGTGTAAACCTATCTAAAACTAAATACATTCAGTTCTATAATAGAAGTGGCAAATCTTTCAAATTTTCAATCAACTATCAAAACTTTCCTATTCTTGAAGCTCCAACTGCTAAGTTTCTCAAACTTGACATGGAAACATCATGTCGACACTGTATGCCAAAGATTAAATAGGTTCAGTTATGCCCTATTCCGCCTTGCGAAAGTAGCAGACCAGAAAACAGCACTGACTGCATATCATGGCTACGTGTGCTCTGTGCTGAGATATGGTCTTATAGTGTGGGGGAATTCAAGTGACTTAATTCGAGCTTTTATTGTTCAAAAGAGGTGTGTCAGGGCTATTTGTGGTGCTGGGCCATTGGATTCGTGCCGGCCATTGTTTAAACAGTTAAATATTCTGGATTTGGCATCAATGTACATTTTTGAGATTCTAATGTTTGTTAAAAAACATCCAGGATTGTTTGAAGTCAGGTGTGATTCATTCTTGACTCGGTATCCTGGACGATTTATTAGACCCCAATCAACCACCAAGTGTTTCTCAAAAAATTGCTATATTATGTGCATAAAGCTGTATAATCTACTGCCATGCCCGCTTAAAAATTTGCCAATAAGACTCTTCAGAAACAAATTGTTCAATATTTTAGTAGAAAATTGTTTTTATACCACTGAAGATTTTATAAAATACTGTTCCAAAGGGCACTTTAAATGTGTGGCCTGATAGTGTATCCTAATAATTATTGTTATATTGCATTATCTTATTCTATTGTTTTTTTTTTTTGTTAACTAATTGCCACCGATAATCTCTGACATTCTTGTATTTTTTGATTGACCCAACGTTAATTTTCCATGTATTTGACATTATATTGTATTGTGTTATATTGTTTTGACTTGTAAGCTACATTGTGATATTGAGTTACTGTATTTTTTATTGACATTTATTTGACTTATTCATATTAATTTGTGTTAGACACGATGACATTAGATTAGATTAAATAATTCAATTTTTGCCCACCGATAGATCGGTAAAACACGCTTGAACTCTATCGTAATATGTACTGTAAATATCTTTGTATGAATACCGTGTTTTAAGCAAATAAATATTTCATTCATTCATTCATTCATTCATTCATTCGGTTGAAAATATGATGGCAGCTATTTTGCTAACACTGGTTGGGTTCAATAAGTCATCTGCCATTAAATCGCTTAAACTTTGTAGCTTAATAGCCTAAGCTTTAAGCGTAACACACACAGAAGGCGTGAGCGGAACGGGTCGTTTCTCCGACGTGAGTTGCGCGGTTCGTCGTCTTCACACAGAGAACGGGTCGTGCGCGGAGCGGTTCGGCGGCGGTTTTGGAGCGATTCGAAGGCGCGGCTCCGGTTTGTGCTATGGTCAATAACGCATATAAAATATAAAGCTTCTTTAACACGATAACTTTTACATTTAGTCACTAAATGTTGATTTGCCACGGTCACCCATTCAATGGTCAGGTCAAAACCACGGTCCTATCACTCCCATCCTAGTATCCATACTTAAGGTTCTTTAACCACGGTCCACTTTTATGACATTGATATTTTGAGTGACGATTGTTAAGCAACCTAAAATTTGGACACTAAATGGATGGGTGACCGTGAATAAGCAACCTCAAGTTTGGTCAATAAATGGATGGGTGACCCTGGTTAAGCAACCTCAAGTTTGGCCACCAAATGGATGGGTGACCGTAGTTAAGCAATCTCAAGTTTGGCCTTTAAATGGATGGGTGACCGTGGTTAAGCAACCTCAACCTTGGACTAAATGGATGGGTGACCGTGGCTAAGCAGCCTCAGGTATAGCCCCAAAATGGATGGGTGACCGTAGTTAAGCAACCTCAAGCTTGGACACTAAATGGATGGGTGACCGTAGTTAAGCAACCATAAGTTTGGACACAAAATGGATGGGTGGCCGTGGTTAAGCAACCTCAAGTTTGGTCCCAAAATGGATGGGTGACCGAGGGTTACGTAACCTCAAATTTGAACACTAAATGGATGGGTGACCGTGGATAAGCAACGTCAAGTTTGGTCAATAAATGTATGGATGACTGTGGTTAATCAACCTCAAGTTTGGCCACTAAATGGATGGGTGGCCGTGGTTAAGCAACCTCAAGTTTTGAAATTAAATGGATGGGTGACCGTGGTTAAGCAACCTCAAGTGTGGACACTAAATGGATGGGTGACCGTAGTACAGCAACCTTGAGTTAAGTAGATTATTACCTAGTTCGTACAAACATTTTATTTCCTCACATAATTAATTACTTTTTTCATTCAAATCCATAGCGAAAAATGATAATGTTTTGTAAAATAACACAACAGTCGTAGTATACGCGCGGCACCCGTTCCGCGCACGACCCGCGCACGCTCTCTGTGTGAGCGCTTTGGTCTGAATGCGTGTATCACGACGAATGTAACGAACGCCGCACCCGCGCACCACCCGTCCGCCCGCCGCCTATCTGTGACGGCGGAAGGGCCGCGCGGGACCCGTTCCGCGCACGACCCGCTGCCGTTCCGCGCACGCTCGCTGTCTGTGGGCGCCCATTTAAACCTATGTTAATAGACCCGCCGTACTGCCGTCGTGACCCGTCGCCGTCCCGCGCACGCTCTCTGTGTGTGTTACGCTTTACTGTAGAGTACCTAACCATTGCAACTCACCCAATAAACTTGTTCTAACCTCCTAACAGTTTCGTTTTCTCTTAAGGGAGCCGTGATAAGTGATAATAATTCTGCAAGCTGCTGTCAATACGTTTTTATAAATTGTATTGTACTTAGTCCAAATTCAAAATATTACATTTGAATTTGGAATCTGTCATTTTTATATGATTGTTCATTGAATTTTCTTATTTTGGCGCCAATACATTGTACAATATTTTGCGATATTAAAATGGAGTGGGGTGATAAAGAGAACCAAATCGCTGTGATTGCATTACACAAAGTATGGAGACAAATGCAATTTTTAAAACTCTCCATAGGCTTGGTATTAGTAAAATGTTTGTGTACTGGGCTATTAATAGGTAGGTACAATGAGAGCTCCTCTGCTTGTGACAGAAAAAGACCTGGCCGTTCACGTAGTGTTCGTACGAAAAAGGTGGTCAAAGCAGTAAGGGAATGAATTCGAAGAAATCCTGTCCGAAAGCAAAAGATTTTATCTCAGGAGATGAAGATAGCACCTAGAACCATGTCGCGTATTTTAAAAGATGACTTAGGACTGGCAGCCTATAAGAGGACGTACTGGCAAAGATTTTTGACGCTGTGTCTATTGATACTAGATACCCAATACGCGCGCAAAATTAGAAGCAACTAAATTGAAGCCGCAGCAGTCTCCAAACGCCTGACAACTCCATAGTGTTAAATGTCAATCCGCCCGGAACGCGTCTCTTGGAAAAAAAAAAAAAACATGAGATGTGCTATTAAATGGTGTCAATGCACATTGGATAAATATAAAAACTGTGATAACTTCACTTTTCACTTACAAGCTATCAATATTATTTAATATTTCGACCATAAAAGCTAAATTATTTGCTATAGGTATATTTTACATTTTGGAAAAGTATTTTACATTTTTTTTTACATTATTGTCCCTATTGATTAATTTTAAAAGTACTAACTGATATTTTTGTCTGTGATAAGTAAGTGCAGTGTAATTTAAATATTATACATACTTGAAACTGTATTAGTTTAAAGTTGAAAAGCTTAAATGAACATCACTTGTTAAAATCAAAACATTCACATCTTTTTGTTTTAAGGATTCCACAACAGTAAAATAGTAAAAAAATATTTACGTCGTGCACATGACAATCAAGATGTAGGCATTGTTTTATTTAATTTTCCCCAAGTTTGGGGAGAACTACTATTATGAGCAACCCTCTTATATAGTGGTGTGCATGTGTCTCTGTGTAAACGAACTGTAAAGTTGCTTCAAATTTAGAATCGGCGTAGGTACCTATTTATCCTTCTATGGTATTCTATGCGTACTGGTCATTTCTTAATTGATAATTTAAAAAAGAATAGGGTGGTAAAATCGAAACAACTACTGAAGCAAAGGCAGGTCACAAAAATTTATTGTTTCCGGACGAGTTTTTTTTTACAATTGAGCAACATTTTAACAAACAAAATGACCGTTTTTATGCTTAAAGCTCTAAGGAAGCTTCCCAATTAGTCGACAGAGTGCAACGTGTTCACTATCCGACTTCAGTGATGGTTTGGTGGGGTATTAGCTATGAAGGAGTGACTGAGCCATACTTTTGTGAAAAAGGTATCAAAACATCGGCACAAGTGTATCAAGATACCATTCTTGAGAAGGTAGGAAGGAACCCCTTAACAACTACACCATTTTCAATAACCAATTGCTGTAGGGAGCAAGACTCGGTGCCGGGTCATAAAGCTTTAATAATAAGGTTGAAAACGAACGTTTCGGACTTTATCAGAGCTGAAGACTGGCCGTCGTCTAGTCCCGATCCTAATCCGCTGGATTATGATTTATGATCAGTTTTAGAGAGTACGGCTTGCTCTAAACGCCATGATAATTTGGTGTCCCTAAAACAAACCGTACGATTGGCAGTGAAGAATTTTCCCATGGAAAGAGTGCGTGCTTCTATTGATAACAGGCCTCAACGTTTAAAGGACTGTATTGCAGCCAATGGAGACCACTTCGAATAAGCTTTTAATATTATAAATTGTTTTATATTTATATGTATTAAACTAACACACTGTAAAAGTAATAAATGTAATTTGCAATAGATTTTTTTTCTTCTTTGTTTCAGTATTTATGGCAAGACTAGGTATAATACTAATTCCAATAAAATATGGGTTGGGTACCGTAATTTTTATGATAACTTAATATTTTGTTACCCTTTGATGCTCGTGTCATGTCGTTGATGTCACGTTATCGCAGGCCAACAAGGTTACTGAATAAATAAGATCCTAAATGGGTCCTGAAATCCATCTAACTTGTGCAATTGAGAGTGCCTATATACCTCAAAAATTACGGTTTTTCTGTACCTGGTCACTACAGCAGCCAGCTTAAGTGTAGCCGGGCAACTAAGCGCGGAGGCAAACCCCGACATGCTGCGTAGCATGCGTGGGTGCTTGTTGCCGAACTTGCCGACATGATTTCTTTTCATTAAAATCGTCAGGCTGTGGTGGCGGGCTATGGTGTGTAGAGCGCATTATAACACTCAACGAGCTATCCTGTCTGATTTTGAAAACGACTTAGTTATTAGGGTTTACACAGAGTGCCATTACGATGGCATACCCTAACGATGCAACGATATTATAACGTTGGTGCTTTGTCTATAACTACTTATTCTTCGCCGTCTGTCTTGCCTCTAACTAAAGGATATAAACTAAATAATTATTTAGTACTGGTTAAATTTTATATCATATTAAAACTTAATTTCGTAGTAAAACTCAAATTTTACGGTTTCTGAACGCAACCTTTAGTATATATTTTTTCGGTTGGCAGCATTGGTTGTCAATGCTTGCGTTTAGTCAGTCGCTGTAGAATCTACTTGGCATCTTGGCATCTGAAGAGTAATATTCTGAAAACGTCAAAGTTTTTAAATTAAGTTGATTATTACATAAAATTAAATACCCTAGTTTTTCTGTGTCAAAGTCGCCCTAAATATATAAAAACCTTAATAAACCCTTAACCCATTTTTCGTTGTATTCCTTACAGGGGATTCTTTCGATTTCCTTTAAAAAACAAGGGGAATTAAAGTACCCCGACCATCGTTTAACTTTGATCACCTAAATTTTTATTTTCTACAAATATAATAATAAAACATATTTTATTGTCTAATTGGATAGTTTAAACAAAAACCGATATTATATTTTTTTTTTCTTCATATTTTTGGCTGTTAAATTGATTGAATTGATCAGTCACCCCTTTCCACGGTACCTACTTATTTTGTATTTTCAACAAAATAACTGTAATTATAATAATTGTTGATATCCTAACAAAAACGATGTTTAAATATGAAACTTGTTTTCTCTATCGTAATTTCATATCATCAACTCTAACTAAAGTATATGGGTTGCACCAAGTATTCTATTTTAAAAAGAAAAAAATATTTATGTGTAATAGTAGTACCCTTGGTGCAAGACTCCGACTCCGAATACTCCAAATCATACTTAACTTAGTTTACCACTCACCAAAATGTGCTCGGTAGTAGTGGTGGTTATGTAAGGTGTTTTAAAAGCATACTTTTTTATCATCGATTACATCTGAGTCTCACAAGCGATTTCTAACATGTGATAGCATAGAAAAAAATATCAGGATCAATCTCACCTACACTTACGTCACCTGACCGAACGATGAATGAAACTGAGGTAGGAGAGCTTTGCGCGAGTTTTTTTTTTACTGCTACAGATTCTTACAAAGAAGGTTCTGCATATTTTATTTACGGTTTAGTAGTAGTACTTCTACTTTATCGTCCATCACACACTCGGCATCAATGATGCTCCATTGAGTTAAAAAAGCTAAACATAAAAGTTTGTTTGTAATGTCTGTAATTGTCGTATCCGCAAACTAATCTAATATAAGATTGCGTTTACAACCGTAACTCTATAGTTACGGTTGCAAACGCAGTGCAAATCAGTCCACCCTGTGGGAGGCCTATCCAGATGTCAACCAGATGATATATCAGATATATTACTAAAGCTATATTTTATTTATTTCCAGATGCTTCTGCAGGTGATTCCAGTTCGTCTGCAGATTCTAACTCTGTCGTCCAAGATCCTGTCAGTGCCCAATTGATTAATAATATCAGCATGTTGGACTATCAAACATTGAGTAAAAATGGAGACCTCATTTTGGGACCGGTGAGTTTAAAAACAATAACACACTTCTCTTAATAATTTGCTAAAGCTTTAGCTTTAGATAATTACTCGCATCATTTTTTGTTAGTTTCAGGCTGAGGATGGAAAATTAAACGGAAATCTCAATGTCAACAATCGAAAACTACCTGATTTTGTAAATTGGAATTGGGCAGTAATTAGAAAAATATTATTATGGGTAGTTCTATCAGGACTTGTGGCTTGTTTAGGTGCAATTATTGCTATGGTTGTAACAATTCCTAAAGAATGCAATCCTGACTTACCTTGGTACCATGGCAAGGTGTTTTACGAAGTATTTCCTGCCAGTTTCAAAGATTCAAACAATGATGGTACTGGAGACTTAAAGGGTATAGTAAAAAAACTTGATTACATTCAAAGTCTAGGTGTTTCAGCTATCCGTCTTAACTATATTTTTACTGCTGAAAACTATCCAGTACAATACTATAATGTAACATCTTCAGTTCAGCTTGCAAGAAGCATTGGTACATACAAAGATTTCGAAGATCTAGCAGAAGCAGTACATAGCCGAAACATGTGTTTAATTCTTGATCTGCCAGTCAATTCATTGGTCCCTCCCGGTACACCATACAATTATTCAATTGATAAAAGTTTAGATGAAACATCTCATGCTCTTGCATTTTGGGCTCTAAATCAGACTGTTGATGGTTTTTATCTAAAGAATCTTGAGAACTTTGTTGATGATGTTAATTTTGGAAAATCATTACAGTTTTGGAAGTTTATCATAGGTGCTGAGAAAATTCTTATTGCTAGTGAGAAGGCTTACGAAAAGGCCAAAGGTGAATCTCTTAGAGTTATGATGTCGAGAATTGACTTAATTGATGTACATTTAGACATGCAAAATGGTATCAATGGGTTGAAAAGCCGTATAGATAAAGTTATTTCTGGGACTCTCTGGGCAAAGCCACATTATCCTTGGGTTCATTGGAATGTTGGAGATATAGGAAGTGAGAGGATTTCTAATAAGCATGTGAACAACACCTTGGCTCTCATTGCTCTTGAATTGGTTTTACCAGGCACAGTTAGTATATTTTATGGAGATGAGATAGGATTATCAGGGTTATCTAATGACACTATTGAAGTAGATTTTCATGAACATAAAGATATTCATAATTTGGTGCCAATGAAATTTTCAAATAACGAGAAAGTTGAAAATAATGTTATTTTGCCATGGAATTCAGAATCCACTTCTACACCTAAGTATCACTTCCTAGATGTTGTCAAAACATTTACGGATGTAAGGTTACACACACCGACAATTTATTTAAGGTCTATTTATAAGGATGGCAATATCCTTAAAAATATGGAAATTCGTAAAACTGATGAAAATCTAGTAGTAATTGAGCGTTGGTACCCTCGTAGAAATACTTGTGTCTTTGTCGGAAATCTCGGGAGTATCTCCGTAACGACTGATTTATCTTCCATGTTCTATGGAGGGACTGTAGTCGCTGGTACCAATGCTTCTTTGATTGGCCAAGTACTGTATTTCGATCAGGTAACATTTCCACCGAATTCTGCCATTGTATTGAAATTAGAAAAGTAAATGTAGGTATTAATTGGTTGTTAATTTTTTTGAATCTCTATTTTGAATCAGTATTGATGAATCGATCTTACTCATATTATTACTATTGTTTTTAAAATGTTGTTTGTTAGTAGTTATTTAGGTACTTAATTATATGTAGCAAATGTTTTTAACTACCTATATTTGGTTTAGATAAGCAACTCGTTTTTTTATAATCTCATAGTAATTTTTAATGCCTAATGTTCTTTTTTATATTTTATAAACGCATTACGTAGGTAATAAGTATTAATTGTAACCAAAGAATGAGTTTGCCTTATTTTTTTTCCAAGGAAATAAAAAAACATTAAATTAATCCCTTTTTTTATACATACCAAAGATTTTAATAGGGGAATTAATAGGGGGGAATGAAACTTATAAAAAAGTCAAAACATTTGAAATTCATATATTTACAAAAATATACATTTGTACACATTGGAAACAAATAATTATGTACTTAGTATGTATGACATTATTATGTACACAATGAAAATGGATTAATAAATAGTTGTTGATATTTAATTTTAATTGGATTAATTTATTTTAACCAATGGCTCCTGAATATATTTCTAGGTACTACTACACTATAGCTTGACCGCTGTATACGCGACCATCAGAGAGCAGGGGAGGACGATCAAAAGCATAGGTATGCCTATTAGAAATAGGCTAGTTTAAAAAAAAAAAACTAATTAGTCCGTCAGTTGGATTAACAGAAAATATTGGACACGTATTTTTTCTTTTCTCAATCAAACAAAAAATGATGAAGATATAGCCCTTTAAAGTTCCGCGTGACGTCACGCCTTGCGACACTTTTTGGCGAGGCGTGACGTCACGTGCTCACTTTGATGCGCTTTATCTTCGTCATTTTTTGTTTGATTAGCAAAAGACAAAATAGGGGGACCAATATTTTTTGATAATCTAACTGACGGACTAAATAGAATAATCTATTTTGACCCAGGAAACTAGCCTATTGTACAAGTACGATGCCGAACAACCAGTCCATACATAGCCCGTTTTCGACCCTGCCACTGATGCCAGTAGAGTTAAATTATTATTTGGATTCCGACTCGTAATGAGTGAGACCATGAGAGTTGCGTTTACGGCGGTCAAACTATTAGCAAAATAAAATGAAATTGGCGAGAGAATAGGTACAATATAAATAACACTTTTCAACAAATCGTTATTTTAAGGTTAACATCATTTTTATCATTATCACATAGTGAAAGGATAAATAAAAATGTGATGGTCTTATAATGTATATTTAAATAAATGGAAAAACAAGTCAGTGTGTAACTATAATCTTTTTTACTCGTAGTGATACGTGTAAAAAAGATAATAAATGTAAAAGATAATTGATTTATGTATTGAAGAGCATTTGATTTGTGAACATTGAACACTTTTTTCAAACGCCCGCGGCCCGCGCCATGATTAAAACTTGTTTTTGGAATTAAACTTTTAAATTTTTTGCATTGACAATAATGCTAGTTTATTTTATCAAGGAAAATATTTTTTCAACTGCCTCTGGTGGGATTCGAACCCACGACCTTTGGCTATCCGGGCGACTGCTCTTCCAACTGCGCTACGGAGGACATAGTAATGAATTTCTTCAATTGTTTATAGCTGTTAGTAAGCATTGTTTCACCAATGTCTTGGATCATGCCCACAAACAGCGGAACATATTTCGAGTAGAAATATTTTCCTTGTTTTGGAATGTTTAAAAATTAAATACAATATTTTGTTACGTAATCCAAAAGCAAACATTGAAGCGGATCGGGTCCCTGATTCAGAACCGTTCGATATGATTTAAAATTAGTGTCACGTGATTTACCGGTTGTCAAATCGTTATCGAAGAGTTCTGAATCGGGGGCCGGATACGAGATTTGTCTTAAAAATTTTGAGTACCTTCTAAATTGAAATTTGCACCGTTTTTAGGCCCACGCACACAGCTAGAGCATAAGGCTGCGCTGTTGTTGTGACGCAGACTATACCACCCAGCTGAATTGAATTGGCATTATCTAGAGCCTAAATAGGGGTCAAGTTGCCTGAATAAGTTTCATTGAGGTAACGCGCGGTGTCAAAATTTTGTATCATGGCAATGTTATATCTAAATTATTATCTGCTCAGCTGGTTGGTTGGCTGTCTCGGATTACTTACGTTAACTTTATTAAATTATTTTGCTTTACAAGTAGGTACTAGGTGTACCGCTTGAAATTATTTTACCATCAACATTAGTTATTATTAACCATAATATTAATTTTTGAAATAAAAAAGCTAAGTTTTGTTTTTCTGATACATTGACTGTGATTTTTTACTGTGTAAGTTTGGATAACGTATCTCACTAAAAACTTAAAAAGCGAGGAATTTGATCCCTTTCTAAAATCATTAATTCTATATTTTATTAAAATGACAAAAGTAAAACCAAATTTATGTATTTCAGTCTTAAAAATATTACACGTTTGCTATTTACTAAATAACTTTGTGTAGGTAAGAACTTAGCTATTACCTATCATATTAATTTATTCAAGCTAGCTAGATTTTCAGATAGGATTCAAGGCATTATTATTAGAAAACTACTAATTCAAATGTATTTATATGTACAGTACCTACTCTGCTGTTTAAAGAGACATAAGAAAACAACGGGCACTGAGTAAATATAATCATTTTAAGGTTTTAAAAAAAGGAGTCTCAGTACAACATCTAACTAGCCAATGTAGTAGATATATTGGTATGTCTGTATATGACAACGCACACCATACGCGGTTTGAACCTGCGGCACGCCGCGTTAGAAAGTAGTGCTCCTAAGTACTGCAATAAGTATTATTTATGTTTGTTATATCTCGTGTGTTTTTATTTACTAGTATCCTGTTAATTTGTGAATATTAACGTACTAAAATTTTGTGTGATTTCAATACAATACTTAATGTAGGTATCGCAAATACATTTACGTATTTATAGGTCCTGTACATATTAAATCAATTTAAATGTAATGAGACATGCATACAACTGCGTGTACTGTGGAATTATTATTAGGTAAGTACTTGTAACAGTTCGGTAAATTATTTAAATTTATCTAGTAAAGTATTAGGCATACTTATTGCATTTCAGTCTTTTAATACATTGTAAATTCGGTGGATAAAAGCTCATAGCATTTTAGAAGGATTCACAAGTTTGTCCTAATGGTTAACAATTTATTAATCGTGATGTCATGAGCTGGGTTGTGTTTTCTTAGTTTTAATTATACTTGGATGCATTACATAGGTATTAGACATAGCTCTAGGGGTGTGATTATCAGAACTTGGTAAAGCTGGAAGTTTGTCCGTAGGATTTCTCACTAGTATCTTTTTCTGAGACCCTATGGTAGTTCTTACATTACACTCCTGTTTCTTACGATCTAAGCTGTCGGTGGTGTTTTGAACGGACTTTGCACACTTTCGTTCACTTTCACAGTCACTGCCTGTCTGTTTACTTAACTTTGGAGCACCAAACGCTTTAGTTTGTTTTAACAGCGATCGATCATTACACAATGCGGCTATAAGAGGCAAGTCGAGATTCTTGCTTTTTTCTCGAAGGGTTTTGATGTCTAAATCACAGTTCGAGTCTTTATTTTTACTTACACTAACATCACTAACATTTTTACTATGAGGAATTTCTTTCAGGTATGTAGGAAGCTTCTTCTTATGTTCATATGGTGGAGGTGGAGGGGGTGGCATGCGTCTCATTTTGACCGGAGGTGGTTCTCTGAGATTCAGTATGTTTTCATCAGATTTTGTCCTTGAGAAAGACGGAAAATCAGCTATTCGTGTGGGTATTGGAGGTCTTTCCATATTAATGGAATGATTGCTGAGTGATGTTCTGCTTGTCAACGAGTACCAGCTTGTGCGTGCCCCTGGTAGTTGAACATAAGAGTCTGAGAGATTCTGTATTGATCCGTACATGGACGATGCTGACAGGGATGTTGATAGGTATGGCGTACTTCTATACTGCAGGCTTGTTTTGTGCATGTTAGACACGCGTGATTCTGTTAACTTGTGATCGAGGTAATTTTGTTGTGATATTGCTGGGTCTTGCATAGGATAATAGACGTAGTCGACATCACTGTACAACTGTTGATGAAACATGGGATTGTGTGGCGGTGGCGGCGGTGGCAATCTTGTGACTGGGGGCGGAGGTGGTAGTCTTGTTCTTCGAGGCGGCGGTGGCGGTGGGGGCAGTTTCATCATAGCCACAAGAACATTTGAATCTATACCATGTGATTCCCTAGATGGGGAAAGATTATTGATTCCCTGTGCCAATTTCGACCTTTCAGCTCTGCGGCTGGAAGCCTGATGTCGTTTTGACTTTTGAAACCTATGCTCTAAAACCATAGGGCTAGCAAAAGTTCTTTCGCTTGAAGCGTTTACTTCACCAGCCTCCGCTTTAAGAATTGTGATCATGGGTTTGGAAGTCACTACTCTAGCTGCCACCTCTTCTTTATCTGCTAGTTGTCTTAAAGACATTGTTGATGAGGATGATGATGTGCCTGGATACGCAGGTGGTGCTTTAATAGGACTCTGTACGTAAGATGACAGTGTTTTATGATTGTATTCGTACGGAGGTGGAGGTTTGTCTGGAAAAGCAGGTAGAATACCTGGGTTATTATCGATGTCTAAAATATTTGGAAGAGACAGATTAAGGAGTTTTCGACTGTCTGTTCTTGTTGGAGGTGTCGGAGGCCGGTCGAAAAACATGTTATTAGGATAATTATCATCTGAAGGGGCAGTATCTTCGTGTCCTTGGATGTAACTGTCTCCGCTAAAAGGCAGTGGTAATCTGACGTAATCAGAAACTGAATCCAGAGTGTCGCTTACGGATTGACTCTTTGGATACACTCCTCGACCGACAATTAGATCGCTCAATTCACTAGCTGTGAGGAGATTGTGTTTATTATCCGTTGGATCGCTACCGTCACCATGAAATGAAGTTGCACTTATATTTGAATTTGTGCGTTCTCTAAAAATATTTTTATCTTCATTGTGATCTTGGTTTGGGAAATTAGTAGCACCATCAACACAATCAGCATTAGATAAAGTTGCTTGTAATCTCAATGTATTTGTTGAATGACTAGATCTTTCAGATTTATTTTTTAAAATGGAGGAAACACTATCAAAGTCTGCTAGATCATTGTCCTTAGATAACTTATAACTATCATATCGTGGTACACTATAATCTGTTCTGCTGTCTTCGGACATTGTGTCCATTTTTGACTGCGCTGTAAGTTCTGAACTGCCCATCGTGTAAACTCCACTAGTTTCACTTGAAGCAGCTACAGTCACTGGCTGTCCCAACCCGTCATATAAAGCTGAAGCAGTGTCTTGGGAGTATTCTACATCTATGCCCATAGTACTATTGTCACTAATCATGGAATTTTGTGCCGTATGGCTATATCCAAGTTCCAAACTACTTGCGTTAGATGTTCGGCTTAGCGTACTGAGACCGGCTCTGGCCATTATTACTGTGCTACATGAAGAAGAACACTGCGATCCCGTGCATTTTAATTTGTTAGAAACAGGGCTGTCGCTTTCTGTAATACTTTGCTCAGGTAAAGAAGACGTTTCTTCTAGTTGATTTGTGTGAATTTGACCAACGTTCGATGAGCAGGGATCATTTTGATTACTTGAAGCATTATCATTGTCATTAAGCTTTTTTATTCTTCCTTTTGATTTTTGTATTTGCAAAGAGGAAGTCTTACTCAGTGGCTGATTTTCTTGAGACATATGCCGTATAAAATATGAGTTTGAACAGTCTAATAAATGAGCAAACGCCAAACTTTCTGTTGATGGAGCAGGAGGCGAATCAATCATAATTTCTAATTCGTCTTCGGATTGAACTCTATCACTTACAATGCCCGAGGTTGTGTTTGAGCTAGTAGATGATATAACTGATATTCTCTGTTCATTTTTGCTTTGTGTGTATTGAAGATTTAATGATTTAGAATAACCGTAACACGTTTTTCGTTCTTCCTCTTCTTTTCTCAATATTTCGTTTAACTTTGGTGCTATCTTCATTGAAAACTGGTGTGTTTCTTTACAAAGAGAGAATAAATATTTACACTTTTCCTCACTTGAAGAATACAATGTGATTTTTCCTTCTTCTGTTCTTATTTCGAATTTTTTTCTATCGAAACTCAATTTTCCAATGGCACTCCAAATGAAATCTGATAGCGGTCCTTTGTCGGGCAGTATTTTTATACCTTTTGCCGTAACAAGTAGCCATACTGTTCCTGGATCAGGTTCAGTTTTTGTTTGTTTAAGTCGATAGCGGTGCGAGTTGACTGTGTCAGGCAGAAGACAGACTTCACGTATGAATCTAGTTTCCGCGTCTATTTTAGTGAGCCCCCGATGTTCTCTGTGACATGCACGCATAGCTGAAGCAACCCAATCTCCCGTAAGTGATGAAGGCGAATACTCTTCCGCTTTAAAGTAATCACGATCCTCGTAGTCTTCCGCATCTCCATATTCGGCTTGTAACGCTAGACCAGTCAACAATAGGAGTATTTCGGCGGGTAACACATCCCGGGTCTGCACGTTACTCCTGAGTTGCAAGAAGTAAAGATGGCGCCCAATCTCGTCGTGTAGGAGTAGTGGGCTTTCGACATGAAACTGAACCACTAGATGTAATTCCAAAAGTGGTTTGCCATTCGCGTCCAAGCCCTGTAAAAAGGAAATAAGTTAATTATTTATTGCATTGTGTGTAGACAATACTAGTAGTAGTTTGGCGCAGTGAATTGTTAAGACCTTGTTAAACGGAGGACGGTTGTGAGGAAAAACGCTGCCATTGGCCGATCCTTCCGTCCACTTCCGGAACAAGAAGCGAGTCGACGGTCAAGCAATGTCAAAAAGAGGCTAGCTTTCATTTGTCAGACCCATTAGGATGTCATAGATGCAATCATAGGTTACGCTCAAAGACCAAAAACGCTCATTGAACGAAAAAATTGCTCACGACGCGTTGTTGTCACAATAAAACATCCACAGGACGAAATTCGTGTTATGGCTCTAATTAAAAATCTCACGACCCGTTGTGGTAATCACAGCTTTCTGTAATTGCCATAACGTGTCGTGAGCCTTTTCATTGTTCGTACGCGTTGTGGGCTATTTTTTCGCTCAAGGAGCGTTTTCGGTCTTTGAGGGTAACATAAATAAAAAAATATACTAACATGTGTATGAGATGATCTCCAACTCTTTGGCGCATATTTTGATAGTTTGCTTTCTGAATCAACAAATAAATATTCTCCATCTGAAAACAAAATCAACAAATGTATCCAAGTGTCTATAATAAATAGGTAAGTATTTAGAGATAAAAAGTGTGTGTCTGTTTAACTAACGAATAACTGATAACGCCTTCCAAGGATAAAACAGTTTTATTATAAATTTGCATGACGCACGAGATGTAACATTGCATTGTGTTGTTAATTTGTGATGGAATTTGATTAAACATGTTTATTATAATAAATAAATGGTAAAATAACTAAACTAGACAGATTTTACATAATGTAGCAAAGGCTTCCCTTTCTTCGCTTTCCACGATCCTGAGCACACAATATATATTAGGATAATAATATGCTTTGTCAATCACCTTCGTCACATTATTTGTCATGGTCTGCGGGTTTTCCAGTCAGTTTATATTTCAGGCCAGAGGTCAGTGGCTATGCGGTCCAAAAAAACCACTTCAACTGAGCAGCTTTTGGTTAAGGCCATTGATGAGAGTTCTGGAGTACTCCCACATGCGCTCCATAGCTCTTTGACCACCCTGACTAAATTCTATGTTGGAACCTGACGACCGAGCAAATACCAAGTTCGGGTGTAGGCAGGTGATACTTCACTACATTCTAAAATACTCGTATAACATTATTTTTACAATGTCAAATATGACTGTTTAGATACATTAGATAGGAATGCGAGCGTCATTAGATGTAACGAGGCTTGTGGATTACAACTACTTATATTAGTTATTTTTAATGCAGTTTTGTGGCGAGGCGATGTATTAGGTTCTTACTTTGCAAAACTGCTAATCCGAAAAGGTCCATGTCGATCATGCCGTGAAGTTGAGCTTGCGCGGTAGCTAGAGACTTGAGCTCTTTGACCCTCGCTTTGGCTTCGACGACGAAGTGCAGCGGCTGTGGCTGCCCGGGCATGCGCAGCGAGAGAAGGCGCGCGCCCGCGCCGAGCGCACGCGTCTCTCCGCCCAGCGGCCCGCGAACCGAACACAGAGCACGCATGTCGCATCTCGATACCACTGTTACTCGCTCTGAAACAATACATACAACACTCATTTGAAAACACACATAACCGGAAGTCTTTAATTTAAACTTTACTGTCAGGTTTTACGGCAGTTAATTTTGTTTAGTAAAAAAAAACACTGCGTTGTTTTCGTTTTATCACTGGAAGATTTCCTTCAACGTTCTGTGCTTCGGAATATTTTCAAGCGAAACTGAAGCTGTGCAACAATTATTGGTAGGTGCCTACTATGTGTGTGGTGTTTGCAGTACAGTTGGGCAGCTGATTACCATTAATTTGCAAACTCTAGTGACAGCTAAAGGGATGGCTGAAAATCGTAGTCCAGCCCTCCTAACATGACCTACCAAAACACGATATGATATGATATGATAAAGCGATATATTGAAACAAACGGTCATTTTATTTTTTAAATATGAAAGAATATAGACGCCATTTTAAATATTTAAGATCGCTCTTTTGATAAAAATTCAACATGGCGGCTATATCAATCATATTTTTCAAAATATTGACCGTTTGTGTCGATAAAGTGCTATATCATATCATATCATATCGTGTTTTGGTGGTCATGCTAGGGCGGCAGGGGTTTGGACTCGGTGCCATAGAAATTAATGCTTATATCGTCTAGTCAAATCGAACTAGTTAATCTCATATAGCCTGTACTTTCGAGTTTAATTGGTTCACAGCAATTCTTGCTATTGATTTACCTTGATTAAATACCTACTGTCTAGATAACATAGTAAGTCGGCTGAGAACTCTATTTAGGTGCATGCTTTTCTTTGGGTCAGACAGCTAAGAATACCTCCCTAGATGTTATAGAAAAAAGTTAGGAGAGTTGGTAGTCCTCTGATATTATGTCTAATAAGTACATAATATAAATATTTTTTTCATGTGTTGTTTTTGTACCTTTAGGCAGTAGTACATTTCTGTCGATTAGTTCATCATCATCATCATTTCAGCCATAGGATACGATGTCTACTTGGCCTTCTATAATGACTACTTACTTACTTAATTAAATATTAAAGACATCTTAAAGTTTTCACGGAAAGAACAAAAACGATATTGTGATCGAAATGTAATAATTTAAAAAAAACACTAAAACATAGGTTCTAAGATAACTGGCTTAATTTATAAGTTTTATTATTTTAAATTCACTTCTAAACCTTTTACGGTTAAATCGTAATTCAGTGACGTTTTAGCTTTCAACAATAACTTTTGTAAATTACCTTTTGAGGTAGGAACATCCGCGGTATAATATAGTATCCTTTAGCATTATTATTTTTCCTATGCCGGGCTGCAAGTCCCAAGAATGTCGGATCTGCACCATCTGTGCATTCCATTAACTTTTTTGTACGCAATCGCCTTTTTGCTACCTGCTGCCTTGCTCACATTGTTGCTTATATTTACGCGTTTACTAGTCTTGCTAGTACATGAACGATTTACTCATTAACCAATGAGTTAACACAGCAATTGATTGATTGTAGAATTTTAAAATTCTGATCACTTACGTACAATAGATTTATATTTAATTTTAAAACTAGATACTTTTTCATTGCATCGTTCTATAAAATGAGCTCCGCACGAATATCTCCAATGGCAAGATAGGTAGGTAGGCACCTATTATAAAACGTTTATTGGAATGTAGAACCACAAGATCAGGTTCTAAAAAACTAGACGCGAATAAATTTCATCCCATCCGGTACCTCTGCGGCTCTTCAGCTCTTGATAGCCATAAGAACATGTTTTTTGTTTTAGTAAATGCGCGATAGTTTGTGATGGCGGTCAGGCAGCGGGGCGGGGGCAGACCGGTCGGCGCGGGCGCAGCGGTGCGGAGGGAGGCGCGCGGGGAGAGGCAGGCGCTACGTAAGCGCGGTAGCCGCGGACGGCGACGCGAGGAATGCGGACGACCTTCACATGCCGAGCGCCCCTCCCCCGACGCCAGCCGCATCTTGCGTCCTCGCATACCTAAAGGCCGACATTGCCTCCACTTCGACGTCTCTCCTCCACGTTTGACACTTACGAATCGTCAACGATAAGGGTCTGTAACTTGAACAGGGTCACGCATTAAGTGCTTAGGTATTGCTGGATCCAGATATTTACTGGTTAAACTCAGATTACGTAAATCAACTCAAGATATCATGATCAGATAGGGGTTAAAATACTTCTGGCGATATTTCGGTAACTTTTTGGGGCAGTACTTAATCCACATTTTATGTACACTATGTATATAATGAACATTTTTGTCCCGAGTATAAGGCTCGGACTACATACATCCAGAATTTTTCAGAACTCCATACAAAACGGCTTCGGACAGGCCCGGATTCAATCCGATTTGTATGAGGTTCTGAAAAATTCCGGATGCATGTAATCCTAGCCTTACTGTATAATTGCGGTTTTAGGTATTTTAGTGCCTATTTATAAAATCTAATAAGCTAAATCTGCACAATAATGAACACTCATATACTTAATGAAATAATTGTTTTTTTTTTTCTTATGTTCACTGAATTTTTTTTTCTGAATTTTCCTCATCAATAAAAACCACCAAATTGAAGATACCATTAATTGGAATCTACATCGGGATTTAGTCATGCAACTCTTTTAATCGTTATACTGAGATAGAGATACCTAGGTTATTAAGCTGGCGGTGGCATTTGCTAATTTTTGTAGGTAGATAATTCAAAAGCTGCTGCAAAAGTGATTGCTTGAATCATCTAGTTACATTCTGCATTTAAATCACACAAAATTTTATTCTGTTACGATAAGTTTCATATTTATTCATCTTCTCCTATCTAGGTCAAAATAGCAAAGCTATATTTGAGTTACCTACCTAACAACCTACTCTATCAACTACGACCAACGTAGCTTCCTTTATCTACTTTGATTTCGGTAAGGTAAGTATGCAAATCTTAGCCAGTGTTGAGTAGAATGTATGCGTGTCGCACGCGCCTTTGCGGCTGAAAATATGTAGAGCAACATAAAATAAGTTAGACTTCCTAATAGCACCACGAGTGAATCCCGTAATTCGAGTTTTTTATCTAAGTTTTATTCTAATGTGATTAATGCTATCAATTTTCATCTATTCATTCATGCTTAAAGTCACCAATTCGTGTCACCATAGTATGGGAGATATTATGGTCTTTGAAAATGCATATTTTTAAAAGGAATCTTCTTAAAATTACATAGTATTTTATAAGGAAATTTATTATTTTGATGTGTATGACCATGGAGATGTTGATGGTTTGGGTAAGTATTAATAAATAGGGCTTGTAGATTCGATCTTTGAAGTACTCACATACATACTTTGTAATGGAGCTTAAACGGTTACAACCCAAAACGGTTTTTGAAAACGTACTACTTTGTACTTGTAAAGTGATTACAAAAAGTTTTTCTGACAAGTCTTAATGACAGCAAAAATATATGTTCTTAATGTATTTAATTTCATTATAATTATCTGCAATTTCTAAATACATATTATTATAAAACAAAGTCGCTATATATTTGTACGCTTTAAATTCTTCTTTACTACATTGTTTGCACTCGGTCTTCACTATCATTTAAACTCAAGTAAAGTATGCCAATACTGCAGGATACAGGCCTTACCTCAACTAAGAGGTGGTATGGGCCATACTACACCACGCGGGCCCAATGCGGATTGGTTGGTGTTGTAAGGCCTTTTTGTTAACTTTGGTTATCATTATTATTTAGAGTTTTTTTTCTGTTTCTAGCTAGAAACTTACATTTAGATATTAAAGCGTGAATACCATTCAAATTCAAAGATTTTCCATGCAATTATAGCTCCCGTCCCACAAAAAATTAAGAGTAGGTAGAGTCTTGGGTTACTTTAATTATTTAGACGCTGAACTGTCACCAAAAACATAAATATAAATGGTTGTTACTAACAGGTATTGGGTTCTGTAGTCAAAACGGAACCGTTATAGTTTCACTTCGCTATATAGGCTTGCCCAAGGAGTCGAGACTACTCTTAATTTTGAAAGTTGAACTTTTACTAAAAAACATCAACTTAAGTATAAATGGTAGTTTATAACAGATAGCTAAACAACCTACAGAATCCTTTTTAGGGTTCGGCAGTCAAAACGGAATTATTATAGTTTCGTCAAATCTGTTTGTCTGTCTGCGCTTACCTTGGAGACTCTTAGTACTTAGAAAGCTGTAATTTCAGAAGGGTAGACAGATATTAATCACGCCGACAAATTGGTAAAATAAAATATTGAAAGAAATATTTTAGGGCACGTACAGTTGGGATGTTCTTTTTTCTTGGCATCGTGTGGGGTGTCTGGATAGGTTTACTATGTTTAAAAATATTGTGGGTGTGCAAACACCATTTTTAGATTCAGGGATCCGTTTGCGTAATAATTGCTGCGTTTGTTAGGTCGAGTATGTCCTGTCTGCCAGCGAAATGGTTGGTATAGGAATGTGAAAAAAATCACGACAGTTATAATATACACGTATGATAACTAAAACATCACAACTAGGTGGGCTTTACAAGTTACCGAGTTAACTTGTAAAATGTGCTTAGGAGACGAAAATTACATAAATGATGTACTTAGTTAAGTATTTATGAAAAACAAGTAGCAAATAACGCATATTGTGACAAGAAAGTACGGGATCCCACATTGCGCGTGATGTGACCTGACGCGCACTTGCAAAAACAAATGTGTATACGTTTATTAGGAGTAAGTCAACATTGCACGAGCGAAGCAAGGGGCTGCTGCGGCAATGGTCGGCAAAGCGCCAAAGCTAACCTAACCTAAAGTTGACCTAAGTATTAAAATTGTACGATTAAGTGTTGACCACCAGTCAAAAAAACTAGTTCTGACCGGTAAGGAGTTTCGTCCGACTGTACTGTAACAGAGAATTTCTCTTATTTTCCTGAAGCGACAGACCTCCGGGAAATAAATATACTTACCCAAAAAATGCATTAACATAATTTTACAGCCCTATTGACCTATCGTATATTTTTTAATTAAATTTAATCGTATTTTTGCTAAGTTTTAATAATCCTTACAATGAATCCATGAAATACCTATGAAGCTACGGATGAGATTATAGATTGATGACGACATTATTCGTTTGTAAAGCGGCAATAAGCGCCTGTACGTTTTGCAGGAGCTCTGGGACCAAGTTCAAGTACCAGCATGAGCAAGTCGGTCGAAGGGCTCTTCCCTGCGAAGAGGAAGCTAATGGGAGCTCGACACATTGGACCGACCAAATTTGCACAGCCCTCGACACAATGGAACGACAGATTATTCGACCGCAGGTATAAAGGGAGGTAGACGGCGGGTAATGACGAGACTATGAGAGGCCGTCGTGGTCACTCGGCAATCAACAACTCAGAATTTTAGACACCGTCACCAGTGATAGGAGGCGCTACAAACCGTTCAGTTGTGCACGCCAGTTGTACATAAATAAATTTAAGCATCTTCGATTTTGAGAAAGACGACTACTGCATCACAGAAAGCTTTTTATGATTCATTATCATCTTCAACATTTCAGCCATAGGACGTCCACTGCTGATTTATGATTACCGCGACCTAAAGTGTAGACAACGTCTATCTCTTTGTAGCGACGGCGGCGTGGGGATTGTTAGGAACGAAGTGAACGCATATGAGATACGTGCTGCATACTTACATATCCCTTGTGCTTGTGTGACATGCCATGCTCAGCACCTACCTGAGCGCTGAACGAAGAGATATTTTTATGTCAAATTACCCAGAATAAACAAAACAAAATTCAAGTAGGTAGTAATTCTCAAAAATCAAAAATACATTTATTTGTTAACAAACCGTTGACAACAACTTGCAGTGACATATATGTATCAGTTAGGTATCTAGTTAATTTTGTATTATGAGAGCATGGTATTAACCCTCCTGGATGAATAGGCTACTCCTATTCATACTTAGTAAATCATAACGTTCCTATACAGATCTCGAGGGGAACGAGAGTATTTGTGCCAAAACCCGAATTTATTTCATTCATTACTATGATACAATTGTATCTCATTGTATATAATATTATGTCTGCATAAAGAACTATGTAGGTACCTAATTCGGACAAATTCATTTATGAGAAGTTTCGACATCCGCCGGTGTTGAAATAAAACAGGAAGTTCTAATTACGGGGATGTAATAAATAATTTATAATGTTAGGAACTTGCTACTTTCAACAAAACAAGAATTTGTGACGCCCAACCACAATTTATACCAGTTTATTATAAACGAATTGTGCAAAGATACGGAACATAATAAGAAAGACAGTGAGTCAGACAGTTATTTTGTGAATAACATATTTCATTTAGGTATTTAGAATAGCAACCGCAAATTCATCTTTTGGCCTTATTTCCTTAGTCCAATATTTTAACATACAAAATAGTAACAGCACGAGTAAAATAACTTAATGTAGGTATTCTACTGTTTCAACGCAAAAAATAGTACCTACACTGTTACCCTAGGCTTCGACCAAGACTGTCCGAGGCAGCGAACGTTGCAGCTGCAACAAAAATTGATCCAGACCCTGGTCGTCAAATACTTTCGCGCGTGTTCCATCACTGGTAGGGTTGCCACCTTTTCAAGCTTTAAGTAGAAGTATTTCTTAACTAAAAGGTTAAAAAAAAGTATTTTATTTAAAAAAATATATATTTTGTTACACCTCAGCAGCCAGTAAAAATTTTGTCAAAACCCCCTAGTTTCTAGCACTTTTCTGAAAACCACTATTTTCTAGCACTTAACACACTATTTTTCAAAGTTGTCACTTGACGGTATCTAACAGCAAAGAAACTAGAATTTCTTCCCATGTTAAAGGATATGAGTGTCGCACCCCTGCTGCTAAAGGAATGGTAAAAGCTAAGCTGTCAAGTGTCTATGTCATTTCATTTCTGTCAATAAAGCTAGCGTACAGAAACATCGAAACATTCTGAAATATATTGTATTTTGCAAGATTGTTGATGTAAAAATAGTCCGAATTTCGAATAATCGCATACAAATTTACGATGTTTAAATGATTTGGCCTTAAATAAAGTATTTTTGCGTACTTTATGTGTCTTGTAAAATATAACGTACGCACAGTCGAAATAAAGTACAATACATTATAATAAAGTACGGGTGGCAACCCTAATCACTGGTGACGTATGTATACCTACATACCGCTAGGCAAAATGGAAGTGTCGGAAATGGAGATTTGTTTTAATAAAGCATAAATAAACTATAAAGGAAGACAAGACAAATAAAAAAATTAAAATACCATCGCCGAGTTTTCGACCAATGTTAGCCTGTTTTTTTAGTATGATTCAAGCAGCATGCTCAATCTCTAGACAATATAATGTCATCATCCTAGGGGTGAAAGTAACTTATTCAGTCCCGAGACGGGGTTTGTATAATAGTTCGAGAGACTAAATCTTTACAGTACAGTCTTTAACCCGAGGTAAACACTGTACTTTTCATCACGAATATAAGGAAATAAAAAATAAAAACATGAATTAGCCGAAGAAGAAATGAGTGAATTTTAACAGAACTTTACCAAAAAGTAGTTAATTAAGTACTAAGTTCTACAACTGGAAAAAACAAAATATGAAGATCGGATTGCCGCTTTCCCGCCAAATTTTTTTCTGTGGTCGGCCAGATATTCAGCCATTATTTTGCATTTTCATGGTATGGTATTTCAATGGTACCTAAATATTTTGCACAAATCTACGTAATTTAAAAAAAAACAGTTGAAAGTAAATTATTTATAATGAGGTCATTTTAAAGAACATATTCAATAGGTAATTAATACTTAACTTTATGTTACTTAGACCGGATTCGACCAAGCTGGTGTAAGTTTTAACTTGAGAGTATACCACTGCTTAATCTAGAGTAAGCTGATTTTTCATTCTACCAACCACTAATCTATCCAAATTGTCAAATCCACTCCTGTCACCTCGAAACTGACATGTTGTGAACATCTAGCATTGACACTCTTTTATCCTACAAAATTAAAATGTTGTGGCATTTCAAGTCAACCTAGAAGAAATGGATTACATGGATTTTGGTAGGTTTATCAATTCGTTGATCGTTCACTCTTGAACTACAGAATAACAATACCGAGTATAGTGTATTGCTCGAAAAACGTAATCGAAGTTACCCAAGGGTAAATTCAAGGTGTAAAATTATACCCGTAATAGTTATTCTGGTATAGCTTTGTGTTTGGTCGAATCGGCCCTTAATTAAATTTTAAATCGCGCTGTTATTGAGTTACATAGCTGTTTATAAAGTTGGAACATAATTAAATAGAAAGGTAAAAATAAAACTAGTTTTTAAGGGTTCCGTACCTCAAAAGGAAAACTGAATCCTTATTGGATCACTTTGTTGTCGGTCTGTCTGTCAAGACCCTTTATCTCGGGAACGCGTAAAGGTATCGAGTTGAAATTAAAAAGATATAGTACTTAAGTACTCAGGTCTATAGGTTCTTGAAGGTGTGAAAAAATCTAACTTCTAAGTTAGCGTAAAACAAAGATACGGCCGTTTATGTCGCAAAAAACGTATATTTCGATACTCTCAGGGGAATCAAAATTAATAGGGTACTACCCGTTGACCTAGAATCATGAAATTTGGCAAGAAGCAATGTCGTAAAGGCAAAAGTCCGAAACCCGTTAATTTGTAAGTAGTTAATTAGATTTAAGAAAAATTTTTAAACAACTTGGAAAATCGGTTAATATCTTCGAGACTCGATTTCCGTTATAGACGAATTATTTACATAGCTATAAGTTGGTACGGAACCCTCGGTGCGCGAGTTCGACTCGCACCTGGCCGGTTTTTTTAATGATTTGCCAGCTGTCAGTTGAAAACGATTCTCATTTCTCCCTAGGGTTGAAAAGTATTACTTTCAACCCGCAACTTCAGATTCAGAACAGTTAACAAGCAAATAACTAGTAAGTACCTAACTAAAGTTAAGAGGTCGGAATCTTGCTTCACATTCGTGAGTTCGAACCCTAGCTTAAATCTTCTGGATTTTTGAAATGTATGACATGAATACATTTACCATTGCATATAGAGGATGCATACCATAGTGAGAAAACGTGGATATTCAGTTAACATGATCCATACTAATCGCTCCAAATCTATTAACCATACTTTCCAAGTCTTGTATCATGCATGGTCAAATCTGTCCGACTACAATCGGAACAAATCCGGATCGCAATATTTCATTAAAGGAAGGTACCTTAAGTAATTGCTAGAATCGTAACAAGCAACATTTTTAAAGCTGTTTATTTTTAACAAAACCGAAAACCTCATTATAAACTTGTCGTAGTTTTGGTAATTACGTCTTGTTGCAATAGTTTGTTCGAATCTAAACTATAGCTACATCGTTATAGAGCTTGATGTTGATGATTTATCAGCGCGAGTAAAGTCAAGACATCTTTCTTTGTATACCTACCTACTCATATTTACTTGGTGTGCTATCAGAGGAATGCGGTCGCTCGCGGTCGTAGCTGTTTATTATGTTATGTGAACTAATGTGTTAATGAATCATTTGCTTTATCAATCACAGTATGTACTCATGGGCGTTGCCTGCTAGATTTCCTTCAAACTCTTTAGGAACCTTCCTCGTATTTAGATGTGATTCCTACTGTGCCAAAAAAACTAACGAGGCTGCTTTTATTTGGGATCAAATTAGGACTCTATTCTGGAAATAGATTTCCTGGCTATTGATCATGCATAGGTACCTAATAAATAGATATAGCCCACTGCCATTAAGTAGGAAAGCCTATCAGTTACCTACCTATTGTTATGCCGAGTTGATTTATCCTTGTCAGTGGAGCATCCAAATTATAAATCACGCTGATTGTTTTGCGATCCGCAATCCGCATCTTGCCGTTATAGGCATAGCGGCAAGAAGATGCTTATTTTTTTTTTTTTTAAATATATCTTGATAGAAAATATATAGAGTCGACACTGTCAAAAGTAGGATACTGGAAACAAACTGATATTATGAAAACTGAATCATAAACCAAAATAACTTATGACGATCAAGTTCTCTCTGGTTTGTGTGTTTTAGTAAATTACGAACCTGATAAATAAACAATTCTGAACTTAATATTTTCCTAAAAGTAACTAGTTAGGTAGGCTACTTATATTAACTTATCGTATGATACACATCCGAAATATATTTACACTGTGCTAATATGCTCCGTCTCGAATGCGCACGAACTTATTTGTCCATATTTTATACATTTATTTTATTGTAGACTGCGAAAAAGCACCTCGATGCGATTTTTCGGACGTAGAGTAGAGAAGACCAACATTATTTACATCGTGATCTTGAAATTTCACTCATACTTACGTTATATTTACACAAACCTGCTGGCTGTGGATGGAATAGAAGAGCCAAAGATCGGGTTCAGTGGGAGAGACCTATGTTTAGAGTAGACTGGTGACGTGGGCTAATTACGATGATGACACGTACCTATAGTCCGACCACACTTATATTATGGTCACACCTAGGTACCTGGGCAGTGTCTGTGTTTAACTAATTCGCCCTTCTTCGTATTATTGGATTTTTTATAAGTATGCGATCTTTTAGAATTTGAAAGGAAAATACTGGTATTGTCTGTGAGACTTTTAAATGTGGTTGTATGTACTGGCACGTTACTACTCCTTAGTTAAGTATCACTCAATATATATGTATACTTTCTAAAATGTAAATAAATTGTAGAACCAAGTTACATAAGGTAAGTCCTTACTGCAGATAGTTTAAACAAACGTTATAACTACCTCAATTAACTTTGTAGTTAGATATTTCTTGTAAATTAGTCTTGTTTTATGTTTTACGTTTGTCTAGCGCTAAGATCGCCTAAATTGTGCAGCTCTTATTGTTTTTTTTTTCTGTAGGAACTTTGTTTATTTTATGTGGTGTGGTGCATTTATATACATCTTCACAAAGCTATTATATTATAGTAATATCACTGAAAGATTGAAAATTCTTATGTAGAGATATGTCAGGTAAGGTACGTATAGCATTCTATAAGTAGTACATATGTTTCCTGCATAGTAGACTTCCTGCATACCTTCTTAATTACGTGTGGCTAAGGCAAACATTAAAGTCATTAGGACATTATTTAGGTAATTATAAGGTATTATTTAGTGTGAGCAATCGAGGACTAATGTTTTCGTAAATACTAAATGTAGGTTTGGATTTAATAATTGTGTTCATTAATTGTGCGTAATCATTATAAATAAATTATGTCAGTCTGTGACTCCAATTGGTTGGAATTCGGTTTGTATGTAGTATGTATGTTATGTAGCTAGATAAGTTCTTTCCATAAGTTTTAGAACCAACAAAGTTTCATCAAAAATTCAGTGGTTCTATGTTGTTCTCAAATAAACAAACAGACAAAAATCTATAAATCGAGGTTGCGAATAGGTACTTAATTTAAAAAAATCGTACACATCTTCGATGTACATTTAGAACTCAATTTGTACTGACACTCCTAGGCATCCTAAATGTATCCAGTAATGACTTAGCTTACTTAAAGATTGGTAAAAATATATTTAAAAAGTATTATCTCCGTTACTTCTGGATGTCTTCGACAGCACTAATAGTGGCGCGGGCGCGTCAAGCGAGTATGGTGCGCGCTGGTGGCTGCTCTAGAAGGGCGCGCGGCAGGGTCAGCGGCCGCGGCGCGATCCGCGCGGGCGCACGGAATTCGAGCTATGCGTATAAAATGAAAGTGGCCGCATCGTGAAAGCGCGCGCATCCAATGCGGCCGTCCTCAGAGCCGTATGTGTGCACACAACTCACCATAAATAGATAAATCCAAGCCGCCAAATATGAACACTAAATCCCTAGTTTAACCGCATCCATTGGCACTTCACTTCACTAAAGGTTGCGCGATCTCGTCGGTGCGACAGCACGGCAACTATCGCGGTGCACTGAAGCCGTGAGCGCGCAAGTACGACTGACAGAGCGAGCGCGGTGAAGGCGTGAAGCGGGCTGCGGGCGCGTGGGTCGGACTCGGCGAAGGCACGCGCGGGGCGCGGTGGAATGCGGCAAGATAGTGGCGCGACGCGCGGGTACCGGCCGCGGCGAGCTCTGCTGGCTAGAGCCTCCTTGTACGCGGCTACGGTCCGCGACTCGGCGGCGGCGCGGCGGCGCGGCATCGTGCGGGCGGAATGCGCGCGGTCAACTTCTGCCTATTAAAATGAATACAATTTCCAAATGTTCAGAGTGAGGCCCCTGACGGGCCCCGGTAGCCCGCGGTTATTAGGTACTTCTTTCTTATCATTATAGTTACTACTTACAGATTTTTTAATGCAAAATAGGGTGATAGGTTCTGATGCTGATGTAATCGCAGATAATGATACTTAGGTAGTTTACTACAGTATTATTAACATTCTGACATGAAATGCTCTAAATAATACATACCCAATATTTAATCTATCCATAAAAAAACAAGTATTGAATTATAACAAGCTCATGAATCAATCTCGCATGCAAAAGACATAAACGCATTAAACCCTGCTACGAATACTACGAAATTATAATATTATATTATTATTAACTGGGTTCATAATCATGCACTGCCTGGCATGCGTCGCAACGCCCTGCAATTCCAAATCAAGTTCAATGCGTATTGTTTTTTGTTCGGGACTAACCTTTGAAGATTAAGTAAACATACCTATCTTCGGAGAGATAAATACGACTAGTACGGAATTTTTTTTATCAATGTAGGAAAGTAAAATTTCAGTGGTTCATAATGTACATTTAGTAAAGTAAATGGTCTAATACAAATAAATGTACATACTCTACAATGTATTCGGTTTATTATTATATCAATGAATAATTTAAACTACAACATTGACATTTTTTTAACCTGTCCTTCCATTGACATTACAATTATTAAATACCATAGGTCCATAATAGAGCTGATCTGCGATGTTGGAGCTAGCCAAGGTTGGCGGAACTTGTCAATGGCATCATGATCATACCCATTTAAGTTTGGGCTCATTTGATTTGTTTTGACTAGACCCATAAAATAGTTTTAACCTCGAAGGCTTTTATGTAACAACAGTTTCAGTAACATGAACGACTGTTTGATGGTAAAGTTTGTAAACTATGTCACTAGGTCTAAAGATTCACGGAACAGTTATTAAGTAGGTAAGTATGTACTGTTTTGGTATAAGTTTAATTCCTTATGAAAATGATCGAGTCTAAACAATTTATTGCGGTCTTTTAAAAAGCAAACACCCAATGTGTTGATTGTTGACCAGGTATCTACATACTTTTAACATCTTCTTCAATTTATAATTTAAGAGATTCACAAGAATATAGTTATTGCTGTAAATTGTAGTAACTAAAACTAATAAAATCTGTCGCAAGTCGCAACTAGTCTACTTAAACTACGACTTACGATTGTCGCTTGCTATCGATCTTTAAAACGCCTATTGGTCCTTCATCGAGCTATAGGTAACATATATTATATCAATGGAAATGGTTACAAGTACCTATCGGTTAATCCAGTTAATTTCCGAATGACGTCGTTGTGGATTATGTTCTACAAAGAGACGCCGAGCATATGTTCGTTTTATAACTCACCGAGCTTGGATTAGGCCAAGTGAGTCTCATGATTTCATGGGGCTACACTGTTTATCTGAATCTTAAATTATACAATCGAGAGGTAAACTTACGAACGTTCCTGTCCTTCTTTAACTAGGGTGGGTGGAGTCTGAAAAAAAAGTATCCTATGCTATGCGGCATCATACCCACAATACGGACCCAGACAATTTTCCTTTGGTTTCTACTGGCGGATGGACGGACAGTGTAGTTTCAGGTTCGCCTATCGAGCACCCGAAACAGTTCCGTAATCCCCACTAAACATATATAATCTGTGATCCCCATGTAGTGCAGCGCAGGCGCAGCACCTCAATCATCCTAGTCTAGTGATGTACCAGTTCACACAAAACAAAAATATGTAAATCGGATTTGAGTTTATATTCCAATTGAATATCTCAAAACTAAAAAAAAAATTAACACGCTCAGTGCTATATAAGGCGTAAAGGCCGTAGTCGCCAATTTACGATCACTGTTAAACAGGGTGACAGCTTCCAACGGTCAAGCGGCCGACTGGCGGCCGCCGAATGTCTATTCGCTATGTGCAAAGTTGGTGGTGGGGGACGTCAAATCGATCGCAGCACGTTAGTTGGCAGAAATGTGAATTCCATACTAACGAAATTAAGTATTTTAAAGTAAAAACGTTAAAATTCGCGATATGGGTCACAGTATATATGGTGCTGTGTTATACAGTGTAGAAACAATGGGAGAATCAGGTCGTGCATGTTTTATTCGTTTCCAACATCAAGATGGAAATTGGAGCAAAGAAATAAATGGATAGCTGCTGTGAAAAGAAAAAAGTTTGTATGGACACAAATGTCACAAACGTTTATCTTATGATCATAGCTCTTATTAAGTAGCTTTGTCCGTTGGTTCTAAGCTCTTTAACATCTCTCACATGCTGTGCTAATAGAAAGTTATATCATGTTGTATTGATTCAAAGCCCGTATGTATTAGAACATTTATATTATAGTTCAAGTAAGAAAATCACTTATTATAATATGCACAAACTTTTTACATATTTTCATCTAATTTAGAAAAAAAAAACAAACTGAAAATCATTTTCAAACCATCCAGTTGCCATAATTTGAGAGATCTTAGTCCACAATAATTGTAGTCACTAGAGGCGCTGTCATCGCGCACACAGCGAATACCCGAACGGTCCCGTGGTCCACAGTCGGCCGCTCACGCCCGAACCGGTTTTGGTCCTTATTTCATGTTCTATGACTCATTAATTCCTACTTAAGCTATTGCAACATGTTCTAGGATAGTATAACCGGCTATTTTTCACTTTACATGACATAAAACTTTGACATTGAAACTATTTTATCCACGAAATTGGAGGTGGGGCCATTTTTTTTTTTACGAAACTGAATCGTTATTTCTGTAAAATTATTGTATGTAGTTGTATAGTTTTAATTGCATATCTTGTTGTGTTATAGGGAAACATTGAATAAAAACCGCTACGCATGGCATTTATTTCGTTCTTATATTGTTAAATAAATACAAAATAGCAGTAAAACTACTATTTTCAACATATACGACTTTTACTAAATTTACATAGTTTACTATTATCTGCGTATGATAGACATTCCTATAGCAAATTTATTGGAAATAACGTTTCAATAATTAGATTTACCGCTTTACATACAAAAATATACGATAAATCGTATTAATAGCAACGGCAGTCGCACCGGCGACACTTGCGGTCTAGCGGCCGCCTGGCGTCCGAACCGTTAGGCATAATCCAAGATGGCGGACAAAAACCTTGAAGAGGTTGTGCAAATTATTTTGAGCCCTAATTTTTACAATAAGATCAGCTTTCACTTATTAGAATTAAATGCGTCCGCCTTACTAATATGAAATATTTTTTTAAGAAAATCAACCTTATGATACGGCAAAAAGAGAAAAAACGCAAACAAGATAAAATAATGGCAGTTTCCATCTGTCGACGGCTTTATGCATGAACTCTCAGCTAGTGTGGGGGCGACATACAGCGTTCTTCCTCTGGCAAATGTACATCTGAGATCTTTTTTTCGACCTTATACCTCATTGGAGACTAAATTTAGCCGTTCCTTGAGGATACAAGGCCTAAATACCTTATGTGAAGCATAACGCCTATCTACAGGTACGTATTAAATACTCATAAACTGTGTCATTTTGGATAAGTAATAAAATAATAGTTTTTTTGTTATATAATTCAAAACATAGTACCTATCTGCCTACCAAAGCTAACAATACATACATACATACTGTAACTACCAAATTTTTTAAATTTATTTGTTGTTATGTAACATTGTGTTATATTATTTATTATTACAGCTATTGGGTTGGGCATCATTTATAAGAATAAGAAATACTTGATTGACTCTTCGAGGTCGTGGACTGTTTTAGGTCGTTTTACAAATAAGTAGTCCAGGCTTGGCACAGTCAAAACTATTTATTAATTTCTTTTTATTACGGACACATTGTTTATTCTATCACAGCGTCTGGGAAAGAGAGCTAATGAACGATACAGAGACAAAAATGAGCTGTTCAATAGACAGCTTGTATTGCTAGCAACAATACTTACATATAAAGTTTATTTGTTTTTAAGTACTGTAACAGATTCGTTCGTAGTCTCTAGATTGTAAATAAAAACCAATATAATTTTCTTGTTAGGTCTTTACTTTTAAGACGTCAAATCGATCACAAAAACAAAACAATATCAAAAAATAATCCAAAGACAATAAAAAGTAAAAAAAACCGGCCAAGTGCGAGTCGGACTCGCGCACCGAGGGTTCCGTACAAACCTGCAAGGTTTACAAAGTTCGTTCATTACGACAATCGAGTCATAACTATGGTATTTTTATTGCAAAATGAAATTCATAACATTACAATGGGGAAAGATGGAGGAGCATAAATTTAAGACAAAGATCTCTTTATCGTTTAAGTAATCCTTTATTTTATATTAACACATATCATTTATCTATAATATAACTGAAACACTTATACTAGCCTTGCAGCAGACTTGCGAAAGTTCTTTTATTAAAGTTATTTATTTACTAAGTTTTTTAGTAAAAAAATTATATTAAAAGATTATTATTTAAATTGTACTTTTGCGTTTTGCGTTTTTGCGTTGACTTAGAATTTTTTTTTTTTCACGGGTTAAAGGCAATTAGATCTAAGTATTTGATATGAATTTCAACTTGATAGCTCTACGCGTTCATGAGGAAAAAAGTAATAAGTTTATATTTATTAAAAAATATATATTTTGTAATGTAACTAAAAATTTAAGGTTTTCGGAATTTTTCCTTTATGTGTGCTATAAAACGTTGCTTCATGCCAAATTTCAAGATTCTAGGTCGACTGGAAGTACCCTTTAGGTTTTGATTCCCTTGCGAGTACTTGCGAGTTTCAAAATATGCAGCTTAAATTGCTGTTTCTTTTGATTGCGTTGACATAGAAGTTTGATTTTGTTACAGCTTAAAGGTATTATAGACTTGAGTATTTGGTATGAATTTCAATTTAATACCTCTACGCGTTTATGAGGAAATGGGTAGTAAGGTTAAAATTATTAAAAAAATATATATTATGTGATGTAACTAAAAATTTATGGTTTTCGTAATTTTTCCTTTATCTATGCTATAAGACGTTGCTTCGTACCAAATTTCAAGATTCTGAGTTCACGGGAAGCACCCTGTAGGTTTTGATTCCCTTGCAAGTGTCGAAAATTTGCGGCATAAACGGCTGTATCTTTTGATTGCGTTGGCTTAGAAGTTTGATTTTTTCACAGCTTCAAGGGACAGTAGACCTGAGTAATTGATATAAATTTCAGCTTCATACCTCCACGCGTTCCTGAGAAAAAGGGTCTTGACAGACGGACGGACGGACGGACAGACGGACAACAAAGTGATCCTATAAGGGTTCCGTTTTTTCCTTTTGAGGTACGGAACCCTAAAAATACAAAAAGTTGTTATCAAAAGAGTGTCCATTCATGGACACCCTCCCCTTTTTATAGAAGTACAATTTTTTTAAGTGGGCGTCGTAACGTTCCACCGGATGTCCGCACATCGACCACTCTGACCACACCATCTCGTCCCGGGAACAGGGCTGCGATCACGCCTCGTGGCCAGGTTCCCCTCGGCAGGTCTCCGTTCCCGATGAGGACCAGGTCCCCAACCTTGATCCCAACATTTGTTCCCGGAACACGTCGTGGGGCCAGGGTTGGCAGATATTCCGTCACCCAGCGGCGCCAGAAATGATCGGCAAGCCGTATTGCCTTCCGCCAACTACTCCTGCCTGACAAGTCGGAGTCACTCAGGTCATCTGAAGGGAATGGCCGCCCTGATGATCCCCCTAACAAAAATGGTTGGGGGTTAGTGCCTCTGGATAGTCCGCGTCCGGAGAGATGTGAGTGAGAGGCCGCGTATTTACAATAGCCTCAGCCTCCGCCAATAGGGTTGCTAGCACTTCCTCCCGCGGGGATCGCTCCCGCAAAGTCGCCTTCAGTGCCGTTTTTATATTTCGCACGAGCCTTTTCCAAACCCCTCCCATGAATGGGGCTGATGGGGCAATGAAGCGCCAGACAATTTTGTTTTCCGCCGTGAATTCGGTGACCACCGTGTCATAAAGGATTCGTAGCTGCCGGTTAGCTCCGACGAAAGCCGTTCCGTTGTCGGAGTAGAGCGTGCTGGGTGTACCTCGCCGAGCAATGAATCTCCGGAGGCACATGATGGCGGCATCAGCAGACAGGCTGGCGACGATCTCGAGGTCGACTGCTCTGATCACCATGCAGGTAAATAGCGCCACCCAACGTTTTTCCCTCCTGCGGCCGACAGCAACTTCAATGGGTCCAAAATAATCTACGCCGGTAAAAGTAAAGGGGCGTTGATGGTGGGAAAGTCTAGTTTCGGGTAGGTCTGCCATTGTAGGCTGTATTGTTGGACTTCGGAGGAGTTTGCATCTCTGACATCTGTGCACAACTGATCGGACTGCATTTCTTATGCCGAGTATCCAGAACTCTTGCCGAAGCTCGTTGATGACAGTCTCCGTGTTGCAGTGGGCGAACTTCTGGTGAAAGTGGTTAATGAGGAGGCGTACCGCTGGCTCTTTGCCGTCTAGAATGAGAGGCGGCTGCATTATAGCAGCTGACGTTCTCCCAGCAAGGCACAATAGCCCGTCTTTGAGTATCGGAGACAATGTGGCGAGGCGACTCTTCTTCGGTATGGGTTGGCCGCGAGACAAACACAGTAATTCTCCTTTAAACGCGTTCAGTTGGCTTTGAGCAATAATTTGGCGTTCTGCGCGTAAAATATCTTCTGCTCTTAATGGAATGAGACAAGAAGCAGTGACAGAAGGGACCGAAGGTGGAGAACGATAATTATTAGGACTAGAACAAATATCCCCAACCCAGAAATTTTGAAAAATATGACCCCGGTTTTTAAAGATGAAAGCAACAAATTATGAGCTCTAGCAGTTGCCCTTACTAGCCTAATCCACGAGCTAAAATGAGTGACGTTAGCTACTACTGGTAAGGGCAGCTGATTCGATGTATTCGTGATATTAATGGAATCTACAATGCAATGTTTACTTGTATTGCTATCATGACGAAGGGACGGTTTTAACTCCTCCTGTCCGAGAGTTATGGAAGGCGAAGTTTTTTCCGAAGGTCACTTACTGACAGGAGCTAATAAAAAGTCTGGACCTAAAATCCAACGTGACTCTAAACCACACGTCCCCCTGGTCGCGTCGTCAGCGACGTTGTGTTCACTGGGAACCCAACGCCATTCATTGAGGTTACTGTTTTCAAGTATCTCACCAACACGATGTGCTACGAATGGTTTGAAATTTCGTCCATCACTTCGAAGCCACCCTAGAACGGTCATAGAATCAGTCCAGAAGTGACGACTGGGTTTAATCCGGTGTGCGTCACCGATAGACGTGGCTAGACGAGAGGCTATCAATGCCGCATGCAATTCTAAGCGTGGAATTGAAACTGGCTTAAGAGGAGATACACGTGCCTTGCTAGCTACGAGTGCAAGTTTAACCTCACCGTTGGGAAGCACAAATCTCCAGTAGGCGACGGCGACATGGGCTAACTCACTGGCGTCACAAAACACGTGCAACTCTAGTTCAATAAAGTTGCTGATATTGTAACAACGAGGCACTTGAAATTGCAGGATAGACTTGCGACTTTCAAACCATTCTCTCCAGACCATTTGGTCTGCTTCTGATAGCCTTTCATCCCATCCGAGACCCTTGCGCCACAAATTTTGAAAAAGGATCCGACCCCTCACTACAATGGGAGCTAAAAGGCCTAATGGGTCGTAAATCCGCATGACTTGGGCTAGAACTTCGCGCTTGGTGAGATGATGAGGTGAACCATGAAATTCGAGTCCTGGGTTGAACCCTAAGATGTCATGAATGGGGTTCCAAAATAAACCAAGAGTTCGAGTGAAGGTGGGTAACTGAAAGCTACCTAAATCTACACTATTTTGATTAGCTACTGAGAGATCGGATAGCGACTCCTTTGGCAGTAGATTTAATGCATTGGACTCGTTGGAAACCCAACCACGCATCTCAAAACCGCCACGCTTGTGAATTTCAAAAATATCAGCTGCCAAAAGCGTCGCTTGCCGAATACAATCGACACTACCTATATAGTCATCCATATAAGTATCGGATGCGATAGCGTTCACGGCCTCAGGAAATTCATCTTGAAATTTTGATGCGTTATGGTTCAAAACAAAAATTGCTGTGGACGGACTAGAGCAAGCGCCAAAAATCATGGAAGACATGCGGTACGTTTTTAGAGGGCTATTAGGATCGTCACGCCAAAGGAAACGCAGCGCATCCCGATCTTCTTCCTGGATTTTAACTTGCGGAAACATCTCCTTAATATCAGCCGTTAAGGCAATCTTACCTTCCCTAAAACGCATTAAAATTCCAAGAAGAGGCTGCATTAAATCAGGACCCGTCAAAAGTAACGAATTAAGCGATACGCCTTGAATCTTAGCGGCAGCGTCGTGGACTACACGGAGCTTCGCAGGCTTATTGGGATTCACCACACCGAAGTGAGGTAAATACCAACAAAGTGGCTTTGGCGGCTGCCCTGTGCATTCCCCCGCGTAACCTTTGGCCAGCATATCATGTATATTTATTCGGTATCGTTCCGCGTACCGGGGGTCCTTTATCATTTTTGACTCGAGGCTTTTGAACCTTGAAAACGCCAAAGGATAACAATCAGGTTTCTTAGGATCCTCAGTTTTCCAGAGTAAACCAACCTGAAAACGTCCATTCGGTAGACGGTTAATCGTATTTTGCAAGATATGGAGGGCACGTTCATCGTCGACGCTACGACGCTCATGTTTCGTAATACCTAGGGCGTCAAGATGATATTGCTCTTTGATGAGAGCTTCTAATTCACGTTTTGGATCATCGCGCGAAACTACGTGAAACACAGGAGCAGACGATACAAACACTCTAGTTTTGCTGCTTGAAAATCCAAACAAAACCCACCCTAACTGAGTTCGAATAGCAACCGGTTGAGATCTCGTACCGCTCCTGGTTTCCAAAGCGACTGTAAGCGGCCAATTATCGACACCTATTACCAGCATAGGCCTTGCCTCGTCGTAACATAACTCGCCAACTATGCCTTCTAGATACGGAAAAGATCGTAAACTGTCTCTAGTAATAGTCTGACTGAGCAGCCCTAAGTCTTTAATTGACCTCGCTCCTTGAATGGGAAAGCACTCATTTGTGTGTCTCCCTTTGATTGTGAAGTCTACATACTGAACTACGCTATCTTTAGACAGTCCGCCAACGCAATCTAATCGAATCCGTCTCTTTGGACCCTCGGCTCCAACTCGAAAAGCGACATCTGAATCTATAAGAGTGGCTGTGGACCCGTCGTCTAGCAAGGCGAAAGTGTCTACGCTTCCAGCAGGCCCAGACACCGTAACAGCTACCACTTTCAGTAAAGGACGTAATTCAGTGTTATTGAACATAGTAGCGGCAGTGTTGACAGCTACTTGTTCAGATTTGAGCCCGTTCGAATCAGACGATGTCGTAGGACAAGGCTCCGATTGCTCACATATGTGAACAGACGTAACTGGTTTGTAATTTGAATCATGGAGCAGAGTGTGATGTTTGCCGTTACAATTATTTTCCTCACAATTCAATTTATTTTTATGACATGTTCTGAAAATATGGTAACCTGTTTTGAGACATCGATGATAAACTTTATTTTTCTTTATAAAATGCCATCTGTCATCGACTGTCAGTGACCTAAAATTTTCACAAATTGACAGATCGTGTGGCCGTTTGCAAAATAAGCAATTTGGATGACCTACATTTTTTACAGGCTGAGGAGGAGGTGGCTTTGGAACTGAATCTGACTCGGAGATATTGTGCGCCCGGTGATGAATCGGTCTAGTTGTTGTGGCATCAGCCACCGCACCAAACTTCACCACTAGGTCTACCTCACGAGACAAGAATCCCGAAAGCATCTCGACTTTTGACTGCCCTAGGCCTTCGTGATTAGCAGCAAAATCCAGCCACCGTGTGCGCAATAGTGGAGACAACTTGTTTAATAGGGCCCCGAACAATTCAGGGGAACGCAAGTAATCATTTTGTTCTAGCAACTTTATTATCTCGACACAATTCCGCACACGAGCAGCAAAGATTGTAAGGTCACATACCTCCGATCCGAGCTTTGGCAAAGCTCGTACTGCATTAACTTCCTGCAAAACGATTAATTCAGGCCTACCAAAGCGGCGCTGTAAAGTCTCAATTACGTCACTTGCGCGGTTCGCCATTACCAGCAGCATGCCAACTGCCTCGCGCGCTGGACCTTTTAGGGCTTGGTTTAGGCGCGCAAGGTTTTCCGCATCCGAAAACGCTGCTGATGTGTCCTGGAAGGCACGTTTAAATAAAAACCAGTCGAGTGGTGATTTTCCATCAAAATACGGTAAAGGTATGACGTTTTTATTGTGACAAGAAGTTTTCTTACCAGAAAAGTTTTGAAGGGCTTCTACGAGCTGCGTGACGCCGATCGTGCCGCCCACTCCTTCGTAGTGCGCTTCAATGGTGGTGGCGGTGGCTCCTTTGTCTCGGCAAAGATCGTGCCGAGACGATGATGAGGGGCCCGTTGCCGGCACTAGAGGAACGGCGGTGTCAATGCAAATCTCCTGTATGACCTGTGGACACACTTTCGAGGGATTTTTATTATGCCCTACCTCTTTATCGATTAATTCTTTCTCAGAGTTGTGCAACCATTCAGCTACACATGCGTTACTGGACTCTGAAACAGAACGTGCGTCTTGCTCATTAGACGCAATAGAGGCCAGCTCCGCTTTATAGTCGGCCTCTGCGACTTTGCGCTCTAGCGTCTTCTTTTTTAATTCTAATTGCGCTTGTAGCTCCGCTATCTCCAATTGAGCGAGGTGGCGAGTGTGACGTGCTTCTGCTGCGAGTTTTCTCGCAACGACTGTTGCGGAAGAGCGACGACTGCGTGCGCAAGAAGAAGGGCGTGTAGTGTCGGCAACAGCTGGTAAATTTACCTGATCTTCCGGTGGAGGGTCCATTTGGGTGGCCGATGTGGAAGGCGTCGGAACAACCTCGCTATTAGGTGCCTGAATTGGCTCCGCCTTGTGGGACCTAGTGTTTACCATTTTGATGTGCCTGAAAAAAATTGCTGCAAATTCGAACTTGACGAAGAGCTTGCACTAGTTTTTTTTACGGCTCGAAAATGTAACCGATTCGTTCGTAGTCTCTAGATTGTAAATAAAAACCAATATAATTTTCTTGTTAGGTCTTTACTTTAAAGACGTCAAATCGATCACAAAAACAAAACAATATCAAAAAATAATCCAAAGACAATAAAAAGTAAAAAATACAAAAAGTTGTTATCAAAAGAGTGTCCATTCATGGAAAAGTACTGTTTATTCTCATCACTAAAATTGTCTTAAGGGATCCTTGCCTGAAATGATGATGATGACGATGAATAACTCAATAAAAATTTAGCACAATAATCATAATCAGCCCATGTCAGTCCACTACTGGACATAGGCCTTTCCCAAAACACGCCACTGAGCCTGATCCTCGGCAATACTTTTACATCCACTGCCAGTAGTTTTGCGGTAATCGTCGCTCTACCTTGTCGGAGGGCGACCCACGCTTCACGTACCTAGTCGCGGTCTCTACTCAAGAACACAATACATATTATAACAAACAATATCAAGGGAATTTTATCTAGTCACAGCCACTATCAACTACCTACCTCAAATTAATATCTAAATTCTATGTCACTATCATATCCTTAATAATTTATAATCGAATATTTATTCAATTTTAAAATGTATGATTAAAATGTATGAACAGCACTGTTCTATACTGACTGACACTGACTGGACAGTGTACAGCTGGAAAAAAAGCGCGGGAACTTCGAAGAGTAAAGGCGGGCTCCTTAAATTTTTTAACTTCAATAATTAAAAAAGTTGTTAAATTAAGAGTTTTAACCGCAATTAAGACGATGGGGAGGCGAGCAGGGAAAAAAAGAAAAAAAGATGATGTTCCTGATCAGGATTCGGGGGGTCTCAACCGAGACTCTACCAGCACAACATCGGAGTCGGAGGACGAGGGAGAGCAGGAGAGTAACCATGCCCCATATTATGTTACCGACTATACTCGAATGTATCCAGAGGATTCAAATGCAACAGAGTTTGTCGTCTTTGTACAAGCAGTAGGCAGTGAGACACCAATAGGCAGCAGAGATCTTCTTTCCATTTCAAACTGCATAAGAAGATATAATAAGGGTATTAAGTACTTAAGGGCTCTCAATAAATACAAAATCGGCGTATATTTTGAAAAACCAGGATTGGCCAATGCATTCTTAATAAATAAAACATTTTTAAAAGAAAATAACTTTGCAGCCACAATACCAGCAACATCAACAGAAACAACTGGCATTATTCGTAATGTCCCAGTAAAGTACACAAATAAGAAAATATACACTCTTCTAAGCAGCACTAAGAAAATTATAAGCATCCGTCGTTTTTTCAGAAAAGTTGCTACAGCAAATGGTTTCGTCCGTCAGCCAACTCCAACAGTTGCCATCACATTCGCAGCAACCTCCCTGCCGGATTTTGTGGACCTCGAGGGATGGAGACATAACATCATGCAATATATACCACCGGTAAAGCAGTGTTATCGCTGCTTGAGGTATGGACACATTTCTAAATACTGCAAAAATGATGAGAGATGTTCAATCTGCAACAATAACCACAATTATAAAGACTGCACAATCACCAAAGAGAATGCTGTTTGCGCTCATTGTAATGGTAATCACATTAGTATTTCTGGTCAATGCCCCATCAAACAAAAGAAAATTCAAGAGAACAGAATTAAACACAAAGCACCCACTTATGCAAATCTGTTTGATAAGAAAAATTTCCCAGAACTAAAGACCACTGTTAAAGATTACAAAAAACCTCAAACCAACTTACTTGACATACTAAATACTGATGCATCAGCAATGAATCTTTTAATAGAAACTATAATTAAAATAATTACTTTGAACAAAACAAATGAGACAATAATTTCATCAAAAAATATTTTAGGTATTCTATCAGAAACTCTCAGTAAGAAAGAAAGGTTACTAAGTTCACAGAACAATATTTAAATATAATGCAATGGAATGCTCAGAGCATACTGAGCAGTCGCAATTTATTTCAAAAATATATTTATGATAACTACATAGATATAGCTTTAATATCAGAAACATGGCTCAAGCCTCACCAAAAATTTAAAATTAAAGGTTATCACATAGAACGAAATGACTGTGGAAATGAGCATAATGGGGTTGCTATTATAATTCATAAAAGCATTCAGTATGTCAGGCTCCCAACTTTTTTTGATAATTCTTTACAAAATCTAGCAATCCAGGTAACAATTAATAATAAGAAATACACAATAGTTTCAGTCTACTGTCCAAACAACAGCTCACCAAGATTTCACATTAAGAAGTTCACAGATCTAATAGATAGTTTACCAAAACCTATTTTTGTAGCTGGAGATTTCAATGCTCATCACACAATTTGGGGATGCAACTCCATAGACCCTCGAGGTAGAAATATATTTGATAATTTAGATGACTGTGACTTAGTACTGTTAAATGACCAACAAGTAACAACTGTAGGTTCACACAGTTGGAGACCGAATGGCTTGGATTTAACTATGGTAAGCTCTTGTTTGGCATTAAATTGTGACTGGAAAGTCTATGATGATCCTTTAGGTAGTTATCATTTACCCACCTTAACTTCAATGCAACTATTTGCTGTATGTACACCATTGCAAACATTTGTTGCTTCAGGAACTGATATTCCTGATCATCCCAACCTTCGATTAGTAAACTGGGAACACTATTCAGACACAGTCAATGAAATGTTAAATGATTTTCCGACTTTTAATTACAACAATCGTCCTCTTGAAGCATACAATTTTTTTTGTGACACAATCAAATCTGCTGTAAATATGTCAATGCCAAATTACAACAAAAATAATACCAATCGTTCCGTTTCACAAACGTCTCGTAGTAACTTTAAACATCTTTCGGTTCCTTGGTGGAATGAACGTTGCGCTAGCGCTGTACAAAACTCTAAAGAAGCTTTTATAAAGTTTAAAACTGACCCTTCGCCTGAAAATTATGTTAATTTTAAAAAATTACAGGCTTTAAAAAAACGCATAATTAACACTGAAAAAAGTGCGAACTGGAAAGAGTTCTGCTCAAATATTAATAGACTGACTCCAGTATCTCGAATTTGGAATACCCTGAGAAAGTTTAATAAAAGTAGCGATTCTAGGTTTCTACAGAATAATGAATGTCCACCTTGGGTTAATGAATTTTTAAGGAAATATACCCCAGATCATGTAGAAGCTCCACCTCCTAATAACTATAATACTTCAAGCAATAATACCTCAGCTAACAGTTACTTAACAGACATTTTTAGCTTATCTGAACTAGTCTCAGCTGTTAAGTCGCGAAAGGACACTACTTGCGGTTTAGATTATATTTCTTACAAGATGTTTAAAAAACTTACTAAAGATAATTTATCAAAATTGCTTTCTATTATTAACGGGTTATGGAAGAGTAATACAATCCCTGAAGAGTGGAAGGTGGACTGTTTAGTTCCAGTTTTAAAGCCAAGTAAAAATAAAGATAGTTCCGATTCATATCGTCCGATTGCACTCACGTCATGCGTAGGTAAAGTATTTGAGCAGTTATTAAAGCAACGTCTAGAGTTTTTCATTGAAAGCAATCACTTACTTCCTAACAATCAATTTGGTTTTAGACGTGGTCGTTCGGCTCGTGAGAGTTTGGGATGTTTATTTACAGATATACAAAAAGCTTTGACTGAAAATAAATATTTAGTATGTGTATTTTTTGATATTATAGGTGCCTTTAATAATGTAAATCTTTCAGTTTTATCAACTACGCTACTTTCTTTAGGAATTCCCAATAAAATTGTGACATGGTTGTACGAATTCTTAAATAAACGTAAGGTTTTTGTGAAGATAAACAATAAATTGTATGGACCTAGGCTGTCTTACAAAGGAGTCTGCCAAGGGGGTATTTTGAGCCCCTTGTTGTATATTTTATATATTTATAGATTAAATGAAATTTTAGGACCTGATCCTGACATAACAAATTTGCAATTTGCAGATGATTTAGCTATTTATACACAAGGTTCAAATCTTACAAATCTTATAGACAAATTGAATAGCGTGCTTGTTAAACTTCACTCGTATTTAACTTATTTGAACTTAGATGTAAATGCAAGCAAAAGCAAAGTTGTAGTTTTTAAGAAACGTAACATTCAATTGCCTATTTCTAACATAAAATATAATAATGAAGAGTTGCCAACAGAAATGTGTGCAAGATTTTTAGGTGTTATTTTCCAACAAAACTTCTCCTGGAAAATGTATGTCGACTGTCTCATAGAACGATCACTCAGAGCTACTAATATTCTTAAATCTCTAACTGGTACTCAATGGGGCGCTGACCCTAAAATACTGCTGGTATTATACAAATCTCTGGTGAGAAGCCATTTCGAATACGCTTTCTTTTGTTTTGCATCAGACAAAAAGCTCGTCGAGAAACTTAATAAAGTCCAAAATAAAAATTTACGCATTATCTTAGGTGCTATGAACACGTCACCGATTAATTCAATGCAAATTGAATGCAATTTGCCTCCATTAGATATACGGTTTGATTATCTCCGGAAAATATTTTTGATGAAATTATTGGTTGTAAATAATAGTATATTATTAAGAAAGTTATTTAATGCTAATTTCACTTCCTATTTAAATATAGCATTAAGAGATGTTAAAAAGTTAAAAGACGAAAACAATGTTCATACAAGTGATGAATTACCATGTTATAGTGGTCTTTATCAAAGTAAATTTTTTGAAATGAAGATTATTATTAATAAAAAACTGTTTTGTAAATATGTTGTACATAATGAACTTAATGATTGGGAAGGATACAGGCAGATTTATACGGATGGTGCAAAAACGGTAGAAAATGTTTCTATGGCATTTTATGATCCATGCTTAAAGACTGGTCATGGAATAAAATTACCTACCGTTACAAGTATATACACGGCCGAGGCATGTGCCTTATTAGCTGCCTTACAGTACATAGAAAAATTTGACAGTCAAAAGTGGATTATTATATCAGATAGTATGAGCGTTTTAGAAGCACTGTCTAATCCATGCCACAATGCTAAAACAAATTACCTAATTATAAAAATCAAAGAAAAGTATGTCGAGCTAATTAATGAGGGTAAAGATATCATATTTTTTTGGACTCCTTCGCATATAGGTGTGGCTGGCAATGAGCAAGCAGATTATTTTGCTAAACTTATAACAAATACTTCGGATCTAGTTCCTGCAAAGAATATTAAATTACCACATTCAGATTGCACTACTCTTATAAAAGAATCGTCACGGAGAGAATGGACAGAGCATTGGCAGGAAACTCTTCAAGCAAAAGGAACCTGGTATAGAGAAATAAATAATGATATAAGAGTGCCCTGGTTCTTTAAAGGAACTTTCAAGAACAGAAAATTTTACTCATTAATCTCTCGGTTACGAATTGGGCATGGTCGTTTTAACGAACATCTGCATAGAATGAACATGATTACCTCCCCGTCATGCACATTTTGTAATGAACCAATTCAGTCTCTCCATCACATTTTCTTTGAGTGTTCTGAATTCTCACTTCAAAGACTTATCTTGATTGAAGATTTATTAGAAGTCTATAAAAGGCCTGAAGACATCCCGCGCCGTCTACAGGAACTTCTCAAGAATGAAGAAAACTATAAAGCCCTATATAATTTCATAATTTCAACTGTAGAAGAGCTTTAAACATTATTTGTGAAACGGTTGATGAACGTCTCTAAATTAAAAAAAATACATTGAAGATACATTTTAACATAAGACCTGGCTGTATGGCGAAAGCCTTTGCCTTTTCCAACCATCGAGGAAGGAAAGAATGGAACCAAAAAAAAAAAAAAAGTGTACAGCTGACAGTGACAGGGACTGATTAACTGAATGCAGACTGATTGCGTTTTGGAATTTTTCGTGCGAATATGTAAATTTTTTGTGTTTTCAGTTTCACATCGACTGAATTAATGTTTTCTGTGTAACAAATGTGTTTATTAGTACAAAAATGATTTTATCTAAGGCTACTATTTCCCTGTTATGTTTATTATTATTATTGTCCATATTTATGGCCAATTTATTAAACATAATCGCTACGGATCATAATTTTTACATTGAAAATAAAAATGAAGGAATTAATCACACTAAATATTTAAGTAATAAGTACGGGCAAATAGGCGATTCAACAAATAATTTAGTTTGGTTTTTGCAGGTGAGTGTTTAGCTAATATAACTTTAATAATCTCAATAACTTTATTGAGTAGTAATAATTGTTAGACAAAGATCGCCGACCCTTTGTTAGTAAAGCATTGTTGCTTTGTTTGATATCACAGCAGCAGTAGTTCAGTTTTGAAACAATGTTTTAATAAACTTTTAATACTATTGCAAAACAAAAAAAAGTTTTAGTTACTTACTTGTCTAACAATTTATTTTGATTTACAGATTTCTGATATTCATATCAGTATTTTTCGGGATCCGGGAAGGATATCACAGTTTCAACAATTCTGCGACAGTACTGTCAGAAGGATCAAGCCCATGTTGGTTCTGGCCACTGGAGACTTGACGGATGCCAAAGCTAAAAATAATTTGGGTAGCTCTCAGGTGAAGAAGGAATGGATATATTACCATAATATTATTAAAGAATCAGGAGTTACTAATGAAACTGTGTGGTTGGATATCAGAGGAAATCATGGTAAATTTATTTTATTGTAAATTTTTGGTTGATAAACAGACATCAGTGATTGTTTTATAATGTTTGGGATGATGCAACACAGTACATTGATTTTGCAATTGTTTTTTTCATTGTAGATAATTTTAACATCAAGACAATAAATTCTCAAGAGAATTATTTTAGAAATTACTCAGTACAAGGATCACATTATGCTAAATCTTATGTACATTATGAACACAAAAATGGAGTTAATGTTGCCTTCTTGGGTATAGATGCCTGCCCAGAACCTGGTCTGAGGAGGCCGTTTAACTTTATTGGTATCTTAGATGCACAGGAACAACATATCTTACAGATATTAAAGTCAGAGGCTGAAGCTAAATCAGACCATATAGTTTGGTTTGGACATTATCCAACATCGTGTATATTATCCCTTAAAAGAGAGACCCAAACATTTAATATAAGGGAGCTCATGGGCAGTACTCAGGCTTCTCAAGTATATGTTTGTGGCCATTTGCACGCTATGGGTGGACTGGTACCAAGGATGTACACTAAACAAAGAAAAGGCTACCTTGAGCTTGAATTGGGTGATTGGAAAGATAACAGGATGTTTCGATTAGCTGCAATTGATCACGGCATTTTCTCATTTGTGGACCAAAAACATAGCACTTGGCCTCTAATTCTAGTCACAAATCCAAAGCATGCAAGATATGCTATGTCGGGTCGAGAGCCACTGCAGCTGGTAGCAGAATCAACCCATATTAGAATATTAGCTTTTAGTGATGTGGAAATTGAAACAGTAAAGATTTCCTTTGACAGGGAGAGTTGGCTGAAATGTAGAGTTGCCGGAGGGCCACTCTATGTATGCAAATGGCTGCCACATTTATTCAGAGTTGGACTACATTACTTGTATGTCACAGTGACTGATGAAGTTGGCAAAGAAATTGTACTTGAACATCCATTCTCTTTGGATGGATCTTTAGTTAACTTTGAAGTAACACCAAGGATTCTACTCATGCTTGATGCTGGTGCTGTAGTAAGTTAGATTTCATTTGTTTATCATTAAATAATAATATTATAAATTAAAGTCCCTAGCTGCATTTGTCTGTTATCCATTCTGTCTGTATAGGGACTTCCTGTCCTGGAGGGAGGTCCTGTTATTTATTATTTTATTTTATCTCCGAGGTCCCAGGTTCAATTCCCGGTCAGTCAATGTAGAAAAATATCTTTTCTATATTGTCTCGGGCCTGGGTGTTGTCGTACCGTCGTTGTTTCTGATTTCTGTAATAGAAGTGCTTATAAGTTACTTATCATAGGAACAGAGCAATGTATGTGATGTTGTCCAATATAAAAAAAATATGTCTGATACGATTTTGAGACAGTTTTTACCTTAACATAATCTAAGTCATAACATAATATTAATTTTACAAATATACAGTGTGGAATTTTTATTGTCACCGTGATGAAAAGTACTTTAAATACTGGAGATAGCAAATTTTACTTGAAGGAAGCATTCCTTTATTTTTTAAATAAAGCAAAACTTAGTTCAAAGATTTTTTAAAATCTACACTGTATATAAGTTAATAAATGATGATTTTTATAGTTTCAGGCAATATTTGCGAGTCTTCTTTTGGCTAATGTCATCCCCTTACTTGTACTAAGATTACAGAAAAGGCCACCAAGATATCGCCGGAAATTCGGTAGCCATGTGCTTCGAAGGATTTGGTTATTGAGCAAAATCGACAGAATATTTTATCCCATCGTTTTGTATGCATTATATACACCATTTGGACCCTGGGCAATTGGTGAACTAATAGATGGATACACAGGGGTAATTTTTGCTTGGGGTATTATTATAAAGGGTGCATTCTTACCTGAACCGTTTACCTATATGTATGGAAGTGTGCAGCTGATGTTTGTGCAGCTGCCACTTATCTTTGTGCTGGCCTACTGCTTGGAGACTCGAGTGTTTAGTCCATCCGTGAGGGGAGTCAAGCGGCTGATAAAGAATTTGCCATTTGTCTTTTTGCTGTCAATCCAATTTTTACTGGCTTATTTCTTCTGGTTGGAGTATGGTACAATGGCTTTCATGTTTGGTCCTCTCAGAACTTGGAGTATATTCCTGAGTATATTGCTGTGGTATAAAATTTGGACTCTACCTCCTGAATATTGCAGGTAATTTGTGTTACATTTATTTTCTTACCAAATAATTATATTTTTTTTATTCAAGTTGTTACGTTGAACTAGGGAAATACTTTTGCAGGTTATTTTTTTCATTCCCATTGGCCCTATAGCGAAATCGAGTTATAAAAAAGCTGTTTCATACATTCTGGCCAAGTATTACTTGGCGTTGAGTATAGAACAGCTGTATTTTTACCCCCATAGTAAGAGTTGTTTACATTAGTGAGATGAACAACCTGTAGATAAACGTATGTCTCTCGTTCAACCATACACCCTGTATATTGTATATTGTTGTTCTTGTTTTAGGAAATTATCAAATCTGAACGACTTGCCTTCATAGTTGCTGAAAAAATGAGATTAAAGCAGAAATTAAATGGCGAAGCTAAATGATGCTTGTAATTATAACAATTCTCTTATCATTTCTAAGAGATATAAGTATTTTTAAAAGGAAAATATTACTATTTACATGAATACGTATTATATATTACTACGCAATATTTATGATGATGTAACTGTAAGTATTTATTGGCGCCAAAGTTTATTTTATTATAATCGAATAGGCTACATTCCATGAGAGTCATACATTCTTAATTATTATTACCGAAATGATTTGTAGCTGGTATTGGTACCTATTATGTTAATTTTCATTAGGTACGATTTTCTGCAGCTTCTCAAGTTAGAGATATATACTTCAAGTTCTCCTGTCCTTTTCTCCTGCGATAAAAAAGAGACAGACTATAAAAAATTATAGACGACAAACTAAAAGTCTATTTTGAAATCATTTTAAATTGAAGAAATTTTACAATTTTAATATTTTTATAAATTATACCTAAAAAAATTTAATATGACAATAACTTATGGAATACAGTTGGAAAAATCATTTATCATAATGTTTCACAGATCATTTATAGTCTGTTTTTTCTATCAAAAAAGAGAAATATGTTTGTAAACCTAATTATGTAAGAGACAAATGTGCCTTTTTGCTTCAACACTGATTTTATTCCTTGCTTCTGTGTATTTAAGTGGCAGTTAAGTTAAGTGTACCAAAATGGCACATGAAAACCGTTTAACCACGTCTAGCTAGTCTGTCTAGGTTCAGAAGAAGGTCTATTCTAAATTTTAGTCGATAGATTTTGATGAGAACGTAGACGCGGATTTGCATGAAAAAATATAGTTTGTTAAAAAGGCGACGCCGCCTCGAATTCTATGCAAATTAATGTTCACATTTCGATCATTTTAAAAGTAAAAACAACCTCGCCACTTAGGCTCACTGATATCTCTTTCTCTTTCGATTGAATGATGAGACAATTAAGATTTCGACTTTAATTCCAATAGTTACACCCAGTGTCAGTATCGTTTTACTAAAATATAGTTTTTTTTTAAAATGTGGCTGTGACTAATTTTATTAAAGATCTTGTTTTATGTATTCTCAAAATTGTAGTAGTTATATTATTTTTAGACACTTATATTTAACATATTGTTATACGTGCATATAATAAGTAAGTAGGTACCTATACAAATACATCAAAACTTTTTGTTTGAGAGTTAAACTTGCGTATAAAATAAACAAAAGATGATGAAATTTTGTTAAATTAAGTTTAAAGATTATTTTTATTTTTCTTAAAAAACTTAAAAAACAGTTCACTTAAAATGAGACATAACTAATTACTCTTACAATAAGATTTTGCCTCTGTGCGAGTGCTATTACTGGACGTGCTAAATTAAATACTACTTACTATTAAAAATATCAAATGGAAATGATGTTAAAAAAACTTGTATAAAAGCTTTTAAGAATCAATGAATTGGAAAACATAGAGCTTTTTAAGTTAATGAATTGTAAAAGTCAGTCAGTTACACGTCATAAATATTAAGCATCACTAGGAGTTGTTGATACAACAATTCCACTACAATAGCAAGCACTGAGACTGTTTAAAAATCTTATTCAATTGAATCGAAACTATTGCTTTTTGGCTTTCTAGTCAGTACCTACCCAGTATTTGAATAAAGCTTTGGTGTTGCTTAAGCGAGAAAACTATGTGATTTTACAAATCTGTTTTTTATTTCATAAAAACGAACTTAAAATATCGAATGGTAGAACTAAATAGACCGTAGTCAATTATTCGGTACCTAGGTACTAAATTTTTACCAGTGTTTAGATACACTCAGTAGTATAGTCAGTGGAGGCAACAGGAAGCGAGTAGCGGTGATTCATGACGTGCTAACTGCGTCTAGTTCATAAAAAAATATATGAAAATTAAAGGTGAGCGCGCACCTATCACACCGCAGTACCCACACGCGCCGCAGTCATCGGATTTTAGGTCGGTATCGGTACCTACGCTGTAGGCGCTGCGGTTGATGCGTACAACCGTATCGAAATCCATAGCACTTAACACACATCCGCCTTGAACAGAAATTCTGTTATAATAAGAAAGGATGCGATGCGCACTATCCGTGAGGGTAGTGCGGGTCTGTGGGTATTGTGAGTACTGCGGCGCGTATGGTGCGGCTAGCACAAGGCTATCAGTAAATCCGATGACTGCGATGCGCGCGCGTACTGCGGTGCTGATAGGTGCGCGGTCACCTTTATAGTCTGGGGGCCAAGTGTTAAGTAGCTAGTAAAGTAGTCGCTTCGCATAAATCGTTCCGTACGATTATAAATTAACGTAATTTGTATTATTTTTCGATCGATTTATGCATAGTGATTGTTTAGTGGACTTCCACTAGGCCCTCTGTTGTGTTTGTTATGTGGCTGTTACGAGTGACCTGTACCCATGTGCGTAGCGGTGAGATGACTATCGATCCATATCTGAGGGGATAGTGTGTTTTACCCGATAGCTCTTGAGAACGTAATTGTATGGGAAAGTATGGGTTTGATTGATGTGCCGGCGCTACTTGAAGTCTATGCAAAATGTACGTTTACTTTTAGATCGATTGATGCGATGCAATTAGTAAAACTCACTTGGCCCTCTGATGACCTGGCCCCCTTTTCCTTATTTGCTTTTAGCCCCACCCACTATTCTGCTGTCTAACTAACGGAACTTGTCGCTTACCATAGAGTAGCATATTATGAATTTAGTTATCCAGTGCTCCGAAACGAGAGATTAAATATATTTCTATGGTTGTAAGAGCGCAATGGATAACTAGATCTCTAAAACCCTAGTATAAGGTAGGAAAGCGACATCTTACGTTAGCCGAGACAAACCGATCACAACTATCAACTAACACCATAGATTATTTCAAAGATTTTAACTAAGTATATTTTGTCTTTAAGTTGGGGTATTATTCATATTTTGTGGGTGTGGCTTAATTTATCCAAAAACCTATAATTGTTATATTATTACTGACTCGTCCTGTGTAAATAACGACGTGTCCGTCCTACTTTTCACCGTACATGATACTGGCAACATAGATGTTTTATGGACGGACACAGTGATAAGAAAAATCTCTGACTGACGTCGACTGATCGACTGAGTATATTTTTTGTATGAATGACAAATAAGCAGAGTGGTTTATTATTTATTTATTATTTATATTCGTAGTAGAATGTAATTATTAAGATAGAAGCTTGCAGGTTACGTATTAATGTAACAGTTCTAAGTGATATTCGCTACCGCCGCGCCACTCTAGTAAGTGTTCGTAATTTTTTTCATTCAAGGGTAATTAGAGATACGGTCCCCCGATTTAGAACCGTTCGATAGCAAATTGTCAACCAATAAACCACGTGACTTTATAGGAGTACTCTATCTACCCGTGTTAACTCGTTATCGACAACGAATTGGTTTTTCTGTCGACAGTTTGTTAACGAACGGTTCTAATTAAGGGCCTGGTGGCGATTCGGATGTACTATTGTCTAAATAGCGTTATTGTTGCAGCGCGATTTTTATGAGTTTCATTATGAGACTAAGAGTTTCATTTAGAAAATCGTACAACCGTAGCCATCAATGTACAAGATGAACATTGCACCAGCGAATCTCTGTTTTACAAATTCATTACGAACTAGTCTTCGTACGATAAAATGTTTTAATCGCATGATAGGTGAAATGGGTATATGAATTAAATCCGTTCTCAATGTAATGGGCGTTACCTATTTTTGACCGACAATGATAATAATACTCAAGTCTGAACGTTTTAAAAATTTTTTGTGTAACAACGTCTTTAGTCTTCTAAACATAGCCTACATTTGCACATATTTCGTATTATGAAATTTACATTACATTACCTCCGAGAGATTTAAAAAAAAAATCGAAGACTTATTTAAGATTTCGGCCAGAGCAGGCAAATAAAAATCGAATGTTAAACTAATTTGTCATACAGTATATTACTAGACTAAGTACTCAGTATTTTTAGCTTACATAAAGCTTCAAAATAAATATCAATATAAATAACAATTAAATATTCTTGATTATTTAATATGTACGATATATTTGTTTCTTAAATAAAACATTTACATATAAATTTAATAAATTTTCGTATTTATTGCACGATTTGCGATTTGATGTTGTACAAAATGGTGTTAATATTGTATATGTATGTACATTTTGTTAGTAATAATAACTATAAATAAATACCTAGCACTCTGGAATGTGCACCTGGTCAATAAAATACTAATATTCTAATCCTTTTTTATTGTAATCATATTATTCTTCGTAACATAATAAATTAGGCAAGTTAGGATAGTTATAACATAATAACTATGGTTTGCTACTAACACAACAAGAAAAGACAAAGTTGTTCAAAGTCCTATTTACTTACTACCATCCCATTTTTCATATTTTTATTCACGTTTAGGTAATTAGTACCTACATAAGATGCTACCTACTTTATTCTATTGCTCATATAAAATAACTTTTGCAATTGACCCAACATCGAAATTTAAAAAAAAAGTTTATTTGTCTCAAACATCCCATAAAAGCTGACCGACTGTTCAGTATAGAGTAGTGGTTATTATTTTTGCGATTTCAATGTTTTCCCCTAAAAAGAAGTTAAGTAATAAATTAGTACCTTAACTTTGCGACTGAAAATTAATATAAATTAAGAGAGACACTCCCTAATTTCTATGTCATTTGTCCTTATGCCTAGTGAAGACATTTTTACCCGACTGTAGATTTGTTTTTCGAGTTTATATTTATTGGCCGGCTTAATTGATTTTGAGTCGTTAGATTTGTCTACCGCTCTGAAGAGTCTTACCCACAGGCCACAACATATTATCACAGAGTAAATATATTATTATCAGTGATCGGAATAGGTAGAGTGATTTAGGGTCAATAACCTCAAACGCTGATATTAATATGGACATCCCTTCGGGATTTCGGGATTTCGAAACTATTGGGCTTTAATTCTCCGGGATTTCGGGGATTTCGACATTATTCAGACTTTAATTTTATGTGGTGTCCATTGTTTACCTTTGCATGCATGTTTCTGTACGATCAACTACAAAAAATTGTTTGAGCGTCCTGCCTGAGACGAACATTTTTTTAATTTAAAAATCGTTGTATTTTACCTACATGAAAAATGCAGTAGGATATATTTTCGGGGTGTTAAATATTAAAAGAAGTACCAGCTTTATTTAAAACATTTGTTTTACATAGATATTCTAATTTGAAAGTTCAGTAAGTGTGAGTAAAATGTACTGAACATTAGCCTATACTGACGTCAAAGACTGGATACCTGTGATGTCATAAATCTTCGGTGCATTATGGAGAGACGCGTGCCGTTATGCCTCTGCGGGAAGCGAGTCTTTGTGCGTGCCGCACCTGATAATGCCGGACGACCAATCAGAACCAAGAATCGACGGTTGACTTGACTCATTCATTTGTTAACGAAACAATGCGTGCGCGCTGGCATCGAGCGAAGGAAGACAGCTCACTCTTTAGCTTCGAGTTCTAGAGTGCGCCCGTATTAATTGCTGTGTAGTGTTGTGTGTACAAATTACTGGAAACTTCAACGACTATTTTGGCTTGGTTTTACGGATTTGGATTTGCTTCTTGACTCGGACTACCTACTGCATAACTGTCACTATTCTGGTAAGTTTTAATATTATTTATTTCATTAGAATATGGCTTTTTCTCGATACTATTTATATATAAAAAAATGAGTTGCTTACGAAATAATCTTGTTAAAACTAACTACCTACCTAACATTATGCATCGGGACTTAACGCGACAAATATTTATTTGGTCACATTACAACGCGAAAGTCTAAATCTTAACTACCTCCTATCCTAATACATGGTGCGTATGATAGTTTAACATGAACTATTTTTTTAGGTGAGACACCACTTTATATCTCGGTGTTGTATACCTATTTTTGGAAACTTCAACGATTATTTGGGCTTGGTTTTACTGACTTCGATTTGCTTACCTTGAATTGGACCTCTAATCGAGTATCACTGTTTTGGTAAGTTTCAATACTATTTACCTACCTATTTTAAATTGGCTGGTCTTTACTGGATGTCGTATATGAACATTTAAAAGTGTTTTAGACAGGACATCAGGCTATCCAAATTCATCAAATTTCTCTTTTCAACTTAAAACCATGCATATAGTTATATTAAACTTTTTGTGGTAACCTGATGTGCTAACTACACTGTACGTATGTCAGTAACCTTTTTAGTACTAACTTAATATACCTACGTATGTCTATTTTGTAATACTTAACTATTTTTAGGTCTGATACGCCTTCGAATCTCCATAAACGAACAAGTCACCTTGTTTACTGACTTCTGGGCACATCGAAGACTATTTTGGGTTGGATTTACAGACTTAGTAGATCTGCTTTTCTTGAATTAGACTACTACTTGAGATCCCCTGTTCTGGTAAGTTTTAGTATTAATTATTTACCTAAATGAGTTTGGTTTTGTTCCTTTATATCTATTTGTCTTTTATTTTTATTTAGGTATTTACACATACGCACTTTACATTAAGTTATTTACACGCATATTGCTTGTGTAAATAACTTAATGTAAAGTATATTTGTCAGTTTTTTTATATTTGGAAATTGTTTTAGGCGGAATACAACTTGTGTAGAAAAAAGGTCAAGCATGGCAAAGGTCAAAGCTGAAACAGTAGAGAAGTGGATCGCCAATCATCCTGAGCTTCTTTACGACAACGCTAGTCATACGATTTACTGTATCAGATGTGAGAGCCACATAAAAGCGATACTTAAAAGTAACATCGAAAGACATATCAATGGGGCAGTACATCGAGGAAAGTTTAAACGGCCTCAAGAAGAATTTTATTTTGATCTAATGAAGTTCCTGATTCTGTGCAATATTCCGTGGGTTCAAATGAAAAACCCTATGTTTAAAGAATTTTTTCAAAAGTATATGTGCAGCGTTTGCTGTTGTCAATGTACTGATCGTAAAGTTCCCGACGAGTCACTACTACGAAAAGTTTATTTGGAAAAATTCTTTAAGCGCAAAATCGATTCGATTTATGAAAATAATAAAAATGAGAAACTATGGATTTCCTTAGATGAAACAACCGACTTTTTAGGACGATATATAGTCCATTTTTTAATAAAACCACTGCATCCAAATAATTTCAGTCGACCTTATTTGATTGCTTGCAAAATGTTGAATACGGTTAACGGAAAAACAATTACGCAATTTGTAATAGAATGTTTAGAAAATCTATGGCAAGATTCTTTTGAGGAAAGAGTTGCTAATGTTCTGATGCTCTGTACTGACAGTGTAGCGTACATGATATCTGCAGGGCGAAATTTGAAAAACTATTTACCCGAGATGAAACACGTTACATGTTTGGCGCACGCTCTGCACCGTGTATCTGAACAAATAAGATTAGAACACCACGATGTCGATATTTTAATAGCAAATGTTAAAAAGATATTCTTAAAAGCTCCGAGTAGAGTGCAACTCTTGAAGGAAATGTACCCCGACTTACCGCTGCCTCCACAACCAGTAATCACAAGATGGGGCACTTGGTTAGAGGCAGCATCGTATTACGCACAACATTTTGATGCAATAAGGGACGTTTTATCGCATTTAAACAGCTCTGACGCAATAGCTATTTGTAATGCGAAAAACATATTAGAAAGCGAAAATTTGCAGACTGATTTAAATTATATAGAAGAATATTATAGTATGATTCAACACTCTTTAAAAGAATTACAAAAAAATAATTTATCAATAAGTGACTCACTTTTAGCATTTGATCAAGTAAGAGCTGCAATAAATGCATGCACATCACAAAATGTAAAAAATAAAATTGAAAAAGTCATAGATCGAAATCCCGACTTAGAAATACTTAGGTATTATAGCGAGAAAATAGAAAGAAATGAAATAAATGACCAAAATATACTGCACTACCAATTTGCGCCTTTAACATCAGTAGATGTCGAACGATCGTTTTCGACTTACAAATGGATTTTAGACGGGTAGCGAAACAGGTTAAAAGTAGAAAATATAGAAAAAATTATGGTCATTTATTTTAATTTCACAAATTATGACGTGAATGAAGACATTGTAATGGACGAAGAATAAAAATATGATTTAACATGAGTCTTTTAATAAATTATACCTATCCCTTTATGTCCTTCTTTACTATGTGCAATGATTAGAGGGTCCCACTTTAACGCAACTGCTGCGCTCGAGATCCCGGGTTCAATCCGCTGGGGTCGAAAGTATTTACTTGGATTTTTTTGTAAAGAAATTTTCAGCAACAGCACCGAATCTCGGAGCTGGCTGTGTTTGATATCCGTGCTTTGGTAAGCACGTAAAGCTATTTAGCTTTAGCTAGATAGCTTTACGTGCTTTCTAAAGCTAAGTCTAAATATAGGTTTCCGTTAACCAGTTTTTTTTTTATTTCTCATACAAATAGCAAAATAAGTACTACTTAAAAGTGCTTTGCTATCGTAACCTCTAATTTCAAATACAATGGCTACTAAATCACGACCTAAATAATATTTAATAAAATCCCGAAATCCCGAAATTTTTCGATAACAGTTCATTAAAAAGGCATGTCCATATTATGACAGCATTACGCAAGTACAACAAATCACTCTACCTATTCCGATCACTGATTATTATACTAATATATTTATAGCAGGTAGTAGGTAATCTGTTTATTATTAGTTTTTATAAAATAACAAATTAGTTGTGAGTTTAATAAAAATAATATAATATAGACAATATCAACATACCTACCATACCAACCTAATACAATAAATTATTAGTAGAGCAGACCAACCTATATTTCTTAATTAATTATCATACATACTTAGGTGTCTATCAGTTTTAATACATAACCACATCAATGGTGCAGCTGCTACCTACTTTTTGAATAATTTACAATCAGATCCTTTAGTGCGGTCTTGCCATAAAACATCATCTGCACGCTCTATGTACTCTGTACATTAGGATGCAGATAAGAGATATTTGTAGTATCACAATCCATATCACTAAGGCTGAGACATCACTATAAAGGTTTCTCGTGAGGCCCAAATGTTTGAGGTATTTCGTGGGGTCAGCGAACATGCAGAAGAATTCGTCGTAGCAAGGCAGGCGACCCCTGTTAAAACCGTAGACTATTTCAAGGAACCCGTCGAATGAGTATCTGAAGTATGATATGGCGGCGAAAGGTCGGAGATAGACTGGTATCTCCCGGTAAGGTATGAAGAACTCGGAGAACATCAGCATTGGAATATTTGCGGCGGGAATCACGAAAAGGCCGAGCTGGAATATTAAAAATAAGCAAATTGATAGGTACTCTAAAGAAAATAATGAAATAAAATTATTAGAATTGATTATCGAAGAGCATATCTATTATTTTATATTTTCGTAGCGATATGCTCTAACGTAGCGGATTATTTCGAATGAATCGAATGATAAATATAAATACCTATACATTATACGCCGTTTTAGATAGTCCTATGGAAACTCAGAAAAAAGATCTAAGGCTTAATCGGTAAAAAGTTACAAAATGCACACGATTTTGTGTGTGTCCCATTTGATTAGGATCAGTCACAGACTAGCTAAGCAATAATCTGGCAAGCTGGTTTGTATTTTGTAGTGTTGAAAAAATTTATTAAAATTCTTGGTTAAAGTCTAAATGCTATCTCGATGATTTGCAACCAGGTCATGTTGATTTGTATTTTTGTTTAAAAACGCTTTTGATATGGACTTAAGAGTTTGTCATAGTCAAAATCAGTTCTAATAACGTGAATATTATTTACCCAATCTCAAGGTTTTACTTAATAATATGGGTGTTTTTTTTGATAAAACGTGGTAGGTACTTAGATTAGCAGTGCTTATTTCTAGTCTTTCCATGAAGAAGGACAAGTTAAGACAAGTTCGAATAACGATTAGTGAAAATTCGTCGATCACTAACATTGAATCATAAGATAATAAACGCTTAAAAGAAATTGTCCGCCTCAAGTGGGAATCAAACCCACGTATTTTCGCCATCCGGTCGGTTGACGGTAGATAAATACTACTTCTGTAGGTAGGTATGACCGCAACATTGATCAGACAAAACGCTGGCTTTGACAGCGAGATATGCTTGACCGACAGGTTGGCTAACGTCCTCAATAGTTCAGTTGGAAAAGCATTCGCCCGGATTGCAAAGAGACGGGTTCGATTCCCACCTGAGGCGGTTGTTTTTTTTCAAGTGTCTTATCTATACCTAATGTTATAAAGCTGAAGAGTTTATTTGTTTGTTTGGTTTAACGCGCTAACCTTAGGAACTACAGGTTCGAATTGTTTTTTTTTTGTGTTGGATGGTCAATTTATCGAGTTTTTATAACATACTAGCTGTCCCGGCGAACTTCGTACCGCCTCTTCATACTTACGTTTTTTTGCGAATTTTCCCGATGCTTTCATAGTTATTCTGCTATTTGGGACGGTGACAAATTAAAAAATATATAAATCGTAAAAATCGGCCTAGCAGTTCTTGACTTATAAATGGTGTGACTAACCCGACGTTGTTTTATATATAAAGGGTTATTTGTAAAACATCAACATCCTAGGGGCTGATTCTGGTGCTCAAATACAACATTTTTTTCTATGGGACCAACATTAAAATCGCAAAAAAATACACTTCCCCATACTAACCCGCCACTAGCTGACATCAGTTTGTATGGAGCAGTAAACATTTTTTTAAAGATTTTAACGTTGGTCTCATAAAAAAGTTGTTGTATTTGACCACCAGAATCAGCCCCTAGGAGGTGGTTGATGTTTTACAAATAACCCTGTATAGATACATAACATTACCTTACGACTAATAGGAGTATCAATCAAAAATGTTGCAAAAACGGGAAACAATATTTATTTTGATAGCTTCCGTTGAGTGCGCTGACAAAACAGTTTAAGTTACAAAAAATCATGTATGACGGCAATGTCTCCTTTTAAAAGTAAAAAAAAAAGCCCGTGACAGCATATACCTACCTCCACAGAATAGGAATGACACGCTACGCCCCGCTACCTACCCTACTACCTCTATCTTTTCTAGTTGACTTACTATTACTTTTTTTTATGGTAATCAAATTTGTTCTAAAATAATGCATTGGTGCTAGCGTCGCTTTTTCATTCACTTTTAGAGCGAGGCATTGATGTGGTGTATTTTATTATTTTGAGCTGGGAAGTAACATGGGTCGTTGATAAAGACTTACGTGACAGATCGAACTCCACGCGGGCGCAGCCGCGGGCGGAAGCTAGTCTTAACTGTGACTCTATAGCATGTAGGTAATTCCAAAAGCAAAAAGTTTGAATAATGACCTTAACATCGCACGCCGCGCCCACGACCAGGCCGAAGGTCTGCGCGAGGATGGTGAGCAGCGCGCACAGCAGCCACGCCAGCGCCATGCGCGCGCTCTCCACCGGCTGCGACGTCAGGTACCACGCCGGGAACATGAACACGGTGGCACATAGCAGCTGGGGACAAACAGTGACAAACTATTTAATACCAGCTGTTGCCCGCGACTTCGCGTGGTCTTTGCAAAACCATAGTTAGTCAAAATGGACCACATACTATTATTAGAGTAGAAATGTAATTTATTTAGTCTGTGGCTGTACTGTTTTTGTTTGGGCGGGAGTTGGCAGGACTTGTCAGTTCATACATGTAAAAATGAAAAATCACTAACGTGGTCAAAATTAAAAACCACGCAAACGAATCTCGGGCAACAGCTTACATATATATTTTTCACATTCAAAAATGTTTGCAAACTGAACACCAATATCTAATGGTAAGAAACGCCATCTATAATGACAGTAGAGACGATCAGAATAAGAAATGACAGTTATCTCATTCCTCGGGTACCATCACCACCATACCATCTATTCCAGGTAATAATCTATTTCTGTGCCAAATTTCGTCTGGGTTTCATCTAGATTCTGGCGTGATAGAGCAACAAACATACTGCACCGCATCACATCGCCAAATTCCTCTTAAGTAGGTTCATTTCGTTTTTTTTTAAAGGGAAAGAGACGTGAGGTTCTTTGTGATGCGGTGCGGTGCGGCTCGCTCTTGGCTTTACACAAGCATGTGTGTGTGTATAAGAAAAATAAAATCTTCCAACAACAATCACACCTCTCACAATCTAGCCCCGGACTAAGGAGCTTCTACAATGGCGACTAGATAACTTAAATTCATAAGTATCTGAGTACTTAAATATTCATTAGGTAAGTTTATAGTAAGTATTTCATTTATGACTCGGGGAGGTATGGATGGTCATTACACAAACGCTTGCCTTTGCCCAGAAATCGCAGAAGCCGCGAACAATAAAATTTCTCAAAGTTTTACTAACTGTAAATGATATTTTTACGATCGAATCCTGATGACACTAATTAATTTGGTCCCATAAAGGAAAACAGTTCACGGTTAGACAAGTTGATAAACTTACTTGAATCGGTAAATCGACAAGAATCTTTGAGGCACAGTACGCGGGCAAAGAGTACCACTTGTTGAGGTGCTCTTGTAATACCACTGAAGCTTCAACGGGAACTGAAAACAAATAACAATAATAACAACACAGAATACTTACCTAACTACTAGAAACCTAAATAATTTATGAGATAAAAAAATATATCTAAATCAGTAGGCGTAGTTCTACGACTCGTCGTAGCCAGCAGTTTATGCGTAGATATTGAGTCTACGACAGCGGTTCTCAATCTTTTTTGGTGACGGAACCCTTTTGGATAGCAAAATACTTGATGGAACCCTACAATAAAACAATGGTTTTTAAGTGTATTTTTTATTAATAAGCATAATTAGAGTACCATGTAACAGTTACTTATTACTTACTTACATAACAAGTATAATAATAAATATAACATTGAAAAAGAAAAAAAATCTAACTAATGGGATGTATGAAACTGTTTTTTATTTTTCATCAATTGGTTGATATCAGGTTTCATAGAGGACAGTTGAAGTCTCATATCAGGTTCGGCGTCCAGTCTATTGCGGTATTTTGTTTTCGTGGCTGCATAGGTTGAGAATCCTGTTTCGCACAAATATGTTGTTGGAAACGGGAGAAGAATATTCAAAGCCATTTTGGCAAGCATTGGATATTCATTTCGGATTCTGCACCAAAAATCGTTGAGAGGCGTCGTTTTGAACAGTGACTCCATACTTGTGTCAGATGACATTTCTAAAAGAGATTCATATATCTCGTTTGACATACTTTCGGGCTTTTGTAAGTTGGGTAAAAAAGGATTATGAATCCATGAATTCAGTTTCATTTTTGTATTCTGTTCTTCAGGAAAATACTGCTCAAAAGATGCGCGCATCGAAGTGAGATATTGGACCAATTCTTCAAATACATCATCTTGAAATATTTCTGAGTTGTTATCGCCAAGAAACTCACTGAGTGACGTAAAGCTTTCTATTTCTCTATTTCCAACGCAAATAATCCAAAAATCTAATTTTCTTTTGAAGGCAGTTATTTTGTTACAGGCCTGGAACACTGTTGTCTGTTTACCTTGCAATGATAAATTTAATTCGTTCAGTTTCTGAAAGATATCCGCCATAAAAGACAGTCGGAACAACCAAGTTTTATCATACAAACGGTCTTTCAAATTAAAAGAAGTATCTGAAAGAAACATTTGTAACTCGGCTCTAAGTTCAAATAGCCTTGTTAAAGTTTTACCCCGAGACAGCCATCGCACTTCTGTATGGAGCAGCAGTGTTTTATGTGTGCTGCCATAATCTTCACACAATAATGAGAACAATCGGGATTGTAGTGGTCGTGATTTGATAAAATTAATTATTTTTACCGCTTCATCCATAACTAATTTTAGATTGGACGGCATTTGCTTCATCGCAAGTGCTTGTCTATGCAGGATACAATGGCTGGAACTACAATTAGGCGCTTTATTTTTTATTCGTGACACTACTCCTGCTGTTTTACCCGTCATCGCCTTGGCCCCATCTGTACAAATGTCAATGCAATCGTTCCAACTGAGATTATTTTCCTCAAAAAATATATTTATTTTATTAAAAATTTCCTCTCCGGTAGTGTTTGTGGGTAGAGGTGAACACATAAGCATGTCTTCTTCAAAAGAACTTTCACATGGATATCTCACGATAACCAGCAAGATAGCCAGACCAGCGACATCAGTCGACTCATCCATTTGCAAGACGAATTGTGTTTTTTGTAGACGTGTAACTAGTTCTTGTTTGACGTAGCTTGCTAGATCATGAATTCGCCGTGAAACAGTATCGTTAGATAGCGGCACAGTAGAAAGATGCTTTGCAGATTTTTCATCGAGCATGCATTTTGTTATGTCTAATACACATGGTTTTATTAAATTCTCAGCGATAGTGTGCGCTTCTCCTGCTTGTGCAATGCGATAGCTAACTAAATATGATGCCTCCGTGGCCTTTTCATTGATAGTTTGGGTTACATGCATCATTGTTTTTTGACTTTCCAATAACTGTTCTTTTTTACGTACAAAAAATTCTTTATTCTTGTCTTTAGACTCGGGGTGTACAGTTTCTAAATGTCGGCGCAACTTGGCAGGTGCCATGGAACTATTAGGAAGCAGTTTACTACATAACATGCAGAGAGGTGAGCCGTTGGAATCAACAAATCCAAAACTGATATATGATTCATCATACTTCCTTTTTTTCGCCTTTGAAACCGTGGAACTTGACGTCGTTGCATCATCGTCTGGATCGGTAATTGCTGTATACTCCACGCGGACTGCTTTTGAACATTCGGCTTCGTTGGAAGATGTTGTTGCGACACGTTTAACGCCTTTAAGCCAACGTTCCATTCTTTCAGGATGGTGAGGTTAAAATAATGCACGGTCGTTACTGCGTAGAAGAGTTTAGCACTTTAGTCCAAAGAAGAAATGTACAAAACTGATACAATCAGAAAACAGCAGTAGAACAATACACAATTTTTTTCTAGCAGGTAGGTACTTATCGCTCCGAACGCTAATCGTCGACTGACTAGTGTCATTTTTTTTTTTTTTTTTTTTTTTTTTTTTTTTTTTATGGACGGACCTATCGCTGAGTGCCTTTGAGGAAGACATTCGCCAGCTTAACCCGGGCAGTTGTGGCGTGCGCTGAAGGCGCGCGGCCTAGGTCCGCCCCGCTAGCGGTCGCCCGACCCGGCCGAGTGTGAGGCTTCGCGCAGCGAAGCCTCAGACTCGTACGTGTCGAGCCCCATACTAGCAGGCGTGATCGGGCCAATGTGGAGTGCAAAAGGCACCCTACCAAGCGGCGAACCCGCTAGTGGTGGCGCCGACGGGACCGGAACTGCCGAAACAGGCCGGACCGCTGCCGGGCTCCTTTCTAGCGGGCCCGATCTGGGGGTGAGTCGGACTCTGGCCTCAAGGGCGCCTCTATAGGCTCGGACCTCGGCTTGGGCCGTCGTCCGTAGGGTGGGCAGGGGAAAAACGGCCAGGCACATGTCTGTGTCGGCCGAAATGAAATACGGGACCTCGCACCCTTCGGCGGGTGCGGTGATGCGAACTAAAATGTTGTGCAGTACTTGAAGTGCTTAAGGCGGTGTTGGCTGTTGTTCTACAGTACGCGGTGTAGGAATCGTCAGGGTCGTCCAAAACGTGCCGAGGCCGACGGAGTCGGGCAGCGACATCCTCCTGGGGCGTGGACTAGTGTCAAGGCTTGATCATCGCTTTTATAGTCCTAGCCTCAATCTCGAACATTCTCAAAAATACTCGAGTCGGCGTCTTTGATAAATAAAAAGCCGATATAAAAATAGAAATTCAAAAAATGTGGTGTAAGCAATCTCGACTTTACGTTTTGAAGTTAGAGCCGAAAGTCGCTTGTTCACAATTATAGCGTCTAATTTCAAAGGCGGCTTTTATCAAAGGGATTGCGCGGTCACAAGTAGGTATCGGCGGTGGCGGCATAGTAAAATTGTTCGTGAATCGTGATACGCCGCGACAGAACGGTCGACCAGAGAGAGGTGTTTTGATTTTTTTTTCTAACTTCTTGCGGAACCCCGACAGGGGTATCGCGGAACCCTAGGGTTCCGCGGAACACACTTAGAGTATGGCTGGTCTACGAGATCCCATCGTTCCCTACTATCGACATAATTCGTAGTAAACTACGAAAGTGGCTACGGCTCGTTGAGATACGTAAAATAAATATTCTTTTGAATTTATTTGTCGACCTCCGTAGCCGAGAAGCGAGCATATCGGACTTTGAGTCGCTATCTCTGAGGTCCCGGGTTCGATTCGACCGGGAATCGAACCCGGGACCTCAAAAAGGTAGAAAAATATTTTTTCTATATTGTCTCGGGTCTGGGTGTTGTGGTACCGTCGATGTTTCTGATTTCTGTAAAACAAGTGCTTAAGCTACTTATCATAGGATCAGAGTAATGTATGTAATGTTGTTAAAGAAAAAAAAAATATTTAAGATTTTCTTTGAATATTGTTGATACCGACAAAACAGTGTTTCCTGGACTCGTATTGCCTGTAAACTCACATGTATGGATGGGCGGCATGGCGTTCGAGAAGAATATGAACATTAAGAAGAAGAAGAGGCAGCCTGTGTTGGATATGACTCGGCCGGCGTCGCCGCCCGCGCCGTTGTATAACGCTCCAAGCAGCAGCGCCACTAGCAGGTGGGCTACTAACCGAATCTGTAAATTTACAACTTTTGTAATGAATGGTTTCATTACATCTCTGCCTGTTAAGAGTAAGCTGGAATGCGCAAGTTTACAGAAAGCCTGGGAACTTCTGGAATACTTTGGGAATAAAGTTTTTCCTTGAATAAAAATATTCTAATCCAAGATCTGTCTGTGTACCAGTAAGTACTGGATTAGAACATTTTTCGAACAGTCGAATTTACGCCAACATGCTAAGACGCTTTGATCAAAAAAAGTGCGAGTCGGACTCGCCCATGAAGGGTTCCGTGGCAGCAAGTAACATAAATAAAATTTCTTGGAAGTAGGTCGTTGTAACTTTGATCGATGTTTTAATAGTAGTGTACATTGCGGTTTACGATTTATGACGCATTAAAAAAAACTACTTACTAAATTCTTTACGGCTGATTGTGTCACGGCATACCGTCTTTTTATTATTTGTGTTGCCCAAATGCAAGAGCAAGACGAGACTTAGCCAGTCTTGGTTAGTTAGTCTTGAAGCGTCAATAAACCCGGTCTGGTTCTTGGTCTTGGTAGGTATCGCATACTCAGTCTTGGTCATGGTCTCAGTTTAGCCACAAGAGTGTTGCATTTTTGTCAAATTCCATAGCTTTTTAGACACACTCTGACTTTCTAATCACCGATAGTTTGATCGGTCTCTTGATTACTATGAACAGACAAGTGAATGCGCACTAAAACGATTTGTGATCGGCTGATATTTATATAGTAATTCAAGTACATATCCAACTATTTCTTGACAATTTACCATTTGGTTCCGTATCACTGTCTTTGTATACTCACTATGTATAGTAGTAAGTCATGTCTCTTTTTCCTTTGTTTAGTTTATTTGTTATAAAATTATGTATGTGTTTAAGGACAACGCCAAAGGTCTCAGTTTGAATTAACATGCAAGACGCAAGAGTCTGGCAGGCTTGTTCTTGCTTAAATCTTGCAGGGTTAGTCTTGGTCTAGGTTTTGCAAAACGCAAGAACAAGACCAAGACTGCAAGACCAAGACTACTTTTGGGCAACACTACTAGGCAACTACGATTAACATCGCAGTCTTGAACCCTTGATTCGCTCTTTCTCTTTATTTTATTATAATAAGAGACAAATTTGTTTTAACCTTAATAGGCGTAAGGTAGACACCTCATCCAAAAAAAATATTTTACAGCATCAATACTTGTGTTAAATGAACATCCCGCAGAGCACCCAGCCAGCAGCGCCACAGCAGCGCGCCCAGCTGCTGAGGCACGCTCGCCTGGTAGCCCTCCGCTTTCGGCCGCCGCGGGTTCAGCAGCGCCTCTGTCTCCACGGGAAGACCTGAAATTTTATCATCAGCGAATCAGCGGTTTTACAGTCTATAGAAACCCATCCATTGTTATCATTAGTTTCCTTTGATGTCTAGGGTACGATTGAAAAGTAAACTCGAATTTAAATAGAAAATAAGGTCTGGTTAATGGTAATGTCAATACTCAATACTCAATAGTTTATTGCAAAACCATAATGTACATATAGATGTTACAAATTAAAGAAAATTGTGCGTCCAGGGAGTCGTCCCATGAAACACACAAATGCTTTACAAATTCGCGTTTGCGAGTAAAAAAACAGGATTAGCCCTTAAGTCGCAGGTGACAGTAGGAGTGATGAATGATAAGGTCAAAGATGAACCACGACTTGAGTGTATAACATTCAGTAGCGCATAACACTTACCCCAAACGTTACTAATTGCGTCAAACGAGTCACATGCTGCCGTAAGCCTACTTTCCTAATGTGAACTCTACCGTTTGCGAATGATGTCGCGTATGCTACGGCATCTGCATGACTTTTTAATAAAAGAAGAAGCAAGAGACTGACTCCCGGCATTCACTTCCGATTGAATAGCTGAAAGTGAGAGTGAGAGACGCCATAACTAATCTACAGTCGAACACAACATCTCTTCTAATTTCATTATGCTCCTCGAATACCGGCCACCTGGTCACGAACAACCTTGGTCATCCTGGATGGTGCTAAACGGTTTTTGTACAGAGGTTGACTGCTCTAGACTTAATTTAATAAAGTGCGGATAAAGATCCGAGCGGCAGGGTGAATGTGAATGTTCAACCTGCCGCTCGGATGGAAATGGACCTCTAACTATTCTTTTGCGTCTCTATGTCGGCAACTCGGCACGAGGGATGACCTAAACTATGGATGATTGGTGTAGCTAACGTCAGTGCCAGTGTCTCTGCGTGGTCTTTTATTTATAAGGTAAAACAAATTACATCTAAGAAGGTAATAAAATTTTGTACAGAAATAAAAATGTTAAAATGTCAGTGTATCAAAATAAATTGTATATTTGAGCCTTGAATAACATACTCCGTCTGTAAACTTTAGTCTATCGTTGTATTCTATAATCTTTAGGTAGGTCCTATTTAAATAGTACATTGTTACCCTAGGGGCGAAAGTTCGAGGGACTAAATAAGTCTTTAACCCGAGGGAAACACTGTGCTTTTCATTACGAATACAAGGAAAGTAAAAATAAAAACATAAATAAGCTAAAGAAAAAATTTGTAAATTTTAACAAAAATCTATAGAGTATGTAATCACTATATTCTACAACTCGAAAAAACAAATGAAGATCGGATTGCCGCTTTCCCGCCTATTTTTTTTCTGTGGCCGGCCTGCTATTCAACCATAATTTTTTATTTTCATCATTGAAAAAATGGTAAATATTTTGCCCAAATCTAAATAGATAAAAGTAAATCACTTAAAATACGATTTATTAATTCTTCATTTAAAAAAATATTTTTAATTGATTCTATGTTATTATGTTAATTAAATTTTATGTCGCGCTCTTATTGAGTGGCTGTATAGAAGAAAGTTGGGACATGGTTCAATAAAAATGTAAAAATAGATCTATTTTTTTTAGCCCTGGGGAGAATCGTTTTCAACTGACAGCTGAAAGGCTAGGTCTGAAAAGTATTACTTTCAACCCGCTCCTCAGGCAACTTCAACCTGCTCCTCAGGCAACTTCAGACCTACTTTCCAAATATGAGCAATGAAAAATAATAAATTAGTTTCTGGTCTGCTGAACGAATGCGTTTTAATTAAAAAAAAAACTGACTTTATTATACACTGTACGAAAATAAAGACCACGCGAACGAATTCACGGGCAAAAGATAGGCAATATAGGTATTTCAATTAAAATTCATCGTGTCAATTAAATGTAAACAACAAACAACGTCATTTATACTTTAACATACGTTTTTACAACCAGTCGTTTTATAAGAATCTTTGTGTTTAAGTAATGTTATTTGCTGCTTTACGATTCACTGAGCGGTGTTACTACTGTGATTATACCTTTTGAATTTGAATTTTCCTCATGGACGTCGCTTTTTGCAATTCTCCTCATTTCATAGGCGTAACTCTTTGCTTCAGTTTCCAAAAGGGGCAGATTTCCGACGTGCTCGCCAGTTGCGATCTCCAACACTAGAAGCGTGAAATAAAAAAAACTGTAAAAAAACTAAACATAGAGGATCTACCTCACTTGTATCTTTATTAACGTCTGTGTGATACAAGTATTTACAGCTTTTTAAAGTTACTTAACACAATCATTACTTAAAACATCTAAGACAATTTTCCTAAACCTAAATAATATGATATTGGTAGCAACCGACTTGTTTTAACTTTAGAACAGTTAAACTAATAAAAAATAAGGATTTGCCGTTTTCTTCGCGGCGTTTTATTTGTCATAGTTGTATTTTGCTTTTTGACAGCTGAGAGCGGGCTCTTTTTTGGCACTTGGATTAAAGTTACCTAAATACTAACTTTTAGTTTAGTTTAGAAAGTAATTCTGTTCAACCGTTTCGCCACCAGTACCAACCTGTAGTTACACGTTTAGAAAATATGCCTGTTTAGAAAAAAAAGTTGATTGGCAGTTTATCAGCACTTACTAAAATCAGCCATGTTGTAGTACTGCGGACAAAGGAACCCTGCTTTAGACAGCGCATCGGGGATGTCAGCCAGGGCACCAGAGTATAGAGTCCTCCCGTTGGAAAGCAGGATGACGTCATCGGCGCAGTTGAACAGCTGAGAGGACGGCTGGTGGATCACGCAGGCTACGGTCCGACCGCTCCGAGCGACAGTCAGCAGTGCGCGGGCCACGGACATGGACGACACTGAGTCTAGCCCACTGTAAAAAAAAATAGGTTTGTAATTTTTAGGTGACATTTATAATAAGAAACTACTTACCTATGTTTTTAGGCTATCTACAGGACTGTTCTAAAAGCAGATTTGGTAAGACTTAATTATCCGCATTGCTTTAGCTTTATGGTTATAGACGAAGGAAAAAAAAAAATCCGCAGGTAACAGGGAATCTTGTGTTTCCCCGAATCATAAAACTTGCACGTGGCCATAATAATATTATTACTTTTTGTTGAATAAATTAATGAACACGCAACAATTGGAATTGTTTATATTTTCATTTCTTCCTTAACGTTTAGGAACACGCAGCAAGGATACTAGTAGAACGGTGCGGTCGTACCGGCCGTAGCCTAAATGGTTAGACCCCGACATTATCTTTCAGTTAATCATACTCTCCTCCCGGGCTCCCACCCCATGGACTGACAACCTAGTCAAGGTTGTGGGAAGCCGCTGGATGCAAACGGCCCAGAACCGCTCGCTGTGGCGTTAAGTCAAAGTCAAAGTCAAAAATCATTTATTCAGTTTAGGACAGAAAACTGCCACTTATAAACGTCAATAATAACATTATTGGCCCATTTGGGGAACAACATGTCTCCTTATTTTTTGGGCCCTACTAGAAGGCCCTACTAGTTCTATAAGGTAGACAAACCTATGTCCAGTAGTGGACTTTAAAAGGCTAATGATGATGATGATGAACCATAATCTATAGTCACCTGGTAGGTTCGTCGAGCAGCATAACCGTTGGGTCCACAAGCAGTTCGCAGGCGATAGTCAGTCTCTTCCTCTCTCCGCCAGACAAGTGGCCAGCCCTGGTGTTGTGGACGTCAAGGATACCCAGTTGTTTTGATATGTTTGTGATCTGCAAAACCAGTTAATGTTTATGCAATGTAAAATACTCTATTGTTATGATGCAAAACATCATGGGCAGAGTTCAAATGAGGTATTGTGTTCAATGCTAATGGAATTAGGCACGATTTTGTGCCCTTTTTGTCATTGCTATTAAATATAAATACTTACTTAATACATATATTAAGACGCTACCGTAGTCGAGAGGCGAGTATACCGGACTTGGTTTCGCTATCTCTGAGGTCCTGGGTTGGATTCCCGGTCGGGCAATGTAGGAAAATGACTTTTCTTTATTGTCTTGGGTCTGGGTGTTGTGGTACCGTCATTGTTTCTGATTTCTAAAACACAAATGCTTTAGCTACTTACCTTAGAATCAGAGCAATGTATGTGATGTTGTCCACTAAAAATATAATACCTAATAATAATACAATAATATATGATGTAACGACACCATACTCTTCTGCCTGTCTTGCGAAGTAAGGAATTAATATCCATGTGTTATAGATACAAGACAATTAAATTTACTCTAGCAACCAAGACCATAAAGGAATTAAATGACCTAAATCGGAAATCGCACCCTTTGTGTTCAAAGCAAATCTGCGGATTACTATATTCTCGTCTAACCTGTTACACATACGCTGGACTACTGTTACATAAACTACTCGTACTCACTAGAGAAAGACTTGTAATGTGTTGTTTGGTTTACAATTATTTACTCAAGTCACTGTTTGTTGGTACCTACGTCAACGTGTAACTAAAGAAGGCATTGAAAGGAATTGCAACATCTATGCTATTTTCACTTTTGACATAGGCTAACAATAATGTCAGTTTAGTACATTGCCTACTTGTCTAATAATAGGTAAGGGAAACAATTGAGTGCCTTAACTATACCAACCTTATTATCTTCAATTAAAATAAGTAAGCATTTTATCAATAGTAAGAAACAAATGTTGTTGGGTATATTCTAGGTAAAGCATGGTACCTGTAAAGTTCTTCCGGTAAGGGACCGAACCATAAGATCTTAAACCAGTATCATTATATTCATGGTTAGGACCCTCACCGATGCATCGGGGAATTGTATGATCGAAGAGCTGGAAGCTAACTTGCATCTTGGGCATTCGACGAGGACCATATTTATTAAAAAAAAAATTTTTAAGTTAGGAATACCTACATATCCTACTTCCTACTAAGTAAACAGACAAGGGCGACAAGACAAGCCGTATTATCCCACGCTGTCGAAGTCGCTGGCACAGCTAGCTTTTCAACCGACTTCAAAAAAGGAGGAGGTTCTCAATTCGTCGGTATATTTTTTTTTTTTTTTTTTTTTTTATGTATGTTCAGCGATCATTCGTTACTGCGTTGACCGATTTCGATAATTATTTTTTTTTTGAAAGGTAATACTTTCAGAATGGTCCCATATAAATTTGGTTAAATTCTGATGATGGGATCTATAAGAAAATCATCAAACATTGCATAAACTCCGTACCGCGCCAACTGATTTTAGTATCTATCTTACCTATATCTCTGCCAAATGTGGACCGATTTTGATGATTCTTTTTTTAATGATTAGCTTATACTTCAAAGATACTATAATGAAACATTTTTGGTAAAAATTTCACCCCTAAGGGTGGAAAAATAGGAAATGAAATCGGTGTTCAGCAGTTAAATTATGTTTGCACTCGTAAGATTTGTTTTGATTAGGATTTATCACTAAAATGGATGAAATAAGTTAATTTTATAAAAAAAATAAAAACCGACTTCAAAAAACTAAAACGCTAAAAATAATCTTAACACTTAAGTACCTAATCAGTTACTTTTGGAGTCGGTGCCAGTCAATGAGAGACCAATGTTTTCGTTTGCACCGACTCCAAAAGTAACTGATTAGGTACTTAAGTGTTAAGATTATTTTTAGCGTTTTAGTTTTTTGAAGTCGGTTTTTATTTTTTTTATAATATAAATCAAATTGCATTGAAACCAAAAATAAATAAATCTACAGTAATATCTTGAACCTGATCGATCAATCAACTATGAACACTAAACAGTACCTCACCAGTGTTGTTTTGTACAGAAAAAATTAAACAAACTTGAAGTAATACTGTTTAGGAGATCATTGTAAGCCCTAAGATTCAATTTGACTACTGTGTGAAATAAAGAAGGCTTTAAAGAAGAATAATTTAGTACACTCTTTTTGGTATGTAAGCAAGGGCTGTTATATAAGTATATACCTCTAATATCAAATTACAATGCTCAAGGGGTATTGCAGCAGACGAATCAGTTCAAAAACAGTTTACCTAAGTAATCTTTTTTAGAAACACAGCATAAAGATAGTGTTTGTCGCGAAAAAACGTTCTTACTCGTGTTAATTCTAATTTTATTCCGATTATTTTTGATTTACACAACATTAAAAAAAAACTATTGGAAACCTAGATGAGGACTATGCTGATTGGGATTCGGACACTGTCAGATATGATTGTCAAGGAAGTCTAGTCAATCCTTGTGATTCACCAAGAGTCACCCAATCTAATTTGCATCTTAGAAAGGTTCATCTTGGGTCCGTCCGACTTGCTCTAGTTTAAAATAAGGATTAAATCAGTATAACAACGAACCTTTACAACATAAGGAAAGTCACTAAGAACCTTGATCATATAATTGGAGATCGTCTGCATAAACGTGGAAGGTTAGGAATAGATAGAGAGTAATAAAGTTACTTAATAAAATTGCAAAAAGAACGTCAGAAAGAGAGTCAGAACGTAAGCCTTCGACAGGTTACGTGATTTACAAGGGAAGACTAGTAATCCTAGGTTAGTGATAGGTAGGTAAGAATAGAATTTTCTAATCAAGTGACTTACCAGTTGAGTCCTGTCCCAGGGCTTGACATTAGGTAGTTTGAGTCTCGCGGCGAAATGAAGAGTCTCTCCGGCGGTCAACGTGTCAATAAGTGTGGCGTGTTGGCTGACCAGAACTGCGTTCCGCCCTGCACCATACATAGCACCTTTCACACCCACTCTTCTAGAATCATACGTTTTAAATGTCATTTATTTACTGCTCAATTTATTGTGATCCTCGCGCATCTGTCTCCTGATTTTTCTCTAAAGGTAATACCTTGCCCTACTTAGAAGGTAGATAATTAGACTATTTTAACTTGACTGGATGGATTCTTATGGCTATAGTACCTACCTAATTTTATATAAAAGCAACGCAAACGGAGTAATCGTATTAGTGTGTGTGTGTGTGAATTGTGTGATAGTGATAAAATCTTGGATATTATTATTAAGATTTTCTTTTATTTCATTATGGCGGACGAGTAGGTATGGTTGTTATTGTATTAACTGCATAATACACGAGAGTAGCAACTGCAAATTTAAATGCATCCCACTCCAATCCATATTTTGTTAAAAATTAGTTTCACTCTTTCTATATTTATTTAAAACTGTTCCACAGGGCATAGCCGACTGTGGGCAGTGCCGGGCTAGCCCATAAGCCAATTAAGCAATTTCTTAGGGCATCACGTCTAGCAAGGCACCAGAAACAGCACCAAAAATTTTACTTAAGGATAGGGGGCCACTGGCTTTGATTGCTTAGGGCATTAGGCTTAGGGCAGGGACTGTCCACTAGTCGAGCACATGTGTCAGATTACGAGGTCTCTTTTAACCATTAAGTACTAATGCAGTTTATAATTTTGCTATTAATTACTAACATAAATGGATCACTTAAACCAATAAACAAATATTTTTACTTTTTGGGATTCAGCTACAGTTCAATTTTAGAGACGTAGAGGCTCCTTAAATTTTTTAATTATTTTATTATAACATTTACAACTAGCTAAGGAACAACAGGAATCGCTCCATTATAATGCTTTATATATTATTATTTTTTTACTTTTAAATATCGAGCAAGAGCGGCATGTTGATCTTAAGTTTATGTATCTTAAGGTCAGCAAGTAAATAACAGGTTCTTAGATTACTTGATTTATTAAGTCAGACAGAGCGTGATCTTAGCAGTAAGCCCTTTTTATCCGACTGCAGAAGTAGGTAAAAGGTAATGTTATTGCATGCTTTTAAAAATGTGTAAAAATTATCTACGTAAATGTTTATAATTTACACTGTACTGGATTCTAAAATGACGTGTGTTAGTAGGTAAGGGAGGTGTATATTTTTTATACAGGATCTTAAAAAAGTATAAAAAAGAAGGAATCGAGTCTAGAATACAGCAAAAATTCTACTATGTTTAATAATAATACGCAGTACATCTAAATATTCTAACCTGTTTCTAATAGATTCATTAAGTGACTAAGATACTAAGAAAACGATTGAATAAATCAAATCAATATAAATTGTGCAACGTTATAATATCAGAGGCAGATTGCTGAGGCAAGTGTACTCAGGTAGGTTTGTTTAACTCTGTCTGGGTCAGGGAGATCATCTTGTGTTATTAACTTACAAGTTACCAGCGTATTAAGGACATTGCACATACCTAAAGATATTATAATAATCCAGATGGAACATGGTTTAAAGGTCAAAGCTCACCGGTGAATATTATACCTACCTTAATATTAATAATTTAATGATTTAAACTAAAGGTAAATCATGATTTACTATTTGCAGATTTACAAAAATACAAAAATAACCCAGATTGATAGGTATTGGATTGCTTGAATTGATTGGTTGAGATAACAAAATTGGTTAAGTTCTTGTCCTTTATTCTGTCAATGATCAAAGACAATCAATATCAATCAACTTAAAGCATTTTCAAATTGAATGAAATTTTGGCAACATGATAAAATGACACGATGCAGTGCCCGGATTAAATCATCATCATCATCATTTCAGCCATAGGACGTCCACTGCTGAACATAGGCCTCCCCCATTGACTTCCAGATTGGCCGGTTGGAAGCGGCCTGCATCCAGCGTCTTCCTGCGACCTTTACCAGGTCGTCTGACCACCTTGTGAGTGGACGTCCTACGCTACGCTTGCCGGTACGCGGCCTCCATTCTAGAACCTTTCTGCCCCATCGGCCATCAGTTCTACGTGCTATGTCCCGGATTAAATGTATAATACAAATTAGACTGTGTCTTGGCTGTAATTTTGATGATGACGTTTGAAACTACACATTTACATGATTAACTACACAATACTTATGCCCAGCATGTAACAGGCCCAATAAATTAAAATGACGATTCCTTAGAGTATCTGCAGATTATTTTAATGTTTCAAGGTCTAACAATTCTGAGAAATAGTAATTCCAATTTACGATCCCTAATTTAAATGACGTAAATACCTACTGCACATTCGTCAACAAATCTTACTTACCTATTGACATGTCTGTTTTGTTTTTCTTTGATGAAGTGAGTGAATGATACAATATATTTTTTATCAACAAGCATTAGGAATAATACCACCACTCGTTATTGCACCTTTTATAATACAAAACAAAGGCTTAGTGTAAATATATTTTTCCATTAAAAATTACAGAAGTGTCAAATTAAATAAAAAATGTCAACAGGCACGTTTTTTTTGTGGTTTGATGATCGGTTAATTCATTGTTATAACGTCAGTAAAGGGAAATTATTAATAATGTATTTAATTTTCATGTATTAAATTTTTTAATTATCTTAAGTAGAAATGTAGAGTGACGACCTCCGTAGCCGAGACGTGAGCATACCAGACTTGGTGTTGCTATCTCTGAGGTCCCGAGTTCGATTCCCGGTCGGTCAATGTATAAAAATAACTTTCCTATATTGTCTGGGTGTTGTGGTACCGTCGTTGTTTTTGATTTCTGTAACCAAGTGTTTAAGCTACTTATCATAGGATCAGAGCAATGTATGTGATGTTGTCCAATATATATTATATTTATTATAGTCAGATTATTTAAATTATTGGAAATATTAAAGGAGGTTTAGGGATCATTTTATTAATTCTCATTCTCTTTTTGTTTTAAAAGCAGCAACCCCAATAATATTTGCTTGTTTTTTTTAAAACTTACCTCATCCATCACATCAGGCAAGAACAACAAAATAATGGTTTAGTAAAACAAAAACTAATGATTGTGCGGTAACCTTGGTTCAAGCAGGATAAATTGTATAGGCATTGGGTGCAAAAATATTACTGTTTTACAGTTTCGCGGTTGCTGTAAAAGCTAACATTAAAATTAGTTTCTCAAATTTCAGATAGATTCTTTTAAAAAAATATATATAAGGTCGCTTTTTATAAACTGGTGAAAATAAAAGAGCAATTACAAAAACAAAAAAATGAATCATTTTTGTTAAAAAAAAAAGAAAATTTTTATACGCTAGTTTTCGAGAAAAACGCCAAAAACTATTTTAATTTCAACGTAAAATAAAACACCCCGTGCCCCGTGCGTGCACCCCGAGTCCCCGAGGGAAGAGTGGGGCACGATTAAAATTAGAGAGACAGAGGCTAGGTTAATTTTATGTTAGGAATAACAAAAATAAAAACTAGCCGGTTTTTAAGAACGAAAATAATAGGGACCGGTTTCTCTAAAATAATTAGAAGTTCTGTTAAAGCTTCACCAGTTTATAAAAGGCGACCTTGTATAAATATTCAAAATGCAGTAGCTAAGATGCGCCCCGCGGGCCGTACTCAAAAGCTCGCCAAGCTGCCGTTTGACCATGACTGCTGGTCATTTCTCTCGTCTGACGCCGACGCACACGGCGTCACTGCATTCACTACACTGCCATTTACGTATTTTGTTTTTTACACTTTCATTATTGGTTACATATTTTAATGTTGACAGATTTGAAGAGAATATCGTCATTTTTTCAGATTCTTCGAGACGACGATTTGTAAGGGGTTCTTTGAATGGAGTTTGTGGTTTTCTTAATGTTAATCAACAGGCTAATATCGAAATCACGAGAAATCCTCATGGCGTAAAAAAATATTTGTTTCTAGTAAAAGTTGCTATCGATTCAACCATGAATAATAGAATTGTAAACTTGTAGTAGGTATATTAATATGTATATGATATTTGTCGATTAATTTTAAGGTCACCTTTGTTGATGAAATTCAATTGTATGAATTGAAACACTCCAGTGGGCAAAAGACGATTCTTACCGGATCGAATTACTTAATTAAACTGTTCTTGCACTTACTTTCGTCCCGCCAGTATTTTCATGAGGGTGGTCTTTCCAGCTCCAGATGGTCCCAGGATGTACGTGAGTCGACCCGGTCTGATAGCTCCACAGGCCTCGTTCAAAATAACATACTCCTTTTTGCATGGTTCACGATTTTTCCATTTCCATGATATACCTAGCAAAAAGAGGAACATCCTATTATTGACTATATGCACACCGGTTGCGCACGCGTAGTTATACACGTGCACGTCTACGCGAATGCTTCCGCTGTGTATAGGACTGATATTCATAATTTATAATTTATTTATTTTAGGAAGATTTACAGTTTCGATAACACTTAATAGTTTATTGAAGCAACAGTAAGCTAATACACCAGAATAGTTAAAAAGTCCTTACTAGTTAATTTCTAACTAAAATTTCTCTAGCTAAAATTCTTTAGCGTGTAGCATTGCGTGTTTACTTGTGGCAGGAAAGTGGACTGTGCCCGTGATTGATATAGGTAAAAGATACTTACCTATATTAATCACTGGCACAGTCATAATATCCTAGACTTCTAGGAAGATGGTGGCATTTAGATTGAGGTACCTTTAACTAAACTTAACTCTCTATTTTGCTCCTTAGTTAATGAAAATATCAATTTATTTTTTGTATTTTGTTTAATATTTTCACGATATTTTAATCGTAATGGGTTTACGTGCCTTCTACAAAAGTCTGTAGGTATATGAGTACTGAAACTATATGAATTACAGCTTTTTATCTGGACAGCAGGTTTCTTTATATTTCAAACGAAAATCACATATCAAGATAATTGTTATGAAAACGGGCTAATACGACTACAAGTATACTATAAAGATAATAATGTGTAAAATTAAAACGGATCTACCTTTTATCGCAGAACTGTTATTGTCATAATTTTATTATGCGAATGGCATTAACTTCATTTCGCAGAAAATCATTTGGCATTCACTCATTTATCAGACACTCAAAACTCATAATTTTGCAAGCCAAAATCATCTTTAGGTATAAGTTTAATATCCATAATAATAAAAAAGCAGAACCATCATATCGCAGAAAATTCACAGTCAGAATCGTTTTTTGGTATACATTTCATATCTATGTATAGTCATTAAAAGGCAGAACCGTCATATCGCAGAAAGTTCACAGTCAGAATCATCTTTGGCATACATTTAAAATCCAAAATAATCACATGTATTATTACTTATTAAAACAGTTAGTTGTGAACATATAAGGTTTTCATTCCCTGTATATGTCGCAGGGATATGATAAAAACGGGGATTTGATCAATTCCCTGAGGAAATTGATCAAATCACGGAGGATGTTAAAATAACAACACGATTTTATCTTTTCCCTAAACAAATCTAGTGAATTGAACAAATCCCTAAATTGGTTCAGTGAAATGACAAAAATAATTTTGCTATGGTATTTTAAAGGTTTATTTGGTAAGACATACCTACATAATTATAATAATCAGGTGAATGTAATACAAGGAAATATTGATATCGAAAATCACCATTACTTAGAACAATTTTTTTTGAAAGAATGAACAAAAAATTCTTTAAAAAATATTTTAGTTGCGTATGATATGCCTATTTGTAATAATCACTAGTTAAAACATGTAGCTGATTTGTGGCATCGTGAATTACAAAGAACATTATTTTTCTTACAGGCACATTTATTTGTTTTGCAACGTACTTTGGACTTTTGGCAAGAACATTGTTTGAATCCTTGACCGCCAAATAAAGATAATTTTCCCGCAATTTCACGCAAACTCAGCTTAGTCATTGAAATGGTATCAGTTAATGTAGCTGTAGATATTTAAACAGCGTTTCTAGGAAGCCAATCTTTTAAGATGCCAACTGATGTACCAATTTGAAATAAATTATTTTTCGTGTCTAATACAATTCCTGTACTATTATTTGCATCTAGTGGACCCCTGTCTACTTTTGGTACGTCAACCAAAACGGTGGAACCAACTAATATATCTTTGAATTTCTTAGAAGAAGTGTCTTTCATTTTATCAGCAGATACGCTGCGCTACGGCCGGGTGCGCGGTGGAGCAGAGGGAGTGACAGACATCTACGGCCTGCCTGCCTAGTGTTTGCAAGCGCGACCCAAACAAGAACTGACATGTTTTTTGTCATTTCACTGAACCAATTTAGAGATTTGTTCAATTCACTAGATTTGATTAGGGAAAAGATAAAATCGTGTTGTTATTTTAACATCTTCCGTGATTTGATCAATTTCCTCAGGGAATTGATCAAATCCCCGTTTTTATCATATCCCTGCGACATATATACCAAGCAATGCTATGTAAGCAATACTAGTATACATCATGCATGGCAAGGCAAGACATGCATAAAAAGTCAATATGTTGTGTTACAAAAGTCAGTGATAGAAACGAATCTATGCAAAACTGACTCCACGCAGTCCTGTCTGCCCTACCCCTAGATTCTGACTGTGAACTTTCTGCGATATGACGGTTCTGCCTTTTAATGACTATACATAGATATGAAATGTATACCAAAATACGATTCTGACTGTGAATTTTCTGCGATATGATGGTTCTGCTTTTTTATTATTATGGATATTAAACTAATGCCTAAAGATGATTTTGGCTTGCAAAATTATGAGTTTTGAGTGTCTGATAAATGAGGGAATGCCAAATGATTTTCTGCGAAATGAAGTTAATGCCATTCGCATAATAATATTATGACAATAACAGTTCTGCGATAAAAGGTAGACCCGTTTTTAATTCCACACATTATTATCTTTATAGTATACTTGTAGTCGTATTAGCCCGTTTTCATAATAATCATCTTGGTATGTGATTTTCGTTTGAAATATAAAGAAACCTGCTGTCCAGTTAAAAAGCTGTAATTCATATAGTTTCAGTACTCATATACCTACAGACTTTTGTAGAAGACACGTAAACCCATCACGATTAAAATATCGTGAAAATATTAGACTAGAATAGAATATTAGATTATTAGTATTTAAAAAAAAAGGATAGATCTAGCCGTCTTTTTGAATTTTTATCGAAACAGCAATCATAACATGTGACGTCCCGGCGATTCAACATGGCGTCTATTATCTATCATATTTTTACAGTTGGTGTCGATAAATAGCTATATCATATCGTGTTTTGGTGGTCTTGCTAAGGATTTATCTTTATACTTATATGAAAAGAGGCTGATAATAGTGATTAAGTTTCTTGCTTCTTGTCCACAAATCCACAAATCGTCCCGAAGCGGTGCAGTGGTAGGGTAGAATAAGTCCCATTAATGGCCAACTTACAAAAATAAATTTATTTTATTCACAAAAAGGAGAAAAAGAAAACATATTGACTCATAGCACATTAAAAGTTAATTTAGAGAGCACAGCCAATTCGCACCAAATTCTAATACTCAATTATTTATGCGTGTCAGTGTCAGTCTATTGGCATTTAGTACCCTTTAGACACCTTTGTGACGAATTGGTTAATAATTCTAAAGTCAGCCTAAATTACTAGTATGTAGTAATTACATAGGCTGATTGATAATAAAGATAATTGTTATGTGTAAATTACGGAGACGTGGAGACAATAAATCACTTCACATCACTTCAGCCACAGGACGTCCACTGCTGAACATAGGCTTCACCTAGTGATTTCCAGATTGGCCGGTTGGAAGCGGCCTGCATCCAGCGACTTCCTGCAACCTTTACCAGGTCGTCTGTCCACCTTGTGGGTGGACATCCTACGCTGCGCTTGCCAGTACGTGGCCTCCATTCCAAAACTTTTCCACCCCATCGGCCGTCAGTTCTGCGTACTATGTGCCCCGCCTACTGCCACTTCAGCTTGCTAATCCGTTGGGCTATATCACCGACTTTTGTCATTTACGGATCTCCTCTTTTCTGATTCGATCTCGAAAAGAAACACTGAGCATAGCCCTTTCCACAGCACGCTGTGCAACCTTGAGCTTTCTTATGACACCCATAGTGAGAAACCACGTTTCTGTTCCATATGTCATCACTGGTAACACACACTGTAAACTTTCGTCGTTAGGCACAGAGGTATTTTGGACGAGAAGACAATAAATGATATTCGAAAAATCTTGTAATTTGTAATTCAACAAAGATATTTAAGTATTTTTTATCTTGAATGATGAAAAAGATCACACTCAGAATCGAAGTTGAGTTCAAGGAGAAAAATGATTGTGGTAAAATAAGCGATAAAACTGTTTTTAATTTATCCATTCACGCACGAAATTGGAGCAGGGTGATAAATAAAATAGTTCATATTTTGGATATTGTAAATTATGCATAAAATAAGATAACAAATATTATTTGAATGTACATTTGTATTAGACGAGGCCATTATAATATTAACTGATAATTATTATTAGTAGCATTCAGAGATATAATTGTAGAGCGGAGACCGGAAGTTAATAAGTAGGTATGTTTGACATAATTTGTAACGATATAATAAAACCTACGTAAATTTATATACAGGCTGTCCCGTTACTCAAGGTTAACACATATTCTATAGGTACATCATGGTGAGCAACTTTGGTTCCATGTCATTTACAATTTTTCATGAAAAATTTTCAACTTCCAATACTAAATTTCTAAACAGCCAATTGAATTTGTTTAAAAATACTAAAAAAATATATGCATATTTTTAAAAGTCATAGAACAAAAGTTGTTTACTATGATAATCTATACAATATGTGGTTACAAGGTTATTCTTGAATTAGGGGACACCCTGTATATAAACCAATTTCAATGATCTAGTGGTTCGTGCTTCAGACTACAAAACCAGGCAGTTGCGGGTTCGAATCCCGCAAGGGGCTAATGTTGGTTTGATAAGCATTTGTAATTGTCATAGATGTTTATAAATGAAATATGTAAGTATTTTTCGTTATGTAATCATCATAGTGTGACTTTAAGATAAATTTATTTGTTATTTTATAATAGTTTCTTAAATAAAGTATGTTTTGTAAAAATATTCTTGGCTTAAATAATTACTTAAATTCATTTAATATGAGTTTTATAATGACGGTAAAGTTAAAGGATTCAAGTATGTTACACGATTTTGTTCCGTAACCCAATAAATATGACTGTGATATAAGGATTTCAAATTAAAATATTTTTAATTACCAGTTCGTTTGGAAATCCTACAGGTCACATTAAAAAAAGTGGTTGGTTCAAAGAGTCTTTTCTGCACATTTCCTATCTCAATATCCATTTCGGAAACACGAGGCGAGATCCGCGCGCGTGCGCATCCGAGGCGATTCCGACTTGCGCACTCTACGCCCGCGCTGCCCACACTGCGGAGTGTCTGGAAGCGATGCTCCACTCACCATTCACTTTGTTGCAGTGCAACCGTTTATCAGTAGGTAAATGACAAACACTCTTATACTGTCATCTACAATATTACATTTACATTGCATTACATTATGACCTGTGATAAAATTTCAAGAAAATTAATTATTAAGCCTAATTTTCCTAATTACACGCTACTTACTAATTGTCTATTACATAGCGTCTAAACTTTTCAGTTTGATTTGAAATACACCAGTTTTGCCATAAAATGCCAGTACATATTTATCCGACCTCCGTAGCTGAGAGGCGAGCATACCGGACTTGGTGTCGCTTACTCTGAGATCCCGGGTTCGATTCCCGGTCGGTCAATGTAGAAAAATAACCTCTCTATATTGACTCGGGTCTGGGTGTTGTGGTACCGTCGTTGTTTCTGATTTCTGTAACACAAGTGATTTGGCTACTTATCATAGGATCAGAGCAATGTATGTGATGTCCAATTTATTTATCATTATTTATTACCTATTTATTTATTTATAGTAGTTAGATAGTTACCGTTTTCAACGCCTGTGCTAGGATAGATTATGTTGGCAGTAGATGATTCAGTTATATTATGAATACAACAATAATATTATTGTGACCGTATGGTAGAGTCAACTACTGATAAATATACTCTTTGTTGAAATTTAGTTTTAAGTGTCAATAGTATCCAATAGAGCTAATACTTTACCAAAAAATCTAACCAAACGAATTTTATAATTTTAAAAGGGCAAATTAATGAAGAGAGGAGACCTTTAGAAACATATGTAATCGCAAAACAAATCTAAATGGTATACAAGTACAACAGAGCAAATCACTGATTCCGTTAAAGTAATACCGCGCACATGTAATGCATATAAACGATTTGATTTGAGTATATTTTCTGCTTAGAAAATAGCAAAGGTCTACAGGTACAAACCTATTTAATTAATTTATCTTATACTCAAGGTTAGGGGTAAATTTAAAAGAAGTAGCCTTGTAGAAATGACCTATGTTAGGGTTGATGTTTTTATATTTAATCAAAATCGGATCTTTTGTATTTATATTATTAGTAAGGACTCTAATTATGTTTTACCTCTAAAGGCCCAATATACATAATATGTTTCTGAGTTATAGCATTATGTTGGTTTTCTTCAAGTATGAGGATCAAACATCACTTGGAAACTAAATAGGATGTTTACATTTCCTCAGGTGATTGAACCTATGTCTTTGTGCTATCCGTTCGGCTGTCCTTGTGACTGAGTAACAGAGGACATTTTTCGATTTGATTTTTTAAAGTGCTTGTTACGCTGTTAGCCAGCTTTGTCCTATCAATGTTTGTGTAACATACCTATAACATACGCTCATGATTAATTTTTCAAATGAAAAATCTATTTTATATAATACTAGCTGTCCCGGCGAACTTCGTACCGCCTCTTCATTCATTTTTTTTTTGTGAATTTTTCGATGTTTTATTATTTATTCTGCTATTCGGGGCGGAGACAAATGCTACAAATCAAAGATCATAAAAATCGGTCCAGCTGTTCTTGACTTATAAATGGTGTAACTAGCCCGACTTTGTTTTATATATATAGATTATATCTATACATATATTATACATAAATTATATATACAATATATGTATATATATCATTGGATTAATACATATAATTATTTGACCAATTAGAATATTAGAAAAAGCACATTTCCCATGAGATGCAAGATAGATGTCAATATAGATGTCATTGTTATGTATTTATTTAATCACAAACAATATTTACAAACTCAATGTTGTCATACAATGTTAAATATGAAAATAATCATATTATTCACTAAGTATCTGAATTTGACGCGGGTGAAGCCGCGGTCACAGCTAGTCTTAATAATTCAATTTTTTTAAATAGTTGGAAGACGTCTGCTATTATTGTTTACACCACATAACAACACTAAATGTCCCGCGTACTTACGGACAATGTTGGGAAAAATCGATTCAGTTATCTTTATTTACGATAAGTATATTAAATTAAAATATTTAACTATAAGGTACTCTTGGGAGAATTATGTAAGAAAGTGCAATTCGTCAAAAGTGCAGTTGTCTTTTTGTTCTTTGCTGCCGTCGGTATTACTTATTAGTCGTTGGCAATATAATATAACTACTATCAGATTGCTATCAAATTATCTAATCTATTCAACGTGCTCTGACTTCTATTGTTATGGTTAGGTTTATGGACCAAAATGTTGGTTTGCATGTAGATAACAACATTTAAGTGACAGATTAAAATTGTCTGTCCATTTTGCTGTCTTTATTTTATCCTTCTAAAAAAATTACGATAATAATAAGACCCCATTATGAACCGCTGTTTTTAACATAAGTATATACTTCACCTATTAATTTGTAATTAAGTACATCTCCTAGACAGGGTGTCCCCCATGTATGTTCAGCAAAAATGAATGATTTTAGAGATATTTAGTTTAGAATGGATTTTGCCCTAATTGCGAATTGATCAATAAAACACGCGTGACTACTAAACGGTTAGTGCTAGAGGCCCAATTTTATTTACTAGAATAGTTTAATAATGTACTTTTCTGAGTAAAATATCATTAAAAAGTTAGCATAAATAATTTTTTGGAAAAAAAAAATCTATTATTTTATAATTTCGATATTTATCTGTAACTTAGTCTCGCTCTAGTTTAAAATAATGTGCATAAATATTTTCTGTTGTCTCTTAAAAACTTTCTTACTTAGTTGACTAACAGCTCTGTTAGTTTTAAACATCTGCTTCTACAGCTTCATATCAAATATCGAGTGACATTGAAGGAGGCAAAAGTTTCCTCGAATTTGTTTTCAAACAAATTTTATGCAATTATTCTCAGCAGCCGACATGCTAGAAGCTGACGAGGTGACAACATAGAGCATAGACTCACATTTACTGGGTATTAAGTTGGATATAAGAACCACTTTTGAAATATCTACGTCGGCGACGTCGTAAGTACATACTTCCATTGAATAGGGAGCAGCTCTGCACGTTGGTAACGAACTGCCCACTCCAATGAAGTTAATATTGCGATGAACGAGTGGTGCCATATTTTATCACAGGCTGCTTCAAGCTCCGTAAGCAAATCCTACCCGCTTGCGGGAATAGCACCTCCTGACATCGGAAGGGATGTTGCGTGTGCCATATAAAAGACGAAGCAAGAGACAAATCATCTGCATCCACTTAACGGCTTATTAGCCCACTTAAACTTCTCCACAGTTGCTCTGGAATGGTTTGCCTCCTACCTTTGAGATCGCCAGCAGGCAGTTCATATTGATCGGACCCTTTCTCACTGGTGTGATTTGCGCACTGGTGTACCTCAGGGTGGTATACTATCGCTGCTGCTGTTCTCTATATTCATAAATTCGATAACTCTCGACATTGGCTCCTCGTACCATCTGTATGCAGACGACCTTCAATTATATCAGCAGTGCCGATTCAATGAAATTCACCTCGCTGTACAGCAACTTAATGATGACCTCAGGCATATTTCTTCTTGGTCAGACCGTTTTGGTGTTGCTGTAAATCCTAATAAATGCCAGGCCATCATAATAGGCAGTCAGCGACAAATGTGCCAGATTGATATAACTTGCGCTTCTCCGGTTAGCCTCAACGGGGTCGATATTCCGTTTTGTTCGAGTGTCAAAAACCTTGGCCTTCACATAGACTCCACGCTTAGTTGGACAACACACGTTGCTGAAGTTTGCCGAAAGGTCAACGCTACACTACGCTCTCTCTGCAGACTTAAGCATTTTCTTCCGGTTAAAACTAAAATCACCCTGGTGCAATCTCTGGTTCTCCCTCTTATTGACTATGCCGATGTGTGTTACCCTGACTTAAACCAAGTCCTGCTCAACAAGTTGGATCGTCTAGTCAATAATGGTATTCGATTTATTTACTGCTTACGCAAATTTGACCATATATCCATGTACCGTTCGCAGCTCTAATGGCTTCCCCTCTCTCTTCGGCGCAACGTCAGAATTTTATCCGCTCTTTTCTCGATATTAAATGATCCTAATTCACCTTCTTATCTTAAATCCCAATTTACTCTTCTTAGTTCGACGCACTCCCGTCACTTGCGTTCTTCTAATAAACTGACTCTCTCCATTCCTTCTCACCGCACTGGTTTTATTTCCGACTCTTTTCTCCTTCAATCAATTCGGCTTTGGAACTCTCTCCCCGAAAACATCAAACAAGCCCCTTGTAAATACTCTTTTAAGAAACTTGCCCGTGCTCATTTTCTTTATAAATTGAAATCATCATCTTGAACCCTTAGGTATTGTAGTCTCATGATCGTCGTCATATTTATTTACGTATGTATTTTGCCTATGTAATCTATGTATGAAAGTATTTAGTTTATGTATATCGTTATTTACTGTATGTAGTTTATGCTTTTAAAAATAATTTCAAAATTACCTTTCATTTGAATTTGTATCGCCTATATCGCACCGCCCACAAAACGTCTCTGTTTAGCCTAATGGTCGACTGGTAGAGAATGCCTCATGGCATTAAGTCCACCTTTTGTATGATTTTTTTAATCTGTGCAATAAAGTCTAAATAAATAAACGGCCACCAAGTACCCAAAGCAAGAAAGAAGAGCCGGAAGAGTTTTCTCAGCCTACAGATGCTTCTCAAAAGAAGGTTCTCCAAAACCTCCACCTTCCAACTTCATATCGCCTACAGAACACCTACAATCTAGGCACTACCAGTCTTGGTCAATCTGGAAGACGCTAAATCGTCTTCGTACAAAGGTTGGTTGCTGTAGATAACATTTAGAAAAGTGCACATAACATTATACTAACTACTACAAATACTACATGTTTGCAGTTTTTCATTAAATTCGTAGTAAATCATTAACGTAAATTAGTAGTCCGATTTCATTTATTTTTTAAGGGAGGTACTGTGAAGATTGTCCTGTAAATATTTCAAGGTCATCGGTTACCCTCAGTCCAAATGACTTGAAACCCGGAATGCACAAGAACCTTTAAACACACGACTCATCTTAAACTGGCCTGAGCTATTGTCAAAGTCAGACCACTCCAAAGGAGTCAGATATTGCCAAACGATATTTCCCATATAATAGCAGCATAATAGCATGCTTTACGAAAGTCCTACGCACTTCGAAAACCCTATTCCTTCTATTCTAAGCATTCTAAACTGTGGAGAGTAACTGTAGAGAGAAAGAGAGAGTGAAGAGGGAGAGTAGGGAGGCGTGAGGAGTAAGACAACTTATCATCATTATATCATATGGCATTTAGCTGCTTAAATCCTAATTTAAATTTCGAGTGCTACTTGGCGCAACCAGTCCTCAGCGGCCAGGGTGAAAAAATTGTTGGCAATCGTTATGACGAACCACCCATTTATGAAGGTGGTGATTGGAACGGTCGTATCTTGTCCTAAAACTGTTTAGCCTTAACCATGTCTTTTTGTGGGTTTTCAAAGGTTTCCTATGATAACCGCCACGCTGTCTTCAGACTGAAGTCGGTTTTAAGGCTATTATCAGCGCTTACTCGTATGTACATTGGGTACGCCACGCGGTAGATGCATCTGACTCGTCCATAATGCTTTTAAAATTTACATTTTTCTGATAGATATTTCTTTATTGACATTTGTTGTAATCTTACTCAATATTATCTATGGTTTTTGTTCATGGGCATTTAGGAAATAATATTAAACTATTAGAGTAGGGACTTTGGGATTTATCCGCTAAAAAGCAGCTAAAGATTATGGATATAACTGAGAGGCAATGAAGCAAGAGGTTTAAAAGGACAAAGATTGCCTTGCTAAGATAAAACTAAATCAAAAACCTGGTACATTGCATCCCATCTCAATCAGTCTGTCTTTCTATACTAAACTAAACTATCTGTTTTTTATCGGTTACATTTTGGAAACTGTGAAATAGAACTGCACAATCTGATTCATTATTTGTACCACCACCAAACGAGGAAAGCCTCGGCGAAAAGAAACTGTTTTACCGTCGAAATTCCAATCACTTTCCTTCAACAATTATTGTGCGAACCGCGAAGGTACTCTCTAACTGAGTGCGTCTATTTCTTATATGTATAAATGACTTTCCTTACTTTATCAGTACAGAAGACCTATGAGAGATGGTGTTATTTGCGGATGATACATTGTTAACTTTCAAAATCTTGACCCTTTTCAACCGACTTCAAAAACGGAGGAGGTTCTCAATTCGACTGTATTTTTTTTTTTTTTCTGTATTTTTGTTACGCGATTACTCCGCCAATTATGAATCGATTTTAATGATTCTTTTTTTGTTTGGTAGATCATACTTCAGAGGTGGTCCCATATAAATTTTATCGAAATTGAGCAAGAACTTTTTGAGAAAATCAACAAATATATACCCAGATAATATTTTGGTTGTGGTTCTTGTTACCTATCTTCGACAAATATGAGCCGATTTTGATGATTTTTGTTTTATTGAATAGCTTATACTTCAAAGATGCTATGATAAAAGTTTGCAAAATAAAAATCACCCCTAAGGGTAGGGAAATAGGGGATGAAATCGGTGTTCAGCAGTTAGATTAGGATTTATCACTAAAAATAGATGAAATAAGTAAATTTTATTAAAAAAAATAAAACCGACTTCAAAACACTAAAATGCTAAAAATAATCCTAACACTTAAGTACCTAATCAGTTACTTTTGGAGTCGGTGCCAGCCGATGAGAGATTCAATGTTTTTGTTTGCACCGACTCCAAAATTAACTGATTAGGTACTTAAGTGTTAGGATTATTTTTAGCATTTTAGTGTTTTGAAGTCGGTTTTATTTTTTTAATAATTTATTATTTTGACCCTCTAAAGAAGTAAATAATGCCCTCTCGCAAGTATTGCATTGTTTTACTACTATATTTTGCTCACTGCAAACAAAACAAAATATGATGCATTTTGTTTTGTTTGCAATGCCTAATGTATTATTGTCAAAGATAAACAACCAGATACGACTAATTCTACTACGTTCTGAGGAATAGTTTGAGATTCCCGTCTGCAATGGGGTGCTCATATTGAGACTTTGTCAGGGAGACTTAGTTAACTTGCTTAAAACGTGATAAAGATAGGACAATTGATGTTGAAAACGGCAAGATTGTATTTTAGTTATTTTCACAGTACAATGTCAATGGAAAATTGGTTTAGGGCTAAGCTGCAGATATTGAAACCATCTTTGTACTGCAAAAGAGAACTAAGTATTTGTGTTTATTACAACCTTAGACCCCGAGACTCTAAAATAACTATGCCTTTCAATATATTTATGAAAAAAGTAAGTTTGCAAAAACCCTTACTTATTTTCCAAAAAACAAGATTACAAACATAGACATACCCGGCATAAAGATAAACTTTTCGTTTCACAAATTGCACAAGGTAGGAAGTTCATAAAATGTATTCGTATTTTTAATAAATTTCTTACCAAAATCCATTGCTAAAATGCCTGTATATGAACTTAAATTACATACCTACTAAGATGATCTTACTGAAAAAGGGTTGTGTTACCGTTAGTGATTATATAAATCATAAAATGTGTTAATGAATAAATCTGATCAGCTCACACCAAAAACTTGTTAAAATAACATAATTGGAAAGAGGCTGACAGACAATAGTAATTCAATTCAATTCAATATATTTATTGCACTCTATAATGTTACACAGGTGTTATAATTAGATACATAAAACAGATCATTATAGACCCTGTAGGGCACAACAATAAGATAGGTATTGTGGGCAGAGAGGATGACGCCATGCATAATTAGATCAATTTGTTTATTTTAAGAAGTTGTAAAGAATTAAAATAATTAAGAAATCATATGATAATTATTGAATAATTTATTGAATAACATAATCAAATAAATAGTATTTTTAGGCATTTAAATATTTATTTATCTTTGGATTTCATTTATTGTTTTACATTGTTGTCATTTAAGTATTTGTTTATTGTGTAATAAAAATTTTTTATTAACATTAATTTTAATTGTTTTATAAATTTTAAATCATTTACTTCATTTTTCATAAACTCCGGCAATCTGTTATAACCGAGTTTCTTGCGCTACTTTTTCTTAGCACTAGCCTACAAATTGTCCCGAAGCTGTAGGGTAAAAAAACATCTGCGACGTGTAAGATTGCCTAAAGGCTTATTTCCAAAAATAAATTACCTGTTTAGATTTTTATTTTGAGATATAAAAAATGATACTTAAATACTATTAATACAGAAAAACATGTTCACATCTACGACTTATTTAAAATGACTAAATTCTTCGACATTATTTGTAGTTCTAAAACGAATTATTTAGTAATCATTTGTTATGTTTGTTGGGTTCATAAACAGTGTCAAAGTATAGAACAGTGTTATTACGGATATAATCGTCGAGTTCTGAGGCCAAAGAGCGAAGACAGGACGATAAGGTTCTCCGATAATTTGGATTTGGACGATGATTAGTGTAAAGAATTATCTGTTTATATCCCCACAAATATTGCAAATTTCAAATCTTTACACTCTCAACAGTGTCTGAAGTCTTTTATAAAATACAAGGTAATCGGTATTTGGTATCTTGGTACCAAATATAAAGGGTATTCATGAATAAGTCAACGAAATGAAAACCCCTACTAAAAATTGATTTGAAATATTATTTATCTAGAGATTTAATAAATATAATCAGTTATTGTAATCAATATTTAAAAATAATTATCATTTATATCTTGTAAAGTAGCTTCAGTATCACTAAATGATTATAAATTAAACGAAGGATTAGTAGCACAGTGACAATCAGATGTGTGGATATGTGTATGAAATAAATAAAAAAAGATTTTTATGTGCTTACTTATTGGGTAGGATTTTCGACTCTTTAATTAAAACATATACTTATATTTACGTCACGTTGTCCATTAAATGTGTGAGGGTTCAAACATTTTAAAACTTTTATACTATATACTTACCCCTAGAGGCTTGCGGGACTCTACAAACAATATCTGTGAACACCACGAGTTTTCCATCTTCAAAACTCAAGTCGTCTTTCGTCGCTTCAATATCCATGTCTCTAAGTTCAATCCAAAACACTTAGATCACTTCTAATGAGAACGGAAGGTAACGTTTAACATAACGCGCGGAATTGGAAAATTGAGTAGAGACGAAGTCGCGCGCGCAGTCCGCGCTCTATACGCGTCTGAGACTGCGCATGCGCGCTTCGATGGCTGGCTGCTTTCACCTCGTAGAGTACCTTGTTAAGTGCCAACTTAGATATGGACCCAGATTGTGCATACGGCTGACAGAATGTTACCGAGAATGATGATATTTCTGGAAGGTTAAAGGTAATTAAGACGTGCCCAAAATATTGCTGTCAGAATCAGAATGATTTTTTTTATAGTTCATCCTACAGCTAGACTATTATAAATTAAATGGGATATCAAACTTTTTGTAGGTTGCATAGATGCATAGAGTTAAGATTAAGAATGTAACGTAACTTAAAATAACTTGTAATGAGTATAAAGTTTTATTATTTAGGTATCTCATTTTTTATTTATATTATATACTAGCAGTTGCCCGGGGCTACAATAAAAATAAGGAACAATATAGACTTAAAACGTAATAAAATTACAATATTATCAAATATAATTTAACATGGATAAATAAACAGTAAAAAAGAACTATATAAACAAATGAATAGCAAATATGTAGGTAGGTACTTCTAATATCATAGGAGGTAGCATTATAATCTATATAGGCTGAAGCGCGAGATATCAACGCTCAACGCACTTCTTATTAGTCTGATAATATAATACAAAAATACTGCGTTTTAAAATGTGCTTAGCGCCATCTATCAAAAGTACTCGTGGTACTAAACATGAAAAGCACTTAAGTAAGATGTTACGAATATAATATGTCAAGTACCCTAAGTAAACTGACAGAGCTGAATTATCTGAATATTATTATTTTAAGATGTGCCTAAGACAACTCGGGAACAGATTTTTTTTATTTTCTTCCGGTCCGTTTTCTTTTTTCTGTAGGTACTCCAGGCATCATGTAACAATGTATTAATGTCAGTCATCCAGCGACCAACTAAAAGTAATTTTTCTTTTCCGTTTTAAAGTAACCAGTTTTTTTTTTCCGGATAAAATCTGCTATGTCCTGCATCCATGACAACTTAATGCAAAATTTCATACCTTTCATCGACACCTGAAAACGTTACAGACAACAAACAAACCAACACACTCTCGTATTTATAATATAAATTTACTTAGGATTCGTTAACTAGTCGCCACAATTTCCAAAAATCCATCCGCATTAGATGCTTACACTGTATAAGCATATTGTATCAGGATTCGCATCAAATAAAACATGGATTAGATGCTTCCGGCTGCAAATTGAATCTTTACATCTTATTCCCGTCAGTTGACTTCGGTTGGAGTTCCCGTTGGAATTTCAAAAATAAATAAGCCTTTTATTAGCACTTAACTTTTTATTGACAAACTAAGTTTTTACATCGGGTAAGTAGTATTAGAGATTAGTGTTCCCTGAGTAATAGGAATTCCGGGAAGTAATATAGCATTAGTCACTCATACAACTGAGACAATCTAATAAAATTTCATAATGTTGAAATCCGTCAAACGGTTAAGGCTGTAAAGTGTTAACATGAGATACATAAAATCGTCACCCTAAACACAAAATTAGAAGGTCCTAACTTCGAAACTGATGGACTTTAATACAAACTTTCATACCCGGTGATCCTTTCTTAGTGGATGCCTACACTGTATAAGTTACCTATCTAAATGCAATATTTTAAGTCTCAGGTCTAGCGGTCTGGGCTGTGCGTTGATAGGTATATAACAATCTGTTACCATTATTTTTATTGACGAGATGATTTGATACAAGTAGGTAGTCATTTTTATTCCTATTCTAAATTTCGGTAGTATGCGCCATTGCGCTTAGCTAGAAACAGAAGAATGAATGTATATTGCAACCTTATTTGCTACTGTTTTTTATGTGACTTCGAAAAGCTTGCTCTACTTTTACGACTGTTTTGTTGTATAACTATACTTTCTAATAAAACTCAATGTTATCTGAAGCTTTGCCAACCAACACAAGACGCAACGTTATAAAATTTGTACCAGAAAGTAGCAATACTTATTTTACAATATTGTTTACCAAATACTACTAAGGTCGAAATTTTTTTTTGTTTCCTGTGCAAACTCCGGTTACTTAATCGCTTACTAGTTACATCCAAAAATATATTTCATATTTTTAATGCCAAAAGCATTTGTTCCTTCGATAAATTTACCTTTTCTGAAATATAGCTGCACACATAACCATTTTTATACAGCCAAACAATAAAACAACTTGACATAGATAGGTTTTTCTACAGGGTGTACAAAAGACAACAGACAGTCCTTATAACCACGTGTTAAGTTGAGTTGCTCATATGCAACAACTTTTACTATGGGAGCAACAACGAAATCATGAATTTTTTCAGATGCTCCAAACATTATCATCGAGGCAGCGCGTTATTTGAATGGAGCATCTCATATTTTTTTCAAATTTGAAGTTGTTTCCATAGAAAAAGTTGTTGTAGATGAGCAGCTGATTACTTGGTTTTAAAGAGTGTTTCTTTTGTACACCCTGTATAGATTTAGGTATTATATACTTACCTCTTGAAGGTAGGTTTATAAAACTATATCTCTTTACTACTTTACTTCGGTGATTTTCAATTATTATGGTGAACTTTCCATGATAAAATATAGTCCTACACCTACAAGGGACTTAGCTAAATTCAAACTGTAAAATTTATAAACCACTAGCTATTGCCCACGACTTCGTTCGCGTAGTGGTCCCTAAAAAAAACTGCAACTTTCTTATTTTTTTCTATCAAAAGAACCTTCTCCTGACAGTAAATAACACAACAAAAAATAATTAGGGAAATTGTTCCATCCGTTCACGCGTGATGAGATAACCAAGGGAAATAGGGATTCATTTTTATATATATACTTATAGATAGATGTAGATGCCTACATTATCTAAACGTATTAACTGTTCTTTATTGTTAAAGGACTTCGACATTAAGCACTATTAACTAATAGCACAATTTAAGAAAATATGGTAATTTTGCGGTGCCCTTTCGAGGGTTCATGTTACCAAAGACCTCTTTGGACATCATTTAACACCACATGATTGCAATAAACAGTTTGGGCATTATTACAAAAAAGATAGCCTAGGTTTAAACACTGCCTAAAGATTAGCCAACCAATTAAAAAGTATGGTAACATAACCAAGACATGTGTGATGTGTCAATATTAAAATTGTACGGCTATTCTTTAGACATGGTTTAAACCTAGTCTATCTTTTTTGTAGTAAGGCCATTTGAGTTTAATCCAGTTTTCAAATATTCAAGCAATTAAATCAAATGTTTCGTACATTAGCCGTGCTACAGCCATGTATATGATTAAAAACTTGAAACCCTTGATTCCGTTGCATAAAATAACCAGAGGCCCAATTCCCGTAATTTGACAGTAGTCGCAATCCGGTGTCGATCCGCTCCCAGTAACATTACGATCACAAACGGTATTCTCGTAAACTTTTAATTTGACTCAAAATTATCAAAACTATGCCAACACAACTAAAAATAGTGCAAAAAAAAATCTAATTGAGGTTTCTTTCATTTTCAGTCGCATTATGAACTATAATCGCATTTTTTGGGTTTACGAGAATACCGTTTGTGATCGTAATGTTACTGGGAGCGAATTGAGACCGGATTGCGACTACTGTCAAATTACGAGAATTGGGCCTCTGATAAACAGAGTGTTTTGTAGAACGAGGGACTTAGGTACGTCTACAATTGTTCTCCTTATAAATTAAAGCAAGTTACGATAGGACCACAGAAAAAATAAGTTTCAACAAATACACCAATTATATCACCCTGAACTAAACAAAGCTTGAAGTACGATAGCGACTAGATAACGGACGGATATAGTTACATTTATTTATCAACATCCAACCATTACGGGATTCGAACTGACATCATAACAGCAGCTTCCTGCCGCCTTTACCAGAGGCCCAATTTCCATAATTTAACAATGTTCGCAATCCAGTGTCAATCCGCTCCCAGTAACATTTCCTACTATCTAAAACGGTATTCTCGAAAACCCATAAAATGCAATTATAGTTTGTAATGCGATTGAAAATTTAAGAGACCACAGTAAGTTTTTTTTGTTCTATTTTCAGTCGCATTTCGAATGTGTTGATAATTTTACGTCAAATTAAAAGTTTATGAGAATACCGTTTTAGATATTGATGTTACTGGGAGCTCGATCCCCGCTCCCAATTAATATTAAATTATGAGAATTACTCCTCAGGTCGTCTGTCCACCTTATGGACGTCCTACGCTGCGCTTGCCGGTACGTGGGCAAAGCGGAAGTGGCAATGGGCAAGCCACAACCCTCGCGGAGGTGACAACTGTTGGGGAAAAAGGGTTCTCAAAAGACAACCACTTACTAAAAGACGCAGCGTGAGCAGGCCTCCTACTCGGTGAACTGACTGCCTAGTCAAGGTTGCAGGAAGCCGCTGGATGCAAACGGCCCAAACCCGTTCGCTGTGGCATTTAATAGGGCGCTATATCAATGCTAGCAGTAGACTTCTAAAGGCTGACGATGAACATCATCATCACGATGACAATGATTCCTCACAACATTTGGCACCCATAGTTGTACTTATTAGTCGTAAAGTTGTAAACTGTAAACTTTGGTATATCTTTATTATTTGTTGTTGTATTTGAAGTGTTTTAAAAGAAAATATATTTATCTATTACGGTTTAAAAGATACAGCCCCTTGACAGGCGGACAGACAGACAAACTGACGAACAGACAGACAGCGAATCCTTAGATAGGGTCTCGTTGGCACTCTTTGGGCACAGAACCCTAAAAACAAAAGACGGTATGTACAGGCAACGGCAGGTCAACCTACCCAACAAGTAAAGGTCATTGATCCGATTTTCAACTTTATACACGACGTGTAAAGACTAATATCAATTGAAAAATTTTACGTTTTGGTAGGTTGACGTGCTGTTGTCTGTACTACTGGTATAGGAGCTTATGGTTAGGGCTCTTGTTATTTAGAGATGTGTCATGCGGCTTTCGACTTCTTATGTTAATATCATTGTCAAGTTATGAGGTAGAACTGCTATTAATCGATGGAGTGCATGCAAACAGAGATCCTTCGTCGTCCCGAATAGCAGCCTAATTGAACACGCGGAGGTATTACTCGTACCACAGAATATACCTATATAATAGGATAAATCGTTTTAGTGGTGGTGAAAAGCGCAGTCCCCACTATAGCAAGTATGCGTAAAGCATTTCCTCCGCGAAAAAAGAGCTGTATCTTGAATATGAGAAAGCCTAAGCTTACGAAATTTGATTGTACGAGATACCTATTAAACGGTCAGAGGAAAAATATGCGTAAGTTTTCGTTTGAAGCAGAAGAAACAAAATATTTTTTTAACATCTAAACCTTTTAAAATAATATACAATGCTGAAATATTTAAATTATTTTATTTTTGGTCTGTATTATACATTTATGGCAATATCCAACGTACATAATGACTAAGGTAATGAAAAATGGTCACATTATTAAATAAAAAAATACACAGAATTATTAATATAATAGAAACCATAATAAGTTTCTAGTTTTAATACGGTGGGTATTATAATTTATCACCCTAGACAGCATTTGAGATTGCAGTGCTGTCAAATGCTTTATGAAAATGAAGGTCATGTTATGTGCACGGACGAAGTAATTTGGTTAAAAATCAAACTTTATTCGCGTTATTGACGAAATCGACTAGGTTTAAAGTCGTTATTACATTAGAAAGTGGTTGACTTTATACATAAAATGGGATTTGTGTAAATATTCAGGTATTTACTGTCATGTCTGTACCAGCATGGGTGCTGTTATTATACCTATTGTGTACCACGCACGCAGTTGTTAATAATGTGTTTGTTTGAAAAAAAAGTAGCGCGTTAAATTTTACCAATAACCATAATGGTAAACTGTATTCTGCCGTTTTTGATACAATCGACACTACTCGTACGTACGTCTATCTCATTATTTCAATTACTTTTTAATTGGTGTTAATGAATAAATACACTGTATACCAAAATGTTTACTTAGTCTATGATACATAATTACACAATATAGCAACATTTAAAATGGTAAAGAACGGTCAGTGCAATTGAGCAGTTTGCCTTCTATAATAAAAACATACAAATAGAATCAATCTGTGTAATAACAATGTAACATTTTTATGTGGTCGTTTATTTGTTTAAGGGTGATAAACTACACAAAGGAATGATGCATTTATTTATCACTTATCATTACGCCATGTCATCTTCTTCCCAAATTACCAACATATATTAGATAGCATAAAATAAAATAACATAATAATATAACGGAAAATTATTTAAAAGCCGTACACTGAGTTCTCATTTAACGTTATAAAATCTCTTTCAAAAATTATACAAATCAATAATATCTAGTACGCTCCTATCATCTATAAAAGAGCGTATTTATTTATATTTGGTACTTAGATTTGATTTACATTTATATGTACATTAAATCTCAGATTAAGTACGTAGTACTTACTGCATTTACATAAATCCTAGGTACTTGTTTTGTTAGAATATTCATTTTGATCAATCATAAAGTTTTTTGAAATGGTAAAGCTTACATCTGAGTAATAGTAATTCCACTCTAGCATACCTACTAACGTCAGAATTCAGGCAAATTGCCGAATACTTCAAAGTTTACTAGGCCGCTAAAACGTCGCTAGTCAAATGTACAATTGGTTCCACAACACTGATCTAAAGCCATTGAACCTTTCAAATAATACTAATTGGCTACATATTTTTACTATTAACGTTAATTGTGACTGTCAAGATCCCATACTCGACCAGAATAATCCCTTGTTTGTTTTAAATAAAATATTGACTTAGGTACTTACATTTATAATCACAAGACATTGTAAAGTTTTGATCGTATTGATCCAGTTTTAAACCAACAAACTGAAATAATATCCTTTAGCAACCAAATCCTAAAATTTTCCCCGTCAAATTTTAAAAGTACTTGTAAATAACACAACTGTTAATCAACTTTTTAAAGCTTGTCATTCTTTCAGCATGTCTTCACAACGATGTCATATCATATTATTTGTCCAAGCTAGGGCATTCTTAGATAACAATAACGACACCCGTAACCGTACAAATAAACCTAATTCACTTCACCATTTGTTCTTAAGCCTAATTTTTAGTATAATAAATGAACACAGTGTGACCACTAGGCCGATGCCGAATAGGGCTACAATTACAAAAATGTATTTTTCATTTGTCATTTGGACATCGTCTACAAACTTTTTTGGAACGGTGTAATGGCAATAGATGTCTGAGCAAGGCATTTTGGGCCTGTCCATCCCGAAGACGGCGAACACCAATCCCACCAGACCGTGCTTGAGGAAAGAAATGTGAAACATCCAACGGAATATAACCGGCGCGTCACTGTACCGCAGGAAGAATCCGGAGAATATCGTAAAGGGCATTATGAAGAACGGCCCGAATATAACCCCATTCTGGAAATTAAATAATATTAATAACTTTTGATTCTTTACCTGCTCAGAAGTTATTTTTGAATTATGAAATATAATGTTTTTGCCTATTCCAATCAGAATGACGAGTGTTAAATATAATTAGAAGTACAGATAGATCATGGTATTTTCATTGTATTAGCTGTAGGATTTTGAGTTTCCCAAATTTGTTTACGATCAATTTAGTTATAATCTGTTCTGTACTGACCGACACTATACTTTGAAAACTACTTTGAGCAAAATGATCCACTGAACTGTTATCTCAGATGTTCTGCGTGGAGTGGTTATCTATAGTCATTAGGCACTTGTAAAGTCTATGTTTTTATCAGTTGTAAGCTAATGCAGTAGGGCCAGGGCAAAGTGGTACCTGCGGCTAGCCTCGAAATATAAATTGACTTCAGAGACATAGTAGACATAGTAATACAGTACTGCCGAAGGTTTAAAACGGCCGATCGTTTCAAACCTTTATTTAAGTTTTGAGGCATTCATGTGTCAGTAGGTTGACTATGAAGGTATTACTGATGATGTTTGCGGAAAATAGCTTCAAAACTGTTATAAAGTCTTATCTTTTCTGCTTATTTAGTGACAGAATTCGTTCTCACCTCGACAACGAGCATAAAATCGTGTTGTTGTTTTTTTTTTGTCGGAAGTTTTCAAAACAGACGCTTTTTCGGGGCTCTTTGTGAGTATGTAGACTATAGGCGTAGCTCATGGTGTGAGCAGGTCCTCGTTCTAACAGCAGATATTTGTAGCATGTTTCACGTTGGTACAGTTTAGCAGAAGTCATGCTTACCTTAACATTGAACATTGATCCGTTCAGGAGTCCGACACACAGAGAGACGTATGAGACTAGTATTAAGGTCCAACAGAAGGTTCCGAAGCGGACGAACTCTGGTGGCATCCCCGTGAGCCAGTAGACTAGGCAGGCGTAGCTGAGGGTACAGATGGTCTGCGTGGGGAGCGTGGACGCCAGCGTGGCCACGTAGTACGCGCCCGCCGTGTACCAGCGGTTAAAGTGCTCCCGTCGCACCACTGGGATCTGGTCAGGGACTGTAAAATAATGTTCAAACATTAAACTACTGATACAAACTTTGGTAAATTTTGTAGATGGAGTTAGCAATCAAAGTGTTACATTTACAAGTCTTTAGATACTATTCTGGAGTTCACATAAAAAACCCCAAGCATAAAATGACAATAAAATTAGTGGAACACGTGAATGGGGTGTTATTTTTTGTTAAAACCAGATTATACCAAACTGAAATATAACAACGAATTGGTAATGAATAATGATACTTACAATTAATAGAAACAGCACTGAAGGCGGTGAACATTAGGAACATAAGGCTGAAGTAAAGCATATTGTAGCTATCTCTCACATACTTCGCATCGCCACCGATGTCGTAGAACAGAAATCCGATAAAAAAACCCATCACACAGTGGATTCCAATTATCATAAGATTAAAGGATGGATCGCGCCATATCGACTGTAAAATAAAGTCTTTATTAAATTTTTTGCACTCTGCGATTTCATTTAGATTTTAGTACATAGAATTAATTCAATTATTTTTAGTTGTTCTATCTTTTAAAGAAAACTAAAGACAGATGAATACTCAACTATGTTTTTTTTTGGTAAGGACTTACCAAAAGAGATCTTCGTGTGAGTGTAGTGAATTGTTTCCACGGAGACGTGGAATACGTGCTTTTCAGTTTTAAAAGTATCTTATTTGTTTGGCATTCTTTTGGCGCCGGTAAACTAGTCAGGTACACATCGTCACTCCTTAAATTATTTTTTTCTAAAATAAACTCAGTGATTATCATGATATCAGTTACATTAGAAACCGTGAGAAAAAAAAAACATTTCCATTAAAAACTAACAATATACCACGACACTTAAATAATGTATTAATTTATTTTTTCAAGATTTCGATGTAAGTTTAAGATTACGGCACTAAATACTAAATATTCCTTAAGTTCATATGCACGTTTTAGTTTGTTACAAATTCAATAAGTAATTAAGAGCCAATGACTTAAAATAAATTAAAATAGCTAGCTAAAATAACTTAAGAAAATCCCCAGTAATTAAATAATCAATATTTAAATATGTATCTTAACCTTTGTTCTTTAACTTCTGTTAATTTTATGTAGTTACAATACCGTATCGGCTCGTTTTGTCAAATAATGTACAAATAATTATTTTTATCTAACGTTGACATGGTATTAAAAATATTCACGTGTTAATTATGATTAGATAATTAAAATACTTACCTAAAAACTTATCATCAGTCTCATAAGAAATGTGATGTAACCACTGATCACATTTTCCGTTTTGCGAATAAGTTACTAATGTATCTGCATTTTCACTGCATATTTCGATAACTGTAAAGAAACAAAAAATTGTTTACCTTCTGACGGATATAGTTGGTAGTTAAATACTACTTTTAACTGTAGCGTGTATTTTTTTCAAATCTAACATCTAGCTAAGTATTTCACAATTAACCTTTTCATTTCCCAGTATCACAAGTTGCAGAGGCAACCAATCGAAAGCAGACTGGATTTCGTCGGATTCAACTACGACAAAATATCGAAGTTGAGACTCGCTAAGTAGATCAATAAGATCAACTGGTGGAATCTAATATAGGTCTGTTTATATGAATATTTGATTATAATGGTGGCAACATTTTGGGACCCCTTCTAGACCCACGAGATGATAACAAAACATTCTTAGCAAATGATGCTTACTTACAACTAAGAGTAAGAAATAATATGATTACTTTTGAGCAAGTATCGATGGTATATTATGCATTCCTTTTAGGTATTACATACCTAATTATGCATTTTAGGAAAATGTTAAGGTTTGTTCTAATCGAACGTAGGTTTCTTGTTTTCATGGGTCTTAAGTACCTACTTATTACCATACTTTACACATATCTGTTCCACTGTGGTATAAACAGGTTAATTAGTTTTCATAAATGGAAACTAGATATACATTCTAGTGGTTTTTACTATGTTTCAGTCAAAACCACAATACATTTATTTTACGCCCCCGGGTAAGTTTATTGAATATTAATTCTATTTAACTCTAAGTTAATTGTCTCGATACACGTGTAAGCAAAAACCTAAGTAATTAGTTTAGAGTGTTATTCAAACCAAATACTAACATCAATTACTATCATGCATTATAATTTAAGATAAATTATCCGACAATAATATGTTTAATTTATTGTTATTATTACAAGATGTTTGTTGTCAATAATATTGATTGCGTTATTGATTGCGTTATGTGCAACCATTACGTCATTGAAGTCTAATTTACGCAGGCTTATACGTCGGTCCAATACTAAACACGGTGGGATGTAGTGATAGATAATAAGAATTATGATTAAATAGTACTAAAGAATGGTCAAGGTACAGAATTAAATTTATCAATGTTTGCAGATTATAGCTTTAAAGAACGACGAGCAAGCAAGAGGCTCGGATATGTATTAAGACATGACTCACATGACAGATCATGATAGATGACAAGATCTCTAAGAAGATAGTTAGTCGCAGAAAAAATTTCTGGTTCCGCAACATCCGAGAAAAATCAAAAACAATTAACAAGAGTTGGTTGCCAACTATAATTTCGAGAGGCAGTGCAGAAAAAAACTTTAAAAAATTCGAGACGAGTCGAAATCCTTGTTCGATTTTGAAATCAGTTTTTCATTTGCGTCATCAGGCATAGAGGTCATGTATTGTATTTTTTAAAATATGTTTTTTAATTATAATATTATAACAAAGTCCACAGGCTCGTGGTACAGAAGAAAAAAGAGTTGTGGTAGACATGGAGGTTATTTTCTTCTGTATTGCTGCAGCGCTGGTATGGATCTATTGTATGGGAAGATCATAATATTTCCGCATATAGTTTAGCGTATAGTCTTCACTCTTCAGCATTATTGTACTTACGAAAATCCACAGTGTTGTGGTAGTGGGGGCAAACGAGGTTCATTTGCTCTAGGTATGGTAGCAGCGCTGGTACGGCGCCAGTGTATGCGCAGCGTCCACCCACCACCGCGTATAGCCTGTCTACCATCTGCAAGAGCGTTGCGGATGGCTGGTGCATCGTCACCACCACTGTACGGCCTTGTCGTGCCAGCAAATGTAGCATGAATACCAGCTGCTTCGATTTAGAACTGTCCAAGCCACTGGAATCGAGTTGTCATTGATAAATTTAGTGTTAGTGTAAGATGCAAGTGTTGAGTACTAATTGATTGTCAGTTAGATAGCTAACTGTTTTCTATAACGAATTTCAAACATTATGATACCCCTAAAATTCCGTTAGAATTGCCCATAAACGCGCTAGGTGACACAGCAATTTGTCATGGTCTCGAAACTTGGATTAACCTAAATTTGACGACTCAGTAAAGGTTGCAGGAAGCCACTGGATGCAGGCCACTTCCAACCGACCAATCTGGAAGTCAATCGGGGAGGCCAATTTTTAGCAGTGGATGTCCTATGGCTGAAATGATGATGACGGTGATGTTGACGACTCGATTGGTGTAGCGACGCAGTGATTTGCCTTAATAAGAGGTCGTCCTAGAAATCGTCTTATTTCCGTACATTTTGTTCTCTGATTGTAAAGACGTCAATGATAATTGAAACAAAATAACACGTGATTTTAAAAGATTAGTTTTAATTCTTGCATGTGGCACTAATGTATTTTTCATATCATTTCAAAAATTAAGGTAAATCACCAAAAGAACTACCCTTATTTCAGTAAAATGACGTTCGAGTTACGTTTGAACATCGGTTTACAAGAGACTATAAGATATCTTGACAATTTAATTTTACCATTTAATTGAAAATATTTAATTTAATTTTCACATGGGTTGAATATTTTTTATACTTTCTTACAAAATATAGCAGAAAAAAAAACTGAAATTAGTTTTCATTCAATTTTTTTTTTCTGTCGTTATGAACAACTATTATAAGATTTAAACACTACACAATAATCTTCAGGTAAGTATACTTTTAAAATAATATAATTTTTATTTTATAAAAAAAACAAAAAATTAAGTAGTAACCCTAAGTCAAAATTAACTATAAAATCAAGCGAACAAAACCGATCGTTTTTCAAACCTAGGTAGGACGTCCACTACCTAATAAATTATCAATATTATCTTGTAAAGGATCAACATTGACGTTTTATTCCGCATCATAGACGCACACAAGCATAGATCTGTTTTTAAATTTTGCACTCAAATTAGGTGCACGGCCTCTTAAATGCAGAAAGTTTCGGACCTGATTCCCAGTTCGGGTCATATTAACAAATTAACTTTTTTAACTTGGCTCGGGTCTGGGTGTGCTGGAAGACACCCCTGGCAAAATTTATTGTCAGGTATCTCGTAACACAACGATGTTTATTCCTTACTTCGAGACCATGACAATAATTGGTATGTTGAAATAGTTGAAATTATGTTATAAATACTTAGTTTCTAAGTCAAAAGATATCCACTACACTTGAGCGAAAAGTTTTAGTATGTGTGGCACTAAATGGTGATAAAGTACATTTTACCTACGTGCCATCGTACTTGTAATGATTCAATTCACCGTCACTCAGTCATGAACAGCATTATCGCGCATGACATGAAGATGAGAGAGGTCAATTACTATTTTTATTTTACGATATATTTATTATTGATTACGGTTTTGAATATCACAGGTTGTATGTAACATAACCTAACCTAACCAAGTGATGGTATTCTCGTAAAAGAGATGGTATTCTTATAAAAATAAAATAAGAGTCGCCGTTTAGTACCGTACTGATTAGGCACCTATACGAGTAGCCTTCTATGTCCTTGTCCTTCCAGTGCTGGCCATAGGCCTCCCACATTACCTGAGCCTGATCCTCTACTATTCTTTTAATGCACTTTATTTGTCATCGATGCCCTTTATCGAAGAGCGCCCTTCGCTCCGTTTATCAAGTCGTGTTGAGGATGGCTGCTTATTATTATTACCTTGTAGGTTCATCCAGGAATAAGACATCTGGGTCGCTGACCAGCTCGAGCCCGATGGCCAGCCTTTTGCGCTGCCCGCCCGAAAGGTTACCAGCTCGGGTCTTCTCCGCCATACCTAGACCCAGTGATGTGATGATTTCCCCTATCTGTGAAAACGAATTCGTTACTAGAGTAACTTATTCAAAGTCCGCTAGTTTATCTTAGTCGCCACTACGTTAATCGCGTAGGAAAGGATAGCAGTTACATACACTTAAGTGTTATAGTTGAACGAGGATTATTTTGGGAGAAACTACATAGCTCGAGGAATACCCGCAATGTAAGTTTATCGGTGATTAGAATGATCCTTATTCTGGAAACTTGAAAATAAGAGTTGAGTGAGATAGTTCCACACACATATTTCTATCCAACAAGGTCCTATAAAACAGGATAACTACGTTACTTCTGCGGTACGAGTTACCTATAGAGTACTTGTTTCAACATGTCAGAGTAAGTTCAGCTTTTTGTTATTAGGTTTTACAAACGTGGGCATTGCGTCTTGTCTTGCAATATGTAACTCGATCGACACTACCTACCTATTGTTCCCTTGTAGTGTCCTGATAGCAGACTTCCTGCAATTTACGAACAATCGTGGGCCTTAACTTGCGGTTACTTATACATATACAGGGTGAAAAAATGAAACTTTACATAAACAGGAACTGCTTTAAATGCTTTTTCACTCAAACGATACTATTTTATAAAAATAAACATCACATATTTTAGAAATGAGGCTTGCGCCTGGCAATTTACCTATGTAGCGGATTTTTTGCAAACACGAATATTCATGTGTAGTTACTGAAACTGTTGGTGCGTCCCATTAGAACAAGCCATGCAAGACTCGCATGAGCTCGTAAGTCTAACAATAAACGTCACGCTTGTGTGTAAATTGTATGCAAAGTACTAGTAGCAAAATACTTATGAATCGCATGAGTATTTTTCTGCTTTGAGCCATTGTTTCCAAGCATCGATTTATACAAAAATATACAAACACACTTACAAAGTTTCACATTTATAACATTGGTTAGTACCTAGGTAAGATAGAGTAACAGTTGACGTTTACAGGATGAAACACAATTCAGTAAGATAAAACAATAAAAAGCTTGTTTTCATATGCGTTAGCTTTTTTTCAAAGCAAAATTACTGTTTAGTTCTTACTAAAAAAATATCCATTATGTAATACTGTACTTACATTCAACGTTTGGGGTCTTTAGTCGTTTCGCCCCACGAGTTATTCGCCCCGCGGGTCGCATCGCCCAAGTCCTTTTTTAAATGGGTCCTTTCGCACCACGGGGCGGAACACCCATGAACTATTTGTAATAGGTCGATTAGGACCGCAGTGAGGAACAAAACAGTTCTGTACAAATAAATAATTGGAATCTAAGTTTTTGTTATGCGTCTAAAGCGGACTAGAAAATGAGCATTGGGTCGTTTCGTCCCGCGGTGTGAATCGGCCAAGAGCTCTTTTAAAATGGGGCCTTTCGCACCGCTGTAATCACTGCGGTGCGAAACGACCTATTTAAAAAGAGCTCTTGGGTGATTCACCCCGCGGGGCGAATAACTCGTGGGGCGAAACTACTAAAGAGTAAAGACCCAACGTTTACAGTTAACTGAATAGCGACATCTATTAATTAGCGCTATATACATTAACATCTATGTTATTGTTATATAACTCGGGGAATTGCATTTTTTGGGATATAATGTAAACCTTTGTTCATTCGGAATCGTAACATTGATCATTATTTTTTTAAATCGAATATAAAGTAGTCACAGAGATTACCTCCTGCGTCCAATCTTTTAGTAAGTATAATCCGAATAGAAGATAAATATAGAAAACGTAGGTATTTACTCATTAAACGTGCTTCACCTTCGACTTCATCAACACTTAAGTACTATCATGTTGGGTTGTCAAAAGCTCACTTAGACTTAAAAAAAAAATTTAATTAAAAAGGTTAAGCGGTTGTTATTATGTCTGAGGCCTAATTCCCGTAATTTGACAGTAGTCGCAATCCGGTGTCGATCCGCTCCCAGTATATAAGAGTGTGCGCGCACGGGTGACTTTTGTCGTCGTGACTTTTTTGTCACTCATATGAAATCCTTAGATATGTCTTGGATATCTCGAGATATCCAAAGATTTTATATGAGTGACAAAAAAGTCACGGTCACGAAAGACATCTGTGCGCGCACACTCTAACAATACGATCACAAACAGTATTCTCGTAAACTTTTAATTTGACGTAAAATTATCAAAACTATCTCAATATGACTGAAAAAAGAGCATTTAATTTTGGTTTCTTTCATTTTCAGTCGCATTACGAACTATAATTGCATTTTTTGGGTTTACGAGAATACCGTTTGTAATCGTAATGTTACTGGGAGCGGATCGACACCGGATTTCGACTACTGTCAAATTACGGGAATTGGGCCTCTGGAATCTCGCTCTAAAAATCTAGATATGAAAGATTTTGATACAATCTATAGCAAATCGTTAAAAAATACCCTGTATAATAGGCTGTATGTATGTCCTGCACATAGAATAAGAGTTACATAGATCCGAGGAACACACATTCCCAAAGGATTTATGAGTTTATTAATTTCTGTGTCGAATTAAATCCCACGCAGGCGAAGCTGCGGGAAACGGCTAGTAATAGTTTAGAAGTAAAGGAAAATAAATCTCACCCGTCTTTTTTTCTGCAACGAACTTATATGGTTTCCTAACTTGAGCTCAGCGGCTATCGTGAGCGATTCCAGCGTTGTCAGCGCGTCTTGCACCTTGTCGTCTTGAAGGATGTAGCAGGATCGCCGCTTGAACGTCTTCTCATTTCGGACCTTCCCGTTCACGTATAAAACGCCGCCCGATGGTTTTCTGAAATAAATATTACAAATTCTGAATTATTCAAGATTATTCAACCAGTTTTTACCATGTATTTACACATACAACTCATCAAATAACAGTTTTCTAGTACTAAGTGTCTGAGCTCATTCAATATTTATGACAACATGGTACTGTGATGGGTAGTTAGGTATAATAATCATAGGGAGATTGAGATTATTCGTTTAGTTGGTTGCCTATCCGTATTTAATTGTTCACCTTATTATTAATCAATTACTACTATTGATTAAATTATTTTAAACGGACAAAGCCGAATGATAACAACAATAATTCACAACGGATTGATGTGGAGTACCTATTTGTCTTAGTACGCGCGGGGAGGAAACATTTGAGGTCAGCTAACGAGCGCTTCCTCTCGGTCTACATTTGGCCCGTCACTGAGTGTACAGAAGATACCGCGTTGCTAAGGAAGTCAATTAGCTAGAATTAGCCTCTTATTTGGGATCAGACGAACGATTGTCTTTATGCGGGTCAGTTCTCGAAGAAGTTCCGTCCTTCCTACTCTCTGAATCGAGATCAAAGATTTTTTGTATTTTTTCTTTTATTGTTAGATGTTTAACGTATAAAGAAATTGAGAAGTCATTCTAACCCTAAATTCTGAAATCTGATTGCATGAAATATGGCGTTGACACATGATATGCGTCCTTTTAAGACAAAATTCCGAAAGGCATTCAAAACGATTTCAGTTAAACCGTAACGCTTCCTTTTGATATCGACAAAGTGAAATTTTGCTAGTGCTAAATGGTACCGTTTTTGGACGGAGAATATTACTTAGACATCAGCACACAAATTCTCACGACGACGAGATTCAATAATTATGCGAAAAAGTATGCAATATTTATTATTATTTTTCTTTAACACTGTTATGAATAGTTACTAAATTAAAAAGTACATCTAAAAGTTTGCAATATTACTGTTCAAACAGTAGGTACCTAGACACAAACCAATTCCATACCTGTCAAAGGTGTTACTTTTACCAAAAACTATGTATTGGTATGAGGTAAAACCAGGTTGTTTTGTTTGTTGTTAATAACAAAACAACCGAGCACTATTTATTTAATTAGTGCTAGACTGAGTTTTTAGAATTAGGCAAGTTTACAATACAGGTGCAGTTAACATAAGGAAACTGAAGCATTTGAAGTACAGCAACGATTTTTGTATAAATGAATGAAATGAATGTGATTATTTGGACATACAGTGCAACTTGTAATATTTACGACTATTGGTTTTGAACAGTCGAATTGATTATAAGGGTACAATGTAGATCCCACAAAAACGATTTTGGACGTCTATTTTTCAAAGGCTGTAACTTCAACTGAGGTCTAATGTCCGGCTTTTATGAAATACTCTATTAATAGTCCCAGTACGAAATTAGTTATTCCGCTGTAACGTCACAGTAGGTACCTTGATTGTTAATATTTCGTTTGTATTTTAGTTGGTTGGTTTAGAACAAAGCAACACAATTGTTTTAGGGCAGTCCCGCAGATCAATAAACCTAGATAATTACGTTTTAATCTATCAGTGCACCGTAACAAATGACATTGATTCAACACCTTCTGCTGTGAGTTTTATTACAGTTTTGTGGTTTACCTATAAGATATCTATTACGCCTGTAATGAGTTACATAACAAATGACATTTAATAACTTCTATTCAGCCCCTCTAGCATGACCACCAAATCGCGATATGATATGATATGATATATCGATATATCGAAACCAACTGTAAACATATAACAGATATAGCCGCCATTTTGAATTTTTATCAAAACACCGATCATAATATGTGATGTCACCGACACGGCGATTCAACATGGATAGCCGCCATGTTGTTTCTATTATAATTTTACAGTTAGTTTCGATATATCGCGATATCACGATAGCGTGTTTTGGTGCTCATGCTAGGGAGGCTGATTACATTGAAGATGATAATAAGTAAGTTAATTTAAAAACCAAATAGAACAGTTATATATTATGTATTATAGTATGTATTTATTATTGTCTAAATTGATATGTATGTGTATGTATTTTACTCGTCTTAAAAAATATGTCGGATACTTTACACTCCGCCACTGAATACATTATCTGCATTACCTCAAGGTTGACTGGTAGAGAATGTTGTATAGCATTAAGTCCGCCAATTGTACTTACTTGTGCAATAAAGTTTAAATAAAATAAACAGTTAAGTTTTAAAATATTAACCATATTTTTTTACAACAAATGTTGTTTTGTGTCTATTTACCATTGTAAACAAACAATAACTAAACGAGTTGGTAACTAATTAATGCGGTTACGGTAGAGCCAGTTGTAGTGAAACACCTATTATGTTCGAGGACACTTCCTCACTGACTAATCAACTTCCTAATAAGTTGAACGACCGCGAAACAGAATACTTATTTAGCTAACTGGCACCCTGACTTGTCAGAATCAATAGCAAAGCAAAGTATAGCTCTATCCATACTTAAGTGGTTTAATAGTTGCTATTTTGTTATATATGTTTTATAATGTGTGGTTTTCCTGTAATAAATAAAAAAATAAAACCTTTGCAAATCAACTAAGTAAATTTATTCAATAAGTTTGAAACATGTTATCATAAAAATAACACTGATATCCTCTCGTACAAAATGAGTTAAATGTATAGTCAGAATATTCAGATGATATTTTTAGTTGTTTCTTAGGCAATTTTGTCTAATTTCAAGTTTTTAAACGATTTCGAAAACGAGATGTTTATTTATTTATGTTCAAACACTTAACTTTTTATTGGGTCGTCCAATATGCATCTTTTTAAAAATATTTTAGTTGAATTTAAATATCATCCATTTGAAAAAGTAATTTCATTTCAGTTGATTTTCAGACCATGACGACATCGATAAAACTTAAAATCACATACTTCGAAATTATAATTTTATTTTTAGTTTAAAAAGATTGAAGTTTATTATTATAAGATACTTTTCTACAAATTCCACGTCGTCAATGTACGATAATACTAAATGTGATCTGTAGTTATTAATTATTTTAAAACTTGTATATGTTTAATTGTCATCATGTTGATAAGCATATCCAAATAAATATATTTTGTTGCCAAGGGCGATAAAGTTAACTAGGTATCTTTCTATACAGGCGATTGCATATCTCATTATAATGCCTGATAATTTGATACATACATTGTATACGTGTCGCAGTCAACTAATTGGAATCAGCAAATCAATGGAATGGCTAGCTTGTTTATTGACTTCCGGTATTCTCTCTTGCGATGATGCTAGCCCATGCGTGACAGAAATTCTGACACCTACTATGCTTACTTTGATGTGTAAGAACGAGATGCGCAAATTGAGAGAGAATAAAACCCGTTTATTTTAATTTGCTTAATATTTTGTCGTAATGAGCTAACCTAATAACATCTTATAGTGACCATATCAATATTAAAAATCTTTTGTTTTAAATAAATAGATTGACTTGGCAATCGCACTAAACGGCTTCTAGTATTATCCACAACGAAGTTATAGGGGGTTGATAATAGCCTGAACTGCTTCGAGAAAAGGGATGGTACAGCCGTGCCGCTTTTTTGCTCGACTTGGCGGCGGCACTGCCGTGCCCCCAGGTTTTGTGTTTAGACGTCAAGGTCAGATGTTACTTCGTAAAGGTTCTAGATGTGCATAATTGCGTACATTGTTATTATTCGTACATGAATCATTAGTCATATCTCCTAACCTAAACCGAAAACAATAAAGTATTCCAAATAAACATATTATATCTAGATACTCAACTATGTGTCATGCCAAGTTCTTGAGATATAGACGACAGAAAATCTATATTTTTATCACTGTCTCACAAAAACCTAACCCAATATCAGGTGACTAAGAAACATAAAATTTGTCACAAAGGTGGCATTGATATGTCGTATTTATGATAAACCTATCTGTTATTTTTGTTTGTTGTAGGCTATTATTACAGATAGCTACAGTAAATTAAGGGCTTAAGGGTGTGCACGGGACTTGAAATTTTTCGCTTGGGTAGCAATGTCACTACACCTCTTTTTACGACGGGTATGAGTCGTAGAAGTGACGGATAGCAACGTTTGCATTGTACACTTTTTCGCCCAAACAACCATTTTCGACTGACACTGCCATAGCCCAACGGATTAGCAAGCTGAAGTGGCAGTGGGCGGGGCACATAGGACGTAGATAGAACTGACGGCCGATGTTGCAGAAAGGTTCTGGAATGGAGGCCACGTACCGGTGAGCGTAGCGTAGGACGTCCACCTATAAGGTGGACAGACGACCTGGTAAAGGTTGCAGGAAGCCGCTGGATGCAGCAGGCCGCTTTCAATCGGCCAATCTGGAAGTCACTGGGGGAGGCCTATCTTCAGCAGTGGACGTCCCATGGCTGGAATGATGATGATGATGATAGGTAGTTCAGCAATAGACTGTGGTAATTTGTTAGAAAGGTAATACATTTTCCCATGAAAAATTACCCAGTTTATGCAGTTTAAAATTTTGAACGGCAAGTTTATCTTTATTCTGGATATTAAAATCATGCATTCAATTTAGTTACGTCTAGCAGTGGACAGTATGATGATGATGATTCAATTCAATTCTATATATTTATTTGCTTAAAACACGGTATTATGAATGTTCCAGATTACAATGTTCACAAGTGAAAAGGTTATAACATTGTTAATGACTATTTAAATGATAAAATCTTGTAATGTAAGCATACTATATAATATTTAAAAAGAGGCTGACAATAGTGACCGAGTTTCTAGCGCTGCTTCTTCTATAGTTATGTTTATTATTATTGATATTATTTTAATATTAAGTATAAACATTTAATGTTTTTAGTAGGTTAATACGATGTGGACTGTATAACGTTCCATTTTAAAATAAAAGTTATGTTAAGTGTAAGTGGTACTGAATCTCACGAAATGTTTCAGTGTAAGGTTTTTTTTTAACACTGGACGAAATTGTATGTAGGTACCGCATTTTTAATAACTATATTGGCAGAATCACTTTTCTGGACTGGCGACGAGTTTAAAAGTCCAAACAAAAAAACAAATACTAATATAGCAAAATAACCTTACAGTCGAAAATAATATAGGTTGTACTGAAAAAATCCAAGAACCACGTATAATACATCCATCTATTCATTATGTCGGTTTTCCTGCTTACATGTTAGGTTTGAATTAATAAAATCGAACCATAAACAGTTTTTTTTTACAAAACAATGTGAAAGGAGCTTTAGTTTCTTTATTGATTTATTTCTGTTTATCAGTCACCACTTGAGTGAATTAAAGCAATTTTGTTGCACAGAAATTCTACTGATAACACGGTTAAACTTATTCCGATAAGAATATCTTCAGTATTTACTACACAAAAACATTTTATTAAAAAAATGTAAAAAGACTTTAAAAAACTAAAAAGCTAAAAATTTTATAAACACATATATATAATGCATAGTTATAGTAATTTAGCTAATAGTTAGCTAGTAAGTTAGCTAAAAAACACATTTGCAGGTCACATTTGCCGTAGAACCGATAACCGATGGGGTAGACGGGTTCTTGAATGGGGCCCGCGATTAGGCAAGCGCAGCGTGGGGCGCCCTCCGACAAGGTGGAGCGACGATACGAGTATTATGCAAGGCTGCTGGCAGTGGATGGAAAAGAATAGCCGAGGTTCGGGCGCAGTGGCGTGCATTGGGAGATGCCTAACTAAGTCCAGCGGTGGACTAACGTAGGCTCTTTATGATGATGACTTTCTACAAAAAATAAAAAGTTATTTGTAATAATTTACTATTTTATTAACCGACTTCAAAAAAGGAGGAGGTTCTCAATTCGTCGGTATCGTTTTTTTTTTTTTTTTATGTATGTTCAGCGATCGTTACTGCGTTGACCGATTTCGATAATTATTTTTTTGTTTGAAAGGTTACTTTCAGAATGGTCCCGTATAAATTTGGTTGAATTCTGGTGATGGGATCTATAAGAAAATCATCAAACATTGCTTGAACTCCGTACCACGCCGACTGATTTTAGTATCTATCTTCTAATATCTTTGCCAAATGTGAACCGATTTTGATGATTCTTTTTTTAATGAATAGCTTACACTTCAAAGATACTATAATCAAACATTTTTGGAAAAAAAATCACCCCTAAGGGTGGAAAAATAGGAAATGAAATCAGTGTTTAGCAGTTAAATTATGTTTGCACTCGTAAGATTTGTTTTGAATAGGATTTTTCACTAAAATAGATGAAATAAGTTAATTTTATAAAAAAAATAAAAACCGACTTCAAAAAACTAAAACGCTAAAAATAATCTTAACACTTACGTACCTAATCAGTTACTTTTGGAGTCGGTGCCAGTCGATGAGAAATCTCTCATTCGATGTTTTCGTTTGCACCGACTCCAAAAGTAACTGATTAGGTACGTAAGTGTTAAGATTATTTTTAGCGTTTTAGTTTTTTGAAGTCGGTTTTTATTTTTTTTATAAAATTAATCTATAAGTACAGCTATCGTCTTCTAAACTATGGATTATAGTTCCGTTTTAGATTTTTCTTGTTGTTGTCTTGTTTCTTGTTGTTGATAATGTAGGTGAGTATGGACGTTTTCTTTGATATAAATACTCAAAACCTAGATATAAATAAGTTTCTAAGCCTGGGTGAGTCGCTCGCTGGAAGGTATTATTGCATAATTCGATTTCGACCTTCGACCGACTCTTTTATTTACCTGATGATAACAATTAAATTTAGGAAAAATCAAGCCTAAGTAAGAGAGTGATCAATTGTTGTAGAGTTTAATAATAATTAGTAGGTATGAAACAGGCATTATCAAAACTGTGTATTCGGCCAACACAAGGGTCGGTCGAACTTTTAGTAGGCAAGGATCACACTTAGTAACAAGCAGAAATAAAAGTGGTACTCGTGAGTATAAAAATAGCTTCTAAACGCAGTCATAAGTATTTCTATACTTAAACATCTTGTTCATCATTACATTTTTATTACTGAGTTGAGAGACTGCATCGTGGAAGAAGTGCTAAATGCAACAAAAATATATCCCGTAAGCGAAGCGAACATATTTTTCTAAACTGCATCCTGGAAAGTAGAGTAATGCAACTGGGTCGATCGTCGGGTTAATAAAATCGATAAATGAGGTATGTGTTGCATGAATTCCCCCTGTTGCTGTTGTGTTAGTTATAAAATGTAACAAGAAAGTTTAAATTGCTAAGCAGAGTAATGACAATGCAACAAGATCGTACCCGCGAGCGAAGCAGACATTAGAGACATCCGGTCGTTGGAGTCCCAATAAAAAATAATGCGGATGTGGGGTCTTATATAAAAAATAAGTCCGTTGAGAAACCGAAACTGCCCGCACGCAAACCGAGGCTGACCCCTGAAGCCCAATTCCCGTAATTTAAAAATAGTCACAATTCAGTTTCCATTCGGGTCAAGTAACCTTAATCAATAAATTATTTTTTTAAAAATTAAATTAATTAAAACCTTAAAAAATAATCAAGATCAACACGGTTAAGTGGGTATCGGGCCACGCGCAATGTAGGGTTCCGTAGTTGCCCGTCACAATATGCGGTATTTGCTACCTGTTTTACATAATATTAACAACATCATCTAAGTAATTTTCTTCTCCAAGTATATTTTACAAGTTAACTCGGAACTTGAGTTAACTTGTAAAATGTAATGTAGCTGTGATAGTTTTTCTCTTAAATTCGTTATGTATACTATTGTCGTGAATTTTTCCACATTTCTTAGGACAACCATTTCGCTGGCCAAGGACTAACTAAAATTGCACTTAAAGCTTAATATCATGCAAACGGATCCTGAATTGAAAATGGTTCTTGAACACCCACACACAATTTTTTAAACGACCTATCCAACGACATGCCGCACCATCTGACGAAAAAAGTAATATATTTTAGTTTTTTTTTTCGAAATTTTATTCTATTACTGTCGGTGTGATTAGTATGTCCTATACCCTTGCGAAAACGGCTTTCTAGTACGAAGAGAAAGAAGAGAAGTCTCCGAGTTAAGCCATGGACAGACAGACAGACGGACGGACAATGGACATGGCGTATCTATAAGGGTTTAATTTTGACAACAGAACCTTAAAAAAACGGTACACATAATGTATACGTGAGCACTGAGAACATTATTAATTACTAGGATGTTTATATGAAGCTCTATTTAAAATTCCAGTAGTGTCCAGTTTATATGATGTCCTCAATGCTACCACCTACACTGTTAGGTCAATGTTGCATATAACTCTTTCGAAATAAGTTATTGAAGGCTGCGCATTCACAAAGATAAGAACGATACAAAACAATATTTACCGTAATAATAAAGTTTTTACTATCTACCTCTATTACTCGTATTATACATTTTTAAGGTAAGAAAAGTAGAAGTATTTCCAACGGTATCAGTAGTTTATGACACATTTTATTGGAGTAGTTTGTCATTGCCGTCTCTATTTTACTACTAGTCGAACCCATGAAATGTAGTTAGACGAAGCTATACATCGACGGACGCACGTTCGTTGGTATGCTTGCTTCGATAGCATCGCAAAAGCGAAGCAACGTGCATGTATTTATGTATGTTTATCATCACCACAAGAGGGGCCTAAGGGTGCCAACGCTTTCGTATAACCTGCAGGTACTAAGTATTAATTTCTAGTGCTATAAAACTTTTTGTGGTTTTTATGTCAATTTTTTTATTTATCTATCCATAGATTTTATCCGACGATCAAAACACAGTACTTTATCGTTTGATACGGACAGACAATACAGATAACGAAATATTCAATAAATTGTCACAGTTTTCAAGGATGCACGAGGCACGTTGGTTACAGTATGCTATGTGTAAAGATAGCATATCATAGAGCAAAGGCCAATAACCCAACGGGTTTTTATATTTAGTCTCGTTCACACATCTGCGAAGCTGTAGACCGGCCGAGCACACTGAATTAAAGACAAAACAAAACATTCATGCAACAAAACTAGAAATGTAGGTACCTACATATTGTAGGCCTCTAAGGGAGAATAATAATAATTAAAAAATATGATAAAAGACCTAATACTTTAAGCCGCTACGAAATAAAAATCATCATCATCATCATTTTAGCCATAGGACGTCCACTGCTGAACATAGGCCGGTTGGAAGCGGCCTGCATCCAGCGTGTTCCTGCGACCCTTACCAGGTTACCAATAAAAATATAAAAAATTAAACTAGGACATTTTAGTAAGTGGCAGATGCCGTGACAAAACTTATTGTCTGATACCTCGTAACGCAAGGATGTTTTCTTTATACTTCGAGAATCTGTCATTTAGTGTGTTGTCTGGCTGGCTGGCTTGGAAATGTGGATGTGAATTCTCTTTCTTCAGTTGGTTACTTTGGGGTTTTAACATTTTATTTAATCCTTTTTCTATCACAAGGTTTACATTTAGATTTTTTCAAACTTTTCGATTTAGTTTTTTATTTTAATCATTCAATCTCTTATTTTTTTTATATTGTGGCACAACAAGGATTATTGTGCGCCGATTGTTTTTATTTATTTATTGTTGATGACTAACCACCCCTTCACAGAAAACCGCATCTGAATTAGTATAACCGCGTCGGAGATAAATGTAAATATTAGAGTGCGCACACACAAACAAACAAACAAACTTTTACCCTAAACCTTCTTCGTTCCGTCGGGGTAAAAAAATAACTATCATGGGATCTACCGAGAACCGAAGGGTAATCATGATTGCCCAACTGAAATGACACCATTAAAAACATACTAGAAGATTAAAAGAAAGAGAGGAAGGGGCAAGCAACGTAGAACATTTATGGAACAGATCAAGGAGAAAGCACAGGCCAGGTCATATCAAGAGGTGAAAGTATATCGGCGGTAGCGAGAAATGATTGGCAATTACTCCAGCGTTAAGAACACAGTTCTTAGATTAAGAGAGACATAATTAAAAACTTTACCACTACAAAGTATATTATTATTTTAGTTGCTCTTCGTGACGCGTGACACTGTGGAAGAATAACAAGCGGTCTTGTTTAAATGTGTTTTATCATGTCACATAAGAATGAATTTTATTGGAATAATAGAGATTATTTGACAAGAATGCGAGTTCAGATTGGTCTTGATTGAAGGTAATGCTTTTTTTATTTAAAGTAGCTGTCGCCAAGAGCATGTTATCTAATCAATCTTTTTTTAATAATAAAGATGGTAATTTATTCGTTTAAAGATCCTGAAGTGATTATGATTATTCGTATGGACACGATTAGTTCCTCCTGTTTTACGGCTTTCTTTTATTATTCAGATACAATGTGAATGACCTAAATGGAATTTGGTAAGGAGTCATGGCCAATTTCAGTCATGGCGTTAACAGTAAAGCGAGTATCAATCATGAATATTAAAGGAGCTAGACCCATCTGATTATTTAGCATTCGAATACGAGGTCATTGACATTATTTAATTACGGCTTATTTTTGGGACGGCTGAATAAAGTTTTAGTGCTGATGTTTTATTAAACAAAAGCTTGGATCAACCTGTTAACTATACATTGTAGCTACCTAGGAGTAGTTAAAATATTTACTTAGAGAAGAAAATAGACGGTCTTCTTGTGGTTCTCACTCCGGACTACAAAGCCATGCGGTCGCGGGTTGAGTCCGAGGAGAATCTTACGGGGATCTTTGATCGGCTGTTTATGTAAATTTAGTTGAGTAAATTTTTCAGTTATCATGTCGCCATAGAGCAACAGTTTTTAAAATATCGGCCATAGGACGTCCACTGCTGAACACAGGCCTCCCCCAGTAATTTTCTTTGGGGGGGGGGGATTGCCAATACTCGCTACGCTTGGTAGGCGGGTTGGCTAGCGCAGTTTTTTTATTAAATTTCGCACGCAAACGCTGCGACCCGACTCATGCTACAGGAATTAGTCGCCTCTTACGACACGCCTTCCATATTGGCGGTGGGGAAGTGCATTCTTTACGGCCGTCCACACACAGCACTAGACATGGTGAAACTATATTGGTTTTTGGTTTAGTATGTAATCCTAAGAAAGGCGGATTTTATTGGAAATAGGAAAATAACAATTTATGAGAGTAAAATTATCTTCTCATTAATTATCGTTACAGAAAAAAAAATGGTATTGTATGACAGAATGTCTATGAGTTCAAGTTCGTTTCCTCTTTACAAGTGATGTTTCGATGTAAGAATCTCGGGCTTACACAAAACAAGCACATGGCTTTGTGTGGAACGTGTCTTTTTAGGCAAAAAATTGGGACATCCAATCATTAAGTGGAACATCTGGCAAAATTATGAACACTAACATTTGTAAAAGAGTCACAGAATACCTAATAATACATACACAGATGGCTCGCTTCCATACAAACACGCCGTTCTGACGCGTGAAGCGGGCCTGCCTTCTCTGTCACACACATTTTCATATGTGCGTGGAGCGTGAAAGTATTGGCGCGTTGGCCCGCCCGCGAGGCAACCCTGCTTGATAATATGAGTCATGGATGTCATAATATCAATTTACATATTTTGTTATCTAGTCGCTGAAGTACAACCTCTGATTTCAAGTATACCTATTTGTCATCATTCTCATCGAATTTTTTAAATACCTTTAAAAAAAAAACAGTTAAGTGGTAATGCATTATTTTTACGGAAAACCACAGGTTGTAGCAGTTAGTTGCTAGTCTTCTAAATAGTTTAATATCCTCTTCAATGTGTTCTATATTTTTATTAATAATATATATTCATATTAATAATTAATATTAATGCTAATGACATGAAGATAATTGGAGATGTTGGTCTCGCAGTACAAGTAGTTGTATTTGAGTAGTAGAAATGGTCGTTCCCTAAAAGGAATCGAAGTAATTAAATAGTTTAAATAAAGAACAAATTATCAACTTGAACGATTACCGTCAACTTTAGGATGAGCTTTTCTCTATAGATTTGAGGAATATTGTAACCTAAATAAATGAAATTTAGGTTACAGTCAATTTTCTACGAATTCGATGGACCAATTAAGTTGAAATTATTTGGTATACATATTTATTTCTTTCACCCAAACGAGGACGTGTTTTATTAAAAAAAAAAATTGTATCGAGTCGTAAATATTTTGTCTGTTAAAGTAGAACATTGAAAAAAATTTGCAAACTGTACCTTGTGAGTCGTGTGACATATCAAATGAAAGGCCAAATGAGGGTCACAAATAATATAATAAAATGTAGATATATAATATAATTATTCATTAATTAATTAGATATTGAATAATATAATTTAGATATATTTGATATACATAGTTTAGAAAATAGATAAACATTTTCGAAAATTAAAAAAAACTGAAAATAGTTCTCAATGTATAGATTACAGGAAAATCTATAAGAAGTACGAAATCTCGTTACACGCGAGTTCCAATTGCACTTGTCCAGTTTTTTATGTTTTAATTTTTTTTTACAAGCATTATAACTATTAAGTGCGTAAACATGTAGATGGCAGTTAATTATTTTACTTTGTTTGTAATTATGTAGTTCATATAGTTTCGTTTTCTAAATAAATGAAGTATATAGATAATAAATACAACATTTTATGAAGTCCATATCTCATAAATTAGATCAGTTGGCTAATATAGATAAGATGTGCTCGTAACCGATTTTATTTCGATTGTTTTCAAACAAACATCCGTTCGCTTGTATCGTTTTATGCTGCATTTTTATTATATTTTAATTTATTCGTTATTGTGAATTGACAAACACAATTGTTGAAATATTATTTAAAAATTAATCATTTTAGTGATATTTTGTTACAAATGAATTTAATAAAAAACGTAATTAATAAATAAGAGGATTATTTTGAGATAAATTGTATGTTGTTTTTTATGTTCATGACCGCAAAAAGTGCCTACTTAGGTTGGTTGCATTGTATGAATTACGTGCCATTTTATGCACGAATAGGTATTACACATTTAATGATAAAACCGTTTTTGAGTCTGTCGTCGCCTCGGCCATAACACGATAAGAGTATTTATCAGTCAAACAAGCCCACACCACACTACTACACTGGTAAACCAGTGACTTTACCGTTGCAATGTTGCGAATGTGGGAAACGGTTAGTTATATATTTATTCAAATATATAAATTATATATTATAATTATATTTTAAAACGACCTTATTTTAGATAATGTAGCTATTTTTATAAAATACATAATCTGAATACAACAACCGACCAGTGCGTGTCGGGCCATGCGCAATGTAGGGTTCTGTATTTTCCGGTCACAACATATGCAGTATTCCAAAGAAATAAATAAAAAAAAAGAAGGAAATCAATAAACCAACATTATCTAAGTAATTTTTTTCTCCTTTAAGTATTACTAGCAGGGATAGTTTTCCTTTTAACTTTGTTTTATATAAAAAATAAAATTACTTTTAATAATTTAAAGTAACCATTTCTCTAGAATATTCTCTCATAGTAGCCATATAGTAGAGAAGATTCTAGAGAAATACAAGTAAAATTTACTCCTGTTCGTGAAGGTAGACACGGCGATAGGTTAACCATTAGTTTTGAGTATCGTTCATGTTATTAATATGACGCGTAAGATTAATGAAGAGTCAGAGATCGAGTTGCATAGTAGAGGAAAAACAAACTGCGTCGACCTCAGATGACCTGGGAGCACGGCAGACGAACGATGATGATGTTGATGATGGTGATGAATGTTTGATAAATTAATAAACAAAATTTTATTAGGTACTAAGACTTACATGAATTATTAAGTAACGATTATTGACTCTAGTCAACTGTCATATATACGAGATAATATATATAACAACATACATAACAACCAGTCATATCTTGGTCTGACAAGAATTTTTAAGATTCTGTGATAGGTAAAATACGGATTTATGGACCAATTAATTATCGTTTTACTGTTAGTAGTAGTGTGCGCCGATGATAGGTAGGTAGTAATTTTTGGCGGCGTCGGCAGCGTACTCGGCGTAACCGGCCAGTGTTTTAAATCAAAATTATTTGTAATAAAACATGAACTTTAACGCGAGCAAAGAGAGCGCGAAAACATTTAAGATGCATCGTCATGGAAAGTAGGTAATTTCTATGGAACAAGTACTAAAGTTGCGAAAGTACTACAGAGCGAAATGTACGCGAACAATTTTACATAGTTCGCAATGTGGAATGTCAAGTAATTTTCAGTGCAACAACCGAAATGCACGCAAAATGATAACTAAAAAATTGTTAGGCTTTGCGGCTGGTACCTAAGTGTTATTTACTAATTAGTATTTAATAAACCACGAAATATTTCAAGGATGCACGAGAAATAAAAAATACCAAAAAGTAGTTTGCTTAAATTACGAATGAGAATACAAATTAATCATTATACCAAATTATATGCGTAATAATAGAAATATCTAACATAATCAAACAAAAGTAGTATTCAGTAGCGTAATGTTATGAGTAATAGGTGCCACAATGAAATAAACAAAATTATGTTTATTATTTCGAGTTCTTATTATTCTTTGTTATGGACATGACCTTTCGACTTGAACGTAAGTAGGTAAACAATTCATATTGAGGGCGCGATATTGTTTTCTAGATTTAGGCGAATACTTATTTAAAGAGTAACTACTTTTTACTAAATATTTGTAGGGTTGTCCAGCTCAACCAGTACCTACCTAAACTTAAGTTTGTAAACATAGTTATAATTATGGTTATAAGCTTCGTGTTTTTGTTTTCGTTGTCATTTCGAGATAGGTACCTATTTTATGATCTTCCAGAAATAGAGATGCTCTATCCTCCAATGGATTGACTACAGACCTTAAAGTAGGAACTTTATAGAGATTCCTGATTTCTAGTCAATGGATATTACCTACCTACGTAATTACAAATTATTAATTAATATTAGGTAGAATAAATGAACCTCGTTTTTGGATACGGTAGACTAGCGTTATTTTGTGGGCTTACCATGATCCCTTATACGTAGGTCACACTATAAGTTTTGCGTAACTTAAAAAAACAACATGTTATAACCAAAATATTATGTTTATTGCTTTTCAAAATACTCTCCTTTACATTTTAAACATTTTTTCATGCGATCGAACCATTTTTTTAAACAGGAGGACCACAGATCTGAAGGCATGTTTTCTACGTGCTGATTAAACGCTATCACTGCCTCTTCGGAGTTGGTAAAAGTAAAACCTCTCATCAAATCTTTGATTTTGGGGAAAATACAGTAATCACAGGGTGCTAGGTCGGGGCTATGCGCAGGGTGGGTGACGAGTTGTACTTTTTCGGAAGCTAAAAATGACTTTGTTTTGTTGGCCGTTTGTGAAGAAGCGTTGTCATGATGTAAGAGAACGCGGGTTTTGGGTCGTCTTTCGCGAACTTTTTCTAACACCCTGGGTTAACAAATGGTACAATACCACTCGGCATTAACACTCTTTTGATCTTCAAGTGGAATTGTACAGAGGGGACCCGTAGCTGAGAAAAAAAAATTTTTACCAACGTTTCTCGCCTGCCTCACTTTTGTTGGCCTGTTCTCATTTTCAAACACCCATTTACAAGATTGCGGTTTTTTTTCGGGTTCAAAACAATAAATCCACGTGTTGGTCTCCTATGACAATGTCATAAACAGCATTAGAATGTCCGTGGTCGTACTACAGTAGCATCTGTGAGCACCATTCCACGCGAGCCCGCTTCTGCTCCGCTGTCAGTTCATGAGGGATCCGACAACAGCAAAGTTTCCGAACTTTCAATTCTTCGTGTAAAATTTTCTGAATTTGGCTCATACCAATCCCCAATAGTCCTCGAATTGTCTCATATGTAATCCGCGGGTTTTCTTCAATTAGCCGCTTAACAGTAGCCACATTATTTTCGTTGACGGCAGTTGAAGGCCGCCCTTCACGAAATTCGTCATGTAAAGAAACTCGACCTCTCTCAAATTCAGCAAACCATCGCCTCACGGTGCTCAAACAAGGTGCTTCTCTCCCAAAAGCATTTTGAAGACGAGCGGCACAGTCTTGCGGAGAGAGAGAACTTTTAAAATCATAAAAAATCATCGATCTAAAACCTTTTCGACTTAATTCCATTTTCGTTGCGTACGTAGAACTTTGATGTGTGATAAAAACAATTGACAAATCATTTCCCGCCAATTGTTTTTTTTTATTACTAAAAAGGTTGCAACGTTTAAAAAAATATAAAATTCGAAATTCAAATAGTTCCGATTAGATAGAAGTGTAAAACTTTTAATGTGCCCCATGTAGTAGATTACTTTAAACATGTTTTATTTTTCCGTGTAGAGTCTGACGTAAAAACAATACTCCTTACGTCTGTTTAGCCTTTAGAGTAGGTACGAGTGTCTGTGCTTCAGTCTTGATAGTCTTGACAGTCTTGACACAGCCTTAACCTACCAACAATGCAAATTTGAAAAGTTCCTATTGCTATCTGATCTTAATTTATTATATGGAAAGCTAATCTAGCTACAGGTTTTTCTATTTTATTTATACATTTTAATACTTGAGGAAGTTTGTACCGTCGTATGCGTTCTTTACAATATTATATGCGATTGCGATGTCTTTGGTAGGTAAATTGTTGTAAATTGAAGATCGAAAGCAATTGCGGGAAACAGCTAGTGTCCTTAGATGAGTTATTGGGTATATTGTAAATAACTAAATAAATACCTTTAGTTACAATATCCAATAATTAGATACTAATAACCTTCAAAATTATAACTGTTGTTTTACCTGATATAATCTCACGTTATAAGCCTAATGCCAATAAAAAATAAATAATAATTTATTTAACCGAATCCTAAATAATATATTTATTAAGTTTAGTGTTCTATGGTTTATTTTCAGTGTAAATATATATGTTTCCCCTTAATTTTGTATTCTTCTTTTATTGACTTAACCTTTTTCAATTCGATGCAAGGTTATTGCGATTTCGATGTTAGTTCGAAAGGAAAAGTTACTGAATTTAAGCAGCAAAATCTACCTTTGTATATAGAACCTTATAATATGTATAAATGAAATACTTAAAAAAACTTTGTATAATTTAACGTTACGCGTACCATTTATATATTTGTTACCATTTAAGAAAACTATTATACTCTGAATCATATGCTGTTTAGTAATGGTTACCTAGATATTATTATCAATGCAAAATTATATTATAGACCTAAAACCGTATTCCGAAAAACTATCTAGGTACCTAAACCAAGATTTTGTTATTATTTAAATAATCTTTATAGGCCAATATCGTGCGTTATCATAATTAATTTGTGAATCACTTTAAATATACACTTACGAAGTTACGAGTACTTAGGCCTTAACGATATTTAATAATAGTGGCATAGTTTAAAAACCTATAAAGGAAACTAGATGTGTAAAATAACAGTCCATGTTGCTTTTCAATCGCCGTCAATTTATGTCGTGGTTCCGAGCAGCTGCTTTATTGTGCAGCCCCTATTTCGCCTATCGCCATTCTATCCTGCGCAAGAAAGGCCCCTTTTTTGGTAGACGACTAACGGTTTTTGTTTATATTTTAGCATTTTTACTCTAATTTCTTAATACGGATCGTCACACTAATGAGTGTGTGTGTGTGTGTGACAAAAGTGGCGCTTTAATTTGCTTTCAACAACGCCGAGGGTTTGATTTCCGGTTTGGATCAATTCAGAAAATAATGTTTTCTAAATTGGCTCGAGTCTGGGTGTGCTGAGAGACGCAAAACAAGGATGTCAATTCCTTATTTCGTGACTATTACAATTGGTAATGGTCCCATATTTATTTATTTAAATATACAGCATGTCCCAAAAAATTGATTCAAGCGAAAGTTTAGAGAACCCTTGTACCCGAATCATTCAAATGTTCAGCGATTTAGAGACTACTTGCGATTTGGAGAACGATGAGTCTGACTAGCCTGTAATGACGATTGAAAACAAAAATACTATACAAAAATGCCAAATAGATTTTACATTACAATATTATTTAATGGATGATAACAACATTGACAACGTTATTCTAGTTAAATTGCCAAAAACAAAAGCTACAAACAAAACTCTTTCAAATATGTTTTGATTTGTAATTTTTGTTTTGTAGATTTTTGTACAAGTTTTGTAATCTTTAATTAACTGCTCTAGCTCTGGAAGCTTTTGCAATTTATGTCTTAGGGACAAAGAATAGATAGTAATATATATAAAGTATTGATAGTAGCAAAAATGTGCATTTATAAGAAAAAATATTATTTTTTAAAACTAATTGTATTAATAATTAAATTGTGCATAATTATCTGACGAACAATATCCGAAAGAACGTTCTCCAGGTTCTCTCAGAGTACGCACTCTAAGTAAACTTATATTTTCATTCAGTTTCTGTGTTCAGTTGGGTAGATAGTAGAGCTTTCAAACAAAAATAACTCACGTGTATCCTGCTAGGATGTCCATGAGAGAGCTCTTGCCGGCGCCTGATTGGCCCATGATGACGCTCAGCTCACCAGCGTTGAAACTCCCGCTCATATTGTCCAGGATCGTCTTCCGTCCTGCGGAAAGTAAAATCGATTACTCCTTTTGATCAGCATTACAAAGATCATTCATTAATCTATAATTAGCGTTCAAGTGTTAGTCGCCTTCTGATTTAAAGTATATAAGTAAGTAAAAGAATTAGGATTGACTCAACGTCAATTTCGAAAACCTACTTGTACCTATGTCTTGTCAATCGCTAAGTCCGCGCAAACTAAAGTTGACGAACAGATCGTTGATCATTGCAGGATTTTTGGGTAGTATCTAGCTCCAAAGCTAGATTCTAGGCCCAAGCTATGCTCAGACTGTCCATAAACATACATAAACACATTTTTCGCTGAGATAGATTAACAGATTTGTATACCTGTGTAAAAAAGTCGTGCTTATCACACAAATTCAGGATCAAGACCTAACATTCCTCAGTCACTTTTTTTTTGCTAAGCGATCATATGCTTTTGCGCTTTGAGCACTATAATTTATTATGTATTGCATTGCAGATTGGTCCAATCAAAACAAGATCGCGTGTTGATTTTCACATAGGTGTTGGTTCCCAATCCTGGCACAACAACACTTGCCTAAGCAAGTGACATTTCAAATTTCAATATAATGAAATCTTAGACTATTTAATATTTTTTACCTTTATGGTAAGGTTCGTGCCCATTGAAAAGGGACACTTTAGTTTGTTGCTATGGGGACCAAATTTACAAATGTCACGTGCAATTTGCAAGGAAATGGGTCATCATTGAGTTAAACCGATTACTCGACGCTTATGATGTTGCCACTTTTGACGCTCGGTGGTGGTCTTACGATGATTTTCTAACCTGCCATTTACGCCCTATTTTTTTTTCTTATTCTCGTACGCCCTATTTAGTCCATAAGATAAAGTTTTTGCGTCATAAAAATACAATGAAACTTTTCTTGGAAACATTCAAGAATATATGTATTTAACATATTACTCCTACTGATTAATTACCTGGTTTAAGTGTCCCATGTCACAAGGATAGCGCTTTACCTAGAGTAATCAGAATAGTAAGAATGGTCATTTTACGGATACTTCATTTTATTTTTGTTATTTAGTCAGTTCGTTGGGTCAAAGTGTCATCTATTAGTATGTAACTATTAGTTAAGTTACAAGTTCGCTAAAATATGCGCCCAACAACACACCAATTGTCATGATTTCGAAGTGAGAAATTTACATCCTTGTGTTACGAGGTCATTGAATTTGGTCATGGCCTCTCACAGCACACCCAGACTCGAGCCAATGTAGAAAAGTTCGTTTTCTGAATTGTCTCGAACCCGAAACCCGAGACCATTTGCGTTCAAGGCGACCGCACTACCACAATAATACCAATTGTTTCGTCTTACAAACATAAAATCGGTCAAGTGTGTTGGAACAAGTGCAGTAAAACTCCGGTATTTGTAGCTCTGTAGCCCGTACTTTTTATTAATAGGACTAAAAATAGGACCTGAAAATTCAATTGTGCTGTTTGTCATACTAATTCTATAACCAAATTCAGGTCTATTTTTATAAGTTCATCGTCTATTTCGGTTCGCTTTGGTATGTGAAATTACTTACAGCTACCATGACAGCCTATGACAATTTTATTTTAAGGTTTTTTTTTCTGAAGAGTTTGACGTAATAACATCACAGCTTAGATACTGAGTTAAGTTCATGGTTAGGCCCCAAGACAGTCGTTTATATCGTATACTCGTAACGTAGGTGATGTAAATGAATTATCATAAATTGATTTTATCTTTTCATATTCTAGGTGTAGTAACTACTTTTGTTTGGAGGTGATGTACCTATGAAACGTGCCATTGTATGCTAATTCACTCAGGGTTATACAGAAATCGCATGTTTACTTAAATGTAAGTTAAGTTTATTAACTTTAAACAAGTTATAATACGTTATGTAAGTAAAATTTTATAATAAAAAGCTCCTTATGAAGTATATTGTCTATCTGGTGTCTAGCGACGGTTTTTGCGGACGTTAGAGAAATAATACCTACACATAAAAACCTTCCTCAAGATTTTATTGAATTTTAAGTTTATTTTCAGGAGAAATAAAATCTATAGTGATGATGATTTGACAGAGAGTGATCCAATTTAATCTCGATAAAAGCCTAAGGAAATATTAAAATTTGAATTTATTGCGTTTCGTTTACCTGGGCTGAGGTGTGCCAGGTTAAAAATGCTACTATTGTCAGCCAAGATGATACATAATAAAAGTAAACGCTGGCTTCAACAACGTGAAACACTTGACCGTTTTTGATGGGTTAGTTAACGTCCTCGGTAGCTTAGTTGGGAAAAGCACACGCCCGGCATGCGATGAGACATGGGTTTGATTTCCATTTTTTTAGTTCGGTCGTTTCTTTCAAGTGTTAATACCTAGCATGTAATTGCTAAAAACCAAATCTACACTAATATTATAAAGCTGAAGAGTTGGTTTGTTTGGTAGAAACTTTTGGTTCGAATAGAAAAATATTTTTGTGTTGGATAGTCCATTTATTAAGAAAGGTTATAAGGCTATATAACATAACGCTACCACCAATAGGAGCGGAGCATCAATGCAAAATGTCCAAATTGTGAAATAATATTCCTTTTGAGGGCTTTCGTTGCGTACGCTGCTTAAACGGTTAAAGTGAGGCAAAAATAATGTATGACAGAATTGTTCTTCATTAAAGGTTATAAAAAAAGTCCGTGACAGCATATGTCTATCTTTTAAGGTTAACTTCTTATAGCCTTTTTTATGGTTATAAAATTAGTTCTAAAATAATGCCATCTTTAGCCACGTGACGAACCGAACTCCACGCGGGTGAAGCCGCGGGCGGAAGCTAGTTTTAATAATAAAAGTGATCCGTATCGCGCAGCCTTTTAGAACAACTTTTCTAGCCCAGGTCGAGAAAAAACGTCATTGGACGTAGCCCTTGTAGCCTAAAGAGGTTGATGGATTTTGTGATGATCCTGGTGAATGTTATATTCGTCGTTATGACCCGAGTGACACTCGCTTGCAATATGCCAATAGTATAAAAACAGGCGGGCAGCAGAAACAGAATCCCTGAAAGTCTTCCGGTGAGGCACGTCGCTCACTGGTGCGTGACAAAGGTTAACTGCGTCCATTTTATTTTTCTTTGAGCTAAATTCAATTTATTTATTTGTCACAAATTTGCAACTTAAACATGGCCCAAACACTATGTTGATAGACTACCGATCACGCGGTGTCTGTGTGGGCTGGATAAATGCAAAATTATTAGATCCGTTGTTACTTAGTTACAAATCTTTTCTCATAACAGTGTGCAGTGTAGAGATCATTTTTATTGTGGTTGTAGGTACTTTGTTTAGTAAGTTAATTACATTAACAAACACTGAGTCATAGTTTTAGTTTTAAAAGTACTAATAATTATTTATTATCATTAAAATACATTGATTGCGGGTTTAAGATCCCTTTTTTTCTTTGTTTGAAATAACAAATAATAGCTTTGACGGCTTATGTAATTTATCTTCTTCCGTTGTGTCAATAAAACAAATAACTAATTTATTTATGTAAATAGGCCTTTTACACGTCTCAATTTTTTTTAACCCTGCCACTGCAATAGTTTTTGGTGCTAGCCTATAATTGGACAATATTATGGGCTAGCACCGAAAAGAAGCAGCGCAAGAAACTCGGTCACTGTTGTCAGCCTCTTTTTTTTTTTTTTTTTAAATAATATATACCTGTGCGAGCAGGGCAGTATTTAATTCCAGACCTTTTTGTCATTTAAATAGTCATAATAATAGTTAGATAGACTTCAAACAACCATTTCTCGTGTAGGTGTAGGGAGTAGGGACACAATATGTGTCCATCGTTTGGACCCACAATACCACAATCACATCCAATCTAATACAAAATTAATTAATTATATCGCGTTTGAAAAATGTTAAAACCCTATCAGTTTCATATGTATGACACCTACCGTTATAGCAATTCACGAACTAGCGTGGGCTTATCCGGTTTTTGTTGGTATAAGTATAATAGATGCACTCAATGGCTGCGTGCTGGTAGAGCAGTAGCTCTCTCTATACTTTCTTAGTTCTTTCCTCGACCAGTCAGTCAGTTTTATAGGAACTATTTTAAATTGACCATATTATACAAAATGTATAATATAAATAAGAGTACTTACCAACTTTTAGGTTAGGTGTAATTCCGAACGAGTCTCGAAAAGTTTGAGATTAGCTCCTCAAGCACGTTCACCAATGTAAAGGTGGGTCCACATTTGGAACATTTCCTGTATGACTGTCAGTATTTTAGTAGTGCGTGACAAATGCCGTCTGAATAACGTTGCACAAACTCTAACACGGTCATGGAAGAATGTTACGATTAAATGTCACCAATGTACAACCACCTTATCATTATTTTTTTACATCGAACGTTTGGTCGTGAATTGCTAATTTAATAAGTAGCTGATTAATAATAATAAATAATGGCACATTGTTTTATTACTTATAATGTTTTGACACCGGTGTTTGCCTCTTTAACATAACGATGCTGAACTGTTATAAAATACCAAACAGAAAGATTAAAACGCGGTTTAATTTTAGATGATTAGTGATAGGTAGCTACTTCTTGTCGAACACCATTAGGTCGTTATATCCCGCTGGTGAATATGCCATTATGTGAAACGATCTTATCTGGGCTGGGATAAAGGAAGGCGTTGAATAACAGAGGACGTTGTTATTTGTTTCTTATGGCCAGCCTACGTTGTTCCTCACTGACACTGGCGGTGGGCAGACAAAATGGGAATTATTACATAATAAACCAATTGTGTGTTTTACTTATAGCACGCGCAGTAGCCAGGTACATATAGGGCTGCGGTGACGTTAGTGTGTGTTTAAGGGCCACTTGCACTTTTATAATAAGTATGTAAGCTTTGCCTACTAAAACATTATTCTGTCTCATCATCATTATCATTTCAGCCGTAGGACGTCCACTGCTGAACATAGACCACCCCAGTGACTTCCAGATTAGCTGGTTGGAGGCGGCCCGCATCCAGCGGCTTCCTGCAATCTTTACCTTTACTTTATACTGTCTCTATCAACTGATATTTAAGAAAAATTGCCTTCGTTTTGATAGGCAACCCGGCAGAAATGTAATAAAAAATAATTATCTTTTAAAAAGTCCTATATAAAAACAACAGATGAATGTACTAAATAGAAATCTTGCGGTCGGATCTTATACTATCAGCAATAAAATCATCCAAGCTTAATTTTAAAAAAATTGTCGATGTGTTAAATTAATGCAAAACCTCCGTGAAAAAATTATTAGCCTAACAAGTTTTAAACATGTTCGGCTTTCGCGATAAAGTCAACAGACAGTGGAAGTTGTTAAAATGTCTCTTATTTTATGTATCGTAAATCGGTACTACACTAACTGGGTCGCCACACGCCTGTTCATTCCTCCTCTTGTAATTTAAGCCCCACCCACATGATATTATAAAAACGAAGATAAAATATAGTTAAAAAGCTTTGAAATAGTCAATGATTTAGGGTTTTTATCTTTGGTGGCGGTGATTGTGATTGGTTAAATAAGCGGAGCAAGACTAGGCAAGGTCAGAAGGAAAGGCCAAGTGGTCTGGTTTTCCCTTAAAGTTTGTTTTGGTTATCCATGAGACGTTGCTTTGTGTAACTTTATGTTATTTATTCAAAAGATAAATACAATAATGCTTATTACGACAAGGTGAATGAGTTATGTATGTAAACTCAATAATCATTTTTTTTAAATAATTCATGTCGAAACGTAAAACATTAGTAGCATTGTTTAAATGCAATCGTTTAAATATACCTAATGTTGCTAAGTAGTCGACCGCATTGTTGTAGCTTGTATGTAGCACTATCTTACCTTGATACATAAGTGTAGATTGTTAATGAGTTGTGTGATATTAATTCCGTCTAAAAATGGTGTTCAAAGAGTAAACAAGATGTGATCGAAGGTTCGCTCACCTCCAGCCAGGATGCCATTCCGCACTGTGTAGTTGATATCTTCGAAAGAAATGTTTAAAGAGTCGTAGACCAAGGATGTGGAGGTGGTTTCCTGCGACTCTGAATAATTTTCGCTGCCCATTTTGTTGACACTAGCACAGCACAAGGTAATTATAAATTATAACACGGAAACTGAACTTATAACTTCCATTGCGCGGTTCGCGAACACAAAGGAGCGAAAACGGAGACGCAAAACGCACGCACGTGTAGCGCGGGCAGCCCAGTGGCGCACTATGATGCCCAGGCGCAGGCTCGATTATCGGTCGTTCTCCCCTCCACTTGGTAGTCAGCCAGCTGTAGCACCCGAGCTCGGCGAGCTAAACACATTACACATGATTGCCGTTATCGCATACAGACAAAGACATCGGCCACATGGCGATGCCGAAATCGTGGTCGTCGCTGTTCAAAACCAGTTCCTCGTATAGGTACAATTAATCAAATCTTAACTTTTGGTCGTTCTTACAATACTGCTACTAAGGAAGTCTTCTTTGTATGTAGTTAACTGATAGTTATTTCTCTTAACCGATTTTGGAATACCTTTATTACAAAATAAAAATCTTACTGAGTGGGCGGGCTCGCGTGCTCCCCGCAAAGTTTTTATCCGCATTGGATAATAGTGTGTATGATCTAACAATTAACACCGTAGGGACCATATAAACGCGGAAATATGGGCGCAGGATACTTACTTAATTAAAAGTTCGCAATTTAAGGGATTACAAATTGCAAACACATACGACAGATATATCAATATGATAGATTTGTGGCGTACGCGTACCTACCGAATAGTTTTTTATGTGATGAATATTAAAATGAAATTATTTATTATAAACTGAATGAATAATATTTATACTACAGTGAAATAAACATAATGTTATTTAGAAAATGAATACATAGACAAATCTATTACTAATACTTACTAGCTGTCCTAGCGAACTTCGTGCCGCCCCTTCACATATTTTATTTTTCGTGATTTTTTGCGTGTTTTATAGTTATTCTGCTATTCGGGGCGGAGACAAAGAAAATTTTTGTTTTTTTGTTTTTTTTTGTGTGGGGTACGTACCCGTATGGGGGTATGTACCGTATGGGGGTGTGTACTTTAAAGAAATCGTTTATGCTCAAGAATGCAACTCAGAACTGAGAGATCGGCTACGCCAAGTCCAAGTACAAATGGAAAATAATCCTGAACCATTTGAATTTGAATTTGAATCCTGAAAATTAAGAAATAATTTTTTAAAACGATGCAAAGCTTGTATTCTAGCCAACGGTGGGCATTTTGAACATTTGCTATAGTCTTTAAGTGAAAGAGTTAATAAAATTTTTTTTTTGGAAATTAATGTTATTTATTTTTCTTCCTAGTTAGATTTTTTTTAAATATTTTTGAAAAAAAATAATTGAAAGAGCATAAGTTGCTACAGTTTAAAAAAAATCATGAGTGCTTTGAACCGCTTTTTTAATTTTTAATTGGAGTTTACGAAAAATCTGTCGATTTCAAGGAAAGTATAATTGTTCTTGCATTGATATGAAATTAAAGGCACTTCAAATTTGCAGATCAGTCTGAGAGAGTCTTTTTCTGAGAGAGTGCAATGTCTAAGTAAGTACCTAAAATAAAAAAATAAAAAAAATTTATATTTTAAAAGTATATAAAAAATTATTAAAACATTAAAAGTGGTAATATTTCTAAAATAATAAAAAAATACATATCTTTTCCTGGCGGGTACAAATAGGGCCCTAAGCCGACTACCTAAAAAAAATGTTAAATCCATCTGGCCTGGACCACCCTGTATATAGATATAAATTAAAATTATGAAGCTGAAGTGATTGTTTATTTGTTTGGTTGAACGCACTAATCTCAGGAACTACGGGTTCGAATTGAATAATATTTTTATGTTAGATAGTCAAATTATCGAGCGCTACGACCAATAGAAGAGGTGTATCAATGAAAAAAGTTGCAAAAACTGGAAAAACATATTTCTTTTGAGAGCTTTCGTTGCTGCGTAAACGGTTAAAGTTACACAAAACACCGAAATTGTTCTTCTTTATAAGTTCTAAAAAGTCCGTGGCAGCGTATGTCTATCTTTTCGGGTTGACTCACTATAACCTTTTTTATGGTAATCAAATTTGTTCTATAAAAATACCTACATTGGTGCTAGCGTCGGTTTTACTTTTAATTTTAGAGCGAGGCATTGATTGTCTGGTATGTATATTGTATTATTTTGACCTGGGAAGTGACATGGGTCGTTGGTTAAGACCTTAAGTAACAGATCGAACTCCATGCGGGCACAGCCGCGGGCTGAAGCTAGTATTAGTTAAATAAAATAAGTTAAATATTATTATTACTTAATCTAATGCTAATTTCTTATGTGTTTTGTAGTGTTTCGACTACTAAGCTTACTAGCTTCCGCCCGCGGCTGCGCCCCAGCTCAAAATAATACAGTAAACCATATCAACGCGCGATCTAAAAGAAAAACCGACGCTAGCGATAATGCATTATTTTATAACAAAAAAGGGTTGTAGTGACTCACAACTTTTTTTGTTTAAAAACATTGGACATATTCACTTCACACTTGCAAGCGGATAATCTTGTTATCAAAAATGAACTTTCTCTAAGTAATCTCTCTGACTGAAAACAACGGTTGGCTGAAAAGGACTGAAACCCAGAGCCGTAAAACCAAGTATTAAAAAAAAACAACAAAATTTTATAGCGAACAATTTCGTCATAATTGATTTTTTTTGCGTAATTTTAACCGTTTACGCAGCGCACGCAACTGAATGACGCTCTCAAAAGGAACACATATTTTTTCCCGTTTTTGCAACATTTTTTATTGATACTCCGCTTCCATTAGTCGTAACGTAATGTTATATAGCCTTAAATCTTTCCCAATAAATGGACTATCCAACACAAAAATATTTTTTCAATTCGAATCTGTAGTTCTGAGATTAGCGCGTTTAACCGTTTGTGAACAAAACAAAGTTGTAACCCTAAAAGACAGTTTGACTTTTCATTTCTTAAATTTCGAATTTATTGCCTTATTTAGCGGTAGGTAAGCATATTTATTATTACAGTTGCCTTTACATATCTTAACTCGCTACAGTAAACAATAAGATATGTGCGTCACTGTTTCAGAAATTTATTTATTAAGTGCAACTTATGCATGCGTTTTATAATAAATATTAATTCATAAAGTACTCCAATTCATTTTATGGAAAACGTTTGTTCACATTACATTATCAGTACGTACACGTGCTAATTGTATATTTTTGCATATTATGGCTATGCCTCGACAATAGCAACCGTAGGTATATCATTATTAATAATGCAGGTGTTTATATCTAACATTTTATGACGATAATATGATTTTATCTTACTTTCAATATTTTTCATTTTTGGATAAGATAAAACATGAATCATTTGAATGAAAGTGTAATTAATAGGCTTTTTTGTATTTTAGTTTGACACAAGGCACCAACACCACTTTATTAGGGTTCCGTACCTCAAAAGACCGTCCGTCTGTCTGTCTGTCTTTTAACTCGAGAACGCGTGGAGATATCGAGTTTAAATTGAAACGATATACTCAAGTCTACAGTTTCTTGAAGCTGTAAAAAAATGAACATCTAAGTTTACGTAAAAAAAAGATACGACCGTTTATGCCGCAAAAAACGTATATTTCGACACTTTCGAAGGAATCAAAATTAATAGGGTATTTCCCGTTGACCTAGAATCATGAAATTTGGCAAGAAGCAATGTCTTATAGCACAAGTAAAGGCAAAAGTCTAAAACCGTAAATTTGTAGTTACCAATTTTTTTTTTACAAACTCCGAAAATCGGTGCATATTTTCGAGACTCGATTTCCGTTATAGACGAGTTATTTACATAGCTATAAGTTGGTATAGAACCTTCGGTGCGCGAGTTCGGCTCGCACTTGTCCGGTTTTTTTATAAAACTAAAACCGATTTCAATTAGAAAAAGATTTAAAATAATAGTTTCAAAATCCAGAGAAGTTAATTATGATGTTAAACCATGTATTAGATTTTGCTTGTCCACTCTTCGGACTACGGTACAAGCCGAGTTCCCATTTTCTAAACATCCTGTAGCTCCTAAAGTATTGATCCCGAAGTAAAAACATTAGTCTTAATTTAAAGGAAGTTTTATGTAGAATCTTTTCTCACAACTGATCATACATAAAGCTATTAGTACAGATATTCGATATATGAGTAAAAACCTAAAAGAAGGGCTCTTTAATTCCCCCTACACCCTTAGCACAGCCCCCACCCTTGAGAGTTTTTAGTATGTTTATCTAGACACCTTAAACCACACGAATTATTTCCCCGAAGCCCTGATTGCCCATATTCGGCCCTTATAACTATATTAGGTCCTTACATATGAATTATTATTTAATCAATAATAATTTAATTTAAAAAGTAAAAAGTATGCGCCGTTGTTATCGATACACTTCCGCCATTTTAAAGGCCGATCATTGATCCCTTTGGATAAAAAATTCTAGGAGCGAGAGTCTAGGACTGTTTGAAGGCAGTTTTGACTGCATCATTAGACTTGAATTTTTTCCTTGTAAAAGTTAGGTATCTAAATTTTGAAAAAAGTGGTAATCGGTTGGGGCAAGATCTAGAGAGTATGGTAGGTGACGCAAAGTTCCAGTCGCCGCTCCTCTAACTTGGCGACCGTTTGATGTGCAGTGTGTGGTCTAGCGTTATCCTGAAGGAGCAGTGGGCTAGAGCAATTCACCAGTCTCGGTTGTTTAATGTCGAGCTTTTCCCTCATTGTTTGCAATTGTTGGCAGTACAAGTCTGCACTCTGCAGTAATCGTCTGGCCTGATTTCAAGAAGCTATAGTGAATAATACCAGCACTGGTCCACCAAACACTAACCAGAATCTTCTTTTTGGTCAGTTTTCGCTTAGGGCAAGGTTTTGCCGGTTCTCCAGGATTAAGCCATTGTGGTGATCGCTTCCGATTGTCGTACAGGATCCATTTCTCATCACAAGTCACGATACGGTTCGAAACCTCCTCATTATTATGACGATTGAGCAAAAAAACGCAGCAAGCGACGCGTATTAGTTGGTTTGCTTCAGTCAATTCGTGCGGTACCCACTTTTCGAGTTTTTTGACTTTTTCGATTTGGCTCAAATGGATAAGTATCGTTTTGTCATTTACGCCGAAGACTGCTGCTAATTCAGAAGTAGTTTGAGATGGATCCGCTTCCACTATCGCCTTCAATTCTTCGTTATTCACTTGAGTATCAGGTCGTCCACGAGACTCGTTGTGTAAATCGAAATTTCCAGAACGGAAACGTTGAAACCAAAATCGCACCGTTCGTTTGTTAGCGGTACCTGGTCTGTACACGGTGCCACGGTGGAACTCGTAAATGAAATGAAATGAAATGAAATGAAATGAATATTTATTTGCTTAAAACATGGTTTACAATGGTTTTACAATGTAGTGATAAGGCCTCATGTTTTACCATATGTGGCATGCAAATCTTAAAATAATGTAGCATCATTTAGTATACTTAAATTTCAGTTAAATCACAATGTCAAAATATTTAATTAAAGAAATGGAGTCAATTCACTCAAGTGGAATGTCAAAATTTATCAAATTCAAATTTGATTTTTATTGAAAATGTCACAAATTTTATAGAAATTCTTCTCTCTGAGCCATTGCATGAGTCTGCGTTTAAATAAAACATTAGGCAATTCCTTTAGGTCACTTGGAATTGCATTAAAAATCTTAATACACATAGCATTACATTGTCTTTGATAGTGAGATAATCTTGGAATATTATAATATACTAATCGGTTTGGATTTCTTAGATTTAGATTATGTATGTGCATCTGTTTTTGAAAGAGGTGCAAGTTATTTTTGACAAAAGTAGCTACCTCTAGTATGTACATACACGGTAAAGGCAATATTTGTAACTGTTGGAATACTGGCTTGCAAGAATCACGAGGGGATAAACCACAGATCGCCCTTAAGCATTTTTTTTGTGTCTTGAAGAGTAGGTCTAATTCAGTACAGTTGCCCCAAACTAAAAGTCCATATCTGAGCAAAGAGGCGACATAGCCATGATATGCTGCGAGCGAAGTTTGCAAGGTAGATATGTGACGTAATCTTCTTAAAACAAACACATATCGATTTAATTTGTCCCTCAGAGCTCTTGTTTGTTGCTTCCAACTACATTTATCATCAATTTCAATACCTAAAAACTTTGTACTATCAACTTGCTCTATTTTTTCATCATTGTGTTTAACGTCAATATTTTGTTTAATATGTCGAATTGTACCAAATTGTATAAATTTTGTTTTATTTAAATTAACAGTCAAATTATTAATCTTAAGCCATGATATTATTTTGTCAATTGTGTCATTTACGTCGGTTTCATATGTCAACGAATCAGTTTTATATGGTATAACTACGGAAATGTCATCAGCAAAAAGTACGCATTTATGGTTGGTCACTTCAGGAAGGTCATTAATATAAAGCAAAAACAATAATGGACCAAGGATACTTCCTTGTGGAACGCCACAAGCATTAACCAAAATTTTCGATTTACTGTAGACGATTGTCGCTTTTTTGTTTATGCTGGCAATTTCAACAGTTTGTCTTCTATTTTTTAAATAAGATGTCAGCCAGTCAAGTGTTAAGCCTCTGATCCCCAAATTTTCTAACTTACGAAGCAGTATGTCATGACAAACAAAATCAAATGCTCGAGTCATGTCGAAAAAAACTGTCGTTGTTGGGATTCCAGCATTAATATTTTCATTAATTTCACGTACCATATGAAACATCGCTAATGTTGTCGATTTGTCGGTTGAAAACCAAACTGCTCCTCTTTAATTATGGCATGTTTAGTTATGAACCCTAGAAGTCTAATTTTCATAGCTTTTTCGAAAATTTTTGATAAGACTGGAACCAAGGTTATGGGTCTATAGTTTTCCAGCGATGATTTTGCACCTTTTTTATAAAGAGGCTTAACAACAGACAATTTTAACAAGTCTGGGAAAACTCCTGTCTCGAAAGACAAGTTTACTAAATATGTAAGAGGAGTAATTAATTCCTCCGCACAATATTTAATTACTTTTGTGGAAATACCATCATAACCAGTAGCATTTGTATTATTTAAAGATTTAATAATGTTTCTTGTTTCACTTGGATGAAATGGCTCCAAAAATATTGTGTTTATTAATTTAAAAGTATTTGTATTTTCTATTGTCTTTTTTGTGTCTTTATTAGTAAGTCTAACTAAGTACTCATTAAATTCATCAGCTATTCTAAGTGGATCACTAATTATTTTATCGTTTATTATAATTTTATCAATTATTCTGTCGTTACCTGCACTTTTCATTTCGTTTTTTATGATTTTCCACGTTGCCCTACATTTATTTTTAGCGTTAAACACAATTTTTTCATTGTAAATTTTTTGAGATGTACTGAAACAATGTCTAAGCATTTTAGAGTAGGTTCTATACTGTTCCTTATTTTTTAAAGACTTTAATTTGTAGTATTCGTACCTTAATCTTCTTTTAGTTTTACAGCTTTTTATCAGTCCTCTCGTTATCCATTTTGGTTTTTTGTACTTACATAAAATTTTAATTTTTTTTATTGGAAAGCATATATCATACATTGTTGTCAAAATATCGCAAAAAATCACCATTGCCTTATTTAAGTCAGTTTCGTTTAGAGTGTTAGAGAACGATAGACCTTTCAGGTGCATTTGAAATTTGTTTAAGTTTTCAATTGAGTAATCTCTTGTATTAATGAAATATTGGGCCAGTTTTTCAGTTATTTTATTAACTGGTATATATAACATCTGAGCTGTGTTGTGGTCAGAGATATGCAAATGATGTAGTTCAGCAAAAGCGTCGTCAATATTACTTATTAGGTGGTCAATGCAAGCTTTTTGTCTAGTTGGCTCAGTGACATGTAAGATCAAATTATAATTTTTGGCTAAATCAATAAGGCATTTGGTGCTGACTGACAATTCAAGTGTATTAATATTCAAATCTCCCGCTAATACAATTCGAGCCTTAGAGTTTTTTGAATATTTATGTAGAATTTCATCCAGATTTTCTAGAAATGTGTTCACGTTTGAGTCGGGGGTTCTATAAAGACAAATAATTATAATGCCATGTAACTTAATACCACAACACTCGAATGTCTTGTCTTGAGCAATTTGTTTAGTGTATAAGAGCTCCTCAAATGCAAGTCCCTGCCTTACCAATATGCATACTCCTCCCCTATTTTTACCATTTTTCCTACAGTAAGTAGCTGCAACCTCATATCCAGTAATATTTATACAGCACTCACTTCCTGTCTTAATGAATGTTTCAGTTAAGCAAATAACATCTGGTTTCCTATCATTCGTGTATAGCTCTGATATCGTTACCTCTAAAATATCCCTTTTGGAATTTAGCCCCGCAACGTTTTGGTGTATTAGTTTAATGAATGACTGCGAATTAGGCACGAAAAAACTCATCAGTATCCTCCACAAGACCAGTGCATGGACTCCCAGTTTGGTTATGAACTGGTTCAAAGTTATGCAAACAATTAAACTCGGTAATTTGTCTTATTAATTCATTTAAATCGGTAAATATTATCCTATAGCCATGATTTTTTAAAATGCCTTTGAAACCACTAAACGTATCAGAATGGTATTTTAAATTTTTATTAGAGTCTAAAATGTATGCATATTCATGTTTAGCATTATCTAAAAACAGTAATCTATTAAACATTTCTATACGTCTATTATACAAATTCATATACTTTGAGTATCTAAATGTAGGTAGACATATTATGACATTAGTATGTAACACATTTTGCAATGTTAGTCTGATAAAATGTATTAAACCGTCGTAACTATCTGTTTCATTAAAGTCTGTATCGCCCACAAAAATTATACAATAATCCAGATATGTAAAGTTAGTCAGTTTCCTATCTAATCCTTGTAGAAGTTGCCGTATGCTGACTTTAGGTGTTTTGTAGTGGCACATATCAGTGTAACTTAGCGCATTCTCAGCATTTTGAAGTATTTTAGCACCAGTGTTACTTAATATGCAGAGTTTTCTTGGTTCATCGACACTTGTTGGTTCCTGTTTGCTTGTGATAGGGTTTACTTTTGGTTTTAAAATGGAATATTTTTCTTTTGGTTTTAAAATCTCTCGGACTTCAGTCTGTGTGTTATCACTTGTATACTGCGGTGTTTCTTTTTGTTGATAGTCTGTAGTTTTATTCAATGGCCGTTTCTTTTTCAATGAAACATTAGTATTTTTTGGTGATGTGGTGGAGTTGCATATTTGTTTTAAGTTATCGATACTTACTTTATATTCAGTAATTTGTTTTTTTAGAGTTGAATTTTCCAGCAGTAATTCTTCTATTTGTTTATCTGCACTCTCTAATTTAGTTTGCAGTAAAGCATTCTTTTCTTCCATTTCAATATACTCCGCCCTGTAGTTAACCGTTATTTCCGGACAGCTTCTATTTTGCCTAAGTGACTGTGACATATAAGTTCCCTCATCCTCTACGTCAGAATCAACAGTCGGTTCCGACAATGTCTCAAAAAAGTTTTCGGTTGTGACATTAATTTCACATTTGTTTGTATTTTTCTGTGGAGTTGAATTTGTTAAGCCTGTTGAAGATGAACATAAGCTAAATTCTTGAGTAGGCTGGATGAGCGGTTTCCTTACTGCCCTTTCTTGAGGTTTATTTGTACTATGAGTATAGATTTTTTTGTTTTTTTTGCAGTGTTTACATTTCCATTCCCTTTTTTTTTCATCATTTGATAAGCGATACAATTTTTCCGACATTCCGGCGCAATCAAATTCGTAACGTTTCTGGCATAAGTAGCACAATATAGTGTTTCTTTCATCTACTCTAACTTTACATTTATTACATATTACTTTTGATGGATTTTGGTTTCTCTTCGTTCTATTTATCATGTTTGATGCCATCTTAAATGATTGTCAGTAATAATATTAATAATTGATTCATAAATAATTTATTGACTTATCAAAATTGCAATAATAAATAATCCAAAAAATGCATAAATAATCATTTCCATAAGAAAAAGAAAAAAAAAAAAAAACTTTTATGAAATTTATTTCAGCTGGATTTGAACCCGTGCACTTTAGTCAGTAAAGTCCGCTGTTGGAACCGCAAGACCAAGAGCTCAATTCTTTCCACGGCGAATTTTTCATATGTCTGTTGTTCAGCTGTATCTAAATCCTTGTACTGGTTCAGTCAGTTTTCTCTAGATGTCACTACGTATCGAGTCCAATCTTGACTATAATAATGGTATGGTCAATCTTTCATAGATGTCGCTAGGTACTTGGATTTTATCCCTTCCAATGATGTAGATCATTCATAGATGTCACTACGTTCTTTTTAAACACCGGTATCAATGATCAATGATGGATATCTTTTTTTTACAAGTTTGTAGGTAGGTACTTATCAATAATATAAGATTCACAGTAAGAATAAAGTTTACGTTAATTTTTGCACTTAACTATTAGTCTGTTTAATTTTCACCTGTTATCGTTCATCACATGTAATTTGTCAATGCTTATGTAATTTTAAAGTTCAAATTAGTTCGTTCCAACCAGACCTTTACACAAACACTTTACTCACTATTGTTGCAAAACTCCGTTGTGTAACTCAGAGATAATACTTCCACATTATATTTGTCCAACATTGCATGTAACGTTCACGAAACTAGTCACTTTTAGTCCTTTTTACTATTCAAAATAAATATTAACAATTGAGCCGATGTTTTCATGACGGCAGCGCCATCTACTACTCAGTATTGGTAGTACCGCGAATTTTCATATTTCAATTTGTCCATAGTTGTTATTATAGCAATGTTGAAGCTCAAACAAATGAAATACGAATTTTAAAACAATATTTTTCTAGCTTTATTTCGAAATAAATTTGGATTTGGAATTTCTAATCAAACGCAAGATATTTGTTAAAGTTGCAAGTTAAAGTTGCCAGTATTGAGTATCGGCAGTTTTATATGAAAGGACCTAAACTAGTAAAAATATTTGAAAAGGTGATTTATGAAACACATTTATTATTTATTTATTTATTTAGATTAAACACATTTGTAGAAAAATTTGATATCCTAGTCATCATCATCATCATCATTTCAGCCATAGGACGTCCACTGCTGAACATAGGCCTCCCCCAGTGACTTCCAGATTGGCCGGTTGAAAGCGGCTCGCATCCAGCGGCTTCCTGCAACCTTTACCAGGCTATGTCAGCAACTTTTGTTCGTTTACGAATCTCCTCATTCCTGATTCAAAGAGGCGCAAAGAAACGCCGAGCATAGCTCTTTCCATAGCACGCTGTGCAACCTTGAGCTTTCTTATGAGGCCCATAGTGAGAGGCCACGTTTCAGTTTCATATGTCACTGGTAATACACACTGGTTGTAGACTTTCGTCTTTAGGCACTGAGGTATTTTTGACGAGAAGACGTTACGTAGTTTTCCGAACGCTGCCCAGCCGAGTTGGATTCGACGATTGACCTCCTTCTCAAAATTTGACCTACCCAACTGGATCACTTGTCCCAGGTAGACATATTTGTTATATGAGGTTATATTGTGATATCCTAGTGAACGAACAAAAGGGTTTTCGAAAACAGAAGAGCACAAACCTTGCCATATATGACTTGGTAAAACTAGTTATCGAATGCATGGACAAAACGACTCCTGATTGTGCCATCTACATGGACATGACAAAGGCATTTGACTATGTGAATCATGAGTTGCTGCTACAAAAACTAGAAAGATTCGGTGTCATAGGTGTCACACTAGAATTAGTTAAATCTTATCTCAGCAATAGAAAACAATTTACAATAATCTCAAAAATATGTCATCAAACAAAACGCAAGAAACAATACACATCGGAGTACAGAGTGAATTCAACAGATGTACCACAGGGTAGCATCTTGGGACCCCTTTTGTTTCTTCTGTACATAAATGATCTCCCCTTACACATAAAACATCCAATGGTTCTCTTTGCAGATTATAGTACTGTTATAATAAAAAACCAGACAAGTGCGAGTCGGACTCGCCCACCGAGGTTTCCGTACAAATTTGTAGGTACAGACGACAGCTCGTCAACCTACCACAAAACGTAATTTATTTTTGTTTTTATATTTGAGTTGATTGAATGAAAGGTAAATTGCCGTTTACGATTTATGACGTATTAAAAAAAAGACTTTCCCTTCGGGGTTGGGGGGTCGGTGGAAGACTCGGTGGAAAGGCAGCAGATCCCGGTTAATTGGGAATGGCTATAAACTGATCTACACGGGTGCACCTGGTGGAGCGAATGGGGTGGCCGTGGTTCTCCCCGAAGGATTGCGGAACGACATTCTGGAAGTGAAACGCTACAGCGATCGGCTGATGGTCGTGGGGGTGCTTGTTGAAGGGGTTGTCACCTACTTGATAAGTGCTTACGCGCCACAGGCTGGTTGTGGCGAGGCTGAGAGGATCGCGTTCTGGGATCTACTCGGTGGAGTGCTTAGCGGTATCCCGTTGTCGCAGGGGATTGTTGTGGGTGGCGACCTGAACGGTCATGTGGGTGAACGGTGTGAGGAGTTTGAGCGTGTTCATGGTGGTTTTGGGTATTGTGGTCGTAATGCAGAAGGAGGGGATATCCTCAGGACGTGTGCGGCTTCTGACCTTGCCATTGTGAACAAGTATTTCAAAAAGAAGACCGAGCACCTTATCACCTACAGGAGCGGGAGGCACGCCACTCAGATCAACTTCCTACTCACCAGGAGACACCACATCAGTAAAGTGGCCAACTGCAAAGTTATACCCGGTGAGAGTCTCGCTGCACAACACCGTCTACTTGTCATGGATCTCCGCGTAAAGCCCAAGATCAAGCGTATCGAGCGCTGCCGACGCCAAATCAGATGTTGGAAGCTTGATAAAGACACGTCCCAGAAGTTCGCCTTAACTATCGGCGACAAGTGCGACGGTAGTGATGGCGAACCAGTCCAAAAATACTGGGATAGGATTCAGGCAGCCGTCACTGATGCAGCGAAAGCGGTGCTTGGCTTATCTCAGGGCGGTCGCAAATGTGACAAGGAGACTTGGTGGTGGAACGACTCAGTCCAAGGGGACATTAGGGTGAAGAAAGCCCTCTTTAAAAAGTGGCAAGCGTCCAGATCTCCTGAAGACCACGACGCGTACAAGGGTGCAAAACGCGCTGCTAAGAGAGCTGTAGCCAGAGCCAGGCGAGATCACTTTCATACGCTCTATGAAAAGTTGGATCCGTCGGAGGGGCAGAAGCTAATCTATAAGTTAGCGCGCTCCAGGGTCAAAGCGGCACAGGATATTTCCCAGTGTCGCGGTGTTAAAGACCCTGGGGGCAACCTGCTATGCGAGGACCTCGCGGTGAAGGAGAGATGGTGCTCTTATTTCCATGAACTGCTGAATAAGCAGCACAAAGAGGTGCAGCCACCGGACCTCCCTCCGAATCAGGGACTATTACCACCGGTAACGCCTAAAGAAGTCCAGTTTGCTCTTCGCCGCATGAAGAATCGTAAAGCTGTCGGAGCCGATGGAGTCCCAATCGAAGCCTGGAAGGCGATGGGCCCTCTTGGTGTAGACATCCTAACCTACCTTTACAACCGCATACTCTTAAGTGGGCTGATCCCGAGCCAATGTAGAATGAGTATCATTACTCCGGTCTTCAAAGGCAAGGGATCAGTGCAAGAGTGCACCGCTACAGAGTGCTACCGCGGTATAAAGGTCATGTCCCACACCATGAAGCTCCTTGAGCGGATTGTGGACTCCCGGATCCGACAGGAGTGTAATGTCTCGGAGTGTCGATATGGGTTTCGTCCTGTCTTCGCCCTAAGGACCGTCATGGAGAGATACAGGGCCAAGAACACGCCTCTGCACTTGCTCTTTCTTGATCTGCAGAAGGCCTTCGACTATGTCCTTCGAGTGGTGATTTGGTGGGCACTGAGATCCAAAGGGGTCCCCGAGGCATATATTGACATTATTCGAGACATGTACCGCAGCTCCGATTCTATGGTTCGGACCGCTGTTGGCGACACCAAACCGTTCCCCATCACCGTCGGAGTACACCAGGGTTCCGTCCTCAGTCCGTTTCTGTTCATTGTGATATTAGACGTTCTGTAAGACAGCATCAGAGACTCACATGAGCAGCCACCACGGCTGCTGATGTATGCTGACGATATCGCACTGGTGGACGCAGACAGGGGCAGGCTGGTGAGACGGGTGAACGAGTGGAAGCAGCCGCTTGAGAGCCGAGTACCTGGCCTGTAACTCTACAGATCCAACACCCGTTCGCATAGGCGGAGACAAGGTCGAGCGCAAGGACCAGTTTAAATACCTTGGCTCTGTTCTTCACGCGTCCGGAGACATCGATTGCGACGTCAAAGCACGCATTGCTGCTGCGTGGGCCAAATGGCGAGAGGTGACTGGTCTCATTTGTGACCCCAGAATGCCGGTTAAGCTTAAAGGACAGATCTATAAGTCCCATCATTAGGCCTGGCCTTTTATATGGCAGCGAAGCAGGGCCGCTACTTGAGCGACACAAGCAGGAGCTGCGTGTCACGGAGATGAATATGCTGCGGTGGATGTGCGGAGTCACGCGTAAGGACCGCGTGAGGAACTCGCGCATCCGCGGTAGCCTTCGTGTCCGTGATATTGCAGACAAACTGCAGGAGAGTCGCCTACGCTGGTACGGCCATGTTTTGCGGAAACCGGCAAGCTACGTAGGAAACAAATGTCTGGCCATGCCGCCACCGCCAGGTCCTGGCAAAAGGGGTAGACCCAAGAAATGCTGGCTTGACGTTGTGAGGGCTGACATGCGTGCCAATGATCTCACAACTAGAGACGACTCAAGACCGCGCGAAGTGGAGGAGTAAATCAAGGAAAACGGACCCTGGGCTCCAAAGCAATGGCTTTGGACGCAACCGGGATTGACCGTATAGATGAAGAAGAACTTCAATAATGTCTTATCCAACAAAAAATTAATCATCGTCTGACGTCCAATTAAAATTGAGACACAAAAAACAAGTAGGTACCCATTGAGTTAAGAATTTCTCCTTTTTTTGAGTTGGTTAAAAATCAACCTAGAGTTTGGTTGGTTCTAAAATACAAAAACCTTAAAAGTAATGAATTTCGTTTGCAAATAAAAGCCATTATTGAAGAGGTTACTAACTACAAGAGTATTTTCAACTAATTTCAATACTTTTTATCCGACTACATGAGTATAACGCTTTTTGGACGTATGGTGCATGTTTATTATGACAGAAATGCTATTGGGTGATAAAAATAAATTGCATGCAATCAATTGAGTTTTCGTTTTACACATTATTTATTCGATTATTAGGCAAACAACCTCTTAGTAGGAACGTATTTTAAGTCCACAAAATACTAATATATTTATAATGTAAGTCAATACATGTATGCCCATGAAAACATTAAAGTAAATGATCTTTATGACCACTCACTTTATCACCACTTTGTGACTGTCTAATAATATTAATTAGTCATGACACACGACTCACGAGCATTTCTGCTTGCCCTACTACCCCTCGCATCGCTACAGTCAAAAATATTGAAATTCACTTACAATGTAAGTGTGAGATCCCTAACTCAGTGCGATTATGTTATCTAGCGGGTTACTCTCTATTCTCCTTATTAATAAAATTGCAGACTAGATTCCAACCATGGTTAAAGATAATCCAACCAATTTATAATGTATGTATTAATGAGACGTGTCAAATTTGATCACATTTAATTTGTGCATTACATTAAGAACAATAATAACTTCAGTCTCATTACTCATAATTACAGGGACAGATTTTATAAATAAATATGCGTCAGACAACACACCAAAGTTCAGAGTTTCGTAGGGATTAACATCCTTGTGTTACGAGGTACCAGCCAATATTTTTTGTCTCCCAGCTTACCCAGACTCGAGCCAGGTTAGAGAAGATCTTTTTTTGAATTGACCTTATCCGGGAATAGAATCTGGACCCTTTGCGTTTAAGGCGTATTACTGCGACACTACACCAGTCAGTATGTCACAAATTTAATACACCTCTACGTGTTACAACAAGACTAAATTTCCTTTCGTAGGTAATGAGTCTGAATCTTGGCGACTCTTGCGCTATCTCCCATAGCTCATTTAGTGACCGTCAAAATGAAATGACCTCTGTAACTAAACATATGGTTATGCAATAAAGAGTTGAATTGAATTGAAGGGACCAAGTTTTGGATTTCCAATTTACATACATAAAGGCCCAATACGAATAATCTACTGTTTGTTACTTATACAATAATTTTAGCTACCTCAATAAATACATTATGATTTAACAAAATCGATAGTCCATTTATATTGAATAAATCATGGGACCAGCCAGATTGAAATCTGCTGATGGGATTATTTTACCTATTTGGTGTTACAATACCTTTATTCTACCTTTAAAATATTGTTTATGATTTCTTCTTGAATGAGCCGTTTAAGATAAACCATTAATGATGGTTCCTTCAAATTCCCGATTTAAACTTTTGCATGACATGTTAATAGAAGATCTTTTGTTTTTCGTAGAAGTAATATTTGATAAAAACAAATACTAATTTGAATCAGAATCAGGAACTTTATTTGCGTTAAACACGGTATTATAAGGATGATACAATTGAGATGAGCACATGTCTTGCTATCAAAAATAGCATGCAAAATTTAAACAATCTGAACAAATATGAAAAACGATAATATTTATAACATTAATTAATAATTGTATGTCAATAAAAAAATTAAGTAATTACAACAAAATGTCAGAAAAAATAGTACTAATAATTAGTTATTTAAAATCTAGTAAATTTTTTTTTATGTCATACATATAATAATTTGCTACTTTTCGATTATTGCAACACTAATTTTCATAATTTTTTTAAATTGATCTTTGTTGTCAGAAATAAATGAATTTGAATTTAATTTCAGCTTTACGTGTACTAATTTAAAAGTAAAATGTTTTGAGATATTGTGTTCTACAAAACACATTTTAGTTATAACATAATATATCTTAAACGGCTTACCAAGAAGAAATTAAAATCAATATTTAAAAGGTAGAATTAAGGTATTGTAAAAATGAATAGGTAAGATAATCCTATCTTGAGCTGACTATAAATCTAGTCTTTCCATTTTAACGTCAATGTGAAGGGACCAACGATTTAGATAAATCATTATGAATTTATTGAGGTAGCTAAATTATTGTATAGGTAGCAAACAGTAGATTATTAGTATTAAACCTTTATAGACTTATTTTCTTTGTTTTGACGGTCACCCTATTTACGTAAACTTTATTGCTATTCTCAACAATTTAGTTATATATTGACTAGCTAGAATATAGCTAGATGGTCCTAGTGTTGTTTGTAACTAAGTAGTACTTAAATAACTTCTCCCGTTAGAAACAGTCAAAACTACAATAATTTTGAGTAGACGTCCACGTATAAGTCATTGCTACAAAGTTTCACTAATGGATGGAAATGGTTTGACTCAATTTATCTATAAACACATTATACGTAAAAGGCGTGAGAGCGATAAACGCGTGACTAATAAGTGGCTAATATTGTGTCGCACTTGTGTGGCCTATAGCTTTTAGAGCTCGTACCAAATTACGGCATATTACTTTTCTACTTGAAGGCAAAGAAAATATAAATAGGGATCTTTGTTGGTTAGGGTGTTTTGTGAAAAAGAGCAAAGTGCTAGCAATGAAAACTGTTTTATTTTATTAGGCTGTTATTAGAAGATGGGCTTAGGACAATAATTTTGTATCGTATCCTTAAATTTATATAGTAACGTCATTATGCTGAACCTCGAATTTGTCCCTAATGAGATGAAAAAAAACGGACATATTATATTTCAAATATCATCTTTTTAATGTTTCCTTACGAACTAAACATATACATATTTTTCAATTGACCATAAAATATTTACTTAAATACATTTTATCGAAATAATATTATTACACCTACCTGCAACTAGTATAAATAGACATACAGAAAATCATAAAACAATAAATAATAAACTACGTATTTAAACGATTTAGTTCAAGGATACCGGCAAGAGATTGTCAAAGAAGATATTATGTTAATGTGAAAATATTTAATTTCGCTTTTACTTGTCACATAATAATTAAATTCGATTAAGCTAGGAACAATTTATTACAAGAAAAATAGTAAAGATTATTTGATTCGAAACATAGTTTCTATTTCAAAGTATTAATAGGACCAACCGTAGTTCATTAACGTTACAATTTAATTACTGGCAAATGTCTGTATAGTTTAAACTAAGCTTTAATTTAGGCGGTTCCAGCCAGTTTATACTAAATCAAAGATCAGTGTTTACAAAATAAATAAATATCTAGTTAAGTGATAACCAAAGCATTTAAAAAGAACAATTTAGTCACGTGAAATTTTGTATTTGTGAAGGCAAGTGTGGCTTCATGTCAAATTGTCTACGTATCACAAAGTTCTAAGTACACAGTACATGGTCTAGAAACTTAACTACAATAATAATACTACCTAATAATTCGAAGTCGTTCCATCTTAAGTACCCGACAGCCACTGTAGAGTCTATATCATTTTGAAGTACAGATTTTGTCATAACTTAATGAAGGAAGTATGAAGGCATAATTAACTCCACCTATTATGAAATTGCTTGCTAAGATTTATTTATTAAACATTTATCAAACTAAAATATTTAAACATGATTATTAAATAAGATCCATTATTGAGAATCGCTACACGAAACTCTATCACCAATAAACTAACGCAAGTTACTCACTAATTGTCATCATAACATACTATAACGGCGGCTCGCATACACTTAAATAATATTGACAGTGTATAGTTCAGTATTGTCAAATGTGCGTACACCCAATAAATAACACATTGCGTCTATGATACTCGCGCCGCGCCGGTTGGATTTTTGGAACTAACACTATATTTCGTGTCTAAGAAATAGCCACCTGTGGTGCGGCAGGGTTAAAAGGTCATCAGGCGTATAAAATTGACAGCAGAATTGACAGTTAACCCGTCCTGCTGTTCATACCTCAGGAGGTGACAAGCACTTGCGCGCAGACTATAAATAATAAATAAATATAAATCTACACACGTGCCATGTTCATGAACCATGGCATGAATGAAGGCATGCACCGGGAATGAATCGGGATCCTCTGCATTCAATGCGAATCACTGTGCTACTACTCCAATGGAATCTATATACCTTTTAGTTAAATGTTACTTTAAATAATATCTTTTGGTTAGTAAATGTGAGTTCCTAAAATATCCAGTACCGGGACAAATATGGACCCACTGTCATTAATTCACGTAAAGTTCAGATCTGATACCACACAAAAATTGCGTAGTGTTGTATGCATCATACAACGATGAGTCACACACATTAATTTTATTTGTCATCAAATCTTTTATCTATTGTTTGATAAGAAGATCATTTTATGTAGTAAACGATTAGTAATCCCTTTAACATTCATATGATAGAACTGTTATTTTATATTTGTCTCATAAAAAAAATATTTTTTAAATAAAATTCATGTAAAAACGCTATAAATAACAATCAAGCAGGTAATATAATAAACGTATCTTTATAATTTAATTACGTAAAACAACGTTAGCTGTGGTCTGCCGTCATCATCATCTGATAGTTATATAAAATTAACGTTTAATTTTTACTTATAATCGTTATACCATGTTAACGTTAAGGATTATTATTATGTTATCATAATGTGAGTTGAATGTTATATTTACTACATGAGTCAGATAAAAACTCAACAATGAGGTAGTTGTACTAAACTCTAAATCATACCACATAATAAAATACTGCCTTTTCTTAAATTCGACAACAAATACCATACCATTTTGTCAGTTAAAAAGAAAAGATTTAAAGATAATAATTTAATAAAATGTTAGTGGTGAACTAATACGTTAACCATAATCACTCTAAATTAGTGTTTACGATATTAATTTGTTTCTTATTGCTGATGTATCGATTACTTATTGTAATAATAGAAGTCATAAATGGTAATGATTTATTGTTATCGTGTTCAGTAAACAAAACTATAGTAATTTAGAACCTATTAAAATAAGTATTGTAACTAGTAATCGTTTTGTATATTGATGGTAATCATGTCAAGAAGTTAAAAGTAGTGAAATAATTAATGAATATTTCAGTTATGTAGGGAGCATTTTTAGATAAATATATTTGTGGTATCATTTTATTTAAATACTATTTTGACAGTAGGAACTTAAAAGATGGTAGATAGTGTTTATTAAATATTATCTTAGTTATATTGTTTTTCTAGTTTTGTCACATTTTTTTCGAGTTTTGATTTATTGCACCCTAGAACCAGAACAGTCCAAGAAAAGGAACTCTAACTTATAATTAAGATACTAAGTTGAGATATTGAACTGTTAGATGATAGTATACAGTTGATTATAATCGGTTTAAATATTCTTACAAAAGATGACATTTTAAATTTTTCCTGAAGATATTCGTATATTATAGGCAGAATCTAGCTATCCAAGGCATATTACAATAATAATAATTATTATTTATTACTTTTGACTCATGATTAATCGGCGTAAGCACCTACATAAGTACACACTTAATATCAGTTATTGTTAAGTACTTATATTATAAAAAATACAGCTTTGCATGATTCTGTAAATAAGGCTGAAAAGCTAATAGAATGTTATCTTTGTCGCACGCGAGATTCCAACATTTCAATTGTTTCCAATGGTCCTATGTATTGTTTGAGATAGTATATTAGCTAGATTTATGCTGTATAAGGGCTTTCATCTCTTGTTAAGGCGGTACCATAGCACAGTGCACGTAAGGAGATGCATGAGCACCGTGGTGGAGAGGACCAGAGCCATGTTGCCGCCTACGTCAACTTCAGCCATGTCCATCTCTGTCAGAAACTTGCTCGGCGTTATGTAGTGGCAGTACACTGCAAAACAACATTTTAATAAATACTTGCAAAAGCCATTGACGAAAAATTGCCGATTGTTCAGATAATGCCAGAGCAGCATCCGCAGAATCCTTGAATACAGATGTTTTAAGTATCCGACGAACATTACAGTTAAAATTATTAGTGTAAGTGTAAATGAATCCAAAACACAACTAATATTAGGTGATGGATGTCCTTCCGGTCCGGGCACCTATACTTGTCCCAAAATATAGCTTTGCCCTACCACTGCTTTGGGACTACATATCGGCTGGTGATGAGAAGAAACGGCGCAACAAACTCAGTCACCTTTGTCAGCCTTTTTTACAGGAAATACAATTTAATGTGGATTTTGAACTCATGAACAGGGTAGTTCAACAAGAGTCTGTGGTACTATTAAGATTATATACTCTTAAAGCAATAAAGTAAACTTACTTTTAGAGCAGTGAATCTTGGTTCTGTTGAAGCCATAGACCGAATGTACGGCCACGTGGAAGCCGGCTCTGAAGTATGAGATGTGGTGGAGCCACCGGAACGGGTAGGGCGTGTCGGAGAGCGCGAGGCAGAAACCGAACACGGAGAACAGACAAGCCACCACTGGACCCACGAACACTGCAATCTGTGAAGTTGTAAATATGTTATTAAATTTATAAAAAACACATTGCTTGTTTGTCTCGTATTGGTTCCTGAACCATTAATATGATTGCAATAAAACTTTGATAAGTTGTTGTGTTGCTCTGAATTAAATTGATAACCACGCGACCGAAGTCACAGGCAACAGCTAGTTAAAATTGACATGGTCTCGAAATAAGAAAAACCTCTTTGTCTTATGTGTGGTTCCTGATAGAACTTTATCAGGAGCGTCTCCCAGCACATTAAGAGACAAGCAAAAAAAAAAAATCTGTTTCCTGTTTTTTTCTGAATTGACCGGAAGTGAAAATTTTACTGAAATTTCTTGATTAAAAATCTCAAAGTTATAATTATATCTTTTAGATGTATAAAATAAAAGTCACGGCTCAATCGCTTCATATATCATAAATAAAACCCGTGTATACAGACACCAGAGAAACCCGGAGTATAATATCCGAGTAGCATTTGTTCTGCAAATAAAATGATTTGATAGATGATGTCGGTTACAGCGGCTTGTCGATTGACCTGCATCTTGATACACAAGAGATTATCTGGAATATTACCTTTGTGGGGGTAGTAGACCCTATGAAGTAGCCCCAGGCCTGCGCACACAGCGACGTGGCGACGATGGTGGCCAGGAATAGAGTCGCTCGTGTCGGCTCCAGTGGGTTGTCGGTCAGCCAGTACGACAGCACCACGTACGATACACATGAGATCATCTGGAACGGATATTTGGACATATAGGAATACTGCTATTTTTATATTCGCTTTCCAAAAGTATCACATTATAAAATAACAGGGTCTCCCAAAAATGTGTCAATGACAAGTGGAATTCTGGAAATAGAGCCTACCGTACCTGAAAAGGTAGTTCCACTGCTAGAATAGAGACGATATACGGACCCAGCGTGTACCATCGATTGAAGTATTCCCCTTTTAGAATGTTCATCTCCAACGGAACTGTAACAATATAAAGTATTTGTTTTACAAAATTTGCGTAACAATAAAATGTCTATTGTGTCTCGTTGCCGTGGCCTGACCACAATGGACATTACCGAGTTACCCGATTATCTACCTAATTTTGCAAAAACCTGCACGTGTTAACTCTGATACAAATTAAATTATAAATATATTTTTTGACAGCTCGCACAATCTGGTTTTAAATTTCATAATTGACGACCGTCTGGTGTAGTGTTTCGCGATCCAGACTACAATTCCGTGCGGTTGCAGGTTCGAATCCCGCAAGGGGCAAATGTTTGTGTGATGAGCACGGGCATTTGTACCGAAGTCATGGATGTTTTTAAGCGTATTTATGTATGTTTATCTAGTCGCCATAGTCCAAACGTTGCTTAGCTTGGTGCTAGCTAATCGGTGTGATTGTGGAAACAATTTAGTGGTTTACTATTCAGTATCTGTCATTTTGTTTGTAAAATAGACATGATTTTTATTAAATACATAAATAAGGATTAAAAAAAAAAAATTACATGTGTGCAAGTTGCCCATAAAGTTAAATCAAAGCCAAATATTAATTACATATTTTATTCGTTAAAATTGAAGTAGGTGGATGGATATGCTATAATACACTAACATCTACTTGTAATGACACATCTATGCGGATTGAGATGATGGAACGGAAACCGATAAGCATCAATAATTAAAACAGTTAATTAAAACAGACGATTACAACAAGCGCTATTTGATTTATTTTATAGGGTAAATCCTGTATTGTTTAAATTCAGACATGTTTTTTGTGTTAAGCAGGTTCCTATTGAATTGATATATTTTTATAGCAATGTTACAAATCTAGGATTGCTGTATTGAAACTTCGTCAGTTTACGAAAAGGTTTTGGTTTTAATATTGCAAATAGTGATTTATACAGATAGTGTATGTACCACTTATATATTTTCTTGTCAAAAAACAAAAATGTGCTCAAAATACCGAATTAACGTGACTCATCATAATTGAGTAACTAACACACAATCACGCTTAATTTGCATTTAATAGGATTGTAATTGAAATATTCTTTCGACACGAGGCAATTATGTGAACACCGTGTTGTTATAATGTCAGTATTATCTAATAGAGTAGAATGTTATGGTAAGCTGTTAATTGCAGGCAATTATTCTGAGAGCAGGCGTCGCGTCAAAGATCATTCGTTATCGTTTACACTGAACTTTGTTTAGGAAGTCTAATAGCAGCCACGGGTACCTATAAGGATGTTAATACTAACCATGACAGAAAGGGACAGATGTTTTAGATATTTTTTGTTAAATTTGGTTTTTTAATTAATGAATGTACCTAAAACTCCAAGTCTCAATCCAAACAATATAGAAATATAGTGACATCATATCAGTCATATTTGCCCTGTAACTGAACTCGGGGTTACATTTCACGGTAGTGCCAATTTTTCAGGGATTTTTCAGAACCAGTAATTAAATCGATCTACGTAAAAAACAAACTCATTTTTTATTTATTTAAAAAAAAATTAAAAGAAGCAGGAAGCTTCTTTTCTGCATTTGAAAAAAAGAATATGTAGAATATTACGATTACTCGATTAAATTGCCCTGTACGTGCATTGCATGAGGCTCTTGTTGAAGCGGCGTCGTACGCCTGTGATCTCTGATGATCAATGACGGCGCATCTCGCGTTTTCTTGTTTTTTCGGTAATTTTTAAGTATACGTAGGTCACACTATAAGTTTTGCGTAACTTAAAAAAACAACATGTTATAACAAAAATATTATGTTTATTGCTTTTCAAAATACTCTCCTTTACATTTTAAACATATTTTCTACCTCTTCGGAGTTGGTAAAAGTAAAACCTCTCATCAAATCTTTGATTTTAGGGAAAATACAGAAATCACAGGGTGCTAGGTCGGGGCTATGCACAGGATGAGTGACGAGTTGTACTTTTTCGGAAGCTAAAAATGACTTTGTTTTGTTGGCCGTGTGTAGGAGAACGCGGCTTTTGGGTCATCTTTCGCGAACTTTTTGTAACATCCTGGGTAAACAAATGGAAGAATACCACTACGGCATTAACACCCGAAGCTGACAAAAAAAAACGCGATCATTTTTTTACCAACGTTTCTCGCCTGCCTCACTTTTGTCGGCCTGTTCTCATTTTCAAACACCCATTCACAAGATTGCTGTTTTTTTCGGGTTCAAAACAATAAATCCACGTTTTGTCTCCTGTGACAATGTCATAAACAGCATTAGAATGTCCGTGGTCGTACTTCAGTAGCATCTGTGAGCACCATTCCACGCGAGCCCGCTTCTGCTCCGCTGTTAGTTCATGAGGGATCCAACGACAGCAAAGTTTCCGAACTTTCAATTCTTCGTGTAAAATTTTCTGAATTTGGCTCATACCAATCCCCAATAGTCCTCTAATTGTCTCATAGGTTTTCTTAAATGAGCGAGCGGCACAGTCTTGCGGAGAGAGAGAACTTTTAAAATCATAAAAAATCATCGCTCTAAAATCTTTTCGACTTAATTCCATTTTCGTTGCGTACGTAGAACTTTGATGTGTGATAAAAAACAATTGACAAATCATTTCCCGCCAATTGTTTTTTTTTATTACTAAGAAGGTTGCAACGTTTGAAAAAATATTATATTCGAAATTCAAATAGTTCCGATTAGCTAGAAGTGCAAAACTTTTAGTGTGCCCCATGTATTTTACTCCAGAAATACGACGACTAAAATTAATTACGCATTAGTATTTTTATATTGTTCTATAGAACTTATTTTTTAAATTTGGCACTATCTTAAAATGTAACCATGTAATAGTGAACAGTATAAGTAGGTATACTGAATCGTTGTTAATCGCTTTTGGTTATCGAATTGGCCACTATGTACCTATGTGGTAGTTTATAGAAGGCAGTAGGAATTGGTATACAAGTCTTGGTGATGGTTGACTAAACGATCTTATGATTAGACATAGTAAAGAATACAAACAGTGTAATGTAAATAGATATATTATCCTTTACTTACATGATAGCGTGACGGACATCTTGCCAGTATAGACCACGAGCAGCATAGACCCGTAGAGGTACACGTAGTTGCCCAGCACAGTGCTGGCCTCGCTGCCCACGCCCAGGTATAGGTAGCCGAAGATCAGCGCGATCACCACGTGGGCAGCCACACGGTACATAAACAGCGACTGAAGGAATAAGAAGAAATAATCTACCACCTCAAACTACCATACATCTCTCCATTTGAAACTTATTTTAAGACTTTATAACTGTCAAGAAGTTAGTTGATTCGTGCAAGTGATTTTACAATTCGAATTCAAGCCCATCTTTTCAGCTTTAGTATTATAATTTACATACGAATTCAAGTCAAATTCTATAGCTTTTTGTTGTTTTATTTAAACAAAAAAAAAAAAATTAAAATTAAAATTCATGTGTTTAACGGGTAATCCGACAGACCAAATATAACATAAACGAATTTGGGCAATTCATCTAATAATTTGTAGAGTATTAATGGGAAAAAAACACAATTAAAAAGTGTTTAATTTAAGAAAAAAATCCCCTGTTGCATAAATGCAACAAAACGTCAAAGTGCAAAATAATATGTGTGCTTGGTCTAGGTAACAAGGATTTTTTAAAACAATTATTTTTCTTATTATAGCATAGAGTATTTTTATCAAGTTATATTCCAAATGAAATCGTATGTTGCACAAATACAACATGATTCCGTAAAGGGTCAAGCCCATTTTTATTAAAGCTTATAAATCTTAGTGTATCATTATTAAGCAGTCCTTGTTCAGAAAATCATAGGGGCCGACAGATCAAAATTTATTGTTAAAAACATATTAAATAACTTACATAATTTCTTGTCGTCATTAAATAATTTCTATAAAGGAGGATCCACGTTTGTCTGAGGAGGCCGGAGGGTCTGTAGATGTTTTTCGAAGCCTTTTGTTGGTGTTTTGAATGTACTAGTAGGTGTTTCGATTTCAACTCGGTGGTTATATCTGGAAATAAAAAAAACTTTTGTTTTGACATTTATTTTCCAAATCCTGATAAGAATGATATTTTGTTTTATAAACATGCACCAATCTTAAGCACCCTTTACACGGTTATTCATACGTCAATGATTACATCAATCATGAATTACGGATGATTAATGGATTGATGTCAACATTACACGCTTAATCTGACTTTTTGTATGTATAAAAGTGTGTCTGTATGTAGCCTATATAGCTGAGAAATGACAGAGCGTGTCGTGTATAAATTCTGAGAAAGGAAAAGCCTGGCCATTATATCTTAGCAGTTTTTATGTGTGAGACATAAAAAAACGTTGCATATGTTTTAATTAAAGATGCCACAACGCATTAATAAGTGTTTTCATACTTTGAGCTTAACATATACCCAAACCTTCTTTGGTAATCATTCTATCTATAAGTAAACACTGAATCAAAATCCCTACAGGTGTTTCGAAGAGAGATATGAAAAATAACTGACAATCGCGGCGAGGAACTTACAAAAGTAATACACAGGAGGTATTTCGCTATATTTCATAGGTCTAAATTTTGTTCCCAAGTTTAAGAACAAGCTACGTACAAACTAACAAACCTAAGTATATTTGTACCGGATCGATACTATTGTAATGCTTAGGCAATGAATTAGCGTTATCGGTAGCCAACATCTAACAGTGGCCACATAATAATGTAAATGCAGACGAGACATGTTTTCAAATGTCAAGTATTGTTTAAACCGACCTCTATATAACGTAGTTGAATGAGCTACAATCGATCTATTGTTCTGTCTTGTACATTTTACAAATAATATGATCATTAATTAACACATTATGTCATAGAGGTCTTGGTCAAAATTGACGTATATCCCAATACGGTATTAATATTAAGCCCTGCCGAATAGCAAAACTAAATAGTAACCTACCCAGTGAGGTTAACCAGTTTTAGTTTTAAGTTAAAGTTAATATACAGTATATAAAATAACAGAGGGCGTTTCCTTCAGTCAGTTCAGCTATACATCGTTAAAATATGCATTAAAAGGATTAAAATAAAAAATAAAAACGAACACCTGTTTAAAACCAAAGTCGTAACGCGGAATGGTAACTAACGTTATTACAATGCGCAATCTGGCAACGTCCCTTTTCTAAATTGCTCGCACGGAGAGAAAAGGGTCGGATGTTTATTATTTTTTATGAATTTTAAAATTAAAATCATTTTTAATTTTAAATGGGAATATTTTAAGTATGTATTTACGCTATAGTATTTATTACGGGTTAACAGGAACGCCTTTCGTTAGTTAATATACTGTATTATGGGACAAAGAAATGGGGAACTTTTCTAATGGGGAACCACACTGCACATTTTATCCCGTTAGGGGTCGCATTGTGTTTGGTCTTGCCCGTAGTGATTATTTGATCAATGGTTCTGTGACTGCTGCCACTAAATCAAATAATCACTACGATAAAGGTGTTAATTAATAAATAAGTTGTTGTCGATAAATAATAAGTGGTCAAACTTGCGTCATACTAGCAAACAGAAAAAAAATCAAGCTTTGACCATTGCGTGAACATCAGTTGATAACGGTTGATAAGACCAAACACTCTGGCGCCATCTGTGATTAGCTTTGCCTGCCCTATTGGTTGCCAAACCGTCACAAATGCAAACTCGAAGGTTTTATTGGTATTCATCACTATCTACCGCTTGGCTTAATTATCAGGTCATCTCAATAGCTAATTATTGTTTTGTCATCAGGTTATTAGAAGTAGGTTAAAACCGACTTCCTGCGAGATTTTAAAGTAATTTTCGTAACAAGTGAAACAAGTAAAGCTGATTAAGGTGTCTGATTAGGTAAAGCTAAGTAAGTTTTAAAAAAAGATTTTGCATTACGTTTCTAGAAAAAACAAATTTATTTGAGTTCAACAGTAAAATAGATTAATTTTTGTTTTGGCAACAATTTTTTTCTTACGTCGATTGGCTTTTATCTGAAAAGGGACTTCGTTCATTTGCATTAACTTGTAACTGTTGTTGTTAGTATTTGATCTACATACATATAGTTAGGACAGGGTGCTTACCCAATGGCCCAGGCAACGCTGGAAAGGTTGGGACGTGTGTCTCCCACGTTCTGTTGTCAGATGGGACAGGTTTGAAAACGTCCATAGCTTTTGCGGCCCGGACGAGGTCCACTTCATATTCGCCTGATGCTACCTCCATTACTAAAAAAATATTTACGAAACGTTAGGGAATACCTTTTTGAATTGGCTTTTAAATGTAGAGCCGTTTGTTCTTCGAAAAAACTATGTTTGTTTTCACGTAAAAGCTTAAGTAAATTAGCCTCATCATCATCATTTTAGCCATAGGACGTCCACTGCTGAACAAAGGCCTTCCCTAATGACAGGGGGGATCGCCAATACTCGCCACGCTTGGCTGGCGGGTTGGTGAGCGCAGTTTTTTATGAGATTTCGCACGAAGACGCTGCGTACTACAGGAATTAGTCGCCTCTTACGACACGCCTCCTGTTGGCGGTGGGGAAGTGTATTCTTTACGGCCGTCCCCACACGGCACGGCAAATTAGCCTATGATTACTTACACAGCGCCATTTGAACAAATGCTATTACTTTTTAACTCGACCAGAAGCCATCAATCAGCATACGTTTCCAAAGTTTATTTTATACAATGGACGTCTGTCTACAAAACGTCTGGTCTAGCAAGGGTAGTAAGTAACTACATATATACTATATAGATACTACATATTGGTAAAACAGAAGTAGAGGTAGTTGTCGATAGAATATGCGCGGAAACAATGCCATTACCGCTGGCTTGCCTCAAGGTTCTGTGCTATCGCCTACACTCTTCATTCTCCATATCAATTGCAATTAGATACATTGTTTTGCAAACAACGATGTTTTTTACACAGGTCGAGAAAATATATCCCGCGCAGAGGAAGAGAGTCGAACCTAATTTGTGTACGAAATTGAGGCTTCCTAGGAGTAGTGCTCAGAATGGACCGACAAGAACCTCTTCTAGTTCAAAAGTACGTTATCAGCTAATAGTAGGACGAGTCCTTGATGCTCTATCCCTACACTTGCACGAGGGATGACTTAAAAAGAGCGACACAAAACGCCGTAGAAGTTGACAAGTTTTGGTCGAAGTCCGTCTAGAGTCGCCATTGACACGACAGAAAGAAAAGAAAAAGCTACTAGTATACAACAAATTCTAAGTAGCCAAAATTGAAATCTTAAAAAAAAAACAAGTATATTTGCATGATCTTTTCTATTAGCAAAGAATAATTTCTAGCGATTACAATATTGTATGTCGAGAACTGATAAATCATTGGGCGATAATATCAGTAGCGTTGTGGTGCCGTTCTCGTGATTTCGTCATGAGTTATGTTTATTTCCACCAACACTGCATTACAAAATATTTCAAATTTATTAGTTACTTGATATTTAGCGTACAAGGATATCTAATTATTAATTTATACATAGATTATCGATTTTTTTTCCATACTCATAGTTCTTGACTACTACTTTGTTCATATCTTGTGAATTCACCAAATACGGTTGTCTTGTAGTTTTTAATATCTGTTATGTAATGGTTGCGTGGCTTAGTTCACACGATATTACGAGTAATCGGTTTGTCTTCTTGATCTCTTTGCGATGTCCTCGTGACATGCATACTATGTTTTAATGCATGCAACTACTTTGATAAATATATTTTTAACAATAGGCACGTATAAACTGATAGTGTGAACGTTTCCAACGTTAAAACATTTGTTAAACCCGCAACTAAATATTTTGTCTTTAGTAGCGCTTTGCGATATATTCGCGATGAATTTAACAACACGAACGAATGAAAAAAGTCGGAAATAAACAAGTATGACAGTCTCTCTTTTTGTTCATTAGGCCGAGAAAGGGATCACTCAATATGTTAAGAGAATCAGGCCCAGTGTGTACCTACTGTATTCATACGATATTTAAAAGGGAAATACTTGCCAAAAATATTTGATTGAGCCTATGTATATAAAGTAACTTTGCCTCGGTGCTCAAACATTCAAATGGGCCCTAGCCTAAATCCTCTTTACTCGGTTAAAGTACATAAATTAAAGTGCTCGTTAATGTTTACATTGATTACAAAGCTCATATCAAGTAGGTACATACCAAAAAGGCAAGTTCTCAAAAGCAGACTTATTGTCTACCAAGGTTTCAAAATTCAGTCAATCCAAAAGCCAATTAATCAAACATTGACTGATGATAAGAAAAGGAATGACGATCAATGGCATTAGCAAGAAAGGCAATGTAGTAAATCATTTTAATCAAGAAGAAACGTTGATAATTGAAATAATTAGCATTGCGTGTATACTCTACATTAAAAATTAACTGAAATAATAGGTTAGTACCTACACCTATGTTTATTCGAATCTCATGAACATGTTTATAATAAAGAGGTTGGACCTTTCTAGACAGTGTTTGATTCTTGATCTCCGGGATCATTTCATCGTAAATCGAATTCCATTTGTTGCGTAATTACTTCATTAGATTTATGTAATGGTTTTAGATTAAACTGTGCACACATTCTGATACTTTACGTAATCAGTTTAGAGGAGTAGAACCTTTCGCAAACCGCAATTTTAAAACACTCAAAGAAACAAAGTCTCTCATACGTTCTACGATTTACTTTTTTTATTATTGTTATTTCTATTTAGTTCTATATATTTATATTCTAATTTTTATATTAAAAAATATTATAATAATTTATATATTCAAATAGGTTGCCGACAGTGCTTAAATTTTAAAAATAAAAAACGTTAATCAAAGAATAAAATTGATAGTATTGTTACTTCAATGGAAAAATGAATAAGCTTTTTGTCATAGACAGATTAGCATCTCTACAACTAGAAACTATACGGTAAAATTAATAAATTTGCAAACTTAGAAAGTTATAAAAAAAAGTACTTGTACCTAAAAGAAATTTACAACTCTGACCGTGTGTTCAGAAAGTTTGCAATTAACACCCTCTTGTGAAATATTTGTATAGGTTGTCACCCAGAGAAAGTCTATACTTACAAAAATCAGCTGGGTTGTGGTATGGTGGACATCGAAGTCCAGCGCTGGCCAGGGCTGGTAGCAGATGCACCCTGGGTCCTTTGTATAGCGTCCTGCCTGCTGCCAGGCAGTAAACCGAGTCAATCTTCTCGAAAAGTAGAGCAGAGGGCTGGTGGATGGTGGCTATGAGAGTCCTGCCACCTCGGGCGAGACTGTTCAGTAAGGCTATCAAAGAGGCGGAGGCTGATGAATCTAAGCCCCTGTAGAAAAATAATTATAGTGAAATTCGAATACGGCTTCGCAGCAACTTTTTTTTACACGGAAATGTATTTAAATTTGACTGTTCTTATCAGTGTCACATTCTATCAAGTCATTCTACAAATCGGAATTCTAAAAATAAAACATAATATATAATTAATAACGGAAGTACAGACACACATCTGTAGCTACTTACGTTGTAGGTTCGTCAAGGAACAAGAGGGAAGGGTCTGAGAGTAATTCCAACGCCACCGCAAGTCTTCTTTTCTGTCCTCCAGAGAGATCTCGACAGAGGGTTAGGGCGGCCCCGCTTAGACCCAACAGTGCTAAGATTTCGTAGACCTGAAATAATTATAAGTAGTTACTAAGTAATAATAGTAACATAACACTGGATTAGTGGCATGATTCAAATGATTTGGATTCTCTTTAAAATGTTGTTGAGGGCAGATGGCAATCGCTGCAAATATTATAACCTGACTTGCTGTACCGTATCTAGGATCATATTAAAGCTTATCTATTCTGTACTGGGATCGTTTCGCTATCCGGGCTTGAAAGACTTTAAATAAGAACAGCCTAAGGTGGGAATCGATTTGATCAAAAACAACATTTAAAATACTGTTCCGAATCGATATCTGATTCTGTCCTTTTTTTTTAAAAGCGAAGAGTGATCATGATGATTACTAAAAATCTGTCGAACCTTTTCTTTCCTTTCATGTGAGGTAAAGTCAGCCAGTTTGAGGGCAGCAGCCAGGGACATGGCTTCGTAAACTGTGAGGTGCGCGCGCAGATCATCTTGTTGCCGTATGTAGCGCGCGCCGCCGCGGCCGGAAGATTTCGACGCGCAAGCGCATACGCCGTTAACTGCGATTTCGCCTTTTGCTCCTTGTGTTCTAGGATAGTGAAATCAAAACAAAAAAAAATCTTATAGACTGGTTATTCATTTACAGCATTATATTTTTATAAACTTTTGCAAGCTGACATTATATTGCTGTGATCGAAAATTTTAATGAACTGAAACAAAAAAAAAGATGATGGAAGCAATTGTTTACTGACCAAGCATACGTAAACGAGACACAATAGAAATTCTATTGTTATTAACGTCGCTTGGATTTTAACGGGTTTATATTAAATTTTAATTTGTTACAAATATCGTCATTAGACAATGGCTGGTAACCAATGATGTACAAGGTTTTAGTTTAAGACGTTCAAGGGTTCAAACAGGCACAATAATTTATTAAAGTATTAAGTTTTGGTCTTTATCAGCATGGACTCGTACGAGTTAACTTTTATCATAATACAACCTTGAGCAACCTTGAAGGGTGATGTTTTTTTGAAATTCAATCCATCCCATTATTTCAGCCGCGCACTAAAATTTCCTAACTGAAAAAATCTCACTATACAATTTTATGACTAAGGCACTGTTTGGGCACAAAACTTTCTGGGTTAAGAATTTTTTTCTTACAGACCACTAAGGGTCTGTTTTACAGCCGTCAGTTATAAATAACCTTTTGAATAAAGATAATGTCAGCTTGAAATGATGAATGTCATCCAATATTTACATATCAGTGTTACTAAAACGGCGATCATGGTACGTATCTATACTAATATTATGAAGCTGATGAGTTTGTTTGTTTGTTTAGTTGAACGCGCTAATCTCAGACACTACTGGTTCGAATTAAAAATGTTCTTTTTGTGTTGGATAGTCTTTTTATCAAGGAAGGTTTTAGGCTATATTATAAGTGCGCTACGGCCAACAGGAGCAGAATTAATGAAAATGTTGCAAACAATATTTCTTTTAAGAGCCATTGCTTGCGCTGCATAAACGATTAAAGTTACGCAAAAATCATGTATGACGGAATTGTCCTTTAAAAGTAAAAAAAAAAAGTCTGTGACAGCATAATATCTTTTCGGATTGACTCACTATACCCTTTTTTATGGTAATCAATTTTTTTCCTAAAATAATGCATTGGCGCTAGCGTCGCTTTTTATACTTTTATAGCGAGGCATTAATGTGGTATACTGTATTATTTTGAGCTGGGAAATGACATGGGTCGTTGATAAAGACTTTAAGTGACAGATCGAACATGACGCGGGCGCGGCCGCGGGCGATAGCTAGTTATATTATATTCGTAAATTTTTCTGAATATTTATGTTTGTGAAGATCTAAATGTCAGTAAGATACACATTAGTGTATATGCATATAGTTTTCTTAAAGTCTGGGTTGGAGATCAGGAAGAAATCAAAATAGTTACATCATACAAGCCGTAGGGTTATTAGCATTTGTAGCTGTTGTCGCCTAGATAGGCATGTCCTACTGTGGTCCTACCTAGAAGTCTAGACAACTTTCCATGTTGCGCAACTCAGGCATTTCGAAGAAAGAAAGCCTCTAATGACTAAGGCTACGCACATTTGAAACCTTTAGAAGTTTTTTAAGTTGTAGATGTAATATTAGTTGTCATCTGTCACGACCAATAGGGGATATGCACTATAATAATATATACCTATTGTTTTTACTATATCTATAAAAAATATATAAAATTATAGCACAAATAGTGAAAACAAAATTGATTTTTGGTAAAAGATAACAGTACTTTTGAGATCTATGACGCCGGTTGCTGCAAGCACTGGTCAAAAAAGTCGCTGGCTTAGGGCGCCTTATGCCAATAGGTGACAGTGAACACTTGACAGGTGCTTGCAGGCAACCGTTGCCATCACAAGAAATATAGTAATTAGAAATTGTGATATACCTGTCTCTTTCTAATTTTTACAATGAAAAACCATGACATCACGATACATGTCCGATCTCTTTGTCTAGCATGTGGCTTTAATGGGTTGTCATTCAGGCATTTTACAATAGTTTTCGAAAATACTTTAAAGTTTTGTTAATTATATTTCAGTAAAAAATATATATGCATATTCCTTTTTAGTTGAAGTACTTTGAGCTACTACTACTAGCTAGCTAACTAGCTACTACTATGAGTGGTAAAAAAACGATGTCCTTACAGATTTTGTGACATCAATAGTACCTACCTACATAAGCAGAAATGACTTTATAAATTAGGACCTTAAAATATTAGTTTAGGTCTTTCGATAAGTACTTTTATTTTGGTTATTAGGTAAAATGCATTTAACCATTGTATTTTTCGCAATCAGAACCAATTATTTGCATGCGTAGGATTCGTCATAGGGTATAATAGAGATAATGACAAGTTGAATAACGATGATACATGCGCTTGATGTGATGTTGTCATCATACAAATTATAACAAAGAAATTCAATGGAAATTGGCCAAGTGCGAAACGGACCCGCGCATCGACGGTGCTTACTTTCTTCCGTCATATTTTATTAAAACTTAAATTAGCTATAGGGCTTGCACGGTGAAATTTTTAGTTTTGGAGCCGCAAAAGTAATTTCATATCATATGAGCAATACTCAAATACAACAACGTTTTCATATGATCAAGTTTGAAATTTAAAAAAATACACTTTCCTAATGAACTGAACAATGAACAATCAGCTGTTACAATTAGTGGAGAGTATGTTTAGTTTAGAAGGAGAGTGTAACTCGCACTAAGTAACACTGTATAGCACTAAGTTTGACACTTGTTTTTCCTCTTACAAACCGCATGACACATTTCTCATTGAATTTGTAATATGAAATTTAATTTTAGACACGCCACTAAAGTTTATATGCATTTTTAACGTGAAATGTCCGGCCGGTAAACAAACGCCCGAAGCTAGATCCTCTTACAAAAATAGTCTGAAACTAACAATTTTAATTGCATAAAAACCTTGTGTAGGTCAAGTCAACTAACTACAAATAAATAAATAAATTATGGGAATTTTTTGTGACAATGATTTGATGAGTTAGTTTGCAAGTATTAAGATAAGTGTAAATAGCCTTTGACTATGTTGCGTTAGAATATTTTTTACACACAAGGGGCCTTTTTCTATGAGAAAAACATCTTGAATTGATCCTATATGGGTTTCGTTTTTTGCTTCCGGGCTCGGAACCCTAAAAACTACAGGACCACATCTGAAGTTAGGATGTCAACTACAGGATGTCGTTGCAAACTAATTTTACAACTTTATAGTAACTTTATAGAAAAGGATGCTTTGTGGGGACGGCCGTAAAGAATACACTTCCCCACCGCAAACAGGAGGCGTGTCGTAAGAAGCGACTAATTCCTGTAGCACAAGACGGGCAGCAGCGTCTTCGTGCGAAATCTTATAAAAAAAACTGCGCTCGCCAACCCGCCTGTGGAACGTGGCGAGTATTGGCAATCCCCTGATGATAAGTCATTGGGGGAGGCCTTTGTTTAGCAGTGGACGTCCTATGGCTGAAATAATGATGATGATGATGATAGAAAACGATAATTTTTAGGTTTCCGTAGCAAAACCGCATTATAACCGTTTGTCTGATTTCTATGACAGCAGCTATTTTGCTTGCAGATAAGTAGTGCTACACGTATACGTAGGTCACACTATAAGTTTTGCGTAACTTAAAAAAACAACATGTTATAACCAAAATATTATGTTTATTGCTTTTCAAAATACTCTCCTTTACATTTTAAACATTTTTTCATGCGATCGAACCATTTTTTAAAACAGGAGGACCACAGATCTAAAGGCATGTTTTCTACGTGCTGATTGAACGCTATCACTGCCTCTTCGGAGTTGGTGAAAGTAAAACCTCTCATCAAATCTTTGATTTTGAGGAAAATACAGAAATCACAGGGTGCTAGGTCGGGGCTATGAGCAGGATGGGTGACGAGTTGTACTTTTTTGGGAAGCTAAAATGACTTTGTTTTGTTGGCCGTGTGTGAAAAAGCGTTGTCATGATGTAGGAGAACGCGGCTTTTTGGTCGTCTTTCGCGAACTTTTTCTAGCACCCTGGGTAAACAAATGGTAGAATACCACTCGGCATTAACACTCTTTTGATCTTCAAGTGGAATTGTACAGATGGGACTCGTAGCTGAGAAAAAAAACGCGATCATATTTTTACCAACGTTTCTCGCCTGCCTCACTTTTGTTGGCCTGTTCTCATTTTCAGACACCCAATCACAAGATTGCTGTTTTTTTTCCGGTCCAAAACAATAAATCCACGTTTTGTCTCCTGTGACAATGTCATAAACAGCATTAGAATGTCCGTGGTCGTACTTCAGTAGCATCTGTGAGCAACATTCCACGCGAGCCCGCTTCTGCTCCGCTGTCAGTTCATGACATCATCCAACGACAGCAAAGTTTCTGAACTTTCAAAGTTCGTTCTTCGTGTACAATTTTCTGATTTTTTTTGGCTTAATCCCCAATAGTCCTCGAATTGTCTCATAGGTAATCCGCGGGTTTTCTTCAATTAGCCGCTTAACAGTAGCCACATTATTTTCGTTGACGGCAGTTGAAGGCCGCCCTTCACGAAATTCGTCATGTAAAGAAACTCGACCTCTCTCAAATTCAGCAAACCATCTCGCCTCACGGTGCTCAAACAAGGTGCTTCTCTCCCAAAAGCATTTTGAAGACGAGCGGCACAGTCTTGCGGAGAGAGAGAACTTTTAAAATCATAAAAAATCATCGCTCTAAAATCTTTTTGACTTAATTCCATTTTCGTTGCGTACGTAAAACTTTGATGTGTGATAAAAAACAATTGATAAATAATTTCCCGCCAATTGTTTTTTTTTTTACTAAGAAAGTTGCAACGTTTAAAAAAATATAACATTCGAAATTCAAATAGTTCCGATTAGCTAGAAGTGCAAAACTTTTAGTGTGCCCCATGTACCTACACCTGGGAGTCCTTATTTTTGGTCTCGTTAACTTAACACTGCGGAACACTTTGTACATGCTCCGATACGCACTTGACCAGTTTTTGTTATTGTTTTTGTAATAAAACGCGCCATTAAGATAATGATTGTGTGATAGTCATAGCGCACAGCGTTCACAAATCAATTAGCGTGATAATTGATTACTTACAAGTACCCGGCTAGAATATTGAGTAGCGTGGTTTTTCCGGCTCCCGAAGGGCCCATGATGGCTGTCAGCTCTCCTGGTCTAAAACTTCCATCAACACCTTTGAGAATGTCCCTTCGTTCTGAAACAATAAATGAAAATGTGTTAAGTGTAAATTGTGTGAGATAATACACATTATAATGTGCCTTAGTGTATATCCTTTAAAAATAAATGTTTACTTTGTTTCACGTCCATTACACACAGTAACTAAATGGAAAACCTGTAATTACCCTCTTAAGTAGGTACTACAGAAATGTTTGTAGTTTGTTACGCAGTTGATTTATTAAATATAGACCAAAAAACGATCCTTATTCTTATACATATATACCAAAAAATAATATATATATATAAGTCCATAAATCAAGTACAAATGCTCGTGCTCGTCATACAAACATTTTAGTTGTCCTTGCAGGATTCGAATCGTCCTTGGTCTGGGTCTAGATCAGACGGTCGTCATAACAATAATATAGATATGTTTTTGTTATTTTTTATGATATTATTAAAGATAAAGGATTGTGCTACACAAGGATTTAGATGTCATTGTGGTCATTACTCACTGTTGCCTACGGAGAAATAGCTATTATTCTTTACTACTGATGACGTCCGTTAATAATAATTATAATATTATTTGCTTATAAAGCTCCAATAACTATGAACCAGGGTTGCAACAAGTACTATTTTATAGAGTATTGTACTATATTTTAGTCAATTCGTACCTACACTGAGGTACCTCGAGTACTATATACCTACTTATTATAAAAAAAACAATATAGTACCTACGAAAATATCATGTTTTCATAACTCTATCTAGTAGCCAGTCACCAGCCAATATGTAGTAGGTAGGGCCAAGCTATATTTTGCGACGTGCATAAATACCCGGAAGAGGGCCTACATACTTAATAAATGAGTGTTATTTAGTATTAGTATTATTATTGAGTAGCTTTTTTGTATTATATAATATTAACTGTGATTGGAACGCACCCACCCCACAGCGCAGAATGAGGGATTTCGGAACGAAACGCATTCACGTTCCTCCGCCGCTAAATAGTTTGCACTGATTCCTATAATTACTTTTAAAAAAAAACCTTGATACCTGAAGCGAAGAGTAGCAAAATGGATACACATATAAAAATAATAATTAAACTAAATGTGTACCTGTGTACTTTACTTTTAGTAGTCTATTTATCTGCATAAAAATCTGCATGTCTTTATAAAAAAGGCGGCAACCCTACTATAAACACATGTTACTAGAGGCAGCCCCAGATGAAATACGTCTAAACAGGTTAGTAACAGGTATAATGATGTAACAAATCGATCACGATGTCGTGAACTTCGTGAACTGAATCCAATTCACCTGCGTCAGTGGTATTTGACGTCAAGCATCTCTGCAAAACGGCCATAGAATTAAAATTATAATATCGGCAACGATTTAATCTATAATGTACGGCCAGGAGGCGCACTTGGTCACATGTGGAATATAAAGTTTTGCAAACGTCCTAAAATGTCATTGGCGTGGCAGTTCTAACAAAATCTTGTCTACATGATTTACAATAATTATAATTTTCTTATAAGAATTTAAAAAAAAAACGAAATATTTTAAATAAAGTAACCTATGTTAGAGGTAAACTGCTTGAGCATACGAAAAAACTAACTTTTGACTAATTAACATTTACATAAACGGAAATTCTAAAATTTGTACGGCTATCACCGACAAAATTTTCAGCATTGCTGTGTTACGAATATTTGAATAGTAGGTAGGGCAAGAAGCAGCGGATTTACTAAGTTTATGTATCACTATCACTTACTATCCTGTGAGAATAAAGTCAAATGCTAATTCTGTCACAATCCAATTATTACTCTCTTTACACCTCTACCTAGAATTTTTACCTTGAGCAACAAGGCAAAAGGTTTACTTTCCTTGGTCAGATGCCTATGACGTGCCTATGTCATCTTTCTTAAGACGTTAATAAAATTACCGTTGTGCTACAACGTAGCTAATTGATGAGCATTGTCCTCGTAACCCTGTATTTTTATGTGCTAATAACATATTCGTTGAAGAGTTAGCGCTAGTCGATGCCTAAGCCAGAATTAGAAGATGCTGCCAACTTCCGTAAATGATTTGCAAGTACTGTACCTTGACGCACTATATGAATCATATCAACCTATACTTTCAAAGACTTACGGTAATGACATCATTTATTATTTATTATTACTTTGAGCCCATAATTTCCTGCTGCAAGGCCAAGGGTTCCTTACCATTTTTCTGTTCGCCACGATCAAAGGCATCTGTGCCGATTTTCACGAAGGAGTATAGCTCATCTTGGTTATAGAGTCGCGTAAGTAGCCAGAAACGGGATCCGGAATCCGAATGAATAGCAATAATATTTTGGATCTAATTATTTTCATTAGAACTATATATTGGGCGAATGGTCGAATAATAGGTTGGTTTGTTTCTACATGGTTAATGGTTTCCTAATGACCTACCACAACACAATACGTACTAGTAATTATAAAAAAAACAGTAAAAAATAACTATCCCTTTTAAATTAATAATATGTGTCAACTTGCAAATGTACTATCTGAATAGAATAAAATTGTACTTCCTTACTTCGTGAAGATGTTTACTTCCGACTGTTTAGAATCAGATTAAATCGATCGAATCGATTTTATTAGCTAGCGTATACTACAGAAAATAACGAGTATAACAATAGCTAACTCGGTATTCCAGTTTCATTTTATTAAAAAATTTCAACCTATTTCCAACCCACTCTTAGCATTTTTAAAAAGTTTGACACCATAGATTGACACTTTGATTGAATCACCTTCGATGTAAATGTAAATAAGAAATACAAACGGTATTTAGATGCATTGCATTGTTTCCTAGGTTCGACAATGGCGGAAGTTCGCACAATTCAAATATAGCGAGAAATTGGCAAGAGCTTATTAGCATTAGATTGGCGGCTGTTTTGAGACTAGTGCTAATTTTAGTAGGTGCACTCTTCAGCATTGCAGAAAATTATATTTAATTAGGATTTTGTTAAGAATGTACTTAAGTGTAGCATTTTAAAGCTCGCATACGAATGCGTTTTAGAACTATAATAAAATGCGGCCGAGTGTGTGTCCATTTTGCCAAGCTTATTATTTCACAACGTTATACGCGTTATCCAATACATATGTCCAAAAGACTTTTCGGTCCGAAAAAGGCTGACTTTCCAGCTCAAATGTAACATTTTACCAGACCAATAGTAAATTAATTAATAATAATTTTAAAGCTTCGTACCGATCCGTACTGCTGGAAAATGTGTAGTTCTTCGGGGGTTAACGACGCGTGACAATGGAACTGTATCATCTTATTTTCTTAATTTTTAAAAAGATCCAAAATTTTAACATACTAACTCATTCCTGTCTTACTCACTCCTAAACATACTAATACAAATGAAATAACTTGTCATAAATTAATCTTGATGCAGACAACATTTTTTTTTTCATGTTTTTACCTTGAGTTTTGGCAGTGAAGTAAGGTTAAGGTTAATGTGCAAATTGCAAGGTTTCTATATCCTCGCTGTGTTTGAAATAGATCATAAATAAAATATATTAGACAGCTAAACATTTTAATCAAATTAAAATATATATGATGAAATTGAGGTTACGTCATTGATACGTCTGCGTATCTACGTTGCAAAGCTGTTAATGACGAAATAATGTATCTTACTACATTACGAACTCTAATCTGTAAGCACAGGGAAAAATTTAGTGATATTTATTTGAAGAAGTAGTTAAACTTAATTATAACCTAATAAAACAGCAAAGAAAATTACTTGAAATACGACGCATGTTAAAAGGACGAGGAAACATCATCGTGAGGCATAGTACCTATTCAGAAGTTCATCAATCACACGACACAATCCCGTCAACGTATCTGTGCTCCACTGCATTTGTATGTATTTGGGTAAACTGCAACAGTAATTAGAATTGCGTGTATCAGTCCTCATTGATGCGTTTCACTATTTGCAATGCACACGAGTCTATACCAACGAATGATGAACCCTTCGACACCACTAGCCACAGTTCCGTTATTGCCGATGTTATGAAATATAATAATAGCCTGTATAACTAGGGAGTGCAATTACATAAATGATTTTTCCTTTCGTTTCTTTGTTTTCGAACTAATGATCAGGAAAGAAAGAAACGCTAGTAAAGGCAGAATATAAAACAAATGATGATGAAGATTGACAGACAACAAACAGCTGAAGTAAAAAAAATAAAAAAGAAGTGTTTAGTACAAGTACATTAATAATATTATGCATGGTAGCAGTCAATGAGGACTAATAAAAACAATTAATTTACCATCAATGCGTGTCATGATTTATCGATGTCTATGAAACCTCATTCTTGAATATTAATTTGTTACCTGATACAGCACATTGTTCGTGTGAATGTGTATACGTGCGTAGACGCAGCTACTGGAATTCTTTGGTAATAAAACCAAATAAAATGACGAAGGAAGACCATAAAATAGCCTTATCGGTTTTCTACATAAACGCTGCGCTTCATATTATATTTTATGTCAAAACATTAGGATATATTTTTCTTTGAGTAAGTTGATACAAAGTCGAGATGCAAACGGTCACGTCGATCTATAGGAAACGGGAGAAATTGTATATCCCATTTACGTTCTCAACATATTAAATTGAATTCTCGGGCATTCAATTTCTATGAAAATAAACCTAATTTATAGCTACATTCACAAGTTGGTAGGCTTTTAAAACAGGATTAAAAAAATCCTGTTAAAAATATTTTTTTCGAATTATCCGGTTAATTTAATGCTATCTGTCATATGAAAAACAAAATAAAAAAGAACAACAACTATAATATCTATGTTTTGTGCTTGATTAAATTTGAACTTAATTTATTTCCAAACCAACAAACAAAACATTAACTTGTTAAAATTATTTGGTCAATTACCTCTAACTATAAGAATGTCACGATACTTTGGCGCCAGAGGTTACGAACGAGTAGTTGTGATAAGAGTTTAAGTGAAAGTAGTAATAACTACGCTGTGGCCTTATAGGATAAAAAATCTTAATGGTAATTCAGTAAAAATAAATTATGTTGACATAAATGATAGTGAATAGATAAATACGTAGCACAGCACTTGTACGAAACGTTTCTTCACAGAGCCACCAGTCTAATGTTAACTGTCGACATACCTAATATGTTTTGAAATCTCGTATGGGCAATAAATACGCCATCAGCAAAATGACATCAACAGAAACAAATAAAACTAAGAATCATATTAGACGGTGACCCGGTTAGCGCAGTGCGAGAGCGATCATTCACTTTGAGCGTAATCCCGGATTCAATTCCTTGTCGGGTGAATAATAGGAAGCGTAAAATTGTCTAAATTTGCTTGGGTCTGGGAGTGCTAGGCGATGTTAGCATTTGCTTACGGCTTTGCCTCCTTCTTCGCCTTCCCAATTGTGGCGAACGTTGACAAACTCACTTTTAAATCTATCTATTAGTCGGGTTAGTTACACCATTTATATGTCGAAAACGGCTGGACCGATTTTTATGATTTTTGGTTTGTTGGATTTGTATTTGCCCCGAATAGCAGAATAACTGTTAAAATATCGGAAAATTCACCAAAAAAAAAAAACATAAGGCCCCCGCCTTATGTTTTTTTTTTTGCGGTACGAAGTTCGCCGGGACAGCTAATAACATAAATTATTATTACATTTCGTAAGGATTTAAAGAAAATTAATAAAATCTGGGGGAATAGTCGTGTAGTTTTGAAATTTGGTACGTTTATACCTTGAGGAGTCTAGATGAACATACGTAACAACAATTAACCAAAAGGTGGAGGCAGTACTAAGAGTGTGTGGGGGGAGAGGGAGTTGTTAAGTTTCCTTTTTTTCAGGTTTTTGCTTAATAACCTTTACAATTGTAAACTTAAACTAAACATTTTAAAATCCTAACTTTGAAACTGTCGGACTTTTATTGGTAGAATATCCAAAAATCGTTTCTTAGTTGTCTACACTGTACCTATATTGTATCTATGTGCAAAATTTCAAGTCTTTAGGTCCAGCGGTCTCTCCTTACTTCTTCTTAACATAAGGATATCAATTCCATACTTTAAATCCATGGCAATCGGTGGATCGTCTTTTGCAAATTTATGTACTTTAATTGGTACCTATTTATATAGTAAAATTAAATATTATACTAGTTGTTGACTCGTCCTCGATGATAAGAGGTTACTGTAGTCCCGGTCTTACATCCACTGCCGCCACACAATTTTAAAGCTCTTATTTAATCTTCTTAATTTTATTGTAACTCTGTTATTTAAGGGCTGTGGATTTTGTGTAGAATACAATAAAATAAAGCTATAAGAAAAACATTCAAAACGCAGCCGCCTACTTACTACTGCCCTCTATGCATCTGTCGAATCATTCGGTTCTCAGTGTTTAATGGCGTCACAACAGCGACCGCGAATAATTCTATCGTGTGTTTTTTCTGTGAAAAACATTGAACGTAAAGGGAAAGAGATGACAACATCATCTCCTGGAAAAGTTAAAAGGCAGAGAAAAAAATATTAAATGAGGAAGGTGAGGTTATGAAAAAACGAAATTAAACTTTTGACTTCGGCTGGTTCGAAGCGGCCTGCATCTAGCGTCTACCTGCAATCTTTACCAGGTCGTCTGTCCACCTTGTTGGTGGACGTCCTACGCTGCGTTTGCCTGTACGTAGTGTCAATTCTAGAACTTTTCTGCTCCATCAGCCGTCAGTTCCACTTGAGCTTTCTTATGAGGCCCATAGTGAGAGGCCACATTTCACATACATTGTAGACCTTCGTCTTTTCCAAAAAACCTCAGATGATGATTTAGTAATTACAAATAGGTACCTATCCTTGTTATAAAATAAATGCATACTGGTACTTTAAGCTTGAATGAGTTGACAAATGGATAGAGGGCGTAGAAGATGGCGGTTGCGTTTAGATTTATTTCTTTTATAGCTTTAAAATTTTGTGGCGCCAGAGGATGTAAGACTCTAACTACACTAATAAACTATTATCATCTTCGTACGAGAAAAAAACTTCGTTTAATTATTACAGTCATACTTCACGTGCCGGTAAGTTCATTTGACTATTAAATCACTGCGTTTTAATTTATTAAAATAAATAGATAATATTATGTTTTTTGTCCGATAGTTGACTGGTAGGAAATGCTATTTAAATGTATGTATGGTGCTATCCACACGACCTACAATGAGAGTAATAATATTAAGTCCTACTTACCTAGTTAGTAGTATGTGGGTGCATTAAGTTGAAGTTAAACAAAAACTTAAGTTGTGACATCTAAGTTCAGCTAACACCATTTTATGTCAGTCAGGTATTCCTTGACATTGTTATTCGAGTGGTCAAATATTGACAGTGCTACCTACCGTTATTAAATGGCAATAGTGTGAATTTCTACGCTTAGCAGTATATTAGTCACGTGAACACACAAACACATATTTTTTGTTAACATATGTCACACATCTTGTAGTGTTTAAAGAGAAATGTACCTAGTTCTTTATTTTAAAAACTGAACAAATATCGCGCGTCGGCTACTCCATTATCAACAACTCCTGTGTACAAGGTTAGTCAAATCTATGTGTCCTGGATGAAAAGTACCATGAATATTAAAGATATATTTTATTTAAAGGAAACATTTCTTTATTTTTGACAAGTTAAATTGAACTTAATAAACTGCCTAAAAATGACAAAGACATGCCTTACAAGTAAAGTTAATAGATAGCTTCTTGATAACTGTTATTATAATATTAATGACTATTTGTATGAAAAAAAAATTACGTTGGTATTATTTAATTATATTATTACCGAGTTTAGGTGTTGTGCTTTAGGATCAGAGCAATGTATGTGATGTTGTCACTATTTATTATTACTACAATTTAAATTATATATTATTTTGATTTTAAAATTTTGGATATTATTTTATTTTAATTAATGATATGGTATTAATAATGACATTTGCACACCGGCACATTTACCGGTAGAACTTAATTAATTTAAAACTGACCCCAATACTGAATTTCTGTAATACTGTAACATTTGTTATGCAAATACATGGTTTGATTTGATTTGAATTAACAGATTTCTTAATGAAGCTTGCCTTCAACCGGTTCGGAACGTAAATTATGATCAAATAAAATGAGCACGTATTTTAAAGTTTTCAAAAAAAGAATGTATTGAAGGTACCTCCTATCGTGCGTTTCTCTCCTATTGGTTTTTCGCCTAGACGCCATGATCTAAGTAAGGCATTCAGAAGTCCGGACCGTGGCCTTAATCGTTGGTAAAACAACTAAGGCCTTGTTATTACAGGGACTAGGTACTATAATATACCTACTCAGTGTATTATGATATCTTATTTAAACGTCTCGCAATTGTATAGACTATTTACATAATTATACGGCTTAGAGAACATTAGACTGACTGAAGGAAATCTTACAAAGATAAATATTAATGTTTTCATGTTTTCATAACATCTACATAAATAAAAGAATGCTTGTTGCATGAGAAAACATATTGTTTCACAGACAACGACTTCTTTAGGATCATAATATTATCATAAAGCAATACCATCGTGTCATAATACATCGGTAGCGAGTTATTTTTGTTTGTTATGGTATGTGTAGAACTGGGTAGGACTGAACGACAAACTCTGCCAGACATGCCGAATTATATTACCGCTGTGCAACAGTTTCGTAATGGTTAGCGATATAAACTTTAAAATATAGCATCTAAAATCATCAAAATAAATATTTCTTCATCTTATATAAACCCTAATTATAACTTTGACTAACAGTAACATAAATAAGATGAATAATATTGATAGGTATAGCTCCTTGAGACCATATTTTGGACAAAGGTAAAATAATTTGATTTAATAAGGATGGACGGTAGTTGTGTCTCAGTCTGTAGAATTGTATATTCCCTACATCGTAATTTAAATACATATTACGTTAAGAATTTAAGAAACTTATAATAATAACAACACTGATATATGTTACAACAAAAATATTCGTTAGGTCAGGAATAGTATCTAGGTATTTACATCTTGATAGGCTGATTTTTTATGTTAACAAAAATATTTTCACTTTAACTACTTACTATAGTTGACATACGAAAAGATTTATCGTCGCACAAACTTTTAATGGGTCGGGTTATTTACCAACTCGACACGAGACTGGACATACGTGTGTCCAGTTGGTGAAACTTAAAATTATTGTCACTTATTATTTCAGCCTCTAGACATGCCAAGATCTATACGCGTATTCACATAGTGAAACTTAAATAAAATCACTTTTATGTTTTCGCTAACTAGACACACTTAGTTTTTTTTTCAAAACAGGGTACAGTCAGGGCAATAATCGCCTCGTTTATTGAATTAGAAAAAATTAAAAGAGACGATTTCATAAATAAGCTGCCTCACTTTTTGGCTAGTAAATGTTATATTAAGCTTCTTAAATTTGAAATAAAAAATATATACTACAACAATGAAATAATTGTATGATTTATTAATATAAAGACAAGTTTTGACTACCTATAGGAAAAGCGTGAAAATATTCAATGTAATCTAAATATATTTAATAATTTAAAATCATCACTTCGAATATCACAGAAATATCAAATAAGTACATACATAATTTAACTTAGCAAATTATAATAGAATCTGCATAACTGTACTTTGTCATGAATTCGGTTAAAATGCGAACGTGGGTCCAGTTGGCGAAAACATAAAAGTTATTTTATGAAGGTTTTACTGTGTGGACACGCGTAAAAATCTTGGTATGTCCAGATGACGAAATAAAAAGTGATAATAATTTTAAGTTTCGCCAACTGAACACACGTGTGTCCAATCTCTTGTGTCGAGTTGGTGAATAACCCAATGGGTTGCTAAGGCTTGTCAATATTATATTTCAGCATTAATTAGAAAACAAATTTTAGTTTCTTTGTCTTAATCTCTGTCTATAGACTATAGTCTTACATTGGGTCACCAGGATGCATAAAGGCTTTGCCTAGTTCCACTATTAATTTTGATGCTTTGACCTTTTGACTGATTGACCACTATAGTTTAACTTTCGTCGTACTTTTTGTAATACTTTTATCGTATTATTACTAATTATTATAATCGTAGTTAAATAGTGTTTGCGAAAATAAATATTAAGTTTTTTTTTTAAACTAGCGATTTATGGCCTAAACATAGTCAATAATATCGTTAGCAGCCAATAGATAATTAGCTAAAATCACGCCGTGTTAGTTACTGACCTTATGTTGTCGTAAACGAAAGGCCTTGTTATGTTTAACCGTCCTTATACAGTGTGTAACGAAAAGGTGAAATAAAACTTTAAGGGGTTATTCTACGGCTAAATTACATCAACTTTTTCTATGGGACCAACATCAAAATCTCAAAAAAAAATTGACGTTTCCATACAAACAGATGTCAGCTGGTCGCGTTTTAGTATGGAAAAGTGTTTTTTTTGCGATTTCGATGTTGGTCCCATAGAAAAAGTTGATGTAATTTAGCCGTAGAATAACCCCTTAAAGTTTTATTTCACTTTTTTGTTACACCCTGTATACTTTAGTATGACCGTTAGTAACGGTGCTGTAAAAACGACCACTTAAGTTAATTGGTATTTCTTGTTGTACTGTCTGTATAGTGCAAAAAGTACCAAAACAACGCAAACAATGAAATATTGTAAAAAAGTGTCTACTTAAGTAAAAAATAATGTATTTTGAAATCTATTTAGAAAAATATTAAACCCGGAAATATAAAACATTACACTCCTTTTTGGGCAGTCGTATAGTAATAAGAAGATAATTCATTTTTGTGAAGCTTCGCATAAGCGAAAGGTTAATTTTACTATTTATGATTTTAATTTAACTTTTTGGTGTTTACTTGGTATCTATTTGCCTTTGATTTTTGTTGTTGTCAAGTAGAAATAGTTAGATTCTAATGGAAGTACTTACCTTGTAATAGGGAATATGCATGAAAAAAATATATTGTTTTTACTAAAAAATATATTATTTATAGGAAAATATATGAAATCATAGTGTATGTAACCTGTACCTCTATGTAAATGGACTGATTGAGGAGCTGAGCAGCGCTAATGTCGGGTGCTCAATAGATGGAAAAAGCATCAATAACATTAGCTACGCCGATGATATGGTGCTGCTCAGTCCCTCGATCAGAGGCTTACGAAAACTGGTCAAGATTTGTGAAGCGTATGCGGAGGCTCATGGGCTCAGGTATAACTCGAAAAAAAGTGAGGTGATGATTTTCAAGGCTGGCACTAAATCATACTGCATGCCAGCTGTCACGCTCGCTGGCCCCGCATTACCAAAGGTGAGCAAATTCAAATACCTGGGCCACTGGGTTACCGAAGACCTAAGTGATGATCTCGATATTGAGAGGGAGCGCAGGGCGTTGGCGGTTAGGTGCAATATGTTGGCCCGAAGGTTCGCACGGTGCACTGAGCAAGTTAAGGTTACGTTGTTTAGATCCTATTGCCAGTCTTTTTATACCTGCAGCCTGTGGACCTCATACACGCGGCGAGCCTTTGATACCCTGCGAGTGCAGTACAACAATGGGTTCAGGATGCTGATGGGGCTGCCACGATACTGTAGTGCATCAGGGATGTTCGCGGAAGCTGGCGTAGACGGATTCCATGCGATAGTGCGTAAAAGAATCGGCTCCCTGATGAGTAGGGTGCGTGGTGGTGTCAATGGCATCCTGAACACCATTGCGATAAGGGAGGATAGTGGCATGTTGAGGCACTGGGTAGTTGCGCATCTGTCGCCGGCCGCCCTGCGCCGCGGCGTGTACTAGCTGGCTCTGTTGATCCTGTGCTCATGTGCCCGTATGCGTAAAGCACATGGGCATATGAGAATAGTTTTATTAAACTTTTTTAAATTTTAAGAAAACTTACTAACATAGTTAGTAAGCAAATTGTTACTAACACCAATATGGATTGTAGTCCGAAATAAATGTTTTTAATTTAATTTAATTTAATAGTGCTAATAGTGAAAACAAAATTGATTTTAGGTAAAAAATAACTGTAATACAGTAATTAGAAATTAATTTATAAAACAACTTTTACTATGAAAAATGTATGGCGGAGGTGTAATGTGACGTCACGGTACATATCGGATCTCCTTGTCTAACACGCGACTTTAATGGGCTATAAGTCAGATACCTATTTATCAATATTTTTCGAAAATTCTTGAAGTTTTATTAATTATAATTAAGTACTATTTATTTTAAAACCAAATACAAAAACATGCATATTCCCCATTATTGTATTCAAAGCCAGTGTTTCATTAGGAAAAAAATTACTATTCGACTTCTAAAGGGGATTGCAACGAAAGTGGAAAGTTAAACGATGACACATATTGTCTTTGTTTTCTGATCACGCAAAAAGTGCGCGTACAATATTACTTAACCCACTGACAGCTGAAAAGTGAGAGTTCTTGCTTCATCTTTGCCGACCGGTTCTAGACAGACTGCCATGTGTCGTCAACATTGCCATCTTATTTCACGGGCGAGCTGCTTACGGTCAACATAACCATCAATGAAAGGTGTTCTTGATAAAATTATAACTGAGAGAAAATATTCTTAGTACAATTTCAAAAGAGAAATTTGACGGTACGTCTTCTTGAAACGGATTTATTTCTTTATTTACAATTGTATAGGTAGAAATAATATTATAATTATACTAAATACGTATTCTGTCAGCCACTCCTTTTAAGTTACACACTATACATCACTGAATTGATAAATTGTTTCGTTTTGCGTTATTTTTATATCAAATTTAATAAATATTACTTAATACGATAATTTAATACATTACGGGAATTTACGGATTAAAATTACATAAGCATACCTACACTTTCATCATAAAATGTTATAAAATAATAAAAAGTAATTTGAGTCTTAGATTATATAGAGAAAAAGATTAGATAGAGAAAAAGATTATTCAATTATTGGATCACACACTTTTATAACTCGGAATGAATTTTCCTAATCATATTTTTTACGTAAATACGAAAATGCTACGAAAATCGTGTGTCATAAATGATATTTGTGATACAAACGTTTGAGTATGAGTATGAGAATGGACTCCCTTTTCCGCACTTGGACTCAAATTCGGTCCTTTGTGCGTAGGGGTATGATGGTTACGGATATAACCAGCCTAGCTCCGCCCAGAAGCGAAGAAGTTTCCTGGGTTTTTCACAGGCTTCGCGAAGCGACCTTGGGTTGTCAAGGATTTCATTACGTTGTGATGCAACCGCCTCACATTCCAGGACTACGTGGTTGGCAGTTTCGTCTGTAGTGAGACATGCCCTACAGAGAGGGCTGTCTGTGTTACCTGTGGTGTAGAGGTGTTTGTTTAGGAGACAGTGACCGGTCACTGTGCAGACGATTATTCGCAGGTTTTGTCTTTCGAGGCTGAGTATACGTCGAGTCAATCCGAGCGTGACCTCTGGAAGAGTTAGCTTTGATTGCCTGCATGCAGTACTCAGTGCCCAACGTTTGTTTTGTTGTGATAGTGTGCGGTTTCTGATCCAGGTGCGCAGTTGGGAGTATGGTAGAGGGAGAATAGGGAGTGGCCCCTCAGTGACTATGTCCGAACCTCTCCTCGCCAACTCATCTGCGGCGTCGTTGCCTAAGGATTTACTATGACCTTTTATCCACTGCAGTGTTACCTTGTTGGCTGTAGAAATCCTTTGCAGGGATCGGTAGCATTCGTATACGAGTTTTGAGTTGCTGGTGTAGCTGTCAAGGGCTTTTAGCACTGCCATGCTGTCAGAGAGTATTCGAATGTTAAGGTCGGTAATTTCTCGTCTGGCTATGGCGTTGGCAGCTTCGTTGTTAGCTACACATTCGCATTGGAAGATGGAGCTTTGTGGGCCTAATGTCATGTTAATGTTAAGATCTAAAGAGTGTACTCCTGCGCCTGTGCCCTTCTCAGTTTTCGAGCCGTCAGTGTAAACACGGACTTCCGCGATGCCTGAGTGGTCCTTCTCAGTCTCAAATGGTTGTATCTTGTAGAGTTTTTGTGTTAAGTATTTATTAGTCTTAGTCCTGTCGATTGGTGCCATCAATAGCGGCTGGTCCGTTATTGCTTGGCTCAGGATAGATGCATGGTGGCTCCTGCAATTGCCCCATAGGCCTAGGTTTTGCAGCCTGATTGCACTCATTGCCGCTTCCTGCTGAATTAGAAGATCGAGTGGGCGCAGATCAAGCAGTATCTCCAGGGCGTCTGTGGGTGTACTTTTCATGCAGCCTGTGATCGCAGAGCAAGCCAGTCTTTGAAATCGTTGTAATTTGGTTTTTGTTGTTGTTAGTGCAAATACTAACATGACGTGTAGAAATTAATATGCGTTCTGTTGTATCTATAAGTATAACTCAACGGATCCGTGTCAATAGGGATAAATTTTGTGGTGTTGATTGTTGAAATGGCAATGTAATATTCAGTCGAATAATGAGTAATTCCATTTTAATATAGGTAAAAAAAAATCTGTCTTATTTTCTGTTCTATTATATGAAATGACAAGTCCTGTGAACTCTCGCCCATGAAAAAACAGTACAGATACAGATTAAAAAATGGCGGAAAATTATATCGAACAAATCATATGACATTTCTACTATAATAGGGTATGTGCTCCATGTTACAACGGTTGAATTATTTTACGATCGTATTTTTTGTCCCTAAGCTAAGTTTATACAGGGTGAAGACGATCATAAACAAAGTTTGTACTAGTCAGGGTTACATTGCAAAGGGGTGTCAAATCTTTAGGAGTGGCTCAGAATCAGTAACTTAATCAAACTATGCAAATAACAAAACATTTTTTTGTTCACATTTAATAATTTCTATCCGCTATTAAAAATCGTACGCGTGAATAATTTAACTCATTTATGAAAAAAATGCACCGTATGTGCACTGTGCAAGGTCCTTGTTGGCTCGCCGTACCTACGCCTCAGGTGAATGACCGCGCGGCATTCGTTATCTCTCTATTGACTTTATTTTCGGATACTTTAATGTTTTTTTTTTCGTAACGTACGATTATTAAAAATAATACCGATTATGACGGTTCTTTATATTGTTTCTTTAGATATTATTTTTTAAATTTGGCACCCTTTTGTAATTTTACCCTGTATACAAGCTACTTTTACTATTTGAAAACATTAAAATCGCGAAAAAAAATTCCTTGATTCATGATTTTGTATGAAGCATCTATGCTTCATACAAAATCGTCGATTTAAACAGTTATTTTGTATGGAGCATCAAATATTTTTGTTTATTTATTGTCGTATGACAATCTCCATCGTGTATATTATGGATTTTTTTTTAAAAAAATTGGCAATTTTGATTTTTTTGTTCTGATAAATAAAAAGATCTCTCAACCCGATTTGGTTGGAAGAGTAAAAAAAAAAAACAAAATATCTGGGTTCCGCGATGCAACATATTTTGTCCCTATAGCAATTTACGAGTAGGCATGTTTTAAGTTTTAAGAACAATTAAATTATTCAAATTTCTTAATTTTGTATCGGAATGTGTTATCTGTGTTGTTTAAAAACACACACATCGATTTGAGAACCTCTTTTCTGAACTCGGTTGATAATGTGTTAGCAGCTTAACCTTTGATACGAATATAACACCTAAACTCATGTAGGTAATACTCATACTATAGCAATAAACTGTTACGAAATTGTCTACGAGTTTATAGCGAATCACTTTTAGCCATCAAAGAAAATTGTACCTTAAACATTTTTAATAAAGATGAAAGCGATTAAACTGTTTTTATAGAGCATTTTACTACCACCAAGGTTGTGGGGATTTCAGTTTTTATGACGAACGACCTTTTCGTCATTAGTATTCTAACTAAGATCGATACAGAACTACTATTAGTCGGCAAAAAAGTCAATAAACTTTGAATTAATTACAAATCTTGCTTTGAAACTGGTTCCAATTCTGGATTTTAAAAAATCCATTATAGCTATTGACATTTTTAAATGGTGAGAAAAATTTGAAAAAAAAAAATCGTTCGAACTATGACGCAAAACGGATGACTTACCAAACCGAAGTTTGTTGACGGAGAATGTGTTGATTGAGCATGTTATATTTTTGAACTCGAGCTGCACTGTGTTCCTGGGCAGCAGCGGCACTATGTTGTTGTTGCCAGTATCGTCAAAATCACTTGGCGCCATATTCGACGCCGGTTCACAGTCGCTTCACTTCGACGCAGCTTCACTTCGAATTACTTCGACGGTTCACTTTTCCATGCGCTTCAGTCAACAATCCCACCCAAACTGATCGTCGGCTTATCATGCGCGGCAGTGAATAACGAAGAAGAATCTTCTAGTTATAAACTTATCGAGTTCCTGTCAGTAATAATCCACTCGACGCGTCCCTGGAACCAAAATTATCATCAGTTTGTAAACACATGTCACGTATTAGATAACTAATTAACAATTACTAAACTCTTATCAGTACATTAGACTATTGCAAAAATATTTTATAACATTCATTAAGGTCAAAATTTAACTAGCATTTTATCGTAATTAGGAAGTGTTGTTAATAAAATATTACTGGTATTTTATCAAATAAGTTTATTTATTTATCATAATCCTATTGTTTTCACTTATTAAAATTGTTGATTATAACGATAGAACAAAACAATAATATTCAAAATGTTGTACTGGTCAATTAAACCTCTAAATAACCTTAATATTTTTTATCAAAGCAGGAAAAGGAATTGTAACAATGGAAAAAAACAATGACCATAATAATTCAAACAACATATTATATAGTTCTTTAACATTACTCAGTTTAGGCTTATCAGTCACAGTCACAGTCACAGTAGTTTCCGTAAACAAAATAATGTAACATTAGAACTGTCTGAGTACTCTGGGTCGATGTGAGTCAACCTTTAGCTGTAACTACAAGCGATCATATTTTTGTAATTAAAATTGTATGCAGCTTTGTACCTACATTGTCAACTAGCAACGTTTTTAGACATGGTTAAAATAGATACACGTAATATTCTAAATATATTTATGTCTTTTATAATTTTGTATTCTATTATAGACAATAAAGAATAGAAAATAAGTAAATAATCATTCTTATGAATTTTAAAATAACACTAATGATTTTGGTTATGGTCTCGAAATAAGAAATTAACTTGTGTTACGTTACGAAATAACTACCAGGCAACGATTTTTTGATTATACCTAGAACACCTAGATCCAACCATCCAAGTCTATTGAGACAAAAAAAATATTCTAATATGACCCGACCAAGAATTTATTTAACACGGGGCCTAAGCTGGAAATGTTTGTTATGTTTCAATTATTGTTTTTATGATGCCATAAGATTGCAGCACTGGTATTTAGGCAAGGCAACTTTGATGTCTTAAAGCAGTAATTACTCAAACTTTCTTTTATTTTTTCTGTATAGACTTTGATGTATTATATAACACTTCTATGTACTCATCAGTCAGTACCTACGCCAATCAGTACCTACTTAACAACGTATACGCAAAAAAGTAATATAAAACTACAACATTCGTTTTTTAAAATTTGTCATCAAATAGTACATTTAAGCATATAAGGTGTTTTTAGTTTAGTAATCACCTTTAATACCCTTTGTTTTGTACCCTACTCGATAAGTAAGAAAGTATATGAAAAGTAAGTAGGTACTGCACGACCGTCTGGTGTAGCGGTTCGCGCTCTGGACTACAAAGCCAGCGGTTGCGGCTTCAAATCTAGCGAGGGGCAGGGGCAATCATGGATGTTTATAAAAATGTTTAAGTATGTTTATCCGTTATCTAGTCACCTTAATATTATACAAGCTTTGCTTAGTTTGGGGCTAGATCATTGGTGTGATTGTGAAAACAATTAACTATTTAATTACGAGTACGAGTATTTTAACAAGCGAAACTTGAATACTCGGCTTCTGATTACAGAATTACCTAGGTGCGTGCGTTTCGCCTTGATGATAGTATGTTACGAATATAACTATTAGCAAATGGAAATTAGTTTACAATGTCAATAGCAATGTCAGCCATTGTGATTGAAATGCTAGTGCTCCTAACTGGGTCATACGGCTAACGAACCTTATATTCTGACTTTACACAGCCGCTTGCGCAATCACAAAGCACGTAATGCTGGCGATGCTAACATTGCATTTATTTTGATCCTCATGTATTATCATGTATCGTGTTCAGGATAGTAGCTCAAAAGATTTTTGTTACAAAGATTCATTGATCGATCGCAAAGATCACAGAAAAACAGATACTTAACAGAAAAAGTCTCCGTCAGATCTGTGTAATACCAAAATAAGAGGCTTTTTAGCCTTAAAATTGCGGCCAACGAACTCGAAATGACCTGTCGAGTAGGTACTTAATTATTACTCGTTCTAGTTGTTAACCTACAAATAAGGTGTTTGTTTTTTTGTTTGTTTGTTTGTTACTAACAACTGTAAAAATACTAAAGTTATTTGTTTGCCTCCAACCTAAAACAGTGTTCTTGTTTAGCATGACGAAAATATTATGATTTTGTTAATTGTGTTCAAATGGCCAACCATACCTAATAATATCACAATAATTGCTTTAAATTGTGTGAAAACCAAGCATGTCAAATTTTTTATACTTAATATGACGTAACGTAAAAAACTACTTCCATTCTGTCGGCTAACTGCAATGTGGTATTTTTACAACTAATTATTGCACAATTACATTATTTGGATCCCACTGAAACGTGTTGCCGCGGCAATCGATCAAAGGAAAAGCCTTTCGACGGACTCATACGTCTTAAATTCATAGTTATGACACCCACGGTACTAACCAATCTAATAAAAATCGTATTTTATATTTTGTATGTTAGTTCATATGCATGGATTGTATTTATTTAGCTAGTTAAGTGTCAGCAATGAAAGGCTAAAGAAGAAATTTGATTAATTTATCTACGACTTAAATGCGGTCATTAAAAATTGAAACAATACTTTAGTTAAATACAAAGGGCTTATTAGAAACTATTGCAACGACAACGCTGCTTCTTACAGCGTTCTCTTTTCATAGAAATAACCACGTGATAAATTCATTCTAAGTTTTGCTCAGTAGTTATGTAGGTAGGGTATTTACTAGGAATATATAATTGGAAACTAATGAATGATCAATTTATTAGGTACTACTTATGTCGCGTTTGATTAATACATAAGCAGGCAATTGAGTGCAGACTGCGCTTGTTGCGAATCAATTGGCATCAAACGATTTTATGGTTTAATGGAACCTTGTACCAAGTGATTTGTTTATACCTAAACTAGCAACAGACAAGTTTGTTTGTGTAGATTTCTGAACACATATACACATAAATTCACTTCTTCTCTTCAATTAATACATTTATTAGTTTCATGAAGGAGCTTTGATTTTAAAAAACGTCTAAAGTGCAAGTAATTTATATTAAATTATCGCTTTACTTAAGATAGGTATAAAATTTACGTTTAAAAAATATATAAATATGCGCCAGGCAACACACACAATAATTGTCATATTCTTGAAGTAAGGAATAAAAATCCTTGCGTTATGAAGTTATGAGGTACCTACCTTGCAATGATTTTGCCAAGGGCGTCTCCTAGACTCGAGACAATTCTGAAACGTTCGTTTTTTGAATTGATCCAAGTCGGAAACCGAACGCGGGACCTTTTGCGTTCGAGGTAGAACACAGCGTCACTGTGCCAATATGGTCGTCAATAGCGTAGTTCGAAAGGCACTAAGAAAGAAAATCTTGGAGTAAGAACGATTTTCTAACTACAAATTCTAGGCAGCCGAAACCGCCGGCACAGGCTAGTAAAAATAACTGATTGACTGAATATTTACACAACTCGTGTATGAAAAAACATGTATATTATTACGCTAATTGAAGTTCTTTCAGAGGTCAAAGGATATCCAGTGGTGTAATAAACGCGCAGTTACTTTTGATTGGCGGATTGAACTGGGCCCGCTCATTCTGCCTGCCGTAGAAAACGATCTTCCGCCGATATATTGCAGGATGCTAAACACCGAGATTGATGCACATTCAATTATGTATTATAACAGAATTTAAAATTGATTACGTAATATTTTATTTGTTTGCGTTTCATTTTTTAGTTTTGAATCTAGAAGTAGATTCATGAAAATGATCTATTTTTCATCTAATACCTAATACACCTAAAGTACTCATTTACAATACTGAAAATAAGGGAAAACCGACGTATATGACAGATCAACGTCAATTCTATTTGATTTCAGTTTTTCCGTGCTTCTTCCGGCAGTGGGGTTATTTTGTTTTTAATAAACTATAATAAATACATTGTTCCAACAATCACCTAGCCCCAAACTAAACAAAGTATGTACTATGGCGACTAGATACATTTATAAATATCAATGGGGTGGACTTGACAAATGCACGTGCTCATCACATATTTAAGGTACCTTTGCTTTTTGGGCTATTTGAACCCGAAACCACCTGGTTTGGTAGTCCGGAGTGCATATAGGCATATTTCAAGTAATCTAAGTAGTACCCTTACAGAGTACCTTTAAGTAAGGTAGGTCTTTCGAGTAACGCCTAGAAACACTAAATAAATATATAAATATTTCACAACATCACATACATTGTTCTGATCCTATGATAAGTAGCTTAAGCACTTGTGTTATAGAAATCAGAAACAACGACGGTACCACAACACCCAGACCCGAGACAATATAGAAAAGTTATTTTTCTACATTGACCGACCAGAAACCGAACCGGGGACCTTAGAGATAGCGAAACCAAGTCCGGTCTGCTCGCCTCTCGGCTACGGAGGTCATCAAAAAATATCGCCAGATTGAGTCCTAATGCCTCATACGCATTAGCACGTCCCGTCGAAGTCCCAAACCCTTCGATTCAGTATTACCCTTTATTTTATAATATTATAGTATCTTAAAAAACAGCAAAAAGTTTTTCGAACCAGTACCTATTTCCTTAAAAAATGATAACAAGTACACTTATAACCAAATGAAAATAACATATTCGCAAAATGAACCAACAGTTGAATTTTTTGTAGTATGCAATTAAGATACAAAAATAAATGACGTCTATCCATCAAAAGGGTAAATGGCCTTAGTAAAATCGTTTTTACCTAAAGTTTTTTCTTTTAAAACGAGCAAATAAAAGCGTTGCAATAAAATGTATCGTCTGCTTATTATGACTGGCATAAATATTGTACTTTAGACTCATTACGAAATAACTATGGTTTCAATTTAGGGCGGTTTCATATTCACAAAGCCTTAATATCGAAGTGCATGTTTTGTAAACATATGCCGTTTGAAAGCTAAACCGTAAGTGGATAAACATAATAAACATAAACATAATATATTTCTGTGACAAACCGAATACCGCGCGGGCGGAGGCCAAAACCGCCGCCAATCGCTAGTGAGAAACGTTTCAAAATCCCTTTACTTGTTTACACATGTTTTGCAAGATAAACTAAAGATCTTATATTGCAAATTCACTTTTGCTGATTTGTGTATTTAAACATTTCGCAGCTACCAAAGTGGGTAAACAGAACACCGGTAATATTCGACTTTGCAGTTGTAAATAAACTTAAGTAATTTAACAAGATATTAACAAATCAATAAGTGTAAATAGATTAATTAAAATGATATTAATATGCATATGCTAGGTACGTCGATCATAGCGCACAGTACATGTATTATTTATGTACGTACCTACATACGCACTTGTATTTTCACTGGCATGTAATTCTATTCAATTATATTAGCCCTTGAAAACATTGATTCTCACATTGAAGCCATGCGAATTGATTGTTATTTGATTCTATCTACTAATATCGTTAATTTCCAATCGTTTATGTTCTTAAAATTAGAAATTAATTTTATAAACTATGGATCTTTATAATACAAGTATAAGTTATAATAACAGTGTATACTCATATCTAAAATTACTACGGTGAAATGTATCATGAAATAAATTGTGGAATAAACAACCGAACTATTCTAAAACAATAATCAGAATGAACAATTTAACAATTGAACATTAAATTTTACAAAATCATTTTCGGAATTGATCTTAGAGCCGGCGTCAGCTATACATATCTTGAGTTCTTGCATAACCGTAACATCGAGTGCTTACTTACATAAAATGGCATAGTCACACCGAACACTTTCTAAATCTACCATTTGAAATAATTGTAAAATAATTCTCTTTCAATTCTTCTTCAAATCTTTAAATAATTGTGTTGGCTAAAATAATAGTTAAAAAATCAGAACAAATTAACCGAAGACGTACAATAACAGAGTAAATAGAACTACCTATGGTCTTAGAAAGTTTGTGCCACAGATGCTTTTGAGGGTAGCACGTGATTTGTTAAATTTGTTACATGACTGCAGGAAACTGTGTTTTTTAATAAATTAACATTTATTTGGTTTAAATATAAACTTCATGTTAACAATATCACTTTAACAATAATTTTCCCGTTGCAACTTTATTTTTAACTAATAAACTTATAAAAATGACTATAAATATCACTTACTTAATTTATACAGTAATCACTACTCGTTATATTTAAACTTAAAATAGGCGTATACAAAATGTTGTAACAACCGCGCGCGAATCAAAAGTCGGAATATACGGAAATAGAAAGTTCGACACGCGTGTTCGCTCCGCGACCGACAGAGTGGCACTAGCTAGTGAAGTATTCCGAATCGATGCGATTGAGTACTTTGAAAGCCCATTCATAACAACTGATACGGTTTTAATTGCAATCTGCGATGTATTGTACTGGACATCATTGATAACAAAAATAAAAATATTATGTAGGTTCGTTTTGACATAATTTGTTGAGTACTTTTAAACTCCTAAATTACGTGCGGATACTTCTAGATATGATTCTGCTGCGCAAATACAATAATGTATGTATAGACGGGATGTATGTTGTATTTTAGCAAAAAATATATCCTAAAAGCATCATTACACCTGGTACATAAACTTTTATTATAATCGTTAATATAATTAGCATCTTATATAAAACAAAGTCGGGTTAGTTACACCATTTATAAGTCAAGAGTGGCTGGACCGATTTTAATGATCTTTGATTTGTTGCAATTGTCTCCGTCCCCAAATAGCAGAATAACAAAAAAATCACGAAAAAATTAGTATTTATTTAGAATCTTAAAATGTGGAACGATTTTGAAGTTGCTCTGATAGTAAAAGTTTTTGCTATATGAGCAGCGAATCACTCGGTTTTAACGAGTATTGTGTTTGTATACCCTATAAATAATGGTGAATATACGGATGTAACGTGAATGCAAGATCTAGACAACGACGATTGTTAAAGATCATTCATCTACAAAACCCATTTGGGCTCATGCACAAAGCGTGACCCAAGTAAAAAATGGTAGGGTCATAAACTGGTTTAGTTAAGAATTTGTTTTAGGGTTGTGACTTTCAAGTTAATGAATACAATAAAAGTAGTAAATATCTAAGTACTTAAATATTGAGAATAATTAAATATAATGATAAAATAACTTTTTTATCATTCATATTATGTACCACTACACTATGTAGTAATATTTCAGAACATAGAGAGAACAAAACCGATATAATTGTTATGTGTTGCCGTGTTGCGTACAATGTTTTATTATTACCATGGATTGGAATCTACTCGTACTATAATCTTTTTTCGTATTGTTGGTAATAGCGCTGCGCATCTGTTTCATATTTCACGCTCCATATCTTAATTTAGAAGCAACCCTATTAGTAGGGACGGTTTCTTTCATTCGTCCCCATTATGTTGAAAATAATAACATTTTTGTACGGATGTTGTAGGTAGTTTAAGATTTTTTTTTTCAAAATTGCAGTGGTTTGAGGTTTTGTTAATGAACAATCCATTAACAGTTTAAGTGGAATTAAATAATATTTATTTTATCTTTATTGCAAAGCAAAGGTTAAAAAGAGGACTTAATGCTTTAAGCATTTTCTACCAGTACATTGAGGTAATGCAAATATGGTTATAAAAGTAAATACACATAAGATATATTATATTTCATATAAATACTAAACACATATTTATATATTTACACATTCATAAATAATACGTGAAAGTCGAACATTGGTGAGAGTTAAAAATAAAACCGGCCAAGTGCGTGTCGGGCCACGTGCAATGTGGGTTCTATAGTTGCCCGTCACAATACGCAGTATTTTATACCTGTTTTACATAATAAACGACTTTTTAAGTAATCTACTTCTCCATATACATTATATGAGTTCATTCTGTAACTTGTAAAGCTTACCTAGCTTGTGGTGTGACTAAGTGCAATACAGCAATGTCTTCAGGATGCTGATGGGATTCCCCAGATACGCTTCCATACTTCCAACCGGCCAATCTGGAAGTCATTGGGGAATTCCTAGGATCAGCAGGTGACGTCCTATAGCTGAAATAATGATAATGATGGTAGCTAAAACAGTAAAGGAATCACATAAGTATCTGGATTTATTGGGGGGGGGGGGGATTAGGAATTGGTATCCTAGTAATTAAAAAGTTTGTCAAGTAAAGCTTGAGATAATCAATAAAGAAAAGGACAAGAGCTTGGACTAGCAGGGTCTTCATGTGAGGTGCGATAAAGTTTTTAAACTTGTATAGAATAGAGCGCACAACGTTTCAGTTGCTTTTTTTGCTGACTTCAACAATCTACTTACTCCAGCAAAGAGTGTTGTCTATTATATTAACCTGAGGATCAAAACACTGTTACTATACCCAAATACCAAATTTACGTGACCATTTGGCAACGTTGGGTATTCAGAGCTAGCAGTATTAAGGCTCTAACTATCCAGTTTCAACAATTTTTGGCTCTCTTTAATGACTCTCATGCTTAAGTCATAAGCAATTTATTTCAGTAACAAAGTACATTATGTAGGAAAACATGAAAATAACAACATTAAACATTAAAAATACGTATTACATTATTACAGTCACATTATTATAAAATATATCGGGTCAGATTAAACATTAAAATATAATTGATTAAATTAAACATTCAAAACATACTCACTATATCATCACAATTGGACTACTATTTATGTCAATGTCGTAATTTTAATTTAAACATTATTAACATAATCCTGTACACTATAAAAACAGTATTCCAATAGATAAACCCTCAGTCTGTTTCTAAATACATTCGGATTAGTTTCACTTTTAAGATCTTTCTTACACGACACTATGTCTAGCTATCCTTAGTTTTGGCTGTATTATATTCGATAAGTCTTTTCTTCTAGTCACGTGGCGCTTTATCCTTTCTTCTGTGGTCTCATATCTGTCTGGGTGCTTAACAAAGTCTGTGAGAAGAACTAGGATATATAGACATGGGACTGGGATTTTTTGTTTTTGTAAATGTTCTCGGCATGATTATGCTAATCATTGTTCTTACAGCTCTCTTCTGAGTTTATTGTAAACGCCGTTTTACAATTGTATTAATAGTTGTTTTCCCAGAATTTTATACTATATCTGAGACGAGACTCTACCAGTGCGTAATATACTATTTTTAGTTGCGTCATTGTTAACTCCTCCCTTAAACTTCGCAGAGCATAGTATGCAGAAGAAATTTTGTTTTCTATTTGTTTTACTTCTTCCTTCCAGTTTATGCAGCATCTGTATAAACTCCCAAAAATTTGACTGAATCTACAAATGCAATTCGTTCATGACTTAATTTAATGTCAAGGGTGTCTTTAGTCCTGGTAGTGGGTTTAAAAAGGATGGCTCCGGTCTTTTCTGCCTTTTTCTCGACTGACAAAGCCATCCACACACCAACTGTTATCCAGAGCGCAGGAGGTACTTTAACGGAGCATGTACGTCGTACAATTTTAGAAGAATATATTTTTTGTAACAGAGAAACCTTGTCTTGAAACTGTAGGTGTTATATACTGGAGTCGAATCAATGGCATTGTCTTGCTGTGTTTTTTTTTTCATTTATTTGATCAAAAAAAATGAGAACGTGATGTGCATGAGAAAAGATTAAGAGTTGGCAAACAACAGTGATGAGTGTGATTCATACAATACAAAACAATTATGTGTCTTTTAGTCATAAATATGATTATTGTAATTTAAAATTCGTCATTGTAATTACTATGACAGGCACGATATTTCTGCACTGTCCCGCATATTTTACTTTATTAAAACCATCTAAGTGTGTGGTACACGCACATAACAGGGTTTCGTAGTCTTATATGATGGAGCCGAAAAGTTTGCATAATCTACATTTTTCTCAATCTATATTGAACTCCACTTGTTTAACTTTAAGTTGAAAATTGTCCAAAAAAAATTGACATTTTGAGGCAGGTTGATAAGCTGCTTTTGACTAAGTATACGTGTTTAAAACAAACCAATATTTAGTTTTTAAAGCTCATACACTTGTTTTTTTAAATAAGTACTCGTATTTGCCTCACGGTTTGCCACACGGTATGCGGTTACTGTTTTGTTTTTCTAATTTAGGTACATTTTGACGTTGGTTAAATATACTTGTACATAATTTTTGTCTGTACCTTCTTTCTTACTAATGTAGTATTATTTTTGTTTCGTGTAAGCTTGTTTGTCGTGTACTCTTATTCACAAAATGTAAAAAAATATATTTCTTAGTACTTAAGTGAATTTGTATTTTTATGAGAAATTAATTATAGTTCTTTAATCATAAGTAAACCGTTAAATTAATTTCTCCGTTATGGGTTAACGAGTACCACTATCTAAAAATAAGTTAGCTTCTACTATTATCTGTCGTAAAGGGACAAATAACCGACAGTGTTAAAAAGCGACCTAACATTTTTATATCATTTAACTGTACTCCATAGTCCACACCACTGATAGGCTGCTAGCTGAACATACAGACGGCCTGACCGCCTGACATTACTATAAGAGCAACTCCCGATTTATTACAAATCCTAAAATTTGTTTTGACGTCTTTACATTATTATTATCCTATTTAAATATCGTATAACAGAGGTACCTTAATAGACAATAAAGTAAAAAAAAATCTTATAAACCATTAGTGTTTTTTTTGGTAAATTGGGTTCAATTTTGAGTCAGGTCAATGTAAAAATTAACTTTTCTATGTTGTCTCGGGTTTGGGTGTCGTGGTACCATCGTTGTTTCTGATTTCTATAACACAAGTGTTTTAGCTACTTACCTTAGGATTAGAGCAATGTATGTGATATTGTCTAATAAAATAAAAAACATTAATACAAAACTTGTTATGGCACGGTCTAGGCTGATTGATTTCTAAGTAGTTATAGTCAGCATAATCGTTTTTGCAGTTGATAAGATGAGTTAATAGATGAGTGCTGGGATTCGAACCCAGGACCTCTGGGCTGGCGTTTTGAGAATTGCACCACGGAGGTAGTAGGTACTTATGCACTTAAGATGAATAAAAAAAAGCTTGTAGACTAGATTCGATTTTGTACCAAAGTTACCCTCAAAGGGCGAAAGTGGTTTACTTTAGCCCTTAGAACGCAACTTTGGCCCATACAAAAACCATTGTTATTGAATGGAAATCTAAATTTTTTACATGGGGATAATACATACCTAAGGACGATACATTAAGTTATAAATGGAAAAAAGCAGCCTAGATGAAGTTACCGGTCTGAGGCGAACTTATCCTCTAGCTAGGGCTTAAGTAACCCGACTTTAATGTTTCTAAAATCTGTTTAATTCAACGTAGGTATTTAGTTGATTTCAATTTATTTTATTTATGTCAACATCAAGTACAGCCCTTTTTGTGATTTTCCTTTGGTGGTATTGTCCTTATGATAAATGAATGGTTTTAATATATTATTTATGAAGATAAACTTAAATCACCATGACCTGCTTAAGCATATTATGGGAATTATACTGGATACGGTGTTAAGCCTATTTCAGCTAAAGACGTTTCAAATCTGTACGAAATACCTAATGCAGTAAAAGGCAAGAGAAGAAAGCAAACGCTAAAGAAGACAGCGTTCAAATGAAATTTAATAAAACATATCTAACCTCACAACGAGGATTTCTCTTTGTCACAGTTGCAGGCATGTTTGTAATGTATTATGCAGCCGGCATAGGGATGTAACGGATATCCGTAACCGTACACAGTACCTACAGTAAGTAATATTAGGGTATCTGAAATTTCAATCAAAACATCCTTGTCAAACAACCTACCTATAATTCACCAGTGATATTTTAAAGAGGACGTGTAATTACGTCCTGTGCGTTAACTAAATAGGTACTTGTAAAAATCATATTTAGTAATTATGGTATGTTGCCAAGCAAAGCCGCACACTGTTTGTATTATGAACTTTGTTTTGAGTTAGGTATGTTAGTGTGCAAGCAAAAGTTTCAATATTTTATTTTTATATGACTAGAACCTGAGTTAAACTACAGTGTGAACGCTGTATGCGTAAGAACAGCGTGCTATGGAAAGGGCTATGCTGTGTGTATTGCGAGATCGAATGAAAAGAACAGAAATGAGGAGATCTGTAAACGAACAAAAGTCGCTGACATAGCTTAACGGATTAGCAAGTTAAAGCAGCAGTCAGTTCAACGTTCTATGTGCAATACATAGTACTTAGAAGGCCACGTACCGGCAAGCGCAGTGTAGGACGTCCACCCACAGGGTGGACAGACGACCTGGTAAAGGATGTTGGAAGCCGCTGGATGAGGCCGCTTCCAACCGATCAATCTGGAAGTCAATGGAGGAGGTCTATGTTTAGCAGTGGACGTCCTATGGCTGAAATATTGATAATAAGAAACTGAGTTTGAACATACCATAACCTATTAATTATACGGTTTTGTACGATGCAGCAAGTCGTGACTGACGATCAGTGGCCATGCGAGTTGCAGCGATCAGTAGTCACAGGTCGCCGTCTATAGCATGAAATTGACAAATAGCGACGGCACCCGTTACTATACCCACCCTTAATAAGATGGATAAAAAGAGCCAACGGTTGCTCGTGGTCGCTAGTTGTCTGCATACTGCACTGTGTTTTATGGCTGGAGGTCGCCGGGAGTCGGCGCGCGTCGACCGCATTAGCGCTGCGCAAGCCCCTGACATGCGGCTATAACCGCAGTTTAAAAAAAACATACAGTTTGCAGTTTAAAAAAAACAGTTTAATTTAACTTATTGTTTAATTAAATTGAAAAATTTTCCGGAAAGACCGGATAGCCAAAATATTGTCGCCAAAAGAAGATTCACTGCCCTTGCCGAACACTTTTACAGATTGTCCTTCCATTATCAAGTGATCTTCATTCCGGATTCGAAACCTTTCTATCTCAGAGGCCACGCTACGCGTACTGCTCATTTAACTCCAGGTTGCTTTTGCTGTGCTAATTAAGAGCGAATCAGTTACGACATATAAACCGTTATATGTCGTAACCGATTCGCTCTCAATTATTCGTATCCATATCCCATTTTTAACCGAATCCTCGCATGTACGAGTATAACAACCTTGGTCAGACCAAGGCAGTCAGTTCAGTCGCTCCTGCAACTGAAATGCAAACAAGGCAGGATAGTACCGCAATATCCGTGTTTCATTTAACTTGTTTTAACTTAGGTTAGGTTAATTGTTTCCAATTTTTGTTTTTAATTTGTAATTCAATTTATTTTATTCGTTTTGACATTGACATTTTACATTTTCCACAATTAGACTTCAATTTATTTTATTTAATATTTGCATGCTATTTGTAAATGGCTGAAAAAGCTGAACGTTATACCGCAATTCCATCCACAATGTACCCTTTTTCATATGCAAATAAATTTCATTTCATTTCATTTCATTTCATTTCATTTCATTTCATTTCATTTCTTATTTTTAGGACTAAATAGTAACAATGTTTTACACTTTAGCAATTTAATGCTACAACAGTAGCTAGGTTATTTTACAGGACACGGCCCTCTATTGCTTTTCGTACATATAATTTGTAAAACAAAAGAATGAATGATAAAAATTATCCAATTAAATGATCACTACGGTCATAGAGGGCTACAATATTACCTACAACAACAGTTACAAAGCCAAGTGGTGTATGAATAGTGTTTCCACTTGAGGTGATGATATTTAATTAGTAGGCAAGTTTAACAGTAAAATAAAAAATATAAGAGACTTAAATTGTGTTGCTTGGAATATGATAGTAAATTTAAGGGGCGTAGCCGTTATTTTATGTTTAGTAGGCCGTTATAATGAGTATAGAAGCTGGCAGTAACAATAACACCCGTTATATCTTTGCTTGTAATTCAGGTTAAACTACGATTATGTATTGTTATAGTTTTTTTAAATCTATAGAAACGGATAATTGAATGACACATTTAATCTCGGATCCGAATTAAGCACACAATTTTAATTCAGTAGGTAATATAGCAATATGCATTTAAACTTTATTAACAAAAAAAAGATCTTAAATGGGTTGAAATATGTTTATTATTTGAGTGTATTATTTTTTTCGAAACAATTAAGCATGCATTAACTTGACATGTATTAACTTTTATGTACTTTATTTGTAGGTCCTAAACTTTATGAAAGCAATATTTTTCTTTTAAGTAAGTTGGCAAAAAGTACACTTGTAAATAAAACTCAAAGATTATTTAACTTCAGTCTTGCTCGTTGGCGGAAAAGAGGGCTCGCCGAATTTGTGCCCAACTTTTAAAACCGGAACTTTCTAGCTTGCACTCAAGTAATTTACGAGATAAAGTTATGATTTACGGATGTAAATGAAATTATTATTTGAATACTAAAGGGCTGGGTATTAAATTTTAATATTTGCTTTGTTATCTGCAAAGTATAGTGGGGAATATTAAATATTAATTTCGGTATTACACTCGATGCGCTTACTCGTGAAATTGACAAAACTTAAGTTTGTTATTTGACTGAATCATAGTTTAAAGTTATACATTAAATTATAAACAATCCTAAGATGGCATTTTTCCTTTGGTGTATAGGTATAAGAGCATGGTTTTACAGGTCTCCGGACTGCATACAATTTCCTACTAATTCACAATTTATTTGTAACCTTTTAGTTTGCTTTTATTCAGTATGTTTTTTAATTTTATTATTTTAACAATTTGTCATCGAAAAGTACATTTAAGCATATAAGGTGCGCATGTTTTGGTAATCGCATTTTAAACCCTGTTTTGATACCCCCTTCGATAAGTTTGGAAGTTTAGTTTTCAGGCCGCACTATATTGAGTTATAAAATTTGCCTTATGGATTTTATCATGACATCACATATACTATAAGGTGTAACAGAATAAATGCACATCATCCTAAGGGATGATTCTAGAGTGCTCAAATACAACAACTTTTTGTATGGGCCAACAAAGAAATCGCAAAAAAAACATTTCTCTATACAAATCGTAACGTAACAGCTGATTTAGTATGAAGATGAAGTCTTTTAAGGACTTCAATGTTGGTCCCATACAAAAAGTTGTTGTATGGGACCAACAACAGTGTTGAGCACTAGAATCCGCCTCTAAGAGGATGTGCATTAATTATACATGGGGCACACTAAAAGTTTTGCACTTCTAGCTAATCGGAACTATTTGAATTTCAAATGTTATATTTTTTTAAACGTTGCAATCTTCTTAGTGATAAAAAAAACAATTGGCGGGAAATGATTTTTATCACACATCAAAATTCTACGTACGCAACGAAAATGGAATTAAGTCGAAACGATTTTAGAGCCATGATTTTTTATGATTTTAAAAGTTCTTTCTTTCTGCAAGACTGTGCCGCTCGTCTTTAAAATGCTTTTGGGAGAGAAGCACCTTGTTTGAGCACCGTGAGGCGATGGTTTGCTGAATTTGAGAGAGGTCGAGTTTCTTTACATGACGAATTTCGTGAAGGGCGGCCTTTAACTGTCGTCAACGAAAATAATGTGGCTACTGTTAAGCGGATAATTTAAGAAAACCCACGGATTACCTATGAGACAATTCAAGAACTATTGGGGATTGGTATGAGCCAAATTCTGATAATTTTACACGAAGAATTGAAAGTTCGGAAACTTTGCTGTCGTTGGATCCCTCATGAACTGACAGCGGAGCAGAAGCGATCTCGCGTGGAATAGTGCTCACAGATGCTACTGAAGTACGACCACGGACATTCTAATGCTGTTTATGACATTGTCACAGGAGACGAAACGTGGATTTATTGTTTTGAACCCAAAAAAAAACAGCAATCTTGTGAATGGGTGTTCGAAAATGAGAACAGGCCAACAAAAGTGAGGCAGGCGAGAAACGTTGGTAAAAAAATGATCGCGTTTTTTTTTTCAGCTACGGGTCCCATCTGTACAATCCCATTTGAAAAAGTTCACGAAAGACGACCGAAAAGCCGCGTTCTCCTATATCATGACAACGCTTCTTCACACTTAGCTTCCGAAAAAGTACAACTCGTCACCCATCCTGCGCATAGCCCCGACCTAGCACCCTGTGATTTCTGTATTTTCCCCAAAATCAAAGATTTGATGAGAGGTTTTACTTTTACCAACTCCGAAGAGGCAGTGATAGCGTTCAATCAGCACTTAGAAAAACTGCCTTCAGATCTGTGGTCCTACTGTTTTAAAAAATGGTTTGATCGCATGAAAAAATGTTTGAAAATGTAAAGGAGAGTATTTTGAAAAACAATAAACATAATATTTTGGTTATAACATGTTGTTTTTTTAGGTTACGCAAAACTTATAGTGTGACCTACGTATTACATCGTGTATAGACTATGTCACCTAGGAGAACTAAAAGATTCTAACGATACCTCACACATCAAAATCGGTTAAGGCGTATACCTTGTCGTTAAAGTGGAATAAAAAATCTCACACGCATACATACATACATTAACCCTGAAAACACAACACTCCTTTATGGGCAGTCTAAGCCTCGGACCATGCATTTGTAGAGGAGCAGCATAATTAAGTTTTATTATAATTGTCCCCTATCTTAAGAAAAAACACTTTGCTTGTGTAAATTAAATTATTTAAAATGCATACGATGAACTTTAGTACACTATGATAGCCAAACGATAACCTTATAATAGATATGATTGATGCTAATTGACGTAAAATGTGTGAGAATTTGATGATAATCGTATTATTAAATAAATATTTTGTTTTATAACTATATTTAAAGATACGATTTTACGCATTATACCTTCATATAGCATGCCCCAGTGTGCGCGTCTCTTCTCATCACCAGCCGATTTATGAAAAAGCTATATTTTGGGACGTGTACTGCATCAGTTTCCGAAAGAGGGCTGAAAAAATAAGTATTATATTTATCGCTACAGAAATAAAATAAGTGTGTAATTTATCATGTCGTGAAAATCTTAGAAGCATCAACAATTCTTGAATACCGCAAGAAACAGTAAATTCGCGTTTTTTTAGATTGATGTAATAATGTCTTTGAATCAAGCCAAAGGCCAGTTAAATTAACTTAATCTCTGCTTTATTGTGTGAAATATGCCACTATTATAATGGTTTAGCAGTGTGCTTGACGAGACTGACGATTAGGCAAACCGTTTCTTGCACATTCAACGAAATGCCAACATGTCAATGTCAACCACATTAGGACAAAAACTACTTAGCTGGATAGGTGTGATATTCCACTGTGGTAGATGTCAGCATTAGTGAGATACACTCAGCAGTCGGCTATATGTCTCGACAAGTCTAGTGATTGCGGCGTTTATGCTTGTAATTAAGTATATTCGTTGGCAAATACGCTGTATGACTTAAAAAGTGCGGTGAACATAGAGTCCATTACAAACACGAGGAACGATTTTATAACTAAAATAATTTACAGTCAACGGCAGGTCAGTCTACTCATTAACGAATTTCGTAAGTCGATTTTCAGTTTAGATCCACCTTTAAAGGTTCAATTTCGATTTATTTAGGGTTTTTTTAAGGTTAATGTGCTGTTCAATTGATGTTACCTATTAATTTCAAAAAACACTATAATGCCTGAAATGGAAACCATAACCACAGATTATAATAGAACCGGTAACCGATTACTTGTCCGTAATTTACTTGTCAGAATTTCAGTTGTCCGAGAACTATAGACCGACATTTCTTTTGCTATATGAATCATTTAACATATTTTTAGTCCATCGAAATATCTCTTGACATAAGTATCATTTTATCGAAAACTACGTTTCATCGATTCTCAGAATAACTTTTTCCTGTTGGCCGAAATCTCTTTGAACCTCTTTCATTTACCAGAATACTGCGAATAGAATAAGACTAAATTGGTTAGGTTAGGTTAGAACAGTGACCACACACAGCGCGAAGGCGAGCGAGCGTAGTGAGCGGTAGCGGCCGCCGAGCGCTTAAAAACTAAGGATAAATTCTAAGGATAAGGATGAAGGATTGATTATTATAATATTGGAAGCATGTTTCTGGAAACTAAATCATCTAACTTAAATAGCTTTGGCAAATGTTGTATGTAACTTAATAAAATACCTTATACACATAATACTTCGAACAAATGTTATTTCGGCCAAGCCAAGTTCGGTAATAAGTTTTTCGAACAAATGAAACGTCGGGGTAACAATAAAAAACGAATAGATAAATAGGTCAACTGATACAGTGGCAAAGGTCATTTCGATGAAATGAAAAAAGGCGAAACGAAATTAGTCGAAAAGTTTTCGGTGAAATAAAATTCGGTAAACACCTTTTCGAACATAAGATAGGTAACCAATAGAACCATATACTATTAATATGCACTACAAAAAACACAAATTATTGTTATAGTCTCAAGATAAAGAAATATATGAATTTTGACAAGGGCGTCTCCCAGCACACCCAGACCGGAGTCAACATAGAAAATATCGTTTTCTGAATTGACCTGAATCGGGAACCGAACCCTTTGCGTTCAAGGCGACTCATTGCGCCGCTACTCTAATCTGGTCGTTAATTCTGCCCTTTTTCGAGTAACTTTAATAATAAAAGTTTGGCAAAAGCATTATTATGTAATCTACAGGTGACCTTTTTAATTTCGTAGGCATTAAAAATAACAGAACTACCGGACATTTGACATTGTTTGCTATTTCCCGTATTAGCGTTAATTTGTGTCCCAATTAAATAGCACGTATGATGGAAACTCCATGTCCAGAAGTGGACACAGTTGGTTGCGACCACCGGGTGAAATATCACGGGCTCCTAATATTTTGTGAATTTTAAATATGATATATTAGGTACAAAAATGAAGTGGGCCTTCTACGTCGTCGTCTTTATTTACATGTTCTATAGAGCAGGTGAGTGCAAAAAATCTTATTCTTTTATATATTTATAAAATACAACAACTTTCACAATGGGACTAATATCGTAATCTCAAAAAAGATAAACAAAAGATACTCTTCTAACCATGATCGAAAGAAGTGTTTTTTTTTGGCTATTTGAATGTTTATCTCTTATTGAAAGTTTGTATTAGAATAATTATGTAATTTGCAGTAGAATAATCGCCTAAAAAGGGAGTTAATTAACATAAACATTGTTAGTATATCAAACTAATGTTAAAATTAGTTTAATTTGAATTAATCATCATCATACCTAATCGTCAATTATTTTACTTGAATGTATTTTTTTTTATCTAAGGTATAAGAACTGTATCAAGAGGTTTTTTTTATTAAGGTACGAAATAAGATTTCGCGGTAAAAGCTTAAGATAGAGTAGCATCTATGCCACCTGAGTTTTTACATCTTGTCAACATGTGTCAAACATTAAAAAACTGCTTACAGGGGCATCCCATGAGCTTTTAACAGCAGTATTAGGTACTTTAACATTGTTTTGTTTTTTATGTATAGTGTTTTTAGTTTGACACAAAAACAACACTGCTTCTGAACTGTCTAGTGTTCATGGTTACTTTTTTGGCCTACTGACGTGCGTTCACTGCAGTATCTACAAAAATAGGCTGACATAATGTTACCTTTTCAGTATACGGAGCCAAAATCAAGGAAATAAATAGTTTATCAGTTGATCCGGTAGAGTATGGCAATAAAGGGGATTACTTTCTTCCCGGTTCGGTCAAAACAATAGCTTGCAAATATACGAATAAAAATCAACAGGTAACTATTTTCTACAACTTTACCAATTGTGAATCACATATAATACAGTTCTAAAGATCCTCATATTTAATCTAAGGTTAAACAGATTTAGGTGAAATTTCTGGCCTACATATTAACCATGTACTAGATGAACAGGTTACTTTTTACCTTAGTTAGTTATTCAATTCCTAAAGAGTAGAAAAGTACCTGCTGTAAAAAAGTTTCATGTGGGAGACACTGAGAGACACTGAGAGCTACTTAGCCATTATTTGTGTTTTAGTATTATCTGATATCAAACATCTTTGTTAGTAGCACAATGGTTGTGTGTCAATTTTGGAAATGTAATAAACTTTTGCATAAAATCCGTTTTCATCGAGTCATGTTGTCTTCCAGGTGGAATGGATAGACCCCTCAGGTAATCCGGTATCACATATGAAGACGAGTAGGATTTTTGCGCAGAAGCATTTGTCCCAGTTGTTGCATGGAGACAGGCTACCATCTTTGCTACTGGCTTTTACAGACGCCTGGGTCGAAGACAGCGGGGTATACGAGTGTCAGTCTGGTGACTTGTCAGAGAAGATATCAATCTGTGTCATTGGTAAGTGGATGTGTGTACTATTGACGCGCAACATGCACCCTAATTTATTAAGCAACGCACGGTCTACGTCTTATGTACAGTACCCTACAGGGAACAGGTACATAACAAAATCATGATTATTAAGTGCTGATGAACATAAATAGCTGATTATGTACTATCATCAAGTACGCGACCTTTTAGACAACACATACGCATACATAAGGCCTGCCTATTATGGGGTACAAAGCAATCTGATTTATTATTATCACTCTTTAATTATTTTTTATATTTGATTTTGGTCGCATAACTGCTGATTGATTATATTATTAAAAACTAATTGAAGTTGAAGAATAATGTAGGTATGTAAAAGAACATTACACTTAAAAATCGACTTCTTTAGGTAGGAGTCGATCCTACGTCTTCACTATTCTATCGACTGTTTGTCCGTCTAGTAACTAATAACCAAAACGTTAATTAGACAACTCTGGTTTCAATAGCAAGACACTTGAATTCAACGGGGTACCTAATGTCCTCGACGTTCAGTGGAAAGAGCGATCATCCGGATAGCAAAGAAACGTGGGTTCAATTCCCATCTGAGGCAGTCGAATTTTTTCAAGAGTTATACTTTCTTAGATATTATTAGTGAGTGTACAAAATATTAACCAAAAAATATTTTTATTTTTAGAAGGCATATATTTACTATAAATAATAATTAAGTTATGATAATCAGATGTCAAATTTACAGTTGTCTTTACATTTGTACATTTGTGCAACGCACTCTTGCTTATGCAACGTTTAGGTCATACAACGAGAAAATTGTTGATTGGAGTCTTCCAAAAGTTCTTTCACTTATAGAATTTATCATGTGATGGTTCCGTGTGGGGACGGCCGTTAAGAATACACTTTCCTACCGCTAACATGAGGCGTGTCGTAAGAGGCGACTAATTCTTGTAGCACGGACGGGCAGCAGCGTCTGCGTGCGAAATGTTATAAAAAAACTGCGCTCGCCATCCTGCCTGCCAAGCGTGGCGAGTTATGGCAATCCCCCCCAATGAAGGTCACTGGGGGAGGCCTGTGTTCAGCAGAGGACGTCCTATGAAATGATAATGTGATGAATTTAGGTAAAACAGATCCACAGATATAATAAAAGAATAATCTAACAAGTTTTGTTACAAGAAGTCCAGTATTTTTACCTAAACATCATAACCGCTTTCGTGAATATTTCCTTGACTGAAATATTATTAAAATAAAATAGAGGTACCTTATATTGTATAAGGTTCCTAACAGTTTAAACATACATTTTTATATTTATTATTATATATAGTTTTGAATGTGATCTTGTTTTTGGACATTTCATACAAATTCCAGTAATTCGAGACCGCTATGAACATAATTATTAGGTTAATGTTCATTTTATTTGCTTAGTAGATACTGTAGTTCAATCTACGAACTCAAAAACGTGCCGTCGCTCATCTCACATCATGGTCAAAACATGATAAGTAATTTGTTTTTTAGATCCATTGTCTTTTGTGGATACTCCATTAGAAGTCAGCGTAAATGAGGGTCGATCTTACACACTCACGTGTGAGGCAAGAGGACGACCTGAGCCCAGGCTTGTTTGGACCCGGCATGGTGAAGTAATTTCAGGTATTTGAGTTTCAGAATACATAACAATAAATTTAATATATAAAAACAGGGCAAGTGCGAGCTGGTCTCACTCACTGAGGGTTCCGTACAAATTTGTAGGTATATATTATAAATAGTTCAGGAATCGATTCTCGCAGTTATTTTCGAGCTTTTCCCAAATTTGTAATATATTTTTTATGATTTAATTATAAATGTATAGTAGTAGCTCGTAGAAAATAAAGTAGTAGTATCGTAACTTTTCCCTATATTTGTAGTACATGATATAACGATATTACTTGGCAAATTTCATAATTCTAGGTCAACGAAATATACCTATAAATTTGAATTCCTTGATAGGGTCGAAAAATAAATGTTTTTCGGTATAAACGGCAGTACCTTTTTTACTTCAACTTAGAAGTTTGATTTTTTTCAGCTTCAAGGAACTGTAGACTTAAGTATATGATTTTAATTTCAACTCGATACCTGAGAGGTAAATGGTCTTGACAGACGGACAGACGGACAACAAAATGATCCGATAGGGTTTCGTTCGTACGGAACCCTAAAAATGTATATTATTACTTTGCTAATACTTACTTGAAACGTTACAAAAATAATAGAGATCTATATTTCCAACGCACCGCAGATGACAACTCGACAAAATACAAAGTTATGACGATGTTTAACAACCAAGGGTTTCAAGGCTTATTGACTGTGTTATCGGTCGAGGCATCCGACGCCGGCGAGTATGTCTGTGAGGCCATACAGGAGCACAGTGACATAGAAGACTGCAGCGTGTCCAAGAGCTGGAATATAACTATGCATGTAAATTGTAAGTTCGTGTCGAGCCATTTTATATCAATGTATATATTATGAAAATTTTCGCAAAATTATTTAGTTGTAAAGCTTTCTTAGTTTCCACTAGGTAAGAGAACAGATTATTATAAGTATTTATTCGTAACAATATTGCTGACATCTTCTGTAGATTGTTTGGCTGATATGGGGCTGGGCTGACCAATTTCACGGCTTACTTTTTGTCCAATGACCTCTGGGTCAAAATACATTTGGACCGGGTCGTCGTCATAATTAGCAAAAGTCAGACCAATGCATGCCACTGAATCCAATCGTCAATTATTATTTTCTATCAGCCAGCAGCTTGCTTATATCATCGCCCCACTTTATGCGATTACTTAGTGGTGGTCTCCACTCAAAAACACATCGGTTATCAGTTCTTCGGCAACTGTGAATAGGCCACTGCCACTTCAGCTCTCATATTATTTTAGCGATAACGATTACTTAACTTCAACTGTATGGATAACAATTTAATGAAAGCCGATGGCCATGAAGAAGGATGGTTTTGTCTCAGAACTAGAAAAGAGTGAAAGTGGTAGGTAGGCATTTTTTCTTACAGTGGGACACTATGGGCTCTAAATAAATGTGTACTTTCAACAGAACATCAAAGAATATTTCATAATACAAGAAAGTCTAAAGTTTTAGCAGACTGTTAATCATATATAAACGTTTTGTAAATATTCATAAATCAGGTAACTAAAGGACCATTATTAGCCAGAAGGATAATGTCTCAAAAGGGCCTCTTTGTTTAACACTGCCGTTTGTTTTCGCTTACGTAATAATGACAAAACTAAATAATTCGACCTTCCTCAATTTACATAATTATTATTAGCATCTTCTATTTTTAGATGCTCCTGTTTTCGTGGATGGCAATGAAACAATTTTATTTGCTAAAAACAATGAAAGGTCAGTACAACTTGTTAAATTAAATATAAATTAATTATGGTAAAAGTAATTAACCTAGTTTATTTTGTCATTTAAAAATCGTGTTTGATTTAGTGTTGACTTCGAGTGTGAACCAAGCGCCTACCCGGCAGCCACACATAGGTGGTTTTATGAGCTTCAAGAGCAAACCTTACTTAACTATCCACCAGAAAAAGTTATATTATCGGATGACAATACTAAAAGTAAGGTGACCATATTCGCCAACGCATTGACTTTTGGCGTGAAATACGTTTGCGAGGCAAAAAACAACTTCGGAGAGGCATCAAAAGCATTCTCCGTTATGAAACTGGAAAAGCCCTCCAGAGCTGATGAGGTTGGTAGCAAAGATTTTTTACGCTGTAATACAACAAAAAATTTTAGATGACTGTAGACTTTCGATAAAAAACATATTTTTGTTAACTGAAACTTAAAAAATATTACAAAGCATTAAAATTGCTACAGTAACATGTATTTTTTTAAGACGCCGAAACACGTGCTTTAATGAACCTTTTAAAACAAAGTTTAAAGCTACAGGACTACATGTACCCGGAATTCTTCAGAACCCGTTAAAAAATGGATCCGGACAAGCCCGGATTCAATCCGCCGCTCAAGCAAACATATGACATTTTCCTGAATTGACTTGACTACACACAATCCGGTGCCGGAGGCCGTTTCTTTAATGGATTCTAACAAATTCCGGATAAATTTAGTCCGAGCCTAAAACGTATGCACTTAATTAAGTTATTGTTTTAAGGTCAGCGTCCAAAATGTTACTGATATTCAAGTAGACTTGTTCGTCGCGTGGCCTGTAGAAATCGCCTTTCCAATTGACGGTATGTGAAATTGCATGCTCTGTTTTGAACTGTTGATTATATTGATATAAATGTACACCTACAAAGTGTTGAAACAACGAATGATTTATATTTTTTGTATTTTAGTTAAAAGTCTGAACAAAGTAATTGTTTATGAAATTTAAAAACTATGTACATGATATTATGGTAGTGAATAATTACAATTTTTTGTCTAAAAATTTAATTTAACAAACTACTACTTTTGAGTCTTAACGACAATATCAATACCCTTTTTCTTAAATAAGTCTTAGTTCTCTTTATTTTTATTTAGAGCTTGAAATCCAGTACCTGAAAGTAGAAGGGAAAAAGAAGATGCCCCGAGAAATTGATTGGAAGAAGGCCAAAATGATGAAATACGGAATCGAAAAAATGGACAAAGGATGTTTGTATACTCGAATTTTACACCCAGTTCTTCTTTTTATGCTACAAATCTTTTTTTATCTCATCTTTTTTTATTAATAACATTTCAATACTTATTCCGCGACAGGTTATCCTGTAATCACCTTTTAACTATTTAAATCGTCACTATTAACTATCATTTGCTTCGTAACGTAACTAAATGAAAGTTTATCTCATAATTGAGCAACACAAATAGTGTCAATGTTTTTTCAAAAACTATGTATAAGCGTTTTTGGATAAATAATTTATATTATAATAATTTTCAGCTGCCAAAGTATCTGTTGGCGTATTAATGCCTGAAACTGATTACTGGATCCGGCTTCGAGCTGTTAACAGACTTGGATATGCTCCATGGTCAGGTGCAGTACTCGCTTCTACTATTGCTGAAGATGAAGAAACAACAGAGGAAAGTTCAAATGATGATGACGGTAATACCGAGTCTGCAGAAGCGGCTACTGTGGACGCACAAGTAAATTCCATGTTCTATGGAATATTCTTTGGTGGTGGCATATTGGTCATAGCATTTGCTTGTATGGTCTTCATAAGATTAGTTTAGAACAAATAGGTATTGACACTAAATAATTATATGTTTGCTAATTTTAGACTCATGAAAATTAAATTATAAAAATTTGACTGAATATGAATAACGTTGCGATAAAAATATGTTTACGGAACTTGTAAAATTTTTGGATATATTTGATTTTAAATAAATTTTGCATTTGTTACAGTAGAGACGCTTTGTTTAATTTGTGAATGCTATTCCCTTAATACGTACGTTGGAATATAAGGCGTAATTTAAACAAACGATTGTGAAGCAAAAAGAAAGACTGAAATTATAAATCATTTTATTGGAGCAGAGAACATCAGTGTGAGTTACGTAACAATAAGTGTACTTATATTTGAGAAGTAGCGAACGTAATTCATAGTATGTACAAATGTTAACTCTAAACTAAAGCGACCACGTCGATACGTGTCAAAACTGTTATAAACATCTTATAAAACAATCATCACATCAACTATCTAAAATTTCATGAATGCATTGGGTACAACAGGTCAAAACATTAAGGTACATCGTAACATTCAAAATTATTATCAATTTTGCAAAACAGCTATAAAATTTTTAAGAATCATCATTCTTAATGCTAAATGTAAAGCTTTGTAAGCAGATAGTTTTAAATGATAAAATCGTTTAATTTTAAGCCTAAAGATTTTGTTTAACAATTATAGATTTTCAAACCGATATTAAAAAACTGAAACGCAAGAATAAGCTTAGTCATCAGTCTTTCTGTATACATTTTGAAATCGCGGAAAAAATTTACATAATTTAAAAAGAAATAAATTAAATGACGTTTTATTGCGTTTAAAAAAAAAGTTAATCACAACGTCAAATGTACGATCAGAAATCTTAGAACTAGCTCATCAGTTCTATGAGTCACTATAAGTGTTCTTCAGAGACATTTGTGTTTTTTTTAAATAAATCACCCACAAATTTCAACGAGATTTTGTAGCAACTCTAGCGCGGTTAGCGGTAAGGTGCGAGATTCAAAAACCGCGACAACCGTTAAGTGTGCGACGTTCAGAGATTTCGCGTGCTGATTACATGGTTTATCAAAACATATAAATGAAAGCATTTGAAAGATCTAAGACACTAATGGTAATAAGAAGTGGACATCTTTGGTATAGGTAGTACCTGCACGTATATTGTCTCAGTTCAATTTATAATAATAGAGTTTTATTTTGACTCATTAAAAATGTAAGCGCCTGCACAAGCACACTGCGAATTTTATCATCAGCGATCAAAATCTGAAACTGCTACTGGATCTCGATCTCCGTCAAAATTCGCAAAAACGCAATGCAGCAGTCAGCAAGTCGTCAGTCGCGGATGCTAGTGATCGATCGCAGAGAGTCGCCATAATAGGCTAGTTTCCTTGGTAAAAAAAGATTATTCTATTGTGTCCGTCAGTCAGATTTTTAAAAAATATTGGACCCATATTTTGTCTTTTGTCAATTAAACAAAAAATTACGAAGATAAAACGCATCAAAGTTTGGGAGTGACGTCACGTCTTGCTAAAAAGTGTCGCAAGGCGTGACGTTACGCGGAACTTTAAAGGGCTATATCTTCATCATTTTTGTTTGATTGAGAAAAGAAAAAATACGTGTCCAATATTTTCTGTTATTCCAACTGACGGACTAATCAGATTTTTTTAGGAAACTAGCCCATTATTGCGATGCAACATCGATGCAGTTGCAAAATCACTAACCGCGGATGCTATACGCTGCAGTGTGCCCAGGTTCTTAATTCTACAATCTTATATAATTATAAACAATACGTCTAAACACAAATCATGATATTTCACATCTTTCGAAAGGTGAATTTTGCTGTAGAAAGATAAATGTTGTATATTGTTTTTGGAGTCATTAAATGATGACAGTAGTAGATTATTTGTTTTTAAAATTGTTTAAAACAATGATTAAACATTTATTGATTTACTTGTTTGTAGAGGAGGGCAGTGACCCCAAAATGACTATTTTACAAACATTTTACACAAAATATCATTGAGTAATAAAAGTTTTTTTTTTTTTTTAAGATAACATCATTAAGAAAAAAACGAATAGGTGTGTAGATGTCAATTTAGTTAAGGCTGCATTTAATAAAAAAAAGCATACATGTAGCACATGGGTACAGAGGTTTGGACGCAATCTATATTTAGAACATTCAGATAATACATATTTCATATTTTGATTAATAGTCTAAGTTATAATGACTTGTATTACTCGCAGTTTTATACAATCAACAGAACAGCCAGAACAAAAGTATATATAATAATGAAAAACTTATTAAAATATTTATTTCTAAGGTCAACTTTCTTACACAACTATCATAAATCTAGATTTAACTAAAGCATTAATCCCTATCTGAAAAAACAGATCTATCGTCTCGATCAACTTTGACAAAGGACAGATACAGATTGGTGTTTGTGCAAAAAATGAGGATGAAAACATCATTGTTTTAATCCAGATTTTGGCTAAATTTATATTTAAGACAGATGTGCAAGTGTAAGTTAATCGTCGACAAAATTAGGAATCTTACTTACTATCACATATTATTATATTTTAACAATGTTTACATTTATATCGAGTTCAGGCCATTGTTATATGTGGGAACGACAATGAACACTTATTTAATTGAAACTGCAATAATAGACAATTATTTCGATTATTTCCTATCTAAACTAAGCTTGGAATGTCATATTTACAAACTTATAAATAAACATACCTATTAAAACTTGTTATATTTAAACATGAACAAAAAACAGGACAAATGAATAACCATCATCACAGTTTGATAAGGTTTCAAAAAGTTATAGCTACATAACTATTGAACCCTAAATCTGTGACCAGATATTGTCTGAAATCATTTAGAGTCAATATTATTCCCCAAGTCACCGCCTAAACTTATTGGAATATTGGAATCGCCAAGTACTTACGCCATAAGCTATGAAACAAGAGTTTTCTTGGAGAACTAAATTTATAAATTAACTACAATAACGTGATCAAAGATGAAACGATACCGAAATAACGTTAACGTAATTAACAGATAGATATCAGTGTTTTTTTAAATATTTGAGTTTTAAAAAAATCAACATTTCCGCTTTAAGGTAAACCAACCTTTAACAGATGACTCTCGGCATTTCATGACAAATAGTATTGAAAAAGTTATTTATTATTTTACAATATAACAGGCCATCAGAAACATTTCTAATACATCAACATTTTTAAACAGTTTTTTAATGTGTTACCTGTTTCCAAATTGTTATTTACTGGCTCTACAAAGTTAGACAAGAACCTTTGACTTAGACAAGAATCAAAATAACCCTTTAGACTCCGAGTGTGTTATCAGTTGTGAGAATAGAGCTAAAGCCACACTAGATAGGCACAGTGTGTACAAAACAAAGCGCTAAGCTAGGTCCTAGATGATTGTGATCCAGTTCGCCGCAGATTTTGTGCTGTGCGGCCATAATGTTCGCGAAGCTCAATAGGACCTAACTATCTTGTCGACCAAAGTCCTGGAGAAAGACGGCGTGTCGTAATATAGTGAATAATTTAGTCCAGCAGATAGACGTCCGTTAGCAAGATTTATTGGACTAAACCACTTCCTTGGACAGCTTTAGTAGAAAAAAAAGTAATAAAATGTAAACGTTTATTCACCAGGATCAGTCTTCTAGCACTACTAACTTGACTGTAAGCACCAACCCTGACTCAGTAGTGTGACCTTAGCATGAAACATTTGAGCCAAGTGCTGCTAGACGGAAAACTCAAATCTTAAATGCGCTTGACCTTGAGCTTGGCGCCTTGAGGTTACGATTGCCACTAGCTGCTCGCGAAAAAAATCATTCCCACAAACCACAGATTAAAATGAGAACATGGACATATTCAGTTATACCTAATCTTAAGACAGACTAATGGTTTTGGTTATTATCCATGGTTTCTGGGCGGAGTTTGGTCGGCTAGTGGCCAGTGTCAACCGTGTAGCAGCGGATGCCTAACTCAAGGTTAAATAAGGTCAACACGTCTAACTGCACCGTGTGGTCCACGCTTGACTTGGCGATTCAGAGTTACAATCTAATACCAGATGGCGATTAGTGTAAGCATCAGCAGTAAGGCAGTGGCGACTGTACGGACCGCGTGCGCAGTAGTGCTGGGGTTTGGAGAAATCTCGGTCCAGTCGGAGTAGCCTGCAATGTTTAAGGAACGTACGCGCGCGTGGAAAGTCGTTGTATTCGGCAGAGGACCGACGGCGTACGAGCTATCTGTAAATAAAAAAATATGTTTGCATTATTTGCATTTAGGCTGACAAGTAGGCAGAGAAGTTATGAATACGAGATAGCGAATAGTCTCATAGCAAGAAATTAACATTCTTGTGTTACTAGGTGCCAGAAAATTTTACCAGAGGCACACAGAAACCTTAGCTATTTCAGTTTAGAAAACCCCCGAATTTACCGTATCGGGAATCCTTCCCTTCGCATGAAAGGCAAATCATTATGCCGGCCTACTAACCATCAAGAAACCTTAACACATAAAATTATGTTCAACATTTGTGTAGGATTTGTAAATGTGTCAATAAATTGAATAATACTGTAGGAAAAACAAGTTTGGAAAGCAGAAACTACTGCTACGTATAAAAAAACGGACAACAGCATTCGGTTCATGCGCAATGTAGGGTAGTACCTAGTTTCCGGCTACAATATGCGGTATTTGGCACCTGTTTTACATAATTATTATTAACAACATCATTTAAGTAATTTTCTTTACCAAGTAAATTTTACAAGTTACCGAGTTAACTTGTAAAGCCTACATAGCTGTTATAGTTTTCCTTTAAACTTCGTTACATATGTTACGATCTAAGATCAAAAATGCTCATAGAAAAAACCTTATTGTAAAAATCCACATTGCTAAATTTGTACTCTTATGAAAATGCTCACGACGCGTTGTGGCAATTAAAAAAGACCACATAGTGATATTCGTGTCGTACGTAGCTATCAAGCTATACTATCACAACCAATTGTGTCAATAAAGAAAAAAAATCTTATATTATGCAAACCCTACTGTACTGTAGGTAGGGTAAGTAAATTTTTTTTTAAAAATATTTTATAATATTACCACCGCGTGGGTGTGATGAATTTGTATACCATAACGAAATTTCGGCTTGTGTTCTGCTCTACTATGAGTCTCTGAGCTAAGCCTCGGACAAACAGACAGACGGAGTACGTAGAACTGACGGCGCATAAAGGTTTTGGAGGCTAGGTACCGACAATCGCTGCGTAGGACGTCCACCCACAAGGTGAACAGATGACCTGGTAAAGGTTGCAGGAAGCCGCAGGATGCAGATGCAGGCCGCTTCCAGCCGTCCAATCTGGAAATCACTAGGGGAGGCATATTATGTACAGCAGTGGACGTCCTATGGTTGAAATGGTGATGATGAAATGACAATTCTGGTCAAACGTAAAAAAGGGACTCATAATAATTTATTCAACGTTATAAAATAATTATCTTCATAATATATTACCGTCTGTAACATCTAACGTGAAGAGATCAAACGCTGCGTCCCAGTCAGGTAGAAAGTCCTCGGCTGCGGCAGTTAATTGGAACTGGAAGCCTGAAATTAACAAAAAAAACCTTTAAATAAATTTTTTCGTAATACAGATTTATGATGTTCGTTTTTTTTAAATATTTCGTCGTTTTACTCTGCTTGCCCCCGTCAAGTTACACACTTTTTTATGAATAATTTATAAATAACTAGCTGTCCCGGCGAACTTCATACCGCCTCTTCATACATTTTTTTCGTGAATTTTTCCGTGTTTTTTATAATTATTCTGCTATTCGGGGCGGAGATAAATTAAACAAATCAAAGATCATAAAAATCGGTCCAGCCGTTCTCGACTTATAAATGGTGTAACTAACCCGACTTTATTTTATATATACGAGTATAGATGATTTAATGAAGACATGTTCTTTAATAGAATAATTATATATAAAATAAATCTTAAAATGATCTGTATTAATGAATATATTTATTACGTTTATATTTATTTATTACTTACCAATAACAGTAAGGTTTTCGGGAGGAGGCAAAACACCCTCTTCTTCTTTTTGTAAAATGCATCCTGAGCAAGACACGTTGAAGACCAAAGCACTTCCATTGGCACTAATCAGGATTACCTGGCGAACAAATTAATATTTATTAACCTATTTTATAAGCTAACTATTGTACTGTTCAATCACGTCAAACAATTTTCACCCTCGGAACAACGTCAACATTTGAAAAAAATATAAAAATTTACTCATGCATCTTAATCAATTATTTTGTTTTCATGACTTGTATTCTTATAAGAATCACCACATAAAAGTAAGTTATTTAAAAAATAGTACTTTATTGAGTTAAACATAAACTATCGAAAAGTCGCCAGTAAACATCGATTAAATAAAAGTTATTTGCTTGATCTATGTGTGTCACATTGAGATTTTTCTCCTAACTGTAAAGGGGCAGTCAAACGCATGGCAGTCAAACGTATGACAGTTTCTAACATTTGTAAGTAAGATTTTTGGGTAAAATAATAATCGATTTAAAAAAAATTACATGATGCCAGCACGCTGGCTGAACGATCGGACAAACGTTGCAGGGAATTATTGGGTGCATGTACGAGTAGTTTTATATCGCAGGAGATCAACTATTCTACTAGGCCAGGGTCCGCAACCTTTTGAGTCGGAGGAGACAAAAATTACAATTTACAAAATTTCAAAGTTTTTAAAGAGCCATTTTTTTTTGGATTAGGATTATTTTCCAAATTGGATTTCGTTACTTTACTATATGTATGGAGAGGATTTATGAGTGCTAGAATGGTTTGGTAGGTTTTAATTTGCTTGAGAGATAGAAATAGTGCCTAATCCTCGTTAATTTAATTTTTTTTGAGTATGGAACTTAAGACCGGTGACAGATGGCGGCGGACGCGGCTCCGGACTCGTCTTGACATTGTAAGGTCAAACGCTGCCATTGGCCGATCCTTGGGCTGGCGGAAGTTGTCTGAAGGATAGACCAATGGCAGCGATTGACCTCACAATGTCAAGACGAGTCCGGAGCTGCGTCCGCCGCAGTTTGTCATCAGCTTAAGAGCCGCAGCTTCACATCCAAAGAGCCGCACCCCTGTACTAGGCCATACTCCGTAAGATGGTCCTGGATATATTTATTCTATCCGCATCTTTCTCACTTATGCCAGTCTCTAGGTGTTTGTGAGAAAGAGTGGCAATTGTTTTGTTGATCGAAGCCTCAGTAGTGGTCCAGTAAAGACTGAAGTTATGATGATTGATAATTATGTCGAGTACTTACTGAGTCAGGTGGAGGAGGTTTGTTTCCCAGCGAGACGTCAAATATAACGGTCTTGCTCCCCTTGTTGTTGCTAACCTTGCACTTGTACTGGCCCAGGTCATCCTCGCTCCGCACTCTGAGGCTCAGCACTGAGTATGCGCCATCTTTGTCAGTGAATACCTTTGGAAAAGTACTGGACTAGAATATGTAGATTAACCATCATTTATTATTATCACCTGTCTCAGTTCAATTATTTGAACGAGTAACGAACGAACGAAAAGAGTAACCTTGCTAAATTTCCAATTTCATACATATTTGGAATGAAAGGGATGTCTTAGCAAAAAATAAATTATTACGGGAACTTATGTTTAAGCTTCTAGAAACGGACACTAAAATCAAGAGACATTTTTAAGATTGAATTAATTGCAGTAAAGTCATAGCAACCGCGTAGGTATGTACGAGAAAAAAGCAATTTAGGTAATGAGACTATCACATATTTCCGAATACCCATAATCACATATTTTTTGTTTTAAAATAAAACGCATTCATGTTTAAATAGAACTACGGAGGCAGAGAGCTGATTCCCGGATTTTCTCACATAGATAAAATCAGTAATGAGTAATAAGGTTCTCCGACAGCTTAAATTATAATCGATATTTAAAACAAGCAAATAAAAGAGGCTAACCAAGATTGCCATAGAATCGATATCAGTCGGGGTGGACGTTTTTTTGAGCGAATACCGAGATTTGCCAAAGACAGCGTTAGGCGCCGTTCATTAAAGGTAGAGCGATAATATACTCCAAACTGCTGGCAATGGATAGGAAAAAATAGCTGAGGCCCGTATTTAGTTGCGTGCATTAAAGAGCTACCTCTGACTAGGTCCATGAGTGGCCCTACGTCGACTGATTATGATGTTACTAATATAACTAGGTATTATTTTCGGGACGTTAACCTTAAGGTGTACAAGATTATTGCATCCAAACTACTAGTTAAGTTATTTTACTTGATAAAATACATGAAATTTAGACTGAGTAAGTGTTGAGGTTAGCTAGCTATTGGCTTTGTTGGGAAGGTCTCCAATTCGGAAACCTTCTCAGTGCGCACAACAACAGGTGCATCCAATCGAATTAATGGTTTAGAAACGCAAAGAAAAAAATTTGAAATAAATACATTTTAGAGTTCCGTACTTAAAGTACAAAACGGAAACCTTGACACTCTTTGCTCTCTGTCCGTCAATGACCAACAACAAATATTTGATTATTAATTAATTATGTATTTATGAAAAGCTGACAAAAATAATTTGTTTGACTATCCTGCATGTGTGTCCTTTTATAGAGAAAGTAGAACACGATTTTTTTAAATCTGTTTATAAAACAAATTGCCAGTTTAAGTCCAATTGGTACAAGGTACAGGGTTAATAGCTAAAAAAATCTTGACAAGCACCGACGTCGGTTGATTAAAGTACAAGCTGAAGTAAAACAACAACCAATAAAACTTTAGCAAATGTGAGTCGGGAGTGGGCAAGATGTCGAAATGTTTTTTTATAAAATCGGTGGCACCGAGATTTTGCTGCGCCAATCCGACTTGCACTATGCCGACATCACTACTTACAATATCATCCTCGGGAATGGCGTAGTCATAGTTGTCATTTGTGCGTAACCACTCGTAAATTGGAGGTGGGAACGCGTAAGCGCTGCACGTTATGTTCTTGCTGGGGAAAATAAATCATTCATCAATATAGGGACAGTCAAAATGGTTTTATTCCACAATAACTAAACAGGATATGTAATACACATTCAGTTATAGCACCCAAAAAGTAACATTTCTTACTATTTATTTTTTAAAGGCTTAAGGCCTTACGATAAAAATCTTTCTTTAAGATTTTTTACAGGCTTTTATTTAGTTTCACCTGTCCGACGTCTGTTAACAAATCCTGCGAGTTAAATTAGACCACAGTTTCTGATTGAACTAAAATTTTGCACGCATTTGTAAACTAAATGAAAATGCAATATTATTATGACATGAAACTGATCTAATGATGGAGTCGGAAGGTGGCCATGTAATATCTAAAATGACGCTACTCCACCGACATTGAGCTCGTTTGATTCGTCTTGACAAGGATTCTTTCTTCGATAATTATGGTATTTAGGGTAAGGTTGCCACTATTGGACCACTTAACTTTGAATTGACATAACAGCTGAAATATTATAGGTAGGATAAACGTGATTTAACATTTTATTAAGACTTACACATAAGAACTTTCAAGTGTCATTTATGATTTTTAGCATTGACCATAAAGGGAAAAAAATAGAAAAATACGGTGTTGCCATGGTTGCTTTCTTTGGACCACTGTTTTCTTGATTGGACCACTAAGTTGCTATCATTGGACTCAGGAAATTTTCTGTAGTGGCCCATTCAACGCAACCATGAGAATCCAAATTAAGACAATATAATAATCAATTCTTAATTCAGGCAACAGTTTATAAAAATAATAACGCCAAGAACATTAATCTGTCTTAAATTGTGATTTTTCATAATGTATCAATCGCAGCATTTTAACGTAAACGCTTCTATTACCGCCAGTTTAAACTGTCTCCGGATTAACTTTAAAAATTTTGATATAAGTCGTTATGCTAGGAAAAAGGCTTTAATTTATTTTTAATATAATGAGTATTCTATGAGTTTAAGTGCTTAAATATACTATTCAATCACACACTAATTAATTAATAATACTTAGATCTGAAAATTCAGTTGTTCCTATTACCGCCCGTGTATTGAGGTTAGATTCTATTAACGTTTTACTGTTTCTATTACCGACCGCTAAAATATAGTCTTACTTTTTATACAAAATATTTAAAATAAAGTTATAGTTTTAAGTCCATTAAAATATTTATTTAGCACAAATAACAGTTATAAGATATAAAATATTAATAATATAGTCACAGTTATAATCATTACTTTAATAACTTATAGTCACAGTATTGCTGTATGGGGCCATAAAGAATCCCCACCGTAAACAGAAGCCGTTTCGTAAAAAGTGTCTAATTTCTGTAGAACGAGATGGGCAGCAGCGTCTGCGTGTGAAATAATATAAAAAACGCAAGCCAAATTGTCTGCCAAGCGTGGGGAGTATTGGCGATCCCCCCGTAATGATCTGTACAGATAAGACCATGCCCCTAGTCTCCAGTGGTCTCGCTGTTCCTAAGTACAGTAGCGGTCAAGGTGACGGCGGGGCAGGGGATGCGAAGAATCCTCGGAGATGGAATGGCTACCCCTGAAGATGACTGGCCCTGGTAACATACAATGTACGCACTTTAGGGATTGATGATAAGATTGTTGAGCTGGAAGATGAAATGGGTAGGACGCACTGGAGTTTTAACCCGTTTACAATTTACCCGAATTTCTATTGTGTCTCGTTTACGTATGTTTGATCAGTTAATGTGCTATCAGAAGTCCAACGAGAGGGCGACGACACGATAACCCTGAAATTCTGCAATCTACTCTACTACCGGGAGGGCAACCAACTGCCCCAAGGTGGTGTCGGATTTTTCGTCCACAAGTCCCTTACTAAAACATCGTTATCATCGGAAGTGTGTTAAGCAGGGTTGACTCGCTGAAGGTGATACAGGTAAATGCACCGACCTCAACACACCCAAATCAGGAAGTAGAGGCTATGTATGAGGACGTCAGTAGGGCCATAAATACAAATAAACCCTACTCTAATGTTGTCAGGGAAGAATTTAACGCAAAACTGGGCATGCGAGGTGATAATAGGTTGAGTTGAATTTCGGTATGGGCATCGGAACCCCAGGGGACAGAGACTGGCCGAATGTCTAAAGTCGGTAAAGTATGTAAAATGGTCGGCTGGTTGTACTAACCACTTAAGGATGTTGCTTGCGTAGTATGGTCAAATCCGGTGAAATGATAACAGCTTGTAGGTTTCACTAATATATTGTTCCAAGCACACAAGCACACATAGCATATATAAAAGTCAGAAGGAAGAAGATAGGCGGATAGTAGAACAGATAGGAAAAATAAGCAAAGCGTTATTATAGCACTACGAAACAGTAATTATTGTTACGCGCGCGGCAACCTATGGCAGTAGGCATACAAGCGATCATCAAGCTACACGGGCTTCGCGCGGGACGTAAAGATTTCGACTGGCGAGTGGTATGTCCGGCCGCGCTCCTGCGAATGCGTAGTTTTGCTGACGCTCGCGCAAATGCGAGCAGGTTTCCTAAACACTCGGCCGACAAGCACGCTGTTAGGTCCGATAAATTATTCGGATGATTAAGTAAATATTATACTATTGTATGTATAGTGTTAATGTAATTTAAATATATTTAGTTGAAGGTTTCGTAGATAATATTAGGTAGGTATTTGTTATTTGTAAATAAATAGTTATAAGTTGTTTTTATAAATAATTATATTTTATATTTGCTAAATATGTCTAAATAAGTAATTGTGTGTAAGTAGGTAAATGTGTGTAAGTTACCCACATCACTCCCCTCCAGAGGCCGTGTCTACGGACGGTAATAGTCTGGAAAACGAACTTGTCTACCGGAACGGGTTGTTACTAATTTAGAAAATGTGTTTTCGGTTTCTGTGTTTTTTGTATTGTTTAGCGTTTTATTTGTTGTAATACTACTAGGGTTAGAGATTTGGTCATACAATGCATAGGCTGGTTTCAAACGGTCTATTGACACAGTGACCGATTTACCTTTAATTTTAATTTTGAATGTTTTAGGGCCTCGGTTCAAAACTTCGAATGGGCCATTATAGGCCGGCTGGAAAGTGCCACGTACGGTGTCGTCTCTGACGAAAACGTGATTAGAACTAGCCAAGTCTTTGTGTACAAAAATTTTGTCCTTGTGATGATGTGAAGTTGGAACGGGCTGTAGTTTGGACGCAAATAAACGTAAACGGGCAGAAAAGTCTCGGATATCGGAGGTGTGATAATCGGTTTTGTCACCAAAAAATTCACCGGGCATCCGTAAGGTTTCTCCGTAAAGAAGTTCGGAGGAAGTGGCTTGTAAATCTTCCTTAAACGCATTACGTACGCCTAGTAAGACCAAGGGCAGTGTTTCTGTCCAGTTTACGTCACTATGACAAGTAATGGCTGTTTTAAGTTGTCGGTGGAAACGTTCCACTAAGCCATTGCATTGGGGGTGATATGCGGTAGTCTTTCGGTGCTTAAATCCTATCAATTTAGCCAGCTGTTGGAATAAGGCTGACTCAAATTGTTTTCCGCGATCGGTGACGATGTCAGTTGGACAACCGTATCGGGAGATCCAGCCAGATATGAAGGCTTTGGCCACCGCTTCCGCTGTAATTTCGGTTACGGGGACAACTTCAGGCCATCGTGTGAAGCGATCGACTGCTGTCAAACAGTACCGGTAGCCGGCAGAAGGAGGTAGGGGACCGATCAAGTCCAAATGAACATATTTGAACCGTGCCTTCGGTAAATCTAGCGTGCCCAAAGGTGAAGACACGTGTCGGTTTACCTTAGCGCGTTGACATGCCAAACATGACTTGGACCACTCTCGACAGTCTTTTCTTACCGATGGCCAAACGAAACGCTGTGCGACTAACTTAGCGCTAGCATTAGCACCGGGGTGACTAAAGCAGTGTAAATTTCGAAAGACCTGATGACGGAACTGTTTTGTGACGAAAGGTCTGGGAGTCGGCGTGCTGACGTCGCAGTACAGGAGTAAACGACTTCCAGGGATCGTCATCTTTTCCAGACAAAGAGAGGTGTCGCCTTGGAGTATTTGTGGCAATTCCAGGTCTGAGGTTTGGGACTTAGCAAGTACTTCTAAGTCGATAGGCATCTCCAGTTCATCGACGCGAGAAAGCGTGTCTGCTACGACGTTATCTTTCCCGGCTACGTGACGTATATCAGTCGTAAACTGTGAGATGTAGTCCAGGTGTCTGTACTGACGGGGAGAGCAGTTATTCTTCCGTTCGTGGAAGGCAAAGCATAACGGCTTGTGGTCAGTGTAGATGGTAAAATGGCGGGCCTCTAGCATGTATCTGAAGTATTTGATACTCTCGTAGATAGCAAGGAGCTCTCTATCGTAAGGCGAGTATTTCTGCTGCGATGGGCTCAACTTGCGGGAGAAAAATGCCAGAGGTTCCCAGGTGTTGTCCTTGTACTGTTGGAGGACCGCACCAATCCCTAAATCGGATGCGTCAGTGGTCAAGGCCAACTTAGCCTCGGTATCTGGGTGCGCTAACAAAGCTGCGTTGCAAAGACTTTCTTTGCTTGCTTCGAATGCACTTAACGAGTCTCCCCTCACGTCGATCGGGTGGGAGCCTTTCACAGAACCAGTAAGCAATGCGTTCAAGGGGGCTTGAATTTGGGCTGCATTTGGCAAAAAACGCCTATAAAAATTAATCATGCCCAAGAACCTCCGTAGCTGCTTCACGGTTTGTGGCACTGGAAAGTCTTGTACGGCCTGAACCTTATCTTTCAGAGGCTGAGCACCAGAATGAGAGATAGTATAGCTAAGAAAAGATACTTCGGGCTGACCGAAAACGCATTTAGCCGTGTTGATGAGTATGCCATAGTCTCTCATTTTAGTGAAAAGTTGACGAAGGTGGTTTTCGTGATCGGACTCGGTTTTTGAGAACACTAAAAAATCGTCCAAATATGGGTAACAGAAATCAAAGCCACGAGTCATTTCGTCAACGAACCTCTGAAAGGTTTGGCCGGCGTTCCTCAAACCAAACGTCATAAAGGGAAACTCGTAAAGTCCGAAGGGTGTTGTAATGGCTGTCTTCGGGATATCCTCATTAGCTACCGGTATCTGATTGTAAGCCTTGACCAGGTCGATAGTGGAAAAGACTTTGCAACCTGAAAGACTTTGGGCAAAATCATGAATATGACGTATGGGGTACTTGTCAGGAATAGTCCTAGAATTGAGAAGTCTATAGTCACCACAAGGACGCCAGCTGTTGTCTTTTTTTGGAGCAAGATGAAGAGGCGACGCCCAAGGGCTGTCTGAAGGACGAGCAGTACCGTTTGCCAGCATAGCTTCAAACTCAAGCTTGGCGATTTTAAGTTTATCCGGTGCTAGTCTGCGGGGTGAGCATGAAATTGGGGGGCCTGATGTGGTGCGAATATAGTGTACCGTGTTATGTTTTGGTGTGTGTGGCGTGCCAGCTGGTCGAGTGATTTCTGGAAACTCACCGAGGATCGCATGATATTTCCCGACACCAGTCAAGACCTTGACGCTTGAAATAAGGGTGTCTGAAAAAGAAATCGTAGCTACCGTTGACACATTGGTGTTGCTATCAATTAAGCGTTTGTTGCGGATGTCGACGGTTAAATTATAAAAAGAAAGAAAGTCAACACCAATAATCGCTTTGGTAACGTCGGCTACCATGAACTGCCATGAAAAGTCTCGACGAAGTCCAAGGTTTAAGCTTAACTGCACTGAACCATAAGTGTCTATAGTGGATCCGTTGGCTGCACACAATTGGTAGTTGGTTTTCGCACGACGTTCCCGAAGCGTAGATCGTGGGATGACACAAAGATCACTCCCAGTGTCCACGAGAAATTGGACTTTTGATCTACGATCAGTCACGAACAGGCGACCAGTCATCTGAGGGCAATCTTCAGTCGCCATTATCGATCGCCCTTGGAGTTTTCCGGTTTGTAGTCGCAAGGAGTTATACATTTGTTGGCCTTGCTTCCAAATTTGGCATGGTACCAGCAAACTGGATGCTTTTTGTAGCTGGAATTAGATCGGCTACGGCTGCGACGACGGCTATTGGACCGGTTTTGGGGTCTGGAGCGCTGAGTCGTAAGGGCTTGCACCTGCCTAGTTAGCTCTGCAATTTGTCTTGCCATATCATCAAAGGTACTAGCTGTAGGTCTGGCTGATGAAGTTGACGCGACGACAGGAGATGGGGGTGCAATGTCTTGAATCCGGTCTGCTAAGTCAGCTAAGGTCTCAATCGGAGATGTGGCCTGGGAAGCGATGATCTGTTGCATATTGTGTGGCAAACGGCTGGTCCAAATCGTTCTTACGAAGTCTTCTGGAACACCAGGTCCTGCCAGGTTCTGCAAGTGCCGAAGAAATTGGGAAGGTTTGCGGTCACCAAGTTCTTCGTGCATGAGTAGTTGCTTCACCTTTTTCTCCTTCGAAGCTGAGAGCCGCTTGATAAGTTCGGATTTAATCTTTCCATATTTGTCTGAGACTGGAGGAGAAACAATAATATCCTCGACTTCAGCTGCATACTGATTGTCTAGATGCGAAATTACGTAGTAGAACTTCGTTGTGTCTGCTGTTATATTTGAGATAACAAATTGACCCTCTAACTGCGCAAACCATATTGCAGGCTTGTCCGGCCAGAAAGGTGCGACACGAACTCCGACACGACAAATGTCGGACGGGACAGTGGAAACGCGCTGCTCTGTATCGCCATTTTGGCTTACGCGCTCGGTGCTACGTTCTTCAATAACCGATTTGATTGAATCTTCGCTATCACTTGCCATCTTCTCGAGGTGTTCTGAAGGAGGTCACCAGTTTAGTGGTCGGCTGGTTGTACTAACCACTTAAGGATGTTGCTTGCGTAGTATGGTCAAATCCGGTGAAATGATAACAGCTTGTAGGTTTCACTAATATATTGTTCCAAGCACACAAGCACACATAGCATATATAAAAGTCAGAAGGAAGAAGATAGGCGGATAGTAGAACAGATAGGAAAAATAAGCAAAGCGTTATTATAGCACTACGAAACAGTAATTATTGTTACGCGCGCGGCAACCTATGGCAGTAGGCGTACAAGCGATCATCAAGCTACACGGGCTTCGCGCGGGACGTAAAGATTTCGACTGGCGAGTGGTATGTCCGGCCGCGCTCCTGCGAATGCGTAGTTTTGCTGACGCTCGCGCAAATGCGAGCAGGTTTCCTAAACACTCGGCCGACAAGCACGCTGTTAGGTCCGATAAATTATTCGGATGATTAAGTAAATATTATACTATTGTATGTATAGTGTTAATGTAATTTAAATATATTTAGTTGAAGGTTTCGTAGATAATATTAGGTAGGTATTTGTTATTTGTAAATAAATAGTTATAAGTTGTTTTTATAAATAATTATATTTTATATTTGCTTAATATGTCTAAATAAGTAATTGTGTGTAAGTAGGTAAATGTGTGTAAGTTACCCACAGGTCCTTCTCTTTGCGATGAATTCCTTTTTTCAGAAGCCGCCTCACAGGAATTGGACCTAGATGAGTCCCAATGGTTCCACGAAAAACTAGATTGACTTTATTATAACCGCAAAGCGACGAATATTCAATTTTGTCTCCGTGATTAATAGGGTGAAAACCGAAAGTGATCTCCGAATGGTCAAAAGCACATTGAATATCAACGTCAAGCTGAAAAGATCCCGCTTGATGAAGTCTACGCTCCAACCCTCAAATGCATATATTTACTGCCTAGAGCTAGAATTGTCTAATCGCTTTAAATGCCTGAAGAACTGCGAACCGAGTTTAACAACAGGTTTTTAGAAACAGTCCAAGCGGTCGGGTTAAAATTTTTGAAACCCCGTCCTAAAGACAAGCCGCAAAAGCTTACCGACAACACCCTCAACCTCGTGGCAAAACGACGTTCAATGGCACTGCAGACCTCCGTTGACGCTAAGGTATATCGGCAGATGGATAAGGACTTTAATACAAATAGTATTAAAGAGACGATAGAGCGGAACCAAGGCTCCAAAGTTTTTGCAAGAGACATGTCTATTTAGCACGGCCAGCTGACAAAGCTAAAGACGAAGGCCGGTAGTATAATGTCGACAAAAGCCATAGTTTTGAGATGGGCAGTTATACCTCAGTCACTAAACTTTTGGTAGCTTAGCCACTGATCCAAGAGCTGAGCTGACCCGACACTATACCAAAGATATCCCGGACATCAGCCTATACGAGATTATGATGGCTGATGACGGAATCACATCAGAACTTCTGAATGCGGGTAGAATACTAATACTGAAAGTCCTTCAGAGGCATGGAACAGAAGTTGGTGGTGCTCTTCTTCAAGAAAGGGGATAACCTACAAGCTGTTTTTGAGAGTCATCACGAATCGTCTTGCTCGTAGGTTCGATGACTTTCAGCTTCCAAAGCAAGCGGGTTTCCGAAAAAGCTTTAGTCCACCTCCACCCAACACACATTCATACGCTCCGGCAAGTTATACAGAAGACTGAGGAGTATAACTTGCCACTATGCTTGGTGTGCATGGACTATCGATCGAGACCTGGGCAGTGCTATATTGCATATCGGTACATCAAGGTGCTGAAGTGTTTATACAAAAACGCCATTATGTCGGCCCGAGTACAGGAGAACAAAGGCGACTGCTCTGAAACAAGGCGTAAGGCAGGGAGATGTTATATCTCCGAAACTTTTCACCGCTGCATTGGAAGACGCTTTCAAGCTCCTGAAATAGAATGGATTCGGCATCAACATTAACAGCGACTACATAATGCTCGATGGCCTAAGACGAGTTTCCCAACAGGTATGTCTTCGAATGAACATAGACAAAACGAAGATGGGAGCTCATAATTGTTGAAAAATGTGTCTCAAACTTAGACCTACCCAACTGGATCACTTGTCCCAAAGTGATCCCGTTGGGTAGGTCCAATTTTAAGAAGGAGGTCAATCGTCGAATCTTCCTCTGCTGGGCAGCGTTCGAGAAACTACGCAACGTCTTCTCGTCCGAAATACCTCAGTCTATAAGTCTAAAGTATACAACCAATGTGTGTTACCAGTGATGACGTATAGAACTGCAACGTAGCCTCTCACTTATGGACTTATAAAAAAGATCAAGGCCATACAGCATGCTATGGAAAGGGCTATGCTCGGTGTTTCTTTGCGAGATAGAATCAGAAATTAGGAGATCCGTAAACGAACCTCGCTGACATAGCCCAACGGGTTAGCAAGCTGAAGGGGCAGTGTGGGGCACATAGCACGTATAACTGACGGCCGGTGCGGAAGAAAGGTTCTGGAATGGAGGCCACGTATTGTTGGAAGCCGCTGGATGCAGGCCGCTTTCAATCGACTAATCTGGAAGCCATTAGGCGAGGCTATGTTCAGAAGTTGACGTCCTATGGCTGAAATGATGAACGCATGATTGGTATCATGTCATAAATGGACTGCATACAAAATTGTATCGTTTACCATGTTAGTTATGTACAAAATACAAACGTTTAACTCTTCGTAGGTAGCGTTATAGCTATGAGACGGTAATAAAATTAAGTATGAAGATTACTTTATTCTATTAGCGACCATACAAAGAAAAGGAAACTAGCTAAAATATTGCCTTAATGAAAACGTGATTAGTTAAGTATCATTGCTATAAGGTTTTATATTAAATCAAATAGGTACTAATTCGGATTTAGACGGTTTTTACAAAATTTATTGCCATACATTAATAGAGATATTAGTGAAAGTCAAACACAGTTTTACGAAAAAGCTATATAGATAATCGTATGGCGTTAATTAATAAAATTTTGTGAAATATTCTTATAAATCAATAAAAAAATATCGAGGTTAAATGCGTTTGTTTAATTGTCAAACATTTAACAACGCCATGGATCGTTATTAGAAGCGACTTATAAACAAATGTTTCTAATACCACCCTTATTTAAAACCGAATTCAAACCACAAAAAAATATCAGAAAGGCAATATTGAGGGTTCATTAAAAAACTGATGTACACATTGTTATTATTATGCAAAAGCATGTAGGTATACCCATTTTAAGTGCGTTAATATCGCTAAGTAATAACAAGGTGTATTTACGTAGCCAGTAGCGCGACACAATTAAAATTGCGTCTGTTGTGGCCGCGTCCTTTTTATTATCTAATAACTTCGTTTACCAGTTATTTACGCACACTAGAATTAGTCTTTTTTATGATCAGTAAACATACCTAGATAATTTTTAGGTAACGTGTTTCCTGGAACCTGTATTATGTCTCATATAAAAGAATAAAAAACATGCGTTATTAGAACACAAATTTTAGGGGGACGTTATTGGGAGCACTTACGTTAAATAAATATAAAAACATAACAACAATCATATAAAATTTAAGTAACTCTATATTCTTAATCTTAAATCGTTAGCAAATTATGCAGGCATATGCAAATACCCTAAAAATCAACAACAATTTTTTTTACTTAAAAGGTTGTTAAACAAAAAAAAAATAAACATTATTAAGCAAATGAAAGTAAAATAACTCTATATGTTTACATCATAAAACAAATCTTAGCAAAAGTAAAGACTAGGGTAGGTATTAAAATAACAGATTTTTATATATCTTGCTTGAAGACCAACTTCTTGTTTACTCAAAGCTTGTAGGTTAAGCCAGTTTCATGCATTGTTCGTTCCGTGCATATTATTACCCTCGTTTTCTATGCTAAAACGAAAAAGAAACAATTAAAAATTCAATTTAAAGAGTTCCTATGCTTGGTCCAATAAAAGAGACACTCACTGGTCCATTGATGGCAATTCGTAGTACAAGGACAAAAATATGAATACAAAAAAATCTGTGAACTAATGCAAAATATAGTTTACAAATCTAGTTAAACAGCTAAATAAGGCGTGCAATTCACAAAAAAACATTGAAAATCTTTATTAAACTGTACTACATGGTAACTTGTGTCACGAGATATTACATCGGGAGCGCGCGAAAAACTACGATACACGTCCTTCCCCAACGGAGCTCACGGTGACAATGACGGAAGCGGGGGTTGGAACTAGTTTAAATAACTAGCGTTTCGGGCAAACAATTGATTTTTGAAGTTCTTCGGTTCCGAGAAATCAAAGCGGTCCAAAGAAAAAGCCGGTCCAATGATCGCAACCTTACCCTAAATAAGCTATAATAATATGCTTATGAATAGAGTTCAAAATCAATTGATAAGATTTGACGTTTCGTGGTAGGTTAATGAGTTGTACAATTTACGAATTCATAAAAAAGTATCTGTCAATCAATCTCAGTAGCATGCATTGAGAAAAGCCTAACTTCACCAGTAAACTGACGTAGTCTGATTGAATTATAAAGAAAACTATATCATTGAAGACTTACGTTTCATTGAAAATGGCATAAGTTTCTACTGTCTCAAAAGTACGAAGAATTGGTGCATCTGAAAAAATATAAAAATATTAAATACCTTTTTAATTGTTGGCAATCTCTCTAATAGTACTAGATAATTATTGAATAACTAAATATAGATAAATATAAGAATAAATAAATATGATAAATTACACGAAGAACTTAATAAAAAATCTTACGTTTTACTGATAAGGTGATAGTTTTATCTAAATAATGTGAGAGTGCTTTTTGTGTCACTTTGCAAATGTAGTCACCAATGTCCTCATAAGAAAGATCCTTTATTTCCAAAGTGTACATGTCTCCTTTCTTTTTAATGACGTACTTGTTTTTACTCTTTTCCACTGCAAAAATAAATTATGATGTGAGTAAATAAATTTCAAAATTAATTATTGTTCTACATTTCATTGTGCGGACCCGATTGGTGTCGTAGCGAGGAATTACGCCTTGAGCGCTAGGTTTCTGGGTTCAAATTCTAGATGTGACAATTTTGGAAACGAACTTTCAGAATGAATTCGCATCTAGTGCTAACGGAAGACGTGTCCGAAAAAGTAAACCTATAAACCTTTGTCTGGTATCTCGTAACCCAATGTTGTTAATTTCTTACTCAATGGATTTCTCGGTTGTATTTATTTATTTGGAGAACTACACTGTTATTTTATGCGTGCGTTCTTAGTTAGGCCTCAGGAAGCGATCAACTGAAGTTTCTTTTTATTCAGTGGTTCTAGCCGGGACTAATAAATGGTTGCGGGCTTCGCAAAAAATATAAAAAGCAATAATATTTACCATTAATAGGCCTTAGATTCCTGTACCACTGCACGACTGGCATCGGATGGCCCTTAGCCTCACATTCCATTTTGATAGATTTCCCTTCTTCGCCTATCTTGTTTTCAGTCCTGTTCACTATCTTTACTTTTGCTAAAAAAAATGTAGTTTCAAATTGATTTTTAGGTACACATTATGTTAAAATAAGCCAAGATAAGCAGCAGCAGAACCATTTACCGACAGTGTATTATGGAAACATTTGAATGGGTACTTTGTAATTTGTTAGGCAGTGCGAGAAATGGAAAGGAATGAAACTTGGGTAGGGTAATGGTAATGTACTTAATAGATTAGTCTGGCAAACCTGATTGTTTTATATCATATAATATGAATACGTAATACGTGTTTGTAATCTAAAGAAAACCTAATATGTCAGTGTCACAACTTAACCGTCGATCATTAAATTGCAGTAGTAGATAGATAAATAGACACTTTATTGCACAAAAAACATAAAAGGTTAAAGGTTACAAACAAGACACAGTTATGTACAATCAATACTACATACTTAACCTTTTTTATGCATAGAGTTTAACGTAAAAACAACATGATCTCCTATAGCACTTTTACTGCAATAATATTTTGTTTTCTCTGTATTAAAGTTGATATAAGAACAACACTGCTAATATACTGTTTTGCGGTCATGGCAAGGCCTCAGATCTAAATAATAAATAAATAATAAATTGTTTCCACAATTACACCAATTCTCTAGCCCCAAACTAAGCTAAGCTTGTACTATGGCGACTAGATAACGGATAAACATACGTAAATACTTTTAAAAATATTCATGACTAAGGTACAAATGCTCGTGCTCATCACACAAACATTTGCCCCTTGCGGGATTCGAACCCGCAACCGCTGGCTTTGTAGTCCGAAGCGCGAACCACTACATAAGATGTCAAATGGCTTACGTTCTAGAGATACTTACACCCAACAATGATTTCAATAGTCTCGTTATATTCTCCCGATTTGCATGTCCATTTTCCACTATCAGCTATTTTAAGTTCGTGGAAAATAAGCGGTAACAGGATTCCGTTCTCCTCAACTTTCCTTTCCACGTACATTCTAGAGTTCAAACTGGATCGCTCCTTCACCATCACGCCAGAGGGCGAGTACCAGTTGATCTCCTGTAAAGAATTTAAAAAAAAAGATAATTTTTAGGGTACCCACCCGTACCCAAAGGGTAAAAACGGGACCCTATTACTAAGACTCCTCTGTCCGTCTGTCTGTTTGTCTGTCTGTCACCAAGCTGTATCTCATGAACCGTGAAAGCTAGTCAGTTGAAATTTTCACAGATGATGTATTTGTGGGGCACAGTGGGGCTCCCATAAAACAACTCGATATTTATAACAGCAACAGGTAGACGCTTGAAATATTTACAGAATATTATAGATAATGGTACGGATCCCTCCGTGCGCAAGTCCGACTTGCACTTGGCCGGTTTTTTTTTTCATACTTACAGCCGAATACTGAAATAAAACCTAAAGTTGAGTCTTCGTTATTTCGCTATCATTGTGCTTCAACGTCAAAAGTGACCAAAGAAAATTAAGACTTATTTCCCTGTATCATTTACTGTCAAGACGTTGTAAGTGTTTTAATAAATAAATAAATAATAAATAAGTTCTTACTACGCTAGTTACGTACTCTACCAGTACGAATACCGCTGACCCCGGGCACCTAACTAGAGCACACAAGATATTGCAAGATCACGAAAAACGCTGACTCTGCGCTCGTGCGCCGCTAACATGACCAAGCCGCCGGACATCAGGCCAGCGCCATCATCCTCACTTCGTATCTAACATCGATCGAGTCAATTAGTATTAGGAACTAGTTTTATTGTAATTGTATTTTTAATTAAATTAGATTTTAAGTAATTTCGTTTTTTTTCGATCCTCCGGCTGTCGCTTCGTAATTCGCTCAATTTGATGTTTAGTCTTGATGACCGCTATAGCAAAGCCACAACTTTAAAGCATCATTTTAGTACACGGGCGATTATTATTTTATTTTTTTTTAAATTTATTTATTCAAAGAAACATACAGCATTTATATCTCATTAGCCAATATATATATGTAGTATAATATTTTGGATCCCAATCAGCATCTTATTAACCACAGTTAAAAAGCACTTTGTTTTATAGCCGGGAAAAGCTTGACTGTGATTCTAAACGCGGTAACTCTATTTTTTTAAAGCACGGTGAAGACGATCATAGAACAATAAATAAATAAACAAAATTTTTACAAATAAAAAAAAAGAAATTGTTTGTCCACACATTTAAACTGAGGCAGCTGGTCGGCGGTTTAGTAAGGGGAGATTAAAATTTCGATAGTGCTCCCATAGTTAAAGTTGCTTGTTTATTGTCGTATAATCACCCTGTACCTATAGAAGCAATTGTCATCAACTTTCATTTAACACTTCGAAATCTATCGCAGCATTTGGATTTTAGATCTCTCATTCTGCATCATGGCTGCACATCTAATTGAATTGATTGTAGGTTTTCTCTCGATGATTTATTAAAATAAATATGATGTGAAGTTATAGCAAGGGTATTTAGTATAAGTAAAAATATATTCTATGAGCGTTATAGCTTTCAAAATTAGTTTATGTGTTTTCAATTCAAATACAGTATGTGTATGTACAAACAGCAGCTCGTTAACCCACCACAAAATGTAAAATTTCTCAATTGATATTGATCTCTACATGTCGGACTTGAAGTTGAAATTCGGTTCAATGACCTTTAACTTTTTGGGTAAGTTGACCTGCCGTTGATTGTACCTACGTGAGATCTTGTAAGTGTTTAAATGTTTATTACATTGCGCGGAATGCGCGTTTATGTAGGTACACTATTATTTGCCCAAGATGAAGATGTATCTAACAACATCTCGTATGAAAAATCTATAAACGTTAAGGTTAAAGGAGTTCACCACCACTTAGGTATTCTTTCTTCAAGTTAAAACTTAACTACCTCTGTAGCCGAGAGGCAAGCACGCCGGATTTGGCGTCGCCATCTCTGAGGTCAATGAAAAACTAACTTTTCTATGTTGTGTTGGGTCTGTGTGTTGTGGGACCGACGTTGTTTCTGATTTCTATAACACAAGTGCTTTAGCTACTTACCTTAGGATCAGAGCAATGTACGTGATATTGTCCAATATCCATTTATTTATTAAACTTACATCTTTAAGGTTTTTTCCTTGGCAGAAGATAGCTCTTCTCTCACCAACGTTGAACACTGAAGGCCTTGCCATGACGTGGAGGAACGGCTGGCCATCATCAGCCACAACATCTTCGCAAGCAACTGTAAATAAAAGAAAAGTATTTCTTATTATAGCCCCTATTATAGGGCCAATTAAAAGTTTGAGCGCCACACAATAGTGGTCTAGATTTGCATGAAACCTTTGAAAAGAAGAAAACTATGATTCGACTTCGTCATCTTATATTAATTTCATAAAAAAACAATCTTTACGTTAAAACTAATCTACTAATAGTATAACGACATGCAAATGAAAAATAATTTAGGCCTTTTTTATTTAAATTTTAATTGTTTTATGAAACTTTTTGTGGAATGTGATTGTTTAAACTTTTCTTTTGATTAAATAAAAATAGAATATATAAAGTTTTGAAATATCTATAGCCTAAATGCCATAGATATAAATAAATTCAGTTGACTGTGATAAACCTAAAAAAGTTTCCATCAAACGAAAGTGTATAAAGTACAGTTTAAAAGTCGTATCGTAGACTCACAGGAATACTGAAAAGATTTTGGGAACTTTATTTATCTAGGTACAGAGACGTTTCAAATTTATCTCCTCCAAAAAATTATAATAATTTTAATAAGTGTCACTGCAATGCTATAACACAAAACGGAGAAGATAAAAAGATTTAATGCAGTTAACTAGGTACTTAATACCAGTCATGGAGTGCTCAAAACGCGAGTAAGTATTATCATCTGCAACGTTTCTCGTTCCAATAAGTAAAGAAGGAATAAATCATTTTGACGCTTATTGCGAGGATGAGTAACGAGCAACAATAACTCTAGAGATTTTTTAAGGAGGTTTATAACGCGAGTAATTACACCCATAGCTAATTAAAAGTATTTCCAAATTCTATTTCTCTATTCTTTATAACTAGACTATAGAATAGGTACCTAATAATACAATGACTCATAGTTAGTTTATTTTCACGTGACATAAAAGGTAACTAACACTGAAGGAGTCCATTTTATTTTTCTAACTAGCTGTTGCGACTTCGTTCGCGTGGTATTTAGTTTAGAAGAAAAAAAAACTCTGTAGGGAAACCCTAATCGCCTGCTGGTAGGAAATATACTTTACGACTTTACGATTCTCATACCTATCAAATATACACAAATAAAATGTAAAAATCGGTTTCAGAGGAGTGCGACTACAAACACCGTGACACGAGATTTTATGTATTATACATTAAGATACAACAATTTTCGTTATGAGATCTTATGTTATTTACAGGCACTGTGCCTAGGAAGACGCTTCGAAATTTAGAGGTTAATTAAAAAAAAATCTATGAATGATTTTTTTTGCAAATTAAGTAAATATTAAGCGAGGGCGCAAACGTGGACACTGTGGTGTCTTGATGAATATTTGATTTCTATAGAACCAGTATGAAATCATCCACTCTCTGGGCATACGTAAACATTTCTTGTGTCCAGTAGCTTTCACTTACCACATACTCATGACGATCAAAAAGTGTTCAGTGTCGGCAACTGGAAACTAAAAGTCCACGTTTGCGCAGCGCCTAATAATAAACAATGTTTGTTTTTTAAATTGTAAGCTGATGAAAATTTCGCAAATATGTAGCGCACAACCCAAGGTTGCTGGCAGGCGTAAGTGATGTCGCTGACATCATTAAGAAAAAATGCGAACTTTTTAGTCAGTTTTTTTTCTTTTTCTGCGTAAACGCCATGTGACTTATTTCGATGCTCTCTTGTTTTTTTTTGTCTTCTAAAATTATAATATGTAATGAATGATTTTTCCTTTGTTAATTTATGAAGTAAACATTTCTCTTTGTTAAGCATGCTTGTGTCGTATAAGGATAATAATCAAGATACGGATTTTTTAAAAGACGGCCGGCCCGTAATCTGCCCTCGCCCATTGAGGGCGTTTTGATGAACGGTAACCCTTAGTCTGCAGGTTGATAGAGTTTTATTCATCTGTTGAATTTTGAAATGGTCTAACTTGGAGTCGTACATGAGCATTAGGGTCCAATCCATATTATTATTGTTTTACTAGAATAAGTTATTTACTTTTCACCGTAAATAACTAATTTCGACTTGATTATATATACTTTTAAATGCCTCTCGTGTACCTCTAGACAATGCATGTTGTTGAACAGTGACGGTAAGTAACAAGGCGCTTCTAAATTGTTTTTGTTTTTAAACAGGGTAGCTGTTTAATTTGTTTGCAAAAATTGTCTTCATATTTAATTTAGTTGAATGCAATATTCGAGCGCTGACTTGCTAGTTGTCACTAAGTTTTATGTTTACGAAAACATTTACGACACGAGAACTGGTCAAAGTTGGCTCTTGTGAAGTGAGGCCGCAACTCAGTCTTAATGCCGAGTGCCGTCCATTAGCCAGATAACTTTTGCAGATGTTTCGCCATCTCTCCATAATGGCGCTTAAGTGTCCCGTCAAATTTTCTCATAATTATATATAGGAGGAAAGATTGCCTAGCAGAAAATATGGCATAAAAAACAAGAAACCATTACACTTCACATGGTATGGCTTTTGCATGTCCAATTATATTGACCCAAACATATATCTGGGGTCTTTATTTGGTATTAACACCTGGGCCTAGATATCCCATTATTTAGTCTGTGCTATGAACGCTAAACAATATATTGTTCATCATCATCATCATTTCAGCCATAGGACGTCCACTGCTGAACATAAGCCTCCCCCAGTGTCTTCCAGATTGGCCGGTTGGAAGCGGCCCGCATCCAGCGGCTTCCTGCAACCTTTACCAGGTCGTCTATCCACCTTGTAGGTGGACGTCCTATGCTGCGCTTGTTGATTCTAATTCATTGTCTACCTAAACACTTTAATGCCAGTCATAGGTTTTAGGATTTAAAAAAGTTTTAACCATAATCAGTACAGAAAAAAATAATAAATGTTTATTTTATTTTATTCAAGGATCAAGTTAAGAGCTCATGCTTAGGCTCCTGTAATATTAATATTGTAATATAAATATAAATATTGATCTACATCTGATACTAAAAACTCGATCATGCTTGTCAAGATCAAACAATTCTTTTTACTACATTGCAGACTATTACGAGAGCCAGAATTAAATAAATAAGTTGCTAGACATAAAAAACACTGAAGTTATATGCTTCATACGCCTTTTTAGAGTTCCGTACATCAAAAAGAAAAAAATCGGAACCCCTATAGGATCACTTTGTTGTCTGTCTGTCAAAAAATCAATGATACGGCCGTTTATGCTGCAAAAAACGAATATTTGGACACTTTCAAGGGAATCAAATTGTCTAGGGTACTTTCCGGTGACCTAGAACTATACAATTTTGGTGATAATATCCTCTTATGCTATACAAGTACAGAAAAAAATCTAAAACTACATTTGTAATTAATTTGTAATTAAACTGCGAGACTCGATTCCAGAACTATATAATATGTACCTTTATTTGTACGGAACCCTCGCTGGGCGAGTCCGACTCGCACTTGTCTGGTGTTTATTGTCCGTAACTTTGTCTTTAGCTTCTTTCATAAAAAAAAAAACATTAGAAGACCAGCAAAGTAGAACGTTTGTTATTCAAATTAGTTGCACGTCGTCAAAAACAACGACACGCGAAGCGGTCAAAGTTGCTACTGGTTGAAGTAGCAGCAACTTGGTCTTAATACCGAGAACCGTCCATTACCCAGATAACTTTCGCAGATGTTGGGAAATATTTCACGAGTATAATCAAGGCAGCACACTGTCCAATTTATTTGGTAAAATTCCTAAACAGCAGCACATAAGTCATTTTTGTTTACCAAAATAGATATGACCGTTTTCTTTTATTAATTTTCTTGGCGTGGTTATGAATGTACCGTTTGTTGTATTTATATTTTTTCCGAAAAAATATGGTATATTATGTCTTACAGTGTGCACTAAAACTTCAAGTGGTTGTCTCATCGAATTTTCTCTCCCGTGTTTATAAAATGAATATGCACATGCTCTTAATTTCGTTACTACGAGTAGTCGTCTATATTATCGGGACGGAGGTAAGCTTGTCGCTCATATAAAATTTGATGAAATCTTCATTACATCAGTTTCCTGCTCCGCCATCCTCAGGATGAAAAAATCTTTTTTTTTTGTTATTTTATGAATATAATTTTGCCTAAAATGTACTAGTAAAGCCAAAGGCAAACGAGGAGCGGAGTTTTTGTGCAAGTATTTTTAAAGTCACGAAATTAGTCCAGGAAAGAATGCCAAACACGTTGCGAACGCACAGGAGTTGTTTCAACTCGTTCCGTGGTGAGCGGGAAGAAACAAATGACTGTGGTTCTTTTAACAAAATTGAGAAAGCCGACTGATGCCGTGTTGGGAATACCTCACAGTTTGAATATTGAGTGGAATTGAGACCTAGTTATTTATTTAATGTTTGCCATTGGACAATAAAAGCTTAATTTAATAATAAAATAATGCTTACGAACGATAGACTCTCCTCAACGTTGATAGATCTCACAAATTATATGTAGTACCTAACTAAATACTATTTACGGAAGGTAATCTGTTTTAATGTAATCCAGTCATAAATATTGTTAAAAATATTTCTGTTCTGTAAGTTTATCCTACAAAATAGCGGATTTGTATAATAGCCATAGCTAAAGCAATTTATTGGTTAACAATATTTTACTGTAGGTAAACCAAACGTTAATCCAGTTTCCGTCCATGCAACTTAATCTATGTTATTTTAGTTGCTGATTAATAGGCAATCAGTTGAAAATGAGGATAAAATAAATTCATTTCTGGCGCCTGAAGTGTAGAACGAACAGAATTTTGTTTTTGATGTCATTACAAATTACATCAGGTTACATTATCATAATCATTTCAGCCATAGGACGTCCAGAGCATCGGAGACTAAGCAAAAACATAAACGTATTCGCGACACATTTCTCTTTATGAATGAATTTGCATTTTATGTCGAGGAAAAATACCTTTTTTCTGCCATGCTTTTGAAATAATTAGCCGGCTTGTTGCTGCTGATGAAGTATGTTCGAATTAAAAAACTTGAACTTCCGCGTTTTATGGTGTAATATCAGTTGAATGTATCTATTTTATGCTCAGGCATTAATTAATTAACAGTAATGAAATAATTCTGATCAGCGTAATTAATTATTTATAAATTATGGTATTGGTTTATTAATAGGTTTCCTGTATAATTATTAGTAAGTACTTTACGACTTTCAGGATTGTGTCATACAATAAATGTGATTGATTCAAAGTAATGTAGAGTAATTAAGTGTACGGGTGGATAAGGGTCGCTGGGGGTTGCGATTTCTTGATTTAGTTCCTACTTAGAAGACGCTTGGGGATTCATAACGCAATATTAAGGTTTCCGACTTGTAGGTGACTCTGTCTCAAAGGAAACTTTAAGTCGAGTGTTCAAGCCAGAAAACTAGATTTTTCTTTGATAGACTTCCCTCGGGTCGCATGAAAGGATTCAAAGTGTGCTGTCACATGCTATTCCCTAGTTTATTAACGTGGCTTGTGAATACACTTTTGTGAGGTAAGAGTAAATTAATTTGAAGATAAAATGTGTCATCGACCACGTGTGAGAGATCCCAGTGAGAGAATCCAGAAGGAATGTTTTATTCGTTCGGACGTATAAACCTAATAAATTAAAAAATACCATCTACTTCTGTTAATCCTTTGTCATTTTATGATCAATTGAAAACGTTCGTGTTTTTACACAGCTTGTTTGAGTTGTTTCCTATTTTGTCAAGGGATTGACACAAGTTAATGGCAATTTTCATTTATTAGGTTTTTTTTAATGGAGGAGAGATGATATGAAAGGTTACTTTTCGCTTCAACTGTACTGCTGCAAAGGATAACTGCAGCGTCAGATTTTTGGCACAGATATAGTTACTTAGAGCACTGGGATATCTACGTCTAGTTGTTGACACGACGATAGTCAAATCTACATACATACAATTTTGAAAGTAAATACTACATAGAATACCAATTCAATTCAATAAATTAAACTGTTTCGTATAAAGCGAATTAAAAAAAGATTGAATGTAAAATTTCGGGTTGCATTTTTTTTGTTGTGTGTCGGTCGAAGCATCAGACAAATAAAAAGTAAAATATTTACCTAATAACAATCACGTTAATTCCTGTTTTAGTGTGTAATAAAAAACATTTGAACCGAATTTATATAGCATGCTTAAAATATAAATAGAATTACAGTAAAAAAAAACCTACCTACTTACTATTCCCTCGTAATATGAAAAACTTTTGGTGTAGATCCTAATAATTGAGTAAAATGAAAAATATGTCATAGAATAGGTAATCCTCTTTGGTAATAATGCGATTTGTAAATTAATTTCGAACTCCAAGAGTTCCTAATAAATCCTAAGATTAAATATTTCAGTACACCAAAGTTTACAGTAACAATCCCAATAGATAAGCAGGCAAAATAAGAGAATTTTCCTAAGCGCCATATTTCAATAAATTAGTTGAATTCCAAAATTAATTAATTAAGCGACCTATAATTTTCGTCTAAACTGTTCCGTTTTTGAAATTTATGAGTCTGTGATTAAATATAATGATTCATTTTGTTAATATAATGTACTTTAAGCATCGGGAATGTTGGAGGACCACTTGAACAACCATTTTAATTTTAGGTTTAGCTTAGGCCTAAGTCAAAACATATTCATGTTTGTCAATTTTAAACTAACTGATTTGACATAATTGGCTAAGGTTTTTTTTTTAATTTCTCTACTTTCTTATTAGTCTATGTTCCGAATATTTTTCTTCAAATAATGAACTAATGGTGATAGGTGCTTATCTTCTAGAGTAGTGTTTTATTTAACCATTTTTGTTATTTTTAGTTACCGAGTTTGACATAAAAACATAACTGCTTAGGTCCGTAGTAGGTATTAAGCATTCAAGGTACTGCCAATATTGCATGAAGCATGAATGACCTAAAGTAATTGGTCGCTTAGGACTTTCTAGTCATATATTTCTTCTTCCTATTTATATGAAATATTATTTAAAAGATAAATAAAATCCTACTAAAATGATAAAACTTTTCTTATAATTTAAAGCTTAATCTTCATAAAAAATTATATTTTGATTATAATATTATTCTGCACGGCGTCGTCCTCTCTGTCCTACTTCATTATTTTTTTGTATTGACAACAATTATTTGTATGTATTTTTTCTGATAAAAAAGCGTCCATTTTACACTTCCAATATTATACGGAGTGAGCTGCAAATTATATACAGGGTGTTTGTTTTGAATGTTCTGCCGTGAGTGACGTAATTACGCGAACGCTCAAGGTGCGGAGTAATACCTGTCAAGATGATTTATTATCAGCATCTCGCTGTTTTCAGCTTCTCGGAAGCGGCCCAAGAACCTAACGCTTTATTAGCAAGCGAGTTGTTTAGCTTACATGCACTAGAATACCTTGACCTCAACATTAAAGTAGGTACGTATATCTAAGCAAAGTTATAAAAAAAAGTAATAATATTATTTGCAGATAACAGCGCTTATCATGATTGTCATAGCGGTACTACTTAAATTTTGATTAGTTTTTATTAGTATCTCAAAAGGAAAACTGGAACCCTTAGTTAGATGATCACTTCGTTGTCTATCTGTCAAGACCCATTTCATCAGAAATACGTGAAGGTATCAAATTAAATTAATATCAAATATTAAGGTCTGTATCTGCAATCCCTTAGTTAAAAAAATATATTAATTTAAAACTTATCGTAATAGAAAAGATACGGCGGGATTTTAAACCTAATTGGGTTCTTCCCGTTGAACTAATCATGAAATTTGACAAAAATCAATGTCTTATAGCAAAATTGAAGGAACAACTCCAAAAATTGTAGTTAGGTACATTACAAAACAGTTTTTTTTAAAAACTCGGAAAACGGTTTAAGTCATTTAGACTCGATTCGCCCATAGTGGAGAACTGTGTACAACAAGTTAGTATGGAACCCTCAGTGCGTGAGTCCGACTTGCACTTGGCCAGTTTTTTCTGTATACTTCTAGTTTTACAAAAAAAACACTGCTTACTAGTACCTAGGTATAACATACTGTATTTAACTTTAGATCCCAAGGACTAAACTCGCAATAAGAACAGAAAGGTAAGTTATTGTCAACAGTTAGAAAGAAAATATATTCTGTTAAAATATATTGGATAACATACGGGTATGAAATATAATAGCAAGTTGAGGAAAATATGGAGGAATCGCAACATATATAGAGCCACAAAAATCCTGCTAGTTCGGGCACTTGTATTCCCCATATTCTTGTACGCCGCAGAAACGTGGACCCTGAGGGAAGTAGAGAAGAAGGAGACAGACGCCCTAGAGATGTGGTGCTGGAGAAGAATGCTCGGAGTATTTTGGACTGATTTCCGTACCGACGAGTCTATACTTCGAGAACTCGGCATCAAGCAGCGTTTGTCATCTTTGGTACAGTCTCGTATCCTCACCTTTTTTGGTCACATATGCCGCCGAGGGGAGGTGGCTATTGAGCGACTTGTGGTCCAGGGAAAGGTTGAGGGTACCAGGCCACGAGGAAGTTCGCCTATGAGATGGACTGACCAGATAAAAGCGGTGGTAAATGGCTCATCATCACTACATGAATGCACAAGGAAGGCGGCAATCAGAGAAGAGTGGCGACGTGTTGTGAAGCTTGCCACCTACACCTGAAGTGATGACCACGACCACTCTGACAAGAGTGTTACCGACGAAGAAGATGAAATATATTTATTTTCCTCTACTAAAGGAGGATTGTCTACATACATTTCTAAATGTCGTATAATATTTATATTTAATCAAGTTTTGGATAAACAAGGAAAATAAACAGCATAGCGTTATTGCATGTACAAAGTCACCATGTACGAATAAACTTATAAGTTAACAAAGCGAATAGCTCCGATTACATATAATAAACAAGCCGATATGAAACTATAAGAAACATTTCCTAAACAAACAACAAAAGAAACATTTTCGCAATAATTTTCTTCGTTAATTGCGATCGTCTTCATGAATCTAGTTTCCAGTGTCATTTATATGTCTGTACACTCTAATAATGGTTAGGTTTATACAGACTGTCCCATAACCAGTGATCGGAATAGGTAGATTGATTTGATGTACTTTGGTAGTGCTAGCATAATATGGATATGCCTTTTTTTTCAAAAACTGATACAAAGAAATTTCCGAATCCCATAGGGATGTCTATATTAACATCAATGTTTGAGATCATTAACCCCAAATCAATCTACCTACTCCGATCACTGCCCATAACTCAAGGATAACTTTGTAACCACATATCCATATTCACATATCCATATCCACATATCATAGTGAACCACTTTTGTATGTCGTTTACTCTATGCTATTTTTCTAGTCTATTTTATTTATAGTTTCTCTCACCATGCACCAATTGTCATAGCCTCCAAGTAAGGAATTAACATCCTCAAGTTCTTATTGTGTATATCATGATACCGAACAACGAGTTTTTAGCCGGGGACCTCTTCCAGCACAATAAGACGCGAGTAAAGTTTGTTTTCTAAATCTACCCGACTGGGAATCATACCCTTGCGCTTATGGCTTTTTAATATTAATATAAATTACTAGACCACTGCAGCACAGCAACACTCGGGTCGCCAAAGTACGTACATACTCGTATTATTTAATTTGTTTTTACTCTATTTAAATAGTTAATTACAAAAACACAAAATTACGACTCATAATATAACATTCTTGAAAATAGAAAAGTGTCATGATGCAATATAAGAGAAAATTTCCGCACTAAAAAGAGGAACCAAAATGTTGAATTTCTCATTAGCAAGTGCACACTGGCTGTCACAGATGTCAACGTGTCAGGTTAACAGTTAGTTAATTTCCTTCACAAGGCGGTACAGTTGGCCGCAATTTGCGGAATAACTTTAATGTTTCTAAACTTGATATTGCAACTATTTACCAACACAAATTGTTACGAAAATCAATGTTTGAAACTATTACCTATATTGTTTTATCAGTCGCTGTCGTAGGTAAATATTAATATCGTGTTATACGTTAGAATGTACAATATTAGGCTTAATGATCTATCAAAGCACCATAGATCCACTACGATATAAAATTACTTTCTACTGTTCTCTGTTACTCTTTCGTTTCTACTGTTCATATAACCATTTTACCATCAGCTCATCGTATGCTTACTATGCGGGTGATATTTTTGCGTTTTCGATAATGGTAATGGTACGTATAGAACTGACGGCAGATGGGGCAGAAAGGTTCTAGAATGGAGGCCACGTACCGGCCTGCGCAGCGGAGGACGTTCACCCACAAGGTGGATAGGAAGCCGCTGGATACAGGCCGCTTCCTACTAATCTGGAAGTCACTGGGGGAGGCCTGTGTTCAGCAGTGGTATGGCTGAAATGGTTGTGATATGGCTGAAATGATGATGATGATGTTGAACCCATTTTACTATGGTATAAGTTATTGTATTTGAGTAATAGAATTATCCCCTAAAATTATAAAAGCTTGTTTGGAAAACATACACGATTATTCGCTGTGTGCGCGATGACAGCGCCCCTAGTGACCACAAGTATTGTGGCCTTAAGGTCTCTCAAATTATGGCAACTGGATGGTTTAAGAATGATTTTCGGATTGTTTTTCTTCGAAATTAGATGTAAATATCTAAAAAGTGTGTGCATATTATAATAAGTGATTTTCTTACTCGAATTAAAATATGAATGTTATAATACGTACGGGATTTGAATCGACACACCATGATATTACTTTCCAACCTTAAACTGTCCAAAAATCCAAAAGTACAGCATATGAGAGAATTTGAAGAGCTTAGAACCAACGGACAAAGCTACTTAATAAGAGCTGTGATCATAAGACAAACGTCTGTGACACAAACTTCCTACAAACTTTATTCTTTTCACAGCAGCTATCCATATAATACTTTGCTTCAATTTCCATCTTGATGTTGGAAACAAATAAAACATGCACGAACTGTTTTTTCTAATGTTTCTACACCTTTAAACACAACACGTACTGACCGTACGTGACCCATATCGCGAATTTTAACGTGTTTACTTAAAAATACTTAATAACGTAAATATGAAATACTATGGATATATAGCAATTTGACACATGACAGTCCAGAGTTATTTCACATTTTTGCCAGATTGCGTGCTCGATTTGACGCCCCTCACTTTGCACATAGCGAATAGCATTTACACAAATGCTCATGCTATCATTGCACGTTATGCACGTTATCATGTTAACCAATAAAATCGGACTTACGTATAAGGAAAATTAAATTTATTTAAAGGAGTCTTTCAGCTCACTTGTAATTAGGAATAAAGGTAATGGAGGAAGTTTAATTGAACGGTTACTAAAATCGAAACTTAACTTGATCCAATCAAACCTTACCTACCTCAATTTCGATTACTGAGATAGGCATTGAATTGGAAGCGTTAGAATATATTCGTAAAATTTTACAATCTTTTTCGGAATGAAATACAAATGTCATCATTATTATCATCATCTCATCTAATCTCTTACCTCTAGGCGAACAATTATCAAAATAATTAGGGCGCGCTGTCACCGGAATGTTGTGCAATTCAGTTTTCAAAGTAAACTTTTAAAGGTTGATATGTTAGATACCATATTTATAAACCTTATTCACTTGTCAGAAGGTTGAAACCAAATAAAAAAATTACATTAAGTTTAGTCACGCTTTGACATCAGCTATAGTGATAAAGTTTCAGAGCTCTAATTGTCGCGGTCTGTAACATATTAGATTGATGTCCCACGGCGTTTGTCTGTCTTTCTATCTGTATAGATTAATCTTCAAAACTACAGTAGTGTCTTTGATAAGCTTTTTACTAATTAGATTATTTCGCGAGGAGGGTTTGTCTGAAGGTAACCCAACATATATACGTAGATACTTAGTAGTGCTAAGTAGGTACCAGTGTAAAACTGCGGCGGGTCTTTAGTTTCTATCAAACGGAGGGTGGCTTGATAACATCGCAAAGTAAATGTTCACTTGCTTTACAATACACCCTTGTTGAGCTTTGAACAGACTAGTGGTTTGATCAGGTAGGGTTTTCAACTTTCTTGTCTCTACTACTAAACATCATGTCTTGACTACACTGTGTCTTGAATTTTATGCAACTACGACTATATGCAACATCCACGAGACGAAGTTCCGAAATGTTATCAGAAAACAAATGCAAAACGCGCCGCTGCGCCTTTGTGATACGAGGATACTTACTCTGAAACGGTACTATCGTATTTCGAGAGCTTTATACGGCTGAAATGAGAATTTGAATGTACGTTTACACGTGACTCTCCCACATGTCACAATGTTTTATTATAGTGCCATAAAAGTTGCGCAAATACCAGTTATTTATAGATAAATCATTTGCGAACCTATTTTCAATTGGGTAAACATGTTATTTAAATAAAAGAAAAAGTAGAAATTAAGGGTTTTATTATTATAACAAAATACACATATTAAATGATAGAACTAAGGGTTAATAAAGACCTAGAGCTGTGAGCAGTTGATTGTTGTTAGATTTTTGTTATTTTGAGTTCTATCGTAAAGGCTTAAAGGAACATTATAAGGATGAATAGTTTTTTTTGTAATTACTTAATGTCTAAAAATAAGTGTCAAAACAGTTTACAAGTATACAATGTATTCTTACGAGTTTCAAAAAGCTGTAGCCAGCTAATGGAACAAGTTAGAGCTCTCCATCCGAGTTACCAACTGAACAAGGTTCCCTCACTGGATTTAAGGCGTAAAAGGTAAAATATTATGTTATTATCTCCGAAACACTTCGGAAGTACCTACGTTACGCGACGTTAATAACAGTGTGTCACTCAATCTTTGTCAACACATGTTAACGCGATATTGCAATATTTGTTCCGCAAGAGATCGGCAAGTTTCACTGATATTTTGTATTCAGTTTGATATAACAGAGACAATGATATTTATGATGCCAGTCGAAAAGAGATTCTATGTTTTCGTTTGCACCGACTCCAAAAGTAACTGATTAGGTACTTAAGTGTTAAGATTATTTTTAGCGTTTTAGTTTTTTGAAGTCGGTTTTTTTTTTTTTATGATGAAAACTATCATCACATTTTATTCCAGATTTCATTTCAGCCATGGGACGACCACTGCTGAACTAGGCCAATGACTCCCAGATTGGCCAGGTGGAATCAGCCTGCATCCAGCGGCTACTTGCAACCTTTACCAGGTCGTCTGTTCACCTTGTAGGTGGAGGTCCTACGCTGCGCTTGCCGGTATTTAGGTATGTGGCCTCCATTCTAGAACCTTTCTGTCTCTGCTGTCAGTTCTACGCGCTGTGTTCCCTGCTCACTACTACTTTAGCTTGTTAATTCGTTGGGCTATGTCAGAGACTTTTGTTCGTTTACGGATCTCCTTATTTCTAATTTGTTATCGCAAATACAATACAATTACAATTAAAAAAAAACACCGCACGTAGCTCTCTGTTCAATCTGAGGCGTTCTTATGAGATCCATAGCGAGAAGCCACGTTTCTGTTTCATATGTCATCACTGGTAGCACATATTGGTTGTAAAGTTTTAGGTATATTGGACGTAAAGACTTTGTGTAGTTTCCCGAAGGCTACCTAGCCGAGTTAGATTCGACGAGTGGCCATCTTTTCAAAGTTAAACCTACCCAACTGGATCATTTATCCCAGATAGACATTTATTTGTCAAAATTTGTTGGTACAGTTGTTTCTGATTTCTGTAATACAAGTTCTTTAGCTACTTACCATAGGATCAGAGCAATGTATGTGATGTTGTCCAATATTTATATTTATATTATATCCATGTCTTCATTAGCTCAGTTGGTAAGAACAGTCGCCTGGTTAGCGCATGGTCGTCGGTTTGAATCCCACCAGAGGCAGTTAAAATTTTTTTTGAGTAATATTATTATTCTAAAATTATTAACGTTGCAATCCGCAATTAATGAATTAGTTAAGTGCCTGTGGACGTAAAACCGCAAATAAGTGGTTTTTATTTAATCAGCTATAAACGAGAACACAATTTTTACGAAATATTGATCGCAACACACATAAAACTATTTGATAGATTTGCAAAATATACTTCACCCACCGGATGAATTTATTTACAATGCTACGAAAATCTTACAGCAAAACCTACAATATCGTCTATCGTATATAAGTATCGTATACAACCTTAGCTTTGCACTTAAAAAAGAAATTTCATGAAATTTCCAACTCCAAGCTGTTATGGTTATGATCGGCAGCGAAATGTTGATGACAGGTTCGTCAAATTAGTTTTAATTAGGTTTACACGCATCCTAGTACCTACGTGATACGTGTTTAATTAAACGTCAGATACATGTGTTAATTACAATTGATTATTCTAGTAGAAATATACAATAATATTAGACAATCAAAAGCTTAGAGTTGACGTATAAATTTAACGATTAATCAAGTGTTTTGTTTCAGAACTAAGTCTAATTGAAAAACTTCAGGCCTCTTAAGGGCCAGCTTATAATCCGAAACTTATTTGTTCGGAAGTTTATTTATCTATTTAAAGTCTTAAAACAGGGAATTTCTTAGAATTGAATAAACAAAGAACAAGAAATAGACTGGAAATGTTTTTTTTATTTATAAAGCCAATTAAACCGTAACGTATTATATATCAGCTGACTTCTTTTTAACATCAACGTAGGTACTTAGTTACATAAGTACCAAAATTGTGTAGATGATTATTACTTTTTTTAAAGATTCTTTAGGTAATAAAAAATACATTTATTTATTATTATGCTGTAAACCTACTGCAAATCGGTGCAATCGGTATTTTGTATATGTGTGTGAGTGTGTGTTTGATAGTGTTATTATTCATCTAGATGTGAAAAGCCGTTTCCTCTCCTCTCAGAGCAAACAAGGCACTGCATTTCTTGCGCTTAGTTTAATGACGCAACACTTGCAAATAAGACGAATTGTTACTGTCTACAGTTTGTCAACTTACACCTATAGTCAACTATCCCCGATTTTCCTGAAGCTTCTAAATGATGTCAAGAGTCCAGTGATTGAGCAGGAAGGTGGTCACAGTAACTATACCTATTCTCATTACGACACAGACGTTTTGTTTTTGTCTTATGAATCCACGCATAACATTCTTATTGGCTAATGTCTACTTTCACCATATCCGTCCGTCTGTCTCTCTATCTGTCCGCGACTTAGCTCAGAGACTCTTATTACTAGAAAGCCGTAATTTCGCAAGGGTATATTATAATTACCACAAAGGGGTGGCATTTAATAAAATAGGTATCCTCTCTCCTACATGGTGTGGGCTGGAGGTATATAATATTTGTGGGTGTGGGTGTGCAAACACCATTTTTCGATTTAGAGATATTAAGCTAGATTTGCGTAATATTAAGCTGTAAATTGTTTTTCTTTGGTAGAGTCAAGTGTCCACTGCCAGCGATCACGACAGTATATACAAATATATGTATATATATAACGAAGTTAAAAGGAAAAATATCACAGTTAGGAAGGCTGTAAGTTACTGAGTTAACGTGTTAAATGTACTTAGAAAAGAAAATTACTTAGATGATGTTGTTAATTTTGTAAACGAAGGGTTCTGAATCGAGGGCCAGAACTGTTTAATTAAATAGAGATCTATACGAGTAATGTGGTTTTTTCACGAGCATAAAAACCGAGTTTAAAAAGGTAAATGATAATTTTGAAATCCAGCTCACACTGTAAACACCTAAACCAATTTTAATTGTAATTATTTATGTGAATTCAATATTGAACCAGACTTAATGATTCAAACTAAGTGTCAAGTTACGATAAAACGTATTTTAATTAATTAAAGATAACACTGAATACGCTGATAAAGTGAACAAAAGCTACACTGAAGCGAATGCGGTGCCGACTGAAATACAGCGTTTAATAGCGGTTAAAATAGTCTGACAAGATGATCTCTTCGAATTGAAGTTGAGTCTGAGAGTTGAGTTCCACTGAAGTGGTTTGTACAGAGACAGAGTTCCAGGTATTAATTTCCAGACGCGTCATCAATTTAGAAATTAAAATTTTACCTATTGTAAGCAATTAACGACACAATACTTGTATTCTAACACCGCGCGGTTTTAATCTCTTCTATAAAAGAGATAATATTGATTCTAGTGACGTCGGCATAAAACAATGATTTAGATATGTTCTTAAAGCATAACAAGAGAGTAATTTTGTGTATGTAATTAAACAGTAATTATAGTCATTTCGCCATATGTTTCGTCGAGACAACGCAAAAGACGCAAAAACGCAAAAAAGTGTCCCAGCTACGTATACCTATTTATTACTTAGGGAAATTTACATATATATAATGTGTATATGTACATACTTGTGTACATCGATGGTAACAAATATAATTACTTTCTGGATTAGCACATAATACTTCCGCTTTAACTTGTTTATCGTGGTTTAGGTCTCATTTTAAATTGGGCCGGTATTAGAAACAATTTTTCCAAAGTTATTAGAAGTTTGACAATCATTAGAAATTTAGATTTTGTTTCTTTGAATACATAATTTTACTATATTTATTTAACTAGTTTGACGCCAAAACATATTTTACTTATTCTATTAACGACTTACTATAGACTATCTGTAAAACAAGATATGACGTAAATAATTTTCTCTAGAAATGTCTGACACTTTGTTTTGAATAATCGTAAATTTCTAAAAACAAGCTTAACCATAATAAATAAGGTGCATATGTCTTCAATATATTTTATATATAGGTTATATTGCAAAGGGGTGTCAAATCTTCAGGAGTGGCTCAGATTAAATAAATAATAATAACAATAACTTATTCGAACTATGCAAAAAACAAAAAAAAAAAATTTCACATTTAATTATTCCTATCTGCTGTTAAAAATCGTACGCGTGGATAGTTTTACTCATTCATGAAAAAAATGCACCGTATGTGCACTACGTAAGGTCCTTGTAGGCTTGCCGTACCTACTATGCCTGCGTCGCTGATAAATGACCGCGCGGCTTTCGTAATCTCTCTATTAACTTTATTTTCGGATAATTTAAAGTATTTTTTTCGTAACATACGATTATTAAAAATAATTACGATGAAGATGCTTCTTTATATTGTACCCAAGATCTTATTTTTTAAATTTGGCACCCCTTTGCAATGTCACACTGTATAAGATGGTCAAAAAATTTTTTTTTTTTCAAAAGGATAAAAGAGCTGGAAAATCGCTGTATCATTTGCTATGTAAAGTGCCAGTGATTGCTGAGTCCGAAATCAAGAAGTAAAAGTCTGACTAACCTTTGGTCTACTCAATACCCAGCAGTGGACTTCTAAAGGCTGATGATGATGATGATGGTTGTTTACTTGATTCTACCTATACTGCAAACCCAGTGATCTCTATTTAAGGGCTTAAATTGAATTTCACTGACACATCATTGGATGGGTGAGTAAGAGCAATTAGGCACATCGCATATATTTATCAGCACAGAGAATTTTATTTTATGAAGAATTTCATTGGTCGGTAATAGAAACTACATAACGTTATTAGAAACAAACCCGCCATATCGGTCGTAATAGGAAAAAATAGCTATTTCCCATTAATGATTATGAAAAAATACAACACTTGGCCTAGCAACACGGCTTATATCATTTTTCTAAAGTTGATTCAAACTCAGCTTAAACTGGCGGTACTAGACGCGTTTACGTTATTGGCTGAGATCTAAGTAGGTATGTAGGAAATGACCCTGGAAAAAAAAGTGTAGGTAAGTAACTAACCTAAGGTTTACTCTTGTTTGGTATAACAACTGTTGATGTAATGTTACTAATACGAACAACGTTTAAGAAAATAATCACTTTGTATAATATTGATTAACATAATTTTCAGTTCATCGAATATTTATTTGCGATAATAACATAATAAAATAATAACTTTTTGATCAATCAAAAAGTATAATGTTCAATTGATGTATTGTTCAGGTGGTATATCATGTATTTTATCGAATATTGAATTGGTAATCCTTATAATGTATCCTTAGTTTTTAAGCGCTCGGCGGCCGCTGCCTCGGCACGCTCGCTTCGTTCGCTCGCCTTCGCGCTGTGTGTGGTCACTGTTCTAACCTAACCTAACCAATTTAGTCTTATTAAACAGTGTGAGTCTTATTGAACTGAATATTCGATACGATCTTTCGACTAAATCATTATTAGTCTAGTTAAACATTAGGTTAAATAAAATTAGTGCATTTGAAAAATCGGTGAGAAGACTTTATTTCAAATAAATAAATATGCTAAATAAAATTCTACCAATTAAATATTCGGTCAAATTAATAATTATGCGGAATGACTTTACTTTAACTAAAATTAGCCGGAGCGATTTTCGACTAAACGTTGTTGTACCAAACAAGGGTGAACCCTAACCTAAGAGGCAGACGTTTAAAAACGTTTGTATTGGCACAAACACAAGCTAGAGAAATATTTTTATAGATATTTTTTTGTTTAGAGAATTATGCTTATGAGAAACGAAAACATAAAAACTGTTTCCCTTTTTGCAATTCAAGGCTGTTTTTATCGATGTTAGCAAGCTTCTCTTTGTGTAAAATATTGTTAGAAGTTATTTAATAGGACTACGAAATATATAGTTAACATAAAATCAATGTTTGTAAGCGCAAAAGCTCTTTACTATTAATGATGATCTTTACTATTAAAGTAATGATTATATTATTTCTTATCTTTATTTATTAAGGACCTCTCCGTAGAGTAAAGGCCTCCTCCATTTTGCTTCACATCGTTCTGTCCTTTGCTTAATCTGTCCAATCCTTTCCCGCTGCTTTTAAAATTTCATCGAGCCACAGCAACCAAGATACTACTAGCTTAATGCTTCACTACACAACAGATTATTACTGCTATAATTTAATATTCAGGCCACTTACTATAGTATAGTATAGCTGAGCTCTTAAAGAAGGCCCGATTTGAATTGTAGTATGAAAAAGCAGGGCAATTCAAAGGCAAGTATGATTACAGAGCTCATGAATATGGGCCAGAAGCCCAATTCCCCTAATTTAACAAACAGTACCTACTCGCAAACCAATGTCGATCCGGTCCCAGTAACATTAATTACTATTAAAAACGGTATTCTCGTAAACTTTAAAATTAAGTAAAAATATTAAAACTGTCCAGATACGACTGAAACACAACATTAAAAATATCGTTTCAATTTCTACTATTTTCAGTTACTTTACGAACTTAATTGCATTTTTTGGGTTTACGAGAATACCGTTTTAGATAGTAATGTTATTGGGAGCAGATCGTCACTTAATTGCGACTGCTGTTAAATTAAGGGAATTGGCCTCAGATCTTGGACTAAAGCCTCACCAGGATCTCGATAAAACCATCCAATACTTCAAAGAAGCTTAATTTAGCATGAAAACAGTAAAACAATACGCAAGCCTTTAGACACTGAATTAGACCTTTAGTAAATATCCCGTTATACACTTAAGTGTTTAGTGTACACCGGCTGTGTACCTCTCCGATAACCTGCGCATAAAGTCGTGTTTGCCCACAATTTCCATAGAGATGCGTCCATTAATAATTTTCGAGCGCCGAACGGACATAATGGTTGTTTAATAAATTTAATGGATTCACAAGAGATAGAGGCGTTCGAGGCTGTGATAGATAGCCGATGATTTGCAGTTTTCTGGAAAGCCTGACTTTGTTTTAGATGAGCATGTGTGTTATTGGATATTTATAACTATAGTTATTTAATGGTTTGATACAAATTAGCACAAAAATACATTACCAAAATACATTTAATGACGTTTATTATGTTACATGTATAAATTGGCACCAAGAATTATACAATCGCGTGAAAAGGCGAATCCCTCGTCTAGACCGCACGTTTTTTTTTATGTTGATTAAGAATGTAAGTTATATGTAAAAATTATAAATCTTGATTTATTTTTTGAAAGGTAATAAAATACATTCTAAATAAAGTTCTACCAAGCAAAGCACAGACTTATGACATTCCATAAAGACGCTCCCCACTCGAAGGGTAGGTATTAAGTAAGGATCGAGACTGCTGAATGTAATTTAAAAGGACTTGACCGTTCAAATTACACCCGGCTAAAAGCCAGACAAAGATCAATAGCCATCTACAATTTTATTGCTTGAGATTTCAGAAGTGGGATAAGTGCTGGGTTATTTTGTTAATTTAGTAGGCAATTTAATATTAAAAGTAAAATTTCAATTAATGGGATTTTTTACAATATTGCATGACTTATTTCTGTTTTATATCTAATCTGATGTTTTTCTAAGTTTGATGATGATACATGTAACTGCAATATAATCAGCCGTTGTTATAAAAATAAATAAACTGAAGACAAAAACAATTTTAAAACGTGCATTGCGAGAACATGTAACAAATAAAGTTTATTTTGCAATATGTAATATTAGAAACCTTAATGATAGGACGCTTTCTATGCGTTATTATGTCAATCACTACAGAAGCTAGGCGAGCTTGAAGGGTGATGTATCAAAACTGAAGCTAAATTACACAGAGTCAGCGCATGTTCATGACAAATCGTACGTCCTGTAAAGCCTGACTCTCATGACGATTCTAGCACAATTAAATTATGGTTTCACTTTTCATTAATTTAAAATCGCCCTTAGACAAGGTGGAGCAATGATATCGCAAAGCTGCTGACTGGGAATTGAAGGTGAAACGAAATACCCGAAGATTGGGCTCCGAAGCATAGGGACTTTGGAAGCAATGGCCTAACGTGACATTTATTTGAAACATGTATTGCACACATGCAACTATTTTTTTCACTGTACAGCATAAACTTAGCAGTCAGTCCTGAGCAGATAAGAACGATGTATTAATGATACCATATCATGACTGCAGCACTACTGAAAATGAATATTTACGGTTTCTTTCCTTTAATGAAAGAAGTTTAATTGCCGTAAGGTTCTGTATGTAAATCTGGCTCTAAACGAGACAGGAGATGGGTCCGTACACATATCAGGAAACTATTCTCCAATTACGGCAACGTCAAGGCAGTCGACGATATTGAATACCCTCCCTAGTTAGATGCCATTTTATTTTATTCTCCTCCCCGAATACGAACACGCGATTTTTACTCTTTGTCGCTCGTAATTGAATTTCGTTTGTATTAAGTAGGTTGGTTTGGGAATCAGACACTCTACATCGGGACTCGTCCTTGGGACAGAATTATGAGAGATTTAATTAACATCCCAGCACTAAGCCCTTTTTGATGTTTGCGTTATAATTTATATCTATTGAAGACTGTTTAATAAGTCAAAAGTATGCAAAATAATTTTCCGGACAAAAATTAAGAGGCCGTCCTAGAAATCGTCGTATTTCCGTACATTTTGTTCTCTAATTGTAAAGACGTGAATAATAATTGAAACAAAATCATCATCATCATCATAATTTAGCCATAGGACGTCCACTGCTGAAAACAAAATAACACGTGATTTTAAAAGATTAGTACTTATTCTTGCATGTAGCGCGATTGGATTTTTCATATCATTTCAAAAATAAAGGTAAATCACCAACAAAACTAACCTTATTTCAGAAAAATGAGGTTCGAGTTACGTTTGAACATCGGTTTACAAGAGACTACAAGTTATCCTGATAATTCGATTTTAACATTTAATTGAGGAAATGGTCTACTTGCACATAGGTTGAATACTTTTTTTTACTTTCTTAAAAAATATAGCAGAAAAAAAATACTGAAATAACATAACATTTTAAAATTTTCTATTTAAATCTATTAAATATTATTTATTTTTCTATCGTTATGAACAACTATTATAAGATTTAAACCACACAATAATCTTGAGGTATTAAAATAATATAATTTACATTTTATTTAAAAAACAAAAAATTAAGTAATAAACCTAAGTCAAAATTAACTATAAAATCAAGCGCGCCAAACCGATCGTTTTACAAACCTAGGTAGGACGTCCACTACCTAATAAATTATCAATAATATCTTGTAAGGAATCAAGCACACAAGCATAGAACTGTATTTCAATTTTGCACTGAAAAAAGGTGCACGGCCTCTTAAGGCAGCCAGTAAATTTCGAGGTTTTATTTTAATGTTTGCAAATTATAATTTTTAATAATTAAAAATGATTGTCAATAATTTTTTATAATAACAATTTATAGTTAATTTCTTTTTTATTTAAATTTTTCGCTTTTGGCAGTTGCAATAGTGATGGCAGTAACTGAGCTCGAGCTATTTTCACGCAAGTTACTGGCTGGATACGTAACTATAGACGGTATCGATGGAAACAGTAAATAAATTTAATTGCCACCAGGTTAGTCAGCTGGACTTACAGTCATCGTGTACATCAACCATAAACGGCAGATAAAAAATTGCAGTAAGCGCGGTATTTTCGCTTACGGAGCGTTTAACCTCTGTTTTCCTTCCCCTTTTTCACCCGAACAAGATTTTCACTTGAATCACGGAGTTGTCCCGATAAACGAATATTTATGTAAATGCAAACAGTTCCGGGCACCGCATAAAGCGCGGTTCCACACAAGCGTGTGATATTTCATTGCTGCGTCGTTTGCGATATCCTTTATTCATATCTAAGGTTAATTCGCATTTAGGTATTTGTGCTATCTTTGTCGAAAATAGATTGATAGAAAAGCTTAGTTTAAATTTTTAACGTTCCTTAATTTTGTATTACATCCTGAGTTAAGATTTGGCATTTTGACGACCTACCCGATTGCTGTAGTGGCTAGATGGGTCGTGCAAGGGTCTCGGGTTCCTTTTCCGGACGGATCAATTTTAGAAAGTAACTTTTTAAAATTGCCTGCCGTCTGAGTATGTTGGGAGACTGTCGGAAAAAAGACGTTACACACGTCTTTTGTATACAAGGCTGTTCATTCCTTATATACGTATACGTATGTAGGTGATAAAGATCATGACAATAGACAATAGTGTTGTCTGATCCATACCCAAGCAATACAGGATGTTTTTTATAATGACAACAAATTGCGTCTTATTATTTTACAAAATACCCACTGTTATTAGTTTTTCTGTTGCTTTTGATATCAGACTCTGTTTTAGATCTAGATTAAAACGACGTTGAGTATCTCCTACCACACATTAGGGTTGACACAAATATTACAAGGTTAAACTTAGTGTAAATATGTATACAGATCGTCGGGTAATTAGGCATGGCAGAATTTGAGAATATTATGACGCATGCTATAGTCGGTGACGAATCGTCGGCTTTAATGATGACAAATGATACACATTCCATGTGTAATTAAGTTTGATTTCTAAAGATTTCCTTTACTAATGACTTACACAATTTTCAGTGGGCTGTGAATTACATAACTTACCTAAAGCGTTTTCTCTCTCTTTCAGTCTTAAGTATTTTGATATAGTATATTAACTAGAATTCATATATTATAATACTACAATGAATAATACGAGGATGAATAGTACGAATACGTGGCTCTACGACTAAATAAACTCCGCTTCCGCTCATTAAACTAAACGACTTTGCCAAAGATACATATGGCCGAAATACGAAAAATATTTTTGACCCTTCCATACTTACTTTGTCAACGGGGCAGTTTGTATTAAAGGGCCAAAATTATTTCATATTTACCCATTTTTTTGGCAAACATATTCAGTTTTACGAGCACAACCATATTCGGAAATATGGCAGAACGTCTATGTTACATCGTTAAATAGGTCCCTTGTGGCAACAATATATTAGTTAACTTATTTTATTAGTAGGTACTAATATTTCATTTACAAAATGAATGACGAAAACTCTATCAGTAAAGAAAAAATTGTTCACGTGTTTCATTCATTATTCAATTGTATTTACAATGTTATTTCTGTAACATTTCTATCCGCTAATATATCATTTTACTTAAATGGGTCTTTTTACTTTTATTAGAACCTTATAATACGAAGAAATTTTCCAATACAATCATATTAGCTAATCGTATTCAGTACAGGGAAGTGAATTATTTTTTCAAGATTTTAATGTTGCTTCCTTAAAGGACGTTGTTGTATTTGAGCAGTTTAATTACCTTCAAACTAAAAGAAAGTTAAGCAACAAAAAGTATAGATAGTGAGATAAAGTTTATTGAAGCCACGAACATTATAGATGCTGGTATGAGCTCATAGAACACGTGTTTCTGGCGTAAAACACTGATTGATTCTTTCAGCGGACTAAGAAGAACCGAAATATAATACAACGAATCAACACCCGTACGTGATACGAAACCCGATCCCGCCCACCGTGTATACCACTCATTTGGGAGCGTTCCGCATAAAATAAGTTATTTGATATAACTTTGTTACCGAACAGGGTTGATTACTAGCTAATCTATAAAGAAAAACACATAACAGGTTTTTCCGACTTTGACCAAAATTATTAGGCTATTACATGTTATTGATTTTATGATTAGGGAGAGCTATCTAATAATTGCATGGATACGCAATGTTATAGTCGTTTATCAAACGCTACGATTGTACGGTGTTATTCATTCTATCACTCGAATACCTTACCTAAATTAAATAAAACTAAGATTCTGCTTGAGGCATTCACAAGCTTCGGGGTGCAGGTGTCAGGGCACGGGCTATAGACGTTTTCAAATAGGTAACATAGTTATGTTATAAAATAACAATATAAAAATGTTTGTACTTTTAAATATGTACTACAAATAAAACCACTATCAACTGCAAATCACGCTTATAATTTATTTCACATGTATTTGTTATTGTTTACAAGAATACGGCACCATTAGACCGGACACTGAGGGGTTAAATCGAAATTTATACATCGACAAAAACGTTTGGGTAATTTATCTTAAAAGTTTAATATCTGGCAACCCTGGTCGGGTTATAATCCGCACAGACATAGAAATGAGTTTAACGAAATATACCGCGCTCTCTTGCACATAGAGATTCCACCCGGCGGAAGTGAGATAGCAGTTAATAAGTTCCTTTACAGCTCTGCTTTATTGGGCCTTATCTGCAGATATAAATTCAGCCGGAATTTATTAGTTTTCGTCAAAATTCTGACAATTGTTGTCTACAAGTGCTTAGCTGTTTCTCTGATATTTATAACTTTCCATCAAAGTAAGTAAGATTTACATCCATAATCCCAGACTCATTTGCAGGTAAAGTAAGTCTATCGATGATCCATGCCTGAGAAACGAATTCCCAGAATGAATAATTATAGTCCGGCATCCATAAAGTTATGTAAATAATATGAAATATCATGCACTTTCTTGCGTCAAGCGCTAGTTTATTTGCCAGACCTATAGCATAACTATATAATATGTGCTTCTTTTGGCTCCCTGCGAGTAGTATTTACTTAAAAAATATGACATTCTGCATACTGTTTACTCGCTAAAATGTCTAAATAATATAGTCTTTCATCGGACCTACTTTTTATATCTTTGCGGTCGCGGTGCCGGCGGTCCTCGCTAATGCAGAATTTGGGATAAATGAAATGCCTAAATGCGAGCTCTCCATTATAAGGGTCGACGCAGCCTCTCTTTACATTCGTGATGTAATGAATCTTTTATCAAAATTATGGCTTTTGTTAAAATTTGATATAATTACTCAGGTAGTATTTACACTGTCAGTAACTGAAGAATTTGAATCATTAATAGACATATAGACCTACTACGATGTTTGTGCGCGTATTGACATTTAACTAATATAATTAAATGGCCCAAATGAAAATAGGCAATCACAAATATATAGTAGCAAGTCTGTAGAATATTGTGACTGATCTCCCATAAAATGTAGTATAAGTATCAAACTCTAGTCTTAAGTCGTTATGTCGCAATGGCAGATTGTAATGTAGCTCAGACTTAACTTTCAGTAATCTATTATATAAAATGAATCTCTATTTCCCTTTGTCATCGCATCACGCGTGAACGGGTGGAAGAATTTCAATAATTTTTTTTTGCTGTTTTTATTGTCAGGAGAAGGTTCTTATGGAAAAAAACAATAAGAAAGTCTTCTATGAATAAAATAAAGACCACGCGAACGAAGTCGCGGGCAACAGCTAGTTTCAAATATTTTTAAAGTAAATAATGTCAAATCAAAACAGCAAGCATTTGAAACTAAGAATTACATTGTAAGTGATCAAGACACACCACTTGCGACAGGGAGTCACTAGATCTAGGAAACAGATGTTAGATAGCAATTCTGGTCAGTGCTTTCCCACGTTGCACAAGGCTGATGACGCTAGCGTATCTACTTATATATTATAGCATGGTTGCCCTTAGAAGTAGATTAAAGTTCATTGATCTCAAAACGCATGTCACCCTGATTACATGGCAGAACAAATAAGGATATTAAATCTAATGATGCCAAAGCGCTTATTACCTAATAAAATAAAATCCGGATATTATTACCAAAATTTAAATAATTCTTTTGGGCGTCATTTATTTACTATCAAACAACTCAAAAGGCGTAAATAATATTCATCATCATCATCATTTCAGCCATAGGACGTCCACTGCTGAACATAGGCCTCCTCCAATGATTTTCATCGGGGGGATTGCCGATACTCGCCACGCTTGGCAGGCGGGTTGGCGAGCGCAGTTTTTTATAAGATTTCGCACGCAGACGCTGCTGCCTGTCTCCTGCTACAGGAGTTAGTCGCCTCTTACGACACGCCTCCTGTTGACGGTGGGGAAGTGTATTTTTTAAGGCCGTCCCCACACGACACACTGTCATCTTGAATCTCGGTTACTTTTTAAACCATTTTGGTACTTTGCTGTTTTTAGAAGTTGATGACGAACTTCTGGCAGAATTTTTAGATGTTTCACCCTCATCTTCAATTTTTCGTCTGTCTGTAAATAATATTATCTTTATGTATATATAAAACAAAGTCGGGCTAGTTACACCATTTATAAATCAAGAACGGGTGAACCGATTTCTAATATTAAATTTGTTTGATGTCTCAGCCCTGAATAGCAGAATATCTATTAAAACACTGGAAAAATTTACAAAAATAACAATAATAGGACGGTACGAAGTTCGCCGGTACAGGTAGTAGTAAAAAAACATTATTTCTAAAAACATTTATACTAACATTTATAGGAGCAACTGGGAGATATTACCGAATATTGAGTTATCTTAAAAGTGTAGGCCAATACTTCAACAATGTAAAACTTTATTTTATATCTACATGTAAGATAAGTTTTAACACTCTAAGGAATCACTACATAAACAAGGAAAAAAGTAGGATACTCCCGTTGGATTTATTTCGTAAAAACATCATAAGATTTGTTAAGAAACTTTTTGATGGATACATTTGATTAAAATTCAAATAACATTTATCACAATTTTATAGATCCGTGAAATCATGTCTAAAGTATTACATTAAGCTACAGCCCTGCTACGTTATACTTACCTACGGGTTATTTTCGGAACGAATATTTATTGACAAACCTAGCTGAAGTGTAGCGAGATCTTTCCTGCGACCTTTATTCTCGAGATACTGGGTTACGCCAAATCCACTCGGAATTAACGCAAATGTATTAAAACAATTAACCTCCGATCTCTGACGATATTGCAACATCGCAATTGATACGATACATGCAACACAACATAACCGGAGCAGCAAAGCTTTGTAATATGAATTGTTAATGTAAGGCAAATTATTGTCAGATGTGTCCACTTATTATTTTGAGTTATATTCTACTTAACATCTCAAAGGCAGTTTACTTAGTTATAGTTTCCTTATTAATAAAATTTTTATATTTTGAGTAAGCCATCAATCGCTAACGGGTTTGTATTTGTCATCAAGGCGATTTATCTTCTTGAATATCCTGTAAGGTTCGACTTGACACGTGAATTGGCCGAAACGCCCTGGAGATAGAATTGTATGTCAAATACAGAAACCAAAGCGATTCAGACAAGCACCTAACCGAACGAAATCAACAGGCTTTTGTAATATCACGTCATTACGTCAGATACTGATGCTTACAATTCCTCTGAGTCTGAAGACGAAAGTCTACAACGAGTGCGCACCGCCTGTCATGACGGAGCCGATACTTGGACACTTACGTCACGACTAGTACATCAATTTAAAGTTGCTCAGCGAGGTATGGAAAGAGCTATGCTCGGGATTTCTCTGAAGGATAGAATTAGGAATGAAGTTATCCGACAGAAAACTAAAGTAATCGATATTGTTAAAAGAGTAAGCAAACTGAAGTGGCAGTGGGCTGGTCACATTTGCCGTAGAACCGATAACCGATGGGGTAGACGTGTTCTTGAGTGGAGACCGCGACTAGGCAAGCGCAGCTCTAACACGGTGGAGCGACGATATACGCAAGGCTGCTGGCAGTAGATGGAAAAAAAAATGTCGAGGAGGCCTATGTCTAGGAGAGGCCTATGTCCAGCAGTGGACTAATGTGGGCTGTTTATGATGATGATGATGACATCAGGTACTAGAAAAAAAGTGCAACGATTCCGGATAAAATTCTAGTTAAGTCTTAAGACAATATTTAAAATGAACGTTGCGTTAATTAACAGATAATTTAGATAGATAGATAGATAGATACTCTTTATTGTACACCACACAAAAGAAACAAAGGAAGCGATCTCTTCCAGACAGCCTTCAGGTAGAGGAAAGTTGAATTAATATTGAAAGAAGGGAGGCGGTAAAGAGTTCCAAAACATAAAAGTCCAAAAATTAAACAAACTAATTAAACAAACAAATAAAATAAAATAAGAACAAATAAAAATAAAATACATACTTCCTAGTACATGTAAATAGTAAAATACTTATATAAATACAGACATAATATGAATACATACTTAAAATAAATACATGTACATAAATAAATACCCTATTAACATGAAAAAGAATCTAGTGACCAAAATGTAGGAAAAAATGTTAAATAAATAAAGTAGACGTCGAATAGGTAGCCATTTTAGTAGAACTCGGTATTCTGAGACATGGTCGGACTTACGTAGACCATAAATTATACGAATGCAGAAGTTCTGAAGGCGCTCGAGCTTGCTTAGGAGACTTTCGTTGAGATCTAAGTAGCTATAGTCTGCATAATCAAGAATGGGGAAAAGTAAAGCCTGTACTAGTGCAATTTTAGTGGGTTTTGGTAAAAAGTTGCGTAGTCTATTAATTGACACTGCCGTTGCAAACATACTGCTGACCTCCGTAATCTGCGTCGTCCAGGTTAGTGCGCTATCTATGTAAACACCTAGGTTTTTTACGACTTTGCTGTATGGTATATGGAACCCGTCGAATGTGATGGGTGGCAAGGCACTCCAGTCGATCCTTGCAATTCGCCGAGAGCCACCCAGCACTATAACCTGCATCTTAGAGGGGTTGACCTTGAGTCCGTATGACTTGCTCCAGCTGAGAATACGGTTCAAGTCAGTGTTCATCAACTTCACTACACTAGAGAGGTCTTCAATTTCTGTTATTTGTAAACGCAGTTGATTTCCTTTCTTTTTTGTAATAAGTATATCTAAGGCCTAAGTTATACTTTAAACCTTAAGAATATTACAATCTAGCCTAATTGACTAATGGGTAATTTAAATTTGACCTAAGCTAAATATCGTTGATAAGTTATAGCTAATAACGTGTTCATTAACACTTCTCTTATTGTCACTAATAATATTAAGGGGAAGACACATTGTACACAAGTCTTTGAAAATCACAAAGAGCTATACACACTATCACTGCACTAACTCAACAAGGTTTGTTCTTTTAAGTCTTCTCACTATGTCCGTGTTGTCGAGAAGCTGAATTGCCTCATACATACATGCATACACATATTTATAACAATCTCTATAAACTCCATTTAAAGGTCCCGGTGGAGATTGTCATTTCTTATAAACCAAATATCTTCTTTCTTAATAAAAAAAAAGAAACATCCAAGAAAATGTACATAATCTCTAAAAATATGCTTGCTAACAGACTTAGTTTCGAATTCCATAAAATAAAACTCAACTTCAAGCATAGTAGAGATGTACAAAACTAAGCCCTAGTCATTAAGGAACGAAATGCAACTGTTAATCTTAATAAATCCTCCGATAATGACCTCTAAGAATAGGTGTGGGCCCTAAAACAATGTTATTCCGCTCACATCCCCAGGTACAAAGGCTTACAAATGTGTAACAACAACATTGACGTAATTGGAAGAAAATAGGCAGCCATTACTCTGGAAACTCGATTTGGACGAGGATTATTTAGAATTCCCCCTAAAAAGATTTGGCCGAAAATTTAAGGAAAATTAAAATTATTCCGATAAGGGCAAAATATATGATTGGGTTTATTAAAAGAAAATTGCTTCTTACAGTGTAAAAAAATATTTTCAAATGTTATTTCGTTGGAATTTATACATAAATTTATTCTATGTATGTTGTTGGTATTGTGCGAATTTTCGGTTTCAGGTAACGTTTTGCTATAAATAGCACTCATCCTGGTAATCTCTGTTAATAATGCCTTATTCGATTTAGGATAGAGCTATCTAATTAATGCTTACTAATTGAAATCTGCGGTGGTTATATTATTACGTGCTATATTTTACATAGTAACAACTAAGTACTTTACTTTTTTATACTTATTTTTAACCGACTTTAAAAAAGGAGGAGGTTCTCAATTCGTCGGTATCTTTTTTTTTTAACCTTTTTTTAAAAATGTATGTTTAGCAATCAATAGTTACCAGGTTAACTGATTTCGATAGTTCTTTTTTTGTTCGAAAGGGAATACTTTCGGAATGGTCCCATATAATTTTGATCAAGTTCTGATGATGGGATCTATAAGCAAATTATCAAACATTGCATGAACTCCATACCGAGTCAACTGATTTTTGTACCTATGTTGCCCAATATCTTCGGCATTTGTGAACCGATTTTGATGATTCTTTCTTTATCGAATAGCTTATACTTTAATGATGGTATATTGAATTTGAGGTGAAATTTATGGAAAAAATTCACCTCTAAGGTGGGAAAAATAAGGGATGAAATCGGTGTTCAGCCGGTAACTTATGTTTGCACTCAAATGATTCGTATTGTTGAGGATGTATCACTAAAAATAGATGAAATAAGTAAATTTTATTTAAAAAAAGTAAACCGACTTAAAAAAACTGAAAAGCTTAAAATAATATCAACACATAAGTACCTAATCAGTTACTTTTGGAATCGGTGCAAACGAAAACATTCAAACTCTTATCGGATGGCACCGGCCTTGCAACCCATCACATTTGACGGTGTCCATTTCCCTTATAGCAAAATTGTAAAGAACCTGGGCATTCATATTGATAGCTTCTTAGATTCACTTGGACAACACAAACTGCGGAAGTCAGCAGAAAAATGTATGCAGCGGCAGCGTCATTAAATAGACTTCGTAATTTCTTGCCTATACCCACTAAAATTGCGCTTGTTCAGGCTCTTTTATTTCCCATCCTAGATTATGCAGATTGCTGTTACTTAGATTTAAATGAAAACCTCCTTAATAAGCTTGAGCGTCTACAGAACTTCTGTATACGAATAGTTTTTGGTTTACGGAAGTATGATCATGTTACCGAATACCGGACTCTGCTTAAATGGCTTCCAATCCGTCGTAGGCGTGACTTGCATATTCTTTCGCAATTATTTAACATATTGTTCAGTCCGAAATCACCACCCTATTTAAAAAAGCGCTTTCAATTTTTGCAGTCATCACAGGGTCATGACATGCGGTCATCCAAAAAACTACATCTTCAATTTCCTCCCCATTCTACTAATTACTATACGCAGTCGTTTACTGTCCAGTCCATTCGCCTCTGGAATTCCTTACCATTAACAATCAGAAAATCCGAATCGATTGCTATTTTCAACCGACTTCAAAAAAGGAGGAGGTTCTCAATTCGACTGTATGTTTTTTTTTTTTTTTTTTTTTTTTGTATATTTGTTACGCGATTACTCCGCCAATTATGAATCGATTTTAATGATTCTTTTTTTGTTTGGTAGATCATACTTCAGAGGTGGTCCCATATAAATTTTATCGAAATTGATTTAGAACTTTTTGAGAAAATCAACAAATATATACCCAGATAATATTTTGGTTGTGGTTCTTGTTACCTATCTTCGACAAATATGAGCCGATTTTGATGATTTTTGTTTTATTGAATAGCTTATACTTCAAAGATGCTATGATAAAAGTTTGAAAAATAAAAATCACCCCTAAGGGTAGGAAAATAGGGGATGAAATCGGTGTTCAGCAGTTAGATTAGGATTTATCACTAAAAATAGATGAAATAAGTAAATTTTATTAAAAAAAATAAAACCGACTTCAAAACACTGAAATGCTAAAAATAATCCTAACACTTAAGTACCTAATCAGTTACTTTTGGAGTCGGTGCAAACAAAAACATTGAATCTCTCATCGGCTGGCACCGACTCCAAAAGTATCTGATTAGGTACTTAAGTGTTAGGATTATTTTTAGCATTTCAGTGTTTTGAAGTCGGTTTTATTTTTTTTAATAATTAAAAATCGGCTTAAAGCACACTTTCTTTCTTCTTGACACAAACTGCTTTTATATCTTAGAATATTACTGGTCACTGTTAGTTTCGACATCTCCTCGCATATATCAAGTAGTATGTATGTTTATTGTATGTATGTATAATTATTGTTATGTATTTATTTTATTTAATTTTTATTAATTTATTACTGTATGTATACGTTTATGCCATAAATTTATGCAATTCTATTTGTATCAGGTAAGAATTTTAAGAACTCTGCAACACCTTCCCCTTTCTTTAATGGTTGTCCTCTACCTAAAGGTTGTCTGGAAGAGATCGCTATTAGCGATAAGACCGCCTAAATTGTACATCTTTCTGTAAAAATTATGTGTATTTTACTTGTATGGTGTGCAATAAAGAGTATCTATCTATCTGTCTATGGCATTGTGACTCCCAAAAGAAAGGACCGATTTTAATGTAGTTTTAAAAAAAATCTTTCTTTTGATATATTTATCTAATAAGCAAATTATCAAGAATTACCAATCACCACAAGTCTTTGTATTTTTCATCTTTATTTTAAAAGAATGTTGTGGAAAATTTCTTAACTACTAATAAATAGTTACTGCTTAGAGTTAGAGCTTATAGTTAGACCCCTTATACAATATCGCCCAGGCGCAAAGTGACCGCCCAAAATGTACTAAAATTACTATTTAGGAAAATTTATCGGGGAAAAACCTTAAAATGGGTAGACCCCTTAATTACTTTGTAATTTAGATTAGAATAGAATAGAAAAAAGTTTATTTGGTACTAAACAATAAAACAATTCACAACATAGCAACAAGTACCAAAATGGTATCCGCTCAGTACGAGTATATGGCCGTGACGGCAGAGAGCACGTCGCGACCACTGGTATTCTGCGGATGCCAGCTGAGATGAGGGGCGCGGTCCACATCTTACATTAGTTACCTACCATACAAATATATTTTTTTTTACAAACAATCTGATATTTAGATAGAAAATCATTTTTAGTTACATACATGCTTTAAAGTTATTATGGATACAATGTCAATCAATCTACATACTTATTTGACTAAAATGTAAGGCTCTATAACAAAATTAAAAATATATATATTAATATATATTTAACTGTTTTGAACACAAATGAGGTTTTTTTCGTCTGTTTGCAAGTTCAATTTGTACTTTTTGTAATTATGCTGAAATGAATTTAAAGTGGGACACTTTTTAAAAGGCGATGGTATGTTATTCTAGCATTTTGTGGCAGAATAGCGAAAACTGTCACGAAAGGCTGCAGTTCTATGACTTGGACATCCAAGGCGTGAAGTAATCCTTACACTTCGATGCGAAAACAAAAACTTGTCAACCAAGTAAGGTGGTGATTTAGTTCGAACAATTCCAAACAGCAAACACGCGTAATGTAGTATGCCTAGACTTCATATTTAAAAGGTTTTCTTGATTGAGAAACGATTTATTACCTACTTACTTATTTTTTAAGTTTTTGAAGTCGGTGAACTTGTTTATTTTTTGTTTGTTTCTCAAATGTTATTGGCTCAATTTCAGTTTCCTTTTGGTATTTCTTAAAGCTTATTAGTTACTTTATTGGGCGGTTTAACATTAAAAATTAAAAACTGTTGACTTTTTTTAAGAAGAGTAGGTAGACAAAAATTTTCTAAAATCAGTGTTGTTTTTAAACAAACATGTAAGTAACACTTTAAGATTTTTTTACTCTTTAATTATTTTTATTAATCTAGGTCTAGGTTAAGGACTTTAAATTGAATTTAATCAATAACTATGGAAGCTATGATCGAAGTCCATCTGGGGTCAAACTATGAACGCTAACAGTAGGTACCTAAACAGTTTTATTTATACGCCAAACTCTAATACATAAAAACAAAACACTGCTTTATGAGATCATGGTTAGCACCCTGTTTAGGATGTGGTCGTGGGAAAGATTTTAGGTTCTACTCGTATTAAATTATTTTACATATTTGATTTGGATATAAGTATCTAACGTGGAAAGCAGGGGTGCATCGGTAGTTTGTACTAAATACGTTTATTTTATTAAATACCATACATATAAACTTTTACATTGATATTTAGATAGGATTAGTGGGATGGGACGGCCATGGAGCTAAATAGTACTAATTAACCGCACAAACCTCAAAATGGGAACAAACGCATTACTTGGCATTAGTGGCCGGTCGGACGCAACATATCAGGCCTTGCGGACAATTTATGCGCGACATTCATTGCGTCAGGGCCCGTTTGATGTTGCGACGGTCGCACGAACGCGTATGTGCCTGCGATTTATGCCCCTTTTGAATAGTCCTCGCAGAATTGCTTGAAATTGACACAAGTTGTATTTTAAAGCGAAATGGTACAAAAAGATCTTGCAGTGAATAATAGGAAAATATTTACCATTTAAGTACCTACATTTATAAAGCCGATTTTGCCGTCAAAGTGTAGAAAATGATGTGGAATTTAATTACACGATTACTCTTAATATCGCTATAGATTGAATGTGTAATGAAAATAGAAAAATAGTAAAAGGAAATGAAAAAGCGCGTGAAGGTAATACGAAACATTTTAGGCCTTGCTTATACTTGACATTCATTGCGCCAGGGCCCGTTTGATGTTGCGACCGTCGTACGAACTTACTTGTGTCTCCGATTTATTCCCATTATAAATGGTGTTTACAGAATTGCTCAAAATGGTCACTTTACTTGTTGTTTAAAAGTTACATAATGAACCTGCGGTTCAGTTGTGAATTTTAATGCCAGGGATCTAGTATTTTTTTTTGATAATTCCACTGGTGCCCTAAGTACTATTGTGATTCAAATAATGTTAAATAAGTAATAGTGGATAAAGTTTAAATGCAATATTCCTGGCCTTCTGTGCAATATATGCGCTACATTCAAATTATTTGACGTTGCGAGTGTCGCACAAACTGTTATGTACGAGTACCTACCTCCAATGTATGCTTCTTATAAATAGTGTACCCAGAATAACTTGTTGTGGTTGATGACAAACACTCTAACATTACCAATACAATGTAGTGCGTTTCTCCACTAACAGGAAATTAATATATGACGACGGTATTTAAAAATAATTATCTGTATAAAAATAATTATGTGTTAATAAACCGATCACTTCGTAAACACAAACGAAGTTTCTTTGCAGACTGGTACTTGTCCTGTGCTAAGAGTTCACTTTTACAGGAAAAAAGTAACAAAGTTCATGTGCAAAAATAAAGGTAACACCGGCTTGTTCTGTCTTTCAAAGCTATTTTAATTTAATGCAACCGATGTACGATATTCATTGCGTCATTGCGACTGTCTCGCATGAATGTGAACCGTTCGAGAAACAATACTGCCTGCCTAGCATGAGCTCTAAAAACACGATATGATATGATATGATATGATATAGCGAAATATCGACCAACTGTAAAAAATATGATAGATATAGCCGCCATGTTGAATCGCCGTCACATATTAAGATCGCTGTTTTGATAAAAATTTAAAATCGCGGCTAAATCTATCATATTTTTAAAGTTGGTGTCGATATTTCGCTATATCATATCATATCATATCGTGTTTATCGTAGTTTCGTATGCTAGGCAGGCTGGTTTTATACAAGCTATTTAGATTCATTTGAGTTTCAATTTCAAGTAGATCACGTGTTTAAGAGATTGTTTAGCTTCAAATATTTAATAGATAAAGAAGAACCAAAGCTTAATAAAAACAGCGTAATCTGTCTAATATTTTTGTAGCTGAATTTAAAAAAGGTTTTCAAGATATTCTCTTTTGTTGCCAACTGGCGTACTGGGAAATCACAGTTGCTTTTGTGCTATTTTACCGTACTTAAGTGATCAATACTAAATATGTGCGATTTTATTTTTTACTCTTTGGAACTTTCACTAATAAACCCAATTAGTAACAAAAATATTAAAATCTATATTTTAATAATTTAATTACAATAAATAATATGGGTAAGTAAACATTATTTTAACTTCGCTTATCTTTCTTTCTATAAAGAGAGAAAAGACTTCAAAAATAAGAAACATCTAAAATCTGTCCAACTAGCATCCGGCCATACAAGCATCTAGAATCGCACCAGCCTGCCGCACTTTGCCTACCCGTATCTATAATATTAACTTATCTGACGGCCCTGGGATCTAGGACTATGAGTCATGTCAGCAGGCCTTTGACAAAAAGAACAATAGAAACCAGCTGTGAATACTTATTTTATTGATCATAAATTGTTAAGGATTTTTTTTTTGCCTTGTATTCATATTAGCAAAACTTTCATATTCATTTAAATTATACATGGAATACAAACTATAGCATCTTAAAAAAAACATATTTCAGTAAGTCAATAATATGCTGAACAACCATCACAAACAGATGATATAAATTGAAGATTTACGAACTCATAAGGAAGGATGCCGGCGCGACAGTCCTCACCGGAATTGCCAATAAAATTTGTGATATGTCGTGGCTATTCCGAAGGTTTTTGATGCAGTGCAGGTCCAATAACCGTTATTTGTATTTCAAATGAATGCCTGTAACGTACAAAACTGTATAAAAACAGATGATAAGGAATACAAATTATAAATTTAATCTCGCAATAACCAGTCAATACATAATATGTTTAATATAGTGTAGGTCGCTGTTAACCCATTTGACTGCATTAAATTGTATTAGTTGTATAAAGTTTAGCTGAAACGGTATAATGATATAAGTAAAAAACCAAACAATTTTTCTTTAAAGATGTATTCTATTACTGATACTGATTCATTGGCACAAACACAGAACAAAGATGATACGTTACGCTTCGCACAGATATAGCTACGTGATATAATAACCCAGTATATTTTCATTGTTTTGTACGCGTAATATACGGTTTATTATTAACCAGTATCGTGAATCCTCTGGGAACTCTATACTTAATACGAATACTATATTTTATAGGTATACTGGGTGTCCCATAACGAGCGTGCCAAACGAAAACTGTAGATAGAACATGAAAAGCTGCATCTCTTGTCCAAAAATAGTCCTAGTAAAAGTCGCACCGTTTTTGAGAAAATTGAGATTTTCTGAAAATAGTTGCTAAGGAAAACGACCCAAAATCGCAATTTTTGCAAAAATGGTTCGACTTCTACGAAGTCTAATTTCGGATAGGAGATCGAGCCTTTTTTGGTCTATCTATGGTTTTCGTTTGGCACGCTCTTTACGGGACATATGAGTTTAATCCAGAACCTGATCTATCTGTTTGCTTTAATACTACACATTTTATTTTCATGCAGCCATGCAGTGCAAAAATGCAAATGCAAAAATATCCTAAATTAGCTTAGTTTCATCAATCTTTGTGTATTACTAATGGATGACTAAATTAGGATTTCAAGTAGGTACACTGACAGTCCGTCAGTCCGTCCGACAAATGAACTGACCCTCAGTTAGTGACTAATAGATTTTAGTGGAATTACGTAAACAAAATTAGTATGATGAATACTAGTAGTCGCAACAGCTAATTTAGGTATCTCTTGAAAGGGCATATTTCTTACATGATAGATTACTTTACAAAGGACCTGGGCACCAAAGCAATGGCTTTGGACGCAACCGGGATTGACCGTATAGATGAAGAAGAAGAGATTATTTTACAAAGCATAATAATCCTCTTAATAGCTATGAATAGAAATTAGGGTACATTATCTATAACGGATTTCCGCCACGTCACGCGGTATCAGTGCGCACCATATATCTCAGATACGTTATTAGGATTAGTCAGGAAATACGTCATTACGAACACGTATTCATTACTTAGGCTGTAGCCTAAAGTCATTACGTCAGGATAATTGATATAACATGAAGGGTAAGAACATACATCGCCTGGTGTGCTTATTTAAAGGTAACTATACCTAGTCTTGCCATAAATCTATATATATAAAACAAAGCCAGGTTAGTTACACCATTTATAAGTTGAGAACGGCTGGACCGATTTTTATGATCTTTAATTTGTTGAATTTGTCTCCGCCCCGAATAGCAGAATAATAATTATAAAAACACGGAAAAAATCACGAAAAAATAAACATTTCGAAGGGGCAGTACGAAGTTTGCCGGGGCAGCTAGTACTGAAATAAAGAAAAAAAAAAGTTTTTACTGCAAATAACATTTATTACTTTTATAGTGTGTTAGTTTAATACATAAATATAAAAAAATATATATACAAAGCTTATTCGAAGTGGTCTCCATTGGCTGTCCATACAGTCCTTTAAACGTTGAGGCCAGTTATCAATAGAGGCACGCATTCTTTTCATAGGAAAATTCTTCACTGTTGGCAGTGCGATTGGTCGTATGGATTGTTTGAGGGACTCCAAACTATCATAGCGTTTAGAGCAAGCCGTACTCTCTAAAACTGACCATAATTTATAATCCAGCGGATTAAGATCGGGACTAGACGACGGCCAGTCTTCAGCTCTGATGAAGTCCGTTCGTAGACTGCGTAGACCAAGCTTTATGACCCGGCGCCGAGTCTTGCTGTAAGGACCATTCTTGGTTATTGAACATGGTGCTTAATACACTTGTGTCGATGTTTTGATACCTTTTTCACAAAAGTATGGCTGAGTCACTTCTTCATAGCTAATAGCCCACCAAACCATCATTGAAGTCGGATAGTGCCCACGTTGCACTTTGTCGACTGATTAGGAAGCTTCCTTAGAGCTTTGAGCATAAATACGGTCATTTTGTTTGTTAAAATGTTGCTCAATTGTAAAAAAAAATTCATCCGTTAACAAAAAAAATCTGTAACCTCCCTTTGCGTACCGCTTCAGTAGTTGTTCCGATTTTACCACCCTATTCTTTTTAAAATTATCAGTTAAGAAGTGACCAGTACGTAAGAGACGTACTGGTCATTTCTTAACTAATAATTTTAAAAAGAATATATAGAATAGGCTGCAAGTCCTAAGTTATCTTTTAAATCACGTGACATGGTTCTAGGTGCTATCTTAATCTCCCGAGATAAAATCTTTTGCTTTCGGCCAGGATTTCTTCGAATTCTTTCCCACTGTTTTGACCACCTTTTTCGTACGAACACTACGTGGACGGCCAGATCTTTTTTTGTCACAAACAGAAAAGGTCTCATTGTACCTATTAATACCACGGTACACAAACATTTTTCTAATACCAAGCGTATGGAGAGTTTTAAAAATTGCATTTGGCTCCATACCTACTTTGTGTAATGCAATCACAGCGATTCGGTTCTCTTTATCACCCCACTTCCATTTTAATATCGCAAAATATTGTACAATGTATTGGTGCCAAAATGAGAAAACTCAATGAAAAATCATATAAAAATTACAGATTCCAAATTCAAATGTAATATTTTGTTTATTTTTAATTGTAATTGTATTTATGGCCAGACTAAGTATACTGCTGATACTGCAAAGAGGACGGATTCGTCTTCTTTGCCGAGTTGATTTATTAGTCATGCTATTAACAGTAAAGTACACGTGAAAGGAAATTAAAAATTCATAACTGAGCTTTCGCTTAAAAAGCGGCAACTGGACTATTTAAGATGGATTAATGAATAGATAAAATGAGTAAAGGGGTTTAATTATACTTTTCACTATTGAAATGCATACTCACCTTTAAGGTAAAATACTGTATGCCGGTCTGTACCCGTGCATCTCTCAGTTTAAAAAATATATAAAAGTTGTGTAATTAAAAAAAATATGGGAGTAAGTAATATTTGGCAGTTTGCTATGAGTTGGACGAAGCTTTTTTTAATGAAAATGCAAAATAGATTGAATTGAACAAACTACGTCTAATTGCAAATATAATCTGCTCCGTTTCTATCTAAGACGAGCTTCTAAAATAGGGATGACGACTAACTTTTTTTCTTCATCTATCACTTAGATTATCAAAAAGTATTAGACACGTACCTTTTCTTTTTTCACATAATCATAATATTACAAAGATATATTTATTTTAAATGTCGCATGACGTCACGTCTAGGCACAATTTTTACTTAGCAGTGACGCCACGAGCCCCACTGTCAGACTTTGACGCGCTTTATATTTGTCATTTATTGGACAAAAAAAAAACATTTTCTTTTCCCAGTCTTCATCCATATTATGACAATAATTTATATGTATGGATTTTCTACCGTCTGAAACATGATTGCCGTAACTTGACTGGTAGATAGTTAAATCATAAAGATTGGTCTAAGAGGAGACCAATACCTATTGTTTGAATTATATTACGTTCAAAGCAATAAAAAAATTGAAAAATAATTAAGGTTTTCATAGTTTTTGATTACTATCCTTATCCATATTTTTTAAGACAAGAAGGGTCTATTCATTAAACTATTGATTGAAATCTAATAGGCCAGTTGACATCAACTATACTAGCTTTTAGGCAAATGGTTTTTCATAAATTGTTGGTAGATTTCATCCTGGTTAATAGTTCTAAATTATCGTTAAATTTCTCTACTTTCACCACCGTAGTTGATTGTTTTTTTTCCCTTGCAATGTTTTAATGAAAACAAAAGTTTTGCTCGGGTAAAGCTAAACATAGTTTTACCCACCTACGTTTTTTACCATGTACGTTTTCCGTGTTTGTTTTATTGTCGTTACAGTGCCGGATTCTAAGAAGGATATAAAAAAACTTCCACAAGAGATTTGCTCTGAAATTTTTTGGGGTCATTGTTTATACCTTTAGTGTAGTAATTTATTTGGGGTTGAAGCGGACGCGGTCGAGCGGCCTAACCACGGTAGACCCTTCGCTTTGAAATCGAGTTGTTAGTACAAGATTTGGTCGTAATCTGACGTCATAATACAGATACACTTAGAACGGTGTTCGGTGTTTTTCGAGTCTACCCAGGAAAATCTACATACTTTGATTGCAAACAGTTGATTGCTGTTTCATATGATAAAATATTTTTTTCAATTTTAATATCATCATCATCTTTTCAGCCATAGGACATCCACCGCTGAATATAGGCCTCCCCCAATGTATTCCAGAATGGCCGGTTGGAAGCGGCCTGCGTCCAGCGGCTTCCTGCAACATTTACCAGGTCGTCTGTACACCTTGTGGGTAGACGTCCTACGCTACGCTTGCTAGCCTCCATTCTAGAACCTGTCTGCCACATCGGCCGTCAATTCTATGTTCTACTTGCCCCACCCATTGACACTTTAGCTTGCCAATCCGTCGGGCTATGTCAGTGACTTTTGGTTGTGTACGGATCCTCCTCATTCTTGATTCGATCTCGCAAAGAAATACCAAGTATAGCCCTCTTCATAGCACGCTATGCAACCTTAAGCTCAATCTATAGCTATTCTAATACAGAACCTTAAAACATATTGAGACAATTTGCTGAAATAATTTACCTATTACTATTTTATTTTAAAGAATATGTATAATATATTAAACGTAAATCCAGCTAGCTCATTATATGAATGTGAAATTAGGATTTAAAAATGGCTGGGAATAAACATTGTTAAAAATGTTGTGTAGTAGAATTTCGTTACCAGGTAAACCACTTTGTAACAAAAGTTTTACAAAGGGTTTATTGATTTAGCGGGATTATAGATAATGCTGTGTTAATTTGCAAATCTAGGTGCTTATCTGTTTCTTAATTAATGTTTGAACAAATAATTAAATTATAACGAAAGGATTATAATTCAGATATCTAACAACAGAAAATTGGATCTGCTTCTGTTGTTATATGAGTACCTACGGAAGTCTAATGGCAATCGCTCCAAGTATTAATAGGCTCTTAAAGATGCGGGATAATAACTCCATCCCGCATCTATATGAGCCTATGTTCATGGTCAAACTTATCCCGAATAGGAATTAAATAAAGCTAAAAAGTATTTTCTTTTGGGTTTCCTAACATAAAATCATTTAGTAATGGTTAAGCTAGTAATGGCTTTTATAATTAACCCTACTTTAAAACTTAAATACTGAGGTGGCTATGTTTATCAATACAAACAAAAACTTATTTTATGGGTTTAACATCGAAATCGTGTTTTTTTTTGTTTCTCAATACAAACCAACGCTCTACTTCGATGACAATGTCTGGAGCAGCATTTTTTTTTTCAAGGTTATATTTTTGACCCCTTGGTGAAATTAGTATTGATAATCACATTCACTTCCTTTTTGGCGAATGTTTTAAAAGTAAACTTGTATGTGCTCTCAACTCAATAATCAGTTAGATAAGTTAGTTTAAGAAAAACTTTGTCATCCACTACAGAAATCAAAAGCTGTACTCAAACTTGAAGCATGAACATGAAGCCTACAAAAACCTTCTCCGGCTTGGCTAAGCAGTCGCATTTGTAGACTCAAAAAACGCATTCGACTTCAAGCCGTACAGCGTTGAGTTAAAGTACATTTATACTGCTTTAAAAATATATGTCTAATGGTGCGCAATATTGTAAATGGAAACAAAACTCATCGTACGTACGAAAAAATCCTACCAAAAGATTTTTTGTTTTACTGTTTTCCAATTTACGAGCTCTTTGAACGAGCATGTATACTATGTGAGCGATGCATATTAGACATGTATTTTTGCGGAAAACTTAGTCCTTTTTAACAATAACTGTTTTATTTATTTACAGTTATTATTTTTATTATTATATTTACTACAAATATTTCGGTCAACTTCGGTCACGTGGTCTTTAGTTTATTTATAAAGGATTTTCTGCGCAATTTGCTTATTCTTTCTTCCGTAAGAACCTTCTGAAAATAATTAACACAACTAAAAAGAACTAGCGTAATTGTTCCATCCGTTCAAATCAAAAAAATATATATCTGTCTGCAGACCGATATCGGCTAAATACACAAGTATGTTTGTTTCCTTAAAAAAAACTGGTTCCAATGCGCCAGTTTGGACTGGCTGAAAGAGAGCCAAGTCGGGCGGGTCAGGCCGGCGACGTGATGTCTCGCCAAGCGCCGACAAATAACCATAAAACACATCTGAGCTGAGCCACATCCATGGGGTATGACCTTCTGAACGATATTTGTTTGCTTTAATAACTTTAAACCCATTAAAAAAAGAAGCTAAGATTTTAGGTAGACCTACTTACAAAATGGGATTGTATAATATACCTTTAATAAGGATGAAGACTAACTTTTTTTTCTTCATCTATCTAATTTATCAGGTAGATTAACAAAAAGTATTATTTATTAGAAGTATTATTAGATATCAAAATACTACAGATATACATATTGATTTGAAATGTCGCATGAAGTCACGTCTTGGAACAGTTTTTACTTAGAAGTGTCGTCACTTGGTATTTTTTTGTTTGATTGACAAAAAAAAAAAAAAAAGGGTAAACACAAATTTTAATTTATTTTGGTAATCTGACTGACGGACTAAATAGAATTTTATTTTCTTTATTCAGTCGTCACGTCGTTGTTACGTTATTATCTAATATTCAATTTCTTTAAATGACTGTCCTTATATTCATGGTTTTTAAAATCAATGCACATCATACTTCAGAAGGAAACCTTAACAATTCATTACGATAAAGATTGGATCTTATTTTCTCTGATCTATTAAAGCTTATGTAACTGTATACATATTGCAGTGTGTTAATAAGTTTGTGTATATGAAAAATTAAAGGTAAGCTCAAGGTGAGTCATTAATTTTAAATGTTCAATAAACTTACAGAAACGTTTATCGCACTTCGTTTCCATATATTGTATGCTGTAAATAACGCCAGAGTCTGAGAGCACATTCCCAGAGGTAGTAAACTTGGTTTTTATTATACGAATATCTTGAATCACCTCTTTTGGGACGATTTTAGACACGTAAACAAACCCACTGTCAGAAATTAATGATTTATACTTATATTCACTTACACTTACTTGACATGCATGCCAATGATCTCACAACTAGAGGCGTGCGAAGTGGAGGAGTAAATCAAGGAAAGCGGACCCTGGGCTCCAAAGCGATGGCTTTGGACGCAACCGGGTTTGAACGTATATATAGATATATATAGATCATGTTGACTTATGAGATGACTTATAAGAAAATTGCGAACAACTTTTGACTCAAACCTACTGGGGCTTGTCCGATGCGTAATTAAGAAGAAATAACACAAAATAACAAAAAAAAAGATGTAATCTTAACTAGACTTTTTTAAATCATCTAGTGTCATTTGCATGCACATAGTGTAAAGGAAAACTTCAGAAGATCGTGAAAATTTATCTGGAAAAAGGAGGTTAACGGCAATATGGTGCCGATGCCAAAAGCTTTGAACTACTACTGAACAGAATATTCATCCCGAGTATTTAATACCGGTTTTATTTACTTTATCGCCCGATTTCAACTAAGAGCGTGGGCTTAACTTTGAGCGGAGTTTGGCCGGGTCTTCCACTCACTATTATGATTTCTAGCTTTCACAATTTTATTTCTTTAACTCAAACGGTATATTTGAAAGCATTCTAATGCTAAATGGAATATATTCTGTTGATAATAAAGCCAAAGTTTCATTTTAAAGTGCTCTTTGCAAAACTTCATTTTCCAAGAAAAAATAATACGTATTTACTTACTTGTTCAGTGATAACTATACCTCTACCCTGAATGCTAAACAGAACGTAAGCAGAGCCGGTTTCGCGTAAAACTTTCGTCGTTTATCCTATATTTATTCTATGCATATGTTCAAATTCAAATTATTTATTTGCCATAAACAGGATTGTTTTAATGTTGTTTTAACGCAGGTCATGTAGCTTTAGACCTATTTAGCCATAGAATATAGCATGCAAATTAAGATAGACACACACAGAAAAGAAATAATGTAGGCTTTATGCAATTCGGACAAAACAAGACGAGAATAAGTACTTTTAAAGGTATAATCCTACTGAGGTGAAGAATAGAGAAAATGAGCCGTGTGTACTGTACGTACATGTGTGACATATACCTACACACGGCTATTAATTACAACCTAAAAAAACTCCAGAGAAATTCTTTCTTGTTGACACTTTATTGGAAACACCTTTTTTGATACTCTTGTGCACCATATCTCTACGCGTCAAATAATAACTCATAAGGTTTTTGTGGTTTAAAGTCAAATGTTTTTAATACCGGCGTTTTTTTTTTGTTTATTATTAAGGTGAGCTGAAATTACTGGTACTGTTTAAATCAACATTATCGCAAATATTCGAGAGCTCTTAATCCCGACGGCTATAAAATTTGCAAAGGATGAATCTCAGATTCAATTGCAGAAATTTCCATTAGAACTGGAAGGCGATTAATTATGATCTCCTCGTATTTGTACATTAAGAATCCCACGTAGGGTGCCGCGAGGTTTGTATAGAACTTTGGGGGTGAGAGGAACAGGGAGTAAAGTTCCTCATCCCCCATTGAAAAGGGAGGATCCTCCGACCAGACGGGTGTTGTGTCTGGTAGGCAACTGCCCAACGGTTGTTTGTCGGGTTCTTGTATATATGTTTCAATTGCTCCGATAACTTTAATATCGCGATGTAGGATACGTCAGATTAGTTCGTATGTGGCGAGATAGATGTCGCTACATCACTCCCCTCCGAGACCGGAGGTCGATAGCTGGTTGAGTCGTCCATACATGTTGTGTTGCTTGCCGGGCCAGTGGAATGTTCCAGTGAGTCGGAACTAGATGCCGCATAGTTCACAGTGAGTCGGAACTGTCTGCGGTGATGCCCCAGTGAGTCGGGGTGATGCTGCAAGTGCTCCAGTGAGTCGGAGTGGTGCAGTGCTGCGTAGTGGCTGGCTGCTGCGTCGACCAGGAGAGAAGTGCGTCTCTGCTTGCTGACCGGCCGAAGTGCAGTGTGCTGTGCCAAGGTCGCTGAGAAGGCTGTGGGTGATGACCAGGAATGCGCGTCCGCTGCATGCTGGTGGTCAGGATACCCGAAGTAGCCGTGGATGCTGGCTGGCTGTAGGACTCGCTGCTCGAAAGCTTGAGGAAGTGATGATGACGTCACGATGACGTAGCTTTGCGAAGGCTGCGCTGACGTTCATGCTCGGGGTCACCAGTTTGGGGGTGGGAGGAACAGGGTGTTGAGTTCCTCATTCCCCATTGAAAATGGAGAATCCTCCGACCAGACGGGTGTTGCGTCTGGTGGGCTACTGCCCAACGGTTGTTTGTCGGGTTCTTGTATATATGTTTCAATCAATATCGCGATGTAGGATACGTCAGATTAGTTCGTATGTGGCGAGATAGATGTCGCTACAGAACCTTGTGTCTTGTTGGCTAATCATAGCCAGATATATACATTTTGTCCTTTTATTAAAGGGGCAGTGGGGTAACATTAACAGTTTTCGCTTAATGATACGTATAACAATTATCCAAGTGTAAATTAATTTCACATATTTGTTCAACCCCTATGAAAAATTTCAATCAATTAAATTTGAGTATTTTTGTTGTTTTATTTGTAAAAATTGTCAAAGATTTACATCGTATCGTTCGTTAGAATAAAGACAAACAATACGTAGGACCCTTAATCAGTTCGCCGCAAATAGTAAGTCTATCACGACAGGCGCTACTTTGCGATTTGTTTAGGATTATCCTCTCGCGCTGATGCTCGGGATAACAATTTGATGAAGGCTTTACTATTACTGTACCAATTTGTTTTACTTTGAGAATATAAGTTTGTTATTCAACATTTTACGAGTAGGTAGTAGGTATGTAATAATGACCCTTTAAAGTTGAAATACGTATATGCTATAGTGTTTAAGAATACTATAAATAAAAGTTACAAATGCAGCATCATAAGTCGATGACCAGAATCAAATTTTTGAAATCGCTATATATAGGTATAATATGGTGTAGCGATAGTATAGCGATTTTGACCATCTGAAAGTGGTCTTCGACTTCTGATGCTGACCGTAGGTACTTACAAAACTTTATTATTCAGTAATCGTTTTGTTTAAATTGAAAAACTATCTCTAACTGTGTAATTTCTGATTTCATTATAGATAGTATATGTTAGCATCTACGTGTTTCGGCTCCATGTTGCGTCGACCAGCTATGCGAGTAAAACAGGAAATATTGTGTTGGACTATAACTACAAAGTGAGGCGGTTGCGAGTTTGGATTTCGCAAAATGAATACGTTTGTGTAATGGGAACGAGCATTTGTACTTATGGTATGGTTTATCCATTCGCAGCTTAGGGCTAGATGACTGAAAAAAAAAGTTTACTAGATGTCAAGCAGAGTGGATTTTAGCGGTTTCTGTCGTGCTGTATTTTTTATAGAAACTCAATTTTTCTTTTCCTTGCGCATTGCGCATAGCTTAGGAGGAAAAGTAGCCTTCGGCGGTAATTTTTTAACTAACTAATATAAAAAACAGGGTAAGATATACAATTCAAATAAAATACTGTATCAGATGGACAGTGTAGATTTCATATTTATTTACTTGTAAGTCCTCGAATGTTTGTTGCATTGTGCCAATGTTTTGATTGGAATGATTTAGCTACTTATCTCTGCTTGAGGTGCTTATAGCTCAGTGGCGGCAGCGTTTTGGTAGTGATTGCCAAAGTTAAGCCAAAGTTACCTATTTTAAATTCGAATTGCTTTAGTACGATTTTTATTTCTCCGAAAACGTTTTTTTCTTTTCCATATTTTTATTATACCGAAAACACAATTGATATATAGCTAATATTCTGATTTTTGATTGTTATTTTTTTAAATTCTATATGTTTTAAAACTTACTCAACATTTGCCAAAGCTATTAATGTTAGATGAATTAGTTTCCAGAAAAATCTAATATTATAATAATTAATCCTTCATCCTTATCCTAGTTTTAGAGCGCTCGGCGGCCGCTGCCGCGGCACGCTCACTACGCTCGCTGCGCTCGCTCCGTTCGCTTGCCTTCGCGCTGTATGTGGTCACTGTTCTAACCTAATCTAACCAATTTAGTCTTATTATATATGCAGTATTTACTAATCAGTTAGAATTAAAAAATATTGTATGTAAAACAACGATGAATCGAAAAAAAAAATGGTTTTGATAATCGGCTATCTGTTTTTCTGGAAAATAAAACATCGGTAAAATAAATTTATTACTCACAATATTAAAAAAACTACCTGGTAATCAAAACTTCGTTAAACCGTTTTCGAACTATTGAAATTCGAACAGATGAGTTTCGAAAGTAAAATAGGTTACCTTCGAAAGGCACGTTAAAATTTGGTCCCGGCTAATATCGCTTGATACTAGTCGTGAAGCTTAGCCGAAGGCCACAAGGCGGCTTAAGCGTAACACACACAGAGAGCGTGCGCGGGACGGCAACGGGTCACGACGGGAGAACGGCGGGTCTTTTAACATAGGTTTAAATGGGCGTCCACACACGGCCGGCGCGGCGAGCTGGCCTGCTCACGCCCGCTGTCTGTGGGCGCCCATTTAAACGTATGTTATTAGTCCCGCCGTACTACCGACCCGACCCGTCACCGTCCCACGCACGCTCTCTGTGTGTGGTATGCTTTATTAACATCTGACGCTAAAGTTTAGTCACTGACCTTACAACCTCCCTCTACCAATCCGCACTGGCCCCGCGTGATGGAGCATGGCCCATATCTCATAGTTGAGGTAAGGCCTGCGCCTTGCAGTAAGACGTATATAGGCATATACTTTAAATATTTACTTTTACTTATGTCTCCGCAGTATAATTTTAAACTTTTTCTATTCCTGACTGTCTTATTTGTATAATCCTACATTAATATATTGAGTGAAACCTTTGTAATGATCAGTAATGGTTCTAGATAAAAGAAAATTACTATGCTTAAAAGCTGTATTCAAAAAACGTATCAAATGATATCGCAAATTACCTACTCACCAACGAGTACTAAGAAGCATTCATGAGCGGTTTTTAATAGAGGCAATTTCCTACTAGTCGCTTTGTGAGGCTTATTAGCTTTAGTAGAACTTCAGAGCGTCAGTGTCTAAGTAATATCTAAAATGTACGATCAGTCGTTGCTACGTGGACGGCATAAGAGAGCTCTTGCACTTAAAATGGAGGGGGCTGGACTAGAAAATCTACAGAACAAATCTTTTTTTTGTATATTTTATGTTCAGAGATCACTCGTTACCACTTTGACCGATTTTGATGATTCCTTTTTTTCATTTAAAAGGCGTAGTCCCATATAAATTTGGTCAAGTTTTGATGATGGGATGGGATAAGGAAATTATTATATAATAATTATAAGGGAATTACGCAATATTATCTTTTTGATCAAAGATAGTACCTATTTAGCAATTGTAGAAAAAAGTTCACCCTTGAGGGTGGAAAATAGGGGATGAAATCTGTATTCAGCAGATAAAATTGTTTGCACTCTTATGATTCGTTTTGATGAGAATTTATCATTTCAAGGAAAATAATTTACTTGAAATTTTTTTTTTAACTGCCTCTGGTGGGATTTGAACCCACGACCTTTCGCTATCCTAATTTCGCTTTTTTCGCTATTATAAATTTTTTCAAGTAAAATTATTTTCCTTGAAATAATAAACTATGTGTACATTATTGTGAATGCAAAAAACAAAATAGTTTAAAGAGAATGTATCACTTATAAAAAACCGACCTAAGACTTAAAAAAACAAAAAGGTAAAACTAATATTGAAACATAGGTATTCAGTTATTTTTGGAGTCGGTTCCAGCCGTTGAGATTATGAATATTTACGTTTACTACTTAGGTACTTATGTATAATTTTTTATTTATTATTTATCTGTGTTTTAAAAAATCAAGCCTATTTACACTGTTTAGGGTTCATTTAACGCTGAACAGGTCATTTACAGTAAACAGTACCCACAGAAAAACCAAAACAAGTTTGAAGTGCGTCTGCTGCCTTCTGAAGCGGGTCCAGCGCACAGACAGCCCACGTACAAGTTTGTTTCTGGGAAAACAAAGAACACTGTTTCGTTGCGCGTTCCGGCGTCGACGTCTGCTTCACGCAGCGGAGGTTCTTAATTTTTATACAGTTAAAGAGTGTTTGGTGGGGGCTACCCCAGGTTAAAAAAAGTTTGCACATAGTGTGCTATAAAGTTCATTTTGTATATAAGGTCAAATCGAAATAGTGCTCAATATTTCTAGAGGTCAAGGAGTACATGATAGGGATCTTCGCTATAAAGAAAAAAACATAAATAACCCAATAAAATATTTTTTATTAGTTAATACTTATTTTTACGTAAAACGCCATTCGTCTATAAATGAAATTCTACGCTCAGCGACATTTGTGGTCATATAGTAACCAAAAGAATTTACTGATAAGGTTAAACGACGTACGAAAAATAATTCTATAATACTTTAATAATGTAATTAAAGAAAAATACGTTGTAAGGTTTGTTTTTATTTTCTTAATCAAGATTCTTATTTATCATGTACTAGTTGACCTCTAGAAATATTGAGCACTATTCCGGTTAGACCCTATATAGCTGTACGGCTAGTAGACGCCTCTGGAACCGAGTTTGGTACTACTTAACTCATAGGAAAGTTATGTCCTCCAAAACTATGATAATTTGTGTGTTGCCCTGACACATTTTAATTTGTATTTTTGGTCAAAATGACGTTTTGCCGCTATGACAGACGTTTTAAACAGACTTTTACATTCGAGTATGTTGTATTCAGTCGTATATTATTAAAACTCATGAGGCGTAACCAAAAGGGAAACTCGTTTCGTGGTAACGTTGCGAAGAAAATCTTTTTTACTTCTTTTCGGGACCGATTTTATCACCCCTATAAATTAATTCCTCATAGGACAGCCCGAAAACTAAGACAAGTTTATTATTGGATGACCTTTTCTTAGGTATATCGTAATAAAACATTCAATTATATTATCAATTTATGTTTTGCTATTTTATGCTGTAATCTCTTTACCTCATTGATATAATTGATAAAAAAATAACCTATAAAAAGGAAATAAAAATAACCGCAGAAGTAATGTGTTAAGGTTGTAAATGGAAAACATCTGCTTTAAAATTTTGTTAATATGTACCAAATTATTGTTAAATCTTAATAATACATTCATCAAAGTCAAAACTTTTTAAAGAAGAAACAAGAAATTGACAAAGCTGACTCAAATCTGAGTTACGTAAACTCACTCTCAGATGATAAATGGTCTAATAGAGTTCTCTGAATACGTAATGATTATGAGTGTTAGCTGCTTAATGTCACTGTCGAATCAATCAAAAAGTCAAAGCTATAGGCTCTGTGCGCTATTACTTATAATTCAATATTAATGAGTTCATGAATAATTAGCGCTCGTCAGTCTGTCCGTCAGCATATTTAAGCATAAAGGAAATACGAACATCAACTCTAAATACTTTGTATAGTTTATTTATATACTTAGTCTAAGTAAGTACATTATCTCTGCCAATGATAAAAGATTATCTTCAAGAGAGAACAAAATCTTTTTTTTTTACATTTTATTATTCCGATCCGCTGTTAAAAATCTTACGCGTGGATTATTTAACGCATTCATAAAAAAATTGCACCGTATGTGCACTGCGTAAGGTCCTTGTTGGCTCTGATGAATGACCGTGTGGCTTTCGTAGTCTCTCTATTGACTTTATTTTCGGATATTTTAAAGTATATTTTTCGTAACTATAAATTAAAAATAATACCGATTAAAACGCTTCTTTATGTTGTTCCCTAAATCATTTTTTTTTAATTTGGAACCCCTTTGCAATTACCCTGTTTAGGTAGATAAAACATTAAAGTAGATTGTACGGATGTTGATTCCTTAATTTTCGGGTTAACTATTCCATGAGATAGTGCTTAATAGGCCATCTGTAATTATGCCGTGTGTCAGGAGGGCGCTTTGTCGTTAATTTTCCGTGACGGTCACAAAAAATGCCAGATTACAGGGAAACTATGCATAAATTGGGCATGGACTGTGTACATACTAGGTATATAAGGCAGGCAAAACGCGGGGCGTGCAAATTTCCTGTCTACCATAATGGGTTCCCACCTTAATTCATGACCTCCAATGCGACAAAACCGCCCGGCGCGTGACGCAATGAATATTGCGTCCGCTCTGAAAGGCCTTTTTAAAACAATTTTGCCATGAAACCAGAATGAATGTCACGAATTGATCGTCGACGAAAAAAATTGAATCATGCTTTTCTGATCCAATATGAACGCAATCTAGTATCGGTAGTATATTTTGACGACGTATGGTGTAGTGATTCGCGCTCCGGATTAAGCCAGGCAGTTGCGGGTTCTGATCCAGCAAGGGGTAAATATTTGTGTGATGAGTACAAGCCTTTGTGCTGAAGTCATGGTTGTTTATAAAAAAGTATTTAAGTACTGTTTATTCGTTATTTAGTCCCTAGACAAAACCAATATATAAAAGGGTTATATTGGTTTTGTCTTGAAAGCGTAACAGAGTTACGTACTTTCGCATTTGTGAGTGAAGTCATTTTAAGGGTTCTGTAACTCGTAAGGAAAAAACGGAACCCTTATAGGATCACTTTGTTGTTCGTCCGTCCATCCGTCTGTCTGTCTGTCTGTCAAGACCTTTTTTCTCAGGAACTCGTGGAGGTATCAAGCTGGAATTTATATCAAATACTCAAGTCTACTGTCCCTTAGAGTTGTAAAAAATCAAACTTCTAAGCCAACGCAATCAAAAGATACAGCCGTTTATGCCGCAAATATCTGAAAATTTTCGACACTCGCAAGGGAATCAAAACCTACAGGGTACTTCCCGTGAACTCAGTATCTTGAAATTTGGTACGAAGCAACGTCTTATAGCACAGATAAAATTGCGAAAACCGTAAATTTTTAGTAACATCATATAATCAAAATATTTTAAATAATTTTAAACTCACTACCCCTTTCCTCGTGAACGCCTAAAGGTATTAAATTGAAATTAATATTAAATACTCAGGTCTATAATACCATTAAGCTTGGGTGAACTTTTACTTATATACCTACAGGTTTGTACGGAACCCTCGGTGCGCGAGTCAGAGTCGCACTTGGTTTTCTTTAAAAAAAACTCCATTTGATTCTACTTTCTTCTTAATAAACGTACAAGCGAGTAACGTTGCTTTGTATGTGGCAAAAGACTACTGATCAAATAAAACAATTTTCTTTGTGGGACCAACAAAGAAATCTTGTAATTCACATTCCCGTACTGAATAGCCGATATTTTATAATGTCAAAAATGTGTTTATTTTCCGATAACCGTAAAAACATTTTTAAGAGGTCGATGTTGGTCCGTCTGTCCCATAGTAAAATATTTTGCATTTGAGCAGTAGGATTATCCCCTAATAATATAAAATACGACCTTCTATATAAAGAGTATATATTACAGATATAAATTAACATTTTATATTTATTGACCAACTAGATGGATAAATAATATCCCTTGGGTTACACTTCAGGACCGTAATGATACGTATGTTACGTACGTGTACATTACGTTTGTATGAAGATTTTATTTTATTAAGGTGTTTTAATAATTTTCGATAGGTGTTGTATACATATACCAATACAAGGCTGGTATTAGGTACTCTAAAGGACGGCATTAGGTACAGGGTGGCTACAATTGGAGCCAATAGGCATATTTCCATTTTTATTTTATTTACTTATTTTGTCTTGCGTTTATAAAATTTATATTGTATGATATTACAATCTTAATGAAATAACCTGTTAATAAAAAAATACATTAATTAGGCTTGAAGTATGGGTAAAATTATATGTTTTTTTGCGTTATTGCTATGTATTCGCTTATCTTCTTACACAAAGTTACAACCAAAGAATAAAATTGGAAATTGCAAACAGTACAGCATAGAAATAATCGGAGTCCCAGATTTCGGGATAGAGGGGGATAAGCCTTTAACCCTCGGGAGATAGCTCCATAAAAACTACCACTAACTATATTTATTGCCCGATACCAAAGGCGGTAATTTAGTAGTTGGTTTGGGAAAAATACACCCTGTTAAAATAATCCCTTGTAGCAACTTTTTTAAATTAATATTTTGTTAGTAATAAAGTGTGTAATAAATTTAAACGAGTTACCTCAAAATTTTGATATTGTTAGAAAAACTCTTTGATATTTAAATGGGATTGGTTATCTTTTTAGAGGATCACTTTTAAATATTTATATGTATAACAAAACACAGATTAGATTAATAGTTATGTACTTAACATATAAAACCGGCAAAATAATTATTTAAAAAAAATTTCGACGCAAAAATTGAGAACTGCTGAACCAATTTGTATTTTTTACATGTTCGTAAAAATCCAAGTAAGGTTGTTGTAAAAAAGCTAATGCCCTTTTGGATAGGACATGACGTTTGTCAGTTTAACTAGTTTATATAAAGTTGTAGAAATGATTAAAAAAATATAGTCAATAATGTTTCCTAAAAGTTACTGCTTACTACATGTTTGTTTGTCATCTAGCCTGTTTGTCTTTACAGAAGACATAAATATTAAATATTACAGTATTCTCATTTTTTAAATTCAGACGGCGAAAAAGAAAAAGAAAATTTTTGTTCTTGTCTTTGGATTGTTCTAGAAATTCGGACTTGTATTTAAATGTTTCGATGAAAATTGGGAATATTGTAATCGTAACCGTAACAGTAACCGACTAAAAAGAAGATAAACGAAAAGACTATCGAAATTAAGGTCCAGAAGGTTCGATTAGGAGTATATAAGGGTCTGCGAGCCGCACTACGGGCAGTTAATAAAAGTCTAGTAAAGCGGAAACAAGAGGAAGAAGAGAGAAAAAGGACGAAAGTGAAAGTAGGGAAGTGCAATAGTGAGTGCAGTATTCGCTATGTGCAAAGTGGGTGGTGGGGGCCGTCAAATCGATCGCAGCACGCAATTTAGCAGAAATGTGAAATAACTCTGGACTGTCATGTGACAAATTGCTATATTTCCATAGGATTCCATACTAACGTTATTAAGTATTTTAAAGTAAAAACGTTAAAATTTGCGATATGGGTAACAGTTCGTGTTTGTATTATTAAGTGTAGAAACAATAGAAAAAACAGTTCGAGCATGTTTTATTGGTTTCCAACATCAAGATGGTAATTGGAGCAAATAAATAAATGCATAGCTGCTGTGAAAAGAAGAAAGTTTTTTATTATTATATGCACAAACTTTTTAGATATTTTCATATAATTTAAAAAAAAAACAATCCGAAAATCATTCTCAAACCATCCAGTTGCCAGAATTTGAGAGATCTTAAGTCCACAATAATTGTGAACTTTACATCCGTCAAGAGGACCGTGTCAGTGTGTGTCAAGAAATGCACGTCGGGGCTACGTCAGTCAAGAGGACAACGTCGGTGCTGTGTCCGTCAAGAGGACCGTGTCAGACAAGAAGACCACGTCAATGCTACGTCGGAACTCAATCACTCATCGGGGCTACGTCTGTGTGGCTTGTGTAAAGAGAAATTGAGAGTCTTTCTGGAGGATTTGTCGTTTCCTTACAATCCCGTACCCATTTCCGTAACATTATTTAGATACAAGTTCAATCACCCAATCTAATAATAGCGATCGAAGAAGAGCAGCGAAAGATAATATTGTTTTTCTGATGTGCTATTGTAAAGCAAGATGAGCAAGGCTATACATTTGATGATTGTTTACAAGTCGTATGTATTATTTCAAAGTTAACTTAATTAAAATACTATGCCGACCCTGAGAAGCCGCAGCTGCACTAAAATGCGAATTCAGAGAAACTGGTGCTAGTTCGGTAAGCATTAGGTCGCGACAGTGCGTCCGGCGAATAGACATTCCTGCGACACATATAACGCTGCGCTGCACTGGCACGTTCATTTGTTTCATGAATCGTCCGGATCGTCTTCAGTAGATATGGTTACTAATGAAGATCAAGTTTATTACATTAACCTTTTTCAAACCACTGTATTAAGAGTAAATATAAAAATTTTAAATCATATTAGCAAAATGTAAGACCAAAAAAGATATCTTGTTTTGCGAAAAGCATTTACCTATCCTACTAAAAAGAAAGATGTTGGAAAAATGCTTTAGACGTCTACCGCGAGCGTAAATAAACAGCTGTTTATCTTCAGATTTCTTTAATATTATTCACGGTGCTCGACTCTTGAACTAGATGCTCCGTTTGTACTGGGCTGCAATCGCGCGCGTCTAGAAGTATTCCAGCAATACAGCCGGATATATATTGCTCATAGGTCGAAAACACTCTACTTACACTCGTTCACAAAGCATTCTTCAACACTATTGGGTATTTGTTTTGACAGCATCATTGACATTATCATCAAATCTAACTGATCACTTTGATTGTAGCTAACCGGTTTAAGCAGTTGGTCAATTGAATGGGTAGCATGTTTATTAAACGTTCAAATTCATTCAAATGACTAGGCTGGTCGTTGAATGTATACACTCGACGTTCCACATTTTGACTGATCGAATGATCGCTGCAAAAAAAAATCATAAATTTAGCTTTTCTAAATGTAATCGAATTTGAACGTTTATTCTTAGTTATTTGTGTAATAATTTCTAACAGAAAAAGGGCGTACCCTGTAAGTAAATAAGTAGTAAATTTTTATTTGCTTTAGATTTTTTATTTAATTAGAATTCTAAATTTTAGGTAAGTATGGCACATACTTGTTTTATCCAACTATCGATATGCAAATGTTTACAACGTCATGCTTTTAAGAGGCCGGGCCGGCCGAAAAAACGTCTTATTTCCGTACATTTTGTTCTCTGTCTCTCTGTAAAGACGTGAATGATAATTGAAACAAAATAACACGTGATTTTAAAAGATTAATTCTAATTCTTGTATGTGGCACGAATGGATTTTTATATTATTTCAAACATAAAGGTAAATCACCAAAAGAACTACTCTTATTTAAAAAAAATGACGTTCGGGTTACGTTTGAACATCGGTTTATAAGAGACTACAAGTTATCCTGACAATTCGATTTTAACGTTTAATTGAAGAAATGGTCTATTTGCACATGGGTTCAATACTTTCTTACAAAATATAGCAGAAAAAAAAATCTGAAATAACATACAATTTTAGAAATTTCCATTCAAACATCATTTATTGTTATAGCGTTATGAACAACTATTAAAAGATTTGCACTACACAATAATGGGTATACTTTTAAAATAATATAATTTTTACTATGTAAAAAACAAAAAAATAAGTAGTAAACCTGAGTCAAAATTAACTTTAAAATCAAGCGCGCAAAACCGATCGTTTTTCAAACCTAGGTAGGAAGTTCACTACCTAATATATTATCAATGTTATCTTGTAAAGGATCAACATTGTTGACGCTTTATCCCGCATCATAGACGCACACAATCATAGAACTGTATTTCAATTTTGCACTGAAATTAGGTGCACGGCTTCTTAACATTATTTTATTATCAAACATGATTAGGTTAAATTAATTCAATTCAATATGGTTAATAAATATATACACGTATGTCAACAATCGTAACGTTACCATATGAATAAAATATAATAAAAATTACGTGTGTCCGTGCGTAAGCTAGCTAGGGCAATCCGCTTGGGGTAAATGCGGATAGGGGGATACTGAAGAATTTAACATCGAAATCTTTCAGTGTGCGTAAGTATAGTAACAAGCTGCAACTTCATCCAAGTCCTTAGAAATATATATATATATATATGCACATATATTGCAAAAGAACCGCTAATGATGCCTGCAACCCAGTAAGCCGAATTTGCAGCAGCATTCTGCGGACGTGCGGCTAGCCGCACAGTGGGTAGGTAAACGTGTACCTACCCTATAATGTGACCTCCTGCGTTGTTTGCCTAGTGACTCGCCCTCTAGGGACGAGCTCCACTAAACCGGGTTATCATTAACCCTGTCGCACGCAATCGTTAACTTAGACAAACTAACTACAAGGCTAAACTAATAAGCTGAAGGTTGCGTTTTTTGGACATATTCCCAGTTATAATTAATGAACGAGTATCATTACTTTATGCCGCGAAAAAAAAGTAAAAATAACATTTGAAACGCTTTTCCTGTAAAAAGGAAACTTAAAATGGATAATTTGTTGCGTAGTTTGCCATTTTCAGTAACTTTATAACAATCTTAGATTAAATAAAGCTGTAATTAGAACTTGTAGAAATAAATGTAAGGCTTATTTATTATTTAAAAAATCAGCTACGATTTTAGTTCAGTGAAAAGTTTATGGTGGCTACTAGAAAAAGTTTCATTTTGAACCTACTCGTATGTCAAAACTAAAAATAATACATGAGCAATAAAGTACTAGGTAACTACTACTAACTAGGATGTTACACGTATTATTGAATTTTGGTATTACTTACCTGCTGATTCCTTAAATAAAAGTTGGTTGACGATAATACATACGTATACAGTAGGTTTCTATAACCAGTGTAACAAAAAAAAAACATTTATAGTTAAACTTTACGAACTATACAAATTAAGTTTATGGCAACATGATTTGATTGATTGATTGATTTCATTGATTACACAAGATTATCTCAATGTAGTACGTTTAAAATAATACAAATTTCCGTAGTAAACCAGGAACCCTTCCAGTGTCGCTATATCCGTCTGTCTGTATGCCATAGACGATAATGTGCTTGCAGCCGATCGTAATTTAAAAAAAAATTGTTTAGATATCAATAAAGCTTACAAAGTATTAATGACAAAATTTTCTTTAAACATTATCTCATGAAGTCGTAATTATACATTGTAAAACGTGTACAAGTAATAATTTACGTTTTGGCAAGTCCTGCAGGAAGTTTATGAGTAGGAAATTTGCCAAGTATTTTAACTTTGGTTTTAATTTAAATTACTTTGGTTTGGTATTGTTGATGTGAAACTCTGAAAAGCTCACTTGCTATTAAACCTATATTGTTTACAATGTTGTTATTTTTTATTTATTTTCATAAATAAATAAATGCGTTTTTTGCCAGAACACACGTTATAAAGGTGTTAACAATAGCTTATCTAGGTACAAGTATTCGACTTGCATGCAGGTCCTTCCCGATCCAGTGATTTCCGCAACAACTGGTTTTAAGATACTTAATTACATTTACATTAATAATTTTGTTGTTAGGTAAATTGTAGTTTTTTCATAATTAGGTTCTAGGTTATAAGGGAAAAGGTAGGCCTAGTTGTTAATAAAATTAAAAACATAATGATCGTTCTGTTTCACTATGTTAGTCTCCGTATTAACTTTATGTATGTAACTGTTTTCTGTGAAAATAAATTATTAACTAAATGGGCACCAGACAAGGTTTCTTATTATCGACTCATAAACAAATCCTTTGATTCCAAGGGATTGGCGGTTACCGACAATGAAGGTTCGATTTAGAATATGTGACCATCCATTTACAAAGAGGCAGTTTCATCCTTAATATTTATCGGTCCACCTGTAGCCCCAACTAATGCCAGCTTCACAAACTAATCTCACAGAAATTAATACGAAAACTTCGACGAATTAAGCCATGTACCGAAGTGAATTTGCACGATTAATTATATTAATTCGAGTCCGGGACATTTTACGTTTAATTAAGAGGAATTTGCGCTAAAAAAGTTAGTTTAAGATGGTTCGATTAGGGTCATCAATTATGCTAATGATCCGATTTGAATAAAAGTTACAGGAAAAGCCATCTTTTGCTGTGGTACAAAATATTAAAAAGAGGCAAAAACACTATTTAAAAAGAGGCTGACAATAGTGACCGAGTTTCTTGCGCTGCTTCTTCTCGGCACTAGCCCACAATATTGTCCCGAAGCAGTGGTAGGGTAAAAAAATATACTGGGACGTGTAAAAGAGCTTAATTTAGGCCTATTTACAGAAATAAATTAGTTTTATTGGTTTATTGGTTTTATTCAATTTTTTTGTCTAGTTTTTCTGCTTGCTTATTGCGAAGCTATGTTGATCTGACACAGCTTGTTAGGCATTCCTTCGGAGTCTAGCGTGTAGCTGTACCTGCCCCTTCGCAAACGTCAGATCTTACAAACATGTCATCCGATTGATGCGGATAAGTCACGTTTTTGGACGCTCCAAACCCGGCTTAACATTCACAATATTATTGATGTGGCCATTCATTGATTGTGTGTGCACGGGCATTTTTGACTGAAAATGTTTTTGATAGCGTATTTTTCATTTATGAAAACAGTGTTCCACGACTACGTTCAAGTGATGGAGCCCTCTGTGACGTAGTGAGTGAGAAGCGATAAGTGTCGGCTGTATGTCATGTTGCAGTTTAATTGAGCCGCTCTGAGCCCCGATAAAAACTAAAAATAGCACAATTCACTCTGGGCAAATAAAACGGCTGATTGGTATAAACCGTCCTAAAAGGCCTTTAGCTAGAACCTCGTTCCAACCGTCTTTAAATAACTTTTTCAGCTTACATTTTTTACCTGGAGTTCAAAGTAGACACTTTAAATAGAACATTTTTTAATGTAGGTACAACAAACATACTTAACAATTTGTTTTTCCAGTTTAGTTATTTTTACGACAGTTCCTTTTCAAGACGAATCATAAGTTTCAGTTACACCAATTTGTTCCTCATTTTTGTTACACTTAAAAGTGTTTTTTATTTTGTTGTCATTTTAATATGGGATCACATATAATGTAAAACTCATTAAATAAAAAAGCATGCAGTCGAATTGAGAACCTACTTATTTAACTCAGTAGAAAAAGATACATAAATAGTACGTTGTCTTCTATGGGTGCAAACGCCTAAAGACAATACTTGCATTATTAATTCTGGCAATGAAAACGATAGCTCTTCTCCAGCATCCAATACGGTTGATTGACAAGCACGGTTTCGCAGCTTGACTCTCGTTGATTTGTTGCTTTTAGGTGGAGGAATAATATTACGTTTGCCAAAAGCGGTTGAGCAGCCTCTTCCATCTGATTCGGTCGACCCTTCGTTCATTCATAATAAGCACCTAAATTTAAAAAAATACTTTGATGTTTCGTGACATATTAGCCTAATATTGCATGCAAAAGTGTAAAAGTAAGTTTTCTCAGATTTGTTCAAACGGACACCACCAAAATAATAATACGATCACAATTTACAGACGCATTAATTGATCTATATCTTTAAATTCCATTGCCACAGCTCTACCGTAAGCCTTCATGATGAAGCACGTATTGATCGCTGTCTGTTCCCTGTAACTCCCGACTTGGCATCCAAAGGGGCAATATATCTTGTTTCCTATTGATATAGTGGATCCATTAGTTTATCCGGCCAGCCTACATTATCCGGTGACATGTAGGTACACGAAAGATATCGGGAATAGATTTGGTTCAACACATTTATAGTTACAGATGGAATATAAAAATATTGTTCCTGTTCATTGCCTCTTCTTCTATTTTAGGGCCAAATCTTGGATCATCACTACGTTGCAGCCAACTGGTGGAAACAGCCGTATAATTGCCCGGCTAGGCCTTTCATTGAAAAACGCTATTCAACCACACGCCTAAATATCGATTAGCCGAGTGTCTGAACACAACGTTCAACAGTACAGCTAGACGACGCCCAGCTAACTGGTTAAACGTCTCTGATGATATCTTCTACTTCATCGATTATTGCAACCACTGTGTACATTTTGCAAAGGACTCTGTGCTCAGGAGGCTCTACCATTTATATAGCATACTGAATTTTCTCTTTTTACTTCGACAAAGCCAACTGAACTTTTTACATAAGCATCCCTGGATGACATCATGACCTTGGCACCTCGAATTTCTGCTACGTTGAAAGTGTCATTTTTCCGCATGAATTGTAGAAGCATCATGAAGTCAACTTTAGGCAGGTTGCGGCTGTCAGCCATGGAGAATCCTTCAGAAACCTTCATCATAAATCGATCCTGTGTTTCATTCAATATCAATCAACTTAGTTTACACAGTAGCTTGCCTAGTTAAGCCTAAATGTGCCGATTGTACTAGACTTTTAATGGAAATACTCAAATAGTTCTAGTAAAAGAAGTTTTTAAAAAAAATTAAAAAATTTAACAATTAAAAAATTAGACAAGTAATGAAATCAACGTCAAAAAAATATTAGGTATTTTGACGCTGTAACAAGCATTATGACCACGGGATATAACAACTGTAGATATTCTTACTAATTTTCAGTTTTATTCACATAGAGTAGTACAATATCTGTAAAATTACAATAAAATTACCTTGATGATAAATTTCATAATCGCGCAACAAAATTTTGTATAAACCTTGATTTACTTGAATCACTGGTAGGTAACTCCATTATTTGCACTTCTAAATAACACTGGAAACTAATTATAAATAGATAGATAGATAGATACTCTTTATTGTACACCACACAAAACAAACAAATCACAGGAAAGTAAATACTTAGTGAATAGCACAATTTAGGCTGTCTTATCGCTTATTAATTATTATACCTACTCATTATTTTTACACCACCAAACAAGTCGCACCGCTCAAAAAACACCAGCTGTTGCCGCCATTTTGTAAACTAGCGCTGCGGTGGCGGAGATATATACTAATTCAATGTTACTACGACGGCTTTTAAATCAGCCGTGATGTTGAATGTTATAAATAATGATTAATAATGATTTAACTATAAAACTAGGCGTGTAGTTGAATGGCGTTGTTATTTTAAAGCAGTTGGCTGCGACAGATACACTACCACCTCACCGTTCAACGATTTTAAATAATATTATGTAACTCCAGCGTAAGTAGACACACTGTTTGAATTTATTTTTTGTTCTTAAATATTTATATTACTAGCATTGTTTCTTTTGACCTGCTTTTGAATATTCGGCGTAATAATTGTCGTAAAAGGAAATAATTACCAGGGCAAGTAATTGTTGATTCACCACACTGCAAAACGCCATTTTTTTTGCTAGTAAAACCCTTGGACAATTTTAAAGACGTCATTTATAATCAGTTTCCAATCTTGGTATTACGGACATGATGAGAAGGAAAGAGAGACGTAACGAGGAGAGTGATGGGTATGAGTATTGTTGGGTGGAGAGGTCGAGGACAATCTAAAATAAAATATACAGGTATCCCAAATCTATCCGAGTATCCGAAAAAAATCGGTGTAGTTAAAAAATCTATTGACAAGCGTACTTGACTTGATAAAGTGAATTACCTACTTAAAGAGAAATTGTAGAGGACCACGCGTTAAGCTACGGATGCTTTTAAATAAGAAGCTAACGACTCGTTAGCAGAATTTATTAATATGTCACAGTAATTTTTTTAGTCTTAATTACACACTACGTACAACTTATTATTCAACCACCTCGACTCCGCCAACAAGAATGCCCGCAAAATGGCCTTTTCTCCATTTTTGCTATCTCCACTTTGGCGGGAAAACCCAGAGTTTTGATTGGTCGACGTTGCCCTGAACGACGACCAATTACCTCAGTGTTTCACACTTGGCGGCAGACTTAAGTATTTTCATTGGCTAGCGTAAAAAGCCGTTGACCAATCGCGTTGAAGTAAGATCTTCTGATATTGAAAGGAGTTGCCATTTTAGAAAACATTATGTTGCGGTTTTAGAAAATAAAATTATACAATTAAAATTCTTAAAAACTACAAACCCTAACAGTCGACCGTCCTGACATCGTGAGCGTCCCCGCACACGACCCCAGGTGGCACCCTAACAGTTAGGACTATGACCAATTGCATAACCTCCATCACAAAATTAGGCTATCCATATAACATGGCACAAGTAATCAAACATTAAAAACTATGAGTTACAACAATGTTTTAACGATGCTTATATAAAAAATAGTTATATAATTATACACAAAAGCATTAATACACTCTTAGTACGTATTTGAAGTAATTTATCAAATTATACAAAAGTTGTACTTAGTTAATTATTTGATAATTATTTATAGGTATATGAAAAATCTAGGTTTTATATCTCGAGGATCGGTTACACGAGTTATCATTCAAACCTATCTACAACTAATTTAATCCTAGACTCGGTTATGGGTGGGTATCGATTACTTGATTGAAAAAATACTTTGGCTAGTCAACGATCGATAGACGCTTGCATCCAAGAACTCGATTACTTCGGACTGCAGGCTACAAAGGGATAACTTATATCAAATACGAACCAATCAATTCTCGTATTCGATCTCAAGAACTCGATTACTTGAGACGAAAGTGGGGTAACTTGCATCAAACACGAACCAATCAATTCTCGTGTCTGATCTCCAAAAACTCGATTACTTCGGATGGTAGAAGGGTAATTTGCATCAAACACGAACCAATCAATTCTCGTGTCTGATCAATCAATTCTCGTATTCGATCTCAAGAACTCGATTACTTGAGACGAAAGTGGGGTAACTTGCATCAAACACGAACCAATCAATTCTCGTGTCTGATCTCCAAAAACTCGATTACTTCGGATGGTAGAAGGGTAATTTGCATCAAACACGAACCAATCAATTTTCGTGTCTGATCTGAAACAAAAACACCAATTTGTAGATTTTTGCCTCTATAAGGGAACTCCTAAGTAAATATGTTATTAATTAACTGCACTCTCGAAAACATCTTATTCATTGGCATCAGTGAGATTGCTGGCGTCAGTGTTACATTCACTATCGGAATCTTGCTCATTAAGTTCTAAGGCAGAAATATGAATCCAAGGCATCATGCGGTCCGCTGCAACTGTAGTCGGACGTTTGTTTTGAGAGTTACTCATACCTGGGATAGGAACTAGCTTATATCTGTCTCTACCTAACACTTGAGATACACGGTAAGGCCCAATAAACGCAGGCATAAGCTTTTTGCTTTGTCCATCATTGTTAAAACACGTTTTGGTTATTTTGACTAGATCCCCTGTACTGTATGTACGCGCCGGTTTCCTGCCTTTGTCAAATGCCTGTTTTTGTTTAACCTGTTCGCTATCGATTCTTTCTTTTACTACCTTCCGCGTTTCATTGACATCGCAATCTTCCCGCATTTCTACTGTTATATCACTAAGAACAGAATTCTTTTCACCATTCATACAAGAACCAAACAACACCTCGGATGGAGTTTTTCCAATAGTTCTCTGAATGGTGTTATTTAATCCCCATTGAACGGTGCCAATGTGACTATCCCAATCTTTTTCTCCGTACTTGACAGCCGTGGCCCGCATAGAATCGAGGATGGTACGATTATACCTCTCAACTTGACCGTTCGATCTAGGGCTAGCCACGGCATTCAGAATATGTCTAATGCCTTTTTCAGTACAAAAAGCCTTAAAACTGTGTGCTGTGAAGCAGCTACCTTGGTCACTAACAAGACGTTCAGGATTCTTAAACGTACAGAAAATTTCATCGAGTACCCTAATAGTATTTTGAGTTTTCGTATTTCGAACAGGTTTAATTAGACAAAACTTGGTAAAGCCGTCTACAAGGACAAGCAGATAAGTAAAGCCTCTCTTTGACTTAACGAAGGGTCCAAGGTGATCAACGTGTACAGTGTGGAAAGGCTTTTCGACCTTTTTAATAGGGTGGAGCAAACCCTCGCGACTTTTTGAATTACTTTTAGCAAATGCGCATTCTATACAAGAATTAACGTATTTCTTAACGAATTTCGACATTTTGGCAAACCAATAATATTTTTTGATCCTTTCGAGGGTCTTTTCTACACCGAAATGCCCTATGTCGTCATGATTAAGGCGACACAGTTGCCACCTTGCACCCTTCGGTACAACCCAGCGCAAGTTATTTTTGTCACCGTCTATGCACCTGTACAATTTATTGTCCTTCAGTACGTAATTGTCCTTTATATACTGAAGCCCTCTGTCACCAAGGTCAGAAATCAATATGTCGCAAATCCGGCGTAACTCACTGTCACCAAGCTGGAGCGTGTGCAGCCAATCGTCACCCTTAATTGACATCACGGCTGGAAATTGGTCAGTAGGGCTTTAGGGCACCTTTTCTCGTTCATGATGAGATAATCTGTATGGACGATAAACTATCGGCCGTTCACTACTGAGGTCTATGGTCATCTCAGCTGCATTTGTGCAACCAAGATCTTTAATCGAATCGGCAAAACAATGAGCAAATCTTTTTAGCACAGCAAATAGGTTCTTTTTTACTTCGGCCGATACGCTATCGTCCACGCGGATTTGGCACTGGTCGAGTTCCCTATTGACAATCGTAGGCATATCTGTTGACTCTACAATTACTCTATTTACTACATCTACCTTTTCCGCCCTACACAGCACCGTATTGCCGGATATTACGCATGAACTAGCGTAAGGAAACACCGTTACTACTAAATGACCATTTTTAGGAAAACATAATCCTCCACAAATAAGATATCTCTTATTAGGTTCTCCTGCCACAACACCTCTCAGAAGTACGGTACCGCTAAAATTAGATCCAATCCTAGCTCTAACTGTCGCTGGCCCGCATAACTCGACTACATCGGTAGTTCTGATGGTCAGGGGGGGCTCGACACATGATACATAATCTGAGGCAGGTAATTCTGTTTTAATATCAATAAATTTTAGTTTGGTTGCATCTTTGTAGACAATTATATGTGCCTGCTCGGTGTAAGACTGGCCTATTAGTAAAGGTCTTTCCAAAAAACTATCAACTACCACCTTGCACGGTACCGTTGCTCTAACACCGTCAACAGTAAGATCTAGCAACAACCCTCCTATCGTCTGAACAATGCTATTGCCAAAACCTTTCAAGTGAGATTGAACGTTATCGTGAGTCAATCCTAAAGTACGAACTACGGACTCCTTTATAAGTGTCACATCGCTCCCAAAATCGACAAAGGCTTCAAATGACATATTGTTGATCACAACATCCTTTATGAATTTTGAACCTCGGCTATTCTCATTTTGCAAGTCGGCAGTACCATCAATACACATTGTTTTTTGTACAATATTAGTTCTTGGGGTTTTGTCAGTTTTAGTATTAGCAGTACAGTTCTCTGCTGTGTGACCAAGCAAGTTACATTTTATACACTTTAAGAGTGGTTTTGGACAATGAAGAAAACTATGACCCCTTTCTTTGCAATTATAGCAGCCTGAATATTGACCTGGCTTGTTATTTGTTTTATTGTTAAATGGATTGTTATTGTTGGTACCGTCCGACTTATTTCTAGGTTGGTTTCGGTCTACAGTACTATTAGAATCTCTACTACTCATCAGGTATTGCAACAACTGATCTGGGTGTGTACAACGCAATGCTAGGGCTCCAGATCGGAGAGTCCTATCGCTAATCCCATGTATTAAACATTCGACTGCTCGTTTACCTACTATGTCACACTGATTAAGTAACGTAAATTTTTCATAGAAGTAAACCTCAATAGGCTCATTAAATCGGCTTTTCCTTTTGAGCATATCCTCCAAAGCCTGGCCATAGTTCTGTTCGAAAGGGAATGCATTAACAAGTTTATCTTGCCACTCTTGCCAACTAAACAATACTGAATTTAACCCCTCGTACCAGGTCTTGGCCAAGCCTTAGAGTTTTTGCATAGCAAAATGCGTAGTAGTTCGGTCATCCCATCCATAAACTAAGGCGCACTCGTTAACCTTTTTTAACCATACATCAATACGTTGGTTTTTTTGAGAGGGATCAAAATTCGGTAAAATATTCATATGATCGATTTTAGGGGTGGATTTGACGTCTTTTGTGGATGGCTGGGATGTCAAACTATCCTTTAAACAATTAAAAATGTCAAGAAAATCTTTCTTAGTAATGGAAGGACTACGTGACCTTGTTATATTATATCCTGCGTCGTCACGTCCCTCCGCTGCTGCATCTGCCGCCGTCCCACGCTGGCGGCCGCTCCGGTGGGTGTCCTCGCGCTGGCTCGACGTGGCGGGGCGCACGTTGTGACGACTAGGGCTTCGCGTTCGGTCTTCGCGTTCGCGTCGCGTAGACGAGCGCCGTCGCTCTTCAGCGTTCCCTCAGCAGCTGGGCTTCCAAGGTCTTGACACGCTCACGATCCCGCTCGAGGTTTTGAACACATGAAACCAGGCTACGTGCCCGCAGCTGGCTCCGGCTCCTCTCTCTCAGCGGGCTGTGCAGGCGACTCCGACTATGGGAGGCTGTATCACGTCTTGAACTGCGACTTGGTGATTCTAACCTTCGGTTGTCGGAATGTCGCCTTCGATGGCGGTCCGGTGGATCTTCCATAGTCTGATAACTCACAAACAATTCTAATATTAACTTGGGGTAAAATAAAAATAAAAAGATTTGATAAAGTTCTAAATCGATCTTGAAAGTACGTTATTATTGCTAACAGTTTAATTACATTTGAAATAGAAACCCATTTATCAAGTTAAACAGCATAACAATTTTAACGGATGACTAAAATGTAAAAAGTTTAATATCTCGAAAACGGTGTCGTAGGCAAAAATTAACGGAATTTTACCTTTTTAAAAAAAAATATATAACCGTAGGGCGCCCTGCTTATTGAGTTCCCATAGAACACCATAAAATCACCATAGAATCGATTTAATAAAAATGTGGGTAGTTGGGCGTGTACTTACGTGTTAAAAACGTTGTTCTGCTCACTTCTGAAGTGTAGAGGACCACGCGTTAAGCTACGGATGCTTTTAAATAAGAAGCTAACGACTCGTTAGCAGAATTTATTAATATGTCACAGTAATTTTTTTAGTCTTAATTACACACTACGTACAACTTATTATTCAACCACCTCGACTCCGCCAACAAGAATGCCCGCAAAATGGCCTTTTCTCCATTTTTGCTATCTCCACTTTGGCGGGAAAACCCAGAGTTTTGATTGGTCGACGTTGCCCTGAACGACGACCAATTACCTCAGTGTTTCACACTTGGCGGCAGACTTAAGTATTTTCATTGGCTAGCGTAAAAAGCCGTTGACCAATCGCGTTGAAGTAAGATCTTCTGATATTGAAAGGAGTTGCCATTTTAGAAAACATTATGTTGCGGTTTTAGAAAATAAAATTATACAATTAAAATTCTTAAAAACTACAAACCCTAACAAAATTATATTTTATTTAAAGGAACATTCCCAGGTAACAGATTAAATTTAGCTTATAATAAAAGATAATGTGTCATACTACACGAATCATTAAGGTATTTCCAATGATATTAACACCAGACACGAAGGAGTTAAGTCGCACACATCCAGAAGAATTTTAAGAGTAAATAGTTTAGCTTTAAAAGCCTGTAAGTTTTATCTCTCACTAGTCAGGTGGCAAAGGCATATTATACTCACCCAAACTTTCGTTGTTATTTCAACGGTCCACTGGACCATAGACTATTAACAGACAGAAGTGTCTGCTAACTTTGTACAGATTTATTGTCTTTTACAAGCTCAGACTAGTGTCTTATTTTTTGTGACTGTCTTATTTAAGAAAAAACATACTTCTTGATCTGTTATTTAACTGCAAATGATTTTAGTAACCGCTAATAAATTACTTTAAATAAATATACTAAATAAGGGATTTTATTAATTATTTGTAAATTTAATAAAATCAAACTTTTTTTGGCATAATTAATATTTGTCAAATATGTACTTTAATGAGATAAATACGAGGTTAGATATGCTAACTATTGATTGGATGTATGTAGGTACTGTAGTGCATTTTTTTTAATGTATCTGTAGACAGTGGTGACTTGAGACTGCTGCGGTGCTTCGAAAACCAGTCCGATTAGAGTTCGTCTCAAAGCGTTGGTAGGGCAAAAGTCTGACTTTGAATCAACGTTTTAAATGATAATTGCACACAAAGTCATTTAAGTATTTTTGTTCTTCTAATCCAAATATCAAATACCTTAACACCCCAACATCTTTCCATAACTTTTTTACAATAATCAATCAAACACTTTATATACTCATCTCTCTCTCAAATGTTGTCAAAATTCATGTTTTATCTTACCGAGTACATAATTATTATATTCATGTGCTGTTCGCCATGCAGTAAACAAATTATACTCGCACCTAATTATATTCCCGTCCAGTTGATTGCACCATTCACTATGCACTGAACCGCAATGAAACTAAATACAGTTCATAAAGGAATAGTATTTCATAGGTATATTATACCTACGGTTACGCCTGGCCAGTAAAATATCTCCAAATTCTACCAAACTAGTAATAGACGAGTAGTCTTGTGTTTTTTTAAGCAAGTGCATGAATATGTAGATGTTTGAAAAGCTGGTTCAATAGTGAAGTCCTTTTATCGATTAAAACTACTCATGAAGCGAATTCTATTCCGAAAGAAACATCCACCTGTAAAGTGAAATCGAGAATTTACTAAACTTTTAACTTTTATTACAGAGCTAAAATAAAAAGGGACAAAAAACTTTTTATATAGCGATTCAATGGAATACATTATTGTTGAAGTAGATAAAATTGTAATAAAGACAAAATTAATCTGACGTTGTTTTTTATTAGCAAAAGTTGCTGACATAGCTCAACGGATTAGCAAGCTGAAGTGTCATTGGGCGGAGAACATAGCATGTAGAACTAACAGCCGATGGGGCAGAAAGGTTCTAGAATAGAGGCCACGTACCGGTAAGCGCAGCATAGGACGTCCACCTACAAGGTAGACAGAAGACCTGGTAAAGGTCGCAGGAAGACGCTGGATGAAGGCTACTTCCAACCGGCCAATCTGGAAGTCAATGGGGGAGGCCTATGTTCAGCAGTGGACGTCCTATGGCTGAAACGAAATAATAAGAATTCATAAACACTTATAATGTGAAAAAACTGTGATACTACGATATTATTTAATACTGAGAAAACTAAACTAGTTTATATTTTGTACGAACAAAAGTCTCTGACATAGTCCGTAGAAGAGAACACGCTGTACTATCATATATCATATAAATACCGTATTGTATGAGTTTTTGCTTAATAAATAAATATTTAATTTTCATTTCATTTCATAGTTACGCCGTACTAAAACATTAAATAATATATATAAGGTCTAACGAAAATAGTGCTCATTATTTCTAGAGGTCAAAGTACATGAATCGGTTCTTTGTTGTTAATAAAAACATAAATAATCTAACAACATATTTTTTACTAATTAATAGATACTTATTTATTGTTGTAATGGTTTTTTTACGTTTATCGTATACGCACTCCGTTCGAAGTGTAGAAAAATCAATGACAAAACGGGGGGTATGGTCATCTCGTAACTAAAAGAAGAAAAAAACGTTGTTAAGTTAACTTTTTTCCTTTCATAAACATGATTTTTATCGTGTACTAGTTGATCTCTAGAAATATTGAGCACCATTTCGGTAAGACCTTATATACAAGGCAAAACTAAAAGCTATTTCTTTTATTACAACATATTACTTAGCTATATTTAGAAAAACAAAACATAAAAATTTCTGCAAATACGTTCAACGCTAATGTGAACAAATTATATTCTTGACACACCTTGGTAAAGTTCCGCATGAAACCAAGGAGACCCCTTGGTTAGTTTGGCATATTTTGTGCCGCAATCATCGTGCTAACACTTTTGTATCGAGATAATCTTACACCACCTCTTATCTCATTGACCTTCCAAAATACAGAGAATGTGCATATTTAAAGTTGATTTGCAGCAATACAGTTCCTGTTTGTACTATGCAGATAATGTTGAGTAAATAATACGGTATTGCAAATATCTCGGATGGTAATAATCGCAGTCGCGAGGATATCATTGTAACATACCGTGCAGTTTCCGCGCCGAGGGCTACTGCAACGCAGCGGACTTGCGGCCATCTAACTTTACTCGGTTCATCATTATAGCCCCAGATTAGTATGTCTATAGGTTGGAATTCAGGAATTGTGTTTGTAAGAAACAAATAATTTAATAACAAGTTGCCAAGAGGCTGTTCTGGGCTTTTGCACATCGCTGAATTTAAAATCCGCCTACACTTTGAAATTGTATTCTTTTTTAAGTACATGATAGCCGCATAATGTCTGACTAATTTAAATTGACTTTTTATTGATAAAATAAAATGATACAGCAACAATAAACCTTATCTTTCTCATATGTCTTTATTTCTTAATTCGACGTGTTAATTGGTTTTTATAGATAACAACGCCTAACTTTGTAAAAGTCAATTATTTTTAAGTTGGATAGTTGGTCACATTTAAACCGTATCCCGTTTTACGACATCAATCACCCTAATAATCGGGAAACTAAAAATATATATCTATTGCTAAGACTTCTTTATTACTCTAGACTCTATTGTTTTCGCAGGTTTCGCAAGCTTGCGACCAATTCACGTGATTTTCAAAGTTTCAATGCTTGTTTATCTCGTGCGGTGCTATGCATAGAAACTAGAGGTTCAGTTAACATCTCATCAACCAAACACTAAAAGTCAAATTTTCAATTGATATTGATAGCGTTAGTATTAAGGTTAAAAATAGGTTAAATGAGCTTTAATTTTGTTAGGTAGATTGATCTGCCGTTGACTGAACATTGTGGGCACGAAATAGCTTAGTTTCTCCGCAGATATTTAGGTGCTTCGTATAGGTAAATTACAACAAAAAGTGACTTTGTTCGTTAGTCAGTCGGTTTGTTTGACCTAAGACCACCGCCAGCGCTCACAAAAAACAAACGTAAGCCTTTTGTGTCCCGAATTCACACAAGCAAACCGTAGTCTGCGCGGCTTGCTGATAAAAATACAAAAAATAACAGCAAAGATGGAGCCGTTTGTAAAAAGTTACGAACACGACGTACCACATACAGTAGGCTCTTTGCCACTAGCCAAGAAAGCTGTAAAAGTTTCGTTTTTTTAGAGCTTCTAACCTCAAAAAAAAAAAAACAGATACTCACGTTATAGGATAACTTCATTGTTCTTATGACAATTAACTTTTTCTTAGGCACGGATTAAAGTATCAGTTATATTGAAACCAAATACTTCTTCAGTATTAGGTCTAAGGTCCTCAAAAAAAATTCAAGCCTATAAGTCAACGCGTTTAGGATACTCGTATATTGGCATATAAGTCACATACACTACACTCGAAAACTAAGGCAAAGCAATGCACGCTGCAATTTAAAGTGTAAAATGGTAATACATACAATCATCAAACAGCGTGATAGGTATCATGTAAATTATGTAGTTGCACAACAATTGGAAAAAAAAAATTAGTTGTGGGTCTTGATCGAGCTAAGAATACCGAATTTAATGAAAGAAAATACGTTGGTACGGAATCCTCGGTGCGTGAGTCCATCTTTCATTTGACTGATTCTATTAGATCAGATAGTGATTTATTAAATAATGAAGTGACCGGTATAAGCGGGGAGAACACCTACTGCATTAACATCAGCTATATAGCTGTACTGCCTCACATATAACGTAAATATATGACCCGTCGAGGGCGTTTGTTATGTATTCGTTTTTCAAAACAAACCAATTCACATAGTGCCCGTTGTTTCACTTTCAGCCGTCAGATGAACATTTGTTGAACACAGCCAAGTTCTAAATGACGTGTAGGTACCAATACGTATGTGCCGTATGTTTTATCTAGACAACAGACCAATTTGACAGAGTTTCGTAGTAATCTCGTAGTATCTTCTTGTGACACTAGGTGCCATTTTAAGGAGGGCGTTTCTCAGCACAACCTGATTTAAGCCAATTTTTAAAAAAACACTCGACCGGGCATTTAACTCGGGACCTCTGCTCTGCGGTCGGAGTTAAATAACATGAAACTGAAACAGGGTTGTAAACATTGATGCTCATTTCTGGGGAAGCCTAACCACGAACTCTGATAATTTTGTCTTAAGTACCTAAGCTTGACAGCAATTTCCAGATAACCTATCCTCAGTAATAAAACTATTATAAAATATAATCAGTAATGATAGCCAATGTCTAATTACCGGAAAAATATGTCATAATGTTTTAGTCATCATTACGAAATAACAATAATCCTTCAAAACAATAAAAAGTCGTGAAATGGTAGTAAATTTCCCACTTATTGTTGGCAACATTTAAAATAACCAAGATATTGATTTTTTGCTCTTGGCAACTTCACTTCTGCTCTCGCAATTTATGTGCTTTAATATATGTGTGCTCTGCAATTAAATTGTTAAAATAATAGTAAGCAGCGACCAATCCTATTCATATTTGTGCAGCAACATCCAGCATTCTGCACACTTATTTTAGTCATGGTATTTTTTAGCATGGGTACTTTTTTATTATCAGTCATCTTTATTACTATACTCTGATAGAATACAATTAATATACTCTGATGGATAAATTATGCGGCATATCACGGCGCTAATTGGTCCGTATTTGTAAGCCACTTAGGCATTATATAAGTCCTAGTACTGATCGAGAGCTCTCTTGGGAGGTATAAGTGGTATAAGGCCCACTTGTAGCGAGGATTAGTTCATGTTTATAAAGGATACCACTAACTACTTGGTCTTAATATAGCTTCAGTCACTTAGCTTCAGCTAATGTAGGTGCTTGAATTAATCACTATCCAGCCTGCCTAGCACAACTACTAAAACACGATATGATATGATATAGCGATATATCGACACCAACTGTAAAAATATGATGAATATAGCCGCCATTTTGATTTTTTATCGAAACAGCGATCATAATATGTACCGTAACCGGCACGTTAATTCTACACGGCGGCTTTAACTATCATATTTTTACAGTTGGTGTCAATATATCGCTATATCATATCATATCATATCGTGTTTTAGTGCTCATGCTAGGCAGGCAGGGTACTTATAATTAGTTTAAAAGTAATCAGTTTTCTTACTGTCATCTATGGTTTTGTATACTTATCAGTCACTTTTAGACGTACTTTGATTTTGAATAAATTATCTAACTTATTTTCAGATACCAACTAAAAACATATTACAGGGTGTTAACAAAAGAAAGTACGAGCCAAAACAAAAGCTAATCAATAAAATCTTCAACACTCTTTTTTAGGGTTCCGTAACTCAAAAGGAAAAAACGGAACCGTTATAGGATTACTTTGTTATCCGTCCGTCTGTCTGTCCTTTTATTTCGGGAACGCGTGAAGGTATAGACTTGATATTGAAACGATTTTACAGTCCCTTGAAGCTGTGAAAAAATAAAACTTCTAAGTTAACGTTGATCTAAAAACATGAAATTTGGCAAGAAGCAATGTCCAAGCACAAGTAAAGGCAAAACAAACTTGGAAAATCGGTAAATCCATTGCATGCATTATTTATATAGCTATAAGTTGGTACGGAACCCTCGTTGCGCGAGTTCGGCGCGCACTTGGCCGGTTTATACAATTATTTTTATGTATTCTGTATTCTAGCCTTGACTCTACAGCACCTTTTGTTCTTACTTTTTTAACATCTTGTATTATTATTTCAATTAGTGATACCACAGTATTTTAGATACTAAGTATTTTACATATTTTAATGTGCAGCTCAATTATTGTGTAGATGTATTACATTGTGGTATCCCTAGATTCGCGCTCCGGACTATAGAGTCAGCGGTTGCAGGTTTAAATCCCGCAAGAGGCAAGTGCTTGTTTGATGAGCACGAACAATTGTACTTAAGTCATAGACGTCATAGCATTCAGGTATCTATCCATTACTTACTTTAATCATGGTTATTGCAGTACTGGCACACTGGCAGCACTGGCACTGTTTGTGCACAGATTAACTATTATTTGGGGCTATACGATTGGTGTGATTGTTAATATAATCTAAGTATTATTTATTAGTCAAGTCACTTTTGTCTATGTATCTCTGGCATGATTACCGGCTAGCTGGTAAGATTCACACAGGTTCGCTTTTTGTTATCTACAAAATACTTTTTTTTCACAAACAACACAACAATCACACAACAACAACATTAGGACTTCCGATTCCCTACGCTATCATTCAATCTACAGCTTAAGTATAAAGTGCTAATAGCGTTTCGAGAGTTAAGAACTTACCTAACATCAATTATTACTTGCTACTCTATTCATTTTCAGTTTGTGTAGTTGGAGTCCTTCTAAAATTTATATCCTCTTACTTAAAATCCCAATGGAGAACAGGACAAAAGGACAAACTTTCACGTTCCTAGTTTTTCAAGTCCTTTCCTAAGAGCCACGTTTTTCCTGTGGAGAAAGGAAACACTTCTTCACTTTAAATAACTTTAGTTTTAAATCAAAAAACCACACTGCATTTTAAAATTCTTTGAGTTTTTACCTTGAGCTAATAATGGGGCAAAAGTTGCTTGCTTTGACGTAAAGTTAGTATTTAGACTTTGATCTTTGTGCCAAACTAGGCAGACTTAAAAGATAGACCGATAATAATATATTATTTGTAGATAGTACAGAAAGCCAACTAAATACAGCACAGTACTGTAGTACTATATACTTACATTCCTAAAAAATAAGAATATAATATATTATGTAAAACCGTCTGAAGGAGCTTTTAAAATAGTTTTCTTTTGAATTTAATTTGTTTTTATAAAACTATTTTGTTAAATGTGCCGAAAAGTAGCAACTAAGATTTCATTCTTCATAGTAACTGACGAAGCAATGTGTGTAATGCTGACGATAACTTGAGACTAAGAGGAAAATAAATATATTTAATTATTATTTTCAAAACAAAACTCAGTGTTTGCAAATATATTTTTTTTGCAATAAAACACGTTGTATGATATTTAGTTAAGGTAGGCACTCAGAATGTATACTATTAATATGCCTTGTCAAGTCCAAAAGTCGCTGGATTGACCAGTAAAAAGGGCGCGTTAACCTAGTCTCCACTGCTTATCCTCCACTGTTCAATTTCCGGGTTGTGCCATCAAGCTTGGTTAAACTTATGGAAGTACGCAGTCGTTCAATGATGTAAAGTGATGAGGAAAACATCACGAAGAAACTTGCGCATTTGTTGTTGGTGAGTTAAGTGTAAAATGGAGATGGCAATGATACTTTTGGTATTGACACGAGTGTTTGTAGATTAATTCCATACAATTTTTTATCTACACGTCAAAAGACGTATGATTGAGGCGAGGCTTACAACACTTTTAAAGGAGCCGATATACTTATATTGCATAATTGGACTCTAACAAAACTGGGAACATTTCAGGGTCGGAAAATAGTAAACTCGAGAAGACGGTGACATAGGATAAAATGGCATTTTGCTAGCCCTACTTGGCCTGTTATCTATACGTACCATTAAACAATACATCAGTTAAATACTTCGATATTTGAATAAAAAAAACGCATTTAGCTCTTTTGGATGCACTGAGATTTCCATTACGTTAATACTCATAATATGAGCTCAAATTACACATTTGATAGGATAAACAAGATAAACATGATATTTTCAATCGTTCGCCCCTCTTGTTTGCGTTTGTTATTGAAACACCTTCAACGAGGTCCATGTTTTGTAAGCCGTCACAAATATCGATTTATATTCCCAAACAAAGGCACTTTTTGCAAACCGATAACGTTTCCTTCCCTTAACCTTGATTCGGTTTTTTAGATGACTCTTATATAAAATAAGCAAGGATTCAAAATCTGAATCTATATTTAAATAAATAGGTCACATATTTTTGACTGCGCATTTAAGTATCCGCATAGAGCTACTGTATTATGTGTCTTGGCAGTTCCAATAGAATTACATTAGCTACTTGTAGTAACAGCTATTTCCAGGCTTTATTTTATTTTTTGTCTTGTTTTTGGCAGAATTTGACTTAAAGATGTAGCTTTATTATGTAGGTAAGTATATTATAATCAGATCATCGTGCACCTTTGTAAGATAAATAAGTCTACGTTTTCCTATCTAGCTTAATAGCTAACATTAATATGTAAGTAAATAAACCATTGATTTCACCGCAATTTTAAATTTCACTGTACACACATAGTAGCTGAAATACCTCTCGCATCTTGAAAAACGCTTAAAATATATCTATTTTACAAAAGTAAGTAAAAAAATATGACTAGCTATGTTGTTACGATTTGTTTAGGAATACATACGAGCCTTTTTATATAAAGTCACATGAAAAGTTATTGTATGAACAACAAAATCACCTCCTATGAGTTCTTGCGTTATTCCAATTACTACCTCCTACTAACACTAAATGAGCACAGTCAGCACATCCCAAGATTATATGAGCGGTAATTGAACTAGAGCAAGAATTAGGCAAGATAAACTTTATAAGTCAGCAGTTAAATTAAATTACTTCACTGCAGCTTAAGATTGTTTTATACTTATCTAAGAGTTGCGAAAAACATACAGATAACTTCTGTATGTTTTTCTTTTCAATCGTTGGAGATACGAGAAACGTAAAGTTTAAAACTGACTATCATAGACCCATTTCAAGTTAGAAAAGAGTAAGTTTCCTATTGACATGAGTATGAAGTGTTCCATCGAGCACCTGTAATGTAATAGAGTTAGAAATAGTAGGTTTACTCTACACATAGACAGGGTTCACAGTGTATATCTTCCGTACGTATTTTTGAAGAATACTGGATAAAGTGCCGCTGCAAATTTAGCTGTCGCCAATCTCATGATACGTCAGTTAATGTGTATTGTTCTTTAAATTAAATGATTAAGGTCTCTTATTGTACCACATTTAAGCAAATAAATATTTTTTTCTTGTTCTACGTGAACTATATAATCATGATTTAATGCATGCCCACTTTAAACTATACTATTATCTTAAAGTACGTACGAGTAATAGGAGTGATTATTGGTGTTTATTAGCCCCTCTTGCCATATTTTAATCATTCAGAATACACAAAAAATTAAGAATATGTTTTTGTTTATTTTATGTTATCTTTTTTGTTAATGTGTGCTATATTTATGTATTATATTATAGCAACATGTCAAACAAATCATATTTTCTCACTCCTAGCGTAGGTACCATAATCAAAGACACTCAAAGCGATATACTAAAAATACCGTGTAGTGTAGTGTACGATAGCTTTAAGTTAGCCTATAAAGAAACATGGCATTAACACATAGAGCGTGCGGCAGGTGACGCACAAATCGTTTCTCGGCGGATTGGTCAAATGCCATTTCTGTAACCCTCAGGGGTCCCATCATTGGGTATCTCTAAAATCAATCGTGATTTCCTTTCCTTGATATTTGTAAATTAACGCACTAACCGTTAAGTAAGATAAAGGTTGCCGACTCCGTCTTTTACTTCGGCAGGCAGATATAGGGTGAATTTTTATTAGTGTAAAATACTTAAGGGTTAGTATAAACTCATGATAACAAACAACTTTTCCCAAGAAAGTAGTAACCTATGTAACTTATCTCTACTTAATTTCGTTATTATACGGAAACGATTTCTTAATATGCCCGCGGGTGGCAAACGTAAGCCAACAAAATTAAGTAAAAATAAGTTAGCAGTTTCTTGTGAATAGGTGTTTTTTATCATATATATATACAAACTCTTAAAGTATTTTACACAAATAAAAATTCACCTTGTATATCCGAGCTTATTACAGAGGCGCATTTCTAGGTTGGGTCCCGCTAGAATTGAGTCCGTTTTTGATCCGGTGTCTGCTCGATCTGCTTCGCAGCTCGAGTACGCCTCAGCGCCACCACCAGTGGGTTCGATGTTTAGTGAGATGCCTGCACCAATAAACAGGCTTTGGGGTGGATTTAGGCTAAGCATTTTCTGTGCTTGCCGCCGTCTCTCATCTCTTTGGAGGTCATTCTTTAAACGCCAGAAGTGAGGGCTTTATCAAAAGAAAGAGCAAAAACCAAAATATATGTTTAAACTGCAATTCTGGATATAATAAATATTTAAGAATTGCTCAATAAGCTACGCTTCACGTACCCAATATACGCCTCAATGAACAAAAGTCTACTGGTTTTAAAACTATTGTATACATATACTATTTTACATACTTACCGTCGATAGCGGACTTTGTAGTTGTTAGTTCACATAACAGCCCACAAGGTGTGGCAACACTGGCAACCTAGATACAGTGTTGATTTAAACGGAGATAACATGCAATATGAGACAGGCATTCGTTTTAGTATAATGAAATTCCTAAGCGGCAACGGATTCATCGTAGGAAACAAATATTTTTATGGTCTATCGGTTACCGCAGATGTAGAAACTGGTGATGAAATATTAATTTGCTAACAAAACCATGGTAAATTGGTGTTAAAATTAATAAATAATTATAGTACATACTCACGTTTAATATTTTATAAATACCTATTTAGTTTGTCATTCAAATTCATGTCATGAATATTTTTTATATTAGATTACATACACGTAACTAACCTTATAAAAATTCTTATCAGCTAAGCTATTTTACATGCTTTTTCTTTTGAAAGATACATTACGAAATGTTTAATGCACTGACTTATTGTCATTTGGAATAGCATTGTAATCCTTACACACATTGTCATTGATAAGGTTTCAAGTTTGGTAAACATTTTTATACTAAGTAGGTAGTATTTGTATCTCTGAGATTTATTCTTTGGGTTTCCCTTCCCTTCCGTTCCCTTTGCTTTTTATAATTTTATATAGACAGTTATAATTTTTTTTACAAACATGTATGTACATTACAAGCTAAGGGTTAGTAAATGGTTATTGAATTCAAAATTAAAATATAGACATTTATTTGACATTGTATTTTTAAAAACCTACTTTATTATGAAATATGAATGATATGATGAGTTTTGTATGGAATTTAACAAATAAAAAACTGAATTTTATTAATTTTAATATTATTATACAGGATGTTAAATAAAGTACAAGCAAAGTTTTAAGGGAGACTCTGAACAACTCTTGAGTCGAGTCTAGAAAACAGGAATTAAATATATTTTTTTATTAATATCCATTGTAAAAAGAACCCACAGGTTAAAGTAAAAATATGTTTTTCACTTAGGTTTCTTCAAGATGTTGCAAAAGTTAAGGACAAGGAACAATACTTACATTAAAAGAAAGTTCCGACAAAAGTTATAAAACTCAATGAGGTTTCCTTTTTTCATTTCAAACAAAGTGTAAAATATTTATTTGTTCATAACAAAACAACAAAACTCTTCATTTCTAAACTTTTACACTCCGTCCACTCGCACTAGGCACACGGCCTCCACTTTGTTCTGTGCCCCGTTCACACGGACAAAATATGCACAAAACTCAACTGTGAATCGCGCGCTCAAATCATATAATAGTATCTTTTCTTCAATTGATCTATTTCACTTAGGTAAAGCTGCGTTCAAGAAGGGTAGTTTGAGCATACTAGAGCAGATGTCTGATTGACATGACAGCGAATTGCAAAATTTTATGTCTGAATGACGGTCTTGGTATTTAATTTTGCTACTTAAATCTAAGAATAATTTGATATATAATACACATTTACAATTATTACATTTTATACATATGTATTTATCATAACTTTCTCTCTCACGGTGGTATATGGTACCTAGTACGCACACTGACACAAAATGTTAAAATTTATATTATTATTTTATAATAAAATAAAATAATAATATAAAACATGCAGATGTTCAGATTCTAGGCTTAAGTAATGTCTTGTTTGCACCGTGTTAACGCAATTTTATAAATGTTTTCTTTTATTATAAAATGAAAATTCATTATTGGCTGTAAGTTCTAGAATGTAAGATTGTGACTCTTCTTTGTATTAAGAGCTGTGAATTTTGTAAAATAAATAAAAAAAATTATATATATATGAAATTAAAATGAAATTAAAATATTAAGAAACGTGACTGTATCAACGTGTTTCTGTTTTTATTTAATGTGAAAACGGTAATACATACACACGTCAAAATTAACGTGTCTATAGTGCAAGCTTGAAAAAAAAAGTTTAAGAATTAGTCTCATTGTTTTCCTCTTTTATACCAAAGTGCACGAAAAAGGTTGATATATTTACTACGCAATTCTTGCGGTTGTATCCAAATTGAATCAAAACAGGAACGAATTTATATCCAAAAGGGTAAAAGCAAACATTAGTCTAATTCAAAGTAGGTGAGTATTTGGTTAGCCCACGTAGAAATAGCGGCAGATGAGGCTTCAAGTAACGAGTGACTTGTTATTTTTGCGGAGTGTTGCGTCATAGATGCCGCAGCGCCCTAACAAGCACTAGTGTTAAACACTGGGACGTCAGTTCTTCCCCCCTAGCATAACCTCCAAAAGACAATATGATATAGCGTTTTATTGACGCCAACTGCAAAAATATGATAGATAAAGCCGCCATGTTATGCTGCATAGTAATTACCCCAGTAAAGCTAAATTGAGTTGTGAAACGACAAATCTTCTCCGGTGACTTGACTTTCAAAAATTGATACAGCAGAAATTTTGGACGATAGTAGATATTTGAAAGATAAAGATATTAGTACTTCTTTACAGTGTCCATTAAAATAGGACACTATAAGTACCAAAAATGAATTTGAAAAAATTCAAAGAAAATTCAAAGGCATTTCTCAAAACAAATGGGATATGGCATGTTTGTTTGATTAGAATTTCATCTTTTACAGCAACTAATGAAAAAAACTTTAAAAAATGAGCCACAGAAATAAATTATGTTTTAGTAAAAAACGCTTTGTAAGAGCAAGCTAGTACTTTTAAATGTTTCCAATTTATCTTTCCACTTGTTGAGCGCTGTCATTGATGTCATGCGGCAAAAGACAATTTGCGTCATTTTGTTCAGCCATACGCGCATTGTTTTTGTTTACCACCTTTGTTTATGGAATATTTCAATGACAACCCCTGACCTCGTTCACCCCTCGTTAAACGATACGTAACTAAATGGTGTGTTTTCCGTTGGAGTTTATGTCTTTTATCTATGATTACATGGCTACAGCAAGTCAAACTATGCGCTTCCATCATAAGTTTAACCTTCATTTGCACGGACGATCTCTTTAGTGAAAATTCAGCTTTGAAAAAACAGGGTGGCTAATTTATAAAGGCCAACATTTTTAGGCAGAGGGCATCGTCATAACTCATTTAAAATAAACATTTGTTCCGCGAAAGTGAATTGTTAGTAATTTTTTTTATTAACAAAACAATACACTTAACAACGAAAAATTAGGTACGGAAGAAGACTGATCACGCAGAAAGAATGCAATAGTTTAGTTAGCTTTGTGACTAAAGTAATTTATTTATATACACAATAACAATTTTTTAAAAAACTGTTTCTTTTCGCGGATCTAATGTTTTTTTATACCACAAACCAATTTAAATGTATGGCCCACCCTGTACACATTGTTTGCCCTGAAGCCGTATTTACCACCCTCATAAAGTAATAAAAAAAAACAGAGCATACATTCTAACGGTGTAAATACAATTCATTTTTTGTACCAAAATGACGATTGTCAAGTTTTTTTAGTTTACCTCTTCCAGGCATAGGCGTACTTATGGAGATTCTGCCTAGGGGCGGCCAAAGGCGGATTTTGCCTTCGAGTTAGGAGAGGGTCATATAATCTACGTCCAGTCAGAACATGCTCCAATTCGATTACATTAATAATAATAAAAATATGTTTTGTTTTATTGTAAAATGAGATATGGACATCTCTTTCACTTGAATGGATCTTTTGTCGTGAACGTGGGGTGTCTGTGTCAATCCAATTAGGCTCTCTTCTGCCACAACGCTCTGAGCTAGTGATAGATAAATAGAAATTTTATTTCGTAAAACAGACAAATACACACAAAAACAAGACAAAATAATAAAATATAGATTTACAACAACTAAAACACGAAAATAAAAACAAACATGGCCAAAAACATTCTTAAATTAAACCGAGTAGGTAGTGTGTGTACCGCTGCATTACGAAAGGTAGCTCAGTAAAAATTGCTCTTGGAGCAAAGATACTGGTATTTTGCTACCACCCGAGAGACGACGCAGAAGTAGTGATGATTGAAATAGCTCAAGAGCCGTATAATCAGTAAGCAAATGACGCTTAAAGTAGTATAGCATAGCTCAAAGCGCAAATAAATCCATTAATATTTGTTACGGTGCCCTTACACGTACTGTGGGTATAAATATTTTTAGGTATTATTTATTTTTTCTCGTCTATCGCAAGGTGTGAGAAGTCGTTGGATAGGTTTTTTAAAAATATTGTAGGTGCGCAAACACATTTTTTTTTTGATTTGGCCATCCGTTTACGTAATATTGAGCTTTAAAGTGTAATTTTTTGTTAGTATTGCTTTCAGAAATGTAAAAAAAAACACGACAGTAATATATAATTACATCGAAGTTAAAAGGTTTCAGAAGAAAATTACTTAGATGATTTTGTAAATTATCTAAAACAGGTAACAAATACCAAATATTGTGACGGGAAACTACGGAACCTTAAATTGCGCTTGGCCTGACACGCACTTGACTGGTTTTTATACACGACAAAAAGGTACAATTTTATTAATAACTACGTACCGCCTTTTAATTATTTTTTTGTAAATTGCAATTTTCCAGCCATTTTTGTCTTATAAATGGTGCAATTAACCCGACTTTGTTTTATATAATATAAGATTTCACTCTATTAGCAAAACAAAATGTTGTCAATTAAATTTTAAAAAGGTAGCTAGTAAAATATAGCGAAAAACCTAGGTGTCATATTATAATAAGGCTCAATATTTTTTCTAGTTTTGATAGTTGACTAACATATATTCATTAAATTATTCAGTAACTAATTTGTATCCAACTAACTATAAATAAATAAATTATTTCAGTCACAATCAATCTCATTTGCGGAAAATACCGATTGGTTTATCGAATTACCTTATTAATTAAAGCTATTACCGTAACAGCCGCTGTTTTATTAGCAAATTGCCGCCATTAAGTGTGTATGATTAACATATCTATGGCTTGTTAACGCATGTAAATATACCCAATTTTTAAAATGCTTTTCGATTATTTCATCGAACTATCACGTCATTAAAGCAGCCAAAAAAAGTAGCATGAACCTAATTAATTTTTCTTAAGGTCCTGCGTGCGAGCAACGCGGTGGCAAACCCGCTGTATGCGCCCCAATAATAGCCCGTTTTCATTAAACTTATCTTGAGATGTGACTTAAGTCTATGTATAATTAGTTCAACAATAGGTTGTGGTAGTTTCTCTTAAATAAACTTTCTACGGTACCTACTATAGCCTTTACAAAACCCAGCCTGCTCCGGTGGCAGGCCGGAGATAAATGCATAATTAAATTAAAAAAAACAATTTAAAAAAAACTACTAGAATATGTACAAAATCTTGACATTTAAAACACAAATCGAAAATTGGTAGCCGCTACGTACAATAAAATACTCGTACCTATCAGAAGCTAATTAATAGGTCATTATTTCATAAGCGGTGTTTATTTTTATAACCATGTAATGATAATTACTTGTAGTTTTATTAATTTAAAATAGCGGCCTCTTATTTTAAATTTATCTTATAAAGTCCTTTCGAGATAAGCGATTTAAGACACATCGGATTTTCCGTAATGATAACATTTTCCAAAAAATATATTTTATTTTACATTTGTATCATTGTAAAAACACAATAACTTTTGCCTCTAAAAATCTAAGCAAAATGATAATATAGCTTATTGATTTTAGAAATAAATTAATACGATTTCCTTCAAATACTTGATGCGTAAAACGGAACGTTAACCTATAGGGATAGACAATACATAATCGACACTAAATCGATGGAATGGTTTGGTCGTCTTGTGCGTTGACGTCAATATCGAAGCGTCTGCCTTGTATGCGGTGCTTCGCGAAGTTCCTGTTTTAACTTTTGTTACTGTTTTTGTTGAGTTTTTGTTATTAATTGGTAAAATGCTAAAAAAGCAATAAAAGCTTGTCAAAAAACTGTATACGGCACTTTGGCGGTAGAAGATCGCAGTATACCTCCTATTACAAAAAGGTAACACTAAAAATCGATTAAATTTTCTTTAAAAACTTTCTCGATTTTCAAAAAGAATCGATTGGACATGTTGTTGTTTGTTTGTTGATTGAGTTGTTAGGGCACATCACTTTAAATGTCAACAGTGAAGGCACATGATGTGTCATAAGTCGCTTCTTATCTTGAAAGGACTTTTTAAATGTTTACTAATCACCAAATAACAAAATAATTGTAAAAAATATCATCATCATCATCATCATTTCAGCCATAGGACGTCCACTGCTGAACATAGGCAATATAATAAGCCAAAATAACATGGAAAATATTTTAGTTTTTAAAAAATTAAGGTAATACCGAACAAGTGTTGCCTAAACTGGGAAGTTATAAAGCGAAACAAGGTGAATTATACTTGCTGATTGTTTGAGATATATTTACGAGTAGTACCGATGTTCTACAACAGCGTCGGGTCACAATGTTTTAAAGCTGGAAAAGAAAAAACATTTATCCCTGCAAATGGCAACATTTGTTGGTAATGTCATTACGATTGTTTGTGACAGCGCGGGCACGTAGTCCTTGCAATAAAATGTGTAAAATAACTATTATTTACTCTATTTGTAGCTTAAAAGTTAGTGTTTAGAATGCTATTATACAGTTCTCTATGTGGATTGTGTTTACAATAAGGTTTATAGTGAATTTCAGCCAAAAATCAACAAGGGATGAGCGCCATAATCAGGCGCGATTATGGTTTGTTTTTTAACGCTATAATAATGGAATCAACTTATATATTCATTAGTTCCAGTTACAGGTATGTACAATCAAATACTTTACTTCCTTTTGTGGATTATAGATATTCTCCTATGAAGGAATTACTTAGGTACCTAACGTATAATTGATTGATAGAATCTAACCTAAAAGTCATTTTTAAATTATAATCTTGTTACTTTTTCTTCTAAAAAACTTAATAGAAGTTGAGAATGAAATACAGAGCTATCAAGTTTAAGCTCCAGTTCGCCCCAAAACTGAAGATACCTAGTAAATATACAATTTATGAAAATAAGGAAAACTTAAGAAATTTAGAAAACAGCAAGATGAAGAAACCATGACACAAGTATGGAGACTCACATAGAAAATATTGAAGCAGCCTCCTCAGGCTTCAGTCTATATCAATGAAATTGAAGTGGAAACGCAATGGCTGGGTGTTGAGAAAACTTTACAAATTACCTACTGAAATAAACTTCAAACGCCTGGGTAGTATATACATAATGGGCAATAGACAATACCATGAAAATTGAGCCAATGCACCCATTATTTGACATCTAGCTCTATCACTTATCGGATAGACAGTATGTTGCTATACCATGAAAATGGAAATTGATCCAGTGCACCAATTAATTGCCATCTAGCGCTATCACAGTGCGGATAGACAGTATGTTGCAATACCAGGAAAACTAAAAATTGAGCCGGTGCACTAATGACCTGACATTAAGCGCTTTCACAAAGCGGGAAGACAGTATGACAGTATATGTTGCAATACCATGAAAATTAAATTTGAACAAGTACACAAAAATATTAGATGTCTAACGCTACCACCAAGTGGATAGAATAGTATGGACAGACAAGCATACTCACTCAATTTCAATCAACTAGCGCTACTATCATGAGACAACAAATAGTATGGACAAATGAGCAGGATCACTCATTTTTAAACACCAAGTCCTACTGTTACTAAGCAAATAGACAGTATATAGAAATGGGCAGGCTCACTCATTATTAAACAAGCGCTAATATACTAAGAGAATAAAAAGAAATTATGGACAAACAAGCAGGCTCACTTGTTATATTAACTAACCTATTGCTATGCAATTAGTGTTATATTACATACATAACAAATGAAAAATCAAACAAATTATTTGAAATCTTGCACTGTAAGCTGATGTGATGACAGTATGAAACAATACTATATAAAATTGTAAAACCAATTGTACAAAATCAACACAACACTATAATATTACTATTATCAGACAATAGTGCTAATATCTGATAAATACTATTACAAATAAACAAAGATGGTTTTAACTAGTTCCTAAGGGATTGGATGGAGATAGAAAATTCAAACTGGAAATATTGTGAAAAGCCCTTTACCTCAAGAAAGAAGGTTACAATAGAGATACAGATACTTACTTATCAAAGCTATGGATTACTTTACTGGCCATCTTATTAATCACAAATCTCTATTATAAAGTCTTAGCCATTGCGCTAATGAATCCATTGTTTGGTTCAAAACTCCAAAATAACCCTTTCTTGGTTTTTACCATAGTCAGATAATGAAGTTGCACTACTGAATAATTTATCAAGAAATTATATAACTAACCCAATCTTTTACTAATTAAATAGTATTTAAAGGTATTATTGCACTTATGCAATTCTTGGAAGAAATAAATAGTCCTGCAAAATTGCAGTGAAACAAGGATTTTGACAAGACAACATTTATAAAATCCAGCTTGTGACAAATCAGATGCCATCTTATCGGATTATACTTCATGTCAAAGAATTTTTGCATAGAAATCCTTAAGGTTAAAATTTATTAACCCTAATCCAAAGTTAATGCCACAAACAAATTGAAAAGTAAAGGTGTTATGGAAGTACCATAAAAACCCTTAAAATATTAGGCTTACATTATTTAATTAAATAATAACCTAGATATTCCAGATTCCTTTCCTGTACTTCATTGTGGTAAACGATGTAATGTACTAAGAATACCTATTTATAAATATGTACTTACATAAGTACCATTATTCAAAATAAGATACATTTTAAAACTATTGGGAACGCTTGATTTGTTCAGTCCTCCATCATAACGATATGAAATAAGTATAAGATGGACAAAAGTCTGTAAGATTAGTAATATGTATATAACTATTTATTTATTATTTATTAAGCCTTTTGTGCTGAGTCTTTTTCCAGTCAAGCCCAAGCTATATGTGTGGAACCATCTTTTCTTTGGCTGACCTTCTTCTGAATATCTTGTTATGATTAATTGTGGACTATAAAAAATTAATGTAATAAAACCTTATTAAGGTAGACTTCTGTAACCGCTGAATTAACATAAAGGCTATGTGATGATCATTTACCTAATACTAATTTAGTAATTTCAATAATCTTTTGTTTTTTATATATTTATGATAATAAAATAAAATAACGCTGTGACCCCTATCACATGCTAAGGAACTGCTCTAATCACTTAAAAGTTCTGATCATAATCTAACAAAATCATTATACCTATTCAATTTCTTAAAATTGAAATATCTCTTTTAAATTACTATTAAGACAGACATTTCTCAAAATTAAGAATAGTTAAATTCATAATAAGAACATAGTAGGTACCTCTACATATGTACTTATTGGTATATCACCTTAAATATAATCTTAGAGATTACTTTTATTTCATTTAAGTCACTAAAACAGGAACAGTCTAATACCTGTTGTCCTGATAAAAATTACATAATGTCAGGGCTTGAATTTCCTTAAATATGACATATTGAAACTAAATTTCTGAACAAAGTATTCTTGTAATTACTAATTACTAAAGAAGATGACAATCTTGACAATAATGTGTGATGGAAAATAATACATTAAGAATAATTGTACTTCAATTAATTAATTCATGTAGAAAACTTAATTTAAATCAATTAGGTATAAATAAAAAATATGGAAGTAAATTCCAAAAACAATGCCTAGCAACCAGACATTTTAGTAGATACCATAATAAACCTGTACATGTAGAAACATGTCTCAGATAGAACCATTCCCTGTTGGTAAACACTTAACCCGTTGACTGTCCAATAACAGTCAATAAAAATAAGAGATGGGCAATAGAGAGCTAAAACAGATAAGTCGAACTGATAAATACATTTATCGTATTCAATAATATTTTCTACCATAGCAAATAAAAAAAAAAAACTAAAAAAAAAAAAAAATTAAAAAAAAAAAAAAAAAAAAAAAATTAACATTCTTTCACATTATAACTTAATGTTACATTTATTAAAATTATGCCTACATTGCTGCATTCAAATAAAGCTATAACTGAGTCTGTTAAAGAACATTTTTTTCTGTTAGTTTACAATATTATCAACTGATAAAATATTTGGTTTTATGATCCGATTATACGCTCTATCTTGCTAAATATAAAGCATAAGCTACCGTATTGAATTCAATTGATATTTTCAACCAAATTATGCAATATTATTTCCACAATATTAACATTCGGTAGCAATAAGGATATATCTTAACTATGGTCATCCGTACATTTGTGACCAAAATTGAGGTTTCTAGAACCCCGGTCACCCATCCATTTAGTGACCAAACCTAAGGTTGATCCAATAAGTGACTAAAGTGATTAAACTTGAAGTTGTTTGACCACGGTCACCCATTCATTAAGTGACTAGATTAAAAGTTGCATAATGCATAACGATTGATGTTTTTAACCAATTAAAAAAAAAAAAAAAAAAAAAAAAAAAAACTTTGTGAACCCTCAACAATAACAAATATGCCAACTTAATTACATAGGTCAGTTACTTGGAATTTCCCGTACTGATTCTATAGATTACCGGCCTTAGCAGAGATAAAAAATAAAAGAATATAATAATTGATTGTTAACACGTTGAGCGCTACGCGCAGCCGCAAACAATAGATTTTCTATTGTGTCTAGTTTGTGGCAGTCAGACTTTTATCATTTAAAGTATAAATATTTTTAATCATTATTGCCACCTTTAGTAAAAATATTAATTGTAATCATACGCTAAGATATTATGATTGCGCACCTGCATTTTTATTTTTTTTATAAGATACCTTTCGTTATATTCATTTTAATCTTTTTATTTGTTTTTTTTTTTGTTAGAACACTTTATTGAAATAAGTATTTACAGTACTTATAACAACATATTTGTCTTACAACCGGTCTTCAGGAACAATTGTTTTCGATGTTTAATCCCTCAATTATGGAATTTGCTAACAATGGACATTGTTGTTATAATCAGATAATAAAATAAAAATATATTTACAAAAAAAAAAAAAAAAAAAAAAAAAAAAAAAAAAAAAAAAAAAAAAAAAAAGGGTGATGTAACACTATCGTAATAGACTAGTTATTATTTTGTGGCCTGGCTTGTGCAGTATATTATGTGAGACCTAAATGGAACGTAATTTTACTCTTGACGCATTCAGAACTTCAGACATTCTACGTGAATTCATTAGTTACTCAGCCTTAGCACTAAACTTAAAAGATATGATTAAATATAAGTACCTTTTTTGTTTTGATTTGCCATCAAACGTCTCCGGATTGTACTTAGTTTTCAAAATGTTTTTTGCATTTTCTAAACTAATAAGCAACTTATTCGCAACCGAACTTCAAACATCTACTCGTAAATATATCTCAAACAATCAGCAAGTATAATTATAAGATTAAACGAACTTACCTTAAGTGAAGTTCAATCTTAATTATACGCAGCTGATTGTTTGAGATATGACAGTCCCAAAAACCCACCCACTAATACTTTGTATTATCCCAGTATATTACAGGGTTGCTCATAAGGCTGTCTTTAAACGTAATGACATTACCAACAAATGTTGCCATTTGCAGGGATAAATGTTTTTTCTTTTCCAGCTTTAAAACATTGTGACCCGACGCTGTTGTAGAACATCGGTACTACTCGTAAATATATCTCAAACAATCAGCTGCGTATAATTAAGATTGAACTTCACTTAAGGTAAGTTCGTTTAATCTTATAAGTAAATTCTCTAGTAGTTTTCCCGCTCTTAAAAGATATATTCACTCTACGCGAACGAACTGAAAACTCACAAATGTCTATAACATTTATAGTACGTGGCCTTTTCGTAGGATTAGGGTAGATACTCACTGAGATAGACATTAAGTAACGAAAATTAGCAAGAAAACATACGTTAGTAAGTATTATTGAATAAATGTAATTTAATTAAATGGTATTATTGTTGAAAAAAGGTTTTATGTTTTAGCTATTTAAAAAAACACATTGGTTTTGATTTTAAAAAAACTTCGTTCGTTCGTTGTTTAGTGACTTTTAATGAAAAGTGTAACTTTTTTTATTTTGATATGTAATTTACCGGCAAGCGCAGCGTAGGACGTCCACTCACAAGGCGGACAGACGACCTGGTAAAGGTCGCAGTAAGACGCTGGATGCAGGCCGCTTCTAACCGGCCAATCTAGAAGTCAATGGGGGAGGCCTATATTCAGCAGTGGACGTCCTATGGCTGAAATGATTATGGTGATGATATGTAAGGTTGTAAATATCAAAATAATATAAACATATCCATAATAGAACCTAGTTTAGGCGGTCTTATCGCTAATGGCGACCTTTTCCAGACAGCCTTCGGGTAACCAATATAGAGAAAGGGGACTTTGTATTACGCAATTTATCGTACATTATACATAAATTGCAAGATTAATATTTAGATGAGTGCATTTTTCAGTACCTTAAAAAGCAAAACCACGAATCCTTGCAGTGAGTACGCACCCCTACAACATTAGCCTCTGGCATCTATTCTGTGCTCTGGCCGTTTAGTCGCATTACAGTATTCAATATGGACTATTTTGCTGAATTTACTGTTTTATCTTTTAAATCTATTCGTATTATTTGGCCGGGATATATTTCGGTCGCAACAATATTAGGCAAGTCTATTTATTATTTTGATGTTGTCAACATTATTTCAGAGTAAATAAAAAAGAATAACGAGTGACTATTGCAGAAGGTAGACGTTGTCTTTATGATAAACAAGCTGACCCGGCGAACTTCGTCGAACCACCTAACAGTCGATTCTAAAATTTTTTATTTTTTTTTATTTTCTCTCCGTAAGAACCATCCTCGTACTTCAAGGAATATTATAAAAAAGAATTAGCGAAATCGGTTCAGCTGCTCTCGAGATTTGCGCTTAGCAACACATCCATCGATTCATTTTTACATTATAGATTAGCAGTGTAAATGTCATTTTTTTTAGGTTAGTTTTTCATTCTTTAGAATTTTTAAAACTTAAATTTTTAAACGGAAACCTTATAAGTAACTGGTTTAAGAAAAACTTGAAAAAAGTCGCAACAAATATAAAACTGTGCCACTAAAACTATGCGTCTAATATAGAAGATATTAATATCAGAAGCAAACGCCAAGAAATGGCCTCGAGGTTATCACCGACAACGATTGGTAATTTGCCAAATTCAAATAGCCTTGCCTGTTATGACAGCGATGATAAACATTGAATTTTTTGCGCTGTCATTTGTTTTTATTAGGTTTTATTATGCTGAATATCAGCAAGACGATATCCTAATACACCTGTTTTAACGATAGCAATCATCATCATCATCATTACAATCATAGTACGTCCATCTGCTGAACATAGACCTCCCCCAGTGACTTCCAGATTAATTAAATAATTTAATTAACAAAAATGACTACAAAATAACTAAGTAGCGAATTTACTCTATTTTACTAATAAAGTACTTTTAATAACTTTATAAGAAATCATTACGTTCTATTGGAACTGGCTGGCAAGTCTGGACCTTCATTTGATCATTATTATTATTATTTTAGTTAAGCCTGTATTTTTAGATCACTAACGTACACTATACACAGTAACGACCTGAAATTATCATTGAGTTGTTTCCAGCACCTCTTAGGGCCTAACCATGAACTCTAAACAGTACCTGATAAAAACAGAAAAACAAAACAAGGTTGAAGTAATACTGTTCTAATAGCTCATGGTTAGGCCCCTGGTAGGCTTAAAGATAAAGATAAATTTATTTACTAAAACACGTGTTAAACATATCACATAATTATCATGCATTATGGTTGTTGTTACATTTTCTAAAGTCTCAACATGTTTTGGCAAAGTCGCCGTGTAAAATAATAATATTAGGTTAAATTACATAATTAATGTCAGAAATTACTAAATCTTAACTTAGCTCGTAAAATGTCATGAAAGTAAATGAATAATTATTTAATGTACGAAACAATGTACAATTGCCGGACTTAATGTTTCAAGAAATATATATGCAACTTTCCTCTACCTGAAGGTTGTCTGGAAGAGATCGCTCTTAGCGATAAGACCGCCTAAATTGTACCATTCTAAATTTATTGTTTCTCTGTACTGTTTTTTTTGTGTGGTGTGCAATAAAGAGTATCTATCTATCTATATGCGCCAGTCGCTAGGCAACACACAAACTGTAATGGTTTTGATGTTAGGAATTAACATCCTTGTGTTACGACGTACCAGACAATGTTTTTTGCTAGGGGCGTCTCCCAGCACACCCAGGCTCAGCCACTTTAAAAGAAATGGTTTTCGGAAGTGACTCGAACTAGGAATCGAACCTGGGACCCTTTGCGTTTAACGCAAAAAATCTCACCTCTACTACACCAATCGGGTAATAATATGTCATCATATCTTATTACAGTTCAGTGTTCACTCCGTCACGGGCAGGTTTTTCTAAGTTTATTTGCACGTTAATTAGACTTAAGGCCCGTGTAGTCGCCAAATGTAAACTAGCGTGGTTTCAAAAGCCTACTACTTAAGCCCCGTTTGTCAGATTTTTTTCAAATATGCTAAGAATTGTCAAAACCTACACATCATTCTGAGCATAGCATTTGTTTCTAGTACTTATACTTTAGGAGAAAAAAAAAGAAACCATTGAAAAAACTAGCTAAAAAGATGCTAATTCTCCGTCTTCTTTCAAACCGCTTGACCGATTTAATTTGTCATACGTCGATTGATAGATAATAGCTACAAACTGAGCATAGGATTTTTTATTCGAACAATGGCGTCCATGCAAAAAGTATTATTTTCCTCAATTTTCGCAACCTAAAGACGCAGCGACTGTCGTAACAGCCACGTTTCATTGCGCGCTATTCTGAACCGTATTTTAATGATTTTTCGTGCTATATTCGTAACTAATATTCGTTAAGTCGCTAATTTAGGGGCACTACTCGCCTTAAGTGTTAGTTAAACTAAAAGTAAAGCAGTACAGTACAGTAACAGTAACAGTAGGTATACGCCCCGCGGCAGGGCACAGGCCTAACTTCAATTATGATGTGATTTAGGCCCTACTCTACCACGCGGGCCCAGGTGGTCTCTGACTAGGACCAACTTTTAACGTGCCTTCCGAAGCACGGAGATGCTTATGATAAATGTCACTGAGTATGAGGTGCTTGTAGCACAGTGGTGACAGCGCTTTAGTGATTATCAAAGTTAAAGCACCTACGCCGCGGTTCTGAGTGGATGGGTGACCATTCTAACTATACTCAGTGCTAGTTAATATGCGTTAAATTCTAATACTATCATGGAATATGCATTTTATGACACAAAAATGTCGACCTTGATTTCAATAAATCCACTTTGTTTTGACTTTCAAAGTTTACAACTTCAAGTATTTGTAGACGAAAAAATACTATAATCTCGTATTTCTTACAAATACAAATGGTTGCTTTCATAAAAATCTTGGACCCGGAAAGTACTCGGAAAACGAGGCACGTGTCCCGTAAATAATAAGACAGAGCTAGTAGTAATGAGTCCGGCGCGGAGAATGTTAATTTTACCCTGTTTTTGACGTCTCTTATTCTGCATTATATTCCAGAAAACCCTGGGTTACTTTTGACATTAACCCTTTGCTGTTAGCGTTTCATATAAATCGCAGTTTATTTAAAAGAAAATGCTGTGTTTCCTACATTTGTCCAACAATTGTCTAGCCCCAAACTACTAGATAACTGATAAACATACTTAAATACTTTTATAAACATCCATGACTAAGGTACAATTGCTCGTGCTATTCACACAAACATTTTCCCTTTGCGGGATTCGAACCTGCAACCGCTGGCTTTCTAATCCGGAGCGCGAACCAGGCGTTACTACTAAACTTACTAAACTTAGCCACAATATTTGTGGCAAATCAAACCGTGAAACTCGACATATCATTGTTTTTTTGATGTGGTTTAGCTCGTTAACCTAATGTGGCGAAATGTAACACAACACAACTATACAAATAAACAAGATCTTTTATTACCAGACTAAATATTGCTAGAGTGACAGCAAGCTCAAAGTACTATTTCATAAATAAATAGTGCCTCTGCGAGAACCATTTCGCCTTGTCGACCTTAATTAAACTTTAGACAAGCTTATACTGGCGGAGTTTTGTAGCTATTTATGACTAGCTTTGAAGCCCGACTTTAACCAAGAGTCGATAACGGAGACATTCATCGGCATCAGTAATATTTTAGTACACAGTAAACTATCGTTAGTGTTAGAGACAAACAAGTCACAATCTCAAATGTAACAAAATGTTAAATAAAACACTTCTACATACAAACATTAATTGTTTTTTTTTTGTGTTGTGTGATTTTGATTTTGATTAAAACTGCAAATGATGTTAAACAGCAAATACAATTTTCATCCCACCATCTCGGAAAGAGTATTTTTAATCTTCAATATCTGAGTGGAAAAGCCGTTTTTATTCTCTAGAGGATAAAGTAAATTGAATTTAGAACATCGTGTGCACTAAGTTTGTGAATTAAAAAAAACATTAAACCTATTTACTGCTACCTCTATGGTGCCGAATATATCATACAACTTTTTTTTAATTTGTTAAAAACTCAGACTCGGAACCTTCTTGGTGTTCTTTTTTCAATTTGCTTTGTACGCGGTTCTTTACGCGGCATTTTTTCACGTCATTGTTAAACCTTATATTAAAAACAAGAAACTTGAAAACAAGTGAAAAAACTAAAATGAGTGATTCTAGCGACGAGGAAGATTGTTTGACGCCAACAGAATTGACTGAAACTGTTAATAATGCGCAAATGAGCTTTCTCCCTCAACAATCACGCGAGAAGTATTTAAAACAGTACGATATGTTCAACACTAGCAAAAGGAGCCAAAACTTTCTCAGAAAACGTTTTGCTGGCATATTTTATAGAATTATCCGAGAACAAGAAAGCAAGCACTCTATGGGGTACGTATTCGATGCTAAAAGCAACAATAAAGATGAAAAAAGACATACATATCGATACCTATCCTAAATTAGTGGCATTTTTAAAAAGAGCCTCATCTGGTCATCAACCAAAAAAATCGAAGGTTTTCACAGTATCTGATATTAAAAAGTTTCTTAACGAAGCACCCGATTCCGTATATTTGGCGGCAAAAGTAAGTCAGTTGCACATTCAGTATCTACTTAAGTATATTAATCTCAATTAAATAGTATACTTAGTAGATGTTGATAGGCATAATTATGCGTTCATATCAATTTTATTCATTTATCTACTACAATACTCTTTACGTTACAGGTTGTTCTTATTATTGGAATAAACGGAGCATATCGAACTAATGAACTAACACAACTTAATGTCAAAAACATTGAGAAACATTCAGATGACTTACTATTAATTAATTTACCTAATACAAAGACAAAAAGAGACCGCAACTTCGTCATTCGCAAGGAATACGTAACGATTGTTGAGAAATATCAAGCCTTACGCCCGCCTAACACTCCAATCAATCGATTTTTTCTACAGTATCGCAATGGAAAGTGTGTTAGACAGCCTATGGGTACTAATAAAATTGGCAGTATCCCACGAGAAATAGCAACATTTCTTGAACTTCCAGAACCCCTGTTGTACACGGGTCATTGTTTCCGACGAACTTCAGCCACACTTTTGGCTGATTCCGGAGCTGATCTCCTGTCCCTTAAGCGCCACGGAGGCTGGAAGTCCAATGCAGTTGTAGAGGGATACATAGAGGATTCCATCCAAAATAAGTCTAAAATATGTGAAGGCATCGTAGGAGCCATTACACTGAAAGAGCCTCAATCGGATCCTTGGACTGGCCCTTCTACATCAAAAATAAGCCGTTATGAAACACCTAACCATCTCCCTCTCTCTCCAACATTCACGCCAAGGGAATCCGATGAAGCGGTACAACTATTAAGTATGACAGATAGTTTACCGAAAAACAGTACACAAGTGACTAACACCAATATTACAGTACCAAACAAAAATATTACACTCAATTTAAATAACTGTAGCAACGTTACTTTAAAATTTTCTTAATTATACCTTAGTATTGTTATAATTTAAAAATTATTCTGTAATACTTACCTGTCATAATGTAGTAATTAATACCTAAACTGATATAAAAGTGTACCTATCTTGTGATTGTAAACGTTTTTTTTTTTGCATTTAGTCATTTCCTCGCTGAGGTGGAATGAAAAGTTAAGTGTTGCACTCGAGTGCAAAGATTTTTCACCTCGTGCTCTTTTGATTCCCTCGCTAACGCTCAGGATTCTAATTTTGAATCCTTCGCTTGCTCGGTCATCAAAATTGAACACGCGGTTAAAAAGCAACTTTGCACTCTTGTATAACAAATAACTAATTTGTGTTACAGAATTACAGAGTAAATAAATGCGTGATTTTTTATGCTTACCTCCATTTGAAGTTTTACACAACGGTAACTACCTACTTTGTATAGTATGCAATTAAAAGTGTCAATATAAACAGTGATTACAACCATTACCTGCTTCTGTTAAAATAGAAAATAAAGAAGGAAATTCTAAAAAGGTGCTATTAAATAAATAAACGAATAAAAACCTTTCTGCAACTTATCCGAATACTTAAATAATATTCAATAAAGTGAATTTTACGCATCGGCGCTCTCACAGCTCGCTCAAGGATAGCTCAAATAAGAGCGAACCGTTTTATATGGTGTCTATAAATTTTTTATATTCCCCGACTGGCAGCACGTCTCGTATTAAAGTGAGGGAGGATTACGATCCTGTTTACAGCATTAATGCACTCACATGGCTCCACACCTCATATCGTTCACCTTCTGTTTTCGTTTGAAAACTATCGCGGGAAATATTATCAGTCTTGAAAAATTTGGTAAAACCTCTTTTGGGAACACCGTCAGAAATCTAGTTCCTTGGTCCTTTCAATCTAAATAAAAGAAACATAGAACGGCTAAAGCAAGTAAGTAGTTTAACGTGTTTGTCGTCGTACGTCTAAAAGCTAGTAGATATGAGGTTATTTATATACAGGGTTATTTTTAAAACATCAACAACCTCTAGGGGCTGATTCTGGTGCTCAAATGCAATAACTTTTTCTGATGGACCAACATCGTAATCTAAAAATTTGTTTATTGCTTCTTATAAACTGATGTCAGCTGGTCGGCGGCTTAGTATAGGGAAATGTTTTTTTTTTGCGATATCGATCATAGGCCCATAGAATTTGAGCACCAGAATCAGCCCCTAGGGGATTGCTGATGTTTTAAAAATAACCCTATATACTGATGATGAAATAAAAGAATCGTTCAAATAGGAATTCTTGTATTTTTATTTTACTGACTTCATTTTACTCGTAGGCTTACCTAATGCAATTAACTAATACCTAACTGAAGCGTGTTATAATATGAAAATATGTAATAACAGGACCGTTTATATTTAGAATCTTCGGTGACACTCGACATCAATGAACCTTAGGACGGTATTTTTTTGTGTTTGTGTACTATTGAGTCTGTCTTTCTATAGGTACGTTTGACTTGAGTGGTAAGGTTGACTTTAAAATAAAATGAACTCGTATTCAAACTATTATTAACAAACAAGCTAAAGCGACGAGTTAAAAAGCATAGTATATTCGTCGACGACCCTATAATGGACGTCAGTTATCCTTTATCCCGTACGCGAACATTCGACACTATGGAAAAAACAACAGCTTTAACTTCGAACAAACGCAACTTGACAGTTGAAATACGACTCGTTGGGAGCCCATAACTTTAACTGTTGGATAGTGCCCTATTTTCAGAGGCTGAGTGGTTCAGCCGACGTGTAACGTGCTTATCTATAGTGTACATGCTCCCGAATATGAGATGGGAGTGATGATGACAGGTCAAACATAAAGAAAATATGAAGTCTGAGGAAAATTCTGTAAAACGGAAAGTAAAATTTCTTTTTAAAAAAAACGGAGCCCTAACTCTTACCGCATACAAACTAAAACAAGTTAAGATCCAAAAATGCTGACTTCTAAAGTTCAGGAAGATTGAATTTTCTACACAACGTGCACAAATTCTACATTGCAGTTTAAGAAATATTTCAACAAAACATGTTTGTTCTTTTGAATTTTTACATTTTAAATAACTTGTCAGAACCCATACTAATTGATAAAATAAACAAGTATTTTTTTTATTTTATCAATTGGTAGGTATGGGTTACCCGATTAATATTATAAGCAGTTTCATAACAAAAATCGTGTTCTAATAAATCGAGTTCAATTTTAAGAAAATGCATATAAAGAAAAACAAGTTCATAAATAATACCATTGATAAATTGTATTAGTATTTGTTTTAATCATCGATGCGTTTATTTTAGTTTTATGACTTACACTAAAATGTTTGTCTAACTTGAAAAAAATTTTTTAATTCCAGTTGAGATACAGGTTTTTTTTTTTAAATGGCAGCAATAAACTGTTTTCTTTGACTACGGATATTGTACGTCCGCAATTTGCAAACTGTTGGTTCTAAATTTAATATCCATGTAAGTATCAACAATGTAACACAGTTCTAACAATAAATGATTATCTTAACTTATTTAATATATGGGAGAGACAGAACGTCCAACTTTTCTGAAAATGTCGTGTTATATTACCGATAAGCAACAGTTTTGAAATACGTGTGTCAGAGTTCAAGTATTCAAAACTCGCAAAAAGTTATTACCAACTATTTAACTACTTGTTAAGTGTTTTTTTTACAATTTCAGTCATGATACAAAATCATTTTGGGTGGAAAATTACATGTTATGTTACTTCGCTTGATTAGAATTTCACCTTGTAAATAAAGGCATTATTTTGTTCAGTGGGTATAATTTATTTGTTTTTTTATGTAAATCTCAATCAATGCAAATAATGTTTTGACAATAATTATACAATTCTTTCTACAAGGACACCAATTATTTAGCCCTAAATGAAGCAAAGCTTGATTATGTCGACTAGATAACGGATAAAATTTAGTTTATTAAACATCCATTTTAGGTACAAATACTCACACACAGATTTTCTGCACACAAACCTTTGCAGGATTCGAACCCGCAACCTTCTGGCTGTGTAGTCTGGAGCGAGAACCCTTACACCAGACGGTTCGATCAAGCAAAGCAGAAAGAGTTGTTACTTTCCAATATTTTTACGTTGCTGGCTGTATCGAACGCCACTGTGTTCGTTCACAGCATGTTGCCCTGGTTTTAGGTAATCAGCTTATTTAATGCTGAGTGGCAAGAAATTAGCGGACACTACCTCTAAATATAATTGTGTTCTTGGTACCAAAACCTACCTCGATCGATCTCCGATCAAGATTCAAAAAGCATTTTCTACGAGGGTTATTTAAGTTTGTAAATACCTACAATTTCTCAGTCTTTGCTCGCTAGAGTTAAAACTATTCCAATTGATGTACTATGAAAACAGAAGTGCTTGGTGGTTCCTAAACTTTTGATTATTTGCGATCAGTAAACATTCCACCCGACTAGAACCATCATCTTGATCTGCGCAAGTAAATACAACATCCAATCATGATTATAGCACAATTTATAGAAACAAGTAATTGTGCTCCTCTTGAAAGACGGCGGGTAAACATAGGCTTCCACATATTTATAGCACACACACACACAACTTCCTTTGTTTACTATAGTTTTTCAGTAAATAATGTATGATGAATATAATTTAATGCTGTAAGCTGTTGGCTATCTATTGTAAAGTCCAATAGCGATAAAGCTGAATGAGAGCTGACCGATTACCTGGCCTGTAACTCTACAAATCTAACGCCCGTCCGCATAGGCGGAGACAAGGTCGAGCGCACGGATCAGTTTAAATACCTTGGATCTGTACCTCACGCGTTGGGAGTCGATCGCGACGTCAAAGCACGCATTGCTGCTGCGTGGGCCAAATGGCGAGAGGTGACTGGTGTCATTTGTGACCCCAGAATGCCGGTTAAGCTGAAAGGACAGATCTATAAGTCCATCATTAGGCCTGTCCTTTTATATGGCAGCAAAGCGTGGCCGCTACTTGAGCGACACAAGCAGGAGCTGCGTGTTAAGGAGATAAATATACTGCGGTGGATGTGCGGAGTCACGCGGAAGGACCGCGTGAGGAACTCGCGTATCCGCGGTAGCCTTCGTGTCCGTGATATTGCAGAGAAACTGCAAGAAATGCTGGCTGGAGTAAATCAAGGAAAGCGGACGCTGGGCTCCAAAGCAATGGCTTTGGACGCAACCGGGATTGACCGTATAGATGAAGAGAAGAGTGATACGGCGCATTGAAGCCATAATCCTGTATTTTTCTAGTTTGGATGCAAATGTCTGAACAAGTTTTATGCTAGTGTAGCCAGTAAAAACTCTCTTCTTTCTACTCTAACTCTTCTTTTTAGAAAACAAACTATTCATATTATTATATCGTTGTCTATGTATAGTCGCCTTAGTACAAGATATGCTTAGTTTAACGTTAGATTAAGTTATTAAAGTCACGCTGATTTCAAAATGCCAAGAAAGGCAATATAAAACATTTACTAGTTAATTTGAATTACTTTACCATTGACTTATTAACATGTGTACGGAAAGCCACGACATACGAGTTATATTACGAAAATTCAGCCGTCACTTTTAAAAGTACCTACTTAGTTAAAATGCAAAATTGACAAAAAAGCAATGTTCAAATCCAGATTGTCAGAAAATAGATATTTAAATGTATGTAGGCAACCCAATTGTATTCCAAAATATTCGTTCAAATAAACTATATTTAAACAGAAAATATATGCTTTTAATAACAAAGTCAAATGAAAGACTACAAATAATAAATAAATAAAATTTCCTCGTTATTCACTTATTTGTGTCCTTACATCTTTATCAAACATAATAAATAACATTTCCGGGAATAATGACGACCTTACATTAGGATATTTTCTGTAAGTAGAGGTTCACTTCATAGTTATTAATAGGGAACAAGACGGATTATGTTCCTTCTCGAAATGTTCGTCTCACGATTTTATTACGGCGTATCTGCATTGAGATTATATTGATTTTTATTCAGTAAACTAGGCAAATAGAAGCAAAAAAGGATGAATATAGTATCATCTTTTTACGTTTATGGTATTGCAATGTACGAGTACTACGTATGTAGGCAAGACTCGAAGTAGGTTCGGACTTAGACTGAACTCTTTCGTTGCCTAATCTTGCTTCTTGTTGTAATTTATCTTTGCACTACTTTTAACGATAAATAAACGATACTTACTTTTTTTTAAAAATAATAAATATTCATTTATTTTTAAAATGGTACAAAAGGGGGACTTTATTCCATGTTGCATTCTCTGCCAGTTGACTGTACTTCATACAGTAGATTATTTTGTTACCCTTAGCTGCTTATACAGGGTGTATGGTAAATGGTATATCCAGCGGAAACTAGCCTATTTTAACATATGCATATAAATACTATAGTGAAGTCAGAAATTTGATATCATACTTAATAAAAAAAATTGTCATATACAAATCGGATTCTGAGAATTAAGTTTTATATGAAAACTAGCTGTCCCGGCGAACTTCGTACCGCCCTTCATATAGTTTTTTTTTTGTGAATTTTCTGTTTTTTTATGATTATTCTGCTATTCGGGGCGAAGACAAAACCTACAAAACAAAATTCATAAAAATCGGTCCCGCCGTTCTTGATTTAATGGTGTAACTAACCCGACTTTGTTTTATATAGAGATATTTAAAAAAAAATGATATCAAATTTCTGACTTCACTATAGCATTTATATGCTTAAGTTAACATAGGCTAGTTTCGGCTCGATATACCATTTACCTAACACCCCGTATAAACAAACTTTTTACTGTCTTCAACATAGACTTATTACAAGGTATCAAGAATTCCCTTTCTAATTCCCGGATAAACGGAACTAATTCACGTCGTACAGGCGGCAGCGGCTAATCTGGCTCGTTCGTAGCATTGTGCGCTCTTGCAGCATTCCGCGGGCTTCCCTTGCTGCAACGCGGCCGCGGCACTTAGATGCAGGCGGGGCGGGCCGCGCAACTATATATCATAATTGCCATCGTACGTCCTAGATATTTAGGTATAAATTTCGTTTCAGATACAGGGTTTTTTATTGACTGTCCGCGGCGTTACAACATAAGAATCTTGAAAAAGCGGCAAAAAGTATTGCATGACTTTTATTCCAAGTATACCAACTGTTCCTTAAATATAAGCTTCAAACGTTATTATGTAATAGACTAAGTTAAAAAATAGACAATTAGAAAAAGCAAATGTTTAATTTGTAAAAAAAGTTAGCCACACAAGATCTCAATATCTTGAAATTTTATAGCCAACACAATCATTTAAATAATTACATTGCATGTGAATTGGGTTTTTCAAAATAATTAAATATGAGACAAAATCGACACGTAAATCCAAATGGAAATCCAAACTTTACTCTGCCGAGTTAATCATCATTTGTCTGCCCTGTTCCCAGGTCATTTGGGGTCAGCGCAGTATGTTTTTCTCTTGGGTTGATCAGAGTCAGCTCCTCGTGCGGCGGGGTGTTACTAATTACACTCGGGTGTAAGGAGTAGCATCCTGCCCTGGTTCATCCTGGGCAACGGGGGTTAGTAATTTCTTTCGGGGATTACTAGCTCACGGCTAAACTCTGCGGGGGGGGGGGGGATGTGCGAGGCGCTCCCGGCGGGCTAGGGCAGCCCGCTTGTCGATGCGTCTTCGCGAAGGCGGCACGTGTGGGGGGTGAGGACTCCCTGCTCGTGCGGCCTAGACGGTGGCCGCGGGGTCCTGACCCTGTGGTTGGTGGAAGTCTCTCGCTTCCCAGTATGGTTCAAGCTATACTGGGCAGCGAGAGGGCGTGAGACGTAGGCGGCCTTTTGTGGCGGCACCGTTTCGTCGCAAAGGGTGGCCGCAGATCGGGCTGGGAAGGATAACCCCTTGCTGACCCGATCCGAAGTCGAAAGAGGGGGGGAGGAGGGAAGGGGGAGGCGTTTTGCCTTAACTTAACTTTTCCCCTCTAGTGGGCTAGTGAGCGCGGGGCGGGGGCCCCTTGCTTGCATTGCACAGCCTGCCAGACTGGGGTGATCCCGTGTGTACAGGATCACCTATATCCTATGCCTGAGGCCCGGCATGAGCCGTACGTAGGCGATGTATGGAAGTTGTCCTTATTGGGTTCCCATGTATCGTTAACACCCGTTTTTTAGTGGGTGATACCTCGTCGTTTTGACGAGGGAGTCCTATGTAACCTATCGCTGCCCCCGTGGTGGTAGGTATGCGAAATGCATTTTTCCTGCGAGAAAAAAAAAAGTATGTTTTTGTCTTGCTTGCAATCCCGTCGCACGTCATCGAGTCATTCACGGCTCCCTTCTCAGTAACATTACCCCTCACACAATCTGGATGGATTGTGTGAGGGGTAGGGAGTAGGGAGTAGGGGTAGGGGGTCTCTTCTTAGGTCATCCTTTACCTCTCCACCCATCAATACTCCTACCCATCACTCTCCTCGTCACGTGCCCCATTCCCTTCTCATCACATGTCCGTACCAAGACAAGCGGTTTCCTCTCGTCTTTTCTAATTTGAATGTTACTAAATATTTTGAATAATTATCTTGTTTGATTACATCTTTGATAACATTTCACTACCAAACCATAGCTCTAGCAATACATGCACAAGGAAACAAGTTTTACTTTTAGATACATGCATATTCTGCAGGGCGTTACTGAAGGTACAGCTACTTCGAACCACAGAGAAAAGTAACACACTTTTTTGTGAATTGCAAGAACTGTATGTGCCTGCTTTGTTTCAACTATTAAAATAAAATAAATTAAAACATTCCCATCTATACTTATTATAAAGATAAAGAGTTTGTTTGTTTGTTTGGTTCAACGCGCTAATCTAAAAAAATACGAGTTCGAATTTAAAAAATATTTTTGTGTTGGTTAGTCCATTAATTGTGCAAGGTTTTCAGCTATAATACATAATGCTACAACCAATAGGAGCGCAGTATCAATGAAAAATGTTGCAATCATAAGAAACAATATTCCTTTTGAGAGCTTCCGTTGCGTGCGCTGCGTAAACGGTTAAAATTACGCAATTGTTACGGACAAACCAATCTATTTTGATGTAATAGTTATAAGTTTAATGTTTTGTAAATAAAGCTTAATTTTCTATTAGGGCCTAGCTATAAGGCATATGTAATTAGCGCAGGGATTGTTTTATTTTAATAAAGTTTGTTTAGATATATCCCACTTGCAACTAGGTAGGCAGGTAGGGCTAATAAAGGTAACTAGGTTTGTATGGTATTTGGTAAACGGGTGTGAAAGAGACCCTGTAAGGTTGTCTCACCCTACCAGGGAATCGACGGAACTGGAGGGTGGGACCGGTAGAACCTGCAGACTATCTCTGTCGCCCATCTCGCACATTCGGAGGGTAGGTAGGACACCCACAGAGGTAGAATGTTGTGAGTGGGAAATATCACATTTTCTGTAGGTAGGTTTAGAAATGTGTAGACAGAGATAGAACATAAACAATAGGTCGTCTCCCTCAGTATCTCGATGTTAGGAGGGTGGACATAAGTGTTACACTAACGAATTTGGTAGACAGAGACAGAAGTTTGTATGTCCTTGTCTTATGAACTAACCCGCGATAGTCACTAGTAAACATAGGCTAAGATTGTATGAATAAAGGGGCCGTGGGTCGCAAAATTTGTACTGCGCTCACGGTCAAGATCATCATCGGAATAAAGGAACAAAGGAAGAAAGAAGTGTTTCATTTCAACTATACAGTCCACACGAAGGAGCAAGAAGATCTCTCAAGATTGTATCACGGCGGACCCAAACCCGCTGTGACTTACATCGTTGGACCTTTGCTCGCCGGATCGAAAAGAAGATAGTGTAACCAGCAACGCGGGATCTACGCCAAGCACTACCAGTGTTTGGGCCATCGCAACGTGGGATCGAGGCCGCGTACTGGGCCTATTTACTCCTGTGAAAGAGAGATCACATTACGCGGGTGTACCGCGGCTCCGGCATTCACCACCTAACGGTGCCAAACGGTGTCTGTCGCGAGTTAACGCCGTTCCCAGGCGGTGCAGTTTTCGGGCGAGCTGCCACATATCGCGCAAGCGATTGTGAACAAGTCCGACCTCGCCAGTACGGTGTGCGTAAGCGTGGGGGCCGGACTGTAGGCACTGCTGAGGGTCCTGGACATTCCAGCCAGCGACTGAGCACCCCGCGGCTACGTACATTCTCTGCTGGGTGGTTCCATCCTTTCCAATCCTGCACGACCATCCATCCTCAGACAGGCTCCCCTTGGTAGTGTACCTGTTTGGGATTGTTAGGAGTAGGGGCAGCAAGTAAGAAGATGCCGACAACGCGAAGCCAAGCGGGAAAGAAAGAGATGGAAGACTCAAGACGACGTAATTTCGAAGAGCCACCCGCATCACCGTCTGTGCAAGCAACTGCAAGCATGCCACACACCGAAGCGAGTCTAGTAGCCGCAGAAAGCGGTCGTACTGAGCCTACTGTAGCGCCGCCAGAGAAGCGCCTAGAGGCCGACGCGCCTAGGATAAGGCCACCGTCGTCGAGAGGTTCAAGCGTCGCCGCACGATTGAAGCAAGCCGAGTTACTAGCAGCCGAGAAGCTCGCTGAATTACAAAGACGAGAATTTTCAATAGAGAGAAATCTCATACAAAAGAGATTAGAATTTGAAGTAGCTACAATAATGGAGTCCGAGGATGAAGACCGTGAGAGCGTACCCGCCGGTGAAGTCCAAGCAAGGGTAGACGATTGGTTGGACAGATCGCATTCCCGGCGTCACGACGACAATATGCAGTTACCCACAACAGAGGTGTCTTTAGACGTTCCTACCCTGCAAGACGAGAGGAATGAAAGAGACAGACATATGTTTACGCGTCGCAAGGAAAAGGAGGCGCGCAATATAGAAATGGATAAAAACAGACATTTAAATTCGCCGAGTATACAATCAGTAAACAATAACATTGAAAATAATCCGCGCCCAGTCGATAATGTATGTGGAGCAAGGCCCCAAGATAGTATGGATGGGGTTGAACGACTTGCTAATACATTAGACAGGATTATGTCAAGACGACCGTCTACACGCCAGGTCATCGAGTTACCGATTTTCAACGGAAACCCAGCTGATTGGTTGCCATTTAAAGCTGCGATACGAGAGTCTACAACGGCATACAACTTCAGCAAAGCCGAGAACCTGGCTAGATTGAGAAATTGTTTAAAGGGAGAAGCTAAGGAAGCGGTAGCGGCCCTATTAAGCAGTGCCACGGATCCAGAAAGGATAATAAAAACACTAGAACAGTGCTACGGCAGACCGGAGGCGATTATAGATCGAGCATTGAGCGATTTGAAGAGCCTACCGCGAGTTGGAACTACTGCCAGTGAGCTTAATATCTTCGCCATTAAGGTTCAGAATATTGTATGTACGTTGGATTCTATGGACAACAGAAGCTACCTGAGAAATCCGATGCTAACACGAGACGTAATTGAGAAGCTTAGTCCACATCTGAAATCAAGATGGTGTGACTACGCAGCAAAGTACACAAGTTACTCGGAACCAGAAATCGTAACTCTGTCGCAATTTTTAATGGAGGAAGCCAACAAAGCGATACGATTTGCATACGTGCCGCAACCGAGCAGCTCCGCAGCCAAGAAAGAGACAGTGCTAGCTAAACAGAAGGCGAACGCACGAAATAAGAACACAGGGGTGTACGTCACAGCCGATGAGAAGGCAATGACGTCACAAGGGAAACCGTGTTTGTGCTGCGGCGGGGACCATGAAATATTTAAGTGCGGGAAGTTTACAACTATGACGGTACCGCAGCGATGGGAATGGTTGAAGCAAGAGAAAATATGCTTTCTTTGTTTGAAAAGTAAACACAGGCGATTTATATGTAAAGCACAAATGTGTAATGAGAAGGGTTGCAACCGACGTCATCACAGACTGTTACACACAGAGAGTGTCAACAGCGAGAGTCAACAAAACCATGAAGTAGTCGCCTCAGTTAACCACACTGCTGGAGCGGCCAAGGTACTGTTGAAAGTATGTCCGATCGTTATTGAGGGGCCACGGGGTAGAGTAAGCACACACGCTCTACTTGACGAAGGATCGACCGTGACATTGATAGATCAGGACTTGGCAGATTACGTCGGCGTAGCTGGGCCAGTTCGAGACTTACACATAAGTAGTGTGAATACACAGAGCGTACCACACGCAAGCAGAGAAGTAGAGATTCAAATCATCGCAAGTAACAAGGAGAAATACAGGGTGAAAGCGAGAACCATGGAAAATCTCCGCTTGAATGGTCAAACTGTGGACGAGAGATGTCTAAAATACAAGCACATGCGTAACCTGAACGAGAACCACGTGTGTTATGTGAACGCCAAACCGCGTGTCCTTATAGGCGCGGACAACTGGCAGCTAATAGTAAGCAGGAAGCTGTTGACAGGCAAACGCCACGAGCCAGCGGCGTCACTTACCAGACTGGGATGGGTGATACATGGCTTAGCGCCGTCCCGTGTCATAAGGGAGAGAGATACGGTGCTATTCATTGATGGCCATGGAGGCGCTCGGTCTACGCAACCTGATGAAGAACTACATGATATGGTGAAGTCGTATTTTGAGATCGATTCACTAGGTATACAGAAAAAGGAACGCGAAAATCCTGACGACGTTCGCGCCTTAGAAGCCTTTGAATCAACGGTGAGATGTGTCAATCAGCGATATGAAGTAGGATTGCCATGGCGCAAGGTTAACACAGTTATGCCGCCGAGCTACGATGCAGCGAAGCGGAGGCTCCTGACAATCGAAAGAAAGATGGACGCATCAAAGGAATTCAAAGCCAAATATACTGCCCAGATCGACAGTATGCTACAGAAGAGCTACGCTGAAGAAAGTGAAGAAGTCGATACGCAAAGCTCGCGACTCTGGTACTTGCCACATTTTGCGGTGGTAAATGTAAACAAGCCACAAAAGCTAAGACTAGTATTTGATGCCGCAGCCAAGAGCAACGGGGTATGCTTGAACGATGCATTGCTAGAAGGCCCTGATTTGCTACGAGACTTAGCTGGAATGTTGTTTCGGTTTAGAGAGAAGGCTATAGCTGTAACAGCGGACATCAGAGAGATGTTTTTACAAGTTAAGATAGCCAGAGAGGATCAGCCGGCTCAGATGTTTTTGTGGAGAGGCGATGATAGAGCAGCGCCACCGAAGAGGTATAGGATGACATCGATGATCTTCGGTGCTAAGAGCTCACCCTTCCTAGCGCATAGCGTCAGAGACCACAACGCACGGAGACACGCGATAGAGTTCCCGAGAGCGCACGAACCCATAACCAAGAACCATTATATGGACGACTGGGTGGACTGTTTCGATACACAAGACGAAGCTAATGACGTCATCAAAGACGTCATTCATGTGCACGCGCAGGCAGGATTCACGCTCGCAGCCTTTAACTCGAACGGGCTTGAAGTTATACGTGAGCTGCCAGTAGAGAGCCGTGCGACGGCGCCGAAACAGCTCTGCTCTAGTGGGGACCAACAAGGGCGTACACTAGGCCTTGTGTGGGACGCGAACTCCGACGAGCTGGGCTTCAACACCGTCCTAGTTAGAGTACCGCAGGAGGTGAAGAAGTTAGAGCGGACGCCGACGAAGAGGGAAGCACTGAGCGCAGTTATGTCAATATTTGACCCACTCGGACTGCTCAGCTACTACACGATTAGAGCAAAGATTCTAATTCAAGAAGTATGGTGCCTACAAACCGGCTGGGACGAAGCTCTGCCGGAAGAAATAGCAAGGGAATTCGGCATATGGCTACGCGGCGTAGAGACACTTGCCAGTCTGCGTCTACCCCGTCTCTACTCACTGACGGGGGGAGTGACAGGAAAGCAGCTGCATGTGTTCTGCGACGCTAGCGAGTCAGCTTATGCAACGGCCGTTTACTGGCTGATAGAGTTTAACGACGGGTCGAGACGAGTCGTATTGACAGCAGCGAAGGCACGGGTAGCACCTATGAAGACTCAGACGATACCGCGTTTAGAGTTGCAAGCGTGTCTTATCGGAGCAAGGCTTGCGTCGACAGTATTGAGAGAGCACAGATGGCAACCAGATAGAGTTACATACTGGACAGACTCTAGAACCGTTCTATATTGGATTGGGAACGATAGAGTGCGCTACACGCCATACGTAGCGCATAGATTGAGTGAAATAAGCGAGTTAACCAATGCCGATCAATGGCGGTGGGTGCCGACGCAAGATAATGTAGCAGACGACGCAACGAGAGTCGACAATTCAAATAAATGTCAAGATGATAGGTGGTTCACCGGACCATCGTTTCTGTATGAGATTGAAGATTTATGGCCGTCTCCGGTATGCACAGAGAGCAACGAGGAGACTATATACAGCGTCACGACAGACGAGAAATGGAGCGTGCCAGACGCCGGGCGTTTCTCTAATCACGAACGCCTAGTGAGAGCGATGGCATATGTGTTATTGTTTGTAGATAAATGTCGTGAGCGCGCAACTACGATGACCAGGGATCACATGGATAGAGCGTCACCGAAGGAAGAGGTTCTACGAACGCTATTGGTAGAGGTCGAGCACACTATGAACGCACGACCACTTACGCACGTGCCAGTCAGCGCTGACGATCCTGAGGCGCTGACTCCGAACCACTTTCTGCTGGGTGGATCGCACGGCCTACCCATCACTGGGCCGAGCGAACCGGCATCAAGGAAGACCTGGAGGGCTGCGCAAGCATTAGCCGACGAATACTGGCGTCGTTGGCTTAAAGAATATCTACCAAGCCTGGTGCCGAGAAGAGGAGCTCGTGACGTCACTGAAGTCGCTATCAAACCAGGCGACTTAGTCATCGTGGCGGACCACACACTACCACGCAATGTGTGGCCCCGTGGAGTTGTTACGCAAATACATCCTGGACCAGACGGAGCAGTGAGGAACGTCGAGGTACGCACCAAGGGCGGCGTGTTTCGTCGACCGACGTCGAGATTGGTTGTCCTGCCGATGGAGTAGAAGGTTCGCACTTCGCAGCGCTTCACCGGGGGGAGAACTGTTACGGACAAACCAATCTATTTTGATGTAATAGTTATAAGTTTAATGTTTTGTAAATAAAGCTTAATTTTCTATTAGGGCCTAGCTATAAGGCATATGTAATTAGCGCAGGGATTGTTTTATTTTAATAAAGTTTGTTTAGATATATCCCACTTGCAACTAGGTAGGCAGGTAGGGCTAATAAAGGTAACTAGGTTTGTATGGTATTTGGTAAACGGGTGTGAAAGAGACCCTGTAAGGTTGTCTCACCCTACCAGGGAATCGACGGAACTGGAGGGTGGGACCGGTAGAACCTGCAGACTATCTCTGTCGCCCATCTCGCACATTCGGAGGGTAGGTAGGACACCCACAGAGGTAGAATGTTGTGAGTGGGAAATATCACATTTTCTGTAGGTAGGTTTAGAAATGTGTAGACAGAGATAGAACATAAACAATAGGTCGTCTCCCTCAGTATCTCGATGTTAGGAGGGTGGACATAAGTGTTACACTAACGAATTTGGTAGACAGAGACAGAAGTTTGTATGTCCTTGTCTTATGAACTAACCCGCGATAGTCACTAGTAAACATAGGCTAAGATTGTATGAATAAAGGGGCCGTGGGTCGCAAAATTTGTACTGCGCTCACGGTCAAGATCATCATCGGAATAAAGGAACAAAGGAAGAAAGAAGTGTTTCATTTCAACTATACAGTCCACACGAAGGAGCAAGAAGATCTCTCAAGATTGTATCACGGCGGACCCAAACCCGCTGTGATTCACAGCAATAATCATGTATGACGGAATGTTTCCCTTTAATAGTTCTAAAAAAAAGTTCGTGACAGCATAATGTTTATCTTTTAAGGTTGACTCACTATAACCTTATTGGTAATCAAATTTGATCTAATATATTGCATCGGCGCTAGCGTTGCGTTCTTTTACTGTTAGAGTGAGGCATTGGTGTGGTTTATTGTATTATTTTGAGCTGGGAAGTAGTGACATGGGAAGTTGATAAAGACTTTAAATGAGATTGAACTCAACGTGGGCGCAGCCGCGGGCGGAAGCTAGTATATTATAAAAGGAAATATTTAAACCCAGCGAAATGAACATTCCGGAAATACGTTTTAAAATACGAATATTCACAACAATTTTATTGATAAAAAACATTCTACTAACCATTTAGGCTCAGGGCTCATCTAGATAATGGGACTAAAAGGTATATTGTTTCTCAATATCACATGGCATTCTTATTATTTTCCAGTTATTTATAAGCTCTTGTAACTAATCAGCTGGAGACATTGACGAGAATAGTTTATTACAATTATTAGTTATGTAAAGTTTTGTTTTTGGTTTAAACTACAGACATCAATATAAGTTCTTCTTTATCTTGTATTCTACAACATGATGTGTTAGCAAATAAAATGTCAGCTACAAAATACATTATGCAAGCACATCTTTGTATATTTAAAATGATTTTCTAAGAGTAATATTGGCGCCGCACCTGTCGTGCCTGTTCGATTTAATAACGAGTCCGTGTTCAATTTTCCTATGACATCATAAATTTAATATCCTTGTGTAGTCTCATTTTGAATATGGGATAGTTATTTCGAAATTTTGCACCATTTACGCCTCGCAATATTTGTTTGAAATATGTGTGAAAGATAGCATTTTTATGGAGCCTACATATACTTATTTAAACAAAATATTATGTAGGCACAAGCTTATAAATTGTTATGTTTATTGTATAATAAACGTTACAATTAATAGGTTAGTAGTGACCTATTATTAATAAAAACTTAAAAACTTCAGCCAAAAATACTACTAATACTTACAAAAATATAAAACTTAAAAACAAGCACAAATAAAGTTTTATAAATCGAATTATAATATCAAGTTTACTTCACAATCTTTATAGATAGTTTATAGATCGGATAAACAGGAGTCTATATCTACTTCACGTTATTCGAGCATTTGTTCATGCAGTTTTTTTTATTCTACATTACATGGATATATTACTTGGTGGTTAACAGAGAAGTTATTAAAACATCTATAAATAGAAACTGTCCTTTCAGATATTACTTCAATTTTAGAAATAGACAGATATCACAATCAAGGCGTGTTAATTAAAGGTCTCAAACTTAACTCAAACATTAAAGCCTACATCCCGAATAGCAGTCAGCGCAATGGCAGACTTGTGGGCCAGGGAGGTCTGGTTTAACAAGGAAGTAGGCATTCTGAGCACTCAAGGTGCAGAAAATTTTTCATTTCCATGCGTTCATGTAAAACACCATGCACACTTCCTGTCATAATCTTTGTTTTTAGCAATATAACGTTAAATGCAGCGCACCAACGTTGTGGTATTAAGTACCTACTGCCATACTGCTAAGCATTTGCCCTACAGAACGTATGACACGCTACGCTCCGCTACATTTGCTCTAAATGACAATCCAACCAATTTGACAGATAAACTTATCTATTAACGTATGTATTTTTCCTGAGTTTTATGATGTTGCATTATGCATGTCTGTCATGCTGTTGAATTTACATTTTAAGTTTATTGACAACGAAATCTTTTAACTAGGTAATAACCGCAGAGTGTTTTGAATTAAATGTTTTACGCAGGGACCACATTTTCACAAAACATTGATTACTTAAATCCTAATAATACATTCGCAAAACAAACAAAAAGTAAATTTTTTTGTAGGACGCAATAAATATCTGGATGATAAATTTAGATTATCAAAAAGTCAAAATGTGTGTCGTGTCACCACTTGTGCTAGACATGACTTGGACAACTTGTAATTGTAATTTTAATACCGTTTTTTAACCAAACAGAATATCGTAGTTGTTTATTGTGTAAGGTGGTACCTACACAATAACCGACTACTATATTCTGTTTGGTGTAATCATATTTTTCTATTCGTAATAAAAACAAAACATAATTTTATAGTACCTTATAGGTTAGTATGTAGGTCTTCTAGCATAGAAGAGGTATGTTGTGTAAACAAGTATTTAAAGTTGTTGTAGATCCCTCAAACATCCAAACTCCAACAAATACTTTCATTTTATTAAAAAACTTAGACTAATTTTAGGTCTAGACAGCAACCACGAGCCCTCCGCGCAAAGATTTGGCAATTGTATTCAATTATAAAATTTAAATTGTCAGCAGATAGATCGATTCAATTGCTTCCACTCTAGAGTGCGCGTCATTGCGCCGCGCCACGCTGCGCTCTGGTGCGCTCAGTCTACTCGTAGGTAAGCTTTAGCCGTAACCATTCATAAGAAACATGTAACATTGCTCGTGGCACACGCTAGACATATTTCAGCGACGTGTAACTTTTGCACTGAAGCAAGATATAACTCATGCTTGAAGCCGGGAACTATCTAGGGATATTGCTATTTCTCGAACAAACATTACAGCTTGGCCGCACTTTGCACCTATATTTATCAGCAAACGAATTTACGATTGACAAATAAAACCGGCCAAGTGGGTGTCGGGACACAAGCTATGTATTAGGGTTCTGTAGTTGCCCGGCACAATATATGGTAACGTAATGTCCTAACAAACATAAGGTATTTGCTCCTGTTTTATATAATAATAACTTTTCAAATATGTTTATTTAAAGATTTGTTATACCTTTGTCGGCGTAATTAATATGTATAGTCATGCCAAATTACAGCTTTCTAGGACTATGAGTCTCTAAGATAAGTCGCAGGCAGGCAGACAGACATACGGACAGACATGACAAAAATATAAATATGGTTCAGTGTTAACATAGAACCAAAAAAAGTTGGAATTAAACTGCAAAGACTTAGGTCTAACCTATCGGTTAAACATATTGTACTTCTATATTAATTGTTCTGTTAAGTATTATAGCGTTATTTTATAATGTTATACACAGGTGTTATAAATAGGTGCATTTTTATATATGAATATTGTTAACATAATGGTCATTTACCAAATCGTTTATTTGAAAAACAATCAATAACGAGGCAAATATAACAAAGGTGTGGATTTAATTAATTAACTGATGATTATAAACATTATACGTAACAAAAAATGTAATGAATATGTGCTGCTGTAATGAACATTTAAGCAGGTGGATTATATTAAGTACGAGCCGTCCGATTCTACTGGACTGTTAGTGAATTCGGTAGCGCCAATACCTACATATTAAATTAACGAGAACAAAGGCTGTGTTTGCCGCAATGAATATGTATGTATTAGACCAGTGATCGGAAAACTTTCTATTTTGGGACTGCAAACTAGTTTCCACGATAACATGGGTAACCGGTGTGATTTATTTGGTCTTTATTATCTAAACACACAATAAATAATACAAATAATATCGTAAATTCTTACACTAAGAAGCTTCTAAGTGTGCTGAATCGACCTGTATGGTACAGTCGTTTCCTTCCTCTGTGTTAATTACGAAGCGACACGAAAAAAAACGAAATTACATAATATCTAATTCAATAAAAAAAAAATACAATAAAACTAGTTCCTATAACTAATTGACCCGATCGATGTTAGATACGAAGTGAGGATGATGGCGGTGGCATGCTGTCCGGCGGCTTGGTCACGTTAGCGGCGCACGAGCGCTGTGTCAGCGTTTCCGTGATCTTGCAATATCTTTTGTGCTCTAGTTAGGCGCCCGGGGTCAGCGGTATTCGTACTGGTAGTGTACGTAACTTGTTCATTTCATGCAAATTAAAGGACCTTTAAATAACACACGTAAAATAAATAAAGGACACACTATTCATTAACCTAAACCACATAGAAACTTGAAATTCACTATTAAGGTGTATAATTAATAATTATGAAATTTATGCAATAGCCAATTATTTTTTCTAAAACCTCTGCCGAATTATACTAGCTAGCACCAACTCGCAATTCTGCTTCTTTGTATTTAGGTGTATATTTTTCGGAATAATATTGGTTTCAAAGGTCAAATCAAATTGTATAACGTTGTTTATTCCCAAACCATCAAATGTACAGAACTTGGCAACCATTTAGATTTCAATTCTTTTGTCCGTGAAGTCGACAGCCACGCATGTCCTTCTTAACGAACTTGGCTTTTAATTCGCATTGTTTATGTGTTTCATAAAAACCAAAATCAAAATCATTTATTTTTGCAAATAGGCCATTAAAAACACTTTTACACGTCCCAATATTTTTTTTGCCCTACCACTGCTTCGGGACAATTTGTGGTCTAAGATAAGATCCATAACTATCGTGGTCGCAGGTTCGAATCCCGCTATCGCAAGTGTTATACATTAAGGTATGTCTAAGCATTGTTAAACGTTAGCACAAGCTCTGCTTAGTTTAAGACTAGATAATTGGTGTGATTGTTGAAAGAATTTATCTATTTATTTCAGCTAGCCTTCGGTTTTCTATTCCAGTAATAAATTATTTAGCTTCACGCCGCGCGTTTTTCTTCAGCGATCCAATTTAGTTCCGTGGCTAGCAATTTCCTTTAGCACAATCAGCCTGAATTTTTAAAAATTTACTCCCAAAAGCGTTATACTTGCTCGTGACGTCCTGATAATTCGAGAAACAAAGAGGCATTATAGAAAATCAGTTTTCTTTTTCAATCGTGACTTTTTAATGGTGCAATGCACAGGACGTACCTACTACTGAAAATACATACGTGTTGTTCAGGGGTCTAACGCTTTTAAAATAGTATTACTTTAACCTTGTTTGTTTTTTTCTGGACAGAGTTTGACGTTTATACAATACTGGATTAGATAGTTCATGGTTGGGCCCCAGTATATAGTCAAAAGCTAAAGACGACGGTAATGAAGTAAGTGTAGTGTACACAGAACATCATCGTTGTAGTTAAGGAGAAAATGACGCATTTGAATATATATTTAGTTTTTAGTGCATCCTACAATATTTTCGACGTGGGGTTGGTTTGATATCTCTATTCATATTTTGATCAGATTAGTCTCCGAATTCGACTTGTGTAGGTACTTTAAACAGGGAAATTGATTTAACAAAAACGATAACTTTTACACACATTCGCAAAACATACCGACGCGATAGTTCAAAACTATTGAAGGATTCAACGAAGACCTCACAAAAACTTTATTATTAAAATAAAAAACCTCGAGTATTATCTGAAGTCATTAATATGAATTCCCTAGAAACGTTGAATCTCTACAGAGTTAGGACTTGAAAGTGCTCCTATAAGATTTTAAATCAAGCAAGAGTAAAGTATGTAAAGATACTCTATAATTTAATCTCTTAGCGTACGATGTTGCATAGAAAACGATTTGAGTGCTTAGCTTTTAAAATTTCGATTTTGAGTTTAAGCTGAACAATTTAGTCAAATTAGAACTAGTATTTCATGATATATGTTATTTTACTTAGGTACTTCACATTAAATTATTGTGCAAAAACTAGATATATTCATGAAATTAAATCTAAAAAGTCAGCTCGGCTTAAGGTAAATTGCATTAAACCTTAAATCTAATTTAGTTCCATACTGTACTGTCAGTTTGTTTGAAGCTGAAGAAAAAAATATGCTTAAACCTAGATTATGGCTAAATATGATTTAGCTTAAGAAGTATCCACAGACTTACTTATACGAATAAAAAGTTACGTACAACCTTTTTTTATTATTTCCATACTAAAATGTATCCTGTCTTAATGTTTATTGTTTTTATTTTCAAAAGTAATTACAGGAATATTGAGAAGCTGACACTTCCGGCACAACGCCTCAGAATTGTAAAAATTAAGGAAATCCCTTAATGAACGTCGTAAACGGAATAAATTGTTGAATTATTTCACTGAGAAAGGTTTCAGCTGTATGGGGCGAGTTGAAAAAAGCGCATTAAGTCTCGGCCGAGCAAGACGCCACCTGCTTTCGTCGTTATCCCGGTTATTGCCGCTAAGAGTATCCATTTTAGTATGCTCGCCCATTAAGAAGAATCACAACCGATAGATATTACTCCATTACGGCATTTGATCTTCAAAGCAGTTAGGACGACGTAATTGTTTTGTTATAGACCTGTTTTCAAACCGATCAAATTTAGTCTAGATAAAAGCTTTACTCAAGTTACTGTGACAGATTGTCAAAAGGGAATATGTATAAAAATATATATTGTTTTTACTATATTTATAGGAAAATATAAGAAATTATAGTGCTAATAGTGAAAACAAAATTAATTTTAGGTGAAAAATACCGTAATACAGTAATTAGAAATTAAGGTATACCTATCTCTTTCTAAAACAACTTTTACTATGAAAAATGTATGGCGGGCGTGTAATGTGACGTCACGGTACATATCGGATCTCCTTGTCTAACAAGCGACTTTGATGGGCTGTAAGTCAGGTATTTATCAATATTTTTCGATAATTCTTAAAGTTTTATTAATTATAATTAAGTACTATTTATTTTAACACCAAATAAATAAAAACATGCATATTCCCCATTAGTCAGTCAGTTTTGTTGCGAAACTTCGCCCACAGGTAGGAAAAACACATTTACGAAATCGTGAAGTATTCTATCGAGTCAGCCCTATGGTAATATTCGTTACTAAAAATATTTGTAACTTTACCCATTACCCATCTTATTATTCAACCAGTTACTTGGTATGTTGGCATATTATACGAATATATACGATAAATAAATCATCGTCGAATCGCAATCTATCTAAGATGCTTGGATCAAAATTAAACAAAGACATAACAAGTCAGGATTGACGTGGAATTTTAATACACGATTCAATTTCGTAATATATGTCTAATGAAATAATGTTTGTGAAGGATGTGTTTTAGCAGACTATACAACAATTTTATCTAAACAGGTAGCTAGGTATACTACCTACAAGAGATTTTAATTAAATTAATCAAGTATAATATACTGGTGAGAGATTCCCGAGTACGTCTTAGCACCTTAGTATAATGATTTTACAAGAGTTTTTGATCACAGCATTTTATGCCTATTATGCATTTAAGTTATTGTACACTAGTTGGTACAAACGTTGGTGCCGTGTGGGGACGGCCGTAAAGAATACACTTCCCCACCGCAAGGAGGCTTGTCGTAAGAGGCGACTAATTCCTGTAGTACGAGACGGGCAGCAGCGTCTGCGTGCGAAATGTTATAAAAAACTGCGCTCGCCATCCCGCCTGTTAAGCGTGGCAAGTATTGGCAATCCCCCCGAAGATGGAAATCATTGGGGGGCAGCAGTGGACGGCCGACGGTTGAAATGTTGATGATGATGATGGAACAAACGCACACGACCTAAAGCATGTCCATGTCAAAACATATCTGCCTCTTACACAGGTACTACCACTCGATATATTTTATGTATACAGACGTACTATGTACAGACACCGGCAGGTTAACCTACCCAAAAGGTTAAAGGTCAAGTTGTTCAAGTCATTCAACAGATTTTCAACTTTAAGTCCGACATGTAGAGATCAATGTTGTGTTATGTTATATAGTTATACAGGGTGTAACGAAAAGGTGAAATAAAACTTTAAGGGGTTCTCCTACGGCTAAATTACATCAACTTTTTCTATGGGACCAACATCAAAATCTCAAAAAAAATATTTACGTTTCCATACAAACTAATGCCAGCTGGTCGCGTTTTAGTATGGGAAAGTGTTTTTTTTTTTTGCGAATTCGATGTTGGTCCCATAGAAAAAGTTGATGTAATTTAGCCGTAGAATAACCCCTTAAAGTTTTATTTCACCTTTTCGTTACACTCTGTATATGTTTACATAATATGTTTTGTGGTTGTTTAACGTGACCTGCTGTTGTCTGTACTATTAGTAACACTTTTGATTTTCTATTAGAAAGAAATAATAAATCAATTGATACAAAGCAAAATGTCAAAATGTTGACTTTCAATTTAAATATTATGACGACAACGGCGTAGACAATTATTTTTTATCCTTATAATGTCAGTTGACTTCTCACGGATCCTGTTTCTTTTAGTTTTTGACTTAATTCCTCTTCGTTATTAATGTATTTTTTAAAAGGGCCCTGTTTGAGCCGGCTAACAAAAAATTTTTGATACTATATTATAGGTACCTAGCTCTATTTGGTTATAACATTATTACGTAGATGATAGATACACTGGGTATCTAAAAATTTTACAAATACAAAACCAACTAATAATGAAAATGTTTCCCATTCGTTAATTAATAATTTAAAACTTTGCGAAACAACAATTGTATTTCTTAACTTGTGCTATAATTCAAAGTTTTAACTCGCATTTCCACAATTAACTGTTGTTGGACGCTTCCTAAATATTCATTGATTTATTTAACAGAAGAACGTCATTGCTATTATTGGATACATTATTTATTTGCAAACAATTTAATTGATGAACGTACTTACGTTAAAAAACAAGAAAACGTGACTAATTTGGAAAGTTTTCTTTGTTAAAAAGTCGGTAAACCACGGTTCTATTATAACATAATTAATAAATAAAGCTCAAGGTCGCACAGCGTGCTATGGAAAGGGCTATGCTTGTTTCCTTGCGAGATCGAATCAGAAATGAAGAGATCCGTAAACGAACAAAAGTCGCTGACATAGCCCAACGGATTAGCAAGCTGAAGTGGCAGTGGGCGGGGCACATAGCACGTAGAACTGATGGCCGATGGGGCAGAAAGGTTCTAGAATGGAGGCCGCGTACCGGCAAGCGCAGCGTAGGACGTCCACTCACAAGGTGGTCAGACGACCTGGTAAAGGTCGCAGGAAGACGCTGGATGCAGGCCGCTTCTAACCGGCCAATCTGGAAGTCAATGGGGGAGGCCTATGTTCAGCAGTGGACGTCCTATGGCTGAAATGATGAATAAATAAAAAATCTGCTCTTTAATTATATTTCGTGTTTAAAAAAAACTTTTCAATCTACAATAATTTAGGTATTTAATGTAAATAAATAAAACGTAAAATAATTTAAAAACCTGACCACGTATGAGTTGGACTTGCGCACCGAGGGTTCAGTACAAACTTGTAGGTATGTAAATAACTAGTTCATCCATTTAGGGAATCGAGTCTCGAAGATTAATAGCGCTTTAAGGAGTTTGTTAAAAAAAGTGACGTGATTTAACCACAGTTTACGGTTTTCGGTCTTTTTTTCTTTACTGGTGCTATAAAACATTGCTTCTAACCGAATTTCATGATTCTAGTTCAACAGGAAGTTAGTTATAAGTATTTTATTTTATTTTTATTTAGTGACAACAAACAATTGCGCATGTTGATAGAATAAAAACTTAACTATAGCACAAATTAAATAAAAATGTGCAACCAACACGGTTACCAACTAAAATTGCAAACAATAGCGAGCAATAGCGTTACTTAGATCGTACACTATAAATGCTGACTGCTCCCACCATGCAGCAGGCACTAGTCATTGTGTAAAATATATTATAGCATCAAAGGCGTTCAAAGGTAACAAGGTTTTTATTATTATCTGTTGGGGCCCCCTACACATAATAAGGAAAACAATCTTAAAATTTTAATTGGACATTTAACGTATGTCTCGTAGTTAGATAAAAATAAACAAAAACATTTGACAAAAATATTTTACCAAATTCACTTTGTGACAAAGCAAACAAGTCAATATTAACAAATTACTCATTATATGTTAGCAAAATCCTTCTCAAAGGAGCACGCTTGCCGACATGTGTTCTTGCTAATTTGGGCTCAAATAAACAAAATATCATTGAAATAATTGATTTTGATTCCCTTGCGGGTGTCGAAATAAGCGGCATAACCAACCGTATCTTTTAATTTGAGTTAAATATGCTATGATTGTCTCTTCTGATATTAATAATTCTTGTTTGTTTACCGCACCTTTTTGCAAGCTTTCTGTATGACCTATAGGTTGACTGGCAGAGAATGCTTTTAGCATTAAGTCCACCTTTTGTACACTTTTATTAAGTTTGTGCAATAAAGTTTTAAATAAATAAAAAAATTAAATAATAAGTAAAATTCGTAGTAATTTATTTATTTACTATTCTACTACTACTAAGCACGTAATTTGATAGTAACCACAGTTTGCAGCTAAGCTATATTTGTTTTGTATTTCTACGGTTTGTATGTAGAAATGAACGAATTTCCTACACGGATATCCTCTTAGTTTTTGTGATATCATTGTTGTAGAAATATCCCTGTATGAAATGCTTGTAGTTCGGTGGCGGCAGCGCTTTGGTTGTGATTACCAAAGTTAAGCCACCTACGCCGCGGTTGTGATTGGATGGGTGACCACTACAACCATATTGAATAATATTTATCACAAGCATCTTCGTGCTTCGTAAGGCACTTTAAAAGTTAGTCTCACAAGCATCTCCGTCATCACTTTAAATCTTGGTCCCGGCTAATATAGCATAATACTAGTCGTGAAGCCTCGTCGGAGGCTCTAAGGCGTCTTGATTACATCTGTGAGAATGGTTTAGTCACTGGCCTTACACCCCTCCACCAATCTGCACTGGACCCACGTGGTGAAGTACGGCCCGAACCACCTCATAGTTGAGACAGCATTGGGACGCTGGTACCGTTTAAGCTATACAGGGTGATTGGTAAAACGACACATTCCTCTTAGGACGTGAAAGAGGAGCTAAATGTCAACAACTTTTGTTATTAACTAACGTCGAAATGTTAAAAAAAAACTTACCTTCCCATACAAATCTCAACAACTGATTTTGTAGTTAGTATGTAGAAGCAAAACATTTTTTTAGGATTTTGCCGTGGATTTATTAGCAAAAGTTGTTGCATTTTTGCTCCTCTATCACCTCCTGAGAGGAATGTATCGTTTTACCAATCACCTTGTATATGCGGATTTTCTCTAGATAAATATAATCAAATTAAAATATTATAGGATGGACAGAAAATCTTTTTCTTCTTCTTTTGTTTATGGCCAAATCAGGAATCATTACAGACATTTGTCAAGTGCGTCAAATATCCCATAATAGTCAACCATCACATGGCTGAACATAGACAATGGCGGACATGAAGGAAAACTGAATAATCTTATTTTAATCTGGAAATTATTGTCCAAATATTTATTTAATAGAATATGTCGTTCCATTTATCTTTTCTTTCCAACATTTTGGTAATAAATCGTATTTGGTTATTTTTGGTTTTACAACGCAAAACAAAACCATGTTTTTAATTATTTTCTTATTTTCAAATGCTCTTAAATGTTGGCTATTATTATTGTCTGGTCGTAAAAAATATAATATCTTTAGCGAAGCCAGCTGGAAGAAAAGTTACTAATGTAAGTTGGTAATTCAATTATAACTTTACAAAGGCATAATTGGGTAGGACCGTAGTCAAAATGAATCAAATATTAACTTTGTCCGCTATGCATGAAACTGTCTGAAAATTACTAAAAAACTAAAATTGTAAACATACTAGTGTAGGTACATGACATACGTATGACACCGAAATTAACAAAGTTCAGCAAAATTAGGTAAGCTAAAAATGAGTTTCAGAATTTTTTGGAAAATGTAAGTTTTTAACCTATACTCGTAAATAAACATACTTATTTAGCCTACCGCTTAAGTACTAATATGAGATATAATATTTGAGGTAAAATAAACTACGAATATTTAATAAGCATAACAACTCGATCGAGTTAATTTGACCTCTAATCTATACATATACCTAGTCTTGCCATAAATACTGAAACAAAGAAAAAAAAAATCTATTGCAAATAACATTTATGACTTTTACAGTGTGTTAGTTTATTACATAAATATAAAACTTCAACTTCTGCTTTCATAAATGGTCTCCATTGACTGCAATACTTTAAATGTTAAGGCCAGTTATTAATAGAAGCACGCACTCTGTCCATAGAAAAATTCTTCACTGCCAATCGTATGGATTGTTTTAACTCCAAATTATCATAGCGTTTAGAGCAAGCCGTACTCTCTAAAACTGACCATGAATCATAATCCAGCAGATTAAGAGCGGGACTAGACGACGGCCAGTCTTCAGCTCTGATGAAGTCCGAAACGTTCGTTTCGTTTTTTAAAAATTCACCCCCTAAAGGGCTGACTTGGGGGTCCAAAGTTTGTAGGGGAAAACAAGATTAGTCAGACTATTTTATTTGAAACTTTACAGGAGTATTCCTTACGATAAATAAGTAAACAAGTGTTTCAGCTTTTCTGAAAAAGTCAACCCCTAAAAAGGGGGTGACAAAGTTTGAAAATCAATAGGGGTATTGTTTCTATGGTTTATCAGGTCGCTGATTACAAAAACAACAACGATTTTAAAATCCAACGTTACGGACTTGAAATACCATCTCCCCTGTTGGGGTGCGATGGGGTTGAAATCTCTAAATATCAATATGGGTGTCGATTTTATGGTTTTTTGGGACGTTCATTACGAAAACGGCATCGATTTTACAATTTAATATTGTGAACATGAAAATTCTTTTATTATTTGTGCCAAATTGCAATTCAATCGGTCCAGTAGTTTCAGAGCTGATCGGTTGTAACAGACAGCCTCACGTGATCCAACAAGGATTCTATTTTTGCATTTGATGTATGGAACGAGACCTGCGCTATCCTAAAATTTTGAAGTGGATAGTAATCTATTTATCTATCTATATATATACAGGGCGTCCCACGAAGGGTGTAGCAGCGGGCGTCAGATGATAGAGGACACTAATACCTATCGATTGGACCCCATGTATGTTTAGCGAAAATGAACGATTCTTGAGATATTTAGTTTTGAATGAATTTTGACCCGATTCCGAATCGATCCAGAAAAACACGTGTGACGACTGAACGGTTAGTGCTAGAGTCGCAATTTTTTTTTAACTAAAAATATCCTTTGTTTGCCCTACCATAGGCTTATTCTACGCGTGGGCACCCACGTTATGTTGCGAAATTTAAAACCCCCTTAATTATGCAATGGAACCAGGCTAATAGTCAGAGCTTTTCATTAAAATATAGTAGAACTAGATATAAAATTCGCGACACCACGGGTCAGTTGTTAATCCGAGTGCTCCCGAGAGTCGGCCAAGACCCTCGTCTTCGGCTTGCCGAAGTGGAACCCAAGGGGGTCTGCAGGACTCTCGCCTCTGGCTTGCCTTAACCGGCCGGCCAGAGTGGAGTCGCTAGAGCATAATGCTCGAAGGGTGGATGTGGTTCGTAAGTGGCGAGTGGGTACGTGATGCCGGACCCTCAGGGGGGAGCAAGTGATCGTCGTTTAAAGTCCAGAGCCACCTCTCCACTCTTAGCCGCCAACAACAGTGTTGCTCCTCAGTCCGGTCTTGCATGACCTACGACGCCAGGGGGGGCCCATTCAGTTGGCGGCGAGTCACCACCTGCCAATTTTTTCAGTCCGAGACTATGAACCAGGCAGGTGACCGGTAGTCTCCATCAATAGCCTAGAACCCAGTCCCTCCATCTTCTTTCAATAGCCCTAATTAAAATTAATTTGTCTTCAGCTGCAATAGTTCCTGTACACATGCTGGGTATAATCTTTGATTACATCCCATAATGTAGTCAGAGATTGGATCCAGCAGTGTAACACTTCCAGGTTTGATTATTATCGCTTAAAACGGCCTCTACGTGTTGGATCAGTATCCCCACGCAAGCCTTATAAAGGACCGGGTCACTTTTGGCCCGTGAACTCCTAGAGCGTACAAATAATAATTATTATTATTATTTATTTCAGGCATTATAATTAAACCACGAATTCCTATGATTCCAAACGATCCTTCGTTTCAATTTAAACGATTGCAGTTTACTCTCAAAGTCTGCTTCGCGGAGACAATAAACAAGTCTCAATGACAAACACTTAAATTTGTTAGGATAGATTAAAGAGAAAACTGCTTCTCTCATGGCCAGTTCTATATAGATTGCTCACGAGTAAGCTCGCTCAGTAGTTTAGTGGTTGTGGCACCTGTATTAGTAAAGAATATTGTCTATTAAGAAGTTTTGTATAGTTATTTTAAATTACTGAGTTTGACATTCATACATTTACTCAAAATCAAATCTAACGCGAGCGAGGCCGCGGGCAAAAGCAGGAATTAACATAATTGTACCGAGGAGAAGTTGATTTACATAACAACAACAAAATACTACAGAAGTTTATTTTTCTAATGTGTAAAGTATACTTATTATGTTTTTCTTAACTTTTAAAAACAGCATGTGTTGAACTACTCTATGTACGTTAGTGGTAATTACTGGAACAAGTTTAATAGTAGATAGTTAATATTTTATGTATTTAACCGACACACAAGAAGTAAAAAATACTAGGAAGCGTTTCTACTTTAGCTCAGACATGATACCACTCAGATGAGCGATCGCTGGTGTATAGCAAATTGCAATAAAATTGATTACGCTATAATACATCAAGATTCTTCTATTTCGTTTATTATTTGTAGAACTAGAATATATATTTTTTTAATTCTGAAGATCAGCTTAGCAAAATCTATCATTAAAATGATGTGTTTTTCTGATACAATTGTGACTCCTGTATATACCTGCCTTAATTCACAGGTTTTTCTGACAGACCAACGTTGGGTTCAAGGTTGGACCAACTATGGTCTCGAAGTGAAGAATTCCATCCTTTTTTTACAAGGTAGCAGACAAATTTTGTCAAAGACATTTCCTTGCATACCTTCATTAAGGAGACACGAGCCAACTAAAAAAATATTGCTGAATTGACTCGCACTGGGAACTGAATCCGGGACCCTTTGCATTCAAGGCGTATAACCGCGCCACTATGACTTAAGTCGTCGATGTTCTACACAAAACATTAAGTCGAGTTGAAATTCACCTATTTTCTAACAAAACAAAAATCAGATGAAGCTTTTGTAGCTTCGCCAATTCCAAAGAAACAATCAATTCCATAATATAATACGAGGACCTAATATAAAAATACATATTTGATAAAGAAACAACGTAACACGCGTCTTATAGTTATTACTTTTTGTATCGTGTTTTGTTTTTCTTCGTAAGCTCGACAGAACACAAATTTATTGCTAATGTGAACCGTTATATATATATAATACGTGTAGATACTTAAATCTTGTCTGGAATCTAGCCATTAATTCTTAACAGAACATTAGAAGTATTGTTTTACGTCAGAATCTATAAAAAAACAAAACAAGGTTGCAGTAATACTGCTAAAGACCTAATGGTTGGCCCCTGAAAGGCAATGTAACATTGCTGGTAGATCGTATCGCGGAACGTCAAAGCGCAGCGCTCAGGATCCCTGATGCAAATGTGCCAAACGTTCGTGAAATCGGAACGGACGTTCGCTAAAATGGAGAGCGGTATTTTACAAAAAACACATGCTTTTAGAGTGGGACTTTTATCTTTTGCAATATGAGATCTGTATTTAGGTACAGTAAAAAAGAATCTTTTAAGATCGAGTTCTGTAACGTGCATTGGGAAAGACTTAGGTTCAGCACTGGTCCTCTGGACACAAAATAACGCGGATAATAATTACATTATGAATTTAAAAAAAATGACAGTCTAATTGTTAGATGCGATCTCTTCCAGACAACTTTTAGGAGAGGACAGTGAAATTTAAATTGAGAGGGAGAGGGAGATAGTTCCACAAAATATTTAAAGATATAAAATCTTAATACAATAGCTTACTTTGATTCTACAAATTTTGTTAACGAAGTTTCATAATAATACTATGTATGTTGTGCTATTTTGATATTGGATCCACGTTTAGGTGAAGCCCTCCTCCATTTTACTGCATTTTTTAAAGATACATAACATAAAAAACCTTTATTTAGACATGAGCCTCCGCATGAACATCCTCCACATCCTCCAAGGCCAATAGCCTTAAAGGAAATACCTCTACTACATTAACTACATCGTACACAACAGGCGCAGAAGGCGCTCAGACTAAGTCCATCCCACAAGCAGCGGCACTGATGCGACCGAGTTTGAGCGGATCGGATCATCGAACTAATCGAGAATAGTGGATGAGCGACGAATGTAAAACCGTTTGGCCAGACATTGAAAACTGAGATACCACCATTCGTCCGCGTTTTAAAATAAATCCTTGTTTTTTTTTAGTTTATGGAAAACAGAGCTTTAAGTTGAACACTGTAATTCTCAAAGCGTATGGATAGCTCAGTACTACTACTTACTATAATTCTTAATAAACAATTATTCGTTATTATGTCGTTTATATTTGAAACACAAAGGATGCACCCTAGCCGCCCGAGCGTAGCGCGTTCGAATATTCCCGCCGCGCGCGCCCGTTATGTTCCAGCGATATTCGACAGTAACCGTGCTACGTGCTGATGCATGTGCCACTATAATCCGCTCACAGGCACATTACGTCGCCATTAGTGACATGCTATCTCTCTTATATATGGAAAGATATCTTCATTCATAACATTGTGTTCTGCGTCCGTAATTTTCATGCAAATGTTAGTTTATTACCTTTTGATGAATTCCCAATTGAGAAAAGGGATGTGCACTGTACGGCCAAGATATTTAGATTATATTATTAATAGTGCTTATTGATCCATATAGTTTGATACGAGTAATAATAGTTCAGAAATAGATTGTATTTTTTATAAATATTTAATAGAAAATACATTTAAAATTATAAAAAGAATGAGAAATATAATCTAAATGCAACATATTTTTAAATGCCTTTTTACGATGATGACAATAAAAGAAAAATGCTTCGCTTTATTCCAAACGCTGCTAAGAGACAGACGCCTCTAACTAATATTCTCGCTGCTCCACGTATTAAAGGCTTTCAACCCATCACACAGACTCCGGAGATGCTGAAGGCTTTCAAGGATTGTAAAACCTCACTTACACAGGCCACACTGCACGCACATCTAGACCATACCACCGAACTTGCTATAGTCACGGACGCTTCAGATGTAGCCGCCGTGTAGGAGCCTTGCTATAGCAACGTAAGGACGCAGACTGGCAACCCTTAGCTTTCTTTTTACACAAACTGAGTGCTGCACAGAAAAATACAGCCCGAATGACCGACAGCTTATTGCAGTGTACGAGGCCATCAAGTACTTTCGGCATATGGTCGAAGCAAGAACCTTCACAATATTTACGGACCACAAGCCACTTACTTTTGCATTTTCGCTCAACAGAGACAAGTGTTCGCCCAGACAGTTCCGGTTCCTCGATTTCATCAACGAGTTTACTACGGACATAAAGTGCATTTCTGAAAGTGACCACGTCGTTGCTGATGCTTTGTCACGGATTAAAGAGGTAACCAGCGCTTTTGATTTCCAGTCTCTTGCACGTTCTCAGCAGAGTGATCCAGAGCTGCAAGAGCTACTCAACCACGGTACAGCCGTGAGACTGCAGAAAATTGCTACTGAGACGTGCAACACACCTATTTACTACGACACATCTCTACCTACTATTCGTCCGTATATTACGCCTGAATTTCGCAAGCAAATTTTTTATATACTGCATAACCTACACCACCCTAGAAGTTCAGATACTGTGCTACTGGTGACACATAGATTTGTTTGGCCAGGGATACGCAAGGACCGTAGAGAGTAAGCTACGCAGTTAGCAGCTACTCAACTAAAAGTTGCATGCTCTAATATATTAAATAACTTCTATCACCAGGCGTTCAGAATGTTTCGATAACGAGTTGTCAACCGGTGAATCAAATGACATTATTGTTAAAGCTTATAGTGTCACGTGGTTTTCCAATTGACAATTTGTTACCGAAAGGTTTTGAATCGGGGGCCAGTCCCGATATCGTATGTGAGAGGATAGTCGATATATTATATACCCCACAACCTCATGGAAAGTGCTAAGATACTCGGGTTTGAGTTTAAACATTAAAAATATTGATAAAAAACCCTTAACACTAAAACTACATACATAAACTTCAAAAACTCGAGGCACTGATATCTTATAGGAAACCTGTATAACGGATAGCGTTGATCAGTGCCTCAAGATTTTGAAGTTTATGTTTATTTTACATTTTGAAAATATAAATTATACTTAAACATGTATGACAAATGTCACTTACATTTATTTTATTCCTTTTAGTAAACCTTTTTTCAATAAAAGCTTGTCTTTTTATTACTTTAAATTATTGTGTATCTGTAGGTACTGTTTTTTATAAGAGAGAGTAATTGACAGGACTTGTATTTTCATACTTAATGTAAGTGAAACATCACTAACTAGTTTTGGAGAAAGATGATTCGTATTGCTGCTCTATATATGCTCGATTTGTAGGAATAAGCAAGACGATGGCTGTTCATTCCTAATTCCTAAGATATAGTCTGCGGTTAACTCCTACCACCACCCATACTGCAGTACCACTAAGTGTCGATGTGTTGCTCTGTAATCAGCTTTAGCGGTCAGAGAAGCAATCAGTATAGCCATATTGTGCATACATGAGACAATTATGTATTTAATTGCGTTCATATCGTATGACTGATTGTAATTCAATAATATATAATTATACCAGAAACGCAAATAAAATGAGTTAGTACCTATTAATAACACTGATATGCTCAATGATGAGGTACGGATTCGATTTTGATTAGGCAATTTAAAATAGGGCAGATGTGTTATTGAGTGGAGACCGCGACCAGACAAGCGCAGCATGGTGCGCCCTCCGACAAGGTGGAGCAACGATATATACAAGGCTGCTCGCAGTCGCAGTGGACTGAAAAGAATAGCCGAGCATTGGGCTCAGTGAGAAATTCCCTAATTATGTTTGACCACGCGCAACTTGTCATTGGAACGTCAAATAGAGGTGATTATCATTTTGACGTATAGGGGTTATATGACGTATAGGTATAGGGGTTTTGTATTTGAATTGCTCTCATTTGAATTTAGTTTAGTTTTATCAAGCAGTTTTGTTGTAGATAGACCGTTATATCCTAAGATTACCTTAACGACACCAATCACAAAAAACTAAATTTCCTAATAATAAAACAGTTCCAAGGTGTAGAGGAGTGTTTAATTCATCGCCGCTGGTAAAAATAATAAAACACTTCATAAATAATAGCACACAATAGCATAATTTAGATACATAATTAGTTAGCATCTTGTTTACGCTGGCGAGCGCGATGGTTGAACCAAGATGACGGGCGTGCTCGTGCACTGCTGCAGTGTTTCAAGCAACATAATATTATGTAGACGACCTCCGTAGCCGAGGGGCGAGCAATGAGCATACCGGACTTTGTATCGCTATCTCTGAGGTTCCGGGTTCGATTCCCGGTCGGTCAATGTTATATTATAAACTGTCTTATAGCTGTCCCGGCGAACTTTGTACCGCCTCTTCATACGTTTTTATTTTTCGTGAATTTTTCTGTTAATTTAATAGTTATTCTGCTATTCGGGACGGAGACCAAAAAATCATAAATCATAAAAATCGGCCCAGCCGTTCTTGAATAAGTCAAGAACGGCTGGGCCGATTTTTGGAAATGGAATGGTGTAACTAACCCGACTTTGTTTTATATAATATATAAGATATTGATATATAACTAACTTTTCTATAATGTCACGGGTCTGGATATTGTACCGTCGTTATTTCTGACTTCTGTAATACAAGTGCTTAAGCTACTTATCATAAGAGCAACGTGTGTGATGTTGCCCAATATTTATTTATATTTATTTATGTGAATCTGTATGTTTTGTCTCTTTAGCATTTCATTTTAACTATGCAACCGCACCGGCCGGCATGCGGTTAAGTTAAAAAGCAAGCAAAGCAAAGCAAAGCAAGCAAAAAATTTTTTGCTACATCTTTTTTATTATTTGTCCTAAAATTCTACAAAATAAATATATGTAGGTACCAAATAGGTATTAGATTTTGCACAAATAAAATTTACATTTTAACTGTTTTTTGCGAAAATTACAAATGTGGCCTGTCATCTTGACGTCAGAATGACTGGCCACTTTTTAAATTAAACTGCTCCGTTATTAATTAGGTATCAAATATTTAAACAAAGGTATTAAATAGTATCAAGTAGGTACTGCATGCTGATAATATTTTCACGTTGATTTGTCACTTTGTACAGTCATTCTGATTCTCATAAAATACATTTCTTTTTTTAAAGGAGACTTTTTATTTTAATGTCATTATCGATCTGTGCTAAATGAATGCTACAAAGAAGAAACAAATTAACAATATCAACCTACTAACGATATAATTTGTTTAGTTCGAAATTCAGCGCTTTTACAAAAAAGCTTTGCCTTCGTACTGTAGTTCTACTCTTTTGCTTTCAATATCCAAGCTGACCTCCCTTTTTGTTAAAATCTGTGCCTATATCGAACTTTCAGAAAAACCAATTCCACTTTACAAAGGCGGCCAATTTATGACCCACTGCACGCGAGTCCCGTGGGAACGAATTGTGTATTACGGGAGCGGTCCAAAATCCAAATTAATTTCAAGATGAAAATTTGATGGGCACAATTATGCTTGGCGAAGCAATGATGACATACACACGCAAAAAAATTGTTGACGCGAATGACGTAAAATATTTGGACCAACTTTTGGGGGTCCGTTGCATTGATGGTAAAACCTTTACGGAATGGAATTATTTTGCTTTGCACGTATACAGGGGTACATTGCAAAGGGGTGCCAAATTTAAAAAATAAAATCTAGGAATCAATATAAAGAAGCGTCTTAATAGTTATTATTTTTAATAATCGTATGTTCCGAAAAAAAAAACTATTTTAAAATGTCCGAAAATAAAGTCAATAAAGAGATTACGAAAGCCACGCGGTCATTAATCAGAGGCGTAGATACAACGAGCGTATAAGGACCTTACGCAGTGCATAAACGGTGCATTTTTTTCATGAATGAGTTAAACTATCCCCGCGTACAATTTTTAACAGCAGATAGGACTAATTAAATGTAATGTTTTTTTGTCTATGAATAGTTCGATTAAGTTACTGATTCTGAGCCACTCCTAAAGATTTGGTACTCCTTTGCAATGTAACCCTGTATACCTACTGTGTATGCTGGGATCTACACCCTTGCTTTTTATTCTCTTCCTTGTCGGGTTACGCTTGTCTAGATTGAAAAGCGGCGAGTCTAGTTTATTTGGAGCGAATGACAAAGCGACCTCAACCGAACAGCGGAGTCTTAGACCATTTTAGGCCATGGCATTCAGTGTCATCTGAATTTGCAAGTTTCCTTACATTGTCTTTTTCACCGCCGAGCAAATTGCCTCAAATAACCTATTTGTAAGTAGACTAAATAAAAGTCACTCACTATCTACTAATTTTAAAATATTTAATCTACACTAATATTAAAAAGCTGAAGTGTTTGTGTTGATTGAACGCGATAATCTCAGGAACTACAGGTTCGAATTTAAAAATATTATGTGTTAGATAGTACATTTATTGAGGAAGGTTTAAGACTATATTACATCGTGGTCGTATCGTTATATAAGTCGTAAACTAGACTGATCCCAAAAAAATTGAGATAGTAAAAACAACAGCATACTTCCTAAAACTAGTCGTTCTGAAATTCCCTCCATTTAGCAAAATATCATGATACAAGGAAGGCAGAGAACACGCTATGCAAGCCTGTCAGAACTATTCCCTGAATATTAACTAGTCGTAAATACTTGGAAGTAGCGACTGCGTCATGGTCTGGATTTAAATTGAATCTGGCTGAAGATAAAGGTAAGATTACGTACATTATACAAATAATAATACTTAAAAAAATTACGTCCAAGAGAAATCTCACAATTTATTTGCGTATTTTCTGAGATATTTAGACGGAACCTTGCCCCCGCGCTTTTTTAACTTCTCTGCGATCGGATCCACCCCGCCCGTCCTGGGGTGTCATAGCGATCATTTCAGATTGAGTCGGGTCGCTCGTGTCACGCCATTTGTGACTCATTCCGTCGCTATTACGAGTTTTATTAGCTGTCACTGGTGTTTATTCCGCAATCACCGTCGAACTCACTGATTAAGTCCTTTGAACTCGGTTTCTGTTTAATTAACGTTGGACTTATTGACATTAAAAGAATAGCCGAGGATCGCGCTCAGTTTTATGCGAGATCGAATCACAAATGAGGAGATTCGAAAACGAACAAAAGTCGCTGACATAGCCGAACGGCTTAGCAAGCTGAAGTGGCAGTAGGCGGGGCACATAGCATGTAGAACTGACGGCCGATGGGGTAGAAGGTTCTGGAATGGAGGCCACGTACCAGCAAGCGCAGCATAGGACCTCCACCTACAAGGTGGACAGACGACCTGGTAAAGGATGCAGGAAGCCGCTGGATGCGGGCCGCTTCCAACCGGCCAATCTGGAAGTCACTGGGGGAGGTCTATGTTCAGTTCAGTATGTGGACGTCCTATGGCTGAAATGATGATGATAATGATAAGCTCAGTGATGTACATTGGCAGAGTTATAGTCAAGCGGTGGACTAATTATAATTACTGATATTAGATTGGAATTACGCAACTCATACTCACCATGAGTATATATTATAGTCAGTAGTTATAGTCTCGCTTGTCATTTTTGTTACCTAATTATTCTTGGAGCAAATCAGTCTACTGACTGAGACTGACTCATAGGAAACGACTTTCACGGGTTGCGGGGGTGAACGGTAAAGGGCGTCATCTCCATAAAAAAAAACGTTAAGGCCTAAAAAATTAAAACAAATTGATTTCTATTTCGTATATACTCGTACTAAATGTAATTAGCATAGTCATCAAACTGAATTATTTGGCGCTTAAAATATACTTAATCAAACATAAATCCCTTCTAGTTTTGCAATCAAACATTTTAAAACAATCAATACGTAGGTATACAGGGTGGCCAGAAAAGTGACTTCCAAAAATTTTTTTAGGTGCCTCCTGTTGAGAAGTATCTGAATCACCCCCATGTATGTTCTACGATTTTTCGTAGTTTTCGATTTACGATAACTCACTTAACGTAAATTCTCAACTTTAGGTCAATTTTGTAGTAAGTTCTATTATAGTTACGAGGCTGTTTATTTTATGCATAAATGCACAGTTCATAGAAATTTAGCTGCAAGAAAAAAAAATCGAAAAAAACTTCTATCTTTTTTTTTTGAATTTTTCAAACTGATCCGATTGCAAACATTCATAAGAAAAATCGTAACTCGAAAACTACGAAAAACCGTTAAACATACATAGGGGTGATTCAGATACCTCTCAACACGAGGCACCTAAAAAAAATTTTTGGACGTCACTTTTCTGGCCACCCTGTATAATTCTACGAAAGTGAAACTCAATACCTCCGAATATTCTAAATGTCAACAAGCGGATACAGAACTTGCGTAATCCTAACCCTACCCCAACCCTTGAGTTAAGCAGGGTATATCTTTAAAGTACAATTCAAACATAAATTCCCGTTTGGAGGGTTGATTAGAGGTGTACCAACCCTAATTGCTTCCAATCATTACCGTAATAAGTATATACAATAGTAAGTTGTGCTGAAGATAGTTTAATAGCTTTATTGATAGTTGCCTAAACAACGAGGGGGAACAAACTTTACCCCCGCAGTAGGTACAAATTAGTTTTGTGGTGACATTAATACCCGTGCAAAGGTTTTCTTGTTTCCTAATGTTTATGGTTATTATACTTTAGTAAAAGCGTTTAGATTTTTTAATCTAAATATTAATGAGTAAATTTAGTTAAGTTTTCCATTTCATAACATAGGCATGAGCCAGCTCTAAATTAAATATGATTTGCTTTCATATCTTCTCGTTATTTATTTATTATTATTATTTTGTAGTCTAGATGACCAACACACTACCATAAACGCTTAACAGTATGCAATCAGTATTGTTTTTATGTCACACTATCAAGAAAAAACTGTTAAGTAGCAAATTAAGTAATTTACAGTTATGAAAAACATGCTATGTCTGGAAGCTTTGACAGCTGTTTAGGCACAGCTGTTAATTAACACTACCGTAAAATGTTAAAGATTATTATTTTGTAGCGTTTTATACCTTCAAATTAGTTTCAACTTCGTTTTATTTATTGCATGCTCATTCAAATAGCCTAACATGTGACTGAAAATGTATTTAAGAACTTTATAATACCATATTTGATGCAACTAAATAAATTTGAATTTTGATTTTATAGAGTTATTACTAGCAAGATCTATTGAAATTAAAAAGTAATCGCTAATACTAAATGGCTCGTATTTTCTTCGTTGAAAAGCTTAAGTCAAGCAAACTCTTCAAAAAAGGTTACTGTAATAAGTTGGCCAGTGTATTTACAAAGTTGTTAAGTGCACCGACAAACCAAAGATGTATAGTTTGGCCAATAGTTTGACGTGGCCAAGTAATAGCCAACTTTGACGCATTCTGGCCAAAGCTTATACCTAAGTTTGGACGACCAACTAAGTTAGGCAATATTTCGTAGCTACTTTCTTGGTTTTACTTATGAAAATTAGATTATTTTGCCGTCGATACAAGGCGGTCCATAATAAAGATGTTTTTTCGAGAGTAGTCGAAAAAAAATGTAGCTAATTTTGTAAAAAAAAATTGATTGACTGATTTCTGTAACACAATTGTCCAATATTTATTTATTACTAGCTGTTGCCCGCGACTTCGTTCACGTGTTCTTTAGTTTATTCATAAAGAAATCTCTATGCAACTTTCTTAATTTTTTCTTTTAAGAGAACTTTCTCTTGATAATAATAAACTTTTTAAACTTTCGTAATAATTCAGTTTCTGGGTCTGTTTTACATTATGATAATAATAAAAATATATGTAAATTTACAGAGGTAGAGGTAGAAGGCTCATAATTTATTTTCCGTGTTCATTGTTCCGCGAAAGAAAACACAAAGAGCAAATAATGTTGAAAACAATGAAACGGCCAGACAAAAACAGAAACCAGATACATACTGCGATAGCGCGTCAATATTAAGTTAATTGGTTTCAATACTCAAATACATTGTGAACTTACATTGATTTTGGAGTAGAAAAAGGTCACTTTTCTGCTCAAATGCAACTAACCTTTTAGGGACCAACACCGAAAACTCAAATAAAACACTTTCCCATATAGATCATAACAGCTGATGGCTCATTTTGAGGAAGTGCTTTTTTTAGATTTCGTTGTCGACCTCTTAAAAAAGGTTCTAAGGAGAATGTGACTTTTTTTGCTCCAACAGCAAAGAGTATGGGCAAGTATCCTAAAAAAAATCTAATTAGTCCGCCAGTTGGAATAACAGAAAATATTGGACACGTATTTTTTATTTTCCCAATCAAACAAATAATGATGAAGATATAGCCCGTTAAAGTTCCGCGTAACGTCTCACGCCTTGCGACACTTTTTAGCAAGGCGTGACGTCACGTGCTCCCATTTCCAAACATTTATGCGCATTATCTTCATTTTATTAACCGACTTCAAAAAAGGAGGAGGTTCTCAATTCGGTTGTATGTTTTTTTTTTAATGTTTGTTACCTCAAAACTCCGCCATTAATAAACCGATTTGAAAAATTATTTTCTCAATCGAAAGGGTATACATCCAGATTGGTCCCATTTTTTTCAAAATTTTAAAGTGAACTCCTAAAATATTATTGTATAAATATATATGTATACCTATATAGCGATTTTAGTATATTTAACAACAAGTCAAGCATTTGCATTCAGGAAGTATCATTTGCTGAGGTGGAACTGGTGACGGAGACCATAGTTGGCCACAATAGTCTTCCACGAGTAGCGATAAGATATTTTCATTAAAACAGTTAAGCCTTGCCATAGTCGACAAATCAAAATTTAATAAATGATTCTGGTGAAAATGATACGATCAAACTGATCTGATGAAGAAGGCTGAAGGTAAGCACCGGAACTCTGTGATAAAATAATGTATCATAGCCGTGTTTGGACTTATTTGAATCGTCATGAGAAGCAATTTAGCTATAATTACATCACAGATCGCCATTTAGAATGTAAAAAAACACTAAAAAACAGAAAAATAAAACATATTTTTATAAAAATAATAATCGACTTCAAAAACACTAAAAAGCTACAAATAACTTTTAAACAATCATACCAAACTGTTATTTGGAGTCGGTGCCAGCCGTGGAATGTTTGAATGTGGTTGTTTGCACCGACTCCAAAAATAACTGTTTAGTATGATTGTTTAAAAGTTATTTGTAGCTTTTTAGTGTTTTTGAAGTCGATTATTTTTTTTATAAAAATTTGTTTTTATTTGATAGACAAAAGACAAAATATGGGTCCATAATTTTTTTGACCCAGGAAACTAGCCTATTCACTGTGGATCTGCCAACATATTATAATTTAATCTTTCAAGATTCAGCGAAACACTAGATCTACTCACCTAACAAAGTAATTGTTTTATGAGTTTTTAACTAGGTAGTATTCGCTGTGTGCGCGATGACAGCGCTCCTAGTGACCAAAATTATTGTGGACTTAATCTCTAAAATTATGGCATCTTATGGCATTATGGCATATTATGGCATAATCTTTCAAATTATGGCAACTGGATGGTTTGAGAATGATTTTCGGATTGTTTTTCTTCGAAATTATATAAAAATATCTTAAAAGTTTGTGCATTTTATGATAAGTGATTTTCTAATTTGAACTAAATAAATATGTATGTTGTAATACGTATGGGATTTTGAGCAATACAACAGGATATAACTTTCCAACCTCAAAATGTGCAAAAAGGGAAAAAATTGTATTAGAACAGCATGTGAGAGACGTTGAAGAGCTAAGAACCAACGGACAAAGCGACTTAATAAGAGCTCTGATAATAAGACAAACGTCTGTGACACAAACCCCCTCCAAACTTTTTTCTTTTCATTCCATCTTGATATTTGAAACGAATAAAACATGCACGAACTGTTTTTCCCATTGTTTCTACACTTTATAACACAACACGTACTGTGACCCATATCGCGAATTTTAACGTTTTTACTTAAATACTTAATAATGTTAGTATGGAATTCTATGAAAATATAGCAATTTGACACTGACAGTCCAGAGTTTTTTCACATTTCTGCCACATTGCGTGCTGCGATCGATTTGACGGCCCCCACCACCTACTTTGCACACAGCGAATATAATAAGAATGAGTAACGAGTCAAAATGCTTTTTATTTCATTATAAATTCGCTGATATTTAGGACGGAGGACACCTCACACGTTAAAATTCTTTAAACAATTTATTTATAGGCTATCCCGCAAAATGAAGCCCCGTTCTTTGGCAAATTGAGATTTTCTAATAATTTTTTTCCAAGGAAACCAATCGCAATATGTGCAAAAATAGTGCGACTTTTACGAAATCTAATTTCTGACATGAGATGGAGCCTTTTTTGCTCTATTTACGGATTTCGTTTGGCACGCTCTTTACGGGACACCCTGTATAGATTACACGAGGTCAGAATTAATTAATATACAAGTTCATTCGTTTGATAAAATATTACCCTAGTTTCTGCAGCCAGGTAAAAATAACACATTAATCTCAATACGAGCATTATTGACCTTTATTGGCAATAGGTAGTCAAACTTACAATATCACTGGCTATATAAATAATCTTTTTATATAAAATAAAGTCGGATTAGTTACACCATTTATAACTTATGAACGGCTGGACTGATTTTGATGATCTTTAATTTGTTTGTTTGTTTATTTTGTTGGATTTGTTTTCGTCCCAAATAGCAGAATAACTATTAAAATATAAAACAAATTTTAAAATAAAAACTAATTTATTGTACAAAACGGTTTTTATTTTTATTCTGAGGCGGTACGAAGTTCGCCGGGAAAGCTAGTTATATTTATCTATACCTCGCTCAGTCCGATAATATAATAATTCCTCACGGTAGCCATTTTTATTATGGTAATAGGATCGGCCACCTGTCGCCGATCCGATATAACAGAAGGTATTTAATTAAAGTCCTCAGGGAAACCATAGGTCAACGTCGCTTCGCGTTTTAGTTAATGAAAGGCAGAGCACTTAACTGAACTTACCCTTGTAATGCTTCTAGCGTGCACTTTACCCATAAGTGATTAAATTATTGTTTTAACATTAACATTTAAAGTTTAGCGCAGAATTTTCTCTTCTGTAAGCCCATCTCGCTTACAGTGTATTTAACTTTATTATAGATACTTTGATACCATTATCCTTTAGTTAGATTAATGTTAGTCCCGGTAATGGAATGACTGTTTGTAAAGCAATCATATTAAGGACTCGATAACCCTACTTAGACTTGTAAAGCCATTCTCTATTCTTGTTTCAATATATTTCAGAATCTTTGCGGAATTTTTAGTTGATTTAGGGCGCTCGATTCAATTTCTATTTCGGTATAAAATATCTCAACATAGCAATATCGAGCTTCAGGTAGCATCGTAAGTACTTTGTTATTTGAGTTACCTTTTGTAGTCAAACACAAACAGAAAATCGGCAAAATATAACTTTGAAACCTACTTTTTACAACGAATATTAGGGCAATGCTAAGCGTATTTCTCGATTTTACGAAATCAAATTAAGAATGAGGAAATCCGTCTTAAAACGAAGGTCACTGATATAGCGCTGTAGATTAGCAAGCTATTCATATAGTGGAAATATAACGGTACATAGGGTGAAAAACCAATGCATCTGAGGGCCTAGTGTAACTTATACTCAATAGCTTTTGATGATAAACATGATAATGTAAACGCGGATTTGTATAGGAAATTTGGTTTTGCTGATGTGGCGCCAGGAGGAGCCACCTCCAAGTCTATACAAATTCACGTTTACTTTTCGATCGATGTATGCAGTGTGATTATTTATAATAGACAAACTTATAGGCCCTCAGTAGGGGAGACCAGCCTAGAATGGTTAAAATTTAAAACGCTTAGCCGTTTTGGCGGTTTACCTGTTTTAGGCTTGTCTCCCCTACCTTGTTTTACGCGCTTTATGGTCGCTAAGAGTTGCTGACTGAAGTAGCGCCAATGGCCGCAGGGTTTATGATGTTCAAAATGACCATACCTATGGTCATGTTTTTATGTCTGTTTGTTTTCATTACATTGTATCGACCACTGGAAACATGTTATTATTTTGATATATCATGTCACTTATATTTTGAAGTTTTGCTCGTAGTATCTAAATACAGTTTAACATATATATATAACACATATATATAATAACATTATTAGTTCTTATAAACAAAAAAATATATTTCAAAGTACCGCAAATACCGCGATCTTATATTTTAAACGAGGTTTTCGTTTAGTAAACTTGGCATAGTTATTTATAGCATTAGTGCCTTTTGTTTGTGTTTTTTTTTTTAATTAATTAACAAATTAAGGATCTTTAATAGATGTAACTTGTTACGCCTACTTTTTCATTAGCGGATACTGTGATAATCAAGCGTTTTTGTGCGCCATGAAAAGGCTACGTTGCATGCCAACTTGACCGCCGCTGGATGTTTAGTCTGCGAGAAGCATAGCACGGAATAGATGTCGCGCGAGTTGACGCTAAAGGTCACTTGCCTTCTCCTTCGCCTTAAGTATGTATAATAAAAATTCACTTTGTATACCACATGCATTGGCTACCACTAAGTAAATAAAATGAATATTTTCAATTATCACACCAATCATCTAGCCCCAAATGATGCCGACTAAATAAAATGGATAAACATACAACGAAACTTAGGTTCAGATTCCCGTGCTCAACACAACATTTGTTCCTTGTGGGAATCGAACCCGCAACCACCTGGCTTTGTAGTCCGGAGCGCTAACCACTAGACCAGAAGGTCGTCAAAAGTCAAGCTATAATTAAGGTGTTACATTGTTTAAGCAATAAAACTCAATTATAATTCGATTTGTGGTAATAGATTATCTCTATTTACCCAACACCAATAATATATTGGCTTAATGAAATGACTCTTCAAATCCTCCGCGTAGGCAGAGGCCAAATAAGATAAATTACAACAAAACCCTAAAACAAAATGCGTGATGAGTCTTTGTGTGATCCTATTAAGTATCTACATTATAATATTGTTAATGATGTTTGCTGGGCTGGGGTCCAGTTGTTGTGAGTTATTACTTACTTCATTCATTATTTGCAATATAATAATTGTTATATTTTGAAAGAAATAAGATAGAATTATTGTTTTATTGTGCGTCAATATTGTCAATGTCACTACCCTACAGTAGTAATAAATTGTCAAGTAAAATGCGTAGAAAAAACAATTTCTTTTTTTTTTCTTCAAAACATAAGTTCACCCCATACACCATGCTTAAAAAAAATTACTGTAAATTAAATTCTGATTAGTTTTATGACTATCATAGTCTGTAACCAGAATTTATTTAGAAGGTAGTTTAAAGTTATGAAATCTTAGGGATGTGCTACGAACTTCGTAGCACGTGCAACATCAGACTGCTCGTAGCAGACTACGGTTGAGTTAAAAAGTAGCCGTTTATCAACTCACATTTTATTTGTTATTCTCAAAAATTGTATTAACATCTAAACTACTGAAAAGACATATCCTGTCTAAACTGCTATTAAGACATTTCTTAAACCTTTCTCATCATCATCATCATCATTTCAGCCATAGGACGTCCACTGCTGAACAGAGGCCTCCCCCATTGATTTCCAGATCGGCTGGTTGGAAGCGACCTGCATCCAGCTGCTTCCTGCAACTTTTACTAGGTTGTCTGTAAACCTTGTGGTTGGACATCCTACGCTGCATTAACCTTAGTGGTTTCTAAATGCTACCGGTTATTTATACACTCTATAATTAATGTTAATTTAAATGATAAATAAATAAAATCAAAAACATATTCTAAACTAGTGAAAGGACATATTATTATTATGTCTGGTGACAATAATTGGTTTTTCCTATTGTGTCTGCTCAGCGGCGACGCAAGACATAAAAGTTAGCTTCCCCACCTCCTTCTTGGAAGCTAACACACTAGCGTGCTACAGGACACGTAGGTACATTAATAATTATAAATCAGTATCTGTAAATCAGTCAAAATTAAAGCCAGTTGTGATTTTAAAGTACGTTAAACGTTTATTTTATCTTTAATGACTTGTTGGATATTACAGTAAATTGAGCATGTTTCTGGCGAAAACAATAAATGTTTTTTCATTACTCATACTCGGAAAGTAGGTCTGAAGTTGCCTGAGGAGCGTGTTGAAAGTAATACTTTTCAGCCCTAGGGAGAATCGTTTTAACTGACAGCTATCAAAATTATAAAAATAAAAAACTAGTTCTAATTTTACATACAGTCACTCAATAACAGCGCGATGTAAAATTGAATTAAGTAACATACATTTAAGTATTAATTAAAGTTTTTTTAATGACCTTATTATAAATTTACCATTAACTATTTAATTTATTTAATACAATTTTTCTATGATGAAAATGAAAAGTAATGGCTGAATAGCTGGTCGGCCACAGAAAAAAAAAATAGGCGGGAAAGCAGCAATCCGATCTTCATTTGTTTTTTCGAGTTGTAGAACGTAGTGATTGCATACTCTTTGGTACGGTTTTGTTAAAAATTTTAAAGGTTTAAAAAATTTTTTTCAACTAACTCATGTTTTTTTTTTTACTTTTCTTATATTCGTAATGCAAAGCAGAGTGTTTACAAGTACCTCGGGTTAAAGACTTATTTAGTCCCTCAACCTATTGGCCGTTTCGGGACTAAATAAGTTACTTTCACCCTTAGGTTAACAATGTACTATTTTTATTGTCCTCAAAATTAATACGCTAATAAATTAAATTCTAGTATTTATCTTCAGTAACTTGTACCAATAATTAATTTTATTAATGAAAAATAAAGCAATATGCGTGAAAGGTAGCGTAAACTTTGTACTTTAACATACCCACAAAGGTGTTAAAGCATAAAACACGGCAGATGAATGGAAAACCGCACGTAAGCGTGGTCCTTTGTGCAGTCCTCGAAACAGTAATCACTTTACAGGCCCTGAGAGACGTGACGATTATGCCATCTCTCTATTATACTATAACACAGACAATAACAGTAAGTACTTACGCAATTACGCATTGGTAGCAAACCAATATAACTCGCACAGATGTCATCCTGCAGTATTTTTTACAGAATAACCAACTTATACTAATAGTAAAATCTTTTAATAAACAAAAGTACTGTTCTATACATTAAATTTAGGTTTAGTAGTACTTGAACTTGTCATGAAACAGTTGACTTTTTTAGTTGATTCTACCATTTATCCCATGGTACGAATTGATGGTATTCATGAGAAGAACCGTTTGAAGTTTGTTCAGAATTGAATTTAATACCTTGTTTAATAGATGGATACTCTTAATTGCACACGACTCTTTACTGTGCACACAACACAAAACAGACTGTAGAGAGAAAAAATAAATTCAGAATAGTATAATTTAGGCGGTCTTAAGTTAAAGGCAGAAAACTCATGCAGTCGGATACATAATTGTGTTCCTATTATATTAGTTTACCTTCTTTGAGGGGATGATGAAACTGAACATTTCTCCATGCTAAACAGGCGATCAGCTGCTATAGATGATGTGGGTTTTTTTTTAGATTACGTTTTTGGTCTCTTAGGGCCATTTCAGACAAAGTGCATTTAAACTGCTACCTGACTGCAAAATTGCAGTTAGGATGCGCAGTTTTGACGACTGCACTGCAGGCTAACTGCACGGTTTGTTATTTTAGCAGCAGTTCTAGTTGTTCCATTTAAGTATATATAATTACATAATAATTTCCTATATGACATATTTTTGAAAAAAGTAAAGAGAAGTACACTAACAAAATAGGACCTTATATTGTGACTATACTCATAATATCCGACCACATGAGTTTTCTCTGCCAACATAATCTATTCTTAGATTGTACTCTAAATACCTGCGCAGTCGCGTACAATAATTGTTTGTTCGCGCTCTCAACAAGCCCCGACGCAAGTAATTCATTAGTGAATATACCAAAAACTCCAGACGTAACATTTTTATAGGGTTACCAATAAATTTGGAACACGCTAATATGTTTTACAGCTTTCATTCACAAGTAGGCCTTGGGATGAACATGGACAAAACGAAGGTCATGTCGAATCCTCTTGTTATGTCTTAACCAGTATCAGCTGGGGGTCTACTCTCGAAACCTGGGACAAGTTATCCAATTGGGTAGAGTTAATTTTGAGAAGGAGGTCAATCCTTAAATCCAACTTTGCTAGGCAGCGTTTAGGAAACGTTTTGTTCAAAAAACCTAAGTGCTTAAAGACGAAACAACTACAATCAGTGTGTGTTACCAGTGATGACATATAGAACAGAAACGTGGCCTCTAACTATGGGCCTCATAAGAAAGCTCAAGGTTGCACAGCGTGCTGTGGAAAGGGCTATGCTCGGTTTCTTTGTGAGATCGAATCAGAAATGAGGACATCCGTAAACGAACAAAAGCCGCTGACATAGCCCAATGGATTAGCAAGTGATCGGGGCACATAGCACGTAGAACTAACGGCCGTTGAGGCAGAAAGATTCTAGAATGGAGACTACGCACCGGCACGCAACGTTAGACGTATTATGGCTGAAATAGTGATGATGATGTTGATGACTTTGTTTAATTTCGTGCTTTGTATTGATTTGTAGTTAACATTGTAAATTGGTAATTGCAAACGGCAGTATTAAAATAATATAAATTGTATTGATTCGTAATGAAAAACCCCTTGCAAAACTGATGATGATTTCGTATAGTTTGTATATTTCAGAGGATAGTAAGCGTAGTAATAATATCACTTATTAACCAGGGTGTCTGTTGCCAATTAGCTTAAAATAATCGGTCACTACTTTGCTGAAATTTAATACATTGCGATGTAAGGCTTGCCATAATGTTCGCTCGACAAAGGCAACTCGCCGGCATCGCGGCAGTACGTCGCACTGAATAGCTCCGTGCGATGGTGCAGGTAGATTTAACATTTCAAGTGCTTCATCCGATTAAGTGTGTACAAGTTGTCCAATATTAGATCCAGCAGTGCGTCTTTGAATGGAACACATTTTAGTGTTGCCGCACGCTGGACCCATATTCCTACATATGGGCGGCCATAGCAATACCACTAGTCGCCATCACATGTTATGGTTGTTTTATTAGTTTGATATATTATTATGTATACGCAAACTAATCGTTTTAGTGACTACTTCCTTTCAGGACTTGTGCGAAAATCGTATACGGATTTTGAGATAAGGTTCTACTTACATACTTGTAAAATAGTGACTCATATCATAAGTCATACTTCTATTTTACTGTTTATACAGGGTTACATTGCAAGGTTCTGCCAAATTTTAAAAATAAGATCTAGACAATAATAATAAAAGTGCGTCTTCGTTTTTTTTTTATGCTGCACTTTTTAACTAACTAGCTGTCGCGGCGAACTTTGTTTTTTTTCCTGAATTTTTCCATGTTTTAATAGTTATTCAGCTATTTGGGACAGAGACAAATCCAAGAAATCATTTAACATATAAATCGGCCAAGCCGTTCTGGACTTTTAAATGGTGTAACCCGACTTTGTTTTACATATATAAAAAAAACAGTTTGTTTTTTACGTAGACCGATTTAGTTACTGTTTCTAAGTGGTCCCTGAAAAATTGGTACTACCTTGCAATGTAGCCCTGTATTATTTAATTTATCATCAAACTTCCAATCAATACAAAATTGTGTTATATATTAGGCGAAATTCAAGCAGACATTAAACGCGTAAAATCATAGTTAAGTAGCATTTAGTAATTCATAGTGGCTGTGACAATTGATTTATTCATTACACTTAGATACTCAACTAGCGTAACACACGCTCATTATAATAATTAATTGTTTATGTACTGCCAGTCAGTATCAGCGATATGAATAATTAAAGTGAAATCTGATACAGGCTGTATACAGGGTTACATTGCAAAGGCGTGCCAAATTTAAAAAAGAAGGTCTAAGGAACATTATAAAGAAGCGTCTTAATTGTTATTTTCTTTAATAATCGTATGTTACGAAAAAAAAAAACTTTAAATTAAAGAAATCAATAGAAAGACTACGAAAGCCGCGCAGTCATTCATCAGAGGCATAGGTACGGCGAGCCACTTACGCAGTGCAAATCCGGTGCAATTTCTTCATGAATGAGTTAAATTATCCACGCGTACGATTTTTAACAGTGGATAGGAATAATTAAAGGTAAAAAATATTTTTTTTCGCACTTTGCATAGTTCGATTAAGTTACTCATTCTGAGCCACTCCTAACGATTTGGCACCCCTTTGCAATGTAACCCTGTATAATCACATACTTTCATATGTAATCAGCTGCTGGTATTACACAAAAAAATGTAACGAAGAATTTTAATTACAATATTTTTTGCCTAAAACTATATTTTTTAAATATAATAATAATTAATATACCCCCATATTTTTGGTACAATTATTTTAAGGGGTAAAAGTATTATTAAAAGTGGGCATAACTCTTCTAGAAACATAGGTAGAATCTTAAAAATAAAAATAACATCTCATACCAAGATAGTCATAGTAATAGTTGCGCAGTATAAGACCTACCTACGAAACTACATTCCCCTCATAAGATTTTTATTTGTAAAACAGTATGATCGCCTCAAATTCGGCTGTTACTTTTAAAAAAAACCTGCAAATACCAACTTCAAATATTAGGCTAACATCGTATTGTGAATAAAAAGTTCTAGGTACCTATCTAATCTATTATACAGGGCTACATTGCAAAGGGGTGCCAAATTTAAAAAATAAGATCTAGGGTACAATATAACAAAAAATTCACCCGGTAAAGAGACTTCAGTAAAAGTAGAACCTGAACGTTGGAAACTGGTTTAAGTTCCTATTGTGCAGATAAGAGAAAAGTAACGAGTTTAGGAAGTTAATTAACGCTGACTTTAAGATGCTAATTTAAAAGAAGAGTGGCAGAATGTACAAAGGAGTCGCGACGAAACAAAGCAACTAACCTGACAGCTTTCGCGGCGTTGTTTGAGCTTCAGGTACCCAGTTACGATTACACAGAATCTGATTGATCTTTTTAGCACATAAGTTTTGTCTCAGAATAAAACAATTACAGGTAGGTATTAACATCTACTCAATTTAGAAAATTTCATTTTGTATCTTAGTATCAGTAAAATAATTCAATTTCTTTGGGTCCTAGAAGAACCATATATACCTACCTAAGTAAAAAACTAAAATCTTTAGACTAATAAATATCATAATGAGTTTTATACATTAATAGGTTCTTTCAAACAAGCGCGTACCTACAAGCATCTAAGATTTTCTTATCTGAACGTAAAAAAACATGCATTCACACCTTGTTTTTGAATAAAACTAACATAAGACAGTTTAATGCTACGTACATTAATATCAAAGTAGCGCTTTAATTTGTATCCTTAATTTTTTTACGATTTTTATGTTGATCCCATTAAAAAAGTGTTTGTTTTAGAGCAGTTTTGAAGGAGTGTTCTATTCATTTGTACACCCTGAACCATGTATAGTACAAGTGGTGGATTAATCCACCACTTGTACTATACATGGTTCAGGGTTTGAATACTTAAGTATTCCACCAGTGGTTATGAGAGTATGTATTAAAGTTAGTTTAATCAGTGACGAAACTTCGATACTTCCAAAAATACTTTTGACATTCATATGCGAAAGATCTTGATAAGTATGTCTCTTTTTTATTTTCATTTCATCCTGCTTGACTAAATAAAATAAATTTGCTTTAAACGTTAAATTAAATTTTGAACGAATGTTAAATTAAGAACGCCATCCTTACCAGAAAGCAAACATTTTTTAGACCGCTATAAATTGTCATGTTTAGTCAATGGCAGGTTAACCAACCCAAAAAGTAAGAGGTCATCGAATCGATTTTCAACTTAAAGTCCGACACGTAGAGATGGTAGGTTGACGAGCTGTTGTTCGTACAAGTCTTTTGAAGAAACAAGCCAAGTATGGGCGTATAGCTATATCCTTATTATTCTTCAATAAACGGATGATTTTATTTCTCATTTTTTAATATTTGTAGACTACGATTTAAATGACAGGTCGTTGCTAAAAATACTTAGATTTTAAAAATTTTTAGTAACGGCAGAAGATACTCGAGTGAGAGACCGCACGCCGTGTCTCTCAGGGTCGGTCGCTCTCAATCATCTGTCACGGCGAGTCGTCCTCATCTCTAAACCTAAGCGCCTGGTTTTGACGGAAATTGACATGTCATTTCTATTCAGAATGTGTGTCTATTGTTTCATCGATTTCGGCTGCATGAGATAGCTTTGCCGTGTGTATATATATATATATATACACGATTATAAATGTTTCCATTATATATATTGCCAGCCGTGAAGTCCAAACAATGCGGTGTACTAAAACTGTTTTTCTTATGATCTGTTCAGTGATGCATGTATAATTGCCTTCTTTTCTCTCTTTAGGAAGATGGCTGGTAGTGGCTGGATAAAAACAAGCTGCAATAGGCTAAGATGATCAAGTTGATGAGAACGTATGTTTACATAACCATTAATTAAGATAAAACTGTTCTACAGTTTATTCGAATTTAGACACCGCATTGGAACAACCTTTCGGTAAACCATATCATGTAAACCTGCGAGAATGTAACCTGCACTAAAGTCTCAGACTTCCTTTTGACTATGGCCTTTATATAATATCACGGGTCACTGACTACCCACATAGGTTTAAATAGGAAGTAACTAGGTCAATCTAAAATGCCATGATAGGGGACTTTAACAGCATGTTATACTGACCTGACACTTTCTGCAAATTGCTTGATTTTATCGTCAATAATTGACGCACCTATTTAGACCTGCTTTTATAATTGGTTTTTTGATTCACCTGCTGCATTTATTCAAATGGGTTCTATATGAATCAATAAATAAGTAAAATACAAAATGCTTACTTAGCTTATCACGCTGTGTGGCCTCCGCCTAACTCAAACGGGCCACTGACAGATTTAGATTAACCCAAAGTGGGATAATGCTATTATGTAATAAGTATTATGTCATAAAACGGGACGTTAAGCCTAATGCACTCCAGACCCATTAGCACAAATTTGCATATTACACTAACGTTTGCATAAAACCTGGCATAAATGCGTTACGCAATTAAAATAAGCTTTCAGATGAATTAACGAGAACACTGTTGTTCTAACGTTATAGCTTGTTGACAGTAAAATATTACAGCTTGATGACGACTGTCGATTTATAGGTAATAAATGTGAAATTAATTAGAACCTACTCGTACATGCAAATTTGTCGTGGTACTAAATGATTAGTCGAAGCACTCGAAGCAAACACAATAAATGCTTTTAGATTAAATAAATTACTTGAGTGCTTGGACTTTGTTTTATATATTTTAGTCTTTCCAGTTCATTTCCGATTGCCGACACGATGGGGTTATTGGCGCGGTGATTTGCCTTGAACATATAAGGTCCCGGGTTAGATTCCCCGTCAGAAAACGAACTTTTCTAAAGCTCGTGTCTGTCGGGTGTGCTGGGAGACGCCCCTAACAAAACTTATGGCCTGGTCCCTTCTAATAAATAAATATAATTAACTTTATTTGCCTCAAACATGGTATACATAGGTGTTACAAAGAAAATTAAGTACTAATCATGTTTAGCCAATTACGGAGGCATGCAAATGAATTGAGAACATTAAGTAATAAAATTATTTAAATATCAGTCATAATCCATAATCATAAGTCATAAAATACAATCCATTTTTGTTAATTAGGAAAACCTTTAAGTCATATAAAGTACGTGGGATAAGCCATTTATATAAACTTATTTTTAAATTAGTTAACATTCATTGTCTTTAATTCATTAGGAATATTGTTGAAATTTTATACACACATAGACAACTTTTTCTGTACATAAATGTGTTTGGAGTTTCTAGTAGTACCAGTCTATTTGAAATTCTTTTATTGCGTGGATAGATATCGCAAGCCTTTTTAAATAGTTGCTTATTATTAACAACAAATATTTCTTCAAAAATATACAAAAAAGAGGACTTTTAGTTAATCCTAAAAAAATAATTGTTTTACTTACTAATTTTTAATGTCTTTATAATAAATGTTAAGTTCAATATTTTAATATTTATTGAATTGTATGTAATTTGATTTAGTTAATTGATTTTTAAATTGTGTATGTCAAGCCAGTGAATTAACTTATCTATAGTATTATTACGGTCATTTTCGTGATCGGAAATTATATTATCAGATATCGTCAGCAAATGCAATGAACTTATGGGATATTACTTTAACAACATCGTTAATGTACAATAGAAACAATATGGGACCCAATACGCTTCCCTGTGGAACCCCTTGTTAATTGTTTTTGTATTGTGAGTAATAGGAACACATTTCTACATTTTGATCTCTCTATTACAACACAGTTTTTCCTGTTGCTGAGATAGGACTTTAAGATGAGAATGTCAATTATATACTGGATAACATCACATACATTACTCTGATCCTAAAGAAAGTATCTAAAAGAACTTGTATTATAGACACCACCGCATCACCCAGACCCGAGACAACATAGAAAACTTCGTTTTTTTCTGCATTGACCTCTCAGTTACGGAGGTCGTCAAAATTGCTTACTTCAAGTCCATAACATTTGATGTATATTTTTAATTACGTATTTATTTAGGGTGTTTTATAGATTGTATCAACATATGCATTTAGGTATTGTATTGTCTGTAATGGATTAAACATTTTTAGCATTTGTTTTATGAATGCTCAATTTCACAATAGTATGCCACATTATCTATATGAACTTACGACATGAAATATTTAGTTACCATTTAAAGATAAAATCACAAACAGATACACTATACAGGGGCTACATTGTAAAGGGGGTGCCAGATCTTTAGGAGTGGCTCAGAATCGGTAACATAATCGATCTATGCAAAGGAAAAAAAAGACACACTTAATTATTCTTATCCGCAGTTAAAAATCGTACACATGGATAATTTAACTCATACATGAAAAAAATTGTACCGTATGTTCACTGCGTACCTTGTTGGCTCGCCGTTCCTATGCCTCTGATGAATGACCGCGCGGCTTTCGTAGTCCCTCTATTGACTTTATTTTCGGATATTTCAAGTAATTTCTTTTCGTAACATACGATTACTAAAAATAATAACGATTAAGACGCGTCTTTATATTGTTCTCTAGATCTTATTTATTAAATTTGGCACCCTTTGCAATGTAACCCTGTATGCTACTGAGAGTCGACATAGAAAAAATCATTCTAGTCCCTAGGAAGACGATTTCGAACCAATTTCTAATAAGTAATTCCAGAAGTCCTGGCTTATAGTCATCTTAGGGATATGTATAAATTTCAGCTCATCTTACCGCAACAGGTACTTAAATTGGAATACCTATGATTTTACGAATAATATTGGATTGACTGTTTATAAGCAAATAGGCAAATTTATTCAATCTAACTGCTACAAAAGAATAACAAGTAAACATGACTAATTCCATGAATAGCCAGAGCTAAGCGGATCATCTGCTGGCATCGATCCCGTGACGTCACAGGCGACTCACCGACGCGCCGCCCTGTCGCCGACGCACCCTCGGAGCTGAAGATGACCTCGATATAAGGTTTATAATTTTATTTTATTCTTTTGTTGGAAAAGGTGAATCACTTGTGTAAGACGAAAGTCACCAATTTATCTTTTCGACAAAAAAATCTGTAAAGCAAAAAATATATTTTCTTAGCGTATTGACGCACACTTTAGATGCCAAAGACAAGATCAGCGCTGTGGTGCTCTTTTAAGTTTCCGAATTGCGATCTACTCTTCTTCTTCTTCATCTATATTATTATGGTCAATCCCGCTTGCGTCCAAAGCCATTGCTTTGGAGCCCAGGGTCTGCTTTCCTTGATTTATTTCTCCACTTCGCGCGGTCAATTGCTATTGCAATTGCGATCTACTATGTCTAGTAATCATAATTTGAATAAAGAGAGATCCCTTGGGTTATATTATTAATTGCTCAAATTGATTATGGTTTGAACCATAAGTTAGGGCACCAATTGATAACCCTTGTAACGAAATAAACGTTTTTTCTGCGTTATTAAATAAACACATACACACACACATACAGTTCTTTATCGAGCCATGGCAGTCCGCTCGATCTCTTGCTCTCCTCACACAGCTTATACCAGCAGCCTACCATGCAGTCTAGCCTTGTCTCTTCATAGGATGAAATCCCTATTTTTATCGCTTTTATACTGTGAAGCTGTTACAATTATCATATGTTTACTTTTTACGAATGTATTTTTTTTTCTAAAAAAAAATCTCGTGTATTTTTTTGTGCAATAATACGTTTTGTATAAGATATCGAGCTCCAATTGCTAATCCTACAATGAAATTAATTGCTACCCAGACAAAATTCATGGAAATTGCAACAACTCCGAGGCTAAGCTACATATTCATAAGCTTATTTTAAGCCATAATTAGGTTACATTTACATTACCCACTAATAGCAAAATAGGTTATACAATTTCAAATGGTAGGTTTTATACCTACTTCAGTTACTTACTTGTAAATGAGTATCAAAAAATATGATACACATTTAATTTTTGTTTTAAATTAATCAAAACTACCTACCCACAGCTTACATCGACTCAATTTTCATATTCTTATTCATATTCATTTAATGCGTCATAAGTGTACATTAATGTGTTATTACATTGTGTGAGACCATACTCATGGACCCTGTAAGGGTATTGCATTAATCAATAAAGTAAATCGTTATATTAATAAATTCAAAAAATAAAAGTATGTCAAGTCAAAATAATATATAAAATTCATTTTAAATAAAATTCAATCAAATAAAATCTTGCTAATTAAAACAATATGTCAATTTATTTAAAATCTGAACTTAAAATAGTCGGGTTTTTTTCTCTCTTTCTTGAGCTACTCATATATAATGTAACTGTGTATTCCTTTCTAATAAACTGACAACAAGAAACTTATATGTATTTGATCCTGATTCCTGTTTATTTGATTTAAAACACCAATATATGTACCAATATAGGTACGCTTAGAAATTGCAATAGTTCAAACACATTCCATGGAAATCAGCAAAATCTCTTTTAGATTCAATCGTTGAATGCTACTCTTATTTCATTTGAAGTGCTTCGAAGCATTCATTCAGATTAGATTAAGACTTACGATATGCGATAATGAAATATCCAAGACTTGAAACGCGGAAAGGGACATTACTCGGAATGATCTTTTAGCGGCTTAATTTCGTTTAAACATCGGGTACGAACTAATTAAACTGTCAAATAGAAGGGAAATTCGCGGAGCAACCTTGAATGTCGCCTGTTTGCGTGTTCTGGTGACCTAGAGGGAGACTCGAGTGACGTCACAGGTTCGGCGCCTTGGAGTCGCGCCCGTGAGTCGCGGCGCACCAAAGGTACTCTCCCAATGCCAAAGGGGTCTTCATAAATAGACACATTTACCTTCATCTATCAATAATCGATTAAACTTTCCTGAAACTCAACGACTTGACACCTATTATCAAGATTTATCCGATTCACTATACCTATAGGTATATCTAAATGTAAAACATTGTATTGTTATCTATTTTAAGCGATGGATGACAAATAAGTCGCAAATGGGAAAAGTTAAGAAAAGGTTCTGGAATTCCAGCAGTAAATTACAAACAGCGCCTTTGAAATTGCAAATGTGTGTAGGCGGCGACCGCTGACCACTTCAGTCGGTTCGTCTGCTCTTTCATGTGCAAAAAACCTGGATTCTACTTCTCTTGAAGAGGGAAATGTAAAGTTCACGGGGTTAGGTCTGGCTTGAGAGACCACAAAATTATAATTTCGCTTTTTTTATCAACGATGTTCTGGTTTTATTTGAGGCGGCTAATTAGTTACTGAATGCTTTGCACAAAAAGTAACTAAAACTTGAACTAAATATTTTCTGCATCTCTTTTACCGTAGTTCCTTACAATACTAGCATGTCTTATTGAACAAGCAAAATGTCTAATTAGTTTCCACTGAGTTTAAAAGTATAAGTCAAAGGTTTGAACTTGTAGTAGTCTTATTGGATAAGTTTCAAACCTTATACAGGTAGGTAATATAAACTTCATGCTGTAGCCCCACTTGTTACACCACCACAAACTTCACTTAAGATATTGTTCTGTATAAAATAGTTTAAAATGAAAAATAATACTTTCAGTTTTACTAGTTTGGTAAGAGCGTTTTCAATCTTCGTCTTGTTTGTAAACTTGATCTTATGCAGACTTCTTTTTTTTGCCAAAACTATTGCATAGATCTCTGATAGCTCTTTTTATTATATAATAACACCAAGGAAAATCTTATATAAACCCTACTTATTTGCACTGGATGTGCAGCCATGGTCCGAAATAGTGTTGCCCAAAAGAAGTATTGGTCTTTTTCTTGCATTTTTATGAGAGAAAGACCAAGACCGCCTAGTTGCAGTAAGACCAAGACCAAAAAGAACCCTGCAAGATTTGAGCAAGACCAAGACTGAGCCTGCGAGACCTTTGCGTCTAGTGTTGCCGTTCGTAATTTTGACACTAGCGATAGGCCAAAAAAATATCGTTTGGCCTAAAGCTAGTGTCAAAATTAGCCAAAATATCGCTTGACTTATCGATTGTTAAATAACAGTAATATTATTGCTTGAACCCAATACTATAATACCAAATCAGTGCCAATACTATCGATAGCAGCAATAGTAGGTATTGGTTCCTAAGAACTAATAAGCTATCGATTATATCATTGCTCTTCAAAATTGATTAATCAATACTAGCGATATTTTTCAAGTAGGTATCGATAGTATTTTATTTTTATTTTAGATAGCTTTTTTTTGCTAAGCTTAAAAATACTATTGATAGTATCAATATTATCGATAGTATTGCTGCGTAATAGAATTCATACACAGGGTTACATTGCAAAGGGGTGCCAAGTTTAAAAAATAATATCTAGGGAACAATATAAAGCGTCTTAAACGTTATTATTTTTAATAATTGTATGTTACGAAAAAAAATTACTTTAAAATATCCGAAAGTAAAGTCAATAGAGAGACTACGAAAGCCGCACGGTCATTCATCAGAGGCGTAGGTACGGCGAGCCTACAAGGACCTTACGCAGTGCACATACGGTGCAATTTTTTCATGAATGAGTTAAATTATCCACGCGTACGATTTTTAACAGTGGATAAGAATAACTAAATGAAAAACAAAACTTGTTATTTGCATAGTTCGATTAATATACTGATTCTGAGCCACTCCTAAAGATTTGGCACCCCTTTGCTATGTAACCCTGTAGGTAATTTAAAGTTTTAGATAGTTTCACGACTGAATTTCAAGGTAAACTATCGATAGTCAACATAAGGAAAGACAACATTCTTCTACTGATACGCTGCTACGATGGTACTTGCTATTGGTTATATCGTTACTACGATTTCCTCCATTTAAGGCGCAGGGTAAGGAGAATACACGTAAAAGATGTGTTTTTGCACATGTTTTCTGGCCAAAATACTGGATATAGGATGTGAAATGTATATATCATGTAACTTAGGTATATGTTGAAGTTTATACTGTTGTATCTAAATAATAGTTATTATTTCCTATGAACACTAAAAATATTTCAAAGTACCGCGAATATCGCGAGCTTGTAGGAGTGTATTTATATTTTAAACGACTCGTTTTTTAGTTTCAAAGTTGGTTTAGTTATTTATAACATTCGTGCCTTTAGGTTGGTGTTTTTTTTTCTAATAGTCAACAAATTAAGAATTTTAAGGCTTTTTAATGGATTTCACTCATAGCGCCTACTTTTCCATTAGCGGATATTGCTCGCAATGATAATCTATTTGCACAGGAGCGCAAAGGATGGATGTTTAGTCTGCGAGAAGCATTTGTACTATCTTAGGCACGTAATAGATGTCGCGCAAGTCGACGCTAAATGCTCAAGGTCACTTGCCTTACCTAGAGTTGTAAATTGACGGTCATATGCTATAAGCATATGCGATACTCCGATATGACACTTACATATACTTTTTAGCTTGTTCGTGAAGAAAGATTTTAGAAATTTCATTTCTTTATAGATCATCACTACTAAAGCCTGTCTCACTTGTAATAATGCACTTATTTGTTACCAATTATTTTTTTTCATAGTTTGTCAATAGAATTGAATATGACGTTAGTGACAATAAAGGTCCAAAATGTCCGGTCACATTAAGAAAATGTCCAATTTGCTCGGTCATATTGGTCAGACATTTATAAGGTGACGGACACTTTACAACTCTAGCCTTACCCGTCGCCTTAACAACAAAGTTGGTCGCTAGAACGCTTAAAGATAATCTATTTTTTTAAAATATGTACAAATAAATAAACCAAATGTCATGGTCAAATAATGTTTGTTTTGCCAGATGTGTCTCCTCCCAGCAATCCCAGCCCCGAGTCAATTTAAAAAAGTTAGAAGCGACCAATTCGCGAATCTTTCAAGACGAATTACAGCGCCAATACGTCATTAATGTATTAGATAGGTGCAATAATTTTTAAGGTTCATTTAATTATTTTACTATGTCTATGATAACATAAACTAATTTGTTGGGTTGTTCTAAGATCTAAAACTAACTATAAGCTAATCTATACTTAATATCATAAAGCTGAAGAGTTTGTTTGTTCGACTGAAAGCACTCTTAGAAACTACTGGTTAAAATTACCAATAGGAGTGGAATATCAATGAAAAGTTCTAAAAACAGTCCATGACAGCATATATATATCTTTTCAAGTTAAATCGCTATAACCTTTTTTATGGTAATCAAATTTGTTCTAAAATAATGCATTGTTGCTAGAGTCGCTTTTACTTCTAATGTAATTTTACTTCTAGTGTATTATTTTGAGTTGGTAAGTGACATTGGTTATTGATAAAGATTTTAAGTCAGACCGAACGTATAAGAAGCAGCCGCCGGCGGAGACTAATTCAATAGTATAACAATAAGTGGACATAGGCATCATTTGAACAACATCATTTTTAAAGAATAAGGATACTGTTTGAAGGCTAGTTACAGTAAAAAGATATACTAGTTTCAGGAAAAAAAATAGAGATTGTATATCTTCACAACTACTGCGATTATATATATTTTTATTTTTTTAATTTTATTTATTGAGAAAACCAACGGCGTAATACATAACATTAAAATAAAGTGCTTATAAACTATTATAAGCACTTTATTTTAATGTTATGTATTACGCTTTACGCCTTAATAAACCAAATTAAATTGTTAATAACTAAAAACAATACCTTATCGCTCTATTTTTTTAAATATAAATTAACAAAAGTTAAATTAGCAAAATCGCTATTTTTTTTGCAACTTTGCTTTTTTTTACTGTTATTTATTTTCGACTATAAGTATACAAATAAATGTCGTATCAAGATAAACTAAACACGGTTCGAATGACTGGTTCATTAGCTCTAACAAAAACAAAACTTAAGCCGTAATCATTAACTTAACAATTGTGAATCTTGATTGTTCACGACTCGGGCGGAGCGGCGAGCGGTCGACGCGCCGTGATGACGTCACCGCAAAATTTGAGACTTATTGCCACCGGCTCGAGTGGCTGTGAGCGGTGCATGGAAAAAATATTGACAAACTCCAACCCCGAGGCCTCGGGTTCCGTTACGGGTATGCCGCACTGCCGTTGTATTTATTAAATTTAAATTAAGTTTTTTGAATTATTGAACTATATAACACCCTCCTCTGTCAGTCTCCTCGAAATGTAGGTCTTAAACAAGTTTTTGGAACAATTAAATACATCAATGTCGCTAAATTTCGTGTTGTAAGTACGTGCCATGCGTGTGAGTACCGAATTTTTAGAGTATTTACGAAGATGAGCGGGAACGTGCAACTACGGCGTGTGGCGGGTACGGCGGTATATATAATTTTGTTATACATTATGAGGATAACAATTAATTTGATGTATATGTATGTAATTTCCTTATCATTCGGTTTTATTTGTAGGTATTAATTTATTGTTTTTATTATTGTTGAAAGTGCAGAACCTTCTCTAGTCTAGATGTATCCTAAATCTAGTCAATTTCAAATAAAGTGATTGATTTTAAAAGGTTGCAAGTAGACAATCGTGATTCAATTAAGATTTACTTGCTTAAAAAGCTTTGTCTCAACTCCACTGGAGTTACGTGGAAAAGGACTTATTTATCTATGTTTGTGTAAAATAACAGAAAGTTGGATTAGCTAAACAGAGTCTTAATTAGAAGCTACTGAGTAATTCTTAACTTGTCCAACGACAACGTTAATTAATGCTGAAAGTTTTAAATAAAGGAGCATTTAGGACCTAATTGTATTTCTTTTCCCGGTTATTTTATCTTCAGCGTTACAAACAAAAATATTTATGGCACCGAATAAGTTTCTGCCAGAACCAACTCATTAATTAAGTATTAAGAAGACTCTGGGTTGGGAAATGTATGCAGGTTAATCAAAGAGATTTTCAATCAAAAAAGATAAGAGTATCAAAAAAGAGTTTCATAAGATCTAGAGTTTAAGAAAAATCATACTTGAATGTTAGACATAAATCGCAAAAAAACGCATCCATATAATAAATAGCACATTTTTCTTAGTATGAAACATTAATATAAAGTAATATACATGTTAAAGTAAAGTAGCAATTTGATTTTCGAATCCAAAATTGTCTCATGAATAAAATTATGCGTAGACAGTATCATAATATTCATAAGTTTAGATTCATATTTACGTCCGTAAATACCTAACTAAATTCATGAATTAAAACAAACAGTATGAAGTATACATTAATATATCTACCTAAGTAGGTATTTTATTTTCCTGAGGACGTTGACGTAGTGATTACCGAGAAAAGTGTTCTCAATAATAAATGTTAAAGAGATATGCATTAATTAGAACAGCCAACATCCTGGAGACATCGTATCTGAATTAAATAATATACTTAGTGTGTTATATGGAAGTACTATTACAATTTAACACATCTATATGTAGGAAAATACCTAAGCACCAATGTTATCTCAATAAATAACTCAAAAAAGTCTAATTTAAAACCTTCATAGGTAGATTAGTTACGCACACAGTATTCACTTTACTAAAACTTAATTTCCTCCCCACAAAGGTTGCCTGGTAGAGATCGCTTTGGCGATAAGACCACCAGATTGTACATTAGTAATTGTGTCTTGTCTGCATAAGCCTTTTCTTATGCAAAGAGTTTGTAATATACGTATAAGGCTGGCGTTGCGCTCATTTTCCAGAGGTAAGTTATCCGAGAATTTAAATAGTATTGCCCGATTTAACTTTGCACATACAGACACGCTAGGTAGTAGAGGTGTTGGCTAAATTATACAAAGATTGGGGACTCAGATGATTTTCGAATTGATCCTTGAAAGACAGATATCAAGACTCGTAATATGCGTTTTTTTTTAATGTAAATTTCAGATGGGTCGTGAGTGTAATGAAGGCTGATGTGATATAAAGTGTAAGCCCCTTCGTACATACCGCGATGCAAATATTCAATACTCGATAATTCAAGTATTTTGGCGATTATTGCAGGACAAGTACATAGCACACGTCGTTACTTGCGTTGCTGAGATACAGTAATCGCAGAGAACCAGATATTAAAGGTTTTTAGTGCTTGTCCGATTAAATACGGACGATTATATTATAAGAAATGGCTTAGTTTACTATAACTGTATACTTACTTACTATTTCGTGGTTACGTTACGCAATATATTTGTAAATTACGCAAATAATTGATTAGTTTTTTTTGTTGCAAAACACAAATTTTCAGCTTTTCCCTCCTAGCATGACCACCAAAACACGATATGATATAGCGATTTATCGACACCAACTGTAAACATATGATAGATATAGCCGCCATGTTGAATCTCTGTGCCGGTGACGTCACATGTATGATCGCTGTTTCGATAAAAATTCAACATGGAGGCTACATCTATCATACTGATCTAGAAAACCAACATGAAATACAATATCCAATGTATTCTCTGACGTGCATGCTATGTTTGTATGTATAATACCTACGTTCTTTTATGAAAATTCAAAATAGATACGTACCTAATGCTCCACAGAGAAAATCATAAAGTTATCACATAACTCGGTAAATACCTAACATTTAATTTGACATGTACTATTATTATTGGTGATCCCCAAAACAGCGAACTAATATCGAAGCAAACACATGTTGCCATATACTTTTCCTTCATCACTCCAAGTAGTTAGTTATTACAAACTAGTTTATATCCGAACTAGGTGTATCGGATATATTTCTGAAATCGGCATTAGATACCTAGAATAAATCCTAACTTCAAAATAACGTGCAGGCAAGACAGAAGACCTAGATTCTCTCCGACAAATGTTTAAACTAACTTTAGTTTGGGGTGAAACAAACTAGATAATAAATGTATCTATGGCTTAATCTTTGCCGAAATCTTTTGTTAGTTTTCGATGTTCATCTCTAAAAGTTGGTAATCAGCATTTGATTCATCATCATCATCATTTCATCAGGACGTCCACTGCTGAACGTAGTCCCCCAGTGATTGGCTGGTTTAAAGCGGCCTGCATCCAGCGGCTTCCTGCAACCTTTACCAGGTCGTCAGCAGTAGCGAGTAGCAGTTAATTATTGATTCGTAATTTCAATTAATTACATGACTTCTTGTTTAGCCTGTTTACTGGGATATAATGAATGAATAAGTTTGGTAGGAATTCATACTCCATGGATTATGAATATATGAGAGTCTAGATTCTAGCACGTCCATAGAACGTACGCAAAGCCACCTCAGCTACGCCTCAATGGATTCTCATCCTAAAGCACGAACAAGAAACAGAGCGATAGATCGATTCGATCAAATGCGTTTTTTATTTTTTATTGGTATAAATCCATATAACATATTATATAATATCCGCGGCTTCCTGCAACCGTTACCAGGTCGTCTATCCACCTTGTGGGTGGATGTCCTTCCTTCTTTTCCAACCGGTCAATCTGGGGAGGCCTATGTTCAGGACGTTCTTTTGCTGAAATGATGATGATGATGATGATAAGGTAAGTATCTAAAGCATTTACGTTATAGCAATCGGAAACAGCGACGGTATCAAGACACCCAGACCCGAGACAATATTTAAAAAATCGTTTTCTACATTGACCTGACGGGGAATCGAACCTCAGAGATGGCGACGCCAAGTCCGGTGTCTAGTGCTCGCCTCCACCTATCTTCTAGACATTGTTGATGTTTATACTTAATGCCAATTGCACAACATTAGTAAATAAATTCTAGCGCTATGCCTTAGGTGAAAATTAAATTACTATTACTTAAATCATTTTAATGATAGGTTATTTAAAACAGTGCTTCCACAAATTCTCGGAAAAGCCTTTTCGACTCAAATCTAATGAATTATTCTATCCCAAGTTTCCAGAAACATGCTTTTCGAATTTTGTGTTTCGATAAATTTAATAGATTATTTATAGATATAGTAGGAATTAATGACTTGTCTTTTGCTATCAATGTTTACAATTAAATTAAGTTCATTATATTTATAGCGTACTATAATGTTACTCAGATGTTTTTTTTTCATGACTGTTTATAATTAAACAGTATAATTTTCATAGAGATTAAAATAGCGAATTGAACATATTTATTAATACAAATAAATCCTTTTAATCAATCACATCAAATATCTAGCCTAAGACTAAGCAAAGCTAACTGATGAACTAGTTTTATAAATCATGTGGGATAAATTTAAACGCCTTTTGTTAAGCAAAAAACCACAGAAAACATAAAACAATTCATTTCAAGCAATGTTAATCCAACTTTTAGTCCGAAGGGAGATTGTTTTTTGTGAGCTCGCACCATTTTCCCATAAATTCAAATAGTATAAAGCCACCGTGATTCGCAAGGAAGTAAGTGCAACCCGCCACCATTCATTTTACTTTACTTGGATTCTGAGGTTATATTATGACTTTCATTTCACACCTTGAATTGTCTATATTAATTTATACAGGGTGTAACGAAAAGGTGAAATAAAACTTTAAGGGGTTGTTCTTCAGCTAAATTACATCAACATTTTCTATGGGACCAACATCGAAATCGCAAAAAAAAAAAACACTTTCCCATACTAAAACGCGACCAGCTGGCATTAGTTTGTATGGAAACGTCAATTTTTTTTTTTGAGATTTTGATGTTCGTCCCATAGAAAAAGATGATGTAATTTAGCCGTAGAATAACCCCTTAAAGTTTTATTTCACCTTTTCGTTACACCCTGTATAATAACTTTTTGGGTTTCCCAGACTATTTTCTAAAATGTTCTTCTAAGAGAAATGGTGCTCCTTTAGATTTTAACTTTAGAAATACACTTTCAATAGTTTGACATAATATTGATTAATTAAGAGAGCCTACATAAACGGTATAAAGCCATTCAAATCATGTGCTGTGAAATCATAGCTGCAATGTAAACTGTGTTCTGAGTTAAAACAATTCTACGAAAAATTAATTACGTAACTAAAAAAAAATTACGTTATTTTTGCTTTTTATTTTCGGTAGTCTAATTGTAAATAATAATAATAACAATAAATTATTTCCACAATCACGACAATTATCTAGCACCAAACCAAGCACAGCTTCTATTATGATGACTAGATAACGGATAAACATACTAAAATACGTTACAAATACGTACGATAAATGCTCGTGATCATCATGCACACAAACAATTGCTCCTTGCGGTATTCAAACCTGCAACCGCCCAGGCTTTGTATTTCGGAGCGCGAACCACTACAACAAGCGGTCGTCTAATCTTCTTTAAATATCGCACACTTAAAAAAAATTAAGTACTGTCTTGCAAAAAAAGCTAGTATGATACCTATATGTCGCATCAAATCTTGCTGGGTTTCCCGAGGGAGTATTAGAAAAGGAGCACGGTATAAAATACTAATTACATGACTTGTTCTGGAAATTTAAAACCAACGCAACCGCGCTAGATTACAAGTTACACAAAAAGACTTGACAAATTCTACGAGTCCACCGAGATATTGATTAGCGTCAAACATTGTGTAAAACTAACTCTAAAACTAACGTCGGAGGGTAGTTTTGATGATGACCTGAAAAACGTAGTAGGAAAAACCGCCGGGGAAATAAGATACACCGTAGCACTTAGGAAGTAAGGTAAGCGTACTATAACAATGCATATATATAACGTATGCAGCAAAATACACATTTGCTTACTAGTGAGATAAGCTGTGTTTACCAAAATTGATAAAATAGTATTTTAAATTCCGAATAATAAATACACTCTCTTTGTTATACTCGTACTTTATCAGAGATAAGGCATTGCCCTGTTTTATATCGAAATAGATTGTTTGATTGCAATTATACGTAGAATGTAAAACGATATTAAAATCAAGATGATATACGGCGATAACTAACGGTTTTTAATTAATGAGCGACGCAGACAGGATCGTAACCGTAGCATGGAACTCCTCAACGCATAGAACACCGACTTGCAATTAAACGTACGTTCAAAACACACTGTTAAGATTAACAACAAGAATTTCCTCTGAATAAAAATTTAAACCTACTACAAAAACAATAATAGCACTAAAATTCGCATATTAATATTCTGTTGACACGAAATAAGTATTATTTACATTACAGACTTCATATAACATGTGAAGTCAAGCATATAATATGTAGATGTGTATGGTACGGGGCCACCGTACAAGCTTTTCCTCAAAGTACTGATAAATTGTAGCAGCTGTATAAATTGATTTTTACTTTGCCATCATTGCAGCGCGCTTCGAAACTGATTGAAAAAAATGCATTCATGTTGTTTTACTGGGTCAAGCGGATTTCAATGGTGCTGGGTTTAATAGCGACAGCTCTATGTGAAGCGACCCGGGACGATGTTTATGGGGTTTTAACGTCCGCTATAAACTATCTCACAGAGATATATATGTAAATCAACACAATAACAATATCAGTGACAATACCTAGATGTAGAGCACGGAATATTATCGTTTTTTTATCTGAATAAATTAAGTTATTTTAGTCGAAGTATGAACGAAATGCGTACAAAATGACATTGGCAAAAAAATACGGAAATAATTTCATATTTTTTACGAGCATTTATAAATTTGTGATAATAAACAATAACAGAAAATTTAAATTAATTCTCGCTAACGGAAATTAAAGAATAATAAAACGTTGGTTTTCAACACAATGTCTGTTACCAACGACTTTGAAATACGATAAAAGAAATTTGTATAACATCCGACAAATTCACCAAGTTCCGTCCGTAAATTGTCGCAGATCGAACTTCCATCGAACTTGTAAATCACGCGAGTATTTTTATAGTCGCTCGCATCTGGGATCAAGGCAACATCTGTTCATGTTGCGGGCTGCTTACACATTCAGACAGCTCCCCCAAGAAAAGCCTTACTCAAATTGCTGCACTAGATTTTAGACAAAGGGAAATATCATACATTTTTGATTAAATTAACAAATTATAATCGTTCAAGAGTTACGTCTATGATTCAGCTTTTCCACTTTATTTTAAAGAAAACATTTAACTAAAATTACAAAGTTAATGAAATCACAAATTGAATATCATCTAAAATCATGCATCATTTTTTGGCACCTTTTTTGTTAAGCAATTTAATGTAGGACCAAAATGTTAAAAAACAAATATATTCCGTAACAAATTTTCCACGATCTAATTATAAGACCTTGTTACTCACCCATTTCTGAAATTCGCTCACTCCTACAAATTGAATTATTAATACAATCATTCCTTCAGTGGTCCTGTGTATAAAGACGACATTTTTTCCAGGAAAATTGTCGCAATCGACTAGCCGCATGACGAAGATTGTATAAAACAGGCTGGTATGGCGTTCTACGAATCTACATAAAAGACATTTACAAAACTAGGTTGATAAGTTTGATGTGTGTATGCAAGGTGTAATCGTACTTACCCTAAACGAATTCAATGATTTGTTACAACGATTTTTTTAACCCTTTTTGAATTCAACGATTTATTTTACCAGACTACAAAAAGTTGCGTGATGATTTTTACGCGTTCCATTAAAGATTAATAATAATAATTAAAAAACGTAGTCGTTTTTATTTCTTCTGGTTTTTGAATAACATTTGCCGTAACCATTAGTCACACGGTTTTTTTACAAAAATATTATACATAATGCGCATTAATACTAAAAATATGAATAAATATTACAATTAAAAATTGTTATCAATTAAATATAGTTTAAACTATTGCACTGCAAACTAAGAGAATAGGAGGTTACAGGTTCGAATCTCGCAAGGGGCAAAAAAGGTTTGTGTGATAAGCACCAACATTTGTATCTCTGTCATGGTTGTTACCCTTATTATTAATTATCTATTCGCTATAGTACAAGCTTTGCTTAGTTAGGGGCTATAGAGACGATTATCACGCCGATGTTTGAGAATGTAAATCTTTATATATTTTTCTTTTCTTTTTACATTCCAGTAAATATTATGTAGGTACGAAGATTCCTTCGCTATATTCCTTTCACACTTCGCGCATGAATAAGCCTACAATTTGACGGCAGACAAATTTTCCCAGAAAACTTGTTCATGAAAGTTTATTGGCAATATTAATGTTTTATTTACCTCATAATAAATAACTTAAGCACCAGCTTTCACATTTATGCTTGTTTCAACTTGTGGACGTCGTATGTTCTCATTTCAGGTACAACCATTTTCCCGATTAATACGGGTATAACGATACGAAATAACAAAAAGAAAACAAAATAATAATATACGTAAATAAGATTTTAAAATATTTTTCATCCCACCATCTCGGAAAGAGTATTTTTAATCTTCAATATCTGAGTGGAAAAGCCGTTTTTATTCTCTAGAGGATAAAGTAAATTGAATTTAGAACATCGTGTGCACTAAGTTTGTGAATTAAAAAAAACATTAAACCTATTTACTGCTACCTCTATGGTGCCGAATATATCATACAACTTTTTTTTAATTTGTTAAAAACTCAGACTCGGAACCTTCTTGGTGTTCTTTTTTCAATTTGCTTTGTACGCGGTTCTTTACGCGGCATTTTTTCACGTCATTGTTAAACCTTATATTAAAAACAAGAAACTTGAAAACAAGTGAAAAAACTAAAATGAGTGATTCTAGCGACGAGGAAGATTGTTTGACGCCAACAGAATTGACTGATACTGTTAATAATGCGCAAATGAGCTTTCTCCCTCAACAATCACGAGAGAAGTATTTATTGTATTTAAGTATTGTTATAATTTAAAGATTATTCTGTAATACTTACCTGTCATAATGTAGTAATTAATACCTAAACTGAAATAAAAGTGTACCTATCTTGTGATTGTAAACGTTTTTTTTTTGCATTTAGTCATTTCCTCGCTGAGGTGGAATGAAAAGTTACGTGTTGCACTCGAGTGCAAAGATTTTTCACCTCGTGCTCTTTTGATTCCCTCGCTAACGCTCAGGATTCTAATTTTGAATCACTCGTTGCGCTCGTGATTCAATTTTAGAATCCTTCGCTTGCTCGGTCATCAAAATTGAACACGCGGTTAAAAAGCAACTTTGCACTCTTGTATAACAAATAACTATTGTTTCTTTTTAAACACACACAGTTAAAAAATACTTAGCGTAAAATTAAATTAAAGGTACTCAGTTTTAAAATTCAGGCACAGTTAAAAACTATAGCACAACTTAATTTAGTTTCATAAACACACAGTTTAAAAAAATGCTTACTATAGCACAGCATAGCATAACTAACGAAATAGATAATAGTTTTTTAAATACAATCATAATTGAATTTGCCGTACGCAGTTGGCGTTGGCTGTCATAATGTCTTGTTATTGTGTGCTATTATTTTTCCTTGTAGCTTCTTGAATCATTGAAAAGCTCGTGACAATAATACTGGACAATGGACATGCAGCGGACCCTACGATAAAGCACTTATAAATTAATAAGGCATGCCCACACGTCCCTCGCGCATTTTGCCGCTTGTGAATATGACCATTTAACCTCTTAACCCGCTGTAATAAAGTTAGTAAGATGGGATTCCATTAGTAGCATGACGCCTAACCACTAATAATGTTATAACCGTACATTGTGTAAAATATAGCCGCCGATAAAATAACAATTAAGATGAAATTGATGAAGAGCAATATTAAGTTACGGCGCACTAAAATTTTAATTATTAAACTATAATTTAACACGATGAAGATAAAACACTACTTTGTATGAGTTTAAATGAAGCTCGTATATTCTTATATTGCATATATTTCAAAAACTCCGTAGGTGGTTTTGTGAAACCAATTACAAATTAACTCCAATCACCAATTAAAGGGGTTCTAAAAATAAAGTGAATTTCGAAACCTGAAAACTAAAGCTAATTGTTAGCTTTTTGTAGTGGTTAGGTGACTTTCTCTTTGCATATCTCATTTCTGTGGACAGAGAGTGGAATGAAATAAAGCCAGTGGACAGCTTATTTTCGAAACTGTATACCAATTAATGGATAGATGCCACATCAAGGTAACCGCGTCCGTGGCGTGTGGTGAACACCGGCGACGCAGAATTCATGTTTCATCTTACTTAGCTATTATTTGATGAATTGACGTCCCATCGACGGTTTTAAAAACTTTTTTTAAATCGTAGCTTCCCATAGATCTATATCTAAATGTTTTTTAATTAAAATAAGTACAGTATTGCTACTCTGAGCTACTACAACTACTTACTACTATACAATTATTTTGTGTCACTAATTCTAATTTTGACTTTCTTCCTTAGTGTTTAATCAAATATGCGTAACTCGCTGGCTATTAAAATAAGGTGTCTATCGGTCTAAATTGCCAGTGGTCAGTGGACAGCGCGCGGCCCCAAACAGTCACAATCACAATTAGCTGCCAGCAGCCAAACGAATTCAATTTACCCACATGTGCTCTACAACGCGTTCTACGATTTCGTGTGCGGACATGCAGTGACTTATATGAACTACCGACGAAATTTCATTGTCACATTAATGGCCGAAATATGCCATTCCTACGCTATTTTATTACAGATCTAGGGCCAATGAACTCCAAATAATACCTACACAAGTAGTGTTGCCTTTACGTCATACTTCTAGGGAGTTACTAGTGTTCATACATGGTAAACATTATTACTTTACCCAACTTAAAAATAGCACTGCATGGATTATTAAGTATTATTGTAAATTTTGCATCGCCATCTTTGTCATACAAACATAACAACGGTAATAGATAGATAGGTATATAGAGCATGCTATCATTAAACACCCGACACGGCGCATATGAGTTCCGAATTGCAGTTGCGATAGTTCGCAAGCCGCAACTGCTTAGACTAGACGTAGTTTCAGAACACAATAACCTTGAACATTACATAAGTTTAAATAAAACATTTAATATTAGTCATACCCATGCTACCAAGCTGCATTGCAGATATTTTTTTCAAATCATTTAAATTTAATTAACTTGAAAGTTAGTTGGTGAAATAATAAAGATTTTACACATATATAAATATTTTTTAATTGGGATTATTAAACCAATTAATATGAATATATTTGATAAACCAAAAATAATCTCAAAAAATTAGCAATAGCCACGATGTAAACAAACTATATATTCTGAATACTAGTAATTTATTACCCAAATAACTAATATTATTTACAATTTACAATAGACCATATTTCTTCTGAAAACCAGCAGTAAATCAGCCTTAATATTATTTATTAATTATTCACAATAAGCTGTATTTATTCTAAAGTAGAAGTACTTAACTTGCATATCCACAAGATGAAACACTTTACTGCAAAGGATGAGAAATTCTAGCTATTTTAACCCATTTTTCCCGCCTTTCTCCACTTTCTACTTTGCCACTTTGTCATTAGTTGCCTCAAAACGACCAATCAGAAAAGAGAAAACATTATTTTTAATAAAACCGGAAACCAGTGTTTCTCATTTTATACAGGAACTTAAAATATGTATAATCTTAAAATATAAACAGAAAGTGACAATATTATTTAATTTAAAAAGAATCATCATAAGCTACATTTTCTTAACTCAAAAATATAACCGGAAGTAAAGAAATAAAATCTTTAAACGGTCAGTAACTAAATTAATTCAAATTAATATATTTGACGTTTCCGGTGATAATAATTTCAAAAACCGTTTTGAGAGGAGGAGATTCGCAAACCACTTCTCGTACATTTTGTTCCGCGACTCGGCACGAGACAATGGCTTTTCAAAGGGTTTGCGGAGCGACTTTTTCTTTATTGTCAAGGATGCCATGATACACAGTCATGATGTGTCCTAAAATGGACTAAATTCATCTCTACTCTCACTCACTAGCTGCCTATACTGATGGACGTTGTCCGAGATGAAGACCTGTTTTTGACGGTGAAAGTTTTTAAGGTTTTGTACTTCAAAAGGAAAAATGAACTCTTATCAGTTCACTTCGTAGTCCGTCTGTCTATATGTCTAACTGTTTGTTTGTCAAAACTCTTTTTTACCAGGAACGCTTAGAAGTAGTATCAACATGAAATTAATATTAAATACTGCAATCCCTTAAAGCTTTAAAAAAACAAACTTCTGAGACAACGCAATCAAAAGATACAGCTGTTTATGCCGCATTTTTGATTCTAGCAAGGGAATCAAAACTTATGGGACACTTACTGTTGACCCAGAATTATGAAATTTGGCAAAAAGCGGCAAACATTTTTGGGACTTGATTCTCATGATGGACGAACTATTTACACACTTACAAGTTTATACGGCCACTGGAAATAAAATAAAATAAAGACTTTATTGAGAAGGTATACGTTTTAAATTCATACTCATAGTCTCAATGAGGTCATCTGACAGAGAACTAAAGTAATCAATACAGAAAAATTTTGTTTACGTATATAGTATAGTTTTTTTTTTAAATTGAGCAAAATTTTTTTTAATTTGTTAAACAAACAAAATGGCCGTATTTATGCTCAAAGCTTTAAGGAAGCTTCCCAATTAGTCGACAGAGTCCAACGTGGGCACTATCCGACTTCAGTGATGGTTTGGTGGGGTTTTAGCTATGAAGGAGTGACTGAGCCATACTTTTGTGAAAAAGGTATCAAAACTTCGGCACAAGTGTATCAAGATACCATTCTTGAGAAGGTCGTGAAGCCTCTTAACAACACCATGTTCAATAACCAAGAATGGTCCATCCAGCAAGAATCGGCGCCGGGTCATAAAGCTCGGTCTATGCAGTCTTGGTTGGAAACGAACGTTTCGGACTTCATCAGAGCTGAAGACTGGCCGTCGTCTAGTCCCGATCTTGATCCGCTGGATTATGATTTATGGTCAGTTTTAGAGAATACGGCTTGCTCTAAACGCCATGATAATTTGGAGTCCCTAAAACAATCCGTACGATTGGCAGTTAAGAATTTTCCCATGGAAAGAGTGCATGCTTCTATTGATAACTGGCCTCAACGTTTAAAGGACTGTATTGCAGCCTATGGAGACCATTTCGAATAAGCTTTTTATATTTTAAATTATTTTTTGTTTATGTAAACTAACACACTGTAAAAGAAATAAATGTTATTTGCAATAGTTTTTTTTTGTTTCAGTATTTATGGCAAGACTAGAAATATAGGTAAAAAATATGCTATGCTTTCTCCTTGTCCCATTATTTTCGATGCAACCTACGAAAAAGACCAGAAAGTAAGAGAAAGAGAGATATAGAGAGACATGTTTTTAATAGCCCTTAATACCGTACAAAAAATTACGTATTAGTAAAGATAAAGTGTCTAATGTTCACCAGCTTAGCGTGTGCTGCAGTAGTGATTCAGCTGGAGCCTAAGTAATGTGATCTTTGCCTTTTTAATTGAGGTCATAATATATAATAAATCTTCGTAACTCATCACTAAGGTTAGCAGGCGCCTACGTGCAAATTCGATTGTTAATTACTTTAGTGGTCGCGTAGTTCCGTTGACCTATTTTGTGCGAATTAGAGGTTTATCTTCGAGGGGCACGGCAGCCGCGCCCATTTACGACCGATGGCAAATATCATGTAAACTTAATTCCCTGGAAACTATGCTAAGGTAGGCTGGAGCGTTTAGCGGGACGTTCGGTTTTAAAGCGTAGATTTTAATGTATAAAGAAATCTGCCATAAATGCCGTGATTTAACCATTTACCTAGTTTGTCGGCATGGGAGGTGATGCACTGAGAAAATTAAATTTAAAGTTTTTATTTTAGATCACGATCCAGATTGGTGTTAGTAACAATTTTACTATCAAAATATTAGTAGGAAGGTAAATATTATTACATTGTTTATTACTCTTATGCGCATGCGCTCATCTACAGTATTATAGCGCTCGAGAATACACCCAGGTCTACGCCAACTACGTACCTCAATATAGGACTGTCCTCCGCTTTAGAGGCTATTAACGCCACCACTATCTTATAAGAAAAGTAAAAACGTATTAGGTAATTAGATATAGCTGTAATGATGATTTCGCAGGGCGACTCGAGTCCACACAATGTTACCGCTACCGCTGTCACCAATAACGTACTGTCAAAAGTTATTAAAAAGACGTATTACATATTAGTATCACAATGTTTTAGAGTTTTAGAAAAAAAGGCAAGGACATGCAATACATGTATATTTACCATTAGATCGTAGATAATACGATCTTTTTATAAAAAACACTTTTTGTTTTAATTTATTATTAGAGTACGATCCCGCTCAAGACGGTGCCCTATAAACCAACAAATTGTAATACGCACCCCTAAAAAAAATTGGTTTAGCCCAATCGTCAACTGGCAGATAAAGCCACATGGCACTTTAATATCTATATTTTTTTCAAATAATTGCCTTCCGAGCACTATGTCAGCGTTCTAGGACAGGTTTTTTATTCGTTTGTTTGTTAAATTTTCGTCTTAAGGTTTAATATTAAAATCAGTTTAATATTTCATTAAATAATATAACGTATATTAATTGAAATCTGAATAAAATAAGATAACAACCTAGTAATAATAAATACGTAAATTCGCTATGTGCTATCGCTCGCCCCGCTTGTCATATGCCGCCGCCGCACCTCGAGCAACAAAGTCGACCCACAAAGTCGTAACACCGTTATCAGGTTTTTACGCTCTCGTAGGTGACGTTTTATACCTCAAATCTAATAAAGGTGAATCGGTTTAATATCAAAAATTTCATGATAAAAGTAATTTTCCTTGGTGCCCCCGGGAGTTCACACTTCTCGGTCAAACGAATGGCTTTTAATATTCAAAATTACTTGCTCATATAGCGCACCAAGTATTTAAAAGGATAAGGTATTTAATTTAATGAATCCTTACTTCTGTCGTTATAAAATACTGATACTTGAAGGTTCTACTAAGACTTCAGTTGCAACACACTAGTTAATGCTTATTTGCTTGCATATTTACTTATATCTTTTCCAGGACAATAGGTACGACTATCGCATAAATGTAAACTATGACTACTGTTAAGACCCGCGAAATCAATTTATCGTGGTATTAGGTAAATCGGATTGATATCTTACAGATAACCGATAGCGTTTAATTTTAAAACAAAAGACTATCGAAAAGTACCTATTTGTTATTAACGCTTTCACCCTATCCTAAACTCGGTTTTCGGAATCCTATAACTTTATTGCAGAGTACCTTATTACTTTTTCTTGCGTAGACGTTTGGTTGGACAGTTAGCTACCAACTACGAGTATATCAATTGTAATTATACTTGCTGATTGTTTGAGATATATTTACGAGTAGTACCGATGTTCTACAACAGCGTCGGGTCACAATGTTTTAAAGCTGGAAAAGAAAAAACATTTATCCCTGCAAATGGCAACATTTGTTGGTAATGTCATTACGATTGTTTGTGACAGCGCGGGCACGTAGTCCTTGCAATAAAATGTGTAAAATATCTATTATTTACTCTATTTGTAGCTTAAAAGTTAGTGTTTAGAATGCTATTATACAGTTCTCTATGTGGATTGTGTTTACAATAAGGTTTATAGTGAATTTCAGCCAAAAATCAATAAGGGATGAGCGCCATAATCAGGCGCGGTTATGGTTTGTTTTTTAACGCTATATTAATGGAATCAACCTATATATTCATTAGTTCCAGTTACAGGTATGTACAATCAAATACTTGACTTCCTTTTGTGAATTATAGATATTCTCCTATGGAGGAATTACTTAGGTACCTAACGTATAATTGATTGATAGAATCTAACCTAAAAGTCATTTTTAAATTATAATCTTGTTACTTTTTCTTCTTAAAAACTTAATAGAAGTTGAGAATGAAATACAGAGCTATCAAGTTTAAGCTCCAGTTCGCCCCAAAACTGAAGATACCTAGTAAATATAAAATTTACGAAAATAAGGAAAACTTAAGAAATTTAGAAAACAGCAAGATGAAGAAACCATGACACAAGTATGGAGACTCAAATATTGAAGCAGCCTCCTCAGGCTTCAGTCTATATCAATGAAATTGAAGTGGAAACGCAATGGCTGGGTGTTGAGAAAACTTTACAAATTACCTACTGAAATAAACTTCAAACGCCTGGGTAGTATATACATAATGGGCAATAGACAATACCATGAAAATTGAGCCAATGCACCCATTATTTGACATCTAGCTCTATCACTTATCGGATAGACAGTATGTTGCTATACCATGAAAATGGAAATTGATCCAGTGCACCAATTAATTGCCATCTAGCGCTATCACAGTGCGGATAGACAGTATGTTGCAATACCAGGAAAACTAAAAATTGAGCCGGTGCACTAATGACCTGACATTAAGCGCTTTCACAAAGCGGGAAGACAGTATGACAGTATATGTTGCAATACCATGAAAATTAAATTTAAACAAGTACACAAAAATATTAGATGTCTAACGCTACCACCAAGTGGATAGAATAGTATGGACAGACAAGCATACTCACTCAATTTCAATCAACTAGCGCTACTATCATGAGACAACAAATAGTATGGACAAATGAGCAGGATCACTCATTTTTAAACACCAAGTCCTACTGTTACTAAGCAAATAGACAGTATATAGAAATGGGCAGGCTCACTCATTATTAAACAAGCGCTAATATACTAAGAGAATAAAAAGAAATTATGTACAAACAAGCAGGCTCACTTGTTATATTAACTAACCTATTGCTATGCAATTAGTGTTATATTACATAAATAACAAATGAAAAATCAAACAAATTATTTGAAATTTTGCACTGTAAGCTGATGTGATGACAGTATGAAACAATACTATATAAAATTGTAAAACCAATTGTACAAAATCAACACAACACTATAATATTATTATTGTCAGACAATAGTGCTAATATCTGATAAATACTATTACAAATAAACAAAGATGGTTTTAACTAGTTCCTAGGGAATTGGATCATCATCATCATCATCATCATTTCAGCCATAGGACGTCCACTGCTGAACATAGGCATTGACTTCCAGATTGGCCGGTTGGAAGCGGAAGGAATTGGATGGAGATAGAAAATTCAAACCAGAATTATTGTGAAAAGCCCTTTACCTCAAGAAAGAAGGTTACAATAGAGATACAGATACTTACTTATCAAAGCTATGGATTACTTTACTGGCCATCTTATTAATCACAAATCTCTATTATAAAGTCTTAGCCATTGCGCTAATGAATCCATTGTTTGGTTCAAAACTCCAAAATAACCCTTTCTTGGTTTTTACCATAGTCAGATAATGAAGTTGCACTACTGAATAATTTATCAAGAAATTATATAACTAACCCAATTTTTTACTAATTAATTAGTATTTAAAGGTTATTGCACTTATGCAATTCTTGGAAGAAATAAATAGTCCTGCAAAATTGCAGTGAAACAAGGATTTTGACAAGACAACGTTTATAAAATCCAGCTTGTGACAAATCAGATGCCATCTTATCAGCGTATACTTCATGTCAAAGAATTTTTGCATAGAAATCCTTAAGGTTAAAAATGTATTAACCCTAATCCAAAGTTAATGCCACAAACAAATTGAAAAGTAAAGGTGTTATGGAAGTACCATAAAAACCCTTAAAATATTAGGCTTACATTATTTAATTAAATAATAACCTAGATATTCCAGATTCCTTTCCTTTACTTCATTGTGGTAAACAATGTAATGTACTAAGAATACCTATTTATAAATATGTACTTACATAAGTACCATTATTCAAAATAAGATACATTTTAAAACTATTGGGAACGCTTGATTTGTTCAGTCCTCCATCATAATGATATGAAATAAGTATAAGATGGACAAGTCTGTAAGATTAGTAATATGTATAAAACTATTTATTTATTATTTATTAAGCCTTTTGTGCTGAGTCTTTTTCCAGTCGAGCCCAAGCTATATGTGTGGAACCATCTTTTCTTTGGCTGACCTTTTTCTGAATATCTTGTTATGATTAATTGAGGACTATAAAAAATAATAATAATAATAATAATGTAATAAAACCTTATTAAGGTAGACTTCTGTAACCGCTGAATTAACATAAAGGCTATGTGATGATCATTTACCTAATACTAATTTAGTAATTTCAATAGATCTTTTGTTTTTTATATATTTATGATAATAAAATAAAATAACGCTGTGACCCCTATCACATGCTAAGGAACTGCTTCTAATCACTTAAAAGTTCTGATCATAATCTAACAAAATCATTATACCTATTCAATTTCTTAAAATTGAAATATCCCTTTTAAATTACCATTAAGACAGACATTTCTCAAAATTAAGAATAGATAAATTCACAATAAGAACATAGTAGGTACCCCTACATATTATGTACTTATTGGTATTCACCTTAAATATAATCTTAGAGATTACTCTTATTTCATTTAATTCACTAAAACAGGAACAGTCTAATACCTGTTGTCCTGATAAAAAATACATAATGCCAGGGCTTGAATTTCTTTAAATATGACATATTGAAACTAAATTTCTGAACAAAGTATTCTTGTAATTACTAATTACTAAAGATGACAATCTTGACAATAATGTGTGATGGAAAATAATACATTAAGAATAATTGTACTTCAAATAATTAATTCATGTAGAAAACTTAATTTAAATCAATTAGGTATAAATAAAAAATATGGAAGTAAATTCCAAAAACAAAGCCTAGTAACCAGACATTTTAGTAGATACCATAATTAACCTGTACATGTAGAAACATGTCTCAGATAGAACCATTCCCTGTTGGTAAACACTTAACCCGTTGACTGCCCAATAACAGTCAATGAAAATAAGAGATGGGCAATATAGAGTTATAACAGATAAGTCGAACTGATAAATACATTTATCGTATTCAATAATATTTTCTACCATAGCAAATAAAAAAATTAAAAAAAAAAAAAAAAAAAATTTACACGTTCTTTCACATTATAACTTAATGTTACATTTATTAAAATTATGCCTACATTGCTGCATTCAAATAAAGATATAACTGAGTCTGTTAAAGAACATTTTTTTCTGTTAGTTTACAATATTATCAACTGATAAAATATTTGGTTTTATGATCCGATTATACGCTCTATCTTGCTAAATATAAAGCATAAGCTACCGTATTGAATTCAATCGATATTTTCAACCAAATTATGCAATATTATTTCCATAATATTAACATTCAGTAGCAATAAGGATGTATCTTAACTATGGTCATCCGTACATTTGTGACCAAAATTGAGGTTTCTAGAACCCCGGTCACCCATCCATTTAGTGACCAAACCTGAGGTTGATCCACTAAGTGACTAAAGTGATTAAACTTGAAGGTGTTTGACCACGGTCACCCATTCATTAAGTGACTAGATTAAAAGTTGCACAATGCATAACGATTGATGTTTTTAACCAATTAAAAAAAAAAAAAAAAAAAAAAAACCAGGATGAACCCTCAACAATAACAAATATGCCAACTTAATTACATAGGTCAGTTACTTGGAATTTCCCGTACTGATTCTATAGATTACCGGCCTTAGCTGAGATAAAAAATAAAAGAATATAATAATTGATTATTAACACGTTGAGCGCTACGCGGAGCCGCAAACAATAGACTTTCTATTGTGTCTAGTTTGTGGCAGTCAAAGACTTTTATAATTTAAAGTATAAATATTTTTAATCATTATTGCCACCTTTAGTAAAAATATTAATTGTAATCATACGCTAAGATATTATGATTGCGCACCTGCATTTTTTTTTTTAAATAAGATACTCTCCTTTCGTTGTATTCATTTTAATCTTTTTATTTGTTTTTTTTTTTAGAACAAATTATTGAAATAAGTATTTACAGTACTTATAACAACATATTTGTCTTACAACCGGTCTTCAGGAACAATTGTTTTCGATGTTTAATCACTCAATTATGGAATTGGCTAACAATGGACATTGTTGTTATAATCAGATAATAAAATAAAAAATAAAATAAAAATTGTATTTACAAAAAAAGTGTGATGTAACACTATCGTAATAGACTAGTTATTATTTTGTGGCCTGGCTTGTGCAGTATATTATGTGAGACCTAAATGGAACGTAATTTTACTCTTGACGCATTCAGAATTTCAGACATTCTACGTGAATTCATTAGTTACTCAGCCTTAGCACTAAACATAAAAGATATGATTAAATATAAGTACCTTTTTTGTTTTGATTTGCCATCAAACGTCTCCGGATTGTACTTAGTTTTCAAAATGTTTTTTGCATTTTCTAAACTAATAAGCAACTTATTCGCAACCGAACTTCAAACATCTACTCGTAAATATATCTCAAACAATCAGCAAGTATAATTATAAGATTAAACGAACTTACCTTAAGTGAAGTTCAATCTTAATTATACGCAGCTGATTGTTTGAGATATAACAGTCCCACAAACCCACCCACTAATACTTTGTATTATCCCAGTATATTACAGGGTTGCTCATAAGGCTGTCTTTAAACGTAATGACATTACCAACAAATGTTGCCATTTGCAGGGATAAATGTTTTTTCTTTTCCAGCTTTAAAACATTGTGACCCGACGCTGTTGTAGAACATCGGTACTACTCGTAAATATATCTCAAACAATCAGCTGCGTATAATTAAGATTGAACTTCACTTAAGGTAAGTTCGTTTAATCTTATAATTATATTGTACAAAACGTAACTAAGTTATTTTAGAACTTTGTAGGGAGTTGGTTCTGTCATATAATGAAAAGACCCAAAAAATCACAATTACCAGGCAAGTTCTATAAGCGTAAACACGGTCCGAAGTAGAGAGGAAGAAAGCATTTAAATGTAATTGCATCAATAGACAATGACCTGAAGAAAGCCTATATACCTAGATGTCTCAACGACCCAGAACAGACAAATCTATAAAAGGCATATACAAATATAAGGGCATTATTAACAATATGTTGGGGTTGGTTTTTTTGATGTAGAAAATTTTACCAAACCCTATTTGCACATTACTTCAATGTCACGCAGATTAAGCACTCTCTATAAATTTAACAATAGCGTCATTCACATTTTTATTGGTGCGTAACCTCATTAGTTGAACGAACTATAATTGACACACCGGCTGACCCACCAATTAGTTAGGCGTATGAGCCGCGCATCACACACTCTTTCTTTTCGTATCATATTTGATTATTCGTCCTTTCCTCTCGAAAAAAAACTGGCTGACGAACAATAACAGTATTTTTCCCTATGTGACTACACATCTATAAAATATCTGAATATCAGTAGCTTAGTAATATTTTTAAAAGATAAAAAATGTGTAGGTACCTTCGCTGTATGTTTTCCAATTTTAGCATCAACTAAGCAGAATAATAACTTAAAGTTGAATTAGTATATCTTAGATCATGCATTAATGTAGAAATAAAGGCGAATAGTAAGTTCCCGTACGCCCCAGAGGATAATAACCACGAAAAAAATTGGTACCTACTCACAGCTCAGTTGTATTGAACACAGACAATCTCACAGTTATTTATTATGTTCATCCTTCACAAGATCCTCGCAAGTGAAGCTAAGGATCACACAAAGATTTTTCCGCGTGGGCGCAACGTGACAAGAATGATTTCGGAAATCGAGCAAGAATATCCCTTATATTAATTCTACGGATCAGTCGCTTTCTGGCTTTTATCAAAGAAGACAATATCACGGTAAATGGAAAACTGATTCAGTTTATAGTTTGACCATTGACGCTTATGTTGACATACCAAAGGAAACAGAACGTACCTAGGTAGGCATGTACTCGTAATCTGGCAATTCGTAATACGGGCGTATTACGAATTTCCAGATTACGAGTACATGTCCTACCTATCTATTTCCTGAAATGCCAAATGACCCCAATTCGACAATCTGCGTTCAAAATTTATAAGCAATTGTCTGGTGACGCAAAACGATATCATTTTTGTTACATGATACATTTTATTCCATTTAAGAGCGAAGTAGCGTTAGTTTTTAATAACTCTAAAATAATAAAATAATTTGTAATTGCCTTATTAATTACATGCATGCCAATGATCTCACAACTAGAGACGCTCAAGACCGCGCGAAGTGGAGGAGTAAATCAAGGAAAGCGGACCCTGGGCTCCAAAGCAATGGCTTTGGACGCAACCGGGATTGACCGCATAGATGATGATGAATAAAATAATTTGTAATTAATGTCCCACTTTTTAGAGACAACAAAAAGTAAAAAGCCCAAAATGTTATTTTGAGCTTTTGTGAAATAGTTTTATTAGTTGTCAGAATTAAGACTAAATAAAGCAAAATAATGTCGTTCTTGTGGTAGGTGTACCCTTAATGTACAATGTGCCTACTGCTACAAATACTGAAAAAGGCAAAAAGGGCTCATCATTGTTACTTATCAGAAAAGTCAGTTAGTGTAGCTTATTAGCACACTAACTGTCTTTTAGCTATCGGTAAATATTACAGTAGGTAAGATTAGAATATCTTGATTACATGCAAAATGTCAATAAGTCAAGTCAGTAATCACGTTATCCATATTCATTATCAACTAAGACTATAAATAGTTTTAGTTTTCATTTGACTAGGTACTTACATACTGTTTCGTTTTACACTTAGGAAATAGAATATTGTAAAACAGCCACAGACAGCTTTGAATGGTCATAAAAATCCTACGGTAACCGATTACTTGTCCGTAATTTACTTGACAGAATTTCAGTTTGCCGAAAATTATAGACCGACATTTCTTTTGCTATATGTATCATTGGACATATATTTAGTCTATCGAAATATCTTTTGACATATTAAGTATGATTTTATCGAACTACGTTTCATAGATTTTCAGAATAACTTTTTACTGTTGGCCGAAGTCTCTTTTGAACTTTTTTAATTTACCAAAATACTGCTTATATAATAAGACTAAATTGGTTAGGTTAGGTTAGAACAGTGACCACACACAGCCGCGGCAACAGCCGCTGTGCGCTTAAAAACTGAGGATAAGAATGAAGGATTGATTATTATAATATTGAAAGCTTTTTTCTTAAAACTAAATCATCTAACATTAATAACTTTGGCAAATGTAACATAATAAAATACTTAACATTATACTTGAAACAAAATACTTCGAACAAATGTTATTTCGGCCAAGCCAAGTTCGGTAATAAGTTTTTCGAACAAATGAAACGTCGCGGTAACAATAAAAAACTAATTGATAATAGGTCAACTGATACAGTGGCAAAGTTCATTTCGATAAAAGGCAAAACGAAATTAGTCGAAAAGTTTTCAGAAAATAAAATTCTGTGAACAACTCTTCGAACATAAGATAGGTAACCAAATCCTACTTATGTTTCTAAGTTGGATTTTTATGGTCTTATTTTTATAATAAATATTAGAAAAACGCACTGAAACAAATGTATGAACGAAAAAACAATAAAAGTTTCACAGGAGCTAATATTTGTTTTTAGCCAAAAAGTCAGACGGTTTTTATTTGGTTTGAAACTATCTTATTTCGTTCATGAACTACATTCCGGATAATGAAACAAACACGATTGATGACATAATTATGATAACTCGACCCGCGTGTTCAATGTCGGCAACACTTTGTTCAATGACTTAAACATTCAGACTCAAACAACAGCAAAATTATCTATGCCGCACTCAAATGACACTTGAAGCACGTAATCACATCTGGAAAAAGTTTCCAAAAAACTTACCCGAGCTAGCCGCAGCGATGAACAGGGTAATCGCAGCCCACGGCATTTTCAGTTAACAACTTACACACCACACGTCATACAGTCGGAGAACAGTAGAAGCCGGGAAGGCCACAAAGTTTGCCGGCGAAACTTTTCCGGGAGAACTTGAGAGGGGTGCGACACTCTTTATCTGGATCCCGCGAGAGACTACCCGCCGGACGGCCAGTGCGCGCGACCTGCCGCTGCCGCGCACGCGCTCTCGTGACCTCTGCTCTATTAACATTATATTAAAATTGCAATAAAACTTGTTGGCGGCAGTGCTTTAAATTGGCACTGTTTCCAACTGTATTTGGTTGCAGCAATTAAAATGTAGAAAGAGGAATCTGACAATTTTGCATCCTATAGGCATTTATGCTAAAAAAGCAAAATAAGTCTGAATACAAACAGTACACTTTTTGACATGAGATTTAACTCTTTAGATGTTGTTTTTTTAAAAATAGATAGATAGATAGATACTCTTTATTGCACACCATACAAGTAAATTACACATGATTTTTACAGAAAGGTGTACAATTTACGCGGTCTTATCACTAATAGCGATCTCTTCCAGACAACCTTCAGGTAGAGGAAACAAATTACAGAAAGGGGAAGGTGTTGCAGAGTTCTTTAAATTCTTAAATTTACCTGATACAATTAGTTTTGCAAAAATGTATGGCATAGACGTATACATACAGTAATAAATAAATAAAAATCAAACATAATAAGAATATAATAATAAAAATATTTATTTCTCTTTCAAAAAGGAAAACACTAAGTCCAGTTCCATACACATACAGATACATTGTATATTTTCTTTATGAAAGACTGGATCTGTAGTAGGATACGGGGCACCCTGCCTGACCGATTACCAGGCACACACCCTGCGGATCTATACATGTGCGGAACTAGTTAAGAACATTATTAAAATGGATTTTTATAAGCAGTTATCCGAATCCTGAATAAAGACATCGGTTTTTTTTTTTATTGCGTTTGTTTCGTTCACAAGTAGTGTAAATATTTAAGGTATTCATGCATAACCTGATAAATTTATTAACCTTACTACTACTACGATGCTTAGTTGCTCTGTGTGTTAGGCAGCTGCTGCAAATGTTTTACTTTTAAATGTAAAAAATAAAGCTTTACTTAACTAAAAGCCTACCTATTTAGTACCTGGTATTTATTACTTCTAGTTACCTAGGTATTTTTCATCAAGAGATGTGTTTCAGACTGGATTCATAAGATACTGTCTTATCTTATGAATCCAGTTTACGTAAATCCAACATAATAATAAAATTATTTTTAATCAGAAATGATATTGTTTTCCATTACGTCAGCTATTTTACATTGATTCTGAACAAACAAATAAACGATTAAAGTATCAAGTGGATTTTGATAAATCTATCTTTTTATAAATAATTACAATGAACTAGACGTAAATAAATAATAGAACAGAATGACTCATTACGAGTATGTGTAACCTAAATTAATCACATTAGCAAAAAACTTGTTAGCTGATATCATTTTTGATTTCTGATAATTATCTTCTATCTCAAGGTTATCAAATTTAGTTTAAACATTAAGTATTTCCCCTTGAGTAAATTTTTCTTTTATTATTTATATACATTTTCAAATTTTTATCTAATAATTGGGTCAAGAAATTTAATATTTAATTCAATTATTAAGGTTAATTGCAATGTTAACATCTGTTGATTATCTTCTACTATCGCGAAGATATGTATGATAATCAACAAGTTTTTTTATTTTTTTATTTTCCTGTTATGAACTTATTAAATACCTAATGGCATGTGTTATACAAATAATTATACAACTAAAATGCCTGTTTGTTTAATATAATGGGCTAGTTTTCTGGGTCAAAAAATGATTATTCTATTTAGTCCATCAGTTAGATTATCAAAAAATATTGGACCCATATTTTTACCCACGACGGAACGGAGCAGGTATATGCGTTTAGGGTGAGAGATGTTTGTGCGTTTGTGCAAAGTAATGTTCCTCCACCTATCTTCTAAACTAATGATCCGATTTTGATGCGGTTTTCAATAACGGGTTTGTGTTTGATGAGTTCATGTTCTTAGATAGGTGTCATGGCTGTAACTCACTAGGAAGCGCCAAAATATTAGTGCAAAACAATGTTGCAATGTAATCAAAACGAAATGTCCGATTACAATTCTGTTTTCAGCAATGTGTACGTGGTAGCTTAATGCATGTTCCTAAATAATAAAAGTTGTTATCAATATGTACCTTCTCTTTATTTGGTGTCAATAAAGAAACAACAGTACTCGGCGTCACTGGGAGCTAGGTCTCTCCAGGTCTGTAAATCGCATCCAATTCGCATTCTATTCTTTTCTATGCTGCTGCTGCCTTTCCTATATGAAATTTCAACAAAAATTTAATCATACTCATAAGTGTATTTTATGTCGTCGTTAAACATCTACAATTCTTCAATAATTGTATTCACGTCACTAGAAACACTTTAGCTGGGTTAATGGCAGCCCCCGACGGATATTCCTCGGTTATGTATTATGGTAAAATTATTATCGCTGCATTTAAGTATATCTTCGAGAAACAGACACGTTAGGAAAAAACTGTAAACATCGATATTCATTGTTTAGGTACTTAAGTATATCTATTACCGATTTCTCGAGATATCAACTCTTTTTTTTAGAAAGTATTTTTACGTCTATTATAATATTTCGGTACATAATAATTGGGTTAAGTCGGGGGTTTTGAGTTATTTTATTCTTTTTCGATGAGATTTTTACCGTCGTGGGTTTTTTTCAAAATTTTTAATTTTGTTTATGTCTTTTGTCAATCAAACAAAAAATGACGAAGATAAAGCGCATCAAAGTGAGCATGTGACGTCACGTCTTGCTATAAAGTGTCGCAAGGCGTGACGTTACGCGGAACTTTAACGGGCTATATTTTCATCATTTTTTGTTTGATTCAGAAAAGAAAAAATACGTGTCCAATATTTTCTGTTAATCCAACTGACGGACTAATTAGATTTTTTTAGGAAACTAGCCTATTATGTGGCAAGTAAATTATCCTCGGCACAGAATTCGAGTGTCATCAATTTACCATGGTGTGTTACCCACAACATGCCGTGTGGGGACGGCCGTAAAGAATACACTTCCCCACCGCCAACCTACCTACAAACCTACATATACTTAGCTGCAATCTTAGTAAATAAATATTATTTAGCATCTCTACTTATTAACTATTCAGTAACGTACGTCTCATTAGACGTGGACATTAATTTTAGTCCCAATTATTTCTGTTCATTCTTTCTTGTCTTTCGGTTGAGAGTTAAAGATCCTCATTTGACCGAGATATTGCGTATCGCATAATTCTATTGCCAAGTAATTCTGGGTCAGCTGTGAGAGACCCGCATAACTTATCCCAGTTGGACGCACCACCTAAACCTCCTGCCAACTTTCTTACTGTATGCGTCAACCCCCAAACTATTGACCTACAAACCCACCGCCTTAGAATGTAGTGGACCAAGTGATTAATAGGGCATTATGAAACATCCAGACGGAACGAAGGTAAACTAACAAAATCTTAAAAACTCACCAAACGATACGTTTATCGACACCAACACTTGCTGTTTTTCTTTTATTACACGTTTAGCTTCAGATTCCGATTTTTATTGCAATTTACATGATTCATAAGATGTTACAGATGGATAGGTAAGGTACAAGTGACGCTAATTGTGGATACCTAGCTAATAAAACTATAATAGCTATCAAAGTGTCATCATAGTAAAACACTCTAGCAAAGAAAATATAATTTATATGGATCTTTGACTCTAGCTTACATTAAAACGCTCAAGATCCTAACTAAACTGGAAGATTGACAGATATCTAGTCAAGCCGAATATACCGGGTATATTGGGACCCTTATCTCAAAACCTGACAGGCGACGCTCCTAGAATACATCGGGTCAACTCTGCTAAACGATTTTGACTGCATTCAGCTCTACTCGTTTCTGTCACCGACCGATGCTGGGTGGGATATGTGAGAGCGTATAGAGTAAATACATCGGTGGTAGACCCCCAGGACTACCTGACTACCTAGAGGAACGTTGACATTAATACTGTGGAATTATGTTATTATAACATCCAATGTAATTCTGCTAAAGAAATCATTGTTAGAGTTTTAAAAAATAGTGAATTTTACTGGCAAATTTTACCCTGCCTGTTCAATTCAATTCAATATATTTATTGCATTCTATAATGTTACACAGGCCTGTATATCACAAACGTAACATTATACAAGTACGAAAATGAAATTTTATATTATTATAAATTAATAATGAGGCAATAACGTCTTCCATCAATAATAATTATCTAGTCTCAAACTAAGTAAATATTTTATCATGGCGGCTTATTATGTCAGCCAAAAAACGGATAAACATACGAAGTAATACACAGGGTGTAACGAAAAGGTGAAATAAAACTTTAAGGGGTTATTCTACGGCTAAATTACATCAACTTTTTCTATGGGACCAAAATCGAATCTCAAAAAAAAAAAAGACGTTTCCATACAAACTGATGCCAGCTGGTCGCGTTTTAGTACGGGAAAGTGTTTTTTTTTTGCGATTTCGATGTTGGCCCCATAGAAAAAGTTGATGTAATTTAGCCGTAGAATAACCCCTTAAAGTTTTATTTCACCTTTTCGTTACACCCAGTATAAGTCAATGCATACTTAAATACATTTATAAACATCCATGACTTAGGTATAAATCTCATGTTCATCACACAATCATTTTCTCCTTGCGGGATTCAAACCCGCACCATCTGGATCTGGATTTGTAGACCAGAACGCAAATCACTAGACCACGGTCTTCAAATTAGTTAATATTATTACCGACGTAGTTAATATTATTTCTTCACTAATTGGATAACAAGTTTTACGTATTTTGACAAAAAATATATAGGTCTAACAACTTTCTTAAATCTTATCTTCCTCAGTTAAACCTAGATCAACCATCGATATTTCGTTGACTTAAATGACTTAATTTACAGATGTTACACAAATAAAATGAAAAACGATAGTAAAAGTCTTTGTGTAAAAATGTATGTATACATTGAAAGTATGTTGAAAAAAACCTTATCTGAATATAAATCTTGTAACAGAACAAAGATTAAAAACTTTGATTTACTTTTTATTTCACAAACTTATTGTATACGAATCTTTTTATTCGAAAATACGTGTGCGTCATATTTTAATTGACGAATAACATTAATTATTAATACTAGAAAACTTATAAACTAATTAAAACTCGAAAATTTGTCTCTTCTCTGTCTCAAATTGAAATTTCTTAAAGATGGAGAGAAAAGGGACAGGAATTTGTGTAAACACTCCTTCACATTCTTTGACGCCTAATTGTTAACCATACCTCTAAAATACATTAAATACTTATTTTAATCCAACAATATTTTACATGTGTGTTCGGTAGGATTTGCGTCGTGAAATATTCACCCACATTTCTATGTATGCCAAAGTCAAGGATCAAATTAAAGTAAAATCCCATCCCATTTTACCCAATTTGATAATGATCGATAGATTATCAAACTAATGATATCGAAATGCGAATTTTATCACATCGGCCCATTGATAATCTTAATTGATCTGATTTATATAAGCACTGCTTTCGCAAATAATTCATTACGTGAGAGAACTAATACAACTAAACATGTTGAAGAAGGTGCTTTGTTTTGTCGCCGTTTTGGGTAAGCTTACAACTATACTTGGTTCAAATTACAGATTTTGTGTACAGTTTATTTGTTCTTAGCTTCCGAAGGAAATAAAACACACGTAACTCATAAAATTCGCAACAGTCTTAAAATCTGCATATACCTACCTACTTAATATCTTAAAAACATAAAAGACTTAACAAAACCAATAGGATCACAATACAAAAACCTGATATTTTTGTAAAAATCACAAAGTAAAAATTAAAGTTCTTATGCCTAATTTTATAGCCGCTTTATTTTAGCCGACGTGAACAGATAAAGTTTTTCTTGGGTCTGTTTTTTTTTTAAGTTTGTGTGTGTTTGCTTTTGTGTTTGTCTATACACAAAAGCATCGTCTAATCAACTTAAATAATAGTTTGACGCATAAAATCAAAATCTTATTTATTACGGTTTATTATTTTTACTAAATAAATGTTTCAGTAGTCATTAATGTCATAAAAAACCGCCACAGACAAACTCTGCTTAGTTTGGACTTAGATATTGGTATTTTTATCAATATTGTTCTCTATTATTTTGAGTAAAAGTATCCATGGGTTAAACTCCTATTGTGCGGAACTAAGTTAAGGGCAAAAAGAAAAAGAATTTTATGAGTTACGCACTATGTGAAGTGTTAGTATTGTCGCTATTCAAAAAAAGTAAATTTTGGTGTCAATAATAATAATAATTAGGAATCAATATTCTACATCTAATTTATGTCCAAAAATTCCAAATATGCATGCATTCTATTTAGGTCTTGTGAGGATAGCTTGACATAGCCAAAAAAGATTTTCTCATATAAATGTAGTGGCCAATTTCAAAACAGCCTAGGTAAAAGAAATCTTTTGTTTTCAGCCCTTACCGAAGCAGAAAATTTCAGTGACCTTTCTAGATCAGGGTCTCGTAACACATATACCCTTTATACAAGGTAAGTGCATACACCTACCTCTTTAAGAAACCTGCACTTTCAGATAACACTAGGTTTGTAGACATTGTCCAAAGCGGTCTGGTGTGCCTGTGTAAGGCAACTGGAGGTCTGATAGAAATCGCTCTTAATGTAAAAACTAGAATCTGGGATCTTGGTAAAACGTTTACATACCCCAACAAAGAACGGGTTAATGTGCCAGTTCTATATATTTTTTATGTATTTTATAAACAATATTTAATTATTTATTGCTTTACCACAAAAGCAGCTGAAATCTGTAACTTAATGATTTATTATTATTTAAGATAAACATAATTTTAACATTCTTCTTTTCGTATCTTAAGGTAGTTGTAGTATCTATATATGTATCCGAACAGTTAGATACTTTAAACGTATAAATAAAGTAAATATTTTTAACCGACTTCAAAAAAAGAGGAGGTTCTCCATTCGATTGTATGTTTTTTTTTTGTTTATATGTTACGCGATTACTCCGCGAATTATGAAACGATTTTGATAATCCTTTTTTTGTTTGGTAGATCAAACTTCAGAGGTGGTTCCATATAAACTCCAAAAGTAACTGATTAGATACATACGTGCTAAAATTATTTTTAGCTTTTTAGTTTTTTGAAGTCGTTTTTTTTTAAATTTATTTTTATTTCTAGTTTTTGTTTTTTAATTATATTTTTTACTTACGCCTAAGTATTATGCTAACTACTTTTCAGACAAAACCTCCGGCAACCCTACCCAATAACTCTTAAAACTGACTTCGACGTAGCTCCGTTTAACGTCAGCCATCAAACCGTCTTCATCGTCCACGACCACGAAGGCAGTGGTACTACTAATATCAATCCATATCTAAAAGACGGTAAGACACAGATGATCGTTGAATACAGTTTTCTTCCCAATTTGTATGGCTACGAGCCTTTTTACGAGGATTTACTCTTTTGGAATATCTGCAAATGTGCACGGGATAAGAAGTACTAAACTTACTATTCGTGCGATTTCAGGATATGTGTGACAAATTTAAATTCGTTTAACAATTAATGCATGAAATATAATAAACACAACAATCACATTAATTTGACAAAATCAATTTATTGTGTTACTTTAATTTCAAAAAAATTGTTTTCAGAGATCCTTGCACGTGAAGACGCTAACGTCATTATAGTAGACTGGTCAACCTACGCCAATTTGGGGTATAGTAATGCAGTAGCCGCAGTTCCAAGTATCGCCGAAAACATTTTCTTTCAAATAACTAACCTCATGTTGTGGACTGGCGACACGCAACTAACCGATAATATTCACTTAATTGGGTTTGGCCTGGGCGCGCACATCTGTGGCATTGCTGGTCGGGATTTCCAGGGAGAAATCGCTAGGATCACAGGTACCGACATCCTGACTTACTAGTTTTAAAAATGTTTTACGATGTTCGGTACTCATCTTCATGTACAGTCAACGGTAGGTCTTCTTACCCAAAAAGTCAAAGGTCATTAAACTGAATTTCAACTTTAAGTTCTACACGTCTAAATTTCAATTGAGAAAATTTTACGTTCTGTGGTAGGTTGACGAACTGTGGTCTGTACCTAGTTTATTTATTTAATTTTTTTTAAATTTTTGATGATTTGAGCCACCTGTGGGTCCAGCTAAACATCAGCGTTGCAAGTTTCTGCACCATACGCTGAGCCGATCAGGCACCACATTGTTATGCTGACCATTGTTTTTTTTCTCTCAAATTTTTTGATGCTTGTTGTCATTGTGCTGTTTTATTTTATTCTGTAATATGTATGTCCAATAAAAAATATCTCCTCTCTTAAACTTGCTGACAAGCTACCATAGGAGGTAGAGGTCATCATCACTTATTGACATCAACAAGCATACGCAATTACTGGCATTGTGCATTGGTCTGTAATTGCGCTTTATTGCAAGAACTCTGTTGTTCTTTTTATTTTATTTTTTAACAGTTTGTTATGTATGGCTGATTGTATCAAAATTATAAGATTAGGTTTAAACCAGTATTTTTTTGTTAGCTTTTCAAGTTAGTTTAGTTTGAAGATTTTTCGTGCTATTTCAATAGACTTATTTATTCATCACCTTAGAGACCTCACTCTCTGCATCTTGCATACCCTTCACAGATCAGTAATACCAGTACACCACAGAACTACGTGCAGTGGCATGGATTTTTGTAGCTAACTCGAACAATTGACAAGTGTTTTTTTTTCAAAGATTTTGAAATTATCATTAGCGTATAACACAAAGATAAAATTAAAGTTCTGTAACTTTTCTTTCACATTGAAGTTTAGTGAATGTAATCTTCCGTAGATATGTTCTGTTATACTTCTATTAGTACTATATATTTGCTGACTGACTAACTTTCCTTCTGTAGGTCTTGACCCCTCTGGCAGACTCTGGGGCGCTGGTAGCCAACGATTATCCGTGGCCGATGCGAAGTTCGTAGAAGTTATCCACACCGATGGCAATGGGCTTTCAAACTATGGAATTGGCACAGCTCTGGGCCATGTAGACTTCTTTATCAATGGTGGGGGTAACCAGCCTGGCTGTCTCAATCATAGATGTTGTCACGACCGAGCGTGGGAAATCATGGCCGCGAGTATGGGTCACAGAATCAGTGGTAACAGATGCAACAACATGCTGCAGAACAACCTCAACCTTTGCCGTGGGGTCACTCTTGAAGTGGGCACTAACAACATCAAGAAACGAGGGTAAGATAAGTCTTTAAAAAAAACGTACAGCATTATGATTCTCTAAATGTATTCGTCAAATACTTACTTTATTGCACAGAAATAAAAAGTATTACCATTTATGAGTAATAGTAGCCGAGAGGCGAGCATACCAGACTTCATGTTGCTCTCCTCTGAGGTCCCGGGTTCGATTCCCGGTCGTTTAACGTAGCAAGTTACTACAACTAGCACCATCGTTATTTGTGTTTTTGTAACACAAGTTGTTTTGGCTACTTACCATAGGATCAGACCAATGTATGCGATGTTGTCCAGTATTTATTTTAATACAATATTATTTTTAATTTGTCATTGAAATTGATTTCACTGTACAATACATTTATTTTAACGTAAAATTATTAAATTAATTATTATTAATTATTATTTGTTAATTAACGTAAAATTATTTCGTCTGTTGTTTCAGATCCGGAATCTATCGTGCAAATACTCGCAGATCATACCCATTTGTTTAAAAACAACACTCAAGTTGCTCAACCTCTGTCATCGTTGCATTTATGTGTAAATACATTTTGTATGATATAGTAATTACAGAACCATTTAGATGTTATTGATTAAAATCAAGCCTAACAACATGGTTTTGTAATACTATATTATTATTATTATTCTAAGCGTATGTTTTATCAATAAAATTCACACGTTTAAAAACGGTTGTTTAAATTACCCGTTTTATAGTAAAGTTTAGAATGAAACGCAATGAGAAAGTTACGAGTAGTATAAATGGTAAGATAGTATTGCCTACCAACTCAGAAAATAAAATTAACTATACAAAATGTTTATTATGTTCTTATTTATTCACATGATCAAAGTAAAACTTTACAATTTAAAAATCCCGTTTTTTCGTACGTCGTTTTTTAGAAACCTAAAACTGCTAAATGCTTGGACAAATTGTTTAAAAAGGTGTTAAGAAGGCGGATTTTAAAAATTTTACTTTTTTTATACTTTTTTAATAATTTGAATTAGTTAATAAGATATTTATTAAGACCATTCTATCGATCCCAAAATCTATACGATGTTATAAGTGTGTTAGAATTTCGAATTAATCAGACCTGAGGATGTTGCTCACATCCCTTCACCAACTATAAAAACCTGATAATCTTTAAAAAGCTGAACAGAATTTCATGAATTATTTTTAAGAACACTCGATCAAGTCACAGCTTTCAAATTATAAAAAAAATATAATTTTAAAATTGGTTTATTCGTTTGGAGGCTACAATGTCACAGACAGACACACTGACACACAGATAAATACATAAACTAAAATTCTAGGAAATACGATTAGATTACTTAATAATTTTATTTAAATCAATACAATTCCTTCAATAGAGTTTGTTGACATTACAATTCCATTTTCGCATAATTATGTACATTTACTGACTTTTTTGATGGCACTTCTTTGCTTATACTCAAAGAGGATAGTTAGAACAAGTATTATTTGCTCAAAGGTAGCGTTACAATGATCGCCTATCGAATACCTAAAGCTAATCCCCAGATGAGTTTACTCGCCTAACAAGGCTTCCGTCTTTAATGTCTCTGAGCTGGTCACCGAACCATGAATGAGGAATCGAATACTCTTATTACTTACGTTAGATTACTTGACTTATAAATAAACTTATGCAGTGTGTTTTTTACGGCATAACCTTAAAAAAAAAACAAACATGGTTGCAGTAAAACTGTTTTAAGAGATCACGGTTAGGCCCGTGTTAGAAAGATACAATTTCTTGCACTGTTTTCCACATTAGGTTTCCTTGTGTCATGGAATACAGGATCTACCTTGTGTGTGTGTGTGTGTGTGTGTGTGTGTGTGTGTGTGTGTGTGTGTGTGTGTGTGTGTGTGTGTGTGTGTGTGTGTGTGTGTGTGTGTGTGTGTGTGTGTGTGTGTGCGTGTGCGTGTGTGTGTGTGTGTCAGTATGGTGAAAAATAGAAAATAGAGATCCTGGTATACCTTAATTGGTCAATACTAGTAATTCTTCTACTTCATTGTAGTTCATATTGTGCAGCAGTGTGATTTTTTTTTCTAAATGTTTTATTACAAATATTTGCAACCGCTTTCTCAATTTTTAAAATTTTATTATACACTCTAGTTGCTATATTTTCATAAAATCTACGGGCAAATGACTTTTCGTTTGTGGTACTGGGCATCGGAGTATACGTTTTTGATTATTTGGTAGAGTGGGGACTGTGACTCTATGATACCGACCTAAACACTAGAAAACAAATAGTTTTTGAACAGCTAACACTTCCGCTATTTGGTATGAGGTATATAGCGGTTATACGATTTTCAAGATAAGGTGAATTTGGTGACAGTTCACATTTCCGGTTAAGCAAACTTTTTTTTATAATTTTGCTGTATTATTGCGCAAATTTAAAAAAGATTACTTGATTGGCGTTGGAAAAAAAAGGCGTCGGCGTCAGCGAGTGCGTTTCTCGATACCATAAAAATCGATTAAATTTCGTTGGGGCAAGCATAGTAATGCATGTTTCAACAGGGAACTGTTACAGAACTCATGCTAATTCGAATTCAAATTCGGCTTTAGGTGATACTATAAATTTTGTTAAACTTAGGAAAGCACGTAATATAAACTTGCTATCGAAAATAGTAGCGTCTGAAATCTAACGAAGATGGTCAAATAGATGTCTTTACTTGCATTTTGGTATTCAACAGCAAGCGAGCGTCAAGTTATAATCGTGAAAGTCTAGGTAGAAAATCACATTACACGTGTAAATAGACTTTGTATGACAGTCAACGGCAGGTCAACGTAGAGATCAATATCATTTTGCGAAAATGTTTTGTGGTAGGTTGCCGAGTTGTCTATACACGTAAAACACAGCACGCATCAGACTACAAACCTGTGGTTGACTCATTTTAAGTACCTCTGCATTTGTACTGGTGTGCGGAGGCATCGTCATCATCATCATTTCAGCCATAGGACGTCCACTGCTGTGCCGCCCCCAATGACTTACAGATTGGCCTGTTGGACGCGGCCTGCATTCAGCGGCTCCAGAGATCAATAGGAAATTATCACTATATTAGTATCTCTAATCTCGGGACATGGAGTCCAGGTCCTTTGGAAGGTAAATGCGAGGGGCAGAAGCTAATTCGCAGAGGCCGTTAGACAACATTACCTACTCTATAATGTAATGTGACAACTCATACTCTTAAGCGGGCTAATCCCGAGCCAATAGAGAATGAGTATTATTACTCCGGTCTTCAAAGGCAAGGGATCGGTGCAAGAGTGCGGCAACTACCGCGGTATAAAGGTCATGTCCCACACCATAAAGCTCCTTGAGCGGATTGTGAACTCCCGGATCCGACAGGAGTGTGATGTCTCAGAGTGTCAATATGGGTTTCATCGTGGCAATTGGACTATGGACCCTGTTTTCGCCTTAAGGACCGTCATGGAGAGATACGGGACGAAGAACACGCCTCTGCACTTGCTCTTTCTTGATCTGCAGAAGGGCTTCGACTGAGTCCCTGAAGTGGTGATCTGGTGGGCACTGAGATCCAAAAGGGTCTCCGAGGCATATATTGACATTATTCGAGACGCAGCTCCGATTCTATGGTTTGAACCGCTGTTGGCGACACCAGACGTGATATTAGACATTGTGTCAAACAGCATCAAAGACTAACATTAGAAGCCACCATGGCTGCTGATGTATGCTGACGATATCGCACTGGTAGACGCGGACAGGGGCAGACTGGTGTGACGGGTGAACGAGTGGAAGCAATTGCTTGAGAGCGGTGGTCTGAAACTCAATGTGGCAAAGACCGAGTACCTCGCCTGTAACTCTCCAGATCCAACGCCCGTTGGCACAGGCAGAGACAAGGTCGAGCGCACGGACCAGTTTAAATACCTTGGATCTGTACTTCACGCGTCGGGAGACATCGATTGCGACGTCAAATCACGCATTGCTACTGCGTGGGCCAAATGGCGAGAGGTGACTGGTGTCATTTGTGACCCCAGATTGCCGGTTAAGCTGTCCAGCCTGTCCTTTTATATAATATGCTGCGGTGGAAGTGCGGAGTCACGCGGATGGACCACGTGAAGAACTCGCGCATTTGTGGTAGCCTTCGTGTCCGTGATATTGCAGACAAACTGCAGGAGAGCCGCCTACGCTGGTACGGCCATGTTTTGCGGAAATCGGCAAGCTACGTCTGAAATAAATGTCTGGCCAAGCCGCCGCCGCCAGGTCCTGGCAAAAGGAGTAGACCCAAGAAATGCTGGCTTGACGTCGTGAGGGCTGACATGAGTGCCAATGATCTCACAACTAGAGACGCTCAATACCGCGCAAAGTGGAGGAGTAAATCAAGAAAAGCGGACCCTGGGGTCCATAGCAATGGCTTTGGACGCAACCAGGATTGACCGTATAGATGAAGAGGAAGAATGTAATGTGACAACAACTGGTGAATATATCTTTGCAATATACTTTTCTCTCAGTCATCTTAGGATTAAGACAGCCTAAACGTTAAATAAGATGTCTATGCTACGAAGTACATCTGAAACCCTTTCTGTGCGTGTTTCGATACTCTACATTAAATATAGGTCAACGGCAGGTAAACCTAAACAAAAAAATAATGGTCAACCAATTTTCAATTTTAAGTCTGATAGGTAGAGATCAATGAGAGAGAGATCAGTCCCCAAGAGTCAGTGAGAGAGAATCAATTGAGAAAACTGAACGTATTGTGGTAGGTCGACGAGCTGTTGTCAATACTCATGTAATGATTAAAACGCAGAAATATTACCTAATTATTCAACTATGTAACTAAGTACCTACTTTATGTGACTGCAAAGCATTGGCGTTTAATGTTCGTTTTGATAATTTATTAGAAGTCGTGAACCTAATGAGGACGCAGCAGATCTTACTTTAGTCATTATATTCTCAAGCGCGCAATTAATAATGCTTAACAATACCAAGCATTCATTCCCTGTAAAGGTCCTGTCGGTTCACGGGTTCAATTCCCGGTTTGTATCAATTCAGAAAACGAACTTTTGTTCGGGTCTGGATGTGCTGGGAGACGCCCCAGGTATCAGGTAATTTACTTATTAAACCTCATTGCACTGTTTTCAAATAATTATATAATGTAGGTAGCATTCGCTACCAATCGAACATGAGTCTAAACGAATAGGTTTTGTGGGCGGTGCGATAAAGGAAAAGCAGGTCTCAATTTTTTTATATTTTTTTTTACGTTATAATAAGTGAACCTATATGAACTTATAAAAAAGAGCATAATCTTTACACAGTATCTAATAAAATATTGTATAAAATAAATACCAATATCGAAAACAATGGCGTCGAGTAAAAAAGAAGCAAGAGTTAATGATGATGATTGCAATTTATGATTTAAAAAAGTGATAAATTTTCTTGAAATAGTGTTTACAAAGGCTGCCCGGCTGGTTTGATAATTTAAAAAAAACAGTACTCTTTTAAAAATATCTTATTTTCTTACTTTACGACCATGATACGAGTAATGGGCTAGTTTCCTAAAACAATCTAATTAGTCCGTCAGTTGGATTAACAGAAAATATTGGACACGTATACTTTCTTTTCTCAACAAAACAAAAAAATTATGAAGATATAGCCCGTTAAAGTTCCGCGTAACGTAATGCCTTGCGACTCTTTTAAGCAAGGCGTGACGTCACGTGCTCCTTTGATGCGATTTATCTGCGTCATATTTTGTTTGATTGACAAAAGACAAAACATGTGTCCAATATTTTTTGATAATCTAACTAACGGACTACTAAATAGAATAATCTTTTTTTGACCCAGGAAACTAGCCTATTGGTGTGTTGTTTGAAATTTTCCTACTTACGAGTAATACCACCACTACTCATGTTTTCATGAACGTTCAATATCAATGCTGCAGAAAGTGGTAACCGTATTAAAGTGTTGCATTTCTGCAAAAGCAGTGAGAGACTTTTAAACGTAACACACACAGAAGGCGTGCGGAGCGGGACGGAGAAGGGACGGGTCGGGAGTACACACACAGACAGCCGCGTGCGCGGTGAGCGCGGCCCGCGCATGCCAATTGTGTGTGTGCGTCCGTTTAAACGTTTGTTAATAGACCCGCCGTATTTCCGACCCGACCCGTCGCCGTTCCGCTCACGGCTTCTGTGTGTGTTGCGCTTTACTCTATTGTGTGATGTTACTTTGTAAGTATCACAAACTGCGTGTTATAAAAATGTTTGCGTAGGGACCGATCGCAGTCTCGATAAGTGAGTGAATGAATATAGTAGATACGATATGTAACAGTTTTTTATTTTATTTTATTTATATCTTAGGTAAAGTTAGTTTTTATAAAATCTTATCATTTCAGTTGCAAGCTGAAATTAAAATGAATGACACAAATATGCCAGCAAAAAGCCTTACGCCAGATTCATTTATTCATGGCTCGCCTATTGCCAATTTTTACAACGGGAAATCGGTTTTCATAACTGGAGCTACAGGATTTCTGGGAACGGTATGTATAGCACTTAACAAATATTTTTCTAATTGTAGCCGTGTTCCTAACTACTAATATCATGATCAATATATGAAATGAATCAACAACATAATTTTCAATTTTACTTAATATATTTATAGTCAACAAGTATCCAACTGTGAAAATTTCTTTTTGATCTTTCTCTTTGATTTTTCTTTGCAAAAGTGTGTACGTAAAAAACTTGAGAACGTACCACTTCACTTTTACTAGGGCAACTAAGAGCAAGCGATGAGTGAACCTTTATTTTTCCATTAACATTAATTGGAGGAATATCAATACAATTCAATTCAATTTATTTATTGCGTTCTGTAATGTTACAAAGGTGTTATGGATAGGTACATTAAACAGATTATTATAGACCCTGTTGGGCACAAAAATAAAGTTAGGACGGAGACGATGACGCTATTCGTAGATTATTTTAATGAGTAATTAAAATGGTAATCATTTATATAAAATGTAACAATATTAATATATAAAAATAATAAAATATTTTATAATCATCGTAATTAATTAAACTGTATTTTGTGGAGCATTATACATGCTGGAAAGAAAATTAATTTATATTTTTAAAATGTTTGTCGTTTAGGTATTCATTATTGTATAATAGCATTTTTAGTAGCATTTGTTTTAATTGTTTTATAAATTTTATGTCATTGGATTCTTTTTGCATTAATTCTGGTGATTTGTTATAAATTCGTATGGACATGACGAATATATCAGGAAGATTTTTGTGTGTATACCTTGACTACAGCCACACAGCATTACTAATATTCACTATATTAGTAATGCATTTCCTTCACGTAAAAACGTACCTACTTAAGCACAAACTCCGGCAACTTTAGAACTTACCATAAAATAACGTTGTTTTTCTAAGAGACAGTTACTCTATGTACTTTCAATATCATTATGACCTTCCGCATAAGCTATCGATTACATCGATGTTGAAAAGCATTCTGGCGACTTTCTTCGTCTTCCTTCGTTTAGTATTAATGATCGGTACTCTATTTGGCAAATTAGACAATCTACAACAACAATCTAGGGTTGATCGTAATAATCCAGTCCCTTTTTTTAAAGTCTTAATACCAATGCCGATTTTAAAAGTAGCAAAGTCGAATTCTGATTTTGCAATTGCGCCTTTGAACTTCCTAATCATCATCGTTTGAGCCCACAGTCGTCCACTGCTGGACAAACGCCTCCGTCATTGATCACCAGCGGGACGAATTAATATTCTGCATCCAATGTCTCAGTAGCCTTTTACTCTTTTTACCTTGAATTTGTGTAATCGGCTACTGATAAACTTTCAACAAATTTATGAGGTCGCGAAATTGATCGAATCGAGATTAACGAGTTTGTTTCTATATATAACCGGTATAATATATATAATCAATAATTTAATCCTGTTTTTATCAGTATAGGTACTTAATAATTGTTGTATTCTTAATATGTGCGTGCATATGCGTTTGTCTGCGGAGTGTGTGTGCAGATAGTGTGATAGTGGGGTAATTAATAGGATACTTATTTTTGTAATTATTTAGCTTGAAATAAGTAGCTGTAGTATTATTTGTTTAAGTATAAAATTGATGTTTGACTCCTGTCAAACTTATTCGTCAATAAAAGTTATCTGGCTATTGAAAAGCCGGCACTAAGACGTTTTTTTTCCCACATAAATTGCTCTAATCCTATGGTAAGTAGCCAAAGCACTTGTGGTATATAAATCAGAAACAACGACGGTACCACAACACCCAGACCCGAGACAATATAGAAAAGTATATATTTTTCTACATTCAAGAATAGCCGAGGATCGGGCGCAGTGGCGTGCATTGGGAGAGGCCTATGTCCAGCTGTGGACTAACGTTGGCTGTTATGATGATAATGATTATTATTATTATTCTCTGATTGTATTTTGTTAGATGTAAATTCGGTACTATTACTTAGGTCATTATATAAATGTTTATAACAAATATACATTGTCATATATTTAAGTATAATGACAAAGCCGGATTGTATTTGTTATTGAGGACCTTATTAAAATTTCACATGTGAATGTGTTTCACAATAAAGCTATTTATTGCTTATAGTTAAAGTCAGTGCAGTATTCTTAGTGGGTTTTGCAGGTTTTAGTCGAGAAATTGTTGTTCTCTTGCAATGGAATAAGTAAGATTTATGTTCTGATAAAGAGAAATGAAAAAACCGTAGAAGAAAGATTTTCAGAATACTTGAACTTAACGGTAAGTCATTTGAAATAATTTCGTCTGAATTAAAAAAAAAGTAGTGCAGTGAATGACACCTGGCATTATTAAGTCCACTTTTTACATTTTATTTAATAGCGCAAGGCTTATAATCGTGTTTGGCCGTTAACGCATATACAAATTAATAAAATAATGTACTTATTTGAATTTTAGGCTTTCCAAAGAATTAGAGATAAAGACCCAGCTTTGTTGGAAAAAGTTGTACCGATGTGCGGTAATTTAGAAGAAAACAATCTTGGTATATGCGAAAACGACATTAAAATACTTCAAGAGGAGGTAACTATAAAATTACACTTAACACGATTAAACGAACGCGTAATGTCACAGTCATTTAATTTGGTCCCAGATTCGATTCCCGGTTCGGGCCAATTTAGAAAACGATAATTTCTAGATTGGCTTGGATCTAAGTGTGCTGGGAGATGCTCTTGGTAAAAATCATTTTCGGGTACCTCGTAACAGAAAGTGTTGTCTGTCTGGCGTATAGTATTAAGTACATATATTTGGTCTTCTCACCGTCTTTCCTTCTCCATTTTATCCTCTTTCAGAAGGTTGTCAAAAAGGCATCACTTTTAGAAATGAAAACGGCCAAAATTAAGGAGCTGTAAACGTTTTTTCTATTTAATAAAATATATTTTATTTAAAATTCGTTTTTTTGTGTGAGCTGTAACCTATCTTCAATAGACATTTCTTTAACACAAGCAGTAATTAATTACCGACCGATTAAGTAAGTAATAACTCGTACACTCAGCCGGTTTTTAATGTTTTATCATTGCAGGTGTCCGTGGTATTCCATTCGGCGGCAAATCTGTTATTCAATATGAGCTTGGCCGCCGCGGTCAATGTTAATACAAGACCCACTCAACAACTGATAGCCCTTTGCAAACGAATGCGGAATATTGCAGTAAGTTTACTCTATAAGTAGGTTTTTATGGTCAACAACGAAATGTTCAGCTTTTTTTTTTTTTTGAGTTACGGTACCCTAAAATATTTGCGTGAAGCTGTAGAAATGTCCACGCCATAATGGTAAAAAACCTTTTGATGCCCCGGGACTCTCACCCTTTTTATTTCTGATTTGCAGGTTTTTGTTTATGTATCTACTGCGTATAGCAATGCCAACAGGCAAGTGATTGATGAAAAAGTATACAAAACTGGTGTTTCGTTGGAAACAATTTATAACTCACTGGAAGCTAATGATACCAAAGGATTATTATATACATTATTAGGTGAATTGTGTGTTTTGATTTTAACTAAAACTTGAACTTAAATTCATGTAGAAATAACTTAAAAAAATATATTAATTTTCAGATGGAAGACCAAATACGTATACATATTCGAAAGCTCTCACAGAAGAATTAATAGAAAAAGAACTTTATGAAATACCAGCAGTCATCGTTCGTCCCTCTATAAGTATTTACTTATTTTGATGTTAACTTTCTTTCGGTCCAATATTTGGATGACCTTTCACACTTGCGCGAAACAAACGTCTTGTGGTTGGTTTTCTGCACTTGAACCTGCAAAAGATGGTCCTCTCACCAATTAGTACCTTCTTTTACAGTAGGATCATCGATGAAAGAGCCTATTCCGGGTTGGGTATACGGCTGGAATGGGTTGAATCGTATTATTGCAGCTGCATGTAGAGGCTTCTTCGTGATCTGGCATGGAACGCCCTCTGTTGTTTTGGATGTCATCCCAGTAGATCAAGTAGCAAATCTCCTTATTGCAGTGGCTTGGGAAACGCATGAAAGCAGGTAACTTACATGATATACCAACTTGTAAGTTTACTTCTGTAACAATTAGTTTTTGAGTTATTAATTAGTAATTACTTAATAATATTTACCAAGATTGGTGTCAAAATTTGGCTAATATCTTGCAATTATTCTGTGTGTATCTAAAATAAGAGCACTATTGGTCATTCGGTTTCGATTTCCGGTCGGGTCAATGTAGAAAATGAACTTTTCCATATTATCTAGGGTCTAGGAGTTGTGGACGCCGACACCGACGTTGTTTCTGATTTCTATAATACACGTGCTTTAGCTACTTACAATCCAAGGAGTTGGAAAAATATTTAAAAATACAAAATGTAAACCTAAATGTCATTCAATTTTATTTGTTTAAGTCAGATTATACCATGATTTATTTGAAAATGTCCCTCACTAAATATCGCGGCCTGTACTAGACGACCCCTCTTAATCTTGCCAATTTTAACTACCATTCTACCTAACTCGCTTAATTTTCCTGTTACAGGTTAACAGGTGACCATGGAGTAAAAGTATTTAACTATTGTTCTGGCCTACGAAACCCGATTGAATTGGACTACATGATCAATGTTTGTATTAAACACAGAAAATATTTCGGAAGTAAGTTTATAAATCGATTCAAGGTATCATCATCATCATCATTTCAGCCACAGGAAGTCCACTACTAAACATAGCCTCCTCCCTAAATCCTCGTGAATCTTGGAAATCACCTAAAAGATATCCACTTGTCATAACTTATAGAATTGTAGGTCAAATACACATTCACATTTTTGTTAAAATATCTCAAAGTTAAAATAACCTCTTATAATATACGGGCATGAGATAGCTATCTAATCTTTTTTTAAATAAACTGTTAAAAACCATTTTTCATCAGTCCAGACAAAATAGAGTATCTAAAGATTTCTTTTAGGCCAAATTTATTTGACATAATTGTATATTTCAGGTGAACTTACTTCTTTTCCACGATTCAGACTTGTAAAAAATTACGTCATGTACACAGTTTGGTTATTTTTCTACCATATGATACCAGCATTTATTTTGGATGTTATATACTGGGTCACTGGAAGAAAACGCATGTAAGTAAACAATATTATTTTCAACATTTACACCAAATGTATCTCCAAACTAAGCGTTTACTGTGGTTATGTATACATACTTAAATGGACATACATTGTGTATCTTGGACTCGACCGACTCCACTAAATACTTATTTGGTGTGGATAGAAAACACTATTATTTACTTTTTTGTTACAATGCCAGCAGCTGAGTGAATTCAGTAAGATTGGGTTTTGTTGTCTTAAACATCTCATAAGGCGCTAATTTTCCATATTGCGGTACACCTCCAATAACCCATATCGAAACAAAAAGCTCACGCTAATATTGTAACAAGTGGTATATTTCTAGTTTATTAGTCAAGCAATATTTAAAATAATTTTAGCTCAAACAAATACGTAATATCAAAATTATCTTGATCGATGTAACGCAAAATTGAGTGTTATTACACTCATTAAAGAAAGCCAAGTTGCAAAAAAACAACACGACCAAATTTCAAGAAATAAATCTGGGACTATTTCGCAAGTATTTCTTTTCGATCAAATAGCTATTAGCTAAATTAGTAAAGTTACTGACGTATTAATAACTTATATTTTTAACGAACTTCACAAAAGGAAAAAATAATAATTCTCTAAACGTTTTTGGACAACAAGGTGAACAAGCGACCTGGTAAAGGTCGCAAGAAGTCGCTAGATGCAGGCCGCTTTCAACTGGCCAATCTGGAAGTCAATGGGGGAGGCCTATGTTTAGCAGTGGACGTCCTATGGCTGAAATAATGATGATAAATGATAAAATGTTTTTGTATATGTTACACGAAGTCTCTTCGGCGTTAGAAAACTGATTTAGCTAATAGCTTTATGATCGAAAAGAAATAGTCCCATATTTATTTCATGGAATTTAGTCATCACACAGAATCGCTTAATTGAGAAAATTCATATCAAAAACCGTCTGTACCATAAGTCCTTATTTTATAAACAACATTCCATACCTTAACACTAAATTCACCTACGAAATATCCATCAAGTATTGTTCGATTAGTAAACTGTAGAGACTAATTTTAATGTCAAATTTTTCATTATACTCCTTCATGGTAGTTAGAATTTATTAAATTTCGAATGCAGGGATCAATTTTATTTTAAGTATTCATTTGATTCTCTTTTAATAATAATAAATATTTATTACCTACATAACATTAAGTAATAAATTATTTTCACAATCACACATACTCGTATTACCTAGCCGCAAATTTAAAAAAGCTTGTATTATGGCGACTAGATAACGGATAAACATACCTAAATACGTTTATAAACATCCATGACCGAGGTACCTACATACAATTACTGCTCGTGCTCATTACTGAAACATTTGCCCCTTGCGGAATTCGAACTTGCAACCTGGCTTTGTGGTCCAGAGCGCGAACTATTACACCAGACGGTCGTCGGCACTAACACTACATTGTATAGAACACTATGAAAATCAAACATACGAAGTTTGTTTGGATTATGAAGGTTCTAAGATTAAGTTAGAGAGAGTTAGTAATTTTAGTAAGTTTAATCTTAAAGGTAAAAACATTATTTAACTAATAGTAAACTACTCATTCGATTTAAATATTTCTTTGACAAATATTAATAATCATAAAAACCTTCCAGATGGATGTAGGCTGCTTTCAATCCCGAAAGATGTACGTTTCCTGAGAGATGTTAGGTAGAAGTCAATATGGATGGTAGTAAACGTAGACGACGGTACATGTTCAGCTATCAAAATATGTAGATTGTAAAATCAATAAAAATTGTATTTTTTTATTGTTTTCACCGTTTTTTTTTTCTGTATTCGACGCGGGAAAAGCGAATGTCACATATTCAAATACCTTTTTTAACACACTTGTTTCAGAATGATGAAGACACTTAAGAAGCATGTAAGACTCAACTTTTTCTTGAAATACTTTTCACTAAACCAATTTCTGCTCTTAGACACTAACGTCCGAGCACTTCTCAAAAAGATGGAGGACGCGGATCGAGAGATTTTTGATTTTGACATCACTAAAGTTCAGTGGGGGAACTACCTGCAAGACTATGTCTTAGGGATTTCAAAATACCATGAGTCTTGGAGTAAAAATATACTTCCCCCTTTGAAATCGAATATTTCATGATTGCGAAATGCGTGCGTGATTGTAAATGCCAAGAGAGAAGTGGGTTGCAGAGTTATGGTAAAAACATACAATTATATTGATTTGCAGTATCAAATAGTTTTTATGTTCTAAAATGGTTTTATTAATTTTAAAAAGTCGTAAAAATTAACCGTAGAAGAAATCTACATCGTGTCATGATGACCGTGAGCCAGAGATTGTCATTGCTCCTCTGTGTTATACAGAGAAAAGACAAATTGATCCACTGCATTGCAAAATGTTATTTATTAATAATATGAAGTTTTTCAATGTGAATAAGATCGCTTTTCAATATGAGACTCAATTCCCGTCTCTAACGAGTATTATTTAGGTAGATGTTTATTATTTTTGTAGTAGGAATGCTTTGGAAAAGATAAACAAATAGGTATCTTGTAATTAATTTAGTTATTTAAATTTAGTTGCACTTTACCTTGTGGCAATTTAGTAAAGATATAACGGGACTTTGTTGGTGTAATTGATTGAAATTGTAATTTGCATGTTTGCCACCTATGGTGTTGGAAGACATAACATGTTAGCTTAATTTCTAATGATTGAATCGACCTCTTATAGCAGTAATATATCATGTTTGTATGTAAATAAATTTTTGGATTTTATTATTTATTTAATTCTTATACCTTATCTAGTTTATAAAAATTCTAACACGTTTTTAAGAAATAAAATTGTATCAGTTTATTTTATTGCTTTTTTAATGTCATTTAAAATGTATGTAGGAAATCTGATAAGAATGCAGATGTGACACATTTTAAACCTCTATTAATCAGTTCAATCGAGATTTTTTTGCTATATCACTGCACCATTGAAAATCGGTTTTCCCCGGCCTTTGACGTTTGTTCCGTATGCACTTCTTCTTCGTCTATGATATCTTCATCATACCCTGATAACCGTTTTACGACCTCGTTAGCGACATTTGAATTCTGAATGGTAAGCTAATCTTACGATTATTATGTAAAAAATAAGACGAATGATTGTATTGTTTTCGATTAAACTTTTGTACGTCTAACGTTTTAAAAAAAAATGAATGGAATATCTTTGCCTAACACCCCCAAATAACAGATTCTATATTGTACTTAGTTTCTATGTTATAGACTTAAAATATCATTCAGCATGACTTTTCTCTGATGTGTGAACTTCAGCAGGTATTTTTACACAGCTATATTAACCAATACGAGTATAATCAATAGCTATTCTCTTAAACCGTCTATCTATTTTGTCCGGTTTGTGTCCGTTCTATACCAGAGTAAGGCAAAGAGTAAACTTCTTTCCATAATTTTACTAATGCTCGTAACATACATACATATATTAATTACACTGTTGTCGTCCTCCATTGTGTGTTCCACCTCATCAGAAGAACAAATGAAAGTCAGTAAATTATGTTTCTGACATAAAGTTATTTCTCTAAATATTATCAAGCAATGCTATCCAAAAACTTCGTTCCACTTCACTACGCTGGCTGAAGTTAGACAAATTTGCCAGCGCACGTCTGCGCGTTGTCACGTCCCAGGATAGTCAGAAATCTGGATTTACGCAAAAGTACTGGATAAATTTTGATAGGTTTAATATATGTACCTAATATTATGTAGACAACATTTTACCGGTTCCAGTTAACCAAGGATCATCATCATTTTAGCCATAAGATGTCCACTGCTGAACATATGCCTCCCCCAATTACACTTATAGGATATAATTAAAAATTTTAAAACACAAACAGTGTATATTACTTTATTGATTACCTACCCTGAGTGGTATATACTCTTAACTATTTGAATTTTCCTGGTAAAACTTTCAAACAATTCTACGGTCTTAGTAATTTTCACAACGGCCTGATTTAGCAGAACATCTCGCAACATACATAAGCTTGATGTTAAGCGATCCAAAAGCTCACCGCAAACTGCTACACATAGGCAAGCAATTTGCTGACGAGATTAATTAAATTGTTACTATCATAGCTAAATAGGAGTAACGTTCCGGTTGCATTCATCACGTTGGAAGCAATGTTACTGGTAAATGAAATGATTAAATGGTTTTACATCAGGCACTAACATGAGCATACAAAATTATACTTTCAAAATTTGAAAGTAATGGCAAGGTACTAAATAGACGTTGTTAAAAAAGCACTGGTCGATTTTTAGAGGATGGTTCAAAATCAATTCTAGAATTAAGGAAAAATATATTTATTTATTTACTCAGAAACGATAGCGTAGGATTAATAATTTTGATGGGATTCTTTTTAAAAAAAAAATCTAAATAAATATTACTAAATAATTGGACAACAGATTGTTTTTGAACGATCTCTTTAATATAAACTCGAATCTGAACCACCTCCTAAAGTTTGGCTCGCACTTTTAATCATTTATCGTTTTATTGAAAAATATTTAAAAGGTAGGGTACAATTATACATGTCGATTCATGAACTCGTGTAATTTTTTAAAATATTTCTCTCTTCTTGTATACATCTGCTGAAAACCAATTTTTACATTAATGGAACCAACACCAAGATCGCGAAAGAAAAATCAAACGCTTCATACATTATTATCATAGACGAATTTCATTCGTCTCTATAATAATTATTGATGTAGATGATTATAATGTGTGATCAATGATATAGTATAGTATATAATTTAATAAATTCAATAAATTATTGAGTGTTGAGTATAGAATGGAAAAGATTTTCTAAAATTAAAATATTGATTTCATAGTTAAAGTCGTTGTAGATGATTTGCTAATTCAAATGACATTACATTATAGTCATCCTGTATTCTTAGAGTAGTTTGACCTATACCTGTTTTGTGGGACCTCATTGGTAATTAATAAGACCATGACACAATCTTAATAAAAACATTATGCAATAATAATATTGTTATTATTTAATCATGAAACATGCAGTTACTTTCACCACCTTTTTTTATTTAAGTTAATAAATATAGCCTAATTTGCTTGTTTTGAGTAGAGATGTCGTACTATCCTGCCGATTGCAATATTCGGCGGATACAAGATTTTAATGACAGTTTTAAATTGTATAGATAGATAGTTAGATACTCTTTATTGTACCCCATACAAAGAAGTTACAATTTGTGTTTACAGAAAGTTGCAAAATTTAGGTTGCAGGTGCACGGTTTGTACTTTTAGCGATAAAAAAGTACAAATTGTTTTTTTATTAAAGTAATTGAGATAAAAATAGATATTCTTGTACATCAATCAAACGTTGACAAGATTATACGGCTCATTTTTTCCAGCAAATATAATTATTATGATTTTTAAATTAAAGATTTTGTGGTTTTTAGTTGAGAAGATAAACAAACACTTTTTGTAAATCAAGGAGTAGGGATTGTTTTTTTATTTTATTTTATCTGTAAATAATAAACGTATAAACAAAATTAAGGGCTTTTTTTAGCATGTTAACAGTCCTAAAATCTTTCGTAAGGTCGTAATTAGGCGCTGGAAATATTAGGTTTCGCACTGAAAATGTTAAATGGCCCTTAACATCAACCCTGTTTCTGGCATGTCTTTTATTTTTGGGATACACAGTATGTATATAACATGGAGCTCATACCCCATAGAGTAGAAATGTCATATGATTTGTTCGACAAAATTTTCCGCCATTTTTTAATCTGTATCTGTGCTGTTTTTGTATATGTCTGTCTGTCTGTCAACACAGAAGCTGTCATTTCATACTAAATGTAAGTGAAAAATCACTTACTAGTTTCGGAGAAAGATGGTTTTTATTGCTGCTCTATAGGGTATGTACTCGATGGTATATTATTATGTTTATGGTTAAATCTAAATAGTCATAGATAGTCATAGTCATGTGTCTTCCAGTCCGTGCTTGCCACCCGTTACACATCCACATCCATTACATCACATTGATTAATTAGTGTTTTAAAATTAACAAAATGTTGATTATCTAACACCCTAAAAAGAAAAAGCAGCTCTTAAATACATAATATTACTGTGTAATGTAGACATAAAGGTATATTACCTTCCTGATAAGTATATAATGCCTGAAAAAATTAGCACAGCCAGGATCTTACTATTGTTTCACCTATATACTGTGCTGTCACCTTTTAAGATAATTATAGATATTTATTATATGACGCTACTTTTACAAAAAACAGTGTAGATTAAAAGATTACGATATTAATCTATAATGTCATAAAAGAGTTGTGGATTTTTTACATAAAATAGGTATGGATTTTACGATTGCGCTTAGCATAATCACAATAAAAGTTATAAGCAAAAAATTCGTATCCGACAAATTACCACAACCGATCTAAATAAGCCATTTTTGCTAGTGGCACCAAATTTACTTATTTATTTTAACTTTAATGCACAAAATAAAATCGTACAAAAGGTGGACTTAATGCCATGTGACATTCTCCACCTGTCGACCATTAGGCTAAACAGATATGTTTTGTAGGCGGTGCGATATGACGTTACAAAAATGAACATAAGTATACAATCATAATAGCATAAACTACACACAGTATCAATTCAGATACAGAACCTATGCAGATAATGTACTCAAAAATAAATTAAATGCAATATCTACCTATTATGTTTATTAATTACACTACAAGATCCTAGTTTATTAGCTATCTTTCTTTTAAAGGGTAATTCTATTGGGCATTAAAAATTTTGAATGGACCTAAATCGAATTCCCAAAAAAAGATAATATTATCAGCTGATTGGCTAAAGTCAACTTGACTTTGAGAAGTATTTTTTTAGAGATAATGGTAATTATATAGAGAGTTATTTTGATCAGTAAAATAAGTCTTTTCTTACCTCACCTCATAATATAAAAACATGACGCAATTTATATAAATTTGCTAACAAAACTTTGTTATTATACTTAGAGCTAATATTTACAACCCCCACCACGTTTGTCGTTGGTATATCTGTCAGTACAGACATTAGCTTATAGATAGATAGATACTATTTATTGTACACGATACAAAAGAAACAAATCATAGGAAAAAAATACATTTAGAAAAGCACAATTTCTTATATTCGAATTAACACTATGAAATGACAATATAGGAATTAGGATACAGTTTTCAGTAGGTAAATAGATTCACAATGAGGCTTATTTTTTTGGTTTGTATACATCAATTAATAACTGCAGATAGGTACCTACTTAGACTCCGGGTTCGATCCCCGGTCGGGTCAATGTAGAAAAATAACTTTTCTATATTATCTCGGGTCTGAGTGTTGTGGTACCGTCGTTGTTTCTGATTTCTGTAACACAAGTGCTAAAGCTACTTAACATAGGATCAGAGCAATGTATGTAATATTGTCCAATATTTACTTACTTATTTATTTATTTAGACTTTCTTATTTTGTTTACAATAAAGGGTCTTATGGTTTATAATATAACTTATAATACTGCCTAATGCTTTATTATTACTAAGATTTCTCGTAACCTTGCAACTAAAACTCACTGTAGGTACATTAACTCTATGAATATGGGTTTATGGGCTCTTTTTGGATTTCTTCCGTCCCCATAAAAAATCATACACAAAGAATTGCCCAGTAAAGTAAAACAAATGCTCGACAATGACGTACACGAACAGTACACTTAGTTTAAAACTATTCATAGTTTTAAACAGTGGATACAAGTATTCACCTTTTGTGAAACTATCAGCACATCTGTAAAAAAAACAAAAATAAATATTTGAAAAAACTTCTACCAATAAAACAAATGTTATTATAAATAAAGCCCTAAACAGAGCATAAATATAGGATTGATACACATCGACACATTTTGGTTTGCCTAGTTTTGTGAAGAACCTGTAAAAGATAGCCACAGTACTGCTTACTTTACCACTAGGTACAAAATTTATGCAAACACAAATTGTATGAAAAGATACTTTAAGTAAAAAAAAAACTAACAGTTTATAGTGCCTACAATACTTACACATAAGTATACGCAGCGATGATGGTCATCATCAAACTTAACCCTGGTATCAGACTGGTCGGTCTCTTCCGCGGCACCAACACCAGGTCTAGCAGGGTAAATACCAGGGTCACGGTATGCATGCAGTGCTGGGTCCAGAAGGGCACCATGGCGTCTACCCCTGGAGGCGCCACTAACATGCGATCTTTACTCCAAAGCCGCCAAAAAAGGATATCTGCGAACTATAGTCAAGTTATTTAAATAAAACATGTAACTTAACATTCAGATTAAGTCACCAAATAATTTAATAAAGTATTTAAATGGATAATTAAAACTTTGTTTTGAAATGATAACGAATCATCAATCAATTGCGGGGTCTCCAAACACAGGTATCATACTTAAATAAAGACTCCAGCCACTTGTCGTGTACCTTTGTAAAAGATACTGAAAACATTTTCATTTTCATTTTGTTTTAATTTTTTTCAAATATAATTATGCATTGGGTCATTGTTGATTACATTAATTATAATATATTGTTATGACCACAGTAAACTGTGTAATAAAACAAAAAGCTTGTCATATTGTCGTGTAATCCTCTATCATGAACTGTGCCCTCAATTAAACATGATTTATTATTATAATGAAACTATTACGAAAAACAATAATGTTTCTATTTATACGGAATAGGTACAGATAAAATGTTTTACAATTAAAGTTACTAAATAAAATAAATACCTTGATGCAACAGTTTTTTGATTGAATCTTAAGACTCACTCTATATAAAAGAAAGAAATACAATAAGAAAGTTGACAGTTTTAAATTTTACAGTCTTTTTATTTATACTAATTTGATGATTAAAAACAAGGTTGGTATTAAAGTTCCATTAGGAACGTTTCTATGGCTTCTACTAAACCATTCAACGAATAAAATAAGCCCAATACTATTCATTTTGTCGTGTCCTATACATACTAAAGTGTTTTGTATCTTTTTTTAAACTAACTAAATAATAATTATTATTTCTTTGGAATAGATATTATATGAACCTAGATTACGGTATAGATTAGTTATACTTATTCTAAATCGATAATGGCTGTTAAGAAACAAAATCAAAATTTTCTGCCAGAATTTCTTCCAGATATTTTTCAGGTCGAGAATAGGTATCTGTAGTTTTATCGACATTTACTTACTGTGGTAGTAGGGAACAAGAAACTAGTGAATAAAGAGTATCTAATGCGACTAAGTTGCTTCACATGGCTCCACCCCGCCTCACGTCTAGTCTTCCTCCAATCGCAGTAAATACACACAGGGAGATACACCAAAGACGTCAACTAAAACAAATAAATTAATTGTTATTTTGTGTGTGCAAAAACTGTAATAACTGTATTATAGTCTGTATCATAAACTTCATTGTTCAAAGGAGTGACATTGTATAAATATTATTTTATTGCAAAGAAACGTGCTGATAAATTAGTTAAGAGGTTTTAAAATTTATAAAATCATTTATATGCATGACATAAAGTTGTTATTACACTGCCATAGAATAACAACCAGAATCTTTTAACCGGGAAGCTGATAATAATAAATTTGAACGTATGTTCTAGCATAGGTAATAACAAGTACCTACGTGGTTAGTCGTTGGTAAAATCGCAAGCGTTTGTTTGCTGTGCCTGCACTTATACTATTATTTACTAATGTTTTACTCACATTAAACCAACACGTTATAAGTTTCCATCTCACGTTCGCATACACCCACAGAGCTGGATCATCAGCCTTGGTAAAGTCAATAGACAACAACTTGGTTGCTATGAACACTAAATGCACAAACGCCAAACTATATACGCACAGTCGCACTCTTAACAACATCTCATTTGTCCAATATACTCTTTTATACGATATATTAAGTTTTCCATTCAACCAAAACTTCACTACGTCTTCCAATATCCACATTTTTTATATGTCCGGCACTTGTAAGATTCGTAATATGAATGACAGCAGATTGTCTGCCTACATTATATCGCGGCACAACTAAACTCGGCACGTCAAAGATTACTGCCGTGTATTGTTTGTATCTATAGCACAATATTTACTCGTACTTCTTTAACTGGCACCACTTATGCCTGCATAGCATAAAGACATTGAACTAATCGTACTGGAGCCGCTATAACTCTAAAGGTCTTGAATGATCAATGTGAACGTAAGGAAAAGCTAAACAAAAACGTTTATGTCAATGGCGCACTAAGATTTAAGCAGCATAAAGTCGGCTGACAAACAGATTTCTACAATAGTTTATAGTAATAATTAAAAATATAATGAAAGGTAATCATTTAAAAAACCATAAGCTTAAAGTTCTTATTAGGAACCATGATCTGCAGATGAGAAATATAATATGTATTTTGAAATATACACACTTGAACCGAGAATGGAACTCTAATTATTTTCCTTAGAATATTTTAGGAATTTTAAAAACCTACATTGATTTTTGATGCATGAACATTTAGAAAATCTTTGAATTTGGTTTATCTTGAATTAAAAATTTAGATTATAGTTCCATGGAATAAACTCTATTTCTGATACTATCTCGAACGTCCTCATTTGACTCGTAATCATCGCTGTAAACAATGCGTTATTAAAAGGACGCGAAACCCACTTCCTTAAACTAACTAACCGATGAGATTGAGAGAACACTACGATATACTTATACGGAGCAGTAAATATTTTACTGGGACTTCTGGGATCATCTTACTGGGATTTTAGTCTCGTACGAATAGTTTAATGCATTTGAATAACAACAAGAGAGCCCGTACTCTCTGTTACACAGTTATGCAAAACCCGTGTTTTGCATTCACACATATTATTTAGGTGAAGTTGAAAGAAGAACAATGTAAACAAAGCACTTTCATAAAATTTTCTTCAAATATGGTAAATAATGATTTGGATAGTTATGGTACTATTTCAGGATATTTATTATAAAATAATAATGTATTTAATTCCGTAAATAAAACGCGTTCTCTGCTAATAAATGTAAGTGAAAGTGTATGATGTGATGAGATGAGATGAGATGAGAGACAAGCATATTCAAAATAACCGTTTCTTTGTTAATATACATTTTTCTTGAATATTGACCGAACTTCATTAGACACATTCATCATCATTTCAGCCATAGGACGTCCACTGCTGAACATAGGCCTCCCCTTGACTTCCAGATTGGTCGGTTGGAAGCGGCCTGCATCCAGCGTCTTCCTGCAATCTTAACCACGTCTTCGGTCCATCTTGTAAAGATAATTATTATTAGACACTTATTTGACATATTATTATTTCATTTCATTTTACACACATTTCATTTCATCACATTATGATAAAAAGATATCTTGCTGTACATTACGAATTTCATTCACTTCACGACACACTACGAGTACTCGTAATTGTTCAAAGCCATTCTATATTGTCTCGGGTCTGGGTGTTGAGGTACTCTCGCTGTTTCTAATTTCTGTAACACGAGTGCTTTGGCTGCTTACTATAAGATCAGATCAAAATCAGAAAAAAGCAAAAAAAAACGTATATGTCAGTTCTGTAGGTTAGCAATGCTTGCCAATTTTATTGAGAGAAGAGTGTGCATGTTAGTACAATCAACTTAGAACATCAAAATTGAATAGTAAAATTTGAAATGCTCCATTTATTTTGTCTAGATTAAGAGGTGTAAGGTGTATAGAAATTGATGAAAAACAATCGCTGGATGCAGGCCGCTTCCAACCGGCCAATCTGGAAATCACTAGAGAGGCCTATGTTCAACAGTGGACGTCCTATGGCTGAAAATTAAAAGATGATGAACGATTACAAGCCTAAGCCTAAGCCTTAGTTAGTTAGTTAGTTAGTTTGTCTGGACTGTTTCCACACTTAGCCTCCTGATTAGGCCATTGTGCGTGCTACCTTTTCCTTCTTACTCCAACCAGCCTAGATCATCCCAGAAGGTCAGCAATCTTTTCAGATTTCTGCAGGCTTCCGGGAGAGATCATGGTGATTGGAAGATCTGCCACGCTCCTACATTCCATAAGCACGTGCTGTGGCATTTCTTCTGCCTCCATGCATCCTCTGCATGTGGGGCTGTCAGTCACACCAATATTAAATAGGTGCTTGTTTAGAGGATAGTGACCGGTTATAACTCCTATAACCTTGCGGATTTTGTCATTTTTTAGTCTGATGAGATTGCAGGTAAGCTTATTTGATGCTACCGGAACAGCATTTTTTGTTTGCCTGCATCCTTCACTGTTTCTCCATTTGTTAAATGCGTTTCTCTAGTTCTTTCGCGCAACCATGTTTTAATTTGTGCTTGAGGTAAGGGCAGTAGTGGTTCCGGTCCGTGAACTACTGCCCTCGATCCTCGTTTTGCCAGTTCGTCTGCTGCGTCATTACCCAGTGAGTCGCTGTGTCCTTTGATCCACTGCAGAGTTACTCTGTTCGCTTTCGCAATGGATTGGAGTGCGTTGTGGCATTCCAGTATGAGGATCGAAATTATTATATTGTTTTGTAGGGCTTGAAGCACGGATGCACTGTCTGAGATATTTTTTTATGTTAAGCTCTCGGACATCTCTGGCTGCAACCGCCTGTGCCGCTTTAGTGATACCAATGCATTTCGCTTGGAAGATTGTGTTCAACTTGTCTAAGGTAGTTGATATTCTTATGTTTAAGTCATAATAAAAGCTAAAGTAACTATTGGAAAAAACTGCTAAACTACACCTATCAGGACTCGGAGGATCTCCTCAAAATAATATTATAAATGGAATTAGTTTTATCCCTTCTTTGATACCTATCTAAATACCTATCTAAGTCACCATTGTTTTCATCTTTCTTTTATTGCCGCCAATCTCTAATGGGAATCGTGTTAAAGCTTCTCACAGGACAGGCATAGCCTAGTGTGAGAGGCTTTGTATTTTTCCCAAGCAAAATTTCGAAATATCTATGCAAACAAGTGATATAGGTACCTAAATGTAATTGCTTGTTGTAATTGTACTTTTTGGTAAATAAAGATTTATTTAATTATTTATTAGTTACAATGATTTCTCATGACAAAAGTTAATCGTGTTGATATGTGTATGTTAGTTTTATTATTTCAAAACTATCAATAATAAAATTATTGGTAGTTAGTACATGGTAATTATGGGTCATTATTTTTAATAATTACTGGTCAATGCGATAAACTTATCACTTTAACCCTGTGGATTATACCAATCAAGGTATCAATAAATCACCGATAATTATTAATAGGAAACACGTTGCAATATAAATACATTAGGTACAGACAACGGCAGGTCAACCTACCAAAAAAGTTAAAAGTCATTGACCTGATTTTCAACTTTACTTCCTTGGGGTCCCAACGCACTCTCTTTATATAAAGAGATTGCCAAAAGATTAGTTGACACCAGTGGGGACCCAAGGGCTGGCAGCTACCTCGCACAGCGACTAAGCATCGCAATCGAGGTAACGCTGCCAGCATCTTGGGTACCCTTCCACGAGGACCATTTTTATAATTCTCTATTTTCGTAGTTTTTATTTGTATATAGTATTTCATAGTTGTATATAGTATTTCATAGATGTATATATTATTTAAAATTAGTATAATTATTTTATAGAATTAATAATGTGTAATAATTGGTTGATAATGGTTTGTGAAATAATAAATACTTTAAGTCCAATTCGTAGAGATCAATATACATTGAGAAAATTTTACTTTTTGTGGTAGGTTTACGTACTGTTGTCTGTACATTATAGTGCAATAGTAGATAATTTTAATCGATTGATCGAATTTTTTGTCAATTCATATACATAGTTACATTTACTTACTCATGTATGTATAGTATTTTATAATCAATGCCCTTCAGTGAAGCGTGTTTATAGGGTTTTACCAAAACGTAAAGTAGGTACCTCTAGAAAAATATTTACTTTTTAGCGAACAGAGTGTTATTTTTACGTATAACTCAACACAGTATGTACCTACACACTCATGGTCAACGGTAGATAAATATTGAATTATTTATTCCTCCCAGAAATACTCAAGGATTTATGATTTATCAACGTGTAAAGTTACCGTGTAGATTTAAAAAAAAATAGTACAATATAATAATATTATAAGGACAGTTAGTATGTTTTTGAATATTTATGGCTCTGTAAACAGAGTTTCCTCATAAATTTTAACTCTAACCCGTACCTCTGGATAATACGGGATGAAATTTTAATAGTGTAAAATACTGAAGGGTTTGGATATACTTAAGATAACAAACAACTTTTCCTAAGAAACTAGTTATTTATCTTAACTTAAATTTGTTAGTGTACGAAACTATGTCTTAACAAAAACGCTGACGGCAAACGTACATTAACAAAATTTAAGTTCAGATAGGTAACGTGTCTTAGGAAAAGTTATTTGTTATCATGAGTGTTAACAAATTCCTTAAGTATTTTACGCTTATAAAACTTCACCTTATACATTATACCACCACGTCTTTAGCAATGAGAGAAATCATCGTAAGGTTACCTTCTCATTCAGTTAACACTAGAAGTGAAGCCACGATCAAAACGTCTGGTTCTCCTGCCCAAGGAACAGTTCAGATGCCAATCGGGATGACGACTTGGTAAAGAAAAAAAATTCTATTTAGTCCGTCAGTTAGATTATCAAAAATTAATGTTCTATTATTTTTTCTTTTGTCAATCAATTAAGAAATTACAAAGATAAAGCGCGCCAAAATTAGGGAGTGGTGACTAGTGACGTCACTTCTAAGTAAAAATTGTACCCGTCATCACTCCTATTCATGCGACATTTCAAATAAATATACCTCTGTAATATTTTGATTAAGTGAAAAATGAAAAAAATACGTTTCCAATACTTTGATAATCTACCCGATAGACAAATAAAAAAAAGTTAGTTGTCATCCCTATTGCTCTAAATTGCCCGCCTAGGTGTGCCGAATATAGAGTTGTGGTCAAAGCATACCCCGAGTAGACAGAAACGAAACAAAGCGGTATTAAAAGGATGAAAAAGTCTTACAATGCACCTTCATACAGTCTACAGAATTACATAACGGCTTTTAACTAGACTGATCAAATAAATTCATCATCACACTTACCTTGAGTCATACTGAGGATGATCTTATTATATCTACATTCAACTACCTACCTATATCAATCTTTTCTACGAAAACACAGATTTGTGTTTGCGGTAATAATATTTGTAGACGTATATCCTAGGCTTCATTTTACCATAAAAGCATGCCTAATCATCATGGGTATTACCTAAGACGCAGAACGTAAATTGCATCATCAAATTTTATTCTAATGTCTTTTGTAAATAAAGGCTTAGTAGATACTGCAAAAAAAACTTGTACAGATAAACTTAAATAACCAGACAATTCTTAACTTTACTTAGGTACTTTTAGGTACTTTTAGAACTGAGACGGCTCGAGTATCCTTTGTTTTGGCGTAACTCTTTTCAAAAGAAAGTTTGAATGAAAACACAACCAGGCTGAAAAGCATCAGTATAAAAAATAGAAGTTTTGTCTAAAAATTCTGTAGCTATGCCACTGCCTAGTGCTGACTAAGTAGCTACTATATTAATTATATTTCATTGTTTTTCAAGTTTCTTTTTATTCCTAAATCGTATTTTTAACTGAACAACAGTTTTAGCACATAAATAGCTATTAGTTTTTGAAACAATATTTAGTTTTTTCAGGCAACAAAGCCTTCTTTTCACAAAAGTGGTGTTTAGTCTATTGTTAATTAAACTAATGTTTAAATCAAAAGCATTCACATTCATCAAAAGGTACATAAAAGTTGGTCCATCTTAACATTCGTTTGTTTCTTTTCAAAGTTCGAACTGAACACTGAGATGTTACCAATGCAATTTAAAAAAAAAAAAAAAAACCCTAAGTAGAATTAAAATATTTTAGATAATTTAGCGATTTAAAAGTACCTACGTTTGTTCCACTTATGGCCAACTCTGCAAAAAAACATCTAATGGTTGAATAAAGAGCTTGTGTAAATTAAATCAGACAAATGAACGGAAGACGGTCTATTTCATTAATTTATGCCAACTTCTATGAAACGGACAATCAGCCTTTGTACATAATGTCATTAAACGCTATCTACATTACAATCAAAACATCAAATCATTCTTTTGCAAAAGTGTACGCGTTCAGCACGCGCTCATTACATGGTTGAGCGCAGTGTTAAACAACTAAATGCTTTAGCCTCGCATATAGATGGCGCCAGTGAGCGTATAAGTTTTAACTCATGTTTACTAACGAGTACGAGTAACCTGCCGCCTACAAACGCGACGTTATATTTTCATTCAACTGACTTCGTACAACCTGGAAAAGAATCCCATTTTGTCATTTTAAGTTTTTGTTAAGTAGGACAAACAATATAATATTGTGAGTGACGAATTTTGATAATCCTCTTTTTGTTGGCTATCCATTCAAAAAATAAAAGACGCTGCTGCGTCTTACTTTTATTACTACTGCACTACTAGCCCAGTTTTATATTTTTTCATAATTATGTGAGTTAAACATTATATTTTGCAATAGTTTCCGATTCTACATAAATTTTTATTCATTTATTATTTGACAATAAACATGTTACAATATCATTACAACATTAATACAAAATTACTGCATCTGGATCTTAAAATAGGAACATCCTGTGCTACCAGATCCAGCTTTCTTCCAGTGAGAAAATCATCTTAATATATAATTCATGAATCAAAATTTTACTGCCTTTTTAAATAGGTTTATATTGTTGGTGACGTCTTAACAAATCGTCTGTACCTATTAGTTATTTCCGTCTTGAGCCTAATTAAATTAATAAAATTTTTACTTTTTCTAAAGCCTGTAAAAATGTCGTTATCTGTGATTTTCTGTTTGTTTAGTGACGTCACAAGTTAGTAGATAATTATCCATATAATAATTTACTAGAAGGGTTGTTTTAGTGTCAAAATATCTACACCGACCGATGCACACGAAAATCGTACAGTAGGAAGTTATTAAAGTGTACGTTTGCGGTCCGCGTTCACCTAAGAAATAGCTTTCGTACACTAACAAAATTAGTTGCGGTGAGTAACCAGTTTCTTGGGAAAAAATATGTTATCATAAGTGTATACAAACCCTATTTTACACTAAAAAAACACCCCATATACTTTACTTACTGTTCATACAGTTGTGCGTGCGAGTAGCGCGCACTTATCTTATGGAGTACTAATAATCTTATGACAGCACACAAATGGTCATAGCCTCGTTCAAATTAATCGGCGTTGTTTGTCAAATATTGTAAACAGTCTGGGCATGTTCTTTTACATAAATATCAGTGAGGTGACACGTAGAGGTCAATATCAATTGAGAAAATTTGACGCTTTGTGGTAGGTTGATGAGCTGTTGTCTGTACCTTGTAACACGGAAAGATGTTAATTCCTTACTGTAGTCCGTGTTTCTTTGCTTGTAGAATATTGTAAACATTTTTTACATTAAATAGAGCCAAAATAGTATCTACTATTTTGTAATAAATCATTTAACATGTAATCCTTTTTATTCTAACAGTTCGTTGAATGTTACTGGGAACGGATAAACACTGAAATGCGAATACTGTTAAATTACTGGAATTGGGCTTCTTGACAAGGTCGTCCATACATCCGGCTGCTACGCTGCGTTTTCCACTCGTTCATGGTCAGCACTCAAGAGCCTTTCTTCTTCAATGGTCGTTAGTTCTGTGAGCGATGTGGCCAGTCCATTGCCCCTTTACCTTCACAATTCGAACAGTTATTTCGTATCTACTTTACTTTCCTCATTTCGAAAAAAGTTAAATCATTAATAAAATGACAAAAAATAATAAAATAATTTTAACAAAGTTCTAATGTAAGTCCTAATGTATTAGGCACATTATACAAATTTCAATTTTATTGTACAAATAAAAAAGTGCAGGGTCAAGAGGTTTTCGAAGTTTTTCTAGTTCTATATTGATAAAAACTAAACACAACACGTATACGTATATATTGTTTTTCTTGACGACACTTGTTTTGCATTTTAATTATCTACAACACTGACCTGATTTTCAATGTCAGCTTTGTTCTGAGGACACCTATCACGCTGTCAGATTCCCATTACCCTAGGCGACGGGCACGGGCCACGATGTCAAATCTCCCTCTGCTCTACATTAAGAGCACTCTCGTATCTAATTAGAGATTAATTGAGTCACGGTGCGACGAAAAGCCCTTTGTCGGTTATACACAAGGACCCTCCAACTAAGTAAGCACCGAAACCACGAAATTCATAGTCTGCTCAACACTTTCAGACAACTTTTCAGAGGAAAATTAATTTTAATTTCAAATATCGAATGTTTTGGATGCGAACGTGATTGGATCGGAGGTGACAGGCCTCAGTTTGCCGCCACGCGCTGTCGGCGTTGCACGTACGATACGCAACGCCATGTTTCGCGCAGTGACAGATGGCTGGAAGCGGTATTGGTGGGGAACAGGTACGGAACAAGCAATCACAACTTCCTCAATAATAGCACCAAATTGTCAATGGCTATGTGAGAAACTTCACTCGCATAGCTCACGGTACTGACTGTACCTTGGATGCAGCGAGAAATTCGTTCGGAATTCTTTCGTAACGCTCAACTGCCGCAACCCTCGATTATGTTAGAAAAAGTAACGGTATCCGTCATTGTTGTTTTTTCTACTGCCGCTTCTGGGTTTAGTTGTTTTATCGTAGTTTAGGTTTGAATGGGAAAAGTGTACATTGAGCAAATGATGTCTGGTTCGAAGTGCGAGCCGCCACACAAGTTCAAAACTATTTACAGCTGCATTGCCTTGGTTCGTTCATCTTCGCGGACGGTCGGGAGATTTCGGCGCACGTGGGTAAGATACGGTTAGCTTGACAGGTGATAAGTCTTTGCCTTCCGGTGTCAACACACAAAAAATATATCTCGATAACGATAGCTTATCGAGATAATCTTCTTTACCAGACGCGAATCAATAGACTTGTGTTCGGATCTAAGGAGATAATTAAGAATAATTGATTGGCGCGCACTATAATTGACCTTCGGCGAAGGTAAAAGGCCAACCTAATTTCTTAACAGGTATTCAATGATTCACGATTCTTGAAATATTGAGTAAGCTTATGCGATTGTTGAATTGCTTTCTTTTTGCGTAATATTGCTTATTTGTTAAAGTGTGCCAAGAATCGGATAGATTCTAAAAAATGTGCTACAATAAAATATAAACCCGATGTCTAATGAATTGCATTAAAATTGGAATTTTGTTAAAGAAAAAGGGGCGACATTTCCGCGACTTCAATCTTTTAAAATAATAATCTTTTTCTAGGCTTATCTTAGAAAATACAAATATTTTACCTATGTTCTTATAAATGATCGTGTCAGAGTTTTCAATAGCTTTTGGGATCGTGTCTTTACCTGGCTCGAGCAAGGCTAATTACTAGCGTTGAAAATGGCGAAATATACATTTTGTTTCTTTCAAAACTTTGTATTTTTCCTATAAAATACATATACTTTTCGATAAAACAAATTCAAGGTTTGTCTGAAAAATACAGTCATACATGAACAATACTCTGTGATACTGTGTATTTTCATATTTGACAATCAAAGGGCAAATTTTTGCTTATTAATATTAGTACACTACACTACAACACACTACTGATTGTAATATTTGTAATGTACTACTTACTTTACGTAATCAAATTAATATCTCAGCTCAGAATAATGCGAAAATACAGCGTAAAATACATAATACATACATACGAAACACGCCAATATGCGAAAGATTCCACCAACGCGACGGCAAGCTAGTAAAGTGTCTGTATTTTATTTTAAAATACAGGGGTCGTTTGAAAGATACGTGTATTTTACATGTCATTTTCAACGCTTCTAATTAGAAGCCTTACTTACCTTACCTTAATTACCTTACCTTCGATTCTATCCAGAACGACGATACGTTTTTCAACGCCATACTATAGCCATAATACCGCAACTGAGCTAGGATTTCCAATTTAATATGTCATCCACTCCGGATGTTTTGCCACTTTTAGATGTTTTTATTGCACCAATTTTATTATCTTCAAGCAATGTTGGTAAACATAAAGGCGGTTTCGGGTCTTAGACACCTGTTGCTTTAGGGGATTTCCTGATGCGGAAAGGGGATTTAACATTGAAGAGGAGCTGAATAGCTATTTGGTATGCCATAACCTGACTTGCAGTTGTTGCTAGAGGCTTATAGATAGCACGCTATTCTATTGCAGTGTGTATTTCTTTGTTTAAAACGATTTAACCATTTTTAAGCAATAATTCTTTCCTTAATTCTAATAATTCTTTCCCTACTGTTGCTGTGTCCCCATCTATTAAACCTAATGATAAATGGCGGCTCTTGTCACCAAAAACGCAAAAAATGTTTAACAGACACTTTTGTGTTACTATACTTTGGTTTAGTACTTTTTCTTGTACGTACATGTACAACAACATGTTATAACCAAAATATTATGTTTATTGCTTTTCAAAATACTCTCCTTTACATTTTAAACATTTTTTCACGCGATCGAACCATTTTTTAAAACAGGAGGACCACAGATCTGAAGGCATGTTTTCTACTTGCTGATTGAACGCTATCACTGCCTCTTCGGAGTTGGTAAAAGTAAAACCTCTCATCAAATCTTTGATTTTGGGGAAAATACAGAAATCACAGGGTGCAAGGTCGGGGCTATGCGCAGGATGGGTGACGAGTTGTACTTTTTCGGAAGCTAAAAATGACTTGTTTTGTTGGCCGTGTGTGAAGAAGCGTTGTCATGATGTAGGAGAACGCGGCTTTTGGGTCGTCTTTCGCGAACTTTTTCTAACACCCTGGGTAAACAAATGGTAGAATACCATTCGGCATTAACACTCTTTTGATCTTCAAGTAGAATTGTACAGATGGGACCCGTAGTTGAGAAAAAAAACGCGATCATTTTTTTACCAACGTTTCTCGCCTGCCTCGCTTTTGTTGGCCTGTTCTCATTTTCAAACACCCATTCACAAGATTGCTGTTTTTTTTTTCGGGTTCAAAATAATAAATGACAATGTCATAAACAGCATTAGAATGTCCGTGGTCGTACTTCAGTAGCATCTGTGAGCACCATTCCACGCGAGCCCGCATCTGCTCCGCTGTCAGTTCATGAGGGATCCTACGACAGTAAAGTTTCCGAACTTTCAATTCTTCGTGTAAAATTTTCTGAATTTGGCTCATACCAATCCCCAATAGTCCTCGAATCGTCTCATAGGTAATCCGCGAGTTTTCTTCAATTAGCCGCTTAACAGTACACACATTATTTTCGTTGACGGCAGTTAAAGGCCGCCCTTCATAAAATTCGTCATGTAAAGAAACTCGACCTCTCTCAAATTCAGCAAACCATCGCCTCACGGTGCACAAACAAGGTGTTTCTCTCCCAAAAGCATTTTGAAGACGAGCAGCACAGTCTTGCGGAGAGAGTGAACTTTTAAAATCATAAAAAATCATCGCTCTCAAATCTTTTTGACTTAATTCCATTTTCGTTGCTTTGATGTGTGATAAAAAACAATTGACAAATCATTTCCCGCCAATTGTTTTTTTTATTACTAAGAAGGTTGCAACGTTTTAAAAAATATAACATTCGAAACTCAAATAGTTCCGATTAGCTAGAAGTGCAAAACTTTTAGTGTGCCCCATGTATATAAATAAACATACGAAGTATAATTAAGGGACCCAAAGCTCCAAACGATATCGATAAAAGGCTAACTGATCATAGTATCATTCACCAAATTAAACCGAGTTTTAGAAGATAGTTATTCTACGTCACAATAAAAGGATTTATGACAGTGTGTCTTGTGAAAACAATGTTTGAATTGATGGCACATCAATAATATCTATCGACAGATATAAATACCAATAATACTCCGAAAAATGTTTGTATTTAGTATTGAGAGTACAGTATGTACTATATGTACACATATGCATAGGTAAGTTTTTGGAGTTTCGTAGTAAACAAAGAACCCGTTTAGTTTCGTCATGAGCATACGTCTGTAAATCACAATCAATATCTCACAACCATATTAAAAGTTAAAATATATATATATATATTGTAGTCAATAACGGAACAAAAAAAACAAATAGAACTTCATAAAATGAGTGATTACTTTTTGGGTCAATACTTCAAAACCCTTTTTATGCTTATAACTAATTTAAAAACTACTAATTTTTAAACATGTTTCATTGATTTACTAAATTTTCCGGAAATAAGTCTTGATTATCATTAATTATTATATTTATTATCATTATTTTGTAAAATAGCTTTTGAAAAAAGATACGACCTATTTATTTCAATTGTATATCAAAAACAATTAATAAGACTAGCATCATAACTTGTAAGACTATTAAAACTACGCTATGAAATGCATACCCTGATACATTTATATGCCTGCATACTAAACACATTTGACTCTAACCACCACGCATCGATACATCTGTATTTTTTTTTATGTAATGATGATATTTTTTAGTGTATGATGTTATCGGCAACATGTAAAATCCGTAGCCATTCTCTAATTGCCAAAAATGCTACGGTAATATTATATGGATTATCATTTGTTATATATTTTTCTTAGAGATTATATACAATACCGAATACACACCTAGAAAAGTGTTTAATCATCATTCGCTTGCCCTGTTTCCAGGTCATCAGGGGTCGGTACAGTAGGTTTTCTCTTCAATGCAATCCGGTCACTCGTCATCGAGTTATTTACTCTCTTCTCAGTCATATCGCTCCTCACACAATCCATCCATCTCTCCTTAGGTCGTCCTTTACCTCTCCACCCATCAATACTCATACACATCACTCTCCTCGTTACGTGCTCCTCTTCCCTTCACATCACATGTCCGTACCAAGACAAACGGTTTCCTTTCATCTTTTCTGCTACAGGTGCCACTTTCATACTTTCTCTACTATATTCATTCCTTATCTTGTCCATTCTCGTCACCCCACACATCCACCTTAACATTCTCATTTCTGCTGCATGCAATCGCTTCGTTCGCCACTTTTTTACGTTACTCTCTTCTCAGTCATATCGCTCCTCACACAATCCATCCATCTCTCCTTAGGTCGTCCTTTACCTCTCCACCCATCAATACTCATACACATCACTCTCCTCGTTACGTGCTCCTCTTCCCTTCACATCACATGTCCGTACCAAGACAAACGGTTTCCTTTCATCTTTTCTGCTACAGGTGCCACTTTCATACTTTCTCTACTATATTCATTCCTTATCTTGTCCATTCTCGTCACCCCACACATCCACCTTAACATTCTCATTTCTGCTGCATGCAATCGCTTCGTTCGCCAATCACTGTAACATGTACATGTGTTATAGTAAACGTAGTTTGTTTCTATCACATAACACTAATTGTTTGTACACTTCACCTGATCCCACAATAGCAATCTATACAATTCATAGACATAGCATACATTACCTAGGCAGAGTATGTAATGGTTTAAGAAAAATACAATTATTTATACATTGCCTAGAAGTCGTCGTATTGTTATGATTAGGTATTCTATAGAATGCCTTAGGTAATTATAACTTTAAGAAAGTAAAGGTAGCAAGAAATTACTTTCTATCGACAGTAATATTTTATCGATTAAACAGGGTTTAAACGTTAGGTGGGATAACGATTATTTCATCAATTTAAATATAATGAAAAACTTAAAAGTAATATAGAATTTGCATCGCTTAGTACATAAAATTATACACTTTGTAACTCTAAATACGTAAAACCATTTAGGGGCTGATTCTGGTGCTCAAAAAAAACAACTTTTTGTTTGGAACCAACAGTGAAATCTTTAAAAAAAACTTCATATTCATACTTAATATCCAATCAGCTGTTACGGTTTGTATGGGGAAACGATTTTTATGTTTTTGCAATCGATAATTGAAAACCAAAAAAGCACTTCTCTATACAAGCTTTTAGATCAGCTGTCATGATTAAACATAAAATAAAAATCGTTTCTATTTATTTATTTACACATTTAGGTATAACTACTATTTTTTCTCTATAGTACAAGCAATGCTTATTTTTGGAGCTAGATATTTGCCGTAATTTAAGATTTAAGATTCATTTATTTCACATTTCTTAATTGGTGCCCATAGGGAAAATTGTTATGATTGTAAGCCACAGAATAAACTTTTAGTCTTTTGTTACACTCTTTGAACTTCGATCGAGTAGTCTACTGGTATCTCCTTGTATATCACAAGCAGTTATGTAAGTGCTAATAAGTGTGACATGTCATTGTCTGCATTTAAGTGCATGCGATGTGTACAAAACATAACTATATTACTTATTACAATTTGCTACAAACGACGCGTTTGTTACGCGCGTATAATGGGCTAGTTTCCTGGGTCAAAAAATGATTATTCTATTTAGTCTGTCAGTTAGATTATCAAAAAATATTGGACCCATATTTTGTCTTTTGTCAATCAAACAAAAAATGACGAAGATAAAGCGCATCAAAGTGAGCACGTACCGTCACGTCTTGCTAAAAAGTGTCGCAAGGCGTGACGTTACGCGGAACTTTAAGGGGCTATATCTTCATTATTTTTTGTTTGATTCAGAAAAGAAAAAATACGTGCCCAATATTTTCTGTTAATCCACGGACTAATTAGATTTTTTAGGAAACTAGCCAATTGCGGTCACTGGTACAGATTATAGGGTTTTGCTAATAGAAACCCTAAACTAAATAACATATTTGATAGACATGTAAACTTAAAAATTAGAACAAATCATGCAAATTATATTTTTATTGTTTGCAGCTTTTATTGTATGTAAGTTAGTGTACAAACTTGTGTGTATGTGAATGTGTGTTAGGTACTTACTTAATTAAAACATAACATAATGATCACATTTAATCAAGTTACATAATAATGATAACGCAATTGTATTTTTTATGCAAATTAAAAAATACAATAATAACAAAATAATACTATTAGTAGCAAAATAGCCGATAGTCAAAAATGTACGTTTGCTAAACTCAAATAAACTACCTGCTTTGGTTAAGTACATTTGTTGTATACTTAAATCAGTCAGTTATGTCACGTAAGTAGGTACAATTTCTAGGATACATTTACTATAGAGATTATATTATATATGTAACTACATAATATACTGAACTCTAAAGCAAAGCAATGTTGAGTGATTGGTTTGCGTTCGTGCACTTTCATTGACACGATGAGTATATCACTTTGATGGTCCTATTGCGGTCACTCAGGCCCATTGAAACCAATTAATTGCTGAATTCCAATGGCGACATACACTCTCTGATGTATCCGATAATGTATCGATTGGATACATCAAACAGTGGTTCTTTAAAACAAATGATAATAAGGATTTGCACATATCAATCGATATTAATACAATTTTAATCAGGTGTACATGTAAAAAGTCACATTAAGCATTCTACACTACTTTTACCTTTTCTCTTTAGTGATTCTCTACCTGAAGGTTATTAGAAATCGCTTTTCGCGATAAGATCGCCTAAACTGTGCATCTTACTGTGAACAAACTTTAGCTATCTTGAGTGGGTATCTATCTACAGATAAATAATTATTCCCGCAGACTCAATAATTAGTTAATTAGGTAAATACTTGTACTTAATAATACATACTTCTAACAATCACCAATTATCTTGTACTATGGCAGCTAAATAACTGACAAACATACTTAAATACATTTATAAACAACCATGACTTAGGTACAAATGCTCATCACATAAACATTTGTCCCTTGCGGGATTCGAACCCGCAATCGCCTGTCTTGTAGTCCGGAGCGCGAACCACTAGTCACTAGACCAAATGGTAGAATGGTAATTATCAAAATATAAACAAATGTACATTCTAATTTTACTACAATGTAATCTTATTTTATCGTAACTACAGTAGAATTATTAAAACAATAGAATAGAAAAAGTTTAGATAGAGATTTTCCATACGCAAACATATTTAATTTGTCTAGAAATATATTTATACAGCGTATCCCTAGGGAACTGAAAAGCAGATTGCCTAGATAACAAATTGACTAAATTCAGCTAACTATGAGCTCTAAAAACAGTATTACTTCAAAATGTGTTTTTTCTATAGTTTGACGTGATTAATTTATTTGTTATATATTTTTTTAATAAAATAATATGAGGTGATACATTCACTTATACCAGAACAATAATATTAATACCCAATGAATATTATAACTTGTAGTTTAAACAATATACAACCTTAATCCTCATATCCTAGTTTTCATTTTCCACATTATATGTATGTAGAGATACTACAAACTTTCATTTAACGTAAATGTTTCGGACACTCCTTAAATCGTGTTAACAATTCAAAGGGCTATTGCTATTTATAATGACTGTTGAAAGACGTCTAAGATGAATTTTTAATTGTAAAATCCGGGTCAGACAGGCCCTTGTCTCTGTGAGGTCAGCCCGACACGCGGGAGCCACGGTTTATCAACCCACCAGTAGAACACACGAGAAGAGACTTTAACTGACTGAAATAGGAAATATCTCAAACAAAATGGTACGAGAATGTACACAATTCAAAAGTAATAACTTACTTTATTTTTACTGGGCATTTTAACTATTACAAGCATTTAAAAGCAATGTTACTTGTCCATTTTTTCGCGAAATTTTAATAGTTGTGTAGCAGTCACAGAGGCAGCGGCCTTTACCAAAAAGTTTCGCTTCCGAAAGAACTCGATAAATGTTGTTTTTTGAGATTTCAAAATCAGTTCTATAGGAAGTGGTGTTATAGACACTACTTATACTAAAAAAATTAAATCACATTCAAATACCTACTATATCAATGGTGTACAGAATCAATTGTTATTAGTATAAATACTTTTTGCTTATACTCATTAACAAACAACTTTGCCCAAGAAACTAATTGCCCTGGATGGGCAATTACTCAACTCTCAATTCAATTTTGTTAGTGTAAGTTTGCCGTCCGCGTTTTTGTTAAGCAAAATAGTTTCGTACACACATAGTAGTTTCTGGGCAAAGTGGTTTGTTATCATGAACCCTGTACCTAATAAAAAATATCCTATATAATTAATTACTCGTACTCGTACTTACTTTGATTTACATCGGACAAAGTAATATTTTGGTAAGAGTCAAACTATAGGTACTTATGCTAAGGATCTTAAAATATTTTCACTAACCTCGTTTTGTTTTTTAATAGATACATTTAAAAAAAACAATATTGCTTAGATTACCGTTTAGTTTTATGATTAGGACCTTACTTAGACCGTAGGACAAACAAACTCGATCAATGTGGGTACTGTGGCGGTCGCGACCGCGATAAGCTTTTAAATTTATTTTAGATAGTACTCAAGTTAGTATATAGGCAATAAATATAACTAAAAACGTTTTAAACTTTAACTTATAGTAAATAAGGTACTGGAATATTATTTTTGTGGCCCCAGATTCAAATTCAAACTATTTAATCTCTAATACCTACTATTATTATTTTTATATTTATTTATTTAGTTTCGGGCCTATCTTTATTTTTCGGCATAAAGGGCGGTATCTTTTGATTGAGTTCACTTTAGAAGTTTGATTTTTTACGGCTCTCAGTTTTAGCAAACCTTGTTTGATTTAGCAAACCTTATTAAACATTTCATTTCATTTCAAACATTTCGTTTCATTTCATTAATTTTAATTTGATACTTCCAGGCGTTCTTATGAAAAATGATCTTGACTTTACGAACAACGAAGTGATCTTATGGGGTTCTGTTTAACTTTTTGAGGTACGGAACCTTATAAACACGCTAAGGTACTATTTAGCGTTCATAGTTCGAAGGCCCCTGATTGCGTAGATTGCGATCGCGACCGCAGATTGACCGCGTATAAGTTTGTCTGAAGTTGTATTCATTAACACGTCTACAAGCGGAACGGTGTGGTGTTCATGTAATTGCTTACTGTTGTATGCTCACCCACGCGTAGGTACCTACGTCATTGCAGAAAAACACTAAATACGGAATTCATGGTCAACTCGAATTTACGATTCTTTTATGATAGTCGTTTTTACTTCACGTCCTTTCCTTATACATCTTATATCACTAATAACGATTCTTAAGTTAGATCACTATGGTCTTATCCTACATATTCTCACTCGTATAAATAAAAAAACTATCCTCATTTCCTCCGTGTAATTAGGTCAAAAGCGTCTACATAGCACCTTCACGTCATCAAAGCAGCCTTGCACTGATAGGATAATGGCCCTCCCCACTTAACATGAGGGGTATGGCCTTGCCTAATTTGGGTCTTAAAAGGACATTTACATATGCCTCCCTGTATATAATAAAAACAAATACGCTTCAAATTGTAAGTAAGACGAAAGTGGCTTCGCGTGTCAACACTGATAATTCGCTGTATTATTTCAAATGTCTATGCAATTCAACCATTCATGAATAGCTTGAATACATACGAGTAATTTTGCATTGTTCTCATTCATTCCTGAAAAGTGGACTGCAGTCTGCAGTGAGAAACTATTCGTCATGTTACATTTGTTGAATATAGTCAAATCTTATTTAATTTTCTTAACTACTGCGTCAAATGCCATCATCCTAAATCCAAAGTTTGAAATTGAAATTCAAACTGGTAAGTTGGACCTACTATGCATTTATGGTGGATAAAATTCTTAGTTTAATCTTTAACTCGGCCAAAATCACGCAGTGAAATATTTGTTCGTTTACCTGACCTTATTCTTAGGGGTATATGTATACATATATATATATATATATATATATATATATATATATATGTATGTATGTATGTATATATACAGGATGGCCAGAAAAGTGACGTCCATAAATTTTTTTAGGTGCCTCGTGTTGAGAGGTATCTGAATCACCCCTATGTCTGTTCTACGATTTTTCGTAGTTTTCGAGTTACGATTTTTTCGGCTCGGCTCTTAACTATTTTTTTAGAAGTCTGTTTAATTTCATAATTCTTTGATTTAATAACTATTGTTTCAGGAATTTTACCGGACAGAAGCAACCGTTTAGAAGATATTTATTTGCGGTTCTACAATGGGTAAGTGCATAATACAAGGTATTGAAAGATAGTTAAGACAATCACAAAAGACAATGTAGCGGCGGGGTTGAATTGAATCTCAAAACAAACATAGACACAAATAAATTAAAACAACGTTTCTGTGAGTTAGGATAAGTAAGAGAAAAAGAGGCAGGTGTTCAAATAGAACTTTTTCAATGTGACTTTGTTACATTGAATCGAAAAACTCAACTCTTGCACCGAGGGTTTCGTACAAATACATTCTCGTAGGAAATCGAGTCTCGAAGATTTTTGCCGCTTTTTCCGATTTTGTTATAAATCATTCTTTTTAAATAAATAAATTTAAGGTTTTCGGACTTTTCTCTTTCCTTATGCTATATGTTTTCCCGTAAAAATGTTGTTTTGTGCTGCACTTTAATTTTAATATTGAACTTATGTCAATTTTGACGGGATTAGGCTGGAATCTTTTTTTTATATGTGACCTAAAAAATTACTTCCTTACCGAAGAATTTTTGTTTGTTTTTCTATGGAGGTCCTCTACGCTGTGGAGGTTATTAAATTGGGAATTTAGGTCAAAACTGTAAATAACGATATCGGCTAAATAAACATGGCGCAGCTTTCTTTGCGAGCTAGAGAAGCAATTATTCATAAATTTGAGAATCTAGAATATTTGAGCTTGGAAAATATCCAGATAATCTCCTATTAGAACAGACTTATCAGCTCTAGATGTTTCTTCAGCCATAGTTTATTACCTCTTTTGTATGAGCAAAGGTTTCAACTTTTGGGTACCCAAATAATAGCGCCATCGGGATAGCGTCATTTCAAAGTGAAAGATGCGTTAGCAAGTTCGAGTAATTTGTTTTTTTTTTTTTTTAGTTAACGATTTATCGGCAACTAGCAAGAATTCTGATACATCCTGATCTAGAATAAGCCCTCTGGTCAGAAAAGCCAATTAACAGGCGAATGCCACAATTTACAGGTACTGGAATTTAACTTTTATTACTTTACCTGCAAAATTCAACAATTTGCCCATAAAATATTACTGTATCTACCTGAGGGCTCATTCTAGATCAGCTGATATTATTCAGCTCCTTCTCCTTTTTTTAAATTAGGTAAATTAGTATCAAAAATTTTAAATTTTAAAAAATCAGTTAAATTGTACATATTCTCTAGTGACATAAGTAGAATAGCAAAGAAATATGTGAAACTATCTATACCCGTAAGATCGTCGGCGTAGACTTTAAAATTAAGCCTTATTAATCATCCCACGGGAACACAAAAACGGTATTCAAACTTTCACATTTATTTAATATTAGTACGTGTAAAACATTTTTGTACAATGACTTTCTAAATGTACACATTAAAAGTTACTAGCCAAAGATGTTCACGACCTTTTGTGATTTCACAAGAGTACTTTTCTGTCATTTTTGTCTTATAGAAAAAGACAGAAGTGATACGAGATTATATTTGTTTAGCTAGGCTCTAACAGCTTTTATATAAAGGAACATACACATACTTCGTCATCATTATCATTTCAGCCATAGGACGTCCACTACTGAATATTGGCCTCTCCTAATGAGTTCCAGATTGATCAGCGGCTTTCCGCACCTTTTACCAGATCGTCTGTCCAACTTGTAGGTGAACGTCCTACGCTGTGCATGCCGGTACGTGGCCTCCATTCCAGAACCTTTCTGCCCCATCGGTCATCACTTCTACATGCTATGGGCCCCGCCCACCCACTTCAGCTTGCTAATCCGTTGGGCTGTCAGCGACTTTTGTTCGTTTACGGTTCTCCTCATTTCTGATTTAAGCTCGCAAAGAAACACCGAGCACAGCCCTTTATACACATACCTACTGTACACACCACGCGCTCTCTATAGATTTCTTTGAAAGCATAACTAATTTAAACTCCAACGGCTTCCTGTAATAGGTACGATACCGACGAATCCGTACAGACAGAGCTAATTTCATTCCATTATATGCAACGGATCGAGTGAATCGAGCCTTCAGTTGAATAGTTATTACAATACTCTTTAAGCGTCCTCTACCAATCCCCAAGATTTATAATTATAGTTATTTATATCCTTCTATTTTAGTGTAGTTTGTAGTAAATATGCATCACTTACCTAATTAGTCAATTAAATAAGTGTTAATGGGTGCATGTTATTGCAATTACCTACATAGAACTTGTATTCTTAGTGTTTATGAGCTTTTATTTTACAAATATTCTGAAATCGTAGTAATACGACAGTAGAACAATAGAACCAACAACGTGATTTTGAAAAATGGCTCCGTTCTACATTAAGACCTTTAAAAGGCACTTAATTCAATATACCTATTAGAAAAAGAAAAAGGCTGTTTCTTCAAATATTATTTTTTCATAAACATCTGCTGTATTATACCTACATACTTAGAATATTATTACATAATATAATATGTCCACACGGTACATAATAACTTTTATATATACATAAGATTTCACAGACTTTATCTTTATACTAAGTAGCTATACCTACTCATAAAGTGCTATTCAATTCCAGCCTCGTAAAATAATATTAATTCTAAATTACGAATCTTTTATAAATCATTCCTCTTCATATGTTTGAAAATACGAGTAGCTATTTACGTATTCACAGAACTAATTTGATTGAAAAGCATGCAGATAGCATATTCTGAATTTAATCTTATGTATTCCGGAAAATACAGTTTCCCAGATTAGCATCTGAATGATGCGCAAATTAATTCGCTGCCCAATTCGAAGGCATTTTTTCATGTTTAAATATATATATATATATTTAAATACGTTCTATGTAAGCTGCCTAAAATTTCGTAACGGAAAATACTAATTTGGTATGGGCGCACTATTATTATGATTGCATACAGCCTGACAAGTTCCGCCACAGCAGCCCCAGTTAGGTGAGATTGTACGCATTGACTTACATATATTACTTCGTTGTACGTACATTTTAAATAAATGTAGCTGTCCCTGCAGTCTTGTCTGTTTTCTGTTGGGGAGTAGTCGAACGGGCTTTACTGAACGCTAAACAGTACATAAGCAGTTTTGTTTAACGTCAAATAAAAACCAGTAAAAAACTAAGGTTGAAGTAATACTGCTGCAATGTATGAAATCATGGTTAGGGAGTTTCGCCTCAAGCAGGCAGAGTTTGAAGATCATAGAACCTAAGGATGCGTGTTAACAGAATCGATTCTTGATATGAACGGCGTTATTGCAAGCACTTGTATTTCGCATTCTTCGCTATAATATCAGGTAGAGGTGCTGTACAAATCTCCAAACAAAAATAACATTAATCAGTCGGGTAAAAAAAGTAATCGCCAATTCGCGAGTATCATTTCTTTTTATGGTAGACCCACTAAAATATTTGTTATAGTTTGACTACAACTGTGCTGCTCTTTAGGGGTTTTCATTCTCTAGATTTTATATCCCATGTGCATATGACGTACACAGTCCGTAAGTAATTAAGTACTTTTTTATTGTTTAGAACGACCTCAGAGGACTACGTTGACCTACCTTTATCGCAAGCCAGCCGCTTACTAGACATCAAAGGATTTGATAAGAACAATCCTACCGTGGTATACATTCACGGCTTCATCGAAACGGCTCATCAGGAGAGTGTTCAGGTAAGTAACCGAGGTTTTTTTTTATTGGAAAATCTAATTTTGTGTAATCCTAAAAATTCCAGCAAAAATATTTTTTATATAAAATGTAGCGTAAATTAACTTTCGACTTTTCGTTGTAAAGTAGTCTCTAGAGATACCATTTGATACGAAAGTCTTATAGTTATTAATGCGAGTATAGTCGCCAAATGTAAACATGTGGTTTCAAAAGCCTACTACTTAATATTGATAGCTATAAACTGAGCATAGAGTTTTTTAATCGAACAATTGCGTCCATGCGACAATTATTTTTATTCCCTAAAGACGCAGCGGTTGTCAGCCACGTTTCATTGCGCACTGTGAACCGTATTTTAATAAGATTTCTTGCGATATTTGTACTTACAAGCTGCGAGTCACTAATTTAGGGGGACTACTCGCCTTGCAGGAGTAGATGGTCAACATTACGGAAAAGAATACTTAACATTATTTATATTAAATCGTTCTTTGCTTATAAAGTGTGGCACAGACAAACTCATCGACCCCTAATACATCTTGTTCTTGGGTCCAATCATAAACGCTAAACAGTAAGGTGATATTTTTAAATATTTTTAAAGAAAAAACAAATCAAGGTGCTATAACTTTAATTAAGCTGCTAAAGCAGTTTATAGTTAGACACCTGAACGTTAATTTACGAATATTTCATGTTAATAAATAAACTAATTAAATTGGGTACCTGCTAATATGTTGTAAACTGTTGTTGCATAAATGCTTATCAAGCATGCAATATATCAAGGTAGAATTATTTCATAGATGGACAAAGTGGATATACCTACTTTGTTAACGATGTTAAATCACCAGTCCTTGGAAATCTAAGAATAGATCGTAGGTACTTTATTATTACATAAACTAAAAACACTCGGTTTGTAATAGTGGGGTTTTACGATTTATCAGAGAATACTTTCCGTGTACGACCCCAGTACATATTTTTAATAAGTTTTATGCATATTTTGTAAATATTATTTCTAAGTTATTATATTATATAATTTATTATTAGTTCTAAGTTTTTTTATTTAGTTATATTAATATTTACAAGAAAATTGGCTGTCAAATGGCAGGAAGGGCAGAGTCACATAATAATCAGTAAATTAAAATAAGAACTATTATAGTGCAATTCTCATTTGTTTGTAAAAAATATATTTTAAATTATTCTAAATTCTAACACTTTTGTTTTTTCAGGTCGTAGTAAATTCCTACCTTGAAACCAGGCCAGGCACCAACGTTATTCTTCTGGACTGGTCAAATATGTCCCACGGTTCATATTTAGTAAATGCTGCAAGAAACACTAAAAAGGTAAACACCACTCAAATAATATTCGGTAAAAACGCAATAAAAACAACATTCAGTCATTATAATGTGTGTGGTATTTAAATTCAAGTTCATCATTAAAATCAGTCATGGTTTTTAAGCATCACAACAAGTAACATTATAATACCAAGTTCCTGATTTTTTGCCTGATAGTACTTGTACTGTGTTACACCATAACATATATGTAGTTAAAGTTATGAAGTTATGTTCGCGCTCCGAACAACACAGCCAGTCGATTGCACGTTCGTATCCCGAAAGGGGCAAATGTTTGTGTGATGAACACGAGTATTTGTGCCTAAGACATGAATATTTATAAATGTACCTATTTATTTATGTATGTTTATTCGTAATCTAGCCACTATAGTTATTTATACATATACTACTAAGCTTGTGCTTTCCTTAATTGTTGAGTTTTTGAAAGGAATCTAATATTTATTAGTCGTAATTCTTTGTATTTATCTAGCTGTTGCCCGCGACTTCGTTTGCGTGATCTTCAGTTTATTCATTATTAATTTTCTGCGCAACTTTCTTAATTTTTTCTTTCCAAAGAACCTTCTGACAATAAATAACACAACAAAAAAAGAATTACCGAAATTGTTCTCATCGTTCACGCGTGATGCGATGACCAAGGGAAATAGAGATTCATTTTTATTTACATAGATGATAGATTAGGTGTATAAAGTCTAAACTGCTAAACATTGTTCGTTTTCTACGTGATTATTTTTAAAATTGTCATAAAATGTAAACAAACTGAGAATGCGAAGTAATTATTAGCATTGAAAAGTAGCCATGATATACATGCATGTGCATTGATATTAATCAACTTATCGCTAGAAATCAAGTTATATTATAGGATCGACCCGACCTAACGACTCTGGACCAATGGCGCGGTGATCCGCGGTTCGCTTGAGATCAATTGAACCTAGTTATGCAGAAAGCAGCCAAGTGGCACTTTTTCGAAAATCGAGTTATTAACACAGCCATACTAAATTCGAAATGCCGATTTTTTTGCAAAAACAGCCATTTCGATATGTCTTCTTACGACAGAGATATGAACCGTCAAATTCTAAATTAACAAAAAATATTTTTAGTAAAGTAAATTTAGTATGGCTGTGTGCTTAATGTGTGCTTAATAACTCGATCTTCGAAAAAGTGCCACTTGGCTGCTTTTAGCAGAACTAAGTCCAATTTTACAAACGTTTTTTTTTTAATTAGGTTTCATCATCAGCATCTTGATTGGGTACTCTTAGAGGTCTATGGGTATTTATTGAACGCAGAGACATGATTTATTGAGATAATCATAATTGCTTGATTCACAGTAACTTTTATATAATTGCGGGTCGATCTGATATCATTGTATCATATAAAAGTTAAATCTCTAAATAAGCTGAAATAAAAAAACCGGTCAAGTGCGAATCTGACTCCCGGACCCAGGGGTCCGTTTTTTTTAGTGATTAAACCACAAATTTATGGTTTTCGTATTTTTTCTTTACTTCTGCTTTAAGACATTGCTGCTTGCCAAATTTCATAATTCTAGATCAAATGGAGGTAACCTACCTATATGTTTTGATCCTCTTGCCACAGACAGGCGGACAACGAAGTGATCCCAGAACGGTTCCTTTTTACCATTGGAGGAACGGAACCCTAAATAATTGATAATTATTTGAATATCAATAGATGTGTTAATGTCTGGACACTTAACACTGTACAACTTGCATATAACTGTTCTAAATATACAATTTCCAGGTAGGTGCAGCGGCGGCTGAACACCTAAACTCGCTCCTGGAGGCCGGCCTCATTTTGAACAAGCTGCACGTCATAGGCCACTCCCTGGGCAGCCACGTGGCCGGCTACACTGCCAGGGAGCTACAAAACAAATACCATAAGACTGTTAAAAGGTATTTAATTAAAGCGCAAATTTAAATAAGGCAGACATTAATGCCACAAGGCATAATCTACCAGTCATTAAAAGTACACACTTCACGTCACGTCCCTTCATGCTACTTAGATGGGCTGTCTTCTAGTTGCTTAAAACTGTTAAAGGTCTGTACTTATCTTTGATGCGACAAGAATAAAGTAAAAATTCAAAAATTTGTAATATTTTATTGTAAAATTTTCCGTTGATGTTAATGATGATGATGGTGATGATGATGATGAGGATATTTTAAAAACCATCAAGGATAAATTTTATTCAATAAGTGTTATCGGTAACACTAAACAGGATAACACAATAGCGACCAGACCAGAAATGTATAAAATTAATTCATTAATAATAATATTATGTATCAATTATCATTGCTTATCAATTTATGAAGGTAGGCTTTCCAAATGTAAATTAAACTATAACTTGTTTAAAATTTGAATATCTATTCCATATAGTATTTAGGCTAAATATAGTGTTTACTAACAATAACAATAATAACGGAGTAACCGGTTTTCCTTGAGTCGCCGGTCGAATGTAAGTACAGTAAAACCTTGAGGTTAGTTATTCTAAACAACATGTTGTTACCGACATTAACCTACACTTAACTATGTATTTATTTATAAGAATTGAGCAGCGCTAGCGTAGTTTTACAGTGGCCTAGTGTAGGTGTCACATTAAAAAAAAAATTGTTACCTTTCGGTCGATTTATGCCAGGCGGTTGTTTTGTGGTACTTATATTAGGCACTTAGATGTTGGTTTCGATATAATTTAGCTTCAAAAGATTCTCAAATTTTAATTGAACAATTCAAAATCAAACAATCAAAAATCTAAATCATTAATTTTTTACAAAAGCACTTTTACACGTCCCAATATTTTTTTGCCCTACCACTGCTTCGGGACAATTTGTGGGCTAGTGCCGAGAAGAAGCAGCGCAAAAAACACCGTCACTGTTGTCAGCCTCTTTTTAAAATTAATATTTTTACAAATTTTGGTGCGAGCTAAGCAGTTTTAAATCCACACATTTTTATAATCACTAACAGTGTAATAACCTTTTTTCATTAAAATCGTCTTAACTTGTAATTGCGGTTCAAATACTGGCAGTTCAGCAAGGGATTGTGGTAATTTATTAAAAATACGAACATATTTTCCCATTAATGAACTTCTTACCTTGTGCAATCTAAAATTTGGAACGCAAGTTTATGTTAATGCCGCGTATTATACTTATGTATGTCATTTTTCTAAAATTTTTGCAACTGAAATTGACATAAAGTCTTATACAGTAATTATTCCATTATGATGTATGTGGTTCCTTATTGTGTTTGGTCTCACTACCTTGTAAGTTGATTCGGATCTCACGGAAGTTCGGGTGTAAACAAGCGCACTCAAATAACCTGTATTGTCTGTATCCGCATACTTTTTTTAATAATGCCTACCACCAAACCACCAAATTCTAATTTCTAAGAACCCCTTTCTTCTCCTGCCGTATTGTTGTGACCAACTCTGTGTAGTGTAATCAATGACTTGTAAGACCTCCGACAAACACCTTTATATTTACGGAACTTATCAAAACAAATCAAATAAGCTCAAACTTGATGGTTTTACTTGTAGCCATTAAGCAATTCGCACTCTCCACCTTCTGATTCATAAGATCACATCTATGATGCTCGATGATGTTGTATAATTGTCATCCGATGTCACATACTTACTAGTTTCAAATCGATACGACAGATAAAGGTGGGTTTTAATCGACTTCGAAGATTTGATCACAGCCTAGTTAGTTACAAGTAAAGCTAATGACGTCTGACAAGGTAAACAGAAAACATGGTAAAGGTGGCAGAAAGCCGCTGGCTGCAGGCTGCTTCCAACCGGTCAATATAAAAGTTATTGAAGGAGGCCTATGGTCAGCTGTGGACGTCCTATGGCTGAATTGATGATGGTGATGAAAACTAATAAAGCGTGTTAAAGTAAAAGTAAAAAAGTTTAAAACCGTTTTTGTATCTGTCTATTTCAGATTGACAGCACTAGACCCTGCGTTTCCCGCTTTCTACCCTGATGGCGTCATGATGGAGCACGTGAACGGGAAAGACGCGGAATTCGTCGACGTGATACACACTGACGCGGGGGGCTATGGGGCCCCTGTGCGGACGGGCACTGTGGACTTCTGGCCCAACGGGGGCAAGAGCATACAGCCAGGGTGCCCTCGGTTTGCTCCTGTACCTCTCTCAGATGATAGTAAGATAGATAGATACTCTTTTTTGTACACTACTTAAAAATGCAAATTAAAAGGAAAAAACATACAGTGACAGTACTAGTGAATAAAAATATACATGGCTCTCACTATAGTCAGAATGGATAAATATAATAAAATTTATGTAAACGAAGCGCTGTCATCAAGTCTAATTTAGTAGGATATTTTATTTTATTATAAAGGTACAGACAACGGCAGATCAACCTACCCAAAAAGTTAAAGGTCATTGAATTGATTTTTAACTTTATGTCCAACACTTAGAGATCAATATCAATTGAGAAAAAATGACGTTTTGTATAGGTTGACGAGCTGTTGTCTGTACACCAACACCATGACACTTATTAGTTTAAATATGTTTGCCATAAATGGCACCCAAGACCAAACACGCTTGCGCCATCTAAGATAAGTTTGGCCTGTGCTTCCCCATTTCAATAAAAAAAAAAAACAAGAATTGATCTACTTAGGTGAAAAACCCTTGTCATGATCACTAAAAGAAGTACCTTTGTACTTTGCCTTGTACTACTTTACTTTGAGATGGTGCCTTTGCACCATCTCCACTCGACAACTCTTTTACTCCACCTTTCATCGGTTCTGCGACAGATTTAGCCGACCCACTGCCACTTTAGTTTGGTACAAATATTGTGTACTTCTCATTAGAGAAGTACTGCGAACATAAGTATACAGAAAAAAGCAAAACAAGGCTGAAGGAGTACTTCTTTTAGAGATTATGACAAGCCCCCAGGGGGTTTTTACCTAAGTAGAACAATTCTTGAATTATGTTTTTGGTGTACATTATTTTAATTGCAATGGGGAAGCACAGGCAAAACTTATCTCAGGTGGCGCAAAGGTGTTTGGTTTGGTCAACAGTCGTCTCATTTTCACGCAAATGTCAAAGTTCGTTTTTTTCTGTGCTCGCTAGTAGGTATGAAGTTCGACACATGTTTGTCAGTTTTATAATAAGTTATCAAGCTTATTTCGAACCTTTATCGTAGTGATTATTTGATTAGTAGCAACTGTGACAGAACCATTGATCCAATAATCACTACAGGTAAGACCAAACACAACGCGACACCTATCGGGATAAATCTGCAGTGTGATTCCCCATTGTACGAATTGCTTACGACTTGCAGAATTTGCCATTTAATGTGGGATTAAAAATTTATTTTTAAAAAATGATTTTAAAACAAGCTTTTATTTAAATGCGTTGAAGCTTTTATTTAAAAGAATAACGGAGTTTGACTCACATTTGCATTCTGAGCAAGTCCTTTCATTTAGTACCCATATTATAGGAAAGCATAAAAACATAGTCAGCCATCTTCAGAAGTCCACCATATTGGATTTAGAGTGACGTCACTTTATTTTTCGAGTTATTCTCAGCAAGTCCTTATTACCTATATGTACCCATATGAAGTGCATCAAAAATAACTAGTCCGCCATGTTGGATTTAGAAAAACGTCACACAGCTAACCATGCATTGTCATCCAAGCTAAACGTCTGTAAAAAAAATTAGCTCAATCGGTTTAAGATATCTGCTTCAAATTTGAGTTGCCGATTCCACCCGAACAAACATAGTCACATACATACATTGCAAGCTAAATAAATGCTGTTAAAATAGAGCAACTCCATCCGTCTCTTTGCCAAACACGATTGACCAATATTTTCAGATCTCTGCAGCCACTGGCGATCCTGGCGCTTCTACGCGGAGTCGGTGCGGAGTCCCGACTCATTCCCGGCCTCGCCCGCCGACTCCTACAGCAAATTCCGGGATAACCCCACACCTGAAACTGGCATGATCTACATGGGATACAACTGTGATACTAGGTACCTATTTGTATTTCTGTGTCGGTTTTAAGTTACACCTAAATATGTTAAAAAACACGTGTCCTTTATTGGATCAGGTGACATAGAGGTCTGACTGAATTCTCTGGGTTCAAACCTAACAAGAATGTTGTCAATAATGAACAGTACCTAGGCGTACTGGTCGTATTATATCGCCATCATACAAATTTATGATTTGATTTCAACTGTTAATCATCAGTCGGCAATAAACAAGTATACTAACACAAAGTTTCATTCAACTCATTATAGCTGTTTTCGAGATACACATTTTTTTTCATATTTTATATTTTAATACGTATAGGTACAAGAATTAGAATTGCTTATTTCGATTCATAGATATATTATAGTCTGAGAGGTTTGTGATTGAATATGTTATATCTCGGAATAAATAATTCCATTTAATACTACGATAAGCGAAAAAAATAAAACTTAAGATGTTATGTATTTTAAAGTAAAAAACAGCTTTATTTAAAGTAAAGTAAAGTAAAAACATTTATTAAGCCAAATTAAGTTAATAACAATAGAGTTTACATAGTTGTTGTAGTTGTATTTCATTATATCAGCACAGGTCCTGCCAGTAGTCTGACAGTAGTCTGCCTCCGAACTAGACGTGAGTCTGTATCTCAGAGAACAGGACCACCGCAGAGGGAGACTGCGCTTTTTCTTATGTTATTTTAAACATTTTATGGTTTGGCTAACTAGGATAACATATATGATGACCTTTCTTCCCAAACTAGAATAAATCTGTTTTTTGGGAAAAAGGGGTTGTATTTTAAGCGTATGGTGTGCATTAGATGTGTGCGTACGTAAGTGTTTTGTGTGTTTGGGTGTAGGTATGCGTGTGGGTGAAATGTGTGTATGTGCGTGCATTATTGTGTATGTGTACCTATATGTGTGAAAGTAGATGAGTAGTAATTTGTTTGTATCAAAAAGCACCCTGTATTGTGTGATTACGTATGACTATGTTAAAAGGGCCTCAGTATCAATGTAATTAAGAGTTCGTAAATATTGATTGATAATTAATTTGCATTTAAATTTAGTACATGGATAAATGTTATTTACCTTGTTAAGCTTGTTATAAAGTTTGGAGCTCAGTGCAGTGAAGTGACGTTTAGCTAGCGAGGTTCTATATGGTATAGTCGGGCAGACCTTGTATGAGCGGCTTGTATCAAACTGTAATAAAGAGTGCTTTCTTAATATATATCAGACTAAATATAGGTACCTAAATTGTATCCCAAAAACTAGCTTTATGATCTCTGACAATAAGTATTCAGAATAATGTGTTCTCAACCTTTTTTTCTTATTTACAGTGCCCAAGGCAATTACTATTTGACAACGAACTCTGCTTCACCGTTCGGAAAAGGCGTCGATGGACTATACGCAAAAAGTAAAAAGAAACTTAATAGAAACTCCACTTAAGTGACTTCGAGTTAAGCCTTAAATAAATGTGTCCAAAAGTAAATTAAGGACTATTGTTTACCATTTTGTGACGAGAAGCGGAAACTTATTAAACTAATTGTCACGTACAGTCAATAGATCATAAACTTATAACAAAATCCTTAATTTTCTGTATAGGTATTGAACCCTACGGCGCAGAATAAATAATAGTTATAGGTATCAGAAGTTAAGCATGACACAGTACTTGCTCTAACAACGCACACATAGACATAAAACTTAAAGTAAAAAATCGGTCTAACTTTGTAATTTTGTCTTAAGTTGATAAGCTGTGACTGTGCTGAGATCGCGACTTTTTTCAAATGTAATGATAACATTTTATTTATTATTACTTAAAGGATTTAGTACCTATTTAATAGTAGTTGCGGTTTAGATTTTACGATCTTAACGTATACGCGTAAGTAGGTATTATAATGTGAAACAATTTATGTTCGTAATCTAGGTAAGTATGTTCACCAAAATCACATTTATGCTGTGCAATATGCCACTATCGTTATTATTATGAAGTAGAAGATCCAAATGACCAAATCAAACTTTAACACAAGTATATTAATTTGTGATCTACAGAATTAAATTCTGGTTTACTATTTTTCGAAATGAACCCCCTTTCTTCTTTGATTTATATTTAAAGGAGGGCCTCTATGCTTTTTCGGGTTATAAACTTAACTTATAAATAAAATATGCTTACTTTTTTTTATAATGCCCCAAATCCAACATAATATTGTACCTAGAACTCTCATAAAACTATCTCGAAAATAGAATTATTCTACCCATAGTGTTAAGGCATAAAAATGCTAACATTGCCTGTTCCATTAAATATGTAGACCACAGAATTTTTCCCGGTAAACGATTTGCTGTGTGTGCAAGCAGTGTTAGACTTCCTTCATGCAGTAAGTTACCCTGTTATATCAAGGTGTTGTGGTACCATCGTTGTTTCTGATTTCTGTAACACATGTGGTTAAGCTACTTATCACAGAATCAGAGCAATGTATGTGATGCTGTCCAATATTTATATTATATTATATATTTATTTAAATTAATAGTTATAAATTAGAACAAAGTTCGGGCTTTAACATCACATTTTTTATTTTTGTTTACAGTCACTTACAAACTCTTATTGACTGTATAATTATTTTGCAACACTTATTTTTATGTACATAGTGGTAGTACTTAACTTAAAACAACGTAGAACAATTGTAAATAAATTAAACGTCAATATGTTGTCGTAAATTATTTAATTTTGGGGTGTTCATTAGTAGTAGACTGTATTTCGTTAAATAATCGTTAAAAATATTTAGGTTAGATGATTCTGTTATTAGAAGGTGTAAACATAACGCACCTTTGGTGCAACAAAGGCACAATTGAAATTATTAAAATTTTACAGGATTATTTTACATTCAGTACATATTATTTTTCTCTGTTAATATTGCTCTTAAGTAGTTTTCATTTGCATGAAATAAACTATACCTACACAATAATTATTTTAGGCATGTTGGTAACAAAAAATAAAAATGTATTTCGTTTTTTTATTTCAATTATGTCCTTGTTCTACCGAAGGTGTTATTACCATAATCATAATTTGCACATATATTATTTCTAGTATAAGTTTGACAGTGGTAATTATCTTGCCAGCCTTTTTACTATTTATTTAATATTGCACTGTGTAGTTTTTTTTGTAATTATAAAAATAGGGTTCTTCTGCTATGGCTATGCTTTGTTTTTGTATTTTATTACAAAATAAAAAGGTCTCACTAAAATTAAATAAAATTTAGCGTAAGTTATCATAAGGTGAATTCTTTTAGTGTGACAGTTCCAATGTTTTTGTAATTACCATCAATTATTAGTAAATTGCAATTAGCAAATTAATTAGCTCTTGACAAGAAACGTTTGTCCTGTGAAAAAACGAAGGTCAATTTGTCCAAAACTAGAATGAAAATTCGTGCTGTAAGATTATCCTATTAAAGATAATCAAAACTTATAATGTTTACCAATTTATTTTGTAAGTGTTGATGATATTGTTGAATTATTTAGAGAAATGTACACCTAATTATTATTAAAATTTATATCTTTAATCTAAGAAAAAAAGGCAGTGAACCCAAATAGCAAATAGTGAACCCAAATTACGTCGAATGCGTAGATAGCATTCGGTTTACCGTATGGCCTGCTGCGGTGGGGGGCAGGGTGCGGGAGATTTTTATAATCTATGTCATAGAGCCCGCATGCGGACAACTAGAGCAACTTCGACTTATACAGTTGCTTTGAGAAACCGACCCTAGACGCACAATGTGCCATGAATCGACAATTGCTGTTGTGTGGAGTTATTTTGACCATTTTTAACTTTAATTGAAGAAGAAGCAATTTTATTGAATTTAATTGAATTAGCAAAGAAATTCAAAACCTATGAATGTCATCACGGTAAATGGCCCGTTACTCGTCAGATCGCTATTTTACCAAGCAATAGCTTACCAAACAGTCTGGTCTAACTTTCAGTAGTTAAGCTCATGAAATAAATAAAAAATGCTTACTTGATATACTTTCTTCGAACTCTATGAAATAAAAAAATAAAGTTAAGTGGTATCAATTTAATTGTGTAAAATACTATCATTAATATGATTCCATAAACGTTAAACGTTACACCCAGTTGCTAAAAAGACAAGACTTTTTTTAAATTGACGAGTATTGTTGGGACACTGTCGACATTAACAGCGTTTACCTTACCTACTTGTCCCCAAAGCGGTATGTCGACCGCGTTATCGACTTAAGACTTCCTTACTAAAATAAAGGCTTTAAATTAAAATTATTTATTAGCAGGTAGCAGATAGTATAATCTTTTAAACTATGTATGTTATCACAGCCACAGCAGCTTTTGTCGTTCACTGGTTGAAAGATTCAATTTTTTATTTATTTTCACAATAATACAATAGACGCAACGAACATTTGAATTTAGTAGAAACTAGTACATATTATTTAAAATTTTACCCAGACCAATGCTTCGTTGTATTTTGAATGTAAGATAGTACAATAGAAAGTTTTAAAAAATGACGAATACAGGCGTACATAACAATATTTTAAAGTTATAGTTAGAATATGAATACAATAAAATACACATATCTCTTTATTTTATGTTGAACTAAACTTCACAAATAAACTTCATAAATATTATGAAGTATACAGTTTTATTTATTGCAATTTTACAAAAGGAGGTCATTCTATATTCTTAGGCTAAGCAGAAGTTTTGTGGGAGGAATTTTGTTATGTTATATTTTATTGTTCAGTCTAGCTTTATTGGTTATTATGGAAACATGTTTATTGTATTACGTTTCATTTAAGTTACGTGTTGTACTTAACCAAACAAGCTTTATTTATTCCGTAAACAATTTTGGATAGTTTTTTCTCTGTAAGTCTAAAAATTTATTCATTTATTTTAATTAAGAGATCGCTGCATTGAACTCTAAACTAAATCAGAACTAAATATTTGCAATATCTTGTGAAATAGGATATTAATAAAATCAGTACCAACTTTAATACGCTCTTTTTTAAATAAAATATTTTATGAATAGGGAACATGCATGTTTTTTATTTGGTCCTAAAATAAATAGTACTTAATTGTAATTAATAAACCTTTAAGAATTTTCAAAAAATATTGATAAAAACCTGACTTACAGCCCATTAAAGTCGCGTGACAAGGAGGTCCGATATGTATCGTGACGTCACATTACACGTCCGCCATACATTTTTCATAGTACAAGTTGTTTTAGAAAGAGATGGGTATACCTTAATTTCTAATTACTATATTACGGTCAGGGGCGTGCATTGGTTTCAGATGGGGGTAGGCTGTGAGTGAAAATTTAGTAAGTTTGCGTGAAACAGTAGGCGATCTCGCGGCAGCCTAACATTGGTTAAATTGCACAGTAACGATCTAAGTTGCGCGCTTTAGTAAGGAATAAGTACAGGTAGACGACAATATAGTTACAATATATTTATTGTTTATTGTTGAATAATAATTATGGTCAGCTGTTCTGTCGGTTTTTTATGAAGGTAGGCTCTGCATAATAGCCTATACTATTAGCAATATAATTTTATATATTTTCTTATAAATATAGTAAAAACAATATATATTTTTCATGCATATTCCCTATTCTTACCAAGATTAAAGCTGTCTACCCTACCTAACCATTGTGTTGGCTACTACTTACGCGGAGGTACAAACGGCTACAAGTCAAGCAATTTGTAGTTCTATTTTATTGGTTCACTTACTTTGAGGTGCCGATTCTACTGCTCCAATACAACAACTTTCTATATGAGAATCATCTTCGCGAAAAACATTCACTTTCCCAAACTAAATTTAAAATTTAACTTTAGGGTTGTATGAAAATATATACTGTATTTATGTGTCTTATCTCATTGTTTTTGTATTTAAACAGCAGCATCATTCCCTATAAGGAAGTTAACTTATAACTAAGAACTTTTAAATTTACATCAATTCAATTTTTTTCTTAAATCAAACCAATTATTTAGCCCCAAACCACAGAATTAATAATAGGTATCAGAAGATAGCTTCACATTCACATGCGCGCTCGATCAACCCACACAAAACATCGCTCACGGACACAAAATCTCGGTCTGATGTCTATGTGTGCGTTGCTCTAGCGATTGTATGAAGCTTAACATCTAATCCCCTAAATAACTATTACTTTTCTGTGCCCAACTAAGCAAAGCTTTTACTATAGCGACTAGATAACGGATTAACATACAAAGATCCATGACTCTGGTAGAAATGCTACACACACAAACATTTGCCCCTTACAGGATTCGAACCTGCAACCGCTTGCTTTACAATTCGGATTGCTAACTACTAGACCAGACGGTCGACGAACGGAACTCTCACAAAAAGAGTGAGACATAGCTACAGTTTTAAAACGAAAGTGCATCTTAGCCCTTCACTCCATGAGTAGACACATTATGAAAAACCTTTTGTATGGCCGTCTGAAAACCTGACATGATACGAGTTGTTTATATTTTGACTTGTAGCTAAGTGTACCTACGTGCTGCAATGCAGGTGACGCTGCTTTTAGGGCAAAGCAGATTTGATATTATGTGCGATCAGTAAATACAGTGTAGCAGCGCACTATATATCTAAAATTTTATATCAACACTTATTTACAAGGTTTCTTCCGAACTAAATCAAAAACTTAACATCTACTTATACAAGCATTTACATCCATGTTTAAAATATGACGACAGAAATAGACGGAAGAGTTGATTCACGAAATATAATTCAACAGTTCTAATTTTTCAGTCATTATAATATCTGAACCAAAGTTATGTTAAGATGTAGATAATAAAGCAATATTTCTGTTCTGTTACCATCGCTTCAGCATTCACTCGGCGTTACCGTTTTAAATAATCCAATAATAAAGACTTATTAAAACTTGTACTCGTGTTGACAGGCCAGTATTCCGGAAAATATGACTCTTCGGAATAATCGTCGCCTGCTAGCGAATTTAAATATTTTTTCCGCAAGCCTTTCGTAACCATGTATAGTCCATAGAAAGCTGTACCCACCAACATCACCCTGAAAAAATAACTGGTTAAAAATATTTACTGAAAGGCCTCTCACTATAGGCCTTATAAGAAGGCTCAAGGTTGCACAGCGTGCTATTGCTGGCTATGCTCGGTGTTTTTTTTTGTGAGATCGAATCAAAAATGAGGCGATTCGTAAATAAATAAAAATCGCAGATATAGCCCAACGGATTAGCAAGCGGAAGTGGTAGTGGGATGGGCACATAACACGTAGAACTGAACCTGCCGATGGGGCAGCAAGGTTCTAGAATGGAGGCCACCGGCGCGCGTAGCGTAGGATGGACCCACAAGGTGGACCAACGACCTGGTAAAGGTCGCAGGAAGCCGCTGAAGGTAGGCCGCTTCCAACGAGTCAATCTGGAAGTCACTAGGGAAGGCCAATGTTCGGCAGTGGACGTCCTGTAGTTGAAATAATGATAACGGTAACAAAAATATTAAAACTAGTGTAGGTTTGCATATAAATAGTGGCCTATTACGGGTATGATGTAATTTTACTAGTCCTAATTCTTTTACCATAAGTGCGTGCGGGACTAGTAAGGACAAGAGCTAAAGCAAGAACAAAAAGCAACTATGCAGATCAACCGACAAGTGCTGGAGAAAAGAAGTATAGCAAAAGACAAGGTCAACCTCTTCTCAAACAGTAAATGTATGTAATTATTCAACGCTATATGTACACATAACAAAAGTGTCTAGGGATCAAGTACATTTTTTACTACAAAAAAAAATATTTTGCAAATTGTGGGAAATTTAGTTAGTCTCGTCAATTCAATGGCAAAAACAGCAATAATAACGATTTTTAAAAGAAAAAAAAATGAATTATTTGTGTTTCCATCATTGAAACGACATACACAATCACAGCGATTTGGCATGCTTAAAATGGCCGCATGTTCTTTCTAACTTTTTTTTATAACAAGCCAAAAGTTGTGGGGCAGAGCTCTGGAGCATATCCCATGTGTGTTAAATTGGACTGAGGTTTGGCAATTGAGCAGGCTACGGCAGAACGTTGTCAATGCAAGCATCGGTAAGAGTGCGTGCTACGACTCTAGCCCATTCTGTGGACGTGCATTGTCATGCATTAGTCGAATCGAATCCCAACCGGCTTCGCAAAGAGATGATCACGTCTGAAACAATCCTCTTCGCATAAATCTGAGCATTGAGGTTGCCCCTGATCCAAACGAGATCAAATAATGATGTCGTCGCTTCATTTCGATGAATTTTTTTTTCAAATCAAATGCAGGAATTGTAATGGTTTTGTAAAAACGCACTACACACACACACTATTACGCACTTTTATAGGAATGCTGATTCACTTGATGATGTTGATGATTCACCTGATTCAATGATTGATGACAGTTCATTTTCTATTTTAAATCAAAATTTAAGGAAAATGCTTTATTCAAATAGTGAAACTCACAGAATCGATAACAAAGTTACAAGAATAATACTAAATTTCGGTGATACTCTAAAACGTACTTGATCCCTGGATAGGTACTTTTGATGCGTGTAATTAGCTCAATACTTGCCTAATAGAATTCATTCATCCAAAAAAGATTCATACGTCATTAAACGTCAGCATATTCAATGTACTCCCCGCGTGCCAATTTTTCAGTCTCTGAGGTTGCATTTAGATCAGCTATTCCAGTTTTATTATCTGGTGCATGGTAGATTTCTTGTATGAATTTTGAAGTCCAAAATAGTGTAAAAGCAAATGCGCCTAAAATAAGGACACTGGAAACACAATAAACATTGTTTCAAATCAATTTAATGTGCTCATGATCTTAAAAATAAAACAAAAACTTTATAACGTTACATAACAGCCTTTATAATTTTTGAATAAACAAGATTCGTTCTTTGCGTCATATATAGATTTTTCTTATCTACATTTTATATATACAGATCATTATTTATAGCAATTTCTTTTTCTTAAATGTTTACTAGTAGATTATGATCTGACAGAAGGCAACTAAAATCGTTTTACAAAGTCAACAACAATCGCAATTTGTAAATTGTCTCTGTAAATTCCAATACAACAATGATTTTTTATCTTTCTATTATTATAAGTAATTTGCCAAAAATGATTTGTCTTTTCTGTATACTCGGGTTACTCGGGTTTAAGTGCAAACTATCCCGCTACAGTATAGCGGATACAGGATAAAGGATAGCGCTTAGGACGTAGCTCCCATGTTAAAGTTGTTGTATGAGAGCAGCTGTTTACGTGGTTTTAAGTAGCTACCTATTCCTTTGTACACCCTGTACTACTACTGAAAAACAATAACCCTGTATTGACGAACCGGTTTAAAAGGTAATAACGCCAATCTATCTATATCCTACAATACGGTGGTACCTCTACTACAAGTGCCTATATGCCTATTTGTTCTCCATTAAACGCTAGTAAAAAGTTAATTGTGTACTTACAATCCGACGCCACCAGCCATATTAAAATCCAATAAAATATTTTAAGTGTCTTTAAAAAATGTTTTATGTTACTAAACGCCTGAACTTCACTGGGTTTCAATACTTACTGCTACCCAAATGTTCATTTAACAAACATGCTGTCACATTAACCAAATGATTGCGTAATTTGTTATTGATACATCAAAATCGAAGGCATTTTATTCATAATGGTTGTTTATGAACCGTATGAACTAATAGATAAACAAACAAACCTTAATAACTGAACTGTGCACAACTACAGTAATATTAGTAAATATTAATCTTCTTTTATCCTAGGATTAACAGGTTCTGATGGAAGCGTCAAAAAGTTGACTGGCGCATAAAAACCTGGCCAGTGAGAGTCGGACTCCTGGACCAACGGTTTCGTAAGTATCACCTTAGTTGCATTTAGTTCGGTAACGCGGGACTGACTTACACTTGACCAGTTTGTATTATATGTCGTTATACGACAGGATTTGTTTTATAATCGCATCAAAAGACTTCGAACTTTTTTCTACGGAGCCTGGCATCATACATAAAGTTGCAGTTACACCTATGAAACATACATTATTCGAAAGAGAAGATAATAACAAACAACAAATACTCTTTGACAAAATGACGTTAATGATATACTTTGTTCAGAATTTCCATTTAAATATGCAAATAAACATAAATACTACATATTTAAACTGAAATTCTGAACAATTAATATCATTTACAGTGTGTCAAAGAATATTTGTTGTTTGTAATTACTTTCTCTATCGATTGGCGTATGTTTCGTGTACACCAAAAACTTTAGGTATGCCAATAAGGTTTGATGCCTTTTAACGCCTAATGAATTACCATTTTTACAGTAACAAAAATAATCTAATACTTATAATTTATTTATTTATTTCAATTGTTTTTTTTGTAATTTAATTCCATCTCATTACATCTTAATAAATAGGGAAAGTCTACAACCAGTGTGTGTTACCAGTGATGACATATGGAACTGAAACGTGGCCTCTCACTATGGGCCTCATAAGAAAACTCAAGATTGCACTGCGTGCTATAGAAAGAGCTATGCTCGGCGTTTCTTTGCGAGATCGAATCAGGAATGAGGAGATTCGTAAACGAACAAAAGTTGCTGACATAGCCCAAAGGATAAGCAAGCTGAAGTGGCAGTGGGGCACATAGCACGTAGAACTGACGGCCGATGGGGCAGAAAGGTTCTGGAATGGAGGCCACGAACCGGCACTGAATACCTAATAGTAGTAACGGCAAGCGCAGCGTAGGACGTCCACCTACAAGGTGGACAGACGACCTGGTAAAGGTTGCAGAAAGCCGCTGGATGCGGGCCGCTTTCAACCGGCCAATCTGGTAGTCACTGGGGGAGGCCTATGTTCAGCAGTGGACGTCCTATGGCTGAAATGATGAAATGGAGAAGCACAGGCAAAGCTAATCTCAAATGGCACCAGTATGTTTGGCCTTGTTAACCGTTGACACTTTATGGCACAAAAAAAAAATATATTTTTTTCCTGTGCTTGCTAGTGTGACGCTAGTTTGAAACACGTTTGTCAACTTATCGTAACCATTAGTAATTATTTCATCAGTGGCAGCAATGTCAGAACTGTTGATCAAATATTCACTACGGGCAAGACCAAACACAATGCGACCCCTAACGGGATAAATGTGCAGTGTGGTTCCCCATTTGAGGACAAAGAGGTTATTTTTCACAGGCCAATTAGCTAGAGAGAGAATAAAATTAAATAATATAACTACACGATATCACGCTTTTTTTATTTATTTATTCACGGATTTATTTTTGGGGTCACAAAAAGAGTTATAGGTTTAGGTGAGGACATATCGGTAAAATAACTAACTTGACAAGTTTCGGTTCACGCAATCAGAAGTTATAGTGAAAAAAACCCTTAAACATTTTAAATGAATTACCTATTTGATTAGATATTACCTATAGACTATTACCAAACAATAAATCAATGACAATATTTTGTATGAATATTAATTAATGTATTACATTTTTTATTACAATATTATGATCATCAGTATGACGCTACCATTCAAAAGTATCTATTAATATCTATATTGCATTATTAACTGTATAAGGTCCTATTTTATTAGGTAACTTCCTTCTGGGGTGCTCAAATGCAACTTTTTTATAGGACTAACATCGAAATTGCAAAAAAAAATCGCCTCCCCGTATTGAGCCGTCGACCAGCTGACATTACTTTCTATGGAGAAATGGAAAGACTAAAACGAAGTTACTTAATAAATTACGCCCTTATATTTCTTAACTTCTATTTTATTTTATTTTAATAGTTTAAACGTTAAGTAAATACACAATAATCAACATACGTAATTAATTATATTATCATTAAGCAAGTATTAAGCAGGACGTAAATTCCTTTGTCAATTTTCAACCATAAAGCCCTCTTCCTGTCATCAGCTTCAATAGTTTTTCTTCCTCTAAAATACAAACACAAAAAAATAAGAATAATAATATATTAGATAAATAATAATCAAAATATTATATTTTAAATATTTTTGACTACAAATACAGAACATAAAATAAGTATTTATTATGTGTATTTGAATAAAATCATCTTGCTTTTTAACTATGGATCCAAATCTCGCTCTATGTAGAGCAGTAAGTCTGTCAATATATCAAGGTTTTAACTGAGACAGACATAATATTGAAAATAACAAATGTCAGTCAAAAGAAACTAAATTATTTTCCAAACTAGCTGTGCCGCGGCGTTGCCATACGATACACGAAAATCCACAACGTTTTTTAAAAAATATTCTGCTATTCAGGGCGGAAAAAAGTCCAACAAATCAAAGATCATAAAAGTTTTTTTTGGGTTATGTAACTAGCCTGACTTTGTTTTAAATAATATATGAATAAAGAAGATAAGTCAATCTGCATAAAATAGCTTTTAAAAAAAGGTTGCCTTCACCGAAAATATCCTGCTTTTATTAAACTATTAAGAATCAAATCTTAATTATTACTATTTTAAACATACTCTTTAAATACAAGGTTAGTATCTCAATTAATATTAGCTATTCAAATATGTTTTGTATATTTGTTTGTGTATGTATATTACAGATTTTATCATGACTGCAGGCTATATTACTGAAATTCCATGAATGCAGATTGACTTATTTTAAAAAAAACCAAGTCTTCTTTGACTTCAATAACTCTATTTCAGGTAGTTCCCATGGACATAAGGCTAGTTTGTTATAGCTTGTATAGGTTCAAAGGCAGGGCCTGTCATAATATTCAGGGTGACCGGTAAGACGAAGGAAACACTTTAATGATATTAATTATTAATGAGAACAGCTGAGCTTAGAACGAAACACGAAAAAATACATTATAGTCGGGGTAAATGTTAATTTTGAACGAAATTGGGAACTTTTTTCTTAATTTTTCGATTCTATTAAAAGTAGAACATCCTGTTAATCTGTCAAGCTCAAACCACCCACATATATACTTTCCACTCCCACATCTAACCCGTCATCCTGTATTATAAATGTAATTAAAAAAATATACATTTGAAAACATGTCAACCTATTCCCGTGAGGTTGGTGATTGGCATTTCGTTGTTCTGGCGATCCATCTCCAACAAGTACCGTCCTCCAAGGAATATGGTTACCATAATAGCGCCGGTTAGAAGAGCGCTGAAACCGATTTATTTTATTTCAAATAGAAGTTTAAGATCGTATAACTCCAGCAACAGGTATATATGCCCTTCCCAGGGCATTATTTGGTACATCTATATGTGTATTATGTTGAAAACAATAAAAAAATATCACTTCTCATAAATTAATTTTAAAACTCTTGAAACCGAAATTCCATAGGTTACTTAAATGCTGAAATTGCTTATGTCAAAAGTTGGTGCCACCCATCGAACACATACCCTATAGAGCAGCAATACAAACCATCTTTCTCCGAAACAAGTTCGTGATTTTTTTATTACATTTAAGTAGTATGAATTGACAAGGCCTGTCAACTCACGCCCATACAAAAACAGTGCAGATACAGATAAAAAAAATGGTAGAAAATTTTGTCGGTATGTATGCTCTAGCTCCATGGTGCCACCTTACGTAACGCAAGCTTTACATTACTACTAAAATTATACTAAAATTAATTATGCTGTTTAGTTTTCTTAAAATCTCTAAAATATACAAGATACGATTGCTATACTGAGAATTTTGTAACATACAAATGTCACTATTAATATTATAAATTTACTTACAGCCCAGCTACGACCATTCTTATATTTTTTCCTGCACTCTTTTTCAATTTTATATGTAAATAATTATTGCGATGTTAATTGTACTGTATTCAATTTATAAATGGCAAACTGTATTCATTTTCATGTGTACAAATTAAAATGTCTATGTATGGAATCAATTTTATTTATCAACAAAAACGTAGGATGTCTCAAATAAAATATCGGATGTTTTGGGAATTTACTTTCTTGATTGATTTACTTTCTCATCGATCGAGACACATGTTGCTTTATCAACTTTAAGTCCGACATGTTGAGATCAATATCAAATGGCGATATATGAAATTTTCAGCATGAAAACGAATATTATGTTTCGTTCCGTATTGTAAAATAGATATTTTTAAAAAAAATATGATATATATTCTGGACTCGGAATCAGTAATTTATTATATACATAAAGAATAATGAAAAAAATGGAACCCATGGATAATTTGCGATTGGTTAATTAATAAATGTTACGATAAAGTATTTTTTTATATTGTTCTCTGGATCTTATTACTACAATAAACCTAGTTCAATCAATCGTCATGAGGCGAGCTAAAACAATTAGATTGTAGGCGGACCAAACAATTAGACGCGCTACTCCTATCGCGCGTATTTAATCTCGGCCGTTATATTTCAAAATCTATAATCTCCTCCCCTTTTTCATTAACATCTAGGTGTAACGCATAATTATGTTGGTCACATAGTACCAACATTATCCAATCTACGCTATTTTATTTTGTTTTTATTTTAATTTGATTGGTCTACCCACAATTGTACAATATTACTGCTAGGTAAAGTTTAATCAAAGTAAACTAAGAGTACAATATTTTCTTTAGGTAAACACTGCTTGCAAGTATTATAACAAAAGACTATACTTTAAGTACTAAATTAAAGTATATTTACTTACATACGTACCAGCTAGGTACTACTGCTATAATATATAAGGTGTCTTGTTAAGATTGTTCTGTGGGTATGTCACACATGTTTACAAGACACCCTACATTACATTTCATTATTACCTACTAAAATTGTGTGAATCTATAAATACCACGCTAGTGAACAGACCTACCAGGTGTCTTTAACAGCGCAATAGTAAGCACAACGCTTGCATTTTCACTGCAAGGAATGCGCAGCAAATATTCCTAAAAAATAATTATAATCTCCTTACATCATCAATTTTAACATTACTAAAAATAAACACTTTTGGCGATAGATAGAGATCAATGGAAGAGTCTGGGGGAGACCTTTGCCCAGCAGTGGGATTGAACAGGTTGGAGAAAAAAAAAACACTTTTTATTGGATGTTGGATCTCGTAAATATTAATTGTAGCACAAACAAAAATGGCCAAATCTATCCAGTCTCAAGTGATGCACTTATCATCTAACAGCATTTTTTTTATAGATACCTAAACAATACAATGTACTTACACATATTTCACCTTCCATTAAACAATTATAATAATATACGTAAACATTTTTCTCTTCATTAGATTCTGTTTCGATTGTTCATGGATGTGCATTTCATCATCATCATTTGTTCTTCTTATGTGCAAAGTGAAGAAAAGCCACAAAAGGTTTTTTTTTTGTGGCTTCATTTTTTAATGACAGATACACTAATATGCGGCATGCAAGAGGTCTACATCGAGCTGTAATTGTATTAGACTACCAATTTTAAATTCTCGTGCAATTTTTATTTTCATTCTAGACAAATCGCAAAATTATTTTCCTAGTAAAAATAGTACGTAGTTGAACTATCTAAATCCACTGTTGGGGGAGGGTCGGATGGATCAACATCGCCAGGCTTGGGCGACATAAGGTACTTTGTAGTCCAGTATGCACCGAACGCTAGCATCGTTATCACCAATAAACTGAAATGTGATAAAGCTATTTATTCATAGAGCCAGCAGTATCCTGTCATCTGCACTGAAGAGGAGCTTATGAGAGCTAACGAAACTGTAGACACGGCTAAGTTTGGGGCTGACAATATTTATAGCTACTTGCTACAGGTATTTTGACATCATAAAAAAAGATGTTGGCTCTTTGAACGTTTATTTTGATGTTGTCATCTTTGCCAACACCAAAAACATTTTTTATGTTAAATGTTGCCAAGACGAGATCATATTTTATGGCTCGCACTGTCCAAAATTTATCAAATCTCATGTAGAGCCAAGCTTCTATCGCCCTAACTTACGCTTCACGTAGCTTATCTTGGCGGGGGTACTGCCGTACCCCCAGACAAAACGAAGGTTTTGGTATTTTATAACATCTCAAAAAGCGTTTTTTTTTTATTCTGGTGTTTTTACACCATGTGTAAGAACTTGCAAGATTGTTAATTCTGTGGCAAGCGGATTTGTGGGCTAAAAAAATACTTTATAGTAGGACATACCTACGTATATGCATACGAAACTAACTAATACCTACGAATTATGGTATTTCTTACACTTAGGTATAAACACTTCAGGTACTTACTATGCAAATGCCATTATTTTTAATACTCAGATTCTTTAATCTTTAATATCTTTGATTTTTCACGTCTTTTTGCTTACTGCTTTTACGTACTTCAATGAGATTTCACTTAGAGTTGAGACTTTTTCACCATGACTACATTTACTTGAAACGAAAGCATTAATGTTTTACCCATTTTTCAATATTCATCGGCTGGTAGACTTGCAGCGCCATAAGACGGAACTTTTGTTTTTAAATTGATATGGAATGGCAGGAATGAAATGCCCACTTTCCATGAAATTCGTGCACCAACTTATAAATATTCTGTGTATGCGTGTTGAGTATTAAATAAGCTGCATTTATTAAGTAAATGAACTAGTTATTTCGAAAGCCAATATAGACCGTACACCTGTCATTAAATTAGAGTTTTGGTTTATTTACTACCAGCCCAATATTACCAGCTCAGTTTATTTTACGCCGAGGCTGGAGAGCGCGGTTTGAAGAGTTTTGTTCATGGAAGTTCTAACTGGGTGGTTGAAATTTGTTCTCATATACGTAGTTCATAACTTACCACGCACTTAAAAGACGAACTAGTAAGAGAAGAAATAAAACTCATGCATAAAATTGCTTTTTAATTTATTAAGCTGAAGCAGCAGTGGGTCGGCCACATTTGTCGTAAAACGAGTTCTCAAGTTAAGACCACGTCTCGTTAAACGTAGTTTAGGACGCCGATGGACCTTAAAAAGATGGCTGGCAATGGCTGGATAAAAAATAAACAGGAGATCGCGCTCTTTGGGGGAGGTTTAGCAGTAGCCTACAATAGACTGAAATGATAATGATGATGATAATATTGAGCCTTACACCAAAGTACAAGTGCCAGAAGACGAAATTTTTCAATAGAAGCTAGAACTCTTCACATCATTGTGTTAGCGGGGAATCGATTGCAGGGAACATCCCTATGAGCGGTTCCGGCACTAGCTGTCAGCTGTCATCGGAGCATACTACTTCATGCGTCGTAATTGTGCTTTCGCGCGTTTTCCGTATCAATATATTTTAATCAGTTAATATACCGTTTTATTTAGAGGATCCCCTGTAATAATTGTTAGAAAAAAATACAAACACAACAAATTAACTCATATATTTATTAAAACAAATAAATACAACTAGATGTCACTGTGCACCTCGCCCTATTTAAACAGAACAATAGCAGTAACCCAAAACACAAAACATTTACAAATACAACTTCGATTGATACACAGTTCAAATGACCCTGGGAATCGACGATCAAAAATACAGGGTGATCTAAGAACCTAATAATTTGACGAAACTGTAACCTTTTGATATATGACCTTAAAAACTAAAATAACCTAATATTCTAACCCCCAAAATTTTACGACGCCAATACAAGATAAAGACGTGTTATACACTGTTTAACAACGACAGAACGACAAGTTCTATTTTTATAATACATATTAAATCATAATTTAACTTCCAAATTCTTACTGGTCTACGAGTTAAACAAAAGAAAAACTTAGTACCTATATCAGAAACATTACAACATAGCATATTATTAATTGTAGGATCGGTTATTATTTATAAATAGTTAATAATTTTATGGGCAGTGTCTGATTTAATATTTCAGGGAATGAAAAATTGTTAAAATTTTATTCAAAATACATATTTTTTGCGTTCTAAAATGTTACACAGGTATCAAAATTGTTATGTTGTTAAAGATGCAAATATAGACCCTGTTGGGTACAATAATAAATTAAAGTAGTATAGTAAGCGAGAAGGACCATTAAAATGCACTAATGAAACACAATTCATTCATTTTATAGTGATTTATAAATCTTTAAATACCTTACCTTTATAAATCTAGAAATAAATGAAATTCCGTTTTAAAGGACACTCTGTATCTATCAGTTCTTTTAACGTTGCCAGATACAGAATGATGTTTAAAACTAGATTTGACTAAAGAAAGATGTGCTGTTGCCAAAAAATATGAAAATATTAAACCAACTGGCACTGCTGGAAAATGTGGTCGGTATGTACGTAACTAGTAGTTTAAAGAACTATCCACAAATAATCTTAGTTACAATACAATATCCGCTTTGGCGTAGCACTAAATATCTAGCGACATGTAAAATATACATAATTATACAAACCTTCTTTAAGAATCATTCTATGATTGAATACCGTGTCAAAATCCCTGCAGAAGTTTCTGTGATTACTTACAGACGTAACATACAAGATTGATGTGGCGTTCTATTGGGTAGGCCAATGTCCAGCAGTAGACCATTAATAATGAAAGTTGATTTTTCTCGATGACAAAACAATATTGACATTCTAAGGCACCTTAACTACTAAAGTAAAAGTAGTAAGTACTTATACTAATACTTGAATGATGAGCACAACTCCCAATGGCCATGTCTGAGGGCTTATACCGATATTTTACACTTTGACGCTATCAAAAAGTAATCGCTAATTTATTTATTATTTATTTTATTTTCATTTCTTACAGCTTACAGCTTATAAATTTACTACAGTTATAGGATATTAACAACTAGAAGCTAATAACAAGCTACCATATATAGATTGCAAATAGTGCGACAACATTGTTGGTTAGTATACTAAGAGTTTATTCACATTCGTCAAGTAGCTCTTATTTGACAATTCAAATATAATGCGATCGATTATTAAATATCAATCTTACGAGAATAGATCATGACATTCTTGATTTAGGCGTATTATACTTTAATCGTCGAGTAATTTTTGATTGACGATGGTGATATTGGCCCTGAGACTTATTGTTTTAACTAAATTACGGATTACTTTTACGTCGCGTTAAAGTAAAAACAAACTCGATACAGGCCCTCTATTCGCAAATAAAATTTAACGTCACGAATGACGTTACTATCGCTACATATTTGGAGGCAGGTTGGTAGTGAATACTGTCGTGGTCGTGGTCGACTTTGATTCAGGTAAAGTCATGAGATACTTTGTCGTCCAATATGCTCCGAATGCCAGCAACCCGGTTATGAGTAAGCTGAAATAACGCAAAGTAAAATTCTAACTCACAAATAATATGAAACAATATAAATTAAACTGTGAACAGATCCAATTCTGAGTCCTCGTCGTGGAAATGAATGTTTGTGTGAAATTTTCAAGTTTATAAGGGAGGATTAGCTTTTGTTCTGATTTTAACATGCAGCAGGTGACAGACGATACTGTTGTATCATTGATAAACAAAATAGTGACTGTATTTTATGGTTTTGTCGAGTAAAATTTGGTAAACTGATTTAATTTCTCACATAAGAAAATTGTAAATTCTTTTTGAGAAAATAAGTGGCTTAAACCCAAATTTAAATACGATAGTTTCAAAAAACTGTAAAAAAAACACTAGATTAACCACCCACCACATTAACCCATTAGAAAAATAAATGTATTATAAAACACCATTCTAACCGACACATGACTGATTTGCCAAAATTTCAAATTGCATTCTTAAGCCAGGGTTTAGATGAGATCTTCAAAAAACGACACAGTTTTAAAACATTTTGAAAAACATCTCTATACTACTTACATTTTAGATGCACTAGCACAAATTGAAATAATAAAATATTTAAATATACTTACAATCCAAAGGGCATTTTGTCTTTTCTCTTTTAGCGTTTGAAGCCTGGTGTGACTATGATACAATGAAGTAGTCAGTAATAGACCTATCCACCGACTCCAATGTAATGTCACTAGCATCAACACAATGAAATTTTATATAGATCACCTTACAGTTAGGCTAGGTACACAACATTAGTAAGTACATTCGTAGTACGGATTATATTTTCATACCTTGTAAAGAATACTTTAGAATTAATAGAATAAATAATAAATATGTTATTTTGAGAAAATCCTTAAATAAATCTTTACAAAATTTTAGTTATATTGCTCACGATTTCGCTCAATTACCCTAATCTAATAAAGTTTGGGGGGTGGTGAGAGGAACAGGGTGTTAAGGTCCTCAATCCACCATTGAAAAGGGAGGATCCTCCGACCAGACGGGTGTTGTGTCTGGTGGGCAACTGCCCGACGGTTGTTTGTCGGGTTCTTGTATATATGGTTCAATCGCTCCGATAACTTTAATATCGCGATGTAGGATACGTCAGTTTTATATGTAGCGAGATATATGTCGCTACATCACTCCCCTCCGAGACCGGAGGTCGATAGCAGGTTGAGTCCTCCATTGTGATGCTTGCCGGGCCAGTGGAATGTTCCAGTGAGTCTGAACCAGATGCCGCATAGTTCACGGTGAGTCGGAACTGTCTGCGGTGATGCCCCAGTGAGTCGGGGTGATGCTGCAAATGCTCCAGTGAGTCGGAGTGGTGCAGTGCTGCGTAGTGGCTGGCTGCTGCGTCGACCAGGAGAGAAGTGCGTCTCTGCTTGCTGACCGGCTGAAGTGCAGTGTGCTGTGCCAAGGTCGCTGAGAAGGCTGTGGGTGATGACCAGGAATGCGCGTCCGCTGCATGCTGGTGGTCAGGATACCCGTAGTAGCCGTGGATGCTAGCTGGCTGTAGGACTCGCTGCTCGAAAGCTTGAGGAAGTGATGATGACGTCACGATGACGTAGCTTTGGGAGTGCTGCGCTGACGTTCATGCTCGGGGTCACCAGTTTGGGGGTGTGAGGAGGCTGGGTGTTGGAGTTCCACACATCCACCATTGAAAAGGGAGGATCCTCCGACCAGACGGGTGTTGTGTCTGGTGGGCAACTGCCCGACGGTTGTTGTCGGGTTCTTGTATATATGGTTCAATCGCTCCGATAACTTTAATATCGCGATGTAGGATACGTCAGTTTTATATGTAGCGAGATATATGTCGCTACAACACCATGACACTGCGGTTTGTATGGTTTTTGTTTTTATTACAAAATCAACTTTCCATAACCTGCAATTATTAACAATACTTTTTAGCATTAGTACGTATTTATTTAATTGAAATTATTAGGAAAAACTGTCGTATTCTGTATTTAAGCATTATAGAAAACAATTTCGAAAAGGTATTCATTATGAAAAAACTTGGTTCATTAAAACTAATCAACAGTTTTGAAACATTTCATTTTTGTTCTGACAAGACGTGGAATCATAACATCTTGAATTACATAGTACTGAATGCTTCTTACAGGAGCACCTTTTAGTAGAACACTGTGTATTTGATTTTTTTACAGGAACATTTAAACAACCTTGGCCTCTGACCTGACCTCTGAACTGACTCGTTAGTCTAAGTATTTTAAAGATATTGTTTTTAAATTATAGTGTCTCCTCGTGTTACTAATATTTTAAAAACAATACAAGGTACATCCAACTTTGTGAAAATGGTTAGCGCTAGTGAGTATTCAGCTTTATCTTTTTTCCGAATAAGCAATGTGTAATGTTTTTAAAACATTCTCGTGTATAGTAAATAATCGACTGCATACAAATTCTTAGTGCTTATTAAATTAATTTGACCTAGCCGAATCAACATCGTGATGATCTAATTATTTGTCAAAGATGTGTTTAATCCCACAACATTATAGCGACAACTAAAAGTATAGCATCAAAACCACTTCAAAAACATAAAATAAAACAAACAAAAATGCCGTTACAGAGTGAAAATATAAATTAAGTTGTCATTTATGTACTGATTAGTAGATCAGGAGATTTCCTGAAATAAATAGTGCTAGCTCAGTGGTACGCACTGGCTCACATTCGTGTGTCGCGCCCTCGCGTACGTACGTTACGCATTTTTTTTTTAAATAACGATTTTATATACTACTTGCTAGGCGATGAGGAACAACTAGTTCCCCTGTGTGGATCAGATAGAAATCGCTCCATACATGTTGTCCCAAGAAAGGTGTACCAGCGGGAACCTGGTGTTAGAAGACACTAATTAATGCCTATCGATTTGACCCCCTTGTATGTTTGGGTCAAGTTAAAAATTCAGGATATAAGAGAGCTGCTGGTTAGTGAATAGTGAAGATATTTTTAAGTTACGTAGCTACGTACGTTTACGTACTAAAAATCAGTGCATTATTTATAACTAGCGTGAATAAGTTACAGATAAATTTGTCGAAGTTAACAAAATAATGAAAGATTTTTCCTTACATTATTTAAGGCTAACGTTTAAATAAAAAGTTACTTAAAAAGGTAAGTTATTGGATCATCATCATCATCATTTCCGCCGTAGCACGTCCACTGCTGGACATGCCCCAGTGACTTCCAGATTGGCCGGTTGGAAGCGGTCCGCATCCTGCGGCTTCCTGCAACCTTTACCAGGTCGTCTGTCCACCTTGTAGGTGGACGTCCTACGCTGCGTTGCCGATATACGTGGTCTCCATTCCAGAACCTTTCTGCCCCATCGGCCGTCAGTTCTACGTGCTATGTGCCCCGCCCACTGCCACTTCAGCTTGCTAATCCGTTAACGGCGAGTACATCACTCACCTTCGGTTTGTCGACGATATCGTGGTCATGGCAGAATCGCTTGAAGACCCCGGTACAATGCTTGATGGCCTTAGTTGAGTTTCCCAACAAGTAGGCCTTCGGATGAACATGGACAAAACAAAGGTCATGGTCATGAATGCCCATGTTTCGCCCTAGCCAGTATCAGTTCGGAGCTCTACTGTCGAAATTGTTGACAAATATGTCTACCTGGGACAAGTAAACCAGTTGGAAAGGTCCAATTTTGAAAAGGAGGTCAATCGTTGAATTCAACTTGGCTGGGCAGCGTTCGGAAAACTATACTACGTCTCCTTGTCCAAAATACCTCAGTGCTTAAAGGCGAAAGTCTACAACTAGTGTTAGTTACCAGTGATGACATATGGAACTAAACCGTGACCTCTCACTATCTATGGGCCTCTTAAGAAAGCCCAAGGTTGCACAGCGTGCTATGGAAATCAGGAATGAGGAGATTCGTAATCGAACAAAAGTCGCTGACATTATTAGATACTGTATCAAAAAAAAAAAGTGACTCTCCGTTCAGTTTAATTCTAGATTAACTCGCAATCTAAAATCAATATCTTTTATTTTTCTGAAGCTGTGTTAGAAGATACTATTATCCTTATGTATGGATATTATGTGTTAGAAGATATATTATATGTATTGATAATATATCTTCTAACACCAGGCGTTCGCTGGTACACCCATCTTAGGACACCTTTACAAATGTAGTAAGTAACTAGATTCACTGATTCTAGCATTATGGTTAAACGTTTCCCGACTATAAACAGGACAAAGCAGGCTACAAGATTTTAGGGTCCCGTACCCAAAGGGTGCCAACAGAACATTAAAATTACTCCTTAACTAGTGAAACCCCAAGCGGAAGCATCAGACCCCGTAACAATATAATTTCCGTTTTGTCTAGATTCCCTGGGCTAGGTTGTTTTTTTTAAAAACAACCGATATAATATTTCCTCTTTCGTAATTTTCTGGCCAAGTTTCGCCAAAATAACCTAATTTAAAAAAAGTTGATAGTTGCCTTTCTCCCGTTGTGACTTTGTTCTGCCAGTATCTGTGGTTGGTATTGTGAAGCAATTTAATGAAATATTTCTTTTTAATACTGCTCAAGTATGAGTCAAACTCAGACTCCTAAGGTTCCGTTACACTGTATTTTCTATCATTTATTTAGGGTTTCGTACCCAAAGGGTAAATAGAAGACCCTATCACAAGACTCCACTGTCTGTCTGTCACCAGGCTGTATCATGAACCGTGATAGCTAGACAGTTAAAATTTTCAACGATGATGTATTGCTGTTGCTGCTAGAACAACAAATACTAAAAACAGAATAAAATGAATATTTAAGCGGGGCTCCCATGCGACAAACGTGGTTTTTTTTTTGCCGTTTTTTTCCTCGATGTTAATAACGGCAACAGGTAGGCATGCTTAAAAATGTTTACAAAATATTTTTTTATAAAATAGTGTATTTCTGCTGCCTCCTCCATTATACAACAGTGTCTAATGTTGTATAGATAATAATACGGAACTCTACGTGCCCGAGTACGACTCGCACTTGGCCGGTTTATTTTTGCTTAGCGAGAGTCCAACTTATCCTTGATCGGTTTTCATATTTGTTGTTTAAAATTTTACATTGGCTGACTTGGCTTATACTCGTAGCTACTTCTTTACCATGGAAAGTCTATAAGTACATGCCACACTGGGTTCAGAAAGGAAATTCGAAGAAAATGGAAAATAGTATGATGAAAAGTATTTTTCCTGAAAAAGTTAATAGTATAGTATATATACTAAACCTTTTTTTTTTACTGTTAGTTGATTTTTTACATTCAGTAACTTTTGCACTCAGAACTATTTGAATTTCGAATGTTATATTTTTTGAAACGTTGCAACCTTTTTAGTAATAAAAAAAAACAATTGGCGGGAAATGATTTGTCAATTGTTTTTTATCACACATCAAAGTTCTACGTACGCAACGAAAATGGAATTAAGTCGAAAAGATTTTAGATTTGATTTTATAAAAGTTTTCTCTCTCTCCGCAAGACTGTGCCGCTCGTCTTCAAAATGCTTTTGAGAGAGAAGCACCTTGTTTGAGCACCGTAAGGCGATGGTTTGCTGAATTTGAGAGAGGTCGAGTTTCTTTACATGACGAATTTCGTGAAGGGCGGCCTTCAACTGCCGTCAACAAAAATAATGTGGCTACTGTTAAGCGGCTAATTGAAGAAAACCCGCGGATTACCTATGAGACAATTCGAGGACTATTGGGGATTGGTATGAGCTAAATTCAGAAAATTTTACACGAAGGATTGAAAGTTCGGAAACTTTGCTGTCGTTGGATCCCTCATGAACTAACAGCGGAGCAGAAGCGGGCTCGCGTGGAATGGTGCTCACAGATGCTACTGAAGTACGACCACGGACATTCTAATGCTATTTATGACATTGTCACAGGAGACAAAACGTGGATTTATTGTTTTAAACCCGAAAAAAAACAGCAATCTTGTGAATGGGTGTTTGAAAATGAGAACAGGCCAACAAAAGTGAGGCAGACGAGAAACGTTGGTAAAAAAATGATTGCGTTTTTTTTCGCAGCTACGGGCCACATCTGTACAATTCCACTTGAAAATCAAAAGAGTGTTAATGCCGTATTCTAACATTTGTTTACCCAGGGTGTTAGAAAAAGTTAGCGAAAGACGACCCAAAAGCCGCGTTCGCCTACATCATGACAACACTTCTTCACACACGGCCAACAAAACAAAGTCATTTTTAGCTTCCGAAAAAGTACAACTAGAGTTGTAAAGTGTCACGTTATAAATATCTGACCAATTTGACCGAGCAAATTGGATATTTTCTCAATGTGACCGGACATTTTGGACATTTATTGTCACTAACGTCACAATCAATTCTATTGAAAAACTATGAAAAAAAAATTTGGTCACAAATAAGTGCATTATTATAAGAAAGACAGGGTTTAGTAGTGATGATCTATAACGAAATGAAATTTCTAAAATTAATTTATCTTTCTGCACAAACAAGCTAAAAAGCGTCACGCGCAAGTTTTTGTTTTTGTTCCATCCAGATCAAATTACATGTTTTATTGTATGTTTTTATTGTCAAATACATAACATTTAAGACTTACTTTAGAGGAATTCTTCATTTTTTAAAGTTTATATTGAAAAAAATATGTGACCATCGTGACAATAAATGTCCAATGTGACCGAGCATTTATCATAAATGACTGACGCTTATAGCATATGACCGTCAATTTACAACTCTAAGTACAACTCGTCACCCACCCTGCGCATAGCCCCGACCTTGCACCCTGTGATTTCTGTATTTTCCCCAAAATCAAAGATTTTATGAGAGGTTTTACTTTTACCAACTCTGAAGAGGCAGTGATAGCGTTTAATCCTCCTGTTTTAAAAAATGGTTCGATCGCATGAAAAAATGTTTAAAATGTAAAGGAGAGTATTTTGAAAAGCAATAAACATATTATCTAATATTTTGGTTATAACATGTTGTTTTTTTAAGTTACGCAAAACTTATAGTGTGACCTACGTATTATGCCATTTATGATTAATACAATAAAAATAAGCTATAAATTATTAAAAGTGTTTTTATTTGAAAAGTAAAAGTTAGAGTTACATTAGTATACAATATTTATGTATAGGTTGACTGCTTCTAACGCTACAGCCCTTCACAGTGGAACACTATTCTTTTGGATAAGTGGTTAAGTCTGTCAGAGTGCAAACAAAATTGCACTCGTCAGAGTAAAAAACTGCTTCAAAAGATATGTCCCCGTACAGAAAAGAGCCAGCGTAATATTGATGAGCTATGTTGTATATGTCGAACTCTCCGGTGAAACGACCCTGTGGAATAATAATTAATAATAAATATTGGACAACATCACATACATTGCTCTGATCCCATGATAACTAGCTTAAGCACTTATGTTACAAAAATCAGAAACAACGACGGTACCACAACACCCAGACCCGAGACAATATAGAAAAGTTATTTTTCTACATCGAACGACTGGAAATCGAACCCGGAACCTCAGAGATAGTGACACTAAGTCCGGTATGCTCGCCTCTCGGCTACGTAGGACGTCGATAATTAATTATTTCATTAATATTAATGTTCGTGAAATCCAATTAATTATCATTTAAGGAGGTCACTCCACTGCTCAAATACAAAAACTTTTAATATGGGACTAACATCAAAATCACGAAGGAATTTTCCTTGTATCAGTTTCTAGCGGCAATGCGCCTAATACAGCAAGGGTAGGTAAGCATGGTTTCATTCTCTCTTTACAGTTTTGACACAATGACGAACAAGCGAGCATTTTAGGAGCATGTATCAAAGTCACTTTCAGCCATACCATTATTGTAAGCAAACGTTTTCAATGCTGTGTGAGAAGGCTGTACGTCAAGGGTTGCTGCCAGTAAGGTGCCAAAATAATTTAACCGAAATAGAAGCAGATACACAGATGTACTAGGGTATATTTGCTTCTTTCATAATTTTCCTTAAACGAAAGCAATATTGTAAATTTTATTGTGAAAGATCACCCTAATTTTACGATAGTAATATAAAAGTGTATGCGTTCGTTTTAGCTTACCTTTGGAAACACACACTTATTCGTCATATTGAAGGTGGTCATAAATATCGTTCGCATGAAAATATGTTGACAGGGATTTTTCATTTGTAGCCTTACAGCATTATTTCCGTTAGTTCTTACTAAAATTTTTCCCTGAAATCATAAAAAAATACATTCCGCATATATTTGTAATTTTGATATTGTTTTGATATTGAGGTGGGTACGGAATTGGAAGGAAACGACAGTACTTCAAGAAAGACGCTTTGCTCGTATTTCCTCTTGCTACAAGCCACACAGACGCAGTCTCGATTAGTGACAGAGTTCCGACGTAGCAGTGACATGGTCTCCTTGTCTGACACGGTTCTCTTGACAGACGGCACTGAAGTAGTCCTCGTGACTGACGTGGCCCCGATGTACCGACACGGTCCTTTTGATGGACGTAAACAGCACTAACTTGCACTGCAGTGTTCACTCTTTACTACTAGACACTCACTTAGGGATGCAGTTTTTAAAAATATCGATATATCGATATTGACATTTAACGAATTAAGTCGATTTTGATATATCGATCTAGTAGGCCGATATATCGATATTTCTTCTTTTTTTAGAAGCTTAAAGAAATCCAATTTAGTTTCAGTGATATCGATAATGTATGTTTATTGTAATTTGAACTTGTATACCATATTTGACGCAAATAAATGATTGATTGATTGATTGATAATTTTTATACTTACAGTAAGCAATCACAAATGTTGGATCGGTATATAAAATGTGTTCTTATTACATTTTTTTTTTAATCCAGTATTATGTACCCGATATGGAACTTAAAAATTGTACACTTGTTGCCACATTTGCTAGATGACTCATTGTCATTTTAAAAAGATTGGATACCTTGTATCTCTTGCTATGTTTCAAGAATGTTTATAGTGTTTACTATATTTAGATGTATTATAAAATAAAAAAGTTTTCTAGAAAAAAACTAAACATGCAGAAAATAAAACAGAAGTACACTACAAAAAAAATATTTTTTCCTCTTTGTTGGCGTGATTACTATGTATACCCTTGCGAAATTACAGCTTTCTAGTACAGACAGACAGACGGACGGACATGGCGAAACTATAAGGGTTCCGTTTTGACAAGGAACCTTAAAAACGGTGGTCTAATTCTAAAGACTGCCAGTGTCTAAAATCCTCCTTTATATACATTTCAGAGAAATATAAATGTTCATACTTTTGTTATTGTAGTAGGTTCCTTTATAATTACATCATAATGTAGAGAAGTTCGATTTATTACGGTGATATGTATGTCGGTGCAGTTTTTGTGCTTAGGACCATTACAGGTCGCAAACTTGTTCAACTTTAAGTCAAATTGTCCCTGAAAAAGAAGATTTAAATAAAATATCACACATAAACAATACAATAGTAGAAATAGCAAGTTTACATAGAACCTGTCAAGAAATGTAATAATATTGTATTAGGTACTAGCTGTTGCCCGCGACTTCGTTCGGATGGTCTTTAGTTTATTCATTAATGATTTTCTGCGCGTTATTTTTTTTTCCATAAGAACCTTCTACTGACAATAATTAACACAACAAAAAAAGAATTTGCGAAATTGTTCCATCCCTTCACGCGTGATGCAATGACCAAGGGAAATAGAGATTTATTTTTATATACATAGATTACTTTATAAATATAAAAGTGCGTACTGCACCACCTCGTCCAACTTGCGAACTGAAGTTTATCATCATCATTCTCATTTCAGCCATTGGACGTCTACTGCTGAACATAGGCCTTTCCCAGTGTTTAGAAGCGGCCTGCATCCAGTGGCTTCCTGCAACCTTAACCAGGTTGTCTGTCTACCTTGTGGGTGGACATCCTACGCTGCGCTTGCCGGTACGTGGCCTCAATTCCAAAATCTTTCTACCCATCGACCGAAAGTACGTTGCACAGCGTACTATGAAGAGGGCTATGCACGGTGATTCTTAGCGACATCGAATCAGAAATTAGGTGGTCCGTAAATGAAAGTTGCTGACATAGCCCAACGGATTAGCAAGCTGAATCCTAAGCCCAATCATGAAGAGTGTGAACAGTACCGAATCAGTCTTAACTTTACGTTAAAATAAAGAAAAAGTTGAAGTTTTACCTACTGTAGAAGGAGTTAATGGTTGCGCCTAGAGAAAACATATCACAGCTTAACCTATTTTATTTGTCCAGAGATAACTATCCGTATTTAACTGGTTTAAGTAGTGTTTGCCTCAAATTGTAGTAAGTATAATTGTTACGGAAGCTTTTTTCGTAACCACATGTATAATTTTAGACAACCTTGCACACTTTGACTTTTTGGAAAAAGTATACAGAAGCAAAATAACTCACAGTCGATAATATCTTAAGTAAAATACACTATTAATAAACTAAAAAAAACATATATATTTAACGGCTATTATATGCCAAATACATTTGTTTTCCCTAATGAACCTTTTTAAAGAACCAGATAAGTGCGAGGTGAACTTGCCTGGAAAGGGTTCCGTGTGTTTTTCTGTAATTTGCAAGAGCTATGATTACAAGTTTCGGAAATAAGTGGTGTGTGAAAGGTATTACAATATTTATCTACATACCATTTTTTTTTCTTAAAGCATTTCCAAACCATTCGAATTTAAAGTTATAAAATGAAAAAAATCTAAAACCATACCGTGTGACATATCAAAATAATCCCTTTCATTTGATGTCACACAGTACAATTTACATTGGTTTTTTTTTAAATTTACCTCTTAATGTGTATTCCTTAAAAATCACACACGTCCATGTTTGATAATGATAATGATGATAATGATAATAATTTATTTGCAAGTAAACATTGTATACAAAGATGTTACAGACAGTGAGAACCAAACATGTTTAGCCAAACTTAATTAGCATGCAAAATTTTACAACGGTTTTATGTCATAAATGCTAATGAGCAATGATAATACATAAGAAAAACAAAATATCAGCACCTACACGATGTTTGTATAATTTTGGGTCATAAAAATTCTAATGTGTACCAAATTTCAACTAAATTTGGAGAAAATTGTATGTGATAGTTGGACAGACACTCGAGTGATCCTATAATCGTTCCGTTTTTTCATTTGGACTTTTGAAACCCTAAAAACGAGTGAACTTTGGGTACTTTTAAACAAGCTTACACCATTTTGTTATAGACCACAGTCCACATCTACACATATTGATAATAGTAAATGGATAGCTTTCCCAAGTATCTGTCATAGTTGTATATTTATTACGTTTTGCAAGCATAACATTATTAAGATAAGGAAAGAAAGAATACAATAAAAAATAAACACTTACAAAACCTATTCCTTTAACAGTAATGTGGCTGAGAACAAAAATATGCATCATAATAACAAAAACCTGTATTTTTAACATGACTACTATTGTCATGAAGACTCTATAGTATAGATAAACGTTAAATAAATGATGTACATAAAATGCGAATTATCTAAAGTAGGGCTTATCGATCGATTCGGGTTGTTACACAAAGTCATGAGGTCATTATTTCATTGGTTCATTACAGAAATAGCAACAATCACGAATTATGTTAATAGCAAAGGTAACGTTATGCTTGGTAACGATGATTTTATCGGTAAATGGTAACGTTACTAAAATAATGCATAAGTACCGTAATTAACGTCGTTAGTTTTCATGTTTTTCTTTCGAGAAGCTAAAAAATATTTAAGCATTATGTAAAGAAAACACAGTCAAGGTAATCAAGACTACGAAAGAAGCCTACTACCTCTAATTTGTTGTAAGACTCTAACCGCATGGGTTGGCAACGGCGCATTAAGTAACGGAAAAAGTATCGATACTTAAATATAACGTTAATTTTTTACATTAGTATAGTGAAATCGATACTAAACTACCGTTAGGTACCTGTATCATGGTTAAAATTTTAACACTATGAAATATTGTTACTTAACGATACTTATAGTGTGACTTTGATAACGTTAACAAGCCCTGATTCCTATACAAGCTGTCCCATTTTAATGGGATTCACTGCCCAGGTAGTAATTTTAACATAGAAAATTGATAATTTTACTAAAAAAAATACTATTCTATTATTAAATTTAAACAAAAAGTAGATATTAGTTAATTTAAAATAATGACGTCTTGAGTGATACAAACGTGTAAAGTACATCCAGTTTATATATCAACCATTACAGTTTTGCATCTAAAAATGATACCAACCTAAGACTGACATTTATAACATGACTAGGTTCATCCCCACACAAAATTACCACTATTTTATATTTCCTAAACCAGTTTTGAGGCAAACCAAACAAAAAAAATCTAGAGCGTTACTACAAAAAAGATAGATTAGGTTTAAACACTGCGTAAAGATTGGCCAACCAATTAAAAAGTATGGTAATATAACCGAGACATGTTTGATGTGTCAATATTCCAAATTGTATGGCTATTCTTTAGACATGGTTTAAACCTAGTCTATCTTTTTTGTAGTAAGGCCATAGAATCTTTGAGGCATTCTAAAGTTTTTGCGAGACTGCGGAACCAGCGGCCGAATTCTGCACTAGAACGCTATATTGTTTTTTTGGAATCAGCATTGTAATCCAGTCGACATATCGAAAAAAGTTGAAGGAAGAAAAGTATTTCGAAGATAATGGAACTTTAAGGGGGCCCTGTGCTGGCTTGAGGGGTACGCAAAAACCACAAAATCATTTGAGTTTTTCATTTATTTAAATAGTAATATATAAGTCAATGGAGTTTTTTTTGTTTTTTGCTTATTTTTATAAACTAAGCACATTTTGTATACCACATTGCATAACAAAGTTGGAGAGCATAAAATTTTAATGGTTATTCTGCTATTCGGGGTGAAGACAAATCCAACAAATCAAAGATCATAAAAATCGGTATAGCCGTTCTTGACTTATACATGATCTGACTAACCCGACTTTGTTTTGTATATATAGACTAGCTTTTGCCCGCGGCTTCGCTCGCGTTAGTTTTGATTTTGAGTGAAAGTATGAATGTCAAACTCACTAATTTAAAAAAAACTCTAAAAAACTTCTTTATAGACAATATTTTTTACTAATACAGCCCCCCTAGCATGACCATCAAAACACGATATGATATGATATAATATAGTGATTTATCAATTTTAGGATATGCGGGTCTCGTTCTATACATCAAATGCAAAAATATAACCTTTGTGTTGGGATCACGTATGGCTGTCTGTTAGTCCGTCTGTTGCAACCAATTAGCTCCGAAATTACTGGACCGATTGAATTGCAATTTGGCACAAATAATTTCAAGAATTTTTATGTTCACAATATTAAATTTAAAAATCAAAGTACCAAAAAACCATGAAATCTACACCCATATTGATAGACATTTCAACTCCATCGCATCCCAACAGGGGAGATGGATTTCACGTCCGCAACGTTAAATTTTAAAATCGTTGTTTTCGTAATCAGCGACCCAATAAACCATAGAAACAATACCCATGTTGATTTCCAGACTTTGTCAGCCCCCTTCCCCTCTTTAGAGGTTGACGTTTCAAAAAATCTGAAACACATGTTTACTCATTTATCGTAAGGAGAACTTACTCCTGTGAAGTTTCGGATAAAAGAGTCTGACTAATCTTTTACCCATACAAACTTTGGACCCCTATTTCACCCCTTTAGGGGATGAATTTTAAAAAGTCCTTTCTTAGTGATCCCTAGATTTTATAAAAAACCTACGTGTCAAATTTAGAATCTCTAAAACCCGCGGTTTGACTGTGCGTTGATACTTCAGTCAATCACTTTTGCCTTTTATATATGTATATAGATTAATTAATATAGAATTGAGTAAGGTGCTGCGCATACATCGCAGTGGTGCGGTCTTTTTGACCGTGAAGCAATAAAAACCGCGTCTGCTCATCGATGCCCGCGGCTGCCCGCGCCGCGTACTCAACGTACACGACGGTCAGTTCAGGACAACCATTCTAGTAAACGGCGCAGACTAAGCTAGCCGCCCGCGCCGCCGTCTGCTTTAGTGTATACAAACTGGTTTGTGCGATCCACGGCGGGCAGCCACGGACATGCCGCGGTGCGGGGTGGTCTTATTGACCGCCGTGTGCGTTGCGGTATACGATTCCCTTTGGTCTATTGTTCGCGGCGAAATTGTCCGGCCCGCCCTGCTACGTCGTGTACGCAGCGCCTTGATATCTCGAAAACGGTGCGTCCTAGCTCAAAATAAACAAAATTTTGGCCCCCGTTGACCCCAAGCGACGTCACTGGAACACTTCAACAGCATTTAAACTAATCTAAAGCAGACCTTCATCGAGGGTTGATATCAGGTAAGTAGCATTAGAGATCAGAGTTTCCCGCGTAATTCCTATGTCCCATGGGAATTCCGGATAACGATATACTTTATGTCACTTCCACAACTGAAAAGAATCTCATATGATGAAATACATCTCTAACGGCTTAGGCTGTATAGCGTGCCAAAAAATTATAAACACACATACATACGCTCGAAAAATATAACCCCTCCTACGGCAGCCGAGTGAAAATAACAATGTATGTTGGGTTAGTTTGCAACCATAAGTCAAGAATTATCTCGACTTGGTGATTATTAATTCGACAATAACAAAATTTTATCCCTTTTGAAATTCTAACACAACCAATTTAAGTTGAGTAAGTTTACTATAAACATAAGTTTAGTGATTATAACTTTTAAAATGAAGGATTTTCAAGACACAAATTAATTTCCTTTTTTACCCCTTCAGGAGTTGAATAATCAAAAACGCTGTAATACATAAATTTATTTTCAATCGTCACCATAAATACTAAATTTGAAAATTATTACTTGAAACTGATATGCTTTCATTAAATTTTCATCCCCTATTTTACCCTATAATTAACTTAAGCTATAATTTCCAAAAAACCTTTCTGGATGTCAACACTGTATAAGGTAAGGTAAGGCTGTGCATTGATATATCAACAATGAGTCAGTTTACCATTTTATATAAATAGATAACTGAGATCGCTATTAGCGATAAGACCGCCTAAATTGTACATCTTTCTGTAAAAATCATGTGTATTTTACTTGTATGGTGTGCAATAAAGAGTATCTATCTATCTAGTATCTATATACAAAGTTTCTTCCCTCTTTTACCCTACTTAAGGGTTGAATTCAAAATTTTTTTATGGCCACAATATTAAATTTCCAAATCGACGTCATTTTCGTAATTAACATCCCAAAAAACCATAAAATCGACACCCATATTAATATTTAGACATTTCAACCCCATCGCACCCCAACAGGGGGATGATATTTTACGTCCGCAACGTTGTATTTTAAAACTGTTGTTGTTTTCGTAATCAGCGACCCGATAAACCATAGAAACAATACCCATGTTGATTTTCAGACTTTGTCACCCCTTTTACCCCCTTTAGGGGTGGATTTCGCAAAAAACCTGAAACACGTGTTTAATCATTTATTGTTAGGAATACTCCTGTGAAGTTTCGAATAAAATAGTCTAACTAATCTTGTTTCCCCATACAAACTTTGGGCCCCCATTTCACCCCTTCAGAGGGTGAATTTTGAAAAACCCTTTCTTAGTGCACCCCTAGACCTTATAAGAAACCTACATGCCAAATTTAGAATCTCTAGCACCAGCGGTTTGGGCTGTGCGTTGATATGTCAGTCAGTCAGTCAGTCAGTCAGTCAGTCAGTTTCTTCTTTTATATATATAGATAGATATATAGATTGTCTTCATTATTTATTTATCAACACAGATTTTGCACAGTATATCATTCTAAAAGATACTCTAATAATAACTTACCTCCTTTAATAATATTTTTCAAAGGAACACTTAAAACTTGTAAATTAAATTCAAGCGAATGCATCAATTCAATGTCAGGTGTCAATATGGCAACCAATGGCAACCTCTCCAACTAATGGATTTTATGCTTTTGCAGGCAATATGTGCATATTGGGATAGTCTCATACAAAAATGCTGTCTCTCCGTTAAAAGCACCTTCAAAGAGCGAAGCAGAAATGCCTATTAAGCAATATACAAGTATTGCTTTGAAAATAGCAAGTCTTGGCCTGGTCATAGCTGCTGGCAGCTTTTGGGCCAGCGCAAGTGTAAACAGCAGACCCAAAAACACAGATGAACAAACCCTAGTAGGGGGAGCTATTTGGAGTCAGATTTTAATACCTATTGGCCTGATAATATCTAGGATAGTGGGTGAAGAGTTTGATTGTTTTATACATGGATACTTTCTAATCTCTGGCATTATACTTTTGTTTTCAACTGGGATAACTTTGGTAAGTGATAAATCAATACAAACAGTACTTTTACCTAAATAACGTATTTTAGTGTACACCTGTGAAATATATGCCAATCGACAGAGACAATAATCACAAACAACAAATACTCTGACTCGATGTTACTCTTTGTTTGAATATGTAAAATAAAATTAAATATTTTCTCCATTTAAATAGCAATAAGGACGAAAATTATTAGAAATATAAAAACCATTAATACATCTTGTCGTAAATGGTATCAGACCAAATTGCCGTGAAATTCCGTAACGTTTTTGATTGTTTTTTAAATAAAAGTCTCTTATCACTTTTAAATGTATAACTTTATAAATAATTAAAACATTGACGTATTCTATTTAAATACCTTAGTGCCTAAAGACAAAAGTCTACAACCAGTATGTGTTACTAGTGATGACATATGGCCTTTCACTATGAGCCTCATAAGAAACCTCAAGTTGCACAGCGTGCTATGGAAATGGCTATGGTCGGTGTTTCTTTGCGAGATCAAATATGAAATCCGGTCCGATCCGATCCGGTAATGAACAAAAGTCGCTGACATAGCCCAACGGATGGGGAAGAATGGTTCTAGAATGAAGGCCACGTACCGGCTAGCGCAGCGTAGGATGTCCACCCACATGGTGGACAGATGACCTGCTAAAGGTTGCAGGAAGCCGCTAAATGCCGGCCGTTTCCAACCCTCAATCTGGAAGTCACTGCCTATAGTGTCTATGTTCAGCAGTGGACGTCCTATGGCTTTTAAGCCATTTTTATAGACGTCAAACCATGCAAGCCATGTCTTTGCTTTTTTAAATATTTGGTCAAAGAATTTTACATTAAAAAAAATTACCCAGTACTTAAGTCGCCGGTACCTACTCAAAAATAAAAATAATATATAAAATTTCTGATTTCACCATAGTATTTATTTACATAATAATTTTCGGTTTTATAGGGTCATAATAACCTAACACCCTGATAAAAAACGTGGTCTATTTTATTAATAATAAACTTTTTTGCAGATTGTATACGAATGCAGTTCTACTCGTCAAAGCATGCTTAATATTGGAGAAACTGTAAGAAATTATGATAAGATCTATTTATGTATAGCAATACTATCTCTCTTGGCTGGTGTTTTTAATTTGGCTGATTTCGTTGTGATGTTAGTTTAAAGGTTGTAATAAACAAATGAAGTCACATATTTATTATGTCTGTTGTGCTTATGAAAATATATTAAAACAAAAATGGGAAAATGGGAACCGAGTTAGTATTGATAGTGTATGGTTTTCGACTTCATCGACAAAAAAGTTGAGATCTTAAAAGGGCACCCTTTAACCCTATGTATAAATTTTTATAAATACATTTTAGGGTTATCTACAGAACCAGGCAACCTTTAAGAGATCAATTTTTTTACCGGTAAAGTCGAAAACCATACACTATCATAATACTAACTCGACTCCTTGTTTTACATTTATGTTAGTTGAGATATCATTACTTTTTGTAAATAAAATTATTATTATTCAAAAGCGATCTACTATTTATTCACCTTATTGTTGCTATGGATATGCACTTATTACTTAAATGATTCACTCTGAGCAATACAATATTGCAAAACAGGTAACACAACCATTGCCTCTAAATGTATGTAGTAGGTAAAAGTACAATAATATGTTAAGTAAATATAGAGTAGGTAAATAAGATGCACCTGCTTATGTACCTTTGCGTCAGGAGATACTTAGTATTTTCTGACTACCGATCTGCATTTCGACTAGCCAGCGTTCATATTAATATGCGGAAATCAAATTAAATCGAATATTTATTTGCAAGAATACAGTTTTACTGATAAATCCTTCCTTACGTACCTATACCAAAGTTTTTGTCCCACACAAATCTATCAAACATTTTGCGACAACAGGAATCCAATATGGGTTCTTGTAAACAATTTTTAAATTTGTTATCTACACGTATTTAAAAATTGTTTACAAGCCAAAATTGGATTCCTGTTAGGAAAAAATACATTCTTAAAGAAGGAATGTATTTTTCTTGAATCTTTAGGTACTTAACACAATTGTTAGAATTTTGTTCGATGTCAGAGTGCTGAGCTGGCAGTGCCAGTTGCAGTTTGTGTTATTACGTATCGGTTGTCTAAGTTTTATTAATAATCGGTTAGTAGGCACCTATAAAAAACCTTAAAAAGCAACCTTTCATCATGAAACTTATTCTTTTACGAAAAAAAATAAGAAGTTTTGCTCTTATAATATCAAGGCGCTAAGTTTTACAAAAAAATATTGATTTGAGTTTTTCAAATAATCTAAACTAACTAAATAACTAATAAAATCGACTGATTGAATTTTTTTTCAAATGTACGGACGGACGGACATGGTAAAACTATAAGGCTTCCGTTTGACTAGGGAACCCTAATAACGGTAAAAACAACCATTCATCATGGAACCTTTTCTACTGTGAAGAAGAACGGAGTCATTTTTGCTCTTATAATTTTGAAGGCGCTAAGTGTTACCTACTAAAATCAAATTCAGTGGAATTTCTTTCAAATATTGGATATTAATTGTTTTACCTAGCTGGATGCCAAATTTGAACTTTCTAGGTCATCTAAAAGTGGTTTAAATTTATTGATCTAATGTGTCAGTCAGACATAACAATGTCGATTTTATCTAAAACCTATAGCAAAAAAGTCAGTAAAAGTAAAGTTAAAGTAATGGCTGATCTAGGAGGTCTCAATACATAAACCAAATTTGGTGTGTTTATGTTGATTAGATTTTGATGTATGGAGCGGTCCAAAGTGGCTCTAAATGGTTCGTATAATATTACACACGGTGCGACTCGCCAGTTCTCTTTGGCTTGAACCGGATTGACACGCTCCTACGTGTCTAGATTAAGATTCAAGAACGCATTTCATAACGAGTAAATAAAATTATAAATAAAATATTCAGTTATGTACTAACATAGGTTAAGCCCTTTATAACTAACAAATAATGAGTCATGTTACTTGAATAAATAAATATATTATTATAACTAAATACTCGTACTATTTTTACAAAATAAAATATGCTATTCAACATTATCCGCCGTAAGTACTTCTGTCTTAATAAGAGTGACGACAAGTAATAAGTACATAATAGTGCCGTGTAGAGACGGCCGTAAAGAATACACTTCCCCACCACCAACAGGATGCGTGTCTTAAGAGTCGATTAATTCCTGTAGCACGAGACGGGCAGCAGCGTCTTCGTGCGAAATCTTATAAAAAAAATTGCGCTCGCCATTTTTTTTATAAGACCCGCCTGCCAAGCGTGGCGAGTATTGGCAATCCCCCCGATGATCAATCCTTTGTTCAGCAGTGGACCTCCAATGGCTGAAATGATGATGATGATGACTACCAATAATGACTGGCACAAAATCCTGTTAATTAAAATTAAATGCATCGTTAATGCACTCATCTACAACACCGAACTACTAATATGGAAAACCTGGTTTTTTATGTGGTCCCATAGAAAAACTTTTTTATTTAAACACCAGAATCACATCCAAGGGATTTGCGTATTTAAAGTTACAAGTAAATAAGCGGTATTTTTCTGCTACTAAATCTATAATTGCATCAAATGATATAGGTATTAGGCATTCAAACAATTTACAAAATACTTACAGACCACTAAATGTTATTTCATGCAACGAGCCGTAACGTTAACCCTCTATCGAGTTATGTGTTTAAATATGTTTGATGCTGATGTTGAGAAAATTCTTCTATAATATGTATTTGCTGGCAGATCATCATCATCATCATTTCAGCCATAGGACGTCCACTGCTGAACATAGGCCTCCTCCATTGACTTCCAGATTGGCCGATTGGAAGCGGCCTGCATCCAAGCGTCTTCCTGCGACCACTACCAGGTCGTCTGACCACCTCGTGAGTGGACGCCCTACGCTGCGCTTGCCGGTACGCGGCCTCCATTCTAGAACCTTTCTGCCCCATAGACCGGCAGTTCTACGTGCTATTAGCTTGCTAATCCGTTGGGCAGATAAGTACCACATATTATTGCATTTATTTATGACACCCTTATAATGTTTTGTTAGGTGAGGATTGAACCAAGACCTCAAAGACAGCAATAAAACCATAGAAAGTTTTATTGTGTAATACAGAATTCCCTAATCGTGTTAATTTCGTCCTTTGGTGACTAAGTACAGGTTAACTGTATTAAAGTTAAAAAACATCATTTTTAAATAAATTGGTCGCCATTATCTTATGTCAGTCATTATCTTATGTATGATAAAGAAACTTTTTATGTGCAGCATTTGACTTATACATTTAATATAACTAGTTAACTGGTATTGGCACGGTTTATAAAGTACACAAAATAGCTATTTTACCAGTTCAATAAATCATTGATTTATTTTAAAATTATTGCACAAATTAAAATCGTACTAAAGTATCATTTTGTGTTTTCTAATAATGAGTCTGTTGATTTTCATGATTTTAGTTGCTTCTTTTACTTTGCAAATTATCCAAATGAAGCAGAACAATTTCGTGAGTTAAGTAATTTCTATTATGCAATTTGCTTATTTTATTTTTTATTAACCTTATCGTTTCATCAGACAAACTTCGATGGCTATGATACCCGTTTATTCAAAAATCTCTTAAGATATTGGCCAACTGAATGTTAAATACATTCGGTTGGCAAATATCTTGAGATGAGAGATTTTTTTTTCTTTTCTAGGGTAAATTCAGTTTGCATCTTGACAAATTTGAAACCTGTAAAGGACCGAAACGCAATGATTGTTGTAACATTACTATTGACTTGATAAACCAAACCGCTGTAGACTATGACTTAACTTTGACTCGTCCTGTGGTAATAACCAAAGTAAGTACTTTCACTTTCATCGTCAATATTTTCGCGAATTCGCTAAATATTATGAGATGTTAGGTACCGTAGGACGACCGAAGAACCGAAGAAGTGATGGCAGGGTTATGTAAAGGATGATTATGACTGACAGGAATGCCTGTAAGAGGCAAACATACTGCACCTACGTAGCCGAGAGGCGAGCTTATCGTACTTTGATGTCGCTATCTCTGAGGTCCCCGGTTTGATTCCCGGTCGGTCAATAACTTTTCTACATTGTCTTCACTGCACCCACGAAATCCATACCCGGGTTTTGTGGGTGCCGTCGTTGTTTCTGATTTATGTAACACAGTTGCTTTGGCTTCTTACCATAGAATCAGAGCAATGTATGCTGTCCTATTTTCTTAAATGATTATTTTTAAATCTATGTCATTTAATTGCTGTGAATTGGAATTGACATATGCAACATATCGACTAAGAAAACCTGTTCAAAGTATTGTTAAAAATCCATCAAATATAAAGAAAAAGAAACACCATTATTATGAATCGTACTTAACACACAAATAAAACTTATTAGTTATATTCATTTATTCAAATAGCATAGACAACAGAAGACATTAAATAACTGTGCCGAATTTGAAACTATACAAAAACCTCGTTTAAAACATACATTTATATAAGATCGCAGTATTCGCGGTACTTTGAAATATTTTTATTGTTTATAAGAACTATAAATAGTATGTAGATACTACGAGCAAAACTTCAACATATGATTTACATGATATATTAATTTCCACATTTCATATCCAGTATTTTCTCCGGAAAACTTTGGCAAAAACACCTCACCTTACCTGCGTGTATTCTCCTTACCCGTCGCCTTAATAAAATTTGGCATGTAACTGTTTCTTTGGAATAAAATTTATTATTTATTATTATTTAATATTCTGTTTCTATCAAGTTACGTTAGTGATAATGACTTCTACATTTTTTTCTATAACTCACAAGCGAAGCGAACGGTCGGAAATGGAATTGTTTGTAGCGATGTTACATTGTCTATATCAGGCTTCGTCAATATCAGGCAGTGCGTGTCTATTTTTTCCATCCGCTCGCACTGTCAGCAGCTTTGCGTATATCCATACCTTGTTGTCAGATACGTTTCTACGCTACGTTTGCCAAGTCGTAGTCTCTAACAAGAACACGCGTACTACATCGATTATCGATTCTAAGACAAATGTGACCAGCCGACTGCCACTTCAACATCCTCCGAGATATATCGAAATACTTTAGTTCTCTGTCGGATGACCTCATTTCAATTTGTATACTTCAGAGTTTACCCAAGCCATGGAGCACATAGCCTATAGAGTAAAAATGTCATGATTTGTTCGACGAAATTTTCTGCCATTTTTAATCTGTATCTGTACTTTTTTGTATGGGCGAGAGTTGGCAGGACTTGTCATGTCATACTAAATGTAATTGAAAAATCACTTACTAGTTTCGGAGAAAGATCGTTCGTATTGCTGCTCTATAGGGTATGTACTCGATGTCCCAAGCTTATTTGTGTCAATAGCTTCCTGGTTTTAAATGCTGAGCATATGCTGGAGCAAAATTATGATCCCAGGATACCTCACGACTCAGCAAACGCCACGTGTGCTTGGCATGGCATACACACATACATTTCATTAATCTTTAAACTCCAGGGCAAAGTGACAGCGCGGGCAAACGGAAGCGACTTCTTGAGGCTGCAGATGAAGAATCCTTGTGACCACCTCTTTTTGAAACAGATAATGCGCACTACACTAAATGCTTCTCAAAATTGTGTTATAAACCCGGTTAGTACTTCTGTATATTTTGGGATCATTAAAAAAAAAACAAGTTAAAAGACAAAATTTATTATTAATCTGTATTATAGATACGCGTGATCCACTACGATTAGTTACTTTGATTTTAATTTAACATTTTCCCAGAGACTATTCTTGTTCTTTTGGTCTCTGCATTTCCCTTGTTCTATAAATCACATGAAATATGTTTTAAATTTTCAATTCCTATAAGACGACATGTTCTTGAATCATAAATGAACATGTTGAATCTTCTTGAATCTATTTTGAAACTGTAATAAACATTAAAAGTACAGCAATTAAACAACACACTGTATTAGGGAAATATGTTAAGGCAAGTATGGTCATGGTCCCTCCCCCCCGATGTTGGGTCATTGGGGGAGGCCTGTGTTCAGCAGTGGATTTTCTATGGCTGAAATGATGATGATGAAGTATGGTCTAACAGTTTGTGAAATTTTCAGGGCCACTACCAAATGATATTTGATATTAACGAGATTGCCCAGACATACTACGGAGGCGCTTTTCTCTTCGGTCATTTCGCCTTCAAGGCTCTGTTCATGGCAGACGACTGCAACCTTTCTTGCACTGAGGTTGAAGTTACCTTTATTCCGAAGACCACCTAATGGCATTGGCTATAATTTTAAGGGTGCGTTTCCACCACAGCATGTGAGGAAACTGTAAAATGCGAGGAAGCTTACTGGGGCTGTGAAACGACTTATTCTACCAAAGCAGTGCGAGGAAGTTGAGCGGTACAAGAATCCTAATCGGACATGCGAAAACTCTTTCCACCGGAACTATCCAATGAAGCTGAAGACGTATTTTTGAAGCATGCGAATTCCAATCCGAATACGAAATCGCAAGATTCGCATACGAATACATAAAATCACTATTTTTGAAAATTCATTTCATGAATTATTCTACGAGTTCTGGAGATGTATTTTTGAATCATGCGAATTCCAATTCGAATACGAAACCGCAAAGATTTGCATGCGAATGACTAAAATCTATATTTTTGAAAATTCATTCCGTGAATTCTGCTACCAGTGGTCCTACCCAGTCGTATTTCGTTTTCTACCAGTATAAAGTACGGAAGAATGACATTGATAAGTAAACATATAGTTGACAGAGATTTGACATAATAACTGTTTATTTACGTTCCGTTTTAAGCGATTTAATACCGTATTTAAAATTAATGATTTTTTGCATTCCGTTTTATAATTTGCCTAAAACTAAAATAGTTAAAAGATTTCGATTTAATAGCAATACTTATTTCGAGTGATTAAAAAAGGCATCAAATCGTGATCAATAGAAATGAATTTCATACACGAATTGTTTTCGTGTTCGAATTTGAGATTTATTTCTAATGCTTTAAAAATACATACGTCTCCAGATCTCACACGCTAAGAAACTCTCTCGCATCCCTCGCATACATATCTTGCGTTGAATGTATAAGACCTCGCCCCACAAGCCTTTCCCACCAAAGTTGCAGTATGCTCGGCTAGGAAAATTAAATACCCATTCCTATTGGTAGTGATATCGAGAAAAAAAAACATCTAGAGATGTTTATACATCGACCCAAAGTATGGACCAGCGGTTTTTTCTCGATTTTACAGTCTGTCTCATAGTAAAAACTGTTCATGATCATGAGTACGACGCCGTGCCATCCGTACAGCGTCGTACTCGTACATGGACGTACGCCCTACGAAGAACCAAGTCATCCAGCTTATTGTTTCCTACATGCACTAAGATAAAATCGGTTAATTTGTTTCATTATTTTTGTATTGGCCTGCTATTATTGTTTGAATAATGATTATTTAAATATTATTGTGTTTTTATTGTACTTTATAAAATCTTTACGGCCGTCCTCACACGGCGCGAACAGGAGGCGTCTCAAAGGAGGCGACTAATTCTTGTAGCACGAGACGAGCAGCAGCCTCTTCGTGCGAAATCTTACAAAAAACTGTGCTCGCCAACCCGCCTGATAAGCGAAGGCGAGTGTTGGCCACCCCCACCCCCCCGATAATAAGTCATTGGGGAGGCCTTTCCTCAACAGTGGACGTCCTATGGCTGAAATGATGATGATGATTATAAATTCAAATTATTATTACGAATTAAGGTGTCATCACCATCATCATCATTTCGGCCATGAGACATGTACTATTGAACATAGGCCTCCCCCAATGACTTGCAGATGAGCTGGCAGGAAGCGGGCTGTATCCAGCGGCTTTCTGCAACCTTTCACCAGGTCACCTATCTCCTTGTACCCACAATATTCTATGCTCCGCCGCACTGGCCGGTACGTGGCCTCCACTCCAGAACCTTTCTGCCCCATCGGCCGTCATTTTTACGTGTTATGTGCCCCATTTACCGCCACTTGCACTTGCTATTCCGTTGTTCTATGCTATGTCAGTGACTTTTGTTTGTTAACGGATCTCCTCATTTCTGATTCGATCCCGCAAAGAAACACCAAACTGAAAGAAAAAAAATCCGACGAATTGAAAACCTCCTCCTTTTTTGAAGTCGGTTAATTAATGTGTGCAACAATTGAATTGTTTTTTTAATAATAATCATAATATATTAGTTCTTCCCGTCTGTTAAAGATGATTAACTGCAATCCTACTGTTGCATTGTAATTAAGTACAAATAAATTATCGATAAGTGAAAAATTGCAAGACCTTGAAATGCTTTGAAGAGGTTGACACTTCATTCGGTTCTATAATAACGTTGTTATTGAAGATAAGTATTATCAATTAATTTAATTAAAACTCAAAAGATAGTGAGGTTATTCAATCCAATGGGAAAGTCAGAGAGAACTTTCACCTATAATCTGCATTAAGAATTTATATACAGAACTAGCAAAACGCCCGGATTCAATCAATCGAGAATGAATACTGTGTTATCCTTAGAAGATGTACGTACTTTAAGTACAGTAGGCACTTATACCACCATCGCGGACTTTTTGTAGACCTTTTTCAGCTTGCTACAATATTTTAAAGTAGTATCTTATAATACATAACACACTTAAGGTTTAGCTAGCATAAGCAATGTTAGCGGATAAGCGTAATACATTCACTTTTCCCTACTTTTTGTAAGCATAATATGCATGTTTAATCAATCTATATAAACCATCCGGAAGTAATTCTCTAAATGATAGCGAAAACCCAAATAGTTACATCCTTTCATCATAATCAGCCCATGTCTGTCCACAGGTGGATTCTCGCTCGCCACTCAGCTTTGCATGTATCATCGCTTCACCTTCATTAGCGAAGTTGTGCAAAATTAAGCGCACAAACAGACAGACACGAGTACAGTGAATTTATTTTATAATATTTAGAGAAGAGAGAGATAGAGATAACAATTAACTACGCGTTTATTGGTACTTTAAAAAGTACATAAAACTCGAGATTAAGGATACGTAGGTATTCGTGGTTTATCTATTACTTGTTTTAATAAGATAATGTTTATTTTAATGGCCAAGATATACCGGATAAGATTTTACGTAACGAATGATTTTTTCTGCTGAATTTAGGACTCTTTCGAATAAGATAACAGGACGTCAATTGTGTGTTTTCTGGACCACACAAGGAAAAAATATGGCAACTACCAATAATTTAGTGTGCGATGCTGCAAACGTACAACTGACGTCCCGCTTAAATAGGAGCCCTTACTTCCGCACTCAGAGACGCCAATTAACAGTAAAGTGTTGATTAACATTTTTCTTCATTCAATAATTATCTTTATTCGTATCGTCCTATCGATCGTATTTAAGTAACCATTAAATTTAAGTGACGTAGGTATAACTTTCCCTATTGGACCAACATTCAAAATCTTAAACAAATCATAACAAATAATAGGTATTAGTAGTTAGTACAGAGGACCATATTTTTTTTAGATTTTATTGTTGTCCCGGTTAATTGAGAACGATATGTTATTTCAGCAGCAGAATCACTCTAAAAATTACATTTATCTATTTATCTAATACATTTCGATAACACAATCTTCCTTAGCGATCTAATAGAATTGCGAGTTGATTGAAATATCACTCCACATATTATATGAATCTGAACTTTAATTAATTTCATTTTCATCCTGTATTAATACATACTACATACAAATATGCACGTTCCTCTAATCGTCCATATTTGCAACCTTTGTTTTTCGTCCAATTGCTTCTAATATTTATTTTAAAGGATACTCTACTATAATACATACTCGTAGGTCTCGGAACCGATACTGTCCAAACAACTGCCACTTTAATAACTGTCTTACTAATGGTTACTGATATAGCAAACAGCCTTCTCTACAGCTAAGCTCCTTATTTAGACTGTCCTCAGTCCGGTGATAGATGAAAACAATCGCGTTTTCCTTTTTTGAAATTCCAATGGATTTCAGTATTCCACAGGGAAGCATGCTCGGCCTCATTACTCTTACTGGTCAGTAGTAAGAGTATAAGGCAACGATAAATATATAAATATATCAGTGTAACGGACGACTCAGCAAGGAGACGAGGGCGGAGCATCGCGGCGCGAGACGAAGACGCCGCTATAAGAGGGAAGGAGACGGCACACTGGTGCCGTGTGCAAATCGGCGCGCGCTGATTGGCCGACAGAGTATCGGGCAATAGTCACTAGCGTAGGGATGATTTTGTCAATATAAATAGGCATAAGTCTGAAATAAATAAAGTATAGTATGAGTATAATATAGTTGTTTTTGTTTTGATCAACAAAGTCGGAGTTTGAAGAAACCATTACAGTCCACAACAAAGTCTGGTCCTTCGAGCCGGATGGAAGAAAACCGCCAGTACCCTAGCGAAATGGTACGAACCAGGAGCCAGGAGCGGGCAATGGAGGGCACGGAAGAACCGCTATCCATTGCCAAGGCGCGAGTATTTCACTCGCCACCGAGATCTCCGTCCGCGGCCTCAAGATCGCGACCGGTGACGTCACAAGGGGAAGGAAGTCGTACTTACGAACCAACAGCACTTCCCGCACCCCTCATACCGACCGCCGCACGCCCAGCGACTACGGCCGAACGGCGCCGTGAGCCATCGCCGACGCGCTCGCATACGTCACGACGATCAACGGGTAGCACCGAGGCGCGAATACGCACCGCGCAGCTAGCAGCGGAAGAACAGTTAGCGGAAATAAGGAAGAGGGAGTTCCAGTTAGAAGCCGAGCTAGTCAAGAAACGATTAGCAGCCACTGTAGAAACAATTCGGGAAGAGGAAGCCGCCAGTATCGGGGACCCGGATGAACGCATCAACAGTTGGCTACAACAGAGCATCGTAGCGCCAGGGATCGTCGAAGCGACTACCACTCTGGGGCACACAACGTCCGAGCCGAAAGAAAGCACGCTGCCTGCGCGCGAACCGCGCACCCCGAGAGCCGACCGGGGGGAGCAGCCGCCTCACGGAGGTGTACGCTTTGAAGACGCACGCCGTCAAGCTCGCTCATCAACACCGACCAGGAATCGAAGCAGGGGCATCGAGCAATTAGCGGAGGCAATCGAGAAGATGGCAAGAAACCGACCGGTGCCGCGGCAGGTGACCGACTTACCTAACTTCTCCGGTGCTTTCAACGAGTGGATGCCATTCGCCGCAGCATTCAAAGAATCAACTACGGTCTACAACTTCAGCGACATCGAGAACATGGCGCGCCTACGAAATTGCCTGAAAGGCGAAGCAAAGGAAGCTGTCACCGAGCTCCTGTACACCGGTGGCAGCCCCGATCAAATCATGCAAACACTAGAGCAGTGTTTTGGCCGACCCGAATATATCATCGACAAAGTGATAGAGGACATTAAGAAGCTACCACGACTGGGCAACACAGCGAGAGAGCTTAACACGTTCGCCGTACGACTTCAGAACATAGTCTGCGCTCTCAAGAATATAGATCGTCGTGGTTACCTGGAGTTTCCAATGCTGATAAGGGATATCGTGGATAAACTTACGCCAAACTTAAGATCAAGATGGTGCGACTACGCGTATGAACATGAACATGCTATGTCTCCGGAAATCGTCCTGCTATCGCGCTTCTTAATGCGCGAAGCGGACATGGCGCTGCGATACACATACACGACGTCAGCAACCGTGACTGGGAACCAGAAACAAGCTCCAGCAGCGAAGACCTATACAACAAGTGGAGGTGTACGCAACAACTGCCGCCGCGACGAACGAACAATACAAGTGCTATAGCTGCGAAGGAAATCATACACTAACTAAATGTGACACATTCGCAAAATTGACATCAGATTCACGGTGGGAAATAGCAAAAAAAGCAGGCCTTTGCTTCAAATGCATCGCTAGCCGGCACAGACGAACGAACTGCCGAGCAAAGCCATGCGGAGTGAACGGATGCCGCCGACCACACCACGAACTCTTACACACCGAACCCGCGTCATCGCCACCTCTGAGTTCACCACTTGAGCCACTGCAAGTCACTAACGAAACTGTGATGTCCGTCGCCGCCACTGAAGATCAACAAGGAGCTTCGGTACTACTGAAGGTGGTGCCTGTTAGTTTAACGGGACCCAAGGGAAGCATTAACACTCATGCTCTCCTTGATGAGGGTTCTACCATCTCTTTGATCGAAGAAGACCTGGCGTTGTATCTGGGAGCGGAGGGACCGACACGACCACTACACATCAAAGGAGTAGCCGCCAGTCAACGCCAAGAAAAAAGCAAGTCAGTCAACCTCGAGATCCGAGGCAAGAACCAAGAAGATTGTCATCAAATTAGACTGCGCACTATCCCGCAGCTGGTGCTACATACACAAACAATATCCACTCAGCTGCTTAACTACGAGCACCTGCGTAGCCTGAATCCGGACGACGTGTGCTACGAGAAGTCGAAGCCGCGACTGCTTATCGGTGCTGACAATTGGCACCTAATAGTATCACGACAACTCAGAATGGGAAAGAAGAAACAACCAGCCGCCTCGCTGACCACGTTGGGGTGGGCGATCCACGGAACGGTACCGCGCACTATCCACAGACGAGATACAGAGTCTGTCCTGCACCTATTCATGCCTGAACGCGGCGTGGATGAGAACGACGTGCCTGACAGCCGTCTGGACACAATGATGGAGGAACACTTTAAAATTGACTCATTAGGCGTGTCTATTTGCACTAAGATAACGAAAGAAGATCAACGTGCCATCGAGAACTTCGAAGCTACGGCCAAACGGACCGACGGCCGATTCGAAGTCGGACTACCATGGCGCAATGATGACCTGGAGACGCCACCGAGTTACAACGCCGCCTATAGAAGACTTATTGGACTAGAGCGCAGGTTCGCCAGAGATCCAGACTTCGCAGCACAATATAAGAAGGAAATCGAAGCCCTGAAAGAGAAAGGTTACGCGGAAGCCTGCGATGGGACAGAAGAACGGAACCCAAGAAAATGGTATCTGCCGCATTTCCCGGTTTTTAACCCTAATAAACCGGGAAAGCTCCGCCTAGTCTTCGATGCCGCTGCAAAGTCACACGGAGTCTGCTTGAATGACTTCCTACTGGAAGGACCGGACCTTCTTCGACCGCTGCCAGGTATCCTGTTCCGATTCAGAGAGAAGCCAATAGCAGTGAAGGCGGATATTCAAGAGATGTTCCTCAGAATTAAGATCAGATCAGACGACCAACCGGCCCAGATGTTTCTTTGGCGAGAAGATCCAAATAAACCGCTGCAGGTCTTAAAGATGACGTCAATGATCTTTGGAGCCTCCAGTTCCCCATTCTTGGCTCACAGTGTGCGCAACCGGAACGCTGAAGGCTTTGTGCATACCCACCCGGCAGCCTACGAATCCATAACACGTAGCCACTACATGGATGACCTGGTAGAGAGCTACGAGGATATCTCAACTGCAAAGAAAACGATCCAGGAGGTGACTTTCGTCCACAAGCAAGCTGGTTTCAACCTACGACAGTGGAACTGCAACGAACAAGAAGTATTGGCGGAGGTCCCATATGAGCTAAGAGCCAAAGCGACCACACATCTAGCAACGCCATCAGACAAGGCGCTTGGACTGCTGTGGGACGCTGAAAGAGACGAGCTAGCTTTCAACACGAATCTTGCTAAGGTACCGAAGCAAGTAGTAAAGAATAACAGAACGCCAACTAAGAGAGAAGCCCTCAGCGCCGTGATGTCCGTATACGATCCTCTCGGACTACTGAGCCACTTCACGATCAGAGCGAAGATACTTTTGCAAAATCTGTGGCGAAATAAGATTGGATGGGACGAACCGCTGCCCGCCGCTGAAGCAGAAGACTTTCGAAAATGGCTCTCAGAATTAACAAACAGCATAGCCGAGATACGTCTGCCCCGTTGTTACGAACTCGGCAGCCATGAACGAAGAGACTTGCACGTTTTCTGTGACGCCAGTGAACAAGCCTACTCGACTGCCGTGTATTGGAGATTCACGAAAGCAGATAACACGGTGAACGTAATCCTAGTCGCAGCGAAAGCAAAGGTAGCACCGCTCAAGAAACAGAGCATCCCGAGACTGGAACTGCAAGCTGCGGTTATCGGGGCACGCCTCGCGGAGGTCATCGCCGCAGAACATGAGTTGCAGCCTAGCAGCGTCACATTCTGGAGTGACTCCCGCACCGTACTGCATTGGATTCGACAAAATGCACGACGATACACACCCTTTGTCGCGCACCGCCTCGGCGAGTTAGCGGAGCGCACGAAGAGTGAGCAGTGGCGTTGGCTACCATCCGAACTAAACGTAGCCGACGACGCAACTAGATTGAAGAGCAACTCGATAGCTGCAAGCGACCGATGGTTCACAGGGCCGAGTTTTCTCTGTAGACCTGAAGAGACTTGGCCCCAAGAAGAAAACAAGGAACTTGACCCAGAAGAAGAAACTGTCACGCTTACTTACGAACATCCAAAGGCAACTTACCTACCGGATATCAGCCGCTTTTCATCGTTCGAGAGGCTCATCCGCGCGACGGCATACGTCCTTGTATTTATCGAGAAGTGCCAAGGGCGAGCGAAGCGACTTGAAGTCCGCCACCTGGAAGAGGCAGAACAGCTGTGGATCAAGAAAAGCCAACGAGATAGCTTCCCACTGGAAGTTGGATTACTAGAAAACGGGAAGCGCATTCCGAAGTCTAGTCGATTATACAAGCTCGACCCGAAAATCAAGAACGGAACTTTAAGATTGGACGGCAGAATAAGCGCAATAAATGTGCCAGAACCAATGAAGGAGCCTGCCGTGCTGGACGGACGCCACCCGTTCACCCGCATGCTCATCCAACGGGAACATGAAACTGCTGGACACGCGAATAGAGAACGTATCGTCAATGACCTTAGACAGCGGTATTGGATCTTGCACCTACGAACAACAGTGCGGAACGTGTCTAAAAACTGCGCTTTTTGCTGCCTCAGAAAGGCAAGACCACGGGTGCCAATCTTTGGAGACCTGCCGACGGCGCGCATAGACCCTTATCGACGGCCGTTTACGAATTGCGGGGTTGACTATTTTGGACCAATGATTGTCGCTGTCGGACGAAGACGTGAGAAGAGGTGGGGTGCACTCTTTACGTGCCTCACAACCCGAGCTGTCCACCTGGAATTAGTGGGCTCCCTGTCCACAGATTCCGCTATCATGGCGTTTAGAAGAATGGCAGCACGCAGAGGATGGCCCGCGGTAATGATGAGCGACAACGCTACCAATTTCCGGGGCGCAGATGCAGAACTTCGCGCCGCTTATAAAGAGTGGGCACCTGCACTAGAAGAGTTGGGTCAACTACACCGCATGACCTGGCGATTCATCCCTCCAGGAGCACCGAACCAGGGGGGAGCTTGGGAGCGCCTGGTCCGATCAGTGAAGACAGCTCTTACCGCAGTGCTGCTGGAAAAGACACCAAAGGAAGAAGTGCTACAGACCGTAATGACTGAAGCAGAGTATTCCGTCAACGCACGGCCGCTCACCCATGTCTCGGTTGAACCTAATGACCCTGAGGCGATTACCCCAAACCATTTCCTGCTGGGGTCGTCAACGGGCCTGCCACACACCGGGCCATGTCAGCCGGCCGACCGCAAGACTTGGCGCGCTAGCCAAGGTATCGCCGATGAATTCTGGAGAAGATGGGTTCGCGAGTACTTACCGACACTCGTACCACGCCAAGCGGCTGCATCGGACGAACGTCCACTGCAAGAGAATGACCTGGTTATCATCGTAGACGCTGCGCTACCCCGCAACACCTGGCCGCGCGGGATTGTTCAGAAAGTGTATCCTGGTCCGGATGGCAGAGTACGTAGCGCTGACGTTCGCACGCGAGGAGGAGTCTTCCGACGGCCCACCACAAAGCTCGCCGTCCTGACCGTAGAAAGGGCTGCGACGGAGTCTTCGCCGGGGGGAGAGCTGTAACGGACGACTCAGCAAGGAGACGAGGGCGGAGCATCGCGGCGCGAGACGAAGACGCCGCTATAAGAGGGAAGGAGACGGCACACTGGTGCCGTGTGCAAATCGGCGCGCGCTGATTGGCCGACAGAGTATCGGGCAATAGTCACTAGCGTAGGGATGATTTTGTCAATATAAATAGGCATAAGTCTGAAATAAATAAAGTATAGTATGAGTATAATATAGTTGTTTTTGTTTTGATCAACAAAGTCGGAGTTTGAAGAAACCATTACAGTCCACAACAATCAGTATATTTTGATGTGAGATTTATCAAGAAAAAAGTCAGCAAAATACAAATGGAATTAAAATATTAATCTATATTCTCTCTAGCTACTTGCAATACCTACTAATCATTTCAAATACTAGGGCAATAAACTGACCAGACCATTTGATGTCGTTATATCAGATCAGAATAGCACTTTGTGCTCAAACTTTTATTATTTATTCAACATGATACTAATAATTGCATTAACCCAACCATAGAAACAAATGCCTTAATGCCTATGTCTTTAGAACAATCTGCTTGTACTATAGATAAATTGATAAGTTTTTATTGAAACAAATGTCTCGTTTGTCACGTCTGACTGTTTCAATGCCGATACCTTATCAAAAAGTCTTTATCAGCTAGAATGACAAGAGTTTGATTTATCTCTTGATGCTATTAATAATTATTATGAATAATTTATTCATTCGTGGGTAATGAATATCGTAGGGTATCATAACTTATTTTTATGCGAAATTCAACTTGTCGGAAAGCTTTTACTCTTTAAAGAAAAATCGCTACCATTATATCTGTCTGAAAACCTTAGAGTACTTAATACAATCCAATCCAAACAGCTCATCAATCTACTTTAAAACGTCGAATTTTCTCAATTGATATTAAACACTATTAGATTTAAAGCTAAAAAATTGGGTAATAAATTCGTAAATTTTGGGTAGGCTTTAGTACAGCCTGTTAACATTTTATAGTTAGCATAGTGATTGCAATTTACGAACAAATGTGGGCTTTACTTGTGTTATAAGTAGGCACTTGGCTGTTCTTGCGAATCTGGTCTGTCCAAAACGTCGAGCTTCTTCCTCTCTGTCTCTTGCTTTCGACTTTGCTAGTGACTATCAGTCTTTCCAGTTGTCACCGTCCTTTCTGGTAATGTGGTCGAAATATTCCAGAGTTCTTCCTCAACCTATTTTAAAAACAATGTTCAACCCTTGGAGTGGAGGAGTAAATCAAGGAAAGCGGACCCTGGGCGCCAAAGAAATAGCTTTGGACGCAACCGGGATTGACCGTATAGATAAAGAAGAAGAAGAGTTCAACCTTTAGAGTACAATATCAATGGGGAACCACGCTATTGCATTTATCGCGATAGGTGTCGAATTGTGTTTGGTCTTGCCCTTAGTGATTTTTTGTTTACCGATCCAGTGATTCTGCCATTGATCAAATAATTACCACGTTATGAGTTCTGCTAAGTTGTCAAACGTGTGTAGCGTTCACACATTCAAATATTAAGTTAATAAACACAATAACTGTATCTCTGTTCAAAACGATGCTCTGAAGTCATTAGCAAATATATTTTGTGTTTATTTAACGAGCCTAAATAATTCACACATTGATATTTACGTGGACATTAATTGATAATAGTGGACGTGACCAAGCACACTAGCTTTATTTGAGATTAGCTTTGCCTTTGCTTCGCCATTGAGAAAACTTCTCATTTTTGTGTAGATTGATAAGATGTTGACTGTACCTAGACTTCGATAGAGTAACGCAACGCAACAGAGTCCGCCCTGAGAGAAAGAGTAAATTTGGCTGCAGAAGCTGAACCTAATATGATAGGCTTCGTAACATGAAACAATTGCAAAATATTTTGCAATTATGCTCTAATATTCAAAATGTATATAATAATATAGGGACATTATTACACAATTTCTTATCAACCAATAATGTAGGTAGATATTACTACCTACCTGCAAGTAATACAATTTTAACTCACTTTTGGCAACTTTACAGGCGATTGTTTAAAGTTAAAAAAATTCTGACTTTGAAATTTTGAGATAACAAAAAAAGGGCTACGAGCTACCACTTGATGTGGTCATATTATTATATTTGGTCTATATTATTTTGCGAGTTACAATAACATTTATTCTCAAAGTATAATTTACGAAATGATATTTTAACTCAGACGTACAATTCTAAAATGTACATCAGTATTTACTGACTTACAAAAAGATTGTAGATCTAAGATAGAATCTCAAAAACTTTATGGCTCTCAAAGTTACCTTACGAAAACCAATGAATTGAAACCACTTGAAAATTCTTTACTATTTTAATAATATTAGTCTCGTAAGTAAAATATCATGTATCACTCCATACCAACCCCTGCCAAAAAGCAAACGGGGCGCTGGGTCGGATAAATGATCGAATAACCATCAATCAGAATAACGAACTTGACGAACGAAGGGGACCACTGTTCCTATTTCGCTTAACCATAGTTGAGCGCCGAAACGGGACTACGCTGACATGTTGCGCGTTTGCGCGCTATTAATTACGGGTTGTTTTTAACTCGCTCCGTTCTTTCTAATATTTAAAACATTATTATTATTTATCTTTCATTTTGATGCGAAAACCACAACGAGTTTTTTATACCCTATAAATAATCTATGGTACGGGTTTTTGTAGCCAAGACATTCGTTATAGTTAAATTATTTGTTTAAAGTGTGCTATATCATAAAAAGTAAACTTTAACTGTCTGTTGATATTAACCTAACATAGAGAACATAAAATAAAACTCTCGAGAAGTGCTTTGACGTTGGTTTTTCAAAAATGGTAGCTCATTTATATTGATACATTTCTCGGGAATGGTATTCTCACTGTTTACATAATTTTATCAAAGTAGGTACACTGTAAACCTACCATAAGAGTAAAAATAATAGTTTTTGTTTGTTGCAAAGAATAACTTTTTTTTAAATTTGAGGTTTAAAATTTATACCTAAAAATATTCTCAAAATAACTAAATTCCTGATTAAATAAAAAAACAGGTAATGTACAGTTTTTATTTTTATTTTACATTAGGATTCCCCCTTAAGCGTTTAAAATAATAAAATTAATAGGTTATCGCGATAGATTTACAAAATAAAACTAATCTAAGTTGGACGTTGAGCAATATTTCGAGACCTCATAATGTACAACTAAGTAACTTTAACAAAAATTCAACACTTTTTCACAACGAATGTCGCAGCGAACAAATTAAGTATTATATCAGAAATGAGGTCATTTCTGATATAATACTCGACAGAGAACTAAAGTAATCAAAATACCTCGGAGGCAAGCAAGCTGAAGTGTTAATATAATAGGTTTATTAAATTTGCCATTAAACAGATAACCGATGGGATAGACGTGTTCTTGAGTGGAGACTACGACTTGGCAAGTGCAGCGTAGCGCGCTTTCCGACAAGGTAGAGCAGTTTGCGTATTTCAAAACTGCTGACAGTAGATGGAAAATCATATTCGAGGATTGATTGAGGACTCAGTTGCGTGCATTGGCGGAGGCCTGTGTCCAGCAGTCAGGCTGGTAGAAACTGTCCAAGTTTATCAAGACTCACCTCAAAGGACGACTCAGGAACATTCCGAAGAACATTTTAAACTTATGGTAGATCTGACAGAAAAAAAAAAACCAGTCTTCAGTCAATAGATAGCATAATTATATGGTGGTGGTGATTAGTGCATCTACAAACAAGGAATTTAGATATTTGTGTAAGTACAAACAAAACAATTTTTTACTCACTAAGATTATGATCGTACAACTCAAAACTGGCAAAAAGTGAGTTACGACTTTTTTTCTTCCAAATGTCGATATATTGAAGCATCCGTGAGTAAGACGTCAAAATAAAAGGTATTCATATAATCTCCTATTCTTAGGGTTCCGTACTTAAACACACACCCAGACTATCAAATATTTAATATTAGTAAGATTATTTACAAAATATTGAAATGAGGGCCGTCAAAGTTCTTAGTAATGTATGGTACTATTTTATTGGATCACTTCCTGTTATAAGGTTATGCTACTCTTTAAATGCAATAACTTACTTCCTCTATAGAATCTACACTGAAATCGTAAATAAAATTGAGATTTCGATGATAGTCACATCGTAAAAGTTATATTTTAGGAGTAGACTACCCCCTACATTACCTCCTAAAAGGAAATTAACTTATTTATGGGATCATAGAGAAAGTTTTTGTTATAGGGTCTACAGCCTAAACATAAAACCGTGTTTGTAGGAAAAACTAGAATCTATAAAACTTAGACCATAATAAAATATTGTTCTATAAAAATTCACGCCTGTCAGACGGGCGCGCCAAAGGCAAGAAGTTAGTTAATTCATTTTCTTACTACTACTCTTGTCTAATCCAAAACTAAACAAACTTATAATCAGAAGTGCCTATCCTAAATCCTCAACTGTCTTTAATATGACAAATGACTACGAAATGACTCCATTGAATCTAAATTAATAGTTTAGACAGTTTGTGTATTAGTAGTAAATACTAAGACAGATCAAACTATTGGCCGATCACCATTATTAAAAACAAGTTAAAACTCTTTTATAGATTTATACGTTATTTTTCGTAGCTTTCGTAGTATAAATTGACAAACTAATGAGGTTTATGTATAAACGTCACGCCTTGCGACACTTTTTAGCAAGACGTGACGTCACTCCCAAAGTTTGATACGCTTTATCTTCGTCATTTTTTGTTTGATTGACAACAGACAAAAATGGGTCCAATATTTTTTGTTAATCTAACTATCGGACTAAATAGAATAATCATTTTTTGACCCAGGAAACTAGCCTATTGTAATGATCTATGTTGATTATGTCGTTGGTTTAGAGATCATTTTGCCTTTATTTTTGTCTGAATTTGATTGTGGGAGAATTGGAGCCATTGTGAAAAATTATAACATTTAAATCGTTTTCCTGTGTTTTATTCATTCGAGGTGTGGTATAGCTGACTTACTCGTCTCATCCTTAATAATTTATAGCATTAACACACGTTATAATAAGATAATAATGTAATTTGTTTAACGTAAAACATTAGCTAACATGTGCTCAGCTTGATTTGACTTCTCCTGTATCTACTAAATCTATAACTTCTGGTCTTCTGCCCGGGAAATGCAGAAGAAGTAGGGCAGATCACGTTGTTCGTAGATAGATAATTATGGTGTAATAGCAAAATTCAAGCGCTCTCTCTTTCTCTGCTAAAAGAACGCAGTTCAACCAGAGTGCGCTGGTTACATGAAGCACATAATCCTATAGAGTAGAAATGACATATAAATAGTTTGTCAATATTTTTCACCGGCGCCGCTGGGCGAGCAGGAATTGTCATTTCGTACCAAATGTCAGTGAAAAGTCACTGACTAGTTTCAGAAAAGATGGTTTGTATTGCTGCTCTACAGGGTATGGGCTCGATGGCTGGTTAATAGTGCTGCCGTAAGATGTCACGACCCTCAGTCATGAGGATACACGACCACAGAATGTCACGGATAGTAGAAGTAGTAAAAAATCAAACGGTACAAAGTTGGTCCGCCATGAATTTAAAAAAAAAACTATCATAATTTTATCATTGAGCTGTATAAGTAGTAAATTTTGTTATCGGTTGCTTATCTTCGCGTGTGTTTGTTTGAGAATTTATTTGGCGCAACACGCCGGCCGGTTCGATACTTCGCGGGAGACTGCCGGCTACGACACACGCGTACCACTAGAATACACAAAAATGGCCAAAGTCGACATCAAATACACTAAGGTTAGTTACATTTACATATTTTAATGTGTATTATAGTTATTTAATTCAAGAAAGGCGTATTACTCAACTGTTTAAATCAATTTAGCATTATTTAAACACGCCGACTAAAATTTCATTCTAAAAAGAAACTTAATTCAGTTTATATTATAATCTGAGCATGAAGTACCTAATACGTATTTTCAGTTACAATGTTGCAAAGAAAATATAACCACTGTAATTGAAAAAACCTATGTAATGTAGTACGTTAACAAATTTCTTTAATTGACAATATAATGATTCAGATCGGCGTTTAATTTAATAAACGAGCCTACCAATGGTATTATCATATAAATTATAGAGCAAGTATTTTAAATAAGACAACATCACCATCTTGCATTAAAGATCTGATAGATTTAAGTCGTTTTTTTGTTACACTACTTTGCAAGTTCGTCAGAATGGATAAAATCATTTAAACTGAAATTATGACCCTACATTATCTATTTCCTTCTGATGATTGTCGCTTATTGATTTTAATTTAAACAAATAGTGTTTTTTAACGTACGGAATACTTGCAAACAGGCTATTTTTGTTCTTCTCGGAATGGTATAAATAGATTCAGGGACAAAGTAAATATACTCTACGTAGTTCCTAGCCTATAGGTAATCTGTATTGTCCTATCCACGGATAGAAGATAGTAAAGGATATTTCTATCATTTACGAGCTTCTGCCCGCGACCTTGTCTGTGTAGATTTCAGAATGAAGCCAAATATTAATGAATAATATCACGGAAACACAAAAACTATTAGTATACCTTTTATTTTTTTTAAACTTACCTTTTCTTGTCATAAAAACCCTACTTGGTTTTTTACAAAAATGTGAAAAAAATGCCAAATCGGTTCAGTTTTGCTTTATTGATTAGATATCAAGATTAGTTAATTTACCGTTTTATTTACGTTAAATGTCGTAGGTATATATATCTATACTTACGAAGTCTCATATCATCATTTAACATGATTAAGTAATTTCTTCATTGAATCCTTAAAAAATTACACACTGCTTACCTTACTTACTAACTTACCTTGAGTTAGGATAAGCGGAAAATGCATGGTGACCGACAAAGTGCTTCTTAAACTACATAAACAGAACTAACTGACTAAGGATGACTTTGGCCTTAGTTTTATACAAAGTAATAATATGTAGTATACCTACTAACTAGGTTTTTTGACTGGCTCTGTTAAAATGACGATTAAATCATTTAAGTCTAATTGTAAGTAGTACTTAAAATCTAATTAAAACTTACCAAGCTAGTTAGCAATTTATAATTAGTTTGCAATTTGCAAAAAAAGTTCTTTAAAACGAGCTAACAATATACCAATGTTAGTCACCAAGAAAAAATTAAAGTGTATCTGTCTATTTGTATAAGTACAACTGTTTACATATTATGACTTGTCATTTTATCGACATAATTTCGCAAGTAGTTATAGTCAGCATCAGAAGCAGTTGATAAAAACAAAATTCCAAAGTACTGACTTCAAAATTTTACTATAACCTAACTTCCCTAATATACTCTTGATTTTGTCAGACTATTGTAGTATTGTGTATGTTTTGCAATGGGGTTCTTTTAGAAAATTTAGTTACTATTGATGTTGACCTACATGAGACTATTATCTATTAAGATAAAAGCAGAACTCCTGCCGCCCTAACATGACTACTAAAACACGATATGATATAGCGATTTATCGACACCAACTGTATTTTTTTAAATATGGTTAATATAGCCGCTATGTTGAATCGTCGTGCCGGTGACATCAAATGTTATGATCGCTGTTTCGATAAAAATAATATATATTACCTATTATCTATCATAGGTAAGTTGAAGACATAGAAAATGTAGCAGGAAAGAATTGGATGGATGTAGCCACGGATAAGCAAACATGGAGAGAGATGGAGGAGGCTTTTACCCGCAGGGGGGCCACATAACAAAAATTAAAAAGAAAGGAAATATTTATTCATATATATTGTATATATTTTGTTAAAGAGTTATGTGGAAAATAAAGCTGTAATATTAATTATGGAATTTATTTATGAATTATTATTATTTATTATTTATGAATTGCTGTATTAGAATAATTATCTATCATATTAAATAAAACAGTTGGTGTCGATAAATCGCTTTAGCATATAGTGTTTTGGTGGTCATGCTACTCCGGGCTGGTCTGGTTTCAATATAACTATACTCGTAGATTCAAGATGACTCGAGTACTTATAGTAAGAAGCAATCTAGAATTATGTGGAACCTGAAGGTTAAGTACTTAAGTGCCTACTTGTACTATCTATTCTACGATAGTAGGCAAGACCATTTTCATGAATCATATGTGATTCACGAGTGTGAAAAGCTATCCTAAATTCATAATTATCATAGATCTATTCTATTTGTAGTTACATAATAATATACTAAAATTAAAGTTTTTCTATCGTCCGTCCTTTCTGTCTGTTTATTAGGTCTATCTCCGAAACCATTGTAGGAATTTTGATGCGGTTAATTGGGTAATAAATAAAATAAATCTCGAAGAAAGTTTTATTTATGTAATTTATAACTGTGCTACTAGTGGGAATCATCTGGAAACAAGGAGTACTAATGTATAAATTATGTATAAACGGCTAATTTGGAAGTCACTGGGGGAGGCCTATGTTCAGCAGTGGACATCCTAGGGCTGAAATGGTGAAGGCCTGGGACTGCCTGGTTACGGCGGTGCATGGACGTGGGATGATTTTCCCAAATAAAGTATAAGGTGTACAGAGTTCGATTCTCGTCTTTTTTTTCCTCTGTACTGTTTGTTTTCTGTGGTGTGCAATAAAGAGTATCAATCTATCTATCTATTTATCTCAGTTGAATCGTGACATATGTTAATTGCTTACTTCGAGACGGTAAAATCGATATTAGTTTTGTCTGCGAGAACATTATCACGCATGTGCTAAATAATAATGAACCTCACAAGATTCTTGATACCTCTCTGATTTATATATTCAGCTTGTGTTCGTGTTCATGACGGCAAACAAGAAAATTTACATGAATTTGTCCATTTGAATAAACCGACATGAACAATAATTCAACACACGTGTAAACATTCTTAAAGTATTACATTACTATTGTATTTATGTTGTTATGGGACTATTTAAATGTAGGTAGTAATGTTATATAATATAGTCGATAGCTCAACCTACCACAAACGTCAAGTTATATCAATTGATCTTAAACTCTACGTGTTGAACATGGAGTTCAAAACCAGTTCAAATAAAATTTATATTTTATGGTATCCCAGCGCCGTCCTTACGCGAAAAATAAAAGAAAAATACCGCAATCATATATATTTTACTGATAAACAAGGACGTACGAGCATAGATTTTTCTTTTCGATTGTAAACTAACATGAATTTTAATATAACAGCTACTTGAGATAATTCGTAAAGTACTAGGTGTGACAGAATTTTAAGGCAGCCATTAAACTGTTGAATTTACTATTTTAATTTAATGTAACTTTACCTAATTTAACAAATAAAAATATTTTAATATTAAAAAAAACATATTATGAAATACGTTATACTTAGTTATCCTACTGCTAATCTATTATTGACGTCATGAAAAACCTAAGATTAGCAGGCTAAACATAAATTTAGAGATTTTACAACGGTTCAGATTTTTCTACTGTGATGTACGGAATGGTAAAAAGTACATAAACACACATATAAGACACTGGTGTTAAATCGTCGAATTGCGGTGTCTCGCCCATTGTATGCGGCGGTCAATAGAACTACTGTAATTCCAAACTTCCAGGTTTGTCGATTAACCACACACCCAAGCCCAAGTACTCATTGTTGACAATGACAACATCGATATACCATTGAGTACACTCGACTCAATATAGTTATCCCTAGAATAATTCAGTAGAAACTTGTCAAGTGGTGATTACAGTTATATATTACAGATTATAGTTACAGTGAATGTTTTTGTTGTCAATTTGTGTAACGGTAGACCTAAAATTTTAAGAGTTAATATTTTAGCTATAAGTCCGGTTTGCATCAAAAGTCGATGACCACATTCAGATTTTTGAAATCGCTATACACCATATTATACCTAAATCGCTCGACATGACACGCGCCAGAATCGGCCTTAAATGATAATTATACAATTTTGAAAATTCTAATGTGGTCATCGACTTTTGATGCTGACCGTACCATTACATTAGGGTGTGCTATACACATTTGAAACTCGACTAAAATGTAAATGTATTGGGCAGTAAACTAAACATTTAATTTTATTGGTATTCATTAAAGCATAACTTTTGTTATGTACCTACTTGAAATCTTCAACAATAAAAATAAGGCCAATCTAGGTATGTTTCTGATTTTAAACTAGTTTGACTGAGTCAATCCGATTCTGATTTGGTACAATATGATTTATAAATTCAGAATCTGTTTGGCAAAACAATTTCAATGATATCAAAACCGGCTTCGTTAAGTACATTATTAATTATTTATATCAACTTTTATACAGTCTGATAAAATGTATAAATTTCTTCAGTTAATTCACTTGTTCATAAATGCTGTCTCTTATCAGTCGCAGTTATCTCGTGTTACATTATATTTAGTCAACACTGGATAAGCTCATTGACATTGAACTTATCATAGGCCGTGAAAAAAAACACAATGAGACCTGAAGAATATTTAAATAGGTATAATACTAACACCTGACAACTCTAACGATCTTTAAGTCGACCTGCTCCCCTAGCATGACCACCAAAACACGATAGAATATAGCAATTTATCGACACTAACACGTTCCGTCATATGTTATGATCGCTGTTTAATAAAAATTCAAAATAGCGGCTTTATCGACCATATTAAAAAAAAAAGACAGATGTCACTGCCCTCCTCCCCCCTCCAGTGCCTCTACTATAAACGCTCTCAGTAGCAGTTTTGTATAAACATCAAACTCTGTAAACAAACAAAAACAAGTGCCAGTCACACGCACCAAGGGTTTTGTGCAAACTAGTATCAAAGATGCAGCAACAGACGGACAACGAAGTGATCCTATAAAGGTTCTTTTTTTCCTTTTGAGATACGAAACCCTTAAAAATAACAAATAATATTGCCAGATTGTAGCATGCGGATCATTAACGTACTTACGTATCGAGATGCCCCTTTTCATGATATTATATAATTACGTATGATATTTTAAAAAAGCTGCATGCGGTGGCTGGATGAGGAGGGCAAGTGATCTAGCGGAAGAGCAGATGTTTGGAGAGGCATTATCATTATTAAACTGCGTGATACACACAGTAGGTACCACGCAGGTTGATAATGATAATGACTTAAACAACACAACTAACACACACAGAAAGCGTGAGCGGGACGACGACGGGTCGGGTCGGGAGCACGGCGAGTCCCGACCTGACCCGTCGCCGTCCCGCTTACGCTTTCTGTGTGTGTTACGCATTAATCGGGCAGGCGGTGGACCCACGCAACGTATGCTAGTGCGTTGTCTCAATTCGATAATCCATTTGTCTCAGGAGCCATTAGATATTCGCGCTACGTTTTCTACCTATAGTCAAAGTGGGGTCCGATATCGATTGACATTACGATCAATCGTTTGTAAAAAAAATCTAACTTCACAAACGATATTGTTCCTTAAATAAGTTTTTTTGTATTATAAATAAGACACCCAGTGAATAATGTTTTATTATATTACAGTTGTTCATCAACAACGAGTGGGTGGATTCCGTCAGCAAAAAGACCTTTCCCACTATCAACCCTCAAGATGAGACCGTCATCGCCCAAGTGGCTGAAGCTGACAAGGTAAAGCATAATTTTGGAATTAGACAATCGATTGTCAATAGCACGAAATATTACCGTGACATTTTATCATGATAAACTTATCAATAAAGCCAAAGTGATCACTTATTACAGATTTTCAAATCAATGTTTTTAAAATTTTGTACAACGTGTTAACATAAAAATATTGTCAAGCTTTTAAGATTGTCGTTCTGCTTACAAAACTAAACAACTATGCTAACATGAGCCCAAATATGAAAAATGTATGACCATACTGAGTTGTCGATCAGTTGACGGGGTGGTTTGTATGAGCTTAAACTATTTTTAACCAACTTCAAAAAAAATTGTGGTTTAAATTAGTCGAAATCATTTATTTATAACGTTTTTTTTTTTTAAAACTTGTTTATACATTCAAATGTACTGACATTAAGACTAATATTAAAAATTACTATCACCTACAATATCGTGTAAATGTAGGTATCATAATATCGGTATCGTAATCTATGTGCAATACATAATTATATACATTGATTAGTCCCTAATATGAAGAACTGCACTATCAAATTATTATTTACCTACAGGCGGATGTTGACTTAGCCGTAGCAGCCGCCAAAAAAGCTTTCCACCGGTACTCCGAATGGCGCACCCTAGACGCTTCCCAAAGAGGCCGCTTGATGCTTAAACTAGCAGATCTATTGGAGAGAGACTCCAAGTACTTGGCTAACCTCGAGACCTTGGACAACGGGAAGCCAGTGAAGCAGGCTGAAGGCGAGGTTCTCTGGTCAGCCAGTATCTTAAGATACTACGCCGGTAAAGCCGACAAGATCTTCGGACAAACAATTCCTGCTGGTAAGTTAATATGAACTTCACATTGTTTATTAGTTCATGCATTTGTTAATTCATCGCACATAATATTTATTATTCTCGTATTTTTCAGATGGAGAAGTTGTCACTTTCACTCTGAAGGAGCCTGTTGGCGTCTGCGGCCAAATTTTGCCATGGAACTACCCTGTCCCCATGATTGTGTGGAAAATCGCGCCAGTTTTAGCTGCTGGTAAGTTTAATAGGCGTAACTAAGGCTAAAACCAAGCAATGTTGTATTAGACCTAAAGTATGCCTTGTTACGTCCCACTGCGCGGGGCACAGGCCTCACCTCTACTATAAGCTAGTTTGGGCCATAATCCACCACGCGGGCACAGCGCGGATTGGTAGAGACTAGGTGTTGTAAGGCCAGTGACTAAACCTTACTGTCAGATGTTATTAAGCCACCCTAAGAGTTTATTCCACTAAGCGGCTAGTCGAGGGCGGCTGGCCGTGCGCGATTCCTATTTATTCATATAATCATATACCAATATCCATTGATGTGGCCGCGACTCGCTACAAAGCTAGCCGCTTAGCCGACTAGGAGCTTAGTGGAAATAAATTCTAAGGCCTCTGACTAGGCTTCACGACTACTATCAAGCGATAGTAGAAGCTATATTAGCTGGGACCAAATTTTAACGTGCCTTCCGAAGCATAGAGATGCTTGTGATAAATGTTACTAAATAAGGTTGGAATGGTCACCCATCCAATCACAACCGTGGCTTATTTGGCTTAACTTTGGTAATCACTATCAAAGCGCTGCCGCCACTGAGCTACAAGCACGTATTAGACCTGTTGTAAATATTTCCTTTCTCTACTAACATTTCACCAGGTTGCACGACGGTTGTTAAGCCAGCTGAACAGACCCCTCTCACGGCTCTGGCTTTGGCTGCGCTCGTCAAGGAAGCCGGAATCCCCGCTGGTGTCATCAACGTCGTCACAGGCTACGGGCCTACCGCTGGAAGCGCTCTGACCCACCACCCCGATGTTGACAAGATTGCTTTCACTGGATCCACTGAGGTAAAGTTTATAACGCATATTTATTATGTAGCTTAATCTCGTTAAATATCCATTGCAAGAAAAACTAAGAGAGAGTTAAAAATGTACTCTATCTGACGTAAGTATAATTTTTCTGGACTTTTTATTTATTTACCTTCTTTAAAGTCCAAAATATTATTGATAATGTTTACCGATCCTTTCAGGTTGGACGCATCATCATGAGCGCAGCAGCCGCCGTGAACCTAAAACGTGTCACCCTCGAACTTGGTGGCAAGAGCCCGCTTGTGGTCTTTAATGATGCTGATGGTAATTATTGCATTCGTATATATTACAAAATCAAGAAATAAGAAATCTACAATCATAACTCTTTCAGTTCTAAACGTCAAAATCAGAAGAAATCTATTTAATATAATCAAAGAATGTTTTTTTGCTGACAAACAATTCGTTTAATTATATAAATGGATTTCGACAGGTCAAAACCCGTACGCGTGCGTAAACGACATTATTTCAATTGTAATAAAACTGGTGAATTGTCTTAAAAACGCCGGTGAAGGTTTCTGACAAATATCAAGATAGAAGTTGCGGGCAACAACTGTAGCTAAATAAATGTTTTATAGTAATAATACGGAATTAGGTTGGCGTTTAACCCCTTAATTATCTGTCCCAGTTGAGAAAGCTGCTGAAATCGCACACAGAGCTGCCTTTGCGAACGCCGGACAATGTTGCGTTGCTGGCACAAGGACTTACGTCCAGTCCGGAATCTACGACAAATTCATCGCTAAAGCCGCTGAAATCGCCAAGAAGAGGTCCGTTGGCAACCCCTACGAAGACGTGCAACAGGGACCTCAGGTACTGTACTACAACAACTAGGTACCTTTATCAATCCATTTTTATCACAGTTTTTTTCTTGTCCGCAATTCGAAAATAATAACTCCAATAAAAGTCATGAATGTGGTTTTTGAAATAAGCATAGCATTTATCTTGCAAAACCCAAGTCTCTTACAAATAAGATCTTACTTCAGAAATAGATTACTTAACTGTAAAATATTTATTCATTCAGATAAGCATGCAAAGCAAAAAAGGAAATCTTTAACTGAATAAATTACAGATTGACAAGGATCAATTCGACAAAGTTCTGGGCTACATCGATGCTGGCAAGAAGGGTGGCGCCAAATGTATCGCCGGAGGTGAACGCTTCGGCAAGGTTGGCTACTTCGTCCAGCCCACAGTCTTTGCTGACGTCACAGACAACATGAAAATTGCCAGAGAAGAGGTAAAACCAAAAAGGAAACACATTAATAGTGTAAATTTAAAAAATAACTATCAATGCTTGTACTAAGTTGAATAGGCCATTACTAACTGGACTTATTCCAAATTATTCACTAATCTGTGCTTCTTTCACGTAGCCTCATTTTATACCAATTGGTATATCTTGTTTTACTGTAAAAGTGTTTTACTGCTTGTCTAATTATTATTTTTTGCCCAGATCTTTGGCCCGGTACAAAGCATCCTCAAGTTCGAGACCTTCGAGGAGGTGGTAGACCGTGCCAACGACTCCAACTACGGTCTTGGTGCTGGTGTCATCACCAATGACATCACCACCGCCCTAGCATTCATCAAGCACGTGCGTGCTGGTTCCATGTGGTTGGTATTTTGTAGGCGTTAGTAGGTTTTCACATAACACACATTTTCATAAAGTTATGACTTTAATTTCATTAAAATATTATTGACAAGAGGTACTTGTCAATAATATTTTAATGAAATTAAAGTCATAACTTTATGAATGTGCATTATAAAGTAATTTTATTCAGTGGAAAATTTAGACATCCTGTTAAAAAATAGGCATAATATTGATGATATAACGGCAATGGTACCTACCTCCTACTTATTATCATAATTACGCATCTAACACCTTTGCTACAAAATACAATTTTCATTTAACTTTAAAATTCTGTCTTCTATGTTTCAGGGTGAACACTTACGAGCACGTGACTCCTCAGACGCCATTCGGTGGATTCAAGGAGTCCGGAATTGGACGTGAATTGTAAGCTTAATACACCAAATTGTAAAAAAAACTATAAAACGATCGATACGTTGAAGACCAAACAATTTCAAATTGCCATTTTTCATTTATTAAACTTTATCGTCCTGACATTCCGCTTTATCTTTTAACTGTATTATTGTTATGAAGGGCTGTTTAAACCAACAACTGTCATTGATATTATTTTTTTTGTTTTCAGGGGTGACGACGGCATCTCTCAATACCTGGAGAACAAGACTGTGTCCTTCAGCCTTCCTAAGAAACCCTTGTTATAAGCAATGATTGCTTAACACTGACTGATACCAAAAATCCATATTCACACTGTTTCTTATGCGTGTCTCTATTCGTAAATAAACCTTTACTGTTTTGTGTGTGTTCTAATTTATTACCAGAGAAAATTATTCTAAACCTATCTTGTATCTTTCCTGATTAAAATGTTACACTCTCATTCTAAGCCCTAACTGGACCAAAGATTTAGTATCGATAACCTCAGGCCTCACCACTAAACAACAAATTTAAAGAAGTATTTTTGTCAGAAAATTAATATTAAAATGTTGCTAATTACTACGCATAAGAGTTTGGATCAGCACGAAAATCTATATTAGATAGTTTCAATAATCAGGTCAATGTAAGAGAAAAAATTTTTCTATATTGCCTTGGGTCTGGATTTTGTGATACCGTCATTGTTTCTGATTTATATAACACAATTGTAGCTAAACGGCTACTTGCCTTAGGATCAGAGCAATGTATAGTGATGTTGTCCTATGTTTATTAATGTATTTAAGGCTGACTACAGACTGGCAGAGAATGCCATATAAGTCCGTCATTTTTACTAACATAAATTAATTAGTACACTAGACGCAAGCGCAACTGAATCAAATAGTTGAAGTTTTTTTATGCTATGCTATGCCAAATTCTACGAAAAATTTAATGAGACCCGTAAATACCACACGTCACACAGTACGTTACGTCACAGTAAATATCTATATGTATTATATATATAAAAATGAATCTCTATTTCCCTTGGTCATCGCAACACGCGTGAACGGATGGAACAATTTCGCTAATTCTTTTTTTGTTGTGTTATTTACTGTCAGGAGAAGGTTCTTTTGAAAGAAAAAATTAAGAAAGTTGCGCAGTAAATTATTTATGAATAAACTGAAGACCACGCGAACGAAGTCGCGGGTAATAGCTAGTATTATATATAAACTGTGGTTACGTAGAGCAATTTCACGGACGTTAAACTTAAGGCGAGTAGCGCCCCTAATTTAGCGACTCGACGCGTGTTGATACAAATATCGCACGAAGACTCATTAAAATACGGTTCATAACAGCGCGCAATGAAACGTAATTATTACGACAACCGCTGCATCTTTAGGTAGCGAAAATTTTATGTGAGGAAAATAATACTTTTCGCAAATACGACATTGTTCGATTAAAAATCCTATACTCAGTTTATAGCTATCAAGTTAGCCTTTCAGTCGACATATAAACGAATTAAATGGGTCAAGCGGGTAAAAAGAAGAAAGAGTATTAGCATCTTTTTTGTTTGTTTTTTCAATGATTTCAAATTATTTTTTTGTCTTGGAGTATAAGTACTAGAAACCAATTCTATGCTCAAAAACTTGTGTAGGTTATGAAAATTCTTAGCATATTTTTTTAAATATCATTCTGACAATTTGGGCTTAAGTAGTAAGCTTTTGAAAGCACATGCTAGTTTACATTTGACGACTACACTCGCCTTAACAGAAGTATGTCGACAATGCCATTTGACGAGTAATCGGCTAGTTGACACTTTTTTAAAATAGGTCTTAAACTGTTAATAAGTATACCATTAGACCGAAAAAAAAATTATTGTATTTTTTTAAGACTTAAAAACTACAAAACTTTCATTTTAAAATATTTTTTTTATAAACAGACGAAAACGCTGTCAACCATTTTGGTCTATAGATTATCTGTGCCATGACGTAGTCCTTCTAGTAAACAAATACAACCTCTCTGAAATAAACAAACATGATTTCTAATAGTCTACACGAAAAATATAGTAATTATCATTACCTGTATCGTTCGAGAATGCAAAAATACATCAGACTCTAATGACATTTGATCGTTGACGTTGACTGACATGAGTGACCTCACTCACGTCGCGATAATGGCGGATAGCGTTTTCAGAGTTTCAAATTAAAGATTAAAAAATCTATTTTTTAATTTGATTTTTAGAGCCATCTTTTACTTTTAAGTATTGAAATCGATATATTTAGGTTCCTAAAGTCGAATACTATTTGAAATAATTCTTTGTTTAATTAATTTTGATATGAGTCAACTAGCCTATTGCCTGACGTTTCACCGGATTCGGATGCACACTCTTTTACAACAAAACTTGAAAGCATGACTGACTAGCTAGCTGCGTCATCATTATCAAATTCAGCCTTTAGAAACCCTCTGCTGGATATAAACCCTCCATAGAACGCTACAGCGAGCGGTTTTATGTCGTGAGCACTGAGCATCCAAGGGCTTCCCGCAACCTTAACCATGTGATACTAATGCGAATTGCGAAGCATCATAATAATTTACCCTGTATAAAGTAAGTGCGAAAGTAGCTCTGTCTGTGCTGTATGTCTGTTACGCTTTTACGCCTAAACTAATAAACCGATTTTGATTAAATTTGGTAGGACAGAGATAGACTAGGCTTTATTCTATCTCCTAAGCGAGTAAAATAGGGTGTGACAAACCGTATTCCACGCGAGCAAACTGGTAATTACTAAACTTGAAGTTCTATTAGTCAGTAATTTGACATTAGATCTTTTTGTAAGACTAAATTGAAAAGAATATGTTTCGCCGTGTAATTATATTTGTGCATTGCAATAGTAGAATCTGCAGTTCGGTAGTAGGTTAGGTACCTACAGTAATACGAAGGCAAGTAAGGTACGAGCATAACAATTAGACAAACATGTAGGTATGTGCTACACTGTACAGACACAATTATGATCTGGCCACACCATACAATCATTTTTCTAGACGCGATCGTTATGGCCGGCCAGCGCAGCGCCACTTCTTAAATTCGCAATGTCAGAAGGTAAATACTTTATAAAGCTGCGAATATACCTAGAAGAAGTTACAATTCGTAATACAATTCTAGGTAAATTCGCACTCTCAGCCATGTGGATTGTGACCAGTTGATTCGCCAAGTTTCTTGGTGTAGCCGTAGTACCTACCTATAGGTAGTAATTTTGCTTCTAACTTCAGTACACTGACTGCTTTTACACAATAATGGAATGTATTTTCACTCGTTTAGTGATCAAAATACGTAACCGCCTGTTGCCAGCCAACAAATAGATTACGAACAGCCAGCTGGAGTTATCTGTATTAACAATAACTTATGATACAACATTGAACCTTAACGTCATAGTATAAAGCGTTTATTGAGTTTATCTTTATATTAAGCCCGGCAACGACGAGCCATGGCCAAGTTCAGTCTAGTTCAATTCCAAGCGGCTGACGGCGTACACGGATTTTCGCGGAAAAGCTACGTTAAATAAACAACAAAATGGTGAAAATTGACGTTAAATACACAAAGGTAACTTTTATTAGTTTATTTTTAATAGTTTTAGGATTTATTTTATAAAACAGCAAGTGACAAATTCATAATTAAATTGTATTATCGTAGTTGCGTAGACCTCCTCACTTACTTCGCCGCCGGCCGGAAAAATAAATATGTTTTACCTGCACCTATTCTAAATTAGATTATTGTCCCAAATTACCATTAAAATTTTAATTTTATATTATTTTTAAATCTCGTCGATTTCCTTAGATAATAAGTACCCATTTTATGAAAACAATAGACAAACGTTAATCCTAATAGTAACTTGTTGTAATTAACGTCAACAATATGCGTTTTAAATATATCATAGGTATTTCGAGAAGCTGATGATGATGATGATGATGAATATTAAGTTGATGTTTATACTCCTACGTAAAAGGTCGTGATCATTAGAACTTCTAACAAAATAAATCAAACGAATACATTTAATTTCAGAAACCATATTCTTAATGATTAAGTAACTTTGCGAAGACATAAAAAAGCTAAATCAGTGTTTACTTTCAAAAAACCCTTAAACGTTTTGTATTTAAAACAAACGATAGTGAAAACATGACAGTGATACACATTATATTTAAAACAATCACAATCTATATATATAAAACAAAGTCGGGTTAGTAACACCATTTATAAGTCAAGAACGGCGGGGCCGATTTTTATGATTAATGATTTTTTGGATTTGTCTCCGTCCCGAATAGCAGAATAACTATTAAAACATCGAAAAATTCAAGAAAATAAAACGAGGCGGTACGAAATTCGCCGGGACAGCTAGTATTACATAAAAAGACGCTTTCGTTTATTTCTTTACAACACATATCTATTCTACTTTCCAATGGGGTCGGCGCTGGCGTGACATTTTATGGTCTACCCTCATTTTTTTTTTATTTTTTTTTTACACGTTTCACCACTCTCACCCACGCTCATACGCATAATTATTTTAAAAAATATAATCCTTATACTTATGTGAATGTAATTCTTGTAAGAATAATGAAGATCTTATTTCAGAGGCCCCATTCCACTAATTTAAATAGTCACAATCCAGTTTCGATCCGGTTCCGGTCCCAGTAACATTACTATCAAAACAATATTCTCGTGTCGTAAAATTGACAAAAAGTTCGTTATACGACTGAAAATGAGACGAAATATCTCATTTTAGTTTGTTTCATTTTTAGTTGCATTGCAAACTATATTTTTGAGTTTACGAAAATGGGTACCTTTTTTATCTTAATGTTACTAGGACCGGATTGAAACTGAGCAAAGGAGAGTTAGTTTGAAGAGCAGAACAATAGGTAAAAGCCAACATAAATAAAGTCATAATAAGACTAGATCATCTTTTCAGAATAAATAATGTGTAAAATAACTTTCTTATCAATCGAAGCTAGCAATAACTTTGGAAAGTGGTAAATATAAAAAGTGATAAAACCTTTTTATCGAGGTAAATTGTTACTAATCTGCGAAATGAATGTTCCAGTAGAAGATCAAGGTCAAAGTAAATATTGTTCACAATATAAAAACAAAGTGAACGTATTGAGTATCCAGAGGTACCAAAACCTGATGCATATAATACCAAAAACGTTTTTAAAACCAAACTTCTATCTAATCTAATAAATTATACGGAAAAATTTATGAAGTACTGTTTTTAGATAAAATCAAATTAAATTTAAATTGAATAAATAAATAATAAGTACGTAATAAATATTGAACAACATCACATACATTGCTCTGGTCTAAGGTAAGTAGCTAAAGCATGTGTTATAGAAATCAGAAACAACAAAATAGAAAACCTCGCTGAAAATAGAAAACTCAAAATCAGAGATGGCAACAAACATCGTCATAGGTATATATGGTCATTAAGTAAAGTACAAATATGTTACTGTTTTTTATTTTAATAAAGAATTGACAGCCATGGAAGTTAATAGTTTTAGACTTTTTTTTAAAGTAGGACTATTTAAAAATCAGTAATGCACATAATATGAAGTAGTTAGATGAGCGATTATAATGATAATCCTAAGGTTCAAAATATAAAACTAGACTAGTGTAAGTTCAGAACCATGTATGTATACAATACATTGTTTTTTTCAGTCAAATCAACTTAACACGCTTTCCAATAGCTATAATGAATGTACTATTACTCACATCTCTATGAGATAAGCTGCACTTTTACATTGTAACATCACTACGCATTAGCATGTCTCAGTGGGTAAATAATCTTTATACTTTTGAAAATTGACCATTTGTAATGATTCTCTGTTTCAGTTGTTCATCAACAATGAGTGGATGGACGCCGTCAGTAAGAAGACATTTCCCACCATCAACCCTCAAAATGAGTCCGTCATCATTCAAGTTGCAGAAGGCGATAAGGTCTGAACTAATCTTATATATATAAAACAAAGTCGGGTTGGTTATACCATTTATAACTCGAGAACGCCGGGGCAGCTAGTTTTAAATAAATAAACTCTTTCGGAAATGACATCAATTAACAATCTATTTCTAACGGATCATCATTACAGCCATAGGACGTCCACTGCTGAACATAGGCCTCCCCCAGTGACTTCCAGATTGGCCGGTTGGAAGCGGCCCGCATCAAGCGGCTTCCTGCAACCTTTACCAGGTCGTCTGTCCACCTTGAAGGTGGACGTCCTACGCAGCGCTTGCCGGTACGTGACTTCCATTCCAGAAACTTTCTGAACCATCGGCCGTCAGTTCTACGTGCTATGTGCCCCGCCCACGGCACTTCAGCTTGCTTATCCGTTGGGATGTGTCAGCGACTTTGGTTCGCTTACGAATCTCCTCATTCCTGATTCGATCTCGCAAAGCAACACCGAGCATAGCCTTTCCATAGCACGCTGTGTAACCTTGACCTTTCTTATGAGGCCCATAGTGAGAGGCCACGTTTCAGTTCCATATGTCATCTAACGGATGAACATACATAAATACATTTAAGACATTTATAACTTGGGTACATATGCTGGTGCTCATCACAAGAATAGTTGCCCGTTACGGGATTATAACCCGCAACCGCCAGGCTTTATAGTCCGGAGCGCGAACCACTGGGAAATGGGTACCATGGTATTATTATTTAGACAAGTACCAACAATTTGCAAGATATTTTTGAGCAATGAGTGCAAGGTACCACATTGTAAAGTTGAAACATTAAGTAATCACAGTTTGACCCGGAAAATGCACAATTCTCGAGAAACAGAATTGCGACACGAAGCCCTTGAGTATGTTGCAGCAAAAATGTTGACGATCTGTGTCAAACCCCATAATTATAAATAGTTTGAATGCAAACGCAAATGCTTTAAATGTTCTAATTTGAATTGCCTAAGTTCTTTGATATATCCTGACTAATAAAGATCTGTGCCGTGTGGGGACAGCCGTAAAGAATACACTTCCCCACCGTCAACAGGAGAAGTGTCGTTAGAGGCGACTAATTCCTTTAGTACAAGACGGTCAGCAGCGTCTGCGTGCGAAATTTTATAAAAAACTGCGCTAGCCAACCCGCCTGCCAAGCGTGGCGAGTATTGGCAATCCCCCCAATGATGGAAGTCATTAGGGGAGGCCTATGTTTAGCAGTGGTCGTGCGACGGCTGAAATGATGAATAAATATCTATCGTTTTTGAAGGCTGACATCGACAAAGCAGTGGCAGCAGCGAAGAAGGCATTTAGCCGCTACTCCGAATGGCGCACTATGGATGCATCCCAGCGAGGCCTACTTCTCCTTAAGCTAGCAGACCTTATCGAGTCTCAGGCGAGGTATTTGGCCGAGCTGGAAACCTTAGACTGCGGCAAACCAGTCAAAATAGCTGAGGAAGAAGTTTATTACTCGGCTTCGGTATTGCGGTACTACGCCGGGAAAGCGGACAAAATTTCGGGAAGTACTATTCCAGCGGGTAAGTTATTATCAACAAAATACGCTTTAAATTATTAATAACTAAATGAAATATAGCGAAAAAGTTGAGAGTATGCTGTATTTTCTTTAAAGTGTGTTTTAGGGTTCCGTACCCAAAGGGTAAAAACGGGACCCTGTTACTAAGACTCCGCTGACCGTCTGTTTGTCTATCTGGCTGTCTGTCTGACTGACTGTCTGACTGTCTGTCACCAGGCTGTATCTCATGAACCGTGACAGCTGGGTAGTTTAAATTTTGTATTTCTTTTGCCGCTATAACAACAAATACTAAAAACAGAATAAAATTAATATTTAAGTAAGGCTCCCATACAACAAACGTGTTTTTTTTGCCGTTTTTTTCTCAATTTTAATAACGGCAACAGGTAGACGCTTGTAATATTCACAGAATACCATAGATAATGGTACGGAACCCTACATGCGCGATTCCGACTCGCACTTGCCCGGTTTTTTTCCAACCAGTGACCAAAAATATATTTCCAGATCCTGTCTCAACCTTCCACTATTGTCTACTTATGTAATGATAAAGAAAGGTCTAATGAACATATATCAAATATATGACCTAATAAATAGTTCTCCTAATCAAATCAAATCATGGATATTTTTACATTTTAAATTGATGTTTGCATTTTTGCATTAAAACCAAAAGGCAAACGGTCAATCTTAGGAGTTTCAGTTTGTAAACGGAATGACTACTTAATAACTTCCAACCGGCTAATCTGGAAATCACTGGCCATGTTCAGCAGTGGAAATGATGATGTAACGGATTGAAATATATTTCATTTAGTAGGTAGATGGTGGAAAGACAATTATTTGTAAAACTTATAGTGATTAAGAAGTAGGTGATAATGGTGTGATAATTATAAACACAATATTTACATATATTTATTTCATTTTTGTGCCGTGTGGGGACGGCCGCGGTAAAGAATACACTTCCCTACCGCTAGGAAACTAATTCCTGTAGCACGAGACGGGCAGCAGCGTCTGCGTGCGAAATCTTATAAAAAACAGCTCTCGCCAACCCGCCTGCCAAACGTGGCGAGTATTGGCAATCCCCCCCAATGAAAGTCATTGGGGGAGGCCTATGTTCAGCAGTGGACGTCTTGTGGCTGAAATGATGATGAAATAATGATGATTTATATGGTGTTGAAACAGTAATATATTTGCTAGCCTTTACATCTTACGCTTCTAATGTTCAATCAACATGCATCTGTTGGTAAGTTACGTTTCTTTGTTTACGTCTCGTGGTCATTACTGGATTCATTATGATTGTTCCCCTTATCGCTCATTCTGATGATTGACGCTCATCACGCTGTCTCCGATATTTATGCGTGATCAATGTATGACACGAAAATTAGGTCAAAGTCGTGTACTTGTTCCTGACCTCACAACTTACAGGACGCTCTTATCCAACATGTGTCGTTCGATTGACGTTTATTTCGATTATTACTTTTATAGGTAATAATTGCATTTTATCATCATTATAATTTCATAGTTAGATTTTTCATAATCTTCGTTTGTATGATGATAAGTAACTTAGTTACTTGGTGTTTATTTTTAGTATTGAATACAATTATTAACGAATGCTTCGAATATAAAAATCAATCACCTGTGCATTTGTATCACAGCTGTAAATTTATTAGAATATATATTTAATATTTGAAAAAAGTACTGAATCATTTAATAGTAAGTAAGTAAGATAAACTAAGCAGGCAATCGGACAAAATTGGAAATATTTATACTACTACCTTTCAATTAGAATAAATATCAATCTAAATAATTCTGTACCTACGACTTTGTTACAGATGGAGAAGTTCTATCCTTTACAATGAAAGAACCCGTAGGAGTATGTGGACAAATTATCCCATGGAACTACCCCATCCCTATGTTGTCTTGGAAAATAGCTCCAGCACTAGCAGCAGGTGAGGAACATTAAGCATATGAATATTTAATATTAGGGTTTAAAGTATGAAATTGCTGATTTATATTGCCATCTTTGGAACTCTGGGGATCTAGATCCGACAAACTGTGTGGAAGCATTTTGTACTGCTTCTTGGGAAGAATTTTTTACTGGTTTTATGTTAATTCAAAGTATTTAGAAAAATCTTTTAAAATCGAATGTTGGACATATGACTTAAAGTTTTCGCGTAGGGAAATACCCGGTCTGATTGTGTTACTTCCTTACTTCATAGTAATGAGTATTGGGGTTGTCTGACGCATATTTATTATTATAATTTAAAATCGTTAAATCACTTTATAGTTATTTCATTTTATAGCCAATTCCATTTTTATTTTTTGTCCTTAATATTACTTACTACGGCAGATTTGATAACAACTAAAATAACAATGGTGATCGAAAAACAATATATATTTTTTGTATTGGTTTACTTTATGCCATAAGATTTTTATTGGGATAGGTCATGCATACAAGCCTGCGTACATTTTTAAGTCTTTAACCATCTAGAAACTTGACACCATAGAAAATCTGTTGTTTAGGGCTCGCCGGTAACCCCATGGCATTCAATATGTCAAATATGAATTTAAGACGATAAAGTGTGTTTACATAAATTTTTTTTTTTTTTTCTAGGATGTACCGTTATTGTGAAGCCAGCGGAGCAGACCCCGCTCACAGCTTTGGCCATTGCTGCTCTAATCAAGGAGGTTGGGTTTCCACCAGGAGTAGTCAACATAGTCCCAGGATACGGCCCGACCGCTGGTGCTGCGTTGACTCACCATCCTGACGTTGACAAAGTGGCATTTACTGGCTCTACTGAGGTTAGAATAAATAATTTGAGCTTAAGTGATATTTCTAAACACTTACCTCAGTGGATACGTTCAAATAAAAGTGGTTTGAACGGAAGAAGATTTACTTAGCGGTTTAAACCTTTGTACCGTAACATACGTACGTAAACCACACGACACGTAATAAAGTTTACGGGTGCCATTTTTTTTATGTGTCGACGATATACGATACAGACAGTGGTGCATCACACACTTCTCGACTGACGACTATACGTAAGATAAAGTGCAGACTGCTCTGCTTTCGTGAGATGAGATAAAAGAAAACAAAACACTGTGTTGTAACGTTTAACCTTATTTTTTTACATTCCGTGTTTATTTGTACGATGACACGTATAGTTTAGATAATTGACACAATAAATCAATGAAACTTAACCAAGATATTCTAAGCCCAACGATCTGATAAAATTCATTCTCCTCCATAGTCAGTCATACAGCGGTTGAGGATTGTGACCCCGTCTATTAGTCGAGTCAGATGAGCCGTGCCCGTCTCCAATCATTAGTATCCTACGCCCATCTGAAGGCCCCATCGAACGGCATTTCGGCACTACTGAAAGACCATGAAAACATGGTCTTCCAGTAGATCCGACCACCATGTTGATCTTCGGCCGCGTGGTCTAATATCCTGTCTTCTCCCAACTATGATAGTCTATTTAAGATTATCAGGCAGTTTCAACGCAAGGCGGCTCAAGTATCGCGATATTACTTGAGAACAATCGCCGTAAGACGTTCTTTAATTCGTAATTGATTCAGGATGGATAATTTTTACAATATCATTTGGAGATAAAACTCATAAGATTGGAAAACAAATAAGATATGTATATTTTGAATGTTGACAGGTTGGCCGTTTGGTTTTAGGAGCCGCCTCAGCTGTAAACCTCAAACGCGTTACTTTGGAGCTAGGAGGAAAAAGCCCTTTAGTTGTGTTCGACGATGCAGATGGTAAGTTCTCTAAAAAAGAAGTACTATTAAAGTCCATATCAAAAACGAACACCTGGGTCATAAAAGTCATGACAATTATTAGCTAATAAAAGCCGGGCATTATTCATAAGCCGTTTATTTAATATGCATCACAATTGCCATTTTATCAGATTTCCGCTTCTTAAGATTAATTAAAAAGAGAGCTAGCTATTATACAACATATTGCTCCGAGTCTAAACTTCACAATTTCAATTCTAGTGGAAAAGGCAGCCCAAATAGCGCACGCGGCCGCGTTTGCCAACGGAGGCCAGTGCTGCTGCGCTGGCACCAGGACTTATGTACAGGCCGGCATTTACGACCAGTTCGTGAAGAATGCCGCTGAGATCGCCCAGAAGAGGTCCGTTGGGAACCCCTTCGATAATGTGCAACAAGGCCCGCAGGTACAACATAATAAGTTGATTAGTACATAGACTATATAATAAGGTGATAATGAAATAACGCAAAACATTTCAGGTTTTCTAATGCCTCAATACAGCAACTTTTTATATAGGGCCAACATCGAAATCGCAAAAAAAACAGTTTCATACTAAACCGCGACCAGCTCAATTTGTATGGTAAAGTGAATTCAAAATGCCTATACAAAAATAAAATAAAACTTGTTGAGATTTTATAAAAGCACACTTATAAGCGTGTTTTCTTGTTTTAAGTCATTGCAGCATATGTGCAATGCAATGCAAACTATCCACTAGGTATGACTTTGAAGGTTAGTAGGTAAAAAAATGTCTTTCCATTTAGGTAATACCAAATTAAATTATCTTACAGATTGACAAGGAAATGTACGAGAAAGTCCTAGGCTACATAGAGGCTGGAAAGAAGGCTGGAGCTCGCTGCGTAGCAGGAGGTGGTAAAATTGGCGATAAAGGTTACTACGTGAAACCTACCGTCTTTGCTGATGTTAAAGATGACATGAAAATTGCAAGAGAAGAGGTAAGAGAGATTTCTTTAATATACTTATTTTAGATATTATGGTTACTAATATGTTAGTAAGTCAAAAAAACTAAAGAATTAATAAAGCAGAAAATTGCAGCAGTCGGTAGATAAAAACTGTGTTATTTATATGTTTGAAACTGTACAGAATTTTCATTTAGAATCGGCTTTTCTAATCGACCTTTAAATGAAAGCTTTTTTTTACTAGCTTAATAAGCACTGTGCCATTATCCTTCTTGTTCAGATATTCGGGCCGGTCCAGAGTATTTTCAAGTTCAACACTTTTGAGGAAGCAGTAGACAGAGCCAACGACACCAACTATGGACTTGGTGCTGGCGTCATCACCAACGACATTACCAAGGCTTTAACCTTCGCGAAGCACGTGCGCTCTGGCTCTGTATGGTAAGTTGCGTTAGCTCCAGTTCGTATTACAGCGGCAACTATTATAATGCTACTTTCCTGTAACATTCTTAGCCAAACATCATCACTAGATCATCATCTACTAGACACATTCGAAAATGCACACATAGGGAAAAATACTACTGACTCAGCTAAGACGAAGATACAATGTATGTCACATTTTTTAGTTTGATTTCTGATTCTAGTTATTAACAATTTGGTGGTGTTATTTCAGGGTTAACACTTACGATCACGTTACCAGCCAAACCCCATTCGGAGGTTTTAAAGACTCTGGCCTTGGAAGAGAATTGTAAGTACATAATTTATCCATTCATACTTATTATATTCAACGTTACCAATTAATAGGAGTTGAACTGTTTTAGTAAAAGTCAAAACCGATTTAAAATTGTTTATGGTATTAATTATAATTAGGCTAACCTTAAGTATCTGTAGCATTTTTTATAAAAACATAACTTCTTTTCAATTAGTTAAATTTTATTGATGAAATCCTCCATTTTTAACTGGTTAAAAATCAAAGCGCATTTTCTATTCCGTTTTTTTTTAATAAGCCGAAAATATTAATACTTTCTTTTTTATTTCAGAGGAGAAGATGGTATCAACCAATATTTGGAGTGCAAGACTGTTACCGTGGCATTGCCTAAAGTGCCACAGCTGTAATCTTTTTATTTCACTCATGTGTTTTAATTTATTTCCAATCAGATATCTCATAACAATGGGTCCAAGATATTTTATGTATATCAGTACTTTATTGTTTAATTTCTTAATTACAAATCGTGGACTTATTTTTTAACAATTTTTTTTAAAATAAGAAATACAAGGTAATATATTTATCAATGAATTATATTATGGTTTTTTTATTTAACTGATGAAAATGAACTACACCCTTTTTTATGATATGATGATTTATATGGTCTTATTTTACCCATCTCTACAACAAAACTTAGTTCTCTTAGTAAGGATAATGTTGCTGCGTTTGTGGGCGGGTCTAGGTAGAGCTGGTGGTATCTCTATTTGGACTAACATCAGCTAACAGCAACAGATGTACGTACATAAACAAACAACAACGTACGTATGTACAACAACTCGTACACATACGTTGTTTGATTCGGCAAACGTAGTGTGGCCTACACTGTGTGATTGTTCGGCCCTATCTCGATGGGCCGACGACCTTAGGAAGATGGCTGGCAGTAGCTATATGATATAGAGATTTATCAAAACGGTTTTTTATTAATATAATAGATATAGCCGCCATGTTGAATTTTTATCGAAACAGCGATCATAACTTGTGAAGTCACCGGCACGGCGATTCAACATGGCCGCTATATCTATCATATTATTACCGTGTTTCAATGTTATATTGCTATATCATATCGTGTTTTGGTGGTCATGCTAGGGGGGCAGGATGAAAAAAAAAAACGGGAGATTGTGGTCTATGGCGCTCTTTTCGGGACGCTTATGTCCAGTAATGGACTGCTGAATGTAGTGACTGAGATGATGACTACTTATGCGACGCGATTTAGTTGCCTAGTCACCGGTTGCAGATGCTAAACGTCACAGCCCTTATCGATATAAACATAGTATGAACCCAAATTTATTTATTTTATTTTTTATTGTGGCAGTCGTGTTATGTATACTTCATCAGCAAACGGGACAAAATTGAGGAAAAAAACATTATTGATACCGATTTAAATTATTTATTTGCTACGCAACTAAACATACTTACATTTTTAAAAATAAATTACTAAATAATGTAAAGTAAAGATTTTACATATTCTAAGGGTATGCGTACAAAGAAAGATGTAAGTCACTTCACTAGTGACAGTGACATCGCCGCACTTCATTTTTGCATTGTTTGATAGGATAGACACACTAATTCATTTAGTTATGGTAATTTGTATTTACCCGTTTCTAGTTAGGACATCGAAGATCATATTTCACTTAAAAAAAAAGTGACATGCTAGTTAAATAAAAATTAATAGCTAGGCTCTTAAGGCAGTTTTATCTAACCAATTTTAGCAACATTATATGACGACCTCCGTAGCCGAGAGGCAAGCATACCGGACTTGGTGTCGCTATCTCTGAGGTCCCGGGTTCGATTCCTGGTCGGTCAATGTAGATATTCATTTATTTATTTATTATATTTATTTTTGAGTATTGACAGTATATGAATATTATAGGTATGCCGTACAGGTCTCCCTCATACTCAGCGAGTTGCATCCAGCGGCTCCCCGCAACCTTGATTCGGTCTTTTTCTTTGAGCTTTTCAGTCTGTGTTGGCTCACATACTGAAAAGCTCCCAGTATAGCAACACTTATAAAAAATTCAAAGACAAAAATATTCTGTCTTGTAGCTAAATTGGAAAATTTTGACCCGTGAAATAATAAAATATTGTGGGTTCGTTTTCCGAGGAAGTCGCGCTTTATAAGTGAAAGTATCTTATCACAGTGTATTTTAACAAAAAATTGTTTTGTTAGATTTTTTCGTAAGATCTGTTTCTTTCTTTAGCCAGTTTTTTTTTCCTTCTTTTTATATAATGTTAATATAGCTACTTGTATATTTTTGTGCGATATGTCGGTTGATAATTAAATTACATCAATAATATCTTCCTATCTTCCTAGTCGAACGGGCAATCCTCTTCGAAATTTAGTTTGATGCAGTACATCCCCCGAGAACTGTAAGAAAAATAATACAATCTATAACTACAATTCTATAAAATGTGACAAGAGTTAATGGTCTTTCTTTAGTAATCTCCTTTTCCTTACCCGTTCATCTAGTTTAAGTGACAATTCCTTGCAATCTTTTCTACCACTTTAACTCCTGTATAGTCAAGAGACTAGCTAATCTGCCTGACTACTAAAAACTCCCAACTAGTGAACTAGTCCAGTGCAAAAGTAAACAGTTTTTAAACCCACAACAAAATTTAGTGAAATCTAAATAAAAGATTGTTGATACTTACGAAGCTGGTGTGTCTTCCCCCAGCATGACCGACCGCCTATCTAACCTGATGCCCCACTTGCCGCTCACTTTGGGGCAGGAGGTGTCGCAGGGTACACCCACTAGTTTTAGCCTTCGTCGCACTGTAGCAGCAAAGTAGCACGAACTTTTGAAGTGACTACATCGGGATATTCCTAGAAAGAAGATACTTAGTGACGTCAATCCACTGTTGTTCCTTTGCCCAGAGAGATCATTTGGAGCCAACGGGACTCATAAATATAATAAGCTTAGCGGTCTCGAGACTCGCAGTCACAACGAAATTAATCGGAAGTCAAGGAGTTCAAAACTTATTATCGACTTTCTGACTTTCGTTTTGGTAAAGGTTGCAGGAAGCCGCTGGATGCGGGCCGCTTCCAACCGGCCAATCTGGAAGTCACTGGGGGAGGCCTATATTCAGCAGTGGACGTCCTATGGCTGAAATGATGATGATGATGATGATGAAAAAGAAATTTGATAAATTTCTGTGTTTCTTCAAAGAATTAATATTTCTCAGAGACGAAACAGATAGCAAATAAGATTTAAAGTTTAAATCTTGTTTGTTAACTAAAAAAGAAAATGTTAACCAAATATTTGTGGAATCTTGTAAAACAGCTTAACAGATTGGTCTTGAAGAAGATAATCTACTCTATTTACGCATCATCATAATCCTTGCAGCCCGCCCACTAGGCAGGTCTCACCAAGGAAATTAAGCATTCACACTAAAGAACATTCTGCTGAACAGACTGCACCTGTATACTCACTATTGACAAATGAGATCGGCTGCAGTTACCTTCTTTAGACCAAAGGTTCGCAAAGGTAGCCACAGCTTCACCCAGAAACCCAGCATTAATTAATGGCATATATCCACACATGAACATAGCTTCATCCCAATCTCAAAAGAAAAAAAAACTGACTATAAATAGAGAAGATCAAATCTACTTACGCATCATATGCCCCTTGCAGCCTGGCTGCAACCTTCCTCCATTTACGCAGAAGTCCGCGTGGCCCACCAGGCCGGTTTCACCTAGGAACCCAGCATTGGTATGGATCACATGCACCACATGCGCATCATCTCTGCCCAGCCTGAACAAACTGGAACCATACGCATTGACTAACGGCCGTGCTGGATCTAAACCTGAAAAATAAAAGCGGTAATCAACCTTGAACTTCTTGTATAACCGCGTAGAGACAGCTCAACGTAGAGTTATGTGTGCTAACGCATTTGACGAGTTAATTTGATGGAGTCGTTGTTGTTAATGGGGTCGGTAACATCATAATCATCATGTAGTTCTGAGCAGTTAAGTTTTAAGTCAGCCGCTTTTCGAGAACACAGTTAAATCAATTGCGTGTTATAAAATAACTATCACTTATTGTCACTACTGCTTCGCTGTCAAAACTTTTTTATCAGTCTTATCAGGGTGTAGTAGCTCATAAAATAAATTTTGTCCAATATGATTTGTCAATTTTTATTACACCCGGGGTTATCTTGTTTGTCATGAGATGTCTTGTCTTTTTCTGTACTCTAATAGTGCTCTTAAAAACTATACAAAAATATTGTTATATCCGCGGACACCATCAAGTGCCTTTAGTCTTTAATCCCTAGAAAACTCATAATTATTCTGACCGGCGAGTAACATCAGTAGGTGATAAATTTTAAGTGACGAAAACATTTATTTGTTTCTTTTAGTACGTTAATAAGCTTCTTAAAGAATTTATGAAAAAAGAAGCGAATAATACCTTACCCACCCTAGATTTGTTTGTTTCATATAAAGACTATATTCTCTTCTATTTGAAACAAAATAGTCAAAATTGAATAGATTTCTGTAATAAAATTTTACTGGTAATTCTTATTGGTTATTTCTGATAACTTAGGGTCTGTGCTTGCATATCAGTCACGGTCGCCGATCAATTGCTAGAACATAAAAGCAATGATGAGAACAGCAACAAGTAATCTTGTCCGCAACAATACACAATCAATGTACCGCTGACATAACGTTAGAGATTAGAGTCATACTATCAGAACAATTCTAATTATTTACGTTGTTCGGTTGTTTTATTTGATTAAAAATATATTTCATTTGGTAAGTAGCTAAGATAAGGCGGGATCACAAACACTTTTAGACTGTCGGTTACAACACACGCGTTTCAGTTGTACCATCAAAACGAAAATGTACCAAGTCGACATCAAATACACTAAGGTTAGTTAAATTTTATCTAGTTACGTCACAATTTTTTCTACTTGATTGCAAGAAAGCTGAAAAAGGTCAAACTCGTACAATAAGTTCTAATAAGGAAAAGCATTTTCTTATCTCTTCTAACTATCAGAATCTTAAAAGGGAGATAGGTAATCGGCAAGGTCTTTTCATTTATCATTTCATCCATAGGACGTCCACTGCTAAACATAGGCCTCCCCCATTGACTTCCAGATTGGCCGGTTGGAAGCGGCCTGCATCCAGCGATTTCTGCGACCCTTACCAGGTCGTCTGACCACCTTGTGAGTGGACGTCCTACGCTGCGCTTGCCGGTACGCGGCCTCCATTCTTGAACCTTTCTGCCCCATCGGCAGTCAGTTCTACGTGCTATGTGCCCCGCCCACTGCCACTTTAGCTTGCTAATCCGTTGGGCTATGTCAGCGACTTTTGTTCGTTTACGGATCTCCTCATTTCTAATTCGATCTCGCAAGGAAACACCAAGCCCTTTCCATAGCACGCTGTGCGACCTTGAGCTTTCTTATGAGGCCCATAGTGAGAGGCCACGTTTCAGTTCCATATGTCATCACTGGTAACACACACTGGTTGTAGACTTTCGTCTTAAGGCACTGAGGTATTTTGGACGAGTAGACGTGGTGTAGTTTCCCGAACGCTGCCCAGCCGAGTTGAATTCGACGATTGACCTCCTTCTCAAAATTGGTTCTACCCAACTGGTACCCAACCTAACCTCATTTCATTATAATACAGTTATTCATCAACAACGAATGGGTAGATGCCGTCAGCAAGAAGACATTTCCCACCATCAACCCTCAAGATGAGACCGTCATCACCCAAGTGGCTGAAGCTGACAAGGTAAAACATACCTACACCATGTAACGCTAATTACGCAAAACCTCTTAGGGACTGATTCAGGTGCTCAAATAAAACAACTTTTTGTATGGGACCAATATCGAAAATACAAAAAAAAAATGTTTACCCATACAAAACGTAAGAGCTGATTGGACATTTAATATGAAGATGGAGTTTTTTTTTCTCTGTTGGTCCCATAGAAAAAGTTTTGTTTAAGCACCAAAATCAGCCCCAAAGAGGTTTTGCGTAGTTAGCGTTACACGGTGTATAAAATGATATTTTTATACGAACGTAGATTGTCAACATCAGGAAACACGGTCAATTGTAAAGTATCAGTTATAATGCCAAAGCGCAAAGGTATGAATTAGCTTTATACATATTCTCGTAAATAGAATTGCAATTTTATTACCACCAACCCAACCCCTTGTGGATTTTTTAAATATCCTTTATTATTGCCTTTTGTGATTTAGACGGTGAGTTGTTTTTCAGTCATTTCAATTATCTTCTCTCGGTATCAGTTAGTCATTATTGTAATAGTCTCTAGCGACATATTATTGTCATAATTATAATTTTAGGCTGACGTTAACTTAGCCGTAGCAGCCGCCAAAAAGGCGTTTTATCAATACTCCGAATGGCGCACCCTGGACGCTTCCCAAAGAGGCCGTCTCCTGCAAAAACTGGCATACCTCATGGAGAGAGACATCGAGTACTTGTCAAAGCTCGAGACCTTGGATAATGGAAAACCAGTGAAGCAAGCCGAAAGCGAAGTACTTTGGTCAGCCAATGTCACCAGGTACTACGCGGGTAAAGCCGACAAGATCGTTGGTCAGACAATCCCTGCTGGTAATTTATTATTATAATGTATCAAAACATAAGTATGACGAGTAATATCAGATTCGACACATAATAACTATTTCCGTATTTTTTAGATGGCGAAGTGGTCACTATCACGCTGAAGGAGCCCGTTGGTGTCTGTGGCCAAATTTTACCGTTTAATAATCCCATCCTTATGTTTATATGGAAAATTGCGCCCGCCTTAGCCGCATTTAAGTATTTAGTAGTCTATTATACAAAACAGCGAGCGTTTGCAAACGAACAACGCCATTTGTATAATGATGAATTATACAATATGCCAACGAAAACAGTAACTTAGGTAGAGAGTTCCTTCACGCATCGCACAATAAATAAAGCAAAGTGCCTTGTGCGAGTCGTTTGGAATTTATACCTAAAAACAGTGTATTTTCGCTGCGGCTCTCCTCGCTTGGTGCATGGTGGAACGAAGATGGTGATATAAGATTGTGCAGTTCTATTGCACAGTCTCTGAGATATACTTAGCGGTAAAAAAACAGATAGTTTAGAGTTTTATCTTAGCAAGGCAAGCTTTGCCCTCTTGAGTCTCTTACCTCGCAGCGCCTCAGTTGAATAGTCCTAGCTGCTTTTAGCGTTTAAATCCTAAAGTACTCCAATATAATACTTTTTCGTAAGTACCCATAAATAAAAACCATCAATAATAAATTCAAATTCAAATTCAATCGTTTATTTGCGAGAATACATGCAATTTTATAATTCAGAACTTACTAACTTTAACTATCGAGTAAAACATCAATAAAAAATTGAGTGATCTTTCAGGCATAATATGAGATAGAAATCTGAAGGCAATTTAGACACGTTAGATGGTTACCGCGTGGATACTGGGTACCCCTTATAGATGTAAGATCTTACTCCTCCTTATCAACTCCTGTCTCTGTCAATTAAAAAAATATGATTTTCAAAGGACAGCGTAGGACTTTCGTAAATGGAGCATCCATTTACGAAAGCCTACGCTTTCCTTACTTACTTTACAATATTGTTATGGCTCCTATGGTGTCAATGGTGTGGTTTGATTTTGGCAATAGTCAAGTCTATACGATAGAATTCGAACGACAGCTTAAAATGAGCCATACGTTCAAAGGTTCTGTACTTTCCGGGTTTCATGTTATTTGTACCTTATGCCTTATACTGAGGGTTGTAATGTCTGTAATTTTTTTAACTACAAATACTCACCGTAAAAAAAATACGTTCCAATTTTTAAAGTAAGTACCTCCTTAATAACAAAAAAAGAATTAATCTAATCGGACTAGGCGTTAATGTATTACAACTAAGTTCACATTTTGTCTTCCCTCTTGAAATTCCTCTTTTGATAAGATGTTCCATTTCACGTCAGAATTATGGGCAATGTTAAGCGAATCTAGAAGCAAGGAAAGCCACTTACTGAGGGGATTGCTTATAATTGTCTTCCTCTTTCCTTCCTTCCTTCTTAGTGACATTTTGTACAAATCTAAGAAACAGGGCAAGGATAAATGGCTCGAATATGGAATGGAAGGATAAAAGATCACAAGATTGAGGATTTTGGTATTACACAATGCAAAATGACCCTCCACTGCAATGCAAATAATGCAAACCATGGGCATTGAGGTGTCAAACAGGTTTTTTTAATATACCTGATAAAAAAAAATCTTTCCCAAGGAACCCATCCAAAATTTTAGGATAAAAGTATCCTCGTAGTATGAATCAAATCATGCCAGGTTGCACTTAAAATCAGAGTGTTTTTTTTTAAATACAGTTTTATCTTCAGTATCGATTAAAGAGAGCCCTCCAAATTATTTTGTGCTTCTGATATTCTTCATTTGTCGGTTTGTAATATAAAACATTGTTCAACACTAGGTTGTACAACCGGCAAAGAAGAAGCCGGCTTTCCTGCTGGTGTAGTCAACGTTGTCACAGGCTACGGGCCCACCGCTGGAGGCGCTTTGGCCCACCACCCGGACATTGATAAGATTGCTTTCACTGGGTCTTCTGAGGTAGTCTCTATGCCATCTTGCCTAAAAAATATACAGGGTTACTTTGCAACATAGTAATAGAATAGTGTAATAGGACCTTATTAAAATACACCGAATACACCGTATTAAAATACACCGTATGTGCACTGCATAAGGTCCTTGTTGGGCGGCTTCGGCGTACGGCTGTGATCATTGATGAATTACGGCGCAACTAGTATTTTTTTTCAGAAATTTTAAAGTAGGTATGTTTTGTTCCAAAAATACGAAAAATAATTAATTATGATAAAATCGTATTGTTATATTATCCTATAAACCTTATTTTTTAAAAATTGGCACTATCTTGCAAAATAACCCTGTAATAATAGAAAAAAAAACTATATGGTGACTTTAGTCTTTTCAGAAGACAAATGGGAAAAATCATTATTTTAAGAATTGATGCAAATTTTTTGTTTTCAAAAAGATTTGAGAACTGTATTTTGTATACTTTAAGATCAAAATCAAATTCTTTTACAAAAATATAATTTCCATGATCAGTACAACTATTATAAGTAGGGAACATTTCTTTGTAATGAATTAACGATGCAAAGATTTATCGGTCGTGTCAGGTTGGACGCATCATCATGAACGCTGCAGCCGCAGTCAACTTAAAACGTTTCACTCTTGAGCTCGGTGGTAAGAGCCCTCTGGTGGTCTTCAATGATGCTGATGGTAATTAACACATTTAATTTCAAATATCTTTAAGAAAATTTACAGTTTGTGCGATTTATTTATTTTTCTTTAAATACGCTCAATTTTCAATTCTAGTTGTCACACAAAAATACACGTATAGAATAATTTATAACTACATAGAATACTCTTTATTCTAAGAAAGTTACAGAAAGGTATGCTACAACTTTCTTTTAGAGCTAAATCCCAGGGGGCAGACTGGCAAAAGCTAATTTCTAAATAAGAATCTCCTAATATCAATCCAACCAATTCTTTTCTTTGCTTTCTGTATTGACAAGAAACCTTCAAAGACATAATTTAATTAAATAATTCAGTCCTGCATTTGGATGTATCACTAGGATGAGATTCGTTTGACGGTAAACAAAGCTACTTATCTTTATATTACAGTTGACAAAGCCGCTGAAATCGCACACAAAGCTGTCTTTGTCAACGCAGGACAGTCTTGCTGTGCCGGCACCAGGACTTACGTCCAGTCCGGTATCTACGATAAATTCATAGCCAAAGCCGCAGAAATGGCCAAAAAATGGACCGTAGGAAACCCATACGAAGACGTTCGGCAGGGACCTCAAGTGGGTACGAGTATCTACCGAAATGCATATCTTTTATCACAACATAATCCCGTCAAGGAAAAGCAGAAAAAAACAAAGCACACTAAAATCGCATCATGAGATTGAAACAGGATGTACAAAAGAATAGGGCAATCCTTGAAACTCTTAAGATCAGCTGATTATAATACAACAACCTTTATTAAGAGAGCTACATCAAATTAGGTAATTTTTTAGGTGCGCCATACAAACTGATGGCGCTGCCTCGATGATAATGTATGGAGAAACTAATAAAATAATTCACGATTTCGATGTTGCTCTCATAGTAAAAGTTGTTGTATATGAGTAGCTGAGTATAACACCCTGTATAATAAAAGTCAGTTATTAAATTTTAGATGATTATTATCCCTTAAATAAAAAAATGAGATTTAATGAGGGGTGTCACATATGTTCAGTAGTAGATGGATACTGAAATGATGTCAAAAATTTGCTTTTTTTTACTTTTTTTAAGTTATATTAGGCATCGTATTTGTAGGTGATGAAAGTAAAAACCACACAATGAATATGAATTACAGATTGACAAGGAGATGTTCGACAAAATTATGAGCTACATCGATGCTGGTAAGAAGGGTGGTGCTAGATGCATTGCTGGAGGTGAACGGCATGGAAAGGTTGGCTACTTTATCCAGCCTACTGTCTTTGCTGACGTCACAGACGACATGAAAATCGCCAGAGAAGAGGTAAATAAGAAAAATATCATTATTTTTAGGTAAACGTTTTAGAATAAAAATTGCAATGATTAGAATATAATCTAACTATATATTAGGTGGCTTCACTAAAATTTAACATGTTAAACTTACGTAGGTACTTTAAAGGGAAAAAACAGTATTCATCTAAGATCACTTTCTTGCCCGACTTTATAAAAAATAAATAAATTTATTCAACAATCACACCAATTATCAGTCCCCAAATTAAACAAAGCTTGTACTATGGCAACTAAATAACGGATAATATCTATGAGTTAGGTACTAATGGTCATGCTCGTCATACGAACAGTAGCTCCTTGCGGGATTCCAACCTGCAACCGCCAGTCTGGAGCGCAAACTATTACAGCAAACGGTGGTCTATAGTTATTTATTTATTTAAAAAATATGTCATATTAACAGATCTTTGGGCCGGTTCAAAGCATCCTAAAGTTCGAGACCTTTGAGGAAGTGGTAGACCGCGCCAACGACACCAACTACGGTCTTGCCGCTGGTGTCATCACTAATGATATCACTACCGCCCTCGCCTTCGTTAAGCACGTACGTGCTGGTTCTACGTGGTTAGTATAATAAGGCTGTTTATTTTCTTCATCATCATTTCACTCATAGGATGTCCAATGCTAGCTGGTTAGAAGCAGCCTGCATACAGCGGCTTCCTTCAACTTTTACCAGGTCGTCATTTTAAGCTGCGCTTTCCGGTACGTAGCGTCCATTCCAGAATGTTTTATTTTAATGATACTTAAATGCACTTGCATTAAATTATAATTCAGCTTGCAAAAAAGTCCATTACTGGTTACCACCACCAGTAATGGACTTTTTTTTAAGTACTTTATACATAACTCTGCAAAGTAAGAATGTTTGCAGACCATGCATATGGATATGAATGATATCTACTTGTGGTTTCAAGTGAGTGGGGACTAGATTTCTTTTCCATATCGTTTTTATGTATTTTGAGTTTTAAAACTATGCTGCTCTTTTTTTTTAATAGTTTCAAATGAATTTTTTTTTTCAGGGTGAATACCTACAAGCACATAACTGCTCAGACTCCTTTCGGTGGATTTAAGGAGTCTGGACTTGGCCGTGAATTGTAAGTATTAATAAGCCACTATCTAGTCGTATATAGGTATAAGCCCATCTTTGTATTGAACTCCTTCAATATATCTTCTCCATCTCTATCCATCCATCCATTTTTTTATTTATTTATGGACTCATCCCACTCTTAAAGCAGAGCGGTGATTCTGCCAATGTCGATAGTATTCTTGATTTAAAGTCAAAGCTTGACAAAGTTCACAATAAATAACGAATATTTAGTTTTTATTGCTTTTCTTGGATTCAGTAGAGGCTACTTTTCCCGTATAAGCAGGTTTCAGGACGCTATCGGCTCTTAAGCAAGAAAAGACAAGTCACTTGACACTCGATGCGGCGTTGAATACAATAATATTTTAATAGTTTCAGATCTTTATCACTTCACCAAACATTAGAACACAAACTACACCAAACTTGCACTCTAAAGCTCTTTACATGATAAATAAAAACCATTATAGTAGGTCGACCACGCTTTTCGTACAACTACCCCCAATAAATCCCATCCATCCATCCATCCATTTTCTATTTAGTTACTACGTGTAACTTTGCTGACATTTTCTTAACTCCTCATTTTTTCTTTACAGGGGTGAAGACGGCATTTACCCATACCTAGAGAACAAAACTGTGTCCATCAGCCTCCCTAAGAAGAAGCTTATGTTGTAGTTTTTTGTTGTTTTTCTAACAGGTAGCGCTACATTATCATGTACGTCGCTGATATAATATACGATGACAAAAAAATGACAAACTTTAGTTGTAGTATATCAAACACATACGTAGGTACGTACATACGTACGGTAAGACGTACCTATATGTGCACTTTTCCGAAGAATCGAATTGAGTTGCAATAATTGGCCTTCTGAATGTTGGCTATGAAACAGGGTGGAATTAGCCGCGACGCGTCTAACCGCATCACACTAAATATAGGATCTCAATTCGTCGCGCTTTAATTCGGCGCATTACAAGTTTACAACCAAAGATGCCTGTATCCAACTCCACCAAAATATGTCTTTATTATCCAAATTGCAAGAACTGAAATAATAATAATAAAACAACTTACCAACAATCTTGTACTGTTTCTCTGTAAGGTGATTAGATATCATGCCGCAGATGTGGGCGCCTAAGGAGTGACCTACACATGTGGTCATCTTAGCTAGCCCACCGGCTTGCGTTATGAATGAGTAGAGCTGGGCGGTACATTGCGATGTCAGTCTGGAAAAAGCCAAAACCGTTTATAAATACCACTAAGAACCACAGATTGGAAGTCCATAATTTGTCCAAACAACAAAAGGTGATCATAAACGGAAAACATTTTCTTGGTGATATATTGCCAGAAATATTTACAAACATGACCAATATCAGTCAGCATTGTCAGCAAAACATCGGGAACATATTATTTATACAGTTATGTTTTGTCGAACAATATTCATGAACATAAAAATGCCACAATATTCACGCACGACTTTATGTTGCCGGCAATACATTGCCTTGGAATTGTTACTTGTTGGGAGCCTGATAAATGTAATGACAATGATATCCCTTCATTTTCATTTTCAAATCGGTTATCAGCGAATTAGAAATTCGATGAGGTAACTGAACACCAACCTTTCAAGGGGATCCAAACTTCTCAAATAGTTAGTGAGGCTTCAGTGACAACAAAAACCGTAGTTTATTCTAAGCAAAAAGCAAGGCAACATAAATGTTGTCGTCAATCGCAAGTCGGCGATGAAACTAACGAGAAATCCGGTCTCATTAAGTAACTTGTAATTATAATGTGCATTCCACTCCTGGGCAAGTGAAAGGATACTGTTAGGCTCCAACACTACGGCGGGGCAGCAAGCATTTGTTGTGCTTACCATTGCAATGTTACAAAGATTTCTTTCAACGGGTGTGTTAATTTGTGCACAGATGATGATCTACTATACTAAGCCTAACTACACGCCCGGCCGTTATTGAACTTGCGGCTTTTTTACAATAAATAAACCAACTTACTTCATATTTGATAGCGCTGAGAGATAGCAAGGAAACCTCGTGAGTGGGGACCAGTCCACCATGAAAACATTGTGATCTTTGCGGGATAGGTACGCTGCAAGAAAATATTTAATTAGGATTTAATAGTGAAATAAGTATGCTTGTTATATTTCATATGTTCCTATATTTTTGAATAGTTTTAGATAACAGTTTAGATACTTTTACGTTTTTGGAAAAACTGCAAATACAGAAATTATTTAAGGGACAACTAAATCTAAAATCGTTATAATTTATTTGAAGGCATCAAAATTAAATGAGCAATTTTAACGCCGAACAAATTTCACCCTATAATTAAAATTTTGGCTGTTCGTAACGCAAGCTGTGTAGAAAACAAGTGCATTACATAGTACAGTCAACATCAAAGTAGCTTAATACCAACATTTTCCAAAAGAACCGCATTGCAAAACATACCACAATAGTCTGACAAAATCACTTCGAAAAAGTGTAATAAGCATCAGAATATTGTGGAATTTAAAAGAGTCTGTACTTTTGACGCTGACTGTGCCATACTACTCACCATCTCGGAGCAGCGTCATAGGGGACTTGCTATGAGTCCCGTTGAACCCATGCACGATGAGCACATTTTTCCTCGTGGACTTCCAGCCGTAGTCCCTTAGGTGCTTCGGATAGCGCACGTCCACCCACTGCTTGTGCGGGTGTTCCCTGCTCGAGGAACACTGTTATACATAATTTTGATCGGAATACAATCTATGAATATTTTTGGAACACATATCCTACTTTTGTACTTCTTGTAATTAACGAACAATTGTCCTATAGTTACAACTATACAATAATAAAACAAACAAGAACATAAATATTGGACAACAACCCTTGTCAACGACATCTTAATGTTACATTTATTAGAGCATCATTGACTACTGCAATGCTGACGATGTCTGCCTTATGGCTGCTAGTATGGACAGAGCGAGATAGACTTGGTGCTTATATAGAGGGGAGTCAACTGCGCTGGTGTGGACCCCTCGTGCGTATGGACTGTACCAGGCTGCCAAAGTCTGTTTTCTACTCTGAGCTTAGCTCATGTATACGCAAACCTAGAGGACAATACCTGCGCTATTGGGATGTTCTCAGACGACATTTAACATCTGTCGGTATAAGCAACATTATTTAAATCACGAATCAAGAAAAAATATACAAATATCTTTATATGCATAAAAATTATCTAAAAATGTATTGGGATAGGTATTCGCTTTCAAATTTTCTCTATACTATAATTTTATAATTTATTTGCATTTCCAGTTCCAATGCGATTGTTGCATCATCTTAGTCACATTTTAAAGCGAAATATATCGTCCATGTTATGGTATTGGTGATATAAGATGTAAAATAACTAATTTGTAAAACATACTTGTAACTTGATTTCTCTTATATTCTTCTACGAAATTTAAAACTGATTTTTTTTTATAATATTTCGATAGCTAGCTTTAAAAATACTAAAACGCAACGTAAGGCGCCCTCCGACAAGGTGGAGCGATGGTAATATGCCAGGCTGCTGGCAGTAAATGGAAAAGAATAGCCGAGGATCGGGCTCAGTGGCGTGCCTTGGGATTGGGATTGGAAGAGGCCTAGGTCCAGCAGTGGACTGACGTGGGCAGATTATGATCGTGATGCATAAGTAGGTAAATATTAAAAAACCAACCCTGAGGCACAGCGGTGCAAAGTTACTGTGTAAATATGGATACTACTGTTTTACATTTCCTTAATTTAGCTGGCAGAGGTGAGGGACACTTGACTCTAGCAAAAAATGCACTTTAAAGGTTAATATTACACCTGAATCGAAAAACACACAATATTTTCAAACGACAACACCCCTACGGTTTGCATAATATGTATGCCCTTGCGAAATTACGGCTTTTTAGTACTAAGAATCTCTGAGCAAAGCCGCGGACAGATAGACGAACAGGCATGGCGAAACTATAAAGGTGTTGACTTGGGAACCCTAAAAAAGACCAATAATTCCCTGAAATAAAACACGCATCACAAGTTCTGTCTACAAGACAGGAAGAAGCAAAGGAAGAAGTCTACAGAATAATAATGGTATGATATTGGTATGTAGATTTATAAAATCGCTATATTACTCAACCGATTAAAGTCGTCAGATATATGTACTTGAGCACACCAAAATGCATGTGAAGAAAAGCACAAAATACAAAACATCGCATAAAGACACACATTTTGAATAGGTGCGAGTATAGCAATAATAAAATGCAATGTTTGTGTTGAAAATTATTAGCTCTATTAAATAATATATAGAGATGCGGGTTCACTTACGGCGTAAACAAGTAGAAGTTGATCTCACTGTCAGGACACTTCCACTCCCTCTTCATCACACACCGCCAGTATCGGAAATCGATCATGGACATCAAACTGCCTTCTGCATCTGGAACTGTTATAAACATTGTTTTTTAATTTTCATACACGAGAAAATTTTATAATTAAATCTCCAGGCAAAGCAGATCCTAAAGAGCCCTGGTTTAAGTAAGTTTCTTATGCCAAGTTATTCATTTGTTAATAATTCTGCTATTTTTTCCTACAAGCTCCACGTCCCGTGAGCATCCTAGGTACGCGCGGCAAGAATAACAATCAAAGCAATTACCATCGGTCCTAACTCTTAGACAGAGTAACCACACCATACTGGTCCATTTTAAAATGATTTTGTTGTTATTATTAATCATATAAAGTTATTATTAATTAAATAACAACTGAGTATGAGCTATGTATTTTTATTAACTTTAGTTTAAACACTTTCAAACTACTCGTAGATATATATGTCTTAGACCGCTTCACTTAGTATATATTTTTATAGACTGTTATATAAATTAAAGATTGTTAACTAAACCTGTTTCTTGCTTGACAGTAAAAAATAAATTCATGCGATACGCTTCCTAGCAATTAAGCCAGCTACAACAAATCATTTCGGCGAAAGTGAAACTTGAAAATATTTAAATATAACTAACTCATTCATACAATCTATTTATAGACCGTTTTAAAAGTTTATTGACACGGTTACTCAATAGGCGTATAAGTGTGGTATTAAGTTAGTATTCAGTATGACAACACAAATCAAAATGCAATAAACACGTTATACTTTTGATATTTTGCTAAGGTGAGGTAGGTCTATATTAGCCAAGTGTTTTGAAATTTTAATCAAAAAGTTATATTTAACACTAGCGGTTGCCCGCGACTTTGTTCGCGTAGTCTTGGATTTTCTGCGCAACTTTTTGATTTTTTTCTTTCAAAAGAACCTTCTGACAGTAATTAACACAACAAAAAAAGAATTATCGAAATTGTTCCATCCGTTCACGCGTGATGCGATGACCAAGGGAAATAGAGATTCATTTTTATATACAATATAGATTGAATCCAGAGAAGTTTTAATAATTTACAAAAGATCGAAGAGAACTAAAGTAATCGATATAACTCAAAGTATTATTATGATGACATTGAGCAGGGGGGTAACCATAAACTCTTAAAACAATCTCAAATTACGCCCATCCGTCAATTTGGTACCATGAGGTCGTAAAAACAATCTTGTTTCATCGATTTTGACAACATACAATTTTGTTTATCATTCACTCAATTCAATACAAATGACGTTTATTTTGACACTAATGACAGTTACAAATTGATTTCTTATGTCAAAATTATTGGTATGGAAAATGGTCATAGCAGACATTTCATTGATTTCCTAATTTCTGAATGAATACTGTAAAAAAGGTAACAAAATCTAAGAAATAAATGAATTATATGTATAGATCTCTAATTTTAATAATGATACTTTGCTTGGCTGCTACAAAATTGTAAAAGCAATTATGCTGCTTCAAGATTTTGATTTGAGCTTGTTTTGAATTTGTACCATGAACTACATAATTAGGTTTTGTTTAGGGATGTAAAAGAACGAATGCTTTGGATGTTTTGTCTATTAATTGCTTTGAGAAGAAAAGAGACGCAATATTTAAAACCACTGACAACGGATAACTTCGTCTCTTTCAATTTTCTATCTCCGAAGTCTATGGCCTAATGTCATTGCCATCCAGGGAATGTATAAGTACTACGAACACCTACCTAGAAATTCTTTGTTGCTATTAAAAGCATGAGACAGTTGTCCGAAACATGAAATTGTGGAAAAGAGAACGGAATAATCTACTCTTTTATAAAAATAATAAAGGCGAGAGGTAATGCAATTAAGCGGTGGCTATACGGCTTTTTAAAATTGAGATTGTTTGTCAATTGCTAGACATTTTTACATGGCTCAAAACTGTTTCCAAAGAATGAGCTATTTGAGCTATAAATTTTGACTAATGTTGAGACTCAGTTTCGGAACCGATTGATAGGTTTGACTTAGGTCAGCTAATCATAGTTTACTTGATCAATGCTAATAGTACATGACAGTTGTCAAAGGAGTGACACGCGGAAATTTTAAAATCAAAAACTGATAAAAACCATAAAAATATTTATTCGTTTTTATGAAATCCGCCAGCGCACCAAAGTTACCGACGTGGCAAAAAGGTGGCACGACTGAAAGGACAATGGGCAGGCCATGTATGCCGTAGAGACGACAAAAGATGGAACCACAAGGTCTTGCTCTGGAGACCCCGCACAAGAAAACGAAGTTTGGGCAGACCACCAGCAAGATGGTCGGACGATATTGCAAAGACGGCAGGACCGGCCTGGACAAGAATCGCCGCACTAAGAGCTAGCTGGAGAGAGCTTCAGGAGGCATATGTCCAACAGTGTACAAAACATATGCTGAAGAGGAAGAAGAAAAAGATGATGAAATTACGTTGTCTAAATCGTAGTAATTGCACCTTGGAGCAAATGTCTTGACATTAAAATTGTATTCTGCAAAATCAGGCACGCATTTCACGCAATGAGATCCTAGACCCTGGATAAGAACAGCAGGAGCAAAAACGAGCTTTTTGTCTTAACACTGATCTACATTCAATTTGGAGCATAAAATACATCACGACCTAGTATACGACTTATTTTGAGAATATACAATAAGGTTCCCAAGGGAGAAGCTATCATGCCTACCTACTTCTTTTTTTGTTTCAAACCAATGAATACGGATCTGCGAGCAATAGCTAAACATTTTATTTTTACAGGTATTGATACATTTTAATTACGTAATGAAGTGGCGCTTATTCCAAAACTGCTCAATTAGGGGCCTGCCTCAGAGCAAACTTACGAGTACCAAAGTGCGCCTGAAGTGCTCATCAAATCTTAAACCATAGATATGTGACCCCAGGTTGTTCTTACTGTTACATTTAGTTGTAGAGTCTTTACTTATGTTATTTAAAGCCATGCTACACAAATTTACTTACTATCATAATAAAAAGAAATGAAAATAATAAACGTATCAAACGCCACTAAGGACTTTAAAAGTCAAGCAAGTAATTAGAGGGACATAGGTAAACAAATATGTTTATGTTCTTAATATTCCATCAGACATTTTCTAAGCTCAAACCACATGTGGCCAACAATAAAATTTCCATTGTCTGGTTTCTGTGACCCCCCGATACAGACCCTTCGAGAGTTAATTGTCAACCGATAAACCACGTGACACTAATGTTAAATCCTGTTGAATCATAAGTGTCACGTGATCATCTGGTGGACAATTAGTTACCGAACGGTTCTGAATCGAGGACGGGTTAACTAAACGTAAACGTAAAGGGGTTTTATGTAAACCTAAAACATTAAACCCTGTTTGTGCATGTCGGACTCGCATCCTTCGTACTATCGTATTATATTAAACACGAGATACATCATTTCAGCCATGGACGTCCACTGCTGAACACAGGCCTCCCCAAATGGTTTTCATTGGGGGGATTGCCAATACTCGCCACGCTTGGAGGCGGGTTGGCGAGCGCAGTTTTTTATAACATTTCGCAGGCAGACGCTGCTGCCCGTCTCGTTCTACAGGAATTAGTCGCCTCTTACGACACGCCTCCTGTTGGCAGTGGGGAAGAGTATTCTTTACGGCCGTCCCCACACGGCATACATACGAGATACACATTTTCTTAAAAAATTTAGTAATTATATTTAGGTACTAAGTATTACTCTTAGTAATGGCAATAGTATGTATTGCCATTATTAAGATCAAATTCAAATGTTCATTGCCAAAACGCAGTTAAAAAAGGTAATATAAAAATCAATTAAATAAAAAAAGAAAAGATCAAGTAAAAGTAAGCCGAGATGTCAGTAAAGAACACACCAACAGAAGGCGTATCGTAAGATGCGACTAATTCCTGTAGCACAAGACGGGCAGCAGCGTCTGCGTGTGAAGTATTATAATAAACTGCGTTCGCCATCCCGCCTCCAAGCGTGATTGTGGAGATGGTGGTGGGTACGGGCTATTATGAGCACGATCGAACGTGCGACGCGCCTAACTTGTTAAAAAACCCACACATGTCCAGTGCAATAACATCTTTCCGGACGTATTGTCCTGCTGATCGTTGAGCTGGTGGACCACGTATGCAGCGTGTTAGCTGGAGCTTGGTGGACTCGCCACTGCGGAAACTAAATTGTTTGTCATCTAGTGAAATAAACTAGCATATTCAAAGAAGCAAACGCTCGAACAGCTTTGCTACGTGTTAAATAATGTGATGGGTCGATAGCTATAAGGAAAACGTCCCTTGGTCTTTTCCTGGTTCAGAGAGGACTATGTCGCACCCCGCTTTCTATACCTTTGGAAACTGAGTGGAGCGGAGAATGTATTTAAGAGCATAGTAAGACAGACCCCTCTTGAGTCGCAAATAAGTGAGTATCGCAAGACGATTTGAGTTCTATACGATGAATTTAACTACTCATTTGAGTAGCTATCAATCGGGATTTTTTAACAACCTATTTAACTACCGGGTTCTTATTAAAACTAGATAGTACTAAAATAAAGCGTACATATTTATTTCACTATTTATTTGTGTCAATTGGCGTTTTGCAATGATTTTATGAAACTACTATTAGTATAGGTACATTTGTATGCTCTGTGCATCGAATTTTAATTTACACAGCTTACAGTTTCCTGCGTTCCTAATTATTGCCCAGCTTAAGCTTCCTTCTCCTTTAGTACCAGGGGTTACTTAAAACTTGAATGCTTTGATTGAATTTTTCTTGAAACTAATCTGCATTAAAACTATTACTATAAAAAATATTGTGAATCGACGTTGTTCGACGTACTCGTACATAATACAATTTGAATGATTGTTATGATGTTTCATTAAACCATTTTCTAATCTCATTTCTTACTAACTGAAAATATTATTCTTCTGTAATTCATATTTCTAAAATAAATTATTTATGAATGTTGACAACAAATAATGACTTTTACTTTTTTCTAATAAGTACTGTCAAGACACCATTGCACTAAGTAGGTTGGTATCGGACAATGCATTGTTCCGAAACATTTATAAAAAACTCAGAGCTCAGTCGTAGCTCATTTAGTAAAGGTGATATCTACAATAGACTAATTTTCAGCGCTGCTGACATGCCTCCTAGTAGAAGCAAAATAGATTTTCTTTAATATTTTGGCAAATTTAGTACACAAGAATAGGTATTTATTGATTTCACTGACATTTTGTTAATTTAATTATGACGATTCGGACCACTTGCAACGCATAGACTATTTTTACATACCATTCGGTCTTTCCCAGCCTTAAACAAGATTGTTTTACGTAGATCATGGTACCAAATCACGTGACCTAACATATAATCTCATATCAAAGTGCAACCAAACAAAGTTGGTTTTGTAAGAGTTCATGGTTACCCCCGGTCATATTTGACGTAGAACCGATAATCGATGGGGTCGACGTGTTCTTGAGTGGAGTTGGAGACCACGGTAAATGCAGCGTAGTACGCCTCTGACAAGGTAAAACGATAACAAATACCCGAAGCTGCTGGCAGAGGGAAAAGAATAGCCTAGCATCGAGATCAGTGATGAACATTGGGAGAGGTCTATGTCCAGCAACTGATTCATATGGGCTGATTATGATAATGATGACACATAGGTAAACGTGCTACCGGTATAAAAAATTAAGTGTTTACTGAAGTGTGACATTGAATGGAAAAAGATACACAACCCAAAGATATTTTGTGTTAACCTAAGCTAATATAGAACAACGATCTTAGTCAAACATGGCATCCTAATCGTTATACTTAGCCCCTTTGCGTGTATTTACATGCCAAGCATTTATACTGTTTCATTAAACACTACGGTTTTGATAAGTTGGTTAAGAATTTAGAAGAAATAAATATTTATCAAATAACAACAAAAAAATTTTAAAAAATCGAATAATTTAATAATACATAATTTTCAATACTTAAAAAAATAATTTGTTATTTTGTTCAAGAATGTAAATATTTCGACAGATCACAATTATTTATTCTGTGACAGCACCTAAAAGTAAAATTTATTACTTATTCTGTGACCTACAATGTTAACATTTTCAGTTATCATCCGTATTGAGATGGGTAAGTTAGACACAACATTAATGATATGTGCCTACAGACAAGAAGCAGAAAACATTGTTAAATTTGTAATCACTCGTACATGCGTACTTTCATGTGATTCCTCATAGGATGTCCAATCCACCACAGGACCACTTTCACCAATGCACGTGGTCACTGACCACGAGATGCACCTGCATTCAAGTTTGCTGCAATGCCACCTACATACGCATAGCAACTGGTTACTCGTATACATCTAGATTTTGACTTACGTAATAAACGGCGAGGCTTACGAACAAATTCTGAATAGATAGTCTTTTATATCTTTTCTAAAGAATACAAACTTAGCGTACCTACCTAGTTTGTGAGCTTAGCAAAGAATCGAACAAAGAACTTAAGAACTTTATGAACTCTAAACAGTACTTACCCAAGCTACAGTATAAATATTTAAAGCCAAAGCAGTAAAGTAACAACGTATACGTTTACCATAATGACGCACTCACACAAACGTACCACGCCTTACAAGACCCTTAAGCGGTCGTCGCAGTGCTGTCAGTCGCAAATGCCGAGTACCTACTGCTAAGCCGAGAGTTCCGAGTTGTCAAGCTTTGCGATATCTATACCTAGAATGCGAACTAAACAAAAAACCATTTCTATTTTACAAAAATTAAGTGGCTGTCCCTAACGACCCATTGGAGTGTAGGTGCTTATCTCAACAAATGAGCCTAACTCTGGTACTACTATAAATGTACTGTGCCTAAGCGGTGTTTTGACGTCAAACTCTATATGTTTATCTATATATCTGTCTATATGTGTACGGAAAACAAAACAAGGTTGAAGAATAAAACATTGTAGGATGGGTGCCTAGTAGTACAAATGCAACGCTTGTCCTATTAAATGATGTAGTTAGTCGCTCTGTAACCACACTAACTACATAGCCAGACGCGCGCATGCATTAATAAATGTTATGATTGGAACTCGCATATCACGTCGGGATATCACTGAATGACATCAATCATCATCATCAAAATTGCGTGCCGTTGCCGATTGCCCATATTCGAAACTTCCAAGATTACCCTAAACATATATTTTTGTAGGTTTGCTAGCCTAAAAAGTGGTCAAATTATTAATTAATAAATATAAATAAATGAATATATGTTAATATGAATATACTTATATTAATATTGAATTTAAAAATATATTAACTCAGTCGAATGGTAAGCTAACAATGTTGTTACTTGATGTATATTTATTTTTAGATAAATGTATTTTTTTCTGTTAGAGTAATTCACATTTCACACTTCATTAGCTGATTTGAAAGACATTTAGATTTGCACATCTGTAAATTTAGCTATTCACCGACTCCTATGTTTCTTAAATTCTTAACAAAAATCATACCGAGACGTGCATCTCTAGACAATCACCACTTTTTCTTAAATTAGCAAATCCGAATGTGATGCTCGGCTAACTAACACGCAACATTGGCATTGTTCTTCACTCAGTGAGAACTTTATCCATCATTTTAAGCGAATAAAGAAATCAAACGAGCCGCATGTAAAAAAGTATAAAACAATGCTGATCTTGTTATACATCGAAAGGCAGACGAAAGTGCCGCTATTTCATAGTTTTTTTGCTTATTTAACCTTTTACTTTACAATTTACTTCTAGTAAAATCTATCAGCAGAAACTATGGAAAAAGATTTAGTAAAATTATTACTACCATTACCACAGAATACTATTTGACAAATATAAATTACCCATTACAAATTTTAACTTTAATCAGGCTTAAAAACCACAAAACTGCTATTTATTTGATCTTTGCCACAAACTAGGTAAATTATGTAATTTTACAAGTTTTACTTTGTTGCTTTTATTTAATAACGCCTTCTCCAATTGAAATAAAGTTAAAATAAACATGAGGCTTTTGCTCTCACCTCATTTCAATAGCAATTCAATGCCTTTTAGTAAGTAAAATGCATAATATAACCAGTATCATCAAAGCAAAATGACGAAAACCGATGCGTGAAAAATTATTTGAGTAATTGCACAACTAACTTTGAAATTAATTTCACTCTATTTCTACATTGTTAAACGATTTAAAAAAAGATATTCATTATTCTTTGTAATGTGTTATTTGTTTTCTCCGGAGCACATCTGCTGACAAAAAAGAAACTAATATTACGCAGTCTCAGTGTCTAGAATAAGTATTTACTTCTAAAATAATCTTAATACAATGTATTTATTTTCCTATGATTTGTTTCTTTTTGTGGTGTACAATAAAGAGTATCTATCTATCTACTTTTGCGTTCTTTATTCTGCAAATGATAATATTATCACATTGACTAAATTCCGATATTCCATTCTATTCATAATCAATGCGCGATCGTTTCATCCGACCAACTCATGGAAAAAAACACAATTTCTCTTTTGCTGACTGCGGCTGCCAGCGGTGCGGAAAACCGGTCAAATAGGGATATCGCTTATGCTCACGGTACCACATGTACCAAGCATTTTCATATTTTCTACAGACATCACTTAGATTTCATATGTAAAACATAGTAACACTAGTCTGGTCCAGACATGTAACCTATAGAAATGCTTTAACATAATTTTACCATCATCTGTTATCATGTCATGGTAGTTATTAAACTACCAGGCCTAAGCATGTTCAAAAATTATAGTTTTTCGCTTGTATATTAAGTAAATAAAGTTCTAACCTAAAAGTAATGTGGAAGCTATTAGCCTCTGGCCTAGTGAAGAGTTAACAAGGATGTTAATCATGCTGAATTTTAAGAATAATCCAGTATGTTTCTTAGTATGAGATACTGACCTGATTATTCCGTGTCCTACTTGAGATCATATTCTATAGCTTTATTTCAAAATGACTACTTTGTTTTAAAATCTGATTCTAGGATTAATAATCTCTCGAATTTTGTATCACTTATTAATATATATTATGGAACGCTCGCTTCGGGGGTATTTATAAGTTCGAATTATAAGTACTTCACACCATCCATCCATTATTTTGCGGAAAATATTCAATTATTATTTCAAGTATTTATGCTAAAATTCTTTTAAGCACTTTTGACGATTTATTCTGGCACCTGCCTGGCGACTCACTTGATTTCATATTTGAGAGGTTCTAGAGCTTAATAAGTTAATTTACTTACTTACAATGTCTTCGTATTGTCGTAACGTGAACGTGACACGGTCAGTAACCGGCTTGAATTCATTGTCGTATGCCACCAAAGTGAAATTGTTACCATAAAAAACGGGACAGTTTCGACAAAGTGTACCTTTAAGGTAAGGTAATTTTATTTATACTTATTTTATACATACTGAGCTTCAGAATTAAATATAAATGTACCTACTTAATAGTATTACACGCACGCATTGATTTTTATAAAGCTAAACGAAGAAAAATAAATAACTCTACCGAGTTCACACCGCGAGAAGGCGCCTGGTTTACTTTTTAAAGTGCGCGTTCCGTTTTCTCGATCTAATTTTTTTTGCGAATGTTTCTTGCAAATAGTTAAAATTCGTACAGAGCCAATAAGTACTTACTACTTATCCTAATTTAGGTGCCGAAATTACTTGTATCACCTTACCTTATGTGTGTAACTATCTAATACAACAAATATGAAAGTCGCTTTTATATTTTATTTTTGTAAAAAATAAATGGCATGTAATCTAGTACTTCGTCTTTTTAATTGCTCCTTGAACATGGGAAATAAAAAGCATAATTAAGTGCTATCATTAAATCTATATATATATAAAAGAAAGTCGGGTTAACTAGTTACACCATTTATAAGTCGAAAACGGCTAGACCGATTTTCATGAGCTTTGATTTGTTGAATTTGTCTCCGCCCCGAATAGCAGAATAACTATAAAAAACATGGAAAATTCACGAAAAAAAAATGTGTTAAGAAGCGGTGCAAAGTTTGCCAGGACAGATAGTATATAATATTTAAAAGGAAGTCGGGTTAGATACACCATTTATAAGTCAGGAATGGCAGAACCGATTTTTATGATCTTTGGTTTGTTGGATTTGTCTCCGCCCCGAATAGCAGAATAACAAAAAAAACGGAAAATTCACAAAAAAAAAAAGAAGAGGTACGTAGTTCGACGGGACAGCTAGTTCTAAATAAATTTAATAAATTTCAATGTTTTGTTTCTTATAACGTATAGAATAAATTACATATTAAGAAAATTATTTGGATTTAAACCTACCAACGTCCATGTAGAGCGCGAACAAGAAAACTAAACATAATCCACAGTTTTTCATCCACATTTTATACACTACACTTAAAAAAAAAACTTATCTGTTTATTTTTTGTTTACATTATAAATCATCAATACAATCCGTTCCAATAATTTTAAATTGAGAACGCGGCGACATTTGATACAGTTCGACTTCGCGCGCTTTTTCGAAGACAAAGGCATAAAGCCTTCGTGGTCTTGATGTAACGAGCACGGGTGACTCCGTCGGCGGAGAAATGCTAATGGCGGCTTAAGCATTGAAGGCGGCCGACGTGAACCGATTCAACCAGAACGCGTTCACAGGAAAGAAAGTAAAAATATTCGAAAAATTAACCATACTATTAGCTCGAATTCTAGACTGTTGTTGTGTCTGGCTGGCCGCACTTAGAAACGTTGTTATTAGTGCTTTTTTATCAGATGCAGATTATCAGGTTTACCTACATGGAAAAAAAAATCTAATTGAATGTTCGGCTATATGACCGGATAAGTCATTATATCGAACTGTAAAATTAAAGATGAACAGACGGACAGACAGCAGCTGAGAGCACAGAAGTGTCTTTCCTGTTCTGTGGCTGAGAGACAGTTAAGTATAGGATTGCTGGTCTGCCATTTGAATACAGAACTTACTAAGGTTTTTAACCTAATCAAATTTTGAAATAATGCTCTGAGCATGCAGTGATTATTTTTATTATTCACTATACTAAGATAAATTTACCTAAATAACAAGAATCCAAGAAATAGCCGTAATGGGTCGTTCCCTGGGTTCTTCCAGTTAGTACCTACCTACCTAAAGCGCACTTAAAAGTACGAGTTCCCAACTTATAGACATGCTAATATTTACTTGATATAAATGCGAAAATATTTTATTAGTTAACCTTACCGTAGATCACTTATGGTAATACAATATACATTTTACCACAGAATAAATAATAGGATAAATAATATTTACAGTGCAGTGCATTGGGATTACAAATAGGACTGACATTAATAATTGTCAGTTAAACCCGTTAGTTACTGGCCACAGCACAGCAATTTACTTTTTAATTATTACAAAATAGCGCCATCTATCTTGTTAAGCCAAAACTATTTACGATACTTACTACGCTGGTTCATCTACATAACCACAGATTATTATTTAGGATGACTGCTCTGAACATAACCTGCAAGCAAAGAATGAACATAACAACATACCTAATTAAAATGATGTGTTGTTTTTATTACTTTTTACTTTAAATCATTATATTTGTAAGACAGTATTTTTCTAAACAGTTGTGGTGAGTACAACACAGTAGGTATTATAGGAGAAATTGTGTTAATTTTACAAATCGCTAAACAGTTCTAAGTTAGGTTCTAAAAGTTCTAAAATTAGTGAATTTAGCATAGAAAGGTGAATATTTTAGCATAACTTGATAATCTCTAAATCTTTAGCTAATGCTTTTTTAACAAGGTATTATCACTACCTTCAGTCTATTTCATTTATTATTGACCAATAGATAACAAGCACAGTAGGAAATTAGTTTAACTACATCAAAACATAACCTAACAAAAGTTTTGTGTTTTTGTAAGAAAATGTCAAAGTAACCAACTGATGTAGACAATAAACATTAGAATAGTATTTAAGAAAGCCGAGCCGGGCGGTCGGATGAGACCGCGTTTATACATACTTTACCTACTTAATATTTTAAGGTGATATTAGTAAACTTTCTTCTAAATCTAAATACAAGTCGTTTTATGGGACCACCATCAAATCCAATAAAAAAAATAACTTCTCCATACTAACTTGTCATCTGTTCGGCGGATTAGTATGGGGAAATGATGGGAAAGTAGGTATTTTTTTGCTTTTTTGATGTTAAAATCCCATAAAAAAGTTGCTGTATTCGAGCAGTCGAATCACCCCCTAAAGTGAAGTTAACTAATAAAATCGGACCTTACTTAGTTCATATTTCTATTGTGTCTTGTTTTCCTGGGCTGAGGTGTTAAATCTGTATCCAGTTTTTAGAAGTAGATTAAGTGTTACACAATTCAATAATATAATATATTTGGCACATACCTAACCGAGAAATATTTCAAGGGTGAAAATTTCAATGATATAAAAATAAAGTACTATCAAAATACTATAGAAATGTGTACTATTCCTTTAGTGAAATAGTATTACAAGTAATGAATTGTCCAATGAGTTGACATAGGATCCATCACATGATTCCTTTGCACACAAATTTATCTTGTTGACTTTTGACTTTAAGCGGCCTTCACATGATGTTATAATGCTTTAAAATGTTGCCAGGATATAATTCATCAGCATTTTGTGTACAAACAAATACAGCTTTATCGGGATTCATTTTAGTCAAGTTCGGCTTATTCGTGTTCTGTTGTAGTGTAGCCTGTGAAAACTGAAGTGATGTTCTATGCACGTTGGTTAAGAAGATAAAAGGAGCTTACATACCTTTTTTATCTTTGTATAATATTGAAATTTTGAACTTTCTTGTTGCATTTATTAAACTAACCCTACCGTATATTAGACACGTTATTACGTCTATTTAGGAAATGATTTTCCCGACATTTATAGTGTTTGTGTAATAATATTGTTATTTTATCGTCACTGACATTAAGGTGGGTACTGACTACTTATGTAACGTGTATGTAATGTGCAGTCAGAACGGGAAAACAAGCGAGCAACGAGCCGATTATACATGGATTATAGCACACGACGTAACGTGCTCGCTGCGAATGTTACTTTACGCCACGTAACGCTGGTAATACCTGTAAATTTGGATAAATGATCGAAATCTCACGTGTGATGTTTAATTTGGTGCCCAGCACTGGTTCTTCAGATTTTTGTTAATGTTCTCTGATGGATGACAGAACAAACGACGAAACCTACCTGTCTAGTTCCTGTCTAGTGGTCTAGTTACCGGCCCAATAAGTTATCATGGATAAATGTAATAAATAGACTTGCCGGACTTAGAATAATGCCCAAGCGTATAAAAAGAGTAGGTACCCCATGTGGAAACCGAGATTTTTTTATTGATTTTTTTTTATAAACACCTTTCAATCATATATAATGACATAATCAGAATAATGCCCAAGCTTATAAAAAGAGTAGGTACCCCATGTGGAAACCGGAATTCTTTTTTTTATTTTTTTATAAAAGCCTTTTAATCAGCAGTGAATAATTCTACATAGACTTAGTCGTCATGTGGAAACCTCCTTGTATTATTATTGGTATATTTTTGTGATACTTAACATTCATCATGAGCAAATATTTAGCACACATACACTAACTGTGATAGTGAAGCTGGTATCCCAGAGCACAGTTACAGAACCATTGCTTTCAGCAAAACACGCGTAGACCGTATTAGTGTAGGTACATTATAATAACGTGCTGCGTACAAAACGTGCTGAAACTTCCTGAAGCGTAGGTACAAAAAGAAAATATGATACTGAAATAGTATTGGAAAGAGGTTTTATAGAGCACTAGTTATTTTTTAAAGTGATGCTGTTTGTAATAATAACACTTAATTTATTAACCTGTGCCACCACAGGTTAATAAATTAAGTGACAACACATCTACTCTATACTCTCTCTCTACAAAAATCTATACTGTCTCTCTACAAGACTACTTTTCCCATAGCATTTGAAATTATTTAATTTAATACGTACTTTTGTGTACATAAATATAAAAAATATTGATATATTATGAAAACAACAATGTACTAACTTTATTTAAGTATTACCTACTTATAATTTTACATTATTTTGCAGGTAATGGAGAGTGAAATAGAAAATAACAAAAGTACGTATTTACCTATACCTACTTCACTAATTGTTACATTATTATGTGTTCCTAATAAAACTTCTACGTTTTTTGGTAAATGTCAGTGTAATTTACCTAAAACCATAAAAAATGGGTGCCTTCCACATTAATCAATTAATCTGTGACTGTGCCTAATAAAGAAAAATAAAAGCAGCTTTATACAAGAATAAGAATGTGCAATGGATGCAGGCCGCTTCCAACCGGCCAGTCTGGAAGTCATTAAGTATGGGATTATGGGAGGCGTGTTCAGCAGTGGACGGCCTATGGCTGTAATGACGATGATAAGTACAAGATTAGGTTAGGCAAACATTGTTAATAACGGTGACAGAATCCTTTTGATGACCCTCTACAACAAAAAAAAAATTTTTGTTTAGTACTTACCTACTCATAAGTAATTGAAAGTCCAACGCTTACAATCCTGTACAAAACAAAATAATCATTGTGCTTCACCAAATTTAATATTTACGTGAAGATTAAGAACAGTCTACGTCGGGTCTTAGTAGAGTAAACATGAAATGTAGCGCAGCACCCTAGAGATTTAATAAAAATTTGGCTAAATTAACCAAATGATAATTATATATTTTCAAGTTATTAATATTTCTAAATCCACACAAGAATCACAAGATAATTCACTGGATAACCCTAGTAACAAACTACTCAGATTAGAAGCCCAATTCCCGTAATTACAAAGTGGTCGCATTCCAGTTTCGATCTAACATTACCATCAAAAACGGTATTCTCGTAAACTTATATTAAGACGTAATATTGTCAAAAACATAGTAATGCGTCTGAAAATTTGATTGAAAAAAAAAACTAATTTAGGTTTCTTTCATTTTCAGTCGCATTACGAACTATATAACTGCATTTTTTAAGTCTACGAGAATACTGTTTTAGATCTTAATGTTACTGGGACCGGATCGACACTGGATTGCGACTACTGCTAATAATTAGTAGGAATGGGGCCTTGGGATAATAATTATTTTGTCCTAAATAAACATAAACGTGTACGTGACCCAGTAAATTGTATCACCAAAAAAACTTGTAAATAAAATCCTAATTTATTAGTGTTTCGTTTGTATCTAACCTTTTTTACATTTAACAATTTTTGTTTTATAGGTGTTCGAGTGTATACGTTCGTAGGTAAAGTGCTTTCAAGTGTATATTTGTAACGTTTGATTTGGTTTTGGTACAGCGAAGTACATAATATTCAACAGCAAAAGTCTATTATACATTATTTATATAACTGTTAGATAGAGTATTATAATTAATAGTCTATTAAAAATAAATATTATATATAATTTAAATAGGCATCTAAATTTCCTGTTGGACTTTATTGTTTTAGTGCTTTTTTGGGTGTAATGATCAATAAATAATCGACGTGATTATAAAACTTCCATTTCATCCCGCAACGCGTTAATCGTTCCCGTTTTAATTTAATATTTCTTGATAGCGGCTCATTCTACAGTAGCTGACTCTCTATAAATGTGTCTGCCACTTTCCACAAATACTTATTTAATATTTAACTTACCTATTTTTTAAAGAATAAATATCATTTCTTTTTTACACCTTGTATACCCTAGAGTGTACAAAAAACGCTCGTTAAAACCATGCATTTATCAGCTTAGATAAAATGACCTTTTCTAAAGGTCAACATCGAAATAGTCAAAAAATATTGACCTCACGCGAGACCTCTATGATATAATATTTTTCACGATTTTGATGTGATTTGTAAAAGTTGTTATTTTACTAGCTGATTACGTAGTTTAAAGGGTCCAAGTCTTTTGTGCACCCTGTATAGAATTGCATATCATTGACTTCCCAATTTCGTATATTCTTTAAATATTAAATATAGGTAAACTAAGTATTTTGTAAATATGTAGAAAGGCATGGTTAAGGATGGGACATTGGGACCACAAATTACGGATAGGAGACTTATTACGTATTGTGTAGTAATAAAAGCGTTATAATTATTTCCCATACAGATGACAATACGGATAATGAAGATCACTATAGGAAGTAAGTATCTTCTTGTATTTTGTAGCTAATTAAGCGGTGTGTAACTTATCTAGGTTAAGTGTGATAATTATGATTGTTTAGGAAGGTATTTGTTTGTTATACTATAAGTACAAAATGCTCTCACGGCGATATTAGTAACCTACTACTTGCGACTAAACTAGTAACGGTTAATTGCTAAAACTAAAAGCCGCCCCGTATTTATACTTAGGTACATAATAATAACAAAAGTTATTAAATAGCTGATTACGGCTTCGACCGCATGGAATTCGGTTCGGAACAGAAGCTTTGATTCTTCTGAAGCTATGATTTTTCCGGTACTAATTAGAGATTACCACAAAATTTTCCCAGCACGCCCAGAACCGAGACAATTTAGAAAAATAAACTAAATTGTCGCAAACCGGGAATCAAATAATTGACTTGACTTAAGTGAATCACGCCACTGAGCATGCGTATCCACTTGACCAGTCTTTTCCAACTTTTTCAAAGCTCCAAATAGCCTAACGGTCGGTCGTGCCAATATGTTTTCGTTTTAGGGGGGCTAGACTATCTTTGTGGCCGAGTTTCTCTGTCCTAATATTATTATTTTTTTTGTTTTATAGCAATTGGTGGAGTAAAATATGTTTGCGTTGCCACCAAGCCGACGAGACGCCGAGTTGGCGCCCACCGTGGTGGACCAAGATGTGCCCATATCCTTACTTTTCTACTTATAGGCAGACAGCACAACAGCTTTGCATAATATTGTTTTGTGAGTATTCTGTATCAATTTCATTTATCTATTACATAACAGACATGGTTATTACTACTGTACTCGTAAAGTAGTCTTCTCAGTTGTACGAAACTTCAGTGATTTTATTTAACTTTACTATAGTGCCGTGTGGGGACGGCCGTAAAGAATACACTTCCCCACAGGCAACAGGAGGCGTGTCGTAAGAGGCGACTAATTCCTGTATCACGAGACGGGCAGAAACGTCTGCGTGCGAAATCTTATAAAAAAACTGCGCTCGCTAACCCGCCTGCCAAGCGTGGCAAGTATTGGCAATCCCCCCCAATGACTTTCATTGGCCTATGTTCAGCTGTGGACGACCTATGGCTGAAATGATGATGATGATGATGATGATTATTGCAAAAAAGGCTTGAAAATAAATTGATTTTGGCAATAAGATCATGACGATGTTAGACCGTCTAAATTGTAGTGTACATAATAATATCTTTTATTTTGAATATTTTACTATTATTGCTTTTATCTATGGTCTCGTTTATTTATCTGTTAAATAGTCAAAATTAAATTGTTGTTAGAAAATATAATGTTACATATTGAAGGCCTTGACACTCTTTATGAATAATTTTTACGAGTATCATTATTACAATTATTAACATGACTTATCTCTCATTTGGTTTTTGTCACCTTTAATTGTTTTTTTAGTTTTACTTACGTGGGGCATACTATTTGTGGAGATGGGTAGCCCTGTAAGCATACAGGGCGAACTGTTGAGCATGGCCGTCCTAGTCATCGCCGCGTACTTAGTAGGCTGGATATGGCTGAAGCTGACCACGCTACCAGCTCTAATTGGCATGCTACTTACTGGTATACTGTTCCAAAACCTTAACTTGGTAACTATGACAGAAGACTACAGAAAACTTAATCAGGACTTGAGGTTTGTAGTTTTTGTAAATGACAAACTTATTTACTTGCCGAAATGGAAACTAAAAACACTATTCATCAATTTGACAAGTTAAGTATTACTTATTAGTAAAAATATAGACTAGATTTAAACCAAAAATTGAGATTGGCTTATTAATTTATAATATGGGTAACCATTATTATTAAGACTTGTCAAAATTTCTTCCCTTTTTCTTGGCATACCTAAAGTTGAAAGTACCTAAAATTACGTTATTTTGGTGAAGACCTATAAAACATACGTCAATCATCATTTGCCTGCCCTGTTCCCAGGTCATCTGGGGTCGGCGCAGTATGTCTTTCTCTTCCATGCAATCCGGTCACTCGTCATTGAGTCATTCACTCCCTTCTCAGTCATATCTCTCCTCACACAATCCATCCATCTCTTTTTAGGTCGTCCTCTACTTCTCCACCCATCAATACTCATATCCATCACTCTTCTCGTTACGTGCTCCTCTTCCCTTCTCATCACATGTCCATACCAAGACAAACGGTGTCCTTTCATCTTTTCTGCTACAGGTGCCACTTTCATACTTCCTCTAATATATTCATTCCTTATCATGTCCATTCTCGTCACCCCACACATCCACCTTACATTCTCATTTCTGCTGCATGCAATCGCTTTTCATCTACCTTCTTAATGGCTTAGCATTCAGAGCCATGTAGTAAAGCAGGTCTTATGATAGTTTTGTAGACTTTTCCCTTTAGCTTTAAGGGCATCCGTGGGTCGCATGTTGTTGCTGTGATCTGTCGCCATTTCATCCAACCTGAATTAAAACATAAAACATACGTCAATCGAAAGAGAAAATAATTACAAACAACAATTACTCTTTATCAAAATGTTGTAAATGATATATTTTGTTCAGAGTTTCAGTTTGAATATGTAAATAAAAGTAAATAACACTTATTTAAACTTGCAACTTTAGGTATGCCAGGCTCCATACAAAAAGTTCTAAGTCTTTTGATAACATATACAATGTGTCCCGGGGATAAGTGACCGCCCGAAATTTTTTGAATATTTGTACAAAATAAGGATAATTTCTTTTATATTTGGGACCTACCGCCTTTGGTTTTTTTTTAATGATTTTTTTTAATTTTTTTAGTAAATACGCGTGACGTGCTGCAGTTTTTTTAAGATATTTCCTAAGTTTTACATCTTTTTTCATTCTTTTTTCTTTATTGACTAGCCGACATCATAGTTTATCAATTAAAATTATCAAACATAACTAAAATGTAATAAAACATTTATTAAAAAAAAAAGAAAATAAAAATTCAAAGAAAGTAACGCCTTTTTTTTCAGTTTTTTCAAAATAAGTCTAATAAATGCCCCCTTAATATCACTTTTTTTAAATTTATTAATAAACTACATGATATTTCCTACAATAGCTCAGAACAATGTTTGCTGCTATTTCAAACAAATGCAAAAGTACAGTCAGTTGAAATTTGACTCCTACTCGGTAAAAAAAGAGCAAAGTCTTCATAGCTAACTAAACCCGCTGTTGACACTGTCAGGCCTGTTATTAACAGGCCTGACAGTGTCAACAGCGGGTTTAGTTAGCTATGAGACAAAAGTATTTTTATTAAATTTGATTATTTTAAAATTAAATTAATTAAAACAAAGTTACAATCAAATTATTATTTATTAAAAAGAAACAGATGATTAATTAATTAAGTTTTCAAAATGACTGCCATTAGCAGTAATGCACGCCAGAGCTCTAAATGACATACTTTTTGTTGTCCTTCTTATTTCAGAATGGTTTGCCGAAATCTCTGCCGAAGCTGCAACGATCCTTTCTTTTAATTGGTTTCTTGAAATTATCGGCACAGCGTAAACCTTTTGCTTCATGTAGCCCCAAAAATAGTAATCCAGTGGCGTTAAATCTGGAGACCTTTGGGGCCATGCCACTGGACCACCCCTGCCGATCCACCTTCGGTAGTTTTCGTTTAAGTACTCTCTAACAGTTAGCGCGTAGTGTGCTGGGGCTCCATCTAATTGAAAGTACATGTTTCGCCTTGTTAACAAAGGGACGTCTTCCAACAACAGAGGCAAATCGTTGCGTAAAAAATTGAGCATTACCTCTTGGGTAAGCCGATTTGGCAATTCGAAAGGTCCAATAATTAAGTCATCAATAATTCCAGCCCACATGTTTATCGAAAATTCGTGTTGAAAGGTTGTTTCTCGGACAGCGTACGGATTTTCGGCAGCCCAAATGTGCAAATTTCGATGATTCGTTATTCCCGCTCTTGTAAACGTTGCTTCGTCCGTCCACAAAATCTGTCTTAAGAAGTTTGGATTAAGTCTGTGCTGTCGTAAGATCCATGTGCAAAACACCAACCTAGGCACACTGTCTTCATCTCTTAAATTTTGAGCGCGTCGGAAGTGGTAAGGGTGAAGACCTTCTTTTTTCAATACACGCCAGACTCTCATTTTTGAAATACCCAGCCTGACTGCTATTCGGCGAACGCTTAACATTGGATCAGCTGTCACTAAACGTAGTATCTCTTCATCGATGTCCTGACGAACAGCGGGAGCAGGTAGTACAGGTTCTCGTCGTCTTGAAGGTAAACCCAGTTCGCTGATTTGGCGATGTATCGCAATAAATGAGCGATATCCAAGGGCAACCCTATTAGGATATCGTCGTCTGTATTCCACTGCGGCCCGTCTCGCGTTCCCGCTACAAAATCCATACATAAAATGCATGTCAGCAATATGGGAAGGTTCCAAATTAGAAAGTCTAAACATTTTGAAGCCAAAGCCACAAAAATTCTCACAATGCTTTAAAACTTGAGAGATCACGAAATGCGTAGCGTCACGAGCACAATGAACGATCGACTAAACAAACCAAAGCCGAAAGTACAAAAGGGACGCGGGGCTCATCGTGGTAGATAATAAAGACCGGTTCTTTTTTAATGGTGTAGTTCTTTAAAGGTATGTACCTACGTAAGTCATCAGCGCTCAGCAGTAAAGGAAAGTTGTTTTTTTTTCACGATTTCGGTGTCATGTGGCTCCTACCTAATAGTAAAAGTGGTTGTATCCGTATCAGCAGCTTGCAGTACATTTTCAAGGCATTATACGATTTCTCACTCAGTAAAATATGATATGATGGTTGTTCTCTGTAGTTGGTTCTTCAGAGGTTGAGGATCGTGACATCGTCCACATGTTGCCTCAATGATGAACTGTGTCTGTTCAGCAACGTGATCCGGGATCTCGTGTGACGAGTTTTTAGGAGTAGGGACTATCGTTTAGGTCCTTGGCAGCGTAAATGAGAATAGATATCTTGAGATTATCAAACGTGATAGCCGAAGGGAAAAAACGTCACTACTCATCCACAAGGTCGTTTCACTGAATATGAAAACTTAAGACAGTCTTTATGAAGACATCGATACCTAACGGCAAAGGAAAATATTATAAAGAAACTGTCATACTAGTTAGTGACTAGTGAGAAGTGCAGAATGCAAGTGCAAACTGCACCATAAAAATTCCCATGAAAGTCTTTCATTCCACATAATATAATAACTAATCACGCCATACAGCCATGAGGTAAACGTTTAATAAGAGAACATGATACGATTTAGATGTTTTTGTGTAACTGTTCTTCAATTTCCGAGCTTCAGACTACACAAAGTTGGTGATTCATTCTTGGGGAAATGTATTAAATTTTTCAATAAAGTACCGCAGACTCTTGTTGAATTACCTGTACATCAATTCAAAATTCACATTTAAAAAATCCTTATGAAAAAAGGATATTATAAAATTGACGATTATTTAAACGACAAGAGTGCATGGACTTAACCTGCTTAGCTCATACTTACTACATGTCTTGTAACTGTATTTCCTGTAAAAAAGGCTGACAAAGGTAACTGAGTTTGTTGCGCCGTTTCTTCTCATCACCAGCCAATATGTAGTCCCGAAGCGGTGGTAGCCGACTAAGCTATATTTTGGGAGTGTATAAGTGCCCGGAAGAGGGCCTATGTACAAAATAAATGAGTATTATTGAGTATTATTATTGAATATCTCTCTGATATTCCACTTGTTTTTTTTTTGTTTACAGGAAAGTAGCATTAGTCATAATATTAACTCGTGCTGGTTTGGGACTGGATGCTGGCGTTTTGAGGAAACACTATGCAGCGGTCCTACAGCTTGGTCTTCTGCCGTGGATCGTGGAATGCGTAGCCATCGGTGTCACCACACACTACCTTCTGCATTTGCCATGGATATGGGGTAAAGTTGCATATTGTATAGAGATTTAAAATAGTTTTTGTAGGTTCTTACATTTTTTTCGCCATCGGCTTACGAAAGTGGACATAAATATATAAACAAGCCACTTAGTTGGATAAAAACCGAAATGATACTAAATCATGTTTCTTATCCAATCATGTTTTCAATACCAGCTACTTTTGTTAGTTTCATACTCAGGGCTAAAACTCAAGTTTTACGTAAATAAATAATTTATAATATGAGCTAACTCTCACTTATGAATGTACAATTAAAGTTCTGTTTATGATGGAAATGTATACTTAGCTTGACATTTGCCAAGTTATGGTCTTAACGGTACCCACTTAAAACTTTATTATACATCGCTTAATCCGGCAAGTGTTACTGGCTTATTTCTAATTCAGAAATGTTCCTTCCTAACGTCTCTCTTTGATCCTTGTTCCATTTCTATTCAAGGTGCGCTTGACCTTGATCTTAGATCAGCTAGTCTGGTTACTGGAGCATTTGCTATTAGACTCGGAGTTTGTTTTCCATTTCGCTTGGATAAAAACCAGTACCACTTTACCTATTCAATTGTGGTTGCTTATTTCTTAATCTAACTGATTTCAACACCTCGATTTTTCTGTCAATTTGCAACAGGTTTTCTTCTCGGATCAATGATAGCCTCAGTGTCCCCAGCAGTTGTGGTGCCATGCCTGTTCAGGCTGAGAGATGTCGGCTATGGTGTGTCTAAAGGCATCCCGACTTTGGTGCTCGCGGCCACAGCTATAGACGATTCCATTAGTGTAGCTATATTTGCTATAATACTGAACGCTATGTTTTCCGCTGGGTCTACCACTTACAATATTATCAAGGTAATTTTACCAATAAGTTTTTAAACAAACCTCTATCCTCTATCCTCCAAATTAATTTCTCCAACAAGAACTGGCAAGCGCCAGGCGGACGTATTACACTGCGCTTGCCAGTAAGCTCAGTCAAATATCTGTGAGAATTAGTTACAATTCAGATATCAACCTACATAATTACGTCTATTTAACAACTTTTCATTGTATTGTTAGTCACGTACTCGTAGGTACTTGCTACTATCAAAAATCATGTTTTGAATGGTAATTAAATTCTACTTAGATTTTCAGGCTCCTTTATCTATAGTTGCTGGCATCGTTCTTGGATCCCTGTGGGGAGCTCTATCTTCAGTCATACCGGAAAAAGGGGACACCTATGTCGTACCTTTGAGATTTTTGTTTCTATTTTTGGGAGGTCTTTTCTCACTGTTTATATCGGGGCAGATTGGATGGAGTGGCGCAGGTAATGAAGACTTTGAGTTTAATACAAATTACGTTTACTAAGTTTGATTTTGGTTAGTTTTTATCATTTAATGCTTGTTTTTAGGACCACTTGCCATAGTGTCATCGGGTTTTATAGCAGCGTCTAACTGGGAAAAGCAAGGATGGCCTATAAATAAAAACCCAGTTAGCAACCTATTTAGAATCTTATGGATATTTTTTGAGCCTATTCTGTTTGCATTTACTGGTGCCCAAATAAAGGTAAGCAAATGTTTTTAGACAAAGAGAAGATAAGATAAATGATTTTATCATGAAAGTAGTCTTGAACCATTATAAGTACTGACATGTCAAGCATTGTTTCTCTGGTTTTTTTTCTGCACTGTGCAATATAGCACAGATTTATGAGAATAGAATAATTTGTCACAAAATATGGCAGCTAATATAATACAACATACAAAAATACTATTTGTTGTCATGAATAAGGGGGTTCGACACACAGAATAGGAAGAGCGTAGCGTCATTTCTGTTCTGTGATTCGACACTATATTATTTATAATTTTAAAAAAAGTTATAAGTTATTATATGTATATATAAGTTAAGTTATAGTTATCTCTATGTTTTTAGTTACTTTTTTACATATACACCGTTGCGTTGGTCGCTCTCGCTCACCTCGCTCTCGGCATTCGCGTTTCTGAGCTAACAGAATATCTTTTTTTCATTTAATTTTACACAAGTATTCTACAGTTATTCGATATTAACAAAATTATAATACAGCTAGTTAAGTTCATGTTGAAACTTTCAAAGGTTCTCCAATTTTAATAAAATAATAAAAGCAAATATTTTCAGTGTGTATAAGTAACATACTTTTTCATTCTTGATTTAGATTAGCGAATTAGATCCGCAAGTCATGCAAATGGGAGCGATATGTTTAGTCTCGTGTTTAGTGATACGGGTCATAGCCACTTTCTTAGTCAGCTTCGGATGTGGGCTCAACAACAAAGAAAAGTTGTTTATCGGACTTACGTGGATGGCTAAAGCCACAGTACAAGTAAGTATTTATGGTTTGCCTCTAAAGGAGGTACAGCAGAGGCGGATTAAACGTTGAGAGCGCCGTAGGCAAGCATCTCATCGGTACCTCTATATTTAAAACAACTAATAGGTACTATTGTTTGACCGAAAAAGTTAAGAAGATGCGGTGCATTGGCGTAGCTAAGGATTTTACATAAGGTGGGCAGCCAGCCTTTAAGTCAGGGCTGAGGGGAAGGGGTTTAGTCCAAGTCCAGCCAGGACAGACCCCCATTAGATTACATTAATAATACTGATACAAATAAATATAAACCCTTGCAGCAGCAAAGGCTACAATTATTTAAGTACGTAACCCACCGTAACTAGATTTTGTCTGCTAATTGCAATATTTTTAAAATTATTTTTTTTGCTTTTAAAATTTAAAAGATAAGTATTTTATTTTATATAAGTATAAATGTAGTGGTGAAAAATTATATTTTAACGTAACCGGAAGAAACTGCGAGCGAATAGAGCGCTATATTTTTACACTAAGAGTCCAACGACGCGGCGACGACATTGGCATAAAGAATATATAAACTGTGACATTGGCGACTGCGCTATGCAGCAGCAGTGGCACGCAGAATGTATAAAAGCCATGCAGTACAATTTTATTTTCATAGATTTATGCCTCCACTTTTGCCATTACCTGAATAAAATAAAAAGAAACTGACAAGGATCGCGCGTCATGTATATTAAATTTATTTTTAACGTAAGAGTCAAGAAAATATTGCGTAGGAAACGATTACGACCACTATAATTTTTAGTAGCAACACGCCGTTAAAGGCAGACTAAAACTAAAAATTTGTAAATGCTACATAATATCTGTCCTTAGACTACCGTCCAGCTAAACTAACCATAATTTAATGGGAGATAGGTGGAAGCCTAGTAATAACTTAAAAATGCAGTCTAGAGTGGGCGCTGACAACACTATTATACAAGTAGGTTTAACCACATATTCAAAGTATAATAGTGAACAACTTTTGTTCTATGACTTTTAAAAATATACTTTTTTTTTTGTTTTTCTATACAAATTAAATCGGCTGTATAGTAATTTTCGGGAATTTGATAGTTTTTTATTATTTTGGGGGGGTAAGAGGAACAGGATGTTGAGTTCCTCATCCACCATTGAAAAGGGAGGATCCTCCGACCAGACGGGTGTTGTGTCTGGTGGGCAACTGCCCGACGGTTGTTTGTCGGGTTCTTGTATATATGGTTCATTCGCTCCGATAAATTTAATACCGCGATGTAGGATACGTCAGTTTTATATGTGGCGAGATAGATGTCGCTACATTATGATCTACAGAAATGTGGTTAAAAGGTTATTCTAGCTAGTTCAAGATAAATGCAAACTCATTATCCTCCACACCACACTAACATGCTTTTAATATTTTAGGCCGCGTTAGGGCCAGCTGCCCTCTATTTAGTCCATAGCGGTTCTACTGCAGGAGGTACCGTGAAAGAGGAAACTATGTACGCAGAGTCACTCCTGGCTGTAAGCGTGCTCAGTGTGGTTATATCAGCGCCATTAGGAGCCGTCCTCATAGCGATCACTGGCCCTAGGCTGCTAAGCAAAGATCAATGTAAGTTTCTATAACTTAGTATATTCAGTGGTCCTTACTATAATATTATAACGGCAAAAGTAACTCTGTCTGTCTGTTACCCTTTTACGCCTAAACTCCTTAAAGAATTTGTATAATTTGGTAACAGAGATAGACTAGAGCTTGGGAAAGGACATAGGCGACTTTTTATCTTGAAAAATAGGCTTAATAGGGTTGACATAGGGGATGTTAGTTTATATAGAAGTTGGTCACTGTCAAAGATAAACCATGAAATTTTCTATTTAGACACTTTATGAAATACATAATCCATATTTAATATTAAAATGCCAAAGTAACTCTGTCTATCTCTCTGTCTGTTACGTTTTCACGCATAAACCGCTAAACCAATTTATGAATTTTAGTACATAGATAGATGGGACCTTGGAAAAGGACATAGGCTACTTTTTGTCCTGAATGAAGTGAATGTGATTTTATGAAATTTTGAACATAGGCTACTATTTGTATTTCACCTCTTGCGAGTAAAATAGGGTTTGCCAAACCGTATTCCACACGAGCGAAGCCGCGGGCACTGCTAGTTCATAGATAATAATAAATATGCGCCAGACAACACACCTTCACAAACCTTGTGTTGATGTAGGTACCAGACAATATCAAATTATTGCCAGGAGTGTGTCTCCCAGCACACCTCCCAGCACTCAATCTAATTTAGAAGGGATCATTTTCTGAATTGACCTGAACCGAGAATCGAACCCTGGACCCTTTGCATTCAAGGCGACCGATACAATTGGAATACTTAAGACTAAATACGGAAGCCATAATAAGACTGTGAGTTGGAAGCAGCTTGTAACAGACCTTTTTCCAGTATAAGACTGCAAAAATTATTAGGCAGATGATTTTAAAAATTACGTGTTTATCTAAATGTACCTATTTTTGGTTTCAGTACATGATAAAAAAGACATTTCCTCGGCGATCGGTATCATCGATGATTCAAGTCATTTATGAAATTACATAATAGTAATTACACAGGTGTTACCTATGTTTATACATGGTTGAAAAAACCTGTATGTACTTAATATAAAATATGTATCTAATGTAACATACAATCTCTATGGAATCTTAAATCAGGGTTGTAATAATTATTAAACGCGATATTACCAAGCAATATTTGTAATTTGAACAAAATCTGCGATTGTAAGTAGTTGTTGACCCAGTCCCCCAAGCTAGTTATGGAGCTAATTTAATATTATTTTAGACGACATACATTTTCATCATCACCATCATCATTTCAGTCATAGGACGTCCACTGCTGAACATAGGCCTCTCCCAGTGACTTCCAGATTGGCCGGTTGGAAGCAGCCCGCATCCAGCGACTTCCTGCAACCTTTACCAGGTCGTCTGTCCACCTTGTATCTGGAAGTTCTACGCTGCGCTTGTCGGTACGTGGCCTCTATTCCAGAACCTTTCTGCCCCATCGGCCGTCAGTTCTACGTGCTATGTGCTCCGCCCACTACCACTTCAGCTTGCTAATCCGTTGGGCTATGCCAGCGACTTTTGTTCGGTTACGAATCTCCTCATTCCTGATCGATCTCGCAAAGAAACACCGAGCCTAGCTCTTTAGAAGCCACGTATTAGTTCCATATTTCATCACTGGTAACACACTGTAGACTTTCGTCTTTAGGCACCTGAAGTATTTAGGACGTGAAGACATTGCGTAGTTTTCCGAACGCGTCCAGCCGAGTTGGATTCAACGATTGACCTCCTTCTCAAAACTTGACCTACCCGACTGGATCACTTGTCCCAGGTACCTAGACATATTTGTTACCAATTTCGAGAGTAGGTATCTATAATGTAGTTTTTCCTTATCAGTGAGTAGAGCTCTGATACCTACTGGGCAATAGGGAAGGGGTAGGGAAGGGCGCAACATGGGTATTTGACGTGATCTTTGTTTTTTTGTCCATGTTCATCCGAAGGCCATAATCAATTTTAAATGCTATAGTAAGTATTCATAAAAATATTATCGGTGCTTACTTGCTCAGTGGGTGCGGCGGCTGTGCGACTGAATATTATGGAACTAAATTTAATTATATTTGTACGATTTTAATTTGTGCAATAAAATTTTTAAATAAGTACTTATATTTATTTGTTGTTTCCTTTCGTTATTGGCCATACACGCAGTGTTAGGTTTTTGTAGGTATACAAGTTTTTTTCTTATAGACTCGTCCTAAATTAACTAGTTTAAGGCTCGGACTATAAGCATCCGGAATTTTTCAGAACTCCATACAAAACGGCTCCGGACAAACCCGGATTCAATTCGATTTGTATGGGGTTCTGAAAAATTCTGGATGCATATATTAGTATGTACCTACAAGATAGACTTGTTGAAAATAATACAAAAATTTGATACCCATGTGTGTTTAGTTGTATCGTTACATTTTTTTAAAAAATATTATCTATTCATTTATAGTGAAGATCGAAAAAGTTACGAATTCGACTTGGAGACATTACTAATTTTAGTTTCAAGTTCTGATACTACGTCCTAAAGCGGCCAGCGCAAATATGGCGATAATCGAAATACGCACGAATACCACTAACACGATAAACCTCCGCGACGCATTTTTTCTGGTACGATACGGCTTGTGACCGTACGCCTATGCGCGAGCGCGTACTTATGCGCGATTTGTAAAAGCTTTTTGCTAAGTATCCGCATAAGCTAAAAAAATAAGAAAAATACTGTCGTATAGCTAGATTCATTAGTGTTGTTTTCTTTTCTGAAAGTTATTATCAAATTAGTGCCGTTAATTTAATTTCACGAGTTTAAATCGGCGAGCAGTCAAATTTTTACCACATTGTCAACTTTTTTTCGCAATAACTTCTAAAGTTATGAATTCTTACGATTTAAATATTTTTAATATGAAAGTGTGTTTCAATACCTTTCTAATGACATATAATTCTTTTAACAAATATTGTTGTTCTCACAAAATATAGTTAAAACTAAACACCCGGCCTAAGAATAATTGCCGTATACCCCGCGCGCCGCAAACAAAATTGATGAAATAGTATCGAAAATTAATATCAATTTGTTTAAAAACCTGTTATTTCTGTAGTATATGAAACAACCTTTCATTTAATGTATAGTTTTACTAATTCCGACCATTAATAATTATATATAAACCTTGCCTACCTTCGACAATTCGAGGTTTTGATTTCACCTTCATATATCGGATTACACTCGCATTGGTCACAGTAGGTTACACCATTAGAAAGAAGACAAGTTCACAATTGTTTTAATATAATATGAAAATAAACACTTAAAGCAAGAAACTGCACAAAAATACGCAAACAGGTCCACTCACACTCGACGCGACCACTGGCAACTTGCTGACTTTGACATTATTTATTTTTCTACCGTCGACAGCTGTCGTGTTCTGCTACCCGCCAATTTTTTTTTAATTTACCAGAGAACATATAATAACTATTAGATTAGAGTAGTGCACACACGACAACAGGTAAAATACGGTTTTTATCGAACAGTACCTCGCCGGTCGGTTGACCGAGTATTAGGACTATGTCTAGATGAAAGATGGGAAGGTGATCAGATACTCGTACTTTGACGTGGAAGTGGTAGGCTATTTGCCTTGTACCGAAATTACCTTAACTAATGATTTAGTTTAATAGTTTGCACCATATGGAACCGAAACATATCAATAGTTATTAAAAATAATAAATGGTTACTGTAAAAAATTTATTTTCAAATGTTACATTTTCGTCGGTATTTTACATTGTCAAAAACGCCGGTAAAAATGACAGGTACGTCACCATTGAGTAACTTTGTACTAGAACTGACATACCAAAGCGAGATTTTGCGCTACGCTCGCACAAAGTATGAGTAGTGTGACCGTCGACGAAGGTTTTTAACATGCCTGTTCTAGTATTTTATAACTCAATGGATATTTAAAGGTTCGTGACGTCACGAACAAGTACATCATGGCCGACGGCGTTTTCGCAGGATTTTAAAACGTAAAGAATAAAATTCAATTTTTTATTATTCTCAAAGCTTTAAAAAATTTAATAAAATAGTCGACGCTTCATTTAAATATTACCAAAAGTAATAGCAGCGTTTTACCTGAAATAAAACGCATATTAAAATACTTACCTAATTCGAGGCTTATAAATTGAGATAGGCACATACGTTTCCCGTAGACCTTTACCATTTTAGTACACTTTTTTACCTATAGAGGGCGTGTTTCCGGAGTCTCAATAGGCAGTGGCGCCATCTGAAGTTTTATAAGCTTGTGTCGCGCCATTTTAACTCATTGGCTCTTATTAATTCACCAGGCAGAGTTACAAACTAAGCCTCGAATTAGGTAAGTATTTTAATATGCGTTTTATTTCAGGTAAAACGCTGCTATTAAAAGTACTTGACCGTAATTCGAGGCTTATAAATTGAGAAGTGTCTGTTATCGCCTGGTGAGACAAGGAAACACCGAAATTATACGCCAATGTGACAAAGTTTGACTTTAAATTAAAATATATTTTCATGAATGTATTCATTTATTAAAAGTATGTACATACTATTACCATAATAAATTGAAGACGTAAGTAATAAAGATAATTACAAATCATGAATATAATACAGGTTATGATTAAAATCAGTATGTTATACAAATGATTAATTAGCCAAATTCAGAAGGCCATAATAATAAGTATGGTAAATTTTTATAACTTATTAAATACACCTTTCACTAACTAATGTATCGATTTATAGAAATCATGTTTTTATCATTTACACAATAGATTATTAATATAAAAAAAAATTAATTTATAGGACGAAATAATCGAGTTACTTGCTGTGTATTAGTACAGTCACTGTTAGGCATAACTTCGCGCCTATAATACTTTTGGAAAGTGTTTTCGGACCTCCAGTTTCCGCGTGCTAGAACTTCATCTAGAGGATAATTTAACCAATTTTTCGATGCCACTGCTGACCTTACACTACCAGGGCTAAACTGAATATTTGCATCTTTAAATAATTGGCTTATCCAGCCTGCTATAACAGTACGAGACGCCTCTTTGGCAGGGCCCCTAACTGTTACAAACAAATTACTGCTCCCAGCTGAATCTCGTCTATCTTGTAACAATGTTATAGTATTTTCAATCCAGAAAACAGGGTTAACTTGAACGTTGTCGTTATTAGCCATAAGATTCCAGCCCGATTGCCTATAATCACTCTTATCGGTTTTCGATCCAAATTCTGGCCAAAATATTATATTATCGTTGGATTTTATACAATGATCCGGATCGACCTTGAGTAAGGTTAAATCATGGATCCGGCGCCCTGAACATAACAACAAAAGAATAGCCGTATGTCGGGAAGATTGATAAGTGTTTCTTCTATCTATTGTGCAACTAGCTAAGTATTGAACTAAAATATCGATATCCCAGATAGGGGATCTAATCGGTTTTGGATTTTTTATTGATATTGATTTTAAAATATGCTTGACTAAGACATGGGAGCTTAACTTGCTAGACATATCGGCGTTACAAAGAGTGGAAACAACCGACTTATGTAAAAGAATGGTATTGTACGACAGACGATGAATTAAATGCAAATCGGCCAAGAATTGCGCAAGATTAGACCCCGTGGGCTTTTGAGCATCTACTTTTTTCGATCTTGCCCATAATACCCAGCGCGCCCATGCTATTTTATATGTTTTAAGCGTAGATTTTCTCCACGAGTTTTTTAGTAGGGATATTTGACTACTATTCCAATCAGTTATCTCCTCAGACTACCCCCACATTTCCAAATTTCGAGAGTCAGATCCTCTACGTTCGGGGGTGGAAGACCAGTTGACGTGTCTATTAGGTTCGACTTCAAGTTCCTCAGAACATATGGAGCTGCTAGGGCTTTTGCCTTGAGGTCCGCCCGCCAAAATACTTTCTGCCACCGGGGCACAACTATTAAAAACACCCCTGTCGATTGGTTCAGATGCGACAAAACTTTGGGTACTAGAAATGGCGGGGGAAAGATCCATGCTAGGGGATAATTCCACGACACGCTGAACGCATCGTAGAATAGAGCGTTCGGATCTTTCTGGTCTAGGGTTACATAATTGTAAACTATATGTGCTCTCTCCGAGGCAAACAAGTCTATCATCGGAGTCCCCCATTTTGCGAACACTGTTTTTAGGCATTTCGGTAGTAGGTGCCATTCTGGTGGACGCCGGTGTCTCGACAGGTGATCGGCATGGTTGTTGTATCTGCCCGGGATGTAGTGGATGGTAAAGATTATTTGATGCCTGTCTAACAATGTCATTAATTTGTGGGTTATTTCTAACATCGCTAACGATTTCGTCCCCCCTTCCTTTCGAAGATGAGCTACTACCGTCCTGTTGTCGCACTGAATTAAAAGTGAGCTGTGACTCAGTTTGTGTGCATACAGTTGGATGACGTGTAATATAGCCAACATTTCTTTTTGGTTGCAATGGAGACTTTGTTCCTCTGGTGACCACGAGCCTGTCAGGGGTATATTGTCTAATTGGGCACCCCACGCGAGATCCGACGCATCGGTTGTGATGAAGTGTGTCGGGGGAGGGAAGTGTAGCAATGTCGAGGTGTGGCAGTTCTGCGCCCACCACTTTAACTCGGTTTGTACTGCTTGAGGAAGTACAATTCTGTCTGCTGGCTGTTTTAGCAAGGCATTCATGAATCTGACGAGGTGACGATGATGTAATCGGCCTCGCGGTACTACAAAGCTGGCGAAGTTTAACAGCCCTACGAGACTCTGTACCTCGTTTAGCATCACCTGTCCTTGATTTAAGACCTGATGTATCTTTTTTACGAGTGTATCGATCTTTTCTTTTGGTAACGACTTTTGGTTGTCCCAGGTTTTCCATAACACACCTAGGTATGTTATGCTCTTTTGAGGGATCGTTATCGACTTCTCGAGATTGACACACCACCCGAGAGTATGTAAGACAGCCAGAGTCATTTGTACGTGTTTGCGGAGCATGAAAGGACTTTGATGAACGATCAGAAAATCGTCTAAATAGACTAAAATTCGTACGTTCTGCTGACGTAACGTTTGAGCCATCCAATTGGTGAGCATGGAGAAAGTTTTTGGGGCCGTGCTTAGACCGAACGGAAGGCAGGTCATTTCTAGCAGTTCCCCGTTGTAAATTAGTCTGAGAAAGCGTTGATGCGCTTCCGAGATTTTCAGATGAAAGTAGGCTTGGCTTAGGTCTATCTTGCATAACCAGTCGCCTGGCTGAAGGAATTCGGGAACTCGATACATATTTATGAGTCGGAATGGTTCTGCTCTCACAAATTTGTTTAGGGCCTTTAGATTGAAAATCGGGCGTTGAGACCCGTCTGCCTTGGGTATTAGAAAAAGGTTCGAAATGAAACTTGGGGACATAATCTGCACTGGTTTTAGAATATCCTGAGCTTTCATTTTTTGTATAATGGTTGTCATTTCGTCTGACACTTGTGTGCGAGACAGATTTCTTGCATTTGGAACAGATAGAGGAGGTTTTGAAACAAACGGAATTCGATAACCTTTTATTAACTTTAATATTATATCTGGGGCCCCCATTTCCATCCAATTTTCGAAATAGTGGATTAATTGTCCGGCCTGAAATGACCTCGAGTCATTGTTCACTGCGTTTGTTAGAACCTCTAGAGGCATGAGATGATGCTCGTCCCCTTCCACCTCTTTGTGAACCACGAGGCTTTGAGCCTCGGTATTGAAAGGAACCCCTGATATTTTCGCAAGTTACGTTATTATACCAGCCATGCTGGTTCGTATTTGAATTGTTGTATACACCCTTCGAGGGTGGTAAGGAGTTGTGTGAATGACCAGAAAAGCCAGAACCACAGCATGGAATTTGGACACCATTCGATGGTGCTGTAAATTTTCGAGTGCCAGTTCCCATCGAAAGTCGGCGATTAGCCTTGTTAATTCCTCTTTGGGAGTGTCCAGACTTAACAGGCCAAAAGACTTTGCGAACCCCACCGGCTTCCTCTAATGCGGATGAGAAGGCTTCGGCCTCAAATATGTGCGTGTTTGAGGGTGGTATCTTATTAAGTGACATTTTAACAACAGGATCTTTAACGTGCTTTAGAATTGCGTCTCTCTTAACTTCTATAGTTTCTGACCTGTGCCCACAGACTAGTTGCATTAGATCAGTTGAAACTTTATGTAGTTCTCCCTTTAAAAACAACTCTTCAATCTTTGTATCAAGGTCATTTAAACTACTTAAATCAGATTTAGCCCACTTTAACAAACTACGTATATTTTCTTGCAGACATTCTTTTTGCTTCAGAACGCAAAAAGTAATTGCCGCATATGCTTTATCATCTTTCGCCAAATGTGTAAGAGAATCATAAGGTTGTACCTCTCCATTAGTTTCAAGATTCACAAAACCGGGGGCATGATTGTAAAGCTTTTGTGTGTCCGCATACCTTACTTCAGACCAGGATGAATTACCAAAACGTTGAATATCGGCTAACATTTTAACATAATTATCTGGGGTCTTGGGAACCGAAGGTTCTTTTAACTTTGTTTCTATGTCAAAAGTAAAGGCTAAAGTATTAGCAGTATCCGTAACTCCATTACTATCTACCTCATCGTCGTAAAGATCCCCACTGACCCTCGAATAAATAGATAATTGATCATCGAAATCACAATTGTTATTTTCAGGAGGTGTAGGCTTTGAAATGAGATTGCGTAGTTCACTAATTTCTTTCGTTAAAATATGCCATTTAGAACGTTTACTTTTATTTTTCTTATGGCAGTGCCGCCGTGATCGCTTACGTTTATCTGCGGACGACGAACTAGAGCTGGAGCTGCTGGATGAGCTTGTACTGTCAGCGCTACTGCTTCGAGTTCTTTTTCTGTGCACACCACTTGGTCCAGGCCTCGGCTCTTCAACAGGCGGTGCATTTATTTCACTCATTCTGAAAATAACTATGTGTTACAAACGTTCTTACGAATGAAGGTAGAACTGCTTCGAAGTGCATATTTACTTACAAGTATGGAACGGAAAAACCGTTAAATTTATAAATTTTAAAAATCTAGGTAATCTAAATTTATTCCATCTATTCAAATAACAATTTTTTATCGTTATAACCGTAACTAGGTCAGTTCACTTTACTAAAGAAAATTATTTCACTTTGAGGGTAGAAAATAATAATGTTATTTCTTAACCGTTAAAATTATAACTATCCAGAGTAGTCTAATGTGTGCAATATTGCCAAACACAATGGTATTTGTACTTACTTTTATTCCTGATTCACAATTTCACTAAGATTAATTACTGATTTTCTCAACAGAGACGTTTTGTAAGCTTTAAGCGAATAACCTTTTGCTACGGGAACAAGAACGCCAATCAGTTAAAATGGCGCGACACAAGCTTATAAAACTTCAGATGGCGCCACTGCCTATTGAGACTCCGGAAACACGCCCTCTATAGGTAAAAAAGTGTACTAAAATGGTAAAGGTCTACGGGAAACGTATGTGCCTATCTCAATTTATAAGCCTCGAATTACGGTCAAGTACTTTTAATAACTCTATTTCAGAAAACAGTCAAATAGCCTATTGACAGCGGCCAGTCTTTTTTATGGCAGTGTCATGGATTTAACACAAAGGATTGAGTACATACTTCTAAAATGTTGCTATATTAACTTATACTTTAGTACTCAGCATTGAAGTTTAATTTTCTTTGATGTAACCAAATTGAGGGACTGCGTTGAGTGAGATGGAAAAGGGGAGGAGTGTGTCCCGCTTGCACAGTTGCCATTATGAAATAATATTACTAAATGGTAGTATACAATCTGTTGATCGATCTCTTTGAATCAATACAATAACCTGACTTGATGAAATTTAGATAGGGAATTAACAGTTTTAATGGGTTTTGCTTTTTTTTATAAAAAAAACTATAATTGACTTATTATCAAATTTGTCAACGGTGTTGATAAATTATTAATTATTACGTATTATTTTGGGTGTGTTACTGTCATCCCTGAACTTGACACCGCAGCAAATTTGGTGTTATGTCATGGTTGTCAGTTCATTTTATAATAAAAAAAGTGCAAAATGGTAAAAGTTTGTAGTTTAAAGGGTTACAAAACTGAAAGTTATCCCAATTGTGGAATATCCATTCTTATGTATGTCTTTGACACTGTTTAATTCTGCTAAAAGATATTAAAATAGAATATTTCAGATGATGTAAGGTGACCATAATTCGAACTTTAAAAACCAGATATAAAAAACCGGCCAAGTGTGAGTCGGACTCGCGCTCCAAGGTTTCCGTACCATTGTCTATGCAACCTTAAACACTATGTGTATTATAAACCAACGGCAAAAAATCACGTGGTTGGAGTATAGGACACGGGGCGCTATATGGCATATTGACAGCTATTCTTATATACAGTCTATTCTTATGAAGGTGGGACTTGTATTTTTTTTTACTTTTTCCTTGCCCTTGTGTCGCAAAGGGGGCGCTAGCAGCGTGACTAGTCAAAACTTGTCAAGGATCATCTAATTCTGGTTTTAAAGTTTAGAAAATATTCCCTTAAAAAATCTGCAAATATCTCAGTAACGGTGCGTCGGATCCAAAAAATAATGAAATTTTGGACCCCCTTAAGAGCCGCAGACGGTACGCGGCCCATAATATTTTGACGTCTAGAAACGGTGAAGTGCGAGTTAGTAATTTTTCTTAATAAAATTGCAAAAAAAATTGTCCCAGCTCCTTACAAAAAACGATCAAAAATGAATGATCGAAATGTCAATATTCCATATAAAATCAGTGAAAAAATTGTCGCCATAGCGCCCCGTTATACTCTGACCAACACGTTTGTTGTATGGGAGCCCGCCTTAAATATTCTGTTTTTAGTATTTGTTGTCGTAGTGGCAACAGAAATACATCATCTGTGAAAATTTCAACTGTGTAGCTATTACGGTTCATAAGATACATCATACATGTAATTTAAAATGTATTTAAAAGGTTTTAATAAGCTTTAGTTTAAGGTATTCCTTTTTAGACTTCTCAAAAATTAAAGTGCGAAGTGGTTGGGCGCATTAGGCGGCATTATTTTGAAAAATCCGATACAATGCAGCCGACATTTCAAAAAAGAGGATTTTAAACCTACACTCTTGCCTAGGTTAGCAGGTGTTGTACATTATGTAATAAAAAGTATCCAACATACAATATCTTAAGTCTATGCTTAATATTATTAAATGATACATAAGTACCTACTTTTTTTTTACCCTATTGCCACTACACCCATATTTTTGATTATTTCCTTTTAGACATATAATTATATTTATTACACATGATTCGATGTTACTATTCTAGCTCGAACCTTCAAGAAAGAGGTAACACTACTACTTAAGGTTTACTTTTAAAAAAAATGTATTTACTGCTAAATTACCTTACACTTAACATTAAAGTAATTTGACGTCTGTCTACGTATCTCGAGAGAGGACCTGCACTAAAAAGAAAATATGATCTTGCGAGTATTGACACGAGTTAGAGGAAATGGTTAAATCATAGGTGTTAAGATAATGATCAGACGCGAGTTTAAACACACCCAAATACCTACAATATGGAGCACACATTCTATAAAATAGAAAGGTCATAATATGATTTATTTGACAAAATTTTCTGCCATTTTTTATTCTGTACTGTTTTTGTATGGGTAAAAGTTGACAAAACTTGTCATTTTATTACTAAATGTAAGTGAAAAATCACTTACTAGTTTTGAAAAAAGAGGTTCATATAGCTGCTTTATAAGGTATGTGCTCGATGACCTACACATTCTAAGAAATTCAATGTATATAGCTAAAATTGCCGTGCCGTGCTGTGCCGTGTGGGGACGGCCGTAAAGAATACACTTCCCCACCACCAACAGGAGGCGTGTCGTAAGAGGCGACTAATTTTTGTAGCACGATACGTGCAGCAGCGTCTGCGTGTGAAATTTTATAAAAACTGCGCTCGCCAACCCGCATGCCAAGCGTGGCGAGTATTGGCAATCCCCCCCGATATTGAGTCATTGGGGGAAGCTTGTGTTCAGCAGTGGACTTTCTATGGCTGAAATGATGATGATCATGATGAACTAAAATTTTGTAAAATGGAGCCCTTGATACCTACTTTTATAAAATTATTTTTACATACATTAGTAAATAGGAGTAGTAGTAACTCATATGCGACCCTTTCAGTTAACGATCTTTAAAATTACATACATATTTCAATTCCGCCTCGAGTTACAATTATTATTGGTCACCCTATTTAGAAAGGGACACAATCCACCAGTTGGTTGTCTCTGTCGGCACGTTTTTTTTCGCACACTGCTCAATCCTTTTAGAAAGAGTGTTAAATCCATGGGCAGTTTTCTGTCCTAGGTTCTGTCTGTCACTATAATCTGTGGACAGAATCAATTATTATATTTCATCATCTGTGGTGTCGCCGCCAGCCAGTTTGGTAGTTTGATAGATATTAATCTGTGGTATACCCAAAAGTTTGCATTCGCTAAAGTTTCTCGAAGTTTTAATTTTATTTTTACAACATTATTTAAATAAAAGCAATTTTCTTTAAATGTCCGTTATTGTAATAGCCGTTGCCACTGAAAGTGGCGTGCCTATATTCTCACGGAAACGTGGTAACAACGAGAATGTAAGCATATTTTAAACTTTTTTTACTATTAAAAACTTTTACGCAGACCATTATTTTTCACATATTTTTTATTAAAATTAGATTCAATTTTCAACGATTGCCTCTCTCCATGGCATCAACATGTTCAGTAAATGTCATAATTTATCAATGATGCAAACACAAGTCGAGAATGGAGATATACTTTGGAAAGAATATTGTAAAAGGTAAGTCCTAGGTGATTGTATCAGTATTTGACTAGCAATATTAGAACATTTGAAATGTTCATTTTGTAATGCTTTTAAAAAAAACATTTTTTCTGTTAAAAAGAATTTTATTTTATTTTTACAGTGTAACACTAATAGGCATTGCTACAGGTGGCCTAGAATGTGACCTAGAGCTCCTCTTATCCTGTGTACATGATACAATGATATTTTGTATTGGTAAAAAAGAACTGGAGAATCTCAAGAACATTGATCAAATAAAGCGAGACTTGAGGCAGTGTTATCCCATATTAGATTATCTGTTGGAATCTTTAGATCCTAATGCAGTGTCAAGCACACTACCTACATTAACCCTAGACCTTATTCAAAGTATGTTGTGTCCACAAGCTCAACAGCTACAGGTCAGTACCACACTATTTTTTTTGTTTGATAATTTAAATAAGAAAAAAGGGAATCTATATTTTTAAGAACTTTCTATCCCATCACTTTTGAAACTGTTCTGTCATTAATTGTGATTTAATCGACTTTGTTGTCTTCTGTACAGTCATCATCAAATCAAATTACCACAAAATTACTCCCAAGTCCCCCATGTTTCTCTAGAAAAAGTTTTTCGAGTTATTATGCTCTTCATCAATGAGTACACTATTACAAATTAGAGTAACAATGCACATAAATTAATTTTCTACATGCCCCATCCATCACAGCAGTAAAGCAGTGCATGGATCAATAAATGTGCATATTATAGTAAATACATTAATGCTTGAATGCATAAATGTCTACTTCTGGGTTTTATGGTAGATTGATGAGTGACTGTATATTGATTTGTTTAACAGCAAGCATTGGACCAGTATGCAGAAAGCGTGACAGGTCGTTGGGCTTGTTTGAGTATTCATGGCCAGTTGGTAGCGACTAGCTCAGACTTCCATGAGTTAGATGCTAGGGAGGCGCGGCTGATGCTGCTACTGGCAGCAGCTCAGGATGGGGCTCCATTGCGAGACACGCCAGTTTATTTGCCTCGAATGAGTCCTAATGTAGGTAGTAAAAAATCCTCATTCCTTGTTTATCAAAGTTAAGAAATAACCATTAATGCTAGGAATGCTGACACAGAGTACTTACCTATAATACAGTACAATGATTATTAAAATTAGATGGTAATTAAGTGATTAAAGTAACTAGACGACAAAAATATTTTTAAACAAAAATTAAGAATTACATTAAATAATAAAAAGCAATTTGATGTGATAAGGTAGTCAGTTTTGGACCATTTTTGTACAGTTACTGAGAAGTAAGATAAGAAATTAGATACATAAAATATAAGGCCACAAACTTGCTGTGATTATAATGCAAACACAAACCAGTCTATTGATTAAGACTGAAGTTTAGGATTTCGAACTGACAAAAAAAAATTCAGTAAAATAGAACATTTAGTGCGCGAATTCAGGGGTCCGAATCGCACTTAGCCTTTCTTTATTTTAATCTGCTTCTTTCTAGGTAGCTTTCAGAGCGGTGACCTGCAAATTATTAGCAGACGTTTACATACTAGTGGTATGTGGCGCCACTCCGCCCCTTTCCCAAATAGATGAAATAGTTCTACAATGCTGGGAAGGATACGCACTAACTATAAAAGAAGCTAAGTTGGTACACCCTAGGAATTTCCCTATAAGTGTTTCATTCGAACCAAGCGTTTTGGGGTAAGTACAATTTTTTTTTTACCAACTGCAAAGCCGAGTTGTTCAATGTTAGAGGCAAACAGTATAGAAAAATACTTACTCAAGTGTTCCTAAACCTATAGTTGCTGGTAATTTTTTATTCCTAAAAAGGTATATCCTATACACTGAACATGCTTTTTTTAAATGACCATTAAAATTTTTAAACATTCATTAACCCGTTAACATCCAAGCAATCTCATGAAACGGCTGTCTCATTCACGTATACTTGATCAATTAAAAGGCAATCTCGATAAGAATATTGTTTATTTTGAAGAAAAACGCGTCGTAATCTGCGTCACGCTCAGCTTACCTCTGCCACAATTTTCGCAAATGTGCATAATTTTGCCAAAGAAAAGGATAAGGCTCGGACTACATACATCCAGAATTTTTCAGGACTCCATACAAAACGGCTGTGGACAAGCCCGGATTCAATCTGATTTGTATAGGGTTCTGAAAAGTTCCGGATGCTTGTAGTCCGAGCCTAATAGTAAAAATTGTTTTATTAGCGCAGATAGTTTTTGCGAAATAGAAGATAACTAATATAAATAAGATAGCTAATTTATGTAAGTAATCTATGATTTTTAATAGGATTAAAAAAAACATTTGTAAAGAAAGTTGTCGAAAGAGGTTTCTAGTACTTACTTTAATTAAAATAATGGGTATTAAATATTCTAATAAATAATTCATAATATTTCCTGTGTATCCTTTTTACAGAATTCTAGCCATAAACATACCCAAGCGAATGTGTGTGTTTTCTCGGCACCTAAACATCTCGAATCAAAAAGGTCGCGGCATGTCGGGTGCCCACCGGACTGATATACTACGTACGTTTTATGTCACCAGCGCAAGAGATCTGGCACCAGAACTAAAATTTAAAGAAAACTATAGCAAAGGTCAGTATTTTAACTGTTCAAGAAAATTATGTTTCTGTTGTTTTTATGCCAGATGATCAAAGCTATGAACTAATTGGATACTCTAACCAACACAAAAACAATACCAATAGCCTAACAAACATAAGGGATAGATCATAGATAAATAAATAAATAAATATTAGAAAAACATTTATCTGATCCTAAGTAGCTAAAGCACTTCGTTTTGTAGAAATCAGAAACAACGAAGGTACAGTCAACGGCACGTCAACCTACCCAAAAAGTTAAAGTTCACCGAACAGATTAGGTAGGTTGACGTGCTGTTGTCTGTACAACACCTCGACCGGAGACAACATATAAAAGTTCGTTTTCTACATTGAGAGAATCAAACCCAGGACCTCGGAGGTGGCAACTCCAAGTCCGGCGTACTCGCCTCTCTGCTACAGAGGTCGGATAAATTGTTTATTGAAAATAGCATGCTGTCTCTTTTTATTAATTAAGGATTAAAAGAGAGGTTTTAGCTTAGTGGTAAAACCAAATCGCCTTTATGTATTTTTATCCAGCCTACTACATCGCAAGTCTGTCTTCATTTTCAGATGAAGATTGTGCCAGCATCTGTGAAACGTATTGGAGCTCTGAATATCACAAATGTCACGCCCAGAGGTCCGGAAACCTCTTATGTTGCGTACTTTATTCTTCAACTGTTCCTACTCATACTATGAGGTAATATTTCTTATTTTATAAATTTATTAAATATAATGTTAGCACAGACAAACTAACTAACTTTTGATAATAACTATCTAAATCTTAATAAATCCGATATAAAGTTAAATGATAGCGTTTTGTTAACTTAAATTCTTCCATCTTGGCCAACTATAGATAGCTAGAGGTAATGGAGCATATTTCAGTTAGTTCCAGTGTTGCCAATTTAGCTCTTTTAGAGCTAAATTTAGCTTCATTTTCAATTATTCGGCTCCAAAAAAACGTTTTTAGCTCCATAGCTCTTTAATTTTTAAATTTTAGCTCTATTCCATCGCATGAAATAAATGTACCTACTTACGTACAAATTTTTAGGTATGTATTCGAATTTTATAAGTAAATTATACGCAGCCATTGAATTCCCATAAGCTGGAATATTTCATTCGGTCATTCCTTCCTTGATTTGGTAATTTGTGTACGATCTGGAAATACTACTGTGTAATGTTTTGTGTAGCGGTAGTACGAAATACCCATACTAATCTAAGAAAATGTAATATCATCGAAAAACGATATTTAAAAATAAGATTATTCGCTGTCGGAACTATCGACAGTGTGTGTCAAATTAACTAATGCTAGTCCACTTGTTCTTTGCACTTTGCTTGGTCGTGCGTTTTCATCATCATAAGTTGCCATCATCAATGATGATATTACATTTCCTTAGATTATTAATATAATATATAATTTTTCTGGATCCATAATAAAAATAATTATTTCATAAACTTTTTTTAATTAGCTCTTTTTTCATAACCAACTAGCTCCCTTTCGAAATATAGTGTTGGCAACACTGGTTAGTTCTAACTTCGATAAGCTTAATTAGTTTGCGGTGTAAACTCAGAGATCATCTCAGTGTAAACTGACTGAAAAGATCTAAAGGCCTTTGCTGCGTGAAGCGGTTGTCAGTCAGCGTGCGGGTTACGTTTCTGGGAAAACAAAGAAAAATGCTACGTTGCGCAGACTGTCCTTCGCCGTTCGTATACATCGGGCGCACGCTTTACGTAGCGGAGGCCCTTAGTTAGTTTACCTCACGGTGCGCTTTACATAGGCTTAATGAAATGTGTTGTTATGTATGAAGTATCTATTTGTAATACCTAAAAAATTATATATTGTATCTTATTTTTTGTTTCAGGCTTATAACAACTCAAATTCTGCAAGACTTGAGTACCAACAGAGAGGTATATTGGTGAATGAAATGCAAGTTTGTAATGAAACCTAGATCTCACTTACTTCATTCCGTCCATTTTTATAAGTTTAAAATAAAAGTCAAAATATGCTTGCTTGTATTTAATACCAAAACATTCAAACCACATTCTGCTAGCAGATGAATAATTGATTTTTTGTAAGTCACTAAAAAGGCAATTTAGTAATATCACCAAATCTGTACACTGGCTATCATATCAGGCTTCAAACCGTTAAAATATCAATATATAAATATAACGACGTATGTATCTGACAAAAATAAAGTTTCGCCGACGCGAATTCTACCACGATAATTGCTATGATTAGAGGTACATATTTGGTGGATTTCATTGTATGTCTATTAAGTATTAGCTGCTATTATAAAAATACACGCACAAGTAAAGCATTAAAACTCGGAAATATACAAAACTGATCGAAGAGTTAATTCATTGAAATACATACATCTGGTTCATATTTCAAAAGCGGCGTCGTTAAAAACTAGTAATTTAATACTGAATATTTCTAAACACAAGGAGTCATCATGAATACTTTTTAAAAAACCTTTGGGTTTCTATTTTATTACATCATAACTTGTATTGGTCACATAAAAATACGTACATACTTTTCTGTCGCTATGATAAGATCAAAAGTAATAATTAATGTAAAAAATTTATAAATGTGATTTCAAAAGATTCCATATAACTCGTATCTTCAAATCCATATCAGGAGACTTTACAAAGGTCAAAAATCTAGGATTACTTATTCAAGCATTTCTCTTATTAAGCACCATACTAAACGACATTATTAAAACATGATTAAAATATTGTTTTCACTGTTATTTCTATGTAGAACGCAAAGCATAACGCGATACGTGGTGCAGGGCGCACTATAGGAGACATCGTATTTAGAACAAAATATCGCAAAATGATTTAGTATATACTGCTCAATGGCCTTCAGTTTGTACTGCTGTTCTTTTGGAAATTTGCAGGAAGGTTTGAACTTTCGACAAATATAGATTTCCCCTCTTCTTTAGGAATAAGCTTGTTAAAAATTCTCCATACACAATAAAGCTTAAGGACCATTATCTTCCAAACCATACATTATTATCTAAAACGGTATATAAAATCATATATTTTTGTCCTACATCGAAGTAAGACTTTCTGAAAATACAAGTTTAAATAAAAATCTTCTCATTTGACATTATGTACCAAAAATAGGCGGGCATAGAGTATGAAGATAAAACATGTATTAACTGTCAAGGAATAAATATCTTTGAAGTTTACAACCGTTGTTTAAAAAAAACCTGAAAAAATCGCATCGTTCGATACCGTGCTGTGATGTAACATTAAATTAGATACTACTTAAAGCTACTTAACATTCTACATTGAGGTTGTTTGATTTTGCATTTTAGTTGTTGTATTAGGTCGAAGATTTTTAGTGATGGGCCGACCTTCATTTCTAGGAGTTCGATGATCTCATCCTTGGAGAGTTGGAGCATCATGGGCCCGGTGATGTGGCTGAAGTTGACACAGTACGGTTGGCAGTCGTTGACCGTGAGGAACTTGGCCACGTCTGCGGTGCTCCAGTTCTCTGGCTCGATTGTGTTGAGTACATCTAGAGGTACTGTGGTGTTGACTAGTCTTGGTATCACTTTGTCGTCGGCTTCGACCGGGGCCGGGGGGGCCTCGGGCGAAGGCTGCGGCGCGTTTTGGCTGGAGTCTTGCGATATGTCGGTAGGGACACTCTGGAATACAATATACATCGATAAGGAATACAATACATGAAAATCATAACCATCACAATATTTACAAAAAAAATATATTTACTCAAGTTTGATTGAGTAAATAGAACATTATTGGACAACATCACATACATTTCTCTGATCCTATGATATGTAATGTAGCTTAATCACTTGAATTACAGAAATGAAAGACAAAAACAACGAAGCGTCGTTGTTTCTTTTCTTTTTCCAGTTGGTGCCAGCCATGGAGTATTAGAATGTTTTTGTTTGCACCGACTCCAAAAATAACCAAAGTATGTTTGTTTAAATGTTATTTTTAGCTTTTTAGTGTTTTTGAAGTCAGTTATTTTTTTAATAATTTTTTTTTATTTGTCTGTTTTAATGATAAATTTTCATCAAGACGAATGAAAGTGAAAACACATTATATCCTCTATACACATAGTTCATTATCTATTTTTTCATATCTTCAACGATTTAAATAAGTCCAAGCACGGCTCTGATACATTGTTATATCAAAAAGTTCCTGTGCAAACCTTCCGCCTTCGTCATCAGGTCAGTTTGATTTCAACCAGTCATTTATTAAAATTTGATTTATCAACTATGACGAATCGGAACTCTCTTAATGACGATAACTTATCGCTACTCGTAAAATACTATTGTGGCTATCTATGGTCTCCTTTATCAGTTCCACTTCAGCAAATGATACTTTCTGAATGCAAATGATTTACTTGTTGTTAAATATACTAAAATCGCTATAATATTTAAGGAGTTCCTTTAATTCCTAATGGATCCCATCATCAGAATTCAATTTTGAAAAAAAATAGGACCAATCTGGAAGTAGACCCTTCCAATTGAGAAAAGAATTTTACAAATCGGTTAATTAATGGCGGAGTTCTGAGGTAACAAACATAAAAAAATACAACCGAATTGAGAACCTCCTCCTTTTTTTGAAGTCGGTTTAAAACAGTTCTCCCATCATCAGCTTACCGTCGAATCCTGGTTGATATCGGCGAGTCTTTCCTCGGCCGGTTCCAGTCCGTTCTTCGATTCTGTATCGACGTCCATTTTGCTGGTGTTGTCCGTGTCCGTCCTCGGCTCTGTGTCCGCCGATATCTCGGACACGCTGGTCGGGGGAGAGAGACTCTTCGTGTCGCCTATGTCAGAGTTCTGAGAGCTCTCTTCAGTCGTGGTAGGCGGTTGAGCCACTGGTTTTGGAGCTGTAACGTTAAGATTACTTGCTAAACTTAAACGTGTATGGTATGATGTGAGGTCGGCTGACAAAACTTTGCCCACAAATAGGCTAGTTTCCTGGGTCAAAAAAAGATTATTCTATTTAGTCCATATTTTGTCTTTTGGCAATCAAACAAAATACGATGAAGATAAAGCGCATCAAAGCGAGCACGTGACGTCACGCCTCGCGACACTTTTTGCAAGAACGCGGAACTTTAACGGGCCATATCTTTATCATTTTTTGTTTGATTGAGAAAAGAAAGAAAACGTGTCCAATATTTTCTGTTAATCCAACTGACGGACTAATTAGATTTTTATAGGAAACTAGCCCATTATCCTACAGCGATATGATAGCGATTCATTGACACCTTTTTTTTAAATATGATAGATATAGCCGCCATGTTGAATTTATATCGAAACAGTAATTATAACATGTGACGTCACCGGTACAGAGATTCAACATGACGGCTACATCTATCATATTAAAAAAAACAAGTGGTATTGATAAATCGCTATATCATATCGTGTTTGTTTTGGTGGTCATAATAGGGAGGCTGGAATAGTGCAGGAGAGTCGCCAACGCTGGTACGGCCATGTTTTGCAGAAACCGGCAAGTTACGTAGGAAACAAATGTCTGGCCATGCCGCCACCGCCAAGTCCTGGCAGAAGGGGTAGACCCAATAAATGCTGGCTTGACGTCGTGAGGGCTGACATGCGTGCCAATGATCTCACAACTAGAGACACTCAAGACCGCGCGAAGTGGAGGAGTAAATCAAGGAAAGCGGACCCTGGGCTCCAAAGCAATGGCTTTGGCCGCAACCGGGATTGGCCGTATAGATGAAAATAAAGAAGACTAGGGAGACTAGAATAGTTGATTATTTTGTTATTATCTGAGCTTGGTTGGCAAACGGTCAATGGCAACTGTTTAACGACAACGCTGACCTTTATGTAAAACAATGTAAACACGTCTAGCAGTATTAAGAGGGTTACGTTAGTCAATCTGCTTTCTGTTGGATGTCTTTAAAAACTTCCAAAAATCTTAGATTGGCAAATGGGGTAATTGATACCACTAAATATTGACCTATTATGAGCAGACAAAACCGCCTCTTTTTTTTAACAAAAAGAATCAATTTTGTGATAATAATCATTCTTTTTTCCTTATTTATTGATAAATCTAATTAAACGCCTGTAATATAATATAAAAATCGAACATTAATTATTTGTGTCACAAAATTAATTGATTTCGTAATTAAACAGTAAATACACCCTAAAAAACAAAAACAAGACATAGTTATGTACAATCAGGCGGCCTTATCGCCAAAAGCGATCTCTTCCAGACAACCTTTGGATAGAGGAAATTAAATAGTAATACAGTGGGGTAATACGTTACGCGCTCTTATGCTCTCGAGCGCGTAAGACAAGAAACAGAAATAAAAATAAAACATTTAATAATAACAGATAATATATAATATACTTACGTAAACATACATAAATAAAATGCAACTATCTACGCGAACCGGAACATGTAGATAGCATTAACGCGATAGGAAAAAATCTTCAAGTTCTTCTTCTACCAAGTATATATATCTACTAGACGGACAGTCGAGGCAGCGAACGCTGCAACAAAAATTGTCCGAGAGCCTGGTCGTTAATTCTCTTCTCAGCATGTGTTCCATCACTGGAGACGTGCATGCCGCTAGGCAAAATTGAGGTGTCGGAAATGGAGATTTATTCTAATAAAGTGTAAAGAAACTATAAAACCGCGGCACCACCCCACCGGGTACATGTCCGTGCTGTGCGCCCACAGCCACTGGTCTAAGGTAACTGACCTGCCTGCCGGCGCTTCCTGCGCGGCTGCTTGGGCGGCATCTTGCGCACGCAGCGCGGCGCCGGCTGCAGCGGGCCCTCGAGCCGGTGCCCCACGGCGCGGCACCAGCCCACCGGGTACATGTCCGTGCTGTGCGCCCACAGCCACTGGTCTAAGGTAACTGACCTGCCTGCCGGCGCTTCCTGCGCGGCTGCTTGGGCGGCATCTTGCGCACGCAGCGCGGCGCCGGCTGCAGCGGGCCCTCGAGCCGGTGCCCCACGGCGCGGCACCAGCCCACCGGGTACATGTCCGTGCTGTGCGCCCACAGCCACTGGTCTAAGGTAACTGACCTGCCTGCCGGCGCTTCCTGCGCGGCTGCTTGGGCGGCATCTTGCGCACGCAGCGCGGCGCCGGCTGCAGCGGGCCCTCGAGCCGGTGCCCCACGGCGCGGCACCAGCCCACCGGGTACATGTCCGTGCTGTGCGCCCACAGCCACTGGTCGTACTCCGTGCCCCAGCCGTCGAAGTGGACCTGCCATCACACGCGCAACTAAACTCGACATCTCACTACACTTCCCTAAGCGTAGTGCGATGTCGAGTTTCTCTATGCAAAATGGTTTCGATATACAGTAAGTAAGATAACAGAGGGCGTTCCCTTCAGCCCAGGGGCGTATTTACCCTAGGGGCAACCAGGCCATGGCCCGGGGCGCCAATCCGCCTGGGGTGGCGTAGTCTGTTCGACTTCACGGCAAAAATCTTTAGCTATTGTACCCGAAAGATTTACAAAAGAAATGTGTTCTCATTAAACATTTTTGCAATCGAATAAACAAAATCTCAAGCTTATGAGACAGGTAAATCTCTATAAAAAAAAATAGACCGGAAAGAAACATATTCATACACGGAAATTGCGTCGCACATCTTTTTGTGCAAAAAGATCCTTTTCGGTTCTGAAAAGAGAAGAGTTATCTTCGCTCACGGTTTAGTACTTAATTGTGATAATATGAACCAAATAAATAATTTTCTTTCTTTCTTTCTTTCTTTAAATAGTTTAGCGATTCTCAATATTGAACAACACAACTAAATAACTAAATCATCATTAATGACTTTTATTAAAATAAATTTGTACACCGCAAAAAAATGTAGACGTTATTAAAAAAATATTAAAAATTTGCTTTTTTTATATTTAGAACCGTTTTTTTCCTTGACTTCTGGGGCGGCGAAACTTATTGGCCCGGGGCGCCACATTTAGTAATACGCCCCTGCTTCAGCCAGTTTATCTACATCATTAATAGATTAAAATAAACAACCCGAATAGCGTAGTGGCGCGGTGATTCACCTTGCACGCAATAGGTCCCGGGTACGAACCCCGGTTCGGGTCAAGAAATCGAACTTTTTTTAATTTCCTCGGATGGCTAAGTATGCTTGAAGACGCCCCTGGCAAAATTAATTGTCTTAGGTGCTTGTAACTCAGTGGCGGCAGCGCTTTGGTAGTGATTACCAAAGTTAAGCCACCTACCTATCTCATGGTTAAGGTGAGGCCTGTATCCTGCAGTGGGACGTATTTTAACTCATCATAACATAGGGATGTTAATTTCTTACTTTGAAACCACAATAATTTTAGTGTATTGACTGGCGCGTTTTTATTATACGACACCATCATCATCATCATCATTTCAGCCACTCGTCGACTCGACGTCCACTACTGAACACAGGCCTCCCCCAATGACTTTCATCGGGGGGTATTGCCAATACTCGCCACACTTGGCAGGCGGGTTGGCACGCGCAGTTTTTTATAACATTTCGCACGCAGACGCTGCTGCCCGTCTCGTGCTACAGGAATTAGTCGCCTCTTACGACATTGGCGGTGGGGAAGTGCATCCTTTACGGCCGTCCCACACGGCTCGCTTACGACATACCTTCAATAGATCTGCCACAACTCTAGCGATAGTAGCGACGCAGACCAGCCGAGGGTCCATCAAGTCGGCGCACTCCAGCCTCATGCCGGCCACGAACCCGTGCGAGACGACGTGGCCGCGCGCCGCGAACAGATTCCGACTGGCCGCTCTGCTACCGGTCATCGTCAGGTACTGTTCCCAGCTGAAATCCTCTGCTGTGTACCTGAGATTAAATAGAAAACCTATAAGATGTTGCAACGTTAACCATATTCTAACACGAACACATTCTGTGGGACTACGGGCGATTGATCTTCCAAGTGAGCTACCCTACTTGTTTGGTTGAGTATTACCTTGGATATAACCTGCATGTAAGTGCAAAAACAAGTAACGGCCATGTTTTGCGGAAACCGGCAAGCTACGTAGGAAACGAATGTCTGGCCATGCCGCCACCGCCAGGTCCTGGCAAAAGGGGTAGACCCAAGAAATGCTGGCTTGACGTCGTGAGGGCTGACATGTGTGCCAATGATCTCACAACTAGGAAATCTAGGAAAGCGGACCCTGGGCTCCAAAGCAATGGCTTTGGACGCAACCGGGATTGACCGTATAGATGAAGAAGAAGATGATACTCTTGCCACAATATATGGTACTATGGTAGGCTCAATAACCACTTAAATAAACACTATACTATAACTTTATTAACTGCTTTCACACTATAAAGTGAATAAATAAATATATACGTACGACGCCACTTCTTTTTTTTAGGGTTACTACACACATAAGCGGGCCGGCATTGTCCGTTCGGCAGCATTCGCCGTTTCGGCAGGTTTGTCGGTTCGGCAGTATTTCAAACAACAAAGACAACCCAAAGCAATTGCTGCACTTGTTCGACTTCAATCGGCTTGTGCCGGTCGGGTAGTTCATTCGGGTTGATACATCATTCGATTTGGCAGTATTTGTGGATTGAAAAATCCAACCCGTAGCAACTACTACATTACATTCGGTTTCATTCGGTTTTGCCGATCGGGCAGTTATTATGATTAGATTGTGTGCGACAGCCGAGCAGTTTGTGATATCCGAACATTAATCTATACTTATTCGATTTTACCTCCCGGCTTTGCCGAATAATACGGGACCGGTTTATGTGTGTAGCAACCATTAGGCTCCAGATAACAGAACATTTGCAAAACACATGTCATCATGTCAATTTTGTATAATCTTATATTTTAACCGCCCCGGATGACAGCCTAAATTCATAATCTGCATCAAGGAACGTGTAACAGAAACTCTGCCTAAAATGTGTAAATAAAATAGCGATAAGGTTGAACTTATGGACTTATTACCTTTTTGAACAATGAAAGAGATGCACAATTTAGACGTAATATAGAATAATATTATTATCTATTATACATACATTTATCTTTATCAAATTATGATAAAGAAAGCATTAGTACTTAGCTGTCAGAATAGAATATTGCATGGGAAATCAACCCTCTTGTTCTATATGACGCGCGAATGATTTTCAACCTTAGGGTAATAGATCACTTTCTTGGCCGACTGTACCTACACAACAATGACTACAGACAATATAATAATAAAAAATAGACCCGAACCCGCCCTTTTATTCAGAGTGGTGATTCTGCCAATGACGGGTGTTATAATAAAAACACTAACATGGATGGTCGTGAGCACTTTCTAGAATCATACCGTCACCATCTAATAAAATAAAATAGCCTTTATTGCTGCCTAAATGGTTGTACATTGTTTTTTATATTTATTTTTATGCTGTTTTGTCAGCTTGTCTTCCGACAAAGGCCTCCTCCAAAGATTTCCATTTCTCTCGATGTTTCGCCATTCTGGTCCATATTGGCCCAGCCACTTTCTTTATGTCATCCTCCCAACGTTTCTAAAAAGACAAAAATATCAAATTTAAATTAACTTACCCATTAGGGGGCACCAGTGATATGTTATTTGCCAACGCAAACCCGACAGGGAATATGCATGGCGATCTCTGATGATAACAGAACCAGTCCGCCCCGGACGCGTCGGCCGGGTAGCAGTCTATTCTGATCATCATGTACCCCTCATTCAATATTTGCATCACAGTAGCAGCGCAAACCGCTGACAAGTTCAATGGATCTATCGCTTCTAACTTTATGCCTTCAGAGAAGAGGGGGGGCTCGTTCGTTGGGTATTTGTGAAACATTTCAGGTGTAGTGTCGTTAGATATAAACCGTCCTGCAGCAACCCTTTGGCAATAACTTTGCGGTGCGTCAAGAGGATGACCCACGCGGAACGCCCAACCCACCGGATGTATTAGAGGTGAGTCTTCATGACACCAGAATCCATTGTCTTCAGGTGAACTATCGTAGTATTTAACATGTAATCTTTTACCGACTATCTCACATACACTTGCTACCTGTAAAGTAATTTAAACAACTTTAAACTAAACCTAACATGTACACATATTAGCTAGTAAAGACTCAGATGAGAAAATAATTAAATAAATAATATTATCACAAACCTTAACTTGAGAGATTCTATTTTTGTCCACTACTTCCATTATTGATCCAATAGAAAACCTTGATGCAAGACTATCATTTAGTTTAGTATAAAAATTCGCAGGTAAAGTCCGCGCGCCTGTTAACTGCTTTACTAAAAACCTAAAAATGCATTTTATATTAATTTGAAAATCCTAATTGATCGAGCAAAATGTCGACCGCTCGACAACAGTTTTTCATCATTATCAGCTAATGAATATTATTTATAGTAATTTTGACTATTCTAGATAAAATAGTTAAATTTACTAAAAAAAATATTGGATCGCGATTTGGACCGACAAAAATAATCGGTCGCGGGTACGAATACCAAAAAGGGCAGGTGTTTGTGTGATGAGCACTCGTTGTTAAGTCATAAATAAAATATACAAATAAATAAATTTATATGATCTGTGTCTTAGGACTATCTTAACGCTCTACGTAATCATAAAACATAACTATATGACTGGCGACTGCTGCACCTCCACCATCTAGTTTTGTTTTTTTTTAGCGAAAATGTATCTTGCGGTGTTGTAGCAAAAATATATTAAAGCATACATACTTTTTCCAATCGGTATATTTATCTTCTATGGTGCGAGGCGGAATGAGCGGCTTGCCGCGAGTAGCACACCATCCCACAGGGTGGACTTCAGAACAGCACAAATTAACCCAGAAATCCTTAGTATCGTCGCTGCCAAAACCTTCGTATCTCAACAAGCCCATATAACCTTTTACCTAAACAGAAAAGTAGTGTAATTAAGCTGGCTTGCTCACTACGTGATTACTGGAAAAATACATAAATAAAAGTAAAATACTAAATAAAGGCTAGCCTGGCCTGTAAACAGCTTGTCAATTTACCCCAAAATGTTAGTTGATTTTCGTTCAACAATTAGAGTTAAGTTTTAATTGGGAAAATTTGAGGGTTTGTGGTAGGTTAATGATTGTCGACTCTACCCAAACAAGAGGATAAAAGAGAAGCTGATAATTTTATCTTTTTTACTGTATGTAGGAGAGTTAAAGGCCTTTACCTGACCTGTTTGGGATTACTATTTATTCTATATTTCTTGTTTTGCAAAAAAAGAAAACTAAACCTCTTGTTTTTGAAAAGTTAAGTAATTTTAAATATTTTTACACAGGGTGTTCGACTGACTGGAGAATGTCACTTTATACATAAGGACGAGAAAGACCTACAACGATAAGAAAAAATTTCAACCGAACACTTATCATTATAGAAACTTGCCTTTAATACTGTTGCTACCCAGAAATAATCACTAAGTTTTTCAGAATTATTTTCACCATCTGTATTTTTCACTTCAACCTTCATACCCTCAAAGGTGTTGTCCCACATCTCATGAAGTGGTGCATGTTTGAACAGACTGACGGGAGCTGCCAAAAAATCACAGCCAAACAGCTCATCTCTCCATTCATAGCTATTGGCCACCAATGCTGCAGACTGCTTAATAGGGCCAGCCTGAAAAAAAAAACTTTAAATAGATATTATAATAATACTTATCGAGGTCTCTGTCCTCGCCACTACTAAAAGTTAATATGGTTACCAACTTTATTAAATTAAACCAACATTATTTATTACCTGGGACTGTATACCGATATGAATATGGGTACAATTTTTTTCTGTATGATGTCATACTTTTATATTTGTCCGCCCCGGCTTCGCACGGCTACAATGCTGATACTAAATATACTACAGAATGTCTTTAGGTATGAACAACGTTCACAGCTTTTGTCATTAGACAATACAAACATGTTTCTTCCCCAGGCCGCTGTATGGGTTTGACGCATACCGTCCCATTCGCACATAGATTACCCCCAATAGATACCGCATGTCGAAATTTTTGTAAGAATCAAAAGTAACCAAAGTTTGAGGAAAGTGCGGGTTGCGGAGAGCATGTCAACGGCGCTTTGATTGGCTATTTCAAGGACAAGCTTGCATTAGCCCTTTCCACCGTTGCAAGTAGTGTTGGGGCATTAGTGGAAAAAATGTTTTTAAGATAATGTCAATTATGTTTGTATGTACTTACAGTATAATTTCTAATTGGAAAAATAGGTGTAAAAAATGAGAAAAATTTATCTATTTTTAAAATATGAATTAAGTTATTACAACAACATTAACAACACTTATTATTATATCGCCTCAATCTTACACTTATTCTAACTCGTCCAGTATCCAGCACATCCCGGATGGACGAAATAGAAGAGTATCGTTGTGGTGACTTCCATCGGGTCAGTAGTAGGATACAGTTATACTAACTAGTCTATTGACATCATTATTCTGATGTCAAGTAAAAGAATAAATGCGAAAATGACGGTCTATTTTATCTTTCATATATCTGACATCAAATAACTACCTAATTGTACACTTATGACGCAATAAATGAATGAATATGATATATTTTCACGGTCAAAAGACTGGGCAAATTTTGATTAAAATTTGGTGTGAAGAAAGTTAGAATCACAGGGAAGGATTTATGGGTACAGTAAGTAAAACCTTTAATCTATGACGAGTGACGACCGTTCGTTCTGGTGTAGTGATTCGCGTGCGCTCGCTCCAGACTACTAAGCATGGCGGTTGCGGGTTCGGATCCCGCAAGAGGCAACTGTTCGTGTGATCAGCACGAGCAACATAACAGGTTGCGTCAATCTATTTTTGTTTTCGATTAAATCTAAAATCCATGCATCCTATTTAAGCGCTTTGCTCTTGTGTCGGTGTAATCTTTTACATCTCTCCGTGTATTCTGCCTCTCAATCACTCTCAATAGAAATCTAAAATATGTAATAAAAGTATTAAAATTGTAAGCGCAACAATAAAATTATCGACAAATTTTTAAACGCTAGTTAAGACAATAGCATTACCGAAGAAAGAGACAGCGTAATGTAAAAATGCACAGAAATGAAAGAGACTTTTCACTTGCCAGCCGATGAGAGATTCAATGTGTTTGTTTGCACCGACTCCATAAGTAACTGATTAGGTACTTAAGTGTTAGGATTATTTTAAGCATTTTAGTGTTTTGAAGTCGGTTTTATTTTTTTTAATAAAATTTACTTATTTCATAAAATTTTTGTGATAAATCCTAATCTAACTGCTGAACACCGATTTCATCCCCTATTTTCCTACCCTTAGGGGTGATTTTTATTTTGCAAACTTTTATTATATTATCTTTGAAGTATAAGCTATTCAATAAAACAAAAATCATCAAAATCGGCTCATATTTGTCGAAGATAGGTAACAAGAACCACAACCAAAATATTATCTGGGTATATATTTGTTGATTTTCTCAAAAAGTTCTAAATCAATTCCGATAAAATTTATATGGGACCACCTCTGAAGTATGATCTACCAAACAAAAAAAGAATCATTAAAATCGATTCATAATTGGCGGAGTAATCGCGTAACAAACATACAAAAAAAAAAAAAACATACAGTCGAATTGAGAACCTCCTCCTTTTTTGAAGTCGGTTGAAAAGACATCAACGCGTGCTTGTGGGATAGTGCATTATAGCCATTATAACTTGAGCTGTTCTTGTCTGTTCAATGTAAATTTATTTGGTAACCGATTACTTGTCCGTAATTTACTTGTCAGAATTTCAGTTTGCCGAAAACTATAGACCGACATTTCTTTTGCTATATGAATCATTTAACATATTTTTAGTCCATCGAAATGTCTCTTGACATAAGTATCATTTTATCGAACTACGTTTCATCGATTCTCAGAATAACTTTTTACTGTTGGCCGAAGTCTCTTTTGAACCTTTTTCATTTACCAGAATACTGCGTATATAATAAGACTAAATTGGTTAGGTTGACCACACACAGCGCGAAGGCAAGCGAACGAAGCGAGCGTAGCGAGCGTGCCGCGGTAGCGGGCTTAAAAACTAAGGATAAATTCTAAGGATAGGATGAAGGATTGATTATTATAATATTGGAAGCATGTTTCTGGAAACTAAATCATCTAACATAAATAGCTTTGGCAAATGTTGTATGTAACATTATTAAATACTTAATACACATAATACTTCGAACAAATGTTATTTCGGCCAAGCCAAGTTCGGTAATAAGTTTTTCGAACAAATGAAACGTCGGGGTAACAATAAAAAACGGATTGATAATAGGTCAACTGATACAGTGGCAAAGGTCATTTCGATGAAATGAAAAAAAGCGAAACGAAATTAGTCGAAAAGTTTTCGGTGTAGTAAAATTCGGTAAACACCTTTTCGAACATAAGATAGGTAACCTTATTTACTTAACGATGGAATGTTATTCCATCATTTTTATGATTTGATGTTCTTGTCGACTTCCCACACCATTTTGCGGCACAAGTGGTCATTTTTATTCACGTTAATTGCTAAAATATATTTTTTTAACTTCAAACATACGCGATACGCGCAGGCCTCATATTTGGGCGCTACTGAAATGGCAATGCTAGTGACCGGGTAACATGGGTGCAAATACACTCATGTGTGGTGCGCGTGGATTGCCCTACATGCGGAATCTATTGGGGGTAACCAATGAATTCGCATTTCGTCACGAATTTAAAAATGGTCCCATTCGCATTCGGTCCTATTCGCATTTTTGTTTTGTTTACTAAAATTATGATGTTATAGGTATATTATTTTACCAACTGTAGAAATGTATTTTTTAATAATACATTCTTGCAGAGTTATTGAATTACAATTTAGTTTTGTCAGAAACTTGTTTTCCTACCGAACTTGTATTTATTCATTTACAAACTGACACAGGAAGCAAGACCCTTGGATATTCAAATAAAAAACAGTTTGTTTGGAAATTATAGACGCAACAGAAAGTATATCATAATCGTGGCCAGATCGTAAAATTATACGTTTCATGATGTGACTGATCATTTCATAAAATGGTAGTATTTCATGATATAAAACAGAACTCGCTGCCTAGATCATGGTGTAATCTGGCCAGATCAATGAAAACTCAGCGTTTGACGAAAACATCTAAACGCACGATTACTTCATGAAATGGTCAAACATTTAGTGATCATATCGTAAAATCGTTACATTACCTACCGGTAGAGGTGCAAATCTTGCTTTGTTTTTGTGATGAATAATGGCGGCGGAGAAATATTTTATTTTAAAAGTGAATAATAACGAGTAAATTGAAGGTGAAAGTGCAGTAAAATATCGTTACGATACCAAGCTAGGCGTTTTATAAGAAAGTCATTTTAAAAAACCAGCGCAACGTCAAAAAGTTCGGTACGTAATTTGAGAGGTTAGTTAGGTTATTTAGCTATTCAAGTCTTTTCATTTCTTAGTTTTGTTTAAAAATAATAACTATTGTAGCGCGCGACCACAAAATACGCGCGAAAACTTACAGCGGTTGCCAGCCGCGCCGCGTAGTAACAGGCGACGCGCTCGTGCCCGCCCGCGCTGCCCTCCCGCGTCTCTACCTCGCCCCCCCCGTTCGGCGGTCAGCCCGCGGGCGCAGTCGCAAGCTCGCTCTTAAATCTAGCAGATTGCCGCGCGCGCAAGCGAGAACACCGCCACTCTCGTCACTTCTATCATAATTATTGTTTTGCCGCATCTTTCTTTTATAAATTTGTAACGTGTTTGTTCCTAGCATGAATAAATGACTATCATACGTTATACTATTTAAAATGGTCAATTTATCTATCAAGCAAGATTACAAATATTAAACAAATTCACGTAACTTGTAAACGTATTTTTATTTTAATGATATGGCCCAACGTGGATTGACATTTCATCGAATGTTGACGTTTAAACGATATGGTCAGTTATAGTTGGCCATATCATGAAATACCACTACTTTATGAAATGATCGGTCACATAGGCTACTTGTTCAACGACGACGACAACGATCTGGCAACGCCATATATATTCCTACAGTTTACACAATGTGTTCTGGACACAGTTTTGACCCATTTCAATAAAGCTGGATACACAAAAAGGCTCATAAATTTGGGTGGCACACAAGCTCACTTAAGAAACCTAATGAACCATGTACTTATTTGCAATTCTTTATTGAGACTCAATGAAACTCAACCATTTTTGAAGAGTTTGATAACAAGTGATGAAAAGTGGATTACATATGACAAGAATGTCCGAAAAAGGTTGTGGTCAAAGGTTGGTCAGGCTTCACAGACTGGCAAAACCCGGGTTAACTCGCAATAAGGTGATGCTGTGTGTATGGTGGGATTGGAAGGGCATTGTTCATTATGAGCTTTTCCCGATGAGCAGAACAATCGATTTGGATCTCTACTACCAATAGCTGAAGAGATTAAAGCAAGAAGTTGTGAGATAGCAACGGGAATTGATCATTAGAAATATGGTGTGGTCTTACATCACGAAAACGCTAGGCCACACACATCTGTAGCCACTCAACAAAAGTTAAGAGAGTTTGGGTGGGAGATATTAGTTGATGCATCTGCATATAGCATAGCCCTAACCTTACACCTTCACCATTTTCGGTCTCTTCAGAATTCTTTAGGCAGTGTCAGGTTAACATCAAGAGCAGATTGCCAAAGCTGTCAATACAGACGGGTAGCAGAAAATTTACAATTTTATCATCAATTTAAATTAATACTTTTAGGAATATTTATTTAATGCAAAATTTCAAACTGCATTTCATTTAAATCACTATTAGTGCGGATTTTATTTTGAATAGTTACTATTTATTCATTTTTATTCAAAGATTATTTCTTCATCTTAAATATTTATTTTTTTGGGTTTCCTTTAACCAGTTTTACATAATTACATACTGTTTTGGAATTAGACAAACTTAAAATAAATAATAATAAAATAGCCATTTTTTTACAGAAACAATAGACTCCACTGGGATGAAGGACCCAAGGGGGGAAACTGACCCCAGGGTCATTTTTATATCACTATTGTATTTAGAATGTATTTTGTCATTGAACAAGTAGCCTATGAGATTATTTTACCTAAGTACATCTAATTTTTTAATTACTAATATGTAATTTTTAATTATAAAAATAATGAAAAATATCTAAATAAAAATAATTAGATAGCAGAGTATTAGTGCATTCTAATAGAATAATCTATTTGAACAAACAAATGGTTTATAGCATTTTTTGCATCTTTAATCACACATGCCACAGTAATTCAAAATAAATACCTGCAAGTCATTCAGAGTAGCATGCCACTGGTGCAGCTGAGGCAAAGGTTCAAGTGGGATCAGACCAGCCATGTGCTCAGCTCCTTCCATAATTCTAAATCGCCAATTACAGTGACGCCTTCTAGATGAACTAGCATAACATCGAAGCGAACAGAATTTATTATTACGGGTATAAAAATGATCACGACGCCCCACTCGACCGCATAATTCACATATTGCTGAAAACAAATAAACACGTTTTACGATATAATTCATTTAAACATGTAAGCTATGTTTTTTCTAACTTTTAACACTGCTTGCACCAAACAAATAAATAAAATAGTGACGCCGACACATGGATGCTTACCAAAACTATTCTTTTCCAATGGAACTATGGTCAAATCGTCTACAATAGAAATCTCATCGGTCAAATCTGTCGTATAGTTACAGTTTAAATCATTTTGGACAGTGTAACAAGCCATATTTGGGCAAAAGGCACTGAATAACTACCGACGAACACTGTGGTGGTAAACACTGCAATCCTCATGACTACAGCCACAATCATTTGTTTGTAAGTTTATTTTGAGGTTCTCACGATGCAAATAATTAAATAAATTGGCTGTGCTTTTTAAAACCACGATAAAAGCTTTTGGTGATAATTTAAAATTCGTTGAACTAGAAATTATAATCTTGATCAAAATCACAATCAAATCAACAACAAAACCAAAGAAAATACAGCACTTATTTAAACGTCAAAAACTACCACTGGATCTTTTTTAATCTGTACACTGGACTGGCCCATGGGATTCGCTGTCCCATACAAATATAAGACATGGACAACTTTGTGTGCCCATATAAAATGCTACTACAAGCGAGAGTACTAAGGTTAGGGCTACAAAAATCCGGATTTTTTCAGAACTCCATACAAAACGGCTCAAGGCGGACAAGCCCGGATTCAATCCGTTTGTATTGGGTGCTTAAAAATTCCGGATGTTTGTAGTTCGAGCTTAAGACCTAATTTTGATTAAAGCCGACAACAAATCGCTTACTAAAATCGGTTTATGTGTAACCATCATTGACTTACAAAATAACAGCATTTGTATGCCCCTTTGACTAGAATAACTACTCAAAGGTATGGCCGTTTAAAGCGCCAGTAGTATTTGAACCCAGAACAAAACGATATTTAATATCGGATTTTGAAAATTTATATACTTTTTAAAACTGTAATATTTTGACGTTTCGATACAACATTGGGTACATTGACAAATATTACTTCGTAAGGACAGGGCGGACCGCGTGTTAAACTGTTGCTCCGGACTCGTCTTGACATTGTAAGGTCAAACGCTGCCATTGGTCGATCCTTGGGCTGGCGGAAGTTGTCTGAAGGATAGACCAATGGCAGCGCTTGACCTCACAATGTCAAGACGAGTCCGAAGCCGCGTTCGTTGCAGTTTGTCACCAGCTTTTGTGTAAAAATTAGAGAGTGCGCGCACGGGAGACTTTTGTCCCTGCGACGTTTTTGTCTCTCATATCAAGTCCTCTGTTATGTATGGAGGTGCGCGCACGTCGCGACGCGACAACTGGGAGACTTTTTTGTTCACTGACCAGACGGGTGACAAAATTGTGTCTTTGTTTTTTTTTAAATACTGGGTTTTACGGCTCTGGGTTTTAGACCTCACAAATAAAAATAATTAAACAACATGTAAATCCAAATACGTGTCTTGTTTTGGTGATCAAACACAACTTTTTCTAAGACCATCGAAATTTCGAAATAAAAACCAATGTTTTTTAGTTAAATGAAAAACATTGGACAAAATTGTGTCTCTCCGCCAGTGTTGCCAGATTCATAGGTTAAGAAATGTCCTAGTTTTACTGAAAAATTATCGTGTTATCGCATCCCCAGTTAACAAAATTACTGTATTTGTAACTACCGAATCTAGATTTTACTAGTAAAAGAACAGAATATACAGTTCAAAAGTTTAAATCATGTTACTTGATTACTTTTTAAAATTACAAGTTTTTGTTAACTAAATTACTGCAGTACTTACTGCACAAGCATCGAGCACATACCCTAAAGAGGAGCAAATACGAATCATCTTTCTCCGAAACTAGTAAGTGATTTTTCACTTACATTTGGTATGAAATGACAACTCCTATTAACTATCGCCTAAATAAAAAAGTGCAGATACAGATAAAAAATGGCAGATATTTTTACGCTAAAAGTCTATCTCTTTCGTAGTGCAAAGAAATTTTTACTATCCTGCTGTCAGAGTCAAAGTTGTCCAAATAAAGGTAAAATGTATTCAAATACACAGATTGAAATTTCATTAAATTTTCTTTTACTTAACTGAGCAAAATGTCACGGTTTTTCGTAGATTTACCGTGCGATACATTATTATTTTTTCTATTGCATTACATTCCAAAATATCGTGAATCTAGCTTATTTATCCCACGTCTGGCTGCTGCCAGCTGCAGTGCTCTGCTCTCCATGTATTCTACATATGGCTTAAAAGGGCTGGAACCCAGAGCCGTAAAACACAATTATAAAATTTAAAAAAATATATTCTACATACAAGCGAATGACGCTTCGAATTTTTTTTAAAAAAGTTTCGTCTCTGTCTCCTTCGTGCGCGCACCCCTCTTCGGAGACGCGACGCGACAGAGACAAAAACTTTTTTGTCCCAGCGACAAAAGTCTCCCGTGCGCGCACTCTCTTATGCCGGTGACAGATGGAGGCGGACGCAGCTGCGGCATCGTCTTGACATTGTAAGGTCAAACGCTGCCATTGGTCGATATTTGGGCTAGCGGAAGTTGTCTGAAGGATAGACCAATGGCAGCGCTTGAACTCACAATGTCAAGACGAGTCCGGAGCCGCGTCCGTTGCAGTTTGCCACCAGCTTAATGGCGGACCGATAACTATAGGCAATTAATAGGGTTGGGAAGCATTAAATGAACTTGTGAATGAAATCATTTAAAATAACAAGGATCGAATGACGTAGGTAGTTTATCAAAGCATAAAAAACTAAGTACTTACTACATCGTTATACCCTACCGTACAAAATTATAGACATTAAAAGAAAATAAAAGAAATGTACACCCTGTGACGGTCTTTTTACTCCTGTTGACACAAATCTCCACTTATTACAAATATTTTTTTTGTTATGTAGCCCTGAATAATGCTTCTCTAAACTGGTGTCAAAATTTCAAAATCAGCTGCTCCAGGTTTGATGAAAATTTAAAAAAAAACCCAGTTTAACTGACTGTACTGAAAAAAAATTATACTATACGAGTTTGGCAAGTGACGTCAAATTTTGGCGCATTTAGTAAGGATTCCAAAATGGTACAATACTTGGTAAATTTTTGCTGGCATTGTAGACAATTGTTTTACTGTAAATAATCCTTAGTTAAAAAAAAATCTAATGTGCCTAAGACTTTCCTCAAGGTCGTAACTTAAAGTTTCTAGCCTGAGTGAGATGGATAAGTCATATAACAGGTATGAGTGGGACGGAGAGAGCCATCTTACCAAGTGCAGGCAGGGCAGGTAGCAAAGGTAGATGACAGAGACGGAGAGAGCCGTCACTGATGCGAGTCAAGTCAAACTCCGGGTGTAATGATGCACATGGCTACCAAATATTATTGATTGCGATGAAAATGTTAAGTTACATCTTATTTTATCATGAAAAACAAAAACACTGCTGCGGTCAAAAATGTTATGAATTATGTTTTTCAAGATCTTCCTAATATAGCTATTACTTAGTACTACTTACTATTACTTACTTACTTACTATTTTAATAACTAAGTTAAAAAAACCTTCTTTAACTTTTATGAATAACTAGCTGTCCCGGCGAACTTCGTATCGCCCCTTTATACATTTTTTTTTCGTGAATACTTCCGTGTTTTTTATAGTTATTCTGCTATTCGGGACTGATACAAATTCAACAAATCTATGATCATAAAAATCGGTCCGGCCGTTCTCGACTTATAAATGGTGTAACTAACCCGACTTTGATTTATATTATATATAGATATTGTTGATGATCGGTAGTAACTTACAAAACAGGTTGCAATACACCAACCTTTTTACATTCATAATGATCTTATTCGTTCACTTCTGTCGCATCTCTAAAATTCAAAGACAAACAGAATTTATGTAATGTCAAACAGTCATGTCATTTTTTGTCTGTGCTAGAAAATTTTCAAATTTGTGTAAAACATTGTGGAAAATTTATAAATATTAGCAGTTTTCAGTAAAAAAAATATTGTACGTGTTTTTTTTACAATGTAAGATACTTATACACAGAATACATAGTGATATCAAGTCGGTAAGACGCATAGATTTAATATGTACAAGATAGACAAAGTGATACAAAAAAATTGATACGCATGTGTAGTGTTGTCTACGATACAATTTTTTATCGATGAATTGCAACCGAGATCGAATTAATAACGGGGCTAAAAGTGTTATTATCTTGTATTGGTTTTTGATAGTATATCTTAATCAATTATGTGAATAAATATCGAAGCTTATTTTGTAGTGTTTGTCTACACCGTTCATGAAATAAGACTGGAAGTAATGGTTTGCGATAGATAGGATACAACATAAAAATTTAAGGGGATAGTACTAATAAATAAATAAACATTTTAGCGGAATGTCACGTGATATACATAAAGTATGCGAAAATAGGAAAAAAAATCTGACAGTTCCACCAAGGTGGTTAATATGCCCCACAGATTTTCTATCGGATTCATAGCTGTTGACAGAGTAGGCAATGGAAGATAAATATTACGGTGCATGTTAAAACACGTGATGGTAGCGTGGGCCTTATAGGTCGGTACATTATTCTGAATGTTCATTAGAATTTTGCTGCAGGATACACAACGCGCACAATGAGCAGCATCGCATCGCAGCAGTAGCATTATTAGACCGCAACTGTATATACAACAAAGGTCAGCCCTAAGTCATAATTGCCGCGGATCTTAAGCATTTTAAATCTGTTTATTGGTTAAACGAAATAGAGGTAAAATTCAGTATCCCGGAAATTTACACAAATACAGTCGATGTATACCTATCAGAAAGATGTTTTGTAATTTAACACTTGGATTAAAATTTTTTATGACAATTAGCGCAGGAATAATTCTTTAAAAATTATTTAGTCTGGAAAATATGTAAGACACATTCACAAAAAATTATATCATAGATAAAACTCAATCAAAATAATAATTAAATATTTATATAATATATTTGTACATATTTACGATAATACCTACTGTCTACCGTCCGTAGTAGTCTTTTAATAAGTCCGATACCACAACTTAACAATACTCATTTATTCTGTTTATAGTTAGCTTTGGCTACAGAACATACCTTTTAAACAAAGAAGTATTTTTAATATATTCAATAATATTAAGGTCTGCGCTTTTAGGTCTTTTAATCTATATATAATATAATATAATTTTCTACTTCTTTTATGAATACCAGTCGTATCACAGTCTCTAGAAGAGAATGGGAATAAATCTAAGAAGCCTGGTATAGGTGGCAGCCATTAAATAATTACACATAAATAAACAAAAGAAATTAACGAATTTTTGTTTACTATTATTTTTGGAAAGGCCTGAGCATTGGCGGTGAATGCTCTAAAAAAACGCCTAAGGCGGTTTTATAATGCCTGTTTTGACTAGTGACGCTACCCAATAGCCTGGAAAAGGGGAGGTTAGAGCTGCTGACGAAAGAGGATCGATCACCTGACTCTACTTTAGCGTATCGGATGGTTCTGCTGGACGAAGTTAGGAAGCTCTCTGAACGAATCATCTCTACCTGACTCGTCGAGCACCTGGAGCGCACAGGGCTAAAACTGTCGTAGAAACAGTATGGTTTCCGAACGGAGCGATCCACGATTGACGTAGTGCTGAGGGACAAGGATCTTGCCGACAGCCGGCAGAGAGGTAGGATATGCTACTTCGCAGTGCATGCTGCGCAAGCAATCCCTATGCGGAGTTCCACAGTGATTGGTGAACAGTGTGAACAGTTATTCTTGTCTGTGGTCTGTTACTTTGGAAGAATGAAAGAGTGAGACAACGTAGTGATTACTTGCTCAGTGAATGAGACAGAAGAATAACAAAGAAAAAGTAGATTCAAACTTTCCATTTAATTTGAAAATTAGTTTCTATACAAATTTCATGAAAAAGCAATAAACATGCACATTATTTTAAAATGATCGTTGTTATAAACATGGGAAGTAGATTTAACACGGTAAAGCGATTCGAACGGTTTTCAGATTTAGTTTTGGCGCTAAATTTCTAATGCGTTGAAATACCTGTAATACTTAATACCTTTTTGTAAGTATTATGATGTAACCGATGTCAGCAAAAACCAGCCAGATGGTCGAATGATGACAGACCTCGAAAGACAGCATGCAGGCAGGACCGACCTAGACAAGAATCGCCGCATAAGAGCAAGAGGCATATGTCCAATGATGGACCAAACATGATGCAGAAGAAGTATGAAGATTTATATCCACAACATAGGAAATTGGTTATATAATTTACTCACATTGTAAATCCTGACAAAAGAGCATAGTAGTAATTTATTATATTACCTTGAATTTTGTAAATTAAGCTGATAAAGTGCACATAAAAATACATACAAGATTTATCAAACATTTTTTTAATAGTGTGATATAAAATCAGACCTTGATATAATTTGTTAAACTGTCCATTGGGTGAAGTTGATGTTGCATTTTGTTATTTCATTGGTTTTTATTGCAGCAGTTCACCTGTAACAAGAACCAACAACAACAACAACATCCACTCCACAAGCACTAAAGATCATTGTTGTCTGTGTACCGGGCAACATGTTTAGCTCCCCCAGAGTATGCTTTTCTAAATGAATGCAGAAACATTAATCGTTAATAATAAAATGATGAATAAAAAGTTTATTGTTCCAAAAAATGTTACAAATTGTTGAGGGAATCCTCTCTTTATGTTGAATTAACCTGTGTTGAGAGGATACCGCTCCTTCGTTGCGTAATTTATTGTTTACTTAGGTGATATCGACTGTAAATACTTAGAACTAGATGTGTTTTTATTTATTATATTCCTATCACCTAGCCATCCTATCTTTATTGGAAAACAATTATTTTTACCAACCTGCTAGTTCACACAAAACAAAAATTCACAAGAACACCATGAAATATCACCCACTACCACTAAGCACCTACAGTTAAAACACAGACACGTTTTTAAACTAATTAAAAATACATCCAAATATAGACAGCGTTAAACATTTTAAGTGATCAAGAATACATAAACTAGATACAATAGAAATTCCATTGTTATGAGGTCTCTTGAGCCTGCTTGGATGTTAACGGGTTAAATAATACTTTTAGGATTATTGATATTACCTTCAAACATTCATAATTTATATAATAATAAAACGAATTGTCAACTCTTCATTGACGTATTTATTGGAATAAGGATAAGTACTATGAAATTTCCACACCTCTGATTTTAGTTTCAACTTATTTATTTTATAGATTTTTGCTATACTCAGACAATTTGAGTTGAGATGATGAGTTTTTAATTCTTTATATATATTGGAGAACAAAACATTTGCACTTTATACATATTAGATTCTGTTGATACATTAGTGATTCTTGCTTCTTCCAGTTGTATCTGTAGTGTAGTAGTAAATTCTCTTTATTCATCTTAAAATGATACTGTTTGTTCATAGGTACTTTATTTATTAAGTCCGGGCACACTCTTTGATTAAGCCTTATCCAACATATTCACATATCTGCAACAAAGAAAGGAATGTTAATTAGACTGCTGTTTCTAAGAAACCATCCATTTTATTTGGTAGAATGCTTACCAATGTTTGTTTATGTATTAGTTACTACAAAAGTTTTTGTAAGACACTAAAACGAAAACAAAGTGTATTCTTACAAGGTCAACTTTAAGTTTCACAAATAATATTTATCAAAATAGTCGTTAATCCAACTTTAACTACAAAACAATCTTGAAAAAGCTAGTAAATAGTAACTTTTTTCAAGATGGCAAAAGTGTCATTAGAGACGTTCAAAAGACGCTCAGCTGCTATCGAAACGACTGTCATGGTACGAAAAGTCCATACAAAAGAAAGGTGAACGTTTTTCTAAACGTCAAAATAGCAGGCCTGCGGATAACATGTCATAGTACAAAATAACAGGGCAGTTCAAAAGCAGGCTTTATAAGGTATGTGCTCGATGACCTACATATTCTAAGAAATTCAATGTCTATACATTATTTAACTTAAGTAACTAAAATTCAGTAAAATGCCTACTACTACTACTACCCTTGATACCTAATTACCCACTTTTATAAAATCATTTGTATACACATCCCCTATTTTGGATAGTTGTAACTTATAAGCGACTCTTTCTGTTAACGATTTTTAAATTACTTATTTCAAGCCCGCCTAGACTTACAATTTGGTCACCCTACTTAGAAAGCGACAAAATCCACCAGTTTTCAGTCTGTCGGCACGTTTTTTTCGCACACACACTGCTCAATCCTGTTAGAAAGAGTGTTAAATCCAAGCTGGTGATACACGGGGGCCGGACACGTCTTGACACTGCTTCGACAGTCGACTCTTTGCTTCTTGTTCCGTATTGTACTGAAACTCGAGTGGTGTAGATGATATAAAATCGGACCAAGTTAGAAAACACTAATATCAGAGTCCGACTCAACCCCAGATAGGGCCCGCTAGAAAGGAGCCCGACAGCGGTCCGGCCTGTTTCGACAGTTCCGGTCCCGTTGGCGCCACCACTAGCGGGTTCGCCGCTTGGTAGGGTGCCTTTTGCACTCTACATTGGCCAGATCACGCCTGCTAGTATGGGGCTCGACACGTACGAAGCCTCACACTCGGTCGGGTCGCGGCGACCGCTAGCGGGGCGGACCAAGGCTGTGCGCCTTCAGCGCACGCCACAACTGCCCGGGTTAAGCTGAAGAATGTCTTCCTCAAGTGAGTGCCTACTCAGCGATAGGTCCGGCCAAAAAAAAAACTAATATCAATTACAGCCAGTTTCGGAACAAGAAGGGGTAGAGTCTGGCTGGCAGGCTGGCGGAAGTTGACAAAAGGATTGACCACTGGCAGCATTTGATAACCTCACAATGTCAACACGCGTTCAGAGCAGCGTCCGCACAGAATAGGAATGAAATGACACGCAACGCTCCGCTACGTCCGTCCCCGTTTGTCACCAGTTTAATGCCGCTTCCACACGTTTGATGTTTGCCACAAATAACCAAACACGTGCCAAACACCCAACACAAACAGGGGATCCACATGCTTGGCGAACTTGTAGTCTATGTTAAATTGGCAAACAAATCGGGTTAACCTATTTTTACTGAAAAAAAAAACAAAATGAAATTACCCTCTCTAAAAAAAAGCCCTTCTTTTCTATCTTGAAAGAACTATAGAAACTTCGTCGGAGAGGTAAGGCATAAATATCGGATTAGGTATTTGGAATAAGTATTTATCGATACTTCATGGCAGGGGATACGTAATCCGAGGCGTCAAATATTTCGAGTATTAGGTATCGCATGAAATATTTAAATGCAAAAGGAAAAGCCGCAACAAACGCTATCTAAGATTTCATCTAAATCCGTTTAGTATTTTTGGCGTGAAAGAGTAACATAAAGAAAAGTTACAACAAACGCCATCTAAGATTTCATCTAAATCCGTTCAGCCGTTTTTGCGTGAAAGAGTAACATACTTTTATCCATCTTTACAAATTTTCGTATTTATAATAATAAATTGTCGTAAATATTTTAATAATGTAATTTAACTGGAGAATTTAGAAATTGTTTAATATTTTTATCACATATTATATTTGTAACATTTGCATGCTAATTCAAGTAGCCTAACATGTTTGTGACTCAGAAATGTACCTACCTATTGAATAAATATTCATACCATGTTTGACGCAAATAAATAAATTTGAATTTAATTAAAAAGTCCGAGGATCGCATAGAACAACAATAAATAGAAAGTAAATAAAATCATAATAATAAACATACTAGAAAGAAAAAAAATCAATATAAAGACATTATATTTACTTATAATAATAATATATTTTATTTACCGAGAATTAAAAAAAAACATAGAGTACATGTTATTTTCATTAGATATCTAATCCAATTTATACATACCTAATCTACATTAAATACACACACACACAATATCTATCGTCGTTCGTGTCGGATCGGCGATACTGCATAAATATTTGGAATAGGTATTTTATTTTTAAATATTAGAATTAGGTGGATTAGGTATCGACTTTAGACCTAATCCGAACCATCTTCAATCAACTTACGCCAGCCCAAGGATCGACCAATGGCAGCGTTTGGCCTTACAATGTCAAGACGAGTCCGGAGCAGCGTCCGTCACCATCTGTCTCCGGCTTGTTGTCCGCCGCCCGCTAGCTAACAATTTACTCTGTTGCTATTGTGACGCCACCTAATTAAACGCATTTTTACGGTCACTTTTTTTAAATGATGACTATACTCCTTACCTCTACCCTCTTTATCTCTAATCTCAAAAGTGTAAACGTTCCTTTAACAACATACTTGGTCGCAACATTTGAGGAAGGCCTGCTGACATTTTATGTCTATGGGAAGGCCCGACCACAGACAAGGTAAGGTAGGTAATCAACCGATTAGAGAAGGTCCCCCCACCAAATGTACCCACAACACACGTCACGTCGTCGAGCCAAAGCCAAATCAACGAATTAGGGAAGCACGACACTTCTCTAAACATTAATTGATTGTTTAAATCGATTGAAAAGATGTGTCATTCAATTTAAATTGTCAACAAGATTGTTTGTGATTTTATAATATTACGATCGCTACGACAAATTGTTGTTGCAAGTTGCAACTGTTATTTGATTAAATAACGAATTTAATTGTATCGTAAATAAAACTCGTAATTTGACTATTATCGGTAACGAGTCGAATTCTGTACATTAAAGATATTTTGTAACTTTTTTTGGAGGACACTAAATTCGACACTGAAGACAAAACTGTACTTTTTTACTTTTGTCTAGCACATACATACACAATATATGCTTGATGCCTACTATGCAATTTATGTGACATCTTTACACGAAAGTCCTACGCTAATCCAAATCGTTATACTCTAAGCTTTCTAGCCGGCGGGTTGGGAGTTGAGAAGGCGGGTATGACCGTATGACCATCTTTAGACTTAGCATACCCTGTCTTAGTATACCATGTCGTGGCCAGATCGTAAAATTGATCATTTCATATGACCGATCAATTCATAAAATGGTGGTATTTCATGATATAGAACAGAACATACATCATGATGTGGTCTGACCAGATCAATGAATACTCAGCGTTTGACGATTTAGATGGCTAAACGCACGAATGCTTCATGAAATGGTCAAACATTAGTGATCATATCGTAAAATCGTTACATTACCTAACGGCAGAGGCGCTAATGTTAGACAAATATTTTATTCTAAAAGTGAATAATAATGTGTAAATTTAAGTTAAAAGTGCAGTGAAATATCGCTACGACACCAAGCTCGGCGATTTTTATGAAAGTCACTCAAAAACGAGCGCAAAGTAAAAAAATCAAGAAGATCGGAACGTAATTTGAGAGGTTAGTTAGGTTATTTAGCTATTTTTATTTATTAGTTTTGTTTAAAATTATCAAGTATTTTTACTTATTAGTTTTGTTTAAAAATAATAACTATTTAAAATGTTTAATTTATCTTTTTAACGAGATTACAAATATTAAACAAATTCACGTAACTTGTAAACAAATTTTTATTTTAATAATATGGCCAAATGTGGATTGACATTTCATCGAATGTTGACGTTTAAACGATATAATCAGTTTTAGTTGGCCCTATCATGAAATACCACCATTTTATGGAATGATCGGTCACATCATGAATTCCTCAATCAGGAATGAGGAGATTCGTAAACGAACAAAAGTTGCTGCCATAGCCATAGCCCAACAGATTAGCAAGCTGAAGTGGCAGTGGGCAGGGCACATAGCACGTAGAACTGACGGCCGATGGGGCAGAAAGGTTCTGGAATGGAGGCCACGTACGGAGGAAAGCGCAGGGTAGGACGTCCACCTACAAGGTGGACAGACGACCTGGTAAAGGTTGCAGGAAGCCGCTGGATGCGGGCCGCTTCCAACTGGCCAATCTGGAAGTCACTGGGGGAGGCCTTTGTTCAGCAGTGGACGTCCTATGGCTGAAATGATGATGATGATGATGATGATCATGAATTGGTCAATTTTACAATCTGGCTACGACATATACATACTGTCTGTCTTATAGATGTGCCAACTCGTTTAGGAATAAGCTGTCAATTTACAAGACTTGCGTCCGCCTCGTGATGACATACGCCAGACCGGTGTTTGCTCACGCCGCACCCAAAAAAATAGAGGATCTTTAGATAATTCAGAACAAATTCTTGCGTTTGAGCCTCAGGTCAAATGTGTTTCATAATATACGCAGTCAGAATCTCCATTGATATTTCGACATGCCCTCAATCGTCCACTATATGAAAGAAGCGTCCCGGTGCTTTTTTTGATAAGGTAATAAACAACTCCAACCCGTTAGTAGTCAAAGCCGCCACGTATATGCCTCAGAAGGATGTCGCTGTCAGATTCCGTTGGACACGTTCTGGACGACCCGGATGATTTCATCATCACGTATATCACAACAGCCAACACCGCCTTAAGCACTTCAAATACTATACAATTTACTAGTTCGCATCACCGCACCCGCCGACAACGTGGGTCCCGTATTTCATTTCGGCCGATATAAACACGTGTCTGGCCGTTTTTCTCCTGTCCACCCTTCGGACGACGGCCCAAGCCGAGGTCCAAGGGTTTATCCTATTATATATTCTTTGGTCCAAGCCTAAAGAGGCCCCCTTGAGGCCCGAGTCCGACTCACCTCCAGATCGGGCCTGCTGGAAAGGAGCTCGACAGCGGTCCGGCAGTCCCAGTCCCGTCAGTGCCACCACTAGTGGATTCGCCGCTTGGTCGGTTGCCTTACGCACTCTACACTGGCCCGATCACGTCCGCTAGTATAAGGCCCGGTCACATACGAGGCTCACTCTCGGCCGGGTCGCGGCGACCGCTAGTGGGGCGGACCTAGGCTTTGCGCCTTCAGCACACGCCACAACTGCCCGTTGAAGCTCAACAAGGTCTTCCTTAAAGGCCGCCAGCAACAGGTCTGCTCGAAGAAATTAAAAGCCCTAACTCGAGTTACAGAGACTTTAACTCGAATTAAGCACAACTCGAGTTAACTCGAGTGGGTAAGTCGAGTTGAACATCTCTATCTTCACTCTGTCTGTCTGGTCTGTCATGTCAAATGTCAATTTAATGTCTTTAAACATATATTAATCTGTCTGTGGTTAAATGATCAAATTGTGCGAGTTTGCCGATTCATAACTTACTTTCTTGTAAAAGAAGATAATTTATTAATTGATTTTGATAAGTTTTTAATCAAAAAACAAAATTTATTCTTTGATAAAAGTTTAACTTTTGAGATTCTATCTGCGACTAAGCTTGGAGTAAGTACCTATAATTTTCATTATTTACGCTTCTCCCTTCTCCGTAAACCTGAGCAAATTTCATCAAATATTGTGTAAATTCAACTTAGTAATTTATTTTCGTGTTATGTTTTAAACTTAAACAGCAGTTAAACGAGTTACTGTATGTAGGTACCACCACTATTGTAGCTGACCTTATAATATACCTTGGCTTTTTTAAAATATCTTTTCAATTTACTTAAAACTAAAATTGCAATCGACAATGAATCGTTTTCAAGAATTGAAATTATTTAGTTTTCTTTTTATGCTGTAATAATAAACTCTAAAGTTATCGTAATATCAATAATAATACTCAATAATACTCATTTATTTTGTACATAGGCCCTCTTCCGGGCACTTATACACGTCCCAAAAGTATAGCTTAGTCCTACCACCGTTTCGGGACTACATATTGGCTGGTGATGAGAAGAAACGGCGCAACAAACTCAGTCACCTTTGTCAGCCTTATTTTACATGAAATACAGTTTACAAGACATGTAGTAAGTGTGAGCCAAGCAGGTTAAGTCCATGCACTCTTGTCGTTTAAATAATTGTCTATTTTATAATATCCTTTTTTCATAAGGATTTTTTAAATGTGAATTTTGAATTCATGTACAGGTAATTCAACAAGAGTACGTGGTACTTTATTGAAAAATTTAATACATTTCCCCAAGAATGAATCACCAACTTTGTGTAGTCTGAAGCTCGGAACGGCAAGATTATTTTTATTTCGAGTATTATATTGATGAAAATCACTTTTTAGGCTAAACAAACTAAGATTTTTTCGAACGTACATAATATTTTCAAAAATGTATTGAGAGGCTACTGTTAATATATTAATATCTTTAAAAATCTCCCTCAGTGAGTCACGAGGTCCAAGACAGTATATGGCGCGTACGGCTCTTTTATCTGAGAAGAACCAGGGCACTCTTATATCATTATTTATTTCTCTATACCAGGTTCCTTTTGCTTGAAGAGTTTCCTGCCAATGCTCTGTCCATTCTCTCCGTGACGATTCTTTAATAAGAGTAGTGCAATCTGAATGTGGTAATTTAATATTCTTTGCAGGAACTAGATCCGAAGTATTTGTTATAAGTTTAGCAAAATAATCTGCTTGCTTATTGCCAGCCACACCTATATGCGAAGGAGTCCAAAAAAATATAATATCTTTACCCTCATTAATTAGCTCGACATACTTTTCTTTGATTTTTATAATTAGGTAATTTGTAATAATAGAACGAAGAATGGAACGAATGTATTAATATCAAAGCATAAAAAACTAAATAAACTTACTACATCGTTATATCCCGTCACAGAATATATAATAGTACAAGTACAGAAGAGTCACTTTGGATAACCAATTAAAGAAATAGGGACCTACTACGATATAATTAAGTGCAATTCAGATTGCACAGCGCTAATCACCTACAGTTATATTCACCTAGAAGTTGCCTCTCTTTCTATCGCGTAACTCTTACCTTTTCTGACGACGTCAGGGTTGTCTTCTTTTAAAATATATATATATATATAATAATTTAATCTGAATATTTATTCACCAATAAGATAATATTACTTTAGTTTTGTAAGAAAATAACGTTTTAAATAAACCTAGGCTAAGTCTTACGACTAGTATGGAGGTAGATCAGAAAACTATTTTTTTACAATAATCTGCATAGGTAAGTACCTACTTTAACTGAAGAAGATGGCCATACATCATAAATTAGTGTGTACCTTGTAGGTAGGTAATTAGGTAACTGCGTATCAAATGACAAATCGGAATGACATACTACCACAGAATAAATAACAGTTATCATCGTATTCCGTGAATTAGTTTTAATGTTAACTGATAAATAGGTACTTTAGATTAGATAGAGGACAATTTTATTTCGTAGGTAAGTAGGTAAGTACCTACGAAATAAGGTTTTTACTTTAATACTTATTTTTTTATTTTTAACCATATACCTACATTGATTTAAATCGTACTTATTAAGTAATTTAGAAGTCAATGAAACATCATGAGTTAAAATCTTAACTCAACTCTTTTTAAACACACTAGAGGTTTTACGCATAATGTTCATAACTTCCTAAATAAAATGAATTAAAAATCTTACCTTTCAGGATCCTTAGGGAGTGTGAAAAGTGTGAAATTCGTATCTTTTCTGGTGGAATTTGTACATCCAAATGCTGCGCAATATTTTCGATGTCTTTTAATTTTCTTATTCATAGTGAATAAACTCTTAATAAAGTCGGAAGTGTAATGTTGCATACACGGTCTGACTATCTAAGGTCTCTTCAGTCAAAAAACTAAAGTATGTTGTAGCTATAGTAATGATGTTAACTTAATAATTATGTGTATATTCAGCTAGTAGATTTTACTTACAGATGAATCAAATGAATAACAGTTATCATCGTATTCCGTAAATGAGTTTGAATTTTATCTGGTAAATAGGTATTTATTTAAGATACAGGATAATTTTATTTAGTAAGTAAGTACCTATCTACGAAACAAAAGAACAATAATCTTTACGTTTTTAAACTACTAACCTGAAAAACGCCTTCGGATTGACCGGGTTGATTTGGATCATGGTTTCTACTTCAATAGTTCTTAATTTTTAACAATATCTGTACCTACATTGATTTAAAATTAAGTAATTTCGAAGTCAATGAAACATCGTGAGTTTAAACTTTTTAAACACACTATTTAAATAGATATTTTACACCAGTATAGGTTTTACACATAATGTTAATAACTTCCTTAATAAATGAATTAAAAATCTTACATTTTAAGATCCTTAGGGAGTGTAAAAAGTGTCAATTTTGAATCTTTTCTGGTACAATTCGTACACCCAAATGCTGCGCAATATTTTCGGTGTCTTTTATTTTTATTATTCATCATAGTGAATAAAGTCGGAATTGTAACGCGTACAAAAAACTACCTTTAATAGTAAGAGCGTGTAACAGCGCGCGCGTGTGACACTCGACTGATTTTAGCATCTTCGAAGGTGCGCGTCGCGTAGGTATTTATCTCGATCGAAACGCGGAGTGTCGTAGCGTAGCACAGAATACCTAATAGTACTACCGTACAGAATACTCACTTCCTAACAAAAGTCAGGTTTAGGTATAAAAATATACCTAGACTCGCAAGAGCTACCCGCCTGCAAGCAAAATTGAAACTTATAACCGCGCGCGAATCGTGAATTTTCTTTGCGCGCTCCAGTTTTATGATCGAGCTGCGAACGACGGCACGGGGTTGTCACTTAGAAGTTTTTGTACCTCTAGTTGATTTAATAGTTTTAAGATAAATAAGTAGATTAAGCATTACAAACGATGATTCTGTAAACATAAAAATTCCATCTGAATGTCGTGTGTTCGATTCTCACGGGTGTAGGTATTCCTTTGTAAACATTACCCTATCTTGTTCCTAACATTGTTTCTGGGCACTTAATTAAGGATTTTTATTTTAACTATTAAGTACTAATTAAGTAACTAAGGACATATGGAATTAAAGAAGAACGACCGTTTGCCGCCGCCTCTTTTGCACGTAGGTACCTACTTCGATGACGCGCCATAATCGTAGTCTGAGAGCTGCAGCTTATTTATGTTTAGTTAGTTTATTGCACAGATGGGCGATTAACTGGGTATTTCTAACAAAATAAAATACAAATAAGTAAAGAAATAAAATGTGTTTATTACAAAATTATCTTACAATTGCTTCTTTTAAGTTATTGATTGATTGTTTTTTTCCAGATTTAAAATTTCAATTAATTAATCTCAAAGTCGCAAATATACTCGTACGTAATGTCACGAATAACTTTTACTTTTATACGGATTATATTGTCGTTTAGGCTTAAAAGACATTGCGAGTGACGAAAAGTAAAAAAATATATATTTTCAAGTATGCGCAAGCGCGACGTTCACGTGACCGTGCGCAACTGCCGTGCGAGCCGAGCGACAACCCACTTCCATACGCCGCTTCCGGCGGCGCGCTGGCCGAATATACCTAAACTGCGGAGTGACACCCCCCTGGTCGTAGGCCTGATCCAGTGTCAAAAATAAGTTGTAAACAACGATATGTATATATATATAAATATAGATTTATACACAGAATACATAGTGAGATAAAGTCGGTAAGACGTGTTTTTGCTTTGACAGTTGTTTGTTTATCAGATAGGACAAGTAAGGATAAACAGACTATACAAGCGGTCATTAGGGCCAGGTGCCCCCCAAGGCGGTAACACAAACTATTGAGGGGCTTAACATAAACATTGTAATGTTTTAAATTACTGCCTATTCATTTAGACGTCTACCACTTCTACCTATTGCAATGAGTCCATAAATTTAGGTAGGAAACTTATTTTAATCTTGATATCACTTAAAAGCTAACAAAATTACCTTTCAAATGATATACCACAACCCATAGTTCACGGCATAGAAATTGTAAAAAAAAACTTGCACAATCCGCCCTGCAATGACTCCACTTACAGCTTGCATGTGTAGTTACTAATTCTACTAAATACAGTTTTATATCTTAAACTATATATTTTCTTGTTTCAGTTTCCTAAAAAAATCCAAAAATGGCTAAAGGTAAGATACTTGTAATTACTATTATGAGTTGTTATTAGGTCAGTTATGTTGTAAAACTTACAGCTATGATCTAACCAGGTTAGTGATTAAATAATGAATCAAATCATGCTTTTGTTGGTGTTTTATGAATCAAGTTTCCATTTTCTTTGTTTTCTTTGGTTGGATTTTCATCGAGAGTCGAGTATAAAATGAGGCTAAACAAGAATTGTCAACATTAAAATGCGTCCTTGTAATATCTTACGTCTTAATAATTTTACGTCAAATTAAAAGTTTACGAGAATACCGTTTGTGATCCTAATGTTACTGGGAGCGGATCGACACCGGATTGCGACTATTCTCAAATTACGGGAATTGGGCCTCTGATTTGAGTATTATTAAACATTTATTAATTAACTACTTTACTATTTCCAATAAGGAAAATCTTAACTTAACTTGTATATATTACTAGCTGTCCCGGCGAACTTCGTATTGCCTTCATTTTTTTAAAATGCTTTAATGGTTATTCTGCTATTCGGGGCGAAGACAAATCCATCAAATCAAAGATCATAAAAATCGGTCCAGCGGTTCTTGACTTATAAATGGTGTAACTAACCCGACTTTGTTTTATATATAAGGTCATATTTTAGTAAGTGCAAATATTTTAACTGAGCATCTAATTATATTAAACAAATATGGCCCTTGCATTTATTTTTAAATATTCAGGCTATTAGGCATTTTTAAAACTTTTCCTAACAAAATAATTATAATATTTTGAAGAGCACTCTGAGTACGAGAATAACCTGACATGACCATACTTTTCGGCTTCCACTCATCACCTCTCTTTTTCATTTCACTCTATCCACACTCTTCCTCATTCATAAGTTGTGTCTTCATTCATTAGTGTCAAATGTGGCGGCCGCGCATCGCGCAAATCAGTAGCTCAGCTCTACACATAAGGTTAGACTCCACACCACAAGCTACGTTACCTTACCCAAAGCTATCACACCACACAAGAAGTGACACTGAGCTACATAATATTATTACTCCACCTGTGTAAAACAAGATCTACCTATGCGCTAGTTTTGCGTATTTTTTAATCATTAATTAGAGAGAGAAATTTCCAACGAATCGGAGCGAATCTATTAAGGCCCCACCTCAGGCCAGGACCACGAAAATGCGCTACTTTCTATTGCATAAACTCCCTCAAAACGTACCGTAAAAATACCAAAACAAAATATGATCTAGGACAGTTCTTCTACTTTTCTTGGTACTACAAAAATTTTTATTGAATAAATAGTTAATGAAATAATGACAAAAATACAAACGTCTAATTTTAAACTAAAATGGGATAGGCTTCCAAGATATATGATGTAAAGCTATATAACTTTATTCAAAATATTGCATTTGTATGCTCTTTAATTTGTACTAGCGAATTTGAAATAAAAAATAGAAAGCCCTAGAGGGGGCCGGGCGGCAGTCGGCCGATAGTCTTCGCACGGGGAACACGTATTTCTCGCCGCCGTACTCGCGCTTACGTAAAATATTCTGAGACAGACTCACATTATAAATCTCGCTTACAAATAGTTTATTTTTGTTTTTATTGGTAGTACACAAATTTTTATTTATTCGAATATAACAATTAAAATTCTAATAACACAAAAATAAACTAACCTAAAACTAAAAGCTACCTACTCAAAAATAAAAGCGTGTCCATGAGGCAAAGAGGCGAGAATGCTAGCAGCTTTCCTACGCTGAATGGCTAAACTAAGCCTTTGAGCGAGAAACGAGCCAGCATTTTTATTGAACTTATCCTGTAAAATTTGCACTTACTAAAATATGACCTTATATATATATTTTGGCCATCTCATATGTTTCAAGTATGTAATGTAACATCTGTCTGTCTGTCTTTCCTTTATACCATTGATCATTAGTAAAATTTTTAGGTAAAAAGGATAAAAAGGATAAGAAAAGTTCGACTAAAGATGTAGAAACAGGAGTGGAGCAGATGTCTATCAGTGAAGAAGGTCCGTCTACATCTTATGCAGACCCACAACCTGATACTGAGGAAGATGAAGGCCTTACTGCAGCCGCTAAAAGAAAAAAAAAGAAGGAAGAGAAAAAAGTTGCTTTAAAAGTTTCTTTACAATCAAAAAAATCTGATGAACCAAAGCTCGTTGTTTCTGAGCCATCTGTGTCGACGCCTGTAGTTAAACCAGAACCTGAACCAGCTCCAGTAACGAAAATGGAAGTTGTAGAAGAGGACACGGGCTTGGGTCTTGGACTTGGAGGTGGAAGGAAAAGGCAAAAGAAAAAACCTAAGGAAGCCAAAACAGCGCCACGCCCCGGGGAAGATGCACCACGAGAGATTGCATCTGACCCTCAACCTTCTACTTCATTGCCGCCACAACCCGCTAGTGTCGCTTTACCTCAGGCACCGAGCCAACCAGCGCCTGTTGCATGGGGTCAAACTCCTACAAGTCCTTCTGTTTTCGCGCCTCCTTCCGTTTCAGCACCTCCTCCCGTTTCTGGGCCTCCTTCCGTTTCCGCGCCTTCTCCCGTTTCCGCTACTCCCTGGGGTGGTCAAAATCCCCCTCCACCTAGTCAATTTCCATCAACCAAAAGCAGTCGAGGTCGCGGTCGGTCTTTCCCGGTGGCCAGTGCCCCGTCATGGAGTCACGGTCAACCTTCTGGCGATAGCGCGCACCCTGGGACTTCTCAAGCTCCAGTTTCCTACCCTGCTCCACAACCTACACCTGCAGCTTCTGCACCAGCAGCTTATGCACCAGCAGCTTCTGCACCAGCAGCTTCTGCACCAGCGTCACAACTTGAAAAATATGATACTGTTTCCTGTCGATTCAAAATTCCCAAGAAAATTGAGGGGTTTTCAGTCCCTCACAGGAAAATCAATGTATTGACTAACTATTTAGCCATGAAGATACAGCCATTAAAAATTGTAAGTATCTATCAATTAATCAGTCTAAGGCTTCTTTCCTACTATACCGGACCAGTTGTGCTGGAAAGCGTGCACTACGATTAATTGTCATAGCTAGGCACCGTTAATCAAAATGTTACCTTCGTTAATCGCTAAACCGTTACTAAAAATGTTAACTTCGTTGAAAGTTAAGTCCAGCCGCATATATATTATCAGAAGCTTCTAATAGAAACATTCTAGCGCGCCTCGGACCGAATTGTCACAAACCCCGCACACTCTCCGCGCCCGTTGTGTCTGACTGCGCCGCCACGACACACCTCTCCGTATTTTAACGTTCGCACAGGGATATTAAAGATGGCGACACATAATTGCTATTAGCACTATTTTTTAATGTATTAAAGAAGAAAATCATTGTTTATATTTTCTCCCACGCTAGGTCTCGCTGTATTTTATTTTGATAAGTTAATGAGTCCGACAACAATTTTTAAGTAAATCCGTTACTCGAAATGTTAACTTCGTTAATTAACGAAATGAAATGAAATGAAATTTATTTGCATATGAAAAAGGGTACATTGTGGATGGAATTGCGGTATAGCGTTCAGCTTTTTCAGCCATTTACAAATAGCATGCAAATATTAAATAAAATAAATTGAAGTCTAATTGTGGAAAATGTAAAATGTCAATGTCAAAACGAATAAAATAAATTGAATTACAAATTAAAAACAAAAATTGGAAACAACGATAAACGAGTTGACGCCCAGCTTTGCAAATTTTTCAAATTAGTTCGATCTGGTAAGAACCCGTCTGGACACAATAAAAGAGTGATATCCGCAGCGCAGACACGTGTTTTAAGAATGAGATTAAGAATAAGGACGTTTATTGATAATGGACAACATGACAACAACCGGAAAAATCGGCAGAAATTTAAGTCTCGGTATTTGTCAGCAACTAGTTTTCTAGTCCGGCGTAGGTGGAACGTTGTTTAAAGCGTAACACATACAGAAGACGACGACGGGTCGGTTTGTGATAACGATAGGGGTCTAATAACATACGTTTAAATGGGCACCCACAGACAGCCAGCGTGCGTGGCGAGCCGTCTCGCTCACCCCTTCTGTGTGTGGTACGCTTATGGGTTTGTTTTCATCTTCATTCATTGCTGCTATGTATATTAATTTGTTATTATGAAATACTCTTTTAATTTTTAGCATCGTTATGACGTTTCATTTAAACCTGATCGCCCGAAGAAAATGTTGGGTAAAGCATTTATGCTGTCAAAAGAAAGACATTTCCCGAGGAACGAAACTGCATTTGATCAAATTAAAAATTGTTACTCTCTAACTCCATTGAAGGATGTAACACAAAATGATCGTTTTATAACCAATGTAAGTACTGTTATATGTAATATTTATTTGTCTTTATTTTAATTAACCAAGCTTTCTTAAATTGTATCTACTTGCAGCCTGATAATAATGTATAGTTTTATTTAATTATTTCCTGTAGGTTTTTAGGGTTCCGTAGCCAAATGGCAAAAAACGGAACCCTTATAGATTCGTCATGTCTGTCTGTCTGTCTGTCCGTCCGTCCGTCCGTCCGTCCGTATGTCACAGCCACTTTTTTCCGAAACTATAAGAACTATACTGTTGAAACTTGGTAAGTAGATGCATTCTGTGAACCGCATTAAGATTTTCACAAAAAAATAGAAAAATAATAATAAATTTTGGGGGCTCCCCATACTTAGAACTAAAACTCGAAATTTTTTTTTCGTCAAACCCATACGTGTGGGGTATCAATGGATAGGTCTTTAAAAATGATATTGAGGTTTCTAATATCATTTTTTTCTAAACTGAATAGTCTGCGTGTGAGACGCTTCCAAAGTGGTAAAATGTGTCCCCCCCCCTGTAACTTCTAAAATAAGAGAATGATAAATCTAAAAAAAATATATAATGTACATTACCATAAAAACTACCAGCGAAAATTGGTTTGAACGAGATCAAGTAATTAGTTTTTTTTTAATACGTCAAAAAACGTAAACCGCAATTTAACTTTCGTAATGTTATGGATTTCATTTTGCAATAAAAATACCATAACTATGACTCGATTGTCGTGATGGGTGAACTTTTACTCATAACGGTACCTACAGGTTTATACGGAACCCTCGGTGCGCGAGTCCGACTCGCACTTGGCCGGTTTTTTAATCATTGGAATTACTAACTCAATCTACTCGTACCTTTTTCATTTTTGTAGGTGGTGATGAAAGATAATAATGGCAAAGAAATGAAATTCGAAGTTTCTTATAAATTCACTGGCATTGTGGACTTGAAAACTATAATAAAGTAAGTAAACACATTTGAAAATATTTTTCTAATCAAGTGATTTATTTTTAGAAAAAGTAAGTAACGGTGTATGTATTTTAAAATTACTTTCATTGATGCATATTCATTTATTCAATCTTTTGCTCTAAACCTTGCTCGTAAAGCTCTTAAAATGCACACTCCTCAAAACCTCTATGGGTATCCCGTTTCTTCCCGTTGACCTAGAATTTCACAGTGCAAGTTAATAAAAATCGAAAGAATACCTAGTTATGATTTTTTTTTGCAATTACATTTAAAACTTTGTTGAAGAGTACTAAAAGCGGTAATATGTACAGACAACAGCACGTCAACCTACTACAAAACGTCAAATTTTATCAATTGATATTGATCTCTACTAGTCTTGTGCTTATTCGGACACTCGGCAGTGCGCACCGTAACAGTACAGTTCGAATAGTGTACTAGTACACCTTATTAGTACTATTAGGACACCAGATTTTAGGTACCTAACGAATGATGCACAGATGCGCCGATTAGTGCTAGACGCTTTATAGCGCTTTACTGGATGACAGTACTTCATCTTTAAGCGCGGCTAGCGCTTTATTAGACTGAATTTGCCATAAACAACAGTACTTTCAAGCGCTTTTACGCTGTAAGCCGCTTCTGAACAGAATGTTTGAGTGGTTGTAGCCTTGTCTCACTTACTCTTGCATTGATTATATCGCGCTTTTCTGCTCTCGGACTTCTCGGACACAGCGGCACAGCGCCATTTAGCACTTTGAGTCAAGTGAGAGCGGTGTACTAATAGTCCGAATTGTCCGATTAAGAGTAGGCGTACTGTGCTGTTACTTTTAGTACAGTGACGGGTAACTTATTAGTACATCGTACATGTCCGACACAAGACTAATCTCTACGTGTCTGTCTTAAGGTTGTAAATCAGTAAAGTGACCTTTAACTTTTTGGGTTGGGTGACCTGCCGATGACTGTAGAAACATCAAACTTGGTCTGATTATGATGCAAACCCTGTTGCAGCAACTGCAACAAATAATAAAATAGGTCAAGTGTGAGTTGGGCCAGCTCTAAAAATCCCGTACCCTCTGTGCGCAAGTCCGAATCGGGCTTGGCCGGTTTTTATTTGGGCAAATGTTTGACATGCCATTTTATTTCAGCTACATGAATACAGGAGGAACTTCACTTTCTCCTCCAACAGAGGCTATTCAATGTATTGATGTAATATTGCGGCAAGGAACATTAGAGTCATATGTCAAGGTGAGTCTTAATTATTAAAAAAGCATCATCATCGTTATCGGCCTTTACACAGATAAGTTATAACATCGATTTGACCTTAGGATATTCTGATATATTTATAAATTATAATATCCGAATATCCTATGGTCAAATCGAAGTTCTCTTGATGACAATGATGACGGGCTTAATAGTTGTGGCGTAGTAAAACCCAGTTTTAATAATGTTGTTTGTTGTAGGCTGGCCGAACATTCTTCAAGCGCCCTTCAAGACCTATTAATTTGGGAGACGGTCTTGAAATATGGACTGGCCTGTTTCAATCTGGCATATTTACCTCGAAGCCTTTCGTCAACATCGATGGTATGGCATTAGAAATTTAGTCTGATACCAATTCGTATATTTGTGATGTCAACAATGTCAATGCAATCATCATCCATCATCATTATTACAGCCATAGGACGCTCACTGCTGAACAAAGGCCCCAATGACTGCTATCATTGGCATTGGCGGGGATTGCCAAACTCGCCACGCTTGGCAGGCGGGTTGGCGAGCGCAGTTTTTATTTAGTGTCGATGCAATGGCAGCTACAATTTGTTATACTTAGAATAATCATTGGATAGATGTAGTAGGCTAAGTTTACTGTTACTTATACACTGTTTAGTTAGTTTTTGTACCTGCGGGTAGCACTGCCGCACGGTGCTCTGCGGTGCCGCGCAGTCATCTAAACTTACCCTTAATCATAACTACCTTGCAAAATGAAAGGTGTACAAATAAGTTAAAAAAAAATACGTTAAGCTGTAAATTTTTGTGTTTCTAGCAATCTAAGAAAGTACTCATTTCTTCTAGTACTTACTAAAATACATTTGACTATGATAAAAAGTTAAGAGGCTGTATTTGACGTCATTTTATAAGCCTCATATTTTTGATATTTCTTTTCAGTCGCTCACAAGGGCTTCCCTAAACAACAGCCTTTAATTCAAGCGCTACTTGAGTTCAAACTGGACCCGCGGAAACCGCTGGACAAGCAAAATAACTATCGTGGCGTCGACAACTTCAACAGCTTCATCAAGGGACTCCGAGTAAGTGTAAAACCAAGTTATATATCATCATCATCATTTCAGCCATAGTCGGACCTGGGTCCCGATTCAGAACTGTTTGATAGTAAATTGTCGAACGGAAAACCACCTGGCACTATAAGATTTAATATTAGTGTCACGTGATTCACATGTCGACAATTTGTTACCGAAGGGTTCTGAATCGGGGGCCAGGTCAAAAATAAAAATATATTTCATTTAATTTATTGCTGAAGTAATTATCTAGCAACAAAGTAAGCTTGGACTCTGACAACTAGATAATGAACAAATATACGTCTTTTTTATCTATGACATAGATAAAAATCACATAAACATTTGCTCTTTGCGGGATTCAAACCCGCAACCGCCTATCTTTGTAGTCCCGAGCGAGAACCATAGTCAGACGGTCGCCAAAATTTTCGGGTTTTGTTTATTTTTTAAGGTGATCGCGTCTATTGGAGGCGACAATACAAGCAGCGGCCAAAGACGCGAGTTCATTTGCAACGGTACAGCGGGAAGCGCGACTAGAGAGTTCTTCATAATGGACGATCCTTCTGGCAAGAAGGTCAGAATGTCTGTCGCCGAATATTTTATGCGCCTCAAGAACGTCAGGTTTGTATTTGTATGTTATCTCTGTAATAAAACAAAGTGTAAATAAAGAGTAAGTGGGCTCCCATCTCGGTTTACTTGGGACATTTGTGATCTGGATTCTAGAGAACCAAGTTTGTGCTAAGGCCATGCATTACTTATCACACCAATTTATCTAGCCTCAACCTAAGTATAGCTTGTCAAGCAAACAATATTATGGGCCACCTTTAGAAAAGAACTGTGAAAAAGAAAGATAGCACGGCGTCAGTCATCCGTTTGCAGCATTACACATTAACTTTTGGTAGGTGTCATGTTTTTCCAACACATACAATAGGGATAACGACTGGGTAAAGAAATTGAAATAGGCTAGTTTCCTGGGTCAAAAAAAGATTATTCTATTTAGTCCGTAAGTTAGATTATCGAAAAATATTGCACCCATATTTTGTCTTTTGTCAATCAAACAAAAATGACGAAGATAAAGCGCATCAAAGGAAGCACGTGACGTCACGCCTTGCTACATAGTGTCGCAAGGCGTGACGTTACGCGAAACGGGCTATAATATAGCCCTATAATTGAGAAAAGGAAAAATACGTGTCCAATATTTTCTTTTAATCTAACTGACGGGCTGATTTGATTTTTTAGGAAAGTAGCCCATTCTATTATGCCCGATTTTTCAATAGCCAGATAACTTTTATATGTCGAATAAGTTTAGCACGTTGACAGTATTCGTGTTTATAATATGATAGATCTCTGTAATATTTTGATTATGTAAAAAAAGAAAAAATATGGGTCCCATACTTTTTGATAATCTACCTGATAGACAAGAAAAATAAAGTTTGTCGTCATCCCTATTATCATAATCATAATCATCATAATCATTTATTGCTCACCATAAAGAAAATACAAATGAAAGAAAACAATTTGTGGTACATATAGTTTATGGTGGGCTGATACCTAAACTAGGATGATTCCTGTATCTTAGGTTATCAGCCCTCCACCCCATCTACTGATCTTAATATATTATCTAATGGGCAACATTAGTGGGCAAAGATTTAAAGGTAAGTACATAAACTTTGGAGGGTAGTTATTATCCGTGTGCGATCCTGCAATAGAAACGACTGACTTCCTGCTTAAACGAAAGAGCTTTTAGTTAAAAAGCTACAACATAAGTAGCTGTTTAATATTGCAGATCTTATTCATTAGAATGTAAATATTTTTTTATTTTAGGCTGCAATATCCTGATCTCAATTGCATCTGGGTCGGCCCACGGGAGAAAACGATATATTACCCCATGGAGTTGTTGGAAGTTGCTTATGGCCAGGTAATTTTTGTTTTTTTATTCAGTCCTTACTTTAGTTCAGTCTTTTTACTTCTTATTTCGCTTAATTACCAAAGTAATATTTCATGCATTGGGCTGATTTTTAAAATATTATAATAGGTAATTTTGCTGAAAATACTATATACTATCTTCCCTTGATGACTAACTGTCGTAACTGTAATTTTTGAGAAAACTGACTTTTTGTACAAAGCATTAACAAGAAAGATTCTAAATTTAACTTTGTATGCTTAAACATTCTTAAAACGATAATATACATAGTATTAATTTTATAGCATTTAACAGTGTTACATTTCTTGGTTCGTTTTCATGAAACTATATCAAACGGTTAATCTTAAAACATATTATCTTTGGAGATTATTTATTTGTTCAACTGCAAAAATATATTATCTATGCTATAGAAACATTACTTAGGTATTTGAGCAATATTTATATTTACTTTTTTCTCTTCTTATTATATTAAGCCAACATTTACCCCGTTTAAGCGTTTTAAAGCAATAGTGTTATTTGTAGTTCTACGTATTTTATTACTATACGTCTATTAAACATGCAGCAACTTTTTCGAGGACTTAAAAATCGAAATATTTGATATTTGTCACTTTCTGGAAGTGATACGTCAAATTAGAAATGAATAACTTAGAATTTCAACAAATGTTATTTCATAATAATATTTGGATTTGTCATTTGTAAGAAACTCACGGTTGAACTTTGTCTATTTCTATTTTATTTCAATTATCAAATTACCTATGACAAAAAGAGAGATAGCAGTGAATCTGATCCCGTGCAACCGGGCTCAATTTCAGTCACAGGCTAAAAATTACGTTCATCGTTAAGAAATCGCATTCTTAATTCATGAAAATAACTCTATAATCTATGATAAGTCTAAGATCTAAAAGTGTCAACTTACGTTTTTGTAAAATCATAATTTTTATGAATGTTACTATATTTGATAGCGTTTTAGGTTGACCTCCGTTTGCTTTGATTTACTAATGTGCTGAGTTTTTGCTTTATATGACTATAATTCGCGGAATCAGACCCACTGTGTAGCTATTGCTATACAACGTTTATCAGTTAGGGGATTATAAGCTCATTAATCTAGTTAATTTTAGTTAGTTAGTAATATTAGTTTAGTGCGTTCGGAGTAGGGTGCTTAAGCGTTTGAGTTTTGGTCGGTTTCGTATTTTTATTATTATTTTTCCAATATTATTTTTTAAATGTTATGTTAATCAAAATTAACTTAGAATTAGATTAGGATTAGGTTATGAGAATAGGTAATTTATTTAAAAAAATACTATAAAACTTCTTTTTTAAAGTGATCATGCCATCGTCACCTATATCATTTACCTATCTCACACGTGTATTTACGGTAAAAAAAAGTCATACAGTAAAGCGTAACACACACAGAGAGCGTGCGCGGGACGGCGACGGGTCACGACGGCAGTACGGCGGGTCTATTAACATAGGTTTAAATGGGCGCCCACAGACAGCGAGCGTGCGCGGAACGGCAGCGGGTCGTGCGCGGAACGGGTCCCGCGCGGCCCTTCCGCCGTCACAGATAGGCGGCGGGCGGACGGGTGGTGCGCGGGTGCGGCGTTCGTTACATTCGTCGTGATACACGCATTCAGACCAAAGCGCTCACACAGAGAGCGCGCGCGGGTCGTGCGCGGAACGGGTGCCGCGCGTATACTACGACTGTTGTGTTATTTTACAAAACATTATCATTTTTCGCTATGGATTTGAATGAAAAAAGTAATTAAATATGTGAGGAAATAAAATGTTTGTACGAACTAGGTAATAATCTACTAAACTCAAGGTTGCTGTACTACGGTCACCCATCCATTTAATTTCAAAACTTGAGGTTGCTTAACCACGGTCACCCATCCATTTATTGACCAAACTTGACGTTGCTTATCCACGGTCACCCATCCATTTTGTGTCTAAACTTATGGTTGCTTAACTACGATCACCCATCCATTTAGTGTCCAAGCTTGAGGTTGCTTAACTACGGTCACCAATCCATTTTGGGGCTATACCTGAGGCTGCTTAGCCACGGTCACCCATCCATTTAGTCGAAGGTTGAGGTTGCTTAACCAGGGTCACCCATCCATTTATTGACCAAACTTGACGTTGCTTATCCACGGTCGCCCATCCATTTAGTGTTCAAATTTGAGGTTACGTAACCCTCGGTCACCCATCCATTTTGGGACCAAACTTGAGGTTGCTTAACCACGGTCACCCATCCATTTTGGGACCAAACTTGAGGTTGCTTAACCACGGTAACCCATCCATTTTGTGTCCAACTTATGGTTGCTTAACTACGGTCACCCATCCATTTAGTGTCCAAGCTTGAGGTTGCTTAACTACGGTCACCCATCCATTTTGGGGCTATACCTGAGGCTGCTTAGCCACGGTCACCCATCCATTTAGTCCAAGGTTGAGGTTGCTTAACCGCGGTCACCCATCCATTTAAAGGCCAAACTTGAGGTTGCTCAACCACGGTCACCCATCCATTTGGTGGCCAAACTTGAGGTTGCTTAACCAGGGTCACCCATCCATTTATTGTCCAAACTTGAGGTTGCTTATTCACGGTCACCCATCCATTTAGTGTCCAAATTTGAGGTTGCTTAACAATCGTCACCCAAAATATCAATGTCATAAAAGTGGACCGTGGTTAAAGAACCTTAAGTATGGATACTAGGATGGGAGTGATGGGACCGTGGTTTTGACCTGACCATTGAATGGGTGACCGTGGCAAATCAACATTTAGTAACTAAATGTAAAAGTTATCTTGTTAAAGAAAAGCTTCATATTTTATATGCGTTATTGACCATAGCACAAACCCGAGCCGCGCCTTCGAATCGCTCCAAAACCGCCGCCAAACCGCTCCGCGCACGACCCGTTCTCTGTGTAAAGACGACGAACCGCGCAACTCACGTCGGAGAAACGACCCGTTCCGCTCACGCCTTCTGTGTGTGTTACGCTTAATAAAAGAAGTTAGATCGGGTTAGATAAGTACACCATTTATAAGTCAAGAACGGCTGGACCTATTTTTATGATTTTTGATTTGTTGAATTGGTCTCCGTCCCGAATAGCAAAATAACTATAAAAAACACGAAAAATTCACGAAATAAAATTTATGAAGTGGCGGTACGAAGTTCGCCGGGACTGTTCGTTTATAGTAATAATAAAATCATGTTGAGAATGCAAACCTTTTTAAATATTATTAAAACCAGGCAATAAACAGTTATTATCTTCTGTTAAAATAATCTATAAAAATTGAGTTTCATTAATGTGACAGGTTATTAGGGGTTATTTTAGGTATGACGGTTCAAAAAATATTTTCTTTTATGGGGAATTATGACACGTTCGTCGTATGTCTTATTTATTATCGTTGATTTTACAAAACTGCAATAGTAATAAAAATAAATTAATATATGACTATTACCGTAATTTTATTCTAAAACTAAAACTAATCGAATTAAGAGTTCGATCATTATCAGCATCATTAATAGATACTTCTTCACACGTCACTGCCACTAGTCTAAATTACGAGTTTAATTATATAATAAAATAATACGTAAGTATTGTATTGTAATATCAACAAACTAAAACTCGAATGAGGAAATCAGTGTCTTGCCAATCCTATAGTTAACAATCAATGTGTCGTTGGCAGCTTTATTATGGACATAATAGTTTGAACATATTCAATGTGTTTCTATTTTGTATCCATTTCCATTTATGTATTCGGTATTGGTCCCATAGAAAAAGTTGTTGTATTTGAGCACTGAATCAGCCCATAAGAGGTCATGAGTTATTTCATTAACACCTTGGATACTAAAATTAATTTTAAAACAGGTTTTTCAATGATTGGGTTTGTGTTTATGATCTCTCAAGAATATTTTCAAACTCTTGTGATAAATTAGTGCATGATGAAGACAATGTATTGGCCTTTCATACGAGCTGACATGAAAAACGGTTTAAATTAGTAAACACTTTGTAATTAATAAATCAACCATAAAATATTGTAAATACTAAAATATAGCTTAAAGTTTACATTCGTATTTTTTCATATCACCTACTTAGAAAGGCTATACACAGCATGTATTTGTGTCGCTATAACTGTTATTGGATTGTACATAAAATAACTTTTACAGGCTCTAAACAAACAACTGAATGAGTCACAACTCTCTACAATGGTCAGGCAAGCAGCCACTCCACCCGATGAGCGCAAAAAGAAGATTGAAGCAGTAATCTCCGATGTAAGTAGATATCTAATGTAACTAGCTTTCGCCCGCAGCCGCGCCCTCGTGGAGTTTAATCTGTTACTTGAAGTCTTTATCAACGACCATGTCACTTCCCAGCTCAAAATAATACAGTAAACCACAAATGCCTCGCTCTTAAAGTAAAAAACCTATTTCTATTCTAACTGAAAAAAAAAATGAATTGCCGCTATCATCGCCAATGCATTATTTTAGAACAAATTTGATTACTATAAAAAAGGTTACTTAGTCAACCCGAAAAAATAGACATATTATGCTTTCATGGACTTTTTTAGAACTTTTAAAGAAGAACAAATCCGTCATTACGTCTGTTTTTTAGTCTTTAATTAGGTCTAATTACTTTTTATATAACATTTTTGTCGCCTATTTGCCTATTGATAAAAATTTGAACTCTATTTTAGAATGTCAAATAGTTTATTCTGTTTCATTTGGACCCTAAAAACCAGTCCAATAATTACTTATTCTGTAAACCAACATTATTATAAGTTGCATGACGAATTTCAGATGAACTACTCCAGCAATCAATACTTCCAAAGATTCGGATTGCAAATATCGGACAAGTTCTACCCAGTCGACGCGAAAGTGCTGCATCCTCCTAAGTTGGACGTTGGAAGTGGAAGGCCAATCGAACCCAGGTAAGTCCATAATATTAGTAAGATCACTACAAAAGGCTGAAATGCTATAATAAATTAAACAACAGGGTACAGCTATTACCTACACTGTTAACATTTTATATTATATTTATACATTCAAATTTTCATTGGCTGACACCAATTTTTTTTATATAAAATTTACTTATTTCATCTATTTTGACTGATAAATTCAAAACGAATCATAGGAGTGCAAACAAGTTAACACCGATTTCATCCCCTATTTTTCCAACCTTAGAGGTGTTTTTTTTCGGAAAAAAAAAAAAAACTATATTTGAAAGATACGCGCGAGTAGTTTTGTTTTAATTAAGATTTTTATCTTTCAGGAGAGGAGCTTGGCAAGCTGATCGTATGCTCAAGCCGGAAGCCTTACAGTCGTGGGGCATTATTGCGATCGAGACCAACAACGAGCGATGTGACTTCGATAATACTATACGATTGGTAAATTGCTGAATATTTTTAGGGATAGTGTAAATAAAATTACATGTTTGCTTATAATTCGCTTTCGTTTATTCGTTCCGTTTAACGCATCAAACAATTAAGATATATTATTGGTTTGCAATTTTTGCTTACATTTTTAGACGCAAAGATGATTATGATTTGCAATGATAGAGATATTTTTTTTTGAAATATGATCGTAAGTAGTATGGAAAATTCGAAGTGTCACAAAATTCTTCTCAACTTGAAAGAAGTAAAGTTTATTATATCAAGCAAAAAGTCGTGGGTTTTAATCCCATCGGAGGCAGTTGAAAAAGAAATGTTTTCAAGTGATATTATCGCTTACTGAATTCAGCTAGCTTAGCTAGTGGCATAACTCTAAATTTGGACGAATTGAGTTAGTAACGGATTCGCGTTCTACTCTTCGGGCTTTATTTTATGACATAAAGACCCATATTTTTTGTGCATTAAGTCAGCCATCTGGTTAGTTTGCATAAATTTTGTTGTAATTAATATTGTAAAAAAGTGACTGTTGCATTTCAGTTAATGACAGCTGGAAAGCAAATGGGAATGAATGTAGCTCCGCCGACCTTGTGCCGCTTCGACGTCCAGATGAGGCAAGTGACGGAAGTCCTAACCGCAGCGGTTAAAAACAACATAAATTTTATGTTTGTAATTGTTTCTTTCAAGGGCCGGGATTACTATCACAAGGCAAGTATAAAGTATTTACATTATTGTTCTTAACATTTCAATGGCAAAACCGTCTCATGTTGGTACAATACCGAGTAAGTTATCTATATAAATAAAAATGAATCCTTATTTCCCTTGGTCATCGCATCACGCGTGAACGGATGGAACAATTTAGCTAATTCTTTTTTTGTTGTATTAATTATTGTCAGAAGTTTCTTTTAAAATTAAAAATTGAGAAAGTTGCGCATAAAATCCTTTGTGAATAAATAAAGACCACGCGAACGAAGTCGCGGGCAACAGCTAGTTGACAATACAATAAATTGATATGATATGATACCATCAAAGTCATCTGATGACGGAGCTAAGAGGTGAAAAGTGAGAGTGAGAGTTTCGACTCATTTGGATTGCTTTCACGAGTCAAGCAAGTTTTTTACTTTTATTTTTTTAATTTTAAAGAATAATCTAATTTCTTTATTATACGAATATACAAAATAACAATTAAAATTCTAATAACACAAAAATAAACTAACCTGAAACTAAAAGCTACCTATTCAAAAATAAAAGTGTGTTCGTGAGGCAAAGAGGCGAGAATCAAACTTAATTATTATCATCACATTTTAGCCATAAGACGCCTACGTCTAGATTGTCATGCGTTGATTGGATTGACATTAAACACTACGGAGCTGTCAGGCGTAGGAAGCCCTCATTGGCTGCAATTTAGTTCCTTCAAATTTTCCGCGCGGATTACGTATATTTGTTTTATCTAAGTATTTTAATATTAATCTAATAATTATGTAGATAAACGGGCGTAAGGAAAGCCCCCTATTGCTTTACATACTGTATTATTAAATGCCAAAATTTTGTTACTACAGCTTTATTTTTCCCGGCTTGTTTGCCAGACAGTAGACAGTTACACTTGACGACCCGATTGGCACGGGAACTCGCCTTGAAAGCAAAGGGTTCCGGGTTCGATTCCCGGTTCAGGTCAGTTCAGGTCAATTCAGTGAACGATCTTTTCTAAATTAGCTCGTAACTGGGTGTTGCTGGGAGATGTCCTGAAAAATATTAATTGTGTGTTTTCTGGCGCATATTTATGTATTTATATTGTTTAAGTTTTATTTATCCTTCACCAATTATTGCAATGTTTTCTATTTTCTCAGGTGAAGCAAGTGGCGGAAAGAGAAGTTGGTATCTTGACTCAATGCATTAAAGAAGCCACAACACAATCCCGCATGAACCAACAAACGGCTCGAAACATACTGCTAAAGGTGATATATTACTTACTAGCTGAGCCTGCGGCTTTGCCCGCGTAGAATACGACTTTTCACCCTATATTTTACTTTTTTAGGAGATGAATTACAAATAGTAGCCTATGTACTTCCGTTGATACAATTGTTATGCTATCCTAAAGGAATCGTGCATTTTTCCGGGATAAAGGAACCTATCTGCTATTCTAGGCTATCATCTATTTCTGTGCCAAATTTTTATCTAGATCCGTTCAGCCGTTCTGGCGTAATTGAGTAACAAACATCCAACCATCTAAAATTTCGCATTTATAATATTAGTAGTAAAATTATTATGGATTCCTGATGGCTTGTGTTAGTGACAGAACACGGATTGGCGTTATGCACGGCGAATAGCCTGAGATGCAAATGGGCACGGGGGTTCGATTCCCGGTATGGTTCAATTAATCAAACTTGTGTTAAGCACTCTTTCGTAATCGGTGCAATTGACCAATTCAAGTCACTCTAATCTCTTATTTTGTGTCATTGATAAATGTGTGACTTTGGTAACACTGGCTTTGATTTAAATAATTATTAAGCTATTTCTTTTGTTTTTTCTGTTCTGGGGTTTGATGCATATATAATTGAATAATTGTCAAATCTATTGTGATGAGTTTAGTCTAATCGCAGGGATCGTAGCTGTACGTAGGCCATAATTACAACAATAGCGCCAATTCTATATCGATTTTTGGTATTTCTAAAGGTAAATTCGAAGCTGATGGGAATCAATCAAGTTTTGGATAACTGCTGCCTCCCGAAGTGCCTGCAAGGCGGTGGCGTAATGGTAGTAGGTGCTGACGTCACCCATCCGTCTCCGGATCAGGTAATTTTATTTTATTATTCAATTGTTTATTTCGAAAAAAATACAGAATCACAAATGTCACAGTTAAATCTTGTTGTTCACTCATTCAAGTATTTATCTGGCTAATAACAAAATGATGAGTAAGATGTTGACTTTAATTTCAGAGCAACATACCGAGCATTGCGGCTGTCACGGCTTCGATTGATCCGAAGTGTTTTATCTACAATATTGAACTTAGCATCCAAACACCGAAGGTATGCTTCTTGTTGTAGCTTTTACTGCAAATGTTCGCATTATTATATTTATTTAATTGTAAGTACTGCATAATATAAATAATAGGCTAGTTAAGTCGTATGATAAAATTGGCTGAAATTATTACACATACGTTGCGGCAAGTTATACAGAAGACCGAGGAGTATTACTTATCGTTTTTTAACTATAAGAGAGCCTTCGATTCGATTGACACCTGGGCGGTGCTACAATACCTCCAGCGGTTCCATACTGACTATCGGTACATCGAGGTGCTGAAGTGTTTATAGTTTTATACAAAAACGCCACCATGTCGGTCCGAGTTTAGGAGCAAAGCACGAAGGCGAAAGCGTATGGAAGGAAGATGTTAAAGCTCCGAAAATGTTCATGGCTGCATTGAAAGACGCTTTCAAGCTTCTGGAATGAAAAGGATTCGGCATCAATATTAGCGGCAAGTATATTCTGCTGCCGACGATACTTAACCTTTTGACATAAACCGAGTTTGTTATATTATGTTTACAGAAAGAGATGATCGTCGAATTCGAAGATATGATGGTGGAGCACTTGAAGGTGTACCGCAACAACCAGAAGGCGCTGCCAAAGAAGATTTTTGTGTTCCGGGACGGTGTATCCGAGGGGCAGTTTGCTCAAGTAAGTTTACCTATATTATAATGCAAACGCGCTTTAGCATCGTTTCTGTCACTAGTTACCCGCATTGGCAACTTGTGTATCTGAAAATGTTACACTAGAAGATTGCGATAAAAAATAAATTTTATTTATGACTGGGTGAATCATTGAGTGCTTACGTATCGATTGAAATCATAAGGCCTCTGCCTCCTGCCTCGAATTTCGCGGGCAGCGGGGCGGCGGCGGCTGCGGCGCGCGCATCGCCGAGCCGTTCTCGAAACCAGTAGGTAAATCGCGCGGCACTACAGCGGCGTAGTGTTGTGTCGTCTAGGTGCTTATTTTTGTTCGCGAACACGGCGGCGAAATCTTTTTGATTCAAATTTATTCCTAAAGCTCGGTTTATTTTGCACCACCTTCTTTATTGGTTGTCCTCTACCTGAAGGTTGTCTGGAAGAGATCGCTATTAGCGATAAGACCGCCTAAATTGTACGTTTTTCTGTAAAAATCATGTGTAATTTACTTGTATTGTTTTACAATAAAGAGTATCTATCTATCTATTTTGGGCAAAAAAACATGTAAATCCCTATTATAGGGCAAGGAAAATAAAAGCAAAAAAGAATACGGCATATACTGTGAAGTACTAATTATTTTATTTACACAATAAAACATTTTTATATTTACCTTTAATAATTTCTTCCCATAACTGGTTAATTACCTTTCTATTTTCATGGTTCACATCTTTGCTATTCCATATCGGTGCCCTATCAAATATAGCAGAAATAATTTGTTCCATCACGTCCGAGGACATTTTCCAATCGTCAAAAAAACAAATTGCGCAGCACTATCAATGCAGACGCACGGGCGGTCACCGCTTGTCTAGAGTGCACCGCTGTTGCTGTCGCTGTTTTCGAGGGCCAGTCTATTTGATTTTACGCAAAATATCCTGCCGCTTCTGCACCGCCGCCGCTGCCGCCCCGCCGCCCGTAAAATTCGTTCGATCATAATCTTTATGGCAGTTGTGTCGGTAGATATAAGCTTGTGATTAGAATACATCATAGATATGCAAAGGTACATACACACATAAGAGCTTACTAGATCTAAGGCATCGCCTGAAAGACCGTAATGCTTGAGTTTTTTGAGTAAAGTTGATGATGTTGAAGATGGTCCATACAATCAAAAGCTTTAGAAAGATCACAAAAACACCCAAATCATCCTGAATACTCACCTAAGCATTAAACACGTGTTTTAAGAGTGCAACTCCAGCATTAGCGGTACTTTTCTACCTTTTGTGAAATCGTATTGATTGTTAGGTAGGTAACTATTTATTGATAGCAAAATTAAATAAAGGTTTATTCAAAAATTACTTTATCAAACACTTCAAGTACTGCTAATATTGATATTGGTCGAAAATAACATGATAATTTTTCTGTTTCTTGTGTGTTTGAGTTAGTTACTAGTAAAGCAGAACCAAAGAAATAATTAAAAAAACAAATACTAATAAAACATTTGCAAATAGGGTATAATTGCCTTATTATTTGAGCCCAAAGATAAGATAAGATAAGATAAGAATTTATTTATAATATTAATTACATGTCAAGAAGCTGAAAAATCATAATTAAATTTATTACATTTAAGTCCTATTGGCATAACGCTTTCAAAGATAATAGTTAATTAATAATGAAAATAAAATCATTGTCAATAGTTATGTCAAAATAATAATAATTAGATGTCGATGTCCAATTATACAAGATGGCTCAAAAATTTATTAAGTGTCAGCCTAAAGATGACACCACCCCTATGAGTATCCGAATCACCATTAGTTCTGTGCCTTAAAATAAACATTTAGCTAGTGCTACAATTTAAGAAGAAATCGACCAAGTCAGAACACTAATTTAAAATACCACGTATTTTATTTATATTGAACTTAATTTTACCCAACTGCCAAGGATGGGTGATTTATAAGTTTTCGTTGACCTCTCGTAGTCGTCGCTAATCGTCGATGGTCATCGTCAGGGAGTCAGGTTCGTAGCTATGATCGATGAATCGGTTTTTGATAATGTGTTTGTAAACAAACGCAGACTTCCGTGGAGTGCGTGGACGAGCCGGGTCTTCAAAATCTACAGAATACAAGCCCAATCGTGGTCTGAGGAAAGAAAAAAATAATTGCTTCACTTGGCCACGATAAAAATGCTCTTTGCCATAGTACAGGGCGCGAGTTCTTCATTAACTTACACAAAATGGAGATCGCTTTTTGACACATCATTCAAAATCTTTTTTTAACTGACTTCAAAAAAAAGGAGGAGGTTCTCAATTCGGTTGTCTTTTTTTATTTTTTTGTTGGTTACCTCAGAACTCCGCCATTAATGAACCTATTTGAAAAATTATTTTCTCAATTGAAAGGGTATACCTCCAGATTGGTCCCATTTTTTTCAAAATTCAATTCTGATGATGGGATCCATGAGGAATTGAGTGAACTCCTAAAATATTATAGGTATACATATAGCGATTTTAGTATATTTAACAACAAGTCAAGCATTTGCATTCAGAAAGTATCATTTGCTGAGGTGGAACTGATGAAGTAGACCATAGTTGGCCACAATAGTCTTCCACGAGTAAGGTACGCACGCCCCAGCCACGCGATAAGATATTTTCATTAAGACAGCTTTGCCATAGTCGACAAATCAAATTTTCATAAATTATTCTGGTGAGAGTGGTACCATCAAACTGATCTGATGAAGAAGGCGGAAGGTAAGCACCGGAACTCTTGTGATAAAACAATGTATCATAGCCGTGTTTGGACTTATTTGAATCGTCATGAGAAGCATTAAGAATGTAAAAAATGGCTAAAAAACAGACAAATAAAACAGGTTTAAAGTCGGTTATTTGTTTTTGTTGGTGGTGCTGAGCTTTCGTATTACCCTATAATATGAATCACTAGCCAGGAATTTTGACTGTAAAATGGCGACAATAAAGTCAAATTAACTTTTCATTTAGAAAAAACTTACACATATCCTTCCAACCACTCCATGTTGTCCATCAAACTCCACGCCATGAAACCTTTAAGGTTTACTCCGGCGTCCATAGCGTCTAACACACTTTCTAACGAAGCACGGTAGTAATTGACTCTGTCATTGTCAATCAGATAGTCTACTGACGACCATCCGTTTTCAGTGATGTAGAACTTTGGGATATTGTATTTCTTGTTTAGATGGGTTAACGCATTGTAGATGCTGTCTGGTGCTTGCTGTTGAAACACAACGGTCGTTAATACATACTATGAAAGACTGTACTTTAAAAAAATCTAAGTTTGATTTAAATTTAGTTTAAGTCCAATGGATTTGAGTTATTACAAAAGTAAGGTACAGAGTAATAGCCGATAAAGAGATTAAATTGTTTCAGTAACAGTAAAGTGTCCTAAACATATTTTTACGGGGTGTACTTATTTGACCAGTGGTTTTGGTTTTTTTTTACGGATTACGTAAATATTAATAAATAAATATTAGACAACATCACATACATTGCTCTGATCCTATGATAAGTAGCTTACGCACTTGGATTACAGAAATAAAAAAACAACGACGGTACACCCAGACCCGAGACAATATAGAAAAGTTATTTTTCTACATTGACCGACCGGGAATGGAAATCGGATTTACTTGAATACAATATTATTTGTGATTTAAAAAATTTAAGCCTTTTTCCATAAAAATATGCAAATCTTAAAATTATTATTGTTTACATGACTTCAAAAACTGTATCTGTACTAGGCTATCGTAAAAATCCTTACATTATTTTGGGGAATTAAATAACTTTATTCTTTAGCAATTGTTCATTTAGGTTTATCCTTTGCTCCTTTCGCACTCCAATAGAACGAGACTGACTTGGTGTAAAAGATTCATTAGTATTTAGTTTACATTTCATTTTCATACTTATAATACTTTAACATTTTATGTTGCTGTTTAACATTAACTACTCTGTGATAAACACTGAATCGTATGCGCGCCATCTATTTGCACAGGAGCGCAACGGATGGATGTTTAGTCTGCGAGAAGCATATGTATTATCTTAAGCACGTAATAGATGTCTCGCGTGTTAACGCTACCTAAATGCTTAAGGTGCCTTAACAAATAAATTTTTAGTTAAAAATGTCATTACAAATAACCACGGAGATTGTGAAACAATCCACTCTGGATGAATATAGATCCCGACACCAATGTCATCGTTCATCGACGGCACTGCATGTACTTCCATGTGCTCTGAAGCTGATACAAGTCGCGCTGTGTAATGATTCACTCCCATAAAGTCGTAGGTTCCTTTAACAAGAGCTTTCTCTTCCTCTGTGAATGATGGCATCCGGGACCAAGCGTATCCCTGCTCTGCACTCTTAGCAGCAACGCGCTCGGATAACTCTTTTGGGAAACCACCATGTTCAGAAAAGATTGGCTCAGAATATAAACCCCACTGAAAGATAAAAAGACTGTTACTTGTATGTTTTTATTATTACAAAAAAGGCATTATTATAATAAACTAGTTGTTTCAAAAGACGTTTTGTTCAAGTTAGACAATCGGCTGTCAAAATACGATCGCACTCGTAGTACCAATCTAAAAAAAAATTTTTTTTTAATATTTTCTACAAATCTTTTCGTACAAACCTTGTCATGATAATTACACAACAAATAATAAATTTGACATATTTTTTATTTATACAGGAGATTGCTGTTGCCCGCGATTTCTTTCGCGTAGTATAATATAGGCAATTCAAAAACTTCCTGGCTTCGTATTAATAGTTTTGCAATATATACAAACATAATATATTATTATACTCACTTCAGCTTGACGGCTGATTTCAGCTGCAAACTCATCTTCTTCTGAATCTGTCAAAGGTTCCATCCAGTTGACACTCATTACGATGCCACATTCTCCTCCTTGAGTAGGCTTAAAGTCATTGTTGTAAGCGTGGTATGCTTTAGCGTGAGCCATCACAAGAGACTTAGCGCACCAGTAGGTGCCCACAGCAGACGCGTTTAATAAGGGCGCCTTACTGTCGTAGCCGTACCCTTCGTAGCAGATTTGCCTTGGTTCATTAAACGTCATGAAACTTTTAACTCTATCACCAAATCTGTCGAATACCAGGCGCGCATAATCCTCGAACCAGTCAGAGAAAAGAGGGTTAATAAAACCGCCGAGTTCTTGCAATTTTTGGGGTAAATCCCAATGGTACAAAGTAGCAAGGGGTTGAATATTGTACTTGAGTAATTCGTCAATCAAATTGTTGTAGTACTGGATGCCAGCTTCGTTGATATTGTTGGTGAATCCCTCTGGCAAGATTCTAGACCATGCAACTGAAAAGCGATAGGCGTCGACGCCCAACTCTCTCAACATTTCGACGTCTCGTTTGTATTGGTTGTATGAGTCGCAGGCGATGTCGCCACTACTTCTGTCGAGAACCGCTTCTGGGTTGGTGTGAGTCAGATAATCCCAAATACTTTCACCTTTGCCTAAAAAAAAGACCATAGTTACAAGAGAGTTTATCAAAATACCTTATTTGCAACGTGTATGTATATTTGTTGTGATTCACAACTTGTGAAATAAATGACAAACCATCAGCATTCCACCCTTCAATTTGGTAGGCCGCTGTGGCGGCGCCGAAGAGAAAGTCATCGGGAAATCGCCTTTGCTGTCGGGCCTCGCCTTGGCATTGGACCCCCAATAAACTAAAAAAAATATATAATCAGAAGTAGCTTTTCGAGTCGATGGAATGGCCAAAGTTGAGTTCGGCACAGAGATGGGTCTCAAGGACATCACAATCACACACGAGAAGATGGAGACAGGTCAAATCGGCTCTCGTGTGGCATTAAGGGTGAGTTTCTACCAAAGCTGAGAGGAGAGAAGAAGTATTTTTATACAAATGACAAAGCAGACTCCGCTCGTGCATAAATAGAAATGCCTATATAATAGTGGCGCTAAACTGAATCAAATCAACCTGCAAGAAGGGTTATATGGTTAATTCGTTTGCTCAACCATAGTCCATCTATGCAATATACACGATGATAACTTATATCTTACTATTTTTCACCAATAAATGAAATAATAAAATATATAAGATATAAAACCATGAACATACCAAAACCATAAGACCACACCTTGCTTCATCTTGAGTATGCAGACTGAAACATTTCTGGGATGCAGAACTATTAAATAATGGTAACAAATACTCAATAAGCCTGATACTTAAGATGAGCTATCAATAATCTATATATATAGAAATGAATCCCTATTTCCCTTGGTCTCGTCATATCTTGAGAACGACTTTACCCATTTTATCCATCTTTTTTAAAAGTAAATACTCAGTAGAAGGTTCTTACTAAAAATAAAATTAAGAAAGTTGTGAAAGTCCTTTATGAATAAACTTAAGACCACGCGAACGAAGTCGCAGGCAACATCTAGTTTAATATAAAACAAGATTAGATTACTACCACATCTCTTGCAAAGACAACAATAGATAAATATCGCATAATCATGTTGTTATGGAGAATTTGTAAGTCATACCTATTTGTTATACTATCGGTATGATAAATAATCAAGGGCCATAGGTAGTTAGAAAAAGATCTTCATATCTTTTTCTATCTTTTTCTTTCTCTTTCTGTAGAAATCATGTGTATTTTACTTGTATGGTGTGCAATAAAGAGTATCTATCTATTTATATAAGATAGAAATGAATCCTCTGAATGAATGAATGAATCTTCTTCGTTTTGGAACATAATGTCAGCACAATACTGTAATCAGCTTTCTGATTTAAGACTACATTAAATTAAATAAGAACGGGTAAAAAGTACTATACAAGTCTATTTTCAATAATAAATTATTTAAGAGCCTGTGCACACCACGTTTTTTAAGCGCGAAGTCGACTCGCATTTGTAGAGATACAGACGCAGTTCGGACGTAGCCTGTAGACTTTTGCACGCCTGCATAAATTCAAACGCGCGTGTGTAGCGATACAGACGCGACGCAAACGCGCTTCAGTATCGCTTCTATCGCTCGTAAGCCGCATTTGCAAGTCTCGACAGAAGCGATGCAATCGCGCTTCAGCATCGCAACCGAAACGTTGCAAACGTGTGTCAGCATAGCTACTGCATCGATACAAATGCAACTGTTTCTGACGAATGTTAAATATGTCATTCTATAAAAACTACTTAACTTTAGCTTATTGCTTGGTAATATTCTAAACTTTGTTCTATAATGTTCACTAAGTAATCTTTTCTTAGTAATTCAAAAATTATAATTATACTGGATGAAATATTTTACCGTCAGGAAAAAATAACACTGTATTTTGTACCCAAAACTTCTATACGTAAGTGTGTTTATAAAATACAACTCATTTTATAAATTTTGGAATTTCCAAAATTATGCATAAATTTAGAATAATTAGTGCATGCGTAAGTATCATTCGTAGAAGTGTAATAAAACGGTAGCGGGGGCGCGGTGCGGGAACCCCGCGTGTGACTGAATGAATTGAATGTCGTTTATTTTGATTCCTTGCAGAGCCAGCGAGACAAAACTTCGCGAATGTTTTTCATCTTATTCATTAAATAAATTTAAGGTAAATTTCAGTCTTGCCCTTATACTTTTACGGGCTTAGGACCGTCGAAAATGCAGTAGTTATCTACATTTTGTTAAGTTGAAAGAAATATTATTTTGACTTATTAACCTATTTTTACAACAGGCTGTATCGGTGTAGTAAGTAAGTATTACTACGACATCTGAGGCGTACTTAAAAGATTGAAATCAACTTATTTACAAATCACACTGATTGTATTTACATTACTAATTATAATGTACCTTTTAACGATATTTTAACAATTGTTCATAAGTTCGCCTTTTCTTTCCAAACATAAACTAGCACGTCGTTGCATATTGTTTGTTAAACTGCGAAGCGTGTCTCTATCACTTTTTATAATATCGAAAGCGTCTATTATGCACTGTTTAAAGTCATTAACACTTTGTGCTTCCTCAGTGTACGCTGCTTCAACTCGGCCCACAAACATAAATCTAGCGGCATTAAGTCTGGTGAATGAACGCTAGGTATCCCACATTTGAATATTCGTAAGCCACTATAACTAATATATTGTTAGCCTCTGTTTAAATAGTATGTTTACATTACAAAATTAATAGGGCAGTATTTAATTCCAAACATTTTTGTCATTTTAATAATCATAGATAATATAGCTATATACCTTTTTTCTTTAAAATAATTTTAACATGCGATTTAAATTTAAACATTCTGGTTATCAAACATTTTATTAAAAAAAGTAAACCGACTTCAAAAAACTAAAAAGCTAAAAATAATATCAACACATAAGTACCTAATTCGGTGCCATCCGATGAGAGTTTGAATGTTTTCGTTTGCACCGACTTCAAAACTAACTGATTAGGTACTTATGTGTTGATATTATTTTTAGCTTTTCAGTTTTTTGAAGTCTGTTTATTTTTTTTTATATAAAATTTACTTATTTCATCTATTTTTGGTGATACATCCTCAACAAAACGAATCATTTGAGTGCAAACATAAGTTAACGGCTGAACACCGATTTCATACCTTATTTTTCCCACCATAGAGGTAAATTTTTTCCAAACATTTTTTAATATACCATCTTTAAAGTATAAGATATTTGATAAAGAAAGAATCATCAAAATCGGTTCACAAATGCCGAAGATATTGGGCAACATAAGTACAAAAATCAGTCCCTTTCGAACAAAAAAAGAACTATCGAAAACGGTTAACCTGGTAACAAATGATCGCCGAACATACATTTAAAAAAAAGATACCGACGAATTGAGAACCTCCTCCTTTTTTGAAGTCGGTTAAGCTAATACATTTTCTCTTTGACGAATTACCCACTTTATGCAGTCTGTAATTTGGAACGTCTATCTTTATTCCGGGTATTTAGATTGTAAATGTCACTTTTCTTAGGGAATGTAGATGCAAGTTTTCGTGAATGAACATAATATTTTTATGAATAAATTAAGAAGACACTATTAGTATATGATTTTCTTGAAGACTCGTTGAAGTTGTTTCAACGAGTCTTGGGGTCTAAGGTCGTAAATTTTCCAAACAGATTTCTTTTGTAGTACAAAGATTGATTCAATATTGATTGATTAAATCTATCTCGTCTTACAAAGGTCTTTTGTAAAAGAAGGTCTTTTATGTAAATTAGAAACAGCAGGGGTCCTAATATTGATCCCTGAATCAAACCCATAGTAAGAAAGAGGTGACCTTTTGTGTTCTGCCCGTGAGATAAGAGTTGAAAGACCGTAATGCTTAAGTTTTTTGAGTAAAGTTTGATTGACTACACACAATTAAAAGCTTTATAAAGATCACAAAAACACCCAAAGCATCCTGCATACTCTCCCAAGGATAAAATACATGTTTTAAGAGTGCAACTCCAGCATCAGTGGTAATTCTACCTTACGTAAACCGTATTGATTTTTATGTAACAAGTTATTGATGGAAAAATGAAATAAAAGTTGATTAAAAATTACTTTTTGAAACACTACTAAGTACTGCTAATATTAATATTGGTCGAAAATTTGATGGATCATTTTTCTCGCCTGACGTGTATGTAATCAGAACCAAAGAAATAAATGAAATAATAAAGACTAATAATAAATTTGCAAATGGGTATTTATTGCCTTATCTTTTGAGCCCTATTATACAGGTTGTCCCAAAAATTTATCAAGTGTAAGCTTAAAGATACAGCACCCTCTATGAGTATCCGAATCACCGTTAGTTTTGTGCCTCGAATTAAAGATTTAGCTAGTGCTATAATCTAAGAAGACCTCGATCAAATCAAAACACATTTTAAAATACCATGTATTTTATTTATATTGAACTTATTTTTACCCGACTGCCAAGGACGGGTTATTTATAAGTTTACGTTGACCTCTCGTAGTCGTCGCTAATCGTCGATGGTCATCGTCAGGGAGTCAGGTTCGTAGCTATGATCGATGAATCGGTTTTTGATGATGTGTTTGTAAACAAACGCAGCCTTCCGCGGGGTGCGCGGACGAGCCGGGTCTTCAAAGTCTACAGAATACAAGCCCAATCGTGGTCTGAGGAAAGAAAAAAACTTTATTTTGGCCACTATAAAAATGTTCTTTTCCATAGTTCAGCATGACACTATTTATATTTTAGGGCATGATTTTTAAAAATAATGCAATACTTTATGCCTGGAAACCGGGTTCATATTAAACTGTTTGTAGTAGACTTCGTCGTGAAGCACTTAAAAGTGACGTCAACAAAAACTTACACATATCCTTCCAACCACTCCATGTTGTCCATCAAACTCCACGCCATGAAACCTTTAAGGTTTACTCCGGCGTCCATAGCGTCTAACGCACTTTCTAACGAAGCACGGTAGTAATTGACTCTGTCATCGTCAATCAGGTGGTCTACTGACGACCATCCGTTTTCAGTGATGTAGAACTTTGGGATATTGTATTTCTTGTTTAGGTGAGTTAACGCGTTGTAGATGCTGTCTGGTGCTTGCTGTTGAAACACAACGATCATTAATACATACTATGGTACTTTTAAAAATCTAAATTTGACTGAAATCCAGATTAAACATCAATAAGATCCAATGGCATAAAATTCTCAGATCAACTTATATTATAAACCTGGTTTTAAATGAGATTCTGTATCTGACAGTTTGTTTTTAAGGTTGATAATGCGGTACTCCCTGTATACTTAGTCTGGTCATAAATACTGTTACAATTAAAAATAAACAAAATATTACATCTAAATTTGGAATCTGTAATTTTTATATGATTAAAGTTATAGATAAAGATATTTTTATTTACAAAAACATGTGTGCAAAATATAAACATGGAATGAGATGAAATATATTCTTGATGTTAGTATTATTAATAGGTATCAACATGTCTTACCGATATTCGGCCGTCTTACCGATTGTTCATTAAGTTTTCTCATTTTTGCGCCATTGTACAATATTTTGCGATATTAAAATGGAGTGGGGTGATAAAGAGAACCGAATCGCTGTGATTACATTACATAAAGTAGGTATGGAGCCAAATGCAATTTTTAAAACTCCATACGCTTGGTATTAGTAAAATGTTTGTGTACCGTGCTATTAATAGGTACAATGAGACCTCCTCTGTTTGTGTTAGAAAAAGATCTGGCCGTCCACGTAGTGTTCGTACGAAAAAGGTGGTCAAAGCAGTAAGGGAAAGAATTCTAGAAATCCTGTTTGAAAGCAAAATATATATTATCTCGGTATTTTAAAAGATGGCTTAGGACTTGCAGCCTATAAGAGACGTACTGGTCATTTCTTAACTGATAATTTAAAAAAGAATAGGGTGGTAAAATTAAAACAACTACTGAAACGGTACGCAAAGGGAGGTCACAGAAAAAAAAAGTTTACGGATGAGATTTTTTTTACAATTGAGCAACATTTTAACAAACAAAATGACCGTATTCATGCTCAAAGCTCTAAGGAAGCTTCCCAATTAGTCGACAGAGTGCAACGTAAGCACTATCCGACTTCAGTGAAGGTTTGGGTCATGGACCCCACCAACGGGTAAAGAGTAGAAATGTCATATGATTTGTTCGACAAAATTTTCCGCCATTTTTTAATCTGTATGTGTAGTGTTTTTGTATGGGCTATCGCTGACTAGAGTTGTCATTTCATACTAAATGTAAGTGAAAAATCACTTATTAGTTTCGGAGAAAGATGGTTCGTATTGATCATATGGTTCGTATGGCTGCTCTATAGGGTGGGTATGTGTTCGATGGGTGGGGTATTAGCTATGACGAAGTGACAGCCATACTTTTGTGAAAAAGGTATCAAAATATCGGCACAAGTGTATCAAGATACCATTCTTGAGAAGGTAGTGTAGCCTCTTAACAACACCTTGTTCAATAAATAAGAATGGTCCTTCCAGCAAGACTCGGCGTCGAGTCATAAAGCTCGGTCTACGCAGTCTTGGTTGGAAACGAACGGACTTCATCAGAGCTGAAGACTGGCCGTCGTCTAGTCCCGATCTTAATCCGCTGGATTATGATTTATGGTCAGTTTTACAGAGTACGGTTTGCTCTAAACGCCATGGTATTTTGGAGTCCCTAAAACAATCCGTACGATTGGCAGTGATGAATTTTCCCATGGAAAGAGTGCGTGCTTCTATTGATAACTGGCCTCAACGTTTAAAGGATTGTATTGCAGCCAATGGAGACCACTTCGCATAAGCTTTTTATATTTTAAATTGTTTTATATTTTTGTATTAAACTAACACACTGTAAAAGTAATAAATGTTATTTGCAATAGTCTTTTGTTCAGTTTTTCTTTGTTTCAGTATTTATGGCAAGACTAGGTATATAGTTCTTTTAAAAGTGATATTAGTTTAAACTTAATACATCTACCTGTTCTCTAAGAAAAAGTCTTGACTGATAGACAGACCGACAGCTAACAGGATAAGGGTTTTGTTTTTCCTCATGAGGTCAGCATTATCATACATCCATTAAATCGTAGTCTGAGATGATTCTAATAGTAGCAGTCCGCGGACAACATCTATGCTCGTGTCTATACAACCTAATGCAAAAACGGATTTTACGTTCAGATAACAAAAAAGAATTGAGCGTTGTCAGGTCATGGTAGGTTTTATCAAAGTGTCATGGATGTTATCGAAGTGTCATGGGTGTTATCGAAGTGTCGTTTTATTCGCCATGATGACAGGCTATAGAACCAGGCTTTGTCGTTTGATGTTTGTACCCATATGAAAGGACTAGAACAAATAAATCATTAGTTAAAAATTACATTACATATAACCACGGAGACTGTGAAGCAATCCACTCTGGATCAACATAGATCCCGACACCAGCGTCATCGTACAACGACGGCACTGCATGTACTTCCATGTGTTCTGAAGCTGATACAAGTCGCGCTGAGTAATGATTCACTCCCAAGAAGTCGTAGGTTCCTTTAACAAGAGCTTTCTCTTCCTCTGTGAATGATGGCATCCGAGACCAAGCGTATCCCTGCTCTGCACTTTTAGCAGCAACGCGCTCAGATAACTCTTTCGGGAAACCACCATGTTCAGAAAATATTGGCTCAGCATATAAACCCCACTGAAAGATAAAAAGACGGTTACTTGCAGGTTTTTATTATTACCAAAGGGGTTATTATAATAAACTAGCTGTCACACGTCTAGTTTAAGTTATATTATAAAGTACTCTGTGTTCAAGTTAGACAATCATCTGTCAAACTACATTTAATTGCACTCGGAGTAGCAATCAAAAAAGATATTCAGTTTTTCAGATTTTTCTTTTTTTACAAACCTTGTCATGATAATTACAAACCTTTCGCGTCTTTAATATAGATCAATTCAGAAGCTCTGCCCAACGTATCTTACCTAAGTTTCATCGAGATCGTAAATAGTTGTTGCAAAACAAGTATAGAAGACTAAGTATAATACTCACTTCAGCCTGACGTCTGATTTCAGCTGCAAACTCATCTTCTTCAGAATCTGTCAAAGGTCCCCACCAGTTGACACTAATTACGATGCCACATTCTCCTCTTTGAGTCGGCTTAAAGTCATTGTTGTAAGCGTGGTATGCTTTAGCGTGAGCCATCACAAGAGACTTAGCGCACCAGTAGGTTCCCACAGCAGATGCGTTTAGTAAGGGCGCCTTATTGTCGAAGCCGTACCCTTCGTAGCAGATTTCCCTTGGTTCATTAAACGTCATGAAACTTTTAACTCTATCACCAAACCTGTCGAATACAAGGCGCGCATAGTCCTCGAACCAGTCAGAGAAAAGAGGGTTAATAAAACCGCCGAGTTCTTGCAATTTTTGGGGTAAATCCCAATGGTACAAAGTAGCAAGGGGTTGAATATTGTACTTGAGTAATTCGTCAATCAAATTGTTGTAATACTGGATGCCAGCTTCGTTGATATTGTTGGTAAATCCCTCTGGCAAGATTCTAGACCATGCGATTGAAAAGCGATAGGCGTCGACGCCCAACTCTCTCAACATTTCGACGTCTCGTTTGTATTGGTTGTATGAGTCGCAGGCGATGTCGCCACTACTTCCGTCGAGAACCGCTTCTGGGTTTGTGTGGGTCAGATAATCCCAAATACTTTCACCTTTACCTAAAAAAAGACTATAGTTACAAGAGCTTTTACCAAGATATTTGCAACGTGTATATTTGTAGTAAAATAAATGACAAACCATCGGCATTCCATCCTCCTTCGATTTGGTAGGCCGCTGTGGCGGCGCCGAAAAGAAAGTCATCGGGAAATCGCCTTTGCTGTCGAGGCTCGCCTTGACATCCGACCGCCAATAAACTAAAAAAAAATATAAATAAATATAATCAGAAGTCTCTATGCTATGGCCAAAGTTGATTTCGGCAAAGAGATGGACCAAGGAGATCCCCCCACACAGAACGGAGACAGTCAAATCGGCTATCGTTTGGCTCTAAGGGTGGTTTCTACCAAAGCTCATAGGAGAGATGTGTTTTCATACAAATGACAACCAAAGCAGACTCTGCTCGTGTCCGCTCGGGTAAAAATGAAAATTCCTATGTAATAGTAGCGCTAAACTTAATCAAATCAGCCAAAGCAAATCAAATCAGCAAAGGGTTAGTTAATTCGTTTGCTCTAATGTAGTCCATGTATGCAATATACACGATAATAAATTAATTACTATCGTGTATATTACATAGCGCTACTGTTTTTCACCAATAAATGGAATAATAAAAGATATAAAGGTGTGAACATACCAAAACCATAAGGCCACACCCAGCTTCATTTTAAGTTTGCAGACTGAAACATTTCTGGGATGCAGAACTATTAAATATTGGTAACAAATGCTCGATAAGCCTGATAAACTTAAGATGAGCTATCAATAATATAAAACGAGATATCTTATCTCGTTTACTTACTACCTCATCTCTTGATAAAGATAACGATGGATAATAAATATTGCATAACCATGTTGTTAGGGAGTATTTGCAAGTCAAACTTATTTGTTATACTATATAATAAATATGTAGGTATGATAAATAATCATATTTAGACAGAAAAAGATGTTCATAGTATTTTTTGGAATATAATCAGCACAATACTGTAATCTGCTTTCTGATATAAAGCTACTTTGGCTTTACAGTACACATATATCGGTAAACAGTAATAAAAAAAAATTAATAAGGACGGGTAAAATGTAAGTTAAAGCTGGCCTCGTGCTTAGCATCCTGAACTAAATGAATGTGGTTGTGCCTTGTGGTGATGTGTATATGGAAATACGTTTCTTACTACCTTAATTGTTAAAAAGTAATTAAAAAAATAGTACTACTCGTACTAAACTATTCTAAACTTCTTACATTGATATCAAATGTATCAATTAAACACGCCTCAATGACAATCATGAGGTTGAGATGTGACCAACGTATAGGAACCCAAGATGATAGTATTTTTTACATTCATCCGATTGTAAATACGCAAAAGCGGATATGTTTTTGAATTTCAATTCATATAAATGGATGTAGACAGAGAAAAGATTGAAGGATCCCGTTTCAAAACGTAATAAACTCCTAGGGCAGAAATATCTATCCACTATGAGGTTGTTACCTGTCTCATTCACTCACAGTATTTTCTTGCAATCGCTTACTCGCGCCCTCACATCAAGGATTAGGTTCATTATCATTTCAGCCATAGGACGTCCACTGAATATAGACCTTCCCCAGTGCCTTCCAGATTGACCGGTTGGATGCGGCCTGCACCCAGCGGCTTCGGTTAGGCGGGGCAAACACGCGAATATACAGTGCAGTTTTGCTGTCTGTAAATTACATTACACTGTCCATGCAAACATGAATAGGAGTCATGTGATAGACTCTCGCATCGAATTCGAAAAGTCGTATTTGTGTGGGATTCTTCTGTACTAGTCTATTGGATATTCTGTGCAGGTGAAGAAAAAATATTTTCTTGTAACAGGTCATGAACAGCGAGCTCCAAGCGGTCCACGATGCATACCGGAAACTAGCTGGGCCAAATGCAAAGCCAGAAGTACTGTTCTTGCTTGTGCAGAAACGTCATCACACCAGGTATACTGTCAACTTTTAAAATTACGAAAAAGGCTCAATACTGTCACATACTGTCTGCCTTTTTTAAAAAAACGTAATTTCTTTCGGTTTAAATTCATCAGGGTTTCAGGACAATTAAGCATGCTAATATTGTTAAGTACATGAAATATGTATTATGAATTTTAGGGCTGAGTTATAGTTTCTTGATTGTTTTTGTTGCAGATTGTTCCTGCCAAATAGTCCTATGAACGTGGACCCTGGGACAGTGGTCGACAAGGACATTGTACATGCCAGCGAGCTGGACTTTTATTTGGTAATATAAATAAGTTTTAAAGAAATATAGCCATTACTATCATTAAATACTTTATTTTTATTAATTGGACAACCCTACCAAACCCAAAATCAAATCAAGTTTTCAGACACATACTGAGCATACCTACATCGAATCGTGTTTTTATCTAATCAAAAGCGTTACAAAAGTCAAAACTTCGCTGCGCCTCGAAGCGTGACGAATTATGTAAATGGTTCATCGACTTTGACAAGAGAGGGCAACGTGACACAATCTTATCTCACACTTTTACTATCTAATAGGGAATATGCACGAACATAATATATTGTTTTTATTATGTTCATAAGAAATTATAGTGGTAATAGTGAAAACAAAATTGATTTTAGGTAAAAAAAAACGTATTACATTAATTATTAATGTTTCTTTCTAAAACAGTTTTTCCTATAAAAAATGTATGGCGGACGTGTACTGTGACGTAACAGTACATGTCGGATCTCCTTGTCAACACGTGACTTTATTAATATTTTTCGAAAATTGTTTAAGTTTTATTAATTTTAATTAAGTATTGGTTATTTTAAGACCAAATAAAAATATAATATCATATATTCAGGTGTCTCATCACGCCATAAAAGGCACAGCGCGTCCGACGCGCTACCACGCCGTGTGCAACGACGGCCGCATCCCGCACGACGAAGTGGAACAGCTGACGTTCTACTTGTGCCATCTTTACTCGCGATGCATGCGCTCCGTGTCCTACCCCACGCCTACGTACTACGCTCACCTCGCGTGTCTGAGGGCCAGGTCGCTCACACAGTAAGTGTCACCTATACTGCATAATGCTTTTTTTTTCCGTTCAGTATCAAATAAGTGAATCAACTTTTTAAAATGAAATTATTACTTAATCAATCGAAGTATGCGCCGTTGTTATCGATACACTTCCGCTATTTTATAGGTAGATCATTGATCCCTTTGGAAAAAAAATCCTGGGAGTGAGAGTCTATGAACTGTTTGAAGGCGGTTTTGACTGCCACATCAGATTTGTTTTTTTTTTCCTTGTAAAAAAATTATTACTAGGAACTCCGAATTACTCTCCGTTGTAGTACCACAGTGTAATTGTCCTTATGCTGGCATTTCACATGGCGGTAGGCATTTGCATTGGCGTATTCGTCTAGTTTGACAAAGCTTTGACACATAGGCAAATATCGAGCGAAGCGAGCGCGAAGTGTTTTCGAGATATTAGGCCATTTCTACACTAGAGGGCATACCAACGACTATGGCATTGGCGACTGCGACTGCAAAGAGGATTCTTGGGTGGGCGTCGCACACCCTTGATCCCCCTAGCAACGCCGATTTACATACATCATCATCGCCCTTAATATCGTTTTACACAGATATTGAGTAGGTTCAAGGTACGTAAATGGACAAAATTACACATTATACATGAGAGGTTAAAATGGTACGTCAAATGTGTAAAATGTACGCTAATGGCAACCCTGGTCATAGCAAATGTTTGTTATGTTGGCTTAATAATGTCAATTTTGCCAATTTATGCCAATTTGGCAAATGTGTGTGTCTTACACGTGGATGACATTTGACAAAGTAGATAAACGTTCGTATACCTATCGCCACGTGAAGTGCCAGATTACAGTAGTGATAGTAAAACATGACAGGAGTAATCGTGTGGTAACGTGTGCGAGGCTGTGTGGACGAGTTCAGTTTTATTGAAACTAACTTCCCAAATTTGACAGTTAACTTCAATCCCTTACAGTTCCCCGAATTGATCAGATTAAAAAAGAAACCTATTTAATTCAATTTAAATATAATTTAGCCGTTCTCTGGTACTGCGCTTAGCAATGAAAAACATAAAAAAAAAATTTTAAAGATATTACCCAACACTTACGGTGTGTTTTTTTTCATCTGCTTTTGCGCAATCAAAGGTGTTTTTCTAATGAATGGTTATTTACAACGTGGCCTTTAGTCATTTAGTATAAAATACTTGCACCATTGTCATTTTATTTATAATATCTAATCTTAAATTTCAAATTTACAGCGGTGAAAAATTCGACAACAAAGAACTGGAACGTTGCCCTAAGCGTCTGCGCGTAATGGACAAGATTTTGCAGTTCAGCCGAATGTTCTTTGTTTAATAAGTTACGATTATAGTCAGTAGTTCTAAATATAAAAAATCATAAAAAAAAACCAAAAAAAAACAAAAAAAAAAAACAAAAAGAAAAAAAAAATTTGAATGTAGATATTTTTCTATGCTGTCTCTTATAAAAAATGTAAAAAAAAAAAGTGTTTGTCTACGTTTCATCATAATCGAAACTACGATATTTAACGTGATCATTTAACTTTACTGTAGAATAACTAGATTTTTGTCATATTTAATTTCACAAGGAACTGACAACAACAGTTGTAGTTTTACGAATCCCGTACTACCTACATAAATAATATTATGCACTTACATGTTATTTTAACCACCTACATAAATAATATTATGCACTTACATGTTATTTTAACCATTATTTTTGGGTGATCGCATTAAGTTAGTTGACGGTAAGCGTATTTCATTTAACTGTTTCTTGGATTTTATCTAAAAAAATGCAGGAACGGTATAGAATTTAGTTTTAAAACAAGTTTATTTTTCTGTGTTTCAAATTGTCAGTCTAATCGCCATTATCTTGTCCCGTCTGCGTCCCTTATGTATTCTGTTATTATGTACTAGAACTGATATTTTAAAGAAAGATTTTGAGGTATAATTATGAGTAACGTCACTAACGTTACCAAGGCGGACATATTTTGACACAATCTGGTCCAGTAAAGCGTAACACACACAGAGAGCGTGCGCGGGACGGCGACGGGTCACGACGGGTGTACGACGGGTCTACGACGGGTCTATTAATATAGGTTTAAATGGGTGCCCACAGACAGCGAGCGTGCGCGGAACGGCAGCGGGTCGTGCGCGGAACGGGTGCCGCGCGGCCCTTCCGCCGTCACAGATAGGCGGCGGGCGGGCGGGCCGTGCGCAGGTGCAGCATTCGTTACATTCGTCGTGATACACGCATTCAGACCAAATCATTCACACAGAGAACATGCGCGAGTCGTGCGCGGAATGGGTGCCGCGCGTATACTACGACTGTTGTGTTATTTTACAAAATATTATTATCATTTCGCTAGGTATGGATTTGAATAAATATAATATTAAATATGTAAGGAAATAAAATGTTTGTATTAACTAGATAATAATCTATGTGACTAGACTCAAGGTTGCTGTACTACGGTCACCCATCCATTTAGTGTCCACACTTGAGGTTGCTTAACCACGGTCACCCATCCACTTAATGTCCAAACTTGAAGTTGCTTAACCACGGTCACTCATCCATTTAGTGGCCAAACTTGAGGTTGCTTATCTACGGTCACCCATCCATTTAGTATCCAAATTTGAGGTTGCTTAACCCTCGGTCACCCATCCATTTATTGACCAAACTTGAGGTTGCTTAACTCTCGGTCACCCATCTATTTCATGTCCAAAGTTGAGGTTGCTTAACCACGGTCACCCATTCATTTGTGTCCAATCTTATGGTTGCTTAACTACGGTCACCCATTCATTTGGGGACTATATTTGAGGCTGCTTAGCCACAGTCACCCATCCATTTTGGGACTATATTTGAGGCTGCTTAGCCACGGTCACCCATCCATTTAGTGTCCAAGCTTGAGTTTGCTTAACCACGGTCACCCATCCATTTAGTGGCCAAACTTGAGGTTGCTTAACCACGGTCACCAATCCATTTATTGACCAAATTTGAGGTTGCTTAACCCTTGGTCACCCATCCATTTTGTGTCCAAACTCGAGGTTACTTAACCACGGTAACCCATCCATTTTGGGATCAAATTTGACACGGTCACCCATCCATTTTGTGACCGAACTTGAGGCTGCTTAACAATCGTCACCCAAAATATCAATGTCATAAAAATTGACCGTGGTTAAAGAACCTTAAGTATGGTCACTAAATGGATGGGAGTGATGGGACCGTGGTTAAGCAACTTGAAGTTTGGCCGCTAATTGAATGGGTGACCGTGGCAAATCAACATTTAGTGACTAAATGTAAAAGTGATCGTGGTAAAGAAGCTTCATATTTTATATGCGTTATTGACCATAGCACAAACCCGAGCCGCGCCTTCGAATCGCTCCAAAACCGCCGCCGAGTCGCTCCGCGCACGACCCGTTCTCTGTGTGAAGACGACGAGCCGCGCCGGCGCAACTCACGTCCGAGAAACGACCTGCTCACGCCTTCTGTGTGTGTGTTACGCTTGATAAGGATAATAATTTTAGTTATATTAGCCCCCTTAGCATGACCACCAAAACAATTATGTTAAGCGATTTATCGACACCAACTGTTATTGTTTTAAAATATGATAGATATAGCCGCCATGGTGAATTTTTTATCGCAAAAGCGATCATAACATGTGATGTCATCGGCACAGCGATACAACATGGTGACTATGCCATCACGATTTGACAGTTGGTGTCGATAAATCACGTTATTATATCGTGTTCTGGTGGTCATGCTAGGGGGGCTGATATAATAATGTCAGCCGGCGTTTTCGTGCATTTAAATACGAATGGTGTTAGACCCATTTTAAAATACATGTCTACAAGCACATTCATAAGGTGAATATTTTTAATAACATATTGATTTACTTATTGTTTGAAAAAGGATAACCAGGGTAAAGAAAAGATAAGGAAAGTAGTAGTTGCGATTATTTAAATTCAATCATCATAAAAATAAATGACCTATTTTAACTTATCGCGATTGTGTTAATTAAACTCTCACAGCGTTGTAATTTAGCTGTGTCAATGTATTATTCATTGTACACGTTGCTTTGCTTTACTCAATTGTTCGAAATAATATTTTTATCTATTCCGCAATTTATTTTTTAGATTAGTTAAGAATAATTTTGACAGAATATACATTACCGCACTATTTTTGGCTAACCATGTTTTAGCACACAGAATATTCGTCAGTTTTTTATTTGTACAATGTTACTATTTCTTTACTCGGGTACACGGTACAGTACACCGCATTACCTTAAGCGTCTACATAACGTGACAGTTAGCGTCTGCCATACAAAATTATAACTCAAAAGCTCGACTGTTTTTTGACTATTGTTTAACTCCAACAAGTTAATTTGTAGTAAACTAAAGCGCTATTTTTTATTATTTACTAGTTGTCTCGGGACCTTCGTACAGTTCCGTTCATAAAATTTTTTTTTTCGTCTATTTTTCCTTGTTTTTTATAGTTGTTCTGCTATTTGGAACGGAGACAAATTCAACAAATCAAAGATCATAAAAATCGGTTCCGCCGTTCTTGACTTATAAATGGTGTAACTTACCCGACTTTGTTTTATAATATAGAAGATAAAATATTTGAGTATTATTTGTTTGTACCGCCTAAATATAGATCTGACTAATATCTAGTCCCGAGTAAGACGCCATCTGCTTCGTTTTAGGCCTGTTATTACAAATCAAAGGAGACGTGAAAACTGTTCTGTCCGCGTACCTAGTAGATCTCAAGATTTCTACGTCCACCTAGTTTTAAAGTGAAAAGTAACGAACATTATACGTAACCGGCACTGCGCGCTTGGCGGTTTCGCGAGTCACCTGGAGGAGTGCGACCGATCCTATGTATATTTCGCAGCCAACTGTTTAAAATAGCCGTTCAATTGCACGGCTAGCCCTTCCATGGAACAACGTCATTCAACCATACGCCTAAATGTCAAATAGCAGAATGGCTAAACACATCGATCAACGACACAGCTAGCTGGTTAAATGAAAATAAATTTTAATTCACTTGAAATGCTAGTAGGTAACTCCAATAATTGTATTTACAAATAACATTGGGAACTTGTTTTGGTTATTTTTTTTCACCACAAAACAAACTCGCAACGATCAATAAACTCCTGTTGCCACCATCTTGTAAACAAAACGAAGCAGCGCCGCGGTGGCGGTGAAATAAACTAATTCAATGTTAAGCTTGCTTATAAGTCAGCTGTGACGTTGAATGTTTTAAATGTCATAATGATTCAATTATAAAACTAGGCGTGTGGTTAAATGGCGTTGTTCACTGAATTGGCTTGCCGTGCAATTAAATGGCTATTTTAACCAGTCGACTGCGACATATACAGGATGTAGATTTAGTCAATCCCAATACTAAAAAAGGCGAATGTTAATACTAATACCTTTTATTTCTGGATCAAAGTAGAAATCCTGAAATAAAAAAACAGACGCTCAATACAATATCGTCAAGGTTAAGAGTTAGTGTGTATGGAGCACCTGTTTTTTTTTTCACGTTTTCGATGTTTACCTCATAGTAAAAGTTGTTTGTATTAATAAACACATTCACTTCCTTTTATATTAAAACTGACTTCCTTTTATATTGAAATCTACATCTTGTATGTTCGTACGTTACTTTTATCTTGGCGACTCGCTTAGACGCCTAGTGCTAAGCGAAGCATCAATCAGGGCAGCCGCGGCCTTAATAATTAATAACGTTTTTATAAAAAATACTTGCCTATTTTGACAGGCAACCCGGAAAAAAACGTAGGCATTTCTAGATTTATTATCATGTTTATGAAAAGCATCAAGATTTAAAAACAGATGGACGTAAAAATCTTTTAGATTGATCTTATAATTTTAGACGAAATGCGCCATGGCATAACGTTGTGGAAGGCCTGAAAAAACATACGTAATTGACAATTTTGCATGTTTACTTACTCCAGCTGTATATCGATGTATAGTCTAATCAGGATATTAAGTTTTATACGTTCTCTCTCTCGCAAAAAGGCAAATCAAAATTTTTTAAAGACTGACTAGGATCTTGCCAAACGCGTAACACAGTATATTCTTTCTAAATTATTATTCTCAGAGGTACAGAATGTCTATCTTTAAAAAACTGTTTTCTTATAGGTATAAGCTAAACCATTATAGCTAGTTGTTTAGTTTTATTATATAACTTGGGTTTTAGGAAATAACATTGATTGCATCTATTTTAAATTTAAAGTACTACAAAACTGTATGAAAAATATTGTCAAAAGTAAATATTACATTTTACGAATAATATATTGTAACCAAAATAATTATGATTAATAAAACATACACTCTGAGAAAATAGTATTGTTTTATTCTTTAAGTAGCCTATTTATTGAAAGCAGGTAGGTAGATATTACTACGTAGTTATTCAGGTATTAAGGTGAATATCCATAAAAGTTTTCATAATCCCCATATTTGGTATACAAGGTCTAACAAAATCAACTGCGTTCCTTTAAAGGGGGGTGTCTATACATCACACTGAATGCGATGACAAAAAATAAGGTATTGTTTTATAGTCATTTTTAAAAGTTATGTTTTCTAACAAAATAAATAAATTAAAACGCAGTCAAAAATGAAACACTCTGTATCTTTTCTTACTCATGCAAACTGTAGTTCACAGATGGTGTGTACGTACACAGCGCACACCAGCATTTTATTACCAAAGATCGTTGTGTGCATCACCCTTGTCAAACCAGCTGATCTGCGATTGGTCGAGTGGCACAGCTAGGCTTTTTCGACCAATCACAGATCAATTGCAACGAAGAATAGCTTCATACACACATGTTAGTACACTAGTGTGTGTAGAATGCACTTTCATGATAATAATGTTTTCGATAACAAACAAAACAAACAATGTCAACTAAATTAATAACCAACATCGTTTTTTTGTTACTTCAAGGCTCTAAGGAAAGATAATTTCTATGTTTTATGAGTTAGATTAAATCTTAGTTGTAGGAACTAGGTAGGTATTTACTTACTTTCTTGTAATTGTTGTTGTACGTAATTCGTTATTTACCTCTCGAAGCTCTTTAGAATCACTCCTAGCAGAATGGCAAGGTGGATAGAAATAAAGGAAAATAAAGCGGTTTTAAAACATTTATTAATTTAATTCTGACTCTGACTGACTCTATCACACTTTCACAGGCTTTGGACTAACAAGTAGGTTAGCGTAGTAAATAATTTATCTGCCGGGTAAATAATTTATCTGCCGGGTAAATAATTTATCTGACTAACAAAAAAATTAAACAAACAAATCAATCAAGTAGGTACCACTTACTCTCAATCTACGCTTACTTGGCGTGTTTAAGTTCATTAAGAGGTTTACAATCTTTACAACAAATTACATTGATCATAATCACATTACAAAAAAACATTGCACAGCAATGCGACGTGCACTTTTACGCGAAATAACAGTCTCTGTCACTTTTTATGTTTTAAAGCGTTCACACGGTTTGCAATAAAATTCGCTGTCGTAGTTGTGTCGCACTTTCAATATTATAATCACCTTCACAATACACTAAGTCCTACACTCAGCCCCACACATGGAAGCCCAAATGTTCAGGCTACTGCTACATCTAGTCTGAAAATGATCGGGCTGAACTAGGTGGGGGTTCTGTTCAGCCCAATAGTAGGCGCCGCGGCGTAGAGGTTAAACATCCAACCACTGGTGAAGCTTCTCTCGTCCGTCCAGAGAATGTTGCAGCTTCTGCGACTTCTGCAAAACTGGACTCGTAGTGTGAAGTCATGCGGCTTCAGCTCTTGAACTAGTGTAAAATGATACAGGCGCCTGCCCCTCGTCTTGCGTCTCGCCGCAGAATTCGCAATAATGACGCCTGCGCCCATGAGCGTTTGGCGAAGACGGACGCTGCATCAGTCGCGCTTGCCATTGGGTTGCCGATCAAAAATCTGCATCACACTGTCTTCTCATTGAACAGGCTGGCGTGGCCTTCCCTGGTCCCCGACGGGCATAAACAATCTCACCCCATTCCCTGAACCGCTCACGAAAACGCCCTTAATATCAGCGTAAAGGCGCGCTGCTTTAGCACAAATTAAAGTTGCGATCCTGGTAGCACATAACCCTGGACTGACACCGTTGCGCCGTCGCACACGCACGCCGCACGGAAGCGAATTAGAGACTGCGCGGCGCGGGCGCTCGGGCGGTCGTCCTGCAAAAGCCGAAAAGGCTCAAGCTAGGGATGCGCCTAAGATCCATGTGGCGGGTAGGGAGCGGACCACTGAGTGCCATGAATGCGGTGCCGCGGAGGACACAGCTGATCACACCCTCCGGGAGTGCTCAGCATGGGTCCAGCAGCGCCGCGCTCTGACCTCAGTGGTCGGAGGGGACCTCTCGCTTCCCAGTATGGTAAGAGCCATGCTGAGCAGCGAGGTGGCTTGGGGGGCAGTGGCCTCCTTTTGCGAGGACGTGATGTCGCAAAAGGAGGCCGCGGAGCGGGTCAGGGAGGAAGACCCTCACGCTGACCCGATCCGCAGACGAAGAGGGGGGAGGAGGAGACGGCGCTACGCTGATCTTAACTTCCCCTCTCTAGCGGGCTAGTGAGCACGGGGCGGGGGCCCCGAACTCACATTGCACAGCCTGCGAGCGGGGGGTGATCCGCGTGTACAGGATCACCCAAACCCTATGCCTGAGGCCCGGCATAGTAGCCGTACGTGGGCGATGCATGGATAGCTCTCCAGAACACGGGTGCCCATGCGTCGCCTTCATACGTTAGTGTGGTACACCGCAGGTTTTTTAGTTGGTGTTCTCGTTTACGAGGAAGTCCAACATAACCTATCGCTGCCCCCGCGGCGGTAGGTATGCGATGCATTTTTCCTGCGATACAAAAAAAAAAAAAAAAAGGGATGCGCCTAAGATGGGATCATAATTTAAAGGATACTAAAAACTAAAACATACCGGATAACTGATCGTGAATTGGGAACTGACACCTCGCATTTAATTAAGTATTATGGCGAGGTAACCTACTACTTAAACGAAATCGTGAGTGCGACACAAGTTTTTTTTGTACCTTAGCTTTCAACTCGCCAATCTAGTTAAGTGTCTGTGTAACTCTTGTTTTTAGAGTAAAATTATTTTGTCCAAACCGGTAATAAATGTTCTAAAGTGTCAGTTTAAGACAGACAAAGACTGATAAAACATACAACGACTGAATTTAAAAAGTCACTAAGAATAATTTTTAACGAACTAACTAGGCCATAGCATTTAAACTCGGACATATCGTACTTTATCTAGCAGTTATTTCTTAACTGACAGTCGCAAAATTACCAAAATGTATTTTTAAAATGCTTATTCACATAACTACTTACTTGAGTTACTGTAAGTGGCAAAAAGGAAACAACTTCGAGAGAAATCAAAACACAAATAACATGTTTTACTTACTTAATATGAAATATGCGCTGATAAGACTATTTTTCGAAACTCATAAACTCACTTGTTATCGTCTCAATAACTTAGTTAAAATCAAATAAAATCAAATTTTAGTTTAAACAAAAATAAAATCTTAATTAGTAATGTAATGAATGAATGATCTGATCTCGTAAAAAACTATGAGCCTAGAAATCAGAACAAATGTGGCACATCCCTATCAATCCGCATGCACACTTTGATTTACCCCGACACGTGCCCGACACCGGCCTTTCGGCTCGAGCGGCATAGTCTGCAGTTTGCGAGTACGGTAGGGCTTCCACGTTAAATAAATATCTAGGACTAGGATTACGATTTTACACGAATGTTTGAGTAGGTTTATTAAAACAATCCATATCATTTTTTATTTAATTATTTTTAGCAAAACAATTATAATCGTGTTTAATTGAACCAAATATCACATTTTAATACTTTTCTTATTGTAATATTGCGACCGGTTAAGAGTTAAATTCTAGGTAACTTTAAAAGCATTTTTTGAAATGAGTTTGTCCCGTGGTTTGTCAAGTTAATATCAACTTTTACGGTGTCGATTTCATTATCTAGACGACTAGTCAAGAATTAATTACAAAATAGCAAAACCTTTTTATTCCAATAATTTTCCTTATAAACAATAGTAATATCTCAAATGTTGAAACTTAAATAATAAGTAAAATGTATTTCAGTTCCTAAAATAGCAAAATGTTTTATTTCCTTACGAATACCTACGATCTTATCTTAACTAAACAAAATGCTTGTCACCCTATCCAAGATACCGACAAACACGGCGGGGTACTTTTGTCGGGGCCACCTTTGAAACTTGGTCTTGCTAACTCCAAAATAATTTTACCCCCAAAATTAATTAAAAAATAAAGTAGAATTAAAGAAGGCGAGAAATTAGACTTTAATGAAACTGAAAATATCAGTTTAAACAACTCGATTGTAGTTTTATTTGTAAAATTTAATTTAATAGCACATTACACGACGAGTTTACAGCCGTGGTGGGAAGTTGGGAACGGTTAGACGTAACGTCGTACAGACATTTTTATTGAAGCTGAATAGACGAGAGCATTGATCGAAATTGTCGTTGTCTCCGCGGTATCTTCGTTCTTTCAAAATGATATGTGAATACGGCCTTGGTTACTACGAAAACTAGTGAGTCGTTGAAGTTTTGTTACGTAAATTAGGTCACAACAACACAGTCACACTCTCCGGTCAGTTCGCGAACAACGCACTCTGCGGTCAGCTGTTCGTAGTATCTTGATCGATTATGAAGTACCGCCAACTTTTGATTCTCTCGATGTCGGTTCGGTTACGTGACCGCAAAAAGCAACAACCAATTAAAACCCCTAATTCGTAATTCTCTAATTGCGAAACACATAATTCTACTCCAATCCGTAGTGAAAAAAGTCCTTATAAAAGAAAACCCACAAACTTTATTTTACCCTAAAATCAGGGTAATTCTTTCATGTTGGTATTTCTGAGTACCGCCGGTAGTACTATTAGGTATTCTGTGGCACCGCGCTGTTATCTTGAGTGTGTGCATGTGTGGGTCACGTTTGCTTGTGTGCGTGCGTAGTGTGTCAATGTAGTAGTAAACAGCTGTAAAGGGTGTAGATTTTCGTAGTTACGGAATGAGATTGTTAAGATCAATATCTCCGTAACTAGCCTGAATTTTTGGCTCAAATTTGGTGAGCCTGCTCAGCTCGATGTACAGATACCCCCATTAAAAGGAATGTAGTTGATTTTGTTAGACCTTATAGATGACGTGTTCATAGTATTTAATATCAACTCGCTCGGAAGAAAAACACAAATGACTTTCCAAATTCTATGATTAAGTACAGTGTTTACTTGAAGGCCTGCGCAGACGAGGGACTTTTGTTCGTAGAGTACGAAAATCCCTGAATCGTGAAAAAAATGTCCGCCGAGAACTTGCCACGGACTCAACGCACACGGTGTGCGATCATAATATATGTTGCCCGGTCATCGTGCGGGCGAGCGTCACTCTCGAGCGCGCAACGCAGACTAAAGTTTGCTGTGTGTGTGTGAAAAAAGTTCCATTTTTTTCGGGTACTCCCACGTACTTTTGTCCAGTCCGATCTCTTGGAGTCGTCGGTTATTCGGGGGACTTTTTGTACGCGGTAGTTTTAATCCCTCGTGTGCGGTACTCGATGCAATTGAAAGCGATCTATGTATTTTGGCGGACAAAAAAGACCGCGGACAAAAGTCCCTCGTCTGCGCAGGCCTTAAATGTAAAAAAAAATCGTAAGAGTGCTTTCCCCTTTCATTTTAATTGGACATCCTGTACTATCAGGTAGGCGGTCTCCCAGTGAACGTTTGGTCGAAAAAATTACTAACCTAACCTATATTTTCGACCAAACGTTTACTCGGTCAAATGTATAATCGATCAACTAAACAATGGCCAGAAGTTTTATCGGTCTTGTGCACAACAGTCTAATGAATTTCGGCATCCAATGGTAAAACCGCTTATCGTTGTGTGCGTGTGGCGTGCGTGGTGGGTGGGCGCAAGTGCAGCCTATCATTTTGCCAGTATGAGATTGAGACTGTCCTATAATGCTTCCATAGCGCCTTGACATCGTCGGTGCATTATAATTACCCAATATCTACGTGAGGCCGCACGAAAAACCCGTTGCATGCGAATAATTACAATGCAACTTGTCGTTTTAGAATTTGTAAACCTACTTACGAAGGTTGCCGTCCACTGGCCAGTGAAGATGAGCAATACAATCACAGTTCAGGTTGGTACAGTAGTTCGAGTCTCTAACGTTATGGAAGATAAATTAACTGCCTTCTAGAAGGTCAGTCGTAAAACTGATAAACTCAGCTCCGCTTTAATTTCGGCCTAAACGGTCTGTCTGGATTAGTAAGGGCATTAAATTTTCTCAAAGCCCTTAGTGCACGAGTCCGACTCGCACTTGGCCGACTTTTTTTTTACACTAGGGGCTTGTTCTTGATCACAATATATCCCAAGGTGGTAAGGGTGAAACTACTACATACTATGCAGTGTAATGATTTCCAATTATTGTCACGTAAGTTGGATCTTTGCAAATATTGCGCTTGTTTATTCATTAGTTACCTACTTATTTCATTTTTTAGGACGGTAGGTAAATTAAGATAGTCATGATTGTTCTAGCTTCGTGGTAACAGTTAATACAATACTGTATTTCAATTTATAATTTGTTGTTCGAGTAAATGATTCTTCTTCGTATTTATTGGTAACTAATATAACTACAGAAACTAATAAGAACCAACTTCGAAAAACCCGCAAAAAGTACTTCTTACTTATTATAATATTAGGGTTCACTGACAAAAAACCGTCTTTCTTTCCTCAAGGCTACAGGTGGTGTAGCCCTGTTTAAAAAAACCGGCCAAGTGCGAGTCGGACTCGCGCACCGAGGGTTCCGTACAAATCTAGGTACATATATTAGTAAAAGTTCACACATCACGACAATCAAGTCATAGCTATGGTATTTTTATTGCAAAATGAAATCCTTAACATTACAAAAAGTAAATTGCGGTTTACGATTTATGACGTACTAAAAAAAACTACTTACTAGATCTCGTTCAAACCAATTTTCGGTGGAAGTTTGCATGGTAATGTAAAGACAACGCCGGGTCAACCTACCCAAAAAGTTAAAGGTCATCGATTTTAAACTTTAAGTCCGAGATGTAGAGATCAATAACAATTGAGAAAATTTGATGTTTTGTGGTAGGTTTGTGTGGTAGGTTAGTGGTAGGTTAAAATTTGATGCTATTGTCTGTACATCATATTTTTTAGTTTTATCATTCTCTTATTTTAGAAGTTACCGGGGGGGGGTCACATTTTACCACTTTGGAAGTGTCTCTAGAAAATATATTAGAAACCTCAATATCATTTACCTATGGGTTTGGGTTTGATGAAACAAAAGTTGTTTTTTTATTTTTGTGTGAAAATCTTAATGCGGTTCACATAATACATCTAGGTACTTACCAAGTTTCAGAGTTAGTTTCGGAGGTAGTTTCGGAAAAAAGTGGCTGTGACGTACGGACGGACAGATAGACCGTCATGACGAATCCATAAGGGTTTTTTGCCATTTGGCTACGGAACCCTAAAAAAGAGGACCCTTCTACTCTCTTCTTTTTAAAAGGGGAGAGACTAGAGCCTGACTGGGCGTGCCCTTTTATAGCGGCACTTGTTTCTTCGATGGTCACTTTTTTACGGTTTGACCAGCTTGATCGTCGAAACATCAAGGAAAACAATTGAATACCGAATTAACAAGTGCGCGCTGCATGCTCGTGCGTGAACACGTTCACGTTGTTCATTTCAAAATATTATCTGTAACGACTTAGGCCCACTTGCGCATCTTAGGATTACTCCACTAGTCAACATATCTGTTAGGTTGTATGGCAGAGAAATATATGTTTGTACTAAACTAATTCAGTGGTGCGCAAGTGGATCTTAGAAAAACGTTTCGAGTCGAAATTTTTCACAAATTAATAAATAAATCTCGAATTTATACATTTGAATCAAATTCAAATGTTAGCTTATTAGTAGGTACCTATATTAAGGTTTGAAGTCCTAATTTATTTGTCAACCTTCTTCTAGGGGGTGATGCTACTGCTTAAATAAAACAACTTTTTCTATGGGACACCGCCGATTTTTTAAATATAAGATGTGATTTTTAACTGTACTTAGCTAAATTTAAGAAAGCGAATGTGTTCACCAGTACAACTAACTTTTACTATAGGGTCAACATATAAATTGCATTTTTTTTTGTTTCAACAAGTTTCTCTATGGGAGCAACTTCAAAATCGAAAATAAGTGATAGTACGCGCTACCTCGATGATTATGTAAAGAGTATTAAAAAAAACAATTTCGATGTTGCTCCCATAGCAAAAGTGGTTGTGTATGAGCAGCTGATTACGTGATTTTAAGGAGTGTCCTTATCTTTTGGACACTGTATAATTTTCAACGTCGATTAACGAATCACAATGTAAAAGGCAAAGGCCTCTTACTATCAAATCGAGTGATATCAGGGGTAACTTTGGGGGTAACTAACCAAGGTATTTTACTACTTGGCCCTAGTGCAAACCGTTACTTTACTTCAACATGTCAAGTTGCAAACTGATTAAATTATTAACGAAGTAATTGATACATATTTAATTATTGGTTGGTTGGTAACTAAGTAATTGATACATATTTCATTAGTTCTGACTGTGAGGTCGAGAACTGAACTCACTGCCCACTCAGTTCCGATAAGAAGTCGGAAGTAACCACAAGGCTACCGATCCTTCCTTCCGCTATTAGTATTATCTTATACTTATTAAAATATGTTTTACAATTGCCATTTAAATATTTATAGACATTATAGCAAGTGGTAAATTTATCACCGCTTATTAAGTATCACTATATCACGTGGTATCATGTGATACAAATAAATCTGTATGTCTGTCCACGGGTAAGCTCAAAGACTTAGATACTCTTAGTACCGACTCATTTTCACAATCATCATTTCAGCCATAGGACGTCCACTGCTGTGAACATAGGCCTCCCCCAGTGACTTCCAGATTAGCCAGTAAAAAGCGGCCTGCATCCAGCGGCTTCTAGCAACGTTTACCAGGTTGTCCACCTTATGGGTGGACGTACTACTCTGCACTTACGGGACTTGGTCTCCATTCCAGAACCGTTCTGCCCCATCGGTCATCAGTTCTACGTGCTAGTGCCCCGCCAATTGCCACTTCAGCATGCTTCCGTTGGGCTATGTCAGCGACATTTGTTCGTTTACGGATCTCCTCATTTCTGATTCGATCTCGCAAAGAAACACCGGGCATAGCTCTTTTCGTAGCACGCTGTGCGACCTTGAGTTTTCTTATGAGGCCACGGTTCAGTTCCATATGTCATCATTGGTAACACACTGGTTGTAGACTTTCGTCTTTAGGCACTGAGGTATTTTGGTACCTATCTCTTAGTACCTACTAGAAATTACTGTATAACCACGCGAAATTACGGCTTACATAATAAATCATGACGACAAAGGGGTAAAATAAAATCTTTTGCGACATCTATCTCGCCACATACGAACTAAACTGACGTATCCTACATCGCGATATTAAAGTTATCGGAGCGATTGATTGAATTGAATATATACAAGAACCCGACAAACAACCGTCGGGCAGTTGCCCACCAGACACAATACCCGTCTGGTCGGAGGATCCTCCCTTTTCGGTGGGGAATGAGGAGCTTGACACCCGGTTCCTCTCACACCCCCCCCCACTTTAAAAAAAATTAAGGGTAGGTCCCCTACAGTACAGTGGTGATGTTGGTGGGATCGATCATTTTCCGATTGCGGGATCTATTTGCTTAATATTTAAGCTTTAAAGTGCAAATTTTTGTTACAGTCAATTAGTGCCTCTACCAGCTATATAGTTTCTTTAAGAAATGTGAGTAAAATCACGACAGTAATTAGTATCTATTAATTTAAAGCCAAGTTATAATATGGAAAAATATCACAGTTATTGGTACCTAAGGAAGGCTTTACAAGTTACTAACAAGGTAGGTATACTATGAAAATAATATTACATAAATTAAGTTGTTAATTATGAAAAACTGCATTTTGTGATGGGTACTAACGGATTACGGAACCCTGAATTGCGCTTGACCCGCCACGCACTTGGCCGGTTTTTTAGGACTGTTGTTGCTGCATCATTAATACTTGTCACTTCTACTGGCATAAAAACAACATAATGCATATCACATTATATTTTACATTTTGTTTTTATATTTTACATTATTCAGGGTTCAGATCCTGCTTAATATATTTTGTATCTACAATAGATGCAGAATAGAATCTTAGCTTATCTACATTATTTAGTACCTACATCTACTTACCGACTTAGGTTTAACGGACAGGTCTTTAATACAGGGTTACATTGCAAAGGGGTGCCAAATTTTTAGGAGTGGCTCAGAATCAGTAATTATCGAACTATGCAAAGAACAAAAAATTTTTTCGCATTCAATTACTCCTATCCGGTGTTAAAAATCGTAATGTGCATCTGCATTGAGTGTTCTTATTTTCAACTAAACGTTGAAAAAAAGAACACCCAATGCAGATGCACATAAATCGTACGCGTGGATAATTTAACTCATTCATGATAAAAATGCACCCTAGATCTTATTTTTTAAATTTGGCACCACTCTGCAATGTAACCCTGTATATTATTACCCTGTAATTTAATTAGTGCCTTCGATAGTATATGTCTTAATACCGTCTCTAATATTATGGGTAGGTTCTTAAAATCGGCAAAATAATAACTGATTTCGGCTATAAAAAACCGAAGGTAATGATTTTTATGCATACCTACCTACTTTAGTTAGACTAGCTCTTTAAGGTTTTAATTCTCTATGGTTTTGAGGGTTGTTGTTTCTTCCATTCTAAGATCTATTGCTACACCGCTTGTTTTTTTTTAAAATTGATAAACTAGTGCGATACAGCCGTCTGGTTGGCGACAAAACTGTATCGGAAGGGTTACTTCTCTTTATACTACTATTTAATTATTGAACTGAGTTAGACTCTTAATTGCCGCGGTGATTAGCTTTCAGCGCTCTTCGCGCTTTAATTCCTGATTGAGTCTATTCAGGATACTTTTTTTGGTTGGCTTTGGGCCAAGTGTTCTGGAATTCGTCTTCAGCAATTTTTTAATAAAAAAGTTGTATGGTGTACCACTTTCATCATCATTTCAGCCATAGGACGTCCACTGCTGAACATAGGCCTCCCCCAGTGACTTCCAGATTGGCCGGTTGGAAGCGCCCGCATCCACCAAGGTGGACAGACGACCTGGTACCTCTTTACACAAGGTTAAATCTTTACTTTGACACCTAAAGTGACACCCTGGCGCATAGATTTAGGTATTAGTTTATTAGGGTGAATTTTTATAGAGTTTGAAAGGTTTGTTCAACAATTCACCCTATATGTTCTAGTTAACACGGTATTTAAATTTTATGTAATTAACCGTGTGATTGAACTCGCAGAACCGGCGACCGTTGGGGAAGAAAGGTTCTCGAGTGGCGACCACGAATTAAAAGACGTAGGGTGGGCAGGCCTCCCACACGGTGGACTGACGATCTTGTTAAGGTTGCGGGCAGCCGTTGGATGCAAACGGCCCAGAGCCGCTCGCTGTGGCGTTCTATAGGGGAGGCCTATGTCCAGCTGTGGACTTCTAGAGGCTAATGATGATGATGATGATGATGATGAGGAAATAGTAGTCCGCAGTCGTGACGTGTGAGTAGGACGCTACGGATACACTAATAAATATTTATTATGCTTCCTATTGATTTTACTGATAAAATCTAAAGAAAAGATAAATCATTACGTTAATTGATAAATTTAAATTGCTTTGCCACATGAGTACGTTTATATTCCAATTAAAATGCTTGAACTAAACAATACTTATTTGTTTGTGTTTAAAATTCACAGTAGTAAAAAGATAATAACCCAAAGCACATGACCATGAACCTTACAGCGAAAGCCTTGCGAACAAAGTAATATTAACGAATTGATGTGCATTTCAGAACTTTTAATTGTTTTTATTGTTACGTGTCCGTAAGGAAAATCCGAACGAAAAAGGCACATTTATCTGTCAAGATAATTTTTTTCGAATTACCTTAGAAGTATCAAATAAAATACTTCAATTCATATCAAATTAAGTCACTAGAGTCTACGGTTCTTAAGATGTTTTGAAAATTCAGGTTCTCACATCTCTCTCACTCTCTATGTCACTCGTATATTTGATACTTGCAAACTTTGATGAGTTATTTTGTGTTTATCAACCAACATTGTGTGAGTATAAGTTTTAAAGGGCTTCTTTTTGACTGAGATTCATAAAATTTGTAAAAACTTTGTAAATCCTCGTTTTTTAATTATGTTACATGTTCTTTTTTCGAAATGTTTTGTAGAAAACATATCTTCTGCGTTTTATACTGTGTTGTGATGATAATTTGTAAGTCAACCGAATAAGGTAAGGAAATGACAAAAAAGGTTTGGATTACTTAAAAGAAAATAAAAGAAGATTTAATAATATTTTTTGGGATAGAAGGGATTAAAAAAAAACAGTCAACCACACCTGTTGGTATGCACTACATAGGTACGCTACGGACTGCCCGAGGTGCATCTTGCCGAACGCCGAGGTTTTCGCGTATCTAGTTATCCTTATCAACATCTATAGTTTTCAAGTAAAACCAATAAAACCAATTTATTTCTGAAAATAGTAATTTACACGTCCCAGTATCTAAGTAGGTAATAGTGTGTTTTTTATACAGTTTTACCGGTTATCTTCTTGTCATACTTGCCGATATCTGTAACCCAATTTTATTGACGTACTTACGTACTTTGACCTGTAAGTGACGTCCCAACAATCTCATTGGTAACCCTGTGTAAGGTTTAGGGCGTATTCACGGGACGTATATTTTCGGCGCAGATGAAGCCCTCCTTTAAATGAGATTAAATCACAGCCAGTTGAGCCAGTAAACCTTTATAGCACACGTTCTTTCGGACATATTTGCGGCGCCATAAACCCGCGGTCAGAACTTCAGACATCTGCGCTGAAAAAATACGCCATCTGAATACGCCCTTAATGATGACGCCCTATGACTGACTGACTGACAGACAATGTACGGCCACAACCAACGGATCTAGAGATTTGAAATTTGGAGGAAATAGTATGCCTACTTTTTTCTCCCAAATTCATTTCAAGGGGGTAAAAAAGGGGTATAAGTAAAGTGCGTAATCGCTGGGAACCTACCTTACCTACCTACCTACCTTCAGAATACAATAACGATAAATACTATCTGCCTGTTTGTATTTAATTCACACTGGAAGTATGTGTCGCCCGGCCTCACGACGTAAAACTTCGAACAGGCGTGTAGCCGGTCTCGGCACGCTCTATTGTCTTAACCGGTGGTAACAATCAACCATCAAAAGAACGCATAACTTGTGAACTTGGCCCCAATTTACTTGGTTGTTAAGTAATAACCGATTTTTTGTAACGACGTCACGGTTGAATGGCGCGAATTGGCGCGGTAGCAAGGTGAAGGCCCAACTTCTAACTTGCATAAATCTAGAGTTTTAGTTTATGTAGGTACTAAACGTAATAGTTACATGATTTTTGTCGTTATCACATGTCTCGCTGTTGCTATATGTTACAAGTCACGGCACCTAGTAGGTAGATAGTGAGGTAAGTTAAAACTTTAATAACAGTTTGACCTTTACTAATGACATTTTGTGCAATACAAAAGCTGTAGTGGAAAAACATAATCATGTGGTACAGATGTAAACTATCTTGTTATTCGGTGTAGGTAATGATTATTGAAGCATTAAAAAGTGCATCCGAGCATTGAACCATGGGAGTGACAATTGGGTCAATATCAGTCGGTTTCAAGTTCAATGTTCTATGCTTACGGACAAGTTTTTTGTAAGTATTTGAAAAAGTATTAGATAACAATGGCGTTCTTTTACTGTTTTTGCTGTTTCAACGACAATCTAAACCAAATAAGAAGTGTAATGTGATCGGCATTCATGTACTTACTTATTTATTTATGTTTGCCCGGTTATTATTTATTTCAGAGTAACTTCTAAATGCTTAAACTTATTAAGAAGTGTGGAGTTAGAAGTAAGGTACCGAATATAACTTGTGAATTGCATACTTACGAATAGATATAAACTGTGGGAACAGCGTGCTCATCATATGGGACGCCTTCAAAAGATATGCTACTAAAGTTTTCTTTGCTCCTGTACCTAGTAGCTTGCTAGTTGATTTGCTAGTGGATCTTCTTCATTACTAACAATCCAGTCCTACAACTTTTAGTAGGGGCTTGTGAAACTACATACCTACATAACTCCGAATGAAATCTGACACTAGTCGACGATTTCTTTGACATACAAATTTTATTGTGTTTATTTACTGTGTTTATACAAAAGCCCCGGTTACTTTTGCTGATATGGGTTTTGGTGTCAATGGACTGGGACAATGAAAAGACTGACTCTTGCCAGACCAATGTTTCTAACACGAATAAAACGGCAGAAGGTGATTATATTAATAAGTTAGCATACGGAAACAGATAGCACATAGTGCCGTAGCGATATTTATTTATTTAAACTTTATTGCACAGGTAAGTACAATTGGCGGACTGAATGCTATACAACATTCTCTACCAGTCAACTTTGAGGTAATGCAGATAATGCAGCGAAGTAAAAAGTATCTGAAAAATATGTGTATGTGTATCTGATAAATCTATGGACCCTTTTATGCCATTATGGGCACCGGTAATACTATAGCGTCCATACATACCTACTAAAAAATTGTACCATACAAAATAAAAATATGTTTAATTTTAAAATTTCATAAAAAAGCATGAACGTTCGACCCTTTTCTCATCGTGCAAGCAATATAGAAAACAACGTTGCCAGTTTGCGCATTGTAATTTTACGCTAGTTACGAAATTTTTGGTTTTAAACCGGCGTTTCGATTTTTTTAAATATTTTCAATTTTTTGGATTTCTATTTTATTTATCCTTACTTTTGTAAATTTATATTTATATTTTAATCTATTAATGATGTAGATAAACTGGCATGGGAGCGCTCTCTGTTATTTTACATACTGTACAAATGTATAAGCTAATTTCGTACTAAATCTAGGCCTAATTCGTCAATATAATTAATGGATACACTCCAATGGATCGTTAGGGTTGGTTGACCTCATATTTTTTATTAAATTGAGATAGTTTTTCGTTTAGTAAGCATAGCGTGATAGAGATAAACGCAAAGCGTGACATCTGAGAGCTTCGTTGTACTCGGCACCCGCGGCTGGCAGCATTTCTGACTTCACCATAGTAGATATTTATATGCATACTAGCTGTCCCGGCGAAATTCATACCGCCTCAAGAGTTTATAAAAATACGTCGCAATCGCATACAATAAATATGACTGTATTTAAAAAAAATGGTTTTTATTAGTTATTCTGGTATTCGGGACGGAGCCAAATCCAAAACATCAAATATCCTAAAAATCGGTCCAGCCGTTCTTGACTTAAAAATGGTGTTACTAATCCGACTTTGTTTTATATCTAAGCATATGTTAGTACATACCCTTTTCGGCTTAATAACTTCTGAAATATTAAATTATGACTCCACAATTTTATAACCTAACACACTGTATTTCGTCACTTTTGAAATAGTGCAAGTTCATGGGCAGAACCAGAACAACAGAATAAATCTGTGGCTAAAATGGCAAAAGTCCATTTTGGTGAAAAATTCAATTTGTCAGAAGAAAATGATGTTTATCATGGTATGTGCTATATTTGCATTGCATTGCATGCATTAAAAAAATAAACACGTGGTGTGTGCTTTTATTCGGATGAACACATTTTTATAAATATGTGTTAAAAGGAGTACTAGGCTAACACAAAATTAAAATAAAAACAATTCGCTAGTAACAGAGTAAAAATTAATATGATTAAAGTTGACATAAGCCCTTTTGGCATCCTAATCTTACTTTTTGCTGTCTTATTTTTATCTTATGAAAGATTGCGATATCCGTTTAGATTCAAATGATAAAGCATTGTAATTTGTTATTAAACTTTTGAGATAAATTACTTTAGCCTATTAATTTTAAAAACAATTTGGAAATAACATAGAATTCTTGTAGGTGCTAAAATATTTTTAAAAATTAGTACCTTTTTTTTCTTAACTTTGAAATAAGGTCCTAAATGAACTTAAAACCTAATAATACAAAATATCTTGTAATAACAAATAAACGAGTTAGTAATTAATATGCTTGTTAATTGTTTTAACAATGTTGTTGTTGTTAATTGTTTGTTAATTGCCTATTACTAAAATTATCATCTTCATCATCATCATTACAGTCATAGGATCCACTGCTGAACATAGGCCAGTGACTTCCAGATTGGCCGATGTGAAGCGGCCAGCATCCAGCGGCTTCCTGCAATCTTTATCGTCTTTATCAGCGTAGAACGTCCACCTTGTGGTGGACGACCTACGCTGCGCTTGCCGGTACTGAAACTATGCATTATTGCTATTGGCCCTTTTAGCACCAGGTCATAGAAACAGTACCCTAATGGTAATAGTCGTATCAAAAAAACGTTATAATTAATGTGGAAAATCGTCTAATCGTAACCAAATTGGTCGCACTATAAAGTGAACAAAAATTGGTGACTTTTTGTAAGTACCTACTAATACTTCCAATATAATATTTAAATATATCACTTTATCTACATAACCTAATGTCTTCCTGTCAGTTACTTTGTCGTTTACAGTATGTAAAAAAAACTAGGTAAGTACATAGTTATATCTTTGCAAGGCAAATCTAAAAAAAGTCAACGTTATGTAAAGTGGTGACTAATGGTCTAACACTACTAGATTATTTTGCGTTGGACCAAGTTTTTTGAAGAAAACGACGTGGTAAGAATCGCTTAAATACAATTTAAGATAAAAACGGGGTCCAGTGCAAGTTGTTCGAGGTTGAATCAAATACATATTAATATACTTTGTTCTCGTAGGTAATTCAAACCGCCTTCAGAAAGCAGCATATTTTTTAAATATAAGTACCTGAATAATTATTTAAGTATCAAGTGCGTGAAGTGGTACTTAGTTAATATGTTGGTACTAATAAAGTTTTTTTAAATAGTTTTGAGTTACTTCTCTTTAAAAATAATGAAAGCATTGCATGCGGTATTAAAGTAAAGAACCGGACAAGTGCGAGTCGGACTCGCCCACCGAGAGTTCCGTACAAATTTGTAGGTACATAGGCATATACATCTATATATATAAAACAAAGTCGGGTTAGTTACACCATTTTTAACTCAAAAACGGCTGGACCGATTATTATGATCTTACATTTGTTAGATTTGTATCCGCCCCGAATAGCAGAATAACTAATAAAACATCGGAAAAATTGCAAAAAATATATATTAAGAGGCGGTACGAAGTTCGCCGAGACAGCTAGTTATAAATAGTTCAGAACACGAGCCTCGCAGTTTAGGTAAAAAATAATTACAGATGTTTAGTTTGTAGATTTTCCCCTGTACTTGTAGTATAAGATAATATTACTTGCCAAATTTTACAGTTCTAGGTCCACGGAAACCTTTTAAATTATGGTTCCTTTAAGAGTTTCGAAATATACGTTTTTTTGAGGCAGAAAAGATACGGCCGTAATCTTTTTTTTACTTTAACTTAGAAGTTTGATTTTTTACAGCTTCAAGGGACTGTAGATTTGAGTACCTACATGGTTTTAATTTCAACTCGATAACTCCACGCGTTCCCGAGGTAAAAGGTTTTGACAGACAGACAGACGGACAGCCAAGTGATCCTATTAGTGTTCCGTTTTTGAAGTACGGAACCCTAAAAAGCGAGTGAGTAAAACGGCGTAAAATAGGTCACCAGAACAGAGGCTGCACTTTAAGTTGCGACCAGTATTATGATAAAGTTATTCGGAAATCCAAAAGGATTCTAGGGCCGTTCACTGGCATTGTCCAGGCCAGGGCGTTCACCTTCGTCCACAGACATACGGAAGTGTGACCGGTATGCGTTGGTCCAGTTTTTATTGTTTAAAACTGTTTATTCTTTAATCTTAAGCCGGGCAAGGGCAGCGAAAGTTGACGGTATTGGTGTCTTTTCGAAGACCTTTGATTTTAGTTTATAAGTAAGTAAACTATGGCAATCGCCCGACGACCTGTTTGGCAAAGTAGCCCGATATGTCGCCTTGAATGAAAATAGTCTCTGGTGCGATTTCCGGCTCGGGTCAATTTAGAAAAAATATTTTGTTTTTAATTAAATACTCGTATGTGTTGGAAGATTGGCAAGCCCTAACTACCGACAGGGATTAGTGGAGAGGTTTAGGGGAGGTATTTGCCCAGCAGTGGGACAGAAATAGCTAATTTAAAAAAAATGTGTTGTACGTGCATTTTTTTATCTGATACGATAATGATAAACAAATGTCTGAAAAAAAAAATTGATTCCTAATTTCGACACTGATTTTTGTTCGCTGACGCATTACGTAATATAATTTTTTAATCAACAAAATTCATATTATTATATAGGCCTCAAGAAAGATATCTATAAACACAAAACTAACAGTGCCCACTGGTCTATAACATTAATAGATAGACAAAAATAAGCATGAAAAAATTATATTAAATGATATAAAATTCGTTTTATGATTGATATAAATTCGAAACGGCCTGTTTCAAACCAATATCGTATGACGGAAATAGTAACAGCATATTTGCGCTGTGCAAACTAGCAAAAAAAAAATCGAAATGATGATAAAAAAAAGATATAAAGCAAAATAAAACAAACCGGGCAATCTCAAAAAAGTCATTGGGGGAGACCTTTGTTCAGCTGGTTCAGCTGTGGACGTCCTATGGCTGAAATGATGATGATGATAAAATGATAAAATAAATCACAGAACGGTGATGTATCTTTATTACCAACTTTTGTGGGTTAAATACAGCTTCAGAATTGTTATCAGATAATAAGCAATTTGGGGAAAATCTTGGGTTAAACCTACCTTATCGCGAAAACATGACACCTTCTTGCAAACTTTCTTTCATATAAAACAGCATTATTGCTGCCATTTTGAGGTTATTCTTATAGTAAAAGTATTTTATAATAACATTGAAAAGACACGTCACTCCTTTTACGTTTTACTCTTTTTGTTACGGTACCTATACTCTCTTTCTCCTAACGCTTTGTTACCATTATAATCAGCCCTGATAAATTAATGATAAGACGTATGTTCTTCGACTCAGTCTTCTTCTTTGTCGCCGGCAACACTTTGGATACGTATTCGTACGAATAGAAAGAAACATAAAATCGCACACGCAGCTAGTGCGCGGGCTAGGGATACTGTTAGCTCTAAAAATATAGCAGGTAAATAGCAAAAAAAATAAAAAAAACAGTATGTGGTTAATTTTTTTTTTTTTTAATGAATATTTGATATTTTGCGCTCTATCCACGGGCTGTGTAGAGCCGAGCGGGCTTAAAGTAAAATATACTAGTTTCACCTACTAAAATATATTTTTTAGAAATATAGTATTAGATCCTCCAAGATAGTAAGATACTATATTATACAGGGGTTAATTATAAATCTAAACTGAGAATTTCTTAGTTTCTAAGTGGCTTCACAGAATTCGCTAGACTAAGCTTTTATAATAATAATAAAAAAGTTGTACTTCATAGGCTATTTAAAAAAATCGTTACTCGAAAACTACGAAAAATCTTAGAGCATACATAGGGGTGATTCAGATACCTGTCAACACGAGGCACCAAAAAATTTTTTTGACGTTACTTTTCTGGCTACCATAGTAGTTGGAGGATCCGAATCGTTCGTACGTTGTCGCACGAATCAAATTCGTACCAAAACACGTTCAAAGTGTGGAAAGCATAATGCTCATCCTTCTCATGTATTAGTAACCGGGTTTTTCTTAGCAAATTGGCTTGATACCAGATAATTATTGTGTTGTTTGGTATTTATCTTGCTAATTTGGAATTTCTGTTCACGAATACAACGGTTTCGTGTCGCTAATTGTTTTCAAATACTTACTGATTATACTGATAATATAGGTGATTGTGAAACATGGTGCATTGTTCTACCTAACACCATGTTTTTATCATGAATATAAATTGCATTTTTTTATTGATTTTATCATTGATCCCTTATTAATTGTTGTTTATATTCATGAGAAGAACTAAATGTAAAGGTATCTTCATTTTCTACTGAACAACCTGTATCTATAAATGTTCAGCTATAAGTATTTTGGGATCGGCTGGGCATATAAAACAAAATCACTTTGCCAAAGAAACATGAGGTTAAAATATATTTTAATCATACTAAATTGATTACTTAGTTGACCAGGGAGTTTGAATGGAGGGGCCGAAATTATTTTCTATATATTTTCGACTCATGTTATTTTGGCATCATATTCAGTTTCAATACAAGTACAATATCCTGAAATATGTGTTTATTATGTTACGCGTTGTATAAATCAATGATTTTATTTTTAATTTAATACCTATATTTCTTTTATTATGAAGGATTAACGCACTATTTTTTGTAAATGTTTCTTACACAGCTGTGCTCTAGCTACTTAATACAGTCGTTATTACAATAAATCAGTTGGCAAATGTCAATAAATATAATTAAACGTTTTATGATTGATATAAATATTTAAAAACAACAAAATTTCTGTGACCTCTAAGTATTGTGTAATGAACAATTAATTTGTTGTGTCGTGTACCACTTTCAAATACAAGCAATGGAGGTTGACATACTGTCGATTGTAATAATACTGATTAAATGTGATTTAGCAAAAACAGAACTCAAAGAGTATAGTTTTTGTGTATGTGTCAGCCATAGGACGTCCACTACTGAACAAAGGCCTCCCCCAATGATTGATTATCATAGGGGTATTGCCAATACTCGCCACGCTTGGCAAGCGGGTTGGCGAGCGCAGTTTTTTATAAGATTCCGCACGAAGACGCTGCTGCCCGTCTCGTGCTACAGGAATTAGTCGCCTCTTACGACACGTCTCCTGTTGATGGTTGGGAAGTGTATTCTTTACGGCCGTCGCAACACGGCACTAGTACGGCACTTTGACTAGTATATTAGCAGAATCTTTCTCCTAGCACCTTGTCGCGTTCCTAGTGCGGCGTACGCTTGACTTGACTTTAACTTGACTTGATTTTATCTTTATTTAGGAAACAAACAGCTATACAATACTTCATTTAGCTTTAAAACAATTTAATCATACACTAGAATTTTAAGTTTCTAACGCTAATTACTACAGCTATGCCTATATGGAGACAAAATACGAAAAAACAGAAAATATGCAATAAAAAATAAGTTAAGTTAATCTATTAAAATCGAGTGGGCCAAAAAAGATTGAATACTGCAAAAATGTCTATGTAACCGAATTTCGAGTTATATGCCTGTGGCTCTCTGCGGGTTACTAGAGACTGGAGTTTATCTAATTTATAATTCTTAAATCTATATCTTAACGTCTAAGGAATTATGATCCATGATCCTAGATTTAGGAAGTCTGGTTATTACATTTGGAGAGATTGCCATCAGATTTTTGTAATCCTGGTCATCAAACAGATTTGGATCATCTACACCTCCAGTATTATCTAAAAGTGCAGGTTTCTTAGTTTCTCCTCTTTGTTTTTCCTCACTGCGGAGCAAGTGGTATAAATATGTCATACAAAGTAAATGTCTAATATTGTTTCAAAACTTTCTAGGCTAGAGGCGTAAAGATAAAAGCAGGATCGTTTTGGCCTCTACCAATAATTAAGGGCCTAGAATTCCCAAACATAAATGATCTTGATTGATAAACCAAACTCTGACAGGGTTAAGTAATCAGTTCTATAAAAGTAACCATCATTCCAATTATTACTTACTTACTCGCCCTAGTATACTTGTAACGACAGTTAAGTCAGCGCGCTTATGAAAATTTGCCATAACTTCTTGATATCCATCTCGTCACCGTGTGTTGCTGGTCTGGAGCAAAGATCCTAGAGTCTGTGTGCTTCTGTGTGAATGGCTGCAGTGATTCTACTTACTTAACATATTTTCTTTGATCTGAGATTTTGACTTTGTTCCCATAGAAAAAGTGGTTCTTATTCATGGGAAGAAAAAGAAAATTATTTAACACTAACTGTCCCGGCAAACTTCGTACCGCCTCTTCATAAAATATTTTTTTGAGATATTTTCCATTTTTTTAGTTATTCTGCTATTCGGGGCAGAGACAAATTTAACAAATCAAAGATTACAAAAATCGGCCCAGCCGTTCTTGACTTATAAATGGTGTAACTAACCCGACTTTGTTTTATTTAAATATATAGATTTAAAGAATATCCTGTAAATGTCTTTGAGATAGTTAAAAAAGAACGGTGAATGTTTATTGGGTAAGTAAATTAAAAATGCATTATCTTATATAGAATAGGGAAAGGCCATTTTTAATGTATGATGATAGCTATCTGTTTAATTAATTCACTTTGTAAGTAAGTAATCATAAAGTTGGGAAAATTGTAACACTTTATGATGATCACTCAACCTTCAAGACCATGAAATATTGCAAAAGCCTGTGCATTTAGTTGGCAAAAGTTAATAAAGTAAGTCAATAATATTTGCTTATGGAAACGGAACACCTATGCATTCGTATTAACATATGTTTACGCACTGTGCATGTACAATTACAAGCAATAAAATGTATACACATACATGACTTACCGATTTATATATTTTTTTAATTGATGATCTAATTGACGTAGTGGCGCGATGTGTGAACGCGAACGGTGGTTTTACTTCCCAGTTCGGGTCAATATAGAAAATGTTTTTTTTTTTTATAAACTCAGGTCTCGTAACTCGGCTGGCAGCAGGACTTCACTCAGCGGGAACTCGAACTCGAATAAAAATTTGTGTTGCTTGGTGTTTTAAATTTCATTTATTTAAACCAATTAATCGTACTCGTGGTTAGCGCTAGGTACTGGATCCTTCAAAAGGCGAGTCTGGATCGCACTTCACTGGCTTTTACTTAAAATTTATTACTCAGTTTAAAGTATTGTTCTATGGTTATAAATATTATAATGTATGAATTATAATAATGTTATTGCAGAATGTGGAAACAGCTGGGAGACAAAGTCACCCAAACGTCCCAAAGCGGACAAGTCATTCAGAAATAAAGAAAACCACATAAAGTAAATAATCTGCTTGTTAATCTTTTATTCGATAAGCAGTCTCGAAGTAAGCAATCAACATACGTTGAACATGTGTTACGAGTTACCGGACAATGAAATTTGCCAGATGCGTCTCCTAGCACACCCAGACACGAGCCAATTTAATAAGGTTCGGTTTCTAATTGACCTAAAGTAGGAATCGAACCAATTCGTTTAAGGTGAATAACCACGCGACTCGTCAATCGAGATGTATATATTTTTTTAAATTGCGTTGATGGCACTTTGGAAAATCTACACTTTCATCATTATTATCATTTCAGCCCTTTGACGTCCATTGCTGAACATAGGCCTCTGCCAATGACTTCTAGATTACACTTTGAAATAAACAAAATACCCTTTCTAGGGCAGAAACCGGTGATTAGGGGAATTTGGATTACACGCACGAAGTTCCCCACAACTTCCCCAGCTAGATTAGTCTAAAAGGATTGAGCAATTCGTAACAGCTGATTTTTAAGAGTAAGTGTTTTGTTTTAGATTTTGATGTTGGTCCTACAGAAAAAGTAGGTACTTATTTGAGCGAGAGTCTAACTTTTGCGAGTCCAAAATCAATAAAAAATCATTGTGTCATCATTGGTCACGGGTATGGGCGTTAGGAAGAAGATATACGAGTTTGTCGTAGTAACTGAGTGTCAGTATAACACGTTTGGTATGATATAGCTTCCTAGGCGATCATTTCCATCAGTAGAATTTGTAGCAAACCACATAGCGGCTGCAAAATAAAGGTAGTTAACCTAGTTACATAGATTAGGCACGTTTTTTCAGATATTACTTATCATTAAATTTAAAACAACAGACAACAGAGAATTGTTGTAGTTCATGTTCGTGTAAATTTGTCTATGTCCTACATAATTATTTTTAAAACTGCTGATCATATGCAATTTCAATATTAAAATCATATTACGGTATAATATTTTGGTACGCATAATTAGTAACTATGTTATTTAATCTTTTCTCTAACCATAGAAACTCCTTTAATTTATCTCAAAACTACAAAAAAAAATATCATCAATTATCACACAAATCTGAATAAATTGAGATAATAATCAAATGTAGATCATCGCCAGGAATGAGCGTCTTGACTTGACCAAACTTCCCGCGTGAGTAAGGTCGCCCTCTGTCCTATATAACGACAACCTGCGCCTGCGCCGTCTTACAGCCCGCCTCACGCCCAGACCGCCAACATCAAACACTCCAGTACGTAAATAATAATTAAAAAAAACTTTAAATCGAACTAGCGGCCAAGGTCGGAGCTCGAAACACTTCAACGCATACCGGTGGTTTTAACGTGATCTATTAGTAAGTGCAGTAGGGATTGTACCACCACTTTGGTTGCAGTTGGAGTGGTCAACAGTTTCCGCAGCTGAGCCGTCAGTCGCCGTCCCACGCGGTCTGTAGTGCGCATACGCACGCAACAGTGTTACCGTGACAGTGCCTGTAACGTACACAATGACTAATTACATCAGAATCGTAAGTTATTATTTACTACCAATATAGTTAAACATTAAAACAATATCAATGTAATTTCAAAATAATTTTTAATTTAAAATATTGATAATATTTGATAAATTATCAAATACTAATTTATAATACTCTTAAAATAATAACTAATTACGTCAGTTTTTCTATTTTGTGTACGCTATAAAATAATAATAAGAAAAAAACATTAGGGAAAAACAAAATTAATATAGATTACTTGATATCAATAACTGCATGATTATGAAAACTATACAAATACTTATGTTACTAAGGTGAAAAAAGAGTAATAGTAAGAGTAGAGTAGAAGTAAGTAATAAGAGGACTTGCCCTCATATTCCTCATAATTATTATTACATTGATCATTACTCGAGTAGAGTTCGAGTAATTGACGTATCTTTTAAACGCAAAAATGACTGTAATTGTTAACTACATATAGGCCAATTAAAGTGACACTGGGTTAAATTCAAAGAAACAATAGAACACAATCGGAGTATCTTGGGACCGAACAATAGGTCATCGGACTTGACAGTTTGACACCATTTGCAGACTGGCACTTCTCACGAGGTTTAAGGTTCTCATTAAAATTATATCACACTGTTTGTCTTTCGATTATGATTCACAGGCATAGCAGCATAAAATTAATGAAACGTTATTATTAGTGAATGCCCGTGGATTCACCCGAGTGGAATTTTCATCAAAACACAACACTATTTTCTACCTGTTAACTTAACTTTATATAAAAGTCTATTATAGCACTCAGTCTATAGCCAAATATCTGTATGTCTTTACTTTTGACCTTTGCCCAATTTACTTGACTTGTCTTGTTTCTTAAAAAAAAATCAACGATGTTCGTTGGTAAGCACTTACTTGAAAACGAATAGACTATTGAGCTTTAATATGTTCGTGATAGTCTGAGTTAGATGATTGATTATTGAAAGAAATTTTGGAAAAATATTTTGGAAAAATATTCTGGAAAATATTCAAATTCCAGAAAAACTTAATGTAATTTTTGTGGGATTTTTGCTAGAACGATTAATTTACTTTGACACCGGTTTTTTAAAGGTTAGGACAACGTCGGTCATACGAGTTCTGTTATAAAAAATAGTATAAGATTAATCACATCGATCTGTTGCTCCGAGTTGCATAAAAAAGGACCCATCAACAAACATCGCATAATTTAATTAGGGTTTCAATGTTACAGTCTTAATATTTGTACCACTTACGAATGTAAGACTTTTTATTTTATTTTTATAAATTAGTAGGTACACTTAGTATATTATTAAAATTCAAGTAGGTACAAAAATACTTTTGTTACTTTGACAGCGATATACGGTCGATTAGAGGTTATATATGTGACTAAAATATCATATAAAACCAAATAAAACATAACTTCTAAACGATAGATATTAGCGCTAATGTTTTTTTTACACTTCCGTTTCTGCCCGCTACTTGTCTTCTTAGACTTCAAAACGAAGCTAAAGAGAATAAACTTAATCATTCCCCAGAAACACAAAAACAGGATAAAAATCGATCAAATACCCTATCTATGCTAGATCAATATCTACCTATATAAAACAAAAACTAATTAAAAGCGGTCAGTGTCAAAATAATACAAGCCTACCATTATTCTGATCTCCGAAAGATGATTCCAACATAATGAAGTTATAATAAATTACTATGCTAACTATTTTGGGAGCAGACAAGATCAAGTTAATAACCTAATAAAATTAATTGAATAATGGAGTGAATGTGGCAACACACAATCAATTAAGATTGATCGTGCGATTACAATCGGGCTTATGTTGTTCACATAAACAGATTCATAACGAAATTTTTATAAGTTACTTACTTCTTTTTTAAACTAGCGACCTTAGCTGGCTTTACACGTTCATTTCTTCACTCACCACTCACAAGGTGGACAGACGACCTGGTAAAGTTTGCCGCTGGATGCAGCCGCTTCCAACCGGCCCATTGCGGAATCCGGGCCTATGTTCAGCAGTGGACGACCTAATGGTTGTAATGATGATGATGATTGAGGCTTAGATGCTTAACGTTTTTAGGAAATTCTTAAAGGAGAAACGCATCAAAAACAATAACAATAAGTACAAAAGCGCTAAAGGGAATACACCGACAAATAACCTAAGAGACTCTAAAAAGTAGAGAATAAAGGTCTTATATATCCGAGTATAGAGTTTACAAAAATAACATAAACATTAAGAAATAAAGATCTATTAACACGGAAGCAAACAGTTGTTGCAACTGAAAGTAGCCAAACTGTTTTCATGGCCAAACAAAAATAATTGTTTACTCGAATGCGTTTGTTTTATTTTAGAAAGGAATATCGTATTAAAAAGTGCATTTTCGTTTTAATGGCTCAGTTTTACGGAACAATAATAGGTATGTAAAAACAGATGTTATGTGTTCAATTAAAAAAAAAACAGCTTAGAACCTACAAAAATAATACTGGTGTTATTTAAACACATCGCAACTACAATAAAAACTGATTGACTAAAACAATAACAAATGCAGAAAAACAAAGCGTCATCCTTTTGATCGTAAAGGGTCTTTGTTATTGTATGTTTTTTTATTCAAAAACTTTATAAAAAACATCTGTAATGACATAAATATTTGAGTCACACCATTGATCTGGCCCTCGTCTGGCAAGCATATTGTAGGATATTAACCATTATTAATTGACCTTTAGATTAAGATCTTTCTGTATTACCATCTAACTTATAGGTTCTGCTGATGTGTTGTACGACCACTTGCCTAAAACAGAAAACCTATTTGGATATATTTATACTTACTTGTATTTCCTATTCGGCCATTATGTATACTTGAAAGTACTATTAGATTACATTTGAATTGAGCTATTTATTGCGAATTCAGTTCCGGATTTTATGATTTATTTGATATTGACATTAGGTTTGCAAAGTTCGTAGTACGTTATGACGTGGTAATAATATAAAACGGATATACAGGCTTACATTGCAAAGTGGTGTAAAATCTTTAGGAGTGGCTCAGAATCAGTAACTTAATCGACCTATGCAAAGAACAAAAAAAAAATTACACTTAATTATTTCTATCTGCTGTTAAAAATCGTACGCGTAGATAATTTAACTTATTCTTGAAAATATTGCACCGTATGTGCACTGCGTAAGGTCCTTGTAGGCTCGCCGTACCTACGCCTCTGATAAAAGGCCGCGCGGCTTTCGTAATCTCTCTATTGACTTTATTTTCGGATAATTTAAAGTATTTTTTTTGTAACATACGATTATTAAAAATAATAACGATTAAGACGCTTCTTTGTATTGTTCCCTAGATCTTATTTTTTAAATTTGGCAGCAATGTAACCCTGTATACAACATGACACCAAAGGACACAAATTGTTCACTTTAAAGAATTTCGCTTATTATCTTCATAACACATTAGTATCAATAAAATGTTGCATTTGCTTAAATGCACTTATAATTTTACCAGGAGTTTTCGTCTCTACGTTAACCAAAGGGGTTTTGAAATACTTGACAGAGCTGTAGAACTGAAATATTACTTCACTTGCCTAACGCATTATTTCGCTAAATGTATTACTTATTGTCATTAGATTTCTTAAAATATGGGCTATTATTTATTCGATAGTGTATTCGTTCCAGTCAGTTTTCCGAACGTAGAACAAAGTACGGTTATTATGTGACTATTTATTGCTCTTGTTCTAATACTAAGTAAGTATTTCATATCTGAGCTCTGTAAATGTTACAAAATGCACCTATTGGAAAGCTGGTCGCTGACTTGATCGAAAATGAAATAAAATGCATTCGTGTTTCTTTTGACATCAGCCCCCCTAGCATGTCTACCAAAACACGATATGATATGATAAAGCGATATATCGACACCAACTAAAAATGTGATTGATATAGCCGCCATTTTGATTTTTTATCGAAACAGTGATCTTAATATGTGACGACGATTCAACATGGCGGCTATATCTATCATATTTTTATAGTTGGTATCGATATTTCGCTATATCATATCATATCATATCGTGTTTTAGTGCTCATGCTAGGCAGGCTGGATTGCTGTTTTAGTGGACCAAGCCAACTCTATGCAACATTTACTTATTTGTATTATCTTCAACAGTGCTTGGTTAATTTAAGAGTATCTTTATAAAAATAAAATCTAACAATATCAACTACATAAACAAACATGCACAAGAAATCATAGGTACCAATTATTATATTATGGTCGCGAAGTAAAACGATAAAAATGTGTTACGAGGTACCAGATAACAACTATTTTTTCTAAAGGCATCTCCCAGGACGCCCAGTCGTGAGCCACTCTAGAAATCGTTTCTTTAATTGGCGACTGGAATCGTATCGTAATCGAATCGTATCGAATCTGGGACCCTTGCGCTCAGGGCCAATCACCGCGCCATCGCACCAATAGCCCAGTCTACTTTTTCATAAAGTTTTATATTATATACTACAAGATTTTTTTTGACAACAAGGAAATTAAGTCCTTACTTCAAAACAATGACAATTCGTGTGTTATTTGCTATTATTATTTATTAATATACTCAACAAAATCCTTTTAGTAGATCGTTATTATTACTTTTTTGTACTTTACGTAGTATCGAGTTGGCTTGTTATAAGGTCACTTTTATAAGTCAACAAAGGCATACCGTCCATCTTCCCTTCACTTAAAACTTACATTGAATCACGTCTAACCGCGAGCTCGTTAGCTCACAATGGTGTTCATTACATTACATGTCAAAATACGTAAGAGTCAACTTATTACTATATTTTATTATTAAAAGACCTTTAAATTCCGCTCTAAAGTCATCTATCGATAGTGTCAGTATTTGCTACTTAATTATATCGATAGGATGCTCAAGACCTCATTACTGGAAAGATTAAGGTTCGCGATTGCACCTAGTTTGAATAAATTATCATAGATTCTAATAATTCCAGTAGTCTAGTTCAAGTATTAAAAGACAATATTTTGCATTCCAACAACGTCAAGTTGTAATGCAACTTTGAACCATTTTTTTTTACATCAGGAAGGAAATACGTATTCGCACTCTGTATGTATTTTAAATGTCTATCAAGAATACAATTTTGAAGTCCCTTTTGTTGTGGATCTTATTGTCTCAAAAGCAGTGGAAGAGTAAAAAATAGGACGTTTAAAAGAGCTAGTTTAAGTCTATTTGCAGAAATAAATTGGTTTTTTATTGGATTTTATTGACATATTATGTTTAATTCAACTTTCCTCTGTATGAAGGTTGTCTGGAAGAGATCTCTTCTAGTGATGAGACCTAAATTGTGCCTTTTCTAAATGTTTATTTACTGTGTTTTTCGTGTGGTGTGCAATAAAGGTATAGTACTTATCTATCATATCTTTGTTTGGTTGCTAAGCTGTATATCCTAGTTATATTCTAATTTCACTCGTGTACTTGTTCCATGTACCATTTTTATTTAATATTGGGTGTAACAAAATGAATTTAGTGAATGACCACCTTTACTTCAAATGAGCGTAGTTAAGGGTGCAACGGCGAGACGGGCCCAATTTTGTTCTAAACGTGTACGACTTTACACTTAGATACTACTTATAGTAATATGGCAGGATAGAGAATGGTTTTATGACGAAATTTAAAAGAATGAGTATCACATCAATTGTGAATTTTTCGCTAAAATATTATAATGAATGAGCAATTACATTCAAAGAATTTGTAACTTTGTAAGTATTCGTCTAATTCCTAGTGCATTTAAACGGTCCAGCTTACGATGGCATCGCAAGAAATGTTAATTAATTAGGAGATAAATAGACGTCGGTTTTCGTAATTATAAGTAGAGTATTAATTGGTAAGCGTGTATCTGTTAAGTGTTACATAATTTATTCTACTTCTCGCACAAGCTTCCTTGTTGGGCAATGTTTGACTGTCGTTGTTTGATGTACTAATTTACATTGGTCCTATTGGAAACGTTGTTAAATGTATTTGAACAGCAGAATTATCTAAAAAGAAAAACAATACTGTAAGGTACTTTAATTTAATGTTGAACAATAAACGGAGCTTCAGAAGAACACTTAAAAGACCACTTCAATATCCTTACTAGAAAATAAAAGAAACAGGGGACAGTAATGAAATCAAATATTTTTACATTCTATGTAATTAAAAGTAAGTATTTCACTCTTCTTGATTGTGAATTAAAATAGACAGTCAAAAAACATACGGTAAATTAAACCTAAACATTTGTCAAATCCAGCTTCCATAGACAATTTTACACAACATTACAGTGTGGTGTACAATAAAGAGTATCTATCTATCTATCTACATCCAACCTTCAGAATATAGGTAACGAAAATAGTCAGTCGCATAACTAAGATTTACCGTTTTAAATTTTACAGTCCGTATGTTTTTATTTACTGGTATTGATTTTATATTTACGATGTGATGAATCTTTAGTACATAATTTTATCTTAATAATGTTTTTAAAATTATCTACTAATGCTATCTTTTGTGTGATTTCCTATATATTTCAATAAAACAAAGTACGTACTATGTAGGTCATATTTTATTTCCAACTAAAATATTTAGTAAGGCAATAATTAAAGTTTGTTATTCGGCCAAGGGTGTGCGCGAACGAAATTCTTCTCACGATTTGTCTGCGCGAGATACTGAGCAACGTTTGCACTAGCCAATTTTATTATTGATGATTTATCTCCATTGTAAACAAACTCCAAGTTCACAGCACTTGAACTTGAAACTAACAATACTTAACGGTTACAATTTGCAGTTTTCAGAAGTAGGAAAAAGGTACATAATTCATCCTATATAGGATTAATTTAAGCTTAATGAGAAGATAGGGATTTATTAATATTAATAAAAGGAATATATATCTAAGTATGTGTTTTGTATGACAATTTATTTTAACACGTATGTAACACAGCTAAGAGGTGCAGTAATTATTTTTTGAATATTCAAAATGTGTATCAAAAGTAAAAATTATTATAACACTAGATTTTAATTAAGGTCAATACCTACATAATTTTAAACTAAAAGAAATAATTATGTAGGTAGATTGACTTAAGTTTTTCTTTACGATGACATAACTATAATGATAGTAAAAAGCTTGTGGTTTTCACAGTTTTTTATAAGACCGTAAATCTGTGGTTCATTTATCGTACGCTAGTAATCATTTGTCTATGGCTGTGGATTAAACGAGCAAAAAACGACCTTGCCATGTCAGGTTAGTGACCTAATTAATACTCCTTTTTGCGTTTTCTGAGCTCAATAAATCACAGTGACTACATAAAAATTGACGATATTGTTAATGTTCAAGCAGGATAATAAGGTTTTTTTAATGTGTGATGTAGCGGAGGTCATTGACTCTAGACTAAGTTTACCGATTGTAAAAAGAAACAGTGGGTTAAAATATTTTCTTAGGGATTTAAAAGAGCACGCACACAGCATTTATTTTAAAATATTTTCGAAATATTTTTTTTTCCTTTTGTTCTTACTTCCAGATCCTAACTTTCGTTAATAAAACTGAAGTTCCAGTCCGGTTTATTTTACCCTAAGTACCTATATTTTGTTGGAATTATTATTTGGCATTAGAAATCAATTAATTGACGGCTTGACTACAAAAACTAAAGCGATGACCGCATCGCGAATAACTTTTTGTGTCATAAACGTATAAGACTATAAGGTTCTTAGTTACATTTGATGTAGTGATATGTGTATTTATGTGTCTTTTATCTCTAAATATGTAGTAAAAAACGAAGTTTGTCCGCGTCTAATTTGTTAGTGCGCTTAATTCTTCTTTACCACGCAACGGATTTTGAGTATTTAATACACCCACGGTTAAAGTATATTATTGCACCCGGGGGCAAGCAGGGATAGTTCGCAGGGATAGTTAAAAAATTGAATAATATTTTTACTTTTTAAGTTAAACTTTTATTTTAAACTAAAGTCGTTATTTTGTTCTCAAATAACTAACCATGTTTTATATTCATTATTATTCATTGGTTTTTGTAATGTTAGTTACTATCGCCATTTTCGATAAAGATTACTTTAGTGGTACATTTAATTAAAATGCAGTGTCCATGTTCTTAATCCAAAAGCGTTAATAGCCACAACTATTAAACCACTAACGGAAGAATGTGTCATTATTGTTATTAAGCCGCAGAATTTAAATTGATGTCATAATGACATATTAAAGATATGTCGGTAATAAAGGCAAAAACGGCACGCGACGATTTAATGTCGCCTTGGACGTTGCGCGTTTGTCCAAAATTATAGGCCACTAATAACGTCTTTGTCCGACTGTGGCGTAAAAATTATGTAATGCGTTTGTCGAACGCTCTAAATAATATTTACCTGTGGAAAGCGAAATTCTTCGTTATTTATACGTTGCCGTCAAAAGTGTGTGTAATACGAACGGTATTATCGACGGTGTGCTGTGTGAATCTTTAAGTGATGTAATTATGACTGAGCGTTTTTTGGTCATCTGATATTTTGACCTACATCCTTTTTTGTTCAGTCACTTAAGCCTTGTTAAGGGCATATAAAAGTCACGAAAAAGCTATTACGGTGTAACGCATCTGGCAATTCTCAATATATTAAGCATATCTAAGATCTATGTACTTGCTCTGCTACCTGATAGGCAAAATATTCAGTGATTATGGTGTCATGTGATGGGATTTTGGGTGAACCATGACCTAACACTAAAGTCACCTGCGTGACACAACGTAATTATGAATAGACGTGTTTTCATTGTAGGATGTCCTACTTCCTCCTTACAGTTTTCTGACTCTCGGCCTCTGAATAGGAGTCAAGGTAAATCTAAGTGTACACTTGCTATGTTTTAATGTGTATACAGGCCTTGTCATTGTGTATATTTACATAATAGCTGGCCTCGCGACCGATTCTGCATTTTCTATATAATGGGTACCGCTTGATATTCAAAGTTTTCTTATTTATTCGTTTTTTACTAAAACTTGTGAACAGATTGTAATTATATAGACGGCAATTAATGCTTTACAGACCAGCAATTTATATGTATAATTGAAGTGTCTCTACTTTGTTATTTAGCAAACTAAGGTCTTTTAGCTGAACTGTGTTAATTCTGCTCTTCGCACTACTAACTAAATGATAATAACCAAAAAAATGCCTTGAGTTTTTTAGTTACATAGGATGGCAAAATATTTACGGTAAATTCCTTCCTAGCTGATTCATAAATCACACCTAAGTTTAATGAAGCCATAAAAAATTTATATTCAGTTGCAAAACTGTTACATATTTATTATTCGATACTTGTGAAGAGCCATGATAGAGGTCACATGATATTTGCGAGTAAACATCACTAAGTTAGTGAAGAAATCCTTCTAAATGCCTAAATACATTGAAGTCCACTGCTGGACGTAAGCTTCCCTAAAGAACGCCAAAAAGCACGATTGATAGGGGGGCGTCCTACACTACGTTTGCTAAGACGTGGTCTCCACTCGAGAACCCGTTCTCCACCTTTTGACGGTTCTGCGACAGATGTGGCCGGCCCACTGCCAGTTCAGGTTGCTACATTTTAAAACTATGTCCATTACTTTGTTTTTAAAAATTACTTGCATAAAAATAGACAAAGTACCTACTTTATATGAACCTAACAGTGTTAATAAACTATATCATTGAAGAAAATCGACAACTTCTTTATGAGATCACATCATCTGTCAGATACCTCTTCCTACTCGACTTGTCCATCATAAGGTTTAAGGAAGAATATTTTTTACAACAATAATGTCTTAAAATAAACAAACTAATCAATTGCATATGAATACAATTTATTGAAAAGCGATAAACTTTATCGCGGCAGTCGGAAGGCGGAAGTTCACGCGACCGGTCCGTCCGGTCTGCGCACGCGCATGTGAGTATGTTAATATGACCATTAGGGCTGGGCATTGCACCTGTAAGTCACCTGTACACACAGCCTTGACGCTATAAGGCTATTATTGAACACGCATGCAAAAGCTCTATGTTTTCACGGTGGATGTCTGATTGCTGCTTAGAATAGATGCTTCATTGATAGATCAAAATCGTTAAGCTTGTTAATTGTTTAATCAATGGGTATTGTCAACATCAACGTTGTTTGGGTCATTCGGTCATGTCAGGGTGATCTATATCTCTGTAAATGAAAAAAGACAGCTTGAAAGATGTTAAACATCCACAGACAATTTTAAAATTTAGAATTAGCATGTAAACCTATGATTACGATATCGCGAAAAGATAGATAAATTTTATGGCTGATTTTTAATATCATGTCGCTTATTTACACTAAGAATTACCTAAAAAGTGTAGTTTAGGGTTTAGAGAATAGAATTTGTAGTGTTATACGGATGTATTCTAAATCTTTAGCAAGGAGGTCTAAGATCAAATCTATTTTTCTCATAATAGTTCCAATATTATTTGAAAAGTTGTTTGGATACTTAGTTACACATAAATTGTATTTACAGTAGGATCAGCCCATAGATTAATTAATCTATGGATCAGCCCTACGCCTGCCAGTGCGCCGACGCAGCTTCCCGCCGAGTGTGTGACGTGGTGTGCACACATCACCCATTCAAGGCGCCATATTATTTTTTAAGCGGAACGGTAGCGAGCTTAGAAAGCAATTTTAAAAATAATGCAATAGATTCTTAATTTTGTTTCTAATATCTCTCTTTTTCATTTTGAAACTAATAAAAAACATAATTCGTATTATGTAGGTATTTCCTTCAAACATAAATCGTCTGATTAAAATATTAATTATGACAGAGATAATAGTTACCAAACTTTTAGCATACCCAATAAAATAGTTATTTATTTTGATGACATAATGTCGAAAAATCTCGTTAATATTAATAGACATAAAATACCTATACCTATACACTCTAGTTTAGGTATTCATTATTAGGTAGAGCTTTCATTTTATCGTTGTTAATAGCTACTCAGCGTCGCAATTCGTCGAGAAATTGAAATTGGTATATTATTTTTTTAATGAAATAACCGTGGAACTCTAATTAGTCGTTAATTTGAATATTCAACGTACAATTTTGAGCTCGTAAACGAATCACAACGCAAGCCTCAATAAATAGGTAGGTATTTATCTTTGATAGTGGTAACCCAGTTCGCTGCAAGTCGCGGTGTTTAATCACTTTAGAGTGTAATTAAATTACACAATAAAATATCAATTATCTTTGATAAAATCAGTGCTTACAAATAAATGTAGACGTTAATAGAAATGTAGATATTTTGTTAATGAATTCCACACGTATTAGATTAATTTGAAGGTCACGAAATCTTGATCTGACGTATTATTCATAATAATGGCAAAAAAAATAAAAAAAAACTAATTAGTCCGTCAGTTGGATTAACAGAAAATAATGGACACGTGTTTTTTCATTTCTCAATCAAACAAAAAATTTAGAAGATATAGCCCGTTAAAGTTCAGTGTAACGTCACGCCTTGCGACCCTTTTTAGCAAGGCGTGAAATCAAGTGCTCACTTTGACGCGCTTTATCTTCATCATTTTTTGTTTGATTGACAAAAGACAAAATATAGGTTCAATATTTTTTGATAATCTAACTGACGGACTAAATAGAATAATCTTTTTTTGACTTAATAAAGGCTATTGGACCTATCTGTATGAAAGACATAAAAACATCGATATTTTTTAGGAGTTTATTTTATTGATTTTATAAGAATACGTCCACACCAATTCAATCATAATGTCAGTTTTCGCGATACGATCTATTCATCTCTCACTCATACTTGATGTTTCTGAGAAAGGTTGAAGTAAATTAAACCAACTCGTCTAAGATATCCGCAATCCTAGCTCGCCTTGTGGTTAAATGTATGGTATTGTTACATCATTCATACACTATTATTGAGTGATAGTCAACTAATTGGAACTTAAAAGAATAAAAAAGTTGTAAATGTCGTTTGAAAGATACTTACAAAGTAAATTTTGAACTTTGATAGCCATCTTACAATGATGCAATGATCTAATCTAAATCTAATCTGAATTAAAAATAGCATTAACTATAAATTAACAATTAAATAAATTATCCATGACGCTGTATTTGCATATATCTGCATTCTACATGTTCAATATTACTCTGATCGATTGTTATTAATAGTTACATTACTGACCTTTCGTTAGAATCTTATAGTTTGCATAAATCTATGTTATGTTTTGGCGTTGCCTGTACGTCGAAAAATAACTCAATAAAAAAAAAGAAAAAGGCTTAAAGGTTATTTTTACAAGGCATTTTTACTGAAATTGGTCATAACTCTATTTCCAAATTCAAGAAGAACTGCACTCGTGCTATTAGGAAAAGGAATCGAACTAAGACAATCGATTCCAACCGAGACAATAGTGAAACATCGACACCGTGTACTTTAAGTTTTAACTTAGATAATCAGTTGAATTTCGTTGAATCAGTAAAGAGTATTATTTTTAATGTTGGTTTTAAATTATGTATCTAAAAATATCGGTAAATGTTCTTCCTTTGACTTCAATTGATTTAGGTGATAAAACACAGTTGTAATGATTGATTGTTTGTTAATTCTATCAACTGGTATTGTGTTGGTTTGTTTGTGTAGGTTCGATTCGTAAGTCAAATAATGAAGTTTCTTAATTAACGCCAACTACAATTGAAAAAGGAGGCTTTTATCACGGTTCTAAACGTAGCGACGAGAGCTGACAAAATTTTAATTTGAGAATTTTAAAAAATTTGAGCAGTGTGTGAGGTTTACATTTTATTTATTTAGTTTCTACTTTTAATATCTCTGGAGATTCTGGGCCAGTCCGACCTCGACTAGTACAATGCTTTCAGTTTAACAATTCTATTATCGGCAGTTACGACAAAATTGATCCAAATAGGCTTTAAGTATATAGGCGCGGCCTAGGGCTGCCTTTGTTTGTAATTATCTCGACTTTTACTTGATTTCATTGTATTTTATTGTCCTTAGCAAGCCATTAGACCCTATAGAACTGCCGCTCATTATTTCTGGCTTAAAATTAGGCTTATAGATCCTTTAACTCAAGTTATAGACCATAAAATTAGGTTCGATAGTGTTTTATTGTTGTAAGCAAGATATCAGTCAGTCCAATTCTGGTACTTAAGTGCATTATTATTGTGCCTTAACACTTCACTTAGTGCAGGTGGTAGAATTTAGTGGAAGTAAAATGACAGAACCGATATTTTACGAGCGCAAAGGTTTAATGTTGCTTATTTTGAATCAGTATTTTTTTATACACTGCAGGTTTTAGGTTAGGTGATTATTTTACAGGAAAATTAAAAAAAAAAACCTATAAAACTAAGCTTAAAGACAAGCTCCACACTTGAAATTAATAAATAATCTGCAGTTTCAACATAAGTTCAACCTCTATCTTAAACTCAACCAAAATTTATTGCAAATACAATCAAAACAAGTTGCGCTAAAAACAGCTTTAACAGTCAAAGTCACTAAAAGAAATTAGTAATCATAAAATAGAAACGGACCCGTCAAATATCTTATTCAAACATTTTTATTGAATATTAATTCTCAGTTTCGGTGATGGACACAAACAGACGTCAAAAATATACAAGGTATCCCAAAAACTGTGTTAATTGGAAGTTCGACGAAACAGCACCCCTACCGAATTACCGAATGTTTTTTTTACCGAATCTTGACTAAATTAAGAGACTTTATTGGCCACAGAATAATTTACTGCGATAGGTACTTATGCCTGGTTTTATCTCTGAAATATGTGAAGAGTACCCCTATGGCCGCGATTCCACTGGGTGTTAATGTTTTTTATTCGTTAAACGACTGTCGTTTCTAGCTACTCGTATTGCCATTGCTTGACGGTCCTTTAAAAAAGTCGTGTAGGACAGAAGGCACAAAACTATCGATTGTTAAGACAAAGTGGACTATTGTCAAAAATAACATTTGTAAGTCAATCTTATACCTACACAATAAAAAAGACAGGAAAAAAACTATCGATGATTTAGATACCTAGGGTTGCTCTATCTCTTTACTTGCTTAACATATTTTTTTGTGAAAGCCTTTATGTTTGGCTATTGGACTGTTAATAACAAACCAAGCCCTTAGCACACGTAGTCACTTAGCAAGCCGCCATCGTCTACAATGTAGCTGTACTTGACGTAACCTTCGGAATGTAGGTGACAAGTCACTCGCGTCCGACCACATTAACATTGCCGCATAGTAGTTTTACTTAATTCATTTACCTGACCGCTGTCATTAGAATAAGCATTTTACGGGCCTGGGACATCTTTGTTCTTAGCAATGTTGATTTCAGAAAGAAAACCTACAGGTATACCTTTTTCCCGGATTATCCTTTTTATTTTTAAAAAAAAATTTCTCCTCAGCTATTCTCAACCAGTTTGGTGTAGGCCTCCTTAAGGTTGCGCCATTTAACCCGGCCTTGCGCTACTTCCATCCAGCTGCAATTTTATTGATGTCATCCTTCCATCGCATATTCTGTCTTCTTCTTCTTTTTATAGTGCCTCTCCAATTACTGAAGGCTGGCTACCAGCTCCCGGAACTTATCTTTGTCTTTGGCGATGTGGATTAACTGGGCTGTACTCGTTATTCCAGTCCATTCCCGAAAATTTCGGAGCCACGACTTCCTTCTGCGACCGACATGTCTCTTCCCGGCGATCTTGCCCATCATAATCACCTGCAGTAGGTGGTATCTTCTTGTCTTAAAACATGGCCGAGATAAGAAGTCTTCCGCTTCTTGACAATGGTCAGGAGCTCTCGCATCCGTCCAGCTCGTTGCAGAACCTCTTCGTTGGTGACACTTTGCGTCCAACTGACTCGAAACATACGCCTGTATGACCACATTTCGAATGCCTCTATACGTTTCCTGAGGTCTTCTTTATTAGTCCACGCCTCACATCCGTATAGAAGTATAGGCTAAATATAGCACTGTATGAGACGGATTAATTCGGATTATTACAGTTACCAACACAGTTATGTACTTATTAAATTAATAAATCCGGATTTCTTAGTCTTAAATTAATAATTCTGATTATTTTTTCTACTTTGTAACAATAATGTTAAAATTACTCAATCATAATAATTCTTCGCTTTTTAAGTTCTACAAAGTCATTTGTAAAAATGTATGAGTTTATAAACTAGCGTAACATCATACGTATTACGTAAATGTGCACGGCTGTATGTGTTCTTTTAGTATTTTAACTTGTTCATATACTGGTTGTTAAAAAAGAACTAGATTTAAAAAAAAAACGACTTCAAAAAACTAAAACGCTAAAAATAATCTTAACTTTTGAGTACCTAATCAGTTACTTTTGGAGTCGGTGCAAACTAAAACATAGAATCTCTCATCGACTGGCACCGACTTTTTTTATTTTATAAAATTAACTTATTTCATCTATTTTAGTGATAAACAGCACGAGTACAAACATAATTTAACTGCTAAACACCGATTTCATTTCCCAATTTTTCACCCTTAAGGGTGTATTTTTTCAAAAATGTTTTATTATAGTATCTTTGAAGTATAAGCTATTCATTAAAAAAAGAATCAATAAAATCAGTCCACATTTGGCAAAGATATTAGGTAAGATAGATACTAAAATCAGTTGGCGTGGTACGGAGTTCATGCAATGTTTGATGATTTTCTTATAGATCCCATTATCAGAATTTAACCAAATTTATATGGGAGCATTCTGAAAGTATTACCTTTCAAACAAAAAAATAATTATAGAAATCGGTCAACGTAGTAACGAATGATCGCTGAACATGCATAAAAAAAAATATTAAAAAAAGATTCCGACGAATTGAGAACCTCCTCCATTTTTGAAGTCGGTTAAAAAGAATAAATTGTTGTTAATAAAAAATGAAAATGAAAAATATCCAATCAAAATAATAAATTTAATGCTCGTTACGGCACGGTTGCGATGTTAATACCTTAAGTACAGCTCGCGCAAATTAATATTTCTATCGCGTTTGATAAGACTAATTTGCCGCACTGGGATTCAAACCCAGGACCTCAGAGTGAGGAGCCGGCGTATTGACCATTCCACCACTAAAGTCGTCGTAACTTACAAACAATTACTCACAATTCTAAATTGCGCGATATAATAATCGTTGTTGTAATAAATACAACACACTTCCTTCCTATCATAATTTTTACACTCTTAAGATTTTTATTGTTCTACAATGCATACATCCTTGTGCTACTTATTTAAGACTAGAAGATAAATATATTGACCCAAAAACAGAAGACACGCCTACTGCAAAAACAATTATCTATGCAAATAATAATTATGCGGATAATGAGGCGAAGTAACGTGTTGATGAGCAGTATGCCGTGCGGTTCTACTAATTGTACTATACGACCTAACACGCCCTGAAGGACGCTGCACTGATAGTGATCACGTACACAGGTTTTAGGGTTTTTACTAAACTTCTTTGTCCGTCTGTCTGTCACCAGGCAGTATCTCATGAACCGTGATAGCTAGACAGTTAAATTTTTCACAGATGATGTATTCTGTTCCCGCTATAACAACAAATACTTAAAACAATAAAATGAACATTTAAGTGTGGCTCCCATACAACAAACGTGATTTTGATGCCGTTTTTTGCTCGATAATAATAACGATGGTACGGAACCCTTCTTGTGCGAGTCCAACAAGCACTTGGCCGGTTTTTTGGATAATGCTAGCAGTTAAACTGATAAGCAATCTGAAAATTATAATATTATTCTCCCTCCTGTTGATGAGTAGACAATAGGCAAATTGATTGTTATTGCCTGAAAAGAATATACTAAGCTGTAAGTCGATTGGCGCATGTTTTTAATAACTGATTACTTTCGCTATTTCAAACCAAGTGAACCTTTTAGGAACACAAATGTTTATTGATTTTTTGGATTATAAAAATAAAATTTCTATTGTGTTTTATTCTGTCAGCTGGAAGGGGCTGAAGCAGTTCAGGGGTTAGAAGTTGTTTTCGAAACAAAAATATTAATAATTTAGAGAAAAGATCTAAACGTTAGTCAAAGTGTAACGCATAAATTAACGACGTTCAACCCTATCAGTTAATCGGGTCAATAAACGATACTTTGAAATTCTAGGATAACTAATTCTAAACATTGTCATCATAGCTAAAGGGTTGACGTAGGTATAAGATTGTTATAAGATTCATGATTTATTTTAACGATAAAAAATATAAATAGGTATAGGACGTTAGCTTTACTAATTGCATATCGGTATTTTATTACAGCGTTTCTGAAGAAGTCGCTCGTTCTGTCACACTCGTGTAACTGGTTTTATTCAGTAAATTTGGTTAGAGATTCCTCACAATTACTTGGAACCCTAGTATTTTTACTTGTAGCGTTGTGGTCACTACCCACAACTAACGCATGTCGTTACATAATAGACTAGTGGGCAGCAGTAGATCTTCATGTGCAAGTATTGAACAGGTTTTAGTTCCTTTTACGTCTAGCCAACGCAGTCCGGTTCGAGTTTCCACTGAAAAATTGGATGTTACTTGTATACCTATTTTATGATGTATACTGTTCTACTGGTCAAGTTATTATCTTCTTATGCATGTTCTCTTATTTATACAAAGACACAAATTCTTGTTTGCATACTAAACCATGACGTTTCCTTAGTATGTCTATTTATAACGTAAACACGTAGTATTTTGCGTCTGTAAGCTGCAAATCCTAAACCGGTACTTAAAATTAAAGCCGCGTCGCCTGTCACGATATAACGTCAATTTGACTGTAGTACCTAATTTATGAATTTATGATTTATGTACAGGGATCCGGACAAGTCAGAAATAGAAATTGGCCATATTTGATGTTAAGTCTAACTACAAAACGATAACATTTACACAAGCTTAGTGTCAGTTTATGCTTGTTACACCTGTATCTTTAAACTCATCATATTACTGCTCTATCTCACTCATATTAATTATTATTATTTTCAATATACCTTGCAACAATAACGCAATAGTGTTTTACGTTCATAGCGAAACATTGTTCGCGGTTACTACACAAATATAGTGTAAGTAATAAATTTTGCAATTAATTCTACAAGAGCCAGAGATGGTTTAGTTTCGCAACGCGATTCGGCGTAGGTAACACGAGTTTACTTGGTCCTTAGAACCTTATAGAAACTAACTAAACACAACCTATATTGTTAGTTATATTGGACAATATCACATACATTGATCTGATCTCTGAAATCAGAAACAACGACGGTACCACAACACCCAGACCGACAATATAGAAAAGATATTTTTCTACATTGAGTGACCGGGAAACGAAACCGGGACTTCAGAGATAGCGACACCAAGTCCGGTATGCTCGCCTCTGGGCTACGGAGGGCGACCTTTCATAATGCATTCCCCCATAAAGCAGACCGACATAAAGCACCTACAGTTTAAAAACAAAATTAAAATTCATATATTAGTTATCTTACAGAAATTTCTTACTCGAAGTTCTATAACTAGATTTTAGAAAAGTTTTGAATGCACCACAATCATAAAATCGTCCCTACAAGAGCCAATAGCATTGACAAGCCCCTGTGGGCAGCCGACAGTTAAAAGCCAAAGTCAATGACTAAATAAAATAACTAGGCACGTTTATAGCCCCAAAACGAATGCTCTATAATAATACAGCATTATTCTAGACCCTTATTAAAAGAAAAAAATGAAGTGTCTCTTCAATGCAACAAGATTAGGTATTTAGCCCTTTACTCGTGCTCAGAATGCATCTGCAAAGTGATCTTGTTTCCCACTGGTTTAGCAACACGATAGCTATTTGTTAGGGTAATGCCGCCATTGCGTATCTTAACGAACACTATCTAGTTTCTGTTGCATGCTTCATAAATTAAGGAGCGAGTTACAAAGTCGAACGAGATTTGGATTCTGACGAGCTAATAAATCGATATCGGTGTTGCGGTCGTTGCGTTTGTTTTCAGTTATTCATTTTCTAAATTTAAGTTTTGTCTTTTTGTAATAGTACCTATCCTTATATAAGTAGTAGGACATAGCTAAGATGTTCCATAGATCTGCTTTCGTTCTGGTTTAGTATTTTTTGACCAGTCTTTCTTCCTTGGGTTTCAAATGTGAAGTCAGAAATGAAAGTCTAAACACACACTTGTTAGTCAACCACAATTAATATTTAATTTAAATGGACACGAAAGATTATTGTTAAAAAATCGTTCATTAAAGACACCACCCAGTGTGTCCATTTCACCGCGTTTCCCTCACGGCCCTACATATTATGTGTACTCGTATGTCTACGTTGGCCACCACTATGTTAGATCCTGAATCATATGGATGGTATATTATAATGGTATATTACAGTTTTAGTTTGCTGACACCTACATATATGATTCAGCGCCATATTGAAATACTCGTAGTTATCAAAGTTCAATGATTGTGTGCTTAGCGTGTCGATAGAAACGCAGATAACCAAATTAGTATCGGTCGTAAAATTATTAACCCTGTGTTTGTTAGCGTGGTGTTAAATAATCCTAGCTTATAGAGTACAATGGTCGCTGTCCACGTTTGCGTCACAATGTCGCAATACATTTAGGGTTACCGCACGTGAGTTATCCACACTTTTAGACGCGGACAAAAAACACGGCCTTAGACTTTTAAATGCCTTAAAGATCTTTTAGGAATTTAATGGTGTAGATTTGATTCAAACAGGTTATTTGTTGTGAGATATTAATTTTGGTATGACGAGTTTGTTTTTCATTCTTCTCAAAGGGTATTTGAAGGTCGCAAACAAGGCAGATTAAATATATTTCACTTAAAAAAAATCACCTACTTTAGATGAGAATCAAACTTAGGTAATGTGAATGCAAATTTTTAATTAAAAACTATCAGTTTAAAATCTTACTCTAATTTATCGAATTTTCCACAAACAGTCCACTAAAGTTAGTAGTTTCATTCCCTTTATAAGACTTGGCAACCCTACGCGGTGCGTTCACACTTCATTCGGTGCGCGCACGCATACTCTCGCGCATTCATCCTTAACCTAATACGCATAGAGGTCACATTTAAACAGTAACCGATTCGAGTAACCGCAGGCATGCACATTCCACGTTGTCAAACATTTTAGGTTTAGTTAAAATTCATAAGCTAAAATATTTAGATCAGTTCCAGTTTACAGTAGCAATTATACTTACCCCAGATATTCTTTATTAACAGGTAAGTTTTTTAAAATAATTTCTCCTTATTATGGAAACCGATATAAAGCACCTGCAGTTTAAAAACAAAAGGAAAAAGTCATAAGATCACCAACACAGCGTTGATAATCTTATTCAACACTTATATAACGCAGTAGCAAGGATTAAAAAATTAAAAGTTCAAATCAATTGCAGAAAACTGCCAAGATTAATAGTTTGTTGTATATGCTGCAGTTATAATAACGAATATTAATAATCAGCCAATGTGCTTAGCACAGTTTAGGGATTGTTACATCAACATAGTCTAGCATGTTTTGTACGTTTGTCGTGTTTGCCCTGCAAGGATGGGCATGAGATAGTTGCACAATTAATTGTGGCCAGAATAAATAAAGCAACAAAGCCTTGCTTTTACACATTTGTTGTGCAAAATGCAGATTCATGCATTATTCAAAGTCCAGCCATTCATTACAGTTACACATTTTTATTTCAAATTCATATGACCGCATTATGTATTTTAATTGCGTTTTTCCATTGAAACGTATTTAGTTAAGAGCAATTAAAATCGGCTTGAATTTATTGCAGATACATTATTACTGTAATGTGTTGCACTTGAAGTTTCCACATTGTCAGTTTTGTTCTGATTTTAAGTAATTAGTTTTGATTATTCAGTCGGTTACATTGAGACCACCCAAATAAGTAGTGTCAAGAGCATTAAAGTTTTTTTTTAATTAACGTGTGGAGCCGAAATTATTATGTGGTTCCTGATCAACATATCCATGCTCCATCCGGTTCTGATATTTTAAAAATATATTTAAGCCGATGTTCAAGCTAACATAAGTTGTCTTGCCATGTAAATTACATTAAGATTACCTAAATTAGTAGTGTTAAAGCTATTTATTACTTTGTTTGCTTGTATGCTTGACCGGTTTTAACACCTCCAGCTTCCTGATTCATTTAAGTTGCACTTGAATTCTGTGTAAACATTTAAATTATTTTTTTAGTTGGATTTCGTTCTGCAGGAAGCAGAAAAAGTGCCATACTAAATTCGACATGCCGGATTTTTTGCAAAAACAGCCATTTCGATATCTCTTCTTACGGCGGAGATATGAGCCGTCAAATGCAGCCATTCAACAAAAAATATTTTTTGTAAAGTAACTTAGTATGGCTAAGTTAATAACTCGATCTTCGAAAAAGTGCCATTTGGCTGCTTTCTGCAGAACTAGGTCCAGTTGCAACTGAGTTAGCGTTTGACTGTTATCTCACCTGGATGAGTTCACTTAACATCATTATTTCAGCCTTGTTTTGTTGTCTTCATAGAGTTTGACGTAAGGGAACTTTTATGTCGACTTTGTAGTAAAGACTACCTTAAACTAAATGTAATATCGAAAAGTCCATTAATAGTTTACCAAGTCATCAGAATTTACATGAGATAGATTCTATCATCTAATAAAATTGGTAGTTACGGCGCTTGTAGTGTTATAGCCGCCGTATTTTTGGCTCCAATGTAGATCAATATGTAAATTGTATATTTACCAATACAGAAAATGATTAATGGATTATCCTAGTGTCGTGATTGCTCCTTGTTTACAATCGGACATAATAAAGCCAGAACTGGTAGTAAGTGTCTTGCCAACATAATGGTTATGTATTTGTCTCAAGTGCTATTTCGTTGGTAGACTTCTTGCAAATGTAGCAACTTCCTAGAGGCAAATTTTACTACACAGTTTCATTGCAGTTAAATCTTTAAGTAGCTGCGCTTTCACAACATTTAAATGTAGGTACCCTAAGTGCGCTTGAGTAATTATTTCGTTAGATAATGAAAACCATAGGTAATTATATCCAATGCATGTTTCTGTCAGCAATAAATTGTGATAAAATTATTTCTTTTGACACTTAAGTAAGGAAGTATTTGTTGCTCTGGAAAAATAAAGTACAGAAGTAGTGAAATGGCCAATATGGAACTAGTGTTCGATTCACACTGAGATGTGGTTTGACCTTGCAATATTTGAATGAAGAGTGTGACAATTAATTCAAACTAATCTAGACAGGATGACCTACTTACGACCTGACTTCAAAACTTTGAGAGTGTTTGCACTCTGACGGTCAGCTCCCTTGATTTATTCATAAAGCAATATAAATTATAATCCTGTAATGGCTTGCACAATTTGTCACTTGGCTTGCTTATTACCAATTTAATGCTCAACGAATCACCTTATTATCATATCCAGAAATCGCTGGTTACAATTAAGAAACAGATTTGTTTAGTTCCTGGTAGGCACGCGTCAAAATAACTCCCGCCTACGATATTTAAGGTCGTAATTAAAATCCTTGTTGCCGTATTCAGATACCATTTACCATGCATCAGGTAAATATTGTGCAACACTTATAATACTAACATACAGGGTAACATTGCAAAGGGGTGCCAATCTTTAGGAGTGGTTCAGAATCAGTAACTTAATCGAACTATGCAAAGAACAAAAAAATAATTTAATTATTCCTATTCGCTGTTAAAAATCGTATGCGTGGATAATTTAACTCATTCATAAAAAAAAACACCGTATGTGCACTGTGTAAGGTCCTTGTAGGCTCGCTGTACGTACGCCTCTGATGAATGACCGCACGTAATCGTTTGTGTTTCGTAATTTCTCTATTGACTTTATTTTTAGATATTTTAAAGTTTTTATTTTTCGTAACATACGATTATTAAAAATAATAACGATTAAGACGCTTTTTGATATTGTTCATCATCATCATTATTTCAGCCATAGGAGGGCCACTGTTGAACAAAGGCCTCCCCCAATGAATGATCATCGGGGGGGATTGCCAATACTCGCCACACTTGGCAGGCGGGTTGGCGAGCGCAGTTTTTTTATAAGATTTCGCACAAGACGCTGCTGCCCGTCTCGTGCTACAGGAATTAGTCGGCTATTACGACACGCCTCCTGTTTTTAAAATTTGCCGCCCCTTTGCAATGTAACCCTGTATAAGGCCCTGTTTTTAAAAAAGTACATAGGCAGGCTAGGATGCAATTCGAGTTTATGCAAAATGTATGTCCTAAAAGGGTGTGGTGACACTCGTTCGGGACTATTTTGGAAACGAATTTATCTAAATTACCGTGCATCTGAACATGTAAAAGTATTACAAGAAATGTTTCGTTATCTAAAAGAACGCTAAACACGCATTTTTTGGTCTCTACTGCTCATGGAGAAAGCCTGGGGGCTGTTTTTAATATTTTCTAGTCAATGTTCAGAAATTTACTTTTTACAGTTTTATTATATGAATAGATTGTACTCCGTTTAAAATTACAATTACTAAACTGTCCACTTAAATCCTAGTAACAAAAATCAAACAAATATCAGAATAGCCACAAGGAATAGCTACTTTGATCCAGCTTAGTGTTGCCGACTTTATCGATATCCTAAAATTATGAAACGGTTCGGATCATGTCTCAATAAGTTCGGCGCAGACGTCCGATTCCGATCGAACCCTTTTCGTACTCGTAACTAAAAGCCGACACATTTTACAACACTAAAATGCCACCTCGTAAATTGTTTCGCGATGTTGGTTATTGCGTTTTGATACTTTCGCTTAAAATCTTTGAATTCGATTTTGGAGCCAGAACGATTGCCTATAGGGGAGAACGGGGATAGTTGACTATATATGTGAATTATCTGACAATTAACTAACTGACAAAAATTTAAATTATTTGCAAGTGTATAGTGTAAAAAGGGAGAGAGGATACGGTTTTTTGCACCCAGATGGATAATGCAACACTAACAGATTGGTCATTTCTGACAGTTAGGTAGCCTGATTCTATAGACAAATGTCCACGGTCACCCCAAATGTCAGTATTGTTTAAAAGAAACTATCGTTTGTGCTTGTTTAGTAAATATTATCATGATAAATAAAAAGATTTACAGATGAGTCATTAAATATTTCCATAGCATCGCGTGTCAGCATACTTTATAGACTCGATAGCACGTTAGTTGTGAAAAACAACACTATCAATGAGTCTTTTGTACGTTTGCACGTCAGTAAATATAAAAGAACAGCTGCAGCGACAAACAAAGCCGGACATTACACAGTTTATTACACCACAATTATATACTTATTTTTCCTTCGAACTAAAGAAATTAATGGACATTGAATAGAGTCAGATATACCTAGTCTTGCCGTAAATACTGAAACATAGAAAAAAAATCTATTGCAAATAACATTTATTACTCTTACAGTGTGTTAGTTTAATACATAAATATATAAGAAAATAAATATAAAAAGCTTATTCGAAATGGTCTCCATTGGTTGCAATACAGTCCTTTAAACGTTGAGGCCAGATATCAATAGAAGCACGCACTCTTTCCATGGGAAAATTTATCACTGCCAATCGAACGAATTGTTTTAGGGACTGCAAATTATCAATCATGGCGTTTAGAGCAAGCCGGTCTCTCTAAAACTGACCATAAATCATAATCCAGCAGATTAAGATCGGGACTAGACGACGGCCAGTCTTTAGCTCTGATGAAGTCCGAAACGTTCGTTTCCAACCAAGACTGCATAGACCGAGCTTTATGACCCGGCGCCGAGTCTTGCTGGAAGAACCATTCTTGGTTATTTAACATGGTGTTGTTAAGGGGCTTCACTACCTTCTCAAGAATGGTATCTTGATACACTTGTGCCGATGTTTTGATACCTTTTTCACAAAAGTATAGCTCAGTCACTCCTTCATAGCTAATAGCCCATCAAACCATCACTGAAGTCGGATAGTGCCCACGTTGCACTCTGTCGACTAATTGGGAAGCTTTCTTAGAGCTTTGAGAATAAATACGGTAAGTTTGTTTGTTAAAATTTTGCTCAATTGTAAAAAAAATCTCATCCGTGAACAAAAATTTTCTGTGACCTAATTTTGTGTACCGCTTCAGTAGTTGTTTCGATTTTACCACCCTATTATTTTTTAAATGATCAGTTAAAAAATGACTAGTACGTCTCTTATAGGCTGCAAGTCCTTAGTTTTTTTAAAATACGCGACATGGTTCTAGGTGCTATCCTCATCTCCCGAGATAAAATCTTTTGCTTTCGGACAGGATCAGGTTTTCTTCGAATTCTTTCCCTTACTGCTTTGACCACCTTTTTCGTATGAACACTACGTGGACGGCCAGATCTTTTTCTGACACAAACAGAGGAGGTCTCATTGTACCTATTAATAGCCCGGTACACAAATATTTTACTAATACCAAGCGTATGGAGAGTTTTAAAAATTGCATTTGGCTCCATACCTACTTTGTGTAATGCAATCAGAGCGATTCGGTTCTCTTTATCACCCCACTCCATTTTATTATTGCAAAATATTGATTTAAAAAGTAAAGATACGGCTGACAGAACAATTCACATTACACTTTCGCCATACATGAAACACTAACGCCATCTATTAGAGTATAATGTCAACTGTTAAACCGCATCACAGATGTAACCTTGTCAGAGCGGCTTATAATTAAAGAGGAACTCGGTAAAAAAACTTTTCTTATTTGATATATTATAATATTTAAAGAGTTATCATAGTAAATATGTATAACTTCTTGCTTGCTTAAATAAAAATACGACACCGTGTTTCATTTCGCCAAGGATCAGTAGAAAATCTACAGTTAAAAACGTAGTTATTTCTTTGTACTTTACACTTACTACGTTAAAACACATTTTGATTTCCTTAAATATTAGATAAATCGAAACTTCAGATATTGTGTCATCATGAAACATAATATTTGTACGAGTATGACATCACCTGTAACGATGATAGTGCTCATAGTGTAGAACTAATGCACGCCGCTACAAAGTTATATCGGAAATTTGTACAGTAAATATGGCGTCGCTTCGTATAATTGACAAGAACGATAAAAAAAATATTAAAGTAATGTAAATGATTATCAAATTTACGATTTACCGGTGAAATTTAATATTAGAATTATTTTTGGTGAACTTTCTGTCGTAATTGACACAATCCTTAAAAGAACATCCAGGCATATTACTTTTTCTTAGGACACCGGCTCCTGATGACAGCCGACCACTGACTACGACACTTCGGCCCTAGGTAGGATCAGAGTAGGGCCCGGTTATAGGCAACAGCCTGACGTGCGGCCCGCCCAGTCCTTACGAAGTAATATAATAAGTCAATGGTATTGGCGCCAAAATGAGAAAACTCAATGAACAATCACATAAAAATGACAGATTCTAAATTCAAATGTAATATTTTGTTTATTTTTAATTGTAACAGTATTTATGGCCATAATAAGTATTTTTTGCCTACAATATCAACAACATTGTTAAAATATCAAAAACAATTAAATTTGCAATTGTGCAGTTCTCAGTGCCCCGCCAAGTTGAGCAAAATAGAGGTATGGCCGTACCATCCTTTTCTCGATTTTTCTTTGTCTAGTACACAATAAAGAGTACACAAAGAAATTAACAAAAGACAATTAAACCACCTGATGGTACAAAACATACGTCAAAGTTTTGCAAGCTGTTTTGTAGGAAGGGAAACTGCGGTAATGCAGCTTAAGCATGTATGACATAACGTTGCTTATTGCAGTTAGCGACTGGTTTGAGAGACACAGCTTGTGAACTTGACGCGACCTCCGCTGAGGTCTGCTGAAGGCAGGCCACATGTGCGATGACGTGTGCCCACGTGGTGTGACCAGCCCGCTGGGTCACACGCGAAATTAATTGGAGGAAGTTAGTCATATTAGTGATCTTTTGAACGCTATTTGCTGTAATTTTAAGTCATTATAATTTATTAACGATAGTTATAGAAAAAGAAATAAAAATGATACTCTTTAATACACCCACACAAATTAAATAAAGAATAGAATACAATTAGAGCTGCACAATTTGAGCGGTCTTATCGCTAATATCTTCCAGACAACCTTTAGTGGAATTAGAATGAAGGCGGTAAAGAGTTAGAAAACGTTAATTACCTACAAAATCTATCTATAAAATTTCTTTATAAATTTATTTGTTGCTACTGTATAGAACTCGCTTAATGTGTAATGACAATTTAGAAAGTAAATACCAATATGTTTAATTAAAAGCATCAAGGCTACAGAAGACCGACCGCTGTGTCTGTAGGCACAGAACACTAAACACTAATTTCTTTGTACTAGGTACTTACACAATAGCTTACATGTAAAGATCATAGTTTTCCAACCCAAACCCACTCTTGTCCCTAAATAGAATCGGTTAGAATTAACTAGACTAGCAACATGCACATATGTTCAGTAGCTTCGTCTCTGTATAACGAAAACTTTCTGAAAAAAATGGGTAAATGTAAATCGGGTTCGCACTATAGATCCTGAACTAAATAAAAGAAAATATGGTGGGACAACAACGAGTGGCACTTGACCGGTTTTTTTTTAAATAGTCAGATAACTTTTATTCGAAGAATAAGTTTGACATTTGACAGTTTTCGTATAGAAATTGTGTCAAAACGTCAATTTTATTCGTCGAATAAAGTTATCTGGCGATTAAAAAAATCGGCCCTAAGACATAGAACTAAAAAACTGATAAGTATAATTACCAAACACGTCTAAATTATGTTTCGGCTAGTATTTAACTGCTAAGACGCAAAGACAGGAACTTACTAAATAAACAGCATTATTTGTATTGTCTTGTCGGATTCTTTATTGTTCTTAGCCCTTTTATGGGTCGATGCGGCTCATATTGAGAACCAGTGGCATACGATGAGATAAATTATGCTGCTGCACCGAAATCAATGTTTATATTACATAATTTGTTCGCATGATGAATTATTCGGCATTACGGACAAACATTCATGCAGTGTTTCTGCTATTGTATAATAACCTGATTTGCGAGAATGTATGGTTCGCGTAACGATATGGGTGGTCGATGTTTTGTTGATTGTTTAGGTCGATTAATTATTATTTTGATATTCTCGATGTGGTAGTATTATTATTTTAGCATGCTGAGTATTGTTGCTAAGCACACCCAGTCCAATTTATAAAAACCGGCCAAGTGCGAGTCGGACTCGCGCACCGAGGGTTCCGTACAAACCTGTAGGTACCGTTATGAGTAAAAGTTCACCCATCACGACAATCGAGTCATAGTTATGGTATTTTTATTGCAAAATGAAATCCATAACATTACGAAAGTTAAATTGCGGTTTACGATTTATGACGTATTAAAAAAAACTAATTACTTGATCTCGTTTAAACCAATTTTCGCTGGTAGTTTTTATGGTAATGTACATTACATATTTTTTTTATATTTATCATTCTCTTATTTTAGAAGTTACAGGGGGGACACATTTTACCACTTTGGAAGCGTCTCACACGCAAACTATTCGCGGTTCACAGAATGCATCTACTTACCAAGTTTCAACAGTATAGTTTTTATAGTTTCGGAAAAAAGTGGCTGTGACATACGGACGGACGGACAGACGGACAGACAGACAGACAGACAGACAGACATGACGAATCTATAAGGGTTCCGTTTTTTGCCATTTGGCTACGGAACCCTAAAAACAAAGTTCGTTCTTGAAATGGACACACCCAAGAACACAATTTGTTATAATAATAAGATGTTTTATCCAAATAACACTACTAATGTAATATGAGTCTAGTTTTAAGTCAAGCAATCGCTTAAATAACTTGAGTGAGTAGTTCCTGTTATCGAAAAAAAATAATTAGACCACTTAGTCGATTGCCCAACCAAACCATTTATTAACTAACCATATTGTCAAGATTTAACCTGTAATGACTTCTCTATTATCTGTTTTAATCAGTCAAGGTCCAAGCGATACTTTTGTGGCTACATTCATTAGCTTTCAACACAAACCCGTTTAGCCCAGTCCGCTGACCGCTCTAGGTTGTTCCGTATATCGTGTTCCGCGTTCGATTCCCCGCTGTACAGTGAGGAATTTATTTCGCAACGATTGTGGCTGAATAAAACAGCGAAATTCCGTCAATATGACCTCAATATTGTGACTTCAGTGTCTCTGTTTGTCCCATGATTCTATAAAGGCCAAATGTTGTGATTCTAGCTAAATAAGGGACTTTTAATTAAGGGTATCAGTAAAGAAATTAGGAAAAAGATAAGAGTTGTGAAAATTTTTGAGAAATCCCGTGCTGTCAGTGTCGTGCTGTGTTGTTTTTTATTTTATGTAACACAAGTGCTTTAGCTTACCTTCGGATCAGAGCAACGATGTGATGTTGTCCAATATTTATTTATTCATAAAGTTGCGCTCTTTAAACTAAACAACTTTACCAAAAATACATTGACCAAAAGATTAAAAAATATTTCGAAATTAATCACCTGGCCTGGGTATGTTTTCTCAGTATGTGTTTGATATAAAAACAAAGATGCTTACGTTGTGTTTATCTTTCATGGTAAGAAACCAGGACTGCGTTTACAGCGGTCCAGCTAGTTAGTCTAGATAGTTAGTTCTGAAGCCATAATAAACCTTAGTAATTTTGTTAACACACTACTTTCTTTGTTACAGGCGATAGTGTTGTGCGCGTGTGTCGCTCTGGCGACTGCACAGTACGGGTACGGAAATGACTTCGGTAACTTCTTTGGGACCTCATTCGGAGCCCCTAGTATAGGAGGGCTTTCGTCCGCGGCTGCCAATAGGGACCCCAGAGCCAACACAGGTACCAGTCTTTTTATTTATGGGCCTTCTTTTATTTAATTGGTGACGAACAGAGAACTCAGTACTAATTTAACCTTAGAAGACCAGAGCGAACACAGGTACCAGTCTTTTTATTAATGGACCTTTTATTATTTAGTTACGGATTAAGGGTATAGTGGTAGTCACCGTAGCCGAAATCGGCTTGGGAGTATATATATATATATACTATTTAGTTGGTGATGGATAGAGTTATGTTAATTTATTTTTAGAATACCAGGGCCAAGACCCTACCAGTCATTATATTTTAGGGCCTTTTTTATTTAATTGGTTACGGTGATGACCTAATACCAATTTATTTATTTAGACTTTATTGCACAGATTAAAAAAATCATACAAAAGGTGGACTTAATGCCATGAGGCATTCTCTACCAGTCGACCACTAGGCTAAACAGAGACGTTTTGTGGGCGGTGCGATATAGGCGATACAAATTCAAATGAAAGGTCCGTGTGAATTATTTTTAAAAGCATAAACTACATACAGTAAATAACGATATACATAAACTAAATACTATCATACATAGATTACATAGGCAAAATACATACGTTTATGTTTAGGAGAAACAAGATCCGGGCAAGGTAACTACTACAAGTAGGATATGATGTGGTTCAGATTACTAATTAAACTTCCAAGACCTATACTTATCAATTTTACGGTAGTCTACTTAAGACCGCAATAAAATGAAAAATACCATGTTTAAGACTAGACACAATGAATTGTTGATGTTATGCCCATTGATGTTATGAATTATTCTTATGTAATTCATCGGACAGGGAATCTAATAGTCTTGGCAGGCATTTAAGTGGTAAAAACACGGAAATATTTATTATTGCCTTAAACTTAGGTTTTAAAATAACACGATGTTAATATTTCGTCCTACATATAGTAAAAGTTGCTTGCTTAACATTTCATGTTATTTCAAACGACCTAATTACTAATTAAGAATGTAAATAAATGCCTTGTAGTAAATGTTTGTATGTATATAAAACAAATTCGGGCTAGTTACACTATTTGTAAATCAAGAACGGATGGGCCGATTTATATGATTTATGATTTTTTGGATTTGTCTCCGTCCCGAATAGCAGAATAACTATTGAAACTATGAAAAATTCACAAAAAAAAAACGCGGCGGTACGTAGTTCGCCGGGACAACTAGTTAGTTATAAAAGTATGCCATAGTTAAAAAAAAACGAAGACGCACTTTTATATTATTCTCTAGATCTTATTTTAAATATTTGGCACTACTTTGCAATGTAACTCTGTATATTCTTGATGACTATGATATATCGATGACAGCTGGGCCCGGTTTCCTACATCAGACAGGAAATGTAAACTAGCTTTTTACATAAATTGTCAATATTATTATTTAGAGCAATAGGCAAAATACGTATACATTTTTGGGAGAGCTAGGTAAATATTTTGAGACGGGGTTCTAGTCTATACATATATTATATAAAATAAAGTCGGGTTAGTTACACCATTTATAGGTCAAGAACGGCTGGACCGATTTTTAACGTTTTTGATTTGTTGGATTTGTCTCCGCCCCGAATAACAGAATAACATTAAAAAATCGAAAAAATATATGAAAAAAAAATCGATTAAAGAGGCGGTTCGAAGTTCGTCGGGACAGCTAGTTTTATATACATATACGAGTACTAGCTGTCCCGGCGAACTCCGTACCGAGTCTTCAATTTTTTTTGTGAATTTTTCCGATGTTTTAGTTATTCTGTTATTCGGGGCGGAGACTTATCTAACAAATCAAAGATCTTATAAATCCATCCCGCCGTCCTTGACTTATAAATGGTGTAACTAGCCCGACTTTGTTTTATATTTTGTATAGATATTGATTTAATAGTCCATGCTATTTATCATCTATTATATAGTCGACCATACGAAGTGCTTGACCACTTGTGATGACATATCCTAGTAAAACAACAATTTGCTAACGCTTATTTGTATGACTTACTGCCGCACTCAGAGACGCCAATTAACAATAAAGTGTTTATTACCTTTTTGTTCATTCAATAATCGTCTTTATTTGTATCGTCTTCAGAAACACAGATGTTTCTTAAGTAACCATTAAAGTTAAGTAACGTCTCTGAGTGCGGCAGTCACACTTCCAAGTTCAAATAACCACAAATGACACTGACGTAATTTATGGCAAACTGAAATAGACCTCATAGTTTTTTATGAGCAAGTGATATTCAACCTTAGGGTGGTAAACCAATTTCTTACCCGACTATACTTTGTCTCAACCCAAAATAGATTATTTCTGGCATGCAGATAATTAAAAAACCAAAATGTACATACAAACGTTTAACTGAATAGATGCCTCTATTATGTAGGGTAGCCCTAATTTATTCACCAATTAACGGTAAGATTTAGAAACACCGAAATTTATTACGGCTTTGCCCAATCTCATGATTCATAAAGGATATTTCGCTCGTAGGCATAACCGAGTTCTATTCCTTTGGTACTTTAAAATTCACGTTCAGCGATGTGTGTACTCATCGCGTTCTCAATGCATTTCCTTGATATTGCAACGTCAAATGAAACCTTGAATCAGTTAATTGTATATCAGAAGGCTGTACGTTAATTGCTACGATTATATCTCGGTGGTGTTACGAAAACAAATAAGTATTCGCTATATCAAATGTAGCAGGGGTCCGAGCTAGTTAAAGTGATTTGTAGATATGCTTTAGATTGGCACCTTCAGATAAAATGTGGTGGTAGGGATAAGGTGTTAGAATTACGAGTTCGGATACGGATAAAATCTTTACACAGTTTCGATTATAGTATATCAAATAGATAAACAATTAATTTACGATCGTCTGGTCTAGTGGTTCACGTTCGGACTACAAAGCCTGGTGGTTGCGGGTTCGAATCCCGCAAGGGGCAAATGTTTGTGTGATCAGCATAATGGGCTAGTTTCCTAAAAAAAACAAATTAGTACGTCAGTTGGATTAACAGAAAATATTGGACACGTATTTTTTCTTTTCTCAATCAAACAAAAAATTATGAAGATATAGCCCGTTAAAGTTCCGCGTAACGTCACGCCTTGTGACACTTTTTTAGCAAGGCGTGACGTCACGTGCTCACTTTGATGCGCTTTATTTTTGTAATTTTTTGTTTGATTGGCAAAAGACAAAATACGGGTCCAATGTTTTTTGATAATCTAACTGACGGACTAAATAGAATAATCTTTTTTTGACCCAGGAAACTAGCCTTTTATTTGTACCTTAGTAATAGATGTTTTAAAATAAGGTATGTCTATTCGTTATCTAGTTTTTATACTACAAGCCTTGCTGAGTATTGGGCTAGGTATTGGTGTAGTTGTTATAATGAATAATTTAATTTATATTAAACAATACATATCCCAATAGAAACTATTTCTTAAAGCAAGAAAATGCCTTGCGTATTTAATTTTAAAACTTACTTAATTGTATGTCAATTAAATTAATAACGATACGAACAATAATGCGAAATTTAAAAAAGCAAGATCAAGACAAGATAAACTTGTCTAAGCTTAACCAATCCTTGCCCGAAACAATTCCTATTTCCGAAATTTTATTACATGTCTTGGATATCCGATACATTTGGGTACGTTCATGACGGAACACCGTAACATCCCTAGTCGGAATACATACAATCTAGTTAAATGTGGTGACATACTTGTCTCGAGCAATATTTCTGGCTGATAGTTTACGTTCCTTTTCGTTATTAGTTGGCGATCATGAGAATACACTGAGAATGACAATTTAATTTCGTGATGTAGGTATAAAGCCTGTAACATAGGTCTTGCTTCTTGACTCACGATATGTCTCAGTATTTCTTTGAGACTATTTTCCGAGACACATTAAGCGTCGTGATAAGTCTTTGTGATTTATTCGTACATTCACGTGCAAGCTAAGATAAGTCTTAAATTGCGATCTATCCTTTCTGGTCTTGGCAACATCTGCTAAGTGACGAATAAGTACGGGAGGCATTACGAGTAAGATCAAATTTTGGTCTCACAACACAATAACATATCTTATCATAATATTGTGCCTTGTGGGGACGGCCGTAAAGAATACACTTCCCCACGGCCAACAGGAGGCGTGTCGTAAGAGGCGACTAATTCCTGTAGCACGAGACGGGCAGCAGCGTCTGCTTGCGAAATGCTATAAAAAACTGCGCCCGCCAACCCGCCTGCCAAGCGTGGCGAGTATTGGCAATCCCCCCCTATGAAAGTCATTGGGGGAGGCCTTTGTTCAGCAGTGGACGTCCATGGCTGAAATGATGATGATGATGATCATAATATTATTTTATATATGATATTAATTTGTGCCGCGAGTAGATAGGTTTGTTTAATTTATTTAAACCTCAAAGTAATATGTAATGTAATACCTTGGTAAGTTTATATCTTAATTGATGACAAAATACAAACATATAAAAGATGTTGGATCGAGTAATTATTCTTTAGAGCTTTAGAATAAAAAAAAAGAGGGCTATAGCTACACTATACGATGAAAAACCTAAAAAAAAATTCTTTCGTTCGCCAATTGCCTAAACTTAAACTCAAATTCAATTTCAAATTCAAATTCAAATTATATTTTAACAATTCAAATAATAAAATTAACTACTTAATTAGTGTCACACAACTCAAAATGTTTATTGCAATCATGTGGTGATAAATGATGTTCAAAGAGGTTTACAGTCCCATAACATGTACCCTGGAAAGGTGCCCATTTGTTTTGCATTATGGTGCAACATTGTTAAAAACACTTAAAATGAAATAATTACAATTGTCATTATTACTTAAATATACATCTACTATAATTGAGATCATGTTAAATAAATAGTTAAGAATTATTTTCCTTGTCACTAAAGAACTCCTGCAGCGAGTAGTAGCATTTTTGAGAAAGGTACTTAGTTAGTTTATTTAGTTTAAAAGCAAAGTAATAAATCAGAAGTCCTACGAATATTGAAACTTAACTTATCATACTTAAATTAATGATAGGTTCCGTGCTTGTCGCTTTGACTAATAACATAATTCGAAGGCGGATCTGTATGATATAGTTTAAACCATCCATCATCAGGCAAAAATAAATGTTAATTTTTGTAACGTCCAGTCTAGTGATATGTCTCTAAGTGATTTTTTACTTAAATGCGTGGTACGAAATGTACTTGGCCGGTTTTTTTATTTCATAAGCTCGCTTGTCAACGTTTCCTAATAACATTTATGAATGACTGCAATTATGTCTAGTTATTTGTAATAATAGTACCTACGCATAATGGTAGAAGCATTGTTGCCCAGCAATTTATTGTCGAGGCTGCACGTGGTGCCTTTACAAACATTCGATCATTGGGCGAGTCTAATTTCACAATATCACTCAAAAATGCTTTGGCCGTGAAATGCTACCGTTGATAGTATCTCGTTAAATAGACCTACGCTGTTATTAAAGTCGTTACTTTTATGTAAATAGTCTTAGAGCTGTGGTAATTGGATCAAAGTAATGACGTCTCTACCGCGTCTAATTTCAAAGTGTAATCCAAATAGATGCTTAATGTGTATAGAACGGTACTATTAAAACATCAAATACAACAAATACAACGACTTTTTCTATGGGACCAACATCGCAATTGCAAAAAAAAAGAAACATTTCCCTAAACTAAGCCACCACCAGCTAACATCAGTTTCTATGGAAAAGTGATTTTTTTTAAAGATTTCAATGTTGTTGCCATAGAATAAGTTGTTGTATTTGAACACCAGAATCAGCCCCTAGGAGGTTGTTGATGTTTTACAAATAACCCTGTATTTATAAAAAAATACAATTAGGTATATAAGTATTCCGCATATTAAAATTTGACAGCTAATTTAGAAGTTATTATTAGGAAGTGAACTTTAATGATTTCGATACTATCTTACTAGGATAGGTAGGCATAAAAACTGCAATAATAGAAGTAAAAGTACCTAGTAGCTAACTTATATTTGTAAACGTTTTGTTATTAAACATTTCATAACTACCCAAACTTTATTTAATCCGAGGAAGTAACGTGACTGCACTTAATTAGTTAATCACTTATTAGTGTCAGTATCTCTACGTCCTATCACGATGGTCACTCGACCATAAGTAGGTAAACGCATTATCATTATAAGGGCTCACGCAAGCGGACGACCTTTACTACATTTGAATGGTCAATAAATTCTGTAAACAAATTATGGTAATATCGTGGTATTTGGTAACGAAGTGGTTGGTTAGACAGTGAAAGAGATCATTTAGATAGTCGCATTCAATAGGCTGCTCTGAGTCACTTAGTGTTTCGCTACACAATAAGTTATTATGGGAATACGTATTTGGTAAATTACAGTACTTATAGCGTAATCTGTTTCAAAGATACATGCCTTGGGTCCGTTTTGTATGTAGCGGCCATGACATGAGGACGACGTGACAGTCAAAACTTTGAGTAAAATTAAATGTAGAGACAAAGGGCTTAGTAGTTTAGCGAAACTTATTTTAAGATTATCATATTTGCTTAAGGCCCGATTCGACCAAACACAAAATTAAACCAGTTTAACTATAACAGGAATAACTTTACTTCTTGAATTTACTTTTTGATAACTTCGTTTGCGTTTTTCCAACTTAGTTTCAGTCAGTTTTATTTTATTGTGAATGATGAACGAATGGATAAACCTACTAAAATCCATGTAATCTATTTCTTGTAGGTTGTCATCAATCGCCACAACAATTAAATTTTGTAGGATAATAGAATGCCAATGGTAGATTATACAACTTGACAGTTTCTAGGTGACAAGAGGGATTTGACAAGTGACAACTTTGACATTTACTTATTCTTAGTATAATTTTTACACTGTCAAAATCGCCCGTTTAAATATTTTTCATAGATTAGTGGTTAATAGAATAAAAAATCTGCTTACTCTAGATTAAGCAGTGGTATACTCTCAAGTTAAAACTTACACCAGCTTGGTCGAATCCGGTCTTAGAATTATTGCGAAATTGACGACCTCCGTAGCCGAGAGGCGAGCATGCCGGACTTGGTATCGCTATCTCTGAGGTTCCGGGTTCGATACCCGGTCGGTCAATGTAGGAAAAATAACTTTTCCATATTGTCTCTGGTCTGGGTGTTTTGGTACCGTCGTTGTTTCGGATTTTTGTAACACAAGTGCTTAAGCTACTTACATGGAATCAGAGCAATGTATGTGATGTTGTCCAATATTTATTTATTTATTAGCGTGAAGCGTTATCAGAACTAAGCATTTAATAGATCATCAACACAAATCCAATTTTTCATTGGAGCAAGGATTTCTCTAATGGTTTTTTTTTAAGCACAGCTTCAATAACAAACGTTTAAAAAGAATGCCAAACCGATACAACTAGCCGTTCTCAAGTGATGCACTTTACAACGATTAGGAATTATTTTGTTTTATATGATTAAGATACGTAACATTTAAATCTGTTTACTTAAGAATCGATCGCCCTCGCTTATAACTTTAGCCATCTTCGCTTACATTACAAAATGCAAATTTATCTTGAGTTTATTTGACGTTGGAAACAAGAATTGGCTCCACAATGTTTAATCTGCTCTTGCTTGTATCAATCTTGCATCAATCAAAGAGAAATAAGCTTTGTTTTACCATTAGCCAGATTGATGTTACTATACGACTTTAATGCGACTCTAATACGACTTGTTTGAGGTCCTACCCAAACAAATTAATCAAATTGAACTCGATTTCTGACATTTTAAACGACGGAGATAATGTTTGGGGCTTGGGTGGCCTGTGAATGGTTCATATTGACAAGATACGCAATATCCTTTGAGAGTTTATGTGATTTATTTAAGCTCTAGCATAAAACAACTTGCAGTGAATACGGGATTTTATAATTTTTATGCAAATACGACCACACAGAAGTCGTATGGATCAGTCCAGAGTGTTATTCATTTCGTTTCAAAATTTCTGGATTAGTACAAGATCATAAAATTAAAGAACCTAATATTTTTTAAAATAAATAAATAGTTTCCACAATCACACCAATTAGCTAGCCCCAAACTAAGCAAAGTTTGTACTATGGTGACTAGATAACGGATAAACATACGTAAATACGTTTATAAACATCCATGACTTAGGTACAAATGCCCCTTGCGGGATTCAAATCCGCAACCGCTGGCTTTGTAGTCCGGGACGCGGACCACTACACCAGACGGTCGTCAATTTATATTTTTTATTGCCCAAGTTCCATGTAGTTGTTGTCATACTATAAAGGGTGGACAAAGAAATAGTACGTTATCGGCTGCTGATGAACAATTTTTACTATGTCTTCAACTTCAAAAATCATGAAAAAAATTAAGGAGCTCAATATTTCTATTCACGATTTCGATTTTTGCTTTCATAGTAAAAGTGGGTTACATACATCAGCAGTCGATTACGAGGTTTTAAGCAGTGGCATATTCCTTTGTACACCCTGTATAAATAAATACAATGAATAAGCACCACTCATCAATCGTCTTGAAGTAAGTAATTAAGGTTCTAGAAGGAGGCCGCGTACTGGCAAGCGCAGCGTAGGACGTCCACTCACAAGGTGGTCAGACGACCTGGTAAGGGTCGCAGGAACACATTGGATGCAGGCCGCTTCCAACCGGCCAATCTGGAAGTAAATGGGGGAGGCCTATGTTCAAATGATGATGATGATGAAGTAATTAACATCCTTGTGTTACGGGGCTGTATACAGACTAGGGGGGGTCTCCTAGCATCCTAGCCTTTTATCCAGGCACAAGCAAATTTAAAATAATAATTTCCTAAATAATCCTTGAGCTTATACAAAACAGTGCCACTGCACCAGGGGGACCATTTAAACACTATCATAAAAACTGATCTCAGACTCCGTGTAAGCAGATGTTACGTATGGTCAACACTTTTATATGGCTGTAAAACTTGGGTCCTGAAAAATGAAATCTGCAAGTGGTTGGAAGCATGAAAATGTTTAAGTTTTCCATGGACAAGTTTTACTTCTAACGCTAGGGTCTTGCAGATGGCAGGAACTAATACGGGAGCTCATGTGCACGATCAAGAAAAGGAAAGTTGCCTTTTTCGGACATTTGCAGAGGTGCGCAGTATGAATTCCCAAGACTGATTCTGAAGGGAAAAATACCAGAAAAAAGAGCCCCAGGACGTCAAAGACGCAAATGGTTTGACGACATCAAAGATTGGATGGGCCTCTGCTACCGCGAAATCAAAGACCTAGCCAGCGACCGCCTACGATTTCACATACTGTTCTCCAAACTTCATTAGAAGATGGCACTTAATGATGATGATAAAAACTTTATATTTTGACATGTTATGCAGAAAAACTTAAATTAGATGTTTATTGATTATGAAACGTGATTTAAAAATGTGGTGCTTTGTCTTAAATCATAATAATGTTGTGTTGATACCAAATGATAGAGGCTCAATATCAATTTACTTGTCTGATGCTATTTCCAAATATCTCCTCCGGTTCTATTACAACTGCTCCTACGGCGCCCCATAATTGTCTTTGTCGCAACTGCTGCATTTTCTCCGTAGGTGTAGCCCGCATTCGCTTTTAATTGATAAACACTTTGAATACGTCAATTTCGTAGATAGTTGTGATTATAAATAATTGCCCAGTGTAATAACTAGTTCGTGTTGCTAAATGAACTTAGATAACTTGAGCCATGGAAAATATGTTTAAATGACTTTATATACGTCCAGTCCGATTGGGACGGTGAAATCAATTGGTGTAATATGTATAATTTCTAGACTAGGGTTTGTGGGGTCGCGAATGGTAATTATTAGCACATGATTTTACTGTGTAATCAAGTTGGAACTAAATAATATTTCTTGGAATAGCCGATTAACTGACATTTAAGTAACATTCTCACTACCTTAATTGCCTGGTTAGTTTTTTTTCTTAACGGCTTTTATATCCTAGAGGCTTTCGTTACGGCTGACATGAATTTTTAAATTTTTTTGAATGGAATATTAATTCTTTAGATCTATAGTCCGTTTTTCTTTGCTTGTCGAATATTCTGAACAATCTTGAAATGCTTTTTTAATGAAATTTGCATTAAAAAATAGGCTAGACACGAAAATAATAACCTACTATTGTAATTAATCATTAAACACAAATCCTTTTTATTCTATTAGCTCGTTGATTTATACACTGATATTTATGTAAAAAGTTTTGACAAGATTGTTTACAATATGCGCCAAGCAGAGCAAAACGGACTTAACAGCCTTAGTCTTAAACGTTACGCTATTTAGAGCTAATCAACAGAATTAGCTGTTACCTTATTACATGTCGAATTAAACAACCATCCACTTGTTCATCTCAGGATTAACGAATTTAATCCCGGTATTAAATATGATTCTATTGCTGTCAGGTTGTATGGCGTTGACAGAGACAGATGACTTAATCCCGTACTAAACTAATTCAGTAGTGCGCAAGTCGACCTAAGTGTTAATCAACAAAATTTAAAATATAAAAAAACAAACTAATAAGCGGAAAATAATATTTACTAAAACATACCTAATCAGTTATTTTTGGAGTCGGTGCCAGCCACTTTTCATTTGCAACATTGAACAATGTAGAAAAGCAGAAGAAATGTATATTTATTTTGTACTTGTATCATTACTGGGCAGTAGTTAAAGCCAATTAGCATAGTTTGTAATCTATTCGCACTATGCTCTGTACTTAGACGGTATCAGGTTTCTATCTGGCCAAACCTATCGCCTCTATAATACATATGAATTAGAAAATAGCGATCACTAAATAATACATTTATAGAAAAATAATTTTACCTGAAAATTTTTTTTAACTGGTGGGATTCGAACCCTCGACCTTTCGTTATCCGGGTGACTGCTCTTCTAACTCAGTTGTTTGTACGCGAAAGTTTGTATGTTTGGATGTTTGTTAGTCTTTCGCGCAAAAAATACTAAACAGATTTTGATTAAATTCAGCCTACAGATAGACCTTGGCCTAGATTAACACATAGAATACTTTTCATCTGGGTAAAGTCAACGCAGATGAAGTCTCAGGCAAAAGCTAGTCGATAATAAGTCTCTACTAGTACGGACAATTTTTTTTATTTTGTTAAGGGCCGACTTTATTCGCCAGATAATTCGATGAATAAAACTGACGTTTTGACACAATTTCTATACGAAAACTGTCAAATGTCAAACTTTTTCTTTAAATAAAAGTTATCTGACTATTGAAAAATCGGCTCTAGAAACAACTAGTTAGTGTTCTTCTAACGATAACTTTTAAACTTTATTAAGACAAAAATAAATGGTGTTCTCAAGACTGATGTTTTAATTAAATCGTGGTTTGTGCATCGGCCCTTATGTCGGCTCACTCGACCGATCCTCGCTCGGCCGAGCAAAAACCGTGTGCCGCTTTGCACACGCGTCGCCAACCCTCAGAATTAATAATGACAGCCACTGCCTCAAGGGCCCTAGCTGATTTTGCAATATTAATTAAAATGTAACCAACTGTTCACTTTGCGAGAGTAAACAGGACCCTGAAGTGAGTTGTGATTATAAATTGCAGTTCCCTCGCTGCGTTTGTCTGTGATCTGTCCTGTCTGTTTGTAAAGGCTGATAAAAAAAGTAAATTCGAAACTACTGTAGCGATGTTAAATTATTATTTTTAACTAACCTGTACCTACCATCCCACTGCTTGTCAAAGCTCTCCCCCAAAATCTTCCACCGATCTCTGTCGAGTGCCGAATTTTACCAGTTTCCTGCAAGGTTGGTCAAATTGTCACACCATTGTTCGTCGTTTTTTGGGTCACCACTCTCTCCAAAATTATACATTAGCACCTTGGGGAGATCAGAGACGACCGACAGAGAGAGACCAGAGATATTCTGAATCTAAATTCTTTAATAATCTTTAATGGTCAAGGCATTTTCAATAACCGATAGCAAAATAGGCCCTTATTATAAAAACATCAACGTACGTCATATTCAATTCAATTCAATTATTTATTTAAAATACGTATATATTTATTGCGTAACCATAATTACGTATAGTTACAGTAGGTCTTATTTGTTAGGTACTATATCATGCTTGGCTTGCATAATATTGACCTTTTACTTCTATGAATAAGTAAAACCGAAGTTTAATTAAACAATTAATTAAAGATTTTGGCATGAAATCCGCAATCAAAAAAATAAAGGGCTTCATAATAATTTCACAAAGCGACAATCAGATAACCTTACCTTTATAATTAATTCTGACATGTTTATTTAATTGTTTTGAGTGTTGAAAACCGACAGTTCTTAGTTTAGCAGCAGTTTCTGTTTTGCATTCCAGTTATAGAACCTTACTCAGAGCCATAGAGGAAAGCAGTAGTAGCCTAATATATCTTGAAATTATCTTGAAAAATTTTCATAAACATAAAACAAATATTTCTTTCCAAAAATCACATCAATGGGCTAGTTTCCTAAAAAAATCGAATTTATTAGTTAGTAGTTGAATTAACAGAAAATATTGGACACGTATTTTATCTTTTCTCAATCGAACAAAAAATGTTGAAGATATAGCCCGTTAAAGTTCCGCGTAACGTCACGCCTTGCGACACTTTTTAGCAAGGCGTGACGTCACGTGCTCACTTTGATGCGCTTTATCTTCGTAATTTTTTGTTTGATTGGCAAAAGACATAATATGGGGGCAATATTTTTTGATAATCTAATTGATGGACTAATTATAATAATCTTTTTTGATCCCAGGAAACTAGCGCATTATCTAGCTGCTAAGCAAAGCTTGTGCAGTCCGCGTCAAAAATAGTTGAGCAAAAACTACCTTCTAAAAGTACTAATTCTTTGAAATTTTACAATAACCTGATGATTTCTTTATTACACGATTGCAAAGTAATTTTTTCAGACTATTTTTACATGTTTTGTAATGCGGTTATTTTGGAAAATTCAGATACTAAGCTACTATTGGTGTCGACTGTACTATGACGACTTGATAACAGATAAGCATACCTACTAAAATTCATTTCTAAACATTTTATAATGATAAAAGTAATTTTAGATGTTACTCTCGATTTTTTAAAAATAAAATCGGCACTACTCCAATCTGTATATTCAGTGTATTGCCTAACCGGAAGTTTAATTGTCCAGTCTTTATGACAAATTTAGACTTTCATTGAATTCGATTTCAAGCCTTTCTATCGACCTTGCACCGTTCATACCTACATTGTCAATATGAAATGGTATCGACGTTTGCAATCGAAATAAAAGTAACAACATGACCCCGTGCGAACCTATAATATTTAGACTGCGATAATATTTATGAAAGTAGGAAAACATTTTTTTTATCCATTAGCTCTAAAGGCAATAGGTACAAATTGACAACCTCCGTAGCCGAGACGCGAGCATACCGGACTTAGTGTTGCTATCTCTGATGTCCCGGGTTCGATTCTCGGTCGGTCAATGTAGAAAAATAACTTTTATATACATATTGTCTATTACTATATTGACTCGGGTCTGGGTATTGTGGTACCGTCGTTGTTTTTAATTTCTGTAACATGAGTGCTTCAGCTACTTACCATAGGATTAGAGCAATGAATGTGATGTTTTTCAATAAATTGTTTCGTAGCTTCAGTGATTGTGTATGTAGACTCTAAATTCAATAAATATACGAAATTATATGTGTGTCTGCAACTTCGCCCGCGTCGAAAACGGCTTGTCAACATTAGAATAAAAATAGTAGCATATGCCTGACTAAAATATTATCCGGCTAAACTACCACTATGAAAAAAATCGATTACTTGCTTTGTAAAAAACAAAAACAAGTCTATTTCACGGGAACCGAAAAAATTTTCGGGATGAAAAGTATCCTTTTTGCTATTCTATATCTCTCTAAATCTATTATCTATGTACAATTTCATCCAGATTCGTTTAGCTGTTCTAGCGTGATATAGTAACAAATATTCTTCCATCCAAACATTCGCATTTACGTATAATATTAGTAGAGTAAGATTTTCAATGAAAAAAAAACCAGTAACATTTTTGGAGTATTCACTTCATTCTTAAGGGGTTTTAGGTTAGTAATCTCAACTCAAAATAATCAATCAATTCTAGACAAATATTAGAGTTTTTTATCAAAATTTGGATGAAATAAGCACACTGTATATAAATTTTTTTCAGCATTCATTCGTTTAATAATACATTGATTGATAATTGATTTATTAATTGATCATTAGTATTTTAGAATAGATGTTGAATTTAATTAAGTGGTTTGTTTTGTTTAAATCAATCAAAGAACAAAAAACAAAAGATAATTACGCAGAATTGGGTTAATGTATCTACTACTTATTACGCTACAAACATTTAAGGACTAAACAACGCCCGTGGCGTTGTCTAAAATGATTTCAGCTTAACAATAATATTAAATAACTATATCGTTATTTCTCCTTGGTAAACGTAATGTAGGAAGCCCTCCAACTCGATGGACCGACGACCTTAGGGAGATGGTTGGCAGTGGCTGGAAGAAAAAGGCGGGAGATCGTACTCTTTGGCGCTCTTTAGGGGCTAACATGTTGATGATGATAATATCGTCATTTCTTAAGATTCTGAAAAAATAGCTGTAACTTTAACAGTTAATCTATTTTATCGACATTATGCCTCGTATTATTAATTAAATCAGGTGGTTGACTGTCTACTAGACAGTATTGGGTAAATCTAAAAATGAAAGACTCTGTTTGTTTACATAATTTGCCAGTCAAGAAAAAAACAAATAACAAATTGACTAAGATGATAAAGTAGCCTAATTAGAGAAGTAGAGCGAAAAATTACTCGGATACTTATCCTTGAATCGAAGAATGGTAATGTGAAAATGATTACCCATTTATCATATCCAACGAGGCTGCGACTGATTTTGGGTTCGCATTTATAATGTGCACTAATTATTTGTAGCAAATGAGCGGGTCTGTTTAGAGGTCAAGACAAATTGTTGGATTCGCCGCCCCCACACGCCTTGTTTCTATGTTTGATCGCATGACGAACTAATTGCAATCGTTAAAAATTGAGGCGTGTTACGTGTGTAGGTGCAATACAGAAATTATCTTGGAACTCACAAACGCATTGAATTGCGTCATGTTTTCGAAAACAAAAAAGAACAAACTTAAAGAGTGTTAACGTCACACGGCGTCACGTCCATTTCTAAAAAGACTTGCCATGCAAAAACAAGTCAGGCTAGTTTTAAAAGTTTACAGAGGATTTTTCGTATAACAGTATTAACAGATTTAAAAAAAACTTTGACCTATGCACACTAAAAGCAGTAAAGATTGTTTGGAGCTACTCATTCTTTTTTATTATCAAATAATTGTTAAACATTTGTACAAAACCTTCTGAATGTTTAAAGGCTACTTTCTATACCAAAAAAATGCATATATCCAGAAAGATAGATGGCGTTAAAGTCCCGGTCGGGTAAATGTAGAAAGCGAACTGTTCTATATTGTATCGGGTCTGGGTGTTGTGGTACCGTCGTTGTTTTTGATTTCTATAACACAAGTTCTTTAGCTACTTTTCTAAGGATCAGAGCAATGAATGTGATGTTGTTCAATAATCATATTCAAAGTCGACGTCTGCGTTCAGTTCAAAATATAAATTAATGCGACATTATTTACTACCTCTAAATTTAGAAATTACTTAAGTTATTTTTTTACACTACACTCAAAATTTTTGAAACGATTCACTGCAATCATATCTCTTTCTGTAACGATTACTTATATCTCTATGTGTCAGTGTAATCTCAATTTGAAGATTTAATTAATTGGGCTCCAGTAAGGAAGCTGTTGCAAAATTAAAATATTATGCATCAGTTTTTCCTTCTAGAGAAGATAATTGTCAACTTGGGAGGTCTTAATGGTCATGTAAATTGGATACGTAATATTACTAAACGTACATGGAAGCATTTATTACTGAGTATTGAAATAAGTAACTTGAGGTGTGAAGCGTAAATTAGTAGTTATTCGGGCTAATGCCTGGTGGGAAACCGGTCACTGATTCATTACAATGGCAGTGGCTAGGCGCTTGCATAATTTCCACTATTCTGACGGTTTGTTTAAATTATTGATAGGTACTGGTGTTAGTAATTTACATAAATTGATTATTAGTATGTTAGGGAGATATCAATATACGTCAAATTTAATTAGTTGTACATTTGTTTTGATTAGTTTTGGATCACTATTCAATTTTACTTGTCGTTATAATAGTATTACCTATTTGTTAGGATATTTTCTCTTATAACACATACACATCTGTCGCAAAACCGATGAAAGATGGTGTAAACGGGTCCTCGAGTGGAGACCGCGTCTTAGCAAACGTAGTGTAGGACGCCCCCCTGCTACGGACCGACGACCTTATGAAGATAGCTGACAAGTGGCTCGATGAAAAATGGAGATCGTGTTTTTAGCGCTCTTCGAAGGGCATGGTTCACCTACCAAAATAAATATTAATAATCAATAAACATGTGCCAGACATCACACCAATTAGATAAGATAATCTAATAATGGTAATGTAGGATTTTAACAGTAAGGAAAATAATCAACAAATTGTGCAAAATTTTTAACAGTCAAGATCAACTTTACTGCGATGCGGAACAGATGTCGATTTGATGATATTTATCTGTTTTCCTACATTAATCCGATCGAAAGTTGGGCAATATGTTATAACGACTAAATTACACATGGCATCGCTTTCATTATTACGTAAACTACGAAAATATCAACCGGATCAAATAATCAGAAGTCATCTTGCGGCCATTAAATGTTTTATGAGACACTATAAGTACTTTGAATAATTTTATTTAGTTGAACTGGATTGAGAAATCATCAGACAATAATAACAACCGTCTTGGTGTAGTGGTTTACGCTTCGGACTACAAATCCAGGCAGTAGCGGCTCCACTAAAATTTACTATTCTTTGTTAGTACAATAGTCATAAATCCAGAAACTAAAAAATATTATCAAATTAAGGCTGGATTTATGAAATGATAAATCAATCAATGATCAAAATCTGAGAAGAAACACGACATTTTGCAGCCTTACATCTACAAGCCCGAAAGAAAAGACAGACAGCCCGCGGCTTCAACCGGGTGGAATAGGGCTTGTCACCCTCTATTATACTCCCTTAGAAGATGAGATAAAATTAGTAGCCTATGTCATTCTCTAACCGCTAAACAACTACTATGCAAAAAACATGTGCAACCCTTGCAAAACAAAAACAAATCTATCCCATGGGAACTGTGAATTTTTCCGGGAAAAAATAGCCCATGTGCTATTTTAGACTATTATCTATCTCTGTGCCAAATTTCATCCAGATTTGTTAAGCTATTCTGGCGCGATTGAGTAACAAACATCCATTCATAGAAATTTTGGCATTTATAATATTAGTAAGATAAGTTAAAGATACATACTCTTTATCCCTTCGCGTGACACGTAAAATTTTCTCCATTGTTTTTCCGGTCTGCCACGGGTAAGCACACTATACGAAGAAGTTACAGTTAATGTTTACAGAGAGATGTACTATTTAGGCGGTCTTATCGCTAAGAGAGATCTCTTCCAGACAACGTTCAGATATCCTTTCGCCACTTACCTACTGTAGACCGGTGTAAGTAAAAAATATAACACTGGTGTAGAGATCGTTAGGCCCTAGGTCGTCGAGACATAATGAGAGGATACTCTAGCAAATACTAATCTGTAGTAGTCCTTCTAATCCATGTTCTTCCCCTTTTCCAGGACCCGTTGTGTTCCCCCCCTCGCCCCCCGGCGACCCGTCCCAGACCAGCGGCGTGAGAGTAGGCGCCTCCGGCTTCGGTTTCGTGCCAGCAGCCGCGCCAGGTAATCGTCACTACGAGTATGGCCGATGATTTGGTACCCTGTAGTTAGTACTAATATTGTCCTATGTGTTCAGTGGACGCGATGCGATGCTATGAAAATCACAAAAATATGTAATTTACTTCTAGCAGGTAAACCTCTTTAGAATAGTGTTGCCAAAAAATCGATTTTTTGCCTATCGATAGTTTAAAACGAAATTAAGCTACTTCATCGATAGTATCGAATTTATCCAAAGTTATTTACGTTAACACTGTATATTTTATACACCAATAGTGACTCTATTTGATAGTAACGATACTGTCGATAGTATTTAAATTTTCAAAATTTGGATATTTTAAAATTGGCGTTTGATTGTGCAGAACAATCGATTATCAATAGTATTGCTATTCTAGACATAGATACCTACTATTGGCGGTTCTAACGATAGTCATACTATCGATAGACTGTCGCCTTGCTATCGATATTCAACTACACACTACTTTTTGAGCTCGTAGCTCGACCGATGTAAGAATTCAAATTGTCATAAACTGACGTTAGTCTGTATCCTCCAGGATCTTTACATTTCTTATCCCATTAAACCGGGTTCTAATTGGCAATGTTCTAATCTAAGATATAGTCTGTGTGCCATATTTTATCAAAACCCGTTAAGCTCTTGTTGCATGACTGAGCACGAACGCAGCAGATCGTTTTAAGTAAAACAACGAGTTTGGAAATTTTCTAGACTAGAAAAATATCGATATAAAATAAGAGGCTTAGGCTAGGCTATACAATATTAATGTAATGATATCAAAAGTATTTAAATTTAAAGAAATTTCGCAGTCACATTATACTGGCTACCGCATCGCTTTGACTAGACCACGTAGAATATGAATACCTACTTACGAATTATTTCGTATTTCGTTTCTAATAACCTATCTGGGCAAGACCAATAATTCATTAGATAGTCTATTAGAAACGAATATTGTAGTTGGACCCTTACTTGCCAATTTTCTGTGCTATTCTGTTCTTTGAGCTAAGTTCCGTCACGTTTTATACTATTTTTTAATTTGTATTTAATTTAATAAACGCATTAGTTTAAGTTGGTTTTAAGAAAAACAATTAATTACTTTTTTCAAATTGACTTTAGACTTTGATTGATTAGATTGTTTCTGTGTTATTATTGAGATATAGAACAGAATAGCATATGATGTTTAATTTATTTTTAGCTGGAAGCTTTAAGCATGAACTTTTGCATGTACCCCTTTCGTTGATATTCCCTGGAATTGGTATGATAGTACATATTAAGCCCCCTTTTTTACGATGATAAAATTGATCAAGTTTAGTGTTCTCTAGCCAAAACCAAACAACGCGTATGAAAGCTCTTTTTTATAAGGTGCTGTATACAGTAAAGCTTTTTTTAAACATTTTGGCCTATAAAATAGGACGAGCCTTTATATTACGTGTTGCTGATTTAAGGAGTGATCACACTTATCAACGCGAAATTGGCTTGAGCCGGTCAGAAATTTAATGTCCATGCAATAAAAGCAAAAAAGAAGTGTGGTCACTCCCTAATACATCAGTCTGTCTCTATCTTAAAACTAACAGATTTAGGCCCACTTACAGAACCTTTGTGATTCTAGATTTAACATAAGTATACTTGGATTTAATGATCATTCTGTCTGTCAATTTAAAAAAAAAATACAGATATATAATGATGTTTTAAAACAGATTCTGGCTAAATCTAGCCTTACGAAGGTAAAATAAGGCCGTGAGAATTTAGGCCAACTAAACCCAGATTTAAAAAAGTATCTGAGGGTATCTGATGTCAGCTACAACAATTTAATATATAGTCAATCAAAATTGCTATGGCTGACGTTGACATTGACAGCTCGATCAATTTAGTTGTCGTAAACAAAAACGGGGGAAGTAATAAATAATGAACTTGTTTGTATTATACACCTTGTAACTAGGGCTTAAAAATATATAAAAGACATTGCATTGTATACAGTTGACTGTTATGTTGTAAATGAAGCTGTAAATAGAGCTAATGTATTTATACTTAATTTAAATAAATTTAAAGAATTCTTGTACGTTTTATTATCTCCTTTAGATATAAGTTGCACTGGTAGCACATAATAATATGCATGCTGCAAATTGGTGCCTGAAGGAATAATGAATAGCACTCACATAATGAATTAAAGGTTCAAACGCATTTCCAATGCACTGTAGTGTAATCGATCGATAGCAAACCGGTATAGTCTATCGAGAGTAACCAAGGTTTGATAGTTATATCGATAGCTAGAAACTATAAAATACTTTTTTGACCGTTAGCAATCTTATCGATACTTTCAATGGTTTATAATTTATGAGTAACAATACTATAGAGAATATCGATAGAATTGCTCACCGTAAATAGTATTATAATATTCCTAGCTATCGTTATAGTCGCTACCTGTTTTTGATTAATTTTATCGATAATTTTACCATCAATAGTTCGACAACACTTCTGCACTGCAAGTCTCGGTAGACAACTGCAAGTTTTGCAACCAAGAAGCAAAAGGTAACCCGTGTAGAGGGTTTTATCGGTTTCATTTTAACGATTGGGATGGAAATCCGACGTATTCGCCAAATTTCTAGAGGCCTGAACTGGTTTTAATACTAACGTATACTATCTCGTTCTTTCCGATTAATTAGTCATATTACAAGGGTTAACCCGACATGTAGGTATACGGGATACCCTAAATACGACTGAGTTAGTCGTTTAAGCGGTTAACACTTACGCCCAGTTTTTAAATCCTTGAGTCTGCTGTATTGCGGGTACAAAACTTTGTACGCTTGATTAAGGGCCTCTTTCACCACTTGCTGATAAGTTCCGGATAACCTACATGACACTTTTTTGACAGCTAATTATATGGGTTATCTGATCAGCTGCCAGATCATCTGCCAGATAGGTTATCCGGAACTTATCAGCAAGTGGTTAAAGTGGCCCTAAGTATTGTCGTGCCGCGTACAGCGCAACTGTGCAAGTGCGTTTGGACCTTATAGTGCACTTACCTACTTATATAGCTATAAATAATTTACTTGATGGGTAGTACGTTTAATAATAAATAATTTACTTTTAGTATTTTACCTTTGAACCCCACCTAGAATAACGCTCACCTAAAATTTTGAATTTGCGCGTGCCGTGTACTAGCACAACAGTCGGAGACAGTGGGTATTCTTTATCCAATGTCTGTTTGGGATAAGGAAGGAAGTTCTTAAATATTCTTCTTAGGTCACATGCATTATTTAAACAGGTATAGACTAAGGTCTTTAACTAATGACCATTAAATTGTTTAGATACATCTATCTATGCAATCCAAAGAATGGAGACTCCGTGTAGGAAATTACCTTTGGTGTTGATTTAAATGGTTGATATGCGATCTAGACGTATCGAGGTCGAAAAGTGGTATAATTATAATATTCAATCACTCCCGTGCCTCGACTGTAATAATAAATACATTCACAGTTGATGTTATCTGTGTTCTGCAATATGGATGTTTTTTTAACACTTACAATAAGAAAAAAAAAAAAAATATTGTGTATGGTTGTTGATCAATCATCGGGAGCTTGCAGTCATTATGATACTATCGTCAATGTAGAGTATTTTTTCACAAATTTGAAAAATAGATGCTCTAACAAAAAAAACAGGTAAAGTGTGTACTGGAGAACGCACTGTAAGAGTTTTTACTACTTCGTCACCGAAAGTCACAGGACTTAAAAATAATAATATTGTATCACGCTAACTCTAACAATCAATTTCGTCTTATATATGATAAGATATCAGTTTATCAGTCCATATAGTTATATATGTATTCAACTCGTCAAAACGAATCAAATAAGCCCAAACAAGAAGGTTTTACTAGTATTGATTGAAGACTACCTACCTTCTGACTCCATCATCAGATCAGCACGATGGTGTCAAATTATTTGACATCCGAATGTCGAATATTTACAAAGTTTTAGATTCGGTGGGGGTAGTCGAACGAAAGGCATGGTCTAACTATTTTAATGGTTTTTATTTATCATTCATAGAGCTTTAGAGTGCAAGTTTGGTGTAGTTTGTGTTCTAATGTTTGGTGAAGTGATAAAGATCTAAAACTATTGAAATATTATTGTATTCAACGCCGCATCGAGTGTCTAATGACTTGTCTTAAGATAACTTACTTTAGACCCGATAGCGTCTTGAAACCTGATTCTACGAGAAGAGTAGCGTTCTCTGAATGCAAGAAAAACAATAAAAACTACACACCCGATATTTATTGTGAACACTATATCAAGAATCACATTGACATTGGCAGCATCAGTGCTCTGTATACAAAGCGGAATTGAGTCCATATATAATAATAAAAAAATACAAAGTTTAAAATTGATACGTCATGTTAGAAGAAGGTCAAAAACTACTTCCAAGATACATACATACCTAATTAGTTACAAGTAAAGCTAGTGTGTGTTAATAAGTAATTTTAAAAAAACACACACTTAAAATGAGGGAATTGTAATTGTCCTATTTTATTAGTAAACTTACTTTTAGGATGTGATTCTTCTGCTTTGATAAAACTACTTTCAGTATTTAACTAACCTCGAAATTTAAAAAAAAACTACCATACCCCTCCTAACCGAATTCAATATGTTTATAAAAATGGAATTATTTGGCATGCGTCTGAGATAGATCCACTTATATTTTTTTAACAACACCAAATTATGTGGGGCCAATATTCACAAAATAATGATCGCAAAACAAACTAACCGTTAAATTATGTAGGGTGCAATAAAAATCTTACAAAATATACCTACCATCTGTAGCTATAGGTTACATCAAGAGATAGCCTTAATGGGTAAATTAAATTCCCATCATTACAATTCTAATGTGGTCACTATGTAAAATCCAATTAGTAAAGATTGATCCGTCTTAGATTGTCTGTATCGCTAGCACAGTGACCTTAGCTCACAGCCAAAATAGAGTCAGACTTAGTTGCTGGGCAAAGCTTTGAATTAGTCATGTCTCTCTATACTGTCACACCAAAGGATAAAAAAGGATAAGACAGACAAAGGAAAACTTTGCTGTGGACCTTCGTAAGGCTTCGGTATCAAAAAATCTATTTGCTGTGGACCTTCGTAAGGCTTCGGTATCAAAAAATCTATCAATCTCACCTGACAGTACAAGTGATAATATGGTTGAAGTCAAAGATAGTGCACGACTTAGATGTTCACTGTTCAGGCCGTGCGAAAGGTTTTTCATCATCATCATAATTTCGGCCATAAGACGTCCACTGCTGAACATATGGCTGAACATGGCTTGGACCGGACAGATTGGCCGGTTGGAAGCATCCTGCATTCTCATAAAAAAGCTCAAGGTCGCACGGCGTATGAAAAGGACTATGCTCGGTGTTTCCTTGCGAGATTGAATCAGAAATAAGGAGATTCGTAAACGAAATATGGAAACGGCATTCACTTCAAGGCCACCAAGTGACCCTAAGCGAGATGAAAAACTCGAAAAAGTTTCCTGAGGCTGACCAAGCGACGCCATCATCACCCAGCCTACAGATTCTCTAAGTTAGCTCAAAACACCTACCCTACCATAAATAACATAGACCAGCCCGTCAGCATGTAAGGCGCTAAACCGTCTTCCTACAGAAATTGACCGCTGTATACTAAATTTAATAAAGTGCGGTTTAAGGTAACTGTGGTGCATAATATGTCCCTACACCTGCACTAGGGATGACCTACTAAATTATAGTTGATTGTTGTAGCTTACGACAGGGTCTTTATGTGGGCAAAGCCGCAGGCAAACGCTAAATATTTGGTTTGTGTGTCCTTAAAGCGTTCCTAAGCCATTCATCCGATTGCAATGAAACTTTATTTGGCCGTACGCCGAAAAAGGCATCTAAATAGATTTAAAGACCATGCGAACAAAGTTGGCGGCGGATATACTGAAATATACGTCTGATGTGCGCGCTTTTGTTATTTTGACAGTCTATCTCACAGAACAGGAATGACACGCTACGCTCCGCTACGCGGTCTATCTACCCTATATGTCATTCGGCATGACAAGGATTCAATCATCGGCTCAATAATTTAGAAATAATGGTGGATTACCAAAAACTTTATGAGTTTGACACATGACCCTAAATACTTATTTTTATTTCGGTAGTCGTGTAATAAATACCTACCTAAGTCACAAATTGTTATCTCTTAATTCCTCTTACCTACCTGTTAAAATGCTGTTAGTAAATGCTAAGTTCCGTTAAATCAATTTCCTAGAGCACTACGAAACTATTTACATAAAGAATAAAATTAACCTGTAGTCAAGGTGTTGCCTTTTTAGCTCATTAATTAAAGCCGCCACGTCATAAAATCTATTCAGGGGTAGTCACGCGTTAGCTTGCCCACACAAAGACTCAAAGTCGTGATTAACTGACAAACTGGAAGAAATTAGTCCTATAAATAAGTGTGGAAGCATAGCTCAAAGAGAACGGCTTCTTCGATTGGTAGACACAACTTCGATTCGGCAAAACCGATCCGGCTCCTAATGACAATAAACGTAATTGACATCATCCTAGCAGAATGTTAGTGAGATAGAACGTTAGATGTGTCATCATCATCATCATCAAATAAACCGTGTCAAGTAGAAAGTCCAGGTTTTCCTAAACAGAATTAAATGACGTACATCAATTTAAAATTATATTTGTTTTACACAACGCAGCGTGATCCGGTTGCTAACATGTGATGAAAATGGCCACATCGTGTTAAAAAATTAATATATCCTATCAATCACTATCAAAACATTTTTTTGGATACAATACAGATGGACGTATTATTCGAACGAAGAATGAGGAGACAGCTAGCCATTTTGGTGAAAGATAATTAAAAACCCTTGCAAAAAATTGTTGTTACAAAAGCATTTTTATTCATGAACCATAATACTCACTGTTTTTTTAATGACAATTGCTACTGTTTTGCTCGAGGTGACCTGACTGGTATTTAATTGAGTTGTGGCTATAGGGAAATGTTGATCCGGCAGAGCGAAGGTCAGTCTCTCATTCATTCACCAAGCCGGAACAGTCATGAATTTGACTCAATCACCCGAGGCTGGTTCGGGACAAAATGAAAGGTATTTCGGTAACGATATCTGATACGCAAAATTACTAATAGGATGTGGCTACCGAAGTTTTGTCTTGTGTGTCACGGATTATGATGGATTATTGACAAAAAAAAATACAATACTTAATTATTGCGAACTACTTGTGTGTGTGACATAAGTGCAATTAGTCTAAATAAATAGCGTTTATATACTATACGCTGTTGCCATTTATATAAGGAGGCGATTTGTTTTTTTTAATTCTACGTGGGTCGCATCGAAAAATTTGATTTGTATAAGCAGCAGAATGGATATTCCACTAAAAGCTTACCATTTGTTCCAAGATTGTTCACAACCTGCCAAGTTCTGCCAAAGAAACCAACATCTTAAGTCTCTGTATCATTCTCCCTGTCGAAAAGAAATGAAATGTGGAAAAAAAAACATTTGCTACAGAAAAGTGATCAAGTAAATGTTATAATATTGGTCATAAAAACTTTTAAACGATAAAGAGTAACAAAAATAAATCTTCGGAAATAGTTTAAGACTAGACAAGATTGACAAAACAGTAACAATTTTGTATACCAAATACAATTCACATTTGAAAGGTTCTACAATAAAACACATTTACACGAGAAAGTTGTTCGAAAATAGACCACAAACGTAAACAATAAGGTTTTTTGTTTAAATCTAGAATTGCATTACTTTATTCAACGTTTCGCGTGATGTGAAGCCATCCACTAATTGACAATTGACTGAACTAGATAGGATACAAAGGCCATAGGAATACTGCAGACTGCTGCGTATAAGGTGACTACTAGGTATGAATTATGTATGGGATTTGTCCAGAATTAGATGTAGTGAGTTAAACATTTTTGGACCTAGACTGATGTTACAAAAAGACCGAATATTTTTTCAAATCCCGGAACCTGTGCAAGGCGAGCTGTCAACATTAATCAAAAACAAACTTAAGCAAAAGTAGTATGACATTAAATAAGTAGTACATGACTGTAAAATATTTCAAAAGCATTTAAGTAAATTACAAATTCACACTTAGATTTGGGAGCGAAATAAATCCAAACATAAAATCATTAACAATTACTCCGATGAAAATCCAATTATTCATTGCGAACCTTTTTAATTGTGCCCAGTGAAATTTCTCGATGACTTCATTTATATTTTCGGGGGTCAGTGTGATCCATTCGCCCGTACACTCAATTGAATAGGTTATTTGGAAAACGGCGTAAGTCTCCACATTTTGTAAAGGGATTCACAGCATTTACGAAATAATTTTGCTGCTCTTAATCTCGTGGGGCTGTGGATGGTCAAACGCATTTTAATTATGAAATTGACATATCGCCATTTTGGAGCGGGCCGTATCGAGGGACGTCATTTTTGCGCACGCTGCGGGCGGCGCCTGATAATCACGATATAATTAAAATTGGCTATTGTGTGTTTTACAATCAGATTAATCGAAGCCGATTGTTGGTTTCACTATGGCTAAAATATAAGGTTTATTGTTAATTAATTAACAGTGTTGTCTTGTACATACATAAAATCCATTTGTAGAGACAATTCGTACATAGATACTTGAGACTATAAAACAAAATGCTCTTGGAAAACATTATTCTTTTTCAAGTACTAAACATCACAATAATTGCAATCACTTCTGTAGATGTAGGTAATACCGCTCACTGATAGTGAATTATAAAAAATATGTAGACTCAGTTGTGTATTGCATTTCACACATTATAAACGCATGGGCAATAAAATGTTCGACATCACCTTTAAATAGTGCACTGTGTTATTTCAACATCACTAGACCACAAAGTGCCCGCGGTTCAAAACTAAAAGAACTACGACACGAATTTTACATTAGATAAATGAATTTGAGAAGCCACAGCATGTTGCGGCTTTTTACTCACACATTATGGGTAGGTAATACATGGTAAATGAAATGAAATGAAAGTATTTATTTCTCAGAAAGTGGTAGCTTATGGTCTTATAAAGTGGTGGTGGTAGCATTGAAAGTATATCAAAAACAAGTCCTACTGACTTAACTATCAAATAGACCTAATGTAACAACTTTGTAATTGGTTAAAGAGAGACTCTTTTCCGAAAACGATATATGAGTGTAGAGTAAAAGATTAAGTAAGTAGTTTTAAAAGTTGTTAGTACTAATAGACTGCCTAATTTTAATATTGACTGTGCACAAGACAAGTAATGTAAAATGTTATTCAATGACAAACAATAACCATAAGTTTTATTAGCCTATTTTTTTGTAAATTAAAATAAATTATAAAAAAATCAGAAACGGTAAATAATAATTTATCTTTATCTCTTCATTAAGAGCAACCGAGTGCGTCCCTGGCGGGCGCGAGCCGTGTTCACTGGTTCATACATTTTATGATTTAATAAAAGAGTTTGGACTTACGAAATTAATTGGCACGCCATACATCCCGCGTACGTTTCTAGCCGGACCTTTGTTATTTATCTAATGCATATTAATATGTTTGCTATTAAAACGAAGGGCATTCTGTCATGTGAGTTTGTTTAATTAATCCACGTTAAAAGGGCCTCGCTTTCTCCGTAAATGAACATCTAGTGTTGTTGAGGGTTTGGTTGCATCTCAGTATTATAACAAGTAAGAGATTGTTTAGGCTTTAGGAAAGTTATGTGATATAAGTTTTAAGTTGTTATTAATTTTTTTATGAGTATAAATTAGTAATTGAATAAATTTAATCTAGGTAAGTTACTTTTCACTCAATAACACCTTTGAATGGGACTACAATTTTATATAAACCATTTCTTGTAAATAACCCCTTATTAAAGGTATCAGTTCAGTTCAGTTGTATTTTTATAGTTCCGTTCTTCCAAAGAAAAAAAAATCACTTCGTTGTGTCTGTGCCTGTCTTCAAAAACTTCATTCCCAACTCACAAAATTACGTTTGTTTGCCCTCAACCTTCTGGCCTCGTTATTTCACGATCAAAATGAAATGATGAATTCCTTCCTTGCTTACTCATCCCAACATCTTTGTAACAAAATAAAACAATTGTTTAAAAGACGCGGAAAAACGGATATATCCCGCAAAGTTCCGAGTTCTCCCGAGACAGTTTCATAAGATTTTTTGCTGTGACAGCTTAGACATGTATTTTCTCTTATAAAAGGCTTTGTTTGTTTTCTATCGTTATAAGCGATGGGATTGCTGTAGGTGGACACGTCTATGAAAAATCGTTTCTTTATTTTTATTTATTTATTAGAAAACCAACCACATTTGCAATATTAACTTATTCTCTAGAAACTTATGTACTAGAATGTGTTTATAGGCCTTCACAACTTCAATGAATGAACGAACTGAAATGTAACTAGTGTGATTCATGGTGCCTAAGTTGCACCTACTACGTAATCAAGGAAAAGGAAAAAGAAAAAAACGTGTGCCATGATTGTTATTCAATACAATACTATTCAGCGTCAAGGGTTTATGATAGTTTTTGTTCATAAATAAAGAATTTTAAACCTGCTTAGAATTTAACGTTTATTTGTTTCTTATTTTTTGATTAATATGTCCTTAATAATTAAAATAAATTTGTTTATGGAGGTTGAAAAAATAACCACGTCTCTAAAAAATTTATTAGAATTTCAAGTAATTTTTAAATAGTGCGATTTAATATAGAGTTTTAGCTATATTTGGTGGAGTGAAGATTAGGGCTGAACCATAGATTACCCTCAATCTATCTATGGGCTGAACAGAGACGTAAGTCGTTTACGTCGTCTTGGTACATTGTTTTTTTTTTATTAGTCCGTATTATTAGTGCATATAGAGGGATAGAATCTGAAAGTAGACGTATTGATATGAGCCTTAAAATTAAGGTTTTGTTAGTAAATATTTTGGTATCAACACGATCATCTTTTCTGTAAAATATTTGTTCTTCGTGTCTTGATGGATAGAAAATATACAATTATTTTCTTATACCCGCTACAGTGATGACCAACAGATTATGTAGCGGGGGTTTAGTGGATATACGCAGGTATGTCCACCAAAACCTACGCGTGTTCCCTCCAACCGCTGTCAGCGGGATAAGGAAGGTTCGCTCATCAATGCTCTCCCTCTCCTCTTCCCCCCCGTATAACACGGCCAGGGGCGCGTCCACCACGTATCCAAGGCGAGCCCCAACTAGCTCATCAAGAGCCCCTTCCTTACAACGCGATTATATTCGAGGGGGAACTATTTCCGCGGTCCACCACCAGAGTTGCACATCTAAGGCCTCACCAACACCAGCATGAGCCCATCTCCCCATCGTGTCGCTATAAGATGCAGTGTGGAATTATATCTACACGTGCTCCCGTACTATGATCGTTACATACAATATAAATAGGTGCCTGGGTGTTTGTTGTCAAATATTGTATTTTCACGTAGCACTATTATTACTCCTAAAATCTGAATCTCATCATCATCATTATTTCAGCCATAGAACGTCCACTGCTGAACATAAGCCTCCCCCATTGACTCCAGATTGGCCGGTTGGCAGCGGCCTGCGTCTAGCGTCTTCCTGCAACCTTTACCAGGTCGTCTGTCCACCTTGTGGGTGAACGGCCTACGCTGCGCTTGCCGGCAAATCTGAATCTAATACTTAATATTGAATTTCTGTTTTTCCTCGAGATAAGTACTCGGAACTCTTTGTCTTAATCCTGAAGTGAGTAATTTCAAAAGTTCACTACCGAACCACTAAAGTTTCAGGACTTAGTTCTCAAGTGTTCAAATACCCAGTCAAAACCTAGTAGATATACCTACTTAGCTATGATTTTAATGAACAAGGTTCTTGTCTGACTGAAAATTGCACATTTGTTATACGTGTTCTGTATTGCGATTTGCGAGCGACTTCAGTAGGGAGTTCATTGACAAGCGGTAGCGGCAGGCATTATTGATTATAATAACAAATAAAGTCCGGACCAGTTGCACTGTATTTGCTTAACAATGAAGAAAGGTAATTAACTTAGTTTGCACATGGTGTGATTTTCTACGCACAACTGTTACACTCGTAGAGCTCTACATCTTGTCTTGATGACTGAAATAATGATTGACGAAACCCATTTACCCGATTCAAGTGAGCTAGTTATCAATCACCCTGATAAATAAATAATTGTACCTTAATAATTATGCGTTACGTAGTTTTGGTCGTATTTACCTAAAATACTATTAGTATTTTGCTTCTAATATAATTTGTATTAAACAGCAAAATAAAAATTGGCAAAAATAATAACAGGCATCATCAAAATAAAAATCTAGATTAGTTTCAATCTAAATCATAACGATAATGATTGCATCAAGTTCTAATAAAACCATACAGCTGTGCATATCTATATTATCATCTTATCTTTATTATTTACCGCTATTGCTCGTGAATATGTGATAAGAGATATATTTTTATGCAAAACGGAAGACAAATTGCTTAAAATCTTGCAATTGATTCGATCAGATAAAATTTGATGCTATAAAAACATAATTTAACAATCTTTCTGGCCCTTTTTATTGCTTTGTTTGTTTTATGTTTGTAATTCGTTTTAGGTATGTACATACGAAGTAAATTATCAAGGCGAAACAATTGCTTAGTGTGATTATAAACGTAGCAGACGTAAAGAGAAAGAGAGTATAATATTTAAGTCTGAATAAATCTAAACAAACGTAGGTATAAATACGTTTTTGTTAGTAAAATAATACACTTTAACATCTACCTATGTATATGAAAAACAAAAATCTTAGCAGCCATTATTGAAATTGTCCAAAAAAGAGTTTATGCTGCCATTCACATAGGTACGGTCGGCACCAAAAATTGATGACTACATTCAGAAAATAAATTTATTTATTTTAAAAATCAGTTACATGCTTAGGTTAATTTACAGCGGCCTCTACACTAAGCTTAGCTTGTATCGCAGCTGCCAGAAAAACAATTACTAGTCGTTTTACAATGGACGCACGGCTTACAAAATTACGCACTAATTTAAGTAGATAAAAAACTATTTTTTTACCCCAACTGATTAATAATCAACTTTTAATAATAGTTTTCATTTTAAAACGCGGGAAGAAACTGCAATACGTGTGTTATGAACCGGCGCCCGGTCGCAGTCCTAAAACGTTCAACATGGAAAGCGCCAGAATTGGTATTTTATGATTATCATCCAATTCTGACCGTACTACACTGTTAACACACTTCACTACATTTCGGACTTGACTGTAGAAAAACATGACTGTACTAATATGATACGTAGAGAAATGCGGTTTTGATTTAACCATTAGACTCAGGAACAGGACAGATTTGTGTCTTGTGCATGAGCTGACAGCAAAAAATATTTAAACAAGAAATGCAATACCCTTGCAGGGTACCCTTACACGCACTGTAACACCATTATGTACACTTATGATGAATTATTGAATATAATTATAAATCATCATCACCATAATTTCAGCCAGCCATATGATGTCCACTGTGGGCCACACATAGGCCTCTCCCAGTAATTTCCAGATTGGCCGGTTGGAAGCGGCCTGCATTCAGCTTGCTAATCCGTTGGGCTATTTCATGACTTTTGTTCCATTCCGGATCTCCTTAGTTCTAGACAAAGAAACACCGAGCATAGCCCTTTCCATAGCACGCTGTGCGACCTTGAGCTTTCTTATGACTTATATGTATAATAAAAGGTGTTAATAAATCAATCCGCTATCGTTTGTACACGAGCATGCAGTTTCCCAGGGTACCCGCGTCTCGCCGCTGCGGCGCCGATCCGGAACCGGTTGAAGGGTTGCGCCGTCACAAATCAAGTTATGAGAAACGCCACAAAAGGAAACTTTGCGCATTTCCGAACCGGCGAGCGTAAAATCCGTCATGAATACCCCCACCCGAATTTAAACCCTAAATTTTTAAACATTAGACTCGAAATATAATGACGTATAGTTCCATAACCGAGAACCTCGTACCCGATACCGAAATTGAGTGATTATTCCTCTCGTATACTGAAAATGTTTACTCTGTTACGAAAACCAATGTAAAATTTAGGTAATTGTTTTAGTGAATAACAAAAGCAATGTTACCACATGTTGTTTATTACTTTTTTTCCCTTTTAAAGTAAAAATAAAAACAGATGACCTATTTTGATCTTTACTTAAAAAGGTAAAAAAGTTATCTATATTTAAAGGTAAGTTTAGGTGGTACCCTAATTTCTAGACCGCCTCCGATTCATAACTATTCAAAACTGAAGTGTTGTAATAAATTATTTTTGTAAGTTGTATTTTAAGTTAATATCTTAACTATGTAAATTCTTGTGTTAAATGTTTGTTACATAATTGCTCTAACGGTTAGGAATTAGCCGAAATTTAGCGCTGATATAAATATTTATCTAGCTTAATACATATAAATTTTATACCTTTTTTGTGTTCTCGTAGGATTGATTCTAAAGTTTACGAAGAAGAAGTCTTGGGAAGAAGCTAGTTAGATTTTAGAACGTGTGCCTTTTGATTTCTTATAAATTGAGGATATAAGACCGCCCCAGGCAACGACATGTTTAAGGGTTTTTTCGAAATGATCACATTTTTCCTTTTTTTTATTTCATAAAACTGTTTCTATGCACTTGATGTGTAATATGACAAAAGTGGCAACTTATAAGGTTTTTACCATTTTAAGGCGGTATCTGCCATGCTAGCGAAAGTTCCATACAATTGTATAACTTGTATAACTCCAACACAGTGCGACTGAGACATTTTTTTTCGACAAACACATTTTCTACGGTATAGCATTGTTGGTTTAAGTTTGTGGAAATTAAAAAGAACACGGTGTATTTGTGTGGCTTGTACCACAAAAATATAACCATATAAAATATTTTTCAAATGTACATTTACTTTTGTTTCAGGTCCCTCTGTGCCACGATACTTCTACCAAGGATTCTTCTTAAGATAAATTAATTAGCAAATTGTACCATAACCTGTACAAATAATTTAATTCCCTCATGTACCTTATTGTATAAAGATCAACAAAAATAACTATATTATATTTTAGGTATTGCTGTGCAATAATTAAATTATAATAAAATAATTTATACTTGATAATCAAATCTGTGATAGTGTAGGTACAGTAAAAAATATTTTTGTGTTATATTGATACGAATATAATTTGATGACTATTGTAAATTGGTAACAACAGTGGTGTAGCTGTACAGTGATAGTAAATAAACTGGTTTGTATGTATGTAAATATGAGATTGATGCAATGGTGAAATTGAATAGTGTTTTATTTTATCCTATACAGGGTTACATTGCAAAGGGGTGCCAAATTTAAAAAATAAGATCTAGGAAACAATATAACGAAGCGTCTCAATCGTTATTATTTTTAATAATCGTATGTTACCATAAAAAAAAATACTCTAAAATATCCGAAAATAAAGTCAATAGAGAAGTCTCGCGGTCATTCATCAGAGGCGTAGGTACGGCGAGCCAACAAGGACCTTACGCAGTGCACATGCGGTGAATTTTTTTCATAAATAAGTTAAATTATCCACGCTCACAATTTTTAACAGCGGAAAGAAATAATTAAATTTGACAAAAAAAAATTGTTGCTTGCATAGTTCGATTAAGATACTGATTTTGAGCAACTCCTAAAAATTTGGCACCTCTTTGCAATATAACCCTCTATAATTAAATATTGGACAACATCACATATATTGCTCTGATCCTAAGGTAAGTAGCAAAAGCACTTGTGTTATAGAAAATAGAAACAATGACGGTACCACAACACCCAGACCCGAGATAATATAGAAAGTTCGTTTTCTTCATCGATTCAACTAGTAATCAAACCTGAGAGTAGTAACCTAGTGTTGCCCAAAAATGGTCTTGGTTTTGCAGTCTTGGTCTCGTTTTTGCATTTCTGCAAGACCAAGACCAAGACAGCCTAGTTACAGCAAGACCCAAGACCAAGACTAACCCTGCAAGGCTTGAGCAAAACAAGACTGAGCCTGCAAGACTTTTGCGTCTTGCGGTTAAGTTAAACTGAGACTTGGGCGTATATAATAATATTTGCTCTCAAAATCGTTAATCGTTAATAGACATTTCTCATAGGAGCTAGTGTTGCCGCTGGATAGTATCGAAAATAGCCAAACTGTCGATTGGCCTATCGATAGTACTGATTGTAGAGTAACAGTCATAGTATTTATTGAACCCAATACTATCAATAGTACCTACCTACCTATTAATCCCTAAGGACCAATAAAACTGTTGATAGTATCGATACATCGATAGTATTGCTCTTCAATATTCGTAGACTATCAATACTATCGATTGAAGAGTTTTGTACTAACGAAGTGACTAATAGTATTTAATTTTAATTTTATTAATGTTGTTAGTTATTTGCTAAGCTCAACAATACCTTCGATAGTATTAATATTAATCATAGTTTAATTAAAATTATGGTGAGCTACTATCAATCGATAAGCAGTCAATAATATCGATAGGGGACTGAATTTCAAGATCAACTATCGATATTTAAACTATAGATAGTTCGGCAACACTTATAGGAGTAGGAAAAGACAGCATCTTAGCAGCAGCTAAGATGCTACTTGCTACCATAGTTGGTTATATCGGTACTACGCTACGATTCCTTAGACGTTAGAACACTAAAAGATATTGCATAAAATAAAAAGAGATATATGTAGTTACAATTATACAAACCGACTGTCATGGTCAGACAATGTTTTTTTGCCAGAGGTGTCCAGCATACCCAGCTCCAAGACAATTTAGAAAGGTTCATTTTCTGTTTTGACTCGAATCGGAAATTTTACCCGCAACCATTTGCATTCAAGCGAATTACCGCGCCACTAAGTACGTCAATCATGACTTTTTTTATGTTGAGGTAAATTTTATTAATTTGGGACTTGTAGTTTACTATGACTATGTCAACATAGGCCAAAAATTTATAAAATCAGTTGAGTTGTTCTAAGATCTAAATCTAAACGAATTTATTAAAAAGCAATAGGCTAATAAATAGATAATTGCAAGACTGGCGAGACTCTTGGTGCAAGTCCAAGACCAAGACTAAGACTGAGTGTGCAATACCAAGACCAAGACCAAGACCAGGTGTATTGATGCAAGACCAAAACCAAGACTGGCCAAGTCTCGTCTTGGTCTTGCATTTGGGCAACACTGCCGAGACCTCAGAGTCAATGGTGACGCCAAGACGATAAGGTATACGCTATATGTATAGATTCTTTATTACTTTGAATAAATAAATAACAAAGTTTCAGAAAGATCGTCCTGTCTCCGTCCTATTATGTTGACAGTTACAATGAGAAAAGACGTATCTGACATTAAAAAAGTCAAATTACAAAAATTCAGATTGAGATGCGTCTTTTTTCACTGATTCCGAATATGAATGTAACTTAATCCGTAAAAAATCAATTTTACTTAAAGTCTTCAAAGACCCTTGTCACTTCCCAGCTCAAAATAAGTACAACAAACTACATCACTGCTTCGCTCTAAGAGTATAAAAAGGACGCTGGGGCCAACGAATTAATATTAACATAGAAATAAAGTTATTAATGCTTATTAAACTTATTTTCGTTGTTTTAATTTGTCTGGATAAAATTAATTTAAGAAACAAAAAGGAAACTTTTGCCTCCGTCCATGTCACTTGATATTTTGTTATGCAGCTGTAGAAGCAAATGTTTGAAACTTACAGAACTGTTAGTCAACTTAGTAAGAAAGTTTTTAAGAGACATAACAGAAAATATTTATGCACATTATTTTTAACTAGAGCGAGACTAAGTTACAAATAAATTATCGAAATTAACAAAATAATAGTTAAATATTAATTTTTCCGTAAAATGTTTTAAGCTAACGTTTAAATGATAGTTTACTTAGTAGAAAGGTACATTTTTGAACTATATTAGTAAAAACATTTTGGGACTCTAGTACTAATAACCGTTTAGTCATCCCCTGTTTTTCTGGATCAATTCGCAATCAGGTAAAAATCCAATCTAAACTAAAATATCTCGAGAATCGTTCATTTTTGCTGAACATACATGGGGGTCCAATTGATAGGTATTAGTGTCCTCTATTACCTGACGCTCGCTGGTACAAACTTCTTGGGACACCCTGTATAATAATATTAGTATAAGAATTGGAAGATAACTAAAGGAACTTTTGGAACTAGAATGCACTATTATAGAATTGTAGATATAGTATCGAATTTAAATATTACCTACAGTAAAGAAAAATATACACAAAGTTAAAGGTGCACAAAGAAGTATCTAAACGAATCAAAGCCTCTCAATATGCACTCGTATTTTGCGAAAATTCCATCCCCACGTGTGTCATGCCCTCTGAAGATTATTGAGAATATAGTAAGGTAAATGAGATTTGGTCGGCAGATGTAGTAGCTACTTTCATCGTGTTACATGCGTCATTTCGTCGCCTAAGCGAAACACGAGGCGGGGATACGTTAGGCAAAGTATGGATACGCCAGGATGATCTACCAGGCAAACACGCAACGACTAAGGAAGTCAAAACTTACGGGATTTAGTTAAAAAATCAAATTTATACCGTTTCTTGTATAACTGATGTCTGTTGTGTTTTCCAATATATTTAAAAAAAAAAAAAAAAAAAAAAAAAAAAAATTAGTTACACTAGTTGGAGCTATGGTAAATATTGGAAAACTATTGGATGTTTTTTTAAGTTAATGAATGAACGCTTAATTATTTCTTTAACTACGTATTTGACACTTACTATATGATATGGGACACCCCCGTACCTGATGTACCTCGACTCATGACGTGTCTGACGAAGATGGCATCGCAAACGGCAGTGAATCGGTAATGATCTAGTTATTAATAAGATTTTATAATCTGTTTGCTTATAATTTATTTAATTAAACTCAGGCTCAATTATTAGATATATTAGATGTTTTGGTGTCAGTGCCGGAATTGAGGATTAGAGAATTGCAGCAGATACAGTTTGCTAAGTGATTTGATGAAGGTGGCTATGACTAAGAATGGATCATTCCCTCATGTTGAGCAGTGAACAACCTATAGGCAGAATTTTGCTCAGATATTTTTCGTGTAAATTAGATACATGAGAAAAAAAAAACATTTTGAAACTAAAAACACAATCAAGAACCATTTCATGGTTTGTAGATGATAACAAAAATCATTTCATTTCTATATTGAGCATATCCATACCATTTTCCGCATAGGTTATTTGTTTTAAATTAGATTTCTTACGGGCCTCCTGCTTTGTATTCCGGGCACCTATTACAGAACAATCTGTCACGGTGGCCGTCATATTAGTGCGGCTTCTGTCAAAGACGCGCACGCATAATGCACAACCCATTTCGCGGTGAGCCGGTTTTGATATTCAAATTATACGAGGCCGGGACCAAAAGTATTGGCGCAAAGTAAACCTTCTCTATTTGCTTCGTTTTTCCATTTAGGTGGTAACTTCGTAGATTTGTATTAGAGATCTGTCAAAGTTTAAAAAAATTGAACTCTCTTCTGGTAAGACGCGTACACCAGTGCCTTAACTAACTTTGCGCCCGGTGCGAGCTTCCATAACTGCGCCCATGAATGAGCGAGCCCAAAAACATTGTCTAACAAGTATAGTATGATTTCTGCACGCCTCTGGTTCCTGCACCCCGTACCCGGGCACCGCTGGCACCGACCTAGTTCCGGCACTGCCTTAACAATCATTAACTGCATTCTTGCAAATCTACAAGGCATTAGGCTTATGTTGTAGCAGCTACGCACATAGTACGCAGAACGGCCGATGGGGCAGAATGGTTTTGGAATGGAGTCCACGTACCGGCAAGCGCAGCGTAGGACGTCCACCCACAAGGTGGACAGACGACCTAGTAAAGGTTGCAGGAAGCTGCTGGATGCGGGCCGCTTCTAATCGGCCAATCTGGAAATCACTAGGGGTGGCCTATGTTCAGCAGTGGACATCCTGAGGCTGAAATAATGATGGTGATGATGTAACAGCTTGCGGATTGTCTAACGATGGAATAGACAAGGTTAATAAACAACGACGACCTCCGTACTCAAAAGACTAGAATACCGGACTTGGTGTCGCTATTTCTAAGGTCCCGGATTCGATTCCCGGACCTGTCGGACAATGTAGGAAAATAACTTTTATTCAGGTAGGCCAATAACCAATAGGTTATTACTTTTATTATATTGTTACGTTTTAGGTGTGGGTACCTACCTAATGAAGGTGTGTAAAGAAACCCACAACGTAAACACAATCATTTATTTGGGTACTAGGGTTGACAAGGGCCCGACTGTTAGCTACTTCCGCAGGTCTGGACTTCCCTGATGTGGTGAAAGCCGGAGATGGCAGATGGCTGGCCGTAGACTGTGCCGGTGCAATCCTCCACGTCCGAAGTCCCGGCTCCGTATCGCCAACTCCCAATATTGTTCCCTGGAAGATACGAGGATCCAGCTTAAGCCAGGCAGTTGACGACGCCTGACGACTACGATCACACCAGCATAGCAAAGCCAAGCCAAGCCAAGCCACTCAGGAAGAATGTCCTAATAAGTAGAAGGTGAAGTGGCTGTGATCGCAATCAATCAGTGCGGAGTTTACAAATAAAAATAAGCTTACGGGTAATATTTACGAATACTTTTTACGCCAATTGCAAATACAAGATGACTAATTATTATGTAATTACGCCAAAGTGCGAAAGAGAAACATTAACACTAAGTGTTCAAAGAGAAAACCGTTATATTGTTCGTACACAAAGTTACTACGCAATTACCTACAAAAACAAGCAAAATAACACTGTTCATCACTTACCCTATCGGGGAATAGCACAACACGCACTTATTTAAATAAATTTCGGAGAAAAAGAAACTATGTCATTAGGTGACCGTTATAATTTTCCTTACGGATAACGTCCGCTAACAAATTCAATTCATGTGAACATGCACACAGAAGGCGAGCTCAAAAGTGAATGTCCCTACGTGAAGGAGCGACAGGCTCGGTAGGTACATCCAGCCACCGCTGACCGTCTCGAAGATTCGAGAGAACAATAGATCATTACGTGCGTGTCTTAGGGTCCCGCGCTGTAACTCGTGAAATAGTAAAACGGTTGATCGTTTACTGTAATATGTTTTAGTTAATTTTTAATTGTAATACTTTAAATTTAGGATGATGTTATGTTCAGTTTTAATTGTAAATTAGTTTTCAAATAGGTTTAGTTTTATTTATTACTTAAAATGGTTTATTATGTTCTTTTTTAAGTTAAGCAATGTGTGTAATAGTAAAAATTATGTGAAAATGTACGTGCAACGTTACAATATGTAGTCTTGGGTCTGGGTATTGCGGTGCCGTCATTATTTCTGATTTCTGTAACACAAGTGCTTAAGCTACTTATCATAGGATCAGAGCAATGTACGTGATATTTATGTAATATTTAATATTAATAATTTTTTTTAGATTTTAAATAAAAGTGGAGTTTTTGTAGTGATGGAATTAGGGTTTTTATGTTTTTAAGGGAGACAATAACAAAATTGTGATCATAAATGTATCTTGTTCGATGGCAAATAAATGACGTTGGATAGGTCATTATTCTTTTTTGTGGGTGTATGAAAAATATTTTTAGATTTAGGGATCCGTTTGCGTAATATTACCTAAGCTTTAAAGTTACCTTTTTTTTGAGTTGATTTGGTAATAGTTGTTTTTAGAAATGTAAAAGTTTACGTTACGTACATAGTAAAAAAAATAACAAAGTTAAAAGGAAAACTGTCTCAGCTCGAAAGGCTTTAAGAGTTCACGAATAATTGTCGACCTACTTATAATATCGAAAAGCTACTCAAGCGACAAACCACTTGCTTGATTCATCATTTATGATCAACAACTTTCTGTAACGCCTATGGTTTTGTTCTTATTGTCTTGTTTATTTCCAGCGACATTGCTATCTATATTTGTGCAACCGGCACCTGAATTTGGTTAAAACAATTTACTTTTGAATAGTTTCGGGACCAAAGCCTGCCTCGGCCAAACCGGCATACCAGGTAGCACATTTCGTAAGGAGGGACACGCTCTGGGATGGAATAGGACGTTCGACTAGCCTCTGCGGCAGGTCAGCTGAAACTAGTCGACCACAACCAAGTAGATCCGAAAAATCCAGAGGTCACTCTTTTAGGTAACGATATTTATTGTCTGTGTGAGAGATATTTAATATAAAATAGATACTTATTATTAGTATTTTATTATTTTGATTTGCCTATTTAAAATAACATTTTTGGACGTTAAGGCGGAATCAAACTGACCAAAACTTTTCAGTATAGGATAAATAAACTTATTGAAATAAGTTACCACTAGTGACATGTTATATGAACAAATTGTCAAATTAGTTTAGAAATGCTTAAATTAAGTTGTATTGTATGTAGGATCTCAAGTCTTTCGAGTCTCTCTTATAGAACTTGATTGTCAAATTACAAGACTTGACAACAAGACTGCTGTACACGCAGGTTTCCAAGTCTTCAAGTCAAACCTAGTTTTGACATTTAAGCTCAAGTTTTTTATTACAAATAAACAATTTTCTATCGAGACATTGCCTTATTTATTGTATTATTCATCAATAAGAATAAACAATGAATTTTAAGGACTCCGAACAAAAAGTAACTCAATTTTTATGGTATCGCAATAATCGGATGTGAGCATGTGTAGGCCGGCACTATGAGTAAAAAGAGATCATCTCCCTCCACAATGTTGCACAAAGCATCCAATTTTGTTAAAGATTAGGAAATATTTTGACTCGTAGTACAAGTTGTTATAACAAGCTCTTATAATATTAGTTCCATAAAAGAAAGCTCAAGGTCGCACAGTGTGCTATGGAAAGGGCTATGCTCGGTGTTTTCTTGCGAGATCGAATGAGAAATAAGGAAATGTTCAGCTGGTCAAATACAACAACACTTACAATGGGACCAACATAAATATTGTAAAAAAACAAACACTTACGCTGTGTTTGGGAACATTGCACTTTTAAAGATTTATTCTATAGAACGAGTTGATGTACAGTCAACGTCAGGTCAACCTACCGAAAAAATTAAACGTCAATGAACCGATTATACACCGATACGCAGAGATCAATATTAATTGAGACTAATTAACGTTTTGTGGTAGGTTGATGAGCTGTTGTCTGTACATTTAGCTTTATACCCGCTGAAAGGAAGTTGTCTCAAAATAGAAACTTATTCATAAAAATAGCTAACTTTAAAATATCAGAATCAGTTTTTTATTTTGTCATAAAGTGGTAGAAAGATGTTCGAATATTTTATATAAAAAAAATATTAAATTACGGAAAACTCTGTGTATACTTGCATGGCATTCGTTGCACTTTTCCATAACTGGGTTTATTAATAAAAAACAATGCGTTGTTTGCTTGCTTTATTCATGTCCAAATTAAAATTTATAAAGTTACAGTTCCGAAAACAAAATTTTGAGGATTATAATGAATTATCTTCTCGTTTACCAATATCATTGCATAAGTCGTGGGAATTTGTCTGGTATTTCGAAAGGAATAGATATAACTCTAAATTGAAGCCGGTATGATGGTATATTTGTTCCTGTAACAAATGGAGAGTTGGAAAATATTAATCTTATAAGAAGCATCTTTCACATTTTTTAAAAAATTATTTCTTGTCAATCCTCAATAAGTGCTTAGATTTGTAGCAATTCGTTGATATTTAAAAATAACATTAGAGCACAGATCATACTGGCTGAATTTATTGTGGCCACGTCTCTCAGCATTTAATATGTGTCAGATTGTTTGTCTGACTAGTAAGGCTCAAAAAGGAGAGACTTTCTAGGTAAATAATTATTTAACCTTTTTTTAAACTGCTAGATAAGGTTAGGGCTAAATAAATATTTTTACATTGCATTTCATTCTACATTATTTTTTCAGTTTTTTTAAATATTATCATTTATTTATTATTGTTGTGAATGTAAGTAGACTTACCAAGGCTTTCGATGAATTTGATGATTTTATCCTGAAAAAATAAAATATACAATTAAATATGCGTCGAATAGCATACTACACACAAATGATTCTAAAACCACGAATACCAACAGCGATTGTATTAAGGAACAATTGACTTTGACTATTGTTGCCTAATAATTGTTATTAATACTAATGTGGCCTTTCCCGGATCCAAAAACTTTCGATTACGAATGTAAACCACGTGACACGGTTGCTAAATTATATATAGTGTTACGGGATTAATCGGTTATCAATTTGTTATTAAGTGGTTCTGAATCAGGGTTTTGATTATCAATCATATAAGTTATAATAAACTTATGGCTTTTAACATAAAGAAGCAGGTCTGCCGCGAAATGCTCAAATTCACCATAACAACAATAACAACAGTGCGGGCTTAGACTAATTGCAATTGCGTATTTAAAAAAATAAGTCTTGATCAAACTTATACAAACAAATTAATCGATTGGTTATTTTTTTTCATATTTTTTTTTTGCTTTGTTCATAAGGATAAAAAAACTCCAATCAACATTTGCGATCATTAGGGTATTAAAATAGAATAAGGCTATCCCGAAGTCTATGACATAGAGGTTCTTAATTATTTTGATACTGTAAATTTTTTATTGCATCTAACATTTCCAGTTTGTTAATCGAATTTATCTGTCAATATTTTAGATGAGTAAAACAATTTTTTGCACGTTTTTTTCTTACCACATGAATTCTAATAACACTAGTACTTTCATTTTTTTTACTGGAAAACCAGAGAACAATTTATAGAGTTAAAAATAATTCCATAGTCGAAAATATTGAAGAAAGCACTGAAACCTCAGAGTAACCAAAAACATTTAACGTCTCAAGTCCAATCTGTCGGAATCCACTTAATCATTCCAATGAAATTAAAACGAGTTTGGGTTATTAAACTTACTATTACTTCAAAACATTTTAGATTTAAGTATGCATCTGACCTGCCACTTTATGAAAGCACCACAAAGATAAATTCGAACCTGTTTATATTAAGTTAAAAACGGAGTTAACCACATTTCTTATATTTTCCTTTACATCGTTGACTAATTGTAACTCTGGTGCTAAGAGCTCCATTAGTCCAAGCAATCCATGGCTATGCAATTTTGCTTTAATTAATTCAAAAATCAGTTTTTGTTTTAATTGTGTAAGCAAATTAGCATTGCCATGGTCACTGCCAATGCCCTTGCCTTGACTTGTGGGTTTGTGATGTTTCATATGATGTCCTTTATGGTGATGGTCCTTGTGGCAATGTTTACCTTTGCCATGGCCCTTTTGCCCTTTTCCTCCATCACCCCCATCTCCTCCTTTTCCTCCGTCGCCACCCTCCCCACCGTCCCCACTATTATCCCCTTCTCCCCCTTCTCCCCCTTTTCCTCCGTCGCCACCTTTCCCTCCGTCTCCTCCTTCACCCCCCTTGTCTCCTTTGCCACCATCTCCTCCCTCCCCTCCATCGCCACCCTTCCCTCCATCGCCTCCTTTACCCCCCTTGTCTCCTTTGCCGCCATCCCCTCCTTTTCCTCCATCGCCGCCTTTCCCTCCGTCACCTCCTTCTCCCCCCTTGCTTTCACTGCCGCCTTTTCCACCCTTTCCTCCATCGCCGCCATTCCCTCCGTCTCCTCCTTTATCCTTCTTGTCTCCTTTTCCGCCATCTCCTCCCTCCCCTCCGTCACCACCTTTCCCTCCGTCTCCTCCTTCACCCCCCTTGTCTCCTTTGCCGCCATCCCCTCCCTTTCCTCCATCGCCGCCTTTCCCTCCGTCACCTCCTACTCCCCCCTTGTTTTCACTGCCGCCTTTTCCACCTTTTCCTCCATCGCCACCCTTCCCTCCGTCTCCTCCTTCACCCCCCTTGTCTCCTTTGCCACCATCCCCTCCCTTTCCTCCATCGCCGCCTTTCCCTCCGTCACCTCCTTCACCCCCCTTGTTTTCACTGCCCCCTTTTCCACCCTTTCCTCCATCGCCGCCCTTTCCTCCGTCTCCTCCTTCACCCCCTTTGTCTCCTTTGCCGCCATCCCCTCCCTTTCCTCCATCGCCGCCTTTCCCTCCGTCACCTCCTTCACCCCCCTTGTTTTCACTGCCGCCTTTTCCTCCCTTTCCTCCATCTCCGCCCTTGCCTCCGTCTCCTCCTTCACCCCCTTTGTCTCCTTGGCCGCCATCCCCTCCCTTTCCTCCATTGCCGCCTTTCCCTCCGTCACCTCCTTCACCCCCCTTGTTTTCACTGCCGCCTTTTCCACCCTTTCCTCCATCGCCGCCCTTCCCTCCGTCTCCTCCTTCACCCCCTTTGTCTCCTTGGCCGCCATCCCCTCCCTTTCCTCCATCGCCGCCTTTCCCTCCGTCACCTCCTTCACCCCCCTTGTTTTCACTGCCCCCTTTTCCACCCTTTCCTCCATCGCCGCCCTTTCCTCCGTCTCCTCCTTCACCCCCTTTGTCTCCTTTGCCGCCATCCCCTCCCTTTCCTCCATCGCCACCTTTCCCTCCATCTCCCCCTTCACCCCCCTTGTCTCCTTTGCCGCCATCTCCTCCCTCCCCTCCATCGCCACCTTTCCCTCCATCACCTTCACCCCCTTTATCTCCTTTGCCGCCATCTCCTCCCTCTCCTCCATCGCCACCATTCCCTCCGTCACCTCCATCACCTCCATCAGCTCCATCTTTTACTTCGTTATCATCTTCTCCCTTCTTTCCATCTCCACCTTTTCCTCCTTCACCACCTTTTCCTCCAGCCCCTCCAGCACCTCCACCATTGCCATCCCCTCCTTTTCCTCCTTGGCCACCATCACCGCCTTTTCCCCCGTCGCCTCCACCATTTTGTCCCTTGTCTCCAGCGCTCCCTTGTTCTCCCTTTTCTCCATCACTGCCTTTTCCCCCGTTTTCTATATTACCCCCTTGTCCCCCTTTCCCTCCGTCACCACCTTGACCACCATCGCCTCCTGTTTCTGAAAAATTAGGACGAAAACATATCATTGGGACCTAACGTCGAGTCGTCTACTGCGTTGAAGTTGTGAGCCCAGCTATGTTATTTTCAAATAAACAAATAAAATTACTGTGTGCCTTATTACAGTTCACTTTTGCATATGTTGCTTTAAACTAATAAAGAGTAACAAACGTTCACATGTAAATCCAGTACCATATCATATTCTTCTGTTGTCAGTGACGGTTATCAATGTTTGGCGATAGGGTTTTTATGTCAATAGGGAGCTCTAGCCAATATTTTCAGTCAATACTACTACCTATATTTTGAGTGTAGTTACATAAATATTATAATGAATACTTATAAAGCGGCTGATTCCGGGCTAATAACAATTTAAAAAAAAAAATATTTGGTGCAATCTTAGTTGCATAAAAATTATTAAAATCTGAAAGTGCGGGTCACGCTCGCGCCAAGGTTTACGAACTAAATTTAAAAAAACAATTGCAAAACCCTCGGCGTCCTCTTTGCCATCATCGCGAATCGCTTGTTGGTAATCGTATTAATTAAAGATTAACATAAAAGGAATAATGTCAATATTTATATTAATATTTATTCCTTTTAAAAATCTTTTGAAATTATTATAATTGCTTGAGACCACAAAAATCGGTGTCTGGTCGGGCATATTGATTATTACGTTACGAGAAATAGGTTTGGTTCTTACTGCGGCTTCCTGCTGATCCCGCAGCCGAGAAGCTGCCTGCAGCTGATCCAGCTGTACAAATTAAAACATTGTTAATGCTTTTTTATACAAGAAAAAAGGATTGTTACGGAACCATCACCCCGTTTTAATTATAAAACCAAAGATACGAATTGGAAAGGCATTAAAACAGGTTGTCCATAAAAATAAATGAAAAATTGTATCTCTTTTCTGATACTCTCTAAATGTTTGGCGGTATCAAAATGTGCAGTAAGCGCCATCGCGAATCGAAATCATTTCTTCCGCGCAAGCAAAATTTTGTTACTCATGCCGGCATGGTAATTAAACCATACTGGCCGCATAGGCAGCCAGGGGTTAGGACTACTACACCTCATATGCAGCAGCGAGGAGGCCACTCCGAACTACTAAGCTCTGTATAAAGATGGTATACTACCAAGTTTTTTGTATGATAGTAGACAGTGCAATGAGTGAAATTAATTAAAAATAAAATATTGTTTTAGCAAAGAGCTTATCACCTAACCAGTGGGATTTGTTAGCAACTATGATAATCTGGAATGGCATGTAAAACTTATATAATCAAACAATGTATATAAAAAGTTATAATAGTTTATAAAAATTTAATTGTACTAATAAATAAAACATGTATTTGACATCACAGTAAATTAATAATTCTTATAAAATTAATATACATGTAATGAATCTTATAGTTATGTTATACTTTGCATGCTATTGTTAATGGCTATATGGGCCGAACGTTAAGCACTGTTTAAACGCAAATAAACTATTCTATTCTACAAAATTTGACTAACAAATATTTTCATATTGTGGTTAAAAAAGCATAACTATAGCTGGGAACAACAGTTGTAAATTTATTACATCTATTAAAATAGATTTGATATAATCAAGTGCAGGTTAAATTAAAATAAACGAACTTACCACCTGATCCTGATCCACTTCCTGAAGCACTGCCAGAAAGCGCCCCAGCTGTAATTTTTATTTATCTAAGTCGACAAAAGTTACAGCAAAATACGTTAATAATTAATCCAACAATTTTAAAACTGCTTTAATTATTCATAGAATTTCGGGTTCTAATGGAGTAATGTGTGCAAAACAAATCGCGTTCTACAAAATCCAAAGAAATATGAAATTATATCCCTCCGAACTCTGTAGCCGAGAGGCGAGCATGCCGGACTTGGCGTCGCTATCTCTGAGTTTCCGGGTTTGACTCCCGGTCGATCAATGTAGAAAAATAACTTTTCTATATTGTCTCGGGTCTGGGTGTAGTGGTATCCTCGTTGTTTCTGATTTCTGTAATACAAGTGCTTTGGCTACTTACCATAGGATCAGAGCAATGTAAGTGATGTTGTCCAATATTTTTATTTATATACTTATTATCTTTCGACAGTTTCTCACGTTTCTACTGGCTACGTGTAGGTATTGCGGAATCGCTTTATTCAGTACATCATATTTGAACAGTAACGACTTACAAATCGCTCCAGCAAGTCCTCCAGCGCCACCTTTGCCTCCGCTGCCTGAGGCCGTGCCAGCTGTGTGTGAATAGTTATTAAGTTATATTCTACGTACAATACGCAAATCATACTCTTTAACACTAGATCACTATTTCTATTAATGACTAATCTGCCTTATTTAAATTTTAACTACTTAAAAAAAACTTCGTTCGTGTCACCAACGAAGTCATATTATGCAAAATATGCAGACCGCATGAAAACTTTGACAAGGATAACTATAAAAGCCATAAATAATATAGTATAATAAATTATAGTATTTCCCTTCCACATATTGTTCAGTATTCTATAATAGTACATATATACTCACAAATCTGCTAGCTGTAGAGAAATTCATAACGACTTACAAATAGATCCTGAAAGGCTTCCAGCGCCGCCTTCAGACCCCCCACCTTGTAGGTGGACGTCCTACGCTGCGCTTACCGGTACGTGGCCTCCATTCCAGAACCTTTCTGCCCCATCGGCCGTCAGTTCTACGTGCTATGTGCCCCGCTCACCACCACTTCAACTTGCTTATCCGTTGGGCTATGTCAGCAACTTTTGTTCGTTTACAAATCTCCTCATTCCTGATTCGATCTCGCAAAGAAACACCGAGCATAGCCCTTTCCATAGCACGCTGTGCAACCTTGAGCTTTCTTATGAGGCTCATAGTGAGAGGCCACGTTTTAGTTCCATATGTCATCACTGGTAACACACACTGGTTGTAAACTCGTCTTTAGGCACTGAGGTATTTTGGACGAGAAGACGTTACGTAGTTTTCCGAACGCTGCCCAGCCGAGTAGGATTCAACGATTGACCTTCTTCTCAAAATAATATTTACGACTTACAGATAGCTCCTGAAAGGCTTCCCGCGCCACCTTCAGAGCCTCCACTGCCCGATAATGCACCAGCTGTGTATATAATAATTATGAACCTCTATTTTATGTAAAGTACGGAAATATTTATTAATTTAAACTTTATTGTAGATATCATAATAATACAATGGGTTGACTTAATGCCATGTGGCGTTCTCTGCTAGTCGACCATTAGGATAAACAGAGATGTTGTTTATCAGTAGATGACTACATATTATTAAAATTCTTTGCCGCGTTTTTCCGTCGTCCATCTGTCTGTCTGGCTAATCTCCGAAACTACACAAGGGTAGATAGACGTTTTAATTTTAAAAAGATTTTGGAAAGAATTTTAATATGGTTTTTACTAATGGACTGTAAGTGGACTGTTTCACAAGGTATTGTTTACTTGTAACTGTAAATACTCAGATTCCTGTGCGAAGCCGGGGGGCGATGGGATGGGGGGGACGTTCCTAGGTGTAAATAAATTTATATTGTTAGTAGGCTTAAATAATTATGTCTTACCGCCAGCGGCTGATCCAGAAGCACCACCTGCTGTTGATATGGAAAAGCTATATATCAGTCAATATGTAACAAAAATATGTGATATATTTTAAATAATCAATTAATTATTTAAACTTACCGGAGCCAGACAAAGCTCCAGCTGCAAAATAAAATATTAATTAATTATCAGTTTCAAGAAATATTTAAAAATCAATTAATTATCAGTTTCAAAAAATATAATATATATCAGTATTTAAAGATTACAAACAAAAGTTACTGTGTTAAAAAAAACAGAACCATCCGAAGCTGATGTTGCGCCGGCTGTAAATAACCTCGTAAGTATTATCATCAGCATTTTGAAATATTATAACGCAACCTTACTGCTTTAGCTTGTAAAATTAACTCTACGAGCTTTAACGGATAACGCATTCAACAAACCTGCTCCTCCGGCTAGACTGCCTAAATCATCTGAGCCTGAGGCTGCCCCAGCTGTAATAAATAAATACGTAGATTAACATTTTTCATTCGTTATTTGAATGTTTATTTATTAATTTTGACCAGCAATATTAAGTCATACCAGCTCCACCGGCCGCACTTTCAGAACCATCTGATCCAGACGCAGCTCCAGCTGCATTAAAAAAAGGTCAAAATTATCCAAAATAATCAGAACTATAATCTTTGATAATTAATCACATAATAGCACAGCATATGAGGCAGCTCCAGCTGTATTAAAAATAATTAACTATAACTAGAAATATACGTTTAATAATTCATCACAAATGCTAGAAAGTAGTCATACCTGCTCCACCAGCTGCACTTCCCGAACCATCTGAGCCCGAGGCCGCTCCAGCTGCAAATAACAAAATATACAGTAATTTAAAAAATCATCAAAATATAAAGTAATTAGCTACGTAATATTTAGTTGGAAATCACAATATGCTAGCAATAACTAATTATACCTGCCCCACCGGCTGCACTTCCAGATCCATCTGAGCCCGAGGCCGCTCCAGCTGTAAATAACAAAATATACAGTAATTTAAAAATCATCAAAATATAAGTTCGTAAGCTACGATATGTTTAGTTAGAAATCACACATGCTAGCACAAACTAGTCATACCTGCCCCACCGGCTGCACTTCCAGAACCATCTGTGCCCGAGGCCGCTCCAGCTGCAACAAGCAATAGAGTTAGTCATCAACATTTCAATCAAGTGATATATTTTTTTAGTTTTTTAAGCATTTATAAGCAATACCTGCTCCACCGGCTGCACTTCCAGAACCATCTGAGCCCGAGGCCGCTCCAGCTGCAAATAACAAAATATACAGTGATTTAAAAATCATCAAAATATAAGTTTGTAAGCTGCGATATGTTTAGTTAGAAATGACACATGCTAGCAATAACTAGTTAGTCATACCTGCCCCACCAGCTGCACTTCCAGAACCATCTGAGCCCGAGGCCGCTCCAGCTGCAAATAACAAAATATACAGTAATTTCAAAAGTCAAAGTCATAGTCTAAGATTTGAAGAAACATCTACAAAAAGTAAGTTAAATGTCATGTGTCATTTTCTGCCAGTCAACTTTTGGGATAAATATAAATGTTTTGATGGGTAGTGCGACAAAAGGGAAATAAAAACGAAAAGTTAAAATTATATAATAACAGATCGCGCTCCTGACTTTAATGACTGGCGGTTGTAGGTTCAAATCTTGAAAGGGGCAAATGTTCTTGTGATCAGCAGCAGCATTTGTACCTGACTATTAAATTTTATGTATATCGTAATACATTATCAAGTCACCATAGTGCAAGCTCTGCCAAGTTCGGGACTAATTAATCAGTGTGACTTTAAACCGTTTATTAGTTTATTATGATTACACGCAAATACAAGAATACGTCATACCTGCTCCACCCGCTGCACTTCCAGATCCATCTGAACCTGAGGCAGCTCCAGCTGCAACAAGCAATAGAGTTAGTCATCAACATTTCAATCAGTGATTTTTTAAAAGTTTTTTAAGCATTTATTAGCATTACCTGCTCCACCAGCTGCACTTCCAGAACCATCTGAGCCCGAGGCCGCTCCAGCTGCAAATAACAAAATACACGGCAATTTACAAAATCATCAAAATATAAGTTTATAAGCTAAGTAATGTTTAGTTAGAAATCACACATGCTAGCAATAACTAGTCAGTCATACCTGCCCCACCGGCTGCACTTCCAGAACCATCTGAGCCCGAGGCCGCTCCAGCTGCGAATAACAAAATATACAGTAATTTCAAAAAACATCAAAATATAAAGTAATAAGCTATGTAATGTTTAGTTGGAAATCACATTGTGCTAGCAATAACAAGTCATACCTGCCCCACCGGCCGCACTTCCTGATCCATCTGAGCCTGAGGCCGCTCCGGCTGCAACAATTAAAACATCCTGTCAGCAATAGGCTTTATTTATTTATTTAAACTTAAAAAGATTAAAGACATGTATGCACAAGTAGGACTTTACGCCACGTGGATTTTTCACCAACCCACTATTAGGCAAAACAGAAATATTCTGGTAGGCGTTGCCACATAAGGGTAGTTAATAGTCATTATACATACCTCAATTATTACGTTTAATATATCTTATTTTATTATTTTATTTTGCTTACTATTTATTTTAACCTCACAAATACGAGAATTAGTTTTACCCGCTCCACCAGCTGCACTTCCAGAACCATCTGAACCTGAAGCTGCTCCAGCTGCAATGAACAAAATACACAGTTAATAAATAACAACAATCATTATGGTTAGTTAAACATTACATAAATGGTTAATAATTTTGATCGTGGTGAACCATTTGTTATTTATTCAAGAAACTTATTTTGAGTATTAAAAAAAAAACTTACCAGCTCCTCCCGCAGCGCTTCCAGAACCATCAGAGCCGGAGGCCGCTCCAGCTACACAATAGACAAAGTACGTAGTCATCAAGAGCAAACAACAATTGATTTTTAAACTTCTTGCACAGATTAGAAACATCTACAAAAATTAAGTTAAATATCATGTGGCATTTTCTGCCAGTCAACTTTAGGGCTAAATAGTTAATAGCTTAATGTTTTGATAGATAGTGCGGTAAAAGGGAAACAAAAATGAAAAGTTACAATAATATAATTACGGATCGCGCTCCAGACTTTAAAGCCTGGCGGTTGTGGGTTTGAATCTCGCAAGGGGCAAATGTTTGTGTGATGAGCGACAGCATTTGTACCTGCCTCATGGATTTCATGTATATCTATACGTTATCAAGTCGCTATAGTGCAAGCTCTGCCTATTTTGGGAATAGTTAATTAGTGTGAATTTAAAAAAAATATTGGTTTAATATGATAACTCGCAAGTATAAGAATAAGTCATACCTGCTCCACCAGCTGCACTACCCGATCCATCTGAACCTGAGGCCGTTCCAGCTGCAAAAAGCAATAGAGTTAGTCTTCAACATTTCAGACAGGTTATATATTATTTCAGTTCTTAAAAGCATTTATTAGCAATACCTGCTCCACCGGCTGCACTACCAGAACCATCTGAGCCCGAGGCTGCTCCATAGAATCATCAAAATATATAGTGATAAGCTACATGAATTAGCTATGCTAATGTTAGCAATAACTAGTCATACCTGCCCCACCGGCTGCACTTCCTGAACCATCTGAACCTGAGGCTGCTCCAGCTGCAATTATCAATATTTACAAGCATTAACATTAATAATGTAATGTTTAGTTATAAACCACATATAATAGTCATCAGTCATACTGGTCATACCTGCTCCACCGGCTGCACTTCCAGAACCATCTGAGCCTGAGGCTGCTCCAGCTGCAATTAACAAAATACACAGTCTTTAATATTTAAACAAATGATAATTCGTTTTTATTTTTAACCTTGAAAAATTGATTATCTGATTGATTAAATATTTGCATGCTATTTAACATGGTATAAGTAGGTCAACGCACTATTTATTTAAATAAATAAGATCACATTTTCTGTACTGTACCCTACTTGATGGCAAATAAACAATTTGAATTTGAATTTACTATCAGCAATTATTAGTGTTACCTGCTGCACCGGCCGCACTTCCGGAACCATCTGAGCCTGAGGCTGCTCCAGCTGCAAATAATAAAATATAACAGTAATTGTAAAATCATCAAAATATATAGTAATTATCTACGTAAAGTAGCTATGCTAATGCTAGCAATAACTTGTCATACCTGCCCCACCGGCTGCACTTCCTGAACCATCTGAGCCCGAAGCCGATCCGGCTGCAATAATTTAACCACACTATCATCAATAGGCTTCATTCATTTATTTAAACATAACAAGATAAAAAAAATAGGCACGAGTTGGAATATATGCCACTGATTTTCTACCAAGTACCAACCGACTATTAGGCTTAACAGAAATATTTTGGTGGGCGTTGCCACAAAAGGGAAATGAAAACACATAATGTATTATTGGTATGTATGCATACCTTACTTATTACGTTTAATATATATTATTTTATTTAGCTTTTTTATTTATTTCCTATTATCCTATTATCTATTTACCTGCCCCACCAGATGCACTACCAGAACCATCTGAACCTGAGGCTGCTCCAGCTGCAATAAATAAAATACACAGTTAATATATAAAAACAACCATTACATGTGGTTAATATATTTGATGGTGGAATTATTGCAAAATAAAGAAAAGAATGAAATGTTTGTCAACGTGTTCCGTAAACTTACTGATTACTATTGCTCCGCTTGCTGACCCACTTTCACCTTCTGAGCCACTTTCACCTCCTGAGCCACTTCCGCCATCTGAACCGTCGGAGCCTGAAGCTGCGCCAGCTGTTTAAATGAACCATTTGTTATTATTATTAAAAAAAAATATTTGTAGGATCAACAAGTTGATAAAAACATGATATATTACCAGCTCCTCCTGCAGCGCTTCCAGAACCATCGGAGCCTGAGGCCGCTCCAGCTGCCCAATAGATAAAATACTCAGTCACAACAGCAAACAACAATTAATTTTAAACTTTCATGCATAGTCGCATAGATTAGAAGAAACATTTACCAAAAGTAAAATGTCATGACGGCAGTTTCTGCCAGTCAATTTTGGGCTAAACAGAAATGTGTGGATAGGTAGTGCGACAAAAGGGAAATGGAAACGAAAAGTTAAAATTATATAATAACGACGACCGCCGCGTGGGTACTAGTGGGTCGCGCTTCAGACTTTAATGCCTCTCGTTTATGGATTCGAATCTTGCAAATGTTCTTGTGATAAGCAACATCATTTGTACCTGAGGCATGGATTTCATGTAACTGTGTCTATATATAATATACGTTATGAAGTCGCCATAGTGCAAGCTCTGCCAAGTTCGGGACAAGGTAGTCAGTGTGATTTTAAACATTTCTTACTTTATAACTAGCAAATACACGAATAAGTCATTTAACGACCTCCGTAGCCGAGAGGCGAGCATACCGGACTTGGTGTCGCTATCTCTGAGGTGCCAGGTTCGATTTCCGGTCGATCAATGTGGGAAAATAACTTTTCTATATTGTTTCGGGTCTGTGTGTTGTGATACCGTCGTTGTTTCTATTTTCTATAATACAAATGCTTAAGCCACTTATCATAGGATCACAGCAATGTATGTGATGTTGTCCAATATTTATTTATTATTAAGTCATACCTGCTCCACCAGCTGCACTTCCAGATCCATCTGAACCTGAGGCCGCTCCAGCTGCATTAATCAATAGAGTTAGTCATCAACATTTCAATCAAGTGATATATTTGTTCAGTACCTACAAGCATTAATTGGCTATACCTGCTCCACCGGCTGCACTTCCAGAACCATCTGATCCTGAGGCTGCTCCAGCTGCAATTATCAAAATACACCGCCATTAACATCAACAAATTTATGTTTAGTTATAAATTAAACATACAAGCAACTAGATTTTTGAGACATACCTGCTCCACCGGCTGCACTTCCAGAACCATCTGAGCCTGAGGCTGCTCCAGCTGCAAATAACAGTAATTTTAAAATCATCAAAATATAAAGCAATAAGCTACGTAAATTAGCTGTGCTAATGTTAGCAATAACAAGTCATACCTGCCCCACCGGCTGCACTTCCTGTACCATCTGAGCCTGAGGCTGCTCCAGCTGCAAATAATAGTAATTTTGAAATCATTAAAATATAAAGCAATAAGCTACGTAAGTTAGCTATGCTAATCTTAGCAATAACTAGTCATACCTGCCCCACCAGCTGCACTTCCAGAACCATCTGAGCCTGAGGCTGCTCCAGCTGCAATTAACAAAATACACAGTCATTAACATTTTACAAATGATAATTCGTTTTTATTTACTATCAGCAATTATTAGTCATACCTGCTCCACCGGCTGCACTTCCAGAACCATCTGAGCCTGAGGCTGCTCCAGCTGCAAATAACAGTAATTTTAAAATCATCAAAATATAAAGCAATAAGCTACGTAAATTAGCTGTGCTAATGTTAGCAATAACAAGTCATACCTGCCCCACCGGCTGCACTTCCTGTACCATCTGAGCCTGAGGCTGCTCCAGCTGCAAATAATAGTAATTTTAAAATCATTAAAATATAAAGCAATAAGCTACGTAAGTTAGCTATGCTAATCTTAGCAATAACTAGTCATACCTGCCCCACCAGCTGCACTTCCAGAACCATCTGAGCCTGAGGCTGCTCCAGCTGCAATTAACAAAATACACAGTCATTAACATTTTACAAATGAGAATTCGTTTTTATTTACTATCAGCAATTATTAGTCATACCTGCTCCACCGGCCGCACTTCCAGAACCATCTGAGCCTGAGGCTGCTCCAGCTGCAAATAACAGTAATTTTAAAATCATCAAAATATAAAGCAATAAGCTACGTAAATTAGCTGTGCTAATGTTAGCAATAACAAGTCATACCTGCCCCACCAGCTGCACTTCCTGTACCATCTGAGCCTGAGACTGCTCCAGCTGCAAATAATAGTAATTTTAAAATCATTAAAATATAAAGCAATAAGCTACGTAAGTTAGCTATGCTAATCTTAGCAATAACTAGTCATACCTGCCCCACCAGCTGCACTTCCAGAACCATCTGAGCCTGAGGCTGCTCCAGCTGCAATTAACAAAATACACAGTCATTAACATTTTACAAATGATAATTCGTTTTTATTTACTATCAGCAATTATTAGTCATACCTGCTCCACCGGCCGCACTTCCAGAACCATCTGAGCCTGAGGCTGCTCCAGCTGCAAATAACAGTAATTTTAAAATCATCAAAATATAAAGCAATATGCTACGTAAATTAGCTATGCTAGTGTTAGCAATAACTAGTCATACCTGCCCCACCGGCTGCACTTCCTGTACCATCTGAACCTGAGGCCGCTCCGGCTGCAATAATTAAATCACACTATCATCAATAGGCTTCATTTATTTTTTTTAAATTAACAAGATTTAAAGAAAAATCGGCATGAGTTGGACTTTATGCCCCTTAGATTTTCCACCAACCGGCTATTAGGCTTAACAGAAATATTTTGGTGGGTGTGGCAACCACAAAAGGAAAATTAAAAGTCATAATACATACTTTATTTATTTCTTAATTAATATTTATTATTATTATACTTATTTTATCATTTAATTTAGTTAATTATTTATTTTGATCTCACAAATACGAATATTAGTTTTACCTGCCCCACCGGCTGCACTTTCAGAACCATCTGAACCTGAGGCCGCTCCAGCTGCAATAAGAGATGTACAGAGTCATCAAAATTTAAATCAAGTGCTATTTAGTTATAAGTCACACATACTAGCAATTATTAGTCATACCTGCCCCACCAGCTGCACTTCCAGAATTATCTGAACCTGAGACTGCTCCAGCTGTAATGAACAAAATACACAAGTAATAAATAAAAACAACCATTATGTTTGATTATACATTACTTATGATTAAAAGTTTTGATGGTGGTATTATATGTATTGCAAAGTTAAAAATAATTAAATATTTAGTAACGTGCCCCGTAAACTTACTGATTACTATTGCTCCGCTTGCTGACCCACTGTCACCTTCTGAGCCACTTTCACCCTCTGAGCCGCTTTTACCCTCTGAGCCAGTTTCACCTTCTGAGCCACTTTCACCTTCTGAGCCACTTCCGCCATCTGAACCGTCGGAGCCTGAAGCTGCGCCAGCTGTTTAAATAAACAATTTGTTATTTTTATTTAAATAATTTATTTGTAGGATTTACAAGTTAAAATAAATATGATATATTAGCAGCTCCTCCTTCAGCGCTTCCAGAGCCATCAGAGCCTGAGGCTGCTCCAACTGCACAATAAACAAAGTACTTAGTCATTATCAGCAAACATTATTTTATTTTAAACCTTCTTGCATTGCTTAGAAGAATCATCTACAAAAAGCAAGAAATTTATTTCCTTGACAAAAAGTAAGTTAAGTGTCATGAGGCATTTTCTGCCAGTCAATTTGTGGCTAAACAGAAATATTTTGATATGTAGTGCGATAAAAGATCAGAGAATCAGAGCAGATCATACATGATCAGTGGAGAAGAGCATCAGAAACATCAGAGCCTAAAGCTGCTCCGGCTGTTAAAAATATAATAGATTAGTGTGAGTTAAATGAAGCATAAAAACTCGAATCTGTCCTTATGTATTGTATCACTTGAGTTTGAGTAAATGTTGTCTTACCAGCGCCTCCTGCAGCGCTTCCAGAACCATCGGAGCCTGAAGCTGCTCCAGCTGTTAAAAAAAAATGAATTAGTGTCATTAGGAGTTCAATTAAGAATACGATCGAGAGTGTACTTCTGCATTGTATCACTAAGGTAAATGCAGTCTTACCAGCTCCTCCTGCAGCGCTTCCAGAACCATCGGAGCCTGAAGCTGCTCCAGCTGTCAAAAAAATATAATGAATTAGTGTCATTAGGAGTTAAATTAAGAATACAATTGAGAGTTTACTTCTGCATTGTATTACTAAGGTAAATGTAGTCTTACCAGCTCCTCCTGCAGCGCTTCCAGAACCATCGGAGCCTGAAGCCGCTCCAGCTGTTAAAGTGTAATGAATTAGTGTGATTAGGAGTTAAATTAAGAATACAATCGAGAGTGTACTTCTGCATTGTATCACTAAGGTAAATGCAGTCTTACCAGCTCCTCCTGCAGCGCTTCCAGAACCATCGGAGCCTGAAGCTGCTCCAGCTGTCAAAAAAATATAATGAATTAGTGTGATTAGGAGTTAAATTAAGAATACAATTGAGAGTTTACTTCTGCATTGTATTACTAAGGTAAATGTAGTCTTACCAGCTCCTCCTGCAGCGCTTCCAGAACCATCGGAGCCTGAAGCCGCTCCAGCTGTTAAAGTGTAATGAATTAGTGTCATTAGGAGTTAAATTAAGAATACAATCGAGAGTGTACTTCTGCATTGTATCACTAAGGTAAATGCAGTCTTACCAGCGCCTCCTGCAGCGCTTCCAGAACCATCGGAGCCTGAAGCTGCTCCAGCTGTCAAAAAAATATAATGAATTAGTGTCATTAGGAGTTAAATTAAGAATACAATTGAGAGTTTACTTCTGCATTGTATTACTAAGGTAAATGTAGTCTTACCAGCTCCTCCTGCAGCGCTTCCAGAACCATCGGAGCCTGAAGCCGCTCCAGCTGTTAAAGTGTAATGAATTAGTGTCATTAGGAGTTAAATTAAGAATACAATCGAGAGTGTACTTCTGCATTGTATCACTAAGGTAAATGCAGTCTTACCAGCTCCTCCTGCAGCACTTCCAGAACCATCAGAGCCTGAAGCTGCTCCGGCTGTTAAAAATATAATGGATTAGTGTCAGTAAGAGTTAAATGAAGCATAAAAACTTGAATTTGTCCGTCTGTATTGTATCACTTGAGTAAATGTTGACTTACCAGCTCCTCCTGCAGCGCTTCCAGAACCATCGGAGCCTGAAGCTGCTCCAGCTGTCAAAAAAATATAATGACTTAGTGTCATTAGGAGTTAAAATAAGAATACAATTGAGAGTTTACTTCTGCATTGTATTACTAAGGTAAATGTAGTCTTACCAGCTCCTCCTGCAGCGCTTCCAGAACCATCGGAGCCTGAAGCCGCTCCAGCTGTTAAAGTGTAACGAATTAGTGTCATTAGGAGTTAAATTAAGAATACAATTGAGAGTTTACTTCTGCATTGTATTACTAAGGTAAATGTAGTCTTACCAGCTCCTCCTGCAGCGCTTCCAGAACCATCGGAGCCTGAAGCCGCTCCAGCTGTTAAAGTGTAATGAATTAGTGTCATTAGGAGTTAAATTAAGAATACAATCGAGAGTGTACTTCTGCATTGTATCACTAAGGTAAATGCAGACTTACCAGCTCCTCCTGCAGCGCTTCCAGAACCATCGGAGCCTGAAGCTGCTCCGGCTGTTGAAAATATAATGGATTAGTGTCAGTAAAAGTTAAATGAAGCATAAAAACTTGAATTTGTCCTTCTGTATTGTATTACTTGAGTAAATGTAGTCTTACCAGCTCCTCCTGCAGCGCTTCCAGAACCATCGGAGCCTGAAGCCGCTCCAGCTGTTAAAGTGTAATGAATTAGTGTCATTAGGAGTTAAATTAAGAATACAATCGAGAGTGTACTTCTGCATTGTATCACTAAGGTAAATGCAGTCTTACCAGCTCCTCCTGCAGCACTTCCAGAACCATCAGAGCCTGAAGCTGCTCCGGCTGTTAAAAATATAATGGATTAGTGTCAGTAAGAGTTAAATGAAGCATAAAAACTTGAATTTGTCCGTCTGTATTGTATCACTTGAGTAAATGTTGACTTACCAGCTCCTCCTGCAGCGCTTCCAGAACCATCGGAGCCTGAAGCTGCTCCAGCTGTCAAAAAAATATAATGACTTAGTGTCATTAGGAGTTAAAATAAGAATACAATTGAGAGTTTACTTCTGCATTGTATTACTAAGGTAAATGTAGTCTTACCAGCTCCTCCTGCAGCGCTTCCAGAACCATCGGAGCCTGAAGCCGCTCCAGCTGTTAAAGTGTAACGAATTAGTGTCATTAGGAGTTAAATTAAGAATACAATTGAGAGTTTACTTCTGCATTGTATTACTAAGGTAAATGTAGTCTTACCAGCTCCTCCTGCAGCGCTTCCAGAACCATCGGAGCCTGAAGCCGCTCCAGCTGTTAAAGTGTAATGAATTAGTGTCATTAGGAGTTAAATTAAGAATACAATCGAGAGTGTACTTCTGCATTGTATCACTAAGGTAAATGCAGACTTACCAGCTCCTCCTGCAGCGCTTCCAGAACCATCGGAGCCTGAAGCTGCTCCGGCTGTTGAAAATATAATGGATTAGTGTCAGTAAAAGTTAAATGAAGCATAAAAACTTGAATTTGTCCTTCTGTATTGTATTACTTGAGTAAATGTAGTCTTACCAGCTCCTCCTGCAGCGCTTCCAGAACCATCGGAGCCTGAAGCTGCTCCAGCTGTCAAAAAAATATAATGAATTAGTGTCATTAGGAGTTAAATTAAGAATACAATTGAGAGTTTACTTCTGCATTGTATTACTAAGGTAAATGTAGTCTTACCAGCTCCTCCTGCAGCGCTTTCAGAACCATCGGAGCCTGAAGCCGCTCCAGCTGTTAAAGTTTAATGAATTAGTGTCATTAGGAGTTAAATTAAGAATACAATCGAGAGTGTACTTCTGCATTGTATCACTAAGGTAAATGCAGTCTTACCAGCTCCTCCTGCAGCGCTTCCAGAACCATCGGAGCCTGAAGCTGCTCCGGCAGTTAAAAATATAATGGATTAGTGTCAGTAAGAGTTAAATGAAGCATAAAAACTTGAATTTGTCTTTCTGTATTGTATCACTTGAGTAAATGTTGTCTTACCAGCTCCTCCTGCAGCGCTTCCAGAACCATCGGAGCCTGAAGCTGCTCCAGCTGTTAAAATATAATGAATTTGTGTCAAGATATAATGAAGCATACAATTAGCTTCATCGTATATATAACTAGCTGTTGCCCGCGACTTCGTTCGCGTGGTCTTCAGTTTATTCATAAAGATATTTCTGCGCAACTTGGTTCATGTTTACTTTCAAAAGAACATTCTCCTGACAATAATTAACAAAACAAAAAAAGAATTAGAGAAATTGTTCCATCCGTTCACGCGTGATGCGATGATCAAGGGAAATAGAGATTCATTTTTTTCCGTATAGCATTAAGTCCGCTAATTGTACCCACCTGTGCAATAAAGTTTAAATAAATAAATACATTTTTAAATATATAGATGTTAATATTTTCTTACCACCTGCTCCTGCAACACTTCCAGAACCGTCAGAGCCTGAAGCTGCTCCAGCTGTTGAAATAACCATTTTATTAACAAACCAACAAACTTACAGCAATTTTAATTAGTATACTAGATAATGCTATCACTTTGTTGCTTCCTTATAGCTACAGAGCCAATAGTAATGTAACTCAATAGAGTATTTTTTACGCAATTACGATTTTTTCTTATTTAAAAAAAATATTATCTCCACAGTTTAACTTTTCTACAGATCTTTGTTCAGAGCTAGAGCTAATTTATATCTTATCCTTAGCATAACTATTTGACTATCGCAACTATTTAGTTAACTAGGGCTTTCTTTTTGGTGGCCCAATGTCCAATATCCCACCAAAACGAGATACATTTTTGTGTTATATTAATAAAATAAATCTGGTGAATTTGTTTGTTTTTGATGGAAATATACAGGGCTGCTTTTAGTAAGATTATTAAGGGTTGCTTGTGCTGCTCAAAAACAACACTTCGAGAAGAATATTGATATCAAACAAAACTTAACAGTTTATTTGTCATTATGTCGAAATTAGTATTCTTTTTTTTTTTTTTTTTTTTATTGAGAAAATAGCTTATATGTTGGTCACGAATACCTAAAAGTTTCATTTGAGCAACAGAAACAGCGGAAGAAGTTATTACTTAATTAAAATTAAGAATATAAGCTTTAAATTTTTTGTTTGTATGGAGCATCAAGTTGCTTGTTTAAACACGTCAAATCTGTGTTCTAATTGATTGTATATTTACCATATCCAGTATATATTATGTACATATGTATTAATAAGAACTTCTTACCGCCGGCTCCAGCTGCACTTCCAGAACCATCGCTTTCACTGCCCGCAGACGCTCCAGCTGATAATAATACAATAAATAAATTGTTTTTACAATCACAACAATTTTCTAGCCCCAAACTAAGTAAAGTTTGTACTATGGCAACTAGATAACGGATAAACATACTTAAATACTTTTATAAACATCCATGGCTTAGGTACAAGAAATGCTCGTGCTCATCACACAAACATTTGCTCTTTGCGGTATTCAAATCCGCAACCGCTGGCTTTGTAGTCCGGAGCGCGAATCACTACACCAGACGGTCATCAAAAGTATTAATAAGTTATTTAAGTAAGATCATTTGTAATATGTTATGGATTGTATGGACACACAACAACACAGACAATAGGGATGATGACTGGGTAAAGGAAATAAAATTCTATTTAGGCTGTCAGTTAGATTATCAAAAAATAATGGACACCTATATTTTTTTGTCAATCAACCAAAAAATTACAGAGATGAAGCGCGTTAAAGTTCGGGAGTAGGGGCTCGTGTCGTCATTTTTAAGTAAAAACGGTACCTAGACGTGACGTCATGCGACATAACAAATCAATATATCTCTGTAATATTGTAAAAAAAGAAAAATTCGTGTCCAATACTTTGAAATTAATCTACCTGATAGACAAGTTAGTCGTCATCCCTATTATTAATATAAAAAAAAATTAAGGTCTTTGTCAGTCAGTTAATCGTCTTAGGTTAAGAACTAACATATTTGCGTAGTCAACGAGCTCTATTTACATTTACAAGTTACAAATATCGATCAAAACAGCAAGGATTTTTGAAAGGCAGCCCGCATTGCATCGTCGCTGTTACTACCATTGCTTCGTTTTTAGATGCGATAATTAAATACTTTTAACATGAATCATCATCATCATCATTTCAGCCATAGGACATCCACTGCTGAACATAGGCTTAACATGAATGCGATCGTCTAGCTAAATAAACCTACAACAAATAATGAACTATGGCAACAATGTGAAATTTTAATAAATAAACCGATTGTCATTTTAGTATACACCTTTTCTATAACGTCAAATTTATTTCTATGTCAGCGCTTTGTTTACATTCAATTTGTCTTCTTTACATTAGTTTTTGATTATACGAGTATATCTTACCACTTGATCCACTACCTCCATTGCCACTGAATGAACCAGCTGAAAAAATAATATTATAACTATAAATGTAGTTTATAAAACTATAGAAATATTATAGAACAGATAATACTATGTGCCAAATGAACATAGAGGTTTTTTAATGTTTTTTCATTTTGCATTGAAGATTGCATTAATGATTTTACCGTAAGAGCTGGAGTAAGATCTTGCTAATGATGAGACATAGTCAGTTGATGGTACACCTGCAAATTAAACTCATATAGTCACTGTTTCAATTGAAATCGTTTTATATAAAAATATATACTTTTTGGTTTAAAGACATTCTTAGCAGTCAATATCTTCATCATTTTAGCCATAGGACGTCTACGGCTAAACACAGCCATACCCCAATGACTTCCAGATTGCCCGGTTGAAAGCGGCCTGCATCCAGAGGATTTCAGCAACTTTTACCAGGTGGTCTGTCTGTCAATTTTTAGCAATATTTTTTATGATCTTAAACGACATCACGTCCTGAATTTTAATGATAATATAACACAAAAGTACTTACCAAAGCGGTTTGGTGAGTCTGGAAACAGGACAATAATTAAAAAAATGAAAATGTATATTGTACTAATTCACTTATAAAATTTTCATCAGTACATTGAACAAATACTTAAGACGTACAGACATTATTTCAAAAACCGACGCTTTTTTTAACTACACTTGTAACTTACTGTAATCGAATCATAGAAATCGATTTTAAGTTATTTTAATCTACTTCTAATTGTCGTATCGATTTCAAACTTTGTAAGTATGGATAAAATACATGCAATAATTTGATATCATTGATTTGATCTGAGGAGGTGGATTATGAATCTCTTATATGGTAAAGTAAAACCTTTGAGTTTCGGATCATTTGATTCGTTTTGACAATTTTTTTAAGCGTATTTCAATCTTTAATATCAAAATTTATTTATTATTTACATATATCATGACAACTGACATTATGATAGTATACGAGAAGCGTAATAATAACTAATAAATGTTTAAATATGAGTGTCCTTGGATATGTAAAATTATTGCTTTGGCCAACAGAGTCTATCCCCAATAGTTTGTACTATGTTCAGAACCACAGCTTTAAAATTGTAAAGATAGTAAATAATAAATAAATAAATTGTTTCCACAATCACACCAATTAGCTACCCCCAAACTAAGCAAAGCTTGTACTATGGCGACTAGATAACGGATAAACATACTTAAATATTTTTATAAACATCCATGACTTAGGTACAAATGCTCGTGCTCATCACACAAACATTTGCCCCTTGCGGGATTCGAACCCGCAACCGCTGGCTTTGTAGTCCGGAGCGCGGACCACTACACCAGACGGTCGTCAAAGATGTGACAAATCTTAGCATGACTGTAATAGTAAACTTAAAAAAATAAACGAATTCAATATTCTTACCGAATATTCCGTAGTTTTGAGCTATTAGACCTAAAGGTAGGACTAACAGTAGTGATAAGATTGCCAATTTGGTCTCCATTGTGTGTGCAGGAGTCACAAGACTGAAGATTGGAACCTGTCCATAAGCTTTTAAAGGAGAAAAGCAATTAATAATTTATTAACTAATTTACTGCGATCGTGACTGACGAGTTAATTTTATAACTTAATCATGGGGCTCGTGTTCATGGGACAGTAAAATGGATATATAGATAATATGGTCATGGCAAGCTATATATTAAAGTCACTTCACTTTAACCATGTGTCTGTGATAGATGTCCTAGTATTTAAAGTCGGTCTAGTTAGAGCAGCAATTATTAAAAACTTTCATCTAAATCCAACTTGAATTAAAACAATTTAGATAAAAGTTATACATTGCTTATTTCATTAAAACAGTGATATTTTCATATGTATATTGTATTGTATATTTGATATTTTTAAAACAATATTTTTTCGCATCGCATTTCGTAAAAAAATATATATGAAAATCCTTAAAATAAAATGAAAAATGAAACCGTTGATTCCTAAATATAAATGAAAGAAAACTAAAGGTAATATAAAATCAAACAGAAATGTAATTAATTTCTACGAATTTATTAATAACGTCCACCAATTTTTATGGTAATGTGTACAAATGCAATATTTTCTAGTCATATTATCAGAGATTAGGCTGTAACAATACGGTTATTCAAAAGCTGTGTGGTGGATATAGTCACAAAGGAGCCAGGTATAGTATTCTCATTCATGCTAATTTTACCAGACTAATCGCATCGGTCGGAGCGCAGAACATTGAGTGTAATGCAACAAAAATAATCGAATTAGAGTAATCTAATCTATCCTAGCATAAAAAAGGTTGGTTACCTTCCCTTTGGCCTAACTAACTTGCGGGTCGTCAACTAATCAGAAATTCCTTACTCACCGCAATGCATAATGATTGGGTCCCAATCATTATTTTTAAATAAAATATCGTTTTTTTTGTGAAATCAGTGAAATGAATTATATCGTTTTTTCTGTGAAATCAGTGAAATGAATTAAAATGAAAACGAGAAACTAAGTAAAAATCGGTGCAAAACAGTGCAAAATGCACATACATTGGTAAAAACGAGAGTAAAAAATAAACATCGGGAAAAGTAAATTAACATCGCGGTTAACAAGTCGAGTTAAATCACAGAGTATATAGGGAGTGGGCCTACTGAGTTTGACTCTATTGTGGTATGGATGTAGTCATGTTGGCTTTATGGCCCCGGTTCAATATCGCCCCATTGACACTGCGCCGTTATTGCATTGAACCGTAATTTCAGTTATATCTTCATGTGAACGTGAAATTTTGTAATATATTTCGCAGATGTGTTCGGCAAAAGGTATTGAATGGATGCGCAAACGGTATAAATTGGTAACTTATATTAATTTTACAGATTTATTCTTAGTTACTTTTAAACTAATAGGACATAAGTAGGTATTAGCAGAGTAACATTCAGAGTTTTTGTTGCTTAGACTGTTTTTGTTAAAATCTTTGTAAATGTCAATAAAATTTAGAATGTAGGTACATGTAATAAGGTCTTTAGTTAGAAAAAAATAAAAGAAGTCCGACTTGCGCACTGAGGGTTACATATCAACGTGTTTTCAGGATCCTTAGCGGAAGCCTAACTTACATTTAACCAGTTTTTATTATTATTTGTTATTAACTAGTCGTTTAACTGAAGTCTTGCATTACTTAAAACCACATCAAGTTTGACGGATGTGTATTAATGTTTTTACTGTATACACCGTAACACAAATAAATTATCCAAACCGACAACAGAAATCGACAAATCTAGTATCTTTTAATTAGGAAGCTTGCATTTTCGAAAACTACATAGGACTGATTTCAATATTTAAGTATCATTAATAAAACTATAATTTAAATTAGTTCCATAAAAAAAAAACGTTATTAACGGACAAAATGGACAACCAAATGAACATAGGTTTTCTTTTTTACAAGCTTTTATTTAACTTGCAATGAATATATGTATGTATGTAACTATGTTTGTTCAGGTGGAATTTTGCAACTTTGAAGCAGATATCTTCAACCGATTGAGCTGAAATTTAGTATACACGTTTAGTTGGGATGACAACGCATGGTTAGTTGTGTGACGTCATTCTAAATCCAACATGGCAGAACACCCAAGATGGCGGACTAGTTATTTTAAATGCACTCATACAATATGGGTATCAAATGATAGGGTTTACTGAGAATATGCAATGGTGTTCCCATACAGTTGACTTGTTAGGAAGGCTCAGTTCACCGGCTTATGCAGTGAGGAAAATTAGGCTTTTAACTAATGGCAAAACGACAAGACTAGTATACTTTAGTTATTTTTACAGTTTGTTGTCGTATGGTCTACTGCTATGGGGCTCTGCTGCTGACATTGAATCAATCTTTGTTGCAGAAAAGAGCCGTACGTGCAATATACTGTCTCGGACCTCGTGACTCTCTGAGGGAGATATTTAAAGATATTAATATATTAACAGTAGCCTCTCAATTTTGAAAATATTATGTACGTTCCAATAATCTAAGTTTGTTTAGCTTAAAAAGTGTTTTTTATCATTATAATACTCGTAATAAATAAACTTGCTTGTTGGTAATTCATTTTTGGGGAAATGATAATATAAAAGCGTGTCGGGAGATTAAAGTACTCGTACATACTTGGTCAGATTTAAAAAATAAATAAAATCAATCTGGTCAATTTATTTAATATACTTGTTTATCTAGACGGAAAATCTCACAACAAGCTTTTGTATCATTTAATTATGTAATGTCGTTTTAAGTGGATAAAAGTTTAAATGGAAATGTTTATTTTATTCTTCTTAGCGCATTTAAATAAAAGCTTGTTTTAAAAAAGTCGTTTTACTTTTAATTTTTCATTTGATCATCATTCATCATCATTTCAGCCATAGGATGCGTCCACTGCTGAACAAAGGCCTCCCCCAATGACTTATCACCGGGGGGGATTGCCGATACTCGCCACGCTTGGCAGGCGGATTGGGGAGCGCAGTTCTTTATAAGATTTCGCACGAAGTCGCTGCTGCCCGTTTCGTGCTACAGGAATTAGTCGCCTTTTACGACGCGCCTCCTGTTGGCGGTGGAGAAGTGTATTCTTTAAGGCCGACCCCACACGGCACGGCACGGCATTTATGTTTTTTTGTAAGCGGTGCGGAGTAAATTGAAAAACTGATATGACATGCTGCAAATCTGAAAAAATAAAGACATGGTTCAAAATAATTCTAGTTAATAAAAGTGACACTTCTATCAAAGTTACTTTTAAAAGATTTTTTGTCAAAGTTTTTTTTAAGATAGATATTAAAACTACTTGGTAGAGTTAAGAAATTCTTTATTTTATTATTGTAGCGCAGGTGGCAAAGAATGAAAAAAATATGAAAATTACCAATTTTCAAAACTCCACAAAAACTTTTCAACACCTTGGTACGATTTCATGTTACTTAGTTTTTTTTTGTTTTGAACATTGATGTCACGGATCGTGATCTGTAATAAAATAAAAAGACTTACACCGTTGAAACTGCTAAGATTCATAGCCAAGTAACCGTTGGCGGTGTACTCGAAAGGTTTTTGAGTTCTTCTCATGAGGATTAGAAGCATCATCGTTGTGTCTTTGTCAGCGAAAGGCCAGTCAGCTGAATATATCGCATCTGTCAGTTGTTCACTCTGTAACGTTTTATAGTTTAAATATTAATTACTGATACGTAGTCTGCCATATTGAACACCGTTCTATTGGCTATCATCATCATAACAGCCATAAGAAGTTCACTAATGAACATAGGTCTCCCACAATGACTTGGCAGGTGGGTTGGCGGGCGCAGTTTTTTATAAGATTTCGCAATCAGACGCTGCTGCCCGTCTCGTGCTACAGGAATTAGTCGCCTTTTACGACACGCATCTTGTTGGAGGTGGGGAAGTGTAGTCTTTTCGGCCGTTGGCTATACTTGTAACTAATTAACTAATAATGTAATCAAATTTTGAAAGTCGAATTTGACCTAGAGGTGGAAGGTGGACCTTTACAATGGCCACAAGTAAATCAGTCATAGGAACTTCTAAAATTAACCATGAGACATACGTATATTAAATCTATCTAAATATTATTTAAAAGAAATATTTTGTACCTGCAAATAGTTATGGTCATGGAACGTAAACTATTTCGATTAATGGAAAAACTTACATGATCGCTTAAGACTTGACCAATCATACAATGAAAAAATATTTCCAACACCAAAGAACAAAACATTAAAAAGTATCGCAGTGATTTATACATATTGTCCACCACCTGAAACGTAAAACATATTATGTAGACAACTAAATTGTTGTAAAAAGTAGGATTTCACTTTTAAACATCGTCTTACCGTAGCTGTAAAAATTGTTAGAGTTATAAAAACAGACCCAAACATATAGTTGAGAAGCATCATGTCTCCTAAAACTGTATTTAATTCTGATGTTAGTCTAAAAAAAAACATTATGTGAATGATGGTTTCATTTATTTCTTTGCTGAATTGGTTAAAAAAATCACACTTACTCAGCAAGAAGTTGATGTCGTTTAATAATCGTTTTTAGTTTACGTTTTATATGGCTATGGGTTTCCTGAACCTTTAAATTTTTGGTTATATTAGTAATATCTTCAGGAGTGATTAGAGATCTGATGCTAGCCCCCAAAATTTCAAGTTCCATACAAACAAACGTGGTATATAAGGAATGAATCATATTTGTATATGCATAGACGCAAACGACAACAAATGTCATGAAGCTTTCCCAAAGATAAGCAGTGTAATACCAGTTCACTTTATCGAATGGATACCAACCATCAAACGGATACAGATACTGTGTATCTTCATTACCCATAAGTTCATTCTCTAAATACATTATGATCCTTGGAAAAGAATCAACGAAAACGACAAGAGGTACTGAGTAATAAAAGAAAAATCTTGTCGCGTACTTTGCTATCACGGTGTAGCGTATCACAATCTTCTTGTGTTCATGAGAATCAAAAACAACATCCCATAGTTCATAGCAAAAATGTTCAAATATCTTCTTGTAAATATCCTGGTTAAAATGATGTTTAGTATACTTTAGTAAAGTCATCAGAACCACGCCTAAGTTGGGTGCGATGTTGATTATCTCTATCCATTCCTTCAGATCCGTTACATATAACGCAGTCAGAAGTTGAGTAGCTGTTAAAACTACTAGAAAACACACAAATAAGTAACAGGCCATAACTAGCTTGGATTTTCTGTTAAAAGGATAAAGAAATATTTTGGAGCCCATAGAACTCAAGTAGTCCAACTCATAGAGAAGATTGCTTTTAACAGTATCGTAAGATTTTTCAGGCATTTTTCAGGGATTTTTAGGGAATTGAAATATTCCCAGAAAAAACTTTAAGCACAACAATAAGTCTTTGCAAAGAGCACACAATAATGACTATGCCCTAAGCATTTACAAATGCTATTGGCAAATTATGGTGAATTGTATTATGTGAGGTATGCACAGATTAAAGATTTTCCATAGCTTTGATCACGGCTATTGTTCAGCCACCACGAATTAGACGTTCAATACCACTAGTTTGTCAATCAAATTTGAATAGCAAGTCTTTACTTAAGTCCGCTAATTTCACGTCAGATTCAACCTTACCGCATGCAAATATGGTTGTAAATTACAGAGGAAAGTAATTTAATATGGACAAAAGTGGGTCAAGAGGCTCTCAAACGTATCGCTTATAATTTGCTCGTATTGTTCAAATCTCGGAGGGCAAGGGTACTCTACAATGCCGTTTGGAGTCCTTTGATGCATGACTAATATGGGAATTAATCCGATGAGTGTATGTCATCCACTCCAGGCTAATGCTACTGGAGGCAGCTGGAGGAGGCTTCCTACGGCTTTGCTATTTTCTCCGATGTTTATTGAGGGCTTGAAAAGTAGTACGTTTGTTAAAGGCTTAAATCGCACATAAGTACAACGTGTAGGATTGTTAATATTATACTAACTAATAAATTATTGTTGGATATGGTAAAATAATTATTATTTATTTGTTGTCTGGTGTATTTTAACGGGTTACCTGTCTTATGTTCGAAAGGTTGTTTACCGAATTTTATTTCACCGAAAACTTTACGACTAATTTCGTTTCGCCTTTTTTCATTTCATCGAAATGACCTTTGCCACTGTATCAGTTGACCTATTATCAATTCGTTTATTATTGTTACCCCGACGTTTCATTTGTTCTAAAAACTTATTACCGAGCTTGGCTTGGCCGAAATAACATTTGTTCGAAATATAAAGTTTCAAGTATGTATTAAGTATTTTATTATGTTACATACAACATTTGCCAAAGCTATTAATGTTAGATGATTTAGTTTCCAGCAAAATGCTTCCAATATTATAATAATTAATCCTTCATCCTTATCCTTATAATTCATCCTTAGTTTTTAAGCGCTCGGCGGCCGCTGCCGCGGCACGCTCCCTACGTTCGCTGCGCTCGCTCCGTTCGCTCGCCTTCACGCTGTGTGTGGTCACTGTTCTAACCTAACCTAACCAATTTAGTCCTATTATATACGCAGTATTCTGGTAAGTAAATGAAAAAACTTCAAAAGAGTAAACAGTAAAAAGTAATTCTGAAAATCGATGAAACGTAGTTCGATAAAATGATACTTATGTCAAAAGATATTTCGATAGACTAAAAATATGCCAAATGATACATATAGCATAAGAAATGTCGGTCTATAATTTTCGGCCAATTGAAATTCTGTCAAGTAAATTACGGACAAGTAATCGGTTACCATTTTAACGAGTATCGTTATTATTATAGATGTAGGTACCTACTGTTTAAAAATATGTTCTTGATTTCTCATTGTTATTTCGTGTTAGTGTTTAATTTGAGAATGTAATGTACCAAATAATTTTTCGATATTTTTTTCACTTTTAATATTCATTCATAAAATGTATTAGAGATATTTCTATTTACGAAATAACGTAATGAAATACACCGACAACTATGATCATAGGAAACAAATGAAGTAACTTTGTATAACAAGAAAGATACATTGCCCAAACACCAATCTGCAGAAAATATGATGCAATTACGATCGAATCGTGCGCACCAAATGTTTATTCGGATTGCGAATCTAGAGTTCCATTCGTCTTTAAATTGCGTTCATTTGTGGGATGCGTTCTGAATCTATACAAATGTGGACTTTAAGTTAGGGTTGTTATGTCGATTTTTTGTTTAAGGTTTCGGATACGGAAAAGTGTTATTTCACTACGGTTATAAAAGTCAGATAGACAAATTATTTTGGAGTAAGTATTCGTATATGATTTCAAAGCCTCAAATGTTTTGGATACCTTCAGCTATTTGTATCCGAATCCTTCTAGAAATTAATTTATATTTTTTATTAAACTATGGAATGAGAATTAAAAGTATTTTAAAATCAAGACAAAATATTTTTTTTACTAATCCAAGGTAAGAACAATCTGACGTAATTTTAATTTTCTCGTATCCGAAACGAATACGGTTGTATTTTTTAGATATATCGGATACTTTCGGATATGATTACTAAAATATGAAGTACCCCTGCTTTCAGTACGACCTTATTGTAGAACGACCAAATTAAGTTGGTCCCCGTTTCCCTGTTTAGAATGAGTAAAGGCAATAGTCGAGGGGTCTTTGTAAGTAAGAACTTTGACATGTGCCCGTGTTTGGGACCTTTTTGTGTATTCTTATTCAGGTGTTGGGGTTCATTTTTGGATAACCCAGAGTTGTTAAAACTCCTTGCTCATATTGTAATAATAAACATGGCATAGATTTGTTAATAGTTCTCATAAATGCATCGTTGAAAAAGAAAAAAACATTTATGAGCACTTCTTATAAAAGAGTAAAGTGGTGTCTAGTTCAATTAGCGATGGTTATCAAAAGATTAATAAAAGACAATAAAATAAAATTACTTAGTAGTATTATACTTTTACTACAAAGTAACTTTACCACCAAAAACATGTTTAGGTAAAATATTGCCAGGACGAAACCATATGGCTGGCACTGTCAAAAAGTTATCAGATCTCTTTAAGAGCCAAGCTTCTAACTCTACACTCTCTCTACAAGCCCTAACTTCACAAACTCTATAGCTTAGTCGCAATTATATGGCTTAGCCGTATTGTTACCAAAAGAACTGTTGTATAACAGATTATAAAAAAAATAAAAACCGACTTCAAAAAACTAAAGCGCTAAAAATAATCTTAACACTTAAGTACCTAATCAGTTACTTTTGGAGTCGGTGCAAACGAAAACATTGGTCTCTCATTGACTGGCACCGACTCCAAAAGTAGCTGATTAGGTACTTAAGTGTTAAGATTATTTTTAGCGTTTTAGTTTTTTGAAGTCGGTTTTTATTTTTTAGTGATACATACAGTGATAATCCTCAACAATACGAATCTTTTTAGTGCAAACATAAGTTAACGACTGAACACCGATTTCATCCCTTATTTTTTCCACCTGATAGGTGTCATTTTTCCAAAAATTTTTCAATATACCATCTTTAAAGTATAAGCTATTCGATAAAGAAAGAATCATCAAAATCGGTTCACAAATGCCGAAGATATTGGGCAACATAGGTACAAAAATCAGTTGGCACGGATGGAGTTCATGCAAAGTTTGATGATCATCAGAACTTGATCAAATTTATATGGGACCATTCCAAAAGTATTTCCTTACGAACAAAAAAAGAAGTATCGAAATCGGTTAACCTGGTAACGAATGATCGCTGAACATACATAAAAAAAAATACAAAGATACTGACGAATTGAGAACCTCCTCCTTTTTTGAAGTCGGTTAAAAAGTAATGAACAGTGAATAAATTTTTCACCTTGTGATAAGTTCCAATTTCGATCGATACGAACAATAGGAAAGCACAGGCAAAGCTAATCTCAGATGGCGCTAGCGTGTTTGGTCTTGTCAGCCATCACCAAGTGTCAACACATTGTTGTCAATAAAAATCCACTTAAATGTCAATGTCTAATATTTTTTTGTGCTCCTAAATAAACACTTAAATGTATTTGGTAATGATTTTAATTAGTACACAGAGGCATCGTTTTCAGCAGATACAATGATTGTTTATATAAATAATATTATAATGTGTTTGGTCCAAATTTGCCAGATGTTTGACAACTTAGCAGAACCTGAACTGATTATTTGATAAGTGGCAGAACCGCTAGTTCAGTGATCAAATAAAGACCAAAAACAATGCGACACCTGTCGGGATTAATGTGTAGTGTGGTTCCCTATTGCGTGAGGTTGTTATCTACTAAATTAGAATAAATGTTTTTAGAATAGAATAGAAAACGTTTATTTTAACAATAAAGGGCATGACCACCAAAACACGATATGATATGATATAGCGATATATCGACACCAACTGTAAAAATATGATAGATATAGCTGCCATTTTAATTCTTTATCGAAACAGCAATCATAATATGTGACGTCACCAGCACGGCGATTCAACATGGCGGCTATATCTGTCATATTTTTACTGTTGGTGACGATATATCGCTATATCATATCGTGTTTTGCTGCTCATGCTAGGGAAGCTAGTGTGTCAAAAAGGTTCCTGCTTAGCATTCGTCGTGACAGTCACGGATTTATCACGACGCTGATTACTCAAGAGTTAAATAAATAAATGGTAAAAACTACTCTGTATAAATACCAAGGTTTTTCCGCCAAATGAAGACGTCACAAAGAATAATAAGGCGTTTAAGATATAGATGGCTCCTCACAATGGGGCTCCTCGAACCTCCTTCGCTCACACGTCAAATTTCACATCCTGAATGCGGCGCCCTCGCGGAATCTTTACAAATAGTTGGCGGAGCTTAATTCAATGGAAATCGCTATCCGGCTCAACGCATACCGGGAACTCAGCGGATTGTGCGAACTTAGTGAGCCGGGGACTGATTTAATTGAGCCCGCGATGATACCAACCTATTTGATGGCAATTGATGGGGAATTTTATTATGTAAGTAAACGACGTAACATTTACTATTTAATAGTGATACACTTTATATATATATAAATAAATATTTATTTTCCTTGGTCATCGCATCACGCGTGAACTTCATCAATTTTGCTAATCCTTTTTTTGTTGTGTTAAAAATAGTCAGGAACAGATTCTTTAAAAAAAAAAATTAGAAAGTTGCGCAGAAAATCATTTATTAATAAACAAAAGACCACGGGAGCGAAGTCGCAGGCAACAGCTAGTTACTTATAAAAGTTGAACATGAAGTCATGTATTTCCTTAAACATGAGCAACATCAAGTTTTACTGTCGCAAGTTGTATTTTCGCGTTCCATATTAAAATATCATTTAACTCGTTGATAATTTTCGCGATTTCTGTATTGGTCCTGCAGTGAAAGCTATTATGTAGTAGCTTATTATGTATTCATCAGGACACGACTTCATACTAGCCCTGTAAATGTTGTATGATCAACTTCATTTACTTACATTATTTGAACTACTGGACTATTAATAATCATCAACCATTATGTAGCACGGTTAAAAACCCGCGGCTGACCAATGCACCAGCTCGTAAGCACCGTTGGCAATCTGCACCGATGGAACACCCTCACAAGCCTTTTTATTTGGACATGATATTACCTTAATTAATACGCAATACTTTTGTAAATCAAGTCAATCACACGTGTTGGTTCTCATTTCCCACCGCTGCGAAGGTTTTACCTTTGCCGTCGCTGTGATCAGTCTGGTGAGTTTGCCTGTCTGGCAACACTTGCCACACCGTCTATCTACTGCACCGACACGGCTATTCGATGCTATGCGACCTGAGTGCTCTCTCCTTCCACATCACGACCTTTATAATAAATGTACGTTATTGTTAGAGGCAGCTGCAATAAGGCTCTAGGAACTTAGTGTCTTAATTATTTATTGTATTTTCATTTTCTTAACATTGTTTTAAAAATAATTATCAATAAATAAATAAAAATTAAACTTTAATAATATACCTGAATACAGCGAAATCATAGTTTTCTGGTATAGGACTACGCTCATAGACAGATAGTTTTTAGTCCTGATATTTTGGATGTAGGGAGTAGTGCTTTGTAACCAAGAGCTTACCGGCTGTTCGATTTAGGTTAGTTAAATTAAACAATGTTCGACCCTGATCATCAGAGGAGGAAAATTTGTTATTTCTTTAAAGATTAAAGGAAAACCTTATAAAAAGTACTGAACTCACTCCACGCGAGTTCAAATTGCTTTTGAACGTAATATCTCATTTTTTATAAGAATTGCCGCATTCTAGCTAAGAGTATCATTGAACTAGTACAGAAACTACAAAAACTGTAACTGAATATTTTATTCAAATGTAAACAACATACTTGAGTTCTCTTCAAAGTAACAAGCACTTGAACGCTCAAACAGACACTAAGTAGTACTAATTAAAACAAAGACTAGGGCTTTTGACGTAAGCGTGCCAATGATGGGAACCTATAATATAATTACAAAGGGATACAATGCATTTTACGAGTATTTTGATTCATTAATTTGAATTGTATCCGTTTAATTGAATTTTAATTTGAATCTTTGTAGCAGATTTAAATTAGTTACTCGTTTTGGATACTATATGATATTATACCATTCGCTATTATAATATCATATGCCACAGGTAATACCAACAACTGTCTCGGCATTTTCAAAAAGTAGCTTAGGCTCATAATTTTAATTAAATTAATATTGGACAACATCACATACATTGCTCTGATCACCATAGGTAATTAGCGAAAGCACTTTTGTTACAGAAATCGGAAACAACGATTAAACTACAATACCTAGATCCGTGACAGTCAAGAAAGATCGTTTTCTCCATTTACCTGACGGGGAATCAAAACCAGGCCCTCAGTGATGGCGACGCATTTTGGCTACTTGAGAGGTCGTCTTTTTACTTGTATATTGTAGTCCACGTAATATATTAACATCCTTGTGTTACGAGATACCAGACATTGAATTTTCTCAGGCGTCACCCAGCGCACCCAGACCCGAGCCACTTTAGAAAAGTGTATTTCCTGAATTGACCTGAGAATCGAATTCGGCACCGAATGCCATTGCGTTCGAGGCAAATCGCCACACCACTGTGCCAATGGTTCGTCTTAATGTAAAATTATATGTGCACTACACGTTTTGTTCTCAACACTGGTGCATTCACAGTAGGAACGAGTATACGTTCGCAGTAAATAAAGCTGAAAATTAGCTTCGGCTCCCTTTTGTGTCGGTTTAGTTAATGAAACAGGATATTGTGGAGCTGTCTGCCAACTTTATGAAATACGTTTAGTATACATTTTGTTATTGTATGAAATGCTCGTGCTCTATATGGATAGATACATTTATTGCACAGCGTACAAAGTAAAATACACATGGTTTTTAGAAAAGGTGTACAATTTAAATGATCACTACCAGTCCACCTTTCCAACCAGTCAAGACTAGTGAATTATTTAATCGACAAATGTTATTATTCCTTTAATGAATTTTATTGTAGGATTGCATAATAATAGTACTTAATATATTAATGGTTTGGTGTAAATTATTTACTGCAAGATTTGATAATAATAATAATGTTAAATGGTATACTCGTGATAATGTATTCAAATGATTTGATTGTACGCCCTGTGGCAGGACACGGTTAGTTCTTAGCATGACATTTTATAAGACCCTTGTTGTATACCTGTATTCCACAATAAAGATTTATGATTATGATTATGATTTAGGTAGAGGACAACCATAGAAAGGGGAAAAGGGAAGGTGGTGCAGAGTTCTTATAATTCTACGTGATACAAATAAATATGCATAAAAATAAATACGTAACAATAATATCTATACATACATACACTAAACATACCTTATATACTACTTGTAGTGTAAATAAATAAATAAATAAATAAAGCTAGTAGCTAAAGCACCTGTGGTATAAAAAATCAGAAACAACGCCGGTGTCACAGCATCCAGACCTGAGATAATGTTGAATTGTTCGTTTTCCACACCGACCCGACCGGGAATCCTGCGACCTCATAGATACAGGCTACGCCAAGTCCGGCGTGCTTGCCTCTCGGCTACAGAGGTAGTTTTTATTTCTCTGCGAGATCAGATCCGAAAGAGGAGATCTGTAAAAGAATATTCTAGAATGGTTCTAGAATGGCCACGTACCGGGAAGCGCAGTGTAGGACCCACAAGGTGGACAGATGACCTGGTAAAAGTTGCAGAAAGCTGCTGGGTGCAGGGCGCAGGCCGCTTCCAACAGGCCAATCTGGAAGTCATTGGGAGAGGCCTATGTTTTGGACGTCCTATGGATGAAATGATGATAATGAAATAACTAAATTGAAAATGTCAAAGTTGTGATGTTTGCAACAAGTGATCGGATATAGGTAGATTGACTTGATGTACTTTGGTAGTGCTAGCATAATATGGATATCCCTTTTTTTTTCAAAAACTGATATAAAGAACTTCCGGAATCCTGGTGGCATGTCCATAATAACATCAATTTTTGAGAACATTGACCACAAATCAATCTACCTACTCCAATCACGCATAAACATATGATAGAATTTAATTAAAATTTAGAACTCTTAATTACTTCTTTAATCATTGAAAAATCCGTGATTTAATGTTTTTATTACAGTTTTTGCAAGCGCAACGTATATATAGCACCTACACTGATAACAGTTTACTGCTTAAAATATATAGGGTTAATGTTTATTAGTATAAAATACATTAAGATTTGTATATAGGTTTTTTGGGAAAAGTTATTTGTTAACATGTTGTTATCATTTTTACACCAATAAAAATTCACCCTTTGTGTTTAAAAAGGTTGCAATGAAATTAGCTGAAGATACCGATTTTTGGCGATACTTGACTGGCGTTGAAACGTGTGGGACTAAAATACCGTTGTTTAGTACCTCCTACTCTAAACTATGATTATCTCAGTTTTCTTTGTGTACCTGTAAATGGAACAGGATTTGCGCTGTCTGCTAACTTTACAAAATAGGTTTAGTTCTATTTTTATGTTTGTTTGTGCCACAGGTAGTCGCTGCTGTCGCATCTTGTTTTAAAGTTTTCATTTTCATAATATAGTTTATTATTGTTTGCAGGCGTGATTACTGTATAGGTATTTAGGGTTCCATAACTAGAGGGTCCAAACAGGTGTCACTAATTTTATTGTTTCTCTGTCTGTTTGTCATTTTGTCCGTCATATGTGACTTTAAGACGCAATTAGTATGGATGATGACCTAAAATGGACTTCCGTACCACCGAATTAGCTTCGTACGTACGTACCTATAGTTAATCGAACTTTGCAAATATAAATATGCATGTTTATTTACGATAGGGTCCGATTCTGGTGCTCAAATCGCAAAAAAAATACTTCTCCATACCAAGCCGTCGACCAGCTGACATCAGTTTGTATGAAGCAGTGCTTTTTTAAAATAACGATATTGGTTTCATCAAAAAAGTTGTTGTACTTAAACACCAGCATCAGTCCCTCATCATCGTCATCATTTCAGCCGTAGGACGTCCACTGCTGAACATAGGCCTCCCCCAATTAATCATTGGAGGGGATTGCCAGCACTCGCCACGCTTGGCAGGCGGGTTGGCGAGCGCAGTTTTTTATAAGATTTCGCACGCATCAGTCCCTAGGGGGTTGTTAATGTTTAAATCAGTTAATGCCAGAAAGCTAGTGGACATCGCAGTAAACCAAATCTATCTAACATTTTTTCGAAGTATCCACAAAGAACACGTTTCTTGTATAGGATGTATAGGATAGCCATTTTTTAAATACACACAGTAAAAATATTAAGTGTCTTTAATACGGTAAAAAATATATAATCTTAATATGTCCGACGGACAGATACATAAATAGTCAGTGAAGCCAGAGTAATAGGGTCCTGCTGGCACTTTTTGTGTACGCAACCGTAAAAGTACTATTCCTTAGTTCACATTCATGAAACACAATAATGATTACAAACCCACGATTCACGCGTATAATTTACTCAGTAATCCGTACTTTACAACCCTTATCAGTATACCTAGTAGTAATTTATAATGTGTGCTCCGCAAATAGTGCACGATACTGTTTCATTACTTATTTTAATAGCCAATAAAGTTCGGTCAATTTATCGCCACTATTACGTGTAGGGAGTGTACTGAGACTGTACAGACATAGTATACGTGAAAACAGTTGGTTTACTATTGACAAAACAGTTTTGAAGAGGTTTAATGAATTCTTAAAGAGCCATTAAAGAGTATGGTACAGACAACGGCAGGTTAACCTGCCCAAAAAGTTAAATGTCATTGAATTGCTTTCAACTTTATGTCCAACACTTAGTGATAAATATCAATTGAAAAAATTGACCTTTTGTAGTAGGTTGACGTGCTGTTGTGTGTACTTGCGCTAAATAAAAATGACGTTTTTTGTAAAAAAAAAAAAAAATGTTTCGATTGTTGTTTTTCTTATTAATTTATACCACTTTTGCAGTGGCAAAAAATTATACAATACATTTTGGTCGAGATGCTCTTAGACTTTAGTTACTCGTTCAATATTATGTTTGTATCTCTTAGCAATTACTAGTCACTAGTTAATTTTATAATAAAAGTTTCATCGCATTTTCGACATTACGTATTAAAAACGAATGAATTTCCTCTTTATCCTTTCCCACAGTAGTTGCTTTTTTTCTTCTCCTTTGTATTTAGAGAAGTAGCTTACTGTATCTCCCTCAACTGTGGTACGGGCCTCATGAATAATGGCCCCAGACCTCTAAACTTTAATAAGGTCCCAGCGTAACACGCTGTATGAGTAACGCGCCAATTTTATGATTCTGCCGTAGTTCTGAAGGACAGGGCTGGACTTTGGCAGAAAACTAGTTTTTTGAGCCCTTCGAAATAAAATCTACTCACAATTACAAACAATAGCCTTTTCATTGTGGCTGAAATAGCTAGGCATCGATAGGTAGACTTTTTGGTTATAGCCAAAGTTATTTTGATTATCTCCAGGAGACAGTTACGACCTTAGTTACTAGGTTTGATTTAAAAGTAAATAATAAAACAGCATGCAATAAAATGAAGCCGCCAGATAACTTCTTACCTATATTAAGTTTAAGACAAGTTTCAAATCTTGTCTTATTTTTACGCTTCATTAGTGTAGAAATCAAAGTTTCTCGAAGGAAACTCGCAATATAAGTAGGTACAACAATTTTCGGCAATATGATGCATTTTATGTAGGATATAAACTTAATTGGGTTACATTGGGTTCATAACAACCCAATTATTTATTATCAGGAAACTACTATATACCATCGAATTATTATAACTTAACTGAGGTATTGATTATTAAAGTGCGAAAACCTTGATGAATCAGAGTTAAATTAGTTTGATAAAGCATTATTGAGATTGTATGAAATAAAAACGATAGGCTGTTTTTTTTTGTCAGTGTATAGTAGGTACCTATTCTGTTTTCATTTTATAATCTTAAGTACGGACCTGTAGTACAATGTGTCAGTCGGACAATTCGCGGTGTAAGCAGTTTCAAACTTGGTACGTATCGACGAAAATTATTGCAAATTAATATTTTTGGATAAGTAACTGCTCTTAAATGTTAGTGGCTCCAGACTACATAACCAGGCGGTTGCGGATTCGAATCCTGCAAGGGGGAAATTTTTGTGTGATAAGCACAAGCATTTGTTAAGTTATGAATGTTCATAAATATTTTTAAGTGTTTACTTATCTGTTATATAGTCGCCTTATTAGTTACAAGCTTTAAATAGTTTAGGGCTAGATAATTAATTGGTGTGATCTTTGTAATAAAATATTATAATCTTTGCATGTCTGTCGAATTACGCCGACTTAAGGTTTTAACTAATTTGTCCTGTAGCTATTTTATAAAATATAGGAGAAGAAGAAAACAGTGTGTAAATCGAAGGATTCGGGAATGCAACGGGACGTGTTAATCTGAGTGCGTAGGCATTAAGATTCAATTTGGAGATGGTGTATCTAGGCTTTTTTTATCATAGTCGTAGGTAATAAGAGTCTAGGCGTTATTTGTCACATCATCACACATACTGATAATAAAAGTTAGCTTGTATAGGGAAACAAAGTGCTTGTATCTCAGTGACGGCAGCGTGTTGGTAGTGATTACTAAACTTAAGACACCTACGCTGCGATTGTGATTGGTTGGGTGACCATTCCGACCATATTTAGTGACATTTATCACAAACATCTCTGTGCTTCAGAAGGCACGTTAAAAGTTGGTCCCAGCTAATATCGCTTGATACTAGTCGTGAAACCTAATCAGATGCCTTAATAACATCTGACGGTAAGGTTAAGTCACTGGCCTCATAACACCACTTTACCAATCCGCACTGGGCCCGCGTGGTGCAGTATGGCCCAAACCACCTCATAGTTGATGTGAGGCCTGTGCCCTGCAGTGGGATTTTTTTACTAAATACTTGACTTTTTTTAGGGAAAAGAAGATATTAAAACGCACCCATAAATTACCATCTGGCCGATGAGTGAGTAGGTCAGTAGATACCTAACATAACTTGACAGATCGCACAGATATTATGACTTGACTTCTTCAGTTAAATCTTTGTTTTCTAGAAGTGTCGTAAATAATCTTTCTATATCCATAAAATAAATTAATGATGCGTTTTAGTTACAATACTGGAGAAGCGTGTCAATAGCTTCACCATGAAGCGGTGCGGTTTTCAGAACCAAATTACGTTCTGATGGTTGCTCTGAATGGTGTATGATATTACAGGAAAATAAAATAATAGGAACCTAAATAGGGAAACAGACCTCCAAATCATGAACTTCTTCTACCGAATAGACATAAAATATCCCACCAACCTGCGGAACAGTCCTCGATGGCCTTCAGCACTTCATCATGGGTATGCTTCTTCTTAATTGCTTCTTAATTGATATGGCGTAATTCGTAATATCTTCACTGTTGGGCTTTGGGTATTAGTTTAGTCGCGGTATGTAATGAGCCATAAACGTTATACGTTATATTATATTTTTATCAGGAAAAGAAAAATACGTTGCGGGCGGCTTGACAAGCAAGAGACAAGAGAGTGTTACATAATTTTTATTGGCTGTCAATCATGTGTGTAAGCATCTATTTCCCAATGGAATCGTTGCTAAAAGTGACATTCAGCGCCATCCTTATGGGCTTCTAGCCAATCATAGAGAGCCTGAACAACAAGTACGGCGGGAATCAAAATATATCTAATCAATAAAAGAAATCTATGTTTGGAAGTCAATAAACCACTATTTAGTTTAAGAAATTAAAATGAATATGCGCAACCATGCTTCCCGCCTTGAAGTTCGACAGAACTTCAAAGAAAACTAATGAAATTACTAAAGAAACATTTCAGATTGATACTAAATTATCAGATGAGAACATTGAAAACCTTATTCGATATATCCTATAAAGAATTCAAGTAATAATTTACATTATAAAATAGCTTTAATGAGTTAACAAATATTTACTCTAATCTAACATAAATAACCTTTATTTAATATAATAATATGATAGTAAAATAATGTATTTTTTATTATTATTTTTTACTGTGTAGGCAATGGGTACAATTTAGTAACCGGTCGCTTATAAATACCCGAATTGGTCTTAACAGAAGCGACTCGAACTACACCATCGGAACCGGGAAAAACTTTAACTATTACTCCAAGTTGCCAATGCAAAGGCGGTACGTTTTCATTGCCTACTAGAACAACAGTCCCAATCTCGACTGAACGTTCTGAAGTGCACCATTTTTGACGCACTTGCAGCGTATGCAAATATTCAAGGCGCCACTTATTCCAATAAGATAGAACAAGCTGGTCTAAAAGTTTCTTGCGGTTAGTCAGCGTAATTTTTTCATCTTTTAATTCAGATGAAGGCAAGTAACGCAACGGAGTGGACATCAGAAAATGCGCAGGTGTTAACACGTCCGGAAGAGGATCAGCTGATATCGCGACGAGCGGTCGGGAGTTTAAAATGCATTCAATTTGCACTAGTACAGTTAGAAGTTCTTCATAAGTTAGGAGTTGTTTTCCTACAACCCTGTACATATGAGTTTTTATACTTTTAATATTACTTTCCCATATACCACCGAAATGACTTCCCTTTGGCGGGTTTCTCTTCCATTCGATACGATATTTACTTAATTCTTGTTTAATGTTGTCTTCAAATTCTGAATTTAATAGAAACTTATATATTTCGTCTAATTGACCTTTGGCACCGACGAAATTGGTACCATTATCTGAATACATTACCGATACTGGACCGCGGCGGGATATGAACCTTTTAAAGGCAGATAGAAATGCGTCTGAAGAAAGACTTGAAACCAATTCAATATGAATTGCTTTCGTTACGAGGCAGATAAAAATACATATGTATGCCTTTTGAGAGTGTTGTCCTCTACGTCTAGTAGGAAGGAAGTTAATTGGGCCGGCAAAATCGGTACCCGTATGAACAAATGCCTTAGCATCACGGATGCGGCAGGCAGGCAAGTCTGCCATTTTGGGAGTTGGATGCTTGGGACTCAAGCGGAAACAAACGTTGCACTGTCGACAACGTGCGCGTATTGTTGATCTGGCATTTAGTATCCAATATCGTTGACGAATAATAGACATTAGCAGTCCAGGTCCTGTATGACAATTAGCGGTATGATAGTGATCAATAAGAAGGTCAACTATGCGGTCGCGTTTGGGAAGGAGCACGGGGTATTTAGCTTCATAAGGAAGGTCAGATTTAGAAAGTCTACCTCCTATGCGGATTACACCGTCTGAATCCAAGAAAGGTGACAAATTTCGCAAATATTTCGAAGGTAGCTCACTTGCTTTCAACAATTGAACTTCATTAGCAAAATGCATACTCTGAACGGCTTTGATTATAAAAATCTCGGAAGCATTCATATTAGGAACAAGATCATTACTTGGCAACCTTTTAGTAAACTTTAGAATGTACATAAATATGTTTACAAGTTTATTCCAAGAGTTGACTTTATTCGATATTTCATTGATTAGAGGAGGGTCGCCCTGAGCAGCAGTAATAAGTGTGTTACTTTTAGTCTTGAACTCAGGTAATTTTTCACAATCTAATGGAGAAAATGCATCAATTGGCCATTCATTAACTGGTTTATGAAGCCAAACTGGACCATCCCACCATAGTGAATGAGATGCCAGTTCAGAAGGTAACATTCCCCGGGATACACAGTCGCTGGGATTCTCCTTGCCTGACACATGATGAAAACAACTGGGTGGCAAATTTTCTTGGATCTTGGCTACGCGATTGCTAACAAAAATAGACCATCTATGGGGAGACGAATGTATCCAAGAAAGCGCCACTGTGGAATCAGAAAAGGCATAAATTCCTGCGATTGGAGTGCGGACAGATATTCTTTCTTTAACAACTCGCACAAGTTTGGAAAGAAGTAAGGCTGCTACCAGTTCTAAGCGAGCCAGCGTTTGTATTTTATTCGGTGATACCTTTGATTTAGCACATAAAAGCCTGACAGCAATATTACCTGCAGGATCTGTTATGTGTAAATAAATACAACACCCATAGCCACTGAAGCTAGCGTCGCAAAAAGCTACAATGTTTACCACGCAATCTAAGTGCACCCCTATATGACGTGGAATGCTCAAAGTTTTTAGTGTTGGGAAAGAGGAAGAATTACTTGTCCACTTTATGAGATCAAATGATCCTATTTTGAATAATTCAATTAGATCGCGAGACAATTTAATTGCAGTTTGTTCATCGGGAACAGAATGAACAAAATCATCCATGAAAAATTGAGTATCTACCATATCAGCAGCTTCAGGGTAGCGGTCTTTATGGTCATGCGCTAGTTTGCGTATCGTGCGCATAGCTATAAAGGGACTCGGCTTTAGTCCAAAAGGAACACTATTAAATTGATAAGTGCAGATAGGTTTGTTTGGATCAAAACGAAATAAAATTCGGAGATACTTGCGGTGGTGTTCATTTACACCAACGCGAAGAAACATTTGTTTCACATCTGCAGTCATTGCTATAGGGAATAGCCGAAAGTCTATCAGAAGTAAAAATAGATCTGACTGCAAATTAGGCCCGACGTACAAGACGTCGTTAAGCGACAAACCCGATTGCGTTTTAGCACTGGCGTCTAAAACTGCGCGAGCGCTGTCCTTACCACGCTTGAAAACAGCATGGTGCGGTATATAGTAACCTTCGTCTGATAATTCAGATTTAGGCACTTCTGACAAATAACCTTGTTGCATATAATCATTCAATGTTTGGTTGTAATTTTGACGTAAGCCATCTACCTTGTCAAACTTTCGCTCCAACGCTAAAAAACGTCTATGAGCCATTGAACGAGAATCACCTAGTTCAGAAGGGTCTTTGCAAAACGGTAAATCAACACTATAATGATTATTCTGGTGCGTGACTGAGGCGGTGAAAATATTTTCGCAATCGACTTCGTCTGGACTAAGGAATTTTTTTGTAGAAACCTCTTCTAATTCAAAGAATTTGTGTAAGTTCGACTCAATTTCGTTATTCGAAAAAGCAGTAAAGAAAACAGCTGACTGCGCTGGCAATGAATGAGAGTGACACAGTATATCACCCATCAGTATGTAACCAAATGTGGTAAGTATTGCGGGCGGAGCTCTAGAACCAGACTCAACTTTGTTTCCTAAGTAAATCTGAGGAAACAATTGAACGCCAAGTACTACATCGATCTCACCAGGTATATTCCAGGATAGATCTGCGAGCTGAATATTATTAAGGTAAGTCATGTCTTCTGACACCTCAATATAATTTGCGGGGAGCCGATCTGTGATGCAGTCAACCACAAGTGCGTGAATATAATATTTATTATTCGGATTAGTGCGGGATTCGATATCAAAATAAGTATAACCATGAACTGGTTGCGAGGTCATGCCAACACCTTGCAGAAATGAATTATGCATTTTACTAATAGGAAAGTTCAATCGATTACAACAGTCCAAAGTAATTAAGTTATTTTGTGATCCGTTGTCTATCAAGCAACGTATGATCTCTTTGTCTTTACTAGCGTGACGCATAGCATATACTTGAGCGGTGGATAATAAAATAGTACGACTCGGTTTCATTTCCGAAGTGAGCGTAATTGAAGTATCTTTATTAATTTGTTTCGGAGTAGTGCTACTGCATGTTGCTGTGCACTGTGGCGCGGTGTCCGCCGTCGAGCGTTGTATCTGCGGCTGCGCGGATGAGGATGAAACTTGTCTACGCGACGGAGACGGAGCATCAAAATGTAGTAACGAGTGATGTTGCTTGTCACAATAGTTGCAAGTATGTTGTGAGTTACACTTACTGACAGTGTGCGTAACACTAAGACAGTTCACACAACCTCCTTTCGTTTTAATAAATTCAAAACGCTTCTGCGGGTTAAATGTATCTCGAAATTGCGAACAAGAATACAGTTTATGATCAGCTTTACATAGTACACACTGATCACGAGAGCTTGACTCGTTACTAGAAACGAACGATTTATAAGTTTTATTTTGTGGAAACTCACGATTATTAATATTCTTACGCGGTTCAGAGAACGCGTTGCTTGAACAACTATTGCGCGTTCTTTCTAGTATTTTCACGCGGTCTTGAATAAATGATATAAGTTGATCACATGTAGGTATGTCTTTATCTCCTACTGAAATCTCAAAACTTTGGAGCGTTTGCGGGTCAATTTTTCGCAGACTACATTGTAAGACAATAAAATCAGACAAATCTGCTATATTAAGCTGTTTAAGCGCTGCCATTGACGCGGAAAGCTTTTCAACAAACGCACTAAGACTCGAAGCGGTACCTACACAGCTCTTGATGTCTAAAATATTGTTGACGTAATGGACTCCTAGAGTACGTTTATCTTGATACTTCTTTACGAGACTATCCCACAAGATTTTATATGTATCGCCGGTAGGAACGATACCTGCAGTCATTTTAAGGGCACTATGAGTCAATTTACTCATTAAATATTGCACACGCTGCGAATCCGTCAGCTGTGCATTGGAATGCACGTTACTGCGAAAAATCTCGTAAAAGATAGGCCAATTTTCGGCTTTGCCATCAAAAGAGGGCAACTCGATAGGTGGAAGTTTAATATGAAATGACCCATTTTGTGAATTAGTATTAGAAGGCGGTGTCGAGTTTAACAGTTTATTTCGAACGTATTTAACGCTCGAATAAAAATCCTCGAAGGTATTTAAACTACTATAATCCACTATATGCTCAGGATCGATTTCTAATTGTACCTCATTTATCTCATCAATAATCGACTCAAACTTTATATTTAACTCATTAATGCTTTCTGAGTCTTGCAAAAACCTTTGGTTAGATCGCGAATCAAATGTAGAGATATTTTTCGATGAATCAAATAATTTATTGATCCGAGCGAATATGGTTTCCTTTTTAGCATTAAGTACCTTTAACTTGGACTCTAATTTAGTATTTGCCATGGTTAAAGACTATCTATTTAACGAGAAAAGTGAAAAGTTGTCACGAAAATTAAATTTACGGAGAAAATTTGAAAATTACAATATGGCGGTTGGATGCGGTTGCGTACTTACCAATGAATACGTAAGTAGCGAAAAGATTAAAGAATATTTAGAGAAACGGATATATATCCGGCTCGAAACTATGGAGAAGCGTGTCAATAGCTTCACCATGAAGCGGTGCGGTTTTCAGAACCAAATTACGTTCTGATGGTTGCTCTGAATGGTGTATGATATTACAGGAAAATAAAATAATAGGAACCTAAATAGGGAAACAGACCTCCAAATCATGAACTTCTTCTACCGAATAGACATAAAATATCCCACCAACCTGCGGAACAGTCCTCGATGGCCTTCAGCACTTCATCATGGGTATGCTTCTTCTTAATTGCTTCTTAATTGATATGGCGTAATTCGTAATATCTTCACTGTTGGGCTTTGGGTATTAGTTTAGTCGCGGTATGTAATGAGCCATAAACGTTATACGTTATATTATATTTTTATCAGGAAAAGAAAAATACGTTGCGGGCGGCTTGACAAGCAAGAGACAAGAGAGTGTTACATAATTTTTATTGGCTGTCAATCATGTGTGTAAGCATCTATTTCCCAATGGAATCGTTGCTAAAAGTGACATTCAGCGCCATCCTTATGGGCTTCTAGCCAATCATAGAGAGCCTGAACAACAAGTACGGCGGGAATCAAAATATATCTAATCAATAAAAGAAATCTATGTTTGGAAGTCAATAAACCACTATTTAGTTTAAGAAATTAAAATGAATATGCGCAACCAAATACCTCAACTCTAAATTGATATATCAATCTGCCGTATCTTGACTGGTCGTTACACAAATGGCAGAAATACATCCGTGGGCAATAACAATAAACAAGCTAACAAAATCGTCATGATGCTCCCTTAGCGTTGTTATTTTTCCATCTTAAAGGGCGGTCATACACGTCAAGATATTTTGCGCACAGTTTTTTTTATAATCTCTCCAAATAGTTTTCAGCCAACTTTTTTTGTACGATATAAGCCAATACTTAGGGATTTTACGAAACTAATTAAATGCTGTGAAATATCCTGTAACTCGAAGTTAACATTTTGTACGTAATTTTAATGTATACCTACAGTTCGTACTGGGTTTTAAAAAAAATTAAATCTTAACTTAACTAGTGTTGGTAAAGGAGTATTCGATGCATAAATTTGTAAATACATAAACGAATGCCATCTACAAAGGACTACTGTCTCCTTTAAACGAAATCAGTTTAGTTGTACTTCATTTTGATAATATTTTATGAAAAAACGTTCTAAGATTTTATGCATCAAGAATGTATTTTAAGCTGACTAAGAATCAAAACAGGGACCTCTTGCGCTCAAAGCATACCTTTATGCAAGAGCCAATCGGGTCGCTTTATTACATTTATTATTTTCATTCTCACCTTTTCTATATTACAATCCAAGAGTATTTCAAAACCCTATGCCGTATAAATATTCACTGACAAGGTACCTCGCCGTACAAAGTGGATTGTATGAAAATCGCATGTAGCCGATGTCAGATTAGTCGGGCGTGTGCGGTGGGCCTGAGTTATGTCGCCGGCCGAGCGACAGATTGCCGACATTACAATAACGAATTGCGCTAGACACGGACCCTAAGGTGGATGAACCTTGGACAATATCCACTTACATCATACATAGACGTGGCCTTTTGTTTAATATGCTTTATTTAATGGTTTAGGGCCGATTTCTCAATCACCAGATAACTTTTATCCAACGAATAAAATTAACGTGTTGACAAATATTCTATACCAATCATATAAAAGTTATCTTTCTATTGAAAAATCGGCCCTAAACTATACATATCTTAAATATTATAAATTTGGAAATGAGTTAAGGTTTTTGTTACGCTTTTACGTTTTAACTACTTTAAACCGATCAAATCGAAATTTTGCATACACATTTGTTAAGGGAGCAAAACAGGAAATTAAATATTAATAAAATAAAAAAACACGACCGTCGTTATTAATGCCGTAATTTTTTATTTGCTACTATTGTAATATATTTATCATTGAAATGTAAATTTAAGCATATAAGGTGCTACATTTTTGTAATCACCATTTAAAACCCTTTATTTAACGAAATACTTTACTTATCGAAGTTTGGAAGATTTTTTTCTTATTATTGAGTTAAGGTATTTCTGCCTTATTATTGTTTTTATTATGACATCACATAGCCCATGTCACCCGGGAGAACTGAGGATTCTACCGATACCTCATACATCGAAATCGGTTAAGGCGTTTAGTGGTTAAAATGAAATAAAAAAACTCTCTCACTTACTTATACGGGGTCTTATCCCGGATTTCGGGGGGAGGAGAAAGAGCAGCAAAACGGGCACTGTTATAAAGCGGGATATAGGTAAGCTGTTAAAGAAAAAAGAAGTCTTAGGCATAAAATAATGAACAATTAACATGATATCAACACTTTGAACGTTATGGAGGTCTTCGGTGACCCCCAAAAAACAGATTTTTATTTTATACGGAATACCAACAGCATTGATACAATCTATGAGTACAGAGTTATCATATAAACGTAACTATTGACAGGCATTCGCTATTAGGTAGGTATATCTAGTTTCTAGGCAGTTAAAAACATAATAAGAAAAACTACAAAATTTAATCAGAGCAGAATTTAAGTTACAAATTACGAGTATAAACGCTGAGAACATTTTTTTGACTTGCAAATAAAACAAGTTTTATTGGAACAATCCACAATAAATATGCAATTAAGTAACTTGACAGGCGATACTAAATTAAATTAATCGCAGTACCGGCGAGACGGTCAGCTCCGTACAATATATCGGAGATTATATTGAAAGCCCTCTAAGGGGACAACACTCTATAATAGTGGGGACAAATTGCGAAGCGAAGGAGGAAGTTAAAACTCTTTAATTGTTTTTACTCTTTACTGAACCAATGAATTAAAGAAATAATGGACAAATGTAAAGTAATAGAAAAAATCTTAATAAATGGTCGCATTATTTTGTTTACGCTTTCAAATATAGCGAAACTTCATCAATAAAATTACACTGAATAATTATTTAGGTAATCGTTTTAGGGAAGATTTTGGAATAGGCAGATAACTTTTAAACGACGATTAAGTTTGTTATAATGACAGTTTTTTTTATAGAAAATGTGTCAAAGCATCAATTTTATTCGTCGGATAAAAGTTATCTGGGGTTTGAAAAGTCGGCCCTTAATAAACAATAAATTTTTATTTATTGTCATAAGTAATTTACAAAGTGAATCTTATATCTAGTGGCTTCTGCACTAAGCAAGTTTGTGTCGCAACAGCCTTTTATTATTCCAAGATTAATAATTATTTAGTTTGGATACACGGTTTCAAAATTTTTTTGGAAAATGATGGAATTAAAAATTAGTTAACAGTACAACAACCGTTTTTAACAAATATTTTAAGTAACAATTTGTATTGCAATAATTAGTATACCTTTGTTTTTTGACAAAATAGAAAAAATCAACAGATATAGTCTTAAAATCTACGCCTAGAAGAAATATTTTACAATAAGTTACATTAATAATATAAACAAGAGTATGTGTGTGTGTTACTGTCTGTGTGTTCGTGTGTGTCAGTGTGTGTAATTGTGATTTGCATGCGTGAATACAATAATGTCATTTAAGACTAGCTTAGATTATAAAGATGGTCCTAAACCTGGTTAGGTCCGTAAAAAGATGTAACGATGTAATGGTTAAAGTTCGGATGGCAACCACTTGCCACTTCGCATCCTAGATAGATAGATGACAAGTGTTGTAACGAATTCGAAAATTTAATTTTAGTGCTTGTGACATGTGTAAGAATCATTTTAATCAAGTAACGAAGTAAAGAATGGTCACCGAACATGATAAAAAAAAAGAAAAGATTTCAAAGAATCGAGAACATCACTTTTTGAAGTCGGTTAAAAAGAATTTATAAATCACTTTAAACTTTCACGTTGTCTTTATTGCATTGATAAATAAATTTACAAACCAAAATAGGCGGAATATCTTTTACAGGTAAAAATGTTATTACTCATAATTTTATAAATCTGTTTTGGTAACTGCTTCTCCAATACTCCAACAAAACGGTCTAATTTGCGGTTTTGCTGCCATCCAACGATAAACAGTTTGAAATATTATTAATTGGACTTTACCCTTCAACATTGTTTGAATATTAAACTTGCCGCCATTTTAGATCCTAAACGTGAGTTATTTAACTTATAATGTAGACAAAGTACCTAGTCGATGGGTGTGGTGCTCAGTTGTCGTCAGTTCAAATCCCAGTACGTATTTCATGACTCGTCGGATTTATACTACTTACTCGGTGGTTTAAGGGAAAGCATTCGCGAGAAAATCTGCAAATTCATGTAATTTCCCGTTTTCCCGACACAAAAACTATACAGAAGACGTTTTTTGGAAGAAAGCAAGCAACTGAAAATAAATTGATAGGGACTTAATCTTTTGTTAGTAGAACCTTTAAGCATCTTAGCAGAATTTCAAAAGTTGATACGAAGCTCTTTCAAGCTTTTATCATAGTGCTTAAACTAATATTTTAGAAAAACATTGAAGCAACATGATACAAATTCGACTTGTTTCATTTTATTTTATTTAACGATCCGGTAGGCGTAGTTTAACTTGTGGGTGTAGTGTAGTAATTCGGCAAGAAAGGGTCTCGGGTTCGATTCCGGAACGGGTTAATTCAGAAAACGAACTTTTCTACATACTTTAGATTGTGTCTGGGTGTGTGGTAAGATTACTCTTACAAAAAAAACCATTGTCAAGGATCTAGGTCCTTACATAAAGCTATACTAAGGCCATAGATAGTCTTTCGGGGGCCTTAAAATGAAATTAAGTGATCCTTCATATTGATTTTACTTCAATATTTAAGGAGAAATTTATTTCGTTTTGTTTCTTCAATATATTCATCATTCAACCAACCGTATTTGATTATACTGTAACCATTTTTAGCGTTCCGCAACTCAAAAAGGAAAAACCGGAACCCTTATGATCACTTTGTTGTCTGTCTTTTTGTCCGTCTGTCCGTCTGTCTGTCTGTCCGTCTGTCCGTCTGTCCGTCTGTCCGTCTGTCCGTCTGTCCGTCTGTCCGTCTGTCTGTCAAGTCACCCGTGTAGGTATCGCGTTGAGATTAAAACCTCATATTCAGGTCTACATCCCTTTAAGCTGTGAAAAATACAAACTTCAAAGTAGACACGTTTAGTTAGAGTTAAGTTAAGTTTAAGTGTAAAAAAAATACGGCCGATTATCCCACAAAAAGTATATTTCGACATTTTCAAGGGATTCAATATTTATAAGTACTTTCAAGAATGAAATTTGGCTAATAATATCGTCTTATAATATAAGTCCAGGAAAAAAGCTAAAAACTATACATGTGTAATTTAATTTTAAATTAAACTGCTAGACTCGATTCGAAAACTATTTACTTATATAATATGAGTCATATTATATTAGTGTGTAGTGTAAATCACTGAATATGACATACAAAGTGCGGAACCCTCAGCGAGAGACTCTGACTCGCACTTGTCCGGTTTTTAAACATAAACACAAATATTGCTTGCTACCTGTACCATGTTTTGACTCAATAGATACAAAGAACAATAATGTGGTCATATCTTGGGGAAATTCAATAATTTTGGACTGGGGGACCACCCCATGTCATGTTGAAACTTTTGAGTCGCCGTCAGCGTCCGAGGGGCATCCTTTTGTCCGGCAAATTGCCTCATTTCGTGGACATCTACCATTCTAAGGGTTGCCAACTATCAATTTGGAAATTGTAATTGACTCTTTTGTGGTCTTTTGATGTTGCATATTGAAATGTTCGCTCTTTGGTATTGTTATTATTGATGTAATATCGGTTTCGTTTGCGTGTTTCGATCTGATTGTCTTTTCAAACAGAACTATTGTGACAATGCTGAAATCTGAACAAAGATCACTGTATTTTATGAAAGTATCTTTAAAGTACGATAAATTTACCAGATGACTATTATCTTGCATGCGATTTTTTCAATAAATTCATTCTTAAATAATTTCAGTTCATTCATAATGAATAAAACCAATTATTTTATTCATTTAAAATACCATTGTTACAAGCTTAAATACATGATGATACGTTTAAATTAAACTTTGTCTTTCTAAAACAATTTTAACGTACCATTTTAACTTAATAAAATGTCATTGTTGGATTGGTCCTCTCTGATAAGTTCCCACGGGATACCTCAAATGAGTGGCACTCTACTTTGGAATCAAATATTTCGATTGTGGTTGGTATTATGCAAATCCGAGCCATTGGAATATTTATTGAGCGCATCGAATTTGTAATTAGATATCTAAGGTCCTGAGGGAAATCGTTTCTGCCTGGATTGACGGCGACTCGACATGAATTACCCATGATGCGGTTCGCTCTTTGATATCTTGTTTTGCTTAGTTTATAATATTAACAGCTCCGATACAAAGCTTTTGTAAACACAACATGTAAGCGTATACGAGTATCTATGCTTTACTATGCATTAGGTGTTAAGTTATGTTAGTTTTTTTTTAAATAACTTGTTTCGTATCTCTTTCATTTCTTGTAATAGATTGATGTGTTTATTAATTTAAAGTTAATATAATGACGTAAAAATCTCAGTGTGTTGATATTTGTATAACAGTGTTATTAAACTCTTTAAACATTGTTAAACCTTCAAAAATCTTATTTGATTCAATGATTGTGTATCGAATATTTACTCTTTCGCAGTAATAAGTTTGTCTATTCTAGGACAATATTGTACTAGTATTTCATTGGCTCTGCATATATTTAAGATATTGCAAATACAAAGTATTTGAGCTACAATTTATTTGATTGTTTTATCAGTAGAATTTTAAAACTACAATGCATATTAATATTAAAAGGCGATCTTAGCGAACAGTTAAAATGATGTAGTGAGTGGGATAAGTGGAGAGGTGTGGGGGAGGTCTTTGCCCAGCTGTGGGACAGAAATGGTTAATTTAAAAAACATTTTTAATACATGTAATCTGAATCTCATAAGAAAAAACGGAGACATTATACTTGTAGGAGGCCTTATCATGAACTTTAAACAGTACCTAAGCAGTATTGCTTTTATGTCAAACTTCATACATAAAAAACAATACAAGGTTGAAGTAATTATCGTTTTTAAAAGCTTGTGGTAAGGTCTCGTAGGTAGGTAGGATAAAATATTGTTTGTCATATTTTTTTAATATGACCAACAATTCTGGTTACTGTTTTTGCGAAGGAACCTGTTGCCATAGGGGATGCAGCAGGTTATGTGGGTCCACGATATGAGTCACAAGTTACCAAGTATACTCACTCCAACCTACGGAGCATTCCGTCGGGGAAATACGCGAGACGATAGAAAATCTCACTCCTTTAAATTCGCAGGGAAAGGCTACCTAGTACATAATTTCTATTATATGAACTCGCATATAATATGAGACGAAACAAACATTAATAGTGAGTATACTAAAGTTTTACCTTCAACCCTTACCAAATTAGCAGCATGCTCACAAGCCCAATAACAGATAAGTGAATTGAACATCAAGGGTCCGTTATTAGTGTAACTATTCAAAATTTTGCGTTTTAATTGGCGCGGGTTCCGTCCAGTCTAATTAGGGGCCCGTATTGACTCCCGAGGCGTTGTGTAACTGACCAGTGAATATGACACACAGATACAAAGGATGGGGTGCTTAGAAATGCACGATGGAATCACATAATTAACACAAAAAAGCACACAATAATTCTGTTGAAAACGCTGTTCTGACGCGAAGAAATAAAACTGTAGACTATTTAAATCAGAATTTGTGACCATTTTTTTTTTCAAAACCGAAGTTTGTATAGGGTCACGTTTTTCTTATCTGAGCGTACTTAAACAAACATTGAATTAAAACTATTTCTTGTTTTTAATTATTATCAGAGAATAACAATGTTTGATAACAAGTCGATAGCTATAATGTAGTCTATTTGAAAGAACGCGTTTTTCGTACGTATGATATTGTGTTTGAAACAAATAGTATTACTTAAATGTTTAAACACTTGCAGTATTCATTTGCGAGTTTTTAGTTCCGGTGGTTGGGTACTAAGATGGAAAATAAAATAGTGAATTCATTATTCATACCGTAGTTGTGACATCGATAATAGTCTTTAATAAAATTGTATGTATGTTATACAGTTTGTAGCAGAGTTCACGACTAGGTCAGAAGTATATATATGTCGTGGCCAGATCGTAAAATTGATCATGTCATGAAGTGACCGATCATTTCATAAAATGGTGGTATTTCATGATATAGAACAGAACCCGCTGCCTACATCATGATGTGGTCTGGCCAGATTAATGAATACTTAGCGTTTGGCGATATAAACAGCTAAAGGCACGACTACTCCATGAAATGGTCAAACTTTAGTGATCATATCGTAAAATCGTTACATTACCCACCGCTAGAGGCGCTAATGTTGCTTTGTTATTGTGATGAATAATGGCGGCGGACAAATATTTTAATCTAAAAGTGAATAATAATGTGGAAATTGAAGGTGAAAGTTCAGTGATATATCGTTTCGACACCAAGCTAGGCGATTTTTATAAAAGTCACTCATAAAAACGAGCTCAACGTCAAAAAAATTAAGGAGTTCGGAACGTAATTTGAAAGGTTAGTTTGGTTATTTAGTTCTTCAAGTCTTTTTATTTATTCGTTTTGTTTTAAAATAATAAGTATTTAAAATTTGTAATTTATCTATCGACCAAGATTACAAATATTAAACAAATTCACGTAACTTGTAAACGTATTTTATTTTAATGATATGGCCAAACGTGGATTGACATTTCATCGAATGTTGACGTTTAAACGATATAGTCGGTTTTAGTTGGCCATATCATGAAATACCACCATTTTATGAAATGATCGGTCACATCATGAAGTGGTCAATTTTACGAACTGGCTACGACATATATACTATATACCTTCGATATTGATAATTTTTTTATTTAAACTTGCTGCGATTACGCGTTTGTTTGTCGTCGTCAATGTCTGTGTGTGCATAGGCAGAAAATTGCAAAACGAGCATCGTCCGAAGGTGGGGTAAGTGGGTCCGGCATTGTTGCCGGGACTCGAATCTGATATAATCCGAAGGGGTCTTCACGCCACCAATCCATTGTTAATGAGGTAGGGACCACTGTGATGACGTCACAGGAATATTTTTGAGTGTCAGTATTGAAGGCGTTTTCATTATTGCGGTATGAAGGGTTTATAAGCGGCTGGTAAATATTACACCAGTTTTATGGTTAAATCAATAACTTTTTGAGAGGGGACAAACCGTTATTAGACTAAAGAAATGATGACAGTAGGTGGTATATTACCTTAAAAAAAAGGAAAAGCAAAAGGATTAATGAAATTATTTCATTAAATATTGTTTTTTGCTGTTATATTGATAAATAAAAAACGTGAGACAAAAAATTATTTGTAACAATAGTTGAACATTTAAAAAATCGTTTAGGTTATTTTAAAGTACCACGAATTTATTGTAGTTAAGGACGAGACGAGTTTTCGTCTAGTATAAGTTAACTTCCATCCAAAATCAAATCAAACCACAAAAGCCTACGAATCCATCAACAAAGCGAATTGGCTTTGTCTCCTAAAAAAACAAGTATTCCAGCATCGCTCGACAAATTGTTGTCGAGTGAAAAATGAAAGCGCGGTCTGCGGTCCTGAGCTAATCTTTATTCCGGCACGGTCAATCCGGCACTGAGTATCGCCTATTTATCACCACCCGCCTCGTTTGTTAGGATATTCGTAAATATTTCAAGCTATATTGCCGCCATCAACATAATGTTATGGGGCGAAATTTTACAAAACGGAAACAAAAGATATAAAGCGACGACGTGCTGAATATCTCCACTGTATTAATGCTGCGAAGCGAAACGATATTATTTACAATTGGCGCGCCGGATGAAATATCTCGCGGTTGTTTTCTTTCGTAAAGCGATAAATATGCTAAAGCGCTCGATATAGTGGTAGTAACGGAGAACTGTCTCTAGCAAAGTTGATGATAATGGCCCAATTTTGGCGACATGATAGAGAATTTAAGTGGGAAAGGATGTACTTAAGCACTTTCATACGGAAAGGCACTACAATCGCTTTTGTGCAATGTTACATATTTTTGCGAAATATATCAACTTCATAATAATATCTACGTAGCGCTAAAAGTAGAGGCAGATAGAAAGTAACTTTAAAACATTTCTTTATAGCCTAAGACTGGCAGAGAATTCCTCATGGCATTAATACCAGCTTTTGTACCATTTTTTTGTGCAATAAAGTTAAAATAAATAAATAAACTTTATAATAAAATCTGCTTGGAACATCAAATGGCTGTTATCTAAAATTATGTAATAATGCCATCTATTTTAATTGTTGAATGCAGCAAAAATATTAATGTAATTGTAAATGTATCCAATTTTTTTGAGGAAAGTATGACATTTCAAATCCTGTGATGGTCCCTTTCAAAACGCAGTTATCAAAACTATTCGCGCAGCAAAAATCTCAAAGTGCATCGCAGCGGAGATACGAAAAATGCATGTGAATTCGAAATAAATTGCACTAGGTGCAAATGGAGCGTGGTGCATTATTGCCGTGTTTCAGGCGACTGGGGACAAATGACGTGAAATTGTTCTGATACAACACCTGGGGACATCACTATAGCAATATATAGCAAGTAAATAGTCCTGCAGACTCGTCTGTTACCCATTATCCTCCCTTTCTATTTCGAAATGGATGGAATATATTTTCGTTGGAGTGTGATCGAAAATGGCTTTTGAAGCGGTTTCGAGTTTTGATATTTCTTAATGGAATTATCAATTTTGTTGCAGTTTGGAACTTGTTGATCTTCATTCGTTTTGGTGGTAAATAAGTTAACGAGTTTGTAAAAAACAATCATCATCATTTAGCCATAGGACGTCCACTGCTGAACATAGGCCTCCCCAATTGACTTCCAGAATAAAAAAAACAATAATTTCATAAAATTATTTTCTGTTTGGACCGAAACAAGAATAAATCCCTAGAAAACTTAGTTCCTGGGTTCTTATCAAAGATTCATCTCATTATTCGTTGTGGTACACAGTCGTGCAAACGCTATCTCGTAATTATCTGGAAGCAGTAATAATGAATCTAAGTAATAAGTGGCCAAGGCCTAAGATAAATGAATAAGACAAATATTTAAAAAGTGTGCCTCATAATACCCTAATAACAGTAAAGAGGATAACTATAAACATGAGCACCCCACGCTGGAATCCACAGAATCCAAATTAGACAATATTGACTGAGTTATTCGGGTCCACGTGCATTTTTGGTTATTATTATTGGGGCTTATGAGGCCCGCCGTAATCCAATAAGGCTCATTATTGTGCGTTTAGGCTATGTTTATTTGATCTCAGCTCTGGCACAAGCCACTCCATACTGCTAATAGCACGCACCTAGGGTTGCCAGTTATGTCATGAGGAAAATACATTGTCGTACTTGGGTCTTTCAATCATGACATACAGAATGTAGTTTGTAGTATCAATACAAACAACTTTTATTATGGGGCATTAACTAAATAGTGAAAAAATTAGTGGCTCTATAAAAGCAAAAACTTATTGATAATAATTTATCGAACATATTAAAATTAAAATGACTTTATTTACATGGAAATACGGTACATAAAGGATAAAAAAAAAACAAATTTCGACATTATTATTATTATTTTATCATCATGATAAACTGACGACTTCTAATGTAGTTTACATTATAGATAGTATCAAAAATAACTTGTACTATAAAGAAGTTTCTGTTGGTCTAATATTTGCTTTATCAGACTTTGCCAAAGTGTAAACAGGAACATCGTTATAAAAAATGCAGTGGTGATAAATTGATCATACTTTCTATGCGACTGCTATAATGAGAACATAAATAAGTTTAGCTCGAAGTTTTCAACTAAATATAGATGTTCCTTTGAGAACCAAATGTTTTATTCGCCGTCCTTTTTCCGTCATTCCTCGTCTCGTGCGTCTACATGCCTCTTGGATCTATCTGTGGCACTATCTATCTTTGGAATCTAGTTTTTGTTTATGTTAAAAAAAAAAAAGCGAGCAACCTAAATCCCAAGAAGCGCTTATAAGACTTTATTTTGTGCGATTTTGACTTGATAATGACTGATATATGACAAGTGACAACCCTACAAGCGCTCCATACACCTAAGTATGATTGGGGTGGTAAATGTAATTATTAAAAATTGCTTTCAATAACGCGGAAATGTTTCTTTTCATTAGATTTTAGATTTATGAGGCCAATCTTAAACGAGTTTAGGTGAGTGAGGAGCTATAGAAAAAGTAAAGGCAATTTTGAAACAAACTTAATATTAAACCTGCATTAAATAGAAAGTATATAAAATTGAGTTAAAAAGACATGTTTTATTTACTGGATGTTTAATAAGTGAATCAATGACCATTATTTTTAAGTTCCGAGTAATAAAAATAAACAAATTGATCTAATTATGCATGGCGTCATCCTCTCTGCTTACAATACCTATCTTATTGTTGTGCCCTACAGGGTCTATAATGATCTGTTTTATGTACCTATTTATAACACCTGTGTAACATTATAGAATGCAATAAATATATTGAATTGAATTGAATTAAATAAAGGTAAATTGTCTTTTTATTCAACATCATCATCATCATGTCAGCCACTTGCAATTAACTGCTAGACTTCCCCAAAGAGCGCCACAGAGCACGATCTCCCGCTTTTTTCATCCAGCCACTGCCACCCATCTTCATAAGGTCGTAGGTCCATAGAGCTGGGGGGCGTCATACACTACGTTTACCAAGGCGCGGTCTCCACTCGAGAACCCGTTTACTCCACCTTTCATCAGTTCTGCGACAGATGTGGCCAGCCCACTACCACTTTAGCTAGCTTCATTTTAGGACTATGTCCATTACTTGGTCTGCTGCCGGATAGCCTCGCTTAGGACATGTTTTTATGAAATTTTTATTAAACATTAAATACATTACATACATTTAAATACACTAAAATAGGTTTCGATTTTCCACGCCTCAGACCGATAGCAATTAGAATGCAACTTTTTTCCCACCGTACAACCTCAGCAGCAGGATTTTAAAAGATAAATTCGCCTTTAAAAATTAAAACTCCAATTTCAACCGGTTAATGGACAGGGTAGCTCAACATTTTCTCCGGCGCTAAAGACTGAAATAAAATTGAACTTTAGCTGTAAAAGGGTGGGGTGAGCCGACCGGTCGCTAACCAAGAACTTTATGACTTCTATAGGGACATACAATTCGCGCCAATGTGCTCACTATATGGAAAAAGTTTGTGCAAACATGTACCTACATGTGTACGATGTGTAGGAACCAATATTGCCAAATGAGTGAAATAAAAACAACAAAAATTCACTGTAACAGTATAAACTACACTGTAACACACTGTTACACAATAAATTATCGAGAATAAAATTAGAGTATATACTTAGCACTAATATAAATACAGAAGAAGTCTTTATTTAGAGTAACAATAAATTCGATAGTGGTAAAGAAGCAAAATTTCCATGAAAACGTAACAAATGTTAGAAAGATTTACAAATACAAAATACATTATTTACAATTCATTTGATGTAAGCTTTCTTAAAAATTTAAAAACTAGAGGGTTACGACATATTTTCTATACAGGAAGTTTTTAACACGATTTCAGAGAGAAATCAAAATTTAACAAGCCGTCTAGGGTAATAATTATTAACCGCCAATCACCTGACATCAGTTTGTAAGATGGGGTCCTTTTTTAGATTTTGATGTTGGTTCCTTGAAAGAAGTCGTTCATTCACCCCCTGGGAGTTAACTAATAAATTAGAACCTTTTAAAAGATATTAACGAAATAACACAAAACGTCATTAAGGCTGATTCTTATGCTCAGATACAACAACTTTTTCTATGGAAAGGTTTTTTTTGCTATTTCGATGTTGACCCCATACATAGAAAGAGTTTCTGAATTTGAGTAGTAAAATCACCCCATTAAAGTTTTTGCGTTATTTCATAAGCACCTTGTATACAAATTAGAATTAGCATAGGTGGTTAGGAAAACAAACTGAAAGACCCATATAAGCCAAATAACATGACCTACATTAGTAACTGCTGTCGGTTTAAAATACTTACGTAAATCTAAAGTTACTAAGCGGTAACAAGAACCCCCCGGCTGCGATAGGTAGCTACAGAATAGGTACTTTTAGGAGAGTTAGGAGAGTTTTCATATTTTTCTCCGGGCACCGATGAGTTTTTTACGTTTACGCCCTCGTAAAGCTAGTCGTTATAGTTTACGCGACAATGTTACTCTGTGTTTACGTTCCGAATATTAAATTTTCAATGTAACGATCCTAAGGGGATTTATTGCGGGGACATGATGCGGCGTTGATAAATTTTATATTATGTTACGCGTTATGGATATGTGGGTGACTTTTAGGACGTTTTTGGGTGCCTAGATTTGATATTTATTTATATTTTATTTAAGTTTTTATTATAAAACACGAAAGAAATGTAAAGTTAGCGTGTTTAATGCCAAAGAGTATAAAAAACACACGAACAAGACAAAACAAGATTTAAGTTGAATGATGAACATTATTTTAGAGGTTGCCTCTTAAACCACTTTAACAATAGGACCAATGGTGAAATTGAGAAATAAAAATAGAGTGTTCCATACATTAGTCAGAGTTCTACTCGACCATAATGTTTGATACGACTTATTTATTTTTGTAAAAGTTGTTTATATTCAGGAGAAAAACAAACTATATAATAGGATTATGCCTTTCATTCAACCTCACAGTGTATTCAAACAGAGTTTCCAGTGTTTAACTTGACAGAATCTGATTTTGAAAGTTAAGTTGGGTACTCGATATTTATGAATATAAAAAAATGCAATTGCTCTACTGCTTGACAAAAGGCCTAGATGCTACTATTACTTATTACTAACTTTAAAAAATTAACCCTCCAAATGCGTTCTATTAATTTACGAAACTAATATCCAACAATCGCTATCTGTCCCTATTCGCCAACTGTCACACCCTCGGGATTACATCTATTGACGTTGGTACCCGCGCTGATGGCACTTGAACACAAACACGGTTTTAATCAATACATCAAACAAGCTGCAATAATAATTAAAAGCGAATGATTATGTGGAATATTTGCGGAGGACGGCGGGGTCACGCCTGAGGCGGATCACTATTGCATAAGTAAGATGGAGATGGACTGAGCCATAGAGTATAGGTATCCAGTGTGTTCACGAGAAAGTTCTAAATTTCTTCCGATACGTTCATGTTTCATAATTGGGAAAAATACATTTAAGACTCAAGCTCTATTATCTAGACTGAAAAACTATGACTAATGACTTCCTTAACGTTTTTTTTCACAAAAAAAAATGAATAAGTTCTAGATTGTAGCACGTACAGACAACAGCACGTCAACCTACCACAAAACGTCAAATGTTCTCAATTGATATTAATCTCTACGTGGTGGACATAAAGTTGAAATCAATTCACTGACCTTTAATTTTTTGAGTAGGTTGATCTGCCGTTGTCTGTAAAACCTGATTTGATCTTATATTAAAAATTAATCGTAAGCGAATGAATATCTACACTAATAAGTTTTCTATTAGTAGTAATGTTTGTTTAATATCAAACCACAGAAATGAACGCTTCATCAATTTTAAAATTTCTTTTGGAGAGTTATAAAGCTTGAGTGGTTTTACTGGATTTTGTTAGTCTGTATCCCTAATCCTTTGCCCTCGTGTAATCCTGGTCCACAAGATGATGATTGCGTCCCGTTTTAGTTTACAAAAGGTAATCCTGGAGGAACTATTCGGGAATTCTCTTCGTTTGATACAAGCGCCATGTTTACGATGTAAATTTTGACTGTAATATCATAAACCTCTTTGATTGGAAGGCCTAAAGTTTGGAAGGGTTACTTTGTACTCATATTAACGTTCGGACTGATAGTTATCAATAGTGATAAAGATATTAGAGCAATATTCTAAAGTTTCTGAATTTAGCTGCAATTTAATTGTAAGATATTTTCCCGTATCTTAAACTATAGTCTTTATTAACCTCCGTCTGTTTAGACTTTAGATGTTATCAAATTGTTTTTATACCTAAAAAAAAGTGTTTTGTTTTTTCAAGTTTATTCCGTTATGACATTTTGTATCTTTGATGAATTTTGATATTCAAGATGTTGTTAGTTTTACTTCGTACCTAAAGTGAAATAAATGTACGTTTAAGTACCGAGGTTGTACTTATTTAGCATCTTATCGAGTCAAATAAAACTATAATAATCCCTACCAATACTTCTGTTGGATTCCTAGTGTAAAAGCAAAGATTTTGCAAATAATCGCATCAATAAGTAAACGTCTAGTGCTGTATTGAGTAAGGATCTCAACCAAAACTCAACCAAATATTTACAGTGATTTCTTTACCGTAGAAAATAAAAAAATATTAACCAACAGTAATTATTAAACATTTTTTTTTTCATCATATATTTTTTTAACAACACCATATCTTCTATACCTATTTCAAAATGTACAGATTCTTACCTGTAAAAATAAATTCAGGTGAAATGTTTATCCTCAAATGAAGCCATTATCTTAAGTCTAAATACTAAGACACATTAATTAGTTTCTGCTGATAAATGGAGGGCGCCGAGCAAGTTACTGCACTCCCAGAGGATCTGGCCCTCACAATCTATCAATATGTTTCAGAGGATTTAAGTACCTCACATTCGTAATTACCTGCACGTATTACAATAGAAAGGAAAACGTATTTCCATTCGAAAAGTCTTTCTGTGAGGTTAATTGCTTTAAGAAAACTAAAGCCTTATAAAAGTTACTATAAACCTTTTTTTGGCTTTGTAAAGGTCAAATAAAAGCAACATTTTTATTTAGAATATTGGATTACTCAATTAGAAACCAAATAACTCTTTCAACTTTAAAAAATTACAAAAGATAATAACGAATGTCTGTCAAAACTGTTTTATCTTACAAAAGCGTAGAATTAACTTCGCCTAATAAAACACTCATCAGAATAATTACCACGCAACCCAATGTTTATTAAGAAAAGGGTTCCGTTCTCGAGCCGTATGCCTGCCGAAAGTATTATAAAAATTCCTTTGTACGCCCCTCCAAAGCAAACCACTGCTCTTTTGTACGCATCCACGTATTATGCCGTCAAAAACATGCGGAACCCTGCACCAGATACTCTTAAACAATGCATGTTTTGATAAAATAACGCTTTCTGATGAGGGTCTTACAATTGAGCACGTTTTGAAACTTTTATTTTCATTCGTGAAGGACCGTGTTTTGATGAGAGGTTGGTACTTAGAGGTATATTCCCGGTTGTGTGGTTGGTTTGAATAGAGTTTTTGTGGCAATGATTTTTTTAAAGAAAAAAGGTCTTAATGTAATTACATTTGGTAGGTAATTTTGGAAATTGAATTAAAACGAATTCTACCCTTATTAACCTATATTTTATTGACACTTACTAGATTTAATGGGACTATGGGTGTGATTTTATTGTTTTAATAAATCAAATCTTTTTTTTCTGTAGTATATTTGACTTTGATTGTATTACTTATGTTTTTGCTGAATTATGTAATATGAAAGTAGTAAATAGCATGTCCTATTTTATTACTTAACCTCCATTATAAGTTAATTCTAATATTTAAATACAACGTTTACAATGAGACCAATTTTATATTTTTTTATGTTAAAATTTCCCTAACAGCAATGTTAGAAGAAAGGTTTTGTATGGGAATGTGAACATAATATTTTTTTGTGCAATTTCTTTGTTGGTTCCAATGTATAAGTTGTTTATTTACTTATAAATTTTGAACTTTTTATCGATATATATTACTTTAATTATACAATGACGACCGTCTGGCGAACCACTACAGGTTCGCGCTCCGGACTACAAAGCCAGCAGTTGCGGGTTCGAATCCCGCAAGGGGAAAATGTTTGTGTAATGAGCACGAGCATTTGTACCTAAGTCATGGATGTTTATAAAAGTATTTAAGTACGTTTATCGATTATTTAGTCGCCATAGTACAAGCTTTTCTTAGTTTGGGGCTAGATTGGTGTGATTGTAAAAACAATTTATTTAAAAAAAAATACCTGATTAAACACACATTCATCTTGCTACTTCAGCCAGAATATCCTTTATTATCGTACAGGAACTCAAACAGCTTTAAGAACTATACAAAATACACAGCAAAACAGGAAGAAAGTCGTTTCCTCACAAGAGCACGGCGGGCGGTTTAATATCCCACAGGAATAAACTGCAATTTCAGGCATCGGGCTATGCAAACAAAAATATTATAAACAGGCCATAATAATAAAGATGCCTTTGCGAACTCCCAGACGGCTCGCTTAGTATAGCTATAACAATTTAATGCTAAAGTTCGCTTCATCTAAACAAGCAAGCTGTTTTCCAAAGACTATTGCTTAAGTTTTGATAGAAATTTTCAGCAGACTGCTTTGATCAAATAAAAAATATACTTTTGAATGTTAAAACTGACTCTCTCTACCTCTTCTCATGGCACTGGTTTTATGTCTAACTCTTTTCAACCGACTTCAAAAAAGGAGGAGGTTCTCAATTCGACTGTATGTTTTTTTTTTTTTTTTTGTATGTTTGTTACGCGATTACTCCGCCAATTATGAATCGATTTTAATAATTCTTTTTTTGTTTGGTAGATCATACTTCAGAGGTGGTCCCATATAAATTTTATCGAAATTGATTTTCTCAAAAAGTTCTACTTTTTGAGAAAATCAACAAATATATACCCAGATAATATTTTGGTTGTGGTTCTTGTTACCTATCTTCGACAAATATGAGCCGATTTTGATGATTTTTGTTTTATTAATATGTAGACGGCAGAATTCGTCTATAATGATTTTGTGATTTGCTCATATATTAATAATGTTTAAGTATGTTTTAGTAACTTACCATTGTATGTTTGTAATAATTGCTATGTAAGAGTGAGACATAATAATGTGTAAAAGAGATAGCACTGTACAAAGTTACTCGCTTGTGATTGGTCGGAATGAGAACCGGCCATATTCACTAAGTCCACTGTGTTTTTTAGTATATAAGTAGGGACAATTCAATGAATAAAGTTAGTTTTTGTTTTACTCCGATCCAGTCTTTTACTTCATAAATAGTCAACCCTTGCGCCCTAAATCTACAAGGTGGTCCTTCGAGCATCAGATAATTGAAGAAAAGAAAATGTCGCTGTATTCGACCCGGAGTAAAACCAGGAATGCGGAAACTGAAGAACAGCTACATCGGGAAGACCCTAGTGTGTCTACAGTTCAAGATGGAAATCGGCGCCAGCGGGATATAGCAATGCCCAGTATTAGGAGTATGTCGCACCTTGCGACAGACTCTGGCATCGCAGCGTCGGGACCCGTCGTACACTCACCCTCCACGTCAAATCGTCTGGGAAATCCTGAAGCAATCGTTCCTGAAATACCGTTGGTTGGTGGAAGAATACGGGATCACTCTGCAGGCAACGTGATCAATACCGCGAGTACGCCTACGGAAAGTACCACGCGGGCCCCCGCACCCTCCACCCTCCGACCCGCAGTCAACGTCATCGCGCATAGTGTGACGTCACGTTCGAGCCGCGCACAACGAGAAGCCGCGCGCCGACGGATTGAGTATGAAGCTGAGCTTGATTTATTTAAAACTAAATCACGATTAGCTGAAATGAAGAAGGCAATGCAGTTAGCTGAGTTGGAAGCCGAAGAAGCGGAGCTTGAAGACAATCGAGTGATGCCAGACCGCGATGCCCTAGTAGGTGAATGGGTAGAACAATCACCTTTCGACGAAGTTGAAGAAACGCCGTATCGCCCCAATGTGAACGCACCGAGACGACAAGCAATGGAGTCTGCGCCCGCAAAAGGACAACGTCGGGACACATCTAAGGAACGACGTCTACCGGGGAAGGCGATTGAACAGCTAGCATCGACATTGCAAGCCATGGCAAAGCAACGTCCTACGCCACGTGCTTTTTACGAACTGCCTAACTTCTTTGGGGATCCAGCTGACTGGCTCTTCTTCAAAAGAAGATACGAGGAGTCGACAGCAACCTTCGACTTCAGACCAACCGAGAACATGGCACGAATTCAGATGGCAGTTCAAGGAAAAGCCAAGGAACTCATAGAAGACCTGTTACGTACCAGCACAGATCCTGAGGAGCTAATAAGAGTACTAGACCGCACCTACGGGAACCCAAATACACTTCTTCAGTGTGCAATGAAGAAGGTGAAAAACCTACCGAACGTTACTGACAACGACAGCGAGGCTCTACGAAGTTTCAGCTCTGCAGTCAGGTCGTGTGTGTCAACGCTAAGAAACATCAAGGCCAATGGATACTTAAACAACCCTCAGCTAGTACGCGAACTTTTGGACAAGCTAACTCCATCACAACGTACCGAGTACAGCAAGTTTGCTCGACGAGTTTCATCGGAATGCGATATCGACCTACGAGTCTCCCCTACACTCACCGTGCTTGTGGATTTCCTCGATGAGCTAGCTGACACAGCTGCATTCATGGTGTGTGCAGATTCGAGTGGGGCTTCTGCGAAGCCGAACCCACCAAAGGCGACAGCGAGCAAGCAGCCATGGAAGCCATCGAGCAACCCGCCGAAAATAGTGCATAAAGTGTTAGAAGTGAGTGAAAAAGAGCCTGTTAGTGTTGTGTGCTGCGAAATGTGCAAAGGTGAACACAAGTTGCCGAACTGTGACTCATTTAAGAAAATCGAAGTAGACTCTAGATGGGACTTTGTTAAGAAAGAAAAACTGTGTTTTAAATGTTTAGTTAAGAAACATAACCGCCTATCATGTCGTGCGAAAAAGTGCTCCAAGTGCAACTTTAATCACCACACGTTGCTACACGTAACGAAGTTTGACAAAGAAGAGTCTACCAATCCACCTCAAACGGAGAGAGTGACCAACTTGGGTGACCAGCGGATGAAGTCATTACTCAAGGTGGTACCAGTCGCAGTGATGGATGGGGACGTCGAACGTCATACATACGCCTTACTGGATGATGGTGCAACAGTATCATTGATAGACTCCACCATGGCCGCTCATATGAATGGACCTAAGGTGCCGCTGCACATCATAAGTGCTGGAGGACATTCAGTCATCGATCAGAGGTCGAAAAGTGTTAAAGTCGTTCTACGAGGGCCTAACAACAAGAGCCACACCCTCACGATGCGTACTATAAAGAACATCAAGCTACCACCGCAAACTATACCTACGGGATTGATAAGCCGTTGTAAGCATCTACGTGGACTGAATTGTACTGAAATGCAAGATGCTGAGCCGTTACTCTTAATCGGACAAGACAATTGGCAGCTTATAGTTGGAGGCGACATAAGAAGAGGGAAGTCTGGACAACCGGTGGCATCCCTTACTCAATTGGGATGGGTGATACACGGACCTATTGGAAGTATAGGAAAGAACGTTGAAACCGTCAATCATATCTCGGAGTTGAACGAATTAGTGAAAAAGCAATTTGAGCTAGACTCTATAGGTATCACTGAGGAAAAAAGAGTGAATTATGAAGATGTCAGAGCCATTACACTGTTGGAAAATACCACGAAGCTCACGAACAGAGGTTGGGAAGTCGGACTCCTATGGAAGAAGGAAAATGTGGAGCTACCCGATAACTACAGAGACGCAGAAAAAAGGCTAAGAGGAATAGAGAAGAAAATGGATCGAGATCCCGAATTCGCCGAGTCTTACTGTGCACAGGTAGACAGACTACTAGACCGAGGTTACGCTCGAAAGGTGGACGGACCCTTCACCTCGCCTGTCACGTGGCATCTCCCACACTTTGGAGTGACGAATGTCAACAAGCCGGGAAAATTAAGATTGGTTTTCGATGCTGCAGCAACGTATAAAGGAACATCACTGAACGATAACCTGCTCAGTGGACCGGACCTTCTTAACCCGCTGCTATCCATACTGTTCAGGTTCCGCTCCAAACCAATAGCAGTGACCGCCGACATCGAAGACATGTCCCTGCGAATAAAGATCACTGAAGAGGACCGAGGAGCTCAGTTATTCTTGTGGAGAGGAATGGATCGACAGAAGACACCAGAAACCTTTGTAATGGATTCAATGATATTTGGTGCCGCTTCATCACCTACGACAGCAATCTTTGTGTTAAACCGAAACGCTGATCGATTCTCGAGCGATTACCCAGAAGCGGTAGAAGCTATCCAGAAACATCACTATATGGATGATTATATTGACAGTGTGGAAAACATAGATACCGCACTGAAACTCATAAAAGAAATTACTGAAATCCATCGTCAAGGCAACTTCAATATCAGAGGGTGGACGACGAACGATGCTGAGCTACGAGAGAAACTGCCTAGCGTCGTCCCTGAAAATGTTAAGCTGTCAAATCTGGGCGGAGAAACGGAAAGGACACTTGGTCTCATGTGGTCAACCAGTGATGATACTTTGACATATGATTTGTCTTTCAAGAAATTAAGGCAAGAGATCGTGGATGGAAAAGAAGTACCGACCAAACGAGAGTTTCTGCGCTTCATTATGAGTCTTTTTGATCCATTAGGACTGATATGCCCGTTAACCATCAGCTCACGCATACTCATGCAGAAAATATGGCGAGCCGGTACTCAATGGGACGAAGCATTAAATGAAGATTGTTACCACGACTGGAAGCAATGGTTAAACGAGTTGGTACAAATTCGTGACATAAGGATACCGAGATGGTACGGAATACGCAGTAAAACCGTCGAGTTGCACGTGTTTGGAGATGCGAGCGAAAAAGCATACTCAGCCGTCGCATACTACGTGGACGACTTTAAACACGTAGCACTCGTCGAAGGGAAGGCCAGAGTCACGCCGATAAAATTAGTGTCAATTCCAAGGTTGGAACTACAAGCGGCTGTCCTAGTCTGCCGACTTGCGGAAACAATCAAAAAAGACGCTGATTTTGACATTGTTAAGACAACCCTATGGACAGATTCGAAGACGGCGCTGATATGGATAAGGTCAAACCCGCGGGAGTACAAACCTTTCGTCGCGCATCGTCTCGCCGAGATCGACAAAAGATCAAAGATTAGTGATTGGCGCTGGGTGCCGACGAGCGAAAATCCGGCAGATGAAGCTACCCGTACAGGCTGGACTGACGAAAAATCCATCTGGTCAAAGTCAAAGTCAAAGTCAAAAATCATTTATTCAATTCAGGACAAAATTGCCACTTATGAACGTCAATAACAACATTATAGGCCCCTAGGGGGCCAGAACATGTCTCCTTATTTTTTGGGCCCTACTAGCGCTTCGAGACAAGACACAGACAATCTGGCAAGTGCTGAGAAGAAACGCCGGAACAAACTCAGTCACCACTAGCTGCCACACAAAAAATATAAATCAAAATAAACAGGTAGGTTCATCAGTTTAGTGCAGGCTGGACTGACCATACATTCTTGTCATCAAGATAGTCTTGAATTTTATAATACCCCTTAGACATCAGTGTAGTTTTGACATGTGACTTAAATTTATTAATAGGAAGTTTGGTAACATTGTGAGGTATATTATTGAAAAATTTAATACAATTTCCCAAGAATGAATTACTTGTTTTGGCCAATCTAAAGTTTGGGACTACAAGTTTGTTTTTGTTTCTGGTGTTATATGAATGAATATCACTTTTCTTTATAAAAAGATCTAAATTTTTGCGTACGTACATGATATTATTAAATATGTATTGAGAGGCCACAGTGAGTATGTTAATTTCTTTAAAGAAATCTCTCAGGGATTCACGCGGACTAAGTTTGTATATAGCACGAATAGCTCTTTTCTGTAAAATAAAGATGGTATCGATGTCCGCAGCAGAACCCCACAAGAGAAGACCATAAGACATAATACTATGAAAGTAACTGAAATACACCAGCCTTGCCGTTACAACGTCAGTTAGATGTCTAATTTTTCTAACCGCAAAGGCAGCTGAAGCAAGTCTCCCAGCCAGAGTGTCAACATGTGGTCCCCATTGCAACTTCGAATCCAATGTAATGCCCAGAAAAACAGTGGAGTTTGATAGATCAAGTTTTTCACCATTTTGTAAAATTACTGTGTTAGCTTGTTTCACGTTAGGCATAGTAAATTTAATACATTTGGTTTTTTTTGTATTAAGAAGTAAGTTGTTACTTGTGAACCAATTTAATACCTTAGAGAGAGCTCCGCTTACATCGTCAAATACCTCTTCGCCTCTTTTTAATTTGAAGATTAAAGAAGTATCATCAGCAAACAGAACTATCTCACAGGAGTCTTTAGAATAATTAGAATAATAATAATCTGGTTCAGTGGGCCAGAGTTCCTCCGAAAACCGCCAGAAGAATGGCCCTGTGAAGAAAGTTCTGACGCGTCCGACGCAGCCGCCAGTGAACTACGAGCTAATCCTGTGCACGTCGCTACAGAAGCTGCAAAACCAATAATCGACGTCACAAGGTTTACAACATGGCCACGTGCCGTACGCACCACAGCACGAATACTGGGATGGGCTCGAGCGATAAAGACCAAAACCGGCCCACGAGTCACAGGCCAGTTAGTCGATGAGGCTGAGATATGCCTACTAAGAAAATCGCAAGAGGCAACCTTCGCGACGGAACTGCAGAAGATACGAAAAGGAGAAATGATATCACCGAAAAGCAACTTGAAGCATCTCGACCCGATGATTACCGAGGATGGTCTGCTACGCGTACGGGGAAGACTGGTGACCGCAGATTTACCGTTTGAAGAACGGCATCCCATCATATTGGACGGCAGAGATCCGACCACCGAGCTACTGGTGCGACACTTTCACCAACGTGCCTTTCACGCCAGCACCGAAACCGTTGTAAATCTGCTACGTGAAAAATATTGGATCATCAAGTTACGACCAACGGTGAAACGAATAGCGCAAAAATGTCAACTTTGCCGCGTACGGAAGGCTCAACCTAAGCCACCGAAGATGGGAGACTTACCGCTGGCAAGGATGACTCACCACAGACGTGCCTTCAGTCACTGTGGTATAGATTACTTCGGACCCATGGAAGTAACAATTGGAAGACGCAGAGAAAAACGTTGGGGCGTAGTCTTGACCTGCCTAACAACTCGAGCTATACACCTAGAGCTCGCAGCTTCTCTCAGCGCCGATTCCGCGATATTAGCCCTACGACGGTTTATCGCCCGACGTGGACAGCCCGAAGTTATATATAGCGACCGTGGAACAAACTTCGTGGGTGCGAACCGTGAGTTACAAAACGCGCTAAGAGAAATGGATTTTCATAAATTTGAAGATGAAGCTGTTACCAGAGGGATAAAATGGAACTTCATCTCACCCGCCTCGCCACACATGGGCGGATGCTGGGAACGTCTTGTAAGATCAACCAAGACAGCGTTGAGATATACTCTAAAAGAACGTGCTCCAAGAGAAGAAATTCTTCAGACGCTGCTAGCAGACATTGAAGCAACGATAAATAGTCGTCCGCTAACACATGTTGCTATTGATCCCAGAGATCCAGTCGCGCTGACACCCAATCATTTGCTTCTCGGAACCGCGTCAAATACCACGCGGCTGGGATCGTTCTCCGATAAGGATTTATGCACCAAGAAGCAATGGCGCATAGTTCAAGCTCTAGCAGATGTATTTTGGCGAAGATGGATCAAGGAATATCTTCCCACGCTGCAGACGAGACAAAAGTGGACAGAAGCAGTCACGCCATTAAAACCTGGAGACGTGGTCGTCATTTTCGACAACACCTTACCTCGCAATGTTTGGCCGAAGGGTGTCATCGAGCGCGTATATCCAGGAGCAGATGGACAAGTGAGGATTGCAGATGTGAGGACTTCGCATGGGATTTTGCGACGTCCGGCGACGAAGATCGCAGTTCTGCCTACGAAAGTCGATAATTCGGACTAAGGTCCTCACGGGGGTGGAATGTAGACGGCAGAATTCGTCTATAATGATTTTGTGATTTGCTCATATATTAATAATGTTTAAGTATGTTTTAGTAACTTACCATTGTATGTTTGTAATAATTGCTATGTAAGAGTGAGACATAATAATGTGTAAAAGAGATAGCACTGTACAAAGTTACTCGCTTGTGATTGGTCGGAATGAGAACCGGCCATATTCACTAAGTCCACTGTGTTTTTTAGTATATAAGTAGGGACAATTCAATGAATAAAGTTAGTTTTTGTTTTACTCCGATCCAGTCTTTTACTTCATAAATAGTCAACCCTTGCGCCCTAAATCTACATAATAGCTTATACGTCAAAGATGCTATGATAAAAGTTTTAATAATAAAAATCACCCCTAAGGGTAGGAAAATAGGGGATGAAATCGGTGTTCAGCAGTTAGATTAGGATTTATCACTAAAACTAGATGAAATAAGTAAATTTTATAAATAAAAAAAAAACCGACTTCAAAACACTAAAATGCTAAACATAATCCTAACACTTAAGTACCTAATCAGTTACTTTTGGAGTCGGTGCAAACAAAAACATTGAATCTCTCATCGACTGGCACCGACTCCAAAAGTATCTGATTATGTTAGGATTATGTTTAGCATTTTAGTGTTTTGAAGTCGGTTTTATTTTTTTTAAATAAAATTTTCTTATGTAAATACTGTTTCAAAAAACTTGCCCGCTTATTTTCTTCTTAAATCGAAATCATCATCTTGAACCCTTAGGTATTGTAGTCTTTAGTCGTTGTAATATTTATTTATGTATGTATTTTGCCTATGTAATTAATCTATGTAATCTATGTATGATGGTATTTAGTTCATGTACTATTGTTTTATACTATAATGTAATAATATTGCACGCCAATCCTTTGGCTAAATGTGTGAAACTAAATACTATTTATCTGCAACCTTAACCACATTTACAGCAATAAAGTAATATTCTATTCTATTCCATTCAATTCTAATGTAGTTCATGTTTTTAAAAAAATATTTCATACGAAAGTATTTTTTTTAGATTTGTATCTCCTTCATCGCACCGTCCACAAAACATAGCCTAATGGTCGACTGGTAGATAATGCTTTATGGCGTAAAATCCACTTTATGTGTGATTTTTTTTTAATTTATGCAGTAAAGTTTAATAAATAAATTAACAAAAGTAACATTCAGTTTTTGGATTGCATCTCCTCCGGGTTCGATTCGCGCAAGAGGCAAGTATTTATGTGGTGTGATAAGCATAATTACCTATCTGTTATCTAGTTGCCATAGTAAAAAGTGTGCTTGATTTGGTGTTAGTGAAATTGGTGTGGTTGTTAAAAAAATCTATGTATTTGTATAGAGCTGAGGTAGGATGAGAACTGACGTCCGACAAAGAGGTTCTAGAACTGAGGCTAATGTACTAGCAAGCGCAGCGTAGGACGTCCACTCACGATCTGGTAGTCTGGCCAATCTGGAAGTCATTGGGGAAGGCCTATTTTCAGCAGTGGACATCCTATGGCTGAAACGATGATTATGATGATGAGCCAGGATTTAGTATTTAAATGAGGTAGCATTAAGTAGGAATATACTTAAAAATTTCTTATCATCAACTTCAGTTTTGTAGTTGTTGTCTAACACTAAAAACTTATCTCATATCCCATTCATAGAAACTTTAAAAAAATGTACTTCAGCAATGCTTAACTTAAAGTACCTGCTGATTTGACACTTTCTGCTAAATGTTAACAGCGCTATTAAGAAGTTAGACAAAATATTGCAGTAATTACAACAGATGTTTTCGTTTTTATGAATAGATAGACACACGCACTTTGTTACACAAAAAAAAACATTAAAGGTTGTTACAAACAAGACGCAGTTATGTACAATAGGCGGTCTTATGGATCAGGGGTAGATTTCTGTAACTTAAACGGGTTGAAATAAAAAACTCAATGTTCAAAATCTCTACATACTATTCATTATTCGTATGCACCTTCAATATCATTTATCATAAGGTCAGCAACCTTCATTAATCAAATCCTCCAGAAAACAAAAGCTATTCGCCGCAATAGTATAATGCACTGTTTACACTGTACGCAACGTCATCCGCACCTCATCAAAATATCACGTTACGAATCACAGCTTCATTCCGGGCCCCAATTATCCGCGCTCATTTTCCGACTCATTCCCCGGTGTAATGATCACGTGGTGATTTTGACAGTTGCCCTGTCTCTGCCATTCGCTAAGGTAAGGCTGTGGCACAGTAAGTGGAGCACTCTTAATATAAGATGCATTTTTCTGTAATCGAAACGAGACGAAATATACATTACATTGTCATTTATTCAGTCTCATACGACCCCTCGGGGTTTCGCGGGTTAATATAAATATGCATCTACATACATGTAAACTAAAAAAGAGAATGAGAATTCAAACTAGGGTTCGGTTACGCAATGAAAGAAATACATATTAAATGATGATTAAATAAAAAAGTTCAGACTAAATTTTTTTTTCTGACAAAGTAATAAGTGAACCTGCAATATTCTAGAATACTTTACCAACTATTGATTTTAATAAGTAATCATTGTTATACACAGCCACTATTCTATTTATTAGTATTCTAAGAGTAATAATATTAAATGACTATGATAAGTACAGTTTACCATAATGATGACATACAAGTTAAAAAGCTCTATGCCACTATTATAATAATTATACAATTATTAACAAGGCATAATGAACGGACGCCCGGTCGGTATACCCCGAGCCTTAACCAAAACGGTTGGTACCTACGATGCAAATGTCAGTTGTTAGCATGCATTGCGCGAAGTCGGCCGTCTAATTAGGTCCTTGTCAAGGACCGGGTGTCACAGGCCTATGAAAATTTGAGATTCAATGCTTATGATGATAACCATCCTCAGAAATAGGGTTAGAATTATGTGAATGGTCTGTTAGATTGGCGGCAAAGATATGAAATGCTAATGCGCATTAAACCTTCTTGATAATAATGAGAGGATTACATTTTTATGCGTTACTATGCTAGCTATGTTTGGGTTATAATGACAGTTATACAGAAACAGGGTTAGGTAAGTTTTCATTTCAAGTTGAAGGAATTTAGTACCTTGTCAAGGCATTATTTATTAATCTATTTATTATTTCGACAGTTAATTCACATTGATATCAATTATCACACATGTTTGTTTCTGTGCTGTGGAGTTAAATACGATAATGGACCAGCTTTAAGGGTATTGGGATACCCTATAAACTTTTCCCACCAAAACCATCTTTTATTAAAATGCCATCGTCCTAAGACAAGCTTTTGTCATTGAGTTTTTATTCAACTTAATTCAATCGAAAAACGGGTCAAGTGCGTGTCGGGCTAATGTACTGATATAAATATTGATATAAATAAATAAATATAAATATTGGAGAACATCATATACATTGCTCTGATCCTATGGTAAGTTATAGCCAAAGCACTTGTCTTACAGAAATCAGAAACAACGACGGTACCACAACACCTAGACCCGAAACAATATATATAATATAGTAAAGTTATATTTCTACATTGACCAACCGGGAATCGAACCCCGGACCTCAGAGATAGCGACACCAAGTCCGGTATTATCGTCTCTCGGCTACGGAGGTCATTGATGATGTTGATATCGTGATGGTTCACTGTGATTATTTAACTAATTCAATCCGAGTCTTTAGCGTAAGCGAAGCTCACACCTGGCCAGTTTTTATCACTTGTTAGTTTTTAGATTAAAGTAAACCTATATTAAAGGTAAAGAGGCGACTAATTCCTGTAGCACGAGACGGGCAGCAGCGTCTGCGTGCGAAATCTTATAAAAAATGCGCTCGCCAACCCGCCTGCCAAGCGTGGCGAGTATTGGTTCATTGGAAATGATGATGAAACCTATATTATTTAAATGTTACATAGAGGTAGGTAGGAGAGGCGTACGGATCGACGGACGAACAGACGGCAACATTTAGATAGGTACGCAACCCTGAAAACTAAACATAATGAATAGTGGTGTTAATATATCTGTCTCTCTCTAAACCGTCACAAAACTAATTTCAACTTTTTACTGGATGCAGAATAAAATACGAATACACAATATTATACCAGTTTAGAATTTATTGAAGTGGCAGTTAGGGGACGTAGTTAAATTAGTTCTTCAGGCTTCTGAAATCGACGGAGCAAGTTCTCCCCCCTTCCCCCAACTCCCTATTCACTGGGAAACGGGCATACATTAAAAGTTTACCGGGAAAATATCAACATACTTATTCCCAGACAGTCTAAAAGGGCCGATGCATTCCATATTATCAAAACAAGTGGAATTCATTCTTGAAAGTATAAGGAGTTTTCTAAACACATTTTGAGGTCAATAATTTGACATTGGAATATATTATAGTTAGGCACTTAACTGCCCTTAACTAACCGTAGGGGGATTTGTTTACTTACTCTAATACAAAAAGAGTAAACAAAGGGAAATAAAAATTGAGAACTAAAAAATATAACAAAGAGTACAGAGATAAAGGTTTATAAGTTAGTTTTATTGATTGGATAAACAAAAAATTTGGTACGTAGGATAATGAAATTTCTAAAATATGAAACGATTATTCAATTTAACATCGTTAAAACTTTTTGAACCCTATTTCAACCCCATTAATCTAACGTCGATAGTGTAATATACCTTTATTAGCACCAACGAGATGGAGAGCACTTTCGCATATTCCAACTATTCCACCCACAATAATTGACTTTCGACTCCACCCTGTTGTTATAAGAGGCAATAGCTAATCTACATTTGCAAATACATAATAGCAATACGCAGTAAACCCGCCGTCATATCCTGACCTCAGCGAATTCACTAACTTTGTAATTCTTTGCGAACTACGGGGGTTCAACCTAAACCGGATAAGTTGAGAGTATAGCATTTTCATCTGTCAGTATAGTAATCAAGTTACGAGAAATGAAGGGTCCCGTATCTAGAACAGGTAATTAGTTTACATACCAATTGCTTTTCTCATTGTTCCTATAAATGAAACGGGAATTAACGTCGTTGAAGCAATTAACTTGTGATAATGTTTGGCCTACATGACGTTCATATGGAAATTGTGAATCCAACTGTAAGGTAGAAAATTCGTAAAAAGGTGGACAAAGAATAGTCGGTTCACTCTGCGCTATTGTGCACCCACTGGTTAAAATATTTCTTTGAACAGAACAGAACAGCACAGTAGTAAGGACAGCGCACAAATGGTGCTAATTGGCCGTAGCAAATTTGCAGCATTCAAATGTTTTGACTTTAGATGCAGTAGAGATAGAGCAAAATTAGTTACTTAGGTATAATTTTCATTTTTGCTGTCGGATAAAAAAACCTATTTACATATTTTGATGATCGTCTAGTCTAGTGGTGTGCGATACGGATTACGAAGCCTGCGTAGTTGCTAGTAGTGCTAGTTTGAATCCAACAGGGGCCAAATATTTTGGTAGTGATGTGCCGTTGATGTGTAAATGTGTTTAAAAAATGCTACCTATGTCTATCCATTATAATCCATTAAAACACTCGTATTATACCTATATCTACGACTACCTGGTGTTGTGGTTCACACTCCGGACTACAAAGCTTGTAGTTGCAGCTGCGGGTTCGAGCAGCGTTCGTGCCTCGCAAGGGGCAAATGTTTGTACCTAAGTCATGGATATTTATAAACGTATTTAAGTATTTTTATCTGTTATCTAGTCAACATGACACATGGCTCGGAAAAAATAAATTAAAATTAATTTAACTTATTTAGTCGACTTAGTATTATACTTAGACTCAGGTGCTTAATTTGGGGCTAGATAATTTAAAGTATTTTATTTGATTACATAACGAAACACGATGCTTAGGAAACAAAGAAGACAAGGTATACACATAATAATTTAGGAAGGAATTTCCCACCCTAAATTTTGCACCCGATATAAACCACTGTCCAATTTGGGCGCACGCATAAACGCAAAATGGCTATCCATTGTGGGGTTCTTCAGCCAATTATTATAATTAACTGTAAGAGGAAGTGACCTCTCGGGTTTAGGAAACTTCATAAGCCGACCCATTGGGCGAGATTGATTGTTACAAGACAACTAACTTAGCGCAATATGGCTACGGAAACTTTGCATGCAGGCTTCAGTAGATATTTATGTTATTAAATTGGAGTTTGCTAGCATCTATGTAGGCGATTAAGTTCTGTGTACAGCGGTAAATGTATGTGCAGAATAGCAACGAGCCGTGTTTAAGCTTATCGCAAACGAGAATATGAATATTAATGATGTTATAAATTGGGAAAATAACTAAGATGAAAATAAATAAGCGATAAAAAGTTGCACATATCGAATACGTGAAATATAAATATTTTGAAACAACATTTTACATTATCTTTTGGTTTACACTTTATTGTGACAACCTGTCGTCCTAGAAAACACTTATTGTCGTAGTGACGCGAGTGAAAGCAACTCTGCCTGTCTGTCTGTTACTCTTTTACGCCTAAAATACTAAACGGATTTTTATGAATTTTTGTCCAGAGATAGACTAGAGTTTGGGAATGGTCATAGGTTCCTTTTTTTGTGAAAGCTAAACCGATTCTGATGAAATTTTGTAAGGAAAAAGCAGTCTACTATTACTACCTATTACCACATCCTAAGCGACTAAAATGAGCGAAGCCGCGGACACAGCTAGTTTTAATGTATTGTTTTTGTTAAATTTTACAATAATTAATACCTTTTTATTTACCCTTTAAAATAAACTATGAACGGCGTCAGCCTCTCTGTTCTATAACCTTATTGTTGTGCTCAACAGGGTCTATAATGATCTGTTTCTAACAATGTACCTATTTCTAACACTTAAGTAACATTATAGAACGCAATAAATATATTGAATTGAATTGAATTGACCCTAGCACTTAGGGTACAACACTGTGCTCATCAAATATTCAAATCAGGTTTTAAATAACCTATTTCAACATAATAATATGATTTAGCTTTAACATGTCTGAAATTTTATTGTAGGAATTTGTCAAGTAAGAATCTTAGAACAAATATAAATAATTTATACTAAATGTCCAAGTCAATAAAGCTTTCCACAATACAATCTATAAACTACTTTTGCAGACGTACATAAAAATACAAGAACTGCTTACATTGTTATATTTGATTGGCACGAGTCCTTTTGCTCTCTCTGGAATTGAGAAAGATACAGTAATCTCACTATCCTAGTGTGTATAGGAGTGATTACCTACTATGAGACCTTTGTAACCCTTTGACATAGAAACTCCACCGTCAGATTATAACTAAACATCAAGAGTAATTTGAATATACAAGTGTTTTCGTGATGGTTTTCCCCCATCTTTAAAACATAACCATTGATTTTTTTAAATATTAAAATTCTGCCTAAGCGCATGATACGCATAGATATGCACGTACATGGTACACTGTTTATGGCCAAACGACTGGCCTTTTTAGAAAATGATTTTGTTGTTCACTTGTCTTGTTGCATTCTTTTATTTGCAATTTTCATAGGTAGTCAAGCGAACGTAAGTTTTAAAAAACGAATGTGGTAATGTATCAAACTCAGTGGTGCTTGATCGTTTTCAGGTCAGGAATCCTGACTCAGGATCCGGTGTCTGTAAATGTAAACTGCTTGTATTTTTTTACCAACTTGCATTTTAAAGAAATGCAAACACAATTTAAAATATAGAATCCGAATCAGTAAAACCAAATCCTACTGTTTATATTTTTAAATTTTCTGTTCTTGCTCTCTCATTTGAAACGAAGCAATAAAATACGTGTAAATACGAAATAATAAAATGCTAACAGAGAATTAGTCGTTCAAACCGTAACTCAGTGGTCGGAGCGAACTTCGAGAGCAAAACTCAAAGTCATTATTTCTCTGTGTTCCAGACGAGCAAATATTTGCAAGATGAAGTTGCCTCATTATAGTTTTTATTTTCTGGTTTCAGGGATCTGTAGTGAAGTGGCTAAGTGGCACTTAATAGTTCAGATTGGTTTATTATTCTAAATTCAAACTCCTTTCACGTCACTCAGCGAGCTATAGAAAGGTCGATGCTTGGAATTTCGGTAAGAGATAAAATCCGAAACGAGGTTATCCGGCGGAAGACAAAAGCAATGGACATAGTTCTAAGATGTAGCGAAGTGGCAATGGAGTAAACGCATTTGCCAAGTGCGCCGCGATGGACCGCCGTCCTTAGGAAGACAGTGGCTGGACTAAAAAACCGGGAGATCGTGCTCAATCTTTGGGGAAGGTTTATGTCCAGTAGTGGACTGCAATAGGCTGAGATGATGATGATGATAATGAAACTCCTTTGCCAGTGTCACAACAGACCCCTTTTAAATTGTAGGGCTATGATAGCAGTAGTCGTGACCCTACTTGAAAGTTCGAAATGTTTACGAAAAAGATTCATCTCAGATTCTCGACGAATTTTGTGATAGAGTTGTAAAAACGATTTTGTTAAGTTTTGGTCAAAAGCGAGTAGGTCCTTTGGTTTAAAAAAAATATCCTTTTGAACTTTACTTACTAGCTTCTAACCGCAACAGCGCGGAGTAGACTTTAGAATTAGGCTAAAGAAAATTCAATATTTATCTATCCCCAAGGAAAACCCAATATCTATATAAAAGTGTGAGCCAAATTTCAGCTGAATCCGTTCAGCCGGTAAAGCGTGATTAAGAAACAAACATTCAACCATACAAACTTTTACATTTACAATATAAGGAAGATTTATTTATTGTATAAAACGAATAAGTAAAATACGTAAGATTAACAAACTTTTCAAAATTGTTGGTGGCATACTGGCTTCGTAATATTCAAATGAGCTACATACTTAAATAAAAGTAGATAGTCTACTTTCACACATCTCCAAGGTATTAATTTCATGATATGTGGTCAGTTTGTTTTAAAGAACGAAGTTTTTGACTGGAGGAACCATATCTTCAGAAATGGGTTCGTGCTTGCCGTATTTTTATTCCCCGTTTTATTATGTCGGAATGTGATTGAGTCTAAACAAGAGGAATGAATGCCGAGCAAGCGAACTCGCGCAACTATAAAACGCTCGCCTATCAATGGACCCGTGGAAAACTTAGGATCGGTCTAGGGATGAGGGTATGCGATATTTTTGGTAATCAAGAACACAGGGATTTTGTTTCTAAATAGCTATTGTTTGGCTTTTAGGACTTCTCTAGCTACACTGTTTGAGAGATAGTGAGAGGTAGCGAGAGGTAGCGAGAGGTAGCGAGAGGTAGCGAGAGGTAGCGAGAATGCGCGTGATCGAGGTGGCAGAGCAGAGTGAGAAGCCTCAATAAATAAAATAAATAGATACAACACACCAATTATTAAAATTTATTTGAACACCACACCAACCATCTAGCCCAAAATTAAGCAACTAAGCAGAGCTTGAACTATGGCGATTGGATAACGAATAATAACATCCATGATTCAAGAACAAATATCCGTGCTCATCACACATCATCCCTTACGGGATTCGAGCCCGCAACCGCCTGGCATTGTAGTCCAGAGCGCGAACCACTACACCAACACGTTCGTCAAATTGATATGGTCTCGAAGTAAGGAATTAACATCTTTGTTTTACAGAGTAGTTCCGGACAATAAATTTATGCATCTCCCAGAGATACATAACAAAAGTTCGCTTTTAAATCGACCTGAACCAGGAATAAACGAAACCGAACCCTTTTCGTTTTAACCGAATCACTCACAGCGCCCACTACGACAATCAGATTGACAAAAGGCTATGTTTGTTTTAGTAGCGGGCTTCATTGGGCCGTGTCCACGTGTCCATCGCTAAAAACACTACCAAGTGACAATCCCCAATATATTATATAGTATTTATTATTGTGTATATTGGTATGTATGTGTATCTATTTTATTTGTCTTATATATATGTCGGAAACATTATACTCCGCCACTGACTACATTATCTGCATTGCCTCAAGGTTGACTGGTAAATAATGTTATATACCATTAAGTCCGCCAATTAAACTTACCTGTGCCATAAAGTTTAATTAAATAAATAAATAAAAACCCACTAGTGATGGCGCTGTCTGGAACGGGACTATAAAGTAGGCAGGGTAATGGGCCCAGTGTGAGTTTTTTAAAGCAAACAATCAATACGAAAAGTAAACGTGTCTTCGGGGTCACGCTGCCTAGCGGTGCATCAACGAAATCCTACTTTGCAACACAAATCCGCGTTTAGCTACTCACCAGAAACTATAGAGTAAAACAACCACAAGGGTCCATTTTGGTGGGTCCAATCTGGAAAAGACCGTTCCAGGCGAGGATATAAAAAAAAAAATTGGTGAGTAGGTACAGACAACGGCAGGACAACCTACCCAAAAAGTTAAAGGTCATTGAATTGATTTTCAATTTTATGTCCAACACGTAGAGATCAATATCAATTGAGAGAATGGTCTAGATTCTTAAAAAATCTAATTGATCCGTCACTTAGATTAACAGAAAATATTGGATACGTATTTTTTCTTTTCTCAATCAAACAAAAATGATGAAGATATAGCTCTTTAAAGTTCCGCGTAACGTCACGCCTTGCGATAATTTTTAGCAAGGCGTGACGTCACGTGCTCACTTTGATGCGTTTTATCTTTGTCATTTTGATTGACAAAAGACAAAATATGGGTCCAATATTTTTTGGTAATCTAACTGACGGACTAAATAGAATAATCTTTTTTTGACCCAGGAAACTAGCCTATTTAACTTTTTATGTAAGGTTGACGTGCTGTTGTCTGTACTTTATACTTGAAATGTTCACTGTCTTTACATTATGTTTTTTTCCCAGACTTATCTTACTTGTTATTTAAAAGAATGTGTGAACCTTCACATCACTACGACGAGGCAAAAATCGCTCGCCGCGAACATTCGGTCTAGACGAGTTATTAAAAATTTATTTCCATAGAATTTCGGTAATGCATTCGCTATGTTTGATGCTAGTCGCGGCCGTCTGCGAGCGATCATGGGTTTTCATACTTTTAGTATTATGTTCCACCATCAGTTTTGTGAATACAAGATGTATGTTGAAAGGATACCATTATCAGCAGTACTTTCTCTCACTAATACAAAGTTGTTAAGTAGTGCCGTGTGGGGACGGCCTTAAAGAATACACTTCCACACCGTTAACAGGAGGCGTGTCGTAAGAGGCGACTAATTCCTGTAGCACGAGACGGGCAGCAGCGTCTGCGTGCGAAATCTTATAAAAAACTGTGCTCGCCGATCCGCCTGCCAAGCGTGGTAAATATTGGCAATCCCGCCCGAAGTCATTAGGGGAGGCCTATGTTCAGCAGTGGACGTCGTAAGGCTGAAAAGATGAAGAAGGAAATAACTACAGTACCAATAGTATTAAAGTAAATAGTACTATAGTATTAAAAATAATAGGCACAACGATGTACTAAAATAATATTACAACTTAAGCAATAACCAAGCGTCTTTAACATTGTTTTGTTTTCACAGTAGACTTACTTCCATAAGTTGTAATTATAAATTAATCCGAAAGTAAAATAGACTATAATAATTTGTGATTACGATTGTTTTGTTAACGCTTTGCCTTGTCTGCACATATTGATTTAGGTTTATTTTAGTAAGCCTCATAATTAACCCGAAATGTTTTGCTTACATTTTAAAAACAAGTTAATATTTTCTGTGAAGCAATAATTCTAGGCTGGAAATTGCTCCCTAAATCAAATGGGTTTCGACTATAGACAAAAAGTAATGAATCCATAACTCATCTTTATGTATCATTAATTGCTACGTTATTCACAGCAAATGCCAAAATAAGGTTTTGGAATTCATTGTGTACTGGAGTATAAATTTACTTGCATGGTTTTATGAGATAAGTTCAAGACTTTTATGTGACCTTTTGAGGTTATAATATTAAGATAGAATGACCGTTGATATTCTGTTTATCAAAGATCTGAAAATTATAAAATGCATCAATAGTAGAAATCTAAAAATCAAAAGGTAGGTAAGGTAGCTAAGAATAAGCTAGTCAGCAGCATCGCTAGTAATGAGTCGCTAGTCCTTTTTGCTCTAATACCTACACGAAGGATTTGATCAAGCAATGACTGCTGCTGCTATAGAGATCGCCAAGTTTTTCTTGGTGTCCTTAGACTTCATCAGTATCTAAATTGACACAAAAGAAATTACCTATAGCTTATTAAGACCAATTTTCATTGAATCCTATCTAAATAAGCATTAGCATGCTGACTGTAACTGTAACTAGATCGATGTTTTGGTATGAAATAGCACTCACTTATTCTCTTACACTTTCAGATATCATTGGGTGTGTAGCCATGGTCCAAAATTGACAAAGGAGGTCTGATGGCAATTTTTCTAAATGTATTATACCTGTTATATGTATTATTCTAAATGTATTAATATATTATATATACTGGACGTGTTGCCAACCTAACACGATGATTCTTCATGATCTGATCCTTGATGCAATGATCCTGCAGGACCAAAGTGATTGGGGAAAGAAAATAAGATGCTACAACTAACAAAGTGTACTGTATGAATATTTGCAAAAACAGTTTTATAGAAACTACAATCGACCACTTGATTGTATGCTGTTTGTTAGTAAGGATTACAAAGTGTTAAAAAGATAAACTGAGGTACGCTTTGTGTCTTTTTATATTTGAAAAATTCATCATATATCCTAAAGACATCCGTCGCGAAACTTCGTAAAGACAAAAACATTCTAAGAGTAACTTATTCAATAATCTCTTATCCGTTCTCGTGCGTTTTCTGCTTTGTTTTCCCGAGTTGTCTCCGAATCAAAGGGAATTCGATTTAACGGGTTCGTACGTCAACTCGCAACAAATAAACAAGGAATTTAGTTTCTTGAAAAAGTTGGGACTAACATATGCAGTGCAGGTTTGGGCCACGTCGCCCTAACGAACAGTGCACGTCGGCCGAATACTTGATGCTGTCATCCAAAGCTTTGTTTTTTGGTGCACTTGAGCTTTTCGTGTGGTTTACATAAGATAAAACTAAAGGAGAGAACTTACCGTCAACATACAATATCAAGTATATAGTGCTGAAAAATACATTGACTAACACACACATTACATTGACTTTACATTTTACTTAACTCACCTGAAGTAATTGATGATGTCTGTGTGAGTCTAGCTTTAAGGTGCCTTTTTTGCCTTTATATCCGGATCAAAGCAACATTTTTTAGCGGTAAAAATGGTGAATACTGCGGAGTATATGCAGGCAGGTGAGCTCAAGCAAAGCTCTACTACCGGTACTCTAGAAGGCTCTGGAGCCTTCTTCGTTATCCGGTAGGAAACACCTTGTGCAGGTGAGGTCGCATTGGTGTGAGCTTGAAATCCTTAACAACATAGGACATAACATTTGTAGTAAACTCATGAACATTATATTTTTTATAAAACATGAAAGGTCCTATTTTATATTAGTATTATTAAGTGGGTGGTACTACATGATTACTTCTGATACTCGTATACAACAACCTTCTTAATGGCATGTTTGTAATTTATGCGTCGTACTGACTAAATACTTATGTTGTGGGTATGTGAAATCCTTTTTTGGTTTCAGAGATTCGTTTACGTAATAAGAAATATTAGCTTTAAAATGCATTTTTATGTCATATGTCGTGCCCTCTGTCAGCTATATGATTGATTTAATTTAAAAAAAACACGACAGTAGTTAGTAGACAGGAAGTTAAAAGAAATGTATTACAGCTATGGCTTTAGTAACTTACCGTTAACTTATAAAATGTAGTCAAAGTTATTAATTACGTAAAACAAAATAACGCATAATATGAACGGCAACTAAGGAACTCTTATTGCGCGTGGCCCGATACGCACTTGGCCGTTTTTAGGGTTCCGTACCTCGAAAGGAAAAAAAGGAACCCTTATAGGATCACCTTTTCTCTCTTCTTTGTTCGTCCGTCTGTCTGTCTGTCAAGACCCTTTTTCTCAGAAACACGTGGAGGTATCAAGCTGAAATTTATACCAAATACTCAGGTCTACTGTCCCTTGGAGCTGTGAAAAAAATCAAACTTCTAAGCTATTGCAATCAAAAGATACAGCCGTTTATGCCGCAAATTTTCGACACTCGCAAGGGAATCAAAACCTACAGGGTACTTCCCTTGAACTCAGAATCTTGAAATTTGGTACAAAGCAACGTCTTAAAGCACACATAAATAAAAATTGCAAACACCGTAAATTTTTAGTTAGATCATATGATAAAAATATTTTAAATAATTTTAAACTTACTACCCCTTTCCTCATGAACGCGTAGAGGTATTAAATTGAAATTCATGATGGGTGAACTTTTACTTATAGGTATACCTACAGGTTAGTACGGAACCCTCGGTTAGCGAGACCGACTCGCACTTGGCCGGTTTTTTTAGATATATCTGTGTTGGTTCCATTGTAAATGTTGTTGTATTTAAGCAGTAGAATAATATCCTGAAATTAAGTTTACTAATAAAATAGGTTTCATACTGTTTGTTTAATTTTAACAAAACTTTATTAATAATCAATTGTTATTATAATTGCACCAATTATTTAGCCCCAAACTCAACAAAGCTTGTACTATGGCGACTAGATAACGGATAAACATATTTAGATGCATTTATAAACATCCATAACTAAGGTGCTCGTGCTTATCAAACAAACATTTGCCCTTAGCGGGATTGCAACCCGCAACCGCTGGCTTTGTGACTACGGAGCGCAAACTAAACCAGCTAGTCGTCAAAACACAAGAAAGGACACACGGAGAAACTTAAGTATTGTAGGTAAGTAGTAGTGGAAGTTGTTTTTTTAATGCGGATCGACATTTTGCTATCTAAGAGATTATTGTCTGGGCACAGTCTAGGGTTGTCAATTTGCTTTTAAAAAGATTGCAGCCAGTCTTGAGTGAATTGAAATAATTTGTGGTTAGGCATTTTTTATTATTTCTCCCAAACAATTTTCTAAATCTAAGTTTTTATTAGTTTTTTAAAACTCAGTTTTCTGAGCATAATAAAAGTTAAAGCTGCACTCAAAAAGCTGTGTGACTGATACTTAAAATTTAAGATTTATACAATACTAGCTGTCCTGGCGAACTTCGTACCGCCGCTTCATACTTTTTTAATCGTGAAATTTTCCGTGTTTTTATAGTTATTCTGCTATTCGAGACGGAGACAAATAAAAAAAATCATAAATCGTAAAAATCAGTCCAGCCGTTCTTGACTTATAAATGGTGTAGGTATATATAGATTAATAAGCTGGAGTATAACAAAAATGTGCATTTACAATACTTACCAGATACCTCAAAGAAGTGTTTTAACCGTTCCTAAATTATTCAAGTCTCTTTGTTCGTTTAAAAAATACGTTTCAGATCTCGTCATCAAACAAGTCACAATGAGACCGGTGGGAGGCGATCCTGGATTTGCATGCAATTATCATTTTTGATTCGCCTCTTCTTTTGTGTAAATACTCTAAAAGGTAACGCTGTAAATGACATAATGCGGCGAAAGATATGCTGAATTATTTATACGCTAATACGCTGCTCGCTCGTGGACGTATTTAAGGGTAGTGCAATCGTGGGACCCTCTTTATGGCCCCCAATAATCTGCCGATGAGTTTTTTCTGTGATCACAATAGCTGTTTTGAATTCGATTGTTGAAATTGGCATTAAAAAAAAAGGTTAAATTTATTACAACAATTGAAAAATGTAAAACTACTGGATAGTAGGTAGGTACGTATGATATAACGTCAAACGCCAGTCTACAGTGTAGAAAATATTAGAAGAATGGGGTCTAATACTACTAACTTCATTTACCATGAGCTCATGAGCATTTCCAAGAAATCGTCTTAACACTTTCAACCATATATTTGTATTAATGAACTTTATAATATCGACGTTAAGGTCATATTATATTAGTTGATTTTCTGTTAGGGTTTCTGCTCAAATACAACGACTTTATCTATATTGCACTCTCTAAAAAAGGAAAATAATACATTCCATAACCAATCGACAGTTCAGTGTCTTTTTGCGATTTCAATGTTGAGCGGTAGATTTGTTGGTCAACATGACGTATACCTATTCTGTACGTAGCCACGTAATCCGGCCCTGGCAATTCTAGCTAGAACGTCGCATCTACGTTAAATACGCTTCAATGGATATTACTTTTTGGCGCTTAAATAAATGATTACATTTGACTAAGAACAGGTTTTAATGAATTTTGAACAGCAAGTAATACGATTTCCTGTTTCGTTTTGTTGCTTGAACGACATGAAAGGGAATTCGTTAAGGGATTGTCAACGGTTTCATGTTTGAATAAGTGATGAAGAAAATATGGTTTGCGGTGAACAGATTTGCTAACATTCAAAATAATGTTGATTTGGTTAATCATTATTAAAGGAAAACATAGAACTTTCTAATATTCATTATTTTAATTCAAAAAAATGTTAAGAATTGTTTAAAAAATATTATCGTTAATAAAACTTAAACGAGATAAATTAGAAACCCATACCTTAGTTACATAGTAAGTAACTAAAACAAATCATTTAAAAACTAATCTCGTAGAAGTACATAAAATCTAAATCTGATTTCAAAATTCTCTAAGCTTGGATGTTTACTTCAGTATAGTGGCTGCTGAGATTTTCGGTTTTCTACTGAAATAAAATGTCGTTAGACGTCAACGTCGAAGTTCCACTCAAGAGTCATTGTTGCGTCGCAACATTGTGTTTGACATGAAAATTATTTGCTCGGAAATGTAGCGCGCCCCTGGTATCTACTTGAAATTGATTTTCGATGAAATGTGAGACTGCGCGTGATGGCTTAAAAATTCGCTAGCATTTTCTGTAAGACTACTTACTAAATTAAAAATATAAAATGTAGGGAGTGTAAATACTCAATTTTTTTTTTGGCATATCTATTAATGTTTTACTAAAATTATTAATAATTGAATTGCATTAATTTCTAAGAATATGCCCATTGAACATAAATTGATTGCCAACATTTTATAGTTTTATGTTTAAATCTGCTTTTCACGGTCTTTGAAGAAAGCACGGGCTAAGCCAAGTGCAGTTTTGCCCCTTATGAAACTGAAATAACTTCCTTGCAATAGTTTAGTTAGAAAAGTTGACAATTTAAGCATTTCTTAACTATTAGGAAACATTGATGTTCTAATATTGTAATACAAAAATATGTATTTAATTAGATGAAGAAATGCCTTAAATTTAAAACAATATTGACAGTGTGCGTCTACTAAGCATTATTTCGTTAAAAAATATATTAGGTAAGTACATAATAAACTGACTGACCTTTGACACAAGGTTGCATTATATTTACTTTTCAAATGCAAATAAAGTATGTGGGCAAAGTTGATTGCTCACAACAATAGTAATATAGTTTAAATCATTTTCAGTACCTAATAATAGGTAATAAGTGTCTAAAAAATATTCCGGTTATTTACAGAATGCAGCTATAAAAATAAAATGCAGACTTTCCGAAGCAGACTGTCGGGGCGGCGGAGCGGCGACGCAGAAAAACTTATTTTACGATTTCCTCTCCAGAACTATCGCTCCATCGAACTGTTGGTTCGTATGAAATCTATTATTTATTACTCTTGTTACTACTTTTTTACAGAATGACAATAAATTACTGCGACATTATCACCTTTGGGGGTGCTGGTCGTATATTTATCGAGTTTATTTATCGATAAGCGGAAAGTAACATTAAGGGATGATGATTTAGCTGCGACTTGCGAGTGTTTACGTCGGCCCGACTGTTCGATTTATGTTTGTTTGTGCGTATGTTAGTTAATATTAAATGCCAATAATTTGGCACACATTAGTCATATTTAGGCGCTATGACACATGACACTCTGAGCAACTTCAGTTAACACAACTGTCAACTTTTTTGAGCAGTTGCCGGCAGTAGGACTAAAACCAGCAATCAACTACTGCAGGGCACGGGCCTCAGCTCAACTATTGTTTGGTTTGGGCCACCACGCGGGCCCAGTGCGGATTGGTGGAGGGGCCAGTGACTTAACCTCACTGTCACATGTTATAAAGCCGCCCTAAGGCTAGACTAGGATACAAGTATCAAGCGATATTAGCTGGGACCAACTTTTAACGTGCCTTCTGAAGCGCTGAAATGTTTGTGATTAATGTTACTAAATATGGTTGGAATGGTCACCCATCCAATTAAAACCTCGGCGTAGGTGGCTTAACTTTGGAAATCACTACCAAAGCACTGCCGCCACTTAGCTACAGCTACAAGCACACCCAAATCGTCATAACTGGTCATATTATTGTCAGTTGCCAAGTTTAGGCAACTCACCAATTGCACCAACCGGAAATAGTTGCGATTGCAGTCACTCGTAACTAGAGTTGCTACAAGTAGGTTTGCGCAATTGTATGAAAATTTAAACAATAGCTAGTTTCCAGTTAACGATTGCCGCAACAGGAAACTAAAAGTTGCTCCGTGTGCATAGCGCTTTAGCACAGATCTAGCAACACAAAGTATAATTTTCTGTGTCTCTGTATGTGTGTGTGTGCATAGATATGCGATGAATATCCATTCCTTTTTGACTTAATTCTGAAGTCTACGCAGAGTCCAAAAGTCACAGGCAAGCTAGTAGACATTACTAACCAGTTAGGTATATGTCACCAGCTCGTCTCTTATCTTTCACTTGTAGCCTCCTCACTAAACCTAATGAGCCAGTATACTTATTCTTATACACTTTATTGACACTTTTATCAACAATAATATACTTACATTAATAATCATCTCGAGTTATAATTATCTACTGACGATGACCACCCGATTAGTAGTGGCACGGTAGTTCGCGTTTAACGCAAAGGGTCCTAGATGCGATTTACAGTTCAGGTCAATTCAGAAAACGATCTTTTCTTAATTGACTTGATTCTGAATGTGCTAGCCTAGGAGACAAAACTGGCAAAAACATATTGCATCCATGACACAATGAGAGTTGGTGCGTTGTCTGACGCATACCTAATTATTTATTTCATTCTATGTCATAAATATTTATTGAAAAACATCACACACCTAAACTGTTCTGATCTTAAGATACGTAAGTAGCTAAAGCATTTGTATTATAAAAATCAGAAACAAAAACGGTACCACAGCAACCAGACCCGAGAAAATATACATATAAAAGTTCGTATTTCTTTATTGACCCGACCGGGAAACGAACCCGGAATCTCAGAGATGGCGAAGCCAAGTCCGCCGTGCTGGCCTCTCGGCTACGGAAGTCGTTAATTTAGAAATTACCGATACAAAATCAGATGTGAAAGTAAAATCTGTTTTTCCTATAAGGCGTTTCTTATTTCTGGAATGGCACCCACACACAATGACACAAAACAGTTATATTATTAGTACTACAATTCATTAAGGTGACATTTTTAATTAATGATACTACCTATACTTTACTGTTCGTAATCTACGTTTTTAGCTCAGGCAGATTGGTTACAGACCCAACATATTTTAAATCAAGCGAGTAAAAAAAAAACAGCGTCTCGCAGGACTCCAAACCAAAATACGCTTCTAGCAGTCCTAATTTAAATATTTAATCAACACCAGCCTACCTCGCAGCCGATAAATTAACTGAATCGAGTACCGAACATTGTCCACGTAATTTATTCAATGGGAGATACAAAAAAACGTCCCTCGCATCAGGGATCGGGGGTTGCCCAGAAAGGTGTCAATTTTTGAAAGATTGTACCGCGTCATGAATATTATATGAACGACGAGTTAACCTTCCGCCACCCACGGATTGGTCTGTGAGACCGATGAGCAATGATGTTTAGGGTACTTAATTTTATGTAAGCCTGAGCTAGCTGTAGTATACAAAAAAATATTTTATTGAGATTAGTGTCTAGTTTCTTCGGTGGTGGAAGATATTTATTTAAATAAAAAGCGGACTGTATGATAAAAAAGAGTATATTTCAAGACAAATTATTACAGTGACCGCACACTTAGATGGTTATGAAGGGAGTGTTCGACCGAACATCAATGTTCGCTCGCGAACCTAACGTTGCTCGTTGTCTATCGCCGCCGTTCGCCGATCCTCGTTCACAAGCCCCTCCGTCTATATTATGTCCGTGCGTGGACAGATACGAGTAAGTATTGGTACACTAATTAAAAATTTACTGAATGTTTATTGCATTTAAATTAACCTTTGTCTAATGTGAAATATGTATTAATTTTATTCTATTAAGTATTTATATAAAATACCGATTAAGAAACTGTAAATGCTGTAATTTTCTATGATAAAATACATGCTATAAGGGAGAGTATTAGCGTCATAGATTTATTTAAAATTATTACATAGCATAGTTCTCCAAAAATAAAACAGATCAACTAGAAATTTCGGTCTGAAAGACCGTGCGCGTTTTATGTATTATTCCATTAGACTTGGGCAACGGAAGGTTAAGGGCGCAGCGATAATGTACGTCGTTGAAGCTGTCGTCCTATGTCATCGTGTGGATTGGTCCTTTGTTAAAAGTAACACGTACTATGTCAATGGGATATCGGGCGTGAAATTTTCTTACGGAAAGAGATTGACGCTGTTTGCATATGATTTTGGATGGAATAAAGACGTATGTTGGCTTATTCTCAATTTCTTTTACATCTTTTTCGTTTGCGTTTTTGTACACGGTAACAGGGTGTAATTTAATTGGGTTTTTGTACAATACGCTAAAGAAATATCGTACTTAAGCTCTTGCATGAGTACACTGTCTCGACCTGTGGATTAATATACATGGAACGCTATGGCTAAAATTGGATACTTTAATTCCATTTTGTTAAAAAAATGTGTTTAGACAAATATAATAGGATTTAAGGTGCTATCAAAAAAAAATGTAATAACTTTCTTAAAATAAAAATAAATTCATTCAATTTGAATCTAAGAACTATTTACAATTGTTAGTTCTGAAGCAAAAACAAACCAAATCATCATGAAATCCAGTTATCATATTCATAATAGCCTTGTGTTTCCAATAATATAGTTGAGTAAGCTATATGCTACGATCACGAAAGCTGCACTCTCGTAGCAACTACGAGGTGCTACGTAGCGCTCTACGGCTATTAATACGCAACACTTCTGTTGGGACCAGCGTTGCCAACCTTTGTTGCCAAAATTACGTCAAATTTAACCTAAAATTACCGTATAATTACCGTACACTCCATTAGAGTTTAATTTTGCAAACAAAAAAGAAAGAATATTTCTTTGCAGTTTTTAGGTAAAAGCAAACATGTTGTGGGTGATTTCTAGGGCTTACCATCAATTTGTTTAACCACTATTCAAAAATATTTTTATTAGCTCAGTTTAAAATAAGACTTAATATAATAGTTGACTCATATCAATATTAATTAAACAGATGATTATTTCATTTAGTATTTGGCTATACGAACCTAATTTTATTGATTTCAATACATAAAAGTCCAAGGCTGTAATAAAGTTTAAAAATGATTTTTTAAAATGTAATTTGAAAGGTCGAAAACGCTATCCGCCATGATCTCGACCCGACCGAGTGACGTTAGACAATTAGTACTTATACTAGTAAATATCATTCGCATGTTTCTCGTGGTCTTTTTCATAAACTACCTATTATCTTCCAAAATCTAATTAAAAAGTTGTTATTTATTTGTTTTATTGTTTAAATATTATGGACGTCGGATTTGTGAAAGCAAATAGCACAAACCTGGCGATAGTAGACATGGTTTGCTATCCTGTGCATTGGACCCAGATTTTTTGCTTTACCGAACTTGGGAACGTTAAAACTTCTATGTAAGTACAGTGCAATAAGTATTAAAATGTAATACGAGTACTTACAAGACCTAAAACATAGAATAGTTCGTAAGTAAGTATGTTTACAAGTGAGGTTACGTCATAGCACAGATCTTGGTGTTAAATGAAAATGATAACCCGTTGTGATAAGCAGAATTGGCTGCCGTGATCATGTGCGTCGAATTGAATGGAAAGAAAAGAAAAATTGTTTCTTATTACCGTACTTTTTGTATATTATTAGCTCAGAGTCTTAAAATTACTGTACATTTTTCACACTATAATTACTACCGTACGGAGCATGAAATTACCGTGAGAATACGGTAATTTCCGTACGGTTGGCAACCCTGGTTGGGACAGACAGTATTTAATTCCTAAATCTAGATAGTAGACTTTAAAAGTTGATATTACAGCTCGTGTTCAACAAAATAGTGATTCTACGTTTTATACTCGTATATTATTGATAATTACACAAATTATAAATTTAGGTTTGGTGGTCGCTTTCTGCAACTCATAATGAACAAAACGCTAATTTAAAATTATACACTGCAATTATAATCGTCATAAAGACGTTAACAGAAATCCTTCCCATGAACTTGAACAACACTTTATATATGGAAATCCAAAAAAAAATCGCTTCCTTATACTAAAACGCCGAACAGCTGACATCAGGTAGTGTAAAGAAGTTTTTTTTGAGATTTCGTTATTGGTCTCATACAAAGTATATGTATAAGTCATTAAGGGCCGATTCGACCAAACACAAAGCTATACCAGAATAACTATTACGGGTATAATTTTACACCTTGAATTTACCCTTGGATAACTTCGATTACGTTTTTCGAGCAATACACCATACTCGGTATTGTTATTCTGTAGTTCAAGAGTTGATAAACGAATCGATAAACCTACCAAAATCCATGTAATCCATTTCTTCTATGTTGACTTGAAATGCCACAACATTTTAATTTTGTAGGATAATAAAGTGTCAATGCTAGATGTTGACAATATGTAAGTTTCGAGGTGACAGGAGTGGATTTGACAAGTGACAACTTTGACATTTACTTATTCTCAGTTTAATTTATACACTGTCAAAATCGCCCGTTTTAATATTTTTCATAGATTAGTGGTTGGTAGAATAAAAAATCAGCTTACTCTAAGTCAAAAGTCAAAGTCAAAGTCAAAAATCATTTATTCAATTCAGGACAAAATTGCCACTTATGAACGTCAATAACAACATTATAGGCCCCTAGGGGGCCAGAACATGTCTCCTTATTTTTTGGGCCCTACTAGCGCTTCGAGACAAGACACAGACAATCTGGCAAGTGCTGAGAAGAAACGCAGGAACAAACTCAGTCACCACTAGCTGCCACACAAAAAATATAAATCAAAATAAACAGGTAGGTACATCAGTTTAGTGCAGGCTGGACTGACCATACATTCTTGTCATCAAGATAGTCTTGAATTTTATAATACCCCTTAGACATCAGTGTAGTTTTGACATGTGACTTAAATTTATTAATAGGAAGTTTGGTAACATTGTGAGGTATATTATTGAAAAATTTAATACAATTTCCCAAGAATGAATTACTTGTTTTGGCCAATCTAAAGTTTGGGACTACAAGTTTGTTTTTGTTTCTGGTGTTATATGAATGAATATCACTTTTCTTTATAAAAAGATCTAAATTTTTGCGTACGTACATGATATTATCAAATATGTATTGAGAGGCCACAGTGAGTATGTTAATTTCTTTAAAGAAATCTCTCAGGGATTCACGCGGACTAATTTTGTATATAGCACGAATAGCTCTTTTCTGTAAAATAAAGATGGTATCGATGTCCGCAGCAGAACCCCACAAGAGAAGACCATAAGACATAATACTATGAAAGTAACTGAAATACACCAGCCTTGCCGTTACAACGTCAGTTAGATGTCTAATTTTTCTAACCGCAAAGGCAGCTGAAGCAAGTCTCCCAGCCAGAGTGTCAACATGTGGTCCCCATTGCAACTTCGAATCCAATGTAATGCCCAGAAAAACAGTGGAGTTTGATAGATCAAGTTTTTCACCATTTAGTAAAATTACTGCGTTAGCTTGTTTCACGTTAGGCATAGTAAATTTAATACATTTGGTTTTTTTTGTATTAAGAAGTAAGTTGTTACTTGTGAACCAATTTAATACCTTAGAGAGAGCTCCGCTTACATCGTCAAATACCTCTTCGCCTCTTTTTAATTTGAAGATTAAAGAAGTATCATCAGCAAACAGAACTATCTAGATTAAGCAGTGGTATACTCTCAAGTTAAAACTTATACTAGCTTGGTCGAATCCGGTCTAAGACGGTTAAAAGTGCACGGTGCAAATTTGTGCTTACTCAAATTATTAAAAAAAAAAAACATGTGGGTTGACTATTACTTTAAGGAGAACCAAATAAATAGTCTTAATCATGAGTACCTTAATAATCTTGCTTAACCTAATAATCATGATCTTTCCCTGTATACAATTACCTACATTTAGGATATTAAAATCATTCCAAAGAGACCCCATTAGGAAAAGAGAGAAAACCGATCCACCAATCAAATTAAAACCAACCGAAATGTATATTAGGGGTGACTACATTAAAGATATTGGTCAACAAACGGGAATTTTTAGAGGTCTGACCTATGTACACATTACTTAGTAATAAAGCTTTAAAACAAATAGCGTTCCCTAGGGACCACCCGGCTCTGGAGTGGAGATCAAATACGGAACGGCTATTCAGGGTTGTCAATAGAAAGATAGAAACAAAAAAAAAAAAAATGATGTTTGTAAGTAATAAAGTAGTATCAATTTAAAAATAATGTAAAGGTATCGTATCGTTGTCAATGGTTAAGTTATGTATAAGCGGAAATATAAGGAAAAGCTATGCACCATATCGTATCAAAAAAAAAAAGTTACTTTGGAGTTAATTTTTTAAAGTATAATAAGACCCACTTTATTGTGTATACATTTTTTGACTCTACATGAAGAACCTTAAAGTGTTTTAAAGCAATATTTTAACAAGATAATTAGTGCGATTGTGAAACTATTTATTTATTTATTTACTATTTAAAAATATCAATGTATTGTATTTTTTTGACCGTCTGATTTTCGTCTTGTATTTGCCTGTGTGCTTAGTTTAGGGCTAGAAAATTAGTGAAAATATTTACAATTTAGGGCACAATATAGAAGCATTCTCTATAAAATACATTATTCATTTTGAATTATAAGGTTAAAATTGGCGTTCCAGAAACAAAAAAATTGATTCATTCAGACTCATGACAACGAACTGTCAGTAATAATCATGATACAACAATTTACTCTGACATCAAATAAATCTATGTGTCGTCACCCCTAGGTAAAGATGGTCCTGCGTCACTCCGGACCGCGTAACTCGAGTTGATTGTTTGTTCGGTGGACATGGATTTTTCCACTTGATTGTCTGATTTGATTTACTTTGCGCTACATCTTGAATCACCAACGGGATGGACCGAGACTAAAATAGTACCAGGTAAACACACTTTAATTCTGAACGAATGTTTGTTTTCAAACTTAAAATATAACAGTGCCTTGCCGAGGAAAGTTTATTGCAAATTGTATACATAACGTAAGATAAGGGGTCTAACCATAATACGCGCGTAAACAGTACATAAGTAGTGTTAAATCTATATATATAAATATAAATCTCTATTTCCCTTGGTCATCGCATCACGCGTGAACGGGTATAACAATTTCCCTAATCCTTTTTTTATTGTGTTAATTATTGTCAGGAGAAGGTTCTTTTGAAAGAAAAAAATAAGAAAGTTGAGCAGAGATTCCTTTATCAATAAACTAAAAACTACGCGAACGAAATCGCGGGCAACAGCTAGTTAGAAATAGAAAAACAAAATACGGTTGAAGTTTATTGTTGCAAGAACTCATGGTTAGCTTACTTAAATCAAAACCTATCCTATTGATTAAGAACTAACCAAAATTCATGCAATAGATTTAGAGCCAAAGAAAATCTATTGTTTTTTTTATATATCTATAAAAGAAAATAGACTTTTAGGGGTAAAATGGCACTACGTCTTCCGCAGGGGATCTGACAGCTGCTGTCAGCGAGACGAGCATCTCGAATCTGGTTGTGTCCACTTGTCATTAAGTTTTTGTCTCTCCCTCCTTGGGTTTAAGTACAGGTTTTGAAAATACGGGCTCTAAGAGTGAACATTCTATTAGCGACGTTTTAATCCGGAATAATTTGAAAATTTTATACATTTTGTTTTATCTATTTAAAACTTTATTGCACAAACTTAAAAGTGTGCAACAGGTGGACTTAATGCAAAGAGTTTTCTTTGCTAGCCAACTTTCGGGTCATGCAGAAAGCAATATATGGGTCAGGTAAAGGTCCAAAATAAATAGTAATAGGTACATTAATCTTAAAGACAAACAATAATATCACATTATAAAATGCACATTATATTTGAATAAAATATCAATACAATACACAAGATAAATAATAAGTACATAAACATACACACTGATAATAAAATATAATTTATTTGAGCAGTAGAAACTCCTTAAAGGTTTTGCGTCTATTCATTAACACCTTGTATAATTGATATAAATTTAGTCAGTCAAATAAGTTAAGTATAAATCAAATATAATATGCAATAACAGCAATGTTTTCCACTTGTTTCTGTTAAGGCGTAGTATTTGCTATCGAAGCATAATAAGACGGATAGAAGTTAGAACGAAAACAACATACCTACGGATTGAGTTGTGGTCTAATCATGAACTCTAAACACTGCTTAAGTGTTGTTACCAAAGCAGTGTTGTATTTACGTCGAATTTCATACTTAAAAAACAAAATAAGGTTGAAGTAATGCTGTTTTAGGAGCAAACTAAAGCGTAACGATAGGCTTCAGTTTGTATTATTTGCTTCTCGCTGGGGAAGGCAGTGTGTCCCCGGATTTAACGACGAGACAAAGTAACGACAAATGGTTGCAGATTGACGTCACATTTATTTCGCTGACATCCTCTATTATTGTGCAGATTTATTTGTTTCCGACACAATCGGGAAGCACTGTTATAATGGAGCTTTGACAGCTACTTTGATATCTTGCTGCCAACTAATGTTGGTATGAAAGAAAACGAATGTTATAGGAACTTAAGACAAAATAAAATTAAGTGGTCATAATAATATGTACTAACTGTAAAAGTGAAAAACTTTTACTAGTTTATTTATATTTTTTCAGAAAGTTAATTTAATTAAGTTATCATTCATCAAAAGTTTTGCATTATCATTACATAAGATTGTAAAAGTTCCTTACACGGTGTAACTGCATATTCTACCTAGCAGTCGTTTGTGTCTGAACGAAATAGGTATTCTACAATCGTTCGAAATTATCTCACATTCGACGAAAGTGCTGACGTGTCATTGCGATAAGCAGTTTGCGTAGAACTAATGAAAATGGAAAAGACAAGAAATGTCACCTGTGCGATAACTAAAAATAATTTAAAAAGTTGGAAAGGATTTAAAATTGAATGATAATTTAAAAAATGGCAAGACTTTCATTACAAAGTTCCAAGAATTACACGCTTCGTGATTGTTTAGTAATTTATTGGCTGGTACAAGTTTTTACGCTTAACTGGCCCCGCTCCTGATGAACTAAAACAGTTGTAAAATTATAGTATTATTCATCTTGTAATCCAGACAAGTACCTATGATCGGAGATTTTAATGGGATCACCTCGACCCAGATTTTAGGTTAAAATAATGTTTTTTTTCCGCGGTGGAAATGCTTTACGCTTACGTGCTGCCGAATGGATGGTAACAGATGTGGGACTCATTGTCGAGTGGCGGCGCTTCTGACCACCACTTGCAAAGTATAACTCAAACCTCCGCGTGTTTCATCAGGCTGCTATTAGCGGGACGACGAAGGATCGCTGTTCGCGTGCACTCCATCAACATAAGACTTGGCCTGAGAACATCACACTGGGAAAGCACATCTAGAGTTATTCATCTTTGTAAATCGCATGAGTCGCGTACGCGCTTCGGTAACGACTGTCGACTGGACCACGCTAACTCGATTACCAATGCGAGTCTCGAATCGTAATCAGGCGCCACTATTCTATCTACATTATTAGATGTCGCACTGCGTTTGCGCCGCTAAAAGGCCCGTAACTTGATTATGATGCTGAACATTGGAGATATAAGACGCTTTCTTTTAGCATTAGTCGGAAAGATTAATGTTCTATACACTCAGTGTTTTAGATGACTCACTTGTAATTGAGACCTGAGCTGTAAAAGTTTTGCCTGAAAAACATTAAACTAAGATTTATGAAACTCGCAGGATATAAGATTAAACAGCATAGTAATAACGTTGAGTTTGAGTAAAAAGAAAAGTAAGAAGATTGGGTGTTTTTTTTGGGTTCTGAAGCCAAAAGAAAAGGAAATCCTTGTCATTTCGTTCAGTCTGTCCACAGAACAGATCTCACAGGATTAGAAAGAAAAGTTATAGATATGGTTAAATTGTAATACTACTAGTTACCTATGATTAATCATGATTATAATTTGTTACTTTGATACTACATTTGTTTGTGTGTTTACAGTATCAACGGTAGCCGGTTTTTTTGGACTAGTTTCTACTCTATAAGCTAAAGAGGAATGAATAATCATGCTACGGGAGCACAAAAGGGGATTAAAATTATCCTTTGTCTTATTAACATCAAGGTGAACTAAATGTAACCACATGGTGAACAACTTTTGCAAATTTTCATGAAAATTTACTGACTTCCCATACAAAATTACCAAACAGCCGATTTAATTAGTATAGAAAGAAAAAAAAACGCATATTTTTAAAAGTCATAGACCAAAAGGGGTTCACTTGTATAGAATATGTGGTTACAAGGTAATCCTTGAGTTAAGGGACAACCTGTATGTGTGCAAAATATCTCATTCTATTCAGTCGTAAAAGAGTGAATGAGTAAGAAAGATCCAAATCTAAACATTCAAAGTTTCATTTAATTTTAGTAAGATTTAATCATTTTTTGAATGACTTGTTATTTCAATATTTACTAACTACGTTGAAACGGTATCGAAATATTTTAACAAAATAATAGTTACTGTTTTCCTGTTTGATGGACCGACGACCTTATGTAGATGGCTGGCAGTGGATTAATGAACTAGACTCGTGTTTTTTGGCGCTCTTTGAGAGAGGCTTAGGTGCAGCCTGCAATAGGCTTGACGTGATGACATGATGACTTGTTTCCTTAAATATTAATGCGTAAATCGCGGAATCCGGAAAGCACCGACAATCAAAGCTACAACTATTACACCCGAAACGGCTAATAAAAGTGTTATTAAAATAGTACAACGTCGATTAGCGCTGGAGTTGCAGCCAAAGTATCGCGGCGCCCTTAATGGCGTCTGCTTCGGTCCTATTATCTATTTACAACCAGCATTTTATTATTGGGGTTAAGATGGTACAGAACATAAAAGCGTACAGCCAGGGCGTGGCCCGGGCAGATCGGACGGTCGTTAGGGGATGTTTTTACGACCATCAAAAGATACTTTGTGAGATGGCATCCGGCAGTTTCGGATGTCGTAATCCACAGTATTCCGAATAGGCGATTATTTTGGATTAATTTGACAGGTGATCCTTTGAAGAATCGTTTGCAAATGAGGGTACGATCTGTATCACAGACCTCGGTATTCGACGGTTACAGTTCCGACGTTACGTTCATGTCTTCTAAAGGTAAATGCAAATAAATAAATATTTATATAGGACAAAATCACATACATCGCTGTGATCTTAAACTAAGCTAAAGCACTTGTGATACAGAAATCAGAAACAACGACGGTAACACAACACTCAGACCCGAGATAATATAGAAAAGTTCGTTTTCTAGTACATCAACCTGACCGGGAATCGAACTTGGGACCGCCGAGATGGCTACACCAAAAAGGCTGCTAAAGGTGACTGAGTTTGTTGCGCCATTCCTTCTTATCACCAGCCGATGTGTAGCCTTGACGATGATGACCTTTATCCATATCCGTACTTAAAATTATAAATGCGACTGCGCGGCTTTACCCGCGTGGAATACGGCATGTTTGACGGCAATCCCTTATTTTATTCCTTTAGGCTCCTCCTATTCGCCTATTTATATTATTATATAATCGCCTTTGTCCCTAAGGTACTAAATTTCATCAAAATCGGTTCAGTTTTCACGACAAAAATGATTCCATATACTTCTCCAAGGTTCAATCTATTGCTTTACCAAAAATCATCAAAGTTCGTTCAGCGGCTTAGGCGTTAAACGTAACAGACAGCCAGACAAAGTTACTTTCGCATTTATAATATCATTATGGATTTGTTTAAGACTGCACTAGTGTAAGGTGCTTATAGTAGTGGTGACAGCGCTTTAGCTGTGATTACCAAAGTGAAGCCACCTAGGCCGCGGTTGTGATTGGATGGGTGACTATTTCAACTATATTGGTGACACTTATCACAAGCATCTCCGTGCTTCGGAAGGCCCGTTAAAAGTTGGTCCCGGCTAATATAGCTCGATACTTCTTGTGAAGCCTAGTCAAAGGCCTTAAGCCGGCTTAATTACACCTGACAGAAAGGTTTAGTCGCTGGCCTTACCACACCCCTTCACCAATACTTTTGGTGTGAGAGACATGTTTAAGGTGGTAGACTGGCTCTCCCAAAGCTAACACTCGCCTATGGGAGTTCCGTACGACCGTTATTTCTTTGATTAAGTTTAAGACTCATAGCCCGATTTACACTTGATTCGCCAAGAAATGACCACTACGGCCACTCTATCAAGAGCGCATGACCATTGACAGCGTCAGACTGACCCTTCTTTCAGCGGTAGAAGCAGGGCCGTCTTAATATATCCGGGGGCCCTGGGACCCACAAGAATTCGAGGGCCCTATTGCAAAATAAAAATAAAATGCTGTTGGAATGAATGAATTCATGACTTCCAAAAATATTTTCGTCAAAAGTATTTTTTTTCATGTTTCCTTCTTTTTTCTAGGCTCTGACCCTCTTTTCTTTCTTTTTAGTTAACAGTGTTTCTTGGTTTACAAACATGTTTTAGTTCTTTGGGGCCCCCGTGAGACCGAGGGTCCTGGGCACAGGCCCCGTGTGCCCTTATGGTAAAGACGGAACTGGGTAGAAGTGTTGTGTAATAAGTGAGAACAAATCCATTCAGTACGTGCTCAAGTCCCAGCAGTGTTTAGCGTTAATGAACAACTGTTTCAGGCTTTGTACTGCAGTTGCTTTAAGCCCTCTCGCTTCAATTACGCTTTCGTTTTTAAGTAGCAACGAAACGACGGCATTTAAATGTGGCTGTTTCAAATCTACACAGCATTCTTTTTACTCGTAACTGTAGGGACTCAGGGCGCTAGAGCGCAAATGTTTTTCCTAAATGAACTCTTTTCAAGTAAGAAAAAGTCTATGCCCAGCAGTGGACTCGCACGAGCTGATGATGACAGCTGGTTATGACAGTTTCAAGACACAATTTTCCTTTATCTCTCTTGATGTAATTCAGGTAGGTAAGTTTGCTATCTGGAATTTAATATAATATTTTACATGCTATCACTTTCAACATATCAAACGTCATTAAGAAATTAATTTAGTTTCTCAAACATCTCGGGTCGTTAACACCCTGTATACGACATACGACGTTGCCAATAAAGTCTCGTTGAAAACATATTAAAAGCATCTTGATTATTCAAAAGGCGTTTTTAATTAAACAAGTCGACGAAGTTCCAGCGGGAGATAAAATTTTATAACCCTTTAATGCGATGTAAAAGTGTTTAACTGCTGGTTAACGCCGAATATTAGTGATTATAGAGACCGCAATATTTCACCGAAATTGTTTTATTGTTCCATTCCCTTAATAACATAGTTTCGATGTTTAATCTATGATTTCAATATCATTGACGTAAAATTAACATCAATATTATCTTAGTATATAAAAAACAGTATGTCTATAATACTGTACCTACGTCCTACTGCAGTTGATATCTGAATTTTTTAAAGGAACTGCATTGCAAAACATATGATAGTCAGACGAAATCACTTCGCAAAAGTGTAAAAAGAAAGTTAGGTTAATATTGTAAAATTTATTCGATATTTAGATTCGAGTTATTAGATTTCGATCAGGTACTTTGACGCTGACTGTACCATAGAAATAGTCCAATGAAATATTTAATTAATTTATTTGAGACGCTTAGTTTCATTCTTATTAATAAAATACGCAAAAAACTTAATTAAAATCATAAATAACTGACGAAAAACATTTATAATTAAATTCTCAAACGATTTTTCTATTTGCTAAGATCTAAAATTCAAATATCTAAAATGTATCTCTAAATATTTACTTAGGCATTACTTATTCCTTCGAAAGTGCTCGTTAAAAATAGATTTGCAAACCCACATAGAATTTAAAATACAGATTACGAGTTATCGTCACTATAAAATAAATAAATTGTAAAAGAATACTTTTTATGTCGCCTTCAAAAAGTTGAAAAACTTTTGCAGTAAAATCACTCGACTGGGTGCAGATAAAACATTAGAAGCATCGCGTTATAAACTGTGAAGTGGAGATATTGTATTATACAAAAAGTTTTTGTCAGCTTTTCTTTTTTAAAATGATTTATATCACCTACCTACAAGCTCAGCAGTAACAATAAATACCGTAATAATGTTGCGTCAAAACTATTTTGACGCAACATTATTACGGTATATACAGAAGGTTTGAAATATTCACCAATGTAGGCGGCGAGACATGTTTCGTGGATGATCATGATCAGAAATGAGCTTAATAATATGGTTTCTTAGTCTAAAGGTTGCAAATGCAATGATCGGATGACTTTGCTACACTAATCAAAATGATGGTCATGGTCGTACTCTATCTAGGCACAGTATGTAGAGCTAGATGAATGACGAAGATAGGATATGCCTATCATGGTATCATGTAACAGGGATTATTACTGATCATTTGGCTGGCGCTAAGTATTTAGTAAAAATATTTTTGAAATAAATAAATTGAATATGCTCAAATTACCTATCAAAAGCAAGCTGTAAACTCAACTAAGTTTTATCTGGACATTAAAGTAATGATATAAAGGTCATTCAAGCTTAATATACGCCTCGGTTTTGGCCATTAATGTCAGAGCAGTGCTAAGTGAAACTTGAAATATATGCGTTGTCTAGACGTGCTATTGTAAGAAAAAGAAATTAATTCCCATTCTATTGCAGGCCGAAAAGTACTCAACGGAAAATTTATAACCTCTATTGAATGATAGCGAAAAGCCAAAAATGAGAGAAGCGAAATTACCCAAAGCATTCAGGAAAAATGTTTACCTTGCTGAAATATTTTCTTGTTCAGTGATATGTTTACTGAGTGCTGTGCACTGTTTGGCTAGTGAAATGTGTGCTTAAAACTGTAATTAGTTCAAACAAATAGGGTAAAGAATTATTAACAATGTTTGTGGTGTGTGTTACGAAAATTCGAGCTCTTATTTATTCGAAAGTTAGTCAATTTTTGTCAAAGATCTTTATGTATGAAGTCTCAGTAATAAATTAAAAGAGTTTAGCAAGCCTACTCTTAATTATGAATAATTGACATGCTTGTTTAATTTTAATATGTTTGTCGTAATATTCTCAGTAAAGTGTTATGAGGCCTTAAGTTAACAAGACGGGAAATTGCACTCAATTCAAATCAATGTATTAACTGTGTTCTGAACTTGTAGAAACAAGTGATATAAATCTTACTAATAAAACTGGTTAAGTGCGTATCGATCCACGCGCGAGGTAGGGTTTCGTAGTTGCCCGATATAATACATATGTGGTATTTGCTACCTGTTTTACGTAATTAACAGTTGCTTGTATCTAAGTAACTTTCTACTCCTAGTATATTTTATTTTACACGGTAACTTGATAAGCCTACCTAGCTGTGATAGTTTTCCTTTTATCTTCGTTATATATAAGTAAGTTACTACGGTAATTTTTTTGACATTTCTTAAAGCTTCCAATTAGCTGACATGGGCCTCGAACAAAAACAGCACTTTAAAGCTTAATAAACATTACGCAAACGGATCTCTGAATTTAAAAGTTATTGAGTGACAAACACCCAAACGTAGGAGCTTTTACATTTACATTTTATTTATCAGTTAGATTATTTTGTTCTCCCAAAGATAGTGCAAGTGTTGAACATCGCTAAACTAATGGGAGTGGATACAATCGGGTACATCAGTGATTGACGATTTACGACCTCTCCCCCAATTTTTAGATGTCCTTACTCACTCCTCGATTCACTCTTTTGGGGGAGCATTGTAAATATCGAATCCACTCGAAAAGATAGATACGTGTAATTGAAAGTTGCAAATACTTAGCCGTTGAAAGCCTTAAAGCTTTCGTTTATAACTCAATATAATCGTAACTCGCATAGTTGTTGTGAGATTTTTTGGTACATAATAGTAGAAAGAAGGGAAACTTATTTATAGGAAAATGTATTCATATTTTTATCAAATTACTACAACCTACAGGTAATCTTGGATCTTATTTCAAGATGTATGTAATGAATTAGGTCTTTTATACAGCATTTTTTTTTAAACGATAAAAATGCGTAGATTGATTCCAGCAGGCTAACTCCTGTACGAACATTTATGTTGTAAACATAATTATTAAAAGATGCAGACAGTAACTGGGGTTTTTTATTGTTTCCTCTCGCCATTATGATGTGTGGAAATATATATATAATTAATAGTAAAATAATAGTTTGCAAAAAAAATAACTAACGGTATTCCATTCCAAACTTAACACGTCATAGTGACTACTGTTTGGTTCGGTGTAAAAAAAAGCACAATCTTTATTCAGAGTTAGGCTAAGTTATTTTTATATTACTGACACGACTTTAACATATTAAACAAATTGGAAAGTAGAACAAACTATGCGAGCAGAGCTCAGTAGCAGCAGTAGTTAGTTAGCAAACTCAGCTGTGGTTGCGGTGTGGCCAGAAGTACTTATGTAGTTTTATAAATACTATTTGTAGTCTTAAGAATATACGAGTTTCGCCGATATTTATTTTAGATGTTGGTACCATTAAACAAAATTTGTTTTTAAGTACCACAATCAGGTACTAGGAGGTTTTTGTCCGTTTTTGGCGTTACAATAGTCACGCGAAATCTGGTGTACTATTTTGTAATGTCCGAGAGTAATAAACGCTTTATCTATTTTCAAATCCTTTTAGCATTTACCTACTTGCAGTTATCGTAAGTGTCCATGCAAATAAAAGAGATATAAACCGTGTCTTTTTGTCCCTACGAACCACCTCCACTCTAAACGCTCTAGTTTATTTATCGGAAACCCTTTCGGCGTCCACTCACTGTTAATGGTCGTGTTTTGGTCTCCGCTGGACGCGCGATTTTAATTATTTTCGTTCAATTTACGAGTGCCATTAAAGGAGAGGTCCCTAGCCGGCCATTAGAGTTCCGCTTATTTGTGAGGACCTCTTGTTGATAACTTTATACCGCTGTATTTTACGCTAGTGTTAATCAGACCCGGGATAATGACTTTCGCGGCGTCGCAGGAATATTTAATGTCAGTAGTTGGCATGTGCGCAATTATGCTCACAGATGATAAATAGCGCGGGATAAATATTTGGGAGTTTATGAAGGAGCGAGTGGCGAACCGTTTAGGTAAAGTAAATTATTAAAACCTTCAAATCAAGTATAGTATGAGTCTGTTAGCAAAAATTTTGAGTTTGACTTGCCAATAATTATATTTAGCTTATTACCACTGCAGTTAGAAAAAAAAACACATTTCTATTGCACGAGGGAAATAAAAATGGTTGTCTACTTTTATTGACAAGATTATTTTCTTTACCAAATCCTTCGTTTATGATCTAATCCAATTACGCCTTACAAATTCGATATGCTATACGTTTTTCGATTTCTAATCGCTACAAACGAGGGTCGCGCTAATCTTGCTTTCATATCTGAAAAAGAATTGGGTGGCAGATAATCTGTCGAACACGGAGTATCAGGTAAATAGCTATTACTCGCTCCGTTGGGTGAAGGAGATAAGATGTGACAGCAACGTTAGATTGATGGCACGTCGAAGCCTGGGTATGACGACTTCATTTCATGCTTCTCACTGTAAAGTCAAGCATGACAATCGATGGAGATTAGAATGATTGATCGCATGTTGCTATGATTGTATTTTAAGTCAACATTTTGTTAGGAAAAATAAATATTATATGAGAAACTATTTGGGGGTTGTGTCGGTGCTCTGGGCCGTTGGTTAAACGTAAAACGTCTGGATAAAAAAATGTAAGGAGGAGCTTATACAAAGAAATTAAAAAAACTAAATGTACATAAAAATAAAATAAAATACACAATAGGATAAACTGTATACGTTAAAACAGAATATACTATTTTACACTAAAATTAAATAACTGCTGAGGGCACCGTTTTCAATCGATTTGTTTTAAATACATATATGCATATGCAAATTAGACATGTCACGAAGTTAAAAACAATCAACATAATCAATGAAATAAGTATCTTATGCAATTTTTATTCGTTTTTTATTTTTATTCTTACAGATTTTTATTTACGGAAAATAAGTTATTGTGAATGATTTTATTACAAACGTTCCTCACTTTTTAATAAAAAGTGAGAAAATGTGATTATTGAATTGTAAATCGTGTTAGTAGTAGGTACCTACGGTTAAAAGATTGGATTAAATGTTGGACCAAGCAAATTGAAATTCGGCAAGGAAATAAGTAGGAAGTGACGCAAATCGCATTAACCACTGGAAATTGCAGCGAAAAGGAAATGAGTGGCCAAACAAGATACAGACTTATTAAATCGCTTTTTGCGAGTTCCATCCTTGTATCAGATACATCCAAATTGCAAAACCCTAAAGAATCTTCCCGTGCGAAATAATTTAACTTGGCGACGAGACTTGCGAATAAAAGTCTAAAACATTTTATCTCTCCTAAAATTTAAAAAGTGACTCAAAAAACCTTTATTGAAATCGGAATATTATTCTTTCGAATGATACCCATTTCGAGCGACACGTAATTATAGCGGCTTATTCTAGAAACTTTGCTCACAATTGGTAAATAATTATAATTATCACTCTGGCCCCCTTTGCTGGATTCACAAAAAGGCAAAAGTATAGAACTTTTGGATACGCCCTCTTGGTTATTAAAATTTTCTTAGTGCAAAACCGTCTGTACATTAAACTGTAACCAAAATTGTGCTGTATGGTGCTAACGATAAGTTCGATATTGATGTCGATACATTCCCAAATAACGATCAAAGGGAAGTTTGATTTTGCGGTGATAATTGTGGTGAATCCTTAATTATTTTGGGGTAAACTTTTGCCGAAGTTAATTTGGGCCGGTTGTTAGATTCGTTTTTAATGGACACTCTTTTAAGGTGACTTCCAATTTATTTGGTTGACTGGAATATTCATTAAATTCGTCGAAAAGTACTCTTCGTCTGGGATATCTTTTTAACGATGTCGGTTGGAAATGCTTTGATGAGTTCGGTTTGGATAGCCAAGTTTAAAATGGTTAAAAAGTAAACGTTTTTGCATGACAAGACGTGTACTGTTGGCGTTTCAATTGATATACATAACTGCACTTGTATAACGAACGACGCAAAGCCCTTTTAGAGTTCCCCTCGCAAATCCCGTCGAGTGCGCATGTAGCTATGCCTAGGTTTAGACAGGACCTAGGTATTATGGGGTGAGGGCGAAGGGAAGTAATTACTAGGGGGTAACATCAAGTGTGTCACAGGGAGAGTGTGTTGTAAGGACAAAAATGCTAGGGAGTCGGTAAGTGTGCCGGCACACATCAGTTCACTGTGTCAGTGCTGATCTTTTGAAGATGCTCGGAGTAGAGGTCAACAGTTTTGGAGGGTTTAATATTTTTTACTAGGATATAGTGGTTTCTACAATTTTTGCTAGAATTTTTGGGCACTGAAATAGTTCAAACTACAGCGTTTAGCTGACTTTTACATTTAAATAATCTCGACTAAAATACGAAAATATTTTTAGAATTTTTTACCTGACGATTACTTGATAATCTCCAACAGTTCAAGCTTTTGAAAAGTTTTGCAGTTTAACTTTATGACGTTTGTCAGAAATTAAAAATGAAATGGTCTCGAATTCTATTTTATAAATAGTCTAAATCGTATTTAAGTATGATTTTCTTTAGACAGAACACTAATCTCGACATCTATTTTACGTATTCTTTTTCTTACGTAGTATTCTTTGATGTCTGCGTCTTTGGAGTACAGATAGGTATTATAGTGTTTTTTGGTTTATTAAAGATTCAAAATACAAAAAGTAAAGCAATATTACCTACTGCAGGACTCTCGCTTAACTTATTGGCTATAGATATATTGAATTGAGTTGAATTGAACTTATTGGCTACCGAGCGGTCGCATGAGACCGCGTAAAACGTTTATTATCTTGTTGTGTAGACTGAGGGACAATTTCGATAATTTAACCAAGCATTTTAAAGCACTCACATTAGCTATTACATTTAGTCGTTTCAGTAAGTATTGTAACTTGTTCTTACAGAATAAAACATTTTTGATTTTGATTTAGATGATGAAACACACAACCAGAAATCTATTTACTCATTTAATTAAGTATATTTAAGATTTTCTAAAAAAAACTTTGTCTTTAAAAAAATATGTTATGTTGTTTCTTAATTTTATCGCCAAAGCGGTGAATGAAACTCTTTAATTGGCTAAAGCTATAATTTAGGATTCACTGTAACATATTTATTTGTAACCTAAGTAAGTTTCCAACTAAAAAAATACAATAAAATAGTACATCGAATTTTTAAGTATAATATTATTTTATTTCACTGGAAACCAAAACAGCTTATAAATTAAACATTGTTGAATTATTATTTATTTGTCATTTGTCATTGACAATAAACTTTAAATAAACCTGTAACGTTCACCTCTTAAATATGTTATGCCGATATATTTAACATCCCAAACGTTTTAAAAAAAAAACAAAACGCAATGTATTACATAACCAACAAAACAACAGAAATGAAATTAAAAAGGTACATATTCTTAATTTGCACCGCGCCTCGTGTTTGCGCATCGAAAGTATTCATCAGCCGAGGGGATGCCGCAACCCTGTTGCCGGGGGTCCGACGCATAGCGTGGGGGGGGGGGGGGGAACATAGGAACACTAGGCTGTGGATGCGACACATTTTACTTTGTTAGTTATCAAGTTTTTTGGACACTAATATCCGTCATCCAATTCAATCAGACGACAGCTTGGTCTATTGGTTCGGGCTCCGGAATTTTAAAATAGACGGTTGCGGGTTCGAATACCGCAAGAGGCAAATGTTAGTGTGCGAAGCATGAGAATTAGTAGGTATCTAAGTCGTGCATGCTTAAAAATATATTTAGATGTCTATGTGATAGTAAGTACAAGCTTTGCTTAGGTTAGGAGTAGGTAATTGGTGTAATGGCTGTAAGAACTTTATTTATCATAATTATTTATTAATGGTCAACTTATAGTTTCACGTTTAACCGCTAAACCCTTTGCTCGTTGATGAATAGGCACGATAAAGAAAACTATTATAATTACCGTCCTACCTGGCATTTGAAGCGTTAATGCACTGCGGTAGTGCATACAAAATAATGAGCTGTTTAAAACAACATTGTCTTAAAAAAATGCTAACCGTACATTTTGAGTTAATTGTTACTTACTCATATGTATGTAAGTTGTTCGAAATAAACGATTTTATTATTATTTATTATTATAACTACATCAAGCCACAAGTACGTTTGTTCAATTTACCATAAAATAATAGATATATTGTTATTTATGATAATAAAATAGTAAATTGCTATTTATTTTGTACAGGTGACAGAAGGAACCTTTTAAAGAACTGTATGTACCTCCAAAGCCGTTGTATGTACTTAGAATTCGCAGAACTGTTACAAAATCAAGTGAATTGATCGATACATAGCTAATTTAAATTACGCCGTTTAAAAAAAATTAAATCCTTTCAACAATCACACCAATTAGCACCAGTCTAATTGTAAGTAAAGCCTATACTAGTACTTTACAACACAATAATCATAATAAGCCTTAGAGAAACTCCACTGCAGACATAGGCCTCCTATAGACACCACAGCGAGGAGCTACATATTACAATTTTTCTGATACATTGAGTAGATATTTAGGCCAACAACAATTTTCTTATCCGCACAAGCCAGAAGGGCCAAACAAATTTAACGACGACGAGTTTTAAAGTGGCTACCTTTACATCATAAACATATATTTTTATCATAAACATATATTTTTTATGTAATCTGAGGTAACGTTTAAGCCAGCGCTAAGTCTTTGCTATCATTGTGTATCTTATTTAAATGAAAAATGCACGAAAAATCATCATCTAAGTTTAGTGCAAGAAAACATGCATAAAAGCAAACTTAACTAAACAAACAATATCACGGCCATGTAACGAGAAAGCTTCGCAATCAGACATTTAAATCATCTTTTTAAAATATTTTTTCTTCATCTACCTAAAATGGCTTTAACTCTTTCTGTAATTATCTAACGTTGACCTGACTTGCACATTTCTTTTAATTTATGAATGTAATTAGTTAAAGTTGATTAACAACTTGGCTTTCCTTTGAATTTGGCTTGAAAAATGCTACTAATTTAATTTAAAATACTGGTTCATCCAAAAGTTTTCTAACTTCACAATGCAGCTCTGTAGGAACCCTATAGGTATGATTATCTGGAGATCAGGCTAGGGGATCTGAGTACAAAGCTCGCGTTGCTACGCTACCAGACCTAACCCCCAAGGTCAAACCATGCTATACGCAGTGATCGAGTTATGATTTCGAGGGGTCGAATGTACCTATCCGAAATACTAATCGATTCATGGGTAGGGTAATATGAGTGTCACCTTGACGGAGGTCTATTGCGTTTCATTTGGATTATGGCGAATGTTTTTGTTTTATTTATCGATACTGCTTTTAATTAAGAGGATTTTAATTATGAGGTGATATTTTTGGCAATTATGTAAAATGTTTTATTGACTATTGTAAGTATTGGCCGTTAGGCCAACTTTGGGCTGACTGACTTCTACTATCTCTCACCTTTTGTCAGATGATACGACGAGATACGACTTGATTTTGTGTGTTGTTATCAAAGTGTGGTAGAAATATTGTACCCGTAAGATGTAGAAATATCAACATTGAAACAGATTTTTGAGGTTTTTCTTTTTTTAACTGTGGTTCTACTTACATTTCAATTATTATTTAGATAAAGACCACATAATACGATAGAACAATAATTGCGACAGTATTCGCATCGTCGAAGACTCAGAAAAACCACATACATTTGATAACCATCTTTCAAAAGCATCTGTTTCTTCTATATGTTTTTTTATTTGTTGTTATTCACATGTAGGTATCTTACTACCTCTGTTAGTGTCCAGTAAATACAAAATGTTTATCTGCATTAACAGGACATTGATAACGATTTGACGGTCGGCCGATTGCGATTGCATCTAGCGGGAGTTTGTATTCAGCCCTAGTATTGGGGTGTTCACTGATTTCATTACTGATTTAGCGATCCGTAGGCAGAATCCGACTTAACAATAGTGTTTAGTAGCAGGTAATTCGATAGCTGTCATTTAATGTTTTAACATAGTTTTGGTTGACTTGAGTAACGAAATTCATAGAAGCAAAAAAAAGTTACGACTTCGAGCTATAAAAATGTTTTGTATACAATTTGATTTTTTATATCTAATTATGTTTTGTTTTTCGAAATTACGTAAGCTTATTGCAGCGGTAATATCAAGTCATGAACGCATACGTATGTGTTTCGTAAAACGGCTATCTTTCATTTTAAAACTAGAATATGGCAACAGTACATCACAATTCTTACATTCGGACAGAGCAATTTCCAATCAGTACCGTGAAGTCTGTACACGGAACCCTCACCCATATTTCCACATTCGTTTTTCCTCTCCCTCGCAATCGAATAAATCCCGATGGGAGGCTGTTAATTAATAATTTAAGGACGATCCAACCGCCGCTACGACCGCTATCACTAATGGAAGTGCTCAATTTACACATCATTTTTTTGTTCTTAATATAGGTATCGGGAATATCCAAAAGCAGTGTGCGAAAAAAATTTTTTACTTCCTCTTATAAAATAAACGATAAGCTGTTATTTTTTATTTAACGATTTATTTTAATTAACATAAACAGTTACATTACATTGAAGCTTATTCTATTAAATTGTGGTACAGTTTTTGAGCTGTGGAGAATATAGAATAATCAATGTTTGCCAAATAGCAAAAGTTGTTGTTTTTTAGCACCAAAATCAGCCCCTAAAAGAGGTAATATTGATAATGACAATTAAAGTAAATGTCATAATTTGTAAAGTGCAAATGCTTGAAGTTCTTAAATTTTTCCATTGAAAATTTAAAACAAGTAATCATTGTTTTTAGAATGATTGAAATTTAGAGACAAGCTGTTACACTAAAAAACCAGTTGTAAATACAAAATTATGTTTTTCAATAAAAAAAAGTGTGAGCAGTAATGAATAGAGTGTGCGATTTTTACAGTGTCCGCAATTAAAAAGGCTCCATAAAAACTTGGGTAAGTGTTTTATTTCCCAAATTGCGCTGTGACAGTGCAGTTGTAGGAGTTATTTACGACTTCAATAAAGTGGACCTTAAAATTGTTAATGAAAAGGTATTAAAACAAGCGGCCCTCGTAAATAACACGGTGACAGTTCGCAGCAAGAAAAATGCGACTCGGATTTGAACAAATTACTGGAACAGCAGTTAGCCGATTGTACCTACGAGTACGAGTGTGCTTGTGTTCAACGTTGTGATTTTGTTGCATGACTGGTTTTTCTGAAAAAAATTAAAACAAATCACTTACTTATGTTAGGTTTTAAATTGGTACCTACGTATTTTTGTTTCACGAACTCTGTAGCCGAGAGGCGAGCATACCGGACTTGGTGTCGCTATCTCTGGGATCCCAGGTTCGATTCTCGGTCGGTCAATGTAGATAAATATTTTTTCTATATTGTCTCGGGTGTTGTGGTACCGTCGTTGTTTCTTGATTTCTGTAACACAAGTGCTTAAGCTACTTATCATAGGATCAGAGCAATGTATGTGACGTTGTCCAATATTTATTTATTTATTTGTTTTAGGGCCATCGCAAAAATGTTTTTTAAAGTCAATTTTTTCACGATGAAGTTCAGGAATTTTTTATTTCATGCGCATTTGTGCTTTATTATGCCCATTAAATAACATTATAAGCGATTTATTATTCATAATTAATTCACGCAGGGCACGTGTGTTCCGTATGAAATCTATATCATCTACCTACAGATGGCTATAGCGGAAGAAGTGGACCCATGAAAAGATAGTGGTAGATAATCCTGACGAGGATTTGGATCCTGCATTTGCGATGATTAGAGATTGGTGAATAAATTCGAGGAAGACCTTTTCCCAGTAATGATACAGTTGTCTTTTATTTTTTTAAATGCACGACTACAGATAACAATTTGCTATCATATTTACAAAATTGTAAACTAGGTTTTACGTTAAAATTAAATTCCGGTGAATGTTATTGAAACAAATCAAATTTGGGTAACTTATACTTACTAAATAAACATGTTTAATATGCCATTTAATTAATAAATATGTGCCAGACATCATACTATCTGTCATGGTTTCAAAGTACCGAATACATCCTGGTGTGACAAGTAACCAGACAATTATTTTTTCTCATTTGCGGTCTAAGCATCGTATATTCGTGCCACTACTCCAATTGTGTCGTCATTCCTTTTGAAATATCAGTAAATCATCATAACTAGTAAATTTATTTAACCTTTAACTAGTCACGTGGGGTCTATCGGACCCCAAGAAACTTTGTTCTTGTCATAATTTGGCAAATGCTCAGCGTGAGCGGTTGTATCTTCAAGTAGCTTCCTAGCTCAGCCGATCTTCCCTCCGTAGTGCTTGGCTAGTCACGGCTTCAATCATATTTATTATACTGAGGTGCTTGGGGTCTAATGGACCCCATGGGCGATTAGATAACCCCGAGCCTTCAGTTTCTGAATCTTACCCAAAAGTTTCAAAAGACACAAACACATAATATACCTGAGATCTTAAGACAAAAAAAAACAAAACCAAATGTGGTAAATATATAATAGGCACCATAGCAAGGTCTGCAATTCATGTACCTGTTTATACTATGTTTGAGAGACTGATTTAGAAGTTTAAGTTCAGTAATTTTCTGAAAGTTATACTTATGCCTTTATCAAGTTAAAACGCTGTACTTTAAGTTTTAATAAAAATAAACATTTAATTTTATTAGATTTTTTATTTTTTCAATCTAAACATAAGATCCAGAGGACCCCACGCAATTAATACGCACTCTTTAACGCAAATACCATTACCATAATGGCATCACATTAACCAAGCCAATAAATCGATTTATCTCAACTAAATTCACTGCACGTAATATTATTATAGGAATATTGACATGGTGTTAGTAATTGAAGATAACCAGCTGTTCCGTCGGAAATGCCCTAAAGGTAACCACGCCATGAATACAAAGTGGAAGAAATTCTATTCTAGAGACTGCTCTTTGTTATTTGAACTGTGGTAATGATTAGAAATCTAAAGTGCAGTCTCAGCTGTACTAATAACAAGTTACTTGTAAATGTTTTATAATGCACCACTCTTTTTGCACAGTGAAAGTTTGAATGGTAATTGGATAGTCGGTTTAACCCAAAGATATGGCTAACATTCATTAAGGTACTAACTAAGAGTTTTAACCTTCAGAATAAACATAATTCTAATTCATTCTTGGGGAATACCTATCGCAATATTTTTCAATAAAGTACAAGAAAGTATGTTGAATTAAATTAAAATTCAAACGTTTATTGCATGTCACATTTCAATTGCAGTGTTAGATAAATAAAGGTATACATGTGACGCCCTGCAAGGGCATAGCAAAGAAAAGACTTGTCATACTTTATAAATCCGCATTTAAACTTTTTGAATAACCGCCTATAGCTATATTTCGTCGTGAATGTTTCGACGGTAATACGATAGACATTTGTTATTTTTGTGAATTAAATGTAAAGTAAAAAGTAAATTGTTTGTGTTAAAATAGAACATCATGAACGATATCCTAGATTAAATAGTCACCTGTATACCGAAGATATCGCCGTGTTTTCTCGTAAAATATTTTATTATGACCTGTAAATCCAGACCAATCATTTTATTTCCAATTCTCATATTTCCGATTGGACAGTTCATATTTATGAAGATAATAAAATTGGCAAACGAAGTATGGTGGCAGGACCCAAATTTATATTCCGGTCAAGTCTTCGGACGGACGTTAATCGAAATCTTATTTCATACGGCAAATGTACCGTGAATAGTGCCAAGACTGTCTCTACATCACAGAAGATATTCCATCCTGTATTTTGTCACAGGCGATACTTTTAACAGTTGATCTAGCGAGATATTATTTTGTTGTGTCTCAAGGCTTAGTTTAAACCATTTTACCTAAATAAATAATAATAACACAACACTTGAAAAAAAGTGTTATATTATCTTATCTTATGTTTTATTGGTAGGTATATTTTCCTATCAATATAAATAAAATAAACCCGTTGAGAAATAAATTATCTAATCTTAAATCCATTTCAACTTTTAATTTAATAGAATATTTACATTTAACCTTAATAAAATATAGTTGAAAATTATTGGTTTCTCTTCCAAAGCGCATTTGTAAATTTTTGTTTTTTAATCAATGTTAAAAATTATACGAACTTCTATACATTTGAGTCTGTATTTTGTAGTCTGTGGCCGTCTATTTAAAGTACGCACGGCCGCTCTTAACTCCATTTATTTTTCAATATACCGACAGTAGATTTTTTGTATCAAAAGGCAGGAAATCGTTTCATTGAAAAGTCACTGATAATGGACTAGTTTCGTGGGTCAAACAAAGATTATTCTATTTAGTCCGTCAGTTAGATTATCAAAAAATATTGGACCCATATTTTGTGTTTTGTTATTCAAACAAAAAATCACGAAGATAAAGCGCATCAAAGTTTGGGAGTGACGTCACGCCTTGCTAAAAAGTGTTGCAAGGCGTTACGTTACGCGAAACTTTAATGGGCTATATCTTCATCATTTTTTGTTTGATTGAGAACAGAAAAAATACGTGTCCAATATTTTCTGTTAATCCAACTGACGGACTATTTAGATTTTTTTAGGAAACTAGCCCATTGAATATTTAGAACCAACTTCTGCCCGCGGCTTCATCTTTAAGGAATTTAGTTTCTCATATAAAGACATCATCGCGTATCCTTTGGGCCTAGCCTTAAGCAGTGCTTTAACCTTGTTTTGTTTTTCTGTATAGATTTTAAACAGCACTGCTTAAGTACTGTTTAGATATCATGGTTAAACCCCAAAATGTAGGTATTTTAATCCGGCACACCTACTATAAAAGCCAAATAGTATGTCAAAGGTGTTGTTTTTACGTTAAACACTAATCAACTCTAGATGCCACTATTTTTTAAACCATATTATATATTTGAACTTTGTTTTGATTCTGTATTAAGTGTTATTTAGCACCAAGGCCCTAGGTTAGGTTACACATATGACATTCGACCTGAATATCGCAATCAACCTGAATTTGATATATTTTGTATGATAACCATTACGGGCTTTACAGGAGATTAATCAAAGAGGAGGAGGAATCGGTCTAAGACCTCGATTCAGAATTGTTCGATAGCAAATTGTCACGTAACACTACATGATTTAACATTAGTATCAGAAAGGTTCTGAATCGGGGGCCTGGTAGGGTTTTACTGAGCGCTGTGAGAGAGTTTAATTGCCATTGACTCGAGAAGAAGAAGAAAACTGAGCGCTTAGACTGACCAGCGAGTGCGGATTCATCCCGCAAAGCACGGTCCATTTAACATCTTGTTTAGAGTGCTCTGACACCTGCACGCGGGAAGAGCTTATGAATGACACATATAATGATGTTGGCTTGGAAAATTACTGGACTGACCATATTTAGTTTCTTTAGCCATCAACACGCTAAGAAAAAAAAGGAGATAAGCATGAGCATCTTTGATAAAGGTATATTGGTTAGTTTGTTAAGGTAGAGTGAGCGCAGTAGATATTTATTTTAAACGTGATATTTGCGTGACGCTCTGCAGCTATAACCGACTTCAAAAAGGAGGAGGTTCTCAATTCGACGGAATCTTTTATTTTATTTTTTATGTATGTTTAGCGATCATTCTTTACTACGTTGACCGATTTCAATATTTTTTTTTGTTTGAAAGGTAATACTTTTAGAATGGTCCCATATCAGTTTGGTTGAATTCTGATGATGGGATCTATAAGAAAATCATCAAACATTACACGAGCTCCGTACCACGCCAACTGATTTTAGTATCTATCTTACCTAATATTTTTACCAAATGTGAACCGATTTTGATGATTCCATTTTTAATGAATAGCTTATACTTCAAAGATACTATAATAAAACATTTTTGGAAAAAAATTCACCTCTAAGGGTGGAAAAATAGAAAATAAAATCGTTGTTCAGCAGTTAAATTATGTTTGCACTCTTAAGATTTGTTTTGATTAGGATTTATCACTAAAATAGATGAAATAGGTTAATTTTATAAAAAAAATACATAACATAATCATCTCCACTATTATTTTTCTGAAATGTTTATAGTTACTGTAATATTTTAATACTTGAATGCTTGCTATTGGGATAAATTTTTGTTTAAACTTTCGAAAGTAAAGAAAAGAATTATTCGTTGCGTTTGAAACAGTGCCAGCAAACACTTTGGACATTGCATCGGACTAACAACTCGCGTCAATACTTAATGGCTCCAGCCAGGCAATAGATCTGAAGGTTGTCATATACGTAGAAAACAAGAAAATAAATCTGTTCTGGTAAGTTCTTGTAAATCCTGACGTAATATTTGTTATGTTCAGGTAGATATTGTCAACATTAATGTTGTATGTAAATAACATCATTTATTTTTTGGCAATTAGTTTCTTGATCTGTTGTACAAAATTTATTATTATTAATAGTATTCAAGCTGTTGAAATTGCCACGAGGAGTTGTCATTATCACTAGGAGCTAATATAGGTATTCTATTTGCTAGGAGAGAGATTTGTAATGATCGCCCAATTTTAGTTAAGTTGGACATTTATTTCTCAATAAAATAACGCATTCATTCTCCGTAAGAAATTTGAGCTATATTTTCTGAGTATTTTACCGAGTGATAATAAAGTCTAGTGGCGCACTAAGATAAACTCTTTAGTGACATGAACTTATAGAAAACTAATTGAAAAGGAACACGTTTGAGAGACACTCAAGTTACATTTACACTTACCTAGTTATAATCCGAAAAGTTTTCACTTGCTCATGCGTATCATCAATAGGCTAGTTTCCTGGGTCAAAAAAGATTATTCTATTGAGTCCGTCAGTAAGATTATCAAAATATATAACTGGAAACTAGCCCATCATTCGTCAAATACAACTAATAACGACGTCGACATATTTTCGAACAGTTTCCATTGTTCCGAAAGTATATTAAGTAAGTCATCTAGCCTAATCTTGCACTATCATTTATTTTTCTTTTAATTTCTTTTAGTTAATTGAGTTTGTTATTTTTTAAATTGAGTAAATGAACCCTGGCCAATGAACTACGCTTACTAACTTTTGTGTAACACCTTTAATTAAGATTTCACTTGATTTTTTGTCAGAATTTAGGTACTTAAACCTAAAATAGTGTTTGTCTTGTTAGTGTTAACTAATAAATAGACTTCAATCACTATGACATGACTACGTGCAGAAAGCTTACCTCACCCAGTTTTACCTTATATATTATTATATTCATCCGTCTTTACTTTTATTTTAGTAACACTAAAAATTAATTACTAAATAATAGTGGCATAAATGACATAGAAATTAAGCAGTCCGGTACGTCCAAAAATACGAGTAGCTACGTACCCAATTCAGAGTGATTGCGTGACAGCGGTGTTTGGCTCACATGCAGTTCATGTCTCTCCTGTCTTCACCTCTAATATATTCTGTGTCCATTCGTCCGTCCAGTCTGCGGTACCCGGCATTCGGCTCACGTCCGCTTTTTTAACGGGAGCCCGAAAGCTCCCCAACTGAAATTACAGTCGTTTTGGTGACGCCCAAGCTATTCTGATTTACCTATTCTGTTGGTAGTGAAATTGTAGTTTTTTAGATATATTTTAGTAGAAACATGGTGTAGAATATTTATTAACTTATTTACTCTATCCGACTTAAGTCTTTGCATTCATATAAGGATGCAAATGGAGGGATAAAGGATATTGTCCGTTTTATTTCGTATCATTGTCTCGTCAGTACTATTTTCGCTTAAAAGTCTCACTAATTGATTTTATTTAACGAACTAAAAACAATTGGCGTCGCTAGGTAACGCGCTGCATCCTCTTGACATCATCATCATTTCACCCATAGGATGTCCTCTGCTAAACATAGTGACATCCAGATTGGCCGGTTGGAGGAAGCCTGCATCCAGCGGTTTCCTGCTACCTTTACTAGGTCGAATGTCCACCTAAAACGAAACAATACCTGCCTACTTCAAAAATATATGCGTATCCTTGAGACAAGAGGATGCTAGTAGCGTTTCCTTGCTGAATAGCTACACTAAGGTTTTGAGAACGGATCGACCCTGCTATATTTTTTTAATCATTTTTATTTTATTTTTAGCTACATAAAATAATTACTTTGAATTTAAGCTTTTGACTCTTTTGTTATGGTCTGGCTACAGCAACATGTTCAAGAAAAACAAACAATACTAGCTATAACAGACAGATTACATACTCTCTCGTTAAGCTTAGACATAACATATTTTATTGCCTTCCAGAGAAAGTGTTTACGTGAGCGGTATGAACAAAAATATTACTAGCGTTGTTTATTGATCGTAGTTTTAAATTCGATTTTAAACCCACTCCGTCTGTGAGTACACACAAACAAATCGTAAAGTTTTAGTCGTAAAGACCGACACCTTAGGGATCTCTGTTTCTCAATCTTTTCATCCCTCTGAAAACTATTTCTAGATGATAATATTGGCTTTAGACAATAAAAAGAAACTGGAAACAAAAAAGGGCGGATGTGCTCATTTTAAATTTAATTCTTTAGAGAAATCCCCAGCTCCATCTCTCCATAGATTGTTGAGAAATTCCACACACACGATCCACATATTATTAACGTTTCCGTTAATCTTGACAGGTAGTACTCGTTAAGGACTTATGTGTTCAAACTTTGACGGATTCGTGACGAAAAGACGTATTGTATTCGCCTGCGAGTTTCTCTCTAGAAGTCGTTTTTACCTAACTAGGTAGAGAAAACTCCCAGAGAGCCACTGAATTTTGAAACTGACTAACGACGGCCACCCTGTATATCAAGACCTAATAGTACAGCTACTATGAAAAAGATCGCTTTGTGGTAGGATGGCTTATCTTTTCGAAATTTATAGTATAAAACTGCCGAGTCTGTATCGTATGTTGTCCACCCGATAGTCGAGGCGTGGTGAACCGCATCTAACGCAAAAGGTCCGTTCGATTCCCGGTTTCGGTCAATTTAGAAAATCTTTTTTTCTTAACTAGTGCCGGGAGACGGCCCTGGGATAATTCATTATTTGGTACCTTACCTACTTTTTAACGCAAGGATGTTAATTCCTTACTTCAAGACAAGATATTTTGTTTAGCGCATATTTATTTTATTGAATATTATATTTTACAGGTCGAGATCTACAGTTTGGGAAACGTTACCTTAGTTTATACAAAGGAAATTGCTTATTTTACGCCAGTGTCGCGCGTTTTGGCTGCTTATTATCCGTTTGTGCATAAACACTTTTATGATTTTGACTATATAGTGCTATAAATGTGGCAACTATGAAAATGAAGAACATCTAAATATGAAGGTGAGAGACATTATTAAATAAATTAAGGTGCAAAAGTGTGAGAATTACACTCGCGATTTCTGTTTTTATTATTTTGACTGTTAATAATTTTGGTTATTTGTAAATAAGTAATACATATAATTATTGATCCACTGGCATAATATAAAGTTAAAAATTAAATACAGGATGTTAGGTAAATGGTATATCAAGCCGAAACTAGCTCATGTTAACATATGCATATAAATGCTATGGTGAAGTCAGAAATTTGATATCATCATTTTAACTTTTTTAATTTTCATACAAAACTTAATTCTCAGAATCCGATTTGTATAAAAAAATTTTTTTTTTAGATGTTTTTATCAAATTTCTGACTACACCATAGCATTTATATGCATATGTTAACATGGGCTAGTTTCGGCTTGATATACCACTTACCTAACACCCTGTATAAAAAAACTAGTTTTTTTCTTCATGCAATCAACATCAATATTTTTCCAACATCCTACATAAAGCTTCAGTTACCAAACATCTTCAGGAGCGTCTCCCAGGACATCCTACTCGCACCTATCGCAAAAAGTTAGTCAAAAAATTTACCCGACCGGAATTCAGAATTCAGACCCAACCATTTTAGCTAAATCACCGAAATAATCATCAGGCCGCAAACTCTATAAGGTTCTACTGTGATATTTTAAGTGGAAATAAAATCCTATCTCGTTAAGTTCGCTAAATTGCCTCCACTAAGAGGAAGAACCATCCTTTCTATATCCCTTGAAAAGGTGTCCAATCCCTATCAACGTCTCATCTTTTAAAGTTTTCATTTGAAATTTAACAACAAAAAGCACTCCTGCATTATTAAAAAGCTACGGAAAAATATAAACACTGTGTAACCAGAATAAAAGTTCTCTTTTTTCTCCAAAAGCCGTTTTGCTAAGCTAAAATAACTTCATTAAGTCTTTATTTAGCTCGTATATATTTTATTACAATGGTTCGCTTTGTCCCGCCTCACCGACACGGTGGAGTGGATCTTATAAATCATTTATTTTTTCCTACGGCGACGAGGAGATTAAGAAAACAATGGATGACAATCTATCAACAGCAGTCCATTTAGGAAGACCAAAGCTACCGGCAGACGATCCGAGTGAAGTGGAGCATTTTATATTATATTTATCTTTAATTACTACACGACGTCGAACGAGAAAAAGAATAAAGCGTACCGAATAATGACGTGATCCGTCGAGGGAAAAATGCGGGAAACAAATAACGATTTTCTATTGTTGGCTTATTATTCCCAGGAGAATTCATTACTGGTGCCTCTGTTGGTAGGACGCTCTTTCGGGAACGAGGTAGGTTAGTATTACGTACCTATGTATTTTGTATATTTTTTGTATAAAACATAAAACTTGGGTATTGTTCTTAAAAATGATTAAACGGTATTAAAACAAACGGTACACTAAGTTACTGGAAATATGCTGCGCCTTCGGAGGTGCCTTTACTATAGTACTCAAATACAAAAACTTCGAGTACGTAAGCACTATCGAAATCTAAAAAAAATAATATATTAGGTTGTTTACAAAGAAGTGTTTTTTCTGACATTGACTTGATAGAGAAAGGATATGGGGATAAAACTTCTTACACCTACTTGAAACCTAAAACAAAATAGATAAAACATGAGGATAAATTCTACTTACATTTTTATAAACCTACTTTATAAATAAATAATCTGCATTTTTAGCTTCCATTTTCATCTCAAGAATGTCGTCTTATTAAAAAATATTTTAAGATTAAGGTACTTCAAATAAGATATGTTTTACATATATCGGAGATACCTAGGGTCCAGAGAAAATCGTAATTTGTAGAATTCCTCTTGGGAAGAATTAAATAAAATCTTATCAATTCCTAAAACTATATATCGTGTATTTCGCATTTAATACGTGCCACGCCTCTAACATAGATGTTTACGATAATCATAACATGATCCACTTCGCACTCTGCAACCAAATGCCTAACCCGCCAATGCAATGTAACTTGTAACTTACCCCACTAACAGATAGGGCGGTATCGAAACGACCCAACTGTCGGTGAAACGGCAATAACATCTCTGATGAAAACTGAAGGGTTATAAAATTTTATTATTACGACCAGCCGAAGTCTCTAGTGTGAAATTTAATTAGAAACGTGTCAGAACATTCGTGATGCGGTATTTTAATAACGTCCTACGTCCCCTGCGGCGATTTATGACTCCAAGGGAGGACACACTTGACGGCTTTCTTTAGACTCGAATAGTCCAGTGAGTGAACTGTTAACAGATGTTTAAAAAGTTTAAGAAGTCTTTTTATCCATGTCTATTTATTTTAGTCGTAGTATATGAATTTATTAATATTTTTCAAAAAATAAAATTTTAATATTTGATTTATTGACACATTGTACTAAATTGCAGTGATTAGATCTATGCAATCGTCTGCGTGGGTACCATTATATTGTATATTTCTAGTGTCAAATATCTTCAGTATCTTTTTGAGGTTTAAAAAAGACAACCAAGTCATTAGCACCCTAACTTGAAAATAGTTCCTACGGTTATCAACCGAAATCAGCGGAATTTCAGCTATCAGGCCTACAGTAAACACTAAAGAAAACAAACTTTTATATATATTCCTGCGCCTAGGTGTGCTTATAGACCGGGTACCTTAATGCGTCAACTAATGAACATCCTTTTATTATATACTGATAAGGTGTTGATTCGTTGATGCGTATTCATTTATATTTCACACAATGGTATTTACTTTAATACTATTAGTACTATAGTATTAAATATAAATGAATATGCATCAACGAATCAGCATCCTATCATAATATAATAAAAGGATATTGATTAGTTGACGCATTAGGGCACCCAATTTTTTGTAGTAGTACTTGGGTAATAGTCATCCCAATTAAAATGTCCCTGAGGATAGCTGGACAAGATCGTTATAGCATGAATGCGAATTAAGTTTTAATTTGCATTTGACGTCGAAACTTTGGGTCCAGATGAAAGTTGTTTACGGTTTACGCGAACACAATAGAGCCATCTTGAATTGGGAACTTTGTAAGACGAACTTTTGAGTTCGATTGGACGGGATTAACGACGGGTTAAGAAAAAAATAAAAATGTTTTCTATTAAAAAAGTAGTTCTGCTACTGGATGAGATATTCTAAGATGTTTAAAAACGAAAAAATGCTCATTAGACTCGACCAGGGTGAAAAGTGTATGTAAAACGAGCAGCTATTGAAAAAAAAAGGTAAGTAATTTAAAACTTCGCCCCTTAAAATCGACTCGCAAGTTTTTATTGTAAAGTTAGATACAAGACGTGTACCTAATAAAATCGTGTCAATAAAAAGCCATAAATATAAATTGTTAATAAAATAGCACCTCAATTATTACAGTAAGAACCAGAACAATATTAAAATCTGCGTCATAGTCACGTCACTGAATTCAACAACAAGAAATAATTCTAAACAACAAGTTGTTGATAAAGCATACAAATAAAATTCAAAGTTACAGAGGTAATACTCGTAGTATGTTTATGTTTGACAGTCTGTTTCAATTTGTTTTACATTTCTATTCAGCTGTTGTTTTTGTTTCACATTCGCGTATGCTCGGTAGACGATGTTTTCCTCTAAATTATCTTTATTTTGATATGATATTTAATGTTGTTTTTTTGTTTTCATGTGTGACGAGGTGTAATTAAATTGAAGTCGAAAGTTAGATTATAAACATACACTTATTAAAGTCAAAGTCTCAAAGTAAGGAACTGATTGTTATGAACGAATCTTTGTTTGTTTGTTTTTGCTTAGAAACAAACCAATTATAAAAGTATGTTTTTTTAAATTGAGGCGAAACAGATATTGAAGCGTTTAAGATGAATCGTTGCGTCAAAATAATCGCATTTGGCAGTAAAACATTTTTTTCTCGTTTTCTTGAGCGACGAATTCGTCATTCCCTAAAGATTTTCAGCAGGAATGATCCATTCCGATACTTATTAGGTCTTCTGTCTAAATATGTACAAGCACACAAGCAGTAAAATAAAAACTATATTTACTTACTACTAACATTTTTTTTTTGTGATTTCGATATTGCAACTATAGTAAAATTTGTTTGCATTGTGAAAACATTCGCCTCCTTAAATTTGGCTACTGTTCAGTACATTAGCCTGTATTGTTAAAAATAATCTTAAGTACACACAGACTATGTCGTCAACATACACTTTTGCATTATGGATTAAAACCGTTTTATGCCAATATCTGAAAATGCATCAAAACTTATCGCACGACCGACATTCTTTGTCGCACGATGTCACGAACTTATGAGTAGCTGTCACTCACACGCACTGTTAGCACTATCCACAACTAAGGTATTGTATCAGTAGCCTTATTCGGTCCCTACCATAGGATTGTCACCAAGCGTACTCTATGTTCTATCGTACTATAGGTACTTCACAGTTTTAAATCTAATCCATTTTATTCAAAGAAATGAGTAAAAGTTGTGATAGTAGTCCCTTAGAGATAAACCTAGATATAGGCTTATTGAAGACATTGTCATAATTTTATAGAACAAGCTGTTTGTTTTCCAATGTAAAAAGAAACTGTAAAAACGGCAAACACTTCGTTGTATTTTAAATATTCTTGTTTTTCTTCAGCATATGTATTTGGTCCACTGTTGTACGTAATATGTCTCTTGAAACTATTTCTAGCTAACTCCAAGTGCGGCGAGTTTTGTCCAGGTCGGTCCTGCCGTCTTTATTATGTCATCCGACCATATAGCTAGTGGTCTGCCAACACTTTGTCTTCCTGTACGGTTTCTCCAGAACAAGACTGTGACTCCATCTTTCATCGTCTCTACAGCATACGTCGAATGCACATTGCTTTTATAGCTTTAAATATTGTGCGACTTATTTATCATAATTTGTAAGTGTTTATCTCTTTTACTACGACATATATTTTTTTTGGCCAAATCCGAAGACAGCGGTAGTTGCCATTGACGTTAATTCTGACTGATGCAGCTGACGCCCTAAATTCGTCTAAATATTTGTTGAGATAGATGCATCATGTGACACCCGGTATTCGTATCCGACGCGTCACGGTTCCGTACCTAGTTGAAAATGCGCCTACTGGATTCCGTCTTTATTACGACGAAACTATGTTTCCTTGCAGATTATTGGCTTCGATACCTTCTGACGATTTTTCACGCAACACGACGACGTGAATAGGTTCCTTTTATCGTTGCTCTTACTAGTTATGAAAGGGCTTCGCAGTCGTTAGGGCAATATAAGTGAATATAGCGTAGATAGACGACGGCAACTTTTGTGTGTAAATAGTGATTACTAGAAAGCGTTTTCTTGGTTTCTTTCTTGCATCAGATTCACGATTTGCCTTGAGGGTAAAGGTTTCAGCTCGATACCAAGTCGGTTCATTTCAGGAAATTATAGTTTCTTAATTGACTTGCGTCTGAGTATTAGAAAACCCCCCGGCAAAAAATACATTATTGGTTAGATTAGACCCCGAAACACAGGGATAAAAACTCCTTATTCGAACTAGGCATGACGATTTGATGTGTTTTTTGACACTTGTCTAATGATCTAATTTAAATAGTTCATATTTTATTGCGCCAGCCTAGGAACACCCATTGTCATGGTCTCAAAGTATGAAATTAACATTCTTGTGTTACGAGGTACCAAACAATGAATTTGTCACAGGGCACCTCCCAGCACACCCACAACCGAGCAAATTCAAAAAGAAAAAAACGTTTTATAAATTGACTCAAACTGGGAATCGAATTCATTGCGTTCAAAGCATATTACTGCACCACTACGCCAATTGGGTGTCAAATTTGTGGCCAAATAAAATCCAAATATAATTTTTCAAACTGCAGGAAAGACGAGTTTGCCCCTACCCTTTTAAACTCGGGAATTCCTCACCTTTCGGGGCAGTCGGAGGGTTAAGCCCTTGCCTGTCCGTTCCTTGAAATGAAATTAGTTGCGGTTTTGAAGACGGACAAACTGACACTACAACCGGTCAGTTGCGGTTACTGCGTAATAGGGTAGCCTGGAAGACCGTCTTGAGGTTTATAATGTATTCGATACATCTTTCCGAGACAATGTAAATTAATTAAATCAATTACTGGCAGGTATTACGATCTCGGCCCTTTCAATTATTTAATAAATTGTTCCTACAATTACACTCAACTTTATATCCAAACTAAGCAGGGCTAATAATATCACGACTAGATAATGGATAGATAATATACTTATTGTAAAAGTATGCCTCTAAAGAAGTTCGGCGATGATGGTCCCAATAATTTACGAAGCCGTGCTTGTTAATGTTAAGTAGGATTAACAGATTTTGCCCCTAAAATTTCATATTTTTAAAAGTTGGCAATCAAATAATATTTCGGGGTTTATTTAACAAAATTCCATTTCGGAACGAGTTTAAGTATGCTTAAATCGATTTTAGACTAATTTGGAACACTTTTGATGAAGAAAGTCGTCTGTCAAAGTTAGTTAAGTCAATATCAGATTGTATTGTGAATGTGATATTTTATTTGTAATAAGTTATGCAAAAGTGTACCTATGCAATTGCCTTTTTCAACCGACTTCAAAAAGGAGGAGGTTCTCAATTCGTCGGTACCTTTTTTTTTTTTTTTTTTTTTTTTTTTTTATGTATGTTCAGCGATCATTCGTTACTGCGTGGACCGATTTCGATAATCATTTTTTTGTTTGAAAGGTAATACTTTCAGAATGGTCCCATATAAATTTGGTTAAATTCTGATGATGGGATCTATAAGAAAATCATCAAACATTGCATAAACTCCGTACCACGCCAACTGATTTTAGTATCTATCTTACCTATATCTCTGCCAAATGTAGACCGATTTTGATGATTCTTTTTTTAATGAATAGCTTATACTTCAAAGATACTATAATAAAACATTTTTGGAAAAAATTTCACCCCTAAGGGTGGAAAAATAGGAAATGAAATCGGTATTCAGCAGTTAAATTATGTTTGCACTCGTAAGATTTGTTTTGATTAGGATTTATCACTAAAATGAATGAAATAAGTTAATTTTATAAAAAAAAAAAAACCGACTTCAAAAAACTAAAACGCTAAAAATAATCTTAACACTTAAGTACCTAATCAGTTACTTTTGGAGTCGGTGCCAGTCCATGAGAGACCAATGTTTTCGTTTGCACCGACTCCAAAAGTAACTGATTAGGTACTTAAGTGTTAAGATTATTTTTAGCGTTTTAGTTTTTTGAAGTCGGTTTTTATTTTTTTAGCTCTTGCAGTTCAGTTTTACTTAGGAATTCTATTTATTTTAATGCTAATTGGACGTAACACAATAACCCATAACCTAACCTCACCATTTCATGTTTTTACTAATATCTCTTGAATCCCAGCTTTAAGAGGGTAAGGTCAATTAACTTTTTTGTTAGCCTTGCTTAGTTGTACGAGAAGCAGCTATTTTCATTAATGAATGGGGCCTCAAAATTTGGGTCTAGAGCTCTATAGAAGTTTGCCATTCTTCTTTGTCCTTCTGCAGGGCATATGCCTCACTTCTACTATGAGTTGCAATATGGGCGTGCCCAGTGTGGATTGGTGGAGGGGTGTTGTAAGGCGATTTGTGATGACTTAACATTACTGTCAGATACTCGTATTATTAGGCCTCCGACTAGTATCAAGCGATATTAGCTAGGACCAACTTTTAATATGCCTTCCGAAGAACGGAAATGCTTGTGATAAATTTCACTTAATATAGTTATAATGTTTGTTTAATATGTTTGGTCGCCCATCCACTCAAAACCGGGGTATGGGTTGCTTAACTTTAATAGTCACTACTAAATCGTGAAACTTTCCTTTTGTATCGGGCAGAGCCGAAATAACGATTACCAAAAATTGAAACTTCATCTCTGAGGTACAAAATTATAAATCTACATAAAATTTGGTAATTTATCATTTTATACCACATAAAATACGTAAGATTTTTTTTAACCTATCCAGTTTCTTGCTATGAGTAGTTATTAGTATCATTTTTTTAAGATAGTGACGTACTTTTATAATCCTACGGATAATTAGTATTACAATTATGTCATGTACAGCTTAAAAAGTCTCAAGTAAGATAATTTAACGTCTCCATCCTGTATAGCGTATTCTACTATAGTCAACAAACAAAATAAAGCCAATAATATCAAAATACTTCAATCAACCCTCTATCTGTACGGGATCCGATATCAGATATACGAGTACATTTCGAACCAAAACAATGGAACCAATTTTGGGAAAACCACAGCATTCGTGGAAATTGACCGGCAGATCGCATAGTTGGTATTGTTTGTGATTTTGGGGAGTTCATGTCTGTTAGACCAACTTTAGCGGCTGGGAATTTATGTGTGTGCGTACATTGGAGTATCTACAAAATATGATATCAGTTGGCGGCTGGATTAGAGTTGTACCTATGCAGAGAGCAACGGAATAGATTACCTGCTAAGCATTTTTTTTTTTCAAAATTTTATTTTAGCGCGTGTGCCTTCTTTGTCAGCGTGATTAATATGAATACCCGTGAAAATAACGGCTTTTTACCTGATTTCAAAAAAGGAGGAGGTTTCGGCGGGGTCTTTTTAGACAAACGGACGGATGGACATGGCAGAACTAAAAGGGTTTTATTTTAACTACGGTTTTTTTTAACAAAATATGAAACCGTTTTCAACTGAAAAGAGATATTTATAATTTTTAACAACTAATAATAATTAAAAATGTAATCTATGATTCTTTACATAGACAGACGGTTAGCTACGTACTCCAGCCCATATTCAAAACGATTATTTACTTGTTTTTGGATAAAGTCGATTAAATAATCTAAACATTATATATTTTAAATTCTGATGGAAAATCATATTGAAAGGTAATACTATGGTAAAACATTAAAACTTTAACTATACCTACTATAGTATTCTAATAGTAAAACATTGAACAAAACCGTCGTTAAATTATACCTTTCAATCATAAGACATTGTTTGGCATAAGACAGTATGAGACAAAAGGAGAACTAATAAAGATAACAGGAGACCAATGTCTATTATGGCTTCATTTCCCAAATAAGTATATCCTGCAGATACAGCTAAGAATATTCTAAAACCACATATTACTGAAGCTTTCACATACCCTAGACTGCAACGAAATTCCGCTCCATAATAACATTACAGAATACGTTATGACGTGGTTTCATTAAAGCCATAGGAAAATGTCTGGCTCCGCGGCATCCGACCGTAATATGCACTACCTTTTTCCTCATGGTACGCTTAGCTTAACACTGTTTGGGGAATAACGCTGTCGTAATCCAACACCTGGGAGCAATTTAAAATTAGGGTTGAAAAGCGAGAAGTAAATTAAGAACATAGTTTGGCTCTTAAAGGAGCCAGTCATAATAATATTTTAATGCTTTTTCTAGTTAATAATAAATCTGTGGTATTTACAGTATGTAAAATGACAAAAAGCGTTCCTTTCAGCCAGTTTATCTACATTATTAATGGATTAAAATAAAAAATAACGAAAATAAGCATTAAAATTCAAAACCAACGCAGAGTAGTAACTAGTGTAATTACAATTCGTAAACTGGCTACGTCGCTTTTCTATCTTGCTCGCACTATGAGAAAAGGTTCCAATGTTCATTATTTTTTGTTTTGAAATTTTAAAATTACATTTTTAATTTGTATAGGCGCTATATTTCGTTAGTTAACATTCGGTGTTCAATTCAATAATAACCTGATTCTAGCGTATAAATACAAAAGTTTGTCTATGGGACTAATAATGAAATCGCAAAAACCTTTGATCTGGTTCCGAAACCTATATAAGCGGCAAACTAAACATCGAAAATATCTTACAAAATAAAAATGTATGCGGTCAACAACGAGGTAAATGCCTGCCGGGAGGTGTTGCTTTTCGTTGCCACTTGTATCGGGATCTAATCTTATAACATTAACAAAAAAGAAAAAAAAATACTACAAAGAACTCTCACAAGAAGTTCTGACTAGTTTCTTTAACAAACTAATGAGTTTTACACCGTTTAAAATCAACTATGTATTTTGTAAAATAAGTAAAAGCAATCAAGGTTTTTTTTTTTTTCCAAGGGTAAGTGAGTCTTAGGTACTCCCATACTTAAGAAGAATTTCTTAAACTAATTTCTCAATTTCAAACAACGATTGCATCTGATATTTACGAAGTAATTATAGCAGGACTTAAAGAGAATAATTTAGTGGCTCCGTTTAATAAAAGGAGTAGTTTCGATATTATTTCTTAGAACAATAGTCTAGGAGCTGGGGGTCGTAAAATTAATATGTAAGAAGCGGTTCGGGCTAAATGTGGGCAGTATTAAACGGGGTACTAATGGGGAGGGAGGTGGGAGGACCGCAGACTTTATGTCCTCAGAGCGGTCTAGAATTATTAATTAACCGAATGGTGATTGCATTCTTGCCCTTGCGGTTCCGCCGGTTATTCGACTTCGTAAATTATCACACTTATTTACGGTCCGGAAAGCTAGTTCTAAACTATTTAGGGTTTTCGGGCGGGTTGAGATATTTAGGCATTTATTAAATACCGGATTCAAATGCACAGTGATGTTACGGTACGTAAACTGAAGTTAAAAGGAGATACTTTGTCCAAGGCACTTGACAAGGTAACATTTTCTAGGGTAAGTTTTGTTTTGTTTTCAAAATGTCTTTACTGTCATCATACAATAAAACAATAAGTGACTTACAAATAAAAGTTGCTACAACATTGTCTTATACAGACACTAATTTTACTAGGCTAATGCGCCTTTACACATTATTATAGAGTGTTGGTTAAATTTGTGATTGACTGATGTTTTGAGCTTATAAAATACAATTCAATGCAATGGTTTTGCATAAACATTGAATAAAAACACTTAGTTTGACGAAATTAATACAATCTAAGGTTGTAGATAAGTGCCCATCGTAGGCACCAGAAACACAATGTTATTAAACATTAACTGCACGGTCAGGCGATACTAAAGCGCGGGCGTGTCAATTCCATTTCTCAAAGTTACGCTCCTTGCACTAAAATGCCAATACCAATGCTAGTACACATCTAAAGGCTAAAATAAGACTAACAAATATTTAATTTGCCGCAGAATATTTATGAGTTTATCAAATATTCGCTTTAGTTACAACTTCAAAGTATTTTCAAGTTTGTTCACCTTATTTGTAAACTTTGACAGTCGAGAGAAACGATTTGAAATACGTTAAATCACGATACTAACTAAGTAAACCCTTATAGAACTAAGTTTATAAATTACATTTAAAAAATCTATATTCAGGTTATTTTTAAGAGCAAAGAGTTCAGAGAGCGGTACTAAAGGTCAGTGCTTTCCTTCCTTTCCTCTGCCTTACTATAAATAGAGGTTTATAGGTTCTTGGGGTTCTTACGGTTCGACAATTAAGGTGGGTAGACTATGGAATGCTATGCTCCTTCGAAGGCCAATTATTAAAAATTCGTAGCTATTCCAATGTGATGACAAATTCTTTTTACTCACACTAACACCCATAGAACTTAAGGCCACAGACGCGGCGGCGTATTTCATTTATCCAGTTTATAAACAAATATATCAGTTTATTCGATAAAGTGACCTTCCATGGTCCACCCTCCCTATTTGAACTAACTATTATTTATTATACATACAAATACACAGTAAGCGTCTTACTGTCTGACACACAAGTTTGTTAAGACCAACACATTCCTCAAGATACATTCCCTACCTGGTAAAGAGTGTTAAAAGAAACTGTCTGTATGGCTTTTTGGACTTAGCTATTCTGACATGAAAAAACTATACTAATTGAAGAAGATAATTATTAATTGACGCTGTTTTATCGTACCGCAACTCATGTATTTTTAATTCTGTTGTTCTTTATGTAAACTTTTAATTTCCTATTTTAATATTTGTCTCACATCAATATTATTATAGCTACTCAGCGATGATGACCTGTGACACAGGTATCGCTATTGCACCTACACGGGCATCAGTCTCGCAAAATATTTTACTGAATTTACTAACAAAAACTGATATAGTATTGTATGTATACCTTAAGTATTTGTGTTGAGAGAATAAACATAATATTATTTATATTGTTAGTGTTGCTCTTTCTGTGAATATATGAAAAAAAAAGGACTTCGAACTTTTTTGTATGGAGCCTGGCATACCGATGCCATTTAGGTGCCTTTTAAGTTGAAGTTATCGTTACCAGAATTACTTTTTCTAATTACTTCACAAGGCTCAACTTTCCAAAGGATCAACAACTTACATTTCTGATGCGTATAATATTAATAACATAATTACACTTAGTCAATTAGCCCCTGAACTATTGTGGCGAAGTGTAGTGAACTCTAACAGCCTCACTTAGTAACCTGAAGCACCTGAGGTAAGACGTAGTTCGTTATTGCTGAAAACAATTATTTTGATATTCGATAGCTCCACGCTTTTGCATGAATAATAATGAAGAAACGTAATAATTTATTTGGGTACAAATTAATGCATGTAATGTGAAATGAGTTGAGAGTTAAAAATAAACATTTTACTGTCCATAAACAGAAAAGTATACTATCAGAGAATCATCACAACCTTTGGAAGTCCACTAGTCCACAAAGGCCATAGAACTCCTAAGTAAGCGGTTCAGGGCCTCACGTAACCTTGACTAGGTCGTTCGTCCACAGGGTTTGGCTACGCTGCGCATTCCACTTTGTATTAAAAAATATAGTTAATTCCAACAAAACACTCGGAGATACTGAATCAAATTGTCCATCCACAGACTTCAGCAGTATATGTTATGTATGTGAATTTAGGATAATATAAATAACTGCATAAAATTAAAGTATTAAACTATGTTATAAATAATATAACCGAATTATTAAAGCTGTCTGAAGTCAGGTCAAGCTGGAGTTATGAAACCGCGTAGACGCTCTAATTAACTCGCGTGAACAGCTGTAGTTAAATGATGGCTTCTACGGAGCTATGGCGTCCTGGTACTTCATACAGGGGATTATAGGAGCTGGACAAGTTTTTAATATACGAGCTAAGCGGGCTGTGCATTGTATTATACAGGGTGTTAGGTTAAACAATGGATACTAAAGGCAGTTCTCAAGAATTTTAACAACTTTTTCTTTAAGAACAAAGGTAAATTCGAGACAGAAATATTAACTGGTGCATTCAACAAGAAGTGATTGAACCTACATAATTATGTCTTCATTGTAATCACCTTTAATTTCCTAGAAATACTAATCAATTATTTGCACAAAGGTTATTACAATTCAGACATGTAATAACCTTTGTGCAAATAATTGACTAGTTACCTATCTCATGAAATTTGCCATGAAGCAATGTTGTCACATGAGTCCGTTTCTCCGTGTATCATTTTTATTGATTTTGTCGAACCGTTTCTACTATCTTCTTTGTCATTTGTTATGTTTCATTGCACAAGTTAAGAAATAACGTAAATATGTAGTTTAATTCGGTACATTACAAGGTGGACAGACGACCTGGTACCTAAAGGTTGCAGGAAGTCGCTGGATGCGGGCCGCTTCCAACCAACCAATCTGGAACTCACTAGGGGAGGCCTATGTTCAGCAGTGGACGTCCTATGACTGAAATGATGATGATGATGATGATGATCGCAAAAAAAAATCTTCGTGACTCGATTCCAGTTATGGACGAACTATTTACATAGCTACAAGTTTCGCGAGGCCGACCTACACTTGGGTGTTTTAGGCAATAAAATTTATATAATATAATCTATTTAAAGTCTAAGTGCTACTTGACCAAATCATATCGAACAGCAGTTTTTATTCCTTTATTTTGCAATTGGTCTCTTAATAAAAGTTGATTATATGGAAAACAACTTGCAGCAGCATGTCCCTCATTCTTAAAGTGCAGATAAAAATAAAGCACATTATTTTTCAACACGAGACACCTTAAAAAACTTTTTGGACGTCACTTTTCTGGCCACCCTGTATATAAATTAGGCTTGAATGGTACGCGACAAAAATATATCAATGGGAAATAAACGAATGTAATGTCATAAACTTAAACCAAATCTAAGACAAAATACTAATGCAAGTAATTCATGACAAGGAGAACAGAATAGATTTGAAAGTGGTTTGTTTCAATTTCACGCCTCTTAACAATCGTCCTCGATCCTTAGCGTATTCTCTAATTAATTATCCTGTTTTAAGACGAGCAAATGAAATGAAAATTGTAATGGAACCAGACCCTTTTTTATGTAAATAGACGACTTTTGTTACTGGCAGTAATTAAAAACGTATAATCAGGGCGACATTTGCGATTCGATATTGTTTTAAGGCGCAAGGTAAGGAGAATATACGTAAAAGAGATGTTTTTGCACAAGTTTTCTGGCGAAAATACTGGATATAGAATGTGGAAATTAATATATCATATAACTTATAGCTTGAAGTTTTTCCTGTTGTATTTAAATACTTGTTATTATTTCTTATAAACACTTAAAATATTTCAAAGTACCGCGAATATAGCGAGCTTGTACACATTTATATTTTAAACGACGTTTTTGTTTAGTTTCAAAGTTGGTTTAGTTATTTATAACATTCGTGCCTTTAGGTTGAAGTTTTTTTTTTTTTCAAATAGTCAACAAATTCAGAATTATAATGATATTTAATGGATTTTACTATTAGCGCCTACTTTTCCATGAGCGGATATTTTGCTCGCAATGATAAACTATTTTTGCACAAGAGCGCAACGGATGGATGTTTAGTCTGCGAGAAGCATTTGTATAATCTTAGGCACGTAATAGAAGTCGCGCGAGTCGGCGCTAAATGCTCAAGGTCACTTGCCTTACTCGTCGCCTTAAAGGCCTGCGTACTTTTATTTTTGAGTTCTAAGTTAAATATTTAGTAAAGTCAGTAAAAACAACGGGTTTTTGAGCGACTGCGTTGCAATATTATGACTTAGTGCGTTATAAACAAATAAAAATATGCGCTGACAGCATACCAATTGTCTTGTCTCAAAGTAAGGAACTGTCATTCTTGTGTCACGACGTACTAAACTATATTTTTTTTACTAAAGGCGAATCCAGCAGTATACGGGTTCTTGAGTGAAAACCACACTCGGCAAACGTAGTGTAGGACGCTACTCAGCTTGATGGACTGATGACCTTAGGAAGATGTCTTCATAAATCCTTATAAATCCGGGTTCTTATCCGATTCTTTTACTATCTTAGCTATCCGTCTTTGGAATTCTCTCCCACTCCGTATCAAACAATCATCATCTAAATTTGTTTTCAAAAAAACACTTCTTGAGCATTATCTTGGCACCCTTCGGAACTGATCATGTGTTTCCTGTTTCCTTTTTTTTTTTTTTTCTTTTCTTTTTTTTCTTCTTTTTATAGGCCTCTCTCTAGACCTTCACCCATCAATGTTAGACTTCCCCGTATGTATGTATTCTTATTATTATTTATGTATGTGTATTTAATATATATGTATATCTAGTTTTTATAAAATATTTACTTATGTGTATTAGTAGGTATGTAATGTTTATTTTAATTAGAGTATTTTCTTATGTAATAAACTTGTCAGTTACTTCATAGGTTGACTGGTAGAGAATTCTGTATAGCATTAAGTCCGCCAATTGTACCCACCTGTGCAATAAAGTTTAAATAAATAAATAAATGTCTGACAGTGGCTGGATAAAAAAGCGGGAAATCGTGATCTTTGGCGCTCTTTACGGGAGGCTTAAGCCAGCAGTGGACTGCAATAGACTGACATGATGACGACATGCGTTTCACAGCATACCCAGACTCAAATCAATTTAGTTCGTTTTCTCAATTGACTTAAACCGGGAATCAAACCTAGAATCCGGAAAAATTGCATCTAGTCGTTGCGATCGGCAACTGAAGTTTGCAATCGCAAAAACACCGATGGCCGATGCCAACTGATTGCCAATTAGCAAGTCACTACAATCGACTTACAAAGTTAGAATAAGATAAAATTAATTTAATAGTTACAGAGTAAACCTTTAACTATAAACTTCATCATCATCATTTCAGCCATAGGAAATCCACTGCGGAAGGCCTATGGCCTCCCCGAATGACCTTTCATCGGGGGGGGATTGCCAATGCTTGGCAGGTGAGTTGGCGAGCGCAGTTTTTTTATAAGATTTCGCGCGCAGACACTGCTGCCCGTCTTGTGCTACAGGAATTAGTCGCCTCTTACGACACACCTCCTGTTGGCGGTGGGGAAGTGTATTTTTTTTCGGCTGTCCCCAAACCTCACGGCATAATTACAAACTTAGGTTTACCACCGGTTTTTTTATTACTACCAATGTGTACCTAGCCAAAAGTTTGTGTAAACTGTCTACAAATTTTCCAAATTCTTAGGAATACAATCTTCAGTCCTAAAAGTCTTTTGTCTATAAAGTTATGCACAAAGGTAGAATCCTAGTTGATATTTAGCATTCGACACACGTCCCGGTCAGCCAGCCCTCGTGCCTAAATTATAGGTTGGAACAAATTGTCCCCTGGACTATTGGGACTTATTTTTTGATGCCTGGTAGGGTATGTAATAGGCGAAGAAACAAAATATTTTTACTAATAAAACTTATTGAGGTTCCTTTTTTTAATACAAAAAGCGATTTTACATCAATGTTCATGTCATCCTATTGACTGATTGTAAGCCACTAAAGAGCACTAAAGAGCGCGATCTCCCGCTTTTGACATCCAGCCACTGCCAGCCATGTTCCTAAGGTCGCCGGTCCATCGAGCTGGAAAGCGTCCAACACACGCGTTTGCCAACGCGTGGTCTCCTCTCGAGAACCCGTTTAATCCACCTTTTATCTGTTCTGCGACAGATTTGGGCGGCTCACTGCCACTTTAGCTTTCTACATTTTTCGACTATGTCCATTACTTAGGTCTTCTGCCGGATGACCTCGTTACGGATTTTATCCCAAGCATCGACAGTGGTGCAGTGCTGAAATAGGCCTCCCCCAGTGATTTTAAAATTGGCCGGTTGAAAGCGGCCTGCATCCAGCGGCTTCCTGCAACCTTTACCAGGTCCATTGGACAAATGGGACGATATTTGTATGTCATACTTACAAATATCGTTCCAATAGGGGGAGACCAGGGATTTTTGACTTTATGGGTAGGTTGACGAAGTGTCGAAAACTAGACTTATTTGGAAGTGTTTTGTTTTTCATTTAAGCGCGAGAATACAATGTGTCCGGTGATTGAGCGGGAAGACGATACGACTTTTTTCACACAGTTAAATAATGAAACACTTTAAAATAAATCACATTTTGGACAGTTGTCGCGCATGAGTATCGCACACAAATATATAAACGGGCTTTAGTTATTACAAAACAACAGAAGTCTCACTAAAGTTTATTAAAATATTTCAATTTTAATTAACTATTTGCATTATAATAACATTCATAAAGAGCTTGAAGGTTATTTTTAAATTTAAACCATTTATAGTTTATTTTTGCATCCCGCTTAAATTATAAAATTTGTAAACATTTTGATCCCACTTTACTAAACGCCCACTGAACATTTATGATGCCTGCTACTTCTAAAATTTGCCTCATTTTCTACTAAAATCAGGATTATTTCTATAGAAATAACAACCTAGCGAAATCTCGAGTATTTCGATGGTTAGAAATGACAAGCTCGTTAGACGTACTCGAGGCGTTCTGGGCACGGCTTTATTACCGATTATTAAGGCGACTATCGTTATTAATAAATCTTTTGTGAAACAAATTGAGAAAACAATTAAAAGACATACTGCTGCTGTCAATAAAACCTTTTTTTGAGTAACCAATCTATAAATATTTACTTTTTAAAATATTTTTACTTGCACGTAGATAATCTAATACCTTTAACTCATCAAGCATGCGTAACCAAGACACAATATAAATTGTTATGCGGTCTCATGAGACCTCTTGGATATTTCCAAGCTAACCTCACTCACCTCACAGACGCTCTTTAAAATAACCGTGTTAGTAACGATAAAATAGTAAAACTAAGAATAAAACCAAGTTTTAGATACTTTACAAAAGTGTGCATCTCTAGCGAATTAAATAAAAAATAAAATAGATCAGAATAATAATTGTACTATCACAGTTGATAGTACACCCCCTAGCGGCTGACGGTGCCAGCGAGAGCTCTCCAAAACTTAATAATTCGAAACCCAGTCCCTGTACTTGCCTGATACGCTATTCATATTCATATTTATTTCGATTCACTCGCTTCGGGGTTTTGGAAATTTAAATTTAAGGATAGTCTTCACCAGTGCGGATGCAAGCGGAGAGAAGACTGATGGCGGTTAAGATATAAGTAGTGACTGTTCCTTTTATTATTGTAATTGGTATGTAACCATTATAATTAAAATAAACTTAAATATTAAATATTACAAACAGCTGCTAGATTTGATACAGGTACTTCGTTTATTTCTTTACTTTCTTACACAAATAAGATAGTAAGAACACACACTTATTAATAGAAATATCTTTATATCATTTATTATTTTTAAGCTGTATGTTTGTCAATATATAGCGTATACTTTGTTGGTTGTCCCTAAACAAATAATAAATAATGCGTAAATATCAACGCAATGAGATGTTTTCTAATGATGTATAATCATGGCGTATTCTCACCAAAAGCGTGTTTTTATAACGAGCTAGACTTGAAGCGATTGCTTATTGACGACCGTCTGGTGTAGTTGTTTGCGCTCGAGACCACAAAGCCAGCGGTTGCGGGTTTAAATCCTGCAAGGTGCAAATGTTTGTGTGATAAGCACAAGCATTTTTACCTAAGTCATGGGTGTTTATAAAAGTATTTAAGTATGTTTTTCCGTTATCTAGTCGCCATTGTACAAGCTTTGCTTAGTTTGGGGCTAGATAATTGGTGTGATTGTTATAACAATTTATTTTTATTATTGAAATGGTTGTAAGTTCACATGGCAAACTTCACGACTTTTGTGTATTTTTTTTTCTTCGCTTTGATTATCTCACCATCTCCGCTCTGGTACACCCCACCCTTAAATCTTTAATCCTTGATCCCGTCAAGACACGCGGCAAGTTATTCAAAAATATTGTTCGTCGACTCGGAATCGCTTTTGTGCTAACGCGATTCCGAATGAACACCATTTAAAGTGTTATTACGGATCTCATATTAATGCAAATTAGACAAGATGAATGCCATTGTTTTGCTCTTTTGTTTGGTTTGTTTACTTTCGCATGCGAGTTTGAGTAGAAGACTAAGAAATTGGCGGCACGTTAATAATGTTATTCGACTTTTCATAAGGGCAATGTTTTCTTGCTTTCAATCATTTTGAATAAAAAATTCTAAATAGAAATTATTTTAAGATGGTTCGCTGTACTGTTTAGCTTATACCAAGCTAGACGATCTAAAATCGTAGGTAAATATTTTCGTAGCAAAAAATTTACAACGGACTTTGAAACAAATTACATATTTTGATATTTAATTTGAAATCCTTAGCTCCACGATGAAATAGAAATATTTTTTTTTCTAGCAAAATAACATCTTTTAAATGAATGATACGTTCAAATTTAATCCATGTTTCATACTTTTAAGAAAATGTATTACTTTTTACTTGAAGTCAATTCATTTTTTTTATTATTATTAAAGGGTGGCATTAACACATTTAAATTGTCACAAAGGGTTGCATTGTAAGCATTTTATATTGTCGTCATAGGCACCTGTCAAAGTAATCACAAACAGCTAAGCGGTAGCTGTCTCTAGACATAATATAGGGTGTTCCGCCCAGACTGGCTGTGCACAAGTGTCAAACTTCCCCAGTTATTATCTGGCACGTCAGTTTCTAATTACTCCATCCGGCTATCACCTGCGACTGACGGTTCGTTGCGACGCCAGTTTATTGATTAGAGTCTTAATAAGCTAACCTAATACTTGAGGTGATATATTTTATATCTCTCTCTCTTCCTGGCCATATATTCCACATGGTGGTGGGGTCTGCCTTATGTATCTTTCTTCTCTTCATATCCTTTAGCACTACAGTCTCCCATCTTGTCCTGGGTCTTCCTCTGAATTAAACATAAACATGTCCCTTAATCTTCATCATCATCATCATCATTTCAACCAAAGAACCTCCACTGCTGAACATAGGCTTCCTCCAATAACTTCAAGATTGGCCGGTTGGAAGCGGCCTGTATTGCCCTACGCTGCGCTTTCCTGTATGCCTGTAGCCGTCATTACAGAACCTTTCTGTCCCATCGGCCGTCAGTTCTACGTGCTATATGCCCCGATTAGTGCAAATTTAGCTTGCTAAGCCGTTTGGCTACGTTTAGTCACTTGTTCGTTAATCAGAAATAAGGACATCCTTATTTCTGATTTCATTTTTGATAGCCAATTCGAAAATAGGTATACAATAGTTTCACATGCAGACAGGTAAACACATAGACATAGGCGTTAAACTTGTTACCTTTTTGCTCCGGGGTTAAAAAATAAGATAAAATTGAAATTACCTATATAAATTAAAATTCGTACGGCAAATACTCCCTAAGCTTAATTTAAGACGGAGCTCGGAAGCTTTTAATCACCTTGAGATCCAATTTCACGGCTGTAGCTCGTAAAACAGTTTATAATTAATTGATTATTTCTATTAACAACGACATATTTAAGTATAGGATTATTATTAAGTATGTATTTGCATGCTAAATATAAAAAAGTCTAAAAAGTGAGTTTTCTTTATGGTATCGCCAGTGTCACAGCAAGTTTTCAGCAAAGTCGTTTGATTTGATTTAATTATATTATTCGATTTTACCAGCGTCGTTACCCGAATGTAGAATTTTATTTATCATTTTAAAAAGATTTGTTTATTCTGCCCTCCTAGCATGACAGCCAAAACACGATATGATATAGCGATATATCGACAGCAACTGTAAAAAAGTAATATATATAGCCGCCATGTTGAATCGCCGGATTTATCGACACACAACTGCTTTTTAAAAATCATTTAATAAAGATTGCCGCCGTGTTGAATTTTTATTAAAACAGTGATCATAACATGTGATATGATATAGAGATATCATATGGAGGGCAGGACGATATATTATTGTTTAGGGGCCTAACCATGAGCCTAAACATACTTCAACCTTATTATATTTATAGGGTTCTGTACCTCAAAAGTTTAAAAAAAAACCCTCAAAGGATCAGTTCGTTAATCGTTTGTCTGTCTGTCTGTCTAGCCCCTTATGACCCAGAACCTGTAAAGGTATCAAGTTGAAATTATTGTTAAATACTTCAACAAAGTCAACGCAATTACGGCCGCTTATGCCGCATTTTCATACTCGCAAGGGAAATAAAACCTAAGTATAACTCGATGACCTACAATCGTGAATTTTGGCTTGTCTTGTCTTAGAGCAAAAGTGAAGGAAAAAGTCCGAAAACCTACAAATTTTTGAAAGAATTTGGTAGTCTTATTTACGCCGACTAGGTGAAAATTTGATCATTCAATTATACTCGTATTAAGCCACCTTGACTTGACTTATTATTCGATCCTTTCAAAACAGAAATCGCAGCAGATTTCGTGTAACTTAATCTGCTCAGAATTGTACTGTTAATTAGATTTCTTATAGGTGAAATAAATTGAAAACTTTTTAGAAATATATTTAACATTCAATTTACCTATGCTAACCCCTGGAGAAATATGCAGCGCTACATTTTGTTATTAAGCGAATTCAATTTAAAATTGGTTCTCAAATAATATTGCTAAGTTGCAATGTATTTTAGTTAGGCAATTTGAGTTAATTTATGTGTTTTGGGCAGAAATTTCAAACATCTATTTAGTGATTAATCATTTTTAGGTTTAATCAATTCAGCTATAATTTTTAAAATGAAATCAACGCACTGTCTATCAGCATTTAACGAAATTACTGTTTCTGAAACGTCTCACAAGAGGTTCCATTGACAGTTCTTTTCGACATAAACATTTACTAAGTCTAGTCGTTTCGGTAAACTTTTCACGAGATACATCTGAGAGTTCAGTACTTTCCAATCGCTGCCAGTCACTGTAACCCACACACCATTATACTCTGCTCCTTGTCCGAAATAATTTACATGTAGTGGCGCTGAATGTCCAGCGCCAAGTCACTGATTTCAAAGCCTAAAAAAAAAAACTTTGACATTTCTCTCTTATGACAGCTGTCTGACATGTCATTACGCTTTCAGTGCACGCGCCGGTCACTGCGATCTCTCGATTATTTATTTAAATACGACTAAATATCTTGTCTTTTACTATAAAATGCACGTGTTAACTATGATAGTGAAGTGTTTTAATGTGAGAAGGTGGTGTCGCCACCTCATACGTGTGGTTTGGAAAGGAAATCATCTTCACGCGCGGAACCAGCACCGGCAATAACAAAATTAGATTTGTTGGAACATCAAATTACCCTTCATGCATTCTGAAGGATACATCACGGGATTTATGGTATGTAATTAATATATTATTTAGTTACAATTGAAAAGTTATGCGAGTCAACACGTTTTTTACAATTATTTGATTGACCTTCAATTGGCAACGACAAAAAGGTTATGTTTTAGTTTTTTTTTTTGTACGTAGATAAACAACTTCCGGTTTGATATCGGAAATATGATACTCTGCTAATCACCTGTTATTTTGCGATATCACTTGATATTTTCTTTTTTTTCGGGAATAGTCTGATCTATGAAAAAAATTTTTTTTCTCTCAAATTAAAACTTACGGAAAAAACGGTTCAAACTTATTGCGCCCCAGAACATTCGGTTTTTTCACAACAATCAGAGTTTCGGACTAGAATAGTGGTATAAAAATTGAAATCATGGGGAAGAGAAGACACAAAGATGAAGACGAAGAACAACGTCTCAGACGGAAGATTCGAAAACTGGAAAAAAAGTTGAATAAAATACCAGAAAAACCAGTGGAACTGGACAGCGACAATTCGGGTTCCACGCCGCAACCACAGCAACCTCAAAACCAGGGGGAAATCCAGCCAGGCCCTTCACAAACGCTCCCCGATTTGGAGCAAATACAAATGGGTATGGGTTCCTTTTTTTTTTAAACCTTAACTAACTGAAATAGAACTTTGAACGCCTGGGTTATTCCATGGGATAAAATACTGGGTTTAAGCCAGTGTAGGCAAGTTAGAGCTTTCTCATTGAGGACTGACCTTGCCCCTTTGATCCTAAGCAAGTAGAGTTATAATAACAATTCAGACCGGGCTCCCTTTTTACAAACCCTTAGCAAGTTAGAGCTATCATAATTTTGATAGACCTTGCCCCGCTAGCCTTAGAGCTATCATTTATATGACAGACAGGCTTATTTAAGACATATATATACAATTTTATACACCCTAATGCTCATTCTGCTCATTCCAGACGAGGATATACTTCCAGAAGAATTCCTTCTGGCACTCGGAAGTGAAGGTGAAGAAAAAAAAGAAACCGGAGACCCAATAAGACCTGAACTCGCCTTGCGATGGTCAAGAATTTTAACCAGTGGACTGGGTAAAGATGCCAAAGACCAAATATCTCAAAAGTACCCGATTCCGGAAAATTTGCCTGATGCCGTTGCACCACTGATGAACCCTGAAATACTTTGTTCACTGACAGAACCTACGGTGAAGCGTCACAAAAGAATTATGGCCAGACAAAATGTCACAGGTAAACTGATAACCTGTTTAGGCAAGGCATTAACAAGCCTCCTAAAAGGAGACATAAATTCAAAAATCCTAATTGAAGAAATAAATGATGCAGCTAAGTTAGCAGCAGAAACTTTTTACCAAGACTCGGCATCCAGAAAATTCTTTGCTCTGGCTGGAGCAAAGCAGACTGTAAAGGAGGCAGTCAGACTTGAAAAACCTGATGGATTGTTGTTTGGAAAAAATTGTGCAGAAAAAATTAAGACTGCAGAAGCCATCCAGAAGACAGGCTCTCAGATAAAAAGCACGGACACGTCAACAAAAGCTCCCACGAAGCCACAACAAGCACCTGTTAAAAGATCGGGAAACTGGAGGGGCCCGCCACAGCAAAACCAACAAAACCGTCGAGGCCGCGGCGGGCATCACCAGCAACCGAGGAAACCATATGGTCAGCCTCACCAGTATCAGAGGGAGCAGAACCGCCCAACCCGATTCAGAACCAACTACCGCCGCTAGACTCACAGGTACATGCTGGTAGGCTTAAATTATTCTTAAATAACTGGCAAGAAATTACCAATGATCAGGTAATTCTAAATTGGATACAAGGATATGAAATCCCTTTTGCTCAAACACCCCCACCATTTCAAACTGCAACCCAACATTGGTCCAAACATGACTCTGAAATAATAACATTAGAAATACAAAAGTTGTTAGCTTTGGGTGCAATTTCTGCCTGCTCATACTGTCCAGGTCAATTAACATCTCCAATTTTTCTTGTACCTAAACCTAATGGCACTAATAGATTTATTTTAAACTTGAAAAACTAAATCAGTACATTAAAACAGAACATTTTAAACTAGAAGACATTAGAACAGCATGTAAACTAATGTATAAAGATTGTTACATGGCTAAAATTGACTTAAAGGAAGCATACTATTCTGTTCCTATGTCAGAAAATTCAAAAAAAATACCTTAGATTCATTTTTAACGATCAATTATTTCAGTTTAACGCTCTTCCTTATGGTCTTTGTTCAGCCCCCTTCGTGTTTACTAAACTTATTAAACCAGTTAGCACATATCTTCGAAGCCATGATGTGACCTTAACATGTTATCTCGATGACAGTTTGTATTTTGCAGATTCTGAAACTCAATGTAAGGAATATGTTGAACTGGCTTGTAAATTATTACAAAACTTGGGGTTCATAATTAATTTTGCAAAATTTATACTGTCACCGAGTAGAACTTGTAAATATTTAGGCTACATACTAAATTCAACAAACCTGGCCTTGTCAGTCCCAGAATCTAAACAAATATCTATAAAGGAAAAAATTAATATTATTAAACAAAAAACTCACTGCAGTATTAGAGAATTCTCCCAACTGTTAGGCTTACTAAATTCTATTTGCCCAGCAGTTCCATATGGTTTGGTATACACGAAGATACTAGAAAGATATAAGTACTTGGCATTGTTAAGATCACAAGAGAATTACAATGAAATAATGTCCCTACCCAATGCCATAAAACCCGAGCTTGATTGGTGGTGTAAAAACCTTTACAAACCCAACCACATCAAATTAAATGTCTTTGACCTAGAAATTCACACAGATGCTTCACTCACTGGTTGGGGTGCTGTCTGTCAAAATGAAAGAACCTCGGGCTCATGGTCACAAACAGAGACAAAATATCACATTAACTATTTAGAGCTAAAAGCTGCCTTCTTAGGACTTAAATGTTTCGCTAAATCCATGAGCAATTGTGAGATTCTATTGAGGATAGACAACACAACAGCAGTAGCTTACATAAATAAAATGGGAGGTATTCAATTTCCACATCTCAATAGTATTACTAGAGATATTTGGAATTGGTGTGAAAATCAAAACATATGCGTCTTCGCTTCATATATTAACACAAAAGACAATTTTGAGGCAGACAAAGAGTCTAGAAGGGTAAATATAGAATGGGAACTTAACAACAAAGCATATGCTAAAATAGTAAAAAAATTCGGCTCCCCTGACATTGACTTGTTTGCCTCAAGAATTAATAATAAATGTCAAAGATTTGTATCGTGAAAATGCGATCCAGAGGCCTTTGCAATCGACGCTTTCACACTTAATTGGGAACACATGTTCTTTTACGCCTTCCCTCCCTTTTCCCTTGTGTTAAAATGTATACATAAAATTCGAATACATAAAGCCACGGGTATATTAGTGTTTCCCTACTGGCCGTCCCAGCCATGGTTTCCCCAGCTGAAGTCTCTTGTGATTGGAGAGCTTTTAATATTCGAACCTAACAAAGATTTACTGTCCTCCCCTTTCAGGAAGAGCCACCCTCTCCACCGTCAGCTTACCCTGGCGGCAGGGTTGTTATCCGGGAAGCCTATGTGAGACGAGGAACTCCGTCTTCTGCTCTTAATTTACTGGAAAACTCCCTCTCAAACAACTCTATAAAACAGTATGACTCGTCCCTAAAATTATGGTGGGAATTTTGTGTAAAACACAAGATAGATACCTATCAAGCTTCAGTACCATTCATTCTTAATTTTTTGAGTGAGTGCTTTGAAAAAGGAGCATCTTATGGCACATTAAACACAACAAGATCAGCACTATCCTTAATAATAGGGCCAAGAATAGGAGCCGATGATAGAATAAAAAGATTTATGAAGGGTGTGTTTCGATCGAAACCTCCGACTCCAAAATACAATGTAACCTGGGACCCCGGAGTAGTGTTAAACCATTTGGCCACCTATCCAATGGTAGATATTCCCTTAGAAAAAAATACTAAAAAATTAGTCACGATTATGGCTCTAGCCACGGGTCACAGAGTGCAAACTCTGTCACTTATTACCTTAAATAATATATCTTTTCATAACCAAGTTGCCCAAATATTTATACCGAATATAATTAAAACTTCAAAAAAGGGAAGTCTTCAGCCAACACTTTATTTAAAAAAGTTTGATGAAAAAGTAGAAATTTGTCCAGTTACTACCCTAAAATCTTATATTAAAATAACAAAACCCATAAGAAAAAATCAGAATAAACTAATATTGTCACACAAAAAACCCCACTACCCAGCATCCTCCCAAACCATAAGTCGTTGGATAAAACAAACATTAAAGGATGCTGGAATAGACACTAATATCTTTACAGCGCATAGCACCAGACACGCCTCTACATCTGCGGCTTTCAGATCTGGCATAAGTATAGACCAAATTCAAAAAACTGCGGGATGGTCAAATAACTCTTTGACATTTGCAAGGCATTATAATAGACCAGTTACACAAAACCCAACAAGTTTTAGTGATGCTATATGTAGCACTGTTGATTAAGATCACGAAAAAATCTGTAAATATATTTTAATTTTATATTGATTGATGTTAACATAATGTAAGAAAAGTTTTATAATTTGTTTATTTTATTAGTTTTGTACTTTTATAATAAAAGTTATATTACTTATTACTAAAAATTTCAGAATTTTATTCACAACCCTAGCTTTAAACAGCTACATGTAAATTATTTCGGACAAGGAGCAGAGTATAATTATTAGATTAAACGAACTTACCTTAAGTGAAGTTCTATCTTAATTATACGAAGCTCCTTGTCCGAGATGACAATCCCTCCCCCCCCCCTGTAATACATAAAAGTATCATCCCAGTTATGGGTTGTTCATAAAATTAATTAACTTTAAACGAAATGACATGTCAGACAGCTGTCATAAGAGAGAAATGTCAAAGTTTTTTTTTTTAGGCTTTGAAATCAGTGACTTGGCGCTGGACATTCAGCGCTACTACATGTAAATTATTTTGGACAAGGAGCTTCGTATAATTAAGATAGAACTTCACTTAAGGTAAGTTCGTTTAATCTAATAATTATTAAATGATTTTTTTAATTAGTTTCCATCATACAGACTACTCTCTGACGTGTAAGTGCAGCCCACTTGATACTTACTTAATACTTACTACTTAATATATGATAGAATTAAAAATAATTTATTAGTAAAAAAAAGTTTTTATAAAACAAGCTTTTATTTAAATGCTTGAATAAAAGAGTTTAACTCGCATTCGTATTCTCAGCAAGTCCTTTCGTTTAATACCCATATTGTAGGAAAATATAAAAAACTTAGTCCGCCACAGGATACATCGGATTAAAATATTAATGATAAATAAGGAAATAATGTAATGTATAGTTTTAAGTAACTTTTGTTTAAGTATTATAAATTGTAAGTCGAGCCACGAAAACAGTGTTATTGTTATACGAAGGATGGCTTAATAAAACTTAAAAAAAAAAATTTTTGATTTACAGTGTATTTTTCAAGTTATTTTCAGCAAATCCTTGCATTTGATACCCTTAATATACTTGTAGGAGTGCATTAAAAATAACTAGTCCGCCATGTTGGGTGTTCCGCCATGTTGGATTTACAATGACGTCACAACCATCATCATCCAAACTAAACGTGTATACAAAATTTCCGCTCAATCGGTTTAAGATATCTGCTTCAAAATTTAGTTGCAAGATTCCACTTATCTACGTACGTTTATCTACGTACAAAAAAAAAAACTAAAACATAACCTTTTTGTCGTTGCCAATTGAAGGTCAATCAAATAATTGTAAAAAACGTGTTGACTCGCATAACTTTTCAATTGTAACTAAATAATATATCAATTACATACCATAAATCCCGTGATGTATCCTTCAGAATGCATGAAGGGTAATTTGATGTTCCAACAAATCTAATTTTGTTATTGCCGGTGCTGGTTCCGCGCGTGAAGATGATTTCCTTTCCAAACCACACGTATGAGGTGGCGACACCACCTTCTCACTTTAAAACACTTCACTATCATAGTTAACACGTGCATTTTATAGTAAAAGACAAGATATTTAGTCTTAGTTAATGTGTGGAATGTAACTATGTTTGCATAGTTACATACTACATTGCAAGCTAAGTAAAAGTCTTTAATAAACTAGCTAAACCTACAAATGTGTTGATTTTTGGGAAAACTGACATAAATTAGCAAGGATTTATGGAGAGGTGTATTGAAAATCAAGTCCTTTCTAGGAATCTCCGCTATTTTATGCATTGGGTAGGTTCGTAGGTGGACATGTTTTTTCGTAGGTATATAAGTTCAACTGGTTCCTATTATGCCGTTGTCAGTAATGCGGTCTTGTTTTACAGTCAAATCTGTCATTAGTGAGTAAATATTGTAAAAAGTACCATTCAGAAAAATCAGGGAGGAATTTATGCTATCGGTAAAAGATCTGTGCTGAATCAGTACCATAGAATGAACGGAGTAGACCTCAATCAGGGAGAGAGTAGCCTTAGTTTGCAAGACTTCAGATCGTTGTTTAAGACGCCATCTTAACAGTGTAACTATAGAAATTTATTTCTATCGCAATATCCAATCAACTATTCTATTAACTTAGCGCTAAACTTGAGCGCCGAAACCTCTGAAAATCAAACTTTGAAAATCTTCATCGGTAACAGTTTCTATATGAGCGACAGCGTCAGTACAGAACGCTCAACTCCAATGCACTTTAATAGGTAACCAAACTAGCTTTACCTGAAAGTAATAAAGATGACTTTACTGCAAACAGTACTGCAGTGTGTGGCATTGTATAGAAACATTCAAACTTTGCAGACGAATTCGATCTGTGCGAAATGGCTCGCACCACCGAATACGAAGCATTTGCATACAAATATAGCCTTTAGGTTGAAAGAATACAAGTCATAGTTGTGTAAAGTTGCATTTGTTTAATTGGGAATAGAACAATTAGGAAACAGAAACTCTTACCAACTACTATTTTCACAAATTGTATGAAATTAAATTACAAAAACAAAAAAATTACAATGTGTCGAATAAAAATTGTTAAGACTGATGTGTAACGAAGTACCAGAAAGTGAATTTTGCCAGGGGCCTCTCCTAAAACACCCAGCCCCTAGCCAATTTATAAAGTTTGTTTCCTGAATTGACCCGGACCGGGCATCAAATTCAGAAGCCTTTACACCACGCCACTACGCCAATTATAGGTATTTGTAACATGACTTACTTTATAAACCTTTTGAGGGTTCCGTAGTCAAAACGTAGTCTGTCCGCGGCTTAGCTCAGAAACTCAGAGTACCAGAAAGCTGTGATTTCACCTGAGTGTTGAAAAACAATATTTAATTTTTCTTTATATGATAATCATCCAATTCTGGCGCGCTTGTCATGTTGAGTGATTTAGACATAACAAATAATTTGTGGTGTATAACAATTTCGAAAATCTGAATGTGGTCATCGGCTTTTGACACTGACTGTACCTCCCCTACATGGACGAACAACGATTTTAAAACATGAGATGAAACAAGAAAATAATAAAAAAATTGAATATTATGGTCTTAGTTTTCCTCATAAATATTTTTCGCAGTACTTACTGTTACGGGTATTTTATTTTCTAACAAAGAACCAATTACATCAGTGAACTGGGCCAGATCCCCCCTATAATCCGACATAGTTCACTGCGTTTCTTAAGAATTTTATTGTTGTTAATTAAGAATTGGTTGGCGAAGATAACGTTATTACCTCGTGGCATTTAATTATAAATTCGTACTAAGCTCACTGGATTGTGAAGAAAGCGTTTACAAAATATTAGATTAAAACCTTTATAATAAGGCATTGGCTGAGCACCGGTCTTGATTAATATTAAATATTATTATTATTGTTGCTTTAAAGCGAAACAATATCAGCAAATGCAAGCTTGAAATTAAATACATTAAGTAAACATTGTAAACACAATAATCTTAAGTTTTGCAATTTGACTTTAGTTGTTTCTTGTGAACTTAGAGTTTGAGGGCAGAGGTAAGCTTGTTATTTAGAGAAGTTTCAAAGAAAGATTTGGAATCGTTCTAGGTAGATAAAACACTATCAGTATTTTATAAGGTTTATCGTTGAAGATATACGGTGTGTTTTTATAAATCAGATAATTTTTCCAGATGAGACCTTAGTGCATGCAACTTCAAAAATTCGTCTTAGTTATTTTATAAACATACATTGCAATTACGTAGGCATCCGGAATGTTTCTTAAATGTGATCTTATCATGCTAAGCTTGTTTTAAAATCTCAAAAAAATAACAAAGTTTGAATAGGCTAGTTTCCTGGGTCAAAAAAGATTATTCTATTTAGTCCGTCAGTTGGATTATCAAAAAATATTGGACCCATATTTTGTCTTTTGTCAATCATTTTTTAATGAAACTAGCCTATTGCCATCATTATCACCTAAATACCGTTTCCCGATAATTCGCGCTTTGAATAGCCCTAGCTAATTACCAGTAAGACAGGAGGTTCAAAGCTGGCAGCCTGGAAGAGCTATATTGATCCACTTTCACCATCAATCGAGGTCAGATGCGCGCGACTGCAGTAGGGCACTGGAACATTGCAGCATAGTCCAAGCAGTGCAGCGTGGTGCATATCACGTCATCGCAGGATATCCAAAGTAACCGGTAAAAGTCAGAAAATAAAGTGAAAACGTGTAAATAAAAAGTGACAAAAAAGTGCACGAATTTAAGTCATTGAAAAACTGATGACATTATTAATACGAGTAGTGGTGTGTTCGATTACCAAACAGAATCAGCCATGCAGAAAAGGCGCTAAAATGAAGCTATTAAAACTAAAAAGTTAAAACTTTCAAAGTGGAAGTGTAAAAGTGATATTTATATATTGTAGGGATGTAAAATTGATATTTATATATTTTTCCGAAAAATAACGGCATTGGTTTCGCTCTTTGCACGGTGAAACTGAGAAAGTTTTTATGGGCACATTCTGCGGGCTATAATAATTTATTTTATTTGTGAAAAATCTGGCTTTTTTGATGAGAAGTGAATGTGTGATGTTCTGGGAATTATTGCAGTGAAGGAATTATTGACGTTAATATCAATGTCATAAAGCGCTCTTGGGAGCTATGACCACAAACGTCTTTATGGTGTTATAAGTAGTGTTAAGTATCTAATAATCTATTTATTATTTAATTTTATTGAACTTCCTCATAGAAAGTTATTGTATTGCTCATAACAAGAACTTTCACTATAGGACCACCATCGAAATCGCAAACAAAGAGTTAAATGTACCTATACAAACCATTGATGACCACCTATACCAACCAGAGATGGTTTCGCCATCTCTGAGGTCCCGGGTTCGATTCTCAATTAGGTTAATATAGAACTTTTCTTTATTGTCTCTGATCTGGGTGCAATGTGTGTCATGTTGGGCAATATTTGTTTATATTATTACTATGTATACAACTTGGTTGGTCACATATAGTAAAAGTTATTGTATTTGAGCACTAGGAAGGATTACCCTCTAAAAGAAGATAATAAATAGAAGTAAATAAAGTTAAATAAATAAAAATACAACCATGTGAAATAAATGTGTTACTTTAATAAAGGAGAATAAGCAAAAACATTTTTTTGAATTTCGTAACTTTGCAACTCAAACAAAAGTATTTCTGAAGCATTCAAATTGTTTATGAATTACTTTGTTAAATTAATATTTAGCACATCAAATTTAGGTTAATTAAAACAGAAGTATGAAGCTAAGGTAAAAAACAGTATTAAAATAAAATAAATAAATAAATAACAATTAATATTATATGCTTATACCATAAGGTCGTCATACAAACGTATACGACAAAACGGTTCTTTTCGTTTCAATTAAAAACAATAAATTATTTTAAAAATCCAACTGGCATGTTGAAGTGTATTTTTTGACTTTTCTACTAATAAACTTAAGAGGCATAAAATGGTTTCTTTTGCCTGTAAAATATAAGTCTCTGTTTTATAAGAGGTAACTTCGATATTTTTTGTCTGGTATAAAAGTAAACAAACATGTTTCTGTTGAAGTTGAAGAAAATGGAATGAAGAATGAATTTATCTAATATATATCAGTTTCATATGTTTTGTAATAGTTGAGAAAAATCGATACACCTGTTACAAAAATTTCCAATGCGTCTTCTTAAGGTGAATTACCTATAATTCGCACCGCGCAGTCACGTAGGCAGACATCTCCAAAGAAATGCTTCGTTGCAAAATAAATACGATTTGGCACTTCTTTAAAACATCACACTAAAAATTCAACGTCGTATAAAACTTTAAAATCACATCTTGAACATCTAGTTTTATCAAATTTCGTAGAAAAGGCTGAAAAGAACACAAGCTTTTTTATCTGACTGCATGAGAAATGAAGACTTAATTTACTACTTAAATAAGTATTTTATTTTCAGTATTATAAGACTTGGAAAGCCTTGTTCAGCACCAAAATAGAAAATAAAAAAACAAAAATAATTTACGGAATAAATATAAACTTAATGTTCATCAATCACACCAATTATTCTAGCCCCAATTATGTAAGCAAAGACTTTGATTTAGTATTTTTACTATGGAGACTACATAACATATTTATACGTAAAGGATAAATATTATCATCACCATTTCAGTCATAGGATGGCCACTGATGAATATAGGCCTCCCCCAATGACTCCTAGAATGATAAACATACATACATATATCATTTATAAACATTGAGGCTCATTTTTAAAAACAGACGTACCTATTATTACGATATAACGCTATAGTCTCGTTTACAAGATGAGTTCATGCTCATCACACAAAATTGGCCTCTTGTGCAGGTTTCGAACGCACAACCGCCGCAGTTTCGTAGTCCGAGTCACGCACTTTCACTATACGTCTATTCCTAATGTGTAATAAAAAAAAATAATCGTATGGGGAACACCCAAAAATTCCGAATTTGAGTAGTTCGATTTTCTTAAATCCGAACTTTATAATTCCAAATATTTAATATTTAGATTGTTAAGAATCGCGAATCTTATTTTACCGAATGTTAATGTCTTATTTTTACGATTATCATAAGTACAAAATATTAAAACATTAAAATATTAACCCGAAAACAGTATTCCGATTATCAATAAGGTTTAGTCACTGGCCTTACAACACCCCTCCACCAATACGACTGGGCAGTGGGCCCGCGAGTTGGAGTATTACAACCAACCACCTTAGAGTTGAGGTGAGGTATGTGTTCTGCATTGGGACGTACTTTGGCATACATGAATAAGCTAAAGCACTAAGTTAGCCCAACGGAACGAAAACGCCCAGCAAGCTGAAGTGGCAGTGGGCGGGGCGGGGCACATAGCACGTAGAACAGACGGCCGATGGGGCAGAAAGGTTCAGGGATGGAGGTCACGAACCGGCAAGCGCAGCGTCAGACGTCCGCCTACAAGGTGGACAGACGACCTGGTAAAGGTTGCAGGAAGCCGCTGGATGCGGGCCGCTTCCAACCGACCAACCTGGAAGTCACTGGGGGAGGCCTATGTTCAGCAGATGATTATGATGATGACTAACTTAATAGATTCCGCGTAACAAAACAATTTCTATCGTGTCTCGTTCATATGGGCTAAGGTATAATACATTTACAGAAAAATAAAAGTAATAATAATGTAACTTTCATTAAAAAAATAAAGATAAGTTGACAAATATTGAAATTCCAAACAATAATTCACAACACGAAAGTATTGTCTCGAGATTCTTAGCTAGAATTTTCCGATTTAATTTTGAGTGACGCGATAGGGAGCCGTCTGCTTATCGGATCGTTTCGCTTGCCGTCACAATCTTCTAGACTTTTCTTTGAGACGTAAATACGATTTGCAATACAAAATCCAATGGATAGCGAAAAGGCTCGGAATCTACGTGTGTATAAAAATTCTCACGTCCGTAGTTGGATTTTCAAAGGGTGTTAAGCCTTTTGTGCAATCCTCTGAATTATTAGGGGCGTCGAGAACTCCATGCGTGAGATTACATTTTTTTATGTATTTTCTATTTAGTTTTGAATATAGAAGAGAACATAGAAAATGTTTTTAAAATTAAATATCTCAGATTTCAATTTTTATTTTAGCCAGCAATAAGAAATACCAGAGTTTCACAACATAGTGTTATGTTTACGAAGTGTAACTGTAATATATGACTGTTAATTTTATTTTAAATATAAATTTCAAGATAACACTTAGTGATTAAAACAAATTAATTATTGATAATACAAATAAGATCAGAAATACGACTATCCGATCCAGAACTTGCATAGTTGATGTGGGTAGAAAGGCAGCAAAACTGAAGTAGGAGTGGGCGGGTTATATCTGCCGGATGCATCCAGAGAAGTGGATTCCTGAAAATGGGTATCGCCGTAGAGGACTTCCAAAGAAGCGATGGCGTGACGATTTGGAGAACCGTGCTAGGGATTGGCAGACTTTGGCCCTCAACAGGGAAACATGGGAGGACTTGGGAGAGACCTTTGCCCAGCAGTGAGACATAATAGGTTAAAAAAATACAAGTAAGGTAGGTCTGTCGAATTACGCCTAGACGCTAATTACGCTTATTAAATGTTTAAAAAAAACCTAGATACGTTATCGCTTAATTGAATTTTACGCACTAAAATATCAAGTCCCGTCGCAGTCTCGAACCCTTCGATACAAACACTGTTTTCTTTTTCCCTTTTATGACAAAAGCGTAGTTTGACAGACCTTTTTAACCTCAAATAGAAACTAACAACTCTCATTTTATAGTGGAATGCCCATAGGCATCCTTATATTCTTTTCACCGTCACCGATTCTTCTCCGTGTACGCATGCGTACGCATCTGACAAACGCGCCGCGTGTAAGGCCAACCTAGAAAGGTAAAAAAAACCTCCTTAAGTTTGTGAATATTTCCACCCGAGGCGATCGAACTTTTTTCATGTGTGAGAGTTTTTATGTATTAGAAAAAGTTATTTGTATAATAAACATTCGTCCCCAATAGCTATTATTTATTATATTTCTGATTTCTGTAACACAAGTGCTTAAGGTACTTATCATAGGATCAGAGCAATATATGTAATGTTGTCCAATATTTATTTAATGTAGCTACTGCCTAAAACAACGGTATGTATATCAGATTTATAACTTTTTTTTTATCAAGCGATAGTGTTTACAAATATTTTAATAATTGCAAATTGCGCGAACCTTTCGTAAGATCTTACAACTAAGCATTAAACTGATAGTTACTTATAAATTCTTTGTCTCTAACGGTTATTGCTTGTGCATAATCTGGTAGCTGGAGTTCCCGTGGGAGACACACCGTTCAATCTCTGTCGTCTGGCTTAACTTGAATATCCAATAAATAGCAGCTTAATATTACGTGACGGTATTCCACTTTGATGTTAGAGTTTGAAGTTAACGTTTTCCAACAAGTTGAGAGGATACTAAAATATCCTAATGGTAAACGTAAATGGTTTGATGTAGATAGCTGGGAAAAAGGACATTTTATAATATAAAGATTGCCTTATAAAATGGAAGTTCACATCTCCATCGTTTTTTAGGTAGTTCTGTTACAGATTATACATAAGTCACTAGTTCCTTACCTAAATAAGTCGATTCCACTTAATTAAGATCTACGGTCTTAAAGGTTCTCTGAAAAAATGAAAAAAGATTATATATTTTTTTGACCCGTTAAGTTTTTATTATTAAAACTAAGATTTAATTAAATTAAGCGGAAGCTGAATAATGTTCACTTCAAAGTAGCAAATTATAGAGAATCAGAATTAATTAAATGTACGACTTTAAGTAGGGTAAAAAATATGCTGTATAAAGTCAAAATGGTAATTGGTTGTTTTTTAGATAGATACGATTTATGGTATGAAACCCTATTATTTAAAAAAAAAGGCCAAGTGCGAGTCAAACTCGCGCACCGTGGGTTCCGTACGAACTTATAGCTATGCAAATAATTCGTCTATAACGGAAATCGAGTCTCGAAGATATTTCTGATTTCTGTAACACAAGTGCTTTGGCTACTTACCATAGGATCAGAAAAATGTATGTGATGTTGTTCAATTTTATATTTATTTTACGTACTAATTTAAATTACGTACTAAAATTAGGACGCTTAATTTTATTGAGTTTTACGTGAAAAAAGACACTGCTAGGTAGGCTGTATAGAGTCCATGGTTAGGCACCTATTCAGCTTTTATAGTATTATATCAGCTCTTCAATTCTAGATCCGTAACAAACAAAAGTAGATATAAGCAAGGTAAAATAAGTACCTATATTGCTCAAACTCGAAATTCATCTTGTTATTGAAAAATAGACGCGCGTTTTTCCCACACACACGTCTATATTAGTAGTTTTCCCCAACAAGGTAGCGGAGCCACGTATGCTATCATCAGATCTAATTCCAGTTTCCCTTTTGAAAGTAAAAAGGCTTCCATTCCAATAAGGCATTGAAAGTGATTTTTCCCGTACTTTGGTCGCGTCTACCAAACTAGAGTTCGTCTTTTTTGCATGTCTGAAATGGTATTTTATCCAGCACTCTGACATAAAGTAAGTAAAATACAGTAGGTCGGCTTGCGTTGCTATTATGATAACGACAAATCGTAATGCAATAGTTAAAATTTTTATCATTAAACAGCACTGTATCGTCAAATCTGGGAGATTTCACTGAAATAATAATTTACTATAGAATGTTAAAAAGTATAGTATGCATATTATACCAGGCCTATGTCTAGTAGTAGACTTACGATGATAATGATCATGATGTTATTATACGTCCCGCTGCTGCACTGCAACTGCAACACTGCCTCAACTCAAGTATCAGGTGGTTTGTGGAACAATCCACCACGTGAGCTCAGTGCGGTGCTGTAAGGCAAGTGTACCTTACTGTCGGATATAGCAAAGCCTCTTTTAGACCTCAGGCTAGGCTCAAAGTTTTGTAATAAGCTATATAGATATGCTTGTGTATTATATAGAGATGTTTGTGATAAATGTTACATAATATCTATGGTCGGAAACCACGGCGTGGGTTGCTTAACTTTAGAAACCAGTACCAAAGCCCTGCCGCCACTAAGCTACAATCACCTCATTTATAATCTATATATATATAAAACAAAGTCGGGTTAGTTACACCATTTATAAGTCAAGAACGGCTGGACCGATTTTTATGATTTTTGGTTTATTGAATTTGTCTCCGCCCCGAATAGCAGAATAACTATTAAAATATCTAAAAATTACCAAAAAAAATTTTTTTTATAAAGTGGTGGTACGAAGTTTGCCGGGACAGCTACTGTTATATAAATAAAAGCGGTATAATCTGCATAATAATCTTTAACAGTGTACAATACCACATCGAGAAATTAGGGATAGCAACCAGTGGTAGCATTACCATTACCACAGCAATGGTAATGGTACAGATTAGCAATGAGATTATACTATGAGTTTTGCTTGGAGATGGGCTTTGGCCAACCAAACAGTGAGTAATGTTCAGTAAAAGCACGAAATAACTGCTTTGTAGTAAGGTCATGACATTTATCAATAAACCAAAACATATATTGTGGTTTGAAATCATCTCGATGTTTATGCCTTCCTGGCTTATTTGTACAAAAGTAGACCTACTGTATCCGACTCTATTTCGAGCTTTGGTATAAATAGCGTGGCGTAAATGCTGGTTCCCATCGTAAATCAAGGGAGATTATCTTTGGACGCGTCTTCTCGCCGCATGTTTTGCTGTGCATGAATTATTTATGCTATCGAGCTGCGTTTTATCTGCACAATAATATTTTGATGGATGTATATGCAGTTGTATTTCAATTCTCCTGTTTTATATTTTAGTGTTGTGCACTATTTTTTACTATGGGAACTTATTATGATGTCAATAAAAAGTTCTATCTAAAATTTATTCACATGATAAAAAGGTAGTATAACATTAGTGATCTATTTGGAATTTGAATTGGTACAATGTTAGAGTGGCCCAAAAAGTGACGTTCAAAAACTTTTTATTTGCCTCGTAAACCTATTCGAATATTACTTTTTCGTCGTGTGTGTTTTTTTTCTTTTTTGTGTGTTATATTGACTGATAAAGTGTACTTTTTGCATAAATAAATGTTAGCTGGTGTTATTTATCACCGAAAAAGCCTCTTTGGATAGAAATCCAATCAATATAATTATAATACTCACTGTACTTTAATAGTTGCTTAGCGTTCGTATTTTGTCACACAATATTATTACCGAAGACGCCCCTGGCAAATATCGTTGTCTGGTGGTACGGTAAAGCTATATTTTGGGACCTCGCAACACTTGTGAAAATATAGAAAAAACATTGACCAACCGGGAATCGAACGAGGGACCTCTTAGATAGCAACACCAAGTCCGGTATGCTCCCCTTTCGGCTACGGCTGTCGTCTGAAGAATGTACATAATGTTCTTTCAACCTTGATAGCTTGCCTAAAAATTGGCACATTATCTACCCAAATCGTTCATTTATTAGCCTCTACTGTAAAGAATTGTTAATCAGACCAAACCGGCTACATGTCATTTCTACACAAATGCTTTAAATAACCTTATTCTGTGGCACCCAAACATTTATTTTTTTAAATTAAAATGTATATGAATGCTTACTAACATGGTTAGTAAGCAAATTTTTACTAACAAAGCAAATGAACTTCAAGTTATTTGCTGTTCTGTTAATAGACGAATCAACAAATGTTAATTGCTTACAGACTCAGTTTCTAGCTCGTACTAGCATTGTGTTCGTCTGTAGCAAATAGTCTACAAAGTGAATAGAACTAATCCGGATAAGAGATTTTGTACCATGAGTCCACAACGTATCCGGAATGAAAGGTGGAGAGTTTGTTTACAAGATTTTAAGACTTTAGTTTACTTTAGTATCTACATAATTTATTTTAAATTGCACTAGAAGTCGTGATGAGATAAAAGTTTAGTAGCAATCTATGTCTGCCTAACATCTGTGGATCGTGAGTTAAAAACGTAGAACGTTGGATTTTATATGTACGGACTCAGAGCACTTGATTGACGGTAAGTGAAAACATCGAGAGGAAACTTACCCACCCATATAACACTGGACGTGAAGCCATGTTCCAAAATGGTCTACTTCCCCTATTTAAGACCTCAATAAAGGTCTGATAGCAATCGTTTTAAATGTAATAACTGCCACTTGCCAGTCAGTTAGTTGTTGCTCGGAAGCATGAAAGCAACAGAAAAGATAAAAGGAAACCGTTTGTCTTGATAACGACATGTGAAGAGAAGGAAAGAGTGGCACGTAACGAGGAGACTAATGGGTACGAGTATTGATGGGTGGAGAGGTAGAGAACGACCTAAGAAAAGTTGGATGGATTGTGTGAGAGGTATTGAATAAATGAATGTTGAATTTAGTCCGGAAAATTGTACATTGGTTTTGTGCAATAAAGATTAAATAAATTTTGAAAAAAATGAGAAGGTAGTGAATGACATACTCGATGACAAGTGACTGGATTATATGGAAGAGAAAAACATACTCGATTCGGTGGGGGGTAGTCGAACGAAAAGCATGGTCGATCTATTTTAATAGTTTTTATTTATCATTTAAAGAGTTTTAGAGTGCAAGTTTGGTGTAGTTTGTGTTCTAATGTTTAGTGAAGTGATAAAGACCTGAAACTATTGAAATATCATTGTATTCAACGCCGCATCGAGTGTCAAGTGACTTGTCTTAAGACAACTTGTTTTAGACCCTATAGTGTCTTGAAACCTGCTTTTACGGGAAGAGTAGCCTTCACTGAATCCAAGAGAAGCAATAAAAAATTAACACCCGTTATTTATTGTGATCACTATATCAAGAATCACTCGACATTGGCAGAATCACCGCTTGGCATATAGAGCGGGATTGAGTCCATATAATTTTTATTTTAAAAAAAACTGCGCTGACCTCAGATGAACTGGGAACTGGGAATGATGATGATGAACTAGACTTGTCGCATGTAGGATTATGGTCAAGCTTACCCCAACTAGAAATGGGACAAAGCGCCAGGAGGAGACCGAAACCAATAAAAACTAATTTATTTCTGCAAATAGGCCTAAATTAAGCTCTTTTACGCGTCCTATTTATACATATGTATATATTTATAAGCTAACCTAAATGTTCCCTGCACCTCCAAAAGATAGTTTATTCTTATGGCGCTAAAAATATTTAGCTGTGTTCCGGATTTATTAAAAGGCAATAAAGGCAGCTTATTTACCGAATACTACTACTACGTATTGATACTGTAACAAACCGCTAGCTTATTTACTTTCGAGCCTATGTAGTTACATATTAAATAAAAAAAGTATTAGATACGACCAAAGATAATTGTTCCTTATGTTTTACTGTATTTACTTCCCTAAAAATTACATGTCCCAACGTACTCAGACATGCAAGGTGAGAGATTTTCCGTGTATCGTCGGCGACATTTAATTTGGTTAGTGACTTCGTAGAACTTGAACTAAATAGATTATGGATCCTTGGAACTATACATAAGTTTTCCCGTGTAGGATTTCCGGTACCAACAAGAGGTGTTGTACTAGTTTGTCGATAAGAATTTAATTAGCTCGGATGTCATTTCTGTGAAAAAACATAATTATCCTCTTTTCCTCTTTCTGGTGTTTCTTTTTCTCAACAGTAATTGAACTGGTTCTCTATTAGTTGAATATGATTGGGGTAAACTTTTTTTGTTGTTGTTGTAATTATTTATTATATTAAACCGTTACTACCCTCATTTTCAGTTTTTATTTATTTGGTACTAAAAGTCCGGTATTAGTTCTTAACAATGATAGCAACCTTAACAATAAATGTAATGTAGACTAAATAAAATATTTGTCTTTTTTTCTTTCATTTCATGTTATAATAGACTGACAAAGATGTCAGAGTTTTATAATTTACTTATGCATTGAGGCTCATATAGGACAAACATTAGTTCATTCAGTTTTATTCTTTTTTTTATCCCATCACAACATTTAGATCTATTAAAAGAGTTTGAACGTTAGACGACGAAGCTGCGAAGCCCTTTTTTAGTGTTTTAGAAGATTATAGGTGTTTGGCGCAGCTTTAGCCAAGTTAAAGTGCTCGAAGATTTACCTATCCTTTGCTTTTTAAACTATACCAGCCTGCCTAGCATGAGCACTAAAACACGATATGATATAGCGATATATCGACACCAACTGTAAAAATATGATAGATATAGCCGCCATGTTGAATCGCCGTGCTGGTGACGTCACATATTATGATCGCTGTTGTGATAAAAATTCAAAATCTATCATATTTTTACAGTTGGTGTCGATATATCGCAATATCGTATCATATCATATCGTGTTTTTAGCTGTCATGCTAGCGGGGCAGGAGTACCTAAGCTTGTCAATAGCGACTGGTAGCTAGCCATGATATAGTTAGGAATAAGCATTAAGAGACGGCCTAGGGTAAAAAAAAATCGAAGACAACCTCACCCAAACGATATTTTATTTTATTTATTCAGATCACCAACAAGGTTAGGTACATCAACAATATGCCAATTTAAAGTACTTATTATAAACATGTGCTAAGTGTAAACTTAATTATAGGCGACAACAGCATGCGACGAAGACAACAGCAATACTTAGTTAAAACTAAATATAAACAAATAGATATACAATATATATATTCAGTGTTATGGCATATGGCATATTGTATTCAAGCACGCCTTGGGTTTTTCAAAATACCTTACATTTGAATACCTTATTATTGTATGTCGTCTTTTTACATAATTTTTTTAATGCAAAAACTATTAAACTGTTTAGTGCCTGTGTGTACCTGTATTAGATGCAGGCAAAGCCACCCCCTGAACTTTAAAAATAAGTTTTCTTAACATTACGCAGTCTAAAAAGTTCTTTGTTGTGTCATTTAGCGCGAATGTCACAACAACAAAACGAAAACACAAAATTCGCACTTTTACCGTAATCAAACTCGACATGCAAAGCGAGATTTATCTCTCAAAGCACGTGTCCCGGAGCGGTCCGTACATTTTAGGATGTAAGCCGGAATTTATGGTCACCGACGTACGATAAAAATTGTATCGCCTGCTTATTTATCGTGTCGTGCCGCCATTTTTCGCGTTTTTATTCTCGCGCCGGCTCTTATCGCGTCTGATTTGTCGGGATTGGAACCCGAGGTGGTAGCTGACTTCATATTTCGATTATTATGATGCCATAAATTATGTTTGTTACTGCTTTATCGTTTCGACAAATGTTGGTATTCATAAATAAAGACATCAGAGGTACTGTGGTTGGTAAACATTTCAATACTCTGGAATTTGTATTTTAAATGCAATAAATGAATAAGTAAAATTTAGCTTAGACATTATGTATCAGCAAATTATTAGTATTTGCTAGTTTTGCAGACTCGTTTGCAGAAAACACGTCAATAATTTCCAATTTTAACGTTAAGCAAAATAATTTTTATTAGGTTTTTGTGCTACCTTTTCACGAGACAGTAACAAGATGGTTTTTAGGCTTACGTCTAAAATACTCTTCAGATAATTTCCTTGTTTCCGCAGTCAAGTCTTAATTAGCATTAAGCCAGCAACCTTGCTTAGAACGGGCTTATAGACCAATACTACCATACAAAGGATCCAGTCCAGACATCTCATACATACGCTCTCGAATATATTCATGAAGCAAAATTAATTAGAGACCCCAGCTATCTCAACTACACACGAGTTTGGGAGCATTTTCAGGTTTTCTAGGGATTTTCACTGCGGCCTTAGCAGTCTGCGGTGAGGTACGATTGAAATTTTTCGAGTGGAAACGACAGGGTCTACGTTGAGATAAACTTTATTAAACTGGATAGGACGCAAAAGTCTAAAACTATAAACTCTGATGCTGATCGATAGGTCCATAAGGTGAGGTGAGGTGAGGTGAAAACTATAGGATCATAGAAAATTTGTTGTCATAACTTTACACTGACTAAAAGTCCGACAAATAGTTTTTTTTACCGTGTTTATGTACCGTTACCATAGCGACATCGAGGTTTAAAGGTTAGATAAGCTAAATGACAACATTTGTGTTAGAAAACAGCAAAATTATTTAATATTTATAATGTTTGTAACCCGCTGCCCAGCAAAACGAGAGAAAATAATATTTTTGTTGCTACGCGGTCTCTTGCCAGTCGGCAACCAATATGTTAATTAATCCTTAAAAGTAGTATGGCCGCTTGATAGCCAACTATCGATAGGTATCGCTAGTATTGATACTATTAATAGTTTGATTGCTATTATGGTAAAACACTATCGATTCGATTTGTCAAAACGATGTATTGCTGCGTATATAGTACCTATATTTAAAGCAATCGATAATATGGATCGATCGATCGATACTAGCAATAGTGCATATTGATATTGTAACTAAATTATAAAGGCATACTATATAAGGCAACACTACTTAAAAGTGAATTAGTAATTAAACACTTACTATGTAGTGGATTGTCTCCCCCCCTGTCAGCTATGATTTGTTGAACATATTGAGGTCACCGCGGACTCGCTGTAAGATGTAATACAAATGAGTTTTTACCTTTTAGCCACCTGTAACATATATGTATATATATATCTCTCGACCATATGTCCCACCTGTAACGTTTGTATATTTTACGAAAGTCACATCCAGCGTCCATTTATCCGTACAACGGCAGTACTTTAGGGTTCAACACAATAAATAAACTGCGGCGACACGCCACTGCTGTCTGCAGCAATGGCAATTGAAATTTTATCCTGGCTTTACTCCCCAATACTCCAATAAACTCACGCGAAATAAACAAAATATCTGTAAGCCGAGTGGTTAAATCATGAGCTTGTAATTTTATGAAAATAGCCACTTGGGATAGTGTATTTTATAGTGGGGCGGAGCTCATAGGAATATTGTGAGAAAAAATAAATAGAGGTTTTGAGATATTTGTTTCTTAAAATGTATAATAAGAATGTTTAGTTTATTTTAAAGTGAGTTACCTATGTGATTTCCAAAGTTAAATTTGACATTATATTTGAAATGCGCTAGTCAAATATAAATACTAATGTTTTAGTATTTAATGAGGAAATAACCTATGGTACGAGGACCAGACAGTTTCTTTACCGTTGCGTCTCCAAGCGCAGCCAAAACGTAGGCCATTTAGAAAACTTATTTTTCTAAATTAAACCGAACGGTAATCGGACCCAGGACCTTTGAGTTTCCTTCACTGCAGCACTGCACAAATCGGATTGTCATTATTTGATCACATGATTTATATCAGACCATGAAGCTATTATGGAGTATGTGTGTGTTCAATTACGAAATCAAGTCAATTAATATCAATGAAGTTGGGTTAAGCGACATTTACCCAAAGTAGCTCTCATCAGTCGTAGATTTTATATATGACTGCTAAAAAGTAATGTAAGTATGCCTTTATACATCCCACAGCTGGGCACAAGGCTCATTTCAACTATAACTGCTATGTAATAACATATTTGTAATGGAAATTGCAGCCTTCCAATTTTCCAATTAAATAAAAAATCTGCCTCTGCTGTGATAAAAAGTAAACACTTATGTAACAATCATTCTATCCTACTTTCTACTAATATTATAAATGCGAAAGTTTGTTAGGACATTTGGTTCTTTGTTACTCTTTTGCGCTAAAACAACTGAATGGATTTTGATAATATTTGTCATAATGATAGAACATGGCCTGGATCAACACATAGGATAATTTTTATCCGGGTAAGGTCAAAGCAGACAAAGTCGCAGGCAAACGCTAGTATTCATCTTTAGTTATTTACAGTTAAGTAATCTCACCCTCAATAACTGATAGCTTACAAACTAAAGGGATAGGCAGGTTGAATACAAACTGCGGTTGAACCATTCAGCCCACATGTGATACTCACTTCAAAGCTGTGGCTGATATATCGAGCAATATTCGCTTTGAAACAACATATCGTTTTTAATCACAGTTTAGTAAATTGAACCAAAGTAGGTTTATTTTTTGAAGATTCCTTTTGTGTTTGTGATAAATTAGTTCTTTTTGTAAATTTAAAATCTTAGTCACATGCAATTTTTAAAATTTTATCACTATCACAAAATCATTCTTGACCAAACACAAACGTAATATTTCAAACGCAAAATATACCCAAATTGTTTTTACATTTCAGTTTTCGCAGTAATCTGCATGAGAAGATATTCCGAGATAAATATAGCTCTAGCTTGAAAATGAAAATATCGGCTTCGCTGATTTATTTGTCGTTTTGCGACCTTAGGGCAAAATGTTCAATTTTGTTTCAGAATAGAATGAATAATATCCCACAAAATAGCGAGTCTCATTTTAAATCTGGTTTTATTACTTTACTTAAGTCTGGAAATGTGCCGTAGTAAGTACTTAAGTAAGAGTTTTCAGGTTCAAATCTCGATCAGATCTTATAGCGTACCTACACTTGTTTTTTGAGACTTCGTCGAAAGAATGTTGGTCTGTAGTGATATCTATAATAATTATAATTAGTAAAAAAAATTGAACTAAAACTTAAATTAGTTTTGAACGACTTTACAACTTAGCAAAACTAATTGTATTCTCCTATTCCACTAAATAGTTGAGAGTTCGGTGACGAAGACATTTCCAATTAGTTTACTTGAGTTTTAGTTAAAAATAAACTAAACTTTGATTTGGTTACATTAAAATTGTTAAATTGCTTAATCAACTTTAAAATTCTAGAGTTCTTATACTTAAAGACTAAACATTTCTTGAAAAAATCTTGTCAAATAGTTTAATAATTAATGTCTTTAGTAAATTAGCGCTATGTGTCGGATATAGATGCTAATGATTACGAGAAATGGAGCGGTCAGTTACGGTGCGATAATTAAATCTATTCTTTATGTTTTATCTACTTTATTAAGGCAAAATAGAACGTAATCTTAATTGGTGGAAATATTTTGTCGCGTCGCTTTAATACTTCTGTCATTACTGCTGGAATATCACTCTTGGAGATTTTGCTGACCGACTTAACTTTTATTAAGAAAATTCGAAAATATAAAGAAATTCAGTCAGTCCGAAGTAGTCATACTACTATAATTTGTATTAGAGATTGCACACTCAATTTAAATTCTAGTTCTTTATATTTACTCAGATTAAAATCGCTGAGACCGGAGTTTCTCACATTCAGATCGCTTAGATCAGAGTTCTCAGATTTAGATCGCTCAAATCGAAGTTTCTCAGATTTAGATCGCTCAGATCGGAGAGACACTAAAAGCTCTTAGAGCATTACAAATAGTATTCTTGTCATCAATAAAATTACAATCAAATGAGTAGTTTTTTTCCACGCTTATCTCCATGCTAGAAACGCACCCTAAGACCACTCTATTTTCTCGTAATCATTTGAGGTATCTTGTTATTGATGTGTGTTGTTATACAGCTATGCTTCTTGTTTCTTCGCAACATTCGAGGAGATCCGTAAACGAACATGTCTTCAACATTGCCTGACGGATTATCACGACGGAATATAGCACGTAGAACTGACGCCCGATGGGGCAGAAAGGTTGTAGAGGCCACGTACCGACATACGACCTGGTAGAGGTTGCTTGAGCCGCTTCTAACCGGCCAATGTGCAAGTCATTGGGGAAGGCCTGTGTTCAGCAGTGGACGTCTTATGGCAGAAATGATGATGATGATGAAAATGGTCGGAATAGTTAGTCATTCACTCACAAAATATGCGGCGTACGGTGCTTAACTTTAGTAAGCTACAGGCTACTGAGTTACAACCAACTTGAGCATTAGTAATAAAATATATTTAGGTTACTTTTTGTAAAAACTTAGCTTATTGTTAAAAAACCGATCTGATATTATTTTAGCAACGTAAGCATTGAAGATAGAGTCGCCGTATACATTATTCATGCATCACTCATAGGTGGTCGTAGTCACCTCCAGGATAATCTACAATGATTTATGTTGGCGGCGTAGACGCGTGACGGTTTGTACATAGACCAAAATAAACAGCCACCTTACTATACAAAGGCAACGAGAACTCTTGTACTTCAATAAAAATACGTAATTAGATATAAAGAATACAAATAAGAAAAACAGAAGATGTGATTACGTACTGCAATGGAAAAATATATACAAATAATTCATTATAGGTTTTTTGAAATCCATGATCCCAATAAGTCTTTATAAAATTAGTTGGGATCCCAACTAACATTTAGGCGCTACGTTAAGAGATACATAGAAGAGCTAACATTAAGTTATATATACGTTCTCACAAAAGAATTATAGCTTGCTCAATCTCAAATATATGCATCAGTGTAACAACCCTTTTTCAATTCTTTTTCAAGTTTTCTGTTATTTTTTGGCTGCGCACTGTATCGAGCGCTAGAGACATCTGCACTTACCGGCTTCCGTGACAGAATTGAACTACATAAGATAATAATATATTTTAAAATGAAAGGAGCTACTGAAATTCAGAATTGTGAATAACATAAGTAGACTGCCTTGAAATTACCTTTTTTTGCGGATAAATTATCCTAAAAAAATGCAACATTATAATGATGTAGGTATTTTTTAAATGTTTTTTTTTAAACATATACACTGAAATATTTTTGTGAATGTCGATTTTATTGAGTAATTAATTAAATTCAAAAGGTGCAAATAACGTACTGGCTTAGATTACTTTTATTTGATGGTGAATAAATAGTAAATTTTGTAAAATAACTTCTTTGTTTGTAAATCATTATTATAGTACGATTAGAAAAAAGGCCACGGATGACATTCCTAACTTACATCTGCACCACTTGTTTGTTTAAGAATTTTTCTACGGACACTTAAAATTTTTCTTTGTAGTAAACTGTAATCCTTGTTTTAAACTAACTTACAACGTAAAAGGTTACTACGATTTAATAATATTATTCTTACATCTCAAAAGAATATTTAAACTGTTTTTCTTTGCAAAATCTTTTAACTCACTTTTAATATGTACTTTTAGCAAACAATTGATATTAGACTTATCTTTAAACATTAAATTTTACCGTTTTGAAGTTCAAAGTGGATTAGTGATCAATTTCTAAAATTGTTTTCAATTTTATGTGTTCAAGTTAAAGTTGTAAATCAGATAGACTTATTATGTAGATAAGAGGAAGCCAAATGATATAAATCAAAAGCGAATGTATTGGAAGGTAATGGAACTTCTCAGTCATCGAATACGATAGGGATGGGCGGTATTTTTATAACATACTAGCTGTCCCGGCAAACTTCATACCGCCTCGTTTTTTTTTTCGTGAATTTTTCCATGTTTTGATAGTTTTTCTGCTATTCGGGACGAAGACAAATCCAAAAAATCATAAATCATAAAAATCGGCCCAGCCATGCTAGATTTTTATATGGTGTAACTAACCCGACTTCGTTTTATATTTTATACATCTTCAATTGTGATATCGTAGGTATTAGTTCGATACCAAAAATCACAAATAAACTTGTTCATTTAACCCTCTGTTGCAAAATGACAGCCAAAAGTGATACTTGCAAATAAACCTGCAGCAAAACCAGAATCAACGGGAGTTGAAGGATCAACCCAACTTTGTGTCAGTTTTATAGCAGTCTTTTAAAATGGTATATCTTTCAACTTATTCCACTTTAGTTAATCACTCAGAATTTTATGCGAAATGTAACTTGGACAAAATTATTTCAGGTAAATTTTAAATCTCTCTTAGATATTTTTGCTACTTTTGTGTGTCATTTGGTAAAAAGGACTATGAAAAACTAAAAAATTAATGTATTTTTTTTGGTGAAACCTTAATATTATTTTATCACACATATCACATCACTACGCTAAAGTGTGAAATCTAATTTGGACATTAGTCAAATTGTCTGTATGTGATTTATGAATGCCGTTCGATGGGATATTGCCATTTTACTTGCATTTTCTCTATTTTGAAAGTTGTAATGTAATCACTGCTTATTTCTTTATATTACCATCTCATTTTGAGAACGACAGCAACAGAAATATCAATGTTTATTCAAGATTTCATTTTATTAGTTAAATTGTGAATGTTTGAATTTTAAATTGTGAAATTGTAAATGGTCTTGGATCTCCTAAAAGGAATTTAACTTGTTAAATAAACCTCCATCAAGGAAATACAATGGCAATCTAAAGATAAAGTTACGCAAAAAGTGTTCCGTTTTTGTTCATCTTTTATTATTGTTTCATCTATTTTTTACCCAACTACTTACAGAAACATTTACCGTCGAAAATCCGAAAAAATATAGACTTTAATCTTTTTATCGAACGCCATGTTATTCCACGCGGGAAGTAGCGAAATCGGATAAAATTTCCATACTGTTCAGTCCCTAGTCTATTATCGTCAGTATTGTGCGAGTGATGTATGTTTTCCTTACATTACGAGGATTTTGCGTCAAATTTGACGCGGGTGAAAAAGTTAGGGGAACTATTTCGCTCGAATACAGGTGTCGCCATGATTGATGCCAGCTGCACACATCAACTCGTTTCAGCCGAAGTAGTTATAAGCCTTCTTTATAAAAGTTTCAGATGACAGATATAAATGAAAAATTGTTAGGACTTATCTTAAAATCTACATACATACAAAAACGCTAAGTTCAATCAAAAAATGACGTCGATAATATAATATTTGTGCAGAATAAAAGTGCTATTTATTTCTTTACGATGCATAAGCGTTTTCTTATAAAAAAAAGTAGGTTTTAATATATAAAGAACCACGAGTTATCGTTCCTTATCAGATGAACATAGAAATGCTTTTAAATTGATTAATTTTCTTACTCCTTTTAATCGCTTCCGATTCACCGACAAACAAATTAATTTACCAATGCGAAAGTAAGCTCTTTTCCACAAAAACACGGGTATTAACATCTATCACGTTATTATATGACTAACTGTTATTTTACGAGCATCTAATGGTTCGATAAGGGTGTTTTATTACACCCTAATGGCTCATACCTGTCTTAAAGCGTTACAATGGCTATGCGTTATGACCACGCAATGCGTCTCCAATCTCGCATAATGGTTATATCTTTATTGTCTATGCGGCGAGTGTATAAAAAGGCAATAAATTGACACTATGGAAAACACGGTTATATAAATGGAAAGATCGTTATCTCGGGAATGGCGATATTTTAAGGATTATGGGGAAATGGTAAGCTAATTTGAACTCAATATGCGTGGGGTATGTGTCTTCATAGTGATACTATTTACAGCATAAAACCACAATGGAACTTGTTTGTATGTAAGTGCTTTTTTCTTTACTTACCATACGATCAGAGGAATATATGTGTTGATGTCCGATGTTTATTTATTATTATTTATTTCTTATTATTTTTATTATATATTTTTATATTCTTCCTCTCCGTAGAAATAAATTTAGGAGCACGAGCCGTTGCCAAATGCATTCTAATTAAATCTTATACTAAATTTAAAAACTTCCTAAATATCCTGCATGCATTTAAAATGGTCGCTTTTTGTAGAATTTTATAAATGGATAGGGTTATATCGAGGGTCTTTAGGCTGGAGTGTAGTTGTCTAGGGATAACTCCAGTGGTAGTTATTACAATTTCGACTACTAAAACTGTTGTTACTTGCCACTGTGTTCTGATTTCAATTGCTAGAATACAGATAATTTTGTCATTTTTTCAGTGTGTGTGGTTTGCAAGTTATGAGTATTGCACACAGCTATGTCGATGAGGTACACTATTTTATTATTTTTGTCGAGTAAAGTTATATCGGGTCTATTATAATGAATAGTTTTATCAGTTATTGGTCCTATCCCAAAATAATTTGTAATATTGACTTATTAATATTACTATTATTATTCTGGATATTCGATAGGGACTTGTCTGAAAAATACTAAGTAAAATTGAAAAAACCGGCAAAGTGTGAGTCGGACTCACGCACCGAGGGTTCCGTACAAACTATATATTATATATATTATGTAAATAGTTTATCGATAGCGATAATCGAGACTCGAACAATTACACAGCTATTTCAGATTTGTTAAAAAAAATGTGTCGAACTACAACTTTACCGTTTTTTGGACTTTCCCTATACTTGTGCTATAGGACATTGCTTCTTGCCAAATAGGAGAAAGTACCACATAGGTTTTTATTCCCTTGCGAGTATCAAAAATGCTGCTTTAATAGCCGTATTTTTTGATTCCGTCGACTTAAGTTTGATTTTTTCACAGCTTCAAGGGATTGCTGTCTTGAGTATTTGATATCAATTTTATTTAATAAGTATATAAATGTTCCTGGTAAAAAAGGTCTTGACAGACAGACAGACGGACAACGAAGTGATCCCATAAAAGATCCTTTTTACATTTTGAGTTACGGGACCATAAAAGATGCTTTATTTATTTATTTAGGTAGTTGTTTTTATAGATCTATTATTTATTCGTTTTTCAACTAGTAGTTGTAAGGTAGGTGGACCATGGAAGGCCATGCTCCTTCGAAGGCCAATTATAAAAAAATCGTAGTTCGTAGTTATGACAAATAACTTCTACTCACACTAACACCCATCAAACTCAAGGCCACAGACGCGGCGGCGGATTTTTTAGTTTTATTTATCCAGTATGTAAACGAATAAAAACTGTTTATTCGTTTTATTGGCGTTCCATGGTCCACCCACCTTATTATTAAATAAGACACCCTATATGAAACGGTTTTAATATCACCCTCATGCATAAAGGTTACCAGAAGGGTTGATAATTATATTCTCTAAAAGACCGGCTTTTAAGTAAATGACGCCTTAACTATGTCATGTTATACCACACTGTTGAAAACTGCGTAACAAAATGACCTATTTATTTGGCCTGATTCCGTCCCCCTCGAACAAAGATTAGGGTGCAGGAGACTGGCGTTACTCGAAGTATTATGGGTTAATTCTCGAGATAAGTTTTAGACGCAGTTCTATTATGACCGTTGGTCATATCAGTTTGCTTGCTTTATTGCCTGCTGGTTTGTATTAACACAATAAAAAATAATTTTTTATTGTGTTATTATAGTTGATATTTTTTGTACTATTTCATTTATTAAACGCCTTGAACACCTGTACTTTAAAATATGAACTATGCATAAAATAATAATGACCTCTTCATGAAAAGATTATAATATTAATATTAACTCAAATAATTGTATATATTACATGATTGCAGAAAATAAACATTTCAAAATTAAATGATGCGTCTGATTTTGTATGACTTTTTATATTAGTTTCTTTAAATAACACCTAGTTTTTTTAAAGCTGGCATAATATATTTTATACGAAAACATAATCCTTTTACGTCTAGAAAAGAAGAAAACTAAAATACCTAATATTTAATTTCACACGCTAACAAACTGTAGGTGTAATTTTAAAGTTAAACTCATGAAAATTATTTACCTCGAGGCAAAAACCTTGCCACCTTAAACTGTTTTCTGCATGCAATTTAAATTCAGATTTTGAATACAAAATCATTTATTAAAATTCGAAAGTTTCGAACGGCGAGAGTGGAAACTTCTAATGGCTTCTATTTCCAGAGATGTTTGAGCGAAATGGATAAATAATTTCAATTGCATTGTCTGACAGCTGTCGATTGGTGTTATCGATAGTTTTCTTTGAACTTTCATTGAAGTTTGTTTTTCTTATCGAATTAAGATAATGTAGACTACTCCTCAGTAAATACACACTAATTATAAACGCAAAAGTATCTTTGCTTGTCTGTTACGCTTTTACGGAAAAATCACTAAACTGATTTTGATGAAATGTTGTAAAACCTAAGATTTAAAAAAAATCTATACGCTAAAGGACTAAAAAAGATAGAAGGGTGTATTTCACGCGAGCAAAGCCGCGTGACTGCTAGTCTTTTAAATTGCATACTTTAACCGTGAAAGTACCTAAGCAGTGATGTTTTAACGTCAAACTTTATACAGAAAAAACAAAACAAGGTTAAAGTAAGTTTATGGTTTGGTCGTAATAACCTTGACAATACTTTAAATAAGTTCTAACTAGGTATGACTATGTCATATGTTATATAGTATTAAAATGTATATCAACTAGTTATTGGCTGTCTTTCGTCTCGAGTAAATTAATATGAATATTTATGACGCCGCTCAAAATCGTATCAATAACTCTAAATAAGAACAACAATGTTAAAGGATCACAAAGGTGCATTCTATTTATATTAGATATGATTATACTGAATTAAGAAGTATGTGGCGCAAAGAAGTTTCTCTCAGACGTGCAGTTTCTTCAAAGAAACAGTCGCGGCGGGATCCTTAAGCCGAGACCGCATTAACCTAAGTTAGATAAAACAACTCGTTGTGAATCAGAATAATAAGCATCCTAATGAATAACTAGCTTTATATTCGAATAATTTCGGGGACATTTGAAATTCTGATTTAATTTTAGTTCTGCGTATAACGAATCGTAAATTATTTTTATGGCTGAAATAAAGTTGTGGAACGTATTAACTTTTATTTTGATGGCAAACTTTATTATTGTACACAAGATTAAACAGCCAATTGCAATTGAAATGTTTAAAAGAAATCATATAGCTGAATAGTATTTAGTATTAGTGATTAGTTAATTCATTGTAATGAACACAACAGAATCTGTGCTTACACGTATTTTTTTTATAAGGTATTGATAGGTGTTATTAATTAGGTTTGCAGAATTCACCCAAATAACTAGCCTTAAATTGTCACTTAATGAATACGTATCTAAAAACAACTATCGCCAAAGAGCTAGACCCTAGAACTATGGTGAGACTTTTGCGCTCGATCGAGATTGGTGGAAGGTTTTGGTGGAGACCTTTGCTTAGCTGTAAGATGGCACAGGTTAAAAAAGGTTTTATTTAATAATAGCAAAAAAAAAGTTTAAACTCTCAGACGACCTTAGGGAGATGACTGGCAGTGGCTGGATGAAAAAAGCGGGAGATCATGGTATCATGCTCTTTGGCTCCTTATGTCCAACATTGGATTGCAATAGGCTGACATGATAATGATAATTGTTAAAGATCTCATTGATAGTGTATTTTATTGGGACCCGTTTCCCCCTTCTCCAGTAAATTTTTCACAAACCAAGAAGGAGTCTGTACGGTAAATAAACTATACTAAACAGAGCCTTATAAGATTTGGTCGTATTTATAGATATAATTCGGAAGCGAACATTTCCAATAGCATCTACCTTGAAAACACAGAAGCTGTTTTATATGCGCTGTACGATTCAGGAACTGATATTTTTTCATTGTTATTTATGAAAGTTCTTCCCAATAGCTGTGTAAAAACAAAGGTGGGCCCAATGCAAACGGTCGTGCATGAACGCCGGCGTACAATCGGTGCAAACGACGCAGTACGCAGATATTACGTTGCAGAGTAACGCAATGTGATATGAAAAATTTGCAGAATCAATTTTTTTGCAAAAAAATGCTTTTCACTTCTGAAATGTCGCACGATTAATATTTGCAAACAACTAACTAACCCGAATTTGTTTTTAAATATATATTGTATATTCAATATTTAAAAACAAATTTGGGTTAGTTACACCATTTATAAGTCAATAATTGCCTACTAGATCGAGTTTTGTGATCTTTGTTTTGTTAAATTTGTCTCCGCCCTGAATAACACAATAACTATTAAAAGAAGAAAAAAAATACAAAAAAATGTATAAAGAGGCAGTACGAAGTTTGCCGGGACAGCTAGTATAAAATGTAATCTAAATAAGTTTTTTTTTTTTGAGTTTCTAAAAACAAAAACCTCTAATATCGATGACCTAACCACGAACTAATGACAGCGTCTGTCTGTAATATTTTTTCTTGCCGTTACCAATTTCTTTTAACCTGATTCAGGGTAAAGTATTACAAACAAACAACATAAAAATTTTCAATTATGGAATATACTTCAAAAACTATTTTATGGGATATACATATATATATATATATATGCTAGACTATGTAGGCTCGTAAATGAATACAGTGAAGTTATAGATATTCACCACGACTCACCTGCTAGACTCCGTTCAGTAGTTTCCAAATTGTTTTTGTAAGTTTAGTTATACTCACTTAAGTATATTATTTAAAATGTATGTTTTATCTAGTTCTGTTTTGAGACAAAATCTATATAGAAGTGTAGGTACTTCTATGTAATGAGCTTACAGTGCAAGTTGTGTTTGCCTATAATTGTTTGTGATAATTAGCTAGAATATTACCTATTATTTAAAATTAGGATAAGTATAATTATACACAAGCGTTGGTAAACCTTGAAAAGTAAAATAAAAATAAAAATAAAATATTATTTACCTGCTGAAATTTTTTAAATAATCCAACTATACCAAAAGATACAAAAACTCTAAAACGCCTACTATAACGATTATAACCTCCGCATTATATTAAAACTGAATCACCTAAAACAGTACAATATCAAAGGGAATTTCCACAAATTGCATATGCAACGAACGAGGTAACTCTAACATTCAAGTTTCAAACTTACTGATAAGAAGCATAGATTGCATATACATGTTAATGTTTGGAATTTTCCGGGTGGCGGCGTATCGCATTATTTTGCATATACGTGCAGACGCTATCGATTTTGTCTGTGTTAGGGGGACAGGCTGGTAATCGTATTATACAGTATTATAAATGTGTTCGGTAGGGGCTCTTTGCCTCGTTACAATGTAGTGTTAGAGACAGTGTCCAAGGTAAGACTTTGTGAGGTTCGGCTAAAAAAAATACCACAGTACCCGACGAAATACGAGTAGTTCTTCGACTTCAAATCTTTGGGATTGGTATGATGCGATAATCTTTACTATTCAAATAGCCTAAAACTGGACAGTATGTTTCTGGATTTTAAAAGAAATGCATTAAACTCTTATCAGTATTATTTCACCCTTAGTTTTGTGATGTCTGTATTTTATTGACGCAAAAACCACAATGTTAAGGTACTTTTTAAGTTCATGGTTAGTGAGACCCTAGGCCATTTATAATTACAGTCAAAACTACGAATGAACTATCAAAACTAGGTAAATGTCGAAAAAAACTATACGTTCATGAAATTAAGCAATTAAATGGATTAAACGCAAAAATACAACTTTTATTTTACTTTCAGCCATTTATAGATTTCATTATTATCGTAAGAAATATTGTTACCTTTTTTTTTCTTCTGCTTTTTCTTATAAATGTTCGCTTTTAGGCGCAGACAATCTTTATGTTTTATGTTAATATTTAAACTGTTAGTTTACCCGTTTCCAATAAATAAATTATAGTAATCTATCAATAATAAATTCCGTTTGGACCAAACCCAAATGTATTTAGACCTTTTATAACCAAATCTGAGTATTGGCAAGTCAATGTCGAAAGTGCCCAAGCTTCGGGCTTTGACTAAAACATTATGCACGGGTTTTATAGATTTATTTTGACCTTGGGACGGAACCCTCGTTCAATTTTAGGGCGAAACAAGAAGCCCGTTTAATGTTTGACAAATTGGAAATGTACGTTTTGAGTCCTGTGAGAGCTGGGTAAAGTTAATAAATACATCGTTTGTTTATTACTTATACAGGTGTTAGGTTAAGATGTACTTCTACAGGTTGTTCGTCTCGTGAATATAAACAACTTTTATTATGAGATTAATGGAGAAATCGAGAAAAAAACCTGATATTCTATACATTTTGGTCGATTAACACTTGGAATTTAGTATTGAAGCTGATTTTATACTCGATATTAGTCCCATAGTAGATGAAGTTGTTTTGTTTTCATAATTTATTCAAAAACTTTTAGAAGTTTGTACTATGTTCAGTCTTTGTAACACTCTGTTGCTATTTAAATATTCTACCTGCGGCTATGCTTACTTACAATATAATTGAAACAACGCAATAACTTCTTCAAGAGCTGATTCTGGTGGCTCAATAGAAAGAAAAAAAAAACTATAACTTAGTCTAACTAAAAGGTAATAAAAATCTGATCTGCATACACTCCGCAATCAGGGGATTAACTGTGTCAATTTTTATGTAAAAGGTGTTTTTTGTTTTCGATCGTAGTCTTACAGAATAAGTTGTATTTGAGCACTTTTGTCTGCTAGGTTTTGTGTTACTCATTGCATCTGTAGAGTACCTTTAATGTATTGTGTTTTGTTTTGTTTTTGCACATCCTACTTAAACACCTGAAGGGAAATATATTAACAATTCTCTCTCTCTTCCTAGGTATATATGGTGGTTGGGACAACCTTCCGAGTCTTTCTTCGCTCTGTCCTCGACATCTTCTTTGCAAAGCTCGTACTCCCTCATTTCCTTTAGCACTACACTAGACTTAGAGTTATGAGGCTGTTTATTTTATGCATAAAAACACAGTTCATAGAGATTTAGCTGCAAGAAAAAAAAACACCTTTTACTTTTTATTTTGAAATATCTCAAACTGATCCGGTTGCAAAAATTCATAAAAAAAACTCGAAAACTACGAAAAATCGTAGAACATAGGGGTTATTCAGATACCTCGTAACACGTAGCACCTAAAAAAAATTTTGGACGTCACTTTTCTGGCCACCCGGTATGTCAACAATTATTAATGCTTTATGTAAATCGTCACAGATTCTAATAGCCTTAATCTTAAAACACGTGTAGGCTGTCTCCCCCATACACCTGTCAAATTATTGAATTAGCGGCTCGCGGTTTTAACGAGAAAATTAAACGCAAGGCGGCAACAAATCAACGCATGCACATTAAGTATTAATATTAACAAAGTCCCTAAAACACGTGCTTCTGACTGGCAATGATTTGAGCATGCGGAATACGCCTAATTACAAATTGTAATTACGTACGGCGGTGTTTGCTTTAGACGGTGATCGTCACGGTGAGGTTGTTCACTGCCTATGGGCATGAGTATAGAACTCATGTGCTATGGGTATGCAACATAGCTGATATATATATATAAGTACTTTTTAGTAAAGCCGGTTGCGATGGTACCTACCTGAAACTACAACGACATGGAGGGCGATGCCATGGGATGCTAAAGAAGAAGACGCCAGAGGAGGCAGAGGAGAAAGAGCAGGAAAGTAGACCTTGTCACAGGACGAGATATACGCTATATAGGAATTAGACATCAGTGAATTATTAAATCTGGGATATTATTTAGAGAATACAAACAAAATATTTATCAAACTACACAAGGTCTCTTTCGCTTGCCTATTGATACAATTGCGTTTAGTGGATTTGATCCTATGATATTTGAAAAAGGAATATCATTTTAAACAATTGTTTTTACTATTAAAAAAAAAAACTTTGTTCTTTTCTGCATGCCGTTTCATTGACGTCGCTGTCGTAGATGAATAAAATACAGTTTTTTTTAACCTAAAGGATACTGAGCGGTCTCATGAGACCGCGTAACAATTACTTTTCTATTGAGTCATGTTTTGCTAGGCTGATGTAACATGATTTGTTCAAATTCAAAATATTTATTTGTTAAGAAAACATGGTGTTCAAGGTAAATATGTAGTTTTATATTTTCTAAGTGTTTACATGTTTTGCTTTTTTAATCTCTTCATTCTCAAATTTTACTAAATCATGTAGAGCTAATTCATTTAGCTCTATAGATAGATAGATAGATAGATACTCTTTATTGTACACCACACAAAACAAACAAATCACAGGAAAGTAGTTAGTGAATAGCACAATTTAGGCGGTCTTATCGCTGGAAGCGATCTCTTCCAGACAACCTTCAGGTAGAGGAAAGTTGAATTAATATTGAGAGAAGGGAGGCGGTAAAGAGTTCTCTATGTGCATCTTAACCATTAAAGTTTCATACAAATGTTACTATTATAATGAAAATAGTCATTAAAAATGTAATATAAGCCATAAAGTCAAAAGTGTTAAAAAAAAGGCAACTATTAATAAATATAACTAACCTACCTACAAGTATAGTAGGTACTCTTATTTATTTTTCTCTACTAGCACCCACCTACTCACAACAATGTTCTTCTAAATAAAATGATTCCCGTGTAAATCTCTACCACTTATTATAAATGGAAGTACATCACCATTTGTCTTTTTTACTGATAGATTGACTGATTCACGAAATAGATTTGAGTATATATTTTGTAACCGCAGATATTTAGTAGTAGCTACTAGTGCGAAGCCGTAAAACACAGTATGTAAAATAACAGAGGGCGTTCCCTTGAGCCAGGTTATCTACATCATTAATATATTAAAATTAAAATAAAAAAAATACAAAAATAAGCATAAAAGAATAAAAAAAACGAAACGCCTGTTTGAATCTAAAAGCGTAACGCGGAATAGTAACTAGCGTAATTACAATGTACGAACTGGCAACGTCGCTTTTCTATCTTGCTCGCGCGGTGAGAAAAGGATAGGACGTTAATTATTTTTTTTTATGAAACGTTTAAATTAAAAATAATTTTATTTTAAATGGGAATATATTTTTTGTATCTATAGACGCTATAGTTTTACAGGTTACGGGAACGCCATTCGTTAGTTGACTGTATAAATGCTGTTCGAAGGTATGTTGACCAAAATAAAAAAATAAAAAATTAACATAGGTGAGTATCTTCTTGCCTGTAAATTTGCCCTACCAGTGCAGACAGACATTATAGACAATCACCCGTCATAGACCGCCGGCGGCTCGCTCAAAGCACAACAAAACACTTTGAAAGTTTAACAAAACATGATAAAACGATAACAAAGATTTTATGTATTCACCACATGCTGCGTAATGTTTATTATGAACGTAGTAGTATTATCGGATATCCGAAATAAATATCTATCCGAAACTATAACCGATTAAGTTAGAAAATTTGTAATTAATTACGGATAGGGGATGAGTCTAAATGATAAATGATAAACGTTATGACCCGGATGAGCCGATAATTTAATAATTTTTCAATTACTCGCTTTATTTCTATATTATTATTTCTATTCAGTGTATAGCCAACTTAGACTTCTATTCTTGTGTAATTAGAATTAATAATAAATCTCCAAAAAATACGAATATCCTCGACGAAAACTATCAGGTAACCCAAAATAATGTCATCATATCTGTAACTGAAACCGGTATAATATGATTGACATATCCGTATCCATTCAGATCCGAAACTACCTATCCTTAACATCCCTGTTCATACCTTCACGAGCTAAGATTATAATTAAGACTGGTTTAGCTGATCGCACTCGAAGCTCATACAAAATGCATTCCCATCTCAGACGCCTTAGAGCTATTTACAAACGTCTCGGCGTTGAGAGAGTTAGTGAAAAGAAATTAGGAGTGAGAGCGGAAATTATGAAGTGTCGTGAGGGCTTGAGCGTTTTAATTTAAGGCTAAAGTTCTTCGAGAGGTTATTATGCACTTATAAAACTTCATTTTATAAAATAAAACAGATATACTCGTAAGTTACCAGTAACTTTCAAGTGTCGGTAAGTTTTATTTTACTTTTATCTAGAATTTTGGCACGCTAACAAAATATCGTGGCATACAAAATCATAAACTTAATTTTAGATTTAATTACTTCACAACTACCATGTTTAATTAAATTAGTAAATTAATAATTCCAATTTACAAATTACACTGTGATTGATTAGACTTAGGCTAATCTAAATTATGCAGAGCTTATGCTATAGCAACTAGATGATAAGTGATATAAGACACAATGGTTAACACAAAAAAAAGTTTACCTTATCAACACGTAAAGTTAGTAGGTACATATTTAATTGACAGCTTTTTAGTCTCAAGCAAATATCGAATAGATGAACTATAATTATTCTTTTTACCAAAAAGAAGAAAGAAATCCGTTTAGATGCACAATTTATGCGGTCTTGAATGATTAAATAAATAATAATAAATATTAGACAAAATGACATACATTGCTCTGATCATATAGTAAGTAGCTAAATCACTTGTGTTACAGAAATCGGAAACAACGACGGTACCACAACACCTAGACCCGAGACAATAATAGTAAGATTATTTTTCTACAATGACCGACTCAGAATCGAATCCTCGCTCGTTTTGTATGTTCACCTCTCGGCCAAAGAGGTCGCGGTCGAAAGGAAGTTCGCCGGGAGAGCTAGTATCTAATAAATATAAGTAATGTTAATTATAATTAGGTAATTTTAACTTTTTTAAACAATTTCACATGATTGCAATAAACCATTCTAGTTTGATGTAACAAACATTGAACTATAATGTGCCTTGTTGTACCTATGTGCATCGTTTCACCCACACATATACAAATAGTACCAAAATAATTGCTTGGCGTACGAGAGCGTCCTTACCCATAATTAAGGCGTTTAAACCACTACGCGAAAACGCTGAGCCGAAATGAAATTAGTGTAAATCACATCAGGCGCAGGATTTACGATGCGACTGAGTTGCGCGTCTAACGTGAAATCGAATCAGTGTTTCGCGTTAGTGGTTTCACTACGTCACTAACGAAGCGAGATGGTTCGGAGGTGTTTCACTATTTGGAGATAGTCACGTCGTAGGTATGTACCTACAACTAGCTACGAGAGTATTTGTAAATAACTTCTGCATTTACCCAGTACAGCGGCTAACAGCACAGCAGACTACTAATACTAAATAAAGTTTATTTTTTTAAGCTGGCACCAACTTTGAAATAACTGATGAGTTAAAATCTATGTAATAGAAATATATATATTTTTTAAAGTCAGCTTACACACCTATAGGAACGTATGTCACGGTCAAAAGATACAAGTCAATATTGTAAGTACGACGGTATTTATCTACCATATTTGATCTAAATATTTATTATTATTTAATAGTTTACACCTGAGATTATTGAGATTTTGACAACCGATCCTTACTGTACAATTAAAATGTTGTAAGTTGGTAACAATTGCATCTTTAAATACAACATCGTACCCCGAAACGAACAAAGCCGCGGGCGCAGCTTGTCACAAATAATTGAAAGCACCGACATGGTCGCGAAAGTGCATACAATTAATTTGCATTTGCAATCCGAAAACCTGATGGGAATATGAATTATTGTGTCGAAACTGGATTAATGTCGAAATGAATATAAACTTGTTAACGACTTGATTGGAGAGACATATTTTAAATATGAACACCCGAGTATCTTTAATTCAGTAATTACAATAAATAAATAAAAATTATCGTAGCTCATTTGTTTTCGCTAAAAAGTAAAATAATGTAAGTCTACCTATATCGGGTTTTGGGGAATATCAAATCGGTTTATAAAATGTAAAAAAATCACAAAAGTACTATATATTATAACGAAGTGAAAAGGAAAACTGTTACTTACAGATAGTAAGCTTTAATGTTACCGAGGTAACTTGGGAAATGTACTTGAAGAAGAAAATTACCTAGATGATGTTGTTAATTATGTAGCAAATACCGCATTCATTGCGCGTAGCCCGACACGCACCTGACCGGGTTTTTAACTTGATACTAAGGATATCAGTGCGAATAGTCTAATAGGAACTGTAAATAGGTATGACGACATACCTATTCTTTCATTCACATTTACTTATATTTGGTACGCAGGTACTCGTAGTTCGGCTTCGTCTCTGTCATGAATATTGGAGATAGTAGGATTTTGATTATTCAAAACTCAATATCGAAATCTTACGGTCTTGTTGCATTTTATTCACCCCCTCTTACTTGTAATAAGAAAAAGACTTTGGAGAACGTCGCAAGCCAGAAAATCAAAAACTAATGGAAAAGTAATACTCCGGGGCAGAGGACGTTAAGATTGTACAATACCTGTGTTGTATTTTTATTTGACATCGTCTGTTGATTTTTTAAAGAATACTACCTATATTACATTACACACTTATTGCCAGTATAAAAGAGTTCAATGTCTAAACAACTTGAACTGGGAATCGAATCCGGGACCCTTTGTGTTAAAGATGTATCCACCACTACGCCAGTCATATTGGGTATTTTATTATTTTTCTCTGAACCAAAACTTTTGAACTAAACATTAAATTTTGAATGTAAATACACCGTGTAATCCAAACACAAACCGGTAATGCCTAAGATATTACAATACTTAATGTATTAGACAATTTCGAAGCAAAACAAGGGGATGTAAATCTTGGAGTAAATCGTTCAACCCCTTAATATATCAAGTATACGTCTTGTAATTAAATTATAGGGTCGTTTAACAATCGATGCGTAGTTATTAAATTTGCTATAGTTTAAAATGCGGTGCATAACTATGATTTATTAATTTTCGCGGGTTATTTATTGGCGGGAAGCCAAGGGGTAAAACGTGGTGACTTCGCGATTTTACTTAGATGAGCTTAACCCTTCTATTGCCGTATTATTTTACAGGATGATTTAAAACAAAGATTAAGAAAGTTAAATTACTTAATTGAATGCCAGCTAAAACAAAATCGAACTCTTAAGTGTTTTGTATTGCCGTATTTTGTATTTTTCAAATCGTGATCCTTGGTGCGAGCCCAACTCACACTTGACCGATTTTTTAATACTGTCATCAGGCTTTTACGCTAGAGACGCGTTTGAATAAATAAGGACTTAGCTTTTGTAAGGGTTCTTTTGTAATAATCGACACATAAAATGTCACAAAATTAGTCCATTTTTAATAGAAATCGTAGGCAAATGAAATATTGTTTTTATACAGGTAAACTTAGAGTCTTAACTTTCAATAGTTTTTGGTTAACGACTGGCTGAATGTGGAAGCACTTGTTTCAAACGAAGCCAATTTTTAAATAAAAATATAAGAAAATTACGACACATTCATTTTAATCTAAAATGTTTACCAAGTCGCGATCTTTCGCATAGCAATTAAACTGTATGTTCAAAACAATGTCATTAATAAATTAAATTCCGACAATGAAACCCAGCATGGCTGGACCGCAGCCTGTATAGTATAATGCCGTCGATTCACCATTATCTTCCAAGTAGATTAGACAAAGTTTGGATCTAAATTAATTTAGCGGATTATTAATTTTGAGTAATGAACTTAGCGCTCTCTGACACAAAATAGAAAGGAAAAGTAGCTCCGCGTGTGTATTTACTTAACTATAATTTATATAAAACGAGACTATTTTTCATTTTTTGAGAAAATTTATGACTATTAAATTTGCTAATGACATTGCTAAAACCTAATAATAAATAATATCAGTTTGTGAAGGGTTCGACTACCACCTTTTTAAAGGTTTAATACTATACCTATACCGGCATATGCTAAGCGGTGCCTATTTGGTCCATGAATGTATGTAAATGTAAAACTGTTTTAGTATTATATTCTTTTTTAATTGTTCCATATAAACTTTAATTTTAAAAATTAAATTAAAAACATAATCAACAATGATCTGGTTTAGGAGTTTGTGCTTCGGACTAGCCATCCAGGCAGTTGCGGAATTGAATTCCGCAAGTAGCAAATGTTTATGTGATGAGCAAGAGCCTTTGTGCACGAGCATACATAAATATTTCTAACTTTTTGAGACAGAATATTTTTCAGTGTTTTTAAAATATAATTCATTTAACAACAGAAAAACAGAAACAGACACAACGACGCAACCACAACACCCAGACCTGAGACAATAGAAAAATTATTTTTCTACATTAACCGACCGAAAATCGAACTTTTGAGATAGCAACACCAAGTCCGCCCATGGTCGCCTCTCGGCGGTGGTCGTAAAATATAGTATGCATTTTTTTTAAATTAAAACAAATGATTTAAGAGTCACCGCGTATTTTTATCTAGATGTTAGGGAGCGAACCTTTGGTTCTCATTTACACTGTGTTTCAAGTGTTCAAACAACTGATTTTACAGTTACAAAGTCATGAATCTCAAGTTTCTTGTAATACAATTATTGCTTGCCGAACAAAGAAAACAAGAATTTTGAATTAAATTAGTTTCTATAATATTTTTGGTGTGAGCTTAAATATGTCAGTGACCTTTGTTCGTTTACGAATGTCATTTCTGATTCGATCTTGCAAAGAAACACCGAGTGTAGCCCTTTCCATAGCACGCTTCTAACCGGCCAATCTGGAAGTAATTGGGGGTCTATGTTCAGCGGTGGATGTCCTGCTGAAATGATAATGATGAGCCTAAATAGTTAAAAAGTTCATCAATGTATAACTGAACCCGCACATTGTGCATTTATATTGCAAGTAGGTACTATACCTACTAGCAATCAAAATGCTACATAACTTAAAACAATCAACTTTTAGTAATACAATAAGAACATTCTTATAAAACTGTATGATATGTCATTTTTGGTATTTCCGATTAAATTTGTTAAGGTTATTTAATTTTGTTAGTAGTAGATAAGTACCTACTTATGAAAAAGATCTTGATTTGAAAATATCCTAAGGTTCCGTACAAACTTGGCATGTAAATAGTTCTTCCATAATGGGAATCAAGTCTTGAAGACTTTTACCACTTTTTTTTAGTTTGTTTGAAGTCGGTTTTTAGACCTTTTTCTATTCACTTGTGCCATCCATTGTAAAATAGAAAAATAAAAAATAGATTTTAACGTCAACGGGAAGTTTAGATTACTTGCAAATGTCAAAAATTGCAGCATAATTTGCCTTATCTTTTGATTGCGGGGAGTTGAAAGTTTAATTTCTTCACAGCATCAAGACCTGAGTAATTGATAATAAATTCAACATGATACCTTTACGCGTTCGTGATTAAAGTGGTATTAATAGATGGACAGACAGACGGACAAAAAACTATATATCCTAAAAATACACAAACAATGTAAGTACGTACCTACTGTAATTCAATTATACGATATTAATACATTCATATTGGTTTTTTTTTCGAGTAGAGGACCTATAACTATAACTCTTTTAACCATTTGTATAAATAAAAGCTGGAATCAGCAATAAATAATCGTCTTAAAATTTAATACGAAAAGGAAATATTTTCAAGCGAGTAATCTGCGCTTAGTTAAATCTATGCACCTCGTTTTGCGGTTTATTTGAGATAAACGGAGATTCGGAGTAAGGCTAATTGCACTTGTTGGAGTTAGCAGGCTCTGCCCGGGCAAAGCCCGAATGAGTGTTAAAAGATTTATATCAGTGGATAAGAACGATTTGAGGGCTTTAGCCGAGGCCGCGGGTGAAACCGCCGCAATATTTCGACAAATTGCTGGGTAAAGAGCTTTGTATTTTCTTTAATTTTGATTTTCGGTAGTTTTAGATTACAGTTTAAAAAAGCTGTTCCGGCAGGTGTCTTATCCAATTTTGACAATCAGCTGGTCAAGCGATATTTACCGCAATAAAAAAACATATTCTATTTTATTCTATTCCTGTAGTAGCATTTACATAGAAAAAAAACATTTAGTTTTTAAATTTTTCATTTATTTATTTACCTTGTTCTAACAATTACGATATTAATCATCATCATCATCATCATCATTCCAGCCATAGGACGTCCACTGCTGAACATAGGCCTCCCCCATTGACTTCCAGATTGGCCGGTTGGAAGCGGCCTGCATCCAGCGTCTTCCTGCGACCCTTACCAGATCGTCTGACCACCTTGTGAGTGAACGTCCTACGCTGCGCTTGCCGGTACGCGGCCTCCATTCTAGAACCTTTCTGCCCTAACGGCCGTCAGTTCTACGTGCTATGTGCCCCGCCGTATCGTAAGTATTACGATATTACTTAGTTCGATTAGGCCATTCTCGAGTATCTTCGAGACTACACACAAAACCAACTGCCCATCGATTTATTATGGAAGGTCATTTTTTATTTCATATTTTTGTCCACGTTTTGTTTTTAAGTGTGAAAATTGAAATTTAGCTGCAGAAAAATTATGACGTATTTTTGTTTAACTTTACATTATTTAAACCTAATAATCCGACCTGATATGTAGGTACACCACTAATTAGTCGCAAGTGGCAACGTTGTGGCGTACTCTCTTGTAGTCGCTAATCCAGACGAGGTCGCGACGAAATTCAGGAAATTAAGACATTTACTGAGTCGCCCCGCATCCCGAACGGCACTGTTACTGTCTCAAAACCATTCGACACGATATCAAAATCTAGTTACACGCTTCAAAACGTTTAAGTTTTAATTTCAATAGGATTTTGAACGGTTGGCTGAAATGAGGATAGAAAACTTTAACAATTTTACAAGATTAAAATATAAAACATTTGAAATGTTCACTTTTTGCGGAAATATATTTATTTTAACTTCATTGCACAAGTAATTACAATTGGCGGATAAAGTTTTTTTTTAAACAATTAAATTTTGAATTTATTCGCATTACCTACATGCACATTAGGTTAACCAGTACGTGCCAAACGAACTTATGTAAGATTTAAAAAAACACTTACTTTTGTTCACACAAATCTATCCAACTGCTATTTGATTTAGTCAGCTGTGAAAGGCCTGGTGCAAAATCAGTAGACTGTTGATAACCGAATTCTCAGACAATCTCGTTACTGTAAAATAAATTCAATCAAATAATCTTTTCATATCCACAATTGAATATTTTGCAAGCAATAAGCGAATATTGCAATGCGCGTTTGAAAGTTCTCTCGCAATGTTACAAAATATCCTGTATTCCCGTTTGTTTTTCTTAAAAGTCTTTTATTTTTTTAGGTTATTATTGCATATCGGTAAACCTATTAGTACAATTATTTTAGTTAAAAAAAAACCATTGGACGTCCACTGCTGAACAGCGGCCATTGACTGCCTGATTGGCCGTTTTGTTTTTGTTGTTGAGCATCTAAATTAAATAAATATTGTTCATTGTTGTAAATTACTAACATAGTTTTAAGTAAATTATACTTGCTGATTGTTTGAGATATATTTACGAGTACCGATGTTCTACAACAGCGTCGGGTCACAATGTTTTAAAGCTGGAAAAGAAAAAACATTTATCCCTGCAAATGGCAACATTTGTTGGTAATGTCATTACGATTGTTTGTGACAGCGCGGGCACGTAGTCCTTGCAATAAAATGTGTAAAATAACTATTATTTACTCTATTTGTAGCTTAAAAGTTAGTGTTTAGAATGCTATTATACAGTTCTCTATGTGGATTGTGTTTACAATAAGGTTTATAGTGAATTTCAGCCAAAAATCAACAAGGGATGAGCGCCATAATCAGGCGCGGTTATGGTTTGTTTTTTAACGCTATATTAATGGAATCAACTTATATATTCATTAGTTCCAGTTACAGGTATGTACAATCAAATACTTTACTTCCTTTTGTGAATTATAGATATTCTCCTATGAAGGAATTACTTAGGTACCTAACGTATAATTGATTGATAGAATCTAACATAAAAGTCATTTTTAAATTATAATCTTGTTACTTTTTCTTCTAAAAAACTTAATAGAAGTTGAGAATGAAATACAGAGCTATCAAGTTTAAGCTCCAGTTCGCCCCAAAACTGAAGATACCTAGTAAATATACAATTTATGAAAATAAGGAAAACTTAAGAAAATTAGAAAACAGCAAGATGAAGAAACCATGACACAAGTATGGAGACTCACATAGAAAATATTAAAGCAGCCTCCTCAGGCTTCAGTCTATATCAATGAAATTGAAGTGGAAACGCAATGGCTGGGTGTTGAGAAAACAAATTACCTACTGAAATAAACTTCAAACGCCTGGGTAGTATATACATAATGGGCAATAGACAATACCATGAAAATTGAGCCAATGCCCCATTATTTGACATCTAGCTCTATCACTTATCGGATAGACAGTATGTTGCTATACCATGAAAATGGAATTTGATCCAGTGCACCAATTAATTGCCATCTAGCGCTATCACAGTGCGGATAGACAGTATGTTGCAATACCAGGAAAACTAAAAATTGAGCCGGTGCACGAATGACCTGACATTAAGCGCTTTCACAAAGCGGGAAGACAGGATGACAGTATATGTTGCAATACCATGAAAATTAGATGTCTAACGCTACCACCAAGTGGATAGAATAGTATGGACAGACAAGCATACTCACTCAAATTCAATCAACTAGCGCTACTATCATGAGACAACAATTAGTATGGACAAATGAGCAGGATCACTCATTTTTAAACACCAAGTCCTACTGTTACTAAGCGAATAGACAGTATATAGAAATGGGCAGGCTCACTCATTATTAAACAAGCGCTAATATACTAAGAGAATAAAAAGAAATTATGGACAAACAAGCAGGCTCACTTGTTATATTAACTAACCTATTGCTATGCAATTAGTGTTATATTACATAAATAACAAATGAAAAATCAAACAAATTATTTGAAATCTTGCACTGTAAGCTGATGTGATGACAGTATGAAACAATACTATATAAAATTGTAAAACCAATTGTACAAAATCAACACAACACTATAATATTATTATTGTCAGACAATAGTGCTAATATCTGATAAATACTATTACAAATAAACAAAGATGGTTTTAACTAGTTCCTAAGGGATTGGATAGAGATAGAAAATTCAAACCGGAATTATTGTGAAAAGCCCTTTACCTCAAGAAAGAAGGTTACAATAGAGATACAGATACTTACTTATCAAAGCTATGGATTACTTTACTGGCCATCTTATTAATCACAAATCTCTATTATAAAGTCTTAGCCATTGCGCTAATGAATCCATTGTTTGGTTCAAAACTCCAAAATAACCCTTTCTTGGTTTTTACCATAGTCAGATAATGAAGTTGCACTACTGAATAATTTATCAAGAAATTATATAACTAACCCAATCTTTTACTAATTAATTAGTATTTAAAGGTATTATTGCACTTATGCAATTCTTGGAAGAAATAAATAGTCCTGCAAAATTGCAGTGAAACAAGGATTTTGACAAGACAAAGTTTATAAAATCCAGCTTGTGACAAATCAGATGCCATCTTATCAGCTTATACTTCATGTCAAAGAATTTTTGCATAGAAATCCTTAAGGTTAAAATTTATTAACCCTAATCCAAAGTTAATGCCACAAACAAATTGAAAAGTAAAGGTGTTATGAAAGTACCATAAAAACCCTTAAAATATTAGGCTTACATTATTTAATTAAATAATAACCTAGATATTCCAGATTCCTTTCCTTTACTTCATTGTGGTAAACAATGTAATGTACTAAGAATACCTATTTATAAATATGTACTTACATAAGTACCATTATTCAAAATAAGATACATTTCAAAACTATTGGGAACGCTTGATTTGTTCAGTCCTCCATCATAACGATATGAAATAAGTATAAGATGGACAAAAGTCTGTAAGATTAGTAATATGTATATAACTATTTATTTATTATTTATTAAGCCTTTTGTGCTGAATCTTTTTCCAGTCGAGCCCAAGCCATATGTGTGGAACCATCTTTTCTTTGGCTGACCTTCTTCTGAATGTCTTGTTATGATAAATTGAGGACTATAAAAAAAAAAAAAAAATGTAATAAAACCTTATTAAGGTAGACTTCTGTAACCGCTGAATTAACATAAAGGCTATGTGATGATCATTTACCTAATACTAATTTAGTAATTTCAATAGATCTTTTGTTTTTTATATATTTATGATAATAAAATAAAATAACGCTGTGACCCCTATCACATGCTAAGGAACTGCTTCTAATCACTTAAAAGTTCTGATCATAATCTAACAAAATCATTATACCTATTCAATTTCTTAAAATTGAAATATCCCTTTTAAATTACCATTATTGTCCAGACAGACATTTCTCAAAATTAAGAATAGATAAATTCACAATAAGAACATAGTAGGTACCCCTACATATGTAATTATTGGTATATCACCTTAAATATGATCTTAGAGATTACTTTTATTTCATTTAAGTCACTAAAACAGGAACAGTCTAATACCCTGTTGTCCTGATAAAAATTACATAATGCCAGGGCTTGAATTTCCTTAAATATGACATATTGAAACTAAATTTCTGAACAAAGTATTCTTGTAATTACTAAAGAAGATGACAATCTTGACAATAATGTGTGATGGAAAATAATACATTAAGAATAATTGTACTTCAAATAATTAATTCATGTAGAAAACTTAATTTAAATCAATTAGGTATAAATAAAAAATATGGAAGTAAATTCCAAAAACAAAGCCTAGTAACCAGACATTTTAGTAGATACTATAATTAACCTGTACATGTACATGTACATGTTGGTAAACACTTAACCCGTTGACTGCCCAATAACAGTCAATAAAAATAAGAGATGGGCAATATAGAGTTATAACAGATAAGTCGAACTGATAAATACATTTATCGTATTCAATAATATTTTCTACCATAGCAAAAAAAAAAAAAAAAATTTAACACATTCTTTCACATTATAACTTAATGTTACATTTATTAAAATTATGCCTACATTGCTGCATTCAAATAAAGCTATAACTGAGTCTGTTAAAGAACTTTTTTTTCGGTTAGTTTACAATATTATCAACTGATAAAATATTTGGTTTTATGATCCGATTATACGCTCTATCTTGCTAAATATAAAGCATAAGCTACCGTATTGAATTCAATCGATATTTTCAACCAAATTATGCAATATTATTTCCATAATATTAACATTCGGTAGCAAATAAGGATGTATCTTAACTATGGTCATCTGTACATCTGTGACCAAAATTGAGGTTTCTAGAACCCCGGTCACCCATCCATTTAGTGACCAAACCTGAGGTTGATCCAATAAATGACTAAAGTGATTAAACTTGAAGTTGTTTGACCACGGTCACCCATTCATTACTAGATTAAAAGTTGCATAATGCATAACGATTGATGTTTTTAACCAAAAAAAAAAAAAAAAAACTTTTTACAGAATGAACCCTCAACAATAACAAATATGCCAACTTAATTACATAGGTCAGTTACTTGGAATTTCCCGTACTGATTCTATAGATTACCGGCCTTAGCTGAGATAAAAAATAAAAGAATATAATAATTGATTGTTAACACGTTGAGCGCTTCGCGGAGCCGCAAACAATAGATTTTCTATTGTGTCTTGTTTGTGGCAGTCCAAGACTTTTATCATTTAAAGTATAAATATGTTTAATCATTATTGCCACCTTTAGTAAAAATATTAATTGTAATCATACGCTAAGATATTATGATTGCGCACCTGCATTTTTTTAATTTTTTTAAATAAGATTCTATCCTTTCGTTATATTCATTTTAATCTTTTTATTTGTTTTTTTTGTTAGAACACTTTATTGAAATAAGTATTTACAGTACTTATAACAACATATTTGTCTTACAACCGGTCTTCAGGACCAATTGTTTTCGATGTTTAATCACTCAATTATGGAATTGGCTAACAATGGACATTGTTGTTATAATCAGACAAAATATATTAAAAAAAAAAAAAAAAAAAAAAAAGTGTGATGTAACACTATCGATTAGACTAGTTATTATTTTGTGGCCTGGCTTGTGCAGTATATTATGTGAGACCTAAATGGAACGTAATTTTACTCTGACGCATTCAGAATTTCAGACATTCTACGTGAATTCATTAGTTACTCAGCCTTAGCACTAAACTTAAAAGATATGATTAAATATAAGTACCTTTTTTGTTTTGATTTGCCATCAAACGTCTCCGGATTATACTTAGTTTTCAAAATGTTTTTTGCATTTTATAAACTAATAAGCAACTTATTCGCAACCGAACTTCAAACATCTACTCGTATATATATCTCAAACAATCAGCAAGTATAATTATAAGATTAAACGAACTTACCTTAAGTGAAGTTCAATCTTAATTATACGCAGCTGATTGTTTGAGATATGACAGTCCCAAAAACCCACCCACTAATACTTTGTATTATCCCAGTATATTACAGGGTTGCTCATAAGGCTGTCTTTAAACGTAATGACATTACCAACAAATGTTGCCATTTGCAGGGATAAATGTTTTTTCTTTTCCAGCTTTAAAACATTGTGACCCGACGCTGTTGTAGAACATCGGTACTCGTAAATATATCTCAAACAATCAGCTGCGTATAATTAAGATTGAACTTCACTTAAGGTAAGTTCGTTTAATCTTATAATTGTTACTAACCAAGTGGGTTAATTTGCCTGAAATAAAAAGTTTTTTTTTTTAATTACTTTTTAGTACGAGGTATGATGGCATGGCATGGCATGGATGTCAAGCTTTTTAAAGAAAAAACAAAATAAGGTTTAAGTCATACTGCTTCTTAAAGTCATGCATAGCCCTCACGTCATTACTATGTGGAGATATTACAGTAAATCACAGTAAATATATGGTCTAAAAATACTACAAATAATATATGTAGTTCTAAAACCGAAATATTTCAAAATATAAATATTCTTTTCAGCCAGTTTCCAACATCATAGTTTTATAAACATTTTAAGACTTGAATTCTAGTTAATTAAAAAAACTTTACTGTTATACAGTCAGTACATTTAAAATACGAGATTCAAGTGACTCTCCAACTCGCGCAAATGAAGTTTACACAAAAATCACGTCACGCTCTAATTGCCGCGAAAAGATACGCCGTTTTGTCCCCTAACAAAATATTTGTCCAGAACCCTTAAATCTCGGCTGTTGTTCAAACCAGATTAATGTTTGTGCCATCTATTTGCACTGTTCTTCATAAAAATGCGCCCACAGTTGCAGGTAAACAAGGGAAGTCTTTAATAACATTTGCTGGTTTTAAGATATCTGGTAATCCGTTGGTTTTGCTATGAGCAATCGTTGTTCTGTTTCCAATATTGAATTTTAAAAAAATGTCTCGAGAAAATAAGTTTGGTCCATTGCCAATTTTATATTTGTTGTTTTTGTTTATTTTTTATTTTATTGACTTAAATCCAGGTACCATTGCTAATTATATTTTGGTTCGTCGTGTGGATAGTATCAAACTTGTAACCCTTTTAGTCACTCCGATTTACAGAGATCATGCTCGGTTAAAATATACTGTTAACATTTTTTGTATGTGGAGTTTCTGAATAAATTATTTTATTCCCATTTTTATTAATATTTTTTATTAATGTTGAGTACTACAAAAATATTCGTAGGTATCAAATCGAAATATTACTTGACGGTAATTTAAGAAGAAATTGTCATAACGTATACCTTATTTAAAAGATATTTTATGTACAAACCTCAAGGCAAAACGAATGTAAAAAAATCTGTTTAGAAGTTCCGAACGGTTTGAAAAGTACGAGTATCAGGAAGTCAGAAGAGGCAAAGAGCACTGAAGCGAAGCGTAGTGCAAACATTGTCTCCTTTTGTGACATAGGGATGTAATCCCCGCGTCTAGTAGCGGATTTTAATTACTTATTGGAAACTTGTGGCCGCCGGCTGTATAGGACCGTCTCCGCGCTTTATTGCGAGATTTCGAGACATCACTTTATGATGCGGTACCATAGTTATCGAGTGGCAGTTAATGTTTAACAGCAAATTGTGGAAACAACGGTTAAATATTAGAAACACTTTTTAATTAGTATAAGCAGTTTATACATATGTTAGATACATATACAGGGTTATTTGTAAAACATCAACATCCTCCTAGGGGCTGATTTTGGTGCTCAAATACAACAACTTTTCTATGGGAACGACACTGAAATCTAAAGAAAAATTCAGTTCTCCGTACAAACTGATGTCAGCTGGTGGCGGCTTAGTATGGGGAAGTGTTTTTTTTATTATTTCAATGTTGGTCCCATAGAAAAAGTTGTTGTATTCGAGCACCAGAATCAGGCCCTAGAAGGTTGTTGATGTTTTACAAATAACCCTGTATATAAAATGAGGTGTGTATATTTATAACAATTCATTTTACTTCGTGTTAACTATATTGCTTATATAAGTTTTAATATTTAAACAGCAGAATTACCGGGTATTAAATTTTGCGTCATTTTACTACGTTGCTCAAGACGGCCTTAAAACTAATAACCCTGACCTAAAACAAATCGAATATTTAATCATTTCGATCGTGATAACTAGTGAGTTGTAAAGTGAAAAGCTATCGAGAATCATAGTTACCACACATCTCCTATGTCAACATAATACAGGATGTGATTCCGTCGGTCGCACGTCAACTTGTATCGTGTGTCTTAATCTTGAGCCTGTCTTGAGTCTTGCTTGTGTGAGACACCTTACGGTTGGAAGATCAAAGATCTTTAATCTAAATTCACTTAATTAATTGACTCTCCCGGCTACACCGTTTTTGCTACGACGTAGTGGCAGTGCTACGGGCGGTGCCAGTGCTACAAAATGATAGCACAAAGAAAAACGATGTAAATATGATTGGAAAAAAATGGTTGTACCTATATGAATTAGTTTAATGAAACACCGTCATTCATGATAACCAAGAAATATATAAGATCTTTCAAATCACATGCTTCTTACGTCTATAATTAACGATAATTTTGTTTTGTCCCGACATCGCACAACATGTGTTGTAAGACATTTGTCCCCTAGTGGGTACGAGGAGGTTTTAAGTAAATTGTTAGTTATTTTAGTTTCTTTAGTTTTCTATTCTCACATCACTAAATATGCATTAGGTAATAATTATATCTGATGTTTATTAATTAGTTCGAGCAATGCTTTGACGATAGTGCAGGGGTACCCAACATTTGGTGCCAATGACTTCTTTCAAGAGACTGTAAATATTAGCGCGGCTTTGATCTTAGCCGACGCTCATTTCGAGCCAACGTGTGCTCTTAATTAAGTTCAAACAAGACGTGCTAATCGAAGCGAAGCTATACGTGTCACAGAGCAGTGCAAAATTTGCCAATTTTTAAACTATCTGAAAAAAACGAAGCTTTGAATATTTTGATAAAATGAATCTCTACCAATATGTAAAAAAACCGAGGATAAAAAATAGCTCCAAAAATAGGTCCTTATTTTTCATTTTGGTGAGAAATAAACTATTCGTTAGAATAAATTAAGAAGAAGTTAAATAATGTAACGCTTACGAAACGATAGATTCGTTTTGGGATTAGGAAAAGAAATAATCTTAGATAATAATAATAATTTATAAGTAGACGTGCGTCTTTTTGTGCTTATAAAACAGTAATTTACTGTTAAAAAGGTATCATAAACACCGAAAGACTGATTTCAGTATTTGTAAACAACTATCAGTGTCTATTGCCTATTTGAATAAATTTAAGACGATTACCCACCTTGACTGCTTCTATTTAATTACTGTTAGTGCTTATTTACATAACGACAACTTAATTAATGCTCTCTTGTAAACAGGTATTTAATTGTAAACAATCTCCCTGATGGAGTCTGTTTAGTTTAAAGTTGGACTAACAAACTCGTCCCTTTAGTAAATAATGATGCTATTTAGTCTTGAAGTCGAGGTAGTTCTATTTAGTAGAAAGGGCCTTTAATTTTTTATTATTTTTGGTACTTTCATACTTATTCATTTATTGCATTATTAGTGTGTACTACGCAGATACAAGAATTAAGATCATACCTTGTAAGGGTGTTATGTATGGATTAAAAAAACTTTAAAAGGTATGTTCCTTATAAATAAATATGCACTAAGCAACACAAATCGTCAGTCTCCAAGTAAGAAATTAAAATCCATTAAAATTTGTGTGTATCCTTGCGATGTGTGAGAAATGTTTTTTTCCGGGACGTCTTCTAGCATCCCTAGACCAGACGCGTTTCGAATTAAAATATTTCCCAATCGAGCATAGAATTTAGAACTCTTGGGCTTAAAGCGAAACGACGTGCTACTGGGCAAGTAGTCGCCGCTAACTGCTCCAACTACGTGAAAAACTCTCTAGAGTACCTATTAATCGTGGCCGTCGTAGTAAATTTTGTAGAGGCTTAACCTCTTGAAGCCGAAGAGTGCCTTGTTGGGACGAAAAAAAAAACACTAATATATAAAAAATACACTTCCCAGGACAGGAGACGTGTCGCAAGAGGTAACTAATTCCTGTAGCACGAGACGGGCAGCAGAATCTTCGTGCGAAATCTTATAAAAAAACTGCACTCGCCAATCAGTCTGCCAATCGTGGCGAGTATTGGCAATCCCTCCGATGATAACTCATTGGGTGAGACCTTTGTTCAGCGATGGATGTCCTATGGCTGACATGATGAACCTCTTAAAGCAGTATCTTGTATTTTTTTGTATTAAGTTAAACATAAACAACAACATATGTATTTTAAATTGGCAATGTACCTCTAAGTAGGTACTTCGAACTCCGACAAGGTAGAGCTATAATAATATATATACGCAAAGCTAAGGTGGATAGAAATTTTAAAAATAGCCGAGGATCGGGCTTTGTCCAGCAGTGGACTGACGTGCGCTGATTATGATGATGATTTGAAGTAGGTACTTTGAATTACTCTGTATGTAAGCTTAATGCAAATACTAAGAAGTAAGTAAAAAACAACACTGCTTAGGTACGTAATATGCGTACCCACATGATAATGCTCCAGGGTATTTCATGTCAAAATAAGTAGCTGCAAAATAGTAGGAATAATTACATATTTACGCCTTCAAACTTAGAAGAACCGATTCGAACTTAGCCCTATCGACTTAATGCGTACAAGTCCAATTGAACAAGCTCTGCTATCGGTTTCCTCTTGTGTTCGAACGGTCAGGGGTAGCCAACCGTCTGATTGGCAATTAGACAGCCAGGTGTCTGCAACCCGATCCTCTTTGTATAAAGCTGCAGTTTTGTTGAGATCCTTTAGTTATTTTATTCCTTTGATTGCACAGCCGTAGAAATGATAGACTGGCGGCTGTCAAATTAAATTCATGCCTATTTAATTATCGCCATTTTGGCGTTGTAAGCCAGTATAAACATTCATGTCATAGGTACAACAAATGCTTCTGCTGTTTGATCCGAAACCGCGACCTCTTAGCTTTGAGTCCGAAGTTCATATCGCTAGGTTAGATGCATACATTATAGTTATTATCCAAAAAAAAAGTTAAATGGTCGTCATCGATCTATTATGAGATTTGTCTTTCTGGTATTTGTTCCCCTTTTTGTCTTGTATTGACAGACAAATAACAGCGTTTTCAATAGTATTGTGATTGAAGGTTTCATACCTTTACACATGAGGTGAATGAAGGTGAACCGAAGATAAGAATATCTTTCAACAGATTAACAAAATAGGATTTGTTTGATTTAATATGCATTAGTTAAACTAATACGTAATAGACAATGAAAATTCGAAGATTTTCTTCTAAATATTTCGCTCGATGGAAACGCGGCTTAAAGCAACGCAGCATCAGCATTAACTAAGAAATCTTCGGAATAGAAAAGGACTGGATAGGGTTTTTGCAAAATAAAAAGAAATACTTTCTTTGCTGTGCTCGGTAACATCACAAAGAGCGTATTCAATCTGCTTGGGATTAAACCGTGAATGCAATAGACTTTGCCAAGATTAAAAAAGCGATTAAAAAACTACATCTCGAAATAAACAGCTTCCAGTGAATTATTGTTGATTTTAATCTGGTTTTCATTTGTACGACCCTAATCGAAATTTAACGTTACTTGTCCTTTCTCAGTTTAACGAACTTGGACATTTTCAAACAAATATGGCATTATTGTATTTGTTGCAAAGGAAAAATATAGAAATGTCCTCTAGATACCTATTCAAATGATTTAATACATAGGTACATAATGATTATTAAAATAATAATTAAAAGCTATTGGATCTATAGTTTATAGTATCCCGCATGGCGCATATACCCTTAAATGTATAATGTCATTTATTTTATTCGACAAAGATTCCGCCACAATTTGTTATCTGTGACTGCACTGTTTTAGTAGTATGGATGAGAGTTGGACTTGTTATTTCGTACTTCCTAAATGACAGTGGAAAATCACTAACGTTTTTTGCAGAAAGATGGTCCTGCTGTTCTATAGGATTGAGCTCGAAGAGTTTCCCGCCTATAATTCTTACTTGCTTCTTCGGGATGACTAGTAAAACGAGAGAATCGCTTTAGCAGGATATTCTGCGTATTAAGGTTAACACCAAAGTCGCAAAACAAAAAAAAAAACCCTGATACTCTATACATTTGCGTCGAGGAATTTTATAAAGAAAGGTACTTTCTTCCTATTTCTAATTGGTGCCATTTTAAAAGTTTTAATGTTTAGGTATTTAATTTTTTTTTTTTTGATATGGCAACATCACATACCTACATTATTTTGATCGTAAGGTAGCTGAAGCACTTGTGTTATAGAAATCAGAAAAAACGACAACATGTCGACTGGTATGACGATATTTTGACGACATCCGTAGCCGAGAGGCGAGCACGGAATTGACGTCGCCATCTCTGAGGTCCCGGGTATGATTCCTGGTCGGGTCAATCTAGAAAACAAACTTTTCCATATTTATTTATTTATTTAAAAACTTTATTGCACAAAACTTTAAAAAGTGTACAATAGGTGGACTTAATGCTAAAAGCATTCTCTGCCAGCCAACCTTAGGGTCATGCAGAAAAACAAGTAATGGGTGCGGTAAAGGTCCGATATAAGAATTACCTTACATTAACAAATTACGTGGTAAGCCTAATATGATACAAATAATTACATAAATAAATAAAATCAATGCACAATATATATACATATACTACTTATATAATGACTAAATAAACGTACGTACTATAAATAAATATTGCAATTATGTATTGAAATATTTATGGAGTTTATTTTTAAAAGATAGTTTTGATTCCGATTTCTTGACATCAAGGGGAAGCAAGTTCCGCAGTCGTGTAGCCCTGATTGTAAACGATTTCGAGACGAAAGCAGAGTGGTGGAGAGGCGTAAATAGCTGTAGATTGTTAGAAGAACGGAGAGAGCGGTCATGGGAGCAACATAGGTATGAAAATCTATTTTTCAGGTAAGAAGGTGACGATGGATTATTGAGAACGGCGAAAAGAATACCAAGGATTCTAAGGTTCCTACGCTGACGAATGGGAAGCCAATCATGTTGGGATCTATAACAGCAAATATGGTCGTATTTCCGAAGGCCAAAAATTAATCTAATGCAACTGTTTAAAAGACGATATAATTTATCGGTGAGTGCCTCAGAGAGGTCAGAATAACAGGCATCAGCGTAGTCAATGATGGGTATGACAAGAGTCTGCATGAGCATTAGTTTAGTTTTAAAAGGCAGAAAGAATTTTAAGCGGTACAGACTTCTTACGTGAGCAGTCCAGCTAAGTGTTGAGTCAATTAAGAGGCATATTGTCTCGAGTCGGGGTGTTGTGGTACTGTCGTTGTTTCTGATTTCTGTAACACAAGTGCTTTAGGTACTTATCATAGGATCAGAACAATGTGTCATGTTTTCCAATGTTATTAAAAAAATATTTTTATAGAAGACAATTATTTAATTTTATGTATAAACATTTTACAGCTTTAATTAATGTTAAGGCTGAAGCCACCCACTAGATTAATTAGCAACATGCTTTATTATCTTCACACACATGTTCACATACTCACAAGCTCCGGGTAAGATTTTCGGCAATTACTGTAATCGGATTACTATGCGGTGACGTCACCAGGCAACAAACCACTAAACTAATCCCCCAGGTAATTGCCCCTTCCCACGGTGCGAGTCGATAAACATGGAACCAAGGATCAGGAGTCCTTAGAAGGAAATATCGAGTGTAAAAGTATCGTAAGAAAAGTTTTGGTTCGGCTGGGTAATCTGCAGAATTATTGATCATCATCGTCATTTCAGCCATAGGACGTCCACTCCTGAACATAGGCCGATACATAGTTCCAGATTGGCCAGTTGGCACCCTGCATCAAGCGGCTTCCATCAACCTTTAATATGTATATCCTAACTAAGAGGACCTGAGCTAAGCCGCGGGCAGACAGACAGACAGTGGGATGAACGGACATGATGAAACTATATAATAAGGGCTCCGTTCTGATTACGGAACCCTAAAAAGTGTCAAAAGGAACTAAAATATATTCGAAAGACCCAATTGTATAAAAAAACTTTAACAATACTTTTGCACAACCTAGCTAGAAAACAATAAGCCGTATGATCTTAGGCGTAATAGGACTCCAAACACGTACTTCAGATTTCAAATCACTTTTAGCACCTAGCATTTCAGCTTCAAACATAAATTAATTCTGAAGATTTCTCAACCCGCTTACAAGTACTTTGCATATGAAAATCCAAACATAAATTGAAACGCAATTCTGAACTCTGGGAATAAAATGTACCCATTCCAATATTAGCAGGTATTGAGAGATTGAGATACCTATTTTGAGAAAGGGCAGAGTTCAACAAACTTGTTGGATTCACAAGAGAGGTAAATAAAGCAGGTTTCCTACACAGTAAACAACGAAAACACATTAGCCTATGCCATTTGTCAAGTATTGGGTTTTATTTCTAAAGCTTTTCCCATTTTAAGCATATCTATTTGCCATGAAAGAAAACCGGCTAAGTGTGTGTTGGGCTATGCAATGTAGGGATCCGTAGTTTCCCGTCATAATACTATGTTATTTAAAACAACTAGCAACTACCGCGTATTGTGACGGAAACCAAAGGAACCTTACATTGCACGTGGCCCAACATGCACTTGACCGGTTTTTTATATCTCTTTTCATTCATGTCTGACATTTCTTCGGAAACAATACCAGCCATAGCGATTGACTGGCACTATTTCAAGTATCAGCGTCGCTTAGTTTTTCTGTTTAGCCTTACCATTAAAAAAAAATCCACCTTTTGTTTGTTTTTTTATGTCCAATAAAGTTCAATTAATTAAATAAATAATCGCAATATTTTATCGATTTCAAAACCGGTTTTAATGAGTGTCATGTTCTTTTGTAGTACGTAGAACTGATGGCCGATGGGGTGATGGCAGCATGGTTCTAGAATAGAGGCCATGTACGCACAAGCGTAGCTTGTGACGTCCACCGATAAAGTGGACACGTGACCTGATAAAGGTTGCAAGAAGCCGCTAGTGGGCTACTTCCAACTGGTCAATCTGGAAGTCATTAGAGGAGACCTTTATTTAATAGTGGACGTTCTTTGGCTGAAATGATGATTCTTTGGTGAGCCCTCTATTTATTAGCCATTATCATTGGCATGACAAGAATCAGTGGTAGTAAGCCTGCTGTATCCATCTGACAATCTCTAGTATTGTGGATGCCATTGACATCGAATGTCAAGCTTAAAGTTATCAGAGCTTATATATTCAATACGAACATGCATACTTACAATAATCCTATGTTTGTGAATTTTAAAAGGTCCAAAGAATTAATTTGACTGGTGAGTATTTAGTAGTGGCTAATCCTGATTGATAAAGCTGATATTCGGTTACACTAATGTATTAATTTTATATAAAAAAGCAAAGCAAATGATTTTTTTTTATGTCTCGCATGGCATATATATAAGTATATTACCTATATATAAGGACTATCCACCAGGCCTCCCATTCAGCACCCTTTGATAAAAAATTGACAACAAGTACATAATTTTTGGTTTGGTTTTTGGTCGTCGTAGTAGACCAGGGGTTGGAAGGCCGGATTACATGTTACGAAAGTAACATACAACTTGACGAAAGCTCAATATTTCTTTGATACCTTTGTCCTAAAAGATTTTTTGATTATATAGAAAACCACTTTCATTATTTACAATGTTAAAAACAATAAGCTATTGTGATAAACTAACAATATAAATGTTCTGATTATCAACAACTATTTATTTGACACTGTCTCAAACAGACCTCGAAAACTCTCTGTAAATGCGTCTTAACCCTCAAATGCAACAGATAGGAGTGTATTGCCAAAACGACAAAACCAAATGCGTAATCTTAACCCCCATAGAGGGCATTAGACACGCTTCATTGGCTTCTCGAGTGCTGATGGAACTGATTGGCCGGCTTTGGCTTAACAATGCCCAAAATGCGCCAGAAAGAAGGTTAGAAAGCCACCTTTTACCATTGCAAAATGAAATCTTACCCAATGTCTTAAGGTTGGTTTTAGCATCATAAAATTCGGAGACATACGCAGCAACTTTGTGGAGAATCATTGCATCTGCTTAGTCGGATTTCATGTTTCATTGATTGCCATTGTTAAGAGTCAAAGCCAAGTAAGGTTAGGCTCGTGTTTTTCGGATTGAACTCTCGAAATATAGAGACAATTATTTGATAAGAGCACGCTCTTTATTTAAGGGTCCTTTTCAGACATTTTTTTATCTTTCTGAAGTGGATTTAGAGATGTTTTTCAAAATAAATGAGTCCCGATACACAAAAGGGTTCGATCTTAGTAACTTCATTGTTATTGCCATTTTAAATAAAATCAAACATAATATCTTTCTTAAAATATAAGTCTGTCTGAGTCCGAAAAATAGCAACTCACAAGTAAACATAAACACAAAATATAACCTAACAATTCTAACGTAAAACATAACTACAAAATATATATTATATTACAGTTTTAATAGATTGTAGTTTCAAAACCTATACAAGATAATTAAACAATGTCAATTTTTAGGATAACTATTGAGAGAGCCTTATCTTAAGTTAAGTCACGTTATCCTATCGCTTATTGGTAAAAAAGTATAATCTTGAGCAAATATATCTAAACCACCCTGTATAGATTTAAGGGTGACAAACAACGGTATCTCGCATTATTGAGCTTCCACAGGTCCTGTTATTGCGTACAGTTGGCTGCACAATATTTTGTCTCGAGAGCCACTGGAAAATGCTTTTATTTTCTTTTTCTAAACCAGACTAGGACTATAAATAATAATTTCAGTACTAAGGGGATCTTATTATGTTTAAAAATATATAAATTAAGCGTATCTTAATACGAGATCTTAAAAAAATATTACTCATGAACAATTTTTAGTTTTTTGTTTTATTGGAAAAGAAACCTAACAATTCTAACGTAAAATGTAAATATATTCAACATTAAAATAACGGTATCAAAATGAAAAAAAATATTGAATTACTAAACAAGACAAGAAAATATGTACACAGTTTCTTTCAACATTACTACTATATTACTACTGCCAAATATCACTTAGTATTAATTGTGTAAGTGATTATACACGGTCAAGGAAACAACACAATAGTAACATGATACTCATAGCTGCCCTGATGTAATAACATCTGTGGACAATCGCGTAGAAAATAATATTCGAGCTGCGCTTAATGTTTGGATAGTGACCAATAAATGTTTTATGTTTATTATTCTTGCAGCAATTATGATACGGGCATTTATGATACGTTTCCATTATGGTACGGACATAAAAATAAATGAATGTTGTGTTTTATGATAAAAAAAATCCGCGATAACTTTTAAGGATTGTATTAGCTACATAGGTACTACTTATTGTTAAAGCTAATCTCATAAAACTTAAGCATCATAAATAAGCATTTAAGTCTACTCATCATCATTTGCCTGTTCTGTTCTCTGGTCATCTGCTTATGGTGCATAAGTTTTATAATTATTAAGAGTCGACTGACAAATGATAGTAATACAAAGAATGTAAGAATATTTAGAACATTATTTTTATACTTAATTAAGATAAGACAAGGTTTTTTTTTTTTTTGCATAATAAAAGACTGAGCAACAAGATACTCATATAAAATAAAATAATTTATATTTGAACCTGACTCTAAATAATAATTTATTAATCAATATAAGGATCTCTGTGCTAGACACTGGAGTTTCCAAAACGCCCAATCAGTTTGTCCAACCAAATTAATTGTTTACAAGCCAATTTGCCGTCATAAAGGCAATATGATTACGCCGTAAGTAAGATAGTCTATTACATCGGGTCCATAATGGAAGGCTACGTACGGCCATAGTAAAACAAAATGAGCAAACTTATAAAAAAAATGTTACTTGTAGTTGTAGTCAGTTTTAAAAGTGCTTTTATTTCTCCAATTGAAATTAAAGTGTTTGCATATTTTTGACATCAAATGTTGATTTTTACAGACAGGACATAAAATGTAAAAAACACAAAGGTTAAAAGAGAGAGAGAAGAAACGAATGTGCGTTTTTATGACAATGTTTCAATTTTAATGTTTGATATTTGTGTGTGTAAATATTGACTAGAGTACGTTAAAACGAACTACCGCGCGTCAAAACCGAAACAAATACGAGTAGTTTTTATTTTTTAGGTAGTAAACATTACCATTATGGCATAATGCTAAAAAGGGGTACATTTTGAACAAAAAGTGACATGATTCGTGTAATGACCTGGCGGTTCTGTTTTTCTTGACGTACAATGCAAGTCTGGTGTTTGGCAAACGCAATTATTGCCAGCGTCCATTTTCCACTATGAGATTTGAGAGCCAAAATTAAGTGAATTAGAGACTGGAAGCTTGACAGGTAGTCCCCTGTTTGAGTCCAGAGTTCCATACCTTTGTTGTGGTGTAATCCAATTATGCGTGTATTGAAACTGGAGATAGCCAAATCAGTTTTAAATTAAAGGGAAGCCAGAGTAAGAGCACATAGCGGGTAGGGTGTGAGAATAAACTTTTAGATTTATTTTTAATCGCCATAGTCACAAAGAAACCCTTATACGAGTAGTTCGCCATGTCCGTCCGTCGGTCTGTCCACTCATAGACGTATAGTACTAGAAAACTGTAATTTGGCATGGGTTATTAAGCACGACTAAAAAGTAGTTAAATAAAATATCTAAAATTCATTTTTTGGGAGGTGAGGTTAAGGTGCTTGAAGCTCAGTGGCGGCAGCGCTTCGGTAGTGCCAAGCGTGGCGAGTATTGGCAATCCCCCCCAATGATAGTTCATTGGGGGAGGCCTGTGTTCAGCAGTGGACTTCCTATGTCTGAAATGATGATGATGATGATCTCCGTGCTTCGGAAGGTATGTTAAAAGTTGGTGCCAGCTAATATTGCTTCATTCTTGTCGTGAAGCCTAGTCAGAGGCCTTAGGGCGGTTTAATAACATCTGACAGTAGGGTTAAGCCTTACAACACCCCACCACCAATCACTGTGCCCACGTGGTTGTTTATGGCCCAAACCACCTTACAGTTAAGGTAAAGAGGTTTATAGGCATATTTTACTTTATTTTAAATTTTTTGGAAGTTTTACCTTTTTTACCAAAGACGGTATCTTGTTTCTTGAGATTAATAAATGTGTCTGAATTTGAATACGAGATTTTCTGATTCTACAATTCGCCAATATTGACCACATAACACAGTGACTGCTTCGGGCATAGTATTTTGTACTCACGTCACACCAGTCTCCATCCCTAATTCCCAACTACAATGGGACAAATCAGCTACCCGTTTATTACAAACGATTTGAAGTTGGCCGGTCAGTTGACAATGGTGTCCCCTGCAGACCTTAAGGTTTAAACAAGGGTTTTTCCCCAATTATGTTGGGCTCGTAATTATTTCCGCTGAAGCAAACTATCCGTGGAAACGCGAATGCAGCAAGAAAATTGATATCCCTATTTAAGTTTCATTAGCGGCTTTTGATGTAGGTAGGACAACAAAATGCTTTTAATTTTGTTGTCCCTTAATAAGTGAGATAGAAGAAACGAATGTTCAATAAGTGCTTGCGGAATTCACAAATTGTTGTTTATGAATAGCTAGCTTCCACACGCGGCTTAAAGATAGACATATGCTGTCACGCACTTTTTTTTAGAAATTTTAAATGGGAACAATTTCGTAATACATGATTTTTAGAAACTTTCACCGTTTTCACAGCGCACGCAACGGAAGCTAGGAATATTTTTTTATCGTTTTTGCAACATTGTCCATTGATACCCAGCTCGTTTTAGTCTAAACGTAATCTTTAGATATAAAACAAATTCGGGTTAGTTACACCTTTTTTAAGTCAAGAACGGCAGGACCGATTTTTATGATCTTTGATTTGTTGGATTTGTCTCCGCCCCGAATAGCAGAATAAACATTAAAAAAAAATTTATGCTCCATACAAACTTACGCGACGACGACGACGACGCAACCTCGATGAGAATATATGGAGCATCTGAAAAAATCACGATTTCGATGTTGCTCCCATAGTAAAAGTTGTAGTAAATGCTGCTGATCACGTGCTTTTAAGGAGTGTCCTATTCTTTTGTACACCCTGTTTCTAAAATACCTCAAAAGGCTGGATTCCTGGGTCAAAAAAAGATTATTCAATTTATTCCGTCAGTTAGATAAATAAACAATAAATAAACATAGGACCCATAGTTTGGCTTTTGTCAATCAAACAAATAATGACGAAGATAAAGCACATCAAAGTGAGCAAGTGACGTCACGCTTTGCTAAAAAGTGTCGCAAGGCGTGACGTTACGCGAAACTTAAACGAGCTATATCTTCATCATTTTTGTTTGATTTAGAAAAGATAAAATACGTGTCCAATATTTTCTGTTAATCCAAGTGACGGACTAATTAGATTTTTTTAGGAAAGTGCAAAGGGGTTTTGCATTTTTGACAAAGTTCATAAAATGTATAGAACAGTATTTTTAAAATTCAATTTAAATTTGAAAGCTTTATTTTTACTGTTCGCACATGTTTACGTTGTAAGTAATGTAGATAAACATTTTCGAGGGTAGACCGTTGAGACAACAAATAAGTTTGAAGTTAAACCCAAATATGCTAAGTTATTTATTAATATTGCTATTGTTGGACGATAAACTAAAACTTTATTGTTTTGGCTACACTATTCAATTTTAGCTTGTAAATTACAATAAATGTCACTATTTTCTAAATTATTTTTAACTTAGTCTTATTTGTTTCTGACTGAAGTGATTTTGCCCGTATAAAATAATAAAGACTATAATCATTATGATTATAGAAGTGTTTTATAACTTAAAATAGTGATTAATATTTGAACAGGTCATAAAATATAAACTTACGCTTAAGAAACATTATGAACTTTGCGAGGCGTGGTCGAAGTTTTAAAATATAGCCCTAAAATATCGCCTGGCAATTTCTAACGACCTAGCGATAACCATTATCACTTAATAGTCGCTGCAAACGACTTAATAGCGGATTAATGCCTCGGATAGTTTTCATTAAGGCCTTATTTCGCATTTTATCCGGGTCTATTGTGTCGGAAATGAAAAGCCAGGAGTTGATTGGAAGCATTTGCGGGAGGCACGGGTGTAGTTCTTTGTGTCCGGTTATTGCACTGATTAATGTTTGCAGCGAAAGTTAGCAACTGCCCGGGTAAAGTCGGTTTTCATCTAGAAAAGTCTAGGAAATAAAAAATTGAGCATCTTTTTTGGGGTTTTAAATTAAAAGAAGGTTGGAGGAATACAAAAATATCATATAACGCCTATCAACATAACTTATTCATACTAACACAAAATAAAGTGTCGGACTTGCCGTCGGGTGCCAATAGCAATAGTTATGTTCATAGTGGGTACTCATGTACTGCTAAAGGGATGTATATAGGGTTTCAGCTTTATTTCAGAATATAAAGTTTCTCTTAAAAATATCAACTTAAAATTTACTTTAAAATCGGTCTAACCATTCATGATTTATAAATGGTAAAACTAACACTAACCCAACTAAGTATTATTTTTTTACAAATATTGGGTTTATTTGGCAAACTTGTTCAATGTTGTTCATAATTATGTTAAATCTGTTTTAAATTATTTCTTCAATCTGATTACATAGTATCTAAAGTAGCAAGAAAATCTAGACCGAAACGGCAACCGCAGATCCGTTAGTTTGTCAGAAGATTTAAGAAATATGAATTGTTTATATTTACATACTTATCACTATTTTTATATACAGGCTTTTAAAAAAGTACTAGCCAAATTTTAGGTGATGCTTCAAAAACAAGTCTAAGTTAAACATAGAAAAAAAACATAGTAAACATATATTGTTTAATTAGAAACGACAACCATGCAATCGTGCACAAGCGAGTTCTTTTAAAGATTATTTTTTATTGATTACAAAAAAAAAAACCAATAGATATACAATGGATTTTTGTGTACATTGACTTGTTTCTGAACAAAAAAAAATTAACTGGTTTTTATGCATTTTTCTTGTTAGTTATGTTATAGACACGATTTTGAACTCGACAATTTGACTCGTACTTTTTTTAACATCCTGTGTAATATTAGTATAGTATAGTCAAAAGAATCAATATTGTTGAATTGATTATTATAAACAACTACATTGCCATGAATATTGTGAAGTATGTATTATTTAGTGATCGGAATAGGTAGATTCATTTGGGGTTAATGATCTCAAACATTAATGTTAATATGGACATGCCTCCCGGATTTCGGAATTTCTTTGTATCAGTACTAAAAAAAGACATATCCATATTATGCTAGCACTACCAAAGTACATCAAATCAATCTACCTATTCAGATCACTGATTATGACCGGTCTTCATACTCTATATTAATGAAATAAAATCAGAGCTTCAGAGTTTCAAAACCTTTATTCTTCGTACTGTTCACAATAAAAAGCTTAGAACTCTCACTATCCGATGCAACACTTACAAAATCACAAGATCGACTGACTGAATAATTTCAAATCGACTATCCAAGAAAGTACCGGTAAACAACTTTTAGCATTATTTAACCATTTCCTTTTAAAATATTCTAAATAAAATTAAATGTAACTTCCGGTTTAAATATTTTTCAACCATTTCCGTTAGTCTAATTTTCTGATAGAATAAAAATACGATTTCCGGTTAAAATATTCCAACACAACTTCCGCCAATAATAATGTAAAATAAAATACTCTATAATATTTGAACATCCGGTGTAATTTGAATACAAGAATATTATAATTATATTACTTCTAGTTTTTAAATCAGATTTCTGTTTTTAATATTATTATTTTTAAATGTTTTAAACAATGAATCACAACACTCGGCCATCCACTAACGTGCTTTCTCCGGAGCACGTACCAATCACAACACGAAGTGTAACAAAACAAGGTAAGTAATGATTCATTATTTAAATAAATTACATAATTTATTAGTTATCCTTAAATCAGTTCATAAAAGTAAACAAAGTATAGCATACTATTTTATAACTAAGTGCGTTAATTTATACATGATTTAAAACTATGTCCTTGTAAACTATTTATCATTATTTTAACAGTATTATTTAGGATACATCAATGCACTGAAATAACTTAGTTTTTACTAACTACACAATCAGGTTATCATACATATTTATACAAATTTTACTTTTTTTTTTTTAATCATCTTTGTTAGGTATATTGTCAGAGTCTGATGAAGAACCTGATTCGGAACCAGAAGATTTGTCTATCTGTAATGCTTTGACATTAATCCAGGGTCGCATCCTATCTGCAGCTACAACGGATTCGTAACGTTTACTGTTAAAACCTGGTACATTTACAATCTCATATCGGTCATTACCTAGACATTTTGATATTTTATAAGGCCCAATAAATTTAGGCATTAACTTTTTACTCTTGCCATCATTGTAGAAGTTAGTTTTAGTAACCTTAACTAAATCACCTACTGAATATGACGTAGCAGGGGATCTCGTTGAATTGTAAGAATCTCTTATTCGTTTTTGATTTTCTCTAATATTTATTGATGCTCTATGTCTAATTTTGTCAAAAGCTGGCAGTACAGGCGGTCTGTTTGAAATCTCCTGATCGGTACCTACTCCTGATGGAAGTTCACAAATATCTACGGAAGATGTGGATGGAGTGTTACTAAAGGTAGCCTGATCATTCTCTATTGCTGAGGTCTCATGTTCACTTATTGCAGGAGTGGTATTGATTGGTTGAGAAACATCCTCATCCGAGACAGTTAATATGTTATCTGATGTGCCGTTTAATTTTAAACCAAATAACAGTTCTGATGCACACTTTTTAGTAGTGGCGTTAATCGTATTGTTGATACCCCATTGTACTTTACCCAATTGCTCGTCCCAAATGCGTTCATCCTTGCCAAAGTTTTGAGTGGATAAAGATGTTAGTATAGTTTGATTAAATCGCTCTGCCTGACCATTCGCCCTGGGACAAGCAACAGCGTTAAGTACATGTTTTATACCGTTATTGCAGCAAAACTCTTTGAACTGTCCAGATGTAAATGCCGTTCCCCGGTCCGAGATAATTCTAGTTGGGACCCCGAAATCTTCGAACAAACATTTTAAAACCTTGACGACATTTTTAGTTTTGGTGTCTTTGACTGGTCTGGCAAAAAGATACTTTGTAAAAGCATCAACTATAGTTAATATATAACAATTTCCAGATTTACTCCTTACGAATGGTCCTAAATGGTCTAAATGAAGGGTATGAAATGGCTTCTCAATCTTTGGAATCGGATACATAAATCCTTTACGCGTCCTACTAGCATTATCTTTATTGTAAGCGCATTCGATGCAAGCAGCAACATACTTTTTGACAAAACGTCTTAATTTAGGGAACCAATAGTTACTCTGTATGCGTTCAAGAGTTTTTGAAAATCCAAAGTGACCAATGTCGTCATGGTTAGACCTGCAAATTTGCCACCTAGCGCTTTTAGGGACTACCATTCGCAAGTCTCCACCGATTTTTCTGTATAAGGTGTGATTTTTGATTACATAATTTTGTTTTATCTCTGTATTTTCTTCATCTGTGTTAGGTTTAAGAATTCTAATAATTCGTTGCAATTCAGGGTCAGCAATTTGCAAAGTGAGTATCCAATTACCTGTAGTAATGTTCATAGTTTGTACAGTTTTCCCCATATCAGTGCTAGGCGATGGATTTCTACTGAGAGCGTCGACGTGCGTCATACGACAACCCGGACGATATTCAATATTAAAGTCAAATTCACTTATCTGAAACCACCAGCGAGCTATGCGGGGAATAATATCTCTTTTTGTTAAAGTGGTCCTAAGCGCATTACAGTCGGTGAATACGGTGAACTTGAGTCCAAAAAGATATGGTCGAAATTTCTTTAAAGAGCAAACCACGGCCAACGTTTCCAATTCAAAAGAATGCAAAAATTTTTCTTCTGCCGCGGTTTGTCTGCTGAAGTATGCAACAGGTTTTAGCACCTTAGGACTGGACTGCCACTGCATGAGAATACCACCTAACCCTAAAGAGCTGGCATCCGTATGCAACTCCGTCTCAAGATTTGGATCGTAAAGGGCCAACAAGGGACGCTCAATTAGCCGAGATTTTAATGACTTAAACGAATGGTCTTGATCTAATGTCCACTGCCAGGGAACGTCTTTTTTAAGCAGTTTAGTAAGAGGTCTAGCTATTTCTCCAAATGACTTAACGAATCTCCTAAAATAGCTGGCCAGACCAAGAAACTGCCGAAGATTGTGAGCATTGGAAGGAACAGGAAAATCTCTTACCGCTGCAATTTTTCTTTCGCTAGGCTTAATACCGTCGGCTGAAACTTCATAGCCTAGGTACTCTATTTCTCGATCAAAGAATCGACACTTCGACAATTTCAAAGTGAGGCCTGCGTCCTGAATTAACTTAAATACATCCTCCAGTTTTTGGAATCCCTGATCAATTGTACATGATGGTATGAGAAGGTCGTCCATATAAGCCTGTACTGCATCGAATCTACGTTGCCCTAATAATCTGTTAATCATCTTTTGAAATACGGCAGGTGCGTTTGCCAATCCAAATGGCATACGCTTAAATTCGTAGTGGCCATCTGGAGTGACAAACGCAGTTAAGTGGCGGCTCTCTTCTGCCATTGGTATTTGGTAATAGCCTGAGGCTAAATCTAGTGTACTAAAGAATTCATTTCCACTCAAATTAGAAATTTGGTCATCTATTAAAGGTAAAGGGTATTTATCCTTAGTTGTTTTATTATTAAGAGCACGGTAGTCTACACACAATCGAGATTCACCATTTTTCTTTTTAACTATTAGAATAGGGCTAGCATAATTGGACTCCGACTCTTGAACAATGTCATTGTTCAAAAGTTCATCTACTATATCCCTAACCTTTTGTCTTTCGTGATAGGATAATCGATAGGGTCTATAAACTATAGGAGCTTTATCGTGAAGTTCTATATTCATTTTTGAATTTTTGGCGCAGCCTAACTCACCGAGATTTTGAGCAAAACATGACCTGTATTTATTTATGAGATTGTGCAGTCTTTCAATCGTAGTCTGATCAATATCTCGTCCTACTTTAATATCTGAAATGTCAAGGGGTGGTAATTCCATAGACTGAGTTTTAGTATCTATCGCAAATGTTCTAGTCTCAGTGATAGGGTTTACTCGAGCAATTAAGGTATCCGCTTTAAATATTAATGGTGCCGTAGTTAGCGAGGTTACAAATATAATAGCAGTTTTATCACTTATCTTGTAACACCCCTGATGTAAATGGTATTCTTGATTGGGGCTCATTCGCGTACTACCATCAAAATAGATATCCCCTGAAAAAGGTTCCTTGCAAAATACTTCTACTAAGCCCCCTTTCATTATAGTAGTGTCACTTTTTACGAATAATTTAATAGAATTGGAATGATCAAATAGTGTTTCCAGCTGTTTATGATAGAAAAACAACGACTCACTATCTTTCTTTACCATTACAAAGGGTAGTTCGGTGAAGTTTTGTCCTATCAGCAATGCAGCAGGCAAAAAATCATCATTGACAGCCAAAACACTCAGCTCAGTCTCTACTTCATCTACTCTAACTTTAATACTTGTCCTAAATTCCGGTTTGGTAACTGAATCGCCGAATCCCCTTACTACGGGCAAATTATCACAACTTCTTGGCAATTCAAGTAATTTGGCAACTGAACTTTTAATTAGGCTACAGTCACTTCCAAAATCAACAAACGCGTCAAGTGATCTGCCATTTACACAGATGTTTTTAAAATATTTACTGTTTGTAGTAGGTGGTTTTTGACTAACTGGGCTGACTGGTTTGGTGACTAATACAGAGGCTTTCTCGTTGCCAACTGACGAGTTGCCTGTAAAATCAGATATTGTAGAGGAAATAATTTTTAAAACCTTTTTATCAGTGGGTTGTTCACCTTGGGTACTAGAGTTGTGTGAGAGAAGTGGTTTCTTAAAACAATTGTCAAAGTTGTGTCCTATTCTGCCACATTTAACGCACTTGACCAAGGCTTTTGTACAATTAACATAAGAATGTCCCCGTTCTTGACAATTAAAGCATGTAATATCATTTCCCCTATTTGTTGCCATATTCCTATTTTGACCGTTAAAACCGCTACGAAAATCACGTCTTCTAAAGGTACTATTATTAGAAGAAGGATTGCGTGAATAGTCTTTAGTCTGGTTAAATTGTTGTGAAGCCAAGTAATTTAACAAATCTTCCGGTTCACTACATTTAAGAGCTTGTGCTCCATTGCGTACAGAAACATCAGCTATTCCATAAATGATACAGTCAACTGCCTTACGACCACTAATTTCGCACCTACTCAACAATGATAACTTATCATAAAAATAGTCTCTAAGAGTTTCGTCTGAGCGAGATTTGCGGCTTAACATCTCTTCTAACAATTTTCCGAAGTTTTCTTCACTCGGGAAAGCCTTTTTCATTTTACATTGCCATTCTTGCCACGAGAAGTTGAGCGTTGGAAGAGACTCATACCATTTCTTTGCCAAACCAGACAACTTTTGCAAAGAATAGTGTATTGTTTGTTTTTCATCCCAGTTATAAATAACAGCACATTTATTGACTTTTCTTAACCATCGCTCAACGTCTTGCGACCTATTATTTGGATCAAACTCCGGAACAACATTGGTAGTATTCATGTTCTTACTTGAACCATCCTGTAGCGCTGTGATAATCTTCAATATGTCACCAGCAGTTAGACCTTCAGATGTTCGCTTGTCTTTCGCAGGCAGCACAGGAGATACAGACTCGCTTGACGTCGATCTTCTACGGCGTCGTCGTCTAGGATGCTCTGGACTGGACGTTTCTCCCCGTTCACCTGGAATTCATATTTCGAGCACTTCATATCCTTCTATGTTTGTTCACATATGATTTAAAACTTAACTTAGTGTAAACTGCTGTATTGTTACGGACAATAATAAATAACTTCGTACGAAATTTGTTTTATTATAACTATCATGGCATTCTTTAACGGATTATTATCAAATCGAATAATCAAATACTTTAATGATTATACCAACACTTAAAATTATAATTTAAAAAAAAACACTAAAATCACGGCTGTTTCAGTATCAGCTTATCTACGCAATCGGCATACTAATTATCAAACTTTTAGCATATCTACATTAAACTTCAATTAACTAAAAACTTTAAACTTTTAACTTACTTTAATCTTTAAACTGATCTACACAGCTTAACTTCTAGTTCACATGTGTAGCAAAACCTCTAGGTAGATAACTACATGGCTAAAATTCCAGCTTACTACATGGCTAAACTTCCAGCTCACCTACATGGCTAAACTTCCAGCTCACCTACATGGCCAAACTTCCAGCTCACCTACATGGCCAAACTTCCAGCTCACCTACATGGCCAAACTTTCAGCTCACCTACATGGCTAAACTTCCGGCTCACCAACATGGCTAGCTTCTTGCTCACCTACATGGCTAGCTTCTTGCTTACCTACATGGCTAATCTTCCAGCTCACATACAAGCTAATCACGCATAAATAGCTCACTTTCATATTTTTTTTTTCTTACCTACATGGTTCATCGTATAATAAGCTCAATACACCCTTGTACTATAAGGACGTTTCGATTCCATATTGTAATACAAGAATAATTTATAAGTAATCGATTTAAAGTAGCAACTCAGATAGTTTTCAGCTTATTAAAATTCAATCAAGCAAAATACTTACAGTTTCTTTCTGCCATGGCTCGTGGGTCTTAGCACTTCTGACTTGAAATAAAATCAGAGCTTCAGAGTTTCAAAACCTTTATTCTTCGTACTGTTCACAATAAAAAGCTTAGAACTCTCACTATCCGATGCAACACTTACAAAATCACAAGATCGACTGACTGAATAATTTCAAATCGACTATCCAAGAAAGTACCGGTAAACAACTTTTAGCATTATTTAACCATTTCCTTTTAAAATATTCTAAATAAAATTAAATGTAACTTCCGGTTTAAATATTTTTCAACCATTTCCGTTAGTCTAATTTTCTGATAGAATAAAAATACGATTTCCGGTTAAAATATTCCAACACAACTTCCGCCAATAATAATGTAAAATAAAATACTCTATAATATTTGAACATCCGGTGTAATTTGAATACAAGAATATTATAATTATATTACTTCTAGTTTTTAAATCAGATTTCTGTTTTTAATATTATTATTTTTAAATGTTTTAAACAATGAATCACAACATTAATTACAGTATAAATAATGACAATATAATATCAACTGCTAAAATATAATTTACGTGCGCTAATTTCCCATAAGGGTCAGTTGAGGAATTGTTTCGTCTCGGGCCGTACCGGAAGCAGCCGCCTTTGTCCCTTCCATTTCCGGTCCGGCTGACGTCTGGCGTTTATGTTCGTGTGACGTTTATTTTGCGGTCTCTGCTTTATATTACAGAGCCAATAAACTTTCTGAGCTGCCCGTTAAAGGGTAGACAGCACTGACATTCCCACAGCGTTTTCTTTTATAAAAATTTAAATTTAACGACACTGCAACTATGTGAGTAAAAAATGCTTATAAGTGTAGGTAATTTTAGTAAAAGCATATTTTTATTTTGAACTTGCCTCTTCTTGAGTGCGTTTTTTTATTTAGTAGTGGTTTTCAGCGATTTTGCTCGCGCGGCCTTTGCAAAACCATAGTTACTGAAAACTAACAACGCGAATGAAGTCGCAATAGCTAGTGTAAAAATTTCTTCAACCAATTTTTTTTTTACAAACTGTACTGCGCCATCTAGCGGTAAGAAGCGGCGCCATCTATAATGATAGTTATGTTGCATGCTTCGGGAACTGTACATTTTTCCGGGTTAAAATGTATTCCTATCTTTTATTCCAGGCTCATATCTATTTATGTGCAAAATTTTTTTTAGATCAGTTTAGTCGTTCGGGCGTTTTTTTTTTTTCTATTTATTTGGGACTACAAACAGTTACAGTCATGGCTTAATCTCTAATTTATACTAAACAAATTACTTGTAATGTAACCAGCACCGTTGTCCACAGATAAGTAATTGAGTAACAAACATCCAATCATCCAAATTTTCGCATTTATAATACCTATTAGTAGAATTTAATAAAATGTTGAAAATATTGTAATAAGTTAAATAAAATATCTTATAAAGTCAACAAAAACAGAGAGCAAAAAGAGAAATCGTAACTTACCAAAAAAGAGGCACTGTAGTCATCTAAACAAAACATTACTCCAATTCGCTATAACGTTGGATACATTTTACCGAATCACAAAAAGTACATAAAAAGGATAAGCCAGAGAAATAATAACGTACAGCCGCAATATTTTCTATAAGCCGATACCTTCATACAAATGACGCCTGCTTCAGATCTAAACGAATAATGTGCCCATACGTCTTTCCTACAACTTAATACAGTGCCGGATCAAAGGGCCACATACGGGCCCTGGAGCTTAGAATAAACCAATTATGAGTGAAATATTAGGGATCAGTCCATCCGCGTCCCGCAACCGTCTTTGATCATTATATTTCTTTCGCGAGAAAATGCGAAGCCAGTGACGGCACGGGAATAAGCGAAACTCTTAATAAATTACGGGAATTGGTGGCCAGGACTAATACCCCCGGAATGGGAAATAAGCTGGTCATAACGCCGGTTAACTGCGCGTGCCGAGTAATCATTTTCGGACAGGATATTTGCTTCCGTCTGCTGCGCTGATATACGACAGCGCTTATTAAAAGTAAAGGAACGGACATATACAGTATGCGCTGTCTTTGTTGCGGTCATTATGGTCAGCAAAAAAGTAAAAAGGAATGCTTAAATTAAATTTTAAAAAATCTACAAGGTGTAACTGAAATGACGTAGAACTTAGGAGTTGATTTTAGTGCCAAAATGCAAAAAAGAATTATGGGCCTAACATCGATTTTTTTTAGATTTTTTTTTTTAAAAAACGACGAAATTTAAAAAAATGTATATATGTACAAACTGATGTCAGCTGGTCGTGGTTTAGTATAGAGAAGTGTTTTAGGGATTTAGAACTAACCCTAATAGAAAAAAATGCTGTATTTGAGCAGTAGAATGACCCCCGAAAAAATTGGGTTATTTAATTTTTTTTTAAATTGCATTGGATACATGTGTTAGGAGTTGCTCTTCATAATAATCTAATAAGGAAAATTACATAATAACCATAATATAATTATATCTGTAAAGGTCTGATCGGATCATATTAAACGATTGTATAATGAATATCGACATTAATTATTTTTTTAAATTTATATTTAAGCAGTTCTTCTAATTATCATAATACTATTGGCATGTAAATCTTAATGTATATTTTTATTACAATAATACAAAGATTGAAATTAATTATGTTAAAACCGTACATATTTTTATACAGGGTTACATTGAAAAATGGTGCCAAATTTAAAAAAAATCTAAGGAACGATATAAAAACCGTCTGTATCGTTATTATTTTTAATTATCGTATGTTACGAAAAAAAATTACTTCAAAATATCCGAAAATAAAGTCAATAAAAGGCTTTCGTAATATCCCATTTACGAAAGCCACACGGTCATTCATCAGGGGCGTAGGTACGGCGAGCCTACAAGGACCTTACGCAGTGCACATATGGTGCACTTTTTTCATTAATGAGTTAAATTATCCACGCGTGCAAATTTTAACAGCAAATAGGAATAATTAAATGTGAAAAAGTTTAAGTTACTGATTCTGAGCTAAAGATTACCCACCCTTTGCAATGTAACCCTGTATTGTTCTATAGACCGTATCTTGCAAAGTAACACAGTATTACATAAACCATAAGCGTACGGATGCAATGTAGCGTTGCACTGAAACACAGGCTTATATTTGATGCAACCTTAGCGAAAGGTACCAAACTTTGAACTCACAGCTTTAACGAAGAAGCTATAAAGCCACTTAGCTATCGATCACAAGCAGCTAAAATGTGAGCATAAATAAATTATGGGATCGCGGTCAAAACGCGCTCCGTTTTCAATTACACTGAAAGCCTGGGACGATATGGATATTTTCCAAATGGGAAAATAATCGAATTTCGACTGAATAATGAGAGGACCCTCGTCGGACGATGAATGGCAACCAGGAGAGATTGTCGACACAAAGGGTATTTAACTCGCACTTAGTACTGCCCAACCATGATACCAAGAGCCGCAACTGGAATGTTTATAACAACCTGTATAACTTTACTATTGTCTCTACCTGTCAGTACAGATTAGATAGAGACAGTCAGTACCATTTCGTTCGTGACGTCATTGGTATAGGGCTCTAATTAAAGTGGTCGAGTACTTTTTGTGCCAAAACCCCCCGCCGCGCGGACTGCCCTTCCCCTCAGGCGATTATATTGTCGTTATCGCCCTATAACGTATGCAGAATAAAACATGTATTATCTCTATTGCCAGTATACGGCGCGCTCCTAATCCTTTGATTTATAATATCCGACTGAAATATAGCCGTTGGTCGCAATTTATTTAAATTATTCCAGCAGTCAATTAACGCGATAGCTTTTACCGCGATATAGGTCGCACTCAACGAATTGGAAGCGACTGTTTCATTCTAATAGCAAAAATGAGAAAGTGTTTGTTTGTTACATACTTTGTTGAAAAGTGTCAATTATGCCGCAATTTATACTCGTATGCGTAGTAAATTAAGCCTATACAGGAAACTTACCTACTATGATCACTTTGAGCTATATTATATTTTTATATATTTTTTCTGTATAAAGTTTGACGTAAAAACAACACTGCTTAGAAGCGTCCTGTTTAAAAAACGAAATGTAATTAAAAAATAGATACTGAATGAAATTATATTACGAAAGAAGAAAATATGGCTCTTTTCGAGTGTATGTATGTGTGCGTATGTGCGTGTGTGTGTGTGTGTGTAAGTGACTAACTTTTCTTTCAAATGTTACCAAATACCGTGATAGGGTTTTAATAAAGCTTTAGGACCAATAACAATCAATGTTACCCGGACTTGCTGTCCCTATCTCTGAGGTCCCGGGTTCGGTTCCCGGTCGGTCTATGTATATTGTCTCAGGTCTCGGTGTTGTGGTACCATCGTTGTTTCTGACTTCTGTAACACAAGTGCTTAAGCTACTTATCATAGGATCAGAGAAATGTAAGTGATGTTGTCCGTATTTATTATTAATGTCTTGGTTATGCCTCCTTTTCCTGTTAAACCAAAGGTAGAGCCGCCGGCAGAAGCTAGTTCACCACACAGGCGTTCTCGCTCGACTGGGCTGATTACGTTTTCAATTTGGACGTTTCGAGAAAAGCGTGCTCATGAGAAAACTTGTTTCATATGTAAAAGTCGACCCTTGAAAATTTATGGTTCTCTCTTTGCTCAGCGCCCGCATACTTATTAGTAAAGTCAAACATACCTTTTAAAACTCCCGGAATATTTAGGGAACCTCTATTTGAACAGGAAAAATTTTGAACGCTCTATTGATATAAAAATTTCGCATCTACGAGTATATTTCAGTGGTTTGTAAAAAGGAGGTGTTTGTGTAAAAAGTTGGCCGAGTTTCTTGTTAAAAATAGGATTAATTTGGATGTCAGCCATAATACTTATTTACAATAATCCGACCTGAGAGCGCATTCAAATTGTTGGAATAAATTACGTGTTCAGACGCTAGAGTCTAGGGATGGATTATGTCTTTAAGAAGATTTATCGATGTTAGTTTCCTTTTCATGAAAGCCGTATTTACCTTGGTTTCAAATAACTTATCTTGATGTTAAGAGGAATAGACGATATTTCATCGTATTTATTTAAAGGCACGATGAATATGTGGATTCGCAATTCGTAAATTATTCCTATTGTTAGTGTAGCTCAGCAATTTATGTCGCAGGCAGCTCAGTTAGAGGCCTTAACGTAGTTTGATAACATCTACCAGTAGGCCTTGGCTTTACTTTAAGTAAAGCTTACCTCCACGAGTCTGTTCGCATACTTTTTATTCTACCAATGAAATATTGACTGATTAAAAAACTTTCTAACCTAATAAATCTATTGTTTTTTTAATAAAAATACAACTACTTATACAAAAACATATTATATAAGTAGGTTAAAAAAACAATCAATTGTCATGTTGACACATCCACAAATATTTGGGGCTTAAATAATGAAGGTGCGCTCTCATTTATTTGATATTTCAAATTGCCTTGAAATCAATAAATAGTTAGTCAGTTGAATTTGGTAAGCACCACATCTTTACAAAGATGCAATTTCAACTCTTAAAAAGTGTGTAAATTTTTTATGGTTTCAGCTACCTATATACTTTTGCCACAATAATGTAATGTAATATAATTATATTGTTTCTAAGTAGTAGCTGACTCGAAACCTTGTACAGAATGAATGTCATTGTTGTCGTCCAACCGTATTATCCAATCCATAGAAACAAGAACATTCAGTTTTTTCTGAATTTAAAATATTCCGGAATTTTTTTCCAATGATTATTTCCATAAAAACTTAATTCGAATAAAAATCAATTCAAAGGTTCCAAGTGATGCGCTTACCAACAAACAGCGTTTTGTTTTTATATCCACTTTAGATTGTAATATCGTATCACATCACTAGCATGCCACATACTCAGCCCGTTTCACCACGGTTTAAAAATTAGGAGCATGTTCACTTAGACCGCAGACCCCTTTATAATCCCAAGGAATGCGCACCCTAATTATAAATACCTTTATATTTCACGGATATTTATTTTATCTGCACCCTTCAGGTATTCAACTTTTCTAATTAGATCCGCTTAAATGTTTTGCATATGGGGTCCGAATGTCGAAAGGTGCCTATTAATAAAAATATTATAAAATTTTAAATGTGTGAATTAGCATTAGGTGAATTAACCTTCGTCCTATGTTAAGATAATGTTACTGTACAGTTTTTGGCATTTTACATTTATCTAACTAAGAGTGTCGCTCGGCACATACAAGTTACGAGTAAAGTACATAAAGAAAGAATATAAAGTATCTATCGACGAATATACAGTGTGTAACAAAAAGGTGAAATAAAACTTTAAGGGGTTATTCTACGGCTAAATTACATCAACTTTTTCTATGGTACCAACATCGAAATCGCAAAAAAAAAACCACTTTCCCATACTAAAACGCGACCAGATTTGTCCACCAGACCAGGCATCAGTTTGTATGGAAACGTAATTTTTTTTTTTTGAGATTTTGATGTTGGTCCCATAGAAAAAGTTGATGTAATTTAGCCGTAGAATAACCCCTTAAAGTTTTATTTCACCTTTTCGTTACACACTGTATCGTATCTATGGAAGATTGTCTGGTCTTGATGGAGACTTCAAAATCTCTAACATTGCCTTTAAAGCCCAGCTGCAGAACTTTCCTAAATCTAAAACTTAATATGTCATGTTACATCTGTGACTGTAAGTTGACAGAAACAGAATTAACCTTTGGTATGCCGCCATATTTAAATACAATATGACAATAGTTTTTTTGTGGATCCACTTTTATCATATAATTTTTTTTTTTTTTTTTTTAATATTGGACAACATCACATACATTGCTCTGATGCTGTGGTAAGTAGCCAAAGCACTTGTGTTACAGAAATCAGAAACAACGACGGTACCACAACGCCCAGACCCGAGGCAATATAGAAAAGTTATTTTTCTACATTGACCCGACCGGGAATCGAACCCGGAACCTCAGAGATAGCGACACCAAGTCCGGTATGCTCGCCTCTCGACTATGGAGGTCGTCGTACGTACGTACGTTTAGATACCCAGTTTTAGTTTATTTATTAAACTCAAGCACAATGATTTTACAATGTGACTGTATTAGTTATATTGTCGCTGTCATTGGACTGGAGAATATAAAAAAGTGGTGTCCTAAAATCAACTCAACAGCAGCCAAGATATAACATAGCTAGAAAATGCTAGAAAAATGTGCATCTTTAATTTATTCGTAAATTTGATATGTTTGATTTGATAGCATGATAAACCACCTAAATTAAAATGGTCGCCTAAAATAAGCATCTTTATTTTATTCGTTTTCTGATATAAGTATCGTTTCCTGTCGTTTTGCTACTTGGTAGAAGCTGCTTTTTTTACTCTTAGCGCCCACTATAACACCACATAGTACTACTGACAGCTACTTTCAGCCAAGCCCTGTCTCACAACCGGCGTCGTCAATCGCAAAGGGGGTGCCATAAAATTTGCATTTTGCGACGGGAAATCTCATGATTAACATTTTTATTAAACAAGGATTAGCTGTAATCCTTTTTTATTTGACAATTAGAAGGTTATCGGCCATGAGCTGCTCGTAAAGAGTTAAAACGGGTACCTATCGGCAGTAATTAACCAAATTGCCGTAGATAAGAACGCCTTTAATTAGAGCAGGATTATTTTTCTTCGACGATTTTAGAGAGTGCTAATACAGCGGTTTGGCTGATAAATGGTAGCATTAAAAGTTTACGGTTTCCTCGGCTAAACTTTATTTACTTTTTGCAAAAAAAATGTAAAAGTTTTTTTGCTATCATTAATTTGGCTACGCAGATCTTTGGTGATCCCTTCGCATCAAGGGAAAGTAATAGGTACTTTACGCTGTAAATAAATTAAGCCAATTTTACTTACTTTTAGGAGAGATGTTAACTAACCTTAAACATACTTTAAATATAGGTATGTAATAATGTAGGTTTGCTGATGATATTTTTTTAATCTTCAAATCAAAAAGAGGCGAAGAAATATTTAACGATGTCAATGGAGCTCTCTCTAAGGTATTAAATTGGTTCACAAGTAACAACTTACTTCTTAATACAAAAAAAAACAAATGTATTAAATTCACTATGCCTAACGTGAAGCAAACTAACCCAGAAATTTTACTAAATGGTAAAAAACTTGATTTATCAAACTCCACTGTTTTTCTGGGCATTACATTGGATTCGAAGTTGCAATGGGGACCACATGTTGACACTCTGGCTGGGAGACTTGCTTCGGCTGCCTTTGCGGGTAGAAAAATTAGACATCTAACTGACGTTGTAACGGCAAGGCTCGTGTATTTTAGTTACTTTCACAGTATTATGTCTTATGGTCTTCTCTTGTGGGGTTCTGCTGCGGACATTGATACCATCTTTATTTTACAGAAAAGAGCCATTCGAGCTATTTACAAACTTAGTCTGCGCGAATCCCTGAGAGATTTCTTTAAAGAAATCAACATACTCACTGTAGCCTCTCAATATATATTTGATATTATCATGTACGTTCGCAAAAATTTAGATCTTTTTATAGAAAAGAGTGATATTTATTCATATAACACAAGAAATAAAAACAAACTTGTAGTCCCAAACTTCAGATTGGCCAAAACAAGTAATTCATTCTTGGGTAATTGTGTTAAATTTTTTAATAATATACCTTACAGTGTTATCGAACTTCCTATTAATAAATTTAAATCACATGTCAAAACTACCCTAATGTCAAAGGGGTATTACAAAATTCAAGACTAGTTTGATGACAAGAATGTATGGTCAGTCCAGCCTGCACTAAACTGATGTACCTACCTGTTTATTTAGATTTATATTTTTTGTGTGGCAACTAGTGGTGACTGAGTTTGTTCCGGCGTTTCTTCTCAGCACTTGCCAGATTGTCTGTGTCTTGTCTCGAAGCGCTAGTAGGGCCCAAAAAATAAGGAGACATGTTCTGCCCCATATGGGCCAATAATGTTATTATTGACGTTCATAAGTGGCAGTTTTCTGCCCTAAATTGAATAAATGATTTTTGACTTTGACTTTTTTGGCTTTTGGTATGTTGCTAAACCGTTAGCAGAGTTTCCAGAGCAAACTAATAATAATGTTTTGGTACCTACTTTTGATTTCGTCCAGTCTATTCGTCTTTGATATATTTTAGTCTATGCGTCTGGTTGACCAATATCAAAACCAATTTAATTGCAGTATATCAGTGTTAGACAATCGGTATAATTACATCAACGACGCTAACAAAGTTATGAAGTAAAAAATTAAGCATAAAATTAGGTGTGAAAAATGCAAATTCATTGCACTTTTCATTATGTATTTTATAGGCACTCTAATGTACAAGATTGCAGACATAGATACGGCGACGCCAGCTTCTAGATAGTGCAATAAATGTATTTGCGTCACCGTTTTATTTTACAATTTTATTTGCCAACCTGTTTAGAGTCCTGGCATACTTGACTGGCGGTTTGGAGATTGTACCTAGGTTACAGTGCATTCAAAAATCTTTTGGAACTCAAATCACAGACAATGCGATTTTTTTCTCAGTAGTAACTACATAGGGTGGCCAAAAAAGTGACTTCCAAATACTTTTTTTGGTTACTCCTGTTGAGAGTTATCTGAATCACCCCTATGTATGTTCTACGATTTTCGTAGTTTTCGAGTTACGATTTTTTTTAAATAGCCTATGAAGTACTACTTTTTTATTATTATTATGAAAGCTTAGAGTTTAACGTATTCTCTAAAGCTACTTAGAAACTAAGAAATGATCAACTTAAATTTTTAATTTTAAGTTAAAAATTTTAATGATAACTTTTCATAAATTCTCAACTTTAGGTCAATTTTGTAGTAATTTCAATTAAAGTTATGAGACTGTTTATTTTATGCATAAATGCACAGTTTATATAAATTTAGCTGCAAGAAAAAAAACGAAGAAACTTGCTTTTTTTTAGAAACTGATCCGGTCGCGAAAAAATCGTTGAACATACATAGGGTGATTCAGATACCTTATAACCAGCACCTAAAAAAAATTGTTGACGTCACTTTTCTGGCCATCCTGTATAACGGTCACACATACTCTGCGGTATTCTACTTTATGGATTGCAACAACTCTGCAGCGCTTCCTTATTCTGGTATTTTAATGATGCTTCTTATAGATTACAACAGATCACAATTTATGGGCTTAATAATTATCATCTATCATGATAAGTCCTTAGAAGGCCACTGCTGGACATGGGAGGCATATTATGCCTCCCATAAAGAACGCCACAGCAAGGGCTTTGGGCCGTTTGCATTCAGTGGCTGCTCACAACTAGGTGGTCAGTCCATCTGGTGCTCCATACCTCCAAACAAATTAATTTTTCACATTAGACGATTTTATATGAAGCAAAAAATATCCGAAAATAAAGTCAATAGAGAGACTACATCAGAGGCGTAGGTAAGGCGAGTCAATATGGACCTTACATACGCAGTTTTTGCAATCTTTGCATTTTTTCATGAATGAGTTAAATTATTGATTTTTAATAGCGGATAGGAATAAAATATGAAAAAAAATTTTTTTTGTTCTTGCATAGTGCGATTAAGTGACTCATTCTGATATAAGTATTAGAAATGCCTTGTATATACACTAGTAAAAACTGTGTTTTCATTTGCTGTCGTATGATCGTCTCCACTCTGTATAACATTGGCTTGTGTAATAATAAACTAACATTATTACTAGAACAATATTACTAACATGATTACTAAAACTAGCATTATTACTTTTTTGCTGGGAGTATGGCATTCTTAGGCTAGCCGCACTTTAGACGCGTTTTTGTATCGATTTGATTCGTACGAACGATCCGAATCCTTCAACTACTATGGTATCCGCGCACTCGCTTCGTGTGCGATTTCATCTTATGTTTCTATTCGCACATTTTCCGTTCGTACGAAAACGTGCTCAAAGTGCGGCCGGCCTTACGTACTATGAAAAGCTATTTTATGATGCTTTTTTAACACCTAATACATCTACGACTTAATCGTTGATAGCAGTATTTAGTGTGCTTACACCCTTAAACTCACTTACTCACCAATCGTAAAGGGTTCCGTAACTCTGATATTGGCAATTCCACGGTATTAGCTATAAACTATGAGTTTTCGTCTTGGAATAGTCGTAAACTAGTCTCACGATATTGTACGCTGATGCCTGAATGAATGGCAGACGTGACTGAAAACTTAAGGTGTGCCACTTAACTTTATTAAATTCTGTTCATAAATTATAAGACGAGTGTAATGGTAAGCATTGTTCTCTGGAATACTACAGTTTGGCTGGGAAGAAATGAGAATCGCTTTAACAGGATATTCTGCACACTAAGGTAAATAGTTTTTACGTAGAGGACCAATCACCAAAGTCGCAAAACGAAAAAACATATTAATGCTCTATAGGTAAATGACTATTTTTTACTGAGAGTTGGATTTTTTACTTCCCATTTCTTAACTGGTGACTTAGTAAAATTTGTCTATTATTCCATTAAAGCGATTCCTTTGTCTTATCAGTCACCTTGTACAAATAGTAGGTATAGCATACTTTTGTTGAATTAACGGACTTCATACTTATACAACATTATTGCAACTATCCCATAAGAACTGATTATAATGCTCTAATACAACAACTTTTGATAAAGAGGGAACAGTTATATATATTATTTTACTTATACTTACTTATTGATCAGCTATTACATTACGATATGTAAGGGAACGTAATTTTTTCGACATCGATTTTAACACCAAAAATTGCGTAAACAAAAAAATGCCTTCTATAGATAAAAGTTAACGACCGAATCTCTCTAAAAAATCTAACTTTGTTCTAGAAATTGTCTTAAGGAAACATGTCAATACTTTTCATAGTTTTGCCGTATTTTTACATCAGATGATATAAAAATACGGCAGGATTGACCTTGATAAGAATCACCCCGGGCGGGCTACGTCCAGCAGTAGACCAAACACTTATGCTAGAGAAGAAAAAGAAGTTAACGCATTATTTGACGTCAGATCAGATCATCAATCAATCAGAAGTGTTTCTCCGATAACGATGATGCAGCTACTTCATAAATGGATGACACTCAACCAACGCTAGACATCAATGTATCGTGCTCATTTCAAGGCAATTGTTTGATGCTATACGCAATATGCGCTCAAAGCAGGGGGAAAGAGGGCGGAGAACGTGCGAGTTAAATTGAGCCGAGCGCCCAGACTCTCATTTCCTCCCACTACCATTGTATGCCACTGACAATACAAAACATTTTTTTACGAATTTTCACAAAAAAAACGCTTTGAATCACTCCCAATCTTCGCCTCCATTCATGAAAACTTATTGTCTCTAAGGCATTAAAGCGCAATTTTAACAACTCGAAAGTATAATTCAGTATTAAAACGAACTTTCTTAATTTTATTGCAGCTATAATTAGAAGGATAATAACTTTTAAGAACAAACGTAACTCATTCGGTGAACTTTACACAGATTTGTGTTCGAAATTGCCGTATTATACTAATTAATTGTCGTAAGAAGATCTTAATTGCTGCAATGCGTCTTGAGATTTGTGAAATCTGACAAGAAAAATAAACTGTGCTTGTTGCCATTGTGCTATTATAAATGGTAATTATTTTACTATATTAAAATAAATCAAACTTTTAGTTTTCTAAATTAATAATTTAACGCTTTATTACATTTCTTTCATTACATGTTTTGTTTATTCATATAAATATTATAATGTCTAAAAATTACATTATTTTAAACTTTATTTTTTTACATAAAAAATTACACAAAGCATTATAATGGAGAGTAAAAAAGATTTATAGTAGAGATAGAAAATGTTTCATGTTATTAAATTCACCTTTGGTATATTTTCATCTAATCTGTTTATGAATTATTAAAAAAATATTGCAATACACAAAAAAAATTTTTAATGGCATTCACTTCATAATAAACTGTTTGCATATAAAATTCAACAAAATATGTCATCGTATTTAATAATCCCGATATTACACAGTTAATTCTCAGTGTTGGACACAAAAATTGTATATTCCAGACGTTTTGATAAACGAGTGGCCGCACCAGAGATTAATCGGGCCGCGCCCCGACGCCCGCGATAAATCACAGTGATACGTACTCGTTTTCACTTGATACGAATAAGTCACTGTGACTGCAGTTGATTTGTTAAAATTAAAACGGCGTTTTTAAATAAAATTATATATAATCATGGATGAATACTGTTTAGACATAAAGATGTATTTTTTGCTTATTGTTAAACTCTGTTGCACTATTTCAAATTCAAGCGAATTCTTAAATATTTCAAACAAAAGAATAGTGCTTAGCCTTAAAATTACTTAACTTCCTCTAACTTTACAAAGGCATACCACGCAGTAGCAGGACAGACTATTAAACTCATCTAACTTATAATATCTATCTATCTACTCCACCTGGTGAAACTCCTGCAACAGGCTTCCCGTCTTGTTTGATGTAAGCTAGTTCCACGGGTTCGTGTTCCTAACAAATCAACAACTCTGATAGAAGAAGCCGTAGCAAGCCGAGACGTCCTGGGAATGGCAAATGTAGGTGCGGTGCGACTACGAAGAATATTCCTCAAACATTCGCCGCAGTATGGCAACATGCAGGGTCACATTAGATACGGAGGACACGAAAATAATTAGAAAAAATCCAAATAATATCATTTTTTTTATACTCTATCAAAAACTTCTCGTGAATAATGAATGACTACGGTGAATAGGTCGTTTTGTAAAATAATTTATTTTGCGATTTAGTATTTGACTATCAAATGTTCGTGATTACTGATTACACAAACATTTGTTAATTACGGGATTCAAACCCGCGACTGCTAGCTTTGTAGTCAGGAGCGCAAACCTCTAGACTAGACAAACGTCAATAGTAGGTATAATAATAAGTGATTATGAAGTTTAAAGTGGAGCTTACCTGTATTTGTGATTGTGAAAAAAGTAAAGAACATACATCTTTGCTTTGAGGTGTAATAATTTTAATAGCTAAACGTTAAATTGCACATAAAAAAGAAATTGAACAGCATCAGCACTTATTAAAAGCACTTGTATTATAATAGAAATCAGAAACAACGACGGACCACAACACCCAGACCAGAATTGGAGAAGAAAAACAAGAAAATACCATTTGAAGCACTTACTACTTATCTATCTTTTACTAGCACATGTCTGTTTTCTATATTCGCCTAAGAATCCCTACACCACGGTACCTTCACGCGGAATGATGCTCGACCTTTATTTTTAAAAGCAGTAGCGAGCTGGTACGTCCAGTGAATATCAAAGCAGGTGCGGCCCGTCTACGTCGAACGTATAAATCAGTCTCGCGATCAGGTTACTGACGCGCGAGCATTTGAAGTGAGTCGCGAATTCTGGATGCGGATCTCTCAAGATTTGCATACGGTATAAGTTTGTGACAAATATCCTTGAGTCTTGAAAAGCAGTAAATGTTGAAATCAATTCCTTTGATTGTAAAAGTAGTAGAAAAGGATTTCGTTTCCAATTATTAATATTTTGGTTCTTTGTCAAATTAAACTTGATTCGACGCAGAATACCAATGTTTAATGCTTGAAAGAATTATAGTAATTTGTACTGAATACCTTATTATTTTCAACCGACTTCAAAAAAGGAGGAGGTTCTCAATTCGACTGTATGTTTTTTTTTTGTATGTATGTTACGCGATTACTCCGCCAATTATGAATCGATTTTAATTATTCTTTTTTTGTTTGGTAGATCATACTTCAGAGGTGGTCTCATATAAATTTTATCGAAATTGATTTAGAACTTTTTGAGAAAATCAACAAATATATACCCAGATAATATTTTGGTTGAGGTTCTTGTTACCTATCTTCGACAAATATGAGCCGATTTTGATGATTTTTGTTTTATTAAATAGCTTATACTTCAAAGATGCTATGATATGATATGAAAGTTTGCAAAATAAAAATAACCCCTAAGGGTAGTAAAATAGGGGATGAAATCGGTGTTCAGCAGTTAGATTAGGATTTATCACTAAAAATAGATGAAATAAGTAAATTTTATTTAAAAAAAACCGACTTCAAAACACTAAAATGCTAAAAATAATCCTAACACTTAAGTACCTAATCAGTTACTTTTGGAGTCGGTGCCAGCCGATGAGAGATTCAATGTTTTTTTGTTTGCACCGACTCCAAAATTAACTGATTAGGTACTTAAGTGTTAGGATTATTTTCAGCATTTTAGTGTTTTGAAGTCGGTTTTTTTTTTAAATAAAATTTATGTAAAAATATGACCTGCTTCCGCCTGCGGCTGCGTCCGCGTGGTGTTCGATCTATCACCTAGGGTGAGTATATTCGTCAAATGTAAACTAGTATGTGGTTTCAAAAGCCTATTGTCAATTTTTTTTTTAAATATGCTAAGATATGTCAAAACCCAAACAATATTCTGAGCACAGCATTGTTACTAGTACTTATACGTCAGGAGAAAAAAAATTCAATTATTGAAAAAAACTTATTGAAAAATTCGGTCTGACCGATTTAATTCGTTAAAACGACTATTGATAGGCCAACATAATAACTACAAACTGAGCATAGGATTTTTTATTCGAACTATTGCGTCCATGCGAAAAGTATTATCACTTCGCGTGCCACGAAAAAATCCCTATTGTTTTCCATTGTTTTTACGGTCTACCGTGGGTAAGTGGAAAGTGAATGCATTTTCCCAAAATTTTCGCTACCTAAAGACGCAGCGAATGTCGTAACAGCTACGTTTCATTGCGCGCGGTTATGAACCGTATTTTAATGAGATTTCGAGCGATATTCGTACCAACATTCGTAGTGTCGCTAATTTAGGGGCACAACTCGCCTGAAAGTCTTTATCGACGACCCATGTCACTTCCCAGCTCAAAATAATACACTGAACCACATCAATGCCTCGCTCTAAAACTAAAAGAAAAAGCTACGCTAGCACCTATGCATTATTTTTTAAACTAATTTGATTTTCATATAAAAGGTTATAGTGAGTCTTTCAATTCGAACTAGTAGTTCTTGAGATTAATGCGTTCAATCAAACAAAATATAACAAACAACTTTATCTTTATAATATAATTTTAAGTAAGTATAAATTTAAGCACATCATAAATATTACAGAAGATGTGATTTAAATTGTGTTCATATGAACAAACTCTATCAACTTTATTTCATATTTAAAATAGAGTTTAAAAATATATTGTGTGTGTCACAGGGTGAGCACTATAAATTTAGGTTAGACCTTATAACTATAATATTTTGCCATTGTTGTGGTTAATATCCAAAACTTTATCACCGAGCACGTCTGCTAATGCAATAAACAACGTAACTCTAGTCGCAGTGCTATGTAGACTCGCCTAGTTGAAATTTAATGTTTCGCCCGCGCCGGTCTTTGAAGCCCGAGCTCATATTAGGCTGTTATTAGCATAAAACCTTTAATGGTATCAACGTTTTAATTGATTACTAGCCAGAAAACTTTGTGGAAATGTTTTCGTGTTTTTGCATCCATTAGGATATTATGACTGTTGAATTTTAAAGGTCCAGTCAGTTTTTTTTTCAGGGCTCTGAAACCTAATGCCAAAATGGAACCCTTATAATTTCGCTGTAGGGCCTAATCTTATACACTTAAATTGACCATCATCATAATCGTTTTGAAGGCCTCCGTAGCCGAGAGGCGAGCATACCGGACTTGGTGTCGCTATCTCTGAGGTCCCAGGTTCGATTCCCGGTCGGTCAATGTAGAAAAATAACTATACAATATAGAAAATATTGTCTCGGGGGTGGGTGTTGTGGTACCGTCGTTGTTTCTGATTTCTGTAACACAAAAGCTTTGGCTACTTACCATAGGATCAGAGCAATGTATTATATGTTGCCCATATTTTTAAAAAAGTTTTGTTTTTCTGGATTGAGCATAACTAAAAACTCTTTAGACAAACTTAAAAACACTTTTTATGTACTGTTTGTGGTTAGGCTCCTGTCCATCTGCCTGTCCGTATGTCATCCATTTTCACATGTGTTAAATAATAGATAGTCAGCATGATTGTACAACGTGTTGCAAAAAGTCCCGAGTTAATTACATCCTTGTGTAACAAAAAAACATACCAAAATACTGTATCAAATACTTCATAACATGGTAGTTTTTATCATTGCCATATTAAAATTTGAAGTGTTTTTAATATTATATTATATTTGACGGAATAGTGCCGAGTTGTGGCCGAGTGAATGATCTGGCACATGTTCGTCTTCGCTTATATTATTATGGAAGGCAGAAATAACTACACGGGAGATAGTTAAACAGTGTGTCGAATACAGAAACAGTTACAGCACAAAATAAACTACGATTGCTCTAATAATTCAAGATTGAAATACGGTAATCTCAGAAATACGTGTGGTCACTACAACGGTTCAACGGTACATCACTATTAGCATTTAAGAAATATAAAGTCGTCGGTAAAATATTTGATATTAGTGACGTTATAGTCCTCTATCTTATAACGTTGTTTTACTTGATCAGTGCTCGAATCTCCCTCGCTACTACACACCGGGCACCGACACGGTTTGCTGACACTACTTTACTGACAGACGTCAAACCGACAAAAAGACACGTCATGTCAACACTGACAACTACTAACAGTGACAGCCCCAAAACTAACATTAGTGACCGCAACGCCATCTCTGATTCCACCCAGGCGTTAAACCTGACATTTCAATCAAGGATTAATTGTGATAAATTTGCCCTCCACTCCGAAATATTTATTTAAAAGCATAGTAAACTAAAAGTCGTGTGAGGACGGCCGTAAAGAAAACATTTCCCCACCGCCACCAGGATGCGTGTCGTAAAAGCCGACTAATTCTTGTAGCACGAGACGGGCAGCACGAGCGCGAGTCTTCGTGCGAAATCTTATAAAAACTGCACTCGCCAACCAGCTTGCTAAGTGTGGCGAGTATTGGCAATCCCCGCCTCGATGATAAGTCATTGGGGGAGGCCTTTGTTCAGCAGTTGACATCCTATGGCTGAAATGATGATGATGATGAAGTGAATTGCATCGCCGGCCGATTCTTTGTCTCACTCACGTCCAATAATATTTGATTATCCAAACTACGAAAAACCATTCGCAATAAAAAACTCATAAATGTGAAAATAAAAAATCGCAAACAAACAATCTCCGGGAAACTAATTTATGCAGCTCTCGACAAAGACGAAACCTCTTTTATGTTTTCGCAAGGGCTTAAAATAAAAATTACTTTTTCGCTAAAGCTCACAGTAAAATCTACCAAGTGCGTGTAGCGCGTCAATCCCTTCATGCAATGTAGGGTTCCGTATCATATATTTGGTTCAACGAAACTTAACTTGGTAACTATGGGTTTTAGGTGGAATGAGAGACATCCAAGTTTTTCTTTGCACGAATCGGTTTAAGAACTTTTACTATGAAAACAGGAGGAAAATTAAAAGGAATAAATCAGCTGATCCATAAATTTCGGTCGAATAACATTTGCACTTTAGAACGTAACAGCTATTTTTTCTTGTCGATTTAATAATTTAATTTAGAATATTTTATGGCTAGTGTTGTGGACACATATTATTTGTGTTATGTAATAGAACAAAACAAATGATATTAGAGATTAAGCAAAGTTTGTACATTTCACTGTTTGTGTTCCTTAATAAATAAATAAATTAATTAATCATTGTTTTCCAAAGTCGTTTATAAAAAGAATAATAAAATGTAGAAGTACGCCCCTATTTCTATCTTAGACCCTGTATTTCTGATTAGTTCAATTGACCAGGCCATAACTAACTCGTAAGCAACTCCCAAATAGTTAATCAACGACTCAGTGAAACTGAACCATCGCCTAGTTCACTGCCAAACACATACGTCTCTCTCAAGCTCAAGACGCAAACGCAAGTATTTCCACATTGTTGTCAAATACTGCCTACAATCAACCGCAGGTCAACCTGCCCAAATAGTTAAAGGTCATTCAACCGATTTTCGACTTTAAGTCTGACTTGTAGAGATCAATATCAATTGTGAAATTTGACGATTTGTGGTAGGTTGATCGTAATATAGTAATCATCTTCCTATACTGAGATTTTGCTTACCACTTTTGCTAAAAGGCATTGAAAAGTTTATAATAAGTTCTTAAAATACGAGTCCGTTTTGGCATTATGTGTACGATACCCTAATATATATTTTTTTGTATTTCATCATGCGTGGGGATTTGCAAGCGATCCCGTTCCGCTCTGTTGACGGCGCATATCACGCATGGCAGAGGCGTCTTGTTTGAATAAAAAACAGATAATAATATAGCAATAAAATCTATCAGCTTGGTGGGATTGCCATAATAATTTAAAAAATAAAATAAACCTTTAATAGTTGCATTGTGTTTTAATTTCCTTATTTACATGTCGCTCTTGGCTTTGTATAATTTACAGGTTCCGGACTTCAAGGACTACAAGGCTAGCCTCGTTGACAAAAGCAGTTGACAAAATGTAGTTATGTAAAACATATGCTGTCAGCTGCAACGCAGTGCATATAAATTTTAGTACGAACACATTTTTTTAGCTTTTATAGCATTTTTTATTATGTTCATTTTTTATACTGTAAACTGTGTACTCTTTTTTTGAATTAAATAAACAGTTAAAACATTTTTTTTCATACTATAATAATATTGCAATAGATATTAAAGGATTGAGGATCATGTTTCCGTTTGAACTTCTTAGAGATATGACCCCCTTCCCTTTAAAACCTAATTACTTTGAATTCTAACGTGAACATCAAAAAACCTTTCGTGATGAACGAATTTCCCTTCTCTTTAATCGCCTTAATTAGTGCTTAATTAGGGAAAGCGTGCTTAATTTTTCTACGTCAAAAATAAAATTCTGAACACACGATATTTTAGCCATTAAATCTAAGAGACCACTCAGACTTTAACATAGCTCAAAAACACCCGAATTAAAATATAAAGTATTAGTATAAAGCGTAGGACGACAATCACAGACGACCTGGTAATGGTTGCAGGAAGCCGCTGGATGCAGGCCGCTTGCAACCGGCCAATCTGGAAGTCACTGGGGGATCTTGTTCAGCAATGGACGTCCTATGGCTAAGATGATGATGATGATCATGATTAAGTATTCTAGGTAAGTAGTGTCTCCAATACCGAAGACAAATTCTAGTTTAGTAGTAATAATACCTAGTTAAAAACCGCATACCACATAGCACGTAGAACTGATGGCCGATGGGCCAGAAAGGTTCTGGAATGGAGGCCACGTACCGACAAGCGCAGCGTAGGACGTCCAACTACAAGGTGGACAGACGACCTGGTAAAGGTTGCAGGAAGCCGCTGGATGCGAGCCGCTTTCAACCGGCCAATCTGGAAGTCACTGGGGGAGGCCTATGTTCAGCAGTGGACGTGCTGTGGCTGAAATGATGATGATGATGATGAAAAACCGCGTTAGAACAATAAATAGATACAATAAATTTGAGATGATTGAGAATAATGTTCAATTAAATTGAAAGTACGACAATATCTGGTTTTTAGTAATAAAAAAATAATAATTAGGGATGAGAACAAAACAACTGAATATAAAAATCCGAAAAAAGTAACTACGTTCTAACGAAATCTTATTTCGTATTCAAATGAATCTACCGAATCTGTTTAGCAAAGACAGTTTAAGAAACCCTCTTTCGCCACCCTAAGGTGACCCCAATGGGATCATACTTTTATCGGCATATGTAGACGTTTGATTCACCCCCTCGTATTCCTTTGATTATTGTGTTACGACCGAAACGAGGGCAGGAAAAAATTGTTTGCTGTGCACTTTTTGTGACACGTATAGTGATGTGGCGTATCCGAAACGGATGTTTAATCAGCTGCGTTAATGGTATCCGAATGGGAGATCAAAACAATCGTATTAGGGCGATACTTGACCTGATTTTCTAGTTTTAACTTGATGCAAAAATGAATATGAATACGGGATTATATTGAACCTGTGTGATTCTGTTATTTAGGATTCGTTGTAGATAAAGCAACTTTAATAATTTGTAAAAGCCTTGACCTAATTTGTCTGATTATTTACAAAAATCACAAAGTAATACTAGAAAAAGTCTAGTAATTTATTTTAGAGTTTCATTATAATTATATAAATATTTATTTATTTATTATATTTATTGTTGGTAATCTAAGTTATACCTTTCGGTAGCGTAGGTAATAAGAGCATCATAATTATCATTAATAGCCTTTGCCACTAAAGCGAGCGGCACTGGGCCGTTCCCGTTGGCCTGGCCGTTAAATAATAAGGTATTTTTCGGATATTTTAGTACAGCAAACATCACTAGTCCTATAATCTATTTATTGTCAGCGGGCACGTAATGAATGATGTTTTGCATGGTCGGCGACATGAGAGGTTCTGCTTGTTAAAACCCCGGATATGACGTTCTTTTCATGTAAGCACGCAATCAAAAATGAATTTACGTACTGCCTGTGGAGATTTGTTCAGCTTTGTTTTAATATGATTTGCTTTGTAGTCGGATAGTAATAACATCTAATATGAAATTCTTTAATTTTGTTTGTTTGCATAAAAAAATATTTTTTTTCTAATTGCTACTTTCAACATAAATTTAAGAGAAATTTATGTGACTTCTTTAGTGATAATTTAACAGTGAACATTTTAGTTTCTATGTACAGACAACACCACGTCAAACTACCACAAAACGTAAAATTTTCTCAATTGATATTGATCTTTACGTGTTGGACATAAAGTTGAAAATCAATTCAATGACCTTTAACTTTTTGGATAGGTTGACCTGCCGTTGTCTGTACTTACAATTAGGTAAGTCATTTATTAATACCAAAAATAACTTTATTTAAATAGTTATGTAAGAATTATTTCAGAAGTTATTAAATATATTATATTCAAAGCCTGTTTTAACGACAGCCATACATACATTTAATATTCGTAAAAGTTAAATTCGTAACTCTAATACATTTACATTCGACGACCGTCTGGTGTAGTGGTTCGCGCTACGGACTACAAAGCCAGCGGTTGCGGGTTCGAATTCCGCAAGAGGCAAATGTTTGTGTGATGAACACGAGCACTTGTACTTTGATTGTACAAAAAAAAACACTTGTTTAGTATAGGGAAGTGTTTTTTTTTGGTGGTTTCTGGTTAGGGAACCAGCTGACATTAGTTTATATGAAGAAGTAAGAAAACATTTTTATGCGGTTTTGATGTTGTTTCCATAAAAAAAGTTTTTATTTTTGAGCAGTAGAATCAACTCCTATAGGAAATTTACTAATAAACCTTAACCAAGAACCTTATACATCGTAAAATCTGAATGTAGCCCTTTGAGGTAAATACGATAGAAAATAATGCAATATACCAGATTTATTTTATACACAGATTTTCTGCTTTAAATAAAGTTTCGTTTTGAGGCCTTCGGCATACTTCATAATATCACATAATGTATGTGAAACAATCATACGCACTCAAGACTCGGTAAAGAATACGGGAATGAGCAATTTTGCCTAAAGCTGTATACAAATAAACGTCAATCTTTAAAAATGGGTCTACGTGTTGCAGCAAAAATAGTGTAATTCGTCATTCTTAAAGTGACTAATGATGGATTTTTGTACATGCAAATACACACTTAAAGAGTTGAGCACATGATATTTCATTAACTGCCCAAGCACGTATACATAGCTTCTTTGACCACGTAACCTACTGTGATAATAAATAAATAAATAAACATTAAAGTCTATTGTCTCGAAGTAAGGAATATTAAGCACCTAGTCGAGTAGGAAAAGATTGAAGCCACGTGAAAGGTCTCCAGGAAGATGGATAGGATTAGATTGCGGCTCTAATTTGCCGCAATTGACTATCCCGTTTACAAAGGCTCTAGGAAAACAACGGCCTAAGCATCGCATAAAGCAAGCCCCTCTACTGAGTAACAACCAAACTCACTCTGGCAACGACTGAGAAGAAAAAAAGAAAAAAAAATGCATTCTTGGCAAGTAATAAGTAAGAAAAGTGACATATCATATTTCCAATTTATTCTTAATACTAAAAGATACCTGATGAACATTTCTTATATTATTATTGTCAGCAATTAGGTTCTTTGTTTTCACACTATCAAATAATTAAAAGTACTCAATTATCCATTACAAGTGATGAAGATGCAGAATGATGTGTACAAATATCTCGCCTGTCAGTTTTTGAACGTAAATATTCAACCAAGATTTTTAGCCATTACGCAAACAAATAGATTTTCTTATCTAACTGCAACATACGCACGTAGTCCAAAAGGGCGCAGGGACGCAATTTGACAAAATAAAACGCGATATTGGCATCGGAGAAACAAATGATACGGGAAACACTTAAATCACACTCATTGATGCGAGATTGGAAATCTTGCGCAGTTTGCGCACATTGCGTGGAGGTTTCGTTGGAATTGAGATATAATTTGTTTCCGAATCGTTTCTTTTTGAATTGTATAATTTATGTTCGTAATAGCCCTTTATAGGGCATTTAGAAAGTAAACGACATCCATCTAAAACTGATCTAAAACGTAAGTAGATTTTATCGTAAATCTGGTAACGATATACATTAAAACTCTGAGAAATAAATGTTTTATATAATAATAAAAATGTGCCAGCACAGAAATTTGACCAGCTCTATTTGCTACCGACCTTGTATGTACAGTAAACGGCAGGTCAACCTACCAAGTAAAAAGTTGAAGGTCATTAAACCGAGTTTCAACTTTAAGTCCGACACGTAGAGATCAATATCATATATTGGACAACATCACAACAACAACATCATTGGACAACATCACATACATTGCTCTGATCCTGTGATAAGTAGCTTAAGCACTTGTGTTACAGAAATCAGAAACAACGATGGTACCACAACAACCAGACCCGAGACAATATAGAAAAAATATTTTTCTACATTGACCGACCGGGAATCGAACCCGGGACCTCAGAGATAGCGACACCAAGTCCGGTACGCTCGCCTCTCGGCTACGAAGGTTGTCGAATATCAATTAAGAAAATTTGACCTTTTTGTGGTAGGTAGAGGTGCTTTTGCCTGTACTTTGTATTCTTTCAGGCCAGCCAGTTCAGTGCTCAATCGTGATCGTGATATCTGTGAATCCAATAATTGACACCGCAATTTCAATTTGTAGGGACCAGTTACTGCCATCATGTAAACAAACCGAGTGCAGTGTCTGGTTAGTAATTAACCTTATTTTAACGTGACTTACATATACCCTGATTCCCCAGCTGGCTTTAAAAGTTTTACCGACTTTATTAATTAATTATAGCTTTACCATTATTGTATGAGTAATTATATCCCAATCTTGCAAACAAAATTGATTTTAAATTTGTATGCATTTTCTTATAAAAGTATGTAGCCAATAAAATAACAATATGTTATTTTATAATGTTTAATGACTGCAATTACTTTGTTGGCTTGGCAGGTAATTAGTTAAATATACTGTAGGTAGGTATCTACATACAAACGATGTAAATTAATCGTATTTTTTAATGTATAAACGTTTAAAAAAATGATTGAACTGCTCAATGTTGCAATCAATTTTGATATTACTATTCACAAAACGAAAAACAAAGTGCCAATTTATTCAAACTCAGTATCTGAAATAAATTACACTGCACCCTGTTATTGCTCTACAATAAATCAGAGACACGTAAATATTCAATAGCGAACTGGTTCCGCGTTGAATAAGTCGAAATTATAATATGACTAGCGCCTGCCTGCAGTTCCACCCGTAAGAGGGTATGGGAAAATCTATGACTTTATAATGTGGAACGAATTCAATATACAGTGACTATTTTTTTAAACTTATTTTCTACTAACATTTGTATTTTCACTAAAACGGAGATCAAATAATTATTTCTGTAGTTTTAGGTGTCATATTGTTTTTAAATAAGTATAATTTCATCTAAGTTTAAATTCCTGAAATAAAAAACCAACCTCCATAGAAAAAGCAGACAACTCCTTTATAATTTATCTCATACTAACAACTGTTACTGTAGGACCAATTATGTAAATAGTGTTCTATACCCCTAGTTCTAAGACACAATTGCTCATAGTGCCTAAAAATTACTTAACCACTATTTAGTTTTAGTTAGACATTGTAACTACTGGCGAAAAAGAATACTTTAAAACCATTGATGCAATGTGAAAGAAAGACGCATAAACAGATATTTTTCCTAATAATATTTAGAACGCCGTCACGTAGGCGGGCCTACTCAAAAGATAAATGGAGAGGCAAATATAAGCCGAATTATTGAGATCGAAAAATTATATTCTTTGTTCGTATTTTATCTCGACATTACAACGCACTATCGAAAATTGCTTTCGATAAAATTTGCTTAACGTGGTCCATTGGAAATAAATTCATGTAATTGCCGAATTAATGTGACACCCTTTTAACTTTTACTGTTCGCTGTTGTGATTGGTATTGGAAAAAGTAATTTACATTTTGATTTTATGCTTTTGTTTAGTGAACTAATTATGGGTACTCTGGCTAACGATAGGCCATTAATTAATCTGCTCCGTTCAAATCTCTTTTTTTTTTTTCAAGGATATTTCACATTGAACTAAAGAAATCGACATAGCTCAAAGGAAAAGTAAGTTGAACCCATAACCGATAGGATAGAGGCTTCTTTTGTGGAGATCGCAACTTGTCAAGCGCAGCTTGGGGCGCCCTTCGGCAAGGTGGAGCATACAAAGCTGGTGGCAGTGGATTGGAAAGAATAGCTGAGGATCGGGCTCAGTGGCATGATGTTCAGCAGTGGGCTAACTTGGGCTGTCTATGGTGATGATGATAAAAACGTTAAAATAGCAAGGATAGTTACGGCAGGTGTCTGTCTTCAATGAATGGTTAAATCGCGTATAGGGGAAGAGTGCCAGAGGCTTTGGCATAAACGCTTAACAGAACGTAAGCAGAGTCTTGAGAATTAAGTGAAATTTGCAGGTTGTCAAATCTTTAAACGGTCTCTGAGGAATATTTAAAATCCTCAATGATTTAGAATCTCCGTTACTATTTTAAATTTGGTCTTCAAAAAGTTTTTTAAGCAATCAATAAAAAATAGGGTCATAAATTTTATGCGGTATCTTGTAAAATTGTATACAAATGTTAATTAATTTACAGTAAAAGTCTGGTTAGGAGTCTTACTTGTGTAGGTTTAATTTATAAACATACTTTTAGGATACCAACATGACATGATATGAATACAATACCAACATTGAAATCACAATATCTTAAACAGGTAACTATATAAAAAAGACTACCTCATAATATAGCCGGTCAGCTGCTATGGGTTGCTTAAAAAATACATTTTTTTTTAAATAGAAACTTCGATGCTGATACTGTAGTGAATGTTGTTGTTTTTAAGCAGTAGAATCAAAATTATAAATGAAAATTAACTAATTAATTGAATCATTATCATCATCATCAGCCTCTAGAAGTGCTGTACATACTGGACATAGATGTCCCCTATAGAACGCAACAGCGAGCGGTTGTGGGCCATTTGCAACCACCGGCTGCCCGCAACCTTGACCAGGTCGACAGTCCACCGTGTAGGAGGCCTACCCACACTGCTTCTTCCAGTTCGTGGTCGCCATTCGAGAATCTTACTTTCTCAATGGTTGTCAGTTCTGCGAGCGATGTGGCCTGCTCAGTGCCACTTTAGCTTTGCAATTTGAAAAGCTATGTACTGTTCTTCTACGGATCTCCTCATTTCGGATCTTATCTCGTGAGTAACGCCAAGCTTTCTCCATAGCACGTTGGGTGACTGTGAATTAATTAAATAGGAATATATAAAAAAAAAGTGCCGTGTGGGGACGGCCGTAAAGAATACACTTCCCTACCGCCAAAAGGAGGCGTGTCGTAAGAGTCGACTAATTCCTGTAGCACGAGACGGGCAGCAGCGTCTTCGTGCGAAATCTTATAAAAAAAACTGCGCTCGCCAACCCGTCTGCCAAGCGTGGCGAGTATTGGCAATCCCTCCCCGATGATAAGTCATTGGGGGAGGCCTTTGTTCAGCAGTGGACCTCTTATGGCTGGAATGATGATATAAAAAAAACTGTACGAATTACTAACCAAATATTTATTCACTGACGGTAAGTTCATCTTTGCAACCTCGCTCATTTCTAGGAACGAAACTGAAGTCATAAAGTTTATGCAGCGACAACATATTTCACGAATGCGGCCTTATAACGCTGAGTTCACATTTGCATCGTGCCGCGACAAGACTCAAGGGATGTTCACAATTTTATATCGGAATGTTAGAGATAAAAGAACTATCGATCTAGATAGGAAGCACCTGCTTTAGAAATGCTGCTATGGTACGCCGCAATTCGTCAATATTTGAATGAAAAGAAAACTTAAACTACTAATCTTTATTATTACTTAAAGGCATCTTGGCAATGATAATGCGTTCGTTAATGCCTATTTTTCCGAGGTGCTGAAAAAAATATTGGTTGTTAGATATATTTTAGGTGTTAGATAAATTAATATGCTATCTAAAATTGTTTCTTCTTTACATTTGCTCAGATAAAGAGTTGACTGTTAGATATAGAAATAGTGATGTGTTTTTGTGCGATGGTGGTAATTAATTATCTGGACTTATTTAAGACCACCTTAACCTGTTAGCTAGTGCAAACAAAACACAATCGAAATTTTATCTGTTTTTTCTTCTTGTTAAGGGCAAAATATCGAACTATGAGCTCCCAGTGTAGGCTATTTATAGAGACAGATGGCGTGTCCTAGATAACAATTACAATAATCAATAGTTTAGACTTAGACCACTATAAAAGTATCGACCCAGGAGCTCCCGGTGTAGACTCGGCATTACAGTCCGGGATGATCGCACATCCCTCTCAGAGTCCCAACTTGAGCCACCCGGTATTGCGAAAGTTTGCAGCTCAACGAAAATACACAGGAACGCTTTCAAAAGAGTGATTGTACTTGGATTTTTTTCAAACTCACTCACGGATTATGTTCGCATACGGAATCATGCCAATCAGATCCTTTGAAGAAGTTCTACCCTGATGTGCCTCGGTGTCATAGGTTTGAAGGCATTGGTGCGTTTAATGCGTTTCTTGTGAGATGTAGTTGGGACGGATTAGAACTTATTGAGCCTAGAGTAGAGTCAATACAAGAGAAATAATCAGCTCAAGATATACTTTAAACTACGGTGGATAAACTACTATCAGCTATTACTTAGTATCTAATAGAGACAGAGAAAGAGAACAGGCTATATACATGATTATAAAGAATCAACATTCGTTATTTTTTTAAAGAGAGTAGGCAATAAGCTACTCTACGCATGTAGTTAGCCTAATCCTGTCCTTAATAAAAGACTTTCATACAAGTACATTATAAGTACTTAAAATATTATCTAATCAGTCATAATTGACTAGTAGCTCTCAGTATGTAGAACGATGCAAAACTGTGCCAGTATATTCTATCAAACCGTTTTCGACTTTTCTTTTCTTTTCGATTGTCTTCAAATAAAAAAAAATAGGATAAATTCCGCTCGTCTTTAATACAATAATATCAGTGTTTATTTCAAAGCTTCATTATTTATAAGCTTGTAGCTCAGCGGCATCGTTTTTTTCTGTAATTACTAAAGTTAGGCAACTCACGCCGCTGTTGTTGAGTGGTTGAGTGACTATTCCGCCTATATTTAGTGACATTTATAACAAGTATCTACGTGCTTCGGAAGGCACGTCAAAAGTTGGTCCCGGCTAATATCGCTTGATACTAGTTGTAAAGCCTAGTAGTCTTATCTTGATTATATCTGGCAGTAAGGTTTAGTCACTGGCCTTACAACACTCTCCACCGCACCGCACTTGGCCCGCGTGGTAAGGATGGCCTAAACCACGAACAATAGTTGAGGTGAGGCCAGTGCCAGTAGGACGTGTATAGGCATACTTCTTATTTATTGCTGTGAATTGTTTAATTTGCATTAATTATTGTGACATTTTTTTTTTTTTTTAATTATATGATATGACCTTAGAATGAAAAAAATTTAATTTTATAAAATTTGTGACATTTATTTAAATTTTTGTAATGAATTATGTTTTATATTTTTTATTATGATATTTGCATGACCTAAAGGTTAAGCATGAGGACACCTTTTAATATTATAACAGCTTGTAATTACCATGTTTTAGCAAATAAATGATTTGATTTGATTTGATTTGATTCACTTACGTTATTAGCTGCTGTTAGAAAACAATAATCTGTTAAAAAGACTGTAATCACAGTTAACACTGTGTATTGTTGTTGCTTATGTCCTATGTCTGCTTTTTAGTTTCTTATTCAGTTCTCTGTAAAAAAAAAAAAATTAGAAGTCGGTTTAAAAGTAAGAACCTGATAAAATACATAATTAAATAATTCCTGTATATACCTATAATTTACCTTCTCTACCTATAAACCTATAAATTAAAATAATTTAATTCAATATTCATCATATTAAAATTGATGACCGTTTGGTGTAGTGGTTCGTGCTTCGGACTACAAAACCAGGCGGTTGCGGGTTCGAATCCCGGAAGGGGCAAAAGTTTAAATGATGAGCACGAGTGTCTGTAACCGTGTGTCATAGATGTTTATAAATATAATAATTTGTATTTGTGATATGCATGGACGTATATAAATGTATTTAGGTAGGTATGTTTATCCGTTATCTAGTTGCCATAGAACAAGCTTTCCTTGGTTTGGGGCTAGATAATTTGGAAATTATTTATTTATTTTCATTTAGCTGTACTCTGTCTAAATAAAAATCTTTTCTAATGCTAATCGCATGCAAAAAGACACTTAACTTGACGTCTAACTTAACCTGTGCCAAACTCGGCAAAGTAATATCTATTTACTTCCAAATGTGTCCGTCCGTTTGCATTTTACGACCCTCTAAAACAATTTGTATTCGCTCCCGGTGTTGGCTGTAAAAGTCGAGTGCAGCGTGATTGCAGTGTTGCGCCATTTTGTGTCTGCTGCAATACGGGTAATATAAGCACAATGTTAATTAATTTAGAATTAAGACATTTAAAAAGGATACAACGACCCACTATCCCTTTAAAAGTAAGTTGTTTAGGCTTAGTTACAAAAATTTATTCAGGTAATTATGTCATTATTTCTCATTATTTTCAATTTACAGTTACAGATTAATGCATACAAATTGACAACGTACAACCCTATTAGCAGAGCAATTCTGTAGGAACTTATTTCTGAAGTCAACAATACTTTATCAAACAGTGTCAATATGTCAATATTACTAGTTAGGATTTATAAATGAAAAATGAGTTTTTATGATAAAAATGTATATAAAGTTAAAGTCGCTAACTGTTACGTGGGAGAGACCGGGGATGGGTAGGTTGACTAAGTGTTGAAAACTAGACTTGTTTGAAAGTGTTGCGTCATGTATCTGGCGATTGAGTGGAAAGTAAAAAAAAACAGCTTTCGCTCCTAGTTAAATACGGCAACACTTCTAAATTGGTCAAGTTTTTTACAGTTAGACAACCTAACCCAAGTCTCCTTCTAGGGAGGAAGATAAATCTTCACATTTATCATCATCATCATTTCAGCCGCCACTGCTGAACATAGGCCTCCCCTAGTGATTGCCAAATTGGATGTTGGAAGCGTAATAAACAAAATGTCTTGCCTTTAAAACAGTTAAATTGAACATAATTCAAAACTCTACAACGTAAAAATACGAATACTAAAATATTTCAAACATCTCCAAACCAAAAGTAGCCACAGAATAACGCCCTGCTCGATAAAGTATATTTTTATTTCTAAACCAGACAACCTTTATCCAGGTGTAGGATCTGATAAGCAGACAGTGAAGCCTAATCAGGTGGACCTTTGTTTGCGGCCATCCAGGGTTCAACGCACTGAGGACTCGGCAAGAATAGAACAGCCACCCTAATTAGAGGTAAATTGACGAGAGACAGTCACGCGATGTTAAGGACTAATGGCTAGTTCAAAATGTTTAAGAGTAAAGATATTGAGTTTTTTTTTTCATTAATTGGGTTGAGAATAGTGAGCCCGTTCTAATCATCAAAACATTAATAATCATCTTTTAAGTAAATAAATATAATAAACAACATCACATACATTGCTCTGATTCTATGGTAAGTAGCCAAAGCACTTGTGTTACAAAAATCAGAAGCGACAGTACCACAACACCCAGACCTGAGACAATATAGAAAAGTTATTGTTCTACATTGACCGGCCGGGAATCGAGCTCGGACCCAGAGATAGCGACACCAAGAACGGTATACTCGCTACTTGGCTACTGAGGTCGCCAAAGTAGAGTAGAGTAGTTTTTAAGTTACCTAATAATTAAAATGAAAATAAAAATATTTATTACGTAAAATAACGCCCAAAGCTATTACCTGTCTCAGCTATCATTTCAGTAAGTGGCATATAGTATTTTTATTAGCCTGTTTGCCATTTACTTGAGAAAAATTGGAGAAATAAATTATATGTAATTTAGCATGTAAATCAAACGCATAATGTACGTTTAAGCTACGAGTTTCTAATAATTTTATGAGGGTAGCACATTAACTAGCTGTTATCATTGAGCTGTGCTTAAGATCAGAGAATTGAAGTTTCTTTACAGTTGTTGCCGTTTTATTCGAGTAAAACTTGCGGGATAAAGTCTGAGAAGTAGCTGGGAACATTTTTTATAACTTCCCCCGTACTTTTGCTTACTTAAAATTCTGTTGTTTCAGAAGTATTATGTTTGAGAAATGACTAGCACTTGCAGATTAAGACAAAACAATCTGAGCTCGTAAATAAACCTAAAGTGTGGTTTATTTGCTTTGCTTATTTTTCATCACTTTTTAACATGTTTTAGAATAAGTTTCAATATATTTGTGTAACATTAAGCTTCACTCGTAACTAATTAAATACCTATGTTATCAAATCTTGAAAGTCAAGTTTTATTTTCTTCTATTCATTGTATTGATTTAAAACTTTATAAGTAAAATCTGATTGATATTACAATAAGTTTAATATCACTGATCTGATGATGGAGACAAGATATAGATAGAATTCTTTGATGGCTACTAGGCGTGTTGTAAAAGGCGAATATTTTTTATAGCACAAGATGGGCAGGTTCTTCGTCCAAAATCTTATAAAAAACTGCGCTCGTTAACCCACCTGCCGAGAGTGGCGAATATTGGCAATCCCCCCGATGAAAAGTCATTGTCATTCTGCAGTGGACGTCCTATGGCTGAAATGATGATGATGATGATAAATGGCTACTATTAAAACCATAGAGTTTTTTTGGCTCATTTGATCCGTTATGACGAGTCCCATAATAAGCTTGTTTTATATTTTTCACACTATATTATTATAAATATTATAACACATACTTATTGCAGACGAAATAACTCATACATTGTACCTGCACATTTTTAAATCATCTGCTGTAATAACTTTCCATGGTGTACAATAAAGAGATTTAATGATTGTTAGCGACTGCCCAAATGAAATAATTATTTATTTCCATATCAGCAAAAACAGTAAACAAGTTGTGCTGTCACTATAATCTCATAGCTCAAAGCGGACAAAATATAATTACAAAAGCCGTGTTCCTGTGATACGACTCGGCGACGTTAAAAACTTTTTCCCATTTGCGCGCGAAAAGTAGTCAGTCAGTGTTTTCCAATCGGCTCTAAGTTAATCCGCCGGCCATCAAAAGTTCCGGCGTCAGTATTAACGAGAGCAGGTATTCAGTAGGAGTCAAGTGTTCCCCTCTTCTCTGATTTGAGTGAGGCACAAGTAGTGTTACCATATGATTTTCAGAATTTAGAAATACTTAAACACAATTTTCAGGGTTCCCTGGTCAAAACTGAAACGAAAGTTTCGCCATATCCGTCCGTCTGTCTGCCTGTCTGTCCGCGGCTTAGTTCTTAGTACTAGAAATCTGTTACTTTTGCAAGGGTAGGATACATATTAATCACGCCGACAAAGTGGTAAAATAAATTAAAGTGTTATTTTTTGTTTTGAGTCAATCTCTGATTTAAGGAAATATCTTAATCTGGAAATATACTTGCCGTGACGTTGCCCCCACGATTCATCGTTTCAGATCGAGACGAAGAATCATTGGTGTATGTCGATGATTTATTTAATTGAAGACGATAATATATGGGAGATCGCAGCAAAAAACATAGTTTGCATACAGTGAACACCGGATCGCATCGACCAATCGTTATGTGTACGTTACTGTTGTTACATGTACTGTTGTAGCGATAAATCGTTTCATTTTTTTTATCAATTGATAAAAACGATATAATCGTTCGTTATAGTTTCTTCCACTAACTGTTTAAACAGAAAGCCAGCAAAATGCGAGCATGCTTTACGTAGCATATAATCTGAAACGTTCAAAGAAGAGGCTTTATAGCGATAATGCCTCGCGTACACTGCGCGCCCTGGGCGGCCGATATCGGCAAATTTACAGCGCAGTAAGCTGCAAATACGCGCCCACGGCAGCCATTGATCTCCCAAATAGCTGGATGCACCCTTTGTTTTACGAATTACGATTGAGGTGGAACGACGTGATAAGGCGCCTTTTATTTTACAATGCCCGCCGTCGTGAGCGTAGGTCTTTATGGTTTTAAAATACAGCTGATTTTCAACCGACTTCAAAAAAGGAGGAGGTTCTCAATTCGACTGTATGTTTTTTTTTTTTTGTATGTATGTTACGCGATTACTCCGCCAATTATGCATCGATTTTAATGATTCTTTTTTTGTTTGGTAGATCATTCTTCAGAGGTGGTCCCATATAAATTGTATCGAAATTGATTTAGAACTTTTTGAGAAAATCAACAAATGTATACTCAGATAATATTTTGGTTGTGGTTCTTGTTACCTATCTTCGACAAATATGAGCCGATTTTGATGATTTTTGTTTTATTGAATACTTCAAAGATGCTATGATAAAAGTTTGAAAAATAAAAATCACCCCTGAGAGTAGGAAAATAGGGGATGAAATCGGTGTTCAGCAGTTAGATTAGGATTTATCACTAAAAATAGATGAAATAAGTAAATTTTATTTAAAAAAATAAAACCGACTTCAAAACACCAGCCAGCCGATGAGAGATTCAATGTTTTTGTTTGCATCGACTCCAAAAGTATCTGATTAGGTACTTAATAAGTGTTAGGATTATTTTTAGCATTTTAGTGTTTTGAAGTCGGTTTTTTTTTTATAGGAAAGTACGAAAAGAACATGTAAGGGCCATGTTTCAAAATGTTTATCAATAATGTAGTTAGTCTTAAAGTGGAAAAACTAAATTTTAACTTGCTAATCGTTTCGTTACGTAAGTTTCTCATTTGTAATTTTACTCGTACATGTCACTGTGGTTTAGAATTGGATTTAGAAATATCTTTAAATAATATCCTTTACACATTCATTAAGTTTTGACATTCTAATTGTAGATTTATTATAAAAACAAACACGTCTAGTTAGAAAATGAGAAACAAAAGTGAATGCTTAAACCGTTTCCCCGACTACACCAGAATTGGGCCTTAGTTGCTAAGATTGCTGCTACCGCGCTAATTGTACGACCATTCAGCGTTCCCTTTGTTAACTAAATTAAATTAATTGCTAGAAAATGTTCAACCCCCCAGTGGTACAGTTATTCCGGAGATTGGCGTTGGAGGCGCCGGTCTCTTAGAACAAAGCAAAGAATCTACTCTATAAAAGAGCAGAAATATTATTTACAGCCTGAGAATTCGATATTCATTTTCAGTATTTTGTTGCATAATATCTTAACCGTATACGGAATGATTTGAGGTCACGATCTATCGACTCAGACTGATCGAGACGACAATCGTTGGTTTATGTTAACATCGTAACGATTTACTTCATCAGAAGCGATATCAAAGGTTACAATAAAAATCATGAACACATTTTATCACCTCATTTGCCTCATTGGCTGTTAACCAAGCATATCTCGTTATATCCAAAAATATTTTATCTGTATGTGTGCTTATGTTTATTTTGCTAAAATAATATTATAATTTTATATAAATAATTATATAAATCACACTAATTATCTAGCTAAACTAAGCAAAGCTTGTACTATTTAATTATTTATTTATTTAAACTTCATAGCACTGGTTAAAGAAATATAAAAAGGTGGACTTATGCTATGGCGACTACATAACGGAAACATCATTCCCAAGATATCACATCAGATCATCCATCACACACATAAATAAACACACAACACACACAACTCAAACAACTCCTCTGAGTTAGTACCAAATGTAATATAAGGTTACTTTTTATTGTTTAATTAACGCCATGTCATGGAAAAGGAGAACTTAATCTGCTTAAATGCAACAACTTTTTTTATTAGATCATCCATGACTTAGATACAAATGCTCGTGCTCATCGTGCAAACATTTGGCCGATGCGAGATTCGATCCCGCAACTACTGGTCTTGGTAGTCCGGATCAGACAATCGTCTAAATAATAATTTTTAATTAAATTTTATGGGCTTTCATACTAAATACATCAGTTGACCGAACAGTTATGAGATAAGGGCCAAAGTTATTTTTCATATCCAAAAAAACACATTTTTTAACAAACTGAATAAGATCATATTAATAATTTCACAACCTAATCCAAAATTATTAGCTTTTGGTCTTACAGACGTGACATCGAACATTTGGGGTTAACATTGTAAAGAACTTGTGGAAGATTCTCGAGCGTACAATCGGCAAACCTTACAACTTGCTTTTGTCTAGACTTTAACTACTTTCGTAATTGTACTTTGTGCTTTCTGCTTAACAGAACTTTTTTTTAGATTTTAGATGTACCTACTTACCTTTTAGTGCCTCATTAATGAGGTTTCCTTTTTTCTGCAAAATTATTCTGACAGCTACTAATGCTCTATTTCTATGACGTCAAAAACATATAAATAATATGTCAAAATTGTGCATCTCTTTCATTGTTAAAAAAGTTAAGTCCATGAGTTCAACCTTGTCGCTATGTTACTTACACATAAAATTTTGCCAAAACTGGTTGACCATTTTCTTGGCCGACCGTACCATTAAAACTGCCACATATCAGTCAACGTCAAAAGTAGCTAATCAATAACTTCCACAAGTTTACGCGCACGAAGTTGTCAAGGAGTATGTCTACCTTGAGCAAGTGCTGCAGTTTAAGGGAAAAGACAACTTTAAGCGGAAAATCGCTAGTAGCAGCCGAAACGTGGAACATGAGTAAAGCTGGCCCACCGACTTCACGTCACTCAGGGAGTGGATGCTTGGGATTTCGATAAAGGATTAAACCCGAAACAAGGTTATCTGGCAGAAGGTCAGAATACCTAATGGGTATAGCGGATTAGCAAGCTGAAGTGGCAGTGGGCGGAGCACTGCCACTTAAGCTTGCTAACAACTGACGGCCGATGGGGCAAAAAGGTTCTAGAATGGAGACCACGTACCGGCAAGCGCAGCGTAGGAAGTCCACCTACAAGGTGTACAGACGACCTAGTAAAGGTTGCAGGGAGACGCTAGATGCAGGTTGCTTCCAACCGGCCAATCTGGGAGTCAATGGATGTTCAGGAGTGGACGTCCTATGGCTGAAATGATAATGATGATGATGTACTCCATTATGACAGTTTTCATACTCGCAGTACTGATATTTGAAACACTTGGTGGAACTGCCTTTTACATAAATCATCTTTACTGCAAGGCTTTTCAGAGGTAGGACTAGTCAAAACCATAGCTGTTATTGGCACCACGTTAGATGCAATATCAGTCAGTGTTGTATTCGGTACATTCAACATCATTGCGGTGAACAGTTCTCATCAGATTCATACGTGGTGTCTGCAACTCTTTCGTCCAAAGATTATTACACTGTTGATTATCATGTGCGACTGTCGAAATGTATGTATGTATATAGGTGTAATTTAAATTATTACAAATCGAGCAATCATTACGGAAAAACAAGCGGGCAAGGAGCCACTTGTCAACGGATTTAAGTACACGACGTAGCGTAACATGCTCGCAACAAATTTTAATGGTACAGTCAACGTCAGGTCAACCTACCCAAAAAGTTAAAGGTCAACCGATTTTCAGCTTTAATTCCGATACATTGAGATCAATATAATTAAGAAAATTTGACGTTTTGTAGTAGGTTGACGTCTGTTGTCTGTACATTATGCCTCATAACTCCGGTGTCCTTTACACTTAAATTTAGACTGTCATCGTAAAGAAAAAGGGCACAACTATCATTTTTTGTGGAATCGAGTTAATATGTCGACCTCTATATTCCGAGTTCGATTACCGGACGTGTCAATGGAGAAAACGAACTCTTCCATATTTTCTCGGGTCTGGATTTTGTGGTACCGTCGCTGTTGCTGTTGGTACTGGCCATACCATACAATCAGACCAATGTATGATGTGATGTTGTCCAATATTTATTTATCGAATTTAATTTTCCTTTCGTTGAAATATTATATTATTCTTTAAAGCCCCTTTCTTTGATGTGTATCCCCATAAGTTATTATAAAACGTATCAAAGCATATTACTTTTATACTAACAGCTATAATTATTATAGTACGATAAAGATTCTTTCACTGACTGACGTTATGAATGGAGCCAAGCGAAGTGGTAACAATTGCCCCCTCTTTGTACAAGTTTTATTGTACCCTCGTAAATGCCACAACTGCTATTATTTTTCCGTCGTAAAACAACAAAATAATATTGTAATATTATACCTCGCTAATCTAGCGACGATTCTCACAAAGACACGTTTTATGGCTCATTCTAATTCATTTTATACGACCACACGCGGTTTTTTACTGTCAAATGAAAGGGAGATTGTACAGATTCATCGATGTGTAAATATTTGGAGTTTAAAAATGGAAACAAAGGTATCACTGACCGTTAGTTAACTAACTTGATAGCAAGTTGCAACTCTCTACCAAACATTATGGTAACTTTCAGAATGTTGTACTGAACTATTGACCAAAAGTTAGATAAATAATCTGAGATTCAGGATGTAGTTATCAATACAAACCATTTTTAATAATGTTAAATATGAAATCATGAAAAAGTAAAGATGTTCTTCTGTACATTAACATTTCTTTAGTTGGCACGAAACATTAAAAAAACGAATTTCTTTCACGATTTCGATTTCGGATTATTTTTTTCTTTAATTGCATTTGAAGTCAAAATTTAACTAAAATCTAAAAGTATTACTTTCATAAAACGTAGATTTATGTATTAATCTGCAATTTTAGGGTTACGTTCCTCAAAAAGATTAAATGTAACCCTTAAAAAGGATTACTTTGTTGTCCGTCTGTCTGTCTGTCCGTCTGCCTGTCGAGACCCTTTATCTCGGGAACACGTAGAGGTATGAAGTCGAAATTAAAACCATATACTCAGGTCTACATTCCCTTGAAGCTGTGAAAAAAACAAATTTTTAAGTTAACTTTAAAAAAGGTACGGTCGTTTATGCCGATAAAAACGTATATTTGTGTACTCTCAATGGAATCAAAACTTATAGGGTACTTTCTGTTGACCGAGAAATGATATTTTGCAGGATTTATTGTCTTGTCCTACAAATTCAGGGAAAAATCTGAAATTTATATTTGTGATTGAATCATAAAAAATATAGTCTTTATAAAGTTAAAGCCAAAGTTTCGTGAAAAGCTCAGAAAAAATTGCGAGACTTGATTCCTGAACTATATCAATAACTATATGTACAAATATGTATGGAACCCTCGGTGGGCGAGTCTGACACGCACTTGTCCGTTTTTTTATTACACAACCCCTTTTACCTTTCCATTTTCGCCCCAATGGAGCTCTACCACAACTTCATATTATCTCTTAATAGGTTCGCCCGCCTATTTACCTAATTGATACCGCCCAATACATTTTTACATTCCAAAGGATTTTCTCGTAAATGTTAATTTTCTGTCGCTTTTGAATAGACACAAGCACAAACGTGTCCTGTATGAGAAGATAACGTTAAATGTAATTGCGATCTCCTTCATTCCACTTTCAACCCTAACTTAAAGTATTTGGGGTTGAAATTCTGTTGCACTAAGGTAGATTTAGGGTGCAATATTATCTTCTTCACAGCCAAATAAATGAGAAAAAACCGGGGTCCGGCGGACGAAGTTTTTAATTCGTAATTACAGGACAGCGGGCAGCTTTAAGCACCATTAACTTTTTTCGTAGGCAACCCTGTATATCTATAAAATGTAACGACACATTTTATTGTCCACATTCAAATTAGTCGGTTCCAGGTCGTTTGAAGAAAATGTTGTTAGTGAAAATTAGATTTTGATGTAATTGTCTGGTTTGTTTGTATTATAGTTTTGTAAACTTATTTATATATATATAGATTTTAGGTAAATAAATTTAGCTTTAGTTACAAAGCTAACCTAAAATAGTAATTATGGAAATTGTTTATCTTTTACCTTTCTCGGAACCTTATATAAGATAGAGTCCGTAGATATCATAATTACCTATTACAAACTAATTACTCTGGAGCAGTTCTTCGCTGAATTTCAATCGACGCCTGCAAAATAATAACCAAATACCCCAAACAACAGAATACATATTACCTATCAGTAGTCAAGCTGTGTCCAAGAATTTTTCTATGCATTCCACATCTTTAGACTTAAGTCTATCTAACGCTTACAAGTACTCTTATAAACATTCCTATTCAATGTTGTTTTAAATAATAAAATTTTAAATAAAATATACCTACTACATTCTAAATGAGGGCCTAAAACTGTTACTTTAAACTTCGTTTTTTCCATAGAGTTTTACGTAAATACAACACTGCTTACGTTTAATTAAGGTAGCGTTCATAGTTAGGCCCTAAGAAAACAAAATAATGTTGAAGTAATACTGTTTTAAAAACTTAAAGTTAGGCCCATAGCATGACCACCAAAACACGATATGATAATATAGCGATTCATCGACACCAACGTAATTTTTTTTAAATAACATAGTTATACGAGATGCCATGTTGATTTTTCAACCGACTTCAAAAAAGGAGGAGGTTCTCAATTCGACTGTATGTTTTTTTTTTTTTGTATGTTTGTTACGCGATTACTCCGCCAATTATGAATCGATTTTAATGATTCTTTTTTTGTTTGGTAGATCATACTTCAGTGGTCCCATATACATTTTATCGAAATTGATTTAGAACTTTTTGAGAAAATCAACAAATATATACCCAGATAATATTTTGGTTGTGGTTCTTGTTACCTATCTTTGACAAATATGAGCCGATTTTGATGATTTTTGTTTTATTGCATAGCTTATACTTCAAAAATGCTATGATAAAAGTTTGAAAAAAAAAAAACCCCTAAGGGTAGGAAAATAGGGGATGAAATCGGTGTTCAGCAGTTAGATTAGGATTTATCACTAAAAATAGATGAAATAAGTAAAATTTATTAAAAAAAATAAAACCGACTTCAAAACACTGAAATGCTAAAAATAATCCTAACACTTAAGTTCCTAATCAGTTACTTTTGGAGTCGGTGCAAACAAAAACATTGAATCTCTCATCGGCTGGCACCGACTCCAAAAGTATCTGATTAGGTACTTAAGTGTTAGGATTATTTTTAGCATTTCAGTGTTTTGAAGTCGGTTTTATTTTTTTTAATAATTTTTTTATCTAAACAGTGATCCTTACATATGACGTCACTGGCACGGCGATTCAACTTGGCTATATCTATCATACTTTTACAGTTGGTATCGATAAATCGCCATAGCATGTTTTGGTTGTCATGCTAGGGGGATGTACAAAAGAGATGATACAAAACCAAAAATTTAAGAACTGACGATAGCTCAAATAAATCTGACGTTTGTGAACCCAACTCGTATTGGTATCGGAAAGTGCGTTGTTAGCAGATTCCATCTCGAGTTTATTGCAGCCTCTGGGATGTCGAGAGTCCTCGACACCTCCCTCGCCTAGTTATCGTCACAATTCGACGTGCGTGCGCTTTTTTCAGCCCATTTTTTCACTTTCTCTGTTTGCTGTCGCCTCTTTGAGGTCTAATGGACCGATATTGGGTACGATGTATATTTCAAGTGCGGTATGGTGGTGTTAACTCTATGTGAAGCGACTGTAAGGTGTTGTCAAGAAAACTATGAGTTTATATTCTTCATATGATTTTTATAAATGTGTTTTTATGAGTGTTTAATAAAAGAGAAATACTGTTTTGTTTTTCATTATCAGTTATCATTACATACATTTTTTTTACGTGCCTCGTGTTGAGAGGTGTCTGAATCACACCTATGTATGTTCTACGATTTTTCGTAGTTTTCGAGTTACGTTTTTTTTTTAAATAGCCTATGAAGCCTATGAAGTACTACTTTTTATTATGATAATGAAAGCTTATAGCCTAGCGTATTTTCTGAAGCTAGTTAGAAACTAAGAAATTATCAGTTCAGATTTTTAATTTTAAGTTGAAAATTTAAATGATAACTCATTTAACATAAATTCTCAACTTTAGGTCAATTTTGTAGTAACTTCCATTAAAGTTATGAGGCTATTTATTTTATACATAAATGCATAGTTCATAGAGATTTAGCTGCAAAAAAAAATAGAAGACCTTCTACTTTTTTTTTTGAAATTTTTCAATTTCTTTTCAGTTGCAAAAATTCATTGAAAATCATAACTCGAAAAAAATCGTAGAACATATATCAGATACCTCTCAACACGAGGCACCTAAACCCAATTTATGGACGTCACTTTTCTGGCCATATTCGTCAGTTATTTTATAATGCTTAGATCAGTCTGTTCTCGTTTTTTAAAATTCATACTTACGTTAAATAAAATACTTATTTGATTGTCCATTCCATTCTAACTATAGTAATTTTACTTATATTTTTGATGACTTCCGTAGCCGAGAAGCGAGCATACCGGACTTGGTGTCGCTATCTCTGAGGTCGCAGGTTCGATTCGGTCAATGTAGAAAAATTACTTTTCTATCTTGTCTCGGGTCTGGGTGTCGAAGTACCGTCGTTGTTTCTGATTGCTATCATACAAGTGCTTTGGCTACTTACCATAGGATCAGAGCAATATATGTGATGTTGTCTAATATTTATCAACCGACTTCAAAAAAGGAGGAGGTTCTCAATTCGACTGTATGTTTTTTTTTTTTTTTTTGTATATTTGTTACGCGATTACTCCGCCAATTATGAATCGATTTTAATGATTCTTTTTTTGTTTGGTAGATCATACTTCAGAGGTGGTCCCATATAAATTTTATTGAAATTGATTAAGTACTTTTTGAGAAAATCAACAAATATATACCCAGATAATATTTTGGTTGTGGTTCTTGTTACCTATCTTCGACAAATATGAGCCGATTTTGATGATTTTTGTTTTATTGAATAGCTTATACTTCAAAGATAATATGATAAAAGTTTGCAAAATAAAAATCACCCCTAAGGGTAGGAAAATAGGGGATGAAATCGGTGTTCAGCAGTTAGATTAGGATTTATCACTAAAAATTGATGAAATAAGTAAATTTTATTAAAAAAAAAAAAACCGACTTCAAAATACTAAAATGCTAAAAATAATCCTAACACTTAAGTACCTAATCAGTTACTTTTGGAGTCGGTGCAAACAAAAACATTGAATCTCTCATCGGCTGGCATCGACTCCAAAAGTAACTGATTAGGTACTTAAGTGTTAGGATTATTTTTAGCATTTTAGTATTTTGAAGTCGGTTTTATTTTTTTTAATAAAATTTTTTATTAACAAATAAGACATAAGAACCACAAAATGTTTCCTCTTTACATTGTAGATTATTGAGAAGTAGTTATGGGCTTTTTATAAAGTGGTGAAGATCAGTCAATAAGATCCCTGATGCAAAATTACACGACTTTTTTTCAATTATGAATAGGTAAGGTTACTTATGAAACCAAATATATGAATGACCCTAAAAGGGGATACTAGCACACATTTTTAATCAACTAACACTCAAACTGCTCACCAAATCGGGGTTCACGCATCAAAGTTAGACGCCGAGAAACAAATAGGGCTGTCACAATAATAGAATTATTTTCTAAATAAAACTGCATATTAATATGTGATTTCTTTTTCTCTTCAGACAAATAATGCTTCGGTTTTGATGTGTGTATGCTTACCTCTCGGGTTTTTTGTTCATATTTCACAATGGACTAATAAAAACAATTTATTAATGAAAATAGTATGAAGCACTTGTACGTGTCCCGATTTTTACTAGCTTATAGTTTCGGGACAATTATTGGCTACTGCCGAGGAAAATATGCGTAAGAAAAACGGTCTCTTAGCCTCTTCTCAAATGAGTATTTTTACACGAAAAATGTTTAGGTGCAAGGTTGGCATTTTTTAAATCTACTTATCTATCTAATCTATTGTTTATATTATATAATCATTCATATTGGTCATTCTCGTTGCGTTAAGATAATAGATAATAGAATTTACCAATGATAAATGATGTTGGTATACATAAAAACATCATTAAAATGAAGTATGTTATTTAAAAAAAAATCTTATTACATCAGAATTCATTTCCAATGTTATATTAATTACAAAACCTAAATAATTGAAAAGGAGGAGCCGAAAATAGTAGATACTTTTATCTTAATACTAGCTGTCCCGGCGAACTTCGTATCGCTACTTCATACTCTTTTTTTTTCGTGAATTTTCCGTGTTTTTATAGTTATTCTGCTATTCGGAGCGGAGACGAATTCAACAAATCAAAGATCATAAAATTCGGACCAGCCGTTCTTGACTTATAAATGTTGTAACTAACCCGACTTTGTTTTATATATATAGATTTCAGAAACTCACAACCCTATTTCCACGCCCCTAAGTTTTCTAGGAACAAGTTTTCTCGTCGAGAGCCGCTTTGATTTTCGCTCGTCAATTTCAAGTGTCTCCTGCGGACATGCTTTCTCAATTTGGCGGACTATTTGCCCACCCTTGTCGAAGTGGACAACTGCGAGATTTTATGTTTCAATTAACGAGATGGCTTTTTTATTAAAAGATGTTTTTTTCCTTTACTCAAAACCTGTTGCTAGGGTAGGACGTAAAATATATTTTAGTAACTTTACTGGCCTACTAAGTACACATTTTTGAATTGATGCGTGTTTGAGTAGAGAAGACGACTTGCGTTTTTTTTTTTCATAAATATCAAACACTCTCAAAATTATCGATTTAAAAGCAACCAGATACAATAATTGATTCTAATATTTACATTTACTACCAACCACAATTCCTGCTTTAAGGCGAGTGAATTTCAATATTATAAAAGCATGCAAAAGTCGGATTCCGAGAGCTAAGTGAACAAAGCCAACAAATAAGCGAGCCTGAAATAATTTTCTTGGCTCGAGTGAACCCTTACTTTGGGAATTAAAACATTTCCTTTATGCGGCGCGGCAGACGTCAGCGGCATTGTTTTGCGGACCCTACTTTTACCACAGCCCAAGCAAAGAGTGAAAATCTTGTCTGTCGATAAACCGGTGGCCGTCGGACCTGGCCCCTGCTTCTGAACCGTTTGATAGCAAACTGTCGACCGGAAAACCACGTGACAGTAAATGATTTAACATTAGTGTCACGTGATTTATAGGTTGTCAATTCGTTATCGAAGGCCAGACGTGACTTTAATTTATTTCCTTCCGGCCACAGAGACATTGTAGCAATAATATTTTAATTTGTCTTGCGGGCCTGCAGTCAGGTTGAATAAAGATCAACACACGCAAAAATCTAAACTTTCCAACCTAACCTTTATGAAAAGAGTTATTAACAGGTGCCTGTTAATATATATGTACTTAGTATCACATTTACGCTTGCAACCAAATGAGATTAAATTTAAACACATCATCATCATCATCATCATCATTTCAGCCATAGGATGTCCACTGCTGAACGGCCTATGTTCGCGTTCCCCCAGTGACTTCCAGATTGGCCGGTTGGAAGCGGCCCACATCCAGCGGCTTCAGTAACCTTTACCAGGTCGTCTGTCCACCTTGTAGGTATGGACGTCCTACGCTGCGCTTGAACCATTCTGCCCTATCGGCCGTCAGTTCTACGCTATTGCCTCCCGCCCAATGCCACTTCAACTTGCTAATCCGCTGCTATGCTATGCTATGACAGCGACTTTTGTTCGTTTACGAATCTCCTCATTCCTGATTCACATGCAATCTCATACATTTTATACTTTTAAACGTCAGATTAAGACGTAACCAATAACGAAAGTTCCACAAAAACTCTAAACAACCTGATTTAAAGTCAATCAGATAAGCGAAAAAATTTTTCACTTAACAGCTGAGATCCTTTCACCGAAAAGGAACACTTTGATACATCACACATATAGCTAGGAACCGCACTAAATGGACTTGCTTTTTGTTAAAAAAAAAGGCATCCAAATCGATCCATCCCTTGAAAATGTTTCTGCCGCAGACAGACAGTCACTCATATGAGCCTAACTTGTAACTTTTTCGTCGGGGGTCAAAAATGTGTTTTACTACTAAATAAAGTTGCTGTGGCTTGCTTTTCTCTTTGAACTGTGTTATTATTACTAACTTTAAAATTCATTCGCGCTTCGTAAAACGCATGTCATGAAAATTTTGGAATATAATTAAAGCTATCTTATAACAGAAACTACTTTTAGCCATTATAAAATTATGTGGTAAATATTTATATATTATATGTTAATGTGTAGAATTTCTTACCAACATTTTTGTCTATATTTACTTGAAGTTCAGATTGCGGTGAAAAAAGGTCCAATTTTTCAACTCGAAAAAAAAAAGTTTGTGATCATGTCAAATTTACCTTACTTGAATAACCAAACATATTACAAAAACGTTATTTATAATCATAAAAAGGAATCTTCTTTTTAAATATTTCTTATTCATATAATATAAAGTCATTTTCCACAATAATACCTATATTAAATAAATTCCTTTTTTTATGAATCCTCGTGCCTTAAAAACTTCTATTCGAAAATTATTATAATTCGCTAGACTGCATTTGCATAGAGACTATAGCGAGTGACCCTGTGCAGTTTGCACGTATGTTTTTGTAACTTTATGAAATTTAAAGAGAATTTATGGGTAAAACTTAAGTCAACTTTTAGTTTGAATCGTTTGTATGCAGACGCGGTACGTTTTAATAATACCTACAGTATTTACTGTGTTTTAATAAATGAGATATTACACAGGCAGAAATCGCTTAAAAATTCATCATCATCATCATCATCATTTCAGCTATAGGACGTCCACTGCTTAACATAGGCCTCCCCCATTGACTTCCAGATTGGCCGGTTGGAAGCGGCCTGCATCCAGCGTCTTCCTGCGACCCTTACCAGGTCGTCTGACCACCTTGTGAGTGGACGTCCTACACTGCGCCTGCCGGTACACGGCCTCCATTCTAGAACCTTTCTGCCCCATCGGCCGTCCGTTCTACGAGCTATGTGCCCCGCCCACTGCCACTTCAGCTTGCTAATCCGTTGGGCTATGTGAGCGAGTTTTGTTCATTTACGGATCTCCTCATTTCTGATTCGATCTCGCAAGAAAACACCGAGCATAGCCCTTTCCATAGCATGCTGTGCGACCTTGAGCTTTCTTATGAGGCCCATAGTTAAAATTAGTTTCATAGTATTGACAGTTTCTTGATTTTGTGAAGTGGTTACCATGTTATTTAGTACAATTGATGATAAAGATGCTTGGATAAAATCTATAGATTATTACAGGACCAGAAAACGTAGGAGCCCCTTCACACTACCATTTCTCCAACATAGGCATTTATCGAACGTATACGCTGCGTAGACGCAACGACTGCGCGCGCAACTGACTGCGTAAACGCTGATCACTGAGTTACCCGTTATCGCGGTAGAAAGTTGCGATGCAACGCGACGCAATTAATTACGATACAAACATTTTAAATGTCAGTTTGCGTCTCGATCTACGCGACAACGTAGGCCACACGTCGGCATAACAACTCACAATGTAATACAATATGTACAATACGTATTGTAAATAACAACTTTTTAACCGTCGCAACGCGTGCCGCTGCCGTTGTCACGTTTGTCGCTTACTTAGGACATTTCCTCAGCGTAACGCAGACGCCGCATGCTTACGTTATAGTTTTCTCATTGTTATGTATGTTATAATAACGTAACACATGCGTCTCGTTGTCGCGGCGTCTGCGGCTCGCATATTGCATTCAACAAACATGTAGGCGTAACTACGCGTAGGTACGCTAGTCTGAAATGGCTGTAATACTTTTGCTACATATCCGCTATCTTAAAAAATAATCAACAACAACTACAACACAATATTTTTATTCAGTTTCCTTCTCAACAATTTCAATGTAGGCCATATGACATGATAACGTGTCGAGTTTATTCACAATGGCCAATCGCACTGCATAGTAGCCGCAGAAGTCACGGCTTAGACAACTTTTGAATGGCTCTATTGACAGAATCAGATTTTTTATTGGATAAGATCCCTGAAACAAGAAGGAAAACGCTGTTTAAAACAGAATATTATAAGTAGTAATACCATGATCACAAATTTGCCATAGGAAAAAGGTATTTTTTAAAAGCTACAAATATAACAAGCCAATTCCCTTCCCACCCAATACAAAATAGACGATAGACCTACGGGTTGTATTGAAAATGGACAATAGATGTAGGCATTTCATGTAATTTAAGGAAGTTTACCTCAGGTATAGGACAAGAGGAGACATTCATCATTAAGAACACAGGAAACCAGGGAGCATCTTCTTCTTTCATGCTTTCACAAAGACTGGTCTGTGCTGTTAGCATGGGCTCACAGGTCACTTCCGTTTCCTTACACACTTCCAATTGTATCTGAAATTATATAGTAAGTATTTTTATTCCAATGCACGTCACTGAGCCTGATCTTCAGTTTATCTTTTTCATTTACCAGCAGCATTACGCATACGCGATGATATACTTATATCATCGCTTTATTTTACTTTGAGCTATATCGGTTGCTGCCTTTGTTCTTTGTTCAGTGACGGAGTGACGAATCTATAGGTTCCTGTTAAATTAAAATGGAAGTCATATGGTGAAACTTTCTTCTTCGATACCTTACCGTAACCATAGACTTTAGGTAGTTGTTAGCACCATAATACAGACAAAAACAACTATCTAGTCGGCAATATTCGACACAACACAACACATCAAATGTTGACGTTGTTTGGTAGCGTGATAAACTTGGAGACTTGGATAGCAAAGGTAATAATATATAGATATAATATATTATACAAAGTATATACATATGTAAACTTGCATGATATACACCACTAACATTAGAAAAAAATAAGCTACCGACCATTATCATATAATACGACCGAGGGTAGATAGATAACATCCACATTCAGTTCATCCGTGAACATGGCGCTTGTAACAGTAACGAAATATAGGCAACTCATAAAAAAGGTTCACGGCAACAATCCCAATTTCTAATGCCGGATGTATACGCTTGCCAAACTTAAAAAAACTGACACAAATGGTTACTGTGGATAGAGTGTTTGACTTGGTTTGCGTAGGTTTGCAAGCGCTTGTAGCCAATCCGAACTCGTGTCGGTATTTATTACAAATCAAAGGGAATTCGCCGCAAGCGCAAGTTTGACGTTCCTAGCGATTTGGAGTTTGCGGTAAGTGCCAAGCGTATGGTATAATCTTTACTGTGGGTCAGTAGGATAGGTATACTTGCATCATGGTCGGTATCAATTGGTACCAAAACTTGTAGGTCTCCATTCAATCCAAAGCCATCTGGTTCATCGCCATCACCAGGTGTCAAGCCCATTTTTATGGTGTCTGCTTCAATATGTTTATTTTTGAAGTCTGGGCAACTCATGATTGAGTCAGTAAACTCAAGTGCATAGTAAACCTAAAAGAAATAAAAATCAGTTTGATCTGTTTTAATTAATTCAAGAAGAAATTTATAGAAAATGTGGACTTGCCTATAAATTGCCTAACCATGTTACCTAATTCAATTAAACCTTGTTGTAATACTTACTTCACCAGGGGCCGATGCAAAAAGTTGCAATAAAACAAAAATATGTAATAAAATCCACGACGCACAGTAGTGACTCATCATTGATTTGTACCCGAGAAAATTCTCGAGCCAATGAATTTCAAAAAGAGGAATAACTCGTTCGAATGTCACATCAGAGGTTATATACAAAGACCGATAATGATCTTGGTATATTATGTATATAGTAATTTATACGCACGATACGTTTTACATTGTGAGGACTATTAGCAGGTCTATCATCACGGAAACTCAATTGACAGACGTTAAGCACGCAATTTTCATGTAGAGAGAATCAACACAGGTAAGTTTAGAAGATTGATATTTAAAGATAAATATTAATAGCTGCGTAATAAAAACGGTTGTAACAAAAAAGTTTGATTTTGAGCTACCCCTGACCTGCAGGTCAGGGCAGGCAGGGCAGGCAGGTCATAGATTTAGTAAATCTATGACCGCAGTAAACAGAGTTGATTTTACGTCTAACTCAATACAGAAAAAACAAAAAGATTGAAGTAATACTGCTTTAAGACAAGTATGAATTCTACAAAGGAATACGTTAATATAATGGGGTTATGTCAAGATTTGTAACATATTATAAATTCTAGATTGCAATAATTATAAATTGAAACATCTGACTTAGGTTTGGGGTTGTTAGGTTGGGCTCATTAATCCGATATTTAGCAATGGATTAACTTAGGTACTCTTCTAGAATAAAGCTTTAAACGATATTACTTAACCACTGGTTTTTATCGGAGGATTTCTGACGCGAGTACGAACACCTGCACCTGGACGTTTCTGCGCGTTGACAGTTCCGCGGTTGGGCGTTCAAGTGGTTAATGTAATGTCATCAGTCATTATTGTAAACGGAGATTAATGAAATTGAAAATTGCAACTTGAGGCGAGGATGATAGATAGGAATAGGATAGGAAAAGCCAATTGTCCAAGTTTTTACAATTAAAAACTACTGATTAGCCCACACATTTAGTAGTTATCGAGACAGCATACGAATTTTTGCGTTACGACGACGGCAGTTTTTATCCCAATGCTGCAATGTGAAAAAAATTGAAATATTATTCGTATGAAAAACAAGCGGAACGCGTATCCCATATATCACGAAACAATAGTCATTTTATGTAGATGACGCCTACTTTTAAACTGCCGTAATTTTTAGTTTCCGATAGAAGTTTCCCCTCCAAATATTTGTTATCTCACTGGGAAATAAATGAATGTATTCACATATTTGATTTACCGCCTAGTTTTATACTAACTTTTGTTACAATTATGTATGAGTATAATTTTTTATCGTTACTTTTGTTCGCTTCTAAAATATGTATTGGGGAAAGTAATAATATTTTTATTTGTGCCGGATAAATCAAATGATTCAAAAGTATATTTTGTAATCTGTAGTGTAGTAGTATTTAGTCACAGTCATTTCATTTGCCAGCCCTGTTCCCAGGTCATCTGGGGTCGGCACAGTATGTCTTTCTCTTCCATGCAATCCGGTCACTCGTCATTGAGTCATTCACTCCCTTCTCAGTCATATCTCTCCTCACACAATCCATCCATCTCTTCTTAGGTCGTCCCCTACTTCTCCACCCATCAATACTCATATCCATCACTCTTCACGTTACGTGCTCCTCTTCCCTTCTCATCACATGTCCATACCAAGTCAAACGGTGTCCTTTCATCTTTTCTGCTACAGGTACCACTTTCATACTTCCTCTACTATATTCATTCCTTATCTTGTCCATTCTCGTCACTCCACACATCCACCTTAACATTCTCATTTCTGCTGCATGCAATCGCTTTACATCTACCTTCTTAATGGCCCAGCATTCGGAGCCATGTATTTATTTAGTATTTAGTCACAGTGCTTCTACTTATAAAATATGAAATTAAAGTTTCACAATTAGAAAGTCTTCCTCTTGTTACGCTACTCTACATAATCTTACTTGTACAACTTATTCTAAATTTATTTTTTCCTCTGTGCTATGTTTTTTTTGTGTGGTGTACAATAAAGAGTATCTATCTATCTATAATATTGATGATAAAAATACTGTCTTGCAATTCAATTAAATTCAATATATTCATTGCATTCTATAATGTTACACAGATGTTATAAATAGGTACTTAAAACAGATGATTATAGATCCTGGTGGGCATAATTAATTTTGCATTAATTTTGTAATTAATTTGTTTATTTTAAGAAATTGTAAGGAATTAAAATACATTATGGAGTCATATGATAATTATTGAAATAATCAAATAAATAATAATTCAAAGTAAATTTCGTAATCTGTAGTATAGTAGTATACAAGGTCGCCTTTTATAAACTGGTGAAACTATAACAGAACTATTAATTACTTTAGAAAAACCGGGCCCTATTATTTTCGTTCTTATAAACGGGCTAGTTTACATTTTTATTATTCCTAACAAAAAAAAAGAAATTAAGAGTCAATGTCTAGTCTGAAACGTCCCTACGTCATCGCCTCTGTCTCTCTCATTTCAATCGTGCCCCACTTTTCCACACGCACGGGGCACGGGGTGTTTTATTTTACGTTGAAATCAAAATAGTTTTTGGCGTTTTTCTCGAAAACTAGCGTATAAAAAATGACTTTTTTTTTAAATATTCATTTATGTTTTTGTAATAGCTCTTTAAATTTCACCAGTTTATAAAACGCGATCTTTTATACTTACAGTGCCTCTTTAATAATATGAATTTACTAGAAAGTATCACTATTAGAAAGACCTTCTCTTGATACAGAACTATAATCTATCTACTATAAATAATAAAAAACTGTCTTGTTATCCAAAACATGTAAATGTTTATCCAAAATATTACTATCACACATGGGTAAAGCAGGCGGTTACCGGAAAACGTAACGATATATCATTTCAGTTTTGCTCGAAATGTTCCCAGCGGGGCTCGAGTGCGCTAGAACGAGTGGAAATATTTTGCGCCTTTTGAAAACGATTCACTGCACTAGAACAAGAAACAAAGCAAATATACAATAAGGTCTTCTACACGCATATAAAAGAAGACCTTATTACATGTGATAAATTGTCAGAACAACAATACCTATTATCTATACAGGGTTATTTGTAAAACATCAACAACCTCCTAGGGTCTGATTCTGGTGCTCAAATACAACAACTTTATCTATGGGACCGACATTGAAATCGCAAAAAAAAAACACTTCCCCATACTAAGCCACCAGCTAACATCAGTTTGTATGGAAAAGTGTTTTTTTATTTCAATGTTGGTCCCATAGTAAAAGTTGTTGCAAAAAACAAACACTAGCAAAGCCCGCGGCTTCGCTCGCGTGGAATCCGGTTTGTTACATTCTATTTTACTCGCTTAGGAGGTGGAATAAAAATAGTACCCTTTCCTATGGTTCAAGCGTTTTTCGTACAGAGTTTCATTAAAATCGGTTCAGCTTTTACGACAAAAAGTAGCCTATGTCCTTTTCTAAGATCCCATCAATCTCTTTACTAAAATTCATTAAAAATAATTTAGTAGCTTAGGTGTAAAAACTTAACAGACACACAGACAGAGTAACGTTTTCATTTATAGCTGCCTTATTCAAATAAATAATTGCTCACGGATATATCCTAGAAAAACAAGAAAGATGTTAAATATGTAATTAGCATAGTAAAAGAAAAGCATACCAGACTAACAATTTTATTTAAGTGATTTCGTAGACTGGTTGCAATAATTAAAACATATTATTTAGTAACTAAACAAAGATGATTGCAAAATTTATAGTATTTAATGTCAGCTATGCTAAAATCGAACATTATGGATAGATTCCTATAAATTTAGATTTTAATATTACCTAAAAACACGAAAAGCAATAATAAGCAGTAGTACCTACTATCATCTATTGTATTCTGCAATTTTTACATAAATGTATATGTGTATGTACTTAGAATGCAAACCCAAACTTATAAAAAGCAAGCAGGCATACTTCGTGCGTGACCTTGCATGTACTATTACGGATGTAGGAAGTTTCCCGATGACTTCTCCTTCCGTCCTGCCGCGCCAGCCGCACTCGCCTAGGTACCGATTGACGACTATCGAGATGGCAAATTAAAATACAAATTTTAAAATCTATTAGGACAACGCGGGTTCGTTCCATACTTCAAAAGCAAAAATAGAACCCTTATAGGATCACGTGTGGCTGTCTGTCAGTCCGTCTGTTAGAACCGATTTGCTCTGAAACTAATGGACCTATTAAATTGCAATTTAGCACAAATACTTTGAAGAATGTTCATGTCCACAATTTCAAATTTCATAATTGATGTTATTTTGTAATAAATTGACGTGCCAAAAAACCACAAAAAAGACATTTAGATATTTCAACCCCATCGCACCATATCGAAAATGAAAGATGGTATTTCACGTCCGCCACGTTGTTGTTTTCGTAATACCGACCCGATAAACTAACCCAAGTACCCAAGTTGATTTTCAGACTTTTATTGTCACCACATTTTCTCCTATTTTGGGTTGACTTCTCAAAATCTGAAACACTTGTTTACTCATTTATCGTTAGGAATAAGTTTCGAATAAAATCTAACTAATCTTGTTTCTCCATACAAACTTTAGAACCCCATTTTACCCGCTTAGGGGTTGAATTTTGATAAATCCTTTCTTAGCACCTTAAGACCTTAATATAAGGTCTTAAGCTGCTAAGAACGGGCCAAATTTGAAATCTCTAGAATCAGCGGTTTGGGATGTGCGTTGATATGTCAGTCAGTCAGTCAGATTTTTCTTATACAGGAGTACATTGCAAAGGGGTGCCAAATCTTTAGGAGTAGTTTAGGATCAGTAACTTAATCGAACTATGCAAAGAACAAAATCTTTTTTTTTACATTTAATTATTCTGTAAAAAACGTACGTCTGGAAAATGCATCTCATTCATTAAAAAATGTCACCGGAGGTGCACTGCGTAAGGTCCTTGTAGGCTCGCCGTACCTCCTAATGAATGACCGCGCGGCTTTCGTAATCTCTCTATTCACTTTATTTTCGGATATTTTACAGGTTTTTTTTTTGTAACGTACGTTTATTAAAAATAAAACAATTAAGACGCTTCTATAAATTAAATAAATAAATAAATATTGGACAACATCACATACATTGTTCTGATCCTGTGGTAAGAAGCCAAAGCACTTGTGTTACATAAATCAGAAACAACGACGGTACCACAACACCCAGACCCAAGGCAATATAGAAAAGTTATTTTTCTACATTGACCCGCCTGGGAATCGAACCCGGAACCTCAGAGATAGCGACACCAAGTCCGGTATGCTCGCCTCTCGGCTACGGAGGTCGTCAAAATTCAGAGTCAAAATTTTTCCCTAGATCTCATTTTTAGGATTCCAAATCGCAAAAAAATGGCATACGTGTCGGGTATCTAGAGATAGGACTTCAAAAATGATATTGAGGTTTCTATATTTTTTTTCTAAACTGAATAGTTTGCGCGAGAGACACTTCCTAAGTGGTAAAATGCGTACCCTGTAACTTTTAAAATAAGAGAATGATAAAACTAAAAAAAATTTATGATGTACATTACCATGCAAACTTCCACCGAAAATTAGTTTGAACGAGATCTAGTAAGTATTTATTTTTTTCATTCGTCATAAATCGCAAACCGCAATTTACACTAGTATTAAAACATCGATCAAAGTTACAACAAACTACAATAACTTTTATATTATGTTACTTGCTGCTACGGAACCCTTCATGGGCGAATCCGACTCGCACTTGGCCGCTTTTTTTAAATTTGGCACCCTTTTGCACCCTGTATAGGTACAGGTGTTAGGTAAATGGTATATTAAGCCGAAACTAGCCCATGTTAATAACCTATGCATATAAATGTTAAGGTGAAGTCAGAAATTTGATATAATCATTTAAAATTATTATTAATAATTTCATACTAAACTTAATTCTCAGAATGCGATTAATAAGTTTTTTTTTTAAATAGTGATATCAAATTTCTGACCTCACCATAGTATTAGTATGCATAATTATGGTAATATGGGCTAGTTTCGGCTTTATATACCATTTACTTAATATCTTGTATATTTAGAAGGTTTTTAAGTCCAAAATATTCCAAATAAATAAACTTTATATTTTTCTATTGACTGTATTTTGTAGTCATTTAAAGACCGATCATACTAAGTATAGTTTGGTGTTCAGAGGCTTTTTAAGTTATCCGTAGAAAATGTTTCACAAACTGACACACGCCAAAACAAACGAATATAATTTTTGGGTTAACACGCATCTAACTTTGGGTTTATTTAATTATGCGAGTAGAGTAGCTGTCGCCCCACTTTATTTGATTGTCTCCGTCACCTATGCAAATGATACGACTAATGGAATATCTTTGTTTGAGAGCAAAGGGGCATTTCTATGACTTTTGGGATTACCTCATGTGACCACAATAAAAGTATATAACAGAAGGCTAACTTCGTACTCGCGTGCATACAAAGCCAGGGATGACTTACAACAATTTAAAGACATGTATTATATCTGTTACGCTCAAAGACACAAAACGCTCATTGAGTGAAAAAATAGCTCACAACGCGTTGTGGTCACAATAAAACATCCATGTGGATGTTTTATGGCTCGTCTCGTTTTATGTTAATTCGTGTTATGGCTCTAATAAAAACACTCGCAACACGTTGTGGTAATCATAGAAAGACCAGCCAACCAACCACCAGCGAAATTCGTGTCGTGGCTGATATTTTCCTGAAACCTGTATTAATTTCCCTGAAACCTTTATTATAAATTATTGAATACAAATTATTAATCATTCGTAAACTACTTATAATGTACTTAAAATTAGAGAAAATAAATGATAAAAATTAAGATGTTTTAATGCGTCTTTGCACTTGAGCCGAGACCGACAAGTTACAACCGGTCCGTCGTGATATAAACAAATAAATGCTCAGAACGCGTCGTGGCTTTTTTTCATTGCCACAACGCGTCGTGAGCGTTTTCATTGGAGCCATAATACGAATTTTGGCATGTGGAACATCCACATTACTGTGACCACAACGTGTTGTGAGCATTTTTTTTGCTCAATGAGCGTTTTCGATCTTTGAGCGTAACATATATCTTTAACCCATATAGGAAAACTGAAAATACACCGTGCAATTTTAACTATTTTAAAGACGTTTACAGTATAATCCTTACATATGAAAATGAACAACTTTTTCTATCAGACCAACATCGAAATCCCAAAAAAAAAATCGCTTCCATAATCAAAACTGCCGATCAGCTGACGTCAGTTTGTATGGAGAACTTTTTTTAATGATTTTGATTCAGAACTCATAGTTAAAGTTTTTTATACGTGACCTTTTAAGACAAATGAAAAAATATTAATTTTAGAAGGTAATTTTTTTTTTTGATTTTTGAACGACAAAAACACTAAAACGTTAAATCGAATACTTATATAACAAGTTATTCATAGAAGTGGAAATTGTGTGTGTTCAGAAACACTATGGCAGCTGCGCCAATGACGCAATCCACCGATACCTAATAATGTTTTGAGCTTTTGTGATCTTATTTTAACGATAAATTGTTAATTTTATAACGTTACGAAACATTTTTATTTTCTGATGGTCTAACAAAATAAATAACACATCGTGCACAGTAGTTCTTAAGATTAGGCACAAATAAAATAAAAGTTGGGACGTGTAAAAGAGCTTATAGGCCTGAGCTTATTTGAACAAATAAATTGGTTTTAATCCGCCGGGCTAGGCGCTATACTATAATTTGTAGCAATCATTTGGAAGTTTACGTGGAAAGTTGCATTTTTTGTAGATTTTTAGATTGGCATTTTTTATTTATTTTCACTTTGCCACTTCGTATCCTTAACCATTTTAGTTGCTTAATTTTATTCATTTAGACAATATTCTAACAATTTAACTAGTAATTTTTGTGGTACGAGCGTCAAAAACATCCTTTCAAGTTTTGAGACGAAAACTGTTTTTGTTAAAAAGTCTTTGTAAATTTTTGCAAACGTCCCGCCTCCCCTGAAATTATAATTATGCATAGCCTTTCATTCCGTTTTGTACAGAAATGTGTTAAAACATTTGTCCTAAATTAAGCTAATATTTGCTAGCATTAGGCTCACGTTCTAGATCTACTATCTCTTTAAATGTAGACAGTAAGTAACTAAGATGGCGCAACAACCCAAAATTAGTCTTGGTCACCAAAAATATCAATCTCCACACCGGTCTTCTCTGCGCCAGCTCTCACTCACTGTCTACGAAGAGACAAAACTCCTGGTGACCGAGATGAAAGTTTGGAGGAAGATTCTGGGGCCTGTACAAATAGAGGATATATGGTATCTGACAGTTTTTTACTAAAGCCTTTGAGACTAATTGACTGTTTTTAAAGGCCAGTTAAAGGAAATAGTCCCCTAAATTAGCGACTCGACGAATATTAAGATGCATTAAATCGCATGAAAACTAATTAAAATTGACAGTCTTTAGGTGGCGAAAATTGAGGAAAATAATACTTTTCGCATGGATGAAATTGTTCGAATAAAAAATCTTATGCTCAGTTTGTAGTTATTATGTTGGCCTATCATTCGACGTATAAACAAATTATGTCGGCTAAGCGGTAAAAAAGAAAGATAGTTAGCATCTTTTTTGTTGGTTTTTCAATGATTTCAACATTTTTTTCTCTTGAAGTATAAGTACTAGAAACAAATGTATGCTCTAAATGTTGTGTAGGTTTTGAAAATTCTTAGCATATTTTGAAATAGTTTTTTGACCAACTGGGCTCAAGTAGTAGGCTTTTGAATCTACAAGTTTACATTTGACGATTATACTCGCCTTAAGGGTTTCGTAGAAAAACAAGGAATCCTTATAGGTTTGTAAGTCCGCCGGTGTGTCGGTCCGTCTGTGTGTCCGCTTTTAAAAACAACTTGGATAATACACTAGAAATCGAAAAGTGCGACAGTTATCCCTTTAGTTACAGAACCCTAAAAAGTCAAAATAGATATTTTTTTGAAAATAAAGTTGTATAACTGGAATTATATTTTATCAAATTTATTACTGGGATTGCCACGATAACATTCGTTATTTGACCTTTACGTAGAGCCAGTATACACAGTAAAGATAGATGCAGTAGGCCTACACCTTTCTACAATTACTCTGTGTGATCACCTCTACGTATCCTGTTGCAACAGGTCAAGCTAGAAATTAGTTTTAATTTAATTAATTAATCTTATGTTACCCCCTTTGAGACTAGTTATTAAGTCATCTAGATTATATTTAATGCTCGAATCAAACTGGTCTTACTATGTCGTGAATAGTATAATTTTACATAATTATTTAGTCATTCAAAATTACGATGGTGGCGATGGTGTTTCTTTTTAGGGTCCCGCATTCAAAGAGTAACATCAGGACCCTACTACTAAGTTTACGCTGTCTGCCGGTCTGCTTGTCTATACGTCCGTCCATCATCTTACAAATAACTTTTTCCAATGACGACCTCCGTAGCCGTGAGGCGAGCATACCGGACTTGGTGTCGCTATCTCTGAGGTCCCGAGCTCGATTTACATATATAGATCAAAATAACTTTTCTATATTGTCTCGGGTCTGGGTGTTGTGGTACCGTCGTTGTTTCTGATTTCTGTAACACAAGTGCTTAAGCTTCTTATCATAGGATCAGATAAATGTATGTGATGTCCAATATTTATATTTATTTATTTAATAACCTGTACTCGTACTATGTGCCCAGTAAATTGTATATTTATTTAAATTGTATTTATTAGGAAATATGTTTTCCACTGTTATAATACACTGACATTTTAGACGAGTTTTTTAACCCTTAAAAAAATAGGAGTGTGATTGACGTGTCTGTCTGTTTCTATATGTGGCGTTGTAGCTCCTAAGCGAATAAACCGATTTTGATGCGTTCTTTACAATAGTGTTGTTTGGCGGATAACCAAGAAATAATAAAAACAAAAGAATATTGAGCATGATACTAGAGAAGGTTTTATAAAGTTACCTATTGTTTTTGAACTACCCATGTTTAAATTTAAATCGCAAGTTAAGATTAGTTTAATGAGAAAGGGTTATTATACTGATAATGACTATTTAAATGACAAAAATGTCATATTAATTTACTTAAACAGATACATATTAATTTCTTGTAAACAAACTATTTAAAAGAGGCTGACGACAGTGACCGAGTTTCTTGCGCTGCTTCTTAAATTTAAGCCACATGTCAAAACTACCCTAATGTCTAAGGAGTATTATAAAATTCAAGACTATCTTGATGACAAGAACGTATGCTCAATCCAGCACTCCAGCCTGCTCTAAACTGATGTACCTACCTGTTTATTTTGATTTGATTTTTTTGCGGCAGCAAGTGGTTGTTCAGGCGTTTCTACTCAGTACTTGCCAGATTGTCTGTGTCTTGTCTCGAAGAGACAATGCTAATAACAGTCAATTTTCAATTTAGATTCTAACCCGTTAAAAATGAAAACCACTTTTACACGTATAAATTATTTTTTTGCCCTACTACTGCTTCGGGACAATTTGTATGCTAGTACCGAGAAGAAGCAGCGCAAGAAACTCGGTTACTGTTGTCAGCCTCTTTTGAATTTAATATTTTTACAAGTTTTGGTGCGAGCTAAGCAGTTTTAAATTCACACATTTTTATTATTTAAATAATCACTAACAGTGTAGTAACCCTTTTTGATTAAAATCATCTTAACATGTAATTTAAGTTCAAATACTGGCAGTTCAGCAATAGATTGTGGTAATTTATTAAAATACGAATACATTTTCACATGAATGAACTTCCTACCTTGTGCAATCTGAAATTTGGAACGACAAGTTTATCTTTATGCCGTGTATTATACTATGTATGTCATTTTTCTTAGAAAATAAGTGTATATTTTTGCGATCATACATAATATTTTTATTAATATATTGAGAAGCAACTGTAAGTATGTTAATTTCTTTACATAGTTCTCTTAGAGGGTCTCGTGATCTAATGTTCTCTTTTGCAGTACAAAGATGGTTCCAATTTTTGCAGCTGAGCCCAATAACAGTATTCCACATGACATTATACTGTGAAAATAACTAAAATACACTAATCTTGCCGTTACAAAATCAGTCAATTGACTTATCTTTCTCACAGCATAAGCGGCTGAACTAAGTCTCCCTAAGAAAGCCTCAATATGAGCACCCCATTGCAAACCGGAATCTGAAGTTATTTCTAAGAACGTAGTGGAATTTGTCGTATCTAGTGGTTCATATTTTATAATAGTATGCGTTGAGACATTCCTTACATTAGGCATTGTACATTTTATGCATTTTTTTTTGCATTGAGCATAAGATTGTTAGTACTAAACCAATACAATACAAGCAAGAGGGCATTAATGTCATCGTCAAAGGATTCTTGACTCCTTTTAATTTTGAAAATTAACGATGTATCATCCGCAAATATCACAATCTCACATAGGTCATTTGTAAAGTAGGGAAGGTCATTTATATTTATAAGAAGCAGTAGCGGTCCTAATATTGATCCCTGCGGTACACCCATAGTTAGAGGCGATCCTGAAGACTTAGCTCCATTTACCGTCATGTAATTGTGTGTTTGTTTGCGTGTGTGGGTGATAGCATTAATGTACAGGTTGATGTAGATTATTTATTTTACATCATTTATTTTTTCTTGTCTTAAATATGAACCATGTGGTGGTCTAAGTTACCCCTTAAAACACAAATTTTAACACCTTATACAGGTTGTTAGGTAAATGGTATATCAAGCCGAAATAGCCTATGTTAACATAATTATGCATATAAATACTATGGTGAAGTAAAAAAATTGATATCATCATTTAAAAAAAACGAATTCTGAGATATCCTGACTTCACCGTATCATTTTTAAGCATATGTTAACATGGGCTAATTTCGACTTGATATACCATTTACCACCTTTTATATACAAACGTCTTAGTAAGCTGAGGATTCCCAAAGGTACGGAACCATCCATGCGCGACCTACTCGCACTTGTTGCGTTTTTAAAATTGGATATGGTCTCACACAATCCATCTTATTAATAATAAGTGAATGCTGGTATACTATTTATTGAGCCCATATCTAAAATCCAGTGACTACGACGCGCCGGTTGTTAACGATCACGATTCGTGTTTACTTTAGAAAATTGGTAAAATTGTAGTAGAATTACTTAAACAATCAGCAGAGTGAATGTCTGATGTGTAAACGCTCGTTAAAATATTTGTAAAATGTTTTGCCGCTTTTTGTTTTTTGTGCTGACGCTAGTTTTTGTCTTTGCTCGTAAGTATTCATTACTTTTAATTTTATAGACGGATAAATAAAATAATAAAGTAAATTAAATAGACTGATGACAATGCCATACATTTTGCGTAATGTGATACTTCAAAAAGATTCGTCGATGTTGATATTATTCTATTTTATAGGACGCTGAGAGATGTTACAAATCTGATTCTGAGACATACATTTCTTCATATTTTTATCTAGGTATGACCAACCACCAGAAAGGTTCAATGGATTTCAATTTCGAAAAGACCTCATAAAAATACAAATTATTAAGATTATTATTAAGCGAGATTTGATATTCAATAGAAAACCGGTTTAATTAGTGGATACTATTAATATTAATAATCGTATAGAAGCATTTTTCTCTAATCCTCGTAGAATGTGAAAAGTATTATTTTCCCTAATTTTTGTTACATAAAGACGCAGCGATTGTCGTAACAGCCACGTTTTATTGCGCGCTTTTATGAACCGTATTTTAATGACATTTTGTGCGATATTCATACTATCAATCTTGGAGTCGCTAATTTAGTTCAATACAGCGCTTTAAGACGTTGAAGAGGAGCAAAAATAAATCAAATTTTCATAACTTATTAGCGGCTGACCAGTCGCATGAAACCGGGTAACAATATATTTTTTATTGTGACTCGTGTTGCTGGGCTTGGGGAATTACTTCTTCTTCATCTATACGGTCAATCCCGGTTGCGTCCAAAGCCATCGCTTTCAGAGTTAAGAGTTAATTGGGGATAACAACAGGGCTTGGGGAATTACTTAACTACTACTAAAATATTTATAAAAAAACACACCTTTCCCTACAAAACGTAACTTGTAGTAAACTAAGTATATGGCAGTAATTTTCTTAAGACAGTAAAGTCTATTTAAATTTTTAAATATTTATATTAAAAACGTTGTTGCATTTGTACTTCTCTGTCACTTCCCAAAAAGAATGTATGTCGTATTAAACACAAAAACAGCAGTTATGGATTAACAGTCAAAAATTATCTTTAGAAATAGTAGCGTTGTTAAACGACCAACAAACGTGATAATACTGGATCAGATGGTGCTGAAACTAACAAAATCTAGCTATAATTTGTTACAATAAAATCTTCAGTGTTCAAAGCCGTCTTGAACCTGTTAGTTGTTAAGAAGATAGAGTGGCTGAATCGTTTTAAGGACGAGAAGAGGGATAAAGATAAACAAGAAGAAGATAAAATGGACAGAAATATCAAAAGTCACACCATAATAGTGTGGTGCGCGGCAAGACGTCCCGGTGACGCCGGCTATCTGTGGGTGCCTATTTAAACTTATGTTAATAAACCTGCCGTACTTCCGACCCAACCCGTCGCCGTCCCGCTCACGCTTTCTGTGTGGAGCTTAAATGATCTCAAGGAGTAATGAATTCCGATTTCTGAAATTAAACATGCTGGCTCGTTCTTTGCCCAAAAGCTTGGTTTAGCCATTCAGCGAGGACACGCTTTTATTTTTAAATAGGTAGTTTTAAGTTTTAGGTTAGTTTATTCTTGCATCAGAATTTTAATTGTTTTTGAATAATAATAATTTATAATTTTTAAAAAAGAAAAGAAATACGAACTAGTTGTTAAGGATTTGTAAGTCTACCAATGTGGTCTTGTTGCAGCTAAGACGCTAGCCTCTATCTCAAGTGACGAAAAACCAAACGACGATGACGCTGTTCCATCAAGCATAGAGGAGTGTGGGCTCGACACAAATGGAGACAAAATTTTTGGAGGGCAGGATACTGAATTGGATGAATTTCCCTGGTTGGCTCTACTGGGATACAGAAGTCGTAAGTTTAGGGACTTGAGGACCTTGACATTTCCGATAGTTAACTTTTTGGAAATAAATGTACAAATTAGGCAATATTGAACGTTTTTAGAAGTTGGATGAGTTAGACCATTTATTTTTAGCTTCTTTATTGTACGTAGCCTTAGTTGTACGGGTCATTCATTGACTTTGGTTTTATTCTTGAAGCATTAAAATGTCACCAATGATTTTTTTTAAAGTAAAGTATGCCTATACAAGGTTATTTGTAAAACACCAACAACCTCCTAGGAGATGATTTTGGTGCTCAAATACAACAACTTTTTCTATGATACCAACATTGATATTGCAAAAAAAACAGTTTTATTAGTTGAAACATGTTATTTAGTATAGTCACGATTTTTCAAAGAGTTTTCTTTATCGTAGATACTGGAAAAGTGTCATACCTATGTGGAGGGTCGCTGATCAACCACCGCTATGTGCTCACGGCAGCTCACTGTATTTCTAGTTTGATAGCAAAAGAAGTTGGACCACTGTAAGTTCTAACCTTAGTACTTTTATTTAGGGTTCCGTATCTCAAAAGGAAAAAATGGAACCCTTATAGGACTTAGTTGTCCGTCTGTCTGTCTGTATATCTGTCAAGACCTCTTATTTTATTTATTTATTTTATTTACATTTCTTAGGATAGCTTACAGCTTATGAATTTACTTCAGTTATAGGAAATTAACAACTAGAAACTAATAACAAGCTACCACTATAGATTGCAAAGAGTGCAACAACAATGTTATTTAGTAAATATTAAATACATACCTTTAAAGGAAAATAAAACACAAAAACAAATAGACTAAAGTGCCATGGTTTCTGGCGCTTACAAAACTGACAAAGGAAGCGGTAGAACAAAACCTGAAAGATTTTTTTTACGTTATATTTCCACACTTGAGATGATTTTTTAACGGGTGCGCTTCAATTGAATTAAAACAAATAAACTAATCTTAAAAGTAATAACGCTCATATAATATAATTTTTACTTAGACTAAATACCCTTGCTATAACTTCACTTCATATTATTTTCATTTGATAAAACATTTACATTTTTAATCACATTTTCTATAAAGCTTTTACGATATAACAATCATTTCACATATTATCACTTAATGCAACTTTTACAAGGAATAATTATCATTTATTATAATAATTAAGATTAAAACCGACTCGCCGTGGTCTTTCGCCATGTTACTAGTCTGCCCCACACTAGAATATAATTTTAAAAGCCGGAGGCCCTTGTTACTCGCCACGCTTGGCAGGCGGGTTGGCGAGCGCAGTTTTTTATAAGATTTCGCACGAAGACGCTGCTGCCCGTCTCGTGCTACAGAAATTAGTCGACTCTTACGACACGCCTCCTGTTGGCGGTGGGGAAGTGTATTCTTTACGACCGACCCCACACGGCACATATCATATCATATAATCTATCATTTTATAATTTATACTATTATATTTTATTTGTATAATATTATAGAGCTGAAGAGCTAATCTCGGAAACTACTCGTCCGATTTGTCCATTCCAGTCCATTTATCGAGGAAGGTTTTAGGCTATATTATATCACGCTACGACTGATAGGAGCGGAGTATCAATTAAAAATGTTGCAAAAACGGATGGTTTATCGTTTCAGATTACAAAACCAACCTTTGTTCAGCAGTGGACCTCCTATGGCTGAAATGATGATGATGATGAGATTTTATGAAACGTTAATTGTATGAAGTGAGTTGTTGTATGAAAAAAGATTATATTAAGTGAAATTATATTATAACATTAATATAACGCTATGTTAATAATATTTATACGGCACATTACACACCCTTTTTTAAATTCCATGGGTGTCGTCAGATAGGTCGTTTAAAAATATACAAAAAAAATAATAGAAAAATGTTGTGCAAACAGAAAAATGTTTAGGGGTCCGTTTGCGTAATATTAGGCTTTAAAGTGTATTTTTTTGTTAGAGTAAAATGTTTCTCCCCCCTTACCCCGTCTCTGCCAGCTGTTTGTTTTGTTTGTGTTAATGTTTGTTTTAAGAAATGTGAAAAAAAAGACAGGAGATAACACGAAGTTAAAAGGAAAACTATCACAGCTAGGTAAGCTTTACAAGTTACCGAGTTAACTTGTCAAATGTATTTTATCGTCATACTCATCATGTCAGCCTATTGCAGTCCACTGCTGGATGTAGCCCTCCCCCAAAGAAGGCCAAAGAGCATGATCCCCGCTTTTTTCATCCAGCTAACTCCAACCATCTTTCTAAGGTCGTCATTAGGTACTTGGAGAAGATTAAAAAATTACTTATATGATGTTGTATAATTATATAAAACAGGTAGCAAATATCGCATATTGTGACGGGAAACTACGGAACCCCATATTAAGCGTGGCCCGACACGCACTTGGCCAGTTTTCCGAAGTCTGAGTTATGTTGAGCGGAGCTGATCAGTGTAGAAATCAACCTATAGGTTCCTATTTTTAACAGCATAGCATAGCTACGCCTCAATAAAGCCTCACTCAAACGCTTTGCGTTTAGGGTCACAGTTCGCCTAGGCGAGTATGACACGGAGAACGAAGTGGACTGCCGCGAAGATGCATGCGCCGACCCTCCTCAGGAGTTCCCCGTTCAAGGAACGTACGCACACCCAGAGTACGACCAAAAATATAGAGTTAACGACATCGGCCTCGTTCGCCTTTCCGGGAGAGCCAAATACACTTGTAAGTTTTTTTCTTGTGTCGCATGTACTGCCAACGATTGGTCAACCTACCCAAAAAGTTAAAGGTCATTGAACCGATTTTCAACTTTTAAGGTCGACATATGGAGATCAATATCAATTGAGAAAATGTTACATTTTGTGGTAGGTTGACGAACTGTCTGTACTTTATAATATGTTCTGTGTGGGTCTCGATTATGTAGGTTTAGGTTTTTGTAATTCTACATAATTACTTTATATTGCCGTCTACGTAGCTTTAGACGTCCTATGACTGAAATGATGATGATGAATGATAAAGGTGATTCAAATTGGCTTTAGTCAAATATATTTTAAATTGACAACCGTCTGATGTAGTGGTTTGCGCTCCAGGCTACAAAGCCTGGTAGTTGCGGGTTCGAATCCCGCAAAGAGCAAATGTTTGTGTGATGAGCACGAGCATTTGTTTAACCTAAGTCATGGATATTTATAAACGTATTTAAGTATATCGTATCGTAACGATAACTAGTCGCCACAGTACAAGCTTTGCTTAGTTTGGGGCTAGATAATAGGTGTGAAGTCATAGTCAAAAGTCTGTAGCAGTAATAGTAATAAATGTTTGATTTACGTCAAAACTAATTATAGGGCACTGACTTGATGTTTTGTATCTTTATGGTGAGCAATAAAGAGTATAATTAAAAATGTCTATATAAAAAATAAAAATAAAAATATTTGCCTAACATAACTTGAATATCCGTTACTTGCCAATAATATCGCCGTGTGTTTAAAGCAAATCAATAGTTAAATAAAAACTTTGTCATTATATATTTTTTTGCTTCTCAGATTTCGTCAAGCCCATCTGTTTGCCGGCCGATAGCACTAGCCTGAAATCCGGCACTAACGTCTTCGTCGCCGGTTGGGGACAAATCTTAACAGGTAATTAATTAATCATCATCATTATTAATCATTATTAATTTGCCTGTATACCAGCTAGGGTTCCAGGATCTTGGATCGCATTATTGAAAACGTTGGATTTATTTAATGAAAAACTAGAATCCTTTATCAAGAAAATTTTCAGCGAGTTTCTCCCACATAAAACAAGTTTGATTATATTTTGCACATAAATAATTATTTGATGATTGTGTACCTACAAAATAGAAATATCAACACCTATTTCCCGTTAACTAATAAAAATTTAAACAGACACGAACCTTAATTAATACCTCGTTTATAATTTAACCTGCAATTCGTTTTTACAGGTCAAAATAGCCCTATTAAACAAAAGCTGCGGTTACCAATCTTTGACAAGAAAGAATGCGTGAGCAAATTCAAAAATAGTGGTGCTAATATTAATAAAAATCACCTGTGTGCTGGAGGAGCCTTACTCGAAGATGCTTGCAATGGGGACTCTGGCAACCCTCTTATGTCGAAAAATGCTAAAGGTTTATGGGAAACAATAGGAATAGTGTCCTTTGGCAACCAGTGTGGTAAAGAAGGCTGGCCCGGAATTTACACATCAGTAACTGACTACAAAGATTGGATCATAAGCACGATGAAGGAAAACAATTTGTGAGGCGATGAAGCAGATAAAAGTGTTTTGGATATATTATATATATATATATATTTTTATTAAAATAATTTTATTAAAATTTTTGGATTTAATTTAAAAAGTATACCTTTAATATTTTCTTTACAATAAATATAGTCATAATAATAGTCATTTATTCAGTATTTATAGGCCCTCTTCCGGGCACTCACACTTACACATCCCAAATATCTGACTCTGGACTATACGATAAAGTGCACACGCTAGCCTAAAATGAACCGTACATTCAATGGTTCCAGCACATTAGGGGTTTTAAGTTATTTGGTCCTAGTATTGAGGGTCGTGATGTCTGTGATTTCTGAACTACAAAAACCGATGTCTTTGAAATATTTGCGAGACAACCTTGAATGTTCCTCCTTTTTTAACAAAAAAAGAATAAATAAAGTGTACGCACAACTATTTACAACTAAAGACACATTTTGAGTTTCATCCCCTCTCCCAAGAGAACCGCGATAAATTTTAGGACAAAAATCTAGTAAAAGAATTGATTTTATAAAAACAACTTTGAACTGTTATAAATAACAACATAAAAACTCCTGCAGGGTTGACCTGTGGTATGACTAAATGTTGAAAAGAGTGAACCCTTTCGTTCATATTACTCTCCTTCCAAACTAAGAGATTCTCAACTTTATTTATACAAAAGCTAAAGAAAGGTATTCCATGCATGCGACCACGTTTCCAAACTCATATAATACAGATAATCATAAGGACTATAAGGCACTAAGGAATAGAAAAGAAGGTTCTTCTGGACGAACTCGCGAATATTCGCTATGTGCAAAGTGGGTCCTTAGCACCAGGTCCCTGTTCAGGGCAGCAGTGGACAAAGTAAAAATTGCCATGATGATCGCTAACTTCCGACAGGGGAAGGCACCCTAAGAAGAAGAAGAAACAAAGTGGGTGGTGGGGGCCCTCAAATACAATCGCAGCACGCTATGTGGCAGAAATGTGAAATAACTCTGGACTGTCAAATTGCTATATATATTTCCATATAATTCCATACTAACGTTTATCAACGGCTGGCGAGCGCAGTTTTTTTATAAGATTTCGCACGAAGATGCTGCTGTCCGTCTCGTGCTACAGGAATTAGTCGCCTCTTGTGACACGTCTGCTGTTTACGGTGGGGAAGTGTATTCTAGCGTAAGTGTAAAGTGTTACTAACGTTATTAAGTATTTTTAAGTAAAAACGTTAAAATTCGCGTTATGGTTCACGTTTAAAGTGTAGAAACAATGGGAAAAACAGTTCGTGCATGTTTTATTCGTTTCCAACATCACGATAGAAATTGTAGTAAAGAAATAATAGGCTAGTTTCCTGAGTCAAATAAGATTATTCTATTTAGTCCGTCAGTTAGATTATCAAAAAATATTGGACCCATATTTTGACTTTTGTCAATCAAACAAAAAATAAAAAAAATTAAACCGACTTCAAAACACTAAAATGCTAAAAATAATCCTAACACTTAAGTACCTAATCAGTTACTTTTGGAGTCGGTGCCAGCCGATGAGAGATTCAATGTTTTTGTTTGCACCGACTCCAAAAGTAACTGATTAGGTACTTAAGTGTTAGGATTATTTTTAGCATTTTAGTGTTTTGAAGTCGGTTTTATTTTTTTTAATAAAATTTACTTATTTCATCTGTTTTTAGTGATAAATCCTAATCTAACTGCTGAACACCGATTTCATCCGCTATTTTCCTACCCTTAGGGGTGATTTTTATTTTTCAAACTTTTATCATGGCATCTTTGAAGTATAAACTATTCAATAAAATAAAAATTATCAAAATCGGCTCATATTTGTCGAAGATAGGTAACAAGAACCACAACCAAAATATTATCTGGGTATATATTTGTTGATTTTCTCAAAAAGTTCTAAATCAATTTCGATAAAAATTATATGGGACCACCTCTAAAGTATGACCTACCAAACAAAAAAAGAATCATTAAAATCGATTCATAATTGGCGGAGTAATCGCGTAACAAATATACAAAAAAAAAAAAAAAAAACATACAGTCGAATTGAGAACCTCCTCCTTTTTTGAAGTCGGTTGAAAAGACGAAGATAAAGCGTATCAAAGCCTTGCTAAAAAGTGTCGTAAGGCGTGACGTTACGCGGAACTTTAACTGGCTATATCTTTATCATTTTTTGTTTGATTGAGAAAAGAAAAAATACGTGTCAATATTTTCTGTGAATCCAACTAACGGACTAATTCGATTTTTTTAGGAAACTAGCCCATTGGATAGCTGCTGTGAAAAGAAAAAAGTTTGTATAGGAAGTTTGTGTCACAAACCTTTGTCTAATGATCACAGCTCTTATTAAGTAGCTTTGTCCGTTGGTTCTAAGCTCTATAACGTTTCTCACACGCTGTTCTAATACAATTTTTTTCCCTTTTTGCACAGTTTGAGGTTAGAAAGTTATATAATAAGTCTAAAAAGTAGAATTTGAAATCTCTTATATAAATTTATAAGATTAAACGAACTTACCTTAAGTGAAGTTCTATCTTAATTATACGAAGCTACTTATCCGAGACAATTTACGAGTAGTAACGATGGTTGTGCCAGCGCTATGTCACAATTTTTAAAGAAAAAAAGAAAAAAGAAAAATGTACTTCCTTGTAGCAACCTGTCAAATGTCATTTCGTTTAAAGACAAGAAGCTTATGAACAACCTATACAGAGATAATACTTATGTATTAGTGGGAGGGACTTTTTTGGGATTGTTGTCTCGGATAAGTAGCTTCGTATAATTAAGATAGAACCTCACTTAAGGTAAGTTCGTTTAATCTTATAATTATACTCTCTACTTATCCGAGACAATTTACGAGTAGCCAGGTTTTTTTTTAAAGCCAGGTTGTGAATAACTTTAGACTGTTTCAAAAAATAAAAAATATTTTGAAAGAAACACAAAACTAACTTTACTAAGCCTATTACAGGTAGTTAAACCAATCAAAATTAAAAGGAAAGAAAAACATAACAATCTCTTAGCTTATGTATCGGAAATAGTATTGCACACAGCAACGCTGAATTCTCTTAGGTCTTGATTAACCGGTCTATTGTAGTGTCTGGCAAAGACAACAGAATTTTGAGACCATCCTGCGGCCTTTCTAATGACATCAATGCTAACACCGGATCTATTGGCAGCAAACGTCGAGGCATATCTGGTGCTATGAGCAGAGAAGACTGTTACATCGATTCCGGCTTCCTTTAAAGTGAGCTTAATCCATCGGCTTATTGTCTGGGTCGATGCATTTTTGTATGGCTTTTTGAATGTAAGTATTAATTTATCTATATTATTCCTTATTATCCTGGTCTTCTCTATATAAGATTTGATGGTATCAACAGGACAAATTTCTTTTCTTTGGGTAAATGTTTTTAGATGAAACATTGGTTGCACACTACCTCTTCTTGAGGTTTTTATTATATCTGGTATGTATATTTCTACACCACTGGTAGAAAATTTTATGTTTGATATTTTTATCATAGATAACGTTTGCACCCGATGACCAGTCGTTAAGGCAAGTAATGTTACCAATTTTTTGGTTAAACCTTCCAGTGGCACTTCTTCGACAGGGTAATGTAGCAACCCAGCTAGATGGTTTAGTACTATTCCTGGATCCCAAGTTGTATCATATTTTGGCATTGGTGGTCTCGATCTAAATATACCTCGTATGAATCTCTTGATTCTGTCATCTGATCCAATTTTTGGCCCCATCAATAGGGATAGTGCTGACCGAGTAGTGTTAATGGCTCCATATGATGCTCCATTTTCGTAGCATCTAGTCAAAAAATTTAATACATAAGGGACAGATGCTCCATATGTGTCTATGCAATGCTCTTGGCAAAACTGCCACCATAATTTCAGAGGTGAATCATATTGTTTGATTGTATTAATTGATAGAGAGTTTAACATTATATGGAGTGCTGAACGTGGTGTCCCTCTCCTTATGAATGCTTGGCTGACAGCAATCCTGCAGCCAGGGTAAGCTGTCGGTGTAGAGGATGGTAATCTCTGAAAGGGGATGATAATAGACTTTTGTTAGGTTCAAATATGATGAGATCCCTAATGGACAAGGATTTTACCAATGGAAACCACGGCTGTGATGGCCAATAAGGAAATACTAAAATACCAGTAGCTTTCTCTCTTTGAATTTTGTGTAAACATTTTAATAACAATGAGAAAGGTGGAAATGCATAAAAAAAAGAATCATTCCAATTTAATGTAAAAGCATCAACAGTGAATGCTTCTGGGTCACGTTTCCAAGAAACAAATTTTGCACATTTTTTATTTGTTCCAGAGGCAAAGAGATCTATTTCTGGATTACCAAAACATTTAGTTATTTGGTTAAAGGCTTTTGAAGAAAGCTCCCATTCAATATTAATTTTTCTTGATTCTTTATCAGCCTCGAAATTATCTTTTGTATTTATATACGAAGCAAATATCCAAATATTTCTACTTTCACACCATTGCCATATATCTCTTGTGATTTCATTAAGATGAGGGTCTTGTATTCTCCCCATTTTATTTATATACGCCACTGCTGTGGTGTTGTCGATTCGCATTAATATTTCACAATTATATATGTCTTTTGTAAAACATTGTAAGCCTAAAAAGGCCGCTTTTAATTCTAGGTAATTAATATGGTGTTCTTGTTCTAAAACGGACCATGACCCAGAGGCTTTCTCATGATTGCAGACAGCTCCCCAGCCTGTGCTGGAAGCATCTGTGTGTATTTCTAAGAGAAAATTATATTGTTTAATCAGATTACTATTTTGTATATAATTTTTCCACCAAACTAGTTCTGTCTTGATTTCATGAGAGATAGGCATAAAAGCATCATAGTTTGCATGTGATTTTAGTAATTCTAAGTACTTTTGTCTTTCTAGTACTTTAGTATACACCCATCCATATGGGAGAGCTGGACAAATTGAGTTGAGTGTTCCTATCAATTGGGAAAATTCTCTAATTAAGCAACGGGTTTTTTGCCTAAATCATTTAATTTTGTCTATTATAGCTATTTGTTTTTCATGTGGAACTGACAGAGAAAGGTTTGTTGAATTCAAAATAAAGCCTAAATATTTACATATTGGGTTAGGTTTAAGAACACTGTTCTCATAATTAATGATGAACCCCAAACTCTCTAAGAGCTTGCACGCTACCTCAATATTGTGTTTACACTTAATTTCACATTTATTAAAATACAAACTGTCATCCAAATATGAGGTTAATATGATATCATGATTTCTTAGATATGTATTGACTGGTTTTAGTAGTTTTGTGAAAACAAATGGGGCTGTGCAAAGCCCATACGGTAGGGCGTTAAACTGATATAAAATTCCATCAAAATTAAATCTTAAGAATTTTTCACTATTATCAGATATAGGAACCGAAAAGTATGCTTCTTTTAGATCTATAGAGGCCATGTAGCAGTTTTTTGACATTAGTTTACATGCAGTTCTGATATCCTCTAATTTAAAATGTTCTGGGTCAATATATTGATTTAATTTTTTTAAATTTAAAATAAATCTAAAAGAACCATTAGGTTTAGGTACCAGAAATATGGGGGAAGTAAATTGGTCTGCACTGTATATACATTCGGAAATTGCACCTAGATGTTTAAGCTTTTCTATCTCAGAAGCAATAATTGCCTTCTGTGTTTTCAGCCAATGCTGAGGTTTCGAGATATAAGGTGGTGGAGTCTTAATAAATGGAATTTCGTATCCTTGGATCCATTGTAACACTACTGGATCATTTGTTATCTTATGCCAATTATTTATAAAGTGCTGAAGTCTACCTGCATGTACCTGATTTACTATCGGTAGTGTCTCGACTTGGATCTGGCTGGTGGGTGTTTCTGTTCTGTCTGTCGAGGACGATCGAAGCGAGTCTGTCTCTTGTGCTGTTGAAGAGGGTGCTGCTGAAGGCGCTGCCCACCGCTGTCTTGGTGATATTGTTGGTGCTGGTTTTGCGGTGGGCCCCTTGTGTTTAACTGCTGTTTGTTTGTTGGTGACTGCTTATTCTTCTTAGTGATGTCTGTAATTTGAGTACCAGTTCCTTGAATGGTTTGTGCAGTTTTTATTTTGTCAGCACAATCTGCACCAAACAAAAAGGCATCAGGTTTAGATGTTTTCACAGCCTCCTTAATTGTCTTATTCGCTCCTGATAGGGCGAAGAATTTTCTAGATGAAGAGTCTTGATGGTGGATATCTGCTGCAATTTTGGCTGCATCATTTATTCCTTCGATGAGCCTTTTGCTATTTATATTGCCTTGTAAGATGTTAGTAAGGGACCGGCCCAAGCAAGTCATTAGTTTTCCGGTCAAATTCTGTCTATAGATTATCCTTTTATCTCTCTTAGTGGTATTTTCAGAAAGAATGACCCTTATCTCTGGGTTCATTATGGGAACAACATCCTTGGGGAAATTTGAGGGAGTAGGATACTTGCTGATAATGTTGGTCCGAGCTTCCTTTCCCAACCCTTCTGACATAATTTTAGACCATCGGAGGGCTAATTCAGGTGTGATTGGCTCACCAATCTCCTCTTTCTCTTCTCCCTCTTTTCCCAGTGCCAATTAAAACTCCTCGGGTATATGTTCGTCTTCTGAAAATATAAATACATTTCTTTAGAATAAAAGGATTAAAGTGGCCATCCTCCCTGTGAATGTGATAGCACATCGATTAAACTAATATCATTCATGATATAAAGTCAAACATATAAGAGCATTGTCTACCCGCCAGGTGATACACTTGCTCCAGTTAAATGGGTAAAACCTGACTATCTACAAGTGATCGTCTTTGTTCCATTTTGGCAGTATTTATATAATGTCAATCTGCATGAGATAGTGCTTATTCTTAAAGTTGTAAGCAGATTTGTGATTCTTTCTTACATCTATGACCTATGCGTTAGAAGTTCTGCACAGTATAGAATTTTGAGGAGTTTAGAATACACCCATCTGGTTGGATAGTAGTGTCGACTTCCTTATCAAGGATTGATGAGAGTTCCTCAATGTTTATTGTCTGAGTTGTCGAGGGTGGAGCTGTCTCCTGTAGTTGTGGACACGAGGTAGTTTCTTCATCACTGCTATCCTGAGAGTCTTGAGAAAGTTCCTTTAGCCTGGTTTCCATTTTTCTTATCTTCCTTTTATAATAGTTCACGTCCTTCTTCCTTTTCCCCATTTCTTGTTCTTTCTTGAGTATGTTGTAAGGTGAAAAGAAAGCACTCGCAAATTCATGACTTCTTCGAAGGACGTCTCGGCATCAAAGAAAGAAGTTTCGAGCAAATGACAAAAACCGTTACGAAAAAAGATTTTTTTTTCTGTTATGTTTGTCAACATCCGGAAAAGATAAGACAGAGAAGAGAGAGAAAAAAAAAAGAATACATCCCATGATTTAGTAATCCAGATTTTTGTAGAATTGGAACATCCGGAAGCGGATGTGTTTTTATTATCTATTTGTAAAAACAAAATATGATTTATGGTGCGAATAGGTTATAATAGGTTATTATTGGCAATCGAAATCCGTATAATTCTCCTAAGAATAACAGTGTTTTCACATACCTGTATCTTAGAAGATAACTCCATAAATGTTTTGTTTAGAAAACAAACCTTGACCTTGGTAGTGTTAGCGTCTCTTGTTGATTTTTCGCCAAAATCACTATTAATCCTTTTGAAAACACTATTCACATTTTACCACTCATGTAATTTATAATTACCGTGATTTTAACCATACTTTTTGCAAGGAAGGAGGAATTGCAAGGAATACGTGACCGCGCTTGCACAAAAAACGTAATGACATTTGACAGGTTGCTACAAGGAAGTACATTTTTCTTTTTTTTAGTTTTCTTTAAAAATTGTGACATAGCGCTGGCACAACCATCGTTACTACTTGTAAATTGTCTCGGATAAGTAGAGAGTATAAATCATGTTATAATAACATTTATATTTTAGTTCAAGTAGGAAAATCACTTATTATAACATGCACAAATTTTTTAGATAATTTTATCTAATTTCGAAGAAAAACAATCCGAAAATCATTCTCAAACCATCCAGTTGCCATAATTTGAGAGATCTTAAGTCGACAACAATTGTAGTTATTAGGGGCGCTGTCATCGCGCATACAGCTAATAAGGTCTAATTTATTAGTTAAATATTTTAGGGGTTGATTTTACTGCTAAAATGCAACAATTATTTCAATGGGATCAACATCCACCATCACCATCACCACATACTCTTGTTGAATTACCTGTACATGAATTTAAAATTCACATTTAAAAAATTCCTATGAAAAAAGGATATTATAAAATAGACGATTATTTAAACGACAAGAGTGCATGGACTTAACCTGCTTAGCTCACACTTACTACATGTCTTGTAACTGTATTTCCTGTAAAATAAGGCTGACAAAGGTGACTGAGTTTGTTGCGCCGTTTCTTCTCATCACCAGTCAATGTGTAGTCCCGAAGCGGTGGTAGGACTAAGCTATATTTTGGGACGTAGGTGAAGCCGCCAGCTTTCACTCTGTCACCCGACCAACGAGTTCCAAAATCTACTACCTCTCCCGGGGTGATAGGTATACGTAAAGCATTTTTCTTAATTTTTTTTTTAAATAAATAAATATTGAAAAACGTCACATACATTGCTCTGATCCTAAGGAAAGTAGCCAAAGCACTTGTGTTATAGAATCAACAACAACGACGGTACCACATCACCCAGACCCGAGACACTAGAAAAGTTGGTTTTCCTCGTTGGCCTGACCGGGAATCAAACCCGGGACCTAAAAGATAGCAACGCCAAGTCCAGCGTGCTGCCTCTCGGCTACGGACGTCGTCTTATACTAGTTTGGCCTTTGTCTTATGCTATGATAATATTTTTGGGGTAAAATTATCTCAGAAGGCCTACTACAAAAATATGTATTGTTCGTGCAGACTATTATCTACTTGTGTTAAACTTTTGACAATTCATAAACAATTAAAAATAGTCGTGTTTTTTACTTGGCTAGTTGTTGTTCATATTTCGGCAAAAGTTTGACACAAGTAAGTAATTGGTTTTTAAATTTATAAGGTTTACACGTCGGAACGAACGAATCATTTTAGTATGAGGTTAGTTTCGGCCTTTTGTTTGTGAAAAAGAAGATACAAAAACAAATACATAAATATTTTTAATTTTAAGAACAATTCAAAATTGCAATTAATTCATGTGTGGGAATGACTTTGACCAGGCCACCTGATAAAAACCTTGAATACTAACTATAAAGGCAGGTTATGGTGTATAAGAATACTATGGTACCTATCTCTCTCTAAATTATCTGGTAATTGTCTGTTCCTTTTATTAATAATTTTTTCGCGCCTCAAACCTGTCCAAACCTAAACCGAGTAACTCGGCCGAGTCTTCAGTTCGGCGAAAATAAAACTCAGTAACTCAGTAAAACTTGTAAGTTGCACATCTCTCGTATGCAGTAAAATTTTACCTATGTACATCATGATAATTGAAGTAAATAAACATAACATATTGAAGTCGGTATCTAACCGAATCGGTCGATAACAGTTCTTAAGGTTCTGCATGAACGAAACCATTGATACGAGGTTGGTAGATCGAGTTCCTAATTTTCACTTTTATCAGTTTTTTTTTGCAAAATGATACGGAATGCATCTTTTTTCGCATTTTTTTAAAAGTGAAAAACCCCTTATAATCTTACCATTTCTTAAAATAATTCCGAGGAAAATCTAATTTAAATTAGCGTTGATTTATCGACTAATCGGACTAGATCGCGGGCATCAGCTAGTATTTTAGTAAACATTTAGAAATTGCGTTAATATTTTAATTCAATAATTACTATTATCAGATGAAGTAAAAAACTCGTGTCTTGTTATTTCCTTGTAAATAGTGAATTCTCTATAAAATTATGACAATAAATAAAAATCTTAACCTTAAAACACGAGAATACCGTGAGTATTCATAGTGCATTAATATTCAAGTCTATTGAGTAGTGTCTGTAAAACAAGTTGGTTTTTGTTTGTTTGTACTTGGTAAAAGATATTTTAAAAAATGAGCAAGGTTTGTCAAGTTATTAATTCTCATTACTAATGAAGGTCCTATAAAAATAAATTATTAAATCGGACGATATAATAAAGTAACAAAATACAAAAATAGAAAGATCTTGGTAAATTATTAAGTCAGATTTATTCGGTACGAGCAGATAGTAACAACAGGCAAAGAGAATAGAACACAGACTGGACATAGAGTAAAAATATCTATATCTCTGAGTTGCCTGTTATCCTAAGTGACAGAAGGCAAAAAGTTGCGATGCGATACTTTTTGATCGTCGCAACGCGTGCCGTTGCCGTTACCGCGTTTGTCGCATCATTCGCGTGACACTTACCCAATATAGACCGGATAATCTTTAAAAAAATGACTCTGCACGCAAGTGGTAGGACATTGCTTTAGCGTGACGCAGACGCCGCATGGTTACGTTATAGTTTTCTCAGTTACGTATGTTATAATAACGTAGCGCATGCGTCTCTTTGTCGCGACCTCTGCGCTTCGCATATTGCATTCGACAAAAACCTAGGCGTAGCTAAAGATACGCTAGTCTGACAAGGCTGTAATACTTTCGCTAGATATCCGTTATCGTAAAAAAAAATCAACAACAACTACAACATTAACGGTCTTGTTGCTGGTGCTAGAAAATTAATTTACATCTTTAGAAATCTTAGATCGATTCTTGACCAAAACACGCTCAAAATTGTCTATTTCACACTAGCTCAGTCAACACTTTTTTTTTTGATAGGACCTATGCTGTCGGCACAAGTGCTACAGCTTCACCGGGCAGATTTGGCGGGTACAGAAGGTAATCAGCCTAGAGAACGGCCGACAAGCGGGTATTTCGTCCGCGTCCGGGCCCCGTACTAGCGGGCGCGATCGGACCATGCTGAGTGCTGAGGGCACCCGGCCAGGAGGTGAACCCGACTAGTGGTTGCACCGTCATGATCCTTGCTGTGCTACAAACTAGTCTGTGAGCGCAGGCCAGACCATACAGGCTCCAATCTAGTGGGCCCGATCGAGGGGGAAGGACTAGGCCTAGTGGCCTCAAGGGCGCCTCTGTAGGCTCGGACCTCGGCTTGGGCCGTCTTCCGAGGGGCGGACAGGTAGTCTACACTATCGTACTGTATTTCAGTATGGGGCAGTTCCGGGAAAACCCTTTTTTTGAAACTCGAAAGAGCTCAAAGAGCAATACTTATGGTCATGTTATCAAAACCCATCCTGTTCCCTACTTGTGAGCTTTATAGCTTTGCGGACATTTTGACTGTCAGAAAAATTTATATCCTACAGGTTGCTCTTTGTAAACACGCTTCTATTTCTGGTGTTTCTGCACGGACTTCTAAACGGGTCGCTGGGGTGTGAGGCGTTTGTAGAAGGCATCTCGATTGGTGTTCCCTCTGACGTGCCTCGTAAGCCACTTAAGAAAACATTTGCACTTCCTCAAAGCAGAACAAAAGTAGGAAGACATGCCCCTTTGGTCAGATGCTGCGCCCAGTATAACTCACTAATGAAAAGGGACGTGAATGGAATCCTGGATGTTTTTCGCAACAAGTTGCCTAAATTTAAAGCAAATCTTCGCAAATTGCTGAGCGATGAAGACTGAGATGGTATAGGAGTTTGAAACCAATAATGCTATTATTATTATTTTAATAAACGTGCTACCTTACTGTAACTTCTTTATAAATTCCTAACAAGTACTGTTTGTTATAAATGCTGTGTACGCCTGTAAGAGGTATATATATAAGAAGCTTATGTTATAGTAGTTTTAGTTTTTAAATGTTTTTATATATGTACTGTTGGTGTACCTTTCCAATAAAATAAAATAAAATAAAATAAACACGCTTGGATTCAATATACGAGCAGTGATTCCAATAAGCCAAAGAGACGCAGAACAGACAAAATATGTGTACCTAACTACAGGCTTACTTGCTGTGTGTAAGCAGCAGTTTTATTATATTTCACCTACTCTGTACAATAAAATAAATAAAATAATAAACATTTTCCACTTAACCTCGCGCGAATGTAAATCTCTAATAACTGTATGGCTTAAGAACTCGACATACTCTGAAATGGAAGAATTTCTTGGAGGTTGCCTGTGAAATATTTTTATATTTTAAATACACACACAACTCACAAATACACACACACACACACACACACACACACACACACACACACATACTCTCATACATTTTTTCTCTCTCTCTCTTTAATGCTTGTGTTAGTTAGTATAAGATAATTTGGTAACTTTAGTTCTTGCTGTAAAATTGTATAATTCTGTAATGTTTTGTAACTTCTGTCATTGTATTAAGAATAATTGTTCATAGTTCCTTAACCCTTCCCTTCCTTGCTTGGGCCAAACCCGTGCCACCATATTTGTCATACACCGGAAGTGTACACTTCCGGTTTTTTTAATTAAAATTTATGGAGTTTTTGCTATGGTGGCACTTAAAACAGCATATATTTTTATATTTGTCAAGATTTCTTCTATTCTATGGCTAATTTAAAAAAACGGATTTATTTATTTAAAATATACAGAAAAATTTTGAACACGCAAAGCCAGGATCGACGACATTATCACAATTTTACTAAAGTTCTAGCGAACCATACGTTTCAAACTCTTCATAATGTTTAGAAATTAAGTTAGTTCAAACATATCCATTGTTTGATAGTGAAATCTAAACAATCATCCACTTATATCACAAACACAACGATCTCAACGACGGCCGACTGATAAGTCATCACGGCGCCTTTGTTTACGAATGCTCGAAACCTGATGCCTGACGCGTTCTTTGTTCAAATTTTAGTGTGGTAAGTCTGTCTCAATCTTCCTTCTAACTAATTTAACGCAGCAAACAAAGATAGGTATTGAAACCGGCTGGTGCAACCCCATTGAAAAAACACTTAAATGCATTTTAAGTGCAAGCGGGTACGTGGCGCTTATACGTTTGTAAAAATACCCGCAGCGGGTGTCTCGGCCCGGGAAGGGTTAATTGAGGTGGGCGTTAATGACGGCGACAAAGTTTTCAAATCTATATGCGGACATTACCGAACACTGAATTTCTGCAATTAAGTTAATTTCCAAATAATTAAATTTGAAAAATGAATTTGAACAAAACGTGGGGGCACGGCAGTACCACCGCCAAGTCAAGAAAAAAGGCCATACCATCCTTTTCTCAAAGCAGTATAGGCTTTAAAAAAAAAACAAGTCTGCAACTTATTTATTCTACCGTAAAAAGTTGTGAATGTAATACCTAGCCGGTTAATTTATTCAGTCCCTACATATAGTGTCTTCTGTCTTAAGTTATTACGTAATGAGCTAATCTAACAAATTATTTTAAATTATTATTATTAAAAATCTTGTATGTTTTAAATAAATAGATTTACTTGGCAATCGCGCTAAACAATCTAATTTATTATAATATGTATTATTTGTGAGATACATTGTGTTTTCATGCGATGGCCTAGACCTAGGTCGTCTACATACGAGTAGTAAGATATAATTTCTTTTTAGTTTTGTGTATTTCCTCCGGGACATTTTCTTATGGTGTCATAATAAAAAATGCTCGTTTTAGGTACGACTTACGATTCGCACATATCACATGACGTAGAGCTGTGTGTATTTTGCCCACTATCCTCACAGGAAATAGGCACTTCTCAAAAGCCACAGATATGGCAATAGACGTATGTTGAATTCAACAACTGACTGTAGAGCTAACATCGAAATCGCAAAACCAATTTACTTCCCACCCAATACAAAATAGACGATAGACCTACAGGTTTTATTGGAACTTGGAAGTGGACAATAGATGTAGGCATTTCAAGTAATTCAAGTAAGTTTACCTTAGGTATAGGACAAGAGGTGTATCCTCTTGTCCTATACCTAAGGTAAATTCATCATTTAGAACCAGCAGCTTTACGCCTATGTATATCATCGCTTTGTTTTCCTTTCAGCTATATCGATTCCTGTCTTCGTTCTCTATTCAGTGACAGAGTGACGAATCTATTAGGTTCCTGTTAAATTGAAATGAAAGTCATATCGTGAAAACTTTCTTCTTCGATTCTTAAATAAACTTAACAAGCAAAACAAATATTTAAAACATTATGTACGCTTTACTTCATAAAACTCTCGCTTCATCTCGAGTCATCCTGGTCATCATCATCATCATTGGACAACGTTACAGCGAGCGGCACTGGGCTGTTTGCATCCAGCGGCTTCCTACAACCTTCATTACCTAATCGATCTGACCACTTGCCTGCCCACGCAGTGTCTTCCAACTTTACATGTACACATTTTAAAACCATAATTTGGTTAGTTTTAACGAGTCCAATACGATACCACTGATGATTAGGGACTGATGATTTAATTAGTAGGAGGTGAATGGTGGAACTCTTGAATGTTTATAAGTAAAGTAAGATTGAGTTAGTTTGTTACGTTTTGACGAGTCCATATACCACACTATGATAAAAGTCCAATAAAATAGAGACAGATTCAATTGCTATTAATAAATCCATAGAATTTGGTTCTTCGGAGTATTCTGACAAGTCCAATACTGTTGTAGCGACATCTATCTCGCCACATACGAACTAAACTGACGTATCCTACATCGCGATATTAAAGTTATCGGAGCGATTGAACCATATATACAAGAACCCGACAAACAACCGTCGGGCAGTAGCCCACCAGACTCAACACCCGTCTGGTCGGAGGATCCTCCCTTTTCAATGGGGGATGAGGAACTTAACACCCTGTTCCTCAGCCTCCTTACACCACCCCCCAAACTGGTGACCCCGAGCATGAACGTCAGCGCAGCCTTCCCAAAGCTACGTCATCGTGACGTCATCGTCACTGCCTCAAGCTTACGAGCAGCGAGTCCTACAGCCAGCCAGCATCCACGGCTACTTCGGGTATCCTGACCACCAGCATGCAGCGGACGCGCATTCCTGGTCATCACCCACAGCCTTCTCAGCGACCTTGGCACAGCACACTGCACTTCGGCCGGTCAGCAGCCAGCCACTACGCAGCACTGCACCACCCCGACTCACTGGGGCATCACCGCAGACAGTTCCGACTCACCGTAAACTATGCGGCATCTGTTCCTCTCACCCCCCCAAACTGTTATGAAATTAAAAAATACCAACTAAGAAATAACAACTAACAACCTTCAAGTCCCTAAAATATTATATAGGTATTTAGGAGTAATTTAACCAGTCTGTCTGTACATTTTATAAGAGTCAAACTTAACTTAAAAATATCAGTAACTCAAACAAAAAATATGCTGAGACTAAGAAGATATTAGGAAATTTGTACTTTCCTATAAATTGCTTCACCATGTTACGTAATTCAATGCAAAAAGATGCAATAAAATAAAAATATTAAATAAAATCCACGATGCACAGTAAGTAGTGACTCATCATTGACTTATAGCCGACAAAATTCTCAAAATGTCACATCAGAGGTTATATATTATACAGGAGGGCTGAGCCACGACTGGTATTCATAAAGACATACGAATTATACGACCTAAAAGCGCACACTCAAGAACCTAATATTATTGAATACATAAAATCATTCACAAAATTTTTCAAAAAGGTCTGTTTTAGTAGCTAAAGCCAACGGGCTAGTTTCCTAAAAAATCAAATTAATTAGTCCGTCAGTTGGATTAACAGAAAATATTGGACAGGTATTTTTTCTTTTCTCAATCAAACAAAAAATGGTAAAGATATAGCCCGTTAAAGTTCCGCGTAACGTCACGCCTTGCGACACTTTTTAGCAAGGCGTGACGTCACGTGCTCACTTTGATGCGCTTTATCTTCGTCATTTTTTGTTTGATTGACCAAAGACAAAATATGGGTCCAATATTTTTTGATAATCTATCTGACGGACTAAATAGAATAATCTTTTTTTGACCCAACTAGCCTATTATATTCGTGATGTTATTGTTAGCTCCAAAAATAAAATAAAAGCTAACTGGATCATTATTAATAGAGAAACAAGCAAAAACAGACAATCGGATCGTACAATTAGCCTTAATGTTAGTAATAAAATTATTAAATTAGACAGTGAAGTAGCAATCGCGTTTAATGATTTCTCTTCTAATATACTAATAAAATTGCTGTGCTGTGTCGCAACATTGCACAACCAATAAATTAAATTTTTCACCAGGTCTTGCCAAAACTTTTTTTAAATTAAATGAGGATGAATGCAATTCTTCTCTAAAGTTTCGATTTCATAATCCTGATGTTATTGTTAAAACTTTTAGAAAGTTGAATATGAAAAAAACAAAGGATTTTTGGGACATGCGATTAATTAACCATATAATCGATAGTATAGCAACTCATCTTGCTAGTATATTTAATCGGTGTATTCATGAAGGTATGTTTCCTAATTTAATGAAATTCAGCAAAATTATACCATCATTTAAACCCGGAGATAATAGTGTTCCCTCCAACTTTAGAACTATATCAATACTACCAGCTTTTAGTAAAATATTTAAAAAGATAGTCTTCAATCGACTCTTATCACATTTTAGAACTAACAAACTGTTGCATGAGAAGCAGTTTGGTTTCACCAAAGGTAGAAACACAACTGATGCGGGAGTTACACTCTTTAAGCATATCATCGATGCTTTTGAAAGAAAGCAAGATGGATTAAGGGATTTTTGGGATTTGTCTAAGGCTTTCGATTGTGTAGATTACAAGACATTATTAATGAAATTACGGCATTATAGTGTCTCAAATGATTCAGGAAAATTGTTAGAGTCATACCTCACGGATAGAATGAAAAAAGTTAATGTCAATGGAACTGACTCTTCTCGAGCTCCATTACATGGGTGTGCCCCAAGGCTCTATATTGGGACCTCTATTATTTTACTTCTATAGAAACGACCTTCCTTATTTTACTAAAGACCTTTGTGAGATAGTATTGTTTGCAGATGATACATCATTTATTTTTAAAACTGACAGAGGTGAAGATGTCTTTGACGATGTAAATAATGCTCTGTCTCTAGTAGTACGCTGGGTTACAGCTAATAACCTGTTACTAAATCTATATCTTTAACCTATATAGGAAAATTGAAAATACACCGTGTAGTTTTAACTGTTTTAAAGACGTTTACAGTATATTCGCCCCATGAAAATGAACAACTTTTTCTATCGGACCAACATTAAAATTCCAAAAAAAGCGCTTTCAACAAAATCGCCGATCAGCTGACGTCAGTTTGTATGGTGAAGTTTTTTTGTGATTTCGATTTAAGTCTCATAGAAAAAGTTGGATAAGTTCATGAGAAAAATATCTTGTTAACGTTTTTTAAAACTGCAACTTATAGTTTGTGAATTAGTGACCTTTTTAGAGTAGACTATACAAATGAATTGATTATTAATTTTAGAAGGTAATCGTAGAAAAAAACGACTTAAAAACTTAAATGCTAAGTCTTATATTTACATAATCAGTTATTCTTGAAACTGGTAATTGTGTGTGTGGCAAGTTATGGTTCCGAAACACTATGGCCGCCGCGCCAATGACGCGATCCACCAATATATAATAATGTTTAGAGCTTTTGTGATCTTATTTTAAGAGGCCGTGCACGAAATTTCAGTGCAGTTCTATGCTTGTGTGCGTCTATGATGCCGGATGAAGCGTCAACAATGTTGATCCTTTACAAGATAATATTGATAATTTAATAGGTAGTGGACGTCCTACCTAGTTCTGAAAAACGACCGGTTTTACGCGCATGATTTTATAGTTCATTTTGACTTAGGTTTACAAATACATTTTTTGTTTTTATCATAAAATAAAAATTATATTATTTTAAAAGTATCATCATCATTATTATCATTTCAGCCATAGAACGTCCACTGCTGAACATAGGCCTCCCCCAGTGACTTCCAGATTGGCCGGTTGGAAGCGGCCCGCATCCAGTAGTATACCTAAAGATTATTGTATAGTATTTAAATCTTAAAATAATTGTTCATAACGGCAAAAAAAAATTTGGATGGAAATTTCTGAAAGATTATGTTATTTCAGCATTTTTCTTCTGCTATATTTTGTAAGAAAGTAAAAAAAAGTATTAAACACATGTGCAAATAGACCATATCTTCAATTAAATGTTAAAATCGAATCGTCAGGATAACTTGTAGTCTCTTGTAAATCCATGTTCAAATGTAACTCGAACGTAATATTTTTTAAATAATGGTAGTAACAATTTTTAGGACGGCCTCTTAACGATAAATCGTTAATTTTATAATTACTTTTTTATTTTCTGATGGTCTAACAAAACAAATAACACATCGTGCAAGATTACTAAGGCATAAATAAAATAAAAATGTGGACGTGTAAAAATGCTTATAGGCCTGAACCTATTTTCTGAAACCAATTGGTTTTTTTCCGTCAGGCTAGGCTCTAATAATACTATAATTATTATTCGTACCAATCATTTAGGAATTTACGTGAAAAGTTGTATTTTTTGTAGATTTTTAAAGATTGACATTTTTTATTTCCACTTTGCCACTTCGTATCCTTCCATTACCATTTTAGTTGCTCAATTGTTTTCATCATCATCATCATCGTTATTTTCAGCCATAGGACGTCCACTGCTGAACATAGCCCCCGCCCCCTCCCCCCCTCCCATTGTCTTCCAGATTAGCCGGTTGGCCTGCATCCAATTTCATTCATATAGATAATAGCTTTTTCCCGCGGCTTCGCTCGCGTTAGATTTGTAATAATAAAAACTACAAAACTTCTTTATAGACAATATTCTTTACTACTGGTGCCAAAACCACTAAACTACTGGGCGAGCTTACACATGAGCAATCTGATCGTGATGTCCTTGAGACTTGTTTGTAGCCTGGTTCCATTGCATTATTTAGGGGGTTCTAAATTTCGCAACAACATAACAGGGGTGCCCACGCGTAGAATATGCCTATGGTGAGGCAAACCCGGAGGTTTCAGCGAATCCAGAAATTCTACAGGGTAATTAGGATAACCAGCAGTTTGGGCTGTGCGATGATACATCAGTCAATCACTTTTGCCTTATACATACATAGATAGAAGATAGATAAATAGTTTACTATCCACTTCAATATTTTAGGATAACGCGGGTCTCATTTTATACATCAAATGCAAAAATAGAACCCTTGTAGGATAACGTGTGGCTGTCTGTCAGTCCGTCTTTCACAACCGATTAGCTCCGAAACTACTGGACCGATTGAATAGCAATTTGGCACAAATTATTTCATGTTCATAACATTTAATTTTAAAATCGATGCCATTTTCGTAATTAACGTCCCAAAAAACAAAAAAATCGACACCCATATTGATATTTAGACTTTCCAACCCCTTGCATCCCAACAGGGGCGATGGTATTTCACGTTCGCAACGTTGAATTATAAAATCGTTGTAGTTTTCGTAATCAGCGACCCGATAAGCCATAGAAATAATATCCATGTTGATTTTCAGACTTTGTCACCCTCCTTCCCCTTTTTAGGGGTTGACTTTTCAAAAAATCTGAAACACATGTTTACTGATTTATCGTAAGGAATACCTACTCCAGTGAAGTTTCGAATAAAATAATCCGACTAATCTTGTTTCCCCATACAAACTTAGGACCCCCATTTCACCCCTTTAGGGGGTGAATTTACGGCAGCCACGAACATGCTGCGGCGCGGTCTGAATGACCACCGTGTGCGTTGCAGTATACGATTTTCGTTGGTCTATTGTTCGCGGCGAAATTGTCCTGCCCACCCTGTCCCGTCGTGTGCGCAGCGCCTTAATATCTCGAAAACGGTGCGTCCTAGGTCAAAATAAACAAAATTTTGGCCCCCGTAGACCCCAGGCGACGTGTCTGGAACTCTTCAACAGCATTTAAACTAAACTAAAACAGACCTTCATTAAGGGTTGAAATCGAGTAAGTAGCATTAGAGATCAGCGTTCCCGCGTAATTCTTGTGTCCCATGGGAATTCCGGAAATCGAGATACTTTATGTCACTTCCACAACTGAAAAGAATCTCATATGATGAAATACATCGGCTTAGGCTGTAGATAGAGCGTGCCAAAGAATTATAAACACACATACGTACGCTTGAAAAACTTAACCTTCCTTCGGCAGTCGAGTGAAAATAACAATGTGTGTTGAGTTAGTTTGCAACCATAAGCCGAGATAATATTTTTGGTGATTATTAATTTTAGTTTACTATAAACATAAATAAGTTAAGTTAGTAAAAAACTCTAAAAATTAAGGACTTTCAAAACACAACTTAATCTCCTTTTTCACCCCTTCGTTTAATAATCAAGAACGCAGTAATACATAAATGTATTTTTAATCGTCACCATATTTGAAGATTCTTACTTCGAAACTGATATGTTTTCATCCCCTATTTTACCCTCTTAGGGCTATAATTTCCAAAAACCTGTCCCTAATGGGTGTCTATACTGTAGAGGGTAAGGCTGTGTGTTGATATATCAACAGGTAGTTAGTGTACCATTTTATTTAAATAGATAACTGAAGTACAAAGAATTATCACCCTTTTCGCCTACTTAAGGGTTGAATTCAAGAATTTTCATGTCCACAACATTAAATTTCAAAATCGATGTCATTTTAGTAATTATCATCCCAAAAGACCATAAAAACGAAACCCATATTGATATTTAGATATTTCAACCCCATTGCACCGCAAAAGGGGGATGATATTTCACGTCCGCAACGTTAGATTTTAAAATCATTGCTGTTTTCGTTATCAGCAACCCGATAAACCATAGAAACAATACCAATGTTGATTTTCAGACTTTGTCACCCCTTTTACCCCCTTTAGGGGTGGACTTCGCAAAAAACCTGAAACATGTGTTTACTCATTTATTGTTAGGAATACTCCTGTGAAGTTTCGAATAAAATAGTCAAACTAATCTTGTTTCTCCATACAAAATTTGGGCCCCTATTTCATCCCTTTAGAGGGTGAATTTTGAAAAACCCTTTCTTAGTGCACCCCTAGACCTTATAAGGAACCTACTTGCCAAATTTGGGATCTGTAGCACCAGCGGTTTGGGCTGTGCGTTGATATGTCAGTCAGTCAGTCATTCAGTCAGTTTCTTCTTTTATTTATATAGATATTCTAATAATTTAACCCTTGACCACCTAGCCTATATTTTTGTCACACAATCACCTATCAAGGGTCCGCAGGACCTCAAAGTAAAATAATTCAAGATTGTAAAAATTTGCAAGTTGTTTAGGAACATATTAAACTATTTATTAAAAATAAAAGTACAGGAAAATCAACGTGATTTTTTCTTTTATCTCTGTTATTGTTTAATAACTTGTATTTTTAGCTTACAAAATAACATGTTTGGAGAATGAGATCCACAAACAATACCAGGAACGATAGGAACTTCGTTTTAACTTTTTTTAAATGTTTTATAAACAATAAAAGTAGAAAAGATATTAAATTCTAAATAAACTTATAAAATCAATAAAATTGCAGACTCTAAACTTAGAGTTTTTCACCACAGCGAAAACACAGCTTGTTTGAGTATTCAAGGCAAATTGATAGAAAGACAATTTATTGCACAAAAAATAAAGGTTATTACGAACAAAACCCAGTTAGTACAATCAGGCGGCCTTATCTCTAAAAGCGATCTCTTCCAGATAACAAAAAAAATGAAAATCTTCAAATGAAAACTTGGTATTCAATAAACTGTGAATGAAACATAGTATGGGATGGAGAATTCCGATTATTGCTCACCGCAGCTGACTTTTCGCATTCGAAATCAGACGCATAACTTTCTTTGAATACATGATCTAGCCCTACATCAGACTAAATCTGTCTTTCGGTATATTTTTGTCGTCTGACAGATCGTGCTCCAACTAGCGCTCTATATAATCACCAATAAGAGCAATAACCATAACAATAAAAAATACACAATAAAAATCACATAACCACCTAACAGAGGTCTCTCAGACCCGAGGTGATAGTTTTTTAGTCGCCTTTGACAAACGTGCGAAAATCTGAGCTAGGCGATCGGTTAATCGGCTCCGAGAGGTGTGGGGAAAAGGTACAGGAACGATCGAGTCAACAGGAAACTCAGGCGCAGATATTTTCACGATTAACAACTTGACGAGGTCTCTAAGAACCATACTAGGTGGTTAAGGGTTAAACTACTATTTTTTGTGGTATGAGCGCCAAAAACATACCTACTCTCAAGTTTTCAATACTTTCTCAAATGACTGATTTTGAAGGCCGTTTCCGGCCGTTTTCCGTTTGAAGGCCGTTGTTTTACTACGAAACGTAAAAATGTGATAGTTTTCCCTTTAGTTACGGAACTCTAAAAAGTCAAAATAGATGTTTTTATAAAATAAAGTTTTATAGCTGGAATAATAAGTTTTTATAAATATTATTACTGGAAATAACAAAACAGCATTCGTTATTCGACCTTTGCGTAGAGCCAGTTATCTACAGTAAAGATAGATGTAGTAGGCCCACACCTATCTACAATTACTCAGTATGATCACCTCGTATCCTGCCGCAACAGGTCAAGCCAGAAATCATCTTAGGTTACCCCCTTTGAGAATAGTTGCTAAGTCATTTAGTGTATATTAAAATTTTATGCCTGGATCAAAGTGGTCTTACTATTTAAAGAATATTATAGTTTCACATAATTATTTAGCCATTTTGAGGCGATCGTGTTTCTTTTTAGGGTCCAAAGGGTAACATCAGCAGGCCCTACTACTGAGTTTACGCTGCCGGTCTGCTTGTCTATACGTCCGTCCATCATCTTAAACAAAGCTTTTGCCAATAACCTGTACTATGTGCCCAGTTATTTTTTATTTATTTAACTTGTATTTATTAAGAACTTGTTTATATACTGTTTTACACTGACATTTTAGACAAGTTTTTTAACCCCAGACGCAAAAATAAAGAGTGTGATTGACGTGTCTGTCTGTATATATCTGTGTCTGTCTGTGGCATTGTAGCTCCAAATCGAACAAACCGATTTTGATGCGTTTTTTTGGTGTGTTGCATTGGTAATCTAAAAAAATTACAAAAACAAAAAAATATTGTGCATAATACAACAAAAAGGTTTTTTTTAAGGATACCTATTGTTTTTGCTTCATCGTATTCAAATATTACAAACGTCTTAGTAAGTGTGATAATGAGATGTAAACTTAAAAGTAATAAAAATTGGTCAAGTTAAACGCATGAGTTGGGCTTGTGCTAAGGATTCTAAAAGGTACGGAACCATCTGTGCGCGTTCTACTCGTACTTGTCGCGTGTTTTAAATTTGTATATTATCGCACACAATCCATCTTATTAATAATAACTGAGTGCAGGTATATTATAGTTTGATGCTGTATCCAAGATCCAGTGACTACGACGCGCCAGTCGTAACGATCACAATTCGTGTTTACTTAAGAAAATCGGGAAAATTGCTGTAGAAATACTCGGCAATAAACAATCGGCAGGGTGAATCTCTGATGTGTAAACTCTCGTTATAATTTTTGTAAAATGTTTTGCCGCTTTGTGTTTTTTTTGCTGATGCTAGTTTTTGTCTTTGCCCGTGAGTATTCATCACTTTTAATTTTATAGACAAATAAATAAAATAATAAAGTAAATAAATATAAACTGATTACGATGCCATACATTTTGCTTAAAACATTATAGGAGCAAAAAAAAAACAAGTTTCCTCAACTTATTGACGGCTGACCAGTCCCATGAGACCGGGTAACAATAAAATTTATTAATTTATATTGTGTCTCGTGTTGCTGGGAATTACTTAACTACCACTAAAATATTTACAAAAAAACACCCATTTTCCTGCAAAACCTAACTTGTAAATGTCTTATAGTAAGTATGTGGGAGAGATTTTTTTCGAAACAACAAATTCTATTAAAAAAGTTGTTGCATTTCTACTTTTCCGTTACTTTCTAAAGGGAATGTAGGTGTATCTAAATACAAATACAGCAGTTATGGTTTAATAGTACAGAATAATCTCTAGACATCTTTGGAAATAGAAGCATTGTTGAACGACCAACCAACGTAATAATTCTGGATCTGGTGATGACAAGGATCGAAACCGGTTAATATTTATTTCAGAATGTATAAGACCCATTTCTACTATTTGATAGTAGTTGTAAAGATTTAAGTCAGTCTTTTAAGTCAGTATTTGGAGTATGTGATAGTTGATTTAGTGAAAACCTTTATAATTCCGGTTAAGGTTCCATAGTAAAATCTAGCTAAAATTTGTAGCGAAAAAATCATCAGTGTTCAAAGCCGTCCTGAACCTGTTAGTTGTTAAGAAGACAGTGAGGCTGAAACAAGTTTTGAGGACGAGACGAGAGATGAAGATAAAGAAGAAGAGTATAAAGAGGACAGAAAGAAAGTCACACCATAATGGTTTGGTGTGCGGCAAGTCGTCCCGCTCACGCCGTCTGTAGGCTGTCTGTAGGCGCCTATTTAAACATATGTTAATAGACCCGGCGTACTCGACGCCCGACGCGTCTCTGTCCCGCTCACACCTTATGTGTGTGTTGCGCTTAAATGATCACACGAAGTTAATTAATTTCGATTGAATAATATAATATAATATTGAATAATACAATTTGACAAAAAAGAAAAGAAATACGAACCAGTTGTTATGGATTCGTAAATCTACCAATGTGGTCTTGTTGCAGCAAAGACGCTAGCCGCTACCTCAAGTGATGAAAAACCAAACGACGATGACGCAGTTCTATCAAGCATAGAAGAGTGTGGGGTCGACACAAATGGGGACAAAATTGTTGGAGGGGATTCCACTGAATTGGATGAATTTCCCTGGTTGGCACTAATGGGATACAACGATTGTAAGTTTAGGGACTTGAGAACCATGACATTTCCCATCGTTACTTTTAGTAAATAATTGAAAATGCTCGTACAAAATAAGCAACATTGGAAAGTTGTTAGAAGTTGGATGGGCTAGACCATTTCTTTTTACCTTTTCTGTATTATACATACAAGTGCTTCGGCTACTTACCATAGGATCAGAGTATGTGATGTACAATATTTATTTTTATTTATTTATTACATTAGAAGTTGACGACCTTCGTAGCCGTGAGGCGAGCACGCTGGATTTGCCTTCGCCATTTTTGAGGTTCCTGGTTCGATTCCCGGTTGTTTCAATATAGTAAACTAACTCTTCTATATTGTCTCGGGTCTGCGTATTGTGGTACTGGGGTTTTTTCTGTTTTTTTTTATTGAATCATTATTTCATGTAGTCTTGATTTTTTAAGAGTTTTTTTTATTATAGCTACTGAAGAAGTGAAATATCTATGTGGAGGGTCGCTGATCAACCACCGCTATGTGCTCACGGCAGCTCACTGCATTACTGGTTTGACGGCAAAAAAAGTTGGACCCCTGTAAGTACTAGCCTAGCAAAATTTTTTTAGGGCTCCGTACCTCAAAAGGAAAAAACAGAACCCTTATAGGAAACCAAACTAACCCTTACTTTGTTGTCCGTCTGTCTGTCTGTATCTCTGTCAAGACTCTTTAACATTCGTGTCTATTATTGTATTATCTTAGGCACGTAATAGAAGTCGCATTAGTCGACGCTTAAAGCTCAAGGTCATTTGCCTTACCCGTCGCCTTAAATAATCGATAGTATCGATATTTTTTTAATTTACGAGCAACTAGGAACGCGTGGAGGTATCGAGCTGAAATTAAAACTAAAAAAAGCGTGCTAACCTTAAAAAAATATTACTCTTTATTAAAAAAATATAATATTATTTGTTACTCTCTTAAAATCGTATTAGGGTTCGCTACATTATTGGCAGTAGGAGCAGCGGGCACAAACTAGTCGAATGACTATTGAATCTTTTACCTATGTTATAATGTCCGCTTGTAATAATGCCGCATAATATTAATATTATTGTTGGATTTCTGTTGTAGTCGCATTGTCAGCCGTTTACCTCCCACAGACTGCATTACTCATTAATGCTAAAAAGTAGTTACTATGAGGATCTAGTTATAACCTGATTTAACTAGTCCACTTTGACCTTTGTACTCACCAGCTTATCAAAAAGTACTTTATTAGCCATTATGCCTTGAAGACCAAGGCATAATGGCCAATAAAGTACTTTTTGATAATAGTCTATATATATATATAGATAGCTAATCAGAGAAAAAATAAAGGGCTGACAGACATTCATTTCTTCGTGTATTTCCCCGGGCTCTATTATGGATCGGTGACGAGGGGGTGAAAGAACAAGACATTTCTTTGCTTTATGTTCTTGTTCTTTTGGTATGAGCATACATTTTCTACGTATATTTAAGGGTACTTTCCATTGATCTAGGACTATTAAATTTGGCACGTAATATCGTCTTATACTACACAAGTACAAAAAAAAATTTAAAGCTAATAAAAATTACATTTGTTATCAAATTTTGTAATTAACTTGAAATTAAACTGCGAAAATCGATTCCTGAACTCATCATCATCATCATCATCTATGTCAATCCCGGTTGCGTCCAAATCCATCGCTTTAGAGCCCATGGTCCGTCCGCAAATCTGCAAAAACTCGATTCCTGAACGGTTTATATTAGTTTGTACCTACAGATTTTTACCTCGACGGGCGAGTCCAACTCGCACTTGTCCGGTTTTTTTTAATTGTGTCATCCCTTCTTTTATCCAATGTGCTGCAATTTGGATGTAATGTTACAGCGGTAATTAAACAAAAGCGATCTAAGGAAATTATCATTTTAACCCCCTACGAAAAGAGGGGTGTTATAAATTTAACGTGTGTATCTGTGTGTGTCTGTGGCATCGTAGCTCCTAAACGAATGGATCAATTTTGATGTAGTTTTTTTGTTTTAAAACTGATAACACAGAGATGGTTCTTAGCTATATTTTATGAGGATCTGTTCAGCCGTTGAAAGGTTATCGGCTCATTTTCTACTTGACAAAATGATTTTCAGCTTATAGTAAACTTTTACAGGTCCGATTGATATAATTTTGATGCACCTTAGTAGTATTCACTAGACATCATAACCTTATGCTGATGATGCAGCATCAAGGAATCTATTCCCAACTCCTGAGCAAATTACAGCAGATACAGCGTGTTTGGGCTCGTAATAATAATCTCAATGAGCAGGCGTTAGATAAATCATGATCAAGGCCTTATGCTAATGCTGCATATCAAAGAGACTGCCGGATTCCTAGGCCCTCAGTAACTCACAGCAGATACATCATGTTTGGACTCATAAAAATGGTTTTAATGAGTAGGTGTTAGATAAATGATGATCGAGGCCTTAAGCTGATGCTGCACATCAAAGAAACTGCTGGATTTCCAAGCCCTTAGCAAATTACAGCAGATACGGCGTGTTTGGGCTCGTAATAATGGTCTCAATGAGCAGGTGTTAGATAAATCATGATCAAGGCCTTATGCTAATGCTGCATATCAAAGATACTGCCGGATTCCTAGGCCCTCAGTAACTCACAGCAGATATATCGTGTTTGGACTCATAAAAATGGTTTCAATGAGTAGGTTTTAGATAGATCGAGATCCTCCTAAACCAGCTATTGAACTCATTTTAATTATGTTCCTAGTTAGAAATTAAAAATCAAACCCGATAACCGCGACTCGCGCTATTGCCCTACTAAAAGAAAGAAAGAAATATTTAACAACACCACCTACATTGTATACCAAGCCTACCCTTGCAAATCAAGTATAAAGATAAATTATTAATAAAAAAATATATATACTTTTTTTTATTAGAAAAATAATAATTATATGACAAATTTTCCAATGACCATACTTTCTCTGTTAATTGCCTACAGCGAACCCTGACTTTGATAAAACAAAAAATACAACATTTGAAACAAAAGAATATTAGATAGCTATACTACAAACTCTGAAGGCAAACTCACGTGCACACCATACAATCGAGGAAGAACACTCAAAGTCAGATTTGGTCAACCTTAGAATGTTTAAAATTTTACAATAATTTATTAATATTTAATTTTCATAATGTATTTAGTGAAGTAGGCTTTGAATATGAGAGCATTTAGTTATTTATAATAAGTTGGATATCTTTACATCAATTAACGTTATTAAAGAATATTTACAGAATAAATAAAATGGAGGGAAAACACTCATGCTTGTTTTGGTTATTAGTAGGAAAATTATTAGGAATCTAGAAAAGTTAATAAGTGTTTGAAAATATGTCATGTTATGTTAAAGTCACACTCGTAGATTATAGAAGATGATGGTTAAATAGGTTTACCAGCTTAGTCTCGAGACAGTTGACCGTGAGTTTCGAATTCGTGTGTGTCCACGGCTGCGTTCGTGAGTTACGTTGATCAGTTAGAATACCTGTTGAGAAGTTAATTGATTAATATCTGATGTCGGGGTTGTAAAAGTTGTATTTAATAATACTCTTGAATATTAATTACCATAGTTTTCATGGATTTTATTATTTACACCATTTCTTTCAACAGGATTTTAACAGTTTTATTATTATTATTTTACCATTAGGAAATGGAAAGGGGTTTATTCGAAAGCCTGTAAAATAATAAATGTAAATAAATTGTGACCACATATATCTCATTTTTGTTGCGTAAATAGTTTAATTGTGGTTTATTTTATAACTTGTTGGTTTTAACATTTTAAAGATTAATAATTTATATTTGTGTTACATTTTGTACGTTTCGATTTACAAGTATAGTGATAGTTTAAAGAACCCATTTCCAATTTCTATTGTTGTAATGCATATTAATTTTACTTCAGTAATTTTAATTATGTTTTACCTTTTTTTTAAATATTGATTTACAGTAAATTTAAGTGTGTTGTTTTAAAACTCACTTGAGTGTATTTTACGAATTGAAATTCATTGATTTGTTTTATCTTAATTTAATTACGGTTTCCCGGTACCAGTACGGGTTTTGATTACTGTTTTAGCGCTCATTATTTTGTGACGTTTTATTTTTGATATATTATGCACTGCATAGCAGTGCATAATTAAGACTTTTCCCATTTAAATCTTACTAAACTTATTTACTCTACAACTTGAAATCACGACTAAATATTGAGGAAATCTTATCGAGTATTAATATCATAATTTTAATTTAATTAACTTATTACTTTTATTTAGGTAAATTTATACATCCCAACTTTGTGAGTTGTAGCCTTCTTTAAAGAAGTCATATTAGGATTCAAATATCGAAACAATCACTTCATACGATTATCCTTAATATAATAAATCATATTATTGACTGAAGTAGGAGGTTGATAGGTTACAGTAAAGCACATAGGCGTTCATTTTAAGACTTCTAGGTTCGTGTAGTTTAGCTGGAGGTACTGTTAGGTAGGAAAACCCTTAATCCTATCCTAATCTCTGTCTTATCCCTCACTCTAAAGGTAGCTCCATTTATTTAGTTTTTTGGTCTAGGTAGTAAATAGGTAGTTAGCGAATGGGCTGTTTTTAGACATCCGTCCTTATTAAATCATTTATACCATATTCCCAGAACTAAGAAAAGAATTTAATATAAATTTTGTACTTTAAAATTTTAAATAATTTTTGTCTCTTACTTCCGACTATCGTGAATAGGCTACCAAGGGTCAAGTATTTCTGAACGTTTTAAATCCATACAATGCGTGCTGATGTAGGGATATCGATGGCTTTATAGGTCACATCTCAAACACTATTATCTCGACCTATAAAGAAGTCATGGGTATCATTGGAATAGCTCTGTATTGTAAAAGGATTATTAGTGATCAAAACATTATATGTATTTTTAAATCCATGTGATGCGGGTTGATGTGGTAATACCGATGATATCACATAGGTCGAAGTCTTCAGGATAGATCTATAACGAGTTATCATGGGTGTTGTTAGATCAGCTTTGTATCATTATGGATTTAACATTTTCAGATAAGTAATTATCTTAGGGACCCCGTACCTTCGGTCGACTTCACATGAAGTCAGGTAGATTTTAAGTTTAAGTAGTTAGTATGTTATATTAAATATCTTTAGGCTCAGTCATTCCCCTTATTTGCGCAAAATTTACGTTAAATGCGTTTTTCAGGTAGGTCCTATTCTTATGGAGGTGACAGATTGCTTTTGGGATAACGTTTATCATATGGTCACCACTCCTGAATATGAGCGTTTGGTGTGGGGCTCTTCAGGGCACTTCGGGGCTTCACTTTCCTCTTCCTTGAATGCTACTACTATAATCACAACGCACGGTCCTACCAATTTATACGAATGTTCCAAGTTTCACCTTTTCAGCCATGGACGTCCACTGCTGAACACAGGCCTCCCCCAATGACTTTCATCGGGGGGATTGCAAATACTCGCCACGCTTGGCAGGCGGGTTGGCGATCGCAGTTTTTTATAACATTTCGCACGCAGACGCTGCTGCCCGTCTCGTGCTACAGCCCCCCCCCCCCCCCCACGACACGTTCCAAGTTTATTTTGATACTATTAGTACAATATAAGACTTAAATATATTTTGTAATCAAACCAATTATCTGAAGACAACTTTGAGCTGAGAATAGGGTGTATAGAAAATAAAGACTTGGTCATGGAGTAGATTTTATATTTAAAATTAAAATCGGATTAGGTATAGCTATATAACAAAATTATTAGGTTGTTTGCACAAGCATTAACTAAATTAACTAATTTAGGTCTCATTTAGGTATTATAATTATAAATTTAACAATTGTTACAATTACTAACATAATTTGAACAAGGGAGTACGAGCACAGCGGAGAGACAGTTTTTCACTCGACAATGGATGGAAACAGAATGCCCAATGTCGCTTGAGCGCCCTCTTTTATAGGCCCGAACAAACAACTTTGCGCGTGGGCGGAAATGGCGGTAAAACTTAACATTTATTTTTAACTTACTAATTTTATTAATATTATTGCACAAATGGTAACCAAACGCATTTAAATAGTTTTTAAGCATTTTGTGTTAAGAAAATATAGGCGTTTAAATTATTTGAATGATTACTACAAATCGGTCTGATATCGGAAGTATTGAAATAATTCAAACTAAATTTAAATTGATACAAGAAATTATGGAATTATAAACTAAAAATCTAATTTACTTCCTAAATAATTAATCACAGTGTATTTTTATCACATACATATTTTTTAATGTTCGCTAACATATTTAACCCTGAACAATACCAAACCAGTGCGTGAACTAACGGATAGACATACCGAAATACATAATTCTTACGACATGTCATGAGCGCTTGAGATTTGACATCTTACGTATACAGTATAGTAGAAGATTTAATTTTTTTCCTAGATAGGTGCCTTTGAAATATCCTATCACTTGTTTTCTCTCTTTTACAATATTTATGATTGTAACGAAATTTTTTTACGGCCTTCTATGTAGGGTATGTCCGTAGGAATACACGCTCCTTTTAACTATAAGAGTAAAACTCCATTGAAACGGAGCTGATGAGTTGATCAGTTTTATCAAATTTCGGCGGAGAGGTGCTGAGTGGTGACGTGTCGGCTGTTACGGTTCCGTAGTCAAAAAGGATCCCTTATAGTTTCGCCATGTCTGTCTTTCTGTCTGTGGCTCAGCTCAGAAACTCTAAGTACTAGAAAGCCGAAATTTCGCAAGTATACATAATAATCACTCTGACAAAGTGTTAGAATAAAATCTAAAATATTTTTTTTAAACGTATTTTACAGTCGGGACAGAGACGATCAGAAAAAGATAGACCGAACCTGTCAAAAAACCGAGTGACGGCATTCAAAGTCATCTGATTTAACTTGCAGTATGACAGCGTGCGCAAAACGGAACAGGCATCACAAGTCCTAAAATTTTTTCTTTTACAAATACCATCTTGCATTGTAAAGAAGTGCAAAAATTGTTCTTAAAAGCAGAAACAAGGTGGATCAGTTTCATTTCACAGGTATATAATATTGAAAATTATCGATTTTGAATTGTTTTCTTCGAAATTATAAATATTTCAATTTGAAACACAAAACCTCAGTATGGGCACTCTGTGTTGCCACTATTACAGAAGCGCAAACTCTCCCCGCTTAATCAAAAAGCTAATTTAAAATTGAAATTAATGAGATTTGTGGCTGGTGTGCTGCTGTGGTGGTGTTTTGGTGCTCATGCTAGTATAGGGAGGCTGGTACACAAGAAAATCGAATAATTCACTTCTATGAAATCACATGACTTCGAATTCATTCTGTGTGAGATGTGATGCAAGCAATGTTTGCTTATGTAAAACCTTTATATATCGACTTTTTTAAATAGCGCACTCGTTGAGGTTATTCTTTATAATCAGATGGTTTTGAGACTCCAAAATAAAATAAGTAAATAAGTAGTCTTTTTTATTTTCAAAGTTCCTAAACTCCATTGATTTATACGATTTCTTTTTATTTCAAATTACAAGTAATGGTACTTTCCAATTCCTTTTACCCCACTATCGGGGTAAGACATCTAATCATTGTAACATTACACACACATTAGTATTCGTGTACGTACATGGAGGTCACGAACACAGCGCGAACAACCTGACTTCACTTGATTATTTTGACAGGTTCGGTCTATCTTGTTCTGATAGTCTCTGAGAGGGAATGATTTTTTTTTCTTGTCTATCCTATGGTGTGGGGTGTCGTTAAATAGGTCGTTTTAAAAATATTGTGAGTGTGCAAACACCTTTTTTTGATTCAGGGATCGGTTTGCGTAATTCGAGGCGTTAAAGTTCAATTTTTGTTACAGTGACATGTTCACTCATAGTTGTTTTAATGTTATTAATGATGTTGTTAATTATGTAAAACAGGTAGCAAATATGGCAAATTGTGACGGGAAAATACGAAACCCTATATTACATTGCGCGTGGCCTGACACGCACTTGGGTGATTTTTCGAAATCTCAGTTGTGTTGAGCTGAGCTGAACTGTGTGGAAATTAACCAAATAGGTTCCTTTTTTTCCAAGCTTTTTATTAACTTGCATGTGTATGTATGTAACTATATTTGTTCGGGTGGAATCTTGCAACTCAATCTAAGGCAGATATCTTAAACCGATTGAGCTGAAAAATTGTATACACATTATTAACAGCTTAGTTCCGCCTCAATAAAGTCTCACTCAAAAGCTTTATGTTTAGAGTCACAATTCGTCTTGGCGAGTATGACACAAGAAGCGAAGTGGACTGTCGCGACGGCGCATGCGCCGACCCACCTCAGGAAATCCCCATTCAAGAAGCGTACGCACACCCAGAGTTCGACAAGAAAAATAATAATAACGACATCGGCCTCGTTCGCCTATCTAGGAGAGCCAAATACACTTGTGAGTTTTTTTTTGCCGTATCTACAGCCAACGGCAGGTCAACCTTCCCAAAAAGTTAAAGGTCATCCGATTTTCTACTTTAAGTCCGACGCGTAGAGCTCAATATAAATTAAGAATATTGACGTTTTGTGGTAGGTTGACGAGCTGTTGTCTGTGCTTTATAGGTTCTGCATAGTCATGCATAGGTTCAAAACGATGCATACGAGCAATGTATAATTTAAAACAAACGGACTCGTGTAAGCCGTTCTTTATAAAGCTAAAAATTTTGGCAATGCCATGTTTGTATATTTACGAGACTGCAATTTTTGTTAAATCGAACTTGGATTTTTTTGAATATAAAACGCGGGCTCGGCATCAACATAAACTATGTACAATAGCCAGTAGGACAGCTTTATTTCACCAAAGCATCTTCTGCAACGCGTCTCGTATTTTTAACAAAATTTCAGGATCCATTCGGAGCACTGATGACCTGACATATTTTAAACGAAAACTTTACGACTTTCTATTAGAGAAATGCTACTACAAAATTAGTGATTTCATGACAGATTGCACTATTTAAATGACATTCCAATTTATTAATTAAGACAGGTATTTTATAATGTTTATTTGTTAATAACGTAAAATAGTTCTGAAATTGATCTGACATTTAATTTAATTTAATTCAATTCATTAATACCTATTATTGTATGCCCATGCGGCGGGACACAATTGTTCTAACCTTATTATTATATTGCCACCTCTCTGTACCTGTGATTCACAATAAATAAATTTGATTTGATTTGAGTTGATTTGATCTGCGTGAGTCTCGTTGCTCTACTAATCATCATCAGCCATAAGACGTCCACTGCTAAACAAAGGCCTCCCCCAATAACTCATCAGGAGGGATTGCCAATACTCGCCACGCTTGGTAGGCGGGTTGGCTAGCGCAGTTTTTATAAGATTTTGCACGAAGACGCTGCTGCCTGTGTCGTGCTACAGGAATTAGTCGCCGCCTGTTGACGGTAGGAAAGTGTATTCTTTACGGCCGTCCCAACACGGACCCTCTACTCTACTAGTGTAAGACAAGAAAGAATTATCTTTTAGTGAGGCCTAAAAAAATAAAAATTAACGTAGGATTACGTTTTTTTTAAACATATACGTTTAGATTAGCGTCTACATTTTCAAAGCGTTTATATTAGAATATAAGTATAGTATATAGTATAGTATAGTAATAAAGTAATAAAAGCATTGTGTGTGCCGGCATTTATATATTTTTTCAACCGACTTCAAAAAAGGAGGAGGTTCTCAATTCGACTGTATGTTTTTTTTTTTTTTTTTTGTATATTTGTTACGCGATTACTCCGCTAATTATGAATCGATTTTAATGATTCTTTTTTTGTTTGGTAGATCATACTTCAGAGGTGGTCCCATATACATTTTATCGAAATTGATTTAGAACTTTTTGAGAAAATCAACAAATATATACCCAGATAATATTTTGGTTGTGGTTCTTGTTACCTATCTTCGACAAATATGAGCCGATTTTGATGATTTTTGTTTTATTGAATAGCTTATACTTCAAAGATAATATGATAAAAGTTTGCTGAATGAAAAATGAAATCGGTGTTCAGCAGTTAGATTAGGATTTATCACTAAAAATAGATGAAATAAGTAAATTTTATTTAAAAAAATAAAACCGACTTCAAAACACTGAAATGCTAAAAATAATCCTAACACTTAAGTACCTAATCAGTTACTTTTGGAGTCGGTGCAAACAAAAACATTGAATCTCTCATCGGCTGGCACCGACTCCAAAAGTAACTGATTAGGTACTTAAGTGTTAGGATTATTTTTAGCATTTCAGTGTTTTGAAGTCGGTTTTATTTTTTTAAATAAAATTTACTTATTTGTTTCTCAGATTTCGTCAAGCCCATCTGTTTGCCGGCCGATAGCACTAGCCTGAAATCCGGCACTAACGTCTTCGTCGCCGGTTGGGGACAAATCTTAACAGGTAGGTAATTTATTAATTATCATCATTATTAATCATTATTAATTTGGCTGCATGAGAAGGAAAGAGGAGCACGTAACGAGAAGAGTGATGGATATGAGTATTGATAAGTGGAGAAGTAGAGAACGACCTAAAAAGAGATGGATGGATTGTGTGAGGAGAGATATGTCTGAGAAAGGAGTGAATGACTCAATGACGAGTGACCGGATTGCATGGAAGAGAAAGACCGACCCCAGATGACCTGGGAACAGGGCAGGCAAATGATGATGATGATGATTAATTTGGCTGCATACCTGCTAGGATTTTCAGGAACTTGGATCGAATTTTTTAATACGTTGGATTTAATAAAAAAAAACTGGAATCTTCTATCAAGAAAATTTTCTGCGAGCTTCTTTCACAGAAAATAATATGATCATAATATATTTTGCACAGAAATAATTATTTGATGATTATGTACAAGATAAAAATATTAAAGCTTATTGACGACCTCCGTAGTCGAGAGGCGAGCATACCGGACTTGGTGTCGCTATCTCGGCGGTCCCGGGTTCGATTCTCGGTCGGTCAATGTAGAAAAATAACTTTTTTATATTGTCTTGGGTCTGGATGTTGTGTTATCGTCGTTGTTTCTGATTTTTGTAACACAAATGCTTTTAAGATACTTATCATAGAATCAGAGAAATGTATGTGTTGTTGTCCAATATTTATTTATTTATTTATTTATTATTTCCCGTTGACTAATCTAATTTTAAAGTGACACGAACTTCAAAAATTTCTTAATTATATATTAACCTAAAATTTGTTTTTACAGGTGAAAATAGCCCTATCAAACAAAAGCTGCGGCTACCAATCTTCGACAAGAAAGAATGCGTAAGCAAATTCAAAACTACTGGCATTAATATAAATGAAAAGCAACTGTGTGCTGGAGGAGCCTTACGCGAAGATACTTGCAAAAGGGACTCGGGCAACCCTCTTATGTCAAAGAATGCTAAAGGTAACTGGGAGGCAGTGGGAATATTGTCCTTTGGCAACCAGTGTGGTAAAGAAGGCTGGCCAGCAATCTACACATCAGTAACTAGCTACAAAGATTGGATCCTAAGCACAATGAAGGAAAAAAATTCGTAAGGCGTTGAAGCAGATAAAAGTGTTATGGATATTTTTTATTTTAAAAATGAAATAATTTTATTACAATTATTAGGTTTATATTAAAAAGTATACCTTTAATATCTTCTTAACAATAAATAGTTTATTAATAGCCATTTATTTAGTATAATTATAGGCCCTCTTCCCTCTTCTTCCCTCTTCCCAAATATCTAACTCCTATGGAGTGTTCTGACTTTGACAATAGACCTATCAATGTTAAGAGGCCGTGCACCTTTTTTTTCAGTGCAAAATTAAAATACAGTAATATGCTTGTGTGCGTCTATGATGCAGGATAAAGCGTCAACAATGTTGACCCTTTAAAAGATAATATTGATAATTTATTTGGTAATGGACGTCCTACCTAGGTTTGAAAAACGATCGGTTTTGCGCGCTTGATTTTATAGTTAATTTTGACTTAGGTTTAATAATTATTTTTTTGTTTTTTACATAAAATAAAAATTATATTATTTTAAAAGTATACCTGAAGATTATTGTGTACCTTTTATTAGTTGTTCATAACGATAGAAAAATAAATAATATTTTAATGGAAATTCCTAAAATTTTATGTTATTTCAGCATTTTTTTCTGCTTTATTTAGTAAGCAAAAAAAAAGTATTCAACCTTAGAGCAAGTAGACCATATCTTTAATCAAATGTTAAAATCGAATTGTCATGATAACTTGTAGTCACTTGTAAACCGATGTTCAAACGTAATTCGAACGTCAGTTTTCTAAAATAAGGGTAGATCTTTTGGTGATATACCTTTATTTTTGAAATGATATGAAAAATCCATTGGCGCTACATGCAAGAATAAAAACTAATCTTATAAAATCACGTGTTATTTTGTTTCAATTTTCATTTACGGCTTTACAATCAGAGAACAAAATGTACGGAAATACGACGATTTCTAGGACGGCCTCTTAAGACTATACGATAAAGTGCACACGCTAGACTTAAATGAACCGTACATTCAAAGGTTCCAGTACATTACGGGTTTCAAGTTATTTGGTCTTAGTATTAAGGGGTTGTGATGTCTGTGATTTCCGAACTACAAAAACCGATGTATTTGAAATATTTACGGGACAACCTTGATAGTACCTCCTTTTTTAACAAAAAAAGAATAAATGAAGGACTCCGCGTTTATGATTTACAACTAAAGGCACATTTTGATTTTTATCCCGTCTCCCAAGAGAACCGCGATGAATTTCGGGATAAAAGTATCCTATGTCCTACTTCGTAGTGTGAAAATTGATTTTATAAAAACAACTTTACACTGTTGAAAAAGTAGTCACACTGCAGGGTTGGTCTGTGGTATGACTAAATGTTGAAAATAGTGAACCCTTCCGTTTATATTCCTCTCCTTGAAAACTAAGAAATTCTCAACTTTATTAATACAAAAGCCAATATAATATATACAGATAATCATAAGAACTTTGAGGCACTAAAGGAATTAATTGGCTTCTTCTGGACCAACTTGCGAATATAAGGTGCCAATTTATTAGTTAATTATTTTTAGGGGGTGATTCTACTGCTAAAATACAACAACTGTTTCAATGGGATCAACATCGAATTCTTTTCTCTCTGTCTATATTTATTTTTATATCTTCTCCACACTATGGCAAGTGGTCACCATGGTGATAGTTGTTGATGTCATAAAATGTCATTTATACAATCAAATTAATAAATATGATTATTTACTGATCTCTAATTTTTCATTATTTAACACAATATAAACCCTTAAGTATTTTACACTAGTAAAATTTTACAAGTCAATCGTGATAATTGAAGTAAATAAACATTATATTATATTGAAGTAGGTATCTAACTGAATCGGTCGATAGCAGAGTTGTTCAAGGTTCTGCATGAACGAAACCATGGATACAGGGTTGGTAGATCGAGTCCTATTTTTACTTTTTTTTTCAAATTGATACGGAATACATCTTCTTTCATTTTTAAAAAAGTTATAAATACCTTTAAATCTTGACATTTCTTTAAACAATTGCGAGGAAGATTCTTTTTAGAAGAAGGTTAATTTAAAGATTAATCGGATTAGGTCGCGGGCATCAGCTTTTATTTGAGTAAAAATCTAGAAATAGCATAGACTGTACTTTTAATTTTATAGAAGTACTACTACTGAAATAAACCCATGAATAAATTCATTATTTACATGGAAATACCCAATTATTCCCAATTAAATAATGAATTCTCTGTGAAATGATGACAATAAATAAAAATCTTAACCTTCTCAGTACAAGTATAATTTAACACGGGAATACCGTGAGTCATATTCATAGTGCCATAATGTTCAAGTCTATCGAGTAGTGTCTGCAAAACAAGTTTATAAGTTATTTATTTGCTAAACGACATAAAAAAACATGCGCAAGGATTGTCAAATTATTAATTCTTATTACATTTATGTAATATGAAATAATAATTTGACAAATTGTATCTTTTGTTACTTAAAGTAACTAAATAAACTGAGTATTAAGGCAAACATTGCCCCTAAATTAGAGACTCGACGAATTTTAGTAATATCACACGAAAACTCATTAAAATACGGTTCATAACAGCGCGCAATGAAACATGGCTGTTACGACAGTCGCATCTTTTAGCATGGACGCAATGGGCTAGTTTCCTAAAAAAATCTAATTACTCCGTCAGTTGGATTAACAGAAAATATTGGACACGTATTTTTTCTTTTCTCAATCAAACGAAAAATTATGAAGATATAGCCCGTTAAAGTTCCGCGTAACGTCACGCCTTGCGACGCTTTTTAGCAAGGCGTGACGTCACGTGCTTACTTTGATGCGCTTTTTTGTTTGATTGACAAAAGTCAAAATATGGGTCCAATATTTTTTGATAATCTAACTGACGGACTAAATAGAATAATCTTTTTTTGACCCAGGAAACTAGCCTATAGTTCGAGTAAAAAATCCTATGCTCGGTTTGTAGCTATTATGTTTGCCTACATCGACGTATAAACAAATTAAATCAGTCAAGCGGTTAAAAAGAAGAAAAAATAATTGCATCTTTTTTGTCGATTTTTTCTCCTGAAATATAAGTACTAGAAACAAATGCTATGCTCAGAATGTTGTATTGGTTTTGCACACTATTAGCATATTCTTTAATTTACTATTTTTCTGACAAACTGGGCTTAAGTAGTAGGCTTTTGAAACATTCTACACGGGCCTGAAAGTACACCTACATATTTTATTATTAATAAATTCAATAAAATTCTTCGTTCAGAGTCTCTATTCATTAGACCATTAGACATTATGTAGCGTAAACCTAATGGTTACGGGTTCGTATCCCGCAAGGGGCAAATATTTCTGTTGTGAATGTGGTGAATGGTGTGAATGCGTTTGTGTTAAAGCCATGAATCAATGTATAATAAACAAATTGTTAATGAAATAACGCAAACCCTGAAGGTGATTGTACTGTTCAAATACTTGTAAAGCAACTTTTATGCAGCAATTAAATTAAAGCAAATATGAAGCCAAAATCGAAATCAAAAAAAAAACTTTCCTATACTAAACTGCGACCAGCTGACATCAGTTTGTATAGAAGTCATTTTTAACCGACTTCAAAAAAAGGTGGAGGTTCTCAATTCAATTGTATGTTTGTTTTTTTTAAATGTGTGTTACCTCAGTACTCCGCCATTAATGAACCGATATAAAAAAAAACTTTTTTCAATTGAAAGGGTATACCTCCAGATTGGTCCCATTTTTTTCAAAATTCAATTCTGTTGATGGGATCCATGAGGAATTGAGGGAACTCCTGAAATATTATAAGTATACATATAGCGATTTTAGTATATTTAACAACAAGTCAAGCATTTTCATTCAGAAATAATCATTTGCTAAGGTGGAACTGATGAAAGAGACCATAGTTGGCCACAATAGTCTTCCACGAGTAAGGTACGCACGCCCCACCCACGCGATAAGATATTTTTATTAAGACAGTTAAACCTTGCCATAGTCGACAAATCAAATTTTAATAAATGATTCTGGTGAGAATGATACCATCAAACTGATCAGATGAAAAAGGCGGAAAGTAAGCACCGGAACTCTGTGATAAAACAATGTATCATAGCCGTGTATGGACTTATTTGAATCGTCATAAGAAGCAATTTGGCTATAATTACATCACAGATCGCCATTTAGATGTAAAAAATACTAAAAAATAGACAAATAAAAAAAAAATTATAAAAAAATAGTGTTTTTGTCGATTATTTTATTTACATCTTGTTGTATACAGGGATACTGATAAGACGAAAAATTCACTATGATTTTTATTTAATTTTTTTATTCATGTTCTACCCATTAAAATGAACAACTTTTACTATCAATAACCGATTACCGAAATCGGAAGAAAAGAGTTTACCTCCCCGTATAAAATAGTAATTTAACTCGACGATAGTAATTAAAAGTAATTATTTTTTTAGTAAAACGTGTTTACTTTAATAGGCAGAATATCCTGTTAAAGCGATTCTCCCGTCTTACCAGTCACCAATAAAAGAAAAAAAAAACACAACCTACTAGGAGCTGATTCTGGTGCTCAAATACAATAATTTTCTATGGAACCAACGTTGAAATCCCAAAAAAAAAAACTTCCCCATACTAAGCCGCCGACCAGCTGACATCAGTTTGTATGGAGCAGTGATTTTTAGATTTCAATGTTGGTCCCATAAAAAAAGTTGTTGTATTTATGCACCAGAATCAGCCCATAGGAGGTTATTGGTGTTTTACAAATAACCCTGTATACATATTAAAAACTAAGCAAAGTAAAAGAAAAACTAATTTGGGGCTAGGCATTTGGTAGAATATTGGAAAAAAAAATTTATTCTCAAGTTATGATTTTATCAATTTACAAACTAAAAATCAAGCATGATTTCAGAACAATAATCTATAAAAGCAATATCTATACGTTCCGTAACCTGTCGTAATATTTATTTTGGATATAAGCAAAAAAACACTTCTCACTCATAACCACTTTGTGCCGACGGTACATAAAAACAAGACATACTTAACATGTCGAAGCTGACCTCCAAGATCCAGTGACTACAACCGGCGCGAGCGCAACGATCGCCGTTCGTGTTTACTTGAACAAAACAGGAAAAAATAGGAATAAAATCGTGTGAATAAGTGATGTGTAAACTTTAATATTTTTATAAAATGTTTTGCCGGACTGCGTTTTTTGTGCTGTCGCTAGTTTTTAGCTTTGCCCGTAAGTATTCTACTTTTTATTTAACAGACAGTTTTTTTTTTTAAATGGTAGGTATACATAATAAGGTAGTTACAGTACCTTAAAAAATCTTATGAAGATACAATTGAGTTTAGTCAAGAGGATACAAATAAAGAGGGCAAAAGTTATCTTCGAATTGCCTTTATTTCTTTCTACTTCAATAATAATGTACAAAACATATCAACTGTGGATTATTAGGTATTGTCAAAAGCACAGGAAATACAAACATAACGATTTATTTCCAGTTATACGTAAGTACTTAAGTACTACTTACCTTACAACAGTTAAACATTGTAGTATATTGATCGATCAATATAAGTGTCTATTTAAAACTACTAACTTCTACTGTTACGACAACAACAACAACCTTTTTGACACACCAGATAGGCTTAATTGTTTTATTGTTGTTTTTTTTTCGGGTGTTTGACACACCCGAAAAAAACTTTTTCTATTCTGTTCTAAAAATAAACAGTCTCTAATGAATGCATTGCCTGAACTAGGTATAACCTGTACTGAGGCAAGAAAGATCGTATGTGTAGTTTTAGGTGACTTAATATACAAAAAACAACTTGATGATTTAAAATAAGTTTAATATTACACTTTCAAAGATAGAAGATATCTTTCCTAATGAACAAAAACTTGAATTTCCTCATCTTCATCTACATTTGAACTTGTTTATCTCATTTATCACGCTAGATAATTTAATGTCGAAGTGACGGTTAGAGTTATCGCAATACGCACATTGAAATTAACCTTATACTTATTAATCTTAAGATTTATTAAACAAATTTGCTACAAAAAATGACTTTGACGCAATGCCAAAACCTGTTATACATGCCTTAACATAATTTATCATTTTTGCATTGAAAAGCCATGCAAGTTTGGTCCTTGACATTTTTGCTCTTGCAATCTACAACAAAGTAATGTTCATTGTACACAGTTGAGGAAAAATAACAATTAATAACTTCATAAATACATAAATGTGAAATGTTGTATCCATGTAACACTGTATATCCAATATACAGTGTTACATGGAAGGCTAACCGTTCAGGAATCTATGGTAGGACCACAATAACTTAACAGTTACTTATTAAAATATATAAATACCAATATTATACAATATTATTGCAATAACAAGATTTATTTTCAAATTAACGCGAATTAAGCGCTACGCTGAATAATAAGTTCATACTCACACAAATATTCGATCTATGAAATGAATCTTTCTTTAAAAGAGCATGACATGGCGGCTTTTATAAAATGTATTAAATGTCGACAGTCAAGAGCTCATTCTACTATTAAGCTTTTATTAGTACCATTTTAATAAATAACTTCCTTTTTTGGGATAATTTTTAGTGACAAGTAATATAACATATTATTATTATGTTGTTGGTGCGTAAATATCAAAAATACTAATTAATTACCTATCTGTTAGATTAATTTGTCCGTCAGACATGGTCCACCATTGGGTAGATAGATAAATACACTTTATTTCACACCATACATAGTAAATTACATAAGTACCTACATTAGTATTCAGAAAATTTCCTTGACAAAAAATAAATAAATGTTTGATGTATAGAGAACGTTTGTGCTAAGATATACATAATAATAATATAAATGGTAACATGGGTTTTTATGTCAATATTTTACCTATATCATGTTTTTATAATTTCCTTATACCTTGTTAAGTTTGAAATGCGACTTGGCGTCACCATCTCTGAGGTCCCGGGTTCGATTCCTGGTCGGCTCAATGCAGAAAACGAACATTCTATATTGGCTCAGGTCTGGGTGTTGTGGTGCTATTGTTGTTTCTGATTTCTATAACACAAGTGCTTGAACTCTTATCTTAGGATCAGAGCAATGTATGTGCTGTTGTCCAATATTTATTTATTATTTAAGTTACATTTATCTAGAATCATTAATCATCAAAAACCACATGACCAAGTCTTATCAGATGGCATCCAATTAAAGGGTAATTAGTAAAATATTAATTAGATTAGAACCACATCTAAATATACCTACCCACATAATTTATTTTATTAAAATAAGAATATAATAATTAAGACTTTATTTGCCATAAACATGTTTACCTACACTGAGGTCCAAAGCAATTAAAGTACCAATCATGTTTAGCCAATCACAAAGGCATGCTGTACAGAATAGAGAACATAAATTAAGTAGTTAAAACGTTTTAAATGTCAGTCATAATCATCAGAGTCATAACAGTAAAACAATGTTAATAATTTAGAAAATCCTTCAAGTAATAAAAATCACATGAGTTAAGCCATTTAGATTAATTCCTTTAAATATATTTACATTCATTGTCTTTAATTCATTAGTAATGCTGTTGACATACTTGTTAGGCAGTTTTTTCTGCACACTCTGATTTTAAAGTTTCTTGCAGTATTTAGATTTCTTTTATTGCGTGGATAAATATCGCAAGAGTTTTTTGTCAAAACAAGTGGTTCCATATAACCTATCTAGCACTTATTTGGACAGATGACCCATACAATTAGCTGTCAAAAAAGTGCACAGATCGGTTATCCGAAACTTATCAGGAAGTGGTGAAACTGGCTCTTAGACGTACATAAGGTTGTCAGAAAAACACCTGTTTAAAAAAGGTAGGACTTACGAAGTGAATGCATCTATTTATATTGGACGGCTGCAGGTGATGTCAATCGATATTAAGCAAGTAGGTACCTAACGACTGTGCTATTTTTTACTGGAAACACATTTAGCAATGACTACACAGCATCCGATCAGATACAAGAGCGTTTCATTGCAGTGACTAAGGTTTTACTAGTATTAAAAATTGCATATTACACAACAAAAAATAATATAATAATAAAGTAAAAGGTATTTGTGCCAACTCAGTATTAGTCATGACAGCTTAAGGCATGTTATGACACTGGTATTCTGCGGGGACCATAATGTGCACTGGTGCTTTAGTAGTACACAAAGATTTAAACCATGACTATAAATGTGCCAACCAATTTATAACATACGTCACCATTATAAAGACGTGTCAAATGTAAAAATATTACAAATTGTATAATCCATAGATTAACCTTGGTGTTTTGAGTTTATAATAATAAGACGCGGTCAGTGACTTAAACTTGACCTGTTTTTATAAATATAAAAACATCCTTGAAAACAACGAACAATCAAAGATACATAATAACTTTAAATTTACTAATACAGATTAAAAGCTAAATTACTAATACAGATTAAAAGATAAATAATATTCTTTAATTTGAAAGTAATTAGGTAAGTAATCCAATACCCAGTATAAGTAATTTGGAAGAGGTACATCAATCTACTTATTACCAATATAATAATTATGTCAGTACGATATTCAAACTAGAATAATAATAAATATTGGACAACATCACATACACTGCTTTGATCCTATGGTAAGTAGCCAAAGCACTTGTCTTACAGAAATCAGAAACAACAACTCCCAGACCTGAGACAATAATAAATCTAATTGTAATTTTTAATTTATATCATTGCAAAAACACAATAATCTTTTAATCTAAAAATCTAAGCAAAAATTGCAAACCAACAATATGATGATGTTGAAGAATATTGCTTATGATTTTAAAAATAAATTGATATGATTTTCTTCAAATACTTAATGCATAAAACGGAACGTTTACTTAAACGGATTGACAATACATAATCGACACTAAATCGATGAATTGGTTCGGTCGTCTTGTGAAAACTTACATTGCGTTGACGTCAATACGAAAGCGTCTACCTTGCATGCGGTGCGGTGTTGTCGTTGTGCTTAGCGTAGTTCCCGTTTTGGCTTTTGTTACTGTTTTTGTTGAGTTTTTCGTGACATTTTTATTATTAAGTAAAATGCCAAATTAAGCAAAAAAATCCTTGTCAAAAAACTGTACCTATACGGCACTCTGGCAGTAAAACATTGCAGACTACAGTATGCCTCATAATAAAAAAAGGTTGCTAAAATAAATATCGATTAAACTTTTTCGATTTTTCAAAAGTTTTGATTGGATTTTGTTAGACACATCACTATACGTGTCAATTAACAGTGAAGTGTCACAAAACCCTACTTATCTTAAAAGAACTATAGATACGACAAATTCCATTACGTTCTAGGTTACTTTATATTCCCATTTTCAATGGGGTGCTCATATTGAGGCTTTGTCAGGGAGACTTAGTTCGGGTGCTTATGCTGTCAGAAAGATTAAACAATTGACTAATGTTGACACGGCAAGATTAGTGTATTTTAGTTATTTTCATAGTTTATAATGTCAAATGGAATACTGTGACTTGCACCAAAACTTGTAAAAATATTAATTTTAAAAGAGGCAGCAATGACAAAAGTAACCGAGTTTCTGGCGCTGCATTTTCTCGGCACTAGCCCACGAATTTGTCGCGAAGTACCACTGCTTGCTGCTGAGCAAAAACATAATATTGAAACGCGTAAAAGTGCTGTTATTGGCCTATTTGCAAAAATAAATTATTTTGATTTCGCTCTATTTTATTTTTTTCAGGTTCAGATGATCCATGTGTAACGCCTGCAGGGAAAAACAGCCAATGCCTCTCTCTATACGATTGTCCTGTTATGTTGGCAGCATTTGAAAGACGACCTCTACCTAGCTTTGTTGTCACTTATCTCAGACGGTCACAATGTGGCTTCGACGGATACATCCCGAGAGTGTGCTGTGGACCAATACCAGAAGAACCAGTTACGCAGGTACCAGTTGTAAGTACTACCTAATACTTACAAATTACACTACTTATACTAATATTATTAATACTAATACTAATATTTTTTTGGCTGCTTCCAACCTGCCAATCTGGAAGTCTGGAATCTGAAAGAAATCACTAGGGAAGGCCTATGTTCAGCAGTGGACGTCATATAGCTAAAATGATCATGATGATGATGAAGAGTTTTTTTGTTTGGTTGAACTCGCTAATCTCTGGAACTACTTGTTCGAATTGAAAAAATATTTTTGTGTTGGATACTGAATTTATTGAGGAAGGTTTATAGGCTATATTACATAACGCTACGACTAATAGGAGTGGAGTATCAATGAAAAATATTGCAAAAACGGGGAAAATATTTCTTTTGAGAGTTTCCGTTGCTGAAATCATATATTATGGAATTGTTTTCCTTTAAAAGTCCAAAAAAACGTCTGTGACAGCATATACAATGTTGTCTTGTTGCAGCCAAGACCAACTACACCACCTCCTAACCCAAGCGATGAAGCCCCAAGCGACGATGACGCTATTCCATCAGCTAGAGGGGAGTGTGGGGTCGATACAGGTGGAGACAGAATTATTGGAGGACAGTTCACGGAATTGGACGAATTTCCCTGGATGGCACTATTGGGATATCGCAAACGTAAGTTTAGATTCACAAACGCTGTAACAACTCTCATAAGTGCTTCAAACAAATTGGAAATCCTCGTAGAAATTAGGCAATATTGGACACAGATAAAAGTTGGATAGGTCTGTCACAAAACCCAACTTCTATCTGCGTCCAATGTGGACCGTTTCTTTTTAGTTTTTCCGTATTATAGAGTGGCGTTCATTGCACGTGTCATTAACGTGGCCCTTGTTTACAAAGCAACAGAAATGTCCAATTTTGCTAGGGTTGTTTGGACTTGAAAAAGTCGTCAATTGCGAGAAAGATCATTTCAGTTTAATACTAAGTTCGAAGCTAACATGGAAAGTTCTTTAAGTCGCAAATTTTGGAATTTTTTCCTATTATCTTTAAGAATTGTCTTTATTTTAGCAACTGGAAGAATAACCTATCAATGCGGAGGGGTGCTGATCAACCACCGATATGTACTGACAGCAGCTCACTGCATCACTGGTGCGGTTGAAAAAGAAGTTGGAATTCTGTAAGTGTACTTCTTGATTTTTTTTCTAACTTGTATTAGTTTGCCAAATAGTTTTCATTACAATATAAGTATTGTTTATTATGCATGTTTGATGATGTCAGGGCATATCTTAAATTGACGTTTCCTCTGTAACAATTTCAGAAAGACCAAATACAAAGAGATTAAATGGTTTTTATCGTTATGAGCCATAGACATGAGGCCATTCTTTTGTTAGGTGCTTTTCTATTTACGTATTTCATCTTCTTTATTTATCATCATCATCATCATCATCATTTCAGCCATAGGACGTCCACTGCTGAAAATAGACCTTATTATTCATGATTTATTTATGATTGTTACAAAACTCTTCTGCTTTAAACTCTTTTATTAGATAAGGTCTGATCTGCTACTGACCATAGAACTACACTCAACATTTAACCATATGCTTTGCACTTTAGAGCGACAATTCGCCTGGGCGAGTACGACACGCAGAGTGAAGTGGACTGCAGCGAAGGCGTATGCGCAGACCTACCACAGGAGATTCCCATTCAAGGAGCATACCCCAACCCAGGGTACAACGACAGAAATGTTAATAAGAGAGACGACATCGGTGTCGTTCGCCTTTCTAGGAGAGCCCGATATACTTGTAAGTTTTTTTACATTATTTCCTGTTTAAACCTTGTTTATTTAATTAAGGTTTTACTTCTGAACTACTAGTATTGTAAGTTAGGACGAAGATGCCGAAAAATCCTTGTTTATCTGTAAAAACCCCAAGCGGTCGCATGAGGCCAATACCAATAAAATGTATGTTGTGTTTTATTTTCCTGAGCTGACGATTGATCCTTTTACATCCTTAGGTGACGACGTTACAAGGCACCAGGTGACTATTTTTTAACTAGGGCGTCACCTCGCATACCCAGACCCAAGCCAATTAAATCTTGGTAAATGTTTATTTAAAAAAAAGACAAACGACCGCAAAATAATATTAACACTTACTCTTCAGTCCCTCAGTTAACTGCGAAACCCTGTAGTCATTTAATACATCATCATCATCATCATTATTTCAGCCATAGGACGTTTCATTTTATTATTATTTAATACGCGTGCCTGCTTTTTTCCACTTGAATAACTAACTAGTTTTAAAACTTGTTACAATAAAGCTATTAGTATACTCCGCGAATGAAGAAAATTGACGATTTAGTTCCAATTGGATTGGCAAAGTTAGCGAAAATGTCTTGCAAAAACTTTTGATAGGTCCCATATCTTGTAATCATGTTATTATTAAAAAGAGTTTTGTTTAAGTTTAGTTTTTTTATTTTTACTCTAGTTATGTAAATTAGTTTAGTCTACAATGTATTCATAATTATCATTCGCTTGCCCTTCTCTCAGATTATACATAAAATTTTATGTTGGCGCAGTATATCCATGTCCATTCATCCATTCATGCATCTCGGTTAGTCGCCAGTTCCCGGTCATAAAGTTTATTCTTAATTATATCATCTCTCACACAATTCAGCTATATCTTCTTCTATGGTTCTCTACATCTATTATTAGTCATATCATCCCTCACACAATCTAGCCATCTTTTCTTCAGTCGTCCTGTATATGTCCATTATTCAACACTCTTCTTACCCATACTTACCTTATTTTATTATGTGCCCAACTCCCTTTTTATCACACGTCTACCAAAACAAATTATTTCCTTAACACTTTCTCTAATATTTATCTTCTACATACATATTATAATAATATTATCCACCTTTGACCATTGCATCACCGACTTCGTCAGTTACAAAATGTTTTTACAATATATTTTGGCTGGTCCTTTTTTAACATCCTGTATCAATAACTATTTAATTTGCATCATTTTGCTAGCTATTTAAAATTATTAGTTTTATTTTTTTATAGGTACTTATATCAAGATATCATTTTAATATTTGTTATTGGTGTTCATTTTTAGGGTTTCGACCACCGATTGAAAAAACGGAACTTTAATAGGATCACTCGTGTGTCTGTCTGTCATAGCCTATTTACTTCAAATCTACTGGACTGGTTAAGTTAAATTTGGTACACATTATAAACTTCTGTGACCTAAACACGGACATTTGACATGTAATAAAGTAGTAAAAATACGCCTATATATGTCCTACTACACGGAACAGGTCTCATCTCAATGAGGTGGTTTGAGCCATACTCCAACACGCGGCCCAGTGCGGTGGAGGGGTTTCGTGAGGCCAGTGACTACACCTTACCTTACTGTCGGATATAATCAAGCCGCCTTAAAACCTCTGACTAGGCTTTACAACTACTATCAAGCAATATTAGCTAGGACAAACTTTTAACGTGCCTTCCAAAACATGGAGATGTGTGTAATAAATGTCACTAAAATGGTCAGAAGGGTCACCCATTAATTCACAACCGCGGCCGGGGTAGCTTAACTTTGGAAATCACGGCCAAAGTGCTACAAGAACCTCACGAATGTGTAACGTAAATAAATGAATTTTGAATATGGGGGCTTCTTTCGGGAATTAGAAAATTAGAAATTTTGGAAACTGTACCGTGTGACATATAGAAAGATACATATAATAATAAAAAATATAACTGAGACCAGCACAACAAGCCCGTTGTGCTGGTCTCAATTATATTAATTATAATTTTCATAGAAATAGTTATCAATTTATTTAAAAAAATAGATAAAAATGTATATTTCCCTAGTGTTCAGAACCACTGAGCCCAAATTTTTTACAAAAATACATAAAGTAGATCTTTACTTTCCAGACTCATAGATTACAGGAAAACTCATAAAAAGTACGGAACCTTCTCTAAACTAGCACTAGTCCGGTTTTTTAGAATAAATACATCGACTGTTCCCGGCTAGTCACCTTTCGTAGACTTATTCAAGGTTATTTTTTAACCACAAAGCCTCAAAGTCATTAGCTTTATTATCTAATAAAGTCTATAAAACGATAAAATATGTATTTACACCCACGTTATGTCTTATTATAACTGCCATTGTTACAAGATCATCATCTGGGGATTTACATACCAAGTTCCGACTTGAATTTCAAATACGGCCTACAAAAAAAAAACTTACAAATATGGAAATTGTCTACACAGTCTCCATTCTTTAGTTCTTAGTTATGTTAACAAATTGTTTAAAACACAGAAAGCCTCAATAATCTTGAAGAGAGATAGGTTTATACTGTTCATTTATTGTATCGTAGGTAGACAAACGTCAACAATATTGGCAACGTTAAACAATGTCAACAAATTTTAATATTTTTAAACGTGACGAATCGGTGCCTTAAAAAATGACAGGGTGACACTAATTATCTAGTAAAAGATGACTAGATAATATCTACTATATATAACAATGAATTGACGTTTGTTAGTCTCGTAAAAACTCAAGAACGGCAGAACCGATTTGGCTAATTATGGTTTTGAAAATTTTGTAGAATTCCAAGAAAGGTTTAAGAGGTGAGAAAATATAAATTATATTTCCATACAAACTGCTCGTACCAGTCAAACAGGATGCGTTTAGAAATTAATTTTGCAACTAATTGCAAGGAAAGTAGTAAAAAATAACTAACTAATCAGACTTTGTTTTATATAAATAAATTCTAACAACTTTTATTGGCAGTTCGAAGTTCGCCGGGTCAGCTAGTAGGTACTTATTTAAGTATGCAAGATACATTATGACTTCAAAAAAGATCTAACAGGATCCAACTAATTGATAGAAAAAAGAGATTAAATGTTTTTCTTTTTTATAAACAAATTAATTTTCTTTTCAGACTACGTCAAGCCAATCTGTTTGCCGGACGCGAGCACTCGCCTGAACCCCGGCTTTGACGTGTACGTGGCCGGCTGGGGAAAAACCTTAACAGGTAATTATTGATTTGCTTGCATGCCCGCTTTCAATACTAAGAATCCTGGATCGAGAATAAATAGCGTGATGAAAACGTCGAACGTGTTCAAAGATGACGTGTAAAAAGTTATAAAGCTTTGAAAATTAAGTAGTATTTGAATAGATTTAGTTTGCCATCTCGTTTGCGTAGACCCAAGTAAACATAGTGTGATGATGGCATAACCTTGACAAAGAATTGGGAGTCATTATAAGATAAGAGATGTATTCGTAATGAAAAGGATAGTGTTTACCTCGGGTTAAAGACTTATTTAGTCCCTCAAACTATTGGCACATGGGCGCCTTCGCCACGCTCGAGTGCCAAACCCCGTCTCGGGACTAAATAAGTGACTTTTACCTCTATGTAAACACTGTCCTTTTCATTACGAATACAAGGAAAGTAAAAATTAAAATATGAATTAGCTGAAGAAACAATGAGTGAATTTTAACAAACCCGTACCAAAGAGTATGCAATCACTACGTTCCACAACTCGAAAAAACAAATGAAGATTGGATTGCTGCTTACCCGCCTATTTTTTTTGTGGCCGGCCAGCTATTCAGTCATTACATTTCATTTTCATCATTGCAAAAATGGTAAATATTTTGCCCAAATCATTTTTAAGAAATAGTTGAAGGTAAACCTACCTACATTAAGGTCATTAAATAAATATTTAATTAATACCTTACTTTATGTTACTTAATTGAATTTTACATCGCGCTGATATTGAATGGCTGAAAAGAAAGTTGGAACACGGTTCAAGGTTCAATAGACACGTAAAAATAGAACTAGTTTTTTTTTTAATAATTTGACTGTCAGTAGAAAACGATTCTCCCTATGGCTGAAAAGTATTACTTTTAACCCGCTTCTCAGGCAACTTCAGACCTACTTTCCGAGTATGAGTAATGAAAAATATATTATGCCTCTAAAGGAGATATTAATTTTTGCTACCTTTCTATGGCAGCATAGATTATACCTACTAAAGAATACAAAGTCCTTGTAAAAAATAAATGGGTAAGTACGTCGTAAACATCTTAACCATTCAGTCATAACTCACAATCCTATTTATCAGTCTTAAGGGCAAAGGGCATTGATTATGTTATTATCGTGTTGTGGATTCGTAACTACTTTTCATTAGAATGCCCAGAGCCATTCGATGTAGCGTTCTTTGTCCTGTATTGGTCTGCCAAAGGCATTGAGTACATACCATAAAGAGCAGCAATACAGTATGAAATGACAACTTCTGTCAACACTCGTCCATACAAAAACAGCACAGATACAGATTAAAAAATGGCGGAAAAATTTGTCGAACAAATCATACGACATTTCTACTCTATAGGGTATGTGCTCCATGGCCAAGGGCTAATGATGATGATGTTAAATAAAATACATGAATATACCATAGAATTATAATAATCTAAGAAAAATTTATAAAGTTTTTCTGCCCATGCATCTAAAAACAATATTGAAAATACGGCAACACCGAAATCGCTAAAGGCCTTTTTTCGTCAACGTGTCTTCTAAAACGCACTTTTCGCGGGGCGATATTGTTGCTTAAAAAGAACAACCATTTCTACAAATATCGAATCTTCTTAGACTAAAGTGTTAGTCAGAATCGGAAAGTTTTTTATTTTTATTTTGTTGAAACCAAGTTTATTTTTAACTGTTTAAAATTTTTTGTTTTATATTCTGAGGAGGAACTTTAAATTATAATTTGAAAAAAAAAAAGATAGAAAAACGATTCTATTATAATCATCTATTTGGTTCAAACCACAAAATAATTACATAAACTAAATACCGAACTTTGAAAAAAAATTACAGAAATTGCCGTGATATGATACCAAAGTGGTTGCCACTCTGTTATTTTGTCAAGACTAAGGTAGCCAAGACACTGGTTTTCTGTGGAAACCATTAAGGATAAGAGAGTCAGCGACCTACTACAAAAAATATATAAATTATTGCTTACCTATTTTTATCTTTTCCTCATTTAATATTTATTCATAAGAAGGTATTATTTTTAATAACTTGACTAATATTGCCTTGATTTGCATTAATGATCAGGCAAAATCGGAAAAAAACTTGTCGAAGACCTTTAATAAATTGCTTTATTGTATTATCCTTATTATCTTGTTTGTGAGTGTATGATTTTATTCTGGATTTCCTTGTTTCTTATAAAGAAACGAAATAATCCATGTATTTCTTACAAATTCTTATAGGTTGCTGTGGCACTTAAGAATAACAATAAATAACATATTAAACGTTCTAAAACGTCCAATCAGAAATCATCATAACTGTTTTCTATGGCATGTCAGGGACTTGACATCACTTTGCTAAAGAAAGATACTACACTTTTCAAGGCAGGAAAAACATATTTGTATATGAGCCGTGTGGGGACAGCCATAAAAAATACACTTCCCCACCGCTAACAGGAGGCGTGTCGTAAGAGGCGATTAATTCCTGTAGCGCTAGACGGGCAGCAGCGTCTGCGTGCGAAATCTTATAAAAAAACTGCGCTCGCCAACCCGCCTTCCAAGCGTGGTGAAAGTCATTGGGGGAGGCCTGTGTTCAGCAGTGGACGTCTTATGGTTGAAATGATGATGATGATGATGATATTTGTCAACAACACACCAATGGTTATGGTCTCGAAGTAAGAAATTAACATCCTTGTGATACCAGATACCAGACAATGCTTTTTGTCTAGGGCGTCTCCCAGCAGAATAATCACTAAAACCAATTTTTAAAAAAACGACCCGAACCGGGAATGAACTGAACCCTTTTTGTTGCACGACTACGCCATCGGGTCGTTAAACACGGTGTCCCATAAATTAAGGAATACCTTGTTACCACATATTCTATACATCATGATGAACAACTTTTGTCCTATGACTTTTATAAATATAAATTATTTTTTTAGTTTTGTATTTCACGCAAAATTGCAAAAGTCAAAGAATAAAAGTTAAAATATGTGGTGATAACAAGGTTGTCCTTAATATACGGGACACCCTGTTTAATATCTTAACGTAACATTAAACTAAAATTCAATTTAACAGGTTCAAACAGCCCTGTGAAACTTAAGCTGCAGCTACCCGTCTTCGACAAGAACGAATGCGTGAGCAAATACAAGACTCTTGGCGCGAATCTTATTGAAAAACAACTGTGTGCTGGAGGAACCTTCTCCAAAGACGCTTGCAGAGGTGACTCCGGCGGCCCTCTTATGTTGAAGAAACCTGATAGCTACTGGGAGGTAGTGGGAATAGTCTCCTTTGGGTACGGGTGCGGTCGAGATGGCTGGCCTGGGGTATACACATCTGTAATTAGCTATAAAGACTGGATTCTAGATACGATGAGGGAAACTAGTTCGTAAGTTTTTGCAAATTTATAGACTCATGTTTTGATAAGTAAAAATATTTGAATTTATTGCTTTTTTACTTTATTCTGTTTTATCATAAATAACTAAAAACTTTAAAATGGCAAGTAGTCAAGAAAAATATTTTACCATTGGTCTTTTAACTTTATTTATGTAGAGAAGTCTATAGCCATTTTGATACAAAAAATGATTTTTTAATTAAAACCGCAATTGTACAGTGTTTATAAGTCAGTGAAAGTGAATGTAAATATGCTGATAAATGGCAATAATAGTCTAGATAGAAGTTATAGTCCTACAAACTAAGATAAAAATAAACTTGGACTACAAGTCCTAACACAAATATTATATTACATGAACAGTCCCAACCATTGTAACAACACCTTTTATGAAATAAATAAAATGTTTCATTTTGAATTGAATTTTGAATTAACAATCTCGATCTGCAAAACATTAACTGACAAAATATTTAAAAAACAATGACCATCTAATCACGATGTAATTCTTATATCGATAACAAAAATAGTTACCTATTCTAATGGTTAATTAAAAATATTATATATATTCTCATGAATAATATTATATTTAATGAATTATTATTGTAATTAAATTAAACGACTTTTTAAAGGCTTCGGAAAGTATATCACATAACTTCAAATCTCATGAACAAGGCTTCTCCCTTCAAGTGTCCATATCCCACTGTAGGCCCTATTCCTTACCCATAATTTATCTGGCACACAAAGGATCGGATTCTTACTTAGGTATATCTTTTCATACACATCGCAACGCAGTTCACTTCACGTGTTAAAATAGACACGAACGTGATAATCTTAATCATACATTCAAACAAAATGACAACTGTCATTAGCATCTTCCAATACGTAATAAAGAAAATTAGATAACATTAAAGTCAGGTAAACCTCATTAGGTTTTCCGCATCGAAGGAGGAAAACCCAGCTACAACACATATCCGTTAATGATAAAAGTGCATAATATTGCATTAAGTACAATTCAAAATAACATTCCTAATTAGAACGTTACAAATTTGTTACTAAAAATACTGGCTGGTTTTACCTGCTACTTGATATAATTTTATTAAAAATAGACTCTGTCGTCATCTTTATCATGTCACTGCTAGACGTAAGCCTCCCAAAGAGCGCCAAAAACACGATCTCACGCGTTTTCCATCTATCTACTGCCAGCCATCTTCTTAAGGTCGTTGTTCCATCGAGCTGGGGGGCTAGACTCTGTCAAATCAGCCACAAAAAAAATATATATAATTATCAAAACAGGCAAAAATAAACTAACTTCTTAAATGCGTTTTAAAATTGAGTTGTGAGGCAAACAGCGAGACTAAACTGGCCACGTAGACAATACTAGGTAATATTTTAATGACTACCCAATTTTTTAAATAATTTTTCTACTTATGTACGAGTGTATGAACCATTTTTAAATAAAAAATTTTTGTTAAATTATTTGTTACCTATCTTCGACAAATATGAGCCGATTTTGATGATTTTTGTTTTATTGAATAGCTTATATTTCAAAGATGCTATGATAAAAGTTTGAAAAATAAAAATCACCCCTAAGGGTAGGAAAATAGGGGATGAAATCGGTGTTCAGCAGTTAGATTAGGATTTATCACTAAAAATAGATGAAATAAGTAAATTTTATTAAAAAAAATAAAACCGACTTCAAAATACTGAAATGCTAAAAATAATCCTAACACTTAAGTACCTAATCAGATACTTTTGGAGTCGGTGCCAGCCGATGAGAGATTCAATGTTTTTGTTTGCACCGACTCCAAAAGTAACTGATTAGGTACTTAAGTGTTAGGATTATTTTTAGCATATCAGTGTTTTGAAGTCGGTTTTTTTTTTTTATAAAATTTACTTATTTCATCTATTTTTAGTGATAAATCCTAATCTAACTGCTGAACACCGATTTCATCCCCTATTTTCCTACCCTTAGGGGTGATTTTTATTTTTCAAACTTTTATCATAGCATTTTTGAAATATAAGCTATTCAATAAAACAAAAATCATCAAAATCGGCTCATATTTGTCGAAGATAGGTAACAAGAACCACAACCAAAATATTATCTGGGTATATATTTGTCGATTTTCTCAAAAAGTTCTAAATCAATTTCGATAAAATTTATATGGGACAACCTCTGAAGTATGATTTACCAAACAAAAAAAGAATCATTAAAATCGATTCATAATTGGCGGAGTAATCGCGTAACAAACATACAAAAAAAAAAAAAACAGTTTAATTGAGAACCTCCTCCTTTTTTGAAGTCGGTTGAAAAGCAAGAAAAGAAGCCCAAATGCTACTCCACCAATACCCGGTAATTTTTCGTTGGTTTTAGAGCCGTAAAAATTACATTCCACTGCTCTTAAATTCAGCAACTTCAAGCAAAAAAAAAAAAAACACTTCCCATACTAAAACGTTGATCAGCTGACATCAGTTTGTATGAAGAATGTATATTTAAAGATTGCGATGTTGATTCCGTAACAAAAGCCTGTATTTGAGCAGGAGTCTAATATCTGCGGGTCAAAAAGCTCATGCAAGCCACATAGGAAAAAAAAAACAATGAAAATTGACCGTATATTTTTTGTGCAGTGCAGTTTCGTACAGTCTGTTCTGTTTATACTATGTGGGCATTAGTAGAGAACGCGATGACTACTCTGCCGGAACACAGTTTTTTTTACTAGCGCGGGGGTAGTTGTCATTCTCGCCCACCAAATGCATTAATTTGACTTTTAACATGTAAGTAAGTACAGACAACGGCAGGTCAACCTTCCCAAAAAGTTAAAGGTCACTTAAACTTAACAGGCAATTCAAATATTTTTATAATTTTTTAAATATAGATTTTTTACCCTTAGAGGCTATTGTTGCGTGTATGTTCCATAATCTGTCCAGAAAACAAGCATCACCTGCATAAAAATAGAATTCAACTCCTACCTACCTTAAGCGCACCGTTCAAATGATGAAATATGGAAAGCGATCGGCCATGTTTCAGCATCAGGATCGGCTGTCACAGGTTATCGATCGCCTAAGTATTATTTATGTCTTCTCCGAGTGGCCAGTAGTTTGACGCCCCTGCTATTTGCGAACTACCTCCTGATTTATCACCTCCTGGTATTAGCAATATTTTTTTTTAATTCACGATTAAAAACCTAGTTTGTGGTCTACTGAGAAGTGAGAATGCGAGTGCAAAAACATGCACATTTAGTTTTTGTTTTTTTATATTTTTAAGGCCAATATTATATTTATTACTATCGTTAGGTACCTAGTATTTTATACTTATAATAACATAACATAATTTTGCATTTGTACAAATAACATATGTCTTGAACAGTAACTACGAAATTACAGACAGAAAAAATAATTTTATTTACTTGTTGTGTGTAGACCATTTTGCTGTGTCCATTGAATTTATTATTTGCAACTAGCAAACAACAAAAAGATTGAGCAGATAGAGATGTCCTTTTCGTAAAGAAAACTTATCGCTTCGTAGAAAATTAAACGAAAAGGATTACAGTTTGCCTTTGTATAAAATACTAATATGAATGACAAATTTGAAAGGCTTATGAATTCACAACCCAAGTCATAAATATTCGTTACCACCGTTAAAATCAAGTAATTCAAATGAGATACTCATTTAGTTACATTTTGAGGTTAGGTACCGCTTTAAATATGCCTTCGAAACCATTAAATTGGTAAATTTTAAATAGTTTTTGTAGAAGACTCGATGAAGACGTCTTTGCTAATGGCTAGGATTCTAGCTATTTGGAAATCATAATACTTTAATTAATAATTAATCATCATGTAATTAAGCTACCAATACCGATCAATCTTGTTTAGGGCATATCCTTATAAACAAGTATGGAAACAAGTCCGATTTCTCACCAATCATTACGCTAACAACACCACAAAGTTTCGCGAACTGAAATGAACTCATTCATTTGCCGAGTCGACGGAATACGTTTTCGCTAAAAGGTTTTTTCAAGCTGGAACCTTATTGATATAAATGACTGTCGCCGGTCTATCGACACACGCATAAATCAAATGGAAGCAAATTAGTGTGCTCGCTTATACAGGGTGTTAGTAAGTAGGTGAATTATGATTTATTGTTTATCCTAAGGAAACTTTTATATGTAGATGAATCGTATCTTTTGGATCGTGATTTTAAACGAATCGTTTTTTTTATCCATACTGGGCTAGTTTCCTGGGTCAAAAAATGATTATTCTATTTAGTCCGTCAGTTAGATTATCAAAAAATATTGGACCCATATTTTGTCTTTTGTCAATCAAACAAAAAATGACGAAGATAAAGAGCATCAAAGTGAGCACGTGACGTCACGTCTTGCTAAAAAGTGTCGCAAGGCATGACGTTACGCGGAACTTTAGCGGGCTATATCTTTATCATTTTTTGTTTAATTCAGAAAAGAAAAAAATAAGTGTCCAATATTTTCTGTTAATCCAACTGACGGACTAATTAGATTTTTTTAGGAAACTAGCCCATTGACAACCCTTACGAATCATGAAAAATTGCAAATACCAACGGTAAAAAAAAACCCGTATCATCATCATCATTCATGATGAATCGTCAATATCAAGATGCATGAAATGTCAGAATTAGTATGTTTTAAACACTGTATTCATCTAAAACAAATCTTTATTAATTACTAATCGCAAATGTCAAGCTGAAGACTCTTAAGTTTTAAATTTTGATTAAGAATAATTTACAAAGGAACACTCTCCTACAGGTTGTACTGGTCCAAAGTTATATGAACCATTTTTATTTATTTATTTATACTTTATTGCACATTTAAAAACAATTGTACAGATGGCGGACTTAATGCCGAGAGGCATTCTCTACCAGTCAACCAGTGATCAAACAGGCAGCAAGAAAAAAATATTTTTACTATAGATCGGTAGTGGAAAAAACATGCAGCTACATAGCTGTTATATAGATTTTGGTCAGGCAATATAAAAGGTTTTTATATTTATGCACCAGAATCACCTCCTTGTGGATCGAACGTGTTTTTTTTACACCTTCTAGTTAAACATGTTTATGTTTATGAGGAGTACGACTTTTAGAATCGTGTCTTTTGTTTAACCTAACACCATGTATATTTTATCACAATTCGCTTATGAACATACTGACAATATTCGCCCTAAGGGTTAAAATAATGGATGAATGAAATGAATAGGTAAAATTTAGCCTTTACCGCACCCATACTTGCTTGCCACGAAGGTTGGTTGACAGAGAAGGGTCTTAGCATTAAGTCCACCTGTTGTTCACTTTTAAGTTTATCCAATAAAAATTTAAATAAATAAACAAAATCTAGTACGTCACAGAAAAGGTATTGTAGTTTCAAATTACTCAAAGGTTAATAAAAAACAATCGTAATGTAAAATCTGTAAAATGGGTTAAGACATTGTATATCTTCTTCTTCAATGTACATCAACACACTGTCTACTACTGATAGATCTGTCTTCTCCATCTTGCGCCAATCGTTCCAGTGTTTATCAAAAATCTACTCCCAGTCCCACTGTCAATAATCTGTAACCCCTAACATCACTGAACATGTAAATTCAGTACTATGCCCAACTTCTACAGTAGTTAACCAATAGAACATGTCAGTGCTCTACTACTGACACGTCCATAGGCTACTTAGCTATCAATACTAGTAATAAAAACAGTTTGATTCCTTATTTCCTAACTGTCTGCAGTCCATTGAAATTCCCTGCACCGCAAGCGGAAATAGCAATCATTATTTAACGTCAATGTTTAACCGGATTGAGCGCTGCAAATGGGCCGGTAATGATCTACATCTATTGGACCCATTGTACACTAGTCTCAAACTAAATAAGCCAGCCAACTACACTAGGGGTTTAGGCAGTTAGCCTACTCTTAAATGTACACTACACAAAAGAAGGAAAGTAACAGAAAAAAAGAAGATTAACAATAGCACAATTTAGGCTGTCTTATTAAGGTCATATTAGGAACGTGATAGACCTTAATATCATCATTTTAGCTTATACAACTGTTATAAAACTTACTGGCTAATGGACTGGTGTTGATGGTCAAATGCAACGTCACAACTTCTTACAGATTTTTTTGGAGGAGGACTGATAACCCTTGGAAAAGAAAAGTTTTCGAGTGGTGTCCAAGAACTAAAGACGCAGCGTGGGAAATCTTCTCACCCGGTGGACTAAGGAACCAGTCAAGGTTGCGGTGGAGTTCCCCAGAGGGAAGGCCTAAGACCAGCAGTGTACCTCCAAAGGCTGGTGATGATGGTGATGATAAACTTCTTATGAAACAAAACCTTGTGGTCGCCACTTAAAACTATCCTGCGCAAACAAACACATTCCTGCACGATACGTGCTCTTCAGCGTGATGATCCGTTGGGCTTATAAATGCACATTAATGAACTCTCATTATCGGAACCCCGATTTGTGTTTAAATTAGCATTTACATACATTTAACTTACAGTCTGCTACTACAGCTTGCTAATGCACAGACAGACGAACTGGTAAAGGTTGCAGTAAGCCGCTGGATTCAGGCCGCTTCCAACCGTACAATTATGATGAATACTGAAATTATGATGATTTTAAGTCTTTGTTTGATTCGGAAAAGTTTAAAAAATTTAAGAAATAAAACTCAAAATATCCTCTTTGAGTGAACCTTACTTTCATTCAAAGTTGTTGTTTTTTATAAAGTCACTGTCGGTAGCATTATTACTACCAAAATGTTATTGAAAAATTTTAACTTGCATTTACCTCACCATCTTTATCAAAAATATCTTTTGATGTTTCATTCAGACTTTAAAAAACTAAAGGCTGTTTTAGTCTGGTTATTTATAGAGTAAAACGAGTCTGGCCTGTAAACATCCGGGGTCTGAGCCTTGAAAGGTATACAAAGTAGATGAGTTGATTTAATATCGCCAATGCAGCCTTCAAAGGCTCGATATTATTGGGGATGGAGGCCCCCGACTAAATACAGAAATGGTGTAGGTAGACAGTTTTGAAGATACGTCTAGAACATGCAGTGTTCATATACCTATGTGTTTTAAAATTTTGTTAAAAATTACGTTCTTTGAGTTCAAGTCACCAGTTACATTTTTTTTTTTTCTAAAATTCAAGGTCAAGATCCACTTCATAAGAAAAATGGTCATATAACGATTTATCCAAATAAATATTCTGTGCTTAATTTTTATTTCTTAGGGATTTAACTAAGAATTTGGACCTTGATTCTTGCTATATTTCATTAACCTAGGTCAACGACTAGGTTTTGCTGAAAGTTCTTTGTTTGATTATGACGAAAACTTGTGTGTTAACTTTGTCTGAAACTATTCCGCCATAGTCGCGGCAGATTTCACTTTAGTAATAAAATAACAAATTAAAAAACAGATAAAACAAATATATAACTATAGGCATACATCGAACGTCAAACAAATAGACAGCAAAAATTATTAGACAGCTAAATAAATGCAACAAAAAAGTAAGCAGTGGAGGTATAAAAAGGGTTTTTGGATGTAAAAAAATCTAAATACGTACTTTTTGATTGCAAATATTAACATTATTATTTGATGTTAATACTTGATACCCGGCCAAAGACAAAACGAGTCTTGACAGACGTCAAGAAGATGGACAAAGTGATCGTAAAAGGGTTTGTTATTTTCTTTTGAGGTGTGGAACTCTAAAAAACGTTTTTAGGTTTTTAAAAAAAACGTACCTTGTTGTTTAAAACGTATCTTCATTAAATATGACGTGGTATACCTTCCGGAGCCCTTTACCGGTTATTGCATATTTGTAGCAAGTTTACGTAGCAGATGAGTTTATTTAATATCAAGTGGCAGACTTCAAAGAGTTTGTTATTGACGTTCGATGGCCCTCGTCAGGTCACAACATCCACTTAGTTTCACTTTTGATCACAAATTACCTTTATGTCGCTAGTCTATTGAGTGCAACACTAAACGATGCTTTAAATACCATATTTTTAAAGAAAATATGTACTTAAATTATAAAGTTATCAATTGTGTACGACTGTATTGGTTTGGAATTTAGTTTTAGCGCTTAAATATTTTAAACTTTTCGACTCTCGTCCGATATCGAATTTTTATAGAAACAGCGATCATGATATGGCACGGCGATTCACCTTGGCGGCTATATCAATTGTATGTTTTTTAAAATACAGTTGGTGTAAATAAATCGCTATATCATATCGTGTTTTGGTGGTCATGCTAGGGGAGCTGAAGCCGAAAATACAGGGTGTCCTAAGAAGGGTGTACCAGCGGGCGTCAGGTGATAGAGGACACTAATACCTATCGATTGGACCCCCATGTATGTTCAGCAAAAATTGAACATGCAACCGTTTTGTATTAGTCCAGAACGCGAATCACTACACCAGACAGTCGTTAATTATGTTCATAAATTACCTACAACAGTTGATGGACTGTTTAGTAGGTATGGGGAAGTGTTTTGTGTTGTTTTTTTGCTATTCTGATGTTGGTCCCATAACAACTTTTTCTAAGAATCAAACATTGAAATCTCCAAAAAAAAATATGACAGCTGGGATGCGGTTTAATATAGGGATATGGCTTTTTTATTGTTGTTATAGTGTTATTATTATTAACGCTTACTTTGCATAACTATTACAAGAAATTCCTAACGACTTTATCGGCACTCTTCTATCTTCATTCAATTTTCATAAAACCAACTACGCTCCATTTCTCCCAAGATTGATTTTCCAAAATCCTTCCTGTACGGTCCCCATATTTTTTTTTACATCAGCAATAACGTTACTATGCGCGGCTAACCCAAATTCAATTCTTTTATTATTTTATAATTAGTTCGCAATTACATACCCACAAGACGGCCGCGGCTCACATCAATTTATTAACTTATCAGTTTTGTGTAATTTACGTGCATCAATAAAAAATATTCTACGCTCAACAAGGAGTTTTGGATTTACACCTCATCATCATCATTAGCATAGCAAGAAAGGTGTATGGTTAGCAACAAACCGTACACTTCCATTTGCGGTATTCAAAAAACCTCTGTGCAAAATTTCATGTTTCTAGGTCTAGCAGTTTCGGCTGCGCGTTGATCCGGCAATCATTCAGCTTTGCCTCAAATGTATTTATGGAATCATTAAAACTTATTCATTTCCTAGTCAATAAAACCCAAGTGGAAACAGTGCCAGGTTTTTTCCGCAAGGATAGGTCAACACAATAACAAATGATAAGTGACTTATTATGATAGCAGTTTTATAATTGACAAAACAAACTAACTACCTAAACCTTGGCCGATATTTATTTTAATATGTCCACGAAGTATTGTTAAAAATTACTAAACCATATCTCGTTATGTTGTATCAAGACGTATATAGAGAAGTACTATGTAAAGGGTCGTTTGTGAAGATTCAGTGTCCAGAATGAAAGAACTTCATCTTCATAATTTTAGCTATTTGAAAGAAAGAAAATACATTGATTTTATAGTATACTAGATGTCCCGGCAAGCTTCGTACCCGCCCCTTCATACATTTGTTTTTTGGTGTTTTTTTTCATGTTTTTTATAGTTATTCTGCTATTCGGGGCGGAGACAAATTCAACAAACCAAAGATCATAAAAATTGGTCCAGATTTGTTTTATATTTAAATAGATTTCAAAACATAACTAATAGGAATTACCTATATTACTAACCTATGTAATGTATTTACTAATTCATCATTATTAATATTAATAACCCAAAGACGACAGTTTTCGAATTTGCTCTCATAGTTAAAGTTATTGTATGAGCAACTGATCACGGTGGTTTTCAGTGTTCATTCTGTACACCTAAACGCTCAATTTCGTTAAGCACATTATGGTTGGTAGCCATGGCCACAGAATATGTAATAGGATAAACCATGGCCTCATTTGAATCTAACAAAACGTACTCAAATGAATACTACAACATCCGAATTTCATTCGAGCCGAACCTTTGTGTGTCCACATCTACATCTAATCCAATCCACCTCATCCACACCCTTGCATCAGGTGTTGGTTCAATTAAAACGCATCACATTTCGGGTCTAAGTTTACCACTTACTTTATAGCAGCATAAAGAACGCTACAAAGTTCAACGTAAATCGGTTTACGGTCGTGTGTGCCTTCAGAGACATAAAGGGGAATTAATAAGGCTATTCCGCGGAGCGATTCGGTAGACAGATAGCCTTATAGCGAAAGCTGGGGTATGTAGAGTGACCAGATAACAAAACGGAGATAGCGGACCTTTGTTTATCTCAAAAACCCAGAGGCTTAACTAAAGGAGCTAAGTGAAGTTTTTCGTTGTTCATGTCTCTCAATCCCGTCGTACGGTAACATGAGCGAGATAGATAGATAGAGAAAAACTTCTTGGTAAAACCTCATTATGTATCCAGGGAAAGCGACACCATAGAGGAGTTAGAGTTGTAAAACCAAGGAATAAGAAAGTAGTTTTTTTTTTTTTGCAAAGCTTCTTATTAAGTAAGGACACAATGTACTCGTCGAATAGTGCTTTTAAAAAGTCATTACACTGGATTATTTGGAAAAATCAACATTCAGTAAAGAGCATCTGAGTATTGTTTTATATCATTTATTTCAAATTCAATGCATGTTCAATAAAACGAAGTCACTTTTGATAGTAGACGATGAGAAGCTTAAAGTAAATGAAACGTACAAAATATTTGATATTGTCATTGATAAGACAGCACAAGAGTGTTTTCTTTTAAAGACAAACTAGCTGTAATTAAATTTCCAAAATCCAAAAGCTTTTTTATTTTTACTTTACAAGCTATTTGAAATTTTTTGATTTTAGTTCCTAGTTGGGTATAATTTCCATAGTTATGTCTTCGTTTCTTAGTTGAGTCTTCATTCCTTAGTTGGTTCTTCTTTTAGAAGACCACACAGAGCGAAAGTTTGAGCACAAGCAAAGAACAAATCATAGCATAAATATGCACTTGTAACAAAAATTCTTCGTAATAAAAATTCGCGATTTGCCGAGACGACTGCCAAACAAAACGAATCTGTCTCACTAAAACTGATGCCATGGTCACTGCATGTATGTACGAAGATATTGAAAGTTATCGATTCCTAAAACCTTTGCAGTATAAAGATTCGCTTTATTGGACAGTTAAAGATAATAATGTAGTCAGCAGAACAGACTGGGAGTTTTTTTTATTATACTAAGAGTCCATTTTTAAAAGAAAAAAAAAATTTTATGCAATTGTAAAATCCTGGATCAGGAACGCTACTAGTATGGACTAATTGACTAACTCATAAGCAAGCTGAAGTAGCAGTATGCATGCTGGTCACATTTGCCATAGCACCGATAACCGAGGTCGATGTGTTCTTGAATGGAGACTATGACTTGGCAAAAGCAGCTTGGCTCGAGCGAGAGTACTCTATGAATACGCAGAGCTTCTGGCACGGTTGCAAAAGAATAGCCAAGGATCGAGCTCACGCAGTAACGTGCATTGGGTAAGACCTATGTCCAGCAGTGGACTCACGTGACGTGGGCTAATTATGATGATTATGACTGCACGGCAAAAGCCTGAATTCAACTATGTGCCAATTTCATTGTCATTGTAAGTCATAAACTGCCACACCTGAGACGTCACCTAACTTTGATGGTTATTTTAAAAAATCTGTGATTCTAAAGTCGATACGAATAAATACAATTATTGATTGAACAAAAATGATATTTAACACTTTACTGTTAATTGAAGTCTCTGAGTGCGGCAGTTAAGCCTATTACGCCTTGGGCGACTTGATTACATCTGAAATGTCTTACAGGCAAAATATTTAAAATGCATAAGCCTGATGCAAATTACATATTTAAATCAGTTTTATAATGAAAAACATTATTAATTAGGTAAATTAAATTTGACTATATTTTATTTCTGTAAGTCACGAGAGCTCTGCGATATAATTAAAAAAGTAAGTACTTTGTATAAGTACAATCCAATAAAAACTCCATAATAGGATACCTTTATAACTTTTCCAATTAACTCTGATATCTTTTTTCATCTTATTATGATACTGCATGAAAACGAAACGAAACGGGTTCCTCTAAAAATCCTGTTTCAAAATAATGGCAAAGTTTCTCTGATGATTTTGCGTTGCTAAATTTACAGGCGTTAGGTATTGGAAAAGGAAACGATGACTGTTTTAATATAGGGTCGTATACAGAAATTCAAATGCACCATTTTATGGACACTAACTATAAAAGTAAAAAGAATGTTAAACTCACCCTTCCTCGGTTTGGAACACTTAGATTTAGCCATCAAAGTTTGGGGCACTCAAAAATCCATTTAGAAAATAGCACATTTTATATCCTTTTAGGGAATCTTCAACGATCTGTTTAAGTGTGTTCGATCCGATATTTCATGGGGTTTTCAAAGGTTTCCATTAGTTATAGTCGTTCTGCCAATATTGCTTTAGGGGAATAATACTACGAAGTTAAAATCTAGAATAGAATATAATAGAATATGTTTATTTGCTTATGAACAGGGTGTACAGAAGATTTACAGGTAATTAATATGATCGCCTATCCAACCATTAACAAATAGCATGCAAATACAGTTTCTCCACTTCAACATTACAATTTACAATCAATACAATTGACTTAAAAAATATAATTTAAGGAGCAGAATAAATTATCTAATCATGTGATATGTTTAGTTATTTGAATCTTATTGGTCGATTATTAAGATTAATTTAAGTAATTAAGATTTTTTAACAGTGGCCTACTTAATTTCCATAGTTTAGCTGAATAGTAGTCAAAATCCTGTATCTATCAGGTATCAGTAGCATTAATTACAAAAACAGTATTCTTGTAGGTAAAAATTTAGGTCGTCAATTTATCAAACAAGTTCGGTATACGACTGAAAATGGAAGAAAAACACTTTTGACTATTATGCAACAAACACAACATTTGGTTAATTTTCAGTCGCATTGTGAACGATAGTTGCATTTTATAAACATGTCGCAACTTGTTTTAATTACGTTTATATTACAAGAATTAGGCCTCTGATTGAGAACATGTACACCACCGATTCTTGAAAATCTGATAGCACCCCTAAATTACTCAACGAGGGTAATTCCCAGACAGTACTTTATGATTATGAAATCATAATCGTCGAAGCCGTACCTAATAAAATCGCTTAGTTTGCAATCAGCTTATTTTATAGCAATAGAATTACGACTTTAAGCTATATTATAACGCGGGTTTACGTTGCTTTGTTGTGTTATTAGCTATAAAGGCGTGTTTCTATGTGCAGCCTCGGGGTTCCTCAGCCCTGCCACTGTCGAGTGAAAACAGCCAGGGAATTTTAGTTTATAGGAAAACCGATTCTTGTTATTTGGCGATAGTTAATGCCAATTGTAGAGAAGACTAGTCTAAAACGTCTAGCCTGCCCAAAATGGGTAAGCGTTTTAAATTTCGTTCCTTTCTCGAATTGGGCGGACTGGTTTTGAGATTGTTCGCCTACCTATGTACTAACTTGTCAGTTGTCAATCTATTAGTATATAATTATAAACACTATAGACCAGCATTTCTCATTTAGCTAGTTGGTAGCGTGGTCTCGAAATGGCACGGGCCATAAATAAGGAAAATAAAATACCGCATCGCAACCGCGCGATAGGCCTATCGATTGATAGCTATCGATAGTATCGATACAATCGCTCACTGCCCAAAGTACTTTATGTAAATAACGTCCTGTTTTATTACATAACCTACTTTTTGGTAACTTATACAGAGCTGTTACGGATTGTATTAGAAAATCGAGCCTTTTGAGATTTCGATGTTTAACTCTTAGTCGCTTTATTGTTATCATCCCATAAAATGAAATTAACTAAGTAATAAAAAAAAGGTTTGAATATTAATATCTAACCACAGATTCAATCCCTTAAAAAAATTCTATCCTCCAAAAGTGTATGAAGTGAGCTTACTGTTCTCTCCGCACGTCGTTCTGCTTAGCGGTTAGTTTTAATCGCTAGTCGTAACCGTTTACAATTGCAATAATAATTTAACTCTGGTTAAGGCAGAGATGCGGGATCCAAACAAGAAATTAATGTGCTGCTCGGAATTGTTCGCGATTTACATTTATGCCAAGCCTTGTGTACGAGTCCGAGCAATTGAGTCGAAATAGTCTTCTGTTAAAATCTAATTTTAAGGTTATGGTTATTATAAGGCAAATCGTACTTGTAAGCATGGATTTGATAGTCATAGCGTCATTTAGTTTTGGCCTCGATGCGCCACTTCATTTTCATGGTGCCGAAATTATGTTTATACCTTGGATTAATAATAATAATAAAACACACTAAAACGGGATATAAAGCGATCCAATGATCTCAGGTAACAATGTTACCGTGTCATATGTGCCAATGCACATATGACACAGTAACATTGTTACCTATATTTTATTTGCCTGACTGACGTTTCGACCGGGTTACACCGACCGTAGTCACAGGCTGACTGGAACAGCGATGTCTTCACTTAGTATTAGAGGCAGATTTTTCAGCCACCCTCTTATTATTTTCGCGCCATAATTATAGTAAGCACGATTTGCCTTGACTTTGTCCCTATTCTGCAAACTAAGCCGTGTCCGTATTCAGGTGATTACTCGATGGCCAAACAAGCGAGATTGTGTAATTTTAATAAATATTTTCAGATTGAAATTCCTACAAGTTTTGATTTCAATCTTAATTCTTAAATAAAAATGGCGTTCGGTGTATCGAAAGGACTGCGTTTGAAGGAATTCGGCCCAGTGATAACATTATTAGAAAATTAAGTAGCTCCATTTATCCTATGATGAAATTTACATATGAGTTGGAGTCGGCCGGGTCGTTGTTTTATTTTTTAAATTCATAAATAATGTTTTTTTTTATTATTGGTACCTATAGTGCAACGTCACACAACACCCTGTTTTGCAACACCTTTGACGTTACTAGTGTGCGCAGAAAATTAATGTCAAAACTCAATGTCAGATAAGTGTTAGGTCTACGATACGAGTAATATTGGTTGAATGGCTCTTCAACAATACCGGTAGGTACGTAAAGCTGTGGCAGAGGATAGTATAAAAAAACGACTTCAAAAAAGTAATGAGTCGGAGCCAGCCGATGAGAGTTTATATGTTTTCGTTTGCACCGACTCCAAAATTAAATGGTTAGGTGCTCATGAGATTATTTTAAACTTTTTAGTGTTTTGAAGTCGGTTATATTTTTTTAATAAATTTTACTTATTTCATCTAGTTTTAGTGATCAAAACAAATCATAATTGCTAAACGCCAATTTTACCGCCTATTTTTCCACCCTTAGTATTTTTAAAGTATTTGCAATTCAGGAAAAAAATAATCATCAAAATCGGTCACGCACGGTTTCGAAGATATTGGGTAACATAGACAAAGGCCACGAACCAAAACATTATCTGAGTAAGTATATAATATTTTATTTTTTTCTCAAATATAGCTAAATCAATTTTGATATAATTTATATGTGACCACCTCTGACTCTGAAGTATGATCCACCAAACAAAAAAAGAATAAATACAATTGATTCATAATTGGCGGATCAATCAAGTAACATACAAAAAAAACATAGTCGAATTGAGAACCTCCTCTTTTTCTGAAGTGGTTAAAAATAGCCACGGATCGGGCTCAGTAGGTATCGTGCATTGGGATAGGCTTATCCATTGCAGCAGTGGGCTGATTATGATAAATAAGTTCTCAATATATTTACATTAACTTAGCTACTTTAAAATAAAACACACACTACCAATTTAGCACATTAATACGCAATATCCGTAGCCAAAAGGAACCCATCTCTAGAAAGGAAATAGTTAACCTTTCATTTTTAGGGGTGATGTCATCTCGGGAAGGATGAAAGATGACGTCACTCTCCCCTCAGTAGGGATGTGAGTCACCGGGTCACCCTCCAATGCTATGATTACGTATAGGCTTATGATTTTGTTATGTACTCTTTTGTTTACGTAAGTTATATAATGTTTTATTTAGGACAATCGTCAACATAAAGATTTGGTAAGCTTAAGCAAAGATTTAAAGAAATTAGACAAGCTTCAATTAATGAAAACACAATATTTGCTACTGGCGACAACGTAAAATGATTTTTAAATAATAACTTATAAGCCTTACTAACATCGAATTATCTTGTGAGGAGCAGTTAAGTAGTTTGCTCCTTTCGAAGTTCTACAATCTTATTCTTCGATCGATGTGAGTAAATCATTGTGGTTACTAAACTTGTAGGCGTATAATGGTTGCTAATTTAAATGTACAACACCAAAGTAACTTACAATTATGTTCCATAATCTCGTCCTCATTGTGTACAATGTAGTACGCACTTTTTGCTACTGCACTGATTACAATCTTCAAAGTTAGGCGCGTGCATGAACGCGTCAATAAACTAAAAAATAAATAACCGGAACGTGCCCGCACCGTCACCTATCAATGTCATCTGTCACCTGTCAATGTCATTGTACTTTTTTGTACACAGCACTGAAGACATAAATATTTAGAATAAATTAGTTTTTAAACTAATTAGTGATTTACAGCTTACATACAAATGCAAAAAACCAAGAAGAAAATACGGTGATGTTTGTGTAAAAGTATGGTGGCTGGAAAACATAACTTGTCAGTTGAATTTGTGAAATTGTTGGACCGATACCTCGGCTCAATTATTACGATTACTACGATTTCTATCACCACCACAGCACACTAACTTTAGTGTTATTATATTTATAATATCATCACCATCACCATCATCTCAGCCTATTACAGCCCACCGCTGGACGTACGGGAAGGACGCAAAGAGCGCCAAGGAGTACGATCTCCTGCTTTGATACAAATGTATCTAGCCATATTCCCGAGTTCGTCGGCCCATCGAGTTGAGAAGCGTCCTACACTACGTTCGCCAAAACGTGGCCTCCACTCCAACAACATAATCAGACAGAAATTAATCATGAAAACAAGGAGTGTGTGTGACAGAGTTGCGTTATTCTTCAGCCCGCAAACGAGACAGAATGAATGACATCGGAGCTTTCACGGGAGGTTGGCCGTGGTGATCATTAAGTTCATTCTAGTTGTCTCTCATGTCTCAGAATGAATGACATCGGAGCCTTCACGGGAGGTTGGCCGTTGGTGATCAATATGTTCATTCTAGTTGTCTGTCATGTCTCCGAATGACTCCACAGAAACTGCTCTGTACAGAAGCACTGGCCTTTACGATGGAGTGGCCAGTGGGTTTTTGTTCAGTCTGAAGCGTCTCCTCGAGGGGTTCCTCCTGAGACGTAACATTATGGCTCTAGTCTTCATGAAGAGTTGACCATGAGACCGATACAATGTTGCACCAGAAATATACTACAAAGGATCTGTAATAGCATAAGGTAAGTTATTAATATTATAAAATTCTTCTAGCACATCATATGTACCGAGAGAACAATTATTCCTCTTTTCTGTCTCGCAGCAGAATTATAACACTTCCACTTGCTTTCACGAGGGGTTAGCCTGTGGCTTAAAATTTTTGTTATAATATTGCGGGTCTGCAAATCTTATAAGGTTGACCAGAGACCGACTTCATTAATTGAAGTTGAAAATATAGTCGAACACAAAAGTATCAAGACGATACATATCTTCGAATGCCACTGAAGAAAAAAAAGAGAGGAGGGAGAATATGGGTACCGAGACCATGAGGTAATGCCCTCCGTCTTAGTAATTTTTTCAACTTAACACTTTGACTCTAAGGAGGCTATGAAAGAAGCTCCTTTGCCTGCTGATATTGAAGGCTTAAGGAATTCTGAGTCTTGTGTAAACAAGTCATATACTTACCTAGACAATTTCAGTCTTTTTATAAAGATTTTAAGTTTTTAATAATTTCATCAGTTGTTACTATCAAATTGGGCCTTTGGCAACCATTAATGGTACCAAGACAATCTGTTGGTCTCAGATCTGCTTGTCTTATTCTGCCCCATTTATATACATACAAGTCAATGATAAATAGCGCTTTTACAAATTATGGTTTATCTCGGTGTGGATTTCCACAAGTTTTTTACCACAAGTAATTGAGATACTTCTTGATGTTGGCCCAAGAGGGCAAGACTTTATAAAGCATACCATAGAAAACAACCTGTTTACTCCAATAGTTCATGTAGTTATGACCATATTAAGTTTTTTTTTTTTTCTCTTATATTTTACTAAAAAGCTTAAATAAATAAATAAACATTACTTGACATTGCTAATTGATATCTGTGACTTAAAGATCATTAGTCCACTTGATTCGTGAAGTGCCTTAACGTAAAAGGTCCCAGGTTCGATACTCTGGTCGAATGACCCTGGCGAGATACATTGTCTTGTACCTCATAATACAGGGAAGTTGACTCCCTGTTTGGAGACCATGACAAATTGATGCTGGCTGGTGCATGTTTGTATGTTCCTATACAACTGATATGGTATCCCATTTGTGTAACTTATAATATTAGATCTGGTTACAACCGGGTAAACCTTAAATTCTCATAGTATCAAGCTTAATTCTCAAGATTCTATAATAATCTATGAAAGCAATTAAAATTTAACACTGTTACTGACTTAAGGTTATTATTCTAGCTGATCGCCATGGCTAGTTAGATTATTTCTAGTCTTCATCAAGTGAAATAAAGACACACTCAAGATGAGTGTTACTTACAAATAATGTGAGTGAAGATCACTGTTACAGAAATGGAAAAATAATTCTCCTTGTTATCAACAAGATAAAAATTACCATAATTAAAAACTTTTTTAACTGTAACTGTATGTTATATTCCAATATTTTCAGTCAGTAAAAACCCATGGAAAGATTTATGCAGCTTTATTTACAGGCAAAAATGTCGCACCATAATTGATCCTTATGTACTTGTTATAAGGTCGAAAACCAATTATTTTAATTTTTAAGTAGGTACCTGCTACCTTTGGAAAAGTAAGAGAAATTCAAAACTAGACACTAAGTTCCAATGATAACTTGAATTTTCAAATCTGACCTAAATATATTTTTAATATATTTTTGTTATAAACCATATATTTCTAGACATTTTATTATTTGTGAAAATGTTTGATACCAAAAATTGAAGACAAAGATAAATAATCATCCAATCATTAAATTATCAAGATACTAAAGATAGTAAATAAACTGAATTATCCCAGGTGGATAACAAAGGTTCATATTTAAATAGATGATTATAATAAAATATGATTTATTAAAACATAATTAAAAAAATTAAAATTGTATCCATGAAACTATAAACTTCATAAAAAATATACTATTGACTTAAAATTATTATTTAAATTGGCAATTAAGGTCAAGTACCTATGTAAGTCTATGTATAAATAATTTTATTAGATATTAAATTACCATGTAAAGCAAAAATGGAGATGATAAATAATGACAGAAAATTTCTAACTTAACTTAAATGAAAAAAAAAAAAAATTTATGAGACGATAGAGGCATTGATCAGTGGCAATAATTAAGGCAATGCAGGCAATAAATGTTGCCTTACCTTGTTATTGGACTAAGGCTGTAAGGCTGCTACAAGTATTTTGAGCCGGAGTAAACTTTCTATCTTATCCGACGTGATGTATTGGTAAATTATTACTTATTTAATTATTATTTTTTATTAGCTTACAAGAATTGACCAGTCATTGAATCTTTTTATAAATAAGTATTCAGACTGTTTCATTAACTTATTAATATCTCCTACCAGGGATCCACACATAAAGTGCAGGAAGTCTTATACTGATTTCCAGCCATACAAGTGTAACACATATAACGGTTTTCTAAGAAGATGAGTAAAAATCAATCTTTCTCAGTAAAATAATGTTGAAACTATTGTCAACAAAATAGGATCCCTACTGGAACAATACTAGTAGTATTTGTATATAATTTCCTTATTTATAACATATAATTAATGAAAAATTTGCGATAGTAAACATCCATATTATTTTTTTTAGTTTCCTTTACTTTGGGACTACACCTTGAACAGGAGTTATTAAGAATACCTAAGACTAATTTATTTGCATAAAAAATTGTATTACAGACAATGATAACTTAAAAGGTTACTAGATTTTCTTATTATATAAAATAAAATAAGTCTTTTCAGAAGAATTTCAGCTTAACTACCTACTTGCACATCGATAAATTTACCTTGTTAGGTAACCATATACTAAGTATGTACTACATACTACTGGATAAATGAGACGGATATTAATAGTTCAAACCATTGGCTCCATTTCCATGACAACTTATTAAACTAGCTGTTGCCCCGCGATTTCGTTTGCGTGATCTCTAGTTTATTCGTAAAGAATATACCTACTTAATAGCGCGGGGTATTTATTTAAAACTTTATTGCACAAACTTAAAAGTGTACAACAGGTGGATTATCAGTCTCAGTCCCAACAAATCTATAAATTCATAAAGACTTACAGTTTTAACAAAAATAAAAGAGTATTGCAATTAAAGTAAAATTTGCTATTTTCGATTTTATAGAATTCCTACACATTTTTTGGCCCACCTGTATGGTATAAAATAGGTACAGGTTTGTGTCATCAAATGGGATGGGACTGTATCAATATACATGGTTGTATTAGCATACGGGGTTATATCATCATACAGGGTTGTATTATCATACAGGGTGTATCATCATACAGGGTGTATCATCACACAAGGTGTATCATCATACAGGATTGTATCGATATACAGGGTTGGTTGATTAATTCCAATGAATTAATCAAACAACTATATCCTTGTTAGATAAAACTTGAATTAAGCATCTACCAATAGATAGTTAATAAAATAAAGTTTTATCATGTGCGAAGACTTTAGCAAATCATATAAATGACCATAATAAATGTTTATATTGTTTTGTCGACACAACTTTCCTCTTTGAACATCTACATTGTACACAATGAGGACGAGATTATGGAACATAATTTATATGATCGGACTAACTTACCTAGTGACGTCCGATCCTCAATTATGTGAAGTAATCTCGTCCTCATCCTATCCCCAGCCCGACCCAGTTAGTATGTATTTATCAATCCTTAAAGTACAAAAAAGATTATATGCTATAAATACCTACATACTACTTAGTTTCCCTTCTTTTTGAAAGTTGTGTCCAGTTTTATCCTTTGAAATAATGACATTGACAGGTGACAGATGACATTGATAGGTGACGGTGCGGGCACGTTCCGGTTATTTATTTTTTAGTTTATTGACGCGTTCATGCACGCGCCTAACTTTGAAGATTGTAATCAGTGCAGTAGCAAAAAGTGCGTACTACATTGTACACAATGAGGACGAGATTACTTCACATAATTGAGGATCGGACGTCACTAGGTAAGTTAGTCCGATCATATAAATTACTGTTCTCACCCCCTATAAACCCCTATAAAAATCAAATTAGATATTGTCGGCCATTATCAGGGTAGAAAAATCGCTTTCAAAGGGGTGCAATTACAAAGATTAAAGGTTCTTTGGCGTCTATAAATCAGCAAACCGCTAAAACCCAGCTATCACTTAGCCGTTGTAACTCCAGCTAGATATTGTGGTCTAGGAGCTAAATTATAAAGTACCTTAGCTTTATCATTGAAATACTTAATTAAAAGTAGGCAAAATACGTAATACGTAGGCACTTTTTAATACAAGTCTAAAAAAGGCAATATTTAAATTGATACAATTTTGGAGATAGGCAGCGTAATGTAATTATAACCTATTAGGTATATTTAATTTATGTAAGAAGTAATATAACTTAAACAAACTAAAATTATTACCGCGAAAGTTTAAAAGTAATTAGTATTTTAACTTATTGTATCCAATTTTGTTATTAATGAGCAGCTTTTTTGGTTTATTATAATAAATTTTTAGAAGGAATGAGTCCTTGTCTTCCCGATTGGAGTAGTATACCGCGCGTGGTGACTCGCCTTGTAGCGGTTCGATACCCCGTTCGGGTCAATTCAGAAAAACTAACTTGTTTAAAATAATTCATTGTTTGGTTCCTCGTAATCCAAGAATAGCCGCGAGGCCATGACAAGTGGTGTGTTGTCTGGTGTATAGTTGATCATCACTTCAGCCATAGGACGTCCACTGCTGAACATAGGCCTACCCTAATGACTTCCTAATTGGCCGGTTGGAAGCGGCCTGCATCCAGCGACTTCCTGTAACCTTTACCAGGTCGTTTGTGCACCTTGTGAGTGAACGTGGCGCTTGTCGGTACGTGGCCACCATTCTATAACCTTTCTGCCATTTCGACGATCAGTTCTACGTGCTATATGGCCCGCCAACTACCATTTCAGCTTACATAGTCACCTATTTGTTATGTAAGCTAATTGACCATCCTAGATTTGGTCTACTTTTATCGCCAAGAGATATCTTAATAATCAGCGCCTTAAAATCCTAATAATTATTTTAATTTAGTTCAGTTTTTTTTTTTCAGTTTGATACATAGATAAATAAACCATTTATTTGCTAAACATTTTGGCACAATACATGATAAAATACAAAAGAGTGATTAAATTACATAAGTTAATTTGTTTGTGTGCCGCAACAAAAAGGCAGGCGCTCAGTGTAGAGACTGCTCTGAGAGCAGAACACTGATTTTCAGCTTCCGCCCTCGTTTGGGTTTCGCGAGGGCGCGCGTAACAATCCAGATATTTCTCATTAAATGTCAATAATATTTGGGCTCGGATAATTAAATATTGAGAAATTAATAATAAATTCATTCGTAATAATAAATAATTCAGGAGTAATAATGTTAAATTAAATATACTTAGCTCGAAAAAACAATATTCATTAAATACACAGAAATGAGAAAATATATAATAATGGTTATTATAAAGAAATAAACGTTTCCAATAATTTGTGGTAATTATAAATAAATAATCAATGTCAAAATAACACGGTTAAAACATACAAACACTATGTACCAGGCGACTATTGCTTCGTATCCCTAGATTTTGAAAATTAAGTTAAGCAGATTTTAAATAGTTTTTGAATTTACACTTTGATAAAGTAAGCCTTAGGGTGGGTGAGAGATTGTTCCAGCACTTGGTCGCCTGGTAGCGAAAACTGCCAGTGAAAGCTACGGTTTTGTGAGCATACGTTTCCAGGGCAGCCCGAGCAGATTCATGACTGAACTGACATGAAACTGAATTCAGGATTTTTGTATTTCATGAGGTCAAACATCATAACCGCTAGTGTAACTTTCTGCGTGACTCTATGTTCAACCACAGAATATATTATAATGGTTCAACATTGATGCAGAATTCATATACAGTGATACATGGGTGCGAGGGGGTATGTTGAAGCAGAAGCGACAACATGCATTTTGGACGCGTTGTATCATTCGCTGTGATTTAATAATAGTCTCGGCCGTACACAAGATCAGCATAGTTTAGCTTTGAAAGTATTAACAATTCGCATAGAGTAATACGAGCTTTTTCAGACAAGTGATTCCTTATCTTGTAAAGAACTTTCAAACGATAAACACAACGTGACTCTCGAAGTGCAGCTGACTGTCAAAATTTATGCTCAGATTTTTCGCCTCACCATCTTTATCAATAGTTCTTCCTAAAACACCAACCACAGGGCAGCCACCAATAATTTTATCAGTTTTTTTTTTGTACCCAAGACCATAAACTTGGATTTGTTTGGATTAAGGACAAGAGCATTATTCTTACACCAGGCAGCGATGCTGTCCAAGTCTTCGTTCATATAACGCAAGGCTTCAGAAAAGTTTTCCGGACTCACTGATAAATGTAGTCGTACGTCATCAGCATAACAGTGATATTTGCAGTGATTAATTACATTAGAAAGGTCAGCACTAAACAAAATAAATAAGAGCGGACCAAGTATAGATCCCTGAGGGACCCCACCCTTGACTGGTTTGGGATTTGAGTTTTTCTCAGTAACACTTTAATTAATATATTTTAAGACCTGAGTCTGTGAGCCACTGTGAGCCTCAAATGAGAGTGTAATGAACAGTTAAAAAATTAAAATGATTCATTAAAACTAATTTAAAAGCTCAGATTTTAAAAGCAAAAGTTAATCAGACTAGTCAGAATGGTGCTAGCTCCTAATCTAAGCTGGCTGGAAGGGCGGGGATAGCGAATGAAACGTAATATTAGTTAGAGCCTCTTTAGATATAAAAATGGCTTCACGAGTACAGAGAATGTCAAGAGAACACATTCATAAAGAAAGACTTCAACGATAAAAGGATACTTGATGATACGACAAAAGTTACGCTAGAAAACTTCGATAAACATAATGGTTATTTTTGTAAATAGTTTATGTTCAGGTCAGGTACCCATTGGACGCAGACAGGTTTAAAACTTCGGTAATGTATATTTATTGGTTTTCTTTTTTGTGTTGCCGGAGCAAAATGACAAAGTTAAGGCTTAGCCAGACAGAAGGTGTGCCTGGGCGTGCTTCACGTTGCGTGTAGATCGCATTTTAATATCGATATAATATATAATAATAATATAAATTTTTTTTTTTAAAAAACCGGCCAAGTGTGTGTCGAACTCACGCACCTAGGGTTCCGTACCTACGTATAGCTATGTAAATAATTCGATTCCCTTGAGAGTGTCGAAATATACGTTTTTTGCTGCATAAATAGCCGTATCTTTTTTTTAGGTTAACTTAGAAGTTTGATTTTTTCACAGTTTCAAGAGCCTGTAGACCTGACTATAAACGCGTTCCCGAAATAAAGGGTCTTGACAGACAAACAGACAGACAGACTGACAGACAGACAGACTGACAGTTTTTCCTTTTGAAGTACGAAAACCTAAAAAGAAAAGAAAAGAAAAGTTTATTACTATGGACATTACGACGACACATATTATAACAAAAACCAACATAAACAGAGTAACGGTCAGAGAGGAAATTAAAAAACACAGTAGACGGACGCAATAGAAATAAATTTGATCAAAATGTCTGAACAGTGCCGTTCTGCGCGTCGCGAAGCCCATCGCAAACAATAGGACCTCGCTCAGCTTATGTCGTGGCCCACTGTATGGGCCACAGTGGTTTTCAGTGGGTCCCAATTACTATGTCAATGTATAGAAAACGCCACACAGAAAACCGTCACACTACCAAATCAGTGACACCACTAACTACACTACTGTTACACTCTTCTTAGGACACTGTATTTATTATTGCTTTTACCAGAATTTTTAGGAGGAGGTATTTTGACTACGAATAGCTGGAGTCTGGTTTACTAACACCCAGACTCAGTTTACAAGCAATTTCGACAAATAGCCTTTTTCACGTTGGAAATCCGGCGTTGGGCTCGTCTGCGCTCCGAGGCTTACAACTTTAGGGTTCGTGTCTGAATGGAAAACCCAACTCTTTTCAGAATGTCTATCGACATATTACTTTCACCAAAGTCAAAGCGTGTTTCAGCTTTTTCTGTATTAATTTTAAAATGTAAGTACCAGAATATCGGTAGTAATGCTGTCTGTACTTGCCCAAATCAGTTGAAAGGCTGCGTCCGTATTATGTTCGACGTCTGAATTAAAGAAATATAGTAAGGCATTCGCTTTAATTTTTATTTATGGTAGAGGAACAGAATACAAATCACAAATAGATTTGTGATTATTTATCAGGTTCTTATTGTTTTCAACTTCGATCAAGAGTTACCTGTTTCCAGCAAATAAACGATTTTAATTTCATTTTATTTCATTTTGATTTCAGAGAGATAATGCCTCGTAAAAATCCGGTCGCGTTCTTTTAAATACAACTCCTAAGGTCTAAGAAATAAAGTACAGAATAACTTATACAAAAAAAACGACTTCAAAACACTAAAAAGCTAAAAATAATTTTAACACGTAAGTACTAAATCAGTTACTTTTGGAGTCGGTGCAAGCTGATCTCATCAGAGTTTAAATGTTTTCGGTTTTAGTGTTTTGAAGTCGGTTTTTTTAATTTTATTAAAATGTATTTATTTTATCTATTTTTAGTGATAAATCCTTATCTAACTGCTAAACACCGATTTCATCCTCTTTTTTTCCACCCTTAATTAGGGGTAAAAATTTTCTAAATTTTTTACTATAAGCTTGAACTTTGAAGTATTAGCTATTCAATAAAAAAATAATCATCAGAATCGGTCTACATTTGACGAAGATATTGGGTAACAGATATAAGAATCATAAACCGAAACATTACACCTCTGAAGTATGATCTACCAAACAAAAAAAATCTCATAAAAATAGATTCATAATTCGCGGAGTAAGCGTGTAACATACATACAAAAAAAAACTATAAAGTCGTTGATATAGATAGTTGATAAGACCCCAAGTGAGGCGTTATTTACTGGGCCCGTTTTTGAGTAGCTGACCGGTTATCTGGTGTATTCTTGATCGAAGGTTTTCAAATTAATATCAATTCTCGCTTATGTTAGAGTCCTCTTTCATTATATCTCTCATGCAAATGTAGTAGTGAATAACATAACACTAATCATTTATACCCCAAAGCATTACCCAGGTAATTTCATCCTCATCATTTCAGCCATAGGACGTCCACTGCTGAACACAGGCCTCCCCTATTGACCTCCAGATTGGCCGGTTGGAAGCAGCCTGCATCCAACGTCTTCCAGCGACCCTTACCAGGTCGTCTGACCACCGTGTGAGTGGACGTCCTACGCTACGCTTGCCGGTACGTGGTCTCCATTCTAGAACCTTTCTGCCCCATCGGCCGTCAGTTCTACGTGCTATGTGCCCCGCCCACTGCCACTTCAGTTTGCTAATCCGTTGGGCTATGTCAGCGACTTTTGTTCATTTACGGATCTCCTCATTTCTAATTCGATCTCGCAAGGAAACACCGAGCATAGCCCTTTCCATAGCACGCTGTGCGACCTTGAGCTTGCTTATGAGGCCCATAGTGAGAGGGCACGTTTCAGTTCCATGTGTCAACACTGGTAACTCACACTGGTTGTAGACTTTCGTCTTTAGACACTGAGGTTTATTGGATGAGAAGACGTTGTGTAATTTCCCGAACGCTGCCAAGCCGAGTTGGCTTCGACGATTAACCTTCTTCTCAAAATTGGATCTACCCAAGTGGATAACTTGTCCTAAGTAGACATATTTGTCAACAATTTCGAGAGTATAGCTCCCAACGGATACTGGGTAGGGCACAACATGGGCATTCGACATGAGCTTGGTTTTGTCCATGTTCATCCGCAGGCCTACTTGGTAGGATAGGTAATCTATCATATCTTATCTTACTTCTTATTATTATTATAAATTCGATTTGGATAGATATTTGTTAATCAATTTCGCTAGAACGGTTGACGGATCTAGATAAAATTAGGCAAAGACATAGATTATAGGCTGGAATTTATAGCAGATAGGATACTTTTTATCCCGGAAAAGATACAGCTCCCGAGGGATGCAAGATTCGTCATTATAAATGGCGCTTCTCACCGATAGATATCGTTGTTCAATTTGCAAAAAAAAAAACTGAAAATTATATGTACAACACTAACTATGGTTTTGCAAAGACCATGCGAGAAAAGTCGCGGGCAACAGCTAATAATACATAAAGTATATCTCAGATTTAAAACAAAAACTATAGGGTGCCTTAGGTGAACTATTCATGATGATGATGCATCATTTCAGCCATAGGTAAGACGTCCACAGCTAAACATACTGCCTCCCCCAGCGACTTTCAAATTGGCTGGTTGGAAGCGGCCTGCATAATTCATCAAAATAAGTTATTTAAAACTTTAGACAATAAATAGAAGGAATTATTTCTTTTATTAAGATACCGTAGATAACTTTGTGGCAGAACTTTGAATGTTCTTTAAAACATTTACTATGTGGAATTTGCGCTCTTAAAAGCGGTTCTGTCTTGCCAATTTTTATGCTTTGAAGAATACCCACTCTCGAGTGACACACGGCGCTGATCCCACATGCAAATATTGGCCCTGATCTCATCGCCGTTACCCCTCCAATGTTATTGGTTGCATCACACACTGTTGCTAAATGAATTTTGGACTTTAACAGGTTCTTTCGGGTTTCAATGCTTCCTTCGGAAAAATGTTTGTATTTGAGCACAAAATGAGCCCAGCGTTCACAAAAAAGGTCCTTCATTTCATTTCATCAAACCAATTTGGCGGTTATGATAAAAAAAACGGGTGCCCTTCGACACGCTTAAATTTTTTAGTACTAATTTAACATGGCCGAACCGTATTGGCCTAAACTTATAACTTAAAATTATTGTTTAGCCTAACAGTTGCTTTGCCACTATTATAGTTTGGTCTGAGAATTGATAGCCCTAATTTTAGTGCATCTAATTTCAAATTCACTAAACTATATTGGCATAACTTTCTTTCGGCATTACGACGATTTCACTTCAACAATGAAAGCTCTAATTTTAGAATTTCTAATATGAAATAGCTAATGTGAAAATGTATTGGCCTAAGAAACAAATTTCCACAAAACTGACACCAAGCAAAACCGACTCCACGCAGTCTTGTCTGCCCTACCCTAAAAGTGTAATTTAAAAGCGCGTAGGCACGGAGGGACGAGGCGGCCCGCGGGCTGAGGAGCAGGGGGCTTCAACACACGTCGCCGCAGCTGAGGCTGAGGCCGACATGGCCGGCCAGCAAGCCGAAGCTGCGGTGGTGGGCGGAAGCCATCTGCGACGATAAGCTCGCGTGGGACCACCGGAGCTCCGCAGTGCCGGAGCCGTGACAGAAACTATGCATGCTGCATGTTGCATGCTTGCATACTTGCTTGCTTGCATGCTGCATGCTTGCTTGCATGCTGCATGGGATTACAAATTGTTCCGCCTAATGTCACATTTAGCAAGTTACAATATGGCGATAAAAAGTTAGGCAAAGTGAAAATAGACTAAACACAATTAGGAAAAATGAATTTGTGCGAAAAAAAATTAGGCTGACCGTTTGTGTGCCATTGCCAATTATAAGAACCAAAAATTAGGCAACCCAATATATACCCAAAAAAACAGATAAGTATCAATTTTGGTATTAGAATTTCATGATAAGCACATTTCAAATACATGCTATTATTATTATATGTGTATTGTGACATTTTCAACTATGTGGGGACGGCCGTAATAAAGAACATACACTTCCCCACAGCCAACAGGAGGCATGTCGTAAGAGGTGACTAATTTCTGTAGCACGAGACGGGCAGCAGCGTCTGCATGTGAAATATTATAAAAAACTGCGCTCGCCAACCCGTCTGCTAAGCGTGGCGAGTATTGGAACCCCCTCCCCCCTTTTCGGGGAGGCCTATATTCAGGAATGGACGTCTTACGGCTAAATGATGATGCTGGTGAAAATTTTCAACACCAAAAATATGAATCTTACTTAGCTTGTCGGTTTTTATATCATGAAATTTATCTTTAAAGCTCCTTCAAAATTATAAATTATCTGTTACAGTTTAATTAACACATACAGTAATTAATACTAAGATAGTACATATTTAAAACTCCTTAAAGCCGCTTTTTAGCGCTATATTGCGTTAGACTATGCCTCGTCCAGTCATTACTTGGGCAATGACCTCTGCTCAGCGACATTAACCCTTCCAAAAACACCCTCAATCACTTCAAATTCGACAAACTAAAAAGAAAACTAGCTACTCGGGCGGACACGAACTAAAAGTTTGTAACAAGCTAGAGATTCGCGACCACTCTAGCTGACAAACGGTTGAGAATCCTTGGAACTTGTTAAAGTGAAACGAACTCGAAGATGTTACAAACGTAGGACTAGTGAAAGGTGGGTAACTCAATATCATTGTATGGGAATGAGAAAACATATTGGATTGATCTGTAGTCTTTTGGTGTTTATTACTTATAAAGACATCTCGTCGGAAAGTGTATATTGTAAGGATATTATACTAGTATATACACACATACACACACTCGTGTCATATATTTTCTGTAGATATGTTGGTCAACAAAATTATTTCTTTCACACCATAAAAAGTATTTACAATAGACTTTTACAGATTTTTTTTGTTGTTTACCGATCTCTTCTAGACGACCTACGGATTTAAATGGAAAACTATAAAGAAAGGGGAATGTGGTGTAAAGTAAGTTTGTGCAAGCCTAGTACCATTTCAGCCATAGGACGTCCACTGCTGAACATAGGCCTCCCCCAATGACTTTCATTGGGGGGGATTGCCAATACTCGCCACGCTTGGCAGGCGGGTTGTCGAGCGCAGTTTTTATAACATTTCACACACAGACGCTGCTACCCGTCTCGTGCTACAGGAGTTAGTCGCCTTTTACGACACGCCTCCTGTTGCCTAGCAAGCCTAGTACTTCGACAAAATGAGCTTAACTTGTTGGGGCCGAGCGGTCGCAAGAGACCGCGTAACAATAAACGGTGAGCTCAGGGGTTAAGTCTAGCGGTCGCGGGTTTAAATCTATATATACAGGGTGTCCCGTAACTCAAGGACAACCTTGAAACCACATATTCTTTAATTCATGGTGAACAACTTTTGTTTTATGATTTTTGCAAATTTGTATATTATAATTGACTTCACATACAAAATTATCAAACAGCCGATTAAATTTGTATAGAAAAAAAATGCATATTTTTGAAAGTCATAGAGCTAATGTTGTCACTATGATGTCAATACATCCTATTGACCAACATTAGCTCTATGATTTTCTACGTAGGTCGTCGAGGATAACCTACGTAGCCGAGAGGCGAGCATACCGGACTTGGTGTCGCTATCTCTGAGGTCCCGGGTTGATTACCGGTCGGGCGGTGTGGAAAAAAACTTTTCTATATTGTCTCGGGTCTTGTTTCTGATTTCTGTGCTTAAGTTACTTGCTATAGGATCAGAGTAATGTATGTGGTGTTTTAAAATATATTTTATGCTTATAATACGAGTATATTGCTGTATATGCTTGTATATGCGTTCTTTGGCGAAAAGCCTAGACCGCGCGTTCTCTGGATTCAATTTACATCCTCGCAATGTTCCAGCGAGTTCGACGAACGGACAGACGCCGGCTCTGATTTATTTTCCCCCAACATCCCCTAAACGGATTTAAGGTCTTTAATATCGAAACGTTAACTTTCGAAGCTCACAATCTAAGTTTGAGCTCAAAATTGTTATGTCAGATTAATGACTAGACTAGACAATGTTGATAAAGTTGAAATTGAAAGATATAGTAATACTACTAGATGTGCCTTCGACCGTGTCGAATAAGGGTAGAACATAATATATTGTTTTTACACTTATTTTTTTTATTTTTATGGACTTATCCTGCTCTTTAAGCAGAGCAGTGATTCTGTCAATGTCGAGTGTATATTGATACAGTTTACGATATATAACGGGTATTAAGTTTTCAACCGACTTCAAAAAAGGAGGAGGTTCTCAATTAGACTGTATGTTTTTTTTTATTTCTTTTCTTGGATTCAGTAGAGGCTACTCTTCCAGTAGCAGCAGGTTTCAAGACAGTATTGGGACTAAAGCAAGTTGTTTTGAGACAAGTTACTTGACACTCCGGCGTTAAATACAATGATATTTCAATAATTTTAGATCTTTATCCCTTCACAAAACATTAGAACACAAACTACACCAAACTTGCACTGTAAAGCTCTAAATAAATGAAAACCATTAAAATAGATATACTTTTCGTTCGACTACCCACCAAATCCTTTTTACATTTAAACATTTTTGACAACTGTATAGCGACATAGATACGTTAATTAGCGGCATATATCTCGCATACCTCAGCACCGCATACCTCTGTGTTTTTGTTATAATATAATGTCCAATGTCCATGTTTAGCCAACCAATGTCCATCAAAAAAAATTATTACTAATTATTTTATCGTTAATAATTATTTAAATCTTAAGAGTAGTTAGTTTCAAAGATTACCTCCAACATCCAAACAAAGTTTACCTCTTGATATTACTTAATATATAAGCTATTAAAGATTATACAAGGCGAAATTTTAGAGGTTGTTTTCCCGCAGGGAGGTGATTCCACTCATAAAAACCAAACAACTTTATAACCAACTTTGAAAATGCAAAAAAAATTACTGTTTCATACATTATAGTCGAGTAATTATTGAAATTTTTTTGATTCTTTTTTTTTGTCGCGATTTTAGTTGGTTCCTTAATAAAAGTTGTTTGTTTTTATGAGTGGAATCACATTTCCGCGGGAAAACAACCACTAAAATGTGACCTTGTATGTGTTCTGAAGATAAACTACAAATGTTTTTTTTTATAAAAAAAATTCTAACCCCCTGATTTTAGGTTTTAGGAAAGGACTGGCCTTTAATGAATCTAAGGGTTCCATTCTCGAAGCGCAAAACGTAAAACCCTTTTGCTGCCACTCAATCGTGCCTGTCTCTAATCGCATGACTTTTCTCTCTCTCTCTGGCACGTTTTGATGTAGGATGTCATAAGAGCACACATTTATTTATTATTATTTTCATCTTAAAAATAATATTAAGGCCTTGAAATAGGCTATTTTCTGGGCAAGTTCTATTATAAATAAACAAATATGCGCTAGATGAGACAAATCGAAAGTCAACGCTTTTTTTCCTGCTGAGCTGAGAAGCTAAACATGCTATTCTAATCGAGAAGGTAGTATTTATAAAAAAAATACTTTATTTAGTAATTATATTTATCTGAATGTCGTTGGTGTGACGTTCATATCGGAAATGTCTATCGCCGGGTTAAGATGTAAAAATATGCATCTAATCACACGCATACGTCACAATGGAGTTAAATACAGAGAGCTCACTTCGATACGATGTATCTTTAGTACAAATACCTAATGATAATGTTCATAATTTAACATTGTTTTTTGTATAAGCTGTTGTTTATAAAATAAATAAAATTGAAATGTCTATTGAATTTTTTAAAATGCAATTAAATAACCTAAGACTGCGTTCACAATGGTTTTTTCACGCATAGGTACCAAATGAAAAAGCGCATACATTAAAATTTATGTTATAGTTCAGACGTCCTTTGTTTAGTGGCAAATTGTCTGACACCATTTACGAATAACTCCAAGACACCATTCAAACAATAATTATTTTACCATCGAATTTCATTTTAAGCTCCTGTTTCTAGTATTGACATCTGACTTCTTAATTTAGGTACTTAATTATTTTTTGTGTATGTTATCTTCGCCAAGTGTAAACCATTTTTGATTTTAGAATACCGATCGAATCGAAACCGATCTAACCGATTTCGAGATCGAATTTGAAAAATACGTTTTCCTTCTAATGTTCTCTATTTTTGAATTTATTTTTGATTCTAAAGCAAAAAAACTCATTTTTTCTATAGGTAAAACTCAGACCTTACATGCCTTGTAGCAAATGACTACTTTCAACCAAAATGGTTCGGTTTATAAAGAAACCGGCCACAAGTTGATAGTGTAGTGAGCCTACTGACCCACTTTTTATTGTGTCTTAGACGGAATGCGTCCCGTTTCTCGTAATGCTATCGAGGATGGCAACATTGTTAAGAATGTTTACTGAAGTCCTTCAGAATTCATACCAGTTTGATAACAGTTTACTGTTATAATTCATTTGAATATTTAATGTGAATTGAATTCCTAGTCTATTTTGGATAATACAAAACCTGATTGCTTAAGTTTTGTATTAAGTAGCTCTAGAATATAACATTAAATCATACTATAATGAATTTACTTTATAAATTATTGCATTATTGCAGACTAGTGGTTTTCCGCGACTTCGACAGTTGTCGAATTTCCCATACAAACTTTCATTCCCGTATAAAAATGTAAAGTAGCCTATACAGTGTGTGGTCTAGACAAGAACCGGAAAACCCCTTTTTTTGATTAAGCCGATTGTTAGGGAAACCCTATTAAAGATTACCCAAAGATAGGGTTACCCTATTGATAAGCTACTCCAGTGTTAGCCTTTCGTTACGGAAACCTTTTTGAATAAAGTTAACTGCTTTCAATGCGCTTACCGAATCAAATAGGGTATTGGTAATTTCAATATTTAGCATTTACCAACTAAAACGGTTAACCTATTGTCTATGTCTTTTTCGCGCATTCTGGTGATTTGTATTAACCTGTCTATGTATTTAAGTTTGCCTTGGCGATAGCCACACACAATTAAAGGTTATACAATAATGAGTCGAATAGTGTGCACGTAGAGGTTCAAATTGCTTAAGCGCTTTTAAAACCCTTTCATAAGGGTAAGCCTCGATAGGGTTTTCAGATACGGTTAGTGCTTACCCGAATTAACTGAATTCATTTGGTTAGCCTTTCGTTGGAGTAAGTCGACGATAATGCTTACCGAATTGATAGGGTTTGTGGAAACAAGTCTATGAAATACCCAATTAAAAACCCTTTTATTGGTAAGCGGTTCCTGTCCTTGGGTCTAAAACCGGGGATAATATTGAAAACAGAGACTCTATAGGTCACTGGTAATTGAACCATTATAGTCCCAAATAATTAAAATTAAAACTTTACTTTTTGATTTATTCTAACAAACTTAATCGTAAATTCAATTTAATGCAAACAATGAAATAGTTCCACTCAACTAGATCGATTGAGTTCATTCTCTATCGTACTTATTCGGAGCTACTCGGAACGTCTCTATGACACGACATTGACAACGTTAGCGATAAATCGTTTTGCAATAATACACTGATTATGAATCGTAACTTTAAATTCTTATTGTGTGTACTGCATGCGTTTTGGTTCCAGTTAACCAAAAAACTAACCAAAACTGATTAGGTATTTAAGTGTTAGGATTATTTTTAGAATTTTAGTATTTTGAAGTCGGTTTTATTTTTTTTAATAAAATTTTTACAATATAGATATTTCTCCAAATTTTTATGTTCTTCGTTTTGAGCAGTTCATTATCTGTCAGTAGGCCAGTTTGTAACCGTATGTCACGGTATTGGTTTATACATAGATAAAGGTTAAAAAGATAATGTGGGATTTTATACACACATACACAATTTCATATGAAACTAGCTGTTGCCCGCGACTTCGTCTGCGTGGTCTTTAGGGGTATGAAAAATAGATGTTGGCCGATTCTCAGACCTACTCAATATGCTCACAAAATTTCATGAGAATCGGTCAAGCCGTTTCGGAGGAGTACGGGAACGAACATTGTGACATGAGAATTTTATATATAAGATAAGATATTAAGAACATTATTTACGTACTTACCGAATGTTTTTTATTTGTTTAAAATAATTGTGGCTTACGACATCTCTTCTCTATTACTAATGTAATATAATTTTATTAATTCTTTACCTATAGGTTTTTTTAAAGAAAAATGCAGTTGCGCACTCATTAATAGTCAATGTTAGGGTGCCGTCTAAACAAAGTAATAGTATCATCATCATCATTATCTCAGCCTATTTTATTTCACGGCTGGGCCTTCCGCAAAACGCGCCGACAAAGAGCACCATCTCCCGCTTTTTTCATCCAGCCACAGCCAGCCATCTTTCTAAGGTCGTCGGTCAGTCGAACTCGGGAGCGTCCTATACTATGTTTGCCAAGACGTGTTTAATATAACTCAATAAAAATACCCAACATTAACAACAACAATAATAAATGTTCAATGTACCATAATAATATATATTAAATATAAGCCAAGCGTGTTGACGTTGACGACCATGTGGTGTAGTGGTTCGCACTTCGGGCTATAAAACCAAGCGGTTGCTGGTTCGAATCCCGCAAGGGAAAGATGTTTGTGTGACGAGCACAAACGTTTGTCGCGTGGTCATTGATGTTGATTTTATTAAAGTATTAATTAATTCGTTTTTAGTCGCCGTAGTACAAGCGTTGCTAAGTTAGGTAGAGATAAAATTAGTGTAGTTATTGGATACATTTCTAATTTATAGCTTTGCTGAAAATACAAATCGCAAGTTAAATAAACTGCGAACACGTTTAAAGCCATCGTACCGTGTACCTACTATCTTGAAAGGATTGAATTGAACAATGACAAAGCATTTTAATTTTAGCCACGAGACGTTTTCAATTTCAAGTCCTCCAAATCGTTAGACACAGTCATTTTTAATACTCGAGACACGATTTTGTTGGTGTACTATCAAGATGCATGGCTACACGTGTAATATATTTGCTTTTTCAATCTGACCTCTATCTACTTGTGATAAAGTACACCATTTATCGTATTGACGGGTACAAACGAAACTACAGAGGATTTTCTTGCACGATCTTGACTCCCAGATCTAAAAGATAAAGCTGGGTAGCTTAAATAAGGAACGACCACTATTGTACCACTTTGTCACGCTGTCAGTGCTTGTTGTATGAAGTAATGTCCGCAACTAAATCAATTACGAAAATTGGATATCTCAAAAATTGATCATTTTAGATACTTGTGCCGCAAGTTCGCACATAAGTTTTTCCTTCCTAAAAATTTTATAGTGAACTTTGAAATATTGGGGATTATCATCGGATTTCCAACATATACTACTACTTTAGCAAAGCTTTACATTGTTAATCTGTGTTATTAAGAATATACCTAATATTGTGTAGTAAAGTAATAAAATTAGGTTCACTTGTGCATCGCCAAATTACGTTTTACTAGTACGGGATTGAAACATCTATCTGCCTCTGTCAACGCCATACAACCTGACAGCTGTGGACTGAAATTTAATACTGTGTTAGTGGATAGCAATAGAATCACCCCTAAGATTCACCTTAGGCTTAGGGGTTATTCTACTGCAATTTTTTAAACCAAAATTCGCGTAAGCAGTTGTAACAGTGGACATAATAGGAGGAGAGTCAGCCCCCCTAGCATGACCACCAAAACACGATATGATATAGCGATTTATTGACACAAACGGTCATTTTTTTTACAAATATGATAGATGTAGTCGCCATGTTGATATTTTATCGAAAGAGCGATCATAAAAATTCAACATGGCGTCTATATTTAAAAAAAAACGTTTAAGTCGATAAATCGCTATATCATATCATATCGTGTTTTGGTAGTCATGCTAGGAGGGCAGGGTTCGGGGAGCAGCTCCGTACTCGCATCTGTTGTTGACATTGTCAATATATTTTAAGTAGGTACTTCTAACATCGACCAAGCTGTATCCGCAGTCTGTCCACTGTTTTCCAAGTCAGCCACTTTAAATTTTTGCCAGGTTCTGATACTTTCTGATGACTATCGACTAGCGAGGCGAAATTCTCAGTACGTTCCACCTTCCACCGCGAAACCCTGAGATGGATCCTCAGTTAATACCATCGCTCAATGTGGTAAAAAGGAGAATACGCGTCCTTTCAGAATAATAACATAACCTCTAAATATTTTAGAAACCAGACCAAAACCAGTGGTTACACAGACTTTACCTTTTTAACTTTTTTTTTTTATGTTTCTCATGATAATATTTTTTTTTAAATCCTAAAATGCGATGAGTGTTACAATTACCTAGCGACGAGTAAGCGGTTGACAACTCGTTATCGAAACCAAATCAGTGTCGAAACGTTCTGAATCGAGGGCCAGTTATCAGTTAAAAGAAACGACTGAAAATAAGAATGATCACAAGCAAGTACTTACATTATTTTTTGCTTATGACTGTATGCGCAGTTATTACAGCGCCAGTTATTTTCGGCCGAGGTTGTTCTTGTAAATATGGCGATCGCCTTTGTCCGTCTGTGGTAAATCGCGAACTTGGCCTTGATTCGCTAACAATTAATTCGTTTTGACATAAGTTTTTTAACGAGCTATTCAAAAAATCAAGGGCAGTGATAAGATTGCCTTCATTAGTTGGAAATATAAAACAGAAAGTAACATAGTTAATAGGGTTCTAGTTACACAAAATATTGAATTTTTATTGTATGTATTGTTTCTAGACAACTTTATTTTTTATTTATGAACGGTTGCTTTGAGCGCTTTGTCTCCTGGTTATTAAAACAAGTATTTGTCGTGGTATAGCAACGAGCTTGAAACAACAACCTCCGCCAGCTAGATGAGAGTAGCGAGTTTCTTTGATCCCGTAATGTAGAAAATAAATAATACTTATTAATACTCATTTATTCAGTATATAGGCCCTCTTCCGGGCCTATAAATACACGTCCCAAAATATAGCTTACCCTACCACCGCTTCGGGACTCATATTGGCTGGTGATAAGAAGAAACGGTGCAACAAACTCAGTCACCTTTGTCAGCCTTTTTTGCAGGAAATACAATTACAAGACATGCAGTAAGTGCGAGCTAAGCAGGTTAAGTCCATGCACTCTTGTCGTTCAAATAATCGTCTACTTTATAATCCCCTTTTTATAAGGTTTTTTTTAATGTGGATTTTGAACTCATGTACAGGTAGTTCAACAAGAGTCTGTGGAACTTTATTAAAAATTTAATACATTTCCCTAAGAAAGAGTTTAGATTTAGAATATGTACATATAATTAGGTATTTTATTTTTATTGGATTATTTATAAGATGTTTGATGCAAATAAAAAAATAAAAACAGTCAATACCTAAGAATTAATTACCAACTTTGTGTAGTCTGAAGCTCGGAATTATATCGCGCACTACAACTTGTTATCATTATCATCATTTCAGCCATAGGAAGCGTACTGCTGAACATAGGCGTCCCCCAATGACTTCTAGATTCTAACCGGTGTTAGAAGTGGCCTGCATCCAGCTGCTTCCTGCAACATTTACTAGGTCGTCGTCTGTAGTGAAGTAATTGACAATCGTCAAAATAAAGCAACTCGTCACAGTATGGCAGGGTATTAAGGTAAATAGGTATAATAAAAATCAAACTACAAAGACAGACAGGACGGAAACTATAACTTCTAACGTTATGCTATAAAAGATCCGGTCCAAACAATGGCCACCGTCTATTATTATTAGTTAGTAAAGTATCGTAAAACCATACATTCTAGAAACCAGACTTACTCAGCTCTACCTATAATATTTCACATTTTGACAACAAAGAATTAGCTGTTCGCTTCTCGACACTCGTAAAGTAGCCGTCACCATATTTCTTTGAGGCCTGAATATTTTTGGGCCATAAAAGTTCGAGTATCTATTAATTAGTGGCCGGAATGAGATCACGTCCCTGGGATATTCCACAAGGCGCCTTTGTCTCGAAAGTTGTCAGATACGGCGTAAATCTAAGCTCTTGACAACCGTAGCGAACAAATCCGAACTTAGATATTATTTGTTGGGGTTCCGAGGGGGGAGAGTTAAGCCGCCGTTAATAAAATCATTACGAGCCGGATGACGTGTTAGTTACAAAAAAGATTTGTGCTAGTTGTTTATCTTCCTTTTTCAGATTTATGGAGCACACCTAGAGTAGACATTTAATGTCATTCATTTTGTTATACAAACATTCCGTCATTATTAAATCTGTAGCTGTACTGTTTTAAGAAGTTAGTCAATAGTCAAATCTAACTCGGCTGGACAGCGTTCGGAAAACTGCACACCGGCTTCTCGTCTAATATACCTCAGTGCCTAAAGACGAAGTCTACAACGAGTGTGTGTTATCAGTGATGACATATGGAACTGAAACGTGGCCTCTCACTATGGGCTTCATAAGAAAGCTTAAGGTCGCACAGCGTGCTATGGAAAGGGCTATGCTCGGTGTTTCCTTGCGAGATCGAATCAGAAATGAGAAGATCCGTAAACAAACTAAAGTCGCTTACATAGCCCAACTGATTAGCAAGCAATACCACGTAGATCTGACGGCCGATGGGGCAGAAAGGTTCTAGAATGGCCGCGTACCGGCAAGCGCAGCGTAGGACGTCCACCTACAAGGTGGAAAGACGACCTGGTAAAGGTCGCAGGAAGACACTGGATGCAGGCCGCTTCCAACCGGCCAATCTGGAAGTCAATGGGGGTGGCCTATGTTCAGCAGTGGACATCCTATGGTAGAAATGATGATGATGATGACTGTTTTTGTATGGGTGAGAGTTGACAGGACTTGTCAGTTGATACTAAAAAAAAAAACGTGTTTCGGAGAAATATGGTCCGGATTGCTGCTCGATAGAGTATGTGCTCGATGTTCAGATTACATCCATCTATAACCGCTACAAACAAATTATTTATGAGCCAATTACATTAATATCAATCTTCAAATTGGTTTAAATGATCCGCTGGATCGTATCTTGATTGGATTATATTTTTCTATAAACTTGATTTCGACAAATCTCGAGTATTAAAAAGCAAAATAATAAATAAGCGAATTGATCACACCAATTACTTAGCCCTAAACCAAGCCGAGAGTATGGCTTTATAATTACAGATAACATACATTAAACATCTATAAACTTATTAGGTATATTATATTTGTTATCGATTAAGGTTTTTAGTTTGATAACAATATGAATATACAGTGCCCAAAAAAGACTCGCGCTTGACATGTCCCTGATTCTTTGTCCCCGAACGGTCCGTTGCGTCACCAGGCCACATCGCCGATAATCCGAAGAGTGACGAAACGGTTTCACGGCTGCATTTATTTGTACAGGCTGAAGATAAATAACTCGAGTGCGCGAGAGTGCGATTAAAAAATATGCGCGGGTACAGTCAAATTCAATACAAAATTAAGCATGAAAAGTTTTGTAATACATTTCACTAACAATTACCAAGTTACAAATATTTGATATACCAATGTTAATTTTTGCTGATAAATCATCATCGTCATCAGTCTTTGGACGTCTTCTGTTGAACATAGACCCTCTCAATAGAAGCCAAAGCGAGCGCCTAGGCTGTGGGCCGTTTGCATCCAGATTGCAGAGGCTTCACGCAACCCTAACTAGGTTATAGTCCACCGGGTGAGTGGCCTTCCAGTGCCCTCGCTTCGTCTTCCAGTTCGTGATTGACCCTCGAGAACCGTATTTCCCCAGCAGTTGTCAGCTCTGCAAATGATGTGTTTATTGCAACTTCAACTTCCTTTAGTTTTTTTACGGAAACCTCGTTATGAAACGCCAAACATTGCTTTTTTAATAGCACGCTATTTAAACGGCAGATGTCAACTGCCTCACCCTGTGGTCGATGCCATGGATCAGGAAACAGGGTCCAGGGTCCCAGGTCCCTGTTTCGAAAAAAAATATTAAGAATAAAAGTAGTAATAAATTAGAATAATAAGTAAATAACTCTACAAATGCAAAAACACGTTGCTACCTATTGAGGTCTTAGTTAAGACTGTCAAGCTTATGAAGTCATTTATTTATTTTATTTAAAAACTTGATTGCACAAAACTTTAAAAAGTGTACAATAGGTGGACTTAATAGCAATATTAATATATTAAAAGTCATCATCATAGTCAGCAAACGTCAGTCCACTGGTTGGTCATAGGCCTCTCCCAATACACGCACTCGATCCTCGGCTATTATTTTCCATCTGTTGGAAGCAGCTTTGCGTATATCATCGCTCTACCTTCTAGGAGGGTGCCCAACGCTGCGCTTGCCAATTCATAGTCTCCACTCATAATAAGTACTTATACTACAAAAGCTACAAGCGAAAATCGTTAAATCATTGAATTCCGTGGCCAACTGTACCGTAAATGCATGTTTGTTATTATGACAAGAGAGATCGTCAATCAGCAAGAACCACCATGCTTTAGCGAGCCATTGATTGGTAAGTATTATTTTTACAAATTTTAAAATTTAGGGCTACAGCTTATATTTTTAAGGTACCGTAGTAAACCAGGAACCTTTATATGTTCGTCCGTTTGTCAGTTTGTCTGTTAGAGTCACATTCACAGATGTTTAGCGATCATCCTATAAGTATAAGACAATATGGTAAACTACTTCTTTTCTTATTATTTACCTGCCTTATGGTTCTTGGTTCTGATTCGGTATTTTTGGTGATGACGCGGTGTTTTGCCTTGCACGCTTAGTGTTCCAGGCTTTCAATGCAGAACCTTTCGACGACAACTTAACTTGTTATGTTTTGTAACTTCTGTGTATGGTGTGCAAAAATACCATCTATCTAAGAATCTTTTTACTTATTGTTGAATAAAAAGAGAGCTTAAACTTTTAGAATTTATAGTAAGTTTAACGTTAATATTCGATCCGAATCGCCAATAATGTTAGTTTAAAGTGTTTTAACATTAAATATCTTTTTTTAAACAATACGTTATGTCAAATTAAACAATACCTACCAAAAAAACTATACTGAATAAGACCTAAAAATACAAAAAAATACTGAATAAGACCTAAGTTTTTACTTAGCTAAGAACGGTTAGGTAGCTTTTTATGAATATCGCTAATAGTGTACGTAGTTTATCGGTTGACAATTTGCTATCGAACAGTTCAAAATCGGGAGCCTTTCGTTTTCTGAATTTCGGGTCATTTCAAAAAACGAACTTTTCTAAGTTGGGGTCTGGGTGTGCTAGGTGACATTTCTGATAAAAAATCCATACTTAGAGACCTTGAAATATTATGTCGCTCACAGTTATTTAAAAAAATTGGTATTTGTATCTGGCATACATCCTAGCCAGTCGTTAGCAAGCTTTGCAGTCTCTTCTCAGACATTTTATAGTCTATACAGGGTTACATTGCAAAGGGGTGCCAAATCTTTAGGAGTGGCTCAGAATCAGTAACTTAATCGAAATATGCAAAGAGCAAAAAAAATGTTTTCACATTTAATTATTCCTATTCGCTATTAACTTATTCATGAAAAATTGCGTCTTACTTATGTGCACTGCAAAAGTTCCTTGTTGGTTCGCCGTGGTGTCTTTCGTAGTCTTTCTATTGACTTTATTTTCGGATATTTTAACATACTATTATTAAAAATAATAACGATTAAGACGCGTCTTTATATTGTTTCCTAGATCTTAGCAGAGAATCTTGAATAAGCAAGACTAGGCGACCTGCCTCACTCTGCCCTGACTTTACCTGTCAGCCTGTGACCAATCCGTGTAACCCGGTCGAAACGTCTGGCAAATAAAAGTTAAAATATGTACCTATTGATTGTCGCTTTAATTCCCGCTTTAGTGTGTATCATTTTATAGCTTTTCATGTAATCTGCTTTTAATATACCTTCTTCCTACCGTATATTTTATCTTATGTCATGATCCGCTTTCCCAATCTTACTCCTCCACTTCTCTGTCGTGAGCACTCATTTCTAGACATTTTACTAACAGTTTTCACTAGCCATATTCTATAAATACTAGATACAAAAAAAAAACGATGAAATAATAAATAATTTAATAGGTAACTCAATTCTATTTTACCGATTCCATTAGTGTTAATAGGATCAAATGTGGAAAATTATAATAATATAATCCTATTAAGAGCGAAAACTAGTCGTATAACGCTTAGTATTAAAACTAAAAGCCGTAATGAAAACAACTACGTATGGTGTGGGCATAAGATAGAAACAGGCAGAAGGCCCACTCCTCTAGGTTTTTATCATTCATTTACAAAATATTGTCTATCCACTTTATTACTTTAATTTGTGTAGGTAATAGTGCCAGTATGAATGGTTCGTAAATAAATATACTTACTATTACTACATATAGCAAATTTCGATGTGACGACTTACCACAAAGCGTGCTACAAATGAATTGGTAATTGTAACATGATTCAAATTATTTTGCGCGAAGAAGATTTATATTTATTTGTTACTTACTAATTAGAATCATGTATGCCATAGAGACAATGAAAGATAGAGTCACAAGGTCTTGTTCTGGAGACCTCATACAGGAAGACGAAGTGTGGGCAGACCACCAGCCAGATTGTGGGATAAATATAGAGGACCGACCCGGACATGATCGCCACACTAAGTGCTAGCTGGAGACAACTTCAGAGGCATATGTCCAACAATGGACAAAACACATATTATTATGCTGAAGCAGATGAAGAAGAAGTGGTAGAATCTTCCTCAGGGTTCACTTTAAAGTATGCGATCGAAACAGACAGCGTTTAGCGTCACGTCATGCGACATGAGACAGGAGACAAAACACGTTCACTTTATATTTATACAGTTGTATGAAAAGCATTATTTTGGATTACGAGACCATGATTTAGCCACCGATAATACTTAATAGATATAATGTGGTCTTGTTTCGTGTGTCACTGTCTCCTGTCTTGGTCCCATATCTTAAAGTCTACCTTAATAAAAACTATATTATTGAATGATAAAGAGAAACGACCCTATTACTCTTATCTACATTGTAGTCAAACACTTTACTAAAACTAAAAGCTGCGATGAAAATAATTACGTATCGCGTTGGAAAACCTGATTTAACTCGTAATAAAAATGTAGTTGCAATGACTGGTTTAGCGCAATTACAAGATTGTTAAAATATTCTTTGATTTCATTTTGTAAACACGTTTGTTTACAAAATAAGATATAAATTCAGATAAAAAATCATATTTGATCCATTGTTAACAGCATATTTTATATCTTTTCAAGAATTTTAAGCTTTTACTATTTGTTCCGTTATACTCGTACGTTTTGCAAAAATAAATTAGCAATAGTGTAGAAACATCTAGGATATTCCGGAAAATGTTTAAAATCAAGACGATAGGAACTTATAGAGAACTTATAGACACAATAAGTAATGGAAAGTTGCTTCTTGCTTATTGAAGATTGGACGGGTCTCTGCTACCGCGAAATCAAAGTACTAACCAATGGCCAATCACGATATGGCTTACTGTCCTCCAAACTCCATTAGAAGATGGTACGCTATTCAAAATCAGTATGAAAAAGTTACGAATATTAATACTTGGTCTGGCCATAAATATTGTTACAATTAAAAATAAATAAAATATTACATTTGGATTTGGAATCTGTCATTTTTATATGATTGTTCATTGAGCCTTGTCATTTTGGCGCTAATACATTGTACAATATTTTGCGATATTAAAATGGAGTGGGGTGATAAAGAGAACCGAATCGCTGTGATTGCGTTACACATAGTAGGTATGGAGCCAAATGCAATTTTTAAAACTCTGTATTAGTATTATTAAAATGTTTGTGTACCGGGCTATTAATAGGTACAATGAGACCTCCTCTGTTGTTCCTCTCCTCCTATGTTCAATAACCAAGAATGGTCCTTCCAGCAAGACTCGGCGCCGGGTCATAAAGCTCGGTCTACGCAGTCTTGGTTGGAAACGAACGTTTCGGACTTCATCAGAGCTGAAGACTGGCCATCGTCTTGTCCCGATCTTAATCCGCTGGATTATGATTTATGGTCAGTTTTAGAGAGTACGGCTTGCTCTAAACGCCATGATAATTTGGAGTCCCTAAAACAATCCGTACGATTGGCAGTGAAGAAAGTGTGCTTCTATTGATAACTGGCCTCAACGCTTAAAGGACTGAATTGCAGCCAATGGAGACCACTACGAATAAGCTTTTTATATTTTAAATTGTTTTATATTTATGTATTAAACTAACACTCTGTAAAAATAATAAATCTTATTTGCAATAGAAAATTTTTTTTTGTTTGTTTCAGTATTTATGGCAAGGTATACAGGGTTACTCATATATCATAGGATCAGAGCAATGTATGTGATGTTGTCCAATAATTAGTTATTTAGTTTTATTTATTAAATGAACATAGTGGAAACACCATCGTACTCTGTAATATTTTAATAATTAAGTTAATAATTCTTTTAATATTTTAATATTGAACTAGGGTTTAGCAGATGTAATGAATATAAATATCGTTACATAACCTACCTAAACTAATTAAATTAATCGCCGCTTCCAAAATAGGCTAGGAGGAGGATGATGATAATGATGATGATGCTTTTAGTATGGAAATGTAGATTGTTTTCAACGACAACAGAGTGTTTACTCCACTGCAGCTTGATGATAAATGCCCCAAAAAAAAACTCTACTCTGCATCATTACCGAAAACATCGTCACTCTTCATATCGCTCAATTCTGTAAGCCAAATGTTTCCAACAAATAAAATTTGTCTCGCTCCAACTCCAGAAATAAGTTCGTTCAATCGCACCGATGACGTTAAAATATAACTGTTAGTAATTACAACGAGTTGCAATGTGTTTGACAAAGACTCGGGTCGGAGCGTCACAAACAGGAATAGATTGGCGCCCCTTGGAGCAACGTTGGGGACACATCTAAGAAAGAACAGTAAACACATTGAATGCGGTTTGTCGTATCTCTAAACATAAGTTTACCTTTCTTAAGTTAACAGTTGACAACCTGGCGTCGCTCGCCATCTCTGATTTTTCATCATGTTTTCATTTTCTATGAATCTCTCTCGGTGATGAGTGTTGTGGTACCGTCGTTATTATTTCTGATTTCAATAACGCAAGTGCTATATCTACTTACCTTAGGATTAGAGTAATGTATGAGATGTTGTCAAATTTTTTTTTTTTTATTGTTAGAGATAAACATGTTAACTTGACTTTGATCTATTATCCTATTGGAAGCCAAACAGTCGCATGAGGCCGCAGTAACAATAAAAAAAATATTGTGTCTCGTAACCAGTCTTAGCATTAATTTTTAATTGTATACATGAATAAGAAAGTTTTGTAGTGGTATGTTAAAATGAGGTTAGTCAATAGCCTAAGACACCAGAGGAATGAGGATCCACGAAACCAAAAGGTGCAGATGCAACAATTTAGAGGCATCGATAATGATAATCTAGCAAATTTTATCAGTAGGTAGTGCATTATTATGGACTCATTGGACCTGTGAGCCATTCCATAAAATAGTACAAAGAACAGAGACCAGCCAGACTGGCTGCTCTCCTTGGTCTATTCCCTGAACCAACGCTAGGTGTTTCCAATTTACTCCGACGACATCTCTAATGCGCTACAAGATTTACAATCTGTATTAATTTAAAAACCGGGATGACATAAGACGCTATATTTGAAATCCTCATTTGAATCCCGACGAAACAATTGCAGTTTGCAATAAAAATTATAGATTGAAAGATCAGATGGAGGTCAAATCGATTTAGGCGTTTAAGTCTTGACCAGGTTGTGAAAAAAAAAACATATTTTACATTGTTATCAAATTAAAAGACAATGTGGGTACATAGTAAGAGACATATCTGCCTTAAACTGGCACTGATGTCTGAATATTTTATTTCTTCTTAAACAGGGTTTTACAGACTGTAAGCATCTGACAACTATGGCACAGTTCACACTAGTACAGCTATCAATATACATATAAGTACCTAAGTACATATAAGTATGAGATTGGGAGAACTTGTTTACCATGATGTATAGAATATATTATTATGGTTACAAGGATATCCTTGAGTTGCGGGACACCCTGTATATGTTAATTAACACTAAGAGGAAAATTTTATAAATAGTTTGATAAATCATCATCATTTCAGCCATAGGACGTCCACTGCTGAACATAGGCCTCCCCCGTTGACTTCCAGAGGCCGGTTGAAGGCGGCCCGCATCCAGCGTCTTCCTGCGACCCTTAGCAGGTCATCTGATTACCTTGTGAGTGGATGTCCTACGCTGCGCTTGCCGGTATGCGGCCTCCATTCTAGAACCTTTCTGCCCACATTTAATAAATATACTATTATGAAACTTATACTTTTACCTACTAAAAGTAATACTGGCATCACTGCAGTGCATCTAACTAGACCCTAGTTAAGAGTTTTAATAAATTTTTTTTTTCTTAACAACTATTAGTGATTTTTAAAGGTATTTATTCTAACCCTCAACATCTAACATAAAATGTATGCCTAGATGTTCCAAATACAAAATAGAAATCTGTGGCACCTAAAGTCAATAAATTCTCCAAACGCGTCTAATCTCGTTCCTGTAGGATCTTGTAGCTGAAAAAACTGTTTGGTATTCCGTCCGTACGCTGAATTGTTACAGCTAAACGCTGACTGCTCGTGGCCACTCTGTAAGTACCTACCTACTCGCTATAAAATTACTGGCATTTATACAGGGTTACATTGCAAAGGGGTGCCAAATTTTAAAAATAAGATAACGAAGCGTCTTAATCGTTATTATTTTTAATAATCGTATGTTACAAAAACAATACTTTGAAATATCCGAAAATAAAGTCAATAGAGAGACTAAGAGTACTGCGCGGTCATTATCAGACGCGTAGGTAAATACTGCGAGCCAACTAACCAAAGTTAAATTATCCTCGCGTACGATTTTTAACCGCGGATAGGAATAATTAAATGTTATAAAAAAATCGTTTTTTGCGTAGTTCGATTAAGTGACTCATTCTGAGCCACTTCTAAAGATGTGGTACCCCTTTGCAATGTAACCCTATATTTGGCACTGATAAAATGTTTAACATTTTAATCAATTAATCAATAAAAAAGTTAAATGTGTTAACTGTGACTATCCTACTAATCCTACTAATATTATAAATGCAAAGTTTATGACTATGGATGTAAGGATCTTTGTTACTTTTTCACGAAAAAACTACTGATTAGATTTTGATGAAATTTTGCACACTCAAAGACCATGGCCTGGATTAACATAAAGGATAGATACTCTTAATTTGGGTAATGTTAACGCAGACGAAGTCGCGGGAAAAAGCTAGTTTTACAGAAATTAAATTATTTAAGTATTTATTTAGATAATTTATTTTAAATACCTTTTATATGAGTACTATAGTTGTCCCGGCGAACTTCGTACGGCATCGTTTTTTTTTCGTAAATTATTCGATGTTATAATAGTTATTCTGCTATTCAGGTCGGAGACAAATCCAAAAAATCATAAAAATCGTCCCATCCGTTCTTGACTTATAAATGGTGTAACTAACCCGACTTTGTTTTATAAGATGTAACTTAGAATAAGGTTGTTACCATTTCCTATTTTCCTAAATTACTAAACTAATAATACAAGCATTTAGAATACGACCTTACTTTCTTCAGAATATCAAAGTACCCATATTGTGGTTGAAGCTTACACTTTAAAACATTAGACTATTGTAAAACAACGCACGCGAAGCACGAGCCACGAAGGCTAGATTTTACGATCGCTTCAGTTTCTAATTTCTCGTAGACATCTAAAAAACCCTCCCTCACCATTTGTAATTGCTAAAGAGAAGTTATTGTGTAAATGCAAATCTTCTCGGGGAATAAGACGTTGGTGCCAACGCACACTTAATACTTTTTGCATCTCATGGAGCACATACCCTATTGAGTAGAAATTTGATAGGATTAGTTCGACAAAAGTTTCCGCCAATTTTTAATCTGTATCCTACTGTTTTGTATGGTGAGCGTTGACAGGAGATGTCATTCCATACTCAATGTAAGTAAAAAATCACTTACAAGTTTCGGAAAAGGATGGTTCATATTCCTGCTCTATTGGATAAGTGCTCGATGTTGCATCTACTACAGCGTCTACACCGATCTTGCGTTTGCCTTGATTTTTAATTGCACAATAGCTACTTACTAACAACGTGTGTTCTGGTGTTTTTTTGGCATCACGCCTTATCATCCTTGATTCTAATCTCCGTGTTAAACCAACCTCTAAACGCAACTACCTTCACTCAATAACTAATACAGCTAATTGATCTTGAACTTTTGAATCTTGCTAGACAGCATGATAATTGGCGAACGTGGAAAGGAGGATTAGCTATCATAAAAGAAAATGACACTAAACGTCATCTATTGCAAAGATCTGCGGATAAGGATTTCAGGAAGCATAGGACAAAGCTTTTAGCAAAACCCTATTACTAAGACTTCACTGTCTGTCAGTCCGTATGTCTGTCACCAGGCTGTATCTCAAGAACCGCGATAGCTAGACAGTTATTTTTTTTACAAATTATGTATTTTTGTTGCCGCTATAACAACAAATACTAAAAACAAAATAAATATTTTAGGGCTCCCATACAACAAAGGCGATTTTTTTGCCCTTTTTTTAGAATATTGTGTATTTCTGTTGCCTCTTCTATTACAATATAGTGTGTAATATTGTATAGATAATGGTACGGAACCCTTCGTGCGCGAGTTTGAGTCGCACTGGGCCGGTTGTTATAATTCAGGCCCTACTTATTAAAAAAAAGAATAAGTCGCTGATGGCCTGCACAAAAAGTATGAAATGTGCTTAGACCCTAAAACAGAACTATAAAACTGCAAGAAGCTCACAATTCACTCCGCAGACGGATCACGTAGTACGGTATGAAGACGTTTAATTAGTATCAAACACGCGATCTTCGGCAAGAACACTGGTGCGGTGTTGCGGTCAAAATTATAAAACTGATAAGTCTCCTATTGGCAAATATTTTACATTTTAAAATGATAATAAGTAACTAAATAAGTAAGAAAATTGGTAATTAAGTCTTTAACTCTGTCGGCCATAGAACATTGACTACAAAAAAATAGTAGCTGGTTTAGATTTTAGGACCAAATGAAGCATAAAATATAATCAAAATTGCTATCATCAGCTAAATTATTTGGTGGTCTAATTTCTTTTTACGCATGTTATGTTGTTCACCTTAATAGGGTAAATATAAACGCATTTTCTTATTTACCAAAATCAACGTTTTTCCCATGTCTAATACACGATTCCTTTAACAAATAAAATCCAAAATCCAAATCCAATCGTTTAAATTTTCATTAAATGTAAGTAGGTATGTTAAAACTAAAAGGTGGTAAATAATTCTTAAGTACATCACATGCAGCATTCCATGAAATCCTATCACACCCACCCAAGTTTTATTCCAATATCATATTAGCAATATGCTCATGCAATTTAATATCTATAAGCCAAATGACTACGTACGATGCTGTAAGGCCTGTAAGTACTTATATGTGCCATGTAATGTGTACAGTTTACGCGCCGGTTCACGCAGCCTCTTGACAAAAAAGATTTTCTTAATGGGCATTACGCCTCATGGCTGGTTTCAAGTTTTTGCTGTCACAGTATAAACCGGCGTAAAATAAGAGTGCCCATCACCGATACTCGTAAAGTGGGTGCAATGAAAAAACCGTAAAACAAGGGAGCCCGCTTTGGCAAAATATGATTTTTGTTACGTGCTTTCTTAAAATAATGTGTGCATATAAAATACGGGCTTCTGAGATTCTGCACCTGCAGATATAGCTTTACTTAAAATATTTTCGGAACACGAAGTATTAATGTACGAGTGTTTACATTCTGCATGCCAAAAAATAATGGAAAATCTTCTAATTTACGTTTTTTGTTACGGCAGAACTGGCTGCAAAAATCCTTTTTAGCATCTTTAGCACCAAGCAGAATGTAGATGCTAGACCACAAAAAGGGCTTCTCTCTTCAATTTTATAAAACCAGATAGATAGAGTAGACCACATCTGCGACCTCTCTCTGGGTTAGAAGATACTGAGAGCAAAAACATTCATACAGTATGTAAAGTAACAGAGGGCGTACCCTTCAGCCAGTTTATCTAAATCATTCATAGATTAAAATAAAATTGTAAAATTACAAAAATAAGCATATCAATTTTTTTTAATTAATCCAAAATATTTTATAGTAATGTAGTATTGAAATCAAAGCCTCGCCAAAAGATTTAAAAAACGTCTCCCAACAAGATATTTTTATCAAATATTAATCAAAGGGCCCATTTTAATGAGCAAGCTGATAACACTATTTTAACTGTAATAATAATTGAATGACTGAGTTGATTGTTCTCAAAAGAAATACATAAACCAAATAATACAGTAGGCTCACTTCAGTCTGATATACATAGAGAAGCAACCGAAGCTTACATTAAGTACTTAAAATCTTATTTTATTTTATTTATTTTTACAAGACATACACTATTCTAGACAACACTATATATATATAACAAGACATACACTATTCTAGACAACATTAACTATACATGCTAATATATAAAGCTAAGTGCTATCTTAAATAATGAAAAATGTTATTTTTATAAAGGTTTTCATTTTTCCCTATTTGATTTGAAATAATAAAATTTACCTAAAGGAAATTATTTGTTTTTAAATAAGTCAAACTGCATCAAGCATTTTTGAATTGCTTTTATTGCAGCTTGCCTTATCCGAGATCGAACCGAGATTTCCTGAGATAGCGTTGTCAGCAACCCAGAACGCTTTGCGCAGTAAGTAGTAACCATAGACTTAGAATACGCTACGCTTAGTAGTAACAGATACGTAAGAGACTCACGTCCCCGGTCGAGCGAGCCTTCTGTTGTGATAAGTAGAAGTATGGTTTGAGTACAGCCTATTACATTCTGTTATACGGCATCTAGCCGATTTACAAAAGTTTTAGGTTTTTCTGGAATACAAAGGATGCTTTTATAAAAATCTAAATGTTTACGGTTGTATGAGATTATACTTTTCATTGTCCTAAACGAAAAGTGAGTAATATCACAGAATACATAAAATACTAAGATGCCTTTGTGGTGAGAGGATTTGCCAACCTATATCTAGCGTTACTGGGTCTAGCTGTTTCTATTGATGCAAGTATCGCCAGGGCAGGGCGAACAGCCTTGGCCAACCTAGAAGGCGCTTTTTTTCCGTCAGGAAAATGCGTTACGCATACCACACCAGTCGCAGGGGCGGCTGAGGGTTATGCGGGACCGCATAGCAAGGTCCATGTACCCACTAAAAACCTGACGGTGTCCCTCCGGAGCCATGTGAGTCAGAACTACGGGTTGGACCCTTAGGCCTAGGGCAATAGGCATACTCCGCAGTCAACCTAGAAGGCGCTAAACCGGTTCCGGGAACCGTTTTAAACGAGTATTTTAAAGTGACAGCTTTTTTTACTTGTAAATTAACAGGTGTTTAGGTAATAAAAGGTAGGTCTGAAATAAATGTTGCTTAAAATTTCATTTCATAACTTTGTTGCCTAAGAACCTAATGCTTTTGTTGCAGGGTTAAAGACAGACACACTGAACACATTATGCTGACTGCACGAAATTATAAGGGTTCCATTTTTGGTATTTGAGTTAAATTCTGGTTCTAGACATTTAATTAAGATATCTAGTAGATATCAGAAAGGAAAATAGTAAGTAATAATAGCTTAATAGTGGGTACTTGTCTTTCTAGTTTTTTTTTTTACCAAATTCTGATTTTGATCAAATTTGGTACAGAGTTAGACTAGAGTTTGAGAAGGAATTGGCTACTTTTTGTGGTGAAAACTCAACCAATTTTGATGAAATTTTATTCGGAAAAAGCCTGAACCCTAGGAAAGCCTAAGCGAGTAAAAAAGGCTGTGAAAAACCATATTCTACGCGAGCAAAGCCGCAAGCACAATTAGTTTCAAATAAAACGTTTCCGCCCGCCTTAAATCATAACCTTTGCTATCCTTATCTTAAAAATAAAACGTGACCTGGCGTCATGAGATATTCCGTACATTGATTTAATTATGCCATATTTCTATTAAAAGGTGCTGATAAGAATATATTTAACATTTCTGAGAAAAACAAGTGATCGATAGAAACTTCCGTTGGAAGTGTGTTTTGCGACTTTGTTAACGTAAACAACCTATTAATAACTTGGAAAGGATATCAGGAACGTTGTTAGAATATACTCGAAGAATTTAGAGATTATTATTGTGAAAGCTGGTGAGGTGAACATAAAAAGATTTTGAATGAACTAAAGTGGAAAAGATATCGTCGAATTACTAAAATAAATATAAAACCTATAAAAAATAAAATCGTTACATAAAAAATCTGCATTATAAATGTTTCTAATTAATGCATTTGGTGGACCTTAAAACCATTCGATTACACCGATGTAAGTACCCTCGACTGCAAACAATTTCCTACTGTTTTCACAACATATTTCTAACTTTTTAATAACAGTGTTAACTTAGTTCGCTTTTATTAACGGTATTCGTGTATTTAGTTTTATTTATTTCATACTTTTAACAAAATCGTCTGAAAATTTTGTAATTACCTTTCAAAACCCTTTATTTTGATTTGTAGATCCCACTTTTTTTTTGTTTGGACTGCACATTTTTGCGTGAACTTCTTGACTGACTTAAGTACAAATGCTAATCAAATAAATAGAAATATTTGCCCCATGCTTGATTCGAATCCGGAACTGTCTGGCTTTGTAGTCCGATACACGAACCACTACACTAGACGGTCTTCTTAAAAGCCTTTGAGCGCAAAAAGAGCCAGCTTTTTCAGTAATTATTAATTCACTTTCTGAAAAATGACAAAACTCAAAAGACATTCTTAAAAAAAAAACTTTTTTCGTATCACCAAAGTAACGTAATTCAAAAAGGCAAAGTTGTCCAACTTCTTATATTGTTGGCTTTACATGTTCCGCCTTTTTGATGTGATATCAAAAGCAAAAGTGATCCCTTTCCGGGCTGATACCTGCCCATTGTCGTCGCCCGAACTCGGCTACTGAACCACCCTCATTTTTAGGGTTCCGTACCTAGAAAGAAAAAAACGGAACCCTTATAGGATCACTTTGTTGTCCGTCTGTCTGTCTGCCCGTACCAGGACCCTTTATCTCAGGAACGCAAGGAGGTATCGAGTTGAAATTAGAACCATATACTCAGGTTGACAGTCCCTTATAGCTGTAAAAAACCAAACTTAGATTCTAAGTTAACGTAAAAAAAAGGATACGACCGTTTATGCTGCAAAAAACGTATATTTCGACACTCTTAAGGAAATCAAAATTTATAGGGTAATTTACAATGACTTAGAACTATGAAAGTAGTATCGCTTATACTACAAGTACGGGAAAAAATCTGAAAATATAAATAAATATATACATATGTAATTTAATTTTGTACTCAATTAATTGTTAATTAAACTGCGAGACTCGATTCCTGAACTATTTATAAATTATGCACCTACAAATTTGTACGGAACCCTCGGTAGGTGAGTCTGACACGCACTTGACTGGCTTTTTTGTCAATAGCCAGATTTCTTTATTACGCACAAATACATTTTCTAATTCAATCCTCTTCTGATCCTCCAGTTCATTTCGAGTTTTTTCCTTATTAAAATAGTCAAAGAGGGACACTCTAGGGACCCAATTGTATTGTACCACTTGTATTCTCGGCTAAGTTCAACGCAACGCAAATCTTATTATGTTCCTTGAATGAGCATTTGGTTACTTGAGGGGGGCAGCTTATTTGAATATTGATAACTCTTTTGTATAAAAAAGGAAATCTTTACTTTATGTTTTTTTTAGTATACCGTATACTATGCTGGTAAGCTGTAATATTATGGTAATCCATAGTATGACAGTTAACAGATCTGCGAATCTCTTTATCTCCAAGCAATCAATTACAACTATGAGACCTTAACGTAAAACTAATAAACCCAAAGTTTTCAAAAAATTAGCCCAACCATAATCTTCGCAATTCTTCTCCAACTTGTGTACCTTCTTCATTCCTACAGAACCAAAATCGTAGTCGTTTAGCTCACTGTCTTGTCATATAGGTATGAAAAATTCCCGTCACACTCTGAATAGGCTTCGCTATTGATGAAAACGGGAACGAAACGAATTCTCGTCTCATACAAATCATTTTAATATGAGTTTTGAACTGTCATAAAACCTCGTTCACAAACTGATTATAACTCCCCTCGCTCTCAATACTCACATAGATTTTTAAACACAGGACCCTTTATACACTGTCCTTAAGTACACGTTTACGACGAACTCGTAAAACACGGATCACTGAAAATTTTTGATATGTAACGTTTCTATTCAAATTTCAAATGCGGAATTTACGACGCCGCCCGTTATAATTTTACTGACGTCATATTTTTTACTTGTCCCAATGTCTATGGGCGCGGCGTTTCAAAAGATTTTTTTAAATAATAAAAGCTTTATTTCTTTTTAATCACTTCCTTTTTTATGAGTCGGTCGTACTTTTTCAATTTTGCACGGTGGCACTATAAAGACTGTTTATTCGTCTTTTGATATTACCAATTTTGGATCGCATGGTAATATTTTTGTACAAGTAACTAATTGATTATATTGGAAACGACATTCTTTTAACCTTCAATGATTGAATATTATTTTATTTACTTCATTTTCTTTGTATCAAATTTTTCATCGATTCAATTGCTGTTTCTCGCATTTCTTGTTGAGTTGATCTTATTTAATATTTCAATTTTGTTGCGCAGCTTTGCAAGATGTATATGATTTATATTATACACTAGCTGTTCCCCGCGGCTTCGCACGCGTGTAATTTAGTTTGTCACAGAAATTAGTTAACTAACGTCTCTTAGTAATGTCAGTGGGTTTTTCGGAAACAACAAAATATACCTACTCCAAACCTTTATGATTAAGTTTGCTTTAATTGTGACTAAGGTTTTAGCACGACTTCAGTGATGATGAAGTCCAAGGTGGTCCACCCTTACTAATTATATTATTACCGTATTTACTACGGCCCCTATCTAACCCTCTTATTCGGAATAAAAGTAAGCTCGTTGATAGTAGAAATTAACAGGATGTTGGTAGGTACCCACGCGGCCTGAAATCTCGCGCCAAGCTTTGCAACTGGTACGCCAGAGTTATCTTACACGCATTTCTCAGAAAATCTTGTATTTTGGAAAAAAAAAACGTATGAAGTTGTTTTAAGACCTCTTCCCTCTATTTTACTCTCTTGGGATGGTATTGAAATTCAACCCTCAACCCTAAGCCATTCGGGCAGGATGAAGATTTTACATACTTTCATCCCCCATTTGACACGCTAAAGGGATGCAAGTTGACAAATGCTGAAACAGGTATTCATTTATTTTTGTTAGTGAGTATTTGTGCCAAATTTCAAGTCCATAGATTACAAAAAAAAAACCCAAACAAATTTTCCCGCTCAATTTCTCCCCCTTAGGGATGCATATCATCAAAAACTCCGAAAACAGTATTTTTTTATTTACAAAGAGTAGCTTGAATACGAATTTAAATCTTTCTAACCTCAGAAATGACGAACTTTCATACAAACTATAATCGTCATTTTTACCCCCTTACAGGTGAAATTTCCAAAAATACCTTTTTATTCCTTGTCTATGTTATTAAAGGAACCTCTGTGAAAAGTTTCATCATTCTATTTTTTGAATTTGAGTCAGTCAGTGAATGAATGAGTGAGTCAGGAGTTGTCTTTTTATATATAGAGATTATTTGGTAACATTTTCTTACTTTAGATTACGAAAGTAGCATTTATTGCTTTTGTTTCAAAGGATTATTTACAATCTCTTCAATTGATTGATGATACTAATATCTACACAGCAGATATACCAGAGTCTGAGGCATCATTTAATAAACAAATAACAATCGCGCTCTAACTTCCAGCCAGATCAGCTAATGTAAATAAAATAAAACAAACAAATCGCTTCTTTATTGCCGACACGAGTTGATACAAAAATTGCCCCAATTTATAGTAACTGATGTCATAAGTTCATAAGAGAAGATATGTAGCCAATGGGAATAAAAAATACGCAACGAAAAACATGTGGCCCGAGCGTGAGAAACAGCAATATGTAATATAAATAAGACAAAGAAACATAATTCGATCGTTTGTATTAAGATTGTGATCTGATGTTTCTTTTAAAGCTGTGGATTTGTGTTATGCCAGTTTTATCTTAAATAATTTAGTGGTATATTGTAGTACGTGATCATTTTGATAAATTACCACAGTTTAAAACTGCGACATTATCAAGGATGTGAGATTGCTTTAGTACATTCATACGTCTAATGCCATTTATACCGGTTTTTAATTTAAACTATCAAATGTTACGTGTAGCAACAATATAAAGTCCATTAACATTTCTCACAAGGTCAATTGATTGCAACTATTTTTAAAAACTTACTTCTTCTTCTTCTTCTTATAATGGTTTTCCAATAAATGAATAGCTGCCAGCTTCTGGAATTTGTCCTCGCTTTCCACGGAGTGTAATAGTTAAAACTTGCTTACGATTGTCTACGACATAAAACCTTTTTTGTTATTTTTATACTTTTTATTCTTTGACATAATTTGTCAATTTTGGTTATTCAATTTTTTCACTCTCTTGTCATGTTATAATTTTATCTTACAAAATAAATCTTTAAATACATAGTATTTCATTACATTTTATTTACAAGCCTAGCAGTAAACACGCAGGCATTTACAAAATTTGGTGCCGAAACCCGGGATAACATTACATACCAATAAACATGGATGAGTCGGTAAGCGAAACATCGAGCGATGAGACAGTCAAACCAGTAAGTGCGCTTTCATTAAAATCTTTAAGAATAACCAGGGGACAACAAAAAAGGGCTCTTACTAATTTAGAAAAATGTCTCGAGTCGAGTGGAGTAATGGACGCCACCGCACTCAAAATCCGCAGGAAGATTTTAGAAACAATTTTTTTAAATTTTCAAAATACGCAACATGCTATTTTGTGTATTGATGAGCATGACGATGATAGCAATGAAATTGAAATAAGATATTATGATTTATTAACAAAAATCGAAATATTACTACAAAATTGCGAAATAACTACTGTTAACAAGTCCATGAACTCTACAGCGTCGAGCTATTTAAAACTTCCACGCATAGAGATTTGTACTTTTGATGGCAAACTAGAAGATTACAAATCATTCTGGGACTTATTTGATTCAATGATAAACCAAGATTCAAAACTATCGAATGTACAAAAATTATATTATTTAAAGCAATATTTGAAAGGAGAGCCGTTAAAAATCATAGATAATTTACCACTTACAAACGAATCTTACATTTCTGCAATCGAGTTGCTAAAGAAAAGATATGACAATCCTTCTATTTTGATTACAAAACACATCAATACAATTTTGGATTTCCCTACATTACATCGCGGTTCTGCGGAGCAACTTAGAGGCCTTACTGTTAAAGTTCGGCAGCAAATGATGGCATTGCGAAACTTAAAGCAGCCAGTTGACCAATGGGACTCTATTTTGTTTTGTATCATAAGTAGAAAACTAGATACTCTTACACTGCGACTTTATTACTCGGAGATTTCAAGTGAAGAATTGCCAAATATTAAATCTCTGCTTGATTTTATTGATAAAAGAGCAAGTTCTTTAGAGGCAAGCCCTTCTGCGACAATCACAAAAACTAACGTTGCAAGGGTGACCAATGTTGCAAGCGAAACAAAGAAACTTAACAGTTGCATCATGTGCTCAAAGGATCACAAGCTGTACAAATGTCCTAATTTCATTTTAATGTCACCGCAGAAGAGGTATGATTTTACGACTGATAAAAAACTCTGCAAGTTGTGTCTAACCTCACATGAAAAACCTTGCCGATACAAATTTAAGTGCTCTGTTTGCAGCCAAGATCACAATGCGCTTACTCACATAGACAAGGAGAGTATCAGTAAATCCGATCATGTTTTACATTCAGTTAGGTCAAGTGAACACAATGTACTATTGCCTACTGCCAAAGTTTTAGTCACAGATTCTTCTAATAACAAGTACATTGTGCGCGCTTTACTTGACTCAGGAAGTCAAACTTCCTTTTGCACAAAAGCCTTAGCTTTAAAGCTAGGTATTCCAACATTTGAATTACATAAAAATATTGTTACACTAGGAGAAAATACTAAGAAAGTTAGCAAAGGGATTAATTTGCATTTACATTCTCTTACAGAAAACTTTGATGTCAATGTTACATGTTCCATTGTGGACAAGATTACAGTTAGCTTGCCACAAAATAGTTTTGATATTTCAAGGTTTACAATCCCAAGCTTTGTCAAACTAGCTGATCAGAATTTCAATGTTTCAGGAGAGATTTCACTTCTTCTGGCCGCCGATGTCTTCTTCAGAGTTTTGAAGGATGGAAAGGTAGAAGGCGGTCCCAACGAGCCAATTTTACTTAATACTCATTTCGGCCACATCGTTTCTGGTAACGTACTGCCCTCTAATAATTTTTCCATTTCAATGCATTTAAAAGAAAATATTCTTGATCAAGATTTTTATGTTAAAAAACTGTGGGAGACTGAAAAGGTACCGGAAACGTTTATTGAGTCTTTACCGGAACAAGACTATAGCGAGATGATTTTTCAGGAATCTGTTACATTACAAAATAAGCGATTCGAGGTTCGCATGCCAAAAAAGTGTGATTTAGATGATTATGATTTATCAGATTCATTTTTGATTTCTTTACAACGATTTTACAACTTGGAAAAAAGATTTGACAAGGACCCATTATATCATTCTTTATATACCAATTTTATAAACGAATATCTTACATTAGGACATGCTAAAATAATAGACATGGATAATTGTTTGCCTGAAGAACGTCCGCTCTACTTCCTTCCGCATCACGGGGTGCTTCGTCCGGAAAGGATGACGACTAAGTTAAGAGTTGTGTTCGATGGGAGCGCGAGATCGGGAAAATGTCCAGCCTTAAATGATGTTCTTTGCAATGGACCCGTTGTTCAAAAACCATTATTTGATATTTTATTGCGTTTTCGAACTCATAAATACGTTCTTATGTGTGATATTAGGCATATGTACAGGCAAATTTTAATTCATTCTGATGATCGCGTTTTACAAAACATTATTTGGCGTGAAAATAAAAGTAAACCATTACAATGCTTACAATTACAAACTATTACATACGGCCTAACCAGTTCAGCCTTTTTAGCTACTCGTTGTTTAATTGAGTTGGCAAACAGATATAAAGACGATTACAAATTAGCAAGCGAAGCCATTTTGACAAGCTCCTATGTCGATGACGTGCTATGTGGTAACAGTACTTATCATGGCGCAATTGAGTTAAAACAAGAGCTTTTTGGTTTGCTAAAGCTAGGTGGTTTCGATCCACATAAATGGTGTTCTAATGACATGTCTATTTTGCAAGATATTCCAAAAGAAAAATATAGTTTTCAACAAAAAGATCTTGATCAGGACTTAACAGTTAAAACGTTAGGTCTTTCTTTCGATATTAATAAAGATGTTTTTGTGCTTAGTGGGAAAGTTGTAACTGCTCCTGAGATTCCCACAAAGCGGACTGTTTTAAGTTCCGTGAGTAGGTTTTTTGACCCAATGGGTTATGCTGGCCCTGTTGTTGTCAAAGCTAAACTGATTTTACAATTACTTTGGAAACACAATCTCGAGTGGGACGCGCCTTTTCCTTCTGATCTTCAAAATATCTGGGAAGATTTTCATGCCTCAATATCCAGCATGGATAAAATATTAATTTCTCGGGACTTACATTTACATGAGTCAGAAGAAGTGGAACTGCTCGGATTTTGTGATGCATCTTCTGACGCATACGGTTGTTGTTTATATTTAAAAGTGCGAACCACTGACAACAAGTTTCACATAAATTTATTATGCGCCAAATCTCGTATTGTTGGCATAGATTCTAAACTTACTATTCCAAAACTAGAGCTCAATGGAGCGCTACTTTTAGCGAAACTTGCATCGAAGGTTTTGACAGTTCTAAATGTAAATAAGATATTTCTATTTTGTGACTCAAAAATATCTTTGGGATGGATTAATACTGTTGAGGAAAAATTACCGCCATATATGGCCAATCGCGTCAAAGAAATCAATAAGTTGACTAACGGTATGACATGGAAATTCACTCCAGGTTCGTTTAATCCAGCCGACATTTTGTCTCGCGGTGGAGATCCCAAAGATATTGGGCATAACAATTTGTGGTGGCATGGACCCGATTACATAAAACATGGTTGCTACAATTTTCAATTGTTAAATATAGAATATCCTTTCTCAATTATTGAAGAAGTAGCTCTAAGTTCGAATGTTCCTTCTGATATTTGTATGATGCCATTTTTTACAAAGTTTTCTAGCATTTTTAAGATGCAACGTGTTATGTCATACGTTTTAAGGTTTATTAGCAAGTATAAAAAGCTCTCGTCAAACAAAGGTTGTATTAAAGTGTCAGAGCTTCGAAACTCTTTAAACGTTATAATACAATACGTTCAACGTCATTATTTCTTAAAGGGAATTGAATGTATTAAAAAGGGAATTGTCTACAAGACTGCAAATAGATGTTACCAACTGATGCACAATTTGATTAGTAGTGTAAGTAGGTATCCATTTGTATTATATTGTAAATTATTTTAAAATAACAGAATTACAGTGTTTTCAGTTTATGCGCGGGCGCAATTATGTCTACGACATAAAACCTTTTTTGTTATTTTTATACTTTTTATTCTTTGACATAATTTGTCAATTTTGGTTATTCAATTTTTTCACTCTCTTGTCATGTTATAATTTTATCTTACAAAATAAATCTTTAAATACATAGTATTTCATTACATTTTATTTACAAGCCTAGCAGTAAACACGCAGGCATTTACAACGATCACGATTCATGTAGAAAATTTTGCAATCTCTCGACGTTTGAGTCGACCCTTGTTGATAAAGCAAATACTGAGCAAATATTATAACATTAACATCAAACCATCGTATTCAGCTAATCATATCAATTAATCATAACCATCCCACGTCAGTCCAATGCTGGACATAGGCCTCCCCCAATGCACTTCATTGAGCCTGATCCACGACTATTCTTTCCCATCTGCAGCCAGCAGCTTTTTTTCCCACAATTACACCAATCTAGCCCCAAACTAACCAAAGCTTATACAATTACAGCTAGATAACGGATAAAAATACTTATACGTAACATGTAGCACGAGACCGGCAGCAGCGTCTTCGTGCGAAATCTTATAAAAAACCGGCCAAGTGCGAGTCGGACTCGCGCACCGAGGGTTCCGTACAAACCTGTATGTACCGTTATGAGTAAAAGTTCACCCATCACGACAATCGAGTCATAGTTATGGTATTTTTATTGCAAAATGAAATCCATAACATTACGAAAGTTAAATTGCGGTTTACGATTTATGACGAATTAAAAAAAACTAATTACTTGATCTCGTTCAAACCAATTTTCACTGGTAGTTTTTATAGTAATGTACATTATATATTTTTTTTAATTTATCATTCTCTTATTTTAGAAGTTACAGGGGGGGACATACACATTTTACCACTTTGGAAGCGTCTCACACGCAAACTATTCAGTTTAGAAAAAAATTATATTATAAACCTCAATATCATTTTTAAAGACTTATCCATTGATACGCCACACGTATGGGTTTGACGAAAAAAAAAATTCGAGTTTTAGTTCTAAGTATGGGGAGCCCCCAAAATTTATTATTATTTTTCTATTTTTTTGTAAAAATCTTAATGCGGTTCACAGAATGCATCTACTTACCAAGTTTCAACAGTATAGTTCTTATAGTTTCGGAAAAAAGTGGCTGTGACATACGGACGGACGGACAGACGGACAGACGGACAGACAGACAGACATGACGAATCTATAAGGGTTCCGTTTTTTGCCATTTGGCTACGGAACCCTAAAAACTGCGCTCGCCAACCCGCCTGCCAAGCGTGGCGAGTATTGGTAATCCCCCCCGATGATCAGTCATTGAGGGAGGCTTTTGTTCAGTAGTGGACCTCCTATGGCTGAAATGATGATGATGATGATGAACATGTATGACTTAGGTATACAAATGCTCGTGCTCATCACACAAACATTTACCTCTTGTGGGATTCGAAACCGCAACTACTTCATTGCTAGCTCTGCGTAATATCAGTAATATTTGTGTTATTTTGTGTTTTTATTACGAAATTTGTGTTATTAAAAGTAGGTAACAACATAATTCTTCCAAATACAGGCGTTTTGTTATTAAAGTCATCACAGTAGTCAAAAAGTCCAATTATCAATAAATTCTTGTCCCTTTTAGTTTTTACCGCCATCGCGCCAGTGTCGGCAAATATAAAAATTCGGCCAAATGAATCAAACCTTAATAACCAAAATGAACTTACGGTTTTGACCTCATCTACATTCCAGACGGCATTAAGATTATTAAGTGTAGAGTAGTAGTTTTTCCATGAATCTCGAATAAGGACAGGTCAACAGTCGCTTACAATGTGACGTTGTTTTAGATGCCAAGTTATGCAATAGGGTCTAATCAGTTAAGGCGGAGGCAAACGTTTTAATTTATCAAGCAAACCGTTTTTTGTTTTGTTCATAATAGACATGGTCAAGCAATAAAGCTATTTTTATGTACAAACTTATTTACTTACATGATAAATTAATTACACTCTAGTCGATACAAAAACTATTATTATAAATGAATAAACAAATATTTGGCCCCATATTATGTAGTAACAAAAAGAAATAATAAAAAATATGTACCTAAATTTAAGACCTTTTAGGCATAGTGTGCCATTTATATAAACAATAACAAAAATAAGGAAATATTATAATAGTACTTATTAGTAAAAGGGATTGTAAACAGGTAAAATTAATACTTAATATTGCAAATAAGATCACATTCAAATATCGTTACCAAACCAAAAACATGTCCGAAGCTTTAAAAGTTTTTATTAATTGGCTTTAAAATCTTTTTAGGGGTTTTTAATGATTTGATGATTTTAAAGCCGTGTTTCGAGTTTTTATCTTTAAAGCATTATAAATACAAATGTCAGACTGCTGATCGTATAATTAAATTGTTCTTTCTTTAATAAAAAAAGTGCTTCCTACATTTTTTTTTATAATTATTCAATTCCTAAACTACAACAAAGGTTTAATGATGACATCAAGACCATAAACATGAGCTCTTAAAACAGTATTACTTCAACCTTGTTTTGTTATTTTTGTAGAAAATTTTACGTATAAACATCACCGCTAAGGTAATGTTTAGGGTCCATGCTTAGGTCCCAGATAGTCGCTAGAACAATAGAGATAGTCATTATCATCATCATATCAGCCTATTGCAGTCCACTGCTGGACGTAAGCTGTCCCTAAAGAGCGCCAAAGAGCACGATCTCTTGCCTTTTTCATGCATCCACTACCAGCCATCTTCCTAAGGTCGTCGGTCAATCGAGCTGGGGGGCGTCCTTCACTACGTTTACCAAGACGAGGTCTCCACTCGAGAACCCGCTTCCTCCATCTTTCATCGGTTCTGCGACAGATGTGGTGAATTGAGGTTTTCCGGCAGCAGACCAAAGTAATGGACATATTCCTAAAATGTAGCAAGCTAAACTGGCAGTGGGCCGGTCACATCTGCCGCAGATCTGATGTAAGATAGAGTTAGTAGCCAGAGACAAACCGAAATAAAGAAGACCTTTGACAAATTTTCCGATTTCTCCTAATAAAGGGCATTATTTATTTTTGAGCTATTTAAGTTAATTACTACTAATTAACTTAATAGTTTATTATTTTGAATCAAAATATTGGTACCGTCAAAGTTTTTAATGTTTCTGTTCCCACCGGTACGTAAATATGTTAGTATTAATTTTAGCTTTAATGGTGTCGGTTGTATTTTTTTTAATAAAAAAAACTAGCTGTCTTTAGTTTATTCATATGATTTTCGGCGCTACTTTTTTTTTCCTTAAGAACCTTCTCCTGACAATAATTAACAGAACAAAGAAGAATTAGCGAAATTGTTCACGCGTGATGCGATAACAAAGGGAAATAGATATTCATTTATATATTTAAACAATATGTTTCATGGTTATATGCCCCTTAAGGAGCAACCCAATCCGTTCGTTCCAAGAAACGTGCCGTACACAAAAACACAGAGGCACCATCAACTGAACCCGATACGGGGGCATAGCGCGGATTCAGTGAATAGTTCCGATAGCCAAACAAACCGATTTAATTGGCATATCCAGAATGAATGGCCGTTTTTACATTCCGATCCATGTCGATTTCGCCGATGTTTGTTATGCTAATGTACTCGTAATATTCTATGAAATGAATTTGTATTTTCTGTATGCTGTGTAGGCAGCAATTGTTATGATCTCGGAGTAAGAAAACCAATAAAACCAATTTATTTGTGCAAATAGGCCTAAATTAAGCTCTTATACACGTCACACGTCCCATTTTTTTTAACCCTACCACTGCTTCGGGACAATTGTAGGCTAGCGCCGAGGAGAAGCAGCGCAAGAAACTCGGTCACATTATCAGCATCTTTTAAATACTATTTTTACATTACAAGATAAAATGTACCTGTGTGAGTAGAGGAATTAGGTAAGGAATCGACATCCATGTGTAACAAGATATAAGAGAAAGAGCAGCTATCTGTCATCGCTACAATATGGACCTAAAAATTCCAGGCTTACGTGATACCATCCTTGCTTTCCCCATATCTGACATGCCCAGAATCTTATATAAATTAGAACAAGTAGGTTTAAGACGTAGAAAATAGTGATAATGTACTGAATAACAAAATTGAGATTTCCTATGAGGTGATTACATATTTATTGAGTGAATAAACCTTTTATAGTAAATAGAGTTAACAAACAATTGTTATCAATTCAGTATTTATTCAGTGAACTTTTCATAGGCTTCTCCCAATACAAGGTAATTAGAAAAGTTTTTTTTCCTAATTGACCCAAGCTGGGGATCGATCGAGGTACCTTTTGCGTTTAAGGCAAATTAGAGCCACTACACCAATGCTGCTTAATCTATTAAGATTCAGTACTATGAAGTATTCAGTTACTACACGACTCACGCTGCTGCACGCGTAGCAATTGTATAACTGCTTATTTCGTAAAATCTATAATTTTATTTCTAATTATTTCACTTTTTGAGAAAATATTAAATCTGAAAAGAAAGACTTATTCGGTTCTTTATCCAAATCGTATGAGTAACTTTCACTTTGACTTTGGTAGATAACATTTATACATACTACTAAGATACCGCCCGTAAATTTCTGACCACAAGAAGATTCTGTCGCGTATACCGTTTACGTGATTAGTTAATTACGTTTGCAGGATAATAATTGTATCCATTTGGGAGTAATAAAGTACTTAGTAGGCTTTCAAGTGAACAGTTTTTCAGAATAAATCAAGAGATTACTTGCCTCATAACCATAATAAAATTAAATATTAAGTTAAATAAACATAAAGCGCTGCTCAAACGTAGACCCTTTTGTTGCCGACACGGGTACCAAAAGATACCATAGTTGTCCGCAACGTATAGAAAATTGCTAAAATTGAATATCAAAAATGGATTGGCAATCCCTGTGTATCAAGTGGAAGCAGCTGGATACAAGTAGGTTTCCTAGGCTTCGGTAGTGGTTTATTTCATAATGATTTTATTAAAATATTGTAAGTAACGTGTCTTGTATCCAACACAAGACACAAAAGTGTCTGCGTTTGCGCAGCTCGTAGGGCTCACTGTCACTGCACACTGTTGCTCTCGGACACCAATACAATGACAGCTCTAAATTCCTCATGAAGACAGAAATAGACAGCAAGGTTATTTCGAAAAAGGTATGGATACATTTTATGAGACCCACACAATCATCCTAATTGCCTAAGTTCAGCCAGCTCAGACAAAGTACCTAACTACATGATTCATAGTTTTTTATTTATTTTATTACGACATCCTACTACAATAAGAACAAAAACAGACCTTGGTGGAGTTTGTTTTACAAATACACCGACAACAGTTTTATATCAAGTACATAAATGATTATAAAATAAAACAATCGCGACATACCCGTCTCACCAGTTTCCTCGCGAAATATACGAAAAGAACAAGACAAAGAATGCTGAAATAATGGTCAAGTGTAAATCGGATTTACCTATAAAAACCTAAGCTCTTTTTTTGTTTGAAAGAAGCCATTACGAGTACCATTTTCTTACTCCAAGGCCAGAAAAAACATGGTTATGTAAACCATTTAATTGTGTGTTATTCACAAACAGAAACGCCTATTTCCACTGCTGAACGTCCACTTTACTTACAGTAGTTCTTTTGAGTGTGGCTGTTTGTACTTACTTAAGTACTTAGGTCGCCAAATTGCTAAGCGGGGCGCGATAGCGAGCGTTCAAGACACTTATTGATAGGTGTGTTTAGTGCAGAGTGGGTGATCTAGCAGCTAGATTATTTAATTCTAGATCATCCAGATTCTAGCTATTCAGTTACTATACGACGTACTGTTATTATAACAGTACGCTGCTGCATGCGTAGCAAATTGATGACTGCTTATTTTGTAATAACCTATAATTTAATTTCTAATTATTTCAATTTTTGAGAAAATACTTGGAGCTAAAAGATTTAAACTAAAAAGAAAGACTTATTTGGTTCCTTGTCCAAATCGCATTGGTAACTTTAACAAAGATATTTTCATCAGAATTATTAGCCAGTCTTTTGCCGTACACTCTGGACGTAGAGTTCCTCCAACGCGTGACATTTCACACGATTTCATCTAGCTACTACCATACCTTTACAACGTCATCTACATTTGTCGTGGTCTCCACACCAGGCCCCCTAGCATGACCACCAAAACACGATATGATAGATATAGCGATTTATCGACACCAACTGCCTTTTTTAAAATTTTGATAGATATCGCCGTGTACATCATAACATGTGACGTAACCGACACGGCGATTTAGCATGGCGGCTACATCTATCATATTTGACATTTGGTGTCGATAAATCGCTATATCATATCGTGTTTAGGTGGTCATGCTAGGAGGCAGAACTCAAAATATACCTACACAAATTTCAACACAGGTAACATTTAGACAGGCGTATATTTGTCTACCTTTTCAAAGAATAAAACTATCTAGTGTTTAGATTGTTCTATTATTTGCTACAATCTAAAATAAACAATAACTCATCGGCTGCCCTCTGAATGCCATTGATAAAACTAACATTGCTATCACTTACTACACAACTTACCTACTTATTGTCAATAACTTTCCTACTTATTCGTTTTTATACATCACTTTTCGATCCCTATAAACTAGTTATACAGGTCTGAGATATTTCAAAAGTGTTTATTGAATGGCTTCCTATTTCTTTTGGCGAGTATAAACAGGGGATGAATGCAAGCTAGCGTGATAATAGTACGGAGATAAGGTGTAACAAACACACACAAAGCGATTGAGGGTTCCTTTGCGCATGAGTGCCTTAACTGCGGTCTTAAATAGGACACCAACACAAAAACACTCGCATTTCTTCGTGACAATATAAAGGAGAAGCTTTTATATGATAACAATTGATTTTTGTATGGTTAATTGACTGGTTTTTAGAGAAAATTAAATTGAAGGAAGACTTGCTAAGTCTAGGATTATAGTTTAGAAGGTCAAGCGTACCCACTCCGACTGGAAACGGGGCACAGCGTTTTGAGAATGAGGAAGTACAGTCAGCAACTTACATACCATAAAATGTAACATACCATAAAATGTAAAGTTTCCTCGACCGATGTTCATCTCTACCATATAATAATATAGTTATAGGTATACAAGTATGCACACTAGAGCAACGCACACTTAGGGACTGCGCTTAGGTTCTATCGGAACGAGCACGGCAATGGATTTTTAAGTGAAAAATGAGCATGCCGGCCTTGGTGTCGCTATCTTTGGTCCCGGGTTCGATTCCCAGTCGGTCAGTGTAGAAAAATAGCTTTTCTATTTTGCCTCCGGTCTGGGTATTGTGGTACCATCGTTGTTTCTAATTTCTGTAACAAAGAGAGCTTTGGCTCCTTTAAATAAAATTATGTAATTACCGTTAAATATTGCAAATATAACTTATGGTAATAAAATGAATCTCGGTTTTATTAGACAAACGAAATAAAAAAACCTAACTCTATAACCTGAATATTACTTCTAGTTTAAACAAGTTGTCTTATTTCATTTATCGTTTGATTTATTTCGTACTTAATGTAATATTCAAGGTCAAGAAGGCAATTCCCATTTATTTCTTTGAAAAGGTTAGCAGTTATCTCCTTTTATCAAACATCAATTATTTGCCATTAGAAAATATATTTATGTAAGTAATTGCATAGATACGAATTATTACAAAAATAAAAGAAGTTTTTATTTGTTTTCAAAATTATTTATTAACACATAATTGCCGCGGTATCATTGAAGTAAGTTTATATGCCACATGATGGTTTAATTAAAACACACGCAACGGTAATTAAATAAACAACTTTTGATTTCTCGAAAGATAGAGTTCGAAATCGGAATTGCAATCTGAATTCATTTTGTTTTTAATGTCGATTTTTGAATTGGCATTTGAAGGTTGAGAAAAAAAATTACGAACGTTGTGTTGTAGAAAAAAGTTCGACAGCGTGTAAAAATTTCGGAAAACACCGCAGATGTTCTTTTGGTTGAGAACACGCCATTCCGGGTCATAAATAATACGCGGCTGTACAAAAATGCTAACCCTTCATTGCCTCTTCCTTTTACGATTCGGTGAAATGAAATAAAATATGTGCGCGCCAAAACAAAGGACGCATGAGCAAAATGACAGGGCCACACGGCTCCCAAGATGGCGGCACGAAAAAGAAAACTATAATTTCGCATTATGTAATACTCGGAAGAGTTGCCTGACGGGATTCGAATGCAGGCTTGGTTTAAAAATAACTCAAGGTTAGTTCGCTGGCGGTTTGAGGAGGGTCCCTTTGTGAGATCAAGGTCCACCAGTTTTGCGGGATGCCTATACATATAGGCAAACCTGCACATATACGATGCGCTTGGGCACGTATCAGCGAAATATGTTGGAACCGAGCACTATACAATAAATATTCGCGTCAGATACCCAGGGCACTTGTTTAATTGTTTTTCGTAGTTTATCGTAGTTCGCCCATTCATTCATCATTCACCCGATCAATAAACAACTGACATTTAATTTTATAAACGACATAGGCAGGTATAGTTGTTATTGCGTGAGATTTAATAAATAAATGTTGCATGCGATTGCTTTGGCGCACTCAATTATAATTGTTCCGATTCTCAGCCTTTGGTTATTTTGAGCTCATGCGATAAAGATATTTACGAGTAATATAACAGAATAAAGTACTTGCGATTTATCGGACCAACTGTAAAAAAATATATGATAGATACAGCCGCCATGATGAATTTCCGAGCCGGTGACGACACATGTTATGGTCGCTGTTTTGATAAAAAGTTAAACATGGTGGCTGTATCTATAATATACTTTTTTAAATTGACAGTTGCTGCCGATAAATCGCTATATTATATCGTGTTTTGGTGGTCATGCTAGGAAGGCAGACCGTTTTTCAACCATGGCTTCACATCCAGTGTTATCTGAAGACCTAGTTTGAGTAATATTAAGTGGTCGCTTCGCATAAAACGATCGAATAGTAAACGTAAATTTGTGTTACTTTTCGATCGATTTATGCGAAGCGATTGCTTTGTCGAACTTTTCTTCTCCACTTCAAATAATTTTCCTATTTATTGACTGGCAATAAACATTGTAAGTAATTTTGGTCCCTACATAAATTTAATATCATTATTTATGTCACGCTGTCTACATTGGTCCGGAATGTATTCAATCTTGAAGCAACTATCTAAACAATTTCGTTATTTATTTTTTTGGAATAAAGAAATAAGACAATCTTATCATAGATACCTATACTTATTAACTTACGCGATATAATTTATTTAAAAGTAACGGCTATTCGATTCTCGCATTCTTATAAAAGATATGAAACCTGCGAGCCAGCTATTAAACAGACAAGCAGTCGCCATTTTACTTGCCCACTTATAATAAGCAATTACCGCGATCGTATAAAAGTTAAGTACTTACCTACTCTACGCAAAAACAATAATATCGTGAGTACTCACTAAAATAAAAAACTAAAAACAGGTTTCTGCGCAATACTATTTGCAAGTAGGTACATTCACAACCCTACTGACAGAGTTATTTTTTCGTTCCATTCTAGTCTTTATGACCAAGGCATAAGACGATAGGGCGCAGTATGCCCCTATTGAATGCAATGCAACAACAACATGTAACATCCGCCGCATAAATATATATATATATTTTTGTGGTTTTTAAAATTTCTATAAGTACTTAGGTTACATTCACGTACTAAACAGTCCGATTGGAAATCCTTCTATTTTCAGACTGAAACTCGATGAATTCAACTTAGAACAGAAATTTCTAGTTGGACTTGATGTAGCCAAACGTACAATTATTTCTCTTTTCCTCTATTTTACAATTTTTTTTCTTACGATTCTTCTAGTCTATGAAAGTTTTGGTTATAGAAAAATATTAATATGACCTACTATCCTACTGTGGCTTAAATGTTCATAAAGAACGTTAGCTTTTTTAAAAAATTAGAGTTCGGTTGGTACCTAAGTACACCTACATTATTTATAAATTGATCCCTTCAGCGTAAAAAATAAAGGTCTTTAGTCGTTTCGCACCACGAGTTATTCGCCCCGCGTGGTGAATCGCCCATAAATGGGTCCTTTCGCACCACGGGGCGAATCGCCCATGAACTTTTTGTAATGGGTCGATTCGGACCTCAGTGAGGAACAAAACATTGTTATGAGTCTAAAGCGGACTAGAAAATGAGCATTCGGTCGTTTCGTCCCGCGGTGCGAATCGCCCAAGAGCTGTTTTTAAATGGGGCTTTCGCACCGCTGTAATCACTGTGGAGCCCTTGGGCGATTCGCCCCGCGGGGCGAATAACTAAAAGACCCAAAAATAACACTAAAGGTTTTCCTTAAATTTTTACTTAAAAATTTTTTATTTAAAAAGTTACTAAACGAAATTCCTAACTAATTTGCAGCTAAAACCCACACTTTCCTGACGCCGCGTGTACCGCCAACAAAACAAAAAAAACATCTTTCGCCAAGACCTTGAACAGCACTGAGCAGATGTGTGTGCGTGCACCTGCCCGTATTATGCGGTGACCTATAAAAGTAATAATTTAATAATTTATTCCCCGACAATCATCCCTTAGATGTGGGTCAAATAAAAAGGGGGCTTTAGGGATCCGCGTGTGATGATAAACAATCTTATCAAACTAATTAATTTTGTGTTGTAATTGGACATTTGGTTTTAGTACTTTATCAACGATTTCAAAATGCAGCGCGTTTTTTTAATCTATATTTAAATAATATAATATTTTTATTTGACACAGCAACCTCTTTATGATAGATACTCTTTATTGCACACCATACAAGTAAAATACACATAATTTTTACAGAAAGATGTACAATTTAGGTGGTCTTATCGCTAATAGCGATATGATGTACCTAATGTTAATATCACCTGCGTCTTTTTCCAAAACGTCTATGCTCACTAGCACTATGTTGATTGTCTATCTTCGTTTATAGCTTCGCCCGTTTGAACAAAACGCAAAATAACAGATTTACTAAATAAGATATTAGACTGTGCTTTGAGTTTGTTTCCACAACTTAAACCTAAGCTATTCTCATGATTAGTTCAGTAGATGTTGTATCTACTGAAACAGTGCTGTTCAGAATTGTCAACAATTTCTTGTGAAATTTCTGGTAAGTATAATTTCAAAATGATAATGGATGTTCGCTAAACATCACAACTGTTTGGAATGACTCAAAAAATATTTGCTCATATTACCTGAATGCCGTTGGGGACGTTTAAAAATAACTTTGCTACAAGGAAACCGATTTGTGTGGATAACATTATTGCGACGTTAGTTTATGTACTGATAAGTTGATTGATGTTGTAAGAATTGTGAAAGCTCTTTATAGTTACAGTATGAATGAATCATTTAAAAATTTAATATTCAGTATGAATGAATAATATGTCATGTAGCTGATTGGTTTATTGTTGCCATAAGAATAAATGAATAACTTAATATTAATTTGGCACCTAGCAACACAACAACACGGTGCCAAGCAAACAAGACCTGTCTATACGTGGATATAGACGCCAACAGGATTTAATGCCAAAACCAATCTCTACCGGACAACAATGGAACAAGACAGAGAAAGGAATAGATGATGAAAAACCAATGTCTACTATACTAGTCAACAATGGACGACCTCCGTAGCCGAGAGGCGAACTCCGGATTTAGCGTCGCAATCTCTGAGGTCCCGGGTTCGATTCCCAGTCAGGTCAATGTAGAAAACTAACATTCCTATATTGTCTCGAGTCTGGGTATTGTGGTACCGTAGTTGGTCCTTATTTCTACAACATAAGTGCTTTAGCTACATCCTTCGGATCATACATAGTACATACATGTTAAAGTCTTTTGTATTATTAACATTTGTACCTAACAAATTTTAACAATACAAAATACTTATGTATAAGTGCGAAAATATCATACTAACTATACCCGACTACAACGCTTTGGGGAGTCTCCGCAAGGAATATTTTGGAATTACGCAGTTGCATTTATTTCTAATTGTCAAAGAATAAATCAGTCTAAACTCAGAATCAGTATTGGGCGGTCTGTTTTTAAGGATTTGTAATCGTTCGGGATAGCTATTTAATACTTAGGAAACACTTACGAGGGTATTGATTGAGGCCAATCGACATACCATTATTATTAAAGTGTTAAATACTAAAGTGTATGACGTATGACGAGACTCCCCCTCAAGAGACATGGATTGCGACACCAGGTAGGTAGCTCATAGTGTATTTATATTTATTTCGATTCATGTAGGTAGGGCTTCAAAAGCAACAGGCTTATTTGCATAAAATGCAGCTGTGTATTTTGTATGAGACAAAAATGATGACGCTCAACTAATGGAAAGTAACTGTCGTGTTGTCACAAAAACGTTTTCTAGACTTTCTGGAATATTTGTGGAAAAACCTTCAACATAATTGTACTTATACAGACATTTCGCAGCTAGCTAGCACTTACCTCTATTAAACTGTCTCAGACTACGGAACCTTACTCCACTTGTGCAATTGTTACTGTCCACACACTTGACCAATGTACAGCGTAGGCACTTGTTTTTTATTTGCTTCGCATCCGCTTCGCCAAAGGAAATGGGGGCTTTATGTAAAATGTACAACTGCAGCCATTTTTTAACCAGCCCTTGTATGGTAAAAAATACTTACTCTACGTACAATAGAGGTAAATACAGCAGGCTTGAGAGACTAGATCATAATATGAGGATAACCGTAGAAAAACGAATATGACAGCTTATGCAGATAATTAGCAAGATTTAGTGGTACTAGACAAAGCTCGTGGCCACCAAAACCACCAGAAGCCGACCTCTATAGATCGATCTCACAGGACATCAGTAGGACAAGTTCTAAAATCGACGTCAATCGACTGAAATAATGATGTTACCACACACGTGACACACATACAGAAACCGCGTAATTGCCATAAAAAAATATTCTGAAATACTCTATGATCGCCTACCGTGACGACAAACGCAGTGTCTAAAAGTGTGTGACTTGCTTCGGGCACCCATTAGAGTGAACCCTCTGTATCCATTCTAATTATTGTACCTTTAGTCAGCCATATCAACCGTTGGGCAAAATTAGTTGTTTTATCACTCAATTAATAGCAAAAAGTAAAAAAACGTGATCATTGTTTAAAGTTTTGACTACTATTACAGTTTTTTAATTGAGAAAGGGGAATACCTAAAACGTATTATCAAATTTATTTGAAAAAATAATAATGTTATCATCAAAAATAAAATAAATTTAACGTATACCTCATTTCATTGATAATATTTACGAAGGCACATAATATAAGTAGCATCAAATTCAAGTTCCAACTAGATAACCGCAAACAAAAGTAATTATGTACTTATTTCGCAATCTTTTGAAAATAAATACTTCTATTTTAATTTTTAAGGATTATTTTGTTTTTGTCACACATCGTACACTAAATTACGCATTTACCTACATAATGCATTTCAGTTTTATTCCTATTCAATTCAGAATTCAAAGGTCACACAGATGGACTTTGAATGCTTTTATACAAAGGAATAATTTGATAAAACCCGTTGGTGCTGAGGCGCAGTATTTTTGCCGACGTTCCTTGCGATTGCGCAATTTCATTTTGATTCTTAATTTTTAGATCAAAGGGTCGTGAATTGAGTGGTGTTTGGTTTTGAAAATGTATTCAGAAATGGTCAGATCACAATTCGGCCACTCGTAACACGTGTTCAAATCGGTACTTCTCCCTTATGCACCTATCACCTGGTAAAGTAAGTACGGCAAAATTGGGTCACACGTTCTTTACTAGTTTCTTTATTCCCTCCCGTCCCTCCAGCCTTGAACTGGTTGAGGAAAGGGCCTTTATACTATCCCTTATTAACACACGTGCGCTCTTTGAGAATACACCATTATGAATGGCGTGTTTGATTTACCCGATTATTCCTTAGGGTGATGTAAGCACTGTATTGTAGGAAATAAAAACGATTATGGCCGTGGTGAGCGGATGCGAGTTTTTCTCACCGATTCAATGCACAAACAAGATGTTTGTAAGGATTTTTCTGTAATAATCATTTTGCGTACTTAATATTTTGAACACCTGAGATTGTAAGCGTTGGACTCGAATTACGTCCGTCGTCCGTTCCAACTCACTACTTCGATTTTCTATAAAATGAGTTATTTTACTTATTAAAAAATGTTGGTAGGAATGTCCGGTCAGGTTTACTTACAAGGCTTAATTATAGTAGCAATTTTTATTCGAATAAAAAAGACATTGTTTTCACAATCACACCAATTTTCTAGCCCCAAACTAAACAAAGCTTCAAAAAACTTTAATAAATCAATAAATAAATAGTGGACAATACAATTCATTGCTCTGATTTGATCCTATGGTAATAGCAGGGGCGAGCATTGGTTTCAGATGGGGGTAGGCTGTGAGTGAAAATTGAGTAAGTTTGCGTGAAACAGTAGGCGATCTAACATTGGTTAAATTGCACAGGAACGATCTAAGTTGCGCGCTTTAGTAAGGAATAAGTACAGGTAGACAGAATATTTATTGTTTATTGTTGAATACGTAAGGTAGGCTCTGCATAATAGCCTATATGGGATGCACGCCCCTGGGTAATAGGCAAAGAACTTGTATTATAGAAATCAGAAACAACGACGGTACCATGACCCAGACCCGAGACAATATAGAAAAGTTATTTTTCTACATTGACCGACCGGAAATCGAACCCGGGACCTCAGAGATAGCGACACCAAGTCCGGTATGCTCGCCTCTCAGCTACGGAGGTCGTCATAAGACTTACTCAGTACTTATTAATTTTATTGCATTTTATAGGTTACAAAAGGTACAAGAGGACTTGTACTTACTATGGCTATTAGATAAACATAATATCGGATAGACATACTTAAATACATGTATCAGATCAGAGCAATGTAGGTGATGTTGTCCAATATTTATTATTATTTTTTAATGATATCAATGACTCAGGTACAAATGCTCGTGCCCATCCCACAAACATTTGCGGGGTTCGAACCCGCAACCGCCTGCCTGCCTGCGCCAACCACTAAACACCAGATTATCATTAATTAAGTATTTGTCATGTCAGTGTCATGTTTCTAATGGAGCGAATCGATCTTTTATTGTAAAGTAAGAATTATTATACTACCTACTACTTGAATATGAAATTTACAAAGCGCAACATTGTCGAACCAAAACTTTTCCATCAAATTTATTAATAAATGCAAAAATGTGCCTTCGCACACGTAGCTGCGTAGTAAACGGTTCCGAATCAAGCTAATTTTTCCAATATACACTGAACTCCCATTGTACAGGCATTCTCTTTAGTAAGAGTTCAACTTATAATGGAAATGTTTAGTGTGTACTGAGATGGTTAGGTATTTTTTGATGTATCATACATAGTCGAGTACAAGGCTTAAGTCACGTAGTTCTGACTTCTGGTTGTGGACTTGTGGTGAGAAGAGATTATAAGTACGTATGCAGTATTTAAGTCTCATACAGGGTGTCGCAAAAAATGGGATCGGATAGGATTTTTTGTACACTTAAATATATTTTTATTCTAATTTTTAAGTGACAAAAATAACTCAATTTAAACTAAATTATTTATTTTTGTAACTGTAAACCCACCTTAACTAACTATTCTATTCCTATTTCAAAAAATAAATAAAGCATTTAAATAACAAAAAAAAAAACTCCAAACATCATAAATCGCAGAGCATAATTACCTATATTGTGGTGATTCGAAATACAAATGTCCCTAGGGGTGCTCTATCTCTGCTAGACTGCCATTTGAAACTATTTCTTAGGACACCGTGTATATCTGCTCATCCTTCTTTGCTGATGCGAATACAAACAAAAATAAAAACTAACAAAAAATTTAATTATCTAATCGTTTTTTGTTAATTTCAGGTTTAAAAATATTATGCAAACTAAAACTTGAGCATACTTTACCTGTACAAATGGCGTGGACAAAGGGCTAAGTTTTGACCCGATTGGTAGAGGCGCCATGCGCGAAAGTGCCGGGTTCGATTCCCGATCGGTTCTTCGAAAAGACTGTACAAGTTACTTAAGTTTTGGAATTTCATAGTCTTGTATTTGACAAATCAAAACTGGGTATTGGCACAGAATACTTAATAGTACTACCGTAGTATTGAGTCTCGGGACTGACTGCTGTACTAGTGTCACGCAATGGGGAATATGCATATATTTTTATTTAGTCTTAAAATAAATAGTTCTTAATTATAATCAATAAAAATTAAAGAATTTTCGACCAATATTGAAAAACCGTGACGTCACATTACACGTGTATAACACAAAACAATATGTATTTTTTCATGCATATTCCCAATTGGGAAGCACAGGCAAAGCTTATTTATCTCGATGGCGCCAGTATCGTGTTTGGTCTTGTCAACAGTTGTCATGTCCACACAAATGCCAGTTTGTTTTTTTTTTTCTTGGTTTCGTTGGTGGTTAGTTGAACGAAAAACATGGTCGATCTATTTAAAAGATTTTTATTTATCACTAGCTGTCCCGGCAAACTAGTACCGCCTCAGAATTCATTTAAAAAAATTACGAATCTTTTTTATGGGAATATAGAAAAGTGTTGTTTTTAGACTTTTTCTGGCAATTTTTAAAATTTTTCTCTCCGTAAGAACCATCCTCGTACTTCAAGGAATATTATAAAAAAAGAATTAGCGAAATCGGTTCAGCTGCTCTCGAGATTTGCGCTTAGCAACACATTCAGCGATTCATTTTATATTTTAGATTTAAAGGGCTTTAGAGTGCAAGTTCGGTGTAGTTTGTGTTCTAATGTTTGGTGTGATTGTGAAGTGATAAAGATGTAATACTATTTAAATATTATTGTATTCAACGCCGCATCAAGTGTCAAGTGACTTGTCTTAGACAACTTGCTTTAGACCCGATAGCGTCTTGAAACCTGCTTCTACGGGAAGAGTAGCCTTCACTGAATCCAAGAAAAGCAATAAAAACTAAACACCCGTTATTTATTGTGAACACTATATCAAGAATCGCTCGACATTGGTAAAATCATTGCTCTGCTAGAGCGGGATTAAGTCCATTAAAAAAAAGTTATTTTTCTTGACAGAACCATTGATCAAATAATCACTACGTGCAAGACCAAACACAATGCGACACCTATCGCGATAAATGTGCAGTGTGGTTCCTAGGGTTACCAACTTTTATTCTGTCAAATATAGTATTTTCGAAGCTGTTAAGTCTAAAAAAAACACACCTAGTGTTTGCTGGCACCCCTTCGCGGTTTTGGAGCGCGATCCACGGGCTGTGTAGAGCGGAGCGAGCTTTAAGCAAAATATAGCAGTTTCGCCATATAGTAGGATACTCTATATAGGATATAATAGGTGTGGCAAACCAAACTCCTTTGTAAACTTTTATAAACATATTTTTTCTTTTCGTCTTCACCTTTTGTTTTTACTTGTCTTATTCTCTCATAAAAACTAATACAAAACGTTTACGAATTTACTGAAATTGATAGAGTTTTAATTCCTTTTATCCACTTCCCGATCCTTGTCCTCCTCACGTGTCGCGTACATTAGGGTTGGCAACCCTAGTGGTTCCCCATTAGGAGAGCCAACCCTAAATTTTAAGGAAAAGACCAAATCCTAACTAATATTATAAACGCAAAAGTTTGTATGTATAAATGTATGGATGTTTGTTACTCCTTCACGCAAAAACTACTAAACAGATTTTGATGAAATTTGGCACACAGATAGACCATGGCCTTGATTAACACATAGCATACTTTTTATTTGGGTAAGGTCAACGCAGACGAAGTAAAAACTAGTAAATAAATAAATGTAAATATAATCAATTCATTTATTTCATAAATATGGTTACACTATTATGGTCTTAAAGCTGGATAATATGCACCAGGTAACAAACCAATTATCATTGTCTCGAAGTAAGAAATGAAAATCCTTAATTTAGAAAAGTATTTTTTTCTGAATTGGCACGAATCGCTAGTCTAACCCGGGACTGCGCTATTGGCGAATTCACGCCACTGGGCACGACATGACAGTAGGTATTTCCGCGGGGACCGTAGATACTTATACCACTATAAATACTTACCCGACTCGAGTCACGCACGTCCACGAGTCTCTTGGTCTTATCAGTCAAATGTCAATGTTTTCATACGTAAATATTTAGATAACGCATGGATTTTAAGATTAGTAGGTACTGATTTAGGTATCCAAAGGAATTACGTGTGCGCGCTATTTTTGGTAGGATGCAATCATCTATTTTATTAGTACATGATGATAATATTATAGCAGAGTAAAAAAAGCGTCACGTGGAATACCAGAGATACGTAAAGCATCCTTGGTGGTAGGTACCCAAACATGACATAATAATGAAATAAATAAACATCAAAATTTAGAAATCTACTTATAAATAAGGAATCAACATCCCTGTGTAAGGCTTGGACTACATGCATCCGGAATTTTTCAGATCCTTATAAAAAACATCTCCGGACAAGCCCGGATTCAATTTGTTTTGTAGGTAACATAGGGTTCTGAAAAATTCCGAATGCATGTAGTCCGAGCCTAAGAGTTCAGGCAATGAATTTGGACATGTCTTTAGAAAAATCGTGTTCCAAATTGATCCGAACCGAGAATCGAACTTCTTGCGTTCAAGGCAAATTACCGTGTGTCTAGAATGGACACCTATGACGTATTACAATGTGGCATTTGCATAGACAACCCAGACAGTTTTCCTGTTGTGTGACTTGCATCGCATCTACAGGTCTAAAATAAAACAACTGAAATGCTACTACACCATCCTACTGCAGCCAAAAAGCACGCATCGCGCAACGCCGCATCGACTGCCGCCGCTTCGCCGCTGCCGCTCCCGCTTCCTCGCGAAAGTGAAAATTCGCCGGCACTTTCTCCCCACCCGTCTCCCGTCGCCCGGCGTGCGGCACCGCGGCATCGCCCCGCCCCTCGCTGCACCCCCGCGCGCCCGCGCGCCGCAAGGTCAGCCCCGGCCCCGCGTGCAGGCGGGTGGCGCGGCGGCGCGGCGAGGCGACGCGCTGCGCTCTTGAAATTTCGCTTTCGTTCACTCGCGGTTATTAGTCGGCCGCGCGCGCTCCGGCAAGCATGTGTCTCGCGTGACGTGCTCTACTACTTTGCGGCACGTTCGATTTCGTTGGCAAGTCCGCGGCATGGCACCGCGCCGGCAAGGCGCCACCGGCGAACGGGAGGCGGAGGACACTCGCGGGTGCTGCGTCCCTGGCGAATGCCTCAGGCCTAGGGAGCCGGTGCGCATTGAGGACGCGATCCGCGTGCTATGCAACAATGACACGTGCGCCATCGGCCGGTACATGCACAAAGAGTGCTTCGAGCAATGGGAAGGCGGCGTGCTCGCGTATCTGAAGTCGTGCGGCCGGGCACGGTCGTGGTCTGAGAGACAGCGGCATCAGAATCTATGGACGAAGAAGGGCTACGATCTAGCTTTCAAAGCGTGCGGCTGCCGTTGCGGACGCGGGCATTTGAAGAAAGATCTTGACTGGGCGCCTCCAGGGGCGGCAGTGAGGGCCGAAGAGGAGAAGAAGCGACGTAGGCGGACAAGGTCCGGCCGCACGCCGGCGGCTACTGACGGGCGTTCCAGGGCATTCAGCCTGTCAAGCTCAGGGTCTTGTTCCCCGCCATCCGCGCCTTCCGAACCATCGGCCAGCCCGACACACGCTCCCACACATGCAGTCATGCCGACCAAGAGAAACTCCAAAACAGAAATTGTTTCTGACAGAGTCAGGTATGAAAACATTTTTTATTCTATTACTCGTATTTCTTATCAGAATCTTATTAGATTGGTTTTGTCTAAATATTTTCGCGTTAGTATATTTTCGCCTAACTGATGTTGTGATCAATTAAATTAATATTATTACGGAAGATTGCGAAATTACTCTGACTGTTGTGTGTTCTCATTGTCATCTATTGAACATGTTTTAACATGATTCGCATTAATATTAACATATTTACATCACAATGGGTGTGTCTGTATTATTAGCATAAAAATAAGCATATTATCTATACCATTTACACAATTGTTCTGGTATTATTGTTTGTCCACCATACCTGGCTACCGCTTTACCGGCTCGAAAATATGGCATTGAACTTGTTGTTTTAGTCGATAAAATCGTATTAAATATTTTATTGCTTTAATTTGCATTTGCAGCGATAAATTAATCAACGGCGCGGAAGTCAGGTGTATGTTGTCAAATATAAAAATTTTGTTAATTAGACACTGAACCTGCACCTACTTATGTTAGAAATGTGTTTAAAATGCAAGTCGCGGTTGTTTATATCGTACCAAATGGCCCAACATAATTGGCGGGAACGGGTTGAGTTCTTAGTGAGGGCCCCAGCCCCAGGACGGGTTTTGAAACCGGCTAGTTCGCTCGACTATTTATTTAGATAAGAGAGTTGCACCCAGACCCACTACATTTTGCAGTATCGTGTTCTAACACATCATTTAATAAATACTTACCTAAGATATATTTGCTTAATCTGACTACCTACTTAGAATCAGGATACCTAGGTCGAAGCAATTGTCAAGTTATGATGTTTATTTTATGGCTGCCAACCTACGCTAGTCATATCACTTAGCGCGTAGGTGCAATATAATTTTGTAAATAAATAAAAGTCCTAATACTTACTTCCTAGTCTTAATAAGCATAACGAAAAGACCTAACAATTCCTTTGTCTTGTTTTTTTTGGTCGTATTTGCACACCTACTGGGCTACTTCCCCTCTTTAGGCGGTTCCCCGAGCAAATGACCTTCGGCTTTAATTTCCTTACTACCCCGTACGGTACGCTAGAGAAACAGAAGTTCGAAAACCATGAATAATTATCATAAATAATAATGGACCAATTAAAAAAAAAACGGCCAATTTTGAGTATTTTAAAATGTCTATCGATTAGTCAAATATTACCTTACTTACGGAGGAGATGCATAGAATACATTTTTATCGACGTAGTTTAAAAGCCCGTTTTCGTAAATATAAAAAGAAGAAATACCTACGATGATTTTAAAGATAAAACTTCGAAGATCAATGTCGTTTTTCAATTATTTTTATATATATTAAATAAGGAGTAGAAAGCTGCTAAAAAGTTTGAAAAAATTATTTTTGGTGGGGGTACGGCCTTAAGTAGGTATTCTCTGTTCGTGTTAGAAAATAGGTAGCTTACTGGTATTTAGGTACATACCTAAGTAAATAAATAATGCGCTAGGCAACAAACTATTTTTGTCATGGTCTCAAAGTATTTTATTTTATTTGACACAAAATCCACAGCCCTTAAATAACAGAGTTACAATACTTACATTATAAACATACATCTATGAAATTAACATCCTTGTCTTACGAGGTAGTACAATATTGGCGACAGTCTGGTTGGGGGTTCGAATCCCGCGAGGGGCAAAATTAAATGTTTTGTTATAAGCACGAGCATTTGTACCTACCTTCCTGGATGTTTACAAAAACTATTTAAGTATGTTCATCGTTATAGTTTGAGAGTATAAGTACCTAAATGGTGTAATTGTATAAACTAGTTATTTATTTATTTTTGCCAAGGGCGTCTACCAGAACACCTAGACCATTTTTTAAAATTTAATATGGCTTACCAACTACTTAAATACATAAAGAGATATTATGTTAACACAATCATTTTAAATACATTCCATATATGCATTTCAATTATAATTTAGTAATGTTAATTAGGTATTTATTGTTGATTAGCTTATGGGTAGTGTCGTCTGTTCTTAGAGTAGTACCTATAAACATCTCCAAACAGTAGTAAATACCTACTTACTTGGACAGAAAATTTATATTTTCCCATGCAACAGTAGGTAAAAGTAATTACCTACCTAGGTACGTTGAGGTTTGAGTCATAAAATTATAAATGAAATAAGTAGGTAGGTTATTCTAATAAGTGTGATTGCGAAACGACCTAAGTTACATGATATTTAGCTAATTAAACACTAAATAATAATGCATAATAAACTTAATAAACATGAGTTAGTGCATTTTATTCATAAAGTAAATATGTAATGTATCTGAATTGTTAATTAGCTTAGTAGGAAAACTTAACTTTTGAATATAAATAAGTAATAGTAAAGTAAGTTGTCAATCGTCTGGTGTAGTGGTTCGCGCTTCGGACTACAAAGCCTGTTTGTTGCGGGTTCAAATCTCGCAAGGGAAAATTTTTGTGTGACTAGCACGAGCATTTGTACCTAAGTCATAGATGTTTATAAACGTATATAAGTATGTTTACACGTTATCTAGTCGACATAGTACAAGCTTTGCTTAGTTTGGGGCTAGATGATTAATGTAATTGCGGAAATAAATTATTTAATTTTATTTATAAGGGATCAACATCCTTATTTTATGAACGAGGTATTAGATTATGCATTTAGCCAGATGCGTCTAGGTGCTCACAACATACTCAAACCCAAGCTAATTTAAAAATATCGAACCTACTCCCATTGCTTCTAAGGCGTACCGCGGCACTGCGCCACTATTCCAATCGGATTATTGCTATTGGTATTCGATTAGGTATGTCCTTTATTATGCATACCTACTTATATGTTTCGAATGTTTGTTTTGTATGTAATTTCTCTGAAAAGTTTGACTTGGCAAGTTTATTTATACACACACACGTAATTAAGCTGTTATCTTGAAAAAAATAATACGACTCTCGTGGGAGCTGTAAATTGGTAACACCACACAATAACAACCATTATACTTTGATACCATCAATGACGTCATGTTTAAAAGTTCCATTTTTATTCAGATAAAAAGTCTATTATTTAAGTCTTGCGCTTCATGAAATTTGATAGCAAAGACGTTTTTTATCTACCTATTTAAAACTTCATTGCAAAAACTATTAACAGTGTAGAATGGGTAGACTTAATGCATTTTCATTTCTAAAATGCTTAAGTTGGCAACCGTTTTTGTTTTTGGATTGTATTGTATTTTTACTGGGAACTAGGTATTTTGTCTTTTAAGTTAAAATGGTCATATGGGTGGTACGTAACGTTTAAGGACAGGGGGGGGGGGGTACAGAAAACGTTACCGCGCGTTACATAGGGGGGAGGGAGGGCCAAAAACCTTCAAAAACTGCGTTACGTAGGTAATACTTGAACGGCTTGAGTTGCAATTACAGGCAAGAGTAGCGAATTCATAAAATCTTTATATTGCTAATGATAATTGATGTATGATAATTGTTAATCACATTTAGATAAATACCTGCCTAGGTTCTATATCTGGTCACAACAAACGGACTTTGCCAAACATTAGTTAATTTGCGCCAACAAATTGCGAATAGAGTCGTTGCTGTCTGTCGTAAATTCCAAGAGCCCAAATGCAGTTCAATGTTAACAAAAAAAAAAGTAAATACATTCATGCGTCGACGCCAAAAAATATTCTTTTTTTTGCCATATTCCGATTAGTATAGCCAGTTGTCTCGCCAAAGGCCGAATTATAAATCAGTAGCTGAACCCCATAGGTGTGGCCGGAGTTACTGCATTTTCAAAAGTACATACAATATAATGAAAATAAGAAAAAACTACGCTTATCCAAAAAGTTGGCCTTGCAAAAAACAAACTACTTAATTTGAATAGATGTTTCGCATATTGTCATTTTAAATCGAATACGTTCACTTCCTACTGCTGATTGAAAACCAGATAGTGATATTGGCCTTGACGAAAATCTGCGCTTTTTTAAGCGTGACAAAACAAGTTCTTTAGTGGGTAATATTTCAGAAATTAGTTTTATTCCCAAAAACTTTTGCGGATTGCGCGCACGTCACTTTGTTTGCTGCCACGTGCAAAAACCTACATAATATTTTAATGCTAAATTAGCATAATACAATAGCACCTATTGTCTTTTTTTAATTCAAAGTACGCGTGTTTTTAATAAATTCAAGGACCTTGAAAATGTAAAAAAGGAGCCGGTTGCGAAATAATTATATTTTTGAAAATGTTATTTTCTTAATTTTACTTTAAAATCAGTATCAAAAGATGTTATAAAAACCAAGACTTTTTATGCGTTTACGTCATCTTTGTTAATTTAAAAGTACGCATCTAGTATAAAAAGTTAGATGTCTTTGTGTTTGCGACTGTAGCAGCCATTACAATAAAACAGGTGCGCTATACACACCAATTTCCTCGGAAAACGGATTGTGTTACAATTTTCGACCGAAACCAACTGACACCGCAGTTTTTGTATGGCGTTAGTGTAATTCGTATGGGGCCGATCTGGCAAATTGGTGAAGCCCCAGAAATGCAATTTCGCGGGTTCCGTGCATTAACTGCGCTCCGCTGCACAGCTGGTTTCCGCTTCCCGTCGAAATGGCATTTTTCCAAAATTACTACAGTTGCTTGCTGCCTCCGTCGGTAACGGCCAGCGTTGCGGTTTCTTTAAAAAAACCTTTGTTTTTGGCCAGATACTCATTATGCGAAACGTCATAAATTTTAACCACGCGCTCGTTATGTTGTGTGTGGCTACAACTTAAAGTATGAACTGCAACTGATTAAGATAAATCGAAATCGCTTAAAGAAAAAACGTTTACTAAAATAAACGTTTCACGAACTTTCACACAACCTGATAACCGTTATTCTTGAATTAAGGTTTTTTTTACGCAAACAAAGCTTTACGCAGTACCTACTCTATTTAAAAAAAAAAAAAGTTAACGAGATATTTATATTCCATAATGACATGTACAAGTGCAAATCGGTACCTAAAATCGACCCTGTTGGTCACAAGATGACAATAAAAATATCCATAGGATGACGCCTTACATTATTAGGTATGATTGATACTGAAATAGATGAAAAAAAAACATTTTCTAAAAATCATTAAAAAAATGTATTATTATTTAGTACATGCCCAAACCGTCAAGGAGGTAATCTTATCGTGGGGTTTTAGATAGGCGAAGATTGAATGGTTAGTACAAAAGTAAACGAGTAAAATAACTAAATCGTCGAGTGACGTTTTATTTAAACTTGCGTTTTTGAACACACCAATTTAAGTTTTATACTGAAGATTTTTAATAACATTCTACATTGCAGTTATTTTTGTGGAGCAACGATTGGCTACATGGCAGTACAAAAAGTTTCACTTTTCTTCATTTACTTCACAAATAGTAAGTGCGTGCGGTATGGATCCACCATTAGAAAAGAAAATTCGTAAAATTTAGTCAAATCGGTTTCTCATCGTTCTTGACAGGTCAAGCTGCCTTCTTGCCTGCTTGCTTCTTGCTTCTTAAGCTTCTTTTTTCAATTTTCCCAAAAAAAGGAGGTTCTCAATTCGTCACAATTGCTGACTGACTGAGTTTGTTGTTGTACTACTCATTACCGGCCGATATGCAGTCCTGAAGCGATGGTAGGGCAAAAATATATTTTTGGGACGTGCATTAAGTGTCCGGAAAAAGCCTATTTAATGAATAAATAACTATTATGACAATATTATTTTACGAAACCCAGACTAGAGCCAATCAAAAAACCGGACAAGTGAGTGTGACTTGTCCACTAAGGTTTTCCAGACAAATTTGTAAGTACATATTATTATAAATAGTTTAGGATACGGGTCTCGCAGTTTCATTACAAATCAATTACAAAATTTCATTACAAATGTATAGTTTTAATTTCAACTTAATACCTCTACGCGTTCCCGAGATAAAGGACATACAGACATACGGACAAACAGACAGACGGACATTAGAGTTATATTAAGGGTTCCGTTCTTTTCTTTTGAGGTTCGGAACCCTCAAAATATAGTTTAGGACGACCGGGAATCGAATCCGCCCAAGGTTCATCAAATTTCGATGTATCCCTAACTTTGGACTGGAGTCACTATTATTTAGTATTTAATTCCGACTTGAAACATTTACTAAACTTTAGTTCATCTGTGATCATGGCCCATATACTTATATGCCATACAATTTATCTGGGGGCACGGCAGTGCACCCGCCAAGTCATGCAAAAAAGCGGCACGGTCGTACATTCTATTCTCGAAGCACGTTTTAGATAAAACTAGAAGCCTGAATTTTTAGCAACCAAGCAGGCATTATATAAACACGGTATATTTCAAATTTCATTAAATTTGAAACAGTAGTTTCAGAATTATAACTAGTCAAAATCACTTAATTTTGTCACTCACTGACTGATTGACCGATCATCAAAACTTTAAGGCACTTCTAGCAGCTTCAAGTTTCAAATTTAGAATACAATTATTGTTTAGTATATAAATAAATATATTAATGTGGCAATCGATTTAAACAGGCTAATTTAATATAATGTGTATTAGGTACTTGTGAGATACATTGTGTTTTCATGCGATGGCCAAGTCAATCTATTTATTTAAAACATGAAAGATATTGATGTTATTGTCACTATAAGATGTTGCTAGGTTAACTAATTACGTAATAACTTAAGACGGAAAGACCCTTAAGAAGGGATTGAATAAATTAACCGACTTGGTATTACATGGATCTCACAACTTTCTACAGTAAAAGAACTGAGTTGTGAGACTTTTTTAAAGTTATGTTTTTGATGGCTTGTCATAGAATTAAGGAACTTCAATCTGTGTGTACGAAAAAGGCGTGTCCTCCCAGCACTGCTGAGAGGACACGCCTCTGACAAAAAAACACACCAGACCCGAACCTATTTAGATAAGTTTATTTTCTGAACTCTGAATAGAACCCCCTTGCGCTCAAATCACACTACGCCGAAATGTTACATCACAATAATCATAATTTTATTTCAAAACAACAATCAAAGGCCTTTATTCACAGTGGTATAATAACCACCTGTACCGGCGATTGAGAGAATAGAAAACGTGAGGGTTACGATAACAAACACTTACCTACCTCAACAACGTCGTAGTAGATTTACGAGGATGTTACTCATAGAACTGCAACTGCACATGCACAGAAACGTGCGCCTTATCATACTATAACGCATAGGCGTATCGACTAGATATTTCTAGGCTGAACCATCAATACTAACCTAACTTATGGCTCATCATAGTTTATTTTTACCTAAAATTAAAGCACCTGTTAACAAAAATTGAGTTTGTGAGACAGACTCCACGCCACAGATTAAAAACATGTCAGTGGACTCACTACACACGATTTGACTTGATATGCGATAAATTGTACCTAACTAATTATTAAAATATTTGTCAATATTACGTACTAAATTGAATTACTATGCAGAGGTGTAATAATAAGTCCGTGTGTCTGTCTGTCCGTCTCTCAAGACCCTTTATCTCGGTAACGCGTGGTGGTATCAAGTTGAAATTAAAACGGAGTTCCTCGACTACTAGGTCCACAAGTACAGGGAAAAATCGGGAAACTATACATTTAGAATTACATTTTGTAATTTAACTGTTAGACTCGATTTCTGAACTACTTGTAATATATACCTACACATTTGTACAGAACCCTCGGTGGGCGAGTCCGACTCGCACGTGGCCGGTTTTATTTCGTCGATTGAGGTTTTTAGTTGTTTATGAATATTATTATTTGTATTCTATTGTTGTAGGTATTTCGAGTGTTGAATGAAAAATAAACGTAGGTGCGGTAGGATTAAACAATGTCAGCCGCGCCATGATTGAATCGTGGGCGAGGATAGGATGACGCCTGACGATGACGACTCTTTTATTCGTTAACTTGACCTATAAAGACGAGTTGGTCACAGAATTCATTGTATGTATGTTTAACTAACCAGCCAGCACCTTCTAGGTATTTAATATTTTGGATTGAATAAACTAGGTATTAAATGGAAATGGGATTATTCTGTCATAATTAAATTTTCAAGAAAAAAGTCTTACGTCTTAGTCTTAGTAACGCTGATTTTCGCAAGTCTTAGAAAAAAAATTAAGCATATAATAAACAACCCTTTATAAATGCAGCCATGGCACTTGTAATGACAGTTGAATTAATATATTTTTTTACAGCATGCATGTTATTTGGTCTTGACCAATTTAATAAATATGGCATCGTTTATCAATAGCGCGACATTTCGAACGAATCCAAACATAGCTAATGAGGCAGTTCGTATGCGCGCGCGCATGGTTGCGACTTCTACGCTATCTCATTGTTTTATATACAACTTATTAAGCCGTTAAATACCTCTAACCTTTGTTACTGGGCGTACGCTTGTCGACGTACGAGTTACGCTCCTACAAATGTAATTTAAAGGCAACCATTGATCTCTTGCTCGAAAGAGTCGTCAATTCTTGGTAAAAGGGCAGTATTTTCCCAAGACTTAATTAGACAGTGACTGTTTATTACTGCCTTGACGATAAAAAAGTAAAAAGTAAATTTTCATTACTTTAGGCCGTGTAATCTCAAGTATGTAATTTCTTGTGACGCGATGACGAAGTTATCTTGTTTGTGTTATTAAAATAATAACAATATTTGATACTATATTTTCGGTTTTAATAAAAGCAATTTCAAACTAATCTGCTGCCTTAATATCAATGTGCCAACAAAGTTAGCAAAGGAAATTACTATTTGAAATAAGGCAATTTGCATTCCACGCTTGCGTCGTCGCGTCGTTCACTCATTGTGTACAGACACATTACCCGATCTGATATGAATGTACAAACGAGCTTGTAAAAATACCTAACGTATCATTTTGTTGTCATTACCATGGAATCGCCATAAGGGCTTGGCGGGTATCGTCAAAACTGTAAGTTAATACAGTAACTTCTTTTCTATAAGATTCGGCAAACAACGAATTTTAAATCGAGAATTTAAGAAATTACGTGTTATCAGATGCAGGTGTTCGGACGATGTATGAAATTGCATAGAAAGGGTTTTTATTTTTTGTTAAGGGACTGCCATGCCATCGTCTGCTAAAAATACTAAAGCCATCGTTTTCATTGCCAAATAACGAATTATGGGATCAGGAAAACATTAAATCATTAATAGATTTTACAAATCTAATCATAAATTTTTGCTGCTTAAACATGCAGAAATGCCGATATTTTATTTTGTTTAAGTTTCCAAACGTTTATTTTTCCCTTGCTGATTAATGTTCGCATTATCATATCATATGCTTAAAATTCCGTTACTGAAGGATTTGTCTTGCCAAAAATAATTATACCACTAATGACTAAATCGTTTTATAACCGGTTTGTTTTGATAACTGAAGGCGTGTCTCGTATAAAATGGAGTTGCTACGGAACGCAATACTTTCTTACGAGAATACTTCGAGTTATAATATTTCGTTTTGAGAGTACATTAATGTATTACTTATTGCTGTCAAGCAGCATAGAAATTATAGTTGCCAGCAAGCAGTTCTATTTTGTAATTTAGTTGATTTGATAGTGATAGGTGAACTAAGTATATGTTTGTAATTCCCAACAATATTATTATGTTTGAGCAATAGTTATAATACCTTTGACGAACTCCGTAGCTAAGAGGCAAGTACGCCGTCACTGTAGAAAACGAACTTTTCTATGTTGTCTCGGGTCTGGGTGTTGTGGTACCTATCTACCGTCGTTGTTTCTAATTTCTACACAACACAAGTACTTTGGTTACTTACCTTAGGATTAGAGCAATGTATTTGATGCTGTCCAATATTTATTTATTTACCATTACCATACCATTTCAAAACGCTTGTTTAGAACTTTTAGGAGTTTCTTCAAGATAAACCCATAAGGGTACGTATTTCATGTTAATATTGTTGTGTGTTACCAAATTAATCCAACTTATGCAATTTCTATGCCACTTAAGCACATGGTCGGTTTGTTATCATTTCTGACATGAGAATTTGCTTCATGTAATTCTTTTTACAGGTCCTGCTAAGAATTTACGGGAAGTTGTTTGGTTCGCGTAGTTTTTGTTGTTAACAAAAAAGCAGTCTGATCACGTTCGAAGCGACCTTGAGACGAGCCCACCGTGCCGACATGAGTATTATGTTTTCTTAAGGCCCAGTTCTATGTGTAAACTAATAGTAAACGATAACAACATACATAAGCTAACATAACATAAGCTATTGGAGTTACCCCAAAACAAAAGGTTTGAGATCCGAGTTTCAATTCAACATTACGGACATTACTTATACCTACGGAATTTTGAACTTTCTAACAATCGGGTATGAATCTTCATCACACATGTTACAATATACGAGTAAAACCAAAATTATACACAAACATAATAAATTACAAAGATCAAATGATGATTACAATAGATGCCATGTCTTACTAAGAGCATTACATATGATAATCAAAGTTTAACATTCTACTTATCTATTAAGTGTGATAAATGGCATTTAACATTTCAACGGAGTTATTAATATCCTTTGATTTTCATACGCATCTGCTAAAATACGATTTATCATACCCAAAAATAGACTCATAATATCGTAGAACTTCTTGAGTATAAAATAGTAAGTAAATATAAATATTGTCCAAGTAACCCTCCCTTTACAGTCTGAGCCGCGACCACAGTGAGTCAGATATCAGTGGCGCGTGAAACGAAGTCATGGTGGGGAGGCCGGTAAGGATATCACAATAGCAAAATGTGTGTCAAAAGATCTAAGAAAAATGTTAGGCATTAAAACTTTACAAGACATTTAACGAACATGTCAATTAGAAATAGACGCTAAGAGATCATAAGAGATAAAAGTTAGAATACTGATTAATAATTAGAACAGTTTTGAATTTTTAAGACTTATTATTACAAAGAATTGAATAAAGAAAAATACAGAAGTGACCATAAATTGCATAAAGCTTTCAAAGTGTTTAAAAACGAAAGCTACAAAAAGATTGATTCTGGTAACAAAAATATTACATTAAGTATTGCTCAAAGGCAGTATTAAAACATCGCGGCTAACATAAACAAGTACTTGAGATTTGACAAGAATTGCAAAGTTCTCTGTACCTATTACTAAGTCAGTATTGACTTTACTGCTAAGCTATAAAGTCTGTTGAGACTTGCAAAGAGAACGTAAAATACTGCCATCATCATACTCGTATGCAGACGAATGGCAGTATTACTTCTCTCACAACAAAACAGCTACTGGCCAACGATTTGACGACAATAAAACATCTAAAGAACGCGAACTCACACAAACACTCAGCGCTTAGTCAGTTTACGACAAAGTTGTACTTCAGAGATTCTTCAGTGAGTTCGATTTTCACTGTCCTTGAAACGATTTTAACTATCTTCACTTCTTCAATAACTCGATACGCGCCTTAGCGAGCGGTGGTGCTTATTTCAATTTACATATTAGCATAAACCCGGCGCGTTTAGCACGACATTGAATTAATTTAATTTTTTTGTACAATTTAGAAAGCGTCATTGTTTTGTTTAACAAAGCATGTTTTTGTGAACAGACGAGTTTAGCGGATAGATTTAAAAAAAACAGATATTTAGGACACAGACGTCGGTCGCACAAATCGTTTTTGATTGAATTCAATGCGCTTAATCACAATCTACACATGAAAAATAAGCAGTCTGAAATTTGTGTACATAATGACGATGTTGCCTTGCCAACACCAGTCTTTTTACGGTATAAATGGGTTTAAATCAAGTTCAAGTGGTCACAATTATTATTGTCTGAAGACTGTCTGAGTTTTCCGCTAGTAAGGGGCGGCGATTTCCGTTCCCAGGCCGTCGGCAGTGGCCGGCACGGCTCGTTAGCGCCGTTTTTAGGGCGTGATCGACGCAACGGCGCATGCCTGCATAAATTGCATCCAAACAGAAACCCTTCCGAACCCTTTCTGTGCTCATCTGCACAGAACATTCTAGCCATGTACCATACTTTATTTTTCAAACCACAAAAACGTAACGTACCAACCAAAACCTGGGTTACATGTAACAATGCTGCGTTTTTACATTTGCAAAGCTTAAAAAGTGCCGTGTCTCGTCATTTTACTTGCAAATTCACGTGATTATGCATAGTGGAGTCGGGCGAAGATGTATTTACGTGTGCATTGTATGCATTGTGTTGTGGATACGCGTGTGGGCACGCACCAATGTGCCCGCTAAAGTGCAACACAACACAGGCGTACGCTCCCCTCTGCGCTCAGTTTCACGCTGTAAATGATCGATGCGACTCAACAATGCATTCGCAGTTTGGAAATATTAATGGCCATTAAAGGCTTTAGCACGTTCCAAATGCAAATCCTCTCGCCGCTCGCAGTCAACTGAATTCTGAGGAGTCTATTCACTTATCTCATTTTGAGATATGATTATTGTGGAATCTGTTTCCAATGCTATTAGCTGTACCTATTTTATTAAATGTGATATTTTATCGTCACCCCACGTACATGGTCAGCATTGCAGTTAAGTTCATTACGCAGTCGAACGGCGGACCAACGACAATTTAGAGCGGACTATGCATAATTTAACCATTAATTCTCGAAATGACTCTTGGAAGTTCTGTGTTCGCCAGACGCAGCTGACCAGTGCTATAATATGTATGTGCCAGCTTCTGGTGCAAGTTTAAAGATGGTTCGTCTGTAGTTTGAATTCGTGATTTGGAATGCTTTGTTTTTGAAGGCAAAGGGAAGCTAAATTTAAAAAGTACACAGGTCGAAGTTGGACAGCCAAGAGTCTAGACCTTGTTTAAAAACAAACCAACAAATATTTTCACAGCATTTACACAGCAGTGAGGAGAAAGTTCGGGTAGGTTCAGGGACGAGTCGTGGCTATTTACGTCGCGCGGCGGGCGATCGTCAATGCAATTAAATTTGTAAGCGAAGCTTTATGTTCCGAGCTAAATATAAACCAATGGCGCGACGTTGCCGTGCCGACCATCACTTTCGTTCGCTGCATACTTCTAAATTAGAGACTTGCATGCAATTGTTCGTCGATGCAAATGTAACCGCAGTATAAATTGAGCCATTGTTTCTTGTATTCTCATTTTTCAAGCGCGAAAACTTGCCAATAGCACGCCAAACTGGTCTACCTTAATCCAGACATAATTGTTAAGTACTTTGTACTTTTAAATAGTGGTATAGATGAAGTATTATGTAGCAAAGTAAACGTCATTAAACTAGGAATGTGAACGCAGTGAGGCAGTGTGGTAAGTAAAGTTCAGTAGTTCAATGAGCACAAAGCGAACACCTATCGCGTTCATTGTCCTCTCTCAAAGGTTAACAATTTAAACATGGCTAGAAAGGGAGTTGTTGGATATAAATCTTATTAATCCGCGTTTTTGTTAATGGCGTGCAGTTTAAATTTCTCATAGTACCACGCAGAATTCTCCAGGGGCTTGTTTGTCGAGTAATATTTCATCAGTAGGGGCTTGCTTTACGAGCTTTAGCTGACTTTTGACTCTCAGAGAAATGCTTTATACTGTCTGACACTGCATATAAAACAGTGTACATTATATTGCTAACTGTGAAGTGAAAGCAAATATTGCACCTTAGAGTTAGATTTCGACCAAGTGAATTGTGCTAATATCTTTGCAGGTCCTTTTAAACTGTGATTAGGTCCAAACTATCCGAGTTTGCGGTTCACCTATTTGTGTTCCGATTAAATTTGTTGTGAATTCCCAGACAGATTTGCTGCATAGCCCGAGGCTTGATCCTTGGGGTCTGGCGCATAAATGACCGTTGAGCGAATTGCTCGCAATATATTTGCTTCAGATTATTGCGTACTGCAATAGGCTTGTGTATGACGTTTGCGCGCCAGATTTATTGTTGCCTTGACTGCTTCACTTGATACGGTATCAAGTTTGTTATTTAACGTTTGCTTTCTCTTTACTTTAAAATATTCTACAATTTCAATATTAACCTTTAGTAACGAGATAACTTTTAAAAGGTTAATTTAATCTGCGATTTAATGTTATTAAATTTGGTTGTAAAATGGAACATCGTCTCGATCATCAAAATTGTTTTATGGCGTCCGTGGGACGTGATCGATCGGACGAACTTGCCGCATCGTCTGCATGTGCATTGGTTACGTAAAAACTCAAATTACTGCGTCGTTTGCATCGTCTTGCCATGCCATAAAATCGTATTTATAGTAGTGTACTAACCATTCTCAATAGATACTTTGTTGTCTACCTCTATGTTACGTGTTTCAACAATTGAGGTCACATTGTTGTAGACATTAATTTCCTATCGTAAACGTACCTGTGTAACTTCAGCAAATATTAGACAAATGCAACTCTTGCAAGTCAATATTACCTAGTTTGTGTTTAATACAAATTCGAAAAAAATACATTAGAAATCGTAAAATTAACTTTTATCTCGTTTTTTTTTTAAAGATAATCATTAAAGCGAAATGTTGTGAAAAATGCAGCTTTTAAATTGTTTTTATTCCTTCTTTTAAGTATATTTTTGTATTAATAACTATCTGTTTATTACTGCAAAATTAGTGTTGTAACAATATAATCGTCATCTCGAGCTTATAATGCATTATGCCAACTCATAAAATCTTGACAACACGAATACCAAAATTAAAACAATAACGTTCTACGTGTTCCGCCTAATTTATTTCGCTATATTATTTGCAGCACTTTGTCGTATACTGCTAATTGTGACGGTTATAAAACAATGATCACAATTTTTTTGTACCTATGACGAATGTTGGACAAAACAGGCCATTAATATCTTCACGATATGGTCCTGCATATAGTTTTACTGTTTGTCATTATTACTCTGTGGCTCGACCGGTATTTGGTTACATAACATTTCCCACTTTGCAAAAGAGTTTTATAATGATTTAAGTACCTGTGCCGGCGCAGACTAAATGTAAAAATGATTGTACTTGCATTCTCGTTGTATAATCTTTACTCTGGACGCATGAATAATTAAACACACATATATATATTAAGGAAAAAAAAGCTAAAATCTTTTCATCTAGTCGTGAAATCAGATGGAAGTGGTTGTAACTTGTACTACCTACCAAAGTAAGTGTCTTAATGTTCTGGTGGATAGCGATATTTTTAATATTATGTATGTAGATTGTAGATGTAGACTTCCTCAACTATGGGTGGTGGTCAGGCTTGTGACATTTAGCAGTGGATACAGCTTTGGCATTTACTACGAGAACCAATTACCGTAAATATGCGTAACAGGACAAATGTCACCTACAATGTTTTGTAAACACTGAAACATTCAAGAAACTCAGGTTAAATTCGTGTCTTGAAATTATGCGTAAGGATGTCTGAGTTTGTTTACATTCGATATTTTCAGCACTAACAATTAAGTCCCGAATAAAACTAACATGCATAAATTATTGCTGGGTGCACTTAAGAAAAGGATGGAAGAAATATTAGTCACTGCACAATAAAACTAACTAATGAATTTCAGTTCTATGTTGCACTGTTTATGATTAAGAATCGTCTGAACTCTGTCGTAAGAATTCAGAACAGCCCAATGGTGTTTACTGAACAAAATATTTTTGACATTTGATGATTCAATTGAGCCCAGTTGCGATTACACATTGTTAATTCTTGAGTAATTGAAGTCGAGTCAAATGGAGACTAGATTGATTTAAAAATAGTTCCAGTTTAGAAGTGAATCAAATAATGATATGCTCGTGTCGTATGTGATGCTAAAGTTATTATATTGCTAAAAGCGAGAACTACAAAGACGCGGTATCGAGTCAGCAGGATCTATTATACCGCAATACCGAGATATTTACGACAATTTTTGGGGCAGGCTCATAAATCATAATCCTATAGCAATAATTATTTATAATTATAAAATGAAGACGCAATAATAACACCGTCTCAGTCGCGCACGCAAACTTGTCACAGTTTAAAAAAATATTAGTAATAAATAAATAGCGCCTATAAAAACGGAATGGATTCATATCTTATTACAAAGGCCGTGTTAAAATAAGGTTTAACGCACTGTATTAAATAAGTAATACCTACTTCGTAAACATAAAAAGGACTTAACACGCGTACTACATACAGCGCTTTGTCTCACAATGATTCATTTTTACCTGGCATATATAATTTAACAAGACTATTGTTATTATTGTGTTGTATTGGCAAAATTCATAAAAATTTCTTCTTCTTAAGCTGCTTTGACACGCGATTTTACTGTCCAATTTGCATCTTAATGCTATTGCATTTAGGATCAATATAATTAAAAAAATTTTTTTTACCTGTAAGTACTTACATATTTTTCTCTTCGTATATTTGTCACGTAAATATTATAATGACATTTAAATAAAAGTTTTTTTTAATTAATTAAAAATGGCGGTCAAAAGTGTGTATTTTACATTACATTTTACATTTTTATTTACACTTTGTAACCTGAAAACATTTAAAATACTATATTACTCGTATTTGTCTTGCCATGTTTTCGTCCTATATGCATCTCATTTCTTACACCCACCTTTCTTTAGTGTAATTTAATACTGTTTTGCAACTTCCAACTCGAGTGCTTTCTAAGGATTGATAGTTCGACCAATTCCATTGTATTGGATCGGGTATAATGTTGAGAAAATGTGTAGGCTCTGTGGCTGGGGCTATCACAATTATCTTGAAATATGGGAACCCTTGTTACCAATAAGTACTAACGAACGATCACGATTTTCTAAATAATTCACCATTAGAATGTAAGGTTAAAATTTAAATTTTTGTCTATTATTGGATAAGTAACATCAAAACATGGAGATAGAAGTAATTTTAACAGAAATATCAAGTGAAATATTAGCAATTCTAGAATTGTCTTATGGCATGGATGAGTAAGTATATTCATGCGGTTATTTATCGCTTCTATTTTCATAGTCTTATAATTATAACCATAAACAACTTAAGAAAAACAAAATCTAAGAAATTAATTTATAATTGATAAAAAAAATCTACAATTTAGATTTAAACTTAAAGTTGTTCCATCTACTTTCGTTCTAAATTCCGTCACACTCACACTCCATCGGCTTATCATCGCTTTACGAGCTTTACATACAATAGCCAAGCCCGTCGTCGCCTGCCCCCTCACTAATTGTCTAATTATTTTTATGACCCGTTTGTTTGGGGCCCCATCTCTCAGTCAATTTTCCAATTTGGTGCTCGCGAAGTTAAACGCGTGATAATTCTGTACACCATTTTATAGGGCCGTTACATTTTACAGGCTCTTTTATCGGATACAGATTTTTATTGAGTCGCCTCGTTTTAATATCGCTTATTTGTTACCGAGATAAATGTAAACCGTAACGACATCGGTTTGGATTTTTTAATAATCTCTGATGATTTTGTGATCTGTAAAAGAAATATTATTTCCTTTACAGCTTTTACTGCTTGAATAATGTGTGTCATTTTGTTGGAGTCGGAATACAGTTTGATACTGGGACATAAAAATAAACAGTCGTATTTTCAATCAAGTTTAAAAAATGGTCTTGCTGTCGATAATACGCAATAAACAGCAATCGGCATAATGGTTTTAAGACTGGGCGGCCAAGCAGCCGCCGGCCAGTATTTCGCGCTTTGGCCAAAATCGTGAGCAACATAACCGGCGCGTATTGGTTATGTAATCGAATTTAGTGGGCCCCATTGTTCGGCGAGGCCAAGGCCTTCGGTGTTTACATCGCAGTAATGCATTATTTAAAACGCGACTGACAGCAGTTAGACGTCTCGCTCTAACGACGCACTATAGTACAGTCATTTAATGCTCGGACAGGTATTTGTATGAATTACCGGCAGTTTTTAAAATTGAGTGTCTTTATAGATTTTTTCGTGTTCTTGTGGAATTTTCATCATCTTTTTAAGAGACTATTTAAGTTACACGTATTTTTGTCGCTCGTGCTGCCATATTTAGCGGGAAAGTGAAGCGAAATAGCACTTTGACACATTACATGCAAATTAGGCTTGAGATACCTCAAAATGAATTTTATAATTAAAATAAAAAATCATTTTATTTCTGCTAATATGTCCTTAAAGCTAAAAGTCAAGGGCCTTTCTTACTACCGTTATGTATTATATTATTTTAATATTTTAACTCTTCACTTAAATGTAACTTGGGCAATAAAAAAAATAGGAAGTCTGAAAGTCTGTCTTCGTCTTTTGTTTATTATTTTGTATTATTTGTGTCTAATAAATGTATAAATATATAATATAAAACATTTCAAATATTCCGGAAAACTTTCCAGGTCAACTCACAATTGCCTGGACTATTGCGCGTTTGGAAGACACGAAGTATACCTACTTCGTTCGTGACTGATCGTGATTCATCGTGGCAAGTACTGTAAACGTTAAAAAAGTTCCACTTGCTTTCAATTGTTCTTATTGAGAAGTAAAGTACTTCGAAATCTGTCGGACACACTGATGATTGAATAACTTAAAGGCAATTTGCGATATAAAAATTTGTGCGTCAAGTTTTTTGGCAAATGAAATCTCTAGTCTAGTGTAAAGTAAATTCAGACAGCCGGTTTCTGCAGACAAAAAACTGAAACATGATACTCATTGGTCGAATATTATTTGCATTAACTCATTTATGGTATCGACAAAAAATAGACAGCGGCGCTTTAGCTACGTTTTTCTAATGGACCGCCGCCATTCATCTGCCAACAAAAAAATGTTAACTATATCAGAGCTGACGTGAATTAATGCTCGGAACTATTGCTTTTGACCTTGTATCACGTAATAAAACTATTGTTTTAAAAGGCCACAAAACACATTTAGTTTGTACTGTAAAGTGCGATTACGATCTTATTTACAGCGTTTTGCATTTTAGTGCCGTGTTATTGTGGGTTACATGTTAATTATGTGTCTATAAATTTGAATTAGCGTTTTGTTAATTAAATTAACGCGACTCGGATTGTAAGTGATGCAACAGCGTTTAGCGCCCACGTGCATATCTGGGCATTTAAGGCGAGTAGTGGCCCTACTCTACTCGACGCGTGTTAGTTACGAATATTGCACGAACGAAAACTTATTAAAATACGGTTCAGAGTAGCGCGCAATGAATTGTGACTGTTACGATAATAGCTGCGTCTTTAGGTAACTAAAAATTAGGGTTAATAATACTTTTCGCGTGGAATAGTTTGATTGAAAAACTCTTTGTTCAGTTTTTAGCTATCAAGTTTTCCAATCATTCGACGTACAATCGAATTAAATCGGTCAAGCGGCTAAAAAGGAGAGAATGGCATCTTTTTTTTTCTTTTTCTTTTTATTGAAAAAATATTGAAGTCATTGGATTTCAATATTTTTTCTCCTGAAGTATAAGTACTAGAAACAAATGCTATGCTTATAATGTTGTATAGGTTTTGACAATTCTTAGCATATTTTTTTATTTATTTTTCTGACATTTGGGCATTAGTAGTAGGCTTTTGAAACCACAAGCTAGGTTACATTTGGCGACTATACTCGCCTTAAACGCATTTTTGGGATACTTAGAGATAAATTAGTCTGTGGTAAGGCGCCGTTCAAAGCGATGCGGCCCACGCGTTACAAAAAGTCGATTGCTAGTTGCGAGCTGTCAATACAATGTTGGATCAAGTGTCTCTGGTTCTAGTTGCCGAGTTTTTCGTCAACGAAAATTTACACATTTTGAAATTCTTGGTATTTCATCTTATGTATGCAAATTTTATCGATAACATAATAATACATATTTGCATCGTTCGATACCTTATCAATCAACCCGACGCGTGTATCAGCCACGCTTGAGCAATAAAATTACATATAAAATAATAAATTACGTTGACAACATTGCAAATAAAGTCTACGAGGTTTACTTAATTATACAGTACCTAGGACGATTACATAATTTTAAGCTTAACTCCTACTTACATTTTCTTTTGTAATGAAATGTGTTGATAGTTGTATGAATTCGAATATTATATTTGTTAGTGAACACATTTCATTGCTCGTGACTGTACTGTGTATTTTTGAAAAAGGTGGACACACAGAAACACACACTTGCATACTACACTGGTAATAATAACTCATTGCGTAACTGGCATCGAATATTAAAAAGAAACCGCTCAATTTCAAGCCACGTTTCGTAAGGCATCGCCAAAGGCACCTTGATGCGTCTTTGTTTTTATGCAGGCTTCCTGTGGCGACGCACATTCGTTTAATTGTGCCATTCGCTGGGTCCGGGAACCTTGAAAAGGTCCTGTTTTGCTGCGAAGGGCAAATTAAGGAAGGGATCATAAGACCTTGTTGTCGATAACTTACACCATGCGTGTTGCGAGTGATTCATCGCCAAAGGCACCTTAGTGCGATTGTTTTAAACCTGGCTTCCTGTGACGACGCATATTCGTAAAATTTTCCAATAAAACTGGGTATGTAGCCTTGGAAAGGTCCTGTATTGGCGCGAAGGGCAATCAGAGGGAGGAAAAAAGATAACTCCTTGTTGTTGTCGCTAACTTACACCATTTCGAAAGGGTTTGATGAGCAAAGGCACCTTGTAGTGTTTGTTTTTACGCAGGCCTTCTGTTGCGACGCACATTCGTTAAATTTTTGCCAATGATTAAATCAGCAACCTTGAACAGGGCTTGTTTTTGCACGGAGGGCAAACGAAGGGAGAATTATTACATAATAACACCTTGTTGTTGATAACTTATATTGTTATCGGAAGGGATCGACCGCCAAAGGCACCTTGATGCGTTTGTTTTTACGCAGGCTAGCCTTGAAGAGGGCTTGTATTTGCGCGAAGTTCAAACGAAGACGAGAAGAAGAGGATAACACATTGTTGCTGTCGTTAACTTACACCATGTTTCGCAATAGATCATCTAAGCCACCTTAATGTATATAACATGTTGTGTGTCTTTGTTTTTTTTTTACACAAAGCTTCTGACACACATTCGTATAATTAATGGTGCCTTTATCTGGGTCTGTTGAGTGAGGGCTTGTTTCGGCGCAAAGGGCAATTATAGTAGGGACATGATAACATATTTAATTTTGTTGTCGATATCGAAAAATCTAACTTAAATAAAACCAAACCGCATACAATTTCATAAACCTTTTTTCCTCTTTCATAAAATCAAACCTATTTGTGTAATAATTTTTTTAATTTTCATTCTATTTTTTTTTTTTGCAAAATATACTCAATTTCTTTTAACGTTGAATCAAGTACTATTAGTAGCAGTACATGTATGTTAATTTGGCTTACTCTTTGCCTTATTCTATTTACTTCTCTCTGCTGCATTTATAGACCTATTAGGCCACTATAAACTTGAGTGGCTATAGCCAGTCCTACCTAGCGTAGTTTATGTTATAACATAAAGTACGCTAGGTTCCTACTAACATTATATTTAATCTGTGCTTTCGGTAGGACGGCCGACCCGATTACCGTGGGCCGAAAGCTTATGAATGAGAAAGTCTGAAACCGGTCCAAGCTCTGGTGTCTACTTTCAAATAACAACACTAGTGTTGTGTGGTGCTACTCGTTTTTTGGATTAAGACTTTGTAGAATCTAACTGTAGGATAAATAATCTGTAACTTTCTAGAAAAAGATAACCAAGTGTAAAAGAACATTAATAAAGTACATAATTTAATATTTGGTTTCTTGGCTGATGCTTTTTTACGGTATTAAAAAAATAAATAAAAAAAACCCGACAGCGTAAAAAGCTATAATTATATATAAAGCTAATTATAGCTTTTTACGCTGTAGGGTTTTTTTTGTTTATTTTTTTAATTTTAATTAAAACAAACAAGATGACGTTCGAGGTAAAATAATTACTTAATATTCGTAGGTACTTGTTAATTTCATTTAAATTCAATTTTGGCCATAATTCGTCAAAATGTACTCTAGTAAAAAACATAATATCGCGCAGCGGGGTAAAAAGTACCTGCCATCTTATTTACCAACAGAAGGTAAGTAATAATGAATGATCGATGACAAATAATTATAATAATAAAAATTTAAATCTCAACAAAAACTTGATAAATGATAGAGGTCTACAAACAAACAAACACAGTTTGCGACTGCCCATCTCTATAAACGTTTGCGTAAACTTGCCTTACTAGAAAATTCACTAAACCAACAGCTTCTGTTCTTGATACTCCAAAACTGGTAAGCCAATAAAAAATACAATAAATTTTAATCTACATTGTTATTACCCTTGCTTGATCAATTCGACCTTAGTTTTAAGTACACTCGATCACGAAATGTAACACAAATCTCTGATTTGACACGCAAATTTGACTTCTCAGATCATTTAGAGTTAAAGTTTTTTTTTCAATATAAAAAAAAACCAGTACTTATAAACATCGCTTACCTACTAACTAACATTGTATTATTTGGAATTAACTAAGGTATAGTTTAGTGTCAAGATTATTAGGTTATTGTCACCTGTATCGATATACTTAGATAATCAAAACAATTCTATTGATGCAATTCAGCAAATTCTTTTTCACATAAAACAAGTTAATGTATGTGTTGAAGTGTGACATGCTGGTACCTTTGTTACTTAATTGCTTACAACTTTTGTAAATACGAAAAAAAAATAGCTCTGAGCTAAAAGCTTTTAGACCGTGTTTGGTTTAGCGTCGTATTTTCGCAATGGCTTAAATTATAATGAAAATACCAAAAGTCTTTACTGACCAGTTGGCCTTGTACCCGTGTGTGTTGAACAAATATTAAATATAACACGTCTTCTCGAGTCTGGCTAGTATCTGTAGTCAAGCAAGAGACAGCGAGTCATCCTACGACCAGTACAGTCATGTACAAGTATTGAAAAACCTTATTATTCAACGCATCATACATTTCGATTTTTGTCAAATCTGTATTGGATCTCTAAAACTTGTTAAGTGTTGGTTAAACCCGAGATCGGTGTAGGATTTGTATTTATACAAATCCTAAGGTTGCTTGAGAATCTTGAGATATATTGAGGGCAAGCTAATACGGACAATTTAAACATGACAACGATATAATGCAGGTGTATTGTTACATTGTAATATAAATGTACTGTTCCTCGGCTACGCTAATTTACATTGAAATTTCTTTGTTGCGATTCTTACGAATGTTGCAACGCGGGAAACCATCGTATTTTTAAAATGTCGTAAACCTCTGGTATAAACGAACGTACCTATTATTTTTTTATCATGAACTTTTATCAGGCGGAACACGTATTTTTTGAGCTCGTAAGTATTTTACGTTGTTTTACTCCTACAGCTATAATTCTGTACATTCGCTGCTAGCTAACCTACACCTGTGTTTTATTTAACTAAATGTTAAAAACGATTCGTAAAATCAGACTTTACTAAGAGTTCCCATACCGGTAATAAGAAACCTGAAAAATAAAAAAAGTTCCAATGATTGCCGTATTTAGTTGCAGAAATACGAATCGTCGGCTCTACATTGAATAAACATATACCTACTAGGTTTTCAGTTCTTGCGATTGTTCAAACCTTATTATGGTCTGATTCTCTGAAGAGATTAACTAGGCCGTGAATGCTGGCATTTGACATGCTAAATGGGTTAAAGAGTCGGCTTATAAAAAGTCTTATTTAACAGCCCGTCTCCAACACGTGTATCGCGTACACACAGTGGTTCGTATGTGTGCGTGCGCTGAACACAGGCTCAAGTTGCGCCCGCGCTCCTCTGATATAAAATCGACTCGACAAAAACATCGTTATTTTTATTCAGAAGCCAAGGCCAAGACCGCCATATTGCATTCGCTATATATCAACCCGGCAATGTTTGTCCTGCAAACATGATATGAAAATTAAATGTGCAACATGGCGTTTGTTTTTTAACGAGTGCAAAATGAGTACATTATAAAAACAGGTCTACAATTAATTAATTTAACTTATTGTTATTTTTATCCGTCCATTAATGCGCACTAAATTCGGTATTTTATGGTGTTATATGTTGTTGTATGTTTCGTAAAGGTGTTTTTTTATTTGCCTGCGTGTTTGAACTTTTATTTATTTTTTGTTTATTTAAATATTCGTGTAGCTGTTAAAATTTGTAATACATAAGTAAATGTTGTGTATTCATTAGTACGTTTATTTCATTTTTATTTAAGTACTTCAAACACAACAGCTAAAAATAAGCACAAAAAAAAATAAAAATAAGTATTTACTTACATCTTATTTAATTAGGTAATACTTTCAATCTCCGAGCTTAAATAACAGCAGCTATTACGCCATATAATTGGTGCAGTGGGGTTCGAATTTTTTGCGCGATCGAATAAACTAGTCCATTGTGCAGATTCAAGGTTACCCAGGTTGGGCCCACGAATTTAGTAATGACGTTGCTAAGCTATTCTCAACCTTATACTTTTAGCCATAAGTGTGTTCAGTTAGCTACGGCTTAGAAACAAGCTGTGTAAAAAATGTTATTTTAAACGTGCCGAATTTAAGCCACGTTTCGAGCAAAACAAAGACCAAAACATCGTGCTTACATAACTGGCTAAAGTACAAAAAGTTTGTGTTTTGGCTTGGTTACAACTTTTGTTATAAAAGTAAATAATGTGACTAACACTTCAGGACACGCACAAGTATGTTACTGTAATCTTATACGATATCAACACCCGAGTAAATGGACCGCTTTTTAACGGTTTGATAAATAATCTGTTTTACTAAATGCATTGTTTTGTGACATCCGTAATTTAGTTACTGAAATAGTTTAATTATAAAACATAATTAATAATTATGTTTAAGAATATACTCAAGTTGTTAAGTGAATTATGAACCAGTCACGTATATTAATTATATGTTATTTGGATAAAAATAAAACTGGTTAGTAAGTTGGTTTTAGGTCAAGGTTTTACACAAATTATAAAAATTTCAGATCCATTCCGTTTACGAGCTAACATAAATCCCTAGACCCTGACATACGGACGGACACATAGCAGAGAGAGCAAAAGGGTTTCTTTTTGCCATATGAGTATACGGAACTATAAAAACGAAAATATAACACAGTTAATAACCAACACGAAATAGCTTCGTAATTTTCCAAACTCCCACATCAAAACAAAACACGTTTCACAAAAAATTGGCTCTGCAAAATAAAAAAGCGATCCGACATTTTATTATTTTTATTAATAATGTAATCTCATCCGCCACAAAATGCTCGCTAACAATATAATCTCCGGTTTTTTATCGGCGTGTAAACAATGTGTGTTGACATTCGCGATACGGCTCGATATATCTAATTCGGTTGGCCTTGGCAATGAAAAAACAAGTTTTAAGTCTACCTTGTTTTGCATCGACTCTGTAGATATTGTGTGAGTGAATACATTTTGGCTTAACGTTTTGCATTACGACTACTCCAAACGAATACTAATTGAGTTATGTATACAAATTCCTTTATAAAATCTGCTTGGTGTTTTGATCGCGTCCTGTCGACATATTAAATAAAATTATTTCCAAATAAACTTAATAATATGAGTCGTTTTGTTTCTTGTTAGCGCGAATTAGTAGACAGATAAATCAACATCTTGATTGGGTTTCCAAAAAACTTAGTAAATTAACACTATACACTACACGGGTATTAATGCAACACATACCTCTTTTTGAGAAGGTACGTAAAGTTTTCGTAATATCTAAGATATGCGGACCGAACATATTATAAAACATGAAAACCGGTTACATAAATTGCTTTTCGGACTATCTAGTTAGTTGCTACGCTACCTAATATAAACACATTATATAAAATAAGATTGTATTTTATCTGTAGTGTTGATCTATCGATAGCCTCTGGATTATAGGTAATTATATTTTTTAACCAATAAAATAAGAATAAAAAACTATTGTTGAAGAAACGGGTCACAGCCTATTGCAGTCCATTTCTGGAAGTAATCCTCTCCCAAAGATTTACAAGAGTATCCTGTTGCGGACTATCTGGCGCCATCTGCTTGGGCCAGTCGCTGAGTGCACAGCATCATGGATGGTAGTGTCTTGCGGATATGGTCTGTCCAACTATCGGTCTCCTGCCTTCGACTATCAGTCTCTTTCTGGCAATGGAACGAAGTATTCCCGGACTCTTTGAAGGCAGATAGTGGCGAGTCTCGATTTTATTTTTAGCTGTTGTAAAATCGACGCATTGGTAGTATTAACTGGCTAGTGTATGTGTAGCATTCTACGGCAGCACTACATCTCAAAACCATCTATTCGTGTCCAGTCAGATTTTTTAAGGTCCATGTCTTAGCACCATATAGAAATATGGAGAACACTAATGTGTGCATAAGTTAGTTCTTGGCTTTTATTCCGATTGCTCCGTCTTTCCATATCTTTCCCAATTGCGTCTAAGGGTGCAATGGCACCCTTAGCCATACCGATGCTTCTAGAGATCCTTGTAAAGACAAAGGTTTACTACGTTAAATTAAAATTATTTAATAAAGAGATGACATAATTGAATTGGCGCAGACAGAGTCGCGGCTAGAAAATAAAGTATTGTGTTGAATGAAAGTGAAATAAAGAATGTGAATTGCATAGGATGGTTGTGGTGTACTAGTAAAGTGCAAAAACTAAAATATCAAAGGATTATAAAAACGCGTCGCGTTCAATTATAGTGCGCTTCGCAGGGTTTTCAGATGGCCGTAATCCGGAATAACTCCAGATTTTTTATGGAGGATTCTGAAATTTTAAATATTTGACTAGTAATTTGAGTTGAGAAAAGCATTGTCACTTTTTGTTCGTGTTTCGGAACCATGGAATTTAAAATTTTCGGCGTTAAAAATAAATTTCTTTTTTACTTCTAATGTTCCTTGCTCAAAAATGAATTGATGATTTGTAAAAAGTTTTAATGAAAATCAAATGTCCTACCCAAAATTATTTTTGTCATCCCTAAGCGCGCAGCAGATCCGTGTAATGCGATTAGTCGCAATGCTGTGGTGACATGAATCGTCGTCGTTATACTGTCTGGGTAAATTGGATTCTGATTCATTAACTGGGCATTGATTCCTGAAAACCAGCAATCAGACGAATTGTGTTGAGAATTTATATGTAGAGCCTACACCAACGATCCGACTGGGTGGTCTGGACTGGGTTCGGATCAATTCAAAATTTCTTTTTTTTTTAATTACTCGGATCTGTGGAAAATTCACTGTCTGATACCTCTTAAAAAGAGGATGTTAATGCCTTACTTAAAGACCATGACGTCCATTACAATTAATGTGTTATCCGGTGCATATTAATAAATATTAAGCCTCGTACTTACCTACATTACTTTTAAGCCTAATCACAGAATATATAATATGCTAAACTACCTACATTAGTAGCATAGCATCGGCAATCGGTGTATATGTAGCTATAATCTGCGTTCTTGCGACATTCGAATGCTGTCAATTAGTCGCCAAATCGCGATGCAGTCGCTAAATCGCGAATTGGTAATTTATTTATTTAACTAAACTTGTTGATGTTAGCGAATCAAACGAAGAGTCTGAAACTTGAAACGTATAGCATAATATTATGCAGTCGCAAAAACAAAAGTAGCTTGTGTGGCTGTGTTCTTTATCATAATGAACTCGATTACGAGAAATAGCGTCGAAGTTTTCCTTTTTCCTGAAGTGAAAACGATGACTATTTTGCCATTTAAAAATATTATATTAATAGTGGTCTGGTTATTAACAATTTTTTTAATTCTTTTGGTTACAGAGCTGGTGCTGGAGCGAACGGAATTTTCTCAAGAAGACTGGACTTTTCTACGTTTAATCTCTTGCCGAAGCATAAAGTCAACTCATATCAAATTAAGGTAAGCGTAGAAAAGACTAAATTATGGAATGTAAACTATAAAACAGCCTTTGCCCAGTCGTATTTACTTTTGCAACTTTTTTATGACTTATTCTATAGATAGGCCGCCAAATCCAAACGAGTGTAGAGAAAACTAAAAGGACGAACGCACTCCGTTTTCGCCGATGGAAACGATTTTGAATTATTTGTATGAAATCGTAAAGATAGCATTCCGAGTTACGTGGCAGACTGTAGCTACAACTGAAGCCGCTGAATAAGCTATTGCTGCAGCAGACTGCAGTTGTAACTTTGTGCAGTAGCTAGGCTAGCAGCGTAGCTCAAATTGGTACCTTAAGTAATGGCGAATCGGGGGCAATGCTGTAAGAAACTGGTTAATAATATTCTACGCTATTTTGAAATATATTAAAATTACTATTTCGTTTTTTTTTGTTAGTGTTGTTTTCCCAAAAAGTCGAATATGTTTTCACAAATTTAGTTTAATCGTAAAAACGCGTACACAATGAATATTTCAGTCCTTATCATCATTATGTTTTTTCTTCATATTTTTTACATAAACTGAGAATAACGCTGTTTTCTCTATTAACATTTCTTACAACAACTGCTATCATCATAGAGACCGTCTATAGATGTACTGCTAATTGTTCCAAATATGGCTTAGTCATTATATGTTATGCTATATTACGCCATTTATGGCCATGAATGAAAACAGACGTTCAAGTGGTAAAGAACAGACTTAAATGGTACTTATAAATGAAAATACTGTCTAAAATAATAAGTACGTTTTAAGATAACTTGTTTAATTTGATTATTCTATTTTGATTATGCATTGCGAATGGTATAGTTTATTTTTAGCTACTTTAAATAGTTAAAAAATACAAGTGAGTTTCTAGGTTAATAAAAATCCTCAAAAATCACAAGTCAAAATCTAAATTAACTTGTAATGTTTATTTTGCTGATATAGGTAAGTATTTATTGCAAATGATGTATTTTAAGCTAAGGACTAGTAAAATATATTTACTCGAAAATATATTTATATTTACTTAATTTTTAGGTTTCTTTATTAATATTGCATAACGACGTTGATAGCTAGTGTGCGTTAAGGTTAGACATCGCTGTGTATTCCGTATTATCTGTAGAAATAGCGTCTCCATATAATTACCAGCAAAAACAATACGTTATGGTGCTGTCCACCGGTGATACATCGTCGGGTGGACAAACGCGTGTGCGGTAAAATATTTTTATTACTGAAAACGTTTGCAGAGGTGAAAGTTTGCTTTTGTTGGCCGCCGTAAAACAGGGCTGACACTTTTCGCGATAAAACACTGTCAGGGGTGGCGCCGAGTACGTTTCCACCGAAATAAACGTAACTTTTCTGTAATTTAATCGCGACACCGGCTTGCTTTACGGGACACAACTTTGATCAATATCGCCAGACCAACTTTTTAGGGTTCGGTTGACAGATAAAACATGTAAGTAGGTAGCATACGTTCTGGATTAGAATGAATTCGCAGTCTCTAAGGTCTTTTGCTTAATTGCTTTGCCATAGTAGGGTACTTGTAAGCGGTTCATGTACAAAATATTAAATGTGGGACCGCGCCTCAGGACTTAAATGTTTCTTGACAGCAGGGGAATTATTTGTCTGCATAAAAATCAAACTAAATATAATAAGTAGTCCTTTAAAAAACGGCGTTTTCAAGAGTTATATTCATCTTTAATGCCAGAATTTTGCAAGAAGTTAGAAAGAATTGCTACGGAACCTACGTCACGAAATCGCATGACAAGCCCTTGTCTGTTTTTTGCACTAGAATTACTTCGAAATAAAACTAATACAATTCCTTTAAACGTTCACGTTATTTCTGTAGACTGCACGATACTAACAGGGTTTTACGTCGCTTCAACACTAAATTGTAATAAAATGTTGTTCTATGACGATAACAGATCTATTTTAGTTCGTTAGGAAATAGTAGAACAATGTAAGTGTTTTGATAACACGGTTCTGTATGACTTTCTGCCATGACCTACCATAATGCACCATGAAGTTTATGTTTTTCGTGACAATGAACGACCTTCGTGTACTACGGCATTTTCCTCCCTAGGTGGCACGGCTGTCAGTAATTAAAAGAATAATACCTATGTTTTCATTACTCCTCTGAATACAATAGCGAATTAAATTGTTGATAGACGTTCGCGATTACTAACACTCGCTATTTACATCACTAGAAAATTTTAAAAACGCACCCATATTATTATCCATTTTAATTTTTTCCTTTTTTTATCACATTAAAAACATACACATTTATCTTGCTGTTCATAACGATAATGCATAGACTTCATTTTTGTAAAATGCTTGCTTGAGTTTAAAATCGGTTAAATGATTATTTTTTTTTGTAATCGGTGATTGTACGGCGGGAGATGGAGATCACTTTGAATACATATAGTGTGTTTTCGTAAAATAAGCTTTAAAGAATATCGATAATTGATTAGCAGTTCTCTGCGCCACCAAGAGATGGCGCCTGCTTATATATTCGACGGCGGTGGTGCTGAATACTTAATGTAGGTTCTCCCTTATCACATGAACAAATAGATATAAGACAGCAAAACGACGTTACAGTTGAAAATATTGTACCAAAAAAATGTGGGAAAACTTCATGATGCTTATAGGTCGGTTTTCTTTTCCACCTTGAATGCCATGGGGATCATCAGTGACCCTTAAACAACAGATGTTCTGTTGTGTCTAGTTTCTAGGCAATTAAAAACTTAGGAAACGACTAAGAATATGGGTGTTATTTATTTTAGACTAGCTGGTCATAAAAGATGGTCCCGAATGCTGCCGATAAAAGTGGATAGTAGTAATATGTCAGATCGTTTAGCAGAATTTACGGTAAACAACCAATCCAACAGCCACATGCTGCCAACATACGCATAATTATTCTAAAAATATTGTACATTTCACAGATGTGAACAACGCGTAGAATATTGTAAAAGTATTCTAAAACTAGCTAAAGCTAACTTCGTCCGCACTCCGCATAGAGTTTGAAAACTGTCTATGCCCTGGAAATACTGGAACATGCAGTTTAATCAGAAGTAATCTTAAAGAATTCAGATTATCTAAATTAATCATCATCATCAATTCAGCCATAGGACGTCCACTGCTGAACATAGGCCTCACCAGTGACTTCCAGATTGGCTTCTAAATTAATAAATTATCAAAATTTGTCGTCTCATGTGAAGACGCTATGCTATATAAACTGACATAATCTCGAATATAAAGTGTACCTAAGTTAGATTTGTACAATCATTAAATTTGTGCAATTTACTTAATGCAAATAAATTGCCGTGTTGCTTAATACGCGATATAATAAAATTGTTTTATAATTAGAAAGTTAAATACGCTTTTTTATTAACGCGTGGATTATTTAAGTGCGAGGTGCGCTTGAATGTAGTACAAATTTTAAGCAACAATATTGCAACTTTATACCTGTAACTAACTAAATAATTGCCGATAATGAAGGGTTTAATTCGTTTATGATGTATGGAAAGTATAAGTAGCAGCAGTTTCCTTGATTAAGACTACTAAGTGTTTATAACAATAATAATATAAAAGCATAAAAGATCTTCACTATGATGTGCTTATAGAACACGTGGTGACAAGGTTATCCTTAAGTTACGGGACAGCCTGTATAAATCAAATATTTACAATTGACAAAATTTATAAAAGTAAGATCCTTACATTGTAAAATGTATTACTCACTTGCTGTGAAGTATACGTCTATACGTTTAATAAATTAAAGCATCTCAGGCAAACTAGTCCTTCATTTTCCCGTCAAGACTACTTTATATGCATCGGTCGTATTATTTAGCAATTACCTGTGGTTATGCTCGTAGTATCTAATCACACAGCCCTTGAGCCAGATGTGTCCAGCAAGGGTCATTCGCCTGACCGCCTATTTTTATCAGGCGTTAGGTCCTGAGTTTATTGAATCTTATAAATATGTACCCCTTATTTTACTCGTAGATAAGATAAGATAAGATAAGATGGAATATTGTCGTCGGCCAACTAATTCTACTATACATTGCAAACATCGCAAAGGGGTGACAAATTTAAAAAATAATACGATATGAATAAGCGTCTTAATCGTTATTATTTTTAATAGTTGTGTGTTAGGAAAAAAATATACTTTAAAATATCCGAAAATAAAGTCAATAGAGAGACTACGAAAGCCGCGCGGTCATTCATCAGAGGCGTAGGTACGGCGAGCCAACAAGGACCTTACGCAGTGCACATAGAGTGCAATTTTTTTATGAATGAGTTAAATTATCCACGCGTACGATTTTTAACAGCGGATACAAATAATTAAATGTAAAAAAAAATTGTTCTTTGCATAGTTCGATTAAGTTACTGACTGATTCTGAGCCACTCCTAAAGATTTGGCACCCCTTTGCAATGTAACCCTGTATAAATGATTACACTAAAACTGCATAATATTTATTATCTGCTCGATTTCGAGGAAGTCCTACTTACAGTAAGTGTAAGCATTAAACTACTCTAATACGACTAAACGATGTCATATTTTAGTATTACCTATATTTACTTCTAGATGCTTGTGTTTGTTGTCTCTGTATTCGATTTAAAATCCTCTCTCTGTAACGCTTAATTGACCGCTCTATTGTTTCAAAGGCCTAACCATGAGTTAAAACATAATAATACCCAGCTATTGGATTAAAGATCCACTCCTCGCTGTCCTTTCTTGTTTCACAATGTATTTATTTGCTTCTAATTTCAAACGGTCTTATTTATATGCGCCATCTGTTTTTGCAACTGCGTTATTTTGTATGTAAGATCTACTAAGTGTGTACCTAATCGCTTCTGACCCTAAATAGGGTCTTACATGTATTTGAATACGGCGTGTTATTTTGCAACTGCGTTATGTTTATGTTGTCATTAAATAAGATATATATCCTCTCCTTAAGGTATTTTTAACATGCACAAGCCGTGTTATTTTGAACTAAGTTATGCTTATGTTTTCATTAAATAAAATATCTGCTCCATGCTGATATATTTAACACTCTAGTTGCACTATGTATCTATTTGCTTCTAAGTTCTAAACCTGAAAGGTCTTACTTACATGCATTAGCTGTTATTTTGTCAATGCGATATGTTTTTGTTGTCATTAAATAAAATATCCTCTCTCTTCTGATATACTATTCTAAACCACAAAAGTCTTATTAACATGCACCAGCTATTATTTTGTCATTGCGATATGTTTGTGTTGTCATTAAATAAACCATCCTCTCCCTTTTGATATACTATTGAACGGTCTTTTGTTGCACAATGTATCTTTTTTCTTCTAAGTTCTAAGCCTCAAAGGTCTTTTGTTGACATGCACCAGCTGTTATCTTGTAACTGTGTTATGTTTGTGTTGTCATTAAATAAATTATTCTCTTCCTTCTGATATACTATTAAACGCGCTCTTGTCGCATTATGTATATATTTTTTTATAAGTTGGAAGCTTCAAAAGTCTTATTTACATGCACCAGCTGTTATTTTGTCAATGCGATATGTGTGTGCTGTCATTAAATAAATTCTCCACTCCCTTCTGATATACTAATGCTTTCTTGTCGCACTATGTATCTATTTGCTTCTAACCCTTAAAAGGTCTTATTTACATGCACCAGCCGTGTTTTTCTGCAACTGCGTTATGTTTGTTATGCGCGCGGTATCTAATCTGCACAGTCCTTGGTCCGGTTGTGTGTCAGGCGTCGGTCATTCGCCCGCCCGGCTATTTTTATCCGTCATTTGTTTGCTTGTTATACTGTTGCCTGTGAATAATTGTGCCCTTTATCGTAGGCTAGACGGTATTGTTTTCTCATTTGTCTGGAATTGGCATTGCATATCATATCTGCGGGCCTATTCGGAGGTTGACTCGATAGCTTTTGATGACGAGATGACAAAGTAAATGAGGACTTGTAAGTAAAAATTTGCTTTCATTATCGTGACACCAGAGGGCCATACATTTTTAAGTTTACTATTCGATTTGCTTATTTCGAGTCCTTTAGGACTAGGATAAAAAACACACACTAATAGTCTAAGTTGTGCAAATCAAGGTCTGCCTTGTGTTGAACTGAGTTTGAACGGGATGAAGACACTTTTAGATTGGTCAAACGTTTTTACCGTCTTTCCTTAAGTGAATGATTGCTGTCTAACGGTTTCAATAAGAAAAAAATCCAAAGAGAAACAAATTACACGTGTTGCTGCACAACATTATTGTACCCAATAACGCTACGGTCCTTTTTACTCCATGTAATAAAGTGAGTCGTTTTCATTTTAATGATGTGATACTTTTTGCTTGGAAAGTTGTTCTGACATGAGATAAGAAACAACATTCATATTCATTAACACTTATCTTGTGTCAAGCGTTATCTAACATTGCAACAAAGTTAGACGACAAATTACATTGTAATAATATGTTTCATATTCCATCACAGGCCACAGCTAATAATGATATAACATTACCTACCTTAACTTTAATTGTGCGCATTGTTGGAACATAATAGCTTTCATAACAATGAGCTTAATTACTTAGCTACCATGATATACAGCTCATTACACTGAATCTAGGCGACCTATGAATTTATTAAAACCAATAATGTGGCAGATTTCACTGCTACTATCGCATTGTATAATTCCATAGAATGTGAATCAGTTTAGCCTCACGTTCTACTTGAGTTCGTGATAAATTCGCTTCAACTCTTCTAGAGCGCTAAATTTCATGTCTTGATTTTCATTTCGTGGTGGGTATTTTCAGAGACAGTCAGCTGTCTTTTAAAATTAGATTTCGTGCTACACAATGCGACAGACAATACCCGTAATCGCTTTACCCGCGCAAGGCAGATAGTTTAAAACATTCTCTTCACTTATCTATCGCGTAAATAGCCCACTGTCTTGTTGCGCGCTCGCTCCGCTCAATCGCGTGCCACCACCCCATTTGCCGCAAGAAAACTTCATAACTCCTATCCTCCACGTACATTACCCCAATATGTTCCACCGCAACCTTTTACACGAACTTTTGTTATCTCGCACGAAGTAAACACCCGCTATCTAGCTCGTAATCTCCGTTTTCTAGAAAATAAATTGTGACCGTACTATTCACAGAGGCAATAAAATTCAATCGGTGTAGTATGAAATATATATCGCTTGCTTCCTACTGGAATCTAATACCTAGAGTGAAACGATACTGATACAAAGCTGCAAGCATGATTGATGACAACGACAGCGAGCGGTTTCGCGGGCCGTCATTAAATCGAACATTTCTTCTATTTATGGTGGCCCGCTGTCTGGCTGCATATTGATACCGCGGACCGGTCGTCTCGTGCAGCCTAACATATGAATTTATCGCAGATTTTCACACACACGCACGAGCTCTGTAACAAGCTGGACAGCTTCATAAAGTGCGATTTAATTTGTGCGGCTTGTAGGGATGCTCCGCATGAAACGCTTTTGGCGTTGGTTGATAAAACAAAAAAGGGAATACAGATCCTAATATTTCATTACATTAATAGTGTTTTAAAGCGTCAAATACGGTATACTTACAGATACCTTTATGCATCTCATTTAAATAGGAGGATTTAGCCTATTATATATTCTGTGATACGAGTGCCAACATATTGTGATTGATGTTTTTGTAAGTTACTTTAAGTTGCTGCCATGACCAGCATCACTGACCTTGATTATTCTGAATCGCCTGCATTGTGTTTATATTCAGAATAATTGGCGGTCAATGTTTGTTTGGAGCTAAATACGTCATTCAGCACGTAGGAAGATGAGGCGCGGTCGGGCATGTAACCGAAGCCGACGCGGTAACCCGAGCGCCGACTCAAGGCTTCCCATGTGTATTGGCACCGTGTTTTTCTTTAGAAACGTTTTGCCCACCGAGCATAACCCGACCATTATTGTTTTTGCGCCAATGCGCTCGCTTCTGAATGTTACGTTTCAAACTTCTACTTTACTTATACATATATTGTTTGTTGAGCTATATAATGTTGATTGCGTAAACATTGGACACGGTGAAATATACAATTTGATAAAATAAATACGTGATTCCTTATTTAGCGAAAATGTATGCACGCACAAGATTGTTTGTAATACAAACAGCAAATCCTAATGTCATATTTAACTTTCTAAGCCCTCTTATCATAAAATAGTCAAGTCCAGAGTCAGGAGGAATGACAGATATGGCTACGAATGAAATCTGTGTGGGATGAAGTTATGCTATCATACCGCCTCTTCATAATCCGTTGATGCTACGAATGCATCTCGATTTTCTCGGCGAGCCGTAAATGGCAAGAAATGAGAAAGTAGCCGGTTAATAGATACAATAGGGCTGGATAGGTCTCGCGTTGCAACTTTCCTTCGCAGCAAAAAGTTGTAGAATGATAGCGTACAGCAAGCGGAGTCGACTTCTTACTGGTCCAGAATGCTCAGCCATCAGACCGTTTCGTAAGTCGAACGTAATTACTCCATTACATAGATGTGCGATAAATAATCGCTTTTAGGTACAGCTGAGCCCTTTAATCACGCGGAATTTACACGAGGTACAGCGCTGGACTATGGTGCAACATCGCCTTGCGTATTTTCTTCGATACGTTCGGCTTTCGACACGGCCGGCCAGAGCTATAAATGGTAAACAGGCGTGCGAACTTTATCCACCAACCTGCAGGTTTGCGAGACCATTTCGTGTACCTCCGATCAAGTTTTTGTAATGTTATCGCAAGTATCCACTTGCAGGACACCGGCCATACAAGGCACGGCTTTGGGGCCGGTTTTTGTATACCTCGTACTTGCTGAATTTAATCTTGATAAATACGCGCCTTGTTTGCGTATATGCAGTTGAATGTACCATTATGCGACGGATTCAAAGTCTTAGGTTTTATGGTTTGAGATTTCTGAAAGTAGCTTTTGCGGTGGAGTTATGTGACTTTAGTGGTGATATTATATGGATTGAATTAACGAGTGAGAGAGTTGTCGAGTAAACAGAATGGATATTGAATGGGCATAATAATCCGTAGTGTCAGTGCATATTGCCTAGCGATGCCCACGCGCCGCGCCCACGCGGCGTCGCGGTCTCGGTTGAGCGCGCGCATCGAGATGATAGATGACTGCTTCACTATGCGCCTGTTATCAAGAGTCATTCTAATTCGCCGGTGAATTCTAACATTCCTGCATAACAACCAATAAACATTCCTTGAAGGATAACGATAAATCTTGTGGTCTGAGAATATTTAACGATGGCAGGAAAGCAGATAAAGATAAGAGTGACATGGGCCCGGATAATGTCAGAAACTTAATTTTCGAAATGGTAACCCAACACGAAATTAGTACCTATGATTTGCAAAGTAAAGAAGATTGTACATAAAGACCTTTAAATAATATTTGCAACAGGAAATATAACATATTTATCCAGTCCAGTGTCGTATTGCATATCGAGCAGTTAAATCTAAATAGAGTATTGTCTGCTGATAACATTTATTATGAACACTGAAACGTTCACGTTTAAAAACGCTCCATTCAAATTGAAATTCAAACAATTTCAGTTACAATGGCAGTAAAGAAAACAAGGCTGCTAGTTGTAACTCTAGTTGTTATTACTAGAATAGAACTGGGGCGGTCATTGATCTCTGTTATTACGCCGATAACTACAGCTACGGTTATGAGTTACAATAATAGGAAGACGTGGGCTTAATTTGGACCGCTGCAATTCGTGTATGTAAATCTCTGGCTATTAATTCTATCGAGAAAATTGAAAAATTGTCGCCTGACATGGCATTTTTTTTTGTTAATAATTGTCGCTGCCTTTTCTTTATATTTCATTTCATTCATTGTCTTAAGTGTATTTTGAATTTTAAAAGTTTTTTCGTTATTACAGGTTATACAAATTCTTACCTACCAACAAAATACCCAATAAATAGGTACCTACCTGGTGCGACAGGAAAGATTTTTTCTCTAACGGTTTATAGTATATTGGATGCAGGTAAATTGTATGAAAACATATGTCAATAACACCCCTCAACTTCCTTAAGCACTTTATAGTCATAATAATAGGCATCTAGAAATCAATTAATCGTTTTTTCCACCACTGTTCAACCATGTGTATCAAAACTACAAGATAGACGCAATCTAATCTGTCAACCGTTTTCTGTAATGAAGTCGATTTAATTGCTAATGCATTTGTTACGTTCCCTTTTAAGGCTTAGAATAGAGTATTTATGCCTACGAGTATGCAAGTTAAGTTACATAAGAGTGGCATTAGAGCTGCAAGATCGGTTCGTGAGCACTTGGGTAACCCTGAAGTCGGGCGAGGGGTCGACGCACGCTCGCGAGATCGCGACCCACATACAGCAGCACACCGAACCTAGCAGCTTGCAAATCTCTAGCGCTTAGAATCCTATGCCATATTGTACAATCCGATTCAAAAATATACTGAATTATTCTTTCTCGGATTCTAAAATGTGGCGAAGGTTCTAAATCTGACGTACTTGATAAACTTGGCAATGCGAACTTTCGAAGATTCAAATAAAGACATTTGGAGAATTAGAAAAAAGTAGTGGCTAAATATACATCTAGGGTCAAACATTCAATACTTTTTATGACCACATATATCTCAGAAGCGTCTTGTGATTGTGAGAGTCTGGTTGGTTTTAAAAGCATGATGCTCTCATCACAATAATCAGAATCAGTGTAAATAAATAATTCAATTTCTCATTAAATTATTATAAACTCAATTGTTTTCTTATATATCTTCTGCTAAAATTCTTTACTCTATCCTTTTTAAGCGACTTTAATAAAGAAAGAGGTTCTCAATTTGACAGATTCTTTTCGTTCCATCCGCACACGGTAGCTTTATCTTTTTTTTTTATTACGAAAATTAAATTCTTTAAACTTTTTATTAACTCAGACTCGTTATTGATGGTTTCTGATTCTAATTTTAACTTTTTCTACTGCACTACCACATAGTTAGAGGCCATTATGCAACTCACACCTATAACCAGTCTTGTTTTTATCTGCCTTTCCTTATTAAGTTCGGCGTGTGTGTACTTAATGGCTGTATAAGCGATTCACATAATCGAGACCAATATAATTGCTAGGTGTGGTCTGTATATATTATTACTTTAACAAATTATAATAACTGTAGATAAGATTTGCAAGATTATACCGCAGTAAACAGTCACGCATCGAGAACTCGAACTAAATAGTCGTAATTCTATAATTAATGATTGAGATAGATTAACTGGCGTCTTATTTAATTAAATGATTATCTCCCAACTACAAATTGCGTGCAACGAACTGTGATTAATATTTATAAAATTACTCGTGCGATATTATAAGAAGGAAGGACGGATCAATTAGGAGAGATGATTGATTTGGCGAATCCAATCCTGTTGATTGTAATAGCACTAAACGTAGTCAATTATTTAATTGCCACTTCTATACAAAAAACCTTGTGCTTTTTGATAAAGTTGTTATGGAACATGTTGTTTGTTATCTTGAACACAGTGAATTAATTTTAGTGTTTTGTTAGTCACGGTAACCCTATCGCAAATGGCGTCAAGTATGACATCTAAGCCATAAATTGTAAAATATTATTGCCTACGTGACCTACCCACACTTTTAACACTTTGCGAGTGGCTGAGCCACTTAAAACGCAGTAGTTCTGTTTCTCGATGATACCATTTTATTTATAGTTCATAATTAGCATAGTTATGTATCTACACGCTTCATTATTGTGGCATTACTAAACTATGCGACATAATTGGTTTGATTCCATTACATTGTCTGATTCAGGGTGAATGCAAATAAATGCGCACTCTGAAACAAGTTCCAACTGTAAATAAAATGGAGTCGGGGCTTATAAAGCAGTAGATGGAACGACTGGGATTTGTAAAGTAGTAAAGGATTTTTTTTGTGTAGAAACGGGAATCGAGACGATCGCGAGAGGACCATTAGCCGTATTGTTATTGCCAGTATTCCCAGTAATGAAACGCTCGTTTCGTCCCTTAATATTACCACTCTACCATTACTTATACTCGAATAGCGCTGGCTCGATTTCACTTCATCTCTTCGGTTCTCGGTTTGTATTCCCTTAATTAATTCCTTTATTATGCTGGCGCATCATTTTCCTCTGACGCGGATTTAAATTTAAAATCTGAACATTCCCAAGTTTTCAATTGCGCTAGTATGCATGCTGATGAGATAAAACGCTTGAATATTGGCTTTTAGAGTGCCCTGAAGAATAGCTAAAGAACTCACCTCGGTTGTTTTTCCAATTCAGCTATTCCTAACATTTTGCCGACAGTTTCTCGCGTCATTGACGCCAGTGTTCCCAGCGAAGGGCGATTTACATGGAAACTTAGTGAAATATTCACATCAGCTGCCAATTGTCACGTTATATTGAGATATTCAAACTTTCCCTCCGTCGGGGTTTGTGCATCTAATTTAAATAATGAGACGCTTCGCATTGTATAGCTTCATCTCGACTTATCATCTTTGTATACAGACTATTCTATTCTATTAACGATGCAGATAAAGCCTCAAACTTCATGCATTATGAATTCATACAGTAGTAAGAATGCGGTGAACTGCTTTTATTTTAGCAGTATAAGCGGTCATTATTCGTGACGCATCGGGAGATATTTCCACACTTTCGCCCACGAAACCTGTAGCGCCGGCCGAGGTGAAGTTCAAGACTATTTATAAAGCGAGCCAAGTTCTTACTTGGCGCCTATTGATCGTCTAGAGAGCACGCACCCCGGCGTATTACGGTAGGTTAGTATGCCCGCGGCTTCGTATCTTCCGGAACGCGCCGAAAACTGCCGAAATTTTACATCCCCGGCCGTATTGATCGGACTTGACATTGAAATCGTAATAGAAGCAAACAGCTGGGAAAGCGAGGGTGCGAGTCCGCCCTCACTCGGTATGTATCCCTCAACGGCGCGCCGCTCTACTTTTTTTTAAATACAAACACAAGTCCGATTTAATTAAACCGTTCTAATGAGAACTCAGATAACGTACTTGATTGTAAGCATCCATTAAAGTTATTCATCGACGCTTAAATGTAGTTGAACGTTTGTAATGTCTAGTAATTATGCAGGAGAGCCCTAAGACGGGCTACGCGGCGTTCTAAAATCTCATTTATATTCAGTGCGGTCGGAGTTTGAATGTTATCTAAAATCCGTGTTTAGGTGTCGGGCTGGATTGCTCTAATCTCAAAACTAAACACATTGTTGAGTTAGCCAAAGCTTTGTTCTCTCTTGGCGACCATGCGATCTTGGCTGCGCGAAATTCTTGGAAGTTTACATTTAATATTGCTGCTGTTCAGGAATTATTGTGCTGAGAAAATTTCTGGATGAGTTGCTAAATTCGTCTTCTCCAACATGTTTGTTAATTGACATCTTGTGTTAAGTTCCGTTTGTAATTCGTTTTGTAACAATCAAACAACGTAAGTTAATGACAGGTACCTCCAAAGAAAGTTTGCAATAAACTTGACGTTGTCTATTTAAAAAGTCAATTAAAATTGTTATACATTAAATACTCAACGCATGTAGCTATTTCTTTGAAAACAGCTTTTCTTATCATTTCACATTATTGCATTCTAGTCATTTCCTGAGCCTGTTACCAGTTCCAGCACTTACCTGTATTTCCTGCAACATGGTATCTTACTCACGTTACATTTAAGTACCTAGTTGTAAATTACTTCGATAAACTTTCTTTTCGATATCGCGACAACTTCTTGGTAACTTAAGTGACGTCCAATGTAACTCTTCCAAACAATTTTCTTGAATACGAGGGACTATTGTTTCAATAATTAGGAAAAGGGGTCCCTCAAGGCACAGACTGCATTGTCCTTCAATGGACTCAATGGAGCGTAGCAAGTTCCAGAAATCTGTAAGTCACAGCCAATCTCTTTGAAATCCAGCAAAGAAACTAAAAATGGAGTTGCACAATAGCTCTCGACTAAGGCAGCCGCAGAGGCAAGCATTTGTTACTTACATCGTAACAAAAATCATAAAACTATTGTAGCAAAGTATTAGAAGACCTTGCTAAAACAGTTTTATCAACTTATGTTTCGAGTAATAAAATAATAAATCCAGAGACAAAATGTATTCGTTTCCCGCAATGGAAATAATTTAAAATTCAATCAAGCTCTAATCTCTGGGATGGATGGCAAAGCCGATCAAGCCGTGCAAAGCTGAAGACACACCGAGATGTTTTTGCTGAATACTGATCAGTTCTCTCGAAATTATTCCATTACCCCAGCTGTTCCAATACAAAAATTCATAAATAAAAAATGCGCGAGGTGTCCCGATGCATTTCTATGGAATCACGGCTCCGCCAAGTTAAATAAGTGATCACCGGTCGGCAGCGACGTGATCTGAACTTGGAATTATTCGCCACCTGGGTCTTAGACAATCAACGCTATGCTAGACCATTGGCTTGCTCGTTCGTATTGTATGTACACCGCCATTATTGCTTCTACGAAACTTACAGCGTGTTGCATTTTTAATTAAATTTCCGACAGCTCGGCACAATCGGGATTTCTCTTTCCGTTCAGCTTGTTTTGTTCAGACTGAGTAAAATATTTGCGGTTCGGATTATTGTCGTTAATTCCGTCCCTAATTAATTTATTGGATAAATACTGGTCTGTTATGAAACAATTGGGTAGTTATTAATTTAAAATAGGGATGTAAAGGTCGATATAGATTGGTGGTGGCGCAACGGCGGGCGAGACCCGCTAATCGATCGATGTCTGTGTGCACACTGCTTGGTGGCTGCTGCACCCGATCATTTGTCTCGTTCGGGCTCGTTCATGGCCGATACAGCCGTCCTTGTCTCTTCGTTATTCATCGTCCCTAACCACCCGGTAGTCGGCGTCCTGGTATACTCCCGTATTTAGACTCTGCACTATCTAATTTATGTTTTAAATTGTTCGCTTTTAAGTCCCGTGAGCGCGCGACGGTAACGACTATATCTAAGGTTATCGTTACACGAGGTAAGAGTTAATGGACTGTCCGTGCTAATATTTGTTTGGAACTCTTCATTTAAAAGGTTTTGTGTGTTTAGGTAAAATACACTTGTAATCGTTCAACTTTATGACATTTAGAAAACATGTTTTCAGTTATGTTTATTCATTCATATAAAACCGACTGCTTCAGGGCATGATCGTTGTATTTCTTGCTTAGCTATATTACGGAATGTTGCAATTACCAGCAAATCTAAAGGATCATAGTAGCTATCTGATGCTGTTTATTAACCTGACGAAACGCCGCCCTTTGCTCTACTGACATTTTGGTTTATTTTGACGATTGTATCGTATTTGTATCTACTTTCGATTGTTGAGAGGCCTTGGCACAAGCCGGCCATAGGAATAGTGCAGTGGCATTTGGTGCGACGTGCTACGATGCCATAAGCTAAAGAGAACAGCCAAGATGACAAGAGAAAACCACAAACCAATCGAGAATCACACAGCTAATTAGAAAAATATAGCAAATAAAAGTGCACTGGGGGCCAAATGTATGTTTTGTAAAGTGGTCGCTTCGCATAAATCGATCGAACAGCCAAATAGCTTTAACATTATAGTAAGTAATAACTATAGGTATAACTACACACTTTTTTCTTTCATCATTTCTAGTTGCTGTTACCATTAAATAAATAACGTAAAGTTTTTGACACAAATACAAAATTATAATTATAAAAATACTAACACATAGTGGCAATGGCATCTGGTTCAGTGTATGCCGCTAGGTGCAATGTCTGTGCAGCGCTGGTTATCAGCTTCATAAAGTATTTTTTTTTTCCTGTGTCCATAAAGTACCTACACAAAATTTAAATCACACCGATTTATAATTTGTCTGTTCTTTTTGGCCACTGTTAGTGCATTGCCTACTTACATAACGCACCTGCCGTATCTGGCTGCACCGCACCTCACGTTCACTCGCCCATTCTATGAATTACTTATAGGTCATAGACCTTCCATTATTTTATTCAACTCCGCACGCTATTAGTAATCATCGATTACAATTGCGACGGAGCCGCCTGGGGCTTTCTATTTGTTTTAAGTTCTAATCGATTTTGATTATTGCTTGATTCAAGGGCTAGGTTAATAAATGTGATAAAATATGATGTATGGATTCTGAAGTCACGTCAAACATGCTAGCGAAACGTTTTCAGCATGCTAAAAGAGCAATCCAAAATTGTATTGAATCTGTATAGAAGAATCAGGTACTGCGGCCAAACGTAAATGGTTCTCATCCTATTAATCCTGATAAAGACAGCGCCAAAGTTTGTAAGACAAATAAGTGCAGTATAAAACGAAGGCATCTTCAGATCGTCGGGAATCTTTCGCCGTTAGCCAAACGGATTCTCAAGGCTTCGGTCGGTCCTCGTTTTTTCGCTGTCTGTAAACGCGGCAAATCCTTCAACATCCCGGAGGACTCGCGGCTAAAACGAGAGAATGCTAGTGTGTGACCGCAGTGGTTTCGGTATCGGCAAAGTTTCAGTGAAAATGACTTTCTGTATAATTAATTTCTTCTTTGAATTTTATTGTTGTCGATGTTTGGTATATTAAAACTTTACCGTTTTTGACAGCCATCAATCATGTTACAATCATCATTATATTCCGTTTTCCTTTACTTGTCCAATATTGTAAGCAATCTTGTCATGTCTTTTTACCAAAAATATTAGTACGAAACGAACAACGAACTTTTAAAATAAAGAGAATTAATAAAATACAGCCCCTTCATACATTTTTTTCGTGAATTTTTCCTTGTTTTTTATAGTTATTCTGCAAATCAAAGATCATAAAAATCGGTCCAGCCGTTCTCGACTTATAAATGGTGTAACTAACCCGACTTTGTTTTATATATATAGATGTATAATTACAATAGTAGGTTATTATTTTTGTGTCTATATTATTTTATAATTAGTAATTTCGTTGAAAATAAATGTTTTCAAATAAACTATTCAAACATTTTATTTATCGGATTTTGATGATTGTTTTCTGTTACACAATCAAAGTTTTACACAGCTTGTTGGATATTAATTTTATCAAAGAACTAGAGTTGAATATTATCAATTTTAGCAGTTTTAACCGAAACAGATCGTAGAAACCGAAATTAGGTTTCCGTTGCAAAAACGAGTTATGGTCCGCTCACTAGATCTGACTGCTTAAACACTGCGAGCACTCAACGACTGTGCAAACACGGGCCGAATGAAATTTTAAACTACGGAGTCCTGTTGTCTGAATTACTTTTAAGTGCTGTGAAAATACTTAAACTTCGCAAGGAACATCTTTGGGAAGGAAAAGAGTTTCTATTCTTACCGAGTATTATTCTTTTCGAATAAAATTGATTTATTCGATGATTTAACTCTAACTCCAAAACTCCAATTTAATCCCAGAATTGATCATGGCAAACTCACAAATCACTGTCCGAAATTGCGACGCAATAAAACAAAGCAAAATCTATTAGTTCGAGAAGAATTGTGGACCAGCCAGTTTTAGATTGGGCAAGTCGTAAAATATCATGTTGCGATGAACAACAATGTAAGTTGTTACCCGGCCCGCCTAGTCGTGGTATGTATGGGACGATAAATCGTCAGGTCGGTGCCTCCGGTTAATCCCAAGTATTAAGAGCGTCGAGAAGAAGCTCGAGTAGATCAGTCTACTCGTTCACAAGACCAAAGCTGTTATCAGATGTTATACAGATAATATTGCAATTATTTACTAGGTACAGTCAACGGCAGGTCAACCTACCCGAACAGTTAAAGGCCAATAAACCGATTTTCAACTTTAAATCCGACACGTAGAGATCAATATCAATTGAGAAAATTTGACGTTTTGTGGTAGGTTGACGAGCTCTTGTCTGCACCTCCCAGCGATCCACATGAATGTTTATAAAAAATATTTGTGTCTGAGGTGTCTTCCTTGCTTTAGAGCCGGCGAAATTACGTTAGAATTAAAACGCTAAAGCATTTTGAAAACAAACAATTAACGGAGCGTGGGTTAATATTTTTACGATGTGAAAAATGCTGGCGATAATTCAAGTGGTAAACCAAGTCTCATTTTGTTAAACGAAATAGTTAAGAATACTTGCTGTCTGGTATCGATTCACTTTGGTCAAGCATAACCGTGAACGGAGATATACATCATTCTAAGCACAAGGTACAATTCTGCAGCACCTACTTAAAAATAATGCAGAACTGTGCAGCGACTCCACCGCTTCTAATTTAATCGACAATCCAATACCTTCTATAATTCGATTTCAGGTGTATAAATATTGTTTTTTTGCAAATTGTCTCCATAGCAACTCTCTTGGCTGACGCATTATGTTTTGTCAACTTTGATTTGACTTTGATTATTTTGGTTCTCGTTTATTTTACGCCAAATTCGGCAGTTTGCTGTGAATTTTAAGTATTTACGAACACTTATTCGCTTAGGACGGCTTGCATTGGCATCAGGTCCAAACATGGCGAAGTAAACACCTACAAAAAATATTACAACGTCCAAAGTAGTAACACTACCATATTTGTGATACCGATACCAATTAAATACTTAAACTGGATCCTAAATCCTTGCAACGAAATTTGTTGCATTCATTTGCATATCAATGTAATAATGGCACTGTTATTATGGGAGCAAAATGCAAATATCGGTCTAATTCGAACGAGAACTGCTTTTAACCGTTTTAGATATAATTGTTGGAACAAGGAATATAAAGGGCTAGATGTTGCCTCTGTTAATACCATCGGCACCATTAATCTTATTGAGAACGATTTCTACAATCGCATTTGGAGTTTCTGATTTGCAAACACATTCTTTTATGTCGACGATTCATCTTTTTCTGCTTTTTCCCAGTCTTGAAATGTTTTTAGAAAAAAAAAAAAATCTCAAAATATGGATTAGTTATGCCAGTATGTAAAAAAAAAAATCGTTGTACTAAGCAGTATTTCTCAAAGTGGGCGATAAAACCCCCTTGTGGGCGCTGAAGACCTAGACGGCGGTAAGAAGCCCAAAAAAAATTAGGGGTGTTGTAGTCGTTAAGGGAACGTTGAAAAATAAATGATTTTCTAAGTGGGCAGTAGATAAAATAAGTTTGAGAACCTCTGTACCAAAGTATCACACAATGAGTTGATTGATAGATTAGAAAAATAGATTTTATTGTAATCTTTTGATAAAACATGGCACAAGCATTGTTATTAGAAACATAATGTAGGTGTACCTACTAAAGTCGGGTTTATCGGACCATCCGAAATGGTTGGTAATTACTTTGTGAATAGCCATTGAGCTTTTATCTAGGATTGAAGTGCTTTTAAAGATAGTATTTCACGTTACATAACACTTTATTTGAGTACAACGACCGATAGTCTATTTATATCTATCAGTCATTATCCTGATGCAATCATTTTGCGATTGGAACGTGCATTGTATAAATATTCGAAATTACATTTTAAATTTTACACTTAAAAAATATTTAGGTCCTTTAGTAGAGTGAGCTATTTTACATTTTTAGCGCAAAATCGAATATTTCCAGCGCCTACCTTAGAAAAGATTTAAGGACTGTTAAGAATACATACAAAAATAAACCCAATCTTTTGTTTAGACGTTAAATATTGGAGTTTAAATTTGCAAATAAAACCATTTTTCATTTGTAAAATTATTAATCCCGCCACCTCGGTTCACGGAAAGTGTTTGCCTTGTCAACTCGGGCAACGAAATCTTTCATTCACATTCATTAAAATTGCTGAAAAAAAAAGACAAATTATCAGAGATATAATTCTGTCGACGTTAAATGTACAAGATTATGTTTTTTTTTATTGCAATATCTCAAAAAATAATTAACAATTTGTACATTTTTACGAATTTCAATAATAGCGCTAGTTCACTGTGGATTTTTGTTTATTTAGCATATTTACAATTGAAAGTTTATGTCATATCATAACACTTTGATCTTTATTTATACGAAATAGGTAATGCTATGCAATTTTATTGATGATCCAATAACGTTATGAAAACTCACCCTAAATCCTTATTTTACGATGCACAAGCGCGGGCTCTATAGAAACGGCGCTATTTTGTGTAATGGCTCTTAACATTTGAAAGATCAACAACACAGCCTCATGGTCACAAAAGTAAGCGGGTCGTGGGTCTAAAACTCTCAATCTGTCAAGTCAAGCAAGTTATAAATCATCATCATCATTCATCATTCATCATTTCAGCCATAGGACGTCCACTGCTGAACACAGGCCTCCCCCAATGACTTTCATTGGGATTGCCAATACTCGCCACACTTGGCAGGCGGGTTGGCGAGCGCAGTTTTTTATAACATTTCGCACGCGCTGCTGCCCATCTCGTGCTACAGGAATTAGTCGCCTCTTACGACACGCCTCCTGTTGGCGTTGGGGAAGTGTATTCTTTACTGCCGTCCCCACACGGCACGGCAAGTCATAAAATCATTGACTCAAATTTGTAAAATTCGTTTTGAGTAATCGCAGGGTTGAGCATTCGTAGCTGTAATTTCTTTAGAGGTTTATTGAAAATATGTTTTTTTAATACGCGTGTTAAGTATTAAAAACTTTTATTACCATTGAGAAAAAGTAGTTCTAACCAGTTACCTAGTTAGGAAGCAAGAAATTCCGCTAAACATATACCTAAATTTTAGTTTAGCTCAAGTTTAGTATAATTTTTTTTTTTCCTAATTCACTAAGCAGGCATAAAAAACGAATAATTATAACTAAAAAAATTAACATAATCTTAGAAAATATTGTCTAAAATGAGATCTCTTACTAATAACTACATACGAAAGACTAACAATAATAATCTACCTATAATGTTCACGTTCAAAACGATATAATAACTCTCGGCTATTTTTACGCGTACCTACCACTTATAAATCTCATAAACACTTACAAGTATTAGGTCGCCGGATGTGTTAAATATTGTAAATTGAAAATGCATTGAACACTCAATAGTAGATTATTCCATCTTGTTACTTATAAATAAGTCAAGCTTACGTAAAATTGGAATTAATTACACAGTCCCTGTATTTACTAAGTTGTTGTAGTATATCTTGTCACGAATGTACGACGGTGCTGCCTTGTTAGGTGAGAAGTTTGAAGTCGCTACTTTAGATTTAGTGCTGTCCAATTATATTTAGTTGTAACGATATCAGGTTTCATTCTAAATGTTTACAGAACTAATAAATTACGCTGCGCAACTGTATAGTTTAAAACTAAGTTAGTTTAACCAAATTAATAACAATATTAAACAAAATCTAATATTATTACTGCTAGCAAAAATGTAATTAATATTTTTGGTTTTTGTTTAGGATTCTGGCTTTAATAGCAATTTAAAAATATAAATATTTCATTGGCGTACTCTTGAATACAACGATTGAAATTGTCCGGTAGAATTTTTTTAGTTGTACGTTACGTGAATTTAAGCTTAAAAAGTGTGTTCAAAATTAAAATTTACAAACGAGAATCAAAACAAACTATAAAACTAAACTAAAGAGTCCCCGCATAAATTTTATAGAAGTCCACGTCGCGATCTAAAAAGATTTGTGCGTGGCTTCGTTTTTCAATACACCAATAAAAAGTTATCCTTCCTATCGACTCCTGGATTTATTATTGCAGTAACCAGAGTATTCTCGTCTTCTATTATTCTTAGGAAATTCCAGACAGTAAGTTTACTGATATTACATAAAGGTATACTGTTTTTAATAGAATAATAAATAGGCAACAATGGGTCACTGTTTTTATTAACTTTGAACGTTATAGATATGTAAAGCAATTACAGTAAATTAAATTAAAAATAAAAATTTGTTTATTTCCACCAAAATACTACACGTTTCGCTAAACTAAACTTAATTATGTGATTCTAAACAAATGTAAAATGTTTTTTTAAGATATACAATGAGCAGTCTTTTATCGCTAAAAGCGACTGCTGCAAAAGATTTTTTGCAGACATCGTCATTCGTCATCTTCCATAAGTCATCGTCATTATTTTTTAAGAAAAAAATGATAATTTTTTTATTGCTTTATAAAAAAATAAAGGATTTAGAAGTAATAACGAACTTAAAATCTAAAATAAAACTAAAATAATCATGTCAGATTATTTGGATCAACACATGGCATATACTCTCACTCACTCACAACTCGAAAGTATAATTTGCACGAGTGTTCGTCTTTGTACTACCAACATACATAAATAACATGTTAAATAACAATTTCCAATCACTTCATCCATTTTATGCTTTAGTAGTGTGTTGTGTATACCATAATAAACAAATCTCATCCTTGAAAATCAAGATAAAAATGTTATTTCCGAACTTCAAAGAGTAAGAGTTTGTTTTCAATTGGTTTCTTTGCGGCGTTAAATCGACATTATGTGCGGTTAGGTCTGTAATAATCGCGTTGTATAAGCCTTATTATCCACTGACGTAACCTTTAGCGATAACTAGCGATGAAAAACTTCTCGTAATCTTCATAAAAAGGGGTCATATAATCTAATTTATCACGATCTTGATTACGGTTATCAAATTTTAAAGACAGTGCAGTTATAATCAAGTCCCCGATAACGATATGTTTTTTTATGACTGAATATTAAAGATAACGTTTAAACTGTCACAAATTTAATTTTTTGGTAAAAGTGTAACGGTCATTCATCCCACAGTCAGCGTGTTGTTTTATGTTACTTTTATTTGATTTCCTTAATTAAATGCTATCGTAGTTTCATCTACTTATAATAGTTACATTGATAGATAATAATTTCATAGCTAGTTTACGATAAAGTTTATTTAAACCAGTAGACACCGATCATTAGATTAACGCACACCTATACCAACATGAAACATGTTATGCAAGGGTGGTGCAGTGAGTTATAGTGCGTACGGTCGCCTTGGCGCGGTCGTTATCCCCAGCGACCGCGATTCAGTCGTGTCTTATCGCATTTGTACCTACTGGGTAGACCAAGAGCCTAATAACATTCGAAATACAGTTCTGTTTTTTTTAAATGTCTTTGAAGTTAAATAGCATTGATTTTTCTTTTGACTGGAAAAGATGTATAGCTTCTTTAGATGTCTATGATACTATTTACCTCGTTATTCAAGAATTAATATCAATATCATTGAAGGTTATCGCTATGATGCAAACATTAAAGCAGCAGCTTGAAACCTAACATAATTTACCTCAAATTTAAAAATATACTAGATGAACACACAGACAGACACAGATTGTAGAGATGCGTAGCGGCATCGACACTAGATCTTGTATTAAGAGAAATGTTAATAACAATACTTTCAAAGTAAATTGGTAATTTAAAGGAAATTACGTATTTATATAAATTACCACCACCAACACTCTCCTGAAGGTAATTGCTAGCAAATCTGATGGCCCTATCCTTGCACATTGGGTGGCAATCCACGTAACACATGTGCAAGGATAGGATAGGAATTACATGTAATATATGTATATTATAATTACTAACATAGCTATTAAGTCATACTAACAACTTATATGGATATCATATGTGTCCGAAATAAACAATTTCATTTCATTCATTTCATAAATTGCTTACGAGATTTGTTTTTTCTATACTAAACATGACAAGGAACAATTCAAAACAGCATTATTATAGTACAAACAACGGCAGGTCAACCTACCAAAAAAGTTAAAGGTCATTGAACAGAATTATAACTTTAAGTCCAACGTTTAGAGATCAATATCAAATGACAAACTTTGACGTTTTGTGGTAGTTTGACGTGCCGTTGTCTGTACAAATCATTTTATGAATTAGCTTATTAGAAAATAGAAATTGAAATGTTGCATCGCCATCTCTGAGGTCCTGGGTTCGATTCCCGGTCGGGTCGATGTAAAAAACGAACTTTTCTATATTATCTCGGGTCTAAGTGTTGTGGTACCGTCGTTGTTTCTGATTTCTACAACACAAGTGCTTAAGCTACTTACCTTAGGATCAGAACAATGTCAGAAGAGAGAGCAAGAAGATTTATCAAACTACTTAAAGAGTTTCTTATCGACAAACATTATTATACAATAAATGAATATTTAGAAGAAAATATTACTTAATTTACTAAATAAATATAATATATAAATAGATTTTATAAATTTATTTGCATCAAAATTAAAATAGATTATAAATAAATAGATTACATAATAAATATCTACATAAAATAATACTATTGCACGACAAAATATCTGCCTTTCTCTCTTCCATGTTGCTGTGCCTATCAAGATGCATATGAATATTAGAGTTATATACTTACCTATGTTATGTATTTAGCATCTAAGTCAAGTGCAATGCAATAAATAAATAATAATAAAAAGAAAACATAATTGAAATATAGGAGTAAATCATATTGAAATATAATTTTGCCTAATTTACTGAAAAGCTTGTAAACGAAAAATCGGAGAGAATAGGCAAGAAGTTTAAATTGCTTGTAATTATTCGATTACAGGACATCCACTAGATCACGTTATGTTAGAGTTGATATTATGTGTAGAACATGTGTAGATATATAATGTTCGCCTTGGCTCGGCCGTTATCCCCAGCGACCGCGATTCGTGTCGTGGCCTATCATATTCATACATGCTTTATAGGCCTAGATACGAAGTGCACTTATTAATTAGAGAAACAAATAAATAAGGTCCTAATGTGTAGGTAACTCGCTTCTAATACTACAACTTTCTCTATGGCACCAACATTAAAATCTTTTAAAAAAAGACTTGAGCTATGTATGTATGAAAAAGTTTAAAAAAACCGGCCAAGTGCGAGTCGGACTCGCGTACGGCGGATTCCGTACCATTACGTATAATATTCTGTCAATATTTCAAGCGTCTACCTGTTGCCGTAATGAATATCCAAAAAATACGTTTGCTGTATGGGAGCCCCACCTAAATATTTATTTTATTTTGTTTTTAGTGTTTATTGTTATAGCGGCAACAGAAAATATACATCAGCTGTAAAAAAATTAACTGTCTAGCTATCACGGTTAATGAGATAAAGCTAGCCCCCTAGCATAACCACCAAAACACGATATGATATGATATAGCGATTTATCGACACAAACGGTCAATTCTTTACAAAATCTAAAAGATATGTTACGCGTCGTTGCGTCGTTGAAGATAAGACGCCATGTTGAATTTTTATAATCGCTCTTTCGATAGAAAAAATCAACATGGCGGGTATATCTATCATATTTGTAAAAAAATACCGTTTGTTGCGATAAATCGCTATATCATATCGTGTTTTGGTGGTCATGCTACGGGAGCAGGTGTCAGACAGACGGACAGTAGAGTATTAGTAATACGGTCCCGTTTTTACCCTTTGGCTACTGCTTAAATACAACTTTTAGGATTCCGTACCCTAAAAGTTGTTGTATTTGAGCAGTAAAATCATCAAATAGAAGGAAGTTAACTAATAAATTAGGGCCTTATTTAAACGTGAGTCACACAACTTTTTTGACAGTGTCATTTTCGTCTTTCTATACATAAATAATTAGTTATCATATAGCTAGAGTTCTATTAGTGACGAAAGTCTATGGATTTAAGTATAGTTAAGACTAATGAAGGTAAGTTTTAACAATTTTTTTTTTTATAACTTAGTTTGGATTAGATGCAGACAACTCAACCTACCACATAACGTCAAAGTTTGTCAATTAAAATTGATCTCTACGTGTCGGATTTAAAGTTGAAAATCAATTCAATGACCTTCAACTTGTCAGGTAGGTTGACCTGCCGTTGTCTGTACTATATATACTACTACTAAGTAACTAAGTAATTATGTGATGCGCCTTTAATTTAAAAGTACCTAGTCTAAACCGAATTTCGAGTAGATCTCACATCCCAGTAACATAAACAAAAAAAAAACAAAAGTGCAAGTTGCAATCACGTGGAGAGGGAACAGCACTATTTTTTAGATTTTCCAGTAAGCTGGCTAGCTACTTACTTTTAGAGATAACAAATGTTGAAAGATGTTTTATGTAATATTAAATTCAAAACATATGATGTTTTATGTGCTTTAAAAAGGGTAGGGCTGACGTCAACTTATCAACGTGAAGATAATAAAATAAGATCGAGTGAAACAACTGTCACAAGTTTGATGTATTGATCAAGATTAATTTCAGCACGACTATTAGTCAATTTAAATAATAATTAAGTTCGTTACTAATTGGCTTCAGATAATATCAACCAACGCAAAACGATTTCTCTATAGAATATTTTAACGAAAGATGTTGTTTAAGATGTAAAATATGATCTTTTAAAATCGGGCCACATTTGGCAAAGATATTAGGTAAGATAGATACTAAAATCAGTTGGCGTGGTACGGAGTTCATGCAATGTTTGATGATTTTCTTATAGATCCCATCATCAGAATTTAACCAAATTTATATGGGACCATTCTGAAAGTATTACCTTTCAAACAAAAAAAAAATTATTGAAATCGGTCAACGCAGTAACGAATGATCGCTGAACATACATAAAAAAAGATTCCGACGAATTGAGAACCTCCTCCTTTTTTGAAGTCGGTTAAAAATAAACAAATTCTTCCAACAACCATACCGATAAAATTGTCTCGGGTCTGGGTGGTGTGCTTCGGCTACTTAGGAACAGAGCAATGTATGTGATATTGTCCAATATTTATTTATTTATTACTCTAATATTGCCCTTGAGGTCTTTAGTTTATTCATAAAGGACTTTCTGCGCAACTTTCCTATAATTATTTTTTCATAAGAACCTTCTGACAGTAATTGACACAACAAAGAAGAAGCGAAATTTTTCTATCATAACCTATATCGTAGTGAATGTTTGATCGGTGGCAGTGACCAAACACAATGCGACACCTATAGGGATAAATGTGAAGTGTGGTTCCCTATAAAGAGCAGCATTACGAACCATCTTTCTTCGAAACTAGTCAGTGATTTTTCTCTTGCATTTAGTATGAAATGACAAGTTCTGTCAACTCTCGCCAATACAAAAACAGATTAAAAATGGCTGAAAATTTTGTCGAACAAATCATATGACATTTATACTCTATAGGGTATGTGCTCTATGTCGATTGGTCATAGAATGTGACGCATATTTATTTATTTATATTGACGTATATTATATGGACTACAGCTCCAAGATCTCACACACAAATGTTATTTGTACTAAATTACGAGTATGTGTTGTTAAGAATGCAAGTAAATAACCAAGTCGATTCGAACATATCTTACGAGTTCGATTTTATTTCTATCGTGCCAATAAATTCCATATGGTAATTGTAAAATATAAATTCAGTTTGACTTTATTGAGCTGATTAAGTTTGAAATAAAATGCAGCTGTAAAGCCAGTCTAGGAGGACAGGTTCGTAAGAAATGACATTAAGTAGATTTGTAAATGATATAGATTTATTCGGAACAAAACATAATTAAACAAACATCAGAATTTGGAACTTGGAAACCACTGCTGGACCTCCTGCATAGTACCTACGCCACAACGAGTCGCTCTGGAACGTTTGCATCCCGCTATTTTGAATAGGTCGTCAGTCCACCAGGTGATGTAGACAATTCAAACAATAAAAAAACAAAAAACAACATTAAAAAAGTATGAAAAAAAAAACAGGGTTTTGCCTAAAAGCCTAAGCTCAGCATAGTTTTATAGGTTATGTTTACTTTTTAATAAACATAAAACAAAACCTACTCTAAACAGTGTTGTTTTTAATTCTAACTCCTTATTACAGAAACATAACAAGGTCGATGTAGTTCGATTTTAATAGCATTTGATATTTCGGCGTAGGCTACTAATGTACAGGTAGTCGCATAAGTCAAAGCTGTCATAGCGTTTTAGACTTTAGTGCTTCCACAAATTCTCTGTTTATAAAACTGATGTTTTTATTCAAAGATTACAGTATCCGAGGTCAGATACGTCAAGTCAGTCTATTGTAAATTGACATTATCTCTACCATATTATCACGGCTAAAGTGCATTGAATGTCTTTAATAAATGCAGACAATTTTATACGTCATGGAGCCTAAGACTACTATTACTGCGAAACTATTAATTATTAATCATTATTATTATTATTATGTGACTGATATTATTTAAATTTTGAACGCTAAATGCAAAATTACTTTTAGAATGGAATTTCCGATAGAATGTTAATTAGTTTTGGTGTTCAGATTAATACTTTTCGAAAACGACAGCAAAATAACCTTTGGCAAATTACTTTGTCATCGGCACAGTTGATATTGCTTACAGATTTATTACTCTATTAACTCTTAATTAGGGCTAGGTGGCCATTATTTGCATACTACGTTGTGTGAATGAAATGTCTGCGAAAACTATCATGATACTGTGTGCAGTGATTTTGTAATCGAGTTTAAAAAAAAACAACTAAAATGAGTTAATTCATGTCGGGCAGGTCCAAGAATGATGATAATGATTCACTCTGTTTTTTTTTTAATATTTTTGTTTGCGGTTTAGTGTGATTTATATAATAAATTGCGGGTTTTCACTGGTAACCTATCTTACTTTCTGTTCGAAAACGGTTCAACGAAGTTTTGATTACCAGGTAGTTTTTTTTACATAATATGTAAGTAATAAATTTATTTTACCGATGTTTCATTTTCCAGAAAAACAGATACCCGATTATCAGAACCATTTTTTTTCGATTCACCATTGTTTTACTTACAATAATTTTTATTTCTAATTGATTAGTAAATACTGCGTATATAATAAGACTAAATTGGGTAGGTTAGGTTAGAACAGTGACCACACACAGCGCGAAGGCGAGCGAACAGAGCGAGCGCAGCGAGCGTAGTGAGCGTGCCGCGGCAGCGGCCGCCGAGCGCTTAAAAACTAAGGAGAAGGATGAAAGATTAATAAATATTATAATAATGGCAGCATTTTTCGAGAAACTAAATCACATAACATTAATAGCTTTGGCAAATGTTGCGTAAGATTTCAAAACATAGAATTAAAAAAAAATAACAATCGAAAATCGGAATATCAGTAATATGTCAATTGTGTTTTCGGTATAGTAAAAAAAATATGGTAAATGAAAAAAGGACAAAACGTTTTCGGAGAAATAAAATTCGTACTAAAGCAATTCGTATTTAAAATAGGTAACCGTTTTAACTGTATGAAATGTAAAATAAGACCAACTGCTATAAATCTAAAAAAGAGAATGATCAGATTGGACGTAAAAAAATTATGCGGTCGCGGTAAACAAACAAAAAAAAGTGCGTCGAATCGAGTACGTCCTTGTGAGATTTTTTTATCAGTTGTATAATAGTTCAATTCAATTCAATTCAATATATTTATTGCATTCTATAATGTTACACAGGTGGTATAGTTAGATACATAAAATAGATCATTATAGACCCTGTAGGGCACAACAATAAGATAGGTATTGTGGGCAGAGAGGATGACGCCATGCATAATTAGATCAATTTGTTTATTTTAAGAAGTTGTAAAGAATTAAAATAATTAAGAAATCATATTATGTTAATTATTGAATAATTTATTGAATAACATAATCAAATAAATAGTATTTTTAGGCATTTAAATATTTATTTATCTTTGGATTTCATTTATTGTTTTATATTGTTGTCAATTAAGTATTCGTTTATTGTGTAATAACATTTTTTTATTAACATTAATTTTAATTGTTTTATAAATTTTAAATCATTTACTTCATAGTTTTGCAGCCGCAAAAAATATTTGCCCGAGCAACCAAACATTTTATAAATAAATAAATAAAACAGAAATATATCTCAAAGAAGAAACGTTACATTCAGCAGCAGAAGAGTAAAAATTTACATAAATTTAACTTGTCCCGTTATAAAGATTTATCGTTTGGTCTCGTTGACAATAATTGAGAACACTTCACTCTTTGTTATTTAAAACTTGTCATGTGTATTTTCATAAATGAGGAGACAAACATTTGCGAAAAAATGTTAAGACTCCCGCTGACAACACCTTCCAGTGACAAACGGATGTGACGCACCACGCATCATAGTCATTATTTACATATCCGCAAAATAAAAAATTGCATTTAATTACTTTAAAAATAAACTATCAAACTTTGCGAAATTGTACGTAAAGATGTTTAGTCACAAATTCACAATCCAAACAATGAAAATTATTCTTAAGTGGGTTGATTTGTTAATTTTGCGATTGTTCATGTATCTGCGGTTTTAGTACAATAAACCACAAGAGAACAGTCATTAATTGTGATTTGCTACCATACAATGAAGTTACGTACTGAATATTAGGCCATCAAACAGTTAATTTCCAAATAACCTTATAAATACTTTGTGATACAAATCTGTTCCTAGCTCAATAAATACAGATTTCAACGCTACTCTAGTTACGGATTCGACGATTCGGGCTATACAACAAGATTATGAATTTTCGGGTAGAACATATTTTAATGTGTTACTATTCGCTGCTATTTTACACTAAAACAGTTGCAGTTATAATATATATAATAGTTATTGACTTGTTTTTTTGACAAACATTATTTTATGTATACCTGCTTAGTGATTAACTTATTTTTGAAAATAACACGCATACGATAATCGCAAAAGCGCTCCAAAGTATTTAGCTTTACTTATGTAGCATTATGGTTCATTACCTACGCATTATAGTTAAAAAAACGACCATTCGTTTGACCTATAAATGTACCTTTGTATAAAAACAAGTATTTTTATAATTATATCATACGGATAAGGACATTATTAATTCAACATTATATCACCTTGCGTCGATGTCGGTCATAGTATTCTATCATCGTGATATTCTTGATTCACAGTAAAGGCAGTTATTAAGTGTCGCATAAATGTTAAACATCCACTTGTAGTATCATAAAGTTTACGGTGCGATTGCATAAATATTGTCATTCATTATACTATTATAATAATATTTGGGTCGCGTTTATTGGAATGTGTCGTTATAATAACTAGTAGTTTTCTAGCGCATGTTGTTTCATTGCAGCATAACTATCCCATATAATTTATTGATTTAATATAATTACATTTCTTAATTACTTACAACCATTCATCACACTACGCTTACACGGTCTTAACAGTACCCAGCCTGACAACAAATTATGTGAGTAAGTAAAATACCTTCCGTTATATTCCGGATTTTTAAGGATTTAATTTTTGTCGTCAACGTTAATATTAATTTATTTTTTAACATAGAAAACATACACTTTTCTGACTCTGCGACTATGTGCCAAAAGCGTAGACAATTATAGGGTTTCAATCTCGCACATCTGACGATATCATATACTTCTCACGAAGACTTTCAAAAAAGAAAATCCAATTACGAAAATAGGAAAAAATTAAATACATATTATATAAAAAAGCATTAACAAAAAAATTACATAAGTGCCTATTAGATGGGACCACTGCACACCTGCCAATATGTGTTGCCGTTTGAGTTATGTAAATGACAGTGTCAAAGTTACGTAATATATAGAATCTGTTGATAACGCCCCTGAAATTGATAGTATTTATTATTAATAGTCAACAAATTCTCTTTATATGCAAGATGCTAGATGCAGGATCATGTGCGGCTGCACTAACAGCATTCGCCATTAATATTTATGACTTTCACACTATCAGGTAGTGTCGTAGAGTTGTTTATTAATTTTCACTTTATCGACATAATTGTTACTGGGTCCAAGATAAGCGCACAAGGCTGTTGTTAGCAACTTTGCAAAACAGATAAAGAGGGCGCTGGGGTGACTCGGTTAGCGATGTAAACATACCTTACTTGAGAACCGACTACCTATATTTTTGCATTTGAAAGTCAGACAGCCAGGCAACTTGGCTATATATTTTAAATCTATAAAATTTATACATAGTTTCTATTCGACTTTAAAGTTGTAGTTAATACATTATCTTATCATCAGCTAAAAAACTGATCAGTAGTGATAAATCAACAAATCTTCTGAACTTCGTATAACAAAAATACACTAGGTATCCCACTGCTGGGCAAAGGTCTTACCCAGACTCTTCCATCGATCTCTATCTATCACCAATGGCTCCCAATTAATAGGTAGCTCTTAAGGTAAAATAACTAAAAACACCATGGCTCAAAAAATTATAGACTTTAAAAATTATACCTCGAAATTTTGCTGCTAGCTCAAATTAGCGAGTCGGGACATCACTATCTATCTCTTAGTGCAGGGTTATCAAATGTGGCAAATGGTCGGTTTATACTCGTATCTCGGACTGATAATGCAATCGGAGTTTGTTTTGCTACGTCTAGAAATGTACCTAAATAGCATTCCGACGATAAACCGACGGTATCTCTGTGCAAGACCAAGTTGTTTACAATATTTTTTTATGTCGATCAGCGATAGCGTATGCCGGTAACGCGGTTAAATATAAGTTATTTGTGATTGTACTAATCCATACTAATATTATTAATGCAAAAGTAACTGTCTGTCTTTTTCACGCCTAAGCCGCAATTTTGATGATTTATTTTAAAGATATATACCTACTACTACTACTTTTTTTTTAAATCCACTTCATAAGGGTCTAAAATAGGGGTGACATACCGTACCCCACGCGGAAAAAGCCGCGAGCACAACTAGTACATATTATTATAAATGTGAAAGTGAGTATGAATTAGCTAAAGTTTGGCACAACTATAGACATTGATCCTAGTACATATGACTTTTATTTAACCCGTTTTAGTGTTCCCATGGGATGATTATTTATACCTCTTTGTATTAATTCTGAAGTCTACGCAGACAAGGTCGCGGGCTGATGCTTGTATAGAATACGAGTAAACATGTCCATCTGTGTTGTGTAACTTAGACCTCAGGTTGTTAACAGTTTATGCCATAAGATGCATAGGGCACATAGCACGTAGAACTGACGGCTAGAATGGAGGCCACGTACCGGCAAGCGCAGCGTAGGATGTCCACCGACAAGGTGGATAGATGACCTGGTAAATGTCGCAGGAAGACGCTGGATGCAGGCCGCTTGCAACCGGCCAATCTGGAAGTCAATGGTCCCCCATTGACTTCCAGATTGGCCGGTTTTGGCCTCCCGGCCTAAATGTTCAGCAGTGGACGTCCTATGGCTGAAATGATGATGAATGCCATAGAAAATATTTAAATAAATTAATACGGCATTAGAAGAGATGCGTTATTTTACAGACATAAAAAAATATACTTATATTCCACTTTGTACGCATCACACTTCGCAGACTCGACCCTATTTTTATCATCCGCATTTACGTACTTATCCAATCGTCACAGTGGATGGGTCGGTTTAGATTAGCAATTTGAGGAGGCCAGCCAACCGTAAATAGGCTGGTAATCAACTAAGGCTGGATTGATTCGGCTTTGTCGGTCGCAAACTTTATCGACTTCGGAAAATCGCAGCGATTATAGCGTTCGGACGAAATAATGTTTCGGATCGGAGATCGTCGTCGCCGATTGACGTTGAAAATTATTGCTGGTATGATAAAAACGCTTAGTTTTTTGTTTCGGGTTATATTACAGCTGTTAAAACTCCTTTAAGCCTTTTTTAGTATCACAAAATAAAACGGCACTAAACAGTTACAAAATCAGTTTAAACTCTTGACATTTCGCCAAAAAATCACTATACATTACTTACTACTACTAAGTTGTAGATCGATATATAATAATATAATGCCGACTTATTCATAATGCAAACATGTGTGTAGGTACCTATTCATTATAATAATTATTCAGTCTGTAAATAGAAGCTATTTATCTTGATAGATTCATTTACGTTATAAAGCAGGTTTTACGACAATTATTAGTAATGTTATTATAGTCTGTGCTGTGGCCATTGTGATGGCGTATTGTGGGCTTCTAATATGCATGAGAATCGAATTCAACTGCATTTAGGTTTGTGTTAAAACCCTTTAATTTACACTCTTGAATGATTTTAGAGTAAAGCTTTTATCACCTGAAAATACCCATAAAAGACCTAATAAATTCTAATGTATATTGTTACTCTTTGCGTTGAATCATATCGAAACTTTTTTGACACTTGCTAACCCTGTGCAGTGAATCTGTTGTTTAATAATACTACCTACTAAAATACACTTCAAATAATATTTTTGTTAAATCTCATCTAACGATTTTGATATAATTGAAGCCCTCATAATATCGAAGCTTTATATCGGTACCAATCTGAACAGGTAGGTATACCCTAAAACCTAATTCGGCCATTTGCATTCAATTGACTGCCATGCCTAAAATTAACGCGGTGACCTGAATTTTGTTAGGTATTTTAGCAGCAAAATAAAAACAAAACAGAGTTGAGTTACCTGTAGGTATTCTTAGTTTTCCTCGTTGCACAACATTGAAGCGTCAGCGAGTGATCACAAGTCACCAATATACATATAGATAATAAGATTATATTGTCTTCCATGTAATTATACAAAAATGCGTAGGAATCATATCTCAGACGTCTAGTTATACGACCGTATGTGATCACATATGTGTGTGTATGGTGTTGGTGCATGAAATAATATTTATAGCGATGCAGACAAAATATATTCCACACACATAATGAAGTCATGGTGTTGTTGACTCAGCTGTTTGCGCACGTGGGTAGCCCACGTCGCACGTCGCTCTATCAGCCACACCATGTTTTATCAACAATCTTCAATCACTGAGGTACCGTGGAACATCCTTATCGTTTATATTTTCAATACACTAAATTCATATGCCTTCGAAACTAATTTGTCACACTGCTTTAAAAAAAAAGTTTGACGCGTCTTGCCAGGATTATTTTGAAACGTAAGCCGGCTAGGCCCATAGAAAAACTGGAGCTTGTTGAACTGCGTGTACCTTGGACTGTAATGTCCTTAGAATTTTAATACGAGAATAAAAAGAACTATCAAATTCTGACGCATGTCATGTTGAGCGATTTAGGTATAATGTGGGGTATAGCTATTTTGAAAATCTGAATGTGGTCATCGACTTTTGATGCTGACCGTACCAGACTGTGAATTTAGCCAATACAGGTGTCCCGTTTCTTAAGGACAACCTTGCAAGTTTGCATGAAAATTTATCGAGTCTCCATACAAGATGAATTTGTATAGAAAAACTGCAAATTATATGCATATTTTTAAAAGTCATAGAACAAAAGTTGTTCATGTTTACAATGATGTCTATAGTATGTAGTTACAAAGCTATCCTTAACTTTAGGAACAACCTGTATAACATATGGTTTAGAGTTACGAATTTTGATTTAAAAAACCAGTGGTTTCGGGTTTCCAGCATTTTTCGGGACCCCAAAGTAATTCAAATTAACTCTAATTTAATAATAGTACTTGATCGCGTGATCTGAACGCTGGTTTCAGAATAGACTTTTAGCGTGAGTACAGTAATTAAATTAGCATATTGCTAATTCGTTGATTTTGTTTCGTCATTATACAATTGTTACGAAATATCCATTTATATACAAATATACTACTAACTAAAGCTTACATGGATTTGAATGATAATAGTTTGTATTCAACTGTACAATGTTTGTGTACGTACATTAAAGAGCACATACTCTTTACGGTTAGAGATGTGCATTTCCCAAGAACATTCCCCGTACTGGGAATATTCCCTGCACAGGGAATGGCGCATCTCTATCTATGGTATTACATATCTTGTTGTATGGCATTTTTGTGTCGTATAACAATAAAACAAACTAGCTTTCTTACACTAACTCATAGGTTTGCAGTCATGTTTGATGTTAGCAATGATTTGTACAGGTAACGTTCGTAACGTCCCGCTCCCGCAGAAGATGTATTTTGAACATTATTATTAGCCTTAAAGGGGTTCAGTTTAAAAGAAAATCTAACCCGTTGTACAGACAAGGGCAGGTCAATCTACCTAAAAAGTTAAAGGTCATTGAACCGACTTTCAACTTTCAAGTCCAAGAGATCAATATCAATTGAGAAAATTTTACTTTTTGTGGAAGGTTGACGTGCTGTTATCTGTACTTACGTTCTATCTTTCTTTGTTGTTAATTTCTTTACCATAACATTTATCATCACTTTCATCATTCGCCTGCCCTGTTCCCAGGTCATCTGGGGTCGGCGCAGTATGTCTTTCTCTTCCATGCAATCCGGTCACTCGTAATGACGAGTGACCGGCTCAATGGAGTCATTCACTCCCTTCTCAGTCGTATCGCTCCTCACACAATCCATTCATTTCTTCTTAGGTCGTCATCACTTTATAGGGTCATTTTCTAACAGCCTATTTAATTAAATTTAGTCTAATTTAGTTTAGTACAAGATATAAATAGAAAAAAGAACACATGAATAGTTAACAGTTCGAACGGTTTATTTTTAAATATCGCGTGCTCTCTATTAGTGTTGGTGTGTTCTAATAATAGGCACTGTTTGGCTTTAAATATAATAAACTAGTAATTTAATAATACCTGTTATTTGATGCACACAAACGTCTAAACTGTAAATCAATTATGTATCTTTATAGTTATCAACTATTCTCGTTCGGCATTCTTGCAATAAATGTTTATTTCATTGGTCAATTTATAAATTCACGAAGATATATGTCGTATTTACCCTATAGATTTATTTGACTCGTTAAAAGCGAGCCAATCGAATGCAATGGACGCGTTTATTTATTTATGTATGAGCACAGCTACTTAATTCACTCGATGGACATTTCTGAAAAAGGCATGACGTTGATACGCAATCAGCGTGCTTCAACCTAATACAAGATGTGTATAAAATACTAAAACGGGCGGTATATACCTATTTTCTTAAGATACTACGTTTCAAGACGTCTGTGCTCAACGAACCGACACAAAATTAAACACCTAATTCTCCTTATAAAACTATCGAGCGTAAAACATGTTGAGGCGCATTATCTACGGGCCCTAATGACGCTCGTTGAATGGCTCCTAACTGACATAACAATACTGCTAACGATAAAACGAAGTTAGGATAAGTAGTTTTCCATGTACCAGAGCCAACCGTCTCGTCTCTGACTGTATACAACCCGAAACATCGCTACTATACGAATTCTTTTAGCAACTTTTTTCCGCCTTAAACGACTTGTCCGAAAGGTCCATGCAATCAATTACTAGCGACAAATTTACGACATCTCGTTCATCGGAAACGACGTCGAATTGTGAGACAACACTTTAATAAAAATGTCATCGTTCTGACTCGGTATCTGACGGCGAACTCATCAAAATCGCATCAAACCGCCCGCACACCCACTCGATTCTTATTCCAGCATTTTTAACACCCATTTAAGTCTGAATTTTACTTTATTCCTGTGACGAGACGCCCGCTCCTTTAGCACCTCGTACTCGAAGAGACAGCGCAATAAAATTATAACGACGATTGCATAGTTCACCTTGAACATGAGGACCTCGAAAATGTTCGTGTAATTTTACACTTGCGAGTTGTCGCGTCTCGCGTATTGTCAGATTAAACTCGTCAACTTTTCATAATATCAGGCGAAGGTGGCATGCGGCAGACGCGAACCCATTCGAGGAATTTTCGAGACGTGCGACTAATTCACGCGAACAAATATCTTCAGAGACATTCGATTTTTCCTAAACCTTCACAACACGCGTGTGCGCGAATTTTATGAATAACTTGTCAATAACGTCTTCCAGGTACACGGCTACAATCCAAGCTATGCTGTTCCGATATACGCTGAACTTTCTTTGTACAGGCGGCCCCTTTAGTAGAAGTCAGGATAAAATGGTAACGTATAACTTGACTTGTAGTCTTGTGAACGCCAAATATTTTCAATACCGTATGATGTGCCCGTGTGAGGTATTCCTCTTTTCGAGATTAACAATTTGTTCGCTTCATGAATTCCCTTCCCTGGTCGTATCGACATTCACGGAGTTGCGAGCGTAATAAATGCTTAAGATTTACATAAACCGTCGGGTCCTTTGACAGTCGAATACTGATGAGTAGACGAGCTGCACTGGGAGTAATAGCCGTGATGATATAAACCCATAATTTCCTTTGAAAAGTTGTAATTCGTAGTGTATAGAAACCCAACTAAATGAAACAGGTTCGTTACACTTTTGTATGCGACGAGATTCTTTCCGCAAGTTATTTCTCGACTTTCCATTGAAAAATCTATTGTGAAATTGCTGAAAAGAAAGATGTTATGATAAGATTGTACCGAAGCCGTTCAATTGCATTACTGCAGAATGCATTTCAGATATAAAGAGCGCTGTATTAACGTGGAGCTCTCAGACAATGGCAAACACGGCGGAACGCAGGATAAATGTATTGAGCACCGCAAATACCATCCACTTGCAGACATACGAGTATTGTTTGAGATGGCCCTGATGAAAAATTGCCATTCCGAGCCCGTCACCACTCGAGGACTCATACGTTTCAACTTCCAAACACGTCCAAATAGCTTGGATTCGACGACGTCAGTTGAAAAATCGGTACTTTTAAAAATTCAATTATGTATTTAATTCGTATCAGATCCGTAGTATCGGGTATCTTGTTGAGGCTAATTGGATTTGCGGCGAGGTTACTACATTTCACTCGGTCTTCCAGCGATTCTGGGTCCGACGTTTCGCTTCGTATTTAATTTTTATCTGCGCTATACTTAGTTGTGGCTAGTGCCGACGACGGCGAAATATAATAGGAAAAGTTTCATTTTGCTAATTAAAAATAAACCACCCCAGGGAACAATCCAGATTTATAGTCGTTATTCAACCTACAGACCGGCATGGCTCTTATTTTAAGTTAAAACGCACGTTTGCAAACATTTTACTCCGCGGATAGATACTCTTACAAAGAACAATGGGGATACAAACGTTGACAATGTAACGTGAATAACTTTCAGCTGTTTATTAAGGGAAAACACAAACAAAAGACTCGAGGCGTATCTGCCTTCGATTTTGACGTCGAGAAAAGCCCTTTGCGAATGAACAAAACATTTTCCCAACATTCCGCTTTTATTTAATTATATGTTTTGACAACATTTTACAATTAATTTAATTATCAAATAACTTTAAAACACGCATCTTACAGTTAAGATTGTTATCATGTCTGATGAATTAGATTTTCGGTGCTAACACTGCAGGTGATTGTTTAATTATGTTTTGTTTTAATCACTTCCGTTCCCGGGCGGGGCGCAGTAAAAGCGCAGTGGTAGGGTGCCGCCCCGTGCACTCTTTAATTATCGCGTCACCTCCATTTCGGAAAGTTTTAATGTGTGTACGTTCGTTCTGCGGCACGTCGAGAGGCGGTGCTTCAAACGCACTTCATTCCTCTCGGCACCTCGTTCAACCGAACACTCCTCGCATTTGTTTTGACGAAACAAGAGAACTGCGATTAAATTTGCTTAGTGACGAAACGTAACTTAACTCATCATACTCTACTTCAATATGTGCTCCAGACGCTTCGATTTAACTTTAAAGATTCTCCAAAGTGCGCCCGCGGAAGCGGCGGCGAGGCTGTAACGACGGCTACATTTCGACATCATTGAGACCGAGTTTACTGGCTGCCAAGTTTCCCCGCACTATGTAAATTCAGACGTAATTAGAGGAAGCTACTACCGTCTACTCCAGTTAAATAGCCCAGACTGCTCGTGTTAACTGACTCCAGACCAAACCGAATCGCTTTCAGCTATACTCATACGACTGCGGCTGCTGTATTCAGCGCGTAATGGTCCTACCTAAGGTCGTCAGAAAGTTTATGTGTCGGTTTACTGCCTCGCCCAGTCATCGTAGACAACTGTAAAAGGCGACGATTGCGAGACAAAGCGTGATCGGATTGAGTAAATAAATAGTCTGCGTCGGAGTGCTCATCAATCTTGCAGTACAAAAGTAAATTGTGCAAGTTGCAGCTCCGCTGGCGGGTCGTCGCCCGCGACCTGCAACCTCACTAAGCTTTCGTGAGCGCGACACTTAATAATTTAATTGTCACTCATTAGTCGCAAGGCGACGACGGTTCTGTCGTATTAATTAACTACCTAATTCATATACATTTTATTAACTGAGAGGTTTTGTCTTTCATTTTTCAAAGCCGGACGGCTCGCGATTTGGCACTATCAATCATAAATAATGTACGAACGGCTAATGTCGGGCGAGCATCTGTTAGTGGGCAGAATCAATCATACGAACGGTGCAGACGGTTCCCGGCAGATATTTATCACTCCACAAACTGGCGACACGACTGATGATTGCAAATTACGAAACGGGAGACACGTTTAACACTTGAACCCTAATATTTACACGGTGTAACATAACCGGAATAGTCGTTTATGTTAGAGTTGGGAAGCAAGATATCGTTGCAGTGTTTGCTATGCCGGATGACCCGCCCCCGCGCCCTCGCCACCCGCTCGACTCTTGGCAAACTGCACTGCACTATACTGCAAATCATACTGAGTTTGTTTGCGTAGGTCAACGCTCTCGGCGAGTACGTTTTATGTGTTCCTGGTGTCACGACATCACTCTAATAATAGATAGGAATGCTTAACATCAATATATGCACATTGGCATGCACAAGTTGCTTATGCGTCCTGCATTCTGTTTCATAGGCAATCAACTTCTAGCAAATTCTCGTAATGAAACGGATTGTGTTTTGAACAATAGGAGTGGGTATTTCCAAACGAGGAACAAAGTAACCAGTTTGGATAGGGAATGTGTATAGGCGTGTTGGGCTTTGACAGTTGATAATATGTTTAATTAAGTCGTGGATCGAGCCTACGCTGCAGCCGTGACTCGTTAAACTTTCATTATTATTCGCTCTTACAAATTGCTCGTACGTGAACGAATTGTGCTCACAATCGATCTCTGCGGCGCTCGTGATCCTTTGTTTGACTTCGACTCCGAATTCAGCGTAATTGCCTTTCAGCCTTTCATTATTCAACTTTATGCAGTCATTTACTTGCGTTATTACGAAGGGAGAGTTGCTGCGGTAAGTGTCGTGGGTGGATGCATTAATCGTAATATGTAAATGTGGGGATATGAAATATTGAAATTGCGAGCGTGGTTTTACAATAACGTCTACTTGCGGAGAATGGGGACGGCCTTTTGTTTTCAATGTGAAAATTATGAAGACCTTTGGCTGGGTATGACTAATCATTGATTCAGTTAGCTTTCTCTGTTCAGACATAATTCAATATGGTAAACATAAATGTTTGGATTACTTATTAAAATCCACCATTCAATTGGTCATGGAATCCACAACCACGATTTAAGACGTTAGTTTGTACTGAACGCCCAACTTGGTAGCTGAACTCTATTTTTTCCAACCTTTTTAAAAATCATTTTCTGTTGTTACAGATTGAGGACGAGGGTAACCATGGCAACGACGATACGCGACTATTCATCCTTTCCACGCTGGCGGGGCAGCACAAGCCAAGGGTGTCTTGTGCGCTATGCAAGGAGACGCTGCACGTCTTCGACCGGTATCCACTGGTCGATGGCACCTTCTTCCTTAGCCCGAGGCAACACACCAGCAGTGCCGTCGAGGTAACCCATTCACTAATATTATAATCACTCACGTGTATACAATAAGAAACAAAAAAACCACAGGTCTGTGGTACGCATAATTTGATTTCGCGTGCTAGTGTGAAACGAACGCTCCGGACAGACAAAATATTAATAGGGTAAGCTATGATTTGGCGAAGTCGCTGTCGCGAACTGGCCCTTACCATGAACGATAAAAGTACATGAGCAGTGTTGTTTTTACGTCAAATAGAAAAAAAATAAACAAGGTTCATGTAATTACTGCTATAAGAGAGCATGGTCAATCCCACCTCTATAAGCATACATGATCCTGTTTTCCTTCCACCAGCACACTTTCGGAGTATGTATGCTCTTCCACGTGTAGTTTAACTGACTGCAAATTACCGTGACAACGAGTGTGAGTCAGATGTTCCATTAAAGTTCAACGCATAATCACTGTTCCTTTAAGTGTTTCGATAACCACCCCATAACATGTCTTCCAGATATCACTCTATTCAAATGACTGAGACAACAGATAGCTTACACTGTACTGTGTTAATAAGTGAGTCAGTACGGGACTGACTGTCTGGAATTGATAGAAATCGTTAGTAAGTTTAGCTACGAATAGAAATCGTTCTGCGGTGATTATAATAATTAATATTTCCGCCATCTGCGATTGAAGCTTTATTATGATTGTCAATATTATAAAGGCAACCTCATCATCTTGATGAACAATATTAAACACGAATTTGATTACGTTTACCGAACCCAAACCTGTATAAAAAACAGATCGTAATCTTCCAATATTCTTTATTGACTCATAACAAAGTCTACAAAACGACAAAGCGGAAGAAGCGGACGTCTAATTACAATTTACGTTCTAAAACAAACAATGGTAGAACATTAAATTGGATGTTGATTTTCGGTAGGTTTATTTATGCTAGAGATTGACATTTTGAGCAGAAGAATCACAACTTCTTTGTAACATAAATAAGATCCCGCAGTTTGTATAACGCCCCCTCGCAAGTTCGCAACGTAACTCATACGGCTGATCTAGGGATGGTGATAAATGACTGATTACCTGCCTAATAATTTTGCCCTTTTTTTCAAGTGCAAAATAGGTTTGAACTCTGAAACAAAAACAAGTTATAAATACCAAATAAAATTCAGACTATTCAAAATGAATTTTAGTACATCTATCCGGTATCTAGTGTTCAAAGCTCTGCTTAGGTAGAAGCTAGAATTGATGTTATTGTTGGAATAATTTATGCTTATTACATGTACTATACTTTTTAGGAATCGCGGTCCTTTTTAAGGCTTGCGTGGGGTTATTTATATAAACAACGATACATTAAGTGCCTAAAGTGTTAAACATGCTAGATCTAATCTTTGATTAAATCGTGCGATATATTTAGATAGAGTATCTATCATAGATACTCTTTATTGCACATCACGTAAAAGAAACAATGTAACAGGAAAAAGTACATTACGATTAGCACAAGTTAGGCGATCTTATCGCTGGAAGCGATATAGGCAGACACTATCCTCAGTAGTTATTATACATAAATACTAGCTGTTGCCCGCGACTTCGTCTGCGTGGTCTTTTAGGGGTATAAAAAATAGATGTTGGCTGATTCTCAGACCTACTCAATATGCTCACAAAATTTCATGAGAATCGGTCAAGCCGTTTCGGAGGAGTACGGGAACGAACATTGTGACACGAGAATTTTATATATAAGATTAATGCAGCAATGATGACAGATGTAATTAGGTTTTTTGGAAAAAGATGGATAGACGAAACAAACTGAACTCTGGGCTATGGATAAAGACTGCCAGGGGCCCTGCCTGCTCATTCGTACGTAGTTTTTAATAACAACCAAACTGTCACGTCATCAATTGAGGCGGTCGATTATTTTTGAAGTGTAATGTTATTTTTATTTGTCACGTTTTTTAAATTGCAGTCAAATGTAATATTAACATTTTATCTTTGTAAGTAACTAATAATTTCTATGATATAAGTATCACTTATAGATTTTTCAATAAAATAGCCTAAAAATCTATATTTTTTATAATTCATTGACACACGCGATTCGCGATTCTATACCGTACCATAACCAATAAGATATGAATCTTTCAAAGTTTGCCAAATGTTTGTAATCTACAAAATATAAAAGGAGTAGCAATCTTTGCTTGCCAATATTTTAGAAGATCGGCTCACCCCTATTCGGAACTTCTCGACTGGCAATGTTTGCCCAGCGAATTAGGATCTCGCTGGATACTCGCGTTTGTTTGACGTTAGAATTATCATGCACCTCCTGGGATTCCTTTATACGCTTTCCTTTTAAACTTTACATCCGAAAATCCTTTTAGAAATCACAAATACGGACGAAATACGACGTGGTAACGTTTTAACTCAAATTATGTTAATTTTTAGGGCTCCGTACCAAAAAAATAAACGAAAATTCTATTGCTGTTAAACAGTAATTTCGTCGGTCAATAATTTTCACAGACCTGTAATTAATATTGTTAGAACCAAAACATTACTTAGAAATTCACTAAAAATATTTTTTCCAAGAAACCTTTTGTGTTATCTTTAAAAATTAAGTAACTCGTCAAAGTAATCAGTGTAAGGCCATTTTTGTTAAGAGGTCTACAGAAAAATTGACTGAGCGAAACGGTCTGATTGATTGTCAAACTGGTCAAGTACGAGTTAGCTAAATAATTCAGAACTTGTTGAATACGTCGTAGTACGGACGAAACCTTTTAGTGCGCATGTCCGATTCGCACTTTACCGCTTTTTGAGGACTCGACCTGCGTTAAGTGTCCTTTTTAGCCACGGCAGAGCCGGTTGAAATGTGGCTTTTAATTTCACAGAAAGCATGTTCTTTGCTTAATCACTTCGTCTAAAATTACCTATTGGTGGTTAAATGTTATGTTGGTAATTAGCGTGAATTTGGTAATTAAATAACAAACAGCGAGTTTAGTAATTTGAATAACATCGGTTCACTATAACAATAGTTTCTACACATTCCAATTTGATCAGCACCTAATAAAATAAAAAACTAAGCTAAACGCTACTGTACTCATATTCATAAATTGAGGGTAGGAGACATTCCTCTGGTTCAATCAAGATTAAACGTTAAAAGAGCTAATTTATTAGAACCATTTCATGTGCATTGTGTAATTCTTATAAAATAAGCATGTTTTTATGTTACGTTAATTATTGTCAGTCAACTGAATAAAATGTCAAAAATTGCTCTAAAACCAGCAGGCTTACTCTTGAACGCAATGTCAATCTCAATTTAATTCTAATGCAATTCCGATCGTGCGACAATTTGGTACTCTTGAAGTCAATGTCGGCAGGATTGTATTGCCCTTGTACATTGCGGCGGGATTGTAAGTTCAGCATGAAGTTAGTTACATCTACCACTATTAAACAACGAATGAGTTCATTTCCTATTCTATTTTTATAAAGAAAAACTGTATAAATCCTATGTTTTGTCCAAAATTATTAATATTTGATATTAACTAACATAATACATAATTATTTTTGATATAAAACTCAATAAATTAATATATTTTAGACAGGAATGGCAGTGTATGGATTAATTCTATTGCCTAATGTGTCTTTAGAAAAAAATGCCAGTTTTATTTAAGTGATGTTTGTAAATGTTTTTTACTAAAGTACATAGGTATTTTAAGTGGTTTTTAAGTGCAAATAAGTTTGAAATGTGTCGGCAATCGGAGCACCGCGTGACGTGTGCAAACCGAGGAACAACGGCGAGCCTTGTCTACGGCCGGGCCCCCGGAATGTCTTTAGATGTTTTGATAATGACCAATACACGTAGGGTTCCCTGTATTTAATATGAGCCGCCTTGTACAGTTTGTTTATATTAATGTAATTACGTCCCATGTGTGAGCTCTGATATTACCTTTGTATTTAGCTTGTTTAGCGGTAACTTGATTTGAAGTTGTGGAATTGGGAGGACGTTTGTGTGTGATCTTACAGGAAGGACAGTTCGAGTTGAGCTAGAGTAAAGAGTGCGCGTACTAGATTAATAATTGATAAGTGTAGTCATTCGATTGTATAAACCAGTTAATTGAGTAAACTATTAAACAGTGACTTGAAGAACTACTTTATTGGACGTTCATTGATCTTCGCTAACAAATGTGAGATAAATCGGTTCCAAGACTAAAATTTTGGGTCACAACCCGTGATGACCCTCTAGCCCTTGCCTGTATTTTTATACTTACAATTCATAATCAAGGTAAATCTATTTGTTTATTCAGTACAATAGTGCATGTTTTTTTGATTGATTAAAACATTTCGCGGTAAAAATTACAGATTCTAAGAAACCTATTCATTCGCACCTATTGCAATGCGTACAAGAAAGCCTAGGCTAGCAAGTAAGCCGTTCTATGAAACAAAGACCTATTGAATATTTGTGAACATTCGCCGTTTCAAGTTACCTAGCAGGGCTTTGACCTTGACCTGTATCACTAAGTGGTACACACACAAAAACATTTGAGGTAACGAAATAAATTACCTTGTATTTTGTACTAATATTACTTAGGTATTTATTATCTAATTTTGGTTTTATTATTTTTGGTATTGGCATCAAAGGTTCTAGTTTTTGGTACAATTCTAGAAGAAGAGCATTAGTAAATCTATAGTTTGCCATAAACTCATTATCGCTCATAGCTAGAGCTTTATCGGCGTACCTGATAATTCACCGTAAATTACGCCTTTATTGTAAAAACTAAGCGAGACATTATAAGCACCTTATCACTTAATTTTATTAAACGCAATTTCAAAAAAGTTACACTTTGGTTATTGAGTCAATTGACAATAACAACACAATTCCAATGCAATAAGCAGCTGTCAAACCAGCGTCAAGAGTACCATTTCGCAATCCCGAGACGCGATCTCAATGTCCTTTAGTTCACTCAATTTCCGCGCGATTCTATTCCAACGTGGCGCTAGTTTCGGTTTCAAGAGTGCCGTTTGACGTTTTTTCGATTGAAATTGAAATCGGACATTGGAATTGTGAGTCAAGAGTAAGCCTGCAGTAACTGATGAGGTAGACGTATTCTTGAGTATTCCTACAATGTAGAGCGATAATATACGCAAATATACGGGCAGCAGATAGACAGGCCTGCCCTATAGAACGCCACAGCGAGCGGTTCTGGACCGTTTTCATCCAGCAACCTTGACTACCTACATCGTCATTTCATCTTGTACGCCACGGTGCGTCTTTCAGTTTTTGTTCACCACTCAAGAACCTTGCTTCATCAACAGTTGTTAGTTCTGCGATCGGAGAGGCCTTACCATTGCCACTTTAACTTTGCAATTAGAAAAGCGATGTTATTGACTTTGTTCTTTATCCTCGTTTCGGATCTTATCTCGCAAAGAAACGCCAAGTATAGCTCTGTCCATAGCACGTTGTGATTATATTCGAGATCTTTAATTCAATATTTTGATGCAGGTGAAAGTTGAAGGGCGCACGCAGTACTTGACGTGCGTTTGCATGGGCTGCCTAGAGCGGTGCGACCCAGAGCGCACGATCCGCTGCCGGTTCTGCGGCCAGAAGTGGGACGGCTCCTCGCTCGTGTTGGGCACCATGTACTCGTATGACATCTTTATGGCCACGCCTTGCTGCGCGGAGAGACTGAAGGTTTGTGACATCTGGTGTTTGTCTTCGATTGGAACATAATTGTTAAGTTATTGAATTTAGAATTATAAAAGACATCCCAAAAATAGACTTATCATTAATTGTAAAGTTGTCCGTTAACTCAATAATTTCTAACTACTCTTGCAGACTCCTAAACCAAGAGTTTAGCCTCAACTCCTATCTAGTGACTCATTCTGACCAAGATCGGTTTTTGGACACTGATTTCTCCCAGACCTATTTAGGACCCAATCTTACCTTTCTAAAAAAACGTTTCTTTTTCTACAGTGCAACAGCTGCTATAAGCCCCTCCTGCACCCGCAGCAGCGGCTCAACTACTCCGATTACTCGCACCCAGTGACGTGTCCGCACTGCCGGATACTCGACACGCACTTCGTGAAGCCGCTGGCCTACTGCTTCACAAAGAGGGTTTTCCCGCTCTTCCAGCAGTGGCCATAACAGTCGGCGGTGCCGGGGCCCTCTCCCGGCACCCCCCCTGCCTCCACTGACCCGTGGAACATGGCACCGTCGCCACCGCGCCGCGCGTCGCCCCCCGCGCTACGTCCCGTCGTCAACACGAGCATGGCGTCGCGGGCTCTCGACCCGCCCGCAGACGAGCCCACGAAGTACCTCGCCCCGACCCTCGCCAGCATCACCGAGTCGCTCTCGCTGCTCGGGCTCAGCCCCGAAACCCTTGCGATGAGCCTCGGTGAGTCCCTGGCCGAGAGGTATCTAGCTACGCTCAGACCGAAGCCAGTCGAGAGGCCCGCTCTCGGCGGCTGCGGCGGCCTCCGACGTTCCCCTTTAGCGGAACCCTCGCTCCAGCTCTTCTCCAACGACTTTATCGACTACCTAAACCAAATCGCGTAATCGGCGGTGCCCATTGAACTTTTCTCTTGAACTCTAAGTGCGTTTGATAACGCTAGAAATAATTTCTGTTAAATTAAGTTGGTATTATTGAAAATAATTTTATGTGTCGGTTTAGATCGTACTATTGATTTTATTTTAATTTTATTCTGCACTTTGTTGGTTAGATGTTGATTTTTATTGGAAATAATAAATTAGCGATATAGTGATGCCAGGAATTGCATTTTTTGTTTTTCGATTCGAATCTTACCCGGGATGTATTCCTTTTGAAGGAGTTGCAAAGGCGTGTTTTTAAATTATTGATAACCTTCGATGTCAGTGATACTGATGACCCTATGTGATAGGGACGTTTAAGGAGTGTGTTGTTTAGTTCAATTTAGTTTATTAGTTATGTTTTATTTTAGCAAAATTTTAAACCTAACTTAAGTGTTATACAATATTTTCGTAGGTTTATTGCGAACTTTTATTTCCTCCCACCAAATGGCACTTTAATGTAAGAGACTTCTATTTGAAGATGCCATGTTAGTTTATTATCTCTAATATCTTTTCATTTACTTACTATAATTTACACATAATTTAATCAACAATAATAACGGTAGAGGATTTTAATTGTAAGTCATTGCTGTGTCACCAATAATATGTTTAGCTTGTCTATAATCTATTACAATTACTCTAAGGTTTTGTATCGTAAATTGTTACTTTTTGTTTCATTATAAAACATATTTGTATCTCAGTGATTAGCGGGACGCTGTAGAGTAGATATTTTATCAATAATCGAGTTAAAATGTTTCGAAATTGTGCCATATCAGACAAGAGGATATTGTTTAGTTGTTTTGTGGTGTAAAATTATCAAAATTTATAAACGCCCCTAATCATTGGAAGGTTTTTGTTTTTAGTTTAAATATGATGGAAAGCAAGTGACTTTCATTTTTGTTATATTCTTCAAAGTGTTTGGCTAACTTTATAGTTTAGGTTTAAGGGTTTTCATATAATTATCATGAATGTCTATTTATTTATAAGTGTATAGCGCTTTGACATTGTAAGCGTTTAAGTGATGTGCACATTTACTCTGTAACTGTTTAACGTTAACGTTTTAGATAAGGTTTTTATACATTTGATACTTATTACTCGCAAAGTGATTACAAGTGATACATATTAGCATAGAGCGTGTCTAGTGATATAAAGTGGTGCGGATAGCTAGGCGCGTACAGGTACGAATCGTGATACAGGCGGATTGTTCGCTATTTTAGGCAATAATTCTTATCAAGACTTGACACTTTTATAGGTAAAAATTTTTGCATTGTCCTTCTAAATCTTAACTGCCATTTTACTAAATTATGGGATTCACGTACTCGGTGTTATTGCTCGTTTTTTTTATTTATTTACTTTAACATCACACTCGCTCGTTGGTCCAAGTTGACTCACGCTTTCACAGTCTTACAAGCAAAAGTTTTTTCTGATAAAAAAAATTCTTCTTAATCTAGGTAATTGTTACTGAATACGATTTATATTCCGTGCCAATGATGTAAGTGTTCCAAGCAACACACCCAGCACTGAATCCCAGTTCACTCGGACTGAATACGTCGTATTGTAGCTAGTAGGAGGTTCTGTTGTGTAGTACGTAGGCCATCATCGTCATCCGCTACATGTGGGGTTACCAGACGGAAGAAGCCGGACTTTTAGCTTGATCCAGTTGAGACTTGTGCCAGCAAAAAAACCGTTGAGCTTAAAACAGTGGCACTTAATCGTTTTTTAAACGGGCACGCTAGTTACACACTAGATATCGGATAAGTATTGAATAAGTTCTTAACTGCAAAAATCTGAGGTCACTTGTCATTTGGCATTAAAGGTGGCAAATTTACTGTCTGTCTTAACTGCTAGACAACCATATTGTGCTCCAACAAAAACAAAAAAAAACCTTTTTGCCCGTCAAAGTCCGACTTTTTCAGAGCTGGCAACTTCAGCTAACATCACGCCATCATCCGCATCACTGCTAATCATCGTCATCGTCATCGCACGGTGTGAGAGGCGGCGGCTGGCGTCTATGCTCTAGGTATGATGCACTGTAGATACAGTGATACGCTTTGTAGTTGCCATAGAGATACGCTCAGTTAGAGATGTGCCGTTGCACATCACTCAGTTATTTTAAAAAAAGTTTTTTTTTATTTGTATACTTTGTAAAAAGGTTTTTGTAACATGTTTACGACTTAATTTCATTTTTAATCTGTAAATCACCTTTTATATCGGTCAATATTTTAGATTATATTGGTCAATTGATATATTGGTCAATATTTTAGACCTATTTGTTGGAAATATGCACAAAAAGCAACTAATTGCGTATCACCGTAATTTTAACATTTTGACATTTAAAAATAAGTCGTACTTCGAAAACATTATGCCTAAAACTATTTACTATAGAGTGGTTTTCGTAAAATTTTAGATATACACTATTTTGAATCATCGGATCACAGTCGCCAGTCGCCTTGAGTGGTTGTAATACCTCTTAAAATATTTTATATTAGTATCCTTCGCTTCAAAGTTACTCTAACACGAGTCTACTATATCTAAGTACCTACCTAACTTAGCATGGCGTCATAGTATTGTAAATATGCCGTTAGTCCTCTGCGGATGCTTACTAAAGAATGTTTAATGAGATATATTGCATATTCTAGTGTAGCCATAAATCGATAGTACATAATTTCAACAATATCAAAGAAACCCTAATTATTTTAACGATCGGCGGAACCACGGCGACACTTCATATGTTAATCAATTTTAATTTTATCGAAGTTTGCTCGTTCGAATATAGAATTATATTTAAAAGTTTAATGTACATTTATCTAAATGTATACTCAATAAAGTATTTGAAAAAAATTAACGAGCTGTTGTTGGTATATTTAGGAAAATATAAAAATAACCAGATCATCTGATGGTGGCATGTACAAATGTGGAGTGAAGTGTCGCCGGAGCTCCGGCCGGTGGCGAAGGAGACAGAAAATTTATAAGGTCATATTGTTTAATAGTCAAATACAGAGCCATCTACGTAGATATTATCATATTACTTGTTTACAATGACGCTAGAGTATCAGTCATTGACCCCCTTTCCGGTACAAACTGAAAATAATGCTATTTTGGAAACTATATCAGTCCTCCGACTCAACAGTAAGGCTGTTTATTTATTATAGAATTTTCAATATTAAAGAAAATAGTAAAATATAGTAAATAAACCATCGTGGCTCCTGAAGTAAATCCCGGTATTAGAATATTATAATTCCTTAAGTTGCATAGTACAACTTTACACGGTAAAATATTATATTATATCACTAAACCAAATAAATTTATAACAAATACCTATACAAGTAGAAATATCTTTCAAGTACCTAGTTATAGTTCCTTGACAAACCGCAATTTATTCTGACGGCCATCTTTGAAATCAATATTTATCTGACATAGAACAATAACAAACTAGAAATCGAAAAAATTAAGTATAAATCAATGTTTACTAAGTTACGTTTATAATAAACCTCGAAAATCATTAAACAGGTCTGTCAAGAAACTACAAGTTTTTAAAATATTTTTAATATTTTTTCCTACAAACAAACCTAACTTTAGCTTACTGCTATCTCTCTATTTAACATAATTGTGTAATAAAATTAATATCAAACGCTTGGAAAGGTTGTATAGGTTAATAGAGGACGCTAGTCTTGCAATAGTCTCAGTTCTTCCTCTCACAAACAAATATTATCATTATCCGAGTACCTATGTGTTTGATTATTCATATTTTAGTCACTTAGTTACTTGTTCAGTTTAAATAAATGTAATTACACGAACGTTGCCAACTTTCTTAGTTTATTTGCAAATATTTGTTAAATTTTTGTAATTAATAACAATTTATTTAGACACCGACATTCGAATTTCTTCATGTTGAATTTTAATGTAATTTAGTGAATTGCTTAAAAGTACAAAGAAACAATTTGTTACTTTTGCAAATTTTATAAAGTAAATCAAATACATATTAAAGTAACACACCTCTAGATAATGTTTACGAAATAGTTGCTGTAACGTATCCCAATGTATCCGCAGTTGTGGACATTACACAAGCGAGTAGCCGTTACATTGGTTTGTAAAGAAATTTAGTTTTTACTCGGTTGGAATTTAGGAGCGGAAATTGTTATAATATAGAAAACTATATCTTGTATCGGTTTTTTGAATTTGATTAATTTACGTATTCTATCAAATGCTACTAGTAAACATACTTAGAAGCACACTGTATACTATAGTGACGTCGTCGGCATAATATTCGTTGGTCTATACTCTATAGGTATTGTGTCTCGCTTTTAAATAGGTTAATCAATTCTTTTTTCCATCGTAGCTCTTATTTAGGATCGTAGGGTTTCCTTTATAATATTGTGTGAATGGGATGAGTGTTTGTGATCACACTTAACATTAAGTTTAGTCATCTTCGTTTCATTATACTTATTGCAACCTCGTGCCAAACGAGTTGTAATTAATCGTGTACATTCTGGTCATAGTAGCTGCGTTCGCGCAGTCCAGTGTTAGGTATGTGAAATTTAAATTTAAAATTCTCGTGATAGGTAACGAAGCGCACTCGGTGTCACTATCACTGCCGGCTTTGAATATTACATTTTTAGCCGTACTAGAGTCTACGTCATACTGTGCCGTTACCATTTGATATTTTAAATTTTTTAAATGTCTACCGAAATATTTTTACCGGCTTTTATACTGAAACATGAGCTCTAAATCACTGCATTCGAGACGATCATTATAGAAATTACTACGTAGGTAGATCAACTAAAGTGTTTTGTAACCGTAAGGGACGTTTTGCACTTTGAAGCAACAATAGAATTATAGAACTTATGATTAGACTCATCAAAATAAAGTCTGTGACTCATGCAGGTAGTACGCTTGAGCATTACGATACACTAAGTCCATAAAAATTTACGCTCAAAATTTACCAAACGCGTTGGCTGATTCTAGTATACGGCTGTTATTGGTTAGTGAAAGATGCAAATCAAAACGTGTTAATTATATTTTGATACTCGATGTTTTCTACACTAATGTAGTAAGTTTGTATTAATCTTTCGTATTAACTTGTAGATAGAGTTACGTCGCGCTCTATCGCATTTAGTAGTGCAGTGGACCAGTTTAAATAACAGCACTGTTTGAAATCTAAATATTCCATTTCACTTTAATAGACTGAATTTATAGATAAAGCAAGATACGAGTACTAGCAATACTAGTATTTCGAACTAACTAATGCGATGGGAGTGTATCACTGACATTATTTAGCCTCAGATACTGCGACTGCGAGCCGGCGAAGCTCAAGGTCGCTATACGTTTCATACTTTGGATAAACAATGTAAAGCTGTGCGTCGACTGACCCGGAGAGGCCGGCATTATTGAATTAGTCCACTTCGTTACCGGTCGCATCGACAGCTGGCAGTATGTGCAAGGATTGCTGGTAACGTAAAACGGATTCCTACCGGTAATGGCACATAATATATGTAATTATTTAAACCTATCGATCGTTAACTCGAATAAAAAACAACTTGTGTTGATTGATCACTAGTTGGTCGATTGTCTATTGTTAAGTCGATTAGTGTTTATACTAACAGGTTGGTCTACAAATTTGTCAAATGCAAATTGATCCACATTTCGACTAGGTTATTTAAACACTATATCTTCCGTATGTCGAACTGGGCGATGTGACGTCACCAGCAAGAGACGTAAAATTATAATGCATGCAGGCTTCCAGACAATCCAATATGTGCCGTGCGTTAGTTGTGGCCGGTGCGGAGAAGTGGGCGCGCATCTTTAGTCTAGCAGAAGCCAAGTTTAAGAACTAAAAAAATTGGTGATAATCTTACGAATTGGTTAAAGATAATAATTAAGTTATTGCGTGGCAATTAGAATAACGACTTTTACTACGTAATGCGCGGGGTGCATCAGGGTATGAGTGTCATAATTTGTATTAACTTAAAACTTTTGTACTTTCGTAACAAGTAATTTAGCGATAACATTTTTCTATTAATAATATGTAATGCGTAAATAAACATCAAGTAATGTACGTTTTTTTACTGAAAATGTAGATGTAGTATTTTTGTAAGACAAAATCGAGCCTCGGGCTCGTGCGTGTATCACAGCGATAATAGATATTGTGTAAGACCGCTTGTCTGTCCAATTTTAAGGAGCAATCTTAGCACAGCATAGTTTTGGAACGGAGTCATACATTTGTGAAACTTTAAAAAGAGCTCAAGATTCCTCCTCGAGATTAGACGTTCAAAGAACAGGTCAATGTAAACCTAGGCTAGTAAGTTAACTTTCTAATGCATTTTCTATTTGATCAGATGCTTATGAGGCATTTCAATTTTGCTAATATCGGCCCTAAACTTTTTACTTTAATTGGTCTAGTCTGAACCATTTCTCACATTGATTACTTATAAAGTACTCATTGTATCGAAATTCAAAAATTACGATTCCAAATTGAGGAGATTAAAAATTTCGGCTTTAATAATAAATTTGAGGTATCTCAATAGGCATTTTTGTACATTTAGTACTAACGTATGTATGGATGAGTAACTATCATATTTTGGGTTTCTACTTGTTTCTGTGTAGATACACTGGTTGTCTACCCACGATATTAATACTAATTTGAGTGTGGTCGTGTCTTTAAGGGTTTTATACGATGATCTCTGTTAGTTTGTTTACAATTTGCTGAATACTGGCGGTTAGAAACGTAAGATAAGGACGCGGCGTTGAGAAGCTCAGAGGGAAACACAATTAATTTTAAATACATAAGTATTAAGTGCTTGAAGTAATCATAAGTTCTAAATTAAGTATTCGCTATTAAATACTACTTATACCATTGGAAAAAATGATATTTTTTTTAAATTAACGATACGTCTCAACGTATATTTTTGTACATTCTCGGTCGATGCGTAAGGAATTGGCACAAATAATGTTAAGAGTAAGAATATTCTGGTTATGAAGAAAAGTTCCATTTTGTAACGATTTAAAGATTATTATAAAGCTATTAATTTGTAACGATAGTGAGCGTTGTATTGTCTATTTTGTAATGTTGGTAAAGCATGACTAGCTATAAGGTTGTTTCAGAAAATTGTAATAAAACTGGAGAGGCGAAAAAAAATGTTATATTTTATACGGATCCTGATATTGCGCCTGCCACGGCGGGCCCTGTGTTACTTTACGAAGCTAGTTTGTAAGTTTACTCTTGAAAAGAGTTTTCGCAGGTAGTAGTTTTAGTAGGCTTAGTGTTTTTTATACCGGCTTGATGTTGTGACATTTATTATTAATATGATATCGATAAAGCAAAAATACCGAACAAGCGGCCAACACTGATCAATAGCAGGATGTGTAGTGGGTATCGATGGTTGGAACATTATTTTCAATGTTTTTGTTTCTCGGCGTGGGCAGCATTCGTGCAGTTTTGTGATCATTACCAAAGTGTTGCTGTTCGCATGCATATCATTTTAATACGACGCTAGATACATTTTTCGGTACAAAACTTAGCGAAGTTTTTATTCGATTAATAATATATTGTTAGATAAATCTGTTGTCGGTAATGTAGTGGACATTCGTGAGCTATCTCCGATACGATAACGCGGAAGCCGTCTCTAGTCGATCCGTTCGGCTTCAGTTACTTACCGAATATATTTCGACTCGGTCCGGAAACGATTGCTCCACTATAATCTTGACGATGAACCTGAATTATTTCAGTTATTTAGCAGAATTATATTATTGTCTAGTATTTCCGATTATGTTACGTTTTATATTGCTTATATTATATATTATGAATACAATGTTTATTAAGTATTTAATATTCATTTTGATGAGGACCTAGTCGATTCTCTATATATCACATCTCCCAAAGTACAAATTCCTTGTTGTTTAGTCCAATTTTGTTTGACTGTTATTGAATGGAAATTAATTTAGCGAGCGTGCGGTCTGTGGGTCTGTGCCCGTATGAGAAACAACAGTGTAGGTACTAGTGTCGCTGATCCATAATCGATATCGATATAACAATTTCGATACTATCGGATAAATCTTAACAATTGGTTTCATCGATGGTATAGACAAACTATCGACAACAACTATCGATGGGCAACACTACCGGTACCGGTTTGGATATTCACGGCCGCTTCGTTGTCAGACCTAAGGCATGTATTTAATTCTTCGTGTATGATCTAATTATCGTCTACCATTTACATTTTAGAGCATAATAATTAATGGATCATAAATATGGTCGGCTTTGAATTTGAAATATTCTTTTCGGTAAAATAATACCCTTATGCACTTAATTGCATGCAAGTCATATTAATGAGATGTACGCCTAAATGTATACCTACAATTGTTGCAAACGAAATAACTTCTTAAGTAAAAATAGCTGTTATAATTTTCATAAAACAAAGTACAGAATTTAAGCAATTTCTGTACGAAATATATAATATATAAAGTAGGTATGCTTTATAACAGTTATTTTTACAAAGCCGGCCTCAAGGTCTACTCGTATTTCTATTAAATTAAATGTATAGACGCCATTGCGCGTCTCATACAAGTTAAACAAATAGTTGAAATCAATCCATTTTCCATATTTAAACAATTTATTTTGCGTCGAAATATACGCATTACAATTATGTTTAGCAGCTTTTAATTTAAGTTTTACATTAGGATAATTTTTATTACTTTACCTTTTTAGTTAATGCACAATGTAATAACCCAATATTTAGTACCTATGTTCCATTTTCTTAACTAATTTTCATAAAATGTTCAGATGATTTAATTTTATAACATGTACAATCATGCTCAGAAATGTTTAACAATATTTTTCTTATCTTTATATTACTTGTCGTAATCGCCTACTACACATTATCCAGTTGGAAAACTAATTAATTAGCAATGAAATATATTTCAAATGACACTATACCTACGATGAATACAATGAAACCTTTATAAAAATATGAATAAAAATAGTGTTTTATTTATGAAATCCCTATTAAAGTGACAATGAACTTGTGTGCAGTTCGTTAATACGACACCTGTGTTGTAACAGAACCATACGGATAATCAATTATGGTTATTATTTCTTGAAATAAATAGTAACATACTTGCACAACAAGATTTCGTGTTGGAGCTTATTGTGTAAGAATTGAGAAAAATATGATCGTCTCATACGACAATCACTGAAAACGCGCACGCATTGCTAAACAATGAATACCATAAGGTCTTCATATACGTCAGTGTTTTTTTTTCGTTTCAATTAAAAACAACAAATAATTTTATAAAATCTAACTGGCGTACATACTTATTGGAAGTTTATGTTTTGACCTATCTAATTACTAATAAAATTCAGAGGCCTAAAACGGTCTGGTTTGCCTGTAAAACGTAAATCTCTGTTTTAAAAGAGGTCACTTCTATTATTTTTCACAAGGTAGGTATCGAATCGTGTGTGTCTGCAACTGACAAATTGAATGAAGTGAATGAAATGAAGAGAATCCACACACATCCCACAAGGTGGACAGACGACCTGGGTCGCAGGAAGACGCTTTATGCAGGCCGTTTCCTACCAGCCAATCTGGAAGTTAATGGGGAAGGCCTATGTTCAGCAGTGGACGTCCTATGACTGAAATGATGATGAAATAAAGAATCAGTTTCATATGGTTGAAAAAAAATCGATATCCCTGTATTCCCTTCCACCAAAATTTCCAATGCCAATTTTACTATGGGAAGCATGCATCGAAATCGTGAAAAAAAATGTTAACAATCAACATTTTGTAAGGAGCATTTTCTCACGATTTGAATGCTGCTTGATAGACTAGTACAGACAACGGCAGGTCAACCTACTCAAAAAGTTAATGGTGATTGCACCGATTAAGTTCGACACGTAGATAAATATTTGACGTTTGGTGGTAGGTTTTTTTTGTACAAACTACCTAAGTTTCATTTTTTGTCGTATGATCGTCTTCACTCGGTATAGTAGGTATATATATCTTTTGAGACTGTACCTGTGTACATGCTGTTTGCGACAGATTATGGTTAAATTAATAACAATTCGACAATAAGTAATTAAAACTTTCAAGTCTTTTTCATGCAATTCTATCTTGGGAGAGAAACTTGCCGTAGAAAAATATTTGGTACCAGTCATGTTAGAGTAATTTAAAGTTTTCCTTAAAACACTACTACAATAACCTAATACATATTTAGAAAGTTTTATTTACTAACTATTTAGACTTATAGAATGATTTCGACGCAGGCGGCAGCGACAAGCAACACCTCCGGCAGATATTTACACTGCACTGTCTCTCGCTTAACTACAGAATAAATTAATAATCCTTACTTCGCAAACCTATTACCAGCAGGAATTAGAAATACATGCATTAACTTTAAACCTTTTAGGCATAGTAGTGGTGATAGTAGGTTGCCACAAAACTTATGACAGAGCTTAGCGCGAGCGTAGAAAAAGCTTGAACCCTAGGAAAGACATCCTAAGCGAATAAAATACTAATGTGACAAAACGTATTCCACGCGCGGGGTAAGCTCCGCGCCATCGAGCACATAAGTACCCTATAGAGCAGCAATACAAACCATCTTTCTCCGAAACTAGTAAGTGATTTTTCACTTACATTTAGTATGAAATGTCAACTCCTGTCAACCCTCGCCCATACAAAAACAGCGCAGATACAGATTAAAAAATGGCGGAAAATTTTGTCTAACAAATCTTATGACATTTCTACGCAGGGTATGTGCTCCATGGCCCGGGCACATACTTGCTTTAAATAAAAAGAATAAGCTATTTGCAATATAAAAATGGGCGATATTCCTCGAATTTTTGCGATTTCTTCGCACTTTTGGCGGCGCCCCAGTTCTTGTCTTGTAATCTTCTGGCGATCATTTGTTCGCCAGAATATTTGTGAAGCGCATGATATGGAGGCTTACCTACTTATATTCAAAGTGAAAGATTTGTTGTTATTTATTTAAAGTTCTCACTTCCGTCCGTCTGTCCATGTCCTTAGTTGTCCGAGGGATTTTTTGTATGCGGTAGTTTTAGTCTGTTAGCCGAGGCAGTTGGACCTAAACGATTTATTTTGACAGACAACAAAAGTACCCCGAGAACTGTCTGTAATCTCACCGCGCTTTTCTTTACACGTAGGTAAACTTAGGCGGTTCCCCAAGCATATGACCTTCAGCATTTCGCTTCCTCTCTCCCCGCACGGCACGCCAGAGAAGATGAAACAGAAGTTCGTAGATATTTTGAATATTTGACAAAAATAATCATTAATGGGCCAATTTAAAAATTGTTTTCGTAAAATTTTCTATCGATTGGTCAAAGCCAAAAATAAAGATAAGGATTATAATACGGAGAAGAATATGCATATAATATATATTTATATCGACGTAAGTAGTTTAAAACCCTGTTTTTATAAATGTAAATTAAACTAAATAAAAATTTTAAACGATGATTTTAATCTTTGAAGATTATTGTTAAGTATATAGATACTTGTTATTCAATTATTTTTTTACATTTTAAATGGAGTACAAAAGCTGCTAAAGTAGGAAAAAACGAGTTACGGTAACGTTTTGGCGGGGGTACGGACTTAACCTAGGTACCTTCCAAACCTACAAGGTGAGTACCCAAGTTTGCATAAAACGAGTAGATAAATACATACTTACTAACGAAAACTGGCTTACTGGCTGATGCTATATTTACCTTTGGCCAAAGTAAATAATGTGTCTAAACTCCATGGCCGTATCTCACACACCCTTGCAAAAGGATTACTGGGCCTCCGCCACAGCGTAAATAATACAGCCAGGTTCTCATACTTGGGACAAAGGCAACCCTTAAAATCAATCTTTCCCAATATCCCTAAATATCGATCCAGGTTTTCATTGTGTACCTACCTACTTACTTAACAAAATGTGATTTATGTTTTACTGAAAAACAATATTACTCAAAAAAAAAAATAACCTCATTGACTAATATTTGGTCATAATTTTCGATCAAATATTTAGTATCGATCAATGAGGAAAATTGATTACTTACGGTTTTATTTTTATTTACTATATTGAACATGAAAGCAGGCCGCTTCCAACAGGCCAATCTGAAAGTCAATGGGGAAGGCCTATGTATAGGAGTGGACGTCCTATCCTGCTGAAATGATGATGATGATGATAATTGAACATACACAATACTGACTTTGAGCCGTGTTATTCAATTGCTTTTAAATCAACAAAGTTTTGACACAAGTAGATGGTAATTTTAATTTAGGTATAAGTATGTTTACTTAATACGTCCAAACGAAGGAAACGGTTTCGTAGTAGGCCTTCTGTTCTCTTTACCCTGTGGTCTGTTGAACTCGATTCAAATTCGTTGCTAATCCTAGCCGTTACTAATTCAGAGATAACAGTGGCATCTTGAGAACGAACATGCGTTTTCGCTCGAGTATTAAGCGTATTTAATTTTCGTCTAAGCGTAAAATATGCAGGAAGGATTAGAGGACAAGACGATACGAATAATGGTAATCTTCTCATTGAGCGCTTCTGGAGCCATTGTGTTGATACAATTATCTTCCAGCCACTTTTGTATTTACTACCCTTTCTTTGTCTTAAGAAAGAAAAGGGACACACTATAAAACTTGAATACATCAAAGTATGAACCGCTAAACAGACCTACCTATTTACACTGATTTGGTATTATTTATAATCAATTTAGGAATGGATCATAATACCTACGTACACAATAACAAATAATTAATAGTTACTTAAAAGAAAAAAATATCTTTCGTTAAATGTAGATGTAATATCTTTTTTGGTTTACAAAAAATACGGACATGCAGGGTTTTTTTTTGTTTTTGTTTATGGTCATCTGAAAATGGCACCAGAGAATCAGATCCATTGAAAAGGCTGTTTATGGTCGTATGATAAGATTGTTAGGTAATAATTATGTCGGCTAGTTTTATGCGATCCTACGCCGACAGAAAATTTTGATACTATGCTATGTGCCTCGCCCACTGTCACTTCGAGCTAAACCGTTGGGCTATGTCAGCGACTTTTTTACGTTTACGGATCACCGCATTTCTGATTCGACCTCGCAAAGCAGCTGATTAATTAGATACTTTCACGGTATATACGATTTTATATAAACTTAAAGGTAGGTCTGCTGTCTAAAGGTTAACTAGAAACCTGTGAACGTTTCAGAGAAACGGCTCTACCATTCATCAATCAATCAAACCTTAAGAACAAGTCCAGATTTGATTTAAGGCTTGGCTGACGTACTACATGGTGTATCAAAATAATAATACTAGAGAGGCTAATTGTTTTTCAAATAAATAATTGAATTATTTCTACGATCACACAAATCATCTAGCCTCAAACTAAGCAGACCTTGTACCTACTATTGGACAACCTTAAATGGGTTGTCCATTATGTTGTCCAATAGTAGGTACCTACATACATTGCTCTGATCCTATGGTAAGTAGTTAAAGCACTTGTGTTACAGAAATCAGAAACAACGACAACAACACCCAGACCCAAGAAATTATAGAAAAGTTATTTTACTACATTGACCGACCGAGAATCGACCAAACCGGTATGCTCGCCTCTCGGTGACTAGATAATGCATTACATACTCAAACACTACACTCTATGATTTGGGTACAATCGCTCGTGCTCATCACAAACATTTACTCCTCGCAGGGTTCAAACTGCAACCTCTGGCTTTGTAGTCAAAGTGCAAACCAGTACATAATGAGGACTACACTCACACATAGACAGATAAATATCCGAGCACCAGATTCAGCCCGTTCATTCAGTTATCAGATAAAAATCTAAATAAGACTATTTTGCTGTTTTGATCCCCCTGTGTAACTTATTGGTCTTACTTATTAAGTAGCTTAATACTTAACTAGATACTTGCCAATTTGTAGTTATTATCCTAAATAATTTTCCGCAATGCCTTATCAAGTTGACCCCGAAGTGGTCAGTGGGCTTGACTAATGGGATCCCGTCTAATCTCTTTACGGAGAGTGGTCATTTAACTTACATAGTTGCTAAAGTTTTGACATTACCATACAAGTAGTAATCCTGACTAGAGTACTTTATTTATTACATACAAGGGGTACTTGCGGATTTAATGATTACTTACATGACAAGACCGGGTATATTGAAAATATGCTTACCGAAATGTTTGTGCCTGATCCTTTAAGCACGTTTGAGTCAAGGCAAGGTAAAAAAAAGTATGCCTATAAACGTTGGGACGTTTGTAGTTTTTTTTTAAACTACCTTATAGTTAAGGTGAGGCCTGTGCCCTGCAGACAGGCCTCACCTCAACTATATGAAGTAGTTTAGGCTATACTCCACCAAGCGGGCCCAGTGCGGATTGGTGGAGGGATGTTGTAAGCCCAATTACTGACTTAGGCCTCTGAGTAGACTTCACGACTAGTATCAAGAGATATTAGCCGGGACCAACTTTTAACGTGCCTTCTGAAGCACGGATATGCTTTTGATAAGTCATTAAATATAGTTCGAATGGTCACCTACATCCAATCACAACCACGGCGTAGGTAATTTAACTTTGGTAATTATTTGGTAGTAACCGTCGTGTAAGAAAAACAAATTAAAAAAAAAATTTTTAGACTATTGAAGGCTCTTGCGGTGCCTCAAGAAATGTCAATAGGCCTCTACGAAAATTTTTCGTTCCTATAAATAACCTATAAAATAAAGTATCTAATAAAGTTAACATTTACATGTGTCAATACTTTAACAAAATATCAAGGAATTTATAGGTACTATACCTACTTGTGCCGTGTGGGGACGGCCGTAAAGAATACACTTCCCCACCGCCAACAGAAGGCGTGTCGTAAGAGGCGACTAATTCCTGAAGCACGAGATAGGCAGCAGCGTCTGCGTACGACATCTTTTAAGCAACTGCGCTCGCCAACCCGCCTGACAAGCGTGGCGAGTATCGGCAATCCTCCCGAAAGTTAGGTCATTGGGGAGGTTTATTTTCAGCAGTGGACGTCCTATGGTTAAATTGATAATGATACCTACTTAAAAATACCTTGCAAAATATGAACAACTGAAACCATCCGTGTAAAAAACACAACTGTTTTTAATTACATAAAGGTTGACAAAGGTTTGACACAAGTAGTTTGTAGGTGGTAACTTTAATTTACTTGTAACTAACTAACAGTTAAATAAGTAATCAAATCATTGATTTTACTTTTTAAATCAATGAATCAAATATTGGAAGTCGTTTTTAACTTAGTTCTACTATCGTACCGATTGGAAACTTTGTAAGTATGTACCTATGCGATTATTTTCGCGGATTTTTATTAATTTATTATTTATTTTTGTATAGATTAATTTATATTTTAAAAGTAGCTTGTTAGGCATGACAGGTAGCCTTTTAAGACTGTTAGGCGTGGTAGAGTTTAGAGCTATGTTATACGCAAACTTCAAGACTATGATAGAAATAACAGTTTTCTTGGACAACTCTACCTCTTCACACTTCCTTCTTCGAAATATTAACTTTAATGGAGTTTTAACAAAAACACGAATATTGTCCCACTTTGTTCCTATGGTGGACCTACTGACATTAGGCATTCTCTTCCAGTCGACTGTTAGGCTAAACAGAAATATAGGGTTACATTGCAAAGGGGTGCCAAATCTTTAGGATTGGCTCAAAATCAGTAACATAATCAAACTATGCAAAGAACAAAACTTTTTTTTTCACATTTAATTATACCTATCCGCTGTTAAAAATCGAACGCGTGGATAATCTAACTCATTCATGAAAAAAATGCACCGTATGTATGTGCACTGCGTAAAGTTCTTGTAGGCTCGCCGTACCTACGCCTCTGATGAATGACCATGCGGCTTTCGTAATCTCTCTATTGGCTTTATTTTTGAATTATTTTTTTTTGGAACATACGATTTTTAAAAATAACGATTAAGACGCTTCTTTATATTATTCTCTAGATCGTTTTTTTTTATTTAGTAACCCTTTGCAATGTAACCCTGTATATTGTCGGTGATGGGACATGCACCATATCACAGAATAGATTATAGTAGGTCGGTAGGTACTCGTACCTATGGCGAATACAAAATGAATGTTTTATCTATTTTCCGTGCCACCGACTTGGATTCCACTAACTCTAAAACATTCCTAATATCACTTCACCATAAAGAGAGCCAATTACATTTTCTCCGAAAAACAAAAATATTTTTACGTTTGACGAAAACACGCACGCGTCACGTGCACATAAAATGTGTTTGTAACACGTTGCGTAAATAATAAAGATGAGTTTATAGAAATTTGAGAATCATAAAGTGGACGTCGTAAAAATGTGTAGGGACTTGGGACACCTCGGTCCTTTATCTAGCCTCACAGAAAACATAAAACGCTTTATTGCATACTATTCGTTGCGTATACAGCGTATACGTAATTCAGTAGGTTTTATGCACTTGCCCCCGCCCCCCTCGTCTCTGTTTACTAACTTGATTGGATTCGTGCCTTTTTTATTTACACAAAGTATTGCAGTTTCTAGTGCGTTCGACACTAAGTGGTCACTTTAGAGTTTAGTTTGATGTTGAGTGCTCATAAAATTCGTTCGGTACGAGAGAGTGAGACCTTTATTTATTAAATTGATGAAAAATCCTCTGAAGGACTGGAATATAAATTTTTGATACAAAATAAAATCGGCAGGCAATGCAAATCGATGTTGTTGAATTAAGAATACTTTCCTTTACTTTACTACGACCTCCATAGCCGAGAGGCGCGCATATCGGATTTGGTGTCGCTATCTCTGAGGTTCCGGGTTCGAGTCCCGGTCAGGTCAATGTAGAAAAATAACTTTTCTATATTGTCTCGGGTCTGGGTGTTGTGGTACCGTCGTTGTTTCTGATTTCTGTAACACAAGTGCTTTGGCTACTTACCACAGGATCAGAGCAATGTATGTGATGTTGTCCAATATTTATTATTTATTTATTTATTTCCTTTTTGTAGCATTTTTAAGCATTGTTATTTAACTTCCTTTAAGGGATGATTTTATTACTCAAATACAACTTGACATGAAATAAAACTTCGCCTGACAGCGTAACATTTAAATCGATAAACTCGTATAAAACAAAGTATCTGCTTCTCACCGATTTAAATAAAGAAGTGGATTTGAGAAAGAATCAGAAAACTAACTTTTCTATGTTGTCAACTTGACGATCTCCGTAGTCGCAAGGCGGCTGCCGGACTTGATGCCGCTATCTCTGTGGTTCCGGTTTCGGTTCCAGGTCGGTCAATGTAGAAAAATAACTTTTCTATATTATCTCGGGTGTTGTGGTTCAGTCGTTGTTTCTGATTTCTATAACACAAGTGCTATAGCTACTTACCTTAGGTTCAGAGTAATGTATGTGATGTTATTCAATATTTATTTAACTCATATTTTCCTAACCTTAAGTGTGAAATTGCATCTCCAAATCACAAACATATTCGGGAACAAGTCAACTCTCACAAAAAACTACAAACAGTCGCATTAAGGCGAAGGGTAAGGAGAATACACGTAAAAGACAAGACAAAAGACGTTTTTGGACAAGTTTTCTGGTAAAAATACAGGATATAGGATGTGGAAATTAATATATCGTGTAACTTATATGTTGAAGTTTTTCCTGTTGTATCTAAATACTAGTTATTATTTCTTATAAAGTACCGCAAATTAATATCGTGAGCTTGTACGTACACATTTATATTTAAATCTACGTTTTTGTTTAGCTTCAAAGTTGGTTTAGTTATTTATAACATTTGTACCTAGGAAGAAGTTTTTTTTTTTTCAAGTAGTCAACCAATTAATAAATAATTATAAGGATTTTTAATGGATTTTACTCGTAGTGCCTACTTTTCCATGAGCGGATATTTTGCTCGCAATGTTAATCTATTTGCACAGAAGCGCAACGGATAGATATTTAGTCTGCGAGAAGCATTTGAATTATCTTAGGCACGTAATAGAAATCGCATTAGTCGACGCTTAATGCTCAAGGTCACTTGCCTTACCCGTCGCCTTAAGAAAGCCTGATTATACATTATTGTATCTTGTTATAATAACCTTGTATGCTTTTTGTGTAAGAAAGTACCTACTTATCTATATAAAAACCCATCCTTTTTTGAATATGATTGAACATAGAAATTATCAACACCCTTAGCTCTTAAAGCAAAGGAAAATACTCGTTAAATATTTGCCCATGCCGATAATCACTAACCTAATGAGATTTAGCACTTTATAGCCTTAGAAAGCGTTGGCATAGCATAGCAGAACACTTTCCATAGGCCCAGTTACTATACGGGTGCAATTATGAGCACACAGTATAGGAAGACGCGGTACGACCGATATGACTTTTACCAATACTGTCGACTGGCCTGGCCTTATGGCGCGTAACACGATGCATAATGACTCGGTGCAGGGTTTTAGAGGTGGCTTATTTTTTGTGTAGAAATTTGCCAGAGATAATCGCTTGCCCTGGCCCCTGTCATAGCTGAAACGTGAAGCATCGTGTGACCGCGCACTTTGTTCGTGGGTAGGAGTTTTTTTTCGGTTTGTTCTTGCTTGAAGAAGGCAGGTATATGTTTGGATGTGATTTGTTTGAGATTATTTTATTCGTGTTTTTTAGAAAGTACTATAACGAATTAGTCCTCTTAGAGGATGTAAGAGGGTCTTCTCAACCTGACAGAAAAAAAACGCATTTGAAGATAGGCAACGCTGAATTGATATGATTAGGATGTTATCTTCGCGTTTTCCGACCGATATAGTAATTTCAGCACTGTTTATCTTATTCTCCTATCCGAAAAACAGAATAGCTATTAAATGGCAGTATTCTTATGTGATGTGATGTGGCCTATGTTGACGAATTTATACTAAAACCTACGCCCTATCATCTACACACACACAGAGTAAAAAACCCTACGGTCGGAGTGCATGTCGCTTACACACGCTTGTAGCCAGCGGACTTACTACAACTTATTTATTTAATGTGATAAACATAACACCATTATTTCAATATGGAATATAACCATTTGCTGTTCTCGCAATCAGATTTAATTCTAGGCTTATTTATGGTTTACAATTTTCTCCAGTTCGACCGCATAGGTCAATGCAAACTCTCCATGATTGAAGTTTGCCCTTTAGTTTAGAAACGAGGTCTGTAATAGATGATAGAATAGCTTCGACGTAAAGAGAAATTGTTCAGTCTATTGTTGGCTTGTTAGTGAGAAGGCTGAGTGATTAATATGTTAAGCATATCGATAATTTTATGAATCCGTCTATAGTTGATTCTTTGCAAAGATCAAACTGTGCTATGTAGGCACAGTGCTTTACCGGAGCTACCGGGCAATGATGAAAATTATCTAGATCCTCTTTTTACACATATTAAAGTCTATAAGACAACTGTAAATGTACAATGTACAATAGTAAAATATGTTACCCAATTAATTGCAAATAAAATAATTTAAAAATTCGTATTACCATGAGTTCTGTCAGTTATTTTAAAAGGTCATTTTATGGATTTCAACAATCCATTGCCTTTAGTTCTGTTGACAGTGTAAAAAATAAATGTGTTCCTTTTGAAAGCGAAACTGCGAAAACATTAGGTATCACAATAGTGAAACGATGTGTGTTCGGTTATGCAATATTCACACTACCTCGTTAAGTTTTTATGTGCATCAGACATGGAGTTAAAAGTACTAGAGCAGACATAAAAAATATATTCTGTAATTACCAACTCAGGTCGATGTTAACGTAAATGACAGTTACACATTGATTGGTGGGTGCCGTTAAAGTTTACCTCAAACGAAAAAACAAACAAACGTTGCTGAAAAACTATCTATTGGGGTTGTCTGTTCTAGTACTGTGTAGTATACAATTCAATGGAGTCAGAAAATAAATTCGGAGCATTATCAGCAACCGCACGGGCCGTGTTTACGACGCGTAACAAGCAATAAAAATGGGGTGCCATCGTTTTGAAATCACCCTCCGACTACTGTCTTCTGATGAACCCAGAAGACTTTATTTTTGTCTATAAAAAATGCTATGTGGCGCACGCATCTTTACCAGGTCATAGTTGCATTAGGAACGCAGTAAGTCGGCACACGTGGTACCTACCTGTGCCACAGAATACCTGTTAGTACAAGGTATGTTTTCCATAAAAACTTACGACGAGAGAAGTGGGCTTCTTCTTTTATCACATAACTGTCTATCGCGTGTGCGCGCGTAATTTTGCGACCAGGCAGGCAACGGAATAGAAGGTATAGTCTATATTTGCGTGTTTAGCCCCGCCTAGTGAACGAAGCTTGCCTGTGCTTGATTTGACATAATTTAGTATACGAAACATAATAATACTTACCTAAATTGATAATTAAATCGATTTGTAAGTTCTATTTTCAAATTAAAAACATTTAGATAATTTCTTGTCCTTGGTTAAAATATATTTTACAGAATTAATACATTGTGTTCGCATTCGGAAACAAGATTCTTATAATTCACATACCTGTCTAAAATGTAGGGCATTGTAATTTTTTTTATCGCTTTAGAGATGTGACGAATCAAAATTGAGTTACTGAACGATTCCAGCGCTGTGGTAAGATGAGCAATTCTGATCGTCACGTCTTGGTCAGCGAATGTAATGAGTCGTAAAGCCACTGAGCGGTGTCAAACACTAGGACCCTCGTAAATATCCTCCTCCCGTGTAGTTACATTTTACTATACCGTTACGGAGGTGTAAGGAAATGATCTTTGCGATGAAACACATTGAAACAAACTGGTGAGTTGCAGTGAACAAAAGATATACACAAAAGAAAAGGTTTCACGACTATACTATTTGGAAATTGATCTACGAGTCAAGTGTTATAAAATAGGACTAATATTTTGCCGTCCATTTATTATTCTACCATTGTTTTCATTGATAAATAGACATCATGTAAGCGAGTACCAATAACTATAGGTGCTCCAAATCAAAAATATAGTTTATCGTGCTATGATTTTCCTGACAGAACCAGAACATAACCGTGATAATACATCACGGATAGCTGTCATTTGCCAATATAAACTACCACTAAGTATAAAATTTTAATTGTAGGTATACTCGTATAAAACTGGCGAATCGTTTGTGTAATTACGTTATAACAAAATAACATGATGCATGCATAGGTATTTATAATAACTGTCAAACTAAAATTAGTGACTGGCCTGATTTTTTTACGACTTTCCGTTGATGCTTTTTTTACAGCGTTTCAGTTTAATAGTTAGGTGGGACCTTACCTAACCTTGGGCTCTTTAACAGTCTTTACTTCAACATTGTTTTTTTTTTAAGAGTTCGGCGTAAAAACAACACCAATTAGGTTCTGTTAGGAAGCTATGCTTCTTTATTCACTCGTAAATCTACTTATCTATACAGATACTGATTGGCACAAAAAAACTGACCCTATAAACCCCTTGTCAGTTTCACTTTCAAAAAATTTTAATTGTATCCCTAAACATTCAACAGGAAACAACTACTTTTCAATTAGTACCTTCAGGGCCATTATTTCGCAAATTCAAAGATTTTTCTAACAAAGGGTACATTTTCTTAGGGGGTGTGTCAGTCCCCTGTTGCGCCGAAATTAGTCCAGTCGGGCCAAATTAAAAAAGAAATCAGGCGAAAGTTAATTCCAAAAGTTTTAATTACGTTTATTTTAGTCATCGAATCATTTCGCCTTAATTAATTTACAAAAGGGACTGGATTCTTTTCTAGTGAATTGAATAAGATGCCTCCGTAGGTATCACTTAGTTATCACTCTATATATTCAATTTGACGATGTAAGCGGAGCTCTCTCTAAGGTATTAAATTGGTTCACAAGTAACAACTTGCTTCTTAATACAAAAAAAACCAAATGTATTAAATTTACTATGCCTAACGTGAAACAAGCTAACACAGTAATTTTACTAAATGGTGAAAAACTTGATCTATCAAACTCCACTGTTTTTCTGGGCATTACATTGGATTCGAAGTTGCAATGGGGACCACATGTTGACACTCTGGCTGGGAGACTTGCTTCAGCTGCCTTTGCGGTTAGAAAAATTAGACATCTAACTGACGTTGTAACGGCAAGGCTGGTGTATTTCAGTTACTTTCATAGTATTATGTCTTATGGTCTTCTCTTGTGGGGTTCTGCTGCGGACATCGATACCATCTTTATTTTACAGAAAAGAGCTATTCGTGCTATATACAAACTTAGTCCGCGTGAATCCCTGAGAGATTTCTTTAAAGAAATTAACATACTCACTGTGGCCTCTCAATACATATTTGATAATATCATGTACATGCAAAAATTTAGATCTTTTTATAAAGAAAAGTGATATTCATTCATATAACACCAGAAACAAAAACAAACTTGTGGTCCCAAACTTTAGATTGGCCAAAACAAGTAATTCATTCTTGGGAAATTGTATTAAATTTTTCAATAATATACCTCACAATGTTACCAAACTTCCTATTAATAAATTTAAGTCACATGTCAAAACTACACTGATGTCTAAGGGGTATTATAAAATTCAAGACTATCTTGATGACAAGAATGTATGGTCAGTCCAGCCTGCACTAAACTGATGTACCTACCTGTTTATTTTGATTTATATTTTTTGTGTGGCAGCTAGTGGTGACTGAGTTTGTTCCGGCGTTTCTTCTCAGCACTTGCCAGATTGTCTGTGTCTTGTCTCGAAGCGCTAGTAGGGCCCAAAAAATAAGGAGACATGTTCTGGCCCCCTATTGGCCTATAATGTTGTTATTGACGTTCATAAGTGGCAATTTTGTCCTGAATTGAATAAATGATTTTTGACTTTGACTTTGATATTTCGCACTAAGGGACTTTAACTGAATTAATTTAGTTACAAAGTTAGCTTTGTGCAAGTACAAGTACTTAAAAAATATGTCAATATTAAGTCTGCTTTTTTCTCTTTAGAAAAACCCCTATTACGCAGTCCTTTATCATCATCATCATCATTTCAGCCGTAGGACGTCCACTATTGAACATAAGCCTTCCCCAATATCTTCCAGATTGGCCGGTTAGAAGCGGCTTGCATCCAGTGGCTCCCCGCAACCATTACCTGTCGTCTGTCCTCCTTGTGGGTGGACGTCCTACGCTGCGCTTGCCGGTACGTGGCCTCCATTCTAGCAGTTCCTAATCAAGCACAATAGGTTAAAATGCTGTCACTGTTTAATTTGATGAGACGAGTTTCGTGGTTATTCTAAAGGTACATAAAGGATTGTGGCTTTTTGCTGAGTATTTAGATTCGGATGTTTAGGAATTCAACGCTTTTGGTTAATTTAAGCAATAATATGATGACCGCGTAATATCGTCGAGGTCGACTTAATTCTATTAGTAAATGTAAAGCACTTAACACAATTGGAGCTCATACTCTATAGAGTAGAGATGCCGTATAATTTGTTCAACAAAATTTTCCGCCATTTTTTAATCTGTATTTTTATTGTTTTAATATGGGGCGAAGGTTGACAGGACTTGTCATCTCATACTCAAAATACATGAAAAATCACTAACTAGTTTCGGAGAAAGATGGTTTGTAATGCTGCTCTATATGGTAGGTAGGCAGGGCTCGATGGCACAAATGCTTTCCATTGAGTTTTAAGGTCATTGACCGGGCCCTCGATTCAGAATCTTTCGGTAACAAATTGACGGCCGGAAAACCACGTGACACTATAGGCTTTAACATTAGTGTCACTCGATTCACCGGTTATCGAAACGTGCTGAATCGGGGGTCAGTTTAGATTAAGATTACCTTCATTGTTATTATTAACACTAACATTTGTAATGCAATAATTATAGTATTTATTTCCGATACTGGATACTCTTGATTGCAAGTTGAGGTATTGGGTATGCTGATTGCAATACAGATGGTTTGTTAACTTTGTACGGCCTGGTAAAATACATAGTTTTATTGTGCGATCCTAGTACAACTTATATTGGCTATTAATTTAAAATATTTATTATCATATATTTTTTTTAACATGAAACTAAAAATAATTATTTAAAAAACTAATTAAGTATATTTGTACATAGTATGTGGCCTAGAACCGGGGATAATATTGAAAACCGAGACTCTCTAGAGTATTAGGATTTATTCTGAAAAGATTCCAGTTAACCAAAACACATGCAGTACACACAAGAATTTTAAGTTAACTACGATTCATAATCAGTGTATTATTGCAAAACGATTTATCGCTAACGTTGTCTATGTCGTGTCATAGAGACGTTCCGAGTAGCTCCGAATAAGTACGATGGAGAATGAACTCAATCGATCTAGTAGTGGAATTATTGCATTGTTTGTTAGAAAAAATCAAAAAGTAAAGTTTCGATTTTAATTGGTTCAATTACTAATTTTATTAATAAGAAAAGATCCTATAAATAAAATATCTGACTTCATCATTATCATCATCATTTCAGCCATAAGACGTCCACTGCTGAACATAGGCCTCCCCCATTGACTTCCAGATTGGCCGGTTGGAAGCGGCCTGCATCCAGCGTCTTCCTGCGACCCTTACCAGGTCGTCTGACCTGAATATATAATATCTGACTTAAATTCTAGAAATTAATTACTTCTTATCACCTATTACAAGATTACGTTCTATGATACTATTAATCCCGACAAGCTTAAGGTTTTTATTTAATGTGTTAACGAACGAAAGTAGTTCGTTTAGTTTAGTTAGTTGATAAAGCCGTTAGCAGATTATTTAATACAATTATCAATTTATTAAAGATCTTAAAGGATGGTACTCATTAAGAGCATTCGGATTTTATTGCGGTGTTTCCGTTATTACATGAACTCTCGTAGTCGACGACCTAATTAGCGTAGGTGAACCACCCGAAAACAAGGGTGGGTGTACCTGGTCGATTTCTAGTTCCAGTCAATATAGAAAACGAATATTTGTAAATAGGTTCGGGTTTGGGTGTAACTGTAGAAAAAATACATTGTCTGGTACCTACACCGTAACACGATGATGTCCTTAATTCCTTTCATGGAAGCCATGACAATTTATTATCATGGTTAAACCTCGACTAGTAACGGGACATAGCGCTAGGAAGACTGAAGATATGGGTATATGAAGGTTCCCCATAAACTTTAGCTTCGATTATCAGATTACACTAACATCGTTTAGAACATTAAGTAACTTATCCGAATATTGAAAGATGTTTCAAGATAATGCGGCCATTAAGAAATGTAGCGCGCAGTCGCAGGGCCCAGACATCGTAAAAGTGATATATTATCGCCGCGTTCACTGAATCTGCGAGAATCGCTGACTGTGGAATAGAAGCCTTAAATCATGCAAAAGCTTAGACCGCTTCGACACCTGTGGCTCTTACGGCAGACTTAGATACCAACTATGAATTTGAAATAATAATAATAATAATTTAATTATTTTTTTTTTATTTGTAAGAATACCTTTTACATTAAACATTGATTGATTCCCTGACTCCCGAACTAGAAAACTGTTTCAGGAGCCAGTTCCTCCCCTTACAGTATGTCTTAACGAAAGGTCATGTACATGATCTCAATTGTTAAACAATAAAAGTTTAATTTAAAAGTAACGGTTACATTAAGCAAATAATTTAATAAATTGGAAATCTAGTATGTGTGTGTGTGTGTGTGTGTGTGTGTGTGTGTGTGTGTGTGTGTGTGTGTGTGTGTGTGTGTGTGTGTGTGAGTGTGTGGGTGTGTGTGTGGTTGTGAGTGCGTGTAAGTACCTACATCAGCAAAGCTTCAGTGTTATCATAGGTTCTAGAATAGGGGCCACGTACCGACACGCACAGCTTAGGACGTCTATTTACAAGGTAGACAGATAATCTGGTAAAGGTAGCAGGAAACCGCTGCATGCAGGCTGCTTTTAACCGGCCAATCTGGAAGTCATTGTGGGAAGCCTATGTTAAGCAGTGGACGTCGTATGGCTGAAATGATGATGATGATGATAATGATAAGAGATCATGCGGTTGTTTGCTTAGGTATCATTGTTTTAGTTGACTGTGCCCAGTTTTTGAGAACTGATGTACTTTATTTCTTTTAATAATAGTCCTTCAAAGTCGTTTAGCTGTTATTCTCTTAAGTGCATGAAAAAAGATAGGATAGTCTTTCTAACTGAAACGGTGTCAATCAAGTAGTAGTAGTAATATTTATCCTCAAAGGGAAAGGCAATGGTACAGATCCATACAGCCAAATCTAGAGTATTTTTATGTTTTCATGTAGAGTCGAGTATTTAGGGCAAGAAAGCCATTTCTTCCATTTATTATTATTTTAGAATTGTTAATCTTCATGTTATTCCTTTTAAAATTACTATTTTTACAAATCTCCAACAGTTGACAGGTGTCAATCAAGCAGGTAAAAATATCATAGATGACACTTCTCGATTTAGGCTTGAGATAATGATTTAACATCTTATGTAAGTAGTTTAAAAACTATAAAATACTTTTATCTGTACTGGACTCGTCGAAACGTATTAAATGAGCTCAAACACGAAGATTTTCTAGTAGCAATTGAAGAGTTCTACAATCCACCTCTTGTTTCTATTTAAAGATCATAGAGGGTAGTAAAAACAGCAGAACTTCTAACTGCTATATGTAATAAGATAATATAATATTGGCAGATTTTACACCAATGGAATTGTTAAACTATAGCTGTAATCAAACAATAACATATTCCTATCCCAAAATCCAGGACGGGCAAAGTAGTTAGGTATCCTTAAATATGTGATTAGTTTCCTTGAATTCTTTAGATTTTTTCCCACAATAGAAATGAAGACATAAATAGTATATAGCCTACTTCATAAGCTCTACGCTTTCAGTCATACATTTCAGAGTTCTTTACATAAACTTTTAAAAATTTTCTTCTGCATTTAAACTGGATGTAAAGTGAGAAAGGCCTCGAAAAGTAAATATGAGAAGGTTGACGACTCCTGGCGCGAATGTAGCGACTTGATAAAGGCGGGCGGGCGGTATTAAATGCATGTAAACACCTCCTTTGCAGTGTTCGGAGTCTAAAAAAACTACTTCGAGAACTCGAATGAAAATGGCCAGTAATATTGAGTGTTAACAAAAATAATTTATGAAATTACACTTGGGAGAAATTAATTGGTTTGGGACGTATTGCGTTTCTCCATAATACAGGTTGGTTGGTAAAACGATACTTCCTATCAGGAGGTGATCATCATCATCATCATCATCATTTCAGCCATAGGACATCCACTGCTGAACATAGGCCTCCCCCAGTGACTTCCAGATTGGCCGGTTGGAAGCGGCCCGCATCCAGCGGCTTCCTGCAATCTTGGAGGTGAGGAGGTGATAGAGCAACAAAATTGCAACAACTTTTGTAAAATAACTACGGTGAAATCCTGTAAAAAAACATCTACATACTAACTACAAGACTAAAATTTGTATGATGTGTGTTTTTACATTTCGATGTCTTGATTATTAAGTACGAGTAAAGATGTTGAAATTTTGCTCGTTTATCACCTCCTCAGAGGAATGTATCGTTTTGCCAATTACCTTGTATCTAAAGATTTGTATGAAATAAGGAGTGAAATGTGTAAATAAGGTTGTAAATGAAAGAGAATAAATCGTAATAGTCAACATAATGTTTTTCCAGTTTTATTAAAATCTTACTAACTTTGTATGTTTAGAAGTTTGTTACCTACTCGATCACGCTTAAGCGGCTGAAATAACTGAAATTATGCACATATTTAGTGTTTTTAGTGCACATACTAATGATAATTGTTTTTACAATCACACCAATTATCTAGCCCCAAACTAAGCAAAGTTTATAATATGGCGACTAGATAACGGATAACATATTTAAATACGTTTATATGCATCCTTAACTTAGGTACAAATGCTCGTGCTCATCACACTATTTGCACCTTGCGGGATTCGAACTCGCAACCGTCTGGCTTTGTAGTCCAGAGAACAACTACACCAGATGTTGTCAAATCTAGTTTTGTATTTCCGTAGTATGACTATACATTTTTCTTTAGCCTAATTCTGATGTTTATACAGACCAAGTCGCAAGCAGAAGCTAGTTTAAGAAAAAAACTCGAAGTAAATCTGAGAGAGAAATTTTGATAACTCTTTGAATGTAACGTGAAGGTGGGCGACGCGATCCGCCCAAGAAATGAAAACTGTAATATATTTAGAGGAAAATATAAAAGCTTTTGATGTCTGAATGCGAAATTGCTTGTTATATTTACCGAGTGATTACACAAAATAACGCTCGAGACAAACAACTCAAAACGGAATTTATTTTATTTATATCAATACTCAGACCTTTTCTCGAATAAGGAATAATATCGATTAATAACATTAATAATATTTATACAAATAAACATATTATGTTATGTATACTCAAAAAGTTAAAGGTCATTAAACCGATTTTAGACTTCAAGTCTCACATGTAGAGATCAACATCAGTTAAGAAAATTTGACGTTTTGTGGTACGTTGATGTGTGTCTGTACTAAATTGTAACCCTAACTTAGAGTTTAAAAAAATAATGCTGTGTTTAATATAAAAAAGAAGTTTAAATCAATTTTAAAATGTTCAATCATCATTGAAGAGAGACTACTACTTGGAAGACGCGAGTCGTCACTCGACATCATCATCATCATATTTACATCCTTGTTCTTAGGCTGTAGCCGTATGTATTGGCTGTTAAGTCCTAGCTGTAACTGGAGAGTCGTACAAAATTCAATCCGTTAAGAGGCTGTCTGTTACCCTTCAGCTTGCGTGGTGCACTGAGCCACTGACGGCAATCATTCTAATGGCGCATCAGCTCGCGTCGGCCCGAATTAGTTCTTTTCAAACCCCATCACTGAATTGAAAATGTCCAGACGGACGTACAACTTTAGTTTCATATTAGATACACCTATCTTCATATATCACAGACATGTGTGGGCATAGTTCCGTAGGATGCGTCGAGTGATAAGTTTTTTTATAATGTTTTTAAATAGCAAACTTAATTTTGGATTTTAATATTTAACCGTAATATGTAACATACATATATGTACATACATACAGGGTGGTCCAGGCTAGATGGATATAAATTTTTTTTAGGTAGACGGCTTAGGGACCTATTTGTACCCGCCAGGAAAAAAATCGCTTGTCAGCCGCTTACAAGAATTATTTTTTTTTATTTTAGAAATATCCACTTTTAATAATTTTTTATTTACTTTTAAAATGAAAAATTCTATTTTTTATTTTATTTTAGGTGCTTACTTAGACATTGCACTCTCTCTGACTGATCTGCAAATTTAAAGTGCATTTAATTTCATATCAATGCAAGAATAATTCTTTCCTTTAAATCGACAGATTTTTCGTAAACTTAAAAAGCGGTGCAAAAATTTATAAGGCGCAACTTATGCTCTTTTATTTGCCAAAAAAAAAGTCTCTTGTCAACGAACCAGAAAAAAAGTTACGATTTTTTAAAAATCTAACTAGGAAGAAAAATTATATATATTTTTACAACTGATTAGCCTTATCGTCGTTAAATAAGAGCTATCTATGTATATTCAAATCTATATCGCATTCCTCAGGAAATGTGTATTTATTCGGTGTCAGGTCTATCCGTAAGGTTTATAAAATGTTGGCCAAAGAATTATAAGTTTATCAAATGTAATTAAATTAAGGTATACCTACAATGTAAAGCAGAGTAGCTATTTGTAAAATAAAATGAAATTTAGAACTTCGCGGATTGCCGTAACCGTCTAAAGACCTTTAATTGACATAGTAATACGCCATAAGTTTCAAAAACCCGATTTCCTCCAAGGCACGACGTGTAAGTTAAAATCATAACGTTCAAGTTTCGATTCTCGGTAATTCTCACGTATGTTAGCGATAAAAACTTCGTAGACGCCTTGGGCTCTCATTAAAGGCAAAATAATTTACGCGATGGTACTAAACCAATTATAAAGCTACGTTAGTACAGCCAGCGTCACGAACTATTAACAGATTTAAAAAAAATAGAATACATAAATACGAATTAAAAAATTGCGTTTAGTGATTTGTGGTGAAGACAAACAAACGTACACAACTAGTATAGTGATGATAGTAATTTTAGCCATAGGATGTCCACTGCTAAACATAGGCCTCCCCCCCAATGACTTCTTTTACGCGGGGATTTCCGATACTCGCCAACATGTTTATTTTTAACATTATTTCCTACGGCTGCTTGTCTCGTGCTACAGGAATTTGTTGCCTCTTACGACACGCCTCCTGTTAACGGTGGAGAAGAGTATTCTTCACTGCCCTCCCCACACGGCTAGCTAGCGATCTACCTACTTACTCATTAGAATGGGTTCCTATTGTTGTTTTTATAATCATTAGCTCTCGAGAAATAGTTCTAAGGCAGGGTATTAGAAGCTGCATGCTAAGGATAGTAGAACAGACCTTCGCGTGTGCAGCTATCCGTGGGGACATGGAAGGTGGCCCTTGGTTCTATCAGTAGTGTAACCATACTTTCTTAGGTTGTCTTTCCAGCGTGACATGAGTTCTCTGCCTGTTCAAGGCTTTCCAGGTTGGCCACGGCAGGTCTTTGCCTGGTTCCCGGCTCTCTAATGAAATAAGACTAATCTGGTGTAATTACATAGCTGATACATTGTCGCGAAAAAGGGCCAAACTTCATATCTGTCACGAAAACTGTATTTTCTAATTTGTTTTTTTAAAGCGTTTTACTAGATTACTCGAGCAGTACTTAGTGATTTGGGGAGATGTATTTGAGTCGCTTTAGAACTATTTCCTCTGAGATATGATTGTATCCTGGATAGGTACATAATTAAGAATTTTCTTTTGGTAACACTGTGTGAACAATTCACTGGCATTCATATAATTTTAAACTTAATTTCCAATCTTTTGATAATGTATGGAATTATTTATTAGGTACTTGTGCTTCTTAAATAAATAAAATTAATTATCATTACGGCTCTTAAATACCGCATCGTGTAAGTAAACTATTACAATGGTGTTTTGACACAAAAAATACTAGTTCAGATAACTAACTTTTCTACATTGACTTACGGCTGGGTGTGCTAGGAGACGCCCCTGGCAACATTTATTTGTCTGGTACCTAGTAACATAAGGATGTTAATTCCACACTTGACAGGTCCTGACACCATAACAATTGGTACGTTGTCGGGTACCTAATTAGTTGATTCGATGCTTTTTATTTATCATTTACAGAGCTTTAGAGTACAAGTATGGTGTAGTTTGAGTTCTAATGTTTGGTGACGTGATAAAGATCTGAAACTATTGAAATATCATTGTATTCAACGCCGCATCAAGTGTCAAGTGACTTGTCTCAAGACAAACTTGATTTAGGCACGATAGCGTCCTTAAACCTGCTTCTACGGGAAGAGTAGCCTTAACTGAAACCAAGAAAAGCAATAAAAACTGAACACCCGTTATTTATTGTGAACACTATATCAAGAAACACTCGACATTGGCAGAATCAATGCACTGCTTATAGAGCGGGATTGAGTCCTAAGAAAAAAAAACTTAATCAGTTATTTATATTGCATTTTTTTAAGGCCGACTGTACTAGGGTCTACTTTTACAGATTTTCAAGAACAAAAACAAGTTAATTTCAGATGTAATGATTAGATACTGTTAAGTAATAAAAGGTACGAAGTAAAACTAATTGTTTGGCAAAAAACAAATACTCATAGTTTGGATATTTTTTCCAAAATGAAATTCAAGGTAAGTGTTATCAATTTGAATACTGTTTTATTTGTAATTATAGCATGTATTTAATAACAGTATATTTTATTTTATTTATATGGTCTATATATAGCATTTGATGCTTTATATACATTAAAAAATTGCAGGTTTTTCAAACTGCTGTGATTTTGTTTGCTATCAATAAGAAATACTTTACTTAATCAAACATTTTGTTCATTGTACGTACACCAATTATGTACTTATTTTAAGCGGCGTAAAATTTCCATAACGAACCCTAAAAACTTAATTCACAGGTGTTAATTACACTGTCATAGACAAAATAGAGATAATAGTAGGTTTCGCTACCAGGCATGATTAGGATCAGCTAGTGTTGTCGGAATATTATATCGATAATTTCACATTAAACGATTTTGATTTTAGCTTAGTGTGTGTGTGCATGCAAATTGTATTTTTTGTACAGGACTAACCAGCAATTACGATACATCTGTTAAATTATTTTGTGGGAAAAAACTTTCAGCCTATAGAATAAACATGTGATAGACAATCGCGGTGGTTTCCGCAAGCTCGGTAGTTAATAAGGATTAACCGAGATGCGACAACTGTTGCATTTTCCAATTGTATTCTTTATCTACACAGGCTGTTCTGAAAAAACAACCTCATTATATCTTATTATGTAATAGTTTTATAATTTAATATAATTTATGAAACTTCAAATATATAGTGACTTCAGTAAACACAACAAGTAGCATAACAAGATATGAGTAAGTATTTATTCAAGTAAACAATTATTAAAGTCGCAGTTTATCCTTTAAAAATAATATATTATTTTAAAAAGCTTGCACAAGATTATATCGTAAAAATAAATAAACACTCATAGTATTGACCATGTTTGTAAAACGACATACTACGGAATAAAATTGCATATCTAAATTACATATTATATTGTTAAAATACTTTTCTACATCACTAACGTTACGGTTCAAGGCTCCACTCCACATGCGTTTAGCTATGAGCTGTGGTTCAGAACAGTGGTCTATAATTAATCAAACGCAAACATCCTTCATTAATAATATTTCATAACAATAAATTAAGGTTTATTAGAATAAAAAATTTAATCAAAATATGTAGACTGAACTTAATGTTTTTCAGAGCAAAAAATTTACATGCTAATAATACAAGTAGATTTTGGAGCTATAATTACAATCATCATAACATAGAGTTGATGGTAATTACTGTAATAATGACTTTTATTTGGCCTTCCTTAGGCCTACAAAGAAAGAATCGCACGCTCTACGTCGGTAAGGTACGGTATATACAGGGTTACATTTCAAGGTAGTGCCAAATTTAAAAAATAAGGTCCAAAGAACACTGTAAAAATACTCATTATCGTAATTAATTTAAGTCGTCGTATTTCTGGAGTAAACTAAACTTAAAAATTTCCGAAAAAAAAAACGCAATACGCCGTCATACATCCGAGATCACAGGCGTGATCCGCCGACGCCGGTGCAACAAGAACCTCATGCAGTGCACGCATATACGGTGAAATTTAGTCGATCAATCGTAAATTTTCTACGTATTCTATTTTTCAAATACAGAATGGAAGAATTAAAAATAAAATAAAAAATAGTTTGTTTTTTACGTAGATCGATTAAGTTACTGATTCTGAGTGGTCTCTGAAAAATGTAACCCTGTATAATAGTGCGTTAGTGCGCGCTGTATTCAAAATTATACCAATCGTAGTACTTACCTACAAGTCAAATAAAATGCAGTGTACTTTTAAGTTTTTAAAAAAATAGAAAAATAACACATTTGAATACCTCATCATTTTAGCCATAAGACGTCCACTGTTAAACACAGGCCTTCCCCAATGACTTTCATTGGGGGGGGGTGGGGGTGGGATTGCCAATACTCGCCACGCACGGCAGGCGGGTTGGCCAGCGCAGTTTTTTTATAACATTTCGCACGCAGACGCTGCTGCCCGTCTCTTGCAAAGGAATTAGTCGCCTCTTACGACACGCCTCCTGTTGGCGGCGGGGAAGTGTATTCTTTACGGCCGCCCCCCACGGCACTGAAATTTGAATGACACTTTGAATACCTACTTATTGTGAAAATATTGGGGCCAAAGGACACATGAACCAGAATAATGTAGCTCTACAATATGTATATTGTTCTTGTATTGTTGTCGTACAACATTGGAAGTTTATCACAATGCTACAAGTGCTGCGGCTGCTTTTCATTACGCGCCTGCATATAAAAGAAGCATAACATTATATTTTCAGGGTTCATTCAGTGCGTGTGAACTTGTTGTGTAGTAGTTCCACCACAAAATCTAAACGCTTGACTAGTTTAGTCATATTTTCACAGATCCAAGTGTCCATAGTGAAGCTGAGTTCGAAATGGAATTTAGCTTCTAAATGATCAAAATGTAAATTAAAAAAAAAACTAACTAAAGGTCCTATGATCTCTTAAAACAATAAGGCTCGGACTACATGCATCCGGAATTTTTCAGAACCCCATACAAATCGGATTGAATCCGGGCTTGTCCGGAGACATTTTGTATGGAGGTCTGAAAAATTCCGGATGCATGTAGTCCGAGCCTAAGTATTACTTCAAACATGTTTTTCGTTTTTGTATAAAACAGCACTATATGGCGTTATTTTGAAATAACAATTTTGTTTTGAAATTTTGGTAAATAAAAAAGGATAATTAACGAAGATAAACTGACGAAGTGTAGTACCTACCTACTCACCAAATGTACTCAATCTAAGTAATTTCTGACGATGATAAAATTGGTTCGAGATGTTTATAAATTATGTATTACCTTATGTTTATCGATTATCAAGTCGCAATAGTAGTACAAGTTTCGCTTAGTTTGGGCAGATATTAATTGATAGTTACTGCGTTTGGGGCTAGACAATTTTGATGATATGTTGTACGCATTTATTTATTAGTGAAACTAGTTATTATTATTATGAGCCTGGGAGGTACTTGTGCTTACTTAATCAAAACAAAAATATTCACTTAAAAATAAAAGACAGCGTTTAAGTTCATTTAAAAAGTAACTTCTCTTTTTTTATATCATCACCACTTAGTGAAGTAAAAACACGAACTTACTACTATACTACAATATCTGGAAAGTACTACTATTAGAACGTATTCTAAGACAAGTGAAAGCGTTAGAACCGCATTAGACGATAAGATCGCTTATCACACAGGATTGGGGCTCAAGCTCAAGCGGCTGCAATAACGGCTCACAGTGAGGCTCACTGATATTAACGACCACTCCGACACTCGGATAAACCTTTCTTGAAGATCTACGCAGGGTTTAATTTTAGCAGCTGAAGATTTATTTTAGCAGAAACTAAAACCGACTATTTGACGATCTAAATCGCTTAGTGGCGTGGCTATTCGCCTTGAACGCAAATGGTTTCGGGTTCAATTCTCGGTTCGGGTCTATTCAGAAAACGAACTTCACTAAATTGGCACGGGTCTGGGTGTGCTGGGTGACGCCTCTGGCAGATATTTACTGTCTGGTAAATCTTAACACTATTCGTTAATTCGTTACTTCAAGACCCTGCCAATTAGTGTGTTGTTTGGCGCATATTAATTTGTAACTAGCTGTGCCCGCTGCTTCGCCCGCGTAAATACGGCATATCTAAAATAGGGGATCCCTATTTTATTCCTTTAGGAAGTAGATCGACAAATAGTACTCTATTTCCTTCCCTAGGGTTCCAACTTTTTTTTATTACAATAAATTTCATCAAAATCAGTTCAGTTTTTGCGACAAAAAGTAGCTTATGTCTTTCTCCGAGGTCTAATCTATCTCTTTACCAAAAATCATCAAAATTGATTCAGCGACTTAGGCGTGAAAACGTAACAAACCGACAGACAGACAGAGTTACTTTCGCATTTATATACTCGTATTGGTATGGAGTATGAAAATGGATAGTATGGATTGAAATAGCGCTGAATTATTTCTATTATTTATTAAGAATTGAGATTTTTTCTACTGTAGGTACTATTCTTTTTGCTTCTATTATATACTTTTTGCTTAGAACAAAGTTAGTTTATTTTGGGTTTGGAAAAAATACATTATTTGTTTAAATTACCTTTTGTAAACGTTGAATTTAAGCTATAATGTAAGTAATCCTTAATTCATATAAGATAACCGAACCTTACTGATTCCTGAAGGCGCCGTGTATTTCTATTTGATGGAATCCCACAAATCATAGTGTAAATAATTAATTACAAAAATAAGTTATCCACCAAAAATACCAAATCACAAATAATTAGATTATTATCAGTTTGACGCGTCGAAACCAATTTGGGTGACGTTATCTGACCACAATGAGCCGTCGATTGCTGCCGGATTTGTTTGTAAATGCTCTATGATAATTGTAGAGGTTTTTATTTAAGAGTTTATGATATATGGGTACGATGTTTTACCACGTACCGGCAAACGCAGCATAGGACGTCCACCAACTAGGTGGTCAGACGACCTGGTTGCAGGAAGCCGGTGGCTATAGATGCCGGCCGTGTCCAACCTACTAATCTGGAAGTCTGGAGTCTTATGTTCAGCAGTGGACGTCCTATTGCTGAAATGATGATGATGATGTTCTACCAACCCCAGGACCACAATGAAACAGTCGTTTAGCTGTTAACCAAAAGCATAGGTATTCTGTGCTAAAAGTCCAAATGGCTATAGATAATAAAGGTATACCTACCTACTTAACATTTGTAGATTCTAACTAATCGGGTTTTACTCATACTAAGATGAAGCAATTGTTTGATTTGATATCTTTTTTTATTATGAGAGACGTAAAACAGCCTTTTGATCAAATAGTAATTATAGCTCGAAAACGTTATAAAATCACAACTCACACTTACAAAAATTATAAGATAATACATCTGACTTTATTTCCGTTATTACAATTTGTTATAGCCTTATCTTTAGAAAATTAATTACGTCATAAAATCTATGAATTAATTTAATTGTGTGTAGCCTTGGTCTAGTAGCTACTAGTAGACTATTTAACCCTTTTTTGTGGTCTAAAAGATGTCGGTTGTCCCTACTTGTTCGTTTACGGATCTCTTCATTTCTGATTCGATCTCGCAAGGAAACACCAAGCATAGCCCTTTCCATAGCACGCTGTGCGACCTTGAGCTTTCTTATGAGGCCCATAGTGAGAGGCCACGTTTCAGTTCCATATGTTATCACTGGTAACACACACTGGTTGTAGACTTTCGTCTTGAGGCACTGAGGTATTTTGGACGAGAAGACGTGGTGTAGTTTCTCGAACGCTGCCCAGCCGAGTTGGATTCGACGATTGACCTCCTTCTCAAAATTGGATTTACCCAGCTGGATAACTTGTCCTAAGTAGACATATTTGTCAACAATTTCGAGAGTAGAGCTCCCAACGGATACTGGGTAGGGCGCAACATGGGCATTCGACATGAGCTTGGTTTTGTCCATGTTCATTCGCAGGCCTACTTGTTGGGAGACTCGAGTAAGGTCATCGAGCATTGTGCTGAGGTCTTCAAGCGATTCTGCCATGACCACAGTATCGTCGGCAAACCGAAGGTGAGTGATGTACTCGCCGTTGATGTTGATGCCAAATCCTTTCCATTCCAGAAGCTTGAAAGCGTCTTCCAATGCAGCGGTGAACAGTTTCGGAGATATAACATCTCCCTGTCTTACGCCTCGCTGCAGAGGAATCGCCTTCGTGCTCTGCTCCTGTACTCGGACCGACATGATGGCGTTTTTGTATAAACACTTCAACACCTCGATGTACCGATAGTCAATATGGCACCGCTGGAGAGACTGTAGCACTGCCCAGGTCTCGATCGAATCAAAGGCCTTCTCATAGTCCACGAACGCTAAGCATAGTGGCAAGTTATACTCCTCGGTCTTCTGTATAATTTGCCGCAGCGTATGGATGTGGTCTATGGTACTAAATCCTTTTCGGAAACCGTCGAACAAAAGTCGCTGACATAGCCCAACGGATTAGCAAGCTGAAGTGGCAGTGGGCGGGGCACATAGCACGTAGAACTGATGGCCGATGGGGCAGAAAGGTTCAAGAATGGAGGCCGCGTACCGGCAAGCGCAGCGTAGGACGTCCACTGACAAGGTGGTCAGACGACCTGGTAAAGGTCGCAGGAAGACGCTGGATGTAGGCCGCTTCCAACCGGCCAATCTGGAAGTCAATGGGGGAGGCCTATGTTCAGCAGTGGACGTCCTATGGCTGAAATGATGATGATGATGATGATGTCCCTACTTGCTTACCTTTTACATACTAACTTATAATCCCGAATATACAACAATTCTTTTTCCCATTATATCCACAGCAACACTGTTAAAACGCGCAATAAGTTCGCAATGTCGCTTTACGATTTACGTTCGTACGACGCTTTTAGGTGTTTACTGCGCAGTCTAGACAGATGGTTTACGGCATCGGGCTAATGTTTCACATTTGAGCTAAATTTCAAGATCTGCGAGATATAATCTGTAGCTAAAATGCTTTAACGTCTTCCACGTACCCGTTCATATATATTCTGTGTTTTTACGGTGATTGTTTCGAAGTTTAACTTTAAGCAGGAGTAAAAGATTATAGATTCACAAAAGGCTCTATTGATATAAAATTGTTGAAATCGTGAGGTAAGTTTTTTTTTTTTAAATTGTTATCATCTGATCAATCAATAACTATTAATATGAAAGAAAGAGTTTTTTTCCTACTCCATAAAGTTGCATATTGCATAGGAAGCATAAAAAATCATCTTGTACCTAGAATAGGTCTTCAATTCATAAATTTGCAATTCATTTATAAATTCCCTTTGTGAATAATGGATATTATAAAGTTGACGATTACGATTACGTCAAGAATGCGTTGAATCCTCCCTAGCTCGCACTTAATAGACGTCTTGTACCTGTCTGTATTTTATGGCTGTACGTTTGTATTTCATGTAATACAAGGTGTTAAAAAAAGTACAAGCTCTTTAGGGGGAAGTTTAGAGTCGACTCTAGAATTCATTTTTTTTTAATTTACAAGATCCGCTTAATCAGACTCGATTCTGAACAACCTGATATAATGGCTGGTACTTCTTTGCAGCCTGTATAGACTGACAAAGGTGACAGATATTTATGCGCCGTTTCTTCTCATCACCCTAACATGTAGGTCTTGAAGCGGCTGTAGGACGCGACGTATCTCTAATATAAGTACTACATAATTTTTTTTTGTTCGAAAAAGTACCTATGTCTACAACTACAATATACCTATAAATACTGTAATCTTTGTAACGCTCTTCTGTAAAATTAGGTACACTAAGTTAAGTAGTTTAATAAGTTATTATACCATTTTCAGTTACGGTATTTATACGTATCAGTATGTGTATTTTGAGACATGTAAACTTACCTGAACTTTTACCTAGACGAGGGCACCTGACACTAAATAAATGAGTATTATTTACCTATAAGCAAGTAATGAAAATGATTTCGAAACTTAAACAGTAGTATTTCAAGGATAATAATTTTACATGAACAAAATTTTCAACTGCCTCTGGTGGGGATTTTTTTTCAAGTAAAATTATTATCCTTGAAATAATAAACTAGCATTATTGTGAATGCAAAAAACAAAAGAGTTTAAATTAAACAGTAGTATTGCAATCATAGAAAGCCTACGCGACAATGGGTCTGAGATCATTCTACTCATAACCTAATTTAGGTTAGCATATCTATTTCTCTCTCTAATGAACGTAAATAGAAGGACTATAAATTTTAGAAATGTCAAACTTAGGTCTTTAGAAACTAGATACAATAGAAAACGTGTTGTTTGGGGGTCACCACTGACCGCCATAGCATTCAAGGTGTTCAGATAGGTGATTTACCTTTGTTTGCCAAGTATCCGTTATAATTTAATCGTATTAATCTATTATCCTTTCTAAATTTTCTATGAATGTAACGTTTAAAAAAAAAGGTAAAGGTGAAGTAAAGTTTAAAGAGTAGCCCAGAATCGTACCTGTTAGTTCATTTTACGACTACGAGTAAGTATATGAGTAATAATAAATTAGAAAATAAACGTCTTCAATGATGAAACTTGGCAGGCGTGATGCAGGGACTTGCCTAGTTGCGGTAGATCATGACTGTGAAGTGGGCCATGAAAATATATGATGTTATTGCTCGTAAAATCATTAACTACGGTTGAAGGTGACCTTGTTTATCTTATTGACACACGGGCGCGGAGCTCAATGCACAAAAAGAAATAATGCTAAATGCATACCTAGGACTTACATGTAGTTGCATGTATTTTTAGCCAGTGTTATCATTAATCTTCCTAGGCCTTAGTTATATTTCAAATCAAATTTAAAATCAAATCATGTATTTGCACTGTGATGAAAATACACACATGTGTGTGTGGATAACAGGTGGTAAATATTTGTACAGTACATCACATGCACCCTACAAGGGCATAGCAAGTTATAACAATAATTAAAGCTAAGTAGTAGATAACACTATATAACACGTAAGAAATTAACATAAGATTATAGATTATAATAACATTATTTCTGGCGGGAGTAAATCAATAATAATAATAATTTTTTTTCACAATAACACAAATTAGCTAGCCCCAAACTAAGCAAAGCTTGTACTATGGCGACTAGATAACGGATAAACATACTTAAATACTTTTCTAAACATCCATGACTCAGGTACAAATGCTCGTGCTCACCACACTAACATTTGCCCCTTGCGGGATTCGAACCCGCAACTTTGTAATCCGGAGCGCGAATTACTACACCAGACGGTCGTCAAGTAATATGGATGACCCAGTCTAGGTCAATGTCATGATGACTCATGAAACACAATCCCGGATTTATCATTTATACCGTTGTTTAAACAATTAGCACCTGACCCGTGAGGTCATAGGAGAAAACATGAACCATGAGCCATGATGTCGGTAACTACCTATCAAAGGCACGGAACATGCAAGGTGTCCCGTAATTCAAGGATAACCTTATAACCACATATTCTATATATTTTAGTAAACAACAAACAAGTTTTTGTTATATGTGTTGGCGCCTACAGCCAGTTCGGGCATCATCGGCGTTCTCCGTATGCGCGGGCGGTTGGCACACTCCGTAGGTGCCCTCCGCCGCACTCAGCCTCTCGACCATCATCGGCATCGGACGCGGTTCCTCCCTCGTAGGCGCGATCAAAGTGTTAATTATCCAGAAATATATCCTATGCGTTTACAGTTCGCGTCTTATTTAATACTCCAATAGTCGTAGGACCCTAACACTGATCCTTCGAGCCGGCAAGGCAAAGGATTAACAAAAGGCTTTGAATCCTGTGATTCTAAATGTAAAATCAAACATAACACTCTTTTACATTTAGAATCACAGGATTCAAAGCCTTTTGTTAATCCTTTGCCTTCTGCAGCTGATGGCGTCGCTTTATCAGCTACATCCTTGCAGCTTGCTACTTCTTCGCATGTTTTACTGTCCACAGCATTGGTGAACGTCTTGAACTCTTCGGGCGAGAAGTACACTGCGCGGCTACTGCTCGACAACGGTAGTACAGCCAACTTCGTAACGCAAAGCTTATGCGACAAGCTGGGTTTGTCACGACGCGGTACGAGCACCAAGGTCACAGGTATCAATAAGTATATCTCTTCTAGTACACAGTCTTGTCACCTCACAATCGAGTCTTTATGCTGTGCTTACAATATAGATATCGTATGTCATGTATTGCCTGAGATCACTAAGGTATTACCGTCTTCGTTCGTGGACGTTCCTATTCCCCCAGGTCTTCAGTTAGCTGACCCGAATTTCAATATTCCGTCGGTCATAGACATCCTGGTAGGCGCGGAAGTCTTTTGGAACGCCTTAGGATCAAATTCCATAGATTTAGGTAAAAATCTTCCCAAGTTATGTGAAACTAAATTTGGCTGGATGGTATCAGGCAGCATATCAAGCCAAAAGAGTAAAACTCGTCTTCAATTTTGTAATTTCACAAATTTAAGTCCCACTCCCGATCTTTCTCAATTCTGGGAGCTAGACTATGTTTCATCCAAGCATTCTCAATCTCTAGAGGAGAGATCATGCGAGAAGCTCTTCTTAGAAACAACGTTTCGCAAGGACGACGGTCGTTTTGTCGTCTCAATCCCCTAAAAAAAGATCCAAGTTTACTAGGTCACTCTTATGAAAACGCTAAGTGTAGGTTCCTGTCGTTAGAACGACGTTTTCACCGTGATCCCATCTTTAAGAATCGATATTTTGATTTCATGCTCGAGTATGAATCACTAGGTCACATGTCATCAGATAAAGACTGTGCCACTTTGTCTGATAGCTCTAACGGGAACTATTTTATTCCTCACCACGGCGTCATTCGGGAGTCTAGCTCCACTACTAAACTTCGCGTGGTTTTCGACGCTTCGGCAGCTACCTCTTCAGGAGTGTCCCTTAATGACCTCCAAATGGTTGGCCCCGTCGTTCAAGACGATCTATTCTCCATTTTGATACGCTTTCGCCAACATAAATACGTAGTTTCAGGCGACGTAGAGAAAATGTACAGAGCAATAGAAATAAATCCCATTCAACGACCTTTACAAAAAATTATTTTTCGGTTCGATACTAAGGAACCACTAAAAACATATACTTTGAATACAGTTACGTACGGCACCGCTTCTGCCCCATACTTGGCCACTAAATGTCTAGTCAGCCTAGCCGACAACGTAGATGACAGTCGCGTCAAGTCGGCCATACAACGTGATTTCTACATCGACGATTTTCTCCATTCTGCTAGTACAATTTTAGAAACTGTCGAAGTTTCAAAAAAGGTAGCATCTATCCTTTCTTCAGCCCACTTCCATCTACGTAAATGGAAATCAAATAGTCCCGAGATACTATCCCAAATTAGTGGTCCACAGAATGGTGACCCCACCAATTCTATAGACTTCTCTGAGCAAGGCCAAGGCAACACTCAGTCTAAGACATTGGGTCTACATTGGATTTGCGACACGGACATGCTCACCTTTTCCATAAATATAGAACCGTCAAAAAAGGTCACTAAACGTCATGTACTTTCAGTTATAAGCCAAATTTTCGACCCTCTAGGACTTGTTGGACCGTGCGTCGTCGAAGCTAAAATAATTATGCAACGCTTGTGGCTAGATAAATATGATTGGGACGACACGGTTTCTCTAGAAATTAACAACTTGTGGTCTTTATTCGAGCACACATTATCCCATTTAAATGGGTTACATATCCCTCGGTGGGTTTCGTTTAACGATTCAACTATCCAGGAAATTCATGTTTTCACTGACGCCTCCGAAAAGGCCTGTCTTTATATTCGGTCTTATAACCATAGTTCAGGCACAATACGCGTCCAACTTCTGACTTCCAAAAACCGTATAGCTCCTATAAAACCTACTACTATGCCTAGGCTTGAACTTTGTGGCGCTTTGTTAGGTGCAAGACTGTTTACAAAGGACTGTTTACTGTTTACATAGACAAATGTAGATTTTGGTGTGACTCCACGATAGTTCTAGGTTGGTTGTCAACGCCATCTTCTCAACTCAAACCCTTTGTGCGAAACAGAGTCAACGAAATCCAGGAGAGTACTTGTGGTCATACCTGGAGCTATGTACCGTCGAAGGACAACCCGGCGGATCTCGTTTCACGAGGCTTACGAGCTGACGTCATTGGCGACACTCATCTATGGTGGTCTGGACCTTCATTTTTATTTAAAAATGAGAATGAGTGGCCCAAGATGCCTAATGTCGTGAAGCGTGATCTACACGAAGTAGTATCTCACATCAGTAGCAGTAGTGTTAGTGCAGATAATACTAGCAGTAGTGGTAGTACCGCTTTTGTAACACCTAACATTAATATTTCAATAATTCAAAACTTAATTTCAAAGTATTCTAGTTTCACAAAATTACAACGAGTTGTAGCCTATTTATGTAGATTTGTGCATAACATAAAAAATAAAAATCATAAATTGTGTGGCAATCTCTCTTTAATTGAACTCAAAAAATCACATAATTTAATTTTGTTGTGTGCTCAACTTCAAATGTTTCCTGACGAATATAAATCGCTGAAATCCGGTAAGACATTGCCCCACAAAAACAGGCTGATTACATTAACACCATTCTTAGATACTGATGGTCTTATTCGCGTAGGCGGGAGGCTTGATAATTCCCCCTACGACTTTGATACAAAACATCCTATTTTGTTATGTAGTTCTCATATTATCACTAAAGCTATATTTCAAATGCAACATGTTAAACTTTTACACGCTGGCCCTCAGTTGCTTTTGGCAAGCATACGCCAAACCTATTGGCCTCTTAAAGGTAAAAACTTGTCTAAATCGATTGTTAACAAATGTGTGATTTGTTACAGACATAGAGCTCAAAATGTGCAACCTATCATGGGACAGCTCCCTCTTAATAGAACACAGTTAGAGTTCCCTTTTCAAAACTGTCATGTTGATTATGCCGGCCCAGTACTGATAGCCGACCGAAAGGGACGAGGTTGTAAATTATTAAAATCTTATTTGTGCATTTTAGTTTGTTCCGCAGTAAAAGCTGCACATTTGGAGCTTGTTACGGACCTCACCACTGAGGCTTACATGGCTGCTCTAAATCGGTTCGTGGCGCGTCGAGGCAAGCCTCGAAGTATCACGTCCGATAACGGGACTAACTTTGTCGGCGCATCTAATGAGATGCAAAGTTCCTTCTTAGCTCAAATGTTGCATCAGAGATAGCGCAGGAAGGTATCGAATTCATCTTCACTCCTGCCTATACTCCTCACTTTAATTCTTTGGCCGAAAGTGCGGTCAAATCTTGTAAGCACCATTTAAAAAGATTATTACATCTTACTCATTTCAATTTCGAAGAAATGACAACTTGTTTATGCCAAATTGAGGCAGTCCTTAATTCTCGCCCTCTTACCCCTCTTTCTTCGGATCCTCATGATTTTTCGGCTCTTTCTCCCTCTTATTTTCTAATTGGACGACCACTCTTAACTGTACCGCACCCACAGGTGGCTGATGTCAACATCACCCGTCTGGATCGATGGAGACGAATCCAACACATACAGCAGCATTTTTGGCAGCGATTTAATATTGAATATGTCTCTCTGCTACAGACCAAGATGAAATGGTTCGCATCCACAGGCGAGGTGAAGCCTGGGCAGTTAGTCCTGATCAAGGAGAAGACTCCACCATTGCTCTGGTCACTAGGGCGAGTCATGAAGACGTATCCTGGTGTGGACGGCGTCTCGAGGGTAGCTGAACTCAAGACGAAGAAGGGGACCATACGCCGGGCTTTTAACTGCATCTGTCCACTTCCACTTCATTGAAGACGTCCGTTCTTCAACCCGGGGAGTATGTTGGCGCCTACAGCCAGTTCGGGCATCATCGGCGTTCTCCGTATGCGCGGGCGGTTGGCACACTCCGTAGGTGCCCTCCGCCGCACTCAGCCTCTCGACCATCATCGGCATCGGACGCGGTTCCTCCCTCGTAGGCGCGATCAAAGTATTAATTATCCAGAAATATATCCTATGCGTTTACAGTCCGCGTCTTATTTAATACTCCAATAGTCGTAGGACCCTAACATATGACTTAAAAATATGCGTAATACGGGTTGGCCAGAAAAGTGACGTCCAAAATTTTTTTAAGGTGCCTCGTGTAGAGAGGTATCTGAATCACCTCTATGTATGTTTTACGATTTTTCAAAGTTTTCGAGTTACGATTTTTTTATGATTTTTTGCTACGGGATCAGTATAAAAAAAAAAAAAATAGAAGGTCTCTTCGTTTTTTTTTTTCTTGCAGCTAAATCTCTATAAACTGTGCATTTATGCATAAAATAAACAGCCTCCTAACTTTAATGGAAGTTACTACAAAATTGACCTAAATCTTAAACCTACATCGCGATTATTTCTCTCACTGCTGAACTAGTCTTACTAATATTATAAATGTTAAAGTTTTGATGTTTGGATATTTGTTACTCAATCACGCTTTAACTGCTGAGCAGGATATTTAGGTGTGTGGCACACAAATATATTGATCTAACTTAAAGGACTAGCTTAAGCTTGGACTAGAATTTTTATCCTGTTTTTGTATTTCCCTGCGATGATTATTTTTTATTTTTTAAGTCTACGCAGACAAAGTCGCGGGCAGAAGCTGGTAGTTAATAAGACTTTCTGTATTCGGTGCTTTAAACTAATATAGAAATCAAGTTTGAACGATCTGTCTCTATCTGGTAACTTCATAGCCCTGCACCACAAACAAGTGGTGTATGCAAACGAATCCAAAGGTCAACCGGACTGGCGAAGTAGCGCGGTGATAGGCCTTTAACGCAACGACACACGGGTCCTGAGTTTGAATCCTTATTCGAGTTAATTAACTATTTAAAATTGTCTCGGCGTTGTGCAAGGGCTAGGAAATACCCTGGTAATGTACCTCGTGACACGAGGATGTTGATACATAATGATTATTTATTTACTCTTATTTTAAGGTATTTGATATACTATAGAGAAAAAATTTTTTAGGAGTTTTACATCTTCAAAAATACCAGGCTCCCATAGTCTCCAAGAAGTAAAATCTGTCGCTAGCACGTGTTGCGGTAGGACTCGGCTCGTAAAAATAATTTAGTGCGACGGTCATTAGCGCCCGTCGCGCCATCTGCCAGGCACGTAATGCACTTAAACGACGGAACAGAGATGCTGTTTTTGTTTCGTTTTAGTTATAGCGTTTAGAGAGAGTCAGAGCGAAGTGCATTGTAAGAGTACTTTGACATTAGTGCATAATTTCTGGATGAAAATTTTTCGAAGTTACAAGCCCAGGCCGCCAAAGCGGACACAGAGGTCGTCATTTCATGAGTTAACTCTGTTTTAGAGTGTGATTCTTTTTCTCAAATCCAACAACTATTAGACCTATAGGACCAACATCAGAATTTCAGGTAAATTATCTCATAGAACCCTTAACACCTTATCGGTAAGGTATGGGGAAGGAAAGTAAGTTTTTTTTGCGTTTCGATGTTTGTTCGGTTGTAAAATTTGTTGTATTTGAATAAGTTTTTTGGAGCACTGTACCTGATTTTACATCGCTTTTCTGATATTCTGTTAAGAAGGCGAAAAGCTAGCGCCAGCGACACAGGCGACACTGCAAACTGAGTTATTAAGAGCAAAGCAGCCGCGTCCGAACTAGCGCTTGCACCCACGTGATTTGGCTTTATGGTAATTATATTGGGAGACGAGCACGTAGGGCTGGCAAAAAAGATTAGTACAGCTAACACACAATAATAATAATAATCACAAGGTAGAAGGAGAGATACCCCGCACCGCTGTTTCCGCAGTCAGAGAACCTCACCAGGCAAAGACCTTCCGTGGCTGACCTTGGAAAGCCTTAAACATGCTGCAAACACAGGTCGGCCATTGTAAGGATAATCTAATAAAGGCATTACATTGAAGCTTACATTGAAGGCACCAACAGCAAGCTAATGGAATCAGGAAAATAATATTTTTCGTGGTAACTTCGTTTTGGACTAGTGTTGCCGCTCGATAGGTCAATATCGATTGTCTATCGATAGCCTATCGATAGTTGAAGGAAAAACGATACTATAGATAGTATATCGATTCTATCGATACTATCGATAGTATCGATACTATCGATTGTATCGATATCTCTTTTACTGCAATACTATAGTATCGATAGTTTCGATCGCTGCCAACCAATGAACTATCGATACTATCGATAGTATTACTCATCAATATCTAATAGACTATCGGTAGTATCGATACTATCGATAGTTTTATACTATCGATAATGATATTTATTTCAATAGTATTGCATTCAGTATGCAGGCATAATGAGTGGTATATTCAACGAAATCAAATTAATGAACTAGTGTATTTGACTTTATTTAAACGTACGTTTAGTTTTTTTTAAATAAAGATGGCAATTCTTTGAATTCTTAGGTGGCAATACTATTTAATTAAAGCTCACTATCGATAGTTTTGTACTATGTAGCTTTAATTAACACTATCGATAGTTCATTAGCTGGCAGCGATCGAAACTATCGATACTATCGATAGTATTGCTGTTTACCAATAGTATTGCAGTAAAAGAGATATCGATACTATCGATACTATCGATTGTCCTATCGATCGTATAGATGAATTTGGCGTTCAACTAGCGATTGCAAAACTATCGATTTTTCGGCAACACTATTTTGGACTACAAAGCCAGCCAGTCACGGGTTCAAATCAGCAATAGATGTGTTCGTGTGATGAGCACGAGCATTTCTACGTGGTCTTGAATGATGTATTATATCCAATATTCAGTGGCTATGGTCCGTAAAAAACATTTATGTGTATAACCATCTAAAAGACATAGATGCATTATTAGTATCATTAACTAAAACTTATAATAGAATCAATTTATCTTTTTTTTACACTTGCTCTTTTGTTTTATACCGTGTCTAATTTTAAAAATGTACCTAATATGATCCGATCCGTGGAAACTAGACAGATGACAGCCCTAATGTTCTGCTGTAAGGTTAGATTGCCCACGTCTCCAGTTAAATTGAGTGCGAAATGTCTTTCTTTGTAAGTGATTGGTTTTTATTTTATTACCTACGTCACGGCCTTTTTATGCGATAACATAGTGGAATGGCTAGATGGACTCTATGTACAGATGTGGATCATGACACGAAGTATGGGAATCATAGATATGTAGGTCTGTTACCTTTGTTGGAATTATTTCTAAATTACGCAGACATTGATAGATAACTACCAAATTAGTTAAAAACCTTTCGTGGAAAAGCAAGGCAGGTGGCAGCCTGATGATTCAGACGTTTTGAATACTGGTTGCTTAGCAACAAAAAAATAAAGAATAAAATTTTTAACGATCATTGAAGGTTAAATTCTCACACTAGGCAAGCTCTTATTAAAGCATTTATGGAAATGAGAGAATTCAGATTTTATTAGGTACAAAAAAACAACGTTAAATAACGTTATATAAACGTTAATTGTTCACGGTTTATACACTTGGTGAAACAACTTTTACAAGTAGAACTATGTTATTCCTCTATAACCTAAACTCTGTCTGACTGAAGGGAATGCGTGAATCGTGTAGCGGAGCGTAGAGGAGCGTAGCGTATCTGTTCTGTGGCCTGTATAATGCTAGTAGTCATTGAATAGTTTAGCTTGTAATGTGTTGTAGCCGTGGATATAATCAATAACCTTCCAATGTCCTGCTTACAGAATAAAATGGATTTTCAACACTGAAAACTAAGACGAAAAAGGATCTATTGTTTGTAATTCTGATCCTCTTAGGATCCCGAACCTTTTACAACTACAATACACAAGCTGAGAAAAAGCTGTGATTAAGGTTTTGCGACTGATCTTATTTTGTTTGCATTGCTAGCTCGACTTAATGAAAGCTAATAAACCAGTCCAAGCAGAGGCGAAGGCTGAAAGCAAAAGTTAAACACGGCAAATTAAACGCGACGGTGCATTATAGGACTTGACGATTCATCGGCGGTCTCTCGTGAGTGCATGTCTGGGGAACTGTTTTCGTTGAACCACGATATACGAAAGTATTAGGGTTGGTTTCCACCAAAACGCAGAGAAGGTAGGAAAAAAGCTATGTTTTTATATAAATGACAACCAATGCCATAACAGAACTCTCTTTATAGATTAAAACAAAAAATAAATCTTGCTGCGCTAGAATAAATTGCAATCTAACTCGCATGAAAATTGTAATATCATACAGCCCAAACGCGCGCCCAAACGCGCCCAAACGCGCGAAAATGTACCGAATTGCTACATGCATAAGGTCGTCTGACTCAGTCAATCTTATTCACAATGGGATTAACAACGGCATTGTTTTCACTTTTCGACGACAAGCGTACTCGTACCATGCATTCGTGAGTGCGGCAACCACTGAACAACAACTGAGGAACAGCGCTGAGGTCTCGATTTACTGAGAAATAAAGCTAAACACCGAAAAGTGAGGTTTCCTCAGCTTTGACTTGATTATTAGCGTTCTGAAGATGGTAACTACAAATCCGTTGATAAAATTCGTGATGAATAAGCAGGTAATAATAATATCATTATAAAGAAATCACAGTATACGTCGTAACTGATATCTGTAAGCCCGAAAAGCGCTATAATACTGTGCTTCAGCGAAACTTAGAGGGCTCATAATTTAGGTACTTACATCCAATGTGCATTATGCAATCCCTTCAAGCTACTAATCCGATTTTAAATCTGATCGTACTCTACAATGCAACAAGAGTGCACGGCTCTTCTTAGTTAATAACACGGTTTACGGCGGAGTGACGTCGCCATTAGTTTTATGTACGTTTACGTTTATTAGCGGGCACGATTCGCCAGGTTATTTCACACACGGCTGCTTCTGGCAGCACTAGACGGAATATGGCTTTTGTTAAGAAAACGCTCACGTTTACAACTCACTTTGATGCTTGTAAAATATGACGCTTTTTATTACTGGCCGTATACAAATATCATTTTGTAAATGTCTTTAAAAATAGAATTACTTTGTCTGTTTGCATAGATTTGTAATGAGTGGACAGTAGGATGCTGTAGGTCTTCGGAGGATCAATAAAAGCACTGATTTCATTGCCACTATTTATAAGTTTTATTGAATAATGACGCGAGTGATACGAGACGTTTTTTTTTAAATATGGACTCAATCCCGCTCTTTAAGCAGAGCAGTGTTCTGCCAATGACAAGAGTATTCTTGATATAGTTTACAGTAAATAACAAGTGTTTAGTTTTTATTGCTCTTTTTGGATTCGGTGGAGGCTACTTTTCCCGTAGAAGCAGGTTTCAAGACGCTATCGGGTTTAAAGCAAGTGGTCTTGAGACAAGTCACTTGACACTCGATGCAGCGTAGAATACAGTGATATTTCAATAATTTCAGATCTTCATCACTTCACCAAACATTAGAACACAAACTACACCAAATTTGAACTCTAAAGCTCTTTAAATGATAAATAAAAACCATTAAAATAGATCGACCATGCTTTTCGTTCGACTACCCCCCTACCAAATCCTACGACAAGTTAGCGCTTTACAATGGAGGGGAACGGGAGAGCGAAAACATAGACAATGTTTTGACATTTTTAAACTATAATGTTGGTGTTGCCAACACTGTTTAGTACTGAAGTAAAATGCATGTTTAGTTAAAAATGATGAAAATTTGGTGTTTTTGGAGCGTGCAACGTCTGAGCCTATGCGAAAAAATAATGGCACACCACTTCAAAGCCATTAAAATGCATTACTTGAAAACATTACTTACTACGAGTCACAGGCCCCCTTTTATTTTTACATTTTAATCCTACACGCCATAATTCAGCCGTCGAATCGTTTCTATAAACAAGTCGGATTAGCCCTAAAGCCTTTATTATCGTAAGATAAAAAACTGAGGGTAATTTTAAAAAGACTCTCGTTTTACTAACAACGTCGTAATAAAAGAAGTGTACAGTGAACAATAACCAATTTGGAGGGAAAACACCGCTTCTGGATATAGTCCATTGACATAAATAAATAATTTTCCTCGGCTTGGCTTACAGAAGGTACAGTCGACTAAGTGAACTGGTGAAACGTTAGACTATAAAAATATAAAAGTGCTGTATAGTTTTTTTGCATTGTCATTAGATAACGTAAATAGATGTTTGGGATAGAAATGTATTTATATTTATCGATAGATCGATTTTGTTGAAAGCATTAAAATCGGTTCATTAGTAAGGTGGACAGATGACCTGGTAAAGGTTGCACGAAGCCGCTGGGTGCCGGCCGCTTTTAACACTATAGTACACGCACCATTAAGAGGTACATAATTGATTTAGTTTTGTAAACAATTACAAAAGTTTAAAGAAAAAATACGTTTTTAATATAAAATCAACAAAACATAGAATTATAAAAATCAAGAATGTTTACCTACTAGTATGCCTTCAATCATAGACAAATGAAAACGTTCAATAAATTTTGGTTTTAATGTTTATTTTTAAGGAAAAAAACCTGGCCATCAGTACCAATTCGCTTATAACATTTTATACAGACTTTTGTACTTCGATCACACATAAATTTGTAGACCAATAACTTTACTCACACATCGGCGTGTATCTAGCCCTAGCGCGACTTTGACGGTCTGAAGCGATAACCAATCGAAGCTTACCAACAGAAGATTCCACGAAGTTATGACGGCAAAAAATTACCTGGGCTACTTACATGTAGCCCGCACATGTACTCTAGTGTTATTTAGCCGATCTAGAAGTCATTAGTGGAGGCCTATGTTCAGCAGTGGACGGACGTCCTATCAAATGATAATGATGATGATAAGTAGGAATCAAATTCGGTGGGAAATTGAACGGTAAGATTTTAGAACATGGTAACATTGGATTACATCGTGTCGTAATGTAAAGCTTTGAGGAAAATTATTTTTTCCGTAAATATTGCGGTTGACTGTGCCACATTTCAAAAACGAATTTTCATTGTTACGGCGCCACAAAAGAAAAAAAAACTCAAAACGTATTTACTGCGCACTCGAGCTTTGTTAAAAATTAATTCGATACCTTTATATCAAATTTCTTGGGGGTTGTATTTAGAAAAATCTCATAAGAAATTTTGATGCCCGGACACAATACAAGATGTCGGTTGTAATAAAAAAATTACTATAGGTTTTTCTGAATGAAATACATTAAAAGAAAATTGTAGAGAAAGATTTAGTTTTCAATAGGTACTAACTTTTGATAAAGTTATTCAGTCTAACGAATTATTAATTTAGTTAGAACTTTTAAAACCTAATACAAGTTTGTTTACTAAGTTAAGACCTTGAAAAGAAAATATTTTCAAATAAGGGAATAAAGGACATTTAAATAAGTTTATGAAATCACATTCTTTTTACACAAATAATAATTACCGCATGCCTAGTTCACGCAAGTATATATTATGCAGTACCTAATGTAATTATGCAAACGAATCATAATGTAACTTATTGCCAATCTGTATAAGACTATGAGACATAAGGCTGCAATAACCTCATCTCATACTAGGTGACTCTATATTATCGGGTTACAATAATAATATTTGTCCATTGTCTATTTTTTCCTAGTCAAGTACGAGTACCTTTAAGCAGTTTTCATCATCATCATTTTAGCCTATTGCTGAATTTACCTTCCCTTCTTCTTCTTCAACATATTATGTGTTTGGTCCCCCGTTTGACATATGCTTCTTGAAGCTGTCTCCAGCTTGCTCTTAGCGCGGCGATTCTTGTCCAGTTCGGTCCTGCAGTCTTAATTTTATCATCCAACCATCTGACTGGTGGTCCGCCCAACCGTCGTCTTTATGTGCCTTCCCTTACATATAGTCGAAGCCTATCTAGCTTTTTTATCCAATCATTGCCAGCCATCTTCCTAAGTTCGTCGGTCCATTGAGCTGGAAGGCGTCCTACGCTACGTTTGCTGAGACGGTCTACACTCAAGAACCCGTTTACCCCTTTCATCGGTTCTGCGACGTATGTGGCCGGCCCACTGCCATTTTAGCATGCAACACTTTTGGAATATGTCCATTACTTTGGTCTTCTACCGGACATCGTTCCTGATTATACTTCTTACGAGTACTTAAGGATCGACCTATATAATATAGCTGTTCAACTATAATTACAACCCTGTTTCTAAAAAGAGTCAGATAAAAGACACATTCCTAGTGATAACAATGTTAAGTTGCAAATATTGCTGTTAATATTCGTGTAAAGGCGCTAATAATGCTGTAACAACTCTACAGGTCTAATTATATCGGAAACCAAACCGCAACTTCGCCGAAGCGAAAGACAAAATTGTTCAATAGCACTTCGCGCCAGACAAAGTTCTGTTATCTTTGAAATAATGAATCCAATTACCTTCGCTCGAAGATCATCTTTCACTTGCTACTTCGTTATTAACTTAGAAATTTTCGATCGCAAAATAAAGCCATAGATATAACATTAATGTTAAACTTAAAGATCTTCAGAAGTGATTATTAACTGTCTACGCGGTTGCGAATTTAGATTATAATACTCTCTAATTAACTTCAGTAGGTGCTAAGTTTGGCTTTTTAGGGTTACGTACCACAAAAGTATGGTGGGTAAAGGTGAGGAGTACTATCTTTATTGTTAAAAAGTTTTCGTCAAACTGATAAATTAAGGTGGCGTCACACTAACAACAGGGTAAATTTTAAAGAAAGCGACAAGTTATTAGACAGAAAAATATAAAAGAACAAAAGAACTTCAATTTTTATATTTAAACAATAAATACCTACATAAATAAAATGAGGGTATTGTTAAAATGTTTTAAAAAAATTTAAAAGTCACTAACATGTTCTAACTCGGCATTACTCGGCTTACTTTAATCCGACAACAACTGCTACATTCATAGCATACCTTTGCCTACTCTAGTGCCATTTTGAAGGGTTTTGGAACTGTTATTTACTGCTTAAGCTGGTCACTTTTTTAACTTTACCCTTAAGAGATAGTACTTCTATCCTCCATACACAAAAGGAAAAAACCTGAATCTTTATAACCTAACTAGTCGTAATACCTTGACGGCATCAATCACAAACATTTTATTAAAAACTAAATATATCATAAACTAAAACTAAAATATCACTAAAAAGATAAAAATCTAAATAATAAGTTTGACGTAAACATAATACTCCTTATGTTACGTTTAGCGTTGCAAGCGTCATGGTAGAGGTGCGCAGTTCGCGTCTTACTTACGTAAAACTCGTGAGTTCCTAGCCTAAGAGTGCACATAGCTATAAAATAACTTGATTTTTGATTAAGATAACCTTTATCTCCGAAAGTAAGGGATTGTTGTGTAGAACGTGTTGATTTAACATCTAGGTTCAACCAATTGGTCGAGGTTAGAGATTGATTGAATTATATAATAATCTCATCTGTGTAGAATTGGTTCATTATTTTGTTACGAAAGGTTGATGATATTCTTATTATTATGTTATTTAAAAAATGAGGGAAGTGTAGACTAATTGTTATTGCGTTTTTTAATAAAGTGAAAAAATGTAAAAACAATGGGTTTTAAATAGTTTTTGTAAAATTTAATAGGGTTTCTGAGGTGCTTGAAGCTCAGTAGCGGCAGCGCTTTGGCAGCGTTTATCAAAGTTAAGCAACCACGCCGTGGTTTTGAGTGGATAGGTGACCATTCTGATTTGGAAGGCAGCTCAAAAGTTGGTCCCTGCTAATATTGCTTGAAAGTCTTGAAACTAGTCATAAGGCCTAGTCAGAGGCCTTAAGGCGGCTTAAATATATTTGACAGTAAGGTTGTCACTGGTCTCAACACCCCTGCGCAATCCGAACTGGACCCGTGTAGAGAATTGCCTAAACCACCTCATAGCTGTGATGAGGCCTGTGGTTATATTATGTATGTGATATAATAGGCTAGTTGACACATATTTGAAATAGGTCTTAATTTGAAATGGGCTAGTTTCCTGGGTCAAAAAATGATTATTCTATTTAGTCCGTCAGTTAGATTATCAAAAAAATATTAGTTAGACCCATATTTTGTCTTTTGTCAATCAGCATCAAAGTGAGCACGTGAGGTCACGTCTTGCTAAAAAGTGTCGCAAGGCGTGACGTTACGCGGAACTTTATCGGGCTATATCTTCATAATTTTTTGTTTGATTCAGAAAAGAAAAAATACGTATCCAATATTTTCTGTTATTCCAATTGACGGACTAATTAGATTTTTTTAGGAAACTAGCCCATTCTATTAGAGCGAAAAAAAAGATTGTATTTTTTTAAGACTTAGAAAACTACTAAACTTTAATATCAAAATAAACTTTTTAACCGACGAAAACGATTTCAACTATGTTGATCTATGTATAGTATCTGTGCTATGACGTAACCTCACTTGTTAACAAGTACCTACGTACTTACGAACTATTCTTTGTTTTAGGTCTTGTATAACATTTTAACAACAATTGCACGTGCTTACATAGACGTTTTGACGTTCCTAAGTTCGGTAAAGCAAAAATCTGGGCTCAATGCACAGAATTTGCCCACCATTAGTGTGTCGACTATCGCCAGGTTTGTGATATTTGCTTTTACAAATCCGACTTCCATAATATTTAAACAATAAAACAAAAATCTTACAACTTTTTAAGTAGATTTTGGAAGATAAGTCATAGTTTAAGAAAAAGACCGCGAGAAACATGCGAATGACATTTACATTAGTTTACTAATTGTCTGACGTCACTCGGGTCACTATCATGGCGGATAGCGTTTTGGGCCTTTCAAATTACAGATTAAAAAATAAAATTTTTAATATATTTTTTAAAGCCATCTTGCTTGCACTTTTATGTATTGAAATCAATATAATTAGGTTCTTATAGCCAAATAATAAATGAAATAATCATCTGTTTAATTGATTTTGATATGAGTAAACTAGCCTATGATGCATACTTTTAATAGGGTTAAAAACAAATAAATTAGTGCTGTTTTACTGCCGTTGTAATAAAATGTTTATACCACAGCTGATGTTTAAAATTGCATGCGATTCGCATCTTAATTTAGCACATCCTAACACAAAAATAATGTTGCTAGCTATAAAATGCATCTAGAACGTGTTTTTTTCATTAAGCTTAGTCATAATTTAAAACTCTAACAACCCTTTCCCTGCCGCAGGTGAAAGTGTCAGCTGTCTCCGGAGCGGATGAATCACTAATTACTTTATCACCAGATTTTAACATTTTTAATCTAACTCCTTCATGAGAGGGTTAAAAATTGCGAAACAAAGTAGACAGTGAGAAAAAGTTTATTGTTGTTTTTAGTTGAAATTAATGGTAGTCGACCGTGGACTGGACGTCAACAGTATGTTTTGATCAAAAAAGAAATGACACGTTAGAAGCCCGAGCTAATAGATATAAAGTCTGATATAATCATACATCTATAAGGCGGCCTCGGCTATAGCGAGCGGCGGGGCGGGAGCGATAGCGTAGGCGGTAATGGCGCGTTTAACCACAGAACCCACATAGGCGATTTTTTGTAAAGAGTTGCTTTTGTGAGTTACCTATGCGGTTATTTGGTGATTGCTGGACATCTAAAAGACAAAATTAATCAGATACCGCGACGTACTATAAAATAACAAAGTTAAACATATTAATAACTCATTTTTGTACAATCGGTGTGAATTTTATGGAAAGTGCAAAAAATAAGGAAATATTTTTATTCAATTGTGATTTATAAAACAAACTAATCATAAAAACTAGCCTAAAACTGAATAAGTAAAATAATAAATAGTAGTAAATAAAATAATATACTGTGGTAGGTATGGAATTCTCCAGTTCACAAGTCCGACTCGCACTTGGCCAGTTTTTCACTCTTAGGCCATATAGGGTATATAGTCAATGTCACTATGGCCGTAATCCACATTTGGAAGCCATTTATTATTCTTATCTGTAAGTTTTAATTTGGTGTTATTTTTGGGTGTGCCAAATGAGACCGCATTAAAATCAATATTGCTAATTTATTATGCGCAGATGTTGCGTTGCAGCCCTTTTTATAACTCCTGAGTGCATTTTAATCGATCCAGATCGTAACATTTTCGTTAAGTGAGACACATCTGCTGTAAGAAACCAGTGACATTTGACCTTACAGACAAAAATATTATAGTTATACGAAATTGTCCCAAAAAATGAACAATAATGAGTGTTCAATTTTGGGACTAATGCTATTGCACAGATAGTGTATATTCAGCTTGAACGCAAAAGGCCCCAGGGTCGATTTCCGGTTTGGTTCAATTAAAAAAACAAACTTTTCTGAAATTGGCTCGGGTCTGGATGTGCTAGGAGATGTCCTTGCAAAATTCATTGATAAGTACCTTGTAATATAAGGCTGTTAATTCCAGACCATTACAATAAATAAATAAATATTGGACATCACATACATTGCTCTGATCCTATGGTAACAACGACGGTAACACAACATCCAGACCCGAGATAATATAGAAAAGTTATTTTTCTACATTGTCTACCGGGAATCAAACCCGGGACCTCAGAGATAGCGACACCAGGTCCGGTATGCTCGCCGCGCGGCTACAGACGGTCTTCGCATCAAAAAAAATATTCTCATAAGAGTAATCTTATTTAAAAAACTACTGTATTAGGATTAATTTTATTAAGACTTAAGAGAGCCAAGTAACTGAAGAAAAAAACTTTTTTTTATTTTACCATAATAGTCTTTTTAAAGCATAGTAATAATACATTTGGAAAGGCTATAGAGAAAATAATGTTTCCTAAATACATACTTAACTTTTACAAGGAAACGTTATTATGATATAATACTACAAAAGTGGTTTCATAATCTGCACTTTGCTATAAAATAGAACAACATGCTCGAGCATATGGTGTTAAGGGGAATCGTTTAAGGCAGCCCAAAAAAATTAAAGTTTCTCTGGTTTAAATTTTAGTTTCCTGTGTATCCAAATTTGATTTGGGGATACAATAATATTAGTTTTACTGAAAAACTATCTCTATAATAATCAATAGGTATACCTCATTGACTTATAATAGGTCATAAATATGACTGACTAGCTTCCACCTACGGCTTCGCCGGCGTAGAGTTCGGTCTGTCACCAAAATAATCTATTATTTTAGAACAAATTCGATTACCATAAGAAGACTATTATTTGTAGGTAACCGATAAAACTATTATATTTCATATCAATCATCCACAATCGGTTTTTGATTCCAAAAATCCCAATTTCATCTTCTGTAGCTTCTCTTTAACAAGCAAGTCAACATCTCTTTCTCTCCTATGAGAATGGAAAAAGACACAATTTAGACAAAATAAACAGCTGTCCTCGTCAGCTACTATAGACACTTTAATTTTACACCAGACAATAGTGATTTAAACTGTTTCGTAGTTTATTTTCATTCGTTTTAACCCCCAACGCAAAAATAAGGATGTTGTAGTTTGAAGCCTATATGTCTGTCTGTCTGTGGCATCTTAAATCCTAAACGTATGGGTCAGCCCCTCCTTAAATTACCAGCTCTTATTTTTTCTGGTAAAGGCTCTTAATTTAAATAGCTGTAAGATGCAATAAAAAAAACGCTTTCACTCTTGTGATCGACAATCTTATAATATGAACAAGTTAAATTTTAAAAACTCCGACACCTAAAAAGTGTAAAAAATAAATGGCGGTGGGCTTATTTATATAGGCATGGAGGCTTCTGAAGTTTAATTCTATTCGTTTTTATATGGTGGCCCCGTCGCTTTTCAGTTTTTTAATATTTTTAATTCAGTTTCTTGTAGATAGAGACAATTAACGTAGCAAATTTATTGCGTAGACTGTCATCAAGTCCTTGCTACGACAAATATTTGCGAGCTGAGTCGTGCGTAGGCGGCTGCTACGGATCTACGTAGCGCTCGCTCGTGACAAAGCAATCGAAAATATTTATTTTGTAAACTTAACTGAAAACTAACGAGATGGTGAAAGTTGTTAAATAAAGCATAGCGAATAGTAATAGGTATGTAGTAATTCGAATTTTTTTAGGCGATGTGGATTGCCTAGTTTGTTTTTGTGTAGTTTTATTTCTTATGTTTGGTTTTTTTGGCGTTATTTATAAGCGTGTCCCACAAATAGTGTCAATTTTAATTATTTTTAATTTGGGATACAACATTTCATATCGCGCAATTATTATCAGATGGATCTATTAATCAATTTCGAAGAAAATAACAAGCATGTAATTATCTCAAAATAAATTATCAATACATTAATAAATAGATTATTTTATCTCTGAGACCAATAATGTCGTAAGTCAAAGTTTTACAAAAAATACAAAACAATCGAAAAGTACAAAAAACTGCGGAACATACAGGAATCAATTAGGTTCCCCTAGGTTGGGGCACCCCTCTACCTCTATCTTTGGACTTTCAATTTTTAAAAAATAGGATAATCTGTATTATTATCTAATAGTTCAGCTGTAAAGCATAGATAGGTGAATAAAAAGTCCGTTTTAGCCGCTGATGGACTTCGTTGGGAGTTAAGGTTTTTGCCATTTAGCCCTGAATCCTGATAATTGGGAAAGTCATTTTAATAAAATCACTGCGGTCGCAATGATAATAATAAAATATTAAGTCTAAAGCGTCCTTGACGATGAAAATCCCGTCGTGTAAATCTCGTTTAGTGTCGTTCACACAACCTAGGTCTAGAGCCGGCGTCGGTATTGTGAACATTATCGTGTTTGTAACATGGCGCCGAAACCGTTCAAACAATAGAAACTTGATAACTATGATGAGACTTAAGTATTTATAGGTAATAACATTAAATCTAGGGTCTACGTGTAATGTATTATATTTTATGTGACAAAGTTGTATCTTTATCGTAATACGTACGGGCCTAACAATGAGCTATTAAAACAATATTTCGACCGTGTTCTTTTTCTGTATAAGTTTGACGTAGAGTTTGTGTAATGTAGGGTGGTGGTAGGGTAAAGCTATATTTTGAGACGTGTATAAGTGCCCGGAAGAGGACCTATATACTGAATAAATTACATAGTATTATGAGTATTATGAGAAAATTACACTGCTTAGGTAATATTTAGAGATTATTACCCCATCCCACCACTTTAAGTTGATAGTCTTTACTTAAAATTTCAGAAATTATTATTAAGGCGACGGGTAAGGCAAGTGACCTTGAGCATTAAGCGTCGACTAATGCGATTTCTATTACGTGCCTAAGATAATACAAATGCTTCTCACAGACTAAACATCCATCCGTTGCGCTCCTGTGCAAATAGATTATCATTGCGAGCAAAATATCCGCTCATGGAAAAGTAGGTGCTAAGAGTAAAATCCATTACAAAACCTTATAATTCTTAATTGGTTGACTATTTGAAAAAAAAAACTTCACCCCAAAGGCACGAATGTTATAAATAACTTAACCAACTTTGAAGCTAAACAAAAACGTCGTTTAAAATATAAATGTGTACAAGCTCGCGATATTTGCGATACTTTGAAATATTTTTTAGTGCTTATAAGAAATAATAACTAGTATTTAGATACATCACGAAAAACATATAAGTATATTAACATATAGTATATTTCAACATATAAGTTACATGATATATTAAATTCCACATCCTATATCCAGTATTTTCGCCAGAAAACTTGTACAAAAACACCTATTTTACGTGCATTATCCTTACCCGGCGCCTTAATAAAGTAATCAATTTAAATTAAATTAGTTTTTTAAATGACATTGACAAACAATACTTTTTAAAACAAATTTAAATTAAAACGAAAATCTGTTATTTAAAAAAAAACTAAGTATTTGACTTGTCTTCTTTTTTATTTCTTTACCGGTCCAGGGATACTTGAATCCCTTCTCAGCGATTGATTTAAACGATAACTAGTTTAGAGGAGTGATTGTGTCGGCTAGACTTGTAACAAGCGAACTAGGCGGGAATCAGTCCCCTAGGTACTCTGCTCCGGTTTGCACTTCAGGTAGATAGATTTGAGCTTTTATGTTTTATTTTTATCATGAGAATGACAGTTTTTTTGCGGGGCTTGGTACGAATGGCCAGCATCACAGATAGATCACTTAAGTTGTTTGTAATAACCGTAATAAGACTTAATATAGTGTTTTTGTGCAATAATCTGTCTATCTCTCTATGTTCAAGCATTCAGTAATAATTCGACTCATCGTTAATAACAATAAATTAATAATAAATCAATATTGGACAACATCACATACATTGCTCTGATCCTATGATAAGTAACTTAAGCACTTGTATTACAGAAATCAGAAACAACGACGGTACCACAACACCCAGACCCGAGACATAGAAAAGTTATTTTCCTACATTGACCGACCGGTAATCGAACCCGGAACCTCGGAGATACCGACACCAAGTCCGGTATGCTCGCCTCTCGGCTACGGAGGTCGTCGATAATGTAGTAAGTCAATCAAAGATAAGTCAATAATTTATTATTATTGATTTCGATTTCATTTACAACACTATTTCATATTTTCCCAGTAATCGCTGCTGCATACTAGGCCACTTATGATTGCCACAGCTAAATAGCCGTTTAATAAAAATTAATAAATAAATTGTTCCAATATGGACGCATTTGCATTTCGATGTAGATATTCAATGAGTTTTAAATACTGACTAAAATAGTAGACGTCTTTTTCATTACAAGTTTACCACTGCGTGACCGAGTCTAGCCACTGTTGGCTGTTGACTAGAAACAACTTTTGGTACAAAATAACTATTAGTGCTACTGTTGCCTATGTTTTGTGGCGACCACTTGTGGCCTGGTGTGCGGCAGTTTTTATTTTCGTCATGTTCGTCTGTTAGTAGGCTACAATTTAGCATGACTCAATAAATAAATAAATAAATAACAAATATGCGCCAGACAACACGACAATTGTCGTGATCTCTAAATATGGAATCAACGTCCTTGTGTAACGAGGTACTAGACAATGAGTTTTTCCAGAGGAATCTTTCAGCACACCTTGATGTCTAAGCGATTAGCTGAGACATCACGATCAAAGGCTGGCTGGCCAATACTTGGGCGTGGCAACGTGGCCAGCCTTTTGTACACCTTTCTCAAAGACAGCGAGCTCAATCAGATATTTTATTTATAGGTTTTTTTTCCCTATAAATTAAATATCGAATTATGTGTAAATAATGACGATCGTTATCTTACTGGGAGCGGATCGACACCGGATTGCGACTATCGTCATCATCATTATCATTATTTCAGCCATAGGACGTCCACTGCTGAACAAAGGCCTCCCCCAATGACCTATCATCGGGGGGGATTGCCAATACTCGTTACGCTTGGTAGGCGGGTTGGCGAGCGCAGTTTTTTTGTATGATTTCGCACGAAGACGCTGCTGCCCGCCTCGCGCTACAGGAATTAGTCGCCTTTTACGACACGCCTCCTGTTGGCGGTGGGGAAGTGTATTATTTACGGCCGTCCCCACGCGGCACATCATTTGACTATCGTCAAATTACGGGAATTGGGCCTCAGGTCCCATGCTTTAATGCCCATTGTCCTTTACTTAGTTCTTGTAAGCGTATACATCGTGTAATAAAAAAATACATAAAACCTCTTAAGTGCTGATTGAAAAAACAGCTGACTGATAGTGAAAAAACAGCTGATTGGACATTTGTTTTTTTTAAAGATTTTACTGTTGGTCCCATACAAAAAATTGTTGTGTTTGAGCACTAAAATCAGCCCTTAAGAGATTTTGCGTATTTAGAGTTACACGGTGTATAAGTCGAATGCCTGCTACCCATTGCTTATTGCGAGCGGTACCGGCCGTGCGGTCATAATCTGGCGCATGCATCGGATATTGCGTTTGCCCAGCGACCATTGTCCACCGGCTAATATCAGGCTCAGACGGTCGCTCACCATCGCAGGGTATGTAGAAGTATATAATGTTCTGTACTCGTAACTTATGGATAATATACGGCAATGGCATACCCACCACAGTTTATTTAAACCGTGCTTTAAGTTTACTTACACTAATAATATTGGGCAACATTGGGTCCCGTGTGGGGACGGCCGTAAATAATACACTTCCTAACAACAGGAGGCGTGTCATAAGAGGCGACTAATTCCTGTAGCACGAGACGGGCAGCAGCGTCTACGTGCGAAATCTTATAAAAATGCGCTCGCCAACCCGCCTGCCAAGCGTGGCGAGTATTGGTGATCCCTCCAATGATAGGTCATTGAGGGAGGCCTATGTTCAGCAGTGGACGTTCAATGGCTGAAATCATGATGAATGATGATTGGACAACATCTTATACATTGCTCTGATCCTATGGTAAGCAGCCAAAGCACTTGTGTTTAAACAGAAATCAGAAACAACGACGGTACCACAACACCCAGACCTGAGACAATAATAGAAAAGTTAGTTTCCTACATTGAACAACCGGGAATCGAACCCGGGAAGATACCAAGTCCGGTATGCTTGCCTCTCGGCTAAGTACGGAGGTGGTTAAAATTGAGTTGGTTAACTTAGCGACAAAGATCAAACGATCTAAGTATTTTAAACTGAAACTGAAAATAGTGACATATTTTGTTTTATGGTATGATTTTTTTCATATTATGTAACCGATCACCCGAAGGGTTGCATGGGAACATTGAACTTTTTTTGTGTTTTCGACGTTGGTCTCACCCATAGTAATAGTTGTTGCTTAATTAAGATCAGTAAAAATAAATAGGACCTTATAATGCCATAAAATTCCATTCAAATAATATTATCGCTTCCGTTCATTGCATTATAATTTCAACACCCACAAATGAGTATTGATAATTAATATTAAACTTAACCACATTTATTTGCGTAGTATTGTATAATATACAATTGTTATTATGTTAACTTGTTAAAGATAAAAGGCATCGGTGCTAAAAATAGCAGTTAATTATTTGATTAAAACTGTATTGCACAATGGAACCTATGTGCAAATGGTGGACAATACTTTTGTAGCTAGTTTAGCTTATATGGAATTGTATGAATGTTACTTATATTGTGCCTACTTGACGAATAACTTTTGACATAACAAAATTTCACTAGGCAAACATTTTTTTTTTCCACTTGCAAGAGCAACTAAAGATTTCTGTGTGACTAATACTCCGTCACTCGGAGAGCGTTATCAGTGGCGGAAATACATTTTTGCTTGAGCGGATTGCGCGGGACATGTCATGGTTTTGCGGAGAATCTCCTCAGTCGCTTATTTTGCGTAAAAAAACAAAATATTAAATTTTAAACATATTTATAATTCAGTCTCAATTTCCAAGCGGCTCACGTCCAGCTCGTGTCCCGCTCCGGCGCCGGCATTGTGCCGCTTGTTCCGGCGCGTCACGTGGACGCCGATCGGCGGGAAATTGTGACAGCGGTTGATAAATCACACATTTCATGATTTGGGTATGCTCGAATTCCTAGCTCGATTAACTGATTAATTCTAAAACCTGTTACTTTGTTTCTCATCGCAATATAACATCATTTTGATTATAGAGTAAATATTTGATTCATTACGCTATAAATAATTTGTATTTTTATGGCGGTTGCATCTTTAAATCTTGCAAAGGGGAAATTATTGTGTAATGAGCAGCCATAGATATTAATTACTGTATTTATGTATGTTTATACTTTACCTAGTCGCCATAGTATAAGATTAGTTTTGAGATAGATAATTGTGGTGATTTTCAAAAGCATTTATTTAGTTTTCTTTGCCTAGATAATGTTAGATTAGACATCTACATAAGTTAGGAACAGCAAAGTTTTAAGAATTTAAATAACTTAACTTTAGTACACGGGCGTAGCATTGGCGACAATAGGATGCTCAAGCTCATACTCTATTCATAATAACAAATGCGCATCTACCAGCCACCGTACGTTTTAAATTCATGAAATTCTGAAGTGAAATTCTTAAAAATAACGTCAAATATCGCATTTAACCACGGATATTGAGCGCGGCTTCCGACAGCGTCGCGCGCACTGTGTGGATACTGGGGCTGGTGGGTGGCAAGTGGCGACTATTATATAGGTGGTAAGTACCTATTTAGTAAAATTGTGCATAGTTAACAGGTAACTTCTGTCCGTGTGTTTTTTTTTACTACACCATCAATCTATTTATTTAGCAATCAATTGCTTCATATAAGACAGAGCACCACATAACATTATTTTTTCGTTGTAATCATATTGGTCAGGACTAGGTGTGTATGACAAGAAAAATAAGAACATAAATCCGATCTTGGGGTTTTAAGGTAAATAATGGGCCAACTCTGTTATCGTGAAACAAATAGCGGTTCCATGCATTTTGATTCTCGTTAGATTAAGTTATTAAAAATCTTTTCAGCCAACAATGATGGGTAGCGACTGTGATAAATAATGTTTCAATTTGTTATTATTATTGTAAGAAATAAAATAATATCTACCTACACAGGTACACCATATAGAGTTTAGAGTTCAGGAAATTAGATGATATTTGTAGGTATTTCTTAACTAAGTATCATAACAAGAGAACATTCATAATTTTGTTGAGATGTGTTTGATTATTACATGATACAAAAATCAGTACCATACTTCAGATTCAATAAATAGTTGTTCCAAAAGTCCTATACTTATTTAAATCATAGAATATGCTATTCTCACGAAAAGCAGTACGCTCACACTTGTATATCCATTCTGAGCACGAAACATCTCCATTTTATATTGAACGTGGTTTTTAAAATATTGTATCACTGGCATTTTGCTAACGAAAGAAGCATAGAAGCCAACTCTACACCGAATACAAAATTCAAACACTCCAGTGTAAAACAAATACCTGACAGACATCACTCACAGGTGCACAATCCATTTCATGTAAACTAAGATTTCATACGCAATGTAGATTACCTGAATTTAAAGGGTGACAGCTTTTGTTATAAGCCAACGTCGTCCTAAAAAAATTATGCTCCAAACATTATTGTCAAGGTAAATGACTATTATGTATAGAAAGGCGCACTTTTTTCTCTATAAATCAATAAAATTATTTTATTTCTATAAATAGACCTAATTTATTCACTATGAGTCTCAATTTTTTTACCCTACCACTGTTTCGGGACAATATCATGGGCTAGCGCCGAGAAGAAGCAGCGCAAGAAATTCGGTCACTGTTGTCAGCCTCTATTCTCTCTCGATCTCTTTTATCTCGATTTCGATGAAAGTTGATCATTTTAATGGGTAGCATATCCTGTTATAGTGATTCCCACGTCTAATTAGTCACACTGTAATTTACAGTATACAGAAATACTTTTTCGTAGCACGAAATAACTCGTGAGTCTCGTGACCGCGGATCGCGTCTTGTCAACGTGACTTCTCGATCGCTTGTGTCATTCTTAATAAGATTTCGAAAAACGAATGTTATTTTGTCCAGGCTATTAATTCCAACTCGTGTCGTTCTGTGCTTTTGCCGTTCACCGCTGACATGTCTGAAAAGCGGAATGTAAAGGCAGACGGCTGGAGCGGTCCTTCCTTTGAGTTGCGAAGTTTTGTTTTTTTGTAAACCGCTTCCAATATTTTGTGAGCTCCTACTCGATCAGTTTGCAGTTGACGTGCCGTGAGAGTGCAGTTTTGTATTGTTTTAATATTTATTAGTAAAGTAGTTGTGCCGTTTCACCTCATCACCAGCCAATATGAAGTTTCAGAAGCGGTGGTAGTGCAAAGATATATTTTGGGATTTGTTTAGGTGCCCGGCCCATAGAGGGTGTCCCGTGACTCAAGAATAACTACATATTCAAATAAGAATAACCACTCAAGAATAACAACTTTTTTCTAAGACTTTTGTAAGGGATGTATTTTGTAAATTTGTAAGGGAAGTCGTATCGACATCCCATACAAATTTGAAAAATTTGGAAATTTGGAAAAAAAAACGTAACAGCCAATTGAATTTGTATTGAAAAACTAAAAACAATAATGAATTATCTTTAAAAATCATAAAACAAAAGTTGTTGTACCACCTACAAATCGAATCTTCTGTCTATTCATTGAGATTTTCCAAAAAGTAAATTCTGAACTTTTATTTTATTTTTATTTCTTGAGATGTTGTCTTATAGTTTTCACCAACAACAAAATCTAATTAAATATAATACGTCTGAAACGTCTTAATTCTTCATGTAGGTATCAGTCCCAGCTTGTTATAAAAATACTTGTAATTTTCTAACTACAAGAGTACCTATCTTGTCGCTAGCACGCTATCCATCACTTTTTTCTCGCCCCTAAAATTCATTTCGTATAACTATAAAACTCTAATTTCGATGTCATCGTATAATGGATTGGAACGTCTGAGACCTCGAAGCAAAATTTAATATTATGTTCAACGATCTCGGAGGTAGAAATAAGGTAGAAAATAGTGCTGTAAGGTACGCTTACCGAAATGTCCATTTTATTCTCGCACCTCTAAAAGTTTTCACATTGTTGCTGGAGTATTTTTGATGCAAGACGAAACTTTCTTTTTTAATGAGTTTTTTTAAAGTTTCGTAGATACTAATGATGGTTTGCATGAAAAAGTTTGTGTTCTAGTTAATGTGAACCTTAATTAAATAAAACTTAATTTAAAACACGTATCCTAAGCAAACTGAAGTGGCAGTGGGCTGGTCACATTTGCCGTAGAACCGATAATTTGAGTAGAGACCGCGACTAGGCTAGCGCAGCGTGGGGGGATGCCCTCTGACAAGATATACGCAAGGCTTATATCTTGCTGGCAGGGATAGAAAAGAATAGCCGAGGAAAGGGCCCAGTGGCGTGCATTGGAAAAGACTTATGTCCAGCAGTGGCCTGACGTGGGCTGATTATGGTGATGATGACGTATCACCCTAATATTCTAGCAATTTGTTTACTATAGTAACAATATTGAAATTGAGATTTTTTATAGCATGTGACAAAGTAGCCTCTGCTGTGTTAATTACTACCAAATTATAAATGTATAAATTTTGATATTTGTTACTCAATATTTGTTCTAAATTAATGATTGGCGATAGCTTCGCTTTTTCTTTTACTTTTAGAGTAAAGCATTGATGTTGTTTATTGTAGTGTTTGATTATTTTGATTGGGGAGTGACATGTGTCGTTGATAAAGACTATAAGTGACAGAACGAACTCCAAGCGGGCGTAACCGCGGGCGCAAGCTAGTTATTTACAAACCTCGGCAGGTGGCATCACTATCGGCCAGTGCAGTATGATTGTCGTAGCATTGGGACAGCCGCAGCGTTTGTCTAGACGACAGGCAACCTCTCGCGGCCACTAAGCCGTTGTTATTAGATTTTGATGAGTTGTTGAAGATTTAGACTTTTCGAAGATGCTATTGTTACATCTGGGAAGTCAGTAAACTCAAAAATCTAAATTCATTGTCTTGTACCATGTTTAAAATGACTATATTTAGTCAGTATTTGACTTTGTTCATGTTACTTAAGCCTTTTTTTGCACATCTGACTGAACGCAATATAATGTGGGTACGAGTACAAATAGGTAATAACTTCTTTTTATTGTGTACAATAAAGAGTATGTATCTGTCTATGTATGTTTTTTTCCTTTAAATTAATTGGATGCCGATTATTTTGTCTCGTTTTGCTGGACTGGGGTTTAATAACTTTGAATTTAAACTAACACAAGGTCATCCATTACATTACTAAAATACTACTAGCTGTGCCCGCAGCTTCGCCCACATGTAATATGGCTTGTGACCCCCTATTTTAAACTACTTCTGTTAAGAAGTCATCCTACCCCACGGAACTGTATATTTTTTCGGGATCAAGAGTAACTACGTGTTATTCCAGACTATAAGCTATCTCTGTGCCAAATTTCATCCAGATCTGTTTAGCTGTTTTAGTGTAATTGAGTAACAAACTTGCATCCATCCAAATTTTCGGGTGTATAATAGTACTAAAATTAATTCTTTAGGTACTTTAAGAAATTGATGTATCGTCTGCCTTTAAACAATTATTCCATTTTTTTAGGAGACTTTATTCTTAGTATTAGCATGTCATGCTGCAAATATCTACAGGGTTACGTTGCAAAGGGGTGCTAAATTTAAAAACTAAGATTTAGGGAACATTATAAAGAAGCGTCTGAACGTAGCGGAGCGTAGCGTGTCATTCCTGTTCTGTGGTCTGAATCGTTATTATTTTTAATAATCGTATGTTACGAAAAAAAAAATACTTTAAGATATCCGAGAATAAAGTTAATAGAGAGACTATGAAAGTCGCGCGGTCATTCATCAGAGGCGTAGGTACGGCGAGCCAACAAGGACCTTACGCAGTGCACATGCGGTCCAATTTTTTCATGAATGAGTATAAATAAATAAATTACCCACGCGTACGATTTTTAACAGTGGATTGGAATAATTAAATGTGAAAAAAAAACTTGGTTTTTGCATAGTTCCCAAAAGTTACTGATTCTGAGTCACTCCTAAAGATTTGGCACCCCTTTTCAATGTAACCCTGTATAGGCGACGATCGCCTTTTTCTTAGAGGACACAAATTGAGAGGATCGTTTGCGCACTCAGGTGTAAGAGGAAAGGACTTTTTAACACGACATGCACGACTGAAAACAATAAAAATTACTACAAATTCAAATTAAGTACTACCAGCATATAATTCACTACTGTTTATGTCTACATGATATCGCATGGGCAAATCGTATCTATCACAGCAGCAGATTAACCACGAGTAAGACAAGGATGCCACTAGGCTATAAAAGTTTCCCGATGAAAAGTGAGCTTAGTCACGAAGAGGTCATTATTTCAACACAAACCCACTAAAACTAGTCAATATTAGACAGGGCCGTATTAAGGGTAACGAATTAACGAAGTAAAACTTCCTTGTTGGGTTGTTCTGTAGTTAACTAGTTACTCTAATATTATTTTATTAATTTATCTTTTTTCAACGATCGTACGAGCGTCTGGTGTAGAAGTTCGCGTTCCGAACTACAAAGCCCGCGGTTGCGGGCTCGAATCCCGCAAGGGGCAAATGTTTGAGTTGAAAAGTACGAGCATTTGTACCTATTAAGTCATGGATGTTTATAAAAGTATTTAAGTATGTTTATCCGTAATCTAGTCGCGATAGTACAAGTGTGGCTCAGTTTGGGACTAGATAATGGTGTGATTGTAAAAACAATGTATTATTTATTTATACTTTGTTGAAATTGAATAAAAATGATAATTTTACATTATTACATTGATGCCAGGAATCCCGCGTTAAATTACTGTTTAAGGAACCAGTAGCACCCCGTTAATAAGTCTATTAAAGTATAGATAATTATTTAAAGATAACTAACAGAGATGTCATTAATTTAATTTATCGCTCCCACTAGCAGCATCGATCATCGTTAGGTCTTCATCGCGTCGACTACATAGTCTTTTACATGTATATTTATTATAGTACCCACTGAAATGTCCTTCAATACCTCCCTGTGCACACGAGTGCGCTCGGCCACCGGCTCCAATCCGGTAATCGGCCGGACGCGCGCCGGTTCCCGATCAGGGCTGTCAGATTAGCCGGTTAAACCAAACGCCGTGAACTAGTAAGGGGATGAAAGTGTCATAAACATTATCCCTTTAGTTCAGCTACAAGACATTTTAGCTGAGCCGATAGAGCGTTATGAAATCAAGTATGTACATCTGTCGTGGTAATGGGACTTTATCTGTTGGTAATGTTTGATTAAATTAAGATATTCGTGTGTGATAATGTATTACCGTCCATACCGACTGTCTGGTCTGGTAGCTTGAGATCCGGACTACAATGCAAAAGGTTGCGGGTTCGAATCCCGCATGGAGCAAATGGTAGTGTGATGAACACGAGCATTTCAACCGAAGTCAAATTCTTGTTGAAATTTCATATAGGAAAGGCAGCCGACGGATATTCCTCGGTTATGTATTATGGTAAAATTATTATCGCTGCATTTAAGTATATCTTCGAGAAACAGACACGTTAGGAAAAAACTGTAAACATCGATATTCATTGTTTAGGTACTTAAGTATATCTATTACCGATTTCTCGAGATATCAGCTCCTTTTTTTAGAAAGTATTTTTACGTCTACTGTAAAATTTCGGCACATAATAATTGGATTAAGTCGGGGGTTTTGAGTTATTTTATTCTTTTTCGATGAGATTTTTATCGTCGTGGGTTTTTTCTAAATTTTTAATTTAGCTTAATTATTAAATAATATTTGAGTATAGAACTTAAGAGACGCAGCTTCACATCTAGAGTTGTAAATTGACGCTCATATGCTATAAGCGTCCGTAATTTATGATAAATGCTTGGTCACATTGGACATTTATTGTCACGATGGTCACATATATATTTTTTAGTATAAATTAAAAAAAGAAGAATTCCACTAAAGTAAGTCTTAAATGTTAAGTCTAATAGTTATGACAATAAAAACATACAATCAAACATGTAATTGGATCTAGATTGAACTAAAAATCAAAACTCACGCGTAACGATACGACACTTTTTAGCTTGTTTGTGCAGAAAGATTTTAGAAATTTCATTTTTTTAAAGATCACCACTACTAAAGCCTGTCTCTCTTATAATAATGCACATATTTGTGCCCAAATGTTTTTTTTCATAGTTTGTCAATAGAATTGAATGTGACGTTACTGACAATAAATGTCCAATATGTCCGGTCACATTGAGAAAATATCCAATTTGCTCGGTCATATTGGTCAGAAATTTATAACGTGACGGACACTTTACAACTCTATTTACATTCAAAGAGACGCATGTGGCTCGCGAGCCGCAGGTTGCCGACCCCTGGTCTAGTTAGGTGAGCCAAAGATCTTTGAAGGTTTTTTTTAAGGTCTGTGTGGCAGCAGTGGTCTTCCAAAGGCTGATAATGATGAATTAATATTATCGTAATCAGCTACGACGAAGGTAAAAGACCTATATAAGTAAATCCTTGATGTAACTAAGTTCTATCAGTAACGACCAACTAACTTTACTGCGCAGTGTGGGAAAACCGCTCGCGTCCAGGGAAAACCAATGACTTGACAGCCCTGTTCAGAGTGATGTTTTCTTTTAAAGCAATTTTAGTTTCGTGTAGTCCGCCATTATAAATCAGACAGACATCGCTTACGTTATTGAAACGTAACGAAACGTGATACTAGATTAGTTTTCGTTAAAAGAAACACAATATAATACAATGCCATATCAGACTTTTTCAAGGAATCAGTAAAGTTATGAGGTATTTTTGTGGAAGAATATTTTATTTGTGCAGAATAATAATGGCCGCTCTTGGTCAGCTTATTTTATTAAAGTTTGTATTTAATAAGATTACTAACACTGAAAACGTACAACTATAATAAAATCATTTATTATTTCATTGAAAAGTAGAGGGTTCTACCGGGGCCTGTTAATTTCGCTTAATTATTTACTTTACACATTTTATGTGATGTGATTATGACGTGAAGGAATCTTCTAATTCCAGTAGATACCTAACATAAGTTTATTTATCTTTGCATCAAATAAAAGCGCTTCTGTTATTTAATTGTTTATGCTTGATTAATATGTAAATTAAAGTACTTCAATAAAATAAAAAGGAAAGAAATACAAATTGTGTAATGATGTAAATTACGTCCGGTATATGTATATAACCAATAACTAGGTCTGACCATCGTTATACGGGTACCTAGGTACATCTCCTACCTTTGTATAATGATGGTCAGACCTAGAACTACCCTCGATTGTTCTGCAGCGGACGCGAAAAACGAAAACTGAAGCACCTGACGAGCTCGCCGATTCGGTCGGTTCTCGTACATTCAAGCACAGCATTGACAAATGACAATTACCAAAATATTTATAGATTTCAAACTGAAACATCGACAGAGGACCAAAGGCAAGATAGTTACACATACATTAAACAGGTATAAATAGAGTAATATTATTATTTATACGCTTTTTTTAACGCAAAAAAAATATATTTTACTAACGTGCCAACAGACGGAGCTATTGCGAAAACCATAGGAATTCGTATTTACTTTTATCTGCAACTAAACTACCTTATGATGGGCCAAGTAGCCAGGAAAAGCTATGTTGATTGTAAAAGGATGTCGTCAACAGAAACTCTCTGTTGTGGACAGAAATTACGAATGCAAACTAACTGCTTGGTTTCACAGAGAACACGAAGGTAGCCAGTAGTAGGGTAGACCTACCATGTATTAGTAGGTATTCGATCGATAAGAGTAATCGCTGCCATTTACGTTTACTAACGTTTATTATAGTCTATTAAAATCGTTTATTGGTTTCTAACCCCCAGATTCGCCTTTTATTATTATTACTATTAATAATAAACTATTTTAAATATTAAATTGATGTACAATGAAGTACTGTTTATTATTTATATATACATACACCACTAATATTAGGAAAGAACCTATTTTAGACGCGACTGTATGTTGCATAGGGAAGTGGAACCCGGAGAGTCTGCCAGACTAAATGTTTGGCGAATTAAATAAACGGCTATGATGCTAACAGACTGAATATTTCTATAGCTATCACAAACATTGTTTTATTTAACTTTTAGCTGTTCTAAACCTCTGAATAGTACCTACGATGTAAAATTTTCTATTCAAATTAGTTTTCATCTATAATACTTTGTTTCATTTACATTAAAATGCATAATATATTAATTGTAAATAAATTCATAATTTTTCTCTAGCTAGAGCTTATAATAACAAATTTTCAGTAAAATACACCTTCTATTCTAATTAGTTTTTACCTATAATACTTTGTTTGATTTACATTAAAATGCATAATATAATTATAAGTTCATAATTAGTAATAGAGCTCAGAGTGACAAATTTTCTGTAAAATACAACTCCTATGTTACAAATATAAAAAAAGGAAAACTTTTGAAAGTTTTTACAAATCAACGTCTCAATCCACTCCGGGGATTGAGGAAAATACTCCGAGACGAAAAAACGGACGCGATTGCAAACCCTAGCTAACTATTCAGCATAAATGTAGGTAGCTTTTGCCATTTCCAAGCAAACTGACAAGTTTTTGAGCGTTTATGAATAAGTAAGAGCCGTCTGTCGCATCAATACCTGAAGCCTGAATTGTATATTCTCTACCTGAATGCCAAATGTTCGTGACACTCCCCCCTTTTGCACCGCGGTGAATATTTCGTGCGACTAATTCCACTTCGCGTAACTTTTTAACAATTTTTCGAGTAAAATTCGCGGCGTCATTTAAGTGCCCTTTTTGCGTCTGCCTAAATATACATACGGACTTATTTCACTTGATATAGGTATCAAAATGGCATAAAAACTTGTTGGGTGACTCACAGTGGGTAGGTCAAAAATAAATATACAAACGATAGCAATAATCCCTATTATTGCTATCGTATAAGACCCTTCTTATAATTCTTGCACCTTTATAGAGAAAGTGAAAAATAATATTGTTTTGATGAGATAGATAGATAGATACTCTTTATTGCACACCATACAAGTAAAATACACATGATTTTTACAGAAAGATGTACAATTTAGGCGGTCTTATCGCTAATAGCGATCTCTTCCAGACAACCTTTAGGTAGAGGACAACCATTAAAGAAAGATCTGTTTTGCTATTGTATCATTGCTTGCTTTATATGTTTTGTGATCAATATTTTTTGGAAATATTCTCTCTGTTTGAACAATTATCTTTGAAATACCCGTGGCCCATGTGGGCCATGGCTCATGCTCAGACACATAAGTCGTACTTAGTTTAATGCTTGAAAATACACTCTATTACTTTGATTGTTACTTTCTGTCTATGTCATCTTCCGATAAGTCAGTGATATTTTTGATTTATTTTTAACTAGCCGTTGCCCGCTACTTCATTCGTGTGGTCTTTTGTTTATTCATTATTAATATGCTTGTTATACATATAACCTTACTCTTGAATCATTCTGTCTATTGTTATTACTTTAAAAACCGCACCAAAATCCGTAGCGTATTTTAGAAGATTTAAGCGTACATACGGAGGAAGTGACATTGTTTATACCGACTATGTATTAGATTAATTTCTGTGGTGTCATTGTTTTTGTTATATGTTGGTATGTGAGTAATGTATTCTCTTTCTTTCTTTATTTCAAATACTTACTTGCGGTTTTTCCTAATTTGCGCTGTTTTATCCAATATGTGAATCCGACTAGGTACATGAGAAACTAAAAAATATGATAGCAATGTACAAATAACTTCACTGTTCAAAATACTCTAAGATGCACTGTAACAGAAAAACAGTGCATCAGGCTTGCACTGCGTTTCTGTTCATGGCTTACTTGTGCAAATTAATATTATCATGTTTATTTACTGATTTACTGTTATTTATGGAATCACAAATGCAGTACTAGGTATACCGATACGAATATCAAAACAGTAGACTGAAGCCCTTTGTAGTCATCGTTATAATAGACACAAAAAGCGAGTTGACATTTAGCATAGAAGCCAACATGTTTGGGCAGAGGTGTCGGGGCCATTACCCTGGCACTGATAGAGGTGACAAAGTTACCTGCGTTGCTAGTGAAGTGCAAAGTATCGACTTCATTATCGATGACGAAAGTTGTGAATATGCGTTTCAATATTTTAGATCAAAAACTGTTATTCAGCTACCTACATCCAAGCAATACTCCAGCACTAACTGAGCTACAATGCTAGGGATGATAAATGTCATAGACTAGATCAATAATTGCAGATTAATCAATTCAATTAGAAAGAGAAACATAATATTACTTTGAGTCATGCAATAGGCTAGTTTCCTGGGTCAAAAAAAGATTATTCTATTTAGTCCGTCAGTTAGATTATCAAAAAATATTGGACCCATATTTTGTCTTTTGTCAATTAAACAAAAAATGACGAAGATTGAGCGCTTGAAAGTGAGCATGTGACGTCACGCCTTGCTAAAAAGTGTCGCAAGGCGTGACGGTACGCGGAATTTTAACGGGCTATATCTTCATCATTTTTTGCTTGATTGAGAAAAGAAAAAATACGTGTCCAATATTTTCTGTTAATCCAACTGACGGACTATTTAGATTTTTTTTAGGAAACAAGCCCATTGTCGGTTTGAATTGCGTTGACTATATAGCACTTAGAAATCTGTTTGTATCAATAATTATGTTATTTCTATTCGTGTTCTTTTTATGGCTTATTATAGAATCAATTGTTATTAAAAGCATAAGCTCAAAAATACACGAACAGAACCATAACGTTAAAATACTCTATACAATTTTAATAAGGCGTTTTTTCATTGGTCAAAAGGGCTCGCATAAGGTAGACCCAGAATTTACACCTTAAATTTGCAAGTTGCTTTAAGAAACTGGCCGCGAACTTCCCGCATGTGGTACATATATCGATCGAGTTATTGACAAATGAAAATTCGCCTACGTGTTGTAACACGTTGCCAAATCTTATTTATCGTATTTAAATTCTTTCATAAGCCATTACATCACTACAAAGTCTACAAGTTCAACGCCATTAGGACATCGAAATATGCTACAGAAACGCTGAGGCGCACTCGGAACTCGCAAAAACAGCCTTCAGAGACATACTTGTCTGAAGGGAGTTAAATCGAAGGGAAATGTTACAGAGGTTATTTGTTTTTTAACATGTACAGGATTTTTAACAACATGTAGAATCCAATCTCACCAGCATGCTTCGCATCCTACAAACGAGGCTCGAGGACGTATTTTTGAACCGTTATAATTCCAACTCGCATACAAAATCGCAAGAATCATAATATGATTCTTATCATTATAATTTCTATATATATACTATACTATACTAAAAAAGCACCTGGGTGCTATACTTTAGACATGATTTACCATCAGGTGTAAATAAAGTTTAACGCTAAAACAATTGATAGAAGAAGAAGAAGCCTTTACTAAAACAAAATGAATAAGGGTTTGACTTAGAGCCGTGCTTTGGAAGAGGCCTAAGTCAAGTTTGGGAATTGTAAATTTTTAAGAACCTAATCAGCAAAATAAGTATTTTTGATGGTCGCATTTCAATGGAACATATTCCTAATGATATGTCCGCTGTTACTGATCAAATAGAAGTATTCGTTTTGTTTTTCTTTTTTCGCCACTGGGACCTTTCACCTTCAAGACAATTATTGATCACTGCACCACTACGATAAAAGCCTAATCCAACTTTAGAAACTCTTAAAATACTCGCAACAAAATGAATATTCATAAAAAGACAATTGAAAAATATAAGGACTCAAATTACGAGACAAGATCTGAGACTAAGTCGGATTTAATTTCAATTTTGCGGCTTAAAAACCGATAGCTTAGCGGTACGAGAGATCCCACTAATATTTTAAGGCTAAGTATGTAATAACTTTTTTAATATTACACTTAAGGGTTTTAAAATTTACTATAATTACTAGAGTTAGGATTACTCAAGTATCATTTGTATTTTTATTTGGGTTTTAATACGAGTATTATATTGAAAATAAGGTCTGAGATTACTTTCTATCTTAGGGAGTTATATAATACCTACATACTACTAAAGCAAGAAAATGTTTACCAAGGTAAAAATATAAGCCGAAAAGCAATTAACAGTTACATGCAGTTTCATTTATCGGAAAAGTTTTTCCACAAAGATACAAGTTTAAAATCAACAGTTACCTATCTCTCCTTAGGGACGTTCTTGCTCAAACGTGTATACATGTACGTTTTGTGCAGTACAAAATTGATTGCAAGCAGCTTTAACTTTCGTCTTTTAGGACAGCGCACAAACTTTACACGGTCTAACGTGTATGTAGGGTAACTACAATTTTGTTGTTTTTAGATTTGGCCGGTTTTTTTTTGCTAATTTTGCATGGTGTTGTTGTTCACAGTGTTGGTCGAAGGTGGGATGCTCAACAATATCGTTATGCTGAACTTAACTTACGAAATTATTACGTTTTGAACCGTAAATGAAAAAATTCTCAATTTATAATTGCTTTGTTTGTTCCCTAATGAAAAGAAGTAATTTATTTAATATATAAATTTCTCTATACATTACAATTAATTATTGGTAAAGTTAATCTTACTCTTTTGTTGACTTAGGCCACAGAAAAAATTGAAAAAATCTTTGAACAAAAATTTTCATGAGTTAAATTTATTGTAATAGCAAAATTAGCGACACATAATTTTCTGAGGAAACGCTACAATGAAAAAACAAATGACATACTCGGAAATTATTAAGTAACACTTTATACGTATTTTTTTTTATTGTAACTGGCCAAGTTTCTAAAAATTTCAGAATGCCTCACGTAAAAATTTTAAAATACTTTGAAGTATAAAAGAGTAGTTACAAAAACTTGGTCACCCTTCCCTCTTACGTATTGGCGGTACTACAACTAGTTCTTTAGTCGATACAACATTTTGCAAGGTACTTATAGGAGAAAATACATTTTATTACAAAACTAACCTTAATACTACAGGTATAATGATTAAAATTGGTTGCATTGTAGGTTGTTATTTTTCACGTGTCATCTGCAGGTTCTCATGTTAGACACTTTGTAGTTCGATCAGAACATACCTTGCCTAGATTTATGCTGAGACTTAATAAATTCAATGATAGAAGTAATTGGGGATAGTTAACAGTTATTTTAGCTTTAGAGTGTAATTAAAATCATGTATTCCGGGTTAAATTATCATACAACAATTTCCTTTTTAAAGGAATAAAGATATTTAGCTGTTATTAAGTTTTTGCTACTCAAATAAAACGACTTTTCTTACAGGAATAACATCATATTTTCAAAAAAAATACTCCTCTAATACGAACTGACTCAGTTGTTGCGATTAGTTCGTGGTCCATTTTTTTTCGTAAATATGAGGGAAAGAAATGTTTTCTTATTTAAAACGTACCCATTTATGTTATTGACCATTTAAAGTTTTCTTTATTTGATACTTGAAAATTACTTTACCTTTGCTGGATTAATTAATCACATAGATTGGTCTAAGGTAAAAGTAATGCGGGTTTTAGTTGAATTTTATTACGCTTAGAACAATGAAAAATATACTTAAAGCATCGTACTTGTAAACACGACGGATCACATTAGTCACAAATTGTTATTTTTTCAACTATTTACTATTTAAAAAATAAAAAAAACTTTGTAAATTGTTAAGAACCGTGGGTACTCTTTTGCATGCGCGATTCGTCTATTAATTGAAAAGAGACAATTAACGCCGACTACCTTTGCCTACAGTTTTCAAAATGATATTTAGCTGATTAAAAATAATCAAGTAAGTACAAGTATTGTAAAAATATGATATACAGAGTGTAACGAAAAGGTGAAATAAAACTTTAAGGGGTTATTCTACGGCTAAATTACATCAACTTTTTCTATGGGACCAACATCGAATTCGCAAAAAAAAAAAACACTTTCCCATACTAAAACGCGACCAGATGGCATCAGTTTGTATGGAAACGTCATTTTTTTTTTGAGATTTCGATGTTGGTCCCATAGAAAAAATCGATGTAATTTAGCCGTAGATTAACCCATTAAAGTTTTATTTCACCTTTTCGTTACACCCTGTATATAGCCGCCATTATGATTTTTTGTCGAAAGAGCGATCATAACATGTGACGTCACCGGCACGGCGATTCAACATGGCGGCTATATCTATCATATTTTTACAGTTGGTGTCGATACATCGCTATATCATATCGTGTTTTGGTGCTCATACTATGCTCAACGGGGCTGGAGTTATCAAAAAAAGTAAGAGATACCATAAACAATTTTCTTAAAAATCGTAGATGGTATTTAACTATGAAATATTTCTAACTGCTTCAGCTGGGGATCGGACATGACCTTTTTCTTACTAGGAGACTCATCTCCCACTGACTTCCAGAGGACATAATTTAAACATTTCACAGCTCAGTTAAAAAGAGCATTTAAAGTAGAATAAATAACACACAAACACACCCACACACATGCATGTGTGCGCACATAGATAATAGATAATTATTGCTTTATTCTTTAATAATTAAGATCAGTGATGTTAACTTTGGGCAATTTTAAAATGTATCTTACTATAAAATGTAAATCCGTTATTGGCCGTATGTTTATAATATAAGTATTGTAACTCTGTTATTTAAGGTCTGTGGATTTTGTGTAGAATACAATAAAATAAATAAACATATTACAACATACACATATTATTGATTATTAGTGAATGCAACATAATAACATTTATAATTATTTACTTAAAACTATAACCTACAGGTAAAACCTGTGCCTAATGTAACTGCTTTCCTAGAATTTTATAAACGATTTTATTTATTATTGTGTTATAAAAAGCACTTTTAATGTAACTAAATAATGAAAATGCTACATAATTTATGCACAGACGGAAGTATTTATAAGCGAGCGAAGTTTTAAAACATTATGAATAAGTAATCGCTGTCTGCGGAAAGAATCGATAAACATTAGAGTACAGGAAAACTTCGCGACTAATGATTTCTCGAACATTTATTCTTTATCGGTTCTACAGTAAAATGTAACCCCCTTTTATCACTTCAGTCTACTAAAGCACTTTTGGCACTGAATAAATGTTTATTAATAAAGAGCATTTACTGTCTTAATTAACTTTATCGATGTGCCAAAAATCTTAAAAATATTATAATCTATACAATTTTTTTTAGGTGCCTTGTGTTGAGAGGTATCTGCATCACCCCTATGTATGTTCTACGATTTTTCGTAGTTATTGAGTTACGTTTTTTTTTTTGGGAATCTTTGCAACCGAATCAGTTTGAAGAATTTCTAAAAAAAAGTTGAGGGTTTCTTCGATTTTTTTTTCTTGCAGCTAAATCATGCAGCTAAATCATAGAGATTTAGCTGTGCATTTATGCATAAAATAGCCTCATAACTTTTTATTTTTTTTTTATTTTTTATTTAAACTTTATTGCACAGACATTTAAAAAAAAGTTGTACAAATGGCGGACTTAATGCCAAATACATTCTCTACCAGTCAACCATGGGGCCATACAGAGATGGTATAGGCGGTGCAACAAAAAATCAAATTGTGTTAAATTAAACCATACAAAACTAAAACAAACTAGATGAATATATACAGTTGTACATACTAGATACATACATAGATAGCTTTATACGGTATACATACATAAAACATACATAAAATATATACATACATACTTATACATAATATAATTATACTCACATCTCATGCCAGCGAGAATCATGGAAAAGAGAAAAGAGTTAATCCAAAAAATGCAGAGCCTTCTTAAAGGAAAATTTTGACGTGGATTTTTTGATTTCTATGGGAAGTCCGTTCCAGAGTCGAACAGCCGTCAGGGTGAATGAGCTGGTCATAAAACCGGAAGTGTGACTGACTTTAATGGAAGTTACTACAAAATTGACCTAAAGTTGAGAATTTATGTTAAGTGAAGTAATTAAAATATAAACTGATAATTTCTTAGTTTCTAAGTAGCATCAGAGAATGCGCTAGACTCTAAGCTTTCATAATAATAATAAAAAAAGAGTACTTTATAGGCTTCATAGGCTATTTAAAAAAAAAAATCAACTTGAAAACTACAAAAAATCGTAGAACATACATAGGGGTGATTCAGATACCTTCCAAGTCCCAACACGAGGCACCTAAAACAAAACGAGGAAACCGAATAAACACTACGAGGAAGACCAAACAAAGTCAATGCCAATGGTATCAAAATATAATGGTTGTTATTGTGTGGTGTTACCAATTTACAGCTCCCACGAGAGTCGTATTATTTTTTTCGAGATAACAGCTTAATTACGTGTGTGTGTATAAATGAACTTGCCAAGTCAAACTTTTCAGAGAAATTACATACAAAACAAACATTCGAAACATAAGTAGGTATGCATATTAAAGGATATACCTAATCGAATACCAATAGCAATAATCCGATTGGCATAGTGGCGCAGTGCCGCGGTACGCCTTGGAAGCATAATAGTATAATAATATTTAGCTTAATAATAGCATATAGTAATGATTTATATTCAAAAGTCAAGTTTTCCTACTAAGTTAATTAACAATTCAGATACATTACATATTTACTTTATGAATAAAAAGCACTAACTCATGTTTGTTAAGTTTCATCATCATCATCATCATTTCAGCCATAGGACGTCCACTGCTGAACATAGGCCTCCCCCATTGACTTCCAGATTAGCCGGTTGGAAGCGGCCTGCATCCAGCGTCTTCCCGCAACCTTTACCAGGTCGTCTGTCTACCTTGTGGGCGGACGTCCTACGCTGCGCTTTCCCGTACGTGGTCTCCTTTCTAGAACCTTCTGCCCCATCGGCTGTCAGTTCTACGTGCTATGTGACTTAAGTATTTGGTATGAATTTCAGCTTGATAGATACCTTTACGCGTTGCTGATGAAAAGTGTTTTAACATCTTTTATTATTAATTACAAACATGCTAAGAATAATGCCAGCTAGTAACCGTCATACATTGGTAATTATTTCACAGTAAAACTTGGCGCAAATTAGGATTAAAACCATTAATTCTCGCTAAGTTAGAGTACCGTTAGTAATTACTAATTTCAGGTCAAAGCGAAAATTATAAATATAAGAAAAAAATAAGGAAGAGAACGTTTCTCACTCTAGCTACTTTGATTGTTTGTCGCGTCAAAGAGGAATTACTCACAGAAATCCTTCTCATTAGAGGTCAGGGGATCGTATTATTCGGGCGCAGTGCCGTACGAATTCCTAGCAGGTGTTCTAATGAGCATCATATTACATTAATCCTACTAATATTAGAAATGTGAAAGATTGTTAGTATGGATGTTTGGATCTTTGTTACTCTTTAAGGCAAAAACTACTGAATGGATTTCAATGAAATTTGGCATACTGATAAACCATGGCCTGGATTAACACATAAAGGATACTTTTTATTCGGGTCAGGTCAACGCAGACAAAGTTGCGGGCAAAAGCTAGTAAGTTCAAATTATGGATATCGTCTTGAGATGGCTTTATTTAGTAAATTCGGCAATAGTTTAACGACGCAAATTAGTATCGACTAATTCATTTAAAAAAACACTGCAGGCAGCGACCAGAGGCCCAATTCCCGTAATTTTACAGTAGCCGCAATCCAGTGACCATCCGCTCCCAGTAACATTACGATCACAAACGGTATTCTCGTAAACTTTTAATTTCACGTCAAATTATTAAAACTATGCCGTATTTTCAGTCGCATTATGAACTAAAATCGAATTTTTTGGGTTTACGAGAATACCGTTTGTGATCGTAATGTTACTGGGTGCGGATCGACACTGGATTGCGACTATTGTCAAATTACGGGAATTTGGCATCTGTTTTATTGATAAGAAATAATTTATCAACCGACTTCAAAAAAGGAGTAGGTTCTCAATTCGTCGGTTTTTTTTTTTAAAAGGATGTTCAGCGATCATTCGTTACTGCGTTGACCGATTTCGATAATTATTTTTTTGTTCGAAAGGTAATACTTTCAAAATGTTCCCATATAAATTTCGTCAAATTCTGATGATGGAATATTTTATAAAATCATCCAACATAGCACGAACTCCGTACCACGCCAACTGATTTTAGTATCTATGTTACCCAATATCTTCGACAAATGTGAACCGATTTTGATGATTATTCTTTTATTGAATAGCTTATACTTTAAAGACATTATAATAAAAATTTGCGGAGAAAAATTAATTCTTAAGGGTGGAAAAATAAGAAATGAAATCGGTGTTCAGCAGTTAAATTTTGTTTGCACTCGTAAAATTTGTTTTGATTAGGATTTATCACTAAAATAGATGAAATAAGTTAATTTTATAAAAAAAAATTAACCATTTCAAAAAACTTAAAAGCTAAAAATAATCTTAGCACTTAACACGTTCGCGGACAGTATGTCACACTAGTTGGACAGTATTTTTTTGTATGAAAATCTTTCAACTGTTATAGCATTTCTGTCTAGTTGTTTCTATTAATAATACATCTATTTGACAGTGAATGCTAGAGCAGTGGACTGCTATAGCACGTCTGTCATAATGCATACCATTTGCCTATATAAACTTACTGCAAATGTGATGGCAGTCGCCTATAACAGTGCTGTCACTACAGTGTGCACTTTGCTCATATTTAATACTGACGTAAATGCTATTGCAGACGGCTGCTATATCAGCATCGTCACGTAGCATGTCAAATTTACAATAAGATTTTAAGTAAATGCTATAGCAGTCGACTTAATACTAGCAAATAGGTGAATTATATAGATTACAAAAAAGAAACAAATAATATTTATTTATTTATTTAAGAAGAAATTTCACAACAGAAACTTACCTCGTTTTATAACAACTAAAATAATTGACATTAGCTTAATCAGATCAGTTTTAGAGCTTCTTTAGTATATAATCATTATCACAATGCTAACCCGTAGGTATTTGTGCACGAGACAATGTGCTGTATCATTTCATCAGTAAATAAATAATCTAACACGTCTGTAGGCTGCGTTCTATTATTTATAAAATATGGAATATGTGCAGAAGATTCTTCCCAGCTATCGTTATCTGTAGGTGAAGAATTATGACGATTCCGTTGATTTGATAACCCTTCGCTAACGCTTTTTTCTAGCTGAGGCAGGTTCAATTCGTGTGTGCTATTGTTCGGTGAAATATTACGTAAACCTTGAACTTGAATACTTGATTCTTCGTGTAAAGCAGACGGCGGTCTCTCGTCTAAGGTCACTAGTGGTTCTTCAGCTGAGATAGGCTGTGGTCTCTCAGGCAAAACAGACGACTATGCCTTAGGTGAAATAGCTGACAGTTCTTTAGCTGCAATAGGCTCTGGCCTCTCAGGTAAAATAGATTGCAGTACCTCGGCTGAGACAACGAACGGATCTTCAGCCAAAATAGGCTGTTGGGTCTCCGGTAAAACAGATGGCGGTACCTGGGCCGAGTCAACTACAGCTGAAAAAGGCTGTAGTTGTTCAGGAAAAACAGATGGCGGTATCTCGGCTGAAATTATGTCTGTAGCTATGACTGGTAGCGGCTCTTTTGCTGGCCTTTTGATAGAGATAGGTATTGGTTTTTTATTTGATATAGGCGGTGGATCTTTGCCTGTCAATTCCTCGACTGAGATAAACAACAACTCTTTTACTGAGTCCGGTATGCGCTTCTCAGATAGCACAGGTAGCGGTTCTTCAAATGAGATAGGTTTGAGATAGGTCCCTGATAAATGTAGGCAGCTCCTGAGCTGAGGCAGACAGCGGTTTTTTCGGTGTTTGTTTATTTGAAGCAGGTGGCATCATCTTGGCTGAAGAAGATGGTAACTGGGCGCAAGTATTATCTAAAATATCACTTACTTGTGAAGAACCTATCGCTATCTACGGATGATCTATCTGATATCATGTGCTCATCTTCTGCCGGATCGTAATCAACATCAGAACCGTATTCTCCTTCATTATCACTAAATGGGTCATGAATCTGGCATGGCATCTGAACCGCGTTCGCTCTTGTCACAACCAAAGTCCGAAGCATGATACCGTATTCGTGTTCGTCAGACGATCTTTCCGATTCCTCCGAATTTTCAGAGCAAGGACGCTCATTTAAGTCCTCTGATGAGTCACTGGACACCTCCTCAAAGAGTTTCATTAGGTTTTCTTTGTGTTGGACGTTGACTGCTTTAGAATGACGTTTTCGAGGCATCTAAAACATTAATATAAATCAAAGGCTTGTATTTGGTTTCGGACCTACATAGTTACACTTTACTCATTTATAATTAAATAACAAAATTATATCACTTACGATGATCGCAAATGCGTGTTCAAACAATCACGGCGCGAAAAAAATAACAACTGGTGTCGACCTGCACACTCCGGCGCACTCACCGAGCCACTGAACAAAATTCCGTACATTTGCGAATGCTTAAGCATGTGTGTGTTTGCGTGGGGGGTCCGAGGGGGCAGGGGTCACAAATTTTTTCAATGTGTGCAATAATGGTGAAAAAAGACAGTGGGCGACCAGTAACTTTGGCTTTAGTGACACAAGATACTAGGCGACCTACACATTCAAAGAAATGGCGAATGCTTTGGCATTTTTGTCCAAGGCAAACGTTTCTATTTTGAATGCTATAACATGTGCGTCAAAAATATGTATGCAAATGCGAATGGTATAGCATTCATGTCCGCGAAAGAGTTAAGTACCAAATCAGTTACTTTTGGAGTCGGTGCCAGCCGATGAGAGATTCAATGTTTTCGTTTGCATAGATAAATAAGTAGTAGAATTACACCTGATCAAATAATAAGTGCAATTTTCAAGCTTTAATCTAAAGACCTAAAATTTAGAATGTTGCGTAATATTATATGACGCAAACATTTAGATAACCACTCCGGGATTCCCTCTAGTTAATTTATTATTCCTACAGAAGTAATTATCTGAGTAGCAATGATTCAGAACACTATTTCAGTAGATTGTGCAACTACAAATAAAATTACTTAAGGCGCGGATAGATGATGCACAATACTGTGACATTCTTTTAAAAAAAAATAGGTTATTTGGTAATTGTTTGACATTTAAAAGACAAAATAACCCTATTAAAACAAAAGCAAAAAACCCTATTAAAAAAATACATAATTATTGCAAAAGCCGCGAAAGTTTTTAAGAAAGTGTAAATAACTTTATTGCTTTGTCCCAAAATGTATTTTGTAATGATGGTTTGATGAAATTACTTATTGATACTTGTAGTTTTATTTATTTTAAAGAACATGTCGGGCTCTTTTTAAATGTTCACTAATCAACAAATAATTGTAAAATTTTTGTAATAGGCCTTTTGTAATTAAGTTCCTATTTTATTAGTCACTTCCTTTTAGGAAATCATTCTTTTCTTTTTTTCTATGTGACAAGCATTAAAATAGCGAAAAAAAAAAGCTAACTAAATAGTCTATTAAACAAGACGACCGTCTGGAGTAGTGGCTCACGATTCGGATTACAAATTCAGGCGACTGCGGGTTCAGGTTGCAAGGGGCAAATGTTTGTGCATTTGTACCAATGTTTGTACCTATTAAGTCCTATTGTTTGTAAAAGAAGGTATAGGTATAATGTATGTTTATCCGTTATCGAGTCGCCATAGTACAAGTTTTGCTTAGTTTGGGGCTAGATCATCATCATCATTTCAGCCATAGGACGTCTACCGCTGACCATAAGCCTCCCCCAATGACCTATCATCGGGGGGGATTGCCAATACTCGCCACGCTTGGCAGGCGGGTTGGCGAGCGCAGTTTTTTTTTAATGATTTCGCACGCAGACGCTGCTTCCCATCTCGTGCGACTTTATTATACGGAATTAGTCGCCTCTTACGACATGCCTCCGGTTGGCGGTGGTGAAGTGTATTCTTTACGGCTGTCACCACACGGCACTGTTGGCGGTGGGGCTGGATAATTGGTGTGATTGTGGAAACCATTAATTATTGTTATTCTTAATTAATTCTAATGAAACCATGAAACTACCATAATTATCGACATTGAAGGGTTAAAAAGCACATTAAGGCCTACCTACTAGATTTGGTACAGCAGATAATAAATTACGAAATCAGACAAACTATAGCAAATCATCCACTTTTATGTCTAGCTCGCTCGTAAAATAATCGAAAATACAAAAATAACTAAGCCATACAATTTATTGTTTTGATTTATGATTTGTGAGTAGTTTTGCGTGGGAGTTCTAGATGCTAATTTCAGATTATTCTGCTATCCTTGCTAACATGTTACTTTATCATAATAAAGTGTCATTTTTGTTGCTATATTAAAGATTCCTAACAGTTTTGCTTATCGTGTTTTTAAATCTGCTCTTAAAAACAGAAACCCATTTTTTTATACCGGCCAATCAAATCGAACTCCGTTACAACTTATAGATAATAATTATGTAAATAATCGAGAATCGGAATCGAGTCTCGAAGTTATTTATCGATTTTCCGAGTTTGTAAAAAAAGTTTTTTTTTAAAGTTACTACAAATTTATGGTTTTTGGACTTTGTCCTTTTACTTGTGTTATAAGATATTTTCTTGCGCGGACCCTGGGCTCCAAAGCAATGGCTTTGGACGCAACCGGGATTGACCGTATAGATAATGAATAAGATATTTTCTTGGCAAATTTCATAATTCTAGGTCAACGGGAAGTACCCTATTATATTTGATTCCCTTGAGAGTGTCAAAATATACGTTTTTTTGCGGCATAAACGGCCGTTTTTTTTTTGTAGTTAGAGTAAGTTTAAATTAAACATTTCACAAGCGAGCTATTCATAATCAGACCCACACTGTACAAATGGTCATAGTTTCTACTATCTACAGAAATTTCCACAAAACACGTTAGACCATAAACTCTTTGTTATAATTAGGTTAACGTATTCTGCAAATTAAGCAATCAAACCTGCATGAAGCGAGTCTAATATTATTTTGTTTTTAAACAAATAAATATTTTTCTAAAAGTCAGTCCATATTTCATAAAAGTTCGTGTTACAAAACCCGTGCTTTCAGACATAACAATTAGCATTTAGGAAATGGAACAAAAACAAACTGCAAAACGTTGAGCGCTAAAATGTAAAAGGTAGCATGGGGTAAAGTGAACATCGTATACAATTTTTTTATTAGTTTTAGTTATAAGGAAATTTAATTTCATCCGGTCATTGTTGCAACACTCAGTAAGCCCGACACGGAAATGAATGCAGCAGAAGATATAACTACAAAATTCACTATCATGGTTTTAGCAGTAGCCTCATACACAAAATTTTGCAAATATTTAAAACTAAAAATATCAGACTATACTTTTCTTTAATTAAACATAACTTCACAAATCAAATCAGTGCTTCAAAACCATTTAAATTAGTGAATTGTAATAAATAAGAAAGCGCCACATGTCCGTTTTGGTTCAACACAATAAGTATTAATGGATACCAGACTGTTTTTGAGTACCTACCTAATACAAAAATATAACTTTTTATTTAACACTACACAAAATAAACAAAGTAAAGAAAAAATAATGACATAGAGCTGCAAACTTTGTGCAGTGTTATCGCTCAATCGATTTCTTTTAGACGACCTTCGAAGAAAGCAGTAAAATTAAATTTGATTGGGGATGTAGGTAACTATTAATACATTGAATATAAGAAAATATATGTATGACATAACAAGCCGTAAAACAATTTATTGAAAATAAATAAAATAAAATAAAATAAACTTTATTTGCCATAATACAGTTGGATAGTATTAAAACCTAATTTTATTTTACATTTGTGCGCAGCAATCACAAAAGTACCAACAAAGTTAGATATTATTACGAAATAACTTAAATTTCGTTGAAACTTATTTTGTTATCATCTGCCCGGCTTCCCCTTCTCATAACTTGCACAAATCGTTTATTTTCGTACAGTGAGTCAATTGCTATACGTAACAGTGACGGTTGACCTCGACTGCGATGATTCACGCGTGAATCAGACGACAAAGAAAGTTTTCATTCATATAGTAGGTACTTACACATGACGTGCATATAAAGCGCGATTAATGACATTTATACAGGTGCATTCAAATTTTGAACGAAACAAAACCTGTTTAAAATGTTTTTGCATAATATGACGAAATACAGTTTTTTTTTTATTCAAGTGCACACCCACTAAACAGTTTTTAGTCAAATCGTTGAATTTTAGAATTATATATAAAAAAATAAACAATGAGTTTCGAATCAAATTAGCCTACAAAAACAAGACTATATCTTGCTTTTAGGTAATCGTACTGGCTAGTGTAAGTGCTAAAAAACAATAATAATCATCATCATCATTTCAGCCATAGGACATCCACTGCTGAACACAGGCCTCCATTGACTTTGACTTCCAGGTTGACCGATTCGAAGCGGCCTGCATCAGAAATGAGAAGATCTGTCTAGATCGATGTTTGCGAATTGACAACTTTACAAAACTCACAATTGGGCATGAATTCAAATCACACATGCAAAGTAAATTAATCACGTGATTTTGGTTCCAAGTAATCTTATCATATTTCTTAATATTCTTTTTAAATACAGGACTTCTCTTCTAAGTCGTTACGCTCTTAACAGAGCGGTCGTGGTCGTCATGAAATGTAGATGTGGAATGTAACTCGCCTCACGATTTTTCGCCATCTCTTCCTACTAGTTGTTAATCTAAAACTCTCATGTGAGGGCAGGTAGGGTTACAGGTATAATCTAATTTAATTATAGAAAATTAAGCACCATTCGTCAGCAATTTTTCGCCCTGGCAGCAGCGAGTCAAGGTCTCGCACCGCTTTTCCGTTTAGAAATAATTACACGTGATATCTCAGTATACCTCCCCCCCGTCCTTCCTCTCTCGTGATATTTCGAGCCCCCTTCCCCCTTTTTGAGCCTTACGTGATTAATGATCGACCCTAAAGTGCATTTTTATACATAGTTAGATGACCCGTTATCACAGAATATACTTTAGCATACTGTATTTGATGGCTAGATTGCTTTGATAATAAACTAGGTCCTAAAAATTTGAATACAATATTGCCCGCAGACTAAAATAATATAGTTTCAAAAAGTTTGTTTTTAGAAAATAAAGACTGGATTAAAAATACAAGCCTAAATGAAAATCTGTCTGCAGTAATTGAAAGTATCACTGACGAAATAAAGTAATTCCACTTTATTTAGTTTAAAGCAAAAACCTCAGCCACTTACACGAAATATTAATTAAAAGCACAACCTAAATCGATAACGCAGAGACAAAGATTCTAAAACCTCAAATAATGTTTTACCCAACATTTTTAAGTCACAGTCGATGTGGGTACAGCAGACTCACTCCCGACCAGTTATGCCTGGTTCCTTTATTGATATTCCAACGAGTAGGTAATTAAATTAAGCTCGCCGGCGTGCCCGCCATAAAAGGGTAAATACTTCATTAATTCTCTGTTATTCATTTTACCCAGTAAATATATTGCGTAAAGATTCATTCACTCACATTTTTAGATGTGGTTGTGCAATTTAAACTAAACAATGTGCTAAAAAAACATGAGCTGAAATAAACATATTTTAGGATATTTAAATTTTTTTTTCTGTCTGCACTCTTGGCGATAACGTTGTTATTCGGCAGAACTAATAATAGTCAGTCAATCACATTGTTTTTTATAACAAAGTCAAGCTAGATGACTTTAGTGCACTCAGTTCCAGTACAACTTACAAAATACAATAATATTGAGATTTCAGTTTGTGAAGAGGTACTGTTTATCTCCAACATCTATATCGATTCACGAACCCCTTTATTTTAAATTTGTTCTTAGTAAAGCAAGCAATATGTGTCGTATAAAGTAATTAAATTCGAAGATATTGCAACAGGTGCTAGACACAATTTACAGGCGAGTTGATATGCGGTGCCCAATGGTTCAAGTGTGCCTCTTCCTCTTATGTTATGCGACCCTACTGAACCTAAGTACCTCTACTGTGACTAAACTGAATACTTGTTTTATTTCTAATCGTACTTTCTTGGAGCTGTGTTTGTGAAAACAAGATCTTCAAAGACACAAAAAGATTGTGTTTTGTACAAAGGAATAGTCACAGAGTAGAAAAAAAGGAGCGATTGCGGTCTATTCTTGAAGATGTTTTAGACGGTTTCTTTTATAGTTGTGCGAGGCAACTCTTTAAATAAATAGATACAATGTGTTAGGTAAATTACCTATCATCGGGGGGATTGCCAATACTCGCCACGCTTGGCAGGCGGGTTAACGAGTGCAGTTATTTCGCACGAAGACGCTGCTGCCCGTCTCGTGCTACAGGAATTAGTCGCCTCTTACGAGACGCTTCCTGTTGGTGGTAGGAAAGTGTATTCTTTACGGCCGTCCCCACACGGCCCATTCTTGTGTTAAAAAAATGTATTTTGCCAGAGACGTCTACCAGCACACACTGACTTAAGATAATTTAGAAAAGATCGTTTATGAATAGAACTAGTGATGTGCCGAGTCGCTGTTTTTGTGAATCGAGTCAACTCGAGCCAGTTTATACGGTATTCGAATCATGACTCGATTCCGCGATTCGAGGCAGTACTCGAGTTCTATGTGTGGTATTTGAATGTTGACTCGAGTCTATTACTCGAGTCTAGAAATTACAAAATGATCTTGATGAGCTTTTTTTCAAATTAGTTGTAATTTTGTAATAAAATTTATTAAAATAATTTCATAACAATTAAATTAACTCACAGTAACAGATAACTGATACAAAACAAGGAAATCAAATCAAAAAGTTGCAGGTTCAACCTTGAATTTATTAGGCATCACTTCATTGCCTAAGTAAACAGAGATCGAGTACGAGCGAGTCAGGAAGTACAAAATCGATTCTTCCTGACTCGAGTACCAGAATCGAGTCCGGCGTACTCGAATTAAAATAAACCGGTATTCGAGTAGCCGAGTCCGAAGCAGGAATCGAGTCTGACTCGAGTCAAGGCGTACTCGGCACATCACTAAATAGAACCGAACCGGAAATGGAATCCCTTCTTCCAATCGGGACGTCACATTAATACATTTATGTATTATACAAATAGCTCTATTATTTCTTTTAATCAGTGTAACTAATTTGGCTGAACCTAAACAAGATATAAATTTACGCAAGAAGAAAAAAAAATTACCTAGGGGACAGGCTCAGCCTATTGTAGGACTCATCATTGCAATAGTATTAATGCAATAATAAAATATGAATGAATGAATGAATAAGGTTTTTTTGGCACAATTAAAAAAGAATACAATTCACAGTTTTTCATTTTCATAACAGTCATAGTACCAGCATATGCCGAGGCACAGAGTGCCGCGACGCTGATTTTCAGCGGACACCTTAAAAAGAGTGGGAATTCCTCCACCTTCCAATTCTATATCGCCGTCTGAACACCTTCCTTCTGGGCATGAACAGCCTTGGCCAACCTGGAGGGCGTTAAACCATCTTCGTACAGAAGATGGCCGCTGTAGACAAAATTTGGTAAGATGGGGTATGAGGACCGAGCGGCAAAGTGAATGTAACTGTGGTGCGGACCCAGCACAAACTATGGTTCACCTACTCTCCTGCCCTTTGTGTCCTTACACTTGCACGAGGAATGGCCTAAACAGAGCGACACAAAACGGCGTAGAAGTTGCCAAGTTTTGGTCGAAGTCCGTCTAGAGTCGCCATTGACACGACAGAAGAAGATTAATGGAATGCCACCGCAACGTGATTGATCAGTCCATTGATCTATTTTAACCGACTTCAAAAAAGGAGGAGGTTTTCAATTCGACGAGATCCTTTTTTTATGTATGTTCAGCGATCATGCGCTACCACGTTAAACTATTTCGATAATTCTTTTTTTTGTTCGAAAGAGAATACTTTCGAAATGGTTCCATATAAATTTGGTCAAGTTCTAATTATGGGATATATAAGAAAATCTGACTGACTGACACTGACTCCAAAAGTAACTAACTGATCACGATTAGGTACTTAAGTGTTAATATTTTTTTAGGCTTTTTAGTTTTTTGAAGTTGGTTTATTTTTTTGCATAAAATATTTAAAAAAAAACAATAGAGTGACTACTTAATTGTGATAGTTAATTTGTTTACTTATTCACGTTGTGAAATAAAAACCTTTTACTTTTTCTTTAAAAGAAACATGAATATGTACGTGTAAACAGTCCTTAAAAGAAGAATGTGCCGTTTCTCGGGTTAAGACTAAAGATAACAATTATCCCGGGGCTGGGGACAGAACGTGATCATTACAGTTAATTTTCGAGACATTTACAACGAGCAATTAATTGAGGCGCCGACATTTGTCGTCTAGTGTTTTGGATGCTTTTTATTTCTAAGGCCCCTCGCTCACAGAGCAACTGACTAGGAGTTTCAACTTTATATATTGTTACATAAAGATCTTGATTTAAATCTGCACCATATTTACAGTGGCGGAATCGCAAACAACTTTTATTACGGACAATAGGGAAACGACATTCAATTATTCTTTGACAAACATCGTTGCCGAGAGGCAATCATGCCGTACTTGGTGTCGCTATCTCTGAGGTCTCGGGTTCGATTCACGGTCTTCTATATTGTCTCGGGTCTGGGTGTTCAGGTAACATCGTTGTTTCTGATTTCTGTAACACAAGTGTTTTGGCTACTTACCATAGGATCAGAGCAATAAAATATATGTGATGTCGTCTTTATTTATATTTATTCTTATTTATTTATTTTTACACTTATATACCTACTAAACATTAAATGTTACTAAATATATTATTAATAGGATGGATGGATGCAGGCCGCTTCCAACCGGCCAATCTGGAAGTCAATGGGGGAGGCCTATGTACAGCAGTAGACGTCCTATGGCTGAAATGATGATGATGATGATGATATTATTAATACTATCTTATTGTTGTGCCCTACAGGGTCTATAATGATCTGTTTTATGTACCTATTTATAACACCTGTGCAACATTATAGAATGCAATAAATGTATTGAATTGAATTGAATTAAATTAAAGTATTAAAATTACAATGTGTGAGACCAGACTTATGGCCCTGTAAGGGTATTACGTTTTTATCTATTAATGATAATTATTAATGTATTACGTTTATCCAGCGATTGCATTAATATATTTCTGAATACAATCGCTTAATTACTTTGTACAGATAAACAATTATTTTTCTCGTACTAAGTTTATTTTATCCATATTACTAAACCTAAACAAAATGTTTCTATTCCACCATTTAATCCAAATTAACCGTCGTCACTGGTCCAATATAGCATAGTGTTTAGTGCTGAGCGTATCGAAAGCATAATAGGCAACAATCAATTAATTAATCAGTGCTCGAGGGTTGACACAACTGTTTAGCACACAATGGCTATTACAACGGCTGGCCACTTTAATAAGCTTCAGGAATAATGCGCTACAATATCAGTAAGACAAACGTAATGTTGGAAATTAATCACATCACTATCATTAGGCAAAACATTTGTGTAGGTACCCATAGACAAACATGAAACAATAGCTGTGAAGAGAGCATTTTTTTATTTATGTAAGAGACCTGACATTTGAGCCAAATCGAAGTACCAATACGGATCGTCGAATGCCATTTTGGTCAATGTGGGACGTAGAAAGTGACAGCCCAAATGTCAAATAAGGTACTCACTTGAATTAAAAGTCAGGTATGGATAATAGAATTTATTATTTTGCTGAAAATAATATCAAAACTGAACACATAGGCATTGCCAGACTACAAGGAAATCGCATATTTTATAAGAAAGCCACACGTTCGCACCGCTTCGCACCCTCTCCATTAAGTCGGTAAAGATACCCTAAGCGGCAGCCCTGGGCCGCCCGACGAATAAATACCCCCGCATATTGTAGCACTGATGTCGCGGGATGGGCTTAATTAGGGCTACCAACTTTTTTGAAGTTTTCAAGACAAAAGTTGATTACTAATCACAACAAATGAATAAGAATCAATAATTGCACACGCCTTAGTTAAAAAATAATGCAACCTTAAATGTATACTCACACATACCGTGTTTAATTTCAAAAACTCTCTGATTGTGTAATTGCGGACATCATATAAGTCAATAAATTGAAAAGCAAATTGTGTTATTTTGATTCATCACGTTTAAAGTAAAAAAAATATATTAATAATTTATTGGTTTCATTTGCCTATTCTTATGTTAATTTTATATACATATAGATTTAATTCATTTTTCTTGGCTATAAAGGTTCTATTCAGCATTTTAATTACAAAAAAATCTCAGGACCTCTCAAACATTTGGCAACACTAGCGTAATGTACCAGGCGATCATGCTGCTATATTAACGTTATAAATTAGGACGTAAACGTCTGCGCACACTCGAATAACCGTAAACCGCTAGTGGTCATTGCCGACACTTGCTACCAACTTATGCTCGCCTAGTACTCAGTTTTATTTCGCCCCGAAACATGTAATAAGTTTTTTAAGAGCAGCGTTAAATCTTGTGGGATATATATTTCGAGTTCTTTAGAATACAATACATTAAAGTATAATTTAGTTTCAAGACTGAAATTATTTATTGCCGAAGTTTAATCACTTTGAATCGTGATATCTTAATCAATATTAAACTTAGACTAAATTACAGGACAATTAAACCATTTTGTAGATTGTGGCCTTAAGAGGTTTCAAAGTGTCATCAATTACAGGTCTATGAATTAACTTAAGTTAAAATTTAATGTGTTGTTAATTAACATTAGAACGCCTCAATGCTTTGTAGCACAGCACTGTCTTGCCAATAAATAAACCTTTTTTTTTTTTCGAATATTAATGGCCCATTATTTATACTGGGCCCGACTTTACAAAATACGCTTGGTGCCAGTTAGTTCCAATGATATCGTTGAATTTGGATTTTATAAGTAGGTAATTAAAATTATTATAGTACTTAAAAAATAAAAATATATAAGTTGTTTTAACTGTATACAACTCCTAACGTTTTGTTTTTCTGTTACACACCCTCAGATAGAAGTCAAAATCACAGCAAAATTTGTACTCAAACCAATTCCATCCAATATTATTTAATAAATCCATAATCTGCAATCCAGCGGGATCAAACTCCCAAGTTTATTCATAACGGGATAGCATTGGCATCCAATAACTATTTACTTATATTGCTCGTATACGTAGAGTCCACGTTGGACAGACTTGTATTGGACTGAATGTAAGCGTAGTACTAATGGTATTGAGTCTACGTGGGACCTATTCTGGAATACTGAAGTTTGTATGATACAAATTTTTTTTCTTTCTAAAAAAAAACAAAGCGCACTTTTAAAATCTCGAGCCTTTTTGTTTAGTACTCTTGTAACATCACACAATACGTACTTGGAGCAGAATTTGTACTTCTCGAGTGTATCTGACTTACAGTATCACGTCATAAGTTATGTATTTATGACTACGTCATCAAAATGCTGTATAACTTGTTATTGTCTACCGATTACTATAAGTCAATGGTATTCAATTAAGACATAGAGGCGTTAATCTCGGGCCTTGTTATAATAAGCCGTGTTTGGTTTAATTAGTTGATGTTGTCTCACTCGACAATTTGATTGTCAATCAACCGACCGCTGTCACAGAAAATAGAAAATAAAGTTCACAACCCCATCCATTTCGAAGTAGGTACACTACAAGTACCTTAAACAATCTAAGGGAAGCGACATATTTCTAATGTTTTCTGTTTTTGAAAACAAATATTCTGTAGGTACTACATACTGTATAAGTGTTGGTACCATCAATCTATTTTTGTCAATAAAAACGTTCGACAATATTCAAGCAATCGCTATCACAGCACGCAGACAAAAAAATGCAAGTAACATTTCTTATTTTTGTCAATAAATTCTTAATCGTTCGACAATTGTCGAGCATTGCTTCCATAGTCCCCCGGGCAGACATCTCGAGGAGGCATCAGCCGCGGGCTGCGCCGCCGCGATGCATACTTATTGCGCGATTTTCCGCAGAGCACTTTCAATTGTGCCATCCCATTAGCAGCATTCGATTGCCTTCGGTTTGCCCAAAGATAAATAGAATTCGCTGAAAAGTCTACGATCGCTTTCAGTTCTGAATGAATGAACGAGTCTGAGCGCGATGTACGAATCAAAGGAATACTGAAATACGTTTGAGTAACTTTTAACGAAGATAGAGCAATGAACTTCGGTATGTTGACAGGATTTTTCTTTGATCAGTAGTCAGTAAACTTCTTAAGATTTTTATCCATAATATTAAACTTGTAATTCTGAATCTCCTACTAGTGCCATAAATAAAAATAAGAATAAAAAACATTTTGCATTTTCATAAATGAATTTTCAGAATGAAATTTTACAGAATATTTTTTCATAACGCAACCTCTGATAGATTATAAAGTTTAATTAAATATTTTTTTTATTAAAAGGTTTCTGCAGCGTGGGTTAAAAAAAAAAGCTGCTATTTATTGTTGCGTTGCGGTATGATTGCTTTCTTGGGAATTAACATTTGAGTATTTTTTATAGTTTAGTCATCAAGCTGTAAATCAGAACAGCCAGTGCAAAAGAATTGAAATAGTGTGAATGAGTCACAAGAATATTCAGTAATACGAAATTAATGTATGTTATAGGTACTCCGATAAGGAAAATTAAAAGAACGCCAGATCTTTACCCTAATTGATTTTCGTTTCTGTAAAGCTCCATTTCAAGTTACTTTGACATTTTACCTCTACCCTTAATAAAGCCACCTTCGCTTGTAACAAAATAACCCTAGCAGCGCCCGCCGCTTCCAGCGCGTATTGTTTACAAAGCGATAAAAACGCTTCAAATTTTACACTCGTCACTCGAATAAATACTCAATTAGCAGCTTACGCGTTAATTAGAGACGCTTTAAATGGCTAAGTAGGGGTCGAGGACACTCAATCAATTCCAAGAAGCAACCCTTTTTCTTAGATGTCACCATCTGTCGTATTTTGTAAAGCCAAAGCGACCCTTTCTGTCAAACGCTATGGCCCATTCTTCCACTCGTAGACTGCAAAAAAAATACTGAAGGATAGTAAATATTTTTTTTATCTATACTTAAATGATAAATTTTATATTTCACCTTACTTATTAATTGTCTGCGTAAGCAATTTACTGTTTAATTGTTTCGTTGAACAGGAGTACCACTAAGTAATTTTATTAAGTTTTGTACGAGCGATGTTTACCTTAATATAGTTATTTACGTAGCCTTAAGAAAAATGGCATGTTGTAAGTGAATGTTATTGTAATATAACTGCTGGTGAACTTATCAAATAAATAAAAAAATAATAATAAAAAAAAATAAAGCTGAAGAGTTTGTTTGGTTGTTAAGTTGGTTGGAACTACTGGTTCTGGTATTTTTTTTTTGTTGGATAGTTCATTTATCGAGAAAGGAGAAAGGAAGCGGAGCATTAATTAAAAATTAGGAGATTAAACGAACTTACCTGTAAGTGAAGTTCAATCTTAATTATACGAAGCTCCTCGTCCGACACGGTTTAACAGTGTAGTCTATGACTTGTGCTCCATTGCCATCACAATTTTAAAGCTGCTGACAAAAAAAAGAAAAATTCTCCCGCTTCCGAACGCACCTGTCAACTTCATTTAGTTTAAAGCTTATTCATGAACAACCCTTAATTCCTATAAGGATTTTTAGGGGTGGGTAAATTTAGGTATAGGGTGGGAGTACCGTGTCGGACGAGGAGCTTCGTATAATTAAGATTGAACTTCACTTACAGGTAAGTTCGTTTAATCTCCTAATTATACTCTCTCCTCGTCCGACACGGTTTAACAGTGTAGATGTTCAAAGACAGGGTTGTGAATGAAAGGACAATAAGATATGAAAAAATTTAAATAATTTATTTTTCTTCTTACTTCTATTATAACAATCAATCTTAACACTAGTTCCTATTATTATTAATCGAATTACACACAATATTACTAAATTCTAGGGGGTCATCTAAAACAGGTCGGTTGTAGAACCTGGCAAAGGTAGCAGAGTTGTTTGACCACCCCGCAGTCCTTCTAATTAGATCTATGTTAAGACCAGCCCTATTTGCTGTCGATGTAGATGCGTGCCGAGTGCTGTGTGCAGTAAAGACTGATGTGTCTATACCTGACTCGTTTAAAGTCATTTTTATCCACCTGCTTATGGACTGCGATGAGGCACTATGATATGGTTTTTTGAATGTTAATATTAAGTTCTCTATATCGTTTCTAATGTCTTTGGTTACATTTAAATATGTTTTAACTGTATGAACCGGACATATCTCTATTTTATTTAAATAAGATTTTAAATACAAAATTGGTTGAAGAGAATTTCTCTTTGAAGTTTTAATAAAATCTGGAATTTTTATTTGTACCCCCTCTGATGTAAACTTGATATTCTTAACTTTTATCAATGATAGTGTCTGAACTCTATGTCCAGAAGTTAATGCTAAAATGGTAACTAACTTTTTGGTAAGTATATTCAAAGGTAAGTTTTCGTTTGGGAATTTCGAAGCTAAATAATCTAAAACTATACCCGGGTTCCAGGTAACATTGTATTTCGGTGTGGGTGGCTTGAGTCTAAATACCCCTTTTAAAAAACGTTTAACACGGTCATCTGTGGAAATTCTTGGTCCCATTATAAGGGATAATGCTGACCTGGACGTATTTATTGATCCATATGATGCCCCCTTTTCCAAACAATTAGTTAGAAACTTTATAATAAATGGTATTGATCCCTGATAAGGGTCTATATTTTGAGTATAGCAAAATTCCCACCATAATTTTAATGCACAGTTATATTGTTTAATTATGTTACTGGACAGAGAGTTTATCATGATGTGAAGCGAAGAAGATGGGATACCACGTTTCAAGAATGCCTCGCTGATAACAGTCCTGCAGCCAGGGTAAGCTGGTGGTGAAGTGCGTGTGTTTTCCTGTAAGGAGATGTTAATAGAAACTCATTAGGTTCGAAAATTAGTAATTTTTCTACTAAAAGTGGCTCAATTAGTGGGAACCACGGCTGAGAGGGCCAATAGGGAAACACCAAGATGCCTTTTGCTTTATCAGTGTGGATCTTTTGGAGACATTTTAAGACTAGAGAAAAAGGTGGAAACGCATAGAAAAAATGTCTGTTCCAATTTAGGGTGAAAGCGTCAACTGACATGGCTTGAGGGTCCCTCTTCCATGATACAAATCTCTTACATTTGTTATTTATTCTGGATGCGAATAAATCGACTTCTGGTTTGCCAAATGCTTTTACAATTTTTTGAAAGACCGTTTGCGAAAGTTCCCATTCAATATTAACCTTTCTAGACTCCGCATCTGCCTCAAAATTATCTTTAGAGTTTATGTATGATGCGAAAATCCATATGTTTCTATTTTCACACCATTGCCATATCTCTCTTGCTATATCATTTAAATGTTTGAATTGGACGCCCCCCATTTTATTAATATAGGCTACTGCTGTTGTGTTATCTACTCTAAGTAGTATCTCACAGTTATTAAAATTTTTAGCAAAACATTGAAGCCCAATAAATGCTGCTTTTAATTCTAAGTAATTTATATGACATGCTATTTCTCTGGAAGACCATGACCCTGAAGCCTTTTTTGAACCACAGACTGCACCCCATCCTGAACCTGAAGCATCTGTATGTATTTCTAATTGGAAATTATGTTGTTTAATTAAATTTCTTTTTTCTATGTTTTCCACCCACCAATGTAACTCAGGATAAATCTCCTTAGAAAATATCATTTTTGCATCATAATTTTCATTAAAATTTTGTAATGCTAAATATTTTTCTCTTTCTAGCAACTTAGTGTAGACCCATCCATAAGGAATAGCTGGACAAATTGATGTAAGCAACCCTAAAAGCTGTGAAAATTCTCTAATTTTGCAGTGATCTTTTAATACAAAACTCTTTAATTTTTCTAAAGTGGAATGTTGTTTTTCTTTAGGTACTGAAATGGAGAGATCTTTTGAATCTAATGTAAACCCCAGATAATCAATGACCTGGTAAGGGGATAAGATACTCTTTTCAAAATTGATTCTAAAACCTAAGTTCTGAAATAATTTACATGCCAATTTCACATTATTTCTGCATTCGTACATTGAATTACTAATATACAAACTGTCATCTAAATAATGAGTCATTACAATATCCTGATTTCTAAGGTGTGTAACAATAGGCTTCATAATCTTAGTAAATACAAATGGAGCCGTGCACAACCCAAAGGGTAGGCAGTTGAACTGATACAGTTTTCCTTCAAATTTAAATCTAAGATATCTTTTACAACAATCCGATATAGGGACAGAGAAGTAGGCGTCTTTCAGGTCAATTTTAGTCATATAACAGTCTTTAGATAACAATTTGCAAGCTGTTCTTGAGTCCTCTAATTTAAAGTGTTGAGTATCTACATATTGATTTAACTGTTTTAAATTTAATATAAATCTATATGTGCCATTTGATTTCGGAATAACAAATATTGGGGATACATACTGACCCTTTGAGAAGGTACATTCAGAAATTGCCCCAAGTTCTAATAAATTATTAATCTCTGCTTGAATGATGCGCCTTTCCTCCTTTGACCACTTTTGTGTAGGGAGATCTTCTTGCAATGGAATAGATATGAAAGGTATTTTATAACCTACTATCCATTGCAAAACTACTGGATCATTGGTGATTTTGATCCAATTACGACAACAAAGTTTTGTGTTACCAGCATGACATACCTCTAATTGCGGTAGCGTGGTTTCTGGGGAGGAGACCGCTTCCTCTGTGTCCTTCTCTGGGGAGTGCGACCCTGTTGCTGTCGCTGTTGTGGTTTCTGGTAGTAACTGCGAGGTTGAGAGTTGTGCCCGCTGCGAGGTTTCTGTTGATTTGGCAGCGGGCTCTTGAAGTTTTTCTTCTTATCTCTAATCTGAGTCCCAGTTCTCTGGATTGTTTGTGCTGATTTTATTTTTTCCGTACAATTTTGACCAAACAGCATACTATCAGGTTTTTCGTTTTTTATGGCATCCCTTACCACTGTACTAGCCCCTGATAGGGCAAAGTATTTTCGTGACATTGTGTCTTGATGAAACAATTCTGCTCCTATCTTTGCTGCGTTGCTTAGATGTTCCACTATGTCTTTGGAATTTATATTTCCTTTCATGACATTAGTAAGAGCCTTTCCTACAGCAGTAAGCATTTTTCCTGTCTGGTTTTGTCTCCAAATAAATCTGTTATCCCTTTTAACGGCAACTTCTGACATAACTGCCTTTATTTCAGGGTTAAGGGCCGGAGCAGTCGCAGGAAAGTTATTAGGGACTGGATACTTGTTGAGGATTTCTTCCCTTGTTTCCTTTTTTAGACCGTCTCTCATGATATTGTTCCATCTTAAGGCCAAATGTTGATGTAATGGTTCTCCTGTTTCCAATTTGTCTGCGCCCTCTGGTCCCAATGCTTGGAGGAGTTCCTCAGGAATCTCGTCCTCATCTGGAATTGTAGTATTTATTGTGAGTTAGGTAGTATGTACATATAAATATAGTCTATCCTCACGGTGACAGCTCTTGAAGGGAATATTATAACAGTCTATCCTCAAAGTGAAAGCTCCTGGTTAGTAATTTCTATACAATAGGTTATCTTTTCTCTGCTCTCAACTGAAAGTCGACGTCTACCCTCTGGGAGTGGTAGCTCATTGTCAACTGGGTGGGCATGGGAATGCATTTTGAGTTTAGCGCTTTTAATAGCTAAGTTTATTTACATACCTGAAGCTACCAAGATAGTGTCCTCCATTGATGTTGAAGGTACCGCTGTAGGAGGCCCCTCTTCCATTGGGGGACTCTCAGACGGCGTGTTGCTCCTTTCATCCTTCTCCTCTTCATTCTTCTTCATTCTTTTCTGCCATTTTTCCAGTTTTTTCTTTATTCTCTTTGCTTCATCTTCACAATTTTTGCGTTTCCCCATCGTTAAGAACTTTTAAATCCGTGCGTAACTGCGTAGTGCGTAGTGCTTTGATGATGAGCGTGATGCAAGAAATAACGAACTTTTTACCGGAAGACAAATATTGTTTTCAAGTTTAACCAGGCAAGGAAAAAAAAATATTATACGGAAGTTCTAAAACCGGAAGAAGAATTTTTATAAGTTTTAAGAGGTTTTTTTTTTTATTTTTTTATATCTTTGGTGTACAAAACGTAACACAATAAAACAACTTAACCTCAAAACATCTAATTAGGCTTAAGCGCAAAATCAGGACAAAACCTTGTACTAACCTTCCTTTTTGTTAACTTCATCGAAAAACAAAGCTTTTATGAATGACACTTACCAGATTTCCAAAGAGATCACGTATAAAGTTGGAGTTTTTCCTTCGTGTTTTACTTACAGTTACCTTTCTGCTCCTTACGAACAAAGAAATCCTGTGGACCTGTATATTAATGTGTTCACTCACTATAACACACATTTTTACACTGAAATTTGCAATTGATTTGTTTTACAAACAATAATATTATCGAAGACGCTGTGACAGCGCCGGTGCACAAAAACCATAATGGAGTTGACAGGTGCGTTCGGAAGCGGGAGAATTTTTCTTTTTTTTGTCAGCAGCTTTAAAATTGTGATGGCAATGGAGCACAAGTCATAGACTACACTGTTAAACCGTGTCGGACGAGGAGAGAGTATAATGTTGCAAAAACGTTAAAAAATATTCCTTTTGAGAGCTTCCGTTGCGTGCTCTGAGTTAATGGATAAAATTACGCAAAAATCATATAACGTATTATGGAATTGTTCTTGAAAAATTCTAAAAAAAGACCGAGGCAGCATATGCCTATCTTTTAAGGTTGATTCACTAAAACCTTTTTTATTACAATTTACAAGCAGGACGGAAATCGAATGGATAAGATTAACACAGGACTGCGCTTATACCCTGCTGCAGTGGATTCAAAGTAGCTGGTATGATGATCACAAAAATATACCCACAATGGTAGGTAGGTAATAGATTGACATGGAGATTTAGAGAATCACTGCTCAGCAGTTAACAGATTTACTAAACAAATACACATATTTAGATTTAAGATTCTTTCATTATTCAATGCAGTTAATTTCCTATTTATATTTTCTGGAGATTTTCAGAGCGGTGTGAGCTTCACAGCGCTTTATATTATTGCGCAACCAATTGCGATCTCTTTTCGTATTAGAACCGCGTTTCGTGTCAATCGCAGCTCTAAGGGTCTTTAATTGAAATAAATATTTGCTCGAAGAATTTTCTTTCTTGCCGTCTGTCAATTAGAGCTCCTCAACGTTTAGCCGCTTAATTATATTATTTGTTCTGCTCTGACGCAATAATGAACTGTTTTGATTTTAAGGGCGTTAAGATTGGCTGGTAATATTTTAATTCGATTCGTTTGCTTTGAATTTCACAAAAGGACGATTTTAATTAGTCAGATGTAAAACACAATTTATTTAGCATAAATCAATATTACCGTATTCAGATGTCTTACCTATTGCTGTATAGTTTTATCCGAGATCGTGTAATTCGTCGAACACGTAAATTTTGGATAAAATATATTTTTTTTGACCCCACAAATAGGTACCTAATTTTGCTTCTACCAACGTCTAATCCGGCTGGCTTTCTAACGATTTTTAGCTATTTTAATATTAAATAACCCTTCTATGTTGCTAAATAAAATTGTTTAACCTTTTTCAACCGACTTCAAAAAAGGAGGAGGTTCTCAATTCGACTGTATGTTTTTTTTTTTTGTATGTTAGTTAAGCGATTACTCCGCCAATTATGAATCGATTTTAATGATTCTGTTTTTGTTTGGTAGATCATACTTCAGAGGTGGTCCCATATAAATTTTATCGAAATTGATTTAGAACTTTTTGAGAAAATCAACAAATATATACCCAGATAATATTTTGGTTGTGGTTCTTGTTACCTATCTTCGACAAATATGACCCGATTTTGATGATTTTTGTTTTATTGAATAGCTTATACTTCAAAGATGCTATGATAGAAGTTTGAAAAATAAAAATCACCCCTAAGGGTAGGAAAATAGGGGATGAAATCGGTGTTCAGCAGTTAGATTAGGATTTATCACTGAAAATAGATGAAATAAGTAAATTTTATTTAAAAAAATTAAACCGACTTCAAAACACTAAAATGCTAAAAATAATCCTAACACTTAAATACCTAATCTTTTTAATAAAATTTACTTATTTAAATTACAATATATTCTATTATATCATAATACAAAAAAAAATCGTGCAGCATCAAAGTCGCAAAAAAACAATTCATGTGCCCGCTATTTAAAGTCTAGGTAGGCTGAGTGTTAATTATTTATTTAAAAACAGATAACCCCGGCAAAATGCAAGTGCGTATTAGCGCAATCAAAACGAAGAAGTGTCTTTTGATTGCGCTGGCATGATTTTTTCACAGCTCTAAGGAATTTCAGACCTAAGACTTAGTATGAATTTTAATTTAATGTCTACACGCATTCCCAACAATAGGTACAGACAGACAGACGGACAACGAAGTTATAAGGGTTACTTTTTACCTTTTCAGGTACGGAATCCTAAAAACAAAACAAGATTGAATTAGTAGTCGGTACATACTTCTTTCAGAAATCGCTCTGAAGCTCAACTATCAATGAATTACAAACATTTAAGTTCACCCTGTATGTAAATGATCTGTACTATAGAAATATGGTCACAGATATTACCATTTCTACAATTTATATCTCACTTATTGCACACGTGTCCTTCTTATTGATAAATTCGCCATAAACTCGTGTTCGGGCAGAGGGTAAAAGCAATAAAAGATAGGTAATACGTTTTCTTTGTAGATTTCACGCTTGACCACACATGGAATATTTAAAACTGGCCGTCCCTGCTGGAATTGAATGGTCATTCATGTGAATAAACTTGGGTGATATTTACATATCAATTTATAAATACGATCGTGTTCTACGTTACTTTTACCGGGCCCTTCGGTTTTCGTCTAGTAGGTAAATATCTGGAATTTTCTTTGCATTTTTAATGGAAGAATATCAAATATATTTTTGAATCAATGAATGAATTTATTTTTATTTCTAGAAAGTTAATACTTTTTATTAGTAGGTAGGTAAAGTGGATGCGCATACTATAACGATTTCAAAACGGTTAAAACTCATAGAAATTCAACGTCTCAAAGACCGATCTAACTATCGGCTGATCGAAAGCCTAGTGTGGATTAGGCACTAACTTGGTAACTAACCATTGTTTTTGGGACAAAATACTATTCTGTGCATTGAGCAATTCTTGTAGTTATTTGATCCAGTTAAGCTCGCAACAATGCAATATTATTCTCAAACCGTCCTAATTTTAGAGGAGCCATCACGTCTAGGTTTTTCTAAAAAGCGATAGTCTTAATCTTGCACGAAACATGCACTTGAACTGTTGCCAAAGAGCGCCTACTCTGCATTTGGTGGTTTGCTAGGCTTAAAAGCGCCATAGATAATTCAAACACATAGTTCAAACTGCAACATTTACGTCTAAGTGCATACATCTTACCAGTGTAATTGTATTAGGTATGGTACCTCTTTTTAACACACTTTCATTGTCTTAAATATCTATCTAATTAGTTCAAGTTAAGCTATAATTTTGCTGCGCCACTTTTCACGGTCAAATGTTTCAATCTTTCTAACTATGTATGTAATCAGAAGTGTTTTAGACAACTTCAAACTGTCAGATTTACTAAAATTACACCCGTATTGCATAGAAAAAATATTTGTAAACTAAAAAAAAATTATATTTTCATAAGTCACTAGCTGTTCCCCGCGACTTCGTTCGCGTGGTCTTCAGTTTATTCATAAAGGATTTTCTGCGCAACTTTCTTAATTTTTTCTTTAAAAAGAACTTTCTCCTGACAATAACTAACACAACAAAAAAATAATTAGCGAAATTGTTCCATCCGTTCACGCGTGATGCGATTTCCCAAGAAACTTAAGAAAATTAATGATATGTTTATACTGTTAATCACTCTTTCACAGTATTATCCTTATAAGTTGTAGGTACTTTTTAGACCAATTAGCATCGTGACAGCTCGAAAATCTAAAACCAAACATTCTCACCCAGCACGCGCCAAAGCGTCCTATAATGAAGTACAGAAGAAAAGATAAAACCGAAACAGCAGCTAATTAGACTCGGCAAAAGCCCTGTGACATCCCAGGAAGGGTTGCACCGATTAACGATTCAAGAGGGAGCGAAGCAAGCGTGTGCGAGCGAAAGAGATTTTTACCCGGTTTTAGGGTAAATAGGAATGAATTGACTAACTACTTTTCTTTCCGATCACGTTGATCGCTTTTCAACGGATTTTAGCACACGGCGTCACGTTATACGTAGGTCACACTATAAGTTTTGCGTAACAACATGTTATAAACAAAATATTATATTTATTGCTTTTCAAAATACCCTCCTTTACATTTTAAACTTTTTCATGCGATCGAACCATTTTTTAAAACAGGAGGACCACAGATCTGAAGACATGTTTTCTACGTGCTGATTGAACGCTATCACTGCCTCTTCGGAGTTGGTACAAGTAAAACCTCTCATCAAATCTTTGCTTTTGGGGAAAATACAGAAATCACAGGGTGCTAGGTCGGGGCTATGCGCAGGATGGGTGACGAGTTGTACTTTTTCGGAAGCTAAAAATGACTTTGTTTTGTTGGCCGTGTGTGAAGAAGCGTGGTCATGATGTAGGCGAACGCGGCTTTTGGGTCGTCTTTCGCGAACTTTTTCTAACACCCTGGGTAAACAAATGGTAGAATACAGTAGGCATTAACACTCTTTTAATCTTCAAGTGGAACTGTACAGATGGGGCCCGTAGCTGAGAAAAAAAACGCGATCATTTTTTTACCAACGTTTCGCGCCTGCCTCACTTTTGTTGGCCTGTTCTCATTTTCAAACACCCATTCACAAGATAGCTGTTTTTTTTCGGGTTCAAAACAATAAATCCACGTTTCGTCTCCTGTGACAATTTCATAAACAGCATTAGAATGTCCGTGGTCGTACTTCAGTAACATCCGTGAGCACCATTCCACGCGAGCCCGCTTCTGCTCCGCTGTCAGTTCATGAGGGATCCAACGACAGTAAAGTTTCCGAACTTTCAATTCTCCGTGTAAATTTATCTGAATTTGGCTCATACCAATCCCCAATAGTCCTCGAATTGTCTCATAGGTAATCCGCGGGTTTTCTTCAATTAGCCGCTTAACAGTAGCCACATTATTTTCGTTGACGGCCGCCCTTCACGAAATTCGTCATGTAAAGAAACTCGACCTCTCACAAATTCAGCAAACCATCGCCTCACGGTGCTCAAACAAGGTGCTCAAGGTGCTTCTCTCCCAAAAGCATTTTGAAGACGAGCGGCACAGTCTTGTGGAGAGATAGAACTTTTAAAATCATAAAAAATCATCGCTCTAAAATATTTTCGACTTAATTCCATTTTCGTTGCGTTAAGCTTTTCGTTGCGTTCGGCGGCAAAATCATTTCCCGCCAATTGATTTTTTTTATCACTAAAAAGGTTGCAACGTTTAAAAAAATATTACATTCGAAATTCAAATAGTTCCCATTAGCTAGAAGTGCAAAACTTTTAGTGTGCCCCATGTATACTGTGAATGTTACATTACGGTCTGTAACATCGGCCAGTAACGTGTTAGGGTACCTGCCGTATTTTCCATTTGAGGTACGTACGAAACACGAAATCACATAATTATAGAACGTATTAGGGTTACCAGTGTATCCGAAACACTATCAGTTTTGAATTTTTTTATATAATTGGGATTCACCTTTTATAAAGCGCTATATGGTACCTACATTCATCCACAACTGTTTTTGTAAATGTAAGGCATACTATTAAAAGAAAACACTCCGGAATGCATTTAAAATAAATCACATTTATTTTACAAAGTACATAAGATTATTACCTTAGAACGAACACTGCATAACACCACACCAATACCGCAGTTTTTTCAATCCCTTGTTGTCCAACTCGCTTCCACGGAGCAAGGTCCTAGTCCTGCTCCTCCAACCCTTTTCCCGCCATTTCCTTTCTTTTTAACTTTTTTTTCGCGTTCCGCTGTGGTTGGCCGAGGTTTTGCCGATCGGCCACGACGACCAATCACCAATCATAAGTAACAATCAAAGTCGCGAAATGTAATGTTACCAATAAATTAAATGTAAAATAATTATAAAAAGTATTAAATAAAATAAGGACGCTAATACTATTTACCTATTTCGGAGACAAATATTAAGTATGTATCTCAGAATTTGTTTCTGTGACCAACACAAATCATAAATCAAGTGATTTGAAAAAAAAAAGGAAAACTACCAAAAACCGATGAACATTCACTCTACAACAGGAAACTGATTACATTATTATGATATGATTTTACCCTCGTACAACGAATGTACATTTAATATTTTTGTTTCGTTTCGAGCAAATCTGCTCAAAGCTGCTAGCAACACCACACTCTTTACGGCTTCTCCTAATTAACATAGAGCTCTCGGCGCTGTTTGTACGCACTATGGCGGGATGCGTTGAGCACCACACCGTTGCTCGGATAAACGGACAAATTAGGTATCTGCGTATATGGGAAAGGTTTCGTTTTTTATTTTTACAGAAAAGTAACAGAGGAATCAGTATGAAATAAAATATGCCAATAAGACACTGCCTCTCGTACACTACGTTGCCAGTTAAATATCAAACCTTTTTTAGCCGATACTAAAAAAGGTTAAGGGTCTTAATGAGTCTTTTTTGTGTTTGGCCATAATCTTCTCCAAAACAAAGTAGACCGATTTTCAGAAATTTTGTTTACAGTTAAAAAAAAACTGTTCATCTTGAAATAATAGGAATAATGATCAGTATCATAGATTACTTACTTATTATTGGTCAATCAGTACACAGCAGATTATGTAGGACGTATTATGTCTTGATGAGGATATAGCGCGAAAAATAGACAAACAATGTATTATATTTATTTTGTCATTGCTTAAGAATTGGATTGGATCTAAAGAGAACAAAACACAACTCAACTCAAACGTAGAATTTTATATAATCGACTTTAAAAACTTACAACATAATTTACCTAACTTAAATATTTTAAGAGTCGGTGCCAGCCAAGAAGAAATTAAACTTCTTCGTTTGCACTGACTTTTTTTTTTTTAAAAACCGAACACATTTGTGGTGTTTAAAACAGATTTTATTGGAGGCCCTGGATTGTAAGCAAGCTCGAAAAATGCCTCGCCAGAGCTTTATTCGTTGCTTGGCGGCATTGAGACAAGTTGATTTAAAAGTTAGCTTAAATTGTCTAAAATCTGTAATCAGATCTCGTAGTTAATTGATGTTCACTAAACTAAACATTTAAATAGTGGGCATAAATTAAATATTCCGAAATACTTCACTAATTCTGTCCGTTGGTTGGCTCCATACAAAAAAACACTTGCCTTACGTTCCTATGAAAGACAAACAGTAAAAAACGTTTTGGACTCTTAATGACTTTAATGAAACACAATTTGCAAATCTAATCATAAACCATTATCTAAAATTATACCAAATTCAAAGCCGTCCAAGTACGTGGCACGCCATTACAGTACCTACCTAATTGTACACCCACCCTAACATAATAAGCCTGCATACAGATTGCTAATTTATTCGTGAGCAATTTTATTCAAATTATTTTATGAATAGAACGTCACATTAAGAGTTAAGTTTAGGGCGTATGCTGTTGAGATTACTCTGTTAACAGCTTGGCTGTGTGCCACGTCACTATAGTCACAACGCACATTTATACAGATTGGCGGTAGGGTCACTTACTACTAGTTTCACGAGGTCATTAAACTGCACTCACCTACACATCTAATGTTACCACAACACCAAATGTTATTTTTTTACATTCTATACACAAATAGATTTTAATGTAAACTTTTTAAATTTTTACTTTTTCTCCTCACATCTTTGCCGCCGGCTATATTTGACTTAAAATGTGATAAAAAAATAAAAAGTATGTAACAAAGATAATTAAATCAGCTTATCAATTAAATATGGTAAAGCCCATTTTAGCATTAAATGTTTTGCCTAAAATGACAAAATACTATTATTGCGCATAGGTAATGCGCATGATGTAATGAGGTGTTCACACTACATTAATAGATTTTAAAAAATTATATACCAGGCAGTAAAGTGAAAATTCGAGAGAACACGTCAAAATCCATAGGAACACAAATTTTTAATACTTCTCCAAGTGCCAATCTCATCTCAAATAACAATTTTTAACACAAAATGACTGCATTGCAATCACAAGAACTGTACCTATGTGACATCGATCACTCCAACCAGCGTATAGAAAACCAGCAGTTTTTGTAGTAGTAACCCTACTGTTTATACCTATTTTATCCTTTGGCTTTGGTTAACTATTTTAGCAGAATTGGCATCCGTTTGTCGCTCGTAAAGGTTTCGTTGGACAGCGTTATGCAATTTGGAACATGTGACGAGGATGCTGTGCTGTGACGGAGACAAGCGCATGAGCTCATTAGCGTTTAACTTTGAGCTCATGCTCGGGATTTTAATCGCATAACACAATATTTGTGCAAGTAAAACTTCGAGCGTATAGAACTATCGAAAGCCCGATTCCCGTAATTTGCAGTTACTCAAAATCCAAATTTGATCAGGTCCCCGATTCGGTAAATTGCCGTCCGGCAAACCTTCATTGCTACAAAATCATACCTATACAATTATATTTATAAATTGATTTTAAGTTATTTGTTTTCTATGTTTAAGTATATGCTGAAACCCAAAAATGATAGAAAGGTAAAAAAAATATGTTTTGAACTTCTCTCAAACTCTAATAATGCCTGTTTTCATTCATAAGATAATTTCCTATGTATTAGCTAATGAGAATATCTTTACTACTAACTAAGTTAACTTTTCGTCGAATGTCGTTTGTAAACAAAACAATTATGTGCAGGTAACTAAGTAAAAATTATTCTTATGATGTATTTTATCGCATTTTTAATGTCCTTATTACCTTAAAATTACCTTCGTAATATTAATACAGCTCAAACATGATACATTGTCTCTTCTTATCGCTTTGCACCATTTTTTGCTTTGCACCTGCATATTTCAGTATAAGGAAATATACTTTGTCAGGTGCAGTTTCGATATTATTTTGGCACATAGGAAGGACTCAATACTTAAAATAAGCTGTTCTGTGCCTTTCCATGGTAATAAGTAGATTGTGTCATTTACTTTTCAACCGACTTTAAAAAAGGAGGAGGTTCTCAATTCGACTGTATGTTTTTTTTTTGTATGTATGTTACGCCATTACTTCGCCAATTATGAATCAATTTTAATGATTCTTTTTTTTTTGGTAGATCATACTTCAGAGGTGGTCCCATATAAAATTTATCGAAATTGATTAAGAACTTTTTGAGAAAATCAACAAATATACCCAGATAATATTTTGTTTGTGGTTCTTGTTACCTATCTTCGACAAATATGGGCCGATTTTGATGATTTTTGTTTTATTGAATAGCTTGTACTTCAAAGATGCTATGATAAAAGTTAGCAAAATAAAAATCACCCCTAAGGGTAGGAAAATAGGGGATGAAATCGGTGTTCAGCAGTTAGATTAGGATTTATCACTAAAAATAGATGAAATAAGTAAATTTTATTTAAAAAAATAAAACCGACTTCAAGCCGACTGCCAGCTGCCAGCCGATGAGAGATTCAATGTTTATGTTTGCACCGACTCCAAAAGTAACTGATAAGGTACTTAAGTGTTAGAATTATTTTTAGCATTTTAGTGTTTTAAAGTCGGTTTTATTTTTTTTATTTTACTTTGTGAACCAAACACTTTGTTGTTGACATCGAATTTGTGTAACCTGGATGTGACAGAATTAGCGCGCCAAACCGAAAATGATAGTGATTTTAATATTTATTAACCGACTTCAAAAAAAGGAGGAGGTTCGCAGTTCGGTGGAATCTTTTTTTTTATGTATGTTCCACGATCATTCGTTACTACGTTGACTGATTTCAATGATTCTTTTTTTGTTCGCAAGGTAATACTTTCGGAATGGTCCCATATAAATTTGGTCTAGGTCTGATGATAAGATCTATACGAAAATCATCAAACATTGCATGAACTCCATACCACGACAACTGATTTTTTACCTGTGTTACCCAATATCTTCGACAAATGTGAACCGATTTTGATAATTCTTATTTTATTGAATAGCTTATACTTCAAAGATAAAAAAACTATTGTGCTTAAAATTTTCGGAACAAAATTCACCCCTAAGAGTGGAAAAATAGTGGATGAAATCTGTGTTCAGCAGTTCAGCAGCAGCAGTTCGTTTTGATGAGGATTTATTACTAAAAATAGATGAAATAAGTAAATTTTATAAAAAAAAAAACGATTTAAAAAAACTGCAAAGCTAAAAATAATATTAACACTTATGTATGTACATAATCAGTTAGTTTTGGAACATGTCGGTTCAAACGAAAACATTTAAATTCTCATCAGCTCAATTTTTTTTAGCTTAATTGGTTATACAGGGTTGTTTAAAAAACATCAACTACCTCCTAGGGGCTGATTCTGGTGCTCAAATACAACAACTTATTGTATGGGACCAACATCGATACGTAATATTTATTTTTAGTATTATAATAACTCGTAGAAACGTTTCAAAAAATAAAATAATACATGCCTATTACCTATTCCGTAACCACGTTATAATTATTATGCATAATTCTGGTTTTTCTACATTTGCATTATGTCTAGATGTAAGGAATGCATTGCACAATAATTAATAGTTACTCATTCTTTGTTTATTCATCGTTGTGGTTTAATTGTCTTGAACGATGATTGTTGTTAAATCGTTCAACGAGACGTTTTATTATATCCCTTACATTAAAAAGGTTTCGCTAAAGTACCTAGGTCCTCATTAAGTACTCGTTTCTAGAATCAACACAAATTACTGGTGTGAAAAACCGGACAAGAGCGTTAGGTCGGACTCGCCCACCATGGGTATTTAATGGTAAATTTGAGGTACAATAAAAAGTTTTGGAATCGAGTCTCGCAGTTTAATTACAAAATTTAATTACAAATGTATGGTTTCAGATTTTTTCCTGTAGGTATTCGTGGTATAAGACGATATTACTAGCCAAATTTCATAGTTCTAGCTCAACGGAAAGTAGCCTATAAATTTTGATTTCCTTAAGAGTTTCGAAATACGAGTATTACGTTTTTGCGACATAACCGGTCGTACCTTTTTTTCACGACAACTTAGTAGTTATATATTTTTACAGCTTCAAAGGACTGTAGATGTGAGTTATTTAAAGTTATTTAATCTAACTTTACCATAATGTTAACATTTCAGTGTCAAGTTTAAAGGGTTTTGATTTTAGTTCCAAACCCCTTAGTAAAAAAAAATTGTCCTTTCGACAGCCGATTTCAAGTTCCAAGTAGAGTTGAATGTCAATTGAAAAAATCACTGTAAGCTGTACTACTTACAGTGAACGTACATAAATAACTATCTTCCGCCCGCGGCTTCGCCTGGGTGCAGTTCAGTCTGTCACTTACCAACGACTAAACAATGCATCATAGAACATTGATATAAAAAAGTTTATATTGAATCAACAAGAACTTTTTAATAAGTTTGTCCATGAAGTAGGCGTAACTTTAACCTTTTCCGCAGCGCACGCAGTGGAAGCACTCAAAAGGAATAATTTTCATTATGGCCCGGTCTTATTGGTCGTAGTGTAATGTTATATAGCCTATAAACTTCATCAATAAATAGACTACTTGCTTACAAAAAAAAGATTGTTTCAGTTCAATAGTTCCTGAGATTAGCGCTTTCAATCAAACAAACTCTTCAGCATTATAGTATAGTTTTAGGATTGCCATTGACGTAAATAATATCAATATTACGTACTCGCACCAACAACATAACATTTGCGAGACACGCCAGGTGTGCATTGTAATAGGAAAAATCTAGAAAAGTCATAAAAGATATCGAGAAGTCGTGCAGCCGAGCCGACGACTCCATTCTTTACGCCTGAAGCATCCTGATCGTAAGCCGTCGATAGGGTTACCAAAATAAGTAAATAATCTCATAAAGTGGGGCTACGCAGACACACTTTCCGTTGGTGCCGTCACACCAACGGGAAGTGTGTCTGCGATGCTTCCACCCAAACCATGGGTACACCTTCTATCATGTCCTGCGTGTTTGGACAGCTGCACACGCGAAGACCTGTTACGCGCCACCGATAGTGCGTTTGGTGGAAGACTGGTCATCAAAATTTGAGAGAATTGCCATCGACATGAGATGAAGAAGAAAAGGGTTACCAAATGTACTTTCAGTAAGTTATTCTGTAGGTATACTAAAATATGCTTTTTGGCAGATGAAAAAGTAAAGTAAACTTATTTACGTCTTACTGCAGACAGGCCTTATCTCAACTTAAATTGGCAACTTATATTTTTACGAGTACTTTCTATTAGAATAGGTTTAAAATTTGGAAGTTTTAAAAATGAACAAACAAAACAGACACCGTCTGACTGTTAAAAATTTTTTTTACCTACCATAAATTGATAAATTTCTTTGTCAGATTTTCAGTTTAAGTGTAGCACGTAAAGTTCCTTAACGATTGACAGAATTTAAGATCTTTTGATAGATTGATGAAATGTTGACTGTACCCATAGTTTATATAAATACATAAACTGACTGTAGTGCCAACCCTAGCCCGATAAAGTGCACCACACGCGGCAATATGACGCCGAATAAAAACACTTATGCAGCGCGGATTCGAGCATTGAATGCGATAGGGCTGTTATGTTGTTCAATGAATTTCGGAACGCTTCTTAATAAAATCATTTTGAGACTCAAATGTTTTAGTCTTGTGATCTGTTTGCGATATTTTTTATACTGTATAGCAAGATTTATTATAACTACTAAGGTCCACTTGCTCAAGTTTTTTAACTGTAGGTTTGGTTCTAAACCTAGTTTAAGGCATCAATAAATGTGCGTCTTTTAGTTTGACTGAGACCTATTCGAAAAACCTTTTTAAATTTAAGCTAAATTATATATTTTATAGTTTATAAAATTATTATGTATGTGTATACCATATTTTTTCTTCTATTTCTAAATAGGTCAGTCTGTCTCTATCAATTATAAAGTAAATTTTATATAAAAAACGACTTTTTGAAGTCGGCGGTGCAAACAATTCAAAACAAAATTAACTGATTTTGTGCAAATGTATTTTTTTCGTTTCCGAAGTCATTTATTTTTTAACGAAATTTACATTCATCATCATCATCATCATCATCGTTTCAGCCAAAGGACGTCCAGGAGTGATAAATTCTCATCACGCCAAAAGGATAAGTATTCAAATGGCGATCTTTGTTTGATGATTTTTTTTTAAAGCTTGGCTTATATTGGGGCTGGATAATTGGTGCTATTGTTTTATTATTATATTATTTATGTATATCAAATAGATTAATGAATCATTATTGTCAGGGACATTTGACACCCCTGGAGCTAAAACACTAATTGTAGGTATGTTGTGGTTCGAGTCTAATTCATTTCTTCGGTTCTCCACCAGCATAAGATATTGATTTAGAAAATCATATCTGCTTTCCTACGAATCAAGAAGATTTAAGTCTCGCCCACTGGACAAACTACCTCCCCTTCGTTGACCCTTAGCTCTGCCAAAACATTTCTAATTAGCCTTCTCTTAACCGCAGACATCGGTGACCAATTATTTCGACGCGTCTTTAAGACAGGACAGGACAGGACCGTAAAGCAGCGGCTCTCAAACTTTTTGGTGATGTAACCCTTTTAAGAGCCCTAATAATTAAGCCAATTTTGACTCTATGGTATGTCTTATTTTCTATACTACGGTAATACAAAAATATACCACTTTAGGTAATACTGTAAAAGTGGGTACTACTGATCGGCGTTGCAGTATTTATATTATAAACTTTTTGAAATGTTTTTTGCATACCACCATGATCTCTGTTGTTGTTCTGATGTCTCTGTTTAGCCTAATGGTCGACTGGTAGAGAATGCCTCATGTAATGCCATGAGTCCACCTTTTGTATGATTTTTTAATCTGTGCAATAAAGTCTAAATAAATAAATAAATGATGGCAAAACATGTGATACTTTTTATAGAAGTATTTTTATCTGCCATTTATATAATAATTTCTTTCATTCTTTCTTTTAGGGCGTAATATAACATGTAATAAAACGTACAGTAGCAATTGTACAGTCGGTATGGGGAAATAAGTGAGTAACGAGATGGATTTACACGGATTTTATTTCACTTTAGACGATTTTGTAAATAAAATAAAAAGTGTAGATAATAAATTAAAAAAAGGTTTTTTAAAATGTTGAACAACATTTATTTAATCTATGGTTCAAATAAGAGAGAGAGAAAGACGCATGTCAGGTTCAATCTTGTCTAATTTTTACGTTTGCCAGAAATTGTATTCGATCTTTATTAGTTAGATGGTAATTGAAATTATATCGGTGGAGCCCGCACAATGATTGTCCCGTTCTAGGGTTCCGGGGGGCACACTTTGAATATCGCTGCCTCAGAGGATCTGCCTACCGAACCGACAAAGAGCGACCAATTGCTTATTTTGACGTGAATTGGTACGTACCTATTTTACACTGGTACGGTAAGGGTTAGAATTTGGCTTCTATTGTTTCTAAGTCAGCCCAAACTTTGGATTGATTGGTTAGCTCGGGTCGTGTGAGATAAGGGCCACGTTAAAGATTTATCTTAAGTTGAAGACGATGAGATTTTCAATTACAGAATTTAATTATATAACTTTTTTTTTAAGCCTTTATTTTATAAGGATTGTGTTTAATCAAAACGAACAATTAAATGAAATTGAGTAAATGTCAAAATTAACTATAGCAAATAACTTAAATTAGTAGTTACACTAACCAACACACTACTTTAACCTTGTGTTTTTTTTTCTGTAAAGAGTTTGACGTAAAACAACTTTGCTAAGGTAAGTACGACTTTTGAAGTAGCAAATTTCCGACTTTAGTTGGGCTTAATTATGCTTGATTAAGTAACAATTGAAATAAAAGTCCATACTTTCACTTTTTTAGGGTTCTGTACCTATAAATGTAAAATGAAAAACTTATAGGATCACACCGTCTAGCTGTTTGACAAGAGCCTTTTTTTTTTCAAGAACGTGAAAGATTATCAAGTAGAAAACCCGTTGAGGATTATAAGAACGCCGGCGGTCGCATAACAATGTAATTTCTATTGCGTCTCGTTCACACATGCTTGACAGGTTACTAAATACTTAATTCCATGGTCTCTTGAAACAGTAAAAAAATTAAGAGTCAGTCAACACAATAATAATACTCAATAATACTCATTTATTCAGTATATAAGCCCTCTTCCGGGCACTTATACACGTCCCAAAATATAGCTTTACCCTACCACCGCTTCGGGACTACATATCGGCTGGTGATGAGAAGAAACGGCGCAACAAACTCAGTCACCTTTGTCAGCCTTTTTTACAGGAAATACAGTTCCAAGACATAAGTAAGTGCGAGCTAAGCAGGTTTTATACAATATTTATGATGTATATTTTAAAACTTTCAAGTTAATCAAAACCTATACGTTACTTCCCATTGACCTAGAATCATTGCAAGAAGCAAGGTGTTAAGGCAGAAATATGATGAAAAAATTCCAAAAATAGGTAGTTAATTTTTTATTTTCTTGCGATTTATTTGCACCATCCTCATCAGCCTTTAAAAGCCCGCATCTGGACATAGGCTTCCCCCCATGGAATGCTACAGCGCGGACCTCCTGCAACTTTGTCTGTCGTCAGTCCACCGGGTTTTGCTTGCTATTAAACTACCTATAAACTTACCTTTGCATTTAGAGAATCGTCAGAAGACGGAGCACACTGATCCTATATTGCACCACCGGATTATCTTCTAGTACAGAATTAAGATATCAATTCTGTCTCTGTCTACGTTATACCAACTGACAGAAATAGCACAATGTTTAACACCGTATTAGTGGACAGTTTGGGATTAAATTCGCTAATTCTGAGATGCGCAAGTGGACCTAAATGAGCTAACTAATACAAGTTTGTACAGAACCCTCGATGCGCAAGCCAGACTCGATCTTGTCTAGTTTTTTAGTAATTTGGATGTCACAATAAAATGTGTACTACCTACTTACTTAAGAAGCAGGTGGTCAATTTATTTATGACTAAAGAAAGTCAAGGTGTTCTTCACATTTTTTAAAATTGAATGTTTAATGTGTATTATACATGGTAATATACCTATGTGTGTTAATTTCTACTCTTGATAAATCGCCTTTGTAATAAATTTTAATTGCTTTGTTCTTAACATAAAATTATTTGAAATATGTACCTAGTAGATATTTCTGGTGATCGAGTTTTTCTGAGATAGTAAGTATCTCTTGTTAAAAATTGATTTTAAAAATTGTGAAAATCCAATTCAAATGAAAGTATTTGAATTATTTTTTAGACTCCTCGAACGGAGTGGCGGGCAACAGCTAGTCTTTAATAATTAGTTTTGCAAGTTTATTGGTAAAAAACTATTCGAAGCAATGGGAGCAATAATAAAAAAAATATCATGCAATAATTAGTTTAAAAAAACACGTCATAGTTGAGGTGAGGCCTGTTCCTTACGGTGGGACATAATTATCTATATCTACCCTATTGATTGATCTACCCTATAGGGTAACTACGCAAGGCTATATTAATAAATACTAAATCAAAAGTAGAAATCGTTTATTTCTTATCAAATACTTACTAATAGTTAGCAGCTGCTGTTATCGATAACTTTTGTTACGAAATCAATATCGAAATCGCTCAACAAAAATTGCCTCTCTATTTCTCAATTATATGTGTAACAAACTCGGAAAATCGGGAAAATCTTCAAGACTCGATTCAAGACCCCTTAATGATGAACTATTTTCATACCTACAAGTATGTATGGAACCGTAGCGGAGGGAGCGAGTCCGACTCGCGCTTAGCCGGTTGTTTTAATGTAGATTGTTTCTGTTTGACGACCGTTTGGTGTAGAGGTTCACGCCCCGGACTACAAAGCCAGCGGCTGCGGGTTCGGATCCAAGGGGCAAATGTTCGTGTGATGAGCACGAGTATTTGTGCCTAAGTCATGGATGTTTATAAACGTAATTTAAGTACGTTTATCTGTTATCTAATCGCCATAGTACAAGCTTTGCTTAGTTTGGGGCTAGATAATTGGTGTGATATGAAATCAATTTATTTCTTTCTTTCTTTAATTTTCCATTATTGAGGCAACGTTTTAACTCGCCATTAGTTGATGTAGTCTAATCCTTATTCGGTCGCTGGCAAATCCGCGTGTTTTCGATACATCTGCATAATCACCGCGGCATAATTAATTTGTATCGACTTGAAAATTGGGCGTATTTAAACTGCCTACAGTCGAAGTTTTGTTTTACTTTAAATAGATATTGGAAAACGTACAGGAACAGTGTCCAAGCAGTGTTGTTTTAACGTATTGACGTAAAAACAACATTGCTCTCTGTGAATACAGAAAAAATAATCATAAAAAAATTAAAAACTAAAATTAAAAGTTTTAAATACGTTGTGAATGTAGTAAGAAATTGTTTGCAGTCGGGGTTTTACCTTTGGTATGTATATTAACAATTTATTTCTAACTTTTAAGTTCGATTTTATTAACGGCAGTCTTGATTTTATTTATATTTTTCTTTAGGCCGCACATTATTCGCTTTATTTTCTTATTCTATCATCACATAGACTGTTACCCGGGAGAACATAGTATTCTAACGATACCTATTACATCAAAATCGTTATGGTAGAATAAAGAAACTCACATGCATACATGAACCCTAAAAACATTTCACTACTATTTGGCCAGTCGTGTAAAAAAAAAAGAAGTTGAAGTAAAACTGTTTTAAAAGCTCATGGTTCAAACTCATTGTGTTTTTTTAAAATAAACTAATGATGTTGGTACTTTCGTATTATGTCTGCAAAGTTTGGGAACAGCCTGGCGTGATGGTTACGGAAGAACTATTCTGTTTAATATCCATTCCACTAAAAGTTGTAGGTACCTACAAAATAATTGATACTTACTTGAATCGCCATTTTAGAAAGTTTACCTATTCCCTTAATCTAACAGACAGTAACTGGATTTACCGTATACAACAAGTATCTAATTACTTTGAATGAGCAATTCTTGGTTAGATATTAAATTAATAAATCGCATTTATTACGGGAACCTCGGAAACGGCTCTAACGATTTAAGATTAAAATTTGTATTTAAATCAGGTTTTGTTTTTAAGTTTACCTTTATATTTGTAAAAAACGAATTTTTACACAAAATAATCCCTTTTTATAAATATTTTTAGAGCCTTCTATCCGCTCTCATGCTAACTAGCGCCATCTCGTAATTTTTTGTGGTACTATTATTGTTGTAGACGGATGATAATCAACTGTTACCTCAAAAATTTTGTGAGATGGCGCTGTATGACACCGAGCTATGGTGCGCGTATACTGATTGTAATAACCAGACATCCCAACAGTTTTTTAAGTAAAATTGATATAGCTTATGATTATTATGTTTACGTTACGTGTATTATGTTGTGCACACCGCTTAACTTGTAGATTTGGCATATTAAACAAAAATTCGGTAAAAACACCTATAAAATTAAAATTTTGAACAAACTAATTTCAGGTTTTGCGTAAATTCAATTACCTACACACAAGCGAAGAGTGGTTAAAAAAATTAACGAAGTTTAACAGTGGGAAAGTGCATTAATAGAGTTCCACAGACCCTTAAAAATTAGTGCCTTCCTCAGTTATTATGACTGAAAAGTTCCCAGCTAACTGTAAGTTGTGCGTCTGCGGGAAACTTCGCTGAGCATAATAAATTCTTGCTAAAACCGAGCTTATTTTCTATGGCGGAATAAAAATAAATAATCGCGGAGGGGAAACTGTTTGTTACTGCAGTACTTTTAGATAGGTAGGAAAGTTTAGGAAGTTTAGGAAGTAGGTTAATATATTATTTGACGACCGTCTGGTGTAGTAATTCGCGCTCCGGACTACAAATCCAGCGGTTGCGGGTTCGAATCCCGCAAGGGGCAAATGTTTGTGTGATGAGCACGAGCATTTGTACCTAAGTCATGGATGTTTACAAATGTATTTAAGTATGTTTATCCGTTATCTAGTCGCCATACAAGCTCTGCTTAGTTAGGGGCTAGCTAATTGGTGTGATTGTGGAAACAATTTATTCATTTATTTATTTATTATATAACCTTTTTAGTCGAGTACTCTTTAGTAAGGTACCTAAGCCTACCTATGAGCTGAATTTCAGGTGATAGTTCAGAATCGAGCCTAGAATACAGGAACAATATATAAAAACTCCAGTGTAATATTTTTTCAAATAGAAGCAAATCTAGTACTTAAGTTTAAAATCAGATCATCATTATTTATCATTATTTCAGCCATAGGAAGTCCACTACTGAACACTAGCCTCCCCCAATGACCTATCATCGGGTGGAGGGGGATATACTCGCCACGCTTGGCAGGCGGGTTGGCGAGCGCAGTTTTTTATAAGATTTCGCACGCAGACGCTGCTGCCCGTCTGGTGCAGTCATTCCTGTTGCTTCAAGTGTATTCTATACGGCCGTCCGCACACGGCACCTAAAAGTAAATCCATTCATGTAATTATTTATTAATATTAGAACAAACATTAAAAAAACATAAATAAATATTTTAAATCCAACGGTCGACGTTCATACGATTGTCGTTTCTGAATGATCTTTTTTTGCTTTTTTCATATTTCTCCCGTATTCGATACGCGACTCTGAAACACCCAGTAAAATTCTTCTTTTACTTTTTAACACCCTATGTAATATCTCTCGTAGACATTGCCACAAAATATGGATTAAGATGGCTCTTAAATAAATATAAAACTATCGCCATTTCTTCTCTGTCGTTATCTAAAAAGTCCTTCTTAAAAAAATTTTTGGTTCCATTTATCTGACTTTCATTCATGGTCCAAGGTCTCATTTTATTTATTTATTTATACTTTATTGCACATTTAAAAATAATTGTACCAATGGCGGACTTAATGCCAAGAAGCATTCTCTACCAGTCAACCAGTGATCAAACAGAGAAATACAGGCGGTGCAGCAAGAAAAAAAACATATAAACACACCCTATCATCTCATCGCCTTTATGAATATGGAAACTACCAAATTAGGTACCTGATGGATTTTAGTTTTCTGTTTTGCCTAGTTTATAGGGAGTTTAAGACACAGTGTTTCTAAAAGATAAAAACATTGGCAACAATAAATACGGCAATTTAATTATCAAGTCCACTTATGCTCATGAATTCCCAACAATTGTTGCAGTTGGTTTAATATCATTTATGAACAACTAAATCAAACTTAAGGTCTAGTCTCAAATATTGGCTCATAGCTAAAGAACGGGCCGTTAACTTGGAATCTATTATATTCGTTTATTAATGTAATTTATAGTTAACAAAGGATTTAATTAACGGCATCAATGTCGTCCCTTTCGGAATAGTTTCTACAAGATTTATATAAAGTTATTTGATTTGACGGCTCTAAGGGATGGGCGATGGAGGACAATTTGTATATCTCTGGAGGATGTCTGTATATATGAACGACGACCTCCGTAGCCGAGAGGCGGGACAGACGAGAGGTTGGTGTCGCTATCTCTAAGGTCCCGGGTTCGATTCCCGGTTGGTCAATGTAGGAAAATCACTTCTCTATATTGTCTCGGGTCTGGGTGTTGTGGTGCCGTCGTTGCTTCTGATTTCTGTAACACAAGTGCTTTGGCTACTTACTATAGAATCAGAGCAATGTAATGTAATGTTGTCTAATATTTATTTATTTTAATTTTATTATATATAAAACAAAGTCGGGTTAGTTACACCATAAATCGAGAACGGCTGGACCGATTTTCATGATCATTGATTTGTTCGATTTGTCTTTGCTTCGAATAGCAGAATAACTATAAAATTTCTACAAATTCACGAAAAAAATAATTGTATAAAGAGGTGGTACGAAGATCGCCGGGTCAGCTAGTTTATACACGTATACACCATTTATAAATTAAGAACTTTAGAGCTTTAAAACAGCTTTAATAAATATTTATTTACATAGATTACATTTATTCTTATAGACATATTCAAACACATTGTCGCCATCTGAGATAAGGCTTGCCTATGCATTGCCATTAAAACGACTTTACTACAAGATCAGTTTTATTTTTAAGACATATGTTTTTTACATTTCGATGTTGCTTACTGTAATTGTAATTTGTATATTCTTTTACTTTTGTTTTACAATCATATTGTAACTTGGACCAAATCCTAAAATGTTGCTTTAGACACTTGGAGCGGCCACGGGGCCTCTGGCCGCGGTCACTCTGATGGGCGCTGCATTGACTGACGGAGTGACGGCAACGGGCAAACTCCCCTGGGCACTTTGCGTGACGCAAAACGGTAACACAGATGAACACTTCTCTAAACTCCGTGTTTATTACCCACTTAAGCTTAATGGCATTATTAAACACGCACTTGAAGCTTTGTTTTAATCATTTTCATCTGTAATGACAATTTCTTGTTTTCTTTAGCTTAAGTATGATGATTGTCAAGGTGCTTTTATAAGTAAAAAATATTCATTTCAGAAACAAGTCCCTTAATAGAATTACTTTAGATTCGAAATAAAATTCTTAATTATGTAGATTTAAATATATCAGAATCAATAAAATAAAATAAAACTACTTTAAATTACACAGAAAATATATAAGCTGAATGTAATACATGTTAATTTAGATACAAATACAAATAAGACATCTTTTGAGCTAAAATCAAATGGAATCAATTAGAATTACTTACTTGTTTTTGCTTATCTAGCAAAATGAAGCAATATTCATAATTTTCAGCAATAATTATGTAATACTAGCTGTCCCGGCGAACTTCGTACCGCCTCGTTCTTTTCTCGTGAATTTTTCAATGTTTAATAGTTATTCTGCTATTCGGGACGGAGACAAATCCAAAAAATTATAAATCGGCCCAGCCGTTCTTGACTTATAAATGGTGTAACTAACCCTACTTTGTTTTAAATATATTGATTGATTACAGCAGTATTACTTATAATTGTTATATATAAACAATAAGGATGGCTTGATGGCTTACAGTTTTGTACCCAAATCTTTTTTTTCCTTTTAAACTCGATAATTAAAGCACTCAGTAACTGCCAGACGGACGTTCACGGCCAGTGACAGTTTACCTGAATTGTTAGTGTATGAATAAATAATTTAAAATTGCGTTATATTGTAAATTAAGGCGTGGTGGTATCTTGCTACGCTGCGCTTGCCGATACATGGCCTCCATTCTAAACTGCACCTTTCTGCTCCATTCGGCCGTCACTTCTGCGTGCTATGTACCCCGCCCACTGCCAGTTTAGCCGGCTTATCCGTTGGTCCGTTAGGTTTTAGTTCGTTTACCGATCTCGCAAAGAAACCCCGAGCATAGCCCTTTCCATAGCACGCTGTGCAACCTTAAGTTTTCTTTTAGAGGCCACATTTCATACCACTTGGCCATGTCATCACTGATAGCTCACACTGGTTGTAGGCTTTTGGCAAGCGCAGTGTAGGACGTAAGGTGGACAGACGACCTCGTAAAGGTTGCAAGAAGCCGCTGGAGGTAGGCCGCTTCCAACCGGTCAATCTGGAGTCATTGCGGGAGGCATGTTTAGCAGTGGAGTGGACGTCATTATGTGGCTGAAATTATGACGTGTTACTATTGCAGTAAAATACTTACTTGATATACTCTTGACGTCTGATCTAATATAGATTTTTTTATTGATCATGTAACCTTTATTTCTTAACTCAGTGAATTAAAATTTTATCAAACCTATATGCCGATTTTAAAATATTCTCTTTAGACTTCTAAAAAGAAAAATGTATTATTTTGTCAATGTGACAGTACGGTAGAAGGAAAGTAAGCGCGATTTGTGATATTTTGTGCTGATACTGTTTAAGTATATAAAGTAATAAAAAGAACTCAAGATGAAAAAGTACGTAAATACTCTATTTTATTATCGAAGCTTATAGTTTTAATATCATGAGTATCATGACTATTTCACGTATGTTTTTTTTTTCATTTCAGATTAACTTTAACGTATGAAGAAATAAGTAAAAAGCGACTAGCGAAAAGCAAAATAATGAAAATGAGTCTGGATGAACTTAATCTAGTTGATAGACGTGATAAAGAAAATGAACCTCCTCAATATCCTATCATGCCTAAGACTACATTCAAGATACATGATAGATCCGTGAAAGATTTTGGTACCAGGAACCCCTTTGACATACCAGACCATAAGCGCATTTTCAGCAAACGTCGAGCTGTAAAAAAAACAAAACCAGAACCCTTTATAATGTCCGAACCTCATACCATTTGTGATGTCGATCACACTTTCTACAAAATAATAGAAGGCAGGCCATTACGGCTATTCGATGATATCAAAGTTTATATGAGAAACATTAGAGACATAACATTATTTAAGGCTAATGCAGCATATTTGAAAGACCAGATAATTCAAGTAGATACCTCTTTTTCTTTTGAGTACAACGAATACAAGGCAATCGAACGACTGTTCATAAAATGTAAAGATAATTTCGTCCAATTTGCTAAAGAGAGTTATACTAAAGCAAAGAATGTTCAAAAACTAGCCGAAGAAAAGGCTCTCGAGTTAGAAGCTGCGACGGAGGTACTAGAGTCCCTTTGTTTTAATTATGTGGCAGTTCGGAATAAGTTGGGGGTAATTATCATAAATTTTGAAACGTTATCAAAGTATCGTCAGTTTCTTGAATCCCTGGCTCCCTTATGGTGGCACGGAAGAAACGACCAAGAATTTGATGAATGGAACCCCTTGATAGTCAAAGGTTCCGAATTTAAACCTAATGTGAAATTTCTGACATCATACGTTGCACCAAAATTATTTTTCACAAAACCGAGACAAATGAGTCTGATATTCGATAATTTGAGCCGTCAATGTTTAACCTATATGCAAATAGAAGTTTTTGCCTCAAGTCTTGTAACTTCTGTAATAAAGAGCAGAGACTGTCTCAAAGAACAAGTGATGGAGGAAATAGATGAAATGGGACATTTGGTTGAAACATATAAGAGTTACGTTAAATTTATGGAAGAAAAAGAACAAGAATTGAAAGTTAAGTTTGAGAGGGTGCTGGCAAACGAATTCCAAGTATTGTTTTCTTCGTATGACGCCAGTAAACTGTTTACTTGTCTTCAGTACACAAATACTCAAGTGTTTCAAGGACCTGAAGACCCCAAGGACAGTATAACGGCATTGATGCTACATTTAGAAAAAGATTACATAGAATTAACTTGCGGGCTAGACAGCCTGAATCAGGAAGTAGTCAAGGAAGCGACTAACAATTTATTCTCTGAAGACTTAAAAATGATAAAGCGGGCGCACCTAGCGCAAAGAACTCTAAAGGAATGCAATATACTAAGCAAGGCTTTGTACACGAGTTTTGAGCCACCGAAATGGAGAAATAAAAATAAGAGGCAACAAGTAAAGTCTCAAAGTAAACTCGACTTGTAAATTAACTGTTTTAAGCAAAAGCAAGTTTCAATCGAGAGTGGAAGCTAGTGTTATTACAGTTTTCTATTTACGGATGTAAATGAGTTTATTAGAGCGCTTGGAGATGTTTCAAATGGCTTGACTTTGCGCATTTCTGCCGAGGGCGGATTATTCCAAATGTAATTATCATAAGTTAGACGTGGTGGTTCCGCGTTACGGTGGCTCGCGGGACCAAGCGTTTGCTCTCATGAATACCTTACCATAACAGACGAAGCTGCACCGTAAAAGCAACAATGTAAATTTAATCTTGATTGTAGATGTAAATATAACGTCTGGGTTTACCTGTAGGGGCGGACTTTTAGCAGCATTTCCTTTGTAGGAAAGCGTAATACGAAACGTCGCGATGTAGGTGCAGACTAGCTGTAATCATTATTACTTTTATTTTTCAAGTAGTTGTTAGATATCTTATTCGTTATTTTAATGTTAATAAATAATGACAAATTTCTATTGTTACTTCATTAATTTATCGTAGGTACACTTACATACAGGGCACAACGACCGAATATTCCCTAAAAAATGAAGTTATATTGTCTTTGTTCTAAAATAGTATCAAGGACTGGACTTGACACTGTTTTTGACACCTTGTGTTTCTATATAGAGGTCTCACACATTAGTGATAGGAACAATGGTAGTTTTCCCAGAAGTTTACCCAAGTATAGCAGCATAGTCAATGCTTATAATAGTTGAAAAAAAACTTCCACTCCGCACCTTTATCTTAACATAAACGAAATTTAATTACAGCACAAAGCGTCCTCAAATATGGCGATAGCAATCTATTTGCCGCTGTCTCAATGAAAATTGAATAATCTCGTTTGATTACAACGGGGACAAAAAGTTCATATTGTGTCAATTTAACTTCTAATCACTTTTTAAATACGTTAGGAGCGCGAGCGGCTGATCAGCGAATAAATTTGAATCTATTAACAAACTGATTCGGCCCCGCCCATTGACGAGTCGAGGGGAAACGAATTGATTTTGTAACAATATTCTGAGCACGGAGCAAGTTTTACAGATGAACGATGCTATGTTTACCCTTACGTAGCGTTTTAAATTGTAATTACAAATCCGGTGCTCTATTGTAGGCCTTTTCTGAGGCGGCTTATGCTGCAATCGTTCGCATTAGGTATAGAGGGAGATGTCTCAAGTATACGTATAGGTAGTTGTGTTAATTTTTGTCTGGCCTATGACACGACATATAAATGAAAATTTTTACCTTTTTAAGATCATAATTTAGATCTTATACAACCACGAGTACACCTACAGTCTGCTTACCTTCTGGATTGACCTTGGCTGGCTGGAGTAAGAAGGAACAGGTAGCACGCACAATGACGATGATGACGACCGTCTGGTGTAGTGGTTCGCGCTCCGGACTACAAATCCAGCGGTTGCGGGTTCGAATCCCGCAAGGGGCAAATGTTTGTGTGATGAACACGAGCATTTGTACCTAAGTCATGGATGTTTATAAAAGTATTTAAGTACGTTTATCCGTTATCTAGTCGCCATAGTACAAGCTTTGCTTAGTTTGGGGCTAGCTAATTGGTGTGATTGTGGAAACAATAAAAAAAAAAATGGCCCAATCAAGAGACTCAGCGGGGAAACAGCCCAGATTCACTAACTGACTACCTAACTATAGGTTTTTAATAATATCCTTGTAAAGTCCTTTATATTATTTTTTTCATTTTTCAATTATTTTTCAAAAGTTTACTGCAGGTGCTGACTGAAAATATAATACCGATTATTGTCAAGGCGGCGTTTGCTCTTGTCACAAAATATGTATCAGGAAACGTTTTTTGGTAGCATTCTAATTACAACTCGCATACGAAATTCCTATGATTTCGTATGCCAATTGTAATTCTAATACTTCTAAAATACGTCTTCAGACACAGAAATAATAACAAAAATGTAAGCAAATAAAATCCCTAGTTTTAAAAGCGCATGACCTATTTACTGTTAAATTTAACATGCTGATAGATTAAAATATCGCCAACTGAATGTTAATACATAATAATACTGTACCTACTTATTTACTTCATTGTAGTATTCCTAGACTTCATTGATTTAAAGGATTTCCATTCTCGTAGAATTAAGAATTGCCGATAGTTCATGAACCAACTTGTTAAGCATACTTTTCTGCTATTTATTGGCAAAGTTAGTGCGAACAAAAGAAATTCTCTAGAAGCGTCTAAACATATTTAATAATGCCGAACACATTCTCGCTCAGGCCCGTTTATAGAAATCCAATTTATTATTTAAACAAAAGTGCTGTGAAATGCCGGAGGTTTGATGCACGCATTCCTATCTTATTAAATCGTAGGGATGGGGAAATATATTTGTTAAAATTAAAATCGATTTTAATTAAATAAATAAATACTTCTGATGATCAGACCAATTAACTAGCCTAAAACTCAGTAGAATGACGATTAATTTAACCATGACTTTGATAACAATGTTTATGCTCATCGTACCTATATTTGTACTTTGTGAAATTAGAATCCGCGACAGCTTTGTTTTCCGAAGCGCCAAACACTAGACCAAATCCGTCAAAAAAATGATGATTTAAAATAAACAATGCCCAGTATTTTTGTTAAATGATAATATGATGGCCATTATTAAAAGTTTATCCAATGATAAGTTTAGGTAAACTAATGCTAGACTTTTCACATTACTCATATCTTTGGTACGGACGGTAGCATAAATAATTTCTTTCGAAACGAATCGCTCTGCAAGGAGCTAGCAAAATTATATACAGGCTTTTTGCAGTTGATTCATACGTAGTTTTTTAATTTCGCATCATAACTTCCGAATCGCCATAGATGTATCGCGTGCGTATCATTCGATTAATCGATTCTGCACAACACTGGCTGGCAACAAAGGAGCCAGTCGAGCGTCGATCGCGTTATTATTGTTTTATTATAATCCCTGTATCTGGCGAAACAGCGACGCGGCCATGCGTGAATCTGGAACGTTATTAGACGTTTTAATTACCGTGTTTATTTAGGGGATTATGGCTAGAGCTTATAAGCTAATTTTATTATTTACATGAATAAATGTGACACGATAAATTAGGCATTTTGTAAAAAAAGTTAGAGAAAGACTTATACAGAGTAAAAATAATACCCTAAAAATTCAGTTGTTACCTACTTATTTATTATTTTATTTTATTTTAATGGAAAACAAACAGCTTATGCTTAATATTAATAAAAGAAAAACTTTACAATTTGAATTAGGAAAAATTACAAGGCAGACAGTGCTTAAGGAAATAGAAGATCTTATCTTGTTACGTATGGTATTTTTATGTCGTATACTTAATTAGGTACCTACTTAATATTTACATGGACAATGTAAAAGAAGACGCTAGAACTAAAACATTACATTAGGTGTGAAAAATTAAAGTATACATACGTACTCTACTCGTATCTTGATACGTTAAGTGCACCAGGTCTCGACAAGTCGACAAGATATGTATTATTTATGAACCGCCTCGTCGCAGCACTAGTTTGACTCTAGTATTTGTCCTATGGGAACCCAAGTAGTCACACACTCACTATTAATGTTTTAAGAAAATGGAAATCGATTTTATAATATTTATTTGTAGACCGTCTACGAAACCTTATCAATTTGTCGCTCCGATTGGCGTAGTGATGTGATGATTTGCCTTGAACGCAAAGGGTTCCGGGTTCGATTGACGGTTCGGATCAGTTTTGTGAACGAACTTTTCTAATTTGCATCGGTACTGGATGTGCTGGAAGACGCCCCTGATAAAATTCATTGTAAGCCAGCCTTTTCCGTTGCTCTTGTTATATAAATAACTTTTAATGGGGGAAAAATTGAAATAGTTTAGAGAAAACGCATTTTCTATTTATTCTTATCTACGCAAAGGCAAAACAAATCTAGCGATGTCGTTGTTGTTGTTGTAATAGAAGTTGTTCAAATATTTTTGACAGGTTTCCTGCCCTTGCCTTTTATATTTTGGACAAAATCTGTTGTTGCGTTTAAATTACAGCACGGATTCAGAGCTAAAAACGAGATTAAATTTAAAAAATAAATGTTGATTCAAATCGCTCTGAAGTACATAACCTCCCGAATATTGCGTAAATAAATTGTTACTTATTACTTTTACAATGACACTTCTAACTACAAAATATTTTAAACAAAGCAATGTATTCACCGAAGAGCGCTCTTAGGCAGCGTCTTGCTTGAAAGTTATTATTTGGCACTAATTGGAAATACATAAGGATTTGCATTTTACTTTGTCCCGAACTCCTGAGGGAGGCGTCTGGCGCTTTGTACAGCTTGTCTCACGGTATACAGCTACTTTGTGTCATAATGGCTACCTACACTGGTGTATTTCGTAGATATAATAAAGCAAATGTGCGCCGTACACGGAAATACGAAATTCATTTATTTATTTCGGTCCAAATGTAATTGATAATGTTGTAACAGAAAGGTGCAGTGTCACTTTAAGAGCTGATTCTAATGGTCAAATACAATGAATAAGTATTTACTTTCCTGTGATTTGTTTGTTTTGTGTGGTGTACAATAAAGAGTATCTGTCTATCTATCTATCTTTCTAGTGACTTTAAAAAATACTTTTCCGTACTTTAACCGCTGAGCAGCTGACATTAGTTTGTATGCAGAACTAAAATTGTTTTTTTTGAGCTTTCGATGTTGATCCCACAGAAAAAGTTGCCCAAAATATTCCACGACCTTTTTGTTACACCCTGTATAGGTATGTGTGTTTAACTTAGTCATTTTGTTTTGTCATTATCATTTTTTTTACAACAAAATGGCTGATTTAAACTTTATGGACTAAACTTATTATCTCCATTACCTAGTTTAGAGTTGTGGAAATACATTAGTTATAAAAAAATTAATAATTATTTGGTATTATATGTATAATGTCAAATTTTGTTAAACAGGATGTACAAAAGAACACGATACTCCTTTTTCCTCCGTTTTTCGTTTCCTCCTTCCCTTTTTAAGAATATTTAGATATCAAATATAATCATAGTAGGCGTTAGTTTGTGTAGAGGGCTGAATTCTTATTCACAATTTCGATATTGCTCCCATATAAGAGTTTTTAAATGAGCAGCTGATTCAACGTATTTCTATATTGTCAGTAGATCATCACATTCATCACACATCACATACACCGCAGAATTGTGAATCGGGCCCCGCTATTTCGTACGATTTTTGTTTAGTTCTCGATCTCTACAATTTCACGCAATACAATTTTCAAACAAACAGATGTGATTCAGCTATGAAAAAAAGGTTTATTTTCGGAGCTATAGGCTTTGTTTTTTTTTACTGCGTACCTAGAACAAAGAGCTCGGAGATTTTTTATACTGCATTGCAAAGGACATACACACAATGCTGTCGCGTTGCTAATAAAACCAATACCATTTGTACGTATGTCTGTCGCTACACCTTAACCCCGAGGGAGTCTGGCAATCAGTGCGAACACTCGCGAGTCGTTGCGATCGCATTACGAACGAATTAAGGTACTTACATCGCACTGCGCGTATGCAAATACAGCGTATGGAAATTATTTCGAGAAAGGTGTAATGACATTTAAATTGTACTTCTTGATTCAAAAGAAGTTAAATTTATCAAAATCATTTATTCAACCCACGTCAGTCCACTGCTGGACGTAGGCAGTTATTATACATACAGCTACCATTACAGGTAAATAACCCAATTCGAGAGTTGCAGTTTCATAATAATCTACTACAAAATAACCTTATTAAAAATATTTCCAATAAAATAAATAGGTACTAAAGACAAAGTTTAATTAGTTCAAACTATAACTTTAAATGAAATCTAATGCCTGTTGTTCGTAGCACGTCGACTAACCTTTGAAGGCTAATGCCCAGAATAATATAAGTAATAGCGGGGCCATTGTAATTTTCTGGCAAGTTAACTGCAAAAACCTTTTTTGCTGTCAAAGAAAATGGATCAATACGAAAGCGAAATACGAAATTGATTAGTAACGTTTTAAATTCATTAGTTACTTTTAATAACACCTACTAAAAATTTTAAGACCTACTAGAAATTAGCAGAATATCTTTCCCAGTAGGTATGCTAAACATTTTAAATCGAACGTCGTTAGCTAGAACACCCTTTAAAAGTTTACCTTAGAATCTAGTGCAATTTTCGCTATGTGTTAAACATTTTATAGTGTACAGATTTAAAATTCCGACGTCCATCGCAGCCTTTTGCCTGTTAAAATGATATTATCCGGCTGCGTGTTAAGCTCGTGTGTAAAGTCATACAATATGCACAGGGCAGTCCCCAGGGCGGGCGCCTTGATTGATTGCGGCCTGCCCTGCCGCCGGCCCTGATAAATGCTTAAGCTCTAATTGAGAATTCGCTTTTAATTGTTTAAAACAAAAAAAAATGGATATGAATCACTTCTCATTACAAAGGATTGGTTAGTTGACAGTCCAAACTAAATTAAGTTAATTTTTAACCCCCAACGCAGAAAGAGAGTAATAGAACCAAAGTCACTTAGCTCTTTGAATTGCAAAACAAGTGGCAATGGGCAGGCCACACAATAAGTATTTACTTGCAAATTAAAAATCTGAAAGTCACTGGGGGAGGCCTATGTTCAGTGGACGTCCTATGGCTAAAATGATGATGATGATGAATAGGTACTAATAAATCAATCAAAACAGTCCATAGACCATCATTGACTCTCCCAAGACGTAAACACCTAACCTTACTTTCAACTTTAGATAGATCTTTTAGCTTTAAATAGACCGGGAGTGTACTGACATTCTTTTTTTATATGGACACACCACGTTTTTTAGGCAGAGCAGTGATTTCAGTGGTCGCTACTCTTCCCGTAGAAGCAGGTTTCAAGACGCTATCGGGTCAAAAACAAGTTGTCTTGAGACAAGTCACTTGACACTCAATGCGGCGTGATACAGTGATATTTTAATAATTTCAGATCTTTATCACTTCACCAAACATTATAACAAAAACTACACCAAACTTGCTTCTAAAGCTCTTTAAATGATAAATAAATAAAAACCATTAAAATAGACGACCATGCATTTCGTTCTACTACCCCCCCCCCTCCCCCCACACACTGAATCTTGTTAAATTACCATTCAATAATATTTATTGCGTGTCAAATATATTACTAATTGAATCGTAATGAAATTAATGATAATTAACGTAATTAAATTGAAAAACATGCATGTTCATGTTTTCTCTGTAATAATTAGAATAGCAAATAAAAAAATTAACACTGAAATAAATTACTCATTATAATTTTTTTAAACCAGAATGTTTGATGCTTTCATCTTCGCTTTTTTTAAACATATCATCAATATTAAACGCAGTATGCTTATCAGGTAAGATCTCAAATGAACGATACTTATACTTATTCTAATAAGAAGTAATATAAAAAAAGGTTTTTAATAAATAGGTACCTAGGGTATGGTAGGGTCTAAATTGAAATTAAAACATATCAGTATTAGTTGGTTGTACTCTATCTGCATTTTATATGCAAATTGTTACGGATAATATCACACGCAGGTTTAAATGTCATTATCTTGATAATAATCGTAAATCTTGATAATAATGAATAATGAAACCGACCTAGCCAAACAAAATCCGGATCCTTTGAAGATATTTGGGCATTTTGAAATTACTTATTTAGTAGTGAGTGAGTAGGGTTTTGATTGATATGCATCTAAATGCACTGTCAAATCAGACTGCAACAATCAATACAAAAATTGGGCGTGAAAACACAATGGAAATTGAGTTAGGCGCGATTCGAAAGAGATTTAGCGCACGCACGCATGAGCGATGTTGCGCTAGAGTAACGAGAGAACGATGTCGACCCTTTGACGCCATTTTTTAGCGCAAGGGTGAACTAGACGGCCATCATTAATCAATGAGGCCACGCGATTTTATAAGCGTAGCGGAGCGAATCATCATCACTCACATCACAACTGTATCACACACTTCTCAACGTACCTCTCTCTTGTGCCACTCATCTGTTGCATCTTTTATAAATAGGTAGATAAAATTTATGTAAATCATTAATTTCTTTATTGCCTTATTTTTTGTTTTTAGCCGAAAGCCAATAACGGAACCCTTTTATACCGTTTCATCAAGTCGTTTGTCGCTTCTTTTAAATAAATAAAATAAAATAAATAAAATAATCATTTATTTGTTCGGACATGTGTACATGGTAAACAGGTGATAGGTCATTAGGCTTGGTTTCAACATGCCGTACCGAAGCGGTGTACAAATTTTTTCTAATATTAATAGCATAAACATGTCAAAAATAGATGTCAAAATTATAATAAAATATTCATTATTATGTTAGTATGTAAATGTCAAATTTAAATCATGCAATTGATTAAATTAAATTAATGAAGTGTCAAACAGAGTACGTACATACAGCTAAACTAATTATAATTATAATAATTTGTCATTCATGAAATCTATTATTGTATAATAGCACTTCGTAATTAAAACATTCTTTAATTTGATTTTAAGCTCATTTAAATTTAATTTTTTGAATGACAAGGGAAGCTTTTGCCACAGTAATTTAAATCGCAGCTGCACAGCCTAATGTGCTAGAAAGATGTTGGCTCGATTATCAATAACACCAACAAAGTTTTATTATTATAATTCTGTTGGTTTAGGACTATGAAACCTTTTACTATTATTTTAACACTTAGCTGACTACCTAGTTGGATTAAATAAACATCGAGTACAGTCGATATTTTATCAATTTTAAACTTAAATTGTCAAATGAACTTTAGACGTTTCGTATCTAAAGTTTATCTTATTAAAATGGTACATTATTCATTTCAAACAATAAGAAACATACGTTCAATTGATTAAAAATAATTTTGGGATAACAAAATATTGGAGGTTTAATTAAATACCTATGTTTCTCAATAGCTGTTTCAAAACCTCTAAAAAATACATTTGATGCTATTATAAGTAACCGTGAATATTTTTTCGTTATCGCTACCCCGCTCTCCCAAAACACACCCGAAGCTTTTTCATATGAACGCAATTAGGTAAAAAATTGAATATTAAGCTGGAAACATTAGGAAGGCTTGCTCGCCATGATAAATTGTATCCTCCATCTCCGATGTCCGTAACAATATAAACGGAATAAAAAAATTAAATTACCATACAAGTTTAGTATTTTCGACAACACGTAAACATAAATGCTTCTATTCATTTTAAGGTCTATCTATTGAGCTGTACCTACCTATAGAGGGTTTAAAAAACATATTAAAAATAAAAATAAACATTTATTTTGGGACATAGTTTCATACATATAAGTACAATTTCTTATAATTTAAATACCAGTATGTACCGGTAATAAATTGATGGACAAACGACCTGGTAAAGGTAGCAGGAAGCCGCTGGACGAAGGCCGCTTCCATCAACCAGCCAATCTGAAAGTCTTTAATCAGCAGCAGACGTCCTATAGCTGAAATTATGATTATATCATCAATATTAATAATATTAGCTTATTGTCACATAAAATGAATTATTTATCTTGCATGACCATAATCTTACATGAGGTATTAGGTAGATAGGGTTTTTATACAGATTATTGTGGACCCTTTTGGGCGTTGCAATTAGAAATGAGGAGGAATAATAATGAATCAAGTAACTAGATTAAGAACAGACACATATACCCACAAATAACGTTTTAACTGGACATTATTAAATAACTGTAATTAAATTACATTCTCGAATAAAAGATTCATCATACAATTAACATTAAGATAAATTAGACTGGCGCTTCAGTAAAGATCTTTTGATTGTACAAAAAAGAAGCTATTGCGTGATGCTGGCCCTGCCAGCACTTAGCACAGCATAGCAGTCTAAACAGTCAACATGCATTATTTTGAAACTCACCCTGTATATGACATAGGTAAATTGATGTTTGTGATATCGAAAATGTTATTTTGGAGTGAAGGAGACGTGTTGGAATATTCATAAGTGTCTATACGAGCGTTGTTATAAGAAGGGTACATGCGGTAGGCTTACTTGCCACAGCAGCCTTCGCAAAAGTGAAGTGAACACTCTCTACGACTTTATACGAAGTGAAACGTGAAAGTGGAACAGCAATATAGACGGACATCCAAGCGGTATCATGAGACCGCTTAACAATGAAATTTCTATTGTGTCTTATTTATGTATGCTTGATGAGTTGTCAATACACATCAATCACTTATAAATCGGTTTAAGTATTTGTAAGTTATTGTGGAATAAAGGAACGCACAATTATAAACGAAGCCTGAAAACATATCACTCCTAATTTTGGTGTAGCAGGCACGCAATATATATGTGTCATAGAGAAGAAGAGTGTATGTCTATGAGTGTACCCACTGCGTACTACCTCCATTGTCATTGGGAATACTGTGTTATTCATGTAGACGTAGGTAAGCTTTTAAGGGAATTGATTTATTTCTTAATATGGCTTGCTACTTAAGTACAAATAAGAATCAAATAACATGTAGTGATAAGATTTGTAAATATTGGTCCGCGCTTAGCATTTTATTTAAATCTTAATTGCTTCTAATTTGAGTTAAGTCAGTGATTTATACTACTTATTAATTGCCCACTTGACTACATGAGTTAGTCTCAAAAGTAAAAAAACGACATAACGACATTGTGGGATTTATTTTAAGTAGCGCTACTTAAAGTAACAAAGTTTCGATTTCTGCTTTGTCTGTCTTATCTAAATAGCGAAGAATTCATTAACAATGTGTTTTTAGATTTTATCAGCATTGCTCATTAAATTCCGAGGCGACGACACTGGCACTTAAATTTAATATCTCATTATTGCAAGAGACGCTCCGGGAAGAGACAAGACAAGAACGACAACGATTTATTTTCAGGGTTCAATAGATCTTTTTTTAGGGACATGATATACGAAGCGACGGACGTATTTCTAAAGCATTAGAAATTAATCTTAAAGTTAAACACGAAAAAATTCGTGTATAAAATTAATTTCTATTGCTTACGATTTTTCAATCACTTGAATTATGTGTTGCTATTAAATTGAAATCTTGGAACTATTTTCGTTTCACGCAGAAAATATTAAAAACTGTAATAAAAAAACTTATTGATTTTAAAAATACGCAATGATTGTCTATTTTTAAAATCATTTAATCGAGGCAGCGCGTTAGTTTATATGAAACATCTGATTCTTTTTTTCTAATTTCGATGTTGCTTCCACAGAAAAAGTTGTTGTAATTATATGAGCAGCCGATCACGGTTTTAAGGAGTGTCCTCCTATTCTTTTGTACATACTGTATAAAGCAAGCTTTGCTTAGTCTGGGGCTTATTATTATTTTATTTTTTATATACAATTTGATATTTCTATCCCTCTCATTCAGCAGTATTAAACGTTATGACGGTATTCAGAAAAATGCTACGCCTTCAGTCTAACAAACGATACGTGATTAGTTATAACTTTTCAGAAATCAGAAACATCGGCGGTACCTACTACAACACCCAGACACGAGACTATACACTCCTGTCTGGGTGTTGTAGTAGGTACCGTCGTTGTTTCTGATTTCTGTAACACAAATGCAGTACTATACTGGTACAAAGGGTCACTTCAGTTGTAGTGATATCTTGACTGTAAGTATGGCGACAGCTCCTAGCTCCGCATAAGCCTGCTGATTCAGAGCGTTTTTCTATTTTGAATCAACGTAAGCACGGATCCCATATAATCGGCATTTCATAAATTATGAAAACTGCAACTCCGCGGCAGACAGACGTCTTCTGCTAATTAAAAATAGTCGGCGAATTTAAATAAGTGCATAGTTTTTTTATTCTTTTAATGAGACGACGAACTTTTAAGAATTGTTAAGACATAGTCCTGTCCAATTCATCATGTTTCCAGACAAAAGTTATTTGCCTGAAATGATAGTTTCAAGCCTTAATGAAGTAGCTGGATGTTGTGAAGGTATGCTTTCTTTTGCTTGGTAGATTTTTAACAGACTTCAAAAAAGGAGGAGGGTCTTAATTCGTCGGTATCTTTTTTTTATGAATGTTCAGCGATCATTCGTTACCGATTTCGATAGTTCTTTTTTTTTTCGAAAGGGAATACTTACGGAATGGTCCCATATAAATTTGATCAAGTTCTGATGATGGGATCTAAAAGAAAATCATCAAACATTGCATGAACTCCATACCGTGCCAACTGATTTTTATACCTATGTTGCCCAATATCTTCGGCATTTGTGAACCGATTTTATACCGTATACTTTAAAGATGGTATATTGAAAAATGATTGGAAAAATTTCACCTCTATGGTGGGAAAAATGAGGGATGACATCGGTGTTCAGCCGTTAACTTATGTTTGCACCCAAATGATTCGTTTTGTTGAGGATGTATCACTAAAAATACATTAAAAAAAGTAAATTTTATTTAAAAAAGTAAACCGACTTCAAAAAACTGAAAAGCTAAAAATAATATCAACACATAAGTACCTATCCACTTACTTTTGGAGTCCGTGCAAACGAAAACATTCAAACTCTCATCAGATAGCACCGACTCCAAAAGTAACTGATTAGGAGTGAGGAGAACTTTGGTAGAATACTTATAATTTTCTTAGCTGTTGCCTAAGCGCCTCGGGAACCTTTTTGTTAGTTAAATAATAATAAATAAGTATTGGATAACACCTTACATCGCATGCATTGCTCTGATCCTAAGGTAAGTAGGAAAGTAAACTTGTGTTATAGAAAACAGAAACAACGACGGTACCACAACATCCAGACTGAAGACATAGAAAAACTCAACCTTGACTCAACCGAGAATCGAACCCGGAAATAATTTAGCAAAATAAATCAGTTTTATATGAACTGTAATTGCATAAACAATATTATGAATACTAAGTCCACATAACATAGCTGAGCATGGTTAATTTGTATCGCACAGACGCTTCATTACGATTTCGATTTAGTCCGTGGTTTGCATTTCGAATATTCAATTTGATTGCAGTAAAATTGGAGCGATGAAATTGTAACTAGGCTATTGACTGCACCGTTGTCAGATTAATATTGACTGCAAATTGTTGTAACGGAATAAGAGCTAGGTGTGCAACAGGATAAACAGGATACTTAAACGAGTTATGGTTTTATTTTTAATTATGGCAGATCAATGGAATAACCAAACAATTAGAAATGTGTGACACATTCATTAGGCATGCGTCAATAAGATGACAGACATTTCAAATCAGTTGGTTATTCTTTAGTTGAGGTTTCTTAAGCCTAGTGTAAGGATTTGATTTCTCGCTGAGTAATCTTTGCTCGAATTCCCTTGTCTCAACTTTTAGTCGACAAAAAATAATTAAAATCTACGTGAAAACTTTATGATAAGGTTGTATAATATGATAAAAATATATAGTACTTATTAAAAAGTTGCTTGCTGTGGCTTCTTACAGCAGTGGACTTCCAAAGACTGATGATGGTAATAATGAAAAAAAAAATACACATAAGCGGCAACAACAGTAAGCCAACCGCAGTGTTTCATACGTACCTGTTATGATTCCTCTATTTGGTAAAAGCTGGAAGAATTTTTCCTTTTTACTATCATTTCCCACAACCCCCCGAGCCGAGATAATAATTACCTCTATAAAGACAAAAAGCATCAAAACACCACGCTCTATTTGCCCGTGGCACGGCCGGAATGTTACAGACCCCTGCCGATTCGGTCGCGAGCCCGTCACGCCATCTATTCCAGCTATTTCTCTATTTTCTCCTTCAAAGATATAAATCACGAATAAATATACTACAGAATCCAGGATGTTAGACTGGTCAGCACAAATAGAGGTTGTGTGCCTGTTTACTGTAAAATGACATGGTTTTCAACATTTTAAACAAGCCGTTTTATTTATTTATTAATTGTTAAAAAATTAAAATGTTAAAAAAACTCTCGGCCTTTAATATTTTTAAGATAAGGGTCGCGTCGGTTACCTACTTTTTAAAAAAAAAAAACTCCCGGACACTAATTCTGACATATTATCACTTCCTAAAATACATTAAATATTATTAAACGTCTTAGTAGTACCTGAAACTGAAAACTACAAAATTTTTTTTCAACTTATATCATTTTGGCGGTCTAGCGACATCTTGTACAAATAATCTGGAAGTAATTCGGGGAGGCCTATGTTCAGCAGACGACCTATGGCTGAAATAATGATGGTGAATGAATTTCCCCCCCCCCCCCTACACCGTTCACCATAAACTAGACCATCCAAAATTATGCAAGTTTTCCAAGCAAACCCAAACAAACTGACATAGTCTTCTAAAAAATATTGTCCCCGCGGATTTGCGACACCGGACAAAACACTTACCCTGATTGACCCTCGGGGCTCTGGTATTTTTATTGCGGACCGGCCTCCTGAGGACACTTGTACCTCGTACCTACATCCGACCCCTAAATAGTGGGTTTGTTATGAAAACTCTTTGTTTGGAATTGGCTGGCACTATATTAAACGGCAGCCATGTAAATATTTTTGGGCAGAGATGGAATTTGATACAGAAGATCGTTTATTGGTCCTTGTGTGATGAAAATAGTGAAAGATGCATAAATCTTTAAAATAAGTAATACAGGCTGTTGTTTTAGTCTTTAGCCTTAAAAGAGGAAAATGTGTTCATTAAGATATCCTTTTTTTGGGAAGCGGGGCCCTGAACCCTGAAGCCCTTTGGAGGCTGGAATCGGGGGTGTCCGAAGGGGTGAAGTTCTGATGAAGAAGGAACTGATGATGAACTGTTTATTTTTATTTTTTATTTTGTGGCAGCTATTGGTGACCGAGTTTGTTCCGGCGATTCTTCTCTGTACTTGCCAGATTGTCTGTTGCTTGTCTCGAAGCGCTAGTAGGGCCCAAAAAATATGGAGACTTGTTCTGCCCCATATGGGCTAATAATGTTATTATTGACATTCATAAGTGGCAATTTTCTGTTCTAAATTGAGTAAATGATATGAAGCAAAATAGTTCCAAACAAATTCAATCGTTTAGAAAACGACGATCGTAATTATTTTTGTATTTCGCCCATTTTAGCCTCTCTCCCGTCGTAAGCCTAAATTAACCTAACACCCACCTACAATGCAATACGAATAATAGTCTGATCACTAAACAATCGCACGCATCGTGTAGATACACGTTCGTGCTTTGGTAATTTTGTCGCAGCACAGATTGAGACAATAAATTGCATAGAACAGATGTGGCTCCCTCGTGAAGCCCCATGCTCATAGGATAGCAAAAAGAAAAAAAACACTCCATTGCAAAAAAAAATCGTTTTTGTTTCGGTAGATATAAATTGGGACTTTTTTCTCTCTTTATTAAATAAAGTACTTTGGGTGTTACATGGGATGTCAGTCCTACCTATCGTAACTTATACTATTACATTGACTACTAATATTATTAATAGAAACTTAATGGTACATATAAAATTCCAAAAAATAAGAATAATTTACGAAAAAAATGTTTCTTACCTACAATTCACCATCACACATAACATTCTTGCCGGTTCGGATAGGGGTTTTAATTTTTAAAATGTTACAAGTACAACTACTTTAACACAAAATCTTAATAGATATACAGGTGTTAGTTTGAACAAAGGATATACTTGTACAGGTTGTTCTTTTCATGATAATAGACAACTTTTACTAGGGAACCAAGGTGAAATCAGGAAAAAAACCTACTCCTTAAACATGTTGCAGCACTTTACCTTTAGTCTGAAACAGAAGATTTTTGTTTATGAATTCACCTTGCACCCAAAAATGACTAGCAGAAGTACTTTGTTTATTATATTATTATTTATTTGATTTACTTAACACATTTTATATCCATCATCTTTGTACTCACGGCATTAAGTCAAGTTCATTAAAAGCTTAACTTCGAGTTGATGCTGTATGTACGAGTATACCTAGTCTTGCCATAAATACGGAAACAAAGAAAAAAAATTCTATTGCAAATAACATTTATTACTTTTACAGTGTGTTAGTTTAATAGATAAATAAAAAAACAATTTAAAATATAAAAAGCTTATTCGAAGTGGTCTCCATTGGCTGCAATACAGTTGCCTTTAAACGTTGAGGCCAGTTATCAATAGAAGCACGTACTCTTTCCATGGGAAAATTCTTCACTGCCAATCGTACGGATTGTTTTAGGGACTCCAAATTATCATGGCATTTAGAGCAAGCCGTACTCTCTATAACTGACCATAAATCATAATCCAGTGGATTAAGATCGGGACTAGACGACGGCCAGTCTTCAGCTCTGATGAAGTCCGTTCCGTTTCCAACCAAGACTGCGTAGACCGAGTTTTATGACCCGACGCCGAGTCTTGCTGGAAGGACCATTCTTAGTTATTGAACATTGTGTTGTTAAAAGGTTGTTAAGTTCAATACCTTCTCAAGAATGGTATCTTGATACACTTGTGCCGATGTTTTGATACCTTTTTCACAAAAGTATGGCTCAGTCACTCCTTCATAGCTAATACCCCACCAAACCATCACTGAAGTTGCACTTTGTCGACTAATTGGGAAGCTTCCTTAGAACTTTGAGCATAAATACGGTCATTTTGTTTGTTAAAATGTTGTTCAGTTGTAAAAAAAATCTTATCCGTAAACAAAGTTTTTCTGTGACCTCCCTTTGCTTCAGTAGTTGTTTCGATATTACCACCCGATTCTTTTTTAAATTATCAGATAAGAAATGACCAGTACGTCTCTTACTCGTATAGGCTGCAAGTCATAAATAAGTCATCTTTTAAAATACGCGACATGGTTCTAGGTGCTATCTTCATCTCCTGAGATAAAATCTTTTGCTTTCGGACAGGATTTCTTCGAATTCTTTCCCTTACTGCTTTGACCACCTTTTTCGTACGAACACTACGTGGACGGCCAGATCTTTTTCTGTCACAAACAGAAGAGGTCTCATTGTACCTATTAATAGCCCGGTACACAAACATTTTACTAATACCAAGCGTATGGTAGGTTTTAAAAATTGCATTTGGGTCATTACCTACTTTGTGTAATGCAATCACAGCGATTCGGCTCTCTTTATCACCCCACTCCATTTTAATATCGCAAAATATTTAATTGTACAATGTGTTGGCGCCAAAATAAGAACTCAATGAACAATCATATAAAAATTACAGATTCTAAATTCAAATGTTTATTTTTAATTGTATTTATGGCCAGACTAAGTATACAGTAATATTTAAAATAGTGTTTAATAAACTATGCCCACAGTACGAGTATATGTATGAATAGGCTTATCGCTTAGCAAGTCTTATTAAAAACTGCAATTGCTTGTTGTCAACGTCAGTTTTCAATGCAAATGCAAAATGCAATGTCAGTTTTTTTCGTTGTAAGTTTGGAGTTTTTTTTCCCGTTACGAGAACAACAGTCTTAATTTTATCCGGACAAAATGTTTTGTTTAAGCGTATGGGGTGTAACAACTTAATAGTACCTATTTGATGTCTGTTCTTTTTAGGCTACCTCCAAATTAAGACAGCTTGCGCTCCCAATATGCAAATATCGCCCTGCATATGTACACAGGCCTAAACAAATATTGCTTTTAATAAGAACACTCCAAACCCACGTCACAAAGGTAACGCCTTTATAAATGATCTCTATAATATTTGAATTATGTCATCTCGAATAAAGATTATACTAATCTGAAGCTAAATAATGTCGCTAAGTGCTGCTGAAAGTCTCTAATTGGGTATTATTTTGACTAAGAACGGCTTAGACATTTGCTCAGTAAATGGATCTTAACAGCCATAAGAACACTTTATTTATTTTATCTTAGAGGTAAATAACATAAGATTTGTAAAACATTTCGTCTTAATGCAAAATTGCGTTTCAACTGAAATGTGCAAAATTCTCTTTGTAATTTGGCAACTACTGCGTCTGTCGAACGCATCCCTTTGAACTGCGTAACGTACAATAAAAGCAAGCTTGGCCGCGATGTATTTGTTCCTCGTTTGTTCAAACAAACGGAGGCATCCGAGTTCCTCCCATTCGCCATAAAATATCACGAGACGGGCGCATTCTTGCGATGCCGGCCCACCGGTTCGTAAAACATCTTTTACTTTAATACTTGTTCGCGAAAATCGTGAGAAAGCGAAGGTTTAAACCAAACAAGCGATAATGCGATAGCACCCCGCCTGATCCACCTATAAAGTTTTAATAAAAATCAACTCCCTTAAGGTTTTCCAGCAATTTTCCAATCCAGCCATCACGACTGGTACATCCGATGTAGTCGTCTTACAAGCTGAATTGATACTTCAGACGCCGTAGAGCGCTATTCTCTTGAAAGCTTTTATATTATATTATCAAGACCTTTCATCGCTTTGAACACGTGGTGCAAACGTCTGTCGAAGCGATCTATCGATTTCGACTCTCTCCAGGGTAAAGAGAAGAGTGCTCCGCTGGTATGCAAAGGCGAGCGTAAATAAATTTATAAAAAGCATCGACGAGAGCTTTGAGAACTAACACCGAATTCGAAACTGCATTTACTTAAACGTAAAGCTTAGTCTACAATGTCTACATGTATTGATAAAATGTCTTTTTAATATTTTTAAATGTAGGTATTGTGGGTACCTATTCACATTAATGTGGTTCATGTGTTAGAAATTTACGTATAGCATCTGCCAACCTATCTGAATCCACATCATAGACTCTATGATCTACAGGAAGCAATCAATCAATAAAATGTTTTAATACGTAAATGACAAAGTACATTTTTGGTAGATATTGGGTGTAGTAAAATCTATAAATTATATAAAAATCTCGTGTCACGGTGTTTGTAGACGCACTCCTCCGACCGATTTTTATGAATTATTTTATGTACGAGTTTAAATATACTCTATTCTCATACTTACTAATTGGTAAGTATGAGAATAGGTCGTAAAGTATACCGCTAGGTGATTAGGGTGTCCCTATCCAGTTTTTTTTTCTAAACTAAAGACCACGAGAACGAAGTCGCTTAATACAGTCGTTTTAAATATTTAATAAGTAGGTATTATTATTTAAGTAGGTTTTACACTTGACCATTCCTTACTCCATCTTTCTAAGTAGGTAGGTAGGATAAGTATGAGATTCAACCAAATAAATGGTTCTGCAATATTCTTCTGGAAGTACCTACTTACAGGCTGTATACTTAATGCGTTTCTCACTAAACCACTTTATCTAGCATATTGGAGTTTGTAGCCTACACTCCTTAGACCAATGACCAAAAGCGATATACTTACGAAAATAAGTGATTGATTAAAAAAGTAATTGCATTGGTACTTATCCAATTTACTTTTCTATAGAAAATTCTATTGAGCTAAGTTAATCATATCTCTCGAATGAATGCGTTATATTATGCAGGTTCTATTAACGAACTGACTTTATTACCTTTTGATTTCTGAACTTTAGATCACTAACTCATTTCAAATAGATCTGAAATAATAATTCACAGTTAATCGAGCGTGAAACATAATATTACTTATTGCATTTCAGGCACTTTATTTCAAGGTTAAGTGGTTGAACTATCTAAACACTAGATCTTTTGTTTAATATTAGGCAGATCTTTGATTTCAAATTTAAAATAATAAAAATAACATTATTTGGCACAATAAACGCATGATTTTTACTTAAGTTTACCATTGAAATAATGTACTTACCTACAGAAATTAGATGTCAATTTATAAACTGTTACAAATGGTTCTGTACCATCTAATAAATACTCGTATATAAAAGAAGAAATTGACTGACTGACTGACATATCAACGCACAACCCAAACCGCTGGTGCTAGAGATTCCAAATTTGGCACGTAGGTTTCTTGTAAGGTCTATAAGTACACTAATTCACCCCCTAAAGGGGTGAAATGGGGGTCCAAAGTTTGTATTGGGAAACAAGATTAGTTAAGACTGTTTTATTCGAAACTTCACAGAAATATTCCTAACAATAAATGAGTAAACAGGTATTTCAGGTTTTTTTAAAAAGGCAACCCCTAAATGGGGAAAAGGGGGTGACAAAGTCTGAAAATTGCAACAGGTATTGTTTTTATGGTTTTTTGGGACGTTAACTACGAAAATGGCATCGAAATTTAATAATGTTCTTGATTTTTTTTTCATCTCCTAAGCGAGCAAAATAGGATGTGACAAACCATATTCCACGCGAGCGAAGCCACGGGCACAGCTAGTTATCTATAATATTCTGTGAATATTTCAAGCGTCTACCTGTTGCCGTTATTGATATCGAGGCAAAAAAATACATTTGTTGTATGGGAGCCCCACTTAAATATTCAGTTAAAGATAAAAAATAAGGAAAATTAAAATATAAGTAATTATGATTTACGGCAATCAAACAGATATCACTATGTTGTTAATATTTTATTGTAAAAATTGATTAACTAAGTAAAATGCGTTACTTATTTGTTAAAAATATAAATAATCTTTATTTAAAAAAAAAAGTCATTGCGTTTTTAGATGTAGTTGGGGATTTTATTGTATAGTTTTGGCGCCCCATAGCAAAAATACTCCTTCCGTAAGAAGCTGTAAACCCAACTTATTTAAAACCAATTTATTTCTGCAAATAGGCCTTAATTAAGCTCTTTAAACGTACAATATTTTACCCTATGCCACTGCTTCGAGACAATGGGCGCTACGCTAGCCAACAATACTTTATTTCTACGACCGTAAACAAATTAACGAGGCAGTTAAAATTATTGTATGGTTTCAGCCCGAGGAAGTCCACTGCAAACATAGTCCCCCAGTGACTTCCAAATTGACCAGTTAAAAGCGACCTGCATCCAGCGGCTTCCTGCAACCTTAGTATTGTAAGGTAAACTAGGTAATTTTGATTGGGAAGTTTGTAAACACCAATGCTTTCACAGTTTGGGTACCAGGCGAGCATAGCAGAGCGGCGCAAATTGCTCAGGGCTCAGACGAGGTTCCGCTTAGCGATCTTGCCTGATATAAATCCACATTATGCGAGTAACAACGTTTTGGTTCACTGCCAGCAGACGCCGACGTATAAGCATAACTACCGCTTAATTCCACTTAAGCTAGCCTGTGTTTGTGCTACACAGTACCTACAGTAAGTTCACATATTGAGCACTTAAACTACTATGCACACATTGGCATTGCATCACGTATTATAAACAAATAAATAATTATTGGAAAACACCACTTTACATCACATGCATTATATTGCTCCTATCCTATGGTAAGCCAAAACATTTGTGTTTCTTCGGCCACATCTGTCGCAGAACCGATGAAAGGTGGAGTAAACGGATTCTCGAGTGGAGACCACGTCTTGGTAAACGTAGTGTAGGACGCCCTCCAGCTCGATGGACCGATGACCTTAGGACCTTAGGCTGGCAGTGGATGGATGAAAAAGGCGGGAGATCGTGCTTTTGGCGCTTTTTGGGAGAGGCTGACATGCATGATAACGATGAAACCATAGTAATATGCAGGTTCAGATACTATCAAGATCTGATACTTCGACGACTTCCGTAGCCGAGAGGTGAACTCGCCGGACTTGGCCTCGCCATCTCTGAAGTCCCGGGTTCGATTCTCGGCCGGGTCAATGTAGGAACCGGACTTTTTCATGTGGTCTGGGTGTTGTGGTACCTTCGTTTTTTCTGATTTCTATATCACAAGTGCTTTAGCTACTTACCTTAGAATCAGATCAATGTTTGTGATGTTGTCCAATATTTATACAAACATACATGTTTTAAAAAAAAAAAGTTTAATTAGAAAAGAACTAATAAATCATCAAAGAAATTCCTTATGATTCTTATTTGAATTTATTACTGCAAGTCAATAAAATTAAACATAATATTACGATTCATCCTTGAACTCTAATAGACCCAGAAAATAATGTTTCAGAATGGTTGCATTGTTTAAAACCGCTGACCGTGTAAATGTAATGTACAAACATTTGATTAGTACGTACCTACCTAGCTGCCCCATACAAGTTCCATGTAAATTTGTGACGGCATTGCAAATGCGCCGAATACAAACATCCAATTTGGCTGCGCTGGACCGATGCGAATTCATAATGTGGTACAACCAAAATTGGAAATGCAATTATTATTTGAAATAATGTGTTAGGTTGAGATGATTATACTTGTATACAAATATTATAAAGCTGAAGAGTTTGTTTGTTTGGTTAAACACGCTAATCTCAGGAACTAATGATTTGAATTTAAACAATGATTTTATCAATTTAAACAATTTATCGAGGAAAGTTATAGACTATACAGGGTGTTAGGTAAATGGTATAACAAGGTGAAACTAGCCTATGTTAACATATGCATATAAATGCTATGGTGTAGTCAGAAATTTGATATCAACATCTTTAAAAAAAATGTTTTTATACAAATCGGAATCTGAGAATTAGGTTTTGTATGAAATAAAAAAAAAAATGATGATATCAAATTTCTGACTTCACCATAGCATTTATATGCTTAAGTTAACATGGGCTAGTTTCGGCTTGATATTCCATAATCATAGTCATATATATTTATTGCATCATATTGGTACAAAGATCTTAAATTAATATGTAGTCCCGTAACATGGCCTAGCACCCTATATAACATCACGCTACGACCAATAGAAGCGGAGTATCAATAAAAAAAGTTGCAAAATCGAGAAAAAAAATCCTCAAAGATCTTCCGTCATACTATTAGGTATTCTGTGCTTCCGTTGCGTGCGCTGCGTAAACGGTTAAAGTTACACAAAAGTCATTTATGACGGAATTAGGTGTTCCCCTTTATAAGTTATTTAAATTATTACGATGCTGCATCTCTCTGTAAGTAAATAAGATACGACGGTTGCAGATCGTAGACGCTCGTTTACTTTGAGCTAAGTACCTAAGGACTGACAGATTTTGTGCGCTTTGCGTGATTACTTATAGCCTGAGGAAAAATAATTTAAATGAACTATTAGTTCTGCATCTTGATTCTTTAGTACATGTAGCTAATTACTTAAACAAACACAAAAGAATTAAGTACAATTAATTAACATCCCACATCTAAGCAGAATCTATTAAATGTAATCTAATGAGATCAGCGTCCAATTTACATTAAAAAGACTGGAAGTCTAATAAAATTAACAATTCTTCCGTGCGTCCGTCTGACACGGGTTTAGGGCGATTGAAATTCAAATCCGAAGACTTGAGAATATCTAATATAATTAAGACCCTGGTGTAATTGAGTAGATATCCACCCCACTGTTTTTAAGTCGACTCAGTGTAAAAATATATATACCTAAGGAGCAATAAAATTTAGTTTGCTGATTTTCACAAGTCGATAAACATTTCATATGGTAGGTATTGTCAAAGTGATGTAATCTGGGTTCTTAACAGGTAGATCAAGTCATGTGGATGTATAAGTCGGCTTTTATCTAGAAAAAAACAGTTCATGAAATTGCGAAGGAACCTCGTTTTTCTAAGCGGCGCGTCACACGGGCGAGGACGGGGCAATACAATACACTTTTTATTATTTAAGTACATGAATGAAAAAACATAGATATGCATAATGGAAGAAGGTACATATTACCGTCTAGTTTGCTCATTAAAAAAATATCGACGATCTCGAAAAACATCGTTTCTTCGTAATAGGTAGGTACCTACATACAACCTAGTACAATGGGATTACTGTCTACTAAACTATGTAGATTACATCTACGAATTTATTGTTATTATACATATAGGTCTGATGTTATGGGGAAGTAACCTTTAGCTTAACCGATTTTACCAATCACTATTCAGGATTTTGAATTTTTTCTGTGGATGCCCAACCTGTAACTACGAAATATTAAACATAAAACATAGCAAAATGCATAGTTTTCGATCAGACTCGTTGATAGACGAGGACGCAGGAATACCTACCTACCTACTTTAATGCGACCCTATCGTGTCACTTGTTCGTGATTTGTTTACAATTTTATGATCGCATACCTACATCACAGATTATGTTTAATTTATCCTCCTAAAATTGACATTTAAATTTAATAAACGTTAAATGTAATAAATAAATTGAAACTGGCTATAATAATTATTAAAAAATTGCTTATTCATTTTTATTGAACTGCATTTTTAATTTATTGTACATACATAGGTAGGTATTCGTCCGAAATTAATTTTTCGATTAAGCCGAGCCACAGAATAAATAATAGGACAAGTCGCGGAACCGAATACCGAAAAATAGCCATTTATTTACGTTGCATCTCTACAAGTTTTTAACTTACTGTCCATGTCACACTATTATAAACTTAATTAATCCCATAACTCGGTTGTTAGTAATAAATTGGCGCGTTTAATGGGACGTCAAGAAGGCTCTAGTCTCGACCCCATCAATCCGGGACAACACCATTAGCTTGACACTGAATCTCCTGGCAAAATGGCTTTGTCAACGTTTGTATTAGATTATAATATACTTACTCGTACTCTCGCCACGCAATCAACAATTGTGTGCTGTTTGTCTGTGTGTACCTACTGATGTGCTATTTTCATAGATTTAGAGCCTTTTCAATTATTTATTTATTTATTGCAATAATGTACATTATCAATACAATTGAATACAGTACAAAACCCTGTTAGGGTGCAGCAAATATAAATTTTATTACCTACTAGGTACCTACTTAACGAATTTTCATCACACTTGATCTCAGAGGTTGTGAACTAAAAAAAAAATGATTGATCACACCTTGTGTCCCTAATAGCCTACTTTAATTGTACCTATACTATCTATTCTATATGAACTTTAAGCAAAACTTAGGTATCTACTAGCAGTGGTAGGAGCATGAAAGTAGTAGGTCAAGTTTGGTAACCCTAAAACACTCCTAATGAATTGAATGACCTAATCTTAGGTAAATCTATCTTTTTTCCAGCCAACATTAATCTGTATTGAACTGAATTCTCAAAAAATGCCTCATGAAATTTGATACAGTTTACACTAGATTACCTACCTAGGACCCAGAAACGCAATAAATTGTAACAGTGTAAGTATTGCATTAATAAATATGAAATATATTGTATATGTCTAATAAAATTTTCTAAGTGCAAGTAAAGCGAGGGTCGAAGCTATATTCCCTCTATTAATACAAATGCCATTAGCGATCGTGTACGTATATCGTAAGTTAAAATATCGTATGTAAATGAGCGCAGACGGTAGCGTCGGTAGCCGCAAACATTCGTGAGTACCTACTAAGTAATGCCTCCCTCAGCCCTTGGGAGGACTTCATTATTACACCTCCGCGATGATCAGTACGTAATTAATTCGAATTTGAAACAGAGGGCCTCAGCACTTAGTTGTTTTTTATTTATTTATTTGTTGTCGCTAAATTCAACCAAAGCATTTTTGTGATGCAATTTTGTTAGGTCTCGATACGTTTGGGATTCCAGAGGTCCAATTCCCGTATTATAACTATGTTAGCAATCCAGTGTCAACCCGCTCCCAGTACCAAAGAAAGCTCATTGTGGTTTCTTCCATTTTCAGTCGCATTTAGAGTTGTAAATTGACGGTCATATGCTATAAGCGTCCATCATTTATGATAAATGCTTGGTCACATTGGACATTTATTGTAACAATGGTCACATATTTTTATTAGTACTTATAAATTAAAAAAAAGAAGATTTCCTATAAAGTAAGTCTTAAATGTTAAGTATTTATCAATAAAAACATACAATAAAACATGTAATTGGATCTGGATTGAACTTGCGCGTAACAGAAAACGATACGGACGCTTTTTAGCTTGTTCGTGCAGAAAGGTAAATTAATTTTAGAAATTTCATTTCGTTAAAGATCATCACTACTAAAGCCTGTCTTTCTTTTAATAATGCACTTTTTTTCATAGTTTGTCAATAGAATTGATTGTGACGTTGACAATAAATGTCCAAAATGTCCGGTCACATTGAGAAAATGTCCAATTTGCTCGGTCATATTGGTCAGACATTTATAACGTGACGGACACTTTACAACTCTAGTCGCATTACATACTAACTATAATTGCATTTTTGGGTTTACAAGAATACTGTTTTAAATAGTAACGTTACTGGAACCGGATCGACACTGGATTGCGAATAATGTTAAATTACGGGAATTGGGCCTCTGGTGGCGCTGCCTGGTGAGTGGTGCCACATTAAAACATTTTTTAAACAAACATCAATAGCCCACACAAACATAACTCGCACATTATAATGTAAAACTTGTGTGTTCGCATTTTCGCAATCACGCTACAATGGCTGACGACGTACTTATTTATTTACAAGGTAATTCAAATCACATTGGATTGTGAGTCAAGAATAAGCTTACTGGTAAAGTTGCGGGCCGCTTCCAACCGGCCAATCTGGAAGTCATTGGGGTAGGCTTAATATTCAGCAGTGGACGTCCTATAGCTGAAATAATGATGATGATGATTTATAAATAAAATACTTAATTAATTAGTTGTATTATTGTTTATTAGCTACTCATTACATTGCTTACTAGCTTTAAAAATTACATAACAATTACGTTGCGTAAATATATATTCGAATATAATTATTGGATTCATTCCACAATGAAATGGATTGGGTTCGAAAAAATACCATTAGCATGGTACAATATTTATCGGACTTTGGAGACATGGTCAAGAAAACTTTTAGGTAAGTAAGTATTTAAATAATCATTTATAAGCACAAAAATACATACAATAAAAAACAAAGTGAACAATAAAACATTATGTTTAACTTATCTACTGAGATTTTTCTGTTTTTGAGAAGATAATATTTTATACTTAGAAATGTTCATTCAATTAGACTCTAACGACCGAGCGATCTAGACGGCTTATCGGCTCATGCTCATGGAGGCGTATTTCGAAGCATTCAAATTTCAATTCGCATACGAAACCCCAGACTCGTTTACAATTTCCTAGAACATCGTATACGATTCTTGTCCTGCCTGATTCTTTTGTAGTCGCGCTGTCGCAGTGTTAATTATGGCAAGGCAAAATATCGATCGCCTGATTGCTTGTTTGCAAAATTATTTAACATTAAAATATGCCTCTGTCATTTGTAATTATTGATAAAATTCTATTTTTACAACGTTTTACAACTTGAAAACGTGAAGGAATTGTAAGGTTCAAACGTCAACAGCCAATGCACTTTATAATGCCCATATTAACGTAATTTTACAATATAGTAACGCAGCGAATACATATACCTAACAACAAAAAACAATGGAAGACTATTATTATTAATAGCAGTAAATCAGCAATAAAATTATTATGTAGCCTCCCCGTTTACAAAACAATTTACTAAAGTCAAAGATTATCGGCCAGTTTCCTAGATGCTAATTAAATCAGATTACCTAATCGGCTTGACACACATACAATTAACTGTTGTTATTAGTTAATGCACCACGACTTAACCAATCCTGTCAAAGAAGAATGGTAAGGTTTGTCCCATTTGACATATCGTATGATCTGAAATGGCAGCGACAATTCATACCATACTATGATCAAATTAATACATCAATAAATTGCAATTTATAGTCTCGAGTTACAAAAATAGAAAAGTCACATTGAATGTTGTTTTACTTAAATAATATACTTAACGCAATCCAATGCAACCAACGAAACTAATTACTTTACCGATCTTATCTGTCAAAATCGAAGGCAAAAGTTATTTTCTACTCTTCACGGGTCATGTACACCGTGTACACGTCTACAATTATGAACGCAGACTAATAAATAATTTTAACGACTCTATTCTAATGTCTACGACACGGAAAGTGTCCTCTGTGTCGGTTCAATTAATCTTCTGGGAAAATTCACCATCCTTCTTTGATCTGAAATCAGCGTACAAGAAACCGGCCGTTTAGAATATTAATTAGACATTTATCCAAAATATGCATAAAACACTTTACGAAACGACAACTCATGTTAGAGAATATTATCAGAATTAGTTATTTGTTACAACTAGAGAACTAAAAATTAGTTGTTTATAATTGAACAAAATACAATTTGAGAGGCTACATTTACATATATATATACATAGTTTTGTACTTTTCAATAGCGTTATGAGTATTATTAGGTCGAGGCCTAATACGCGTCATCCGTCAAACAAAATGAAAATACACACATTAAAACATGATATACTATGCATAACGTGTAAACATACCCATTTTTTGTTTTGATATTACGTATTTAATATCGTGTGTCTTAAGTTTTATATATTTTTCAGTTGAAACAAATTTATAAACGAAAAACACAAAGTATAAACTAAAAATTTTCATTCCATTTTCCGTGTAAACAATGCCAATTAGTTCCGTCAGATGGTACAAAATCACTACTATTTACAAACACTAATAAACTACGGATGAAAGTAGCTTCCAAACTAAAGAGCATAATTTGTTTATTAATGAACGGTAGAAATATTTTGTTCTAATTTGTTATGTAATAAATTCTGGAAGCACACGCAATAATAAACTGTATAACTTATTATATAGTATTACAATTATCTCTCCCTAGCATGAGCACAAAAACACGATATGATATGATATGATATAATGACACAAACTGTAAAAATATGATAGATATAGCCGCCATGTTGAATCACCGTGCCGGTGACGTCAAATATTATGATCGCTGTTTCGATAAAAAAACAGAATTGCGGCTACATCTACCATATTTTCAAAGTTGGTGTCGATATAACGCTATATCATATCATATCGTATCGCGTTTTAGTGGTCACGCTAGGGGGGCTGATTTTAACATTACTATGCTAGCTAAATATGTGTTTATTATGGCACTCATGACAATGAAAATATATGATTAAATGAAAACAAACTTTATTTTAATTGATGTAAATATGTATTTGTTGATTTTATAAAACAAAGTTTTAAAACACTTTCATATATAACAACTTAAAGCCAATCTTCTATCAGATAAAAAGGTTTAACTTGTATAGCGGACAACAATAGAAGAACTTGAGTACTATGAAATAATGTGTAGTAATGAAGCTGATTTTGGATCAATGATGTCCTTTTCGGAAAACATATTTTTCAAGAAGGAAGAACTGAATCTAGCACAGTTGTGGGTATATAAAATCGATGGGTATTTTTTGGTATTAAAAATAATCTTTTTTTAACGTTTTACGATTTTCTTAACAATTTATTGTGTATATTTACAGCGTCGCAGTAGAACACCTATATAAAATATCTAATTATGGTTTATAATCCAACATACAAAGACAATCTGTTCATATTTTGCAGAAGGCACTTATATCGTAATCACGTCGATAGCACCAAATATAACTGTGCAAGGCGAATTTTAAAGCCATTGTTTTTTTAAAGCCATTAACACTAGCCAACCTTATCAATAAACTGTGTTTTACAAGTTCTTATATTATTAGTTGACTTTCTTTTTCTGTTTTTAATGTTCAAATACAACAAGTTTCCCCGTAGGGCAGCATTGAAATCTCAAAAGAAATTACTAAATTTTTCCATACATATCGTTAAATAACTGCTGATAGGCCGTTTAGTGTGTTTGGTAATTTTGTGTATTTTTTTGGGATTTCCATGTTGGTCATTTGGAGAAAGTTGTTATTTGAGCAGTAGAATTCTAAATCCTAAAAGGAAGTAAACTTATAAAATTTGACCTTCTTTGTTTATATAATTCCATAAAAATACAATATGTTTCGAAACATTAGTAAGGTGTTTGTAGGTATTATGCTTTAGCCAACAAATATTTACATAGACTAGTCTAAATATTCACAAATTATTGACAATTACAAAATCATATTTACACGTAAAGGTTTTAAACGGAACTGACGTGTTTTAGACCCTAAACTTAATATATGAGCAACCTACGTAGTGTCTACTAATGTGCTGCAAGAATATTCTCAATAGGCACATTCTCATAATGAGCTGCTGTGATCGCGAGAATATTCTCGATCGAAATGTCCCTGAGATGATAAGCTGTTTACGAGAATATTTTAAATTATAGCTAGTTGTGTTTGTGCGCGATTCTCATGTCCAACAGGCATTGGCTGAGACGATATACACCAGGTATTTTCAAGGTATTAGTAAGTAGTAAAGTACTTTACTTGTACACTGCAACACCTGCCTCTTCTGACACCTAGCGCACCTCGTTCCAGACATCGACTGTCACCCCACAAGTATTTCTTGTGATCAGTGATTAGGGTGACTATGTTTACCTAAACTTTGTAATGAGACAACAAAAAGTCGTTAAAACCACCAAATTTTCGGGTTATCCCAAAAATACCAATTTTATTTATTTATTCATTTCAACATTCTTTAGGGATCCATAAACTATTGTATCGAATCTTAGTAAAAGCGATACATTTTTTTTCTAGAACAAAAGTAACTATAGGTAAAAGGTTTTTAACATTTTAGTACAGTTTGAAGCAACACGCATCGAAACAGCTGTCGCGCGCTGCAAACCACAAGCGCGTATTTTTCTGTCGCGCCTAGTCTGCCATTCAAAAACATCGCTATTTGCTTGTCTTATATAAGGAGATAGGTTGAAGAAAAAAAACATAATTTCTGATTATAAGTAGACATGGGAATTCTTCGTACTTTTCGGGTAATCCGGAGATTTGGTGGTTGTAACAACTTTATGTCCTTTCTTTCCACAAAGTTTAGGTAAATATAATTACACAATTCCGATCACTGCTCATGCTACTTGAATACGCATTTAATTGTGAGAATATTCTCAACGAGCACATCAATAAAAGCGTCTCACCACCGTTTAACGGCCGAAGACCATTCAGGTTGTCATATTTAATTGAATAAGAGTCAGTCCGTAAAACCTTTGTTCATTTAGGATGATACACTCTCAAGGCTCAAGCGTATTATTATAGCAACGTAGAAAGCAAAAACATCAAACACAGTTTTAATATAGCACCTAAATTGTGATTAGTTTCTAAACAACCTGAAATCACTACCGTTACAAGCGTATTTGTCAAATTTGTGTTAAAAATTATTTTATGCAAATACGTTACTAGTATTACTAAACAAGACATTATTGCTTTCATTGCTTTTATAACTCCAGTGTTAGTCATTTTTATTTTAGTTAAAACTAATTCCATTATAAGCCAAGAATTAGTTTACACAACACATTGGTTACACGATTTATATATATATGTGGGCGCTAAGCGCTAAAAATATGGCTATACGAGCAGCATCCATGACTTTCATACTTGGTACCTTGGTTGATACAACATACGACTTTCGTCTAGCCATCGAGCACATTCCCTTATATACATACACGGCATATACGCGGCTAAACACGTTTAATTTAAGTGGGTTTTGGTACCGAAAGATTTACGTGTTCTTGCTCAAATACAACAACTTTTTGTATACACATTTGTGGACAACAAAAATCTCACAAAACACTTCCCTATATTGTTGGCCACCGTCTGGTGTAGTAGCTCCGGACTGTAAAGCCAGCGGTTGCAGGTTCGAATCCCGCAAGGTGCAAATGCTTGTGTTATAAGCACGAGCATCTGTACCTTAGTCTTAAAAGTATTTAAGTATATTTATCCATTATCTAGTCGCCATAGTACGAGCTTTGCTTAGTTTGGGGCTAGAAAATTGGTGTAACTGTGAAAACAATTTATTAATCGTAGATAACCGCTGATGGCTAATGTTGTATGGGGAAGTGTTTTTATTTCGCGATTTTCTATTTTGTTCTCATACAAACAGGTGTTGTATTTGAGGAGAAATTAAGATTTTTTCGGCACCATAACTTTTAGAAACGTCATTTATTTTGTTTGACAACAATTCCGCAATAATTTTTTCAATGACGTATTAATAAGGGAGAAAGTTGTGGTTTCGGAGATAGATGGTCCATATCGCTGCTCTATCGGGTATGTGCTCGATGTGGTTAGCGCACTGGACTGTGTACTGACTCATGTATTTAAGTATGTCTATACGTTATCTGTCATCCAGTCAACACACTACAAAACGCCAAATGTTGTCAATTGATATGAGACTCAAATTACTGGACTTTAGGTTGAAAATCAATTGGGATAATTTGACATTTTGTCAATGAGCCGTTTTCTGTAGAAGCTCTGCTAAGTTTGGAGCTGGATAGTTGGCGTGATTGTTTGAAGAATTTGTAATACTTGAGTTTTGTGTCAAAGTTTAACCAAGTGCAAAACCAATGAGTTTTCAAAAAGCTGTCATAGAACAGTAGCTCCTCAATCAGTAGCTATAAGGGCAGTCTCACACATCAGGTTTCGGGCGTTTTAAGTGTCATACTTCATAGTTTACACACGCGGGATTACAGGGCTTTTTTTATTCTACGTGATAACAGTTTCGTCCCGCGCGCGTAAATCACGCATCGTAATAAACACTAGGTTAAGTGTATTAATCCGCAAGACAAAAAAGACAGTAAAACGCCCATAATCAGAATCTAATCAACAGTTCCTATTGTAAAAGGTAGGTATAGTAAGATAGTACATTATTTATTTTGTATTTGGGACATGCTAATTGTTGGTAGGTATGGTTTAAACGATGACAGCCGTTTTAGATTATGGGCTGACTGTATGCAATTTTACACTGTGATGATACTCCCGCGGATCGGATCGAAAGTAAGGTCTACGTTTTGTAGTAACAGTTGACAATCGGCACTGTCAATCCGGCTAAAGAATTGATGTGTAAGACAGCCACAACTCGCAAAAAAACTATGGTAAGAATGTTTATCAAATTCTAACACTGGTGTATTCGCGGCCTTATTGCAGAGTGCACCACCCGCGCAATAGTCAAGGGTTGTCCACTCCGTTCTCTGGTAGTAGCTCTGTGATATCATCTTCTCCGTTTACCTGATCTCTTATCACTATGGTAGGGTTGTTGGAACACGAGGAGTTGTTCGATGTGGTCCTGCGGGTAGTTTTGCACCGGTTACATTCCACGACGACCATGGAGTTGGTGTCCATGTCGGTTTCTGTGCTGCTGGCGCGGCGGAGGTGATTCGTGGTGGAGTGGAGGCGATGGTCGAGAATGGCTCGCCATAGTCGGAGTTCTACACCGCCTCTGTGTAAACAGTTTTATGTTTAGGGTTGGTTAACTAATGACGCGCTTTGAATACCTTAACCATAACATTGAAGATTGATGATTTTTACTATCGCTAATGTCTCTCGATTTAAGCTGTTTTATCGATCGAGCAATAAAATTTGTCAGTTACTTTTAACGATTGACCTAATTTATATTAATGCGTAAGTCACAATTTAATAAAAAAATATTCATTGAATGACAAAAACGACCCACAATGGCGTTCGACAAACATTAGTTTACAATATTTGCCAACCAAAGAGGAATGACCTTTAAAGTTTTATTTAAAAAGTTATATGGCTTACTTGAGATTAAGCCCAGCTATGTCCTCCCTTTGTGCATGTTGCAAGAGGTCGTTCAGTGTGTACTCATTCGCGGCGAGTGCCCGCACCGCCGAGTCGGGAACGCCTTTCGGTAGCGCCCATTCGCGGATTAAGTTGTACTGCTCTTCGTCTATTTCTTGGGGACTTGCACTCCTACAAATATTAAATATAAATATTTAGACTGTATACAGGCTGTAACAGAAAGGTGCGTGAACTTTAAAAGGGGATGTTTACTATTCAAATACAAAAACTTTTTAATGGGACCAATATTGAAATCTCAGTAAAACTTCACACCCCCTTACCAACTTACTAAGCCGCCGTTTTTATAAAGTCCGTTTTAAAAAACGTTTTTTTTTTTCATAGAAGAAATAGTTGTACGGTCAACGGCAGTTCAATCTAATTAAAAAGTTAAGGTCATTGAACCGATTTTCAACTTTAAGTCCGACACGTAGAGATCAATATCAATTGAGAAAATTCGACGTTTTGTGGTGGGATGACGAGCTGTTGTCTCTACCTTTCTGTTACACCCAGTATATGTATAAGTTCACAGTGGGACTTGTTCCGAAATGTTTACTAAGTGTTAAACTAAGTGCCTATTGTCTTCTCTGCCTTTCTCTGTCTTTTCTCTGTCTTTCTCTTGCTTCTCTTTTGTAATTAAAATAAGAGTATATATTTTTTAAATATAGCAATAATATGCAATACAATAATATTTTAGAAATACAAAAAGAATGCATTATGTATTTTTATCTAAAGCAGATACAGATACAATAGAATAGATTAAAAAATAAGTTGACAGACAAAATAGATTATGGCTCAGTAATTGGGAAGAACCCACAAACTGTTATTCTGCTATTACATGCACAGTATTCCCAAAGATTTTGTATGGGAATACATTTATGGCATCACTTGTATTTTTAGCTTGAAACGAAGTCAATTAATAACAAAATATTTATTTATTTCAAAGCATTTAAAATTTAGGAAATCATAAAAAATAGTAATTTCATTCAATTGTGGTGTACATTAAATGTAAGATTAAAATATACTGACTCATAAATTAAATTATAAATAAATATTTCCAATTCACTAAATTTAGTTTTTAATATTCTAATCAATACACATAACACTAAAGAGCCTTAGCACACTGCTTAGAAACAGTTTAGTATCAGCGACTGATAATTAAAACTGCCATTAGAACCTAATCGATCAAAAAATCGCGAAACAGTCGCCAAGTTACAACATCGATGCAGTTGCAAAATCGGTGAGATCGCGGATGCTGAAACACGCAGTGTGCTCACTATATTTGTTAGTATGTTTTAAAGTCACCACCTTAATTATGTTAGAGTATCTTACCTTGGCCTCCTGTCAACTAGTTCCCGTATGACCTGTGTTTGCAATCTCTGTTCCTCAAATATTTGTCGAAGCAACGCCTGGTACTGTTGATAGCTTTCTACCAGTTCCTGGTGTAATCTGTAACAACGTAGAAGTAATAAAGTTGATAATCAAATTGACGAACCGATTAGTGAGTAGCGCGGTGATTCATGCAAATGGTCCCGTTCGATTCCCGTTTTAAGTCGAAGTGCTGGATGACGCCCCTAACAAAAATTCTTTGTCTTTTACTTCGTGACACAGGTATATCGATTAAATACTACAAGACCACGACAATAGGGATAACGACTGGGTAAAGAAAATAAAAGCCCGTCAGATAGTTTATTAATAAATAATGGACACTTATTTTTTCTTATGTCAATCAAACAAAACATGACAAAGATAAAGCGCGTCAAAAAGTAAAGGTGTCGAGGAGGGAGGCTGGTGACGTCAATTCAAGTAAAAATTGTAACAAGACGTGACGAGACCACCAAGACATTTTAAATCAAGACATCTCTGTAATATTTGGATTATTTGAAAAAATACGTGTTCAATACTTTTTGATAATCTACCTGATAGACGAAGAAAAAAAATAGTCGTACTCTATGGTGTGTGTGTCCAAACTAAGCAACTACTAACCATGGCGACTAGATGGATACTTAAATACGTTTATGAACATCTATGACAGTACAAATATGCTCCTTCTCTTCACACGCAGGATTCAATCCAATGGAGTGTAGGCGCAGGTGGTATGTGTTACTGGGCGGGAATGGTAAGCAAAATATCCATAACTCCTGAAAATTCGTGATAATATGTCGTCTACCCCGCCAAACGATGCTCTTACATCTTATATTAAATGGAGTCCACATACTTGTGATTCTCCTGCCTGAGCTGATGTAGTTGGTGGTCCCTAGTAGAGTTGGCGGTGGAGACCGCAGACGGCGTGGCCACGTCGGCCGCCACGCTGCCGCTGTTCGCGCCGCGCCGAGATTCCTGACCCGCCAGGTTTGCGCCTAATTCTGGAAATATGCATTTAAAATGTAGATGTTGAAGATGTTGACTATGCGGTAATCCGCCTGTAACACTCCCGGGGTCTAGTCCCAGTTTGGGTCAATTCAGAAAACTGAGTGCTAGGAGATGCCCCCTGGCAAGATACATTGTACTTCTTAAACGTCCTCTACCTGAACTTTGTCTGGAAGAGATCACTTCTAGCGATAATACCGCCTAAATTGTACTATTCTAAATGTATTTTTTTCCTCTGTACTGTTTGTTTTGTGTGGTGTGCAATAACGTGTATCTATCTATTGTATGGTATCTTAAGGATGTTCATTCCTTACTTCGAGACCATGACATTAGGGATGTCGACTGCGTAAAGAAAATGAAATTATATTTAGTCCGTCAGTTAGATTATCAAAAAAAAAATCCTTTGTAAATCAACCAAAAAATGACAAAGATAAAGCGAGTCAAAGTTCAGGAATGGGGGCTCGTGACATAAAATTTAAGTAAAAAGTGAAAAATGACAAAGATAAAGCGCGTCAAATAGGGGCTCGTGACACTAATAAGTAAAAGTTGTACCAAGACGTGCAGTGCCGTCATTTCAAATTTTTATTATGTGAAAAGAAAAAAATACGTGTCCAATACTTTTTGATAATCTACCCGATAGACGAAGAAAATAAAGTTAGTCGTCATCCCTATTGTTGTGTTGTCTGGCGCATATTAAAGTATATTTTATTTATTTATACTATTTCTATGTGGTGCATTTCTCTTGTGTCAATGAGCCTGATTTATTTGCCGCCACTGTTCACATTTGATTTAAGTTTCCGATATCTCTTTTTCTCTCTAATGAATTACGGGACAGAAAATAAAATTTAAAATTGTATGTTGTGTAATTCGACCTTGCATGCCAAGATTGTTATGATTTGTTAATTGTATTTTTAAATTGTTTATGGATGCTTTGTTTGAGTTTTTTTTGTTTGATATCTCCTCGATTTTACAGTACTATGTCCCTTTTCTTGCTTAAAGTGATGACGAGACAGGATAACTTAAAGTAATGACGTTTTTAATTTGTGTGATAGGGCTAAAAAGTAATAATATTTTGCATTAAAAACATCTAACCTGGCGATAATACAGTGATGGCTGCTTGCACAGCATTCCTTACTAAATTGTCCAACGCAAACATCCAATGGGGCTTTATACTGTGCATTCTTAACACCGCGTTCACTGCCTCTTGGAACATATAGATGGCAGCATGCAACTCGTTTATAGCCCTTGAGTCAAAGTCTAGCTCTTCCTTCAAGGTTGTGATGGCTTGCTCTATGACACTTCTGTTCTGGTCCATTATGTAGTCTTTGAGAGCTAGGCGGAGAGTTTCTAGGTGATGCTGTCAAAGATTATTCAACACTCAGAACTCTTTTATTTAAAAAAATACAAATGTATTAGCAAATAAATATACACTATTTTGACAATGCATTGGATTAATTTAAAAACATGTTACAATGGAATTATCATTTTATTAATACATGACATACACATGTGCAACACATCCTTAGCGGCTAAATGCAAGTAGTATTTTTATATACCTACCATTGTAAGAAGAGTGTTACCAAAGTCTTGCTGCACACTCAACATCCATTTGGAGCAGATTTTTTCACTGTCCTGCTCTAACACTCGGGAAAGAGTAAGACGGCGCTGCGAGTCTTTTTTCAATAGGTAAAATCCGTCGTGTTCTACGTCTATCGATGACCGAGGAACACTTGTCATGTCAACCTACAAAAAAGTCAAATTTAAGAAAAATGTACCTATCACTTATTTAACGAATAATAATAATAGTTTAAAAACTATAAAACACACTTATACGAACTAACACGTGCTGGACATTCACAACGTGGCGCGCGCGATTTGTATTTTATACAAATTTATAGAAGCGACGGGGCGCGAGATATAAAAGGCACAATAGACTAATGGTTCCGACGAATTCGTCTGCGTCATAACACGGTTCTGACTTTAGCGGTTTAGCCTGTTGTCTGTCAGTCAGTCTTCTGAATTGCTGATCTGTTACCGCTGTTAGTAAGTAGTCGTCGTAAGATTTACTTTAGTGCCCAATGTTAGGTTGCTTATCATTTGCGCGCTTTTGCACTTTACTTTGTATGTATTGCAACCTTCCACAAACTCTAAGCCTAACTCCTTGAAAGCCATGGGGGCCTCGGTCACAGGCCTAGAGATGTATTAAAGCTTTAGAATTCCGATTTGCATACGAAATCTCAACAGTAATATATATATAAGGTCACATTTTAGTAAGTGCAAATATTTTAACAGAGCATCTAATTATATTAAACATATATGGCCCTAGCATTTATTTTTAAATATTCAGGCTGGTTTTTTTTTTAAAACTTTTCCTAACAAAATAATTATATATTTTGAAGAGCACCCTGAGTACGAAAATAACCTGTAACCTAACTTTTCTTTAACTAACCTTACTTTTCAGCTTCCACTCATCACCTCTCTCTTTTATTTCACTTTATCCGCACTCTTCCTCATTCATAAGTTGTGTCTTCATTCATTCATTCATAAGTTGTGTCAAATGTGGCGGCCGCGCATCGCGCAAATCAGTGGCTCAGCGCTACACATAAGGATAACTCCACACTACAAGCTACGTTACCTTACCCAAAGCTATCACACCACACAAGAAGTGACACTGAGCTACATAATATTATTACTCCACCTGTGTAAAACAAAATCTACCTATGCGCTAATTTTGGATATTTTTTAATCATTAATTAGAGAGAAATTTCCAACGAATCGGAGCGAATCTATTAAAAGCTTGTAATTAACAATTAAAATTAATTTACAATGTTTCTACAGACCAATGGAATCAGACAGACATGCATGTAATGCAGTGAGCAAAACAAAAATATCCAACACGGGTAAGGCAATAAATACTGCTTCGCTTCGTTTCAGTGGAAATGCACCCTACCTAATATTGGATGTGAATAGTAGGTAGTTGTGAATAAGTAAAACTCATCGATAATGTAACTTTGTTTTATTTGAACACTTCGACTGTTCGCAACGAATTACGACTTTCTAGCACACTTTTTAGGCTTTGCACAACAAACAAAATGTAAACATAGCCGAGTCTAAACTAATCGATATTACGCATTTATTTAGACATTTTTACAGATTCTTATTTTCACCTATCAAATTAAGTGTTGGACGTGACGACCGCGCCTTTTTTCTCGCAGTACGCACTGTCACCACGATCGAGGAATGCCTATGCACTGCACTGAGCCCATATTGTTCACTAGACATCACGTCAAATGCACTTGCGACTCGCGCACGTGTACGACTTGTATGGCTGTCGTTCTTAAACACAAGGTCTTTAGCCCTACGCCACACATGAAAATCCATCGGCGTCAGGTCAGGTGAACGTGGCGGCCAGCGAATAATGCTACCGCGCCCAAGTCTCCCGAACTCGACTCAGGAGAATAGGAAAGGGATGGTAACCACGCTGCGCAGAAGCCGCCACACATAGTGGCTTACACCAAAAATACGTGGAGCGTCTGCGGTGCTTGCCACTGGATTCCGGTGAAAGAAATCCAGCACGTTATCTTCCTGGTGTCGTGTCCTTGGCGGGCCTGCCCAAGTCAAAACGTGCGAATGATAACGACGCGTCCAAATCTCACGGCGTACAGTTCTTGTGATCGCAACATAATTTCACCTGCGTCATGATAGCAGCAGATAGCCATTTTATGATACAGCATTTTGGATGCGCATACGAGTACCTACAACGCGTTCACGCGTACAGCAAGACGAAATGTTTTTAGCGAACTGATGAACCGCTCCCGCCGCGCCGGCCTCCGAGTCGGCGGGGCGAGGCGGGGGCTGGCAACGTGCGAGCTTCGCGCCGCGCGCCGCGGCTTGTTTGTCGAGTCCATTGATAACTACCGAAAGTTCGGAAGCGAGAATTCTTTGCCATACATGGGATGTATTTTACTTTTTTGACAAAATCTATTTTGGTGTTTTCCTTGAAAACTAGCGTATAAAAAATTATATTTTTTGCATAAAAATCATTTATTAAATTTATTGAACTTATCCTGTAAATATTTGCACTTACTAAAATATAACCTTATATACAATTTCCTAGAAATGAGTATACGATTATTGCGATTTCTTCAAAAATACGCTTCCTGGTCTATTGACATTTTTCATTGGTTTTAGACAGTATGACAAGTGAATAGGGTTCAACAATATTGCCACTATTTGGGTAAGGGTTAAAGAGTCAAGTTACTTTTGGTAAGGCTACCCCGAAGAACCCGCAGCCTGTTTAAAGATTTACAGATTAGCTGCGGCAGTTTCAGTATTTTTTAAATAAAGCTTAATGTTGCCAGTTTCATCTTACCTCAGGCGATAGCAGACCACCCGAAGAACTCCGCCTGTTGAGTATAGTGTCGCTACTATCCATTTCATCAGTAGACGGAGTATTTGGCATAGTGCTGTGAGAATACAGAAAAAGAAGAAGATTGCATTGTAATCTTACATGTGTTCTTTATATTTTATTAATAGAATAAACATGCTTTGTTTTCTAGTGTTGCCATTATTGTAAAGTAACTCTGTATCTTATCTATACAGACTTGTATCTTAAAGTTTAAACATAAAAAAACAAACAAAGCATGCTTCTTAACTATATCAGATACCAGATATTTAAAATGTATTTATTTATCAGATACTTGTGCTGTGATCGTTGAAAGTAGCAAGTATAGCGTTAGTGATAAAAATTGAGCGTTTACACGAAAACTTTAATAAAAATTTGGATTTCAAATGTGTGTGGTGGTGATGTGATAAAGCGTTTTATTGTGGTGCATTTAATATCGTGATATATAATGATTTCATAGAATGCAATATTTTATGATTTTGACATACACCTTAACATTACATTTAAATGAAATGGAAACCATTACCGATATATTAAAATGGCATGGCACTAATATTAATTAATGAATTTTTATATGCAAATATTTATCCTTTTATTAGTATTAGAAAACATATTTATTACACAGTTAATACTTCAAATACTTCTTTATTACAACACAGTTAATACTTTAAAAATATAACCATATTTTATGCACCTCACGACATTTAATTCGTGGATACGAAATTCGAGATTAGTTTGACAAATATCATTAGCAACTATAGTTAGAAGCGGCTTTCTCTTTCATACAATCCATATTAGAGAAGAGAACCACTAGTAATACAAGACTGCACTTATAATAAACCCAAAACGACAGTCCCATCAGTTCTAGTTTGAGCGCGGATAGCCGTTATTTGCAAAATATAGTGTTCTATGAAGTTTTTGTGCTTTTAAAATTGAAAGTTACCTGCTAGTTGACAAGTCCGGTGGGTATATCAGTATCGGTGAGAGCATCGACGAAGCCGTCCGGGTGATGGTCGGGTTAGACCGGATCGTTTTCACCCTTTTTGCGGGAAAACAAACACAGGCTTAGGTGCAAAGCAAACGACATTTGTTAAGACAAGTGTTAACAAGGGTGACTACAGTGGGTGATGTTGAGAAAAAAATACAGAGATACGTTGATCATTTTTTAAAGTTTTGTTGCTATAGAAGCTAACTGTTAAAAGATGATTTATTTTCACATGATCACTTCATTTCATACTATTTTCTTCTATCTTCGTCTTTGCGGTGTTTTCAACAAAATTACTTAAATTAATGATATTCTGTTCTGACAGCATTTTGTCTAGCTATAGAAACAAATATCATATTATGAAACTATCTAAAAAACGATTTGTATGAATTAAAGTGAAAATATGGTTTGTGATTTCTTTACTTCAATTTTCAAAATCATTTACGCGTGATGACAACCCTATCGATAGATAACTATTTAACGATGTATAATACTTTAAATATAGACATGATGCCTCATAACAATGATGCATAGACATTGGGGGAGAAGATAGAATGGTTGAATGTATGTAAATGTAAATGCCAATCAATTTCATGTAAAACTCAATCCAGCGGTCGTTATGTAGCAACATTTACCCATACACAAGCTCCTGTCACCAAACTGATATAGTATAATGGATAACATCGTGGAACGTTAAGGATGCAGCCGCTATGCTACTATATTTCGTCTGTCCGTCCATTCAATGTCCTAAAATGATACTGCCTCGACTTTATTACTACAGCTTACAGCCATAAAATTTACTCTTGCAAGCGACCGACAATATAGCAAATATTGTAGGTAGTATCTATTAAACAGAATGGACGATGCAAACGCCCAGGCTTTATATGAGCGAGAATCTTGCGCAGTTGTTTATATAACAAATCAAATTCAGAAAGTCGATCTGTAAATCTTTGTAAAACATCATCAAATTGTATTTGAGCTGCATAAAAACTTAATTAAAGTTACGTTTAAGCCATGCAGGTTTGAGTATTACATTATTATAATCCACGTCACGACTTTTTTATTATTATTAGTTTACGTATAACTACAACAGCCACCTATCCAGGATTCAACCTGTAAGTTTGCATTACGTTTCAATAACTTTAGCGAAGTATTAAAATACAAACGGATTTCAAGTAAATATTAAAGTCTAAGCTAAAATAACATAATAAACTCTCAAACACGGGGCATTCCTGCACGCAACTTTAACTCTAAAATCATGCAATAACTAAGCATTCCATAACAACTAAGTTGGCTGGTGAAGGGTTTAAAAAACCTTGTAAAAATATGACTTCGTGTATTGCCTTGAAAGTACGTAATCAGCCTATTAATAAAATACAAAAACTTAGACGTCTCGCGAATCGCATTGGCGCGGTGAATCGTCTTGAAAGCGAATACTCCGGGTTCGTCTCCCAGTCGGATTAATTCAGAAACTGATCTAACTTTTCTTACAATGAATCCTTACTTTAAGACCATGTCAATTAATATTGCCTAGCGCATATTTTTGTTTACTGTCTTTCGTTTTGCTAGCAAAATAAATAGTGTTCATTGTGGAGGGAAATAGAGGTTTACTTAATTAATAATGTTAAATGACGTCCACTACTCGTTTTTTTTAAATGATCACTTAGTTATATCATATAACTTATAAGCTACTATTGCCAAGTAAAATCGTATTGCTGGTATCAGAAGCTGGATATCATACTTTCAAGGAGTTACAACCTTTAAATGTACTGACAAAACAATCATGCTTTTAAGAGTTAAAACACATCAACTGACTTTAACTCCTCGAAATACGTTGAATAGACTGTCTTCGTAAAGATTTATAAAGAAGAGTATTACTTACTCAATTTCAGGGGAGCTAGGCAAGTTTCCAGGTAACGAGGGCTCTGATATCTTCTTCTGTGCGAGTTGGGGGCGCGCTTTATCTGCGGGCACGGATATGCTGCGGCTGTAGTCCATGCTACTGCTAAGCCGGCTTGGTTGCTTCTTCTTTCTGTAAGACGATCAGAGATAAAACTGTGTGTCTTTAAAATACACCAAGTATATCCATTAAAGAGAAGTAATATGGACCATCAATCTATAAAACTAAGGTATGAGTATGTAAGGCCATGCATCTTCGAAGGTCAATTATATAAAAAAATCGTAGCTATTGCAATGTAGGATTTATCGACACCAGCTGTTAAAATATTATAGATATAGCCGCCTATGTTGAATTGCTGTGCCAGTGACGTCACATGTTATCATCGCTGTTTTGATAAAAATTCAACACGGCGGCTATACCAATCATATTTTTACAGTTGGTGTCGATATATCGCTATATCATATCGCGTTTTGGTGGTCATGCTAGTCAGTCAGGGAGGCAGTGGTGTCAGTTTTTATCATTTCGATAAATATTTTTTTCAATTTTTCTCAAATAAAAAAAAATGAGATGATTAATATGACTCAAATGGTATACTTACTCGCCCAAAAATGGATCTTCAAGCAATTCTGCGGCAGTGGCTCGTTTTTCCGGCTCAGGTATGAAACAGCGTAGAATGAAGTTCTTCGCTTTTTGTGATAGCTCGTTGGGAATCTCTGGGTGCGTCTTGTAGTAGCCAACCTTTAAAAAGTTTGGCACAGATGACCTAACTATAACAGATATCCCAATCTTCGAAACATTCAAACAAAAAACAAACTTGCCGCGCTAGGATAAAGTTCAATCTAGCTCGCATTACCATGCGTAAAAGTATACTAATCTACACGAAAGAAAATGTACCGAATTGCTATGCCCAAAAGTTTTTTTGACTTTGACAATCTTTGTAACAATGGGATTAACAATGGTATTATTTCCATTGTTATGCTTGTTAGAGTGGTAAGTTCGCGTGTAGCAGCCACTGAAGCTGGCCCGTCAAGGGCAGTCAGATGTACATTATACCTAAAGTGCGGGATGCGCCAGGGCTGACAGCAGCCAAGTTCACTTGTCCCGAACATTGACGACCATTAGCACAGTGGCGAAGTGATTCACCTTAAACATATAGGGGTCACGGGTACGATTCCCGGTTCAGGATATAGAAAAAAATCTCCATTAGCTCGTGTCAAGTACAAGAATGTTAATTCCATATTTCGAGATTAATTAGTGTGTTGTCTGGCATATAGTTAACATACCACAGTCATAATGTAATTAAGGGTTCGCCTCATCTGTGTCCCTCTTCTCTTGACGTCTTCCGTCTTTGTTAGAAAACTGTATGGAAATTACACTATGTCATAAGTCAAAAATAATAGTTACCTTAAACAAAGCTGCCTGCGGTGATCCTAATTCGATGAACGGTGGATTACCCGTTGCCATTTCCACTACAGTGCATCCCAAAGACCAAATGTCTGCCTATGACAAATAAAACAAAGTTCTAATCAAAGCAGGTAAATATGAACACTTAAGTATAGAAAGAGATAAAACATGTTATGTAATCTGATTCGTTAAATAAATACATATTAACGCGGTAACCTGGTACAAAAAAAAACACGAGGAAACTTGCACAGTTGCACACTGGTTGATTGTTGACTAGTGTGTGAAATGGGGCAGGCAAAAGCAAAAAACTTATAATGCACTTAAAAAATTCGACTGCCGCAGATGGTAATCAAATCAAAGAAAATCATTCGATGTTTTTATATGTAATATTATATACAACTCCAACCAAAAAAATCCAAGACAGTCGTTGTCTTTTAATTTACATAATAATCACGATCCTCAGCCAAGGCATAAATCACAAATGAATCCAGAACAGATCACAAATGAATTCGCCATAAATCACAAATGAATCCAGAAAAAAACACAAATGGATCCGGCATAAATCACAAATGAGTCCAGAAAAAAAACACAAATGAATCAGGCATAAACCACAAATGAATCCAGCATGAATCACAAATACTCACAGGCGCTCCGTATCCTCTCTGTCCCTTGTCTATGACTTCAGGTGCCATATACTGTAAAGTCCCAGCGAAAGTCTCAGTTGAAGGACAGAGTCCGGCCAACCGCTTTGATGTACCGAAGTCGGAGATCTTGACAACCCCGCTGTATGTATTCACCAGAACGTTGTCGCCTTTGATGTCGCGGTGAACGATCTTCTGGTCGTGGAGGTATTTTAGACCTGACAATAAATAAATATGATATAGTCTTGTCTATCTATTTATATCTATAATTTAAAAACCAATTGCCGTTCGTTAAGCTCGCAGAAAGTCGAGAATATCTCGACCGATTTAGCTGATTTCTTTTTCGTTGTGTTCGTAATTTTCAGAGCAAGGTTCAAATTCGAAAATCCGGAAAAAAATAAAATAGAGAAAACGTAATGTCCTTTTTTTAGGGTATTTTGCTACTACAGGCTCAAATGTCGATTAACAGCTGAAATATCAAAGTAAATGTTTTTTTTTATTGTTCCATAAACGATTCGTCTAATGACGATGAAACTGTGTTGTGTCTCTGAATTGAATTAGAAAACAAACGAAAAAAGTCGCAGTCTCAGTCTACACTACACTATAAATAAAAAGTTTAAAAAGTAGGTATCTGTCTATCGCAAGCTATTATTTTATAAATGCTGAAAAATCAACAAATCCCAGTTTACCTTCGAGTATTTGTTTTGTGTAGTAAGCAATAGTGGCCTCATTTTCTTTCAATGGACCCCACTTAGACCTCAGCAGGGCAGATAAGGAACCTCCAGGCACTTGTTCCATGAATATCTTGAAATAGTTGTTTTCTGATATCGATCCAAGGTACTGGAAAAAGCGTGCCACCATTTAGAAACTAGTGTCATTATCTATAATAAACGGCAACTACATAATTATATTATGGTTTCAAGGGGTGTCCGATTGTTTTTATTTTATTGATTACATAATCAGGTGTAATTCCTAATACGCAAAATCTCTTTGGGGCTGATCCATCATTTCAGCCATAAGACGTCCACTACTGAACACAGGCCTCCCCCAATGATTTTCATTAGGAGGGATGGCCAATACTCGCCACGCTTGGTAGGCGGGTTGGCGAGCGCAGTTTTTTACAAGATTTCGCACGCAGACGCTGCTGCCCGTCTCGTGCTACAGGAGTTAGTCGCCTCTTAAGACACGCCTCCTGTCGGCGGTGGGGAAGTGTATTCTTTACAGCCGTTCCCACACGACACTGGGTCTGAATATAATGATTAAATACAACAACTATTTCAATGTCCCATACCAATTAAAGTAGATGGGAATTATTTTCTTGGTCAAGTAAAATCATTTGTCATACTATATTTTTTTATTTCATTTCGATATGTATTTGAGCAGCTAAATCATCCCCTTTATGTATTATTGAGGTTTTGCGTATTTTGAGTCACACGTTATCATTACACGTAACATTTACTATGGGAGCATCATTTTTTTTCGCCATTTATATGTTATGATAGTAAATTTTATTGTATATAATCAGCTAATAAGGTACTTAGTTTTAAGGAATATCCTATTCTCTGTACACTTATAAGTTAGGTCTACCAGGTTGAAAACCCGTGAAATTTATTTAATCATCCCATTTTTGCTGGATATAAGCCAGCGCGTGCCGACGACAGCCCACGTTTCTTCATGCTTTCTTTAACCGCTACTCTGTAAGATCCCACGCACACAACAGACAGATCGGCCGATAGTTGGATCGGTCTATAAATGACTATAAATATATATCGACCGGTTACAAATCATTTGAGTGCGCATTCCCATGTCTATTATTGTTATGTATTTATGTATTTTTGTGTATACGTCTATGCTATAAATTTTGCAATCCTAATTGTAGCAGGTAGAATTATAAGAACTCTGCACCTTCCCCTCTCTTTATTGGTTGTTCTCTACCTGAAGGTTGTCTGGAAGAGATCGCTATTAGCGATAAGACCGCCTAAATTGTACGTTTTTCTGTAAAAATCATGTGTAATTTACTTGTATGGTGTGCAATAAAGAGTATCTATCTATCTAAATAGGAATCAAAAGACCGATCAAACTATCGACCGACAGAAAGTAGTATGTAGTGTCTTACTGCTTTGGTCCACCGGCTGTCTTCTATTCTCGCTAAGTAGACTCCTTGTAAGTATTACTTGAGAAGTTCAGTAACACCTACTTTAAAGAATCTCACCTGCACTATATTTCTATGCCTTAACTGTGAATGCAGCATGATCTCTTCGTGCAACGGTTGCACATCACCCAGATTCTTCTCCGGTATCTCTTTGACCGCGATACGGACTTGCGTGTTGAGATCGCGAGCCGCGTACACGACACCGTAGGTACCTTTGCCTAGTACAACGCGTTTGTTGCAATCGTCTAGCTCGTATTCAAACTGGAAACAATACAAAGAAAAGCTAATTGAACTATAATGTAGAATTACTGAGGACTTCAAAATACTAAAACACCCCAGCAGAACCTATTTATCATCATTAAGTGCTATGTTTTCAAAACAGGTTTTTATTTAACAATCTAAATGTACTACAAAAAGTACATAACAAGAATAATTCTTAAGACTAAGACGAAAAGTTTCTTTTCTGTGATGCCTCTAGTACGTTTTCAGTACGACATAGCACATTAGGCAGTTAATCGCGCTATAAAATTCAAATGTCAAGTCTGTACTGCTACTATTAGTTTGCACTTTATAAAGTACATTAGGTGTTACGAGGTTCACAGGTAGGGTTAAAAAGAAATTATTAAGGTATAAAGAAACGAAGAAACGTACTTGTGCTTTTAAAACATATACTCTCCTTTTTGGCAGTCGTGGAAATAATAATAATAAATAGTTTCCAAAATCACGTCAATTGTCTAGCCCCAAACTAAGCAAAACTTGTACTAGATAAGGAATAAACATACTTAAATATTTTTATAAACATCCATGACTAAGGTACAAATGCTCGTGCTTATCACACCAACATTTGCCCCTTGCGAGATTCGAACCCGCAACCGCTGGCTTTGTAGTCCGGAGCGCAAACCACTACACCAGATGTTTTGCTTCGCTCATGTTGCAACCGCGCCTTTACATACTTGGGTTCATACCGCAACCTACAGAGCTGAAACTACGCTAGTGATGCGAACTTGCTCTCTCATAATTATGAGACTTGCTCAATTGAGCGAAATGACAAGGCGCATCGAATTATTCTTCCTTTCCCTTAGTTCCTAGTGTAGCCTACGATTTAGAAGCGGGACCAGTGCATTTCCTTTTTTGACATTACTTGTTAGTTTTATGTCAGTATTCATTATTAGTATTTTTTCGGTATTATTTATTTTATTGTAGTTTACTTCTGTTTTTACAAAAAAAACTACACAAAAAGGTACTACACTATACATAATAATCTAAATTTACAAAGCAAAGTTACGTAACAAACGTTGAAAGATAACGTTATCTTATCAAATAGACGATGCTAGTAAAGTTGATAATACAACCATCAATGGCATGATTTGGATATTATAGGTTAATAACACTGAATTTATTGATAAGTAATAGGGTATTTCGCTCGTCATATAAGATAAGTCACTTATATGTCGATACGAGCAATGATAATGGCAACTGGCAGCTCTAATATATAGAGCAATATAACAATTCAAATCAGAAACCGAAGGCTAAATTAATTCAAAGTTTCAAAAAATGACTGGCCGAATTCTCTTATTATAAAAAGAGGTCAGCAGAAAAATAGCTTTAGCCACTTAATAATCAAACTGATTTATAACTAATTAAAAGATAGGATTATAATAAAATAGTATCATTTTTACTTTTAAAGATTCGCGACTTTCACACATTACACATACATATTATAAACAGGTCTAAATACCTTAATAGGATACAGTGAGTGTTGTATGCCGGACAAATCTTATAAGTAATGTGCAGGTAGGAAATCTACCCTCGCAAGAATAATTAACATCTCACCGCGCCAGTCTACCCGTGACCACGGACGCTGCAACGCGTTCGAAACGTCGGGCTGAATTTGAAGGTAAAAACTTTTACCTTTAAAAATTTTTACTATATTTTTATGACCTGTGTATAATATGTGTAGTATTTATCTGTACCTAGGTATGTATATTTTAAAAGCTATCTTAGTGACTTATATATATCCTACGTGACAAAGCCTTGGTACAATTTTTGACTCCCGAACTTTGACGCGCTTTATCTTTGTCATTTTTTGGTTGATCGACAAAAGAAAAAAATATTTTTAAATAATTTTTTGATAATCTAACTAACGGAATAAATACAACTTAATTTTTTCTTCACCTAGTCGTTATCCCTATTGGTATGTTGTCTGTACAAAAAAGTATTTACCTTCAGCTGATCCTGCATGACGCTCGTGTCCAAATCGGTGACCTTCTCGTGGTCTGCGGTCATCTCTCCCAGTAAGTCATGAAGCCGTTCCCTGCACCCTTCAGAGGGGAGGAATATTTGGAAATCGTCTGAGTTTTCGCTTACGTACAGGAAGAGACATCGCTCGTCGCGTTTATATAAACTGAAAGAGTAGTAGTAGAATATGAACAATTTTACCAACAAATATGCATAGAGTTTTGAAATAGCGAAAACTATAATGTCATATACGACTTATCCTAAAGTTCTTTAACAGAATATAATGTTTTTTCTTACAAGCCATCTACGTAATAATTGATTAAACATTGTGGCTGGATGTTGCTTTAAAAGGTTTCTAGTGACAAAAGAACCTTTAAAATTAAAAGTCCGTTCATAAACTAGGCATTATACTATTACAAAAATATCAGTGTATAAAAAAAAAACCGACTTCAAAAAACTAAAACGCTAAAAATAATCTTAACACTTAAGTACCTAATCAGTGACTTTTGGAGTCGGTGCCAGTTAATGAGAGACCAATGTTTTCGTTTGCGTTTTAGTTTTTTGAAGTCGGTTTTTATTTTTTTAATAAAATTAACTTATTCATTTTTCATTTCATTTTTCATTTTTCATTTATTTGATAAGTTCACCAGCAGTTATATTACAATAACATTCACTTACAACATGCCATTTTTCTTAAGGCTACGTAAATAACTATATTAAGGTAAACATCGCTTGTACAAAACTTAATAAAATTACTTAGTGGTACTCCTGTTCAACGAAACAATTAAACAGTAAATTGCTTACGCAGACAATTAATAAGTAAGGTGAAATATAAAAATAAGAGACAGACAATCAATAAACAAGTTAGACATCGATAAAACAGGCTGTTTAAGTATCTACATAATGCAAGTATGTGACTTAGTCCAATATTTAATTTTATGTTCACTATTTAATTTTATGTTCAATTTTATGTTTATGCTTTAAGTTTAACTGGTCAGGCAACGAAAAACTAGACACAATAGTTTATCTATTATATACTTATTTCATCCATTTTAGTGATAAATCCTAATCAAAACAAATCTTACGAGTGCAAACATAATTTAACTGCTGAACACCGATTTCATTTCCTATTTTTCCACCCTTAGGGGTGAATTTTTTTCCAAAAATGTTTTAATTTAGTATCTTTGAAGTATAAGCTATTCATTAAAAACGAATCATCAAAATCGGTCCACATTTGGCAGAGATATAGGTAAGATAGATACTAAAATCAGTTGGCGTGGTACGGAGTTTATGCAATGTTTGATGATTTTCTTATAGATCCCATCATCATAATTTAACCAAATTTATATGGGACCATTCTGAAAGTATTACCTTTCAAACAAAAAAATAATTATCGAAATCGGTCTACGCAGTAACAAATGATCGCTGAACATACATAAAAAAAAAAGATACCGACAAATTGAGAACCTCCTCCTTTTTTGAAGTCGGTTAAAAATGAATGAATTTTTATAATAAAAAGGTTTTTGAGTTAGATAATTAATAACTATAGCATCACTATACACAATAGTTTACATAATAATATTTTTACATAATGGTTTTCCCGACGTTTAGTATATAGTGTTAGTGTTAACGAGTTAAAAATGCAACAAAAAAGTTGAAAATGTTTTAGACCTATAGTATGTTATTATTTTTGTGACTATCCTATTTAATTAATAAATGATTTCGTTAAAAAGTAGATATTGTAAATATTTGCTGAGCACAGAATAACGGACTTCATATCGCGTTTGTGTAAATGGTTGTGTAACAGGGATAAATTGCAATGGGGTGCCAAATTTTAAAAATATGATCTAGGGAACAATATAAAGAAGCGTCTTAATCGTTATTATTTTTAATAATCGTATGTTACGAAACAAAATTACTTTAAATTATCCGACAATAAAGACAATAGAGAGACTACGAAAGCCGCGCGGTTATTCATCAGAGGCGTAGTTACGGCCAACAAGGACCTTACGCAGTGCACATACAGTGCATTTTTTCATAAATGAGTAAAATTATCTACACGTACGATTTTTAACAGCGGATAGGAATAATTAAATGAGGAAAAAATTCTTTTTTTTCTTTGAATAGTTCGATTACTTTACTTACTCTGAGCCATTCCTAAAGATTTGGCACCCCTTTGCTATGTAACCCTGTATATGATTAATTCTTCTCTACTCCAGATAAGAAAAAATACGAAATTTTTACAATGTTAAACATTATTCTATATCTGTCAGATTAATGTTGACAGAGACAGAATTTCTTATTCCTGTACTGAACTAATCCGGGGGAGCTCAAATCTACCTGAACGATTTTCAAAAATAGAGATTATCTATTTTTTAACCTTGAAAAATACACCACAATAAGGAAATGTTTACAAAATATTTATTTTTGAGATTTCTAAAAATAATTGCAAGTAAAAAGTAGCTTATTAAATTAGAATCGATAGATTAGATTGAATTCCAGGAGTTCTTATCTGTGATATTACTATAATTTTACGTTTTATAAATACATTAATTTTCCTAGAACTGTGAAAACAAACATCTGTGATTCATTTGATCAGCTTTTATTATATTTAATATTTTATTGTTTAACTTTAGAATTTGCATCATAACTATAACCATCTGTAAAACTTTTTTGATGACCATTCTATTTGTTTAAAAAAAATGCAAATGGAGCCACTATGATACGAATCCCTGACTGACAGGAGAGTAACGCCAATAGGGTTTCCGTTTTTCCCTTTAGGCACAAAAACCTAATAACTCACCTATAAGTCCTAATCATGTCCGAGGTGAACAGCCACCGGTGCACCTGCCGGCAGGTGCCCCGCATAGACTCCAAACAGAGGTTGAGGATCTCCACCGACTTCTCTTCTGCCCCCATATTGACGTTCACGTATGACGGCATGAATACTTTTGTTGTTTCCAATATCAGCACCTTGAAAAACATCATCATCATCATCATCATCACCTTTCCTATAATTTCGCTACAAATAGCGGATATGGCCGTTTAAATAAAAAACATACAGTTTTATTTAACGAGTTTTTAATTATACGATTCAATTATTTTACCAAAATATATCCTATGACCGGAGATTACTGGCACGTCAAAATTCATCAAGCTGTTTTGGTACAGGAGACGACGGATGAAACAGACAAACATACATAATGTTAAACAGAAAATTCGATTGAATGAGAGCATCACAACGGCGAAGCATTTCGTGCGGCGGCACTAACTCTTTTTGACAGTTCAATTTTCCGCGTTTTGGTGGAATGGTTTTAAAAATTGTATACTGTTTAAAATAGATAGTTTATAATTTGTAGGTTTATCATTAATACAATCGGAAAACATTTAACTCGTTCAAAAGTTTGGCTATTTTGAAAGCTCAAAACCATCTATGGTTACAAAAATTTTTAATAAGTAAATTAATTATCTCTCTGGCGTACATTAAAAGTATTCGAGTAACAACAAGATTTATTTATTGACTGTTTTATCTTAAGGCTGCCTTATAGGTGGTTGCCCAATAGTTGCCACCACACTATGAACTTTAATCTCTTGTCTAAGATCCAAAACCAATGAAAATTTCAACATTCTAAGCCTTATAAAGGGTTAAAGGTACGTATAAATAATATATCATTCTACATTTGTATGCTATCGCTTGAGACACTAACGCTAAGAACTCACGGAGCGAATTCCACCCGCGCCCGCCGCGTTTGCGGGCCCGCAACTTCTGTAGAATGTAGATTTATATGCAAAAAGTAAGATCACATTTCACGACGCGTTTTACACCCGCGCCGCGGCGGTTTGCATCCGCGCGCTCTGCGGTCGCTTGACGGGTGACCGCAGTAGCCGGCGTGGCGGGGGGTACAGAAACCGCCCGTCTTGCGATCATCGCCGCCAAGTTTGCGGGAGATAATCGCTGCGTAACCGCAAAAACTCCGGTCTCGTGAGTTTTAAAATAAAACAGATGTTACGCCGCCGCGGGCGCGGGAGGAAATCGCTCCGTGAGTTCTTAGCGAAATGCGTTTGGACCTTAAACGTGCAACTTTTTACGGAAATTTATTGCCAGCAACAAATAGTTCAGCAGATGTTACAACATTCATACATACAACACTCTTATTCGGTTATATTGTGTTGGCGTGCAATACCTTAAACGATATAAAACTAATTTCTTGACATAAATAATAGAAACTTACTGGAAACCGAATGATGTTTTCGCTGCAACTCTTTGTAGCCTCTACAAAGAATTCCATCCAAAATGAAAACACCTGTTGCTCTGGAGACGTCTCTTCGTTTTTTTTTCTAAACCTGTAATATAAAGGGAATACTGCTGATTAATTACTGTCGTTATTCAACATCATCATCATCATTATTATCATAGGTCGTCCATTGCTGAACATAAGCCAACCCTAATGACTTGTAGGTTGGCCGGTTGAAAGCAGCCTGCATCACATTGGCCTCCTCAACAAATGTAATTAAAAAAAACTTTTTTACTCAATTAGAGCATACAATATTCAATACTCATTTATTCACTTTATAATACAACAGCAGTACAAACAATACAGGGTGATAAAAAATTACGACCCGAACTTGAGGGAATGGTTAAAGTCGAGTATAGAATACAGTTTTTTTTTACAATTATGTCAATTTAACGCCACAGAAACTCGATACGATGAAAATTTTATTGTTACGTGTCAGATGAAATCATATCCATAAGTCAATTCATATAATGACATTACAATTTTTATTTTTTAAGTACTAGTTGTAAAATAAAAATTCGTGGTCTTTAGTTTATTCAGAATGGATTTTCTTTATATATTTTTTATAAGAATCAGAATAAGAATAGCTTTATTTGGCACATAAAAAAATCCATAACATATTTTTTTAAAAACCGTAAGAACCTTCTGCAAAGTGTTAGAAAACTTTTTTTTAAAATGGAAGAAGTCGGTCAAGTCGTTCTCAAGTTATGTCGTGAGTAAAGGAATTAGTTTTTTTTTAAATGTTGATATTACACATATTTTCGACTGCTTGTACTTACCGGTCTATCAATTCGATATTCCCAATCGTGGATTTTAGGTACCAATTCGGCGGTTTCAGTTTAAACATAACCTCCGCCGCTTGGATCGCTTTCACGTAGTCTTGCGCTAGAACTGAGATCTCGAAGAACGTGGCCACGTCCCAATAGTCTTTCAGGGATGAGAGACTGCCTTTCTTACCTATTAAATGGTTTAGTACCATACCTGTAAAAAAAAGATTTGAAAGATACTACTGACATATAAATTCAGATTGCAAAGAATGTGGTCGAAAGACGAGACTGGTAATAGTCACCTCTTGTTCGCTCGTTATAAGAGATGTTTACAGAATTTCTAAACCAATTTGATATTTAACCGACACAGATTCCGAAGAAAGGTTAGAAGTCATAAGTGTAAGACTGAGTTAATTGCAAGTGCACATTTGTATAAAAAATCATGTTAGATCGACATTAGAAAACATTTCTCTTTACCTATGTGTTGTAACTCTTGTGAATTTTTGAAGTCGTTACCAGCTATAACTAACAAAGTCGCCAAATTGATGCCCGCATACTCATTTGGCTGTACTTCAAACCCCTGTCTATACCTGTAAATTTATACACCATATAACCATAACCACCATAAACCAAACAAGTGTTTATTTTAATCTATTATACAGAATGTATAAAAGGTTAACGAAGCCTTAAACCGCGCATTCTGTACACCAAACCACGTTAAATCCAAAAAATAATATTTATGAGAAATAAGTTTTATTTTTGGGGTAAAAAATAATTATTTCTAACCCGCAATTCATTTCAATATATTTATTGCATTCTATAATGTTACACAGGTGTTATAAATAGATACATAAAACAGATCATTATAGACCCTGAGCATGCACTCATCAAACTCTGCCTCATAGACGAGTGTGAGTGTGCGCTACACAGTGAGCGCGCATGCACACTCAGGTAGTTGTGTGCGTGAGCGCAAATCATTGCGGGCTGTGCTCTTAAAAGCCTTTTTATGAAAGTACTGAAATTTTTTACTATGTTACTTTAGAAAAAAGTTTAGTTATAACAAACACACATATTTGTAAAAATCTATTATTTTTTTTTAGCTTTGACCGTAAATCTCGGTAACCAGTAATTTCCCAGGTAAGTGGTGTTTAAGAAAAAAAAACGTAATTATGGGTAGAATATGTGGTATTCAGCTTTGTTAAGTTTTTTTTTTACACTTTTCTATGGACCTGTTAGGCTTGTTCGATGCGACTTGGCCCTATCTCCCTCTGGTGTCAGTGTGACGTGCCAATTTTAGGACAACCTCTATAGATTATATACAATGAAAGACTGGCAGGTCACTGATCGACCGTGATAGCAAAGCTCAAAAAAAGAAGAAAACGATATACTCGTAGCTGAAGTAACAATGGGCTGGCGTCATTGATCTCTACATGACAGACAAGTTGAAAAAGTTGAAAATTGGTTCAATAACCTTTAACTTTGGATTCGGCTAGGTTACCCTCCGTTGACTGTTGACATAATTGTATTTTTATTGTAAAACCCTACTATAATTTTGTGCAATTGTGTTTAAATTAATTGTTGTAAAATTCACAATGCCTTGAAAAGGTTAATTTGAAACAAAGACTAAAAAAACCCACAAATAAAACTGTATTTTGTATTACATTATAGTGAATAAAAGAATCTTCTGATCTTTTTATCTATCTTAGGAAAAGTAGCGTAGGGTGCCTTGCGAGAATCCGGAGAATGATACACGCTTACTTAGACTAGAATTCGTTTATTGAATGAACGAGGCGCTTGTTCAAAAATGAACTAACGTGAGTTAGTTATGACGATGTTTTTTTATTTTATTAAAAAAAAACTCAATTATTCTGAGTGAGTGAATCTTACCAGTGTATAGCATTTTGTAAACTTTCCATGTCTGAGTGTTGAGATTCAACGAATTTGTCCTTGTAGATACGGCCGCACAGACACAGCATGTCTGGGAAGCGATTCTCCTTTTTCTCCAACGCTTTGACGCACACTTTCAATGCATTTTCCCGGTCACCTTCTTTATTTCGCCTGAAAATATGTAGAACTATCGGAATCTCATCATCACCCATCCTGTTGCCTGCGTCAGATACTACTTAATAATTCAATGGGATTAGTGAAAATAAAGTTATCAAACCCGCAACGGTTGAGATAGCCTTACAAACAAAATGCATGCATGCAATGCAAAATTCGAATTTTGACAATGTCACATTATTTAGGATAGGGATATTGACTCAACTTGCGAATAATTTCAAGGCACCATTTTCCTTATAATAATACCATTTAAGACATTTCAATTCATCATAATTAATTATTTCTTTATATTTTAATCGCTTCGAAAACAATAAATGTTCGTTTATTAAACTTCGTTATAGGTAAGCTGTAGGCTACATAGAAGTGACTATATAACTATGTATTCAAAATCAATGGGTGTACCTCGTTTTAAGACGACCTCTTAAAAGTACGTCGATTGAATGGTGTTCGTCGTCATCATCCCTATTTCTTATCTGACTTAGAAACAGAATTTGCAGAAATAATTAAAAACGTTTGTAATTATGCTATCTCAACAAAAAATTAAGCATTGTACTTAGTCTTTGATTAAAAAATCAATAGATACTTCTGTATCCCGTTAATGCGATCTCGCAGGATAATTTTCTCAGCCAGAGTTGTTTGCCAAAGGCTATGTTAAAACATTTCTGAGTCATCATGTTTTTGTTTCGTTTAAAAGATACCTAAACTAAAAACAAGATAATACACCACAGAGAGAGGAAAATCGAACAGTTTAGTTAAATCTTTCATTAACAATATACCTACACACCAGACAAAAGTATTTATTTCAATTCACAAACTACTGGAAATCCCATTGACAACAATGATTATTTTGCATATATTGTTGGAACATACTCGGTTATTATCATTGTACAAACATTTTACATATAATCCTATCTTTGTGTCACAGATGAATAACTAAGTCATGCTTACATTTGTGATTTTAGACAAAAAAGGAAAACAAAACAAAGTACATTCGGCTTGTCAAGTTGTCAAACCTACCACAGACGTCAGATTTTGATATTGAACTTAGACTAGCTAAAAATTGATTGAGGTAAGGTAAGTACACGTTTTTGGCTAAGTTCCACAAGAGGCCGTTATTTTTTCACATTATCGAGACAAAAAATCTATGTGCACCTTATGCTCGTCACCTGTCTTACTCTATCTCGCCCAATTAGCATTAAATTTTCTAAATAATCAAACTAATTAAGAGTTATAGTTTTTTGTTGACTTTTAGGTGGTGTTAGTGTAATTTATTTCTTAATTAAAAATATCACGACAATTGTTATTATAACAAAACTGCTGGTCTAACCTGAATAATTTTTAATGGGACTTAAACTAGTGATGGGTTTTTATCCGGATAAATACTGAAAATGGATAAATACTCATAAATATTCATTTTTACTCGAGTATTTATCCAAAAAGGTGGATAAATACTCTTTAAACATTTTTATTTCTATTTAACGTAAATTTCGAAATTAAAATGTAGGTAATAAGTAATTTCAAGATAAAATATGTATTTCTGCGTTTTTAAACTATAAATAATGAATAATAGCCAAAAGAACAGCTATCTAATGCTTGTACATGTTATTTCATTATTTAATGGTATTTGAATGCAACTAAATGTGTACATCATCATCATCATCATAACAGCCATCGGTCGTCCACTGCTGAACATAGGCCTCCCCCAATGACTTACTGAAAAGTATTTAAAAGCGTACAATTTGTTCAATGCACGGAGACATTCTATAGGCGCGAAATTGTTTTCGGAGACTATAATGCTAACATACTTTATTAAACTATCAGAAACAAGAAAATCAATCAAATGAATAAACACTAATTTAATAACTAAGCTATTTTTTTGCACCTAGCCTTTTCTTCGCTGTGGTGAGGTGAAAAATTGTGTGTTTCACTCGGCAGCAAAGTTATTTGCATCTAGTACCTTTGAAACCCTCGCTACGCTCAGGATTCTGTATTTGTACAACAATCCTAGATTCATTCGCTTGCTCAGGTTTTAATACAAGTAGGTACTGGCACCAAAAACCAACTTTGCAGCCTTGCATTATCAAATAAGTATTTCTAACTGTCGCGGATCTGTGCCCAACGTGTACAAGAGCAAGAGCAAGAAAGGCTAATTATTTCAAGGACGGGACTGAGTTCCACTACAAGTATATTATATTATTATTACTATTACCGTGACTTGACACACTGCAACCTTGCTAAAATTACAATAAAATTTTTAATAACATTGTATTCGGATACGTAATACTAACCATTCGTTAAATGTAGAACAGAAAAACAAAAGTTGTGTGTGGGTGGATACAACTAAAAAGATTTTTATCCGTGATTTTGAGTAAATGTCAGATAAAAATGGATAAAAACGAGTATTTATCCATTTTGGATAAATATCCAATTTTTTACTATTTGAGTATTTATCCACTGCCCATCACTAACTTAAACTGTATGCTTTAGGTTAACAAAAAGTTCAAAGTTATGCATAAAACAAACAAACAATATGGTACCTAACTACCAGAAGGTTATCTGTCGCAAAAACCGGGTAAATTTTGCATCTTACTGTAAGCATCAACCGAAACTTTTTTGTATGGTGTGCAATAGAGTATCTATGATATTTATAGAGGTATGCGTCGAATTGAAAACCTATTCCGTGTTGATCTAAGTCAGAAAATGTTAAATACCTGTTCATAGCGAACGCGTACATGAACCTTATGATAGGCATGTTCACGTAGTTCTTTCTGTTCATTATCGTCTTCAGGTCATCCACCACTTGTACTATAGCGTCGTAGTCTTGTATCTCGCGGTAGGATATGAGCATGTTCAGTATGGTGTCTCCGGATAGCACCGCCGGGTCGTCCAAGCGACGACGCATAGCGTGGAGAACGTTCGACAGTTCTTGCCCGCTGTATATCTCGCGAGCTTTGCGGAGGTCCGATAGGAATTTCTCTTGGAGATGGGCTCTAAAAGTGAAATAATTGAATTAATTCAAATAGAAATAAGTCAGATTAGAATGAAACTTCGTCATTGTTAAGTTAGAAGCATAAATCAATCGATCTCCGGCTTGCTCTCTATTTGGGGTCAGCTCCCTCATACTTTTCCGCCACGCTTGCAGGCAATTTTGCGTAATTTCTAGCGTTAAGACAGCATAATTATCATTTTGATGGTTCGCAACTAGGTCGTCAGTGGGCGTCCTCCCCTGTTACGTTCGGTGATGGCTGTCACTTGCCATGTGGTCTTTATATCGGTGTTAGAAACGGAATAAAACTTAGTCGCTTTAAAAGAAATGTCATATTTAATGGTGAGTCTACCTCTTCTTACTAGCGCTTTCCCGGTGTGCGCGTTTCCCCCACGCGTAAAAAACGCACACACTGGGTAAATGCTATTGTGATAGAAGCCGTAGAGGTAAAAGTATGTACAATGAAAGTTTTTTTTTAAAGCAAGATACATACAATTTTAAAATAAGGTTCTCGGAGGCTTTTTAAAGTTCAAAGCCGATAGACGCTCAAAGGGATTTTTGGAGTTCTACTTTACTGCATAAAGGAAAAACCCCTATTAAAAAACATACATTCAAGGTAAATTTATCACAAAATACACACATTTATGATTAATTTGACCTGTTCATAGGTTGAATTACTATGTCTAATGGACACCAATGTTGTACATATTTAAATGACTCATTTGACAATACTATCATGATATTTGCGTACTTCTAACCGCAGACTTCAAAATGGTTATTAATGAATCAAATACAATTCATTATTCATTAATTATCTTTTCGCAATGAGTATATAGCCTAATTGACGACTTAAATTTCATTGAATATTTTCCATTTGTTAAGACTATTATAACTATAGATTTTGCGTTATTTTATTTACATCTTGTATTCAACCATTTTGATGCAAATAACGCCGATCATAACACGGCGGCGGCGTACACTCCCAACGTTGACTGACCCATATGAATAATATATGCGATAAGACGTTGGTTCGAATCCCACCTGAGACGATACATTTTTTCAAGTGTTCTTCTTCATCTAACTTATAACTTCTTTATCATCATCAGCTCAGAAAATCAGAACATAGGCTTCTCCCAGTGACTTCCAGATTGGCCGGTTGGAAGTGGCCTGCTTCCAACGACTTCCTGCAACCGTTTCCAGGTCGACTAAATAATATTACTTACTTAGTTTGAACCTCGACATCCTGCAATATGTTCTTTAGTCGTAATGTGAGATGCTGTTTAGGATCCGCCGACTCTTCGCCTTTGAACTTAGTCGCCGCCGGGTTTGTGGTCACGCAGGTCCCGACGTCAGTCAACTTGTATGAGACGAACAAGAAATTGGGGAGCGACATCTGAAAAAAGGGTTTTTAATAATTTCTGCTCTATTATGATGACAGATCTTACTACTAAGAATAAAAATACTTACTGTATTAGCCTGCCGACCGGCTTTGCATGAATTTCAGTTAAATAAAAAGATTTTACAAGCAAATTTCGTAAACAGTGCAAAATTTTACTTGGGAACAAAACCACAGTGTAAAAAACAGACAGTGGTTTAACGAAGACGCCTAGAAAGCAACGCAGGTGAGACAAAGGGGGCGGATCATTGCGAGCCTAAACTGCATACAGCTAGCGGTACCGATCTTAAGCGCTAGGCGATAGATGCGCATGTCGCGCCTGCACTGCTGGCCGAGATTGGTTGCTTGCTCTGTACATACGCGTCTCTGATACGACGATCGTTTCGTAATATGCGCAAAGCAATCCCCACTTTTTGCTCCAGCGCTCAACATCCGTGCCGGGGATTGTACAAGCCCGGTTAGTGCCATTTTGGACAAGTAGGTAAAGACGTTGAACCACTGCATGGTTTGTATACTGTGGTATTATCTCATAGGATAGAAAGTATCGACTTTCCTTGGTGAAAGAGTTAATAATGTTATTAACCTATTTCCTTGTGCTAAATAACGTTGCATGCAAGAAGAAGAGCATGCCTATAGGGTAAGATGTAGCTGATCCAAAACTATTTTTAAGACCTCTGCATGTACAGACAACGGCAGGTCAACCTACACAAAAAGTTAAAGGTAATTGAATTGATTTTCAACTTTAAGTCGGACACTTAGAGATCAATATCAATTGAGAAAATTTGACGTTTTGTGGTAGGTTGACGTGCTGTTGTCTGTACCTACATTATGCAATAAAAATATTTGTATTTGATTTTATATTTTTATAAAATACTACGGATTTTTAAAAAAATTACATATTCTAGCCCGATTCGGAACTACCCCCTAAAATTTTACTTGTACTTGTTTCTAACACCCTGTATAAATATATTGTTCAAGTTCTATTACATAAATGTGTCAAGCACCAGTGCAGTTTTAATAAACCATCCTAGGTATGAACATTGCATGATTGAGCAACAAAGCAATGATGACAAATTGGGAGTAATGGGTATCGAGACTCGAGAATATGGACTTTCATTTAGCGTTTTCCTTCTACTTATACCTAATGTAGGCATATTTGCCAGTATTTTTAAAAGGCTTAAATTAATTTTTACTTATTTTTTACGAAATTATACCCTAGCTTATACATAAAATACAGTGGAAAAACTTATTGAAAACTTTTATTATTTTATATTAAGGACGTCGGTCCATCGAGCTGGGGGGCGTCGTACACTACGTTTGCCAAGGCGTAGTCTCCACTAGAGAACACGATTACTTCACTTCAACAACTATGCAACAGATGTGGCCGACCCACTGCCACTTTAGCTTGCTACCTTTTTGGACTTTATCTTAGGAACGACCTTGGACGACCTTAGGAAGATGGCTAGCAGTGGTTGGATGAAAAAAGCTCGAGCTTCTTTAGGGACGTTTACGTCTAGTAATGGACTGCAATAGGCTGTCATGATGACGATGATTATAAGTTTATTTAAAAACTAGAATTGTAAATAAATAAAACTTAATAATTTTTCAAAATATGCTCATGGCTTTTACTCTAATATAAATCAGATAGAAAGTGAAGTTATCATTTTAAAGAAGGGTTAGTAAATCTGTTATCAACAACATTATATCCTATTATACATATATTCTGTGTTTGTTAAAATTGTGAGTAAGTAATTAACACAATTTTAACAAACAAGGATTACTACCGATGGTAAAATCAGTGATCGGAGAAGATAGATTGATTTGGGGTCAATGATCTCAAACATTAATGTTAATATGGACATACCTCCGGGATACCAAAATTTCTTAGTATCAGTTATTAAACAACTGGTATATCCATATTATGCTAGCACTGCCAAAGTCCATCAAATCAATCTACATATTCCATTCACTGGTAATAATAGTAATAGTAGTCATAATAGTCATTAATCAGTATATCGCCTATATCTATTTTCCGGGCACTTTACACGTCCCAAAAATATAGCTTTGCCCTACCACCGCTTCAGGACTACATATCAGCTAGTGATGAGAAGAAACGGCGCAACAAACTCAGTCACCTTTGTCAGCCTATTTTACAGGAAATACAGTTACAAGACATGTAGTAATTATGAGCTAAGCAGGTTAAGTCATTTAAATAATCGTCTTCTTTATAATACCTTTTTAACTTATGAACAGGTAGTTCAACAAGAGCCTGTGATACTTTGTATTTTTTTTAAAGCAGTTTCCCTATACTTTGCACTGCAGTTCGCTTGCTTAGGTACCACACTACCACTGTTATTTCTACTGCCAAACAGCCTTGCTATATTCTGGATAGAAGTGCAATATAGGCAGCATATTAATCAACCTTAGACATTAAGTGTAAGAATAGGTGCAACAACTGTCCTCTACGTAAAAGTTGTCTAAAAGAGATCGCTTTTAGCTATAAGACCACCTTTTTAGAGCAGGTCTAAAATGTATTACTTTTTTCTTTGCATTGTATACAGTAAAGCATATCACTAGGATCTATGGTAGGGATTTTAAGCCTAAGTTTATATGATTATAATAATACATATCTACCTACTTATGTGGCTTAACAGAGATAGCAAACAGGAAGTTGAATATCCTGGAGGTACAGACGTATAAAGGTCATATTTTTTTAGTGGTTGCAATTTGTTTTAACATTTGATTCTTATATTCGAAATTTCACCGTACCTGCTGCTTACTAATGGTAGCTATGATAAATAGTACTAAAAACAATCACTTGATAAATAGTACTAAAAATTTGCAGTGAAGTGGATGGGGCTTAATGAGAGGTTACCAAAAACATGTCTGGTCCAAATGAGGGACCTGTTATATCAGAATATCTCAAGACATACCTCTACAATATGTTTGTAATGTCTAAACTTATTATTTGTTTACCTTTAGCCGCAACGTTGAGTCCGGATCAATGTCATTGAACAGCAGCACATTCTCTTTCATGTCGAAACTCTCCCGTACTCCCAGATGGTACAGTAATGAGCTCTGCTGAACTTGCAAGCTAAGGTCTACCAACGCCACATCCGCATTGTAGAATGTGTCGAGCACACTAGTCTCACCGAAGTCAAGTTTTTCAAACTGAAAAACATTATGTATTAAAAAACCTATAGGTATATCTAAACAAATAATTTACTGTATTTATAGTTGTCATTTTTCAAACATTTTAGGGATTGACAGTAAAATGAAATATTTATCAGAAACCAACACTAAAATTAACTCTCAAGGAACTATTAGTTATTGAATTATCCTATATAAATAACGTAATACAATCCTCACATGAATATGATGCAGGTTAGCATTCACAAGGTCAGAAGCTAGGCGCACTTCCTCCAATGCTCTTCTTCTATGGGAAAGATTTGTAGACTGATTCACGTCGACAACACAGGCAATATCCATCCGGGGCCTCTGGTTAGAAGCCCCGGCCTGTACAGTGGCACTGGAGCCATCGCTACCAACGCTCTCACAAATGCTTCTCACTTCACCTAAAAATAATCAACATTAGAACCAAAAAAAATCAAAGTTCACGACAACAACAAAGTCCATATAATCCACCTGTATCCTCTAGTGCACCAGAACTATTCCCAGAGCCGAATGTTATCATTTTCTCACGTTTTTATTTACATTTGGACAGTTTACTCTAGCATTTCAAGAATAATTTACGCAGCGCAAAAATAAATTCGACAACAAGTAGCTGTCACAAACTCTTGTCTCCCAGCGCGAGCTTGTTATTTAACAGCAGTAGTGTTGTTTGTAGAAATTGTAGCTCAATTTATGAGCTATCAGCATTCGATACTAGTTTCCCTTAACCACATTATTTTAGAAATAAGACTGTACTTAAAGTGCTGTTATTTACTTACCTGACCCTTGTATTTTTAGTCAAAATCTCAAACTTGGATTAAAGTAGGCCTTAGGCTTATCTTAGTTTATTCCTACTGTGGCGGCCTCCTTGTGATATAGATAGACCATAAACACGCGAAAGCGTCTATTTTGAATTCGTTCGTCGTAGGTCTAACTAAAATGAGATTGCACTCTTTACAAAGAACTCTTATTGCCATATAGGTACTTACATATACAAAAAAAAAACAATGATATAATAAATCTTAAATCATTGTTTTTTTGTACATACTGGACAACTTTGCTTAATGGTAAATTTTAACCCTAATGGTACTGACACACATGCTCATTAGTTGCCAAAAAGCATACAACTAGGTAGCAATTGCTACCTAGTGGCATGTGTGAACTCACATTGCCAGTAATAAGCATGCTTAATTCGAGGATGCTCATAAATAAACCGTCGTTTGATTTTTGAGCAAGCTAACTGTTGCGCGGGTGGAGGGGGGCGTGCTTTGAGCACGTCTGAACTACTTATAAGCGAGCTTATTTCAATGACAACATTCCATTTTTGGATTCGGTGCAAAAACTTGAAAACCATTTCGAGTCTCTCAGATACCTAACACGTTAAGTATTTTATTGGATTTTTTGGCCTAAATGTTAATTAATAACGTTTTACCGTAGTTTTTTGGAATTATCTATAAAGATATCCGACATCATTCTGTTACCGAGCGCTGACCCGAACAGTTGTTACTTTGTAAGCGCGTCGCTCTAACGTACTTACCGCGTTTCTTGACCAAGTACTCCAAATCCATCTGTTTCATCGTTAGTTATTTGCTGTTAATTCGTTTGCTATTTTGAAAATAGACGTCTGTAATAATTAACTGGACTATTCATTTAAGTTTTCCGCCATGTGAGACCCACCTGATAACGAATCCTCCTACCCACCGTCTTCATATACATCAATTGCGTTGCCAGCAATAACATTGTCTTATTACGTTTGTACGGATAGAACTGATACTATTATAGTAACTCTGCTTTTATCTTAAATCATAGTAACTCGAGGTGCTTGTAGCTCACTGGCAACAGCGCTTTGGTAGTGATTAACAAAGTTAAGCCACCTACGCCGCGGTTGTAATTGGATGGGTGACCATTCCAACGATAAATAGTGACATTCATCACAAGTATTTCCGTGCTTCGGAAGGCACGTTAAAGGTTGGTCCTGGCTCATATCCCTTCATACTAGTCGTGAAACTTAGTGAGAGGCCTTTGGGCGGCTTAATAATCTCTGACAGTAAGGTTTAGTCACTGCCAAGCGCCTTACAAGACCCTTCTACCAATGAGTGGCGGAGTATGACACCAGTACATAGTCGTGGTAAGGCCTGTGCCCTGCAGTGGTACGTATATAGGCATCTTTACTTTTATACTTTATTGTACAAAACCACTGATTTTATTATATTTTCATGCATAGCTTCCATTTTGTCCGATAGCTTGTGATTAAATGGCACATGTAAACTGTGATATGAGCATGCCAGTAATAAGCATGCTCTTTTAGGAGCATGTTTATCAGTACTTTAAATGATGTGGAGGTAGGTACATGTAATGAGGGAGGGACACGAATCGCGATGATGATCTCGTTAGTGTAGCACTTATGAAAGTTCTACAAGTGCCCACAGTGCACAGTTGAGTGTGCATGAGCTAGATTGAAATTAGGCCCATAAATATTTGTAGCTCAGAAAGTCATGGAACATCTCTATAAACTGGGTTTTTCATGATTTACAACGCCATCTAGTTGAAAATATTATACATATTTCTGTCAGTTTTGACACCAGCTTGTGAAAAATAATAGAAACATTACATTGCAATCAATAGATGGCGCTACTTACTTTACATTGCAGTCAATAGATGGCCTCACCAACTTGAAATTGCAATAATTTCTCCATTTGATTTTTACAATAAAAAAACCTTCTACAAACTACGCCAGCAGCTTCACCCTCATGGAATATTGTTCTCTTATTTGAAAAAAAATACAACTGAACAGCGACATCTACGTTATTTGCGATGACGACCTGATGGCGTAGGAGCACTTTGGTTCGTCTTGATTCAACGCAAAGAGATGGAACACCATCGATGTGGAACACAAACCCGAGATGGGTTCGATTCCTATTTTAAATTAAATCGGCTCTGGGTGTGCTGAGAGACGCCACTGGCTAATCTTTATTGTGAGACCATGACAATTAGTGTTTGTTGTCTGTTTGGCGCATATTTATATTGATTTGACTACCGTCTTTATTGTCTGGTGTAGTGTGTAGTTGTTCGTACACCGGACTACAAAGCTAGCGGTCGCGGGTTCGAACTCCGCAAGTGTTTGTGTATTATACACGAAAATTTGTACCTGAGTCATAGATGTCATACATCCGTTATCTAGTCATCATAATAATAAATATAAATTAATATTGGAAACTATCACATCATCCATCATGTCCTCCACACCGTTTTCGGTGACGGCGACTCCTATATGTTCAGCTGGTCAATATGATAGGCCCTGATATGACTTGCAAAGCCGAACTTCGACCCGAAGACACGATCGCAAGGCGTACAATATAGCTGGCCAGATAAGTTGTATGTGTACGTACCTGTAAGAGGGCTTGGGCCGAGTCTTCCGTACTTGGCGTCTCGCATTTAGGTCCTCAAGGCGCTTTTCTTCGTAATTTTCCAGACCAGTGCGGACGATGTGACGCCATTCCGGTCTAAGACGGGCAAACTCCTCCCATTCACTCGTCGAAATGTTGCAGGCCGTCAGGTTACGTTTAAGCACGTCTTTATAGCGTAGATATTGACCTCCTTGTTTGCGCTTTCCGCATGAGAGTTCGGAATAGAATACTGCCTTAGGCAATCTACTATCATCCATGCGTACAACGTGTCCAATCCATCTCAGTTGATGCTTCATTATGTGCACCTCAACTCCGGGCAACCCAGCTCTACGTAAGACTTCAGTATTTGGAACACGGTCCTGCCACATGCGCAGTATAGACCTTAAACACTTAAGGTGAAAGGTGTCCAACTGCTTAATATCTGCTTTGTAGCAGCACCAGGTGTCCGCGGCATAAAGGTAGGCAGAACGATTGCTTTGTAACCTAAGATTTTAGTTTGCAATTTAATGTCATGAGAGTTCCAAACACGCGCTTTAAGCTTGCCGAAGGCCACTGCAGCACCCGCTATTCGGGCTGGTATCTCTGATGCCAGGGTGTTATCACATCTCAAACGACTACCCAGATATTTGAAGTTTGCAACTTCAACCAAAGCAGTACCATCCAAGTTGACGCTTAAAAGATCCCCACTGCAGCCTCTCTGGGGCTGTTTTAAAACTTGGGTCTTGCTAGTACTTATAACTAGACCAAATCTACGGCATGATAGGTGCAACGAGTTTATATAAGCCTGAAGAGACTCGATAGAATCAGCCATTAGGCAAACATCGTCGGCGTATAAAATGTCCATCACTGAAATTCTGTTAATTTGCCGTTTAGCTCTAAAACGAGAGAGATTAAAAACGCCTCTGTCAGTTCTGGAATTAACACTGATCAAGTCATTACAAGTCCCAATCGCATCCTGCATCACAGAAGCAAAATATAGTGAGAATAAAGTAGGAGCCAAGACACAGCCTTGTTTCACACCACCCGTTACAGGGAACCGGTCTGAAAAGTCATTTTCATGTCGTACTCTTACCATCATATTATCATGAAACTGGCGAATCAAGTTTAATAACTTAACAGGACAGCCAGCTTTCCTTAGTACAATCCACAAGGCTTCACGCGGTACTCTGTCGAAGGCTTTTTCCAAGTCGACAAAACACATATAAAGAGGACGGTGCTGCTCCAGGCTCTTCTCTTGAATTTGTCTTACCACGAATATAGCATCCACCGTGTCTCTACCTGGACGAAAACCACACTGTGTTTCGGGGAATAATGTTTCCGCGTGTCGGGACAAACGGATGTTAATAATATGGGCCAAAATCTTCCCAGCTGCCAAAAGAAGAGAGATGCCTCTGTACGAACTGCAGTCGGCTATATCACCTTTGCCCTTGTACAATTTACAAATAGAAGCATCTCTCCAATCTTGCGGTACGACTTCACACTCCCATATTTTTAAAATAAGCTCGAACAATGTATTATTAATGTGTGGGCCGCCATATTTGTATATTTCAGACGGTAAACTATCTGTCCCAGGTGCCTTGGCATTCTTCACTCTCCTCAGTGCAGCAATGAACTCGTCAAACAATGGGGGTTCCGCTAGATCTTCAACGGTGGGCAGACTCTTTAGAGATTCTATGTACAACAAGTCAGTCGTCTGTGTAGTGGGATTTAAAACATCATGAAAGTGTTCTGCCCATCGTGCAAGTACATCTTTTTGCTCGGTATACCGTTGGGTCTTATCCTTGTTGTAGATTGGTGCTGTCTTCTTTGACCTTGGGCCAAAAACAGTTTGTAGGCTCTCAAAAAATCTACCGGATTGGTTAGTGTCAGCATAGTGATAGTAGATAGGAAACTATCACATACATTGCTCTGATCCTAAGTAGGTACTTATAATAAGTAGCCAAAGCACTTGTGTTACAGAAATCAGAAACAATAACGTTACCACAACACCCAGACCCGGAACAATAGTATAGAAAAGCTATTTCGCAACATGGAGCGACCAGGAATCGAACCCGGACCGCAGCGATAGCGCGATAGCGACATGAAGTGCGGTATGCTCGCCTCTCGGCAAACGAAATCGTCTTTTAACACAAGCTTGCTTATAATACGAAAATCCAAACCACTGACTTGTTATTAAATGTAATTGTTATGACTTTTTATTACATAGTTCGTTGTTATTAAGTACTATTATTGATTTATAATTAGCCTCATCCCAATGACATGTATTATACCAACAAAGCCTGCATGAAACCATGATGTCATTCAACTTATATTATAAAGACGTAATATTCAATAAAACACGTGGGAAATTGCTTAAAAAACTATAATTATTATGATAAGTTTGTTAATAATATTTCAAATTACACCTTATCCCTCCGAAAGAGATCACAGTAACTAACACTTAAATACGTATATTTACCTAAAGAGTGCCTAAAGTAATAGGCAATCCATACCTTTTTTTTTGCAAAAAATATAAATAATAAATTTTTTATGATGTCCTTCTATGCTATACATTCAAATAATGTTTACTTGATTTCTAAGTCGGGTTAGGAATTAGATTTCAATAGGTATTAAAAAGTGATTATTATGCGTACAAACAACAAATTCGTAACTAAAGTTGGCTAACAGTTTTTTTTATTTCACGTTACTTGACATTGACATTAAAAAGCTAGGTATTCAAAATAAAAATTAAAATGCGTCCCAGCTTTTCCACTACAATACTGATAACTATGATAAGTAAAATAATTTAAAAGACAATAATAATTTTAATTTTTTGGTATTCTTTCAGCTCTTCACTTTCCAAGGATGATCTTCCTCGACGCGCCAAAGTTCTGTCCGGACTGAGACGCCAACTTGTTGGTGCCAGCTTGGAGACCAATAACGGTCTCGCCGGCTCGGAGGACGTCTTCGCTGAACTCGCGTCGGTTCTCCTCAGATGGACGGGGACCGAGGCAAGGACCGCGCCATTCAGGGTGCTTGTACGCCTGTGATAAATAAGTTTTTATTAGTACCATAAATTCTGGGTGCTGACTATTTAAATACATAAATATGATACCGTACAGGCAATTCCAGGGTTTCCAATAGTAGGTAATGTGTTACCCTTAGATCAGAGGCGTCTCTAGCCCACGTAGTGTGCAAACATCGCGCCCCCTAGTAAGTGCGTGGTCAAAATGAAATAGGTTAAGATTTAGGTTTTTATGTTATACTATAAGTTTTGTGAAGTGGATTTATTAAGTTTAATTTTAGTTTTTTTAAAAATCGTTACTGAGGTTGCGAATATTTTTAGTTACGCCGCGATCAACGGTTTGTTTATTTAAAAAATACATAAAACAACTACTGAGAACCTATTAAAGAGTATTTATCAGTTTTAATAAATAATTGTTTTTGTGTTTAAACAGGGTGAATAATTTTTTTACGTTCTATTGCATAGATCAAAAAAACTACAAAACGTGATTTTATTTAATGTCATGCGGCATTCTCTGGTAGTCAACCACAAAGCTCAACAGAAACGGTTTTGTGATGTAGATTGGTTAATTCCGATACTCACAATATATTTTTGTTCCTCATACTAATGTGGAAAAACGTATTTCATCATAATCTACACTAATTAGGCTGGCTGACATATTCGATGCATCTTGCACGCAATCTCTTGTTCCCTAGCGAAGTTACGAGATGTATGTACCATAATATTTTTTTCTGATTATGTAAACTTACAAGTCAGTTACGTTACGTTCTACAGGGAATCCTAGTGTTGTTTGTCTGATAGGTAATAATCATAATCAGAGGCTGTAGCGACATCTATCTCGCCACATACAAACTAAACTGACGAATCCTACATCGCGATATTAAAGTTATCGGAGCGATTGAAATACAAGAACCCGACAACAACCGTCGGGCAGTAGCCCACCAGGCACAATACCCGTCTGGTCGGAGGATCCTCCCTATTCAATGGGGGATGAGGAACTTTACACCCTATTCCTTAGAGGCCCTACTCTGCAAAACGGGGGATTATGGGAAAACGCAGATATTAATACCTTACCTTTACCCTGACTTAACTGACGTAGAGCCCCCTAATTATGTACCTACTTTTCTAGTTTAGTTCTTTTGTCCGGGCAAAAAGTTCGAATTCAATTAAAAACAGTCTATATTCGTTTTTTTGTATAGAAAATATGTTATACGTAATTTTTATTCGTCGGATAAAAGTAATCTGGCTTTTGAAAAACCAGCCCTTAGGCCCGATTTTTCTATAGTCAGGTAACTTGTATCTGAAGAATAAGTTTGAGATTTTGATAGTTTTCGCATAGAAATTGTGTCAAAACATCAATTTTATTCGTCGGATAAAAGTTATCTGGCGTTTGAAAATCGGCCCAAATGTAAATAAATTTGCCCATAGTATAGCCCTTCAGTCTCTTCAGATTAATCCGATTGAAAATTTACAACATAATTTACTAGAGAGTAATGGGCAGAGGTCGGAAACCGAATTACTAGGTATTAATAAATCAATCGATTCATTAACTAAACAGTAGTACCCCCTAAAAGGCAGGTAACTAAGTACCTTAAGGTAGACAATGCTGCAATCATCATCATCATCATTTCAGCCATAGGACGTCCACTGCTGAACATAGGCCTCCCCCATAATTCTGCTGTGCCTGCTGTGCATAATGCTGCAATGCTGTATAGCATTAACTCATCCTACTTAGGAAATAAAGATAAAGAGTTTTTTCATAAACAAAAATAAACAGGTACGATCTTAAAATAGCTTTCCAATTACTCATTGTTTAGTTCAAGCAAAGAATATATTATCGTTCAAGTCAGCTGAACTATCGCTACATACATAGATACAGTAGAGATATTTATTTGACCTTACACTTTTGACGATCAAGCGAAAGGTCGATCGAACCATCAATGCAGCAATGCATAGCAAGAAAACAATACCTGTGTTCTCTATTGTTTCATTGCAACAAATAGCATGATAATAACAATATAGAACACTTAAAAATGCAGCAAAACAAAGTACTTAGGTATAAATATAAAATATAATTCAAATAACTTACCGTCCTTCCAATGGCAAAGATGGTCTGTGTTACAAGAGCGATGTTTTTCTGGTCCCAGAGGTCTGTGGTCTGGAAGAGGTCCGTATCTGGAACTCCGTATTTGATACACGCCTTCTGGAATCTAAAAAAAAGAACAACATTTTAATACTTCTGAGAGCCTAGTGCAAGTTTGATTTACTAAATAACTATATAAGTTTATGTAAATAAAATAGTTCATTGTTATCCTAGGGGTGAAAGTAACTTATTTAGTCCCGAGACGGGGTTTTGCCAAGTACTTTCAACCCGCTCCTGAGGCAATTGCAGACCTACTTTCCGAGTATGAGTATTATAATTTTTTAGGACGCGCTGCGTAGTGGCGCTGCCTGCATACTATCGAAACCGTGTGTTTATGCAAATCCGCTTATACCTGCTTTTCGCTCTCGTTCAAGTAAAAAAACACCTACAAGGCCTTTCTTTTTATCTTTCAAACAATACATTATCGTCACCATCATAATCAGTCTGCGTCAGTCCACTGCTGTACGCTGGACTGATATCACGTAGGCCTCTCCCGTTTTGCATTATAAATTAATTAATTCTTCCAACAATTACACCGATTATCTAGTCCCTAACTAAGCAAACCTTCTACTATGGCGACTAGATAACGGATAAACATACTTACATACATTTATAAACATCTAAGACTTAGGTACAAATGCTCATTATCACACAAATATTACCCTTGCGGAATTCGAACCCGCAACCGCCTGACTTTGTAGTCCGGAGCGCGAACCACTAGACCAGACGGTCGACAAAAAAACATAGGCCACAAAAAAGATATCGCTTTATCTTTCATATATATACCTACATGATGCTTGGTATTTTTCATATAGATTAGAAAATGTTTGGTCCCTTTCCAAATATTGGGTGATCAATTTAAATGCCAGAAGACATATTATCATGGAATAATACTGGCATAATATGTTGCGATAATTTAACATTATTGAACTAAAGACACGTTTGACCTTGGTAATGAAGATGACGTTACAAAGGGTGTAAAATGTCAATGAACTTACGGCTGTACTTACGAAACTCTTAGGCTCGGACATGCACCCGGAATTTTTCAGAGCCCCATACAAAACGGAATGAACCGGGGTTGACCGGAGCCGTTTTAAATGGAGTTCTGTAAAATTCCGGGTGCATGTAGTCCGAGCCTTAAAGACGTATTTATAAAGCATTCTGATTTCAATTCGCATACAAGAATCGTCCTTATACAATTTTCTAAAAACATTTATCCGGTTATAGGGACACCTAACCAGGGATCGAAACCGGTTAATATTTATTTCAGAATGTATTAGACCTGTTTCTAATATTTGATAGTAGTTGTAAAGATTTGACCATAAAACTAAATTTGCCATAGCTTTTAAGTCGGTATTTGGAGTATGTGATAGTTAATTTAGCAAAAACCTTTATTATTCCGGTTAAGGTTCCATAGTAAAATAACCGGTAAGCACCGAACTACTTAAAGACCTTGGCTTTCTTTTTTTTATCTTGCCCTTGTTTATATACTTCCCCCCTCCCTAGACACCTTAACAACAAGGGATCAAGGGATGATGTATCGATGGGTATGACTGAACTTATGACACTGGACCTTATCAAAGCAATGTAGATATTCTTGCGATGAATATCTACTTACTGGCTAATGTTGTCCATAAATTTGTAGTCCCCCCCAGACACGTTGACCTTGGTGATGATGCCAGGCTGCAGCCTGTTCATGAGCTTGCACAGAATGATGCCGTCACGGAGGGCGTGCTCGTAGGGCATCCCTGGAGGGAACCTCTCGCCGATGACGGCTTCGATCCACGCCTGGGCTTCCACTTCCTTCTCGGGCTCTCGTTTGCCAGCACACTGGAAAACAAATTAAATTAAATTAAACATGCGTGAGATAACACACTAATTGTTACGATCGTAGGGGATTGTACCTCGTAACACAATCCTTGTGTTCGTAACAGAATCCCCGGCACGGATCTTGAGCGCTGGAGGAAAGAGTGGAGATCGCTTTGCGCATCTTACGAGACAATCATCGTATCAGAGACGCATGTGCGCGGAGCAAGCAACTATTAACGGCGGCGGTGCAGGTACGTCACGCGACTTGCCAATCACGTATTCGTAATCGTCTTTTGCGCATCTTTCGCCCAGCAGCAGATCCGTGCCGCTAGTTATACTAGACAATGTATTTTGCCAGGGGCGTCTCCCTCACCCAGACTTGAGCCAATTCAGAAAACATCGTTTACTGAATTGACCCGAATTGGGAATCGAACCCGGTAACCTGTTCGAGGCGAATTATTGCGCCACTACACAAATCGGGTCTTCAAAATGATAATGATTGTCAATAAACAGTATCTATTAAAACATGAGTGGAATTATAAATTAATATTTGCTGGATGCAAACGGCCCAAAGCCGCTAGATGTGGCATTTTTAGGGGGGCCTGAGCCCAGCGGTGGACTTGCAAGGCTGATAATTAGGCAAGATAATGATGATCAGTCAGTGATAGTCTCAGTAGTGTTTAACTTATATCAAGAATAGGCTGCTTAATTGTCAGAGCCACTTTACCTACGAATTTATTATAACAAATTTCTGTAAAAAGTTCTATTTTGTCAATTAGTAACAAAAAAAAAAATTTTGTTTTAATATAGTAAACAATTAGTATCTAGTAAGTCGTCTAGATTTATTGCGATAGACATGTAAGGATTTTAAATGACATGCAAATCTAACGCGTGAGTGTGTTGATAAGTAATTATTGATAGAAATCTGTACTTCATTAATTGTATTATTTATTGTAATTAATTTGTTAGAGATTGTTACAAACCATTAATAGTGTAGTTTAAATTGAATAATCTATTTAGATAAAATTGTTTTTTAAATCATAAATCTCTACATAAAACATAATAAGACATAATTATTTGTATCTTTTTATTAGGTTAAGATTACTATCTTGATTAAAAAGTTTGTGCAGGTGGATCTACAGGGTGTAAGGTAAATGGTATGTCAAGCCGAAACTAGCCTTTTTTAACATACCTAAGCATAAAATACTATGGTAAAGTCAGAAATTTGATATTCATTTTAAAAATAATCATACAAATCGGATTCTGAGAATTAAGTTTGTAATAAAAATATAATAAAATGATGATATCAAAATTCTAATTTTACCATAGCATTTTTAAGCAATGTTAACATAAGCTAGTTTCGGATTCATATTACTATTAGTATAAAAGTCTTCGATCAAGAATACTTCTATTCTTGATCGAAGATAAAAGTATAAATTAGTAAGTAGTACAGTATAAAGAAAATATGGAGTCATGATGAAAGAATTCTTTCATTGAATAATACTACCCTTACTAACTTATTTATTTCCTGTTTTCACGAATTACTTTATCATTTTAATAATTTTAATACTATTCATTCTTGAAATACTTTAGGTGTGAGCGTGGGAAGTGTTAGTTACGATAACTAATAAGATAGATATTTTTATAATTTTTAACTATAGGTAACATAATTTTCAAGATTTTTCACGATAAAACAATACAGATAAAATGTAAAAACCAGTCATGTCCTTTCTTAGGGTTCCGTACCTTAAAAGGAAAAAACGGAACCCATAGGTTCACTTTGTTGTCCATCTGTCTGTCTGTATGTCTGTCAAGACCCTTTATTTTGGAAACGCGTAATGCGATACCTGTATGCGAAGTTGAAATTAAAAACATATAGGTACCTACTCAAGTCTATAGTCCCTTGAAGTGTGAAAAAAATCTAACTTCTAAATTAACGTAAAAACATCGTCATCATCATTTCAGCCATAGGACGTCCACTGCTGAACATAGGCCTCCCCCGGAAAAGTCGTAAAAAAATTATACGATCGTTTATGCCGCAAACAACGTATATTTGCTGGGTGCTTTCCGTTGAATTACAACTACTTATAAAATTTGGCAAATTCTTCTTATACTACACATACAGGAAAAAACTGAAAACTAAACATACATATTTTGTAATAAAAGTTTGGAATTAATTTATAATTAAACTGCGAGCAAGACTCGATTTCTGAACTATTTATAAGCACCACAAGTTTGTACGGAACCCTCGGTGAGCGAGTCCGGCTCGCACTTGTCTGTTTTTTTACAATAACAAACCATTCCTTTATAAGGGGCAGTTGAATGATGCGTATTGATTGATACTTCATATCGCCAGTTAGCGTACAGCCCATTGCAGACAATACAATACAGCTCTTTTACTGTCACAAAGGACAAGCCAAAGAACAACAGTTACTAATCATTTCACTTGGCTTCGGCTAGAATAAGTAATTATTATTAATATTAATAATTACAAAGCACAAAACCTAAATTTAGGAATATCTAACAATGTTGACGCTATATCCTTATTCTATCTACCTAAGTTCAATTGTGTTAAAAAAGATTTTACATAAGTCTTAATAAAATGAAGTCCTAAAAAAGTATTATTCCATTTTATTTTTATAAGTAAGCTTTTGTTTTAAAAGTAAACTATAATTCACATTTGCAAGTCGTGGCAGCCTGTAACTGAATCTACACATAGCTCATATTTTAAACTTGTTACTTGTTAATTGTATCATTGGTGTAAGATTTATTGGTTGCTCCTATTAAATAAATAAGAATAACTTTAAAACTTAAACTAAACCGTAGGCTTTCCTCTCTATCGCTTGCATTGTTTCAAGAAAAATGCTACAAATCCCACTACACAGACAGACTCGCTTATTTTTCTTATTAGTTAGTACATTTGTATTCTATGGCGGACTCATAGCTACTTAAGTACCAACAGTAATGTCCTATCGTTTAATTAGTATTGTGTATTTGCAGCGACTACAGGCACGAAATAAAAAAAAATACAATATAAGTAAGCCATGTTGTTTTTAATGATAACGTGTGCGTCGTTGCTGTACTGTGTTTTGAGTTTAAATCCATTTGTGGCGTTTATGTTATTTTTCTACGTAATACCTAAACAGTTTTCATTGTTATTTTGACTGGGACATAGTGATCATCATGTAAGTTTATAGAATTTAAATAAACGAATAAATAAGAAGAAGGTTAACAATTCGGCGCGTATTTTTTTGCGTGTCAGTATTAGCCATGTAAGTAATATATAGTCAGTAACACCTATTACCTACTTACTGTAAATAAAATGTATCAGCCGATTTGTTTTTATTAACTGTATTTATAGTACATAGGACTTTATTCTGTAAAAAGAAGATAAAGTAGGTACATAAAACATTATTTTAACCTCCTGCAATGAGGACCAATGTTCTAAGGCATGAACGAACATAATAAAATTAATCACCGCTCAAGGTTTGGCTTATAGTGGCCCTAGATCTAGTCACCTGGTGTCTTTACATTTCACGAAATACCTTTCGTAATGGGCCTCTTCTAACCCACACGCCATGATCCAATGTGGTCCCAGTACTGCAGTGTCAGCCGAATTTCGTCCCCCCATTTTCTTTAACACTTTACAAAATGTCTCATATTACAGTGTGCCTTTCGATATAGGCCTCCTTTAACGCATGTCAGCATTGATGGCTTTCGGGTCACCCTATGGTCCACTGTGGTCCCAGTCAGTTCCGTCTTTACCATAAGGGCACACGGGGCCTGTGCCCGCGGGCACTAAAACATGTTTGGAAAAAATGTAAGATACTTCTAACGGTATGAAACTATTTTTTGGAAGTCATGAACCAACAGTATTTAATTTTTCCTTTGCAATAGCAGGGTCTCCAAATTCTTGTGTGCCCCAGGGCCCCGGGATATATTAAGTCCTAGATATATTAGGACCTAGTCCCAGTTTTAGCCGAACCACGTCCTCACATTTTCTTTACCTCTAACACTTTAGATAATATCTCATGTTACAGTGTGTTTACCGACATAGACTTCTCTAACCCACACCATGATGGCCGTCTCCTTTGATTCAGTGCGGTCCTAGTGTAAGCCGAATTTCGTCCTCCTATCGTCTTTAACACTGTTATAACGGTCTCGTAATAAAGTGAGCCTTTCGACATGGATAAAATTAAAGTAAATTTTAGATGCGGCACGCGCGCAACCGGATGGTTTTTTCTTGGCGTCAAGCCAAGCGGATTACCATTCCGCGATAAAATATTCTTCATCAAAACATTATTTAGGGACCATTAGGTGCAATTTCATACACATCTTGAGTGCCGCGTGAGTGGCCTTTAGAGATTTTGATGCATAACATTAATCAAGGAACATCTTTCAAGTTGTTATTAACATCCCGATTGGCGTGTATGTGTGGAGTGGCACAGTGATTTGCCTGTGTGCGACCCGGGTTCGATTCCCGGTTCGTGTCAATTCAGATAATGATTTTTCTAAATGGCTAGAGTTTGGGTGTGCTAGGAGACGCCTCTAGTAAAATTATTGTGCGGTATCTTAAAAAACAGGGATGGTAAATCCTTACCTTGAAACCATGACATGTGTGTTGTCTGGCGCATAATGTATATTTTAATATTTAGATTATTCTCTCTTACTCGTCCTGTATCTTCAGAGTAAGTATCACTGTACCTAACAAATTAAATTATTTTAGTTTTAACTATTTTGTTTTTTATTGTAAAACTAAATACATGCTTAGTCTGCCACACAGCTTCAAATCTACATTGACACTAACGTCTATCAAAATCTACTGAGGTTGTAAAAATATCAAACTATTTATCCTGATGTTATACCAACTCAAACTCTAATTACCCGTAAAATATTATGTCATGTTCTCTGCCACATAAAATAATGTGAAATATTGTTATTGTTTCGGAGACCTTCAGCCGTTGACCAGTCAAAAAATTCTAAAGATAGATCTTCATTTAAAAGATCAACGACTTTTCACTAAACATTTGCTCATACAATATTTCTGCATTAAACACTTTACCATTTGATGTTTATCACAGAAAGATCGTAATTTACGCCTAAATAACTTTCTTCAAAGTCAAAAGTCGGGTTGAACGCTTCTTTACGAATTTTATACCTACGTCGTCTGTGAATTCCTACCATACCATTAAATTATATTTTTACTTTTCGAGTAGGTATATCCTAAATACGTAATAGTACCATAGCTACTTATGGGCTAGTAATCTATACAAAAACAAGACAGCCGTTAACAAAGACGAACTAAAAAGTAATAAATAAATAGGGACTCCATAAATAGTTTCCAAGTTGAAAAAAGAACGAAATTATAAAAAAAAAACGTACTTACTATAAAATCTGCCCAAATGTGTATGTATTAACAATAAGGACTATATTCGTATACCGAAATGGTTGGTTTTTCTAACATTTTTCCTGTTGCATTTTACAACTAATTAGTATTTGTAGAGAATTTGTAGTTTCCGGCTTGCAGTGTCAACAACCTGACAATAAATTATTGTTTTCACGCTGGGAATTTTGGAACCGTTTCAGAAATAGACTTACATTTCTTAAAGCTGCAGTTTAACAGAAAATAAAATAGTCCAAGCTAACACACTGACAGTCTTATTTTTTTTATACAACTTGTTGCATAAAAAACCGTTATAACTGTACGTTGGACAACATCACATACATTGCTTTCTGATCCTATGATAAGTAGCTTAAGCACTTGTGTCAGAAATCAGAAAAAACGACGGAACCACAACACCCAGACCCGAGACAATATAGAAAAGTTATTTTTCTACATTGACCGACCGGGAACCGAACTCGGGACCTCAGAGATAGCGACACCAAGTCCGGTATACTCGCCTCTCAGCTACAGTTAAATAGTAATGTGTAATAATGTGTATGAATGCAAAAAAAAAGCCAAAGTGAACTGTGACTATTGACTATGACCATTTTACTTGTGAATTTAATACTTATCTCTTTATTCTTTCAGTGATAAACATAAACAAAACTAACAAATAAGTGTCTGTAGTCCTTAATTATCGGTATGTTTGTAATTTATATACAAAATTAAACCACTGTTAATTAAAAAAAAAACTACAAACAGATATCTTTCTTTCTTCAGGAGAAACGATAGATAATCTTACATTCTTCATCTTCGATAGTAGTAAATGTGAATAAACCTAAAAAAATATAACACTACTCAAGACTTATATACTTGCCTTTGACATTTGCCTGCTAACAAGAATCTACGTTAATTCATGTTATACAATGTCCGCTGTGTTTACAGTATAATTCACGAAAGTAACAAATACACCAATGACGCCGCCCGCCCCATTCGGCGCCGGCGCATGGGCGGGCGGGAAGCTTTACCAGTCGTCTATCTGATAGCGAACAGTGTGCTTGTTCCACAAAATAGTGCTACTGAAGTTACGAATTTAATTTAAAATGGCTGTACGTAAGATATTTCTTTTGATTGGCTTGATTTATTTTTGATAAAAATCTTGTTACAAAGTAGTACTGCTAATATAAATAAAATAACTCTACTTAATATTTCTGAAATTCGTTTTAGCAATAATATGTATTACAGTTTTGTAGCAAACAAAAGTCAATAGTAAATAATAACTCTTAAATGTAATCTCCTTCAAAAATTCCGAATAACCTTTTGACTCGTAAATGTATTAACAAACGGCTTTCTCTTTCAAGAGTCATTGAAATCTTATGAGATATTTTATTGAAATTGCAACGTCACAAGATCATTGACGTCAGAAGCACAAGTAGTTCGGGATTAACGACTCGCGCGCAGCTGTGGTGGTCATAATAACTCTTGCGCTACATTTCAAAGTTTCTTAGTGCACAATCTTAGCAATGTAGTTTCTAGAAATAATATTAATCGCTTAGAATTCAATGGAATGTCAAATGCAGGGCATTGTATTGTCTGTTACGCTGTCACGCCTAAACTACTAAACTGATTTTTATTAAGCTTGGTACACAGGTAGACTAGAGCTTGAAAAAGTACATAGGCTACTTTTTGTAGTAAAAGCCGACCCGATTTTGATTAAATTTTGCATAGAACAATTTTGAATCCTACGGAAGGAAATAGGCTATTATTTTTATTCCATCTTATAAATGAGTAAATCACGGTGTGACAAACCATATTCCACGCGAGTGAAGCCACGGGCACAGCTAGTATTTAATAAATACAGATATAAGTAGTCAAAGATACTAATACTACTACTATTTATTACTTTATAGCACGATGTTTAGATCAAGCGCTGTAGAGTTCAAATATGGCGTAACCCCGAAGATTTAAAGCATAACAACGATGGGGAGTCCCAAAATAACCCGTGTTCGATAGTGTACGAAGTAGATAGCTGTCATCTTCGTTACCAATCGCGTTATTTTCGGTGGTGATGCTGGAAGTCGCCGCCGGCCATCAAACGACTTGGCACTGGAACTACTGTTTTATGGCCGCCGTTCAAAACTTGCATATGCTAAAAATTTTTAAACATCCACTCAAAATTTTTAACAAATCCCCACGAGAAATTTGTTACAGATCAATTTACACAATTCCTCTCTTGTTGAATTGTTGTAATAACAGTAACAATTTTGTAGACTAAAAAACTAGATTGTACTCGTACAAAATCTATTTCCATTATTTAACACTCCGAGAAAATATAAACAAGTTAATTGACGACCGTCTAACAAAATATTGTGCCAATATTTGTTGTTGAAAAACCTCTATTTTCTAGCAAACCTAATTAAGAAAACAAACGGAAAAATGCCAGTAAAACTAACAATACTTGTTGTCATGCTTTATAATATTGTTTTAGCCCAGAAACAAGGAACAAGAACAAGAAGTCTTGAACTGGATCACAGCTGTTCTTGGGGAACCCCTGCCTAATGCTACCTATGAAGATATCTTAAAGGATGGCGTGGTTCTCTGTAAACTTATTAACAAGCTCTCCCCAGGGTCTGTAAAGAAGATTCAGGAGAGAGGAACCAATTTTCAGCTTATGGAAAACATCCAAAGGTAATTTAATTAGTTTGAAATCTAGAAAAAGGGCCGTTTCTATAATAATAAAAAACAATCTTAACGTGGTTTTGGTATAAACTTCCAGGTTCCAAGCTGCTATCAAAAAATATGGAGTCCCAGAAGAAGAAATCTTTCAAACTGCTGACCTCTTCGAAAGGCGTAACATCCCTCAAGTTACACTGTGCTTATACTCTCTAGGAAGAATTGTAAGCATTCCAAATATAGTCAAGTAGATAATTATATTATATTATAATATAATACGAGAATCTCTATGAAATTATTTATATTTCAGACCCAGAAGCATCCAGAATGGACCGGTCCTCAACTTGGCCCGAAGATGGCAGATAAGAATGAGCGAACCTTCACTGAGGAGCAACTTAGAGCCCACAACGCTGAGCTCAACCTTCAGATGGGCTTTAATAAGGGAGCATCACAATCTGGTCATGGCGGCTTCGGAAACACCCGTCATATGTAAAATAATAACTTAAAAACCGCTCTCAAGCTTGGTATCTGAGACCAAATCCGATGAATTCGGAGAATACCAGTATTTAAGCAATATCTATTCCATTCTATTGTCTGTCAGATCAAGGTGCCCGTTCTCCCTTTCTAAAATCGCTACGCTAATTTTTAACGTCAAAACGTGTGATAGAAATAAATAATTTATGAGTCTAATTAGATTAACATTAACAAGTGCTATGTTTAAGACTTTTTTACTTTGTACATAATTTAACAATTATTTAATAAACATTGTTTGTAAGTAGCGAGTGTTTTAATTTAGCGGGTGTATGTTGAAACTTCGGTAACTTTCGACATAGAATTTTGCGTGGTGGATCCAATGACCACTCGCAAAGATGAAGGTCAAAGAATTGCGTTAATTTTGTTGCACGTCGAAATATCTGAGCTTTTGATCTGTTTATAAAATGGCTCTGGAGCAAATAAAGTTATTAATAGCAATGATGGAGGCTATCCCTTGGCCCAATTAAATCGTGTCAGCAGAAGCACGATGATTTATTACTTCAAACCAGTGCCAAGAGTACGCTTAATAAACTGTTATGCGAATTATATTAAACACTAATGTGTGTTAAATAAAACCACACTTGGCAAACAAATATTCATTTAGTTCTAACTTTTTTTGTTTTAAATAACTTGTTCTCTAGAACAAGTTATAAGTATAAAAAAGAAAGGTATAAACCTCTTGAATAAAAACGCAAGTCGTTAATATTTTATGGGAATTTATAATCTCTTTTCTTATCACACGTTATTACAGAAAACTATGCTAGAATGGTGCACGGATAAAATTAGATATCTGGTAATTTTTTAAACTGTAATGTACCTTAAGGTTTCTGGGCAGTTCACGAGTTCTTACTTAATAACTAGTTGGCTAGGCATAAAAAGGTTTTATTAAAGTTAATTAAGTGAGAAATACAGAGCCAAGATTAATTTTATTACAGTACATTTATAGCAACAGAAGCAACCATACTTACCTATATATCTAGATTTTATTAATAAATTATTTTTACATTTAATATTGTTGATCTAAGCTGCGACAGAAAGTCTTATAAATAAAATGATAGTCTTATTTTTTATATTCTTGTATCTGTTAGTTCGTGACTGACTGAAAGCCGATCATAAATCTACATTGAAAGGAAAAAGTAAGTAAGTTTTTTCGAAAAAAACGCGCCTATTGGTAGGCACTGGGATTGATGGTTATTAAGGAGAATCCGTGATTATTGCGATGACGAAGGTGCGATAAACCGTTAGTTTATGTAAGTTTTACCTATTGTAAATCGGTAACTTTCTTGTATTTGTGTATACTTAGTACATGTTATATCATCATGTCAGCCTATTGCAATCCACTGCTGGACGTAAGCCTACCCCTTACAGCACCAAAGAGCACGATCTCCCGCTTTCTTCATCCATCCATTGCCAGCCATCTTCCTAAGGTCTTGGTCTATCGAGCTGGGGGGCCTGCTACACTATGATTGCCAAGACGTAATAGAGACCACGAGTAGAGACTCGAGAACCCATTTACTTCACCTTTCATCGGTTCTGCGACAGATGTGGCCTGACATGTATTTGGTCAGGCCAAAGTTTCGTAAAGAATACACTTCCCAACCATCAACAGGAGACGTGTCGTAAGAGGCGACTAACTCCTGTAGCACGAGACGGGCAGCAGCGTCTTCGTGCGAAATCTTATAAAACACTGCGCTCGCCAACCCGCCTGCCAAGTGTGGCGAGTATTGGCAATCCTCCCCGATGATAGCCCCAGCCCCCATATTGGGGGAAGGCCTTTGTTCAGCAGTAGACGTCCTATGGCTGATATGATGAAACTTTCGTATGAAACATATACTAGCTACACATATACAGAATGGACACTATGTACTTATAAAGTTTTGTTTGGTTACCTACAAGTCCTTATAGTTCGTCCCCGATATATTTGACTTTGTCAGTGTATACTATAGGTGTTAGTCTAGGTGTCAGAAACATAGCGGTCATTCAACCAATTCATTCACAATGCTAGACCTAGTTTGAACACATCTACCCGCAACTAGCGATGCAATAAACTTTTATGTACTATACCGAAATAGATTTGATGGTTTGACTGTTTTCGCAAGTTCTAAGTATTCGAAGGTTTAAGAAATATGAAGACACCAAGACGAGACGTATTTTGAAAGCATTTGAAGTAAATCTTGACTTCGCGCACGAAAGCAAACCGTGTGCGAAATGGTTAATTGAACCCGAATTTATATATTTTTTTAACAGTTAAGTAATACCAAAATATTGTCTAATGCCCATTGACATATATTACTGCCAGTCTTTATTAGTTTTTTCTACAGTAGAAATCGAAAAACGAGAAGATAGAACCACTTGCTGGAGCAATCCTTATGAATAACATCTAGAAAACTTAAAACATCTGTAAAACTGGGTATTTCGTTCTTTAGTTCAAATTTAAATCAGCCAGTACCACATTACGTACTGCTTTAAGTCGAGTGTTAACATCTGGTAAAAGGATTCAATCTAATTTCGTACGTTTCCTCATCTCTACAAATAGCTGTTACCGTCCCATTCATCGTTTACAAAGACGTCTCGAAGTTATCTTAGTAGTAAACGAGTTTCGTTCGAGTTTTTCGTCATCAAAACGAGTTGCAATCGAAATGGCGCGATGTTCGCGTGATTTGTTTTCGTTCATTCATTGGTCCGAAGTCCGGTGCAATATCTCAACCTTTCCTTCTAAATGTGAAGCAATAGCAGGGTTTTAGTGGATCTCGGTGACCTTCATCGTACTTTTATAAGGCCAGGATATATTTTGCAATCAACAACGGAAAGTTTACGCGTGTAAACAAATCATTTTCTCTGCCAAGTAATTTCTTCAAATTAAATTAAAATTAGGTGTTGTACTGTCACCACAAACAGTTTGAGATTTTCTGAATCGTTTTTGTAAGTTGTTGACGACGTGATTGATAATTACAACATCATAGCGCCCACATGGAACATTTGTGGTTTCGAAACATTCAATAAAATCTGCTTTAAAAAGGGATTTCAGATGATTTTTTATGCGTGGGTACATCATTCAGGTTTTGTAACAAAATTCTTATTATTTTTCTTTTGATTAGACAACAAATGATATAAATAACAAAACCAGACAATAACGGCTTCTAAAAAGGTCAAAATAGCATAATTATACCTACATAAGTATTCAATTTGTAAATCATATTATTTCTTGTCAGAGGCAACTAAAATATATTCTTATTTACTTCTTTAAGTGTGCTTTTGTATTGACACTGATTTAGTATATAATTTTTACTTTTTTTATTATATTTTAGTATAGTATATTGGGGTTTTTAATTTACATTAAATTTTATCTCAAGTTTTTCTGTCTCAGAGTCTTATTATGATGCGTTGACTCCAATCCAAATACGGCGAGTCTTATCTATACAGGGTGTAACGAAAAGGTGAAATAAAACTTTAAAGGGTTATTCTACGGCTAAATTAAATCAACTTTTTCTATGGGACCAACATCGAAATCGCAAAAAAAAATAAACACTTTCCCATACTAAAACGCGACCAGCTGGCATCAGTTTGTATGGAAACGTAATTTTTTTTTTTGAGATTTTGATGTTGGTCCCATAGAAAAAGTTGATGTAATTTAGCCGTAGAATAACCCCTTAAAGTTTTATTTTACCTTTTCGTTACACGTTGTATACCTATATAAAAATGAATCTATATTTCTCTTGGTCATCGCATCACGCGTGAACGGGTGGAACAATTTTGCTAATTCTTTTTTGTTGTAGGTTCTTTTGAAAGAAAAAAATTAGAAAATTGTGCAGAAAATCCTTTACGATTAAATTAAAGCCTTATAGATCGTGATCGTTTTGTCGATGGTCAATGGATGAAATCTCTATAGCAAATAACTGACTGATTACCGACCTCCGTAGCCGAGAGGGAAGCACTCCTTACTTGGAGTCGGCATCTCTGAGGTCTCGGGTTCGATTCCCGATCGGGTCATTGTCCGTATGAATGTTGATTTCCGAGTGGTACCATCGTTGTTTTTGATGTCTATAACACAAACGCTTTAGCTACTTACTATAAGATCAGAGCAATGTAAGTGCAGTAACGAATTTTTTGGACTTCACTGATCACAGCGAAAGTCTGGGGACTGAATTTTATTTTTTTTAGTCTATGTAAAGGAATTGCCTTTTTACAGTTTCAATAAATGTACAGATAAGAAAATTGATGATCTTTTTATCAAATAGAACGAGCAAGTTAGGCTAGTTAGATTCCGAAAAAAAAATGTTTTTAAATAAAAAAAACTTAGTAATCGGTCGATCCGTTAGTAACTACGATGCCTCAGACATATTAAACACACAAACAGACAAAAGCTAACAAATTAAAAATTTCTTTTCGTCCGGGTGTAAAAAGATTTAAACGAAACAGCAACATATTTTGCAGCTTTTCTGCATTAAAATTTTGCCAATTTAAGTACCTTTTTAATGAGTTATAATTACCTACATCAACAAACAATTTAACATAATTTTAAGACTATTTGTATCGTATAGTCTCTGCAATTATCTTAAACTAAATTTAAGCAATTACTGTTTTTCTAAAATGTATTGTGAAACTGTTTGTCTTCCCCAATAAATGAAGAAAAAAAAATCAATGCCTAGCTATAATAATTTACCTACACTGCATCTAAACTTATTATAACCATTTTACCAAGACATATTTCGCGGTAGAGTTTATTTTGCAATTTCTTTCGTTTTATAAATAGTATTTATTCACCTACTTTGTCATGATCATGATATTATTATTTTGTTTACCCAAACTGAAAGTTCGAAAATATCTCTTAGTATTTATGAGCAATCTAATGCTTGTCATAGATTTAAATACTATAAAACTTGTAGAGCCGGCGGAATTTAAACATATAAAAACTATTTTAGTGAAAGAGATTACAGATGTTTGCCAATTAAAGGTTTAAAGGGCTCTGACCTTTAGAATCTAGATGCATTACATAATAATAATGCTAATACAGGTATAGCTTGTTCATCACCTTACTTGCTAATTCAAGGGAGTCATAGGGAAGACAATTACATATAAAATACATGTATTTTTCAAACAACGTCTGTATTTTTCAATATAATACAGAAACTTTACTTCTGGATCTTCGGTTGAACCTTTTCAAGTTTATTTTTTTTACATGTATTTTAAGGTGTATTTTTCGCATTATTCGGCTTTTTAGCCTTTTAGAAATAGAAAAACACATAATTATTTAATATTAAAAAATATATATAAATAAACAATGTTAGATTTTTTTTTATTTATACTATTTGTTTTTTTTTCGAGTCATCATCATCATCATCATTTCAGCCATAGGACGTCCACTGCTGAACATAGGCCCCAGTGACTTCCAGATTGGCCGGTTGAAAGCGGCTCGCATCCAGCGGCTTCCTGCAACCTTTACCAGGTCGTCTGTCCACCTTGTAGGTGGACGTCCTACGCTGCGCTTGCCGGTACGTGGCCTCCATTCCAGAACCTTTCTGCCCCATCGGCCGTCAGTTCTACGTGCTATGTGCCCCGCCTACTGCCACTTCAGCTTGCTTATCCGTTGGGCTATGTCAGCAACTTTTTTTCGAGTAATTGTTTATTTTATATTAACCGAGATATTGATTCGATTACATTACAAATTACAATTGCTTATATTCAATTTCTATTAATAAGCAAGATTGTTCCCCTTTGATTGTTAAATATGAAAAATACACAGTATTCAACGAGTATAATTGTATTTATCAGACGAATCTTCCATTTGTTTTTTTCGAAAAATACATATATTTTACAGGTGCAACTTTTAACTCTAGTTACCACTCAGTCAATAACGTAGGTTGGCTGCGCTAGCTTATGATATATTACTGTGTTACTACCCCAACAGACTGCGTGGGTAAGTTACATGTTTATCTTGACCAGGCGCCAACAGCGATGGATTTATCCTCACATATAACATGGGCCTTGACATGACCACGTCAAACGCGTAATTAGAAATAATTATAGTGAAAATTCTAGGCCAATCATGCTGCACACTGCTATTAGGATTAATCTTAATTTAAGACTGACCATTTGTGTAATATTGCGGTTAGAAGTTCAAGATAGTTTTATTGGCTTATAGTTGCTTGATTGCAGACTGGTTTGAATTTGTAGCTGTTTTATTTAAGGTAGAGGGCATAGTGTCGTAACAAACATTAAATTGTTTTTATAGGATTTGCATGAAAAAAACAACTAAACCCATATATAAGGTTGCTCCTAAGACGTCTCTACTTCCAAACTAATTTTCAGCTCTTTTAGTGAAATAGTATTTAAACCAGAGTGATTATGCGACTGGTATGCATCCCTTCAAGATAAAAAAAAACAGATCTTTTTTTTAATAATGGCAACGATGTGCCGTAACTGACAAGATGCAGTACAACAAATACTAATTAATTTAATACTTATTACTTGTATTAGTAGGTAGAGACAATTGAAACAAAAAAAACCTTTACATCTAGTTGAAGTAATAATGATGAACCACGAATAAGATTTTTTATTTTCAACAGTTTATGTACCTAGTTTTTGGAAGCAGAAATAAGATATAATTTTAAAATAGGGCACTTTAAAATTATAGATTATTTCTAATAGATCAGTAGATATGTAAATGTATTAGAAAAAATTAGTAACTACTTTATCTTTAAATGTAATCATTAGCTCAGCCACACTCAAAGATAGTTCAGAAACAGCGATGTTGAAAGGATGGAGACCACAGGACTGGTTTCGCCCGAGACAAACAAGAACCGTCTTGACCCCTTTCGCTTGCAAAATTGCAAAATGATGTATTTTATATACTTAATATTTCTACGCAAAAGTAACGTTTCCACACAGCGTGTCAAAGAAAAGAAATTGATGTTACGGAACGAATGTAACACTTATTACACGAATGCTTTAATTAGTAACAGAGCAAGTACAAATAAAGGTATAGTAGGTACTAGAAGGAAGACAGTCGAAATTCTGTCAAAAATACAATTAGGAAAAAGAAAAATATTTTATTTGTTTCACTAAATGATTAGAATTTTAAAAAATACAACAGAATTTTCCGTGTACTAAAATAAGATACCGAAATGGTTGCCACTCAGCTATTATGCCATGTATAATTTAACAATTTGTTGGTTATAACTTCATTACGAAAATATTGGTTTTGTACTTCCACAAGATACCAAATTCTTCACTAAGTAAATAATGACAAGTGCGTCGCAACCATGGTTGAAAACATTTAATAAACGTGTCAATTATATTATCTTACAAAACGATGTTTCTTTTTATGCACTTAATAAACATGGTCATAATTGGCATACTTGTTCTTCTAAAGTACCTAAATAATAACTTTATTATTAATAAAATTCAAGTTTCACTAAATTCTAGCATCGTCAATGAGGCATAAAATTTGCCATTTAACCTACCTAAAGATAAATTTGCATCAGAAAATTATCATACAGTATTCGGTTGGAAAAAGGTCAGATTTTTTTTAATCAAATTAGATTCTTTCAAGCATAGACATGCTGTTTGTTTTTCTCAGACTATGCGCGTAGTAAGGTCTAATTTGTCATAACAAGGTTAAAACGACTATTAAAATTTGTAATGTATCGATTCTTACAAAAAGATTAGGTTATTATTTTAAAGCACTTATTTCTTAATTTAAAGTCTGACACGTTAGCATTTAAATATGTATGGAAATAACGATAAATATAATGCTCATAGTATCATTGCGTTTACTCTGAAAACATTAGATAAAAACAGTAATATTTAAATTAAACCGTAATCTTTAGCTTACCACTTTTCAGGGTAGATCACGCCTATATACGTTACAATAGTGACGCTTTAGTTTAGACACAGGCTTTAGTAGTGATGATCTATAACGAAATGAAATTTATAAAATCTTTCTGCACGAACAAGCCAAAAAGTGTCGTATCGTTACGCGTGCATTTTTTTGAGTTCGATCCAGATCCAATTACATGTTTTATTATATGCTTTTATTGTCAAATACTTAACATTTAAGACTTACTTTAGTGGAATTCTTCTTTTTTAAAATTTATACTATAAAAATATGTGACAATCGCGACAATAACTGTCCAATGTGACCGAGCATTTATCATAAATGACGGACGCTTATAGCATATGACCGTCAATTTACAACTCTAGGGGTAGACCCAAGAAATGCTGGCTGGACGTGACGTGACCAATGATCTCACAACAAGAGACGCTCAAGACCGCGCGAAGTGGAGGAGTAAATCAAGGAAAGCGGACTCTGGGCTCCAAAGCAATGGCTTTGGACGCAACCGGGATTGACCGTATAGATGAAGAGAAGAGTATCATTGCGTTTTCTCTGAAAACATTAGATAAAATCCATAATATTTGAATTGAACCGTAATCTTTAACTTAACACTTTTCAGGGTAGATCACGCCTTTATACTTTATAATAACAATACAACTTTTATTGTGTCTAGCGTTGTGTCCCAAAACGTGATAAATAAAAAAGGTTTTTCTTTGTATTATCCTTTCAGGTAGTCATCTCTTTAGGCGACCAATGTTATCTAAATGTAAGTATAATCTATGAAAAATCAAATCATATCTTGACAGACCTTGTGAATGTAAAGTGCATTTCTCTTATTTTCTGATTCTCTATTTCTATCAAAGAACAAAAAATAGATATATATAATATTCATATATGTATATAATAAAATGCTATGTGCCCCACCCACTGCCACTTTAGCTTGCTAATGCCGTTGGGCTATGTCAGCGACTTTTGTTCGTTTACGAATCTCCTTATTCCTGATTCAATCTCGAAAGCTAATATTATGATAAAGAATAATAATATCTAGCAAATGTACTAGACATTGAAAATTGATAGATACAAATAAACGATCTGCTTAATACTGGGCTTGTAGACTTGCACAACAGATTGCACAAAACATTGTCTGTACTTAGAATGCAAAAGCAGTTAAATAAAAGTATATTTTTTTACCATTAACACCGTGAAATCTAGGATTTTTGTAAGCAAGTGTATTGATAAAAATGATTTTCTAAGATATTTTTTTTAACTGCCTTGGCCTCAGTCGGGCATCAATCCCACGTCTCCTCGCTATCTGGGCGACTGTTCTTCCAACTGAGATAGGTACCGAAAACATTGTTTAACCTATCAATCTTTTTCGTGTGCTTTGTAGTTGACTTATGATGATGATGCAAATTGCAAAAACAGTACTCAAAATGTGACTGTAGAAAGGTGAAATGTTCGAAACGCATTTCCCTAATAATGCTAGCTCTATTAGTCACATCATCACCATCTCAGCCTATTGCAGTTCACTGCTGGACGCATGGGCGCCAAAGATCACGATTTCCCGATTTTTTCATTCAGCCATCTTCCTAAGGTTCAAAATAAGTAAGGTATCATGCTAGAGCTTGGCTATAAAACAGAATTAAATAACCAGTTCTTATTTTGACAGACCATCTGTAGCTACCTGAAATATTGTGTTAATAATTTGATTCTCTATAAGAAATACGGTCAAAAGGCTGGTTAGTATGGGATGTGGATTTTCCTACATATCATGTATACCATAGCTTTATAAACTATAATAGTCATATTTATTTCCAACGCTAGTAAAGATGATATTTCAATTGAAGAAATTCTGTAGTTAGGTAAGTATTTCATAGCTTGGTCTATGAACTTCAGTTAAAACCAAATCGAAAGTGCTAATACATCAAGGCATCATCTATGTTTACGTTATTAGCAATATTAACTTAGGCAACGCAAGTTAAAGTTTTATTTACATAGTTAACAATTGCGTACCAATCCCCCCTTCGTGGTTTGTCTTACGGAACATCGTGGCTGTCATAGTCGGAACTTAGTATCTCTCCACCACGGGCCGCCTGAACGGGGCTCCTACGTTCTCAACAAAAAATAAACATCGAAATATGCAGTTCCAATTAATAATAGTGACAGTGGTGTTACACTATTCCACCGCGGAGTATTATAAGACGAAACGTAAGTATTTTTGTAACTTTTAACGCGATTTCTCGAATGTAAACAAAGTGATGCCGGGTATATCGATTTCATAATCGGGTTATCGTTACGCAAATCGATTGTGGGTAGTTAGATCATAGAGTTGTGGCGTTAAGTTGAACGACCTTTTATCTTAAACCAGTCATCAGTTTTTTTTAATTTCTATTCTGTAATTACTGTTTACAGACAATGGGGTAGTGTTTTGATCTATTTTAAAAAATATACAGAACTAAAATTTAAATTACGTAAATCATCATAAAATAGTTGAATTGCTGCTTATAGTACCATCAAAGTCCAAAAAAATGGTTTCCCTTCCCCAATATGATAAACACTAAAAAAATATAATTCTAAAGGGAATTTTTGGAGATTCCAACTGTGTTCTCATTCAAAAAATGCATAAATTATTAAATACAAACAAATTATTGAGTATCAAAACTTACTTTTCTCGCTAAAATAACAAATAAACATAAAAATCAAAGGCTCAATCGTTTTTTATATTCGTTCATGTATCGTTCGTTTATGTATCGTTTTCGCTTGCATATTAGTAATTACAATTGGTATGAATGTATGGTATAAATTATGTGTCGTAGGTTCAGGCTTATTACCAAACTAAATACTTGTACATAAAATAGTATGTAAAACTTAGTTGTAGTACTACACTGTACGGTTTTTTTTGTAAATTGTTACAGAATTATTGTTATAATTACTATAGACTAAGTAACTTTCTCTATGTAATTAGTTTCATAAAATTTATATTTGCTGCACCCTAACAGGGTTTTGTACTTTATTCAATTGTATTGATAATGTACATTATTGCAATAAATAAATAAATAAAAAAATAAATAAATAAATACATTTTTTAAAAATTATTTTTGATCTTAATGAACGTACTTAAATAGTTAAGGGGCACTCTGATTGGACTCTCCTTGGATCAGATGAACATGTAAAGTCTATTATCATTCTCAGTATTTGTTATAACATCAATAATGTACACCCGACTTAACATTTAACCGTCATTAGCCAGTGGATAATGTGTGAATACCATTCGTAATCGTACCCATACGAATTGATGCATGAAATGTGTTTGCCTTGCGCCGACCCAGATACCAGAGATACTTGTAGCTGGATTAATTGTCTTGATCTGTGTCAATACATATCGAACGAGAGCGACAGTATTTATCGACATTACACGTTAGATTTCGATTTGCATATCGACTGTCATCTGTTTAGCTGCTTAGGCAGTTAAGATAACGTAGAAATTCGGATTGAAATTCGAATTCAATATTTTATCTGACATGGCTGACACAAAATGCTTTTAGAAAACAAACCGTGTTTTTATTATTGACAAAAGTTTATGAGTTTCAGAAATATTTTAATTTAGATTATTGTATTGCCAATACTTACAGTAAGCTTCCAAAAGTTCATTCGATACGTACTTGTGCAACTATTCGTGTATATTAATTAAACTGAAGGTTGTCTGGGAGAGATGGCTTTAGCAATAAGACTGTCTAAATTGTGCAACATTTATAACCTGTTATTTTTACTTTGTATATTGCGCGAGTAATATTTTGATTAGATTAGATACTTAAAATGCTCTTATTTTAGAATCTATGAGTTTTTTCGTTCATAGACAAATTGATCTGGGATCTAACCATGTCTTCTTTTTACTTTAACCGTGATTTGTTTTTCTAGTTTAATTTTAAAATAACATTACTTACGTATGTAAACATGAAAACAGTATTGTTTTCGTCCCTTTTGTTTGGGGTCAATCTAATATCTGTTACCCACCTTTTACCCTGTCGTGGCAAAGAAATTCGCACGGGCCATGACAAAAAAGGTTGTCAATCATTCAATAACAATAAGATTAACATTACTTACTAAATACAACAGTCAATGCCATGTCCCAGTTACCAACTTGTCATACAAGTCATAATTTCATTCAGTTACATTTGGACAAGTTTTTACCACAAGCGCTGTTTAAAAACCCGGGAATACCGAACCAGTATGAGTGTGACCATGACATTGATAATTAAATTGTTTTTTTTTTTCAGCGGATTTTGTGAAAACATGCTTGAAGAGTGATCCAGACTTTGATGAGTGCTCGCGAGATGCCGTGCAGCAGTTATTCAATGCTTTAGGCCCTGGTATGTGCTCATAATATTATTATTTTTGGAAATATAAAAATCTAATCATTACGATAAAATCCAAAAACGTGCTTATACTAAAGCTATTAATAAAACTACTTGCTAGTTTTATGCGCCAGACTGCCAACCCTACCCGTCCACAGACCAGTCAGCTAAAACCGGCACGGTTGCGGAGCGGTTGCACATTGCACAAGCCGATCATGCAACTTGTAACCTCTTTGATAGTTTTGTACTCCTGGTACAATTCCCCATTTTGTGTTGGCGTTGCTGGCATTGTTTGTTTTCCTTTATTATTTACATATTTTAATTTAACATAACTGTTTGCTTGCTGTTAATTAAATTCTAAATGGAACTGTTGTCATGATGACCAGTAATGATAGTGGGCTGGTAGGTGTTTACAAGCTACTGGGCTAGTCACATAGCCTCAATTGCGAAACCTCTGTACATAACTTGCGGAAAGCGAAAGCGCTATTTCTTCACTACACTCATGCGATGGCTCGAGTGTCTATGATTCCTTATATTCTTTTACGATAGATAAATGAATCGATTAACATTGCAGAATGCAGACCAATGTTGGAAAAAAAAATTAGCGCAAAATCTCTTTTAATTGCAACATGTAAAAAAGCTTAATTGCAAGAGACAAAACAAAAATTCCAATATGGAAATACTTAATACTGTATAAAATTTATAACATACCCACCATATTTTTTGTATTAATTTCTGATCAAAACACATGACATGACACATGTTGTTTTTTACATAATATTGTAGGGTTAACGTCTATTTAATTGGTTCTATCTGGTTTATTTTCAAAGAAAACTTTTCTTTTTATTCCAGGTCTTCCTGATATTGATATGCCACCTTTGGATCCATTAAAAATCCCGAAAATAAGGATTTTGCAAGGCGAAGGCCCCGTTAACGTAAATGCTGCGTTAGACGACGTCAAAGTAACTGGATTCGGCAAAACCGATGTACTTATCAGTCAGTGAGTAGATTTCTCTCTAGATTTATCGTCTCCTGGTACTTTACTCGACGGTTTGATCGATTGAGTCGAGTAAAATTTAATCGAAGTTGAGCTTGTCAGTTAAATAACCATACAAAAACATAAATATAAAGCCTGATTGATTAAAGTCTGTTCTAAAGTTAGATAAGTACTGGCATTATGGTGTACAGTGCATGATATTAAAAAAAAAAACAAAATGGCATTCAAAACAGTCATATTTAATAATAATTTGCGTTAGTTTATTTAATTCTTATCGAAAACAGTTAACTATTTTTTACCTAACAATTTTGAAATACAGTAAGTATTTCGGTCAATAATTATTTATTTTCATCTAAAATCCGAGTGTTGGTTAATTTAATAAGCCCAAGGCCGGTATGCCAGACATTACGAGACTTAAAGGTCAAGTCTTTGCAGAATGCGTCCGTGGTTTTGCATACATTACTGTCCGTGTTACATATGCTTATGACAATTTTATGTTTGTATTTCAGGGTCGATGGCAAAACGTATAGCTTCTACACAAAAGTCCGAGTCCCTAAAATAAGGATAGAGGGCACTTACGACCTCAAAGGGAAAATTTTGCTAATTCCTCTGGTTGGTCGCGGTAACTGTTGGTTTGAGCCAAGTAAGTCATTAATTAATAATACTACCTATGTGCTTTTCTTGAACACTGATTAAGTATTTACTGTCGAAACTTACATGACCTTCGCTAAAGGGATTTAATTAGGATGGTTTACACCATTCTTTAATAATTGGGATGTTAACATCATTCATAAATAATTCCAAGACAGTTCTTATTTTAAATAACACCTTATTTAATTAATTTGTTCAGTCATAATTTTAAATTGTTTCTTGAAATAGATTTTTAATTAATTGCTTTAAAAATATTATATACTCGTAGATACTTAGTCAGTTGAGTTTGGTAAACAGTGACGTCACTGTCCGCTATTGCCATACAAATTCTAAGGAAGAGGTACGTTTTGACAGCTCATAAAAAATGCCAATTGATTGGCATTTTTTTGTTGACACTACGTCAACTACCCTATTTTAAGACAACATTTATTAAAACAGTTACCTTATTTTAGGCCTAATAACCCGGCACATTATAATTTATTTGAAAAACTCGATTTTTAATGGTTCCAAAATCAATAAAAAGTTAGTCCGTTGAGTTAGGTAAATAGTGACATCATAGTTTGCTGTCGCCATCCAAATTATATGGAAGAGTAGTTTTAAAACAGTTTTTAAACTAAACAGTATGTCAATTAGTGGTGTAAAATACCATGTATGAAATTGACAGCGTCAGAATGATGTTGTATTTTAATAAATTCAGTTTGATATTATAATTTTTCATAGTTTCAAAGTAAGAAATAACCGCTTTGTGTTGAGAGGCAATTATTTTTTCCACAGTAGTCTTCTCCCAGCCAGCATACACACAGATCAAAGAAAATTCCGTTTTCTGAAATTGACTCTAACCAAAAGGAACTTAGGGCCTTATGATTGGGTTGTTGGGTTATTCTAAATTATGGAATATCCTAATATTAACTACCTATGTTTCGCTTGATGACCTGATGAGATAGCTATAATGATTGTTTTTTCAGCTAACATGACAATTGACATTGTGAGCGATGTAAAATTGTACGAAAAAGACGACTTCGTGTTCTTCAATGTGACCGGTGCTCACGTCAAGTATAACATCGGAGGCTTGAAACTACGAATGAACAATTTATTCGATGGCATTGACTCATTAGGTAAGTAATTAATAAGTAATACATTAGTAAATAATTAGTAAATAATAATAAATTTTATTATTCTAAAAATCGTGTTCCTTTTTGCTAATGTAGATGAGGTAATGTGGAACAACGACTCTCATGGCATCTTAGCTAGTTTGTGACCAATGTAATAAAGTACTTAAACTAGTAAAATGTTAAATGATAATAAAAAAAAAGTTTATGTTTAAATAATAATTTATGTTAAGGAGGGTAGAGGTATTCTCTACCCTCTATACTTTACTACATCTATCGGTTGCATCGGTTTTTCTATAAGCTGGCTTTACATTGTAAGCTGCCTAGCATTAACTAATTGCGCCTAACCTACATGACGGACGTCATGGAATGTTAAGATACTTTTGCTAAGCAGCAGGTAGGTAGTTAATTCATTTAAAAAGGAAGAAAACCTATTACCAAGTATTATTTTTATGTTTCACCTTAAAATACTTTCGTTCATTCACTAATGAAATACACCTGCAAACATTCGATTGATTGATGCCAGGGGCCCAATTCCCGTAATTTGACAATAGCCGCAATCCGGTGTCGATCCGCTCCCAGTAACATTACGATCACAAACGGTATTCTCGTAAATCCAAAAAATACAATTATAGTTCGTAATTCGACTGAAAATGGAAGAAACCAAAATTATATATTTTTTTGGTCTTCTTTCAGTCGTGTTGGGATAGTTTTGATAATTTTACCTCAAATTAAAAGTTTACGAGAATACCGTTTGTCATCGTAATGTTACTGGGAGCGGATCGACATCGGATTGCGACTATTGTCAAATTACGGGAATTGAGCCTCTGATTATTTGCAATTTAGCAATAAAAACAAATAAAAACATGTCACGTTGATCTAGGGATAACTGTGACATCTGTTTTTGTCTGTGCAAACTAGTAGATAAAGTAGAAAGCTACTAACGCCATCTATCACGGAGTAGCCGTAGCTGAATCGGAAATTGCTTAGATGGCGCTGGTTATCCAACATTCGCCTACAGCTCTTATGCTTTATGTAAGCCTGGTACCAGTGAGACGCAAATTGCAACGTTGAGACGCCGCTGATCTCGTTCGTCACTTCGGCAAGCTACGACGTTGTTGCCAATTTTAATCATGAAGTTTTTTTTATGAAATCAATTCAAATAAACGTCACATAACGAACGATTACAACATACGTAGAACGTGACGTCATTGTTAGGAATCGTTCGTTATATGATTGATTAGCCTTAATATTCATAAAAATATTCACAGAATAATTAAATATTTAGAAGTTGTTATTGTAGATACTATTTTTATTGTAAAGGGTGTCTCAGCAAAAACTAGAATTTTGAATTGCGCGCCATTTTCGACTGACAATTGTTGAGTCAGCCATATTTGGTGTTTGTTAAATAAAACTTTACGAAAATGGTGCGTTATAGATTGGAAAAACGTTTGTTACTCGTAATAGTAAAAACCCATTAAAAAATGGGTAAAAATTTACTGTGACAATTCGCAAGTTATGTGATCATTTCGGCGTGCATAATCGACCGTCACGGTCTACTATTGAGAATTTGATCAAAAAATTTGAGCGTTTTCGAGCGAGACGTTTTCATTGAAAGTTAAAAACCTTACCCGTCATCGGCTGAAAAGATCGGCGGAAAACATCGCAGCTGTGAGGGACAGCGGAGGTGCGCTTGGTCGTGCTGCCACACTGCCTTCGATATCGTTACCAGGAACTAAACATTCATCGCAGCACTCTTTAACGGATTTTGAAACATTTATTTACACCTTCATGCTTACAAAATCCACCTGACTCAACAGTTGCCTCCAGTTAAAGTCGTTAATCATACACAGCGCAGAAACTATACTAACTGGATCTTGGAACAACTGCAAACTGACGATGAATTTCACAACAAAATCATTTTTAGTGTCGAGGCTCATTTCCACCTCAACGGCTTCGTTAACAAACAGAATTATCGGATCTGGGGAGATAAAAACTTCCGTCACTTCCTCAAAAAGTGACAGTTTGGTGTGCCATGTGGGCAAGAGGGATAATTGGACCGTACTTTTTTTTAAATGGTAAAGGTGTCGCCGTGATTGTCGACAACAATCGTTACCGGGCCATGTTGACAAACTTTTTTTGGCAAGAATTAGACGGAATTTACTTAAATAAGTTTCAACAGGATGGCGCTACCTGTCACACCGCAAGGGAAACAATGACTTTGTTACAAACCAAGTTTTTAGGTAATGTAATTTCTCGGTTTGGAGACTAAAACTGGCCACCAAGAAGTTGCGATTCAATTTGTTTGGACTATTTTCTCTGGGGTTTTTTGAAAAGTAAGGTCTATGCGAACCACCCTGAGACAACTGAGGAACTCAAAGAAGAAATTGCACGTCAAATTCGTCAAATCCAGCAGCCCTTACTGCAAAATACTCTGCAAAATTTCGTCAAAAGAATGCATACCTGCCAACAGACCAACGGTGGCCATTTAACCGATATAATAAGTCATGTGTCAAATGTCTTTACTACCTCCATACATATGTAGAAAAAAAAAATTAATAAATAATAAATAAATATATATTTAATTTTTAAAATTCAAGTTCTTATTGAGACACTCTTTAATAAGGTAAATTATTGGTGTATTTTAATATCTAACCTCATAGATGAAATAGCTAAATTGCAGTAAATAGTAAACGATGAAGCACATGCTGTAGAAATAACATTTATTTTTGTTGCACTAAAATACCGCCATTAATTAGTCTGTGACTACTGTTTAATGGGTGTGGTATAGGCAAGAGTTGACAGGACTTTTCAGTTTATACTAAATGTAGTGAAAAATCACTAACATGTTTCCGAGAAAGATGGTTTGTTTTGCTGCTCTATAAGTGCTTTAAGGAAGTAAATAACACAAAGTTCTTTTAAATAATAACTGTATTGACTATACATTATTATTACTACTTGCACAAGGTGTAAGACTTAAACAGATTGTAATACGCAGTTAAATATGAATAAGTCTATGCCTAGTAAAATTTTGAAGAAGTGTGGCAATGTACCTTTGTCGCTTTAAAACCACCATTCATGTCGGGTTTTGACTAAGTTGATTTTTTAGTTATTGATCAGTAATGCTTTTAACTTTTTGGTGTGCTGTTTTTGTTGTTTTTTTTTGTTGTTTACATACTAATCAGTTGAAAACAATAATAATAGTTATTTTGATATTGATGTTTAAGTTAATTCTCATCTAGGGTGTTCTTAAGACTCGCTTTGCCCGCATCTTTCCGCGTCCATCCACCCGCGTGGAATACAGCTTGTCATGTCACTCTACGAGCTTTTATTTAACTTGAAATGTATGTATGTAACTATGTTTGTTCGGATGGAGTATTGCAACTCAATTTTGAAGCAGATAATATCTTCAACCGATTGAGCTGATTTTGTATACATAAAAAATTTTATTAAAAAAAATAAAACCGACTTCAAAACACTGAAATGCTAAAAATAATCCTAACACTTAAGTACCTAATCAGATACTTCTGGAGTCGGTGCCAGCCGATGAGAGATTCAATGTTTTTGTTTGCACCGACTCCAAAACTAACTGATTAGGTACTTAAGTGTTAGGATTATTTTTAGCATTTCAGTGTTTTGAAGTCGGTTTTATTTTTTTTAATAAAATTTACTTATTTCATCTATTTTTAGTGATAAATCCTAATCTAACTGCTGAACACCGATTTCATCCCCTATTTTCCTACCCTTAGGGGTGATTTTTATTTTTCAAACTTTTATCATAGCATCTTTGAAGTATAAGCTATTCAATAAAACAAAAATCATCAAAATCGGCTCATATTTGTCGAAGATAGGTAACAAGAACCACAACCAAAATATTATCTGGGTATATATTTGTTGATTTTCTCAAAAAGTTCTGAATCAATTTCGATAAAATTTATATGGGACCACCTCTGAAGTATGATCTACCAAACAAAAAAAGAATCATTAAAATCGATTCATAATTGGCGGAGTAATCGCGTAACAAATATACAAAAAAAAAAAAAAAAAAAAACATACAGTCGAATTGAGAACCTCCTCGTTTTTTGAAGTCGGTTGAAAAATAGCAAATCTAGGCTTCAGCTGCCCAATTGTCATAAAAATGTTGTTTTATCAATAATTAGTCACAGATCGCCGCCAGCCAGTAAAGTATTTTGTTTTTATTTACTAATTATTCTTTTCTTTGTTTACAGAGGACAGCACAAACGCCTATTTGAATGCCAACTGGCGGCCCGTCTCGGAATCGCTACGACCGATTCTCTCCAAAACAATTGAAGATATTCTACTAAACTTCCTACAACAACTATTCCATAACTTACCAGCCAATTTCATGATTGGTGATGTTAAATATTCCAGTAAAAAAGTGGACAAAAAAGTATAATTGTACACCATTCCTCTATTAGAGTTAATATTTAATAGTTATACATAGACTATGTCTGTGTAACTAAGATGTTAAAAAATGTCAGTGATTTTAGAATAATAATATTACGTATAAAGTTTATGATAGAATAATATACGTAGTTGTTTATTATTAACGTTCAACTTAAGTTTGAGAATGTCTTGTATATCGAATAGAATATCTTTTTTGATCAAAACTACTCAAAATTCCAATTATTTTACTGTTTATAAAAAGCTGTTATTTACATTGTCCTAAGTATAAAAGATGTTTTACAAACGAATGTATGTATTTTTAACCTTCTTTTTAAATACCACTTAATAAACAATGTTTTTTTCCTACTTCAATTATTTGATTTCAATATAATACGTATCATCATAATGTTACTATTATAAAAATAAGACTATAGTACGTGCCTTTTTAATTTTATGGAAAATAGTGAAAAAAAAGGAAATTCTTGAACTAGTGCCAAAAGTCAAAACAGTTATGTTTACGAAACGAGGTATATACCCACCTGTTATTTTCAGGTAGGTAGCACAAGGTCGACACATTCCCTTAACCGGCGCCATCTCAAAAGTTATATTACTGGTTAGATTACAGATAGACTCAAAAATGCTCTCGATCCAATGATTTCATGACACTCATTTAGATAAAACCAGTTGAGTTTACCTGATATATTTAGTACATAAATACCAAAGAAATCAACGTTTTAAAATCATACACAATTATTTTGAAAAAAGGCCTTAAAAATCAGAAGTGGCTAAGTAAATGTTTGGATTAACATAAAATCAATTAAATTCCGTACTGATTTCTTAATATTTTGGAGAAAATTTCGAGTAACTGACACAAAAATCTAAAGATTTTTAATTAAACTAGCAATTTTATTACTTACTTGCCAAATCGGGCGTCCAGGCATTTTCAAAAATTAGGATTCCCAAAAATTCACTTCACAAAATTGCACTTAACGCACACGCTTCACCCGTCAGCCACTAGATGGCTCTGTCACGAAAGGTGGTAACAAAATAGCCGATACTCACAACTATAACGTGTTTTATACGGGAGCCGACGAGCCAGCGGTACACGGACCGCGATAACGGACACGACGCAGAAACTTGCGAACGTTCGACCGAAATATCTCCTTACGAACGACGAATCAATTATTAGTTTCACTGGTTGTTGAAGCAATAAATTACTTTTGTTATGTACATAGGTTTGTATTCTATAAATTCTCCTAAATAACGTTTAAACCAAAATTTTCCAAATTAAATTAAAGTAAATTTTATTATCAGATGCTGCAATTGGTTGATTAGTGACAACAATAAAATACAACTTATATGCCAACTAACAATAAGATTTTAATTTTGATGTAAAAGATTTTTTTTTCGTAAAACACGTACCTTTTACTACTAATATAATTTAATGTACCTAATTCAATCAAACATATTTATCAGGAACGATACTGTTTTAATTTTTTCGTTACGATTTGTCTATACAATTTAAAATCTAGTTTTCCGTATAGCACCGTCGTATATTGGAACAGCGACATTACATGAACGTGAGTCGGATGGACCTATTTTTAGAAAGTGCCAGATTCCCTAATAAACTGGAACGAGGTTAGGAATTTCAGTCACATCATCTGGTAAAAAAGATCACAAAACTGAACTTAACAATATTAACGTTTCTGAAAACTGACTTGATTGTCCTAGCCAATGATTAAAAGAAGTTTTCTTGTGTTTTTTTTGACGTTATAATTTATTGTTCTTTAGATTTATTTTTATAAATATAAATAAAGCCCAACTTTTGCAACATCAAATCAGCTTACTATTATTTACTGTTGAACAGTGAAGTGTGAGTGCCCTCTTACTAGCTACATCACAACAGACCACAGTTCCCACAGTTACTTCACTTCTACATTTAGTACCTAGGTACTACATTTGAATCGTCAGTCCGTCGGGCTGGAAATTTAAGTAGTAGTACTTGCTTCAATTAAGGATACTATACTATACTATAAGGAAGTTATATTCCTTCCAGCTTTTGCTTAAGATGTAGCGTAAAGTAGTGCATAGTGTATATTTCTTTAGTTATTGGAATATGTATATATAAGGGTTTACTATTGTTTAACAAAAAACGTATGACAAAAGATCAATTTACCAACAACGTTTGAAAGACTAATCATTTGACAAACTTTCATTTCGCAAACATATTACTTTAAACACAATCATTTGACATAATACAGGTTTCGCAAATGTTTTACTTAGAAAATATTTCAACTGTGAAAATATTATTTTAATAATGTTCACATGACTAACTAATTCGTTTGCCAAATTGGTAATTTTACAAAAAGTTAGTAGATAAATTATTAGTTTATAAAAATAACTATTTTCTAACCAATACTTACGAGAAGCCTTAAAAAAGGCGGTATTTTAGGTGTTTTCTTAGACCGATTATTTATAGGCAAGTAATAATTTTGTAGGAAAATATTTTGATTAGTCATCCCCGATTTGGGCGGTAAGGGGAGGGGAGCACTACTCCCGGTACCACTCCCCTCTCTCGGAAATGCTTAGTTCAGAAATGTCTGAAAAATCTACAACAACCCTGAACCCTGTAAAGGAAAGTTATCAAATCTACATTTCCATTATAGAATAAGAATTGACGCTACGCTCCCTACGCTCGCTGCGCTCGCTCCCGCTGCTCGGCTTCGCGCTTTGGTGTGGTCACTGTTCTAACCTAACCTAACCTATATGAGTGTCACAACCTAGTAATTAAGAACATCTCTCATGTCTTTACAAGAGTTTTAAATAAATGAATATTATGATTATTAAACTTATTTTTTATTATTAGACTCCCATGCATGAACCTAAAGTAATATTATACCTACACGTACTTAACAGCTAACTGCCTTCTTCTGTCTAAAAAAGATTTGGTAAATAAAATATTTACCAAGCAATGCATTTTGTCCAATGTTATTTATGCTTTACGTTGTTTTGCCAACTAACATGTTTAAAAAATAATCAATTTATGAAATAATGTTTTAGTATAACGATTTTTATTGTTCTAAATATATTGTCTAATGTATTAAATCTAATGTAGTAGTTTATTAAACAATAGTTTGTAAAATGATAAATTTATCAAGTATAATTTTGTCAAATGTTATTTTTCAAATGAATATTTGTTATTTGTTTTTTGTCAAATGATTGGACACCATATAAAGAGAGAGAAGGCTAGTTTAGTATTCGGGAGGTCATTTCCGTTTTCTAATAAGGCATCACTTACATACCTAATGCTTAGGCCATTAATAGAGGGTCAATACTTATATCGATAAATTCCTTACCATTTGTGCTTTAAATTATTCAGACGTTAGTGTACGAGATATAAGGTCTAACTTATAATAAATGTTGTTAAACCTTGCGTGCTGTTATGCCAATAACAATAGCAAACCAATGTGATTGTGGTGACATTGATCATAATTTGCATGCCGTCATCGTCTTGTCATGAGATACACGTCTCGTCACGAGATACACGTCGCGTCAAAATGCAGCCAATTGCATTCCACCACTGCTTTTTTCTGCAATCCTTGTAGAACAAGTTCCTGGTAGGGGTTAGACGTTGTAACACTTTGTTGTTTACATAATGTGACGCATTTAATAAGAAAAATACTAGATAATTCCTAAATAGTGTACATTATTTGCTAACTAGTGATTGTTTTGCAAAAGTATATTTTACTTTCTAGCGCATTGTTTTTTTGATTTGAAAATTTTGAAATTTAAAAATCTATAACTATTTTTTTATTTATTAAATATAATGCAGCATTTGACACAAATTGTGCTATTACGACTAAATGTGTAGTAATAAATGGTATAGGTAGTGCTAGAAACAAATAATAATTGTTATATACGTGTACTAGTGAATTTAGTTTCTCATTAATATTTAAGCTTTATTTTTTTTTTGGTTATGGACAACGCATTTCTGTCTATAAACCTGAACGCATGATGCACGCACAAACCAAAACAGATGGAGGTCGCACCGCGGTTACTGACCTGCAGATGAGCATTGACCCAGAGAAGGGTGCTCGAAGGGGATAGGGCCCCTTTCGTGTCTGTCACAAAAGGAACGAACACCAGGCCCGCATAAAAGCAAGGAGGTTGAGCTGCATACATGCACTTTGCACCGAATAGGCATGACGTCATCCACTGCATTGTTTGCCGCTGCAGTTTTCGTGTTAACATTACGTTTTACGAACAGCACGCCAATCGTGATTGTGGGTTTGAGATAATGCAAATGGAATCGTATCGCAAATGATAAACGTATTTGTTGCATTCAATTATAATGATTTCATTTTTATACATTAAGTAATGAATTCATCAAAAATAAATTTTAGCCGTGAACATTCATTAGTCTTCTATTTATGTCTTAATGTTTCCAAGAAAATTAGCTTAGCATTCTTTTGAGACTACTGCTAAATCCTATCGATGTCTGACACCAAAAATATCTATTTATAGCTTAATAAGATACGGAAATTAAAATAATAATCAACGAAACACCTGTCTTGATTATTAATTAAAGGAGTAAGTCAAAAATATTACTCAATTTAAAGCAACTAGGCGACGTAGCAACCAATCATAGACGACGTAAAGCACTGGCGTGACATTTGGCAACTTTAAATACTATTGTTACTTGCTAAAAAAGATTTAAATATTATGTAAAACTAGTTCACTTGTACCTACGTTTGACGTCTGTCCCTGCCCACTGCTCTATGATACATAAGCAGAAAATAAAACCTTTTTGTACTCCAGAAAGATCTTTTAGTCAATAAACTGAAATAGGTCGTACTTCGTAGCGGTTCAAGGTAACGCGTGTATGCGGGAATAGTCTGTGAGTAAACTTCTTGAAATAACGTCGTCCTACACTTGTTTTGTGGAAAGGCTGGCTTGTCCGTCCGTTTGTCCATCGCCACGCCAATATCACTTATTATATATATATTATTATATACTGTGCCATTATCCCTGAATATCAAGTTAGAATAATCCCTGAATATAACCGTCCTGGGTTAGTAGTTTGCGCTTCGGACTACAAAGTCGGCAGGTACGGTTTTAAAACCAGCAAGAAGCAAAATTAAATGCATATGTGCTAAGCACGAGCATTTATTTCTGAGTTGTAGATGTTCCGTGTATATTATTATTAAGTGAACTACGCATGACGACATCATATCATTTGTATATCGATAGATCGATTAAACATGTATGCGCAATACTTAAAAATTAGAACCAAAAATGTATGTACCGTGTTTATACAAATAAAGAGTTTTCTTATCTTATCTTATCTTATTATATATTTACCGTAATAAAAAGTCACTATAGTGCATAATTTATTCTGCAAATCACTGGGGGAGGCCTATGTTTAGCAGTGGACGTCCTGTGGCTGAAATGATGATGATATACTACATTACAAGCTTTGCTTGGTTTGAGGCAAATTTTTCGTTGTGATTGTTAAAAATATTACTACACGATACACGTACACATAAACTAATATGGTTTCTCAGTAAAACTTTATCCTCAACTCTTAGAATACATTATGAAATGTAGATTGCAGACATCACGCATGAAATCTGGGAATGAAGAGCCGTACTTATATACTTCATTGTCGAACCTCCGCTAGCAGGATCATAATTAAAATTAAAAATACAAACGAGCAAAACGGAGTTGATAAGCATTGATAAGTTCAAAACCAAGCCATAGAGCAGCGCAGCAGCAGAATGAATCACCAAAATGTCAGTTGATACTATAGTATTATTTGTGATCTTATAAGATCACAAATAAGAAAATCTACTCTCATAGCTTCAAGTTTGCAATGGTAATGCAAGGCTTGAATGCTGCGTTCCAAATTTTCAAATTGGGGTCTAATAATACGTCCGGGAAAAGTGAAAATGGTTGTGTCTCGCACTAAAAGGGATGAAAAGAACAAAAATTGTAAGAACTGTAGTTTTTTGTAAGAAATTTTGTTCTTTTTATATTGACTAACTGCCTTTAACCATCGAAATTTCAGATTAAAAATAGCTTACAGCTGATCGTCTTTTGTTTGAGAACTTTTTTTTCGTAAAATAATGCTGGTCCCCTAATAAAAGTGGTTTGAGCAGTACAGTTACCCGCTATACTATGTAACACCCAACATTATCATGTAGTGTGTATACAATTTGGTTGTCATTCTAGTCCTAAATTACTAACCATTCGTTGTAATACTAACCATCGATTGTCAACTGTCGTATATACCAAATAAATAAAATAAAATAAAAGGAAGTTAACTAATTAAATAGTACCTATATTGGTATACCTATATTCATATTCATATTCATTTAGAATTGGTATAACAACAAAAACCGCTCAGCTACACAGAAAATAGCAAAAGGATAATTAATATGAGCTGCATCCAATGCTGAGTGAATCTTATTTTATTTTCTACTAGCTGTTACCCGCGACTTCGTTCACGTGGTCTTTAGTTTATTCATAGAGAGATATTCTGCGCAACTTTACAGTTTAATAAATTTATGCACTCGTCTCGGCTTGATATTGACATGTATTATTCACAACGTAAATTCAAATATATATTGCATGAACATATGCCTTTATTAATATAAAAAAAGGGTGTAATTTGTCATTTTTCCATTTACTTAAACTATTAAGTGTATATGTCAGTTTCCACATTTTAAATTTTATGCATGCCGTGGTGGCCTTTAATTAAGGCAACACTATAAAATTTAAAATTTGAATTGTATTTTGTATTGTCTAGGTTTATGCTTTGTTGGCTGTCCTTAATTAAATAAAATAAACTTTCTTATTTTTTTCTTTCAAAAGAACCTTCTCCTGACAATAATTATAGTTAACACAACAAAAAAAGAATTAGCGAAATTGTTTCTCCCGTTCACGCGTGCTGCGATGACCAAGGGAAATATAGATTCATTTATATTATATAGATGATTAATTACCATGTGTGTAAACGGCCTATAACAGATAAAATAAAACAAATCACATTAACTGCCTAGCCTAGTTGTGTGTATGCATAACTTTTAACTGTATAGTACTGTTATTTTATGTTTACGCTTCAGAGCAATTCAAGTTTACGAAAGTAACGTTTGCACTAGCATCGTACCTTTTTCATTGTAATGAAGAAACATTCCATTACAATAATTAAAATTCTGGTTAGTTGTTTATATTCTCGTAAGTACTTCTCTGAATGAAGTTACCGTACCTACTTACAATTTAAATTTCATACTTTTTCCGATTACTTAGGCTTAATAGATAATTAAATTTTATTATCTATCACTGAATTGGGAATATGCATGAAATAAATATATTGTTTTTACTATATTTATAAGAAAATATATGAAATTATAGTGCTAATAGTGAAAACAAAATTAATTTTAGGTAAAAAATAACCGTAATATAGTAATTAGAAATTAAGGTATACCCATCTCTTTATAAAACGACTTTTACTATGAAAAATGAATGGCAGATGTGTAATGTGACGTCACGGTACATGTCGGATCTCCTTGTCTAACACGCGACTTTAATGGGCTGTAAGTCAGGTATTTATCAATATTTTTCGAAAATTCTTAACGTTTTATTAATTATAATTAAGTACAATTTATTTTAGGACCAAATATAAAAACATGCATATTCCCCAAAGTTATTAAGTTAATATGTAGTAATAAATGTAAGGATGACGCCCCACTATAATGAATGGTTTAAGGAGAGTAATGCCTCTAAAAGGCCTTTTTACGCCAGTTAAATCAATACAAATAACTCACGAAGCCTCATTAATATACAGTATAAATTTATGCTTTTAAAAATTTAGCAGTTTAATTTACCATTTTTTATCAATGTTTCCGAAATCTTGAGCATAATTAGTAAGCTTTTAAAACTACTTATGACGACACTGCTCGCTCTAACACCAAGTCAGAACCTACAAACAAAATGCTAAGGCGAGAAGTGCCCCTAAATTAGCAACTCGACGCGTGTTGGTACAAATATATTTAAACTAGTAATAAGTATAATATTAAAATCTATATAAATAACTTTACAAAATTTTTTACTTTTTTTAACTTTACTTTAAAAAAAGTACTTTTTTAGATTAATTACCCAAACATGTTCCCATGCATTTGTTATTTATATATTAAGTAACAAATGCATGGGAACATGTTTTGGTAAATTCAAGGGTGTAGCAATTATAATGACATCAATTTGTCATTATAATTGCTACACCCATGCAGGGTTTTGTACTATGTTAACATTGTGCAATGTGCAATAAAAAAAACACACGAAAACTCATAAAAATACGGTTAATAAAACGTTGCTCTTATGACAATAGCTGCGTCTTTAGGCAGCGAAATTTGGGGAAAATAACACTTTTCGCATGGACGCCATTGTTCGATTTATAAACACTATGCACAGTTTATAGACTATAAGTTTGCCTATCAATCGACGTAATAATACGAATTATGATCAAGCGGTTTAAAAGAAGAAAGATAATTATCATCTTTTTTGTTCGTTTTGCTCAAAATGTTGTGTAGGTTTTCACAATTCTTAGAAATATATATTTTAGCATTTTTCTGTTAAGCTTTTGAATCCAAAATATACTGGTTTACATTTGACGACTACACTCACATTATAGTATAGCAAGAATAAAAACGGAACGGATCATAGTAAAGGAATTTTGATGTTCCGTTTGCTATTTGCTGTTCTTTATTTAGATTTAGAAATATTTGTTTGACTACAATAAAAACTAGACAAGTAGTAGGTACGTTAACTAACACGAACTGAACAAAGTTCGGTAGTTTCAAGTTATTTGTGCCGAAAAGTGAAAATACCAAAATCATTATCTTGAAATAAAATTTATATGAAAATCTCATGGATAAAAAAGTTACTTAAGAAAACTTTTTTCAAAAAATAATTTATTAGGCATATTGTATTAACACGCTCAGTGCGGGGGCGACATACAGTGTCCCTTTAAAATATAATTAATAAATAAAAAAATAGTCCTATTTATTGTTACAGAAAGTGTACATCATTTCTTGTGTTTAATTTCTGTTGTTTTTAATTACCCATTGGGGTAGTTTTATAGTCCACTTTTTAACAATAGCGATACAAAATTTATTTTAAATTAATAGCGGTGACAGATGGCGGCGGACGCGGCTCCGGACTCGTCTTGACATTGTAAGGTCAAACGCTGCCATTGGTCGATCCTTGGGCTGGCGGAAGTTGTCTGAAGGATAGACCAATGGCAGCGCTTGACCTCACAATGTCAAGACGAGTCCGGAGCTGCGTCCGCCGCAGTTTGTCACCAGCTTAAAAGTGTTTGCTTGCTTTTAAACGTTTGAATGTACCTATATCTTATTCTTTCATTAGTCTTAATAACGCACTGGTGGAAAGTTTAGGTCTGGGTTTAGGCTTACGGATCTTATATTATCGCACTAGAGGGATAGTGGTTTAAATGTCTTTAACTTTCTTCAGCTAACGAGTTAAGCGTATTACAACGATACGGCAAAAAGAAACCACCTAAGTACACACTGTATTAACTGTTTTGTTTTTTTGGTCAAGGATTCAATTACGAAGTAATTACGTAAATTCCTTTTTATTAAAATAAAATCATATTGAGTTTTGTTAGAACATATTCTAAAGCTGCTTTTCACGTCAAATAAAATGCAAATGGCGGTGGCTCCACCAAGCGGTAAAAGTTCCTACTTGCTATGCTCGCTTACATCGGCATCTCAAGCATTGGGCGGCCAACAATGGAACGTTTGGAACGTAGGCGTCTGCTGGTGGAGAATCTGGAGCAGTCAGTTACGATCGCCAAGTACTAGGCCGGCAGAAGCCTTGAAGAAGTTTTAACACTTTATTGTTACGCCATCTCTCAGTGGGAGGAACCACTATAATATATAATTAGTTGGTACGTGCTTTTACAAGCAAGTTAAATATTTTTGTGTGCCATCTATCGGGGAGTAGAGTAAATAATATTTTTATCGTTCGATATCTAATATATAGATGGCGTAAAACAACAGGTTCACGGGCATCTCAGATTGTCGAATTGAATCCCGAACTATCCACATCATTTAGCTGTCAGTAAGTACGACGTTTTTAACGACAGAGTGACCATATTGATGTTTTAATCATAAAACTTATACCTACAAAGGAGACCAAGTAACACTTACGATAAGTAGGTACATAAACTTTATCTTTATACTTTGAAAATGTTGTTGAACAAAAAAACAAATAAAATTCGGTCGATCTCTTTATCAGCCACGATGCCAGACAGACAGATATCTTTGAATTAAAAAAAAAACCCCACTTTTTCATCCGGGATTTAAAAATCTGTTTTTATCACATCTATTTAAAAAAACTGGTTGCTTCTTCATAAACAGGGACATTCAAGTAGCTTTTGAATTCGTGATTTATGTTCCTAGAATAAAAGTGATTCCAATTTGAAATATGGGTCTTGTTAGTAAACGCTTTAATCACCACAGAAATCAATCATGAACATTGATATGAACTAGTAACTGGCTGTATGATGGTTTAAAACGCGCGCGGATCAAATAAAAAAAGTAAAAACCGCGGGAAAGGCATTCCGCCTTCGTAATTCAAAAACAAAAATATTGTATTCTGTTACAATCCCTCGCATCGCTCAGGATTCTACTTTGTAATGACAATACAATATTGGTCTGTTGTGACAACAATAATAATTTTAGCTTTAATTTAATTTACATAATTGTTATCTTTAAGCCTCCAAGTAGGACCAAACGGTTTCAACGTTTATTCAAATAAAACAAGTACTTCTTAGTTAAAATGTTGTTTACTATGAAATTGAAGATTTTTGTATTTACAAGGTTATTACTAATTACAACTTATACAAAGTAAAACCGCATTCGATACTAATTGTTAAATAGAAAACAATTAATTTAAAATTAATTGCGGAGAACTAATAATTGCAGTAAAATAAAAAGACTTAGGCCTGTTTTCCACCAAAAGCTCCTCTCGTCTCGTCTCCGCTCTGGTAGAAACGGGTCTTAGACCCAATTTTATCAATCTCTATTATTCACTTATTGAGGATTCAAGGTAACGGGAATTTAGTTGACACAAAACACAAACTGTCATGGTTTCGAAGTAAGAAATAAAATCCTTGTGACAGTTAATTGTTTACAAGAGACGTCTCTCAGCACACCCACACTCGAACCAAATTAGTAAATTAGTATTCCGAGCAGATAATCGAACCTGGGCCTTTCCTACCGTTAATCTCTGTTAGTATCGATAGTAGTAATTGGGTCTAAAGTTCATAATACTTTTGCTTTTCTTAAATTTGGCACCTATTAAGCTTATTTAAAATAATTACATTTACAATAATATTGCACTTGTTTGAAAGTATAACTTTCAACATTATAAATTAACACTATATGAATGAAGAATATACAGCATGTAGTAAATAGTAAATTATTCTAACATTTAGTTTTATTAAATAATGCAGTTTATAAATGAAGCTTATTGCTTGAAACACGTAGACTGGAATGTACATCAAAATGTTAAATGTAAAATCGGACCAGAAAAAATACTAGTGCCACAATAAAATAAGTCGAAGACGAGCGGCAACTGCGTTAAGTACAGACAGCGGCAAGTCAACCTACCCAAAAACTTAATCCTTGCATTGGCACGAATTCGCGAATAAAAATGGTGTCCTTGGCACCTGTCAAACAGGTGTTATTTTATTGCGTCAGCAGTTTTCACGCGTGTTGCATATCACTTACCTATAAAGGGTTAAAAGTCAAAGATTTTCAACTTTAAGTCCAAGATGTAGAGATCAATATCAATTGAGAAAATTTTACGTTTTGTGATAGGTTGACGAGGCTGTTGTCTGTAGGTACTTATTTGGGAAATAATTGAAAGTTTAATTGTGTACGTGTACGTGTTTTAAAAACGCACGATCCAAATTTTAGAAGGTGGTTCAGAGTCAAGCTTAAAATACAGATATTATAAGTAATATTTTAATAATTCTGTTGCGTTTTTTTATTTCTTAGAAACGACAAGAAGCGAGACCGTGCGCTCGCCGTAACGAGTGTTAGACTGATTTAAAATTTTATTTATTACTAATTATTACTAATATAATTACACTGGATAGACAATGTTTTTTTTCTGCCAACTAAACTTTTTTATGATTGAAATTGAACACTTAAAAAACAATGGCTTTAATATTACCTAATAATAAAAATAATTCTATCTCCTAAACTAAGCAAAATCGTAGAACATACATGGGGGTGATTTGGATACACCTTGATGTAAGGCATCTAAATTTTAGCCTTGAACGTCAACTCCCCGGCCACCCAGTATAAGGTATTTGGCGTACTTAGGTACTGTCTAGTGTTTGTGTGTGTTATAGTTAAACTGTATATTTTGTTCCATTTGAGTAAGAATGAACTTAATGAACTTAAATTAGGAATTTAATTTTAAAATATGACCTTAACTACATTTTCATTTGTACGTACTTTTTAGGCCAATTTCGTTTTTAATCTGGTCAAGATTTTCCATTTACCGATTTACACTGAATACTATTATAGGTATGACTAAATATCTACTAATTTAAAAATGTATTTACACAGAAAAATCTGATATACAATAACGAATCCAAAGGGTAACTAATTAACTACATATACAATTAAATATTAATTAAAAATACCACAAATATAAAGCTCAGTTGACTTTGACGTTTATACGCAGAGTTATCTTAATGTATTGAATGATCTCAAAGGGCCACTTCATCTTCCTAAACCTAGATTTAACTTAAATCAGGCAGTCCGTTTCTATTAACTTTACAAACTAACAGACACAGAATGTTATTTAATTAGTATTTATACCAAGAAACTGTCGTATACGAGTACGTTGCAAACGGGTGCCAAATCTTTAGGAGTGGCTCTGAATCAGTAACTTAATCGAACTATGCAAAGAACAAGAATTTTTATTTTTCACATTTAATTATTTCTATCCGCTGTTAAAAATCGTACGCGTGAATAATTTAACTCATTCATAAAAAAATGCACCGTATGTGAACTGCGTAAGGTCCTTGTTGGCTCACTGTACCTACGCCTCTGATGAATGACCGCGCGGCTTGTAGTCTCTCTATTGACTTATTTTTCGGATATTTTAAAGTATTTTTTTTTCGTCACATACGATTATAAAATAATAACGATTACGACGATTCTTTATATTGTTACCTAGATTTTATTTTTTAAATTTGGCACCCCGTTGCAATGTAACTCCGTATAGTACCTGGAAACCTAATTAATTCAAATGACCATTAAATTGAACCCATCCACCAGGTAAAAAATGTCTTATTTCTAGCTTTTAATTAAAAAAGGCTGTCAAAGGATCAATACAAAAAGCAGTTTCGAATTTTTCGGTTTGTCCTAACGAACGAGATATTTTAATGTTTCATTGTAGCCTTAAGTTTAAGATAAATCTAGATTTATGGCGGTTGTGCAAGTGGATCTAATAATAAAATTTATTCTAGCTCATCGTAGCTGTCATTGAAGCTTTGATCCATGACCATGGCATCACTGTCAAAGCCTGTGGTGGTGGTTTTGGTGACGGGAGCTTCTTTTTGGGCCAAAAGTCGATCACACTCGTTCAGCCGACCGTGCAGTACTTCATAAACTCTTGTCATGGAAGCAACCTTCTCTTTGCAAGAAGGATCCGTCTCAATCGCAAACAACCGCGAATCTAACAACTTTATTGCGGCCACGATGTAGTTTCGTAACGTCTTCGTTTTGTGTTCGCTGCTGATGCGTTCCAGAAAAGCGCAAACTTGTCTCTCCCCACACAATAGGACGTCAACATCGTAAGCCAATGGAGAGTGCTGCCTGTGTAGATATGCTATCAGGCGTTTAGCGTAGCGTCTGTAAGTGCGATATGCTTTCCGCTTCCTTGCGCCTAGTGTTCTTCCCATTGTCATGGATTTCTTCATGTCGTCTATGACAGCTTTGTAGCCAGCATCAATTTTGGTATCGAAGATGTCTCGTAAGCGAGTTTCCACTGGCTGAAGTTCGTATGGGGCTGGGGATGGAGGTAGCGATGGAGAAGACGGAGGCGGCGATGGTGGGAGTGGATTGCGTGTGTTTTCTTCTTCGCTGGACTCGCTTGACTCTCGGCGTTCGACTGGGCTTGCTTCAGGAACTGCATAAGGTCGAGGCCTTGTTCTGGTTCTTTGGACACGTGCTGGCCTTGGGGCTGTTCTCGCGTTGTAAGCGGTCAAAACGTTGGCATCTTGCTCGGTGAGTGGTCTGGCGCGTTGAGTGGCAGCAAGAGGAATAATTCTGATTTTGACGAGTGCGTAACTTTGGTGTATCTTGGCTCTAATGCGTGGGTCTTCGTAGTCTGTTCCCCAAAGGTCTCTTATGGCTGATTCTTTCAGGTAACGGACTTGACAGAGTTCGCCGTTGAAGAAACGCTTTCTTTGTTGCTCGTTAAGTGCGTCTCGCTCTGCGCCGGTGAGGCCGTGGATCTTTGTGAGGTGGTCAGGCAGCTTGCCATAGGTGAATCGTGCGCAGTTCTCGATGGGGCACGGGATGTTGGCATGATTTTGTTTTTTCGTGCGCACAACCGGCGCTGGAGGTCGCGCAGCCATTTTGGATTTTAGATCTGGAAAGACGAAAATCATAATGTTAATTTTCATCGAATTAGAAATGTCATTTCTAGAGACATAAATGGTAATTTAAATATTAGGATTTTGTGTCAAAGTAACTGCTACTTTTTGGCAGGCTGATGATGATGATGATGATGATGACAGTACTACTATCATTTTGTCGTCTTTATTAAATACTAAATTATCAATTTTTTCAAGAGTTAATCTGAACATAGTTCGCCGATTCCTAATTTCCCATCCAAATGTTATGGAAGCCAGTTAATTTATTTAGAGGGTGTTTATCGGCACAGGGAGCTGTCCGAGTATAATAATTGTGTTGACGGAGGCCGCAGGCTGTTTGCGGAGTGCCGGCCCTCGTGTCCTGCGTCTAATTTATTGAAAACAACGCTGCGGCCCGCGTCTTGTCGTCTCCTTGTTTTGGACCGTAGCCCAGAGAAAACAGCTTATAAATGAAGCAAGAGAAATCGAGACAGACGACGAGCAGAATAAAGTGCTATCCGTTGGGATACCCAACCAGAAGTGTGTTTGAGGAGTGGAATTGAGCTCCTACACTACGATTGCCGTTTACTCCACCTTTCATCGTTTTTGCGAAAGAATGCCTACTTTAGCTTGGTACATTTTTTATATGGTCATTACTGTTCTCTTCTATATATTGATAGGTATGCTAGACATCAACTAACTCATGTGAACCATATCGAAATCACGAGTGGTTTTTTCTTTTCATACGAAATTTTTCACTATCTACTATGATGATAATTAATAATGTTTCTAAGTAAGAACTTATTGTACCAGGACGATAGTATCAAATTTTTTTTCCTCCAATGTTGGAGTTGGAAGTTGCGTATAGTATTTTTTTAAAATTTATTTACGATTGTGTTACAGTTTGACTTCGATCGCAGCTTATCACACCTGATGTTAAGTGATGATGAGGTCTGAAGTGGAGCACTCTTACTCAGTAAGACGCTGCCTTTACACAACAAAACGGAATAGCGATAGTTACTTTGTTTTAGAGTTTGATACAATAAGTAAATAGACAAATTTGAATATAAAAGCTGTATTTTATTTAGGAAAATAACTAACTTTAATTTGCGTCGAAAGATTTTATCTATCAATCACAAAATAAACAAGTTATGTTAATATGTATTTTTTAATGTGAAAGAGAAGGATGATGGTGCATCTCGCTCACTCTGATCGGAAGTCCACAGCTGTCTAACTCTGCCTATTCTTTAGGTAACGAACATGCGTTTTATAAGAAAATCTTCAAATTCACGAACTTTTCGACTTCCATCTTTCCTAATAAACGTGCGATGTGTTGTCCAATAATTATTTATTTACATCAAATGCATATAAAATAATTTTATTAAAACAAAATGAAAACGCTATTTTCGCAAAATCTTATAAGATTTCGTTAATTTAGGTAAACATTTTCATATTCATAATTTTCAGAAAATCGAAAAGAACTCGAAAATAAATTTTCTGGGATTAGGTATATAGGTAGATAGGTATTCTTTCTCTATTAGTAACGTCACTTTTATCAACTAACCAAAAGTAACTCGGTGTAATGAATTGTAATTAACTACTTGTTATTATTGGGCTGTGCTTGTACCTTGGTACTAATTACGTCGAGGATTCTAGTTTGTTAGTTAGCTGAACAACATTAAGTTATTGTACCGTTGTTAAACAGGCTGTGGTCGTAGTAGTGAAAGCAAAACATGATGATAAGGTACCTGGGCTTATAACTGTGCACAACAGCTAAGGGCAGCCACGTCCACTTTTAAGGGGAAGCTATTATTACTCGAATTCATTCGAATTCTAATCCAAACATTCGAATGCTTAAAAGGAGACTCCAACCACTATTTTGTAATTATATTTTTAAAAGCAAACTTCTTTATTTATTTATTAATGACCAGCAAGCTGGTCACCTTCATGAATGTGGAATGGGCTAGTTTCCTAAAAAAATCTAATTCGTCCGTCAGTTGGATTAACAGAAAATATTGGACACGTATTTTTTCTTTTCTGTATCAAACAAAAAATAATAAAGATATAGCCCGTTAAAATTCCGCGTAACGTCACGCCTTGCGACACTTTTTAGCAAGACGTGACTTCACGTGCCCACTTTGATGCGCTTTATCTTCGTCATTTTTTGTTTGATTGACAAAAGACAAAATATGGGTCCAATATTTTTTGATAATCTAACTGACGGACTAAATAGAATAATCGCTTTTTGACCTAGGAAACTAGCCCATTCTCGCCGAAGGGTGAGCGTTGCTTGCGTAGAAAGATACCGGTTGACACTACAGGAGCCCCAAAAACAACCTAGTATTTTTTTTAAACAATGTAATGAATTTGCTGATGCATGAAATAAATGATAATTATATTATTATTAAATAGATAAATACTCTTTATTGCACACCATACAAGTAATTTTCCCATGATTTTAACAGAAAGACGTACAATTTAGGCGGTATTATCGCTAAGAGCGATCTCTTCCATACAACCTTCAGGTAGAGGACAACCATTAGAAGGAGGAAGGTGGTGCAGAGTTCTTATAATTCTTAAATTTACATACTACAAATAGGATTGCAAAAAAATATGGCATAGACGTATACACAAAAACACATACAATAATAATAAAAAAATACATAACAATACTATATACATACATACACTAAACATACTTAATACTACTTGATATATGCGAGGAGACCAACAGTGACCAGTAATATTCTAAGATATGAAGGCAGTTTGCGTCAACAAAAAAGATAATTAGAGCAATCCATTTAGTTTTTTTGATTGTTAATGGTAAGGAATTCCAGAGGCGAATGGACTAGACAGTATACGACTGCGTATAGTAATTAGTGGAATGGGGAGAAAATTGAAGATGTAGTATTTGGATGACCGCATGTCGTGCCCTGTAATGACTGCAAAAATTAAAAGCGCTCTTTTAAATAGGGCGATGATTTCGGACTTAATAATATGCTATTTATTCATTAAAGATTCTCTGCGCTCTGCTCTTGAACACAAAAAAAGAAAAATTTGCGAAATTATTCCATCCGCTCACGCGTGATGCGATGACCAAGGGAAATAGATATTATTATTATTGAGTATTTTTATTTAAACAAGGTTACATTTAAAGGTAGTGCCAAATTTTAAAAATAAGATCTACAGAACAATATCAAAATACAAATTTATCGTAATTAATTCCAGTCGTCGTATTTCTGGAGTAATATATACTTAAAAATTTCCGGAAAAAAATAAAACGCGAGATCCGCCGTCATTCATCAGAGTTTACAGGCCCTGCCGTGAAATGTAACCCTGTATATACAAAAACGAATATCTATATTGATTCCCTACTTCTTAGACAGATCAAGCGTTATATTGGGTACTTAGGTACTTCATGCAGCTAATCTATTCTATACACTAAATTGAAATTACCTGTCTCTCTGTCTTCATAAAGAAAGTCTAGTACCTCGCAAGAATTTTTGTTTTTTTTACTTCGAAATCATAACCATGGTGTGTTGCTTGGCGCATATTTATCAAATCCATTACTACAATGGTATACCAATCAGTGCTACCTACCACAGCTTTGTATACTCTGGTTATCCGGAGCTAACTCCAAGACAGAATAGCCAAACATAACAATATGGTACAGAAATAATAAGTGTTCTTAGACTTGATTGGAGCAAATATTTATTTAGCAAATTAGCTTGTATCGCCGCGAGTGCCCTCTACAATAAATAATCCAAATTGAACGGTTCCCCCGGGATTCCGGGAACCAGCGATATCCCATTGTTTGGTGTTCGTCAATTAATAATTTTGATTAGTTCGCCTTCATTCGGTTTTTGTTGAGAATTTATACGGTGTCTTAAGGACGGCGCGATAAAATAAGAAACTTGAAACTGTTAAATATCATAGGGTAGCTACTTATCATAGGATCAGAGCAATGTATGTGATGTTGTCCAATATAAAAAAAAATCGGCATTTATGATTTGAGTGGAAAAAGCACGAATAAACATGACTTTTTATACCGCTTAATTATAAATAATTTGCAAAGTACGATTACGGTTACGATTGATAGAAGGCGTGCAAGGAATTGCTGGTTTTTATAAACTCTTACCTACTAAACAAATAATTCAAAAATACGTTTTCTTTATGAAAAATAAAAACAATTTACAACAGATTTAAAAAATCTATGACCGTACGAGCTTGTTTCTTTTTCTTAAAAATACATAAACGCTGAACCCAAAAAAATAGAAGACTTTAGACCCATCTTCTATGTTTTTGGGTTAGTTTGTTGATGATGAATTATGAACGCAAGACCACACACTGATTATCATGGTCTCGAAGTAAGGAATGACCACCCTTGTGTTACGAGGTACCAGACTATTTATACGCCAGGGGCGTCTGCCAGCACACCCAGAATCGAGCCAATATAGAAAAGATCGTTTTCTGAACTGACCCGAACTGCGAATCGAACCCAGGACTCTTTGCGTACGGGTCTGATTCATAGTATCGAAAATCGTAATATCGATTGTCAACGCATCGAAAACTCTGCATCGTATGGTCACTAGATCGAAGGTACTACACTAACCGCGTGATTGTAAAGCAAGAATGATGGGTGACTAGAAGAGTTTAATGTCAAACGAAAACATTCTCAGAAGAATTCCCTTAACACACGTAGACATTAATTAGCCTACCTCGCCTACTTTGTCACTTACCGTGATTGACATACCGCGCAAATATCATTTAACTTTCAAAGTACCCTCTTTTGAGGCACCGCGAGAGTTGAATAAATAACTAATTTGCATATTTAATAACCAGTATCGCCGGTTTCAATTGTGGCAGTCTTGAATTATTAATCCTCGCGCTTAGCTTATTACCCTCTGCATGTAATCAAGTATTCAGAACAGATATTCTTAATTAGCTATAAATATAAGTTGAGGTTTCTTAACACGAGAAATCTGGGGTATAATTTCGAGCGAGAGACGTCGAAGAAAACTTTTTACTAAGAAACAAAGTTACTAAAAAGTTTATTATTATTATTTTTTTTACATCGGCTGTACAGTCAGTTAGCCAAGTGGCTGATTGACTGTAGCTGTATCCGGCGTTCGGAGGGCTGGCGAATTTTTAGGCTAAGTATCAGTTTGGCTAAACAGCGTGGAAATGCGGCCAGCCTCCTGGGGACTATGTCGCTGTGTTCGGACGATCTGGGACCCATTTTTTATTTGTAATTTATTTTGTAAATATTTATTTGGTAAGGTTTAGTTTTAAGTTTAGTTTTATTTAACAACAAAAGTTTAAGTATTTTTTTAAATGTTGATTTGAACCAATATTTGTTAAGTAAATGTAAGTAGTTTGTGAAAACCATCGTCATCGTTTTAGCCATGGGACGTCGACAACTGAACATAGTGACTTTTAGATTGGTTGAAAAATATTATAGCTAGTATGAATCCAGTTAAAAGTCTACCATGAGATATATTGATTTAGATTATTGCATAAGTTATTGTTGAAACTTCTATAAAAATGTTGTTGAAACTTTTATAGGATAGCATGGCGGTCGCCGATACCCCACTTGCATTGTAAACAAGGGGTAGTCGTACTCGTATATGCAAACGTATAAGATACATGACGAAAGTTTCATGCAATTTATATTTTTTAGATTGAGAAATGTGACAATATGCTATTTTTTTAAACCTTGTTTTTGAAAAATTTTGAAACACAAACGGTCGAATGCACTAGGATATTCATTTGTCCCAAATAAAAATTAAAATTAACTTGTTTTTTCAAACTCAAATTATTTTCATTTTAGTTAATAGGGTATCATCATTACCCAATTTTATGGGTGTTATCAACTCAATAGTGTTATTATATTTTAGTTTATATCATGCAAAGTTTTAATACAAAATGTATTTCATAGACTTAAGAATTAAATTAAATCCAATCATATTATCTTTGTTATAACTGTATAACAAAGATAATATGATTGGATTTAATTTTATTCTTATTCAGTATACTGATACTGATATATTTTCTGGTCTAAGAATACAAATAGGTGTGATATTCATCATTTCAACCACAGTATGTCCAATGCTGACAAATTTTCCCCTAATGACGAGTGCGTGTATTTTTACGTAATAAAAACTACAATTAATTAATTAATTAGGCTTAATTTTAATGTAAAATTCTTAAAACATAAAATTAGGACTGTTTCGTTCGTGAAATTTCTAAACTATTTATTATGTATTTATTTTCCTATCTTAAATAAACCATTATGACCGTTTTTCAAATAAAGGTTCAGTACTAATGAAGGTGTCAGCCGGCTAGGGCGGGCGGCGCTACCCCCGCCCGCCCCTGCATCGTAAACAGATAAACAGGGGTGCGTAAACAGCGGGGGTGCAATCACGTGGGCAAAACGGTGCTACTTCACTTTTCCTGGGCTTAAGTTGATATTTGTATATTAAAATATAATCAAGTCTTTATCAGAGTAATATTCTGTAAACTCTTAATATTATTATCATCAACATCATTACAGCCACAGGACGTCCACTGCTGAACAAAAGCCTCCCCCGATGACTTATCATCGGGGGGATTGCCAATACTCGCCACGCTTGGCAGGCGGGTTGGCGAGCGCAATTTTTTATAAGAGGAAGAACAGGAATGAGTCACCTCTTACGACACGCATCCTGTTGGCAGTGAGGAAGTGTATACACTTTACGGCCGTCCACACTGCACTCTTTATAACTCCATTTGGATTAGAAAGTATCTAGTTGGTATTAGACGTAATTCGTATAAAATATGTCTAATTTAAGTTTTTTTAAATATTGCTTTTTATCTTAAACTCGCGGATACCCGTCGTGTGCTACTATACTACGCTAAAAAAAGAAATACTTATGTATGGTAGAAAAAGTATGTATGGGAAAAGTCTGAAATCGACTTCATGAATGGGACCGAATGTGCCTAATGCATTATTTTAGTGTTCTAGAACCATCTTGCCATTCTAATGAAACCGATTTAGGGCATATTGGTTGAATGGTTTCAAAGTCTATAACGGACGTAGGTAGAAACAATTTTTGTGTTTTGTAAATACAGGGTGCCCCATAACTCAAGGATAACCTTGTAACCGCTTAATTCTTACTCTTATACATTACTTATTACTTCTTCGTATACATTCTTATGAACAACTTTTGTTTTATGACAATAAAAAATATGCAGTTTTTGTCATTATATACAAATTCTACTATATATAGGAGGCCTATATACAGGGTGCTGTTTTGAATACTCGCCAAATTTAAGGAGGCGAATTAGTTCATCAATACAAACAACTTTCACTATGGGACCAACATTCAAAAAATTCAAAATTCAAAATTCTTTATTGCGTAACTTAAGTCTATTTACATCAAATAGTGGTTGGAGCTTCCTTTTAAGCAAATGATTTGCTTGTGCTAGGAAGCACCGCTGTGTCCATGACAGTGTTATATTTAAAGACTAAAGAATAACCTTTAAAAGTTACATTTGGTACTAACTCAAGTAGTGCAGTGTCGTGTGTGTGTGTGTGTGTGTGTGTGTCTGTGTATATGATTATGATATGATTAGGTCTATGGCAACTCTGTCTATACTTGAGAGTGATTAATGGTATTTTCAATTTCATGGTAATTTTTTGTCATGAGCCAATTGATCAGAGTTCTTTTACACTTAACAAATGTCAGTGGATAAATGTTCAGATCTTTGTTTAATTTGTTATGTAAATAGGCAGACTGCCTAGTGTATTGCCTCTTAGAAAAAACAGAATTTACACGTGGTTGTGGAACGACGTTACCTATCCTTCTGCGTTTGCACTTTTCTGGGTTGTAGAAAAGAGATCTATGCTTTCTTAGAACAACATGAAGCAGGTACAGTTTTCTTACTGATAAGATGTCGTTTTCCGAGTATAAACTATCAGTGGGATATCTAAATGGCTTAAAAAACATAACTTTAAGAAGAGCCCTCTGTGCTCTCTCTAAGTTCAAAAATCTAGTTTTAGTAGCACCACCCCAAACGGTGACACAGTATGTTATGACTGATTGGGCTAGCGAGATGTAAATTTTGTGTAGAATAGAACCTTCAGCTTTATGCCGCAAATCATAAAATCATTTTTTGCTGCTCCATACATTATCATCGAGGTAGAGCGTTAGTTTGTATGGAGAAATGGAAAAAAAAACGATTCGATCTCGATGTTGACCTCATAGAAGAAGTTGTTGGTATTAATGAATACATTCACCTCCTTGGCGAGTGTTCAAAACTACATCCTGTATATAGGCCTTCCCTAGTAGAATTTGTATATAATGGAGGACGTCCTGTGGCTAAAATGATGATAAAAATTTAATCGGCTGTTTGGTAATTTTGTATGGGAAGCCGATAAATTTTTATGCAAATTTGAAAAAGTCATAGAAAAAAGTTGTTCATCGTTATGTATAGAATATGTCGTACCTACGTGAGTTATGGGACACGGTGTATAGATAGATAAAAAGAAAAAGGAAATTTGATATATTACAAATTGATATGATCTTTGGAATACATTAACCAGACGACATACCCAAAGTAAGGAATTAACATCTTTGAGTTACGAGGTACCAGACAATGTACCATGTACCAGGGGCGTCTCCCAGAACACCCAGATCTACACCAGTTTAAAAAAAAAAAAAAACTGACCCGGGAATCGAACCCGGAACCCTTTGCGTTTAAGGCGAATTACTTCGGCACAACGTCAATAGGGGTGACGACTAACTTATTTTCTTCGTCTATCAGGTAGATTGACAAAAAGTATTTGTCATGTATTTTTTCTTTTGTCACATAATCAAAATATTACAGAGATAATATTAATTTGAAATATCGCATAACTTCACGTCTCGGTACAATTTTTACTTGGAAGTGACGTCACGAACCCCACTCCCGACGCTTTATTTTTGTATTTTTTTTTGTTTGACTGACAAAAAAAGTAATTGTCTATAATTTTTTGATAATCTAACTGACCGATTAAATAGAATTTCCTTTTCTTTACCCAGTCGTCATCCCTATTAGGTCGTCGACGTAATCGAGCCAACACATGTGACAATGCAATAAGATAGTGATACCTTGATTATGCAGTGCGGATCGTAACAGTAAATAATGGGCAACATCACTCTGATCCTATGATAAGTAGCCTAAGCACTTGTATTACAGAAATCAGAAATAACGACGGTACTACACACCCACAACAGTAAGAAAGAACTCTTCAACGCATAATTCTTCACACACACACACACACACATATTATGCACATTGTTGATTGTATGGTGTAAGTTCACGTTCCCCTCTTTAACACGTATTGTATAAGATGTAACAAAATGTAAATCCAATACTGGCTGTCTGCTTTGTCATCAAGAAAATGTATTCTGTACTTAAGAGTTGTGGATTTTGTAAAAAATAAAATAAAAATAAAATAAATAAATAATGGCACTGACTTGCAAAACTGACTGACTGATTTACAATGATCCAGCTGTTAGCAGTAAAAATCGTGAAATAAAAGAATATAAAACAACCAGCTTCAAAATTAAAAAAACGGGCCAAGTGTGAATCAGGCTCGCGCATCGAGGGTTCCGTATAAACCTGTAGGTACCTATATAAGTAAAAGTTTACCCATCACAAAAATCGAGTCATAGTTATGGTATTTTTATTGCAAAATGAAATCCATAACATTACAAAAGGTGAATTGCGGCTTACGATTGATGACGTATTAAAAAAAACTACTTACTAGATCTCGTTCAAACCAATTTTCGGTGAAAGTTTGCATGGTAATGTACATCATATATTTTTTTTTAGTTTAATCATTCTATTATTTTAGAAGTTACGGAGGGGGGGGGGGGGGGAAGACGACGACGACACACATTTTACCACTTTGGAAGTGTCTCTCGTACAAACTATTCAGTTTAGTAAAAATAATATTAGAAACCTCAATATAATTTTTAAGACCTATCCATAGATACCCCACACGTATGGGTTTGATGGGGAACCCCCAAAATTCATTGTAATTTTTTTATATTTTTGTGTGAAAACCTTAATGCGTCTCACAGAATACATCTACTTACCAAGTTTCAACAGTATAGTTATTATAGTTTCGAAAAAAGTGGCTGTGACAGACATGACGAATCCATAAGGGTTCCATCTTTTACCATTTGGCTACGAATCCAAAAAAGTAACAAATTATGTCCTGTTTACACAAAAAACGAAATTTGTGATGTCAGGCGGGTAAGTTTGATTTTAAAGTTAGACAGGGCCAAATATTTATCAGTCATTAGATAACGTGTTCTAATACTCTCTTTTCATCTACCTAACCCGACTTCCAAATCACAATTAGACCTAGCCGTCTTACAAAATACGTATTTACTGTGAACAGAATATTATTTGTTACTTTTTTATGTTCTTAAATCCCTATAAGCCAAATGTAAACTGATTCTGCTGATGTTTGTGTTTAAGAAGACACAAACTTTTAAGAGTGGCACTTTTAAGTTTCATTAATATTTTAATGATTTCTTTGTTTTTTTTTAATGCTAAAACACTACTTGTCTTATAGAAAGATCTCAAGAAGAAGCCACATAGGCAAAGATAACCTCCTAAGGACTGTTGATGTTTACATCCTCCACTTATAAACCACACCCAAAAAACAAGGATGAAATAAAGTCCTGAATATAGAAGACTAGCAATTTGCCTCGGCTTTACATGAATATAGTGTTACAATAAAACTTCACCACACAAACCATTTTTAAAGAAATTACGTAAATGGTGAAACTAGGTAAAGGTTACGTTTGAAATAGGCAGTTCTTATTATTTATGTTTTTTATTTCAAAGGCATTTTTACTGAATATTTTTATTATTAGCTTTTAATAATTTCTAACTTTGTAACATTCACTTTAAACGGTTATATTTTATGTAAGTTTTATTTTACTAGACTCGTTATTTTTAACACTTTAGTAAAACTTATTTTATGTACAAAATATTTTTAATAGTGAATGGATCAAATCATTATTTAAAGTATTACTTTCTGTTTACTATTAAAATAATAATTAAGAATACTTTGATTTTATATGAAAAGTTAATAGTTTTTAATTTTGTAGTTTAACACCTCTAAAGAAATGGCCAAACTATAATTAATAACTAGTTACTGCTGGAAAATAATTTTTAGGTAAAATAATAAATTAACATAAAATTGATTTTTCCTAATCTTAATTAGTTAATTTATATTAAAAATCCTAAACGAGACAATGCATTAATTTTACAATAGCTTGAAATAATATAATAGTAAGTATACATTCAACAAATTAGTCGTCAGTAAACGATGCATTGCGTAATTTTATAGTTCTTCATAACTAACATTACCAAATCACAATCTTGTACCAAAAAGTTCATAATACAAAAACCACTAAACTTGACACTTACCTCAAACAAACTGCGGCCAAGTTCCAAACAAAGTTGCGCGTTGTTTACGACGATAAACACGTTGTTGTTATTTATTCCAAGAGGGAATTCGGACCGCGACAACACGTCCAACCCGCGACGCGGTCACCGCTTGACTGGCGTTACGTAACATTATCCTGGATTCCTTGTCTCACCAGTTCCCGTACATTCCCGTGCATTTTCTCACCAGTTTTCCTTGATCTCCCTGCCCTCTCTCGCTCTCACCAAATTCAGACGACGTCGCAGGATACTTGAGGAAAATTAGGGGTTTTAGCAAATTGGGCAGTTATGATCGGCATGCCGTAGTCGATCGGAAAACTTCGTAGCAATGGCTCCGCCCTACGTTGTCTGCGGCGTAGCAGAATCGTAGCGGAATTTTAATTGTGATTGGAAATTCGACTGTGTAACTCATATTTTAATGTGAATTTGTTACAATTTTTTAATTGATAATTTAAAATTGAGAGTGGAAGCGTATTGTTGTGACAAATTAAGAAAAATTTTTGAACACTGTTAAAGTTTCTATAGTTTTTTCGATTATCAATGTAGAGATTTTATTTAAGATCATATTATTGAATGTATTTCAAGATGGTTATTGATTTTAACATTGTTAAGTAATAATTTTCTTAGATTAAGCAAAATGATTTAATAGCGCGAGAACAAATAAAAATTTGAGCAAGACTATTTTTATAAATGAAATTGCCGCATCTTTGATTTTGGTCAAGTTTGCCACAATTCCTTTTAGAAACACTTAGTTTAATACAATGAGTGCCAAAGTCCATAAAAATAAAGTCTAAACCAAAATTTTGTGTACACTATAAATTGACCATGAAAAAATCTTTTTATTTTGACTTTAGATTTGATGAAATTAGGTTTTACCTATTAAAACTGGTAATACATTTATTGTATAGTTTTAGTACTATGTGGTACTGTCATGATGAATTGCTCTTTGACTTTTATTAGTAGAGGCTGTCTACCTTCATAAATTAGTAAGCTTTCATTCCGTCAATGTAAAGTGCCATCCTCATAAGGACAATAAAAAGTCTTCAGCTCTCACCACGCCCATTGTAAAGGCGTGGTCTTATTTAACACGCCCACCGCCTCCAACTTGAGTTTCAAATTCTCACGTCCTTTTCAGACAATGTCCTTTATACCAGTATAATGCTACTAATTCAGGAACACCAGCACACGAGGTACGCGGAATGAAAAGTGTAGGAAGTTGATCGTGGCCGGATTAAACGATATGGCGATTCGCATATTGATCGGCACAACTTTCTAGACGATTGATTAAATACATAGAGGTATGTTGGAGTTCGTATATTTGGAATTGAATCAGATGAAGGGAAGAATTTTGAGATATTAAGCTTTTGCAAAGTCATAGAAAGTCATAAGATCTTTGCATTTAACATGATGAACTTCAATAAATAAATCTCCACATTTTGACATTATTACGACCTCCGTCGCAGAGAGGGAAGCATACCGGACTTGGTATTGCTATCTTTAAGGTCCCGGGTTCAATTCCTGGTCGGTTAATATAGTAAAATTACTATTATATATTGTTTCTGATTTCTGTAACACAAGTGCTTAAGCTCCTTACCATACAATCAGAGCAATGTATGTGATGTTGTCAAAAAAATAAATATTGCTTAATAACCGGTGGGAAGCAAGGGTTTGTAAGGCGTAAGGCACCACTTCCGACAGCTTCCTGGATATAAAGTCAGTCCGGAACCCAAGTCCCTAGTAAGTTCCTTTTAAACTAGGGTTAAAAGGAACTTACTAGGGACTTGGGTATAACAATAATTAACGTAAATACAATAAAGATGTAGACAGCAGAGTAAGCGGCATCCAGGTCGCCCAGGGTAGCTAGCAGCGTTAGGACGGTAGGTAAGTGCCATGGACGGTAGGTAGTCTGGCAGACTCACCAAACTGATCAGTGATCATGTGACGGCTATGGTAGTCTTGGCCACAGCGGAGGGAAATAATAAACAACAACGGTTGTAAATACGGTGACAACTGACAATGGTAATATTTGGCTAATTTGTAAAATGCACTGGTTCTTATACTAATGTTAAATTGTGTATACACCTGCAGGTAGTTTGTTATTGCGTGCCGTGGTGCATGCGTTAAATCCGTGGATCAGCATCTAGTTTGTTGCTAGTCACTGAAGGCGCAGTAGACCAATGTCGAGGTAGCTCGTATAGATTGGTATCTTTAAAAGAAACAAAAAATCAGGTGTAAGGTGCAGCTACCGTCTCTAGCCAGATGTGTCAAGTAGTGTTGTAGCAAAACTGACTGTACGAGGTTGTTCGGACAAATTGCAATGAAATTTATGCCAACAATTTGCTACTGGTATAACCGCAATTAATTTTGGTTCTATACTGTTTAAATTCTAGAACCTTTCTGTCTTATTGGCCGTCAGTTCTACGTGTTATATGCTTCTCCTACTGCCACTTAAGATGCTTACCCGTCGGGCTATGTCAGCGAGTTTTTCGTTGCAGGCCACTTCCAACTGGCTAATCTGGAAGTCATTGGGGGAGGTGAACATAGTTCAGCAGTTGACGTCTTATGGCCGAAATGATATTGATTATAATTGTTAAGATTTATGTAGTTGTCGTGCTAAGTTATGGTGTTTTTATTTGTGGTTATTTATCATAACTAAGTGGCTAGTGGTTGGCTGGTAGAGAATGCCCTTGGCATTAAGTCCACCTGTTGTACATTTTTAAGTTTGTGCAATAAAGTTTTAAATAAAAATAAACAAATAAGTGGTTAGTTCAGTAGTTGAATTCTCGCTTCAAATTCTTAGCACATACATAACTCAGGATTTTTTGGAATCTATTTACGTACCTCGGATTTATACCATTTGCAAGGAAGCCCGCACATTTAGATAGCACTATGGTTTAAAATGGTCTGGATATTTAGGCTTGATTGCAATCTCCCCAAATATATTTTGTAAATTTGCTATAAGATCATAGTCGAGCGATCGGATAAGAATATTTATTATAAATTTGACGAAGGTTTGTGAATCAAACGTATTTTTGTGTTAGTCATTAAATTAGTGTAGATATAAATAAATAAATAAAATAAAGGATATTTATATCGATTTTGGCGCAAGTCTAGAATTTTTTTTAGACATGACATTAATAATTAAACAAAAGTTTAAAAAAAAGTAATGTTGTTATTGTTCAAAAGTGGTGTTTTTTTATACTTAAGCGCTCTCCTTGACACATTTGTTAATTTTTCAAAAATATTTTTTAACGTGGACTCCCACGTTTTAAAATGCAGCTTGTTTTCGTCGTAAGTATAAGCCGCCCGGGCGTCATTAATCAGCCAATAATATGCAGCTCCCCGTTAAAAACATCGCTCCTGCACAGGATCAAAATATGACGCGAAATGTTAGTATAGACATTCCGAAAAGTGTTCAGGTACATGGGTAATTATCAGGTACTAACATAGGTTCGGTAAAGAGCTAGGTAGTGTTTGTTATAATCTTGGAGAACATAATTGCCTAAGAAAAAGCATATTTAAAAAAAAAAATATTGGCTGGTTGACGGTGGACGGTATAAAACGTACTGTATATATTCTCGGTGCTAGTTATAAGTCAGTGAAAGAGCCAAACCTTTATGAAATGCTATATGACTAGTTTGCTAAAAACCCATGCCGATCTTAGCGCAAGCTTATAGCTGCTGTGATGGTTAGTTTTCATCACCACCTGATGGTCCATTTCATTCAAAATTTGACACCGCACCGTCATCATTATCATCAGCCTTTGTCAAAGTCAAAGTCCACTGCTGGACGTAGGTCCATAGAACGCTGAAATGAGCGGCCCTGCATTCAGTGGCTTATCGCAACCTTGACTAGGTTGTTAGTCCACTGGGTAGGAAACCTGCCCTCGTTGTGTCTTTTTCTAGTTCGTCACCACCCGAGAACCTTTCTCTCCCATCCGTTATTGGTTCTGCGAATGATGCGGCCCGCTCTTTGCCTTTTCAACCCCCGACGAAAAAAAAGGGTGCTATAAGTTTAACCTAAGTATCTATGTGTCTGTGTGTCTGCGTATCTGTATATCTATGTGTTTGTGTATCTTATTGTAATTTATTTTGTATACAGGCCTTCTTTCGGGAACTTATACACGTTCCTAAAGTAAAGCTTTGCTCTACAATCGCTGCGATGGGAAGAAACGGTGGAACATAATCAGTCACCTTTGTCAGCCTTTTTTTGTCATTTAAATAATCGTTTACTTTTTTCATGGATTTTTAATGTGAATTTTGAACTTATAAACTGGTAGTTCAACAAGAGTCTGTGGTACTATATTATTTTTTTATACATTTCTTCAAGAATGAAGTAGGAACCAAGTACCAACTTTTTGCAGTCGTAAGTTTCATTAATAGCCGGAATGATTTTAAATTTCAATGATATTGCTTGGTAATATTAGACTAATGCTAACGGGTTCAAATTTATTATCTTAAAACCTTTCAGTACGCTAAGACCACATCGCACCTGTACCTGGGACTTATTATAATGATTATATTTTATTTTTATAGTTCTACTAAACAATAGTTTTAAAAAAAGGTAAAAAAATTACGAATAGAACAAAAAGCATCCATATTAGTCTAGCGTAAAAAAATCTTGACATAATGATGATAAAAATATGATGTCTCGCTTCCCCCTCGGATATCCGGTGAACATTACGCTATTCGCCACAAAGGCCTGATGAATTTGTGCGGGAAATGCTACTTGATTGATACTTGGTGGATCTACTTAAAAACATTTAAAAAACGACTAAGTTTTATTCGGATTCGGAGTCCCTCGATTCCGCGCACCGTAGGTCATTCTGCTTCATGAAGCATGTGCTAGGACATGTATCCTGTAGAGTAGAAATATCATATGATTTGATTTACAAAATTTTTCGCCATTTTTTCTACTGACAGACCTTGTCATTTCGTCATCATCATCATCATCATTCCAGCCATAGGACGTCCACTGCTGAACATAGGCCTCCCCCATTGGCTTCCAGATTGGCCGGTTGGAAGCGGCCTGCATCCAGCGTGTCATATCATACTAAATGATAAAGATAGTTCGTATTGCTGCTCTATAATATGTATATGTGTTCGATGTTGAGTGTTCTGCTGCCCTGTTCGGAATCCTTAGCCCGATTCACACTTGATCGGTTTTTATTATTTGTTTTTTCTTACATTGACTTGTGCTGTCACAATGATCACACTAAGTCTGTCGCTTATATGTATTACCTAACGTATTTACGGTATAGCAAAAACAACTTTCTCTTGTATTTGTATGTATGTATAAGTAATTAATGTATTTTATCTTTTGTTGTTTACTCAGACCAATAACATGTAAACAGCCAACAGGTTGTGCTTGAAACGAACATCATTTTCATTTTTAAATGTCCCCGGTAAATGTTATTTTAGGCATTCTATAGAATTTAGTCATTCTTTACAATCTGTGTTTTTAAATATCGTTTTTTGTACTCTGCTAGGTAATTTTATGAAATAATAGCTTTTGCCCGCGACTTCGTCTGCGCTGACCTTACCCGGATAAAAAGTATCCTAAATATTAAATGTTAATCCAGGCCATGATCAATTAGTATGCTAAATTTAATCAAAAACTATTTAGAAGTTTTTGCGTGAAAGAGTAACAACGATTCATACATCCTCACAAACTTTCACATTTATAATATAGTATATAGGTTGTAAAGATATTCTACAGAATGTCATTAATTGTTGTAAGATCAGGTAAAGTTAAGTAACTGGCCTTACAACACCCCTTCATCAATCTGCACTGGGTCCGCGTGGTCGAGTATGACCCAAACTACCTTATACGTAGGTCACACTATAAGTTTTGAGTAACTTAAAAAAACAACATGTTATAACCAAAATATTATGTTTATTGTACTATACTCTCCTTTACATTTTTTCATGCGATCGAACCATTTTTTAAAACAGGAGGACCACAGATCTGAAGGTATGTTTTCTACGTGCTGATTGAACGATATCACTGCCTCTTCGGAATTGGTAAAAGTAAAACCTCTCATCAAATCTTTGATTTTGGGGAAAATACTCGTACATAAATCACAGGGTTAGGTCGGGGCTATGCGCAGGATGGGTGACGAGTTGTACTTTTTCGGAAGCTAAAAATGACTTTGTTTTGTTGGCCGTGTGTGAAGAAGCGTTGTAATGATGTAGGAGAACGCGGCTTTTGGGTCGTCTTTCGCGAACTTTTTCTAACACCCTGGGTAAACAAATGGTAGAATCTTTTGATCTTCAAGTGGAATTGTAAAAAAAAATGCGATAATTTTTTACCAACGTTTCTCGCCTGCCTCACTTTTGTTGGCCTGTTCTCATTTTGAAACACCCATTCACAAGATTGCTGTTTTTTTTCGGGTTAAAACAATAAATCCACGTTACGTATCCTGTGACAATGTAATAAACAGCATTAGAATGTCCGTGGTCGTACTTCAGTAGCATCTGTGAGCACCATTCCACGCGAGCCCACTTCTGCTCCGCTGTCAGATCATGAGGGATCCAACGACAGCAAAGTTTCCGAACTTTCAGTTCTTCGTGTAAAATTTTCTGAATTTGACTCATACCAATCCCCAATATTCCTCGATTTGTCTCATAGGTAATCCGCGGGTTTTCTTCACTTAGCCGGTTAACAGTAGCTACATTATTTTCGTTGACGGCAGTTGAAGGCCGCCCTTCACGAAATTCGTCATGTAAAGAAACTCGACCTCTCAAATTCAGCAAACCATCGCCTCACGGTGCTTCTCTCCCAAAAGTATTTTGAAGACGAGCAGCACAGTCTTGCGGAGAGAGAGAACTTTTTAAAATCATAAAAAATCATCGCTCTAAAATCTTTTCGACTTAATTCCATTTTCGTTGCGTACGTAGAACTTTGATGTGTGATAAAAAACAATTGACAAATCATTTCCCGCCAATTGTTTTTTATTATTAGTGTGCCCCATGTAGTTGAGGTGAGGCCTGTGCCCTGCAGTGGGATGTATGTATATAGGCATACTTTACTTTACAGGTCATCATCATCATTCATCATTTCAGCCATAGGACGTCCACTGCTGAACATAGGCCTCCCCCAGTGACTTCCAGATTGGCCGGTTGGAAGCGGCCCGCATCCAACGGATTCCTGCAACCTTTACCAGGTCGTCTGTGCACCTTGTAGATAGACGACCTACGCTGCGCTTGCCGGTACGTGGCCTCCATTCCAGAACCTTTCTGCCCCATCGGCCGTCAGTTCTACGTGCTATGTATATAGGCATACTTTACAGGTAAAGTATTAAGTATATAGTAGGTTCTTTTTCAAGCCTGATCTACGTACGTGCGTCATTTTAGCGTGGTAACAACCGCACGATGCGTATAAAAGTATTTCACAATATTCATGTTTATGCTTCATCATCATTATTTCAGCCACAGGACGTCCACTGACTTTCTAGGTATGTAAGGCGTCTTATAAATAATGTAAATGACGAGTGACAGGATTGCGTGGTAGAGATTTTTTTTGAAATTATTAAATAAAAGTATACGAAAAATAAAAAAAGATAAAGTTTATTTACGGGAGAAACTATATCCATAGCTCCTAAAATACAGTATCGCTAGCACGGAAGTCAGGGAATCAATGTCTAATGTAAAAGGTACTGTTATAATTAATAAATAAATATGAAGTTATTAATTGGTCAAAGAACATTAAACGTAACAGCTGTTAATAGCTAAGGTATGATTAAAAAACTATTAAAATTGTATAAAATGTTTTATTATAAATACGGTTCTTGGAATTTGTATGACTAGAATTCCTAACAAATCGTTTACTTGTCACTGTGTTTGCATACGTTTCAATTCTTCAGTTGTCAACAAAGAATATATTTGTAATTGTAAGTCTTTCTGCTTTTGCAATGAAAATTTACTTTTTATATGACTAGATAATTCGCTGAAAAATGTTTTAATGTCTGTAACCGACTCTTTAGTAGGTACACTGGGTATTTCAGTATTTGGTGTACAAACTTGTTTATTTTCATTATTTTCATTTGGAAAGTTTTTAATTGTAGAGGTTTCCGTCTGTACATAATTACTTGAGCTAGGCTTAAATCTTTTAGCATTACTTGAATTACTCACAGTGTCAACATTTTCTAGATCTTTCATTAAATTGATTGTTTTAGGGTACTGATCCGCATTATCTTTTTTTATTAAGTGTGAACCAAAAATGTAAACTCTAGGTTCCTGTGGAGTCACCGATTTTAGTTTTTGTAAAGTATTTGCTGAGTGGACTCCATATATTTCGATGTCATCTTTTTGGAGGGATACAACAGCTTCAGAAGACGAAGAACGTGGTTGAATTTTAATTGAATATCCTGAAGGTTCTTTATCGCCCTCTGGGGACTCGTCTTCGTCGCTTGATAATACGGTTACAGTATCATGTGTTACATTTGGGCTTTTTGACTGATTCGTTGAAACGATTTCCAGCGAGTTTCCTTTCGCTCTTAATTCTGGATCAAATTCTTGATTAATATCGTCAAACATTTCTAAAATACTTTCTTTCTCGTCATTTATTTCTGGGTCTAAAAAGCTTAGCGCTTCATCGTACTTTGTGGGGCTACAACCACGTTTTTTTGATCTAACGTAAGCATTTCTTAACTTTCTCCAATGATGGAGACACCGAGACTCTGAAAACAAAGTAATATTTATTGGAATAGATAATACTCTTACTATAAAACGATATTTTGTCATAGATAATAATCATTAATCCGTAGGTTCCAAGTTCTATTTATTATCCAGGATAACTCTGCCATCACCGACTCGCAAAAATACGTAGGTATTAAAGTAAGTAAGTAGTTAAAGTACCTCGTAACTTAAATTCTATTGCTCCAGATTTTAAGTATTTTTGAATCAGACAAAATAATCGTAGCGTTGCTACTAAATTGAAATCTTTTACCTTTGAAACAGCAGTATTAAAGAACGATAATGAACCGCTGGAAAATGGTATCTATCTCTATTTATTTAGCAACTTTTTTCACGAGTTTTCAAGAGTTCAATTTGTTTGAGTGAGCCGTTAGCGTGTTGTTCGTTGCGAGCGCTTCATCTTTGTCAAAATACTAAACTCTGACTTTTTAAATAAAATTAAACCTGGCACCAACGATTTTTTGTAATAATAATAAATATGTAACAATATAGAATACGGCTGTTGTGTTGATATCTTTAAAAGCAATTTAATATTAAAATATAAGGCTAGCAATAATTTAAGGAGATTGCCCATTCTGTAAGGTAACTTAGCTCGCTCAGAAAAATTGTTGTGCCCCAAAGATTTTTTGTTCGATACTGTAGGTAAATACGTTATATTCATAATTAGAAAAAAATATTAATAGTTTATTCATCCAGGTTGACGATATACACTTATTTTTTATATTAATTTAGTATATCTGACAGACTTTAGTGAAGATCACCTTTTTCCTTATCACATGAGCCCATAGACTCCAGAAATCCGATATCAAAGTATTCTTCTCGATAGACTTTGATCTTGGCTCCAAACTTACCATAGACATCCGTGATTTGCCTTATTGTTCCGGTAAATCGTTGCGTGTGTATGATGAACCTGTCAGGTATCCCGAACAAAAACTGCTGTCAAATATACTGGACGATAAACTGGACTATGGTCTACTATTTCATTTTTATCATTTATTATTGACAAATAAAAATATTAATTTACTAGCGAACGGCACGAATATTTGTTTTCGTGAACTTAGCTATTATTTAATATTCAATGAATTTAGAATTTTTTAACCTGGCAACATCATACCAATCAGTTAACGAGAACGAGAATACGAAAAAGTCAAATTTAAAAAGCGGATGTGGAAATTTCATTCAAAAAAAGGAAACTAATAAAATAGATCTTTATTCCTAGGGTAAAAAAATTGTGTAAAAATAAAATAAGTACAAAAAAATGATTTTTAAAATAATATTTAACTTTGTTTGAGTTAAATGTCACGCACGATACCTCAAAAGAGCTATGTAAATAAATACAAATATTGGACGATATCACATAATTACTTGTACATTGCTCTGATCCTAAGGTAAGTAGCTAAAGTACTTGTTTTATAGAAATCAGAAACAACGACGGTACCACAACACCCAGACCCGACATAATATAGAAAAGTTCGTTTTCTACATTGATCCAACCGAGAATTGAACTTAGGCCCCTTAGGGAAGGCGATGCCAAGTCCGGCGTGCTCGGCTCTCAGCTACGTAGTTCGTCAATGTATATTTGGTCAATCTCTTTTCGTATTCTTGTAAATAAATACAAAATACCAGTTGTTTTTTAATGTATAAAATATTTATAAGATAAAGCTGCCTGATTGTAAATAACTATATGTTGTTTAAAATAACCTTTAATTATAATTATTATATAAAATAACCAGTCGTAATTGATAAAAAAAAAATGGTGGCACACTATCGCGAGTGTCCCCTTAAACCAGTCTTTATACAGGGTTACATTGCAAGGTAGTGCAAATTTTTCAGGGACCACTCAAAATCAGTAACTAAATCGATCTACGTAAAAAACAAACTCATTTTTTTTCATAATAATTATTACTATACGCTGTTAAAAGGTAGTGCGCGTGGATAATCTAGTCTCATTCATAAAAAAATACGCACGCACTATCTCTGTGCAACCTAGAACTGCAAAGTTCAATGCATTAACAGTCACAATGGCGAGCAAAAACAAACTTTATTCTTTACGAAGTAAGGTACTTACATTTCTAACAGCAGGAGCGCTCGCGCAAGTCCGAGGTTCAACAAGGATTTGGGCAGGCACCGCGCAGTCGTCGCACGCCGCACTATGCTGTGTCAGTCAGTCTCAGTAGTGTCAAGGTCTCACATAGTTGCGTTAGTGCATATCGCTTCGTCTAATATCGCGCGTGCAATTGTGTGTTGTGTTTGATAACAAATTATGCCATGAAATTATTCTCATGCCAAAGGTATGAGATAGTAAGTTGTTACATAGAAAGTGGTGGAAGTTTACGTAGAGCGCAAAGACTTTATCCTTTAGCCCTTAAGTTTAATAGGGGACCATTATTACAAATACGACGGCGCTCCTCCTCATTACACAAGGTCAGTACGTGATCATTTGAACACTGAATACAGGGATATGAGGATTGGGCGCGGAGGGCCAGTGTAAACGTGAAAATGAGACATTAAATTTATTGCAGAATAGTTTGCGAAAGCTTGCGCTTCTGTGTCCATGTCCATTTTAAACATTTGTTAAAATACGTTTAAAAAAATAGTTTTGTCTGATCGAGAATGATAAGATGATTATTGACTGTCTTTAATCGTTTTGTGCCTGATGATTTTGTAAATACTTACTAATAATAAACAAACAACAATCGGATTACGTCGATGAAATTTCAACAAGAACCTTTTGCAGTGCACATCATACGGAGCACCGTATGTGCACTGCATAGGGTCGTTGTTAGCTCGGCGTCGGCGCCGCGGCGTACGCCTGTTATTATGAACGACCGTGCAGGTCGTTTTACTATTATTAAAATAATAGTTTAAAAAACGACGAAATCGTACTTTTATACTTTACTTTCTAGATTTTAATTTTAAAATTTGGCACTACTTTGCAATGTAACCCTGTATATGTAGGTACATGCCAAAATATTATAACGAATATATTACAAAGTAAGGTAGTAGGCTAGTAGGTATCTACTTACCTGATATTCCTAATTTCACGCTAATCGCCACCCAACAACTGTCTCTCTCTATACTTGGTATTTTCTTGTATTGCTTCTTGTATAGAATTGGATATTGTTTCACGGCTTCAATCAGTGCAAGCTTGTTATTCATCCTGCTGGATGTCTTCTCTGAAATGCTTTCTAGTGTGTGAATGCGACAGATGAGTTTCGAGATGAGAAAATTGAGATCTGGCAGGACTAGCGTGTAGCGTAACAAACGAGTGCTCGAAGCGCTATCCAGCGGGGAATGAGGAGAGGCGGCGCGCGCGATATCGAGTTGGCGCGACAGAAGCCGAACGAGCGATGCCGAGTGAGTTGTGATGCGTAGCTATCGATATTTCCGCTATCGATATTAAAACTTGAAAATGAATGAGGGTAAAATATTAATTCCTTTGTTATAATAATTACAAATGAAAAACATATCATAATACCTAATAGTATTTATATTTTATTATAATGTAATTTTCTCTCTAAAGCAATAAATGTGGTGTACTTGATATTTGATACTTATCGATAAAATTAAACCTCAATATTTGTTACGCTATTGATACTACAGGGTTACATTGCAAAAGGGTGAGGTGAGTGCAAAGGGTAAAATTAAAAAACAAGATCTAGGAAACAATATAAAGAAGCGTCTTAATCTTTATTATTTTTAATAATCGGGTTACGACAAAAAAATACTTTAAAATATCTTCATGCTGCTGCTTAAATATGCAGTGCACATACGGTAATTTTTTTGCATGAATGAGTTAAATTATCCAAGCGTACGATTTTTAACAGTGGATAGGAATAATTAAATGTGAAAAATATGTTTTTTTACTTTGCATAGTTTAATTAAGTTACTGATTCTAAGCCACTCTTAAAGATTTGGCACCCTTTTGCAATGTAACCCTGTATTGGGTGAGTTCTTTTATGATCAATTAGCCTGACTATCGACATATCTACTTAATTTCAGTAATGTAATAGCGAATAGAGCATCACTGATAACAACGCACCAACGCGCAACGTCGCCCCGTTTGCCCGCGTGCCGACCGCCAAGCGCGTCATTCATACCATATTTAGCTGTTGTACGAGTACAACTCCACCGTTTAAAAAACGCGCCAAATATCTACTGCGAAGAATCTACCTGTTAAGCGAACGCGCGCCAAAGCCGCACTGGTGTGAACTTTGAGGTGTGTCCTTCCCTGTCTGATTGCCGCTGCCGCGATGTCGGTCACATAGTTTGTATTAGTGTGAGTGTGGATGAATGAACTGAAACGCAAATGTGAGAATTGCGTACGCGGCTCGAGTCTCGGAGTCTTACGTTTGCTATCTAGAAATTTTAATAATCATTTTTGAATGACAGATTATTAAAACGATTCTCTACTCTTAGATCATGAACGTAAAGAATAAGATACGTACGTCAGACAGTACGTCTCTGCTGGAGACGTGGTAACAAGATTACTTTATTTATAAGTAAGTAATATTATTTTAAGTAAACAGGGTGTTATGTTATGACCCTATAAAGCCGCTTGGTACCGATCTGCTAAAATGCAAATAAATAATGGTAAAGTCAGAAATTGGATATCATCATTAAAAACATTTTTGGCTTTATAGCGTAATAACCACAATACTTGATAACTACTAGGCAGCATGGCGTCCTCCTTTGTTATAATAAGGCCATGTCTTAAATATGCTTCATGTTTTCAAGAAAGAGTATTTTTACGTAAGCACATACATGAGGTTATTTATCCCATCCAACAACCTTTTCAACCGACTTCAAAAAAGTAGGGAAGTTCTCAATTCGACTGTATGTTTTTTTTTTGTATGTATGTTACGCGATTACTCCGCCAATTATGAATCGATTTTAATGATTCTTTTTTTGTTTGGTAGATCATAATTCACAGGTGGTCCCATACAAATTTTATCGAAATTGATTTAGAACTTTTTGAGAAAATCAACAAATATATACCCAGATAATATTTTGGTTGTGGTTCTAAACCTACCTATCTTATCTTCGACAAATATGAGCCGATTTTGATGATTTTTGTTTTATTGAATAGCTTATACTTCAAAGATGCTATGATAAAAGTTTGCAAAATAAAAATCACCCCTAAGGGTAGGAAAATAGGGGATGAAATCGGTGTTCAGTAGTTAGATTAGGATTTATCACTAAAAATAGATGAAATAAGTAAATTTTATTTTAAAAAATAAAACAGACTTCAAAACACTAAAATGCTAAAAATAATCCTAACACTTAAGTACCTAATCAGTTACTTTTGGAGTCGGTGCAAACAAAAACATTGAATCTCTCATCGGCTGCCACCGACTCCAAAAGTAACTGATTAGGTACTTAAGTGTTAGGATTATTTTTAGCATTTTAGTGTTTTGAAGTCGGTTTTATTTTTTTAAATAAAATTTTTTCCTTCCTTTAATAATATAATGAAGCCATTGATACAGTTGTGTATCAAACTGGCTATCAATTTAGGGATTTCTAATCTTTACGGTACCTATTAAGTATAACAAACCGTTCACGGTATAAATGGTTTAAAGTTAAAGTTGACCTAAAAATATAAATAAACACTGTAATTGCCGTGCCGTGTTGGGACGGCCGTAAAGAATACCCTTCCCCACCGCCAACTGGAGGCGTGTCGTAAGAGGCGACTAATTCCGGTAGCACGAGACGGGCAGCAGCGTCTGTGTGCGAAATCTTATAAAAAAACTGCGCTCGCCAACCCGCATGCCAAGCGTGGTGAGTATTGGCAATCCCCCCCCCGATAATAAGTCATTGCCTTTGTTCAGCAGTGGACGTCCTATGGCTGAAATGATGATGATGATGACTCTGTAATTGTTCTATTCCACATAGGTAGTTCGATCTGTTTTATGGATATCTATTATGAAACAAAACTACTTACCTATATCACAAACGATATTCAATTCTTTAGTAGATAAACCACTGTAATCGTTAATCATACGGTAATTCTTATATTGTATGGTTTATCTTATTTATCTAGTACAATGAAATGTAGGTCCTCAGGTACCTAATGTGTAATGCTTTGTTTGCTGTTTGGCACAAGCTTCGGCGTTACGATAAACCCGACCAAAACAAATAACATTAAATGTGATCTCCATCATTTTTCTAGCAAGAACTTTTTCTGTCAGCTTGCTGCGATCTATGCGGCGTAAATCATAGGGTGCGCATAATAATGTAATAAAATAGGGCCCGATACTTTGTTTATTGTTTTGATGAGTCGGCGGAAAATCCCCCTGGATGCAGGCGTTACGACTCGAGATTCCCGAGCCCGCATACGGTCTTGACGAACTTCGATTTTGGGGTCCTATTCTCAAAGAACGTTGAAAGGCTTCATCTATCACTTTGTTTCAGGTGAGTGAGAACGAAGTCAAACGTATCGAAAATGAGATGGTTTCAGTTTGTAAGATCCTACTCGTATATATCACGTTCACGTTTGCTTTTTTTAAACAAACCTTAGTTTTCAAATAAACCTAAACAATTTAATTATGGTAAAATATAGTATGATTGATGAGACTTACTGATTATTTCGGGTAATTTAAAGTAAATATTTTTCGTAACATTTTCGTTTCGTTTTTCGTTATTTTTTCTAATAGTCGTATTAGAAAAAATAACGATTAAGACGCTTTTTTATATTGTACCCTAGATTATTTTTCAAATTGAGCAACCCATTGCAATGTAGCCTGTATGCTGTGTTAATAAAAGCTATACTTTACCTAGGTACAAAGTGACATTTTGATTTCCCATAATTTTAACTATTGACGCTTTATCGAAAAGTAATGTGTTTGTCGAAAGAAACAAATCACTTATACTCACAACGAAAAATAATAAAAAACTCCTTAGTTTTTTAATGATGATGATGAATTGCACCTTTGCAATTCATCATCATCATTATTATTTCAGCCATCCAGCAGGACGTCCAATGCTAAACACAAGCCTCTTCAAGTGACCTACCTACAAGGTACCTTCATATTGTCGCGTCGGTCAATATGAATAATAAAAAAAACTTAGAAGTTGCCATTTAGTTGACAATATGACTTAACAAGTGCATGTAAATGTAAAATAATAAAAACAAAAGTGCGAATTATGAAATTGTTGTTTCTTAATACGACCCTAACTTATTTTTTACGGAAATACAAAAAGAGATGGTTGTATTTAAATGAAATGATATGGAAACTAGCTTTAAGCTGCTTTAGCAAAATACAACTTTTGTCGCACTTACTATTGGAACGGCACGGCAGGGGAATTTTAAGTGAAGAATAGTAATGTACCTTAACTTTATAATACTAAGGTTGATATTAATAATTCAGTATTCCGAATCACACCGCAGCTTGCGTAAACCATTATCATTACAACTTTAACCGCAGATTTATAATGTTAAAAAGAACAAGTCATATTTAGCAAAGCTCGCTTCTATTAAATGGAAACTAGCTTTGCTAAATACAACTTTTGTCGCGCTCACAATCGGGACGCTATGGCAAGGGATTTTTAAGTGAATAATAGTAATGTACCTTACCTTAATTTTATAAATACTAAGGTTGATATTAATAATTCAGTATTCCAAAGCACACCGCGGCTTGCGTAAACCATTATCATTACAACTTCAACAGCAGATTTATAATGTTAAAAAGAGCAAGTAATATTTAGCAAAGCTCGCTTCTATTAAATGTAAACTAGCTTTGCTAAATACAACCTTTCGCGCTTACTATTGGGACGGCACGGCAAGGGATTTTTAAGTGAAGAATAGTAATGTACCTCTTATTTTATATTACTAAGGTTGATATTAATAATTCAGTATTTCAAAGCACACCGCGGCTTGCTTAAACCATTATCATTATAATTTCAACTGCAGATTTATGATGTTAAGGAACATTATTATTCGTTATCTAAAAATCCATTGTCGTGCCGTTCCGATAGTGAGCGCACTTTAGTATTATTACGGACTCGATGAAATAAATTCGAATTTAATTCGCATCGCAAATTGCCAACTATCGTCTCCAATTCATCGAACCCGTTTTGTTTGGTCGCGACTACGATTAAGTTGCTGAATTTTTAATACCCAGATCGTCGTAGAACAACAGGCGTTCGTTTTTCGCGTCGTTTTTCGGAATTCCACTTGATTGTCATCTGAATAATGCATGGTCGTTCGCTAGCGATTTTTCAATTACATCACAATGCTATGTGAACTGTAGGTCTCATTCAAAAACGTTTGTAAATAAAGCCCTCCTTCAATGCGTTTGGATGCAAATTGCTACCTCGTTTATATTTAAGGACTTGTTATGGCGAATGTTGCATGCGAAACGTTTTGGACGATACCTACTAAAGTCATGTAATCGCAAAAACAGTTCATTTATTGATATTTTGTAAATATTATTTTTGATATTATATTGAAATTTTCCATTTAAAACTTTAAAAAAATGGTTTGACATCACGACATGATTTTAGATGAAAATAAAAACAAACATAAACAGAAGAAGGGTTACGAACGAGACGAAGAAAAAACGGTAGACGGACATAATAGAATTTAATAGTAACATTGTTATATAATAAGTAGGTTTAATACAACATAGATTATAGAAAATAAACTATGGAATAACCGAACAGTGGTGTTATGCGTTACGTGCTTATTTAGAATGGGGAAGTTTTTTTGCGTATTCGATGTTGGTCTCAGCATTAAAACATTAGAATTACTTTTGAAAAGGAAATAAATTTTAAAAAATCTCATTTTTTATTAATTTAAAAGTGCATTAACTGTTTGGTCGGCATTTGAGCCCAACCACTAGATTAGAAGGAAAAAAGTAAAATAAAAAGGCGGTGTGCACACTAACGCGTCCAATCTATCAGGGGGTTGTAGGCCGAGTGCCGAGAGGCCGATAAATGAGCGTCGTTTTTTTCGGCCTCAAACTAGCCAGCTCCGATAATATCGGCGCGACTTCGCGTAATGTCCGTGCGGATTATTGCTATATAAATTGTCCGCAGTTTGCCCATTCCATTGTTTAGGGTTGTCAATAGTATCACCTTAGCTTTAAATGTACATTAAATATTCGCCACCAAAATTTCAGAACATCGCGGTTAAATAGTATACTAACTACATTCCTTCCTACGATATACTTGTAGTTGTTAAATGCCTTGAAAGTTTTCTTTAATACTCGATTAATCAATCCCTTTTTCAATCACAAAACAAGTCGAAGCAAATAGCGCTACAAAAGAAATCAGTTAACTCGACGGGATAACGTCGGGATACTGACCAATAACCACAACCACTCTGTCAATAGCATAACGACCAAGAAGAAGATGCTTTGACTGCTAATTGTTTAAATTAATTAAAGTTTTCTAAGTAGGCATTATTTACTTATTATTCTATTAATATGATTATTTTATTATTTACTATTTTTAGTAATTAGGAAAAGATATGGGATATGATAGAATGGTATTCTGGTAATAGATGATGTGGCATCAATTTTGTCAGCCCTAACGCTCGCCGAATTTTCTGCTTTTGGCCAGTCACTCCCCATGGGAACATTTAACGATATTAGGGCTTTATTTTTTATAGTTCGGGACAAAAGAGCTCGATATATCTTACGAAGTGGATACTTTTCCATTTTGTCATATTCAGTTATTCATCGATTACCGCATGTAAAATAGATGATAATAATAAGTATGTAAAATAATGATAATTGATATAAAAAATATATATTCGTAATTATCATGCTGCCGCGGTGAATGACATTTCTGACCGAAAAAAGGCCCTAGGAGATAAGTTTGATAGGTACTAATGTCCATACAAAGAAGTTACAACATTATAAGAGAAAGTAATACGAAGCAGATCATTTGAGTTTTTTTTCAATTGAAATAAATGAAATGTTTATTAATCACCCTGTCATCATTTACTTCGCTTCGCGTTTTGGCAACTCTCGGCGATCGGTCGCTAGCATCTGCGACGCGATACTGGATCGCGTTTTCACGACTTTTTGATTTCCAGTGGCTGTTCTAAATTTTGATCGCTCATATTAAAAGTCGCATTGTGCGCAAAATCTTATGAACAGTGGTGCAATGTGAATTTCTACATTTTCATTCCTTAGAATATGACGGAATGAAGTTTCATTACTTGCAAAATTTTGTGTTCAAGTCTTGTGAGTGGCAAATATTTGTATGATTATCACGAGCATTTGTACCTATGTCATGGATGTATTTAAAAAAATATGTCCGTTCCTAAGTCACCATAGTACAAGCTTTGCTTAGTTTGATCATTATCACCATAATTCCAGCCATAGAACGTCCACTGCTGAACATAGGCCTCCCCCATTGACTTCCAGATGGGCCGGTTAAAAGCGGCCTGCATCCAGCTTAGTTAATTTGTGCTTTATTTTAGTTAATTGCTTAGTTTGGGGTACTGTAATTATTGTAACTGTTAGATACATTTATTCAAGTTTATCTCTATAAATATAACAATGATAAGGAATAAAATATGTTGGTACGTTTTTAGATGCAAACATGTTTGCGCTGCTTGCCCATTAAATCCACATTAACAGCCACCGGCCATCGCCTGAAACAATTTAAATTTTCCACATTTTTTCTCGACGTTCAGGTGATATCAAAAGTTGCAACAAAGGTTTCCAAAAATCCCCATTGTTATCGAGGGTATAATTTATTAGGGGCCCCGGCTCACGGGGACCTTTTTTTATATATCATCGCATTATCCCCACTCGGAGAGTTACAACTTCTTAAAGGAAATCAGGGGAAATTAATTTGGCTGTTTAAAACTGTCCTTAGCACCGGTCGACTTTGTGCTGTTTTGATAAATGTCATTTGGGAAAAGATAAAAAAGCATTGTTAAACTCAGGGTGGACCGCCTAATGGTTAAAATTCTTGGATGCTTCGGATCCAATACTAGTAACTTAAAAACAAACGAACATTGATTGTTTTCGCCAGTGTCGGTGCGAGCTAACTAATATGGAGTATTTTAATTATTGAAGATTAACTGACAACGGTTTTTTTAACCTATTATGTCATCGATTGTCTTGAAAAATTTGGTAAAGTGAGGCCTTTTAAATGGAAAACACCAGTTTTAAATTACGTGTCATCTCAAATTATTTTTTTAAGCACTCTAACTGCAAGTCTAGATAATTATTTTCTATGACTTGTATTTATGTTGTTATTAAGATTGATTAGTTATAATTATTGTTAAAAATATAATCAAGCTTGCGAAAAGGTTTTCATTAAAAATTGTGTTGAATTTAATAATGCTTTGGTTTTTAAGAGTAAGCTTGGTTATGTATCTGTTATTAATACAATTTCTTAACTTAATTTATGATGATGTTTTAATAAAATAATATATTTAATTATGTTGACTTTTAAAATGTTATTTTTTTCTACAAGTTTATTAAATTTTATCCTACTTAATGTGTTCTGTAATTCTTATTGTATGCAATATAAATGATTATGAATATGCACGGTAACGGATATTTTTCGAAAAAACAAATGCCAAACAAAAAGTGTTTTTATCAAACAATTAAAATATTTAAAAACCCCAACAAATGTTCATCGTCCCCGCTCATCCTTTCCGATTAAACGTGTCCCTAATATTTTTATCTCTCGCATAAATACCCAGTAATGAGTCCCGGATTCTCGGTTCTAAATTTATTCAAGTCTGGCCCGTTCGAGTGTGCATGATTTTGATACAAAAATATAATCTACGGTTGTATTAGAAACTCTTTTAATTTAACCGCGTAGTTATTAGCGTGACGACTGAGGACATTATAAATAGATGAAAAGGGATTGAATTAAATGTAACAAAAGAGTAACGATAAACGTTCGAAAAGCGTTCTGAAATCGATTTAGGTTTTAAATAAAAAGCGGCCAAGTGCAAGTCGTACTCGCCCATGAAGGGTTCGTAGCAGCAAGTAACATAATAAAAAAGTTCTTGTAGTTCGTTGTAACTTTGATCGATGTTTTAATAGTGTAAATTGCGGTTCACGATTTATGACGTATTAAAAAAACTACTTACTAGATCTCGTTCAAACTAATTTTCGGTGGATGTTTGCATGGTAATGTACATCATATATTTTTTTTAGTTTTATCATTCTCTTATTTTAGAAGTTACAGGGGGACACACATTTTACCACTTTGGAAGTGTCTCTCGCGCAAACTATTCAGTTTAGAAAAAAATGATATTAGAAATCTCAATATCATTTTTGAAGACCTATCCATAGATACCCCAAACGTATGGGTTTGAAAAAAAAATGGAGTTTCTGTTCTAAGTATGGTACTCCCAATTTTTTTTTGTTTATTTTCTATTTTTGTGTGAAAATCTTAATGCGGTTCACAGAATACATCTACTTACCAAGTTTCAAGATTATAGTTCTTATAGTTTCGAAAAAAAGTGGCTGTGATATACGGACGGACAGACAGACAGACAGACAGACATGACGAATCCATAAGGGTTCCGTTTTTTGCCATTTGGCTACGGAACCCTAAAAAGGGTGTTAGGTATTAGAAAACTCAATAGAAAAATTAACTACTATTAGTTACAATAACGAATAAACAAAATTAGCAGATATTATTATATTACTTCTGAAGACGGCCGCGGCAAGTCTGAACGTGGACATTGCCATTATGCAGTAATAGACGGGCGTCCAGTTGTCCAAAGACACTAAAATAAATTAAAATCCGTTTTTTGTACTAACACAGTTTTTAAGAATTACTCTCTGGACTCTTGTTTTCAAAATAAAAACTTTTTATTTTTATTGTATTTTATAATTAATTATCTTATAATATATTTTATAAATAATTATCTTTGCAAACACAATAATGCTAGTTACTTTGCAGGCAGTTTTTTTTAAAGTAAAATATTATCTTACAGGATGGGATCTATCGATTGCTGATGTAAATGTTAAATCAATGAAATAAAAATGAAAAATAAAATTAGAAATATTTTTAGAACTGAGTTCAAGTTTTGAAAATCCGTAATAAAACAAATGAAAATGCAAAGAAAGCTGGAATATCCTGAGTCCATAAAACACGTCCGACTATTATCCGGGGCGAGTGAGCACCACATAAATCAGGGCTGCTCAGCATCGCATTAGCGCACTACCGCACCCTCTTTGCGTGAAACTATGTCTTACAGTTTCCATAGTAATCAGAATGCCACAGTCGTAAAGGTGTACTGTTATTTTTACCCGACTTTAAAAAAGGAGGTTATCATTTACTTGAGAAGTTATTAAGTTGATACCATTTATAATAAGCGTCAGCAGGAATTTTTTAAGAACAGGTCTAATCCTTGGTTGATGAAGTAACGACCGACTATCTCCAAAAGCTATTTTTTTTTTCGTTTTTTTAAATCTATGTAAATGTCATCATCATTTTAATAAATAAAATTGATTAATAAAATAGGTATTTATTATGTTTACTACGGAATTGACGGCAAAGTCATTCTGTTACAGGTACACTTACTTTGAAAATGGTGCAATTAGATACTTAATAGAGAGTGCACGTGAGCACGCGTCACTTTTGATTGCTTTGGACTCAAATCCTTATAACGTTTTACACCTCTAAGCAGCCGTGGGCTTGAGATACAACAAAGATTGTAACTTGATACAATTACTAGAAAAAGTATTTTTGCTAAGGAACGGCTCTTCTCATTATGGACTGTCAGCTGTTATTGGAGAGTATAACACTTTTACGCGTCGTTCGTTTTTGTGTTATCTTGCGATTTTCGTGTTAATATATTTAATTAATTAATAAAATGTTTATTTAGATGATCACTCTAATACTGGTTAGACAGACGGACTAGTGATTCAATAAGGGTTTCGTTCTTTTTGAGGTACGAAACCCTAACCTAACGTTAAAATAATATAAACTTTAAATACTGAAATCTAAAATCTTAAATATGTTACGTGGTGCAGTAACATACCTACAGAATGGCAAAATTGATAGCTTCCTTACAACCCTGTATCACGCAATGGGAAATTGTAAGGAACAATCAATTTCCTGGGAGAAACGTGCTATTAGTATCTTAGGGAATCGAAATCTATGCGTTTGTTTTCGCCTTTTTAAGTGGCTTGGATATTTTCGTAGTCTCTTAGCGAAGTCTAGTTTCTACTACTGTTATTTACTATCCTGTCATTATACTTTTTTAAATATACCTATTATAATTATCCGATTATAAATTTTATACGACGGTGTTGGATAGGGCAACATTTTGGATGTTCTCTCATAGTTAGACGCATATTGTTTTTATTTTATTCTTGGAACATCATGTTTCTTATGGTCTACTAATTAAACTTATTGTTAATTGTGGTTAAATAAAGCTTCAGAGCTGAATTTATCCAGTTCTTGTTGATCAATAATACATTGAATTGAATTGAATTGAATAATCAAGCTTTTAGTCCGGACGTCATCGCCCCGAGTCAACATCACCTAAAAAAGCTTTTCAAGCATCATCGATCCGTTTGAAAACAAACGGCGTACAAAGCGTTGTTCCCATTGAAAACATATCGAGTCAATTGTCGTTCGCAACTTAAACATTGGACGTATTGTTTACGTCCAAATCAATCAACAGGAGCGCTAACAAAACCAATCAACTTCGTCTCGCCTCTATTTGCTTAAAAGACCTGCACTTTTTCCTTTTGGCTTTTCACTGTCGCTGTGACCCTATCGTCCGTCACCGCTCCACGGATATATTTGATTAAAAAATAACGTCGTCAGAAAGCGGGAGTGTGGAGGCCTACACGTCACAAAAGGATAAAAGAGTTCTTGCACCGGAGCGGCTTAGCCGGCCCTGTCACGTATCACGTCGGACGGTCGTTTGCGTTTTGTAGTTTCACTATCTGAAACCGAAAGGAGCTTCGTTTCATTTCTGCATCTCTGAATTTCCATGCCAATTATTGGCCCTCTGCGTTTGCTCTGTGTTTTATTAATGTCCACTTTTTAGTGCTGCCGGGGAGGCAGTGACAAAAGCGGGACGGATAGTGGCTTCAAGGACAATGGAAAGCGATTAGTCGGGGACGCCCGATGCAATTTTGTCCCGTATTCTTTTCATTGGTTCCCAATTTAGCAGTTTGCGGCCCTTTATATTTTATGAATTTGGCAGAGCTAGGATAGCTTTGAGGTTCCCGTTTTCATTTGCATGGTGAAACGAATGGTGTTAGCATTTTTCGTACCTTACCGGAGTAATATGAGAACAAAAATTTTATGAACCCTTTGGGGTTCTTAGTTATATTATGCTTTTTTATTTTAAATAAATAAATATTGTACAACATCACATACATTGCTTTGATCCTATGAAAAGTAGCTAAAGCACTTGTGTTAAAGAAATCAGAAACAACAACGGTACCTCAACACCCAGACCCGAGACAATATAGAAAAGTTATTTTTCTACATTGATCGACCGGAAATCAAACCTGGAACCTCAGAGATAGCGACACCAAGTCCGGTATGCTCGCCTCTCGGCCATGGAGGTCGTCTATGCTTGGTAAAATGTCTTTAACTTTGTCAGTCATAATGACCATTGTAATGATAACCAGGGCCTATTATTGAACTGTTGTTTAAACGTCAAATTAAACAGAAAAAATCTATGGGAGAAACCTCTGACATCGACTTTTGGAGATGATCATGATAATACATACTCGTAAAAAACCAAACACGGCTGAAGTAATGCTGTTTCAAGAGCCTATGGTTTGACTCCTGACTTTAACGTCCTTCTTATTATAACATCCTTTAGTATAGTTTATATTATATCCCAAAAGTTTTTGCATTCCGTAATAAACTTAGGTGTACATTGATTTAAACCTTACCTACTATTATTAGTCTTCGAGAATCAGTTACCCCAAGTTTGTTTGTCGAGCAAAACAAATAAATAACAGAAACAGTTAGAAGTAATTGGTGAGATATTGGGGTGCGTAAGACAATTAGGAGTTTTCTTACGAATTTATGTGTTTACCTCCATCGAACATTTGGATAGGTTTTCATTGTATTCATCATCACCATTTCAGCCATAGAAAGTAGACAGGCCTCTCCCAATGACTTTCATTGGGAGGGGGGGGGGGGGAGATTTTCAATACTCACCACGCTTGGCAGGCGAGCGCAGTTTTTTAAATAGTATTTCGCTCACAGACGCTGCTGCCCATTTCGTGCTACAGGAATTAGTCTCCTGTTACGACACGCCTCCCGTTAGCGGTGTATTACGATAGTTAATGATCATAAAAAATCACTGCGCTAAGATGCTGTTACGACTTGTATGGAAATTGGTATTTTTTTTGACATTTCGATGATAGTTGACGACCTCGGTAGCCAGCCGAGAGCCGAGCCGGACTTAACTTAACTTTGTAGGCGTAACGATGTCATAATTAGGTATTAACCAGCTTATGTAGTCAGTTTTGTAATCAATATAATTATCTACAGGGTTACATGGCAAAGGGGTGCCAAATTTAAAAAATAAGACCTAGGGAACTATATATAGGAGCGTCTTAATCGTTATTATTTTTAATAATCGTATGTTACGAAAAAAATTACTTAAAAATATCCGAAAATAAATTCAACAGAGATACTACGAAAGCGCGCGGTCATTCATCAAAGCCGTGTACGGCGAGCCAACAAGGACCTTACGCAGTGCACATACAGTGCAATTTTTTCATGAATAAGGTACCCTTTTTTTTAAATTCTTTGCATAGTTCGATTAAGTTACTGATTCTGAGCCACTCCTAAAGATTTGGCACACCTTCGCAATGTAACCATGTATATTCGTCATACTAATATTCCAACTGTCTAAATTTTGTTTTTAGCAATTACATGCTAGTTATACCTATGATAATATAAACTTGAAAAAAAACGACCGCCTCAGGTGGGAATTAAACCCACGTCTCATCGCATGAAGAGGAAAAGCACTCGCCCGGCATGCGATGAGACGTGGGATCGATTCCCACCTGGCCCCCGAATTAGAACCTTTCGGTAACAAATTGTCGAGCGGAAAACCACGTGACACGTTTAACATTACACGTTGTAATGTTAAACGTGTCACGTTGTCACGTGATTCACCGGTTGACAACTCGCTATCGAAACGTTCTAAATCGGGGCACAGAATAAATAATATAGCAGAAGCGACACTTAGAGACATTTGCTAAAATAGATTATCTACTCTCAATGTGCGGCAACAAAGAGCAAATTAGCTTGCACCGGGCAATGTACTCTCATTTTTTAATAACCTACAAAGCGTTACTGCAAGCGATGATCCACCAAAACGCCACAAGTAAGAGCTCTTTTTACTTTGTCCTGTCAGCTACCGCTCTCTCGCAAGGGCTGCGACTTGTGTTTGTGAATTTGGTCGATACCTACCTACGCATGAAATAGCGTGTAGATAATTAGTAATTATTTCAATGAAAATATTACTTTCCATTCCGGTATATCGATACAATTAATTTATGATAACACCCTGATCATAGTATTAGTGTTAAAGAGCCCTGTATAAAAATGTCGTAACGTAGTAAGTACCTACTCTGAATGAGGACTTAAAATATTATAGAAGTGGTTTATGGACTTATTATAATATTGTGGTAGGTCTGCTGGAAATCGAGACGTTAGTATTTTCAATCACAACGGAGCGGTCGCGTCGTCGCAATGCTACCGAGCGATCCGGTGGCAAAATATATAACCCAAATGCTGCGCAATATTTTCGATTTCTTTTAATTTTCTTATTCACAGTGAATAAACTCTGAATAAAGTCGGAAGTGTAACGCGTACAAAAAACTAATTTTAATAATAAGAACGTGTAACAGCGCGCGCGTGACACTCGACTGATTTTAGCCACTTCGAAGGTGCGCGTCGCGTAGGTATTTATCTCAACCGAAACGCGGAGTGTCATAGGCCTGATCGGGGGCCTGAGGCGGTAGTTTTTTTTAATGATAAATTATTGCAATTGTCATCTAATGACAATTTAATTACCTACCTCATGTCACTCTGATAATCTGTATTTTGTAAATACAAAGCAGGTAATCTATGAAAATTTTAATAAAACCATAATAATTTTATGGGTCGAGTTAGATGCATTGTGTGTCGCAAAATATGAAAATTCCCAAAACAATTGCGGCTATAATATTACGATTACCGAGTTTAATTCGGTAATGAAATCCCGAAGACGGGTTGAGACTGAGGGTAGAAACTTTTAAACGGGATTCTTCGGGGCCTTTACGATAACGACGGCGATAAATATGGAAGTTTGTTGTTAAACTAAACGGTTTATTGTAAACATGAAGACGGTTATTGTTTAATACTTTGAATAAGACATAAAAATGAGCGTGAGTGAAACCGACAGATTTTGGGAACTATACCTACCTACAACAATCAAATAATATAATTATGTTATTATTTGTCCAGTTATTTAACAGCCATAATACAATTTTTAATGCTTAGGTACCGCACAAATGAATTAAATAAAAAAACCTTTCAACTAGTTTCTATAATTTAGCTCCGAACTGAGCAGAGCGTGGCGATTATATAACGATGACGATAAGATTTTATAAAGACATTACATAGAAATCACATTATTGATTCAGGTACAAAAGCTTGGGCCCATTACACAAAATAACCTTGCCTTTTGCGAGATTCAGACCGACGACCGCTTGGCTTTGTAGTCCGGAATGTAAACCACTGGACCAAGACGGTCGTCAAATTATTAATCAATCAAATCAAACAATTCCATTAAAGTTTTGCGGTTAGTCCATAGAGTTCACCAAAACTCTCTTGTTGGTAAATGTTTTTTAACATACGATCATTAAATATTTAAAGATTTAATAATTTAGCCACCATGCAAGTTGTACTAAACCCACAGACTGCCATTTATGCTTCAATTGAAGCAATAAAAAATAAATTATCTTTAAATTCCGCCTTTTATCTGCCCTCTGAAATTTAACTCAAGGCATTCCGCTTACGCGTAACGCAATGAAAAGTCGCTATCGGCCAACAGAACGGCTTCACTGGAGCCACAGCATAACTAGATGTAGAAGGTTCACCTTCTTAACGCGTGCATAAATGGGCATCGCGAAATCGCGTCGCACATTGCAACTTCAATTCACATTTTGCTATTAAATTTCGTAGGTAGGTAGGAAGTTACAATCTGACACGATGGATTTGAAAAGAACTAACAACTGAGACCACAGGGACCTTAAAAGTGTCATTAAGCTAAATCCGTGGAAATTTTTACAAAATTACATGAATCTTCTATTTTATATTGTAATGTATTTACGATGTGCGTAATCATTACTCAACCCTAAATTAGTTGCAATACTTTCATATTTTGTACGGCAAATCTGAGGTTGGTTGCGTTTTTTTGTTTAGTATTATTAATTATTACTTTGCGTACTGCAGTAGCTAATAGTTAACAGCCAGTTGTTTAGTAGAGACGCATTTTGAGAGAAAGAAGAGAAATTTGAATAAGGTTTTAGCGGTGATTAAACCTACTGTTTAGATTTACACTGTGCTTAAACTCTAATAGAGAAAGTTGAGATATCCGCATTTTATCTCAAACTCACCCTCGAGGATCAATTAAAAGTGGGATCTCGACAATTATTGTTGTAATAACAACGCGGAATGTTAGCAGAAAATTTTGTAAAGTCTAGCAAGTTTTCAAGGAAAACGTATGAAGGACTCATTTTGGGGAGAAAGTTTCGTTTACTTACCTTAAACCGTTTTTAAAGTTACTTAAGCACGGCCAATGCAAATTACAAAAAAAAAAACTTTTTCTTTCTATGTAGATGGTACTATTACTATGACTGATGTAACCTAATAAGCATGGTTAAAGGACATGTCCGCTTTTTCTATGGAGGTTGATTTTTATTATGAGTAAATTTTAACCAATATGAAATTATACACGTTTAAAAGCTACAAAACTATGATACATGAAACTACAGAAACATTCATTTTAAACACCCCCGTTTCAGAGAAAAAAATATGTATTTTAGGACATATTTTTTACTTGTAAATATTTTTGTACATATTTTTTTTAGGGTTAGTTTTTGTTATTCAATTTGTACAATTTCATAAAATGTATCTTTCCTTAATAAATGTTAGTAAAAATATTTAATATGTGTATGGCAACAAAAAATCATTTTTATTTTATTATTTTTTGTCTGTGATGTCAACTGTCTGACGTTATTGACATTGCTGACATCTGTCAGACTGCCAAATCCTTTGTTTAAATGTCAATTTTGACAGTCACATGTGACATTTGTGTGATAGTGTCATTGCCATCTGACAGTAGTAGCAATGTTTGTCCAAGATCGGAAAAGCAATGGCACAAAGCCATACAGCCAGATTGAAAGTATTTTTATTTCTTTATTTATGTCAAGTATTAAAAGGAAAGAAAGCCATTTCTTCTACAATTGTGCAATGATAACTGACAACTAACCTCTTAACATGTGGTTTCGATGAATAATTTGCCTGGATTTGCTGTTTTTGGCATGTTTTAAGGATAAAAACAAGCTGAATTAAAAAAAAAATTTTCTCGAAATTGTAGTGTCTAAAATTGTTTGATTTAGTAACGAATGTTGCTTTTGGTTGCTCTATCTAGATATACAGTGTGTAACAAAAAGGTGAAATAAAACTTTAAGGGGTTATTCTACGGCTTAATTACATCATCTTTTTCTATGGGACCAACATCGAAATCGCAAAAAAAAAACACTTTCCCATACTAAAACGCGACCAGCTGGCATCAGTTTGTATGGAAACGTCAATTTTTTTTTTGAGTATTTGATGTTAGTCCCGTAGAAAAAGTTGATGTAATTTAGCCGTAGAATAACCCCTTAAAGTTTTATTTCACCTTTTCGTTACACACTGTATATAATATCGTGGTTAAAAATATTGACGAATATAAAACCATTTTGGGACAACTCGTTTTTACTGACAGTCAATTTAAGCTTAACTTATGGACTCGATTAATGTTATACACAGGTAAACTATTTTTTTTTGTTCCTCATTGGCTAACTCTTTTATTCTTATCTATAGTAGACGAAGTAGGCACGGGCTAGACAATTTTAAGTGGTGGTGATGACGATGATAATGATAACATGATAACGACGTCGTGACGTCATCGTCACAAGAGCACCTAAATAATTGTGAATCTTCTATTTTGTCTATAAAACGATCATCCCAGTTGTTTTATTAATGTTTTCCTTGTTTAACTTCTCATTTATTACAACTGAACGGCCGTAAAACAGTAACGTCTCCTGCGAGGCCGATAGATGGCGTCATAATGACACTTTTAATTATTTTAATCGTTCTTCGCGAACTACAGTCGTTAATTCATTAAAAAAGAATAATCGTCGCTGTTTTGAAACGGCTTAAGTTTGGCAACTTTTTTCTGATTAAGGCACTCATAATTTAGGCTAACTTAAAATCACCTGCAGGCAAAATGAGTTCTTTCATAGCTAGTTCTACCATTTATTAAATGGGTTTCCACGCAACTATATACTAATCAACTCATAGTTGAGGTGAGGCCTGTGCCTTGCAGTGAGACGTATAAAGGCATACTTTTATTCACTTTTACATAAGTACTTGTACTAAAGTAAAGTTATCACTTTACTGTACCGAGACGGAAAGTTTTTTTTTGTGATTTTTGATGTGATACCTGAGGGCCAATTCCCGTAATTTGATAATAGTCGCAATCCGGTGTCGATCCGCTCCCAGTAACATTACGATCCCAAACGGTATTCTAGTAAACTCAAAAAATGCTATTATAGTTCGTTATGCGACTGAAAATGAAAGAAACCAAAATTAGATATTTTTTTGCTCTGTTTTTAGTCGTATTGGAATAGTTTTAATAATTTTACGTCAAATTGAAAGTTTACGAGAATACCGTTTGTGATAGTAATGTTACTGAGACCGGATCGACACCGGATTGCGACAGTTATCAAATTACGGGAATTGGGCCTCTGGTTGTTCATATATTTTTAACCGACTTCAAAAAAGGAAGAGGTTCTCAATTCTAAGGATACTTTTAAAAAAAAAATTATGTATGTTCAGCGATCATTTGTTACTGCGTTGACCGATTTCAATAATTATTTTTGTTCGAAAGGTAATACTTTCAGAGTGGTCCCATGTAAATTTGGTTAAATTCTGATGATGGGATCTTTAAGAAAATCATCAAACATTGCATGAACTCCGTACCACGCCAACTGATTTTGTTATCTATCTTATCCTAATATCTTTACCAAATGTGAACCGATTTTGATAATTATTTTTTTAATGAATAGCTTATACTTAAAGATTATATAAAGATACTATAATAAAAATTTAAAAAAAAAAAACACCCCTAAGGGTGAAAAAATAGGAAATGAAATCGGTGTTCAGCAGTTAAATTATGTTTGCACTCGTAAGATTTGTTTTGATTAGGATTTATCACTAAAATAGATGAAATAAGTTAATTTTATAATAAAAACCGACTTCAAAAAACTAAAACGCTAAAAATAATCTTAACACTTAAGTACCTAATCATTTAATTTTAGATTCGGTGCCAGTCGATGAGAGATTCTGTTTTCGTTTGCACCGACTCCAAAAGAAACTGATTAGGTACTTAAGTGTTAAGATTATTTTTAGCGTTTTAGTTTTTTGAAGTCGGTTTTTACTTTTTTAATAAAGTTAATTAGTATATTTTTTATAGTTAAAATTTGTTAATAACCCTTTTTTGCCATTTGGGTAAAAAGAAAATGCTCGAAAATATTTATATATTAAATTTAGTACATTAGGTTTTTTGAAATATTACCATAAAAACCACAAAAAGCTTAAGCTTTTAGCTTAGATTTAACCTTGTAAGTAATCTTCTGTAACATAAGTGCTTTGGCTACTTACCACAGGATCAGAGCAATGTACGTGATGTTGTCCAATCTATTTGTACTTCACTTAGCTATACTACTATAATATGCAAATCAGTGACTTAGCACTTTAGGCAGTTATTTTTGCTATCCAATGGGGAATATGCATATTTTTTTATTTGGTCTTAAAATAAATAGTACTTAATTATAATTAATAAAACTAAGAATTTTTAAAACATATTGATGAATACATGACTTACAGCCCATTAAAGTCGCGTGTTAGACAAGGAGATCCGATATGTACCGTGACGTCACATTACACGCCCGCCATACATTTTTCATAGTAAAAGTTGTTTCAGAAAGAGATAGGTATACCTTAATTTTTAATTATTGTATTACGGTTATTTTTTACCTAAACTCAATTTTGTTTTCACTATGAGTACTATAATTTCATATATTTTCCTATAAATATAGTAAAAACAATATATTTTTTTCATGTATATTCCCTATTGAAATGTCAGGTCGAAACTGCAACTATTAAATTGGTTCGTACTTTATAAAGTACACAGGGACTTACGGGGCTATAGGAATTATTACACTTATCAATATATTAATAAAAATAATTAAAAAAAAAACTGTTAATGACTGTCATAATTAAAACGAATTTACCTACCTGAAACCACAAGCTTACCAAAGTAAACGAATCCCTGTTTTCCATTTCTCGAAACGCGCCAGACATTGTTGGAAGTTTTACACCTAAACATCTCATTTTGTTTGCACTACGGGGAAACTTAGTGTAAGTGCGGTCGAGACAAGATATGAAATATAAAAGTTCTGTCTAGTTGTGAAGAACGACAAAGATGAAGAATAAACTGCTATATATTTTGATAAAATACTTATTGGATCCAATGGTTAAATTGTCTCTTCATTTTGTTTTCTTCGGAATTTTTAGTGCATCTGTTGCTTTGCATCATGTAGTTGCAAACTTCAAATCACTTAGAAACCCTAAAACCTACTAATAATTTATTTGAAAGGTACGTGCGCAATTGAAAAAATAATAATACAACGAAAATTAAAGTTTCATAGAAATTTGGCAGGCCAAAATTTATCAAAAAGTCACAATGGAACCCACAAACGTACGAATACATGGTAATACATTTTTAATTATTACATTTTAATTAATCAGAACTTGGCGATCTTTATTGTACAAAAAACGTGATAATAATACGAGACACGATACATACAATAAAAGCTATATCTAACAGAAAAACATAAAAATGATGCTATAATTCAGACCCAACAGCAACCTTACACTCCAGCCTTACCACAATTAAGCTTGATCGGCTCTGCGTTGGCATTTGCAGCTTGTAACGTTCGTCCCTGGATTTCAGATCCTCTCCCTCATATCAGGTGTTAAAAGAAACATCACAAAGGACAAGCGAGAAGTTGAGAAATATTCTGTAGTTCTCCAACGCAGACGCATCCTATCCGTGTTTCAACTGTAGGTACTTTAATCTAAAATTAATCACTGTTTTTCTGGAGTCTGATAAAAAGGAGAAGAGAGACAATGAATATAACATGTACATTTTAAAAGTTACTATAAAAAATATTTATATTTAGATGACCATGTTTTTTTTTTTTTTTTTTTTTTCATTTTTTTTTTTTTTTCATTTATTTAAGGCAAAAACAGTCATATACATGAGACAGTAGTCAAATTTATCGTACATAATACAAAGACCTCTAGTGCCTATAGTTTGTGGCAATTATTATATCTAATAAATAATGAGCTGTTAAGTAGACGGACACGCTAATGAGAAACGTGTTGAGATTAAAAAAAAAAAAAGTGAGAACCTTAACATTAATAAATAATTGGTAAAGAAAATACAGACAAGGGAACAGTATCCACCTTACAGGTACCCACTTGTAAGGTTGGCGCCACAATAAGGTAGGTAACACCGTGACGTTGTTACATACTAAGACTTTGCGAGAGCATGCGTTTAAGCGTTTGTAAAGATACATTAAAAACATCTATACTGGTGTATTCTTTATTATAAACGTTGGTGGAACGAAATATAAATGAGTTACGAGTGTATTTTTTATTAAGTCGCGGAGGAACAAAAAGTGGTTGAGAGCGTGAGGGGCGCACTGGTAGTCGAACACGAGACACGAAGGATATCTTGCTGAGTAGCGACGAGGAATCAATAAGGTTATTCAGTATTTTATAGAGAAACACAATATCAAACATTTTACGTCTGTTGCACAGAGATAGTAATTTATATCTTTTTAAAGAGACGGTGTATGACTCATTGTGAACATTGTTGCGATAATTTAGAGATTTAATAAATTTTTTTTGAACTTTTTCTATTCTTTTAATGTGGACTTTGTAGCATGGATTCCATGCTGTACTACAAAAATCTAAAAAGGACCGGACAAATGCGAAGTACAAGATTTTTAAGGTATGTGATCTACTAAAAGGTTTACTTACACGGAGTATAAAACCTAAGTTCCGGAATGCCAACGACAATATGTGATCGATATGAAGATTAAATGATAACGTGGAGTCCAAAATAATACCTAAATCCCTGATGCTATTCACTCTAAGCAAGCCCTTTTCGTTCATATAATAATCATAGGAAATTTGGTTTTTTTTCCGCGTATATGTTATGGCGTAACATTTGTCACTGTTAAGATAAAGCTGATTGGTCATACAGTAAGCATATAAGGCATGCACGTCTTCCTGGAGTCTAGCGCAATCGCTGACTGATCTAACAACTCGGTATAATTTAGTGTCGTCGGCATACAAGAGATGGTGACTATGCTTCAGACTATCACTGAGGTCATTAATATAAATTGAAAAAAGCAATGGCCCAATATGGGATCCCTGGGGCACTCCTGATGGAACTGGCAAAAATTGTGAGGAATATCCCTTCACAAAGACTGCCTGACTTCTGTTACGTATGTAGGACTGGATCCACCTCAAGAGACTGCCGTGCACACCGGCCCTCGAAAGCTTCTCTATGAGTATGTTGTGATTTATCTTATCGAACGCTTTAGAGAAGTCGGTGTACACGACATCTACCTGCAAGTTATCGTCCATAGCTTGCAACAGGAAATCTGTAAAAGTTATTATATTTGTGTCCACGCTACGATGCTTAAAGAATCCATGCTGTTTGTCAGAAATGAGATTACGAAAAGAATACGACATTTGAACCGTCACTATCTTCTCCAGGATCTTCCCAAGTACGCAAAGCTTGGATATGGGTCTGTATTCGTCTATTCGATCTTTCAAGCTGTTTTTTGGAATTGGGGTTACAATAGACTTTTTCCATATACTAGGAAAAGTTCCTGTCAGAATGGAAAGTCGAAAAATTATTGCAATTGGTGTTGCGAGTTCTTTGGCACAGTTGGAAATAAGAACAGGGTGGATTCCATCAGAACCCGCTCCTTTGTGGGTATTTACATGTTTCAATTCCCTCAAAACATCATTATAATAAATATTAATGGAGTTGATGTCGACAGTTGAACCATGTGAATCACACCTTGTGCAGTCAACAAAACTATGAGTACTGGTCGGAATGAAAACAGAATGAAAATATTGGTTAAACGCGTCGCAAATCTCACCACCACTGGAAAGAATTTTATCTTTATATATCATCCTTTCTGGTATACCACTACAAGCATTTTTGGACTTGACAAACGACCAAAAGAACTTAGGATGCGCTTTTATCTTATCCTCGGAAAGTTTAATAAAAGTCTTGTAGCACTCGGTCTCCATAATCTTAAATCTTTTCCTAAGAAGAGAGAAGGTCTGGTAGTCTCTTGAGTTCCCGTAGCGTTTCCATTTTTTGTGAAATTTATTTTTTTTCCTTTTCTATTTTTATAAGACATGCGGTAAACCATGGAGGATGTTTATTTTTATTTCTGATGTTGTGTGTTGGAACATATTTATCTATTAAATTATTCAAGACATTATACAAATGATTGGTCATCAATTCAACATCCGTCATGGCGCCAAATGTCTCCTCCCAGTTAATCTCGTTAAGTCCCATCTTTATTGATTCAAAGTCAGCCCTATGAAACAACTTTTTTTTTATACTAGCAGAGAGAAGCAAGGTAGATGACGTTAATTTTAAATCAATTTCTATAGATTTGTGGTGCGGGTCCTCGGGAACCAGTGGATATTCAGGTGGTGTGACAATACAACGTTCATTACTGAATGTTAAATCTAATAATCTGCTATTAATATTAAATAGATTATTGACCTGCGACAAGAGTGACACATTCATAAAATCGGCAGTGAGGCAAGCTAGGCTATCGTTATTAGTTTGGATATTAAGACTATTCGTTGTTGTGTCAAGATACCAGTGAGCGTGTGTAACGTTAAAGTCGCCTAGCACAAGATAAGCGTCGTTCGGGTTCGATATTATAAACTCGCTAACTCTGTCGTAGAACGATGTTAATAATGAGTCGTGGTTAGTGCCGTGGGGTATATACGTAGTTATTATGTGTAAGTGGCGATGTGCGGAACTTGATTGGGCGGCGGGCGCGGACGCAGCGCGACACAGCTGTAGCGGTACTGATAGCCAGACCTCCTCAGCCGGCGGCGGTGCGTGCATGTCACTACGCTGCGTTGGACATAGATCGCGTCGTACCGCAATCAGTACGCCGCCGCCCCGCTCATATCCACTTACTGTAACGTTGCGATCACATCGGTATACCTGGTAGCGATTATCAAAATACTCACTGTCGTGAAAATCAGGATTGAGCCAGGACTCAGTAATACATACCACATCATAATTGCTACCCAAGATATTCCTCAAAAACTCGTGCGATTTTGTGCGCAAACCTCTCACGTTTTGATAGTAAACGATGAAGTTATTGTCATAAGACACTGTTACGTAAGTTACTATAGATTCCACCAACATTCCCTGTAAAAACACACCAATGATATACTCCCAATATAATATTACACCAGAACATATTTATTTCATAGTCAATTATAGTCAGTAAGTAGTAGCAATTATAACAACACACAATGTCGATTAAACTTAAATAGTAAGGGAGATAATGTCATTTGATTTTACAGAGATCAGCCTCATTTGACACGAGCTGTACCCTAGATGCATCGTTTTTACGCAAAAATATCTTGCAATCCGACAACCAGATATATTTGTAGTCCTTTTGCTTAGCGAGGAGGCGGGTTTGTTTGTATAACAATTTGTTATGTGGCGCGAGGTGGTCATTAACGTAGATCGGGCCGGACGGGCCGTCTAGACCAGCGTCGATTGTTGTTAACTTTCGTCGCGCGCGCACCGCTGCAAGCAACTCGTTCCTGCGCTGTCTCTGTGTAAATCTGACAATAATGTTTGGGATAGAAGATGAGTCATGAGAGGTTTTGTTATCAACTTTAGTAGAATTCTCAGTGCCTGCCGAGTTAAATCGTCGAACACGGTGGATATAATCGATGTCAGTGGGCAGCAACGTAACGTAACGTAATGTTTTACAACAAGTAACATCTAAAAACCACATAGGTAGAAAATTGAGTGAGTAATTCTAAAAGAAGAGTAGGTAGATATTCTGATGGTAGCACTAACACCATACTTTGTTTCAGCTAAACTCAATCCCCTTAAACGACTAATTTAGCAAGCAAGACCATTGTCAAAATAAAACAATGTAACAGACTGTTACTTACACCTATTTGTTCGGTCGTTAACTTTCCACAACGTGTCTCGATACTCTCAATTCCGTACGTGCTAATCGCTGCCTTCCGTACCATCTCCCAGGTACTTTGTTATCCTGGTACAGTACATGTTTAATCGGTCCGCAGGGACGCAGGGAGACGAGAATCGGGAGACGAAACGTTGATTTTAAGGTGTGCCGGCATTTGTTTTTTATTGTTCGAATCGTTCAAGTTGATGTTTGTTGGTTAGTGACGTTAACACCAATTTAGTTTTAAAGCTCTGCGTTTGCACTTAAATAATTGGAGTTAAAATAAAACGGATTAGGTAAAAAGATTGACAATATTTGAACGATGACCATGTTATGATAAGCTAACCAATTTTAATGTATGTCATCATTGACGAGACATGTCAAAGAAAAATTACCAATTGTAAAATACATAGATTTAACTTGGTGTAAAGTTATTTTGAGGATAAAACGAGTTTCTTATTAAGACTGAATGTTTTCGTTAAAACACTGTAGTTAATGAATCATCTATGAAAAGATCACAATATTTTGAAAGATTCATGTTTGTTGTGTAGAGCTTAGAAAGTATAAGATATTTATACCATGTAGAATCCGAGTCTAGCTTAAAATGTAGCAAGTTATTAAAATTTATGATTGCAAACGTCATTAACCCCAAAAATAACAGTAAGTAATTAGTTGAAATCAACATTTTTGTAAGATCTACAAATCTTTCTACCTTAAGTCGGATTTATCACTGTTCGCCATGCGGATTGTCGGAAAGTTCCCAATCGCTCAGTACTGTTTATACAAGGGCTTACTAAGAACATGTTAAGTACGCTTTATTTTTGGTAGGTACCCGTGTTAACTTGAGATGTGGAAAAATTCGTCGAGGGTGTACTATGTACGGCTAAAGACCTCTTTTTTTTAAGTATGTATGTAAGCAAGTAGGGACATTATTTGTATGATGTAAATACTTGCTGATACAGTTTTTTATTATTATTTTTATATTTATAGAATCCAATTTGGCTGTAAGTTTTGTAAAAATTATGTGTTTTGTATTAAATATTTTTAAGAGCTGTGGATTTTGAATAAGTATTTAATAAATAGATAAACTGGTTAACTATGACGGGTTAAGACGTAAATATACAAGGTGGCCAGAAAAGTGACGTCCCAAATTTTTTTTAGGTGCCTCGTGTTGAGAGGTATCTGAATCACCTCTATGTATGTTCTACGATTTTGCGTCGTTTTCGAGTTACGATTTTTCTAATGAATTTTTGCATCAGTTTGAAAAATTTCAGAAAAAAGTAGAAGCTTTATTCGTTTTTATTTCATTCAGCTAAATCTCTATGAACTGTGCATTTATGCATAAAATAAACAGCCCCATAACTTTATTGGAAGTTACTACAAAATTGATCTAAAGTTGAGAATTTATGTTAAGTAAGTAAGTTATCATTTAAATTTTCAACTTAAAATTAAAAATATATAATGATAATTTCTTAGTTTCTAAGTAGCTTCAGAGAATGCGCTAGACTCTAAGCTTTTATAATAATAATAACCTAACGGTAACTGGTTCTCAAACTGTAAAACTAACTCAATTGAAATTAAAATCTAAATATTTACAGATTAAGATAAAGACTGTTGCTTGTTCAATCTTGTATCGTATAAAATGTAATGTTTTATGGCTGTTTATTAAATAAGTACCCAGAGTTTTGAAATAACAGTAATACAGTACTATGAAAAGCTATCATTATAAAAAGCTTTCGAACTTGACGTATTTTAATTTTTCTATTCCTACTTATAATTAGGTATTAGAATGTAGAACGGAAATCACTCGTCGAAATGTTCAAACAAAAATAAAGTAATTTTATTATTAATAGCAGTTATATTTAGTCCAACCAACATCTGTTTATAATATTAAACTCGCTTTATTAGGTACCTACATCATAATGACCCTAATAATTACGTATGCAAAAGATGAAGGTTAGCTTCACATGCTTGAGTGTAGGATTCTTAAAAATATATAAGCATTTAATGCGACGAAAATGTATAAGTTATTGAATCTTGAATCATTTAAAAATATTTTAAGTGTGCACTCGCGTAGTCGGTCAAAACATGCACTCGGAGTTTTCAAGTCATCAATAGCGTCACATCACACATAACCTTGGAAGTTTAAACCCGTAGAATAAAAACCAGCTCTCACGCGTAGCAATTCTTCTCATTGTTGCTTGCACGTGCGCGTCTTTAACTGGTTTCGTGTGTGTTATGCTGGTTAACTGTAGGCATGCATAGCAAGATTAGACCTTAATGCTCGCTGTGAGAGTAGGTATTTATTTAATAAACTGACGATAAACAGGGTGTGGGGCATAGACTCAGCGGGCGCGGGGCGGTGCGGCGGGCGACCTCATTCCCAGCTAGACAGCGCACTAAACGCACGTGTGACTTCACGTTCACAACAATCCAAATCTAAATACAAACAATCCAAATCTGAATACAAATTCCAAACATGTTAGAACATTATCAAAAATTATGGTCGGAAACTCAGCTTCAATTAATTGAAGCCGTGAAGCAATACCCAATTATTTACAAGAAGCGACGAAGAAAGCGAGCAGTGTTCAATGATTGTTGGAAAGCGATTTCGGAGAAATTAAATTTACCTGGTATGTACTCTCTGTCTCAGTAGCCCTTTTCTGTGTTAAGTACAAATAAATAAGTATCTATGAATGTATTTTGTTTCAATGTTTTTTTTTGTTTAAGTACCCTACTGTGTAGACCAAGTATTTAGGTAATTGGTAAGGGATTATTTATTAATGCTTAGACAGTAAGTTCTTACATACATATACTTATCTAGTACTCTTATTAATTGACGATCAGACAAATTAACAGAGGCCCAATTCCCGTAATTTGACCAATAGCCGCAATCCGGTGTTGACCAGTAACATTACGATCACAAACGGTATACTTGTAAACTTTTAATTTGACGTAAAATTATCAAAACTATCTCAATACGACTGAAAATAGGGCAAAAAAATTAATCTTATTTTAGTTTCTTCCATTTTCAGCCGCATTGCGAACTATAATTACATTTTTTGGGTTTACGAGAATACCGTTTGTGATAGTAATGTTACTGGAAGCGGATCGACACTGGATTGCGGCTATTGTCAAATTACGGGACTTTGGCCCTCTGGTAATTTCCCTTGAACGCAATAGGTCCCGAGTTCGATTCCCGGTTCATGTCAATCCAGAAAACAATCGTTTCTAACTTAGCTCGAGTCTGGGTGTGCTGGAAGACGCCCCTGGCAATATACATTGTCTGGTACTTCGTAACACAAGGATGTTAATTCCTTGCTTTGAGACCAGTATGTAATGTGTTGTCTGGCGCTTATTTATTATAATAGAATACCTATATATAGATCTATATGTTTTGTTCGGTTCATTCAAAGCCAAACGAACTTCTACTGTGTTCGTTTAACTCATGTAATATCTCAACATTATATAAATTACGGTTGCGCACGCGCATTTTTTTTTCTTTAGTTTAAATAATACGAACTAAAATAATGAATTCTAAATGGGACTCGAGTGAATTGTTAAGCCATTTCTTGTTTAAGATCATTGGTATTGACCTCAAGAGCTGATTTCTCGTCTCATAACGTCTCATTAAATGACTTCAATACAGGGTGTTAGGGTAAACACACCTATCCTTCAAATTGGTGACACAGAACCACGAATAGAGTCCGAAACCATAACAAATCATATCCTAAAAAAAACTGTTTTTAATAAAAAAAATATCCTGTGCAAAACTTAAGCTAGTTTACCCTATACTACGCTTACCTACGCTAAAAAGACTTGAGTTTATCGCTGACTGAGCTGGAATCACAGAAATGCGCAGCGCGAACGCTGCCTGCCACCTGAGACTGCTGCTGAGGCGCATGGCAGTCAATGGTTCGCATTTTGAAAACTTATTAAGATGAATGTGAACGTACAATAACGACAATTCCTTCTACAATCGCCGACTTTGAAATGACACTGTTCTGTTGTGCTTTCATTCGCGAGTGCAGAAACGATAGAAACGTTAATAAATGTAAGTTTGATTCCTTTAGTTAATTAAAACTGATTTTATTGATTGAACTGTACATAATACCTAACTAACTTTTTGATGAACTTTTGAAATACGCCAAAATACCTACCTGTTTTCTTTTTTTCACCACGGATGTTCAGATTTATTTATCTGGTTACACGATAGTCATCTAGGTATGTTTGCCTGTCAAAGTAGTAGCCAGGAAAAGTATGAAGGAAAAGTTTCATCACAGTTTATTATCACGTTAACGCGTGTGAGACCATGTCAATGAACCCTCCGCGAGTTTCGCGATGCATAAGCAGTATCCAAAAGTAACGTGCAAACTAGGATAAAATTACAATTGGCAATAAAATGCAAAATAAGACATAGTAGTTTTTTAATACTTGGTAATAGTTTTGTATATATGTTACCTAACCACAGTTTGAAGGATAAAGTCTGTTCACCCTAGCAACCTGTGGTTTTAGTAAGGATCTGGACCTTTTTGGTCAAACTTCCTATTCGTATATGAGAGTTTGTACTGAAAAGGTAAAATACTTGAAAACGACAGCGTTTTGAGACTATTCTATTAAATTTTGTTAATAAGTATTTAAAAAACATATTTTTTGAAATTTCAATAAATGTCCTGTAAAAAAGTTGATTAATTTGTGTAGGTACCAGAATCAGTCCAAGTATGTGAATTATTCTTGCCAAAACTTATATAATTAATAACCTACTGCACTTTTTAATATTTCAGAAAAAATATGCAAATCTAAATGGACCCAGATGCGAACCTGTTACATCAGAACAAAACGTGAAAATATAACTTTTTCAAAGTATCTGGATTCAAAATTAAGCTTTCTTGACGCAGAAATTGAACGTTCAAATAGCTTAAAGAAAACCGTAAAAAAGAACCGTAAAGACACAGGAGACAAGAAAGAAGAAGTTGAAAAAGAAGATTTTAATATCTCAACGACTGAGGGAGCAGACGAAACAAGCAATGACAGTGACTCCAGAGAACATGATGAAATCATTATTACAACACTTGTTTCCGGAGACCCGACAGAACTCTTGGCTCCAGAAACGCATTTTCCGTCAGAAGATTCTTTAAACATTGCAAATCAGTCTCAGGCAGAAGAGAAATCATTTGAAATAGTTGAATTTAAAATTGATGTTACTGAAACGCATCTACAAAAGGAATCGTTACAAAATCCTGATAATACAGGAATTGATGTTTTTGGACCCCAACCAGTAAAATCTAATAATACAATAGGAATAGTAAATCGTATCAAAATAGAAGATTTAGAGAGGAGTGACATAAATGACACCCCGACCAATTCAAAAAATTCTAAAAGATTTAAACCTGATTTAAGCAAACCCATACATTTGGAATCACATTTGTCAAATGTGGTATTAAAACCTATTGTGGTCCCAAAATTTGAAATACCCACCGGAAGTAATTTTATAGACTCAGAAACATCTACTTTGATCAATTTCTTAATTGATGATATTAAATGTGAATTGATTTCAACTCCTGTGGTGGAAACACCAACAAGCCCACCGTGCAAAGACACAAAACAATTTTTTAGCGACTTCTCTAGTTACATAACTAGTAAATTTTCATTGGAGAAACAGGAAGATATAAAATTACGAATATATTCCTTGTTATCAAAAGAAGAATTAGAGGAGTTTAAACAGATGCAACAAGAAAATGAAAAAGCTGACTCAAGTTATTAACTGTATCAAAAATAAACAATACAAAACTTGAAATTTCATTTATTATACTTTATTTATTTGACTTCCAGCCACTATACTTTTAACAAACTGTCAGAAACAATATTATTTTTTACAAGGTGTTAAAGTAAAATAATTGTCATGCATTACTTTAACAATATTAAGTATGTTATACTATTTGCATATAAACTCTACAGGGTTAAATTTAAAGGTAGTGCCAATTTCAGGGACCACTCGGAATCAGTAACAATTTTTTTTTTCATATCCATATACTTAGTCTGGCCATAAATACTGTTACAATTAAAAATAAACGAATTATTACATTTGAATTTGGAATCTGTCATATTTGTATGATTGTTCATTGAGTTTTCTCATTTTGGCGCCATACATTGTACAATATTTTGCGATATTAAAATGGAGTGGGGTGATAAAGAGAACCGAATCGCTGTGATTGCATTACACAAAGTAGGTATGGAGCCAAATGCAATTTTTAAAACTCTCCATACGCTTAGTATTAGTAAAATGTTTGTGTACCGGTCTATTTATAGGTACAATGAGACCACCTCTGTTTGTGACAGAAAAAGATCTGGCCGTCCACGTAGTGTTCATACGAAGAGGTGGTCAAAGCAGTAAGGGAAATAATTTGAAGAAATCATGTCCGAAAGCAAAAGATTTTATCTCGGGAGATGAAGATAGCACCTAGGCCGAACACCGATGCCTTCCATGGTCCATCCACCTTATCATACCTCTTTTTTGGCTTAATTGGTATACATACACACACCTACAAAATTACAGCTTTCTAGTACTAACGGTCTCTTAGCAAAACCTCGGACAGACAGACAGACATGATGAAACTATAAGGGTTCCTTTACAGAACTACGAAACCCTAAAAGTGTAACAAACTTGTCAAAAAACAAGGGCCTAAATATAAAAAATAATTTAAGACCTCCCATACAAAGCCGGTCATCTGAGGCTCTTTAACCATGTTTTGTTTTTTCAGTCAGTGCCTATAGAGTTTAACGTAAAAACAACACATATTTCTTTGGAAATATTAGTTTCATAAGCACATCCATATTCTGCTTACTTGCTTGCTTTAGTAGTGATTACCAAAGTTAACCAACCCACGCTGTGGTTGTAAGTGGATAGGTGACCATTCCGACGATATTTAGTGACATTTATCACAAGCAACTCTATGCTTCGGAGTTCGTAAGCCACATTAAAAGTTAGCCCCGGCTAATATCGCTTGATACATGTCGTAACGCTTTTGACTAATCAAAAGTGATTACATCTGACAGTAAGGTTTAGTCACTGGCCTTACAACACCCTTCCACGCGTGGTGGACTAAACGACCTCATAGTTGAGGTGAGGCCTGTGTTGTGACAAAGACAAAAATACGTAAATGGGACGAAAATTGGCACCCTTCTATTTTCTATATTCGAAAATATTATGGCTAACAGAGAGCAGCCTCAGAACAAAACGTTAAAAGTGGGCAGAAAAAATATAACTCCTTTTTTATTGCATCACAAAATGCTTTACGGCACCTCGCGACTCAAGCGTGCTAATTCAAAGTCTGCGAAGTGTGTACGGGAGCGAAAATCAAAATGCATTTATTCGCGAACCGTACAAAAAGTCAATATGAGTGGCAATAAAAAGAGGATACCGGGAGAAATAATAAAAGATAACCTCTGAGGAGTGAATGGAATGAAAGCCCCTGTAAGAATGTTTGCGTAGTGGATAAGAAGCGATCACGGGGACACCTCCCCTACGCGGAGTATAGGAAAAATTAAAACTCAGTCTGATTGTGTCTCTTTTATCTGTGTGTGTGAATATTTTAATTTAATTCGCCCTTTACAACTTTCATCAAAGCTATGATGATCATTCCCGTAGATAATACCACTTTAGTCTTAAGTAGTATGTCTATACTACTACCTTTTTAACATCGTTTTAAATATTTTGGTCAAACAAGAACACTGGATGCAGGCCGCTTCCAACGGGCCAATCTGGAAGTCATTGGGGGAGGCCTATGTTCAGCAGTGATGGACGTCTTATGGCTGAAATGATGATTATCAAATGTTGTACGATAGTAAATCATGTTTACACTTTTTAATCATTTTGTGTCAGTTGTTATTTAATAAAAAAAACTTGTAATATTTATCCTTAATCGTACTACTTTTTCTTACTTATTTCAGTCTGGAACGAAAGTAGTTTTTTGACCGATTTCAATTAAAACTTATTAGAATGCATTGGTTAGGTTAGGTTAGGTTAGACCAGTGAACCGAGGGGGCCTACCTTGCAATAATCGGGCGCGCGCCGACGGCGGAGTGTCACTACTACCGCCGCTGCAATGAGGACACTGCGCAGCACACCCTCGCCTCGTGCTCTGCATGGGCGGAGAAGCGCAGAGTCCTGGTTTCGGTGGTGGGGGGTGACCTCTCTCTGTCAGAGATTGTTGCGAGCATGGCCTCGAGCGAGGTAGTGTGGTAGGCAATGCTCACCTTCAGCGAGGCGGTCATCTCATCGAAGCGGCGGAGAGGGAGCGAGAGGCCTCGGCCCCGGCCCCGATGATACACCGCAAACGTATTGGGCGTCGGAGGAGGGCATACCTCTTTTACCTGACCCTTCCGAATGGGTCCCGGGCCATAGACACGGGGGTGTCTCCGGGACCAGCAACGGCACAGCGTGTGACCCCGCGCCTCGTTCGCAGTAGAGTGGGGGTGACAGACCGGGCGGCCTGCTATAAAGGTGGGCTGCAGCCAAAGCGGAGTCAAGGAGCATGCCTGCGGCTGTGGCCAATGGCGAAACCCTTTGCTCCGTTTCACTTAAGTAAGGCATTGGAGGTCACCGTGAGGTTTTAGTGGGTAGGCGGGCTCCTTTTGAGCCCGGAGTCCCACACACCCCTCCAGCCGTTCCCCCGTGGCTCGAGGATAGTGCGACAGCATTTCCTCACAATAAAAAAAAGCGCGAGTTGAGCGAACGAAGCGAGCTGTGTTGCGGGACCAATAGTGGTTCATATGACGATGCGTAAGTATAATTTCATTTAAATCATTTGACATCTGGCTTGTACCAAAGTCAAGTTTGAAAGTTTAAACTTTTATGAGGGTTGTTAATTTTGCTAATAGTACTCCAGGTGTCTCCAGAGATATTTCGACAAAGTATCGGCGGAATCGCGGCATGTGTGCCTTATTAAACCTCCTGAGAGAGGGTTCATTTCTAATTCAGAGTTGTTCTCGGCGCGACATTAAGTCGTTACAGATCCGTAGGGCCGTCGTGGAACCGTTTTGTGGTGTGGTCTCAGTGTTAGCAAAAAAGTGTAAAAGTCGAATCGTATGCGTGTTGTTTGCTGAGTTCATATTATTAAATAATAGCTTCATTGATAAGTAACACCTCATAAACAGCACCAAAACAACTAATTACTAGATCACGAAGATGATCTTTAGTGGTTTTCGATATAGTTGCAAAAAATGCATACAGTATGCATAGCATAATTAGTACAAACGAGCAGAACTGAGAGCTTCCTTTTTTGAAGTCAGTTAAAAAGTCAAGCACGCCTTTAAAATAATAATAACGAAGCAATAGAATATAAGATTGTTATTAAAATTATTTTTGTACAAACTACTGATAGTAGATATATATTTATGTTTTACGAATGAGTGTCAAGTACAAGGCTAAAATAAACGTTACCTACCCGAAACCACCAAGACTGATGAAATTCTTAGATACATCACAAATTCTTCATCATAGTTAGTCCACATCAGTTCACTGCTAGACATAGGCCTCTCCCAATGTACCTACGCCCCTAAGCCCGATCCTAGGCAATTATTTTTCATCCACCACCAGTCAGCTTTGCGTATATTATCGCTTCACCTTGCCCAGGCTCTACACAAGGTTGACCAAGACGCGGTTTCCACGAACATGTCTTCCCCATCGGCTATCGGTTTAACGGTAATTATTGTTATCAGCCACTGCCATTTCAGTTCGCTTATTCTTTGAGCTATATAGACTACTTTAATTTTCTGTCGCATAACTTCATTATCCTTTAGAGAAATCCCAAGCAAAGCTTCACAGCTCGCGGAAACACTTTAAATTAGTGTTCTAGTCACACCGTAGTGACCGAGTCTCGGCTCAGTAAGTTATGACAGGCAGCACTTGTTGAGTCTTAATAATAAACTTTAATTGAATAAAGTGAGATGTTTAAGAAATTCACTATTCGCTGTTACGAAGGCCCCAACTTTACCCAAGGTAGTAACTTCATTCCTGTAAGTCTCGTTTCATGAGTAGATTACAAGTAATTAATTTATAAGAATATGGGCGAAGGTACGCCCGCGGAATTAGCACTGTTATGTTTCGAGGGGCTAGATTAAGCTGTTATATTGTTATTAAAGAGCCCGCCTTGCTTGCTTTGTTAAGTGGTATTTTCTTTCATATAATTTTAGGTAAGAGAGAAATCTACACTGCGGATAGATTCTTTGTAATTTTTCAAATAATAAAGTTACGTTTAGATGGACGCATTGCGAGATAGGTAAATTTTAGTGCAAACATAATTAAGTATTACGATATTAATGCCCATGCAAGACTTAGTTATACATTTAATTGAAGATCAGAGAAGTCTAGTGGTACGCGCGAATCGGACTACAAAATCAGAGGTTGCGTGATCGAATCCCGAATTTTAACTGCCACACGCAGAGATGTCACTTAACTTTAATAGTTACTTAAGTAAAACATGTAATACTAAATTTGATACGAATAAACATAATTATTAAATAGACAAAATATGAATCAACACTTTATTGTTAATTTCCGTGCGGTAGTAAGTCTTTAAGACTTTAAGGGCTCTTGCACAACTTGCTGATAGGTTCCAGATAACCTATATGGCATTTGTTTTGACTGATAACCCATACAATTAGCTGTCAAAAAAGTGCCACAGGTTATCTGGAACTTATCAGCAAGTGGTGAAAGAGGCCCTAAGTCTTCATTTGTTAGAGATTTTATCACAATATCTTAACCATGTAGTCACATTAATGTATTATGTAGGTATACGATCCCTAACTCAAGTAAGAAGAGCTACGTGTGATATATCCGCATAGTTTTGGGACAAAATTATTCTGTCTGTAGGTATAGTAGCTCAAGAAAACTTTTACTATGAATAATATAGTTGAAAATTAAATAATTGTACAAAATCTACTTACTATTCGGATGCTACAGTCAACGTTAAGTTAAGTTTATTAATTGATATTAAACTCTATCTGTCTGACTTAGAGTTAAAAATTGTTTGAGAAAACTTGATGATTTGGCTTATATACAGTCAGCGTCAAATGTAGCTGATCAAAAACTAACTCGAAGAAGTAGTGACTATTCTAAATTTAAAATTAACAATTTTGCGTAGTTTTGTCAGACTATTGTGGAATGTTTTTAAAATACGGTTATTTTTTTGATACTACAGCTACTATTGATGTTGACTGTACGTTGTACTTACTGAAACATCAAAACTGTCACAAATCCCAAAGTCAATTTTGATTCCAAAGACAACATTAATCTTCAACATCGCCGTTAGTTGTAAGTCAAGCAGTAAAGGGTAACCGTTATGGCGGATTCCCAGTTTCCCGGGATACCCGGGCAAGCTGTTACTTTTAATGCGATATTCGGTTTGGAATTAATGATTTTATTCCCGACAATTACCAGTGATTGTGCCATTCTGTGGGGAGTTGATTTTAATAAAACATAACCCTTCTTTCGCTCCGTTGTCTTGGATTAAAATGATGTTGGTTGGGATTTGTAAAAGGATTTGCTGCATTATTTTGTAATATTCTAAATTTGTCCTGTCCAGTGAAAAGTACCGTTAGCTCTTAACATGATTTTGAGGTGTTACTCAAAATTATTTAGTAATACCTACATATGCATTTTTGATATGAATACTTTTCTAAAAAGTTGGGTTTGTTTTCTTGATATGTTTACACATACTATCTATTGTGGAAGATATATTATTATCGTGTATAAACAATTGTATCTGTGAAACTTTTGCTATATTATCTGCAGTCTGGCTTTCTCGTGGTATTTTTCTAAACGTTTCTTTTGTTTTACTTTCGCCTGTCAAAGTTTCCGTAGGTATCAATATCTTGCATGTTTGCATAACTACTTTGCGTTGCTCTCGCAGGGAAAACATGCTCATCCGTACCTGTGTTTTGTTCACAAACAAAAATATTACAGTGTCGTGCACAATAACAGATACATAAAAACTTGCGACGTTCTTCTATAGAAAACAATTTGTCTGCAAATCGATATTATTATGTCCGAAGACGGACGGTAATGTCGATAATGCCCGCGAAGAAAGGACGGACCGATATAAAACGCACTTGCGCGCATAATATACGTTTTATTAATAAAAAAGCGTGGCTGAATCGCTCATAAATAGCCTTAACGGCCAGTATTGGGCCGGTTTTTTTCGATACATCTTTGCGCATTTGTTTGACAAATCTCTGGGGGATACACGACACTATCCCCTCTATTATCTCGCTTGAGGGATGACCCCCATTCCATAGGTGACGACGTCGTATCGCGTCTGTCTGTGTTCTCTAAATCATGACCAGGTATTTTCTCTTTGACTGAGGGGCTTTTAAAACAAATAGTGTGGATTTCCCTTATTTATAACGGGTTCTGTGAATATTGAGATTGTTCTTTTGAAGAACCTCTTTCATGAGGGTCCGAAATCGTATCAGTCAATTTAGAGCACAATGAGTGATCAGTATGCAAAGCCAGTCTTGTGTATAAGCCGATTTGGAGGAGGCGGCGTTAAAAGAAAATTTATTGCATTGAAAAGTCGTAAGTAATTAATAAGACATTTGAAGTTGCGTGAAAATGTAATTTAGATTGTTTTCCGCGGGCGAGGGTGGGTCGTCTTCCTGTCTGGTTCCTTACAAAAGCGGCTTTATTTATATATGGGCTTTGTATTAGCGTCTTTATGCTCCCCTAATAAAAAAAGAATCAGCATCGATGTCTTAAAGCGTCTTCCGCGATAGCGAGTCCCCGCCGCAAAATGGCGTCCACACTCGAATAAATTATTCGCCCCCCGATTTGAATCGAAAGAATCGAACGATTCCCGTTTGAAAGTTGGTGCGCCTTTATTAGTGTAAGCCGGCCGATTATCTTGAGCCGCCATTACATATTCAAATTGGAGTCATTTGGCGTTGTAAGAATTGACGCGAAATAAAACGAAGCCTTTGAGGGCGGTGGCATTAAGCGCAATGAGATTTTTCAGCCGTTTAGAATATCCCGAGAATGCTCATTGCTCACTAAGCAGGTTTCTAATAACATTTGCATTATGTGCCTGTTTTGGGAGATTTACCGTTGCACTGGATGTAGAGCAGTATCTTTCCCTGTTTATGGTCGTAATAATCTATCTATATATAGAAAAATGAATTGCTGTTCGTTTGTCTCGCTAAAACTCGGGAATGGCTGGACCGATTTGGCTAATTTTGATCTTGAAATATTTGTGGAAGTTCAGGGAAGGTTTAAAAGGTGAAAAAAAATATAAAAAATGCAAGAAAAGTAGTATAACAACTATTTACAACGAATACTTACATGACAATAATCTAAAACAATAAATGAAATCCAAAGATAAATAAATATTTAAATGCCTAAAAATACTATTTATTTGATTATGTTATTCAATAATTATTATATGATTTCTTAATGTATTTTAATTCTTTACAACTTCTTAAAATAAACATATTGATCTAATTATGCATGGCGTCATCCTCTCTGCCCACAATACCTATCTTATTGTTGTGCCCTACAGGGTCTATAATGATCTGTTTTATGTATCTATTTATAACACCTGTGTAACATTATAGAATGCAATAAATATATTGAATTGAATTGAATTGAATATTTTATTTTCCTATACAAACTGTTCGTACCTGTCAAACGAATTGGCGGAACGAAGTTCGCTGGGTAAGCTAGTATAATATAATAATATAATATATGAATACCTAAATAGATGAGGTATCTATTAATTGCACTTACATAAAATTTGAAGCTGATCGTTCTAACAAACAATGATCATTTTAAGCTGTAGCCCAAAATCTACATATCAGTGCGAGAGTTAAATTATGATTAATAAATTATTTTATTTATTCTCGAATAAAGCGTCAGACCCCGCACATGATATACAGGGTGTGTTTGTAATCACGTAAGTAAATTAAATGAAGCTTGCAGGGCCGCCTTCCACTCGACTGCGCGTCCGAAAAACATAATTTTTGCGCGACTGACCAAAGATTAACATTTAGATACCGCAACGGCATTGTCCAAAACGGAAACTTCCTTCTATGACACATTTATTATCTCTCGGAGCTTTGTAATTATAATCTTTTTGGGATGCGAATTATTCCGAATCAGTCAGATGTTTTTTTTTGCAAGAGAAGAGCGGTGAGCGGCATTGAATAAATAAATTAATCTATTATTTTCTTTCCATGACAGTATGTTTAACCTATTAAGGAAAACAAAGTTAAATTAAATATGTTATAAATATAAAGCACTATAGTTCGACAACACTTTCGAGGCTTGACTTGCTATAAAAGCTGCATTCTCCAGTTTTAAAATCATATTTTGATACTTAGCATTTGAATTTTGAGTGGGTATACGTATAGACTTAATTAGCAATTTATTTCATGATTTCATTATAACGCTAAAATAAACACAAAATTTTAAGGGTCTTTCGACTCACAAGAAAACAGCTCTTGCAAATTGATATTTTGAATAATAAAAGGCGGTACAGTCGGCGAAATATTATGAGTAGCGCAAACACAAGTCAATAGCCGAGCGGTCAATATTGGATTAGCTGCCAAAAGGAGCCAAAAAGCAACGTATACAGAAACCTTTTACAGCGGTTAGAGCCACGAAAAATATTTATGAAAGGCTCGGTAAGAGTGGAGTCGGCTTTTGTAGCTGCCGAACAGAAACCGACTCCACTCTAAGATCTAGAGTTAGACCACTCGACAGATAATGACAGATTTTATGGTTTTCAAATTGCTAATTTGGAGGACCCGTGCATACAATAGTGTGAAAGACTTAAATAACATAATTTGTAACTCTTAAATTGTGCTATGTTAGTTTTTTAGATCGTAATTAACTAATTAGTAATTCAAAATTAGTAATTAAGTGAAACTAATAATTAATTTAATAGAAAGAAAAGTAATGATAAACAGAATTCATTTTTTATTCTATGCCATTTAAAATAAATTTTAGCTATTGATAAATATTAAAAAAGTAATAAAAAAGCATCTTTAATGCGTTATCTGGCTTGAAAATAATTAAGAATAATGATCATAACTAAGTAATACATAATCCATTTCCTCGCTCCGAAGCCCGACACGAAGCAATAGTGTAGAAGGGTTGGGGCAAGCCATTGTTTACACAAAGTATGGAATAATATAATCAGAAGTGAAGAAATGGGAATCCGGCAAAAACCAACATAGAGCCTGAAATTTGCTTAGGTCAGCGGAATAAGTGGCTGGACCATCCCTTCTGTCTGATGCTGGAATTAAATCAGGGTGTGGATTTAATTTCATCTGGATAAATATAGCCCTATACTTTTGTATCGTCTTAATGAAGGTTCTGTACATAGCTACAGTTTAAATTCTCTGTACTCTTTCAAGTTAAATTAAGTTCATGTATCTTTTTCTTTTCTTCGGAAATAAATGTAACAGACTAAAAATAAACGTCATACTAATATAAAATTTTTAAAACATAGCATCAATAAAAAAGCTTAGAAAATATATAAATATATCTTACCGATTATAATAAGACGGAAACCATTATTTTTGTATTTTTGCAAAGGCAATTACCTATTATAAGTTGTCGATTTTCAGACATTCAGGAAAGAAAGAGGTAAAAGTCACGTCACTGTTAATTCATTTCATTATCATCATCATCATCATTTTAGCCATAGGAAGTCCACTGCTTAACATAGGCCTCCCCCATTGACTTCCAGATTGGCCGGTTGGAAGCGGCCTGCATCCAACGTCTTCCTGCGACCCTTACCAGGTCTACGCTGCGCTTGCCGGTACTCGGTCTCAGTTAATTCATTTAGGTTCACTAAATTAATTAACAGTGACGACAGAGAATCAGGCTCACTTAACATCGTGAAGAAACTGCACTTTCAGATAATACTGGATGTGTAGATGGTCCATAAATGGTCTGGTTCCTCTGTGTATAAAGAAAAAATAAAAAAGTCTGGTACCGCATCATCGAGATCATAGTCAAGCGTATCCTGATTAAGAAGAACGAGACAAAAAGAATTTGGTAAAGAAGAGAAACGAAATAATAGACGACGTAAAATACTTTCACGTTTTTGCATAAAAATAATCTTATCTAAATAAAAATCAATTGCCGAATGTATTTAAATTAAAATCAATTGCCGAACTGTTTTGTTTGAGATTGCCAGAAAAAGGTTTCTGAAAAAAAAAGCTGGAAAAGTTTCATGGAAATTTTTCAAATTCGGGAAATTGAACTTTTTCTATAAGACTTTTGCTACTACGGGCGCAAATGTCGTTTTAAATTGTCAAATTTAAACAAGTCTGTCGAAGCAGCTAGTTTTACATAATAGTTCATAAAACTATGAAATACACATTTATTTGTATCGGAATTATCAAAACAAATCAAATAAGCTTAAACACCAAGGTTTAGGCTTATACAGCTATTGAAGAGTTCCACTATCCACCACCTGGCTCCAATATCCGATCAGTGTCGCATAATTACAAAACTACAAATCGATATGTCTACGTCGAAACGAGTAGGTTAATAGTGTGTTAACGTTAATTTTTTATTTGTTATTGATATTGTTTTTTTGTTACATTTTCATTTGTAACTAACCAAAAGGCTCAGGCAATCAATAAAAAAAGCTGTTTTGTTTTAATAAAGCCGGCAATTTACCTTTTCTCATTTCACTCCAGCTGTCGCCGACTTATTAAGACGCACCTGTCAATCTATACGAATTCTTTTATTTCGGATCCCTCTCGAGAGCCGACACTTCTGCTCTTATTTTATCATTTGTTTACTTAGGACCAAGGCATGTATTTTTATGAATTCAGAAAGTTGATTAATTGGAGTCTGTACTGTATTTAGAAAGTAAATTGTTCAGTTTATATATTAAATTAATATTACTTTACATGCGGTTTAGTTAATATTTCAAATATTGAGAAAATTGGAGAAAATTATAGTACCTATCAATATAGGATGTTTGGATAAAAGCTACCGAAACAACATCTGAAATGAGAATGTTGAATAGATACGCCTAATTTTCAGCAACTGTTACGAAAGGAATATACCGTATGTGCTGAAAAATATAGGCTTTTCTTTTCTTTTGGGCAAAATTGAATATGATGTGGACTGATCCATAAACGATTTCTTACTGTGGTTAAAGCTTGGAGTAGTAGGTAGTGTAAATTAGGTCTGTCGAATTAAACCTAGACGCTAATTACTACGCCTATGATCAAAAAACTTATTACATCTTCACTTTATAACTACCCCAAAAAAATAACATACATATTCATATCAGAGCCCATACAGATCAGATCAGAGCCATGTATGTGATGTAATCCGACATTTAAAAAATAATTTACCGTAGGAGAAGGTAATTCGACGGACCTACCTTAGCTGTCTAATAAACTTTGTTCAACGTCTGATCATGGTGAGCGTAGCATACAATCGTTCGACCATTGCATTCAAAAGTATAAACAAACGTTGATCCAATATTCAGAAGCCCGATAGACAATAGCGTGTCCTAAGTAAACAGTCCCAAGTGCGTCCACACTTCGATTTTCGATTTCGCCCACTACATTAATTCGGGTGTTCATTAAAAATGCCATCAACTCCCTAACGAAGTGTTGAGCAATTAAAGTCGCCGCTGACGTCACTGGGGGGTCTTAGAGCACCTCCTTAAGGGTCTCTTTGAAGCGAAGATCCTTCGAGGTGGATTGAAAAATTGATTCGTGGACACTGGCTGGCGGAATTTGAATTATGATGAAGACGTTACAGAAAAGAGGTTAGATAGTTTTCGACGAAAAGAGTTTTATAAAGACGCCTTATGGCTATAATAATAAAGATCAATGTCTACAAAAATAAGTATCAGCTAGATGCACGTAACGGTAGATAAGTTTAAGCTTATCATGATAAATGAAATCGATATAAACAATAGGCTGTGTTTAAATTACATAAATAAAGGTCGGAAAAAAGCTACAACTCCTGGATTTTATTATTCAGCCAATGCTCGTTTAATATTGTAAAATATTCTATGTGTATTTTAAATCAAGATAATACTTATTGTTCTTACAAATTGCAACACACTCTGTGTTCCTCTGTCGCTGATTGCTCCAAATCCAAATAATCCGCGCTTCATTAATGTGTCAAAATCTTGTTATTGTCGCCCGCATAAGGACATTAAGAGCTAGAGATAAGACAGACGCCATTAACGAGCGCTCGAAAAAATTCGATGCGATCGAGCGGTGAGGTGGCAATCTAATTTTTCTTAAGTTGCAGTCAATCACTAGAGAAATGAGCCTAAGTGTAGTGATGTAGAGTTGTCGATGGTTTAGGTTAGTAACGAAACCACACCATTGCCTCTGTAAATGATGAATTTCCGCATGAATGCTACCTTTGCAATGCCTTCGCATTCTGCCTTTGCTAGTTCTGACGAAGTTGTAACAGAGGTTTGTACGTTTTGTCTAAAACCGTCTCCGACAATACGAAGACTCTTTAGTATTTGCATAAAAACAGCGCTATCAGTCTGAATTGATGTATTATATTGTATACTAGCTGACCCGGCGAACTTTGTACTGCCAATAAAAGTTGTCTTTCTTAATTTTTTCTCACCTTTTAAACCTTCCCTGAACTTCCACATATATTTCGAGATTAAAATTAGCCAAATCGGTCCAGCTAGAACAGGAATTAATTTTTATTCAAGGTCGCCTTTTATAAACTGGTGAAACTTTAACAGAAGTTCTAATTATTATAGAGAAACCGGGAAGTATTTATTATTTTCGTTCTTAAAAACGGGCTAGTATTCATTTTTATTATTCCTAATAAAAAAAAATTTTTAAGAGCATCCTGTCTAGTCTGTAACGTCCCTACGTCATCGCCTCTGTCTCTCTCATTTCAATCGCGCCCCACTCTTCCCTCGGGGTGCCCCGTGCGGGCACGGGGTGTTTTATTTTACGTTAAAATTAAAATAGTTTATAGCGTTTTCTCGAAAAATAGTGAAAACATTTTTTTTTAACAAAAATGATTCATTTATGTTTTTGTAATTGCTCTATAAATTTCACCAGTTTATAAAAGGCGACCTTATTTAAAGAAGATTGCATTAACTATTATTTATTTAATGTAATTTGTATCTCTACTAGTCGCAGAAATATCGATATTTTATTTCCTATTTTTTCACCGCACTATCAAGAAACGATCCTCAAAGAGACTAATGTTGATTGGCTTTACATGTCGATGCACATTGCCATAAAATTTTGAACTCTATTTCGTAGGGCGTAAGAAATTGAAGTTTCGTGGGATTGAGGTTTGACACTACGAGGGAAAGATACGGACCGACGAAGATTTATATGTCTCACACGACCGCGAGACGGGAAGGGAAAATTCTTGTATTAGCAACAAATCACGCCATTTATCGAAATGTATTTGACTCGTTCGATTCACACCGTGGTATTCCGTAAACTTTTCTGTCATTTTTTCATTTCTTTTTTTATAATTTATCTTTTTTTCATTATTATATTTTCTTCTAAAAATAAGTATCGCAAAATTAATAATTATAAAAAACTAGCTGTGCCATCAGCTTTACGCCTCTAAAATATACGCTTCGCAGTTTTCACCCACTATCAATTCATTAGTAAAACAAAATGCCCTTTCCTAGGTTCGAAGCTTTAGTCTTATCTAATTTCATCAAATCTGTTTAGTGGCATTTGGTAGCTTTACTGACAGAATTACCCATTTTATTTTTCGGTAGGGTCTTCTCCGGAACAATGTCGTACGTTGTAAACATACCGCAGTAAATTCCAAAAAAATAACTTTTGCATTAACTTGTTAAATTTAAAAAACACTTAAATTAGAAATAGAAACGTTTATTTGACACACAGGAAAAAAATACATATAAACAACATAAAACTTTAAAAGGATCGAATGTGTCAAAAATTTTGTTTCAATTTGTTAATCAATTCAATCCAAATTTTATTTTTTAAATTCACGCAGTCCGTTTACATTCTTACCGTAGTTACAATTCAATTTCATCTGTGGCTGTTTAACTCAATTTTTGCAAGTGTTTTGTCAGGCGGGGAGGCCGCGGTTCGAAGGTGTCTCAATCAGCATAAAACAAAAGAAATCAATAGTCCCCCCGGCTGACAAAGAGCAAAGATTTCTTTCACAATTAAACACCCTGGGTGACGGGGGGCTGATAACTCGACGGTTTGGCTAAGCTCCGATAGAGCTTACGCTTTTTAAATTGCGAGTATTTGCGAGTGTTTGCAGAATCGCGATGTGGATTGAGCATGGCAGTGTAGAGTATTAAGAAAAGATACGGATTTGTTTAATTTTTTTATGTGAGTGATATATTGACACATTGCATGGGACAAACAACATTTTGACGATTGTGTCTTGTTTCTAGACTTGAGAGCAAGTAATAATAGTATTCATTAATTTTATAATTATGTACACTCCTCAAAACTAATCAAATGAGCCCCACACATGATAAATAAATTAAAGAGTTCACTCAATACTCTCAGTTTAATGGTATAAATTTATTGCATTTTCATTTGGATGACATTTTTAAACAAGTACTTACTTACATATAAATCTACCTATACGACAATTAGACATAGGCTAAATTCAGCTTTTAAGATCTGATTACATAGTCAATTCGTTAGTTACAGTAAAGCTAAGTAATAAAATTGTGTTCTTAATGACTATAAAAATATATAATTAAAAATAACTCGGAAAATTATCACCTAGACATTCTTATACAGTAATCTTATGATCTGTGTATTAAAAGGTCCCACAATATATTAGTATAATCTTTAAAAAATATAGTTAAATGACAAGTACTTGACTGTTATTTTTTAAACGATATATGTAAATAAAACCCTTTTTAGTAGTCTAGTTGCATTGCAGACTACAAAGCTTAGCAAACTAAACACATCCAATATTATCGTGAAATCGATATAAAAGATAGGAGATTAAACCCATAGGGGTCGCTTCGTCTTTTTTCAGTCCATCCTCTAATCCCACAATCAGCGAGTTTGCATCTGGATCAGCGTCTAATGTAGGATCGCGGACAGCACGTGATGCGGCATAACCGACGATTTTATTAGAAATCTCTGGGAATATTTGTTTCTGACCCATTGTATGTGATTAGCACCAAAATGCTACCCAAATAAATACGCACTGCTACGACATTTCAGAACGTAGCATTCGTAGCAATGTGTATGTCGTAGTGGGAATTCGTAGTCCGTTGTGAAGAAAATCAAAGATGTGCTTCTAATTCGGCTTCTAATGTAGGAAGTGACTGTTGTTTCTTACACTTACCTACTTTGTTGGAAATATCTAATCACTGGAAATAGTGTGCTGTACGTTGTAAATAAATCTTAGTTATAATGATTTAGTTTTTGTAGCGTCTAATTCGGAATCTGAAATCATTTTTCGAACGTTTAACCTACCCATAGTTTATAGTACTTTAAAGGAACGGGCGCTACTATAGTTGATATTGGTTTCATTTGTCATATTTGCGACTAGTTTTAATTAACTATTTTAAATAAAATCTATGTGCAAATATTCCATCAACTAAGACAAAGAATCCGCTCCTATTTACACTCAGACTTCTGTAAACTTTTCACTACGAGAAATTTCTCGAAATGAAATATCTTGTTAAAACGAATCCTTATACAAACACTCACTCTTTGTTCTGGTTTTGGATTTGCACACTGGTCTAGGAAGCTCTCGTCTGCCAACAGTGTTTCAATATTTAATAATCCGCCGGTAACGAGCCGTCGTACAGAAAAGTTTAAATGGGTACCGGACCCGCTCCAAACAATCTACCCACTGTGCATGCTTTGTAAAATCCTGGGAAATTAAGCCTAGATACATAATGTTAGCAAATGTATAAGGTTTTCGTTATTCGTTATTTACCGTCGTTATTTCTGATTTCTGTAACACAAGTGCTTAAGCTACTTATCATAGGATCAGAACATGTATATGATGTTGTCCAATATTTATTATTTATTTTGTAACAACTAACAACAGAAATTTTACAGAGGTTTTGAGAGTTGCGTAGAAAAAAATACCTACATATTGTTTTAAAATCGAGTAATAAATAATAATACTATTGAATTATTATAAGAAATAATAATTATGTAAATGATACGATTTTTTTAAATATAAAAGAGTTAAAATGCAAAAATATACGTACACACATATGCATATTTTTTGGCTTATCAGCTACATAGATCTTAAATAATGGCTCATATTTATACCTACAGCTTTGAAAGAAATTCGCAGTCTAATTTAAGAGCTTTTTAACCCCCAATAGGAAGGGGTCAAGCAAATTTGACGAGAGATTATTATAACTGCCCGTTAGACCGCTGTTTGTCTTTCGTCTAATGGCCCATGCTAGCCGCATATACGAGCTTAATTAATGTAGGAAGTTTAAATAAATACATTTTGATGAAATAATATTTGTTGGCAATCTGAATAACTTTTACACTATTATTTGTTATGTTTTATTTTTGAGTGGGCTATATTGAGTTTTAGGTTGTTAGTATATTTTGTTTTTTTACTGAAAAAAAAGTAAGTATCATCATCATCATTTTAGCCATAGGACGACCACTGCTGAACATTGGCCTCTCACCAAGTGACTTTAAGATTAGCCGGTTGGGTGCAGCCTCCATCCAGCGGCTTCTTGCAACCTTTACAAAGTCGTCTGTCCACCCACAATTCATATATAAATTCTGTTGAATATCCAATAAAAAACTGTTAAAAGTCTCGTTTAAGAATCATCATTTCAGCCATGAACGTCCACTGCTGAACACAGGCCTCCCCCAATGACTTTCATCGGGGGGGATTGCCATTACTCGCCACGCTTGGCAGGCGGGTTGGCGAGCGCAGTTTTTTATAACATTTCGCACTCAGACGCTGCTGCCCGTCTCGTGCTACAGGAATTAGTCGCCTCTTACGACACGCCTCCTGTTGGCGGTGGAGAAGTGTATTCTTTATAGCCGTCTCCACACGGCACACGGCACACGGCTCGTTTAAGAATAATTTGGGTTAAATATAATTTTATACCCGAGATGTCGCATGAGGCCCCGTAACAATAAAGTTTCTGTTGTATTCCATTTGGCTGGGCTTCTTTCAAGCTGAAACATCTTTTTAATTACTTATTTAAATAATATTAGGAGACAGCAGTGATTGAGACACTTAATTTACCGATAGTAATCTCGATGATTAGTTTTAACAATTTTCTCTATCTAATACTTTTAGGCTTCAAGCTTATTTGCAAATTACATAACCTACCTGATACCTACCTACTTGACGTAGAAGTACCTACAGAAAAAAAAACTTGAACCGTAATCACCGATTTTCACTTTCGATCACACAAAATGTCACCAGGGTCGCATAGACCGCAGGAGTCAATAAAACCGACGAGGGCGACGCGACGTGACGACGGTCACTTTATTGCTGACCTCTGTCTGCGCTCCGAGTCAATTCAGCACTTTTGTTTAACAATTTGTTTGATTTGATTAACTAAATGCCTGATATCTAGGATGGGATCAGTTTTGATGTAAATGACGCATCACGCAAGAGATGTTGAAGTTAAGAAAATGAAAATACCAAGCACTACATATCTCTTTAGATAGTTGACTGAAGGGCTACATTAAAAAAAAATATCATTATCTACGATACGAGGTTTTGAATAAATAGATTAGTAGTAATAAAATTAAAACTTACTATTGATTAAATTGGATAAAAAATATTTGGTGCTAGTTGGAACTCAGCAGAAGTAAATACATAGTTAACAAACCAACCACAAAACTACTAAAGCAAAATAATAATTAAAAATAATTTGTGATTGCGTATAGATAGATAGATACTCTTTATTGTACACCATGGAAGTTACCATTTGTGTTTACAGAAAGATGCACAATTTAGGCGGTCTTATTGCTAAAAGGATATATAAATACGTATACGGTATGTAACTGTTTTGTATGTTTTTGTCTGAATAAAAATATTCTTATTTTTATCACACCGTTCATTACAAGCAAGAGCACAAGAACCAATCCATCGGTTTGCTTGTTGATTCCACCGCGCGGTCTGTAATGTATAACAATTACAGTTAGTTTTTAATCTTCTCCACTTTCTTAATAAGAATGAAGATAAATTAAAAATTCAACTTTAACCGTTAAAAATCCCTTAAACATGTCACAAAGCTACCGATTCAAAATGCTGACCGACCCCCTCAAGTTACAAATATCGGTGATATTTCAAAGTCGCATACATCTGGACGTCGGCTAGTGAGAAGGGGTCCAGAGTCCAGACAATTAACCGGCTCAGCTCCGCCTTTGAAGGCAAATCGGGATTTTAATGATCCCGATTAATATTAAAACTTTGACATGTGTATTTGTTAAATTAAACTCCGAAATGTATGTAATGAATCAAAGGGATCTATTCTTATAATCTGATAACAAATGAAACGATGATCTAACATTGATTAGGTATACTATAAATTTTACAATCTGAAAAATTTAAATTAAACCAGTTTGTATGATATTATAAAAAAAGTAAACCGACTTCAAAAAACTAAAAAGCTAAAAATAATATAAACACATATAAGTATCTAACCAGTTACTTTTGGAGTCGGTGCCATCCGATGAGAGTTTCAATGTTTTCATTTGCACCGACTCCAAAAGTAATTGTTTAGGTACTTATGTGCTTAAATTGTTTTTAGCTTTTAATTGAAATCGGTTTACTTTTTTTATAAAATTTACTTATTTTATCTATTTTTAGTGATACATCCTCAACAAATCGAATCATATGAGTGAAAACAAAAGTTAACTGCTCAACACCGATTTCATCCCTTATTTTTCCGACCTTAGAGGTGAATTAAAAAAAAAAAACATCTTTGAAGTACTTTAAGCTATTCAATAAAGAAATTATCATCATAATCGGTTAACAAATGCCGAAGATATTGGGCAACATATATACAAAAATCTGTTGCTGCGGTATGGAGTTTATGCAATGTTTGATGATTTTCTTATACAGTGTGTGGCCTGGATCCGAGGATAATATTGAAAACGGAGACTCTAAGGGTCATTAGTAATTGAATTATTTTAGTCCAAACTAAATAAAATTAAAAGTTTACTTTTTGATTTTTTCTAACAAACTTAATCGTAAATTCAATGTAATGTAAACAATTAAATAGTTCTGCCCAACTCGATCAATTGAGTTATCTGCATCGTACTTAATCGGGGCTAGTCACTAGGAACGTCTCTTTGACACAACATTGACAACGTTAGCGATAATATCGTTTTGCAATAGTACACTGACTATGAATCGTAACTTTGAATTCTTATTGCGTGTAATGCATGGGTTTTGGTTGGCTGAAATCTTTTCAGAAAAAATACTAATACTCTAGAGAGTCTAGGTTTTGAATATTATCCCCAGTTCTAGGTCACACACTGTAGATCCAATCATCAGAACTTGATCAAGTTTATATGGGACCATTCCGAAAGTATTCCCATTTCGAACAAAAAAAGAACTATCGCAATCGGTTAACCTGATAACGAACGATCGCTGAACATACATAAAAAAAAGATTCCGACGAATTGACCTCCTCCTTTTTTTAAGGTGGTTAAAATTTTTTCTTGACATTTAAAAAGAAGAAATTCTAAAATAAAACTAATTATCTGAAAAACAAAACGTAAATAAATTCTATTGAACTAAAACCAGCGGTATTTTTGTCTGATACACCCACTCTTTTTCATCCGACAAAGTTAATCATGGTATCCGAATTAAAAAAAACAGACAGGACAAGGGTGTGCAATTGTCACATTCTTTTAACACTCCCTCAGTGTCAGCCATAAAACGCAAATTCGGCAATAAAAAGAACACCCCGAAAACATCCTTCCTGGACAACGATTCAATACAATGGCCGCCATTCACTGCGGATTATTGTATTTTTCCAGCTCTCGAATAATATAAGAAAGGAATTAATGAATCTTACCAAACCGCCGAAGAAAACTGAACTTTAAATAGGCAAGGTTAGGGTTTTAAAAAGTGAAAATTGTAAGATTTGGTTAACAATAAGAGCCTAATTAGCTGTCAAGGCTGGCCCAACGTGCGTTTGTCTGTTGCAGAAGTGAGAATTATTCAAAAGATGTCTCCTGTGGTATTTCTTCTTTTTGTTGGCCAAAGAATGGATTCGGATTGATGTCACATTCTGTTTCTTTTTGTTTCAAACCTCGACGGATGAGTTAATTATTCATGGGTTTGATCGACACTACTTCACCTCTTCTATTTCAGATTTTTTTAAAACATGTTCGATGGTCAAAAAGCCAATTTAAATAAAAATAAATGCTAGTATTTACGTAAAAATATACGTTGCTCATTTCATTTACTAATCTTATTAATATTATAAATGCGAAAGATTTACCATTTGAATGGATGAATGTTTGTTACTCAACTGCCCCAGCACGGCTTAACGGAATGAGATAAATTTGGCAAAGAATTTGATTATAGCTTGAAATCGCATATAGGTCCCTTTTTATCCCGAAAAAATGTATGGTGCCTGAGCGATGAAAGATAACTGTCATTACAGATGGCGTTTTTCACCCTTAGATGTCGCTGTTTAGTTGGAAAAAAAAATTGAATGTGAAAAAAAGTAACATTAGCTGTTGCCTATAACTTTGTTCGCGTGGCCTTAAGTTTAGACTGTCTATGGTTTAGCAAAGACCACGCGAACGACGACGCGGGCAACAGTTAGTTAACTCACGAATAAACTAATATATTATTTTATTCTGGAAACAGGGGGTAGAGTTCCACTTTCGGGGATAAGCGCACGCTAAAAAATTAATCCCATCCCACACGCGGCAATGATTACTCCACAAACTTTACAAATGAGCATAAATCATACAAACTACGGTTGCGCATTCAAAAACAATTACGAGGGCGCGAATTTGGGTGGCTGCCTAATTGGTATGAGATTTGCAAGTGTTTCTAATTGCGAAATTTACAGATCCAAGGCGATCAGTCACAGGCAATCAGGTTAATTAAACCATTTGTCTGCAAAATCTTTGCTAAAGCGAAAATTGGTGCTGCTTGAAAAAAGCGAAACAGGAAAAGCTAATTTTAAATGGTTTTCTTTTGGTTTTAATAACTGAATATCATGGCTTCAAACCTTTATTAAAATATTATGTTGTTTTGATTTTTATCAAAAGATTTTTTAGGTTTCATAACCGCTATGTAAAGCAACTTTGCTAAAAACATCCTTTTATTTGATTTATCCAGTATCAAGATCTTTTGCTCCCGCTACACAAACAACGCACTTCTCAATTCGCTCTATTTTTCGTCGTAAAGGTTCGTTTTCATTAACGCGATCGGCTCACATATTTGTCATAACCTGTCGCTGTTGCCCCAGCCTCCGCTGAGTGTTTCTTTTTCGCACATTTTTAATTTGAGTTGTTTCCCTTTTGGTTCTTGCACCGTGGGGCATAATTTCCCAATCGAGTGTTGGAATGTGTAACATTTGCATACTTGCTTGGAAAATTGGAAAACAGTCTATATTTTTTTGTGCTGGCAGTTACATTTTCTTTTTTCCATAACATTCTGGCATGTTTTTTTATTGGATCCTTTGTAAACTACAAAATTGGCCATTTGTTTTTTTTTAACCTAACCGTGGATTTAGAACATTAATATGATGTCTATGTCAACTTTAAATACAGTGTCAGATCCAAAATGATTTTAAACCAGGTTGTAACTAACTAAATATGCAAGAGAGATATCTTTGCTTGATGCTGGACGGAATTAGCTGAAATTTGGCACACAAATAAATGTATCTTGATCTAGCTTAACATTAGATAATTTTTATTGCGTTTTTTGGGACCTGTTACCTTGGGATAATTATTCATTTCTATTTGGCCTAATTTTAAAATTTACTCAGATAAAGTCGAGGGCAAGTAGAAAGTAAATAAATATAAACTATTATAATGGAGTCCAACTCGCAAAAAGAGTGAGAGAGCGCGTAAGTGGCGAGTGTATTATTATCAAGTATCATCAGAGTTTTGTAGTATTGACTACAATATCATACATGAAGACAGTGTATCAATACATAAAGACCATTCTGCGACCGAGAAGCTGCAATTTTTAGAATGTATGACGAGTTTAATCATAAAAAACTAGCTGTGTCCGCTGCTTTGCTCGCGTGGTTTACGGCTTGCACCCCTATTTTACTCTTGAGGAGTACCCTCACCGTACCAAATTTCATCAAAATCGGTCCCTTGGTTTTGCTGTGCTACCGTAACAAACAGACCAGTCTGTGGCGACGCTTTTCGACTCATCATAGTGCTAAATTTCCTAGTCCACATTATTTAATCGATAAGTTGCGACTGCCAAATAAATTCGGCTATCGATTGAAAAAAAACATTCGGTTTTCACTAGTCGCTCTCTTTGCATAATCAAATATTCGCGTTCAATGGAGATTCATGCCTGCGCGTCTAGACATTGTATACATAGATTATAGTATATGATAGAATATCTAACGTGTCTTTACCAGGCTTAGCATATAATTTAGTCCCTTACTTAACAACGCCTTTGGTTTCATCCCTGTCCGATGAATCCCATTTTATTCAGAACGTCAGTTTTGCATAATTATAACTACTCAAAAAAGGGAATAAGTAAAGTTTTTTTATCGGTATATATGGCAAGAACAGAAAAACAGGAAACTGTTTTGTTACTATACAGTCCAGTAACAAAAAACAGGTCCTAATCAGATTTTTTTACAAAATAAGTTAGGACGCAGTCCGTGATCCTGATTAAATTTACTATAAAACCATCGAAGCGGGTAACTGTATCGAGAGTAAACAGCTGATCACATTAACGATGCATATTCTTCAGCAGGTCTTTAACGAAATTGGTTCTAACCGTGCATAAATATCTATTAGGGGATTTAGGGGCACCACGAGATTAATATTTTTCATTGGGAACATTTATGTTGTGTTTAGGGATGTCTGAGAACAAATGAATGTGTGGATGTTACGGACGAAAACAGAAATTGACGAAGATCAGAATCACCAATATACTACCTATTAAGACAATATTGAAATGTTTTTTTTTAATGTTAAAGAATATTTATCAAAAGTAAGTAAGTTACCTGATGACTAACATGCATTTAAGGTTGCTATAGGTAATAATTTATCTATGCTATAAAGTAGCTATTATATTTTATGGTGCTTTGATATACTTGTAAGCCAGTTTCCGAATCGTCAGTGCGATATAGTTTTTATAGTACCTACCGTAGTCAAAACGGAACTGTGTTAATCACACCGACATAGTGATAGAATAAAATACTTTGAAACTTTTTTTAGGGTAAACACGTACTGTGGGGATGATTTTTCATTTCTATCGATTTTATATTTTTCATGTGTGGTGGGGTGTCATTAGATAGGTACTATTTACATTAGCACTATTTTTCAAGGATCCGTTTGCGTAATAAACTATTTTAAATCAGGAAGCGGCTTAACTAAAAAATGTTTTTTCAGTTGTTTGAGAATTTGTGTAAAGTTGCGTTTTTAATTTAACCATATACTTGTTTTATAAAGTCGGAACAGAACTTTTACGCGTTACAATCCATGTGATGTTAGTAATTTGAAGTCATGACGAACTCCATAGTATGACAGTAACATAGACATCGACAAACAAGGGTTGGGACCGTTAGTTAACAGGAAAATGGAGATTTCGGATATTGTTTACATTAATTTCTTCTTGGCGAAACACCCGAGGGATTTTAAAATATGCTGTTTATAAGAAGACATTGTTTTCAATGTCTGTGAATGGTTGTAACATTATTTAGCTTTTATTTTTGATTTTAGCGTCGATATGGTCTTGAAACTTTCTTTCGTGTCTTTTAAAAGTAAAAAATAGACATAAATAGTTTTTAGAAACAAAACGCTAACTAAACAGTTTTTTTTAGAATATTAAATACCTATAAGACTGTCTTTAGTATCCAACATAATTTTGTAATTAAAAATATGGATCGTACGACAGTGGGCTTAAAGCCAAAAATATAATAATACAAAATCGCCAAGAGTACCGTCGTAACAGTATCAGAAGATTAGGGTTTAAGTAAACTAAATTTAGTAGGTTCATGATTGAGTAGTAATTTTTGTATACAAGTTCTCGTTATGACATGGTATATCAAATAACAAATAATTTGCAACTTGATTTCACTTTAGCCTATTTGAGTTGACTAAGTGCCTGCGTTATCCTTTATCACTTTTATAGCGTGTTCCCTTTAAATTTCATAACGCGTATTTTTGCACTCCCATCCCGCCCCTACACTTACGTTCAAAGTGTAATGCGAGGAAATGATATAGCTACGGAGGTCCAAAGTCAGAGACTAGGTGAAATTCATATTGGACGCGCGGGCCGCATTCAAATAGTCTAATTATAATGCAAAGATGGCGGCGACTGTACTTTTGAGGAGGTACTTTGTTCACGGTTGGATGGTTTCAAAAGGTAATACAAAGTTTGCTGAAGATTATGACTGACCAGGCACATTTGAACGTAGGAGTCAGATGTAAAAGCTGAGGTAGTTTTGCCTGAACTTAAGTAACTACAAGTTACTTAGCTAGCTTAGTACATGACTAATCATCATCATTATCATTTCAGCCATAGGACGTCCACTGCTGAACACAGGCCTACCCCAATGACTTTCATCGGGGTAAGAGGCGACTAATTCTTGTAGCACGAGACGGGCAGCAGCGTCTACGTGCAAAATGTTTTAAAAAACTGCGATCGCCAACCCGCCTGCCAAGCGTGGCGAGTATTGGCAATCCCCCCGATGACTAATCATATTGTGTTATTTTTTTCAATCATACTATTTCATTTAGGGCCTCTTACCTCACTTGCTGATAAGTTCCAGATAACCCATCTGGCACTTTTTGACAGCTGATAGAGTCTCGCCTCACATCCATCGTGGGTTTGAATCCGGGCTACCTCTGGATTTAATGGGATCTATGTACGAATTTAAACTACTTGCTCACCAGTGTTAGGAAATTTCATTTAAATAACGCTGAATGTGTAGCCACGGTCCAAAGTTTGGTTCACCTGTCTCCTAAGAGTACATACACATAGTAGCAATTACTATTTGACATTCTTAACCCAATTAATAATTATGTGGTAAGAGACAGAATTAGTGGGTTTTCATTGTACTGTTAGTGCTTTATAAAGCAAGACGATAAACAACACCCTTATAACACTGCTAAGTAATGACTTAAAATCATTAAGATACAGGCTAGATATCATAATTAATAATAATGGATTCTTTTAACAAATACCCAAACTAAGCAAAGCTTGTACTATGGTGACTAGATAACGGATAAATATACTTCATAACATTTATAAACATCCATGACTAAGGTACAAATGCTTCTGCTCATAACAAAAACATTTGTCTCTTGACTCTAATTGAAATTAAGCTTTTGTAAGGCGTGTGACATAAAACTTAACTGCTCTACTAACTCTAGTTTGCTATATTGCAACTAGTTAATGATTGATAATGATTTATCGCTTCATAAAAAGGTAGGTGAAGAAAAATGTATAGGCTTGAAAAACCATAAAATAAAGTAATGAACTAACCAACCGGCTAATCTGGAAGTCAATGGGGGAGGCCTATGTTTAGCAGTGGATGTCCAATGGCTGAAATGATGATGATGATGGAAGTACTAAAATTGGATCGTGCTATTATGTGCGAGTCCAACAAAAATAACACTAATTTCAAATTCCTTACGTAGATTTAAACTTCAGGAAATAAATTCTATGCAATCTTGAAACTTTGAATTCACCTGAAGCAAAATTAAACTCTCATTTAATTCTAACAGACTGTATCAATAAATCGGAAAGTAACGTCTTTATCGGGAAGGTAAATACGCGTTTTCCCTAACTTAGTAATGCCACAGTACGAAAAAAACAGTTTAATTACACAAGGGATTAAACAATCGACACTTTGATAAACAATAACTGCAAAATTAAAATAAAAATGTTTACAAAAATAATTTTGAACGTAATTATATCATTAAGTACTTATTTGACGGTATGGCAGAACTCATTGAAGTATAGTAATAGGTGGTTGTCGTGTGGGGACACGACAACCACCTATTACTATTACGGCCGGAATACACTTCTCCACCGCCAACAAGAGGCGTGTCGTAAGAACTAATTCCTGTAGCACAAGACGGGCAACAGCGTCTGCGTGCAAAATATTATAAAAAATTACGCTCGCCAACCCGCCTGCCAAGCGTGGCGAGTATTGGTAATCCCCCCCATGAAAGTCATTAGGGGAGGCCTGTGTTTAGCAGTGGACGTCTATGGCTGAAATGATGATGAATAGGTGGTTAATAACGTAGAGAACACTGGACTGACTATTTGGTGTACGAAGTCTAAACACGAAATAATAATGTAGCTATGTAAGTACAAATTTAGTCATTGCCTTTTTAAATATATTGCAACATTGATAGAGCCAATTTATTCGTACGTTTAAACATTTAGTCATTTATTTAGTATAACTCTAGTTTCTAAACGCAACAAATAGATTGTTTAATCTGTCTGTTGCCGCTGTTGTTGTTAACAAGTTGTTTAGCTTATAATTGTTATTCTGTCAAATCCTCCTTGTGATTAGCACATACCGTACATTTGTACATTTGTTTAAAAACGTTTAAAGCGCTTTTTACCTATGTGCACGAACTAATTTTACGGGAGCAACATTAAAATAATAATTTATAGAGTGAATGTTCAGAAAGAAACTGGGCAGAAAACCTTGTGAAAGGTTACAATTGAATTTAGAACCTACTTTTTACTCCTTGGTGAGATTAGCGTGTCATGTATGTAAAGAGTGTACTTTCTTTACTTGCAGGGCTGTGGTAATGGCGAAGTTCCGTTTCATTATATCGTTAGATAGGCTTAGGTCGGCCCGTGAGTTATGGTTATTTGAATTGTGCGAAACAAAATAAATTTAGTGAACGTGCTTTATAACGTTCTGCTCTTTGCATTTTTGAGTGCTTATTTCGAGTGGGATAAAAGTTTGCGTAATTTATGTGACGCCTCTAAGATTTAATGTGAAGTCAAACGGCGATAATGCGGCTCCGACTGAATATTTTGCGGGCCGTGAATGTGTATTAACCTTAATGCGATGTTCGATTGTTTGCGTTTCTTTTGTCTTTGAATCTTGGTATTTTTACTGCGACTTTGTTTTCGAGTCTACGCTTAAAGTTCAGTATTATTGCGTTGTATTTTTTTCTTACTATACATACACTGTTTAATATAAAAGTATACACAGGGTACACAAGTAAAACGTATATCTATTTTGTTATAGGCGTTTATAAGCAAATCATACCTACTTACACAGTGATTTAAGATCGCTTTTGGTGATAAGACTGCCTGATTGTACATATAACTGTGTCTTGTTTATAATAACTTTTATTGTTTTCTTTCTGTGCACTAAAGTGTCTATTTAACTATCTATTATTTTTTCGAAAGTCTAAAGGCCTCGATCATACTTTGTATTTATATATCGTAATTCTTAATGAAGACTTAAACAATACATATTTTTTGTACAAAATAATAAAAATAAGTAAAATACAGACGAAAAAAACTGGTAACGAAGACTTCGACGTAAACAAGCAAACCGTTGTGGTCACAGGGCTACACAAAATAATAATAGATACCTATTCCTTAACATGATCTGAAACTTACCAACCTTTACTATAATAATGTGACATAAATGAAGTTAACAAAATACGCTCATCAAATAACAAGGTCCATTTCGTACCCATATCAGTAGTGTAACATTGCTTTATTGTCCATAAACATATCCTCGCGGCGAGTCACAATTTCCCCTGTGTTACTATTCTCGTAACAAAGTTACCCCCCGGAATCCTGGACCGTTACTCGAGCCATTTGGTGTAACGCGCGGTTTGACTGGATTGACAGTACCGGACTAGGAGAGGCTTCACTGATAGCGGAGAGTCCCCACTCTCATATTCCATATTAAATATTAACTCCATATTAAATCAAGGAGTCCAATTTATTTATTCTACTAAGATCTGTTCAGAGCGTAGCGTGTCATTCCTGTTCTGTGGATCTGTTAATCATTAATACAGTCACCACTAGTTAGTTTATTTGTCAGTGGTACATACAATCTTCTGCTAATAGTTTATTTTATTCCTGTTTTGATTAATACAGATTGGTGAAATTGGGCCTAAAAATGTGCTAGTTTTGGGTAAAGTTTGACGCATGGAGATGTTTTGATTTAAATACTGTCTCAGGAAAAAAGTTAACGAATGGTGCGCGATTAAGTCTTTCTGTAAGTAAACAATGCGTAAGAGAGGCTATCAATATTTAAATAATTCGATTGCTAGTCTCAACATTTAAAAAACTTTTTCTTTGTCGATTAACTTCGGTTTTATTCACCATCTTAAGGTAATGCGTAGGTAATTAAATGATTAAATTTAGTCTAACGATATTAGCCGAGACTTTTATTGTATCTCTAATATGCTTGTAACAAATGTCACTAAATATGGTCGGATACGTCACCCATACACTGTGAGCGAATAAAAATTTAGTCATTTATATTGTTTAGTCGATAAATAGATTAATAAGTTAAGAAAAAATCCTATTCCATAAACACATTCTATTGATGACGCTATGTCCAAGAAAAAATCTTTCAAACGCTCTGGATGAAGCCACGCCTCATTCAAGCCGCTTCACTTCTCTAACTACCGCAGAACTAATGATAGTTTGCATGTAAGCCCGAACTGATTTAATGACGCCTATTTCAAATTCAAACCGAAAACGGCACAATTGTTCATTTCCCATAGAATTTAGGATGAATTTCTCAGGACTATTTGAACTACTGAAATGTTACGAGCCTTCAAACTTATCTGAAAATTATCATTCAAAATAATAAAATAAAAACAGATTTGGTATGGCATACATTTTTTTGTGGAAATACCTATTATTAATAAATCAATAATAAATATTGGACAACATCACATACATTGCATCTAATGATGATAAGTAGCCTAAGCACTTGTGTTACAGAAATCAGAAACAACGAAGGTACCACAACACCCAGACCCGAGACAATATAGAAGAGTAATTTTTCTACATCGACCGACCGGGAATCGAAACCGGGACCTCAGAGATAGCGACACTAAGTCCGGTATGTTCGCCTCTCGGGCTCTATTGTCCTTGTAAAAATTTACAATAGCAAAACTCTTTTTGTGGTCTCTCATTTCTACTCATATCCACCTCATGGAGCACATACTCTATGCAGTAGAAATGTCATTTATTTTGTTCCACAAAAATTCTGCCATTATTTAATCTGTGACTGTACTGTTTTTGTATGGGCGAGAGTTGGCCAGGACTTGTCAGTTATTACTAAATGTAAGTGAAAAATCACTAACTTGTTTCGGAGAAAGATAGTCCGTATCTGCTTTATAGAGTATTTGAGTAGTAGAATCAACGCTAAAAGGAAACTTTATAATGTAAATGCCCTTTTAAAAATAAACAAGTTTTTGTTTATTCCTACTAAATCGAATTATTTTATTTTAAATTATGTATCTAACACCATGGGAGATTAAAGTGAAAGTTGTTGTATTTGGGTTTTTAACCGACTTCACAAAAAGGAGGAGGTTCTCAATTCGGTTGTATGTTTTTTTTATTACTCCACTATTATCGCCTAAAAGGAAGTTAAGTATAATGTGACCTTTAAACTAAATACGAAAAAAACTTGAGCTACATTTCTACTAAATCAAATAGGTATATTCAAACTTTTTTATTTTTTACATTTCTATTAATGCTAGTTTATTTTATTAAAGATAATAATAACTGAGGCCATCTGAGGCAGTAAAAAAAGTGACAATATCATCCGTAATGTAATTACTTATGTTATTTTATATAATACATTCTCGTACATCGAATTATTATTCGATTACAAGTTACAATACCAATTTGTTATAACTAGTCTTCCTAACTTAATGCAATTATGATCAATAATTAAAATCAATGCAAAAATGTAGGCACTGAAAACAAGTTATCACTAAAAATAACTCCAAAATAAATACCAAATAAATTAATTTCGAAACCGTAATCTCAAAATTAACTATCCTATCCCCTACGGTGCCTAATTTATTTACGGATAATAACCTCATAATACGTAGAACAAGACATGTAGGGGTCTGCAGGCAGTCGAGAGCCGGCGGATTAGTTCGGGTAAAATTTGCTAAAGAGCTGCCTATACGGGCCTGTATGTAGCCAGGGATGGTAGACCCTTGTAGATGTTAACATGTTTTGAAAAATGATTATAGAAAAGGCAAATAAGCATGCTTATTACAAGCCACTACAATACAATATCCACAGAGAATGTGGGTACAAGATACAAGAATTTATTTCTTGGTCCTTCATCATAACTTTAGTGTTGTTTTTGTCAGTGAACGAAACAAACGAAAAACTTGAAATAGTTAGTTAGTTCGTACTTATTTCAAATTTTTCGGCTGTTGGTACGACACCACACAAGAGTTATCGTTTATTTCATATTGGTGCTTCCCGTTTTCTTTTATCTTTTATTCTCCTAATTTTATTTTCTTTGCTATTTCATACGAACTATTAGCAGTTCAATTCATTTTACTAGGATCATCTCTACGGTATCTGAAAATAAGAAATTGTTTTATTTTATTATACATTATTATGCATTACTTTTTTATTATCAAGTATATATAAGTAGTATTTTAGTCATGTTACAAGTACACCATAAGGGCCAAGAGTTCAAATTAATATGGCAGGTTCACTGTATAGTCTCGGTCCGCCCCGAACTATCTCGCGTGCACAGTCGACACTATAATCCGCGATAAGGCCCGCACATTTACATTCAATTCTAATTTCGGAACACCCATTCCTACTCGGCTCTGATTGCCTGGTACTTGTCACCGCTGATTAAAGGCTTTGATACGGGACTTGTGTTTGGTTTACTGGATTTGTGGGTTACGGGAACGTTTATCGATTAAAAAATGGGTATTCTAAGTCTTAAACTTTAAGTAGTATGTAGTGTATGCATATTTAATTTACCAAAATTAAAAAGCAACCAAAAATACCAGCCAAGCAGGTATTCATTCATTGTCTTTTACCGTAGTGGTAGCTCAAATGAATTGGTTTTGGTAATGAAGAATTTGGATTAAAGGCCAATTTAAAATGAAATATTGTTAACAATTCGCTGATTGCGCAACTTTAAAAGAAGCGTGTACATAAAATTAAACATTCTAAGGGCAAAGGGCACTTAATTGAGTTTGTTCAGGACAAAACAAAGAGCAGAAACTTTTTAAATTGAGTGTCCGTGAAGTGTTGCCAACATGTTGATCTTTCCAACTGGGACTACCTGACGTCCCAAGTTAATATTTTCTTTGGAGAAGTACGTTTTTACTTGGAAACTGCAGTGTTTTAGTTTTTGTTTGTTGTAAAAAGTCTGGAGCTTGGAAATTGGATGCAGTAAATACAGGGTTACATTACATTGCAAAGGGGTACCAAATCTTTAGGAGTGGCTCAGAATCTGTAACTTAATCGAACTATGCAAAGATTTTTTTTTTACATTTAATTATTCCTATCCGCTGTTAAAAATCGTACGCGTAAATAATTTAACTCATTCATGAAAAAAGTGCACCGTATGTGCACTGCGTAAGGTCCTTGTTGGCTCGCCGTACCTACCTACGCCTCTGATGAATGACCGCGCGGCTTTCGTAGTCTCTCTATTGATTTTATTTTCGGATATTTTAAATATTTTTTTTTTTCGTAACATACGATCATTAAAAATAATAACGATTAGTGGCTTCTTTATATTGTTCCCTAGATCTTATTTTTTAAATTTGGCACCCCTTTGCAATGTAACCCTGTATACATTTATGGCCTTTTTTAACAAGTTTTAGCTATTGTAACAACAGTACAACTAACACTTAGTTGCTTTTAATTTTGTCTGCATCAGTAAGTAAAAACGAAATTTACATTATTACTACAATAAACTGATGTACGATTTGTGCGATGAACGGTTGTAGTTTGATAATTTTTTACATAATTTATCTTGCATATTATTTATCATACTATACCCCACACCAAAAGACAAACACGTCAAAACAAAACATTCAAACTTCACAAATAAAGGCTCAACTTTTTTACTATCACCGTTATTCCTATTACACCTATGATAAAATGTTACTGGTTCCCAAATGTATCGATACAGGGGGAAGTTGATATTTTTTCCTTTTTTATCTAAAAAGTTCGGTTATAGTGGTTGTATGTTCTGAGCAATTTATTGCTTAATGCGTGAGTTAGTCATACCTGTAGGAGGTAGATGTAGAGATATTAAGAGGCCGTGCACCTAATTTCAGTGCAAAATTGAAATACAGTTCTATGCTTGTGTGCGTCAATGATGCAGGATAAAGCGTCAACAACGTTGATCCTTTACAAGATAATATTGATAATTTATTAGGTAGTGGACATCCTACCTAGGTTTGAAAAACGATCGGTTTTGCGCGCTTGTTATTATAGTAAATTTTGACTTAGGTTTACTACTTAATTTTTATGTTTTTTTTCAGAAAATTAGAATTGTATTATTTTAAAAATATACCTAAAGATTATTGCGCAGTGCTCAAATCTTATAATAGTTGTTCATATTGACAGAAAAAACATGATACCTACTTGAATGGAAATTTCTAGAATGTTTTGTTATTTCAGCATTTTTTTACTGCAATATTTTGTAAGAAAGAAAGACCATATCTTCAATTAAATGTTAAAATCGAATTGTCAGGATAACTTGTAGTCTCTTGTAAACCGATGTTCAAACGTAACTCGAACCTCATTTATCTGAAATAAGGGTAGTTCTTTTGGTGATATACCTTTATTTTTGAAATGATTTGAAAAATCCATTTGCGCTTCATGCAAGAATAAGAACTAATCTTTTAAAATCACATGTTATTTTGTTTCAATTATCATTCACGTCTTTACATTCTAAGAACAAAATGTACGGAAATAAGACTAGTCTATTTCTAGGATGGCCTCTTAATTGTAGAGTACATAAATAGCATTATACCGTGTTGTTGTACTTAATTTAAAATTCGAGTCGTCTTAAAGTCATCATCATCATTTCAGCCATAACATCCACTGCTGAACAAAGGCCTATCCTAATTACTTATCATCGGGGGGATTGCCAATACTCGCCACGCTTGGCAGGCGGGTTGACGAGCGCAGTTATTTTATTAGATTTCGCACGAAGACGCTGCTGCCCGTCTCGTGCTATAGGAATTAGTCGCCTCTCGCGACACGCCTCCTGTTGGCGGTGGGGAATTGTATTCTTTACGGCCGTCTCCTCACGGCACATCTTAGAGTAAATACACAGTAAAATAACATTTTAATAAATACATCAAGATCTTATGTACTCAAGACTACTTCATGTTCTCGTATCTTTACTGTAAAAGAGGTAATATATCTCTGTAAACTATCTAACTCTCTAACTTTAACTATCTAATCTTTGTAACTATCACATCATAACACATTTATGATTACGCTAAATATTGTTTTATGGTGAGCCATATTACCGTTTTTTTCTAACTTCTTGTCATCATCAGTAAAGTTTAAAAAATAATAGGTAACTAAAACGAAACCTTACCAAATAAATATTTACAAAGTAAATAAAAAATAATTTAGCTAAAAAAAGATTTACACAAAAATAATAAAACAAATAAACTTTTCTAAGGTTCGTGTCAACAATATATTTTTTTAAATAAAATTTCAAAGTTTTCCAATTTTTAAACTCGAAAAGAATGTCAACAACATGGATTAATTGATTGGCTTTAACTTAGGAACAAGCCTCAAGAAAAGCAAAGTAGCGAAGATTTATTGTACTTTCGCTAGCAATTAATGGTAAAAGTGAAAAATCTGCAAACTCCCCAAAGCATCCACCGTTTACTCTTTCTTCAAATTGGTCAAATTTTTCTAGCAAAACTTTTTGATTCAACCCCTTTCTTTGGCAATCAGGCGATTCTTACAACGCCCCCGCAAGTTACAGAGAAGTTATAAATAGAGATTTCATTTTATTAAACTAAAGATTGTTTAAAAAATAGTTACTTAATTTGAAAGAAAATGACAGTTGAACTAAAGCTAGTATGATAATTATAGAGGTTTTTAAGGTTCCGTAGTCTGGGCTCCGAATGATTTACAGAATTACCCTTGAACGATATTATTGTACATAGAAATCACTGTTCATCGTTCATCGATACAAATATATTTTTTTTACCGACAGCTCGGTTCGCCGAAAGAATGATAAATATTTCTTGATTTCTATGTGTAATTATATCGTTCAAGGGTAATTCTATAAATCATTGACGGCTCCCGTAGTCCTGACAAGGAACCCTTATAGTTCCGACATGTCCGTCTGTCTGTCTGTCCGTCCGAGATTTTGCTAAGAGACCGTTAGTACTAGAAAGCTGTAATTTTGTAGGTGTGTCCAATTACGCCGACAAAGTGGTAGAACAAAATTTTGTATTTTTTTTAACACTGCACGTGGCCCGACACGCTCTTGACCGGTTTTTTTTTGCTGTGAAAGTCTTCACCATACAACGGGCATAGAAAATTATTTTATAATGAAAATACAATATTTGTAAATGTACACTATTTCCATTGCCATAGTGCTATCTGCATTTTATTGATGTTTCGGGAAATCCTCTACTTACTATTAAACCTATGTAATAAAAAAGAATTGCTATGCGGTAGATTACTGTAGTGAGCAACGGTGCAAACAGATTACGAGAGAACAAAAAAAAACAGTTTCGCAGACCCCAAAACCAATGGAAGGACGTCATCTAAAAGGTAGCGTACAAGAATTGAATGTTAACAGTTTTAAATATCACAAATTGGAAGTGGTTGAAGAAGTACATATAGTTTGTCTAAGCAGTCTTAAGATTATAGTTATTTAATCATTATCATCATAATCATCATTAGCTTGAGTACTGTGACTGAATACTCTCAACTCTGCACTGTTCTGTACAATAAAATCAGACAAACACAATAATAATGGGCGCCGCGCAAATACAATTAGGTTAATTAATGAATTAAGACTCGGTGAGTTTCTTTATGTTATTATTAATTTGTCTTAAGGCACCCGAGCCAGACGTCTTACAAACGAGAGAGAAGTAAACATTTGCTAAAACTTACCGGATTACACTTAACTCGATGGAATTGGTAGATTGGTACACCTAACCCTTTGAGATATTCGTGAGTACCTGTTATCGAGTTAAAACCTTTGAATAATATTTGGCAGTGTGGTTGAGAATTGTAAATTCTGCAGGAATTGAAAATTTTAATTGAAGTGGTGATATTACTTTTAAGATCAGTCTTTGGAGGTTAATTAAAAACATGGCAGGCATAGCCAGAATTGTAAACATGTCAAGAAAAATTTGAGTGTGCCATTGGATAACAAAAAGGAAAAATGCCGTATTCCAAAGTAAGTATACTAAAGCTGTCTTTGTCTTCTTACAAGTATTTTCCATTAATTAAGATTATGTTGTCTTTACACAAAACTTGTTTTTTTTATACTGCAAGAATAATGAACCTCTGATTTAGACGTGAAGCGCATATGACATGCGTCTTCAAATTTAAAGACGCTAACAAATGGGTGCAAAGAAAATGGCATTAATCAGGGTCAGGAAGCGGTATGATTTGAATATAAAACGTTCATACTCTTAAAACGCGAAAACATCATTCAAATATGGCTCTTAAGTCAAGGTGTTAAGGGGAAGGTTTATGAGTGTGTTTAGGAAGTTCATGAGGTGTGACGCGGGCATGTGAGCCCGTCATTAGTCATAAGAGGGAAGGAGGGGGTGAATGCTGAACGCTTGGAGACGTGACCAGAAAAGCGATGTCCTTATCGCCTGATAGCGGAGTTAGCGGACATGTGCACGTGGATGCCGTGTGTTTTTTAAGATATTGTCTGTAATACTGATCTCAAAAGTATTTGCATAAGCAGCGCACGATGAAGTGGGAAATAATAACAAAACGTTTTGATACCGCAGTCAAGAAGTTATTTGGAGGGCCTGAGAAGATGCAATACAAATGTAAAAAAGTACCATTAAGCGTTTCTAAACATAATTACGAGGAAACTATACATTTTCGTGAAGATACAATTTCCAATTAATGTTAGTTTGTTTATTTGTCCCGTTTGTGTTATTCAATCTTTTAACTAATTACGATAAAAGTTTGGCCAGTTGTAGTAATTAAGTTCATGACCACGCTAACAAAATCGCGGGCCTTCAAATTAATAGTCTTTTTATTTGTGGCGGTCACATGATTTTATTGGGAGTTTACCTATATCAGCAAGTCATTACGCTATCTCAAGACCTAACCTAACCTACCTCCTGGACATAGGTAAGTTTTATATTCTTATTTTGTAAATCTTGGCTAAAATAACGATAATTTCGTTTTATTTGAGCCTGATATATTTAAAATATTGTAAAAGTGTTTTTTTTTTACCAATTACAAAAACGGTAAAATAACACTTAAAAATAATGACATCATTGCTTCCTTTTTGTCACAGCTCTCTACCGCTTACCACTCCACTAAAAAGTGTCGAATAAATTTCCAATAATTACATTATCGCGAAAATTCCACCGCCTCACCGCTGGTATTTTTCTTCCACCTCAGAAGCCCATAATTCCTAATGACATGCAATAACGGTACCCCAATTTTCGACATAAACCCCCATAACAATATCGACATCAGCGAATTTTTTATCCCGCGAATTTTATTTGGGAGTAAGTAACACTTTGGGTAATCAAAATTTGGGTGGGAGCCTGTTTATCGGCCACTCAATTTGATTTTTACGCAGCACTGATTTCACTTCTTATACGAAATGCGAGATGTGTGGGGAGAGAAAATTGTTAAGGACATACCTCAACCAACCTAAAATTATGAGGTTACTTCAATTTACATTTAAGTGCATACCGCAAAGAAGAATGGGTAGAAAAAAAGGTAACAATTACTGCTAAGTTACCATTAGTAACTAAAACAAAATAGTAATGTTTTGATTTAATTTACGTAGGCACAGCACAGTCACACATAATCAAGAAACTAAATGTTACACACCAGTAAAAAACCATCATTTAAAAAATATATATATCTACGAAAGAATGCATTAGATTTTTATTGATTTATAATTATAAATCAATAAAAGTACCTACGAGTATTCGTAGGTACTCTATTTTGCACACCAAACTTAATAAAGTACAAATAATACATTAACTTTTAAATATAATGTTTTACTAAACTACAGTAGGCTATTTCACATCTATTATCGTTATTGAAGACTTATCTAGTTTCTACCTAGGTATCATATTTCTCAACAATTTGATGTTCTGCTTTATCTTTAACGAAGTAAATCTCGTAACACTCTGAATACTATCTTAATCCTTCTTTTGTTTATTGGAATGGTAAAAATATAAGATATAAGACATATCCACATCGAGAAGTCGTCTCACTGATTCTAGACATCAAAATATATTCTTCAAATCCTCAATTTGACGGTAATCTAAATAACACAGAAATCTGACCACTGGCCGGCGATAGTATATTTATATTCAGTGCACTCCCGAGGGATTTCAATTGTCAAAACCTTCACAATCCAGTTATAGGAGAAGGGTGCGGTTATTTTTATTCGACGTATCAAGGGAGGAAGGATTTCAGTGACGATGAATGATCTTGCCAGCTACAAATTGTAAAAAAGTTTGATGCCATAAATCCACATCTAAAAATATATTCGAAGAAGAAGTAGGTACTGAAACAGCGAAATGACGTGTTGAAAAAAAAAAACAATTTTTGTTGCTTCTATTCGGTCGATATTTTTAAAATATACTTATGTAGAGTTACAGAAACCATTTTATAGGTCAAAAGTCAAGACAAGAGTCATATTTATGGAATGGTGATTCTGCTAGCAAAAAGTATGCTCTTAAACGCACATAAACGTAACAAAACTGAAAAAAGAATTTCATCCTAATATTCTCTGCACATTCATTATGTTTACGTGCAATAAAAAGCGTCTGCGCATGTATCCATTATTCAATACCATTAACTTTCCAAGTTTCAAAATCCTCAAGTACCTATTTATTATATTCTCAACAAACAAGTCAAAAATTATGCCGCATACGTGCCCTCATGCCCCATAAAGGCTCACGAGAGTTACTGAATATCCACAAAAAAGTAACACAACACTAAATTATTAAAAAAACGATATTACGGTTTTGCTTTTTCGAATTCAGCTAATAACACATTCGGATATACGTTACTTAACGTTATTAAATATCCAAATGTGTTATTAGCTAAAAATTTGTCAAACATTAATCTCGCTGCCGAAATAGTCTAACACCTCAGCAATCTAAAATCTACTTGTTAATTTAACTTGGCATTTTTTGCCAAGCAAATAAACTGACCGAGATGGAATGTACAATCTAGACTCAATAATAAATATGCGCAATAAAACACAAATAATTACGGTCTCGAAGTAAGTCCTTGTGTTACGAGGTATCAGACAATTAATTTTGACAGGAGCGTCTTCCAGTATACCTTAGCCAATATAGAAAAGTTCGTATTCTAGTTGACCGAACTGGAAGTCGTACCCGAGGCCATTTGCTGCGTTCAAAGTGAATCATTTTTTCTACGTTACGGATAAATTGAAATTTTATTTTTCTAAGTTACGACAGTTTAGCTACAAGCGCCCAATATAGTCAGAGTCATAAAGCATAAATGACATTCAAATGTGATGTTATTTTGCCGCCAACACACGGTAATTTATTTCCGCGGGATTCATAATTTTCTTTTATTCACTTTATGTTGATTTTCTTTATACTAAGAGCGGAGTAACGATAATATTATTACAACGACCCCATGACTCATGTGCTCGGGTGTGTTATTTCTTGCTGTTATGGGTTAGGGGTGTCTTTAAATTGGTGGTAATTAAATATTGTGTGGTAAAATGTTTGGTTTAGTTTCGTCATAAAGTGATCTTTTGATGAAAGAGCTAATAAAGTTGTGGTCAAGTGGCATTTACAATTTAGAATTATATTTGGACATTACAAATTAATAATGTACAACTTTCTTAGATACTCATCAGTTTACTCCTTTTGTTAAACTAGGTACCAGACAAAATTTTACCAGAGACGTCTCCCAGCACACCTAAAAATAAGCCAGTCAAAAGAAGTTCGTTTTCTGTATTGACCCGAACTAGGAATCAAACCTGGAGCCCTTTGCGTTCAACGCACATTACCGCTCCACTACGCCAATTGGGTCTTCAACCTATTCTTAGGTACTTCAAATATTTTAAATCATAACCCATTAGTGTACTTTTCACAACAATATCGATTTATTTTAACTATTTTAAGAAATGATCAACATTTTTTCAAACTTATCATTTTTTATTTTTGAATCTCTTTCAACTCCTTGCTTATCAAGATTATTTTATTCTCTTTCGATCGTTGGTAAAACGTTATCTGCAGTTTAATAAAACGTTGCCGAGTGTTTACACATGTATCCCCGATGCAAAGTTCAAGTCGTTCAATAAAGCGTCACGCGGGGCGGCTTTCGCGCTTTGGCTGGAAAACTTACGGGTTTATATTTTACCCTAGCGCGCGGAAATCAACAAAATTTAACCTTATTGCTACAAATTATTACGACGATGTTAAGGATGCTACATAGTTAATGTTGTTGCTGTTACATTTGTTTCGTGTATACTTACTCTTTGTTGTGTATTATGCTTAGGCACACCGGGCGGCCGCGCCCTCACCTCAGCTGGCATCCGCAGAATACCAGTGGTCGTGACGTGCTCTCTGCCGTCACGACTTTATACTGAGCGGATACCATTTTGGTACCTGACCGTATTAATGTACTAAATATTTTGTAAGACTCATTGTAATGTCTGTCTTGTACCAAATAAATGATTTTCTATTTCTATTCTTTCTATTTCATAATGATTCTAACTTGCTTACTATGACGTCATAAGGACTTGCTCTCCCGTGTTGGGAAGAAAGAGACAATAGGTTTAGATTCCCTTGCGAAAAATGCGAAAAACGGCTGTTTATGCCAAACAGCCGTTGCGTCACAGCTTTAAGGCATTACAGACTTAAGTATTTGATATTAATTTCAACTTGATACTTACGCTTTCCGTGTAAAAAGGATTTAAAAAATAAGATCTAGGGAACAATATAAAGAAGCGTCTTAATAGTTATTATTTTTAATAATCATATGTTACGAAAACAAACTACTTTAAAATATTTGAAAATAAAGTCAATAGAGATTACGAGAGCCGCGCGGTCATTTAACAGAGGCGTAGGTACGGCAGGCCTACAAGGACCTTAATCCTTCGCAGTGCACATACGGTGCAATTTTTTCATGAAGGAGTAAAAATATCCACACGTACGATTTTTAACAGCGCCTAAGAATAATTAAATGTGAAAAATTTTTTTCGTTCTTTGCATAGTTCGATTTAGTTAGGTACTGCTTCTGAGCCGCTCCTAAAGATTTGGCACCCCTTTGCAATGTAACCCTGCATAGGAGGTGAAACCAAAAGCATCGATGCACTACAATATTTTTTGCCTGAATTTAAATGCCGCCGCTGCACTGATGTTTTTTTTGTTAGATGAAAAATGACAAATATTAACGAGGCGTGTCAAAACGTAACAGAAGCTCGTATATTTCAAATGCTATGAACGTTCGGCAGCGTTAAGCTGAATATTATGAGACGATAGCCGACGCAGGTGCCGCTAAACATCCAACTTGAGAATATCTGGCCGTGTCAGTCACGTCTTGGGTACGAAAGCGAAACTAAAATTCAAATGTGGGGGTGATTTTAGGAATAAAAGCAAATTTATTTTGAATTCTGCTTTTAAATCATTATTTAGATAATAACTACTAAGAATACTCCTTTCTTTTTATAGATTCAGATCTGAGGTCATCAAGCGAGTAAGTCATAATTGCAATTTTTGTTTTTCTTTACTTTGCATTTGCATTACAATACATAAGGGGGAGGTCTACGTATAATAATGCAATAACTACATTAAAGTTCATTATAGTAAATTTTCATACTTAATCAAATATAGGTAATTTGTCGTTTGTCAAATCTAACATGGCAACATCGTCAAAGCTAACTTATTAACTAGGCAACAATGATTACTTCAATCAGGACATTAGTAAGTATAACTAGATAAACAAACAAAAATACTACAAAAACAATGCCGATGTTATCACACTGCATCAATCTTACGTCTGTGTCGATCCTCCCAACAGCCCGTAATGTTCCGTCATCAGTTTTTTCCCGTTGATAGTTTTCCCATAAATGACCACCTCGGGTGGCTATAAACCCCCTATCTCCTCAGTTTTCCAATACACTGCCCTGCGGACGTAGCCAACAATTATCTAAATAGCATCTACATTCTTACCCCTTACGTTTTATTATTACCGGTCAATTTATCCGATGTCCGCAAATCTCAGTCAGCACATCCCGATCCATGTTTGCCTGTTAGATTTGTGATAACATCGGATATTTCGGAAATAGTCGAAATAAAACAAGGGTTTTAGAAGTTGCTAACATGTGCAGCTGAGCCGTGGGTTAGTTATGGTTGTTTTTACAAGCATTTAGGGGGCTATTATATCTACCTTTTGTTGACCCACTAGTCTGAAAGGGCGTTATATTAAGTGAGGTACTTGATTTGTTAGTCCTAATTTTAGGACACAATAGAGCACACACGAATTGTTGACAGTTTCTGTACGAAGGCACTCGAATGTCTTTACCAAATTTAAAAACTATGATATAAACACATATTTTTTTCAGATTTAGCTTTAAGTATTTGGCATAGCTTAGCTTATTTGCTTAGATTAGAATTAAAACTAACATCTAAAATCTAGTTTAAATTGAAAACAGGTATTTTATCTATTTTATTTAAAACTTTATTGCACAATCTTAAAAGTGTACAACAGGTGGACTTAATGCCAGGAGCATTCTCTGCCAGCCAACCTTCGGGTTATGCAGAAAGCAAGTTATGGGTGCGGTGTAAAGGTCCAAAATAAATTGTAATTGGTACTAAAAATAATATTACATAGTAAATTTAATAAAATACACACATATTTGAATTTAAAAAAACATATAATAAAAAAAAATAAGTAAAAAAAAAAAACATACATACATACTATTTATAAAATAAAATGTGACATGCAACTACGTACTGAAATGTTTTCGAAGTTTTTTTTAATGAAAGTTTTGGTTCCGAATGTTTGATATCTAGCGGAAGCAAGTTTCAGAGTCGAGCAGCCCTCACTGTAAACGATCTGGATAAAGATAAACGAATTTAAAATCGGGCGCCCTTATAAACGTTAATTTTCAACTGAAATGTGAGCAAAACAAGCACAAAAAACTCTTGAAAAGGACACTTTATAAATGATGATTAAGAACATCTATTAAATCACACACTATTAAACCGTAAAGTAAGGGATATTATGTATGAACAACAAACTAAAAAAGTGATAGAGGACGCCTAATAGCTATATTAAAAATATTAAAATAACTGACTCGGTGAATTTCGTTCCGCCTCACAATCAATAAATGGATTTATTGTATGAATAAAAATATTACCTTTACACATTTTGGTGATATTTTAATATTCTGGTACTCGGGGCGGAGACAAATCCAACAGATCAAAGATCATAAAAATCTGTCAAGCCGTTCTTGAGTTACAACAAATGATGTTACTTGTCCGACTTTATTTTATATACAGAATGACTGTTAATTCGACATGTTACATGACTTAAATTAATATTTATTTAAGGATAAATGGATAGGTTAATATTTTGAGCGATAAAAAAATCTCCGTAACTTTTAATTTTGTGATAGGGATAGAGATATATACCTATCATAGGTTAAGTTAAGTTAGTTTAAATTAGGGAATAAGTCAAATTAAGAGTCACCCTGTAAATAGATATATTTTTTTAATATCTTTATTGTTAGTTTAAATTATGGAATAAGTCAAATTAAGAGTCTCCCTGTAAATAGATATATTTTTTAATATCGTTATCATTTAGGGTGTTGACAACCGGTAACCCGTAATACTAAATTATCTTTGAAAACAAGCAATTTCATCAAAACACGAAGTTGCTAACAAAATCAAATCTGGAAAACAAATGAACAAACGCTATGAGAAAACAAAAAACAATCGTTTGTTTGTTCACACCAGATGCACACCTTTCCCAAAAGTCCCAGCAGGTGAGAAGTGTAATGATTCGTCCTTTTGCGCTTTCACGGCCTACTGTTTGTATGGTAAGGCTGTGGCCAAACACACCACCAAGAAAATAAGCAAGAAGCAACTTGTGATTGAGTTGGGACCTATATTTAAGTTAGCATCTTAATGTTGTTTCAGTTGTGTAGTTGTCAAAACACAAATTTTTGTATAGATCTGGCACCTAAACACCAAAATAATACAAGCTGGTGCGGAAATGATGGCTACGCAATGCTGCTATTTTAAGTCGAACTTAAAGTAAGATATCTATTATAGTTATCATTACTGATTGCTCCGCCTAATTAACCTGTAAGCATGTTGATAAGCCCTATCTTCCTCATGGGCGGTGGCAGGATTACTTTCAGGCAGGTGCATCTGATATTTATATTTCTACTCTTTAAATGCTGCGATAGGCGACGATAAAAATATTGGGTAAGTACCCTCAGTCACCCATCGCTAGCATCTACACACTAATAGTAAATGTGTAGATGCGATAGACAGAATCTTTGCACCCTGCTGCCGGCGCCCATACCTACTCTGGGTAGGTCTAAATAGAAATTTACATATATCAATTTTGCTTATTCCATTTTGTAAATTTTGGCAGTAACATTTTTCTCCAGTCAAAATCCGTATTGAAATTACCTCTCTGAATATCTTTTTTAGTCTACTGCGTTCATGGTGCGTCAAGCTACAGTGTGACTACATCCTAACGCCCACCAAATATTTTATGCGCCAGTGATTTGCCCGAATTATGACGGTCAACTGACCACCCGTCGGAACAAACGTTCGTAATCAGATGCACAAATATTTCGCCTTAGATAAAGCCCGTAGCTTTATTGTCCTTGCTAAAGAAACAATGGTTACTGATAAATCGAATGATGGAGCTTTTGACAAAGATGATAAATAAATACAAGATCAAACTACCAAAATTCAATTAACAGGAACAACTTAGAAATTTGTTTAAATTGTTTAACACGAGAATTTACATTTCTTGGGTTCGGTGTAAATTGGGTTTGCTATTTAACTATTTTTATCATAATCAGCTTACGTCTGTCAACTGCTGGACATAGGCCGCCCCCAAATGTGTGCTACTGAGTCCAATCCCCGGATATTTTTTTCCATCCGCTGCCAGCAGCTTTGCGTATATAATGTTATCATCTCTACTTCTCCATCTTTCGCCCTATACGCTAACTATTGTCATGTTTGTAATTATTAACTATAAGGATTCTGTTAAAAAAAAAAATTACAACTCTTTTGTAACAAGTCAATCTCGGGATATGATACATGATCATGTTGTCTACAACATCATCATGTACCATCTCTAGATTGCCTCACTTCACGAATATCTCTGGAAAACTACAGGCTATTTAACGTATTCTATTCGTAATAGCCGAGATCGATGTAAACCTGATAAAAGCCACAAATCTTTGCGCCACAATGGTCAGTGTCTTGGCTTGGCACAATAGGTGGTGGTTTAAATAAGTCCCCGTTGACAAACCGCCTTCCCGCCTGTAGTTAATGTGCCGGACATTTGGAACTCCAACGCTTGTGCGGAAACTGACACATAGAGCTAAGTATAAGATAGAAACTGGTCGGTGATGTCAGTGTTCTCTTCTAAGTGCTTTATCCCGTACCTGGTCGGGGTACGTTTGACCATGATTCTAGATGTGGTAAGGCTAGATATGTCGTGGCCAGATCGTAAAATTGATCATTTCATGATGTGACCGATCATTTCATAAATTGGTGGTATTTCATGATATAGAACAGAACACGCTGCCTACATCATGATGTGGTCTGACCAGATCAATGAATACTCAGCGTTTGAAGATATAAATAGCTTAATGCACGAATACTTCATGAAATGGTCAAACATTAGTGATCATATCGTAAAATCGATACATTACCCACCGGTAGAGGTGCTAATGTTGCTTTGTTTTTGTGATGAGTAATGGCGGCGGACAAATATTTTATTCTAAAAGTGAATAATAATCTTTCATAAAAAGCTAGGCGATTTTTATGAAAGTCACTCAAAAAACGAGCGCAACGTCAAAAAATCAAAGAGATCGGAACATAATTTGAGAGGTTAGTTAGGTTATTTAGCTATTCAAGTGTTTTTATTTATTAGTTATGTTTAAAAATAATAACTATTTAAAATGTTAAATTTATCTATCGACAAAGATTACAATTATTAAACAAATTCACGTAACTTGTAAACATATTTTTATTTTAATGATATGGCCAAACGTGGATGTCATTTCATTGAATGTTGACGTTTAAACGATGTGGTCAGTTTTAGTTGGCCATATCATGAATAATACCACCATTTTATGAAATGATCGGTCACATCATGAATTGGTAAATTTTACGATTTGGCTACGACAAATATACCATTTGCAGCTATTGCCATTAGACCTTCGTTACCCTTAGAAGGGGAACGACACCATTTTTGAAACATATGAATGTGCTCGATTCTACACAAAGTGTTTTCCACTATTACAAGAGTAATACAGTAATAGATTACAAAAAATCTAAAGGTATATGCTGGCATTCAAACCCACCTACTTACGAAGGTGTAGCGAGACTAAGTGCTCGCTTTCCTACTTTTTACAACCTACTTTATAGAACTGAAGCTTATAAAAACGAAAGTATTTCAACAAATCTCTAAACATTTTCTTTCATTGTCACTAAAAGAAAGTCGTTGTAATCGAGCAGTTTAACATCAAGAAGTTTATTTAATTATTAAAAGAGCATTTTCTATTTAAAGAAACTGAGTTTTTGTTTATCGTTTGTCCACTCTAGCTTTTCCAAGTCTACGCTTCAATATTCCTTAGCCACTGTCGATTGCTGACGACCGTCCTTACATTGTCTCCAAAGGTCCAAACTCCCCATAGGGACTGTTGGTGCTATTAGGTAAACGAGATCGCATCTAGTCACGCTTGAATTGCTATCAAATATGCAATGTTACTTTAGAATTATTTCTTGTGGGATTTATAAAACGAAATTAAAAGTAATAAGCAGTAGTTTCAGTTCAAGCAGGTGTCGTAAAGTATGGAATTGGATTCTCAGCTGTAAAGTAAGCAGTAGCTCTGGATTCAATATAGTTAAATTTCAAAACAATGATAGGTATTATTCTTTTCTCTGCAGTACTGGACCCGCATACGTCAGAGCATTTTTAGAAATGTTCAACTATTATGAAATTTACTACAATAATAGGTATCTGTTACCTTGATATCGACTGGTTGCATTTGCTTTACGTAATACCTCTAAATACTCCCTGTAGGGAACTGGGCAAGACAAAAGAATCGCTCACCCCACATTGGTCATTCAGTAATGTCCGAGCCACTATTTGTCTTCTGGATTAACTTGCTTATCGCTGCTGTACGGTTTTGGGAAAAGTACTATTACTTGTGGATGTGAAATATTGCTTGCAAAAGCTTAAGGCTGAAAGTTTACGGAGTCTATTTTATACTACAGATAAAAGTTTCATGTTGGGTTTTAATATCTAGTTTAATATTTTTAAGCGATTCTTTACTGCCGCCTATCTTAAATACACTATCTATTTATCTTCCAAAGATTCTCTTCTTTTTATTTCATACGATAATAATCATTATCAACGTGATAATACCATACGATTACTCGTATGTGCGCGTAGCGTAGTCATAATTTAAAAAAAATAACTTTGCCTAGTACCGTAACGATTGTACCGACTAAGTGGCGCGATTCTGACTAACTTGCACATAACAAACTTATAATATGTTGGTTGAATAATGTTTGCTCGCAAATATAGATATCCTCAACAATGAATACATGGACGTAGACAATATCGAAGGCAAACAATTAGAGGTAAGGAGGGTGCCGATTAAGTTACATACATGCGGGTTAGAGGGCAACCTGACTCAGGAATATTAAGATTCATTCGGGCCCTTACACGGCAAACATCGGGCCGGTGTCTTACGATGTTTGGCTAAGGTATGTTAATTTGGTATTCACCCCAGCCGTTCGATATTAATATTATGGGACAATCTTGTGTTTCGCTGGCTGAAGTGGTACTTTTGTTACTGGCAACATTTAGGTATATTATAGCAACATAGAGCTAAAGGTTATAACCACTACCTGCTTTCTAAACTGAACCAATAGTTACAATTACAAATACAAGTTAGGGTATGACCACGATTGACTAAATGTGATTATAGGTTTTTGAAATACTAAGCGGGCACCTTTTCGACACATCAGATTCCATTAAAGTTTAATATAGTTATGAATTTTTCTCTTGTGTGTCGAAAAAACATTTCTATTTCTAACTAGAAGAATGGTTGTCTTTTCCGGGTAGGAAAAAAAGTAGCAAGTTACCGTAAAAAACAGAAACACATACCAAACATTACTAGTTTATTAGAACCACTTCCGCTTGATTTCGCCATCAAAATACATAAATGACGTCTCTGAATCTACATAATTAACTAGACATAACTATCTCACAAGTGTGAAGACGATCTAAGCTTTCTTTACGGTGCAGATTCTAATTTGCGGTAACAAACAAGGGGAGGTCTGCACTAATGTCTTCGGCCCGCCCCCGGGCAGTCCGCGCGCTTGACCGCCGCCCTGGGGCTCACTATTAAAGTGCTAAGAGGGGCATTATTGACCCCCTTGGGCCCTGTCAACCGAATAACTTAATGTCTTAATTGACCGCCGTTTTTGCGGGCGGCAATTAAGGAGTTCATTCAAAGATGACGCAGTTTTGAAAGCGAAATAAGATTTTTAAAGTGTTTAAAAACTATAACTTGTTGTTGTGTGACAAACAAATCTGTTGGTGGTGTTTCTTTCTGTTGAACTATAATTACGAGAAAAAAATATTTTTTCAGTTATAAATTAGAATGTACCTCCATTTTGCTTCTATTCTCGCCTTAAAGTCTCTGTTAATTGAACACACATCTTAGTTTTTACGGTTCATTGCTGGTAATTCTCAGCATTCCCCTTTTCTCCGCGTGCTCAACTGTCGTGACGAATCGCACTCGTAAACTCCACACTTACATGTGACTTGAGAACTCTTGCGCAATTAAACGTAATGATTATTGCCGAGCGTGTTTATAAGAAGGGAGGTGTTCTTTATTTGGTCTCTTAATAGGAGCAAAGAATTATGTGTTTCATTTGCTTGTTCTTGGTTTTTGTCTTGGATTTGTCATATATCATCCCAAAAGTTCTGTTGCATAGTTTTAATTTTAAATTTCCATTATGGTAAGTACTTTGTTTGGAAAATTCGAAGAATTGTAATGATTGCCACCTAAAAGACTTGTAGAGACACATTGTGCGTTGTTATTTTAATTATTTTGATTTGTTGTTGTTAACGAAGACAAAAATATGGAAATAATTTATTAACAAAGAAACGATATTTCTAGAGGAAATCCCTAAACACAATAATATACTATAGCTATTTATTGAACTTACCTTTTTTTACTATAATCGTAAAATCAATAAGTATATTTAGTTTAGTAATTTTTGTAGTTAGTGTTAAACTTACCCTAGTTTGAAACTATAAAGTATGGATATTCCATACTCTACTCGAGAAAATACATGCTCAGTCGTTCAAGCGTATATTTTCTGGGGTAGTGTCCCAAAACACACTCTTTTTGTGTTGAAACTTGAAACCCACTATTGAAAAAGTTTTTAATTCATGTTCCATTAAAGACTTTTTCAGTCGTGGGAAAATGAGCAGATCGTTATCTAATTCAAAGCGATGGCCGAGGCCAATTTTGAAAAACGACCCATTAAAACCGGCCCTATTTCTCGCTGACAGAAAACAAACAGTGCTCGTACTGTTTTCCTTTAATTAGCATATCACTGTTGTCTTGCGCTTCGTTCTTCATTTCCATATGGAAAAACCGGGGAAGTGCGACTCGAACGGCCTTTTAGAGTTCCGTCTGTAAATAAATGTATGCTCTGTGAGGTCCGAAAGGAACTGAATTGAAGTGTTAGTATACGAGAAAAATAACTATTTGAGGGATACTATCTTTTACTTAACAGCACTTAATTTAAGTATAAACGTAAGTTATAGATCTTAGTTTGCTTTTTTGTTTAATTTTTATAGATACAGCCAGTCTTTAGGACCGTATCTCATACATAGATAAATATTTTATACAAACTAAGCAGTTCTAGGATTGACGCTTAATGAATAGTAACTGACATATTTTTGGCACAGGTTCTATTCAAGACTCCATAAGCTTTAAAAGGTTACTTAGTTCTACGCTGCGCTTGGCCTCCGTTCCAGAACTCTCTAGTGCTTTTAATCCGTTGGGAAATGTCAGCTACATTTGTTCGTTTACGAATCTTCTCATTTCAGATTCGATCTCACAAAGGAACACCGAGCATAGCCCTTCCAACCTGTAGCACGCTGTGCAACCTTGAGCTTTCTTATGAGGCCCACAATGAGAAGCCACGTTTCCTTTCCATACGTCATCACTGGTTGTAGACTTTCGTCATCGTCGTCGTTAGGCACTGAGGAGTCCATAATAAGGTTAAAAAAAATTCAGAGGTGCGTGCTTATATTCAACCTCACGACCAACGGTTGTGTGGCGAGACCACTGGGCCAACAACCACTGGATATAAGATCTACATACTTCTAAAAGAAGACATAGATCGTTAAGCACTAAGTTTCAACTTTCCGATTCGCAGCGAACCCTACAAGCGATGTGAATCTCACCCCAGTGTGTTCCACTCGCAATATGTCGGCGTGGAACGTCGCAAGAAGCCCTAAAATTATACAGGATGGCATTAATTTGCCATATTAATTTCGCCGTAAAACTCTGCTCGCGACATGTACCTATGGGGAGTTGGAAGTTGGGTGTCCCAAGCGGCCGGTTGTTCACACAATCGCGTTACAACCGTTATGGGCCTAGAGCTATTGAAGGGAAATACCTTGAATGTGTTGTGTTATAGGCATGGCTAATAAAGGAGTAAAACCCTCCGTTGAAACAATGTTTCGTTATTGTGTGGAAAATATTACTTGGCAAGCGTGAGTTATGTTTGAACATCTTTTGTGGAGATTTTTGGAATGTTTAATCTGTTATGATTTGAAAAATATGAGTGTAATTAAAAGTGCGGTTTTTTATTATTGATTAGCATTTCCATACAAATCCACTCCTGTTAATTTCTTTTAGTTACAGAAATGTTCTGTCTTTGGAACTTAAGAACGATGATTCCAGGGTTTCTTGGATAAATCAAAGTTCACACCACTTACGAACGTTTTAGAGATTACCCCCTCCAAACATACCTGCTAACATAGGTACTTTCAGATAAGATAAGATAATGTTTTTTGATAAAACTGTGTTACATTGTTGTTACATGAAATAATAGATACAAACACACATTTCACTGACAGTAATGTTAGTGAAGATTTCTTAAAAATAATTAACATCACACATTTTTTTTTTTTGCATAATCAGTCACGTAAGCACGCGTAACAGAAGAATAAAGTACCTAAAGTAAAAACCAGTTCTCTAAAAACTAGTTTTTATTTCACTTTGTAAAAAAGTAATTTTACAATTTGAAAATCATAATATTGATGGAAATTACCGACGACAAACTTTTACTTTATCCGGTAAACTTTAATCCTAAATTGTTGGCGAAACTTTGGTAATTGATGAAGTGGCGCTTACCGCTGTAAATGGTTATCCACTTCTTACAACCTAGTGATCCATCAGACTCGATGGCCAAAGACGGGATCATTTTTAACGCCATTGTTAAGGTGTCGGGCGATACCGCAATCCAACCCCTGAGGGAGGATTGGTGGTTAATCGAACTGGAATTTTGTAGTGGTCAAGTAGTACCTGATACCCATATCAGTGGAATAGATGGTAAGACATTCGATTTTTTACTTGCTTTTGTATTATTACAAACAACGTGGTCGCCGTACGTTACGTTGTCAACTTAGTCACCAGGTATCATCATCATCATCATCATCAGCCTTTGAAAGTTCACTGATGCTGGACATAGGCTTCCCCCAATAGAAAGCTACAGCAAAAGGCTCAGCAGTTTGCACCCAATGACCACCTATTAGTATCTGATAAAATTTGTATGCAATGTATTGTTTCTAAGCCACGCGCAAAAGTGACGTTTTCCCATGCAAGACACTCGAAGGTAAATAGTTGCAGATCACCTCCCAATATGGTCCGCCATAATTCATTCCGTCTATCTCGGGCTATCTAAGCCCGTGATAAGCGTTTTCTCATGACTTGCATATTTGAAACGAAGACTACAGGGCTGTAGTCAGGTCGAATTTTTTACGTTGTTATTGTTTAAACAACGCGGTATGATATATTTTTATTTATTCTGATAACACCCTTGATTTTGTTGGTGTATAGATTACGCTACCAAATAAAATAATCGTTTTCCTTTGCTTCTTTAGTTTGTGAAAGGATAGATACCTTTTATTATTAAATATTTAATTTTATTATAAACTATTTAAGGTATGTTAACGTGTATGTCTAAACAAATTTTAAAATAAAAGCTCTTTTCAATATAAATAGTTAAGTTTCAAAATTTCATAGAAGTTTTTTGTCATTTGAATAAACCAAGCCTGATTTTTTTATCACCAAGTTGTTATTAGTGCACGTATGATTTATGAATAGGGAACTTGAGAACAAAATGACCCCACAATTAGACCTACGTCCGTCCCATTTACTTTTCGTATAAGGGAGCGCGACCACGCGTGAGGCTCGCGATCGACATGTTTATCGCTTTAATATAAAATAAAGGGAACTCTGTATCGATAGATGAAAAACGCCGACATGTGATACAGGACGGGAAATTGTATTTTCTTTTGTCGGGAAACGCTTATGCTGTGGGAGCTTGAATTTGCATGACTTTGTCTTAGGGGAGACTCAGATTTTTTAAATATGTGTTTACTTTTGAAATGCAGAGTTATTTCTTAAACTGATAATGGTTTAATTTATATAACTTAACAGTAACATCTACTATTATTCAAATCTTTTGAAATAATTATAGTTATTTGTTGTCACCAATTTTTTAATACTGAAAAAGCTTTAGATTTCATTAATTTAATAGTTAAAACAATATTACTTAATTAACTTGGGAATTTATTTTTTGTAGTATTCAATCTACCTAATTAAATAGTTTTCATGTATGAGTTTCAGCATTACCATACGTAAACATTATAGTTATTTATTCACATATCACACTCGAAGAATTTAAGTCACGGCAGTAGGGCGCGTGGTGAATAATTTTATTTGTTTACAATTTTAATAACTCCCCACCGTATACAACCCTCAGGGGTGTGCATAAATTTTTCACGTTTCGGATACAATAAGGAATATTGTCACTTTAGAATTTGCAGCGAAAGTGCGGAGCGATATTTATAGATTATCCCGGATTTGCCTCTTGAAATATACGGACGTTAGGACATAAACATATTTTTAGATGGCACAAGAATGGGCTATTTTAATCGGAGTGCTGTTTTGTTCAATAGTTTAGTAAAAGAAGTAATGTTTTACTTGTAAATCTAAAAGGCTGTTTCTGTATATGTACCTATAAACTGTGTTAATACTTTCTTAAATGTTTATTTCTGAATTTTCTTTTGTTTTAGTACTGTATTCGGTTCCATTATTTACACCGCGTTCGATTCTAACGTGAAACGGTTAAAAAAATATGACCCCGCTTCTATTTTCAAAATGTTCATTGTGACGCACAGTCAACGCGCAAGATTTGAATTCCAAATTCAAAGTTGCGGTGTTCGATTCACCTTTGTGTTTTTCTTCTTATTGTTTATCTTCTTTCTTTTATTTTGTTATTGGCAGGGTGAAATGTTTGTTTATGCATATGGGACCACATTTTTGTTTGGAGTTCAGATTCAACGTAACGCTTGCTGAAGTATTGCTTGGAAATTTTAATATTTTTCCAAAGTTTTATGTAGGTAACATTTTTTAGGTCGATTTAAGTTCTGTGTATGAAAGCTTGATTTATTATCTATATCTTGAGATACATATTTTCTTGTATTGTTTACCAATTAGCAGTTTTGTGCAAAATTGGTTTTTATGTAAATGAATTTGAATGTTTTTTTACAGTGTAAATGAACATTTTCAATATTTTATCGCATCCCATAAAGTCGTTTAACATCCGTCAAACAAATAAACAAACTCAAGTCCTGGAGATCCCTAGGGAACTCAAGTACTTTCCCTTATGCTAAGTGCGTAAGTACCAGGCGTGCAGAAACTGCGAGCGGTCACCCTTGTTGTCTTAGTAAGCGCAAGTCACAGGAAACTTATCCCAAAAGAGCTAGAGGCTGCAAGAGCGTGATTGCATATCTGTCAAACTGTGAGCTTTTGTTTTTGTTGTTCAGTGGCAGCAGTTTTAGGAGTGTTTACCAAAATTAAGGTGCAGCAAGTAGGACTTAGTGAGGCTTAGAACAATAATTTTCGTGTTTTAGGATAGCACATTAATTAATCTATTAATCAGTATCAATTTATTTTTTGTTATTCTTCTGTCTTTTGTCGATGACTTTCGATGCATTTACTGTCTTTCTATATACTTCCCAAGCAGGAGTCATCCTTTTTTATCCTCACAAAGGAGGTAAGTCCCTACATATAGCTATTATACAGCGAAGCTCACGCGGTCCTTCCGCGTGACTCCGCACATCCACAGCAGTATATTCATCTCCGTGACACGCAGATACTGCTTGTGTCGTTCAAGTAGCGGCCACGCTACTCTGCCATATAAAAGGACATGCCTAATAATGGACTTATAGATCTGTCCTTTCAGCTTAACCGGCATTCTGGGGTCACAAATGACACCAGTCACCTCTCGCCATTTGGCCCACGCAGCAGCAATGCGTGCCTTGACGTCGCAATCGATGTCTCCCGATGCGTGAAGTACTCCATCCAAGGTATTTAAACTGGTCCGAACTGATCTGAAGGAGCACCATTGACTCAAAAGAAGATATTACTTAAAGTAGCGTAGTTAAAAGAGAACAGAATATAAGGAGAGTATAAGCGCACTTTTCCTGTGATGCGGATTTCCGTTCGCGTGCAGATTTGATCCGCATACGGTCTGTCCGCATTTTATACACGTTTTTCCATCACGCGGGCCGCACGCACGCGGAACGTGGATTGGCTGCAGACACACAATCAGCGTGCAGGCTGCCCGCATTTTATTATTTCATACAAGTTTTTCCTATCCTGCGTTCGGCCCGCAGCGTGATTTAACACGCACGCGGACCAGATCCGCCCGCAGGCTGAAATCCGCCTCACAGGAAAACGGCGCTAATGCGGTGTCTACTGGACTAACTTATCTGTAGCGCAGGTCAAGTAAACATCATAATGGATTCCGCTCCGTAAATTATCATCTTGCGGATATTGAATATATTAAGGCAATATCACAGATGCAAAGCGGTGTATTTGTGTAATTGCTGATCTTAGAAGCCGGGATTCTGTTATGGTTGGGGATGTGACCGCCGCTTAATTCATAGGCAGGAATAACAACTATTATTGAGAGTATTAATTAATTTGGTAGGTATGTTATGACTGTTATTACTTCATGTTTGTTTATTTAATTTTCTGGGGTTTTTTGTAGTACAATACTATGTCACCTAATTTAATATCAGTTTGACAATTTGGAGTTTGCAAGACCAAAAAATAAAATTAAAGCTATTACATTTTATTTAAAAAAATGTAATTGTAGTACCGATATCTCATTTAAAAACTTTTTTTTGCTTATTAAAGTCTAAAGTATGCAAATTTTGATCAGAACGAATTTTTATAAGGAAAATTATAACGGAGGAGTAGATACAGTTAAAAGGCTTCGGACTGTGTCTTCTGTCTTTTATTTCAAGTCCCGCAGAATAAAATGAAGACGTAAGTGACATAACATAGGAAGAGTAAAAGATTTGGTCGAAATAATCTTACTGAAAAACCAATATAATAAAATGTACCCCAAATTCAATGTCAAGTAATGCAGATATTTAAATGTAAAAGTAATAACTATTCCCTATAATTGCAGCGTCTCCACCTCCACAGAATAATTAAGCACAAAAGGAAGGTAATTAGCTTCGAAATCAAAGCCACGGCCCCGAAGACGTCCATGCTTTAATCACACAATACGAAAAGACAGAAACCTCGCTCTGGCTTCTACAGGATACTTTAAGGTAAATAAACTGTAATCGAACGACTAATAAAACGACTTCAAAAACATTGAAAATGGACTTCAACTCAAATAAAGGTTAACCTAACGTTATTTTTGATTATTTCAGGTGAAGTAAATTGCAAAATATTTTACTTTAAAAAGAAAAATCTAGTTGATCTTACTCGACTCTTTAATTATTCCTTGAGGTCGGTTGGTTTTTTTTGTATAATGTTTTTTTTAAATAGGATCAAGATCTAGTTTTCGGACAAACGCAGGAGCTTTTTTGATAGTAAATTCGAATTTTGATATTAGAGTTATTAAGTTTGCACCGAAAAACCGCTGGAGTGGCTAGCTATAGCCTTGCCACCTGACGACCTGAGGGTTTACAATTCTATTGGCCAAATATCAATAACCAGCCACAGATACCGTAGCATGGCTATAGATCGTACATCGGTGTTGTAACATCAGTCAGTAAGCGGCTAATAACCGTTGTATTTACTTATTTTATCATTTTTTATTACAAGTATTGTTAACAACATTTGTTTTTTATATTACAGGTACTAAGCATCATCATAGAGTGCCATCTTCTAATGAAATTTGGGAGACAGTATGCGAAATCATGGACAATCACTGGCTAGATCTTTAGTGCCGTGTTGTCTTTAGTTTAGTGACGTCAAACCATTTGGGTCTTTGAAGTACAAAGCGGGCTTACTGTGTCGTCGTATTTTGTGCTGAAGACCACGCAATAATGGAGGAGATGAACCAGACTGGGCCTCGTCTTGAATATTAATAGGCCAAGGAAATGGATTAAAAATTCCATGTCTCCGCCGCCCATCGCGATCTCTTGTTGTCAAACAACTTTTTTCAAACGTTCCCACCTCATTTGCATTATTTTTTCAACGGTCCCCAGCGAATTTAATGAATCTTAAGGAAAGGCCTTTGGTAACTTCGTTTTTTGCGTGCCAATAAAATCAAACCTCGAAAGTATTGTAACAATGTTTTATGATCAGCTCAGTCTGAGTGGAATTCACTAACACAAACTGCTTTGGAATTCACTAACTTTTTAATATTAAAAATTGGTAAAACAAAAAGCTACCTAAATTAACTTACAAAATCTAAAGAGAGGCACCTATTTCAATTTTGAATTTGTTTTATCAATTACACAACTACGTAAATAAACATATAAACTACGATTGTAATAAACAATTTCATTGTGATGTATCACATGTTTCATTAGTAGATGATGAAAGTAAGCAAAAAACTGACTATTAATACTGGCATGTAAAAAAACTGTGGACTGTTACTTTTTTCATTAAAAGGCCCTATTTTCTCCTAAGTGGAGGTGCGAATTTTTGGAGAATCTCCTTAAAAGGTATTACCGAGCGTAACAAAATTTAACGGATATTAAAAAGTTTAAGTCGCCACGGCGGAGTTAATATTGACGGGCGTAGCAGATGGGAAGAAAGGGTTCAACAAAAGAATCCAAACGGTGACAAAAAGGCGTAAAGAGGGGGGCAAAGTTACTTATGCGGCGTGGAAAAGAGGCCAAGAATTAGCAAAAATAAAAGGTGACGCCCGCTGTTTACGGGTTGGCGAGGGGACCCTTAATTAAAGGCTTTCTTGGACTTTTCGCGATGCAATTTGGGTAAAAGACAAGAATTATTTTTATTGAAGTCATCACTAATTTTGGAAGAATGGCAGGGCGGCGACGGACCTTTTGTTTTGGTTAAATGCGGGCCAAATTGCGCGGTTTTTGGCGATTTTGATAATTGCTCTCGACGCGATTACCGATGACTCTGAATGGCTGGTGATTTTTCTTTCTACTTTATTCCGATTTATTCTGCCAGTAAACGCTTAAATTTCTGAATTTTATTACATATATTTTATGTATAGATTTTAAAAAAAACTCTTTACAGCCGTTATGCTGATTAAAACAAATTATTAAGTTCGTATTGATTTTAAGGTTAAGTTTATGACATGTGCGGCGCGACACGTCCATCTGTGTGACAAACATCAACATCTTCTTCTTCATCTATACGGACCTCAGGGTCCGCTTTCCTTGATTTACTCCTCCACTTCGCGCGGTCTTGAGCGTCTCTAGTTGTGAGATCATTGGCATGCATGTCAGCCCTCACGACGTCAAGCCAGCATTTCTTGGGTCTACCCCTTTTGCCAAACAAACAAACATCAACATAAATACTTTAAATCTATTAATTAACATACATATTTATCTTCTATTATAAATGGCAAAAGACTGGGTATTCCTCGCACGACTATGAGGTGTCCAGCTTAGAGCTTGAAAAAGCGCTGCATAGATAGATACATAGATTTCATTCAAAACCGCGAATAGTTAAATAAGCAAATAGTTTTATTACGGTTTTAAGTATATTGTACGGCATTTTTGTAAGTACATATCACTTTTCTGAAAAAAAAAACCTTAATCATCTTTTGAACGACACTGTAATTTTTTTACATTTTGTGTGATTATGAGTTTGAAAAACTTGACGTAACATCAGAAAAAGATCAAAAAGCTTCGTATTTTATAATTGGGTGAAATCAGGCATGACGTCTAGTTTTGAAGAGTTTATTATTTCAGAATTTTAAAGAAACTATTAATATATATTTTTATTCGCAACAAAGATTATTTAACTTCGTTTGCTTAACATCAAATCAACATATTTTTATCTCTAATAGATTATAGGATAACAGGTTAACATCAAAATTAGGGATTAGGTACAAATCAAAGAAAAAAATGCAAAAGGGACCAACAATCATGGAGAAATGGACATAAAGCACAAATAAATGCCTATATAGATATTGGACATCATCATATACATTGCTGACATAAAGGTAAGTAGCGAAAGCACTTGTGTTATAGTAATCATAAATGACGACGTTACCACAACACCAAGACCCGAGATAATATAGAAAAGTTCATTTTCTACATTGGCCCGACCGGGCGTCGAACTGAGGACCTTAGAGATGGCGACACCAAGCCCCGCGTGCTTGCCTCTCTGATACGGAAGTCGTCACTATTAAAATTAAGACAGATTTAAATTAAAAATAATAAGGTAAAAATCGTTTAAATCGTTTTCTAAATAACTACTTATTTTACTTACTCGTAGATGTTGTTATGTAAATTGTTTACCTTTAAAACTCAAATATCTGATTTTTCAAAGCATTTTTAATACACTTTTCCGTGCCAGCTGCGCCATGTTTTCATTTCGCTTTGAAAAAAAGATTTCCTAATTAAGTTTAGGGAATGCTTAAACAAAATTTAAGTAGTATTAATTATCTTCGTCCTTTATTAATAAAAGTCGTGAACTTAGTCCAAAAAACCGTGGAGACAGTTGTTTGAAAATCCTTGATTTGAGATTGGGGCGAGTGAAATTAAAATCATAAGAAAATAATTAAAGTCCGTAAGGGATTTATTGGGAAGAGAACGTGATTAATTGCTTTTCGGATAAATTTGGGTACGCAATAAGTGTCAATTTTACGCGTTCGCAATTCATTGGAAAGATTAATAAAGAAACGTAATTAATGTTTTTTTTTGCTGAATTATGTTGAGGGGATTCGTTAGGATGTCGAAAGTTAGGACTAAAAAATCCAATTGTACCTACTAGTAATTATGAATAGGTAACACTAAAATTATTTCTTATAAAAAATTCTGTCTTAGATTTTATTTGATCATGTATTTCTGTTTTTATATTTTTTTTACTCAACGTGAAATTTTAGTGGTTGTTTTTCCGCGGGAAGGTGATTCCATCATTCCACCCATGAAAACAAACAACGTTTTACTATGGAACCAACTCTGAAATCGCGAAATATTTACGTTGTATATTTAATCATGTTTTTATTTAATCATTGTGGTAAGATAGAAATATTCAAGTATATGTTAAAAACGGTTTCGTCATAAAACTTGTGCTATGGCCGCTATGTCTAGTAGTTGACTGATTATGATTCTGATGCTCGATCACTTACATAATTATCACATTCCGGTATGGTCTGATTAAATAAATATATTATGACGAAGACGATTCAGACTTCGACGACACCACGACTTTCAATAATGACGTAAATATCAACTTATTAAACAAAAGAAGTTTAAAGTTCAAACGAAATCTATTTCTTTGTTATTAAATATGACCCAAAACAAATGGCAGTCTTTAATAATTCAGTTAAACGGCTCTTTTCTAATTGGCGGCAGTGGCGGGTTGAACTTGACCATTAATAAATGGCAATGATACTTCAAACTTAACCCTCTCGCGCCTCCGTAATGAGAGGTATCAACCGCCGGCGTCGGGGCGGATATCAAGAGGGAATTAATAAATGAGTTAAGGAGATTAGTTGTGCTAAATGGCGTTTAGAAGAAACTAAGGGTCATAAAAGTCATTTTGTGTTTTTTAATCATCTTAAGATAGGATAAACTAACTTTGGTTCTCTTTATAAAGATTTTCTTGGTGATCGATGATCGGAGATCGGTGTTTCTTTACGAGATCGAATCTTAAATGAGGAGATCTGTAAACGTAAAAGTCTGTAGCATAGCCTTACGGATTGGCAAGCTGAAAGGCAATAGCGGGGCACACTTTTACTGGAACCAATATAGTAAAATAGAGACAAAATCTGCTGTTCTGAATAGTTGGAAATGCATTTACATATTTGAAATAAATTAAATTAAATTAAGCATTATATCAAATTTTTACACACTTTTTAATCGCATGCATTTTTTCGTACGCATTCAAAGTTAACTAATCTTCTGAACTGCTTTATCCTGCCTGGCCCTTTAATATCTTACTTTCCGAGGGTTATGATTGCTATTAGACGCAGCTATTTATCTTTATGTTTTAAAATTCTGTATACTTACGGGATTGTTTCAACGCTCTCAATCATCTGCCTCAGTTGGCGCATTCAGCTCATTTGCGCGGGTGACTCGCGCGGAAAATTATTTCTTTTCATACTCCATTTTTCACGAGTTGCTTAAAGTTCGAAGGGCTCGATTTGTTTATTTCCATCTTTTTAAAATCTTGATTTTTAGGGTTCGTTCTGATTTTCCTTGATACATTTTTGCACTTAACTAAAAAAAACATTGTTCTAAATTGCTTTCGCTGGTCGGCCGTGAAACTGGCTATACTAAACTGATACTAAAAGGAGAAAACTAAATAATAATGTAAAGTTATGACTCCATACTACAAAAGTTTGTACTTATTTATTAGTTGCTAAATACAAATTTAAGGATCTTTTGACAGGTCTGCTTGTCGAAAAGAACGGTTCCTAAATCTAGATTTATCATTTATCGGCGTCAGGTCTAGTGGTGTGCGGCCTGGACTACAAAACCAGCGGTGGCGGGTTCGAATTCCGCAAGTGGAAAATGTTTCTGTTAGCGCCAACATTTGTATCGAGGCAGTCATCGGTGTGCTTATCTGATAAGTAGACGCCAAGTACAAGTTTTAGCTTAGTAGTTTGAGGTTTATTGTTGGACGAATTTATTTTATTACCTAGTTGTTCATCAATTTCATAACCTCATAGACTTTAATGCATTGCAGAGAGCAGTCCCAAAAGGCAATTTACTAAAATGTCACTAAGAATTTTAAGAACAAAACCAAGTTTTATTAAGAAAGTACCAGGGCGACAGAGGGACATGAGGTATGGAAATTGTTCTTCCCTCAGGCAACTTGCTTTCACGGTCCACTGGGCTGATCATAATAAAAACGCTCGCCGTCGCGCCTTCTCCAAGTTTGACCATAAATTCCGTGGTCGCAGTTATACTAGTCTAGGAGCTAACGTTTGCTGTTCTTACATTATAGTGCAGAGTTCCTGCTATCAGGTAACTTAATTTTTACAGGGTCTTAGGTGCGTTGTTGTTTGTCGCATTAAATTGGCTGAAATACATTTTATTAAGGAAAATCCCAGAATAGAACTAGAGGCGCCAACTAATTATTAATAAGTAGGTATTTGTCTTCATGTAAAATATAAAAATACAAAAGAAAATCAATTGTCCGTTTGCAGTCTGACTCCCATAGTGGGTCTCGTGCGACAGCTGCAGCCTAACAATATAGTCTAATTTTGTAGCTCCCATTTGTGGCTCGAGGTTTTGTTTAAACAATTTTGATTTAAGAATTATGCAAGAAATTGAAGATGGCTGGTTAATTGCTCTATTCTTTTTTCCAGCAATTAACATACATACCTTTTCTGAATATTGTTTCGGACTAAGATTTTAAATTAGTCAATGTATATATTTATAAAAAATTATGTAAACTAACTAGTTTAAATACAGTTTATCCAGAAAAAAAAACCTAATAATTTAAAATTTCCTGAACAAACTTCTTGATTTCCTGAAAATTTCATTATTATCGAGATCTCGATCGATAACATTAAGAAACCGTAAGGTCCGCGGCCTCTGGCCCCCTTACTATTTTCGCTGGCGGCACTGCAATTCTCGAAGTCTGTCTCTAATATAATAATAAATATAGTCCACCACTTTTTACGTAAGTTTTTTCTTTGTTTTCCCTGGGGTGAGCGCAGACCATTAAAAAGGTTAGGGAGCGTGTTTTATGCGATTTTAAGTGTGTAACGGCTCTAATGTCCGTTTTATTTCGATGTGAATAATTATAAAGGATAAATAGGCAATATGTAATACAGATACAGAGTAAAACTGCTTTAAAATGTTACAAAAATCAAGGTGGCCAACCAATTAATCTTACTAACATTATAAACTAGTTGCCCCGACAGACGTTCTCTTGTTCTTTGACAACGTAAAACGTTCTGCTGGAAACTTTTCCAGTTTTTCTTTCCGCACAAACATTTTCCTGACAATCTTGAACACAACAAAAAAAGAATTAGCCAAATAGGTGCAGACGTTCTAAAGTGGTATCACTTCATATTATATATCACTGATTACATACATTCGGCAATAGGCTAGTTTTTTGGGTCAATAAAAGACTTTTCTATTTAGTCCGCCAGTTAGATTATCAAAAAATATTGAACCCATAATTTGTCTTTTGTCAATCAAACAAAAAATTACAAAGATAAACCGCATCAAAGTGAGCTCGTGACGTGACGCTTTGCCAAAAATATGCGCAAGGCGTGACGTTTGCGGAACTTTAACAGGCTTTATAATTTTTTGTTTGATTGAGAAAAGAAAAAATGACCGATATTTTCTGTTAATCCAACTGACGGACTAATTCGATTTTCTTAGGAAACTAGTACTTAGGTTTTGATTTATATAGGTGTACATATAGATGCAAAAGTTTGGATGGATGGATGTTTGTTAATCAGAGCGGCAGAACAGATCTAGATATTTTAGCACAGAGATAAATTATAGTCTGGCTGGAAAAGCAGTTTTTTTTTGGTTAAGGTTAATTAGTGTCTTACGTCAGTAACACAAAAACATCGACTACGTTGACAAAATTGCGAGCCAATGCTATTATATCCTTTCTGACTAAACTAAAGACCACACGAACAAAGTCGCAAGCAACTAGCGTTATACATATTATATATTATGGTATAATACCCAAATTAGTGATGTGGTCCTGGTCATGGTCCTTTTTGACATCTACCTTTGTCAACAAAGAAGACTGTAATTTCCTTAGTAAAATGAATTTAATGTAACTCAGCCTGCCTAGCATGAGCACTAAAACACGATATAATATGATATAATATAGCGATATATCGACACAAACTGTAAAAATATGATAGTTAAAGCCCCCGTGTTGAATCGCCGTGCCGGTTACGTTACATATGATCGCTGTTTCAAACTGGCGGCTACATCCATCATATTTTTACAGTTGGTGTCAATATATCGCTATATCATGTCATATCATATCGTGTTTCAGTAGTCATGCTAGGCAGGCTGGAGTAATTTAGTTATTTATACGTTCAAGGGCCGGTGTTTTTTAAAGAAATTGATTAACAACAAGAGTCGCACTATACGAGACTAATAACTATTTATTTAATTCGAGTATCCTTAATACTCGAGCAGGTTCACTGTTTTCTTTATATAAGATAATAAATTTAATAAACTATTTTATTTTTGATTCTTGATAGAAATATTTTCTCAATCCGGCTTTGCAACTTCGTTGTAGCACCGCCAACGCCATCTCTTGCAATTTTTATGAACGAAAAATGTAGATTATGGCATCCTGGTACACATTTTAGCGAGATCTAGCGGTGGGTAGCGGTACTATTATAGCATACTTTGTTTTGTGACGTAGTGTGACGACGTAGCGCCAGTGACCGCTTTGTCGTAGTAACTGCGAATCTTCTTGGACTTCATGTGAGCCTGGTAAATTGTGAACAATGACTGCTACGTTCGGCGTGACACATGACACGAAACTGATTGACAGTGTCATTCGAATGAATACCTACCTACCTGCGTTGTGCCCACAGAATAGGAATGACATGCTACGCTTTCCAATTCAGTGGTTGTGCCTGTATGTCTTCAGGTTAAATTTAGATAACGTTATGTACCAATTTAAAAATTATGAATAAAAAAAATTGTTAATTTACATCGTTTTACAATAATTATCCAAACTTTCGGGTTTTAGCTTCATAATTTTCGTGGTGGTGATAATAAGTACATCGGTCTGTACTCGTTTACTGATAAGTACTGTTAAATTGCTTATTATTTTATCAAGGCCGCTTCAAACAGGCCAAATTGGAAGTTACTGGTACAGCAGTAGACGTCCTATGGCTGAAGTGACGATGATGATAGTGATTAAATTGATTTCATTTTTAATCTTGAGATAATATTTCTAGATTCAGACTAACATGCATAATCCGTATTTTAAGAATCTAATAATTATGTTGTTTGCAGACCCTTATAATAACCATTGTATTACACCTATTAACCGAATGCAAACAATTTCATAATGCATTTACAATTTTGTTTTAACTTTTTCGTTGTTCTTCTACTAACGGCCATCGTGCTTTTTATTTAAAAAAAAATTAAATTTGCCATCGAAAAGTACATTTAAACTTAAGGTGCTATGTTTTATATTTTTCTAATCACCTTTCAATTTTTTTTTCTTTGATACCACACTCGTAAAATTTGTTTTTTTTTCTTTAGGCCGCACATTATTAAAACCAATAAAGACAATTTATTTCTGCAAATGTCCTAACCGGGGAATGTAAGGATTTTACGATACCTCATACATCAAAAAAAAAAACTCATAAACATACATGAACCCTAAAATCATTACACTCGTTTTTGGGCAGTCAGGTAAAAATCACTGTCGTTTAAGTACAGATAACAGCACGTCAACCTACCACAAAACGTAAAATATTCTCAATTGATATTGATCTCTACATCTTGGACTTAAAGTTGAATATTGTACATCTTTCTGTAAAAATCATGTGTATTTTACTTGTATGGTTGGTGTGCAATAAAGAGTATATAACTATCTATCTATCTATGTAAATAAAATTTTATTTTTACAAAGTAAAATTTTGATAGGTTACCTACATTCATGAACCAGGGGCGTGCATTGGTTTCAGATGGGGGTAGGCTGTGAGTGAAAATTGAGTAAGTTTGCGTGAAACAGTAGGCGATCTCGCGGCAGCCTAACATTGGTTAAATTGCACAGTAACGATCTAAGTTGCGCGCTTTAGTAAGGAATAAGTACAGGTAGACGACAAAATGGTTACAGAATATTTATTGTTTATTGTTGAATACGTAATTAATAATTATGGTTAGCTGTCGGTTTTTTATGAAGGTAGGCTCTGCATAATAGCCTATATGGAATGCACGCCCCTGTCATGAACAGAACTACCTTTGTCCTATCACGTGTACCAAGTTGGAAGAGAATGACGTTGGACGTTAAAGACATACTTGACTTAAAAATTTTTTTAGGTACAAGGTGTATTTTAGGTTTTAGTTGAGATAAAATGAAATACGCTGTTCAATAAGTATATATTTATAACTTTATATTTTATAACAAATATATAACATACCGCTTTAGTATGTTTTAAAGTGGGACATGAAAAATATGTACAATATGTTAAAGTTAAAGCTAAATTATTTTAAATAATATCATTTGCGTAAACTATAAATTTTAACATGTGATATATTTACAAGAAACACTATATCTAAATTAATAATACCAGTCATCAAATAAAGGCAGTTGATTTTTACATTTACTTGTTTTTATTTTTAATAAGTAGGTACTAAATTTAATCAATATTTACAATCAGCAATCCTACAATGTTTTGATGGACGGAATAAGTATCTAGTCTCACGAAGATGATAAAATTAACAAAATATGCAACAATCATAAGGCACTCGTTGTTAAAAATATTTAGATAAATCTATTAAAATGTATTAGTATGACGTTGAACTACTGTCGGGCCTTAGCTGTTTAGTTTGAACATCATCATAGGCAATGGTAAACACACTCTTTTTCTCTGTTATTGGTAACCTTTTAATGTTACCGGTCTGCTGCACAAGGGTATTCATAGCGATTCCAGAGTCATTGTCATCAATGTTGGTTGTCATAGTTCGATGAGCAGTATCAGGCACACTATCACCACCGATATTTATTTTAGAAACGTGCACTTCAGTAGCGTTCTTCCTATCTTCTTCGTAACTCGTAGATATTGAAATACTGTGCGTCAAAGCACTTTCAGAAATATCTTGAGATTGGTCTTTTTTCTTCACATCATCTTGATTCACGTATATTGGCTGTTGGTCTATAGATTGCCTTCTTGGCAATATAGGTAAGTTTGCTTGACCTCCTAAATATTTAGGAATATGAGTTGGTTGAATATAACAAAGCGGGTTTTGATTTTCATAATTGTGTTCGTATCTATGCTCAGAATGCTGAAGCAATGGATGTACGTCAGGTAATGGTCCCTCTGGGACTGGCGTAACCTTTTCTTCCTTCAGTAATCGCGGGTGAATAAATTCATTTTCTTTTGATTTGAAGTTTTTTTTTACCTCTGAATTGTCACTTTGATCTTTACTTACAATTTTGCCATACCGCCCTGTTTTTTCTTCTTTTGTATCTTGCTCATTTTTAGCCTTCGAGGATCTTTTAGGTTTGGATGGTACGACCTTTTCTGGAGCTGCTGGTTTACTACCTTTTTTACCATACCATTGCATGTACCTAGGTAAACTTTTTTGAGCTTTACCATTTTCTCCAGATTTTACTGATTCACTTATTGGATCTGTTCTTTTCGTGCTCGAATCTGTATTACTTGCACTTTCTTTCTTAGATGCTTCTTCTAGCTCAGACGTTTTAATATTTATTGGCATCTCAGTAAGTTGGCGGGCTTCTGTTGAAGAGCCTTGTCTAGAAAATATTAAATTACGATCATCTTTTACCGATGCAGAACTACTTCTACTCTTAACCTCCTTGCTACTTTCATGTTCTAGAGCAAGCGTCTCATCTATCGGTGCTTGTCTATGTAGACGTTTTCTTTCTCGTGAATCAGACTCGACTTTTTCTTCTAGTGAATCGGAAATTTCCATTAATATTTCTCTTTTTAGTTTAGATCTCCTATCACCATCAGCCATTTTAACTTGAGTAGAACACACAGTTTCATTTTTGGAAGTCGTTACAACACTTTTTGTCCTGTCCCCATAATTCTTAACATGTTCTTCCCTCTCATTAGTCTTACTAATTTTAACGTGTTTTTCACTTTCTAGCGATGGCGATACTTCACTTTCTTCAATAATTGGAGTTTTGATTTTTCTTTTTAAATCGTATACACGAATACTTCTTCGTGGATCTTTGTATTTAATCTTCTTTTTGGGTTTTTTCTTTTTTACCCAAGCTACCTTCCTATTTTCATCGTCAACAATTTGTGACTCATCTTCACTATAGGAGTCATTATCACTTCTTGCTTTTCTTCTGGTAGGTTTCAAAAGCTGAGGTTCTGTTTGAGTTCCTATATGACATTCCGTTTGTGTAGCGATGACAGAATGACCAGGTAGGCTCTGTGTTTCCAATTTACTTTCAACTTGAGAAGCAGTCTCTTGATTTTGCAATAATCTCTCACGTTCAATTAAAATTTGATGCAAAAGTTCATTTTGTTTTCTAAGTGATGATTCTAAAAGTTCTTGATGTATTGTTGATTTATTTTGCATTTCTATTATTGCTGACTGTAGATAGTCATTTTTTATAGGTACTACGCCAGGAACTTCAGGCACTACGTTTGAGTAATCGTGGAATTGATTATGTGTTTCACTGCCCGCCTGTGACCTTTGACCGAAACTTTTGCCTTCTTTACCATTGGACATATTGTCTAAATCTGTTACTTTATTCATCCTCTCTCTGATATTTTTTGCTTCTTCTCCTTGCTCTCTTATAAACCTTTCCATTAACAAGTCTTTCCCTCTATCTACTACAACATACTCAGTATGCGGTATGAGTGTTACAGGTCTCTGTTGATGTATAGGAAGATTAACGTAACGTTCTTCTTCATTTTTACCCCTTGTGACGAGTCTCAAAATTTCCGTGTTACCTTCTTTTATAAAATATTGATCTCTGCCGAGGGAAGACGGAGCTCGTTGTTTATCGTGGTATTCTCGTTTCTTGTTATCAGCTTTATCGTTGATATTTTTATCATCAGACTTGACGAAGACGCCAACTTCTGAGCCGCGGTCTATTTCATGCCTGCGGATGGAATCGTTGTCCTGTTCTCTGCGTTGATAATGCAAGGTAGCGATCCTGTCGTAGCCATTTTCTAAATCATCTATGTATTCTTTGTGTTTGTTTGCAAATGCCTCTTGTAGTTGCATTTCTTTTGTGTAAATGATATTTGGACCGTCCCTGAAATAGAAAATGGTGGTAAGCAAAAGTGTATCAGAAATCAAATAGAAAAACCTAAGTATATGGCTTGATTTAATTCTTATTCTTATTATGTACTGCTATTGAAATCAGGCTTAGTGTTGAAAAAAGGAATGCCTGTCTTAATAAAATTGGCTATGCAATTTACTTAATTATTTTAATATATTAATTAATTTTAAAACAAACGGCAGAATGATGTTTCTTTAAAGGCTAGGCATATAGATTTTAAATGTACGAGTACATTATGTTGATTAGAATGTTCAAAAGATACTAGTAGTATTCAAATTAATCAATATTTACCTCGTACGAAAAGATTGCCGTGCATCATTGTTATATTTGTAGTCATTATCAGCGGCTGCATGTACAAACTCCTGATGAATGTCTCCAGGAGTAGATGCAGGTTTTGACATGTCCTTCGACCTGTAGTTTCTCTTATTGAACTTCCACTGCGTTGGCTTCGTCCTCAAGTCTGCTTGTTCTGCGCTCCACGCTTCCCTTCTCCTCCACTCAGTAGCTTGAATTGACTTATTTTCTATATTTTGCGTCGACTTGTTTTCTCTGCCAAGTCCCTTGTCGTGAACCACTAAACGCACGTCGTCCTCTGTGGAGTTGACACGTATCACTCTTTTCCTAGAATTTATTAATGGATGTCTATGTACCTAGCTGTTCTGTTAAACTTAAATATTCAGTCAACAACGGGTCGATCTACCCAAAAATTAAAGGAATAACGATATAATTGGGTAAATTTTACGTTTTGCGGTCGATTGATGAGCTGTTGACTGTACATTTACATATGAATATTAAAAATTGTTAAAGTTATTTGATGAAGAAGCGTAATTGGAACTATGGTAACAGAACGGTGAAGTTGATCGTGTGAATAATTTAGGCGTTTGGGGGGGGGGGGGGTAAATTTAAATATTTAAACAATTACCTATAATGTGGTAAAGCTGATGTGAATCATGCACTGGTTAGTGAGTGCACTTTGGTCTGTTAATGATAGAAAATAGGAAATTAGAAGATAAAATTGCAAAGATGAGTGTTATGATTGAATAGCTAGAAAACAAAATAAAAGCGACGCAGAAGAATTAAAAACCTTTAAAATAAAATGAATATTGAATAAGTAAGTTTTTTAAATTGTGATTTACAGAAGTTAGTCCAAGTATTGTTTTTATTAGTTTAAATATTATTTACCTTGGTGGCATATATAGTGGACATCCTTCGCATATACAACAGCATATTAGTAGTAACAATACAAGAGCTACAAATATGGCTAAGAGTATTAACAGCCAGAATAATAGACGACTCTCAGCTCTGTATAAACCCTGAAAAGAACATACCGTGATATATTCGAATGTCATGAACTCACGATGGAACTATTAAGTAGTTGAGTTAACAAGGGTTGAAGAAGTTCTCATGAAAATATATCTTTGAAACACAAAATGACGTTTTACGTTTTGTTGATGTCATTTATCCTTTTACTGATAATTTTGATTAAAAGGTTCAAATTTACTTACAGAGTCGCTGTTATCAACTGTTGACGCATGGTCTCCATGACTTGTCCCTCCGCTGTTGGTACCAGTGTTTCCAGAACCTGTATTGGTGGTACCAGAGTTCGTCCCCATATTATTGTCCGTGTTTGAGTTTGAGCCAGTATTCGCACCAGTATTTGTACCAGTGCCTGTACTATAAATGGTCACGTTCTTAGCTAACTGTTCTTGGAGTTTTGCTACGTTGATGGCAGTGTTTCCTGACATACGGACTATAGCTATTACTTCACTCCTGTAATTTAAAAGAGGTAAATTTGAAAACATACAATTTTAAAATGTCATGAAGTTCACAGGATTGCTCGATTTATTAACTTTCCGACTTTTGAAATCCTATTTCTATTCTCAAATATTCTTAATTATTGGGCAAATTGTCTTTGAGTAATGACAACATACATACTTTGTATGGGTGCCATGTTGTAATGGTGCAAGAAAATTCAACAAATAAAAGCTAGTTCAGCATTTACAGGTCCTTAAGTATGATCTCGGATTAAAAAATAACATTAAATAAGAGTTAGGTTGAGACCGCAAAATGCTACAAAACATTATTAACTTACATAAACGGGATGGTTTGGCAATTCCTAGTTCATAACAAATATTTTAATATATTATGTGCTTTTATTGTTTTTTACCTAAATCTTGTCAGTCACAGTCTCCCCAAATTGATAGGATTTTTTTTGTACTGTCAAAAAAATATAGTAGACTACTTTTTTAACTTACTTTTCTTGACTAGACTCCTGCCCGCTCAAGTCCGTAGCACCATTGCCCTTATATGGCTTTATTTCGATGATATTCACCATTCCTCCTGAAAGTGTACTTAACACTTCTTCTAACTTCTGCCTATCAGGATTGGTTCCAGGCACTATAAACGACATTGTCCTAGTTTTGCTCTCAGGGGGGTATATCTTGACTGTGGTGGTAGAAGATAGCCTAGGATCTCCCAAATCGTATGCTCTGACGATCAGGACAAATACTTCACTCTCCTGATCAGAGTCTTGGCGTTTTTGTCTATGAACGTTTTGTTTCTTTGTTCTTTTTAATGCTTCTAGAAGATACAGCTCTCCTGGAAAAAGAAAATCATTTTTGTTAAATGTATACTTCTACTAATGTTGGTCTTCTGTATTTAGTTGTCAAATTATCTATTTTTGACATACCTGTCTCATCATTTATGGCAAACTTGGCATCTTCGTTGCCTTGTATTATTTCATATCTGACTACATTATTTGGTGGCTCAGCGTCTTTATCAACTGCCTTTACAAACGCTGCCGAAGTGAAATTGTTCAAGCTTGGGGACAGCACAAACTCATACAACGACCTTTCGAACTCTGGTGGGTTATCATTAACATCTAATAACTTAACAATTAATGGCACTGTAACTCTTAAACCTACTCCATCGTTATCTCTAGCCTCTACTAAAAAATGCAAGTCTGGCATCGCTTCACGGTCGAAGCCGTGGTTGTTCGTTGCTACAGTAATGACCCCTGACATGGGGTCTAAATGTAGCGATGTATTTAGGTATCCTAGTATGGCAGTGTATTGGATTTTCCCAAAAGGGCCAGTGTCTACGTCGTCAGCTTGGACTTGTACGACCCTGGTGCCTGCAGTCACGTTCTCTGGCAGTTCGACGTCGTAGGACAAGGCCAGGAATACTGGAGGGTTGTCATTGACGTCGTTTAGGTAGACTGTGACGTTGGCGGTCGCTGACAAATTCGTTGCTGGACCGAGCTCTTGGGCCAGAATCTGAAACGAGATATTAATGAGATTACTTTCTATTGATGTAGATGACGAGAAAGAATGTAAGGTTATATTTACATTCTTTCTCGTTCGCGCGGTTCACAAAATGTATGTAAAACTTTTTCATCGCAGTGCGTACCTATAGGTACAAATCAAGGTGGGTGAACCATAGAAGGAGATGCTCCTTCGAAGGCCAATTTTTAAAATTCTTAGTTATATGCATGTGATGACAAATTCCTTCTACTCACACTAACACCCATGACCTCAAGGGTACAAACGCGGCGGCGGATTGGTTTGTTTCATTTTCATTTATCTAATAAATAGACAAATAATAACTGTTTATTCGATATAGGTGGCCTTCCATGCTCCATCCACCTCAGTTGTATATACATTTATAACCAACCAAGTGGCTAGCTACTGCGTATGCATCTATATACCCTAAGGAGCATCACACATTAGAAGCGGTTGCGGTTACCTCTATTACCCCGTACCCTATTTTTAGGGTTCCGTAGCCAATTGGCAAAAAACGGAACCTTTATGGATTCTTCATGTCTGTCTGTCCGTCCGTATGTCACAGCCACTTTTTTCTAAAACTATACTGTTGAAACTTGGTAAGTAGATGTATTCTGTTAACCGCATTAAGATTTTCACACAAAAATAGAAAAAAAATAGTAAATTTTGGGGGTTCCCCGAACTTCAACTGAGACTCAAAAATTTTTTTTCATCTAACCAATACGTGTGGGGTATCTATGGATAGGTCTTCAAAAATAATATTGAGGTTTTTAATATATTTTTTTTCTAAACTGAATAGTTTGCTCGAGAGACACTTCCAAAGTCGTCAAATGTGCCCCCCCCCCCCTCTGTAACTTCTAAAATAAGAGAATGATAAAACTAAAAAATATATATGATGTACATTACCATGCAAACTTCCACTGAAAATTGGTTTGAACGAGATTTAGTAAATACATATATATTTTTTAATACGTCATAAATCGTAAACCGCAATTTACCTTTCGTATAATGTTATGGATTTCATTTCGCAATAAAAATAACATAACTATGACACGATTGTCGTGATGGGAGAACTTTTATTATAGGTACCTACATTGCCGGATTTTTTGCATAGAGCAGCTCGGCAGCGATGAGACTACGATATAATGCATGTAAGGCTGTGGTAGGCAATAATTTTGGTAGTCTTTGATTAATCGTTTACTAAACATGATGGACGTGGGTAAAATAGTCGTATTTTAATAAACATTGCAATTTTTTTTACATGATCGATATTTAGATAAGGGTGCTTTGGAAAACTGAATTTCTGATTTTGCCGTAACAGCACCGCGCCGGTTTATGCGCTTTAAAACCTCTTTGCAACGGCGTAAGTGTTTCGCTCCTTACCTATTTAGCCTCTGAACCTCTCATCTCATGAGTAACATAACAGCGAAGTAGTACCACGTAACAGAGGGATGATAAAGGAAAATCATAATACACTGAATAAACCAACCTGAAATACAACGGACTTGCGCGCCTCGAAGTCCAGCATTGTATTGTCACGGACCTTGATGATGAACTGTGCGTGTCTCTCAGCAACTGTGGGAGAGATCTCGAAGGTTCCATTATTTCCCACCAGGGTGAGAGAGAAGACACCATTCTTTCCCGCATCGTTGTCGTTCACTTGCGGGATGTAAGGGTCGATGAAGGTTAGGGCTGTGCCTTGGGGAGCATTCTCGTCCAAGTATGTGACGTAGCTGCAAAGAGGAGAGAAGGAAACCCTATATTAAAACAGTCAAAAAAATCCCTTGCGCAGATGAAGTACAGCTTGGTATTTCGAAAGATGAAAATGCATAGAAAAGCGACAAACTTCGTTACCATCGCAAACGGTCAGCAGCCGGCAATACCTTTGATGTGAACATTGCCAAGTGTGACAATCACTATATTAAGTGAACAGTCGCCGATACTTGCTAAAAGTTCCAGAACAGTCTAAAGTTCAGGCTATATCTGGTTGTGTCTGTGTGATCACTTGTACGTTACTTAATTGTGCGTTTGTAATAAGTTTAAGTTCCGTGAAAATAATTACTTCATTGAAATACATTACTCACAACTGATTCTCAAAGTACGGCGGTGAGTTCTCTCTTTCTGGCAGTATAAAAGCGAGCTGAACGGTGGAAGACATCGCTTCGGGTTCTTCTCTGGACAGACGCACCTCTTCAGCCACCACAGTAAGGAGGATAGGTGCTCCAGCGTGGGATATCGCTGCTATATCTTCTATCGGCCTCTCAAGGGTTACTTCGCCTGGATAACGAATATAGATTATAGTTACTTCCGACCGCCACTTCACCTACGTAGACTACAGTATTAACCCAAAGAGGAATGATTAACCAGTCAACGCGAATACAAAAAAATATAGCATATTGTTAAGCTTATTGAATATCTTATTTGTATGCCAAATTAAATCTAATTCCGTTCAGCCGTTAAAGCATGATTGAGTAAAAACGTACACTCTTACTTATTTTACCTGTTACAGTTATATTAACAGGTAAAATCCTTTACATTGTAAATATAAAAAAATATACGCGGAACACTTTTTTTTGTCCGTCTGTATTTTTTTGGCGGGGCATCATCCCGAAAGTACTGAATGAATTCAAATAAAACTTGGCATGATTGTAGATCATACTTAAAGGTAGGTTCCCTTAGGAGACGGGATGAAAACCAAAATGGTTACTTAGTTGTAATACATTAACGCGTCGTCCGATTTCATTTATCATTGGTTTTAAGAAATTTACTTTGAGGATTATCCCGTAAACATTTCAAGGTCATCGGTTTTATAATTTAGAAATTACAGACATCCATCACAACCCTCGGTATCAGGTCCAAATAACTTGAAACCCGGATTGTCCAAGAACCTTAAACGAATGGCTTATCTTAAGCTGGCGTGAAATTTATTATATGGGTAGGCTAGACTATGACATCATTCCGTCTGTAATGTCATACAAACTGGCAGCTATAGAATTTTATTTACTACCGTGTTATTATATGGTTCGGGAAGAATTCGCTAATCTTGAAATGCGCAAGTTTATCATAGACATAAATAAATGAAAATGGCCGAATATTTGTCTCCTGGCACAAGCATTCAAATGCTTAAAAGGAGACCCTAACCACTACTTTATATTGATGTTTTTAAAAGCAATAAATAATTATTATATTTTTTTCAATTATTTTATTTGAAAAAAAAAACATTATATTAAGTTGTGTGGTCAAATCTCAAGATATTTCAAATCTCAGTGTTCATACCAAATATTTCATCATCATCATTATCATTTCAGCTATAGGCTACTAGGCTAAACATAGGCCTCCTCCAAATCCTTACAGATTGGCCGGTTTATTAAAACCAAATGACTTATAAATTGTTTTTTCCAAGGTTCTACATTACATTACATGTTAAAGCGCCATCTATGAAATAAACGTAAAACTATTTCGTGGGCACGTTGCATTTTAGTGGATTGTGCCTGTTGCTAGCCTTGTTGAGTTCGTTTGAGCTAATTAGTCACTTAATCCTCGACAGATGGCGTTACCAAACAAATTAGGTTATTTCTTCAATCTCCTTGGTAATATAAATTGTGACAACAATTTATTTATTTAACAAATTAGAGGCTGATATAATTTTATAATTTATTTATTTAACAAATTAGAGGCTGATATAATTTATGATATAATATATAATTTAAAAAAAACTACCTAAAAATCCTGATTTACTTACAAATGAACAAGTAAAAGTGTTGATATTTAATGCACCCAGATTCACCATGAGGTGAATCTTGTAGGTATCGATATTTTATTTACATCTTTATACTGTCTTTTTACTACCTACTATGAAAATTTACTTTTGAAATTATTTTTTTAATAGTAAAATATGCCTAATTAACTGAATTCCCGCCCAAAAGAAGTATTAATAAGATCGTCTTTCATCCCATTTTCGCCCAACATTAATGTTTTGATAAAGTGTCTTCTAATTACCATACAAAAGTGCTCTCTTTATGATTCCGAATTCTGTCGTGATGACAAGGCGTAAATTAGTTGCTCATTTATACATAATGAGTCCCATGTTTGCATTAATTATGTCTTCAAAGCTTCATTAGATGGGACAGAAAGTTATGTTCGTCCATTCAGAACTGTCATGGCGTTTTGATTGTGGCCCTTTGTTACATTGGTGAGATGAATCAAGGTTTTGGAACAAGTTCAGGATGTAGGTACCTAAATTGAAGTCCATCCATTTTATTACATCTGCTGATTTTTTTTTTTTTTTTTTTATCAAAATATAATCCTTGGTATAATCCTTGTCGCAAAATTTTCAGAATTATTGATTTATTAGAACACATTTTAACAGATATATACCAATATTGATTCAAAATACGTGATATAAGACCAGGCGCCCTGACATAACTTCACCTTTAGCCCTTTAGGTTACGTATTTATACAGGATACCTACTGTGTTATTATTATGCTCACAGCTCTATAAACAGTCTGACCGAATGACCGTCCCAGTGGATATGTCGCAGCCAACTGGTTGAAATAGCCGTTTAATTGCACGGCTAGCCCTTTCATTGAACAACGCCATTCAACTTAAATATCGATTAGCCGAGTGGCTGAACACAACGTTCAACAGTACAGCTAGACGACGCGCGACGCTCAGCTAACTGGTTAAATGACAATTTCTAGGGTAAGCATCATGTATTGCAAGGAATAAAAAACTTCGCTCCAGCTCGCACGGGTGCTTGCGAATTGTTACGGCGGGTGGAGGCTGCTCTCCCTTCGCGCCTCCGGCTTTTAAATTACATTTAGTATTTGGCAGACAAGTACCACGGCGAAGGACCACGGCGAGTCGGGTTTAACGCAATTGATTTTTTATCAATATTGGTTTCCCTTCTCGAAATTATGCTTTTAAAAATTATGCTTTTAATTTTTATGCCAAATGATGTATGGCATTTGAAATTATGACAGTATGCGTTTTAAAGTGTCATCATTTCAACCAGTTGGCTGCGACAGATATATTTTTTGTCAACAAGTCCTTTCTAGTACTATATAACTCGATTGATTTTTACTAACTTTTGACGTCATATTCCTTATTTAAAGGTCACTTAATTATTCGTCTGTCTACCTACTCTAAGTCTCACGTTGTTAAATTCCTGAATTATTTGAAATAATTTCATCGATATCAGTGATATATCTCAGTCCTAGTCTCTCCAGCCCCCCTAGCATGACCAACAAAACACGATATGATATAGCGATATATCGACAGAAACTGTAAAAATATTATAGATACAGCCGCCATTTTGAATTTTTATCGAAACAGGGATCATAATATGTGACGTCACCGGCACGGCGAATCAGCATGGCGGCACTATATCTAGCACATGTTTACAGTTGGTGTCGATATATCGCTATATTATATCGTGTTTTAGTGCTCATGCTAGGGAGGCAGAGCGGAATAATTAATATTATATAGTTAGTAGAAAAAAAATATTTTATATTACATAGTAAAAATCAATTAAGAATTAAGGTTTAGGTAAGTTTGATATGAAAAAGACTAAGACGTACTTATCTAATTATTATATCTACGATCTTCGATCACACATTCTATTGCCACCAGAATTCTCACACATAACCATTATCAGAACTCCGGAACTACGGCATTCAAACTTCGAGCACATTCAAGAGTTCCCATATTTATAGGTCTGATTAATGCCGCAAATTCACAAGTATGCTCCAATATCTGACAAGTTTTAACGGTTCTTTCAGCCGCGGGGCTGAAACTATGCGGATAGTTGCCGGCTGATAATGTCGGAACTCGCGTATTGTCAGCTACGCATTCAAGGGAAGTAACCCTTTATGAAATAAGGCCGCGTATAAACAATAGACGCAAAGGCACCCAACCGGTATGGTCTAATGAGCCATTATACCAGCTTGTCTTAGGCATTGTTGCCACAAATCGGGAAACGTCCGGATCAAGTTTAAATGGCGATGTTAATTGTTTCGTAAATGACGAAAGTTGTAAACTTGGAATATAACGATCTGATACTGTTAGCGGAGTCACGCGAGGGTTATATGGTACCTTTGTAAAGCTTGATAAGGAAGGAGGATATCCTACGGAAGCGACGGACTGACGGCCGTCATGATATTATCAGGGAAAAAAAGCATAAACTAGACCACGTAGTCCCAGTGACCTGTACTTTTTTAGACGGTCTCTATGCACGTGATAGTGCATCGCATGACATAATGAATTTATGCCTGAACCACTTTAGCGTTATCTGTTTCACGTTTATAGCACACGTTATAAACTGTAGGGTGTTTTGCGTCGAAAGAGGGTCTTTTGCCATGTTTATGCTTCTAGGCCCTCACTATTTTGTATTAAATGAGGTAAGTCTTCAACTTTTTACCAAAGGTCGTAGTCATAATAAAGGCAAAATCCAAGCGATAAAATCTCAACATTCCACCGAATTCTATGGGTTCTGTTTACAGTATGTTTCATGGCTTCTGTTGACACATTTAGGTTAATTATATCAACGAATCCTTGGTTGGAAGTCATAGAGGGCAGCTATGTAATTTCAGATTGACTGGTCGAGGGCATTTGATTGTTAATGGTAGGGGAACTTCTAGCTTTTCGGTAGCCGCTAGTTATTATACCAGCTAAAGTATAAAGCCTAGAGACGTCTCGTGACCAATTGACCATGTACTCCAAAAATCTAAGCTTATCAAGACACTAACTCTACTGGTTGGAACTCGTTAAAAAAGCGCTGACCTTACCAACACGTAAAAGCACAATCTTCGCACAAATTGCCCGTCTGAGCAAATGCAGGTTTATAATTTCCCTGTGGTAGCAAATGTTTGCCCTCATTCTGTAAAATGTTGACATGGGTGAGCACTTAGCCAAACCCGTGACGTGCGAAATGGTTATTTAATTTCAGTTAAAATGGCCCATAATTTAATTTGTGCTAAAATATCTTTTAATTACTTTCATATTCATTATGGTATTAACGAACATTGCGATATTTCTGTTGATATTTAATTACTGTTTTAAAATTTGTAGTCTAATTAATTTGCCACTACCATTTATGTTGGGTTAGAAACTAACAAGATTGAAGAAAACCGGGACAAATAAGAGCCTTATATCCTTCAGTTGCTATTGATAGACTGATCAGACTGATATATCATATTGTGTGTAAATGTGATTTCCATAAGGCGTTAGTAAGCAAAAAGTGTCCTTTGCAATTTCCGTTTGCTTCATGAATATTGAAGAAATGGCAAAGTTAAGCCAGCAATGTTGAAGAAGGGTTCAAAGGGGTTGATCCCAGTTCCCAGATCAAGGGCGGATAGCTCTTGTAACACACTTGTCCCTATTAACATCCTACACCCTTATCACTACATCCTCCTATTAGTTTAGGAACTTCGATAAGGGACATTGTGTATCTTAAAACTATAGAATATGTACCTACTTATTGCTGAACATCAATGAAATGCAAATGTGTAAACATTTTTATTGTATGAGTTTCTTAAAGAGAACGGTTTGCCTTAAGCACTTAAATAAGTCTAAATAAGTCTGCCCATGTTTGCATTTATTTAAATCTTGTCAAAAAAGACAAACTTCAACTTAAAAGACGCATTGAAGCTAGGTCATCGGTAACACTGTCAAGTAAAACTACGTTTGGCAGGGTCAAGTATGACGATGAACCATAGACAAGGTTTTTAAGTTTCATTGATGTTAGTGGCTCTGTACCCTTTGTCTTCGCCCCGAATAGCAGAATAACTATGAAAACATCGGAAATAAAAAATAATAAAAAACTGTATGAAAAGGCGATACGAAGTTTGCCGGAACAGCTACTATTTTGTTTTATTTATTTAATATCTATTTTTTATTTTTAGTACAGGGTTACATTGCAAAGGGGTGCCAAATTTTTAGGAGTGGCTTAGAATCAGTAATTTAATCGAATTATGTAAAAACAAAAAAAAAAAAACTTTTCACATTTAATTATTCCTATCCGCTGTTAAAAATCGTACGCGTGGATAATTTAACTCGTTCATGAAAAAATTGCATCGTGTGTGCACTGCGCAAGGTCCTTGTAGGCTCGCCGTACCTACGCCTCTGGTGAATGACTGCTTTCATAATCTCTCTATTGACTTTATTTTCGGATATTTTAAAGTATTTTTTTTTCGTAACATACGTTTATTAAATTGTTCCCTAGATCTTATTTTTAAAATTTGGCATCCCTTTGCAATATAACCCTGTATACATATATAAAATTTTATAACATTCATAGCCCAGATACTGTTTGAAGGTAGATAAATCTTACCTGTCGTTTCATTGATGTTGAAAAACGGCGTGAACGGATTCCCTTCAGACACCAGGCCGTATCTGATTGCTCTTGGCGCTCCTTTGTCTCCATCCTCAGCCCGGACCCTTACGACCACGTCTCCTGGTGCCACCTGTCTTGGCAGGTGGGTTATAGGGGGGGCTGCGGTGAACACTGGAGGCATATCCTGGACATCTTGGACAACCACTACGACCTCCAATGCGGCGATATTGCGGGTGTCCTTGCCCAGTTCCACGTATGGGTCCTGTAAGTTTTTAGATATATAAAACAAAGTCGGGTTAGTTACACCATTTATAAGTCGAGAACGGCTGGACCGATTTTTATGATTTATAATTTTTTGGAATTGTCTCCGTTCCGAATAGTAAAATAACTATTAAAATAGCCGAAATATTCACGAAAAAAAAAACCTATGAAGAGGCCGTACGAAGTTCGCCGGGACAGCTAGTTTAGTTTTAGTTATTACATTACAGGTGAGTACGATTGAAGTGCCAGTAGTCCGACAATTTAGATGGTACCTATTGATGGATACAAGTCGAATTCATAATTAAAACACTAAAATCATGATTTTTAAAAACCCAATGAAATTTGGGATGATTCAATATAAACTTAGGCATTTAAAGTTACGGTAAAATAAAGAAATGACTAAAAACATGAACTCTTAACACACATTTCTTGTTAGTAAGGTTTTCTGAGCATGAAGCAAGATGTTGATGAAAAATCTATTTTGACTCCTACATGTTATTTTATAAGACTACTGACTGAATAATAAAAATTAACTCAAAATGATTACAGTACCTTTAGTGGCATTTCTGTACAACATGAAGTAGTAAGGTAAGGTAACTAAACAAACAAGTACAGCAACTATCCGTAATTTGTACTACGTTTATCTAAGTAAGTATTCGTGGAAGTATTTTGTCTATAAAGCAAACTAATTTCCGATAACAAGTCTGCATTAATTAAAGTAGAAAGTAACTATTTCACAGTGCTGTTAACTCGCAGTTTCTTGTTGCTTTCTAAATATTCTTATAGATCAATACTAAAAGTCTCGCAGTGCAAGTTGTCAGAAACAAAAGTACTTAATTACATTAGTTTGATAGATATCAATTTATTAAGAAAAATAAAACAAATATCTTTTGTGTGTTAAGTGCACTACAAGGGCACATTCTAAAGATTTTGTCTTCTAGTTGACCTCCCATTTTGGTCAACGGTAGTCACCTGGGCTCGCGAACGCGCAACACTGATTACCATAATAATGAAGTCTAAACAAGGCTAATGAACTGGTTCAAATTCAATTAATGCATACCACAGCCAATAGCGTTAGATGATACATAGACTGCGCCTCGAAGTCTAGTGGTCCAACCAAGAAAATGGTTCCTTCTGTGTTCTCCGTAGACACCCGTCGTTGTCGTATCGCAAAAAGGGGTGATCCCTGCAAAGAAAAAAAAGTCTCAAATGGCTAGATAATTGCTACATGCATTTAACAAAACAGAAACAAGACCGTAATAGACGATGTTTTAAAATTACAGTACGTGTAAGGACACGCTCTCCATTATTATAGCATTTAAGTGGCCGACAAAACGACCTCAGGTTACGGGTGCCTCGCCATTCTCCACGGAGTGTGAGAAATTTAACACGCCTCGAGTCTTCTTAATGTCCGGTAATTGTGTAACATCATTGGATAGGGAGTCGCGAAATCCCAACCCATCCCATTGTGCAGATATTTAGAGGTTCTCGTGAATTTATAAGGAACCCAACCAAGATTTCATGTAAATTAGAGCAATTTGAATGAAATTTCAAAATCAAGCTCCCGATCTCCTTTAATCGTATATTTTGAAGTTTCGCACCATTTGACCAAGATTGGGGTTTGAAAGCAGCATTTTAATGAACAGACTTCTTAATTGTGCCTTCCTTATTAATTTTTGTTCGTGAAATGTTTTACAGCTTTTAGAATATCAAACAACGTCTTAATTGCCCTGAACACGGACGATTGTTTCCCCAATGGAATTTTCAAGAAACGCAATATAATCATCAAAAGTATTCCTACAAATTATTATAGGTATAATTTTCGTGTGGTATAAAATTCGTTCGTGTGCTGAGCCAACCACATAAATCTAAAAACGAATTTTGTCGGGGGCGTTAGGATACGAAGCTCCACGGTGAAAATGAGCTCTATTAGTGTGTAAGCGAAACCCCATTATGTGGTTATATCAAAATGCGTGGCGAACTGCGAGCAGCAGAAAATGACATTAAACACCCTAATGGTTCGCTCGTAACGCGTCTTTTAAATGCAAAACCCGTAATTACTTACCCACAACTCTAATTCCAGAGGCTTCGGCGACAATGGGTTTTTCCTCGCAATGACAATCTCCAAGTCCGTTCCTCTCTTTGCGTCCTGCAAAAATAAATCAAAGGTTAAAATCAAAACTGTCACAGATGAAGGGCATTGATTGGTTTGAAAGCCAAGAGATCATAATATTATCAAAGCTTCTTTGACAGAAGATCATTTGCCACTGAATAGGTTTGTGGGCTACATGTAATGAATGCAGATGAAACGAAAAATACAAGTTGAATGGTGTCGCGAGTAAAGGTTTCCATTATTAGTGAGAACAAACGTTATGTTTATGTTTGCGTGTTGGCGCGCCCTAATTTCGCACATTCCTCGTATGTGTGACATTTAATAGAGTGCGAGTTAATTTCGATATTTCATATCCGCTCTGAGGGCGCTACCATCATCATCAATCAAACTCTGACGCTGTCTCATTTGTTGCTGTGTAACGAAATTCTGCTTTGTGCATTTATATTCAGATACGTAAGCAGATGCCGCTCTAAAAATAATATGATAACATATTCTTAATTTTTTGTGGCATAATGAAAAAGAACAAATTACTTATAATGCATCAAGCAGGATAATTGTCCTGAATAAGATTGAGCCAAGTCCATTGCATAGCGAACATCAAGCGTAAATGCATTCATCAACTTTTTATCATGTGTTTTGGTCATTTTTGTTTCTGATTGCTTTTATTTTTATTAAATAAAAAGCAAAATCATGTCTTAAATAGAGCGGCGTTTATGTTATAAATTGCGTATATGGCTGTCAGTCTCATTTCAAGGCGATGAAACACGCAGGGTGGCACCTGCGTTCTTTTTATATAGTAAACCAATACTCTGAAGTAAGTGTACAACCCCTAAGTGCGCTACGTGTCACGTTACTTCGTTAAAATGAAAAATGAATATCTTACCTCAGGGACCAATATAATACTGGGCTGGTGTGGAAAAATCGTGTCTCTTGGCGTAGTGGCGTTAGTGCCAGTAATGGAACAAGCGATGCGACTGCTACGCCCCCTGGTGTTCCGCACTGACAGTCTAAAGTCCACATAGCGGCCTGGCTCCAGTCTTCTCAGCAGAACTACATTGGCTTGGCACACGGAGTTATAGCGAGTGCAAGGTAGCGTCACTATGCCGATATCTAAGCGACCCATTTGACCTGTAGAATAAGATGATGGGTATCTGAGAATAATTAAGCAATTTTTACGACAACTATTCGTATTATCTTTAGAATTCATGAACTCGTTTTTCAAGAAATATTTTGGTTTTCCATCCAGTCGTGAGTTCCTCTTAACTTTGTTGTGCATAACGTATTGCGCAGTATCAGTAAGAGGCACTAAATAAATATATCAATTGCGGCGGGGTACTTTAGATAACCTAGCCATAGTTAGAACTGTAAATTCAATCATGCCATAACTTCTAAGCAGTTGCGGTTGTAACATATTTCTTTCTGATTTCCGCGTTGTAATGCTACTAGTCTTACACATGAAACTTGTAGTCAGTAATTACCTTCAGTTTGAGCTGTTGGTAAGAAATAGCTGTAGCTTTCGATAATATTACCTATTTTAATAGATTTAGAGTTATTTTTAAGTGCATTCGGGTCTATTACCTCAAGTGTGTCTAGGGAGTTGTAGCGAAATCAACATGGACTTGTATTGACCATTGTAGCAATACCTTTTCTTCTACACAACAAAACACCTCCTCCTTATAAAACCTCTTCTATAAGATTTCAATGAAGTTGAAGATCGTGACCCCGTCTATTAGTCGCCTCGACTGTGCTTTGTTTATTTACAATCATCACATAATTATTTATAATTATCCCAATAGGTGTCACATTGCGTTCCCCACGTATTTTGTTTTTGTGCACATTGTAGAAAACATACCAATATAACTGCATAAAATCAGTTGGCTGTGAGGAAATTTATCGCTTTTTTATTTGCGGCCGAGTTAAACCTACTAGCATTACGTAGGTATACCATCATGTCTTCTAGAATAGGATGCGGATGAAAAACGTTCATAATGTCTGGATAAAATTTGGTGAGTTTGAGTAATTTATTAATTAACTATTAACCGGCCCATCTGGAAGTTACTGAGGGAGGCCTATAGGTTCAGCAGTGGACGTCGAAATGATGAGTAAATTAAATACGGAAGAAAAGCCTTATTAGTAGCTTTAATTGAACGACTCACATCACCAAACGTGTCTGATGTGCAGTAAGAGTTAACACACTTATGCGAGCCGACATAAATAAAATCGAATATATGTAGATGAATATTCGGGAATCACAAACCGCTCGGTTGCCGGACATAATCTAATCACGGGTCGGCTTGTTCTTTTCACAAATACTGCCCAATCGAATGATGGGTCGACCCGAATGAACTTCCCGATCGGCACAAGCTGATTGAAGTCAAACAAGTGCAGTAAATGCTTCAGGTCGGCTTTGTTGTTTAAAAAAATACTGCCGAACCAACAATGCCGGCCCGCTTACATGTGTAGCAACCTTGAGGCATTGTCCTACGCAACGTAAGCGACAAATGCAGCAACACGAGTCGCAACTAGTAACGTATCAGCGGTACTAAAGCAATCTTTCAACGTAAGTAAGTACCTATAAGTTCGAAGTGCAGCGGGTAGTCGAAGTCGGGGTCGGAGGCGCGCACGCGGTAGATCACGGAGCCGACGGCCGCGTCCGCCGGCACGAGCACGAGCCGCATCAGCGTGCTCGGGTCGAACACCGGCTCGCCGGCGCGCGCCGCTACCACGCACGCCAACACCAGCGCCACCGCAAACGTCATCCTGGAAACAATATTACTATAAGTATTTGGTAAATTTTAAGGTTTCGTACCTCGAAAGGAAAAAACTGAACCGTTATTAGAATCACTTTGTTGTCCGTTTGTCTATCTATCCGTATGCGTATTTATCCCGGGAACGCGGGGAGGTATCGAGTTAAAATTTAAACCATATTGGCACCAAGTCTTCAGTCACCTGAAGCTGTGAACAAATAAAACTTCTAAGTTAACGTGAAAAAAGATACGGCCGTTTATGCCGCAAATAACGTTTATTTTGACACTCAAAAGAATCAAAATTTATAGGATACCTTCCGTTGACCTAGAACTATGAAATTTGGTCAGTAATATCGTCTTTTACTATAAATACAAGGAAAAATCTGAAAACTATACATTTATAATTAAACTTTGTAATTAATTTGTGATTAAACTGGGAGACTCGATTACTGATCTATTTATATGTATTACCTACCTACCTACAAATTTGTACGAAACCCTCGGTGGGCGAGTTCGCACTTTTTCGGTTTTTTGACAGCGGCTGACTACTACATTTGGTGTAGCATCGCCTTAGGGTCGACAAAATTTCTCTCTTCCATGACCTTCGTAAGAACTAAACTAAAATCATTGGGTTCCTAACTATTGCTTAATACTGCTTGAAAGTGAGAATTGGCGGCCTGGCTACATCTACCGATTGCCTGATAATTCTTGTAAGTAAGCTAAAATTTTAACAGAGTTGAGCCAACCGAAGAGTATATGACACGTAGTAAACCACGACCGAAGTTGATAAAGGATTTTTTTTTAAAACAATAATAATTTACGAATTAGAAAGATAGAAACACAATACAAAGTAAAGCAGTCCTTTGAGACTTTTCTGTTTCGTCGAAAATTTATTTTCTTCTTTAGATCAAAATGTCAACTATTTATCACTGGAATACGTGTGTAGTCAGTATAAGGCTAATTTACTGCCTGCACAACTGCGATGCATTCGTAAGAGCTTACAAAGATCTTTGAAATGAAATGCAGGGCAAAGTTAGGAGCAAAGTTGCTCATCTATTTGGCACTAAGCACTTTGAGTTCTATGTGTCTTTGTGCCATGTTTGAATAGCGCTGTCTTCCGTTCTCCTAGGAAATGAACAGAGATAAGTACCAAGTAGTCGTACTGTAATTCTACTAGTTGCCTAAGTAATAAAAAGATCAAAGATATTAAAATGGCAAAATTAATTTCGGTGCCTTAGATTTTTTTGAAAATATTATAACTGCTATCGTTATATTACAAAAAAAAGTGTTTTCATTAAAAGTATAACATTTTTAGATTCATTATTATTTTTGTTAATTAAAACGGATATATCATAGAATACTTTTTTAAGCAGTTTAAGTCTCCATTATAGTTTTTCCTTGTTTCCTACATCTAGATGCATCCTGCGTCTCGCTCTAAGTGTTAGTTTAACAATTGGAAGTCAAACTGTAGCGTCGCTAAGACATCCTCAAGTTTGGAACAGAATTGCTTTGTTGCGCGAGTTTGTATTACGTCGATGACTTCAGCGAGAGAAATCAAAAGTTAAGCGCAGACGCATCTAGGACAAGCCGACTGTATTAAATTATAAATTGGCTGTATCTCTGGATAGGCGTTGGATCAGAGCGGCAACCGCAGACTACTTTAAGGCCACAATGCAATAACTAGGAGGAGACGGTGCGTGAGCGGGCACATTGCAGTGAACGGGCATAGTACAGTGAACATCGCTTAAAAATGCCTATATGAACTATGTAAACACTACAGTAAGCTTGAAAGATAAATGTGATATTTATGTAAAAGCTGTTGGCTAAGTGCCAACATTGCCGATTAAACTCAACAAGTAAATAAGTTAATTACAACTGGCACCGGTGATACTAAACTTGTACCTTTTTGCAAGTTGCACATAACCTTTAAAATAACATTCATATTAAAACAGGATACTGTGGCGTAGAATACTCAAAGTAAAATCGCAAGACTAAGGACAAAAAGAAAAACCAGTTTATTAGAATCTAGAATAATTTTCGTATAACAAGTAGGTAAGTACTTCGTTATAAATAAAGCGATAATTTATATACATATTTCGTTCGCTCTTTAATCCGCTTTCGCCAATTCCAGTGTTCTGTCTTTACCTCAACTTGCGAAAGGGAAAATTGTGTTATGAAATCGCACCGCTTCTGTAGCGAACTTGCGACCAGGAAGCAGCTTTATAGCTTTGTAGGTAATAACTCGTTTAAGGATGCTATGAGATTAATTTTATTTCTATTTCATGCAAGCAACTTCCTTCATTTCTAATCTCGCGAATAATTTACGGTGGCAGAGCATCGAGATGGCAACTGAAGTGGATGTAGACTTATCGGTTCGGTGTAGCTGCAAAGACAACGGACAAGTTCACTGGCTCGTGTGGTTGAGAAATATTGTATACCTATATTCAGCATTTCTTATTACTAAACCTGTCTTTTATTATTATTATTGATACAAATTGGTCATTAGACCGGACTTTCTCAAGATAAAGATAATTTACCTAGTTTTTGTATTGTTTTTGTTTATGGTTTTGCCTTTGCTTCTGTCTTTTTGTTCGTTTTCAATGCTGCTGTATTTCATGATGTTTCTGTTTTATTTGTAAGTTTTTCTTTAAATATGTAATATTTACTCTTTATTTTGGGCCTTCCAATTCTTTCCCGATTCCCTACACTAATAATGTCAATTAAGAAATAATATTATGACAAATATTCAGACGTTTTGCCTGTTATTATTATTATGTTAGCGTTATTTTAGTTTCTATTCATTTATTTGAGGTTCTAGAATCGAAATCAAGAAGCGCATCTTGGGATAATCGCCTTTTTTATGGAAAAGGCGGTTCGATCGGCGATTGATTTGATATAAGTAAATGCAAAAATTTTGAATGCAGGCTGAGTTAATTTGATCTTGAATACATTAAAGTATGCTCGTATTAACCTATAATTCAAAATTATTACTCCAAAATAAATAAAAAAGTTAAAATTGTAGGCTCATCGTGATGTAGTTATTTATCATAGGACGTATTACATACTGTAGTTTTACGGCTTAAATTTTTTACAACGCAAGTTAACCTCATTGATAATAGGTTAAGTGATAAGTGACAACTGTCAAATGTGTGCTTTGTCATTTATATTAACTGACCGAATTCACGCATACCTTCACGTCAGTATTTGTTCCTCTTCGAAATAAATCAGTAAACCAGTGCAATACTCATCCTATTCACACGTAGTTCATTTAGTTAGTAGATCTCGAGGCTTACAACGGACTATGTCTTGCCGCGTCACCTCAGCTTGTTTCCGCTCGGCGCCGCAACCCAACGTGAAATATTTGTCTGACGCGAGCGCCCCGGGACTCTAAATCTTGTCGCGTGTTCAACCTAGCCACGACCACGACGCCAACCCGAGATATCGACGACACCTTGATACACTATGACGATTAAAATCATAATGGTGCATAAAATTGTAACCTCACACCGCATGTATATCAATCGAACGCATAGATATCACCTCCAATTCCGTCCGAATATCAGCAATTGTCGTAATTTTACGCAATATAATTACGAATAGTCCCGTGCTGGAGTTATGAGTCCACATTCCCATCCTCGGTGCCAATTAAACCAGTTTTGGCGAGACAGAAAAGCAATTACTGCCATTCGATCATTTGGAAAAGCTCCGGAACGTAATTAAGGGATTATTATCCCGAGGTCCCAGCGAACCAGAGTCCCGGCTCTTAAATCATTGTAGACTGTTCGTTTATTCCTCCGACTTTAATGTAAGGTGTGCGCTATGGTAATGCATCGACCTGTTGTTCTTCGAGCAGGTTATTTAGAGGTTCAGAGACTTTGCTATCGAGTCGCACGGAATCGTGAAAGGCTACAAATAGCCCGCGCCAAAAGCGCACTGAAATATATCGTATCACATCTCCATAAAAAGTAATGAACGGTTGAGGTGCTCCAGGAATGGTTAGTTCGGTGCGATCGCAACGGAATATCATTTGTCATTGTTATTTATGAGGAGTCAGTGTTTGTTGCGTTGGAAGTGGGGAGTAGCGGGTTGACGGCCTCGGGGCAGCATGAAGCTAGAACAGCGGGAGATACTCGGCAGAAATGGCCGGAGCACGATGTCGTCAGGTGACCCCGCAGACTGCTCCTCTCGGTCACGGCAGGCCATTACCATAACACTAGGCGCGTGTGTAGCGCACGTGAGGCCGACGGTGATAGCCCTCGCCTCGTCCATTATAAATTCTAATACACAATCTCGTTACTACGCGTTATGCGCTGCCCGATCGATTTGTAAAGATACCGGGTCAAGCCGCCTGGAGCTATTCCACCTATTCACTCATAAAATTTTATTGCTAATTTACAAGCGTGTGCGTCGAAATTAAACCTGTAGATTAAACGCTCACGGTGTAGGTAAATAATACCAGAAATCGTAGGAAGTCAGTAATGTTTTCGAATGGGATTTACTGTTTAATCCGAAAGCATCAGATGAAACCAAATCTCCAGCTTAGCGCGCAGTGACCTCATAACTTCTCCTAACGGATATGTTACTTCATCCACTGTTGTAATACTAGAACTATAAATTTTACAATGCTTTTAAATGTATTTAATTGCGCACGATTATTGTAATAGGGTGTTGTGAAATATTTCGAGCAATTTGATCGACTGTAAATGTATCCATCATATAAGGTATTTTACTGAACCGTTGTTCTCAGTTGTTAATTAGTTTAAGTGATTGTGCTTGGTTCTTCAATAAAGAAGACTATAGCTGACTCATTTGATTGCGAGGACTACGGTCAATAGGTACTATTGATTTTCTGTCTTGCTTATGTTTGCGTACTAAATCCAGGAGTTCATTCTATGTCGATGACCGCTCGTTTAATTTCTTAATCGAGGTTGACTGAAGATCAATAGCAATAAATATTTAATGCCTTACAAATAGTACCAAGTTCTCTCGTATCGTGAAAATGATATTTCACTGGTACTTTATGTGAAAGTAACACCAAAGCAATATTTTGCACCGAATGTTTGAATAAGTTAAGAAACCTGATAAGGCTAGAAGTTGGCGTTAACATATTGTTGTCAGGAAGTCTTTGTTTCGTATATACATTGCGACCAATACTGGAAAACAAAATTGGCTTATACCTTGGTACTAATTTACTTCGGGCTACCTCTCTAATTGTGGGGAATGCTTTGGAGTATCGGTCTAGTACCGGATAGTTAATGAAGATAGTAGGTTTGATAACCGTTTATAGAGTAACAGTTAGGGCTGGACTTATTAAGTTTGCTTTATTAATAGTGTATTTAACATCGTGACCCCTGTGGTATCGTGCGGCAAATCCGTACAAAAAGGCAAGTTTATAGTTGGGATCACGCGAACTGACCCTCCTGACCCCGTTAGCTGGGTTCCGACTGATTTCGATAGCCACTACTGGGTTTTCACGTAGCGTAGACGTGGCATTAGAATAATCATAACAAGACGCCCATTGTAGTTGGAGTTTTTGTAAACCTATTTACTGTGTATGGCACAAAGCGTGTCGCTCATGCAGGTTATAGGTTAACTGTGTTATTGTCATATTACCTTATTGATTTATTAGTTATTTACTTAAATGATACAAGGATGTTGATGTGTGTGGCAATTTGTATTATTGACAGTCGTGCAGAAAAAAAACTTTGTGATATTTGGATAGGGAGACAAGTTTAGAGGTCAATTTGATATTATGTTACGATAAAAGCGATATTTAAAGGTAGGTACTGACTGGTGTAATGTAACATTTCTAGCGAGCATGTTTTGTTACGTCACGTGCCGAAATCCGTGTCAATCTGGCTCGTAGCTCGCTTGTTTCCCCTTACTGACGCAGGCGCGGTCACAGCCTAAAATTTTTGAGGGTTTCACTAATAATAAAATATTATTTTTTTGCACCTAGATGTCGCATCTATGGACATCTCGGTATGGACATCGTAGGTCATAAAGGCACCATTAGATGTCAGCAAAACGTAAAATGCATCGCGGCTAGGGGCAGTTTTTTTTTTTTTGTAATTATGTATATTTTTAGACGATTTTTCTATTTGACGTGTACGATTTTGGGGGAGTCATGTCCCCTGTGAACCCCCCGGCACTGACGGCAAGAGTACTCGCTTTGTGACAATACCAGTCAGTACCTACCATTAGAACCTTAAGGTGTCATCATCATCATCATTTCAGCCATAGGACGTCTACTGCTGAACATATGCCTTCCCCAGTGACTTTCAGATTGGCCGGTTGGGAGCGGCTTTTTTTTTGCTTCCTGCGACCTTTACCAGGTCGTCTGTGCACTTTGTGAGTGGACGTCCTACGCTTCGTTTGACGGTACGTGGCCTCCATTCTAGAACCTTTCTGCCCCATCGGCCGTCAGTTCTACGTGTTAAGTGACCCGCCTACTGCCACTTCAGCTTGCTAATCCATTGGGCTATCTATACGACTTTTGTTCGTTTACGGATCTCCTCATTTCTGATTCGATCTTGCAAAGAAACACATAGCTCTTTCCATAGCACGCTGTGCGACCTTGAGCTTTCTTATGAGGCACATAGTGCCTTAAGGTGTGTTTTATTTAAAATAAAATACTTAATAAATTTGTTATAACTCAATTAAATATGTATGAAAACATAACAAAACAATCATTTTAGTATATAGCATACATTTATTTTGCTTTATTTTTATGAAGTTATAACTAAGCAGGTATCAATCAAGGTTAACGTTCAAAGCTTGATTTTATTATTTTATCGTCGTTTTATTAAAAAGTTGGGTCGTAAATAACACAGACGGGATCTTTATTCCATAGACCATTTCTAAGAAGGACAGAGATTTCATTAAGAACGAAAAGCAAAATTTACTGTGGCGGGCGAGCGTGCCAAATCAGATGGACTCTATAAATAGTAAAAAATTACTGACTGCGTGTTTGACACGCATATACAACCCTTGGCTGTAAAGGCGTATACAGTAGCCAGTGTTATTGTGACCACAAAGCAAAAATATGGTGCCAATAAATCTCCTTTATTTATACTTTATTTTAACTAGGGGTTAAGCTGAAGTCTACGCAGACGAATACGCGAGTCGTGTCGTCCCCGCGTAGCCTTCAGCCCCCCTAGCATGAATAATTATCGCATGGTGTGGGATGTCGATACATGGTTAAAAATATTGTAGGTGTACATAATCGTTTTACGTGGGTCAAGTATGTTTACCCTCTTCCAGCGAAAATGGTTGCTTTAAGAAATGTGAAAAAAAAACACGACAGTATGAGTATAAGTACATACCGAAGTTAAAAAGGAAAATATTACAGCTTGGGTTTACAAGTTACCGTAGGAACTTGTAAAATGTACTTGGAGAAGAAAATTACTAAAATGTAAAATGCAAAGAATCCTATTCTACCAACCTAATATTTTATTTTTCCGGTGTTTTTTTAGTTATTCTGGTAGGTATTCGGGGCGGATTCAAATCCAACAAATAAAAGGTTATCGGTCCTGCCGTTCATGATTTATACATGGTGTAACTAACCTGACTTTGTTTGATTTAAAAAGATCTCTTAAAAAATGAGCAGCAGAAATGATTAGGCAAGAATTTAAAAAATGGAAGAATGGAAGCTCTTTTTAAATAAATGTAGTGGGTGTGAATAAATCAGATGCTTTTAATTTCTAGATGAAGTCTCGAAGTTCATTTCATAAATCAGTTTCTGCGTTTAAATTAAGAGCCCAAATATATAGGTTTTTAATTTGTTAACGTTTGTTCAAATGTTTGAATTTGGATGTAATTAATGCAAATTGAGTCGAGAGAGAAGTAACGCAATCAACTTGATGGTTAAGGTCAAATAACTAAGTTTTGTTTGTCCTTCTGTCTAACGAGCGTTTTGTAGACCTTCGTGATTTGTGGCCCTTAATATTTGATCTAATTATATTGTCAGTGTCTATTAACTCAACTAATTAAATTCAAATTAAACTGCTCATACGAATTGAGGAGTTACTAAAAATATTTCTGAAAAAATGAATTTCTGGATTTTGAAGGTTTATTTTTTATTGGTACAGGCAGATTTGTAATAGTCATAAAAATTGCTAAGATTTATTATTTTTCTTTTAGGTACTTCCAACTAAAACATTTTCCCGCCAGTGTTTTTGCAAGTTTTTAGTTGTACAATTAGAGATGTAAACTCTGATAGTTTTTTATTGCACTCAATAAAATGGAACTTTTAATCCATCGTAATATATTAATCAAATATAAATTTATGTTTTTATCGTGAAGAAACTGCACAACCGAACTTGTAATTAAAATTAAAATGGAAATGGACTCAGTTGGCTCATTACTACTGAGTTTCTATGTTGTTTTTGTAATAGGTATCTGTATATACAGGTCTCCCGTAAGTCAAGGATAACCTTGTGGTAACAAGGTTATCCTTGACTTACGGGAGATGTGGTAACATATTCTATAAATAAATAGAAATATAATATATATAATAATTAAGCTTAATTTGAGTTGACTGTATGTACAGACAACAGAGGCCCAATTCCCGTAATTTGACAATTGTCGCAATCCGGTGTCGATCCGGTCCCAGTAACATTACTATCACAAACGGTATTCTCGTAAACTTTCAATTTGAAGTAAAATTATTAAAACTATCTATATATATAATAAGACTAAAAACAGAGCAAAAAAATATCTTATTTTGGTTTCTTCCATTTTCAGTCGCATTACGAACAATAATTGAATTTTTTGGGTTTACGAGAATACCGTTTGGGATCGTAATGTTACTGGGAGCGGATCGACACCGGATTGCGACTATTGTCAAATTACGGGAATTGACCCTCAGCTCGTCAACCTACCACAAAACGTCAAATTTCCTCAATTAATATTGATGTCTACATGTTGGATTCAGGTTCAAAATCGGTTTAATGACCTTTTTGGGCAGGTTGACCTGCCATTGACTGTAATGCACATAGACACCCCTTAAGTTACTTTGAATCTTGAGTTTGCCTGAGAACCACGTCCATGTGCACTTCGCAGAAATGATTGTGTGAGTATACCTTATTTCTTTCTAGTATGATTAACCTACCATGAAATCAGGTAGTTTCGGATGTGAGCAAACATAACTTCCTAGTAATAGGCCGTGCAGTTAACGAACATCTAATAAAAATGCTCCAAATAAATTGATTGAGTGCAATTTCGTGTATTTTATATCGTGTTGCGTGTAATTTGTCACGAGGTGCTGATAAGATCGCGGCTAAGATGGCAGGCGAGGAGACTAGTGTTGCCGAATATGCTATAATATGTATCGACAAAGTGGTTATTTTGGTAACTTTAATATATAATTACAACAATTGTGACTTTTGCAAAGAACACTTGGTAAAAACCCAATCAAAATTAAGGGGCTGATTCTGCTGCACAAAAAAACAACCTTTTGAATAGAAACAATATCAAAATCTCAAAAAATTACATACAAAACTTAACACGAGGTCAGCTATTTAGTATAGGTAAGAGAAGGTAGGTTTTTGTTTTAAAACCTATTAAAACTAACTAACTAATAAGGCACTTTTACATGCCACTATTTCGATTTTTACGCCTACCACTGCTACGGACCAATATTGCGGGCTCGTACCGAGACCAAACAGTGCAAAAGACGTAGTATTTCGACAGCAAAGTTAAATTTTCCAGTCTTTTACCTAAAACATATTTTATAAATAACTAGCTCGGTTAACTGCTTTTTATAATACATTAACTTTTCTCGATCTATTACTAACTTAAAATAGTACCGAAATTCCTACAGTAGTTTTGGAGATAAGCCTGCACAGACAGATAGAACGGACGATAAACAAATGGGGGCTTTTTTGTGGTACGTATTTATGACGTCGGTTAGCCTGTCATGCCATTATAAGTACAGCCGTATTAATCTATTGATAAGATATTGTTTACTTGAATGTCAACAGCAGTAGTGGCAAGGTCACAGGCAATGGTACTATAGTTTCAATCGTGTTTAAAAATTTGATAAGCTCGCAATTAGATTGAAAGGTGGGGTATCAATTTTATTGATGGCTTTTTAAATGTAGAAAGTATACAAATAGGGATACGGTGACATTTAGTTTGCCAAGTATCGCGCTTTTGGTGCAATGTCCATGTGTGTTCACACCTCTAAAACGAGTTTCGCTGAAACCCTGAGTGGGACGCCTAAAATTACAAAGTTTCAGTTCAGTAACAAAAGTTGGCATTTTTATCAATCTCAGAAAAAAAGCGCTTGAGGCGAGCGAGTGCAACACATTGGTTAAGGCGAGGAAAAGGAGGGGTTTACTACATCCCGAACTCCGGACTTTTTATCCCAGTCCTGATATTCGTAGCAACACTAGTGGCATTGCCAATTATAACAAATTGAGAAACTATCGTTAAGGTATTAAAAAAGCATAGCATATTGTTAGCAGTATCGATATAATTTATATGATCGGACTAACTTACCTAGTGACGTCCGATCCTCAATTATGTGAAGTAATCTCGTCCTCATTGTGTACAATGTAGTACGCACTTTTTGCTACTGCACTGATTACAATCTTCAAAGTTAGGCGCGTGCATGAACGCGTCAATAAACTAAAAAATAAATAACCGGAACGTGCCCGCACCGTCACCTATCAATGTCATCTGTCACCTGTCAATGTCATTATTTCAAAGGATAAAACTGGACACAACTTTCAAAAAGAAGGGAAACTAAGTAGTAGGTAGGTATTTATAGCATATAATCTTTTTTGTACTTTAAGGATTGATAAATACATACTAACTGGGTCGGGCTGGGGATAGGATGAGGACGAGATTACTTCACATAATTGAGGATCGGACGTCACTAGGTAAGTTAGTCCGATCATATAAATTATGTTCCTTAATCTCGTCCTCATTGTGTACAATGTAGATGTTCAAAGAGGAAAGTTGTGTCGACAAAGCAATATAAACATTTATTATGATCATTTATATGATTTGCTAAAGTCTTAGCACATGATAAAACTTTATTTTATTAACTATCTATTGGTAGATGCCAAGTTCAAGTTTTATCTAACAAGGATATAGTTGTTTGATTAATTCATTGGAATTAATCAACCAACCCTGTATATCGATACTGCCCTGTATATCGATACAATCCTGTATGATGTGATACACCCTGTGTGATGATACACCCTGTATGATGATACACCCTGTATGATAATACAACCCTGTATGATGATATAACCCCGTATGCTAATACAACCATGTATATTGATACAGTCCCATCCCATTTGATGACACAAACCTGTACCTATTTTATACCATACAGGTGGACCAAAAAATGTGTAGGAATTCTCTAAAATCGAAAATAGCAAATTTTACTTTAATTGCAATACTGTTTTAATTTTGTTAAAACTGTATGTCTTTATGAATTTATAGATTTGCTGGGACTGAGACTGATAATCCACCTGTTGTACACTTTTAAGTTTGTGCAATAAAGTTTTAAATAAATACTCCTCGCTATTAAGTAGGTATATTCTTTACGAATAAACTAGAGATCACGCAAACGAAATCGCGGGGCAACAGCTAGTTTAATAACTTGTCATGGAAATGGAGCCAATGCTTTGAACTATTAATATCCGTCTCATTTATCCAGTAGTATGTAGTACATACTTAGTACATGGTTACCTAACAAGGTAAATTTATCGATGTGCAAGTAGGTAGTTAAGCTTGTATTTCTTTTGAAAGATTTATTTTATTTTATATAATAAGAAAATCTAGTAACCTTTGAAGTTATCATTGTCTGTAATACAATTTTTTATGCAAATAAATTAGTCTTATTCTTAATAACTCCTGTTCAAGGTGTAGTTCCAAAGTAAAGGAAACTAAAATAAATAATATGGATGTTTACTATGGCAAATCTTTCATTAATTATATGTTATAAATAAGGAAATTATATACAAATACTACCAGTATTGTTCCAGTAGGGATCCTAATTTGTTGACAATAGTTTCAACATTACTTTACTGAGAAAGATTGATTTTTACTCATCTTCTTAGAAAACTGTTATATGTGTTACACTTATATGGCTGGAAATCAGTATGAAACTCCTGCACTTTATGTGTGGATCCCTGGTAGGGTATATTAATAAGTTAATGAAACAGTCTGAATACTTATTTAGAAAAAAATTCAATGACTGGTCAATTCTTGTAAAGCTAATAAAAAATTAAATAAGTAATAATTTACCAATAGGTACATCACATCGGATAAGATAGAAAGTTTACTCCGGCTCAAAATACTTGTAGCAGCCTTACAGCCTTAGTCCAATAACAAGGTAAGGCAACATTTATTGCCTGCATTGCCTTAATTATTGCCACTGATCAATGCCTCTATCGTGTCATCCATTTTTTTTTTTTTTTTTTTTTTTTAATTTTATTATTTATTTATTTATTTTAAATTAAGTTCATTAGAAATTTTCTGTCATTATTTATCATCTCCATTTTTGCTTTACATGGTAATTTAATATCTAATAAAATTATTTATACATAGACTTACATAGGTACTTGACAAACTTCAATTATAATTGTAAGATTCATGCCTTAATTTAAATAATAATTTTAAGTCAGTAGTATATTTTTTATGAAGTTTATAGTTTCATGGATACAATTTTAATTTTCTAATATGTTTTAATAAATCATATTTTATTATAATCATCTATTTAAATATGAACCTTTGTTATCCACCTGGGATAATTCAGTTTATTTACTATCTTTAGTATCATGATAATTTAATGATTGGATGATTATTTATCTTTGTCTTAAATTTTAGGTATCAAACATTTTCACAAATGGTAAAATGTCTAGAAATATATGGTTTATAACAAAAACATATTAAAAATATATTTAGGTCAGATTTGGAAATTCAAGTTATCATTGGAACTTTGTGTCTAGTTTTGAATTTCTCTTACTTTTCCAAAGGTACCTACTTTAAAATTAAAATAATTGGTTTTCGACCTTATGACAAGTACATAAGGATCAATTATGGTGCGACATTTTTGCCTGTAAATAAAGCTGCATAAATCTTTCCATGGGTTTTTACTGACTCTGAAAATATTGGAATATAACATATAGTTACAGTTAAAAAAGTTTTTAATTTTGGTAATTTTTATCTTGTTGTTAACAAGGAGAATTATTTTTCCATATCTGTAACAGTGATCTTCACTCACATTATTTGTAAGTAAGACTCATCTTGAGTGTGTCTTTATTTATAAATTTTCTGAGAAATTATTTACACTTGATGAAGACTAGAAATAATCTAACTAGCCATGGCGATCAGCTAGAATAATAACCTTAAGTCAGTAACAGTGTTAAATTTCAATTGCTTTCATAGATTATTATAGAATTTTGAGAATTAAGCTTGATACTATAAGAATTTAAGGTTTACCCGGTTGTGACCAGATCTAATATTATAAGTTACACAAATGGGATACCATATCAGTTGTATAGGAACATACGAACATACACCAGCCAACATGAATTTGTCATGGTCTCCAAACAAGGAGTCAACTTCCCTGTACTACGAGGTACAAGACAATGTATCTCGCCAGGGTCATTCGAACAGAGTATCGAACCTGGGACCTTTTACGTTAAGGCACTTCACGAATCAAGTGGACTAATGATCTTTAAGTCACAGATATCAATTAGCAATTTCAAGTAATGTTTATTTATTTATTTAAGCTTTTTAGTAAAATATAAGAGAAAAAAAAAAAAACTTAATATGGTCATAACTACATGAACTATTGGAGTAAACAGGTTGTTTTCTATGGTATGCTTTATAAAGTCTTGCCCTCTTGGGCCAACATCAAGAAGTACCTCAATTATATACTTGTGGAAATCCACACCGAGATAAATCATAATTTGTAAAAGCGCTATTTATCATTGACTTGTATGTATATAAATGGGGCAGAATAAGACAAGCAGATCTGAAACCAACAGATTGTCTTGGTACCATTAATGGTTGCCAAAGGCTCAATTTAATGGTAACAACTGATGAAATTATTAAAAACTTAAAATCTTTATAAACAGACTGAAATTGTCTAGGTAAGTATGTGACTTGTTTACACAAGTACTCAGAATTCCTTGAGCCTTCAATATCAGCAGGCAAAGGAGCTTCTTTCATAGCCTCCTTAGAGTCAAAGTGTTAAGTTGAAAAAATTACTAAGACGGAGGGCATTACCTCATGGTCTCGGTACCCATATTCTCCCTCCTCTCTTTTTTTCTTCAGTGGCATTCGAAGATATGTATCGCCTTGATACCTTTGTGTTTGACTATATTTTCAACTTCAATTGATGAAGTCGGTCTCTGGTCAACCTTATAAGATGATTTGCAGACCCGCAATATTATAACAAAAATTTTAAGCCACAGGCTAACCCCTCGTGAAAGCAAGTGGAAGTGTTATAATTCTGCTGCGAGACAGACAAGAGGAATAATTGTTCTCTCGGTACATATGATGCGCTAGAATAATTTTATTATATTAATAACTTACCTAATGCTATTACAGATCCTTTGTAGTATATTTCTGGTGCAACATTATATTGATCTCATGGTCAACTCTTCATGAAGACTAGAGCCATAATGTTCCGTCTCAGGAGGAATACCTCGAGGAGACGCTTCAGACTGAACAAAAAACCACTGGCCACTCCATCGTTAAGGCCAGTGCTTCTGTACAGAGCAGTTTCTGTGGAGTCATTCGGAGACATGACAGACAACTAGAATGAACATAATGATCACCAACGGCCAACCTCCCGTGAAAGCTCCGATGTCATTCATTCTGAGACATGAGAGACAACTAGAATGAACTTAATGATCACCACGGCCAACCTCCCGTGAAAGCTCCGATGTCATTCATTCTGTCTCGTTTGCAGGCTGAAGAATAACGCCACTCTGTCACACACACTCCTTGTTTTCATGATTAATTTCTGGCTGATTATGTTGTTGGAGCAAAGGCCACGTCTCGGCGAACGTAGTGTAGGACGCTTCTCAACTCGATAGGCCGACGAACTCAGGATTATGGCTGGATACATTTGTATCAAAGCAGGAGTTCGTACTCCTTGGCGCTCTTTGCGTCCTTCCCTTACGTCCAGCAGTGGGCTGTAATAGGCTGAGATGATGGTGATGGTGATGATATTATATTTTAGTGTGCTGTGGTGGTGATAGAAATCGTATTAATCGTAATAATTGAGCCGAGGTATCGGTCCAACAATTTCACAAATTCAACTGACAAGTTTTGTTTTCCAGCCACCATACTTTTACACAAACATCACCGTATTTTCTTCTTGGATTTTTGCATTTGTATGTAAGCTGTAAATCACTAATTAGTTAAAAAACTAATTTATTCTAAATATTTACGTCTTCAGTGCTGTGTACAAAAAAGTACAATGACATTGACAGGTGACAGATGACATTGATAGGTGACGGTGCGGGCACGTTCCGGTTATTTATTTTTTAGTTTATTGACGCGTTCATGCACGCGCCTAACTTTGAAGATTGTAATCAGTGCAGTAGCAAAAAGTGCGTACTACATTGTACACAATGAGGACGAGATTAAGGAACATAATTAACTAACAGCACTAAATATGACGCAATAAACGCTTCCATCCTTACAGCTGATGAATTCGTGTCTGTTGTTCTACTTTCTCTGGTCACGTTCGTTCTTCAATTACAGTTTCCTGTTTCCGACACTTGCATCTCTTAAAATTGTGAATTTAGCAATTGCCCTTTTATTATGAATTTTTGTTGTTGTACCTATATCTCCAACCTAAACTAGGACCTAGGTACCTAAATGTATGTCTTTAAAGTCGTGTAAATTTTGATATTGATAGATTATTGTATTGATTAACCTTGACATATACCATCAAATTGATGTGTCCATATCAGGTGATATCCATAATTAAGCTATAAATTGAAGTCAACACATTTATAGTCAATTTGTTGAATATAATAAATTTGTCTTTTTGAAACCGACCAATAAAGTATGTAAACTGCTTTTTTATGTGTTATAGATTTAAAAATACCTTTAGCAAGCATAAATGTGGAAAGGATTAATTATTTTCTCAGGTCGGTGAGTGATGACAATTGCCCCAAATTATTGACCAGGTAAAACCGAGCCTTCTATTAGAGAAGCAATGAAAGGATTAACGTGTTTCCGTAGGTCTGGATACACTGGATTTGCTATATAAGCCGTATTACTCAATGGAGTTCAGACCATCTCGGTTACACAATCTGGGCATTTTTGCTCCGACTGCCCACTCAAGCTTTGTCTGTTTTAGAACAATGAGGACCTTGTGTTATGTATATATGATGTACGCCTTGTATTGATATTTTTGCTTATCGATTGAATAATGAACGTTCCAATACTTTTGTTTGATGGATAGATACGGACACCGGTCGAATATTGTAGCAATCGTGATGGTATACTGGTTGAGCACTCGGAATCTGTCGTTGATAGTATCTACAATAATGTATCTGTCGATTAATTTACTGATACACTTTCGTTCTCATATGTTGTTTTGATTGAGAAACAGCAAATACCATCTTAAAACCAAAATACGACTATTTATCATAATTATCACTCTTATGTTATTATTATAAATACAATCTTGAGCATTTCAGTATTATCTATTACTATGAGTATGGTTTTTATACTGTATTTGGAGATTGTAAGCATGTATGTGTTGCAGAATCAGCGAATGCGACTAACTATAGAAAACCTGCCGCCTCGTGTAAATGAAAATGATATCAACAATTGAATAATGCCCAATTTGTGTTAGAAATCATTTCGGTATCTAACAGTTACTTTCCTATTACCAACGTACGGTTGTTTACTACCTCTTTGCCAGTTCAATTACATGAGGCTAACGAGATGCCTTCAATTGTACTTCAGACGCTTTTTAGATCATCAATTGATTGACACCGTTACGTAGAGCATGTATACAGCCACAAAAAGCTACACGGGCCAATGTCATTCTCCAAGAGACCCCATTAAACTTATTTTTACTTCCACAAAAAAGGAACAAAACTATAAAAAACTTCGACGCCTGTTTCTGAAACCCGAACCAAAAAAGTTGGCTTTTGTTCCGAATAAAATCACGGATTTCAATTAAAGTTTATCTTCACAGCAAAACTGATTAATATAAAACAGGCTTTTAACACTTTACGACTCGTGTGGGAATCGCGTTCGTAATGGTACCGAGTGACATTTTTCATCCGTCGGACAGTTACTGGCTCTCTGGAGTGATTACATAACACTTTATTTTTTTCGTCGGACAGATTCGTCCCACAGTATTAAATAAAAATAGAGTGATTGCCTATTTCATGCTTAATGCCGGTTTAATAGTTTGGGAGACTTTTAAATTTAATTACGTCGCTTACCCAATACTGGATCAAGGTAAAGTTTAAAAGTCAATTCGACGATTTTTTGGTTGTAAAAATAATGTCAATTTTAAGAGGATTGTCATTTGTTAATACATGCGTTCAAATTTACATTCATCCCACACTCGTAGAACAAAGATATATTGTCCCGGATGAAAGTCAAAATAAAATTATAAACAGTTTTAATAACATGAAAGGGTTGTGTTTTGTCGACGCTCCTACGACAATGAATGTGAGGCGGCGCCGGATGTTAGAGATCACTGGAATTATCATATTACACTGCTCTGAGTTTACGATAATAAGTTTTTTGGGTTTTAATGTATGAGAGTAATGGATTAAATATTAGGTTACCATGCGGAGCAATACTATTAGATACTTTTCAAAATAATATTAGAGATATTGACGTACGTTCGCCATACACGCAAAATATAGTACTAGGGGATCATAATAACGAAGCAAGCATGAATCCAGGAGGATATTTAATGAGCACGCGCAGCAGATCGTTACGCGGGCATGTGTATTATTATGCCCAAGAAGGAATGCGAGCCGGGGTCACCGGCAGAAGTGTACCGGTAGCTGACCACCGACGTGTAGAATCTATTCGATGACCTTAGAGCACACGTTATTCCTCAGCAATGCTATATAATTCTCATTTTTAGAGCACTTCAAGCTAACACGCAAGTAGGAAAAGTAATAGCATGTCTCAATGTTTCGACTATGAAAAACGATTTGCACCTTTTGTTGTAGTCCTATATAGTTTAAAAAACACTTACAATAAAATAACATTTTACCCTAATGTATAATGCGTTTGATATTGTTGGTTTAAATAAAAAAACAAAAAACCAAATCATAAGTACCTTATAACTTTGAAGCGTGGATTGACTAGTACTTTCGTAGGCGTCCTAATATACGATAATAGTGCGGTTATTTCAGAACTACAGTCCTATTCGTTAACAAAACGTATGCATAGAAACGTTTCCAAGCTCCGTGAAAGGCAGTCATTATCAAACCCGACAGTTTGTTCTTTTTCGCTCGTTTAGGTGCCTTTGTGTAAAATGTTATTATAATAAATTATCTAGAGATGGGCAGATTAGACCTGCTATCGATAGGAATCTCTGACCTCTGCTCCGCTAATAATCGTGTCGAACGCTCATCTTATTTCGTCGGAGTATTGTGCTTTTTATCGGCGTCATCTCCATTCGGAGTTTTTACGGAAACTTGGAGATGACGAGGCTTATTAGACAACTATAAGTTGTTCGGAACGGTCTGTTTTATATAGCTACATAATAATATCAATGAAAAAAAATGGATTGGGTGATAGTTATGCGGTAACAAGATCCTTAACAAAATTACTTAACTGCCGCACTCAGAGACGTCATTTAACAGTAAAGTTTTGATAAACATTTTTGTTCACTCAATAATTGTCTTTATTCATATCAACTTTAGCATGACAAACTTTTCTTAAGTAACCATTAAAGTTAAGTGACGTCTGTGAGTGCGGCAGTTAGTCTTTGGAAGCATGAGTGAGAATAGAGTAAGTGAGACAAATAAGGCAACTCCAAGCAAGAATTTTGCTTTATTCATGAATCAAAAACACTGTTGTTGTGAAAACATCAAAAAAAAAGTTAGGGTGAAACATAATCTATCATATTAAATTATGACGAAACCTAATATAGATTCAATTTATACGGGTCACACGGGTCACACTTTTCAATTGAAAGCCTTATTATAGTGTTACCTAAAGAAACATACAAATCTGAGCCAATCCATAATGTTCCTGCTCTAACAAGTGGTACCGTACCTTCCACATGCTAGACAAGCAACTATTCCGGCATCAAAGGAAGGTTGTGTAGTTGCAATAAATACTTATTTGCGATATCGTGAGCTTGTCATCGTAAGGTACAATCAACGGGCAAGAGGCGAGTCGGACGCGGTCGGTCACTGGCTAGCCCGGGGCTTTGTTCCCACTCGGGCCGTGCCATGAACTAGGAAAGAATAGAAGGCCCGGTGTGATTCGGTGAGTACTTATGTATTCTGTTCTGCGTCATTAGGTACATCACACATTGCTTCTGTGTGCTGTGTAAATAAAAAAATCTGCTCTTTGTCGCGCTGAAACGTCACACATCTCAACACACGCATAATCTTAGATACCACAGAACAGGTATAATACGCAACGGTTAGATCCGATTCTTTTAATACAGTTGAGATAGTGTCACGTGACACGGAATGTTGAATTAAAGAATTTTAAACGTCCTAAAGTTTTTTTTACAATGGGACTGACATTAATTGTACTAAAACGTATAACGGGTTTAATTTGAAATCGTGATTTTCACGAAAGAATGTAATCAAATCAGTTGCTGATATATATCATAAAAGTTTATTTATTTTATTTTAAAAGTTTATATTTATCAGTAGCTGATTTGATTACGTTCTTTCGTGAAGATCATGACACTATGTAAGCAAGTATTTTCTTGGGCAGATTAGAATTTGCTTTTATGGGAAGATAAGATTCAAACATTTGAACTAGACATTTTTTCATTTGCTTCTCTATAAAAACTATCATTTGGCGATAAATAAAGAACAGCAGAATAACATACTTTCAAGAAATTCATGACTTTTAATTCATCCTCTATAATTTATGAAATATTACATTTAATTATTTATAAATTTATTATTCATTTGTAAGGTTGTATTGCGAGGGTTGGTAATTTAATCTCTATTAGAAATAATAGTGTTGGTGGTTCCAAAACACAACAGGAGGTAGCAAAGCATTATAAATCACATAGCAAGGCACTCTTGCTGCGATCGACTGTTACTGTTAAAACTGTCAGTAAACGTGTCTTTAGTTACACAGGGAGCAGACCCACTGTTCTCGTCCATACTGTTACTTTTGTATATTTGCTCTCAACTCAACTATCTTGCTCTATGTACCACTGATAAATGCCTCCCATACGATTGTAAATCGCAGTTATTGAATGTGACGCTGACGTACAATTGCGTTAGCGGCTAAGTGATGGGATTTCAGGCGGTTCTAATTGCTCGTTATCTAGTTTTGATTTAATGGGTCACATTCTAAGGAATAATTCTAACTAGTATTATAACATAGTGTGCTTAGTTGTCCTTTTTCAGGTCACAATCAAGCAACAGGACAACAATATATTGTAGATTAAGTAATGCTAGCTAGTGCTTTAAGATGAATCGATAGATCTTTGTTGTTGTTGCATGCCATAGATATACAATTTAGACAGACTCCTGTTGACAAACTTCAGATATAGGATAAGTATTAACAGAAATTAGATGTTAGAAAAATGTAAAATTACACCAAAAATAGGTAGATGGAAGGTTTGCTAAAACTTTCAGTTGCGTTCCATGGTCAGAAGCTACTACAGACTACGGACATACATTAGAGTATGTAACTTTGACGTATTTAAAAATGATAATTTATGGCTTATTCTAGTGTCGAAAGCGCAGAGATTGTGTGGGCGGGACTAGTTACGGCATCGTGCATGGATTGCCGGCTATCTGTGTAATGTCCTCGTGGCGTGTGCATTGTTCGTGTTTATACCAGCTACGAGCGTTAGTGGCATAACAGGTTGGTTTTTGAAGCCGTCCAACGTATTTGCAACACTTTTACAGGCTTTATTATCATAAAAGGCACTTGTATTTAAATGAGAAGCCTTCTAACATCTGTTGTTGTCATCAGAGTTTCAGCTCATTTTATGCGGCATGGAGAAATTATATCTTGCAATGCGTAACTTGTCAATGTTATTAGATTTTCTAGAGTTAATGGTGTTGAATTCCTTTTTAATAAATACCTATTTATATAATATTCGTAAATAGGTTTTCGTTGATAAAGAATTGATTCAACATTTTATCAAAAGCTTTTGAATCGATGCAAAATCCTTAATCCCATTCAATTATGTCGCTGAAGTCTTATTGAAAGCGAAAAAGGGGGTGGTCTGAAAACTAGGCAGGGCCCAGAACATGCTAAGTACATTTACGGTAGTTGATAAGATCGGAAGCGTAAATGATGTGCGCGGGACCATGTAACTCCCTTGTATCTGGTTGCTTGCGCGCAGCGGATAGTATCAAGAGATACGTTGATAGCACCCTTATAAGGACCCTCTCTTGCTTTTTGATCGGAGTAAGGTCGACAAATTCCGCCTGATTGGCGATTAATGTTTGTTTTGCAATCGGTAACTTAAGAAATAATAGGTGTTGCGATTACCGTTAGACTCGCCGTTTGTAGACAATGAACGTGGTTTTCGGCCACTTACTCAAGTTAAAATGATATCTAATAGAAATGACAGTTAACTTTTAGTAGCAAACTTAGGTAATGTTGGCTGTCTAATGGTTTTTGATCCTGACTGTAAAACTAAAGCTGTTGCTATTAAATTTTTCTAAACACGATGTAGATTTTTTTTCACGACTACATTACCGAAATGAAAAATGAAAAAAAGTAAATCGACATGAGGATCAACCTTTTAAACGTACATATCCTATAATAATGTAGCTAATTAGACAACATTTAAATTCGTTCAGTCGTTTGAAGAAAAACTACCTTAAATGTTTGTTTTCATATTTCTCAGATTGTTTTGAATACCCGACCCCAATGAATGACGTCTACAAGGGGGGTAAGTAACGTTGAAGTTCGTTGACTTCCCTCGGTCGTTTCATGGCTTTTTTGCCTTTATGAATCACATGCAAGGTATGTGTAATGGGCACTCGCGGCATTCGCGTTGCGTGTCTATCGTAAGAGGGTGGCCGACTGAATTCAAATGAGCTATGCAAAAGGTGGAGCTAGACAAAGATGAATAAGTATTTCCTTAATGTTTTGAATATCGCGCTTTTTGATGGGTGCCATCCCAGGCCTTTGTCTTAGTATTTGCATAATAAGAGTACATACATTTAGCACTATGATTTGAAATATATGTTTGCCAGCCCAATTTTACCAATCTCTATTATTCACTAATACCTAAAGTCTAATCCGTTGAGCTATGTCAGCGACTTTTGTTCGTTTACGGATCTCCTCATTTCTGATTCGATCTCGCAAGGAAACACCAAGCATAGCCCTTTCTATAGCACGCTGTGCGACCTTAAGCTTTCTTATGAGGCCTATAGTGAGAGGCCACGTTTCAGTTCCATATGTCATCACTGGTAACACACACTGGTTGTAGACTTTTGTCTTAAGGCACTGAGGTATTTTAGACGAGAAGACGTGGTGTAGTTTCCCGAACGCTGCCCAGCCGAGTTGGATGCGACGATTGACCTCCTTCTCAAAATTGGATTTACCTAACTGGATAACTTGTCCTACGTAGACATATTTGTCAACAATTTCGAGAGTAGAGCTCCCAACGGATACTGGGTAGGGCGCAACATGGACATTCGACATGAGCTTGGTTTTGTCAATGTTCATTCGCAGGCCTACTTGTTGGGAGACTCGAGTAAGGTCATTGAGCATTGTGTTGAGGTCTTCAAGCGATTCTGCCATGACCACAATATCGTCGGCAAACCGAAGGTGAGTGATGTACTCGCCGTTGATGTTGATGCCAAATCCTTTTAAACGGATTAGCAAGCTGAAGTGGCAGTGGGCGGGGCACATAGCACGTAGAACTGACGGCCGATGGGGCAGAAAAGTTCTAGAATGGAGGCCGCGTACCGGCAAGCGCAGCGTAGGACGTCCACTCACAAGGTGGTCAGACGACCTGGTAAGGGTCGCAGGAAGACGCTGGATGCAGGCCGCTTCCAACCGGCCAATCTGGAAGTCAGTGGGGGAGGCCTATGTTCAGCATTGGACGTCCTATGGCTGAAATGATGATGATGATGATGATCTAAAGTCTTGAGGATTAAGGGGGATCCTTCATGGCAGCCCGCGAACATTTTTCTTCCAAATAGTGACTGGTTACTGTGAATACTTACTTACCGAAATGAGATTTGCTGCATTACTAGTAGGGTTACTAAAAAATCATCACTTTAATAAACGATTTACCTCATTGACTTTTATTGGTCATAAATACATATAAATAAAGTAACTGACATAGCTCACGGATTAGCAAGCTGAAGTGGCAGTGGGCGGGGCACATTGCACGTGGAACTGACGGCCGATAGGGCAGAAAGAAAGGTTCTGGAATGGAGGCCACGTACCGGCAAGTGCAGCGTAGGACGTCCACCTACAAGGTGGACAGATGACCTGGTAAAGCTTGCAGGAAGCCGCTGGATGCGAGCCGCTTCCAACCGGCCAATCTGCAAGTCACTGGGAGAGGCCTATGTTCAGCAGTGGACGACATGGCTGAAAGGATGATGATGATGAAATAAATATAACTAATTGATTAAAACATCAATGAAGTAAATTGACTGTTTATGTGATTATTATTCAGAAAAACATACACAATACACATACAGCTGCAAATTACATTTTGATAAGTATAAAATGTAAACCAGGGTAGCTCTTTATAAAAAAAAAACCAGTAACGTCCCGTTATATTAGCAAAAGATTTTACACTGATAGTCCGTCAAATTAATTGAATCTCTATCTGTTAGACTAACAGTACCAGCCTAGCTCTGTTATTGTTTGTTACTAACATAGATTTCAATGAAGAGAAGTTAAGTTTAATATGTGTTTTTATTCTCATGAAAAATTATATATCCCATAACTGAATGAACAATGTGATATTCTTTTTTAACCGCTATAAAAACTTCAAACGCGTCTTTGAACTTAATGTCCCTATGGTATAATAACGGGCTCTTACACAAGGCACCTTAAACTGATTTTATAATAAGGAAGTTATTACCTCCAATGATATTAAATCATTTTATAATAGGCTTAAGTATGAAGGCCGTGTAATCACCGAATCTAATTCTTTATTTTATTTAATATTTTACTGCATATTTTGCTTGAGCTGAACGTGTCCAGTTTAATTATAATTTAAAATAAGATCTGAGATGCCTAACATTGATATCAGAAAGACATTTTCCTACATTGGACCTTAAAGTATTTTTATGAAAAAGTCTGTCTACAAACTGTTGCAATTAGATCTTTGTGATGTGCACTCAAATAGTTTGCAGATTTTTGAATAAGTTTTATGCAAACTCTGTTAATAGTAACAATGTTATTTTAAAAGATTAGAAGTAATTCAGTTCAGTGAATGTAATGCAATCAGCTAACCGAAAGCTAAGCTTTGGAGCATTAGGGATCCTTACCAGCCATTCATGGTGTTACCTTCGATACTGGCATTCAAAATACACTTATTCTTCTTATTAAGAGGCCATCTTCTGACGGAGTTCCGAGACCACTGAAGTGTAATTTATAAATTATATATAGCGATGAGGAGCTATATTTAACCAAGAAATTCTCCGGTCAAAGCTTTTATTTTCTTTAGATCTTTCATATTCACTTATCTGTTATTTATGTAATTTCAGAGAATATAATATCGCTATATTTTTGTTACTATGTTACTATTACACAATTGTTTGTAATCCACATTCGGAGTCCTATTGTAACCACTTGACCTTTTGACTTAGTTCGGACTGGTTTTTATAATACCTTTTATAACCATCTATTGTTGTCTGACAAGTATATATTTCTGTATAGGTTTATTATCTTTTTCTCATGATCCCAGTCACGTTTCGATTTATTTTGAGGTAGGTACTCTAAATTTGACACAAAAAGGTATTTTTTGTTTGTATCTTGGGTAACGAAAAATTATTCACCTGTTTGTACTGGTTATAAACAATAAATAGTCGTAATTTAAATCAGTAAAATATGAATATATTCAAAGTCAAATGATGATAGGCCGTGTTACTTTTTTGCTACTCTTCTGTTAGAATAATCTACTGCTTCTTCCACTCCTACTAGTCGTATACCCTGATTAAACGTTTATTACGTTAATCTGCTCATCACATTTACGTTAACCATTGTGTATGTTGAGTTTTAGTGGTGGTGCCAAAAGCCAAACCAATCACAGCATTTATTAAAACATTGTAAATTCTTTAATACAAAGCCCTAAAGATAGTTGCTTCATTCCACTGTGAGAAAAAACTGACCTTGCGATTTGGAGAAAGTTTCGAATTTTCAACGCCCATAAAGTGCTAGTATTATATTAATTGATTGCCGTAGTAAATCAATTAAAGATATTCTTTGCGAGTAATTTCCATTTGGCATCTGAAGAGTCTATTTAAATTAGGCCACAACGTGCGGATTTCTCAATCACTTTTAACATGGTTCGAGCATTAGCGTGATAGAATTGAAGATTAAATCATTTTGGTTTTACTACTGTTTATTTATGTACGTATTTTAATGTAGAGAATAAAGCAGATGATGGATAATTTTTACTCGAATTACAAATGATTCGCGCACTACTACTTTTAAGAATTTTATATATTTGTCTCATTGCTGGGAACTTGGGAAAATATTAAGAAACTTTAGAGGAATCGAAAGTGTCTGACGTGGTCCATAAATATTGAAAACATGTGTTCATCCATGAATATGGAAACGAAAAAGTTATTTCATTTATACAATTTAATTTGTTCTCAACCATATTCATTGGAAATAAAATGGGATTTACGATATATTTTCACTTTCGCACAAAATTGAAGGAAGGGGAAAATATGATGAGTAGTATCATCTTACATTTATAAATCGAATCTGTTGTTGTGGGAAACGCAAAATGGCTACTATGATTTGCAAATCATTTTTACTTTTCTAACTACCCTATAACACACTATTTAAAATATAATATACATACTATTACCTATAGAGCTTATTTAGTAAATTTGCCATATTTTTTTACAAGCCCCTTTCAAATGTGTATCTACTTATTGCCGTATCAAAGTAGGTATCTCAATTCACTTCAATCTTTTGTTATCGTTTTACGTCGTTAGTTCCGCTGTTCGTCTCCAAACAAGACACCTGCCGAACAACGGTATTTTAAAAAAAGCATTGTGGATTCGGCAAGGTGGAGTCACGGCGAGATCCGCCGATCTGATAATCGAGAAAAATATCGAGCCGATCGCGAGTCGTGATCGATTCAAGATCGAAGTGTCACGCGCGGGGTCGTTCACCCCGGGTCAGGGTCGGGGATGCTCGCCTCGCCTTGCATTTAGGGCCTTGTCACACTAGGAAGCTGTGCTTGATACATTAACGTATAAAAGTAAGTACAACTTTACCTACACGAAAAATGGTTTTGGGAATTAAGTAAATATTATTAGCAATGAAAAATTTATTGTCGTTAATAAAATAAAAATAGAATACTGTTTCTGATTACACAGTTTAAAAATAATGTAATGATTCAAGATCCGACCGTAAACTTAATGACCATCTGCATATTCCTAATGATTTTTTCAGCTTATTGATGCTGTTTTGGCAAACTTTGTACCGCCTTTTCATACTTTTTTGTGTTTTTTTCTTTTGTTTAATAGTTATTCTGTTATTCGGGATAAATACCAATCAAACAAATCAAAGATGATAAAAGCCGTTGTTGACTTTTATATATGTCACTAACTTAAATATAGATTATAACAGGAATGCGTTTCTGCTGCATTCCTTATCAATTTATAGTCATAAGTATGTTTAAATAAAATATTGTCGTTTAGTTTTATAAACAAATAAAACCAACCGCAACCGTCTCCCATTATCTCAAGAAAAAATATGTATATGTAAGCATCTTACTTATGCTTTGAAAAATCTTTCATAATAAAACAGCGATATTTTATCTGAAACGGGACCCATAAACGTCAATAAGATCTTTAAGAAAGGCATTCTAGTGAGACATGGCCTTATGCGCCCGCGCATCCGGATACGTCGTTACGTAGAATAGGAGATGTTACTTCATTGTTATTCCTCGTGATAGATGGTATCCATAGCAATAATTAATGTTAGAGTTCTTTGTTTGTTATTCGAGAGCCAAGGCTTTTTGAAGATACAGTTTGACGAGAGCAAGGTTTTTTCAAAGTAGACAATTAAGGTTGTATGACTTGTACTTGTTCTATGGGTGTATACCCCTTTAAAGAAATTTTACCGCCGTATTTAATTCATATTCGAAAACGACGTCAACGACTCCAATTATAAAGTTTCTTGCTCATTAGTACAAAGTATTAATATGTATAAGCAATAAAAGAAGCTCTTGTTCTAGAGAGTTATCTTTAAAACCGAACCTTGTGTTGTTTTAATCAAGCCTTTGTTAACTGTAATACGATTTAGTTCTTCTTTGCCTTTTATGAGTTGTTAATCATGTGACAAGTTATCCATTTCGGCTACTACAAAGGTTATGACTGGCGCCATTCTACCTATTTAGACAAATCTGACCACGGCATCGAAGTTGTGGTATCTACATTGCATTGCCCATAACGCATAAATTATGTAAATTTTTATTCACATCCTCATGATGTTTCTTAGCCGTCCGTTTTATGGTGTTGTCCAATAATTTGTTATCAAATCGTTAGATGATTGTCACATTATGTTTTAAAAACAGTTGTGCCATCGTATTGAAAAGCCATAACTATATTATTCATGAGAGTACCAACAAAAGCAATATTTTAGAATAGTTTCTAACATCTTTTCTATTGTAAAAGTAATGCATTTGATTCAAATGATAGAGGCTTTAAGTGTTTGATATAAGAGAAGTGTTACATTCATCTTATTCCTAATTAGAATCAGAATCATGTTTTTGCCATTTACAGAGCAATAACGTTTTGTGCCAACAGTATTTAGTTACCTAACTAAACACTGCATGTTGCTTTTCTTGAGCGCATAATTTGAAAACAAATTTAATTTTAACATAAATGTTTATAGGCAATATCGTCACATTGAACATTAACAAATATTTGGAAAAAAAGTGAAAAATGGGTAACATGATTTGTTTACATGTTAAAATCATGTTAATAATAGTGTGAAGATAAAAATGACTAATCTCTGTTAAGGTAGAGACTCTAGCGCACATTAATCTTTACATATTTCTTTTGCCCCCCGTAGTTACTTCGTTGTGGAAGTACCTTCAAAGGTACATTAAAATATGTCTTGGAGACAGCCGGTTACAACAATCAAGTAAATCTTTTGTATAATTTCTCCATCAAGGCTCACTGACATTATATTTAAACGCTTGGCGTAAATAATGATCATTTTACTTAGAAGTGGTAGTATGGATGTAGAGCGTAGCTAAGTGTATGTTTTCACTTGCACTTTTACTTGCATGACCTAATCATCAAGGGTATTCTGTAATAACATAATTAGAAATACAAGTATTTGTTTCTTCTATAATCTAACAACTAAGTGTATGTTCACGGTGCGACTAGTACACCAATTTAAAGTTGCCCAGCGAGCTATGGAAAGAGCTATGATCGGGATTTCTCTGAAGAGAACCGATAACCGATGGGGTATACGTGTTGGGTCTTTAGTCGTTTCGCCCCACGAGTTATTCGCCCCGCGGGGCGAATCGCCCAAGAGCTCTTTTTAAATAGGTCGTTTCGCACCGCAGTGATTACAGCGGTGCGAAAGGCCCCATTTAAAAAGAGCTCTTGGGCGATTCGCACCGCGGGACGAAACGACCCAATACTCATTTTCTAGTCCGCTTTAGACGCATAACAAAAACTTAACGATACCAATTATTTATTTATACAGAACTGTTTTGTTCCTCACTGCGGTCCGAATCGACCTATTACAAAAAATTTATGGGCGATTCGCCCCGTGGTGCGAAAGGACCCATTTAAAAAAGGACTTGGGCGATTCGCCTCGTAGGGCGAATAACTCGTGATGCGAAACGACTAAAGACCCGACGTGTTCTTGAGTGGAGACCGCGACTAGGCAATCGCAGCGTGGGGCGCCCTCCAACAAGGTGAGGAGGTCAGGGAGAGGCCTATGTCCAGCAGTGAACTAACGTAAGCTGTTTATAAAGTGTACGTTACTGATAGGTTTTTAAATTGTTATTACCTATATAGGATTCTGACATACTCTTTTAGATTTTCTATTTATCCACCTCCTATTTTTGTTGCTTGATATTAAAGACTAAAAATGTAAAACAAAACTCTCAATAGTTATGTAATCTTCCTCAATTGAAAGGTATTCCATTTCATAGTAATTATGCCAGTACAGTTTAATTCGAGTTCAACAATAATGTTAGAATTTTTTTATCGATTTATTTGCAACTACTTTTAAGTGTAAAGCAAAAAATTTGTACGCGTTTTTGACAAAAAACGTTAAAAGACTTGTTCCACCACAGCCCGGAACCATTGTAACCGCTAAACGCCAATTTCCCAGTGAATGGTATCAAATCACCATAAACTTATCTCTCTATGGCTCAATATAGAGTGCACGATATAGACACGAAATATCCACAATATAGTTTCTATAAGAAGGCTCATTGCACTAAGCGTACAAATTAAATTACGCACCCAATACACAGTGCACATACTATACCAAACATTTCTGGTTCACTATACCAATAGTGTGATAAAAGTTATTGACTATCTCATCTTGTCTTTTAACCTTGGATATGTGTTTGTATGTCGAAAAGGTTATTTCTTATAATAAAATTTAAAAGTTCTTAAATACATTTTCTACATTATGGAAACTCAGCCGATAGAAACGAAAGACTACTGTTTCAACGAAAGACTTCTGTTTGCACCCTTTGCCTCGTCTAATGTCTAGACATGACTACGTATTTAACAACCTGGACTCCAAGACTTGAAAACTAGATATTAAATGCTAGAACCATTGAACAAACTATATTATCATCAAGGTTATTGCACAATTGATAAGAATCTTTTAGTCTCTAAGAATCTATATTTTGAGACTCACTAATAATTTCATATTAGTTTATTTGATTTGATAACAATAGAACTCGTTCAAAATTTACTAATAATTGATTAAATTGCACCGTATGTGCACTGCGTCAGGTCTTTATTGAAACGGCGATGGCGTAAATGACCGCGCACATCGTGTTTTTATTTTAAACCATATTTTATTCCAAAATTTAGTTTTAAAAATTATTATTGTTCTTTTTATCTTATTTTTAAAATTTGACACTATATTGCAAAGTAAGGCTGTATAGATAGCAACTGACACTGCCGCATTAACTGTATATTGTAATAACCGCGATATAACGGACGACTATGCTTCCCAGAACGATGTAGTTGCGTGAACTCTAACCCGAGGTTTTCAGATTGAAGCGAAGTATATGTATTGTCTACGAGATTGGAACGAATTTTGCATATTCCGTGTGATAAGCGGGTAACTCATGTGCCCTGAGGAGTTGTGACCGAGAATGTTCACTCCTCTTAGAGCATTTCAATTATAATAATGGCAGAGTTCTTGATATTACAGGGTGACAATACAACAAGATATGGATAAGCAAATGATAAAGTTTGCCAAAGAATCGTGGACTGCCCTTCACACATTGCCCGGTCAACTGATTGATTTAGGTAGGTTAAAAACGAGTTTTAAATTTTAACCCACGTTTCATGGTTCATGAGTTCATGAATTTTGCTTATTCATGTTATACATGGAATACGGGTCTCCCTGAAACCTATATCAGGCACCAGTCTCTCACACACAAGGTGCTACCAATTATGTACTCATTTACCATAAGACACACTGTAATAATTTTGTATGTGAGAGAAATAAATATGTTTTTTTAAATTTATTTTACAGTTATATTTAATTAGATGCAGAACCCTTAACGAAATTTGCATTATTTATTTTATAGAATATTTTGTAACATTTTTTTCTGTGGTGTACATATCGCGATGGTCTGGAGTTCAAGTCTTTTATAGTCCTTATTAGATAAAAGGCGATGTTTAGCAAAAGTTATCCTGAATGCTATACTTATATTTATTAATATATTATATTTATATATTAGCAACAAAACAATTGCAATCTCAATCCCAAGAAAGCGTATTGCATGTTATGATGAATGATTTTACATGCCACGTAAATGATATAAATCTCCGAGCGATACAAACAGTATGTCCATCAATAATTTATAACAGTTTCTGTTACAAGTTAGTTGAAACCTACCACCTAAAGTTTTTAATATTTTTACTTTGTAGTAAAAATGCTGTTACGTACCGATTCTGTGTACTTGATTCTAATTACATATTTCACATCTTACAGTACAGAGTTCTCCGTGGGAAAGAGACAGAAAAAGATGACGTGAAGATTTAGATAACTCAATTTGGCCCTGGACAAGCGTTAGCTAGATGAACCTTAATTTTAATTTTTAATGTTTTCACCGAAGTTGTCTGTATAAATAGCCCAGGGCCCCCGCAGAATACCAGTGTCGCGGCAGCTATTTCTAGCTGCCACGACCTATACTGAGCGGGGGACCCTTTTTGGCACATTTCTATCTTTATTTATATTCATAATGTCATATGATGTGTTTTTTTTTGTGCCAAATAAATACATTTATTCTTATTCTTATTCTTATTCTAACCTGGGAGAAATCTTTGCATCTTCTTCTTTCTCCTATCGCTTTGTCTGGGTTCTAGTCAGGATACGCTTCGTCATAATTCTACATGTAACCCGCAATTATTACAAGGAGGATTATTGTTATTGTTTATTGTGGAGGAAGTTAAAATGTTATAATTTCCAAGCAGCATATTTGCATTTGCAAGTTCTCATTTTTATGCATAGCAATTTCCCCAAAGTATTAAATTCATATTTCCGGATGTACTGAAAGCAAATTCTTGTGCCGCAGGTATACGCGATGTAAATCAATCAGGGTCCATTGTACCTGTGTCTAGAGTAAAAATGTAATTGAGTAGGGTCAGACGGCTGGAGTCGCTGCGCAGGAGCATAGGTTAATCGACCTGAGCGGGAAGCGTGCGCCGCCCTGATAACACCACCATAATAAAACAATGCATGCTACGATGTGTCTAAGGGCCTGTCCATTAAAAATCACACAATACTCTATTAAAACGCCAAGTCATGTGACCTAAACTTTTGAAATAAAATTTGATTTCACAGCCAATGAACCTTTACGAGAGATAAGATTTAAATGTGCAATAACGAATACCACAGAAGTAGGACGGGCTAGCGTGAATAAAATCAATATAATTTGAATTGTAATAGTTATTATAACCAAGACGCAGTTTGTAAAGTGATATCCAATTAAAATCATCCTACGCACCGTAGAATGAACTAGAGATATACCTGACCGTGGTATGTTACAAAGTGGTGAGGTTAAAAAATGTGTGTGATTATCGAAATTTTAATGAGGCAATAAATAACATTCGGGCGTTGATTATTCGAATAAAGGACAAATTGAAGATGCACCCTTAGGCCGGGCCGACAGCTAACAATGCTGGAAGGAGCCAGGGTCAATTTTTTTCTCTCGACCGAATAAACCGCCTTGAATGGGCCTTGATTTTATGATTTATAGGGCCCTTTATCCGGTCTCTGCTTCTTCGTATTTTGTTTTGATTGAGCCTCCTTTCAGAGTCCCGAAGATTGATTGTTCTTGATGGTGTGGGAGTTTTTGTTGATTGCGTTTGAGTGTAAATATTTTAGTTTTACTTTTGTTGCACTAGAAAAAGGGTTGATACCTGTGCGTAGATTGGAACATTTGTTTCAAATCTTAAACTATGATTAAAAATCCAATCAGTTCTTCGTTTTCTAAAGCTTTTAGAATATGTGCGATACAATTTGTCTGTGTAGATAAGGTGAGGCTATTTATAGCAAAAGCAAATTCACATTCAAGTGTCGGCGTTGAGATATGAGTGTTCGTAACGATATCGATGGCGAGCTATTCCTGCTTCGTCGTGGAACGTGGAGAGACAATTGAGCAATCGCCCACCGCAGGCCGAGGCTTTCCTAGATTATTCCTCCGAGCTTTACAATACTATCTTTTATAAAGCTGCACACTTAACCGAAATAGGTACCTCAAAATTGATCGCGAAGCATAGAAGATAAAGGATAAATGCAGAGAAATAAGTACGCTGTAGCTCGAGCTCCGGTTGATTTAAAATGTTATTCATCGAATTTGGGGTAATTGTTTATTTTGATGCACATTTTCTTAATATCGTTAAATAGTATTTACTTTTAGGTCAGAAGATTAATCTGCAAACACTATATTTAACGTGTATATTTTAATGAATTGTAAATAAAATATGTAATTTTATAAAAATTAAACATTATTCATATCATTTCTTTAAAAAAAGGATTGCATTGGACTACTCATTTTGGTATCTAGAAATATAAAGTCGACATTCTTTTTCATTTGTAGCACTTTAGGCATCCTAGCTTCCTAGTCTATAATAGGTAACGTCAAAACGAAATTGCTTACCGGAGCCTTTCTTCAATATATTATCCGAGTGAGTGTTGAGTTAGAAGTCCGGGCATTCGTTAGTCACGCACCAGTTCTCAGCCGATGGCATTTCTCATTAGGCAGCTCGTAAACAAGGACACTTCGACGCTTACTAATGTCCCCACGTCACCATTTTACGACTATTGGCCACAATTTTAAGATGTACAACCGCCCTAAACGATGATAATATCGTAATAAATTACCCCACGGGAGAGCAACAAGTGTTAGTTTGAATAACGATTAAAACATATTCAAAGTTATTCGAAATGTCATCGCGTATAAATCTAGTACACGCATTTACAAAGAAACTAAGGTTTAACTCCTAGCTTTAGTGAAGCGTAAATAAACAGTGATTAAACTAAGCACAGTGCATGTTCCACAATCGTTAAAGTAATTGCAGCGTTTGGGCTTTCGCGTTAACTCCATGTTGTGTAAATCTCTGAGGAGCAGCACGTTAATGAATTCTCGGCTGCGGCGCAAGGACAATTCTATTCCATTAGAGATATTTGCCCACCGGGCAGGGCTGCAATTGAAATGTCCCGCTAGCGGAGTGGGTGCGAGCCGTGTCCATTTCCGCAATTTCAAGAGGTACAGGCGATCGTGTACCGACAATAGGCGATATCGTGTGGCGTCTAATCACGGGTAGTACTGTTAGGGCGCTGTACTGCCCGGGGCTGCGCGAGCGCCGGTAATATGCGTGCGAACGCGATGCGATCGTCGTTGTCTGCCGCATCTCGGATCGCTCGCAGCTAGCGCTGCCGAAGCGCTAAAACACAATTTAAAAAGTAGATACAGTAGAACTAAAGCAAGCTACGTTTATTGATTGAGTCGTATCAACTGGTATCGTATTCTTGTCATTTATAATCTCTTTGCTGAATTTATAGACAACTAAGGATAAAAATTTACGTCTTAACACTTTAGACGTCCATTACATATGCGTTACACCGCAATTTATTGTTTATACTTTGTTAACTGCTAAAGTATTAAGCGATCTTAAGTAGTGGCGATAAGAAGTATCTTGAGCGAAGAAATTCATTTCAAACAATTACAAACTCTGTCCTGAGATAATCGTTCATATCTGTAGTATAAAAAACCTAAAAAAAATAAGCCAATAATCGACGATACTATTGTAGGTATTGTTTATATCCTGGAGCTAGTTTGTAGCGTTATTACTGAATTTTCCTATGCTGTGTATAATCGCCGTATCCGAAGAGAACACATAATCGGTTAAAACATATCGAGATGCACTCGAAGCCAGCAGCATCGATATCTAACCGTGCAATATGCAGCATTCGATATCCCTTGAGTTGAGGCAAAAGAGTCGATTGTTTTCCTGAATTTTTTGTTTTACGATTTGCAACAATCAAATTTTTCAAAAAAACTCATTAGAAAACTAATAAATTAAAAAGTTCCGCATAAAAAGGACTTAATAGTTCCGTTTTTAGTTCGGTAAATGACAAAACAATCGATTTAAATACTACACCCACCAGATCTAGACGATCTTGGTCTATTGTCAAATAGTTCACGATAATAAGCTTTAGACCTATTAGTTAGCCGTTGGTCTTGAGCATATGTTTATCAAAGTCCGCATACCGTGTGGTTGTAAATTCTTCGATCAAATCTAACCCCCCAGAATTTCGTACCTTAATAGCAATAATGTCGAATTACTTGACAGTTAATTAGGGTCTGCCATTCAGTCTTGTTCAGATCTTTGTAAGGGTTTCGTAATAGAGTCGTGTAACAACTGCGCCCATGATTTATAGGAACATAATCCAACTGCAGATTGAACTCTTTGTACTATTGGCAAATTATAGCACAACTAATTTATTGTTGCTACTTATTTTTACTATTGCGGGAGTGGAATGGAAATAGAATAAGTTCTGTTGTACCGCTTGTTGTTAGGGTAATTGATGTTAAGTGTTCCATTACCTTCATCAATTAGCGTCTCAGCCATATTTGCAGAAACCGTTATGTTTACCTGAAAACAAAGATAGGTATAAGTTTAATATCCCTCACAGTACTGAAGCAATTATTTCACTGAACTTTAATAATATGAATATCACTAACAGTGTCCTTGCAGAATATACTGCCATATCGAATAGCTGTTCCATCCGAACTAACGCTATAAATTTTTCAAGCTCCCATGTAACAATACATTCCCTTACAACAAACAACATTTATTAAGGCTAGGCACAAGGCTCGACGATGCCTCACTGCAAGTCTAGAAATAAACACTTATAAATCTCCACAGGGTTATATTTAATCACTGCCCTCACAGAGCGCACGTTTGCAGTTGAAGCCTGAATTATTTTAATCCTGAACGTGGTATCTTTTATTGTAAGAAGCGTTTTGTTGGACCCCAATAAATCAGCTTACTCTCGGGATGGCACGGCCGCTATCTTCCCAGCTTTGTATAGCACTAATCTGTCACTATTTCCCCTATTTTCGCGTTGGATCTCCATTCGTGGTTTGCTTTAGCAGATTCATAAATAGGTTCGCACGTTGGATAAAGATTAACCGTTTGAATGTTGTTCCTTATATTTGTAACATTATATAAGATGGCAAGACACATATTGTACGTTTGTACAATAACAAAATAAGGAAAGGGTTTTACGTTTATTTTGAAATATTTACGTGCAATTTTGTTTATTCTGTTGTTGAATATTTTATTAATACTCTACCAAATTCCACGCCTACCTTAATTAATCCTTCGCACTCCTGTGTAAGTAATCTTCAGTTTATTTTAATTAAAACGATTTTAGCTCCGTGAGAAGCCTTTTGCGGTGGAATCCGCTTTAATGCTATTAGTAAATGGATTGAGAAGCTACTTTGACGTAGACAATAATCCCACTTAAGTGGGCTTTTGAACGCAAGACAAACACTGGCCAGTTATGAAACCACTTGTAAAAATAAATCCAAGTAAAGTGGAGATCAAACAGAATTGTTTTCGTACTCAATCCTATAAAAACACAAGAACTTGAATCCAGATGACCAACACTTAAAAAATGATTTTATCTACCATTTTTTTAATGGACCCAATCCGGCTCTGTACAGAGTGGTGGTAGTGGTAAGATCGGGTGTTTAAAAAAACATGAACTAATGTATTTAACCGGTGAAGAGAGAATGTACAATAAATCGTTCGTGAGCTCTTGTTAAAGTGGTTAAGTACACTACTAAAAAAACATAACACAAACGTAACAGACAACACTACCTACCATTACCAACAAAGCGAAATTCTATATACGAGCACTTAAAAAGAAATGGACGCCTATAAATTCATCCGTTGTCTTACATTACCAAAGGCAATAAAATTTGAATTCATAAATAATAAATTGCATACATCCTAAACGGATTCACGGTCTTTATTTGTTCAAATACTGTCATGTAAAACAATATTCCTTGAGTGAATAAAAGGAATCATCGTGTTTTAGTATGCATTTCATTATTTTATGCGAGGAATAATGCGTGTCAACTTTCAAATGTGAAATATTATCCTCTACTGCGTTGGTTTTGGCTCCATTTATACTAACGATTATGCTGTACAGCTCAAGCTTTCTCGTTTTGTTGTTGTCAAAAGAAATGCAGCTTATTTATTCATTCAACGCTTTTTGCCTGTTGCTCAAATTGGTATTATAATTTTCTGGTATGCTTTTAATTCGATGTCCGAAAAAGCTAGTCTTTTTTGTTTTTATCAAGTATTCTTAACATGTATGGTGACGTGATAAATTATATAAACAGTTTTTATTCAAGATGTATGTTTTTTTACATTCAGGTATTAATAGACTAATGGACTTATTTTATCAAATTAGACGTAAAATCCTGCTCTAAAACTCAATTTTAAAAGTCATAATAAGTGAACAAGTAGGTGCACAAAATAAATATTCTATTTCTGTACCAAAACTTTCTTGTTAACGTTTCCGATCATGTAACAAATTACTCATGGTATAATAATCTTCGGCTGAGTATACCACGCGAGCTACAATTTTATTGCGGTCAAGTGCCGTCTAAGACGCTTACACGACCTCAGTAAAGCCGCTAAACTGTGGAAAATCAGATTATAAATATTTTCCCTTAACGTTTACTTACTTTGTTGTAACCTATTGAACTAGTTCTTAAAGAGGGTGTATGGCTTGCCCTGTTTATGTAACTTATAAAATAGTAACACCATTCACAAAATTTTGGTACAAAATATTTAGTAGTTTGACAATGTTGCTCATAAGTAGATACTACTAAATAAAATTTTGTTTGTGATAACATGTGAATTTATTTCACTTTTCTTTTGAGCTGTGATAATGATTAACGAAATATTACAATAACAATAAAACCCTATGACATTGATGTATATTGAAATCGAGCATTTAAATGACGAAGTTCTTAATGGTGTCATTCACATTAAATGAAATGATTAAGAAAGTTAATTGTATCAAACAAAAGATACAGCCGCTGACGAAAAACTTTGTTTTCTTCATCTATTAATACTAAACGAGATCCCATTGATAATATAATGATAAGGCTATTAGTCAGTCAGTCTTCTCTTAATCTGGGTCAAACGTGGTTTTAAAACTACAAAAGGGTATAATTGGATGTTTAAGTAGCGTTTTACAATGTGGGTCGATTCGATAAGGTATTAATTTTTAATTTGGAGCAATCGTGTCACGGTCCGGTTTAGACCAACTCGCACTTGAAAGAGGTTTCTAAGAGTTGCCCAATTTCGAAGACTGATCGGTGAACCTGCGTGTACGAGCGACATTACTATTGTTCGTTTATACCAGTCTTTCTCAAACTGTTCTTCTTGTTTAGGTTATTTATTTATATTTATAGGCTTTTAAATGTTCCAAATTTAAAAAGACCGCAGGCATCTAAAACAATGAGCAAGGAAGCTTAATTTTGTTTTGTTCCAATTTATGAAAGGAAATCATTTTTAAAAAAATCAATTAATCTCTACAGTAATACATTTTTTTTTACAAAATCACAATAATATAAGTAAGATAATATTTTAAGAAAAATCTCAAATCCCTTGACCCTACTCCATTACGAGGCAGCTTTTATTGATTTGTCCTTTAATCCTGCTAAGACGTTTAGTCGGTTTAAAAGAAAAGTTTATCAAAGTTTGAAGGTAGATGACTTTGACTAACCAGATACTCATGTCTGGCTGTGACCGATTTACGTCAGGAGCTAATCATTTAAACGAGCAATGGTTAATGATGCGGTATTGTTCCCTCGCGAACTGCTGCTTACGTAATACTCTCGCAACGTCTCCACTTGAAACTTTTAAGAGTTATTAATTATGCTTTATTGGTCCCTCTGTACTGCTTTGTTTATGTCTTATGAAATACTGAGGTCAGTCTTGACGTTTTTGAAAGCGTGTGTAAGCATTAATGCGTCTTAATGTTTACTTAGCAGTAGTAGGTAATTTTCAACCATTTAATCTACTATAACTACTAAGATTGCAAAATGGGATATATTTTACTGAAATACTTTCTATAAGCAAACAAACAACTGTTGAATCCATTTTTGAAAGTAAACTCACAGCAATGATTTTGTTTTCACTTTTGACGTATCAAGATGTACAACTAACCCAAAAACAAACAATATTGTTGAGTTTATAAACTGAAAAGCAAAGATAAGATACCAAAATGAAAACAATTTTACTAGACACGATCGAGCAACTATCGTAATTGTAAATCAATGTCACAAAATGGTTAAGCTTTCAGAGAAAAACATCAAAAATGCCAGCGACATTCAAGACCGTGCCAGAGTTAAAGTCTGTACAAGCGATACTACCGCATTGTTATAGGAACAAATGTTATGTGATAGTCACCATATTTCATAGTAACTGTATACCATAAAACTCCCATTGACATTACACAAGACCGTGGGAGTTCGACACTCGTACGCACTACGACATTCTACTATGAAATTGTTTATGATTTATAAATTGTTTTCACATCGACACGTAATTATTGCGGATGAATTCTAATGGTCAATTATCAAAATTAAAATAGGTTTTGCGTAACGTCAATATTTCAAATATTATGTCTTTATTACATAGATACAGGCCTCGTATCAATATCGTTAAGTTGATCAATCAAGAAGATATAAATCACTTGCCAAATATTTTGTTAGTATTACTAACCTTTCGTTTCGACTTCGTATCAGAATGTGGCCCGTTATTAAATATAATTGAACAGTAACTTACAAAAAGGTGAGTTAACTAAAAGATGAAAGCAGTACGGAGGTCGATCACCTTAAACATAACTAAAGTTTATAAGTATTTGAAATATTCACATTATTCACATCTTGCACAAAATACTGTAAGATTCAATAGTTCCATATAATCTTGTAACAAATTACCACGATGCTACCTATCATTGAAACTCGTAGATAGTTGTAGGTGAGTTAGCAACACATAAACATCTGCTTTGTTACTGAGACTTAAGATCACTTATTGGGCTGTTACTTATATAATATGTTCATCCTCGAATATCCGCTAAGAGCCGCTACGTCGAATCGCAGCAATCCAGCGACGAGGCATTACAGACGGTAAGAGCTGGTAATACCTTGCTTTGGAGTTTTCGCTTTAGTTAAATATATTTTGTGTAGCAGTACGAATTTTTTGAAGATTATATTTGAGTCAGAAAATTTACTTTGAAATAGACTGAAATTTTGAAAATTTGAGGTATGATATGATGTTGGTTAAAGCACTGCAGCCACAAACGTTGTTAAAGCTAAGTGCAAAAATGTAGTCTATACGTTTATTATGCAGTTTAAAAATCAGAGTTCACAAAAATGAGATCATGCATATACCTAGTTATAATGTGTGTGTATAGTATAATCGTGATAGATTATTGAATCCAGATAGCTCTTAACTTATTACTTATACGAATATCTGCATTCAACCGGAATATACAATAAAATTTCTTTGTCGTTTAAAGCGTAATTCATTTGACCACTATCATAGCAGTAGATTTGACGGCATTTAACCATTTAAAATTTTCTAAACCTAGTAAGTCTTTCGCCACAAACTAAAGAATACAATCTTTCTGGGTAGCACATTTAAGTCACCAGACATTCATATTAATTATGTAGCATGTAGGTACATATTTCAAAACTATTGTTCACGCCTCTGCTAAATGTTTGGTAATAAAACAAATTTTGACGTGCAGTTCGTCATTTGTTTTCTTTAGTCTCACTCACGTCCGTAAGTCGAATTTGACTTGAGTGCTTATTTTACTACAGTATCGACCCAGCAAAGGCAATATTTTACTAGTATCGTGTCTTGTGTACATATTAAAGGAGTCTGACATAATTACTACAAGTATGCTTTAGAGCTATTATATGCAGATTTCATGCAATGAATAACTTGCCTTTTAGACGTTTATATTACAACGAATTCTGTCGTGGAAAAAAGTCGATAAACATTTTATGATTGCCTGAAAAATCAAAGGATATTTAGTTGATAAAAACATAGAAAACTCTTAAATGACTTAAATGGTTTAAGTTTGGGAACTTTTATTTGATAAGCCGGAAATGTTTCCTTTCATAATTAATAACTTCCTTCTTTAATAATGATAATATAAATTGATTTTAGGTAAAAAATAACCGTAATACAGCAAATAGGAATCAAGATATGCCTGTCTCTTGCTAAAACCACTTTTCCAATGAAAAATGTACCTATGAAGAACGTGTACTGAGACGTCACTGTACATGTTGGATCTCCTTGTCTAGCACGCGACCTTTTTGGGTTATAAGTTAATTATCATTATCAATATTTTTCGATATCTCTTTAAGTTTTATTATTTATAATTAGGTACTATTTATTTTAAGACCAAATAAAAATATATGCATATTTCCCATTGCTTTTGGATTGCTCTCCAAATTCAATCTGGACCATAAGATACCTACGTCAATTTTCATTAGAAAAAATATCTTTAGTGCTTTGGTTTCCATTAATTTTTGATTTTTGCATAAATGTTTTTTGGTATTAATTCATTACGGTCAGTTGTCAAACTCTCACTTTGTCTCTGTGGATTCGAAGCCTAGCATGTAATTCAAATTTTTTTTTAAATAAATGTACGTATTTAACGCCACTTGTTCGGCAATAAGAAAATTTGAATATTCAGATAACACTGAATGTATGGTCATGGTCCAAAATCATGGTTTCCCGTCTAAGGGTTAGTCTGATGGCAATCGCTTTAAATTTATTAGCCACACCTAAAAAATAAAAATGATAATAAAAAATGAGTTTATATAAAGGTACATTTTCGTAAGTAAATATATTAAGCTCTTAATTTTGAGATCACGATATACCACGTAACGTCTCTTATGTCTGACATTTTGATATCTAGGTCTCCTCGGCGCACTGATGTCAAGGCTTGATATGAGTCTGTGTAAGTGACAAAAATAAAAGCAACCTAAAACACGATATGCCGGTTTTATAATGGATCTTGGTGCTGTTAGTAAATGGAACATTGATAAATCAGAAACAACGACGGTACCACAACACCCAAACCCGAGACAACATAAAAAAGTTATTTTTCTACATTGACCGACCGGGAATCGAAACCGGGACCTCAGAGAGAGTGATACTAAGTCCGGTATACTCGCCTCTCGGCTACGGAGGTCGTCAATTGATGAATAGCTGTTTAAATAATATTCTAAAAATTATGTTATTTTAAAGCATATATACTTATTTAAAATTGTTGTAGGTATTGCCTACCCACGCCACGCCCTTGTATATTATCATTTAAAATTAGATCTTGTAATAACAATTTAAGCATAATTTGTATTCAGGCTATCTCTGCTTATCATAAAATGCGTTACGCTTTGTAAATTACTTAAAGCAAGCACGTGTCCTACCTAGCCATGCCACAACATAGGTAAAACAGCCTGTTTTAGGCAACCGTGTTCTGTCAAAATTAAGATTTGAGAAATTCTGGTCGTTTTAATCACAGGAAAACCTGCGATTAAAATGACGCTAAAGCAATTGAAGCGTTAGTAATAATGAGGCAAGACGTTTGGACGGTTTAATAAAACAAAGTACGGAAGTTAGTTAATTTAATCAACTTAATAGCATAAAAGAATGTATGATTAAGATAAGATTCCTAGGACATAACGAGATTTAGATGACTAATTGAAGAGTCAATTTCTACGTTATATTATGAATTTGGTAAGACACCTACATATTTTGATATATAAACCAGTTCCCCTATAACAATGCAGCTTTTGAACAAAGTGAGAAGGCTGTTCTATGACAAGGTAGTCATAGTGTGTGGGAACAAAGGATTTATTCGTGGTGGAGTTATCTAGATGATACACTTTATTTACATAAGCAATGGACCTTGTCCACCATGTATTTGGGACATAATAGTTATACAGGATTTTACTTTAAAAAATTAAACCTTTAACTGCCACGAAACTAGACCTTTTACATCTCTAAGAAACTTTTTAATAGCAATTGAAGCTACTTATGCAGATATTTTATTATACTTTGCATAAAATGTAGTGTCTACCACAATTCGATTATCTTCAAGTCAATGTATGAATAGTAATGTACCATTTATTGAATAATATACAAAACAGTTGTTGTTATTTAATAAGGCTGCTGGCTGCTATTTTGACGCCACATCGAAAACATCTGTGTAGTCACGAACAGTATTCCGATTTGTGTTTAAGACAAGACAGTAAGTTAAAGAAGGAATGTTTATTGTTGACTGTACCATTCCTTAGGCGTTTTCAATTTACCGTAACAATGAGAATGTGATTAGACATCCACGACAGCATCTGACGCTAAATGAGTTTCATAATAGTAATATATGTGTAGTTAAAAATACGAGACGTACAAAGCAGTTGTTACATACATACAAATATATGCCATGATAATGCATAATGCCATTTCACAGGCGTCCCATTGAAATGCGAATAAATTATCATAAGCGACGCGGACTTTACTGCGGCAGGGTAAGTAGGTAATTGTAAAAAACTGTAAATCTAAAAACAGTTCATACGTGCTTACTACGTTACGTTACGTAGATACTAAAAAATAACACAAGGATTACAACGGATAAACAGGATTGTTTTACAAGACACAGGTTGTAGATTTACGTCATTTGAATTTATATTATTAAAGTTGCGACCAAACAAAGTTTGCCTGGTTTTTAGGCATGGATTGTAAAATCTGAATGCTCTTAATACGGTGAGATACAGTAGTTAGTTTTATTTCTTTACGTGACTAAAATTCCGAGTGCGAGAATAGTCAACTTCCAAAATAAAAGAACTCTGCATCCCTTCCATGCAGCAGGTATGCATTATTTTTTGCTCTTAAGTCTAGCCAGACGCGTTGAAATTCGCTCGAAAAATATTTTACTAGAGAAATAACAGACTTGGACAAGAATATAAATCTAAAATTCGATTCTAGAACTTAATAAGCCGGAATAACATAGTTGAGATCTGAGCAATCGTCTCTAAGATCTAAGAAGACGACTTCGTAGGACACGACATTTCTTTTTTGCACAATACCGCCTATTTACCTCCTCAACAAATATAGATCCAATCTAACTTTGATGTGAATTCGTGACTGGCGATACGCTGCAAATTGAAAAGTAAACACAACGAAACAAGCTTGTCGGAAGATCGAACCTTTACCGCTTCGATACCGTGGAATAATACCGCAATTTAATGAAAACTCATGTTCTATGGGAAAAATTTATGGTATCTTGTAAAGGGTACAGTTATCATTCGGAGTGCGTAGCCGGCGGAGGCTGCCTGACGTATATCGGGCAGCTATCTGCCTTTGTTAGCTGCGTGGCTCGAATAGCAAATCCATCGAATCTATTAGCAAATATGAGCCTCAATTAGGCATTATTTATCGTAAAACATCGTCGGAAATATAGAATTTTAAAACGGTCATAAACGTTACTAATGATGTACAAGTTTAGTGATTTTATTCATAGTGCATCTCGTTACTGACGTTGGGGTTCGGTTTTGGTTTGATCGCGTGAGAGAACTGGTCATCAGAATCAGAATAGCGCATCGGATGACTCGTTAGGGTTGCGTGCTCTGGGCGACTGTTAGGACATTGAGGCATGAGTTATTACTCTTCATAGTGATGTACTGCTGTCTAAAGTACGTACACAGTATCACTGTTAACTGTACTTTTTATTAAAGTTGAACGTTCAATGTACAGGCGGTCTTTGTAGAGAGAGTTCAGCTTCTAATAGAATCATTGTGCTGTTAACAAAGATAGTAAATGTACATTTACTTTTGCAGTTACGTAGATAGTGTAGTTTCTTTGATTTACAAATGTGTATTACTCAAACGAAAATAAAAACCAATTTACATAACTTAAGTAGCACAAGTGAAAGATTTTTTTTCATTATTTTTATTAGCCATTGCCACTTATTTAAATCGGTAATTATTTTAACACTAAAAGTGATAATATCACGACCTAATAAAATTATAATTTAGCCGATATTATCGATAAGAATCAACTACAAATCCGTGTACTTGCTACTTACATCACTACACTTAAACTTAATGTATGCACGGCCGTGGTGCTCCGGGCTAGCATGGTGCTAAGTTTCCGCAAGCAGATAATTTGCCGGCTGATGAATGACCAGTACACCCAGTTTTCATATCATGGGTCACGTGACGCACGTCAGACCTACGAAAGAGGTGCTAATGGTGGTAGTAAACCTGAAGCAGTAGGATGGATTTAATTACTACAATACTTTTTTAAAATTAAGTACATTGGTTGTAAAACTTGTTGTAGAATTACCCCCCCAACTAAAAGGAGGTAAGTAAGCAAAGAAAATCCATTTTCTGCACTAAAACGTATGGTACGTTTCTTCGACCGTCAGAACACTAAAACTATGTACCTAATAGTTGCGGGTAATGTTCTTTAAAGTCACAATATACGAGAAACATGGTCAAATATTTTGCTGTAAAAACCACAATATTTGCCTACTTAAGGCAAAGGCTTTCTCTAAGTAAGGAATCAAACTCCTTGTGATACGATTAGTAACGAAGCACCAGACAAAAACAAAGCACCAAAGGCAGTAGTGCCAATTTTTCAGGGACCACTCAGAATCAGTAACTAAATCGATCTACGTAAAAAACAAATTTCTTTTTTCTTCGCATCTATCTTATATATAAAACAAAGTCGGGTTAGTTACACCATTTAGAAATTAAGAACGGCTAGACCGATTTTTATGATTTTTTGGATTTTGTCTTCGTCCTGAATAGCAGAATAACTAATAAAACATCGAAAAATTCACAAACAAAAAACGAAGCGGTACTAAGTTCGCCGGGACAGCTAGTTAGTTATAAAAGTATAGCATAGTTAAAAAAAACGAAGATGCACTTTTATATTATCTTCTAGATCTTATTTTTAAAATTAGGCATTACCTTGTAATGTAACCCTGTATTATGTATAATACATGATGTTGGTGGATTATTGTAATTCTACACATTCTGTTGAAATACCTTTCCGTTTAATAGCCCTAGTAGTATGCTCTACGTAACCAACAATGTCTGCAAATAGTTCAAAGATAACATTGCAGCCGACGCATTGTTTATTTAGAAAGCTTCCAGCTACTTGGATATTTGACGCTCCAGTTGAACGCAATATTGTATTATAATTATCCGTAAGAGCCTTGACATAGAAATAAGCGGTAGCGGACGCGGACGTAAGATAAATAATTGGTGTGATTTTAAAAAAAGTGTTAGGGATTTCCCGCACTAGATGACCACGACTGCGGCCAATGGTTGCAGCGACCAAATTGAAGTCTCTTTCTTAATAGTCATACTTCGTGTGTAATAAGCTGCATGTGAGACATCCGTAAAAGAACTCAAAAACCGACATGCAAGTAGCTCTTCGAATTGTAAAGCTTAAGTAGCAATGGGCAGAGCTGACTACTGTTGGGGAAGAGTGGTTCTCGAGTGGCGACCACGAACTGAAAGAGGTTATGTGGGCATTCCTCCCACCTCCCTCCCAGTGGACGGACGACCTAGTCAAGGTTCTGGTAAGCCACTGGATGCAAACGGTCCAGAGCAGCTATGGCGCTGTTAGAAAAATGTATGAGGGAGACCTATGTCCAGCAATGGACTTATAAGCAATCCATACATTAGCTTAGTAGTGGATGCAGGTTTTCATGAATCAGTCATGTCCACGAAATCAGGCAATTGTGTTTAGAATGACACAAGTTTTACTTAACATCATCACGAAAACGACGACCCAATTAGAGTAATGCCAGTGGCGCGGAGATTTGTCTTGACCTCCAAGATCGAATTTCCTGGTTCAAAATTAAAAAAAAAAAATGAAATTCGGTTGCGATGCTGGTGCTGAAAGATGGACTGCAACAAATAAGTGTGCATAAAAAAAATGTGTCACATATTTTTATGGCACAGTAATCTAGACAGCGTAATGATAATATATTTAGTATTATTTAATTTGAGGTAACAGTCTTGGATGTCAATTTTTTTTGTGTTACTTGAAGGAAATCGAATAAACTAAATTCGCTGCCGCTTATATTGTGTTTTAGAGACTTCCAGCGCAATAGAACGATGTCCTTTTGAGCGTACGACAAATGTTTATTGTGCTCCTCGTATTTGGAGAGTTTGCTGGATCGGGACCATTTATCTAGCCGCTATTCACTGAATGGTTATGGGCCTTATTGGCCGCAGCCTAATTCGTTCAAGTCCTAATAAACAGACTTACATTGTTCGAAATTTCGAGTAATATGCGAGTGATAGTTACCTCTTTCCCTTCTTTCTTTCTTCACCAAACTGTCATAGTTTCAAAGTAAAGAATTAGCATCCTTGTGGTACAAGACATTCGAAAATACCGTTTTCTGAATAAACGCGAACGGGAATCAAATCTGGGACCATTAGCGTTCAAAGTGAATTACCCCGCTACTACACCAGTCGGGTCGTCGTATGGCAGCTGATACCTGATTACTAGTTTTGAGAGTTACTGAATGTAACTGGACTTGTATGATAATATCTTGTTTGTCAATGAATTGGGACATGTAGATGATCCTCTTGAAATGATATCTGACTCCAAATGTATTTTTCACAATGCTTTATTATATAGGATTAACATACGATTATAACAGCTCTTTCTTGAATGATTTATTAATGAGCGTCGACAATTGTTCTCGTGTAGTCGTGTTAATAGTGGAAGTAAAAAAATGGCGGGCTCGCCATAGACAGCCCAGCGGAAGAGACGTCACGTCACACTAGTGTTGTAGTCTTGAACATTGTTTTTTATCGTGAGAGATAATAAATATTACATTCAACAAAATTATACAATCACCGTATTCAAATATTCTTAGCATGTGTTGTACCTTACCCATACCTAACTAAATAATAGACTGTCGCATAGCCGTATATTTGCGTAACTAAATCATTAAACCCTGAATTAATTGATAGGTCTCGGTCTCAATTATAAAAACGAACTTTCCTAAATTGGGTCTTGGTGTCCTGGGAGGTTCCCTTGCCAAAAAGAACGGTTGGTACCTCGAAATGAGCACCGTCATCGTCTCGAAGTAAGGATGTTAAATTCTTAGTTCAAGACCGAAGTATAAAGATAACAGCAAAGCCCCGATAAGTGTGTAAGTGGCTCTTTGAGGTCTCAGGGATCAAACCCAGAACCTATCTAACAGCTAATCAAACCATTACCAGCGAGGCGTTAAGCGCTTGATTTGCTATAATTGTAACGAGACTACAATCAGCTGATCTCGCGTAAACTTAGTCGAACTTAATTCAAACCGACATTGATTGATGTGTCTAAGTGATGTTTGCAAACATACTCATGCCGTGTCCTCGTTTCTTTGATTAATGGATGTGCCGGTCACACTGCAGCCCAAAAGGAACGATCTATTCGTATTTTGTCGCGCAATTACCGTTACTGAGAAAGAATAAATATTGTATGTCAGTACAATTTTAATCTAAAAGCTCAAATGCCATTGTTGGAGAGCGAAAACGGACTCCACACTTTTGGATTTAAGTTAACTCAACGTTTTTTAAAAAATACAGTACTCAATATTTAAAAATAAATCGTTGAATCGATAAGTAACAGTAAAATATGGCTGCTTCGAATAGGTTCATAATCATCGATTAAATAATCAAACTTTATTAGCTGCGTCCCTGTTTTCTGATTTCCAAATCAAGTCTACCTCAGAGCCACTTTTAATTGTTGGTCCATAGGGGTGTTCCCATCTGTTACATAGGGGTGATTTTTACTGTTCAGATACAAATCTGTACTGCATAGAATCACATTGGAATAGCAAACAATTTTTATTTCCCTATACCATTTGATTGGAGTGTAAGGAAAAATATACCTTTTTTGACTTTAATGTTGATATCATGTTGAAAGTAGTTTTATTTGAGCAGAATAAAACTAATAAAAGTTAATTAAAAAATAATTACCTAGTGTATTTTGTATTATCGTCCAGTAGACTATATTTGACAGACAGTTTCGTAGTTGAGCTGGCTTGGACTGTACCTTGTTGTACCCTCAGTTTACATAATATTCGTTACCTTCCATTAACTTGTATTAACTGAATTAAAAGCAGTTCCAATGGTATCCTCAACCTTATTTAATTTTATATAAGATTAATTCCACAACGCGAATAGCTTGTGATGTTACCACAACCATTATTTACAATTACATCTTATCTATTATTATTTTATTCGTGCTTCGAATGGTTATGTCAGTGGCATATCTTATTAACCGCTGGTTAAACCGGTTGTCATAGACAATGAAGGTGATATTAGAGCAGATTACATAATTTGTTTTCTTTAAGGCTTAAGGTTACTGACAGCTTGGGCAATAGACATGGAACTTATCACTCTGCCCATGTCGTAAGAGCGAAAATAGCTAGCCATTGATATTTATGGATCAGTTTATTTCCAGCTTTGCGTATCATAAATGGCGATAAAAGACACTATAAATCATACATCGCTTCCTATTTGTTTATTGGAATAATATCGATTGTCTTTTGAATCTCAATTGGACACCCACGATGTTTCGTCACCGGACGTGTGTAAATCGAAACGCATTTCAATTTGGACCAGCTCGATGACATTAGGGCTGTAATTATTCGCTTTTTAATCATCGATAGGAATCTGAATCGAATGATTCGTCGGACCACGGAACGCGGTTTAGACCTGCATTGTGAAATCGGCAGCTACTATGTTAGCCGAGTATGACGATAGTTGTTGTCGATTCTTTCTAATCTCGCTTTTAATACCATGAAGCTTTGGAAGTTTGACAGCGATAATCGCGCGACCGGCTGCGACTGCCTTTACGTAATACCCGCGGATTACTTGTGTGGTCAGACCCAATCATTATGAGCCTCACGTAGTTTTTTAATTTGCATATTATGTCTATGATATCTATGCAGCTGCTACCGGATTAAATTTAAGACGTTTACATATTCAATGGCGGTGGTCGAGGTGTTGTATCTTTAAATTAGAAATAATTGTTACCATTCCTATCGCATCGTAATCGTATTTTTCCATTAGTTTATCGCTTTGTTTGTACCCAATCAGGGCATATGTAAACGTGATAATATACATCTATATAATGTAATACAGTACCTATATTTCATATTGTCAAAAGGGAAAAAAACCTATGTTTCTCTGACCGGATTATAATGTCTGCTGTTTTTTTTTCAGGCAAAAAGCAGAAAAACAAAGTTTCTTCAACAAGACTAAGATTACCAAAACCTGTTAGTAATAGATAGTTATGGTATTCAAAATTGGGTCTAAGTATTCGCTTTTTTGGGATTATCACCAAGGTCAGAAACTCTAAAATGAAAAATGTGTGTTCGGCGCCAGGTTGCATGCTCCATTGAAAGGCTCAAGCAAGAAGAAGATAGCAGGCACCCGTTGTATGGGCATATACCTTCACCCCCACGTCTTAAGAGACGCCGCAGCTTTTTGCGTAACACCGAGCCACTTAGCGTGGACCCACCGAAGGCCAGAGAACAGCTGTGGTCGGATAAATTCGGTGCCAACAACCCATCCATCCCCATAGCTGAGAAGCTGCCGCCAGGTCACAATCTTCCCTGGCCCATTTGGAAGGCGTTAAACAGACTTCGTTCAGGTGTAGGCAGGTGCAATGAACTCAGGAAAAGGTGGGGCTTCACTGAGGACGACACGTGCGAGTGTGGCGCCTTACAGTCTATGCCACACTTAATGTCATGCCCTACCTCTCCTGCCACCTGCACGCAAGAGGACCTTTACAACGCCAACCAGAAGGCCATTGATGTTGCCACTTTTTGGGCGCAGAGAGTTTAATTGCCATTGACTCGAGAAGAAGAAGAAGACTACCTATATGACTAATAGTTCGGATGTGGTTTGAACCCTCATTCTTCTCTTCTTAACATTTTTTTTTTTCTTGTTAGGACACACTTAGTTGGTTAAGTGTAGGTAGAGTAAAGAGGTCTTAAAACTTAGGACGGAGGCAAGGCGATTTTTCTTTAAATATTTCTTATTAGACAAATGTAACTTGTTAGCCAGCTGTTTCCATATTAAAGATAAATGAATAAATTACATCTTGTATTGAGATTAACAAATACTTTTCTATCGATTAACAAGTTGTTAACTTAGTGATGACAGTTTATTACTTCTTAGACATGATAAAGGTTAAATGGGGTCTAATTACCCTTCTATGCACGTGCATGGTCTACGAGTCCATTGTACCGCATCCGGCATTGATATATCATAAGTCAGTGCGCAGGGCACGCCACAATAGTTATTATGCGATGGACATCAAATACAGGTCGGCAGAGAAGGGTTAGGATTTAAGCTATTTCAGGGTTCCGTACTCTGCTGTCTGTCTACCGTTCATCCGTATGACACGTTTTTTTTTGTTTTTCTGGCAAGTGTTTTTATTTTTAAAAGCACTTTTTTCTTATCAATATTAATACTGTTTAAACAACTGCAATACTGGTGAAAACTTAAAATGATTTAGCATGATAAATTATTTGTAGGTTAAGTATACATTTAGCCTACAAATAATTTGTTTGTCTGTTTACTTATTTAAAAAATATAAAAAAGTGTTCACTGTATTGCTCTAGCCATTGGAGCACGTACCCTATGAGTTAAGAAATATAATTTATTTGTTCTACAAGAATTCCGCCAATAATTAAACTATGGCTGTACTGTTTTTGTTTGGGCGAGAGTTGACAGGACTGGTCAGTTCATACTGTAAGTAAAAATCACTAACATGTTTCGGAGAAAGATGGTCCGTATTCTGATTTAAAGGATAAGTGCTCGATGGCTCCAGCATATTGGAATTGATTTTTAATTTAAAAAATAAGCCATTTAGCCAGTTCATTTTTCAAATATATGATAAGAGTACTTACAAGCATGATTAAATAGTATACCCCACAGTTAACAATATTGTTAGATTCATCAAAAAATTTAAAAAAAACCGCTTACATCGGATGTCAATTTTGGATACCTAGTGCACTTTCTCCATAACTACGTTTATCATTTATCACCTTTTTTGGCATTGCCTTCTCAAAATGTCACTTAACAGCTCTTTGGTAAAGCCAAGCCAATGCAATCTAGTGTTTAAAAATTCTTCCAAAAACCTATAGCCATCAACGATAGTACCTCTTCGAAATGGGCTTAATTTCTAAAACAGTTGTGTTTCCGAGTGTACATTTCAAAGGACTATTGCATTGTCAATACCGGCTGGTCGTCTGTCCGTTGCAATACATGACTGGCTATGTTCAACATGCACCATAAAAGAATGGCTTAAAATAGGAAATGATAGTTCTATCTTTTGGGTTACCAATACCTTCATACCAATGCAGTTTCTACATAGTATTTTCAAAAACCATTTCATTACTATTATTATTTTTAATGTTGGGTCTGTTGATAGCAAAAAATAGATGAAAATAGGTTATACCACCTTGTAGCACCTTGTAGGAACGTATTTAATAACTTAATCTTAAACGGTAGCACTTAAATCATTGTTTTACAAAACATTTAAGAAAATTCCCTTTGCAACGTAAAAATGAAAATACTAAGTCGCTATTTAAACAAAAACAAAGATTAAAGTCCAAAAGTCTCCGGTTAAAGGTTTTTGGATTTACGTTATGACTTCCGCGAGTTTAAGCAGCATAAAAATTTTATTTTATAAAATCTTTAGGCACCCAGCATTTATTGTGGTATATCTTTAGTTAATTTTATTCAGTAGAAAAGTGTGTGCAATCAATGAAATCTAGTCTAGTTGATTGAATTACTAAATAAACACCTACCAGCAGACAGACGCTTCGGGTCTAAAACTCTCAGTTAACCGTCTATGTGACCAATAGAAATATTTCAATTTCAAAAGCAACATGGGTTTAATCGAATTAATCCAACTCCTTGATTGGTTTGATAACTACACTATGTCGCAGGCACGCGACCGTTTTATGTTTTGCACCAGAGGTTTTCAACCTTTTTTCGACCAATAGTATTGCGACCACTCGTTCAGGAAATCTTACGCACATTATTAAAAAAAACCGACTTCAAAAAACAAAAAAACATCTTAACACTTAAGTACCTAATCAGTTACTCTTGGAGTCGGTGCAAACGAAAACATTGAACCTCTCATCGGCTGGCACCGACTCCAAAAGAAACTGATTAGGTACTGAGGTGTTAAGATTTTAGCTTTGTAGGTTTTATTTTTTTAATAAAATTAGCTTGTTTTATCTATTTTTGTGATAAATCCTAATCAAAACAAATCTTACGAGTGCAAAACAAAATTTAACTACTGAACGCTGACTTTTCTATTAAAAAAAAAAGAATCATCAAAATCGGTTCACCTTTGTCGAAGATATTAGTAACATAGATACTAAAATCAGTTGGCGTGGTATGGAGTTCATGCAATGTTTGATGATTTTCTTATAGATCCCATCATCAGAATTTAACAAAATGTATATGGGACCATTCTGAAAGTATTACCTTTCGAACACAAAACTAATTATCGAAATCGGTCAACGCAGTAACGAATGATCGCTGAATATAAATAAAAATTTAAAAAAAGGTTTCGACGAATGCAGAACCTCCTCCTTTTTTGAAGTCGGTTGAAAACAAACGCTAAACGTGCTCAAAACAGAAAATACTTAAACAGACCACTACTGACCGGCTAATCCTTTCATTACGACATAAAAGATTCTAATGACAACATAAGAGAGGTTATTTTTAGAGGGTCACCGATCCGCCTGAAGGGGTATTTGACCCAACAGGTCACGACCCAAAGGTTGAACACCACTGTGATATGAACACCAAGTATCTGTCAGACACAGTTCAAGATAATAAATAGTTCACCGAAGTGACACCGTTAATTAACATTCCCTGTACTTTGCGTTTTGAAATTGATTCGAGATACGATCAAATGCACAAACAATATTATTTATGTTGGCGTCTAATGGACTTATGTTAAATGATTTTCTTGATGGCAGATAAGATAATCTTTATTAATAACTAATGCCTATGAAATGTCATTTTTTCGGAGATACGGAATGTAGCCTGATTGAATAGAGAACTTGATAAAGGATTTAGTTTTAAGTTACACAGTATTTGAAGGTATGGTTTGCATTTACCCCTTATACTACAAAAATATTCAGTACTAAAACAATATTTTGGCTCAAAAACTAATTATTTCAGTCACACGTTGACAAGAACGCGGATCTATGTGCATTAGATAAAACAGTGTTAGAAGATTATTTTTATTTTAACAAAAAGGGCGTTTGGCTCTCGCTAGTAAAACCATTTTTATTCCTATCACATCTTTGAGAATAATTCATTGTGGGCTAGTGCTGAGAAGAAACAACGCAGAAACTCGGTCACTTTTTAAGGGATTTAAAATCAATAACAAAAATAGTTTTACAATATAAAATTTTTACACCATTTTTTATTTATAACCTAGTAAGTATTTTAATTTTTTTTGATTATTATATGAAATGATTAATTATGACTAATTAAATTAAATATTATTAAACAAAATTAAAACCTTACCTAATACGAGATTGCAAATAAATAAAACATTTTGACGTAATTTATCCCACTGTGTGTGTAGGTCTTTCTTATCAGATGACATTTCACTAGAAAAACTGTCGGCAAAGCAATGTCGCAATGTAGGCATGGAGATAGACTTTTTTACTTTCGATGGCCGTTTTTGCTGGATGACTTAGTAATGTTGAGCAAGTTGAGCAACTAGTATTAAGGTTTAGTACTCACCCGAGTGGAATGGTGCGGCCGACCGCTTTTGTGCACTGATCTTTATTTATAGGGCTGTGCGTGTTGGTAAGCGTATCAAAAGTCAAATTAGATTTACATGCGTATATGTCAAAAGAATGTTAGCTTCAAAAAGCTAAAGCTTTTGTTTATGTTGCATTTATAGATCAACATAAAACACAACTAGTAATTTTTTAAATTATATCAATGTAACCTTTTTGTAATTATCCAAATTTTAACTTCATATTCATGAAAATAATTTTAAATCCGTAAGAATAAATGAGCAATCGCCGGCTCAACTACCCCAGGAAAATGTTGCCGGTAAATCTTTGGCCAAAAACTTGCATATATAATCATATCACACATTTGCCCCTTGGATTCGAACCTGCATTCAACTGGCTTTTTAGTTCAAAGAGCAGACCACTAAACCGAACGGTCGTCAAAGTTACCACTCATTAATACTTCTATAAATCTCTAAATACGAAGGGGTCTTAGTAACTGAGATGGAATCGTTTCACCTGTATTAAAAAGTTATAGTGGTACTAATTTACTTTCTTATAACTATAAATTCGTCTAGAACATTTGTTTCTCCCAGCGAGAATTACAGAGGCGATAAAATCCAGTTTAAAAAATATTTATGAATGAAAGGGACCAAAGATTATAAAACAGCTTGTATTTGAGTACCGCTTATTTGAAGCTAATCACATATTTTAGGTCTACGTAATATCCGGTGAAATCTTTATTGGCAGTGTCTTGCTAAAAGGACATTTATAGTTTTGCGGTACATTAATTTTCTTCGTGCAGTTTATAGATCGAGGAATATCGTTTAAAGAAGCTACTGGGTAATTTATATTAATTAAACTTCATCGTAATATCTGTGATTTAATATTGTTAATAATTGCTTGATGTCATTCTAGTAAATACTTTAAATAAATGCTATTCTAGACAATAATACACAATGGTTTGACCCTTGAATAAGTAGGTTATGTATTTATGTAACTGACGTTTTTATTGCAAATGATTTGTCTATCTATTGTATAATAAGTGTATATGTGGAAGTTATACAAGGTGTAATAAAATTAGCGCTAAATCTTTTATCTACTGATTTTGGTGCTTAGATACAATTTCTTCTTCTATGAGCCTACAATTAATACTAAAAAGCCTACTTCCCTATGTAAATGGTAACGTAACACCTTTATTGGTCATTTAATATCGAGAAGGATTTTTTATATTTGTTTACCTCAGAAGCATACCGGCGTAAGTTGTATAAAGTCATTATGCAACATACGCCCGAATGCTTCTGAGCTGAAAATTTGAGTACTGGAATCAGCCTGTAAGAGATTTTGCACCTATTTTAAAATATTATTTTCAAGGAAGTAAAAAAGGGGGAAATAAACCTAGCTAGTATATAATAAACTTAACTAATATTTATCATGCTTCTAAGCGTATGTCACCAACTAGCACGGTGTTAAAAAGACAATGTCCTATTACCTAACTTTCCACCAAAACTTCATTCATTAGGTACCGCATTTCGAAATTTAAAACTCATTAGCTGTTAACCCTATCGTGCCGGTGTGGCAACCAGTTTACACGGAAGGACATTTTAGGCAGTACGCAGTGTATGTCTGTAAGCGGCAAATCGCTGTGACGGGTCTTTGGAGCGTGCCGCCTAGTGCATACGTTGGTCAATTAGGCCCGTCACGATTGGCTATCGCAAAATCTAAAAAGTGAAGCAGAAGGTTAGAGGGTTAATGAGAAAATGTCAAACGGGTTATTGATGGGTTTGACATTGGAAGTAGGGCATCGATTTTTCTATTTTTGTTTTTAGGATATTAGCATCTAAATTGATTTTACGTTACGTGTACGTAAAAATGAAATTGATAAAGCCCTTATTACCATACAAAACGGATTTAAGACTTCTGACGTAGTAACTCAGCAGAATATAAATACATATATTAATTAAATAAAGTAAGTTTAGAGAATTGAGTAATGTATGGCTGTGTTTTAAACGCATCTTATGTGTACAAATCCTATTCGTGTGTTATGAAATCCAAATACAAATCCTATTCGTCTGTTACTTTGAAAGCCAACAAACGCGATTCTTTCTAAAAATAACTGGCAGGAGTGGCATGAAGATATAAAAATGCCTTTGAATGGCCTTAAAGACCAGGGGAAGGATGTTACCGATTATCGGGCGTCATTACCTCGAACTGGCTGTCGCATTTATAGGAAAAGAGATAGACTTGTTGAATGTAGGTACAGATAACGGCAGGTCAACCTTCCCAAAAAGTAAACGTCATTGAATTGATTTTCAACTTTATGACCAACACTTTGACATCAATATCAATTGAGAAAATTTGAATTTTTGTGGTAGGTTGACGTGCTGTTGTCTGTACATTACCTAGTTTCCAGTTTTATTGTGACGTCAAAAGTTTTTTTTAGGGCGAATGACAATTTTGTTGATTTTTGCAGCCTAAAAGTCACTTTCTTCTGCTTTTTATGTAATTATAAAATAAAAAAGTAGTAATTTAAGTATTCTATCGGACTTACATTTATATTAGTAAGTCCTGTTATAGGATTTTACGTTAAATTGATATTTTAAAAAAATACCATGGCCCGCATCTTAAAATGAAAAACAATAGTTTATAATACATTCCAAACCAGCAAAAATATAAATAAATGCAAAAACTAGCTAATGTTACGTAAAATATTGCACCACATCCCTTGGACTACGATGCGCAAGAGTCTGTGGCAGCGAATCCTCGCGATTTATTGGTTAATCCAGTCGGCTGTTAATTGCTTACCCAGGGGGTTTTTATTTGTTTTCTTTTAAATGCCGAGCTAATCATAGTGGCCAGAAATCGTTATCATAATTATGATGTAGATGATTTATAATATTATGTTCGTTTTTATTTGTGTTGCAAACTTTGTAAGGGGATAAAAAACCTCCTGGTTTATTTTTAGAGTACGGCTTGACCACACAAAACGAAGGGGTTCAAGTCCGATTTAAAAAAAATTGGACCTTTCTATTATAGTGTACAACAAAATCCATATTATTTCTTGAATTGCTTGGATTTACATAATTTTATAAGCAAGCATTATAGTAAATGTTTAAAAGCAGCTGTGTTTATTAATTTATTAGTACCTTGTTTTGAAGTCACTAATTAATAAAAAATTAACAAACAAAAGGTTTTATAAAATCGGTACCTCAAAACGCCTGAAACCTTTGACCGTAAGTGGGTGTTTTGTAATTAAAGTTATATTATCCGCCCAAGATTTATGAGTTTGTAATTAATTTACTAGATGCCCAGATGTTATTAAATTACACCTTCTGTTATAATGATGATGCATGGACGCGCGTTTGACATGGATTGCTCTTTACATGCTGTGTGGTGTTTTGTTTGAGCCATAAATCTTGTTTCTTTTATTAATTATGCAGTTGCTACATTGTACTCTTAGTTGTAACTCCACATTGAACGCAATGGGTTTCTGGTTCGATTTTTGGTTCGTTTTTTTTTAAATTACTCTTTTACTTAAGTCTAGACACAATAGACGTCAATAGACGGCAATCAGAGAAGAGTGGCGACGTCTTGTGAAGCTTGCCACATACACCTGAAGTGATGACCACGACCACTCTGACAAGAGTGTTACCGACGAAGAAGAAGAAGAAGACACAATAGAAAATCTAGTGTAGGGGTCGCCGCGGTAATCCGCATGACGCTCAATGATAGTAATGAAGTAATAGTGTAAGGGTTATAGTATTTAAAGTATGATGCTTGTTGATAAAAGTATTATAGATAAAACAATTATCATTTTTATCAAGAAGATAATTTAAAGTAGGTACCACTAGAGATTTAAATCTTATAATGATATAAGTTTTTCATTTATTTATGATTCTATTTCTGTTTGGGAATACCTATCAATTTTCAATAATCTTTGAAATTTCAAATAGGCTGTACAAAACAATACACGATTCATTTACTACAGGTTAAGTCATTTATATAAAGGCATGATTTACTTTTGAAAAATAAAAGCTAAAAATATGAAACAAAGATTAAAGTTTAAAAATATTTCTTTCTAGAAGAAGATAAAATAAATAGTAGCAAGTATTTTTACCGTGCGAGGACGAATTCCGTCGTAGAGCTTATTGTATTTATTTATTTATACCCAAGGAATGTCGGCAATGGTACCAAACGAACCAAAGCCTTGTGCAACCAATGGTAACATTGGTTCTTATGTCTGAAGAGGTAAGGTTTAGATTATTACATCCTGTTTGTTCTGCATTGTACTTTATTTGCAGAAGTCCGCAACATTGTAACTGCATAATTAAAACGACAGCAAACGGAGAAATGTTCCGTAACAATGTTGGTCTTCATTGTTATTGAACTTTTTGTACTCAAGTTCAGATGTTAATGTGGTTATTACGACCTCGTTGATTGCAAAGCTGGTTTCATATTCATTTTAGCTGCTGCAAATTGTATACTCATTGTCATTTTTCACGATTAAGACGTTTTAAAATTGGACTGGTATCATCATTTCAGCCATAAGACGTCCACAAACAAAGGCCTCCCCCAATGACTTATCATCGGGGGGGATTGCCAATACTCGCCACGCTTGGCAGGCGGGTTGGCGAGCGCAGTCTTTTATAAGATTTCGCACGAAGACGCTGCCGCCCGTCTCGTGCTACAGGAATTAGTCGCCTCTTAAGACAATCCTCCTATTGGCGATAGGGAAGTGTATTATCTTTACGGCCGTCACCACACTGCACGGACTGGTATATCAATAAGAAAATCACAACGGAGTCTTGCGATGGTGCAAATAAGCGTTTTTTTGGTTTCGTATCATCTCATCATCATGACAGCCTATTGCAGTCCACTGTTGGACTGCCCCCAAAGAGCGCCAAGGAACATGATCTCCCGCTTTTTTCATCCAGCCACTGCCAGCCATCTTCCTAATATTACCTACTTAAACATAAAACGAGTTATATTTTTAAATAAGTACTGACTGCGATAAATTCTGGAGAAGTCTGACAGGGAATGCTTTTGGCATCTACCTGTAGTACAGTTTTGGGTTTGTGCGACGAAAATTGCATTAGGTAAAACACTCAGCAAAATTTCATTAATTTTGAAGCCGTAAAAGTTACACTGACTTTTGCGACTCCAAAACCAACGACAATTCAACGTGTTAATTCCACGAAACAATAGTTTATTTCTGCCTTCGCCTTACTGTCTTCCACAAACCACATACCACAGAATATATTACGTCTTCAGTTACGGTGAGCATTTACTGTCCTCTTCCGGAAGGTTCTCCAGAAGAGATCGTGCTTAGTGATAAGACCACCTAAATTAATTGTGCAACTTTAAATGTATTCTTTTTTTTTATTTTGTAAAAGAAAGATTTCTTTCTTATTCATGTTATTTTTTAAAAATGGTAATAGTATTTTTAATTGATATTAAACATAGTTCTACACCCGTAAGGTCACTGACTTTTAACGGTTGTCAACCCCTCAAAGTATTAAAGAAGGTTCAGACAAAATTGCATGTACCCGAAATTAATTAGTTTCAATAATAACTACCTTAACAAAACCCGAAGTAACTGAGACTACATTTTGAAATAAGCAAGGTTATTCGTTTAATTAGATATAAAGAACCCTATTCGCGAGTAACAATGTTGGAGCGTCATAAAATATGGTAAGACTCTTGTTTTACATTATGAAACCTATTTGTGTCCAATAAGCATCAAATTAACATCAAAATTAATAAATTTGTATTTTTTTGTAGATTACGATAGGTTAGTAGGACTAACTTTTGAGTTTAACACTTAGGTGTATCATTGTAATGTTTGATTTCAAAATTATATGGTTTGACTTTTGTTCTATGTACGTAAGTGACATACATACATATTAATATCAGATCTTAATTAGCTAGATGAATTATTTGATGTAAGTAAAGAGTTTTACAAAGCATCGTAATATTACTAAATGTTCAGTTTTTTATATAAATGTAATTTCTTGTAGTTGACGGAGGCAACATGCGTTTTATTTATTACATATAAAATTAAAAATAGAGTTGCCTATAATTGCGTTGGTTTCTAAGACCGCAAAGTAGTAATTATATAAAAGAAGCGAGTTCCTTATAATAGCATTTTCAAAGGAAGTGCTTGTTCAAAATGCAAGTTCACTAATGGTATGCGAAAGTTTCTAGCCAGACGTTGAAGAACCATGCTAAGCAACGTTCTCCACACTGATAATACTTGTAAGAAAATAATCTTGTATTAACTTTAATGATAATTATTCCCGATTCATGCTAATAAAACCTGGAAGATGCGTCTTTTTATATATCTAGAAGTCTAAATTAACTTTTTAGTAATTTATTATTCGCTTGTTTATGACTAATGATAGGTTTATGTTATCAGATAAAAACAATAAATTTAATTCTATTAATTTCGAATTCTATTTAAAAAAGAATTTTCACATAATTTTACAATATTTCAGAAAACTGCAGATCTCTTTATGTCTTGCCCTTGACCTATCAAGAATTTAATTTATCTGCTCAAATAGTGAACTATTACTTTACAGATTCTACCAACAATTCAGTTGAGAAACGTAACGTAAAATATCAGACATTGTATAGAGACAAAATACTCGAGTACCTACTTACATTTTGGAATTTAATATTAACTACACTACTTACCTACAACTATATTCTGCAACCCGTTTAACTATGTACGCCTGTGCTATGAGCCTTTTATCTTATTTCTAATTCACTATTATTAAGCCTTATATTGCCGAAGTAATTGGTGTCACAGAACTGTCGGTGTTCGATTAAATTACATCTACCACGGCTTGTCTCAAGACAAAGGCCTCATCCAAGAGCTTCCACTCATTTCTATCTCTCGCTTTTCTGTTTCTGTTGTCCAAAGCATTCCTGCTATTCTTCTTATGTCGTCTTCCCATCTTCTTGCTTGTCTTCCTCTACTTCATTTTTCTTGTCTGAGGTACCACTCCGAAACAGCGCTTCTCCATTTTCCTCTGTTATCTCCAATCATATGGCCCGACCAACGCCATTTTAGTTTCCTGATGGTCTCTTCTACGTCTTTGAACTTGGTTTTGCGTTTGTTTATTGCAAGTTTTATTTTATCCTTGAGTTTAACTCCTAAGACGCTTCTTTCTATGCTGTTTTGGCATACTTTTAATTTGTTCAGCTGTTTCGCGGGAGTGCTCATGTTTGACAGGCATAGGTCAAGCATGGTAGTATGCATGTACGATTTTTGTACCCTTTTTTTTCATTTATCATCATACGTTGCTATTAATATACTCCAGCGTAACACATAAGCCAAGACACATTATGCCAGTAAAGCGACGGTTTGCTAATTGGCCTTGTCCTTGCCTGAGCCATCTCTTCTTTTTGGTCTTAGTCATCTTTTTGCCTAACTAATCAAGTCAGCCAACATAAGTGTAATTGCCACCAATCATCATCATCATTTCAGCCAAAGGACGTCTGCTGACCAAATACTCGAGTTGTACTATACCAAGCACATCACTATATAGCCTATTATTTCGCATGTCCTATAAATACGTTTTGTGACATTAGTGTCACACAAATTACAGACATTAGTACGCAAAGTCGCAGCTCGCAGCGTTTAATTCAATCAGAGGCTGACAGTCGCCGCTGACTCACCAGAGAGGGGCTTTAATTCTAATTGTCATAATTCTGAACTTATTTGCATGTTTGGAACGTTTGTTTTAGGGTGCTTAAAGAGACAATGAATTTGTAATTTTAATCATTTACTGTTAAACTGGTTTGCAAACGATACAATTAAAAAATTGTAAGGTAAGTAGTACAACCAAGGCGACGTTGATACTATTTAAAAGTTTTATGTTGAAACATTTCACGAAGTTGGTAAAAAAACATGAAGTGATTGTTTTTTTTAATAATTACACTTACTATCTAGACCCAAACTAAGCATATAGCTTTTGCTATGGCGACCAGATAATAGAACAACGACCCTACGTATTCACGTGCACATCAAACAAACATTTGTCCCTTGTGGGATTCGAACCCGCAACCATCTGGTTTTGTAGTCTGGACCTCTGATCAGGGAAGGCGATGATAGACGCTGCTGCTACCTGGCAGCAACTGATAAAGAACAGCCTAGGATTGGGCTCAGTGGCGTGCGTTGGAAGAGGTCTATGTCCAGCACTGGACTGACGTGCGCTGATTATGATGACGGACAGGAAATCCGGAATACAGCATCACAGTGGTTTCGAAAAGGCACCAAATATAAAAGACAATTTTAAAAAAAAATACATCTCTACTGCCGGTTTACTTGAATCTAGGACAAGACAAATAAATTATTACTATTGGCCGTACAGAGACATTTCGTTTTTTCTTTTCGTACAATAGCCTAGTTTCCTAAAAAAATCTAATTAGTCCGTCATTTGGATTAACAGAAAATATTTGACAAGTATTTTTTTTTCTCAATCAATCAAGGGTGTTGTGGTACCGTCGTTGTTTCTGCTTTCTGTAACACAAGTGCTTTGGCTACTTACCAGGATCAGAGCAATGTATGTGATGTTGTCCAATATTTATTATTATTATTAATCAATCAAAACAAAAAATGATGAAGATATAGCCCGTTAAAGTTTCGCGTAACGTCACGCCTTGCGACACTTTATAGCGAAGCGTGACGTCATTCCAAAACTTTGATGAGCTTTATCTTCTTAATTTTTTGTTTGATTGACAAACAAAAAATTATAAATCTAAATTACGGACTAAATAGAATAATATTTTTTTGATCCAGGAAACTAGCCTATTCAACACCTATGCAAATATGATCAGCACGTGTGAGCGCCTAACGTTGAGTAATTTGTTGTTATTTACGACCGTGTCAGCTTGCGCAAGCGCAGTTAAATCGCGAAATTATACGCGAATCCGCGTGGGTTTCGTATGACAATGCGCGCGGTGTATGTACGCGCGACAGAAAGCTTACCTTTGTAGCTTAATCAAGAGAAACGGTATTCAGAGATCAGAGATTCATGGAGTATTTTTGACAGTATTCTGATTAATTAACCCATATGAATTACACCTTTAGGCACAACTGTCGATATTATTTACAATGTATGGCATTTTTTATCTATATATATAAAAGAAAGTCGGGTTTGTTACACCATTTATAAGTCAAGAACGGCTGGACCAATTTTTATGATCTTTGGTTTGTTGAATTTATCTCCACCCCGAATAGCAGAGTAATTATAAAAAAACGGAAAAATTCACAAAAAAATAATTTTACGAAGAGGCGGTACGAAGTTTGCCGGGACAGCTAGTTTCCAATAAAAAAACTAAGGTACACGATTCTGTTTTCAAATTAGTTAAGAAAATTGAATATTGTAATAATATAACTAGAAGAGGGGTGAAGCCGCTTTCACTTTACTTTAAAATTATGCCACAATACTTTACAGACCTAAAGTGTAATGCTGAATTACGCAAGAATAAAAAAGAATGTCCTATTAGAAAGAAAGAAAGAAAGAAAGAAACGTTTATTCGACACACAAAAGAAAATAATAATAATAATACACAAAACAATATAAATTAGATATTATGTCGAAAAGGTTCCCGCTCAGCATTTGTCGTGACAGCCACAGACTTATCACGACGCTGATTTTCGGCGGGAACCTCCGACGCTGGAACGTGCAGCGAGTGACGCAGCGGCACATCGGACCACCAGAGAATCCTAAATCCCTCCAACAGACTCCGGGCCCATGAGGAGCACAAGATCGGTCGGAGAAACCCCTTATTATTTTAAATTACCCCTAAGGTTAGAAATTTTGGGGGTAATATTTTCTGTTTTTAGTGATTTAAATCATACCAAGAGTCCAAACACAAGTTTACACTAATTTCATTCCCTTTAGGGGTAATTTTTTTTAAATCTTTTACATTAGATAATTGTCGCGCTTTTGTAGGTTTAAGATTGTAAGAAAATGATTATATCTTGTACAGGTAAATTAATAAGTTGCCGACCGACTACATCAAACATGAAATCACTAACATTACATATTAAATAAGGACTTGAGTAAATTTTCACAGAGACATATAACTCATTGAATTACTAAATATGGGTAAGACAACCCACGCATATTGGCAACATTCGATTTGTAGTAAATATGGGCATATTCTAATTAAACAACATGGAAATATGAGACTTTCTCAATTTAATGCTATTAATCAAATTATCTACAAATGTACGTGTGTTCTTAGATCTTTATCTCGAATTACCTACGCACTTTATTGACGAGACCTACTTACTTGGTTTTGATGTTGCGCATTTTCTTTACCTATTCTACGTATAAAAATTTGTTCATTTCACCAATTTTAATATATTTCGTAAAATGTACAATTATTATTGTAGATGAGTCATGTTTATTGATATAGAAAGATAATTGTCTGATTTTGTCTATCGTAGATTACACTGGATGCATGATATTATAAACCCTTTGATTGCCTTTTTAAAAGATGTAACTATTCTATTCAAGAATTTTAGCAGTTTCTAAAAGTTTAGTAAAATTTAGCAGTGTTTTTTTCAGGATTTTTTTCATTGTATAAAAATAAAAGTTTGTAATACTGTCATGAATACCTAATCGCTACCGCATCTTTTCATACTTGGGTTAACATCGCGAACTACAGAGCTAAACGACGCATAGTAGTAGTTCATAAGTTGGGCGATATGACCGAAGTAAAACCAACTTTTCTCCGTTTCGCTTCTCTGTCAGTGTGGCCTACGCTTAGGTTTATCATTAGTGCCTAAAATAGATAGGTGAAACCCTTTTACCTGCTGATTTGAGCACGTCCAACCCAAGGGAGAGCTGCCAGCATCGTTGCTTACTCCTCATCCTTTGGGAACCACTTTCCTATTGCGTTATACCTGATAACAAACGAAAAATAAGTTAAATAAAAAAATACGACTAAATAAAAAGTATCTTCGTTTGAAAAATATATTAGACATACTATTTTAAGCGACTTGTCAAAAAAACAAATGTGCCCAAACTCGAAAAATTTATTATAGCTTTTAGAGACCATCATCGAATCAGCTTAAAATGGTATTAGAGTATAGTATTATCTACCAAATTACACATGCACTTACAAAGTTTTAAATCGATACGACATTTGCAAGGTTGAAACCTTCCAAGATTTATTACATAATAGTTAGTTGCTGTTAGTTTGTTAGTTACAAGGGAAGCTAATAAAATCGTGTTATAATCTACGTCAGAGAGACGTAAGTAACACGTGCAACCTAGGAGCTGTAGTTAAAATGCCGAAAATGTATGAATGCCTTCAATAGGGTTGTTTACACCATTCTCAAATAATTCAAAGACAACATTTATTAAAACTAATTTTAAAATTAATTTTAATAAATTGAATAAAATCTAATTGTTCCTATATTCATAAAAAGTTTGCTATCGCCATACAAATTATATGGAAGAAAGCTTTAAGACCGTTTTTAAAAAGTAGTATGTCAATTGATTAGTATTGTAAAATACCTTATTATTATGGAAGTCATATTCATATTCATTTATTCACTTTATAATGTAAACCAATAGCAGTACAGTTAATAGGCATAAAAAGATGGTAATAAAATAGTTACATTATAACCTCTATGAGGCATTCGTGAACTCAATTATTTGATAAAATTAATCTTAACAGTCAGTAATTAGTCAGTCTGCAAATCATCTGCCGTTCGGAGCCGCAGTCTTTTTATGTAAAAGTAAATGAAAAATAAGTTAATTATTAAAAATAAAGTATACATTTTTATAAACAAAGATTATTAATTAGTTACCAGAAAACAAGTATGATAAAACGGTTTCACTTTAAAACCACTAATAATAAAAAAAAGTAATATGACACTATTAAGGTAATATTAATAAATAACCATAAAAATGTGTCTTATGTGTCATAATAGCAATTTGTAATGGCATAATTAACACCAAAGCAATCGATGACAAAATCGAATATATTAAAATAATTTATACGTATTTATTAACATACCTACAGTCAACAGACTCAATTAACTTACAAAGTGAAGCTACCGGGCGTTACCTCTATGATTAGCTATGTAGATCTTTATTTGGGTATTCTGACACGCGAAAATAAAATTGTGTGTATTATTAGTTAATTTAAGTCATAGGTTATGAAGATTAGTCATAAAGATACTGCAATTTGTAGAGTGAACGAACCAGCACCAACTTTTCTCTCTCTCTTCTCATTTTATATGTTTGATTTGAAAAAGTTTGCTTTTCTTATGAATAAGGTTCCAAGCCTAAGCTTTGATGGAGTGTGTTAGGAACAAGGATACTTGGAATTTAGTTTTAGGTGAAAGACAGCAATATGCTATTGGTTATTACTATATTAATAGTGTTTTGGCTTATCCTATGTCAGTAAGGCTAAAGCATCATATACACTATTGGAAAGGGGTCTGAGTAAGTAAGATTATTTACATCTGAGTAAATCAAATTATTCACAACGGACGGACCCCTACGAAATTATTTCTTTTTGATTTAATTTAATTTAACTTTCTCAGTTTATTGATTTTAAAATCTTAGCGATCTAGCGAAAAATAAGATTGATTTGATTTTGTTGGTTAACCCTAAAAACGTTTAGACTATATCTAACTATATTCTATATTCTTGGTCAAGGTTTAAATTCCGAAAGGGACAAAATAAATGTCTGTGTGATGTTCACCAGCATTTGTATTGGAGTCATAAATGTCATATCATATTATAATAATATGTAGTAAAAAGAGTCGTAGACATCTTACTTCTCAGTTTAGTTTGGAGCTAGTTAATTGCTGTGGTTGTAGCAAAAATATTATTTCCTAACATGTTAGGTACTCGTAATTGTATCTTATTTGGATAAGGTATCGGTTATGTACGACATTATCGGCTGGATTTACATAAAAATGTTAATAGACGAAGTTTATACAGGAAAAGACGTAAAAATCGTATTATATAAGTCTGTAAAATTGTTTTAGAGCGAAGGTAGATAACGGGAGTTATTCTAACGTGGGTTTAATTATGAACAATTAGAGGCAAAATTTCGCCTGATTCTGTGGGGTTCAATTAGCACATAGAAGTAGAACGACTCCTCATTAGGCGAGCGGTGTCGTAAGAGCTGAGTCTGAGACGAAGTATGAATAAAACAGCCAGCATACTGCAAACGACGCCATTGTATTCGAATACATACGAAATACTTGACAAGTGTGCGAGTAAACCTTTTAACTTTATGTAATATGTTTTACCAACTTCATTAATGAGTCATTGACACAAAGCAACTTTTGTTTTAAATACGCATTAAGACAAAAGGCAGAATGTTCTAAAATTCTGATTGCACCGGATAATATAAGTAATAGGAGAAGATGTTTAGTAGGTACTTAGTTGAATTTAAGTTATATCATTATAATATCATTTCAGCCATCAGCTGAACATAGGCCCCCCCAGTGACTTCCAAATCGGCGGTGGCTTCGTGCGACCTTTACCAGATCATCTGCCCACCTAATGGGTGGAAGTTCTACACTGCGCTTGCCGGTTACGTGGCTTCCAATTCTAGAACCTTTCTGCCCCATCGGCCTAAATAAGTTATATAGTTATAACTAATAGCAATAATAGTGACGAACCTCAGCTGATATGCAGCGCTGTTTACTTTTCATAATAAAGGTAGGGAAAGGTTACGATGCTTGATAACTTGATGAGAAACTAAACACGCCATTCGGTCACCACAAAAGTCATTAAAACACCTACGCTCTTCTACTTCTCTGGCCGTCCTCTCCTGCCTATCCACAGAGCTAGATCTGAGATAACGCATTACGCATGCGCGGCCCATTGTTCGCGCCCAGATGCCTAGATAATGCGGCGAAAGCTCGCGCTCTATGCAAAGCTCTCAAACTTGCGACGTCACGTGACTCATGCATTTTTGTGCCTAATAGACGGCCGGCTTTTGTTTATGGTTGAGTGTCTTTTCTAATCAGGATGTGTAGACATTAGAGTTCAATTAAAAATATTTTAGTCATATAGTTTAAACTTTTGATCTGACGGCCGATGGGGCAGAAAGGTTTCGGAATGAAGGCCACGTACCGGCAGGCGTGGTGTAAGACGTCCACCCACAAGGTGGACAGATGACCTGGTAAAGGTTGCAGGAAGCCGTTAGATGCAGGCCGCTTCCAACCGGCCAATCTGGAAATCACTAGGGCAGGCCTATGTTCAGCAATGGACGTCCTGTGGCTGTAATGATGATGATGATGATGATGATAGTTTAAACAACTATACACAGACTAGCATTCATTATGTACGGGACACGTCAAACCGAATCAAACGAGCCCAAACACGAAGGCTTTACTAGCAATTGAAGAGTTCCCTTGAGCATCAGATCAGCTCAATCGTATTAAATTCTTGTATTGTTATCTGGATTATACACGTACTTCATCATCATCATTTTAGCTATTGGACTTCCACTGCTGCAAATAAGCCTCTTCCAAAGACTTTCAGATATACATATATACGGCACATACATATATTTCATCATCATCATCATTTCAGCCACAAGACTTCTACTGCAGAACAAAGACCTCCCCCAATGACTTATCATCGGGGGGATTGCCAATACTCGCCACGCTTGGCAGGTGGGTTGGCGAGCGCAGTATTTTGGAAAAATTCGCACGAAGACGCTCGCTGCTACCCGTCTCGTGCTACAGGAATTTGTCGCCTTTTACGACACGCCTCCTGTTGGCGGTGGGGAAGTGTATTCTTTACGGGACGGCCACACGGCACCTACATATATACATATATTTATGAAGATTCAAATCGATACGACCAGTTAGAAGTAGATTACCTAATATCCAATTCCATGATTTGAATATTGCTATGTTAGTTATAAGTGAAGCTAACTAAAGCTTGTTAAAATATTAAAATATACCTTAAGCTAGCAAGTTATTTAGGAACCTCCCCTACGCACACATAATTCAAAAGAATCTGTCTCATCATCATCATCATTTACCCACTGGACGTCCACTGCTGAACATAAGCCTATCCTAGTGATTTCCAGATTGGCCGGTTGGAAGTATATCTGTATCCATGATTAACTCTATGAGTTTGTCATCTTCAAGGTATGCTTTTGTGTCATAATTAAGAAATTAGCTTGATACCGATACATTCTTGCCTTATATGGATTTTTTATTTTATTTTGGGCAGTGGCGCCTTAATTTACCTTGAACGCAAAGAGTCCCAGGTTCAAATCCTGTTTAAGGTTAATACATAAAATGAACTTTTCTAAATTGATGACGATGATGATGATGAATGATTGGTATCTCGTAATACGAGAACGTAAATTCTTTACTTCGAGGCAACAATTGGGATGTTGTCTGGCGCATATTTATTTTGTATTTTATGAGTCGTAATCCAAATTGAAATGTATTCACAAATAATATAACAAACAACACCGCACCTGTGTACTTTAATTTAATGGCTGCATAAAATGATAAATAAATTCATTTAAATATTAAGTTAAAATAGCGTTCATGATATCGATACTTGTTCCGCTGGGGTAATAACAGCACCACCCTTTTTGCAGTTGCGCAAGATTCTGTTTTGTAGCCAACGCCCTAAATGGGATAGGTACATTATCACTATGGGTGTAATAATGTTATTGCTATCTCCAATTATGTATAAAGAAATCCTGCTCCTGATTGTTTTTAAATAAATATTTAAAAATATTATATACATTCCACTGAAATGGGACATTTGCATTATCACGTTAGGTTCTTTTCCTTCAGATAATGTTGAGTCGTAACGCATTTTATTTTGACATAATCTTAGTAAAAAATGTTAAACATTTTATTGTTTGTATTGTAATTATTTTAATAATGGGCTAGTTTCCTGGGTCAAAAAAAGATTATTCTATTTAGTCCGTCAGTTATATTATAAAAAAATATTGGACCTATATTTTGTCTTTTGTCAATTAAACGAAAAATTACGAAGATAAAGCGCATCAAAGTGAGCACGTGACGTCACGCCTTGCTAAAAAGTGTCGCAAGGCGTGACGTTACGCGGAACTTTAACGGGCTATATCTTCATCATTTTTCGTTTGATTGAGAAAAGAAAAAATACGTGTATAATATTTTCTGGTAATCCAGCTGACGGACTAATTAGATTGTTTTAGGAAACTAGCTTATTAATGTTAATATGAATTACGCTCCAGACAATTCACAAATTGTGTTCTAGAATTAAGGAAACTACTTTTGTGGCCTTGTGGCCTCATAAGAAAGCTCAAGGTTGCACAACGTGCTATAGAAAGGGTCTATGCTCGAGTTTCTTTGCGAAATCGAATCAGAAATGAGGAAATCCGTAAAAGAACAAAAGTCGCTGACATAGCCCGACGAAAGGGGCAGTGGGTGGGGTACATAGCACGTAGAACTGCCGGTCGATGAGGCAGAAAGGTTATAGGATGGATTTCACGTACAGACAAGCGCAGCGTAGGACGTCCACCCACAAGGTGGAAGACCTGGTAAAGGTTGCAAGAAGTTGCTGGATACGAGCTTCCAACCGGCTAATATGGAAGTCATTAGGGGGCCCATGTTCAGCAGTGGATGTCCTATGGCTGAATTGATGATGATTGTTTACCCGTGGCGGCTGCACATCCAAACCCAAGCCAATCCTGGTTTGGCCCCTTACCAACATTGGAAGGTTCCAGTGATTAGACAATTCAATGGTCTTTGCATGTAGGTAAAATTAGCACCACCCTAGACGCAGTTGCGTAAAGTGCTTAGCTTATTCTGGTCGTGTGTGCTGCGCACGTGCCCAGCGTGCCGCGTTATACAAATTCAGTATAATTTTGCGCTTTATACTCTCACAAGAGTCTTAATGTTTATGTTTCTCTAGAAAAGTCTAATATGAAATACAACTAAGCGTCTCAACAACTGACCTGTATAACTACATGGACTGGTCGTCCCATACAAATGCATCTAATTTTGTGTGTCCATTTGAAACCCCACAAGTGAAAGTACCGAGAACTAATTTTGACGTATACTGCATATGACTGCATATCTTAAGGCCATTACTAAAAAGTTTTCTGAGCCCCCGCGCCTGCCTCTACAGTGATATGCAGCGCCGAAATGGCGATAATCAAATAGGCATTAATTTATTTTGACAGCAGCCAGTCGAGGTTAATAATGGTCAATAGAAGTGTGTAGATAAGAAAAAACATTCAGACACAGAATACATATCAGACCTATATGGATTAAATTTTAATTTAGATGATGCAACTGCTTTAAACTGTATGAAATCAAACTGTGTTAATTTTTTTGTAGGTACATAATAAGACATCACGTAAAAAGAAATATCTTAATTCCGTCCGTCAACTGTGTTTGTGATATTTTTAGAACTAAGTAGGTATTGCACTGTTAATTATATTCCTGTCGTACTGACACGTGTTGCTCCAGCAAATGATCAAAGGTGTTGATCCACTTGTGGAATCTACCAAAATAATGACTGAGTCATCTATAGTCTATTGATCTGAATAAAGGTAGCATCTACGCTTACATTATCCTGACATGAGTATAATGGCGACAACCTTTCACTAGTGAGTCGTGCGCTGGTACGGCTAGAAAAGCCCACATTTTATAATACCATCTCCGTACCAACTTACATAAGCGGATAGTGGAACTTAGCGGAGTTTTAATGGGTTTACTTGGTCAAGTGAGTCCCACATGACATGTCGTCGTCACAAAGTTAACAGGTGTGCTTAAGCATTTATCTATGTTAGTAAAAAAGGCTTACCTTACCCTTACTCTTACCATATATTGCCAATTGGTGTGCAATCAACAATAATTTGGCATACAGGTAGGTATTCTTATTTCTGTCAATGTACATTAATAATAGACATTTTAATAAATAATTTAATGAGTACTAATCAAATTATCTGCGAACACACTCAAAAACAAAGTAGGTGTATAATATTCTTTCCGTTATGTCTTGAGCTATAAGATCCAAAATCATTCCAATGTTTTTACTTAGATAATTTCGAGTAATTTCATTACCTTATTCGTAGACTACCCAATTATTAAGACTAGTTTACTACGAGTTACTATAAATTTGATAGTCGTTCAGATACTACATGTACTTGTAGCTAGATTAAAATAAAATGACTATCAATAAGACTATTTACGAGTAATATAAATTAAATTAGATTCAGAAAGTACTTAATTATACTTGTATAATAGAATAAGAGATCTAACACTGCTATATTTAGGTACCTATAATTTGATCTACAACAGTTAGGTAATTCCGTTGAATACGGAATACCTAATCCAGTTAAAAACGTACGAACGACGTCTTGTTTTTTACTTTAGTTCAATTTATTTTGTAAACAAATTATAATTGCCATAAAAGGGTTCGTACGTAGTGACTTACTGTAGTGTAGAATAAAGTAGATATCCAACTAATTTTAATATCAAAATCTGGAGCAAATATGTAAACATGCCAATTGATATTCGCATTTAAAGTGACAGATATCGGTCGTGAAATAGTATTTGTTGATTTATTTCCAACCGTTATTTACTTTAGTATTAAAATATACTTTGGTTATAATATTATTTCAGTTATTTTAATTGACCACGAAATACGTAACTTATCATAGTTAAAAATGACAAGACGCGTAATAATAAACACATTGTCAATTAAAGTGGACTAAGCAGGAGCCCATTCTACTTTATGGTACTTAACTTTGGTACAGAAATGTCACTATTTGGTATAGGAACTTATTGTATGCCAACAAGTAAAGCGGATGTCGTGTTTGCCCAAACCAGCTTATGAAGTCAACGGTACTTTAACAAAGCATTTCTTATCTGTAACAAAATACATAGTTACTTAGCGAAATAAACGTGACTCGAAACGGTTTATCACAGGACGCATAAATTAAAAAATAGGTGTGTCTGTTATTGTGGTTTACTCTTTGGAGTCGCTGACAACATTGTAGGCATTATACATTCGTACATCGCCTTTGATTATAACTATGGTGGGGAAAGGATGTTTCTACTGATCAAGTACTTACAATTAGTTTTTCTATTTAACCAACACCAAAATTTAAAAAAGGTTTAATTTTTCATAAAACCGTGTAACAGGTGATTGCCTGTTTATTTTGGGAAAGAGAATAATTAGTTCGCAATTTAAATGGCTCTAAAAAGTTGTTGAATTCGGGCAAGAGAATTACCCGCTAAATAGAAATTAACTCTTATAAAATAGGACCTTAAGGACAAAATTGGGGACTGCGAGAATGCACCTACGATTGCAGAATGCAGATGCACCTACGAGCTACTAGTAGAAATAAGTTGGAAAAGAACTGGAATTACTCGTACAACATACACCAGGAAGTTAAATTAAGCGTGACAATGATGATGATGATGATGATAAACATTTTGGAATCATCAATATAAGGGCATAGGAACTAGATGAAATTAATATATTTTGTACATTAACATTTTAGTCTGTGCATTAGCTTTCACACGTCTATATTTCTCATCGATCAGCAAACAATTATGTTTTTGCAATAATATATTTTGCAATAAGCTTTCTCATTTCTCCAAATCCAATTGAAATATATCATGAAAACTTAAAACTAGAAACCTGAGTTCTCGGAGGTCTGTCGATCTGATAAGAGATAAGGTGAAATGCAGTAACTGGATTGAATAGTTTCAAAATCGTGTTCAAGATACATACAGATAATAAACAACATTCTACTAACTTTGCAGAGAGCTTTTACTTGTCAAAATAAACAATATCTAGTCTTAAGTGGGAGTAAGAAATTTTATTACAGTAACCTTTATATAATTCAAAACCTGATTCAAATGTTTGAAGTAATAACAAACTCACATAAATAAAAAAACTCCGATTGAAAGGAAAAATTGAACTTTATTTAATACAACAAATATCCGAAAATCGAAAAAAGATGCAATAAATCGTTAACTACGATTTTGGTTTTGACAGTAAGAAACATAAGAATAAATCATAATTACATTTTTTAAAAAACAGTGTGTTTAACAAAATCATTATAAATTTCAAAAGAAACATCAATCCCAAACTAATTGTACCGCAAAAAATGGTTGCTAAAACCTACCTGAAGAAGCACATGCTAACAGGTTCAGGGAACAAATCGAGTCGATTCACCTTCGAAATGGAATGCAAATTATATAATTGATCGATTTATCACGGTGGCTGCGGATCAGTACGTAATTACACTCTCGATTTACGTCAGTGCTCATGCAAAAGCATTTTAGGCATAGAGGTTGCCAAACTCTCAACTAAATGAAATTTCCATGCACACTTACTTGTAGACCGTTTAATAAAAAAAAGGTTAGTAATGCATGTAATTAAACTTGTGTTATTTTTTAAATTAAAATATGGTGTTTATTTATGATGAACCATAGAAATACATGGAAACGGAGTGTTCAGAATAGTAATTTCTCTTGTATGTATTATCTTAAAAACTTTTAGATTTTAGATGTTCAGTAACTCTATAGGTTGAGAACCTCTGATTCAAAGCTCGAATGCTAATTCTTGTTTTGTTTTGTTTATAAGCTCCGCCATTGTTATTGGGTGGTAGCAAATTTACTCGGACTTTTGCAACAACCAGTTTTTGTGGTCGATGAAGATATGGGCTGCGTGTTTTGCTGCCTTTGCGCAACTTTGTAATTAAGCCGCGATCAGATATACGAAAGTATCACAGACTATCTGACACCTTGGAATTGAGTACTCTGTACCTACACACTTACTTAATTAATTAAATCATCTACGACGACTGTCTGGTGTTGTGGTTCACGCTCCGGACTACAAAGAATTTGCGGGTTCAATTCCGCAAGGGGCAAATGTTTGTATTTATCCGTTATGTAGTCACCATAGTGCAAGCTTACGTTGCTTAGTTTAGGGCTAGCTAATTGGTGGTGGCTAATTGGCTTCCACAAGAAGCAATTTATTTATTATTTATCTGTTGTAATAAAAAATTAAAATAAAAATTTAGCATGACTATGCTTGCTAAAATACCCAGACGCAACTTTTTCTCAAATACTTACAAGTCAAGCTGACAACGTCCATTACAAAATAACCAATATCCTGTTGCATTAAACATATATATATATACTTACATATTTTAATCATCGTGGACTCCAGGATAATTTGGTTGTATGACATTTAACAGCCACTTCCTTCCTTAACTATAGGCATTACAATCTCAATATCAACTCCAACCGGTGATTTTAATTAAACCCAAGTTTGAATAGCCCATTTCAGGTGGAGGTGTTTAAACTCCCTTAGGCGCTATAAACACTATGGATCGTAGTAAACGTAATTTAGTAGACATAAACTAACGTAAATTCCATCTTGGTGCCTACAGTTTATTCGATGCTGAGAACTTCATAAAGATTCTGATCGTGCCAGTTCTAATCTTGGCTTACCTATTAAGGATAACGACGAATGCGCAAAATCTCGTACAGGATACAAAACCGTTCACTTTAAGTTTAAATTATTCTATGTGTGAATCCATTGTGAGTATAGCCTAAGGGTTTATTAAAAGCCGGGTGACGGAAGCAAAGTAAATAAAGAATCTGTAGTCATAAACTCTAAGAGAGGTTTAACATACTTAATTTGGTCATGCAAAAATTCAATTTTGTTTCATTATTACTTAATGAAAAATATGATAAAAATTAGATCGTATAGCCAACTTAAGATCGACAGTCAGTTAGTGTCACTTAATAAAATCAAAGGTCACTAAAATCAAGCATAATAGAGTTTAAAAACAGCAAACAAGAAAACCTCAACATTATTGCCAATCTCCCAACATTAAACCGCAGTACTGTCTCCGATAAACGAAGAACATGACGAATTCATAATGGATACCTGTTTGCGCATGGAACTCCAATAAAAGATATTTATGAATGCAATTCATTGAACTCGGGCGGATACATCGCGGCCTTGAGCTCGCGGCGAGGAAAAAACGAGCAAATATTCGAGTTCGGCATTTACGTTCGGAACAACGCAGCCGGTCAGTGAAGGCAAGCAGCTTTCTGCCGGCCCAGCGTAACCAACACAATAATATGCAGACTTGTACACCATTCGCATTGAAAGGAGGGTGCAGGGGTGAAACCAAATCACAGCTTAATGTTTTATATAGTTAGGTCTTAGACTTTTTTGATAAAATTCGAAACATCATCACTCATATTAGTTCTTTAGGTTACGGTTTTAAACAACTTGTAAATGGATCTGACGATTACGTCAAGCAAGGTAGGCAGCTTTCCGAATTTGGCATGACTTCATTTAATGGCCTACATGTGCAAACTACTGCCACTTACACATTTTGTCTTTAGGTTAAGATATTAATTATGAGTTAAAAACAAGTACTATAAATAAGAACTAAAATTAAAGAAATACCATTTAGCGTTAGTAGGATGCTACCTTTAGCATTCCACTTTAATACTAAAAATCCTGTTTCGTTTTTGAGCTTTTTTCATGATGGAGTTATATTCCTATACAATATCCAGCACTACGTAAGAATCGTACGATGTTTGCCTTTTACGTTTCGGTGCGGCAACAGTCGCTCTCAGCTGTGGGCGGGATCCATCGTGCCACTTTCATTGTGCCTTTGTGCCACAGATATTACTTCATCGATGTTATTTTAGGCATGCACAAATGTTTCTCCCAGGTGTTTTTTATTTACTTTATTTTTTGTTTAAGCTTTCTATCTACTACACTAAAACTGTTTCGAATAAGAATTTTATAAAAAATATGCAGTGGTACATCTGTTTTATCTTTAAGTTTTTATTTACTTTTATGGGACTTGTCTGGAGCCCTTTATAGCCAACGATAAAATTAAAGATTTTTCTTAAACCACCTCCATATTTGTTCTTGCAGTTACATGTCCTATCGTGACAGCTTGCTCATATCAATCGCTCAATCCGTACTTCCAATATATCAATTTGTTGTCAATCGTGCATCATGATCTACAGCGAACTCTGCTCTTGCTTATCCCATTTCGCCTTTGTGGAGTGTCTTTATCTACAAAATTTATTATGCAGTCTGTGAGCATTGAAAACGTAACGGGGCTTCGGAGAACGGATTATTCAACTATCGGGGCAATGGTTTGAATAAGAATTAGTGCACTCTGATATTAGAACGGCAAAATAATAGCCACCTCGGCCTATGCAAATTCACACAATTTCTCTGTAATACCAAGTTCGATATTAATTACTTTATTATGACATTTATCGGAGCAATAATCTGAGTGTCAATGAGTTATTTGATTAATCTAGAATGCGTAAAATGGTTAGTCGAATTGTAATTAAGAAGGCGACGAAGAATATAAATCAAGAAGGAAATTATAAAGTGTAGGGTAACGGTCTCACACCCGCTTTTATTGAGAATGAAAGTGGGCAGGTAATAAGGAAGGCGTATTAAACAGTAGCAGTAGTTAATGGTTAAGGAAGGGCCTTAAATCTACCACAATGTGCTGTCTTCCGCCAGTTTTCGTTAGAACAGTTGCTATCAGACTTCGATAAATCGGATGTTATCGTTTCACTATAGCAAACTGAAACTAGTTACTTCTATAAGTGTTGTAACATCTGCTATAAATCTAAAAGCTCTTTGTATTGTACCAACTAATAATAGATAGTCAGTTTTTGTAAATACTTATTGTGTTGGTAAAATATATCAAATTATTTTTTCTGTTAAATTATTGATTGTGTAAAAAGAAAGTTACATGCTGGAGGATGTTATTATGTAAATTCAATTTTGATAGAATTTGAGAGTAACGATTAAGTCGAAATTCCTCAGGACTCACGCAGTAAAAAACGCAATGTATCACGTCATTTATTTTTTAAATAAATTTCGCGGGCATTAACTTTAAAGAAATCGTGATTTCGGCATCCATGCAGATGGACTGGGATTCCGACATGCATAAAATCCCAGGGTAGTAAAAGATAAAAGGATTCCGAAAACCGATTTTTGTGTTAGATATGTGCAAGAAAAACGCCAGATTAAATCCGACGTTAGAAACAACATAAAACAAACCAGTTCAGCTGAATAAGATGACAGCTGAGAACTTATTTCAAGGTATGATATGGAAACAAAAACTGAGAAGAATGCGTCTGATTGAGATTACTCTATAAGGATTTGCGAGTTATGTATAAAATGATGCGAAGGCTTGTCGATGGGAAATAACGCGAGTAGAAAGTTAAAATAAAATCCTCTCGCACAATGAAACAAAAATGAATCGTCCTCCTTTTATGGGATGCCACGCAATACCGGCTATCGTCCGCGCACAGTCCTTTAAAGTCTAAGCCGCTTATGAAATGTGAGTTCGGAATTACTCATGGTGTACCAACTTTTCTCATGAACATGAGTGTGGTAGACGCCTCTAAATTGCTACAGTTTCCCATCGCTGAGGTGGAATTTTTCTCTCATATCCAAGGGCTATTTAAGTTCCGGGTATTATAGTTTATTGCGCCAACGCCGATAACTTGCTCCGTATCTGACGTCTAGAATTGCTTGGGCAAGCGACTGTCGGCAAAAACTTTGCAAATTTGATTGCTCTGGCGTTCTATTGTGCAGTTAAGATTCGTTTTTTATCGTTTTCGTTGCGGCGCACTCAATCTGTGTAAATCTTGCTACAAAGATTTTTTCTGTCATCAGTAGTAATCAGTACTTTACTAGATGAATGCTGGTTTCTTTAGATAATTTGCTCAAGTGCATAAAAAAATAATGTCAAAGTGCAATAACAACTATGGAACAAAGAAACATCTTAAAAATGTAACCAAAGTGATTAAAATGGATAAAGTAATGTTATGTTTTTAAAAATGTCTACTTTTGCAGGTGGTGAGACCTTAAGCGAAGATGAAATGTCATCATTATACAAAAGGGTAAGAATGCCGTTTGCTTGGCATGGTTAAATATATTATATGCTAGTATGACATACTTTTGTTTAATGGTCAACATCAAGAAATTTTATGCCTACTACTTCATTTAAATTTAGCAGAAAAATAATGATGGTTTAAATCTTCTTTCGCCTAAAATCTCAATGCTTGTAACTCAGTGTTTTAGTAGTGATTACCAAAGTTAAGCCATGACCTAGGCCGCGGTTATGATTGGATGGGTGACCATTCCAACCATAGTGACATTTATCTCAAGCATTTTTATGCTTCGGAAGGCACGTTAAAAGTTGGTCCCGGCTAATATCGCTTGATACTAATCATGAAGTCCAGTCAGAGGCCTTAAGGCGGCTTAATAGCATCTGATAGTAAGGTTTAGTCACTGGCCTTAAGTCACACCCCTCCACCCAATCTGCACTAGGCCCGCCTGGCGGAGTATGGCCCTCACCACCTCATACTTAAGGTAAGGCCTATGGCCTGCAGTGCGACGTATACAAGTTTACTTTACTAGAGTCAAATCCTCATAGTATGTTGTACCGATGATTGTTTCAAATAATGGTGAACATATAAAATAGTCGTATAACAGTGTAGTTAGATGTTCAATACGAGTGTTGTCTGATTTGAAAGCATTAGGTAACACCGTTACTTCCCCGACTGTGATCCACATAGCGTCACTAACAGCTCTAAATCCAGAGAGACCTTTACAATGCACTAGTTTCTAATGGACATAGAAAGCGGACTCGGGGCGACAGGAAGTGACCTTTCCCGACTGACCTTTGGGTCTTAGACCCGGCAGTGATATGCTACCATTTCTGATAGCGTTCTTCGTGATAACTCTCCCTTAGGGATTTTGTAGGCGTGATCTGTGGTCACGCTGAGAGCTAAGTTATAAACCGGGAAACAAATATATCTGGCTCATTTCTGTTAGGCACATAGCTCGCCTACGCGTGAATTTACATACGTAATGCTTTGTAAGCATAACTCGATTTGTCAATCTGAGATGAAATGGGTTTTGTTGATTGGGAGATATCGTATCCATTATGTAATTTTTTAGTTTTGTTAATGACTTTTGAATTTAAATGATTCGTGGACAGATTTGTGGCGTGTTAAGTTTGATCTATGGGATTTTATTAAATTCAATCGACAACATAATATACCATACTAATAATGTGAATATTTAACATAACATTGTAATATATTGCATTATAGCCATAGAACTGCATTCGTATACAGGTTTCCCAAAATTTGGGTCAAGCGTAAGTCTAGGCATAAGGTATCCGAATCACCATTTTTTAAAGGTAAATTAACTTTGGGATTAAACCTTTTTCTAAGGCTCATTTGCATCAGATCGACTTACAATAAATTGTCTTTGTCACTGTAAGTACTATTCACGTTCAGAAAAAAATATACAAAAATTTACAACCTCTGTTGCCAATAATGTCGCGTCATGACCAAGGTTTGAAAAAAAAAGGGAATCTCGAAAACTGCAATTATCGTGAAACATAAGTATATGAAGGGTTATTCGGGTTCCCACGGTGCTTTATTACTGGATTTCTACTTTTGACATCATTTCTGGGACATCCTATTTATTTTAATTTTATGCATATTTGTAGAACAATTCGTTACAAAGAGTACATGCATCCATGATCCAAGAATCGTCAGATATATATATTTGTTTTTAAACTAAAAGTTATAAAAGTATATATTTTGCACATGACTGTACCAGGTCTGCATCACGTAGGTTGATTGGGTAACCGAACTTAATATTGTTTAATAACAAAAAATAAAGTCATAAACTTTCGTTGAACGTGGCAAGGTTGTACAGTCTACCATGAAATTATTTTAAACCCTATTTTATCAATATTAGAAGCGTCTAGTATACAAATTTGTGCGGAGGACTATACTTCGTGCATATCAAAAATTAGACACGGCATAAAAAGTATCGAATCTCATGGGTATGGTGTATAACAAATTGTATTGCAATCGCAACACTTCTCAAATAAGGGAAAAAACTGTATATGGCGCAACTGGTTTAGCCTATTCATTTGCAACTATTGAAAAATAATTGGCACGGTTTCTCGTGAGACTGAAGAAATTTTGACACAGCTTATTATGACAAAGTAGTAAATAATGAGCCGTTACGATATTATTTGGCAGAATGAGACCGGCTTACGTAGGTGATGCTAATTCGTTGTTTCTGTTAATAAGTATAATGTGCCGATAGAGCTTATGTATTAGAGATTCACATACGAAACAACAATACTGACAGAAAAAAACTGGTAAAGTGATAGTTAGATATCTACGCGCACCGAGGCGAGGGTTTGGAACCACCACATCACACTATACAGGGTGAAGAGTTTTATTTTTATGGAAAATTATTTTTGATAATAAAAAACAATTACGAATGCTTAAATAGAATTTTGAAAAAATCTCAATTAAGTATAAAAATTTACATATCTCCCAAACTATACAACTTTAGTTCGGGACAGTAAGATCCAATAATAATTAGCAAATAAACCTGCATCATAAGCAAATTTGCTATGGCGGATTTATTTTGTTTTATTTATTGTAGGGAAACAAACAGAGGCTCAATTCCCGTAATTTGACAATAGTCGCAAACCAGTGTCGATTCGCTCCCAGTAACATTACGATCACAAACGGTATTCTCGTTAACTTAACAATTACAGTTCGTAATGCGACTGAAAATGGTGTAAACCAAAATTACTTTTTTTTGCTCTATTTTCAGTCGTATTGGGATAGTTTTGGTAATTTTACGTCAAATTAAAAGTTATTTTTCTACATTGACCGACCGGGAATCGAACCCGGGACCTCAGAGATAGCGACGCCAAGTCCGGTAAGCTCGCCTGTCGGCTATGGAGGTCATATTTAGATACGTACAGAAAATCATAAATATTATAACTTTTAATAGTTTAACCGATTCCCATCCGTCCACAGTATTAATAATTAGAGGATATCGCAATCCGATAAAAGATTTAAGTGTTCAACAAATTAGCTATGGCCAGTAAAATCTTAAGTTACGGAACCATTCTCGAAATCAACTGCACTTGCTAATGAATGCAGCTAATAACCGATACAACTTGACCTCTCCCACGATATATCACAGTTGGATTCAGAGGTCAAAGTAGCGTTCAGAGTCCGAGTGTGCCCTAAATCTGGTCGTGAGAAACAATATGTTTCACATTGTATGAACTCAAAGCGCGAAAATAATAGGCGTGTCCTTAGTACTTCTGCAATACAAAATTACCGCAGATAAAATAAAAACTGGTTCTTATGTTGATTAGTAGGTACAGAACGGTAGGTCAACCTACCAAAAACTTTATGTCCAACACGTAGAGATCAATAAATTTGACGTTTTGTGATAGGTTGATGTGCTGTTGTCTGTACATCATCAAGTACAAAACAATTAAAAGTAATTATAATGTAGGTAATAAGAAACCAAAATAGTAGTTGTATTAAAAGCGACAGTAGAAACTTTCAGTCAGTGAAACTATTTTAGCAGTCAAAAGTATTTCATTTTCGTCACAAAACTTGCTTTGAATTCTGATGACGCCATTTTTTAAAATAAACATTAATATTGGACAACATCACATATATTGTTTTGATCCTAAAGTAAGTAGCCAGAAGCACTTGTTTTATAGAAATCTGAAACAACGACGGTACCATAATACCCAGACTCAAGACAATATAGAAAAGTACGTTTTCTACATTGACCCGACTGAGAATCGAGCCCCGGATGGCGATGCATAGGCGTCGACGTCGAGATGTTACCAGCTAGCAACAATTACAGCGGTTATTCTGTCATTTAAAGTTATTAGTGATTTATAACAAAGGCTACTCATTGTCAAAAGAAAAGTGTTATTAAATCTGTGGTCAAAAAGGTTTATTGTTATCAGACGCTGCGGGCGGCCGGTCTGCCGGCACTTTACTTCTGTAGTAAACGACACAAGCCAAAGTTATTCGTAAGCCATTATTATTTCTACACAAAGCTTTTTCTTGTCAAAATGTTAAATATGACGGTGAAGATACTATTTTGAAGCGCTTCAATTGTACATTTTTAAGAAAAGTTAACTCATTATTGTCATACTGAGCATTTATTGCGTTACAAATCAATCTTAATGATATTATCGAGGTACTCGTCATCCGTACTATTTTCTCACTGGCTGACTTTATATTAAGCTCGAGATGACAAATCATTTATCAAGTATTTTCAAAATCGATGCATGTAATAATTGTGAGTTAAGATATTTTTATTTATTTATTAGGTTCACCAGCAGTTATATTACAATACATTTTAGATCTTGCAGCTTACCTACGGATTAAAATATTCGTAAATAACTATTTTAAAGTAAACACCACTTTCACTAAAAATTTTGCATATTTTCAAATGATCTTATTGTTGTGCCCTACAGGGTCTATAATGATTTTATGTATCTAATTATAACACCTGTGTTACATTATAGAATGCAATAAATATATTAAATTGAATTGAATTGAACGCTCATCACGAGATTACTACCATATTATAGTTATATGCAACTATTTTCTAATTTAAACAAACAAACTAAACAACATAATAAAACATATGACACAGACAACAGCTTGTCAACCACCTCAAAAGGTCAAATTTTCTCAATTTATATTGATAACTGTACGTGTCGGACTTAAAGTTGAAAATCGATTGAATGACTCCCAACCCTTCGGGTAGGTTGATCCGCCGCCGTCCATACCTCTAATAAATAAATTGTGCAACACAATATAATATTTTAATATTAAATTAATCTACGACTGGAAAAAAATTTACATTGTATAAACTAAAACAAAAATAACAGGATTGGCACAGGACTATTACATTTATAAATCTTAATCGCAATTTGATCGTCTATTACTATTCAATCTAAGTCCAAAAAGTGGTTTGTCGTAAACGTCACGGTCACGGTTTACGGCTGTGTATGCGCTGGTAGTAAACGACACTAGTTATAGGCCCACTTTTTGGCGCTAAAACATCTCCACGGCCACCTCGTAACTTGAACTCATTTAGTTTTTTAGTATCGAAGCCATTAAAATCGAAATCGGAGGAAGGCAATTGATCTTTTTACGTAATACTCGTATACACGCGACATTAAAATATTAGCGTATCAAATCTTAATTGGACTTTCCTTGCTTTTGGGTTTGACACATGTAAATACGTTCTAAATACTCGAAAACTATGGTATATCAATGTTTCCGACAGCGGTCTTGTAACTCGAGTCATATTAAAGACATTTTTTATCCCAAACAATGTGCAATGGAAATACTTTTCACACTGTATCAAAAATCCATCTTTAGAATCTAATTAAGCCTGCGAAGAAATTCCTTTTGTAAACAAACAATAAAAATCTACATTTATCGAGCCTAGCTGCTAACTGTCTGTAGTGTTGTTCTCAATTTACAAAGGATTATCAGATGGGAGGAACGAAAGAATGTGGCAAGTAATTGTTAAAGTATGTAAATTACAGTCTAAGAGGTTGCAGATTAAAAGTTCCAAGTAGTGTCGCCACAAGCAATTAGTAGGAAATCGGGACTGGAGGCGAAATAAATTTGCGTAATCGACATGAAAGTCGTGGCACAAAAATACGAAACGGTCTTTTTTCACTAGTAAGAAGAAAAGGGAGATTTAGTTATGGTCGTGTTTGGAATATAGTTTTATCTTAATGAGCTAGTTTATTATGCTTTTTCGTATAAAGCCTTTATAGGTGCTATTAGTCAATTTAAAATCTAGATAAAACAAAATTATCCCTTGAATTTCTAGATTCTTGGTAACACTAGCTTCACGTTTTCGGACTGAAGATAAAGTTGCATTTTAATTAACGCCTTTGTTAGAAATGTAAAGATACAGAATTGCTAAATATTCGGGAAGTTTACATTATAACGTAATCTAAGATAAAACTTCCTAGAGTAGTTTTGTTTTCATCATGTTTGAAGAGAGTCACATGAGTTTTTAGACTTCAAGGATTTTTTACAGATATAATAATAATCATAGTAGTTGAAAATGATGATTACTGTTCTCGAAGTGTAAGTAATAATGTTTTAAAACATTAGTACTGACAACGTCCTTGCAACTTAAAACAATACCAGTAGTATTTGTTAAATGATATATTTTTGATAGTTGTTAAGTCGTTAGTAGGTTTAAAATGAAATATCACTTATATGTCACAGTAAAAAGACACAAAGGTTCGCTACAATTAGGTAGAACTTTTCGTGTTCGTATTAGTAAAAATTCCTCATGTTTGTTGAAGAATTATCATATGTTACACATACCGTTACAATAAATTGAGATTCACAAGTGCTCAACACTGTCCGAGTAAGTGTAATTGGGTATTTGCGTTTGCATAACTTTTTAGGCTGTGGGAATATAACTAATAATCTGATAATACAATTATATAAATTGATATAAGGCTTTTAAAAGACACGTCAAACAAGCACAAATATAAGTTTTAGGTGTATCAATATATTTTATGAGAAACATGGCAATAATAGCATAATTAATTTGTTTCATTGAACTGATGATATTGCTTGTGTATATTCTCCAGCGAACCACAAATACAAATTCATAAAAAAATTTACTTACCACAAGATTCTATAATTAATTTACGATTACCTATGTGGTTAATCTTTAAGGAATTTTAGATTTCTATTAAAATATGTGTATGCACTACATATGCTTTACTTGTACGTAAAGGTTCTTCAAACCTTGTAAAAACCTTTATTTACAATGTGATGGTGGTTTAGTAAAATAAAAATGCATTGGTTTTAGTAAAACGCTTTAAAAATGTTTTATGTTCTTTAATAACGCGACTAAAAACAACTGAGTCGCATACCTGTCGTAAATCGATTTCATTAGACGGGCATTTTTAGTTACTAATAAATAACAATTGTAATAAATTGTATTACCAGTTCTGAAGCTATATTTTAAGTAAATGAAAGCTATATTTTAAGTGAATTTTAGTTACAAGTAGTAAACGTATTATTGGGATTTGTTGTCCTAAAGACAAAGTACGTTCAAAAATATCTAGATACCTTTAGCATGATAAACAAATAGGTAAATATCAACTTTAATAAATCCGATTCAATTGCCGTTACTCCTATACAAATTTGGCGAACTGTCTGCAGTTTGATTGATATAAGGATTGCCCGTCAGACTGTCAATCTGTTTTAGCATTGCATTATGCATAATGGCCATGCGTCATGCCAAATATTGCTATGTAACCGTAAAGGAAAATTATATGTTTTGCATGATGATTTAAATATGAAAATATAAACAAGAATTGCATACTTTACTAAAAATATATGACTTTATGACTACAAAAATTCTGGCATTATTGATTATTATTCATCACTAGGATATTAGTTGTATTATTTCAAATAATATGTGTGGTCTACGTAATTAATATTTTACGTGTAAGATTAATGATTTCTGTTATGAAAAAAAAAGTGCTGTATCGTAAGAAATATAAGTTTCATAGTTTATTGAATGATTACGCACTAGAGTAATATTCATCAACTGAATATTACCGTGCGTCGTCAAAACTTATTGATTATAGTATTTGCTAAACATGAAATTGATTGCTTAGTTTAAATTAATATTACGTGTCACTGTATAATAAGTTATCACGGCCTTCGACTGTCATTATATTCGATGGATAAATTACAGTAAATTATTAAAGTGTGGTTTTTGTTGTATCGATTTATTCTTAAAATAACAGAAATAAATTGCTATAAAACAACCAGCTACTACACTTTGAATGTCGCGAATTCGGGATTGGTTTTCCGTTCAGATACGATCAGCAAAAGCATTTTGTTTGACTATGATAAATGACCCGTGATTTTTGCGTGTGGCTGTAACAAATGGCATTTTTATAGTTAAAAAAATATGATGTATACATTTAAATAAAATTTTGCTGTTTTATTTCACGCGATATGATGTTAATTAAGCATTTATAGCTTATTATTGTTGTCCTACATAAAAACGAAACGCGAATACCTAGTATGGTAATTGCTTTATTTTATCATAGCTTTTTACACGACCAATGAGTAAAAAAGCCGTTTTGCGTGAGTACAATGTTTTAATTGGGACTGACCTAAATAAGGATGACGTGTGGTCACCCGATTGTTTTGCGTGATTTGTAGAACCGGACTTTTGTGTAGTAGCAATTTTGTAATGTATGGTAACACTCTACGTAATAACTTAGCCTACCGGGCGACACGTTTTATAAAATTGTTTTTATACTCCACGGAATAGTTTGTAGTTGGCATTGCGCGCGGATTTTTTTAACTTGATTTATCTTAAACCAAGTTTAAAAAATATATTAAATTGTTGCTGTCGGTGTAGTCAGCAACTTGATCTATTGAAGTTTGTTTGGACTGAAATAGCTATCTATGTCTTTCTATGCAGATGTGGTTTAGACTCCAACAAGTATTGTAAATTGTTCCTTAATTTTACTATTTTAAGCTACTGTCATTTATTTATACTTCAATTAACAGAAAACAAATTCTCCCAGTACACTAAGGTCTAAATATTGCAAGAATTTTCTTAATAGTACGATAATAGCATGAATCAAATGCCGATTCAATATCACGCTAGTATCTCACGTACCGTTTCTCACGAGGATTGACCATGTCCAGATATCTAACGAACAGGTTCGTAATACCAACTGGTTGTTCATTGAAAACATCAGGCGACGTTTTTGCTTAAGTATCAACCAGTCTCAGGACAATATGAATAAACCAAACTAGTGTTTGAGACTTTAAAAAAGTAAGAAGGAGTTATCTGGTTAGCAGATAAAGTTTAAATAGTTTAACTTTTATAATTTCAAATTTTGTTCCAACATAAAAATATATTTTGTTCATGTACCATTATAGGTAACCACCTTGATAACATCTTCATCAATAAAATATGTCCACCTATTTTAAAAATTTTAGTTGCAAGTAAAACCAAAATAAGTTATGTCTAAGCAATAAGTAACTTGAATTTACTAAATTGTTATGAAAAATTGTGTGCGCAAAAAATTACGTATAGTGTTTGAAATTGATAAGGGTTAATTTTTTAACAATATCTTTAGGATGTCAAAAACTGGGACTGGTGCACTAATAAGAGACATAAACACTTGATTGAACAACTAGAAGTTGAAAATTACATAATCATGCGACGGATATTTGTCATTTATCGAGGGAGTAGATTACTACCTTGCTTGTCTTCAGGAGAAACGACTCATAAAAGCCCAGTTAAGAAAACGAACGCTAATGCCTGGATTTAAAGCTAACAATGCTACTTATAGGCAAGTAATAAATGAGGTCTTTGAAATACATCATGTGAGTGCATGTAATGAACATTGTATTATTAGTTTCCTAAATAATATTTGGGTTAAGTACCTTGTAAATATGACATATTTTCTTTTTTTATATTACAGTAAACAGCACTTATAAGATAATAAAACATGGACCAATTTTTTAAATTAATTTTTAATGTAAAAATTTTATACTTAACACACTTTTAGCGATCGATGCACGGCTATTAGCCGTGATAACCATTAAACTTATATTGTGTTGTGTCAGAAATGTGTTAAACCATCAAAAGATACATAGGTATAAGAAGTTATTTCTAATACTAATAGAGTTAGGAGGACAAATTACAAGTTGTTACATTGTAATAGCAACTGTCATCTTAAACGTTATCAGAAACAACTCGAAACAGCCTCGGACAAATGTTCGGTAGATTATTGTAACTTACTGTAAGTAATCGGTATCAACTGTAATGTTAGATATGTCTACTTGATGATATCATATTCTTGTTATATCTTGCTGAATATCGTATTCAATACTAAGTAGAGGAAGCTAGATTCTTTAGAAAGATTTGTTTGAACTATAACGTTTGTAAATGATTTGATACAAGTACTTTTCTTATGTAAATTTAAATGTGTACATTGTAAAACATTTACAAAATTTTGTCAGTAACCCGTACCCAGAAAGCAAGTGTAATGAAGGAGCGTGGTTACCAGCCACAAGTATAAATGTATTTACTTACTAGGTAACCTCAAATGTGAATGGTAATATTGTACATTATGTGTTTTCTGAAGAAATAATCTTCTCTTTTTTTTTTCATTTAGGTAGCCTTAGGCAGTATCTTGTTAAATAAACATAAGCTCTATTTTCTCAATTTGTCTTCATAATTTATCTACAAGGTATTTAGTTCATCGTATATCCTAATATACTTTAAATTTTTTTTCTTGCTGCATCGCCTGTATTTCTCTGTTTGATCACTGGTTGACTGGTAGAGAATGCTTTTTGGCATTAAGTCCGCCATTTGTACAATTATTTTTAAATGTGCAATAAAGTATAAATAAATAATATATGAACGAGAATTAATTAAAATTATCTTTTTTGAATTGAAGAACGATCTTAATTATCATTTAAAACTTCTATCTTTTAAACTACGACTTTCATTTACGAGTAAGTTAGTAGCTATTCTGCTGATGCGTATAAAGTTTCATTAGGATAGGTAAAAGTAAAGATTTTGAACTTGAATGTTTTTATAAGTGCTGTGAGGCGTTAACGGTTTAATTTAAAATAAAACAAATTAATAAGTCTTAAACTCCAACAAAAAAGCACATCGACGAAAGTTCTTACGCGCCATTCATAACAGTCGTATCTTTTAAATCTATCAGCGATTAGCTAACGGACCGTAACTCCATCTTCGGTAAAATACTGATGCCCATAGCTCCAATGAAATACTGCGGTCGGCTGGCATAAAACATTCCGATTCACAAACTCTTGTTAATGGTAATTGGTTGGGGATCAGATAAGAAAAACTAACGGGCGACCGATGACATTTCAGGCGGTGCGGCGTCTATTCTACAATTAGCTCTGTCCATCAGTTAAGGCTCGTCTTGACCACGGCTTCGTTGCGACTCAAGACCACACACGGATCCTAAAGGAGCATTCATAGTTTACAAAACATCAGACACTTTAGTAAGTATTGCTAAATCATGGGCATTGGTGCACAGCATGATAGTTTTTCAGATAGTCTGTAATCTCTTAGTTAAGAATCTTTTTGACCAGGAAACTTGGTTGCTGTGACTCAAATCTCATTCAGTTTTTATTGGGTAATTTAAAGAACATAGTTTACACTCAACCTTGATGTTATAGTCAGCTCTGATCATTGGGATGGTGACCAAGAAGCTTCGTTGCTTGGCTAATGATTATAGTCAGTTCCAAAAAGGTTCCAGCGAGGTAACGCTGCCAGCATCTTGGGTACCCTTCCACGAGGACCATTTTTATAATTATCTATTTTCGTAGTTTTTATTTGTGTATAGTATTTCATAGTTGTATATAGTATTTCATAGATGTGTATATTATTTAAAATTAGTATAATTATTTATAGAATTAATAAATCTGTTTTGTGTACTGTCATTAGTGTCAAAATAAACGTCATTTGTATTGAAAAGGTTTTCAAGTTTAAGGCACTAGTCCATAGTCATACTGCAGTTGCGGCACTAAGACGAAGAATGAGAAAAGGTCACTTGCTTTCTATACCTAAATCAAGTTATATTTCATGTCCCACTAAAAAAACAATTATGGTTGTAATCTAGATATAGTGTATGTATACTTTCTATCATAAAGTATATCGTTTAATGATAAGACAACAAACTATAGAAAAGTTATCTACATAAGGGATCGTTATAACAAATTCGCAATTCTCCGTCTCTTTCCGACCACAAAAGCTTCGTTACCGAGGTAACTGAAGACCACACACATAAAGTAAAGAAGCTACTACGGTCACTTAGAAATAGCAGAGGATAAAAAACAAAAGTCGTCGACCACAATAAGACTGGTGGTGTATCGATCACTTATGGTCAAATGATAATTTAAATGCAATACACTACGAATTGCCATATAAAAGTTTGGTTTGTTTACTGAACTAGAAAAAGTAAACCATTTTCGATTGTAAACAACAGCTTTTCCTTTAAACTATTATCAAAATTTATTAAAAATATGCATTTCGCTGACCATCTTAATTAGTGCTTACTTTATCAAGCTGGCAATGTTTCTCCCTCACAAAAGCAATTTAGTTTGGGCTTGCGAGTAGCCCAGAACTGTCTGTTTTAATTTCACTAAACTATTTTCCTTAAATCGTTGGAACTAAAAATACTGCTGTCCATTAGGTGATTCGTCTTGACCATAGTAGCTTCGTTTCCATGCCAACCGAGGACCACACACAAGCTTAAGTTTGTAAGGGTTCTCTAAACGGTCGGCAAAAAGATTTAAATTCGGCGATGATATCACTAAAGAACATAGTAACTCGACGCTATGTAATACGCATTTACAGAATAATCAATAAATGAAATAAATGTTGATTAAAACGCTATACTTTTTCTGTAGTTTACCTACTTTTACAACCATTTCCAATAAGAAAATTCAAAATTTGCGATTTCAATCTGTGAGAGATCGAATAATTTAGGACTATTGATATGATATACATAAGTAATATTCCAATAGATATAGATAAACAACATTGAAACTAAAAATGTCTTAGAAAATGCACTACAAGAAACTAAGTCTATGCCATCTTCTTTTGTAAGATTTGCTACAAGAAAATGTATTCATATTCGTACTAGTACAAACGAGGCGGTCAATTTGAACTTTGAGAACACCGAAGCAATCACGGCATTCATGGCACGATTCTTGTGCTAACTTTACTCAACCAAACAATTCGAAGTATTATTAAATCAAAACCTTTTCATCCACAAGACTGTCCAGTCTGGAAAGACCTTTACGTCTGACCCGTCTACACGTTATATGCAAATGAATCCCTTTGGTTATTCCCTCCATGAATATTTTACGAGCTTTTGTTGCGAAATCAATTAAATTCTCAGCGAATATCAATTCACTAACAAATACGCTTGCTAATTGTTTCCCGATGATTCCACGAGACAAACACTTTAATTTATTTACAGCAGAACCAAGAATAAAATGTTACTTGCAGTCATAGAAACTGGAGATAAAGCTTTTAGAATTACAAAACTTGATAATTCAATTCCACTCTCATGCAGGCTGACTAGTCCAATGTTAGTCGATTCAAATGGATTAGCAAGTTTTTTTGGAGATAGATAGGAACAGGCGTTACTGGAAACTAGTTTTTAGCTTACAATTGCATGTTCATGTCTGACAGCTTATTACATTTATTATTATTTCATTAAATGATTCGTCGTTCGATTCCTATAAACCGAAGTAGTGGAGAGTTTAAAAACACCTCTCTAGTAATCGTGTCTGTAGCCGAGGTGTACTAAGGCCCTATTCAAGATTTAGACAAGCTTTGTATGTATGTAGCTACTATTAGCGCGGGTACTGTTAGTCCCGTATTGTCCTCGTATCTCTATCTAGACGGTGACAGCGTGTACGTCTGTTGGTCCGAGCTCACCCACGATCCACTTCTAGTCGATTATTTCTGGAGTTTTATCGAGAAACAATTATCGACCCCCTGACCGCGGCCACCGGTTTATCTGATCATGTTAAAAACATATTACTTCTAAGTTCCCAACAACAAGAAAAAATGTTTGGTATATTAAACTAACTTCAAAATATTATTTAATATGTTAATATAATGCGGGAGGTTAGGATACTTCTGTAGAAGTCAGCTTATCTGTTTTCCTAAACATAGCATTATTAGACAGTTAAAGATGATGAAGACAAGTCCTACCAAAATGCATGTGAAGTAATAAGCAAATTTTACCTTCTACCTATCCGGAACCTACGAAAATTTTACCATATGACCTAAGTACCTGCCGGAAACATTTTGAAAATTTCATGAAAAGAAAAAGAAAAAATTATATTTTTATCGGAAATTTCCCATTTATTTTAGAGGCTATCGCAGTAATTAAGGTCAACCTCTCCACAAAGTTTTTATCTAGATGACCTGTTATGTTCTTTTCTTGTGAAGGACAAAGGTTTCGATCGACCTGGCCAGGGTTTCCCACATCGATTATAATTTACTCCGCTCGCCACGAGTCCGTGACTGGTCTAATTGCCCACTTGCCATTTAACAATAGCATCAATAAACAATGTTACTTCATCTACCTACATTATCTAAGAATCTACACCCTTTGCTTTATCGCCACATATACCTATTTTAGTTTTAACGTTGGATTTAGGTGGCAAAAACTAAGATTTGTTATGGACTGGATTCCAAGAATCAGATCAAGATTGAACATTTTAGTTTTAGTACCTAACTGACACCTCATTAAATCGCGTCTTACATCGAATAAAATACCATATTCTCAATTTTTAAAAAAAAGATGGTTGTTTAACCGGTAAACGGCAATAAATAGTTTTGCCTATTGTGTGGAATTAAAAATACCAATAAAATAAAGTCCACTTCCACATTTTTCTTACGTCAATTCGACCTTAATCTGTATGAAGATCTATTAATAAACCGATAGTTTACGAATGATATTAAAAACCAAATTTAGGCTAAAAATAGATTTAAAATGGTTATGTGAATGCACCTAAAATATTAATCGAATTAACAATAAAAATGCCTTTCAAAGCTTCAGACTACACAAAGTTGGTAATTCATTCTTGGGAAAATGAATCAAATTTTTCAACAAAGTACCACAGGCTCTTATTGAACTAGCTGATCATGACTTCAAAATTTACATTAAAAATATTTATGAAAAAATATATAAAGTAGATGATCATTTAAACGACAAGAGTACATGGAGTTAACCTGCAAGTTAGCACTTACTGTACTTACTTATGTCTTGTAACTGGATTTCCTGTGAAAAAGGCTGAAAAGGGGACTGAGTTTGTTGCACCGTTTCTTCTCATCACCAGCCGATATGTAGTCCCGAAGCGGTGGTAGGGCAAAGTTATATTTTTAGAACGAGTGTAATTAGTGCTCGGAAGAGAGCCTTTATACTGAATATAGGACTATTAATGAAATATATATATATTTTTAATTTTATCCGTCTTTGGACAACTTAGAACAAAGTGTATTTGAAAAACCTTATTTAGATAAGAACCATGAGAGAGATTTAGTTAACAGTTAAGTGTTGTCTTTAATAGGACGATCAGATTGGATAAGATAGCTTCGTATTAGGATAACAGCAGATGCTTCTTATCTTATCTTCTTATAGTTCACAATGACCGTGCTTGCCCTGTAAGGGTTAAAAAATCTTGAAGGTAATAAATAAATACATTGTCCAGACTTACCGATATGGCTCCGCGATAGGACCTATCTGATTCAGAGTCCCTGAGACATATTGCTTCAATATCATAACTGATGGCAAGCACCATCTAAAGGCATGGCCATATCCCATAAAAGCACATACTTTCAAGGAAAAAGTATGATGCATTCGAAAATTTTCATGATTTATTTAACGACTTTAATGCTAAAACAGTATGCATAAAATATTGTTGGGTTATGGTTAGAATCATCAAAAAGAAAATTTACTGCATTGTTTTATTTTATAGGAATAGGTCCTATTAGCTGTGTATTTAAATAAATAAATATTTTGTTTGGAATCATACAATTCATTGTTAATAATTCGTCTTACTTCATACTTTAGAGCAAGTTTTTAATAAAATCGTTATAAGCTATATAAAACGATGGATATATTTTTAAAGTGCTTTTAGAACAATCTTTAAAAAGTAAAACGAAGCCTGATAACACTAAAATTAAATACAAACTTATTTAAAAAGGTAATCAGAACAAAAACTCTTTAATAATACAGCTCGACTGTAGCAGACTGTAGCAGTAGACAGCACTTGTCTGTTGCATTTCTTGCATTCCGAGTCTCGTCACGTCTCGTTATGTTGTTTCTCGGTTATTGCACAAAGTGTAAATGAAACGATCACTATTTATCGCCGACAAAAATATGATGTTTGTCCACATTTCCCAGGTTTCACTCGTTTGAAACGCCATTTTAGGACTGTTGAATGAGTATCTGCGAACGTAACTAGGGCTTGGAAAAGCAAGCTGTAAAACGGGTATTATTTTTGGTATTTTCAACTTCTGATACAAATAGGTAATAAGATATTAAATTAAAAAAAAAAAAACGACATAATCATTGTATGTATGTATCATTTGTATTTATGTATGTATCATTTCAAATCAATCGGACCTGTGAAAGTTTGCAATAAGCTGAAAATCCATTTGTCAAGTAGGAAATGAGCTGATAACCTTAAAACGGCTGAACAGATCTTCATCAAATATAGCTAAGATCCACCTCTGTAATATCAGCTTTAAAAAAAAGTACATCAAAATCGGTCCATTCGTTTGGGAGCTACGATGCCACAGACAGATACACAGATACATACGTTAAACTTATAACACCCCACTTTTTCGTCGGGGGTAAAAAAAAAGAATATAAAGACTAGTCTAGGTAATGGGTATTTTATCCCGACGACTATTATGTTATGCTTAACTAATAATATAATAAATGCGAAAATTTAGATGGATGGATGTTTGTTAGTCAATTACGCCGTTCTGGTGTGATTGAACTGCAATGAACGGATCTAGTTGAAATTTGGCGCAGAAATAGATTATAGCATAGAACAGCAAATATGTTACTTTTTATCCTGGAAAAATGTACAGTTCCCTAGAGATGCAAGATCTGTCATTAAAGATGATGTTTTTTACCATTAGATATCGCTGTTCAGTTGGTTAAAAAGAAAGAGAAAACAATTTATAACACTTGCTGTTGCCCGTATGTAAAATTAATAATAAATATATTGCAAAGGCCATGCAAACGAGATCGCGGGCAACAGTTGGTTAAAGATTTATCTTAAGAGTTTTGATTTAAAATCTTGAATTCAATTCATGATACCTGATTATTGATTACGTTTTTTTTTTGTAATAATAACATAGCAAAAACAACCTATTTTACAATTATATTTTCATTGCATCTCCAATGAAATGCCAATAAAAAAAATATTAATCTGTTAAAAAAACGTTTGTATTAAAATACACCAGATTTTTTGCCAACCCTAATAGCAACCTAAGCTTGTAACAGATGGATACGCCCTGTCAATAAATATGTTGGCTTCTGGCCCACTGTTTAAAGCCCAAAGCACACAAGACTGAATTACCCCTTAAATTTGAATTCACTTCCATGTATTGTCTAGCCATTCGTATGTTCTGATTCTGTGCTTGCATTAGTTTATCGTGACATTCACTTTGATAAAGACCTAACGGGAATTCAGCTGTGGTTAATGCGTTTTCCAAACATAATACCAGTTTGATGAAGACAGTTGATGTAATCAGGGTTAGAGATTTCTGGTATTTTTTTATGTACGTACCCTGTAATATCAAGTTTCGGTATTTTTACCTTTTCTAAATTACCTAATTTAAAAAATATGGTTTAAGAGGCTGGCGAGAGCCAAACATTTATTTAAGATGTATTTTCACACCATCAATTCATTGTTTAATCTAAATTAAACTTACTTATCTACATACAATTAATTACAATGCTATAAAAAAAAATATTACTACTGCTGAAATTGACCATTTATGAGTACGTTATCATAATGGATAACATCATTTAGTCGTAAAATCATTAAATAGGTTACTTATACTTAAATAGGGTATAACTGAGAAAAAAATAATTAATAAAAGGTCTACATGACTTACAGAGATATTTCAGAAAAAATCTTTCTATTTTTAACTTTTTAGTTAAATATTATAAAAAAGCCTTCTATTTTTGATCGTAAATTCAATTTCGTTATATTTATGCGATATATATTTGATAATTCATTACATTAAAATCAAAATAATAGTAATTAATTGCGTTCACCAAAAATAATATACATAATATAAAGATGTTAAAAACAATGTAGAATAAATACTTTTCTGTATTGTCTCGGGTCTAGGTGTTGTGGTACCGTCGTTGTTTCTGATTTCTGTAACACAAGTGCTTTGGCTACTTACTATAGGATCAGAATAATGTATGTGTTGTTGTCCAATATTTATTTATTTATTTAATAATGTAATTTATGATAAATTAACACAATAGTAATTCACATTAATAATTCATCACATCACAATATTCCTAATAGTAGCAAATAATTCCATTCCAAAATTAAAAAATATTTTAACTAAATTTTACTTGTTAATAATAACCAATTTATTTATTAATCAATGCTTGTTGTGCTTCCTCAAGTAGTAGTTTTAAATAAAAATCAACATATAACCGTGGATCGTGCACACTAATTTCAAGTAATACTTCGTAACCTAAGTGTATTTTTTCGCTAATGTACACTTACCTTAATATGCCCCTGGTCACAATCTTAACGTATGGCAACGCAACCGACCCTTCAGTTAGCAAATAAATTAAAGTTAATAGACACGGAAAGAGACAGTCGGCGCCAGCGCAACGTTTGAACTCGGAATTAATGTTGCTAGTCTATAGTCGATCATCAATTAAGTATCGATAGAACGTCAACATTTTTATCGATAATGTTTATCGTCGGCAGTAGTAGGCAAATAATAAAAAAGCTTGATGCCATCAATGGTAAAGTGATTCTTGCGATTCAATGCCTAATTATTACTATACTGACAACTACAATTAATCACACGTTATTGGTATGTCAAGTCATGTACTCGTAACATACCGATTTAAATATTATCTATATTGAATCTGTAGCGTACACAGGTCAATGTCATTTGGCAATGTTTGCTTTGCTAATCAGAATAAAAAAAAGGTATTCGGACCATCAAATTAGGGGATGTGTTCTACATTGACAATAGTGTAGTGTCATCATAGCAGCCATAGGACGTACCACCGATGCCACCGAACAGAGCCCTTTCCATAGCAATTCCACAGCAATGTAGTATCCGTGGATACAATGTATGGAATCTCATTGTATTGATTGATCAAATTAATGATTAATGTCAAATACTGATGCTAAATGACTAATACTAAACTAGTAAAAACCTAGCCAGAGATGCATATTTAGAGCTCCAGTTAAGCTCTTAAGTGTTAGTCATATTTCATGTAAAGTATATTTTTATCAACTGTATCCTGTTTTGTGTCTTATTAATAATATAATTAAAATTCATTTCAATCAATAATAATATCTATCGTATCGACTAACTATCGATAACTTTCCAACACTACTAGATAAGTACGAGTATATCATCCGAACAACAGGTCCACAAGGAAAATATCTGAACAATTATGTTGTAAGTTATTCGAATTACTACTGCTATTTCTGCTATTAGATACCAATTTGTATTTCAATAATCGATTCCGGCTGTCCGCAGTTTGGTTCTAACTTTGCAGCTGGTCAAAATGACATATTGGCGATTATGAGCGTAATACCTATTAGGAGCGAAATGAAAATAAGCAGTCAGATTTAAATTGACAGAATGGTCACAAGGCAGCGTAAGTACCATGCTTAGTTTCACTTACGTAGGAGTGATTGTGGTTGCTTAATTTTGGGCGTGCAAAAAACTATTGTAGTACCAAATCATTGCAGTTTACGTAAATAAAATGTTTTAACTGTTGGGTTTTAAAGTGTTAGAAATTAGCTAGGGAATTAAGGCATTTGTTTGTTTAAAATACTTGGTTAGACGCTCCCAGTAACTAGTTACGGTTATTTTAAGGCACTATAAGTGTTATTTGTATTATTCCTAGTACGTGCGGTCGTTTGCCTTACGTAGACGACTTCCTAATGGTGGAAAAGCAATTTGAAAAACCTCTAAACAAAGCCATCGAGGCATCATAAGGCCGCGGGTTGAATTTTAAGCGCGATCGTTTTATAGCATTTCTTGCAGACTTTAAAGGTTATTTCGTTAAATAATGGCAAGAAGTTAAGTTAGAGCTTCTGCTTCGATAAATATTAGTCCGTTAATTTACTAATGCTCCGTCTGGTTATTTTCTGTAGAAAGCGGATCTTAGTTTATTCGTTAAATTAATGAGATACAGATAGCACGTATCTATTTTTTGCGATTTAACTCGTCTTTACATTACAAATAAATTTGGACTATATCTGGACCTACGTCTATTTTTCCTTAACAAGAAAATGAACCCATGGAGCGTGAGAAGTGGAGCAGTAAAAAGTAGGCCTATGACCCAGCAGTGGGTAGATAAATATGGGCAGACTAGATATCTATCTAGTCTATTTAAAATATATTTCAAGTCTACTAACAATCTGACTATCAGATCATAAGTTATTTGTGTTTTTTTGGGTGATTTGTATACATCTGTATTCCTATTGTTATTTATAATCATCAAATAAATAATGTGTCAGTTTAAAACAGTCGATGTATTCTTTCCATTCCGATCGATTACAATCGACCTTCATCACCAAGTTCACAACTATATTTACTTGATAACAATTTACAATACTGAATGTTGCGTCATACAATTTCACTATAACAAAGGTCAATTCCATTATTCATGAGAATTGACGCGGCCCATGATTCAGCTATAAATGACCGGGCCATTTCTTGTAATGCCATAACCATTTCGTGATCACCATCGGGTAAGGGGGAGAATTGACTCGATTAGGTGATAGATATTCTACATCACTCAATGTGATTAAAATTTAAAAATAAAATTATATTAAAAGAAAAAAATTGGATTCAAACTTAATGCTGCCACCGTACACAATTAGATGGCGATAATTTGTCTCGAAATTTTAATTGTGTAAGTTTCAGAAGAGTTTTTATCAGAAGATTTTATTTATTATAATAAGATTGTATTTCTTCATTCTGTTGGATGTCAAGTGTCAAGAAAAAATACATGGACAAGGAATAAAAACTCCATGTTTATTTTTTAGTTAATTGGAACTATCATAAAAGTTGACCAACAATATTTTGAGAAAGATCACTTTTATAAAGTTCCAATTTAATTTTTTGCCAGTCAAAGTAAGTAAAAGGTATTACTTAGAATCTCGTAAAACATAGAACCCATCTGTAACCACCTTTACATTGCCTCCCCACGCAACTCATGACATTGACTAAATAACTTTCACAAGTCCTAGGAACCTATAAAGATAGTACTTGGTACTTTTCGACGCTGAATACTGAGTTGTCAGCTCTTGTTCACTTTGAGTCTAAGTAAATTTCAAACCGCGCCTTTAAAAGTCCAAATAAATAAAGCATGAAACAATATGGTAATACAAAATTTTTGCCTCTGCTTAACTAATAAATAAACTAACATACACAATTATTGAGCATGTGTGTGAACTCACTAAGGCTGCTTGCACAACTAATCATAATATTGTTATTTTATGTTAATTGGTTTCCTTACTTTATTTTAACGTGCGGCTATGTATTTGTGAATTCACTCCAAAGTAACTTTTACAGTAACTATGTAACTGTAATGCAGTGAAGCTGTATCGAATTGTTTTTTAAGTTTTAATAAGACAGTTGTTTTTTTTTTGTTTTTCTACTAGTACTTTGCCCTGTTCGTTGTCGGGGTGTGCTTGATCATGATCCCAGATTCGGGAAGTTAAGTTTAGACATTATGACATTGACATGATTGCCACTAGAGCTCCCTTAAACCAGACCATTTTGGACAATGGCTACATTTTTATTTAACAGACTTAGGTCCGATTCGACCAAACACAAAGTTATACCAGAATAACAATTACGGGTATAACTTTATTCCTTGATTTTACCATTGGATAACTTCGTTTGCGTTTTTTTCAGGTGACAAATATGGATTTGACAAAAGACGACGTTGACGATAATATTTTTAGTTTAATCTTTCACTCGGCTAAAATCACCCGTTTAAATGTTTACTCTCGTTTGATGGGCTAGTTTCCTAAAAAAATCTAATTAGATCGTCAGTTGGATTCACATAAAATATTGGACACGTATTATTTCTTTTCTCAATCAAACAAAAAAATATGAATATATATATGTGTATAGCCTGTTAAAGTTCCGCGTAACGTCACGGACACTTTTTAGCAAGGCGTGACGTCACGTGCTTACTTTGATATGCGCTTTATCTTCGTCATTTTTTGTTTGATTAAAAAACAAAACATGGTTTCAATATTTTTTGATAATCTAACTGACGGACTAAATAGAATAATCTTTTTTGATCCAGGAAACTAGCCTTACTAATCCTCTGCTAAGATTCAAAATCAGCCTACTCTAGAATAAGCAGTGGTTTACTCTCGAGCAAAAACTTACTCCAGCTTGGTCGAATCGGGTCTTAAAAGCGTGTGAGATTGTAAGGTTCCTTACGTCATCCTCGTCGTCCTGAGTGACGTGGGGTACCTCAATAACTATCAAAAGTGAAAACACCTAAAAGTTAGAATCATCTCTAATTTGACGTCAAAAATTATTTTGTTTTGTTTTGTTTCCCCCGCTGTTTAACTATAAATATTTTATTCCAATATATCACATGTCACTAAATAAATACCTCAATATTTTTGTTGTGGTAATAAAAATTCATTATCATGTGTGACTTTGAAGGTCATGAACCTCAAAACCGGTTGGCGCCTACGTCAAATAAAGTACTAAATATTTTCCGGTTATGTAAAAACGGAAACTGCTCTTTAGAGCCACCCACGTCCGGTATTTACTCGCAGTGTAGAGTAAGCTTCTTATTATGCATAAATTCTGGTTAAGGGTCTACGTATAAAACCTTTTATAACTAAAAAATTCAAGCACAAGCGGGTGAAACGGATAATTGAATGAAGTAGAAAATTCTTATGGCATTAACCCCGCAGACCTACCTTGTTCCGATAAATGTAAAGTCTAAAACATAATGCAAGTTCATTAGAAAACGTAAATAGAAGGTACTACTACATTTGAAGATTTACGATGCCATTCACAGCCTCTAATTGTAATAACAAACACAATATTTCATTAAAACAGCGCATAGCAACTCGTAGAACTTGGCTTCAGTGTCAGAAATTCAATTTAAAACCTTATTGTCAGCCGACAGCGATAATATCAGCGATTCCGTAAACCCAAGAGTGGCTTCTGTCACGCGACGGCGCGAGGCCTCACTCACGACTTGCCATCAACCACAATATGGAAGAATGCAGTAAGCATGATACCTCATCATGAGCAAAGATCTCTTGGAGTGACTACTAATGTTCCTATGAACATACACCATCTGGTTATTCTGTCCTTTATATGTTGCGCTATCAACTAAGGTATTTCGTACTAGAAACAGTTCAACTAGAAGTTTAAGTTTTAACTGTTTGTTAGTTAACGTGTACAGTTTCAACAGAAAAGGAAATTGTATCCTGCGTTGCTTCTTCTCGGCACTAGCAAACAATTAACCCGAAACCAGTGGTAGGGTAAAAAATTGGGACGTGTAAAAGTGCCTTAAACAAAATTAACAAATACATTGATTGCAAAGTTTTTATTTTTTTTAAAATTTAATATAAACAATACATTTTACTATTAAGAAACTACTTTGTTCAATTAAGTAGGTGCATGTGAAGGGCCTCATCAAATTTCAAGTTTTTTCAATTCAATATATTTATTGCGTCATAAGTGTACAATAAGGTGTTAACAATAAATTACATCTAACTTATGAACCCTGTTAGGGCATTGCAATATTAGTAACTATACATTATGTTTATTATAAATTTGAATGAAATAACATTACGTAAGTATTTACAATCATAAAATAAAAATTATTTACTGTAAAAATTATCACTACAATCTTTTGAAATTGTAAAACTCCTGAAGACTATAAAGACATTTTGACATTAAAAAAGGAATGTAACCTATCATACATTTTTTATTGTATATCTATACTTCAATAGTACTTACTATGCAATAAGCTTGCGTAAAGCTCTACCACAGGTATAAGATGCGAACGAGTAACAAAAGTTTACATTTGTCTGCGTCACCAGTCGTAGTTAAAATTCAGTGCACTATGTTAAAAATTGTACACAACAAAATTGTGCACTACTTTATTTGAGGTCAATAGTAAGCTTTGATTTAGGTGTTAGTCCATTACACAATCAACTAGTGTGCTGCTAATTGGGAGCCGAGAACAACAGACAATCCATCCCGTTATTCACAGTGTAAACGTGAACTGTTTGTTTTGATTCACCATCAATTTAGTCCAATCAACGTAGATGAACCGCCTACAGTTTTGATGAGGACAGTTAAAGCGCAGTCACAAAACGTATTATCGGATGGAACGGCACCGCTGTGCAAGCTATTTTTTACAGGCACGGGCGCGCCGGATAAATTCCACCTTCCATTCTTCCATTTTGGTTTAAGAAAGGAGAGCGTCGTTGCAATATTGCGCAACGCATCGTGTGACCGCACTTATGTTAAAACCAATGACAAATATTAAAACGACTGACTTTAATACAATTTACTTATGTCTTATATTATTAAATTAAAATTCTTCTCATTAATTTGAAATTCAAAGATTTTTGATATTAAAAAGTTGATTTATTATTTCAATTCCTTATTATTGATTAATAGTATACCTGTAATAATTGCTATGTATTTTGGTTTGTGGAAAGAAATAAACAATTTTTATTTATTTATTTAATAGAACTATACATGACGTAATTTTTTGTTTATTTGTACTACCTTTTAATGTGTCAATAATAATTAAATTGAATGATTGTTTTCCTTCTTGGCCCTAGAGACGTATCAGAGCGTTTGACAACCAAGTCTTTCACCTCACTCAGATAATATTTTTCATTAAAAAGATAAATAAAGATATAAGTATTTATAAGAAAATTGATGTTTTAAAATTTAATGTTTATATTATTAAATGAATAAGGATAAATAATAAAAAAAATCAAAATGGATAAGCAAGGTTGGTTAACCAGTTAGGTTCTATTGCTATAATTTTACTTACATTTAATAACACGTTATAACTTCTAAGACCCGTTGTCAATTACCGGTTAATGATGTCAAAATATTGTAAAATCCTTTCAACGAACCGATACTCGTTGCACAGCTTAAGTAAAGCAGCTTAACCAATGGTGGCTTGGGTATATGTAATTACAGAAAATTACTAAGAGACCTAGCATGTTTTATTACTACATTATGCTGGCTATTTGTTTTGTCTGTAATTCTGACTTCTTAAAATCTAAAGTGGTTCGATACTTTAATAATAAAAAATTACACACAGAGACGAGACAATTAACAAAAAAAATTTTTCTGAATAATTGCCACGTTACAGTCGCTGCAATCAATGAAGCTATATGGCGCTATCACCTGTAATATTTTATAGGAGTTGCTCCAGAATGCTTCATCAGTATTGCTTAATTGACAAAATTTTTTATTTGTAACTTTTTAGCCCAGCACAACAAGACAAAATAGAAATTTTATTGTTACTTACGCAGTCCCATGCGACCGCTCGGCATCGATAAGTTAGTTTTCTAGAAACGGAAAAAACTTGATTATATCAAACACTTTTCTAAAGCTGATCAAAACTTAATAGTTTTGGAAGACGTGAGTAGGCTGTTCAGTATTCACTTAGGTCGTAGTCTCGGGAGGTACTGTTGTCGATCCACAAACCGGTTGTGTAGATAATAAGCAGATCTGTGCGAGTTTCGAAACATCAGACGTTACTGATTCCGCCCGTGTGTACCGAGGGCACCAATGATATGTTGTAAGGCAGACAAAAGCAATCATGCTGTAATGATGTTGTGGTGTAAATGCGATAGTAATGTCAAACATTACACCTACTATAGAGTCTGCTCTATGAATGTAATGAATTGTGAATTTATGTAAGTAAGTTAATTTGATAAGATTATGCAGTGACCATAAAAATATGTTTTGCAAAAATAATTAAAATTATAAACTACTAGCTGTCCCGGCGAACTTAGTACCGCCTCGTTTTTTTTTTTCGTTTTTTTTTCGATGTTTTAATAGTTATTCTGCTATTCGGGACGGAGACAAATCCAAAAAATCATAAATCATAAAAATCGGCCCAGCCGTTTATGACTTATAAATAACTAACTTGACTTTCTTTTATATATATAGATAGATACCTATATTTTTTTTACATTTTTTTAACAAATATTACATATTACACAAATATTATCTACATTAAATATCGTCAAATTTTCCGTCACAAAATTATATGGCTGGAGAGCATATTTAACCTCTTGAATATAGTGGTAACAGAATAGGTCCTCACCTATTCTGTACCTGTTGTTTCTTACGCAAATAAATTCCGCTTCCGTGCCGCCTTTTTTTGAAAGATTTTCCTGTCTATATCGGGTAAGTGGCACGCGAAGGAATGTAGTAGAGAAATGTTTTTATTAAATCTTTTTTCTACAAAGTGTAAGTCCTTTTTATGGCCCCGTATGTTATGATCAACTTGTAATGAAAGCAGTTAGAACCGTTAATTAGCTTATCATTGTTAATTAGGAATTACTTGTCGATTAAAGAATAATAATACCAATTATTGAAAGAAAGAACATTGATGATGACCGTCTTTGATCAGGCGCAATAAACTGTAACCGTCAAGTCATTTTAACTGACAATAGTGAAATGGACTTTACAGAGAATAAAATACTAAATACCTTGGTAACTTTTCAAAGCTCTTTTATAAATTCAGCATTAGCAGCATGAAATGTTAATTCAAACCTCGCTACAATTGATTTGAACAAACAACTTTCAGGGTTTGCGTCAACGTGGTGTCACCGTGTTATTCATAACGGTTTTATATTTGTAGAGCTAGCCTAGGATACAATAAAAATATAGGAAAAGAAGGCTCACTTCTAATAGATTACAAAGTTGGTATAATACACAAATAAAATTTACATGTGTTGCTTTTTCACTATACACCGATAAATATAAACTCTTTATTGCACATCATACAAAGTAAATCGCAGATGATTTTTAGAGAAAGACATGTAGGTAATTTAATTTTTCATGTGACTGTCAATGTAAAATACGAACTTTTCTATATTGTCTCAGGTTTATGTGGTGTGGCAACGTCATTGTTTTTAATTTCTATAATACAGGTTATTTGGCAACTTACTTTAGCATCAGGGCAATGTATGTGATGTTGTCCACCGCTTGCGCATATATTTTTTTAGGGATTTTCCAGTCCATATCGGGTATAAGTTGCACGCGAAGGAATTTATATTCTGTATCTATAGGAATATTAGAGCAGTGGCTTATGGTCACACTCTTATAATAGTGCTTACTGTGATGCTCCTTCTCATTAGCTTCTTCGTCAATACGGTGATGACCACCAAATCTGTCTCTAATTCTGTGTAGTTAGTTTTATCGGTAGTTTTGTGAAGACACCACATGGACACCGCAGAAAAATTTTCTAAGAAAAATCTCTTAGATCGCCTGTCGTAACTCGATTACGTGGTAAGCGTCCCAAATAAAAAAGCTGTGAGACTGCTACATATACCTCGACTATGGCTATGGTATCGACCGCAGTATCAATGAATGTTACGTGTCTACATGCTCAAAAGTTTTGTTTAGCCAAGGTTGTAATCGACCTGACAGCAATGTTATTTCACACTTGTTTTTAGGGTTCCGTACCTCGGAATATAGGAAAAAGCGGAACCCTTATAGGAGCACTTGGTTGTCCGTCCGTCCGTCTATCTGTCAGTCAAGACCCTTTTCTCAGGACCGCGTAACGGTATCAAGCTGGAATTTATATCAAATACTCAGGTCTTCTGTTTCTTAGATCTGTGAAAAACTTCTATGCCAATGCAATCAAAAGATACAGCCGTTTATGCCGCAAAGTTCCGCAAATTTTCGACACTCGCAAGGAAATCAAAACCTACATACAGGGTACTTCCCGTGAACTCAGAATCTTGAAATTTGGTATGAAGCAACGTCTTATAGCAAAATTGCGAAAACCGTAAATTTTTTGTTACATCAATTGTAAAAATATTTTTAATAATTTAAAACTTACTACCCCTTTCCTCATGAACGCGTAGAGGTATTAAATTGAAAATAATATCAAATACACAGGTTTGTACAGAACCCTCGGTGCGCGAGTCCGACTCGCACTTGGCCGGTTTTTAAAACAGTGGCCACACTATATCTAGTTTTTAATGACCCGCTGTCCGTAAACACTCTCCTCCTCTAACCCTGGATATGGATTTGAGGATAGTTAAAGGCAACTATTTGTTTTAATCGATAGTTGAAATGCGTGCGAGAAGAAAACAATCTTGTCGATTAACAGAATTTTTGTTTAAAAATGTAGTGATGTAGTAAGGTACTGAAGGCGTGTATTATAAATACTTCTTTTAGCTACCTTGCTCATGAAGCCTTTAAATGTTCAAACTTTGAAGAGACTTGAGTTTAGAAAGTTCCGAGAGAGAAATATTCCTTACGACAAAGACCCGAAGTGAACAATGTTACAAAATACTTCCAAAGTAACTTGCTGTAATATTTAAAGTATCTACGCATGAGAAATACTACATAAGCAGATATAGCTTAACAAGTTTTAAACTTGATATTGGACAAAAGATAAGAGTTTATTTCAGTTGGTATTCAATGAAATGTTTTTACACGCTTGGCTCGGCTTAGAAGAGCTGTGATTTGGTGCCGTGTGGGGACAGCCGTAAAGGATACACTTCCCCACCTCCAACAGGAGCAATTCCTGTAGCACGAGATGGGCAGCAGCATCTAAGTGCTAAAATTATAATAGTTACCACCATCAACAGGAGGCGTGTTGTAAGAGGCGACTAATTCCTGTAGCACGGGTCGGGCAGCAGTGTCTGCTAAATCTTATAAAAAACTGCGCTCACCAACCCGCCTGCCAAGCGTGGTGAGTATTGGCAATTCCCCCCAATGATAGAAGTCATTGGAAGAGGCCAATGTTCAGCAGTGGACATACGATGGCTGTTATGATGCTGGAAGACTCTTCTAATAAAATTCATTGTCTGGTACCTTGTAACATAAAGGGATACTAATTATCATACATATGACTATAATAATATCTATGTTTTCGGCCTTCTTAAACTAACAAGTTAGAAACCTCTAATTCAAAACCTATAATCATGTAATTAAAATAAAATTTGATAAAACCGGGATCCAAACTAGTTATTCATAGCACGTGCCGAAACTCAGTATCTTATCAGCGCACAAAATCAATGCAATCAGTTGTTTAACCGGTTGCATTTCTTATAATGAGTCAGTCAGCTAACGATTTTCCGTCAACTCAACAATTGTTCATGAATAATGGAGTATGCGACCCAGATCTACCTTGTTAATAGTTTGACCGGACCTTCGGACTTAAGCACCAAAAAAGATTGTTTTGAAAGTCCAAATAAGAAGGCAGTAGCACCAAAATGTTATTTACTTTATTTTTTATTATTAATTTGGATTATTAATAAATGTGGATGCTACTGAGAAGAATACCATTTGAAATTAAGAATAGCGCTGCACTTGAAAAATGCAAAAATATATATTATCAGGCCCCCAATTCAGAACACTTCGATAACAAATTGACAACCGGTAAATCACGTGACACTAATGTTAAATCATATAGTATCACGTGGTTTCCGAACGAAATTTTGTTATCGAACGGGGGCCTGGACACTGATAGCCAAGAAACTTTGGGCAACGCCATGCCAAAAGAACTAATTGATAGGCAAAGAAAGAGATGCCTATTTTCAGAAGTGGGTGGAGGTGGGCTGCGATGATGATTTTATGCATTAACTGATCCAGTTCTAGAGCCGTAGGCAGTGCTGGCAAAATAATTGAAATTTTACTGTGTATGGGATCAACAACTCTATTAAAACCTTAATGCAAAAGCGACTGACCACTTATACTATTCATTTTAAGTGGGATCGATCATTTGACCAGTTTTAAGGTGTCTAATGAACAAAATATGATTTACTATTGCAATAATGATATTTTTACAAAAAAAATATTACTTAAATAATAAGCAATATTCCGCATAAAGTTATATTTTTGTCGTCGTATTTGAGACCAAATGTAACTCGAAATAATATCATTGATGCAGTCGTCAATAACTTTTTGATTAGAAGGTACACCAAACGTAAACAAGTTGCTATTTGAAAAAAAACGTAAGGAATTTTGAATTTCACGGGCTGCACTAAAGTTAATGCGGAAGGAATATGAACTTTGAGTAGTTAATTGATAGTTCAATTTTACTTGTTGCAAAGTGCGCTCAGATACATTTCTTCTGGTTTGAGCTTTACATAAGCTAGGTACGTAGAGATTTATTGTTGTAAAGTCCTGCCTGCGACCCAGATCTAACTTGTATTCGTTTATTCTGACCGGTGACCGGTAATCGCCAAAAATCCAGGGTATCGCCGATCTTATTACGTCAAACCACGAACTTTGTATTTTGTAAAGTGGAGCGCGAACGTGGGACATGACCATTGTTTTATATTGTTGTTACTTTGTTACTTATTTAATCTAGTTTCAAATTACTGAAGCAGGTTAAGTATTAGCCTCCTTTGAAGTATTGTGTTATGTTATTATTTGATAAAACTGTGATCTAAGAATTAAATGAACTTTTGTTCTTGACTTTCTGGGTCATTTGAGAGTTAGTATGTACGGTCGAAGGCAGGACAACCTACCTAAAATAGTTAAAGGTCATTAAACCGATTTTCAACTTTAAGTCTGATACGTAGAGATCAATATCGATTAAGAAAATTTGACGTTTTGTTGTAGGTTGACGAACTGTTGTTTATACTTGAGCGCAGATTGAAAATGAGAGTGGTAGATGCCATTTTCAGACTTTTTTATAGTAACTGAAGTGTACCAACTGGACCCTTTTGTATTAAGATGTGTATTTATATCGATCCATTTCCCCGTTCTGATAATTCCTTAATTACTGCACCGCCTTTACTTCTCTGTTCTTGACGACCATCTGGTGTAGTGGTTCGCGCTCCGGACTACTAATCCAGCGGTTGCAGGTTCGAATCCCATAAGGGGCAAATGTGTGTGTGATGCGCACGAGCATTTGTACCTAAAGTCATGGGTGTTTATAAAAAATATTAAGTATGTTTATCCGTTATTTAGTCGCCTTAGTACAAACTTTGCTTAGTTTGGTTAGCTAAATAATTGATGTGATTGTGAAAACAATTTGTTATTTATTATTATTAATTTGTTTGGTCACTGGTTGACTGTTTTTGTACATTAGTGTATTTTTATTCAAATAACAAGACTACGAATTCTCAAAAAGACAAAATTGGGGAATGCTTGATTAGCAGTGGTTGGAATAGGTAAATTGATTTTGGGTCAATAATCTCAAATATTGATGTTAATATGGACATGCCTCCGGGATTCCGGAATTTCTTGGTATCCGTTTAAAAAAAAAGCGTATCCATATTATGCTAGCACTACCAAAGTACATCAAATCAATCTACCTACTCCGATCACTGATGATTAGTGACAAATAACAATAAGCAAAGAAAAGTACAATTTACAAACAAAATAGACTTTAACACCCGACTAAATGTTTTGACACGAGTACCGTTGACAAAAACAAGACAAACTGGTTCCTTGATTATTTAACAGTAGGTAAGTACTGTACGTGTTTACATCCGTCTTAGTGGTTTTAACTACATTTTCTTTAATTAACTGTTGCGTAAACTATTTTGATTAAACTAGTAATTGCATATCAGTTGACAAGGGCCTAATTATCAACTGTTAGAGTTTAGTAAGATAGTTCAGAATGAAACAAAACAGCATCATTTAGGAATTAAAGAACGGCTATTGGATCATTTTTGTTATAAGTTTTTTTTTAAATAAGGTAGGATATACATTTACAAGTTTATATTCTTGAGAATATTTTTTTTTTAAAATAGAAAAAAAAAATCAAAAATAAATAAAATGAACACGACTGCGAAAAGAACGAATTCACAATTTATTTACAACTTTATAGTTCGCTTTTATTAACGGCTGTCGTGTTTTTTATAATTTTTATAATACTTTTAACAGTTTGTCTCAGTAAAGTACATTTACCAGAATAAAGTACCTGTATATTAATTATATTTTCGTAATAACCATTTAAAGGCCTTTCTTTTGATACACCACTCAAGGTTTCGATATTTTTTCTTTACACCGCACATTATTAAGACGTGTATAATTTGCTATATTGTTTCTATTATGGTATCACATAGCCTATGTCATCCGGGAGAACGTAAGAATTCTACCGAAAGCTCGTACATCGAAATCGGTTAAGGCGTTTAGTCGTTTATAAGGTGGAATAAAGAAACTTACACACATGCCTACATAAACCCTTAAAACATTACACTTCTTTTTGGGTAGTCGTGTAAGAAATCTGCTGTTTTATTCTACACGACCGATTTATGCCCGTGTACGACCAAAATTTTTTTTAAGAGCTAATTATTTTTATCAATTTTATCATTAGACGTACAGTTTATTCATTTATAAAAAACATACCTGTCCCAAATTACCCTTACAAAAGTAACGGTAAGTCCTTACTTACCGTTACTTTTGTTAGGTACCAGTTACCCATTATTAACCCTTGTTAATAATGGGTAACTTTTCTTAGTTACTAATATTATAAACGCAAACGTTTGTATGTATGGATGTATGGATCTTTGTTACTCTTTTACGCAAAAACTGTTGAACAGATTTTGATGAAATTTGGCATACAGATAGACCATAGCCTGGATTAACACAAATGATACTTTTTATCAGGGTAAGGTCAACGCAGACGAAGTCGCGGGCAAAAGCTAGTCTAATATATTATTATATGTATAAGAAAAGACATTCTAAGTAAACTCTTGATTACAATAGCAAATTGTTAACCCTAACTATATTTTCATAAATGTACATACTGACATTGACGATGGTTTTAATTACGTATTACGAATTTTAATAATAACAAAGTATGACCCTAGTAATCCCTATAAACTATAAAGCTACCCACGCACAGGCGTTTAACGATTAAATTTAAATTTCCTAACTAACTAGACATCGGCTACTTAAATGGTCAATAACTTTAGTTAATAAGGCCATATCGGCAGTAGTTAAGCATGCTTAGTTTAAATACTCACGATTTTCAAATTTTGTACTAATGAAGTCGAGAAACGTGTCTAATATTGAACGATTATTTAAGAATTCCAAAATATACTGTTAATTTTAACGATTAAAATAATATAAAATACAATTATTGGTGTAGTCCCTTATTAAAAAACACTACTGGCTGCCTGACGGACGTCCGAGAGGTAGACCTTGAAAAGGATGGCGTGATGACTTGCACAATTTTCTTAATGATTATCAAATATTAACCACTGTAGCGACAGTTATAAGTAGAGAAGTTTGGGGAAGGACTTAATCCAGCAGTGGGACAAAAAGTCTTACAACAACAAAAATATTTAATTGATAATAGGCACTTTGCGTGTAATAAACACTAGCGCTGCCAATATGAAAAGAGACAAGCAAAATCGTAGGCAAATATTGTAAGTTTAGCTTAAATTTAACAAAGCTTGTATTTTTAATAATTACAAGCCTTGTTAAATTTAAGCTGAACGTTTACTGAAGTGTAGTTGTTCGCGCGCCGGACTACAAAGCCAGCGGTTGCGGGTTCGAGTCCCGCAAGGTGCAAATGTTTGTGTGATGAGCACGATCATTTGTACCTAAGTCATCGATGTTTATAAACGTATTTAGGTATGTATGTTTATCCGTTATCTAGTCGCCATAGTACAAGCTTTGCTTAGTTTAGGGCTAGCTAATTGGTGTGACTGGGAGACAATTTATTTATTATTTATTAATTGTGATATATAAGTATGTATGTATTTTTAATAAATAACCTTAATAACAAAATTACACAAAGTCATTTTTATCACATTTTTACTGGCCCACTCGTAACTAACTATGTACTATCTTAGAAGAAGTTTTCAACCTACTTCTAACTGACGTTTCGATTTAAACTTTGTATCTGACATTAGGATGACAATACAATAATTTGACATCATCGAGCTGATCTTATGTTGGAGGTGGAAAGTGTATACATTTTTAAACGATACTAGCAAAACCTTCGAGGGTTCTAAAGGCTACTAGCAAAAGGCTACGAGTCCAATATGTATGATTTGTTAATTATAAATTATTGAACATAATGCATTTTATGTTATTGTAACCACGATTACTTTTTTTACTGAGTTTTCTAATTTAAATTTTAAAAACGGATAGAACTATAAGTACATATTTAACTTTACCGTTTTTGACGAAAGTTTTGAATATTAATTATGAATTCAGAATTTATCGTCAGAGTCGGTATTATCTGTAGTTTAAAAAATGCTACCTAAGGTTCACTGCGGCATAAACTTTATGAAACAGGCCCAAGAGGTCGAATGAAGTCTGCTGGTATAAGTTATTAAGGTTTTAGTGTCTATTACATACTTGTAAAATAATAAACAAAATTGGCACTAAAAGTGGTAAAAATAAATTTCCTCTAACACGGTTCATAGGATACGTAAAAGTTTTTAGCGCTCAAAGTAAGTATTGGGGAGATAAATGTTTAATACTTATCAAAAAGCGTTAAAATTCCAACATAAATCTTAGTTGATTATATGATTTTGTTACAAAGAAACGTTTGGTTCCTGAGTTATATTGTTGCAAACCTACTCTAAAGTAAATCTAATACTTATAGGGTTTCCTAGGTAGAAAATCCCAACAGGACCTTAAAGCATACTTTTAATAAATGTATACGCTGGTTTTTTTTATTCTCTCCATTTGACACTACAGAGGGCTTCAAACAAGCTTTATAGGTACAGCGGGTAGAAATTTACACCTAAGATGAGTTTTACTTAAATTATCTGATATCCTAACAAGTTATAAGGAAATATTCAATAAAGTATTTTTACAATGTTTTTTAACAAGCACGTTTTTAATTTTAGACAAAAGATTACATTTTTGTATATAAAAATAACCAAACTATTTTGTCAACCATTTTTGGGGAAGACAGTTCTTATTTTTTGATTACTTAAGCCAATAAATAACTTTAATGACAATAAATAACTTGAATATAAATATCTAATAATTCCTTTTTTTTAAATTACTTTACTTTGTTTAGGATCAATCTAATTTATATATTTAATTTGAAAAAAGTTTGTAGCTACTTTTTAAAACTTGACACAATTACATGTGCCATATACAATGTCAATAAACTTACAAGTTACAAAGTAAGTCTGTACAGAACTCAAGAGTGAAATATCAAACGGATCCGACAAAAACCATAACCCTTGAACGCAAGCCGGCTACTTAGTGGATGCGTGCGCGCAGCCCGCGATGCGCAAATTGACTCAATTCAAACACTGATTACGTTTTACGATTGCAATAAAAATAAACGGGGATTTTATGGCAATAGATGTTGTACAGTCAATATCACAATATCACATCGAGTCAAAATTACGTGTCTGGTTTAAGCTGATCGCTTATTTATATCAAATAGTGCGTTAGCTAATGCTGGAAATGTTTTTGACTAAACATTCCTTATTTTCGGCTGGGTTTTGATTGCATAAAATATGCACTCTGTATAGACGCTACGGAAACATCGTAAACAGTATAGTAATTTTTAAAAAATATATAAAAAAAACATTAATTCTGCGCCAGACAACACACCGATTTGTATTAAGCAAAAAATTTGCATAATTAAATTGTGTTACGAGACACCAAAAAATCTGTTTTTTTTTTAAACCAGGGGTGTTTCCAAACAATTATTTAACATAATAATTTGTACATTTAATTTTCTTCTTTTCGCCTCTGTAAAAATATGAGAGATTTTTTATTAAACTGAATCGAAATAACATAACTTTTTTACTTCTTTAAGGAACAAAACACCCAAACACTTCCTTAATTTCTTCTAACCTTTTAATTGCGACACAAACGCCTTGAAGCAATTTCTTCTAGTAAAACTGTTTACACGGAATAATTTAAAGTAGTTTGTATAGTTAACTAAGTCCACTTATCTCAACAATGGGCCATCTCGTCCCTATTACAGCAACGAATAAGTAGGGCTGTCACTGTTGGTTGGTTTTAGTTGTAAAAATAAATATAAAATCAATTATTAAAAAAAACGTTTTTTTTTATTTCGGGTAAAGCTAAAAAATAAACAAGAATACTAACTGCAGTATGCAAGTCAAATAATGAAGTATTTGGCTTTCTGAAAATAGAACATCTAAAAGTTTTTTGTATGCTTCAGAAATTGCTCTTGAAGAAGAAAAATATACTCAGTGTACATAATATTAATTATAAAATAAGATGTGTTTTTTTTTAAATAGTAAAACAATAATATAAAAATAATACTAGTCCATTCTACGCTTTGGCAAAAAGCTGTTAGTGACGTGTGTATTTAAATCTTAATTTAATAAGTAGCTGTCAGCCGCGAGGGAGCAATTCTTATCCACGCGGTACGTACCTTTGACCCTTCTAACTTAACTATTTCATAATAAGATGTGGCCTATGCTATGCAGCGGGAGTACTAAGATTATTTTTTGTCAACCCTAGCGACTTAACTTTACACGTCACGACTCGAAGCCAGTTTAGGATATTAGACTGTTCTTGAAAAGGGAATAGAGTTTGTAGCGAAATAATAGCACCCGAACTACTTTGTAAGTAAAGCTAAATAATTGGGTACGCTAACAAAATAAATAATATAGACTTCCTATTAAAAATACTTGAAGCTTTATCGTATCGTCTATGTAATAAAAAAACATTATATTTGCAAAGACACAGCACATTTACATAGTCTATAATGAAGAGAGATATTTTATTAGTTAATGCTCAAAAATCTTCAATGTTCAAATACAGTTGAAAGGTAAAATATTTCAAGCACTAAATGCCGGAGATCATGTAAGAAATGAAAAACTACAAGAAGTGTATAATTTATTGAAGTAATTCTTCAACAATTGTATTTTTTTAAACGGTGTGGCTTCCGAAGCACGGAGATGTTTGTGATAAATGCCACTAAATATGGTTGGGTTGGTCACCCATCTAATCAGTAGCGGCGTAGGTGGCTTAACTTTGGTAATAGTGACCAAAGTATAGGTAGTAGGTGATAGGGCGGTAGTGACCGCCACTGAGCTACAATCACTTTCTGCATATAGATAGATAGATAGATAAATTGTTTATTTGCAACATAAAGCACACACTTTATAATAGTTTAGACTAAAGTTAATAAAAATAATTACAAACTATGGATTTTGTTTTAGCAGCACCCTAAATTTAAAATTCAGTAAACTCACAATTACATATTCGGCGCATCCCTATGGTTAGTTATCTGGCAATATTTATTTACTTTTAACCATGTAATATATTCACAAAACAAATCAATAATGAAAATTGTTGTAGGATAAAATAAAGGTCTCATAAAAACAAGATTCTTCTATCTGACAAAAGATGCGTAAAGCCTTAGTACCTAGAAAGCATTGGAGACCAAGCCGAATAACCTTATAGGTCACATTGCCATTCAATAAGGATCATCTACCATAAATAAGGAATAAACTGCCCATTTAACCCATGCAATGTTTGTATGCACTTACGACATTGCACAATTCAAACTAGATAGCTGAAGTCGTGCTCATTATGCGAATGTAGGTTTAAATTACTTTATATTTTTTAATTGCATTCCTCTTTGGGCATGGAGCCAAGAAGCATAGATTAAAAGATAAGATAACAGAGATTGCCCATTATTAAGATAACACGAAGCAAATTAAGATGCACTTAGTTCAATACACATTATATAGTGGAGTAAACATTTCTAGTTGTTTTACGTATGTTTTAAACGCAACTTACAAATCCTAAGATAAAAAGGTTCTATTATTAGGTACATTAAAACTAACTACAGTAAAAACCCTTGCTGGTTATATCTCACACCCGTTCGACGGATAGAAGTCAAATGATGTATTTTGTCTATATATTTTTGGGTAGTTTTACGAATGTCTAACAAAGTTTATTTGTAGTTGCGATTATTATTGCTGAAATATTGACGTTATACTCAAAATGAGGATCTGAATACACGACAGACTAATCACCAATAATACGATGTCAAGTCAACCCTTATATAACTTCTTTTTAGGAGTTGACCAACATAAAAATCTCAAAAAATAAAAACAACACAAAAAAGTAATTATTTTGTTGTTTTATTTCAGCAGAAGAGTCAACCTCTCTAAGAAAGTTGACTAAAATATTAGGACCTTGTTTTGAAGGGTCAAAAAATAAAAATAAAACACCTAAATTGGAGGTTAATGGTGCGGTTTTTCCTAAACTTAAACTAAGGATAAGTTTTGGGATACATTAAATCGTTCAACAATACTATAAAAACTTGTGTCCACGATTGATCCATGAAAAAAAATGCATACTATAGTTGCTATTAAAATAAACATAGTCTGTGATTAAATGAGGCTAGTTACCTACTAATATGCCTATAACAAAACTAGTTGAGCTAGTTTAATAATTAAGTATGCTTACATGAGCTTTGCTTGAATTAATGAAGTTTTACCTAACTGTTAGTCAGCGGTTACACAGGGTAAAGTTAAGTGTGCCGTGAATTTATTTTACAAGAAAGAAAAATAATAACTATTACAAGAAAATTGCCAAACATATTAGAGTAAATTTAAGCCAGTATACGCCTTTTTTGCACACTCGCCAAAGGGTACCCCACACTGGTTAAATGGATCAGTAACAGTTACATTTAAACATATTGAAAACCCTATGATTGCAAGGTAAATTGTTAAATTCTAAATTTATATACAACTTGTAACTCTTAATACACAAAATCTTCGAGGGCACGATTAGGTAAGATACCATGCAAAATACAACAACGTTTCCTATGAGATCAACCTTTTCATTGCAGTTTTAATTTATAATCAGCGTCAAAAGTAACTAAAAAATCTTCCGAAGTACTGACTTTTCAATTTCACATAAACTTCACTTTCCAATTACATTTTTGCAAAGTAATTTTGTCAGAAAATTGTGATAGGTTTTTAATGCGTTTCTTTTGTTTTTTTTTTATAGTAAGGTACTATCGACGTTAACTGTCCATGTTGTATAGACAGATAGATAGATACTCTTTATTACACACCACTTATAAACAATTAGTACCATACCATTCGTTGTATCTAATCAACAATTAATAGCTTACCTACGTAATCGAAACAACCAAAACATAAAGTTTAATTGTGGTGATTTTTATAATTATAAATAGGTAAACGGTTCATGTTCTCTTTACCTTTATCCTGTCGTCTACAAGTAAACAAATTTTTTACAAATCACTCGTACAATTCTTAAAACAGACCTATAATTTTGTTAACATTATAAACGTCTACAATGAAATAAACAAGATACAACGGTGGTATAGTTGCATCACGTTCTTTTTATTAGCTTTCAGTTTGCATTGCACAGACCGCATAATAACTGCCACTTTTTTATTATTGGCATCGATTTTATTATGTTACTTTAACTACAAAAAACGCTACCTTAGATGGCAGATTTCATTCGTAAACTATTCTACCTGTCAATCACTAGTATAGCATACAAGATAACAAGACGAAAAGAGTGCAATTGTCAAGATAAGTGAGTCTAGATCTGTCGTTAAGATACCGTGTCCGCCACGATCTCACATCGCAGGATGCGCTTTATACGCTGGGCGCATCCAGATGAGTTTATTGACTTTATTTGTAGTTCCATCCGATGTATAAAACATAGTATACACCACAGACAAGCCCGTATTGATTAGAACGCGTCGATAGGTAGCTGTTTAACCTAACTTACCAGTTAAACAAATGAAGTGTTCTATTGATTTTATAAAGTTCAGAAATGGTAAACAATCTTTGATGTCACGAAAAATAAAGAAATACATCAAGACAACAATAAAGTTTATTTACGACTGCGCGGTTAGTAACGTATATTTTCTACTTCGTAATTTACGACGGTAAAAAGAAATTAAGCTTCAATACTTTCAAGACGATAAATGCATGACTCGCTGCACAAAGAAAATGTTAAAAGCACCGCGACTTGTGTAAATATGTACCCAAAACTATAAATAAAACAAGTGAAGGTGAAAATTAAGCAATCCGCAAAATGCATAGACAAAGAAACGAGACCAGTTACAACTAAATCAAACTCGGTACTTACGGTTATCACGCAACGATTACGAAAGCTCGGCGATATCAGCTATTATGTAAAGTAGCTATGAGTATCTCTCCTGCGCGGAACATTCGGGGTTCCCGCCAAAACGCACCCTGCACAGTCTAAAAAACACAGCCACCACAGTTCACTGGCACATGCACAGTCTACGGAACACAGTCGGCAAAAGTTTTTAACTTTCGTTGGTTGCGCGCGCCGGGAGCGGGTGGCGCGTCCGATACGCAAGTTGGTCTGTGCCGTACTAGTCAGTCGAGAACCGGCCGGCCATGGCTACCGAGTTGAAGACAGCCGGACCCTAGGCCCGGCACACACGGGCAGACCTTACATCGCCGCCATTCTTATTGCACGTTTTATCACGAACCTTTTAGCATTCGAGTTTGAAATCTTAGAGTAGACATTATATACACATAAATATCTGAGATTTTTTCAGTTTAGAAAAAAGCTAAGTTCTACGCAGGAATTAAAAATAATAAAATCAATGAATTAATTAAGGTGGTAAATAAACCAAATACTACTGGCAAGTTTATCGGAAAGCTTAATAAATAAAACCGACTGAGAGTTAGGAAGCGTTTTATTTAGGACTAGCTGTTGCCCGCGACTTCGTTCGCGTGGTCTTTATTCATAAAAGATTTTCTGCGCAACTTCCTCAATTTTTTCTTTTATAAGAACCATCTCCTGAAAATAATTAACTCAACAAAAAAATAATTAGCGAAATTGTTCCATCCATTCACGCGTGATGCGATGACCAAGGGAAATTGAGATTCATTTTTATATATATAGATAATATTTGCAGTTTGATTTGAGTTTCCATGTTAGCATTCTATCGCGAGTCTATGAGGTTTAACTAAGTTTATTGGAATGCGTCATTCAATGACGAAATCAGTCTGCCGAAGGATACAGATCGATCTATACCATACAATGTGTTGGTTTTGTAGTTTGTTTGCGTTTTCGTATTTTCTTTTTCTGCTCCGAATAAGTTTGCTATCGCGTGATTTTAAGGGGGGGAAGCCCTCGCGTCGGTCACCGTCTTGCATGTAATTACTAGCGAAAGGAAGTTTGCTGCTTTCGGGGCCAACGCGTGACTTATACTGAACCCTCCGTCTTAAAAATAACAAAGGGGTGAAATCCCTGGAACACAATCAACGAAGCTAATTGCTGTTCAAGTTAGCTTCCAAACGATAAATCTTAATCCCTATTACGGCTTCTGCATTAAAATCCGAATTAGCATTTGAAACCGCTTGATTTGTAACGTTATAAAGATAAAGAATAAGTTTGATTAATTCGATGCTATCGGAATGTGGATTTATTAGATGATCTGTCTCATCCGTATCTTTATGCAAATTAAAGAGTAGCGTGTCGATTTCAAAGGCGCCGCGACTTATTTCATAGTAGTTATTTGAGTCGAGTTATTCTTAATATGACCGTTGTTCGTTTTCTAAATTAAAATGAATTATTTCCATAAATCCAAGCCCTTTTCTATATCATCGTACTGGTAAATTATTTTGTCTCATAGGAAGATAAATCTTTTACCTTCTCAAACTCTTTATGGTGATGATTTTTTGACGAAGTTTTCGTAAAATATGTTTTATTAGAATTTTAAAATTTGTTTATACTTTACATCAAAAATCAGTAGTATTAAAGTTGTTTCGTATTATTGTTACATTTTAGAATATACTAAATATATTCTACTCCTAGTACGACAAAATGTAACAAAAGATTTTTTTATCGGTAGTTAAATATGCGGCGACTCCACAGCAAGGCAGGCCGACAATGGTTAATCAAAAAGCCGTATCTCATTTTGCGGGACCTTGCCAGCGAGACGTTACCTACGTTATTTCGATTTCATTTGCGTGCTCGTGCGCATAGTTTTTTATTTCCTACCCGCTCACCTACAGGTCAGCTCTTGATCCCGCGAATGCTTTGTTATTCCACGAGAAATATGAAGGATCCAGGTACCAACAATAAGTGGGATTCTTTTGAGGGATATTGAAATATCTCTAGGCGATGCCGCGGGACTCAGCAGATTAATTCTCGAATGATGAATGGCGGATGTAAATCTTGTTTGTAATTTACTGGCAGTTGGCTATCGCTTTTGTTTCGATAAGCTATTATTGGGTTAATACGGTTTAATAGAAAAGTTTGTGAGTTACGTGACCGTTGCGAGAAGGATATTTTTTTTCTATCTCGTAAACGAGTTGGATTTGTAAGTTTTTTTTATCGTAAAAGTAATTACGAGTCACGAATCTTGTGGCCAGCGATGCGGGTGCCCAGATTAATTGAATTCTTAGGTGTGAAGAGTCCGGGCCGCGAGGGGCGGGTCGGATAGTTTTTAGAAAGGCTGACGTAGAGCACAGAAGCAAGCGGGATGCTTTTTTTTGAGAAGCCTTTACAATGGGTTGCTTTCCTAAAAAATCTAATTAGTCCGTCAGTTAGATTAACAGAAAATATTGGACACGTATTGTTTCTTTACTCAATCAAACAAAAAATGATGAAGATATAGCCCGTTAAAGTTTTGCGTAACGTCACGTCTTGCGACACTTTTTAGCAAGGCGTGATGTCACGTGCTCTCATTCCCAATTTTTTTTTGTTTGATTGATAAAAGACAAAATATGGGTCCATTATTTTTTAATAACCTAACTGACGGACTAAATAGGATACATTTTTTTGACCCAGGAAACTAGCTTATTCGTTGATATATAATATAATAAATTTTAAGTAATAGAACCATAAGACATAGTTTATTTGATTTCTTGTACATATAACGACCACTTTAAATAGGTACCATTTTTTCTCAGATAATTTTACGTCTCCCAATTTTTCCTTTTGAGTCAAAAACTTATTGCAAGTTAACCGGAACTGAATACTATAAACTAACTATAAAACTGAACTTCCAGTAATACTCTAAAGTTGTGTTTAAAAATACAATTATATCGTTAAGTAGTTTCTAAATTTCTTGGACGATTGTCATTTTTTCTCTTGGACCATACATATCAAGAAAGGTCTAAAAGGTCCATCATCACCTTTATACGGCCGCCGACACTCGCTCATAAACCATATAGTTTATTATTCTTTCTATACTTACTGATGTAATTAGACACCGAGGATCTGGCCTTTTGGACATTCAATAATGTTGCGTACTAATAAAATTGTATTTATTGTGCATTAGTATCAATAATTATTTTAAGTTAAGGAGTTGTCTGAAAGATAACTTTAGAGGTTAAGATATCATTACTTTTAGTGATCTAAAGATTAAATCATATTTTAATGTACATACCTAATGCTGCTTCAGTTCTTAGCCCTTAAAAAGAGAAGTCATAAGTTTGAAGCCTATATCACAAGACTTATGCTCTGTCTATTGTGTATCGTGTCAGCATACAATGTGGCATCGTAGTTTTAAAATAAAAACTTAGTTTGTCTAGATTGGTTCACTATTTGTGATGAAGAAGATTAGACAATACGAAAGTTATCAGCACGTTTTTGTTATGTTAAAGGAATCGCAGCTGTAAAATTAAAGGCATCTCAGCAGTAAAAGAACATCCTAAAATTCCCATTAATTTAAAATTAGGATACCCACTTCATAAAACAGCACTCTTCAGAAAAAACATACTTGTCGTGGCACCTCGAATCTACAATAAGCTGACGTCCTTTGTCTAAAAATATGATGATGATGAGATATTATGGCAAACGTACACTAAGACGTAAACTTAGGCTTAGGCTGGGAAAAGTTGCTTATTATCATGAGTATTTACAAACCCTTAAGTATTAGATAAAAATGCACCCTACCTATATCGTGGATTGTTATAAATAAGGTTCTATGACATAACCTTGAGCAGCCAAATATGGGGTCCGTAAGTAAAGCATGTCTATGAATAACTAGCGGACATTGCAATCGTGACTGCAGCTTATTCAGAGCTTAACAATAGCGAATACTTTCTGGAGTTTTATTTAGTGAAAAAAGGAGTAGTAATTATGTCTTAAGGTACCCTTTGTTGGAGCCTGGGCTATCAGTTTAACTTTTTGGATGCCGAGAGGTTTTATAAAACCGCGAAATGTAGGAGAGTCTATTCCAAAACATAGTAGCGAAATGAAACGAATGTGAAAGGCACGAAATTTAAAATGTTTACCCTTTTTTGGCGGACTACCCGTTTTTGGCTTGTCTTCCTTACAGTGCAGCTGGGGGGGTTAGCTGGTTAATGTAAGGATAATGACCATTAACTGTCAGAAAGCTTAACTGTTATATAGGGTCTCTCAAAAACTAGTGTAACGCTAATGTCTAGAAATGGAACACTCCTAAGGAGTATCCGAATCAAGTTGTTTATTTTTAACCAATGGTTTGAGATCAAACCAAAATTATATTAGTGACTTTAAAAAAAAATTTATTAATTACCTATTTCGGGAAAAAAACTCAAACATATGTATTCTTAATTATTTTTTTTAAGTTGAGTTTTATCTGATATTAAAAGCATTACAATAGTGCTTTCAAAAACAACATTTATAACTGAATATAATATATTTTTTATATTACCTAAATCACAATGATAAGAAATAAGCAGATCATAGGCCTCAAATCTTAGACCTATAACTCGTACTAATGAGCATTAGTACTAGTAATTATTCATCTGCATAACTGTGAAATTAGTTTCTGTTTTGTTAATTAACATTTCATACAAATAGGACGTTTTAATTACCCGCCGTACAGTTGCCAAACTTCACCACCCGTCGCTAGCTCTACCTCATTTAAAACTTTTAACATTTTGAACAAATTTTCCTCTACTCTTGTGACTAGTGCCAGTAACTTTACCGATTGTCAAAATTACGTCTTAATTGTTTTTAAAGTGTCAAATACTGATTTGAGAATCATGATTTTAGTATATTTTTTTTTACATAATACCTACAAAAATATAGTTTTTATAGTCCGATTTGATACATTTTTGTAGGCTAAGGTAGTAACACATTAACTGATTACTCAGAAATAGCGTTCTCGTATTTCCCAATATAAGTTGGACATCCTAATTAAGCCTCAATCGGGACACAAAATTTCCATTCCCTTATTTTGTGCCAGTTAATTTCTTAGCATTTACCTCAATGTTTAATTTTAACACTGATATTTTTGGCATTCCGTTTTGAAATTGTCATTTTTAAGTCTCTTACGTTACGAAAACGTACAGCTATTTCATACTTTAACCCTTAAGTAAGTATGGAAAATCTCACAAAAACATTCCCCGTTGGAAAAGGGAGTAGCGATGCATAAAATCTGTGGCTCCACGCTTCACACTCCGTTATGATATAAAACAAAAAAGTACAGTAGGTCAAATAAGTCATAAGACTGAGGTTCTGTGACTATATTTTGTTTAATGACTTTACTGCGTATATTAATAAATTGCAGCAATGGGCTAGTTTCCAAAAAAATCGAATTAGTCCGTCAGTTAGATTAACAGAAAATATTGGACATGTGTTTTTTTTTTACTTAATCGAACAAAAAATGATGAAGATATAGCCCGTTAAAGTTCCGCGTAACGTCACGCCTTGCGACACTTTTTAGGAAGGTGTGACGTCACGTGTTTACTTTGATGCGCTTTATCTTCGTCATTTTGTGTTTAATTGACAAAAGACAAAATATGGGTCCAATATTTTTTGATAATCTAACTGACGGAAATAGAATAATATTTTTTTAACCCAAGAAACTAGCCTATTCCCTAGTAAAATTTTATTAACTACAGAAAGATCTTGTACGTTCAGGAGAGAATAGTTTCCTGGGGTCTAACTCCTTTAACTTTTTTGTTTTTTCTGTTTGACGTTTTCTTTAGAGTTTGAAGTTTGACGTAAAAACAACACTACTGTCACGCGGTCACAACAACTTATTAATGAACCTGAAAATTGGAGTATATATACAAGATGGTCTATAATCGTGCATCAAATTGTAGATTTATAAGTCAAGAACGGCTGGACTGATTTTCATGATTTTTGTTTTGTTGAATTTGTCTCTACCCTGAATAGCAGAATAACTATAAAAATTAATAAAATTTTACGAAAAAAAATGTATGGCGGTACGAAGTACGCCGGGACAGCTAGTTTAACATAATGTTAACACTATTTGTATCGTGCATAGTCTCCACTCTCACTTTATGTTTAATTGTTAATCTGTGGATGACGATGTGGGTTTTGCAATTATCTTAAACTAAATTTAAGCAATTACTGTTTTTCTGAAATATTGTATTGTGAAACTGTTTGTCTTCCCCGATAAAGGAAAAAAAAAAGCTCTAGAGAAACTTACTATAAAAAAGCTACTAAATAGAAAATTCCTTACAAATAATATGTTTAATTGTACCTAACTAGTATTTTAATGGTGTCAAAATATTGTCACACATGTTTTAAAATTTTGACTACTAGTTTTAATGGTTAAGCGACATATTAACAACTAGGTATGTAGCTCTACTGTTTTTCTAAATATACTGTGGCTCAATGGAGAGCGTGCGATCGCCATGTCAAGTGTTAACACGGGTAGATACGACTACGTCACGGTGGTTTATGCCTTGCGCTTGATAGTATAATCAATTTCAGTTCGTAAAAAACTATAACAAAAATATCGAACAAAGAAGTTAGTTACAGTTTGAAAAAGAGAAAATATTGTTACTGTTTAATTAACGACAACTTTCGTATTGTTGTCAAAAAAAAAATATAGAAAAAGTGTTACGTCTGACGGCAATTGCTGCAAATTAGACTTCTCGAATCATTTCATTCATTCACCTAGATTATGGTGAAGTACCTACAGTACCCGGCGGTAAATATTGCACATCGGCTATCATCGCATTTCTGAATACAAACGAATGCTGATTTCCATGTCCATCAATTAATCAATTTATCGTTTATCAGAATTTGAATTCAGAACTAAGTTCTTTATTATTGTTTTGTTTTGATTCCCGCGTGAAATATAGAGCTGTAAAACTAACATTCCTGTACAAGGTCAACGAAATTAATAAAAATATCAACAAAATAAATGGGGTTTTTAACAAACTCTATGTAGTGCCAACAAACGTCATGGTAGTTTGCGACACAGATAACGCTATACGAAGCCGAAATTAGCCGATTGTCTCTTTATATATATTTACCGTCGGTCACTCTACCCATACTAAGAATGGGACGAAGTTTTAGGAAGATTCAGAAATATAAGAAACATGTCATCATATTACCTATTCCTGCCACCCGATGCGTTTTTATCTAATCTAGTAAATACCTTTAACTTAATGACCTTCTAATTCCCCCTATATCGACGTAAAAAGTCTATATCTCGTACCAATAACTCACGGACTAGATATTCGGTTTCCCACGCGAACGTATAAATGAATAAAGCTCAATTCCTCACAGCTTTTATTATTACAACTCAGATTAGCTATCTATGGAGGCACGATACCATAGATTTATCGGTACCTCTTAAGGTACGTCCTCAACAAGAACATTCGTTCGCGAGAAATCATCATCGACAAAACACATTGGAGATACAAACACAGTTTATTTCTACGTTCATATGTTTTACTCGTATACTCCATTAACAGTGAAATTATAAAATTTTAATATCGATGTGTTCATGCAAAAATACATCCCATCACTGGGTTTGTGAATTTTGTTTTTTGTTCATATTATTTATTTGTTTGTTCATATTAAATAATTGAATACTATTAGGCGGTATTTTACATTCTGCATTATTCGATATTAATGCATGTTTATCTGAATTCCTCAGTAAAAGTTAAATTGGTTTCAATAAAGTGAATTCCAATTTTTTAGATGTTTTAAAAAATATATATTTTCAGCTCACCGGTAAATACTGAATGCTTGATTCTAAATTAAGTTTTATTACTCTTAGTGAGGACGCAGCTTAAGCAGAAAAGCCATAAAAGGCTGCCCTTTCTGGGGCGAGACTGGAATTTACGACAAAACAAATCGTATCGACTTTTTTCTCGGGTTCGTATTAGAATATTATTTGGTTCTAATAGCGAGCATCCCTTGTATAGAGTTTCCGATCCAAAGAGCTGGTAACGTGAAAAGCAGCACTACAGCGCTTCAGGCTGCTTTTATTGCTTTATGTTGTACGGAACACTTATTAAAAATAATACGCCGTTTATTGAATACTGACAAAGTAATTGGCGTTAACAATTTCGAACAAGTCTTTCATCTCCCTGAAAATTGGTTTTCTACGGTCCTAAATGTCATTTTTATATTAGAGAAATCAAATTATATTTAAAAAACCGACTTGCCGTTACTCAAATTTCAATCCAGGACTCAGCACTGCTCAGGTCGGAGGCGCTTCCAGCGTCAAATTAATTAGGTTCAAATCCTGGCATGAGCGAATTGCCTTTTTAGAAGGCTAGCAAAATATTTTTCTAAAAAGACCTTAAACTCGTATATAAAGATAAATATGTAAGCATATCTTAAGATGATGATTCATCATAAGTGATGGTGAATGGTGTCTGTGAAAAAATGTGTTACTATAAGTTATTCATTATTATACTCCAGCGGTCCTGTATCGAGTTATCGTGATATAATAAGGTACCTACCAATAATTTATTTTAGGACGCCCTCCAGTTTGATAAACCGATGACCTTAGGAAGATGACTGGCATTTGATGGATGAAAATGGAGATCGTGTTCTGTGGCGCTCTTTGGGATGCTTACGTCCAGCAGTGGAATGCAATAGGCTGACATTATGATGATGATGATGAATAACTGTTATACTTTCGCGTTGCATGATTAATACCTACATAATAAAACACACACACACACTAATAAAAGGTTGTTTTAGCCTTAGGACGTCCACTGCTGAACATAGGCCTCCCCCAATGAACTATCGGTGGGGATTGCCAATACTCGCCACGCTTGGCAGGGGACGGTCGTAAAGAATACACTTCCCCACCGCCAACAGGAGGCGTGTCGTAAGAGGCGGCTAATTCCTGTAGCACGAGACGGACAGAAGCGTCTGCGTGCGAAATCTTATAAAATACTGCGCTTGTCAACCCGCCTGCTAATAAAAGGTAAAATCCTACTATTAATGATCGCATTCATTCCCGTTTTAGTGTGTATAACTTTTATTATCTCTGGATTGGACGTCATATGTTTAACTTCTTCGTTAGATCTTCTAGGATACCTTTAATAAGGATTAAGGTGGTTATTTTTTATCACAGGTTCATAAAATTTTAATAAGATATCATAGAATTTGTTCCACCTTTTCAAGCGCTAAATAAAAAGCGCTACATCGTAGCCATGTTTGTATCTCCGTAACTTTTTTGATACCGACCGAAGGAATCCATTAAGATAGGTCAAACGATACGCCCCCCGAGTGCCATTGTCTGTATCTCGTCAAATTGGTTCGCGTCCATTTACTCAACATTAAGTGTTGATGAAGGGTATCGTGAACTTTGCGGAACAAGTAGATCTTAAAAATATCTTGCACTTGATAAAATACATACCTATTTTAAAGAAATCGCTTATTTTAACTTGGTTTCTTCATAGTTTGTATACCTACTTCCAAGGTATAATATAAACTATCAGCCATATTTCAGGATATGATTGTGGTTATCAAACTAAACAACTACTATACAAAAAAAAACCCGATTTAGAAAAAAACAGTTAGTTGGCCGGGCAATTTATAAGCTCTACAATGTTGTATAAATACAATTTCAACGGACTGATTTATTATTTCTATCCATTTTTGTTTAGTAATTTTAGAATATTGTCCGTCAGAAACAGGGCCTGAAAGACGAAAATCATTTTTATACATTCTATACTAAATCAGTTGACCGGCACTTAGTAAAGGCCAAAATATTTTTTTATGTTTCGGCGCATGTTTCTTTACCACACTTGTACAATTTGATGTACACAGCCATAACATTCTAAATATTTTGTTTAAAGATGTTTATATTTATAATCATGAGTAAGACATCCTGTTGATGCAAATCCGAAGTACTTACAGTCACTATGTCATCGACGTCATCATTGCATCAACCTTTGAAAGTTAACTGCTGGACATAAGCCTTTCTCATCTAGCAACCAGCAACTTCCTGCAACTTTGTCTAAGTCGTCAGTCTACCGGGTGGGAGGACTCCGCACGCTGCGTATTTCTATTCGTGGTCACTCGAGAAAACCTTTCTCCCCCAACGCAGAGTTTTCAGCTTTGCAATTTGAAGAGCTATCTTATCTCGTAAAGAAACATTGAGCCACCGCTTATGTACAGTGTAGGTACTGTACATAAGTTAGAGGTACAAGCTCTACCAACTGATTACGAATAATATCTAACTGGGTTCGAATTAATTAAATGTGGGTTATCTTATAACGCGTGTGTAAGCGTATCTTAATTCCATGTCGCTCGTGAGTCCGGTGCTGTTGGCTGTTGCCCTTTCCACTTATGAGAAAATGGTCCAGCAGATAGCCAAGTTTAAGTACAGTTAATTTTAATTTTGTGACGGTACCTATATTAACTATGACTATTTATATGTGTAATTACCGTTACCATTGACATTTAATTTAATTTAATAATAATGTGTTAAAATTTTTGCATGCCACCATGATGGTAAAACATGAGTTCTTTTTCGTTTTATTGTATCATCTATGTACCTACCATGTTTTTGCAAATAAAGAATATTTCTATTTCTATTTGTTACACTCAGCAACAGATTTTCATAAATAATAATAATGGCAGTCTTCCTCCAACCTCTTCTCATTTAACCTGACATACATACATCCATTTTGCAGTCCTATTTGTAACAGGTAAATTTAAAAATTATAAGAACTCTGAACCACCTTTCTCTTTCCCTAATGGTTGTCTCTACCTGAAGGTTGTCTGGAAGAGATCGCTGTTAGCGATAAGATCGCCTAAATTGTACGTCTTTCTGTAAAAATCATGTGTAATTTACTTGTATGGTGTGCAATAAAGAGTAAGTATCTATCTATCTATATGACCCCCTGTATAATGGCCTTACAAAACATGCAAAATAGTTACCTTAGAATGATTTGATAACCGCAGAAATACTACTAATACTAGTAGTCATAGATAATTTCTGTATAAAATAGGAAGTTAAAGTGTGTGCTCGAGTATTTTGTGTTCCAAATTATATTATGTTCATTAGTATCTCTTTGGCACTAAACCAGTACTGTAACTTTAATAAGTATCTAAACTTGCCCAAAAATGTATTCTTTATCAGTCTAAAATTCATACAAAAACATCACTAACAAATTTCCACAGACAAGGGTCACAACGATACATCATGTAACACATGCAAGTATTTGATTAAAATGTGTAAATAAAATCATTTTCTGTAGAATCAATGGTTAGTTAACACATACTAGAACACTATAAAATTGCGATAAGCAAATAAGAATTCTTATTAAAATGGATACTGCACCGAAATATAAATATTAAGTTTATTAATTAAAATAATAAATGGTTAGTGAGTAAACAAAAATATTGTGTACTGCATTTGGTGAGTTCCGCCACCTGTCCCTTTTCCCATATTTTTTTTATTATATCGCTTTCATTGGACAAGACATTTACATCGCCTTAAACTTACAAAGACCGTTATACCTGTTCAAAACACAAGCTTATTGTCATAATCTCCTGTTAGACACGAGTTTATCTAATAACTATCTTAATAACGTAAAAAGTTTGTCAATAGCCATTACACAACCATCGTACCGTTGCGACGCTTTTAAGGCAACTTAGTAACAGTTTAAAGTAAGAGTAAAACGACCCATTACCCCCCTCTTTTAGTGACTGTAGCTCTCCGATGTAGGGTGACCAAAGTTTAAAGGAAGTTAGGATTCGATTATTTATAATGGTTTTCGCTTTTGAAGTAAAATGTAACAGTGCTATGCATGATTGGTTCATCGACTGTGTTTAGTTTGGAGATTGATTGGCCATAGCGACACAACAGTTAATAACTAGACGTCACCGCGTTCCATTAATCATAGTCAAGCAAGCTTGCCCCGACTACGACTACGAGTACACCAATTTAAAGTTGCTCAGCGTGCTATGGAAAGAGTATGTACGAGATTTCTCTAAAGGATAAAATCAGGAATGAGGTTACTAAAGTAATCGATATAGCTAAAAGAATAAGAATCTGGAATTCCTTACCATTAACAATCAGAAAATAAGAATCGATTGCTATTTTTAAAAATCGGCTTAAAGCACACTTTCTTTTTTCTTGACACAAACTGCCTTTATATCTTAGAATATTACTGGTCACTGTTAGTTTCGACAGTAGTATGTATGTTTATTGTATGTATGTATAATTATTTTTATGTATTTATTTCATTTTATTTTTATTTATTTATTACTGTATGTATACGTTTATGCCATAAATTTATGCAATCCTATTTGTATCAGGTAAGAATTTTAAGAACTCTGCAACACCTTCCCCTTTCTTTAATGGTTGTCCTCTACCAAAAGGTTGTCTGGAAGAGATCGCTATTAGCGATAAGACCGCCTAAATTGTACATCTTTCTGTAAAAATAATGTGTAATTTACTTGTATGGTGTGCAATAAAGAGTATCTATCTATCTATCTAATAAGCAAACTGAAGTGGGTTGGTCACATTTGCTGAAGAACCGATAACCAATGGGGTAGACGTGTTCTTGAGTGGAGACCGTGACTAGGCAAGCGCTGCGTGGGGCGCCCTCCAACAAGGTGGACTGACAATATACGCAAGGCTGCTGGCAGCGTATGGAAAAAAATTGCCGAGGATCGGGCGCAGTGGCGGGCATTGGAAGAGGCCATATGTCCATCAATGAACTAACGTGGGTTATTTATGATGAAGCGTACCCCGACTACGAATGGGACAAACGCTATGAAAAAAAATTGGTAATCGTCTTCTAAATAAAAATTATAAATGTTTTGAGAAACATGCCCTATGCCTATGCCCGACACCGTATTTCAATGCAAAACTGTCAGCAAGAAGAAATCGAATGACTTGGATCAGCATTGTATTCCTCGACTGATGTGATCATCCCTAGCTAACCTGACAAAGTTACTAACTTACGATATGCGCGTTAAATATCGGTGTCTTTTTTGTAAATAATAGGTTATTGTTCTTGAAGCGAGCGAGCGTTCCCGTTTGAGTCACGGGTGACCCTTTTGGCGCTCAATGTGTATAAAAAATAGAGTCTATTTTATCCTATCCTACCAACCTAAAGCATGGTGTCACAACTTCCTGGTAAATCACCACTTCAGAATAATACTTATAGTGGTGTGTATTACCCTGTCTTCAAAATTTATGACGTCATTATATCACGGGATAGGACTGGGCACGTCAGGAATCTCGCTGAGTAAGGTACTCCCTCTACTTGTGAGGATATTGAAGCATCAATAAAAATATACTTCCTCTTCCAAGAGGTGCACTATAAGTGGATATTGAGAAAATATTATTATTTTTAGCACCGAGCGGTAGTTTTAGTGTTATGATTAAATGAATTATTTATGGGATAATAAAAAATTATTATTACTTCTCACGTCTACAGTTCAGTAACTGAATGATTGAATTGTCTTGTTTAAAGCTAACGTTCATTATATGATAGACGGAACAACTATTAAATATCTTTTTTATCTCTATACCTTTATAAAACAAGATCGGGTTAGTTACACTATTTATCATAATTCCAGAACGGCTGGACCGATTCTTATAATCTTTGATTTGTTGGATTTTGTATCCGCTTTGAATATTAAAATAAATATACTTACCTAAACTTTGGGAAAATTCGAAGTTTGCTGGCGCAGCTAGTTTTTGATAGAATAAACTCATTTAAGTGCTACGCCTTATAATTTAGGTCTTTAAGTGCTTTAAACAGCATTTTCTAAAAAAAAAGATAAGATTTTATTCATGTATGCCTATGCCTATGCCTATTCATGTATGTAAATTTTTGCAATTTCTTTAATTATATAGTAAAAAAAGCCTCTTTAATATAAGCTGAAGCTATAAAAAAATATTAATTTCGTATCCTTGTTGCGCTAGTCCTACTCGCACTTAGCCGATTTTTAGTAAATTTTAAGTTTTTTTAAGTTGATTTTTATAAAGAAATACTTAGGTACCTAAATCCTAAAATAATAAATATATAATAATTGTTTTCACAATCACACCAATTATCTAGCCCCAAACTAAGCAAAGCTTGTATTATGGCGACTAGATAACGGACATATATCCATGACTTAGGTACAAATGCTCGTGCTCATCACAAGTACGTTTGCCCCATGCGGGATTCGAACCCGCAACCGCTGGCTTTGTAGTCCGGAGCGCGAACCACTATACCAGACAGTCGTCAAATAAAATAAAATGTTATGCTACTATGCTTTGAAAACGATAGTTGACCACCTGCTACGATTAAAATATTGATAATAGTAGTGGCTGCTGAAAGCTTCTGTTTAGAGGAATGAACGATTTATGAACATCCATTCCAAGGCATTTTACGACTGAACTCAACTCATCACGATATTGCTTTACAAAGTTTCTTCGAGTTATTCCATATTTGACGTTGCATCGAAATGTATCATAATGTTTATGGGTTTGTTGATCGATACTAATTCTTATATCTCAATTGGTTATTGTGTTTTACAAACGATGTGCATGATTAGGAGACGTTAATATTTATATTTTCCTCGTAGCTGAAGTTTGTTATATATATATTTAAAGCGCTGGATAGCACCTTTTGTCATGGTTTCGACGCCCAGACACGGATACGAATTTAGAAAAATTCGTATCCGGGAATCAAACCCAAGCGCGCTAAAAGCGAATCATAGTGCGATTTCACCAGTCAGGTCTTATACGGAATGTCTTTTTAATGAGTACAAAAATTTAAATATATTTTTATTAATAATATTTTTCTCCTTGAAGCTTTGTAACCTTTAGAAATCACTATGATAGACGAATATAGAATAAAATATACTTCTATTATACTATACTTATATTATTATATTATAAAACTGAAAAGTTTGTTTGTTTGGTTGAACGCACTAATCTCAGGAACTACGGGTTCAAATTGAAAAAATTATAACATTTCCCATGTTAATCAAATTTGTTCTAAAATCTAAAATAACCAATGTAATTGGCGCTGGCGTCACTTTTTTTTCGTTTAAAGCGAGGCTTTGATGTGGTTTATTGTATTATTTTGAGCTGGGAAGTGACATGGGTCGTTGATAAAGACTTTTGAGTGACAGATCGAACTCCATGCGGGCGCAGCCGCGGGCAGAAGTTATGTCTACAGATATAATGCAAAAGAAAGGGCAGGCCTTGCAGGGTAATCAACTAATTATTTAATGTGGAATGCAATAAATGATTTGAATTTTAAGAAATATAAAGTTGTCTTTTAATTATCGCTAAAACAAATGCAGTTTAGACCGCTCTTTTTAAAAAGACATTCTGAAAGACTGAAACCTCTCCCTCCCACTTTATATTGCCAGAAGTACTATAGCAAGGTTTATTCTGTCATTAATCAACAGACAATTTACTATCATCGTTTAAAAGAACTAGCCAGTACGGGGACAAGTATACGTTCCCAAATGCATAGACCAGTCAGGCTCCATAAGGCAATAGATAAATAATCCGGACCTAGACAGGAAGTATGTAAACTCGCTTAATTCAACACCAGTACCTACCTGCTTGCCAACTGTTATCAGAAACAAAATAAGGGTTAACTTGGTTTGCTGTAGCATAATATTACCTAGCTTCTGTCGACGACTTCGTCTGTGTAGATTTGAGAATTCAGCTAAAGAGGAATAAATAATTATCCTATAGGAATACAAATACAAAACAACATATACAGGGTTATTTGTAAAACATCAACAACCTCCTAGGGGCTTATTCTGGTGCTCAAATACAACATCTTTTTTATATAAACATTACAATTTTAAAAAAAAAAACTGCTGTATACAAACTGATGTCAGCCAGCCGGCGGCTTAACATGGAGAAGTGTTTTTTTTGCGATTTGAATGTTGGTCCAATAGAAAAAGTTGTTGTATTTGACCACCTAGCTAGCTGACATCAGTTTGTATACAGCAGTTTTTTTTTTTTAAATTGTAATGTTTATAGAAAAAAGATGTTGTATTTGACCACCAGAATCAGACCCTAGGAGGTTGTCGATGTTTATTTATTTATTTATTTATGTTTTACAGATAACCCTGTATACGATGCGTCTAATGTGTATGCGTGTGTGTAGCCGATAAAGCGTAATAGAGTAATAAACAAATATAAATAATACTAGCCGGGTCAGGCTACTAGGCTACTAAACCTGTACTACCTAAGCACTTGGTTTTCGGTTTACACGCAATTTTAAAATAAAACATAAACATTTGTTTTTATTTCCTAATTACAAGTATTTTTTCAAATATCCTCAGATAAGTCATACCTACAGCGAATTTAAACAAGTACCTACTAGAACAAACTGCACTTAACCGGTTTTAAATTAATTTACTTACACAGCCAACATTGCCGCTACTAATCCTTTTATTGCAAAACCAATAAATCGTGACAATCCACCTTATTCGCGTAAATGAATCTAAATGAAGCCGGACAATAGTTTTAATTAAACAAAACGAATGTACGCACGGCCCCTGTCCGCGTTATCTGCAACGGATAGTCGTAGTTACAAATGCGGGGAGTCACGCAACACTACGGGAGCCGTGTACTCCGGGATAGAATAGCACGGTTTATGGCAAGATCTGGTTAACGCCGGGAGGCCGGGTAGACTTAGTAACACATTTCGGGATAATAAGATGTATCAGACTACATCGCAAAAGGCAGCCGCAACGAAGGCGACGAGGGCGCCGAAGTGAAGAGCATTCTTAGTAACATACGATTATACAACACGTTTTCATAATGTAGTATCATCAACATTATTAGAAAACCTTTCTTTTAGCAGAACTATCATTATTATTTTTATTCAGTCTTTTTAAATTAATTCTTCTTTTTTAGGTTCCGTACATCAAAAGGAAAAAACGGAACCCTTATAGAATCACTTTGTTTTCCATCTGGTCTGTCTGTGAAGAACTCAAGACCCAAAACCATAATATACTGAGGTCTACAGTTCGTTGAAGCTGTAAAAAAATCTAAAAGATACCCACAAGGTTGGCTGACGACCTGGTAAAGGTTGCAGGAAGCCGCTGGATGCAGGTCGCTTCCAACGGCCAATCTGAAAGTCACTAGGGGAGTTCTATGTTCAGCTGTGGACGTCCTATGGCTGAAATGACGAAGAATGCACGCTAGTGAGCCAAACCCATGGCTATTAGTTTCAATCCACTGCCATCTATCCATTTTTTTCAATCCATCCATCTTTCATCAATGCATCTTGATTTTGATGATCTTTGACCTTTTGACATAACGCAGCACCTAACATTTTTATCTGCTATTTCCCTACTATCACATTGATACTAAAAGCCAATTGATCGACGCATGTATTGGTTTATCTAAAAATAGAATAAAATGTTCGTAAATTACCATTGTGTAAGCCTTGTTAACTAAATACCTAATTAATTGTAACAGTGCCTATTCAATTTCAAAGCCTATTCCAGGAAAAACTAGTACAATGTTTTAACTCGCTAAAGAAACAATTCGAATCTAATCATTTGTTAGAGCGTTCACACAAAGCGATTTTAAGTAAATAAATAAGTAAGCTTTGAATAAACTTTATTAAAATAATATCAACATTTTTTTAAATATATAAAAATGCCAGCTAATACCTAACTCAAAGGTTAATGGTATACATTTCTATTAAATACACCGAGGAATCGGGATCCTACTTGTCTAACGAACTTGAATTTGTTTTTCAGGTACTACTTACGACTTAACACAGCGTCTGATTTCAATCTTACCTGTTATTTCAACGTTTTTTCGAACCAAAAGCATCTGAAAATATTAGTTTTAGTTAATTTTCGTTTAGGATAAAAAATCACAATTTGGAAAGGACTTGCCTTTTCTTAATTTGAATTATCTATGAAAACTAAAAACAATGACTTCTGATCTGAAGTTGCTGCGCTTGCAAGTGCATTTCATTAGTGCACATCGTATCATGGAGTTGTAAAGAATCTACGCGCAACAACAATTCTAAAAATTTATAATTCTGCAGCCATTTAGCGTTTGCCAGTTTGTAGGAAGGGAAGTTTTGCCAGGAATTGAGCGATGTCCCTCTCGAATATTGTGAAATAAGGTCTGGTGGAAAATTACGGAATTTAAAATACGCCAGGCCCGGCAAAGCACGCGGCACGACACTGAGAAAAGAGGTTTTGGTTTTTCTTCTGCCTAGCAGACTTGTTGGCAGCTTGCATGTAGGTTTTTTTTACAAATTGCTTTTATTCTGTTTATCAAAAACATTTTGAGTGCCTAGGCATTGCATGCATGTAGGTTCTCTTAGGTAGGTAGCACGTAAAACTGACGGCTTAAGGGGCAGAAAGGTTCTCTAATGGAGACCACGCACCGCCAAGCGCAATGTAGGACGTCCACTCACAAGGTGGAAGACAACCTGGCAAAAGCCGCTGGATGCAGGCCGCTTTCAACCGACTAATCTAGAAGTCATTGGGGGAGGCCTATGTTATGCAGTGACATCCAATGACTGAAATGATGATGATAATAAGGTTTTTTAAAAAGTACTTTTTTGTCTTTCTATACAAATTCAATCGGCTGTTTGGTAATTTTGTATGGGAAGTCGATACATTTTCATGCTAATTTAAAAAGTCATAGAACAAAAGCTGTTTACCATGATAGAATATATGGTTACAAGGTTATCTTTCAGTTACGGGACAGCCTGTCTAATTACTGTACTACGGTAAATAGTCGTTATGTGTGAATTATTCTACTTTATGTTCCAAAGGGCACATACTTACACCTCTGCAAAGTTAGTTTGGGTCAACGAACAATATGGGCTAGTACAAATTAAATCACTGTACTTATTTAGCAACTGGTAGATAAGATAATGGGGTACGAGTTGAATATCTGTTTAACAATCTAGAGGTTAATTTGATCAGGTAAATTATACAAACTGGTTAATCAAGTGGTAAAATCGGAGATTACAACAACTATTGGAGCAAACATACTTCCGAAAGAAAATCATTTTTCTTCTTCTCGACTTCTATCATGCTCCCATTGTAATGTTTTTGTGTCTATTGCAGTTATGTTACTATGTTATTAAAATGACTTGTCCGATGTTTTAATAGTTATTCTGCATTCGGAGCGGTGACAAAACCAACAAACCAAAGATAATAAAAATCGGTGAAGACTTTCTTGACTTATTAATACTAACCCGAGTTTGTTTTGTCAATATTGGACAACATCACATACATTGCTCAAATCCTATGATAAGTAGTTTAAGCACTTGTGATACAGAAATCAGAAACAACGACGTTACCACAGCATCCAGACCCGAGACAATATAGAAAAGTAATTTTTCTACATTGTCCGACCGGGAAACGAATCCGGGACCTCAGAGATGGTGATACTAAGGCCGGTATGCTCGTCGAAGGTTGTAGTTTAAAAAAAGATTTGCATGTTCTAAAAATGTAGTTCGTTATTCGGTGGTTTATTAGACAATCAATCAATATTGCCTTTATATTTTGTGCGAAACTTTGACATTGTCGTCTAAGTTTATGTGCATGGATGGTATGAATTGACAGCTTTACGTGCTTGTCTAGGCAAAAGGCGGCTTTAAATATTGAAATGTTAAGCTGGCAATGCTTAAGTAAGGCTTTTTGATAACAAGTTTTTGACGTGACTCTGCCTCGCGTGGAGTTCAGTTTGTTTCAAATGACTTTATCGCCAACTTTGTTACTGTGGATATAAAAAGTGGGCTTGAATTGGTATTCAATGTTTGTGCAATTGTTTACCAAGTTAAGTAAGTAAACAAAGTAAAATAATAATGGCGTTGGTTTTTGACTAGAACGACAAATAAAGTACAAACAAAAACTGTTTCGGCTAAACAGATTGCTACAAAATCTTCTTATACAACCATATGGCATACATTCACCATAGTGATGTCTATCTTGAATACCAGTAAATAATAATTCTATCTATATTAACGGATCAATATTACGGTAAATAAATCCTATGAAAATAAATACAGAAGTAAACGCTGGAACTACCGCGAAGTATCTCTACGCATAACACATTGTATCCCATTGTCCGTTTTACCGCGGGTCATCGCCAAAGTCGTGGCATGTCCATCTTTCGTTTAATGTTTGTGCAATTGTTTTATATTTTTGTACTCCGATGCTGATGCATTTAAATTGCGGTAAAACATCTTAAATTAACGCTTGGGACAATCGAATTTGAACCGTTCATCCCAGAAATGAGAGTTCGTTTTTGAATGGAGATTACAATTCCTTGAGGTACGCAATTTATGTAAGTATAGTCGGAGTCATTGCGAGGCCGCCGTGGGCGGCTCATGCTGGACATGTAATATGTATTGTACTGTACTGAAGCTAGATTCAAAGAAATCCCCGATGTGGCTAGCTGTGTAGCTCCCTACGTCATAATTCAACTCAATATCTTACTTCAAACACATAAAGTTTGGAAATTTTGAGTTATTGTTTACACGTGTTCAGTTTGTGAAAAGGTTGTAAGATATATAATTTAAAATATACATCAGTCTTTAAATCACAATTAGACCATTTTCTAAAATGTTGATTTTAAGACGTTATGACATTATTTATTATGTCTTTTGTAAAGTTGATAGAGACATAATGAAATTTTAATTTTAGATTATAGCTAAATCTGGAATTATGAAGGTTTTTCAAGTGGCTCTTTGACTTTAAACTAACAGCATTTTGGCGTTTTTACAGTTTTATATACTCAAATGTTGAACAAAGGTAGCATTTTTAGTAACAAAATTTCTTTACTATTATTGTAAAGTTACAGTACAGTTTTATGTACTTAAAATCTTAGCTATGACTTGTCACGAAACTTGTTTCGCAGTTGACTTGGACAAGTAATGATTTTAAATATACAAGATCGAGCTTAGATGCGCTCACAGGATAAGCCTTGTCCAGCTGTGGACTGATATAGGCTGATTATGATGATGATAATGTTATCTTTGTGGATCTTTTAATAATAAAGCTTTTTCTATTGATAATACAGTAACGAGTACCACTGGAAGGTATTCCTGTATTCATTTCCTTGGAGGCTTTTGTCTCTTCATTCATTCTCATATCTGTGAGATTGCTTTATGCTTGTTAATATTAGAGACCTCCTTAAATAGCTATCACGATCGGCAACGTCAGTTAGTTGTTGCCATACGATAAGAACAACATCTTTGAGGCGTTATAAGGAACTAAATAGGGACAAAATTAATTAGATTATTTATTGATAATGACGTTAGACAACAACTTTATATCCTGATAAATATACCTATCATGGTTCACTAAATTACGTTACTTTGATTTGGTTTTAGTAAGGAAAGCTCGCTAAGAGTTCTTCTAACTACAGGTTTTTCCTTCTCCTGGCACCATCCTCTGTTTGTACCGGACCCAGAATCTTCCTCCAGATTTTTCTCTCAACCACCGGGAGTTAAGTCTCTTCTTTGACAGTGAATGTCCAGGTCTTGCAGCCGTACATGAGAATTTTGGTACATTTGCTAAGACACTTGGACACCCAAACACTAGGTAAGGTTGCATTACAACTGGGGGCGTTTTGTCGTTTAATATCTATAAAACCAATAAAACCAATTTATTTCTGTAAATAGGCCTAAATTAAGCTCTTTTACACGTCCCAATATATTTTTTTACCCTACCACTGCTTCGGGACAATATTGTGGGCTAGTGCCGAGAAGAAGCAGCGCAAGAAACTCGGTCACTATTGTCAGCCTCTTTTTAAATAGTGTGTTTACATTACAAGATAAAATGAACCTGTGCGAGCATGGCAGTATTTAATTCCATACATTTTTATCATTTAAATAGTCATTTACAGTGTAATAACCTTTTTTCATTAAAATCATCTTGACATGCGATTTAAATTCATACATAGGCAGTTCAGCAATGGACTGTGGTAATTTGTTAAAAAAGCGAATACATTTTCCCATAAACGAATTACCCACTTTATGCAGTCTGAAATTTGGAACGGCAAGTTTGTCTTTATTCCGGGTATTAATATTATGCATGTCACTCTTTTTAGGAAATAGATGCAGGTTTTTGCGAATATACATGATATTTTCATAAATGAATTGAGAAGCCACTGTTAGTATATTAATTTCCTTGAACAGTTCCTTCAACGAGTCTCGGGGTCTGAGGTCGTAAATTGCCCGTACAGCTCTCTTTTGTAGCACAAAAATAGATTCAATATCTGCTGCTGAGCCCCATAATAATATTCCTGTTTCTTGGTATTGATGTCCGATATAGTTCAACCCAGATACTTAAACCTGTCCATATGCCATTGGCTTTATGCTTTTTCCGGGGTTGGTTCTCGTACATCATTGTATCGCCGAATGTGTATGCACTCAGTCTTTTTCTGATTTATCTTGAAGCCGACCGTGTTTGTTGCTTTCTCCAATATCTTTCTTACCCGAACCACCTTTTCTTTTCTTACCCCCAGCAAATCAAGGTCATCCATCCGCATAGCCAATCATCATAATGCTGTCCATTTGATTCAACTGCACTCCACCATCGAGTGTTACTACTTGTCTAATGCTCGAGTGCTAGGTTGAAAAGCAGTTTTTTTAAAGTTTTTTGGTGAGTTCCGCTCCAACACTGCTTCTTTTGGTGGCTACTTTATGATGATAACTAACTTGGAGGTTAGAGTTATTGACTAAAATTACTAAATCTTTTTTGAGTGTGATATTTTATTGTTTTTTATTTATAAAATAATACTCGTACATGACTTTGATTTCGAGATAAAAACACTTAGGTTTGCTTAAAAATAAATAATAAGTACTAGACTAGACTGAAGTACTGTATACTGTTTAGTGTAAGTATACCATGTACTAACCAATATATAAATTATTAGAAATCGAAAAACTCACTTCAACAGTGTACCATCATCAATCTATTGGAGCGCTAGAAAATTCTCACAAAAACTTGGGTGCGTTTTTACGAATACAATGCAATGGTCCAAAAGACACTTGGAGTCAGTGGCTTCCATTTTGGTGTTACAATTTCAATAATACAGTTCACACAAAGACTAAATATACGCCCTTTGAATTAGTATTTGGTAGACCTAGTAAATTAATCTGTAGAGTAAGTCAATATATTGAACCTTTGTATAATCCTGAAAATTATGCATTAGAATTAAAATATAGGCTACAAGTTGCTCAACAAGATGCTCGTAACAATTTAATTTTGAGTAAGGAAAAACGTAAATGTAATTATGATAAGAATATGAACCATGTAACGTACAATAATGGACAACTTATTTTAGTAAAAAATGAATGTGCTAAAAAATTAGACAGAGTGTATTAAGGACCTTTTGAAGTGTTAGAAGACATGGGAGTAAATGTTAAAATAGTTAAAAATAATAAGCTACAAATAATACATAAAAATAGGACGAAACCTTTAATATCGTAAAAAAAAAGTATTTTTTTTTCTTTTCACCCCCGGAGGTGAAGTACTGTATGTTTAGTGTAAGTATACCATGTACTAACCAATATATAAAACTATATTCTTTATTGTAAAGCAGTATTAAACCAATATTCGTTCGATTCACTTGTTTGAATTACAACCAACTTCCCTTCAAGACAATGGACTAATAATTGGCGTGGTCTCAAAGTAAGGAAAAAATCCTTGTGTTACATGTTACCAGATATGAACTTTGCCCGGGGCTTCTTTTAGCTCACCCAGACTGAGAAGTCACTATTTACTCTTTGTACCTGAACGAAGAAACAAAATCGTACAAGGTAAATTACTGCGCCACTACACCAATCGGGTACCTAATCGAATTTAGTCTCAGTTACATTTATGAATAGGTCTCAAAATTAGCGATATAGATAAACACTCTATCCGTTAATCCTTCCACGGCTCAAATAATTCTCTCCTCATGTCAAACGTCGGAACGCAAAACCCGCAAACAGACACGGTCTAAGTTCATCGAATCAGCATAAACGTCGGGTTTAACTGACCCACTCAGTCCAAATATGGCGAAGACTGTTGTCATTTCAATGGCATTGGTTTGTTGTTATCAGGACTGGCGGCGCCGGCATGGACGGGTTGACGATAGATGTACCGCTCTGTAGAGGGTTAGGAAATTGCCATAAAATGGTAATGGTTAACACTTTAAATTATGATATACTTACCTAGTATTTTTTTGCGTTAAAATGTGACAATAGCTGTAATGAAAATTTACAATATGGTTAATTATGAAAGGGTTGCGGCTGGGGCAGTGAAATGACAAATGAAATGGCGCGCGTCTTTGATACTACCATAACTTCAGTACATGCACTATTCTTCAGCTCAGAAGCATTTGGGCGTATGTAGCATAATGACTTTATACAACTTACGCCGTTATGCTTCTGAGGTAAACATTTGGTCTGATTAATTTTAAATTAATAATAAATACATTTATCCAACAAACACAACAATTATCTAGCTCCAAACTAAGCAATACTTGTGCTATTACGACTAGACAACGAATAAACATACTTAAATATTTTTATAAGCATCCATGACATGCTCGTACTCATCACACAAACATTTGACTCTTGAGGTATTTGAACCCAACACTTCTTGTACCTTTTGTAGTCAGGTTCACACACCACTAGACCAGATGATCGTGATTAGGTCAAGCTAGGCCAAATTTGACTATTTATGACTTTAATGGTAAAGGAAGTGTTGATCAAAAATGATACAACTCGCGGCATCTTTATACTGGTAATACTCGCGTGGGTCGCGTGGGTTGTAGGTTCGATTTCACAGTTTGACAAGTCATAAAATAGCTAGATGCTACATCTTTGTTGTGACAAGATACAATTTCGCTATAAGGACATTGATATTCAGAAAATCCTAATAATAGAATGTAAGGCTTAGTAAAATATTTCATCATCATCGTTTCAGCCAAAGGACATCTGCTAAACATAGGCCTCCCCAATGACTTCTGGATTGGCTGATTGGAAGCGGCCATACAGCGGTTTCGTTTAACCTTTACCAAGTCGTCTGTCCACCTTGTGGGTGGACGTGTTGCTGCGCTTGCTGGTACGTGGCCTTTATTCCAGAACCTTTCTACCCCATCGGCCGTCAGTTCTCCGTGCTATATGGAAGGAAAACGTGGTCTCTCGCTATGGGCCTCCTAAGAAAGTTCAAGGTTGCACAGCGTGCTATGGAAAGGGCTGTGCTCGGTATTTCTTAACGAGATCGAATAGAAAATACAGAGATTCGTAAACGAACCAAAGTCACTGACATAAGCCCAACGGATTAGAAAACTGAAGTGGCAGTGAGTGGGGCACATAGCACGTAAAATATTTATCGTTCATAATTATATGCGATTGTAAATTACTCGTCTCTTAGACTTGAGCTAATAATTACAGATTTTACCTTAATTTTATTTTAATATGATTATCATTATCAGCCCACATTCCTCTCAATAGGCATGATTGAGAAGGTTTATTTGTTTGGCTGCCCGATCTAAATTGAGCTCCATAACTTTTTTTTTCAAAAATGGTAATTTCCAAAATGTGTGTGTGAAAATCAAACCACAGTAGTACTTGTCGTCAGCGTTAAACATTGCTTACTTTCCCACACAAAAAACAAAGTTGAGATAGAGAAGAGTCAGTTAATAGATTCTGTGTCTACGTCACTTTGCCTGCAGTTTCCGACACATGTCTTGTAACACAACACGTCACAAAGAAATTGAAGTCTTACTCTGGCGCATTAGGGTATGTTTTTGCTGAAAGGTATTGCGTATTTGCTCGAAGTGCAGACGCGAGTGTCTTCGCTGCATTTATGGGACCTAGGGTCACCAACTTTGCAACATTTATTGGGACTTTAGAACTTATGTGTTATTCACACACGACCTTTTGATAGCATCGCTAGAGATGATTAGTTATAGCTTTGTATTTTATCATGTGAACGATACAAATAACGATGCACGAAGTACAAATGCTCGTGCGTATCACACAAACATTTGCCGCTTGCGGGATTCGAACCCACAACCGCTCGGCTTTGTAGTCCGGAGCGCGAACCACAGTTGTTAAATACCATGGAGCACATACCCTACAGAGTAGAAATGTCATATGATTTGTTCGACAAAAGTTTCCGCCAATTTTTAATCTGTATCTGTACTGTTTTTGTATGGGCGAGCAGTGACAGGAGATGTCATTTTATACTAAATGTAAGTAAAAAATCACTTACTAGTTTCGGAGAAAGATGGTTCGTATTGCTGCTCTATAGAGTATGTGCTCGATGTTAAATACTAACACTGATATACGAGGCTATTGTCTAAATTGTGTTTAATATCTGCGCTTAGTTATCGCTTGACTCCAAAAAATATTGAAACAAAAAGCGATGTTAAAATAATACTGGTTGTAAGCACAGTTGTTGATTACAGAAATGTTTTTACTCATATATGCTCCGAAATAAAAGATTACAATTCAATTTATATAAATTTTATTGTTACTTAATATTATATTTTTAAAACAGTATAAATATTATGTGATTAATTCTGTACCTAAATATCAAAACACAATTTATAAAGGGTTACATTGCCTGTGCCTTCGCCTCTGATGAATGACCGCGCGGCTTTCGTAATCTCTCTATTAACTTTATTTTGGATATTTTAAAGTAATACTTTTTCGTAACATTAGATTGTTAAAAATAATAACGATTACCACGCTTCTTTATATTGTTTTTAGATCTTATTTAAATTTAACAATGTAACCCTGTATACTATACAAAATTATTAGTCGTGAAGCCTAGTCCTTAAAGCGGGTTGTTGATTACATCTGGCAGTAAGGTTTAGTACCTTACACTGGCCTTACTGGTGGCCTATAACCATTGTTGAGGTGAGTAAGACCCATAATGATAAAGGCATACTTAACTTTTTTTACACATATCTCGTAATACTAAAATAGTTGGTCGCCCCACAAACAGCTTCGTTGCAATCGGCTGTATGTACACACTTGTATGTGTACTAACTACGGGGACAATGCCGCGACATAGGCTCATAGCCGCAGTGTGTATTCGCCCTAATACCCGTGCAAGATGCGAATTAAGATGAACACAGATCGGCTCGACCCCGAATCGCAATTGGTAGCAATCGGTAGCTTATCTAATGTCATGGTATTGCCAAACAAAGGTAAAACCTAATGGTGAGGTATGGTGGTAAAATAATAAGTTATAGGTATGTATCTATAGGAACACGATTCTGTGCTTTACCTATATTTATACTATTTAATAAAGTGTGTTTAGTCATACTAAGTATACAGACGACCCTGGAAGTATTTATCAAATCACAATGAATTGGTCGTCATTTCGTTTAAAAATTAATAAATATTGGACAACATCAGATACATTGCTCTGATTATATGGTAAGTAGCCAAATCACTTGTGTTACAGAAAGCAGAAACAACAACGGTACGACAACATCCAGGCCTTAGGCTATATAGGTAAGTTGATTTATACATTGACAGACCGGAAATTTCGTATTTCGAACCCGGGACCTTAGAGATAGCGACACCAAGTTCTGAATGTGATGTTGGCCAATATTTATTTATAATCTATTATTATATAACAAGCCATATAATTTAATTCCCTTCACGCGAGTTAAACACAACATGTAAGTACTTAACAAAGTACTAGCGATAGATAGGATATATTATTATCATCATTAAAGCTACTGAGGGTAGGTGTAAGACTAGTGCCGCGTAACGTTCAAAGCACACGATAAAGAGTATCTGTGATTTAGCTAAACTTATTGTAATAGGCTAGTTTCCTGGGTCAAAAAAAGATTACGATACGAAGATACGTGTCCAATATTTTAACCAATGTTAATCCAACTGACCGACTAATTAGATTTATTTAGGAAATTAGCCCATTAAATATATTGTCAATCGAATGTTTGGAAAGGTAAAATCTAAACGTAAATAAATACTTGGATTTTTTAAATAAAAGGTTACTAAAAAAAAATTGAATATGAAAAGGGGATTGTTTATGTATTAAATTCGTAAGAGATAACTATGTGTTATTATTTATGTGTTTCTTTAATCATCCCAATTAGGGAAACAATAAATAATAACATATCCGCTTAACTTTTGAGATGGCGCCGGCTGCTGCAAGCACCGATCAAAAAGTCGCCTATTAGCTAACAGCGCCTTATAGGTGACAGTGAACACTTGATGGTGCTAGCAGGCAACCGTTGCCATCACAAGAATTAACCACGACTAAGCCTATTTCTTATGTACAAATCCGAACAGTTGACATCGACGATTACGTCTCTTTGTTATTCCATTTGTAGAAATAGAGCGACATGCTTGTGAGAAACACTCTCAGTACGTCACTACAGTATGTGAAGTTGTTATTTGACATTATTTCCTCTCAGAACGAAGTAGAATTTTGACAAGTAAGTGAGTAATCACTGTTAGCAGTGCATCACTACAGTAGTATGTGAAGTTGTGATTTGACCTTCACCCCTCTCTACACTGATCACGCCGCGGCGATTTTCGTGCGGTCCAGGAACGATTTCCTCATTGCGAGTTTAGTTCCCAGCGCGAGGATAGGGACTTGCTTTGTTGCGTTCGCTTCACGCAATCCCATCGCTTGTTATGTGCTGTTATACAACGAGCCGTCTTAGGAATCGCAATTTAGTATTGTTAATGTGAATTACTGGTATTAGGACTGGTCGAAATGAGAAAGGTTTCATTAGAATATTTTCAAAGATATTATTTGCCAATATATAGGGTTCCATACCTCAAAAGTCAAAAATCAACTCTTATGGGAACATTTGGTTGTCCATCTGTCTAGATGTCTGTCTGTCAAGACCCCTTTTATCAGAAACGCGTGGAGGTATCAAATTGAAATTAAAATCCCATGCTTAGAGCAATTAATGCCATTTATGCCATATTTTAATTCTTTTATAATTTTTTAAACCTTTACTTACTGTTGATCTAGAATCATGAAATTAGGCAAGTAGCAATTAATGTCTTATAGCACAAGCTAACAGAAAAACCCGAAAACCCTTTTTTTATTAATGCACAGAAAAGCATACTTTAAATTTCCGTGATGGGCAAAATATTTTACATACAAGTTTATACAAAAACCACGGTGCGTGAGTCCTACACCGGTTCTTTAGATTTGAAAAGTAATTTGATTCTTACTACATAGGATTATTCTTTATTATCATATCTTAGCTATGATTACATTTAACTTTTCTTTTTGAGACTTTACTTTTCAAGACTTAGATTTTTAACGATTAGATATTTTGGTTCTGCGTACTTTTTTCCTTTACAATGTAGGCTATAGTTTGTTTGTTAGTTTTTCAGCAATAGTTTGCAAGTTGTTTTATTCATTCGTATGATTGATGATGATAAAACACGGTCGCGTATCGTGTAAGTTGATAATTACCAACATATTAGGGATTTCTCCATAAATTAAGACGTTTTGGCATATTAACATAAGTTCGTGAAAACAATGGACGTAAATCACGAAGCGTGTCATCGTTATATAACCGTGGCCATATCCAGTTTCTTCTTTTAGCCTCATTAACTACTCCATATAATATGGTGTCCAAACTCTTTCGATCGGCTAGCCTGTTCACTTCATCACAAAAGATGCTAAGAGGATTGTAGAATCTGAAAAACAAAAAAACATTTTAATTAATCTGTGCTAAAATACAGACTACCTTAATAGTACAGGTACCTAAAATAATTAAAAATATTATATCGGTCTGTATGATTGAAGCTGTGCGTCATGTCGTATCACGATGTGAAGAGCGAGGTGGAATGCAAAGAGAGATGGAGAAGACTCCACCGATAAAAGCAAATGATGATAATGTATGAATAGTATCAGTTAAATGTTTGCATTTTTTAATAAACAAAAGTATTTACATATAACAAAGTAGAAGCAATGTACCGACCTATTAGGTTCTGTGGAGGACTGAACGACTGCTGGAAAATTGTAATCAATCACATCATTGTCCGCATAGGCTCTAGTGAGAATGCGTCTTGGTATCTGGTCACACTGAAACATTACGATGTAGGTTAGTAATTAGTAATATCACTTTCTAACCTACGAGTATATGTTTTTCACAATTTTTATGAAGTATACACACATTTCCAACATTTCTGTATAATAATATTTTGTTGGACAGCAAATAAATCTCAGTATAACTCCTTAGCTCAGCAATCATCATCATCATTATAACAGCCATCGGTCGTCCACTGCTGAACATAGGCCTCTCCCAATGACTTTTATCATTGGGGAGGATTGCCAATACTCGCCACGCTTGGCAGGCGGGTTGGTGAGCGCAGTTTTTTATAGGATTTGGCAGGCAGATGCTAAGCAATACGCTCGAAATACGCAAAAAGCTCATCAATACGGGCTACAATCTATATTTTATTGTTACTTTCCTAACCAAATTATTAAGTCTTATAATAAAAGGGCTTAAACACACACAAATCACTGTAAAATATTTACTACCGAAGACGTCAAAAAGTAAAAGCGTTGATAAACAATAATATTTATATGATCTTTGCAGGACATCTATTTTTGTAATTTTAATGTTGATTTCGTAATAAAGGTAGCTGTCAATTTTGAAAAACTTGTCCCCAGAGTATTCGTAATGCAGAATCAAACAAGTAAAGAAGTACAGAAGTGTATTGTCAAATTGCAGTCGTAACTTACTTCAAATATTATAATCTTTGGCTTGGACTGGAGGTTGGCGGTTAACATGTAGTTAAGTATGTCTTTATCGAAGAATTCACATCCAGGTGCAATAAACAATCCAGAGGGCTTAGTTTTTCCTATAACGACCACTCCCACTGCTCCATATTCAGTAAAATCACGTTGGAAGACTGAAAACACACATTTACAGTTTCTATAGCGATAGATATGGATGACGAACGTCAGTACTGACCGTCATTATAAAATGAAAAGGATTATTATGAGAAATTATTTAGTAGTAATTCATCATTACAGCCATAGGACGTCCACTGCTGAACATAGGCCTCTCCTAATGACTTTAATTTGCCAATTCTCGCCACGCTTGGCGGGCGGGTTTGCGAGCGCAGTTTTTATAAGATTTAGCACGCAGATTTTGCTGCCCGTTTCGTGCTTCAGGAATTAGTCGCCTCTTAGGACACGCCTCCTGTTGGCGGTGGGAAAGTGTATTCTTTAAGGCCGTCCTCGAACGGCACGGCGGTAGTAGTAATTACAAAAAATTAAAATGTGCGCAGGCAATTTTACTCACAGGCCCTACTTATTGCTTTAACTTCGTCTCCAGTAGCATTATGGTGAACCTCTACTTCAAACCGAAACTTCTCGAATGTGCTCCTCACTTTGTCGGCTGTCTTTCTACTCCCATAGTACGAATAATCATAATGGAATATCAGCATAGTGTTTTTACGGAATCTGAAATTATTCGAAGAAAATAACTAAAAAACATCATTTATTAACTAATTCGCGCTCCGGACTACAAAGCCAGCGGTTGCGGGTTCGAATTCCGCAAGGGGCAAATGTTTGTGTGATGAGCACAAGCATTTTTACCTAAGTCATGGATGTTTATAAATGTATATAAGTATGTTTATTCGTTATCTAATCGCTATAGTATAAGCTTTGCTTAGTTTGGGGTAGCTACATGGTGTGATTGTGGAAATTTTTATTTAAATAATGACTGATTAAAGTCCATCCATCACCTTCATTGGTCGCCTTCAGATTATACTGTAGAGGGTCTGAAATCAAGGAAAGCGGACCCTGGGCTCCAAAGCAATGGTTTTGGAGGCAACCGGGATTGACCGTATAGATGAAGAAGAAGAGTGTAGAGGGCCTGAGTTTTGAGAAGAGACGTGTGTTTTTGGCTTCTAAATAGGCTTCTGTGTTTTAAAAGACAGATATTATATTCAAGCAGAACTAAAATCTATTTGAATAAAAACCAATTTATTTCTAAAAATAGGCCTTAATTAAGCTCTTTTACACGTCCCAATTTTTTTTTACCCCGCTACTGTTACGAGACAATATTATTGTGGGCTAGCGCCAAGAAGAAGAAACTCGGTCACTATTGTCAACCTCCTTTGATCAAGAATACATCCAAGTTAGTCTCTTAATAAATAGTATGTTTAACGAGTATGTTTACATCACAAAAAAAACTGCCTGTGCGAGCATGGCAGTATTTAATTCCATACATTTTTATCATTTAAATAGTTATTTACAGTGTAATAACTAATAACCTTTTTTCATTAAAACCATCTTGAAATGCGATATAAATTTAGGAAAAGCGAATATTATTTTCCCATGAACGATTTACCCACTTTATGCAATCTGAAATTTAGAACGGCATGTTTATATTTATTCCGGTAATAAATATATAATTGTCACTTTTTAATAAGTAATACTTACTTATCCAGCTCATATGTATACTGATGCGTTGTATTGACCCTCAGATTTAGATCCGTTTCGTTGTTTTCTTCCTGGCGAAGACTTATAAAGGCTGTCGGATTCCCGTTCTGGACCAAACTAGGTCTTGGTACACCACTTCCATTCTGTTCATCCTTGAATGGCGCAGCACATTCAGTGGTTGGAAGTTTCTCACTTTTGCAATTCGGAGGCATGTTATAATAATGTTTTGTTTGAACGCACTGTGATAACACGGGCTTTAGACACTACGAAATAAGTCATTAAGTTCACTAATTCTAACTCTTTTTAGGTACTACTCGTATGAAAATTGCCAGGTAATAATGTTTGCTGAATTATTGAACTATTTATTCGTGTATTGGCCTGTTATTCAGTTATCATGGCTTATCAATAATGTGATAACGATAAGACAGTCGATTAGTACAGCTCGATTTTTATAAATTGCAAATTGAACAAACTTTTTATCACTTAGATACGTTGTGAATAGATTGCCATCTTTGTAGCGATTCGTAGACTGGTCTCAAATATAAACTTTTTATGGTCAACAACGACTAAGTACAGACTCTTATAATACTTCTCGGTCTTCTGTATGTTTAGCCGCATTGTACTGGTAATATTTATCAGAATCCTCTCTATCAGAACGTAATCTACATTAACATTGAAAAGTTTACCAGATTACGAGTATTGCTTAAATTGGGGATACAGGATCTTGTTTTAATTTTGTGTGTTAAACGACAGTATAACTTATATTGTGTCTCTGAATATCTTTACGGCTAATGCAAATATATATTATTAAAATGTCATTACAGATGACGGCCTATTAGATATTGGTTTAATATAGTATATATTAGTGGTTAGCTCTCTTGACTATGAAATCCGAGGTTGCGCGTTTGAATCTATCGCAGAGATTATCCATTTGATATTAGCTATAAGTCAAGTCAACATTTTTATTATAAGCCGAATTCTCATTAATGAACTTACAGTCTGTGTAAGTTTATCTTAGGTAGAGCGAAAATACAATGTACAAGTAAAATAAATTGTATACAGGGTTACATTTCAAAGGGGTGCCAAATCTTTAGGAGTGACTCAGAATCAGTAACTTAATCGAACTATGCAAAATACCAGTTTTTTTTCACATTTAATTATTCCTTTTCGCTGTTAAAAATCGTACGCGTAGATAATTTAACTTATTCATGAAAAAAATGCACCGTATGTGCACTGCGTAAGGTCCTTGTTAGCTCGCCGTACCTACACCTCTGATGAATGACCGCGTGGCTTTCGTAGTCTCTCTATTGACTTTATTTTCTGATATTTTTAAGTAACTTTTTTTCGTAACAGACGATTATAAAAAAAATAGTAACGATTAAGACGCTTCTTTATATTGTTCCTTAGATCTTAATTTTTAATTTTGGCACCCCTTTGCAATGTAACCCCGTACATTAGCTAATCTCTTTACATAAAAACACTGCTTCGTTTTGGCGTTGAAGTTAGTTACTAATTGGTATTATTATTAGAACTTCTACATAGATAAAGTTTTTTGAGCATTCTGTCCTTAATTTGCCAACTGAAATGGCGTCGAAGGTGGTCGCCACTGCCATGAAATCCCAATGACCGTTCCAAATTCCTGTTTACTTTACCTAAGCCTTTCAATAATACGCTTAGCAATATCTCTTGTTCGGCATGCCCAAGCAGTTCGTCGCAAAATAAGCTAAGAGGATTGCATATTCTGAAACAGAAACATTAAAGTGTACCCGTTAATAGTCATCTTTAAAATAAAATAAAAGAGTCAGGTTCTTGTAAACTGTAGCAAATAGCAGATAAAATGACAAATACTTTTAATGATAACTAATGTTTTTTTTTATGAAGTATGTATTCACGTGACTGTAGATCTATGGGATTTGTATTTTAAGAATTTTCAGGATTTCACCACAAATAAAAGGGTTTCTACAACAAGTACATTTATATTTGTAATCACGATAGATGGCGCCAAGATATGACTTTTAAACAAAGTATTTTGTACCTACATTGTTTGTAAGTTAAAAAGTAAAAAACCGGCCAAGTGCATGTCGGGTCACGCGCAATAGGGTTCCGTAGTTATCCGTCACAATATGCGGTATTTTCTATCTGTTTTACATAATTAACAACTTCATCTAAGTAATTTTCTTCTCTGAGTACATTTTTACGCTAACTCCTTCAAGAATACACTAGATAACGCCTTGCTTATTAAAACAGTACTCAAATATGGCACCGTCTTTCTATATTATTGTGTAGATTTTTCTTTCCAACGTAGGCCTTAACCGCAAACGTTTTGCAGCAGTTTGGTTTGTATCGATATTCACACGCGTTTGTAAAAATCCGGTCGCGTTCGTATAAATAATACAAAATAAGACCCCAACTTAAGTTTTTGAGTAGCTCACCGGTTATCTACTGCATTCTTGATCGAAGGCTTACTGTGTAACTTGTAAAGCCTACCTAGCTAAAATATTGCTGCTCCATACATTATTATCGAGGTAGAGTATTAGTTTGTATGAGGCAATAAATATAAAATCGCGATTTCGATGAGTTATTTCGAGGTGATATTTTATTTATTTATTTATACTTTATTGCACATTTAAAAATAATTGTACAAATAGCGGACTTAATGCCAAGAAGCATTCTCTACCAGTCAACCAACAGACAGACAGAACAGTCAGATATCAGAGGCACAATTCCCGTAATTTGACAGCAGTCACAATCCGGTGTCGATCCGCTCCTAGTAACATTACGATCACAAACCATATTCCCGTAAACCCAAAAAATGCAATTATAGTTCGTAATGCGACTGAAAATGGAAGAAATCAAAATCTGATTTTTTTTGCTCTATTTTTAGTCATATTGTGATGTTTTTGATAATATTACGTAAAATTAAAAATTTACGAAAATACCGTTTGTGATCGTAATGTTACTGGGAGCGGATCGACAGCGGATTGCGACTATTGTCAAATTACGGGAATTGGGCCTCAGTTATTTTTTGAACAGCCCTCCTTAATGATTAACTAATTTTTGTGTAAGTAATCATAATTTTAGCCACATTATCTTACTTTGCTATCTTAAACTACGCTTTCGTTTTCTTTCTTGTTCTATCCTAGAATAGTTAGTTGCTTATAGAAGAGTATGAATTTCTTACCTATTGGCTTCAGTGGAGGTTTGAACATGTGCCTGCATAATATGAGCAATGTGGCTAAAGTATATAGATCTAGGCATAAATTCGCACTGAAAATGTAATATTATAGGTATTGGTTAATAAAAATATGTGTAAGTTCCCATTTTATTACTTAACTTCCTTATTATAAAGGTGATTCCTGTACATAACAACAATTTTTACTACCGAATCAACGTCGAAATCGCATCACCGGAAAAATCTATGTAAATGTTGGTGCACAGCAGTAGAATCACCCCTTAAAAGAAGTTGACTAATAAAATAAGACCTTATACAGGGTTACATTGCAAAGGTGTGTATTTAGTAGTGGCTCAGAATCAGTAACTTAATCGAACTATGCAAACAACAAAAAAATTTTTTTTCACATTTAGTTATTCCTATCCGCTGTTAAAAATCATACGCGTGGATAATTTAACTCATTCATGAAAGAATTGCACAGTGTGTGCACTATGTAAGGTCCTTGTTGGCTAGCCGTGCCTACACCTTTTATAAATGACCGCGCGGCTTTCGTAGTCTCTCTATTGATTTTCTTTTCGAATATTTTAAAGTATTTTTTTTCGTTACATACGATTATTAAAAATATTAATGATTAAGTCACTTCTTTAAATTGGTACCTAGATCTTATTTTTTTAATGTTCACCCCTTTGCAATGTAATCCTGTATAGTTAGTGCTAAAAGATTATAAAAATTCAATCTGTAGTAGAAAATAAATTCAAAATCGATCCTAACAAATAATAGAACACAGATTTACTTACTGCAGATATTAAAATTTTGGGTTTAGTCCGAAGACTGGCCGTTACCATGTAATCTAATATGTCTTTTTCGAAAAAGTTTGACCCAGGTGTAGTAAACATTCCATCCCGGTTAACTTTGGCTATGATAACAATTCCTACTGCGCCATATTCACGAAAATCACGCAAGAAGACTGAAATATTTTAAAGTTATTTAATTGGTTGCCTCTTAAGGACATAAATAAGTAAGAAAGACACTGTTTTACAGTCAAAATTCCAATGACTTGCACAAAGCACCATGCTTCAACATTTATTATTCGAACGGCCAAGCAACTGTCTATCTAAAACCATGAGGACACTTTAAAGCCCATACTGTTGATTAACATAATTTTAATTGCCATACATCATAATATGGCATAAAAAACAAAAAGCAAAATATTTATTTGGCATGGCATTTATTTTATTATAAATAAACATAATAATGCAGAGTTGTTGTAAGGCATAATATTAAAAAAGCATAATCATTAAAAAATATTTTTGATTGTCATTTTTTGTCATAAGTCTGTGATGATCTTATGATGTTTGTCTTAAAATTAATTGTTAATATTCATGTTTTGTTTGAAATAATCTTACTACGCATAATTCACTACAGACACAGTTTTAGAGAGCTAACTCTAAATGTATAATATATACATTTATTTATATTAAGAGGCATACTACCATGAATAGCATAATTTAACCAGTATTTTTTACATTTATTTTAAACTTTATAAAATTGATTATTGTAATCACTAGGATTAGGTGATAATTATAAGTTTCGAACCGAAACCAATATTAATATAAAACCAATCATGGTAACCCTGACTTGCCCTGGTTCTTTACCGTGGTACTTGTCTGCCCAATACCAGAGTGTACCACCGCCGCTTCGGCTTTTTGGTCTCCTTCGGTGACTAGCCCTAGCTCGCACGAGTGCCTTAGTCTTGTAACGTAAGAGCAAAAAGGCTGCACTTCCCGCAACGCCGGAGAAGAGGAAATCTTAAGTGATTTCATTTACTTTGCATGTTTGCCTGCATACATTCTGCTTGCCTAGATGTTTACTGATTGCCTGCATGATGTATGCTACTTGCTTGTACGATACATGTTACTAGCCTGCATATGTGCTGATTGCAAACATGCATGCTTGAAATTATGGTAAAAGTGTATTATTTCTTATTAATTTATTTTGTCACTTATGCTTATCAAATCTATGTCTTTTGAATATTATGGAGAACAAAAATTATGCCTTTTGTTACATGCTTATTGAAATTATGTCGTTTCATGTTTATGCCTTACAGATTTCGGCCATATTATGTTATGGGTTATAAAGTTATGCTGGTCAGAATTATGGCAAGTGATGATTATGGCCATTAAAGTTATGCATTCTTAGTTTATGACGAAAAATGTTATGTGATTCAAAAGATAACTGAGTTACTGTTTTCTGATAAACACAATCTGAGAGTTTTCAAATCAAAAGTAAAACGCTCCTTTCTTGATAAAAGTTTATCATTGTAGATGCACACATTTCTAAATATAAGATGTACCAAACCTCCTGTTGTCCACAAGAAAGAAGTCGCGGGTACAGCTAGTTTAATAATAAACTTTATATGTTGAAGTTATAGTCAGAAATCAGTTGTGAAAACATTGATATTGTCTCATAGATTGATTAGCTGTAATCTGTACATGCTCTTGAAAGAGAAAACCTATCTGTAGCAGAACGATGAAAAAAATGACGATTATTGAATCTTATAAAACTTTAACCCATATATGTATAATACAAATACTATGTTCAAATTACTCACAGGCTTTATTTATCGCTTTAACTTCATCTCTAGTAGCATTATGGTAAACCTCTACTTCAAATCGGAACTGCTCGAATGTGCTCCTCACTTTGTTGGCTGTCTCTCTACTCCCATTGTAAACATTATCGTAATGGAATATTAACATAGCGTTTTTTTGGTACCTGAAAATGTATATTTAATAACTAATTATCTTTAGCTACTTACCATACATTGGTCAAAAATACTTATTTAAAACGAAAATTTTACACAATTATTTACAATTTTCCTGTTGCACTCGCCTAGTTTTAAAAAATAGGTCTAGTGCTTAGAAAAAACTTATCTCAGATCTGGGCCAATTTTTGTAAATACTAAGAAGATACTTTAGGTAAGATTCTTGTTTTTTCTTTAAATTTGTCAAAATATTAAGATCCTAGAGGGCGCTGCTCTAACGGCAACAATTAGCTCCGTGTATTTTGTTACAAAAAAATATAAAAAATAGTGTAATTCGTATAAAAGTGCGTGATTATTAAAGTAAATATGACAAATATTAAGAGACAGTGTTATCAAAACAAATTACCGGCAAATAATAAAGTGGCACAAGTGACTAGATATTAATTTCAAAATCAAAAGGAGTGACTAATAGCTAATAGTAACCATATCATTAAAAAACAGTGAGTATAAACTAATAATAAAATTAAGACTCAGTTTGTGACGGCTTGAGCAGTGAAATTAATGTAAAAATTTATTCTACAACCGTTACTACTTCAAATAGACGTAAACAATGATCAGCTGATGATCTATATGGACATACGACTGTTCTACTCACTACTAGATGTCACTGTATGTCAAGAACTAATTACCTAAATAAATCTTACCTGTCCAGTTCGTATGTAAAACGATGAATTGTTTTTACCCTCAGATTAGTATTTGCTGCCCGATTTTCTTCCCGACGAAGACTAACAAAGGCTGAAGGATTCCCGTTCTGGATCAAATTAGGTTTTGCAACACCACTTCCATTCTCTTCATCCTTGAATGGCGCAGCACATTCAGTGATTGGGAGTTTTTCACCTTTGCAGTTTGGAGCCATGTTGTCACTAATGTTTAATTAACACAACGACACAAATACTAAACTGAAATACGCTAATAATATTAATTTGCAGGCTTTTTACAGAAAACACGTTTGCTGTATATTATGTTGAGCCGCCTGTGTGTGTATTGAGTCAGTAAGTTATCACTAATCAAAACAGTTATCAATAATCGATAACAGTGATGTGGACGATTGGCGTATAGTTCTCTATAATTTGTAAAAAAGCAGATTTGTTTTGTCCTGTAAATTTTTTACATTTTACAAGTTAATTGCTATTTTTGAGTATACAATCTTTCACTTACAAAATAAATAAATAAAATTATCTTTAGATTTTTCAACGTATAATTAAACTACATTCACACATCTTGCAGCTATAGATACTTTTAATAAGATAACATAAAATGAAAATTTATTTTAGGGAAATATGTGGTATTTTTATCACATTTCTTGAATATGTTACCTGTTTGTAAGCTTAAACAGCAGGTAAAGTTTTTAGTAAGTTAAAACTACTTTCTATTGTAATTTTAATTTACAAACGTTTCTTCAACCCTTTGCTTAAGCTGAGTTTTTACTTGCCAATATTATATAGATTTAAGTCCAAGATATATTATATTCCTAGAGGTTTGTGTTGTAAAAAATGTATCTCAGTTGTCAAAAAAACACGGTAAGCGATAAAAATATATATATATTTACATATTTCAAGATGTCATATGTATTTCATAAAGAAAAACCAGCTTTATACAATATGCCTCGGATTTTAATACATAATTATTAATATATCCCATAATGACAAACCATAATTACTAACTAAGATAGTACAAATTAGAACCCGCGCATTGAACAAAACGTACCACGTTATGTGAGTTGTCGCTGATTGGCCAGTGATTAAGTGATAAATGTTAAGGGTGGTGGTAGTCAAAGATGGCTTTCGCATGATCCACATAGATGGCGCCATAGATCCCCAAACAAACAGTTTTCTTAACAGTTTTATAAACAACGCAATGCAAACTTAAACTTATGTAATGTAAAGACTGTGCTACTAAATTAAATGTAATTGAAATAAAAATAAAAAATGGAAATTACGTTACTTACGGCACTGATTTGGTTACCGAAAAATAAGCTTTAAAATCAATCTTTACATAACTAGAAAGACACATAGGTTTATTCAAGTTATTTCACTTTTCTGTCTTCCACTGTTACGCTACCAAATAAAATTCCGAAGTAGCTCAACGTTTAATTTCGAACTTTAAATCATCGACATAAGAACAAATCTGTTTTATTTATCTATAGTGACTATAGTAAATTGAAATCGAGATTCATTTACCATTTCTCGGTCAAACTGTCATCAACTTTCAATAAATGTCACAACTAGCAAATGGTTCATTACATGAGACAAGTTTTGATTGAGTTGTCCAACTGTTAAACGATTAATCAAGTAATAATATATTAACGTCGGTATGTATATAGGGTGTTTGTTAGGTTGAACGTGGGATTAAATTCTACAGGACGTTTTTTTAATTCAAAATAGTGCTTATTAATGTAGAGCACAAATGAAAATCGTACAAAAGGTTAACTCATTGCCATAGGGCATTCGATGCCAGTCGACCATTATACTATTAATTTTTTAACCGACTTTAAAAAAGGAGGAGGTTCTCAATTCGTCGGAATCTTTTTTTATTTTTTTTTATGTATGTTCAGCAATCATTCGTTACTGCGTTAACCGATTTCGATAATTATTTTTTTGTTTGAAAGGTAATAGAACTTTTAGAATGGTCCCATATAAATTTAGTTAAAATCTGATGATAGGATCTATAAAAAAATCATCAAACATTGCATGAACTCCGTACCACGCCAACTGATTTTAGTATCTATCTTACCTAATATCTTTGCCAAATGTGGACCGATTTTGATGATTCTTTTTTTAATAAATAGCTTTTACTTCAAAGATACTATAATAAAACATTTTCGGAAAAAAACACCCCTAAGGGTGGAAAAATAGGAAATGAAATCTATGTTCAGCAGTTACATTATGTTTGCACTCGTAAGATTTTTTTGATTAGGATTTATCACTAAAATAGACGAAATAAGTTAATTTTATAAAAAAAATTAAAACCGATTTTTATTTTTTTACCAAAATTAATTATATAATCATCATCATTGATCGGCCTGCATCCAGCGGCTTCCTGAATCCTTTACCAGGTCGTCTGTCCACCTTGTAGGTGGACGTCCTACGCTGCGCTTGTCGGTGCGTGGCCTCCATTTCTGTTTATCCTTAATGTACCAGAGCTAGTAGGTAATAATTTAATTACATAATTAATTATTTTAGCTGAGAACAGTACCTAGTAGGTACAGTTGATAAACTGTGCATAAGGAATGTAGGTACTACCTACATTCCTTATGCACAGTTTAAAACAAGAACATAGCGCATAATCTTCAAACTTTCACGTTCTTGTACTTTGAATTTGCTATTTTAAATGAGCAATTTTCTCGACGCACGTGCCGGCTTGCTAATTGCGCCCATTCATAAGCATTTAGTAATTATTTCTAGGTTCATTACGAGCGGTGTCATGATCGGGCTCTCGCTTTCGAGTCGTGTGCGACAAATGACTGTCGACAAGCGCCGCGACCCAGTGCGGAGACAAGGCTGACCATAGATTACATAAAAGTCAGTATTAGAAAAAAAGGACCGCTAGATTAGCATATTAAGAAAACAAAATCGCAATGACTATAACTTTTATTGCAAACCTTCATTTCGATCTAAGTTTTTTTTCTTTTAGATTTACGATTCACTATCAATGGCGATTAAAGTCCTTTGAAGATAGCAAGCAAGATAACAGGCACGTAATGGTTTGCGGGTCAAATCCATTTTCGCAGGATTCGCAGGGCAAATCTGTTTTATGATATGTGACCCACCAAACCGCCAACAAACCAACTTTTACATTTTCTCACTTGTGTCGAACCAGGGAGCCAGTTTAACGACTTGCAAGTAAATAGAAAAAATTGAATATCATTTAGTTGCTATAAAGCTGCGGTAAAAGGCTATAAATAAATAAAACTCACGAAGTAAACTTCTAGTTGTAAAAAACAAACGATACTCGACCGTCTGGTCTAATGGTTTGCGTTCCGAAATACAAAACCGTGGCTGTGGGTTACCACAAAGAGCAAATGTTTGAGAGATAAGCACGAGCATTTGTACCTAAATCATGGCTTATGTAGATAGTTGGTGTAAATAATAAATGAATTCATTCTATTTTTAAAATGTCCCAATATTTATACTTAATGTGGTAACAATAGTCAGTACTGTCCATGTCAATCCAGCAGGCGTAATTGGCATCACGGAGCTACACACCGTACAAGGCGATGTCTACACCGTAGGAATTTGTAAAACTTGATCACATGTGCCGCACGTCCTTAATTAGTTTGTGAAACAAGTGACTGAGGGTTTAAATATAAATAAATATAAGTATGAAATAACATCACATACACTGCTCTTATCCTAAGGTAAGTAGCCAAAGCACATATGTTATAGAAATCAGAAAAAAACGACGGTACCACAACACCCAGATCTGAGACAACATAGAAAAGTTCGTTTTTTACATTGATCCAACCGGGTATCGAACCCGCCAAGTCCGGCGTGCACGAACGTTTTAATGTGTTTGTGAGATTGATGAGCTAAGTCACAACAGTGATCAGTCATGATTGCAAAATTATTGTGGTTACTATGTACATAGGTAGGTACTACGTAACTTGAAATATTTTAGTTTTTTTCTATCAACCGAAGTAATATATTTGTTAAAAATTGAATATTTTGCAAAAGACGTTTTGAAATAGAAATTAAAAAGTTTATAACAGAAGCAAAGAGACGAAATTTCGAAGTAAGAAGTCAAAGAAATTGGTGGATCTGATTGGTGGTTTTGACGTTAAATCAATATTTTCTTTATGTCAAAGATTACTAGTCAGGCATTTTCTCCATCAAAATCAATCTCGTCTATTTTCATCGTAATTCAAGTGCAGAATAACATAATTACGCTTGTTACATGCACCGAGAAAGTTGTCGCAGCGCTGGTTACTTCAAATTTCAAGGAAACTAGTAACTTCGTTGGTTCATGCTAATTGTTTTGGGGAGTGATAGGAATCGTGGATAACTAAGTTGCAAAGTTCAGAATACATAAGTTTAGGAGCAATCTGTTACGCTAGAATTTATACAATTGCATTTTGTTATTATTTTATCTATTTATCATAAAAGTATACGGTGAACAAACAAGCTATTTAACAAATAATTGCCCAACTTTAGCGCTTAACGCACGTAGCCGCGTTGTTGACAAAATGTTATAAAATATATATGGGACAGACAACACACCAATGGGGAATATAAATGTATTTTTATTTGGTCCTAAAGTAAATAGTACTTTATTAAAATTAGTAAAACAAAGAATTTTCTAAAAATATTAATAAATACCTGACTTACAACCCATTAAAGTTGCGTGTTAGACAAGGAGATCTGACATGTACCGTGACGTCACAGTACACGTCCGCCATAAATTTTTCATTGTAAAAGTTTTTTTAGAAAGAGACAGGTATATCTCAATTTATAATTACTGTATTATATTATAGTTATGTTTCACCTAAAATAAATTTTGTTTTTACTATTAGCACTATAATTTCATATACCTATTTTGTTGTAAATATAGTTAAAAACAAAGTAAGGAATTAGCATTTTTAATGTTACGAGATACCAGACAATTATTTTACCTGGGTCGTCTCCGTACCCAGGGCGAGCTAGTTTTGAAAAGTTTGTATTTTGAATTAACACGAACCGGGAATCAAATCCGGGTCTTTTCATTAATAGCAAGTCGCCAAAAAAAAAAGATAAGTAAACAGCCGCGCCCGCGCGCTATAGGTATATAAGTAACTTATACTACGCGCCTTCTCGCAATATTTGTACCTACTTATACTTAGGACTGATTTTTAACTGATTACTGCTTAAAAATAATAAATAAATAAATTGTTTATTTATTCTCTTACATAGCTATTACAAAGTACTTTCCTTAATTGAAATAAAAAAATATACTTTCGTAATAATTCACTGGCGCTGTACAGGCAAGAAGTTCAAACTCACAATTGTCCCGAAGCAGGTAAAAAAATTTGGTACGTTTAAAAGAGGTTAATTTAGGCCTATTAGAAATAAATTGATTTTATTGATTTTAAATAGCTGTTAAGAGTATTATTGAAAAAAACCCTTTGAGATTTTGATGTTGGTCCCATTCTAAAAGTTGTTGTATTGTAGATTCGTCTCAAGAGAGGAAGTAAACCAATTAATTAGAAGGAGAATAGTTTAACCTCTTAGCCAATCGAAACGAGACAGAACATACATTTTTAATTTTATTGTTTTGCAGTCTGATCCGGTTTCTTGAGGTTTCACGAGGTTATATACTTTACGTGAAACACAGAAACTTCAAAAGCGGTCCTAAACAGCCCTAAGCACGTGCCTGATTGCTATTGCTACATAGCACACTTATTCTATACTTGCTTAGACCCACCCAAACCGGAGTCAATACTTAATTGTTGACTGTTGGGCTAATTCCTTTACATGGAAATGTCTCGACTACACAGGGTACCGCGTTCGAAACCTTCTTAATGTTCCATTCAACAAAGCAACGTTATATCAACGAATTGATTTATTTTCTTCTGTGTTCGCTACTATAGGTTGTTGTTTTCCTTTGATTGTACTGTCCAAAGAGATGTATGGAAACTAGAGTTGTAAAGTGTCCGTCACGTTATAAATGTCTGACCAATATGACCGAGAAAATTGGACATTTTCTTAATGTGACCGGACATTTTGGACATTTATTGTCACTAACGTCACATTCAATTCTATTGACAAACTATGAAAAAAAAACATTTGGACACAAATAAATGCATTATTAAGATAAGAGAGACAGGCTTTAGTAGTGATGATGATCTATAAAAAAATGAAATTTCTAAAACTTCTTTCTTTCTACTCGATCAAGCTCAAAAGTGTCGTATCGTTACGCGCGAGTTTTTTTTGTGTTCGATCCAGATCCAATTACATATTTTATTGTATGTTTTTATTGTCAAATATTTAATATTTAAGACTTACTTCAGTGGAATTCTTCTTTTTTAAATTTATACAAAAAAAAAGTGACCATCGTGACAATTAATGTCCAATGTGACCAAGCATTTATCATAAATGACGGACGCTTATAGCATACGACCGTCAATTTACAACTCTAATGGAAACGTATTAAACTAAAACTGGGTAAAATCTTGCTACTGTCTCGTAAAACTAACTTCATAATGTAACAAACATACTTACATAAGTACCTACCTACTAGGCGTAAACACTTGCCTAGGTTGTCTAACGAGTTTTTGATTGAGATCACAAATAAATATTTATTTTTATAAGACCAGCCGAATATTTATCTGAAATAGTTAACAAACTATTTGAACAAATATTTAGATTTTGAATTTCCTTGAGAAATTGGCATGTAAAATTAACAACTTAACAATTAGCAACTTTGACTGATAGGAAAGTAGATAAGGACCCTACTAAAATAAATTAAAAGGTACTCTTGACTGTAATATCAAAATAATATGAAACGCAATAAATAAATAAATTTTTATTTAAACTGATAGAACATCTTTCTAGCATCACATCCAGGAACCTAACAATAAGTTTTTAAAACATTGTAATGACTTACTTAAACCTTGTTTTGTATCTAAACTTTGACAGTATACATCTAATAGGCGTCATAACCGTGTCCCCACACGGCACTACATGGTGCCCGTGTGGAGACGGCCGTAAAGAATACACTTCCCCACCGCCAACAGGAGGTGTGTTGGAAGAGGCGACTAATTCCTGTAGCACGTGACGGGCAGCAGCGTCTGCGTGCGAAATCTTATAAAAAAACTGCACTCGCCAACCCGTCTGCCAAGCGTTGCGAGTATTGGCAGTCCCCCCCAAAGAAAGCCATTGGAGGAAGCCTATGTTCAGCAGTCAACGTGCTATGGCTGAAATGATGAAGCATCATATCAATAAAACTCCTATTATGTTTAGAGTTCATGATTACGCCAAAATAAAATACTAGGTAGAATAAGTTAAGCCTCAAGAGGAGGAGTGAATCTAATAAGACCGCGTTTTTGGTCCAGTAGTGTTAAATTTACGTGGAAAAGCCAAAAAAGCCATATTGTTCACACCACTCTGCTCTGACGGCCATGACCGGCGTTCCATTGTAGGTCGAATGCAACTCGAATCCGATTCAATCGAGAATCAATGTCAAAAAACTCTATAAAAACTGTGAGAGCCGACCACGCTTGACTGTTTGGGTGACAACACTAATCAAGTATGCAATCATGGAATTGTAGTGCACTCGAAACTCCTTGAGACTTCGATTTCGCGCCAATGAAAACAACATTTGTTGAGTTGGCGCCAGCTATTTTTATTTTCTTTGTTACAAATAGAATAATTTGAGTCTAATACCAATTTATAGAAATAACATGCTGCAAAAACTCTAAGTGGCTAAGTGCTTAAGAAAATAACTCGGTTTAGATACCTCTTAACAAACTCTCATCATGATATAAATAATATTTGACAAAAGCCTAGGCTTAAGGAAGAATTTCAAAGGTGAGACTAAAATAATTCCTATCATTCTTCTTATTTACTGTTTCTATTGAAAATATAATATATTAACGTTCTATAATATATAATATATTCTTTCACTTAATATTATTTTAAGAAAATGCATCGTAAGTCTTGACTTTGAGAGTAATCTTCCACTACACCTTTTAAGTTAATAGGGTGTTAGGTTATGAGCCTATAAATCCAAAAAATGTATGTGTTGACATAATTATGCACATTAATATCATAATTAAGTCGACAATTTAATATCATCATTTTGAAAAAAGTAAAGTAGTTTAAATTTTTTTAATAACCTAACTAACACATTTAATTAACAATACGAGTATAATTAACCAAGTAGTAGTAGTTGTTATTAAACGCAATATTTCTGAGATTGAAATGTACCTGTTACTAAAATTTTATTTATAAGCAGTAGGAAGATTTTTGAGAAAGTTTCAAGTTATTCTATGTGCACTCGGTAATAAATTCAATAGTAAATATTTATACCTATTATCATTTTAATTTTAGGTAATAGTTAAAAATTAGAAACTTACATTTTTTGGGTAAACTCTTAAGATTGCTAAAGCACCGTATAAAAATAATTTCACGTAATGTCAATTGTTGAAATAGTATCAGTGGGTTGCTTCGCCACTCGGACTGGTCAGACCGAACGTCCGGTGACTCTGAGAAGTAAAAAAACTAACCAATTTTTTAGCAGCTTACGTTTTCAATACTAAATTACTTTTCAGTATGTATTTTAAATTAAATGCAGAATATCACTTATTTTAAATAAGTTCTACTAAGTGCTAATAACATGATTGTAGTACTGGTTACTCTTTATTTCGGTAGAGCTTTGCAATACAATAAACTCAGCATGGAAAAATCTGCCGCAATGAACCAATAGCATTACGCAAAAATTAAAAGTACTTTAAAATTATTAAATATATTAATTCAAAAACATGTTTAGTAGTTAGTGTAGTGATCTAGGCTTGCTGGTTAAATTTGCTGGTGAAATTTACAAAATTATCATTGTTAAATTTAAAATAAATTCTTCGAATAAACAGTTTATATTTAAAAATATGAACTGAAGAAATCTTAATCACTGTAAACTCAATTTACTCATGCACCATAAAAAAAGTGTTTAAAACGTCTGATGGTCTTATCAGCCAGTGTCCATAAAAAGATAAATTAAAACTTTAAGATTGTAAACTTATGTAACCATTCCACAAAAAGCTCTTAACTGTCGATTATCACATTGTAAAAGCACGTAACAGGTAATAAATTTTCACTTTACCAGTTCTATTGCTAGAAAATTACTTGATATTGAGATACTAAACTAATTTACGTGCGGTTTTGTAATTTATTGTGCTGTTTTTTCAGTACAATTGCATGACTATATCGTGGTCATATTTTTGATTAAAAATATTGTTTGCTAACATACCAAGAATACTTAACAGTTAATATTATTAATACTTAATATAATATATAATAATTATTAATTTGACTTTACTGTTATTCGAAGCTTAGTTTAATTGAGATAGGCACTACGTTTCCCGCCTTATATCTATCTCTTAATTATACTAAGCTTCGAATAAGGTAAGTAAATTAATATGCATTTTATTGGTAGGTAAAATAGGTAAAACGCTACTATTAATTTGACTTGATCGTTATTCGAAGCTTAGTTTAATTAAAAGATAGTTAAAAGGCGGGAAGGCCTCTTCCAACCGGCCAATCTGGAAGTCACTGGGGGAGGCCTATGTTCACCAGTGGACGTCCTATGGCTGAAATGATGATGATGATGATAAGGCGAGAAATGTAGTGCCTATCTCAATTAAACTAAGCTTCGAATAAGGTAAGTACCTAAACTAATATGCGTTTTATTGGTAGGTACAACCACCATTTATACGCATATTATTTTTAAAATTAACGAAACTTAGATGTTCTGGTTACACAACTTATTAGATTCGAGGGGTATGGAGCTCCAGAAACAGTTCCAAACGGAAATTCAAGAATAGACCACTTCCTTTATAAGACTTTGGCATTAATTGTTGTTATCAGATAGGCAAGGTAGGGAAAGACAGCCTTCGACGGATTTTCTTTGGTTACTACCGCCTTTTATTGGGGGGATTTTAAAATTAGATTTGAGAGGCCTACATTTTGTTAATTTTGATAGTTATGCGGTTACGGTGGACATTAAATGCTGGACTTTTAAACACATATAAAAAATCACCATCAGGGTAGAAGAAGACTAAACATTACTCAACTAAGCATAGCTATTTCAATACAAAACCTTGGATAAGTTAAATTATTATTTAAGTTACATTACTAACTAACCATAGGCTTAGTTAGAAACGAGACGGGAATTCGAAACTGAGCCAGATTGATAACCTAATTGTTAGAATTCGTCCAATGCAGATCAAGATTGAGAATGCAACGATCCATTCTCAAGCAAATATTGTATTCGTAAATCCAAATTAATGGTTATTCGACATACTTTTCCTATAGAATTTCTTTAAAAAATTGTGTCACAGGTGACACATAAAAGACAATATTAGTTTGGTTAATTTAATTGAGAGTTTGTCAGTTACTAACAGAAAAAATACCTCAAGTTTTTGATAACTCCTTCCCACAACTGACTGTAAGAGAATGTTGTTAGCGCTACGACCGCCGAAATTGTACATCTTCCTGTATACATTAAGTGTAACTTCTTTTTATGGTTTGCATTAAAGAGTATCAATCTTTATATCCCACGTTGCAAGTAATTCTTAGATTAAGTAAATGCAACCATCTTGTATTATAAAAAATGGAATAGGGTAGTTATATTAAATCATTAACAGTCCACGTAAGTCCACAGGACATAGGCCTTTTACAATTCTTGAGTGGAGGTGACTACTTAACAAACCAGCGTAAGGTGCCCTCGGACAAGATGTAGCGATAATAAAAATAGCCTTCCGACAAACATATCGATAATAATAATATACGCAAACGTAACATCGTTAATATGATTACAAGTTAAAAATAAAATACATTATGTTTCCTACAGACAAAATATTCATTTTTCTCTCCCTGAATCCTGAATCTGAAGTAAGTCGGTACCATTTATTCCAAAAATAAGATTTATAAGCTGCACCTGTTTAGATATTACCCTGTTTATTATCCTGTGCTGTAGTTCGCCACAAATGACTACGGACATCAACTAAAGGCAATAAAACATTCTTGACTTTTATGTCACTACTTGACATTGCAGGAAGTCTTCCTTGTCTTGTTGCACTGCAAGCTTAGTCGACATTACTTATTTACATAATACAATTAGGTATTAGCTCAGACCTTTTATCGAGAGCAATTAGGGATCGCTTTAACACTGAAGTCGTGATCATCGGCGCTTTCACTGCGCACACGCCACGCCCCCTCGCGGATCTATTGCGCAACAGATATATTGGAGCAGAAATGAAAGCATGTTTAAGGTACGGTCCGCAAATATGACATTATTGTGTCAAGATGTAACTTAATTATCGCACCTATTCTTGTGAACAGATTCTAGAGCTCAAAAACATTTTGTATAAGACCAACATTTGTAAAAAAAACTCTACATTACTAAATTTAAAATCAGCTGTTGGGATTTATTGATTTAAACTTTATTGCACAAAATAAAATCGTACAAAAGGACTTAATGCCATGTGGCATTCTCTACCAGTCGACCATTAGGCTAAATAGAGATTTGTATGTTTTTTTTTTATGTTAGTTCGATACAAAAAGTATTTGTAAGTATTTGAACACCAGAATCAGTAACTATAAGGATGTTAGGTTACACCTTGTATAATTTAAAAAAACCAAATGTAGTGTAGAAACGCTTCCTAGGCCCTAAAAAGGAAGACAATAATATATGCAATTCAGAAAAGTATGTAAAGCACATTCAGAACTGTAAGCTTAAAGCCTGCCTTGTTTAAAGGTGTCCTGAAAAAGCGGAAGTGGAAGTCCAGCCATTACGATAGGCTTAAATCCAGTATGGACTGGTAGGCTGAATATGATATATTTATTTTTCTTGTCTGCAGACCGTACAATACCATACAAAATTTATCTCTTCTTCCAAAATCTTTATTAATAGACATTAACGTAAGTAACTGAACATGTGAAATATTTTACAACTGACGTACGACAAAACGGTATTTGGACTGATGCTACTGGATTATGCTTATTACTCGGCTTTTATATTATACAAGGTGCTAATTGATAGGGCTTAAGAAAGCACTCAATTTGACTAATAAATTACCCAGGAAAGTCTATCAACACATCATTATCTTTCTTGTACTATTCAGTTCCACTCAACTGTTAATACTTTATGCATAGCCGTAAAGAATACGCTAAGAGCCGTCGTAATAGGCAACTAATTCCTGTAGCACAAGACGGGCAGCAGCGTCAAATGTGCGTGTGCGAAATCTTATAAAGAAGTTGTGCTCGGCAACCCGCCTGCCAAGCGTGACGAGTATTGGCAATCCCCCCCGATGATAAGTCATTAGGGAGGCCTGTGTTCAGCAGTGGACTTCCATGACTGAAATGATGATGATGAAACACCACTTTTTGATTACGTTTGCATAATATTAAGCTTTTAAGTGCATTTTTTTCTTTTTTTGTTTTTTTGTTAAAGTCAAAGTGTCACTCCCCTTTGCCAGCTAAATAGTTGCTATAAGAAATTTTTAAAATACTTTTCAGTAGTGTATCTAACGAAGTAAATATAAAATAAACACAGCTTTACAAGTTACCGAGTTAACTTATAACCTGTACGCTAAGAAGAAAATTACTTAGATGAAGTTGCTAATTTTTTAACCGACTTCAAAAAAAGGAAGAGGTTCTCAATTCGGTTGTATGTTTTATAAAACAGGGAGAAAATATCACATTTTAAACCGACTTCAAAAAAGGAGTTTTTTTAAAGTTACCTCAGAACTCCGCCGTCAATGAACGGACTTGAAAAAATCTCTTTTAGTTGGAAGGGTATACTTCCAGATTGGTCCCTTTTATTCAAAATTTTATTCTGATGATGGGATCCATGAGGAATTGAGGGAACTTATTAAATATTAGAGGTATACATACATATTATAATGATTTTAGTATATTCAACAACAAGTCAAGCATTTGCATTCGGAAAGTATCATTTGCTAAGGTGGAACTAATGAAGGAGACCATGGTTGGCCACAATGGTATTCCACGAGTAGCGATAAGATATCTTTAAGACAGTCAAGCTTCGTCATAGTCGACAAATCAAATTTTAGTAAATGATTCTGGTAAACATGGTACCTACTATCAAACTGATCTGATGACGAAAGTGGAAGGAAGCACCAGAACTCTGTGATAAAACAATGTATCAGAGCCGTGTTTGGACTTATTTGAATCGTCATGAGATGCACTTTAGCTATAATTACATCACAAATTGCCACTTAAAGTGGGAAAAAAAACACTATGGAACCCGACATTGCACTTGAATCAACACGCCCTTGGCTGGTCTTATGTACCTATTTCATTGCTGAGTAATGTTATAGTCAAACTTTATTCCTGGCTTACCCAAGCAATTTACAGAAAACATAGTATGGTTTTATTTTCACTAAACAGATATTGTAACACTTAGTAAGACTATCTCTCTGTATTTCTTAATCCTCGTGGTTACATTTATCCTCTTCTATTTATAGCTCTTTCGTCCAGCAGTAGACTGTATTAAGCTGAGATGATGATAATAATTCTCTTTATATTAGGATGTCTAAAGACTTTTGATTTCAACCATGGACGTCCACTGCTGAACACAGGCCTCCAACAATGACCTTTATTGGGGGGATTGCCAATACTCACCACGCTAAGTCGCCTCTTACGACACGCCTCCCGTTGGCGGTGGGGAAGTGTATTCTTTACGGCCGTCCCCACACTGCACTTAAAGACTTATTTATAGCTATTTATAGCTCTTACGCGTCCAGCTGTGGACTGCAATAGACATGATGCTGATGATGATTCTTCATATTATTACTAGCTGCCCCCTTTTCGTCTTTTTTTGTAATTTTTTCCGTTGAATTCATAGTTATTCTGCTATTCGGGTGAAGACAAATTCAACAAATCAAAAATCATATCAATCGGTCCAGCCATTCTTGACTTACAAACGGTGTAACTAACCCGACTTTGTTTTATATACATAGATTCTTTCTTTATATTATTTAAGTCATACTATTTTTTTTTGAAGCTGACTGTATTTACACGCCAGTGATTAAACTCGTTTGATAATTCCATCGACTTGCACTACGCACACCTCCTCGTTTTAATATTTAACAACTTCTATAATAGGTAGTGTAATTAATTAATTACTGGTGCAACTGGATTAAAATTATTTGTGCTTGGTATTAAGTTATTGACTACCATATTGCCTATCGCTTATACAATGTGTAGTTTTTTGGACCCGACAAACTTTAAGGGTGGATTCTACGAGTAATTTCATGGAGAAAACACCCCCATATGTGAGGTCAAATCTCAATATTTTAGGAATGGCGGCCATTTTAAAATTTAAAATGTTAAATTAGTGTTTTTTTATCGTAAAATTTAATTATGCTGTGCTAATTATTTTTATTAAAGTACATGCCACATTTTTTGGTATTTCTTTCATACCTTTAAGTGAAAGACTTCTGTTTGTAAGTGAAATCAACTTACATGCGCTGCGTCAGGGGTGTTTTAACTTTTAATAATTATTGACTGTCTCGACGTAGAGATACGGTTTTGGTATCATTGTTTAGCTTATATCAAATACTTATTTCTTTCTAATTAAATCTTTTTAATTAAAGACAACATCACATACTTTGCTTTGATGCTATAGTAAGTAGCCAAAGCACTTGTGTTATAGAAATCAGAAACAACGACGGTACCACAACACCCAGACCCGAAACAATATAGAAAAATATTTTTTCTACATTGACCGACCGGGAATCGAACCCGGGACCTCAGAGATAGCGACACCAACAAGTCCAGCATGCTCGTCTCTCAGCTACGGAGGTCGTCAACGAGGTTGGAGGTATTTGGTAGTGATTTCTACATTTACGCATCCTTCTTTGCATAATTGACGCTCTACCTTGTCGGAGTGGCCTAGCCACCTTAAGCATGGTTTGCAAAGTCGTGGTCTTAACAAAAAAACCGCCCAAATGCAAGTCGAACTCGCGCACCGAGGGTTCCGTACCAACTTATAGCTATATTGCGCCTTTAACGGAAATTGAGTCTCTAATTAACGATTTTACTCGTTTGTTAGAAAACTTTTTTTTATGTAATTACTTTACGGTTTTCAGACTTTTGCCTTTACTTGTGCCATAAGACATTGCTTCTTGCCAAATTTAATGTTTCTAGGTCAAGGGGAAGTACCCTATTAATTTTGATTTCCTTGAAAATGTCGAAATATACATTTTTTGCTGCATAAACGGCCGTATCTATTTTTCACGTTAACTTAGAAGTTTGATTTTTTACAGCTTTAAAAGACTATAACTAAGTACATCGTTTTAATTTTAAATTGATACCTTCACGCGTTCTCGAGATAAATGGTCTCGACAGACAGACGGACGGAAAACAAAGTGATCCTAAAGAGGTTCCGTTTTTTCCTTTTGAGGTACGGAACCCTAAAAATACGTCCAACCCATCGGTTATCGGTTCTACGGCAAATGCTTCAGGTTGGTTTGCATTGAGCTATATCGTATACTTTAGTTCTCTTTCGAACGACCTCATTTCAAAATCTTGATGTTACTCTTATACTAATTTGAAAACAGGCATACTAAAATGTTTTCACACACACGATCTCTGTACAGTAATTAGCTGTAGTAGTTCCCTTCCGTAACCACAATTTCAATCTAAGAGTAACTGTGCTTCCAAGAATATGTTCTACCACTAAGGAAATGTACGAGATTTAGTTTACTTGAAACTTTACATAATTCTTATTCTTAAGAACGCTAGGTCCAGTAATAGTGGACATACGGTAAAGTAGGTGGATCTTATTGCAACATATAATTGCTTGGGATTAAACGAGTTAACAAGGTTTCTTTATCAGTCACATTATTTCACGGACTTAATTAATATTTAATCGTTCTCCTTGAAATGTGTTGTCAATAAAAACGTCTAATGTCCTGACATTTTATTATCTCCGGCATACGCATACAGCTTTTATTTGTCATCGATTCATTATTTTAGCAGAATGGCATGCTTTGGATCAGGCATACGTTCAGCAGTATACGGCAATAGACTGTTAATGTTGGTCATGATAATTAATTTAGTTAAAGTATTTTTCAATTTATTGCTAGTACCTACTACACACACAAACACAGCTCATAGTTTCAAAAGTTTTTTTAAACATCGATTGCAACCTACGGCTGTTTACAGATCTGTAGGAACCAGTAGAAATCGCTAATTAGTTGTACATTTTAAGTATGTGCTATGCCAAGTTTTGGTTAAAAAAAATACATTGAGTTTCGGTGGTCGATCAGTGTTTGGTCCTTACAAAAGCAAAGATACTGGCACGATGCTTAACTATAACCTCCAAGGTAGCATCGTTAAAAAGCAGTACATCTGTTAATCAAGCACTTACATGACGTTTATTGGGGCATGTCAGGGCGTGATCGTCGAGATTACTTCGAATCGTACTACTTACGCGTCGTCCGTGAGAAATGCTGCCAACAATTTGTTCGTTTGATTTTTTCCTCCATTTTCTTTTTTTTGTCGAAACCATTTTTAGAGGCCACTTACGGTACAGCGAATGTAATGGTACGTTACACTAAATTGTCTGTCATTTGGCTATTAGGAGTGCAAAAATTTTACTGTATGAATTTAGAACACTTCTCATTGAGTTTAGCACGTAAAAAGTAAAAAATAAATCAAACAATCTTACTTATTAAAAATGAAAAAGTTTTTATTTTAGGGTGTCTGATATATCCCGTCGATCGGAATTAGTTAAAATTTGGCACAAAAATAGATTTTTTGCTATAGATATGTTATGGTATAGGATGACTTAGGTATAATCACCAGTTTATGTGGATTTTGTGTAAAAATAAAATGTGTCCCCCCGTTTCAGAGATCGGATAAAAATTAACTTAACTACGATAAATTCGAACCAAACTTAAGTCCCTTGCATCAGAATAGATTCACAACTTTGAGTAGTGACCATTTAGTCCGACAAAAAATAAGGACGGACGGGGCCTTGTCATTAAATCAGTGTAGTGAACCCTTACTTTTTACGTGGTTCCTATTGACGTTTCCTTTCAACTATGGATACCATAAAAATAATGAGGTATAGGGAAATCACAGCTCTCTATGCAACTGCAGGATATGTCACTGTTTGTATTAAATGTTGCTTTATCACATGTCATCTATGGTTATTTAAATGCATCTTTTTGCAGACATCAACTAAGTGTAATTTATTTGTTTGGTGTGCAAATAAATTAAGAGTATCATCTGTCTAAAATTAAGGAGTAAACGGATTCTCGAGTGGAGACTACGCCTCGGCAAACCTAGTATAGGACGCCCCCCAGCTCGATGGACCAACGACTTTAGGTAGATGGCTGGCAGTGGATGTGTGAAAAAAGAGAGGTGAGCACGTACGACTCGGCGGCGCCAGCTCTGAGATCCCGGGGTTCGATTCCCGGTCGGGTTGATGTAGAAAACGAACTTTTCTTTATTATCTCGGGTCTGGGTATTGTTGTGGTACCGTAATTTCGTCTGAGTTTCTGATTTCTATAACACAAGTGCTTTAGCTAATTACCTTAGGATCAGAGCAATGTATGTGATGTTGTCCAATATATTTTTTTTTAAATTTATAAATCTTGTTAATATTTTTTTAATAATGAGACCCATAGTACTTATAACTAGAATTACTAACTACATAAGAATAGTGTTTTAAATTCGATACCTTTATTCCTACCCTAGTTATAGAACAGGTGCGTGCACATACGAGATAAACATTTTAATAGAAAACCGAATACTTATCGGAGGAGGCCTTACACAGCATCAAGTTTTATATTAAAATATTGCCTCATTCATGTAGACGCAGAGCATCGATCCCCGCCTCAAGCGACCAATTCAAATCTAGGCTATCTATGAGAATGTTCATGCAGAGTTCTGATCAATTTACTGTGGCCTGACCATGAGTAAAGTGCCGCTTGACGCACCGCGCAACGCCTCTTGTCAGCATAAACGAGCTGCTGCCGATAGTATGCAGATATATAACAAAAACTAAGTCAGAATTAAAGTTGCAAAACGTATCTAGCTAACATAATCACAGAAGCGTCCAATCCGATCACCGGTCGACAGGCACCCAATCATTTCAGGTCGATTTAAGACGGCCAGAATGCATCTGGTCACCCGCAAAATAGCTCGAACAATAGTGGTCTTGTCAAATACAAGTTTGATTAATGAAAACCGATGGGTTTACTCTTGTCTTTGACAAATGGAATCGTTTGTATACAGTTAAAATCGGCTCGTTAAGTTTTTTCAATCGGGTTCCCATAAATTTCGATGTATTAAGTTTTTAATGTGTGTACTATAATTTAAGTATGCAATAAGTATACTCAGTAATCTGGTCTAACCATTTAAGACCACTTGACCTGAATATCAAATATGATAATGATTGATGAAAGGTACGTGGGCGTTGATGGTGTAAATTCTCAAGACAATTGGTGTTAGAATTGATGGCTACGAACACAATGGAGTGCTAATCTTAGAATTTTATTGCGATAAAGTCTAGGCCTAGGGCTAGAAACGCTGTCTTACATTTATCTCATCTTACTAATATTATAAATGTAAAAGTTTGTTTGCTTGTTACCGACTAGATCACAAATATATTGATAAATTTAACACAAATGATATTTTTATTCTATTTTTTTGTTCCCTTGGAATGATTATTTATTCCTCTTTGTCTTAATTCTGAAGTCTACGCAGACAATGTCGCAGGAAGACACTTAGTTTTAAATAGAATCGGGAAAACCGTTGTTTTCTTATTTAATTTCGTTTTTTAAAAAACAAACTTCGTGACAATTTTCGTAGTCATATTCTTGACAATGCAAGGAAAGAGATCTCAACGACAAGAAACAGATTTACCTCAAATTTTAGTCGTTCATTTTATTATGACGTAATTTCATTATTCTTGACTAAGTCTCAAACAATTTGTTGACATTCTAAGCAGAAAGTAGGCTGTTTATTGTTACACTTAATTTACTGTTACTTATACAGGGTGTATAAAAGAATAGGACACTCCTTAAAACCACGTTATCAGCTGCTTATATACAACAACTTTTACTATGAGAGCACGTGGTTTTAAGAAGTGACTATTTTTTGTACACCCTATATATTATACTTTAAAGTTTTCTATTTAATCCTGTATCTTTAAATAATCTGTAGATTTATTTGCTGGTCCGACAAAAGTCCTAACTTTAAAAAACACTTCTATCTCTGTCCGTTCTTGTCTCTTCTCGATATCGTTCGCTGTCATATTACGTATTTACAACGAAAATGCTCCTGTGTGGCAAACACGCCCGCCACTATAAACTAAGCCGTTGCATTTTAGTAGGGCTGTCACCCACAGACGCGGAATTAATCGAGTCGTAAAATGCATGTGTACACAATAGGGTGAAAATAACTGGTTAATGAGGCTTGTTTTCCTACTTTTCTGTCCCTAACGGAATAGCTGATTGGTAGAATTTTAAGTTTGCAGTTCGAGTAATGGATGATGATAAAGGTGGAAAATAAAAAATAAAGCAATAGTTTCTTTAATAAGTACAAATCATACATTCAATCATTTCCACACACAAAATATTAAAACAAAGATATAAATGTACAAAAATATAAACTAAAACAAGAACTCTTTACTAATATCGCCATATACTAATTATCAGTAATCAGTATCATACAGGATCTTTAAAAGAGTATGAAACTCCATAAAACCACGAAACCAGCTGCTGCTATATACATTTTTTTACAAAATAAATTGAAATTATGAAAAAAAAATCATGTTGAATCATCGTGTAGGTAGCGCGTTAGTTTGTACTATTTTTTCTGTTGACATAGTAAAAGTTGTTGTGTGTCAGCAAATGATAACGTAGTTTTTAGGAGTGTTCTATTTATTCCTTTGTGCACCTGTATATGTTGATTACTTTTTCCAACCTGTGCAACGGATTGCAGGTGCAACATACAGTCTAGAAACAAGTGTAAGTAAAAGGTATTTCAATTAGATAAGAGAACAAGAAAGAGAACCTTGTCATAAGACGGAATAAACAAAGAAAGCAGCAATTAACAATGAAATAGACATTTTAAAATATGTCAAAATCCAGGTGACACCCCTACACACTGGCCCCGTAATACCCACATTACTTGCAGCACTCCTTCAACATATTTCCACGTACCATTGAGCGGACATCTTGGAACTTCGACTCTATTTTTATGGTTATAAGAATTTAATATTTTCTGAACGGTAGCCACGCAGAATTCATAGGTGTGACAACATTTATCATTTTATGTATAAGATAACTCAATACATGTATCATAAATTCATAGGTATTTGGTTCTGAGAATTAATGTTAATGGAAGCGAGTCAAAATTTCGTAAATCCTAATACTATTGTTGATTTGCAACAAAATTCTGATATTTAAATTACAATAACAAGAGTAGATATGTATTTTCAACCGACTTCAAAAAACGAGGAGGTTCTCAATTCGACTGTATGTTTTTTTTTTTTTTTTTTGTATATTTGTTACGCGATTACTCCGCCAATTATGAATCGATTTTAATGATTCTTTTTTTGTTTGGTAGATCATACTTCAGAGGTAATCCCATATAAATTTTATCGAAATTGATTTAGAACTTTTTGAGAAAATCAACAAATATATACCCAGATAGTATTTTGGTTGTGGTTCTTGTTACCTATCTTCGTCAAATATGAGCCGATTTTGATGATTTTTATTTTATTGAATAGCTTATACTTCAAAGATAATATGCTAAAAGTTAACAAAATAAAAATCACCCCTAAGGGTAGGAAAATAGGGGATGAAATCGGTGTTCAGCAGTTAGATTAGGATTTATCACTAAAAATTGATGAAATAAGTAAATTTTATTAAAAAAAATAAAACCGACTTCAAAACACTAAAATGCTAAAAATAATCCTAACACTTAAGTACCTAATCAGTTACTTTTGGAGTCGGTGCAAACAAAAACATTGAATCTCTCATCGGCTGGCACCGACTCCAAAAGTAACTGATTAGGTACTTAAGTGTTAGGATTATTTTTAGCATTTTAGTGTTTTGAAGTCGGTTTTATTTATATGACATTTTATTTAAAAATTTTGTTTATGTTTGTGCATTTTTTTTCCTTATTTTGTTTTTTCAGTCAGAACAAAATACCTGTTCAAATCTAAAGCAATTTATGGTACGTTTTTACTTACACCTTAATTATTTGCTTATTAAATCAATTACGCTAAATAAAATGACTTTAACATCTGGTGTTTTTACGTAACTTCCAATATTGGTTTATTAAAGCAAGACCCTAAAAGTCAACTGTTGGCATTAATTACGGGGTATTACCACAGAACTGACGGCATCCGTTGAGAGAACGAACCTTCATCGCAGTGTAAAAGAGCACAGAAGACCCACTCACAAAATATGTGGCATAACCGGCCGTATCTTTTGATTGCTATAACTTCAAGTGTTTTTTACAACTTTTTTTTTTACAAGGATAACTGACTAGTGTATTCAATGTTAATTTAAACTTATTAGCACGTTATCATGTTGCTCACGAAAAGGGCTTTGACAGACAGACAGATGGACGGACAACAAACCAGAACCATTTATACCAGGGGCCAAGTCTTAATTTGTATTTAATTGTATATGTATGCAATTAAATATATACAATTAAATTAACTAAGACCGTGCCGTGTGGAAACAGCCGTAATAGATACACTAACCCACCGCGAATAGGAGGCGTGTTGAAAGAGGCGACTAACTCCCGTAGCACGAGACAGGCAGCAGCGTTTTCGTGCGAAATGTTATAAAAAACTGCGCTCCCCAACCCGCCTGCCAAGCGTGGCGAGCATTTGCAATCCCCCCCGATCGATGGTAAGTCGTTAGGAGGCCTTTGTTCAGCAGTGGACGTCTTATGGCTGAAATGATGATGATGTATATAAATGTTTAGCTATCTGCAATTCCCTGTACCCTTATCGCGTCCGCAATTTGTGGAGCCTTGAGAAGAGCTGACTAGTATCACTAAAGAACTACATATAGTTTTGGTATCGTTTATTTTGGGCGCATAAAATCAAGTGAGTATACTGTTCCTATCTTTACTATAACTTTTGCTCCATCATTAAATTATGAACTTGTTTGGTAAATGTGCGAATTCACTGCATAGTGGGACGAGTTACTACAACTACTATGATGGTTAGACATGTTAGACTTGAAATTTACGAAGATAGTTTCATTACATTAAATTCAATTAACCTGCCATCTCAACACCCTATTTAGTCAGTAACACGGAGCTGCCCATTTAAAGCTATTTGGTTTTTAATTAACCGCATCGTATTCTTATGATGTTAAGGTTGTATCTACTTGTCAATATTTGTATTCTAAGGGCCAGTTTCACCACTTGCTGATAAGTTCCAGATAACCTATCTGGCACTTGTTTTGACAGATAATTCATACAATTAGCTGTCAAAAAAGTGCCACATAGGTTATCTGGAACTAATCAGCAAGTGGTGAAACTGGCCCTAAATGTAGTAAGTCTAGTTTGCAATTTTTTTGTTTTATTTTTTAATACTCTCTTAATTATTTTTTTTTTGCATCGCCTGCGGCTATAACATCCCTGACTGGCCCATGGTCGACTGGTAGAAAATACTTTTGTCATGAAGTCCGCTATTTATATATTTTTGAAATAAAACAATAAAATATAAATAATTACCTAATATTCATGTTTGTATTTGTTTTTTTTTTAGTTTTGTCATAATTAATAATATTTTTTCTAAAAGTTTCGACAGTATCTACCTATGATCACGTTTTTTATAATACATATTTTATTTTACTTATTTTGACGACTCGTAGCCGAGAGGTGACAACGTCGGACTTGGCGTCGCCATTACTGAGGTCTCATATTATCATCTTATCTCTCTTATCATAACATCCTAAAAGATGCAACGTGAGCAGGCCTTCGACTGATGACCTGGTCAAGGTTGCAGGCAATCATTAGATGCAAACAGCCCGAAGCTGCTCGCTGTCGTGTTCTATTTAATTCAAATTCAAAATGAATCCAAGAACACGGGCCACGCCAAGAAAATTTTCAATAGTGGATTATTTTTTAAATATTTACTTAAAATGATTCAAATCATCTTTCATGGTAGAAATACATGAACTTACCTTTCCATGGTTCTGATGTCCATCAGTGGACTTTCAAAGGCTGATAATGATGATGATTTTGGGGGGGGGGGGGGGCTGAGGAAGGAGGGAGGTGTAAAGTTCCTCATCCACCATTGAAAAGGGAGGATCCTCCGACTAGACGAGTGTTGTGTCTGGTGGGCTACTGCCCGACGGTTGTTGTCGGGTTCTTGTTTATATGTTCAATCGCTCGGATAACTTTAATATCGCGATGTAGGATACGTCAGTTTTAGTTTATATGTGGCGAGATAGATGTCGCTACATCACTCCCCGCCGAGACTGGAGGTCGATAGCAGGTTGAGTCGTCCATACATCTTGTGATGCTTGCCGGGCCAGTGAGTCGAAACCAGATGCCGCATAGTTCACGGTGGGTCGGAAATGTCGGCGGTAATGCCCCAGTGAGTCGGGGTGATGTTGCAAAATGCTTCAGCGAGTCGGAGTTGTGCAGTGCTGCGTAGCGGCTGGCTGCTGCGTCGACCAGGAGGCAAGTGCGTGACCGGCCGAAGTGCAGTGTGCTGTGCCAAGGTTGCTGAGAAGGCAGTGGGTGATGACCAAGAATGCGCATCCCGTAGTAGCCGTGGATGCTGGCTGGCTGTATCACTCGCTGCTCGAAAGCTTGAGGAAGTGATGATGCCGTCACAATGACGTAGCTTTGCGAAGGCTGCGCTAACGTTCATGCTCGGGGTCTCCATTTTTGGGGGTGTGAGGAACAGGCTGTAAAGTTCTTCATCCACCATTGAAAAGGGAGGATCCTGAAATATGACTTACATTTTACGTTAGAGGTTGTAGTAATTATAAAAAAAAAAAGTTAAATAAATAATTAAATTAAACCCCACAACGTTATTCAACTTTCAACCTCAATAAACACCTTGGATCCACGTTGAAAAACCACAGAGTCCACAGACCACATATTTCCAGGCAATTTCCCACAAAAACACACACTGTCCCATCGGTCTACATCCCACAAACACACATTTCGGTCAGTTCGTCACTAAAAGGACAAACCGCAAAAGCAATGAGCAAATCTAGCGAAATCTAATGATTCTGTTTCAGAGGAAAATAAACTTTTTTTGCAACGGAATTAGGAATAAAATTGGAAATTTTAACAAAACTAGCTAGAAAGTGATAGAGATAGAGATAGAGAGGTATTTTTCATTACTTAACCTTTTAACACTTATAAATACACTCAAAATATGGTTTTAGCAATGTACTATTTGCGGGAACTTTTTGTCCCGGGATAATTTATCCGATACTAAAGTCCATCCAATATTAGGGACATAAAAAGCAAAGATGGGAATAAACCGCAACTGCATTGCACTTAAAAAACCTTAACAATAATTCGACTAGACTACAAGCGAAAATTTACATACAGGAAAAAAATAACAAACGAACAACAGATACTCGTACATTTGATCATGATCATGTCCATACACGCCGAGGCATAACAATATTGCTTGCAATATTCTAAATCGATCCTTGAATAATAATGGTAGACTAGCATTATGGGAGCAAGGCGGATCTCCTTGTAGGGACGCGCTCCCGGCTGCGTAACGAACGGGACGAGTATCGGAAGTCGGAACTGCCCACACTATGCAGTATCGATTACAATCATGTAGCAACTAGAATATTATATGAGATATGTTCAGTTTATTCTAGTTGACTTAAATTGTTTGTAACTTTCGACGACCGTCATAGTCTAGTCATAGCAGAGGTTCTCAAACCAATTTAATCTACCGCCTACTTTGAAAACCATTTATTTTTAAACACCCCTCAATTTCACGTCCCCCTCAACGACTACAACAACCCCAATTTTTTTGGCCGCTGAAGGCCAAAAGGGGGGGGGGGGGCTTTTTGGCCTTCAGCGCCCACAAGAGTGCGTTATTGCCCACTTTGAGATAGACTGGTCTAGTCGATCGTGCTCCGGAGTACAAAGCCAGCAAATATAGGATATTTGTATGTTGATCGGTCCTATAGTATTTTATTTTGTGTTTAGGGGTTGATTTCGCACTTTCAAACACAAGGTTTCAAACTTAACCTGTACAGAATATTATTTAAATAATACCTTGTTTCTTGACTATTATGTAATTATACTTAATAACTTATAAATCCATGTTATTAGCTTTTTATTGCCATCCAAAATTCAATCTCCTTCAGTTTAACACAATTAAATGGGCCATTTTTATGTCAAATAATTTTAATATTCTGTCATCAAAAGGCACAAAGAACTTTGAAATGCAATTAGAATATAGGTCTCACAGCTCAAATAAAAAACATACCGATTCAAAAAAAAAACGCATTTTATTCCTAAAAAAATTGTGGACACATCCTTAAAAATAAAAAAGCATTTCCAAGTTATTGTACAGATGTTAAGATTGTAACAGCGGTAATTTTGACTCGACGATTACTCAGTGAACTTTCTGTTACACAACACATCCCGACATGTGCAAATGATAACACCGTGCCATCCTTTTTGGGCCGACGAGACGACACGAGAAGAAACATAAAATTACCATTTGAGTTGGCAACAATGGGCAGGCGTACATTACGACATTTTGAGAAGGAAAAAATTTAATTACGAGGCGTTTTGGGACGAAACATGTGTTAATCTTTTAAGCCAAAAGTTGGTTACATCTGATTCTTTAACTTTAGAGTTCCGTAAATTTCCGAGAAATTAAAAGAAAGTCAGAGCTTGGGTGTCGATTTTTAAATATGATTAAGTAAACTTATAGGTGATTCTCGATTATAGGATAAGAAACTGTTTGCTTCAACAAAAAATAAAATGTCTTCTTTTCCAATTTTAATATACTTACGGTATTTAAAAATAATGGCAAAAGTATAAGTAACTAGTTAAGTTTTCTATGAGCAAGTGATATTCAACCTCAGGGTGGTAAACCAATTTCTCTGTCGGCTATACATGGACATACCCTATAGAGTAGAAATTTCATTGATTTTGTTTCACAAAGTCAGTCCTTACTTAATCTGTGACTGTATGGGCGAGAGTTGATAGGACTCGTCAGTTTATACTAAATGTAAGTGAAAAGTCACTAACATGTGTCGAAGAGAGGGCCATTATCGCTGCTCTATAGGCTGTTCGATCGCTAGGTACATCGGAGCGAGCTCTGCGAGAGCTTGCCTGTATGGTTGTACCATCGTCTTGCTTTCTGCTTTCTTTTTTGAAGTCGGTTAAAAAAGGTCAGAATTTATCATTTTACTGGCTAAGTAAGCGTGTCACATTTGATACCTAACGCCAAACTTAGATGTAAGTAAATGAACACTATCAAAATCAACAGCGTTTGTCCTCTCACTCATTTCAATCTATTTATTTTTAGACCTTTGACGGCTCGAAATACCCGAAACCGTATTTAAATGCTGGCGTACTTAAAGAGCTCATGAATTAATTATAAATCTTTGCCGGTGGATCTCTAAAAACACTCTATGCTTATTCAGCAGGGTATCAGCAAGCATTATCTGTCAAAGAAGACGAGATATAAATTATAGTCGATTCCGGAGACAATGAGTCTTGAATAAAACATGGTGTTGAATTGAAGTCGTGGTGGATTGCCTAACGACGCGCCGTCAACTTGCACTTCGAATACAGGGTGGTTACAAACTGCGGTAAATAAAAGTAAATAGCTAAGGAAGAAATGAACATCATTGAGTTACAAGGAACCAGACTACAATTTTACCAGGGCGTCTCCGAGCACATCCAGATCCGAGCTTACTTAGAGAAATTTGATTCCTGAATTGACTGAAACCGGGATTTGAACAGACAAAGGTCACCAGGTTTTACTTGTACAGTAAACATGAAAATCATAATAACGGCTTACAACGTATCCCACTACTGCAACTCTAGTCAAAGTCAAGGTCTGTCAAAGTGACCGCTAATAGAAAGGTACCTCTATGATCCCGTTACTAAGTTTGTGCTGTCTGCCTGTGTGTTCGTTCATCCCACTTGTAAGGAGTTGTATCTTTCGAGCCGTAAGTTGTATCTTTCGAGCCGTATTAAATATAATAGGTTAATATGGCAATTACCTGAACAAATATTAAAATCAACAAAACAAAAGGAACATCTGAAACAAGTCTACATTTTTTACTCGTAACGTAACGTTTAAAACGTACAAGCTTCAAACTTGGTTTCAATATTATGTAGCGCAGACTGCAGCAGACTATTTAAGTAAAATTAATAAAAACGTAACTGTCAAATATAAACAGCTCCAGTTTAAGGACCCCAAACGATATGGAACCCTGAGTATGCGACTCCAACTCGCTGAACTCACACTTACGGTTAAAGTGCAGCATTACCCCTATTTATCAATATTTTTGGGAACAAATCATTTTAAAGAAAAAATATTAAATAAAAATCACCCTGTATTACCAATTTACTTGTAATAAAATAATATCATAAACGGTGGACCCCGTGAATTAATTGCATCTACTAAATATATGATATTAGAGTTTTATATGTGCAACAAATAAAAATAAGTTTTCGATATTGAAGCTTGTTTGTTTGGACTCATTCATTTGTGTGTATGGACACAGTCGAAGTTGATATAGTCGACTCATACGCTATGTAACGCCTAGGTCCGATTTGAGCCGAAATCAATATTAGCGTGATCAGTCGGTCTGCCCACTAGCATGACCACCAAAACACGATATGATATAGCGATTTATCGACACCAACGGTCCTTTTTTAAATACTTATGATATATTATTTGGCGAATCATAACATGTGACGTCGTCGGCACGGCATATAAGGGTTCCGTTTGTTCCTTTCGAGGAACAGAACCCTAAAAACAAAATAAGGTTGAAGTTAATACTTCACTATACTGTTTTAAGTAACCATGGCTGGCCCTCCGATAATTTTAAAATTAAGACATAACCAATTTCATTATGCATCTTTAATCATCAATCAATCACTCAGACCGTCATGAATATTGCCTTCAGAGACACAGTTTACGATGGTTTATGTAAGGTACCTACCACAAAATAGTAATCAGCGTAGCGTGTCATTCCTGTTCTGTGTAAGGTACCATCTTTCCAACTTCAATGGCTTGTGACATTTAAAATGCGCAAAAACTGAAAGTTCTGTCACTGAGAAATCTTATAAGCCATTATGCCTCTCATAGTCTCAGGAAGAGTTGATGGTTTGGAAAAAAAAAAACATTAAGATATGTTCTCACTAGAACTCTCTGGTTTAAAATACCATACACTCTGATGCATACTGAATGCATTCGCGTAGCAGTTTGTCTGTCAGTAGAAGAAGAAGAAGAACCTACCTGTACCACTGCAATATCATTAATGTACCTAAATTCGTTGTTAAAATAAACTACTAAGAGTATTTTAAGTTTATATTCTTTCTAACCATTATTGAATATTTTCTTATGAATACAACAATAAGTTATTATTATATTAGTAACGATTTTTCTTCTCCCTTCATTTATAACATGTCACGTTTGAAATTCTGTGCCAAATTAGTTAAAATAATAAATAATAAATTGCTTTCACAATCACACCAGTTAGTTAGCCCCAAACTAAGCAAAGCTTGTGCTATGGCAACTAGATAACGCATAAACATACATAAATATATTTATAAACTTCCATGGCTTAGGTACAAATGCTCGTGCTTATCACACAAATATTTGCCCCTTGCGGGATTCGAAGCCGCAACCACTCGGCTTTGTAATCCGGAGAGCGGACCACTACACCAGACGAAAAGAATAAATATAATATAGTTTAATAAACTACTTTAAAACCACGCATTTATATTTATGAGGCTTGTCAAAACAAATCCTATGAGCCTAAACTCGATGTTTTTACTAGTAGCCATTGAAGAATTCCACCTCCAGGCTTCATCGTGAGATCTCAGTTCGATGGTAAAATTATTATTTTGTCATCTAGATGTCACATACTTACTTACAAGTTTCAATTATAAGTAGTTTAAAATCGACTTACAAGATTTGATTACTTAAATAGATAGACAAAACTTCACTTCACTAAGAGCCGATTTTTCAACAGTCATATAACTTTTATTTGAAGAATAAGTTTGACAAGTTGACAGTTTTCGTTTAGAAAATGTGTCAAAGGGACAATTTTATTCGTCGGATAAAAGTTATCTGGCTTTTAAAAAAGCAGCCCTTAGTGAAGTTATTGAAACCGTGTAAAAGAACAAAGCTCAAAAAGCAAGCCTTATTTACATTGTTTTTGTTTCTTATTGTAATTTCTTTATATAATTAGGTTTTTGTTTACACTTTTAATATCATAATAGCATTTAGCATCCTAGTGAGGTAATGCTTACCACCTTTTATGAGATTCTTTGCTTGATTGACGTTCCTGAAGAAGCCGTTTGAGTTAAATCCTTGTTCAAGATTTATTGGTGTTCAGATAAATAGATGCCCGAAGAAACAATTAAAGTTCCTTGCGCTTTCTTTAAAACGCTTTAAATTTTTTGAACATAAAACGCAACGACAGTTTTATTTTTTAGTTTTTTTTTACATCTATGGTAAATGAACCATAAAACTTTTTATACTAGCTGTAAGTTACGTTCAGAACACGACCATAAAAACCTTATACATTTTAAATGTTATATTAAAACGGATCTTTTATATGCATTCGTTTTAAACTATATCATTGAATAGTAATCAATTGGTTAATTCATTACTTATGTGTGTGTCGGTCGCTTTATCTCGTGAATGTGGTAGGGTAATAAAGTTTGTATATTAATGGCTTTAAAATAATAATGAATATATTTTTTATTATATTTTCTATCGTAATGATTATTGAAAAAATTTAGTAAAGTTTGATAAAACGCTTACCATTAATAGATACTACCAATATTACCCAATACTCATTCATTAATTTAAAAAAACCTTTAGGATCGCGGAAAGTGCATGGTTAAAAAAAAACTTACTGTTTTAAAACATACATTAGTATTTTATACAAAATGTTAAATTTTATTTTTATAAAAGTCACTATATCATTCTAAATTATAAATAAAAACCTAAATATCAAGTATAAACACACTTCAAAGACGGATATCGTGTTCCTATACATGCATCGTTCGAACAATGCACAAAATGAGCAGCTAACTCATGAATCGTGAAAACAGAGGCGTTGCCTCGTCATAAATTTGCTTCAGAGGACAAAAGAGAAAATTTTTGTATTTAGACGGTTGAGTATTATGGTTTAGTACTAAGTAGAACCGATGACCAGTAGAATACAAATATTATTAAATGAATGAAAACCACGTACTGGCAAGCACAGCGTAAGACGGCCGGATACACTGATGAGGATGACCCTAATGACCCCATAAAGGTACCATGGACCGCTTTGGATTCTATGTTTTAGTATCAAACGGTAAAAACGCTAGAATGATGCTAATGATAACTCAATACGTACATTTAATGATTTGTTTATATATGTAGGACTTAGGACCACAAAATTTACAAAAATGTTAACTTGTACTTACTTAATTTGCTGTTTGATCGTCTATGTTTATGACCTTTGAAAATCTTTTGAGAAATCTTGATCTAAGTCTTTCGCCGTGATCCCATCCGAAACATTTTCCTTCCTTTCAAATCAGTTTTCGTTTCTCTAACTCTTTCACTCTTACCATTAAACCATCCTTGTAACTCCGTCACTCACGTTCAGTAATCGTCATGATTATTGACATCTATTTTTATTCGAAAACACTCATATTCTTACCTGCAAATTGTCCAGAGTGAGATGACCGTTTTAGTTGATCTACCGTCGGGATTAGCCGATACAGTAACGGCTATCGAAAGCACGGCCTAACGGAAATTATTAAATCAGCACACTACGAGCAAGGGTTTCATCGGCGAACGCGGAACCCGATAGATTGCCCTCGAACAATTTTGATGGGAGGCCGAACCACGGCCTCTCCATTATTTTCCCGTCAAAGTGATTAAATAAATAGTCCCTCAGCCTAGGTCCCGAGTTATTCCGTAATTACGTGGGTTTATTGCCTAGACACGGCGCTGGAATGTTTTGGAAGCGTATTATGCTGTAGTGTAGTCGTATACGCGTCATACAGGCTGGTTATAGCGCTCACGTGCACTTGAACTCAATTTTGTGATCTTCCTGAAGTTACGAAGATACGGTACGCATTATTAGAAGCTGTGTTTTGTTTAAGCTACCTTTCTTGGGAGGAACGGCACGTTTAGCCAATAATGGTGTATTGGCTAAACGTTGGTCGATGGTTTATTTACGAACTTTGTGTAAACATTAAACAAGTAAGACTCGTAAATTTTCTTTTTATCAATACGATAAACTATATTTATGTGGTCAAGCCCTACACTGGACGCTGGTTAGGTACACTACGATTTTTTTTTTCATATAATGTTTTATGTATACCTACAATTTTTGCCTTTTTGACTATAAATATAGACTTATATGCTATATAGTATCAAAAACTATGTATAAAATTTAAGTTGAGAGCAATCCAAATTTAAAAAAGTTTTGTAGTACTTACGTAGCGGGCGGCCTTCGATTTATTGTTTTTTTTAATACTTATGTCCAGCAATCACCAAATAACCGAATAACTCTAAACATGTTGTAATATGGATCATAAGAACGTGCAAAAACCTAAATCCGTAATCATCATCATCATCATCATCGTGCTACAGGAATTAGTCGACTCTTACGACACGCCTCCTGTAGGCGGTGAGGAAGTGTATTCTTTACGGCCGTCCCCACACGGCACAATCTGTAATCATCACGTATAAAAAATAAAAATAAACTGTAAACCGTTACAATTATAACGGTTTACAGTTTTTATAAACGTTATAATTCCGTGTTACAATAGTACATATGACCTCACGTATGAACAGTTTCTTTTTTAATAATTGCAAGTTAATATGCGTTTAAATCAAAGATCCCATTTAAATAAAAATAAACATATTTTATATTAAATTAGGTTTAAAGAATTATTTCTCATAAGAACTTACAAGTTCACTTAAAATGAGATTTACATAAGTAACTTATTTCTAATATTAAAATGCCTCTAAGGCGCTCACTTTACTTAATTATAATGTAGTACATATTATTATATATTCCTTAAGTTTAGTCTTGAACGAATTAATGTTATTACATTCCTTTACGTTATTTGGTAACTTATTGAACAGCTGTGCCCCTTGAAAAAAAATTGCAAAGTACATTATGCAAAAGGCGGCTAAAGACGGTGCTAAACCAAAATTACAAAAGTCATTATTACTGCTTTTCAATGCTCATTTAGAATTGAACAAAAGAAACTATAAATTACCCAGCAAACCTAACTAGCGCATTCAGTTTAACGTAAAATCCCTGCGTGTGTTCAAATGTCGGGCATATAAAATAAATCACAGCACCTATGTTTCAGTCTGCGAACCCTACTTCTCCAAGGAGTTTCTAATGGCTGCACTCTAGGACATAAATTGTAAACGTTTACTACTAAATCATTGGTTAATGACATTGTTTTAAATTGGTACTCTGGCACTTTGGGTAGGAAGCTGAACTCTTGTAGAAATTAATTAAATACTGCCTGTTTTTTTTATAAATACGTGTCGAACTAAACAACATTGTCATGGTCTGGAAGTAAGAAATTAACATCCTAGTGTAAAGAGGTTCCAGAAATTAAATCTTTCCAGAGTAGTAGTATACTAGGAAGAACACAAACCGGGAATCGAACTCAAGACCCTTTGCGTTCAAGGTAAATTACCGCGCCACCAATCGGGTCGTATGTTGTTGATTGTGTTGATAGGTACGTTGATAGTAACACAGCTAAGACCATTTAAGAAATATAAAGAAACGTCTGTTTATAAAAACATTTTACTTGTACTATAGTCCAGTACAGATAATTACATTACGAGGTTGCATAAATTCCTCAGTTTGTAAAACTATTTTGAAATATTATTAACAAGAGCTTTTCAAAGTCATGATTTTGTGGTTATATGAGGGATGGCACCTAAAATTACTACGTTTTTAATTTTTTACGCGAAATATAAATCAAAAGTGAAATCTATAAAACCCTTAAAATACTTGGACACGGTTTAGAAATCAGATAAGCATAAAAGGAAGAACAAAGCGTTTTTGTTTACTAAATTTATTTTAACACTGCTGGCTAATAACTTAAAATTATTAAAATAGGCGAAAATAATGAAAAATATGTTTTAAGATATTAATCTGACATTCTCCATACAAACAAATTTAGTATTACTGGACTACTAAGGACAAATGAATGCATTAAATGTGTAGACAAAAACATTATCACTGTAATCAGCTCACATCTGGATTCTGGACATAGGCCTCTCCCAAAGCACGCGTGATTCGGACCCTCGGCCCTTCTTTTACACCCGCTGCCATTAGCATTACATGAATCATTGCTTCACCTTGTTAAGGGGCGCCTACCTAGAACGTTGAGTTCAATGCTTGCTGAACAACTTTAAATAAATGTACTAGTCGTACCTTAAGTGTACTTCGTAAGTGGTATTTAATACATTTGTCACAAAAAGATTCCTAAAGATACAAAGGTACCAGCTGTATTCTTCTCCCAGATATTATTTTATTTTCCCCCAACTAGGTACAATATTAGACCGTGTTAGGAAGGAATAAATCAAAACAGAATGCTTCTTTTCGAAATAAAAAAAAGGATACATTAAGAGAAAAAAATACAATTTAAATGCTATTAAACTAAATTACTGTTCTAATACAGATAAGTTGGGAACTCGTCTCACCAATCTGTAGGTTGTATCAGTGTTATTAAACATCCATCACGATGTTTGAAGTACGTAATTGGATATTCATTAATAGGATTAACGGAATATGATCCTTTCTGTTTGAAGAGGAACTTGAGATTTATCTTTTAAAAATCAATGTTACTTTAATAGCAGAGAATATTCTTTGAACAGGCGGTGATTAGGAATGACGCTACAAATTAAAAAAAGAACATAGATAACACGGTAAGTAAGGTGGACATACGACCTGGTAAAGGTTCAGGAAGCCCCTTCCAATCGACCAATCTGGAAGTCACCGGGGAGGCCTATGTTCAGCAGTGGATATTCTATGGCTGAAATGATGATGATAATAATGATGGAGCAAATAAACCAAACGTTTTGCATGCCAGTGTCTGATGAAATGTGAGGAACCACCATTTATATTATCACCTGTATGTGTACCACTTTTAAAGCAAATAAATACATTTCATTTCAATAAAAGAGCCAAGGGGCACCCCACGTCATCCTGGTGGACCAGTATAAAAAAACTCATAACTAAAAACAACTTACCAGATCAGACAACTAAAGACAGAATGTCTTGGCGCCACAAAATTAGGAGAGCTGACCTCACCTGAAGTAGGATGGAGCAAAGAAGAAGAAGAAGAAGATAGATAAATCGCTAAGTCTGGAGACAAAAGTTTTGAACGAGTCCGCACTGCCTGTCATGACTTACGGAGCCGAGACTTGAAACTCACGGTGCGACTAGTACACCAATTAAAAGTTGCTCAGCTATGAACAGAGCTATGCTCGCTATTTCTATCAAGTTTAAAATCAGTAATGAGGTTATCCGGCAGGAAACTAAAGTAATCGATATAGCACAAAGAATAAGCAAATTTAAGTTGCAGTGGGCTTGTCACATTTGCCGTAGAACCAATGAGGTAGACGTGTTCTTGAGCGATGAACGCGACCAATTGGCAAGCGCAGCATAAGGCGTCCGACAAGGTTATCCATTATCATTGCCTATGGCATTCTTCCTGCGTGGATCAGACGAAGCTGCCCGGTTTCGACTCGGACCGTACCTAAATCCTGGTCTGGACTAGACCGATTTCGTTCTAGATACGGGAAAACTAATCCGACAAGGTAGAGCGATGATATACGCAAAACCGCTAGCAGTAAATGGATAAGAATAGCCGAGGATCGGGCTCAGTGGCGTGCATTGGGAGAGGCCTATGTTCAGCAGTGGCCTGAACATGGGCTGATTATAATAAACTCGATCGGTCGGTAAATTATAATTACGTTACACTTTAAATACTACTCGTCCACAACAATTATACGCATGACAGCATGACGTTATTGAAAAAAAAATCGGTTAAGTGCGAGTCCTACTCGCGCACTGAGGGTTCCGAATAAACTTGTAGGTAACGGTAATCGAGTCTCGATTTTTCAATTTGACAATATTTTTTGTGATATTGTGCTGTAAGACATTGCTTCTTGTCAAATGATTTTTGCTAACATACCGAATATCTGTACGAATAGCATTATAATTACTTCTGGCAAAAGTTTTTACATAAAATTCCCTATAAATGATCACATTCATTTCTACTCTACGATTATTAATACCTCAGGAGTAAAGATAATGAATATAGATAGTTAAAATAGACGATTAAAAAAATATAGGTTTAAAATTTTTTTTATGTTACTCATCTTCTAAATCGACTATTATTATTTGTTTATTCTATTATATTTCTATTACTATTTATTTTTTTTAAATATTATTTAAAAGTATTTAACGACTTATTTACCCGTAATATTGATGTCGTAGTAACTTTAAGAGACAATAAAATAAGTTGTACGAAATAATTGGTGACACACAATTTATTTTTCCGGAACGGAGATAGATTCATTTGACACTAATAAGAGCTTGTAAAAGAGCAAATTGAATAAATTTCATTTAATTGACTTCGCTTTACAATGAACGTTATTTTGTTGCCCACGTGCGCTGTAATAAATATTACCTTTTAGATATTAGGTAATAGGTAGGTATCTGTTCTATTTGTGATAATTAATAGGTATTAAAACTGTTTCTGGTTTTGATCATTAATGTTTTTTTTTTAAAATCCGGCAACTAACGATAAACCCGAAACAGAGCTGTTGTTTCTACGTCAAACTCAGAATACAGAAGTAGGTATAACAGTATTAAGAGCTTATGAATAAATACTGACTCTGAACTGAATACTTACCTAGTGTTCACCCTAAAGTCTGTTAAGATCTAGGTATATTTAGTTACATACCTATTCGTATTAATCGTTTACTTTATCTTTAGTTTAACCAGAAACGTGCTATTATTGTTCTCATAGTAGGTAACCAATAATTGCTAATAGTTACGTTACATTTACCTAATTTCGACCATCACATCGGCTGGCGCGCGAGCGACCGACCGAACTTGTACCCATAGTCACGTTCCACGAATAGTGAGTTCGTGTAGTCGATATTTTTTATTGTTATCGATAACAAGTACAAGTAAAGCAAAGCAAGTTCTTAATTTGAGTACCACTGCAATCTATAGCACGAAACCACAAATATATACTGTTAAAAGGTTTAAACTCCGCATTCAGCGAGCTTGAAGATAGTTTGACGGCCAAGCGGTAGCGGGGCAGCCTGTCGTCTTTGATTTCTCCAATAATAAGAATCGTATGTCGTTCATTATTTTTATGCTATCATAAACTTTAGAGTACTATAAACAAAAAATGATGACTAACAAACTGTATTACTGCAATAATTCTGCTCGAGAGAATGCCAGTTATTGATATATTCGTCGTTACACATTTAATTTTAAGCTATTTTTGATGCCAATATTTGTACCTCATCCTGACTAATTTTAATAATAATGAAAAATAATAAATTCTTTAAAAAACTGTTATAATAACAGATATAATATCGATATCGATTGGCCATGTCCAACTCTACCAGACTGCTGACGTCACCATGGTATGAACGAAGCAGGGGTCGGCGGTCGGCGGTCACTCGACCCGCGCCATGTTAGATCCGTATCTTTGGCGCCATAACTCCCAGCTAGCACAGATTGCATTCGAATTGCACTCGCGATTTAGTTAATTAATACCGGAGCTAGGAATTCTGGTGCCATATTGCTTCTTTTGATTTTTATTTTAGTTTATCTTGCGCTAAGGTTGAAACACAAATGTAGTATGTAGTACGAGTATGTATAAATGTGTGATATCTAAATAGTTAAAACAAGTTTTTTAAAAATAATATTACTTAATATATATAGTTATTTATGTAATGTTGATGTAATTAAAACATTTTTTTGATAGACAAAAGGTTAATGCTATGTGATCAGGTAGATAGACAGAAGACAGGTGGGTAGAAACCCACATCAATGTAGTTAGTTGTAGTTTGGAGGTTTGAAAGATGTTGTTAAGGTACTTTTCTGCGAATTTGAATTATTTTAAATATAGGTTATTTTAATGGGACTACATTATTGAGTAGGTCTTGGAATCAGGTACGTAACCTAACGTTTCTACCTGAGATAATTTGAACAATATTTTACAACACACAATAAAAATTTAGATAAAATGTCTTAGGTGTCTTAGGTGAAAATGTCTAGCCAGCAGTACTTGGTACATTACTTTAAGTGAATTTATCATTGCCATAAAAGTTACTATTGAAGACCTTAGAAATACAGTTCCACGAGGCATTTAGACGGCTCATTATCGATTGAGGCGACTAAATAGACGGGGTCATTCATGATCATGAAAAAAAAACGCAATCACACCAAAAAGATACCAAACCCAAACTAAGCAAAGCTTGTAGGTACTATGGGGACTAGATAACGGATAGAACTAGGTTCTTAATTTTGTTTTTAAATATTCATGGCTTAGGTAGGTACACAATAAATGCTTGTGCTCATCACACAAATATTTGCTCCTTAAAGGATTCAAACCCGGCACCGTCTGGCTCTGTAATCCGAATCGCAAACTACTATACAGACACGGTCGTAATCATCTACTTATTAATTGTAAGTTGTTAATCGTCTATTAATATTCAACTTAAAAAACTAAATAAAAATAGTTTAAGCGAACATAAGGTTAGACGTGGTCTTAAAAATTTAATTAAAATGCATTTAAAAAAATCTCTCGCTTCTTTTCGGCGCTAGCCCACAAAGTCCCGAAGCAGAATTAGCATAAAATAAATAGGTTTTTTTTGTAATTTTTTTTGGTTTTAATGTTCTTATTCAATTTAATTGTTTTAACAAGCTGCTATTTAATTTGCTTTGTTATTTACAATGTTTTACATTAATAATGAGGCGCGCGATGAAATATTTACCTTACGCCTACGCTCAATTGTAAAGCAAAGTCACTTGCTTGCAAAACGTCTTTTTCATTTTATTCGCAGGTGTTTTACCCACTCTACTTAGAATAGATACTTATAAATAAATGTTTTCATTTCATTTAGAATTAGCAAATAAATTCAAATTACTGTTTAAGATAAACGTACCTACGAAGAACATGATAAAAGAGGGGAATAGGCTAGTTTCCGGGTCACAAAAAGATCATTCTATTTAGTCTGTCAGTTAGATTATCAAAAAATATTGGACCCATATTTTGTCTTTTGTCAGTCAAACAAAAAATGAAAATATAGCGCATCAAAGTGAGCACGTGACGTTACGCCTTGCTAAGAAGTGTCGCAAAGCGTGACGTTACGCGAAACTAAATATTATAGGCTATATCTTGATATTTTTTTGTTTGATTGAGAAAAGAAAAAATACGTGTCCATTATTATCTGTTAATCCAACTGACGGACTAATTAGATTTTTTTAGGAAACTAGCCTATTAAGATCACATACTTCACCATATGAATATTACATTGCTTTGATCCTATTAACTACTTACCATAGGATCAGAAATTAGAAGTGCTTTGGCTATCTAAAGCACTTGTGTTAAATAAATCAGAAACCACGACGGTACCACAACACCCAGAATAGAATAGAATATAATAATAGAAAAGAATAATGTTTAGACCCGAGACAATTTAGAAAAAATATTTTTATATATTAACCAACCGGGAATTGAACCCGGGACCTCAGAGATAGCAATGCCAAGTCCAGTCTGCTCGCCTCTCAACTACGGAGGTCGTCGAATTATTTTAATTAAAATAAATACTCGTATGTTTGTACAATTACTCAGAACGAGTTTACAATTTGTCGTCATAATTATTCCCTAATTGCGTTACGAGTTGACTTGCACAACGCATTTTGTTCCAAGACCGGAGTCTCATTACCTCCTAGAGGTGTTACTATCACGGCACTCCCACTCAGACCCGGAGTGACTTTTAATAATGCTCTCATGCGAAAGCAAAGATTCAACAACATAATCACACTAAAAGCATCGTCTCTATTGTCAAAACTCGCGGTATGGTATGTTTACCTGGGTGTCCTTCGAGGCCAGAGCCGGATTAAGCATCAAGCGGAATTAGCACTCGGTCCCTAGTGCTAGTTTTACGTGATAGCTTTCATTCACAAGAAAGTAAGCGTATCGAAAAAAAAAGTTGCAATTACGTATAATAACAGGTGTCCCTCGTCAAAAGTTGGTAAATGAAATTCGTACTAAATCCTTAAAAACATATTCCGGAAACGTTGCGATAACAAGAGATTATTATTACACAATTTAAACTTCACGTTATTACTGAATACTTTTCTTTTCATAAAGTAATAATTTGTGACCAATAAACGCAGACAATTTATATTGTAATTATTAATTGCAATTAGCTATTGCTATCAACAAAAGTAGGGGCCACTAATTGCTTAATATTGCCTAAAGTAAGTACTTACCTACACTTATGTTTCTACTATCCATAACTGTCACCTGATCTAAAGGACTAATAAACTGCAAATCTTATGTCTATAGTTTCCTTAGGCCACGGGGGTGAGTGTACTCAGCTGACAATTATATAAAGTATATTTTAGTTGAGACATGCAGTTTATGATATAAACTGCAGTAACAAAACGGCATTTTTTACCCGTAGCTTTACCCTAATCCGACCCTGTCAACACCCCTCATAGTAACGAACGGAGGTTGAATGTCAAAAGGAAATGTGGGCCTCTCTGTTTGTTCGTTTTTTCATGTCGCGAATTGAGCATAGCAAGCGACGTAGCTAGAAAGTAATGAAATGAACTCCTGTTTAGAAGACGCGATGGTAAACGAGGACAATGCGGTAAAAGGTGAGTGAAATATCGACCAATCGATCCGATCCAAAACCAACCGACTCAATATATAAGGTCAACGAAATAGAGTAAAGCGCATTAAAGATTAAATAATTTAAGAGCAAAAAAAAATTATATCCTCACAAAACCTCTACTAAAGAAAACCGGCACTAAATTAAAGTCTTACGAAGTACCACACAGCGTTCTAAGTTAGAATTAACACTTTTGGATCTTACTTTTATCAAACGTAGGTACATGATGCAAGACGAAATTTAAATAGATAGGGAAAAGTATAATAATAGTACAGTTAAGTGGTTTTTGTTTTAATTTTTAAACAAAACCTAATTCTTAGAAACCATTTGTACGAAAAATTTATTAATTTATGATATTAAATTTCTGACTTTACAATAGTATTTAAAGAAGTGCGTTAGCACATACATTTTTTGGCTTTCAAGAGTTATAACATAACGTTTCGAATTTTTGGAATGCTTCCTAAGTAGATACTTTTATCACTGACCTCTATATATCTTTTTAACCGACTTCAAAAAAGGAGGAGGTTCTCAATTCGTCGGGATTTTTATAATTATGTTCAGCGATCATTCGTTACCTCGTTAGCCGATTTCGATAATCCTTTTTTTGTTCGAAAGGGAATACTTTCGGAATAGTCTCATACAAATTTGGCAAGTTCTGATGATGGGATCTAAAAGAACATCATCAAACATTGTATGAACTTCATACCTTCGATAATTCTTACTTTATTGAATTAGCTTAAACTTCGAAGATAGTATATTTAAAAAAATCACCTCTAAGTTCGAAAAAATAAGGGATGAAATCGGTGTTCAGCAGTAAACTTTTGTATGCCCACTTATAATTCGTTTTGTTGAGGATGTATCACTAAAAATAGATGAAATAAGCAATAAGTAAATTTTATAAAAAAATAAGTAATTTTACTAGAATACCGTTTGTAATCGTAATGTTAATGGGAGCAGATCGTCACCGGATTGCGACTATTGTCAAATTACAGGAATTGGGCCTCAGGTATCAATGTCTATGTACTTTTTGTAGACAGTTGAATTACTGACCACTGCGATACAAGCAACAATACTTAGTGCAGAGACCGCTGTTTTTTGTTGTAATTTTATACTATTTTAGTAAAAAAGTCACATAAAATAAATAAATAAAAATGTGTATAGTACAAGAACATCTAGAACATTAGATACTTACTAGAAATGTCAGGATATTCGGTATCTGTATTCTGCGTACTTAGCAATATCCGAATCACCCAAGACATCTTAATAATATTCCGGTGCTCACGTGTTAAATTACATTATTACATCTATATTACGGACTTGGAATATCATTATCAGGCCCGTATTATATACATACTCGCTGTTGCTTACATTTTGACAAAAATATTCAGTGTGTCCTATCTTACGTGCACGTATACAGCAGGTTAGTTAACGAAAGGCGATCTCATCATCCCATAATACTATAGCGTCCGTACATACTAAAAAAACTATTCCCAACCGTTATACATATAACAAAATATAATTTTTTTTTTTTTGTTATTTTAAAATTTCATTATTTTCTCACCAATTAAATTTCTAATCGTGCAAGCAAGACAAAAAAGTGACGTTGCTAGTTTGCGAATTGCAATAATTTTTGAAGCTTATTTTTGTAAACTTTTATTTTAATCTAATAATCATGTAGATAAACTAGCTTAAGGGGACCCTTCTGTTATTTTAGATACTGTATTACATTAAGCTTCAGCTTACTTTCTATATGCTTCGTTTATAGCTCGGACCGAACCCTAAAGAATATCTAGTACCTATGGATAAAATTTAACACGCGTTATTTTAATAGTTTATTTTGTACCACCTGAAAAGCCCCTCTTTTTAAATCTATTAAGAATAAATTTTATTTAAAAAAAAAACCGACTTCAAAACAGTGCCAGCCGATGAGAGATTCAATGTTTTTGTTTGCACCGACTCCAAAATTGACTGATTAGGTTCTTAAGTGTTAGGATTATTTTTAGCATTTTAGTGTTTTGAAGTCGGTTTTATTTTTTTAAATAAAATTTACTTATTTCATCTATTTTTAGTGATAAATCCTAATCTAACTGCTGAACACCGATTTCATCCCCTATTTTCCTACCCTTAGGGGTGATTTTTATTTTGCAAACTTTTATCATAGCATCTTTGAAGCATAAGCTATTCAATAGAACAAAAATCATCATAATCGGCTCATATTTGTCGAAGATAGGTAACAAGAACCACAACCAAAATATTATCTGGGTATATATTTGTTGATTTTCTCAAAAAGTTCAAAATCAATTTCGATAAAATTTATATGGGACCACCTCTGAAGTATGATCTACCAAACAAAAAAAGAATCATTAAAATCGATTCATAATTGGCGGAGTAATCGCGTAACATACATACAAAAAAAAACATACAGTCGAATTGAGAACCATTTTTTGAAGTCGGTTGAAAAATAACCGAAAAATGTTCCGAAAGTCCTGGATTGCGGAATCAATGTTAATAAAAAAATAGTTTTAATGTACATTAAAACTTTCTAACTCCTGTGTGTTAAGATATAATGCATAAACAATATAACCTAAACTGTGTTAGAAGGCAACCTGACATAAGACCTTGCACGGTCACGTACTCCCAAAGAATTCCTCTCATTAAACTCACACATGGAAACCTGACGTAAAGGCCCTCAAATTTAAATGAAAATATTTGGAAGATTTATAGCTACGTTGATTAAGAAAACCACATTTAACGTAATACCAATGGAAGTATGTACAGTGGGCTCAAGCCATTCTTCCACTGGAAATAAAACTCTTTAGTGTTGACACACTCACTGGTTCCAAGTCCTTTCGACACTAATCATGACAGCCTATTACAATCTATTGCTGGACGTAAGCCTCCCCCAGGGAGCGCTAAAGAGCACGATCTTATCTTATCTTATTTAGGCTTCTTCTTTTTTCATCCATCCACTGCCAGCCATCATCCTAAGATCGTCGGTGAATCGAGCTGGAGGGCGTCCTATATTACGTTTGCCAAGACGTGGTCTTCACTCGAGAACCCGTTTACTCCACCTTTCATCGGTTCTGCGACAGATGTGGCCGGTCCACTGCCACTTTAGCCTTATACACTTTAGGACTATGTCTATGACTTTGATCTGCTGTCGGATAACCTCGTTTCGGATTTTATCTGACTGACTGACGACTGACGTAAAGTCGGTGGGCCTGCTTTACTGTCACGTTTCACGTTTCGTAGGTACAACATGCATGAAAACAATTAAAAAGCGCGCTTTGCTTAATCACCAAGACAGATGAGAGAGAGAGAGATAGAGGGACTAATAAAATATTTGCTACCGTCCAAATATCAAGCCCTCTTCAATAACAGACTCCCCGAGTTGCAAGAATCAAGAATCAAGGTCTCTCCCAGTTGCAAGAATTTTCGCCCTATTTCGTTATGTTCGATAATCGAATAAGTGGGCCTACGCCATCTACTTCTATTTTAACCTAAGTGTTATGTCACTGAGATATCACTGAAATTAATTTGGGTAACGCTTTTTATTGTTATTGTTATTGTAACAGTTCAAATTCAAATTGTACATATTCACAATGTGGTTTTGATTACTGTTTCCTAAGTGGTAGGTATTTTACTAAGTTATCTACCTACCTTAAAACTGATATTCTGAATAGTTATCAAACTTTCTTTGAAACTTTTTAGGTCTAACCCAATTAGTTGAAGCGATCTTATAATAAATTCAGAAACCAATTTAGAATGGAAATTGTTATAAGATAGAATGATACGATTTTTTATCCTTTATTAACAAGTCAGGAATAATAGGAATATGATACCATTATTTTAACTTGCTAGTATAATATTATTAATAAAGTTTTTTTTTACTTTTAAATGTATTTGAGTAGGATAAATAACTATAAATTACGAGTTTAAAGAGTTGACTTTATTATCCGTCTTGTGTCTTATATTTTATGGTTTGAAATATTTATATCTCAATGCCATCAATCTCAATGTAATCAAAATGTTGATGCCAATACAACAAGAAAATTAATTTATTGATAAAGCACTTTAGCAGTGTCACTCATTACATTATGCATTTAAATTAAATGTTGCATTGCATACTCTAGAAATAATTCAAACTAACGATGTATTCGTAAAATTTTATAATCTAGTTAGAATAAAGTTCACAATACCGACTAAATAGTAATTATATTTCCTTTGTGTAAGATAAGAAGGGTTTTTTTTATTTAGAATTTTTAACAAAATCTCAAAATATTTTCTTACAAACAAAGTCTCAATAAAAGATTGTGCGACGTTGGTGAAAAGTCACGTGTTTCGTTTGGCGTTTTGCTTATTATCAAGTAGTACGTGCCTTCACCCTAAACTGGGGCGACTAGAGTCCCCTTCTCGATTAGATCGATGCGATTTTTTGTCGACAAGACGGTAAGATCCCTAGTAACCTCTTTTTTCCTTTTTGGGCTTTGGTAGAACAAAAAGGTCAACTTTTAACGTGGAACAAAAAGGACAACGTTAAACATCAGCATAATTATGCAAGAAATCGACAGCCTCCTTAGTCAAGCGATTCGGACTCTCGGCTACAAAACCAAGCATTCAAGGTTTCAAATACCCCAAAGACAGTATCTTCTTAGTAATAAATAACAAACAAATAAATAATAAATAATTTGTAACTTATCTATAGAATTCATAGAATGTAGGTATATCCAGTTCCGTCTTTTCCATAAGAGCACACAGGGCCCGTGTCTAGGCCCCGGCCTCACGGGGGCACCAAAACGCTAAAACATGTTTGTAGACCAAAGAGGGACCTAACCTTGGACGGTCATAAATTCATACCGACAGTATTTCCTTTTTACTTTGAAATAGGGCCCCCAAAGTCTTGTGTGCCCCAGGGCCAGGGCAGGGATATTTTAAGACAGCCCTGGGTATATCCACGATCTAGTTACCATAATACAAACTCCACTTAATAACTGATGTGAAATATAAAAATAATAATTGAATAATAAGAGCACCAAAAAGACACTCTCAGCCGTCTTCCTAAGAACATTGGTCCATCAAGCTGGGGGGCGTCCTACACTGCGTTTGCCAATGCTCCACTCGAGAACCCGTTTACTCCACCTTTCATCGGTTCTGCGACAGATGTGGCCGGCCCACTGCCACTTTAGCTTGCTACATTTAGGACAATGTCCATTACTTTTGTCTTTTCCCGGATAACCTCGGTTTGGATTTGAAAGGAAGGCTTACATAATGTAAAATAAACTACAAGATACTTTACGTCGCAATATTATTGTATGATATTTTCGAACTGGTTTTGGGCTTTGTTCTAGTTTGTTTAGGAGCGGGCTGAATTTAAACCTTACTGTTGATGTTTGTAACCTCTAAAATATGTGCCTGGAATTTTAAGTTATTATCACTGAAGTGAAACCGGTCAATCAAAATACTCATACATTAAGGTGAAGGAATTTTGAATAGGTTTTGTAGGTACAATTAGATTGGTTTATACTCGTATTAGCCCTCAATAGCGAAGCATGGAGGGACTTAGGAAACACCTTTTCCCAGCAGTAAAACATCATGGGTGAAAAAAATAGGCACACCTACTACAGTATGTTCAATCTACAAGTGGTAAGCAAAGCTATTCTATTAAGATTTATACTAGGTTCTCTATAAGGGCAGTGAGGGAAGACATCGTGAGATAACCTGTTTAGGTAATTAGATAAAACTGGATTTGTAGCCATGATCCAAACGGTCGGAATCCCTTGTCTAAAATTAAAGGAATTAAAATAGTAATCGTTCCAAACGTAATTTCTGACTCGCCGTATTAAGCGTACCCGATTAATAGAAACAGGAAAGTGCTAAAAGGAAGTTCTATATTATGTGACAAATTCACTTCACTATCTTTCAATCAGCCAGTCGTAGTATTCAGTATTACGGTAGCATGAATATGTATGTCACAATTTATGCACATATGACATCTACATAGTCTTTACAAATTCAGTACAGTCACGCGACCTTACCGCGCGGAACTCTGGCTTATCGCGATTTTATGGGACCCGAGCACAAATAAAAGGATTGTATTGTCATACCCACTTCAAGCCACATAAAGGGAAATACTTACTGATATTTAGGACATTTTGATACAATAAGCGAAGATGCGGTAGGTGCGTTAACTGGAATGGCTATGACAATCGTATCGCGAGACAGACAATCGAGGCCTTCTTTGACAAGAACCACAGCAGTTTATGCTTTCCTTAAGTCAATAATTATACGTTTTTATTTAACTATTTTTCTTACTACTTGCTTTATGGCCAGCTAACTACCAATAGATATTATTCAAATGTCATTTTGGCCAATAGAATCATAGGGAATGACAGTTCAAATCTGAATTAACGTATCCACACAGACACGCTGAAATAATGATCTAAAAGTGTTTCGGAAATCTGATATTCGCACATCAGTCGCGGCGTGTGGTTGAATGTGTGTACCGAAATATCGCAATTTATTTGACAAATTAACGAAGCTGGTCACGCTTGCTACCTTTAAGTTGACGTTATGCGACTGCATCCCTATTTAGCGACTTTTTCGATATCTGTTATACTTGACAGTAGCTGAGATCGGTTTCGAAAAAGCAACTATACGCATTTACAGACATCATTATTACTAGTTGCCAAGGTAACATTTGTAACACTTACTTAAGTATTTATATTACTAATAAATTGATGAGTATGTAGTACTTATGTCATGGCCACGTCACAGTATGGGGCCTACTTTCTCTATTTATTTTATAACTCTGATGAGTAACTGATCCCTTGTTACTAGGTGGATTTGAACATTATTATAAGCAGTTACCGAACGCGACAATGTTTTTGGGTATTCCTATGAGAGAATCAGTAATTGGTAATTATATTATATACCACATTTATCAAAACGAAGGTCAAAGAATAATTTTAAAATTGTAGTTAAATATATAAATAAAACACGTTTTTATCCGTATTGAATAGTTATCTTGACGACCGTCTGGTGAAGTGGTTCGCACCTCGGACTACAAAGCCAGGTGTTGCGGGTTCGAATCCCGCAAGAGACAAATGTTTGAGTGATGAGCACGAGATCTAAGTCATGGATGTTTATAAAGGTTTTTCAAGTATGTTTATCCGTTATCTAGTCGCCATAGTACAAGTTTTGCTTAGTTTGGGGCTATAGCCCCGTATAAAAATATTTCGCTTGTTCGGACGTATAATCCTCATTAATTAAAATTGCCATCTACTTGTTTAATAAATTGCGTGCAATGGAAAAACACACTAAAAATATGTCTAAATAAATATCCCATGTGGGTCCTTAGTGTCAAGTTATACCTTCATGAATATTGTGTTTTTAGGGTTCCGTAGCCAAATGGCAAAAAACGGAACATGTCTGTCTGTCCGTCCGTATGTCGCAGCCACTTTTTTATTAAAATGTGACCTCTGATCATCAAATAATATGTTATAACAATATTGTAGATCATAAACATAGATTTAGGACGACGAACAGGGTCATAAAGCCTCGCGTCTCAAAGATTACACTGCAAATCCTATTATTGCCGAAATATAACATAAACAAAACAAAGAAAAGAAAACTAAGGCCGCGGTTACACATCCATATTGTAGCCGCAGACTGTAAGCGGGCGTTACGCAGTTAACCATTTTACCACACTTCGCAAATCACTAGAACAACAAACAAACTAAATACAAAGTTTACATACCATATTAATCGTTAAGTAATTAATAAATACAAGAGAAATAAAAGTAAAAACTAGACTTCTAGTGTAGGTCCTAACCTAACCTAATAGGTATATTACAAAAAATTTACATAACATTAAAAAACGTAATAATTTGGTTTGCAACCGCGCTTTCCTAAAACTCTCAAATAGGCAGTCGCCAGATAAAAATATAATTGACAAATGCAAAGTGTCTTATTCTGAACTTTTATCCGCCAAATAATTTGTGTTGCAAAACTATTTGGTACTGTAACAGTACATTGTACAATTCGCTATGCGCATCGAGTACATACCCTAGCAGAAATAGGAACCATCTTTCTCCGAAACTAATTAAGAAACGAAAAGAAAAGAAAAGAAAAGAAAAGAAAAGAAAAGAAAAGAAAAGAAAAGAAAAGAAAAGAAAAGAAAAGAAAAGAAAAGAAAAGAAAAGACAAGAAAAGAAAAGAAAAGAAAAGAAAAGAAAAGAAAAGAAAAGAAAAGAAAAATAAATTTATTACTATACTAATTTATCACGACGACACATAATACAACAGAACCAAACATAAACAGTGGAACGGTTACATAGAAGAAAATAAAATAAAATGTGTAAAACACAGTACACAGACACAATAAAAATAAACTCGATCAATTTGTCCTAACAGTGCCGTTCTGCGCGTCGCGAAGCCTATTGCAAAAGGGCCTCACTCAGCTTTTGCCGCGCACTATAAAGGCCACGTCGCTGGTTTTCAGTGGTTTTATTAATTAGTGATTCTTCACTTACATTTAGTATGAAATGATAAGTCCTGTCAACTCTCGCATACAGAGAAAAATGGCGAAAATTTTAATTTAAGTTGTAAAAGGTTGTGAACCTTTTTTCAACACGTCTTTTGGTCTGAAGGCGGCCTAAGTTTTTACAACATTGTATAGAGAAATCACCCTAATACACCCCGAAACTTTATAGGTAAACCCATTGTTGACAAGCAATGAACTGGTAGTGGAATATGTAAGCATGATGTGAGGATATGTGGACTACCACCATTGGGCTATGTACAGCGTGTTTGATCTCGCCAATAGATTTTCAGAGAGTGTTTTTTCTCGATACAACTTCTAATGTGGAACCGTTGAACTACATGTGAATCTCGTCAGTCATGGCTCCTGTCCTTGGCTATTCAGATAAGTGTCTAAGAGTGCCCATGAAACCTTACTGAGTCTTTGACCAACAGATGGCATTATCATCAAACACTTTATAACCGAAAAAATCATGATACCAGCTTTATACTATCTTGAATGATGATAACATCATATCACTTTTGAAAAAATCGACGGGTTATGCTGATGTCCTCGGTAGCTGTTCTTAAAAAAGCAGTTGTTCGAATAGCAAAGAGACCATTTGAGTCGATTTTTTAGGACAGAGAAGATCAGATAAATCATTTACTTTAACAGTGTTTTTTACTATAACTTAATAAGTAACACGTAGTAAGAAGTAAAATAGAAAACAAGTGCTATCTCAGTCTAAAATAAAAAAAAAAAACAATAATTCAATTTGAAGAAGAGTTAATAAAACATTCAAACAAAATAAACCTCGTTTATATGTACTCCAAACATTATACTGGCTAAGCGACAATACCGTCAGAACTTCCAAAATGTTTGGTCCAACGTTGATAGCGGTTGGTGGGCGTATGTCCAGAGTGATTCATTGTAACGTAAATAAATTAGCACCAAAAACATAGCTCAGTGAAAGGGTCGGGGTGTTGTTTGATGAATGAGCATGACAATTAATTAAACTATTGTTATTATAACCCTGTTATGTGTCAGCTGTCAACTAGCGAGATTAAAATATGTCAACTCTTAAACTAACGTTTTGTTAGTATCAATTAGAGGGCGTCTACGGCGGGCGTCGTAAAAACTACAGTCAAGGATTTTGATTTCTCCACAAAGTTTGGAAAGTTTATTTTTTAATAATTAGCCTTATCTTTTTATTAATTCAATCAGATACTTGACGAACGAAATGCAAGTTGATTATTATGTGACATTCACTTAACTCCAACGCGTCGCTAAGTTGCCGATATTTTATTGAAAACAAAAGAATGGGTGTGCAAAAATGGCCAAAAAAATACAAGAAAAAGAAAACGAGCACGCAACAAGTGTCATCAAAGACACGTCCGTCAAACTGTCGTTCCGAGCTCATTCATGGGACTTGTTCCGGCTTTCATTACATTGCTTCTGACGATACTTTTAAATGGAAATATCTTTTCTCTTCGTTAAAGAAAAAGTTTGTGAATCTTATTAACAGTAAAAATGATGATTGACAAGAAGCAAAAAATCTTTCCATTAATAAATCACTAACCAAGGATGATAAAAACTTTGTTGTTAAAATATTATTAAAATTATAAAGATAAAAGTGATAAAGGCAACTAACTAACTAACTTAGAGGAAATAACATAAAAATCTTTTTTCTACGAAGTGAAAATTTTCGGAAAATAATTTTACTAATTAAAAATATGACAGTTGTGAGTGTAAGTTCGATGGTTACGCTTTAACGGCTGAACGGAATTACATAACACACAAAATAATAATTTAAATAGTAATTTCCTATGGGTTGATTATTTATTTATCGTTGGCTTATTTCTAAAGTCTAAGCAGACTAAAGTCACCGGCAGAGGTTAGTAAAGACATATATTGAAGAAGGAGATACCAATTTACAAAACTCACATTTTCAATGATATAACAGTAATTTTGTAAATCAATTAAAATGTGATAAAAGCGATTACTGAAAAAAAATACTATGTTTTTGGCAAACCGAATATTCTGCCAAATATTCGGTGATCATTGTTCTAGAAATTTTAATGCGCGGAATAAGTTCAAACCGAACAATATACAATTATATTTGGCGCATCCCTAAATTATACCGACTCACGATATTTGATTATTTCCTTAAAAATTTCATAAAATGGAACATTTTCTAAGAATGTAAAATTATGTACCAACTCGTTAGTTAATGCTTAGATATTTGAACAAACATTTGTTAACAATCTTTTCTCGACGGAATGGGAAGTTCAAGCGAACCTTTTAACCAAATTGCTTAGCCCAAATAAAATCTATTGAATGCTGTTCCGTCTGAATAATCACATTCGTTTTTTTACAGGCAACGTACTTTTTTCACATAAAAAAACTGTGTAAATCAATAAGTATGACTTAAAAGGATTTTTACTGACGAAAGAAAAATAAATGATAAAAATAGCGATTATGGAAAATGCCGATCCAGGTGCATTCAAGAAAAACACAGACCTTCCCCTAAAATAAACTAATATTACAAGGTCGAGCGACAGAGAGATTTTTTTAAACGAAACGAGACGGACGACGGAGACAGAGACAGAGATAATAGGACGGTATGTTGGGCTGCCTGTAATATCTTTGTAGATTCCTAAAATACGTATATTTTGTAGTTTTATATATTTTTTTAATTCAAGAGAAATTTTAAATATCTATAATCTAGACTCGCAAATTGGGTGTAGATTCAAAAAGGCCTGGTACCGTTTTTTATGGGTTACGAAGATCTGGTGGTAATTGCTCCAAATAGAACTGGACTGCTTCAAGCGTAACCCGACTTAAAATTAAAAAATTAAAAATATAATACAATTTTACGCAAAAAAACAAGGTTGAAGTAATACTGCTACAAGAGATTATGGTTTGGCCTCTGTACTCAATATAAAACGAAAAATAGCTCCCAAGCATGAATACAGATTGTAATCTTCCTTGTCACACCCTCATTTGAGTATGTTTACATGTAAGAGGGATTTGATTTTGGAGGGCTTGTGTCTCCGAGATCACTTTAAGACTGACAGAATTAATTTATCACGAGGAGCTATGCAATGTGTTTATGTGACATTGCTAATTAAGCTTTCTGGATGTCCTAAAGATTTGTAACTTCTTTCTTCTTCTTTCGAACTTCATACATACATAATTATAGGATTAAACGAACTTACCTTAAGTGAAGTTCAATCTTAATTATACGCAGCTGATTGTTTGAGATATATTTACGAGTAGTACCGATGTTCTACAACAGCGTCGGGTCACAATGTTTTAAAGCTGGAAAAGAAAAAACATTTATCCCTGCAAATGGCAACATTTGTTGGTAATGTCATTACGTTTAAAGACAGCCTTATGAGCAACCCTGTAATATACTGGGATAATACAAAGTATTAGTGGGTGGGTTTTTGGGACTGTCATATCTCAAACAATCAGCTGCGTATAATTAAGATTGAACTTCACTTAAGGTAAGTTCGTTTAATCCTATAATTATACTTGCTGATTGTTTGAGATATATTTACGAGTAGATGTTTGAAGTTCGGTTGCGAATAAGTTGCTTATTAGTTTAGAAAATGCAAAAAACATTTTGAAAACGTAAGTACATTCCGGAGACGATTGATGGCAAATCAAAACAAAAAGGTACATACATTTAATCATATCTTTTAAGTTTAGTGCTAAGGCTGAGTAATTAATGAATTCACGTAGAATGTCTGAAATTCTGAATGCGTCAAGAGTAAAATTACGTTCCATTTAGGTCTCACATAATATACTGCACAAGCCAGGCCACAAAATAATAACTAGTCTATTACGATAGTGTTACATCACACTTTTTTTTTTTTTTTTGTAAATATATTATTTTGTTTTATTTTTTATTTTATTATCTGATTATAACAACAATGTCCATTGTTAGCCAATTCCATAATCGAGTGATTAAACATCGAAAACAATTGTTCCTGAAGACCGGTTGTAAGACAAATATGTTGTTATAAGTAGGTACTGTAAATACTTATTTCAATAAAGTGTTCTAACAAAAAAAAAAAAAACAAATAAAAAGATTAAAATGAATATAACGAAAGGAGAGTATCTTATTAAAAAAAAAATGCAGATGCGCAATCATAATATCTTAGCGTATGATTACAATTTATATCTTTACTAAAGGTGGCAATAATGATTAAAAATATTTATACTTTAAATGATAAAAGTCTTTGACTGCCACAACTAGACACAATAGAAAATCTATTGTTTGCGGCTCCACGTAGCGCTCAACGTGTTAACAATCAATTATTATATTCTTTTATTTTTTATCTCAGCTAAGGCCGGTAATCTATAGAATCAGTACGGGAAATTCCAAGTAACTGACCTATGTAATTAAGTTGGCATATTTGTTATTGTTGAGGGTTCATCCTTTAAAAGGGTTTTTTTTTTTTTTTTTTTTTTTAATTGGTTAAAAACATCAATCGTTATGCATTATGCAACTTTTAATCTAGTCACTTAATGAATGGGTGACCGTGGTCAAACAACTTCAAGTTTAATCACTTTAGTCACTTATTGGATCAACCTCAGGTTTGGTCACTAAATGGATGGGTGACCGGGGTTCTAGAAACCTCAATTTTAGTCACAAATGTACGGATGACCATAGTTAAGATACATCCTTATTGCTACCGAATGTTAATATTATGGAAATAATATTGCATAATTTGGTTGAAAATATCGATTGAATTCAATACGGTAGCTTATGCTTTATATTTAGCAAGATAGAGCGTATAATCGGATCATAAACCCAAATATTTTATCAGTTGATAATATTGTAAACTAACAGAAAAAATGTTCTTTAACAGACTCAGTTATAGCTTTATTTGAATGCAGCAATGTAGGCATAATTTTAATAAATGTAACATTAAGTTATAATGTGAAAGAATGTGTTAATTTTTTTTTTTTTTTTTTTTTAATTTTTTTTTTTTTATTTTATTTGCTATGGTAGAAAATATTATTGAATACGGTAAATGTATTTATCAGTTCGACTTATCTGTTATAACTCTATATTGCCCATCTCTTTTATTTTTATTGACTGTTATTGGGCAGTCAACGGGTTAAGTGTTTACCAACAGGGAATGGTTCTCTCTGAGACATGTTTCTACATGTACAGGTTAATTATGGTATCTACTAAAATGTCTGGTTACTAGGCTTTGTTTTTGGAATTTACTTCCATATTTTTTATTTATACCTAATTGATTTAAATTAAGTTTTCTACATGAATTAATTATTTGAAGTACAATTATTCTTAATGTATTATTTTCCATCACACATTATTGTCAAGATTGTCATCTTCTTTAGTAATTAGTAATTACAAGAATACTTTGTTCAGAAATTTAGTTTCAATATGTCATATTTAAGGAAATTCAAGCCCTGGCATTATGTAAGTTTTATCAGGACAACAGGTATTAGACTGTTCCTGTTTTAGTGACTTAAATGAAATAAAAGTAATCTCTAAGATTATATTTAAGGTGATATACCAATAATTACATATGTACCTACTATGTTCTTATTGTGAATTTATCTATTCTTAATTTTGAGAAATGTCTGTCTTAATGGTAATTTAAAAGGGATATTTCAATTTTAAGAAATTGAATAGGTATAATGATTTTGTTAGATTATGATCAGAACTTTTAAGTGATTAGAAGCAGTTCCTTAGCATGTGATAGGGGTCACAGCGTTAATTTATTTTATTATCATAAATATATAAAAAACAAAAGATCTATTGAAATTACTAAATTAGTATTAGGTAAATGATCATCACATAGCCTTTATGTTAATTCAGCGGTTACAGAAGTCTACCTTAATAAGGTTTTATTACATTATTTTTTTATAGTCCTCAATTAATCATAACAAGATATTCAGAAGGTCAGCCAAAGAAAAGATGGTTCCACACATATAGCTTGGGCTCGACTGGAAAAAGACTCAGCACAAAAGGCTTAATAAATAATAAATAAATAGTTATATACATATTACTAATCTTACAGACTTTTGTCCATCTTATACTTATTTCATATCGTTATGATGGAGGACTGAACAAATCAAGCGTTCCCAATAGTTTTGAAATGTATCTTATTTTGAATAATGGTACTTATGTAAGTACATATTAATAAATAGGTATTCTTAGTACATTACATTGTTTACCACAATGAAGTAAAGGAAAGGAATTTGGAATATCTAGGTTATTATTTAATTAAATAATGTAAGCTTAATATTTTAAGGGTTTTTATGGTACTTCCATAACACCTTTACTTTTCAATTTGTTTGTGGCATTAACTTTGGATTAGGGTTAATAAATTTTAACCTTAAGGATTTCTATGCAAAAATTCTTTGACATGAAGTATAAGCTGATAAGATGGCATCTGATTTGTCACAAGCTGGATTTTATAAACGTTGTCTTGTCAAAATCCTTGTTTCACTGCAATTTTGCAGGACTATTTATTTCTTCCAAGAATTGCATAAGTGCAATAATACCTTTAAATACTAATTAATTAGTAAAAGATTGGGTTAGTTATATAATTTCTTGATAAATTATTCAGTAGTGCAACTTCATTATCTGACTATGGTAAAAACCAAGAAAGGGTTATTTTGGAGTTTTGACCCAAACAATGGATTCATTAGCGCAATGGCTAAGACTTTATAATAGAGATTTGTGATTAATAAGATGGCCAGTAAAGTAATCCATAGCTTTGATAAGTAAGTATCTGTATCTCTATTGTAACCTTCTTTCTTGAGGTAAAGGGCTTTTCACAATAATTCCGGTTTGAATTTTCTATCTCCATCCAATCCCTTAGGAACTAGTTAAAACCATCTTTGTTTATTTGTAATAGTATTTATCAGATATTAGCACTATTGTCTGACAATAATAATATTATAGTGATGTGTTGATTTTGTACAATTGGTTTTACAATTTTATATAGTATTGTTTCATACTGTCATCACATCAGCTTACAGTGCAAGATTTCAAATAATTTGTTTGATTTTTCATTTGTTATTTATGTAATATAACATTAATTGCATAGCAATAGGTTAGTTAATATAACAAGTGAGCCTGCTTGTTTGTCCATAATTTCGTTTTATTCTCTTAGTATATTAGCGCTTGTTTAATAATGAGTGAGCCTGCCCATTTCTATATACTGTCTATTTGCTTAGTAACAGTAGGACTTGGTGTTTCAAAATGAGTGATCCTGCTCATTTGTCCATACTATTTGTTGTCTCATGATAGTAGCGCTAGTTGATTGAAATTGAGTGAGTATGCTTGTCTGTCCATACTATTCTATCCACTTGGTGGTAGCGTTAGACATCTAATATTTTTGTGTACTTGTTCAAATTTAATTTTCATGGTATTGCAACATATACTGTCATACTGTCTTCCCGCTTTGTGAAAGCGCTTAATGTCAGGTCATTAGTGCACCGGCTCAATTTTTAGTTTTCCTGGTATTGCAACATACTGTCTATCCGCACTGTGATAGCGCTAGATGGCAATTAATTGGTGCACTGGATCAATTTACATTTTCATGGTATAGCAACATACTGTCTATCCGATAAGTGATAGAGCTAGATGTCAAATAATGGGTGCATTGGCTCAATTTTCATGGTATTGTCTATTGCCCATTATGTATATACTACCCAGGCGTTTGAAGTTTATTTCAGTAGGTAATTTGTAAAGTTTTCTCAACACCCAGCCATTGCGTTTCCACTTCAATTTCATTGATATAGACTGAAGCCTGAGGAGGCTGCTTCAATATTTTCTACGTGAGTCTCCATACTTGTGTCATGGTTTCTTCATCTTGCTGTTTTCTAAATTTCTTAAGTTTTCCTTATTTTCATAAATTGTATATTTACTAGGTATCTTCAGTTTTGGGGCGAACTGGAGCTTAAACTTGATAGCTCTGTATTTCATTCTCAACTTCTATTAAGTTTTTTAGAAGAAAAAGTAACAAGATTATAATTTAAAAATGACTTTTAGGTTAGATTCTATCAATCAATTATACGTTAGGTACCTAAGTAATTCCTTCATAGGAGAATATCTATAATTCACAAAAGGAAGTAAAGTATTTGATTGTACATACCTGTAACTGGAACTAATGAATATTTATGTTGATTCCATTAATATAGCGTTAAAAAACAAACCATAACCGCGCCTGATTATGGCGCTCATCCCTTGTTGATTTTTGGCTGAAATTCACCATAAACCTTATTGTAAACACAATCCACATAGAGAACTGTATAATAGCATTCTAAACACTAACTTTTAAGCTACAAATAGAGTAAATAATAGTTATTTTACACATTTTATTGCAAGGACTACGTGCCCGCGCTGTCACAAACAATCGTAATGACATTACCAACAAATGTTGCCATTTGCAGGGATAAATGTTTTTTCTTTTCCAGCTTTAAAACATTGTGACCCGACGCTGTTGTAGAACATCGGTACTACTCGTAAATATATCTCAAACAATCAGCAAGTATAATTTATGTCATCTTAGTACCTTAATACCACATAGTTATTCACCATCTGTCGATAAATGATTTGCAGTCTTTCATTTTTGGCATCTACCACAGACTTTTATAATGAAGAAAAAGCTGTTTTTATATTCACCTTTATACTCAAAGAAATACTTGTTTCTTTTCATGAGAAGAACAACCTGTAAAAGTACATCCCTCGTTCAACTTATAATCCTGTATAGGTATTTGTTATTTATTATATTTTACCATTCAAATATTAATATTAACTGCAACGAGCAAATGTAAGTCAGTGTCCAAGAAATAGTTTACTTTAAATTAATTCAGACATAATATCTGTCTTCGGCAGTATTGTTGTGAATGTCGTGGCAGCCTATAAGTAAGGCAACACTGTAAATATGTATTTTAATTTTAAGTATGTTAATGTGTGGTGTATGCTTTGTTGGTTGTCCTAAATAAATAAATAAATCAGTAGGATTGCAACGGATATGTATGTTTCAATGCTTTATTGCAAAAACAGCATTCATAGATTCATAAAATCTATGAATGCTGTTATGAGTTTAGAAAATAGAATTGAAAAACATAACTGCCGTTAATAAAAGCGATTTAAATTATAATAGAAGGTAATATTTTGCAGTCCTTTATAACCATTCTATTACAATTAACTCTGCTCAGGTACACACCAAATTCTATAACGGAACTCTCAGAAATTTACACAGGCGAGGGATCTTTATCAGCGATCAACGCGAAATCGTCACAGATTGGTATTGGAAACAGTCCCGACCACTCAAAGGTTTCATAAAAATTGTTACGCTATGTGTAAAACTGTCTACAACAAGATACCGAATCGCTTTAAGGAAATGCCTTTCAATCGATTTAAAACTTCATTGCGTGGATAGTTGCTGGATAGGGGTTCTACTCAATTGACGAATTTATGAAACATAAGGAACCTTAATGTAGTCGATGCATAGTTTGATTGAATATTTTATGAACAAAAAAAAAAAAAAAAATTGTAATGTTAAAGTAATATTTCAATTGTATTCTTTGACATTGTTAACCATTAATTACTAACATAAATAATTAATTTGCCTACTGTTAACTTTGAAAAAAAATTATTATCTTGTAATTAAATATTTGCATGCTGTTTAACATAGCTAAGTAGGTCAATGCACTATTTATTTAAATATTTAAGATCACATTTTATGTACTGTACCCTACTTAATGGCAAATAAACAATTTGAATTTGAATTTATAAGTTTAACGTAAAATTAACATTGATAAGATACTGTTTAGCGTTTATGGTGTAAGGTAGTAAAATAAAAATGTAACAACAGTTGCAGGTCAGTGTCCCAGATACTAGTAATCGGTGGGACGATTGCAACGGATATTGTTCCGCGCGGTTCCGATCGCTCGCATAGCAGTTTACTGCAAACATCGTACACAGATTTCAGTGTTGGAAAAGCTTGTATAATATTTTGTGAGAACGTTTGAACCACTTTATTCTATGACCAGCTACCGCTCGGGTTCGCCTGCCTAGTCGGTTCGGTCAGTTCGGTCTCTTAAGTCTGTATCAACGACCAAATAATGCATTAATTTTGAACACATTTAAATACCATAATTTATAGTGAGTCAAACACTTAAAAGATAGACATATTCTGTCCCGGGATTTTTTTTGGAACTTCTAAGTAAAACAATATCGTCATACATGATTTTTGTGTAACTTTAACTGTTTACCTATGCAGCACGCAACGGCAGCTCCCAGAAGAAATATTTTATACCGTTTTTGCAATATTGATCATTGATGCATCGCTCTTATCTCGATAAATGGACTATCTATCACAAAAATGTCCATCTATCCATCATAAATATAATTTTTCAATTCAAATCAGTAGGTCCTAAAATAAGCGCGTTCAACTAAACAGACAACCGTTCTTCCTAATCACTTAAAGTAGGTCATGATATTTGAAAGAAAAGTTTAAAAGCCGAATTTGTGAATGTTAATATTTACCGGTGATAGGCCGAAACTATAAGGAAACGTATAAAAATCTAATATTTACCAGCTAGATTGGTCGATGTTAACATACACCAGCATTAAATAATTTATCTAAATAGTCCAAATTTATTAGTTAACATCGTTTTAGGGGCTGATTCTACTGCCAAAATACAACAACTTTTTCTACAGGACTAACATAAAAAACCTCTTTGTAGTTAACTACTAATAGGATCAATATTGATTAAATAATGGAGTATTTATAAAACGCAAAGTTCAGAAAAGAATTAAATTGAGAATTACCAGAGACTCGGAATTGTAAAGTAACAAATATTAATTTTGAACGACTTGAATCTAAAGAGCTGTATTGGATTAACGAAGTAGCCACTTGTAGAATCGAGTACTCGAGTCAAGTAATAAAAAGTACTGCAAAACATTTTATGGGGCCTTTCGATTTAGTTTGTTACCTGACGTTCATCAATGATTTATTGGCCTAACCTATCGGGTTCACTCGTGTACCGTTTAGAAACTTTTCTGAAAATGTGTCCCTAATGTGATACATAAATAGCGTTTGTTTGTTTGGGAATTCACTTAACTAACATCTGAATCATATCGGAACAGAATTCGATTAATGAGATATCTAGACACTTGGTAGCGTGTCCAGTACTGTCCAGGCAAGTTCAAGCTAATAGAACTGGCGAGCAGCACCGTGTGTATTACACGAACAATTTAGAGTCACTTTTGACACCCTTAAAACTCAAAAATATTACTCCGAAGTAGCAATAAGTCTACATCCATATTTCAGCTCCTATAGATCAAATTAGTTTTAGGTATGCACCGAGTTTCATGTTCGGAAATTTACTATAGCAAAATTTTATTTTATTTTAATTTAATAAAATTAAATACTAAACCGATATCGATACAACTCGTTAATGCCTGAAAAAGTATCAAGTAAACTAAGGGACACGGCGAGAAGTGTTGCTGACTGAAACTAGTGTTTATCAACAACGGCGGATTTAAAAAAATAAAATAAGTGATTTTGATTTGTGTCATTTGATAGATTTTAGGAAGAACCTAACTGGCTCTCACTTAATTTATATTTTGTATCAGATTTTTATGTAATAAACGCTGACACAAGTGGTAACTGCGGTTTTTGTGCCATTTTTTCTTATCACCAATCGATATGTGATTCTTGAAGCAAAGCTTTATTTTGGAACGTGTATATTATCGCCCACTAGAGGGAGTAAAACTATCAAATAAATATTAGTTCACAAATAAATGATTTCATTTGATTTGATTTTGTTTAGTATTGAAAAAAAAAACACCGATTTCATAACACTCAAAAGGTATACATTTTATAACATTTTATAAAAACAAACCCGACTTCACAAACGAAAAAGCTAAAAATAATATTAACACATAAATGCCTCATCAATTACTTTTAGAGTCGGTGCAATTTACTTATTTTATCAATTTTTAGTTATAAATCCTAATCAAAACAAATCTTTAGAGTGCAAACAAAAGTTAACTGCTGAACACCAATTCCATCCCCAATTTTTTCACTTTTGAAGTATAACCTTATTATCTTTGAAGTTTAAGCTATTCAATAAAACAAGAATCATCAAAATCGGCTCATATTTGTCGAAGATATTGGTTGGTTAACCTACATACAAGAACCACAAACAAAAAAACATTATCTGGATCAATTTCGATAAAATTTCTATGGGACCACCTCTAGAAGTATGATCTACCAAACAAAAAAAGAATCATCGAAATCGATTCAAAGTAATTGGCGGAGTAATCGCGTAACATACATACAAATAAACACAGTCAAATTAAGAAGCTCCTCCTTTTTTGAAGTTGGTTGAAAAATAAAAATTGTTTTATCACACTAGTTGTCGAAGCCTTCTTTTATGCATACCAATTCATGTGCCAGGGATACTTCGCTTTTCAAGTATATACAATCTGATCTAAAAATACAGGCTTACATTGCAAAGAAGTGCCGAAATTAAAAATAAGATCTAGGGAACAATATAAAGAAGCGTCTTACGTTTTACCTAACGTTATTATTTTTAATAACCGAATGTTACGAAAAAAAAAAACTTCAAAATATTCGAAAATGAAGTCAATACATAGACTACGAAAGCCGCGCTTTCATTCATTAGATGCGTAGGTACGGCAAGCCAACAAGGACCCTACGCAGTGCACATAGGGTGCAATTTTTTCATGAATAAGTTAAATTATCCACGCGTACGACTTTTAACAGCGGATAGGAATAATTAAATGTGAAAAAATAACTTGTTCTTTGCATAGTTCGATTAACTGATTCTGAGCCAATACTAAAGATTTGGCACCCCTTTGCAATGTAACCCTGTATAGACGTTAAAAATATAATCCAGTCTAAAAACAAAGCGCAACTTTAAAGTAAATTGTTCAAAACAATTTTCTCGACTGTATTGGAGCTGATAAATTACTCACATTTTTAAAGCTTTGCTAAAGTACCAAATTTCCACTACCCACTAACTACTACTAACTAAGCACGGGTCCGACACAAAATATTAAACAAATGTACAAAGAGATTATAATAATCCATACTAATGTTATAAAATACTCTGTATATTGGGGCATTATGTGCGAAAGAGATGACGCTTTACAAGCTCAAGTTTTGTGAAGCATACAAACACACATTACTGCTGTTAAAATGAACGAACCCGAAGAATTGTTTGTTACATTTTCACGCCTGCACTACTAAACTTATTTCGATTAAATTTGGCACGGAGAAAGCTTGAACCCTAGGACAGGACAAGGGCTATTATTTTTTATACCACCTGAGAGAGTAAAATGAGGGGTTGACAATGTTGACATGCCGTTCTACTCTCAATACCTGTTCCGCAACTTATAACGTATCAGTTGGGCCATTCACAATGGAAATACTGGTAGCCACCACGGCCTTTGCACGGCGATATAGGACACATTAATTTTTAATTAGAATATTTTATTCCTATTATTTAGTTTTAGGGTTATTTTTTATTTAGGAAGTTGTGGATTATAACTTTTGTTAATAATATTACATATTTTTAGATTTTCAGTCAATCTTTCAGAGGTTTTCTTACATCTCTCCTAATAAGACCTTTTAATATAGTTATGGTATGGTACCGTGTAGGGACGGCCGTAAAGAATACTTCCCCACCGCCAACAGGAGGCGTGTCGTAAGAGGCGACTAATTCCTGTAGCAAAAGACGGCCAGCAGCGTCTGCGTGCGAAATCTTATAAAAAACTGCTCTATCGCCAACCCGCCTGCCAAGCGTGGAGTATTGGCAATCCCCCCGACGATAGGTCATTGGGGGAGGCCTGTATTCAGCACTGGATTTCCTATGGCTGAAGTAATGAATAAAGGTATGGTAATACCTAGGTACTCGGGTTATTGTGCAATGGATACCTATTTCGATTACGTTCAGCTTCTGTGCATATGTGAATGGTGACAGGAATCAATTATTATATAATATATTATTTGAATTATTAAAATATAATGTTAGTAACCTATTTCGTTGTATTAAATAATGTTGCATGCCTATAAGGTAAGATGTAGCTGACACAAAACTGTTTTTAGGATCTCTGTATGTATGTACCTACATTCTGCAATAAAAATATTTGAATTTGAATTTGAATCGATCTTTGGTTGGATATGGTTTGAGATATAACCAAGTCTAGATAATCTACGTCGTTTTTACGTAGAAATAAACAAAAAAGTGGAATTAGGGGCACCGTCCTGCTAATCTAGCGAGGTACCTATATGGAGGGACAGGTGGTGGATTTTAAACGAACGATAGCAATCGACTGGACTCAATTAGCACAGGACTAAGTATATGAGAAGGAGACGGCTTATATCATAAGTATGGTCAAGTAGCTAAAATTATGAAGATGGATGCAGCTTCTTTATACATATGTTGCTATTGACGTAACTGTCAGAAGAGGCTTTATTATTATTAGGAAGTCGTTTCTTTTTTTGGTATAAGTATCTATACAGGTGTAACGAAAAGGTGAAATAAAACTTTAAGGGGTTATTCTACGGCTAAATTACATCAACTTTTTCTATGGGACCAACATCGAATTCGCAAAAAAAAAAAAAACACTTTCCCATACTATAACGCGACCAGCTGGAATCAGTTTCTATCGAAACGTCAATTTTTTTTTGAGATTTCGATGTTGGTCCCATAGAAAAAGTTGATGTAATTTAGCCGTAGAATAACCCCTTAAAGTTTTATTTCACCTTTTCGTTACACCCTGTTTATATAAAACAAAGTCGAGTTAGTACACCATTTATAAGTCAAGAACGGTTGGACCAATTTTTAAGATCTTTAATTTGTTTAATTTCCCCCCGCCCCGAATAGCAGAATGACTAATAAAACATTTTAAAAATTCACAAAAAAAAAGAGGTGGTAAGAAGTTCGCCGGGTTGTATATAAATATAAAACAAATTCAGGTTAGTTACACCATTTATAAGTTAAGAATTGCTGGACCGATTTTTATGATCTTTGATTTGTCGAATTTGTCTTCGCTCCGAATAGCAGAATAATAGAATCCAAATAATAGAATAACTATAAAAAACACGAAAAAAAAACAAGTATTTATATAAATATGTATTTATAAAAAAACAAGTAACAAAACAGTAAGTATTTATATAAGTATGTGCCGGATAACAAACCTATTTTTATGGTCTTAAACTAAGAATTAAACATTCTTGTGTTAATAGGGACCAGATATATTTTAGCTTGAAGGACCCACCTCATCAGGCCTAGACGCGAGATGGACCCATCGGTCCAGCTCCCTAAGGTCCAGGTCCCTAAAGTCATCACTTTAGGAAAATGGTTGGCTGTGGCTGGATAATAAAAGCGAGTGCTCTTTGGCGCTCTTTAGGGGAGGCTTACGTCCAGCAGTGGACTGCAATAGGCTGAGATGATAAAGGTCCTATACTTTATTAGTAAAATTACTTTTAAGGTATAATAAATAACTAAATAATTTTAGTGTCGGACACATAAAAAAAGTTATATAAATAAAAAAAGTTGTTGTACCTACCTATTTAAGCAGTTAAAACAATCATCTTCGAAATATACTGCAATAGGCTGAGATGATAAAGGTCCTAATTTATTAATTAAATTACTTTTATTTAAGGGTTTATGCATATACCTTAAATACAACAACTTACATTAAGAGTGATAGATACTTACATTGAAAACTCAAAAGAAAAAAATAACATTCAACCCATAATAGCCAATTGATTATAAATTAGGATGAGAAAGTGAAATTTATTTCGCGATTTTAATGTTGGACCCACAAAAAAGTTGTACTGGAAAATTAAATCATCTCCCGAAATAAAATAAGACCTTATTGTAATCGTAGGTTACTTTAGCCCTGGAAGATAACTTTGTCCAAGGCCGATAAAGCATTCTGCTCAACATCCAAGCGGTCTCATGAGACCGCATATCAATAAAAAATCTATTGAATCTCAATTACGTATGCTTGATAAGTTAAATCATAATGTATCACTGCTAACAGTGTTTTGGTATGGGCTAAAGTTACCGTTTAAGAATCAAAGTATCCCGTACTTACCGGTATGCGTAATATTAGGTATGTACATCAGGATGTATTACCAAATGCAAATTATTCCGAGATATGGGTTCAGTACACAACAATTCATCAGCCGCCCATCAAGTCAGGGCGGGCGGGTCCGGACTGGGGCCCCGCAGTCTGCCGCGTGACGTTGCCCAGCGAGCACGTCGCTCGCAACGGCGCGAACATGTTACTGTGAACGATTACGTGTTACACTGAGGTAACTTGCCTTTTGAAGTGTTATTAATAAGAAATAATGTTTAAAAAGTTGGAAAAAAAACAGGTGAAAAGTGTTCGGAAAGTTTTAATTGAAAAGTTATAGTCGCAGATTGTAGAGCATTAAAAAGTTTGTTATACCCTTTTGGGAGTCCAAAATTATTTAAATATTAAAAAATGAATTCGACATCTTTAAAAGTTCAAGTAATAGGATCAATTCGGGTTGTATCTTTATTGAGTATTAGTTTTTACAATAAAATTCATTTTTTTCTACATTTTGCTTGTAATATAATCCTATCCCTTCAATCAATACAACAAACATTACACTTTTTATTGCAATAAAAAAACACTACACTTTTGTAATATTTTTTACAGTAAAATCAGGTGAACCGGCGTTCACAAGTGATTTTCTATTGGTTGATTCTCGTCCTTAATTCCTAAATAAGGTTTTACAAACTACATTGTTCTAAAAAGGCTGACGTCAGACATTTCTGCCAGAGGTCTCCGAGACCTCTGACTCAAGTTTTGATGAGGAATTTAATCAACTCTGTTAAATATTACTTCGTCCTCTCAATAACTCGATAAAAGTAGAGGTCCAATATTGAAAACGTGCCAAAACTCGCTCGCACCGCATTATAACCTCTGAACTAGCTCAAAAATGTTTTAATAGAGCACGGAGGTCCTTATACAGGGTGTTCTAGGAATTGTGTTCATCAGAGATTCAGAATTACAGAATCTCCAGGGGTACCTAAATCATCCTATGTATAATCCTCATTTGTTTTCGAGTTTTGAATTTTCTATTAAACCTTAACTTTTCTTATGCGACGTTATTAAGATATGAATTATTGAGATATCTCTGAATCAGGTGAATAGTATGCCTCACTGTTAAAAAAACAATTGTAGGTCAATCTGATACCAATACGCCTTAAAAAAAGTTTAATCTTAAAATAAAAAAGAAACTGATATTTATTTGGATAGAGTAGTGCTCTATTTTTTAGGGGATTCTGTTTAAAGAAAAGACAGGAAAAGCTGACCGACAAACAGATAATTTCAAAGCTCGGACCCAATACGTATAACATTGGACCTTTATAAGATGTGGGGCTTTATTGTATTAAGACCTTTTATTCACAGACTTCGATAATATCAATATGTCGGATAAAAAAACCGTTATGAACCTTTTCTAATAGACCAGCGTTTCCTTTAGGCGTTATTTTGTCTAAATTTGACAATTAGCTACAGGACATCGAGATTTTCCCAAATTTGAAAATTTTCCAGAATACTTTTCAAATTTTTCTTTTCTTAAAGCTTGTCAAGACAAATAACGAAAAATATATCGGTCTAGTCTAGGTATTTTTTTTGTTTTCTTAAGTTTTTGAGAGACTATTGCGATACAATTCATTTTACACAGAGTATACGAAAAATTAAGACACCTTTTTAAACCACATAATCAGCTACTCATATACAATGTTTTTTTTTCGTGTTAAATACTTAAGGGTTTTGTAGATACAGATAGATTACATATGGTAATAAACAACTTTCCCCAAGAAACTATTTACCTATCTCAAGTTAATTTTGCGGAAACTATTTCTTAACATAAACGCGGACGGCAAACATACTCGAACATAATTAAATTACGATAGGTAATTAGTTTCTTGGGCAAAGTTGTACCTTGAGTACCTTTAGATACCTAAACCTTTTAATATTTTACTCTAATAAAAATTCAGCCTATAACATAAGATAGATAAATATTATTTATTAAAGACAAATACCAAAAAAAAGAAATCATGGAAACTGAGTTAGCTTTATCAAAATAATGTATATTTTTGTAAGCGCTTTATTACCAAAAACAAGACACCGAGCTAACATACAATTCCTGTATTCGCTTTTAATAATGTACAAAGAATATTCTTAGCACTACAGTGTCGTATTTCCTAAATACTTTTACATAATGAACGCATAACAACCATTATATGGTTATGGTATGTTTGATAATTAATACAACTTAGTATGCTAAAGATTTTATTAAGCCCCTCCCTCCCCCTCTACCAATTCACACTGGGCCCGGGTGGTTAAGTATGGCCCAAACGACCTCATAGTTGAGGTGAGCCTATGCCCTGTAGCGATGGTATATTACTGATGATAACTGATGTTAGCTGGTCAGCGGCTTGCTATGGGGAAGTGATTTTTTTGCGATTTCAATGTTTGTCCCATAGAAAAAGTTGTTGTATGAGCACCAAAATCAGCCCCTAGGAGGTTGTTGATGTTTTACAAATAACCCTGTATATTTGAACCGTTTTGGGTGAAACCTCTGGAACCGTGGGGACCGAGTGCCTACAAGCTGTTATGTGAGATGTCAAAGCGTTTAGTTGAGACATCTCTCCATACAAAGGCTGGCTTTTATCTAAGCCAACGGATTAGCCTAGCTAGCTAGCTTTTAGGCACCTCTCCTCAGAACAGCTATCTCAAATTCTCAAATTCTTTATTGCGTAACTTAAGTCTATATACATTATATAGTGGTTGGAGCTTCCTTTTAAGCAAATGATTTGCTTGTGCTAGGAAGAAGAAGCTATCTATCCTATAAAATATCTGAATGCCTATCAATAGTTTAGAATAATATTTATTTATTTATTTATTGTGTAATAATACGAAACTCAATTCATTATCATCATCATCATTTCAGCTAGGACGTCCACTTCTGAATATAGTCCCCTTTCTTTCAGATTGGCCGGTTGAAAGTTGTAATTAGTCGAAAGTTGTTGAAAGTGAAAAATCAAAGAATTTTTATTTTATTTTACACTTTTCAAATAAATATTATGTTTATGTCAATATGTCAATATAGGTGGTTCAGTATGATTATGTCAGCCTATTACAGCCTGGACTTAAGCCTCCTCCAAAGCGCGCCAAAGAACACAATCCCCCGCTTTTTTTATTTAGCCACTGTCAGCCATCTTCCTAAGATCGTTGGTCCATCGAGTTGTTGTATATATTTTTAAGGTTTCAATGTTGGTCTTGTAGTTTGCTGTATTTGAGCAGTAGAATCGCCACATAAAATAATGATAACTAATCAAATAGGACCGTATATAGGTGACTTATAAAACGACAGGATGTTCTTTCTGCCACTTAATGGGCAACTATGCTTTTACTATGGGGCTAACATCGCAACACGAAAAAAAATATAACTAAAGCGCCATTCATTTTCGTCAATTTTGTAAAGAAAGGTGAACTTTTTTCCCGGCTTACATATTGGTTTAAAATTTTGTTTATTTTATTTTTTGCATTCACAATAATGCTATGTTAATATATCAAGGATTTTTTTACTTGAAAAATGTTTTCAACTGCCTTTAGCGGGATTCAAACCCACGACCATTCGCTATCCGGGCGACTGCTCTTCCAACTGAGCTAAGGTCATATAATAGTAATGTTGTCGAATTTTTTAATTGTTTATAGCTGTTAGTAAGCCAGCATCGTTTCATCAAAAGCAATAGCGAAAAGTCGTGTATTCAAATCCCACCAGAAAGTTGGGCAGCAAAGAAAGCAGTTGAAAAAAAAATTTTTGTAAAAATATTTTCCTTGTTACATACATATTGGTGCCATAATAAAGTTGTTTATTTTAATGTGTAAAACATCCTACTAACGCGATTCTCTTTTCTTACTAGTTTATAGAAAGTTCGATGCTAGTGCATGTAGCAAAATAAATTCGTTACTTTGGTAATTTCTAATTTAAGGCCTAGTCCTTCACGTAACTTCCAAAAATATTGTCTAAATCGAGAATAGGCTTTAAATTACCACGTGTTACTCTGAGCGAATATGTATCTATCTTAAACTGTAACAAATGTTATTATTCGAATTTTATGACTTATAAGTAAAGTTTTAAGGGGTTAAAACCACTTGTGGGAGTGGCATCTGCAGGTATTCCTAATCAAATTTTTAATCAAATAATGCAACATATTTGACTCCCATAAAAAATCTGAATTGAATCTTAGGCCTATTAAACACCAGCTACTCAGCCATTAGTAATACTTTACAACTCTCCAAGGCACAGGCGCCTTTTAGACGTTCCGGTCACAAATTGTATCAAGTGGCTTTTTCCGCGGAGTTCCCTTTAATTTCCATCTCGCAATTTAATGGGACGCCTTTTCCTTTCAAATATTTGAAATTAAAAATAAACGCAACACGATTTTCCTTATTTGCGGGCATTTAGGTACACTGGTAACAATTAAATATAGTATTCATGACCTGCCGGCTTCACATGGGTGATTGACTTACCTTTATTTTATACAAGCTATTGGCCGCATCTTCGTTCGCGTATGCTTTAGTCTTTTTTCTGCGCAACTTTTTATCCATAAGAACCATATATCTTTTTTTTAAAGATCCATTTTTAAAAGAAATGATTTTTTTTTTAGATGAAATCAGTAAATAAAGTTATAGCGTGACCAAGAGAAATAGGGATTCATTTATATTATATTCTAGCTGTCCCGGCGAACTTCGTACCGCCCCTTCATATAAATTTTTTCGTGATATTTTCCATGTTCTTTATACTTATTCTGCTATTCGGTGCAAACACAAATTCAACAAATCAAAGATCATAAAGATCGGTTCAGCCGTTCTCGACTTATAAATGGTGTAACTAACCCGACTGTCTTTTATATATATAGATAATATTAGATTTGTAGGTATTGTACATATTACCCTCCTAAATTCTTTAAGGGTCCGCGTAAACCAGCCGTGGATAAGCGACAAGCAGTGTACATGATTTTGCATACATTTTGTATGGACTCGCCGCACACATGTAGCAAGTGCGGCCACTCGCTACATAAAATGTCGTTTGTGCAGTGGAAAAAGTGGTACAAATTAAGGGGGCTACCGATCACCTTTGGCGGCCACCGACCACTTGTGGTGGCCACCGACCAACTTCATTGGCACGGTACTATTAAAAGATGTGCAGCTCGACATCACGCGGTGGTTCATCTGCGCGGATCCAAAATTTTAATAAAAAACCTATCAAAATCTCCTGGTTTTAAGTTAAAAGGTTTTAATTTGACTTTTTTGTTAAACGTCTTAGGTTATCCCTCTAAAATCATAATCACTTTATACAGGGCTATTTTCAAAACGCTATTATCCTTTTAGGGGCTTATTCTGTTGCTGAAACAGAACAGATTTTTTTATTGGGTGCCAACATCAAAATCGTGAAGTGAGGAGTATTATTTTTTGTTGATTTATTAAATAGAGCATTTTTTTTGTATAAATTGTATTTATCATCATTATCACTAACGAGTATTTAAGTAGACTTCCCTTGTATTTTTTTAAGGTTTGCAATCGTAGCTTATTGGTAACTTTTTATATCAACAAATGATTGTGTCTCAACCCTATTGTTGCCATTCTGTATGTCCACTGAACAAATATCATATAAGCAATATTGATATCGTCACATCCTATAATAGCTCCCAAGTTTAAGATGTGTGCATAATAGTTAACCCAAATAGCTAGTTTGTGTTACCCAACTTTATTGGTTACCCGTGTTGGTCTACATCATCAACCCGAGTGTTATGGATTTGAATATTAGATAGGAGTTAATTGAACCACGAATTGTTATACAGAGCCTAGCAATTTGAAGCACGCTCCGTGATTGATAAAACCCGTTTAATTTATATAACAAGCCTACTGTGAAGAATTTGTTGTCAAAAATAACGAACCCAGTCATTGACATAAGCTAAAAAAAGCCGTTTTAGGTTTAAAGGTTAGTGAAAACAGAAATTATTATAAAAATACTAATAGACGTGAATATTTAACTACAACTCTCCTCGTAAATTGCTTATTAGCTGATTCATGAGAATTAATTCCTTTTACAATTACCAACTAAAATAAAATGTATTTTTGCCTACGTACAAATTATTACAGAATTATTTTAGATATTTTAAATGTACTTTCGAATACCTAGTGTATTTAAGTTTAGTTTATTTAACATATTGCTTATCTTTTCATTAACTACATACCGAATGATGCTAAGGTAGACAGGGAATTTTGCACATAAACTATAAAATCTAACATAATTATGCTTATCGTGGTGGATCATTTCAAACAACGAAGAAGGGTCTGGCGATGCAGTATTTGCACGAGCTCGCTTGCATGGGTACCACCATTCTGCATATTACCGGAAAATAATATTGCTGTTTCGAATAAAAAGGCAAGACAGATAAAAAGGCAACGTGGAAGACGCTAAAGAGAGAAGATGCGATGGTTGAATATTGGGGCAACTTGACTAACTGAACTAACGATTAAAACTTTATACGGTTTGAAAGACGCAACAGTCTTTCTACAACTTTCAGGTGTGAAAACTTAACAATGAATAGTTTACAAAACCTTGCTTTTAAAGTATGTGTGGGACTTGTTTAACCAAATCAAATGAGCCCAAACTTGAGGTTGTCACTAACCATTGAAGAGTTCCACCATTCTGGTTACATCATCTTATCAGCTTGATTGTATGAAATTATTGTACTAGTCATCAAAATGTCAGATATTTACGAAGTTTCAAATCAATACGCACTTGGAAATCTATGATACTTAGATTACCCATCAGGCTTCGGATACGACACACAGAGAAAATTTACGCGGCCACATGTGTGTGAGCTTGATAGATTAAAAGCGTTTCAAAAACTGTTTTCTCCGTTTAATCACCGGGTACTTACGTCAGTACCTGTATAGTCAATAATTTGACGAACTCCGCAGCCGGGAGTCGGCCATACTGGACTTGGTGTCGTCTCTGAGGTCCAGGGTTCGATTCCCGGTCGGTCAATGTAAAAAAATAACTTTTCTATATTGTCTTCAGTCTGGGTGTTGTGGTACCGTCGTTGTTTCTGGTTTCTGTAACACAAGTGCTGCAAGCTACTTATCTTAGGATCGGAGCAATGTAGGTATGTGACTTTGTCCAATATTTATTTATGTATATTTTAATCTCCTGTCCTTTTTACTCGCAGAGCAAGCGCGCTCCACCTTAGAATTTCCTCACTTACCAAGAAATCAAACGCTAACTCACCAAATAAAAAGCCAAAACATTAATAACGCAGTGTATTGTACAACGTAAAACACAAAATGGTAGCTAAATCGAGACAGTAAAAGACTTTTGGCATATCCAGATCTAATGACCTGTCAGAACAGTATCGACAGCACCTTTTCATTGTATCAAATTGAGTATAGGCAATTGAAATACGGCAACCGATATATACAGCCAAGGGATATCGCTCGATGGCACGGATCGCTCGATGCGGAATTTATGGTGCCTTAAAAGGTTCAAAATATGCCGGCAGGTTACAGTATTTCGGCGTTCTCCTTATGGTTTAGTTCTTCAGGAATTTAATGAAGTCGTTTAATGGAGTTTTATTAGAGTAGGTCAACCACAATAAGTGGTAAGACCACCACTTAGTCTTGTGCAATTTTTAAAAGTAAAATAAAGTTTTAATAAATTATTATTATTTCTGTAGATTTAAAATACCGTGAAGTGCTGTTACCTATATGTGAGTATCGTTATTGCCATTATAGAATTTAATAAAAATAATAGCTTGGTTCAATCACAACAAAAAAACCTCTTAGTAGAAATGTTTATTTATTTAGTACTAGCTGTCCCGGCGAACTTCTTATCGCCACTTCATACATTTTTCTTTTTGGAAAATTTTCCGTGTTTCATAAAGTTATTCTGCTATTCGGGGCGGAGACAAATTCAACAATTCAAAAATCATAAAAATCAGTCCAGCCGTTCTTGATTTATAAACTAACTAACCCAACTTTGTTTTATATATATAAAGATAGTGTTGATGTGTATTTCTGTTTGAATTAACAACATCTTTGCTGCTTCCACGTAAATAAATGACGTTTCCTTAATTTTTGAAGGGTACTTCGTAATGATGGGTTATTATTTTAATCTCTCTCGGGTTTCTTTTTAGGACATTTTATACATTAAATTTAATCATAACCCCGTCTTTATGCCAATAACATTAAAAGCCGAACAAGGGTGAGTCCGACTCACCCACTGAGGGTTCTGTACAAATTTGTTAGTCGACATTATAAATAGTTTAGGAATCGAATCTCGCAGTTATTTTTGAGCTTTTCCTGAATCTTTTGATAAAAACTATATTTTTATGATTTAATTACAAATGTATAGTTTTCAGATTTTTCGCTATATTTATAGTATAAGACTATATTGCCTGCCAAATTTCATAGTTCTAACTTCTAGGTCAATAAAAAGTAACCTATACATTTTGATTTCCTTGAAAGGGTTGAAATATACGTTTTTTTGCAGATACGCAAAAAGATGCGGCCTATCTTTTTTACTTTAACTTAGAAGTTTTTATTTTTTTATAGCTTTAAAGGACTGTAGACCTTCCGACCGTTTATATACAGAGTGTCCCATAAAGAGCGTGCCAAACGAAAACTGTAGATAGAACATGAAAAGCTGTCTCTTGTCCAAAAATAGTCTCAGTAAAAGTCGCACCGTTTTTGAAAAAAATGTGATTTTCTGAAAATAATTGCTAAGGAAAACGACCCGAAATCGCAATTTGTGCAAAAATGGTTCTTAAAAACTTCTACGAAGTCTAATTTCGGATAGGAGATCGAGCCTTTTTTGCTCTATCTATGGTTTTCGTTTGGCACGCTCTTTACGGGACATCCTGTGAATAATGGAGATTATGGAGATACAGATAAATTCAATGTTATAATTGTGCATTGTGCATACAGTATTTATATAAAATATAATATTTCACTTGAAAAAATTATTTACTGCCAACTTGGTATGACCTGGTAATTTGTGTAGGTGAGTGACGGCTTCGCAAACTATTCTTAAGCTGGGATTACGGTGAGAGCTGTATTTAATAAACGTCCGAACCCAAAAGTTATATTGGAAACGGGCTTTGTGTGCTTTAAACTGCTACACCCATGTCTACTAGCGGGAACTTAACAAATTGTTAAGCCGTAATCGGAGCATTAGACGGGTAATTTATCACAATTCGGCCGCCCACGGTCGCGGTGCCATGACTTGCCGGTCCGACTATAGTTGGGCACAACCGACGGTTATGAATTACGCGCATCCCAGAAACGGTCGTCAATACTTAAGGGAGATCGTTCAAGGCTGTAAGCAAATTTTAAAATTTCTTAAATTTTTTTCCTTAGTTAACAGACTCGCAGTTGCTATAATGACAGTTTTATTGTAAAACAATAACTACAAATCAATATTTCTCAGTGAATTATATTTGGTCATAAATATTGTCTAATTGATTAAACATGATATTTTCGACCAAATATAACTAAAAAGTAATTATTTCTTCTCTTTTTAAATGGCGATAAACCTGTGTTTTACCGCCATGGTTACACTGTCCCGCCAGTATCACGTGAGCAGCGTTTACAAGTTTCTTTTAATATTTTTTAAGTTTAAGTAATCATAAAGTTAAGCGAATTCGATCACCTAAAACAAACAGGACAACACAATAATATAGGACAAAAGTAATTACTTTGATTTGAAAGTAATAATTGACTGAAGTTAGAACTGTCAAAAGTTAGAATTCATAGGCAAGATATAGTTACAATTTCCTCTACTTAAGAATTGAGTACATAATAATACATACATACATAATATACTTAAAACATAATTTAGTAAAGGTTTGCGTGTTGGTTTACGTATTATTGTAAAATTACTTTGGCATCATAACGGTGTTATAAATTTAACGGAATATAGAATCTATCCTTTCGGTATTCATCTTTTCATTCAACACAATACAGCGACCGAGTGTTGCCAGAGGAAAACAACCATCAAGCACTGGGTATTGTTGCTTTAGCATTTACTTTACCAAGTACAAACTTGACTATAGAATAAGATTATTCAAAATAGGAATTATATTTATTATTTTATTAGATCAGCAACAAATTAGATCAGCAACAAATAGATAATTACTACTTTGTGTAAGTGTGGTAAATTTATTAATTAAGTGAGTATTATTCAGTAAACATATCATACTACAGCTGTAAATTAAATTTTGATCAGTGTATAATATAAAACAGATTAGATATTCGTAAAAAACGTTAAAAAAAATTAAATCACGCGGGCTGCCTTGACCGATCCACCTTAATAACGAAATAGTGAATCTAACGCAAATGATTTTTTATTCAGAGTGACTGGACATATTTTGGTTATGGTAATAAGTTACGAGATAAATAGGTGTGATATTGTAATTCGCAAGACGAAGTTTTCACGACCGGATTCGATTTCGACGATTGGCATAGTGGCGCGGTGGATTACCCCTGCCACAAAAAGTCCTGGGCTCAAATCCCACTTCGGATAGGTAAATTGTACTCAACTACTTATTAGCTAACTTCCTTTAGAGGGTAATTCTACTGTTGAAATACAACAATTCGTACTATGGGACCAACATCGAAATCGTAAATAAAACTTTTCCCCATAATAAATAGCCGATCAGCTATTTTTATTTTGGTTTCATATTAAAAGATGTTGTTATGTACAGAGAATCACCCCTTACAAAAAAGTTACTATGATAGGACCTTATTTAAATTTATTATTATAGATATTAAAAATACGTTTTACTTACACTACATTATAAATTGGCTCTGGCTTCAGATTTAATAAACACAAATTGTATTTTTATTTTTCTCTCTTCGCCGAGAAGAGAGAAAAATAAAAACAATTTGTGTTTATTAAATCTGAAGCCAGATACCCGTAATTTAACAGTAGCCACAATCTAGAAAAAAATGGCGAATTCAATACCAAAAGTAGTCTCTACCTTTACTCACTAGCTCTTTATTATTAATATTAATTCTATCAAACGTTTCAAAACCAGCCAAGTGTGAGTCGGACTCGGACACAGGATTTCGTAGGTACCAATCAAGTAAAAAGTCGCCAAAAAATACGATTTATATTTTGGAACCACTATGAGTAAAATTTTTGTTATTATAGCAGCCATAGCAATACCACAGTAATACTACACACTGTCGATATTTCAGAGATATACCTCGCTAACAGACAGACGGACAGCGGAGTCTTAGTAATAATTAGTTACCTTTGGGATAAGGAACTCTTAAGACTGGGTAGTGATGATCCAGCAGCTATATAGAATTTACTCTTAAGACTGGGTAGTGATGATCCAGCAGTTTCTGGCGACTCTCTTCTTTAACCACTACATGTGCACACAGGTTGTCCCAAAAAATAATGTCAAACCGAAGTTTAGCGTTAGTGTCAAAAGATAAAATCATTTATTCAATTTAGGACAGAAAATTGCCACTTATGAACATCAATAATAACATTATTGACACATAAGGGACAGAACATGTCTCCTTATTTTTTGGGTCCTATTAGCGCTGCGAAACAAGACACAGACAATCTAGCAAGTGCTGAGAAGAAACCCCGGAACAAACTCAAGTCACCACTAGCTGCCACAAAAAAAGATAAATGTACCTGTGCGAGCAGGGCAGTACTTTCCAGTCATTTCTGTCATTTAAATAGTCATTAACAGTATAATAACCCTTTTTCATTAAAATAATCTTAACATGCGATTTAAACTTAAACATGGGTAGTTCAACTATAGACTGTGGTAATTTGTTTGAAAAGCGAATACATTTCCTCATGAAAGAATTACTCACTGTATGCAGTCTAAAATTTGAAACCACAAGTTTATCTTTATTCCGGGTATTAAAATTATATTTATCACTTTTCTTAGGGAATAGATGCAGGTTTTTGCGAATGTACATAATATTTTCATAAATGAATTGAGAGGCCACTGTAAGTATATTAATTTCCTTAAACATTTATTTTAACGAGTCTCGGTGTCGAAGGTTGTAAATTGCCCGTACATTTCTCTTTTGTAGTAAAAAGATAGATTCAGTATCTGCTGCTGAGCCCCATAACAATATTTCGTATGACATTATACTATGAAAGTAGCTAAAATACACTAATCTTGCCGTTCCAACATCAGTCTATTGTTTTATCTTTCTCACCGCATAAACAGCTGAACTAAGTCTTCCTGACAATCAATATGAGCACCCCATTGCAGACGGGAATTCAAAGGTATTCCCAAAAAGGTAGTGGAATTACTAGTATACAGTCGTTCATCTTTTACAATGTATACAATCTCGTTAAATGTTGAGACCAGTGCACTCCTATACCCGAATCAACCTCATGTATGTTCTTGTACTTTCGCTTAATTCTCGAAATTTCTCTACGTGACAAAGTACGGAACTCCATTATCCGCCAGAGCACCAAAAGTTACCGACGTTGGCAATAAGGTAGTACGACTAAAATGCTAACGGGCAGGCCACGTATGCCGAAGAGACGATAAAAGATGGAGTCACAAGGTCTTGTTCTGGAAACCCTGTACAGAAAGACAAAGTGTGGGCAGCCATCAGCCGATGGTCGGATGATATAATAAAGACGGCAGGACCGTCCTGGAAAAGAATCGCTGCACTAATTGCTAGCTGGAGAGTGCTTGAAGAGGCCTAATTATGTTCAAAAGTGAATCAAACACGAATATGCTAAAGAAGATGAAAAAGAAGATGTTCTACAATTATTTGTAGTTTTTGAGGTTACATTATTGGTCCCAAAGAATGAATTACAGAGACTAATAATAATAATTGTGGGTCTATATAATAAAAGTTAAGTTCGTGTAATTTAAAAAGCTCTTTTTCATAGTTGTATTCTAAGGTGCTGCTTGTAGAGCAGCAGACATAAATTTGAGCTCCTATTGGACACCAAGTTTTGAACAACCATTATGAAGAAAAGAAAGTGTCTGTCATAAAATAGGTTTTGTGTTTTCTCTTGCACACAAGGACCACGAAGAATGCCTTTCGTACTACATTCAAGAAAAAGTACAAAACAATTGCAACTTCCACTCATTCCTACATCCATATTTCAGCGCATTCTCGGGCAAAAACAATGCGAGGATGTTCGTCAACCCGTCTAAAATATTGTTGGCGGTAATCACACAAATGAGTAAGCTAATTTGAGCTTCCCACATTGAGAGACAGGACTTGATTTGAAAGGTTTGACTGTTTTGGACAGTGGTGCCTTGTGGGGACGGCCGTAAAGAATACACTCCCCACCGCTAACAGGAATCGTGTCGTAAGAGGCTAGTAATTCCTGTAGCACAAAATGGGCAGCGTCAGCGTGCGAAATGTTATAAAAAAAACTGCGCTCACCAACCCGCCTGCCAAGCGTGGCGAGTATTGGTAATCCCCCGATGAAAGTCATTGGGGGAGGCCTGTGTTCAGCAGTGAATGTCCTATGGCTGAAATGATGATGATAACTGTTTTGGAAATAATTTATTTTTTTAACAATATTTATATTTTAGTATAAAAAACTACAAAATACATTATTATTCGTTAGCGACAATTGCGACTCGTCAAACCAAATCTAATGAACACAAACTTGAGGGTATTAAAAATAACCATCAAGAGAAAGTGCCGATACGCGGCGTGAGTACCTAAGTATTTTCAAAAATGCTGTCTGTTTCACACCGCCTCTTCTTCATCTTCATCAAACGGTCAATCCCGGTTGCGTCCAAAGCCATTGCTTTAGAGCCCAGGGTTCGCTGGGTCCAGGGTTTCACACCGCCTAAATTTCCATTATTTAAGGCAATACCGTTTTCACCCCTCTAAACTTAAACAAAATGAGACAATATTTGACCCATTAGATTCAGTACACCTTAATCTAGGTTTCAACGGTTTTATAGTAGGTAATTCAGTTTAATTTAATTATAAAAAAACGCTTGTGGTAGTTTTCAGGTCAATGGTATCAAATTATTGTCACCCAAAAGTGTCAGGTTTTAAAATAAATACGACGAAGTAGGTTAAAAAAGACTTACAAAATTTGATATGTAATACAAATGAGCTGTAAGTAAGTTAAAAGAGAATCTAATAAAGACATGTTAAAAAAGTAATGAAAGCCAATTTACTTTCAACTTCAGTTAGCGGCGGAATTTTATGATTGACCTTCTGTCAAATATAGAGTACCTATTAAATAATACTAATATTACAAAGAGATAAAGTTTGTAAGTTTGTTTGAATGCGAGCGAATCGCGAGTGAATCGCGTCCCGCGCGGTACCAGTTTGTGGGTCTTGACAGACAGACAACTATCCTAGATGGGTTCCTGTTTCTTCGTGAGGATGGATCCCCAAAGCAGCAGCGAAGCAGTCAGAAGTTAAATAATAAAAACCTTACTAATATTAAAAATGTAAAGGTTTGTGTGCTTACTAAATCACGCGTTAACGGCTGAACTGAATTTGCTAAAACTTAGCACTCTAAGCCAAATACAAAGAATCACTCTTATCCCGTTTTTGTATTCCTGTGGGATGACTATTTATTCATCTATTGCTTAATTCTGAAACATATGCAGACAAAGTCACGGGCAGAAGCATCTTATAAATTATCTGACTTGTCACAAAATGTCTACTCAAGGTTTTGCAATTAACTTTATCAAAAAATTCTAATATACAAGATAAATTAATTTTGCCTAATAAATTAATGTTGTTGTTATCTTCTATTGCCGTCCATTTTGCGCCTTTCACATTCATGGAAATAAATAATTTCCGTACATTAACAAAATTAAGTTCAGATAGATATTACGTTTCCTGAGCAAAGTTGTTTGTGATGAAATATGCAAACCCTTAGGTATTTTACACTAATAAAAATTCGTCCTATAAAGAGCCAAGATAAATAATAATGAAATATTTTATCGTTCCTCCCAAGTGATGCATAATAAATATTACTCGTTTCTCCTTCTTTGCCTCTTCTTTCTGATGTCGCCTTAGTATTTATCTAAATTTGATTTTATTAAACATCTTGCAAGTCGATCTTTGACAGAAGGGTACAGAGTAAAACGTATTTGTAATATATTTTGCGACGAGACAGCCCAGACATGCCGCTGACTGCTTGTCTTCCAAAATCGGAAATCTAAACGCTTGAAGGAAAATGGTCTTGTCGCTTTTCTGTTTGATGTGTGGCGTAGAATTCTTTTTCTGAGACTATACAACAAAGTTATACAACATATTGGCTTATTATTTAACCGACTTCAACAAAACGAGGAGGTTATCAATTTGTCGAAATCTCTGTTTACTGATAAAAAAATACAGAAATTTGATTTCTTTTTAGGATTTCGTACCAATAGGATCACTCCGTTGACCGTCTGTTATTCTGTCTGTAAAGACTCTTTGTGTTTCTAACAGATTTTTAGTCCGCTATTTGTACCGAGAACGGTATTGCATTGAGCCGCTAATTTTATTGTAAGCACCTTTAGAAATAGATATCCGGACACCTTAGTCAACTTCTTGAAGCTATCCTCTTCCTCTAGCTCTTGAAAGATACAAGTCAAACCATTTATTCATATTCAGATTTTAATTGCATTGTGCAATAATTTCAACGTAGCCGGTTTTTTTACAAATGTATTGCAATCAATCGATTGTAAAACTTAGACTATGAGTATTAAGTTAAAGAAAAATAATAAATAAATCCGTGGGATAACCCCAAAAATGGTATGTGAAGCTAGATCAATATCTATATTGTTATGTGTTCCAAACTTTAACTAATTTTGCTCACCCATTAAAGCGTGATTAAGTAATAAACATTATAATAGACAACATGATTAACACTGCTTAATGAGTGCGTTCATAAGTGGCAATTTTGTTCTAAATTGAATAAATGATTTTTGACTTTGCTTTGTCTTCATCTTAAAGTAAGTAGCTAAACCGCTTGTGTTATTAAAATCATAAACAACGACGGCACCACACCATCCGGAACCGAAACAATATAGAAAATATCGTTTTCTGCATTGACCTGAAAGGGAATCAAACCCAGGATCTCAAGAGATGGTGACAGTAAGAGCCGCGTGCTCGCATCTTGGCTACGGAGGTCGTTGAATAATACCTATGATCAAATATACATAAATAAAATAAATACTAATGCCCACAGTTTAAAAATATCACCAGTTTTAATATGTAATAGGTAAGGTTTCCTTTTTATGGGTATTATGTTGCCTAATTAATTTTGTTGCTGGTATATAAGCTTAGTAATTAAGCTATTCCGGAAGTACCGGACCTTTACTATCTTGGGTTTTTCTTATGAATGAGGGTTAAGTTCTAATTCATGGTTACATAGGAGTTGCAGTAAATAAACAACTGAATTCGTGTAACAATCACTATCAAGTCTCTAGTTCTAGAATACGTAATTCATGTACTATAACGATTACTTATACATATGTATATATAGATAACGGATAAACATACCTACTTAAATACATTTATATATCCATGTCTCAGGTACAAATGCTCGTGCTCATAACACCAAACATTTGCCTCTTGCGGGCTTCGAACCCCCACCCTTTGGTTTTGTATCCGGTTTGGGCACGACTAGACCAGACACTAAGTCGTTAAGTGATAAAAGTTAAAGTAGTTGGAACAGTGGCAAAATTTAAAAACTTTAAACGGATATTGATAATCTATAAACAACGTTATAGTGACGTTCTTGTAGTGATCCTTTTAGATTCTTAAAAGCGTATTTACACATACAATACAAACATTGATACTGATTTTGTTTGGGAATTTACTATCAGCTAGTGAATATCTTCTGGAAGGTTAATAAAATTGGACAACATCATATACATTTATCTAATCCTAAGGTAAGAAGGTAGCTGAAGCTATTGTGTTATAGAAATTGGAAACAACGACGGTATGTGAGACATACATAATATTATACGAAGGTAGAGAAAAGACCGTGCAAAGCCGGAGTATATCATTAGTATTGTATAATATGAAAACAGGCTTTCAATCTTATAAGTGTAATTTAATAGTGACTTCCATATTACCAATTTCCGTTGTAAAGCCACAATATCCGTTTTATGAAATACAATATCCGTAAATATCTGCAGTTGATTCCTTGACTGCGCCAATGTTACCAATACCGCCTATTATGTTTGGGTTAACTGTTCTACATTCATTTGTACCTAGACAAAAAAACCCAAAAAAAAAACAACAAACAATGAACACAAAAAATAATTGCAGGCCAATAACAGGCGTGTGGTTTTTCCAAATCCAATATGAGTAAATCATCACTATATCTCGCACAGATATTTGCAGGGTATGATATTATTCATCTGAGAGATATCAAATACCAATACCTCCACCTATTTCGGTCACAAAGCCTCAATATCCGTATTGTTGTCGTACACTAGACTCTCTCAATCCTCACTGGGGATTGACATTTCGCTCAATGCCATCTCGTGTAAGTGGATGTTTCTAAGCTAGAGTCACTTACGAACAGTGTACAATAGTAATTTCTATTTTCTTCGTGTCAACATTCGTGGGCATATAATCTAATCTCTCTCTCTCTAATTGAAAAACGAGACTGTTAATTTAAAATCTTTTTTGACTGACTAGTTCAAAAAATCAAATAGTTTTAGTAATCGGCTTCTTTAAATATTATCGTAATGTAATATACAAAATCCTCAATCTGTGAAACGCTATTCCCATAAACCATAATAAATAATGAGAAGCATTTCACACTTATTATTATTTATGTAGATGCACACAATATTAAATAATTAAAAATAAGCAATTTTTTTTTACAATTTATTAAGTGTTTCCTGTGTTTTAGTTTTTTTGTAAAAAAAAAACTTTAATAAGTACCTAGTTTATTTTTGCATTAAGTCCTTCACAATCAGAATTATTAAATACAGTCCAAAATTAAATGTCTGTGCACCGATTTCATTTCCTAATCTTTCACCTTTATAATTATGTTTCTTTTTTGTAGCGTCATCCTCGAAGTAAACTCTTTTAAAAATATTAATTTTTTTAAAACGGTTTACATTGAGCAGAGATATACTTCACTAAAAACAACCAGTCGAATAAATAACCTCCTTCTTTCTGAAGTCGGTCCAAAAACAGTTGTTCTCCTTTATTTTCTATATTCAAAACCCTCCAAGCTCACTTACGATACATTAAATATTCGCACTAAGTGAGGATAACATTTGAAATCACAGGATTCACGGGTTCTTTGCGCTTTTAATAATTCATACAACGACGGATTTGCGGTGCGAATGCGAAGAGAAAACGGCCTGTTTTACAAAGTCGATAATCGCCAGTCTTATTGATACTACCGATGTAGACATGTTCTTAGGTGCAGTGAATGCAGCGTAGGGCGATTTAGCGAATGCAGCGTAGGGCGCCCTCCGAAAAGGTGGAGCGATAATGGAAGCTGCTGGCATCGGATAAAAAAAAAAACTTGGTGACGTGAATTGGAAGAGGCTTATGGCCACGAGTTTACTGACGTGGACACTGATTATGATGATTATAAATGCACATCGTTATACTTTAAGAACGTTAATTAACTGTAAAGGGTTCAAAATCTAATAACATGTAACATAACAGCGGGTGTTCTTATAAGCCCGTGTTTGTACATCATTAAAAGATTGGAATAAAAATACCAAAGTACCAAAATGAGTAACTTTAAAAAATAATAAAGCCCTGTTAAACCCAAATTCAGTCGCTTTTCTGTCTCGCTCGCTCGGTGAGAGACGGACGGACGTTTATTATTACTTCTAATATTAAAAAAATATTTTTAATTGTTCTATGGGAATATTTTTTGTAGTATTTGTAGACGCCAAAGTAATAATTAAGGATAACGGAAACGTCTTTCATTAATTATAATACTGTTTAAATAGCCAACTTATTGACTATTCAAACCAAATGCCAGTTGAAACTTGACAGCTTTATATTTGTATTTTAAAATCATAATAAAAAAAATCGAGGTTAATTAATAACACACGTAACATTTTTTAAATGAGAAAACAATTTAGTTTTTCTTAATTATTCCTAGCAACGTAATTAGGATTGTCTTGTCTTCCAAACTACGGTTTGATAAGCTCGCTCGCAACACTAATTCACGATTCTGTGAAACGTAAACTTTCAAATTTAATTTAGCCGAGACATTTTTACGGATCTCATTATTTTTGAAAGCGTCAAAATGATCGTTAGTACAATTCTCAGTCGGAGTTTAGAGGCGAATCGCTTCACTAATATCCGTTGGGAAGCCTTTTAGCGGGACAATGGCTCTCTCTGTCTTGCCGCGTTGAATTTTTGCCTCAAACCATTCTCAGTGTTCATTATGTCGAGAGCAAATAGCACGATGTTGACTGTTTCAAAGAATTGCCCTCCTTGTAAAGTATACAGTGTGACTGGAACTGAAGCTATAGCAATTCGCATATAGAGGAGGTCATTTGATAATGAATAAGACATTACTTTCCGTAACTAAAGTAATATAGTTTGGAAGATATGTCAATTAGTGTAAAAGAGCTTAATTTAGGCCTATTTACAGAAATAAATTGGTTTAATTGGTTTTATTATTGTACTTTAGAGAGTTTTTTTTATTATTGGTGCAAACAAATATTTATGACTAGAGTAGTGATTAAAATACGTCGGAACCTCCCAACTAACTAAGGTAAGGAAATTGCTATGGCGGGTTCTGTTCCAGTCACCTGTGTATAAGGGAGGAGAGGCACTTGTTTCTTAAGGGAATCAACATAGTAGGTGATTGAGAGGTAGTTACCTACTATTAAAACGCTTCAAAGAATTAAATATTTAAGAGGCTTTATTTCAATATTTCCTTAGATATTATGTACTATTGTTAGTTTGCTAATGAGTTAATCATCATCATCATCATCATTTCAGCCATAGGACGTCCACTGCTGAACATAGGCCTCCCCCAGTGACTTCCAGATTGGCCGGTTGGATAATAGCTGAAGACAAATTCTCGTGACAACAAATAATTTCTGACATTAAATCAAAATAATCCATTCAAAATAGGTTTACGAATTTTACGTTTTTTGTGAATTATATAGGATTACACCATTACTCTGAAAATCGTTTTCATAATTTTTTTTATTTTACGTTTATACACCCAGTATGATGTACCGTGTGCTTGATACTTTTACTTACATAAATAAAGTGCCTATTCTAGATCTTAAATTATTATGAGACATTGCGAAAGGTAACGAGTCTAGAACTCTTTTACACAAAAAGTGGCACAGACTCATTCATTACCTAACTATCAAGTTCGTTAGTGTCGGTAGAGGTTTGCTTTTTTAAAAGTCAATTAAAATAAATAGCAATTACATTTACTTCTACATTTAAATAGCTACTGATTTGTTGCAATCGTCAGTCTAGATTGAGATTAGTTCTTATCAAACAACATTTTCAGGTGTACAGTCAACACTTCTTTTTAAAAGGTTTACAGAACCGCTTCGTAAAACATGTCAAAACTTACAAAATTGTTTCGCAAAAGTGTAATAAATAAATTCGGGTTAGTGTGACATTTAGAAAAGTCAGTACCTGCGTGTGAAAGACACTTTTTGATCATTTTTGATACTGACTGTACAACGTGATAATAAAATAGTTACAAAATTAAATGACTTGGGTGAGAAGTTGACGACTGTCTGGTCTGGTGGTCTCGCTCCGTACTACGAAGCAAAGCGGTGGCGGGTTCGAATCCCGCAAGGGGAAAATGTTTGTGTGATGAGCACGAGCATTTGTACGTAAGTCAATGTATGTATGTATGTTTATCTGTTATTAGTCGCCATAGAAAAAAACATTGCTTAGTTTGTGGCTATAATTGGTGTGATTAATGGAAGTGCAGTTTTTCGTTTATCTCACGTAAGCTGACTTGCGTATATATTTTTCTAAATTGACCCTAATCGAGCATCAAATCCGGGAATCTTTCACTTAATACAAATCACCGTGCCACTGAGATAATCGAGTCATTATACAATACCGCTAAACACTTTTCACTTTTGCAGGGTAGTTAGAAACACACATTACTTACTTACTGTAAGTAAATACAAAAGCAAAACACAAATCCATTTCAAACTAAAACCCGATCAATCAATTCAACGAAACGTCGTACCTATTCCTTTAACTTTCCGACATAATGAAACTTTGTTGGGTCGAACCAATTTGATGCCGTCAAGACACAAAGGCTCAAATAAATATACCTCCCTCCTTCAACTTGGAAATTACTGAAGCGTATTGTTTAAATATAGGATTTAAGTTTTAAACGTCTCAAAGCGGATTTCCACTTACGTATATGGTGGATGGTTCATTGCAGCCCGACGAAATTTCTTTCATTTTTCAAATAAATCTATTGTACTGTGTCTACTTATTAAAATGTGATTTGCGACTGCACTGACTGCAATAATAAAAGTTTTTCCTAAAAACGATTACTTGCGATAACAATCAGTTTACCTTATAATAATATAGACAGGGTGACCAGAAAAGTGACGGCCAAACATTTTTTTTAGGTGCCTCGTGTTGAGAGGTTATCTGGATGCACCCTACGTATGTTCTACGATTTTTCGTAGTTTTTGAGATATGAATTTTTGCAACCGGATCAGTTTGAAAAATTTCTAAAACTGAGGTGAGGCCTGTGCTCTGCACTGGGCCGTATATAGGCTTATACTTCACTTTACTAAGCTTTTAGAGAAAATGTACTTTCATATTGTAATTTCATTTACAAAAAAATAACATGGAGGGTTAAAACAAAATAACCCTTTGGAGGGTTACTGCCGCTTCTTACATCTCATGTATAAAGTGCTTATTAATTATATGCAAAACCCTTCGCTTTTATCAGTATATGGGAAAGCAGTAAATCTTTACCGACCGTCTCTGTCTGATACTAACAAATTTCACTCACAAAATTCCAAAATACGATACTCCAACGTAGCGTTTACCAATAAAAAGCTACTACTGAAGGGTCTGCTATACAAATCGCTGGGTTATGGGTTTTCGTGAACAAAAAGAATGAGTTCGAAACCTATTTATTTGCGTGTTTGGGAGTGCGGTGGAGGGAAAACATGTAGGTATTTCTCATTTTAGACGTATTTGCTCCCGCTAAAACAGTATTTTTAACGCTTTAGGACCGACTTTGAAAACACAAAAAGAGGCCGTTTTTATTTCGACGGGTATATTTTATATATATTTTAATTCAATTATTAAGTACTCGCCGGAGATGACGAGAGTGATATAAATTTTCATCCAGCCACTGTCAGCCTTCTTCCTAAGGTCTTCAGTCCATCGAGCTGGGGGGCAACATGTACAATACCACACAACATGTACATTTGCTGAGTTACTCAACCTTTCATTCGGTTCTGCAACAGATGTGGCCGGCCCACTGCTACTTTAGCTTGCTACATTTTTGGACTATGTCCTCTTTAGCCCTTCTTTAATAAATTTTTAATAATCATTTGCACCAATAACACCTTGCTGTCATGCACTTAATTGTTTAGGTCACATTGTACAATTATCGTATTAAAAAGTCGACTTTATAGTAGGGTGTAAGTTAACTCAAGAGTTCCAAAGCTAGGTCTTCATTATCATCATTTCAGCCATAGGACGTCCACTGCTGAACCCCCAGGTTCAGGTGGGGAAGGCCTACCTTCCCCATTGACTTCCAGATTGACCGGTCGGAAGCGGCCTGCATCTAGCGTCTTCCTGCGACCTTCACCAGGCCGTCTGTCCACCTTGTGCACGCCTTGGATCCTACGCTGTGCTTACCGTTGCTTGGCCTCCATTCTTTCTGCCCCATCGGCCGTCAGTTTCACGTGCTATCTGCCCCGCCCACTGCCACTTCAGCTTGCTAATCCGTTGGGCTATGTCAACGGACTTTTGTTAGTCAACGGATCTCCTCACTTCTAATTCGATCTTGCAAGGAAGCTTCCAAGCATAGCCCTTTCCATAGCACGCTGTGCGACCTTGAGTTTTTTTATTAGGCCTTATCAATCCAATGATACAAATACGATACCTAGCAAAATCCTTGCTTGTTTTTCGTCTTAAGTATTTCGATACTCATAATTCCTTTTACGTCTATTTTTGAGCTATTCTATTTCATGTCTGATGTGTATCAAATGAAATACTTTGCTAGAAATGTTTCCACTTTCAAAACCATACGTGAGGTATCGTGTAACTTTACACATCGGTAAACATCTACAAACGCGCGATATTTATATTGAAAGATACAGGTTCGCTCACATTTAAAAATAAAATTAAGTTCAACTAAAGGACTCATACCACAAAATAACTAAAGTAATACTTTTAACATAAATATGTACACAAAAATATTTTTTCACGAATAAGCATGGCATATTTCTTCAGAATGTATTTCTGTGGTGCATCGTGATTCTAATCATTACAATCATTATAAAACAGATATTTAACGTTTCTAGTATTTACTAGGCTAGACTATATATTTATTTGTTATATACGGTAAATAAAACACTGATCGTCATGGCCTCGAAGTAAGGTCAAAACTGATTACCAATCAAAACTACTTTTGGACGGGAATCAGTCAGAACTCTTTATCGTAATAATATAATAAGTTTATTTTGGCTCCGGCGCTTCACCTGTCGCTGCCGGGGCACTGCTCGCTTTGCTCGCTCGGCTCACGCGAGGTTGAAATTGACTACAACTTTTGTCTGTAACATAAACGTTGAACACCCTGTATTTCGAGGTACCAGACAGTAAACTTTGCCAGGGTTTCTCCACGTCCATCCAGATCCGAACCAATTAAGAAAAGTTCGTTTTCTGTTGTTGACCTGAACCAGGAACTGAACCCGAAACCCTTTGAGTTTAATGCAATCACTATGCCAATCGGGTCTCTTGTTCATTTTCATTTTTGTTTCAGATTCCACAACCCGCCGCGAATAATGACTCTATAACATGTCATTAGCACACCGCTGTGCCCGGCCAGTTCCTGCGCAGCATGTGACCGAACTAGTGACGTGATGCAACTAGTAATGTTAAACTTCCTAATCATGTTCGACGTCGTGTTCATATTCTTCCTATTTTTGATCGCGGTGACGTGTGTGATGAACTATATGCCTGGACGGAAGCGGCAGGAGGCGACGGCAGAGGAGGTGGACGATGACGTCATACCTCCTCCCCCTCTGTTCGCCGGAGATGACGAGCCGTCGACCAGCCGTGACACGTACGTGGTCATACCTCCGCCAATGGAGAACGCGAGGGCTAAAGACGGGTGCCCGATACACGTCGTTTAGTATTAAGCACTGATAATGTGTAAGTATTACAATTTTAGTTACATACTTATTAGCTTTGTTAGCTTCGCATGCAGAGCGGTGCACAAACCCTAATAAATCGTGCATCGCTCTGCATGCGAAGCGGTCTGCATGTGCGGGATCTGCGTGCGAGGGGTAGGCGTACCAAAAGTTGCAGTAACTGCACGCGAGAGGAAAACGTCCAGTAGAATACATTATTAATAAAATTATCGTGCTTCATTTCCAACAGATTCTTTGTCGGTTCGAAGCTTTAAAATCTTAAAACAGAGGACTATTTACATTTGGAAGTCTTGCAAACGAAATCCGTTAAAGCTTAGTCACTAACACAAGACAATGATAATTAAATCATCACAGTAATATTATCATGACAAATGCCGTAGAATACTTATATATCCGAGGTCGTTTTATAATTACTTACATATTAAAACCGAGTTAATAAATCTGCCTACTGGCCCAGAAACTTGTTTTTTTATACAGATTCTGTTTATGTACATAAAATTTTTTCTTGTTCCAGATCAACGTAGGAGTTTATTACGAAGAAGCCTTATGAGAATGTAGGTGTCGAAAATTAATGAGACGTAGACATTTTTTACCATTTAGTCGAGTTTTAAATACATTTCTTGTTACGTTAAGACTATAAACGGTGGAATTTCGGGACTCAAGTGAAGGTACGTACTAATGGAATTGGGATGGATGCGTTATCACAATTAGGTATCATAATAAAAATTTTAGGGAAGATATTAAATGTTAATAACAAACTAGATACAGCTACAATAATTGCTATTACCATTTTGTGTTGAAAACTGCTGTGATTTTAATTTTGACGGCCTAATTTACACCGTCGTTTATTTATTGTTTACTCAACCAGCACCAGTAGACGAGATGTTTACTTATTTTACAGTCAAAATGCTAACAAAAAGGTAACAAAGAACCGATAAAGTATCACTTTTCTTTTTAACTTAGTCTATGCTTCTACGACAATTCATAGTAAAAACTTATTAAAAGTCAACTCTCATAAAATACAACACATAATTTTACTACCTTAACAATGGCTCTAATTGAAAGGACATTATTAATTCCGGAATTTTCCTTTTGGATGCATCCAGAAACTGTATTTGCTCGATTGTATTTGTAATTTTTAAATATCCGACTTGTCTGTCAATCGTCTATAGTTTAAAAGACTAGTTGGTCAACCAGTACATTCAATTTGTTAGGCCATTGGTCGTATGATATAAATTAACATTTTTGATTGAGATTTCGCCGTTAGTCCCGTTAGGAAAAATAAATTTAATGTATTTTATTTGAGCAGTAAAATCATACCATAAAAGGATGTTACCTACCTAACAAATATGATTTTTTATATTGCACATAAAATGGACGCTTAGCTTTAGTCAACCTTGGAAACGTGACCGTTCAGTGAAAATTGACTTTCAAGAGCTACGCGTGACCTACAAATTCTAATTCAAAAACAATGAGTTAGTCTATCGTGAAAATAGAATAGAAACGTCTGTGTCTTATGGTCTGGTTTGAGCAAACACATTCATCGTTTATGTACACACCCTTAAGGAGTTGTCTTTGTTATCAAGTAAGTAAATATTTTACGTAAAGTGTTCAACGCTAATATTTGCAAGTGCTTGTTTAAATGAATGTGACTGAATATTAGGTAATATAGATTATTATAGAATAACAAATAGTGTATGTACCGCTTGCTATTTTGTATTAGGTTGGAAAGGGTGCTGACTGCACTATTTTGTATATTGTCATTATTCATTACTTAACCAACAATGGTGACTATTTCCAACATCGTTGTGGTAGAAAAAAAAACGTATTCAATGTCCACTATTGATAATTGAAATTGTTATCTTGAATAATTTAAACATTTGTGTGCATACAGATATGGTGAATGCGCTGCACGCAAGTCTCTTGCGCGCATTACGTGTATTGTTTGCGCATTGCTCGTGAGCCACTCGCGCGTAGTCTAAAGCCAGTTCTAGACTTGTGTAAATGTAACGTGAATTCAGTGTGTAACGGCACAGCTATGACCATTACATATAAATTTTGTTGTGCCGTCCAACACAGAATTCAAGTCTATACTCGGCTTAAGCGCATTGAGCTTCGTCTGTGTTTGTGTATACCACGAACTGAAGTGGACTACATGCGCGCGTATAGCGCGGGTGTTTCATCCGATGCTTGCATGAGTTGCGCTTAGAGATGTGTCGATCCCAGAAACATACCCTGTATGAGGATTCCAAGTAAATCTTTCCGGGAACGGCACATGTCTAGTGGTGCTAAAGAGTAGCACCTCTAGTAATTATCAGTAAATGCGCAAGAGCAGTGCGCATGCCGGGCACAATTCGCCAGATCTGTATGCGAACATTCAAGCTTCTTAAATCGTTCCTTAAATTTACCCAATAAATGCAAATAAACAGGTACTTTATACCTGAGAGGCTTAACCTGTTTTTGTGTTCTTCTAGGTAAACGATATCTAGTTTTACGTTAATAATAATTAAACCCTTTTTATTTAATTAACCTTTTAATGCTAACAAACAGACTACCCACGTGAAAGAACATCAATATACTAATCGCGAAGAGTTAGTAATAGTTATACATTAGAATAAGATGTTTAATAATAATAAATGAATACCAATGATTATTTATTTATTATTATTACAAATAATTATAATAAAAAAGACAATACATGTATTACGAATGTTTTCTCATATCATTCTGTTTAAGTCTATTCTGAGTACAAGTTCTTTTATGATGTTAAAATAATATTAAGTAGAAATGGTGAATTTTATTATCAGAAAATATTTAATCTATTTGATTGTAAAGTAATCTTGAGTCACCTAAAAATTAACATGTTAAAAATATCAATCAGCGTGTCCAAAAAGATCGCATTTATTATTTTGTAAGAAAGCTTATAATTTTAATACGTACAAGGTTCATTTTAGTTTTGCAATTGAGCCATCAGGTAGTAATTAATGGTCGTCGAATCCTAAAATAAATAGAACATTCTATCATGGTCTCGAAGTTAAATCTATGTATTGCGATGTACCCGACAATTAGTTTTTGCGAGGGGCGTCTTCCAGCACACCCAGACACGAGCTAGTTTACTTATTTTGACACAAACTGTCAAGTGAATTAAACTTGGGACCTTTTGCATTCAAAGCGAATTATCGGTATTAGGCCAATCGAGTCATCAAATCAAATTAGACAGTGTATCTAATAAGCATTCTTTGTTCACGTCTTGAACTGCTATCCAAAAAACTCCGAAACATTGTATTGGTAGAAAAAAAAAACATTCAAAACGATAAAGTGAAAAATGATAGTTTAAAAACAAAAGAATTAAGCATTAAGCAATGATTTCCCTTTTTTATTTTATAGCGTTCGATCTATAAGTCATTTTTATCGGATCAAAAAATTTAAGCCATTTGATCTTTGGTACTGCCTATTAATTAATCCTTTCCTCACTAATTAAACCTTCCTTGACTCCTTTTACTGTTAAAATTGCCTACACATTTCAGCGTCTGTGCTTGAGAGTTCAGATACTGTTTAACAATGTACATAGGTACCGTTGTTGGGTCTAAATTATTAAATAAACACACCAGTATTCTAATTCCAACAGTACAACACATCTTGCGTAATTTGCGCGCAAAATTCACTCCTGTGTGTATAGGAGCCTTAATAATAAATACATAGAGCTTCAAAGCGTGTTTTGATTTTGTTTGGTAAATATCGTTTGTATGCTTCGTGTGGATGGGCCTTTAATATTATTTACTCACGCCAATGTCATGAAAGAGTTGTCAAAATTGAAACAGTGTTTTATTTAGACATTAAAAATAGATACAGTAATCGTACGACTACTACTACGATGTTCGACTGTATTACCTTCGTCATTACATCCACATAGACGACGTTTTGTATTTTCAGGGATCCGTACCTCCTACTTAATGGTAAAAAAAATTGAGGGAGACCGAGAGAGAGAAATTTTTAATAAGACACACACAACAACAAAAAAGAGCACACTAACACAAATTGAAAAAACATATTTTTTTTAAAAACCTCTTGACAGACATACAAAGTTCCGGAGAAGTGATTTTATACGGGTTCTATTTTATTATTCAGTTCGAAACCTTTAAAAGTTTGTTAGCTACGTCTTGTTTTCTCATTAATGATGTCATTTCTTCTGCTACCTAGTACGTCATGCATTGTAAGAAGTGAGCCTACTATAACTAAACGTAAATACTTACTTGTTGTGAAAATGATGACGGATAATATTTTTAATTTTAATTGCACTTTTGGTAGTTTGAATGTCTTTAAGATATTTGAGACAAAAAATGAGATCCTACTTTAACCTTATTAGTATGACATTTGTATGGTTAACAGATTTTTTTTGTTATAGAAATCAATAAATGTCATTTTATATTTATTTATGTCAGAGTAGCCATAATCTAAATTTTGTTTTAGTTAACAGAATTATGTAAAAACTTTTTTTACCTAAACACTTACTATTTTTACGGCAATTGCTGGCCTAGGTAGTTTATGTATTGTTTTTATAACATTTAAAATTAAATGTTACTGGCTCTAATTAGATGTTAATTTGTGTTAAAACATTGACATGATTTTGTATGTTAGTCATATGTATAGAATTACAAAAAAGTGGGTATCAACGATTCCTACAACAAACGCGTGCATTGTTTTAAAATGATCTTATATTTATATAGATAATAAAATACCATCAAAATAACTAATGCTTGGTTCATAGCTTGTATGTTATTGAAATGTAATTTAAACTTTGATTAATTTAGGATTTTTTTTCTTACTTTACCTTTGTGATGAGTGTGATGAAAACTAAATAAAAATAATTTTAAAACTTTCAAAAACTAACAGAAAAGTTTAAATTCAGTAGTTAAATATGAATAACAAAAATTATAAAAGTCAAGAAATTACATTACACTATGTGATATAAATATACACAATTTTTGAAATGTAGCTATAGTAAACATTGTTTTAAAATTATTGTTATACGAATGTCAACTAAAAGACGCATTATAATGTAATTAATAAAATGCACTAAGGCAGTGTCGTCATAACGCGAGTCTTTTGTTTTATTTTCCTTTGGCTGGAGCTGCAACGCCGGTTGCCTCGTTTAGCGCCTAGCGTCTAAGTGAGATACCAAGAGTAAAGAGACTTACGAATTTAGGGTGCAACTCCATTGAGACGGAACTGAGCTGAAGGCCTACTACGAACATGGTTCGTTCGCTTGGACGTATAAACCTTGTAAATTAAAATTACCATCTACTTGTGTCAAACCTTTGACATGAGCAATTTATGAGCAATTAATCAGGGTTTTTACATGAAGAGTTTCAATTGTATAAATTTTGTCAAAAGATTTACACGATGAGTGGTTATTTTAATTTAATAGGTTTATACGTCCGAACGCACAAAACATTTTCATTGTGGGCCTACTGAGCAGTTATAGGTATGTATCCTATATCAAACGCCACTGACGTGCAGCTAAGCGTTGCTGATTTTAGCGGAGTGGAGCCAAGCTTAGCGAAGCGGATCCGAGCCTAGCGGAGCGGAGCTACTGACCTGGACTGAGCGGAGTAGATTAGTGGAATTGAGGCGGCCGGTTGGTCGCCGCTCCACTTCCGCCAGCCCACTTCGTACCGCTCAACCCCGCGCAGCCCTGCTGAGCCCCGCAACCTATGTCGGTTTTCCGTAAGGTATGATTCGGATCTTGGCAGTCGCTACCCAGCAGTCGTGACCCGGTAGCGACGAAACTCTGTAGGGATTTATATGCAGCATTTTCCGATATCTGCAGCTGTTTTGCACTGCCGTGGGGCGTGGTCAAATCCCTACATAACAATGCGTTGCAACTGCTGGGCAGTGTCCAACGAAATTCCAATGGTAACTTTAAAAAATACGACCATATAGGTACAGAGTTATTTTTAAAACATAAACAACCCCCTAGGGGCTGATTCTGGTGCTCAAATACAACAACTTTTTCTATGGGACCGCAATAACAAATCACTTTTCCGCCGCTGGACACCGACACTTTACTGAGCCGCCGACCAGTTTGTATGAAGCGGTGAAACGAAAAAAAGAATGATGTTGGTCCTATAGAAAGAAATGTTGTATTTGAGCCCCTAGAGGGTAGTTGATGTTTTAAAAATAACCCTATATACTCGTCACTGCTTCGCTAAACTGTCCATTGGAACTGGTAAAATAAAGGGGCTCTATTGATTGATTCTCACACAGCACTTTCTATTCAATTTAGTATCATGCTATACAGGAGCGTATACACTGCGTGCCTAGCATCCTCGCTAGTAAGTAGTAAGTAAGAAGTTATTCATTTATTTACCTCACAGCATAAAAACTACAATTTATTAAATTAAATTGTTTTTTTTTGTAGTAACACAAGAAGTCTTAGAGCCACACTGTGAGTGCTGGTGCCTGTTGTAGGTTCATATGAACCTGTATTACAGCAGTGTGGCGGTGGCCTTACACAACTACCGTACACAATTACCTTAAGAATTTGAGGCACCAAACTCCACAAAACATTATTAGACTGGCAGTAAAATTGATTCTAAGACTGACTTCTTTTATGGCCCCAGCAGAATACCATGCCTGTAATGGCATGCCTTAATTTGTCATGACTAAAACTGAGCGCGAACCTTTTTGGCTCAAACGCATTATTTTTATGTTATCTGTGTTGTAATTGTGACTGCCATATATTGTGCCACATAATTTTTATTTTATTTTATTCTAAAGCTAAAAGACAGAACCTATCTAAAGGTTTATCTCTGTTATTAGTGATAAATAAATAAAAAAACAGATTAAAAAAAAAACTGAAATAAATATATACATAAACATACCATTAGTTAGTCGTCCGTGCAAATTAAAACATTTAAACTCTCCTTCAGACACCTGTGTAGCTATGAAATCGAACACATATAACAAAATAATAAACATAGTAAAGATTCAATCAGTAGGTAATGGATAAATGTATTCTGAAATTAAATAACGTAATATCAATCAACAAGACATCACAGAGCAAAGGGATTTTCCCAATTTGTGGGTTAACCAGTTTCCACGAGAGTGGGTATTTGCCCAGAATTAATTGGAATTATCAAAGATCTTCTAAATGTATTCCAGTGGCCTGGATCTGGCCTTGGGAACAAAATTTATAATTGACTTAAATGTCTATCAAACATCAAAGATTTAAAATTGATGTCAATGGAAGTGCTTGATAAGGATATTGTAAAAATGACTGCTTTATACAATGCATACTTTCTGTGTTAGATGCCATAACTTGCTAATGCCAGTATGTATGTCATGTATATCCGACCTAATATTCATAGTATGCTTAGTTTGGAGTACAATTGGTGTAGTTAATTGCTAAATGATTATAAAAATCGTACAATGCGTGTCGGACTCCACTCGTACAACCATAGTTTCATTCTATTAGTTTGGGATAGCGTGAACCGGACTCACGCTTGACCGGTATTTAAATTAAACAACTTTTAACAATCACACCAATTTCATATAAGTAACTATGGCGACTAGATCAGAAACACAACTAACCATAACATTAGGTATATAAGACAAAAGACAAGTGACTATTACCGAAATTTTTTATTTGAGATCAATTTCTAATATTGCCATTATATAGGCTGAGGTTTAACGGAGGACCTAGTTTTTTAACACAAACAAAATAAATATGTGGTACTGTTTTATTGGTCCTGCATTAATCATTGTTTAGTTCAATAAGAAAACTATGTTCCTGTGTTCCTGTAAAACTATGTCCCAACGCAATGTAACATTCTATAATGGGATGAGATTGTTTTTAAGTAGGAAGTGTTTTCTTCTTTCGGGCAGACGGCCTTTAGTCATAGACTTATTATCATCACCATCCTTTAAAAGTCCACTGGTAGAGATAGGTATATTGATAATATGAACCAGCATTACTCAACACCGAACCGCATTCTCAGTGACGTGTGGCAAGTATTCTCGTGTGAGCTTATCACAAATATGTACGAACTTAAAGCGCATAGATTTGGCAAACATGACAGGCGTGCCTTGTTAGTTGGTACCATGAGCACATTGCGCAGTACGCAAAAGGTACGTACCTTTTGCATTTCGTGTGCGCGAGCGACATGTGTGCATTTGCGGACAGTTCCCCAAATTTAGGTAAAAAATCATTTTACTAGTTAACTCTTGACTCTTTATCAACACAATAATGTAGCGAAACAAAAGTAAAACAAGCGTAGGTATACCGATTACAAGAAAAAGTTTTATGTAAGTATTTATTCCCTGATGTGGAACACCTTCAAGTTTCTAACTCGAGTAATAAATAAATATAACTTTGTTTAGTCTTATAACATGTTTATGAGGTTTACTTTCTACTAAATAGTATTACAAACACGAATACTTCTACAAATAATGTTTAAGCTATTTCCCAAACCTATTTTTATATGATATTTTTTCGATTAATAAATTGTGTCATCTAAAACGTGCTTAAAGTAAACATTTTAAAATAATTAATAGTTATTATGACTTAAATAATGTATTCAAATATATTAGTACTTATAACAAATTACCATAATCTATTGCTGAAACTATAAATAGAGGTAAAAAAATAATTAAAGGACAAAATCACATACATTGCTCTGATCCTATGTTAAGTAGCCAAAGCACTTGTGTTACAGAAATAAAAAACTACGACGGTATCACAACACCCAGACTTGAGAGAACATAGAAAAGTTCGTTTTTCTACATTGACTCGACCAGGAATCGAACCCGGGACCTTAGAGATGTAACATCAAGTCCGAATAGTAATATACACATTGGACCTTTATATTCAAACTATGTTTATACAATCATTCGTCTCTCTCGTTGGACACGAATAAAGTAATTAAATCAACTACCTCTCCATTTCGGAGCGCTCAGATCGTTTACAAAACGATTGCCTTATTTAAATAGAAATTGTAAGACATTTTAATTAACACAATCTATGGCAACGCCAATAAAGTGTCAAGATAATTTTAGGCGGCCGCATTCCAGCACCTGGGACATTCGACAGCAAATCGATAGGGCAAAACAGGCGGTTAGGTACGTGAAATATTGCCGAAGAGGTAGCAGGTGGGCGGGTCGTTTTATTAATTGATATTTTTATCGACAGGTACTTCTATAATACAGGTATCCGAAAAATAGAACCAAGCGGAAGTCGGGAAATAGAGCTCCGCTAGTGGTAGCCCGAATAACCTCCATGTATGTTCTGTGATTATTTGACAAAAAAAAATTTTAGTAGTTCGTGCTCAGAACAATATAGCTGGCTGGTTCAAATCCCGCATGGGGCAAGTGTTTGTGTGATGCTCCTTTGAACCTAAGTCATACAGACTACGGGCTTCATGAGGAAGCTCGAGGTTTAAGAACTCTGATCGTATGGTAAGTAGCCAAAGCACTTGAGTTACAGAAATCAGAAACAACGACTGAACCACAAAACCCAGACTTGAGAGAACATAGAAAAGTTCGTTTTCTACATTGGCCGACCAAGAATCGAACCGAGACCTTAGAGATAGTGATACCAAGTCCGGTGTGCTCGTCTCTAGGCCACGGAGGTCATTGGAGGTTTGTTCAAGCTCAGTGTACCTACTATGGAAAGGGCTATGCTCATCAAGGTTGCACAGTGTGCTATAGAAAGAGCTTATGTGCTCTGTGTTGAAATGAGGAGATCCGTAAACGGATTAGAGTCACTGACATAGTCCGACGGATTAGCAAGCTAAAGTGGCAATGAGCGGGGTAGATAGCACATAGTAGACGGTTGGTGGGGCAGAAAGGTTCTAGAGTGAAGGTTAACGTACCCGCAAACGCAGTGTAAGACGTCCTCTAACAAAGTGGACAGACAACCTAGTAAAGGTTAAAAAAAGCTTTGGGGAAGCCTATGTTTAGCAGTGGAAGTTCTGTGGCTAAAATGGTGATGATGATGAAGGAGCAAGTAGTGAGAGAGCAAGTGTGATGAGCTCAAACACTTGTGCCTAAGTAATGGATGTCAAATTAATGTATTTAAGTATGTATATCCGTTATCTCGTCATCATAATATAAGCTTCGCTTAGTTTGGGGCTAGATAATTGGTCAATCATGTTGGAACAGTTTTGATCGTGAAAAAAAATGTTCTAATCAATAATATGTCTTAACACGTTGCGGGACATAATAGAAGTTTATTGTCATCAGGATGACGGGCGTTTTTTGCCCCAAAACAACAACGTTTTTAATGCCGTATAATACTAGTCGTAAAGCCTAGTTAGAGGCCTTAAGGCGGCTAGATTACATCTGACAGTAAGGATTTGTCACTGGCCTTACAACACCCCTCCACAAATCCACAGTTGAGGTGAAGCCTGTGACCTGCAGTGGGACGTAATATAGGCATACTTTAAATTTTTACGGCCTTTTTTACAAACTCATTTAACTTACCCAAAATTAGGTCAGAAATTTTTCACTTCGTTATTAAAAGCTAATGTCTAACTAAAGCATTTTTCACAAAAGTTTCACTTTTTGTTTAGGAATTCACCATACACAATAACGTATCCCGCTTTTCGGATTATTTAAAACCCTCCAAAAATATCCCGAATAAATCATTTTCAGGGGAATTCTTATTCGCTACTTTATTCCACTCTGCGTCAGTAATTTCTCATTTCTCGGAAAGCCTGTCGAATCCTTGCAAATAACGAGACACTTCGATGCTACCGATTGGGCCTACTTAAACCTTACACAACTTATTATTTTTGAACAAAAAAAATAAGAGATAATTTTAAGAACATCTTTGTCTGTGCAGTGATGATTGTGTGTATTTACTTTGTTATAATATAGATCAAATAATCAATATCATATCTTTTTCACATGTTAACTGCTTAAACCTCTAATTGTTTTAATAATATAGAGTAAACCCCGTGTTACAGAAAGTAGGTCAGGGATTGGTCGAATGAGTAGTCTGTAGTTCTGGTGACTCCTTATTCCGGCAGAGCTTCGCCTTACAATCAGTTCAGGGTGGAAGAATCAATCTGAATGAACTTACATCTCGCTTTTATACAAATATAACTGAATAACTATGGGAGTCAAAACAATTACATTCAAACTATAAGACAAAATATTCTAACTATGAAATTATTACAATTATCCAAGTACGAGTATAAATAATTAAACAAGTTTTACGAAATGATTTTATATTTAAAGATAAATAAATACGTTTGACAGTAAATTATATAGTACATTTTAAATATAAATGAAGTAGTTGTGATAATTTTTATGATGGCGCTAGTATTCGATGTCCGGTTGTCATATTCTCTGTAGTAGGCGAGACGTACACCGGCTGTGACGTCGAGTGACGGTGGTAGATTTTAACACTCGGCCATCCTGCATAGACCGTGTCCCATGGTCCCACGGTGTCCTGTATGCTCTTCTCACAAGTTCAAGGTCTGGAACAAAAATTGAATTGGCGAGTAATTTGTTCGACACTAATTTCACAAGCAGAATAAACACAAAATTATTTAGTAAAAGTGCGAATAAAGATTCGATTCGATTTTTATTTAAATTAACTTACTGAAGTATTAATCCGTCGCACACAGCCTGACGGCACACAGCCCGACGGCACACAGCCCGTCTGCACACAGATGGCACACAGCCGACACACAGCCTGACGGCATACAGCCTGACGGCACACAGCCTGACGGCACACAGCCCGTTGCACACAGATGGCACACAGACAGATGGTACACAGCCTGACGGCACACAGCCCGTTGGCACACAGATGGTACATAGCCGACACACTGCCCGACGGCACAAAGCTCGTTTGCACACAGATGGCACACAGCCTGACGGCATACAGCCCCATTTATAAGTAGAATACTCGTAGTCTCTATTTAGTTTATATGTTTATAACATTTTCCACAGCCACATTTCAAACAGCTACACCTCACACAGCTACATGTCACACAGCTACATGTCCAGTTACATGTCACAGTTACACGTCACAGTTCCATATCACACAGCTACATATCACAGTTATATATGTCAACTACATGTCTCACTGCTCAATTTCTCACTGCTCAATGTCTCACTACTCAATGTCTCACTGCTCAATGTCTTACTGCTCAATGTCTCACTGCTCAATGTCTCACTGCTCAATGTCTCACTGTTCAATGACTCACTGCTCAATGACTCACTGCTCAATGTCTTACTGCTCAATGTCTCACTGTTCAATGCCTCACTGATCTTTTAATTAAAGCTAGACTCCCCGGTCCATAAGCAAGATCAATATCCTTAAGAGTGACGGTGGTAGATTGTAACACCCGGTATTTTGCTATGGCATTAACACCAGTGCCATTTTTTTTATTGTGCAATAACACTAATTAACTGGTTTTAAACTCAGCTTAGTTTATCTACTAATAGAATGGTGACTAGACTAGGCTAGTTTCCTTGCATTATTATGCATATTTATCATTTGTCATATTTGTAATTCATGACTAGTATAAAAGTTCGAGCTCATCATACAAACAGTTGCCCCTTGCATACATTACTTTAATATCTATAGTGACTTCGCTGGCAAAAAAACGTTCTAGGAAAACGTAAATGGCGTAATTCGCAGAACTTATTTGAACTCACACTGTAATCAACCCTCGACAAACCAAGTTTGTGTGCGTTTCCCATAGAAACGGTTGGTCACAAGGAAAACTTTTCAATAATAGGCCTGCTCTGCCCCAGGCCACCCTCTACTCGGAATTTTCAAAATTACAATGACCAATATTAATCCCTGCGATTTCTCGAGATTGCAAATAGTTATATATTATTAATTGTAATAAATTAAGCTTTTAGGCCTTGAAATTAATAACAGTAGCTGACACAAGACTAAATTAAATTAGGTAATCAAGTAGTAAACGAAAAGATTTCCCTTAGGCATGAAAAATAAATTAAAGCAGGCAATGAACTAAAATAATATGTTCTACTTAAAATAACAATTTAGACAGAAACGTAAACCAAAACGAAAATATTCTTTCTTAAATTATTTTATTTAGCTTACGTAAGTCCACGTCAGCCCCTCAGCATAACCACAAAAACAATATATGATATGATATGATCAGATATGATATAGCGATTTATCGACACCAAAGGTCTTTTTTTAAATATAATAGAAATAATAATATATGCCATGTTGTATTTTTATCTAAACAGCGATCAAAACATGTTTCGTCTGCGGCACAGCGATATATATTTCATAATTCATTTTATTCACTTTCATACAGTAACAGTAGTCCACACAATAAAGGTATATATCATTATTTGCAGTTGGTATCGATAAATTGCTATATCATATCGTATTTTGGTGGTCATGCTAGGGGGCTGGTTACAAGCCTTAACCAATGCACGCTACTCGGCCTGTTCTTCGGCTATTCTTTTCCATCCGCTGCTTTGCATATAGTTGCTAAGCTAACCGTACCTATTACAACCAAATCTTATAAGTCGAGTTTGACTCTGAAGTCATCATCATCATTATTTTAGTCATAGGACGTCGACTGCTAAACATAGGCCTCCCCCAATGACTTCCAGATTTGCCGGTCGCAAGCAGCCTGCAACCAGCGGCATCCTGCAACCTTTTACGAGGTCATCTGTCTACCACCATCCTACGCTGCGCTTGCCGTACGTGCCGTTACGTGGCTTCCATTCTTGAAACTTTTTGCCCCATCGGCAGTCAGTTCTAAGTGCTATGTGCCCCACCCACTGCCGCTTTAGCATGCTAATCCGTCAGGCTATGTCAATGACTTTTGTTTCTTTACGGATACCCGACGAGTTTGATTGCAATTTGTGTTTTGAAATTTTGTGTAATCCGTATTACAATAATTTAATACTATCGAGCCGATATGCAGGAGTCAGTTGGTTCGAGCAACTTTATTATTACGCGTTCTCATGGAACCGCTTGGCATGCAATAAGTTAATGGCTACTAGTAAAACCTTCGTGTTTAGGCTCACTGTCGTTGTTGATTTCATTTTGTCGAGTCTCATACATAGGTATTTTATAGTTTTTTTTAAACGCATTATAAATGTTTCACGTTAAACACTATACAGAAAAAAAACGAAATAAGGTTAAGTAATGTAGTCTATGTATTGGTTAGCTCCAAGGTAAAATTTCTCATATCTCTATTGAACCCAACCCAACGTAATAAACACCGTATGAACTTTCACGCTTAGCAGCGTACGGGCCCTTAACAGGCTTGCGGTAATAGCATTCTTCCTGTTGGATCCCGAGGGAACAAGCAGGCAATATGATTTGTTTATTCATTTTACAGCTGCCCGGCTGAAAGCGGCCGAAACCGGCCGAATCACACGGCCGAACAAACACGTCAGTTACATGGGACTGTACTCGCTCCATCGTCCGCGAATTAAAAGATTAGGGCCGTTATACACTGTACAGTTTTTGACAGATGTCATTTTATTTCAACCATATATCTTTACTTTAAACTTTTATCTATGATCATTTATAATATCATTTAAAGGGCGAAAATAAAATTTAAATATTTATTTAACTAATATGGCTTACATACAGTCGATTTAAGCTTTTTCAATTGTACTGATACATTTGCTGTCTTTTTATTTGAAAAGCAGAATCAGCACCTTAATTTTTATAGTTTTTTTATTATTATTAGTTGTAAACCACCTTTACAATGAAAGTCGAGGTAAAAAATCGAAATCTCAATAAAACAGACAAAAGAAAACATACAAACTGATGTCAGCGGGTCCGTCGTTCGGCTATATAAATCAATAATTGTACAGTGTGTACCTCACTCAGTTTTGAATTTTCGGTTTGTAATTATGAACACACCCTATGCTAGCGTATTCAATCGTGTTTTCGAATACGTATTTGTAAAACAAAAACTCTGCGAACATTGGTACGTACAACATCGGCTTTGAAAGGAGGACCTGGATGCATTTAAATTACTCTGCGAATTTCCCAGCTGCAGACTTTAACAACATGTTCCTCGATTTTGAATGAAAAGTTTGTCAAATGCCAACTCTCAGTTTTTTTCGTGAGCCGGGTACGTTAATTGCTACGGAGCATAATTAGTGTAAAAAAATATGATTTTATTTTTTAATGTTGCCTTAATGGCATTGTGGGGGCTTCGGCAATATTGTAGAGCTTCAAGCATGTTCGTGTACGAAGATGTCAACGATTTCCCATCTATAATGCGAAAATTCGCCAGATGGCTTATAAGGCGAACTAGCCTCAGTCATAAGAATGTTTTATAGTGCCCAACCATGAGCACTTTAAACTATTACATAAACTTTATTTTGTTCATTATTTCGAACCCAAAAACAAAACTGCTTCACTTTGAGTTCTTGGTTATAACTCCAAGTAAAGCATTGTTTTTGGTAGAACTGACAACTTAGCTTTTTACTATTAAATAAATGTATTTTTATTAACACATAGACTATATGAACAAGCAACGTCTATTTAATATTTTTCAAGGTTCCATAAATAATTTATTAAGTTACCATCAAAAAAATTAGAAACAACGTCAAAGTTCAATTAAGAATTCTCATTACGCATTTCAATTAATGTGACATTTTGATCGAGGGCGAATATTCTAGAAATGAAATGGAGGGAACTAATGAAGTAAGTAATAATTAAATAACAAAGGCGGCAGAGCCTGCGATGATTAATGATTTGTCGATATTTTCGCCAGCAAATATAGAAACGCTATAATTGAAACATTCGATATTAACAGGTACGAACGAAACGATAAATTCAAGAGAACTGCGTTTGTTTCCCAGAGTGAGAGAGTCGTTACGAAAAGCTGTGGGTCTACGTAGTTAATACTTGCTAGCAACGTCGCTATATAATAATATATCTACATAGGACCACCCTGTATATAAAAATTAATCTCTATTTCATCGCTCTCTATGCTCTATGTCATCGCATCACACGTAAACGGATGCAAAGATTTCGGTAAATATTTTTTTGTTGTGTTAATTATTGTTAGGAGATGGTTTTTATAAAAGAAAAAATCTTTTATAAATGAACTAAAGACCACGCAAACGAAGTCGCGGACAACAACTAGTACTATACAATTTGCAATGGTTTTTAAAAGAAATAATGGTCACGAAAAAAAACTAGTTGTGTGCATGCATACATTATCCAAATATACGCAGGATAGGATTTGAAAATTTAAATTGATAGGAGTAAAAAACTAGGGAGGGGCCCCGAAATGGTTCCTTGATCAGAATCGAACTTAAATTTTCGGGCGCGTGACGTATTTTTATTTATCACAAGTAATCCGTTAATCCGTCAGATGGATTAACAGAAAATATTAGACACATATTTTTTGATATTCTAACAGACGGACTAAATAGAATAATCTTTTTTCGACCCAGGAAACTAGCCTATTTAGTAGTCAAATTAATAGGTGATATCATTATTGAACACAAGTAGGTATGGCACGAGTTATGCGTCCCAGTATTACAGCAATACGGCATCCCTTTTCTTTTTCATTCCTCAGAGTTTTCTTAGTACACAAGAAAACAACAAAACCGAAGTACACGCACAGGTATTGTGTTAATACGTCGCAATAAGGGTTAATGTTCGAGCTCTACCCTTATAAGAGTGGGGGTGACGTCAGCTTCAATCAGTCTAAGCTTCGTCGCACACAATGGATGCATGAAGGGTGAATACAGCAAACATTTCTCTTGAATGATTTCGTGAGCTGGAACTTCTTGGTTCCATTCCAAGATATTATGTTACGTCATCTGATGTTCGGGGGCAGTTACCTCAACTTAAACTTACGCCACAAAAAATTATCAACTACTATTTATACTATTAAATCATCGTCATTATCATCATCATCATTTTTGCCATAGGACGTCTTACAGCTAGAAATAGGCCTTCCCCAGTGATTTTCGGATTGGCCGATTGGAAGCGGCCTGTTTCCAGTGGCTTCCTGCAATCTTTACCAGGTCATCTCTCCATCTTGTGGGTGGACGGCCTACGCTGCGCTTTCCAGTACGTGACCCCCATCCCAAAACCTTTCTGGCCCATCGGCCATCAGTTCTACGTACTATGTGCCCCCACTGCCACTTCGGCTTATTAATCCGTTGGGCTAAGTGTATAAGGAAGAGAAGAAGAAATCATCAAAGAAGAGCATTACTTTGTTTGGGCATCTGGTTTTTTATTTTCCCGATTTTAATCAAAAATTAAAGCTGTTCGTATCGATAAACACATTCGTCTCCTTTTTAAGGAGACTGACTAAAACACATCCTGTAGAAATTTTTTTTTTCCAAACCAGTTTTCAATCAAAGTCAGCTTTCGTTGATGGATTTCACCGGTGGCAATGATAGTCAAGGTGTTTAAAATCAACATTTTGATAACCTATTATGGTTGTCCTTATAACAAGGTTATTTGTAAAACATCAACAACCTCCTAGTGACTGATTCTATTGCTCAAATACAACAACTATTCTATGGGACCAGCATTGAAATCTATATTTTTTAAATCACTGCTCTATATAAACCGATATCAGCTGGTGGCGGCTTAGAAGTGTTTTTTTTTGCGATTTCAATGTTGGTCCCAGAATCAGCCCCTGGGAGGTTTTTGATGTTTTACAAATAACCCTGTATAGGTATGCATTTCAATTTACTTTATAGGCAAGTTTTACTTAGCAGACTTGTGCTAAACAATCATAGGTTGATAGAAACGAGGCATGTTCATGATCCATCGATAAACTTGGCATAACGACCATCATAAACAGAAGTTATGGTATTCTTTGCAGGAGGCGTCAATAACGCTGAAGTGCCCATTAATGCTGTATCTACTGCGTCATAGCGATTGTAAATCGGCTCATATAAAATTGTGTCGCGAACCCGATCGCAGTGGGAGGGCTAATGCCAGTTTCCACTAAAAAGGAAAGGATAGCTATGTATTTATACAAATTAGATCCCAAACGGACAGAAGCGGACTCTACTTTTCTTTCCAAGCACCTAACTCTCTAATCCTTGTTTCCAGAATTTGATTACGTCTTCCCCCCGGCGGTTTCTCGTATTGTTGCGATGGGGGGCTTAGTAGCCACGGGTGGTATCGCGGTGAAGCCAAGCGGAACCCATGGTGCTCCCAGCGGACTTGGACCACCCGCTTGTGGATGGGGCTTTACGGAGCCTAAAAAAAAAATATCATATTTTTAAAGTTTGTGTCGATATTTCGCTATATCATATCATATCGTGTTTTAGTACTCATGCTAGGCAGGCTGTGGTCTTGTTTGAAAATACATTTTTAACATAACATCCCACTGCAGGGCAAGGATCTCATCCAAAAAAAAATTTGAATCATTTAATTAATATTTTAGATCCATTATCAAAACTTATACCATTATTTCTAAGCACGTTATTTTAAGTTAGATATAGACAGCTCGATTTGATGCGTTTTCGGTGTTTGTAGTGGTCGCTTAGCTTTAATGTCATCAAATTTATTTTGACGGTTTATTATACCGAAATATGAAGAGGACATTAGATACGTTTATGTTAATTTCCTACAGCTGTAAATTATTTTTTTACGGATATTTTGCTGATTCTAGGGCTATTTTTATTGTTTGCTGATAATGAAGACAGAAGCCTAACCGTTTTCTCACTGTAGTCAACTTTTTTTTTCTATAAAGAGTTTGACGGAAAAATAGCACTGATTAGAAATTATCTTTAGGCTCCAGAGGCCCAATTCAATAATTAAAGTAACTAGTTTAACAATAACCGTAATCCAGTGTCAATTCGCTCTTAGTAACATTACGATCACAAACGGCATTCTAGTAAGCGCAAAAAATGCAATTATAGTTTGTAATGTGACTGAAAATGGAAGAAACCATTTTTTTTTTGTATTTTCAGTCGTATTGTGATGGTTTTAATAATTTTACGGAAAATTTAATGTTTACGAGAATACTGTTTTTGACCGTAATGTTACTGGGAGCGGATCAACTAGTGCAATGAGACTACTGTGAAATTACGTGAATTGGGCTTCAGGACACAAAATATTTAACTCAGGGACCTTACTCTCTACTTGGTCAGTTCTTTTATCATGCTGAAATTTAGGCGATTTCTGTGGTCTATGTAGGTAATTAATATGACTTATTTCAATACTTGGATTGTTATTACAAATTAATTATCTTTTAAATTTAATCGGTTTACCGTTAGCCAAATGACGAGCACGCCAGACTTTTCTAAATTATCTCGGGTCTGGGTGATGTGGTATCGTCATTGTTTCTGATTTTTATAACACAAGTGCTTTAGCTACGACACTTTAGGATACGAGTAATGTACATGATACTGTGCAATATTTATTTATTCCAAATGATAGAAGCAGCCCACTTAGTGACGTCCTCTGACGTATTGGCTTTGCCGGTAGAACCGAAATAATCACATTATTTTTCAAAAAAACAAGTCTGAAGTAATATTTATGGTTAGACCCTATGGGTATCCATCAGCCGAGATTACCGGCGCCGGCACGGTCAAGTGTTATTTGTTTCAAATATCTCATTCATGTAAAAAATATTGTCACCCTAATCCTTCCCTTCAAATTATTTCTCTCCGCTATACAAGGTCTAACAAAATCAACTGCGTTCCTTTAAAGGGGGGTATCTATACATCATAGTGAATGCGATGACAAAAAATAAGGTATTGTTTTATAGTCATTTTTAAAAGTTATGTTTTCAACAAAATAAATAAATTAAAACGCAGTCAAAAATGAAACACTCTGTATCTTTTCTTACTCATGCAAACTGTAGTTCACAGATGGTGTGTACGTACACAGCGCACACCAGCATTTTATTACCAAAGATCGTTGTGTGCATCACCCTTGTCAAACCAGCTGATCTGCGATTGGTCGAGTGGCACAGCTAGGCTTTTTCGACCAATCACAGATCAATTGCAACGAAGAATAGCTTCATACACACATGTTAGTACACTAGTGTGTGTAGAATGCACTTTCATGATAATAATGTTTTCGATGACAAACAAAACAAACAATGTCAACTAAATTAATAACCAACATCGTTTTTTTGTTACTTCAAGGCTCTAAGGAAAGATAATTTCTATGTTTTATGAGTTAGATTAAATCTTAGTTGTAGGAACTAGGTAGGTATTTACTTACTTTCTTGTAATTGTTGTTGTACGTAATTCGTTATTTACCTCTCGAAGCTCTTTAGAATCACTCCTAGCAGAATGGCAAGGTGGATAGAAATAAAGGAAAATAAAGCGGTTTTAAAACATTTATTAATTTAATTCTGACTCTGACTGACTATCACACTTTGACAGGCTTTGGACTAACAAGTAGGTTAGCGTAGTAAATAATTTATCTGCCGGGTAAATAATTTATCTGACTAACAAAAAATATTACAAACAAACAAATCAATCAAGTAGGTACCACTTACTCTCAATCTACGCTTACTTGGCGTGTTTAAGTTCATTAAGAGGTTTACAATCTTTACAACAAATTACATTGATCATAATCACATTGCACAGCAATGCGACGTGCACTTTTACGCGAAATAACAGTCTCTGTCACTTTTTATGTTTTAAAGCGTTCACACGGTTTGCAATAAAATTCGCTGTCGTAGTTGTGTCGCACTTTCAATGTTATACCTAATCACCTTCACAATACACTAAGTCCTACACTTAGCCCCACACATGGAAGCCCAAATGTTCAGGCTACTGCTACATCTAGTCTGAAAATGATCGGGCCGAACTAGGTGGGGGTTCTGTTCAGCCCAATAGTAGGCGCCGTCCGTCCAGAGAATGTTGCAGCTTCTGCGACTTCTGCAAAACTGGACTCGTAGTGTGAAGTCATGCGGCTTCAGCTCTTGAACTAGTGTAAAATGATACAGGCGCCTGCCCCTCGTCTTGCGTCTCGCCGCAGAATTCGCAATAATGACGCCTGCGCCCATGAGCGCTTGGCGAAGACGGACGCTGCATCAGTCGCGCTTGCGATTGGGTTGCCGATCAAAAATCTGCATCACACTGTCTTCTTATTGAACAGGATGGCGTGGCCTTCCCTGGTCCCCGACGGGCATAAACAATCTCACTCCAGTCCCTGAACCGCTCACGAAAACGCCCTTAATATCAGCGTAATGGCGCGCTGCTTTAGCACAAATTAAAGTTGCGATCCTGGTAGCACATAACCCTGGACTGACACCGTTGCGGCGTCGCACACGCACGCCGCACGGAAGCGAATTAGAGACTGCGCGGCGCGGGCGCGGCCGCCCGGGCGGTCGTCCTGCAAAAGCCGAAAAGGCTCAAGCTAGGGATGCGCCTAAGATGGGATCAAAATTTAAAGGATACTAAAAACTAAAACATACCGGATAACTGATCGTGAATTGGGAACTGACACCTCGCATTTAATTAAGTATTATGGCGAGGTAACCTACTACTTAAACGAAATCGTGAGTGCAACACAAGTTTTTTTTGTACCTTAGCTTTCAACTCGCCAATCTAGTTAAGTGTAACTCTTGTTTTTAGAGTAAAATTATTTTGTCCAAACCGGTAATAAATGTTCTAAAGTGTCAGTTTAAGACAGACAAAGACTGATAAAACATACAAAGACTGAATTTAAAAAGTCACTAAGAATTATTTTTAACGAACTAACTAGGCCATAGCATTTAAACTCGGACATATCGTACTTTATCTAGCAGTTATTTCTTAACTGACAGTCGCAAAATTACCAATATGTATTTTTAAAATGCTTATTCACATAACTACTTACTTGAGTTACTGTAAGTGGCAAAAAGGAAACAACTTCGAGAGAAATCAAAACACTTATAACATGTTTTACTTACCACTTAATATGAAATATGCGCTGATAAGACTATTTTTCGAAACTCATAAAACATTGTTATTGTCTCAATAACTTAGTTAAAATCAAATAAAATCAAATTTTAGTTTAAACAAAAATAAAATCTTAATTAGTAATGTAATGAATGAATGATCTGATCTCGTAAAAAACTATGAGCCTAGAAATCAGAACAAATGTTGCACATCCCTATCTATCCGCATGCACACTTTGATTGACCCCGACACGTGCCCGACACCGGCCTTTCGGCTCGAGCGGCATAGTCAGCAGTTTGCGAGTACGGTAGGGCTTCCACGTTAAATAAATATCTAGGACTAGGATTACGATTTTACACGAATGTTTGAGTAGGTTTATTAAAACAATCCATATCATTTTTTATTTAATTATTTTTAGCAAAACAATTATAATCGTGTTTAATTTAACCAAATATCACATTTTAATACTTTTCTCATTGTAATGTTGCGACCGGTTAAGAGTTAAATTCTAGGTAACTTTTAAAGCATTTTTTGAAATGAGTTTGTCCCGTGGTTTGTCAAGTTAATATCAACTTTTACGGTGTCGATTTCATTATCTAGACGACTAGTCAAGAATTAATTACAAAATAGCAAAACCTTTTTATTCCAACAGTTTTCCTTATAAACAATAATAATATCTCAAATGTTGAAACTTAAATAATAAGTAAAATGTATTTCAGTTCCTAAAATAGCAAAATGTTTTATTTCCTTACGAATACCTACGATCTTATCTTAGCTAAACAAAATGCTTGTCACCCTATCCAAGATACCGACAAACACGGCGGGGTACTTTTGTCGGGGCCACCTTTGAAACTTGGTCTTGCTAACTCCAAAATAATTTTACCCCCAAAATTAATTAAAAAATAAAGTAGAATTAAAGAAGGCGAGAAATTAGACTTTAATGACCTTGTTATTTTCAGTTTAAACAACTCGATTGTAGTTTTGTTTGTAAAATTTAATTTAATAGACATTACACGACGAGTTTACAGCCATGGTGGGAAGTTGGGAACTGTTAGACGTAACGTCGTACAGCCATTTTTATTGAAGCTGAATAGACGAGAGCATTGATCGAAATTGTCGTTGTCTCCGCGGTATCTTCGTTCTTTCAAAATGATATGTGAATACGGCTTTGGTTACTACGAAAACTAGTGAGTCGTTGAAGTTTTGTTACGTAAATTAGGTCACAACAACACAGTCACACTCTCCGGTCAGTTCGCGAACAACGCACTCTGCGGTCAGCTGTTCGTAGTATCTTGATCGATTATGAAGTACCGCCAACTTTTGATTCTCTCGACGTCGGTTCGGTTACGTGACCGCAAAAATCAGCAACCAATTAAAACCCCTAATTCCTAATTCTCTAATTGCGAAACACATAATTCTACTCCAATCCGTAGTGAAAAAAATCCTTATAAAAGAAAACCCACAAACTTTATTTTACCCTAAAATCAGGGTAATTCTTTCATGTTGGTATTTCTGAGTTACCGTCGCTGCACCGCCGGTAGTACTATTAGGTATTCTGTGGTTATCTTGAGTGTGTGCATGTGTGGGTCACGTTTGCTTGTGTGCGTGGGTAATGTGTCAATGTAGTAGTAAACAGCTGTAAAGGGTGTAGATTTTCGTAGTTACGGAATGAGATTGTTATGATCAATATCTCCGTAACTAGCCTGAATTTTTGGCTCAAATTTGGTGAGCCTGCTCAGCTTGATGTACAGATACCCCCATTAAAAGGAATGTAGTTGATTTTGTTAGACCTTATATAAGTAGCTGCTCGTATATGTAAAGTAGATTGATGATTACTTTTTGGTATTAAATTAAGCAATATCAAATGTAAACAAAAGCGGAAGAAAAGAGGCTTTTAGGAACTAATTATAACAAAGTGGCCAATACAAATTCAAAACAGGCGCAAGTATACATTTTCCGACGAAATTTTAATCCTACTTCATTTATTAATCGGCAATAATTTAAGAATTAGGGGATATAATTAAAGAGGGATTTACTATGTAAATACGTACGTAAATCAGATCTGCTCAATTCAAAAAACCTACCATGAGTCAGCATCTTGCGCTTATTTGGTTCCGTAAAATATAACAGTAATTTTAATTATTTCATTTTACTTGACTAAAATTTTACTGTAATTTGCTTTGTAATGTACCTTTCCATTTTTCGGACTGTCTTTAGCCACGCCCCAGTCATATTTTACAAAAAAAAAATACAGGGCTACAAATTATTTAACAATTACATAATGTCGAAACTACTAATGTGCCTAGTCAGAGGCTTTAGAGCGGCTTAGTATCATCTGACAGTATAGTTAAGTTACTAGCCTTACAATACCACCCCTCCACCAACCACCACGTTGTGAACCTAGGTATGGTATGGCCTAAATCACCTCATAGTTGAGGTGAAGCCTGTGTCCTGCAGTGGAACGTATATGGGCATACTTTTATTATAGAAACAAAAAATAACAGCCAGATGGGTAAGACAACTTTTATTGCTTTTGCCGTAAACTATAATTAATATAAGAAAGTGATAAACACGAAAACAAACTCCATAAATGACAAATATTAAAATATTAAATCTTATATTTAAACTTATCCATATTTTTATCTTATCCAAATTATGTAAGCTATGTATAAGTAAAACCAAGAAACAAATTTATACGTAGTAAATATATAAATTACATTACATTATATTAAGTTATCTTAAGGTAATATTCTTGCTATGTAAGTAGTTTTGCATTTAGAATATTTTATGGCTAGTGTTGTGGACACATTTATTTGTGCCATGTAATAGAACAAAACAAATGATATTAGAGATTAAGCAAAATTTGTACATTTCACTGTTTGTGTTCCTTAATAAATAAATAAATTATTATAAATTATTATTTTTCAGAGGAACCCTAAAACGCTCTCGACATGTTTTGGGTATTTTTTTAAATTTCCGCGCGCGCTAGCGCCACCTGCCGCTAACAGGCAAAACGCGATTTGAATGATTAAAATTCCAGAGCGGGTCAGTATGAAGAGAGAAATGGAAATGAAGAATTCTAATTTTTCAAAGTGGTAGTTAAACTCCCCTCTACTGAAACGTTAAAAAACCGACGAATATCGTTGTAACACAAAGGCACGTTATATATTCTTTTGTAAAATACAGTTATTGCAAATTTTAAGTTCATTCCGTTCTAGGTAATTCCTTTTTGTTTTTCAACGTAAGTGTACCTAATAAAAGTTTGTCTGAGTCAACTAACACAGAGTAGGTTAGATAATAACCTAAATACCTTTTATGTTGACTATAATCAATACTGAAAAAAATATTAAGTATTTCTTGCTAATAACTAAACCTGTTACATGTTTATAATTTTTTTTTTTATTATATTACTGATTTTCTCTAAACAACTTCATTGTAAGTTCATTTAAAATTGTAAATAAAAAAACTGACAAATTTTATGACTTTTATTGTACTGAGTCTCTTTTTAAGCTGATTTCCTATCAGTTTCCGAATCTGGCGTTTTGAGAATCTGTCATTCTGCGAATCTGTCATTTTACGCCATTTGTCATTTTGCGTTTCTGACATTTTGTAAATCTGTTATTTTGCATTTTCGTGGTGCAATTCTAAAAATGAAACTTCCTTTTAGGAGTTTAGCACGACATATCCAACTGCTACAAGGCAATGTCGGGTAACTACGTGATATCTTCTCGTCTTCAGAGCGTGTTAACTTGATGACTTACGGCACTTGACTTGTTCCTTGACTGCCAAGTCACCTAGCGTGCTATACGCAGAGCTAAGTTTGGCGTGCCCTTGCAAGATAAGGTCCGAAATGAAGATATCTGCAAAGGAACCAAAGTCAACTGACTCATATAGCTCTTCGAATTGCAAAGCTAAACTGAAAATGATAGGCCATATCGTTTGCAGAGCTATAAGCTGTTGGGAAAGACCGATTTTTATGATCTTTGATTTATTGAATTTGTCTCGACCCCGAATAGCAGAATAACTATAAAAACACGGAAAAATTCACGAAAAAAAAAATGTATGAAGGGGCGGTACGAAGTTCGCCGGGACAGCTAGTTAGAAATAAATACATATTATCATTTAAAGTGCCGTGTGGGGACGGCCGAAAAGACACTTCCCCACCGCCAACAGGAGGCGTGTCGTAAGAGGCGACTAATTCCTGTAGCACGAGACGGGCAGCACAGCGTCTGCGTGCGAAATGTTATAAAAACGCTCGCCAACCCGACTGCCAAGCGTGGCGAGTATTGGCAATCCCCCCGATGAAAGTCATTGGGGGAGGCCTGTGTTCAGCAGTGGACGTCCATGGCTGAAATGATGATGATGATCATTTAAAATAATCACACACACATAACGACGCACTGAGATCTGACTGACTGAGTTAGGAGTTTACTTTTGTAACAATTATCTTATATATAAAATTCTCGTGTCACAATGTTCGTTCCCGTACTCCTCCGAAACGGCTTTACCGATTCTCATGAAATTTTGTGAGCATATTGAGTAGGTCTGAGAATCGGCCAACATCTATTTTTCATACCCCTAAAGACCATGCAGACGAAGTCGCGGGCAACAGCTAGTTATATATATTAGCTTATGATTAAATAATATCTGCTTTAAGCTCATTAGTAATTAGATAATTATGTCCTACATTGTTTTGTTTTTGTAAAAATATTATTTGTTTTTAAATCATAACACTATTAAAGTATATTTTTTTATTATTTTACAAGTGAAATTGAAATGAAATGAAATTTTATTTATTTGTCCTTGAAGAAGGTACATTTTATTTTATTGGTTGCATAACCTTTTAGCGTAAATTGAATTCCTTTATCAAGATGTGGCTCAACTCACCTCACAAAAGACTACGTTTTACTTAAAATCCGAACTTAAGTACTTCTCAAAGTTAATTCTAAGTAAAACGTCTTTAATGTCCCATCGGGTCGAGCCCAAATTGAACGTTATTCAAGGCGGCTAAATGAGCCGAGTGCCTAACAGAGTGTCTGATTGCTACATTATTGCTTTTAATATGGCCGACACTTTATATGTACCTATCGCTAAGTAAGAGATACCAGCTGTTGCCCGTGACTTCGTTCACATGGTTCGCAAAACCATCGTGACTCAAAACTAAACAAAACGCAAACGAAGATTCGGCCAACAGCTATCTAGTGTTATATATTTTTTGCACATTCAAATTTTTTTTGCCCAATAAACAGCGACATCTAACGATAAGAAGCGCCATCTATAATGACAGTTATCTTACATCCTTCGGGCACCATACATTTTTCTGGAATAAAAAGTCACTTTTATTTCAGACTTGTGTCTATTTCTGTGCCAAATTTCATCTAGATCCATTTAGCTGTTCTCGCGTGATTAAGTATATTAGTAAGATTAATGTTTCGAACCAAAAAACAGATCGTGAAAGTGAAAAACACAGGTTATAGAATATCTTATTCTGGTGCTAAAATGCAATAAATTAGCCTATGAGATGTAATTAAAGGCGTTTATATTTTTAGGTCAATTACACAACTTTTAAAAGTCTAATTTTAACCTTAAACGCGTTCAAAGCATCATTCTGTCAATTTCAACTTCAAACAACAGTTCCAAAGTTAAGAGGCTTTTTTCAGTACACCCAGATTCGAGTAAATTGGGAAAATCGTGTTTTGAATTCTCTCGAGCTTGGCATATAATGTGAAACACCGCGCCACTACGCCAGACGGAACGTCAAAATGATGCTTTGAACCATCATCACCTCGTAAAGGTTGAAATCATTTACGAGGTCGTCTGTGCACCTTGTAGGTGGACGTCCTACGTTACGCTTGCCGGTACGTAGTCTCCATTCTAGAACCTTTCTGCCCCATTGGCCTAACTATATCCTCTTGATTTTGTCCCCCCCCCCCCACTTATTTACTCGTGATATTTTTTTAAAATCCTTGCTTGACACTTTATCATTTATTTCTAATAATTGTTTAAAAACCCATCTGTCTTCAATTTCAGCTGTTTTATTTGTCAGTCACGGTACTTTTTTATATTAGATAAAGGTGATTTATGTTTATTACATTTTTATCCTAAAATAGACGTGGCATTTACCCAATTTGTCGCAGCATCCGCACGTTCGCCCACCCACAAACACTACGTGACAGCCCGGCCCGAGTGGTTGTACGAAGGCGAGAATATATTGATATAGAGAATATAATTCAACATGCAAAATGTTTTGATGATGCCTCTTACTATAAATTTGAAATGACATAAGTACCCAGCATTAGATAGTAAATAATTAATCAAAGGAACTTCAAATTTGGCTCGGTTCTGGATGTTTTGGTTGACGCCTGTGGCAAAATTCACTGTCTCATACCTCGTATCGTAACTTAAGAATGTTAAAAGTGCCTCGTGTAATGTCGTTGAGAATGATAAATGTTAAAGACGTCTTAATATAACTTGGTAAGCATTTGTCCGTTTTAGTATTAACTAGCTGTTGCCCTCGACTTCGTTTGCGTGTAGTAAAATAATATTTTTAGAAAGCGTTTAAATACTCGTACATGCCAAAAATACATCGATTTTTGTCGATCTGACAGCGACTACAATTTCCTATATCAGTACGACTATCGATTTAGCGCCGTCTTATATCCGTCGTGATTTAACATTTCGCCGAGAAATATTTACATCCTCCCATACCTACGTACGTAGGTACTCGTACGTACGTACGCACAGCACATACACATTTTAAGCCACCCGGGATTTACGGTGACATTAATCCGATGTTAATTAACACGCGAGTGATGTATCTACTACTGGTTTAACTGTTTAAATTACGATTATTAAAAACGAACTACTTATGTATGTAATTCAATCATAATTTTTGGCAATTAACACGGGCCTAATCATGAGTATTACTTAAACCTTATTTGGTGTTTTCTGTGTAGAGTTTGACGTTAAAACAACACTGTCTAGGTACTGTTTGACCCCAGACCTTTAGTTCAGAATTCAGAAAAGTTAAGTGTGGTTATTTCACATGCTGACCTAATTGTTAGCTTTAAACAAAACACTATCCTTTTTTATTGATCTCCGTTTATTATGCATATTAAAAATAAGAACAGTAAACTGTTCTTGTCATCCGTTATTAAACGAAACTGGGATATCCGAAGCAGTGGAAGCCTGATGACTGTAACACAAGTATTAATTTGCCTAGCTCAGGCATCTCTTGGCAAACGTAGTGCAGAATGGACCGACGACCTTAGGAAGATGGCTGGCAGTGGCTGGATGAAAAAAGCGGGAGATCATGCTTCTAGCGCTCTTTAGGGGTGGCTTACGTCCAGCAGTGGACTGCAATAGGCTGACATGATAAGGCATCAGTCTCACAAAAACATTGCATCTGATTACATTAAAACAACTAGCTCTGTACCTTTATGTTTATAATGGGAGAAAAAAATGAAGACCTAATTATTACTAGCTGTGTTGCCTGCGACTTCTGATGACCTTTAACTTTTCTGTCACAAACAGAGGAGGTCTCATTGTACCTATTAATAGCCTGGTACACAAACATTTTACTAATACCGAGCATATGGAGAGTTTTAAAAATTGCATTTGGCTCCGAACCTACTTTGTGTAATGCAAGCACAGCGATTCGGTTCTCTTTATCACCCCACTCCATTTTAATATCGCAAAATATTGTACCATGTATTAGCGCCAAAATGAGGAAACTCAATGAACACTCATATAAAAATAAGATTCCAAATTAAAATGTAATATTTTGTTTATTATTAATTGTAACAGTATTTATGGCGAGACTAAGTAAATACACGTCAAAATTTAATTGTTTTTGATTTAATTACATCAATAAATGAATTTAAATAAATTCATCTATTCTATCAGCGGAGTCTTTCTGTTATTCAAATAAATTAAGCTTACCTGAACCATTTGTGTCCATGAATAGCCATTACACCCACACACTTGCCAACAATATCCCTGTCAATTTGCGTTATTCTAGGCTACACTAATAACAATTACGGTTATCTTGGGGCGCGCAAAGTACCTACCTATTATATAGTAGTAGACCCGAACTGATATACAACAAGTTATATCTTTTTTAGGGTTCCGTAGTTAGTACGCAACCCTTATAAATAAATACCTCAGACTCAGTGACAAATGCTCGTGCTTATCACACAAACGTGCGGGATTTGAACCTGTTACCCACTCGATCGCTACTAAGCCGCTACGTCTAAGGCAAATCTTATACCTCAAGTGAAATTGTAACTTTAGAAATGTTTTACATGACTGTCATACTTTTTTTACATAACTCTGGAGTTCTCTGCCAGTGCGATAATGACGTAGGTTTTATAGTACAAGTTTTCACTAGTTCCTTTGAGTTTTCCCAGCATCAGTTTTTTTTTTATACTGTAAGAATAAAAAAAATCATGTTTAATCTGATCAAAAAGGTTTGTTTAATATGTAAAAACATGTTCAATCTAGCTAGTAAATTAGAAAAAAAAAATTGAATCGTTTAATGCCACAACAAAAAATTATGGCGTACCATCACACCCACAGCGACAACTACTTATTTTTATAAAAGGGGTGAGTTATTATAGCGTAGCCTGCATATTTTTTAGAAGCTTAAGTACACAGAGGCTGTCCTTGCCTTTGTGTGCACAATATGAATGCGTTCCGGCGGTCATTGTTCTGCTCGCTGCACCGCCATTTGTAAATACCTGCTTGGGGCAATTTGGCATCACGCCCAGTGGTTAACGTTTGGCGCCTGCCCCAGTGTGGGGACATTGGATTAAGCTGTTCAAACAATTAATAGCGTTTGATTTAGTGAGTTTTATTGTGGTTGAGATCAAATAATTGAATTATATTTTTTAGTGCTTGGATAAAAATCGTTAAAAACTGCTTTTTATGTCAGAGTTTTGAAAGATAAGATTAGAAAAACTAGATTTTTAAGGCAACATTTGTGACTTGTTTTTTACTACTTTCATTTAGGTATCTAATTATGAAAAAAATTACACTGACGTAGTCCGATCCAATTTTTAATCCTTGAGCTATATATTATCTTTTTAAAAAAACCTATCTCCATCTATTACGATACAACCATAAAAAAATTGCCTGATTGTTCCAATCGTTCTTAAATTTCATAATTTATATTGAAGATTATTATACCTGATCGGGGCAATTTGGCCTGAATTACAGCTTATGTGGTTAATCTTTGGTTTTATAGGGTCATTTGCTCTGATCCGATTTGCTGTTCATTCAATTAATACGATGGACCTATCTAATGCGTAATAGGGTTAAATTAATAAATGTTGATAGATAAAAAATACATTCTTACCCCAGACGGAGGAACATCGAATCGTAAAAAAAAGATTTCGATGAAGCGCCCTCAGAAAAAGTGGTTTTATGAAAAGTTGATAACGTGGTTTTATGAAGTATCCTATTTTTTCGTACACCCCATGCCATGAGATTTTTTTCCATTGAGCATGTTTGCCACTTGGGAATTTATAAGTGACGATCATGACTCGTAAAATATCACACCCATTTTCTACAGTGATACAATCTTACCATTTTACAAGATTACCTTTTAAGAAACACAGTGAAGTCAGTGAAGAGATCTTTAATTTAAAGTCTTTCTTAAAGAATATAGCCGGAGGATCTCACCCCAAATGTTTAGTGGGTCAGCGTTCTCCGCAATTTATTCTTGCTTCACTTTTTCCTTTTGCAACGATCTCGTGGAATAAGTAATACTTAGTCGCCTTAAATTAAACGAGGTAAGTTATGGTGTTTTTACAAGAATTTTCCAAATTATATTTTGTAACAGAAGCCTAAATCCTTAAACAACGAGACAGACAAATAAGTGATCTTATGGGATCCCTTTTTTTTCTTTTGAGGTTCGGAACCCAAAAAAAGATAACAAGGAGGTAGGTCACTAGGTTAGTTAAACGTTCCGAAACTTCGGACTGAACCTTAACTCAGAATGGTTCATAAAACAACTTTGCTCCTATTGAACGCTGATATTCAATACACGTTTTGGACATCACCATTATTCTTAAACAGTTGTACCGAAACTCTAACATCATTCCCGAATTGTAATGAACTTACCCGTTTCCTTTGTAGGTACACTTCGATACTTGTTTAGAGTGACGACAAAAGTATAGAACAACACCTATGTTGTGTATCTTTACGCAAAAATCTACTGTTTTATTTCTTTGTATAGTGTACAACAACAAAGATATTAGAAATAATTATTTTTATATATATATAAATATATATTTATTTTTTTAAACTTTTTTTAAACTTTTTTACAGGTTTGTACAAATATGTAAGGTTTTTAAATCTTATTGGTTCTGCTTTTGTGAAGTAGATGGATCTTCAGTGTATTTCAAGATGCATGTGAAGTTTTGGCTAATAATGTAGAAATGAATCTTGCTGAGATTAATGATTTACGTATACAAATGTAATTAAAATAACGCAAAACTTTTTAGGAAGTGATTTAAAAAAAAACTTTCCAAGTTATTAGACCGCGACCAGCTGCTATAGTTAGCTAGAGTTAGAGTTTGTATGGAAGAGTTAAAAAAAATTGGGAATTCGATATTTACCCAATAGAAAAAAATATTTTATTTGAGCACCAGAATCAGCCCCTAGGAGGTTTTGCGTTATTACAATTACACTTTTTATACGTAAGTCATTAATCTCAACAACATTTACTTCAACATTAGTAGCTAAAACTCCGCATGCATCTTGAAACACTGTAGATCCATCAACTTCACAAAACCCAAATTGGTGACGTAGATTGGTGCCAAAGTTAAAAAATAAGATCTAGAAAATATTATAAAGAAGCATCTCATTATTATTTTTAATAATCGTATTTTACGAAAAAAAAAAACACTTTAAAATATCAAAAAATAAAGTCAATAACAAGATGACGAAAGCCGCGCGGCCATTTATCAACAAGGACCTTACCCAGTGCAAATACGGTGCAATTTTTTCATGAATAAGTTAAATTATCCACGCGTATTAATTTTAACAGCGGATAGGAATAATTGAATGTGAAAAAAAACTTGTTCTGTTCTTTGCATAGTTCGATTAAGTTACTGATTCTGAGCCACTCTTGAAGATTTGGCACCCCTTCGCAATGTAACCCTGTAGAGTATAACCAACAGACACAAAATCTACGTTTTTATCGTTTCACTAAGTAGATTGTGTTTGTGGAATTGGATTAACCTTTGCTTTCAATTGTGAGTTTAGTTATCAACTAAAGAATTTTTTTTAATATGACTAAATACGACCTTATGAGAGATGATTAATACAGCTTACGCTTAGATACGACCCTAGATCCGATTACAATAAAATTGAATAAGTTAATTCAGTGGTAGTAGTTTTGCTTATACCATAATTATGACCTTAGCCATAACGTAGTATAATATAAAGATAGCAATTACGATGTTGGTCCCCTCCAATCACCAGGATCGCTCCCGGAAGCCTGCAGCAATCTGAAAAGGCTGCTGACCTAGGATGGTTGGAGTAAGAAAGACTAAGCAGCACGCACAATGGCCCAATCATGAGGCTAAGTGCGGAGAAAGCCCAGCTAAACTAACTAACTACTATGTTGGTCCCATGGTAAAAGTTGCTGAAAGGTACATAAGTAGAATTCATCTCCAAAAATAAATTTAACTAGTAAATCCATCGCGCTACTAAAAAGAAAAAAATATATTCAAAACTGCAGTCCTCCTGAGGGGAGCTAGATTAACTGGACCTCAAGTGCAAGGGCCTTACTATATAAACATAGAGTTTAAATATAGGTAAATATTGGTCAACATCACTTACATTTCTCTGATCCTAAGGTAAGTAGATAAAGCACTTGTGTCATAGATATTAAAAACAACGACCATGGGTACCACAACACCCATATACCTTAAAACATTGAAAATTCAGAATCAGAGTAGAGTAAAGTAAGTGGAAGGAATGGGTTCACATTACTCACTCTCATTTAATTCTTCCGTGACACTTCACTTCACTTGCTTGCCACTGTTTTAGAACCAAACGTTAAAGTTGACTGATTAACGAGCAAATAATTGCTACAATTTTATAACTTCACAACAGGGGTGAAACGTGGATGCCTCTTAGAGTTTCCAAGTCGATACTTTTCACTTTGTCCGGATAGCTCCCGAAGTTTGAAACAGAGCGTGAGGAGACAGTGAACTGGGGATCACATTTCGGATAATGCCAGCTATGCGCACCGTGAAGAAAGCTACATAGCAATCATCTAAAAATCATCACAATGAGGCGTGCTCTAGTGATAAACCCCCCTAAATTGTGCAGATCTAAATATTTTTTGTTTGTTTAAAAGTCGTATTGGTTATTTATTTAGTACCTATTAATTAACGACCTCCATAGCCGAGAAGCGAGCATACCGGACTTGGTGTCGCTATCTCTGAGGTCCCGGGTTCGATTCCCGGCCGGTCAACGTAAAAAAATAACTTTTCTCTATTGTCTCGGGTCTGTGTGTTGTGGTACCGTCGTTGTTTCTGATTTCTGTAACACAAGTGATTTAAATATTACCATAGAATCAGAGCCATGTGTGTAATGTTGTCCAATATTTATTATAATATATTATTTATACATAGGCCCACTTTTGGGAACTTGTATATATCTTCAAAAATCTCCCGTCGCGGAGAGTCACGGAGTTCAAAACAGTATACTGCACGTATAGCTCTTTCCTGCAACACAAAGATTGATTCAATGTCAGCAGCAAAGCCCCATAGGAAGAAATAAATAAATAAATCTTTAAATATAAAAAATAAAAATGAATCTCTATTTCCCTTGGTCATCGCATCACGCGTGAACGGATGGAAAAATTTCGATAATTCTTTTTTGTTATGTTATTTATTGTCAGGAGAAGGTTTTTTTGAAAGAAAAAATAAGAAAGTTTCACAGAAAGTTATTTATGAATAAACTTTAGACTACGCGAACGAAGTCGCGGGCAACAGATAGTAAATAACAAGTATAGACACTAGTCTAGCCGTTTCAACATTATAAGCTTTATTCTCCTCGCAGCATAAGCTGAACTGAGCTTTCCTAACAAGGCAATTGCCATCATCTTTAATTAGTATCCATCCACTGGTGGGATTAACCTTTTTTTTTTTTTTTACGCAGGAGAAAATGCGTTAGCATACCAACCGCGTCAGGGCAAGCGGGAGGTCATGTACGGACTCTCTTGCCGGGAGGCAGCGCTAGTCGCTGTCTCTCAGCAAGCATACCATACTAAAAAAACCTGCGGTGTACACCTCAACGTATGTTGATGATGCATGGGGACCCAATGTATGACTTCCATGCATCACCTACGTACGGCTATGCCGGGCCTCAGGCATATGGAATTAGGTGATCCAGTACACACAGGATCACCCCAAGGCTGGCGGGCTGTGCAATGCGAGCATAGGGCCCCTTGACCCTTCACTCGCTAGCCTGCTAGAGGGTTGAGGTGACGGAGGGCGTAAAGCCTCCGCCTTCTCCCCCTCCTTCTTCTACGGATCGGGTCAGCATGAGGATCGTCCTCCCTGACCCGCTCCGCAGCCTCCTTTTGCGACACCACGTCCTCGCAAAAGGAGACCATACCCTCCCATGCCCTCTCGCTTCCCAGCATAGCTCGCACTATACAGGCGAGGGGGAGGTTATCCCCAACCACTGAGGTCAGAATACGGCGCTGCTGGACCCATGCTGAACACACCTGAAGGGTGTGGTCAACAGTGTCCTCTGCGGCACCGCATTCGTGACACTCAGGGGTCGGCTCTCTCCTCGCGAAGCTCCCCCCTCGAGCCACGACTAGGGTGTCATCTGCGTAGCAGATTACGCAGGTGCGCGGGAGAGGCCGGTTCCGGAGAACAAAGTCGAACCCGATGTTCCACAGGGTCGGGCCTAGGACCGAACCCTGCGGGACACCGCATCGCATCGCTCTCCGCTCCAGCCCCCCCCCCCCCCCCCCCGCAACCGCGTATACCACCTCCCTCTGACTGAGGTAGTCCTCCAGCAGCCTTCCCAGGTACGGAGGCACTCCATGAAACCGGAGCGCCTCGACGATGGTAGAAAAGGGGAGGCTGTTGAAGGCGTTGGCTATGTCTATGGACACAGCCAACACTCGGTCACCAGTTGCTGCTGCCTCTTCGGCAAAAGTTTTTAGGGCCAGTATTGCGTCCGTCGTTGACCTACCAGTCCGGAATCCAAACTGATTTTCGGACAAATTCGGGCCGCACTCCTCCATGTGCCCGATGAGGCGGGACGCCAGGATTTTCTCCAGTAGCTTTCCCACCTCATCGAGCAGCACGATCGGCCGGTAGGCAGATGGGGAGTCCTGCGGTTTCCCCTCCTTGGGGATTAGGCAAAGCCGACCCACCTTCCAGGCCTTCGGGAATCTTCCGCACAGCAGGGACCTGTTAAAGACGTCCCGAAGCCTGTCACCCAGATGGTTCAGGGCGATGTGCAGGACCCGACCAGGGACACCATCCGGCCCAGGGGCCGTGGTTCTCCCCTTTAGCCTGTCCCTGGCCATCTCCATCTCTTGGTCCGTGACGGGGGGGACGGGAGACTCTGCAGGTAGTCTTGGTGGCCTTGTCCTCTCCGGATGGTGTGGCTCGCAGTCCGGGAAAAGCGCATCGATGACCCTCTCGAGAAGAGGGGGCTCCAGGGTTTCCGTGACAGGGGCGGTCATCGGGCGGAACTTGTTCCGTATGGCTTTGTACGGCCGCCCCCACGGATCCCTATCCAACTCCTCGAGCATTTCCTCGTGCGCTTTCTCCTTCGCTACGGCGATGGCCTTTTGCAGAGCCTTCTTTGCAGTCCGGTGGGCTGCGTAGAGGCTGTCCTCTTCGTCTGCGACTCGATTGCTCCGACGACGATATCTGACGAAGGCCCTGCGCGAGGCGTTACTGGTGGCTCGAAGAGCGGCAATCTCTTCGTTCCACCAGTATACCTCTTTGCGCGGGGGGCGGGGTCGTGTCCGGTGCATCGATGCGTTGCAGACCTGCGACATCGCGGCCTGCAGGCGAGTAGCGTCCTCGTCAACGTCATCTCCGGGTTCCGAGGGGTAGCTCCAGTTTTGAACTAGAGCCGCCTCCTCGGCCACATCCTTATCTAGCCGTGTGAGGGTCCAGCGCGGGAAATGGCGGTGGCTATCCCGGGTCGGCTGGGTTTGGGAAGAGACAGACTCGAAGCGGATGTAGGTATGGTCCGAGAGTGTCTCCTCCCCCTCAAGAACCTTCCAGTCTCCAAGCCTGCGCGCGAGGGCAGGGGTGGCGAACGTTAAGTCCACTACGGATCCCCCCTGTCGGCGCACGCAGGTCGGAGCATTTCCTCTATTGAGGAGTACGAGTCCCTGCTCAGAAGCCCACTGCTTGAGAATCCCTCCACGAGCGTTCGGAGTCGGGCATCCCCAAGCTTGCGACTTCGCGTTGAGGTCGCCCATAAGAACGACCTGGAGGGGCGAGAGTCTGCCGACGACAGGGCCCAAGGTCTCAAGGAAGGCCTCGAATTGGGGGAGGGGCAGGTTTGGGGAGAAATAAACTCCCACAAACGCGATGCCTCTCCACTTGACCGCGATGAATCCCCGACCTCTCTCCAGGGTGACAAGGGGGGAGGATTGGGGACCAGGTAAAGTGACGATGGCCACAGTCTTGTCCGTAGAGCCAGCCCAGTTTGGCGGGACGTAGTAAGGCTCTGCCGCAACAGCCAAGTCGATATTCTACGCCACCAGGTTTGCCAGGAACAAGTCCTGGGCCCTGGTGGCGTGATTTAGGTTAGTTTGGAGGAGAGAGATGTGGGACCTAGCTTGCATTGTATTCCGCTACCTGCATCGCTTCCTCCAGCTGCCTGGGTTGGCTAATGGTCCTGGGTTGGGTGAGGGCCTCGGTGTAGCTTATCCCCTTTTCGACCGCTTCGGGCTGTAGCGAGAGGACTACTGCTGAGGATCGGGGCGGTGTCAGGGATGGTCCTTTGGGCTTTTTTATTTTGGGTCCCTGGGACTGAGTTTTCTTGCCGGCTGTCGTGGAGGGGTTGCGAGGCTGCTTCCTCTTCTTGGTCCGTTTGCGTTTGCGCCGGGTGACACTGACCCAATTGTCCTCGTTCGAGACGGGTGGTGGTGCTGGGTCGTTCCGGGTCTGACTGGTGCCCGCCTGGTCTGCAGTGGGGCCAGCTGCTGCGTTCGGCCGAGTTCGCGGTGCGGATACCTTCGCCGCTGCTTTGGGCTGCGGCCCGGCAGGTTTCTGTCGGGCTGCGACAGCAGCAAAGGTTTGAGGCACGCGTGAGGGGCCGACTGCAGGGGATGGGTTGGTTTTCGCCTTCCTGGCCTTGCCTGCCGCTCCAGAGGTGCTCGGCATAGGAGCCGCCGTGCTGGGAGGGTTTAGGGTGGAGGCCAGGTTGGCACGATCCGACCTGAGAGGTGGACGCGGTGCTGGAAGTGGGTTGAGACGGTCCAGCCGTCCCTCGAGGCATGCAAATCGACTCTCGAGGCGGGAGTCGACAAGCGCCGCGATAGACTGCAGGAGCGTCTCTTTCCCATGGGGATCCATGGTGGTCAGGTCCAGGGGTGAAGCAGGCACAACGCAGGATGCTCTCTCAGAGAATTCCCGCCGGAGGCTGCGGACCTCAGTTTTGAGGTTGGCGACCTCCTCCCTGAGATTCTTGTTTGCGGCTGCGATGCGTCTGTGTTCTTCATTCATAGACCTGGTCGACATTTCGCCGATCAGGTCTTTCAATGTATTGGTCGCGTCATTCAGGGCCTTCTGCATGCGGCCTTGCAGGTTGCCAGACTTGGACTTGACCGTCGAGACAGCGCCCAGGCACTGCTGGGCCATCTGCCTCATTTCGGCCATGTCCAGCCGGCTAAGGTCCTCTGGCAGTTCGGGACATTTTAAGGGTTCGGAGACAGTGGGTTCGACGAAAAGAGTGGGGGACTTCGTCCTCCGCTCAAGGGCGCGATTGAAGCCCTCTTCGTAGGACTCCTCCTCCTTGTCCCTCAGGAATTGTCTGGCAGTGGACGACACTGATTTGACGCCCCTGCTCCTTCCTCTAGCTGCGGAGCTGATTTTTCGAGACTGAGAGCCTTCACCCTCTGACTCAGAAAACCCGCCCCGCGCAAACAAAGACTCGTCCGATCCTCGACGGCTGTCTGGAAGGCGTTGCCTTGGGCTCCGAGAGCGCTTGCGGCTCTGAGAGCGACTGTGGTCGCCTTCTGATGCGGTGTTGTAGCCTGACTGGCGGGAGCTACCCGCTTCGTTGGCTAGGTTCTCGACCGAGCTGGCCTTGGAGCCAGTTCCGGTCCTGCTTCTCCTCTCCGCCGAATCCATCAGCTCTGCTGGTTCGGCTGTAGACGTTTGAGCGCCTCGCGCTCGGGGTTTGGTCGAAAATTTTAGGCTTAGAGTGTCCATATTGTGTTTTCGCCTCTAATGCGTCTTCATCCGGCGGGGTCTCCACCCTCCTTGGAGCCCACAGTGGGGAGCCGCAGCCCAGAGCTGCCCGCCAGATATAGAGGGGATTCCACCCATACTCTCAGAGTGGAACCGCCGAACGGGATCTTTGGCGCAGACGGTTAGGGCAAGGTTGGCACTAGTCGACCAAAACTAGCGCTTCACCGAGCCCGCCGCTGGCCCTGTCCCCCGAACCCCCCTCTAACCTAGGGCGAAGGTTAAGCCGTCCGCCCAAAGCCGATTGATCCTGATGCGGCTACACCAGGACCGCCCGTGTTACCAGAATTAGGGGCCGAAGGAGTGTGTTGCCTGGGTGGTCTGCCACAGGCTCAACGCCCAGGATCCCCCTCTCCCGGGATGGTGGGATTAACCTAACCTACCTATTTATGCCATAAATTTCTGTTATCAAAATGTGCTGTCATTGATTACTTGAATGTGTAGATTTGTTAACATAGGAATTTGGCTTTATCGATGCCACTTAAGGCCCAGGGTAAGGAGAATACACGTAAAAGGGGTGTTTTTGTACAAGTTTTCTGGCGAAAGTACTGGATATAGGATGTCGAAATTAATATATCATGTAACTTATATGTTGAAGTTTTTCCTGATGTTTCTAAATACGAGTACTAGTTATTATTTTTTATAAACACTAAAAAATATTTCAAAGTACCGCGAATACCGCGGTCTTGTACACATTTACATTTTAAACGACGTTTTTGTTCAGTTTGAAAGTTGGTTTAGGTTTTATTTATAACATTCGTGCTTTTAGGTTATAGATTTTTTTTTTCAAATAGTCAACAAATTAATATTATAATAATTTTAATTGATTTTACTGTTAGCGCCTACTTTTCCATAAGCGGATATTTTGCTCGCAATGATAATATTTTTGTACAGGAGCAAAAAGGATGGATGTTTAGTCTGCGAGAAGCATTTGTACTATCTTAGGCACGTAATAGATGTCGCGCAATTCGACGCTAAATGCTCAAGGTCACTTGCCTTACCCGTCGCCTTAAGCAAATTCAGTTCTACAAATTAAATACTACTAACCTTTAATTATTTAATTTTAGTGCAAATTTAATTGTAGCTTTATATTTAAGTATTTTACTTTAATTTTGCTAGAGGTTCTTAAAGCTTAGTGGCGGCAAAGTGCTCTGGTAGTGATTACCAACAAAGTTAAGCCTCCTACGCAGCTGTGATTTGTTTCCCCCTGCTCACATTGCACAGCCTGCCAGACTGGGGTGATCCCGTGTGTACAGGATCAACTATATCCTATGCCTGAGGCCCGGCATAAGGTGTACGTATGCGATGCGTAGAGGTCGTCCTCACGGGTTCCCGTGTATCGTCAACATATACGTTGCCTGGTACATCGCAGGTTTTTTATGAGTGATACCTCATAAAAGAGAGTCCTGCATTACCTATCGATGCCTCCGCGGCGGTAGGCATGCGAAATGTTTTTTTCCTTCTACAAAAAAGTCCTTACGGCGGCTTAATAACATATGACAGTAAGGTTTAGTCCCTGGCCTTACAACACTCTTCCACCAATCTGCACAAGGCATACATGGTGAAGTATGGCCCAAACCACCTCATAGTTGAGGTGAAGCCTGTGCCCTGAAGTGGGACGTATGTAAACATACTTTATTTTACTATAATTTTTCTTTTGTTTTTGAGTCGTTAAACAGAGACAATAGCTAGCTTAACATTAAAACATACAACTGACTCTATTAGACTAACAATTTATCCAATAATACGAGGATTTTATCTCTAATAATATGAGATCGGCAAAAAAGGTAATTATCATGTTTATCACCTACTTAGATATTTAATAAATATAAGGGACAGACAACACACAATTTGTTAAGGTCTCAAAGTAAAAATGTTCTGAGATACCAGACAATGCGAACACAGCCAGTCACAAGAAAATAAAAATAAAAATAAATTAGATTTTTATTTAAATTCCGAACACCCGAATCGGGCATAGATACTTTCTCGTGTCGTTTGTGTAATACAAAACTTAAACGAAACTTAAACGTTCACCACGAGTAATACTTATCGTTCTATTTAGTATTAAGTGAACGAGTCATTCTGATACGCAGTCCGCAGAAATTATTTAGCAATTTATCATTTTCACTGGGCATTTGGTGAGATGTCATTATTCATTTCAGTTCTTGAAAACCGTGAAAGCCCCATTGTGCTTTTTAATTCATGTCCTTTTGAGTGAATGAAGAGTTTCCGCGATGTGTTTACGTGCTGAAATTGTTGATTGGTCGCATTTAAAAAATATTTATTTCGGGTTTTTCCTTTTGACTTTGAAATAGGTGTTTGACAATTAAATCTCATTGGCAAATAAAATATTTTACAAATTACTTTATTTTATGATAAGTTTTGTTTTTTCGTCAAATCAGTCGTACTATTTTTGTTGCACTGTAAATGTGATTTGAAAATAGGCAATTTATGACAGATTTGAATGTCCTAGTTTGCCTAAAGACCATTAATTTGTAGGTAGTGCTGAGAAGAAGCAGCGTAAGAAACTAGTGACTCATTGTCAACTATAGTCCAAAGGTTGACTGATAAATAGTGCTTTGGCATAAGTTATATCCATATTTTGTAAACCTAAATGATGTGCAGCACATTTTAAATAAATTACTATATGTACTTTTGAATAAAATAAAGATTTATTTTGTCATGTTTTATTCTCATGTTTGTAAGATATCTTATCGGTTGTTTTATTTATATAATTTATTTTTTTGCAGTAATGGGATTACAGTCAAACAAATAAATTCATTTAGTAAGGCATGTCCTTAAAAACTAACCTAACTAGCCATTTGCGATGTTTTATGAGCTCAAATGTCAGAAAGTATAATAATTTCTATTACTTAGATTTAAAATGAAATCTGAACTCGGTCAACCAGCCACTTAAAATAAATCAAACTTAATGTATTCAATTTGCGGAGCTGAATTTTCCTGAGTGGCATCGACGTAGCTAAATTCCTATCCACGGCTAAAAGGCTCGAATGAATTCACAGAAAATTAATGTACGTTGTGTAATTTTGGTTAGATTAGATTTTGATTAGAGTCATATACTCTTTGTTTGTAGAGCCTATTATTGAAAAAACGAAATACTTACAATTTCGTCTAGATCCTCATCCATTTTAATCGCAGATCATCCGTTCTAGAAACTTGAAACTGAGCTTTAGTTTAGTATTACTTCTGTAAAATGAAATGAAATGTATTTGCAATTACGCTATCTTCCTAAACTCAAAATGGATAATACTCGTACGTAATTATGTGGTATATATTATATGTATTATTTTTAACCGAAAGGTTACATACATAAAAGGTTGTGTCTTCGTTCAAGCTAAAATTTGGGAACCAGAAGTAAACTGTAATACTTGTAACTAACCTGCTAACTAATTATCATCACGTTTTATGTCTAACACGTCTGTCTGTCGGTCTGTCGACCTACTACTATACTTTATTAGTAAACATTCAAATTACCCAGTAGTTAGGAGCTCTTCTTGTTGACAAAGTCTACCTATAACAAGTGATCTAGTTGGGTAGGTCCAATTTTGAGAAGGAGGTTAATTGTCACATCCAACTCGGCTGGGCAGCGTACGAGAAACTACGTCTTCTCGTCCAAAATATTTAAATGCCTAAAGACGAAAGTCTAGCCAGTGTGTGTTACCACTGATGACATATGGAACTGAAACGTGACCTCTCACTATAAGAAAGCTCAAGGTTGCATAGTGTGCTATGGACAGAGCTTCGTGTTTCTTTGCGAGATCGAATCAGGAATGAGGAGATCCGTAAACGAACAAAAGTCACTGGTATAGCCCAATAGATTAGCGAGCTGAAGTAGCAGTGCTCGAGGTACATAGTGCTAAGAACTGACGGCCGATGGGGCAGAAAGGTTTGGAATTTAGACTACGTACCAGCAAGCGCAGCGTCGGAACAAGGTGGACACACGACCTGGTAAAGGTTGCAGGAAACCGCTGGATGCAGGTCACTAAATCTGTCTAATTTCCAAAGTCCAAAGTTTTACTAGTCAATCTGAAAATAACTAAGGAAAGCCTATGTTTAGTAGTGCACGTCCTATGCCTGAAATGATGATGATGATGAATTTTGATTCCATGAATAGTTAGGGTTAAGAAAATGAAATACTTAAACGTCGACTTGTAGAAACCTTCAGTTTGGGCTCATTTGTTTTTCTTTTTTGACGAGTATCATACTTACATATAAAATTAAAATGCTTAAAATATCACTAACAACTTAATTAGACGTAATTAAATTACACAGTACAGTTTTAAAGCGCCGAATAAACGTCAGGAGAGCCCGCCATCTGAGTCCGCCGTAACTTCTGTAATTAATTCGAACGACTTACAAAAACTCAATAAATCCATGACCGCGTTCTCGAAAAAATTATAACTCAAACAAAAGAAAAGAATAAATAGAAACAATTAATTTGCGAGCCATTTTGATTCTTCGATTACTTTCCAGTAGAGGAAAATTGGTTGGAGGACGTTTAATTGGCTTTTTTATCAGTATATTGTTGACATTTTCCCGTTTTGCACGTCAACAATGGTTTTTTTTTGTGATTTCAAATATACATATGATATATTTATGATATTATGATATGATGTCAACATTGATTTAATAATAATAGTAATGCTTTATATTAGATACAGGATGGTACAGTGACAGTCAATAAGTCCCGGTCTCGACTATTGTCTAATTGATCTCAGCCAAAAGGCTTAGAAGCTATAATATTGACAGTGCCCTACTAAGTTTTGGTTAGGAATGTACTAGTTGAAACTTTTTATAATATACGTAATACTTTTATTACTATGCTGTTCGTACACAACGCAGCGCAAGTTGAGTATCCCATACTCGGCGAAATAAGTAACTTGACAGCTATTACAGTACGTTTGTACGGGGCTTTGACAACACAATGTAATTTCATCTAGTTGGTTGTGTAACAATATACTTGCGTTACGTTGTGTACGAAAGGGTTAATATTGTCAATATTGAAGTTAGTGTTAGTGTATGGTCGGGTCAAAACTAGGGTACCTCAAAAAGTGAGAAATTATTATTATTATTAACTAGCTGTCCCGGCGAACTTCGTACAGCCTCTTAATTTTTTTTTGAAAAATTTTCTGATGTTTTAATAGTTATTCTGCTATTCGGGGTAAAGACAAATTCAACAAATCAAAGATCATAAAAATCGGTCCACCCGTTCTTTCTAAAGAGGTTGAACTCTAGGAAGAGATAGGCTACTTTTTTGTTTTACTTTCTAGGAGCAAATTGGTGACATGATGTATTCAACAGGAGCAAAGCTGCAGGCACAGCCAGTACGAGTACCTCATAATCCACAGGTTCAAGAAGATATAGTTCTATTATGTTTTTTTGTTATCTGATTTACACATTGAAATACGTTGTATGACGCACCATAAAAATCTTAATTTGTAAAAACACATGGTACCTACTAAGGCTGCATTTTATTTGTCGATAACTGGGTTGACATACCTTATGCGATTTAACAATTAACGAAAGTCTTAAGTCGATAACGCAGTCTCCATACCGTATGTAGGATGCATGCAGTGGCAACCAACTTTTAAATTGTCTACTGCAGCAAGTCACAAAGACTCCCGCATCCAGCACCCCGCATGCGGGCGGTAAGTACCACTGAAAATGCGCCTTTATTAAAAAAATATACATGGACTTTTACCCGTCACCACCAGTGTAAAAGCAGATTGCCAAATATTCCCCTCAAGTCGTAAAAAACAAAATTCCATGTCGATTGAAAACATTTAGAACTGAGTTTATTGTTTACCCTTACCAAGTTTTCAATATTACTGCCGGTACAAACCACATTTTCTATTATTTACGAAACCCAATGCGGCATGAACGACTTTTTAACCTATTATGACAAAGCATTAAAGTTGAATATCGCTTACTCGGCAGTTGGTCGTAGTACTCAAATAGGTCGCGACCATAACACAATAATGTTACGATAGAACCGTATTGTAGGAATGAAAGTGACTGTGACCCTTTTTCTTGTATCGTTTAAAAAGATACGTTTTGTAAGGTAACCAAGGTACACTATAACCGATTTATTGGCTATAAATGTATTCACTGTGAAGCTATGAGGTGGTTTCAGTTCCATAAAAAAAAATATTTTTGTTAATGACTCTCTCGACAAAACAAACTGAATGAGTCCAAACTTTACTAGTTTGTAGAAGGTTGTACTACCATTTAAGAGTTTTTTTTTCTACCTTCTGGCTCCATCTTCAGATTAGCTCAAATGAATACGATAACAATTAAAATAATCTCAAACTGGATTTTAAAGTTTTGGCTTTCTGTTAGCTACGTTATTTGCGTTCGATTTACACGTTACCTATTTTAGTCCTCATCGATACAAAGCCAGGTCAGGAGGCGTATTTTCGAAGCTTTAGAATTCCAATTTACATAGGTAATCCCAAATGGTAATACTAATCCTAGGTATCCGTATACGATTATTGGATTTTATAGTTCCTAATTTATTACACTTTCTTGTAGGAGATGATTTCAGTTTTCTATACAATGACATTGAAAACTCAAAACAAAAGTTTTACCTCTCCCTACAAGCAGATGTTATCTGGTGCCCCCGCCTTAGTTGAGAAAGTGACTTTTTGGTGATTTTGATGTAAATCCCATAGGAAAAAAATCAAGCAAGTTAACTACATTAAGATCTTATATGCGAATTATTAGAAATCGAAGCTTCAGAAATACTTTTGCAGAGACGTTTTGACCGCGTCTCCGCGTTACGGTAGACGTTGACATGACAGTATTTATTATTATGTATGAAGAATTCCAATTGGTAGGTATACAAAATTTCAAGAATCGTACCTATATGAATTCGTTTAGGTACGATTCTTGCGATTTTGTATGCGAATTGACGAAAACGTGACTAACGTGTGTGCACGTACTCTTAATCTGAATATGATAAGATCAAGCTCCAGCCTTATTGTTATGTAAAGTGATTAGACCTGCCTATGCAATGTTATCAAATTAGTTAGAGCACTGAAACCTGATACTGAATAAATGCACAGACACACCCATCCATTCACTAATGTAATACCACTAAGCATTACAACAGCTATTACTCAGTACTTTTTATTTAGGAAATGAACATTGGTCTATCGATTTCAGGTATTTAAAGGCTATAAGATTAGGAATGCGGAATAACCTCAAAGAACAAAAGTGATCATCATGGCATCAAGATTAGAAACTTGGAGTGGCAATGGGCTGGCTAGTTTTGCTGCAGAACCGATTCTGGCAATCGTAGATATAGAACACATGAGGAGTCTGTTTCTATGTTCTGTCTAGGGAACGTCTAGTGGCTCGTTGGAAGAACTACCTGGCAAAGTCTGCTGGCGTTAACTGGATGAGGAAGGTAAGGCTCGAGCATAATTGTTAGTTGGAAAAGGCCTACGTTTAGCAGTGGATGACAAAAAGCAAATTAAAAAAAAAAAAAAACTGAAATTTACTACGTGTGAGTCTAAAGTAAAATGCGACAGGTAATCCTTCAAACTCGCTATGATAAACAGAGGCCTTTTCATTATCATTGTCTCGAGTAATGTTGGGTGAGTAATGTCGAGTTGTCTAATTTAATCCTAATTGTTAAATAACATCATTAATTCTGCGAGAGCCTCTTTCGCATTCTTTGTTCACTCCCAATGTTCTCTGTATTTAAATAAAAGGGTCACTCCGCTAAGTGGCTGAGTACATCTTTACAAAAAGGTTTAAATTAACGATCATAGAATAATGATTATAACGTTGACATTTATTTATTTTGTTGTTACGAAAATTTTGTTAATAATCGTTTCTTTTTCAAGTAAAATAAATTGGGTTTGGACTTATTGAATCTAGTTACCTATAATTTTATTATCAAACAGAAAATTTATAAAACAGTTAAGAGTACAATAATTATTGAGAGTCCCATTTTTATCACGACTATACACGAACGTGACTGTAAGTTGAGTACCTATATTTCTAACTTTGTTAGTAATGATAGAGTGACAAAACAAGGTTGAAATTCAAATAAACAGCTCGTTCATTAACAATTAACAACCCAAAAGTGACAACTGGTTTTCCGACTATCATCGAACAGACCCACAATTAGTGTCTTATTACGTTAACGGTCTAAAATTGCAGTTTGTCATTAGTGAAATTGAACCACACACGCATACACTGGCTCATTAGGCCTCATAGTGCAGCTGGATGCTCCCTATTTCCTAACCTAGGTGTTGTTAATGAATATGCTAGTTTCATTTATGAAGTTAACTATTTATCTTCTTGGGGTTTCGTCACCACCATAATTTCAGTCATAATACGATACGTTCACTGCTGAATATAGGCCCCAATGAAAGGAAGGCCGCTGGCTTCCTGCTACCTTTACAATTACGTCTGTCTATGTTGCGCTTGCCGGTACGTGGCCTCCATTTTAAAACTTTTCTGCCTCATCGGCCGTCAGTTCTACGTGCTATGTGCTCCGTTTATCAGCGTCTTTTGTTCGTTTACGGATCTTCTCATTTCTGATTCGATCTCGCAAAGAAACGCCGAGCATAGCCCTTTCTATAGTACCCTGTGCAACCTTGAACTTCTTTATGTGGCCCATAGTGAGATCGTACGTTTCAGTTCCATAAGTCACTGGTAACACATACTAGTAGACTTTCGTCTTTAGGCACTGAGGTATTTTGGACGAGAAGACGTTGTGTAGTTTCCCGTACGAGTATTGAGTACGAACTTGACAAGCTATATCTAAATGCTATTTCTGTTTAGATTTTCGTTTTTGAACATAAAGTATTAAATAGTATTTGATGTCACTAGCTAACGTAGGTTCAGCAATTGTTGTTTCAAGATCCGCGAATAATTGTTTTCTAATAGTAAAAGCTCTATTAGTTTTGGGCTAGATTTGTGTTCTTGTTGGAAGAATTTATTATTATTAATTTTATTAGAAATTTATAGTCGACTAAGTAAGTGGTTAAGTGCGGACCGTGGGCTCCAAAGCAATGGCTTTGGACGCAACCGGGATTTACCGTATAGATGAAGAAGTAGAAGAAGTCGACTAAGTAAGTACCCAGTTAGACGTCCGTACTAAATTTTGGTTGCAATTCATCCGTCTCTCGGTCTCAAACATTCAATACAATATTCGGGACATAGACAAGAGAGTTTGTTACATAGATTCTTCGGTTCCCGTCCAATTGTCTGGTAATTATCATCATTATTGGCCTCTGGAAATCCACTGTTGGACGCCATAACGATCGGCTCAGAGCCGTTTGCACCCAGCGGCTTCCTACTACCATGACTAGGTCGTCAGGTTTATGGGTCGACCAATGATACTTGTGCGCAAAAAATTGGATTTGAAAGTTGTTAATACCCCTAGGGGAGCTCTATATCTTTATTTCCGGTTGAAAATATTTTTGGGACACCTTGAATATTGTTTATGTTTCAAATTATATTTTTGCAATCACTTGCTACATCAAATTTAATCTAAGATACTTAGTCTGGTTTCTGATTGAAAGACGGGAGTGAAATAACTTGATGTAGTATGATAACGCTGACATATTGAATACCGTTATTACTTATCATAATAATATGTTGCGGGTAGGGATTGCAATCCGGAAATCCGCATCCGGTAATCCGGCGGATGCGGTCACGAATATCTTTGCGGAAAATACTCGCGTTGTTGCTTGTGTAAGTACTAAATGCGATGTGGTCATCAAATTAATGTATATTTTTTAGTATTTCGCTGTTGAAGTCATGGAGCACATACCTTAGAAATAAGAAAAAAAGAAATGAGAAATATTTTGATATAAAAAAATCTGTAGTTACTGTTTATGTTTGGGCGACAGTTGACATTTCTTATCATTTCCTACTTAGTCTAAGTGAAAAATCACTTACAAATCTCTAAGATAGATTTTAGTACTGCTATATGTATAAGGTCCTAAGGCCCCTTCTCACCTCAAAGAATCAGCTGTAAAAGCAGAGGGGCTGTAGCAGAGTCAGCGGAAAATGCCAAGCGGAGCAAATACGAGTCTCTTGCAAGAGACTACGTGTTTGCGCCATTTGGTGTAGAGATGTTTGGACCGTGGGGACCGAATGCTAAATTACTTTTTGGCAAAATAGCACCAAAATTGATTTTTATTTCGGAAAAATGAAAAAGCTGGTTCGTTCAAAAACAAAGGCTTAGTTTAGCAAATCAGCGAGGAAACGATACCAGTATCCTCGCCTCCATGCCTCACGAACACGCTTTTATTTTTGAGTAGGTAGTCTTTAATTTTAAGTTAAGTTAGTTTATTTAAAGTTTTGTTTTATTAATTGTTAAATTTTTAAGAAATTTAAAAAAAAAATTGTCATTATTACTTATAAATAAAGACCAAATTGATTGTTGGTCCTAATTTATTAGTTATCTTCCTTCTAGGTGGTTATTTTACTAGTCAACTACAGTAACTTTTTTTATGAAAACAACACCGACATCGTGACCGACTAGCTGACATCAGTCTGTATAGGGGTCTTTTTTTTGTTTTTGGTATTGGTACCATAGAAAAAGTAGTTTTCTTTGAGTAGTAAGATCAGCCACTATCGAAGGAATCGTATAGGAAATAAGCTAATAAATTAGGACCTTATTTTAAAGTATGTGTTCGATGAAGTCAGTACTGCAGCGTTTTATCGTCAATGTTTTAGTTATACTGTCTGTCCACGTCAGATATAAATATTGTTGCAAATATATAAGTACCAGATAACATAAAACTTCTTCTAGCTTTTAATAGCAGTACTAAATTAAAACATTATATCTCGAATGTAAAGAGCAATCCTTTTACAAAATAAAGTTATTTACAGAAGAGACAATGATCAATTAATTACTTGGTACATCTCATGAAAGGTAGCAAAAGGTCAGCACTTCCCTCTACAGTGAATTCCTCGATCCTATGGGTTAAATGCTTGCTAAGCGAGGCCTTTTGAGCCGCACTTTTATAAAAATGCCGTGAACGTTTCGCGTTGCTCTCGATAATGGAAAATAGTTTACAGAAAACTGCATTAAATGGAAATATTTTGAGTTTTATTGCCAACGGAGATAATTCTCTTGTTTTTCTTTCTATTGGATCTTGATAGAATATAATAATTTAATAATAAACAATAACACCATTGCTATTGTTTGTAATTTAGCTTTATATGAGTTAGCAGACCTTCTTCATCAACCTTATATTCATATTTATTTTATTTTGTTATTATTATTATTTTATCCATAGCCGAGAGGTGAACAAGCCTTGATATCGCTATCTCTGAAGCCCCAGGTTCGATTTCCGGTCGGTTAATGTAGAAAAATAACTTTTATATTTTGTCTCGGGAGGGTGTTGTGGTACCGTCGTTGTTTCTGATATCTGTAACATTAGTGCTTAAGCTACTTATCATAGGATTAGAGTGATGTATGTGATGTTTTCCAATATGTGTTTATTCGTTTTTATTTATATGGTCACTACTTGCAAAAACTTCTTCTAAATCCTTGAACTCTCAAAATCATACTGCTATCTTCATTTAACTTATAAGTTTTTAACCAAAAGTAGTGACGTGAATAGGTTTAATAAATAAGCTCCACACAACATAACAATGGGCTAGTTTCCTAAAAAAAACAAATTAGTCCGTCAGTTGCATTAACAGAAAATATTGGACATGTATTTTTTCTTTTCTTAATTAAACAAAAACTGATGAAGATATAGGCCGTTATAGTTCCGCGTAACGTCACGTCTTGCGACACTTTGTAGCAAGACGTGACGTCACGTGCTCACTTTGATGCGGTTTATATTCGTCATTTTTTGTTTGATTGACAAAAGACAAAACATGGGTCCAATATTTTTTGATAATCTAACTGACGTACTAAATCGAATATTTTTTTTCTGATCCAGGAAACTAGTCTTATGGTCCATGGTCTTAAAGTAAAGATTAAATAACATCCTTGTGTTACCAAAAAAACCCAGCGCGGTTTGGTGGAGGGTCGTTGTAAGGCCAGTGACTAACCTCACTGACAGATGTTATCAGGCCTCTGACTAGGCTTCACGACTAGTATCAACCGTTATTACCCAAAATCAACTTTTAACGTGCCTTCACCAAATTTGTTCAAAATAATCCCCCATGTACTTACAACCGCAGCGTCGTGGGTTGCTTTACTTTAATAATCACTACGAAGGCGCTACTGCCATTAAGGTACAAGAACCTCAAGATACCTGTTAGTTAATTTTATTTTGCCAGAGCGCCTCTCAGCACACTCATACCCGAGTCAACTTAAAAAGTTCAATTCAATCCAATTCAATATATTTATTGCGTTCTATAATGTTTGTTTAATCAATTGTCCCGAACCAGGAATTTAAAACCGGGACATTTTGCGAACGGGTCGATATAATCGTTTGTTAGTATCGACTCATTTTATAGTAATTGATGGTCTATGGCAACTATTATTTTATTCCTTTGCCACAAGTAGGTAAGTAAGTAAGTTTACAAAGAATAAAGTGCAGGCTATTTGTCTCTGTCGGCTGACAGAGAGCAATTGTCTCGCCCGTGTCCACCGCAATATTGGTTTGTTCGGCCTGTTCTCGCTGTTAATATAGTGTTTAATAAACATTATTCTGTCGTCGATTTTGTTTGTCTGCTATTTGACCTATATTGATTGGTGAAAATAGTTTATTTATGTATCATCTAAGTATATACGTTGCGTGTCTCATCACACATTTTAAACAAGGAGAATGGTGAGACGGGAATAGTAAAAGCTGTTCATATTAAAGGGCAGAACATCCTGATAAGGTGATTATAAGTAACACTATATTTCGTCGAAATTAAGTCCCGCTAAAGTCTTAATCAGCACTTCTACACTTCCACTAAAAGTTATTTTCATTGTTTTCACAATTCGTTAGCTTTTTTCAGCTATATTTATTTAAAATCTCCATCTAGTTAGTACTAAGTGCTCAGTTTTCCTCTATTTACTAATGCTTTATCGGTAAGTAATAAAATGGTTTACCAAGAGCTCAAAGGTTGAGCAGAACACCATTTCTTATAATGGAAGCAAAGAGACAGGGCACTAGTTATAAATTGTGGTGTATCCTTAAGCCTTATTGTGATTGCTCGCCACTGCAAAAAGGAACGTGGGCAAAACGACGAGCACTTTTACCCATAGTTCCTCTTATAATTGTTTTCTTGCATTCATCTTTCATGCAATTGATGTATACATATGCTTATTTAATGCAGCAGAATTAAAAACAATGAGGGATGTGTTAATGTAGACCATCATCATCATCATCCTTCCGAAGTGCACTCTGGAGATAAGCCTCTCCTATAGAACGCCACAGCTATCTGGGCCGTTTGCATCCAATAGCTGCTTGCAGCCAGTCCACTGAATTGCACGCCTGTCCACGCTGCGTTATCCAGTTCAGTTGTCAGTACTGCGAGCAATGTGGCCTGCCCGTTGCCACTTTTAAGTTCGGACTATATGCATCCGGAATTTTTCAGAACCCCATAGAAAAAGAATTGAATCCGGCCTTGTCCGGATACACTTTGTATGGAGTTTTGAAAAATTCCGGATGTATGTAGTCCGAGCCTTTATGCCATTTACGCCAATACTATTGTCAAAGACATATCAGAATGATTAAAGTTATTCAAACTGGGACTCAATATGGTAAGTATCTACCTGACTAATTTGAATCACTGAAAACTCTTCTTTTTGCTTGTGTGTAGTCATTTGAGCAACTGTTATTAACTTTTTCATTTTGCGATCAATACCTACGTCAAGAACAATAATAGAAGAAGAGTGCAACTACCGCTGGTTTTTCGGTACCCTAACTTACCTACATAACTAGCTGGCTTCCACTAGCTGCATTTACCGAACAGATTCTTTATTTGACGTTTACGTTGAATCTCGCCTGATAGTCGATGAAGTAGTTGAAGTAAAAAGTAAAACATTTATTAAGCCAAAGTAAAGTTAATAACAATAGTGTTTACATAGTTGTTATTGTAGTTGTATTTCATTATATCAGCACAGGTCCTGCCAGTAGTCTGACAGTAGTCTGCCTCCGAACTAGACGTGAGTCCGTATCTCAGAGAGGACCAGGACCAACGCAGCGGGAGACTGCGCTTTTTCTTATGCTATGCTAAGTAGTTAAGATGAAGTCTGACGTGATGATAAAGTTAAGTGAACACGCATTACGCAGTACCTTTATTGTCTAGATGGCTGAAAAACAATGTGATGCTTACTGCAAACAATTTAACTGTATACGTCAACGATTTTGTATGGAGCTTAATTTTTACTTTCACGATTTCAATGGTACTTCTATAGTTATAGTTATAAAGCCTATAGACTAGAACAAACTGTGTCTTTCATTTATTTTCGTATGATCGTTGTACTGTTTATATTGTTTTAAAATATTAAATCATAATTTTAGTTTTCAATACACCGTTTTATTGTATAACGAGTGGCTGGCGTGATCCGGCGGTGACGATAATTAAATCAGTCGCACCGCGCCGCGGACATTTCACTATCGCGCGGTAATTGAGCAAAACGCTGATGAAAATGATTAAATTTATACACTGAACGAGATTGAATAGTACAAATAAATACATGCTATGTGTCCACCCAACCATCCACTGAGCTTTTCGACTATAATACTTATTATTCCTTTCCAAAGTTAAGCCACCTACGTCACGGTTGCGATTGGATGGGTGTCCATTCCAACAATATTTAGTGACATTTATCACAAGCATCTCCGTGCTTTGGAAGGCACGTTAAAAGTTGGTCCTGGCTAATATCGCTTGATACTAGTCGTGAAGCCTAGTCAGAAGCCTTAGGGTGGCTTAATAACATCTGACAGTAAGGTTTAGTCACTGGCCTTACAACACCCCTCAACCGATCCGCACTGGGCCTGCGTAGTGGTGTATGGCCCACACCACATCATAGTTGAGGTGAGACTACGAGTACTAGTGCTCTTTGGCGCTCTTTGGGCTTACCTCCAGCAGTGGACTGCAATAAACTGACATGATAAGGTACGTTACAAGACTGAAATGACTTGCATAACGGCTAATTTTGGGATAGGATATGATAGGATGAAATTAATTGGAAATAGTTCCCTTTTTATCACCTTAACAGGAATAGGTCGAATGACCAGTCACATTGTTTAAAAAGAAAGAAATATATATATAAGTGCATTACAAATAACAAAAAGCTAAAGTCCATATTAAGCATAAAGATTTAAGAAAAATAAGTACCTATATTAAATATCCTAGGGCTAAACTGAACGATCCCCCTTAAAATAATCAAACAGCGCAATTTCAGTAAGAATTCACAAAATCAATAAATCTCTGCTAGGCATAGGACAAAAAATATTCTAAAAGCATTTTCCTGTATATTTTCGCTGAAATATAACGCAGGATATTAAGAACCTTTGTTAAGGTCCTCAACCAACAGATAGTGCAGGTGAGGGAATATGCTTTTTCGAGTGGAAACCCATTGATATTAGAAATTATCTCGCCATGATGCCTTTCACGCGTCATTCCCGTGAACATAATATTTTCTCTCGCAATACATTTTTAGGGTTCATACCTACCTACCCAAAGGACAAAACGGAAACATTGTTTCTGTCATTTTAATGTTTATAAATAATAATATGTCATTGTGGCTCACCTAAATAAATTTTGATTACTGTTGGTGTATTTTTCTATAATGTTATATTAGTTTTGATAAAAACGGATTACCGGAAACGGAATACAAATGTTAGTAATTTATTAAGTTAGCTTGCAAACTAGTTATAAAATTCATAATAATATACCTACCTACTTTAATGCATTTTATGTGTTAAAATGTGTTACATTTATAACGTAACTTTGGTTACTTGATCCTTGATCCTTGATCAAATCAAAGCCTTTAGTTTAACCAAACAATTATCGTTACATCTGATGCATAATATAATATCTTACAAGTTTTGGTTGTCACCCTTATCATAATAAACTCGATCTACCCATATTGTGTCAATCTAAAACCGCTCTTAACGCGTGTGCTATAAAGTTGAATAGGTTCAGTGTATTCAAATAGGTAGTAGATAAATTATGTCAATTTTAGAGACAATACACACGTAAACAGTGGCCTGACTTAGATAGCGAATTGACAAGGGTAAAGGAGAAGACGGTTACCGGAAATACTTTTCATTCGAGAACAAAAGAGTTTTCTTTACATCTGAAAAACAGTACAGACGATAAGGTCGTTTAAAGTTTTAAATCCACCAGTAAACGGAATATATTATTACAAGCGGAATATATAATTATTGAAACGGAATTTATATTATTTTTACAAGCGCCATACAAGACACCGATGGTGATTTATTTTGGACCTTTAGCGCACCCATAACTTGCTTTCTGCATGACCTGGAGGTTGACTGGCAGAAAATCTTGGCATTAAGTCCAATAGGTACACTTTTAAGTTTGTGCAATAAAGTTTTATATAAATGACTAATAAGTAATAATAATTCAATATATTCATTGCGTTCTTCCCGTTCCGGCAGAAGACCAAAATAATGGACACGGGTCGTGGTAAACGGGTTCTCGAGTGGAGACCACGCCTTGGAAAACGTAGTGTAAGACCAGCCCGATTGACTGACGACATAAGATGGCTGGCAATGGATGGATTCAAAAAGCGGGAAATCGTGCCCTTTGGCACTCTTTGGGAAAGGTTTACGTCAAGCAGTGGACTGCAGACAAGCTGACATGATGATGATGATTGCATTCTTTTTTTACACATAGGTATAATAAACAGATCATTATAGACCTTGTTTTGCACAACAATAAGGTATTTGATGACCTCCGTAGCCAAGAGGCCAGCACGTCGGATTTGACGTCGTCATCTCTGAGGTCCCGGGTACGATTTCCAGTCAGGTCAATGTAGAAAGCTAACTTTTCTATGTTCGGTCTGGGTGTTGTGGTACCGTCGTTGTTTCAGATTTCTATAACATAAGTGCTTTAGTTACTTACTTTAGGATCAGAGAAAAATGTAGGTATGTGATGTTGTCTAATATTTATTTATGATTAATTATTATTGTTGTTGATTTATTTTGCCGGGGACGTCTTTCAGCACATGCAGACGCGAACTAATTCTATAAAGTTTGTTTTCGCAACTGACCTGACCGGGATTCTAACATCGCATCTCGCTGTGGCAATTAGGTTATATTAATTTATTCAATGCAAACAACATAAACATCGTATCGTACATCTAGATAAATAATACAAGATCGAGTTATTGCGATGATTACATATTGGAATCTGTTTTTTCTATAAGTTGTGCTACGCTTTAAATGATCTGAAATGAAATGAAATATTTATTCGTCATCATAGGTATAAAAGTCAGTTGTTACAACTAAAAGGGGCCCAATATGATCTATTGATAATATTCAAATAAATAGTCATCTAAATTAAATTATGAAAATTAATAATCTCATACTACATTAACACACACACATTCATTTTTAGTTTAATTAATATAGTGTATTCTGAGTTATGCTACTCTTTATCTCTTGTTCTATTTTCTATTCAAAGGTATCGTAATATTGCATTTTTTCATTTTATTTCCAAACTGCGCACCAAGCCGATAAGAAAAATTTAAACACCCCGACTATACGGCCTGAGTGACAACCGGAATGAGTTCGTGAGTAGGGTTGCTGCGTAGGCGTACCTACCCGTGCTGAATGATAAAACACAATTATTCATTCTACGAATATATAAGCACTGACTCATTGACAACAAACCTACAGCTACATTTTAGATATTAAGGGCAAGTAGCAATAAAATATGCATATATACGTCCCACTGCAGGGCACATGCCTCACCTAGACTATGAGGTGGTTTGGGCCATGCTCTACCACACTTCACAGTACGGATTGGTGGAGGGATGTTGTAAGGCCAGTGACTTAACCTTACTATCCGATGTTATTAGGCCGCCCTAAGCCCACTGACTAGGCTTCACGGCTAGTATCAAGCGATATTAGCCGGGATCAACTTTTAACGTGCCTTCCGTAGCACGGAGATGCTTGTCATCACAATCGCGGCGTAAGTGGCTTAACTTTGGTAATCACTACCAAAACGCTGAGCTACAAGCCGTCTGATGCAAGTAGCAATAACAACACAACATAATTTATTGTAAAAAAAAATATACACGTTATAACTACATTATATTTCGATAATTTGAAGTTTTATTTTTTCGAAGTACAAAAATGTTGTGGAGTACCTTGAATCATTGACCTTGATATCCAAAACAGGAAAATAATTTACGGTCTGTGGTATAGTGTGCCAATATACCCTCCGCGACAATTATACAAAACAGCTACCTATGGCCATTTGTAAGTTTGTCATTTTTACTTTGCTGCAAGTACTATAAATTACCTACATCACTATTGTGTTTAAGTCTATAGGATTAATAAGTGAAGTGAGCCAGAATGATTCCACTTAAAAATATGGGTACCCATTACATTACACTATCCTTCCCGGATCAACTACGCACACTCTTTTTCATCATGAAAACTGATACTATTCATTCATAAGTAGTGTTGCTTTCAAACTCTAAGGTTGAATATACACATTTGTATATGTCAGAAAAAAAGGGAATACTTCTTTATGAGATCTGGTTAAGGCCCCTGTGCGGAACAGTTTGCTTTTATACTCATTATCATAATCAGCATTTCAGTCCACAGCTGGGCAAGGCTTCTCCCAATGCACGCCACTGAACCCGAATATATTCTTAGCTATTCTTTCCAATCCACTGCCAGCAACCTTGCATATATCGTCGCTCCACCTTTTGGAGGAACACAGCGTTTGCCTAGTCGGCTTTTAAACTATGTATTAAAATACGACTCTTCAGTAAATCAAAATATTTTGAACTGTTTTTTTCTTCTTCTATACTTCTACGTTGGTTAAATTTTACTTCGCCATTGCGAAACCAAACCATAAATTGGGAAATATTCGAACTGTGATCTTGCCGAGCAAAAATGGAACTAGTCCAATTTATCTGTTCTAAACCCCCTGTAGACTACACAGTGGTGTCGCAAATTTACGACAGACCAACAAAAAAGGGCTTGGCTGCAGTAAACTATGAACAATATACTGTGTTTTGCTAGTTAACTTGGAAATCTTTGAATCAAAATAAAAACGTTTGTTAAAGTGTCGCAATATGGCGGAAGATTATATATTTCTTTTGAAGCTATATTAAATAAGTACACTAAAGTGTTATTAATGAATGTTAAAAAAGGTAAAATTGTGTCTAGCTTTGTATTCACCCCTTTGCAATGTAACCCTGTTGCTTTTACTTGTAATAAGAATTTAGCGTATGAAACAGATCTACAATGAACGCTACATAGAGTTGTCTTGAGTCAAACTCATTAAAAAAAAACCGGCCAAGTGCGAGTCGGACTCGCGCACCGAGGGTTCCGTACAAATCTGTAGGTAAAACATCACGACAATTGAGTCATAGTTATGGTATTTTTATTGCAAAATGAAATCCATAACATTACGAAAGTTAAATGGCGGTTTACGATTTATGACGTATTAAAAAAAAACTAATTACTTGATCTCGTTCAAACCAATTTTCGCTGGTAGTTTTTATGGTAATGTACATTATATATATTTTTTTTTATTTATCATTCTCTTATTTTAGAAGTTACAGGGGGGGGGGGGACACACATTTTACCACTTTGGAAGCGTCTCACACGCAAACTATTCAGTTTAGAAAAAAATGATATTAGAAACCTCAATATCACTTTTAAAGACCTATCCATTGACACGTATGGGTTTGACGAAAAAAAAAATTTCGAATTTTAGTTCTAAGTATGGGGAGCCCCAAAATTTATTATTATTTTTCTATTTTTTTATGAAAAACTTAATGCGGTTCACAGAATGCATCTACTTACCAAGTTTCAACAGTATAGTTCTTATAGTTTCGGAAAAAAGTGGCTGTGACATACGGACGGACGGACAGACGGACAGACAGACAGACATGACGAATCTATAAGGGTTCCGTTTTTTGCCATTTGGCTACGGAACCCTAAAAACAAGGCTATGGTCGAGCAATGCTATGAGTGACCATGGTAAGCCCCTAGTTCCTGTGTGCTCAAAAGCCGTTTCCATTGAAAATTCATCTGCCGACTGATAGTTTGTGGTCTGGCGCGATACAAATCTGCAAATTCCAATCCAATGAGACATCGAGCGTTTCGTTACTAACCGTGACCCTTAATACAAAGAGTTAGAGTTCAAGATTGCAATAAAGGCTGTATTATGTGAGTATGGTGGTAATGCAAATAAGGTTTTCGTTTCGCTCCTGGTTTCGGGAATCCCGATAATGCCAGTTAATAGCGATGCTAACCTTTTGACGATGAAAATGCGTTTACCATGCATTATTGTAGAATATTCTTACATAATGATATCATTTAACAGACATGATACTTTATCAACTATCATAGTAGCATCAACAAAAACTTGTACTGAATCTCCAAATAACATTGTACTAATGCCTACGTAACGCTCTACGTGTACTAAGAGTGCTCGTTTAAATACTGTATCAATGATCATAGTTTTCACCAATAAAAACTTATATTACCTTATATTATTTTGCTAATACCTAACGCTTAAAAATGCCCCAATGGGCTAGTTTCCTAAAAAAATCTAATTAGTCCGTCAGTTGGATTAACTGAAAATATTGGACACGTATTTCTTCTTTTCTCAATCAAACAGAAAATGATGAAGATATATCCCGTTGAAGTTCCGCTTAACGTCACGCCTTGCGACACTTTTTAGCAAGGCGTAACGTCACGTGCTAACTTTGATGCGCTTTATCTTCGTCATTTTTCATTTAATTGACTATTTGACCCAGGACACTAGCCTATTGCCAATTTGTCTGAATGCCGTCTGAGCCTTAACGTTACCAAGGCAATAATACTAAATGTTTGGTTTTAATTAGCTCTACTTTCATATAAATACGAGTAAACCATTGTAATATAATAGCTAATTTATAAGTGGTTATTGGCAAATGTAGTGTAGGAAGCAGTACAAAGGCAGTGGTTAGATGAAAAACAAATTGTTATAAAAAAAATAACCGACTTCAAAACACTAAAAAGCTAAAAATAACTTTTAAACAATCATACCAAACAGCTATTTTTGGAGTCGGTGCAAACAACCACATTCAAACATTTCACGGCTGGCACCGACTCCAATAATAACAGTTTGGTATGATTGTTTAAAAGTTATTTTTAGCTTTTTAGTGTTTTTGAAGTCGGTTATTATTATTTTTTAAATTGGTTTTATTTGTCTGTTTTTTAGTGTTTTTTTACATTCTAAATGGCGATCTGTGATGTAATTATGGCTAAATTGCTTCTCATGACGATTCAAATAAGTCCAAACACGGCTATGATACATTGTTTTATCACAGAGTTCCGGTGCTTACCTTCCGCCTTCTTCATCATCAGTTTGATGGTATCATTCTTACCAGAATCATTTATTAAAATTTGATTTGTCGACTATGGCAAGGCTTAACTGTCTTAATGAAAATATCTTATCGCGTGGGTGGGGCGTGCGTACCTTACTCGTGGAAGACTATTGTGGCCAACTATGGCCTCCTTCATCAGTTCCACCTCAGCAAATCATACTTTCTGAATGCAAATGCTTGACTTGTTTTTAAATATACTAAAATTGCTATATGTATACCTATAATATTTTAGGAGTTCCCTCAATTCCTCATGGATCCCATCATCAGAACTGAATTTTGAAAAAAATGGAACCAATCTGGAGATTTCAATTGAAAAAATATTTTTTCAAATCGGTTCATAAATGGCGGAGTTCTGAGGTAACAAACATTAATAACGACAACACGTATCTATCCAATCAAATAAATCTTATAGCAGATAATATTCTCTCATTTATAAAATATTTTTTAAAGCGTTCCATAACAGACTGAAAATATACGTAAATATTTATTCAAAGCTGGAACATTGCTAATCCGTTAAGCGAACACCTTTCAGCGAAGCCTACTTCTACGAATTCAATAAAACCCTCTCTCGAATCCAATAAAAGTTGTTATAAACATAAAAAGTTCAACACGAACATGATACGAGAGCTGTTACAGGGTTAGTAAACATAAACAAAATGAGTGTACTTAAGATACGAGATAGCATACAGGTACACTCAAGCAAATATCTTTAGAAGTGTACATATTTACTGTTATGATGGAAACAGAAATATTTTGTGGCACTGCATGTGATGTTTTATTTGAGAATTGCAAATCATAATGTATGTTTGATAAACGCGATGGGAATAGTGGTGCATTAAACGCAAAGTGTTTTGGTTATTTCAGAAAAGCATCTTTTTAGGGTTCCGTAGCCAAATGGCAAAAAACGGAACCCTTATAGATTCGTCATGTCTGTCTGTCTGTCTGTCCGTCTGTCCGTCCGTCCGTATGTCACAGCCACTTTTTTCCGAAACTATAAGAACTATACTGTTGAAACTTGGTAAGTAGATGCATTCTGTGAACCGCATTAAGATTTTCACAAAAAAATAGAAAAATAATAATAAATTTCGGGGGCTCCCAAAATTTAGTATATTAAAAATTTAGTATTGTAAATTTATTAAATACTTAGAACTAAAACTCGAAATTTTTTTTTTCGTCAAACCCATACGTGTGGGGTATCAATGGATAGGTTTTTAAAAATAATATTGAGGTTTCTAATATCATTTTTTTCTAAACTGAATAGTTTGCGTGTGAGACGCTTCCAAAGTGGTAAAATGTGTGTGCCCCCCCCCCCCCCCCGTAACTTCTAAAATAAGAGAATGATAAATCTAAAAAAAAATATATAATGTACATTACCATAAAAACTACCAGCGAAAATTGGTTTGAACGAGATCAAGTAATTATTATTTTTTTAAATACGTCATAAATCGTTAACCGCAATTTAACTTTCGTAATGTTATGGATTTCATTTTGCAATAAAAATACCATAACTATGACTTGATTGTCGTGATGGGTGAACTTTTACTCATAACGGTACCTACAGGTTTGTATGGAACCCTCGGTGCGCGAGTCCGACTCGCACTTGTTTAAGTTGGCTCTAATCTGGGTGTGCTGGGAGTCGCCCCTGTCAAAATACATTATTATTATTGATGACCTCCGTAGCCGAGAGGCGAGCACACCGGACTTGGTGTCGCTGTCTCTGAGGTCCCAGGTTCTATGTTGTCTTGGGTCTGTGTGTTGTGGTACCGTCGTTGTGTCTGATTTTTGTAACACAAGTGCTTAAGCTACTTATCATAGGATCAGAGCAATGTATGTGATGTTGTCCAATATTTTTTTATTTTTTTTATTTTATTATCACATCTCATAACAGTCATAACACAAGGTTGTCAATTCCTTACTTCAAGACCATGACAATAGGTGTGTTGCCTGGCGCAAATTTATTTATACTTCTATAGAAAAATACTTAACCTCCTCAAACCAAACGTCCCCATATGGGTACATACAACGCCATCTAGGAAAACGATGAAATTACCAGACCTAGCCTATTGTTGTTGGTTCTTTGGTGATTTTTGGATACTACGATAGATGGCACTACCACTCGTAAACAAAATAATTCGCTAGGTGTCGCCATTATTATTTTGACTGTGTTAGAAGACGAGCTTACGAAAAAAATTCAATTTCGGCGCACCTGCTGATGGTAAGTACTAAATTTGTATGATATTTGTTTTTTTACATACTAACTGATCATTGTTTCGCGTTTTTCATTAGTTTTAGTGTCTGTCTGGACTAAAATAGTTATCATTCTAGTTATATCGAGTCTTACAAACCTACTCAAACGTGTTTGTCCCCTTTTGGGGACAGTGGGTTTCTGTGTTACTAAAATACTAAAAATCCCATATATTTTCAAAATGGTTTTTGATAGCCTATTTCACAACTTTACTTGTGTTATATGTACTTTTTGGGTAAATTTTGTATGCAGAATAATTGTAATGTGTTTTTTTTTTAGAATAGGCTTTGGTAGATGCTGTAGGCGAGACTATCAACGGCGACTATTCTGACCTGAAAATTTACATTGAAAAGTATGACTTTGTGGAGGGTCCACCGTACATTACTGAAGCTACAGGTGACAGTAATGGCAAAAGTTCAGAAAACACCTCAGAAAAGAAAGATAACGGTGATATTTTGGGATCCATTAGCTAGTCCTCACAGACTCGGCCTATACTGGTTCGTACCTCTTTGCAGCGACGTTTGTTTTGAAAAATACAAATGTTTTCGAGCCATTTCCACCTGTCCCTGCTTCATAGAGCTAGAGAGATTGGTAATATACTTACCACTATATGATTATTTAACACGGTCCATTCCTGATGATATTTACGAGCGAATTGCATTCTATAGCAATCAGAATTACCTAGCTAAAACTGGTTCTGGTTTGAATACTTCCGAAAAGGAAATCAGTAGGTATTTTCTTTGGGAAAACTATAATAGTGTCTTACCTACGATTCCCTAGAATCAGGGTGTACCTCCTGGGAAACTATAGCTATTGCAGATAGGATGGTAGCTATTTCAGATAGGATGGCTAGAGACCGGTATTTCAATCTGAGAGCATCTTTGAAGATGGTAACTGATCCAGATGTTCCAGATTCAGAAAAGAAAAAAACTTAATTCTGAAAGGTCCAACTACTGATATTCGGCAATGGCAGTATGATAATTTCTAAAACACCAAACATCTGTATCGGAAAGCAGACTATGAGTTTGTAGCTGAAAGCAAAGGAGATCCACCTCTTGGTGATTCCATCATGATTGCAAGACAAATCAAGGTGGACAGAACAGAGCAACCAAGTGATTTTATGAGGACTAAAAAGATAGATCACATTCCTCTAATTCTTGAATCCCACAACTGATGCAGATTACCGGGATGCAGGTCTACTAAGGCTAGACATCAATGCCCATTTTGTAAGGTGATTTTATGCATGATCACTGGACGAAATTGTTACAAACAATATTACTAAAATTAAAAGCAATGTTATTTGAGTTATTGATTTAACTTTTAACAAAAAAGTTTCTATTTTTTCGTTAAAATTGAAAATAAAGGCAACTACTAAAATAGGCAATTTCATGTACTTTTTATTTCACCAAGACCCAATGTCCCCTATAAGATACATCGTGGAAAACCATTTTCCAGCAATTTTTCCTATTCTTGTTAGTCTTACCTTTCTAAAAATATATAATATGTCCATATTGACTTAAATTTCCATGAAATATTTTCAAAAAATGGCTTGGGACTGAGGAGGTTAAGGTCCTAATAAAAATATTATGGGTTCCTTACCAAAAGGGTCGTGCAAGTATATAGGTAAATTTGAAATGCCATTTGTTGAAAATAAAAATAAAAACACATCCCAATAGTATTTATATTATGGTCTTATGTTCATAGCTCCTTTGATCCAGCCCTCTTGACGATCACTTTTTAAGGTTCCGTAGCCAAATGACAAAAAACGGAACCCTTATGGATTCGTCATGTCTGTCTGTCTGTCCGTCCGTATGTCACAGCCACTTTTTTCCGAAACTATAAGAACTATACTGTTAAACCGTGGTTGGTAGATGTATTCTGTAAACCGCATTAAGGTTTTCACACAAAAATAGAAAAAAAAAATAAGTTTCAGTTCTAAGTATGGGACTTAGAAGTTATTTATTAACCCATACCTGTGGGGTATCTATGGATAGGTCTTTAAAAATGATATTGAGCTTAATAATATATATTTTTTCTAAACTGAATAGTTTGCGCGAGAGACAGTTCCAAAGTTGTAAAATGTGTGTCCACCCCCTGTAACTTCTAAAATAAGAAAATGATAAAACTAAAAAAAATATATGATGTACATTACCATGAAAACTTCCACCGAAAATTGGTTTGAACGAGATCTAGTAATTAGTTTTTTTTTAATACGTCATAAATCGTAAACCGCAATTTACCTTTCATTCAATCAAACACTATTATTAAAACATCGATCAAAGTTACAACGAACTACATGAACTTTTATATTATGTTACTTGCTGGTACGGAACCCTTCATGGGCGAGTTTGACTCGCACTTGGCCGCTTTTTTAAATAATATGACAATCGCGGTCCGTAAGATTTTGTTATGAAACAGTTTTTTCTTGGATTTTTCATCTGGACTTCTAGACTTCAGTTTGACAAAATTTTTAGGGTGTGTTTTTTATACAGAAAATATGTAATTATATTAGTGTCAATCTATATAAATGAAGACACGATCCACAACCAGCCATTAATCTTTGCCCTACTTCACAAGTGTATTCTCAAATCCGCGTCCATCTACATGACTACAGCTGTAAGATTCCAAATAAGCCGCTTCCCCTCGTTCCACCTAATCAAACCCGCGCAGTTGGCGGCTAATGAAATCGGAAAACCATCAGGATGCGCCTCTGCTTCGGATTAAAGGTTGCCTAACAGCATTACGCACAATTTGCGATGCCCAACAACAACATTAAATTGTTGAAATCCGAGTTATACAAGGTCGCATTTTATAAACGGGTGAAACTTGTAAAAGAATTTTTAATGGGCTAGTTTCCTGGGTCAAAAAAATATTATTCAATTTAGTCCGTCAGTTAGATTATCAAAAAATATTGGACCCATATTTCCATCGTCTTTTGTTAATCAAACAAAAAATGACAAAGATAAAGCGCATCAAAGTTTGGACGTGACGTCACACCTTGCTAAAAAGTGTCTCAACACGTTACACGGAACTTTAACGGGCTATATCTTCATAATTTTTTGTTTGATTGAGAAAAGAAAATATACGTGTCGAATATTTTCCGTTATTCCAACTGACGGACTAATTAGATTTTTTTAGGAAACTAGCCCATTATAGGTAAAGAAACCGGGCTCTATTATTTTCGTTCTTAAGAACGGGCTAGCTTTCATTTTTATTATTCCTAACAAAAACAAAAAAAAAAATTAAGAGCATCCTGTCTAGTCTGAAACGTCCCTACATCATCGCCTCTGTCTGTCTCATTTCAATCGTGCCCCACTCTTCCCGCGGGGTGCACGCACGGGGCACGAGGTGTTTTATTTTACGTCGAAATCAAAATAGTTTTTGGCCTTTTTCTCAAAAACTAGCGTATAAAAATTTACCTTTTTTTAACAAAAATGATTCATTTATGTTTTTGTAATTGCTCTTAAAATTTAACCTGTTTATAAAAGGCGACCTTATCTAATAGAAATGTTTAATTCACCTTATTCTAGAAATAGCCGGACACTTTTCGGACTTTATAAAGGACTAAGCTACAAATAGTACTTATGTTCTTGTTGTTAATTAACCCGTTGATCGCAAACCGTAACCGACAACAACAGTAATGTTGCCATTGTGCTAACTCATCAACACGTCACACACGACAAGGCTGCATTTTTAACCGACTTTAAAAAGGAGGAGGTTCTCAATTTGTCGGAATCTTTTTTATATGTTCAGCGAACACAGTTAACAGATTTCATTTAAATAGTTTTCCAGGAATTGCTGTAGGTTTAAGGGATTCAAAAAATGATTGATTTTTAGTGTTTCGTTGCTCTAACTAAATATGTACAAAAAACCGCTATTAAAAATGTTGACGAATAAAAAACCTATTTTTGTACAACTTCTTTATATTAATGTATGCCTACATTGGCCGCCGTGTGGGGACGGCCGTAAAGAATACACTTCCCCACCGCCAACGGGAGACGTGTCGTGAGAAGCGACTTATTCCTGTAGCACGAGACGGGCAGCAGCGTCTTCGTGCGAAATCTTACAAAAAACTGCGCTCGCCAACCCACCTGCCAAGCGTGGCGAGTATTGTCAATCCCGTCTTATGATAGGTCATTGGGGGAGGCCTTTGTTCAGTGGACGTCCTATGGCTAAAATGATGATGATGATGATGCCTACAAATACTTAGTTTGCAGCTAATAGACTGAAACCCATGGGACCTCTGACCTCTGTTTCAGATTAGAGGCCGCCTAACATCGTTATCGAAGATTCGCGTGGAAGCGGCACTGATAATATAATTGATTCGCACGACAATTTAATAATATAAGGTCAAAGGATGGTATGGAAAACGTACGATGAAAATTATATTAGGTATGTAACAAAATAACTTCAGTCCCAATTTTTCCTGAAAGCTCTGATTAGTTTGAAGCTCGTGTGAAGGATTTGCAATTGAAAATGTAACAGGCGTTGCTTTTCACAAGAAATTTAATCAATCTGCCATTCAAATAATTAAATTAATTAACACATGACTTTATGTACAATAGGTAGTTAGGTCGTCTCCTCTTAACAATAGTGTCATTCATCATTTTAGCCATAAGACATCTATTGCTGAACAAAGGCCTCCCCCAATGACATATCATCGGGGGGGGATTGCCAATACTCGCCAAGCTTAGCAGGCGGGTTGGCGAGCGCAGTTTATAAGATTTCGCACGAAGACGCTGCTGCCCGTCTCGTGCTACAGGAATTAGTCGCCTCTTACGACACGCCTCCAGTTGTCGGTGGGAAAGTGTATTACAATAATAAGTATCATAATAATAGTGTAAAGTAAGAATATATCGAAAAAAATCCAGAAGGAGTCGAAACGGATCCCCCGTTTGTATGGGGAATTCGATACTTAGTAAGTAAGTGTGAAGATACACACGTTAATTATTTGTTTTAGATTTTTATTGATATATTAAAAACTATGGACTTTTGTTACGACTGACGCATTATAACATTTATGATTTTCTTTTTTTTAGTGTGCTAATTGTAAAAAAAAATACAATTGGCTTCAAAACTAAAGACAAAGTTATTGTGGGGACAGTAAATATTTGTATGGGGGTCTGAAATTGTCTGCTGGTTGACCAACTTAAAAAATAAAGAATTTGTAAATATTTAAGGATATTATTATTTTCGTAATTTAATTGTGAATGATCTTAATTGCTTTCAACAAATTTATATTTACAGAATATGTTTTCATTTTTATTTTTTTTAATTAAAAAATTTTAACTTCAGGGATAAGTAGTAAAAAACAAAAAAAAGTTGATTCACCCAAACAACTAACACAAACTTCGAAATCGCTCTAGGTTGAATCGTAGTCTGCTGAATTAAAAATCAAATATTCGATAACAATATCCATTTAAACCAATTCGTTTGATAACCTTTTTTTTAACAAAATAGTTTTATTGCGTAGGTACAACATTTTCACACGGCTCCGCTCGCGTTATATTTAATTTAGCACAGAACTTAGACCCAAGCGACGTAACAAGATAAAATCAGAAGCTTTTGAACACAAATGTTTTATCAAAATCGATCAGTAGTTTGCATGATCTCCGAATAAACAGAGACGAAAATTACAAAAATCCTTCATTTGAAATTAAAAAACCTAAACACAGCATACACAACACAAATAACGTATCTATTTGTGTAAACATCTTCAATATAGATATATAGATAGATAGATAGATACTCTTTATTGCACACAATACAAGTAAAATACACATGATTTTTACAGAAAGATGTACAATTTAGGCGGTCTTATCGCTAATAGCGATCTCTTCCAGACAACCTATAGGTAGAGGATAACCATTAGAGAAAGGAGAAGGTGTTGCAGAATTCTTAAAATTCTTACCTGATACATATAGGATTGATTGACACACATAAGTTTAAGTGTTTTATATAACCAAATTTCGCTTTCAGAATCCTATTCGATTACCCATTGGAAGTATTAGATCCAACAACTTCTATTGATATTCATTTTGAGCGTTATGACAATATGGCCGCTATATGAAATTGTTTCTAAACATTTTTGCAATATTCATAATGGATCGAATATTTACAAATCGTTCGTACCTAAAACCAATTTATGACATTTACCAAATATACTTAATGCCTAATGATTCATACAATGAGACAAAAGCCTCATGGACAGAAAAAAAACACCACAGTTGACAAATCTATCAGGCATACCTAAACACTATAATTTTTGCTTCTCTACTTTCAAACTCCAACCGTCTTGAATGATTATTGCGGCAGCATTGTATTTATATAGAAGAGATATTTCCGAATATCGGAAGCTCTTAACTCGATCGGATTTGTAAATAAACGCGTCGTCGCACAATAGGGCTATACAAATCCGAGCACCGCCGGCTGTCAGCGCCATCATGCCATAACTCAACCGCGCGCTTACAAATAACTACCCTAGATTTTCGCTCTAAGCTGTGGAAGTGCTCGTGGCTGAATGGTTTACGCGAGTTGAAACCGATTTAAGAAGTAAAGCAACTTGACGCGCGGGCTGACTATAGATGGGTGACCAATTATTGAATATTTACCATTAGTACTTTATGAATACACACGTTAACGATAAATTGGTAGACGTTTGAATACTTGAATACCATAATATCAAATTATGATTGGTAGCAACTAGAAATGAGTCTTTCAAAAATAAATCCTCTAACCATAACTGTGAACAAATGCCTAGGGCTTGCCTGGGGCGATAACCCGCTGTTCCTACTCACTTCACTTAATGGCCCCGGAAGACACCGTCTGGTTTTAGTGGGTGGGTATTTTAGTGACTCCGGCTCTCAGGGTGAGAGCAACCTGCATAAACAACACTGCATAGGTACTGTTATGGTTAGGACCCAAAATTTATCAGAAATCAAGCATTTAAAAAAACCTTTATGAATCTACCCTTGAAATCAACGTAGCGAAGTAGACAACAACTTTAGAAAAGCCAAGTCGTGTAATGATTACATTTATGCAACGTATTTTACATTATGTAAACTTAAAGTTGCATGGCAGTAAACGATTTAGACTACAATAAAAAAATATCAAATGACTATCACACCAAGAATAAGTTAGGAGCATTGGAATCATCATAATTTAACCGCAACAGTAAGCAAACCGTCCGGTAAAGAGACATGTTAGATTCATTTTCTCGTTTTAAATGTCATCATTAATGACATTCGTATAGCCGAGAGGCGAGCATACCGGACTTGGTGTCGCTATCCTGGGGTCTCGGCTCGATTCCCGGTCGGTCAATGTAGAAAAATAAACTTTTCTATGTTGTCTCGGTTCTGGGTGTCGTGGTACCGTCGTTGTTTTACTATAGGATCAGAACGATATATGTAATATTTTTCAATATTTATTTATTACTAGCTGTTGCCCGCGACTTCGGTCACGTGTTCTTTAGTTTTTTCATAACTTTCTTAACCTTCCCTTCTCCTGACAATAAATAACACAACAAAAAAAGAATTAGCGAAATTGCTCCATCCGTTCACGCGTGATGCGATGACCAAGGGAAATGGAGATTCATTTTTATATATACACAAATAACTAAGAGACATTTCAACCATCAGTAAGATTTCTCTCAAGAACTATAAAAGATATGAACGAAAACGAGCTTAAATATAAATACTGTACATTTTAGGGTGGACACAATATATCTCTGCCATGCAATATCTCTGACCTATTTTTCTAAACTAAAATATTATGGTCCTAGATAACCACGAAAATTTCCTCAACTCATAATTTATTTGGATTCTGCGCTTACATCAACGTTCTACATTGCTTAATCACAGTTGCTTTTACAGGATCTTGTAAAACTTTTGAAAAGCTTATGAAAAATATATCAATAAATTGCCAATTTAGCTGTAGTGACAAAAATATTTATAGTCCAAAATAAATATCTCGTTTTAATCAATCAGTCATATTTATGACCAAATCTAAGTCAGTGAGCTAAATTGATTATTAAAGTGTTTTTTTTTTCGGAAACTATTATTATTGCAGCCTGGATCTCATTTTAAAAAGTATATACAATAGTCCAGTCGCTATTTTAAAAAAAACAGAAGTTTTGAATTTCGTGAGCTGCCTTGAACGGTCCTCCTTACCTAATGTTGTGGGTCATTGTTGTCCATTTTTAAATAGTTTTTTTAAAACTTCCTCTTATATTTTGCCTGTTCCTAGTCGGGAACTCGGAATAAGTTTAACCATGATTCTAGATGCGGCAAGTCTAGAAATAACATTAAAATCTTATGCCTTCAGACCTTCACAACCCTTAAGGCAACCATTTGTAGTTTGGACCTGATATTGCTTTCTAAGAATTGTTATACTAATGTTAAGCTGTACACGAACATACTATTATGTTTTTTTAACTCATGATATTTTTTTATATATTTGGAAATAAAATAATTTAATAATCATCATTTATCATCCAACCGGCCAATCTAGAAGTTATATCCTATGGCTGAAATGATGATAATGATTCAGCATCTAAACAAAAAGTAACAAAATTACTTTTTTAAAAATTAAAACAAAAGAAAACACTTATTTTAAATTTGTAGTTGCCAAGACACTTCGTTTCTTTCAAAGGTGAAACAACCAAGAGTAAAGTTAGTTCTCGTACAACGTTGTATTATATTACTTTATACCTAATTTAGCTCTACCCGAGATAAAATATAAGCACAGTAAAGTTTAATATTTGACTTCTCAACAACAAGACAAGTTTTGTCACACTGCTTAAAAATAAATTATCTGAGATACTAAACGAAGATTAATGTCAAAGTTTATTTCGTTTCATATTAATTCATAAATTGAGATAAATTTCCATCATCACCTTGTGCTGTAAAACGTAGTAATAACAATATTTTTATTTGATTACTGGTCATTAAGTTAAGCAACACACGCCACGGTTGTGACAGGATTGATGATTATATTAAGTTACATAAAATATATCACAAACATCTCAGCTTCTAAAGGCACGTCAAAAGTTGGTCCTTGCTATAATATCGCTTGATACGACCCATGAAGCCTGAAGTTAGAGGATTTAGGGAGGCTTAATAACTTCTAACAGTAAGGTGTAGTTACTCGTCTTACAATATCCTGCCATCAACCGGCACTGGCCTGCGCTGCGCTTCGCTTTGATTGAGTATGGCTCAAAAGACTTCGAACATTTTTGTATGGAAGCTGGCATACTTCAAGTTGCAAGTAACCAAATAACGTTATTTTGATGTAAACCTAGGAAACATTTCGTCAAAGAGTATTTGTTGTTTGTAATTATTTTCTCTATCGATTAACGTATGTTTCATGTGTACACAAAAATAAAATAAGGTATACCAATAAGGTTAGATGCCTTTTTGTTTTGTTTTTTGGTTGTGGTGAGGCCTGTGCCATGGTTTACTTCAAGTACTTTACTTTACTATAGTAGCTTAAATTAAACAGAAAATCAGCATAATATGTTAATTATTAAAATAATGGTAAGATGCACTTTGGAACTTTAGCAAAATCTTTTAAAGAACAGTATCAATGACCAACCTATTACAGTTCCTCGTGTTTCTAGGGAATGTCTTTGGCACTTTTGAAGTAATGTTGATTAAATTTTATCATCTTTGCGGTTTTCTGGTATATTCTTACTTGACATTATTGGTTGCAAAGGCATGAATTATTAAGAAAAATGTTTCTTTTAATTAGGTGAATAGTATGCAGTCATAAAAACAATTGTAGGTCAATCTGATACTATATACTACTATCAAAAAGATACACAAAAAGTTATTAAAATTATAAATAAACAAAAAAAAATCGCATCGCACATACGAGTACATGGGAGTAATACAGGTTCCCCTAAAAGTTCTTTATCTCTAGAATTTCACTAGCTGGAGACAATTGTTGGGACGCCCTTTATGGGCAAGGTAGTGGGAAAAAATATAAAAGTGATACCACGCAAATTTAAAGGTTCCTGAAAAATGAGTGGCAGAAGCAGGACGACTAACGATATAGTTAAATTTCGGGAACTCGCTGAATGCAAACGGCCCGGAGCAGTTCGCTGTAGCGTTAGGGAAAACCTAGGTATGTTCAGCATCGACCCTCCAAACGCTGATGATGATGATGATGGTGATGGTGATGTTGCTGGTAGTGGTGATTTATCATTTCAGCCATAGGACGTCCACTGCTGAACATAGGCCTCCAGATTGGCTTGACTTCCAGATTGGCCGGTTGAAAGCGGCCCGCATCCAGCGGCTTCCTGCAACCTTTACCAGGTCGTCTATCCACCTTGTAGGTGGACGTCCTACGCTGCGCTTGCCGGTACCTGGCCTTCATTCCAGAACCTTTCTGCCCCATCGGCCGTCAGTTCTACGTGCTATGTGCCCCGCCCACTGCCACTTCAGCTTGCTTATCCGTTGGGCTATGTCAGCAACTTTTGTTCGTTTACGAATCTCCTCATTCCTGATTCGATCTCGCAAAGAAACGCCGAGCATAGCACGCTGTGCAACCTTGAGCTTTCTTATGAGGCCTATAGTGAGAGGCCACGTTTCAGTTCCATATGTCATCACTGGTAACACACACTGGTTGTAGACTTTCGTCTTTAGGCACTGAGGTATTTTTGGCGAGAAGACGTTACGTAGTGGTGATTATGGTAGCGAATAACAATGTATTTCAGCAACCAACCGGAACCCGGTAACAATCGCTAAATTGGAATATTTTTGTCATCTAATAATGTCCACGTGTTTATTTTCCTTTATTTACATTCCAGTCGTGATGTGATACATTTCGTACGTAGCGTGTGCAAGACCAACAAAACTGGAACGGATGGACCGAATCGTTTGTTTACTGGCTATGTATTGGTTTTACAACACCAGACTACCAGTGTAGAAACCACTACTTATTATAAACTGGAATCCTCGCTTTACATTATCTGTCGTCCGTTTTATCTGCCTGTACAAGCTAATTTCCAAAACTACTGGGGCCTAACTATTAGCTCTTAAAACAATATAAGTATTACTAAAACTTTTATACTGTTTTATTTATGTATGTAAACAGTTTGACGTAAAAATAAAACGCAGTTGCAACCCTGGCTTCATCATCAGATCAGCAACTATTTTATTTTCTTTCGATTGTCATAAACTTACATTGATTCAAATCGATATAACACCAGTAGGTCAAAACGACTTGATTTGATTACTGATTATGTTTTAATTCATGGCATTACATAGTGTCGGTAGCAAGGCTGATTGGTGGATAAAATAATATATAATTAGCATTAAAGTATAATTATGCAGTCATTACGTTGTCCTATACCGGTGATCAATCTTGCGTCGTTTGTTCCTGACGGCAGTACCGCATCGTTTAATTACTCATTCAATTAACTGCTCACATGAATATCACTACATAATCATTCAATAAAATTGGTAAAACCTTACTTAAAATCTTTACTTACTTGTTTTAAAATTACATTGTCAAGTAGGTAGTGGATATTTTAGAATATTTATTCGTTATCTAGTCGTGCTTAGTTTGGGGCGAGATAATCGGTGTGATTGTTATAAAAGTTCTTCCTTCATAGATATAGCAACAAGATTGTTTAGAAAAGGTTGTAATCATATTATAATTTAAGTCAAATAGAAATTTATGGTAACCAAATTAAAGATTTGAAAACGAAATTTTTATTGTCGTAGCGATTATGTTACTCTCCGGTAAATATTTATCTGCTGAATAATATAAAAGTCCCCATCAATTGAGTAGAATAACATCGTGTAGTTTCCGTATAGTCACAGTGTGTCCTTCTAAGACATCTTAGCAAATTGATTCCAATTGACACTTGCGTAGAAACTTCAGAGATAACGTTTGCAAGTCCCACTCAAACAGATTAATTATTATGATGTAATATAAATAAATAATTAATAATAATAATAATTTACGGGCCGCTTCCAACCGGCCTATCTGGAAGTCACTGGGGGAGGCCTATGTTCAGCAGTAGACATCCTATGGCTGAAATGATGATGATGATGATGATGAATATAAATAAAAGTTAATGAAATTTCACAGGATAATTGGCAACATGAACGTAGATTAGTTGTACCTCCCTGCAAGGCGTCCAAAGTTCCAGATTCCATTTTATCTGTTGCGCAAAAAATTGGGCGAGGGAGGAGAATTCTTTCACATGTCCGTGTCGCCGGTGATAACCAAAGGAAAGACGATTTTTGTATGTAGTTTTTTCGCCCATTTCACACAGCCAGCGTCCCAGCGCAAGTGAGAGAGATGGATAGATCTACAAGCCAAAGCTACACTGTCGTGCACACTTCTTGTGTTTAGTTATAATCGTCATTTCGTGTAATAATTGATATAATAGTTTTAAAACTAAAAATAAATTTATATTTAAAGAACTCGCCAAATCAAATAAGCTCAAACACAATGTTTTACTAGTAGTAATTGAAGGATTCTACTAGGCACTATCCACCTAACTGTACCGATAATATAATTTAAGATCTAAGACCTAACGCATTTTTAAGCCAGTGTATCTTTCAGCATGGAAATGGTGCCTTCTGTGCACTGTCGCGGTCTTTGATTGGCGATTGTATTAATTTTCTATTGTTTTTAGTGTTAGATGTAAGTTTAGTTCTAGTTTTAATGTTTTATGACTCAGATTTTTCTATTATTTAAAAGAAACAAGAGTCTAAATATAGGGTCTTACGACAGCGCAGTTTTCTCAAACAAACTTCTTATAAATTCCAAGAATGACAAGCAAAAGCGCTATGAATTTTCTCTGATATAAAACAGCGTCAATGTAAAAAAATTATAAATTTCTACAAATCAGAAGCTCCAAGCTTCGACATGAACATTTATAATTAATTGAACATTATAGAACATTACAACGAGCGTAACGCTAGCATCCGATGACTTTCTGCAACCTTGACTAAGTCATCGGTCCACCGCAGAGAATAGATTTAACTTTCTCTCATAAAGTTATTCGTTGAAAGAAATGAATATTGAAAGAAAGAAAAGTACAATAAAGTGGCTTAAAGAAGTAGAAATGTTTATTTGACACACACGAAAAAAAAGACACAACAACAAAACAATCAAGGGCATCTGGTGTGTCAAAAAGGTTCCCGCTCAGCATTTGTCGTGACAGTCACGGACTTATCACGACGCTGAATTTCGGCAGGAACCTCCGACGCTAGGACGTGCAGAAAGGGCCGCAGCGGCAAATTGGACCACCAGAGTCACAAACCCCTTCAACCGACCCCGAACCTTGAACTCCGTTTTAAGTGAAGCCAACGATGACGTCATCGGCGAGGTGACTTACTTTAAACGCAAAGGGTTTGATTCCTGGTTCTGTTTAATATCAGTTCAAATCCAGAATACCATTTTTACTAGATTGGCTTTGGTCTGGGTATGTTGAGAGACGCCTCTTAAAAAGTCATAAGGTATGTGTAACTTTTTAGAAAAGTATGGTAACTCCTTACTTCAAGATATTGGCAATTGGTATAAAGTCTGTTTAAAAAAACATATACTATTTTGGTTTACAAAAGCTAGTTAAATATTCCATTTATAAAAACGCGCTGTTTTTGCAATTTAAAAGTGTAATGAACACTGTAGATGCAATAGAACACTGCATTTACAATATTACCCCTTCCTATCTACTTATATAAGTTGGAAAAGGAAAGAGGTAGGAGATAGGGCGAAATTGGTGTATTTTGAATAGCATAGTGCCCTACATCGCGTTATATTGACAGGGTACGTCACGGCCGACGGCAGTTCCCATGAAGTACGAAATTGATGACAGTACAATAACAGGGCAGCATTGCAAGGCAATATGAAATCGTGTTCTTCTTTGAAACTCAGTACACCTATCAGGCTTATTATTATGCGGCCACATGCGGTTATTTAAACTTTACAGATTAATCTGCTGCTAGAAAACAAATTTTTCTTGAGGGCAAACAGAAAACTTCAAAATACATGTTCTGAGTATCCTAAAATATAAGAATATTTTGCAATTTTTTAAATACATTTGATAACTATATACTGATTATTCTATTTAGTCCGTCAGTTACATTATCAAAAAATATTGGACCCATATTTTGTCTTTTGTCAATCAAACAAAAAATTACGAAGATAAAGCGCATCAAAGTGAGCATGTGACGTCACGCCTTGCTAAAAGGTTTCGCAAGGTGTGACGTTACGCGGAACTTTAACGGGCTATATCTTGATAATTTTTTGTTTGATTGAGAAAAGAAAAAATACGTGTCCAACATTTTCTGTTAATCCGACTGACGGACTAATTCGATTTTTTTAGGAAACTAGCCCGTTGTTCATAGGTAGTGGTAAACAAACTGGACGAGTGTCCATTATTTTCTACATTCACGGAGTCAGTCCCTCGACCGCCGGGAATTCGATTAAAACACAACCAGTATAACTTTTAAAACCTTTCCGACATTTTGCACCCACTCACGGCACATGGTACGCAGTAAATGTAATGGAAAAACAATCCAGGCCCTTTACGAGCCTCGATGATATTGTTCTTAACGACCTTTTGGGAAATAAATGGTTTTGTTTACATTAGAGGCGGGAGGTCATCGTCACTGTTACTGTGATAGTCTAGTGATACGAAATAGGTGATGTTTTGCTTTTAGCTATTGAGTTATATAAAAACGTGTTCGTACTTGTGTTTTTTATCAAGTATCTTTTGTGACGGATAAGGCATTAATCAACTTACAATGAACTAGCTTACCAGGTCGTCTGACCACCTTGTGAGTGGACGTCCTACGCTGCGCTTGCCGGTACGCGGCCTCCATTCTAGAACCTTTCTGCCCCATCGGCCGTCAGTTCTACGTGCTATGTGCCCCGCCCACTGCCACTTCAGCTTGCTAATCCGTTGGGCTATGTCAGCGACGGTCGCAGGAAGACGCTGGATGCAGGCCGCTTCCAACCAGCCAATCTGGAAGTCAATAGGGGAGGCCTATGTTCAGCAGTGGATGCACTATGGCTGAAATGATGATGATGATGATGATGAACTAGCTTACTTACTACGCATAGTCCGATTAACGGAGCTGTAACCCGAAAAATTTGGTAAAATATTTCAGAAGTCTCCGTACAAGAATTTCCTTGTTGATTGGCCTAGCAGTATTGTTATTACGTAAAACGTTATACAGGAAAACAAAACAAGGTTGTCGTGAACCTGTTTTATGAGCTCATGATTACGCCACAGAATATTGAAGCTTAAGACAAACAATCGGGATAAATCTGATTCTGTGTTCGGGATCCACTAGTGGGAAGAAGCTGTACACAAGGCACCAAAAACTACGCGATATTAAATAAGTTACTTTTTTTGCATACCACAATCGTTTTAATGCCTTACATCATAGATATCCACAAAGACTTTGAGTAGATAATTATTTGCGTGCAGCATTTAAAATAACGTCTAGATTAAAATAGCAAATAATCGCGCGGACTCATTACATTGATTTGGTATGAGTACAAATTGATGGTAAGCTTATCGTGACCGTAACCGCCTACTGATTGATCGTATTTGTTTGTCCAAAGCTATAAAGTGTTGCGCGATCCGGATTACGAAAGCTGCGGTCGCAGGTTTAAATCTCGCAAGGGATAAAATGTTTTCAAGAGATTATAACTACTTAGCATTGGAACCTCAGTCACACAGCCATGAACGTATTATGATTATTCGTTATCGTTATTTAGTCGTCCTAGTTCAAACTGCTTAATTTGGGCCAGATAAATTGGTGTGTTTGTTACTGAAATTTATTACTCCAGCCAGAAATTGAAACGTCATTTTTCAATACTTGTGTAAATTTTGGGTTTAACTAAGTGTTGTCTGATTAAGCGTTATGATTTGAAAGCGTTTGATATCTGTGATTCAAAACCGTTACGTTTTGCCTCTATAAAATACATAACTACACTAGTATAATAAAAAGTAAAAACAAATATGTACTCCGCTCTCACTGTTATTGCTTGAGATCGATTTGTCCCAATTCACAAAGAACTTCAAGTTCGTGTGTGCTATCCCTTTTCCCTGTTTGTTGCAAATCGTTTGTGGAAATCCCATACCCGGAATGTGGTCATTACCATACAGTTATACAATCCTATAAGGTATTTCGACGCGACAAAGCCAAAAAAAGAATCCTAATATACTTAAACTTTATGGTACCTACTTACAATTCTGAAGATATACAGGTCATTATTGAAATTACAAGAGTAATCTTTAAAGAGTAGTAAAGTTCAAGATGTTTATGAAAACAGAACAAAACACAAGTTCGAGATTATTAATTTGAGGCTATCAACCAATATGTTTAAAACAAATATCGACTCGTTTTTTAAGAGGTAACTACGTAATACTCACAACAATCCTGATTTAATTAATTCTACAATGGTTTAATATTCAATCGTTTTGTCAGAAAAACCTACAAAAGCTTTTCATGCGGTTCAATTGCCTACAAAAGGATACCTACTTTCATATTCGGAGGAAAAACAATAGTCTATTCTCTGCAATATGGCACAATAGTTGACTTTAGCATCTTTTTATTCTGTTTCAAAGAATCTGCGAAGTTACCCAACTAGAGCAAAAGTTTGACTATGTTTGCAAAAGTTTATTGATTCAATCCAAGGCACAATGTTCGCAGTGTACACATATAACTATCCTGTTTCTCATTAGTGTAGGTTGTATTTTCATTTTAATCTGCTCAAACTACACTACAAAGATTAACTGACACATTTTTAAATTATGGTGACTTATTATCCTAACCAGACATAAGACATGTTTATGAGCCTAATAATTCTGTGAAAAAAGTGTTAATTATTTCGTGTGTTTAGTTGAATTTAGTACTAAATTAATGATTATGTAAGTAAAATTGTTAAATCTGATTCTAACTCAGGTTATGTCTACCGTTGTTTGTATAAAATATACTGTAACTTAGCTGCGATATTCACAGAAGAACACAGTTAAGCATCAGACAATGAAACGCCACAGCAAAATTGAGTCGTCCAATTAATAGGCTTTCGTTGGGACATCTGTCCCGATCGGCCCACTGTCCACTGCCCGTGGCATAATTCGCCATTAATCTATGCAACTGATCCGAAGACGTGTCCAGAATTTTGCGAGCATTCACTGTGACCCAGATTCTGGAATGTTTGGCGCCGGTTGCCATGGCTCTGCTAATTCCTTTGCCTTCCTTGTAAATGGAGTAAGTGGATGCACTAGTTTGATTTCGTGCCAGCCGTTTCTTGACCGTTGATTTTGCCGGTTTGTACTAGTTAAAATTATAAAAAAGTTTGAAACATTATCACGGTATTTCGCATATGAATAACTTTCACCATGGGGCGAAACCTGAAAACGTATTTTTTTCTATATATTCTGAAATCATTACACATATTGCTAAATCCGAACTAAATCTTAAAATGAATGTCCCAAAATAATCCTTAACTACTTAAGTGGGTGACAGGTATTTTATAATATAATACTTACATCTGTGGGGTGCGAAGTCACTTTAAGTTGAGAAAGATCGAAAACACGCTGCAGAAGTTCTCTACCTCCAGGCCTGATATTGGAAAACTTACTTAGAATGATGTTCGTAAAATTGTTTTTACAAATAGCTCGCGATATTTCACTTGCAAACTGGTCGAGTGAATGCTTAACTTTTTATGGGCATACTACGGCTTCGATAAAAGTTTGATTAAAATTAATATTTACTTTCTTCTGAAATATTTTACTTTAGCAGGTTTTTGTTTACGTGTTTATAATTTGAAGGAATCTAAAAATAAATACAAACCATTGTTAAAACGATACTCGGCAGATTGTTGGCAAACAAATGGAGATAAATACCTATATAAAATTAGTTGTGTAAGTAATGAATTACTTTTAGAAGTGCCTAAAATGGTTTAGCGCGGAATTTAAAAATTACGAATTTCAAAACAGAGGGTACATAGTAAAAAAAATTAACGCATGGAATCCCGCTGCATGCTGGTATTTGTAAAAAAGTAGCACCTACTTCAACCTTGTTTGGTTTTTTCTGTATAGAGTTTGACGTAAAAGTAACACTGCTTACATATTGTTTAGGATTTATGTTGGCTAGGCAGGCCCTAGGAGCAGCATACAAAACAATAACATTAATGTTACATTGTTTTCCCTTTCCGTACCGGAAAAAACAATCGAAAACAGTAAGAAAAAAATTCGAGGCAAGGCAAGGGGTTAATAAATTATTATGGTTAGGTTATATTAGATTTACCCAAATGGAATGCTAATCTTAGACCTGACCTGACTGCTCTGTGCGCTATCTCAGATTAGTAATTCAATGTTTGCTAGGAATAACAAACATATAGGTTTCTAACCATGTGATTAACTGTATTATTATGACAACAATTGTATTCAGAAATATAGAAGGACAGTCAGTTTACTCTCATAAGATATGGACTAGTCTTGAGAGACAAAACGTCAAATAGATGTAATCGTTGTACTCAAATAGTAACAATAACACATTTAATTTATTATTACAAACACATTTTAGATTGTCATAAACATATACACATCATACACATACAGATCCATAATACACATTCACAATCATCCTTACACCTTATATGCCTAAAGGGTGACTCCATTGTCAAAGGTTATTTTAAAATGTTTATATTGAAATAAATTATAATTATCATTAAAAAAACGTCTAGCTTTGAGGATTCCAAAAGGTACCAAAATACCAAGAATACCACTGTTTCTAACGCTGTGTGTATGTGCGTCGCTTTTGAACCGTAATAAAGGTAAATAATTGAATTGTCACATATTCTCTGCTACGAGTACTTAATAAGGCGGAAAATATAACAAAAACAACAAACATTGTATTTTTATGACTTGTATTTACTCTATCGTAAAAATGGTAAAATAAATAATATTAACTTCTTGTTTTGAAATTAACTCATAAGATTTAACAGAATGCGACCAAATCTTCTCATATGAGGACGTAAGTAGTTAAGCTAGTTCGTATCGATTCTTTTGCCGAAGATTTATTTAAGTTGTTAATTCTCGTAGAACGCAACATATTTATGTAAAAAGGATATTATTTTATCCTTTTCTTATTAGTATATGGAATATATTGTTGGAAACTGGCTCGTCTTTCTTGTTCTCAGTCAGTAACAAGGCTGATTATATTACTGTTATTTAGTATTACATTTTTATAACGACCTACGCAAGTTGGAATCGAAGCCGTCATCCTGGATGTGTACAGAAAATAATATTTTAGAAGATAGTTTATTTTTAGAGTTATTTATGGTTCTATTTGATTAACCCCGCAGAAAATCAGCGTCGTTTTAAGTCTGTGGCTGTCACGACAAATGCTGAGCGGGAACCTTTTTGACACATAAATACCCATGAAAGTTTTGTTGCTATGTATTTTTATTTCATGTATGTCAATTATACGTATTCGTATTCAATTAGTTACTACCATTCTGAGGGTAAATACAATCGAAGTCGCGAAAAAAGGATCCCTTTCCCTTTACATAATATCTGATTCAATTAGCTGTTATGGTTGTATGAGGTAGATAGATACTCGTAGATAGATAAACCATTTATGTATTTGTTAAGCATTTTGGCACATTACATGATGAAATACAAAAGAGTGATTAAAATAATTTGTTTGTGTGCCGAAACGAAGCAAAAAGGCAGGGTAAAATGAGATGATTTACCTTTTTTGTTTTCTATATTGGTTCTACAGAAAATATTATATTTGAACAGTATATTTTTAAGGAAGGAATAGACTTATAAGAAAGTTAACTAAAAAAATGATAGGTTTTACAATAGAGAATAAGAGAATCTCTATAAAATCTAGATACACGTAAGGACATAGGTACATTTGAACTAAGGTATTTCTTTATGTTATATTTATGTATTTACTAAAACCGACAATAAATACCTATCAGATGCAAATATTGATAAACATACATTAAACACAATAAAAATCTACAATGACTCGTTTAATTACGGTAAAAATAAATAAACTATTGTTAAATTCTTCTGCTGTTACCAAAGAAAATACTAAAGTGGAAGCTAAAACCCAGATAACGACTAACAATGGTCCGGCCCAGGGGTACAAAGGGTATAAATATTTTACTGACGGATCTAACTTACTATTTTGAATGCTATAAATTTATTAAAGGGCCTGCTGAAAACGAAGATTTGTTCACGAGTAAGCCTTAATGGGTTTGGTTTGGGTCAGTAGGTATTTGAACGTTGACCGAGCTTTTGTATTCCTTACCAACTGCAAAACTAATACATTATATTTTAGTGGTCCACATTTAATGTAATATTAGATTTAAAAGTTTTAATTCTCATTTGTAAGAACAAGGTCCGGACAGCACAAAGAAGACTACGTTTTCCTAAAGTAAATGTGTTTATTTACCGATAACGATACAAGAATACACACAAATAGGCAACGCGCGTATGAGCCGAGAGTTTCAATAAAAATACAATCGTCCACTTAAAAACCTACGAGTTGGTTCTCTGAGATGATCTAAATCCTAACTATTAATAATGTGCCCTTAATTAACTACGGCATTTTTTTCGGTCGGACCTATCCCAGCCGGGAGGCTAGGGATAGCATGAGCACTAAAACACGATATGATATGATATGATATGATATAGCGATATATCGACACCAACTGTAAAAATATAATAGATACAGCCACCATGTTGAATCGCTGTGCCGGTAACGTCACATATTATGATCACTGTTTCCATAAAAAATAGAAAATGTCGACTATATTTATCATATTTTTACAGTTCGTATCAATATATCGCTATATCATATCATAACATATCGTGTTTTAGTGGTCATGCTAGAGGGACTGGCGACCTTTGAGGAAGACCTCATCCAGCTTTACCGGGCAGTTTCTGCGAGCGCTGAAGGCGCCGGGCCCCATGCCAGCGGGCATGATCGGGCCAGTGTCGAATGCATAAGGCGGCGTGCCCTTAGTTGTGGCATCGACAGGAAACGAGCCTGTCAAAACAGGAAGGACCGTGGTCGAGCTCCCTTCTAGCGGGCCCGGTCTGGGGGTAAATTGGACTCGTTTATTAATTACGGTACTCACAGCTGGAGCTACGCCTTATAGTAGGAAAAAATAAATCTATATGGTTGCGCGAGTCAAGTAATTAAAGCGTCATCTATTGGTGTCATAAAAATAAAAAACCGGCTAAGTGCGAGTCGGACTCGCGCACCGAGGGTTTCGAACAAACACAGGTACCAATATAGTTAAAAGTTCACCCATCACGACAATCAAGTCATAGTTATGGTATTTTTATTACAAAATGAAATCCATAACATTACAAAAGTTAAATAGCGGTTTACCTTTTCACATTTTACCACTTTGGAAGTGTCTCTCGCGCAAACTATTCAGTTTAGGAAAAAATGATATTAGAAACCTCAATCTCATTTTTCAAGACCTATCCATAGATACCCCACACGTATATACGTATGGGATTGCTGAAAAATCATTTTTTGAGATTCAGTTCTATGTATGGAGAACCCCAAAAATGTATAGTTTTTTGAAAGAAAGAAAGAAAGAAAGAAAGAAACGTTTATTCGACACACAAGAGAAAATAATATAATAATACACAAAACAATATAAATTAGATATTGTGTCGAAAAGGTGCCCGCTCAGCATTTGTCGTGACAGCCACAGACTTATCACGACGCTGATTTTCGGCGGGAACCTCCGACGCTGGAACGTGCAGCGAGTGACGCAGCGGCACATCGGACCACCAGAGAATCCCAAATCCCTCCAACGGACTCCAGGCCCATGAGGAGCACAAGATCGGTCGGAGAAAACCTGGAACCCCCGATAGGCCGATGCACCGCCGCCCACAAGCACGGTGCCAGACGGGACAACATATTAACACGAAATTATAGGTACACGCCACACAGTGTCATTTGGACAGAGCGGAGTATCAGTCCGGACGAGTAAGGTACGCCAAAATCGATTTCGGTCCGATTCGGATATCGGAACGCGCCTTCACTTAATCTGTCATCTGACTGACACTTCGCCCGAACGAAAAACATTTTAACCTACCAGGGTTGCCAACCGTACGGTAATTACCGTATTCATACGGTAATTTCTATTTTTGTGTGAAAAACTTAATGCGGTTCACAGAATACATCTATTTCATCATCATCATCATTTCAGCCATAGGACGTCCACTGCTGAACATAGGCCTCCCCCATTGACTTCCAGATTGGCCGGTTGGAAGCGGCCTGCATCCAGCGTCTTCCTGCGACCCTTACCAGGTCGTCTGACCACCTTGTACGCGGCCTCTATTCTAGAACCTTTCTGCCCCGTCGACCGTCAGTTCTACGTGCTATGTGCCCCGCCCACTGCCACTTCAGCTTACATCTATTTACCAAGTTTCAACAGTGTAGTTCTTATAGTTTCGGAAAAAAGTGGCTGTGACATACGGACGGACAGAAAGACAGACAGACAGACAGACATGACGAATCCATAAGGGTTCCGTTTTTTGCCATTTGGCTACGGAACCCTAAAAAGCAACGCATTATTTAAGTCCGCGAGTTTGATAAAAATGAGCCAACGAATAGCTTGCATGACGTAATTATGCACAACGCCATCTAGTGGTGGCTGTAGGAAAAGTAATCATAATAGCAGTGGTGTAGAATACTTTCTTAAACATTATTATTTAAGCAAAAAACGTTTGTACGTAACTAAGCAGGCTAGAACCACCTCCGGTAAATTTAAGAACATTTTATCACAATTATTTATTACTTTAAGACGATGACATTTGTATCTTGTCTGACGTTTATTAAATTTCTAATTATATACGTAAAAAATAAATTTATACATTAAGTAAAAATAGCAAATCACCACGCTACAGGGCCATCGAAAGTCGTCGCAAATAATAATAAATATTATTCATATTCAGTAAATTAAATTTAAATGAAATTTGTGATACAATTGCATATCAAACATGATCAAAGCAGTGGTCCTCATTTCCTCTAACATAGTCCATTGTCCCTCGAACAATGCAGGTTCGTTAAAGTCAACAAGCTAAGGAAAATAACGATTTCAGTAATTACAACTGCAATTCCTTCAAATGGGACTACTCTGTTTATTAGATTTCAGAAGAAATAAATATTTTACTCTCGTCACTCCAATATTTTTAAACAGGTGTATTTTCTTGTTGTTTTTTTTTTACTTTACTATTTGTGATTGCAAAAACGAAGAAAATAATTTTGTGGGTTTCAGACTTCAGTGGTGAGGTGATAAGCTGTAGGTGACATTTTTGCGTTTTGTTTTGCACAAGATCGATGGTATTACTGCTACAACGGTTATAATTAAAAATAGATTTCTAATCACTATAGTTATTAATATTATATTAAAAATAACTTTTAACTTTTTCTCCTTTCCATACAAAATTAGACCTCGATGACATATTTTTTGCACAATTTCTTGTTCTACAGAAGCTTCTTAGATGAATAATGGAAAGTAAAAAGATCGGTTTAGGTATATTTTCATTTACGTCTGACTTAGATTACAACATCATCATCATCATTTCAGACATAGGACATCCACTGCTGAACATGACTTCCAGATTGGCATACTTTAAAAAAACGTATAACGTGTCTAGTAGAACCGCCATGTTTTAATGCGTTTTTATGCAAAAAAAATTGCGGCGATCCGGTTTGTATAGCGACAAAGACATTTTCACAAATATTTTCCCTCCCATCGAGACGAGAATCATTATTTTTTTACTAGAGAAAAGTCTCCTCCTTTTTAAGAATAGGTAGAAAAGTTAGAAACAAAGAATCTCGGGGCCCTCAAAATGTAAGTTATCTCTAACAAGCGAAAAGGATAAGAGTTTAATCGTGTCCATCCAAAAACGTTTACACTGCGAAATTAAAAATACCGCCGAGACGAAGTGTCTCGCAGTGTTTATGTTAACAAACAATTTTAAATTACGTCGCGTAATCTAAAATTTCACATCAGACTTCACGAGCTGTTGAATAAAGAACGGCAATAATTTAATATATCTTAAGTGGCTTGGTACAAATGAGAAAATATTAAGAAATAATACTGTGTCTTTTTTCGTTTCGTTTGTGTATTTAAAACTATGATCAAAATTTGAAGATTTTTTTACAATTTTCGAATTTTTTATTTTTTAGTATAATAGAATTTTATATTCATAAGTTTAGTACACAGTATACCGCCTTATACTATATAAACTTAGTTTAACAGTAGCAATTATTATTATGCAATTAGAAATACTTTTTATGGGTGGCATCTGACTGAGCTCCTCTGGCGCTTCCCGTCGGAGTCGCATAAATTCTACTCTATATTCTCGCTCGAAAGTTTGAACTTTTTATCGAAAGCGTGGCGTTCAAAGTTTTCAAGGAGTATGTCTACCTCGGGCAAGTGCTGCAGTTAGGTAGAGATAGCTTCGAGCTTGAAATCGCTAGAAGAGTGTAGCTTGGCTGGGCAGCATTTAGGAGGCTGCGTCACATCTTCTCGCCACTGCCACAATGCCTGAAGAGCAAGGTACTCGACCAGTGCGTCCTACCAGTGTACGGACACCCCCCAGCTCAATGCACCGACCACCTTAGGAAGATGGCTGGCAGTGGATGGGTGTATAAAGCGGAAGATCATGTTCTTTGGCGCTCTTTAGTGCAGGCACGTCCAGCAGTGGACCCAATAGGCTGACATGATGACAATTATTTATCAAGTAAAATATTGTAGTTACATCGTTATATAAATATAAAAATAATAAACCGGTGCTTTAGTTACCAATTAGTAAAGAAGCTGATTATTATAATATACAGGGTTACTTGTAAAACATCAACAATCTCCTAGGGGCTGTGTCTGGTGCTCAAATTGCGATTAAAATGTTGGTCCTACAGAAAAAGTTGTTGTATTTAAGCACCAGAATCAGCCCCTAGGAGGGTGTTGATGTTTTACAAATAACCCTGTATATTTTTCTTAAAAAACTTAAAAATATAATATTATTCGGACGTCTGTAAAGGAACGTCACGTGTCACTTTAATTTTAACAGAAATCGCGAATTTGCTAACTGAATCTAGAGCTTTAAAGAAATCTGACAGTGAATAAATTGCAGGGCGCAAACTCAACCGCAGAGGGTTCTGGATCAAATAAACCGCGGTATCCCTAAATCTGTATACAGGATTATGGAGCCTTCGCCCCCAGTTACCCCGACATCACCTGAAAGTAGGTCGGTAGTAAATTGAAATAGAACCTATTTTTATTTACACGCAGGCTCTTCTCCCAAGGAATACTCCCTAGGAATGTCTCCCGTTTTATGAACCTAGTAATCGGTAGGTTTTCGTACGTTTAACATTATACGTTTGGTAATTATATTTATGTATTTATTAAGATTTTATTGCACAGATTTAAAAAAATCATACAAAAGGTAGACTTAATGCCATGCCATTCTCTACCAGTCGACCATTAGGCTAAACAGAGATGTTTTGTGGGCGGTGCGATATAGGCCATACTAATCCAAATAAAATTTCTATGTGAATTATTTTTTTAATGCATAAACTGCATGCTTCATCTTCTTAGGAATATTTTGATGAAAGTCGATCATCGTCTGAGTTATCTCAGTCTCTTTTTAAGATGACTTTGCTACACTTGTCTAATTCACCAAGATAGTTAGTGTTAATTTACAATCGAGTAAGTATTACGTAGGCATCTTGATGATACAGAACTGACAAGATTATTTTTAAAAGATTCGTAATTTGAACCAACAGAATGAGCCCGCGCTTTTATGGCTTTTAGCGGGAAACTCGATACAAGATGGCTGGATAATCTGTGGGAAGCCAGGATGAACGATTGTAAAATTGTAAAAAAAAAAGATTTAAACTAATTAAGAACCACTTCTTTTTAAAAAAATCGGTTAAAAGTTTTGCAACCCATTGTTAAATCGTAGAATAATCACTTACCTGAAGACTCATACAGTCACACACACACACACTAAGAGTCATAATAAGAGGAAGGACAGGTGTAAGTAAAGTAAAAAATACATAAAAGTACTCTATTCGATTCAAATATTACATCCAAAAGAAGAAAAGATATTGGGTTATATAAGAAATTAGTCAAATCCACTTTTGCCAAACAACAGTTTTTGACTCAAGCAACCTATATGTAAAACAAACTTAATAAAAAAAATACAATTGTACCCTAAGACGTATTACGATTGCAAAACAATATTAACCTCTTCGCTCGAATAAGTTACGAAGAAACTGAGGAAATTCTACATCGCCAATCGTAGTATATTTTTACTATGCATAACTTGTATATTCTCGGACACTTGCACACACACACTGCACTCACACACACACACTGCACTTACACACACACACTACACACACACACACACACTACTTCTTTTTCTTTTTCTTTAGGCTCAAAAATAATGTTTTGTATAAACGTATAATAATAATGTACTTTTAAACAAAGATTATGTTCCATAATCTCGTCCTCATTGTGTACAATGTAGTACGCACTTTTTGCTACTGCACTGATTACAATCTTCAAAGTTAGGCGCGTGCATGAACGCGTCAATAAACTAAAAAATAAATAACCGGAACGTGCCCGCACCGTCACCTATCAATGTCATCTGTCACCTGTCAATGTCATTGTACTTTTTTGTACACAGCACTGAAGACATAAATATTTAGAATAAATTAGTTTTTTAACTAATTAGTGATTTACAGCTTACATACAAATGCAAAAAACCAAGAAGAAAATACGGTGATGTTTGTGTAAAAGTATGGTGGCTGGAAAACAAAACTTGTCAGTTGAATTTGTGAAATTGTTGGACCGATACCTCGGCTCAATTATTACGATTACTACGATTTCTATCACCACCACAGCACACTAACTTTAGTGTTATTATATTTATAATATCATCACCATCACCATCATCTCAGCCTATTACAGCCCACTGCTGGACGTGCGGGAAGGACGCAAAGAGCGCCAAGGAGTACGATCTCCTGCTTTGATACAAATGTATCTAGCCATATTCCCGAGTTCGTCGGCCCATCGAGTTGAGAAGCGTCCTACACTACGTTCGCCGAGACGTGGCCTCCACTCCAACAACATAATCAGCCAGAAATTAATCATGAAAACAAGGAGTGTGTGTGACAGAGTTGCGTTATACTTCAGCCCGCAAACGAGACAGAATGAATGACATCGGAGCTTTCACGGGAGGTTGGCCGTGGTGATCATTAAGTTCATTCTAGTTGTCTCTCATGTCTCAGAATGAATGACATCGGAGCCTTCACGGGAGGTTGGCCGTTGGTGATCAATATTGAAAAGAAACACCTTTAATCTTCTCGAATATTTATTCTTAAACTCTCAGCAATATTACAATGCTGTCGCTAACAACCAATTCACTACTACTTCACTTCTCCAATGCCAAAACTCAACTGCCTGTCCGACAGCGCGCAGCCCATAACGTCGGGTTCCCCTTCCCTTTTTAGTTGACATAACGTCATAGACAGCGCGCCCCCGGTAGTAATCAAGTTAAATACTTTTAATACTCATTATTTGTCTAGACAAACATTACATTTTGTAGAAAATGATCAAATTAGTACAAAATACACTTTAACAATTCTAAGATTGTAACAATATTTTTTAAAAATCATAACATTCGGCCATCCGACACTGTGATGCCTCCCGGCACTCACATACCTATATAAGGCACTATAAATCATAACATCTTTACACCAATCTCTTTCACAAAGGTAATGTAATGAACAGATAGTTACATTGATAATTATTGACATTAGATAATTTTTAGATAATTACTGTTATGTATTATTATTATTATTTTTTTTTTTTTTTGCAAAAATATATCTACAATTTTTGTACGTTTTCATCTTATTCATATTATTCTGTTGTATCTGTAATCTGCTTTGAGACAAATAAATATATTCTTATTCTTTTATTACTATATTACAATTTATGTATACTAAAATCAACACCAACAATTTATTTGTATTTATACATTATTTTATGCAATTTATTATTAACTTATTGGTTCCAAGTTTTATCAAGAAGTAGTTAGGATCATTACTCACTATTTTTGTCGTCGCTACTTTCATCACTCTGATGTATTTCAAGGGCTTTAATATGGATCCAAGGTCGAATTCTATCGGCTGCTATCACTGTCTTATAAGGCTTTCCTTTCTTGATAAAACCTGGGACATCAGTTATTCTGTATCGATCATTGCCTAATACCTCCGTGACTTTATAGGGGCCAACAAACTTTGACAGAAGCTTTGTACTTTTATTTTTGTTATCATAATTATTTCTAGATATTTTCACCAAGTCGCCAACTTCATATTTAGTGGCTGGTATCCGATCGGCGTCATGTCGTTCTTTTGCTTTAGCTTGTTGTTTTTGTATGTTATTATTTATTATTTCCCTCACTTCTTGTAAATCTAAATTACTTTTCTGTGTCTCGACGCCCAGTTTGTTTGACAAGACATCGCGCATTTTTACCCCGAACATAGCTTCTGTCGCAGTTTGCTGTGTTGAAGCATTAACCGTGTTGTTAATGCCCCATTGAATCTTACCCAATGACTTGTCCCAGTCCCGCTCGTGACCAAATGCATTTTGTGCTGACAATGAATTCAGAATAGTCTGGTTATACCTCTCAGCTTGACCATTAGCCCTGGGACAAGCCACTGCGTTTAGGATATGCTTTATGCCATGCGAGTCACAAAAACTTTTAAAGGTGGTTGACGTGAAACTAGTACCACGATCAGAAACTATTCTAGCCGGAACACCGAAATCATAAAATATTTTCTCTAAAATTTTTACTGTACTCTTCGACTTTAGATCTTTTACAGCTCTTACAAAAACATACTTAGTGAAGGAGTCCACAACAGTTAGAATATGTGTATTTCCGTCCTTACTTCTCACAAAGGGGCCCAAATGATCTAAGTGAATAGTGTGAAATGGAATTTTAACCTTTTCTATGGGGTATAAATGTCCTGATTTGTGTCTCGCCACATTATCCTTGTTATAGGCACACTCTAAGCAAGCTCCTACATACTTTTTTACAAAATTTCTAAGTTTGGGAAACCAATATTGCTCTTGTATTTTTTCCAGAGTTTTCGAATAGCCGTGATGACCGATGTCATCGTGATTAGCACGACATACTTGCCACCTAGCACTTCGAGGAACCACTAGACACAATTTATCTTCTACCTTCCTATACACCGTGTGATTTTTAATAACATAATTTTTACGGATATCTCTACATTCTTGATCATCATCTGGTTTCAAAATTTTAATAATTCGCGATATTTCGGGATCAGCGATTTGAAGTGATAATAGCCAATTTTCCTTCTCTATGGTGTAGATGTTAACAGACGGATTATCATCAGATTTCTCGACCAGAATTGTATTTCTACTTAACGCGTCTACGTGTGACATTTGAACCCCAGGCCGATACTCAATATCGAATGTGTATTCCCCGATTTGTAGCCACCACCTTGCAATTCGCGGAACTAGGTCTCTTTTAGTCAAAGTAGTTCGCAAAGCAGCGCAATCAGTGTATACTTTAAAGTGTAGACCTAAAAGATATACCCTGAACTTTTTTAACGCGCACACGACAGCCAGTGTCTCCAATTCATAGGAGTGAAGATGCTTTTCCTCTGGGGTAGTCTGTCGGCTAAAATATGCAACAGGTTTCAAGACCCTTGAATCCTTTTGCCACTGCATTAGTATACCTCCTATGCCCAGAGAACTGGCGTCGGTATGCAATTCTGTTTCAAGAGTGGGGTCGTAAAGGGCGAGGACGGGTCGAGCTACAAGTTTTTGCTTTAAAAGCGAAAAAGCGCTATCTTCTGTATCAGACCATCGCCAAACAGCTTCCTTCTTCAAAAGAGATGTTAGCGGTCGAGCAATCTCCCCATAACCCTGAATAAATTTTCGGAAATATCCCGTTAAGCCAAGAAATTGACGGATTTCATGAACGTTACGTGGTTTGGGAAACTTCTCGACCGCCATCACCTTTGAGAGACCCGGCTGAATACCATTCGAAGATATATCGTACCCAAGGTAGCTGACGGTAGTGTCGAAAAAACGACACTTTGTTAGTTTTAGCGTCAGCCCATATTCCCTAAAAAGCTTCAGTATGTCCTCTAACCGCTCAAACATATCTTCGATACTTTTTGATGGGATTAGGACGTCATCCAAATAAGCCAGTGCATATTCGAATCGCCTATTACCAAGAATTTTATTGACCATTCTTTGGAATACCGCTGGTGCATTGGCTAGACCGAAGGGCATCCTGTTAAATTCATAATGCCCATCGGGCGTAACAAATCCCGTGAGATGCTTACTCTCTTCTGCCATTGGGATTTGATAATATCCTGATGCAAGATCCAGAGTCGTGAAAAAATTGTTGCCGCTAAGGTTAGTTATTTGGTCATCGATAAGCGGCAGGGGAAACCTATCTTTTACGGTCTTATTATTCAAAGCTCGAAAATCGACACACAGCCTTTGTTCACCGGTTTTCTTCCTAACCATCAAAATTGGGCTAGAATACTCTGACTTCGATTCCTGAATAATATTGTTTTGTAATAATTCGTCTATAGTTTGTCGAACCTGCTCGCGTTCATAATGAGACAGACGATAGGGACGATAGACAATAGGTTTATTGTCCATCAGATCTATCTTCATTTCAACGTCAACTGCTTGACCTATTTCTCCTAGATTTGTAGCAAAACAATCTCGATAATCTTGCAATAGGGCATAAAGTTTATCTAACTGCGTAGAGTCAAGTTCTGGTCCAGTTTTAATATCATTTTTATTAAGAGGTTCTAGAGTTGAGGACTCTTTAATTATTCGATTAACGCGACATACTGGATGCTCGTGAAAGGGTATGGACCTAGCAATCAACAAGTTTTCTTTAAGAGTTATGGTACCGGGAGACAAATTGGTAACAACAACTTCACCTATGCCATTACTAATATTAAAGGCTCCTGGCAATACACGATATTCAAACCCCGGACTGATCGCATTATATCCTTCAATAATTACATCTCCTGTAAAATTTTGATCGGAACGAACTGATACAATACTTGTCTTTGTAACTTCCACCGTATTAACAACAAAAAGCTTTACAATGCCTTCATGACTTTCAACAATATTTTGATTAGGACTTTTATAAAATATTAGTTTAGAACTATCTTTCATGACTGTAATAAATGGTAGCTCCGTAAAGCTTTGACCAATTATCAGTGAATTTTGCATGTGTATGTCATCAACTACCAATATTTCAATAACAGCTTCAATATCATCAACGTTTAAATTAACGGTTGTCTTATAAACTGGTACAACTGATGATTGGCCAAAACCTTTCACTACAGGAACCCCTCCAAATTCTTTAACCAGATGTAATGAATCTGCGTCACTTTTGCGCATGAGTGTACACTCACTGCCGAAATCTATATAGGCATCAAAAGACTTCTCGTCGACCAAAACAGTTTTATAAAATTTGTCATTTCTCATAGTGTAAGAATCTATTTTCATAGTTTTCTTGTCAGGTTCGCTCTCAGTACGGCCAGTGTTATTATTCGAAGGGATGTAAGGAGACAATTTACAAGAGTCATTATCGTGTCCTATCCTATTACATTTCCTGCATTTCACGATCGGTTTTGTGCATTTAAAGTATGGGTGACCCCTCGAATGGCAATTGAAACACATAATAGAGCTAAATTTCGAGCTATTATTTGTATTTGTAAAAGTACTAGAGTCATTAGATTTAGTGGTTAACCGTTCCCGCCCCTTACTGTTAGTAAAAGAAATGGGTTTTTGGGAAGAGAGAAAATTAAGTAGGTCTTCGGGCTCCGAACTATTCAGTGCCTGGGCGCCATTCCTGATAGACCGATCGCTAATTCCATATATTATACAGTCAACAGCCTTTTTTCCGATTATTTCGCACCTATTTAGCAAACCTAGTTTGTCATAAAAATAATCACGTAGAGTTTCGTCATTTCGAGAAACACGGTTCAACATTTCTTCCAGAAGACGTCCATAATTTTCCTCACTAGGAAAAGCCTTACGGAGTTTTTCTTGCCACTCGTTCCAGGTGTAGATTACAGTCGGCAAAGCCTCAAACCATCTTTTGGCCAACCCAACTAATTTTTGAAGTGAGAAATGTACAACTCGTTTCTCATCCCAGCCATATATGATAGCACACTCGTTAACCTTTCGTAGCCAGCTTTCGATGGTTTGAGCCCTGTTCGACGGGTCAAATTCAGGAATAACATTGTTAAGGTTGTTGTTAAAGGAGCTTCGTGAAGTCTCTCCGGTAAGGGTCTTAACTAATTTTAAAACATCTTTTGTTGAAAGTCTACTTGCGGTTTTGCGCTTCTTCCGAGGAACGTCTTCATCACTAGAGCTTGATGATGAAGCTCCACGTCTCCGTTTCTCTTTCTTGGAAAGTCGTTCGCTGGTCGATGAAGACGAACACTTCTGCTTAGGTTTCTTAGGTCGTCGTCGTCTGGGTGGTGTATCTGGTGGAGTACCAGCTTCATCGTCAGACGTCATCCTCCTCTGAAAGTGTACATTGTCACCGAAATAAACCATTATACAATAATAATCGAGTATCAGAAAATTATGGTCTACTACTTGGATTAATGTAGCCTCATCTAATCTAACCTACAGCTACACCTATCTGCACTCAATCCTATTCCATAGGCACGTATCCGGCGACCAGATGGCTCGCCTATCAAACCAGCAAGATTCTGCCAGTAAGTCAGCAGGCACACCTAGTGCGCCCCCTAAGCTAAATGGACAACCATAGTCCTCCGACGACTAGTTGGCAAGCCCATCAAACCAGCAAGTTCCTGCCAGTAAGTCAGCAAGCACACCTAGTGTGCCCCCTAAGCTAAGTGGACAACCATAGTCCTCCAATGACCAGGTGGCTCGCCCATCAAACTAGCAAGTTCCTGCCAGTAAGTCAGCAAGCACACCTAGTGCGCCCCCTAAGCTAAGTGGACAATCATAGTCCTCCGACGCCCAGGTGGCTCGCCCATCAAACCAGCAAGTTTATGCCAGTAAGTCAGCAAGCACACCTAGTGCGCCCCCTAAGCTAAGTGGACAATCATAGTCCTCCGACGACCAGGTGGCTTGCCCATCAAACTAGCAAGTTCCTGCCAGTAAGTCAGCAAGCACACCTAGTGCGCCCCCTAAGCTAAGTGGACAATCATAGTCCTCCGACGCCCAGGTGGTTCGCCCATCAAACCAGCAAGTTCATGCCAGTAAGTCAGCAAGCACACCTAATGCGCCCCCTAAGCTAAGTGGACAACCATAGTCCTCCGACGCCCAGGTGGCTCGCCCATCAAACCAGCAAATTCATGCCAGTAAGTCAGCAAGCACACCTAGTGCGCCCCCTAAGCTAAGTGGACAACCATAGTCCTCCGACGACCAGGTGGCTCGCCCATCAAACCAGCAAGTTCCTGCCAGTAAGTCGGCAAGCACACCTAGTGCGCCCCCTAAGCTAAGTGGACAACCATAGTCCTCCGACGACCAGGTGGCTCGCCCATCAAACCAGCAAGTTCATGCCAGTAAGTCAGCAAGCACACCTAGTGCGCCCCCTAAGCTAAGTGGACAACCATAGTCCTCAGATATAGTTAATACGTAGGTATCTTTATTTTCTCTCCATTAATATCTCTCATTTATTATCATATGCATGTATAATTATTAATTTACGCGTATAGATTAGTCTATGTTTATCCGTTTAATTTACACTGTTTGTAATTCATCTTGGCAGAGCTTTATAGAAGGCATATAAGAAATAAACATCATCTAATAACCGTTCGTAAGATGTAAAAATGCAGCTCGTCAAAAATAAATATGTATTTACTATGTACATACTGTATTTGCCCTTAACGGGGATCGAACCCGCGGCCACTCTTAGTCAAAATGCTCTCTACTTCACAATAGTCTTAAAAGTAAAGAATACAAGCCTTTATTGCCCATTTATGAAACTATGATGCCAGAATTTCACATCCCAAAAAATTAACACGTGGGCGTGTCCAAAAGGTAGATTTTTTTTATATTTTTTTTTTTTATAATACCACTGCTACATATTTTGATATAAATCACAATAAGTTATCATTTCATGTGCATAGCTTTGTTTTTAAAATTAAACATCTTAGAATTCACTTACCTTTTATTTTGGGTCAATCCCTCTTCCGAGATGAAAAGAAACACCTTTAATCTTCTCGAATATTTATTCTTAAACTCTCAGCAATATTACAATGCTGTCGCTAACAACCAATTCACTACTACTTCACTTCTCCAATGCCAAAACTCAACTGCCTGTCCGACAGCGCGCAGCCCATAACGTCGGGTTCCCCTTCCCTTTTTAGTTGACATAACGTCATAGACAGCGCGCCCCCGGTAGTAATCAAGTTAAATACTTTTAATACTCATTATTTGTCTAGACAAACATTACATTTTGTAGAAAATGATCAAATTAGTACAAAATACACTTTAACAATTCTAAGATTGTAACAATATTTTTTAAAAATCATAACAATATGTTCATTCTAGTTGTCTGTCATGTCTCCGAATGACTCCACAGAAACTGCTCTGTACAGAAGCACTGGCCTTTACGATGGAGTGGCCAGTGGGTTTTTGTTCAGTCTGAAGCGTCTCCTCGAGGGATTCCTCCTGAGACGTAACATTATGGCTCTAGTCTTCATGAAGAGTTGACCATGAGACCGATACAATGTTGCACCAGAAATATACTACAAAGGATCTGTAATAGCATAAGGTAAGTTATTAATATTATAAAATTCTTCTAGCGCATCATATGTACCGAGAGAACAATTATTCCTCTTTTCTGTCTCGCAGCAGAATTATAACACTTCCACTTGTTTTCACGAGGGGTTAGCCTGTGGCTTAAAATTTTTGTTATAATATTGCGGGTCTGCAAATCTTATAAGGTTGACCAGAGACCGACTTCATTAATTGAAGTTGAAAATATAGTCGAACACAAAAGTATCAAGACGATACATATCTTCGAATGCCACTGAAGAAAAAAAGAGAGGAGGGAGAATATGGGTACCGAGACCATGAGGTAATGCCCTCCGTCTTAGTAATTTTTTCAACTTAACACTTTGACTCTAAGGAGGCTATGAAAGAAGCTCCTTTGCCTGCTGATATTGAAGGCTTAAGGAATTCTGAGTCTTGTGTAAACAAGTCATATACTTACCTAGACAATTTCAGTCTTTTTATAAAGATTTTAAGTTTTTAATAATTTCATCAGTTGTATTCCCGACCGGCCCTCGGATATGATGAGTCAGTGAAGTTATCCGGTAGGGCCTGTGGGCGGAGGTTCACGGTGAAGGACTTGCGGGTGCGGAATGAAAACGCCAGTATTTGTGGTTGATATCGGAGCTAGGAGTTGCGATGGCTTTGAGAGTTTTGTGGCTCTCCGGAGTGATCACGAATGACGATCGAGTGACTGCTTCTGTTCGAGTGATTCCTCTGGTTGACTTGATTCGAGTGACGATTAACGGGACCACCCACGCGGTTTTTATACTATTTTGGGAGGCAATTTCCCCTTCCGCTCCCCGGAGTGGGAGCGGGAGGGAAGATATTGCTATCTCCCTCACTCCGGATGGCTTATGATCTCGGGCAATACCTTATAGAGAGCCGATAATTTAGGCCCACTATTATGGCTGTTATGTACTAAGGTATTGCCCGGGATCTCCTATGTATTTCCCTAACGGGCCCTATATACTTCTTTATTTACACATAAAACATAAACTATAACGAACAAAGCAACTTACTGACTAACACAGAGTTACAAGCAACGGAATAAACGATAACTATAAACGAAACTAAAAAAACTATCACAACGAATACTATAAACAACTTATTTACAAACAAGATTTAGGCCGTCGTGTACATTTCTCCCGCCGTGAAGCGACGTGTCGCTTCAGCTTCTGGGTGTCACGACGGTCTCGATGGCCTTGACTGGTAGTACGATGAGCTTCTTCGTGGGGCGCCGCAGTACTCCGGTTCGGGTGGTGACATCTGCAGCTCTGACGATGCCATCCTGGCCTGGGTAGATCTGGACCACCTTTCCTCGTGGCCAGACGTTGCGGGGCAGGTTCGAGTCTGCGACCAGCACCAGGTCACCGATCTTCAGTGGGGCTCCGCGGCCGTGGGGCTCCCGCCGGTTTTGAAGCTCCGGCAGGTATTCCCGGACCCAGCGGCCCCAGAACTCATCGGCTAGTCGCTGTGCTCGCCTCCAGTGGTGACGGCTGGCGACATCCGCTTCGGTGAAGGATCCCGGCTGGTGGATACGGCCCGACCCCCCGAGTAGGAAGTGGTTGGGGGTCAAGGCTTCGGCGTCTTCGGGGTCCACGGAGACGTGCGTCAGTGGGCGGCTGTTCACGGTGTACTCCGCCTCACAGAGCAACGTGGTGAGCGTTTCTTCGTGCGGATGTCGCTCCTGTAGTGTTGTGGTCAGCGCGGTCTTGACTGAGCGGACGAGCCTTTCCCAGGCCCCTCCCATGAACGGCGAGCTTGGCGGAATGTAGCGCCACCGGATAGTGTGGCTGGCGGCCTCCTCGCGGCTGGCTTCGAGGGCGGCCTTCTGCAGTTCCGCGTCGGCTCCGCGGAGGTTGGTCCCGTTATCGGACCATATTTCGGTGGGTTGCCCGCGGCGCGCCATCATGCGGCGCAGGGCAAAGATGGCGGAGTCGGTAGAGAGTGACGCGGCGACCTCGAGGTGTACGGCCCTTGTGGTTAGACACGTAAATAACGCCACGTATCTTTTTTGATGATGGCGGCCGACGGTCACGCTGAGTGGCCCGAAGTAATCGAGCCCGGTGTATGTGAAGGGTCTCTGATGATGTGCCAGGCGGCTCGCCGGGTGATTCCCGGTCGGGGGGACGGCGGCCACTGCACGTCGATGTCGGCACGGTAGGCAGCTTTTCACTACGCTGCGCACAGTGGGTCGCGCACGTATCACCCAGAAGCGCTGGCGTATCTCGTTCATCACTATTTCCACACCTCCATGATGCAGTCTCCGGTGTACCCAGGTTATGTAGAGGCGCGTGTAAGGGTGGTCGCCGTCTAGCACAACCGGGTGTTTCTGCTGCTCGTTGATGTGGACTGCTGCTGCGATCCTCGACTTTATCTTGATAGTCGAGTCGGTGTCGTCGAAGGTGACTGCTAGTTGTCGCAGTCGGCTATCTCGATGTACTGCTTCTTGTTTCTTTAGCGCGGCCGTCTCTTCGGGAAACGAATCTTGTTGGACGGCACGCACCCACAGTTGTTCCGCTCTGATGATGTAATCAGCTGTGAGCGGTCGGAAGCGATCTTCGGTCTTCTCGGTGCGGCGTTTAGCGGGCGGCGCTGTCTTCTTGTTGACGTTGCGCCAAGTCGGATCCGCTTCGCTGTTGCGAGTTGTTCTTTTGTAATGCACGCTATCTGTAGGTGGGCGTGGTTTATCGGTCGGTGGGCGTGGCTGCTCGATAGGTAGGCGGAGTTTACGGGCCGGAGTGCGGAATAGGTCGAGTGCCTGTAAAACTCGCGCCGTTGTTCTGGTTAGGCGCAGCCACGACGAAAAACGATGTACTTCGGGGAGCGATTCTGTCAGCCGGGTGCCGTTTGTTTGTGAAACGGCGTGCGACCGCTCCTCTCCTGTCTTCGGGGCTTCTTCTCTCATCTCGGTAGGCCAGTGGTCGTGGGACTCGTATAGAAACTCGGGTCCGACGAACCATCTGTGATGTTGAGTGAAGTCAGCGGGTACTCCGCGCGTAGCGTCGTCCGCTACGTTGTGCTGTGTAGGCACCCACTTCCACTCACTTGCTTGTGTTTCCTCCTCGATCTCGGCCACCCGATGTGCGACGAACGGTTTAAAGGAGCGTGGGCCGGCTCTTAACCACGCGAGCACAGTCTTCGAGTCACTCCAGTAGTATCGTCGGTCGGGTTTGTGTTGGTGTTCTTCGACTGCTGTTCTTGCTAGTCGACATCCCAGCACGGCGGCTTGTAGTTCGAGTCTCGGGATCGATGCGAGCTTAAGGGGCGCTACTCGGGCTCTGGCGGCGGCTAGGGTCACCTGTACCTGCCCGCCTTCGTCTTGTGTGCGCCAATAGACGGCGGCTGCGTAGGCCTTCTCGCTGGCATCCACGAATGTGTGCAGTTCTCTTCGTACCGCGCTGCTGAAGGTAGGATGGCAGCGCGGCAGGTTGATGTTACGTAGCTCGGCGAGGTGTTTCAGCCAGTCGTTCCACTGGGCGTCTAGAGGCGGTGGCAGGCGCTCGTCCCAGTCTACGCCCAGCCGCCAGGTTTCCTGTAGCAGTTGTTTGGCCTGCACGGTGATCGGTGATGCTAGGCCTAACGGGTCAAACAGCGACATGACGGTGCGGAGGGCTTCTCTTTTTGTCGGTGTGAGGCTGCCGTCTATTTTGTCGGTCGGCACCCGGGCGAAGTTGAGGTTGAACCCAAGGGTGTCGCTGTTGGGCCGCCAGGTGAGGCCTAGGATTTTTTCTTCGTTCTCTTGTTCTAGTGTGACGTCTCGTACTGTAGCGGGTTCGGCTTGGTGTGCTCTCAAGACTTCGGTGTTATTTGACGTCCACTTGCACAAGTAGAAGTTTGCTTTTTCGTGCACTTCTCGCACTTCGGTAGTAATGCGGACGGCTTCTTCTGTAGACGTGAAGCTTTGTAGGTAATCGTCCATGTAGTGATGATGAACGATAGCCTCGGCCGCATCCGGATATTTGTGACGATGTAGCTCGGCGTTGTGGTTTTTGACGTACAACGCCGTGCACGGTGAGCTTGCTGCTCCGAAAATCACCGACTTCATTCGGTATTCTGTAGGCGGTCCCTCCCGCCGGTGTGATCGCCAGAGGAACCTGAGCGCGTCCCTGTCGTCTTCGTTGATTTGAATGCGCAGGAACATTTCTTGTATGTCGGCTGCCACAGCGATGGGGTGTTGTCTGAAGCGCATCAACACGCCCGGTAGCGATTGTAGGAGGTCCGGTCCAGATAGCAGGTGGTCGTTGAGCGAGGTACCCCGTGTTCGGGCTGCAGCGTCGAATACTGGGCGCACTTTTCCCGGTTTAGCGGGGTGTAGTACTGGGAAGTGAGGCAAGTACCAAGTGCGCTTCTCGGTGGGCGGAGTGGTGACTACCTCAGCGTAGCCTTTTTCCACCAGCTGCTCCATCTGGGTCTCGTAGGCCTGCTTCAGATCCGGCCTCTTGTCTATTTTCTTCTCTGTACTATGTAGGCGAGTAAGGGCGTGGTCGTAGTTATTCGGTAGTTCGATCACGTCCGTCTTCCATAGCAGTGCAGTGCTGTAGCCGACGTCTGGTAATGCGGTGGTTTTCTCTCGGAGTATCCGGAGGGCGCGCTCGTCTGGATCGGCGCGCGTCGGTCGAGGTTGTACGCCGAGAGATTCTAAGGCGAAGTGTTTCTTCACAGCTTCTTCAAGTCGATCTTCGACTTCGGTAATGCGGTAGACGTGGTGGACTAGGTGGCCCAGGCTCCTGTTGGCTGAGCCATGGAGCACCCAGCCTAGCGGAGTCCTTGAAGCCACAGGTTCGTCTGAAGTACCACGGCGCAGCTCTTGGGCGAGAAGTAGCTCCCAATTGTCTTGACCGATGAGTATAGTCGGCCGGGCCTCTTCGTACTTGACGACCTGTGCGATGTCTTCAAGGTGACGATATTTTTCGATTTCTATGTTCTTTATTTCTTGTGCAGCCAGCTTGAGGTTTTTGACAGTCCTCCCGCATAAGGTATGTTCTTCGTCTTGGCCTCGTAGACGTAGCGTGACGCGCCGCGAGTCTGTTCGGGTTACTCGGGCCCCGGCGATCGCTTCGATGTTTAGCGGATCGATCGGGCCATCGGCGCCGACGCGTCTCGCCAAATCTTCATCGACGAGGGTGACGGTGGAGCCGTCGTCGAGAAGGGCGTAAGTCTTCTCGGTTGACTTCGGTCCGACGACTGTTACTGGCAATATCTTGAGGTAGCTTGTAGTATTTGCCAGTCGATGCGTGCGAGCGGTGGAGACTGTTTCTGTCTCGCTTGTGTGAGTAGTGGCGACTGTCTCGACCTCTTTCTTCGGTGTGTAGTGCAAGAGGGGGTGATGAGTCCGCTTGCAGTCGTTTTCTCCGCACTGTCGTGTGTCGCACTGGTGTGAAGCTTTCCTTAGGTTGAGGCAGCGGAAACATAGCCGGTGTTGTTTGGCTAAGTCCCACCGTCCGTCGCTTGTAGCCTTCTTGAAGCGTTCACACTTGTTTGCGGTCACGTGACTTGCCTGTTTGCAAACTGGACAGCTTCTCTCTTGATTTTCTTCGGCTTGACTGTTACTGTATGCGCGTTGAGGGCGCGCACGCGGTGCTGCACGTTGCGGTTGTTCTTCTAAATTTCCGACGCTCTCCGGATCGGCGTACCGGCCGCATGTTTCGGCTTCTCTTGACACGAACCGGTATAGGCGGAGTAGGTCGGGTTCTTCGGTAGGTTGTTCGCGTGTGAAGTCGAACCACCTGTAGCGCAGCGACGGAGTTAATTTATCGGTGATGTGCTTCACTACCTCGGGATTGTATAGGTAGTGAGCCTGGTTCAGCGCGCGGAGTGTGGCCACGCTGTTCTTGACTTTGCTGGCAAACTGTACGATGTCACGAGGTGAGTCGGTTGGGCGGGGCACGTGCCGCAACCGGTCGATCTCGGCGAGGGCGATCGTCTCGGGTCTACCGAAACGTGTTTCTAGTTCTTGCACAATGTCAGCCGGCTTCGTGTTCACTATAAGCAGGCTGCTCACTGCTTCTTTCGCTTTGCCCTTCAGGGCTCTTCGGAGTCTTGCTGTGTTTTCGATGTCGGAGAAATATACGGAGGTTTCTTGGTAGCCCGCGCGGAATGCGAGCCATTCGAAGTGAGAGCCGTTGAACGGAAGTAGCTCTCCGATGTACCTCGGAACTGCGGACGGTGTGTGGTTCGATCGCGCGGCGTGCGCGATCGCAGCCGCAAGCTCGCCGAGATGAATACGATTGTCTTCTGACCGGTGGGGTCTCGGCGCGGTTGCAGGCGGCTGTTTTTCGGTGATAATCTTCGACGCAGGTGCGGTCTTGATAGGTTGTTCCGAGGTTTTGGTCACTGGCGGCACCTGGTCTAGCCACTCGGCGACCCGTGCTTGCCCCAGCGATTCTCCCGATGCGACGGAATCTTCATCATCAGATTCTTCGTCTTCTTCTTCTAGTACTGCGAGCTTGGCTTGTTCCAACTCCAGCTTCAGTTTTGCGATTTCTGCTTTGGCGCGCGCTAGGCGCCGCGCCCGATTCGACTTGTTTGAAATCGACTTCGGTTTGGTGTTCTGTGGCTGAGCTTCCGACGGAGATCCGGGCGGATTTTCATAACGGACGGGGTAGCCCGGCGGCACCGCCGGCGGTTGCTCAGTTGCGGGAGTGTCGTCTTGATGTGTAGAATCTTCTTGACACCCCGCTACGGTGACTCGTTGCTCCGACATGCTTCGAGTTACTGGCATTTTCCACTGTTGTTTCTTCTTTATCCGGCTCGAAGGACCAATATTCCCGACCGGCCCTCGGATATGATGAGTCAGTGAAGTTATCCGGTAGGGCCTGTGGGCGGAGGTTCACGGTGAAGGACTTGCGGGTGCGGAATGAAAACGCCAGTATTTGTGGTTGATATCGGAGCTAGGAGTTGCGATGGCTTTGAGAGTTTTGTGGCTCTCCGGAGTGATCACGAATGACGATCGAGTGACTGCTTCTGTTCGAGTGATTCCTCTGGTTGACTTGATTCGAGTGACGATTAACGGGACCACCCACGCGGTTTTTATACTATTTTGGGAGGCAATTTCCCCTTCCGCTCCCCGGAGTGGGAGCGGGAGGGAAGATATTGCTATCTCCCTCACTCCGGATGGCTTATGATCTCGGGCAATACCTTATAGAGAGCCGATAATTTAGGCCCACTATTATGGCTGTTATGTACTAAGGTATTGCCCGGGATCTCCTATGTATTTCCCTAACGGGCCCTATATACTTCTTTATTTACACATAAAACATAAACTATAACGAACAAAGCAACTTACTGACTAACACAGAGTTACAAGCAACGGAATAAACGATAACTATAAACGAAACTAAAAAAACTATCACAACGAATACTATAAACAACTTATTTACAAACAAGATTTAGGCCGTCGTGTACAAGTTGTTACTATCAAATTGGGCCTTTGGCAACCATTAATGGTACCAAGACAATCTGTTGGTCTCAGATCTGCTTGTCTTATTCTGCCCCATTTATATACATACAAGTCAATGATAAATAGCGCTTTTACAAATTATGGTTTATCTCGGTGTGGATTTCCACAAGTTTTTTACCACAAGTAGTTGAGATACTTCTTGATGTTGGCCCAAGAGGGCAAGACTTTATAAAGCATACCATAGAAAACAACCTGTTTACTCCAATAGTTCATGTAGTTATGACCATATTAAGTTTTTTTTTTTTTTCTCTTATATTTTACTAAAAAGCTTAAATAAATAAACATTACTTGACATTGCTAATTGATATCTGTGACTTAAAGATCATTAGTCCACTTGATTCGTGAAGTGCCTTAACGTAAAAGGTCCCAGGTTCGATACTCTGGTCGAATGACCCTGGCGAGATACATTGTCTTGTACCTCATAATACAGGGAAGTTGACTCCCTGTTTGGAGACCATGACAAATTGATGCTGGCTGGTGCATGTTTGTATGTTCCTATACAACTGATATGGTATCCCATTTGTGTAACTTATAATATTAGATCTGGTTACAACCGGGTAAACCTTAAATTCTCATAGTATCAAGCTTAATTCTCAAGATTCTATAATAATCTATGAAAGCAATTAAAATTTAACACTGTTACTGACTTAAGGTTATTATTCTAGCTGATCGCCATGACTAGTTAGATTATTTCTAGTCTTCATCAAGTGAAATAAAGACACACTCAAGATGAGTGTTACTTACAAATAATATGAGTGAAGATCACTGTTACAGAAATGGAAAAATAATTCTCCTTGTTATCAACAAGATAAAAATTACCATAATTAAAACCTTTTTCACTGTAACTGTATATTATATTCCAAGATTTTCAGTCAGTAAAAACCCATGGAAAGATTTATGCAGCTTTATTTACAGGCAAAAATGTCGCACCATAATTGTTCCTTATGTACTTGTCATAAGGTCGAAAACCAATTATTTTAATTTTTAAGTAGGTACCTGCTACCTTTGGAAAAGTAAGAGAAATTCAAAACTAGACACAAAGTTCCAATGATAACTTGAATTTTCAAATCTGACCTAAATATATTTTTAATATATTTTTGTTATAAACCATATATTTCTAGACATTTTATTATTTGTGAAAATGTTTGATACCAAAAATTGAAGACAAAGATAAATAATCATCCAATCATTAAATTATCAAGATACTAAAGATAGTAAATAAACTGAATTATCCCAGGTGGATAACAAAGGTTCATATCTAAATAGATGATTATAATAAAATATGATTTATTAAAACATAATTTAAAAAATTAAAATTGTATCCATGAAACTATAAACTTCATAAAAAATATACTACTGACTTAAAATTATTATTTAAATTAAGGCATGAATCTTACAATTATAATTGAAGATTGTCAAGTACCTATGTAAGTCTATGTATAAATAATTTTATTAGATATTAAATTACCATGTAAAGCAAAAATGGAGATGATAAATAATGACAGAAAATTTCTAACTTAACTTAAATGAAAAAAAAAAAAAAAAAAATTGATCAGACTGTATAGGCATTGATCAGTGGCAATAATTAAGGCAATGCAGGCAATAAATGTTGCCTTACCTTGTTATTGGACTAAGGCTGTAAGGCTGCTACAAGTATTTTGAGCCGGAGTAAACTTTCTATCTTATCCGATGTGATGTATTGGTAAATTATTACTTATTTAATTATTATTTTTTATTAGCTTACAAGAATTGACCAGTCATTGAATCTTTTTATAAATAAGTATTCAGACTGTTTCATTAACTTATTAATATCCCCTACCAGGGATCCACACATAAAGTGCAGGAAGTCTCATACTGATTTCCAGCCATACAAGTGTAACACATATAACGGTTTTCTAAGAAGATGAGTAAAAATCAATCTTTCTCAGTAAAATAATGTTGAAACTATTGTCAACAAAATAGGATCCCTACTGGAACAATACTAGTAGTATTTGTATATAATTTCCTTATTTATAACATATAATTAATGAAAAATTTGCGATAGTAAACATCCATATTATTTTTTTTAGTTTCCTTTACTTTGGAACTACACCTTGAACAGGAGTTATTAAGAATACCTAAGACTAATTTATTTGCATAAAAAATTGTATTACAGACAATGATAACTTAAAAGGTCACTAGATTTTCTTATTATATAAAATAAAATAAGTCTTTTCAGAAGAAATACTAGCTTAACTACCTACTTGCACATCGATAAATTTACCTTGTTAGGTAACCATATACTAAGTATATACTACATACTACTGGACAAATGAGACGGATATTAATAGTTCAAAGCATTGGCTCCATTTCCATGACAACTTATTAAACTAGCTGTTGCCCCGCGATTTCGTTTGCGTGATCTCTAGTTTATTCGTGAAGAATATACCTACTTAATAGCGCGGGGTATTTATTTAAAACTTTATTGCACAAACTTAAAAGTGTACAACAGGTGGATTATCAGTCTCAGTCCCAGCAAATCTATAAATTCATAAAGACTTACAGTTTTAACAAAAATAAAAGAGTATTGCAATTAAAGTAAAATTTTCTTTTTTCGATTTTATAGAATTCCTACACATTTTTTGGCCCACCTGTATGGTATAAAATAGGTACAGGTTTGTGTCATCAAATGGGATGGGACTGTATCAATATACATGGTTGTATTAGCATACGGGGTTATATCATCATACAGGGTTGTATTATCATACAGGGTGTATCATCACACAAGGTGTATCATCATACAGGATTGTATCGATATACAGGGTTGTATCGATATACAGGGTTGTATCGATATACAGGGTTGTATCGATATACAGGGTTGTATCGATATACAGGGTTGGTTGATTAATTCCAATGAATTAATCAAACAACTATATCCTTGTTAGATAAAACTTGAATTAAGCATCTACCAATAGATAGTTAATAAAATAAAGTTTTATCATGTGCGAAGACTTTAGCAAATCATATAAATGATCATAATAAATGTTTATATTGCTTTGTCGACACAACTTTCCTCTTTGAACATCTACATTGTACACAATGAGGACGAGATTATGGAACATAATTTATATGATCGGACTAACTTACCTAGTGACGTCCGATCCTCAATTATGTGAAGTAATCTCGTCCTCATCCTATCCCCAGCCCGACCCAGTTAGTATGTATTTATCAATCCTTAAAGTACAAAAAAGATTATATGCTTTAAATACCTACATACTACTTAGTTTCCCTTCTTTTTGAAAGTTGTGTCCAGTTTTATCCTTTGAAATAATGACATTGACAGGTGACAGATGACATTGATAGGTGACGGTGCGGGCACGTTCCGGTTATTTATTTTTTAGTTTATTGACGCGTTCATGCACGCGCCTAACTTTGAAGATTGTAATCAGTGCAGTAGCAAAAAGTGCGTACTACATTGTACACAATGAGGACGAGATTACTTCACATAATTGAGGATCGGACGTCACTAGGTAAGTTAGTCCGATCATATAAATTATAGTTATAGAAGAGTGGGGTCTTCTGGCATAAGTATATCCATACTTAAAAGAAGACCTCAACAACCAATTAATGTTTTGTGTTTTTACCGAAATAAATAGGTTTCATAAAATTTTTTTTAAAGTTGCTTACTCATGTAAAGAAAATATGTCTTAGAAAATGTCTCGAATGCTGCAATAAATATTTATTTAAACTGGAGTTGTTTTCTTTCATTAAAAATCCCAATGAGACGAGGTACCCGTCAATTTTTGTCGGCGGTAACACACCCAGACCCAAATCAACTTAGTATAGTTCCTTTTCTGAACTGAACTAAACTGGAAATTGAATCTAAATCTAAATCATCATATACGTAGTAACTTTTATTTAATTAACACACTTTTATCAGCTCCACTTGTAAACTAACAGCTAACTACGGTTAGTGGTTATCAAGCAAATCTTGAAAAATATTTGAACCCACGTACTTACTTCTAACCGTCCGCAATGTCAAAGTCAAAAGTCAAAGTCAAAAATCATTTATTCAATTTAGGATAAAAAATTGCCACTTATGAACGTCAATAAAATGATTTAACACTATGTAGGTGTATGACGTTGGGATGACAATCATCATTGGCCTGCCCTGTTCCCAAGTCATCTGGGGTCGGCGCAGTATGTCTTTCTCTTTCATGCAATCCGGTCACGCGTCATTGAGTCATTCACTCCCTTCTCAGTCATATCTCTCCTCACACAATCTATCCATCTCATCTTAGGTGGCCTCTACTTCTCCACCCATCAATACTCATATCCATCACACGTTATATACACGTTATACGTTGGGATGACAATAAAATAATTTAAAACCAACATGCTGCTCTAATATTAGACCCAGGAGGTGGACAGAGAAGTGAAACTTTCCAAATCTAGTAAAACCTTTGTATAAGGTTATTTGATTTGTTTTGACCAGTCCAAATACAAGTAAAAATGTATTTTATAGTTCTTTAAACTGTAATATTAAAATAATTATTAATGTTAAAACTAAGAAATTAAAATGACGCCCGCAGGAGTACTGCAACAGCACGATAGTAGTTCTAAGCCGGCAAAGCCAGCCTTTCATCATGAAAATCGAGTTTTCGTTCATACTACTCACTGAATGAGCTATCGCAATAGCTTTAGAGCCGTACTGACCTTTAGTGAGCTATAAATGGTTAGGAACTTTTTGTATTAGGAATGATCTCATTAAAAACCACATTAAACTTAAGTTTCAAAGCTTTTTAATTTATTCAAGATGTATTGATAGTTACGCACATTAGGTGTTTGGTGATAATTTCATACCAAATACATAAACAGGGTGAATCAATACATTTCTCTCTGAAAGTGATCGAGGAGCAATCATATAGCAAACTTTAAAATCCCAATCCCAAAAAAAACACAGCGACATTCTATTTGTATGTGAAGGTGTATTATTAGTTAACGTTTTGATGTTAGTCTATTACGAAAAGTTGTTCCTTTTTTGCTCCTTTTAATAAAACCTCGTGAAAAAAATGTATTGCATTACCAATCACCAGAAGTATATACCTATTATGTTATTTGCAGTATGTTAAAATAATATTGATGGTTCCTTCTATCCAATCATGTATAAATTTTATATATTTTGAGTTTCTAAGTCCATAAATTAGGAAGTCCACTTACAAGGTGGACAGACGAGCTGGTAAAGTTTGCAGAAAACCGCTGGGTGGGGGCCACTTCCAACCGGCCAATCTGAAAGTCACTGAGGGAGGCCTATGTTCAGCAGTGGACGTCCTATGGCTGAAATGATGATGATGATGGTTAAAAATTAACTGTTATCGAATAATTAGGTATTTTGTATGACACTTTAAAAATGCTTTTTAAAACATTTATTGATACAAGGGTTGGTTTCACTAAAATTTGCTAGTATACTTTTTCCGAAAACTTTTAATTCTGAAACGATTTACAACGAGCAATTTCTTCTTCACGGCGCGGCAGTCCCCATCTGAAAAGTATACATTTTAACGGTAAAGTGGCTCATCTAGATATAAAATAGTGTAACAGACACTATAATAGTACATCGCGATTTATAAGTCTAGCTACTAGGATAGTATAATCCCTCTAAAATCCTTCTATCTTACAGCCTGCTGTAATGCCTCCCTAAGTTAATGTCAACGTGAGCTAGAAAGTCCTAATAAACTTTTGGACATACGTGCAAAACTTAGTTCAGTACTAATCATGCCATTAGTGCAAAGAGAACATCTGTGTTTGACCCCAAAAAGGTATTCAGACCTTAATAACTAATAAGACAACCAAGTCAACATGCCAACCTACCTAACACATTTCTAAATAGAAAGAACCTAGCGCAGAACTACAGTTAATTAGTTGTCTAAGATAGTGCTGCTTCTTTTTGTCGATAACATAATATCGATGATTACCACTTACCAAATATACGATTAGACAATACTCTTAGTACGAGTATTATATCAAAGGATAATTGTTAGTTTTTTATTTATTTATAACAGAGTCTGTCTAATATAATCTATCATTTATAGGTACTAATATGTTAATCATAGTACAATTAATAAAATACTTGTCATCACAAATTGGAAAAGTTGCACTTATCTAAATATTTGAATTCGATTTGACTCTACATTTGATGATTCCATCGTCATAATCATCATCATTATTTTAGCCATAGAACATCCACTGCTGAACATAGGCCTCCCCCAGTGACTTCCAGATTGGCCGGTTCGAAGCGGCTTGCATCCAGCGACTTCCTGAAACCTTTACCAGGTCGTTTGTCTTCCTTGTGGGTGGGTGGACGTCCTACACTGAGCTTTCCGGTACGTGGCCTCCATTCTAGAACCTTTCTGCCCCATCGGGCGTCAGTTCTAAACCCATACAGACGTATTATTAGTTGTGCTCTGTAGCAGAAAGATAGGAGTTTACTTGTATTTTAGAACTAAAGTCTAAACTGTCTAACATACAACTTCTAAATTTACTTAGCTATTTTTGTGATATGACGTCAAACATGGCCATAGAATCTCTGATTAAGCTACTGCAGGGAGTAAGATCTGTTGTGATGACTGGCAATAACGGAGTCTCATTGTGACTCATTATTTTTAGTTATCGGAGTAAAGTAATTTATCGATAGTGTAACCTAAGACCACACTAGTTCGTAGGGCTTTTAGTTGCGTCTTTTGTTTGCGAATTTCAGAGCGCTAATATTAACTCGCTGAAATTATGAGTTCCTAAAATAAACACTCTAAAAATAGCTATTCCCGACCGGCCCTCGGATATGATGAGTCAGTGAAGTTATCCGGTAGGGCCTGTGGGCGGAGGTTCACGGTGAAGGACTTGCGGGTGCGGAATGAAAACGCCAGTATTTGTGGTTGATATCGGAGCTGGGAGTTGCGATGGCTTTGAGAGTTTTGTGGCTCTCCGGAGTGATCACGAATGACGATCGAGTGACTGCTTCTGTTCGAGTGATTCCTCTGGTTGACTTGATTCGAGTGACGATTAACGGGACCACCCACGCGGTTTTTATACTATTTTGGGAGGCAATTTCCCCTTCCGCTCCCCGGAGTGGGAGCGGGAGGGAAGATATTGCTATCTCCCTCACTCCGGATGGCTTATGATCTCGGGCAATACCTTATAGAGAGCCGATAATTTAGGCCCACTATTATGGCTGTTATGTACTAAGGTATTGCCCGGGATCTCCTATGTATTTCCCTAACGGGCCCTAGATACTTCTTTATTTACACATAAAACATAAACTATAACGAACAAAGCAACTTACTGACTAACACAGAGTTACAAGCAACGGAATAAACGATAACTATAAACGAAACTAAAAAAACTATCACAACGAATACTATAAACAACTTATTTACAAACAAGATTTAGGCCGTCGTGTACATTTCTCCCGCCGTGAAGCGACGTGTCGCTTCAGCTTCTGGGTGTCACGACGGTCTCGATGGCCTTGACTGGTAGTACGATGAGCTTCTTCGTGGGGCGCCGCAGTACTCCGGTTCGGGTGGTGACATCTGCAGCTCTGACGATGCCATCCTGGCCTGGGTAGATCTGGACCACCTTTCCTCGTGGCCAGACGTTGCGGGGCAGGTTCGAGTCTGCGACCAGCACCAGGTCACCGATCTTCAGTGGGGCTCCGCGGCCGTGGGGCTCCCGCCGGTTTTGAAGCTCCGGCAGGTATTCCCGGACCCAGCGGCCCCAGAACTCATCGGCTAGTCGCTGTGCTCGCCTCCAGTGGTGACGGCTGGCGACATCCGCTTCGGTGAAGGATCCCGGCTGGTGGATACGGCCCGACCCCCCGAGTAGGAAGTGGTTGGGGGTCAAGGCTTCGGCGTCTTCGGGGTCCACGGAGACGTGCGTCAGTGGGCGGCTGTTCACGGTGTACTCCGCCTCACAGAGCAACGTGGTGAGCGTTTCTTCGTGCGGATGTCGCTCCTGTAGTGTTGTGGTCAGCGCGGTCTTGACTGAGCGGACGAGCCTTTCCCAGGCCCCTCCCATGAACGGCGAGCTTGGCGGAATGTAGCGCCACCGGATAGTGTGGCTGGCGGCCTCCTCGCGGCTGGCTTCGAGGGCGGCCTTCTGCAGTTCCGCGTCGGCTCCGCGGAGGTTGGTCCCGTTATCGGACCATATTTCGGTGGGTTGCCCGCGGCGCGCCATCATGCGGCGCAGGGCAAAGATGGCGGAGTCGGTAGAGAGTGACGCGGCGACCTCGAGGTGTACGGCCCTTGTGGTTAGACACGTAAATAACGCCACGTATCTTTTTTGATGATGGCGGCCGACGGTCACGCTGAGTGGCCCGAAGTAATCGAGCCCGGTGTATGTGAAGGGTCTCTGATGATGTGCCAGGCGGCTCGCCGGGTGATTCCCGGTCGGGGGGACGGCGGCCACTGCACGTCGATGTCGGCACGGTAGGCAGCTTTTCACTACGCTGCGCACAGTGGGTCGCGCACGTATCACCCAGAAGCGCTGGCGTATCTCGTTCATCACTATTTCCACACCTCCATGATGCAGTCTCCGGTGTACCCAGGTTATGTAGAGGCGCGTGTAAGGGTGGTCGCCGTCTAGCACAACCGGGTGTTTCTGCTGCTCGTTGATGTGGACTGCTGCTGCGATCCTCGACTTTATCTTGATAGTCGAGTCGGTGTCGTCGAAGGTGACTGCTAGTTGTCGCAGTCGGCTATCTCGATGTACTGCTTCTTGTTTCTTTAGCGCGGCCGTCTCTTCGGGAAACGAATCTTGTTGGACGGCACGCACCCACAGTTGTTCCGCTCTGATGATGTAATCAGCTGTGAGCGGTCGGAAGCGATCTTCGGTCTTCTCGGTGCGGCGTTTAGCGGGCGGCGCTGTCTTCTTGTTGACGTTGCGCCAAGTCGGATCCGCTTCGCTGTTGCGAGTTGTTCTTTTGTAATGCACGCTATCTGTAGGTGGGCGTGGTTTATCGGTCGGTGGGCGTGGCTGCTCGATAGGTAGGCGGAGTTTACGGGCCGGAGTGCGGAATAGGTCGAGTGCCTGTAAAACTCGCGCCGTTGTTCTGGTTAGGCGCAGCCACGACGAAAAACGATGTACTTCGGGGAGCGATTCTGTCAGCCGGGTGCCGTTTGTTTGTGAAACGGCGTGCGACCGCTCCTCTCCTGTCTTCGGGGCTTCTTCTCTCATCTCGGTAGGCCAGTGGTCGTGGGACTCGTATAGAAACTCGGGTCCGACGAACCATCTGTGATGTTGAGTGAAGTCAGCGGGTACTCCGCGCGTAGCGTCGTCCGCTACGTTGTGCTGTGTAGGCACCCACTTCCACTCACTTGCTTGTGTTTCCTCCTCGATCTCGGCCACCCGATGTGCGACGAACGGTTTAAAGGAGCGTGGGCCGGCTCTTAACCACGCGAGCACAGTCTTCGAGTCACTCCAGTAGTATCGTCGGTCGGGTTTGTGTTGGTGTTCTTCGACTGCTGTTCTTGCTAGTCGACATCCCAGCACGGCGGCTTGTAGTTCGAGTCTCGGGATCGATGCGAGCTTAAGGGGCGCTACTCGGGCTCTGGCGGCGGCTAGGGTCACCTGTACCTGCCCGCCTTCGTCTTGTGTGCGCCAATAGACGGCGGCTGCGTAGGCCTTCTCGCTGGCATCCACGAATGTGTGCAGTTCTCTTCGTACCGCGCTGCTGAAGGTAGGATGGCAGCGCGGCAGGTTGATGTTACGTAGCTCGGCGAGGTGTTTCAGCCAGTCGTTCCACTGGGCGTCTAGAGGCGGTGGCAGGCGCTCGTCCCAGTCTACGCCCAGCCGCCAGGTTTCCTGTAGCAGTTGTTTGGCCTGCACGGTGATCGGTGATGCTAGGCCTAACGGGTCAAACAGCGACATGACGGTGCGGAGGGCTTCTCTTTTTGTCGGTGTGAGGCTGCCGTCTATTTTGTCGGTCGGCACCCGGGCGAAGTTGAGGTTGAACCCAAGGGTGTCGCTGTTGGGCCGCCAGGTGAGGCCTAGGATTTTTTCTTCGTTCTCTTGTTCTAGTGTGACGTCTCGTACTGTAGCGGGTTCGGCTTGGTGTGCTCTCAAGACTTCGGTGTTATTTGACGTCCACTTGCACAAGTAGAAGTTTGCTTTTTCGTGCACTTCTCGCACTTCGGTAGTAATGCGGACGGCTTCTTCTGTAGACGTGAAGCTTTGTAGGTAATCGTCCATGTAGTGATGATGAACGATAGCCTCGGCCGCATCCGGATATTTGTGACGATGTAGCTCGGCGTTGTGGTTTTTGACGTACAACGCCGTGCACGGTGAGCTTGCTGCTCCGAAAATCACCGACTTCATTCGGTATTCTGTAGGCGGTCCCTCCCGCCGGTGTGATCGCCAGAGGAACCTGAGCGCGTCCCTGTCGTCTTCGTTGATTTGAATGCGCAGGAACATTTCTTGTATGTCGGCTGCCACAGCGATGGGGTGTTGTCTGAAGCGCATCAACACGCCCGGTAGCGATTGTAGGAGGTCCGGTCCAGATAGCAGGTGGTCGTTGAGCGAGGTACCCCGTGTTCGGGCTGCAGCGTCGAATACTGGGCGCACTTTTCCCGGTTTAGCGGGGTGTAGTACTGGGAAGTGAGGCAAGTACCAAGTGCGCTTCTCGGTGGGCGGAGTGGTGACTACCTCAGCGTAGCCTTTTTCCACCAGCTGCTCCATCTGGGTCTCGTAGGCCTGCTTCAGATCCGGCCTCTTGTCTATTTTCTTCTCTGTACTATGTAGGCGAGTAAGGGCGTGGTCGTAGTTATTCGGTAGTTCGATCACGTCCGTCTTCCATAGCAGTGCAGTGCTGTAGCCGACGTCTGGTAATGCGGTGGTTTTCTCTCGGAGTATCCGGAGGGCGCGCTCGTCTGGATCGGCGCGCGTCGGTCGAGGTTGTACGCCGAGAGATTCTAAGGCGAAGTGTTTTTTCACAGCTTCTTCAAGTCGATCTTCGACTTCGGTAATGCGGTAGACGTGGTGGACTAGGTGGCCCAGGCTCCTGTTGGCTGAGCCATGGAGCACCCAGCCTAGCGGAGTCCTTGAAGCCACAGGTTCGTCTGAAGTACCACGGCGCAGCTCTTGGGCGAGAAGTAGCTCCCAATTGTCTTGACCGATGAGTATAGTCGGCCGGGCCTCTTCGTACTTGACGACCTGTGCGATGTCTTCAAGGTGACGATATTTTTCGATTTCTATGTTCTTTATTTCTTGTGCAGCCAGCTTGAGGTTTTTGACAGTCCTCCCGCATAAGGTATGTTCTTCGTCTTGGCCTCGTAGACGTAGCGTGACGCGCCGCGAGTCTGTTCGGGTTACTCGGGCCCCGGCGATCGCTTCGATGTTTAGCGGATCGATCGGGCCATCGGCGCCGACGCGTCTCGCCAAATCTTCATCGACGAGGGTGACGGTGGAGCCGTCGTCGAGAAGGGCGTAAGTCTTCTCGGTTGACTTCGGTCCGACGACTGTTACTGGCAATATCTTGAGGTAGCTTGTAGTATTTGCCAGTCGATGCGTGCGAGCGGTGGAGACTGTTTCTGTCTCGCTTGTGTGAGTAGTGGCGACTGTCTCGACCTCTTTCTTCGGTGTGTAGTGCAAGAGGGGGTGATGAGTCCGCTTGCAGTCGTTTTCTCCGCACTGTCGTGTGTCGCACTGGTGTGAAGCTTTCCTTAGGTTGAGGCAGCGGAAACATAGCCGGTGTTGTTTGGCTAAGTCCCACCGTCCGTCGCTTGTAGCCTTCTTGAAGCGTTCACACTTGTTTGCGGTCACGTGACTTGCCTGTTTGCAAACTGGACAGCTTCTCTCTTGATTTTCTTCGGCTTGACTGTTACTGTATGCGCGTTGAGGGCGCGCACGCGGTGCTGCACGTTGCGGTTGTTCTTCTAAATTTCCGACGCTCTCCGGATCGGCGTACCGGCCGCATGTTTCGGCTTCTCTTGACACGAACCGGTATAGGCGGAGTAGGTCGGGTTCTTCGGTAGGTTGTTCGCGTGTGAAGTCGAACCACCTGTAGCGCAGCGACGGAGTTAATTTATCGGTGATGTGCTTCACTACCTCGGGATTGTATAGGTAGTGAGCCTGGTTCAGCGCGCGGAGTGTGGCCACGCTGTTCTTGACTTTGCTGGCAAACTGTACGATGTCACGAGGTGAGTCGGTTGGGCGGGGCACGTGCCGCAACCGGTCGATCTCGGCGAGGGCGATCGTCTCGGGTCTACCGAAACGTGTTTCTAGTTCTTGCACAATGTCAGCCGGCTTCGTGTTCACTATAAGCAGGCTGCTCACTGCTTCTTTCGCTTTGCCCTTCAGGGCTCTTCGGAGTCTTGCTGTGTTTTCGATGTCGGAGAAATATACGGAGGTTTCTTGGTAGCCCGCGCGGAATGCGAGCCATTCGAAGTGAGAGCCGTTGAACGGAAGTAGCTCTCCGATGTACCTCGGAACTGCGGACGGTGTGTGGTTCGATCGCGCGGCGTGCGCGATCGCAGCCGCAAGCTCGCCGAGATGAATACGATTGTCTTCTGACCGGTGGGGTCTCGGCGCGGTTGCAGGCGGCTGTTTTTCGGTGATAATCTTCGACGCAGGTGCGGTCTTGATAGGTTGTTCCGAGGTTTTGGTCACTGGCGGCACCTGGTCTAGCCACTCGGCGACCCGTGCTTGCCCCAGCGATTCTCCCGATGCGACGGAATCTTCATCATCAGATTCTTCGTCTTCTTCTTCTAGTACTGCGAGCTTGGCTTGTTCCAACTCCAGCTTCAGTTTTGCGATTTCTGCTTTGGCGCGCGCTAGGCGCCGCGCCCGATTCGACTTGTTTGAAATCGACTTCGGTTTGGTGTTCTGTGGCTGAGCTTCCGACGGAGATCCGGGCGGATTTTCATAACGGACGGGGTAGCCCGGCGGCACCGCCGGCGGTTGCTCAGTTGCGGGAGTGTCGTCTTGATGTGTAGAATCTTCTTGACACCCCGCTACGGTGACTCGTTGCTCCGACATGCTTCGAGTTACTGGCATTTTCCACTGTTGTTTCTTCTTTATCCGGCTCGAAGGACCAATATTCCCGACCGGCCCTCGGATATGATGAGTCAGTGAAGTTATCCGGTAGGGCCTGTGGGCGGAGGTTCACGGTGAAGGACTTGCGGGTGCGGAATGAAAACGCCAGTATTTGTGGTTGATATCGGAGCTGGGAGTTGCGATGGCTTTGAGAGTTTTGTGGCTCTCCGGAGTGATCACGAATGACGATCGAGTGACTGCTTCTGTTCGAGTGATTCCTCTGGTTGACTTGATTCGAGTGACGATTAACGGGACCACCCACGCGGTTTTTATACTATTTTGGGAGGCAATTTCCCCTTCCGCTCCCCGGAGTGGGAGCGGGAGGGAAGATATTGCTATCTCCCTCACTCCGGATGGCTTATGATCTCGGGCAATACCTTATAGAGAGCCGATAATTTAGGCCCACTATTATGGCTGTTATGTACTAAGGTATTGCCCGGGATCTCCTATGTATTTCCCTAACGGGCCCTAGATACTTCTTTATTTACACATAAAACATAAACTATAACGAACAAAGCAACTTACTGACTAACACAGAGTTACAAGCAACGGAATAAACGATAACTATAAACGAAACTAAAAAAACTATCACAACGAATACTATAAACAACTTATTTACAAACAAGATTTAGGCCGTCGTGTACAATAGCTCTGTTTTTAAAAACCGAATAATTTTTATCGGCAAAGAGAACGGAAAACAAATATTTGCGTTTCCCAAATGGAAAGTCACCAAACTAAATGTATCATGCCAAGATATGTTTTTTTTGTAATTATTATTTTAGAAGTATAGTTTATCTTATTTAATCCACCGTGACATGCAGGATGCTAAAAATAATATTGTTAATTAAGACAATATTATTCGTCCGTCTGTCAGTCTTATATAAAATAAAAATATGTAATACAGTAAAGTCCGAAAAAATCTTTCATATTTCGGTTCATATTTCGTGGGCAAACTTGTTCAATTTCTTAAGAATAACCACATCCTGAAATATGGCTGAACCCTAATGTTATTAAACGTTGTATGAAATAATAAAAGGTAGACGTAAAATATGTATTTCACTTAATAACTAGCAATGCTAAACTTAGTCCTCGATTTATATGAAAGAGCTCTTATGGTACAGTCAACATCAAAATATCTCGTTAATGTTTCGCGTGCTATGTTGTTTCTTCAAATACTTCATCCTATTTTTATCCGCTGATAAAAAAAAGTAATTATGTTTTTCCTATATGATAATTATTTGTTTGACGAAAGTTAAATAATAAAGACAGAAAATAATATTTCAGTGCATTATTTCGTGGTAATAAAGCTAGTAATAAAGCTTTGTAACCATTAACATTTTTTTTTGCATTTAAATAGCTATGTCAATCTTTGTTGTTTGCTAAATAACCACAATCGCATTACAAATGGAAGACATTTTTAGCACATTTAAAAATATCTGACATAAATTAATGGCTAATAATAAGCGTTATTATCAACCCATTAAAAGTGATTTAAAACTCACAAGACTATTTCCATGTATCACCAGTAACATGACTCATTATGACGTATTGTTGCGTTTCAAACGATTAAGAGCGTTTACGTTACCCCACCAATTAGCAAGTGAATATACCAATTAGATAACTGAACATTCTTAAATACATTTATAAACATACGTGACTAAGGTGCTCGTGTTGTCAATTGCCCCGTGCGGGATTTAAACCTGTCACCACCTTTGTAGTCCGGAGCGCAAACGGCTAGACCAGACGAAAACCCCAACCAATTCCAATGATAGACTCAATCAGTTGAAAAATAGAATTTGCAACGGTTATTCTGTCTTCATCTAGTTTTGTTTTCGACTGTACGTTTCCAGTTGCCTGATGGGAGGTGATAATGAACTCATTTTTCGCCACGTGACATTTCATCAACGCCCGGAAGTTCACCGTAGACGTGTTTGGACAGTAATCTGCTGGAATATTGCTTATTTACTCGTACAAATAAGATTTTGCTTCTGCTAGTTGCAAAAAGCGACTTCAAATAATACCTATATTAGCAGCTTCAGATTTAAGAGTAGTAGAACCCTTTTTAATACACTTTTGCTGGCTTCACTTGTAACTAACTAATAACTGACTAACTAACTAACTATGTAATCGGATCTTATTAAGTCGTTTATAACTTACCTCTATTCTATTAGTCGTATTGATAAAACTTTCTGTATGGGTGGCATTCAGATGACGACAATAATTTAATACGATGGAGAAAGGAGGTGGATAGTGTAACTCTTAATGACTACTAGTAAAACCTTCGTATTTGGGTTTTTTTTTTTTAAAGAGTCTGCCATCTTCCAATTCAGTTAATGCTGAATCACGCGTGCTCTCTGCGAATGTACGAACACAATATTAGAGATGCTGATTAGCTTATTGCGACTCATTCCGTAGACTCTGATACCCCACAAGTTATCTCGCTTGGCATACGGGTTGGTGAGCGCAGTTTTGTATGATATTTAGCACGCAGACGCTGCTGCCCGTCTCGTGCTACAGGAATTAGTCGCCTCTTACGACACGCCTCCTACTGGCGGAGGGAAAATGTATTCTTTACGGCCGTTACTATGCGACACATTTGTTCAACTGACTAGAACTAAGTAAAATATCGGTACTTATTATTTTAAATCTTTGAAGCTTGTAAGTAGGTTTTATTCAAGAAAATCATTAAAGTTTGTTCTGTTAGAAAATGTGCGAATTCAGTACATTTCCCTAATTCCTACCGAAAGAATGTTGATGTAGGTCGACCTTTCCGCAAACACGCGGGCGAAGGCAATTCTGATGTTAATACCAGGAGCTAATACTCACAACCTCAACTTATCTCGACGCTACAGAAGTCATCCGCTTAGTATATTCGTCAATACAGGCACGATAGTTACTACCCTACCACAAAATATCAAATTTGTTCGACCGAGGCTTAAGTAAAAAGTGCGTAGTGTTCAATCAAGTGCGGTAATTCGCATTTTTTATATTGGACAACATCACATACTTCGCCCCAATCCTAAGTATGTTAAGTAACCAAAGCACTTTATTTTCATCATCATCATCATCATTTCAGCCATAAAAAGTCCACTGCTGAACACAGGCCTCCCCCAATGACACAACATCGGGGGGATTGCCAATACTCGCCACGCTTGGCAGGCGGGTTGGCGAGCACAGTTTTTATAAGATTTCGCACGCAGACGATGCTGCCCGTCTCGTGCTACAGGAATTAGTCGCCTCTTACGACACGCCTCCTGTTGGCGGTGGGGAAGTGTATTCTTTACGGCCGTCCCCACACGGCACTTTATTTTATTTATTTTAAGAAAACTTCATTTTCCACTTTGAACCGACCAGGAATCGAACTCATAAAATGTCGATCGCCAAGGCCGGCGTGCTCGCCTCTTACACGGCTTTAAACGGAAATTTTCGTCTTGACTCCGACTCTTCGATATTTTCTAAATTGGCTAGGTGTGCTGCGAGACGCTTCTAGTAAAACTTCGTACCTCGTGAAACAAGAAAAAAAATAATTCTGTTCACAATTGAAAATTTTTGAAATTGATAGGCCGAGTGTTAATTCTTTACAAATACTCACCCAACAGATTTTAATATTTATAATTACAAATCATCATAATTATCATCATTTTAGCTAACGGACAGGCCTCTCCAATGACTTGCTTGGAAGCAGCCTGCATCCAGCAGCTTCCTTTACTAGATCGTCTCTCTACCAATAAATAATTATTACAAAACTTATTTCGTAATTACATAACTATCGTTATAGCTCCGTAGAGAGCAGTCGCCGGATAGCGAAGAGATGTAGAGTAAAGAGTACATTGTGTTTGTTTGATGCACAGCTGAGGCGTTCGAGTATTTTTAGTTTTTTTTTTTACTTTCTTTACAAATATTGGATATACAGGATTAAATGTATGAGTGTAAAAACATCTGAAAGGTTTGGATATACTTATGATAACAAATAACTTTTCCAAAAAAAATGTTATCTATCTCAACTTAAATTTGCTAGTATACGAAACTAATTCTTAACAAAAACGCGGACGGCGAACGTACACTAACAAAATTTAAATTCAAATAGGTAACTAGTGTCTTGGGCAAAGTTGTTTGTTATCATGAGTGTATTATAAAAGTAAACAAAAAAAAAAACCAAAAGTAAAAACATTTAAGTATTATAAATAAAGAAACTTCAAAGCTTCATTATAAAACAGTAGTATATTTTTAAAAGTGTGTATCATTATTAGTATGTAAATCACTATCATCAACATTATTGCGTTTTTTTCCTAGACATCTTAGATTCTACTTGTTATGGACTCCATAACCGAAATCACTGGAAACTACTTTTAAGAGTTAAAACGGTGGCAAATTTACCTAATAATATTACATAAAATTTAAAAAGTTGTAACAGGTATAAATATATAGATAATAAGACTGAAATATGTACATGCGATACAATCAAATAGTCGTAATATCTAAATATCTATGTTTTTCATTATTATCTACTTAACGCTTGATCCGTATTATATGTAAGTATTTATTTATTTTTGATTATTTGACTTACGCACTCTTTTGCTCTCGCACTACGTTACCCCACTGTATTACAACTTAATTTCCTCTGCCCAAAGGTTGTCTGGAAGAGATCGCTTTTGGCGATAAGGCCGCCTGATTGTACATAGCTGTGTCTTGTGTGTAATTTAAAAAAAAAGCCTTTAATGTTTTTGTACAAAAAAGTGTCTATCTATCTATCTATCTATCCGTGTTAAAAATTGTTATTTTATTAATGGCCGATTTTTCTAACGCCAGAAAACCTTTTATTTGACGAATACAATTGACGCTTGACACATTTTCTATACGAAAACTGTCAACCTATCAAACTTATTCATCAAATAAAAGTTATCTAGTTATTGAAAAATCGGGCCTAAGACTAATAAACTTAGTTTTACACCTATTTTTGCTGTAAGTAACACTACCTACTATTGTACTGTGTTATACATACTGCGATGAATTTGTTTCGAAAACTATAATAACACACATAACGCAAATTACGTAAGAAAAACATTAAAGGAAAAATACTTATTTTACAGAGCAATCACAATCTGAAGATGATGGAAAACAAAGCATTCAGGGCAGGCCGCAGGCGACGACGCGACGTAGGAATAATTCCCGCCCCTGTAGTACGAGCCGGGGATCTCGAGCAATAGTCATCTCTAGAAATGTTGTTAATTTATAAAATAGGACCTTATATTAAAGACAACACAGCTGCATGTTCTTCTGATAGTTTTTCAAATTCAAATTCATTTATTTCAGACAATAAAGTTCCATGTGTTGGAGCTTAGAGCTAGTTTTAGTTAGTATTCTGAATATGAATTTGAATTGATAGACCTGCTTTAAGTCTGATCCATTCACGGTGATCGGAGGGTTGGATTCAGGATTCCTGCTGGCAACCTTAAATACCATGTACTCGCTTTTCTTAATGTTATAAACAAGATCATACGTTGCAGAGTTAGTCTCGCAGACCTTCAACATCTCTCCGATTGCATTCGCAGTGGGAGCCAGCAGGACCATGTCAACCGCGTAGCTGATGCTATTTACACTACGATAATAATAATAGATAATTTAGTAGTATTTAGGTTTTAAATTATCTATTATCATTGCATTAATTAATAAGTAGGCTTTTCGAATTACAAAGCTAAAGTACCAATGGGCAGACCACATAGCTCGCAGATGACAACCGTTTGTTAAGAAAGGTTTTCAAGTGCCGACCTCGAAGACGCAGCGTGGGCAGACCTTCCAACCGGTGAACTAACGACCTAGACAAGGTTTCGGGCAGCCGCTGGATGCAAACGGCCTGGAACTGATCGCTGTGGCGTTTTAAAGGGGAGGCCTAAGTCCAACAGTGGACTTCAAAAGGCCTATGATGATGATAAAATAAGAAGGTCGAACAACAAGAAGTATTAAAGTGTTTCAAACAAGCGATAGCACGAGTACATAATAGGTAACACATTACCTCCAATTCACCTGAAATTGGATTATAAACGAAAATGACTTACTCAAAAGTCGCAAATAGATTGCGGTATAAATAAACTGCATGAATTCTTGGAAAGTACCTACTTTGCCAAGTTATTTTAATACTATTTGCGATGTTGTCTAACGATTTTTGGATAAAACATTCTTTATTCAAGCCAAGGTTAGTATTCAAAGATTTACATTTACACATTTCGGTTTAAAAGGGTCATGTCATAACCTAAAACTATTTAATACCCTACTAGCTGTGCCCTCGGCTTCACTCGCATGGAATTCGGCTTGTAACCCTCTATTTTATACCCTTAGGTGGTGAATCAAATAGTTGCCTATGTCATTCCCCATGTCTGCCCCATAAACTACCACTATGCAAAAAACCATGTCGTACCCTTGCTCTGTAAAAACATAAACAAATCTATCCCACAGACTGCTATTCCAGACTTCAATCAACCTCTGTGCCATTCATGCATATCCGTTCAGTCGTTCATATGTGACTGAGTAACAAACATCTATCTATCCAAACTTTTACATTTATATCATTAGTAAATAATTCGTATGAAAATAGTTTTTTTTTCTAGCTTGAATAAACACAGATGCTCTTAGGCTCGCACCCACTATGCTCCTATTAAAGCTACACTAAAATAGACACGTCTATTAGGCTCTAAAAGATTTGTGCATCTGTGAAGTGCAGTGTTGCCGATCGATACTCGAATATCGATAGTCAGACGATAGTCTATCGATAGGTCATCGATAGTATGACTATCGATAGTATCGATAGTATATTATGTCCAGCCACCAAAACACGATATGATATAGCTATTTATGGACACCAACTGTAAATATATATATATAATCGAAACAGCGATCGTAACATGTAAGCATGGCGATTCAACATGGCGGCTATATCTATAAAAATTTTATTTAAAACCGTTGGTGTCGATAAATCGCTATATTATCATATCATGTTTTGGTGGTCATGCTAGGGGGCTGAAAAGAAATAATATCGATTCTGTTTATTGTTTCAGACAATCGATATTTCTCAAATTTCATTGTAGTCGATGGTATCGACTACAATACCTAACTCTATCGATAGAATAGTCACTATTGGTTTCAAATATTTATCGATGATATCGATACTATTAACGAACTACGAAAAGAAATATAGTAGCTTATTATCTATTTAAACTATTGATAAATCAAACTATCGATTTTTCTGCAACACTAGTGAAGTTTTCTTCACTGAAACTGACAAGATATCGCGGATCTGATAAACTCGTTGAATTAACGGCGGCACTACTAGTTTCGAAACTTTGTGAGGAAGAATTAGGATTTAAGTAACTTAAGTTATAAGTAGATTTCTTAACAGATGCGTTATATGTATTTCCAACAAAGATTCATCATGGTAAGGACCATGAACGCTAAACAGTACCTAGTCAAAGCAATGCTGTAACCGAAGCATGGAAGACATACGCTTATAAAGTAGAAATGTCATATAATTAGTTCGACAATTTTTTTTTGCCTGTACTGCTTTTGTTTTTGTACCTGTACTGCTTTTGTATGGGCGAGGGTTGACAGGCCTTATCATTTCATACTAAATGTAACCAAAAAATCACTAACTAGTTTCAGAGAAAGATGGTTCATATTGCTGTTCCATCTATTGTGCTCGAGGAACGACATAAGTATAATCATAAATTATAAAACCCTGTTATCCTCGTCCACTAGGTATGTAGGTATCGTTTTGTCATTTCCCGATTCATGCCACAAGCCAACTGAAGCTAAAACTGGTAAATACATTAGGTACTGTATTTAGCCATAAAAAATGTTATAATATCTTAATGGCTATGCAAAGTATGAATATTTTTAAATTGTTTACTTTCCCCGGGGCATTAAGGACATTGAAATTCAATCCATAATGGCCTCTTATGTCGTTCTACCACAAGTAGGGGCTCTTATTAAAATTATAAGCGCGATATTTGGTAGTTTGCATAAACAGCTTTAGCGCCTGTTTCAGGAGTAAGGATGTTTATGAAAAATATCCGCCTATGGTCAAGATAGATGGCACATTTAGTTAACTTTCGTTTGCGTTGCGTGGAATAATAAAGATCTGACAAAAATCTGACTGCAAAAGTTGCTTAACTTCAAATCAGTTATTTTTCCATTAGTGTTGCAGTTGTGTAAATCTATGAACATAATGTCATCATCATCATCATCATTTCAGCCATAGGAAGTCCACTGTTGAAAATAGGCCTCCCCCATTGACTTCCAGATTGGCCAGTTGAAAGCGGCCTGCATCCAGCGTCCTCCTGCGACCTTTACCAGGTCGTCTGTCCACCTTATGAGTGGACGTCCTACGCTGCGCTTGCCGTTACGCGGCATCCATTCTAGAACTTTTCTGCCCCATCGGCCGTCAGTTTAGCACGTATGCTATGTGCCCCGCCCACTGCCACATCAGCTTGCTAATCCGTTGGGCTATGTCAACGACTTTTGTTCTTTTACGGATCTCCTCATTTCTGATGCGATCTTGTAAGAAAACGCCGAGCATAGCCCTTTCCCATAATGTAGGTATAGTCAATAACAAGTCATTCTATCGAAGTTTTTTCTTTGTTTTGAGTAGATATTGTAAATAATTATATTACTGTTTTTTCAATGGAATAATAAAGATGTATTCTATGGTTGTGTGTAGGCTGCGTATTAAATATTATTATCATCATGTCAGCCTATTCAGTCCACTGCTGGACGTAAGCCTTCCCCAAAGAGCGCCAAAGAGCACGATCTCCTGCTTTTTTTATCCAGCCACTGCCAGCCATCTTCCTAAGGTTGTCGGTCCTGAATTGGATATTACTTATTATTAGAGTTGTAAAGTGTCCGTCACGTTATAAATTTGTGACCAATATGACCAAGCAAATTGGTCATTTTTTCAATGTGACCGGACATTTTGGACATTTATTGTCACTAACGTCACAATCAATTCTATTGACAAACTATGAAAAAAAATTTTTGTTACAAATAAGTGCATTATTATAAGAAAGACAGGCTTTATAGTAGTGATGATCTATAACGAAATGAAATTTCTAAATTTAATTTATCTTTCTGCACTAACAAGGCGTCATATCGTTACGCGAAAGTTTTTTTTTTAGTTCAATCCAGATCCAATTACATGTTTTATTGTATGTTTTTATTGTCAAATACTTAACATTTAAGACTTACTTTAGAGGGGTTCTTTTTTTTTTAATCTAAAAAAAAAGTGACCATCGTGACAATAAATGTCCAATGTGACTAAGCATTTATCATAAATGACGGACGCTTATAGCATATGACCGTCAATTTACAACTCTACTTATTATACAATTCAGTAATTTATAATATCTTTATATTACACACAGTTAAACCTTAAACACAATAGAATTTGTCTTATAATATTATCATCTTAATGTTTTCCGAGTAATTAATACTCCATGGTATAATATATAAAAGGCAATTAGAGATTTATAAGCCTGTGGAAATAAGATCGCTATTCCCTTCAAAGAAAATACCTTATTTATTAAGAGGCTTGAGTCTCTAGCTTCACCAGGATTAAATCTTGACAGTGTCTGGTCGCTTGGTTAAGCAAAATGCTAAGAGTTATTTTTAATAAAGTAATTTAATGATCATTTAAAGTAAGATAAATAGCCTAATAACTTTGACAGAGAGTTTTCAACATGTTTCTGAAAATAATAATTTTAAAATTATTATTATTATTGATTTCGTTGAGTAGCTAAAGCCTCAGTATGATGAATAATGAAGTGGTGTTATTGAATGACAAATCTAGTTAAGTCTAGATTCTGACATTTGTTTATTTCGTAACTGCAATTTATTGTTTGCTATGATTCCACTAGTGTCGCAACGCAACTAAGTTCTGCAAAAAATGATATTACTCGGACTTGTGTAGGCAAACATTTACCTACAATGGAACAAATTGTTGCAAATATTTTTTTCCGCGCACGATTTCAGTGCAAATACTTGTATTATTTTGAAGACCAGAAAAAATAAAGACATTTTGTGGATATCTCACTATCGCATCTTCACATTTGGATTGATATTCTGCAATCATTTTCATGGAATACCATTAGTAATTCCGGTATAGCTCGGTAATGGTGCTTTTCGTGTAATGGCCGTTTTTATAGGCTGTTGATCGATCGTCTATGCTGTATGTCAGTGTTCAAAATATAATTTTAGTACATTTGATATTTTTAATGAATCTTTTTTACTTTCGAAAGAAAAGATTGGTTAAAAGGTAAGTAAATTTACTCCGCCTTAGACAGCTGTTACCGTTTTGCGCCTTTTGGAGTGGAGACACTGGGACCCTGGGGCCCAGAGGCTAAAAAACTACTTGTCGAACTATCCACCCGCGTTGTCAATGTTTCTGGTGACCTGAGGGCTAGGGCTAGAGAGCTACCATAGCCAACGGATTAACATAGCTATTCAGCGAGGTAATGCTGCCAGCCTCCTGGGCACCTATAACCTTCTTGTTGGATTGGGTGATGTTCAGCTTTTATAAAAAATATATATATTTACCTTGTTTTTAAATATTTTTGTATACATTTTGTATCTATTATTCAATTCCATAATTTTAGTTGTAAGTTGTTAGTTAAATAAATAACATGTAAAAAAAAGGTAAGTACAAATTTTATAAGCGTAACTTAATAATTTTAAATAAATCTTCTACTAACCAAAACTCTTTCCATGATTACACATACCTACTTACTAAATTTAATTTACTTACATAATTAACGGGTCAAATAAAGGAAAATTACATGAATAATCTCATGCCCAAAAAGGAACAAGGGTTTCTGCGCTTGTTGGCACATCTCTAACTTCGTTATTCGCCCTTCGTTGTTTTGATGCTCATTTATTTATTATTAATGTTGTTAAGTACCTACGTGTCTGCCTCACGTCATGTAGTGTTACCGTGAAAATGTAACATTCACTCGGCTGTCAGTCTGATATTACATTTATATTAAAATAAATTGATATAAACATTAAAAGCAAAGGCTGCCAGATACGATTTCCAGTTTGGGTCAGTTTAGGAAACGATATTTTTTAATTGGCGTGCTAATAGACGCCTCTGGAAAATGTATCTGTCTGTATAGAGAGTGCCATCCACAAAGACGTGCCCCACTCTTTTTCCTAATCGCTAACAGCTCAAATGTGCAACCTTCCGCTAGTAGTTTAATTCTGTCGATATACTTACACGTGTATCGATATAACTAAAACACTAGCAGAATGTTGCACATTTGTACTGTAAGCGGAAAAAGAGTGGGGAGCTTCGTGGATGGCACTCTCTGTACCTCGTAACACAAAGATGGTAATTAATTTCTTACTTTGAAACCATGAAACTTAGTGTGTTATGTTTATAAGTATTGACATTGATTTAAAACTGCTTAATTATCAGTTTATATAATTAAACGGCATAAGCATAGGTCAGCTTAGCTCTTGGATTTTCGGCTGAGCTACTAACAGGTTTAGTGACCGAGGTATATCTGCCGATAAAACTTCTCAATCTCCCTCAAAACTTCAGCTTTCGTCGACGTTATACTGCCGTCCTCCGTCTTCAGCTTCGTCAGCTAGCTTTGCCCAATAGGCATGTCTCTTTCGAAAACTTTGGAGCCTTGATTCCGCTCTACCGCCTCTTTAACAATGTTTGTATTAAAGTCGCGGATATCATGTCGCAAGGACTTCCATATCCGTCTATTGAGCTGTGTCATATGCCTCAGCATCAAAGGAGGTCTGCAGTGCCATTGAACGTCGTTCTGCCATGGAAAGGGCTATCGGTGTTTCTTTGCGAGATCGAAACAGGAATGAGAAGATTCGTAAACGAACAAAAGTCACTAACATAGCCCAAAATAGCCACTTCAGCTTGCTAATGCAAGCTAAAGTGGCAGTGGGCGGGGCACATAGCACGTAGAACTGACGGCCGATAGGGCAGAAAGGTTCTGGAATGGAGGCCACGTACTGGCAAACGCAGCGTAGGACGTCCACCTACAGGGTGGACAGACGACCAGGTAAAGGTTTTAGGAAGCCAATAGATGCGGCCGCTTCCAACCGGCCAATCTAGAAGTCCTATGGCTGAAATGATGATGATGATGATAATGATAATTAAGCGATAACTGTGCTGAATTTGCATTGTAAACAATGCGAAATTAGTACAATTACCGTTACCAGTGATTAATTATTGAGATAAATATTATTGTATAAACTTGGCACACTTCACGACCCAACTCTTATAATGTCTGATTAATTCAAAATCGTTGGCAAGTTTTACATTCTTTACGTCACTCGGCATAATGTCTTTCGAGAATAGAATGAGTGGCCCAGTTGTGATTCACTTAGGAATGCTAATTTTATTACGTTTAGATAATAACTGAAGTTTCAAATTTATTTTAGCATTTGCAGTTTTAGTAAGTAATATTGATAATAAAATTTCTCTTGGATTATATAATTCACGTACCTACCTTAGGTAGGTGGGAATCGAATCCACATCCACGACGACTACTCTTCCAATATCGAAAGTTACGTTTAAAGTAAAGAATAGAAAAATAAAACTGTTTACGAACTATTGAAGTTCGAACAGAAGAGTTTCGAAAGTACGATAGGTTACTATTTTATTTCAGTGTGTGTGTATATTTTCGCAAGATATAACATATATTTCTTTGTGAAAAATCAGCTTAAGGTTACGTACAATCTACCACCCTGAGTGAACACGTTATTAGCTATAACTTACCCATAAACTATGCTTAATTGATGTAAAATTTAAATTCCTCATAACATAAGTCTATTCAGGCAAGATTCTACTATAATTATGGTTTAAATTATATTTCATGCCTTCCATGTTATATTTAAAAAAACTCAGATTAGAGTAGAGAAAAACATGCAAATCAAAACCTGAGAACCCCATAAAATGTAATGCTTTTTTAATTTTTTTAAGTTAAAATTTATTTCGGGCACTGCCATCTTTTGAATTTAATGTAAGTTACATTAGAAAACATAAAATTCCGACCGTTTCGTTCCGTTTTCCAACTACTTACTAAGTGACTCGGCGTTTTATAATCTAAGAGCCAATTTTTCAAACGCCAGATAACTTTTATCCAAGGAATAAAATTGACATTTTGACATGTTTTCTAATCAACATGTCAAACGACTTAAAAAAGTTACTTATCTGGATATTGAAAAATTGGCCCTAAGTAAAATGAAAAAATGTTGATAAAAAAGGCAGTCTACAAAGAGTACTTACATAATTTTCTGTGTAGAAAAAAACTACGGACGCCTAAGACACCTAGACGTTCTAAAAAGTATAGAAAGGTGACCAACACAATTGTAGCCTCACTAATCTTTAGACAACCTTGTCCTCTGCGACCACATGATAAATATTTTACTACGACACACCTCTGAAACGATCGGAACAAATGCTTCCTGACTGGCAGGCGGCCAAGTGGCAGCGTTACGACTACGATTACAATGCGAGCCAACAAAAATCAACTAATGTTTAGTTGAAACAATCAACTTGCAATTAATTTTTCTGGGCTGCTTATTGATATTTTGGCGAGAATAGAGCAGTAGAGTTTATGTTTTATAAAATATATATAGAATACTTTTGTGTCTAAGGATCCCACAGGCATCAGGCAAAGGCTTCGGTGTGTTTTTATGGGTCAAAAGTTTATGGTCTATGTGCTTGCAAAAATCTTAAACGCCACAATAATAATGCTGAGCACCCCTTTAAAAAACAACAAGAAGTTAAACATATTTTGAACCCTTAATCAAACTACGTCTCTTACCTACCATATTTGACTTCAGTCTTTCTAAATCCACTCTTTTCAAAATACAAATATTATTGGAAGCAAATTTGTAACATTTACCCAATTGAAATGACAAAAATGGTGCCATTATGGATGCAAGACAAAGTATGTTTTTGGCTCTAGCAATGCCAAATCAGTGGCAATACATAGCCCCAAACCAGGACAATGAGAATCCTGTATCGTGGACACCCAATAGAGTTAAACCTACAAAGCATTTTTTTTTGTGGCCAAGTAAAATATTTGTGATGTACTCAGTGATTAGAACTTGAGAAAAAATTATAAAAAAACAGAACCAAATATTTTACGAGATAATATATTTTCTAATTTTGTTCCACATTTGGACATTGATCCTTTACACTCCTTTTTAGGCATTTCATCAGTACAATGAACTATTTTAATCATGAACAAGTTTGCTTCCATAGTAAGCACAAAGTTATCAAAACAAAATGTAATTATATGATAGTTTCCTTAATAATAATACTATTGATGAAAATTACGAAGGAAATTATTGTCCTTATTGAGGCAAAGTTTGACTCTACACATTTATCACATGATATATAACTTTTTCTTTTCATCATCATCATCATCAAAGAGCGCCAAAGAGGATAATCTTTTGCTTTTCATCCATCATCTGCCAGCTATCTTGAAAACAGCAAAATTGAAATCTGACATGAAATAAACGTTTCAATTTGAAGACGTGTTCTTAGACTTAACCATGAGCTGTAATCATTGATGACGTTGCACTTTATACAGAAACAGAAGACTCAATTTTGTTAATGCTTAGCTTTGAAGATGGGATGCTAATATGCTTGTGATGAATGAGAAACCGTCTGTAATAAACATTAAACACAGCTATCAATTTTAATTTAGCATGTCTGGCTATCTCAGACAGATTTGTGCAAACGTCATAAGACCTAATTACTACAGATTGGCTGTCTATTTTAAGCGCAGTATATCAATTTCGATAAAGTTGTTCTAACTACAAATAACTTTTCTTATCAGATTTTGAAGTATGATGTACCGACTGGTGTAGTAGCGCGGTTTTGGGACCATTATTAATCCTAATATACATTAATGACCTGCCTTCTGCAACAGACCATCACATGACTTTATTTGCTGACGATAGCACAATCTTATTTGCTAATAAAAACCCGACATACCTTGAAACTGACATAAATGAATCTATTAAATTAATAATTTCTTGGCTTGAGTCTAATAACCTTAAAGCTAATTTAAATAAAACAAAAATTATGTACTTTACTCAAAAAAAACCTTGACTTAAATCTTGACATCAACTACTTAGGAATGCCAATTGAAAAAACACTTGCAACTAAATTTCTTGGACTTAACATTGATAATAAACTTACATGGAAATCACATTCTGATTATGTTTGCAAAAGACTGCGACAGTTCTCATTTGCTCTCCACAGACTGCAACTGATCGTCAATGAATCTGCTGTTTTAACAGCCTATCACAGTTATGTAGTATCTACAATCAGGTATGGTTTGATATTCTGGGGAAACTGTACTGACAAAGAAATTATATTTAGAGCTCAGAAACGCTGCATTAGAGCTATGTATCGTCTAAAATCGGATGATTCTTGCAAGCCATATTTCATTAATAAGAAAATCTTGACTTTTCCTTGTCTGTTTATTCTGGAATGTGCCATATTTATTAAATCAAACATAGATAAATACGAATTTAGATCACGGGCTCGCCATAAAAATAAACTGTGCTCAATTCGTGCCAATTCAAGTTTATTCAGAAAAAGCATATTTTGTATTGCTCCACAAATTTATAACCGAATACCAGAATCCATTCGAGACACAAATGACATTAATTGTTTTAAATCAAAACTAGTGAATTATTTAATCGACAAATGTTATTATTCCTTTAATGAATTTTATTGTAGGATTGCATAATAATAGTACTTAATATATTAATGGTTTGGTGTAAATTATTTACTGCAAGACATGATAATAATAATAATGTTAAATGGTATACTCGTGATAATGTATTTAAATGATTTGATTGTACGCCCTAGAGGCAGGACACGGTTAGTTCTTAGCATGACATTTTATAAGACCCTTGTTTTATACCTGTGTTCCACAATAAAGATTTATGATTATGATTATGATTATGATTATGGTAATTTGATTTGAACGCCAAAGTTTCCCGGTTCGATTCCAGTTGGGTCAATATAGAAAACGTCTTTCCTAAATTTTTATTTTAATATATTTTTTAATAATGGACAACATCACATACATTGCTCTGATCCTATGACAAGTAGCTTAAGCACTTGTGTTACAGAAATATAGAAAAGTTATTTTTCTACATTGACCGACCGGGAATCGAACCCGGGATCTCAGAGATAACGACACCAAGTCCGGTATGCTCGCCTCTCGGCTACGGAGGTCGATTGGCTTCAGTGTGGGTGTGCTGGGAGACGCCCCTGGCAAAATACATTCTCTGATACCTCATAACACAAGAATGTTAATTCCATGTTTATTTATGTATCACTCATTTCATCTCGTTAGGATTTCAACTTCAACTCGAACCAAATACCATTAATGAGGCAATACAAGTATAAAACTTAGTTGTCTAATTAACAATTTGGTAAATACTTACTAATTAAAAAGGTAAAAATTGATAATGTAGCTAGCTGAAAAGTTTCACAGAAAAAAACTACGTTTATTTATATGCATAATATTAAATTAGCATTTATACTTCAGGGTATAATTTGTGCAGTTCAAAAAAACAACAACATTTCCTACGGGAACATCATACAAATGTCAAAATAAAAATCTTTCCCGAATAAATCTTAATATCTTATAACAGACAAGGTTCTCAATTCATCAGATTCTTTTTTTTTTTTGTTTTATTTAACCGTCATTCTATACCACATTAACTGATTTCAATGGTTTTTTTTTTATCAAAAGAAAATAGTTTCCGAAAATCCCATATACATTTTAGTTAAGTTCTGATGATGGGATCCTTGAGAAAATCTTTAAACATTGCATGAACTAAATACTACGCCAACAGATTTATTTATCTAAGTTAGTTACTCAATATCTTCGCTATGATAATAAATACCTTAAACATATATAGTATAGTTACAGAAAAAATTGTAGAAAAAAAATTACCCCTAAGGGCGGAAAAATAGAGAATAAAATCTGTGTACAGCAGATAACTTTTTCCTGAGGCCTTCCCAAATTAATGTTTAGCATTTTCTTTTTTATTATTTAGTATGAGAATAATAAAACTAGCCAGAAGATTGAAAAAATATCACAGTTTTCAGAAAAATATTACCCTAAAGGCAGACTAAAGATTCTTTCTATTGTATAGAAATATTTCGTTTAGAACAAAGTATCTTGTCGCGTCCCCCAGGGCCTTATAAATAAAATCAGTGTGACATACAACGAAGTGATATAATGGGAACTACATAATATAGGGTGGTTGTAACACACACTCCAGAAATAGCTCCTCAAACGACGAACGAGGCAAAAGAGAAATTTGCAATAACAACAGAATTTTCTCTGTTTACAGTTTACAGCAATGTATCGTGCGTGGAGTGTGACGAACACCCCGCCAGGCAGTAGCGTAAATTACAGATATGGGCTCAAGGGCTAAACTTTTGTGAAATGAAACAGAATTTGTTTAAGTATAGTTATGTCCAGATTTTTTTTGCCTTGTTGTAATAAATTATGTGCAGTGTGGGGACGGCCGTAAAGAATACACTTCCCCACCGCCTACAGGACGCGTGTTGTAAGAGGTGACTAATTCCTGTAGCACGAGTCGGGCAGCAGCGGCTGCTTGCGAAATGTTATAAAAAACTGTGATCGCCAACCTGCCTGCCAAGCGAGGCGAGTATTGGCAATCCCCCCTTGATGAAAGTCATTAGGGGACGCCTGTGTTCAGCAGTAGATAGTTCAGCAGTAGACAATTATTGTTAAGTTTTGTATGGAATAATAAAAATCAAATTTCTGACTCTACCGTAGTATTTATATGCATATATGCGTTAACATAGGCTAGTTCCGGCTAGATGTACGATTTACCTAACACCGTGTATATCCACCTACTCATTGTTATTAGTATACTACTATACTATTTTTAATAATAATAATAGATACATAAAGTATCGTCGAAATACCAAAAAAAATATAACAGATAAATAACTGATTGTACACATTAGCGTCGACTGGTAGAGAATGCCACATGGCATTAAGTCCACCTTTTGTACGATTTTATTTTGTGCAATAAAGTTTAAATAAATAAATTAATATAAGTTGCAGAAAAAAGGAAGGTCGTTCGCGAATTGCATTTTTTTAGTTTTGTTAAGTTGGTAATTAATTAAAGGAGGTAAGCCAATCCAAGCATTTTTTAAATAATTACATAAGAACTGATTGTGTACCTTTTTAGGCACAACAAACCACATTTGCAAATACCAACAACAAAACGTATATGCAAACACGAAAACTCCTTTTTATGTTTTACGAAAGTCGTAAAAATCACGGGGCTATAAAACTTTACGCCTACATTAACCAATTTACGGCATTTCTTTTGCAACCCTATATTAATTTGCTATGCAAAGCTTAGAAACTCTTGATTCATTCGCATTTGTGGCCTGACCCTATTCTTAGCCTAAATTATTCGCTGCGGCTTTACCAAGAGTCAAGGGTGTAAGTACTTAGGGCTTTACCATAGTTGTGATTTGTGAACTTATAAAACTTATTAGATGCCGAACGGTCGGAACGAAAAAGGATTAAAATGAGACAATCTTCTAACTTGCTAGATGGGTGCAGCAAATAGTCAGTGACAGTTAAGTACTTCCTGTAAACAATTCGTTCGGCAGCTTACGGCGAAATATTCAGTGAATGGCAATAACGTAAAGTAACTAATTGTTTATTTGGTAGATAATTATCTTTTTTGGAAAAATCTGGCAAATTTGGGAACATTTTAAGTCTGCTGGATTCATGTCGTTATTATATCGTGTAATTAACTCTTATTACCAGTGATCGGAATAGGTAGATTGATTTGATGAACGTAGTGCTAGCATAATATGGATATGTCAGTTTTTTAAAAACTGATACTGATAAGAAATTTCTGTATCCCAGAGGCATGTCCATAGTAACATCAATGTTTGATATCATTGACCTCAAATCAACCTACCTGCTCAGATCACTGCTTATTACATAATGTAATCCAAAATAAATTAGGTTGTTTCATATTAAATATTACCGAAGCCCTGGTAAATAATTGTAAGAGATCTGCTAAGTTTCTAATAAAAGAGCTGGTACCTGCTAGTCAGTTTGTTATAAGTAAAATGTTATTACATTAAAGCTTTCTTATCATGGTTTAGAAATAACCTTTAAAATAACATTCTCTTTGTGCCGCTATTTGAACACCTTCCACCAGAACAAAGGTTAAAATTGGACTTTATTAGACTCCAAAATTGGACTTTATTGTTCCTTGCAAGCAGAACCTGCGAGTGCGGATTCGCCCCGCAAAGCATGGTCCACATAAATTGGACGTGGCTTGAGATACCTAAACGCGGAAAGAGCTTCTAAATGCCACGGTAAATACATTGTTTCCACAATTACACCAATTATCTAGCCCAAACTAAGCAAAGATTGTTCTATGATACCTAGATAAAGGGTAAACACACTTTAATACTTTTAAAAACATCCATGACTTATGAACAAATGCTCGTGTTCATCACACAAATATTTTACCCTTACAAGATTCGAACCCGCATGCCTGGGTTTGTCGTCTGAAGCGCTTGCGGCCATCAAAACAAAAGAAGAAGAAGATTCGTGTAGCTCGGTCCTTACCTAAATGCGTTCCTGCCTCGGTGCGAACAAATACAATTGTCAAACAAATTGGGTTGAATAAAGTAGGTAAGAAATTTCACGCGCAAGTGAGTGCATTGGGGTGAGGTGGGCCTCATCCATAAACAAGGCCCTAAACTGATGAATGAAAGCAATAAAACGAGCCCTCATCTTTTGCCTCTCTTTGTGGGCAGGTGAACTCGAATCTAATAAGATTCGCGTGGGGAGATTAAATTTAAGGTCGAATGTCGTAATTACCTGTTTAATATTGAATCCGATAAGATTAAAAGTAAGCTGTACTGCTATTCGTAATTAGTAGCAGCGTACTTTTGACTCTAGTATCTTGTCTAGTCTTTTTAGAAAGACTGTTATTCTAACCTAATGACAACCTCCAGAGTTGAAAGGCGAGCATACCGGACTTGGTGTCGTCTCTGAGGTCCCGGGTTCGATTCCCGGTCAGTCAATGTAGAAATAAACTTTTCTATATTATCTCGGGTCTGGGTGTTATGGTACCGGCATTGTTTCTGATTTCTGTAACACAAGTGCTTAAGCTACTTATCATAGGTTCAGAGCAATGTATGTGAGTGATGTTGTCCAATATTTATTGTTTTTTTTTTAAATACCTCCGACGCGGAAAGATAGTGTGTTATCTTATTGACCTACTTGTGATTTAGTTTAGAAAAATACTTATCTATGAAGTTGATTTTCATATTAAATATTTCATTATTAATATTAACAATTTAATCCACTTCAAACAAGTAGGTATCACAAATGACAGAGTAATAACAAACAAATAAAGTAATAACAAAATAAACTTATTAAAACTTCAAAATTCACGCTTTTATTAGTACCTTCGTCGTACTATGTTACAAAGCTTTATGTGTCTAGGTAAGTTTACGTGCAATACAACGTTCATTGACTTGACTTGAAAAGACTTGACAAAAATAAATGGCGAGAAAGAGAAGTTTTACAGTAAAATCCACAGTCAAAACCATTTGCAATGCTCTTTAAAAATCGCGCAAAAACTAAAAAGTGCCCCCGACTGCTGTAAACTTTGCCTCCGAATCCTCCAACGAGGACTTTTAAACCACCAATCTTGTTATCTGTTTCTGTGTGGGTTGGCACCACTGCAGTCGACAGGCTGGGAAACATTACCGCACTAATGCGAAAGAGGTTTTATGCAAATAAAGGCACTGGAATCTCCTGGAAATGTGATAAATGGTTTGGGTCAGTGCATGGGCTCAAATTCTTTCGTCTTTTATTTTAGGGTTAGGCGGTAACAATTCCGAGAATGCGTTTATCATTGAAATGATCTATTATTCGTATCGTATGACCCGATTGGCGTAGTGGAGCGGTGACTCGACTTTAACGCTAAGGATCCTAGGTTCTATTACTAGTTCGGGTCAATTCAGAAAAATAACTATTCTAAATTGGCTCGGGTCTGTGTTTGCTGAGAGATGTGCTTGGAAAAAAATCATTATCTGGTCCATTGTAACCCAAGCCTCCCCCAGTAACTTCCAGATCGGCCGGTTGGAAGCGGCCTGCATCCAGCGTCTTCCTGCGACCCTTACCAGGTCGTCTGACCACCTTGTGAGTGGACGTCCTACGCTGCGCTTGCCGGTACGCGGCCTCTATTCTACAACCTTTCTGCCCCATCGGCCGTCAGTTCTACGTGTTTTATGCCCCGCCCACTGTCACTTCAGCTTGCTAATCCGTTGGGCTATGTCAGAAACTTTTGTTCGTTTACGGATCTTCTCATTTCTGATTCGATCTCGCATGAAACACCGAGCATAGCCCTTTCCATAGCCCGCTGTGCGACCTTTAGCTTTCTTATAAAGCCCATAGTGAGAGGCCACGTTTTAGTTCCCTAAGTCATCACTGGTAACACACGCTGGTTGTAGACTTTCGTCTTTAGACATTGAGGTATATTGGACGAGAAGACGTTGTGTAATTTCCCAAACGCTGTCCAGCCGAGTTGGATTTGACGATTGACCTCGAGATGGTTTATACTATTAACTGCCCATACTTAATATTAACTTCATTATTTATTGTTATTATTTGTATGCAATATAGTAGCAGAATGTATTCTAATCAGTAACAAAATTATGTCATCTTTGTTTGTTGTGCCTACAAACTGCTACTACCACACACTTTAAGAGGGTGTTTAACGGAGCTAAGATTGTAAAGTGGCCCCTAAGTTTTCGGCCCTCAGTTATATGCGCATTAATTTGCATAGCACCTACGAAACTTTGAAGTTCTAAACTAACTGCTATCCACTGTCGACTGTCGCAAACTGCAAATTTCAAGTCAAACAAGGCGCGGGTGAGGAGGCTGGAAGTAGGTACAAGTACCAGTGGGAACTATATTTAACATCATAGATACAGTATACATATAAGCTTAAGCAGTAGATAGGCCGGTTTGTTGAGATAAATACCTACCTTCTAATAGGTCGTCAGGGTGGACCTCATTTTTTTTGTAAAATTGAAATAGTATTTTGTTTAATAAGCATTCTATAGAGATAATCGCAACGTATGACAACTGATAACACGTCCTGGCTCGTCAGAACTCAGCACCCGGGACTGACATCAGCGAAGACCGCTTAGAGCCTTAGGGGTCCTGTTGATGCGTGCGTATTTGTAAGTGCGTCATTTCGAACGTTTAAACGTAGTTACTTAACTTTTTTTTTCAGAAGTATAAATAATCACCTACACAGTTTTTAACTGCCAAACTGCATATTTGTCGGCAGTAGTTCTCGTCTACAATTTTTTCCAATTATCTTATGTGCAGTCACTGTTTTAGCTTTTATATACACTGAGAGGTCTAAGAATACTCGTACAATATCTTAATCTTTGTCTAAATACAGCTTCTGCTTGCTATTTGCATAATTGATATTTTACGTGACTTAAAGATACTTTATGCTTTTAAAACATAAAAATAAGAATTATACTCATGTGATTTCCTAAATTGATCCACCACTAAAAAATATATTATTAATTTACCAACGGATCCCTTAACATTTTCTTGCAAGACAAGTACAGTTATGAGAAAAGGGATATCAAACCATTTTTCTTATAAAAAGTATCTACACTAAAAAACGCAAAATATGTATTTTTGCTGACTGCGTCGATAATAAGCTTTTTAAGTAACCTGATGGAAATGAAATCATCAGATTTAATTCTGATGCGAATAAAATAAAACAGATCCCAGTTTTTAGAATAGATCATCCTTGTTAACATTACTTAAAATAAGCTCATTGTAATTCAATCATAATTCGCAAAACATCCATTACGCAAATTAGATTCATACTGAACCCGCAGTGTGGGTATTTGTATTTCTTATTTAATCGCGCATCTCAAATACATATTTCCGTCATGAAATATGCCATAGCTTCACTGAAATTATTACCACCTACATCACAACAAATTCGTGGAATGAAAACATTACTTGCTTAGCCTTTATTTTGTTTTAAAGGTTGAGTACCTAGTTTTAAAAACGAACCTGAATACATAATTTTGACATGACAGTGTGTCTGCCTGTCTTTTCGTCTGTCTGTATGTTTTGTCCTGTAGGTCAGGAAAATTAAAACATGAAAATTTTCTTTCAGAAATGTGGGGATGTGATTTTTTTTCACTTTTAACTTTGGTCCCATATAGCAATTATCATATAATATTTGAGCATCGAATACACCCAAGGACACAGAACTTATAAAACAGGAATAATTTTCGTTACAATAATGAGCAAATGAGATCTGATTGATTTAATTTAAAAAGTTGTACGAGAGCATAAATCGACTCGATCGTTAGTCGACTCCTATTTTTAGTTTTTAGGTAATTTTATATTTATTTTTCAAAGATTGTTAACAAGACCTGATGGTTGACATTGGGTAAAGTTTGCTAAAAAATCGTCAGTTGCTAATCTCTACTTTATATTATTGTATTTGCCTGGCCGATCCGACCTTCTTCTGGTCAGGTCGAGTAATTAATATAAAGTTGCACAATGGGGGTTGAACAAAGTGCGGTAAGGTTTCACAAATTCCTCAAACTCACGAAGTTCCTAAACACTTTGAGGCGACAACTCCTTGCAACAATACTCTCAGTGTGGTAAGGCGGGGAAAATCACTGAGATAACTTAATAAGCAATTTTCTGCCATAAAAGCTAGTAGTAACTAGTGTATCTTCCGCTTTTCATCATCATCATCATCATGTCAGCCTATAGCAGCCCGCAGCTGGACGTAGGCCGGCAAATACGGGTATGTTTTGAATCCTCATTACTTGGGTTTAGATTATTTTATTTATTTTTATTTACCTTTATTAGGGAAACATACAGAATTTTAATAATACATATAGCTAACATTAGATTACTTATACATGAGCATTTAAAGTTTCCAATGCAAAACAAATAAACAAAATTCTCGGGATATGATGTCAATAGTAAACTTATTAAACACGTATAGGTAGTTTCAATTCCATATCTTTTAGGAGATAAACTACAAAAATAAACTAAAAATAAAAAATATAAAAGTATAAACTTTAAATTTTATTGATATCTAAAAAACCCCGATTTCGTCACTAACTCACAGATAATCATCAAAATTGCTGAAATTTGGTATGTAAGCTAGCATTAGTACACAAACATCAAAAAAACTCTAAAACTTTCACCCCTCAAGCCAATAAACTAGGAGATGGAAGTGTGAATGAGATTTCCGCATATTTTGATGCCAAAGGTCTAAAAATTTATGTAGGGACTTCTTGTTATATAATAAAATACATATTTCAGGAATTTCAGTAAATTAAATTAGGGAATAAACTTACAAAAAAAAGTAAAATCCTACCAAAAACATTTTCATGTAAATGTTGCTAAAAAGACAAGACCATATGGCTCGCACTGTCAAAAAGTTATCAGATCTCACGTAGAGCCAAGCTTTTAACTTTACACGCCCTCTAGTCAAAATATGTTGCTTGACCATTTCTTTATTACAAGAACTATTGTATAACAGAAAAGTAATAAACAATGAATACATTTTTCATCTTACGCCCAGTGACGGTAACGATTTTTTTAAAGTAGATTATTAGTGTAGCTTTAGCTAAGATCTACTTACTCAAAAGTAAAGCCGTGTCCATGAGGCAAAGGGATATAATGGTTTAACGTTTCCAAAAAAACATATAATATTACATTAAGAAACGTTTAAGCAGATCAATCAATATGTGGTTTCAAACGCATTCACATTTTTTCCTAGTCTTATAAGTATTAATTACAAAGATATAATTGTAATATCCCAATGCAGTAGGTACAACTAGAGAAACGTAATAATGGCGAACAAGCCAAAGCGGACGCGGCTGGCGGCAACAAATGATTGTCATACCGCGAACAGCTATATTGCAGTAAGCTCAGCTGGCTTACAAATAATAACCAAACTTAGCACATCTGCTACAACTTTCCATTTTGACGATTAAACTAAAGAAAAGCAATATAAATAGGTACACATAAAATTAGATAGATTAATTAAACTACGAGACTCGATAGATTAACAATCTTACCTGAGTAACGAAGTACGGTCAGCTTCATAGTATAAGGCCAATTCGTGACATGTTGAGCGATTTACATAATGTGGTGTTTAGCGATTTTCAAAATCTGAATGTGGTCATCGACTTTGCTGACCGTATCAGACAGCAAACCGTACTGTAAAACTGATACAACGAAGGTATAGCACCGATAAATAAATACCTACAACACGCCGATTATTATATTCTCGTAGTATATTATCAAGCTTGTATTATGGGGTATATATAACTGGTACAAGATAATTCGCCTGGAGCGTCAATCAGCTCATTCAGATCCGAGACAATTTGAAAAAAAAACAACACTGTACTGTCTGTAAAAAGACAATTAATTTAGCCAGACACGTCTCTTAGGTCACTCCTACGCAAATCGGGGCATCAATACATTGTTATCTTCTAGCCTTCATCTCGCTGGCAGCCTATTACATTCTAATATTTGTGTCACACGTGCATATTCCATCAGAGGCGAATGAATTATGACAGACTATTTGGCTGCTATTCATAATATGATTACGTTATATCATTTGACACGTGCTCAAGAAGCGACATAGTGGCTGGCTTTTGATGGCCGAGCTCAATAACCATGATTAAAAAACCAGATCAATATCTATTATTCGTGTTAAATTTCAGCTATATCCGTGATTAGACAAACATCCAAACATACAAATTCTCACATTTGTAATTTTAAGTAAATAATGTAGATAGAATCTTCTATTTAGGTATTCCAACGAAACTTCCAATGCTTTTGAAAAGAGAATGAGTCAGCTCTGCAGAATGCACTTTGATTGTTAAGTACATAAGTATAACACATTCCAATTTTAGTTTGGGGCCAAAACCCGGCCGACCGAAAAAATGTTTTAGCTCAGTCACTCTCAAGATTGGCGGAAGGGATTTGAAAGAAGAGTTTTCCTAGCATTAGGACAGCTTTAAATTAGATCAAATAGTATACAGGGTGGAGCCGCTCATGCTACAATAAATGAAAACAAAATTGTACTATACAAGTAACTTTTACTAGGGAAGCAACATTCAAATCGTGAAAAAAAAAGGGCCATACTATACAAAATCATTGATGTAATTATTTAATTTGTATAAAGCATTCAATATTTTTGTACGATTTTAATGTTTTGATTTGTTTTTATGGTTAAAGTTGGTAGGTTAGATAAATAAAAACTATGTTTTTATTGATTATCTTATGATCGTCTCCATCAAGTTCAAGAGGTGATTTTACTGCTCAATAACAACTACTTTTTATATGAGACTAACATTAAAATAACAACAACACCATTAACAACGTTGATAATGATACTAAATACACCTCACGACTCCCAAACTATAACAACCCTATCCTAGTATTCAGCTTCCTACCCTAATCCAGACACATTTGTACTAGCCAGCGCTGATTATATCCTTAATATCCGTCGCCCAATGATCCGTGCCTAGGGTAAGCACCACTATTAATAATGCCATACCTGCCATCATAGCATAAGTGCTGCTCAAATTTACCCGATCCAAGCAATATTTCAAGTTATACATACTTGACGAGCTTGTATTAGATATAACCTTAGTAGGGACGAGACGTTACCTCTTCGATGATAACGTTATTAATAAAGTGACTTTTTTGCTTTTTGCGAGTATAGTAGTGGAAGCTACTACATGCATTGAAACGGTTAAAAATTACAAGTACAACGTTTCTGATTACTATAACACAAGTTCTTTAGCTACTTCCCTTAGAATCAGAGCAATGTATGTGATGTTGTTCAATATGTATTTATTTACAGTCGATCTCGCAACACTGAATAGACTATACATATACTAATAGTGCCACTCAGGTGTATACCAAAACAAAATCCATAAATGCTCTCTATTCTTTTACTCTTTAGTCTTCTGTATAATTCGGCGAATCAAGTAATGCTTAAGCATTTCCGAATCTAGTTTGTTTCAGAGGCTTAAAGTCATCAAACCTGCATGCTGATTACTGATGATTATTTTGTAAGGACCCTGAAGAACAGTTGCTCAGGAGCGAAATGGGCCTATATTTGTTTAATAAGGTTTTATCACACCACTACGCTCTTGTGCCACACTTCTGGTGCAGAACTCTGAGAAAGAAAGTGAGAAAAAAAATGATTCTTCGATATGCTCTTCTATAATATTATGACTAAAATTACATATTAGGAAATTGCGATGCAAATAATTGATCACAAATGCAAAAAAAAAGTATTACAGAAGCTTAAGATTTATGTGAATTCGTATAATTTAAGACAAATGATTTAAGGCTATTTAGCACATCTTTAATTTTGTGATATTGATTCATAAATTATATTTGTAGTTCTGTCTTGACTTTCACGTCACTTAACTTAAAAATCTAACTAAGATTTGGGTAGAAAGAGATAAAACATTAGCACTGTAAAAATTAAGAGACATGTGACAAATGTTTAAACTCAACTAAGCACGTTTGTCTTATAAACCATCGTTATTTCCCATAGCGAAAAACTACCTTTAAATAAATTTCAGACAGAAGCTTAAATATTTTTTACCCAATTTACACTCAAGATCTTAATGGATTGTCAGCTGGAGATTCGATAATAGTCTTATTTATAAAATTACATCGAGTCTCGTTTTATTAGATTTCAGTCAGTACCAATAAATGTTCATTGATTAATGAAACTGAGGCAAGCGATCGTTCCAATGTTGGATTGGATAAAAATATTTAAAAGTAGTTCTTGAAAACTTACGATGAATTCAATTATCTTGATTGTAGTTATTAATTTAGACTCTCGGAACTATTAGATAAACTTTCTATATGAAACACATTATAAAAATCAAAGGGAATCCTTAAATCAGATTTAATCTAGTGCTAATATGACATAACCTCCTACGTACGTCTCACAAGTATTCAGTCGATATTATGAAAATAATGTTGAATAATAAGGCAGCTGCGTTAGCGAATGCATATGGTAGCGTCGCGCCGCATGGTCAAATGGAAAACTGTGTCAGTGTGAACAGTTGTTGGGTTTACGTCACGAATTACGCTCTTCGGTACAAGCAATCGTACTACTAGGTTCAAGGGGAGCCGGAATGATCGCCGTCTCATTCGTTCTCTATTTATAGTTCCTTGCGTCTATTGAGCTGCCGGCTCTCAGTGCAGAAAAGACCAGAGTCGCAATCGTGTCTCTCACTTCCTCTTAGAAGACCGCGGTAGGGGAAATCACGCGAATGAAATGACCTAGTGTGGTCAAAGCGACCGTCATAATCTGGGGCAAATTAAATACGTTGACGTAAACTAATGAGTTTAGTGCAATTACGCGCAATCGGTACACGCGAACTTATGCAACATAGTTTTCAACATCAAACGCTCGCTTTACAGCATGATGTTCAGCAAACTCGTTACAGTGTGTGAAAGTGATCGGTCGTCTCAAATGATACAGTGTTATCCGTATTACGTTATTTTTGAGTGAAAAACAAAATTGACATTGGTGCTATTTCAGTGTGAATGCCGTTGGATTGTTTCGTCTGGCGTGATGCCAGCATTTATAGGAACAGCTGACTGTAAACAAACAAATTAGCGACGAATGACAATAGTGATGCATGAACGAAACGTTTTAATTCAATATTACTACACATATCTGAAGGAGATATGACAAAAATAAGTTGGAGATGGCGGGGAAAGGAGACTCCAGCGATAGCGAGGGCCCCATAATAGACGACAACATAATACGAATTCAATTGAGAAAGCCCTGTCAAAGGAAATGGGAGCTACGAACGCGAAATCACTCCCCAGGGGTAAAATTTCCGACAATACAACTTTTTGATTGCGATGGAAACCTTCTCGTTGAAACAAATGACGACAACATATCTATAAAAAGTTCTGATTTCGACGAGCGCGGTTTAAAAACGAGCCAGTCACTGCGGGATTTTAAACATTTTATCGGTAAAAATGCTGTTAAAAAACGCAATACTATTTCAGGTGCCAAAGTGTATACTCGTGTTTACAAGAGCGCCTCGGTGATTGGTGATTCTACAGACGTTGGTGTTAAAAGTTACGTCATACGAGACGGTACCAGCGTGGTTAACATTCCAAGTAAACTCACATTAAACAACAACTTAACTAATTTTCAGGCAAATAGTCTAGAAACAACTCCCTATCAGTCTGAAGGTTTCAGTGATATAAGCAGTTACAAAAGTTCCGACAATGAAAATAACGACAGCGTAGAACGACCATGTGAAATAAATAACGACAAGTTGTGCCAAAACGATGCGATCTCAAATGTATGTTCGAATCATTCATCTATCTCTTCTCTGAGCGATTTGAATCAATCAGCAAATGTAGTGTCATCGGATAAAGAAAATGAATTGCGTGAAATTGGTTTACATAAATCTCGATCATTCAATGACAGTGCGTTGAGAGATGCGAGCAAATCCGTGGGCGTTACATTATCGCGCTCTAAGTCCGGAGTGATGTACAACCCCCCACACAATAAGATATCTTTCCTCAATACTTACTTAAAAAGCTTACCCGCTAGAATGAACTCTAATCCAGATTGGTTTACTTTGCACCGGCGAACAATTGAAGATCGGCAGAATTCCCGGGCGCCGGTGAGACGCCGGGAATTGCCTAAAATCTCTTTGGGAAAAATCCGTCGCTGTAAAATGGGCGATAACACCTCGGACAATGAATTCATTAATATTCCAACGGACGTCGCCGCAGACTGTGAAATGAAAAAACGCTTGAAAATGTATAGACGTGGCCTATCGGAAATCGAGTCGAGGCAACGAAATTCGAGTTTATTTACGAAAAAACGGAGACATTCAGTGAGTGGCATGACGAGGGCAGGCCTCACTTCGTCCTCGGAAAGTGTGGACGAAGCCGACGTAGTACTTAACCGTTTGAAGAGGAGGATACTCAAGAACCAGCTAAGAGAGAAAAGACGGAGCCTTGGGGAAAAATTTCAATTCAGTAAGTATCATTTTACTTATTTGACAGAAAAAATTAGCTGTAAGACACATGTATTTACTTACATATGTAATTAGAAATTAATAGAAAGTGGGTGATTATGTAGTTACAAGATAATATTCGAAGACTACATACTCATAATGGGTACTAACGCATTATTTTTAAATTGATCATTTATTTATAACTATTTACACTACTTAATAATTATGATGTATTATGTGGTGTATGGATGTCTCACGACCATTGAAGTAGGGTAGGTAATTAATCAAACGTAAATAAGATGAAAGACAAATCAACGTTACCCTTAGAAACTAGGTGCCATTCATCATTCATTAAGAAGCCACACCATCACAGATAGATAATTATTTTTTTCCGTTTACTATTTCCCCGACATCTTGATAAATTCCAGTACAATCACATGGCAACTTGAAAGGTCTGCAGCATTAAATTACAGGAGAAATCCCTTTTCCTGCGGATACCTTTACAAAATCCACCCCGGCCCTCACTACATTCGCGTTAATATTCGGAGAGGTGTATCTCACAATATCGCAAATGGGTCGAAATAGAACGTCATAAATTTTCGGTTTTACGTCTATGCCATATTTATTTTCGGTACAGAAAAATGTTATGAGAAAAATACCTGAAAAAGTTCTAGTCTTTTGAGAAAAACTGATAATTATGGACTAGTGGAAATAACATTTCGACTATTGCAAAACATTCGTTTTAAAAGAAACAGAAATATGAGATTTCATATTTTTGCATTAATAAAGCTTGTGAGCACAAATAGAATTAATTTGAAAACATTTTCTCTAAACATTCAACATCCTTGAAAAACATTGTTTTAGCAGAATTGAGAGGCCGAGGCCAGTAAAGTTTTTGATGTAAGTATCTTCTTCTTCATCTATACGGTTAATCCCGGTTGCGTCCAAAACCATTGCTATGGAGCCCAGGGTCCGCTTTCCTTGATTTACTCCTCCACTTCGCGCGGTCTTGAGCGTCTCTAGTTGCGAGATCATTGAAAAGTTTTTAAAGTAAGTATATATAACGAAATAATAAAAAAGTTTAACACTGTTCCTACAACACGCTGTAGAACAAATATCCAGATAAAGAATACAATTTCCAAACCTGAAACGCCATCTGTTTCGCTTCACGAGAAACATTAAGTTGCACTACCTCTCAAAACTTGAACCAGCGTAACAGCAACCTTCTCTTTTGAATTACACAGCGCCTCCTTAACGATTCTGTCGGAACTAAATTGTTATAGACATTTTTGCTTTCGGCTGTACTACGAATCTGAAGTTACAGTGAAGTTACTTATTTGATACATTGGGAAAAAGTGGAGCTACGGTTGCATATTTAGTACCTTTTTAAAGCGACATCAGCGCTAGCAAGGAAACCTCCTTGTACCAAGGTGTTATAACAATTCAGAAATAATATTCAAATAGCCCTTCGTGTGCCACTAAAATTTTCCCATTTATTTTTCATTGTTATCTCTTTGAGGTTATTAAGATCCTATTTTATATTCAACTGTCTTTCGGGGAATCTACTTCTCAATTATTATTATGGGACCAATATTAAAAAGGACCTTTCAGAACCTACCTCAGGCACCAGTCTTCACAGTCCAGGCTATATAAAACCAACAATTCAAAATGTACAAATTTTAGGTTGCCTACTGTAAAGAAACAAATATATATTTTATTTAAAATCTTAATATTTTCATCTGTTTTGATTAGCTAGCTAAATCAACCATGAACCAATAATATTACCAATAGTAAAATTACACATATTATATATATAATATATAAAATTTAATCTCTATTTCCCTTGGTCGTCGCAACACGCGTGAACGGACGGAACAATTTCGCTGTTCTTTTTTTGTTTTGTTAACTATTGTCCGGAGAAGGTTCTTATGTAAGAAAAAATATAAGAAAGTATCGCAGAATCCTTTATTACTAAAGACCACACGAACAAAGTCGCAGGCAACAGCTAGTTATTAATATAAAGGTATTCAAAGTTCATTGATTGCAATCATGAGTACAATTATAGGGTAGAGAAGCACTTACATCATGAAGCCCATTTGGGCATGGCAAATGACAAATTAAATTTATAAATTTACATTAAAAGAAACCCATTTGGGGTAATTTTTGGCAATATAAAATAGAAATAGTATAATTATTTTAGGTAATATGTACATCAAATAATAAATTGTAATACAGATATAGAAATGTCAAAATTAAATAATAAATAATTTGATTAATAAATTATTTTATTTATTTGATTAACATTCAATTTAAAGCCCGACAAAAAATTCGCCAACCAATTTATATTTATGTCATCATTATCGAGACATAGCACGTTTGACATATTAATTTGTATAATGCATAGATTAATTTTGATGTAAGGTAATCCAAAAATAAAACGAATTCATTAATTAAACAGTATGGGCCAGTTTCACTACTTGTTTTGACAGATAACCCATACAATTACCTATCAAAAAACTGCCAGTTAGGTTATCCGGAACTTAAAAGGTAATAGTGAAACTGGCCCTTAATGTTTAAAACTCGTACCAGAAATTTATAAATCTACTAGCTGGCCATCCAGGAACCCATTGAAATATACGCATCAAATATCATTTAAATCGGTCCAGCCATTTAGGAAGAGCTAGGTGACAATCACACGTACAGAAGTTTACAGGAACCGCATAAACAAAGTGGATTTCTTACCTCAATTGTAAGTTATTTCAAATAATCGTTAAATAGGGTAACTAAATGATTATACCTGTTTAAAAACATTGAAAAGTAAAAAAGTAGGTAATTAAGATGTCAGTATTTATTTTAATTTTAGTTGAAATTAATTTTATTCTAAGTTAATTAATTTTGATAGGTGTAGTGTAGGGTATGATCTTTTTGAGACATAATTTATTAATCTGTGGGCTACTCAACCTTAATATCGCTTAAGGTTATTCGTGTACCTTGCTCCAGTAATATTCGTAAAAAATCTTACTCGTATTAAAAATAAAAGTGAAGAAATTTATACAGGTACACCACAACCCAAGCCAATATAATCCTCGACGACCTCCGTAGCCGAGAGGCGAGCATGCCAGACTTGGTGTCGCTATCTCTGAGGTCCCGGGTTCGATTCCCGGTTGGTCTATGTAGAAAAATTACTTTTGTATATTGTCTCGGGTCTGGGTGTTGTGGTACCGTCGTTGTTTCTGATTTCTGGAACACAAGTGCTTTGGCTACTTACCATAGGATCAGAGCAATGTATGTGATGTTGTCCAATATTGATATTTATTTGTGTTACAGAAATCAGAAACAACGACGTTACAACAACACCCAGACCCGAGACAATATAAAAAAGTTATTTTCCTACATTGACCGACCGGGAATCGAACCTGGAACCTCAGAGATAGCGACACCAAGTCCGGTATGCTCGCCTCTTGGTTACGGAGGTCGTTAATTTATTTTTATTCATTTACGTATTTGCAAAATCCACTACTCACAAACAGAATTATAATACAGAAACTTAAAAATAAAAATACAGCCAGTAAAGGATTACATTTTTAAAACTAGATCAAATAAAAGTGACTCCCTAAGACCGGTCTTCAAGCACCCCCAAACAACTATAATGGGCTAGTTTCCTAAAAAATCTAATTAGTCCGTTAGTTGAATTAACAGAAAATATTGGACACGTATTTTTTCATTTCTGAATCAAACAAAAAATTATGAAGATATAGCCCGTTAAAGTTCCGCGTAACGTCACGCCTTGCGACACTTATTACCAAGACGTGACGTCACGTGCTCACTATGATGCCCTTTATCTTCGCCATTTTTTGTTTGATTGGCAAAAAACAAAATATAGGTACAATAATTTTTGATAATCTAAATGACGGACTAAATATAATAATCATTTTTTGACCCAGGAAACTAGCCCATTAATAATGATCAAAATCAAATTCAAATCAAACCCAGATTGCTGTAGGTACGGTTTATAGGTCATGGTCAGGCTCCAGGTTTGATAATTAAATAAAGCACTTGCACTTTGGAGTTTGCAGATATCATAAGTTTCTTATTTAATTTTTATTGAGCCGTCTCTGTCCTTCCGCTGGGCAATGGCCTCCCCTAAACTTCACTTATATCTTTGAGGAAATTGTCGAAGTCATCATGCCGTTGTTTTCGAAGTCTGCCTTTCGGACGACGTCTGTCAGTAGGCAGCCAGTGAGTTGAGTGTAGTTAAGTATTATAAATTGGCCCGTCCGGAAATTAAATACTGGACTTCTTGCCCTCTCACTGAATGTTTCTTCGATTTGTTTCCTCTAAAATTATAAGAATATATTTAATTTTATTCATTCTTAGGTCTAAGTTAATATAAAAATACATGTATTAGTCATCCCTAGCTCGAGACTCCAATTTATTAGCGTTGTCTAGCGCATCGACGCCAATAAAATATTAAATGCAATGAAAATTGAGATCTCGTCGGCTCACTGAGATGAATCATGATCGTAAAAATGAGGAAGTAATCGATTCGGGTAAATGGATGAGTGAGCTGCTGATAAACACGAACATCACTATTATTGTATTAAACCATATATCTATTACCTACCTATTATAAACTACATTAAGTTTATTTTCTTGGATTAAAACCAAAAATATACGGGATGACCACTGATCAACCACGATCGAAGTTCGGATTGTTCCGGGGAAATGGAACTATCTGAGACTTGTAACTTAATTTGTAAGATTATTTAAACATGGCTACAGTTATACAGTACCTATACTTAATATTCAACATCATCGGATTTTGGAAGTCCAGCCTCTGGGTCTTTCGCATTAAAATAAAAAGTAACTAACAACTCATTTGCGTACATACAATTATTTACCAAATTATACTTTAAATTAAGTACCTAGCATAGTACAAAAGTGTTAGGCACTTCAGTAAAATTATCAAAAAAGTAGTTTACGGACCTACCTACTACCCTAACCTAAATAAAATATGTTTTTTTTTAAATTGTACTTAATGGTTATTGAGATAAAGCAAATATAATTATCCTCACTTCCAAAACCTCAAAAGAATCACGTTTGAAACATCGCGAACGTCTACAGTGAACTTTTTGCGTCTGATTCCATAAATCTAAGTAATGAATTCCTTTCTTCGTACGCCCTCGAAGGCAAAATCCGACGAAAAAAGTGACTTTCTCGCAAAACCCGCGGATTCTGGCTCGCAGCCAGCATCTGCAGCTTACAGCTTATCTGCACTTTTGCACATCCCAACAGTCTCAACTTTACAATAACGTTCTATGTTACGGTTTTGTTCAACTTTTATCGGCAAACTTTAGCGGTAATCATAAATCGAGTTTAATCTGAAGTCAAGGCCGCAGGAATTCCGCAATTTCGCACGCCGGCGCCCGTATTATGTAAGCCGAACGCCATCGGTCGCGCCACGATCGCTGTCAAAGTCGACCAGTTCCAAAGAACGATGCAAGTTGAAGATTGTCGTGCGACCGGTCGCTATCGTTTTTGTAATAAAACGCCCACTGCGCCGCTACCGGACACAGAGGCGGAAGAATCGTTCGAAAACCACGATAGCAATAAGACGCGTGGTCAACTTCGAGACATTCCTTTTAGTATCGGAGCGGCTCAAAAACAGAAACACATGATTCGGTGGGTGCGCATAGGCGGCGCGCGCAAGTCAATATCCTCCCACCCCAGCGACGCCGCCATGACGCTATTCCTTTTGTGACGGGGCGGCTAAGTGCATAAGTCTGCTTTTGTTCTTTTTTTTGTTTGCGAGGTTAAGTCGTGGTTGGATATTGGATAAGTAAGTAATAATTTATTTCTAATTTTACAAAATAGCAATAGTTTTTTGTTGCAAATCTATCACGAACCTATTAAAACCTTTAACCCGTTAACATCCAAGCGGTCTCGTGAGACCGCGTAACAATAAAATTTCTATTGTGTCTTGTTTACGTATGCTTGATCAGTACTTAAAGGTGCTGTTTTGGTTTTGGGACATCTAAATCTTTGATGAAAGTCAACCGACGGAATTAACTTAAATAGGTAACGTAAACATTAACGACAGATGGAATTTCCATAGTGTTCATAACATAAACATCTTTAAATAATCTACAGACCTATTAAAACTATGTCTATTACATGATTCACATGAGCAAAATTTATAAGCAATTTGAACAATGCAACTTACGCGGCTATTCGCTCAAGCCTAACTTAGTTATGTGTTCGTCCACCAGAGCGCCAGCGTTCGCGGACCAGCTGGCTGGTTGAGTGTTTGACAGTACCCCGTGCACGTCGACCGGTTTGAGTGCCTTGACTCGACCGCCCGGCCGGCGAATTCACGTGCTGTCAAATATTCTCAATTGTAACCTCGGACATAATAATATCACTTTGCAACCAAAGTTGAAAATGACTATCGTAAATGAGAAAGCGACGAACTTGTTTCAGAATCTGAATGTTTTGTTTTATTAAATCGCTAAATTCCGTTGTGTTGCTTGTGTGAAAAGTAATAGTATTGTGTACGTGCGAGAACCGTTCTGTGGTATTTTTGTTGAGTTTGATTTTGTATTTTGGACCACTGTGCGCAAGAAAGGAGTACTACTATTAACAAAGAAAACAAGTAAGTAAAAGATGACACTAAATTAGTATAGGAAATAGGTTTTTAGAACCAAAGTCTTATTGGTAATATTCAAAATACTTGTTGGATTTGCGCATTCCTTTTAAGCAATATTAGCTACACTTGATACCTTACTTTTGATTGATTTGATTTGATTCGTATTATATTTATAATATTTAAATATGCATGAACGTAGTATAGCACCATAATAATAAAATGTCTTCTTCAGATTTTCAAGATCAGAACATGATTTATGCTACATAACCTTCGCAGCAACCTTTATTAAGAGTATAATATTATAAAGCTCCATAGCTTTAAGTTCTAATTTAATTTTGTAATTTATTTTGCTTATAAATCATACTTATAGTTAAATTTCAATTTACTCGACTTATTTTAAGTTCTTATGTTTAGAATAAACAAATAAAATACCCAGTTATTTGGTTATTTTCCTTTAGGTGAGTACAAAAACAGTTTTTATTTGTTTTATTTGTAGTTATATTCTTCTAGACAAGAGAATGCTATTACGGAGGTATATTTTTTCTAACATCTTACAAATAGGTTTATTCACTCGCCTTGACGATCCTTCCAATAATCCGCACTAAGGAAAGGGTGGTGGATGGCCAAGACCACCATATCATTGACCATTCTGTGCCCATCAGTGGGCCAATTCGCATATTACTTAATTTCTTTGTAACTACTAGGTACTACACTAAGATTGTCATACTATTACTAGCAATGATTAGTAAACTATGCTCGGACACCCGGATATACGTGTAACCTAGAAAGGGGACTATTGGGAATCCTACTGCGCAATTTCTTTTTCTGAATTTTCGTTTGTGATAACTATCAGACGATAGATACAGACGTATCTAAAATCAATTAATTAATATTCTTAAAAATGTTTATGAAATTTAAAAAGTTTATAATAGAAATTAGAAAATTAACAAATGACGTAAACATTCTCAGAAATTTCGACTTGCTAATGATATGTTATGGATTGGAAGTGACTCTATTTTTCTACAGAACGTTAAAATAAAAAAAGCTCAAAGCAAGATTTGGTGAAAATATGTGGCTGCAGTGTGGATGCAGATTTACTATTTATTGCCAAATTTGCTTGTTTTTCCTGTGCCTTAAACTAGCGTTAAGCAGTCAAAACTGCTTCAAGAAATACAATAACAAGGAGAAATTCTACACAATATGCAAGGACACTTGTATCAACATTCAACATTTGTATCTCGATTTTTATGAAGGTTTTGTAAAAGATATCACACAACAATATTTAAAATAAAATAACCTAACAGAAATCAAACAGAGAAAAGTGGTAGAAACACGCAAAAATATGTTAAAAAAAAATACACTCGACACAAAATTTAACTGTTACACAGGTTAGATAACTTTCTAACTACTTTCAAGGGAACAGACGATTACATATTCTACTATATTAAATTAGAGTCGCAAAATTTTTGATAATACCTATAAAAAAACATGTCGGACTTTTTGAATAATTTCACAAGCTTTTCATAAGAGTTGGTTGAGGCCACTAAAAGTTATGTTAAGTTATATTTAAAATGTAACCGATGTTTTGGGAAATCGACATTATTTTACGGTCCTTGGTTTTAAGCAACTCGTTCTAAGGGGTCAGATATTCGGAGGACCCAAATACCTCACATCAACGTAGACGCAAGAGATCGCCTATATCCCTAAAAGGTCAACAAATGTTCGACATATCAAGCTATCCTGGGGGTCAAAGGGTCGACCCTTTTCGGTCTTGCTAAATCCCCTTATAACCTACTTGGCGATTTCTTAAGCAATGCGCAACCAAGTATGCGTCTTACGAGTAGCTCAGAGCAGCATAAACGTAAATACTAAATACCTACTAACGATCAGAAGCACAATTTACAGAAATTTCTTAGGGCATTGTAAAAAATTTAATAAAACAATTTTAATAAATAAGTCATCCATCACTCATCAGTGAGGACGGACACTATTTAAATCTATGGGTACTATCAACACCGTTATATCTAGGTCATAGTTAAGTTATTCCACTCTAACTAAGCAAAAGCAATTGGCTGCTTAATTAAGTCATCTTTCCAATCTTTATTCCAGAAATAAGGTTTCTTGTTTAGCCAGGGTAGTTTTCCGAAACATTGGATCGCTTTGCAAATAGGTGGATCTTCTAAAACATCAACCAAATTAATTGTAGTGTTTAATTATAATTTATAAATTGGTGTCAATCAATTAAATGTATAAAGAACTGTTGAATTTTATCAGTGCCTGAAAACCCGATGTATGGTACTTTAATAAAGCTTTAGATCATTAGAATTATGAGAACAATATCTAGGAACATGCTATGTGAATGAGAAATAAGACTAGGGAATCTAATAAAAATTCCGACTGTCGCTTAATCACTTCAATACATGGTGGGTGGCAATTCATTTCTTCTAATTTAGTGGCTTTATGGTTCATACGGAATGCTTCTAAGTCTACTCGTTGACCGTATACCAAATGACAAGATACGACAAAGAACAAAGGTCGAAAAAGTCGGAAAATAAATTATACCTTGTATTGAAGTGAGGCCCTCTTGACTAGAAGAGATGACAACCGGTCAATCAAAGCAGTAACAGAGTAGTGGAGAGAGGAACGCCAAACAAATGGCAGATTATCAGCCCGCAAATATCCAACGATGCTGTGCTAGTTAGCTAAGATCTACTTGCGAACCTCAGGATTAGCAACCATCTACTAACACGGTATTTAATATAATTCTGTTAATACGCTGCACTGTCAGTTTGCATGATGTTGACAGAGACAGAATGATGTCTAACTTCCGAACTCAATAAAGTGTTGATTAACATTATTGTTCAGTCAATAATTGTCTGTATTCATATCGACTTTAGAATCACAGATTTTTCTTAAGTAACCATTAAAGTTCAGTGACTTCTCTCAGTGCGGCAGTCAGTCTCATTCTAAGTTGACCCGGTAGTATTACTGGAATATCCACATTTTAGAAAAAAATGGCACAAAACCTTAAGAATTGCTATGGAAAAATGTTGCCTTGAGGTAATATGTTTCTAGATAACTCAACAGAATATGTTAGTTCGATTCAATTTAAACTATTCTCTTCGTAATTTCAAATTTTATTGACTGTTTGAAAAAAAATGTTTTAGTATATATAAAACAAATAAATAGTATTATTGAGGATTAAATGTCAATAAAAGTTGAGCAATGTTCAAAAATTCGTCAAGCGAGAGACGCAAACAGAGGCAGGGCCGCCTCGCACGGATCAATAGGCCTCGTGAATCAACACATCCGTTTGTATGCAGCTTCGAAATCGAACATCGGGAATAATCCCTTGGGAGAGTGTGTGGGCTGTTTGACACCGAACAAGTTGGCAGAAATAAGTCACGACAGAAATCAAGAGAGACACAAATGGCTAGTGAATCGGGTATTGATCAACGCCGCCACGACTGTTTGTATTTTATTAGCTTCCTCTTTTTAGGGATCTGTAGTCGACGAAACAGAACCCTTATAGTTTTGCCATGTTCGTCTGTCTGTTTATCCACGGCTTATTTCAGAGGCTCTTAGTAGTAGAAATCTATTATTTCGCTAGGGTATCCATAATAATTAATCACGCCGATAAAGTGTTTTTTTTTTTAGGGTACCTCCCCTACACGCAAAAAGGAGATGAATTTTTTTCTTGTCTATCAAATAGTGCATTGTCGTTTGATAGATCGTTTACAAATATATTGGGTGTGCTAACAACATTATCAATTTAGAGATCCATTTGCGTAATATCAAGCTTTAATCAAAATCATTTTCAACCAAAGCTACTCTGCGAGCGAAATGTTTGCTTTATGAAATGTGAAAAATTCATGACAGTAAACTGGTTGGACTCTAGGATACCCTTGTTACCACATGTTCTATACATCACAGTGAAAAACTTGTTCTGTGACTTTTAAAAATATGCTTTTGTCGTTTAATACTAATTCAATCAGCTATTTAGTAATTTTGTATGGGAAGTCGATAAATGTTCATGCAAGTTTGCAAAAGTCATAGAACAAGCTGTTAACCATGATGTATAGAATATAGGGTTACAAGGTTATCTTTGAGGTACAGGAGACCCTGTATATAACGAGGTAAAAGGAAAAACTATAACAGCTAGGTACTTAGTTATCAAGTAAATTTATAATATGTGTTGGGAGTAGAAAATCACTTAGACGATGCTGTTGATTACATGTAAAACAAATCGTAAAGACCACATTTTGTGTCAGGCAACTACTGAACCCTAAATTGCGTATGGCCCGACACGCACTCGGCCATATTTTTGGCATATTATATACTGGAGGTACCATGACATGTCATAAAAATAAAATTTATCTAGATGTCTGCTAGTGTACTTTAAATGTTGTAAAATCTTTTTAGTAGAATTAAAATATTTGGAGGATCTGATGAGTAGTAGATTTTAACAATTATATCAGTTGACTGAAAATGTGATTGCATTAAAAGTCAGCGTAAACAATTTTAACAAGTTAGTGCAATTAACACTCCGTTTGAACAGCGTACCGAGTTATGACTTTCTTCACGCAGACAGCCGAAAAGTGAAATGAACAGTTGTCTAAGAAAGTCCATAGACGATTGCTTGGTGCTTAAAATTAGAGATGGCAATTCTCGATTTGATTTCTGCTGCGTACTCTTAATTAATCAGCTACAGTTCAAATAAAACAGATATAAAAATTATCTAAAACTTTATTAGAAATGTTATTTCTTAGAGCTATTTTTTGAAAGCGCTATTTAAATAGATTTAAAATTGCTGTCTGGCGTTAGATTAAGAAAAAAATTTTGAAGTAAGCTCACATGTCAACTCGTCAACATCCAAGCGGTCTCATGAGACCGCATAACAATAGCATTTCTAAATTGTGTCTCTATGATTTGGACATTTATAGTGACTAAATAGCTACTTTTAAAAAGTCAATTTTGTAATGTTCCACGATCCATTTTTAATTCTTCTATTATTATATATTGAATAATTCTTCTTTGTTTGTATAAATTAAAACATTTCTTTTTTTGTATACATATTTTTATAATTTAAAAAGCATACAGTAATGTATTAGATAGATTGTGATAACAATATCTTTTGTATTTTGTGGGTTAATAAGGCTTTTAAATAAAAAAATTAAAAAACGGATGTTGGATGCATGCATCATATAGAAATAAACATTGGAAAGGAAAAAGGTATTCCATGTGCCTGTGTTTTGTCATTAATGCAACTTCTCTCAACATAGGTATCTTACGTCCATCCGAGCATCGTCAAGTTTTAACTGCAAAACTTTAATACTGTTGTACAATATTGTTGCATTTGCCAACATTTTAAACGTTGTTAAAAGTAGTCTCTCACAGCGGCAGTAACATGTGTGAACGAGGCAGAAGTGCCGCATAAAAAAACTTTCCGCGTTACACGAGTTGGAACACTACCTAATGTTCACTTCATAGCGGTTAACAACAATGTGCATAAATTGGGACTATCTGGTACATCTAACTTCGCAAAATACGGGAACTGGGATGTCGCAGGTAACTAGAAGTTAGTTTTAACGACGTTTAACGCATTTGCATTGGTAATTTGTGAAATGTTGCCAGTTGTAACCAAATGTAAACCTACGATTTCTTTTTTCTATTTGTTCTAAATTATTCTACGTTTCTTGAAACATACTTTGATCAGATAAACGTAGCTTATTTTGTCATCGCGAACATTATTTGCTTGTTTCGATAGTGATATACTACCAAAAAGTTTATGTAACAAAGATTCGCGTGTGAATTATCACACTTTCTCGACCGTTGCATTGTCGCTTTCTATACCTACTTTAAAGTCAGCCACGAATATAAATAATTCTCTTAAGACCTTCTGGAATTCGTTCAGTTGAATTTTATTTCGCAAATTTTTAAAAACCGATCATTCACCTTCACCGCGGCTCTTTCTCTTTAGAATAGATTTCCGGATAAGGATTTACTTTGTTTGAAAATTAAAGGTTTTCTTGTAATTTTATTGATATTTACCTCCATGAGGAGCCATTAGATATATTTGGGAGTAAGTAGGTTTAGTTCTTTTTACCCTCCTCACGATCTCAAGTAATATATGTTCTGGAAGAAACCACTTCACTCCACAAACAAAATTTATAAGTTTCAACTTCCTTACTTACTAGTTCCTGAGTGTCCGGGAAAATGACGAAGTATGGCAAACTCGTGAGGGGATGTAAATTCTCTATGTTTAGTCGGTTCTTGCATAATCCAGGTGAATACAGAAAGATCACTACAATTTTTCCATTTAAAAATTTCGCTTCTTCAACAACGCTTTAAATGTATCAGTGACGCACATGTTAAACAGTTTGAACTCTTTAGTGTGAATCAGGTCAATATGGAAAGCTATTTTAATGTAAGGCATTTCAGAAGCTGAAACCAATTTTCACTTCTTGAGATAGATAAAATGATACTTTCAATCATTTCTATTGGTCAATTATAGATGTTAGTTCTAAATAAATTCATGGTTATGAATACCATTAGCGTACTGTGTAACTAAACCAGATTGACGAAGATTTGTACAAATAAAGGCTATACACGATATACGCACTTTTTAATATGTCTAGCGTTATTTGATATACTACACTCTATTACTATATATTTCTAGTTTTTAACCTTTTTTAAAAGATGAAGCTACTTATTCAGTATTTAGTAGCTTCATCTTTTAAAAAAGGTTAAAAATTAGTAAAAATTTTTCAAAGTCCCTTATACCTGTTATCATTTACTATTTCTGGTTCTTGTTATACTATATCTATTTCTGATCGGTTTTTAATTAGGGAGTAGTTTTTCTTCGTCACACGGCACACGACACATTTCTGCTTAGCACAAATGTTGACTAGAATGCCGCATAGTACTCGTTTTTACGAGTAGTCCACCATTGGTACAGTATTATTGACCCACCATTGGTACAGTTTATTTTACCTCAGTGTGAGAAGAATGAGTCTACTGTGGTACTTAACCCTTGTGTCTCGTATCAGGGTGTGTCATGGTTGTCAGCATCGTACCGCCTCGCCCTGGCACGAGCCTTATTCGACTATTGTTATAGCGAAACAATACAATTCAGAGTACTTCGTTTTAGAGCATATTTAAGTTTTATTGCCACGAAATATGGCTTTATCGTGAACTACTATGTTTCAAACGGTACTAAAAGGGAATTGCTTTATATTGCCGGTTACTTTGTTTATATCGACTGTAAAACTGTTTGCGTGTTTTAATACGAAAGGATAACCTCAAGAAAGTGGGCTACACTGATGGCACCAATAATGGTAAGTCTTCGTGCAATAGCTTCAAGATAGTGGAGCTTCCTCTCAAACCATAAGTCATCTGCTTTCATATCCCTCATGTACGGACAGCTGCACATGAAGAAATTCTGCTACGCGCCATTGATAGTGCAGTTCGTGTAACAGAATACTTTTTATACGAAAGTTAGATTGAAAATTAGATTGTTGGCCTATTTGGAGATAAATCAACTAGCGCGACGAGAAGGAACATCGTCTGGAAACCAATTATGAACCACATTTCGCTAACTCGTTTATGGGTTACGGAAATCTGGTGGCAATCACTCCGACTCCTAATATGATAACTATACTAGCTGCATCTAAGATCATGGCCGATCATACCCCAAGTCCAACCAATTACAGGACAAAGCTGTAGGAAGAAAAAATATTATTTAAATGTATTTTTTATTTGGGTTACATTTCAAGAAAATTTATTAATATTTTAACTAAAAGCCAGTGTTAAAGCAGAAAACAATGCAATCAACGAAAACAATCAAACTAAAATGGTTAAAGTGTTTTCTGAAATTGCTTTATGATTGGCAAAAAAGGCCATTGGAAGAGGATTTAAAAGAAAAGCTAAATAAACTACGAATAAATTTTAAGCACACAGGGAAAAAATCAATTCCGCGTATTTTGATGCTATGTATTTTTATTAAACATATCTATACTTATGATAGAATATTTTTTTTCAACACATTAAAAGTCATACTAACGACGACATCGACGAGCATCATTAATTATAAAAGAAAACACACACACACACACACATAAACAAACATGCCTGTGTACAATACTCATTTAGTTAATCATAAACCAATATGATAGTAATTTTATAAACTTAGGAAGACTACCGCTTCATTGATCCAATGAAAACTGATTTCCTGAAACATGTAGTTATATCAATGTCTGTTTACATTCAGTTGTATTGTTTGCAATTTCTGATAGTGCTGCAACAATAACATATTTATCGACACTAGCCTGAAAATAATAATCATCATGAATGACTATCATTCATCAGGGCACGTATATATGTATAAATAATGGCATTTCCATTTAGAGCTGAACTTTCAGGTGATTTCTTTAAACATGGTACAGCTGATGATAGAAACACTTTAAAAAATCTGTTAGTCCCAAGAGAAGTTAATTCTGCTATAAATGTGGTCCCGCCAGGTACGCTTAGGATGGAGCCAGGATCATCAGACTGAGGGATCTATACTACAGCGTTTGTCAATTTACCCGGTCTCATAGGCCCGTCTGCTCTATCGCCCATTGGTCCTACAACTGACATAGCAGCTGCCTACTTTATCTACACACAGTACATCAATACATACATTATAGATGATTGACTTAACGACTGGTCTGGTCTTGTGGCTCGCGCGCCGGACTATTGAGCCAGACGGTTGCGAGATCGAATCCCGCAAGGTTTCTGTAATGGGTACGAGCATTTGTACGTAAGTCATGAATGTTTATAAATGTATATAGATATGTTTATCGGTTATCCAGGAAGTCGCCATATATAATCTTTGCTTAGTTAAGAGCTAAATAACCATGTTTTTGCGTAGCGATCCTTGTAGTCCAGGAGCATATCGGATACGATATGGAACCGAATTCGACCGATTTCAAATATTATCTGATAGTCATTTGTCGATTCTAGAAGCTATCGACACTTTGCAACACCGATTCGTGCTGCTTCATCGAGTGCTTTAGTTAAAATGGACGGTTCATTATCGGGCGGGATGAAATATTACCTGAACGTTACACGTATAAATACCACTTAATTATTGTCCAGTGACGCGGAAACTTGTTTACATTTTCACAAGTAACTTAATAATTACGGTTTGCAAATATACTTGTAGACTTCATTGAGATTAGCTTCAAGTTATCGCTACTTTGATTGAGATGTATGCCATGAAAAGATATTCAATTGGAAAAAGTCTACTAGTCTACTATATCAAATGTCTGATACAAAAGAGTACTTTCTAATCTATTCTGATTATTCCGGCCAAATCTTGAAAAGTTGAAGAATAGCCCCTCTGATTCGATATCTCGAGATAATCGATGAACGTTAAAAACTTTTCTTAAGGTGCATCCACACCGCAGAAGCAGCACACAAAAAGCGGTAAAAAGAAACTTACCGTTTTTATGGTTTCGTAGTCAAAACGGAACCCTTACGGTTTTGCCATGTCTGTCCGTTCGTCTGTCCGTCCGCGGCTTAGCTCAGAGACTATCTATCAGGACTAGAAAGCCGTAATTTTGCATGGACTGTACTGTACATACAAATTAATCACGCCGTCAAAGTAGCAGAATAAAATCATTAAAAAAAAATATTTCTAATTATTCGGATGTTTTTTTAAATCTATCACATGGTGTAGGGTTCCATTTGATAAGTCGTTCAAAACTGTTGTATAAGGTGTGCAAACACCATTTTTTAAATCAGGGATTTGTTTGCATAATATTAAGCATTACGTGCATTTTTTGTTAGTGTCTGTGTTTGTTTGAGTTTCTCCCATTGCCCTTACACACTCCGTGCCCACAGTATGTCGGATACAGAACCTCGGCCCGAGGATTTGAAACATACATAAAAAACGGTACTGCCCTTTTAAGGATACAAATAGATAATGCGAAGTTTAAAAATAAATTACATACATAATACATTTAAACTAAATACTAACACTGTGTAAACAATCCGCTTGCCAAAACGTATCCTTTGTATACTTGCAGACTTCAATGAGGCTAGCTTCAAGTTATCGCTACTTTGATTGAAAATTGAGATTGACATAAATATCATGAAAAGATAATTTGGAAAAAGTCCACAGTACTGTAACCAATGTCTGATACAAAAGAGTACTTACTAATCTATTCTGATTATTCCGACCGAATCTTGAAAAGTTGAAGAATATCCCCTCTAATTTGATATCGAGATATCGATGAACTTTAAAAACATTTCTTAAGGTGCATCCACACCGCAGCTACTTTTTTTTGTAGCAATATTTGGAAACGTGTACACATTACATAAATCAATATGCACCAGACGATACGCTGATGGCCATGTCTAGGAATAAGGAATTAACATCCTTAAGTTACAAGATAACGAACAATTAATTTTGCAAGGAGCTTCTCCGGAGCCAATTTAAAAAAAAGTTTTCTAAATTGACTCAATTGGGAATCGAACCAAACTTAAACTAGCGTTTAAAGGCGAATCACCGCTCCACCACTCTTATCGGGACGTCTGCATTGAGTAACATTGAGCAACTGTTTGTCTTTCTTTGTTTTGGATGTTGTCCAGTAAGACTTAGACACATTGCTCTTGGACACATTTCTCCACAAAATGTAACTAAGGTATGGATGGACTCAGTTTTATTTCAATGATAATATTGGTATGATAGATAAAAGTAAAGTTAAAAAAGCCTCGACACAAAAAGTGGTAAAAAGATACTTACCGTTTTAGAGCTTAGTAGTCAAAACGAAACCCTTGGTTTTGCCATGTCTGTCCGTCCGTCTGTCCGTCCGGAGACTTTCAATACTAGAAAGCCGTATATTCGCATGGGTATACATATTAATTACGCCGACAAAGTTGCAAATTAAAGCATTTCGTTTTTTTTTGTTCATTGCATGGTGTCATTTCATTTTCATTTGATAGTTCGTTTAAAACTGTTGTATAAGGTGTACAAACACCATTTATTAATAAAGAGATTTGTAAGCATTAAAGTGCATTTTTGTTAGTGTTTGTTTAAGTTTCTCCCATTGCCCACACACACACTCCGTGCCCACAGTATGTCGGATACAGAACATGTATGTGTCGGATTCGAAACATACTTAAAAAACAGAACTGCCCTTCAAAGAATACAAATAGATAATTCGAAGGTTTAAAAAAAATTACATACATAATACATTTAAACTAGATACTAACACTGTGTAAACAATCCGCTTGCCAAAACTTATCCTTTGTATTGCGCCAATTGAGTGATTTATTTGTACTGTAAGATGACATAATTGATTTGGTAACTACCAGTTGTTGTTACTCCCACGGAGACCAATCAACTGCTTGATGTTGCTCATTACTCATCGAGGACGAGTATAATATGTATAACAGTTTTTTTTTATAGCTACAGTGTATTTTAAATGGTTTTTATGAAAAAAACGGGCATGGGCGTTTCCGAACCTATTACATGGTTCCGTAGTTTTAACTTAATGTCGCTTATTAGTTAAAACCCCCAAATGATGTCTAAGTTAATATTTAAGAGACAAAATGATATTAGAATAAGAATAACAGAATAGAATAAAACTTTATTGCAATAAATGTGGTACATTATGATGGAACAAACGTTTGGCATCTCACATTTTAGCCTAAAACAATTGGCATGCAATATAGAGAGAGGCAACAAGAATTAAAAACAAGAATTAGAATAACAATAAAATAAGATAATTAAAAAAAAATTAAAAACAAAAAGGATATCATCATTATTCTATTAATAACATTAAAATTGTAGGCATTATTATTATAAATTCATTAATTAATTAGAGTTTGATTTTATATTGAATAAATTCATTTACACTGTAGAAACAATTATCACATAAAAGATTATATAAACAATATCTAAATTCCTTAATTGGTAGATCTTTCATAGCATCTGGTAGCTTATTGATATTTGTGGTCTCTGGCTCTAAAATTATTATAAAAATCTATTTGTATGTACATTTATCGTTGGTCGAATATTATAATCAAGTAAAAATCGAATCTACCTCTCCATTTTACATGTTTACCAATATTTTAAAAACTTTAGGCCGTTACCCGGCATGATGGCTAATTAAACATAACAAGAAAAAGGTAAATACATATAAGTATTATAATAATTGTATATTTCTCTAGTTGTACTATAATACGCTCCTAATTTTAGAATGAGAGTCAACTTCAAACCTTTTACAACATTCCTGTTACTAGACCGAACGACTGCGAGAAAACGGATGTAGCATATGATAAATAAACAGACTGTTAAGGGTTTATTTCGCCATTTGATTCCAGAACCCTAAAAAGTAACGTTCTCCATTTTGTTCGACTTTATTGTTTCAATCAACCTCTCTGTTTATGCAAACTCGTGTTTCAAACGAAAACTTTACAAACTCTCATATTTTGCTTACACAGACATCTGTTTATTTTTGAACTGGTAACATTTTAACTTGGTCCTCATCTAATTGAGGCTAGTTGTAGAAGAGAGTGTTTTCTAAATATTTCTTTGCACTAATTAGTTAGACACAAAATAAGCAAAACGTACTTAATAACTGCAATAGGTAACAAAACATCTTTGAGCTCCTCTGGTGCTCAAATAGAATTACTTTCTCATTAAGCCGCTTGTTTATTATAATTATTTATTTATTATTACAATGATAATCACTAAAAATAAAGCCTCGCAAACCACTTTCGTGGTTGACTGCAAGCTTAAGGTTAGCTTAAACTGGGGAAGTCATTGGGGGAGGCTGATGTTCAGCATTGGACGTCCCATGACTGAAATGATGATGACTATGATGATAATAGAACCAACATCGAAATCTAAAAATAAACAATGTCAATGGGAAAGTTTCCTAAAAAAATCTAATTAGTCCGTCAGTTGGATTAACAGAAAATATTGGACACGTATTTTTTCTTTTCTCAATCAAACAAAAAATGATAAAGATATAGCCCGTTAAAGTTCCGCGTAACGTCACGCTTTGCGACACTTTTTAGCAAGGCGTGACGTCACGTGCTTACTTTGATGCGCTTTATCTTCGTAATTTTTTGTTTGATTGACAAAAGACAAAATATGTGTCCAATATTTTTTCTTATGGACTAAATAGAATAATCTTTTTTTTTATCAGGAAACTAGCCTACTAACATCTTGGTCATTCAATATTATTTGTACGGGAATAATTTTTATTTTAATTTATTTCAATGTTGAGCCCATATAAAAAGTTTTTGTAATTAAGCTAAATTATCCCATATGATAACTCCACTTACTAGTAGAGCTACAAGTTCTATAATACTTAAAGAACATGATAGTCCACTAACTCAAAGTTCATTGAAACACAGATAAAAAATACGTTTGCTAAATCAGACAAAGAGACCACCAGGGCGCTAAAATCAAACAAGTTGGGACAACAGGACAAGTGACTAATGAACTTGACAGTGGTGTTGTTATAGCGGAGGAGGCGCATTCCTCCACTATAAATACCTACAGCTATAAACGACACTGCCCACCCTCCTACACAAACACTGACACTGATTTGAGATGTTACAAAAATAATAAAGTAAAATCTTTATCGTAAACAAAAAACAAAAGAAGGTCTCACAGATTTTGCCTGTGACTGCGTCTTCTTCTGTTTTGAAATAAGCAGAGAAAACTAAAGTTTTCAACTGAATTTTATCAATAAGCTGACCCGGCGAACTTCGTACCGCCTTCATATTTTTATTTTTGTGATTTTTTAATATGTTTTAATAGTTAATCGGGACGGAGACGAATTTAACAAATCAAAGATCATAAAACTCGGTCCACCCGTTCTCGACTTATAAATGGTGTGACTAACCCGACTTTGTTTTATATATACAGATATTTTTGAATTACTATTCCACTCGACTAATGTAACGAACGGTCACCTATAATAAGACGGTACCAAAGGTCCTTGGTGTGGTCTATAAATACCTACTTATGTCCACAACATACCAAAATACATTCTTTCGGCGTTACAGTATTAGAATAGGTAAAGGTAGTCTATAATTATGCTGGCAAGTCGTTGACTCTTAGTGCAAGATGTGTTTACACCGACCAAACATCAGTTATCTCTTGCGATGTAACACGTGAATACGTGATCGAGTACTCGATTCGTAAAATAATTCTGACTCGAGTTAATTTGATCAATGAATAAATAAGTTTGTTACAAGGCTACAGTATTTGCTGACAAAATTTTCGCAAAACGACTGGCTTCTAGTAAACATGTTTACTTGGAACAATGTATAAAAAGCTACGTAGCTATATTTTTGTATAGGACTTGTCCTTTGATGTTTCAGGAAAACTAACATAAATGGAGTATTACTTTGAAACGATAGATAAAATCTACAAAAAAAACAAAGGGCAGGTGACACGATATTTTACTGTGCTCGTACAAAAATGCAATTTAACTACGGTTTGTAGTTGATAATTATTAATCATATTGTTTACTAAGTAATGAAAATTATCGAACTTAGCGGATTTAATCGATACAAATTAATTCTAAGTAAGGACATCACTGTTCACTACTTAATTAATGTGTTCCTTTCTTATCGCATCTAACAACATACAATATGTGCAGGTGCTGATACGCGCATAGCGATCTTGAGTGTACATGCTGATAAATGTTAGGTTGTTATATGAATAAGGCCTTTGTCTGATGAGTTTTCTTACGTCAGATTCTTAGGATAGCTACAAAATAGGTACAGGTTACCAAATGGAGTTGTGACCTACCTTTTGCTTATTTTTTATGGGTAAAATGGATGGAAAAAAAATGCCAAGTATTTATAGTTCCAGTAGCCCCATTGGGAGAAGCTATGATCAGCAGTGGACTGACGTTATTAGGATGATGATGATCTAATACAATTAGGTCGATTTTCGTCTAAACATAATTTTCTTGGAAACAATAACTTGTTTTTTATAAACCGACTTCAAAAAGGAGGAGGTTATATGTTCGGCTGTATATTATTATACTTTTTAATATTTAAAACCACAAACACACACAGTTCAAGACCATTTAATGCACAGGGGCCTAACCCTGAGCTCATATAACAGTATACTAAACTTTGCTCTTGTATTTATAGTTTGACGTTAAAAAATACTCCTTAGGTACTGTTTAAAGTTCATAGTTAGGCTTCTGTGGTCTACAATAATCGCTAAACAGATCGTAAACAGCGTTGTTTACGTGAAACTTTTTACGGGAAAAAAATCAAAGAGGAATTATTGTATACATATTATTATATTGACGCCGTATACCTAATAGAAGGTCTTAAGTGCTTCTGGCACGTCACTAAACAATATGTTTTTTATCCGACGAGTTCAAACGAATTATCGACTAATTCCGTGTGGTCGTATAATAAATACCCACATCCTTTTTGGCATAACATAATCCTTTAACCGTGCAAAAAATTCAGCCCAAAGGATGATTCCGCAAAACATTCGATTCGACGTAATAATGACCGTTCCAATGATTTATGGAATCTCTCCCAGTAGATCGATAACAGCGTGGATGATAAATTCTGGATGGATATGTACATCAACCATATATTTGCTAAGTAAATGGTATTTGGAAGAACGATATGTGCGAAGGAAAATTTAAAAAAACTGCACCACGCATCGATGTTAGTCGACCAAGGAGTACTTTCCACTTTTGATGACATCCCAGTAAAAAAATTATTCGCTGAAGCTTATTATTGTAAGACTTACACTTTCAAGTTTAAATAATCACATATGAAACTACTGACAAGCTGAATTAGACCATATAGTTTTTTTATGAGCACGTGATATTCAACCCTAGGGTGGTATACCAATTTCTTAGTTAACCTTGTAACTACATAATTCTATACATCATAATGAACAACTTTTATTATCTTTGAACAACGGTTATCCTAGAGTTAGACATCCTGTATGTAGAAATATTTTTCACAATTTCGATATAGCTCTCATAATAAAAGTTATTGCATAATAAACATAAAGTGTAACTCTAAATTCGCAAAACCTCTTAGCTGCCAAAATACAACAACATTTCAGATAGGAAAAACATCGAAATCACAAAAAAAAACACTTAAATTGACTTTTTGTTCACATGATATAATTTGTATGGGGAATCAAATTTTTTAATTTTTATTTCGATGTTGATAAAAAGTTGTTGCCTTTGAGCAGCTGATGATCATACGGCTATTTAGTACTAAGAGTCTCTTAACTAAGTCGAGGACAGACAAATGGACAGACGGACTGTCTCAATAGCTTAGATTATCTCAGTATAGCGATTATATTACTAATCTGTGTTATCATCAGCAAGATAGCACGTTTGTACGGAGCCATCGAAGTAATAAATAAGTGAATGTATGGTGCACATACATTATTTTCATGATTTCGATGGCGCTCTTAATGTAAAAGTTATTGTTTATGCAGCCGATTACGTGGTTGCTAAGGAGTTTCCTATTCTTTAGTATACCTATCCTATAAACGATTTATACACATATTATACACCTAAAGTCCACCGAACAGCTACGGTGTGAAATGCGTGAATAACAGCATCCATGACAGTTCTTAATAATATTACACGGAAAACCATTCAAGCTTCCATGAAAATTTAATTTCAATCTGCCAAGATTTTTATGGCCGACGGATTTTCAACCGACTCGAATCCAAACGTTTATTGTATGTTTGTTTTATTTAAGACCACGTATAACATTTTATTGGGACATCCAATTGATGATAACTTTTTGTTACTTATAGCATTTTTGTTACCATGCATAAAGTAGGTTATTATTATCTTATTTTAATTAAAGACAGATTTTGTAAATCTTGAAAAATAAAAAGAAATACTTTTAAAAGAGTTAATAGATATAGATAACTTTATACAACCAGTAACTACAAAATAAGAAGCCCTTAAAATATATTCTAATCCATGACTGCTGACTTGAAAATTATTGCAACCTTTTTTTTGTGTGAGTAGTAAGGTGTTTTTGTTGAGATTTTTAGTTTATTGATTCAGGTTAGGTCGGTTAGAAAATCACCGAAGGACATATCAAGACTCTGGTGGAAGTGATGTTAGATCATTTCTTCGGGCTGTACCTTTTAGGGCTTCTACCACGATACTTTCAAAACGCGACAGGTAGCGTTCGTCTCATAATACAGGTGCCCCATTTCTCAGCCTCACCACCGACCTGACACGTGGCGTGTGGCACATCTACCCTTACCGTCGGAACTCCGGATTTACTTTACGATTGCCATTAACGAGCGCGGGTGGGATGAAGCCGCGATGGCTTCGGCCTCGGCCGGCTATAAACTTCTCGTCATCTTAATTCAGCCGCAGCGCAGAACTTAATGTTTGCCGTTTAAAAAGCGAGTTTCAAAGACTGTTTAATTTTATACTGCGAAACATTGGATTCTAGACGACTTGGTTTACACAACGATGATTGGTTTTACAGTCGTCGTACAATTTGTTTTTATATAATTACTAGCTTTTCCCGCGACTAGGATGGAATACGGCATGTCACTCCCTATTCTACTCTCTTAGAAGGTGGATTGAAAAATAGTACCCCATGTCCCTTGGACAATATTGGATGGTTTTTTCGTACTAAATTTCATGAAAATCGGATCAGTTTTAGCAACAAAAGGTATTCTATGTCCTTTTTCAAAGCCGAATCTATCTCTTCACCAAAAAATCATCAAAATTTGTTCAGCAGCTTAGGCGTGAAAACGTAACAGACAGACAGAGTTACTTTTGCATTTATAATATTTTATTAGTACCTACGGATAATTGGGACATAAAAGTGCTTAATTCAGGCCTATTTGCAGAAATAAATTGGTAACTAACTTTTTTTTTTGTTTTTATTGTAAACTAGCTGTTGCCCGCGACTTGATTCGCTTGGTCCCTAGCTTATTCATAAAAGATTTTCTGCGCAACTTTCCATGCCATTCTATTAGAAACTTCTCCTACTACTACACAAAATTTACACAACAAAAAAATTGTAAAATTGTTCCATCTGTTCAGGCGTGATGCGATGACCAAGGGAAATAGAGATTTATTTTTATACAGAGTTATTTTTAAAACATCAACAAGGGGCCGATTCTGGTGCTCAAATACAACATTTAAATACAGCAATTAAAATGATTTTATTAAATTACGATGTTAGTCCCTTAAAAAACTTGTTGTATTTGAACACTTGAATTAGCCTAAAAGCTTTGGCTAAAAGCTGTTAGTGAAGTGAGCATTTGAAGGAATAAAATAAAATAAATAGGCTGCGATTGAAATGGATGTGGCATACGGACAGACGTACGAGCTGAAGAACTAGACGATAAATTATTTAATAAGCGTTTCATTGCACAGCCATGATTGTTTGAAAATAAATTTTGTTTCAAGCTAGCCCAGAGAGTAATATTATTTTCAAAACAATAACGGCAGTCCAGGCGCTCTGGGATTCTAGCTAGGTATTTCTTTTACCAATAACCTAGAGCTTTTTCTTATTGAATTATTTTTTAATGGAGACCCCAATCACATCAGAGAGTATTCCCGGCGGACCCATTGCCCTGACAATAGAAAGAAACGGTTACGATATCGTAAAGTCGACTTGAGTAAGACTCATGACATAACTTAAGTAGATAAGCCAGATCATAAAATCTGTATTGCGATTGTAATATAATTTTAATCAAATAAATACTATATTATAAAATAGATTCTGTGTCACTAGCATGTGTCACAGCGATAGCTTTGGTACCAAATACGAGAACCTTAATCTATTCTGAATCTCACTATCTTCGAACAAAGCTAAATCTAACCTAAAAATATTATGGTTATTTTAAATACTCATGAGTTTATGTCTTTTGGTCCTAAAATGTTTTCTTAAGCCTCAAACGAATTAGAAGATTTTTCCACTCCTGTCTGGCTAACACCCATTTAATAATTAGAAGTCCCAGGTCATCTTTTAAGTACCTATTTAATTATATAATTTTATTTTGAGCCAAATGTGTGGCCAGTAGAAACTTGCGAAATGACTTATCACTTGCACTCTCACTTCTAAAAATATAATTCGGGTTCGCTTTTTCGCTTAACCTTAACTATTTCCGGGGCGGGCTTGCTTAGCGTTAACTATTTCCACAGCAACTTCTGAGTACACAAGATAGCTTGAACGATCAAACTTTACAAAAAGAAGTAGTCCTAATCGGGACTAGTGTATCAACTGATTTCTTTGGATTGTGGTCTTGAAGTAGGTTCTTAATTGTCGCCGCCGGATTTCACTGCCGCCAATCTGGGAGGTTGAATTCCAGACCGGAATGAATAAATCATTAGAAGTGCTAACTGCCTATCCGCCATTACTGCTGGCCTTAATTATAAAAGTGTAATATCGTTATAAATTTTCAGGTCTTGACTCATCGTTTGATGATATTAAAAAGAGAATGGGTTAGATTTAAGTCACTGGATCCAAAATATAAAATTACCTACTATTTGTATATTGATTCATTAAATCTCTCGAATTCTTATGTCTTTCAATAAGACATACGAAGCTAATCTACGTAGGTACCTTTAAAAACAATACCTCATCACATCAGGTAACTCAGAATAATGACACCTCTGTACACTAAGCCCAGTACCATATTATCAAATCTTAAAGCAATCTTACGCATTTTCTATCTAGTTTAGTCATTTCGTGTGGGTAATGTTTAACGTTCATAGTATATGGCTCAATCAGTAAATAGGTCCTAATATGACCATCAATTTCACGTTAAATAGGCCAGACTTGTTCACTGAAAATGTCCAATAATACTCCGAAGTCACAATATTATCAGAAACACATCGGCGGGAAACAAACTATTCTTTAAAACAATGGCAAGGCCGTCTCGGTGCTGAAGAAAGGTCACTGTTACGGGCCATTAGTCAAACGTTCTTTCTCAGTTTGGTAGCATGAAACTATAGTAAATAAATTTGCTGCTGTAATACAAGTCTATTGAAAGATTGAAGTGTTTGCAATAAGATTTTGCCAAGATAATATTTCTAAGAATTCTTCTGATTAATTTATATAACGTTCGCAGTGGACGTCTGATGATTAATTTTTATAAAACATTGAAGATGTTAAATTGGCGACTCATAATGGCGCGCTGATTTGTCTGGAACGCAAACGGTCTTAGATTCCATTTCCCTGTCCTTGGGTATATTAAAATTGGTTCTTGGGTAGAATATTAATACTGGCGAAAAAAAAATGTCTGCTACCTCGTTATACATGGATTTGGATTACTTAATTTGAGACTATGACAATTGCACTATTCAAAACAGTTTTGGATAATTAAGTAAACTTAAGTATAATAATACAATATTTACAGACCATCCTGTATATAAACACCAGTACAGGGTGTACAGGTGTCCCGTAAAGACCACGTCACCTTATCACCATGCACTCTACACATTATTTTGAACCACTTTTGTTTATTAGATAATTTGGTACATTTTTTACTGTTGGGGTAACAAAACAAGAAAAGATCAGCTATTTCAAACATCAATATTTTCACGATAGTAACTCACTTTATAAACGAGTGAGTACCGATCGCCGATAGCCGTGGCTGTGTTTTATTGCAGCTGGGTGTAATGTGCTCTATAAAATAACTGTTCCTTTTTGCTACCAGCTCCGTGATAAATGGAATATACACGTACAAAACGGTCATGCTATCCAGTGTTCTTCTTATTGTATGCCTTGGCTTCATGACATACGAACTGTAGAATATTATAAATGAGCCGTCAAATTTAAAATTATTTATTACTAGCTTTCGTCCGCGGCTTCGCCTGCGTGGATTTCGGTCTGTCACTTAAAGTATTAACGACCAGATATAATGCATTATTTTAGGACAAATTTGATTATCATAAAAAGATTATATAATATCCTGTTACCGAATATTTTTAGAACTTTAAAGGGTTTTTTTTTGTTATACATGATTTTTGCGTAACTTTAACCGTTTACACAATGCACGCAACTGAAGCTTTCAAAAGGAATAGTTTTTAAAGTTTTTCTAACATTTTTCATTGTTGCTCCGCGCCATAGATTTAGTAGCGTATTCTAGTCTATGCTCCGCGCCAAATTTTTGTAGCGTGATGTTATTATACGTAGGTCACACTATAAGTTTTACGTAACTTAAAAAAACAACATGTTATAACCAAAATATTATGTTTATTGCTTTTTAAAATACTCTCCTTTACATTTTAAACATTTTTTCATGCGATCGAACCATTTTTTAAAACAGGAGGATAACAGATCTGAAGGCATGTTTTCTACGTGCTGATTGAACGCTATCACTGCCTGTTCGGAGTTGGTAAAAGTAAAACCTCTCATCAAATCTTTGATTTTGGGGAAAATACAGAAATCACAGGGTGCTAGGTTTAGGCTAGGCGTAGTATGGGTGAAGAGTTGTACTTTTTCGGAAGCTAAAAATGACTTTGTTTTGTTGGCCGTGTGTGAAGAAGCATTGCATTGTCATGATGTAGGAGAACGCTGCTTTTGGGTCGTCTTTCGCGAACTTTTTCTAACACCCTGGGTAAACAAATGGTAGAATACCACTCGGCATTAACACTCTTTTGATCTTCAAGTGGAATTATACAGATGGGACCCGTAGCTGTGAAAAAAAACGTGATAATTTTTTTACCAACGTTTCTCGCCTGCCTCACTTTTGTTGGCCTGTTCTCATTATCAAACACCCATTCCCAAGATTGCTGTTTTTTTTCAGGTTCAAAACAATAAATCTACGTTTCGTCTACTGTCATAAACAGCATTAGAATGTCCGTGGTCGTATTTCAATAGCATCTGTGAGCACCATTCCACGCGAGCCCGCTTCTGCTCCGCTGTCAGTTCATAAGGGATCCAACGACATCAAACTTTCCGAACTTTCTATTCGTTGTGTAAATTTTTCTGAAGTTGGCTTATACCAATGCCCAATAGTCCTCGAATTGTCTTATAGGTAATCCGCGGGTGTTCTTCAATTAGCCGCTTAACAGTAGCCACATTATTTTCGTTGACGGCAGTTGAAGGCCGCCCTTCACGAAATTCGTCATGTAAAGAAACTCGACCTCTCTCAAATTCAGCAAACCATCGCTTCTCGGTGCTCAAACAAGGTGCTTCTCTCCCAAAAGCTTTTTGAAGACGAGCGGCACAGTCTTGCGGAGACAGAGAACTTTTAAAATCATAAAAAATCATCGTTCTAAAATATTTTCGACTAAATTCCATTTTCGTTGCGTACGTAGAACTTTGATGTGTGATAAAAACAATTGACAAATCATTTCCCGCTAATTGTTTTTTTTTTTATTACTAAGAAGGTTGCAACGTTTAAAAAAATATAACATTCGAAATTCAAATAGTTCCGATTAGCTAGAAGTGCTAAACTTTTAGTGTGCCCCATGTATAACCTTCTTCGATTAATGGACTATCTAACATAAAAAAATCAATTAATTCAAATTACCAGTGCCTTAGATTAGCGCGTTCAATCAATCAAATAAACAAACTCTTCAGCTTTATAATATTAAGTATAGATTTTACCGAATTTTAACTTACATTCAACTGGTTGGGCAGTCTCTGACTACATTAGGATATGGTTAGAGATTAGATCTGGCATCTTTCAGGTTTGATTAAATGGTGTTGGCTCCTCATCCCATAAAGCACCCGTAGTCCGAAGTGCGAACCACTAAACCTAGACCTTCGTCTGTTACTATATATTTTTCTAGTTACGTGAATAAAAAAATCCTTTTTACAATCTAAACAATTACGCACCCTAACTTAACAGAGTTTGTACTTCGACAGGCGTGTAGCCGCTGGCTAAGGCTTGGCAATATATAAAAGTAAAATAAGTAACGGAATTTTCAAAGGCTTTCATGAATAAAATGAGTTTGAAATTACCAAAAGAGGAAAACGAAGAAAAATATTTGAAATCCATTTTGAACCAATTCTAGACTCGTTAATTTAAATAAACTGCTCATAATTCTGTTAGGGTGAGCAAAAATAACGAATACGGCTAGGATCGTAATCCAAAAATAGCTAGCATTAAAGATGCTTTTTGGTCGTTTCTTAATGACATACAATCGAGGCAGGTACTGGTTACATTTTGTTTTCACTGAGCAGTACAAGACTAATGTGCATAACGACTATAGTAAACATACGTTATAGTTTTGTGGGACTGCAACATCTTTTTTAAGAAACCATAATATGTTCATGTATTTTTATTGATCTCTTGTTTTAATATTATTTCTTTGAAAAAGCAGGAGGATTTAAAATTGTTTGTTATCCATAAGCTTTGTGATAATAACAACCGATCTGAAACATAAATCTTTTTTGGAAATATGGATGGTAATTGAAAATAGACGTTTATGACATTAAGTATATTTTTTATAACTTTTCGAATATTGATTCTATTGACTTATTTTAATGAAGTTTTACAAATCAAAGTACATCAAGATTTTTAAAAAATGGTTCCAACCTCTATGGTGCTGGTGATAAAACCCCAAGCAGAGCATGTCGCGTACTATGGGTTATGGCAGCCCAATAACAATGAAATATACTTAATACATCATTTATCTATCAGATATGACTCAGGTACAAACAATTGCTCGTGCTTATCATACACGCTTTTGCCCCTTACGGTATTCGAACCCGCAGCCGGATATGTTGTACGATGCGCGGACTAGACCGAGTTGGTCGTCAAGATATCCTAATAATATACGAAACGGATGGTTTCCCTAGTTGCTTGGCACGGTATGATCAGAGGGCGTGACCAAGCCCCACTAGTCCATAATTATAACCGCAGAGGTACTATTAGAGATCACCACAGGTTTTGCCCTTTAACGTCGGTAAAAAACATTTGTCTCACGGTCAAATAAATTCATCCGATTACTATTCTAGCCGTAATGGCCGTAAACTGTGACAGATTGATAGTAATGTTTGCTATAAATAAGTAAACGATAATCGACTCAAAGGGTTTGAGGAAAAAGGTGCTTTGAATTATGATTATATCCATTTTCAATAGGAACCACGATGCACATTTATCTCGATAGATGTCGAATTGTGTTTGATCTTGACCGTAGTGGTTGTTTGATCACTGATTTAGTGATTCTGACACTGATCAAGTAATCACTACGTTACAGGTTCTACCTAAAGTCCGTTTATCCTTACTTGTCCTGTTTGGTAAACAAACATCTCTCAAAGCAAAAACACGTCTTACCGACTTGATCTCACTGTATTCTGTATATAAATATCTTATATTATAAAATAAACACGTACAATAAATTTTTCACTGAAAATTGCTATTATTCATCAATTTGCTACAAGATTTTATACAAATTCAAAAAAATTCCGGCACAGGCAAAAAAATTACATGACTGTTTGACATTTTATAATTTCTGTTTCTCTTTGAATTTTAGAGATGGGACAAAAGAAGTGAACGAATGACATCATTATGAATGTAAAGAGGTTGGTGTATTGCAACCTATTTTGTAAATTACTAACGATCATCAACAAAATCTACATATGTATATTGAAATGAATCTCTATTTCCCTTAGTCATCGCATCGCGCGTGAACAGATGAAACAATTTCGCTAATTCTTTTTTTTTGTTGTGTTATTTATTGTCAGGAGAAGGTTCTTTTAAAAGAAAAAAATAAGAAAGTTGCGCAGAAAATTATTTATGAATAAACTGAAGACCACGCGAACGAAGTCGCGGGCAACAGCTAGTTATTCATAAAAAGTTAAAGAAGGTTTATTAACGAAGTTATTACTAAGTAACAGCTATAAGAAAGATCTTGAAAAACATGATTCATAACATCAGACCGCAGCAGTGTTTTGGTTTCCATGATAAAATAAGGTTTAATTTAACACTTTCATTGCAAATAATTATGTTCGGTAGCCATGTGCATTACAACCGGAGCTTGACTTGACTCGCATCAGTGTCGCGACTCAAGTCAAGAAGCGTCGCGCCATGCCGAGAACTCAACTTCCGAGTTCACTTACAATCCACGCAAAAACCCATCTCCAGGGTTCAGGGCTATCAATTTTTTTTTAACGTAAATAACTTTAAATTCGATTAGGTAGCAATGAATCATACTGTATAATATAATCTAACGGTGTTAATAAGACATGGTTTATTCTAGGTTTAGTTAAACACTTAGGTCTGACTATGACTCTCAGAAGGAGGCCTTAGAATACCGAATTTTTTGGTACCGTTACTCCGTGATATCGTTACTACTGATTAAATATCGGATAAAGTTATTTTAAAGATATCGTGACTTTATACAACTTATTTTTGACACGGTATAACGATGTAAGAACTAAGTAATTACACTTAGTTTTTTATGTTATATCTATACATTTGTTCCCTATTATTTTAGATTTTATTCACTATTTCATTCAATGGTTCCCAACTCTATCAATTGCTTATAGTCATCCGTTCGCCATTATTGTTTACTAAATAAGACAAGTAATGATAAACAGACTTTAGTTGTCAAACATAATTAACACGGCAGTCCTACTAATTACACGGCAGTCCTACTAATTGTTACTTTAAGGGAAACCTATTATTAGCCTTATTAATTAAATATTTAAGTAGAATCTTAGTACAATTGTAACGCTGTTGGTTTTCTAAATAAATAAAATAAATAATTATGTTTAACTTGCGTCAAAAAAAAATACAATATAAGTAAATAAACACAATCATTACATATTTGTTCAGAACAATGCTTCTGCGCACTAGTTATAGTCATTAGCAAAAACTTTTTGTGTTTATTTAACGAGCACAAAAACAGACATTGACATTTAATTTGACATTGGTGGACAAGACCGAAAACGCTGTCGCCATCTTAGATAAAAATAAAGCTAGTGCTTTGCTTGTGGGAAGCAAAGCACTAGCTTTATTTTTTAGCACATTGCATTTGCATTTAATTATTTTTATAAATGAATTATTTAATTAAGATTCCTTTATGCATTCTTACTTTAATAATATTTTTGTACTGCTAATAATTCTAGGTTGTGAAGGACCGGTTTTTTTTTTAAAGATTATTGTTATTGCTATAGAACAAAATGGAGGCCTAACCATGAACTCTAAACGGTACTGACAGTACCTAAGCGTTGTTTATTATACGTCTAAACATACAGGATGTCAGGTTATAATCCTATAAAAAAACCGTAAAAGGTATGTGCGTAACATGCATAAAAATACTATAGTGAAATCAGAAATTAGATAACTTTTTTTAAAATCGTACAAAAAGTTTTTTGAAATTGTGTTTTGTATGTTGTTCTATTCTTTTTGGGTTTATAGGGTCAAAACATAACACCCTGTATAAATTTAAAAAAACTAGGTTAACGTAACACTGTTTTATGAGCTTGAACTTGTAAATGTAAAAAAACAATGAGTAATGACGAGAACATAGCTTAAACAGAACATTAAACATTACATTAAACATTAAAGCAACTACATGAATGTGAAGTGCAAAAAGAATTGCATCTGCAATCACATATTGATATTCCAAAATTCTGCATAGTTTTCCACTCGTTTAACATACAGAATTCGAAAAATAAAATCCACTATGAAAAAGCTACTAGAGCAAGCGTTTTGTACTGCGGCAATACAGTCAAAGTGTTTGATGCTGATCTATAGTCGAGTATCGATTATCATATCGATAACAAACTATATCAAGAGTTTTTTTCTTATTATCAAGATTATCAAGATTAAAGCACAGTAAATTTTAAATATAAAAATAGACTTTGTAGCTTTACACCCTGTTTCTCTCACCCCCATACTGGTGACCCGAGCATGAACGTCAGCGCAGCCTTCCCAAAGCTACGTCATCGTGACGTCATCATCACTTCCTCAAGCTTTCGAGCAGCGAGTCCATACAGCCAGCCAGTATCCACGGCTACTACGGGTATCCTGACCACCAGCATGCAGCGGACGTGCATTCCTGGTCATGTACCACAGCCTTCTCAGTGACCTTGGCACAGCACACTGCACTTCGGCCGGTCAGCAAGCAGAGACGCACTTCTCTCCTGGTCGACGCAGCAGCCAGCCACTACGCAAGACTGCACCACCCCGACTCACTGGGGCATCACCGCAGACAGTTCCGACTCACCGTGAACTATGCGGCATCTGGTTCCGACTCACTGGAACATTCCACTGGCTCGGCAAGCATCGCAATGGACGACTCAACCTGCTATCGACCTCCGGTCTCGGAGGGGAGTGATGTAGCGACATCTATCTCGCTACATATAAAACTGACGTATCCTACATCGCGATATTAAAGTTATCGGAGCGATTGAAGCATATATACAAGAACCCGACAACAACCGTCGGGCAGTAGCCCACCAGACACAACACCCGTCTGGTCGGAGGATCCTCCCTATTCAATGGGGGATGAGGAACTTTACACCCTGTTTCTCTCGCCCCCTAAAACTTCCTCATACAAAATGCCCAATTAACTGTATGGAGCTACATTAGGATAACTATTTGTATGGATTATAAAACTTTTTTTTTGAAAGCTCAACATAATAATTATTTTAACATCAATACAAACGATAGTCAGTAATGGGACAGACAACGGGTCGTTTCGCGGTTGGATTTTGCAGTGTACTATGTCGAGAACAGGTGCGAGTGGGTAGTGAGTTTGTGAGCGGTGGTAGTGATGTCAAATGTAATAAAAGACTTAAGACAGAGGATAGATAGACATCCAACCGCATAGACATCAGTTGATCCCTGGTCATGGCGCCTGCAACGGTGCCGATATATCGGAAACTCATAAATAAGGTACAGTCAACGGCAGGTCAACCCACCCAAAAGTTAAAGATCATTGAACTTCAACTTCAAATTTTCAACTGTAAGTCCGACACGTAGAAATCAATATTAATTAGGAAAATTTGATGTTTCGTGTTAGGTTGCCGAGCGGTTGCCTGTAAATAGCGTCCGGAGTTCACAGCGAAAAAATATTGAGCATTTCTTGGTATTATGTCACTGGGTATTGTCACTGAACAAAAGGGGGATTGTTCGTTTCAGGTTGATCCATATTTAGACTACATTTTATTGACAACGGAAACAGTGCATCAATGCAAGAGCACAATGGAACTTCCGCTTCAACGTCTATCTTTCTTTCTACTAAAATAGGTTACACTTTATTAACAGGTTGTTCCTGCAAATATGGTGTATTTTACCATCAATATAGAATCCCAAAAGTTGGTCGCTCGTAGAACTGACAACCGTTGGGGAAGAAAAGTTCTCGACCACGAACTGGAAGACACAGCGTGGGCAGGCCTCCTACCCAGTGAACTGACGACCTAGTCATGGGAACGTGAAGCCGCTGGATCTAAACGGCCCAAAACCGCTCGATGCCATGCCCAGCAGTGGACTTCGAAAGACTGATGATGATGAAATACTTATCTAGAAATGTTACAATATCAATAAAATAAAACTATTTAACCTAAAACTAAACAGGTACTTTCTATATATTTACTATCATAAGTTACTATTTTACTATTCTAGTCGTTTATATAATTTAATATTACTAGTTTAAAATTCAGTTACAATAAGTAGTTACAGATAACCAAAACATGCATTACAAAAAAAAACTAGAAACAGATGAATACATTCAACTAACCAACTAAACTTACAGTAATTGAAATTACCAAATAAAGGAGAATGGGAAATAAATGTATGTGGCCACTATTCAATAGTAACAGTTGGTATATTGTTGCATTGGGCTTTTCAAAACATAATTTACTATGACAAGGTCGAATTTTAGTATTTTTGGTTGTACGACATTATAAAGTCACCTTAGTCTAACATATTCATGAGTCTTTTTTAAAATACGGTAATACATTTATTTCTTACAGAACAAAAAACCATTATCTATGTTTTTTTTACCTACAATTAAAAAAAACCTGCGGAAATCGCTGATATTACTCAAATCCTTTGTGAGTTTACTATTTCCATTAAGAGGCAGGCCCAATACTACTCATTCTCTTTTATAATAAGATAAATTAGAAGATGAATAAAAACAATCGCATCCATGAATGAAGAACAATCCGTAAAAGTTTGTCGTGTGATTTTAATTATCACCGTGTTTCTAAGTAAAACTGGAGATAAAAGCGATACTTTGTGCGTTGCGTATTCCTATTGTCTGCCGCAGACAAAAAGGGTGTCGTTAACTCCAACAGCAAAGACATTCTTTCCCATGTTGTTCGTTGCTTATCGAAAAAGTTCGGTCACGATTTGATCCACTTAGTGATTTGCAGTTTTTGCTGGGATTCCTTTGTGTTGAAATAGACAAGAATTCAAGACATAATTGGAAGTTTAGTTTTTATGCAAATAACTATTTACAACTGATATAATCAACATACATTTTACTTCTTACTTATAGAATGTTATAGTTTGTTATGTCTAGACGTTTGTAACTCAAGCACGCTTTAATGGCTGAATAAATTTAGCTAAAATTTGGTACTTATACGGGGTGAATTTTGATTAGTATAATAATACCTAGTCTTGCCATAAATACTGAAACAAAGAAAAATAAAAATTTTCTATTGCAAATAATATTTATTAATTTTACAGTGTGTTAGTTTAATGCATAAATAAAATCAATATAAAATCTAAAAAGCTTATTCTAAGTGGTCTCCATTGGCTGCAATACAGTCCATTTAACGTTGAGGCCAGTTATCAATAGAAGCACGCACTCTTTCCTTTGGGAAAATTCTTCACTGCCAATCGTACGGATTGTTTTAGGGACTCCAAATTATCATGGCGTTTAGAGCACGCCGTACTCTCTAAAACTGATCATAAATCATAATCCAGCGGATTAAGATCGGGACTAGACGACGGCTAGTCTTCAGTTCTGGTGAAGTCCGAAACGTTTGTTTCCAACCAAGACTGCGTAGATCGAGCTTAATGACCCGGCGCCGAGTTTTGCTGGAAGGAAAATTCTTGGTTGTTGAACATGGTGTTGTTAAGGGGCTTCAATACCTTCTCAAGAATGGTATCTTGATACACTTGTGCCGATGTTTTGATACCTTTTTCAGAAAAGTATGGCTCAGTCACTCCTTCATAGCTAATACCCCACTAAACCATCACTGAAGTCGGATAGTGCCTACGTTGCACTCTGTCGACTAATTGAGAAGCTTCCTTAGAGCTTTGAGCATAAATAAGGTCATTTTGTTTATTAAAATGTTTATCAATTAAGATTATTTATTCCTCTTTGCTAGAAGCCAGTCTTTTCATATTTTTAGTAAAATTTAGGCATTCAAGTAGGCTTGAATAAAATTCAACTCACAAGTATTACATAACCAGGTGCCTAACTATTGACGCTAAACTATTTAAAAAAAAGTTAAACTCGATACAGTTTTTTTCAAATTAAAGATAAAGATTAAGATTTAAGATTATTAATTGATTAGGCCCTGGGAATAAAACATAGGCTACTTGTGATTCAGAAGGCTTTTTTAGTCTGATTTTATGTAACAAAACCTACAACAGTACCTACATAATATTTTTTATTATAAAGGTACGTATTTTTTTTCTGAGTACTCTTCTTCTCGTGTCGATGGCAATTCTGTCAAACCTTTGATGACCAGTATTCCGTCACACGCACCGCACCATTGGTGGCGCGCCACAATTCCTCGCGTGCACAGCTGTCCGAACACGAGGAACATTACAGAAGGTGGCCCATGGTTTGGGGCGAAGCACCGCAAACACACTTGTCGTTGGTACCATCCTCCCCACTTTATAGGGTTTTCATTTCAGTGGCCGACATAATATTATGTTCGCAGCTTACTCAAGGCTTTCCAGGTCGGCCATGGAAGGATTGATTTTATTTTCTTATCATTAATAAGTTAGAAAAAAACAAATATCTAATAAGTTATCAACATTGAGAGTAAATAACACTATCTTGATAATATTAAAGTTATGAAATATAATTATAGATTAGACAAGAGATTTTCTAAATTATAATTACAAACTCATTAATCAAAGGAAATATTCTGAAATATGGCGTTCTAATCAAATTGAAAGAATCCGTTTAATAAACATAATGAAAATTGTCCTGAAAAAGAAAAAAGGTTTAACGGAAAACAATATGCAGCATAATGCTGCAGTATCTACTATCAGAATCACAAGATATCTTTGAGTAAATAAATGCACAGTTTTCGCGGTGACGCATGAGGCGAAATTCATTAAATCTTGGAAGTGTGCGGCGGACTACACCCTCATTATGAGTTATAATATTTTCACTAATAGCAACGTAATTACTTCAGTATGACAATATCCTTTTGGAGATATTAATTTTACATTATCGACAGCTGTAATCAGAACGAAATAATTGCAATTCAGATTTGAGTTATGATGAGTATGTTAATATTATAGGTTAATATTATTGTTCAAAGTTTCATTCATTCTGTGTCATACGACCGTCTGGTGTAGTGGTTCGCGCTCCGGACTACAAAGCCCGCGGTTGCGGGTTCGAATCCCGCAAGGGGCAATTGTTTGTGTGTGTGACCACGAGTATTTGTACCTAAGTCATGGATGTTTATAAAAGTATTTAAGTATGGTTATCCGTTATCTATAAGCTTTGCTTAGTTTAGGGCTAAATAATTGGTGTGATTGTGAAAAAAAAAAAGATTTTTTATTTATTCTATAAATTTTTTCTTTTAAAAAGCAAAACAAGCATAGCAACGGAAAAAAATCAATAAACTTTTAAACTTCTTTTATGTTCTTATTTCTTCTAAGTTCTTTGTTAAAATTAACAAAAAAGGTGTAAATAGACATTTTCATTTCTTAACTACCTGTTGGCCGTGAATGTCCAAATGTTTTTATAAACCTACCAAAAGACGTAAATAATGTCACCCATCTACCTGGTTTTAATTTACCCATCCATCTTTCTCATCGCTCTTTGGGGAGCGGCAAAAGAGATGTAAAAAACTAAGTAAACACATTAACTCTGATTTATTCAAACTAAAGCATTCTTCTTTATTGCCGCTCAAAAATATTGTGAATGGAGGCGCCGCGCCGGAGGCATAGCACAAAAATAAGAGCCAGTAGACTACTTGAATGCAAAATAATGTTTACTGTAGATCGTTTTTTTTTGTCGGATTAAGAACTGGTAAGCTTATCGTCGTTAGACAAGAGGAACGTTGACCACTTTGTCCAGTGTTTTTTGTAATGGCGAATATATTCAATTAACAGTTTTTTTAGGTTAACAAAAATCTCACTGCTTCATTGTAGTAGGTAGAACTCGTGCCACACACGTGAGCTTCGCTCGTTGACTAGCGTAGGCTAAACAATGTAATAATTAGTCATCCAGCAGTGCACCAAGCATCAGTGACATTCAGCATTTTGGTCTTCTAAAATGACGTTTAATTGTTCATTTATTATTGTAACCGTCTTCAATGCTAATACGACCTCCTCTCCTCTCTCATTCTTTTTGACGACCTCCGTGATGAAAGGCGATCATACCTGACTTGGTGTCGCTATCTCTGAGGTCCCAGGTTCGATTCCTAGTTGGTTAATGTAGAAAAATCACTTCTCTATGTTGTCTCTGGTCTGGGTGTTGTGGGACCGTCGTTGTTTCTGATTTCTGTAACAAAAGTGCTTTGGCTACTTACTATAAGATCAGAGCAATGTATGTGATGTTGTCTGATATTTATTTATTTAATACTGATTTATCTACGGCGAGGTGTTTTATTTCATTGGACTGTGCACAAGGTAATTTGTCACGTCTGGATGTTTAAGACCGGTACATTGTTTTCTTAATCGCAATCTTCAAGGCGACCGACGCTATCACGATCCAGCGGTCTCTTGACCCTTCTGCCAGAGTTCTCCCTCGATATCGTTTTGGGAATACAATTTAACACGACTTCCGTGTCTGCAAAGTTCGTAACTTGTTTATCTCGAATCGAAAATGTATACCTGAACTTCGGCATTGAATAGATCTGCAATGCAGCACTACAATGACTGTTTCTATTGTACGATATTTTTTTATTGTAACAAATATTTAAATTACTTCATTTATTGGATATGTTTTGTTTTGATTTAAGAATAGACGTGACGATGCAAAGATTTTGCCCAGAAGGAATATAATTGAAACGTGTCTAGGAGACCGTTTAGTGATTAAACATCAATAACTGATTAGTTAAATAGCCTATCACCTAGGCGTTCACCACTAGTACGTTCTAAAGAACTTTTAACAACACCAACTCGTTTTAAGTATTCGTAATCAAAATCACACCAGTCTTACATACACACTTGGTTACAGATCAACGGGTCCAGCCAGACCAAGAGCAGGGCCCAGGAGAACGGCGCGATGCGGGCGGCGGGACCCCTGTGAGGTCCCGCCGAGCGATGGGCTCTAACATCAGCCAACACTCCGCCAAGGGTCTGAAGGGGCGCCGCGCCCGCTCCAGTGGCGACCTCTGCAATGGCGACTCCAAAAGCCAAACAGAATCTTCCGTCTGCGGCTCCGTCGTCGGTGATGTCATGGGCTGGAACCGCTCGTTGCCAAACCACTTAGACGGCAACAGACATTTAGCAGACTATAGCAGAGTCAACAACAACTATGGTGATTTTGGAACTTACAACCGGTGCCATCCAAAAGGTGGGAGAGGACTGCGATACAGAGTGTCCAAATCTGGTAAGTTCTTTTTTTGCATTTTTACTTTTTCTATTTTCATCATCGTCATCATTTCAGCCATGGACGTCCACTGCTGAACACAGGCCTCCATCAATGACTTTCATCGGGGGGGATTGCCAATACTCGCCACGCTTAGCAGGCGGGTTGGCGAGCGCAGTTTTTTATAACATTTCGCACGCAGACGCTGCTGCCCGTCTCGTGCAGGAATTAGTCGAGAATAATTAGTTTCTATTTTAGCATGTGTTATATACACAATATATCTAATACGACAAGTCTTCATCCTTTTTCTGTCATCATCGTCATTGATGGTCTTTTGTCAGACGTCTTGAGCTACCTTAGGAACATTTTGTTGGAATTGTATAGCTAGGGGGTCCTATTAGCCATTTAAATTTAAGACCACGGAACCCATTCACGCGATTTCTATCTTCTTTTGTCTCTTAAATGCTTTTTAGCTGGCTGTTCTCCTGGAACTATACAATTATTTACACCGTAGCGTAATCTTGCAGTGATTAACTAATGCATTGAAAGTAAGAACTACACTCTGATGTTGTTGGAGCCAGGACAAAATCTAAGTGCGGTAAATTATAGAACTAACCGACCCGACAGACGTCTTAAAGTTACTTAGATTATGTTGTTAATTACCTATGTAAAACAAGTAGCAAATACCGCATGCCCGACACGCACTTTGCCGTTTTTTTGTTTAAATAGATTAGTTAGATTTACTTACGAAGAAATGCCGTGTTTGTAGTAGTTTGTAGTCAATATCACCCACTGCAATAAAAAGAATAACAATGTTTAATTAAAAAGTAACTGCTAGTAAAGAACCTCTAAAAATGCAGCGTTATACTGGGCGCCGATAAAAGTAATAAGTGTTGTTACTAAAATATTACACCGCACAAGCAGGCAATAAGTCTGCCGCTTATTAACAAAAAGTTTGCCGTTTACTTTATGCCTTTTGACCCCCAAGTAGGGCAATGTACACGTTCAAAATTAATGACAAGGCTTGGCCCTTAATTGAAATCTCTTTAAGACGCAGATTAGCAGTGGATTAAATAAACAACGAAAGCACTTTGTTTGTGTGCAGTGTTTTAATTTAATGGCGGCTGCGCAAACTGCGCATTGATTTGGGTAGGAAACATTGTTCTTTAAATTAATGATGTAACTTTTTCGTACAGCTTTAAATAAATAGAAACATGCGGCAGACAACATACAATTTCCTGGTCTCAAAGTCAGTAGAAACAACCCTTTAAGATACTTGCTCGCGCTTATTTTCTTGGTAAAATAAAATCGTCATCGTGAACCCTTGACTCTTTACTTTCCAGTTAACGTCATCATATTTATGTATGTGTGTATTTTATCTATGTAGTCTATGTATTATATTATTTAGTTTATAATATTTGACATAGATACTGTGTGTAGTTTATGCTGTGATTATACAGTGTGTAACGAAAAGGTGAAATAAAACTTTAAGGGATTATTCTACGGCTAAATTGCATCAACTTTTTCTATGGGACCAACATCAAAATATCAAAAAAAAAAATTACGTTTCCATACAAACTGATGCCAGCTGATCGCGTTTTAGTATGGGAAAGTGTTTTTTTTTTGCGATTTCGATGTTGGTCCCATAGAAAAAGTTGATGTAATTTAGCCGTAGAATAACCCCTTAAAGTTTTATTTCACCTTTTCGTTACACACTGTATAATAATGTTCATTTTTGTAACGTCATATGCACCGCCCACAAAACACTTCTGTTTAGCCTTATGGTCGACTGGTAGAGAATGCCACATGGCAAGTCCACCTTTTGTACGATTTTATTTTGTGCAATAAAGTTTAAATAAATAAATAACCCTGTCGAAAGGCACTTGATATATTTATTAAACCCTGGACGTCTTCTACACCCAGAACAGAGTCAATTGAAAAAAGTTAGTTTTCTAAATCGACCCGGCTGAATGGAATAATAAACCTGAAACCTAAATAAGAAACAACGTTTCACACTATAATAGTTATCGCAGTAGCTATATTGCAATCTAGCTATGATCAATTAGACACAAGAAACTAGTAAGTTCGGAAGTATTCATAGATTGAATTCCACTTTAAATAATTCCTACTTTTATAAAAACTATTTGGTCATATTAGTAATTCTGTGGCCCTTGAGACAGTTTAGTGGTTTGGTATGCAGCCCGAGAAAAATTAAGTTCAGTTGTCGAGTAGGTATCGGCACACTAGACTAAATAGTTCATAAATTCACTTGATTATTCTCTACTTCAAACATTCAGCAGCACATGATAGATTTTATAACTATGATTCTCTTTCTTTTTAAAATCGAGAGAAAGACTGCGCTATGTGCCCATTCATAAATTATGCATTTTCAATTTCCGTTGTTATTTTTTCACCCCGCCTCATTTAACTTTATCTTGTTCCGTGTTTCGCTCTTCGAATCCCGTTTTATTTCATTTCCTTTAATATTTTACACAAATTTTAATTTAAATAGTTTCATACAGATTTTTCCTAAAAATTTCATGATAAAATAACAATTTCTTTTGCCGTTCATAAATTGTGAACATAACATTTCAATCTTCTGTTTTTCTCCTTGCGCTTTGTTCCAGACGGGGTAAGCTTAACCATGATCAATTCTAGTTATTGTTTGGAGCGATTGTCATCAGTAACAATTTAATATAAAATAAATAGTGAACAACATCACATACATTGCTCTGACCTTATGGTAAGTATCTAAAGCACCTGTGTTACAGAAATCAGAAACAACGACGGTACCACAACACCGAGCCCCGAGACAATATAGAATATTTTTCTACATTGACCGACCGGGACCTCAGAGATACTAGCTAGAAGCGAGAGAGAGCGAGATACGAGCTACGGAGGTCGTCAAAATTAGACATTCAAATCAGACACCATTGGACAGGGAACCAGGTCATTTTTGACCCATGGCTACACACACACCTATTGTTAAATGTGCAAGTTTCCTCACAATGTTTCTTCATAGGTACCACAGGGAAGTCCGTGCATTGATTCTGAAATATCTCGAGGATAAATACTTGGATGCGAAATCACGACACAGATATGAAACAAGACCCCGAGCACTGAGCTACCTTGATCATAACATTTCAATATCGAATCAATGTTAAAATTTCTCTAAGCTCAGTTTTACTACAAAACGTACGAACGATAAATGTAAAATTTTATCTCAAAACATAACGCGTTTATGTGGGCTTCCGTAAACCGTAAACCATTCGTACTTCCTCCGTGCTCTCTAAAATAGCTTCCTTTTATCCCGAACAAACATACCCGTAGGTTCATTAGGGTACTCTTTTAAACCCCTACATACAATCGGCTTAGGATTAGGATGTCCTGAGGGCACGCCCTGATTTGTCGGTCAGATTTCGACTAACTCTGTTCGTTCTTTTAAATCTGACTAAATCCCGCTTGCAGTACCGTCAACAGTATGTATTTACATCGTGTCTAATATAACTTGACTAACAAGAATAGGCTAGTTTCCTGGGTCAAAAAAATATTATTCTGTTTAGTCCGTCAGTTAGATTATCAAAAAATATAAAGCGCATCAAAGTGAGCACGTGACGTCACGCCTTGCTAAAAAGTGTCGCAGGGCGTAACGTTACGCGGAACTTTAACAGGCTATATCTTCATCATTTTTACTTCGATTGAGAAAAGAAAAATACGTGTTCAATATTTTCTATTAATCCAACTGACGGACCAATTAGGTTTATTTAGGAAACTAGCCCATTATTTATATACAGGGTGTAACGAAAAGTTGAAATAAAACTTTAAGGGGTTATTCTACGGCTAAATTACATCAACTTTTTCTATGGGACCAACATCAAAATCTCAAAAAACCCGGTAACCGAACCCGAGACCACTATGCCAATCATAGCATAACATTTTACTTCATACACAATGCTTACAATACACTTATTTATCAAAATCGTTATCGACTTATCCCAAAAATTCTCCGTTTTTTCCCGCAGACAAGGAAGCGCACAGTCGACGTTATGAGTATCCTGAAGCGAACTACATTCCGGAAAGACGTGATATTGATACTGTATAGAAATAAATCAGGTTTTCCTGCTTTTATACGGTTTTATATCTCGTATTTGTTATTGGCACTTCAATTGACGTTTATTCCACACTGAAATATTGAATGGTTAAGACCGTAAACTCTAAATATACCTATAGACAAAAAAAACATAGTAAGGCTGAAGTAATACTGCTATAACCAGTACAAATCCTACATGTACTGGGTTTCGTACCACCATGTTTTTTTATTTAGTCATCTTCATACCGTATGGCATTTAGCTGCTTCAATCCCAATTAAAATGTCGAGTGCTAGTTGGCGTAATCAGTCCTTAGCTGCTGGGGTGAAAAGATTAAGTTCCTGTAGGCCACCATGAAAACAGTAAAGCTGGAACTCGTTGGCGATGTGCGCCAGGGTCGGGTCTGGGCACCACAATCACAGGCCTGTGACTCCATTAGCTCCCACTTATTAAGGTGGTGATTGGAACGGCCGAATCCTGTCCTGAACCTGTTTAGCCTTACCTTACCCATACTTGACATGTAGCAAAGGGCACTTTTTAGAACATTTTGATACGTCTATATTAGTAGTATTATAATAGTCATACTGGTTTTATATATTCAGTATATAGGCCCTCTTCCAGGCACTTAACTTATACACGTCCCAAAATATAGCTTTGCCCCACCACCGCTTCGGGAATTCATTTCGGCTGGTGATGAGAAGACAAAGCGCAACAGCAACAACCTCTGTCAGCCTTCTTTACAGGAAATACTTTTGGATTCCGCTTGTTGCTTTCGTACCGTACAGACGCATGTCATACGCTCGATCGCTTTCACTCTATTTCTCGCTCTGTCGAGTCTCTGTTTTTGTGTGGTCCGTCACATAGACGTGGTTTGCCCGCGGCTCAACTGGGGGATACCTAACGGTGCTAACGAACCCAGAAGAGTTAAACGCCTTTCTCAAGGCGGTTCCGCTCGTTGGGGAGCGTCGGACAGTGCCTTTTTCAAGGCGCTGAAGCACTCCCCCTTCCGCCGGTACGTCGGTAAACGGACCTTGGCCCCCTGGAGGGCACGCTCGAGAGGGTGAGGCGTTCCTCCTCGCCCTTGAGGCACTAGGTCCGGCTGCCTGCCACTGCCGGGGTTGACCCCCCTTCCCATCCCCCGTATTCCATCCCTTAGGGAGCGTATCCCGGGTCCGCCCGGTCCCTCCCGAAGGTCAGATAGGAGTAGGCTACACACCTTTACACATTGGTTAGGGCTCACTTCTCGACTCACCCCGACCTGTTTACTAACAGGGAGGGATCTACACACCGCTACACCTCACGAGTTTCTTCCCGGCTCTTCTCGGAGGTGCGACTATCGAACCGGGAGTAAATTCACGTACCTACACAATGTCGGTCTTGGAGGAACTCCTGGAGTTCCTCCAAACCGCGTACCCCGACGCCTTTGAGCGTTTTAACGCCCTCAGGGCGTCCCGCTCACGGGACAGCCCCCTCTCCCCCGACCCTCCTCCGTCTGAGGAGGGTTCCTGCCCGACCCGCGAGACCGATTCTCGGTCTCGCTCTAATTCGCGATCTCGTTCGCGCTCCCCCCTCCCGCTCTCGCGGCCTAGAGACGGTTCGTCCGTCTCGCTCTCGCCCGCGCCCGTCTCTCGGCCTTCAGCCGAAGACGTCATGGACTACACGTCCGCCCCCGAATCCGCCGAGTCCGGTGACGACTTCGTCACCGTGACAAAAAAGGCGAAGCGCCCGCGCAAATCGCGCAAGTCCCCGCCGCCCCCGCCCCCTGCAAAGGTCGTTAAGACCAATGCAGGCGCGGCCAAACCGGCGCAGTCCCAGTCCTCTGGGACTCCCGCCCCTCCCCGCCCTTCCGGCAAAGTACCGCCGGTATTCATACAGGACAAGTCGTCCTGGAATACCGTCTCCTCCGCGATCAAAGAGCGGAAAATTTGTGAGTTTTCTCACGCCAGGGCTTGTGCCGTTGGCATCAAGGTCGTGGTACCATCTCCGATGGACCACCGCGCCCTCACAAAATTTTTGGACGCCGAGAAGATCGGCTTCCATACCTACCCTCTCCAAGAAGAAAGGGAACTGCGGGTAGTAATCCGCGGTCTCCCTAAGGAGATGGACACCGGGTCCATCCTCCTCGACCTCCAGGCGCAGGGGTACCCCGCCAAACAGGTGCACCGCCTGTACAAGGCCCGCTCCCGCGAGGCCTACGACATGGTCCAGGTGGTCCTGGACCATTCTTCAGAAGCCAAGGCCGTCTTCAATGTGAAGACGGTATGCTTTATGTCCGGCCTAAAGGTCGAACCCCCGCGTAAGCGAGGGGCTCCCGGGCAGTGTCACCGCTGCCAACTCTACGGGCATTCCGCCCGTAATTGCCACGCCCGCCCGAGGTGCGTCAAGTGCCTCGGGGATCACGGCACAGCCGACTGTGTCCGTGACAAGGCGACGGCCACCACCCCTCCCGGCTGCGTATTGTGCGGCGGTCTGGGACACCCCGCGAACTATCGCGGATGCCCCAGGGCCCCACGCGTCCAGCCACGCGCCTCCGCCCCTGTCGCCCCTAGGACGGCGCACGCGTCTTCTACGCGTGCGTTTGTAGCGCCTTCGGAGTTCCCCGAACTCCGCCCATGCAGGCCTAATGCATGGGCCAAGCCCTTGGGCTCTCCCAAGGCAACGCCCCCCGCACCCGCGTCACCGCCCCCCCAGTCGGGGGCCGTCCCGCGCGCATCCCCTGCCCCTAAGGCAACCGCCCCTAAGGCGACTGTCCCTAAAGCGATCGCCCCTAAAGCTGCCGCCCCTAAGGCGGCAGCCACTAAGGCCCCTACGGCCCCGACCCCCGAAGGCGTGCACAAACGTGCAGCCGACCTCGCCGCTGTCGCCTCCTTTATGGGAGGTATCGACTTTGACGAGCTTGGCGTCGTCGCGGACAAACTCCGCGCCTCTAACGGCAACCTCACTCTGAGGATGGCCGTCCTCGCAGAACACTCAGAGTTCTGCGCGTCAATCACCTATTCCGTTCCATAAAAATGGATTACACAACTTCTAGGAAGAAACCACGGTCGATTTCCGTAGCATTTTTCAATGCGGACGGCCTCAAATCGCAGAGGGATGAGGTTGCCCTCTTCCTTACCGAACACCAGGTCGACATCCTCCTGGTGCAAGAGTCCCTTTTAAAACCTTCAATTCGCAGTCCTCGGATTGCGAATTACAATCTCATTAGAAACGACAGACCCACACGTGGCGGCGGAACGCTTATTTATTATAAGCGCTCTCTGCACTGCGCCCCTGTTGATCCTCCGCCCCTGACCGACATGGAAGTCTCGCTTTGTAGGCTTGGCATGACCGGTCATCAATCTATACTCATCGCTTCGGTGTATATCTCACCCCTCAAAGCTCCCTTAAGGAGCGACTTCGAGGCACTCTTCGCTATGAACGACGCCGTCATTTTGGGCGGCGACTTTAATAGCAAAAACACTCAGTGGGGCTGCTTATGTACTACCCGAAACGGGACGGACTTGAGCACGCTCGCTGAGGAACTCGATTTCGACGTTATACCGCCCCTGTCTCCGACACACTACCCGTATAACGTCAACCACCGCCCCGACATTCTCGATATGGCTATTCTAAAGAACGTAGGCTTACGTCTATGCTCGATAGAAGTCTTTCACGCCCTCACATCCGATCACCGCCCGGTGGTGGTCCAACTCGGCTCTCCTGAGTCCTCCCCTGAAATGAGAACAGTGGTAGACTGGAACAAACTCAAGTGCAAACTTGAGAACTGTGACAGTCCCCAGCTGTCCTCGATCCCCGATGACATAACCTCGCCTAACGAGGCTATTCATGCGATCGACGCACTCACTAGCCACATCTCGGTCGCCATAGGCGATTCGTCTAGGCAGGTGCCTGCGATGGGTGACCATCGTTTCAGGCTGCCTGACGACGCGCGAGAACTACTGAGAGCTAAGAACGCGGCTACTAGAGCCTATGACGCTTATCCCACTGAGGAAAATCGGAGAAGCTTACGCAGCTTGCAGCGCGCTGTCAAGAAGCGTATTGCGGAGCTCCGAAATAATCGGTGGGACGATCTGCTAAAAGAGATCTCGCCATCTCACCAAGCTTATTGGAAGTTAGCGAGGTCCTTTAAGTCGGATGAAACAGCGTCTATGCCCCCCCTGACTCGTCCCGATCAATCCTTAGCGTTTGACGACGACGACAAAGCCGAATGTATGGCTGACAGTTTTGAGGCGCAGTGCGCCCCTAGTACTCTCCCCGTAGACCCCGTCCACCTCCATACGGTGGACGCCGAGGTCGACCACCGCTCGTCACTCCCACCCACCGCCCCCCCTCTCTCCCCTACTAGTGTGGACGAGGTACAGGCGATAATTAAAGGGTTCCGTCCCAACAAGGCCCCCGGCCCGGACCGTATCTCTAACAGAGTTTTACGCGCCCTCCCCGCACAGCTTCTCTGTCTGTTGGTGTCTATCATCAACACCGCCATGGCGCACTGCATCTTTCCCGCTGCGTGGAAGGAGGCAGAGGTCATAGGCATCCCTAAACCGGGTAAAAACCGGTCAGACCCCACCAGTTACAGGCCCATCAGTCTCCTAAAGACCATGGGCAAGTTATACGAACGAGTATTAGTTTCCCGACTAAAAGATTATATTTTCTCTAATAATCTTTTAATTAATGAGCAGTTTGGCTTCAGAGCTACTCACTCTTGCGTCCACCAGGTGCACCGCTTAACGGAACACATTCTGGACGGACTCAACAACTCTATAGAGACGGGAGCGCTATTCTTCGACGTGGCGAAAGCGTTCGATAAAGTCTGGCACAATGGCTTGATTTACAAGCTATACCAACTCGGTGTGCCAGATAGGCTCGTACTCATCTTGCGAGACTTCTTATCGAATCGTACTTTCCGCTACCGCGTCGATGGCACCCGCTCGTCCCCCCGCCCCGTCCGCGCCGGCGTCCCGCAGGGCTCGGTGTTATCGCCGTTACTTTTTTCGATCTATGTCAACGACATACCCAAGACGCCGGACGCGGAGTTAGCCCTATTCGCGGATGATACCGCTCTCTATCGCTCAGGATACAACCGTCGTTACATCACGATAGCGCTACAGCGCGCCGCTGATGCTCTCGGCGAGTGGTTCAGGAAGTGGCGTGTGGAGGTGAACCCCGAGAAAAGTGCAGCAGTGTACTTTACTCGAGGTCGCTTCAAAACGCGGCCTTCCAAACAACCCCGCTGCAAGAAAGTCCGTTTTAACGTCACCTTATTTGGCCGACCGATCCCCTGGGTGAGGGAGGTCAAATATCTAGGTGTCACTCTCGACCATCGGTTATCGTTTGTACCCCACATTACGCGCGTTCTCAATCGAGCGAAGTTCTATACCCACCGACTATACCACCTTGTCGGTAGCAAGAGTAAAATGTCGCTTAGAAATAAGTTGACAATTTACAAAACTTGCATCCGCCCCGTGATGACATACGCCAGTCCGGTGTTTGCTCACGCTTCTTCAAACAGCATTAAGAAAATGCAAAGTTTCCAAAACAATTTCTTGCTGAGAGCCTCGGGTCAACCGTGGTTCGTACGCCGCAAGAATCTCCACAAAGATTTCGACATGCCCTCAGTAGCCCAATATATGAAAGAAGCGTCTGAGCGCTTCTTTGATAAGGCAAAAAATCACTCCAATCCGCTCATAGTCAAAGCCGCCACGTACACGCCCCAGGAGGATGTCGCTGCCCGACTCCGTCGGCCTCGGCACGTTTTGGACGACCCTGACGATTCCTACACCGCGTACTGTAGAACAACAGCCAACACCGCCTTAAGCACTTCAAGTACTGCACAACATTTTAGTTCGCATCACCGCACCCGCCGAAGGGTGCGAGGTCCCGTATTTCATTTCGGCCGACACAGACATGTGCCTGGCCGTTTTTCCCCTGCCCACCCTACGGACGACGGCCCAAGCCGAGGTCCGAGCCTATAGAGGCGCCCTTGAGGCCAGAGTCCGACTCACCCCCAGATCGGGCCCGCTAGAAAGGAGCCCGGCAGCGGTCCGGCCTGCTTCGGCAGTTCCGGTCCCGTCGGCGCCACCACTAGCGGGTTCGCCGCTTGGTAGGGTGCCTTTTGCACTCCACATTGGCCCGATCACGCCTGCTAGTATGGGGCTCGACACGTACGAGTCTGAGGCTTCGCTGCGCGAAGCCTCACACTCGGCCGGGTCGGGCGACCGCTAGCGGGGCGGACCTAGGCCGTGCGCCTTCAGCGCACGCCACAACTGCCCGGGTTAAGCTGGCGAATGTCTTCCTCAAAGGCACTCAGCGATAGGTCCGTCCATAAAAAAAAAAAAAAAAAAAAATAAAAAAAAAAAAAAAAAATACAGGAAATACAGTTATAAATAAGACATATAGTAAATGCGAGCTTAGCCAATTAAGTCCATGCACTCTTGTCGTTAAAATAATCGTCTACTTTATAATATCCTTTTTTCATAAGGGTATTTTTATATGTGAATTTTGAACTTATGAACAGGTAGTTCAACAAGAGAATGTGGTACTTTATTTAAAAAATTTAATACCTTTCCCCAAGACTGAATTACCAACTTTGTGTAGTCGGAAGCTCGGAACGGCAAGTTTAATTTTATTTCAGAATTATTAAGAACGTTATGCAAGTAGACCCGAACCATATAAATTGTAGCCGCCTAATATCAACAATTCTAATTTGAAATCACATTTCCGTTACTAAAATCCTACCGTGAGTACGGTTCAGTCCCGTTACCGTAACGCCGGCTTACGTGCTGCTAAAGGTATTACTTCACCAAATCTGACTCGGCTCAGTAGTGTTGCCATATTCGTTTTTCCGAATAACATAAAGACGTAGTAAAACGGCCCTACCTATGTGTGTGCCGTTGCCGTTGCAAGACATTTTCTGACTGAACTAAGATGGACCATGGAAGGCCACTATAACGAATAATCAGTTATTATTCGTTTATATACTGGATAAATAAAACGCCGCCGCGTCTGTGGCATTGAGTTCGATAGGTTTTAGTGTGAGTAACTTAAAGGAATTTGTCAACACATGGCAATAACTACGAATTTTTATTAATTGGCCTTCGAAGGAGTATGGCCTTCCATGATTCACCTACCCTTTATTTTAATTTTGCTATATAAACGAAAAAGCGGGATTTTAGTCGTCCTACTCACAGAAATTTTCGCGTTTTATGAGGGCTGGAAAACGGGACGCCCTTCCAAAAACGGGACATCTGGCAACACTACGTCTTAGACACAGGGTGGCTTGATATGGGCGAAAAGTACGCAGAGGTGATAAAAAGCCTAAAGTGGTGACGAGGGGGTCATCCATCATTCCCGCTCACCTTGAGATTTTAGGAGGCGAAGTGATTGTGGGTTTGACGTCATGGACATTGTTATTTGCATAGGAAAATGGACTTAGGAGTTGAGTTTTATAAACCATTACCTTCCTCCCGCGACTTAGTTTGCGTATACTTCATAATTAAGCCAAAAATAAATAAATAATAAATAATCATCCCAAAGGAATTAAAATTATCCTGACTGTTAAGCTAGATTGATATGTGTGATGAATTTCAGCATATGCAGCTTTTAAAGTGTAAATAATTAACAAATATCCATCGTACAAATTTTAACATTTACAATATTGGGTACATAGTAAGATTTTGCTAATAAAATTTTGATATATTTTTTTATTGTAAGGCCAGTATATTCAATATCTAGATTGTAAGCAATGACATAAAGCATTGTTCGCTCATAGTAAGTATAACTTTTGTACGCGGTGTCAGGCATCCTTAAAAAACTTTTACCTAAAACAAGTATGGGTGAAATCAATGCGCTTCAGTTATCCATACTTCTTTAATAATCTAATTGGTAATCCCCCCAATGAAAGTCATTGGGGGGCCAGCCACAGTTCAGCAGTGGACCTATATAATGTAATGAAATCGATGCGCTTCAGTAATCCATACTTCTTTAATATTCTAATTGGTAATCCCCCCAATGAAAGTCATTGGGGGGCCAGCCACAGTTCAGCAGTGGACCTATTTAATGTAATGAAATCGATGCGCTTCAGTAATCCATACTTCTTTAATAATCTAATTGGCAATCCCCCAATGAAAGTCATTGGGGGGTCAGCCACAGTTCAGCAGTGGACCTACTTAATGTAATGAAATCGATGCACTTCAGTAATCCATACTTCTTTAATAATCTTATTGGTAATCCACAGTCAGCCACAGTTCAGCAGTATACGTCCTATGGGTGAAAATTAAATGATGATGATGATGATGATAATAATCTATACTAATATTAAAAAGCTGAAGAGTTTGTTTGTTTGGTTGAACGCGCTAATCATCATTGAAAAAATATTTTTGTGTTGGATAATCCATGTTACGACTAATAGCTGCGGAGCATCAATGAAAATTGTTGCAAAAAACGGAAAAAAATATTCCGTTTCAATTAAAAACCTCCGCTGCGTGCGCTGCGTAAACGGTTAAGTTGCACAAAAATCATCTATGACGGGATTGTTTCCCTTTAAAAGTTCTAACAAAAAGACCGTGACAGCATGTCTATCTTTTAAGGTTGACTCACTATAACCTTTATGATAACCAAATTTGTTCTAAAATAATGCATTATTTGATCTATACGAGTAATTTATACTATTAGTGACAGACCGAAGTCTACGCAATCGAAGCTGCGGGCGGAAGCTAGAAACTAATAAGGGTTACACTGTGTATGCTAACAATAATTTAGTAAAACCAGTCCTTATCTTACCGTAGTACACCAATACCACGTGTTAAGATATAGAAAGGCAAGTTTGTGGCAAAAGTAATGTAGCATATAGGTACGTCCCACTGCAGGGCACAGGCCTTAACCTCAACTATGAGGTGGTTAAGGCCGCATGCGGGCCCAGTGCGGATTGGTGGAGGTGTGTTGTTAGGCCAGTGACTTTTAACCCTAATGTCAGATATTATTAAGTCGCCCTTAGGCCTCTGACTTAAGCTTCACGACTAGTATCAAGCGATATTAGCCGGGATAACTTTTAATGTGTCTTCCGAAGCACGGAGATGCTTGTGATATATGTCAGTGCTTGTGATAAATAGTTGGAATGGTCACCCCATCCAATCACAACCGCGGCGTAGGTGGTTTAACCTTGGTAAACACTACCAAAGCACTGCCACCACTGAGCTACAAGCACCTTAAGGTTGTTTTGACAAAAAGGAACTCTAATGGCAAACAGGGACATGTTTAAGTAAAATCTATTAGCGTAATGTTTTATTAATAGAAGCGCCAGAATGGGTTCACATGCCCTTGACCCGCTCCCCGTTTGAGGCGCACTGTGACGTCACTTCACGCCTTCGCGCGCGACTGCGGCAGTGATGCAGACATGTAGCACATACCCTATAGAGTAGAAATATCATTTGGTTTGTTCGACAAAAATTCCGCCATTATATAATCTGTGACTGTACTGTTTTAGTATGGGCGAATATGGACAGGGCTTGTTAAGTTATACTAAGTCTAAGTGAACAATCACTAAAAACTTGGATATTTTGGATGGTGGGTGTTGCTCGATGGATGAAGGCTTCCGTCTTATCTATAACTTCTTCACTAACATTGTTAAGTTTGTTTTACTTGTATTATTTTGCATCTTTAGCAAAATGTAGTTTTTGTACACACACTATAACAATAATGGCGGCTCGCGACCGCGTGTACTTCGTTCGTGTTCTTAATTTATTTTAATAATAAGAATAAATAATAATTGTTTCCACAATCACACCTACTATCTAGCCCCAAACTAAGCAAAGCTTGTACTTTGGCGACTAGATAATGGATAAACATAATGGATAAACATACTACTTAGGTAAATACGTTTATAAACATCCATCCATTCATCATTTAGGTTCAAATGCTCGTGCTATCACACAAACCTTGCGGGATTCGAATTCGCAACCGCTCGGCTTTGTAATCTGGAGCGCAAACCACTACACTACATTAATCCGTCCCTGTAGAAATAATCTTATCAACGCAATGTTTACTGTAATGCAATATTTTTTTTTAATAAGCTTCCCGCTAATGTTAGAGCAACGACATTAAGCCAATTCAAATGTAAACTGAAAAAATGGTTATTGAAAAAATGCTTTTACTCCGTTAAGGACTTTTTAAATATGACAATCAAAGACAATTGATTGTTAACTGACCTGTAATAATTATTATGTTAATATTTCTACTTCATAATTGACAGAATGTGATGAACCTGTTTATATATAAGATCTTGAGCTACCACTTTCTGAGAAATGAATACTTTAATTTCATTTTATTTATTTCACATGATCATCATCATCATAACAACCGTAGAACGTCCACTGTTCAATATAGGCCTCCTCGAAAAGAGGGGTATTGCCAATACATGGCGAGTATTATACATTTTACATTATACTATCTCAATTTAAAAAAATGCTTGTAGGTGTAAAGTTACAAGTCATCCATATGGCTCATCCTGGTACGTAATCCCGTATTCTCGGCCAGCATACCGGACTTTGTGTCGCTATCTCTGAGGTCTCGGGTTCGATTCCCGGTCGGTCAATGTAGAAAAAATACTTTTCTATTTTGTCTCGGGACTGGGTGTTGTGGAACCGTCGTTGTTTCTGATTTCTGTAACACAAGTGCTTAAGCGACTTGCCATAGGATCAGAGCAATGTATGTGATGTTGTCCAATATTTATATTTATTTATTCTTACTCGTACTACTTACTCTCAGTGCAGACTCTAGAAGCCCAATTCCCGTAACCCAACAGTAGTCGCAATCCGGTCCGCGTAACATTAAGAACAAACCCGGTATTCTGAGTCTGAGAGAGAGTTTGAGTTTACTCAATAAATGAAATTATAGTTTGTAATGCGACTGAAAGTGGAACTAACCAAAATATTTTTGATCCTATATTCTATCGCTTTAATTACTTACTATTTTAATTACTACATTTTTAGTCATATTTTTTTTCAAGAATACCGTTTTGGATAGCAAAATTACGGGGACCGGATAATAACTGGATCGCGACACCACGTGTAAATTATGTGTATTATAATAGAAGATATATTTTCACTTATAAAATTTTTTCACCGTATTTTTTAAATACGCGTTAACTGTTGATTGATTTGGGCCTCGGATAATAATTCTACTTTTAACACAACATGCCAATTAAAAAGAGCATGTTTTCAAAAATATCTCAAAAGGTTATGGACTCAGTAAACTAGTTGTATAGTTTTCTAAAGGTACCTAATTGGCAAAACGAAATGACACCGCGATTTAAAAGCGAACAAGGCCATCTATCGGTTATTTATGTAATACCTCTAGCTTTAATTAGCACTTGAATTTCAAAATTAAAATTTTGCTATAAACTATGTTTTTTTACTCTTGCGTCGATAGTTTTTTGTTTGTAACCATTGCAATGAACTGAAATCTGAAAATTCCTGAAATCCCTAAAATTAAGATTGTTTTATATATCTATATGACAATGCCGTGTGGGGGACAGCCGTAAAGAATATACTTCCCCACAGCCAACAGGAGGCGTGACATAAGAGGCGATTAAATCCTGTAGCACGAGACGGGCAGCAGCGTCTGGAGGCCTTTGTTCAGCAGTGGACGTCCTCTGGCTGAAATGATGATTGCAATATGAATTACGACGTAATCGGTGATGGAGCGCAATATGTTACGTGTAAAAGAGCTTTGCAAAGGTATTTTGACGTGATTACCGAATTTATACAAAGATTTTCACCATTCGCATTGCATTGAAAGTTATTTAGATAAACGATAACTTGGTCCTTCGTCTGAACTATTGAAATATAAACCTTACAGTTTTAGCTCGAATCTCTTTACTGCAGTGAATTATCGTACTATTAGAGCAAATTGGCCATGACCTTAGTTTTCAGGGCTCTTCAAGCCGAAGAAGCCAGCATAACGATCTCTGGCACACGATGGCAATTGATAGAAGCCGACTGCGCGGGTATTGCGCTTTCAGAAGTACACTTGAACGAAATGTCTGCCAATATCTTATTTGGCGCAGAAAATAAATGAAAATGTGGTGCATTATTTGCTGATGTTATAGGGTTGTCAGAATTCAAATCAACTGTTACTAAATTAAAAAAAACCGGACAAGTGCGAGTCGGACTCGCCGACCGAGGGTTCCATATAAATTTAATGAATCCTTTAAAATCCCAATCGTTTACCCTGTATACACTCAATAATTTGCCGTCCGAATTGGTAGGTAGTATCACACAAAATAATATTAAATGTAAGCTAAAGGATCACTTCCATAAGTTACTTTAGCGTTATTGTTTCTCTCAATGTATGCGTAGACAAGACAAGACTTGCTAGTTATCTTGTCTATTTATTATTAACTTGGTAACAATTATAGATGTTATGTAAACTCCCGATAGCATCAGTTTAAACCCTAGTGGTTTTTTATTGCTGTCAGTATGTTAATATTTTGTATTGTTTTGTTGATATAATAAATACATTTTTTTAAAATAAGTACATATTAAAAATAGTTCAGTTATCGAGTCGCGCAGTTATAGAAATATAAGTTTTTTGCGGCATAAACGGCCGTATCGTATTTGTACGTAAGCTTAGAAGTTAGATTTTTTCACAGCTTCAAAGGACCGTAGACCTGAGTATATGGTTTTAATTTCAACTCGATACCTCTACTCGTTCCCAAGATAAAAGGGTCTTGACAGACAGACATAGGGACAGTCAGATAGACGGACAACAAAATAATCCTATAAGGTTCCTTTTTTTCTTTTGTGGTACGGAACTCTAAAAACACAAGACATGAATGAAGTAATACTATTTCAAATGCTAATGGTTGCTTCCGTACCTCCGTATAAGTGTGTAAACACCAGCGTTATCATTTAATATTCTTAAATATATTACATTTAAGAATTGCAGCACCTCATAGTTGAGGTGGGGCCTATGTCGTTATGTGCGACGTTTATATGTTTAAACATTGCAGAACTTAACTAACAGAAAACACATTAAGTTATATACCAAAACTCAACCAATTAATTACCATTCAAAAACAAAATTACACAGATTGTTACATTATCTGTGTCGCAGGAAACAATTTCTCAACAGCTTCAGGTTCGCTGCTAGTTTCTAATAATAGATCGAATGAAACACAATACATTCTCGGAGACAATCTACGCCTATTTGTCTTGCGGCTAATCAGCAAAGAAATGTGGGTTCTTGAAGAAGAAAATTAATCCCAATTTGCTGCGGGCCAGAATTAGACTTAAGACGTTGATGTATGGGGTGGATATAAGAATAATAAAAATGTAGGAGGAATTATCAAGTAATAAGTCTTTAAAAGACTTCGAACTTTTTTTTCGATCCATACAATAGAATTTCAGTTAGAATAGTCATAGGTAATACATAATCAAACTGAAATTTATAACAAAGTATATCATTTACGACATTTTGTCAAAGAGTATTTATTGTTTGTAATTATTTTCTCTGTCGATGGGCGTATGTTTCATAGGTGTACACCAAAATAACGTAATTTTAAGTACTTTCAACTTTGGGTATGCCAAAAAAGTTCGATGCCTTTTGTAATGATTGTTTTTAGGTGGATATCATTTAGCTGCAAAAGATAAATCATGATTTATGGATCTATCCTTTATGTTATTTCCTTTTTATTAAAATTCTTTAATTATTATTTTAATTACTTTGCTGCTTTCGTCACCATCATCGTTTTAGCCATAAGACAGCTTCAGGCAGCTTTAGGCATTGGTACGATTCAGGTACAAAAAGTCTAACATAAACATTTAGGCGACAGAAAGCTTTGAACTGATGGATACCTTATGAATTACGGCGTTTTTGATCTTCTGACAAATCATAAGAAGTAGAAAAGAAAACGCCGTCGTTTTGATTGGTGCCGCTCATCATCATCATTTCAGCCATAGGACGTCCACTGCAGAACATAGGCCTCTCCATGACTTCCAGATTGACTGGTTGGAAGCGGCCTGCATCCACCGGCTTCCTGCAACCTTTACCAGGTCGTCTCTCCACCTTGTGGGTGGACGTCCTACACTGCAATTGCCAGTGTGTGCTACTTTAGACCACATATTTTACTTGTGTATGTTTAGTTAGAATCATGTCAACTTTTTAACACGATTATTGTCTTTAGGGATGTCTAATAACTGCACTTACTGGTAAAACAACCTTTTTTCTTTTTGTTTCACGATATCAACTTCTTATTTTTACTTTCTCAAACGAGGAATACTTATAGTAAGCCCTAGAGTTAAACAACCAATGATAAAAACTAGACAAATGTGTGTCGGGCTGACGCTAAGAGTCCGATTCGCACTTGTGCTGGTTTTATTTACTAAATTAGCAATTAGCCATTAATTCACAATAAAGTAATATTCCTCTTGCACATGATAACACTAATATAAATAATAAAATAATCTTCATCTTATTCAAATAAATATTTGCTTTATTCTATGATAAGAGCACTCATCTAAATATTTCTACAGATAGAAATAGAATCTCTCCATTCCTCGTAAATAAGGTAGCTGAGATTTCTCCCATTAGTCATAAGTCACAATCAGCCGCTAAGTATCCGATAAAACCTCCCGAGACAGGCGGGATAATCCTGTCGATAGTGAGGAAGGCTCCCTAGGGAGCACGATGAATATATTATGCTATTGTTAGCCGGATCACCTGTACTGTATGTGAACCTATGTCGATATATAGCAGAGCTACAGCTGTGGTCTCTATTCTAAGATTTAATACGATAAAAATTTGATTTAAAATTTCTGTAATGCCAAATAAACTTAGTCTGTAAGTAATGTAATCTTATGCTTTCTCGAAAAAATAGTGACCGGACCAGTTTTTGACATAAACAATTTTAACTTGTAAACGAAATTTAAACCCAGTCATCTTATTACAGTACTAGAGACCACACTCACACACCACAAAATTGTATTGTCAGAGTTGTGCAGTGGTTTGCAAACCTTGATGTTTTGGTTAGTCAAATCTATCTCGTGGTCGAGTGGAGGCCGCAGATTATAAGCGATTGTATAATTAAGGATCCCAAACCTCAGGCCGTATTTAATAATACTTAATGATAATACTTTCTTACTCAGTGTACAACGTTTTTCCAGGCACTGATCACGTCCCGAACATAGCTTACCCTACCACAGCAGGGGCTACATATTAGCTAGAGAATCACTAAGTCAGCATTTATTAAAGAAAATATGACATGTGGTGAGTGCGAGTTAAGCCGGTGAAATCTATGTGCTTGTGTCTGGTAATAATAAAATAAAAATGTATTTACTAAACGGTTTTTTTAAGATATTATTGATAGTAAATTTTAAAAAATCGGTAGATACATTTAACAACTATTTTAAAAAATACAGAGAAATGTAGTCTTGCTGTGTTCTGTAAGCTGAAGAGTTTGTTTGTTGTTTGGTTTAACGCGCTAATCTCAGGAACTAATAATTCGAATTGAAAAATTATTTCTGTGATGGATAGTCAATTTATCGACGAAGTTTTTAGGCTAAAAGTCATCACATCATGCTATGCCCAATAGGAGCGGAGTATCAATGAATAATGTTCGAAACACAGAAAACAATATTCCTTTTGAGAGTTTCTATTGCGTGCGCTGCGTAAACGGTTAAAGTTACGCAAAAATCACGTATGACGGAATTTTTTCCTTTTCTAAGTTCTAAAAAGTTCTAAAAAAAAGTCCGTGACAGCATATTATGTCTATCTTTTTAGGTTGACTTACTTTCATCAACCTTTTTTATGGTAATAAAATTTGTTCTAAAATAATGAATTGGCGCTAGCGTTGCTTTTTCTTTTATTACTCGTAATTGAGCGAGGCATCGATCTGGTTTATTGTATTATTTGTTTTTTTTTTTGAGCTGGGAAGTGACATAGGTAGTTAATAAAGACTTTAAGTGAAAGATCTAACTCCACGCAAGCGCGGCCACGGGCGGAAGCTAGTGGTAAAATAAAAACACTGTGATATCATGGACGTAAACTTTGTTATAATTAATTTACGAGTATCTCAATTTGTAGCAACGTTAATTTGTTAAGAAAGTTTTATGCGAAAAAAGGCTTATCTCCGATAATTAACACCGGTATTAGGGATAATTAAATTTGACGTCCATTCATTGGGGTAGTCTGAGGAAGATTAATACTGTCGCATGTTGAAAGCAGGCCTGGAGGCGTGGGTTTAGGAAGTCTAGATTAAAGTGCTTTGAGGGTGTGAAGAGACTTATAGCCAAAGACTTTTTGTTTGGTAAAGAAAACTCATCTTACAGTTATTGTACATTGAGTGGACTTTCCAACGATCATTTTGTTACGGATAAAAGATGTGTACATCCGAGTAAAAACGTCAAAAGCAAAAACCTATTTATTTTTTTTGTGTCATATTATCCTAGATGATAGAAGTAACCATTAATATTATAAAAATGTACCATTTACAGTATCTGACGATGAATGATGATGCCCTTTTTAAATTGAAATTATAATAAAATGATATAAAAATGCAAATGATTTCTGTTTGCGATGGATGCTGCCAACATATTTTTACATCAACTTTTTTTACATTCTTTTATTCTTTATTTTATTAAATTATCTAAATTATTGCTGTTTTGATATTTAGTGTTTTGTTTGGATTCAGTTGTTTTTCGGTAGTGGTCAATAAGGGAAGAATGTACGTCTAAAATAAGAAAGTTTATTAAATTGGATTTGCATGTAAGTACTGCTTCCTTATTAAGCCCTGCTCTGCTCCTTTCCTTGTTCACAAGCTTTCGCACTTGCTGTCGTTTTTAATTTTATCATACCACCATAATAACCAGCCCACGTCAGCTGGCCTATGTCTACTACTGGACATGGGCCTCTCCCAATGCACGCCACTGACCCTGTACTACTTATACTTACTATTATTTCAATATCCACCAAACAACACACCGATTGGTTTCAAAGCAAGATTAACACTTTGTTTAATTTTGACGACCGTCTTGGTCTAGTGGTTCACGTTCCGAGCTACAAGGCCAGCAGTCACGGGTTTGAATCCCGCGCGAGGCAAATGCTTGTTTGTTAAACACGAGAAATTTCACCTGAGTCTTGGTGGTAAAAGGTGGAGCAAAGCTTCTCGAGTGTAGACCACATCTCGGCAAACAAGTGTAGAATGCATGCAATGAATGAATGAGTGTCATAACATAATACATATAATGTAATTTTGTCGTATGTCTATCCGTTATCTAGTCGCCATACTACGAGTTCGAATGTAGGGCTAGTTGGTGTAATTTTTTTGAAAATAATATTACACTTGAAAGCAAACCCACGTCTCTTCGCTATTTGGGCAACTCCTCGAGAACATTTAGTTAACCTGAGAAACTATTTTTGTCTCATTAATGTTTCTGTCATATACAGGATGTCTCGTTACTCAACCTTGTAACCATATGTTAGATAACATCATGGTGAACAACTTTTGTTCTATGGCTTTACTGTTTTATCGACTTCTCATACAAAATGTCAAACAGACAATTTAATTTGTTTAATAACAAAAAAAATTATGCATATTTTTAAAAGTCATAGAACAAATGTTGTTCACTAAGATGTATAAAATATGGGGTTACAAGGTTATCCTTGGGGTATGAGACACCTTGTATAGAAGTATAAGTTCCGTCAACATGCCATAGAAATATTATTGCAAATAATATATTTGGGTTTCTTCTAGCAACCCTAACCACACAATAATACCCCGGAATTGGCAATCGCAATCGTGCTTTTGACCTTCCTTTTAATCTATGGTCACTGTAGTATGTAGGCATCATGTAGGCACTGTTACTAAATTCGAATGCCGTTGCACATAAAAGCAGTCGCGGCGAAATTGAAACGACAGAATTTACGAGAGATGTTCCGCATTTGTAGAGAGCAGCAGAGCACACAGAATCAATTACCTTAATCCAATCGCGATTGACCAGACTCTTTTATAAACGGGAAATTAAATTTACTATCTCTCTCGTACCACAGTCTCGTGCTAGTCTCAGGGACAGCGTCCACTTTGAGACCAATAATTTCTTTCGTCGTTCTATGCTTATTAATAATATTAAAAAGTAATAGAGTATTGTGATAAATTTGTATAGTGTGAATTATTATTAGTGTAAAATACTTCAGGGTTTGTTTATACTCATGATAACAAATAAATATTCCTAAGAAACTTATTGCCAATCTCAACATAATTTTGTTAGTGTACGTTTGCCGTCCGTCCGCGTTTTTTTTAAAGAAATAGCATCGTACACTAACAAAATTAAGTTGTAATAGGCAATAAGTTTCTTTGAAAAGTTGTTTGTTATCATGAGTATGAACAAACCCTTAAGTATTTTAACTAACACTAATAAAAATCCAGCCTATAAATCGATAAAAAGAAAAATCAAAACAAACATCAGTCGCAATGCACCTGTTCGTTGTTTATCTATGTAGAAAAAAATATAGAGTATTAAAACTATGAAACTCAAGAATACTGATTCTTTTTTGACGGTTGAGATAAGGTTTAGTCCAAATTCGTGACTTACTTTTACAAGTAACAAACCAACAAAATGATTTAAAAAGTGTATTATAATATTATTTACTTTTGTACAACAAAGGTATTATATAGATATATATACTTGATAACCGGAAATTTAGGATTTAAATTAACCACATTTAAAGGAACGACTTGTTAATTATTAAAAAAAATAAAACCGACTTCAAAACACTGAAATGCTAAAAATAATCCTAACACTTAAGTACCTAATCAGTTACTTTTGGAGTCGGTGCCAGCCGATGAGAGATTCAATGTTTTTTTTTGCACCGACTCCAAAAGTAACTGATTAGGTACTTAAGTGTTAGGATTATTTTTAGCATTTCAGTGTTTTGAAGTCGGTTTTATTTTTTTTAATAAAATTTACTTATTTCATCAATTTTTAGTGATAAATCCTAATCTAACTGCTGAACACCGATTTCATCCCCTATTTTCCTACCCTTAGGGGTGATTTTTATTTTGTAAACTTTTAGCATATTATCTTTGAAGTATAAGCTATTCAATAAAACAAAAATCATCAAAATCGGCTCATATTTGACGAAGATAGGTAACAAGAACCACAACCAAAATACTATCTGGGTATATATTTGTTGATTTTCTCAAAAAGTTCTAAATCAATTTCGATAAAATTTATATGGGACCACCTCTGAAGTATGATCTACCAAACAAAAAAAGAATCATTAAAATCGATTCATAATTGGCGGAGTAATCGCGTAACAAATATACAAAAAAAAAAAAAAAAAAAAAACATACAGTCGAATTGAGAACCTCCTCGTTTTTTGAAGTCGGTTGAAAAAAACTAAATTACACTTTTTTTTTATAAAACTATCATTTACTTGATGGGTCCAGAAACTAAATTTACATCTAAATTTTTATAATACCCTTCAGTTCAAACGACCTGACAACGTACGAACTGTTAATAAAAAATCATAATACTTTACTTTTAATCTTTTCAAAGTAAATATTCATACGCTTTGCGACTGAGAAAAAGAAACGACCAAAACATTATTTTACAATTAGAACTTTAGAAAAAAAAAAACATGATAAAAAACACATTTTATATAGCATTTTTAAAAAAATAGGTAGGGTTGATGAGTTTGAAAATGAATGTCCTGTTTGAATTTTTCCTTTAGCAAAAACAGTAAAGTGTGACATTATTGAAAATAAACCGATTGACTTTATCAATGAAGGTGTCATTTGTATAATTCCAATTGCTTTATATGAATGAATGGAATGACAGTAATTTAAACAATTTAATTTGTTCAATTCGTAGTCAGTGGCATCCCGTCGTAATAGTCCAATGAACAAAATTAATTTGCCTCACAAAGAGAGCATTTTGCGATATCACTGCACAGTGGCAACAATAGGGTTGTCGTATTTCAAAAACTTAAGTATTTAAACTAATAATCTAATTCTAAGTTAATATTGGCAAAAGGGTATCGTAAGTCACTAATAAGGTTGCTTGTACCCGACTTCTATCGTTATTATCTTGACACAGCCGCTGCTGCAAGCTTTGTAAAAATGCAAATAATAACGTGGCATGCTCAATAAACGCAAATGATATCTGATTAAAAATTTGAGCAAAAGAAATAGGTATTGTGATTTTACTTTTGTAAAATTCTATAAGTAGTTATTTTCTTGGTATTCCATTAAAAATAAAACCTACTTCAACTAAAAACAGTTAATAATTATTTAAAAATCGAACCCATTATGAATTCTTTTATTTCGTTTATGCGATCGATATCTACAAGAATTTGTTTCTTCCTGAATAAAATTTAATACATCCAACAGAAGAAAAAAAAAGTTAATTTGGAAGACCCTATTAAAACTTAAACGTACAGAAACTTAAACGGGGCCAACTTAACTACATCCATTAAAAAAATTGCTATTAAAAGACCCAGTAAAAAGCGGAATAAATACCACAAGAAAAAATAAAAATAAATCCAACGCGTCGAATTTCGAATCTCCTGTAGACAACCCTACCTATACCAAGTCAGACAGTAAGGCGTCAGAATGCCATTGTCACTCTTATCACGTCCCTAGATTGGGACACCGCCTTCTATTGAATATAACTGGGTAAGTTTACTCTCGTACTTGTACCCTATTACTTGGAGCTAGACAAAACTACACGTACCCGTGTTTTGCTGATATATTTCCTAAAGTTTACGTACATACGGGTATTGTTAAAGTTTTGCCCGCATTTTGCGCGAAATTTGTAGTGTAATCTCGAATCGATTCAGGTACGAACTAGTTGTTGTTAAAATGCCTAGTAATTTTTAAGGAAATTCTTCGTGAGTACAAAATCTGTACTTAGAGACAACCTCTTTCGAATTGTAAAAAGCCTTTGTTTTCCAACGAAAAAAGAGGGGTAATATAAGTTTGACAGAGATAGCTCTGTGTTTCCGTTTGTGGTCTTTCTGCGCTGTAGTTCACAAATAGATAGATGAACTGATTTCGGACGTTGTTTTTCTAAAATAGAAAGCTAATTTATCCGGTGTCTTTTCTTGCTTAGATCAGCCGATCTACCCTTTTCTTTTTTGGTGTAAGGATCTCAGCAGTAAAATGGAAATACTGTTTTACTGGTCTAATCGTATATAGGCCACTTTCTATCTAAAAATCTATCTAAAAAATACAATTTTCCCCAGGGATACAAAATAGATGTCAATATCAATTATTTGCTGATTAAGGAAGTAGATATCGCTGTTCAGTTGTCAAAAAAATTTAAATGTGAAAACAATATAATTCAAACAATTAGGTATTAGACGCGGGAGAAGCCAAGAGCATGAAATATTTTCAATGCCATAAAATACAATTATCAGAAAGAACCATAAAACACCCACTGTTGTATACCACTGGATACGCACATAGTTTCAAACTGAATATACGCGAAATATTTATTTACAAAAGTCTATTAATTATCCAAGCGTGTTTTTAGAGTTGTAGCAATTCGCGGAAAGGGGTTTTAATTAAAAACTCGTCCGACATGCGTGTCGGCTCGCCTAAGGTAGTTTCGAACATGCTGTGGCCATTATAAAAATACCTATACCTCGTTTATACATGCACAATTTAGTATAAAATACCTAGTTATTTATTTCGGCTATACATGCACAAGTTGGTATAGCAAACTCAAAAAATATATATAACTAGCTGTTGCCCGCGACTTCGTTCGCGTGTACTTTTTAGCTTTTTACTAACTTTTTTACTGGAGTAGGTTTTTTAGACGATTAGTGTGTCCATACCCTAATCACCTAGCGGTATGAAATATACTTTACGACCTATTTTCATACCCACCAAATACAAAAAATAAACACAAAAATTGGTCAAGTCGTTTAGAAAGATTGCAACTACAACACCGTGACACGAGATTTTGATTTATAGATTAACAGCGGATCTATAGTAAAAATTGACGCTAAGCAACTCAGATGCCGTGATTGGAAGAAGATGGGTGACCATTCTATAGATCACATCTGATATTATCATCATTTTCATTATGCTGCTAGTTATCATCGTGGATTTGTGAAGATCAAGCAACACTGTGACCGCGTATTGGAATAGCTAGGCCATATTGTGGCATGACGTATTCTTAATGTTTCTAGGCATTAAATTATTATAATATTTAATATGTATATTATTCATATTTAATACCAGGATAAAAATCAATACATTTTGTATCCTGGTGTTTACTAAACATATCTGCTTAGGTGTAACTCCAAATACACCAACATCAAAGACTTAATAAAAAAACCTGTATTAACTTCTTGGTCACGTAAAATCATTTGTAGGTATAGAAATAATCTCTCTCTTCTTTTTATTTCAATGTTAAGCCCATATAAAAATGTGTTGTATATGAACAGCAAAATCATCCCTGGAGAGGTTTTGTGTATTTGGAGTCACACGTTGTATAAATGGTAAAAGTATTACATGCTGTACTACTACTGTACTGTATGTATTTAACCATTATTATTTTCTAAGACGGTTTTAACCACGTTAAGGGCCGATTCGACCAAACATAAAGCTATACCAGAATAACTATTACGGGTATAATTGTACACCTTGAATTTACCCTTGGATAACTTCGATTACGTTTTTCGAGCAATACACTATACCAGTTCAAGAGTTCAAGACGATCAGCGAATTGATAAACCTACCAAAATCCATGTAATCCATTTCTTCTAGGTTGACTTGAAATGCCACAACATTTTTAATTTTGTAGGATAGAATAGAGTGTCAATGCTAGATGTTGACAATATGTCAGTTTCGAGGTGACAGGAGTGGATTTGACAAGTGACAACTTTGACATTTACTTATTCTTAGTTTAATTTATACACTGTCAAAATCGCCCGTTTTAATATTTTTCATAGATTGGTAGAATGAAAAATCAGCTTACTCTAGATTAAGCAGAGGTCTCAAGTTAAAACTTACACTAGCTTGGTCGAATCCGGTCTAACTCGTATTTCACTCCTTTAAAAAACTAAATTTCAAACCCTTTTTGTCAACTTTACATAATAGAAGCTCTCATGAAAGATCCTAGGGGGCGTCCATTAATTACGTGAGCTCTAAATCTACCCCCCCCCCTTCCCTTGTCCTGCAAAATCTCACAAACCCTACTGAAAGAGATTTTAGATGAAATCTGACATCAATAATTTAATATAGGGAATATACAGCGTCTTTTTGATTTCCCTTACTTTAAGCAACAATGCTATGATGTAAAATTTATATGATCGGACTAACTTACCTAGTGACGTCCGATCCTCAATTATGTGAAGTAATCTCGTCCTCATTGTGTACAATGTAGTACGCACTTTTTGCTACTGCACTGATTACAATCTTCAAAGTTAGGCGCGTGCTTGAACGCGTCAATAAACAAAAAAATAAATAACCGGAACGTGCCCGCACCGTCACCTATCAATGTCATCTGTCACCTGTCAATGTCATTATTTCAAAGGATAAAACTGGACACAACTTTAAAAAAGAAGGGAAACTAAGTAGTAGGTAGGTATTTATAGCATATAATCTTTTTTGTACTTTAAGGATTGATAAATACATACTAACTGGGTCGGGCTGGGGATAGGATGAGGACGAGATTACTTCACATAATTGAGGATCGGACGTCACTAGGTAAGTTAGTCCGATCATATAAATTATGTTCCATAATCTCGTCCTCATTGTGTACAATGTAGATGTTCAAAGAGGAAAGTTGTGTCGACAAAGCAATATAAACATTTATGATGATCATTTATATGATTTGCTAAAGTCTTAGCACATGATAAAACTTTATTTTATTAACTATCTATTGGTAGATGCTTAATTCAAGTTTTATCTAATAAGGATATAGTTGTTTGATTAATTCATTGGAATTAATCAACCAACCCTGTATATCGATACAACCCTGTATATCGATACAACCCTGTATATCGATACAACCCTGTATATCGATACAATCCTGTATGATAATACACCCTGTGTGATGATACACCCTGTATGATGATACACCCTGTATGATAATACAACCCTGTATGATGATATAACCCCGTATGCTAATACAACCATGTATTTGATACAGTCCCATCCCATTTGATGACACAAACCTGTACCTATTTTATACCATACAGGTGGACCAAAAAATGTGTAGGAATTCTATAAAATCGAAAATAGCAAATTTTACTTTAATTGCAATACTCTTTTATTTATTTTTTTAAACTGTAAGTCTTTATGAATTTATAGATTTGCTGGGACTGAGACTGATAATCCACCTGTTGTACACTTTTAAGTTTGTGCAATAAAGTTTAAAATAAATACCCCTCGCTATTAAGTAGGTATATTCTTTACGAATAAACTAGAGATCACGCAAACGAAATCGCGGGGCAACAGCTAGTTTAATAAGTTGTCATGGAAATGGAGCCAATGCTTTGAACTATTAATATCCGTCTCATTTATCCAGTAGTATGTAGTACATACTTAGTACATGGTTACCTAACAAGGTAAATTTATCGATGTGCAAGTAGGTAGTTAAGCTAGTATTTCTTCTGAAAAGATTTATTTTATTTTATATAATAAGAAAATCTAGTAACCTTTTAAGTTATCATTGTCTGTAATACAAATTTTTATGCAAATAAATTAGTCTTGTTCTTAATAACTCCTGTTCAAGGTGTAGTTCCAAAGTAAAGGAAACTAAAATAAATAATATGGATGTTTACTATGGCAAATCTTTCATTAATTAGATGTTATAAATAAGGAAATTATATACAAATACTACCAGTATTGTTCCAGTAGGGATCCTATTTTGTTGACAATAGTTTCAACATTATTTTACTGAGAAAGATTGATTTTTACTCATCTTCTTAGAAAGCCGTTATATGTGTTACACTTATATGGCTGGAAATCAGTATGAGACTCCTGCACTTTATGTGTGGATCCCTGGTAGGGTATATTAATAAGTTAATGAAACAGTCTGAATACTTATTTAGAAAAAGATTCAATGACTGGTCAATTCTTGTAAAGCTAATAACAAAAATAAAAAATAAAATAAGTAATAATTTACCAATACATCACATCGGATAAGATAGAAAGTTTACTCCGGCTCAAAATACTTGTAGCAGCCTTACAGCCTTAGTCCAATAACAAGGTAAGGCAATATTTATTGCCTGCATTGCCTTAATTATTGCCACTGATCAATGCCTCTATCGTGCCTTCGTTTTTTTTTTTTTTTAATTTTTTTTTTTTTATCAATTAAGTTCATTAGAAATTTTCTGTCATTATTTATCATCTCCATTTTTGCTTTACATGGTAATTTAATATCTAATAAAATTATTTATACATAGACTTACATAGGTACTTGACAATCTTCAATTATAATTGTAAGATTCATGCCTTAATTTAAATAATAATTTTAAGTCAGTAGTATATTTTTTATGAAGTTTATAGTTTCATGGATACAATTTTAATTTTCTAATTATGTTATAATAAATCATATTTTATTATAATCATCTATTTAAATATGAACCTTTGTTATCCACCTGGGATAATTCAGTTTATTTACTATCTTTAGTATCTTGATAATTTAATGATTGGATGATTATTTATCTTTGTCTTCAATTTAAGGTATCAAACATTTTCACAAATGATAAAATGTCTAGAAATATATGGTTTATAACAAAAATATATTAAAAATATATTTAGGTCAGATTTGAAAATTCAAGTTATCATTGGAACTTTGTGTCTAGCTTTGAATTTCTCTTACTTTTCCAAAGGTAGCAGGTACCTACTTTAAAATTAAAATAATTGGTTTTCGACCTTATGACAAGTACATAAGGATCAATTATGGTGCGACATTTTTGCCTGTAAATAAAGCTGCATAAATCTTTCCATGGGTTTTTACTGACTCTGAAAATATTGGAATATAACATATAGTTACAGTTAAAAAAGTTTTTAACTATGGTAATTTTTATCTTGTTGATAACAAGGAGAATTATTTTTCCATATCTGTAACAGTGATCTTTACTCACATTATTTGTTGGTAACACTCATCTTGAGTGTGTCTTTATTTATAAATTTTCTGAGAAATTATTCACACTTGATGAAGACTAGAAATAATCTAACTAGCCATGGCGATCATCTAGAATAATAACCTTAAGTCAGTAACAATGTAAAATTTTAATTGCTTTCATAGATTATTATAGAATCTTGAGAATTAAGCTTGATACTATGAGAATTTAAGGTTTACCCGGTTGTGACCAGATCTAATATTATAAGTTACACAAATGGGATACCATATCAGTTGTATAGGAACATACAAACATGCACCAGCCAACATCAATTAGTCATGGTCTCCAAACAAGGAGTCAACTTCCCTGTACTACGAGGTACAAGACAATGTCTCTCGCCAGGGTCATTCGAACAGAGTATCGAACCTGGGACCTTTTACGTTAAGGCACTTCACGAATCAAGTGGACTTATGATCTTTAAGTCACAGATATCAATTAGCAATTTCAAGTAATGTTTATTTATTTATTTAAGCTTTTTAGTAAAATATAAGAGAAAAAAAAAACTTAATATGGTCATAACTACATGAACTATTGGAGTAAACAGGTTGTTTTCTATGGTATGCTTTATAAAGTCTTGCCCTCTTGGGCCAACATCAAGAAGTACCTCAATTATATACTTGTGGAAATCCACACCGAGATAAACCATAATTTGTAAAAGCGCTATTTATCATTGACTTGTATGTAAATGGGGCAGAATAAGACAAGCAGATCTGAGACCAACAGATTGTCTTGGTGCCATTAATGGTTGCCAAAGGCCCAATTTAATAGTAACAACTGATGAAATTATTAAAAACTTAAAATCTTTATAAACAGACTGAAATTGTCTAGGTAAGTATGTGACTTGTTTACACAAGTACTCAGAATTCCTTAAGCCTTCAATATCAGCAGGCAAAGGAGCTTCTTTCATAGCCTCCTTAGAGTCAAAGTGTTAAGTTGAAAAAATTACTAAGACGGAGGGCATTACCTCATGGTCTCGGTACCCATATTCTCCCTCCTCTCTTTTTCAGTGGCATTCGAAGATATGTATCGCCTTGATACCTTTGTGTTCGACTATATTTTCAACTTCAATTGATGAAGTCGGTCTCTGGTCAACCTTATAAGATGATTTGCAGACCCGCAATATTATAACAAAAATTTTAAGCCACAGGCTAACCCCTTGTGAAAGCAAGTGGAAGTATTATAATTCTGCTGCGAGACAGACAGGAGGAATAATTGTTCTCTCGGTACATATGATGCGCTAGAATAAATTTATAATATTAATAACTTACCTTATGCTATTACAGATCCTTTGTAGTATATTTCTGGTGCAACATTATATCGGTCTCATGGTCAACTCTTCATGAAGACTAGAGCCATAATGTTACATCTCAGGAGGAATCCCTCGAGGAGACGCTTCAGATTGAACAAAAACCCACTGGCCACTCCATCGTAAAGGCCAGTGCTTCTGTACAGAGCAGTTTCTGTGGAGTCATTCGGAGACATGACAGACAACTAGAATGAACATAATGATCACCAACGGCCAACCTCCCGTGAAGGCTTCGATGTCATTCATTCTGAGACATGAGAGACAACTAGAATGAACTTAATGATCACCACGGCCAACCTCCCGTGAAAGCTCCGATGTCATTCATTCTGTCTCGTTTGCGGGCTGAAGAATAACGCCACTCTGTCACACACACTCCTTGTTTTCATGATTAATTTCTGGCTGATTATGTTGTTGGAGTGGAGGCCACGTCTCGGCGAACGTAGTGTAGGATGCTTCTCAACTCGATGGGCCGACGAACTCGGGAATATGGCTAGATACATTTGTATCAAAGCAGGAGATCATACTCCTTGGCGCTCTTTGCGTCCTTCCCTTACGTCCAGCAGTGGGCTGTTATAGGCTGAGATGATGGTGATGGTGATGATATTATATTTTAGTGTGCTGTGGTGGTGATAGAAATCGTAATAATTGAGCCGAGGTATCGGTCCAACAATTTTACAAATTCAACTGACAAGTTTTGTTTTCCAGCCACCATACTTTTACACAAAGATCACCGTATTTTCTTCTTGTTTTTTTGCATTTGTATGTAAGCTGTAAATCACTAATTAGTTAAAAAACTAATTTATTCTAAATATTTATGTCTTCAGTGCTGTGTACAAAAAAGTACAATGACATTGACAGGTGACAGATGACATTGATAGGTGACGGTGCGGGCACGTTCCGGTTATTTATTTTTTAGTTTATTGACGCGTTCAAGCACGCGCCTAACTTTGAAGATTGTAATCAGTGCAGTAGCAAAAAGTGCGTACTACATTGTACACAATGAGGACGAGATTATGGAACATAATAATGTGTTTATCGAAAGAAAAATATCCAAATGATACGAATGGAAATTTAGCTAGCATGACATAGTGTCTGAATTCCTCAAATAATATGAATGGTAAAAACCTTCAAGTTGCCACATGTCAGAAGTTATCAAGTGCAAAGTTTTATAAAATAACAAAAAAATAAAAATGTATATCATTTCGAAAAAAAAGTGTCGTTCCTTAATGTGGTATAATTTATATACGTATCCTTAATTTATAGGGAATCTAACACGTTGTTTATACAGGTTGTTAAAAAGTACAAACCATACAAAATTCATAAAGCTCGTTACGGCGTTTTGACGATGATCCGTCGTTTCTGATCAAACATTTTATTTTTTTGGTACAATCGTTTCTCTTTAATATTTTACTATATTCCTTCTGGAGTTTCAAACATCTTTTAGAAATATACTTGTTCTTTTTTAACACCCTGTACAATTATTAATTTCTTTTCAGTTTAGTCGTTCTGACACGATGCTTTAACTTGAATATCATAGTGTGCAAGTCCGTAAATCTCATGTCTTTTAGACAACGCTCGCCCGTCCCATATTCGCCCACAAATTCCCAAAACATTTGGACCTGTCCGTTGCATAAATTCCCGCATCTGCAGGCTAATGGTTCTGCTCTGATGGCGTCACATTTCCGAACCGAAGCGTCCATATTTCACGGCGAGCACTAAATAAAAAACGCTCATAACACCCGATCCATTATTCAGGGAAGCTTCGCAGGTGTAAATCAAGCGGAGCGAGCGCGCGCCGTTATGATAAGTAATCTGGCGTATTTGTGAGCTGAAATGTATGTTGAGCTCGAGCTCAAAGAACAAGACGCTCAATGAACACAAAAACAGGCTGAACGTGTTATCGTTGCCTGAAAACTTCTACATTTTCGCAAAGTTGTGGAAACCGATAACTGAAATAATGAAAAACAACGTTCGCTTTCGATTTCCTGGAAATTGAGGATAGAAGTAAGACTGTCTAAAGAAACGACATGTGTTTATTTCTTTCATAAAACTACTTTTTGGTTGGAGGTGCTTGTAGTTCAATGTCGGCAGCGCTTTGGTAGTGGTCACTAAGGTTAAGTTGCCTACGCCGCGGTTGTGATTAGATGGACACTCCAACCAAATTTAGTGACACTTATCACAAGGATATCCGTGCTTCGGAATGCAAGTTAAAAGTTGCTTCCGGTTAAAATCGCTTGATGATAGTCGTGAAGCCTAGTCAGAGGCCTTAGGGCGGCGTAATAATATCTGATAGTAAGGTTAAGTCACTGGCCTTACAACACCCCTCCACCAACCCGCACTGGGCCCGCGTGGTTGAGTTTGGCTCAAATCATCTCATAGTTGAGGTGAGGCACAGGCCCTGCTGTGAGACATTTATATATGCATACTTTTTTAAAACCTATTATCGGTTAGTGATGGCACTGACCTATCGGAGTCATGTCTTCGTGAATCGTTTCTCAATTGTACTACCATATTATTGCATTACCATGAAGAAGATTGAAAAACATAAGCGGGGCGTTTATGTCTCCCAATGGCCGCTTGAGTCTTTAACTAAACATGTGTCGATATGCCCAAGTTACTCGTGTAACGGCTTACGGGTTTCGGTCCAAACTTCTACATTATACAGCTGGAGTTACTAGGCAAATCCATTCTTATGTAATTGGTAATAAAGCTCAAAAGCGTTTAACGGCGAACGTTGATTACTGTATTTCTGAATAAACGGCCCGGAGATGGATTCGCAACTCAAGCATATTATCCCAAATGAATACGCACAATAACATTCCGTATAAAGTCAATGTTTTTTGGAATTGTTTACAAAGAGCCCAATTATTTTTGTTCCGCATTTAATTATCGTTTGTTTTTTTTTGTTCTGCTCAGAACATTAACTGATTTCAGGGAAAAACTTGTAAAAAAATGCAGCGTGTTGTAAAAGGCGACTAATTCCTGTAGCACGAGACGGGCAGCAGCGTCTGCGTGCGAAATCCTATAAAAAACTGCGCTCACCAACCCGCCTGCTAAGCGTGGTGAGTGAAGTCATTGGGGGAGGCCTATGTTCAGCAGTGGACGACCGATGGCTGTTATGATGATGATGATGATGAGGGAAAAACTTTATATATTGCGGTAATCTTCCAATTAGGTACAGGAAAACGGAGAGGAATATATAATAATAGCAATCATAAATTATAGCTATGGACTCTAGTATAGTAAGTAGGTACCTAAATTTATAAAAATAAATTGGGTAGATATCTATTTCATTTTATGTGTCAGCTAAAAGCACTTTATTGAAGCTAGCCCAATCTATAGGGTTCCTTAATATTAATAAAACCAATTTATTTCTGCAAATAGGCCTAAATTACTACTTTTTTACACGTCCCAATTTTTTTTTACCACTGCTTAGGGACAATTGTGGGCTAGCGCCGAGAAGAAGTAGTGCAAGAAACTCGTTCACTATTCACAGCCTCTTTTTAAATACGTTATGTTACGTATGTTTACATTACAAGATAAAATGTAGGTACCTGTGCGGGTAGGGCAGTATTTAATTCCATACATTTTTATCATTTACAGTTTAATAACCTTTTTTCATTAAAATCATCTTGACATAAGATTAAATTTATGTATATATAGTCGCAATAGACTGCAATAGACAAATAACATTATACAAATAATTTTTCTTTACATTTGACAAAGACCATAGATAAAGCATATTCTTAAGATAAACGTATGTTTTATACTTAAAAAGAAAATGTAAGTGAGAAAATAAAGCAGAGATATTTGCACAGCGAAACTAAAATCCGGACATGTCAAGTGTCATTTTTGCATGTTTATCTTCTTCTTCTTTCTATTATATTTCGTCTTATAACAGAGTCTGCTTTTCTGCTAGAGCAGAGCAGCAGAATTCCGTCTCCTCAGTGAGGACGTAGCTTTCCATGTCCTTTTTGATAACACTCAACCATCGTATATAAGTTTCGGCTGTCCTCTTCGCCTAGTGCCGTGTTGCTTATTTATAAAACTTACACATATACAGGGTTATTTGTAAAACATCAACAACCTCCTAGGGGCTGATTCTGGTGCTCAAATACAACAATTTTTCTATGGGACCACTTCATCACAATTTCATTAAAAAAAAAAATAACTGCTCCATACAAACTGATGTCAGCTGGTAGCGGCTTAGTTGGGAAAGTGTTTTTTTGGGGATTTCAATGTTGGTTCTAGAGAAAAAGTTCTGATGTTTTACAAATAACCCTATTAGTATGAATTCCTGCCACTCAGCCATTTCATAATTTACCAAACATTCTAGTAAGACCACAATTTCTTTGACCTACCTACCTAAATAGGCAAAAAACTACCATAAATAGATAAACGATTAAGCATTCTCAGATAAATGCTCGGTTCGCATTATGAAGCAGACAAAGAAAGATTGATCGACCGTACCTTGACTGGGACGAAGACATTACTCAGTCCAATAATGAGCGCATTCTGGTCCAACTGAGCGATAGTGTATCCAAAACTAGTCAATAGTACATTTTCTGGTAAGTTGACTTGCTGTTGACTGTACCACAGCTGTGCAGGCTAGGTTCGCTGGGCAGAGCAAACACGCGAATATACCAACGGGTTTTACTGCCAGCCCGGTATTACACTCATCACGAATGAATACGAAGTAAGTATGTCCCTAATAGCTTTTAGCGTCGAAACAGTGTGTTTGTAAGTTTTAGTACTTGCCTTGTATTGGATATTATGTTATAAGTATGGATCTTTTGTGCAGTATAAAGTTCGCTATGAGGTTTATGTCGTAATAAATAATATTATTATCAAGGTTTAACTCGGCAACTACAACACTACACCATGTTGACGTTTAAAGATTTTCTTACAAGTTTAACACGTAAAAAGACAGACTTAAAATGCATCTACAAGTTTCTCTAAATCCTAATTTTGTACACACATTGAATTTTCTTAACTACATTTACTTCCTACTAGGTTTATTATGCAGTTTCTATAGTAATGCAGTCTAAAAGTATGGTGCGAGCAGCATAAATCAATGTTAGCAACGCCAGCGCCATTTCTAGGCCAGTAGTTTTCAAACTGTACAAAGCTACGTTGGACACTAGTGAAGCGCCCTGGCGTCGCATAAGAAATATTAAGTACCTACGGCTATCTATTCGGAAAAACGTAGCCTATGTCCATCCTGAAACTTTATTTTAAATGTTGATCAAAGTATTATTTAAATTAATTAGTAGTTAAGTGTATTGCCTCCTACATACAAGCTTTACAATCTTTATTTTTATTTCATTTCTTCATTGCAAACTTATTATATATCAATACTGTTTTAATCTAACGAGCATTGGTCTTGTGCATACAAGTGCTCGTTTGATAATGTCCGAATCTGTGTGCGATGGGGATGTGTCTGAAAAGGTGCTGTTGTCTGTTCGGGCTGCGGGCTATCAAAATGTTTGAAAACCACTGTTCTAGGGAAACCCCTAACTAATCCGGAACACGCAAACCGATATTTTACAAGCCGTTCCTTCGTACGTTACATTTCTTCGCTACATTATGCGCTCCAAACTACACTTCATTATGTTGTATTACATGTAATAGGTCAAAGAATAATGGCTTATATGCGTGGGGCTATTATTGTTGGGTGCGGTATAAGTGCCTGCTTTTATGTAGAACATAGCTAAAATATAAAAGAATTGTAAACACCTATTTTACAAATTTGCGTTTAGCAAACATAAATTAATTTAATATACAGGGTGTTAGGTTAAAGATTCAAAGACATTTATTCTCATAAAAACATTACAGTTAAGCCTTTGAATACCACGACACTAGACACAATAGAAAATATATTGTTTGCGTGTGACCGGTGACCACCATGGCACTCAATGTGTTAATTTACAATGCGATAATAAGTGTTTTGATACATATTAGATAATTAATTTAATATGTGGAGCTGTCTAGTATAGGTATGTTAAGTAAAAAGCAGACAACCAATATAAGTGCCGCTTACATACGTAACATTGGCATGATTAGCTATTGTGTGTGTACACAGGTATTTCTTAATTTTAGATTTTTTTTTATTTAAGTTATCGCATTCTTTGATATCGTTCGTTAGGTAGATGACCCTATAAAACCGAAAAATGTGTGTCCTAACATATGCATAAGAATACTATGGTGAAGTCAGATGGTGCCATATTTAAGTACTGTTTTATTAACCGAGGCGTTATCTGGTATATTCTTGATCGAAGGTCCCGAGTGACCTCAACATTATGCACCAGTCGTTTTCTTTGCGCTATATTATAAGTAACTAGTGTTCCATTATGCAGATTTTCATTTGCAAAATCTGCGCTAAACTCGAACTGCAGTATCAGCGACATTAAATATATTAAAGAAGGCAACTGGAGGAAGCCGCTAAGCTAACGTCTGGATAGTATTTGCTTTGTTCAGAAACGCGTATATTTCTTGTTTCTACATTTGTCGCTTGCTGTGCAAACAGTTTCGTTATTACGGAGCAACTAGCTCGAGAAATATTTCTGTAATACAAATAGTTAAGAGAAGTTATTTAGCTGCATTCGTATCCTTTGAACCTCGTGCGTGGGAGAGTATTTCATTGGTGAACATAGTGCTTCTTTTGGGAACGTAAGAGCATCCTTGCGATGCAGACTTGAGTGCTTATTAAGTGATATTTACACATCTCCGGGTCAGGAGCAACGGGCAAGTCATTGCTCCGTCAGGGAAAAGAATGATATTGCTTTATACATAAAATAAAATAAAAACATTTATTTCTTAGGAAGTAGTAGCAGAAGGTCTTAAGATTATAGAAAGATTAGCACATTCTGCTGCTAGCGTAGAAATATTTATATTATATTATGTTATTATATTAATATTTATTACATTATGGATGCAGGCACATCACACAATAATTTACCACTACAATACTACAATAGCTTACCTAACTTAATACGATTATAATAATATTATTGTCCTGTTGGCCGTCAATTAATTATTAGGAGTCATATTTAATATTAACGGCCTCAGTAGCCGAGAAGCGAGCGTACTGGACTTGGTGTCGCTATCTCTGAGGTCCCGGGTTCGATTCCCGGTCGGTCAAATATTGTCTCGGGTCTGGATGTTGTGGTACCGTCGTTGTTTCTGATTTCTGTAACACAAGTGCTTATGCTACTTATCATGTATGTGATGTTGTCCAATATTTATTTATTTATTTATTATTTAATAGTCATGTCTAAAAAGTCATTAATAGTAGGTATAAAAACATTCAATGGCCAATTCTTCCAATTTCGTATGACATGAATGCATGGACATAGTTTTTTCAATTTATTGAGCAAAACGAGATTTTTTAATTTTTTTTATTATCTACGAGTTTTATCGGTTAAATATTATATTATCGAAGTTCTGGAATTACCGACGTAAGTTAAATCAAAGCGCTATCATCTAAGTCCATCAAGTGTTAGGGCCATCCCCTAACAAGGATTAGTGTTAACTAGTTTTAATTGTTATCAAGGAAAAAATATGTCCTTATGCATTCCTGTTCCAAAGTAATTTGTTATTTGGTCTCCTGGAATGATGTTCCTGTAAGTCTTTCTATCAAGGTCAACGCTTTTAACTTTTCTTTTCTGTATCCTGGATAAAATCCTATTTTATACAACATTCGTTTTCCAATACAGGCCCTGGAAAATCTGTATACAATCCAAAAGAGGCTAATTCTATTGCTCAATTACTCAAATGCATTTGTAATTAATTCAAAAAACTCATTCTCTTGCAATATTTACTTATTATGGGCACATAATAAATAGGTAATAGTTATAGGTATCAGAAGTTAAGCCTTATTCAATGTGCGCTAGAGCAACGCACACAAAGACATCGCTCACGGACACGAAACCTCGAAACGTTGTTCGGGCTCAAACTAATGTTCCGAAATTCCATGTCCGTGAGCGATGTTTATGTGTGTGTTGCTCTAGCGAGCATTGTATGAAGCTTAACTTCTGATACCCATAACTATTATTTATTTTATAGTATAGGGGAGTTATTTTTTCGTAACGATGATGCTCCAGTAATAATGTTTTTACATTTAACTTTTGTCAAATATATGTTCGATCATTACGACAGTCACCATTAACCTATCTGAAAGATTTCACTTTTAGCGAAAAGACCGCCTCGTTTATGCATATTTCTGTAAACATCAAGGTAACTGGGTTCTTCGTATGGTGTGCAATAAAATGTATCTATCTTTGCAGGTTCAGAAGCGGAACCGGTGTGGAAGCTTCAAGATCCCGGCTTTGACCAGGGCTATGGGTCGGAAAGGTCTCCTGAGGATGATTACGTACCCCCAATGGCTCCCGCGATATCACTAGAAGCGTACGAAGCTGAGCTTCGGACCGTCTACCCATTCATAAATGACGGTAAGTCTGATAAAATAATCGACTTTTCAAGCGATAAGTCGTTGCTGATATTTGTTTTATTTTATGTATGCAAATTAAGCTTTCGCGTTCCACTTACCCACGGTAGACCGGAAAAACGATCGAAACATTAGGAAAATTTTTAGTGACACGCAAGGAGATTGTAAAGTTAAGCAATTTTTGTTGAGTCATCCAACTTTAACTTTTTTTTTGTTTGACATGAATCACATATAAAATCCAAAAAAATATATTAATACGATATAAAATTATTTAATTTGACAAAATTTGTATGAGAGTGCACTTTAATTCGAAGTTCACCGGGTCATAGAGTAAAAAAACTGACTACTAATTATTTCTCTTTTTGTATTTATTGTAAAAAGTTTGTTAAAGTACTGCATTATGTATATTTATAGTTTTAAGTTTTTGTATGAGTGGTCATAAAGGTAGTCAACCAATTGACTTTTGATATTATCTACTAATTATGACAAGTTATAGGCTATTATCGAATGAATTAACTATCTTAACACTGAGTTATGCTTAGCATTTGTATGATCTACTAAAATGGTTTTTATCTTATATAAAATAGTTTATAAGTTACCAAGTCGGAGATAGATGATGAAAATATTTCATAATATTAGATATTTTATATAATATAATATCTATTTTATCAATCTGATAATATAATATCATTAATTTTTAGTCACACATTAGTCGTCAATTTTATTATTCTGAATACATATTATTAATAAATGTCAGCATAATAATTAATTAATTAAGTAATATATTTCGCGGCCAACCAAACCACGTAGGTAGATTTAGTTTCGTCATAGAATGAGGCTATTCTTCTTATAAGACGCAGTACCTATATCACACAATAAATAATAAGACTAGCCTATATCCACTAACTCACCGACCTCGAACTATTTTTGTGCAAAAATCAGGTCGATCCTGAGCGACATAAAAGAAGAAAGATTTATATGCAAACTTTCAACCCGCTCGCGTTCGAGCCAGTTCTTCTCAAACCTTAAATAAATCTCTTCTCTCAATCACCAGTAAGTCCCTCTTCACCTCAGGTTAAATCTATAGACAGATATAAATCCAATTCCCCTGCTGAAGTAATCAATACAGAAGGCCGACAACAGTGATCAATTATTCGGCTCAATCGATTGTAACAAGATCATAATACACAACAACACCTACCAATTTGCGATACGAGTAGTCTCAGGAGTAATCTATACTATATTTAGTTTCAGCTTGATCAGATCTAGACGTTGTATTTCTGTTGTATAAATGTTTATGTTACCTAACCACGCAAGCTAAATAAAAGAGAATTATTTTTATAAGTCGGTAGTATTCTTTCAGAATTTTAAAACTTTGTCCATGAACTTTTCCTTTCATAATTTCCTTTTAAGGACGGACCAAAAATAACTTGTGAAATTCTTTAAAATTCCACTCTGTAATTTTTTAGTCGTTGTTATTCTAAAATCTTCAATGAATTTTTAATTACTTTAATTAAAGACATAAAAATCTCATGGAAATAGCTGGACGTCTTACAATTAATATAAAGTGCATACAAATTAAAACTGACTTGAGTAACTGCACATTTCTATAACATTAAAGTTCTCATTACTCTAAGTACATAGGAATTCATACGTGAAGTTGCTATGGAATTAATATAAGTTTGTACTGCCGTCCCACGGTAGGTCGCGTGTTTACCTGTGGTGTGTACAAGTGTGGCCAGACGACCGAATTATTTCAGGACATTCGAGTTTACAATAGGGAAAAATCTAGTCTCTCTTATTTTACTATCTAAACACTGAGTTATGCTTGATTGACCAGACATTCTAAAGTGTATCGTTTTACAAAACGCCAAAATTTCTCGATTGGTCTTAAACTTAATTTTTTAGACTTTAAAGAAAAAAAATCGGATATGGCATTTCAATTGAAGATAAACTCTATTAATTTGCCTTTAAGTTGTCTTCACTTAGCTTATCTTAATACTGTACCTAAACATTCAGTTTTGTTGTCACTTGTAAATTTAAAGGATTATAATAATATAGTACGACCTCTGCACGATCGACGACGTCGTCTGTATGTAATAGAATTGATCGATATTGAATATAAAGTAAACTAAGGACTGACACTTGACTATTAAGTTTTTGCTTATGTTGATTGTCATGACTGAGGAAAAAATCGTTATTAATCGCATTTTTGTAATACGAAGACCATAGGTAAGTAGTACCAAAGTTATTTTATAGAAATATTTGGAGTTTTCTTATTGTTTCGCCTGTATCGTTCATATGCCAACGACAATACGGATCAGTATATTAGTATATACAGCTATTAATCCAGGGTATGTAAATGATTAATATAGAGGCAACTTTACAAAATCAATCTACAAATATTTCTTGTTAATAACTTTGGACATCGCAGTTATAGCACATGAATAGAGAAAGGTACAGAGGTAAAACGTCTAAAGAGCGATCTATATTGATCCCTATTTTGATAGGGTACTCGTAGATTAAACTACAAATTTTAAATACTGTTTTGTTAAAGGCATCTAAACGCAATGTTTTTACAAATTACATAAGTTACTCTATAAAAACCTTATGTAATAAACTCAAGAAATAATCATAATGATCTTAATCTTTCATCAAATCTTAAAAGACCGAACGAATTTACATAAGTCTGCCAAATTACAAATCAGACACGATTAATTGTAAAATAGGTTACCAATTATGAACGAAGAGACTTCTATTTATAAATATCGAGCTTAACCAAACACGTGCGTCGCGCAACCCTTAGCTTGTGCACTGGCCGAGCCGGCGTAAACCATTAGACATCGCGAGACGCGTACGTGACTGCCAGCCAGTGCAAACTGGCTTATAAGTTTCGATTCCCAAGTATTCTCTATAATTTGCGCGTAACGCCTGGTCACAAGACATACGACACACAGTCGCAGTGTTTGAACTACTTTATGCTGGCAAGAAGCTTACACTAGCCCTATAAAGTAGCTGCTTTACAGTCACCGCACCTGGGGCCAGGCTTACAGCTGTATAAGGTATCTATAGTTAAACAAATATGATAATACTACAGTCTTTACTTGTACGCGTGTAATCATCATCATCATTTTAGCCATAGGACGTCCACTGCTGATCATAGGCCATCCCTAATTTAAGGCCTGTGTTAGAGAGTTCTTTAGTAATTAACTCTAGCTAGCGTTTATCATAAACCATATAAATACCACATTTAGATTGAAAAATACTATTAGTATCGACGTGTGTCTGATGTTTCTCCATAAAACCTTAAGCCTTAGGCGACCGGCCATAAAATATTCAATAGAAATGCTTCACTGTTGTATGTGTAATAGAAAAGTTTAGTATCGATATTTTTGTCGCTGATATAAAGCTTTTTTACCAATAATTTATGCTATAGCCATTTTTACCACAGTAGATTTTTGCAATAGATTTTCTTGATCTAAAGCGCACAAAACGAGCTTCAACAACTGGACTTACTGACTGTCCCGTTCCGACGCGATTGGCTTTTTCTAGCTTTAAGTGACTAGTTTTATATCCCGTACCCTAATAAGAATGACCCTACTGTTTCTGCATACTTTGTATTATGTCTTTCCTAAAGAAAGTGGACCGTCGGTGTTAATTTACGTCTGACGGTAACATCTTACTACCAAGTAGCTCCTTCTTTATCAAGAGGACTCGACTCCTCTTTTAGCTAATTGTGTGCTTTGTCTCTTTGCGATTTCCTCATTACTGAGGACATGCCACCACTCGGGAAGCTCTTTGCCTTTTTTAAAGGTTTCCGATACTGAGTCTTTGTTTTATTTTTAAAAAGACTTAAGCTTCTTTCTTGAACTTTGTGTTTGATTATATTTAAAATCATATGTATAAACTAATTATTATTATAAAGTAACTAGTATTGGACTAATGCACTTCAGCATTAAACGGTTTTGTTGTTTTTTATTCATAAAACCGACTTTTCGGGATCTAGAATGCAAAATATAACCTTTGTAGAATTCGTTTTCAAAATTGGAAGTAGATTTTAATTATAAATATACCCTATGTGTCTTAAGTTTATTATCTTTTACAATAACAATCACCTATTACAAATACAGAATACAAATAAAGATTAATATTTCAAAATTATGTCACCAAAATAAGGATGTTGTTAGCTCAAATTCCGTTGGAGTCTCATTGAGATTTCCTAATTAAAAGAAGCTCTACACCAGAAGGGTCTGATTCAATGAAATGCCACCCATATCACCCTGATGCGAAATCCGTTCCTATATCAGCCACTTGAGTCTCACAGTGTCCGAGGAGTAAGTAATTGACGCCCTGAGCGGCTCGGGTCAAACCACCCTTATCAAAACTTTTGTTTCAGTTATAAACTTTGGCCACGATAGAGATAGACATAATAACTTCACTTTATACCTACTTAAAGGGTCGGTCTACGTCTTAAACATGAGACAGCGAGATTAGTATATTGTCCAAGACAGTATATTGGGTTGTGTCAGAAATTAACGTTAGGCTTGTGTCCACTGAATTCTAACAAATAATCATGTTACGGAGAAAACAAAAAACTAAGTAATTTTTATATAAAATAATAATAACTGGTGCCCGCGATTTTGTTCGCGTAGTCCTTAGTTTATTTATATACGATTTTCTGGGCTACTTTCTTTTATTTTTTTCGTGAGAACCTTCTTCTGACAATAATTAAAACAACAAAAAAAATATTAGCAAAATTGTTCCATCCGTTCACTCGTGATGTGATCATCATCATCATCTATACGGTCAATCCCGGTTGCGTCCAAAGCCATAGCTTTGGAGCCCAGGGTCCGCTTTCCTTGATTTGCTCCTCCACTTCGCGCGGTCTTGAGCGTCTCTAGTTGTGAGATCATTGGCACGCATGTCAGCCCTCACAACGTCAAGCCAGCATTTCTTGGGTCTACCCCTTTTGCCAGGACCTGGCGGTGGCGGCATGGCCAGACATTTGTTTCCTACGTAGCTTGCCGGTTTCCGCAAAACATCGAAATCAAAACATCACTCGTGATGTGATGACCAAGGGAAATAGAGATTCCTTTTTATATATATATTAACAATATTATTAGGAAGCAAATTTTAATAGATTTTTTTAAAAAATCTTTCAGTCACGTGACCGAGAACACCAATCAAAAAGCATTACGTCGCAGTGTATTTCGCACAACATAATATTATAAATATCCTATTTTCAGCAATGTTTGTTACTTTTCTTTTTTCCTTCGTTAATCATATCTTAAAACATAAGTAAACATTACTAAAGTAATTGGTTGTAATTTGTCCAACACTGTCGTCGTTATGCTAAGCAGATTTCAGTCATCAAAAATTTCATATTATGGAGATTATGCCATAAGTTAATAAATGTTATAGAATAAACTTATCTCAAGCCTTTCGAGTTAAAGTAGACTAGAGTCGCATCACTAGCACAGTTTGTATATTCTTGACAGTTAAGTAACTACCTACAAACATTCGAAATGACGTAGTCACACAGACGCACGCCTCGCCAAAATGAGTTGCAGTACTCGCAGTTCTGTCAGTCGCGGGAGCCGACTACTGACGATTCGAGACGAGGTGTCAGGTGTCACTGTCACGCTTTACGTTCATTTTTATTGATGCACTCCAGATAATCCACGATTTTTTTCAAAGATGCCATAGGAGTGTATTGCGTAAAAATACGGCTGTTTGAGCTCGGCTTCCTCAATACCAGAGCTTTCATTTTTTAAACTTCCTGCTGTTGTTAAAAGGTAAGAATGATTTATCTAGTAAATTCGCTGTGTGCGCGATGACAGCGCCCCTAGTGACCACAATTATTGTGGACTTAAGGTCTTTTAAATTTTGGCAGCTGGATGGTTTGAGAATGATTTCCGGATTGATTTTCTTCAAAATTAAATAAAAATATCTAAAGAGTTTGTGCCTATTATAATAAGTGATTTTCTTACTTGAACTAAAATATGAATGTTTTATACGTACGGGATTTGAATCGATACAACATGATATAACTTTCCAACCTCAAACTGTGCAAAAAGGGAAAAAAAAAGTATTAGCACAGAATGTGAGAGACTTTGAAGAGCTTAGAACCAACGGACAAAGCTACTTAATAAGAGCTGTGATCATAAGACAAGATTCTGTGACACATACTTCCTACAAACTTTATTCTTTTCACAGCAACTATCCATTTAATACTTTGCTTCAATTTCCATCTTGATGTTGGAAACGAATAAAACATGCACGAACTGCTTTTCCCATTGTTTCTACACCTTAAAACACAACACGTACTGTGACCCATATCGCTAATTTTAACGTTAAAACTTCTTAATAACGTAAGTATGAAATTCTATGGAAATATAGCAATTTGACACATGACAGTCCAGTTTTTTTACATTTCTGCTACATTGCGTGCTGCGATCGATTTGACGGCCCCCACCACCCACTTTGCACATAGCGAATAGGGTGACTGATAATTCGACCTATTTCCGACAAGGATATAATTATAGAAGAGACTATTTCCAAATAATTTCAATATTAATAGTCTATCCCAACATTAGCCGATTCGGAGGTTTTTTTTTGGAGGTAAATTGTTATGTTATATTATGAAATGAATTTGAGTAAAAGTAGTAAGTAAATCAAAATTAATGAGGGCAGTGTGAAGAGCTTTATATAATATGCTTTGCCACTGGATATTCCGATTAAAATCTGAGCCCGACACCCAATAAGTGAGAAAGGGCTCTTACCTACTTAATATTTTAAGAAAAAAAGTTAAAATTCAATAATCTCCTTAACAGTTAATTTTTGGATAGGGTATGATCAGATAAAATTTGTTGGAAATAGAAATATATAAAAATAGAGACCCCTTTAGATCTCCATAACGGAAACCACCAGTCACCCTGTATAAGTAAATCAAAATTGTTTGCCTCTCACGGATTTGGCAGTTTTAATTACAATGTGTCTTTTTTTTGCTTTGCAGTCCTTTTTTTTCTATGCAGGATTTTTTCTACTACGAGAGCAAATGTCTATTGAAAGCTGATTGACAAATTAAGACAGGACAAGTCTAAGTAAAATAAAGAGGGCAACTCTAACGCTGACGTGCGCTCCACTGAAATGTCTCAAGAAATAGGCTTAGTTTCGATACTGTATACGTACGTCACACTATAAGTTTTGCATAACTTAAAAAAACAACATGTTATAACCAAAATATTATGTTTATTGCTTTTTAAAATACTCCTTTACATTTTAAACATTTTTTCATGCGATCGAACCATTTTTTAAAACAGGAGGACCACAGATCTGAACGCATGTTTTCTACGTGCTGATTGAACGCTATCACTGCCTCTTCGGAGTTGGTAAAAGTAAAACCTCTCATCAAATCTTTGATTTTGGGAAAAATACAGAAATCACAGGGTGCTAGATCGGGGCTATGTGCAGGATGGGTGACGAGTTGTACTTTTTCGGAAGCTAAAAATGACTTTGATTTGTTGGCCGTGTGTGAAAAAGCGTTGTCATGATGTAGGAGAACGCGGCTTTTGGGTCGTCTTTCGCGAACTTTTTCTACACAAAAAATGGTAGAATACCATTTGGCATTAACACTCTTTTGATCTTCAAGTGGAATTGTACAGATGGGACCCGTAGCTGAGAAAAATAAACGCGATCATTTTTTTTCCAATGTTTCTCGCCTGCCTCACTTTTGTTGGCCTGTTCTCATTTTCAAACACCCATTCACAAGAATGCTGTTTTTTTTTCGGGTTCAAAACAATAAATCCACGTTTCGTCTCCTGTGACAATGGCATAAACAGCATTAGAATGTCCGTGGTCGTACTTCACTAGCATCTGTGAGCACCATTCCACGCGAGCCCGCTTCTGCTCCGCTGTCAGTTCATGAGGGATCCAACGACAGCAAAGTTTCCGAACTTTCAATATGTGTGTAAAATTTTCTGAATTTGGCTCATACCAATCTCCAATAGTCCTCGAATTGTCTCTTAGGTAATCCGCGGTTTTTCTTCAATTAGCCGCTTAACAGTAGCCACATTATTTTCATTGACGGCAGTTGAAGGCCGCCCTTCACGAAATTCGTCATTTAAAGAAACTTGACCTCTCTCAAATTCAGCAAACCATCGCCTCACTGTGTTAAAATAAGGTGCTTCTCTCCCAGAAGCATTTTGAAGACGAGCGGCACAGTCTTGCGGAGAGAGAGAACTTTTAAAATCATAAAAAATCATCGCTCTAAAATCTTTTCGACTCAATTCCATTTTCATTGCGTACGTAGAACTTTGATGTGTGATATAAAACAATTGACAAATCATTTCCCGCCAATTGTTTTTTTTTTATTACTAAGAAGGTTGCAACGTTTAAAAAAAATATAACAATCGAAATTCATATGGTTCCAATTAGCTAGAAGTGCAAAACTTTTAGTGTGCCCCATGTAGAATATATTTACTGTGTCACTAGTGTGTGAAATGCTTCATCGATGCCAATGAGCTGATTATCAAAATGGCGTCCGAAAACAGATGGGTTGTATTGAAAAGTCGTTGGTATATGCAGTTGATTAATGCATCGTCCCGGCTTCAATAATAAATCATGTAATAACGCGCGACACGGCCTCATCAGAGATAACCGCATTTGATAAATTAATTCTGTTTGAGATTTTGTCACTGAGCATTGTATGCTTGTTTTGTTATTTTAAATCTTGTTTACACTTTGCCAGCTTGTTTGTACATAGTTGCATCGTGATTGACAACTTAGTGAGATATTTGATCAATATTAATCATCTTCAACAGACTACTTGAATTTCAAATATTCTAGCCGCTATTTTTTCCTAATGTTAGTTTTCAAGATGTTGCATGTGCATCAACAATTATGTTTTCCGTTAAACAAATTAAATAAATAAAAATGTCTTCAGAGAGCCATCTATGTCGTGAGTTTGTTGTTACTATTGCTTCAAGTTCTAACTTAAACTTAATCCTTAAAACTAACTAACTTAAAACTAATATAATAAAAGTTTTAAAAAATATTTATTTGTGAAGATTTAATTTATATTTAAAAAGGTTTCTAAAACAGATGCACTTTCGGGTTTTCAATCAATTCTCGAACAAAACATTAGATCTCATGCTGCAAAAAGTTTATTTTTTGTTCGGTTTAAATATGTATACATAAAGTATAAAGTTAAGTATGTGCATAAAACCTATAACCTATGGTTACATAGGTTACGTTAGTATTAAACGAAACCTTCTGAGATATAAGAGCAGCGAAGCAAATGAAATACAATAATCAGCCTACAATTTCATAGGCGTCTTCGCAATCACAATCTCTCTCGCAGCCCTAAACCTCAGCTCTAAGAGATGTGGTAAAACCATTTAAAATTGTATTTGGTACTGACTGCTCTTTAAATTACCCACCTCTTTCAGCTACAGCTCATTTTGTAATATAAATCACACTGATCTGCACACAAGGGCTATAATGAGTTCTGCAGCATTTACATTTTGGCATTTTTATCAACTGACCCTCGGAATCGTAGCTCTAAATCTAAACGCACCATTAGGCCCGGAGGTCCAACAGTAAACCAAAGCCTGCGTAGCAGTATCGGTCCTTCAAATAAAAAATATTGCCCATTTCGACGCTTCGGTAATTCAATTTCCTAAGGGAATCTGTAATATCTGTACGAAATCGAATAACGCTGGAGTTCCTCTTATATTAACGCGTATTGGTTCAAAACGTGGGACGAATCCATTAACAAGAGTTTTAATTCGGCAACGCTGAGTCTCACTTTCAGTATCGAGTGACCCGATTTCTACAAAATACACTTTTTACTTGATTATTTCAGTTTGAAATCGAATGAGTTCAGGGTGCTTGAATATTCAGATTTCAATTTCTGGAGTGGATATTTCTATAATTATTCAGTCTGATTTAATTTAACGTCCTGATTCTCGTTCGACTTAAAGGGAATCTAGCGGTAAAGATATCCCGTCAGGCAACGGAAACAAGAGATAATGGAAATTTTACTGTTACGCTACTACATATGGATGGTTTGAGTTTGTGAGATTAATTATTTTTCTATTGGGAATCAGGATTGCCTGGCACCAGATTCTAAAGTTTTTTAACAGTTCGTTGAACTAGCAGTGAAGTATGCTTTCGAGTAAGATATTTTTATTTAAACAATCATCATAGTCAGCCCACGTCAGTCTACTGCTGGAGGTAGGTATCTCCCAAACCCGCTGATCCCGGTCCTCGGCCAGTCTTTTCCATCCATATTTAAATTAAACGAAACCTGCTGAATCCATAACAGGCTGTTTTAAACCGACTCTAGTCAAAATGCTGTTATCCGCTGGCTGGCATTGCTCCACCGGATGCGCGTTGACATGTGGCGAGTGGCATCGAGCGTCGTAAGCAGGAGATAAGCGCACTTCATCCTTTGTATGCTTACATCATAGCCGCTTCATAAAGAGCGTTCTTCCTCTCAACGACAAACCTTCTACTGACAGGCGCACTCTTTGGTAAAATAGCTGCCTACCTCCTTTAAGCTTGAGCACCTTCCACCGGGACGAGATCTGCAATGGTTGTCTTGGAATTCCTTAAATAGACTCCGGACACAATTCGACCGGTCCATGCAGAATCGGTCCATGCGGGGTTTTACTTATACTCGTAGTCGTAGTTCAGATCGTGTGGACTCGTCCCGCAAAGTATAGTCATTTTAACATCTTGTCGAAAGTGCCCTGATGCTTGCACGCGGGAAAAGCTTTTGAATGCCACAGATATTGCCATTCTCGTAACAAATTTCTGGGCTCACCGTATTTAAACATTTTTTTACCATCGATACGCTACGAAGAAAAAGATTAAAATAATCACTTTTTACAAATGTTTCAAGAAAGTTTTATCAGTTGCGCCATGTGACCTAATTAGCCCAGCTTCGTTGTGACCGGCAGTCTCGTAATCAGGCGATATTTAATCGGCTACGACGAAATTCGCCTAAATTGAAATTCGCTCGTCACACGTGTTATTTTACGGTTTACAGCATATTCATTAGTGTTGAAGCTTCACACCGCTATTTAATTACTAATTCTAATCAGGGAGATGAAATTGATGTAATCAAAACAGGATATTTATATCGTCGGACTGTATCTGCTGTGCTAATTGTTAAATACACGTGTAGCTTATTTTAGCAAGATAGTTAAACCTAATTAATAATTCAAGAAAATTAAACATCAATAAAATAAGGGGAAAACATTCGTGTAGTAGTGTTGGAAATGGGGAATATGCATGTTTTTTTATTTGGTACTAAAATAAATTAGTACGTAATTAAATAATTAATAAAACTTTAAGAATTTTCGAAAAATATTGATAAATACCTGACATACAGCCCATTAAAGTTGCGTGTTTGACAAGGAGATCCGATATGTACCGTGACGTCACATTACACGACCGCCATACATTTTTCATAGTAAAAGTTGTTTTTAGAAAGAGATAGGTATACCTTAATTTCTAATTACTATATTGCGGTTATTTTTTACCTAAAATCAATTTTGTTTTCAATATTGGCACTATAATTTAATATATTTTCTTATAAATATAGTAAAAACAATATATTTTTTTCATGCATATTACCTATTGGTACAGTACCTAAAGGTATCTAAATGAATATACTAAAAGTCCCCAAGGCAGCTTTTTGAAGTCCACTGCTGAACTTCCCCATAGAATGCCAATGTGTGCAGCTCTGGTTTGCACTTGGAACGGGGATGCAACCTTGACTAAGTCATTAGTCCAACGAGTAGGAAGCCGGCCCACGCAACGTTTTACAGTTCGTTGTCTTCAGACGAAATAAATTTGGCTGAATAATAAATTAATAAACGGAGGCCTGAGGAGGCAATCAATGCAATGTGAAAACAATTGAAAAAACACTCCAAATATAAACCAGCCTTGCCGCATCACACACACACAGTCAAAGCGTACCCTAGGAACGGGATATAATGACATCAACAATAAGAAAAACATTCTGTTTTTGCCTTGTGATAAGTCTGTTGCCAATATGCCATTCTGTCTGCTGTAAGGATTTTGATACCAGTTCGTAAACTGATTCACGATAAATGTTTGTGTGTATAATTATTTTCAAACTTTTGCATTTGCATAATAATTATGCAACGCGAAAGTATTAATACCTACACATTGAAACGGGAATTAACGCGACCATCGATAGGTACATATTTTATTTACCATTTTATTTGCCTGACGTTTCGACCGGGTTACACCGACCGTGGTCACAGGCTGACTGACTGTTAATTCCCGTTTTAGAGTGTTTGTGTGTATAATTAATAACTGTAGATTACTTAGTGATACCACCCTGGGGCGGGTCCGTAAATAGGTACTTAAAGTATCCCTAAATACGTCCTACTGCAGGGCACAGGCCCCACCTCAACTATGAGGTGGTTTGAGCCACACTCCACCATTGGTGGAGAGGTGTTGTAAGGCCAGTGACTAACCTTTACTGTCAGATGTTATAAGGCCGCCTTAAAGGCTCTGACTAGGCATCACGACTAGTATCAAGCAATATAAGCCGGGACCAATTTTTAACGTGCCTTCCGAAATGCTTGTGATAAATATCACTAAATATTAAACCAATAAAACCAATTTATTTCTGTAAATAGGCCTAAATTAAGCTCTTTTACACGTCCCAATATATTTTTTTACCCTACCTCTGCTTCGGGACAATGTTGTAGGCTAGTGCCGAGAAGAAGCAGCGCAGGAAACTCGGACACTATTGTCAGCCTCTTTTTAAATAGTGTGTTTACATTACAAGATAAAATGAACCTGTGCGAGCATGGCAGTATTTAATTCCATACATTTTTATTATTTAAATAGTCATTTACAGTGTAATAACCTTTTTTCATTAAAATCATCTTGACATGCGATTTAAATTATGTATGAATTCAGCAGTTCAGCAATGGGCTGAGGTAATTTGTTAAAAAAAAGCGAATACATTTCCCCATGAACGCATTACCCACTTTAAGCAGTCTGAAATTTGGGACGGCAAGTTTATCTTTATTCCGGGTATTAATATTATGCATGTCACTCTTTTTAGGAAATAGATGCAGGTTTTCGCGAATATACATAATATTTTCATAAATGAATTGAGAAGCCACTGTTAGTATATTAATTTCCTTGAACAGTTCTTTCAACGGGTCTCGGGGTCTGAGGTCGTAAATTGCCCGTAAAATGGTCGTAATGGTCACCCATCCAATCACAACCGCTGCGTAGGTGTCTTAACTTTGGTGATCACTACCAAAGCTCTGCTGCCACTAAGCTACAACCACTTCAGTTGATAAGTATCAGATAAAAAGTATTTATAAGTATCTTTAAAGGCAGTTTGCATTATAGTAGTATATTTTTAAATAGACCGAAATGCAGCATGTATAAATAGGTAGTTTTCTGATTTCGTATGACTACGATTTCTGTTTTACGTACACAAAACGGTGTACAAAACTATAGATCTAGCAGAGTGAACTAATGCTACTAAATATATTCTAAACCAAGATCCAGAAAACACGTAACAACAGGAAGATTGCACAGCAATTCCTACCCGCTGACGCAGATACGCGGTTCAGCCAAGGGAGCACTAGCCCTTGCATACAAATTGAACGTGTAAATGTGTTAACACGTTTACCGAGGAAACGTGCGGCGTTAGTGGAGGGAAACCCTGATACACCCTGATACGACGCGCTAGAACAATTGAAACAAACGACAGTCATTTGAGATGTTCAGTGTGGCGCAGATAGTGCGTTAGCGATACAAGTGAGAAATTATTGGAGTAAAGTCGTGGACACATGAAATTTACCTAGTAGAGCTCTTAACCCCGTACTGTGTATTGGAAATAAAAATCATATTAATAGTTTAGTTATTGACGACCTCTGTAGGCGAGAGGCGAGCATACCGGACTTGTTGTCGCTATCTCTGAGGTTCCAGGCTCGATTCCCGGTCGGTCAATGTCGGAATATAGATTTTGTATATTGTCTCGGGTCTGGGTGTTATGGTACCGTCGTTATTTCTGATTTCTGTAACACAAGTGCTTAAGCTAGTTATCATAGGATCAGAGCAATGTATGTGATGTTGTACAATATTTATTTATTTACTAGCTGTCCCAGCAAACTTCGCGCCGCCTCTTCATACATTTTTTTTCGTGTTTGCTATAATCAAAGATCGTAAGAATCGGACCAGCCGTTCTTGACTTATAAACGGTGTAACAAACCCGACTTTGTTTTATATAGATAACTATAGATAGATTTATATTAAGTTTAGCGATTGTAATTTGTAAAATTTAAAAAAAAACTAGCTATAATGTAGCTTCCCGTCACAAAACGTTATTTGTTACCTGATTTATATAATTAACAACATTAACTAAGTCATTTCTCCAAGTACATTTTACAAGTTAACACGGTAACTTGTAAAGCCTACTATGATAGTTTTCTTTTTAACTTCGTTATGTATACATATACTTCTGTTGTGAATGGGCTAGTTTCCTAAAAAAATCTAATTAGTCCGTCAGTTGGATTAACAGCAAATATTGGACACGTATTTTTTCTTTTCTCAATCAAACAAAAAATTATGAAGATACAGCCCGTTAAAGTTCCGCGTAACGTCACACCTTGCGACACTTTTTAGCAAGGCGTGACGTCGCGTGCAACTTTGATGCGCTGTATCTTTGTAATTTTTTGTTTGATTGACAAAAAACAAAATATGGGTCCAATATTTTTTGATAATCTAACTGACGGACTAAATAGAATAATATATTTTTGACCCAGGAAACTAGCCTATTTTTCACATTTCTTAGAGTTACTATTTCGCTGGCAGAGGGGATCTAGGTAATGAGTACTTATGTAAATTAATTTAATATAATATTAACAAGAAGTTAGAAGTCGTTAAGACATGTCATTGTAATTGTACACAAGTTCTAAAACGCAGCCGCAGTATTAAACCTTGGGGCGTAATGTTACATGTACTTGCTGAGATATCACTGACTTATTTACTCGGTAAGGTTGGAAATTAAGTTCTCAAGGATCGTGACTATACAGTGTGTCTGGTCATGGACTAGCGATATTCTAAGGATTGTTAGAACAACTATTCTAATACACAAATACACTACATAGTTAAGTCCAAACTACTTATCATCATCACATCAATTGTTTTGTCATTTGCAATCTAACTTTTATTTTAATTGGTCCATGTAAGGGCTTTTTTTCACAGAGACTCCATAGCGGCTTAACCAGTCGTTTTCACCAACAAAATGTATACAAATTGCCAAATTGGTTGCGTAACCAAGTGGTAATCTTTATTATAGAGCTGTATACAGGGTTACATTGCAAAGGGGTGCCAAATCTTCAGGAGTGGCTCAGAATCAGGAACTCAATCGAACTATGCAAAGAACAAAAAAAATTTTTTAAGTAAGGTCCTTATTGGCTTGCCGTACCTACGCCTCTGATAAATGACCGTGCGGCTTTCGTAGTCTCTCTATTGACTTTATTTTCGGATATTTTAAAGTATTTTTTTTCGTAACATACGATTATAAAAAAATACTAACGATTAAGATGCTTCTTTATATTGTGCCCTAATTCTTATTTTTTAAATTAGGCACCCCTTTGCAATGTAACCCTGTACATCTTAGTGTTACAATGAACAATAAAACAAAGCTAGAGCCTTAAACTCGTCCCTCACACGAGGCAACTAAAACAAAACAAGTAGGTAACTTTGGCGCAAAGCTAATACATTTCTGGTTGTGCCGTTGATAATAAGTTGCGCCGTGTGCAGCGCTATTGAAATGTATTGTGCCAACGCGATCAGTCGCGTCAGTGTTAAAGAACTGGGTCGTCTCGTATGGACACGGGCTAATAATTATTACAATCTACGTTCCTCGTTTGTAGCCACATAGTCCCGCCATGTTTGTCTGTCTGTCCGCGGCTTCGCTCAGAGACTCTTAGTACTAGAAAGCTGTTATTTGGCATCATCATCATCATTTCAGCAATAGGACGTCCACTGCTGAACATAGGCCTCCTCCAATGACTTTCATTAGGGCGATTGCCAATACTCGCCACGCTTGGCGGGCGGATTGGCGAGCGCAGTTTTTTATATGATTTCGCACGCAGACGCTGCTGCCCGTCTCGTGCTACAGGAATTAGTCGCCTCTTACGCCTCACGCCTCCTGTTGACAGCGGGGAAGTGTGTTCTTTACGGCCGTCCCCACACGACGAGTTGTTTGGCATGGGTATACATATTTTTCACGCCGACGGTAGTGAAAAAAAACTTGTTTTTTTTAATAGGTCTCCTACACTAGGTTTTTTTTTGTCTATCCCATGATGTTGGATATTGTAGATAGGTCATTTTAAAAATATTGTGGGTTTTTAACCGACTTCTAAAAAGGAGGAGGTTCTCAATTCGACTGTGTTGTTTTTTTTGTATGTATGTATGTTACGCGATAACTCCGTGAATTATGAATCGATTTTGATGTTTCTTTTTTTGTTTGGTAGATCATACTTCAAAGGTGGTCCCATATAAATTATATCAAAATTGATTTTGCAGTTTAAAAAAAATAACAAAATATTTACCCAGATAATGTTTTGGTTCGTGATTCTTGTATCTTTTACCCAATATCTTCGACAAATGTACACCGATTCTGATGATTCTTTTTTTATTGAATAGCTAATACTTCAAAGATACTATTGTAAAACTTTTCGGAAAAAAATGTACCCCAAAGGGTGGAAAAAAAGAGGATGAAATCGACAGTTAGATAAGAATTTATCACTAAAAATAGATAAAATAAATAAATTTTATTAAAAAAAAAACTGACTTCAAAACTAAAAAGCTAAAAATATTTTTAACACGTAAGTACCTTATCAGTTACTTTTGGAGTCGGTGCAAGCTAATCAGAGTTTGAATGTTTTCGTTGCACTCACTCCAAAAGTAACTGATTAGGTACTTACGTGTTAAAAATATTTTTTAGCTTTTTAGTGTTTTGAAGTCAGTTTTATTTAAATAATTAGATTTCGTTTGCGTAAATATTCCGTTTTTTGTGCAATTTTTTAGAGTCAAGTGTCGCCTCTACCCCTCTTCCAGCTATCTGGTAACATCAAAAAATATAAAACAATTTACTGTTTTATCTACACTAAAAATTGTATGCCAGCTAACTAGTAACATTAAAAAATATGAAACAATTGACTGTTCTATTTCATGTAATACGACCATTTCATGAAATGGTTGAATACATATTAAAATAATTTTTCACGATTTCGATGTTGCTCTTTAGTAATGTTGTTGTATGCGAGCAGCTGATTACGTGGTTTTAAAAATATACATTCTTTTGTACATTCCGTATGCATGTAAAAAAAAATAGTTCCTGCTGTAAGGTAAAGCAGGTTGGCCGCCTAAATATACATTTTCGTTTTGTACAATTCAAACTTGCACCAGAGCTCTTGAACAAGTTTTTATAATTATTATGCTACGGTAAAGATCCCGCTCCAATGTTATGCAAACTTTTTCTTAGTAACTCCTAGAAGCACCTGAACAGGAGTAGGTAATTTTAACTGGATATTCAACAATTTACATTTTACGTTCGAAAGTTATGACTAAACTTTTGTATATTATATTAATAAGCATATTTTTGTTTCTGAATGAAGACCCAATTTTTATAATGTCTATTTATTATTAACAGTAAATTTTTCAAGTGAATTCTAAATGCGCCAAAGCTGTAAATTTTGTCATAAATAAATATAAAATAAATAAATAAATATTGGACAACATCACATGCATTGCTCTGATCCTGTGGTAAGTAGCTAAAGCACTTGTGTTACAGAATCAGAAACAGCGACGGTACCACAACACCCAGACCCGAGGCAATATAGAAAAGTTATTTATCTACATTGAACCCGACCGGGAATCGAACCCGGAACCTCAGAGATAGCGACACCAAGTCCGGTATGCTCGCCTCTCGGCTACGGAGGTCGTCTAAAAAATATTGATCTCAATGATCATAATCATCATTATTTCAGCCATAAGCCGTCCACTGCTAAACATAGGCCTTCTCCAATGACTTCCAGATTGGCCGGTTGGAAGCGGCCCGCATTCAGCTTGATTTTTATGCTTTGGACTTAAAAGTTAAAAATTGTTTGAATAACTTAAATTTTTTGGGAAGGTTGAACCATGGGTTGAACAGCTATTGACTGTACCATTGACAGCTTGTCAAATTGATTAATTCGTTGTTGGCGAATCATCGTAATAATTTAGATTTTCTCACGAATATAACAATATTTCTTCACTAATAAAAATCATTTTTGATAATTTTGCATATGTCCTGATACCGTCTACTGCTGGCAAAACTTCGATATCACCAATTAGCTGCGTGAATTAAAGTATTTATTTTCAGTAATATTTTACCATAACCGTGAAAATGGGTCACTATAGGATTAGGGAAATAGTCTCGTAAACAATAATAATGGAAACCTATGATACTTATCATCATCATCATCATTTCAGCCATGAACGTCCACTGCTGAACACAGGCCTCCCCCAATGGCCTCTGCCAATACTAGCCACGCTTGGCAGGGGGGTTGGCAAGCGCAGTTTTTTATATTTCGCACGCAGACGCTGCTGGCCGTCTCGTGCTACAAGAATTAGTCGCCTCTTACGACACGCCTCCTGTTGGCGGTGGGGAAGTGTATTCTTTCCGGCCGTCTACACGGCACTTATATAGAAATTTATATTATTTTCACTTAACTGAAAATTTTATAGTGAAATATTTTAACAAACCTCAATCCATCGGTCCGCTTAACTTAAGCTGCCCATTAATAAAATTTAAAACTATAAGCCACATACAAACGTACCTTTAAATGAAAGCGGTCATTGCGGTTGAAATTCATTTTAATAATAGTGCGGCAACCGGGTGCAACTAACACTATTTTCACGAAATTGTAAAAATTACCCAAACTTGGCGTCTTTTAAATTTTTCGCTCCAACTAGCAGAGCATTAAATATGAATAATTTATGCGCAAAGCAACCGTAATACTTTCCGCTTTTCTATTATCCCCAAGCTTTTAAAATTCCCTTTTACCTGCCTGTTTACTTGGTCCATAAAACGCGGCGGTGATGACTCTCGCGCTAATGTCAATTTATAGGCGTCCCAGTTTCTTTGGATAAATAAAAGAATTGTGCGAAAATATCTCCGACCTTTATAACGACCTATTTAGGTACTGTATCGCAGTACTGAGGGTACTTACTTACGTAACTCAGTATTGTTTGATGCGCTATAGAAAATGAAAATAATATAGGAAGTATAAAAAACCTGTTAAATATAGACAACAACACATTAACCTACAACATTAACGTCAAATTTTACTCAATTGATATTGATCTCTGTGTGTTGGACTTAAAGTTGAATATCAATTCAAAGACCTTTAACTTTTTGGGTAGGTTGCCCTGCCGTTGTCTGTACATACACGCGCATAGTACAAGGTTCCGTAGTCTTAAGTGAATAGGGCTAAAAAGTTAGGACTCCCCGCATTTATGAGATATAGATTGAATACAGGTAGTCTTTATTTGCGAAATAAATTACTTATTAGTTTGTCAAGGAAAATAATTTTACTTAAAAAAAATTTTGCTACCTCAGCCTCCCTAGCATGAGGACCAAAACACGATATGATATAGCGATATATCGACACCAACTGTAAAACTGTGATAGATATAGCCGTCACGTTGAATCGCCGTCCAGGGGATGTCACATTTATGATAGCTAAATTCAAAATGGCGGCTATATCTATCATATTTTAACAGTTGGTGTCGATATATCGCTATATAATATCATATCATATCGTGTTTTGGTGGTAATGCTAGGAGGGCTAGTGGGATTCGAAACCACGACCTTTCGCTATCCGGGCGACTGCGATTCCAATATTTTTTTAAAGTAAAATTATTTTCCCTAATATAATAAGCTAGCATCCGAGAATGTGCACGACATCTACGCATTACCTGGCGCGGGGTAGAAATTGCCCATAATGACAACCCAAAATACCTAGGGGTTGTATTAGATAGATCTTTGACCTACAAGGGTACCTGCCAAAAAGTGAGGAATAAAGTCAGCGCACGGAACAACATCATCAGGCGTCTGACAACTACACGTTGGGGTGCAGCTCCCGATGTCCTTCGCACTAGCGGCCTGGCACTGTGCTACTCGGCCGGCGAATATGCTTGTCCTGTTTGGGCGCAGAGAGTTTAATTGCCATTGACTCGAGAAGAAGAAGAAGCATTATTGTGAATGCAAAAAACAAAAAGTTTAATCTTATTAGTTTTACAGAAACACGTACAATTTAGGCGGTCATATCTCTAATAGTGAACTCTTCCAGAAAACCTTCAAAGAAAGTAGACATTATACACATTGGGTGTCCCAAAAATAGCCCAGAGATGAGTCCCGGGGGTACCTGAACTACGTCCATGTATGTTCCGCGACTTTTTTAGTTTCGACTATTGACTTTTTTGGACTTCCGATTTACAGATTATTTTGTTACACCCTGTGTATTTGCAGTTGCTTGCTATTCAATTACTCTAAATAATAATCTTATTTAGTTACATTTGTAAGTTAGTCGAGTATTACAAGTAAACAGTTAACACTACATATCCGTTAAAAGTTTTGTTTATTCTTCACAACTCTCTCGCAGTCTTTTATTGGGCACCCTAATTCGTCAAAGAGATTCTAATTCAACGTTCATATAATTTCACCCGTCTGTGGCCTATTGACACAACATTGATCCCCCTAAGAGCACAGATTGGCTTACAAGCTACAATTTAAACTTCAGGATTTTCTCCAGAAAGGTTCATTAGAGCCCTTTGATCCGACAGACCGGGTCTCGATCACACATTCGACGTGCTTTCACATAAGATACTTATTTCATAAGGATGCAGATGCCACAAAGTTTAAGTCTTTTTTATTTTAAATTCAAATTAACCTTTTTGATTATTTAAAAAAAACTTGAAAATTGACTAACAATATATAAACCTTTGTGGATATATGAAGCATACGCTGTAGAAGTTTTATTAAAAAAAGAATCGGACAAACATTGAATTAAAAGTGTCTTTCCTAGTCAATATTACGTAGACATACGTCATTTTGTGATTTAATTTTGACATACGTCAAATTTAAATCACAAAATCCCCTTGTGTCACAAAAACCCCTCCTAACAGATAGATCAAAATCGCAATCTCGTTTCGTCTCGTGCAATTATTTCTATGATCCTAATGAGCAAGAAGTATTATTTCCTACACAACAGTTGTACAAAGGAGCGAAGTTGTAAGTGTTATGTCTTTATAATCTGTGCTACTTGACGTTGTCTTCCTTATTTCTATTGACACAGAAAACTTCGAGCTTATTACAACTCTCGGAAGTAGCGTTGACATGGAATTACTTTTGTTCCGCGATCAATAGTAACTTCAAAAGAACTTACTGTCGGAAAACAAAAGTCATTTTCTTGTGCTAGATCGAAAATATTAAATGTTTTTATCCTAAAAATTTAGCTTCCAAGATTTCATTACTGACACCGGACAGGTGAAACTAAATAAAAGCTTTTAATAGATTGATATTTTTACTTATTTGATAATATTTTAGAGATGTTTTGATTTACAAATTATTTTTAATCATAATAGCAGCTAATAAAAGTCGATTCAGTAAATGGTGGCTTTAATAGAATTATTTAGCAAACCTACATTTAAAAAAACTTGTGATTAGGATTCTATCGCTCCGAAGTTTTTTTCGAATGTTACAAAAATAAATAGGTACGAGTTTTCTTAAGCAAAAAGTTACAGAATACTTCAGAGATGTTTCTTCTCAAGCAAAATGAGAGAAAAATAGCTACTTCAATAGAGAAACAATACGAATGTACAATTTTTCCATGGAAACAATAACAGCATGATCGAAGCTGTTTGCTCGCGCCCACAAAATGGACTCTGCATTTATGCAGTTTTCTATGAAAAAACAGAAACAAAGGAAAGGCTGGGTTATTGTTTGTGCAGGAACTTGTTGCAGGGAAATCGAGACGTAATATTCTTTATAAAAATTATTGATTAGGGCCTAACAATGAACTCTAAACAGCGTCTAAATAGGCAGTGTTGTTTAAAAATTTGGTAACGTTTTGTGAAGCATGGATAGCCGATTGGATTGGATACGAAACTTGTTTTCAACCGACTTCAAAAAAGGAGGAGGTTCTCAATTCGACTGTATGTTTTTTTTTTTTTTTGTATGTTTGTTACGCGATTACTCCGCCAATTATGAATCGATTTTAATGATTCTTTTTTTGTTTGGTAGATCATACTTCAGAGGTGGTCCCATATAAATTTTATCGAAATTGATTTAGAACTTTTTGAGAAAATCAACAAATATATACCCAGATAGTATTTTGGTTGTGGTTCTAGTTACCTATCTTCGACAAATATGAGCCGATTTTGATGATTTTTGTTTTATTGAATAGTTTATACTTCAAAGATAATATGCTAAAAGTTTGCAAAATAAAAATCACCCCTAAGGGTAGGAAAATAGGGGATGAAATCGGTGTTCAGCAGTTAGATTAGGATTTATCACAAAAAATTGATGAAATAAGATGCAAACAAAAACATTGAATCTCTCATCGGCTGGCACCGACTCCAAAAGTAACTGATTAGGTACTTAAGTGTTAGGATTATTTTTAGCATTTTAGTGTTTTGAAGTCGGTTTTATTTTTTTTAATAAAATTTATGTTCTCTTGTTTATATCTCTTTGTTTTTTAATTTATTTTTCCATTAACATTAATTGTTATGCCTCGGAAAGTTTTAGTTTCCAATAGTCTTGTTTGGAAATTACAAACGACATCGACGAAAGGTGTGCATTTTGTTGCTTATTATGACTGTCTTCTGTTCTGAGTATTATTATTCCCTTCTGAGACTATTATTTCCTTAGCAATATTTTTTGTAATATGTTAAATTATATAAAGTCGTGACATCATAGCACAGAGCAGAATAAATAAATAATAAATCAATTGTTATCAAAATCACGCCTAGGTAGCCCCAAACTAAGCAAAGCTTGTACTATGGTGACTTGATAACGGATAAACATACTTATATACATTTATAAACATCCAATGACTTAGGTACAAATGCTCGTGCTCATCACATAAACATAAATTAAATTAATTAACGGAAACCGTTAATAAAATGTTCATTCTTTAAAATAAAAGTAAGGTAAAGGAGGTAAAATACATTTGTAGTGGAACAAAACGTTCCAAGAATCTTGATTCTACTGCAAATCTATGATTGCCGCAAATAGGTCCCATTCCGTCTGAATAGACGTAAAGAAATATTTCTTTTAGTTTTTCCTTGTACCGAGTTCCTTTTACCAAAGGCAGCTTTACACGAACTATTTTTTGTAGCTTACAGCTACTATAGTGGCTCCAATTTTTATACGATACACTTCTGCAGGTATTAGGTCCCTATTTTCGACTTTGTGTTAATCAGGCATGGATCACTGGGTAGGTCACAAAATAGGGTTGGCACATCATTATTTTGTTTACAATATTTTATTTGACGTTCCTTGAATATTGTTTTCGTTTAATTTTTTATTTATTGTGTATTTATTTATACTCTTTTAATCATCAACTAAGTCCGTAGCTAAACATATGTTTTCTTTTGTAGCCAGCCACTTTGCGAAATTAATTTACTTGCTCTAACTTTTTTTAACAACGTTACTTTTAATACTAGGGTCGTATCGTATTAGAAAAAAACTTTTGTAAATTTTTATAGTTACGTAATATTGATTTGCTATTTTTATCTTATATGAATACAGGGTTACATTGCAAAGGGGTGCCAAATCTTTAGGAGTGGAGGAGGATCTTATTTTTTAATAATAATATATCATTTATTTCAGGCATCAAATTCATTACAGTGTTAATACATTATAATAAAAGGCCCATATAATAAATACCTTATAAACTAACATATATACAATAATAAAAAAATAAAAATAAAAATGATGCTAGGTTTTAAATTTGGCACCCTTTTGCAATGTAACCTTGTATAACAATGCCAATATTGTTCCTATAACTAGAGATATATAGTATAATAAAAACTAAAGGCAGTCTCGTTCTTTAAAGGGTTAAAGGCAACTTATGTTTTTTTTTTAAATAGGTAACTATTCAACAATTACAGCCTATGGGTATAAATAGCCACGTACTAAAGCACGTGAAAAATGTACAAAATTAAATAGTTTCCATGTTCACCAGTTGGCACCGAATCCCTTAAAAAAGACAAACACGCTTTTTACGGTACACGATATATAGTACATAGTTTATGATATTAAAAGTTGTGGCGCACCTACACACGAGAGGCAACGGCGTGAATCGCGCCAGTGATCCAGAACTCGCGATGGGTGAATGGGCACTGGCTATGCGATATCGGCACATGCACTGTTCAGAGTCGATAGCTTTTTGTAGGCAAGCTACGAGTATCTAGCTCCAGTATACAAAGTTTGCTAACTATTTAACACCATTAAAGTCAGTTTCTAAAGCCCCTTGCACAATTTTTTCAAATTGAGAGTGTGTAAAATGAAGGTTCTGCAATTGGCTCTTTAAGTTTGAGTGTGTGCGAAAAATTGGTTTACACACATCTTAAAAATACGAGTAAGAAAAATGGGACTGTATGTGCAAAAAGTCAGAGGGTGCATTTGACACCTAAGAACGGCAACCACAGCTATTTAGCAACAGACTCATAAATTATTCAACGTTAAAATTATTTTTTAAACGGCCCATTTCTATCACAGCGAGTAAAGACCCAGACACGCCTCTACACGCCCTCTTCACGCGACTAAAGAAAAACGAAGTTAATTTACGGAAAATTTCGTTCTCAGACGAATTTCAACTTCCACAAAATTGAGAGAATGCTTCCGTTTGAAATTTCACGTATTAGTAAAATTTTGAAGATTCACGGAACGTTCTTTTGGCCTTCAAAGGACATATTTTTATTTCGCACAACTGGTAAATCATCTGGAAGCGATGCAAAATGCCCAAAAAGGATTCTCTGGTACCCTGCCAGTTTCATTTTACCTTTGAGAACGCTCAAGCATATGCGAAAATGGATAGGTCAAAGCATAATACGTTGCAATATTCAGTGTATTTCGAAAAATCTGAGAACAGTTTTTTAGTCTTGTTGATATATATTTGTTAAAACAGAAGACGTCAATATGTTCTTCATAAATCATATTGATTAGTTAAAGGTACACAATATCATTGTATTTACTCTAAGGAATGTACACCATATATTTTTTTATCGTCTTACAACAACAAAGGTGTAACAGCATAACGTAAAATAATTCAGCCTTTACTTATAAAATTTTCATCTACCTTAACAATAATATATGAATGATGCGATATTTTTTTGCAATTTTGATGGTACTCACGCAATCACGCAGTTTATGGAAAGTATGTCCTATGAACGTCTCTAAGACAGGTAAAATTAGACGAAGTAACTTTATTTTCTAATTATCATCTTCTCGATTGATTCCACATATCATCGTGACAGCTGCTAAAAGAATAATGTAAATGCTTTGCTTATACATTCAACATTTTCTTTAAACCAGACATTTAACAGTTGGGCAAAAATAAAAAAATCGATACGTATGTAAATTACCTATTTTTGCATGGTTTATATTAGATACAGTATTGGCTTATTAAAGAATTTTTATTATTATTATTATCATTATCGTCTTAGCCTATTTCAGTCTACTACTAGACGTAAGCCTCCGCACGCCAAAGAGCGCACTATTTATGTATGTATTTTGTCTATGTAGTCTATTTAATATATCAATACTGTGTGTATTTATGCAATGATTTTATGTTCATTTTTATATCGCACCGCCCACAAAATATCTCTGTTTAGCCTAATGGTCGACTGGAAAAGAATGCCCCATGGCATTAAGTCAACCTTTTGTACGATTTTTATTTGTGCAATCAAATTGAAATAAATAAATAAAGAGGTTGATCACCCACTTTTTGTGGCCGGCCTACTGCTACTTTAGCTTGCTAAATGCTACAGTTTTGGACTATGTCCACAATTTGGTCCTTTTGCTGACGAGGCCATCCTCGTTTTGGATTATATGCCTTAACGAGATCCTAACCATCAACATTTCCATGGCTCGCTGAGTGACGTGAAGTCGGTGGGCCAGCTTTACTGTCTTATTGTCGTTTTCAAAGCTGTCTCTACCTAACTGCAATAACTATGGAAATATATTAAAGTTTAAAAAATATTGAGTGTTTCAGAAGGGTGCCATCACCAAAAAGTTTGAGAACCGCTGAGTTAGGTTATCATATTTGAAACCCGTTTCTTCTACATTGGAAAGTGCTAAGTCTATGACGTCGAGACCAGACCAGCTCGTGACTCGTGTGACCCAACTCCATTGTTCTACCCGGATCTGTCTCGAATACTGTTCGCTCTCAGAAAGTCTCGTTTTAGTTTATTTTATTAATTAGATGAAAGTTAAATAGCCAATTAGTTAACACACTTACTCTTTGTTATACGAGTATGACTGCTAGTTTTGTAAAGTTACTAAAATCTCACGGGTAACTTTGAGATCATTATTGTAAATTGTACAAAATCATCAAATCTAAACTTGTATGTATTTTTAACTCAAGATCATGAAAATGAACAAAAAACAAAATCTTCAACCGTCGTTTTGATTTATTGAATTCCTTTAAAGCATCGTTTAAGAAATATTATAAAAGCTTTAAAAAAATTAAGCAAATGTATAAAAACATTTAGTTTACGAAACATCAAAGTGGGTCAGTTCAATCTTGGATATAGAGTTCAATCCTCAGATACTCTTTTCCATCTGCTCGCTCGTTCGCTCCACCTTGTCGGAGGGCGCCCTACGTTGCTTTTGCCATTTTGCGGTCTCCCGTCTCCACGAATGAACACCATCTTCCCTGGTTACCATAGTTATCGGTTCTACGGCAAATATGACCAGCCTACTGCCACTTCAGCATAAAGTATCCTTTGAGATATAGTTATCTGTCGAATGATCGCATTTCTGATTATATCCTAAATGAGTAGCTTGGGCCTAATAGAAACTTTTTCATCTTCAAGGCGAATGTACAGTAAGTGGCAAGAAAGGTGCCCAAAAATTTAAGGCCATTTAATCTTTTTTTTACTTTGAGTCCTCTACATAGAGAATAATTATCAATTAAACAAATTTCACGTGTTGTGATTAGTTGATGAACTGTTGCCTATATACAGTCAGGCAGTTAAAAAAAATTGTTGCAAACTGAATATCAACATGGATGAACAATCGCGGGAAAATGCTGTTACTAATATTTGATTTATCATGTTTTAGTTATGGAAATATTTTTTAAGAAATCCGGTGGATATAGAAACTCCCTTTTTTAAATCGATTGGTAAATGAAAATGTGTTTTTATTAAATATATTATTTAGTTCGTCTTGCTTGACACCAAACTCCATTGAAACAAGTGTTTTTTTGCTGTTGATGAATATTATTACCAACGAAAATGTGTTACCTTGTGCTACCTACAAATAATTTTAGTCTGAGCCATATAATATTCGTGTCTGTTTTTGCAACGAACTTCGGAAATAACGAGAATATACATAACTAAGCGATTATGTAAATATCACCCGATTAGTGTGGCGAACTCATCAGAAAATATAAACATCTGTCGATGCTATTGTATTCCAAAAATGTGTTATACATGGTTAATTGGACAAAAAAACATTAAACACTTAATCTACAGCGACTTTTACTTGTGAAAGAAAACTCGTAATATCATAAAAACAACATCTATAATTACTTACATTGTTTGAAAACAGCAACTGGACAGTGGCACAGTATTTCTTTTTCGTTGTTAAGAATTCTGCGTTCGGTTCTCGATCGGATCAATCTAGTTTTTTCTCTAAATTGGCTTTGGTCTGAGTATGTTGGAAGACGCCTTCCGAAAAAATATTATTATACCTATTATATAATTATTATTCTTACTAGCTGAGACCGCGACTTCACCCACTTGGCATTCGGTTATCGCGCTTGAAAAATTTGTGAAAATATTCTATACTTACTTTTTATACTTACTCTGCTTGTGCATAGTAAGTTTCATTTAGGTTAATTTATTTCGAAGATTTAATTCGTGCTCTAAAACCTCTTGCCGTAATTGCCACTAAAGTAGGAATAATTAAAATAGAGCGATAGTAGTAAAATATAGCTATTTGCGACGCAAAATGTATTAGTATTATGTATTACTAAGACTTATTTCGGATTAATTTGTATTAGCACAACCTACTTTGAAGCCCTAAATTGGTTTCCGAAAATATTGTCTATGTGTGCGTTGTGATATATATATAATCTATCGGCAGCATTACTCATGTTACGTTATCGATAGTAGTGAGACTAATAAATAAAATTAACAAGATCTATCGATACTCCAACTGTCGATAGTTCCACTTCACTACATGGGTTTCTATTACAGTAACGTCATAATACCCCCAAAAGTTTTATCGTACAAGTAAAACTATTCTCGTCTGTTTAATTAACTCGGTTTCCTCTGCGTTATGGAAAACACAGTTAGGCCCGTTTCAAAGCTTAATGCTTTGTTTGTGCGAATAAATACACAATTCTAACTTGAGTTAAGTTGGGAATTTGGTAGCTATTTTTGTTTCGTTATTGTATGACAAATTGTTTTGTTTCTTAAGTGGTATAGTCCATAATGTATTCGTACACATTAGTACACACACACACATTACACATTAGTACACATTAGCCTATAGACTGACTATTACATTCTAGCAATCATAATGTTATGCTAATTAATACTTAGCAGAGAAATTTGCGGTGTTGCTTCTCCTTTTATATTATAAAAATATGTTGTCAAGAATACTATACAAAACTACAATTTTAATGGTTTTAAAGTAAAGTAAAAACATAGAGACATATTTATTTACTTAATACAAAATATTTCTTCTTACAAAATGCAATATTAGGAATCCAAATAAAATAGCAGCGCTGTAGCATAATAATATCCATACATCGTATCAGAAAAATTCAAAGCATTCTTACAAAATGAAACGACACAGATTGTAGCTCTCAATTTTCATATAGGTACTTCAATTTTATACCAAGATTTTATAACATTAAGTCTCAGATATTACTTACAAAGGATTATTATCGCCATGTTATTAGTTTTACAAAAAAAAAATCATAAAAAATAGTTGCTTTTATTCTGTTTTACATACGTACCCAATTATAAATCACTTTCCATGAGATTCGATTTTCTTTGCTTTCTCAGTTATCATAAAGTCTTCTGCACCAAATGGTTTAGACAAAGTTTTGCGTAACTTAAAAAAACAATATGTTATAACCAAAATATTATGTTTATTGCTTTTCAAAATACTCTCCTTTACATTTTAAACATTTTTTCATGCGATCGAACCATTTTTTAAAACAGGAGGATCATAGATCTGAAGGCATGTTTTCTACGTGCTGATCAACGCTATCACTGCCTCTTCGGAGTTGGTAAAAGTAAAACCTCTCATCAAATCTTTGATTTTGGGGAAAATACAGAAATCACAGGATGCTAGGTCGGGGCTATGCGCAGGATTGGTGACGAGTTGTACTTTGTCGGAAGCTAAAAATGACTTTGTTTTGTTGGCCGTGTGTGAAGAAGCGTTGTCATGAGAGAACGCGGCTTTTGGGTCGTCTTTCGCGAACTTTTTCTAACACCCTGGGTTAACAAATAGTAGAATACCACTCGGCATTACCACTCTTTTGATCTTCAAGTGGAATTGTACAGATGGGACCCGTAGCTGAGAAAAAAAAACGCGATCATTTTTTTACCAACGTTTCTCGCCTGCCTCACTTTTGTTGGCCTGTTCTCATTTTCAAACACCCATTCACAAGATTGCTGTTTTTTTTCGGGTTCAAAACAATAAATCCACGTTTCGTCTCCTGTGACAATGTCATAAACAGCATTAGAATGTCCGTGGTCGTACTTCAGTAGCATCTGTGAGCACCATTCCACGCGAGCCCGCTTCTGCTCCGATGTCAGTTCATGAGGAGCAAAGTTTCCGAACTTTCAATTATTCGTGTAAATTTTTCTGAATTTGGCTCATACCAATCCCCAATAGTCCTCAAATTGTCTCATAGGCAATCCGCGGGTTTTCTTCAATTAGCCGCTTAACAGTAGCCACATTATTTTCGTTGACGGCAGTTGAAGGCCGCCCTTCACGAAATTCGTCATGTAAAGAAACTCGACCTCTCTCAAATTCAGCAATCCATCGCCTCACGGTGCTCAAACAAGGTGCTTCTCTCCCAAAAGCATTTTGAAGACGAGCGGCACAGTCTTGCGGAGAGAGAGAACTTTTAAAATCATAAAAAATCATCACTCTAAAATCTTTTCGACTTAATTTCATTTTCGTTGCGTACGCAGAACTTTGATGTGTGATAAAAAACAATTGACAAATCATTTCCCGCCAATTGTTTTTTTATTACTAAGAAGAAGGTTGCAACGTTTAAAAAAATATAACATTCGAAATTCAAATAGGTCCGATTAGCTAGAAGTGCAAAACTTTTAGTGTGCCCCATGTACATGGATAGGATAGTAAAGTAAATGTTAAAACCAGTTTAGATGTAATTAGCAAAAGTATATTCCTTACTTCTAATAAGCGATTTTATTTTAACAAAATTAACAGCTAACTATGGAATATATCTATATATATAAAACAAGAACGACTGGGCCGATTTTTATGATTTATGATTTTTTCTATTTTTCTCCGTCCCGAATAGCGGAATAACTAATAAAACATCGAAAATTTCACGAAAAAAAAAACGAGGCGGTACGAAGTTCGCTGCGACAGCTAGTATCGTGTATATCATACATCTATGATACACTATTTACAAATAATACAAAAATAGTCCTAGTGGTACCCAAGATGCTAGCAGTGTTACCTCGCTAGATTGCGATGCTCAGTCGCTGTGCGAGGTAGCTGCCAGCTCTTTTGTCTCCACTGTTTTCCAACAAAAGAGAGTGCGTTAGAGTTAGAACTCCATGGACCTAGTGACAAAAAATATCTATTATCAACTATAACTATAACTAACTACTAATTCCTGTAGCACGAGACGGGCAGCAGCATCTGCGTTCGAAATCCTATAAAAAACTGTGCTCACCAACACGCCTGCCAAGCGTGGTGAGAATTGGCAATCCCCCCCCCCCCCCCCCCCAATGATAGAAGTCATTGAGGGAGGCCCACGTTCAGCAGTGGACGAACGATGGCTGTTATGATAATGATGACGATAATAAACTATCAGACTGAAAGTATGATATACTTGTAATATACTGGGCAAAGTCAACGCCAGGTTAACTTACCAAAAAAGTTAAAGGTCATTGAAACAAGTTTCAACTTTAAGTCCGAGACATAGAGATTACTTGAGATTTTTTTTCATTTTGTGGTAGATTGACGAGCTGTTGTCTGTACATATCAAATCATGTAGTTAGGTAAAATCAATATACGTTTTAGCTGATTACAATATAATTTTGAAAGCCCAGAACTGACTGTTGGAGCGAGGGCAGTCCACCCATGGGCTAGGTGGATCACCTGGTCAAGGTTATGACATATTTTAACCCAAATAATAATATTTTCTATATTACTATTGTCATAAATGTCAAAATCCTGAATAGATTAGAGTTTAAGTTTGCCCTTCAATAAGTATGATAACCGCTTTGACCACTAGGTGTCTTATTAACGCAACATATAAGGGATATACGAGTAAGTTATTACAGCCTCTTGGGGCTATAAATACCGGCCCAAGTCTGGCAACTTGGCCAATATCGAAGCTGTGGCCAGCTGGTGCATTCAGGGCCTTTCGCAAACTTGGACAATAGTCTTGAGCGTATTGTGCTGCCAGTTTAATCAATGCCATTTGATTTGGTGTTTAATAGCTCTTAGTGTAGAGAGTTGTAGCTTTAAATGCTTAAGTTATGTATTCTAGAATGAAGTGTGAGTTTTATTTGTTGATCAAATACTTACTTCGAATGCAGTATTACATTGATTAGAGATAAATCATTCATACAAGTTTTATTCGGCGAATAAAATACTCTTTTAGACTTAGGGCCGATTTTTCAATCGTCAGATAACTTTTAACTGAAGAATAAACTTGTCATTTTGACATATTTTCTATACTGAGACTGTCATTGTGCCAAACTTATTCTTCAGTTAAAAGTTATCCGACGATTGAAAAAGCAGCCCTTAATAGCATACTCCACCACTAATATTATATTTTAATTTTTTTTTAATCCTTAGGTTTAGGAGTAACTAAGGTTCTCACATTAGAAATCTCATCCCTTTAGCACTAGTGTTTATTATAATGCGCTCTTCTTGAAAAGGGATTGTCTATAAATAAACTCAACTAAATCAGTTTCTAAAACTAAATCCCTCGGCGTTACCATCCTCCTGAACACCTTCAACTAAAACCGCGTGGATCTCACTAAGCTGTCTAACCCAAGGCACCTTAAACAATCGACAGTGCGAAATAGAATCGAATGATAGGTAATTCCGTCGGAATGGTTGCCATGGGCCTTCTTAAAGGATCCCAAACTGTGTAGGTGACCTTGTAGTGGGCGCCAAGGTGATCTATATGAAACAATGCAGCTAAAGATATAGCTATTTTCATACCAAAAATTTTATTAGAATTTTTTGCAGAAAATTTGAAGAAAGAACTTTTTTTTTTTTCAGTCGTTGTCATCATAAATTAACAATATTTTCGTTTACTGCTGGTCAATTTAGGAATGACATTAATCGATAGCAATCCAATGGCTCTCTCATTTATTTATTTATTTATTTATACTTTATTGCACATTTAAAAATAATTGTACAAATGGCGGACTTAATGCCAAGAAGCATTCTCTACCAGTCAACCATCGATCAAACAGAGAAATACACTCATTGCAACCTTTCATTGATTAACTAGCTATTGACCGTGAATTCGTTCAAATGGTCTTGGCAAAACCATAGTTAGTCTACAAGACCACGCGAACGAACACGCGGGCAACACTAGTGTTACATTTTAATCACATTTTTTTTTTTTGCCAACGGTACAACATCATCGGACAGTAAGACCATCTACAATGACAGTTGTCTTGCATCCCTCGGGAACCGTACATTTTACTGGGATAAAAAGAAACCTATCTGCTATTCAAGGCTATAATCGATTTCTGTGCTAAATTTTATCTAGATCCATTCAGCCTTTCCGGCGTGATTGAGTATCAAACATCCATCTGAACTTTCGCATTTATAGGTAATATTAGTAAGATTGTATTGTATGATAATAGTAACTAAATAAATTGTCGCACTAGGTGTAACTTTTGACGTAAAACCACAGTGTATAATAGGATGTGAAACATAGGTTATGTTTCGTAAGTAAGACCTTGAGCAATATACAGGTACATCAAGCAGCGCGCCTCAGCGATCACTGTCGAATTCAGTAGGAGTGATAGAGAAGGAGGAATAAAATAACCACTTTATTGAAAATCAAAAGTGGTCAATTGCTTTAGTAATAAAGCCATAATTTTGCCTAAGATCATCAATATTACTATAAGTACAAGTGAGAAAAATTTAAATGTACCTAGGTATTTTCAGAGGCAAATATATTTATGTTTTCCATCGAGTGAAGTTTTAAAAATTATATGACCCATAGATTTTACACAAAACCTTCTTTTGTTAGCACAATTTGACTACATTCAGCCCTTAATACATGTTTCCCTTTTTTTCTTGCATGATTGGTAAATTTTTATTAAAAAGGCTTTATCCTTAATGTTTGAGAACTTGTGTTCTAATGTATAATTCATGTTAGTCGCCCTCAGACGTCCGTTAGTGGCCTAAAAGGGACTCAAATTGGCCGTGAATCGACACTTGTCTACCTTCCATTTGCAATATTGAAACCCGATATTAATTATGGACGACAGATCGAGCCACACGAAAGATAATTTCTGGTAATAACCAAGTCGATATTAAGAGGGGGAAGGATCGTGGAAAGGTTTATTTTTATTTCTTAGAGAATGAAATATTTAAAATGAGAGTTGAATTATTTCAAAAATATGAAGAAATAAGTGGTTTGGTTATGTTTACCCGACTTCAATAAAGGAGGAGGTTCTCAATTCTTCGGAATCTTTCTTTTTTAAATATTTTTAACACGCTTTCATGACATAGCTTTAATTATAAATAACAGCTTACTAAGTAGGTATGTAATCAAATCATATAAAGGTTTAAACCTACTTCAATTTTTTGTATCAATGTTACAATTGGATATTACAATAATTTGATACATCGAGCAGATCAGGATGATAGAGCTAGGATGTAAATAGATTGTGAAACACTTCAATAATATGATTACTATTTAAACCCTTCAGTTAGGCTCATTTTTATAGTTCCGTAACCAAAGGTTAAAAACGGGACCCTATTACTAAGGCTCCACTGTCCGTTTGTCTGTCTGTCAGTCTGTCACTAGGCTGTATCTCATGAACCGTGATAGCTAGACAGTTGAAAAACAGAATAAAATAGATATATAACTGGATCTCAAATACAGCAAACGTGTTTTTTTTGCATTTTTTAGCTAAATATTAATAACGGCAACAGGTAGACGCTTGAAATATTAACAGAATATTATCGATAATTGCACGGAACCCTCTGTGCGCGAGACCGACTCGCACTTGGCCGGTTTTTTGTATTAACAACTCACATTTAAAAGCGCATTTAATATTTTTTTAAACTATAATGTTAAAGTGATTTTCCTAATCGGTTTAAAAGATCCTGGGTAAGTCCTGTTGTACGAATTAATCCCCTCAGTACCCTCCTCGCTTTTAAGCTAAGCTACACCAACTTGTTTTGTTTCGAAAGACAATACTCTACAATTATACGTTTACGTTAATAAAATATAATGGTCGGCTCTTATGCTGATTCTCTTAAATACTTAAGAAACAACGCTTTACAAGCCAATAAATCCACATAGAGATAAGAAAGATTTGCCAATGTTCATTTACTTCTTAGATAAATACACCAAGTTTAGTCACAATTTGCAAAATGAGGGAAAGGAGATTAGGAAATGGAAATACGGATTAAAGAAAGTTGCGGCCATTTGTCCGTAAGTCACTTCATGAGGGAGGAGTGGTGCTATTTGATTTAAAAGCCCCGCTAAAGGAAAATTTTGCAGGGCCCATAGGAGATCGTGTAGATCTCTCAAAGTATCTACATAATTAGTAATACTGAAACAACTGCTGAAGCAACAACGAAATTGCAATAAAAAAATATGCTTAGATGTTAAAATCCTAAGGTGAGACTCACGTCTAGCTACGTCCTTGGTAGCTCAGTGGGAAGAGCTAAAACACGATATGATATGATATGATATAGTGATAATTATATTAGCACCAACTGTAAAAATATGATAAATTTATATAGCCGTCGTGTTGAATCGCTGTGCCGGTTACGTTACATATTCTGACCGCTGTTTGTATATAAAATCAAAATGGCGGCTATATCAATCATATTTTTACAGTTGGTGTCGATATATCGCTATATCATATCATATTATATCGTGTTTTAGTAGTCATGCTAGGGGGGCTGGATAGCAAAGAGACGTCGATTCGATCCCCACCTAGGGCGATATAATTTTTTTCAAGTATTATAATATATACTATACAAGCATGTAATTACAAAAAGTAAAATTAAAAATGTTTGATGTTTAATTTTGGACGATCCACAATTTTTTTTTAATTTAGTGTTTTTTTTTAAATTTCAGCAACTGATTACGCACTTATAAGGATTATCTTATTAGGATGCATTTCAGGCATAACGTCTCCAATAAGGTTTAATCGTGTTTATAAATAAATAAATTGCTTTCACAATCACACCAATTAACTAACCCCAGACTAAGCAAAACAAACGTTCCAAAAATACCTACTACTAGAAAAAATCCGTAACTTACTTACATTATCCCCAAAACACAACGCTTATTTCTTAAGCATATTGTGCGCTATATTTCTTAAGCATTACTTGCAGTCTGGCATGGTTTAGGTGAAATTGAAATATGGGATCTATTGAAACTAAATAGACTTATCCGGGGTTACCAGCCTTGGAGGCGGGTTGAGCAAACATCCTTAACGACCAAACAAACCTCTCTTGCGTTGTTCGCAAAGATAACACCTGGGTAGTAATAACAAGTCTTATAGCGATTACGGTTCACTGGCCGTTATTTGATTAGTAACGCTAGTAACTATATTCTATTTACTATTAGCTGTTACCTGCGACTTTGTTCGCTTGGTCATCAAACCTTCCCGTGCGTATAACACACCAAAGTTTCATTGATATCGGGTGAATGCTTCAGAAACGCTTTGCGATACATAAGAACTATTGTATGTTACAGTCGAAAAAACTCCAGCCAAAGCCAATTTTGAATTTAAAAACTAATTTTAAAACTATTTTTACTACTTACAACCTACATTGAAAAGAATTGAAGGAAAACATTTTTCTGTAAACTTCAAGTATAACTTCAAAACTGTTTAGTGAGAAATTTAAAATACTGAGAAAGTAGTATATTGCAAAATAATTGGATTTAAGAAGTAAACTACCTACTACATAGATTTTTTAACATCAACTACGTACTATACATAGGATAGGATATTTTAACAAGGAAATACCAGCCATCGGTTTTCGTCATACGTAAAAAAAGTGATCCATTTAAAGCATTTTTCCGCTAACAAAACAACTTCATGGTACTTCCATGTGCAAATGAGCTGAAAAAGCACGGTTTGAACTGTTACAGCCATGGCTGACAATCCACATCTCTTGTTTATAGCCCACTGTTCTTGCTTTTACGATTTAGCATTTTTTATTAATCTTATTACTTTACTTTGACAAAGCATTTATGTAAAACTAGGCAATTGGTTCCTTTGCTATTTAATAAATACTTAATAAACGAACTTACAATTAGAGCTATGAAAAATAAATGTTACTGCTTCGTAGAGGGCTAATAAGCTATTGGCACCTGTTGCTACTATTAATTGATACTAACTCCTAAATTTTTTTTATATACATACCCTTTTAAAATTATACAGGTTGTCCCAAAAATTGTGACCAAAAAAGGTACCTGAATAACCCACATGTATGTTTTGCAATTATTTGCAATAATTAGGTTTCGAATTTCGTTTTTTTTTCCCCAATTTTTTTTTAAACCTTGAACTAATTTATGATACAGAATTGATCACAGAGACATAAATTATTAAGTGAAAATGCTTGATTTTGTTCCCGAAATCAGTGAATAGTATACCTTACCACTGCGACATAAAAAAAGTTGGATCCTAATGTTAAAATTATAAAACTAATGGTGATTTGGTACCATTATCTTGCGACGTCTCCCTGCTCGCAGTCTACTGTCTACACTCAGAAGACTGAATTCTAGCAGGCAGTGGTCGATCTGGTCAGTCCATTACTCGTGTGACCTTCCGCATCAGAGTTCTCTCTTTAAACTTCTGCTTAACACAATTTTTAGGACATCCTGTATAATTAAATTGTGAGCCCTCAACCATTAAAATTACTTCGTACATAATAAATCTAGCGCTACAACCCCGCAGCCATAAAAGCATGGTGTAAAATACATTTCGCGTCTCAAGTTTATGGTTATTGCTTTGAGATGCTGTCATCAAGCTCCGCTATTTGTGACGGCAATACACGTACCACCATGAAGTTGATAATCTCTTGAAAGGTTGCTTCTAGAAATTCATTTATAAAGGCTTTAAATCTATTTCCTAAAAAGAGTGACATATCTATTTCTATTTCCTAAAAAGAGTGACATACATAATATTAATACCCGGAATAAAGATAAGCATGCTGTTCCAAATTTCAGACTGTATGTAATTCGTTCATGGGAAAATGTATTCGCTTTTTAAACAAATTACCACAGTCCATTGCTGAACTGCCCATGTATGAATTTAAATCGCATGTCAAGATGAATTTAATGAAAATAGGTTATTACACTGTAAATGACTATTTAAATAATAAAAATGTATGGAATTAAATACTGCCATGCTCGCACAGGTTCATTTTATCTTGTAATGTAAACACACTATTTAAAAAGAGGCTGACAATAGTGACCGAGTTTCTTGCACTGCTTCTTCTCGGCACTAGCCCACAACATTGTCCCGAAGCAGTGGTAGGGTAAAAAAATATATTGGGACGTGTAAAAGAGCTTAATTTAGGCCTATTTACAGAAATAAATTGGTTTTATTGGTTTTAATATCAAGGATGTTATTCAACTTAATTTGCTTCATATAAACTAATACGCTACCTCTTGAATAATATATGGAGCAATAAATTTTATTTCTCTTGATTTGATGTTTCTACTTTTACTATAAAATAGTTGTGTGTTAGTAGGTAATTACGTGGTTTTAAGTAGTGACTTATTCTTTCCACGAATATAATTTACCCTTTTAATATTATATTTCTCATTTATACTTTTTTCATTTCTTGGTTCATTTATTTATTAGTACTGAAATACAGTGATCTACTTTGTCTTATTCAAAAGTTTATGGACAATTAACATTAAAGATTATGAAATGAGCTTTTATGCGTGGCTAAATTAATAATTTCAAGGAAAACAATTTTACTTGAAAATATTTTTCAACTGCCTCTGGTGGGATTCGAACCTACGACCACCAGAGGCAGTCGAAATTTTTTTTTTCAGTAAAATTATTTTCCTTGAAATAATAAACTAGCATTAAATGCAAAAAACAAAACAAAAATGGAAATATTAATGTATCAAATTGTTATTTAATCTTTTAACTGAACTTTTAACTGTCTCCGAACTCCTAAAAACTATTTTTGTTTACAGAAAACACATTTACGGTGGTCGTGGAAAAAGATGGTAGAGGTTTGGGCATGTCGGTGTGTGGGGGAGGGGGCCTTGTTCGAATACGACGGCTGTACCCTCCGCAACCGGCGTGGAGGACCGGCCGGCTGGCGCCCAGAGACCTACTGCTGTCTGCGAATGGTGTACCCCTGGCCGGGCTTAGCACCTATGTAAGCAAAATAAATCTATATATTAGGTCACCTTTTATAAACGGGTGAAATTTAAAGAGCAATTACAAAAATATAAAAAATCATTTTTGTTAAAAAAGAAAATTTGTATACGCTAGTTTTCGAGAAAAACGCCAAAAACGATTTTGATTTCAACGTAAAATAAAACACCCCGTGCCCCGTGCGTTCACAGCGAGGGAAGAGTGGGGCACGATCCGTACGATTGAAATAAGGTGATGACGTACGGACGTTTCAGACTCGACAGGATGGTCTTAATTTTTTTTTTGTTAGTGATAGTAAAAATAAAAACTAGCCCGCTTTTAAGAACGAAAATAATAGGCCCCGGTTTCTCTAATATAATTAAAAGTTCTGTTAAAGTTTCACCCGTTTATAACATTGTATAACAAAGTAGTGTTAGTTACGGCTGGACCTATTATTATTATATTTGATTTGTTAGATTTGTTGCCCTGAATAGCAGAATAACTATTAAAATATCACAAAATTATTATTAATAACGTTTTTTAATGAATTATGAGACGGTACAAATTTCATCGGGACAGCTAGTAAGTAATTTGGACAACATCACATATATTGCTCTGATTCTATGGTAAGTAGCCTAAGTACTTGTTTTACAGAAAACATTCAGGTACAGCAACGGTACCTACTACAACAACAAGACCCGAAATAATATAGAAAAGTTATTTTTCTAAATCAGGCGTAACGCGTACGCATTTGGCGTACTTTTTTAACCTCTCATGTGTAATGTGTAATTTTGTCCATTTACGTACCTTTTGAACCTACTCAATATCTGTGTAAAATAATATTATGGGCGATGATGATGTACAATCAAATAGTACTTTTCACCACTAAGAGTTCTCTTTAAAATTTTAAAAGCGCAATAAAATTTCGCGCACGCTGCGCTCGCGCCGATACTGGTTGCAATTTGCCGACTGAGTGCAATTATGATGGGTTACGTAGATAAAATTAAATAATAGTGCTATTTTATTAAAATTTTCGTGTTCTTAATTGATAGGGCAGAGAATGCGAACGGATTCCCTTTTATTACTTACGTCCCATTAATTGTTGTAAAATTTTATTAATCAATATTTATATAAAATTTAACAGCAAGGGTTTTTTAAATCTTTTAATTTTTTTACAAAGATTACGGTAATCGAATTGGAGTCTATCCTGACTGCACCTGGATTGTGCGAGGTACAACCCCCCCCCCCTCCCCCCCGACCAGACTCGAAGGCTAGAGCCGCCCCTGCTTATGTACCTTTTTACCCCAAAATGTACGTTTTTAGCGCTGGCTATGTACTTTTTGGGAACTCAGTTGCGGCAACACTGTTCTACATAGACCGACCGGGAATAAAACCCGAGACCCCAGAGATAGCGACACCAAGTCCTATAAGTTCGCTTCTCGGCTACGGAGGTCGTCAATAAATATCACTAAAGAATCAACATCCTTAGTATTACGAAGTATACCTAGACCCCCTTTGGGTTCAAGGCGAATCACGCCAATCGTGTCGTCTTGTCTTTTTCTTGAAACATTGCTCAGCACGGAGGCTTTATGCGAATTTCACCTTTGTTACCAGCGGCAACCAACGTCGTAGCATAACACCCTACTTACGAGTACTATACAATTATACAGGGTTATTTGTAAAATATCAACAACCTCCTAGGGGCTGATTCTGGTACTCAAATACAATAACTTTTTCTATGGGATCAACATAGTAATCTAAAAAAATTAACTGTTTCATACAAACTGAGGCCTAATTCCCGTAATTTGACAATAGGTTTGTTCCGTCCCGTTTGTGATCGTAATGTTACTGGGAGCGGATCGACACCGGATTGCGACTATTGTCAAATTACGGGAATTGGGCCTCTGATGTCCGCTGGCTGGCTTAGTACGCGAAAGTGTTAACCCTGTATATATACTGCTGTTTTCGATCGCATACCCAAAGATAAATATACCTGTGTACCTATATAACCTAACCCACATGGGTACCTTTTTCAATGGCGCGAAAGACGTATATGTGTGAGCAGGTGTGTGTCTGTAGGACACTATAGGAAATGGGCCACGATTTGATAAGCTCTGCATTCGCATCTGTTTTAAGGTTATCTGTAAAACCCAATTTGCAAAAGATGCACTTACATCACCCAACCTGAGGCCGAAGCCTGTTGACGGTTTTCCAAGTCGGCTAAGGCACCTCCTTACTTAGTACTGAATTATTAAGAACATGTCAACGTCTCCTCTAGTATGATAACTGTGCGTGCGGATAAGACGACTAAATTCCATCAGGTTCGCCCAGAGAGGAACCCCTGGACTTAGCACTTATGTTAGTATTGCTTCTTTTCGTTACAGCGGCCATTTCATTTTATTTTCTCCGATATCGTCGATGTGCTTTGTGCAAATACGACGACGTATTTATTTATTGGTGAAGTGACAGCCACGTTTCCGTAGAGGACTGCTGTTTATAGCGTAGTTTGGTGTTCATGGATTCACCATTTTCATTGCGTGTCTTCGATCTTGTATCTTAAAGAATTTTAAAGAAGCAGTTAACCCGACGCTCAAAACTATTATGTTCGAGTAGAGTCAACGATTGTATAAACTTCAATAAAATAAATACTTGCGTTTGTGAGTAGACCAGAGTAAGGTTACATCATTTGTAAACTCTATTCCCAATTCCAATATTCTTCAACTCTATTGCTCTTTGTTGATAAATTGATTGTTCAAATTATTACTCAAAGAATAAACTTAACTTGCAATATGTTCATATAAAACAATGCAGCAATGCAGCAATTAATCATTGGTTCAATTCTCATGTAGCAAGTAACTTGACCAGTTAATTATCACATGCGCAAATAACTAATTAGTACCAATAAATATACTGAACAAATGTGACAATTTCAGACACAAAATGTTGCATTGCAAACAGTATATTTTATTGTCTTTATTTTACGATAGGTATAGGTATAAAATAAAAGATAAAATGGCTCGTTTGTCAGTTTAAATGCTAGAACACCTATTTATTGTCGACAGACGTTTATGTAAGATCCCGATACAATCCCGGAATTACTGCTGTTAGCCAATTTAGACCATTCGTATTCGTGATCAAACTTGAAGTTAAGCTTTGTTCTCTATTTCCCCCGAAGTGGCTTTTGTAAAAATCAAGGCCGATCTGTCCCGGTTTTCTTACGTGCGTAGTATACAAACTGTCGCATACAGTCGTGAGCAGAAATGTGCAAATCACACTTACAGAAGTTCCAAGTGGTGACAGAGTTTATCGTAAAATAAGACCGCATCAGTCATCCACATCTATAAATTATGTGGTCTATTGTTTGTCGCGTCACTACCACCACTTTAGGAGAGGTTTATTTGTTCACTTACTTCTGCAAACAACTGTACATTTTATGTAACGCTAGCGGTGGGCGTTTTACAGTTTATTACGGTCCTCGCGTCAGAGTTTTCATAAAACTTTTTACGTTTACAGCCTAGCCTCGGACCCGGCGAAGTGCTATGACAACAAATGGCATTTTTAACATGACATAATACTCATTTTTGTTAGGCACGACATGGCGTTTCACGATAACATTGTTTCAGTAGGGTAAAAGGTCAAGTGAGGCATTTTTCGTTTAGAAGTGACCTTGAATAATAAACTTTTTTTTCCTTTTACAAATTTATTTGATATGAAATTTAAAACTGTATTCGAAAAGATAAAATCTACTTAGGTGTATTGTGTGGTAGAAAGATTTATGTGGTCATTAGACGTTAAGTGTAGTTGTTATCACTCAATTCAGAATCTAAAATCGAAAGCGTTGCGTCGTTATGAGTTTTTTGACCTCAGCTTTAAGTTAATTGGCCTATTTGCTAAAAACAAATTAACAATAGCGTACGCGAAAGGTCGTAAATCACGCTATCAATTAACGGCATCAACAAAACACTTCCCAAACAGACTGAGAATTCAATATTTATAATAAATAAATGGGCCATTAACCCAATTTGGTTTGGGGAAATTCAATTATTTCCCGTATAATTTCCCTTTGCCCCGTGAACGTTCAAAACTGATTCGAGTTGATGTTACGAAGCAAATTGGTTGTCTGGTGTTTTATCGGCAGTACAATAAACAATAGCCGGGGATCGATATTTTTACAATAATTTGCTATGGTGATTTTATAGGTATTAATAATGTAAATTTAACTACTAAATGTATTGTTATGTATGATTTAGTCCGTGATTCAGAGATTACATAAAAAGGTGAGTAAAATGTGTACTTAACAGCAACCTTTTTTTTTAATTAGATAAACTTAAATTTCCAACATTTTGAAATATTCATAATATGGTCCATTTTGATCTTGTTGTGGTTATTTTTATTTTTTTTGTTTCTTGCTTTAATCTCAGAACTTCTGAGTTCCGGTTTTTCGATTACATCACGAGTTATAAAACCAAGCTATTATTATTTATTCTTCATGGCATGAAACAAATTTTAATTTACACACGAAATCTCGGAACACTCTGGCTCAAACTAATGTCAGCGTGTTCCGAGATTTGTGTCCGTGATGTCTTTAAATGTATACAGGGTTGCATAGCAAAACAGTGCAAAAATATTAAAATAAGATCAGGAGAACAATTTTTAAAAATGTCTATAGAATTATTTTTAACCTTCGTGTTTTTGAATAAAATGTACTTGAAAATTTCCGAAACAAAAGAAATTATTTATCAGAGATGCCATTTAATTTATAAAAAGGTTATTTACGTAGATCGATCTAGTTACTGATTCTCAGTCGCTCCTGAAAATTAAGCACTACTTTACAACGTAACCATATATCAGACGACCTCCGAAGCCGAGAGGCGAGCATACCAGACTTGGTGACGCTATCTCTGAGGTTCCGGGTTCGATTCCCGGTCGGTCAATGTAGAAAAATTACTTTTCTATATTGTCTCGTGTCTGGGTGTTGTGGTACCGTCGTTGTTTCTGATTTCTGTAACACAAGTGCTTATGCTACTTACCATAGGATCAGAGCAATGTATGTGATGTTGTCCAATATTTATTTATTTTTATGTTATAATTCGTTGCTCTAGCGCTCGAAATTAACTTCCGATACCCATAATAATTTTATTCGGTGGTTCGGGGCTATAAATGAATGTGGTTATTAGAAGTATTATTAACTGGTTCCAAAAGCAGACACAACAGACAGAACTATTGTTCTGTATCATATGTGATTCATGACAATAGTTCTGCCTATTGGAAACCTGTTAAAACAGTTGATGTGGGGCTACGTATTTTACTGCCTATCATCTTAATACCGTAACTTGATCAAAAGCGAGTCAGTTTCATTCGTAACAAACTAGCGAGAGTTGGCAAATATTCGCAATATCGTCTCACGGAGCTGACCTCGATCCAATAAAGTTACCTACACTCGAGGGACAAGATTAATAGACGCGTCTTCGGCCCGTCATTACCGACATTGCCCTGCTTCTATTTTAGTGATGCGCTCTTGTCGATAAATAAGTATCGACAAAACTATAACTCTTTTGACAGTTTAATCTACTTTTAAACCCGTCTAATATCAAACGAATATTAATACACTTAGCGCGTAATAGGATTAGGTTAGGAATACCTAGTTGCTTATAAAACATTGATATTGTAGTAGGGAATTATCTACAAACAGATGAATTCTGTTTTTGCTTTTTTTAAAATCATCAGTGTTATTATTGCGCTTGCCCTAAACTATTAGGTACTATTTATCGATAACTCAGTTTCACTATTCTTATCGCCAAACTACACTTTAACGGAGACGATGTCAGCTCTCCCCAAGCCTTTCTAACAATATAACTCAGTATCGTAAAATCGGATGACTTTCAGCAAATCTGTACAGCGAACAAATTATACATTTAACCTTTATAGACAGATTACAAAGATTCGCTATAAAATTAAATGCACTGAGGCGAAATGGATTTTGTCACGCTATCTAATAGAAAATCTAAAATAACAAAGAGTAGATCGGAAACACGCAAATTCATTTTTGAATTCTTAAATTGTTTCTGCATAGCCAATTACCGTTGGCCGTTCTTGCTTTCACAACAGCAATAGTAATGATGGATTTCTTTGGAAAATTATTGCATGTTGGTAGAGCATTCAATGTATTTTTAAGCCATTAACACACTTTATAGTTTAGAAAACTTAGCATTTAGTTTTAAATATTTTTATTTTAACGCAAACTTACTAAACCCAGCTCTTAAATTGCAATGAAGCATAACACAAGAATAAGATAATATGCAAAACAAACTATATCCTGTGAAAAACACTAATTGAAAAATAAATATGTAGGCCACAAGTGGTTAAAATTTTAAAAATAATTTTGTCGAAAAAACGTTTCATTAAACATTTTTTTATATTGTAAAGTAAGTATTTACTAATAATAAAGGGTATATGAGTTACAAAAATGAATGAACACAGAAAATGTTACTCCAAAATTACAATTCTTCTAATACAGATTGAACCTGCTAAGTGTTCAAATACATCAATTTACGATAAATTACTGTTCAAACCAAAAATTATTTACCGAGTTTTTAAATTCGACTAACCCAATTTGACTAGTTGTTCAAAATAAATTAAAACCTCAGGCACCTTGTTTGAAGCTCCACGGTCCGAAGATTAAATACTGGAATCGAATCAAACACTTTTTACCTTAAATCCTTTCAAAGTGATAAGGAAGAGCGGTGTCAATAAATAAATAGAACGAAAATTATCTATATTACGTTTATAATAGAGATATTTTAACGATTTCATTTTTTCACAGACATTGTATACTCGGGTTGAGCACAGCAATATAGTTTTTAAAATAAAATATAAGTATTCTATGATCATTAAATATCTTGTCCATTAAAATAAATATAACTTAGAATTAAATCATTCACAAAAATAAACTTTACTGCGTAGGTAGGCTCTTAAAAAAACCACGAGGCTTCGGTTCCTATCTGAGGCAGTTGTCATTTTTATGTTCATAGAATGCAATCCCGCTATGTCAAAATGTTAAATTGATGTTTTAAATGTCAAACATTGAAAATAGTTTGTAAATAAATTTTGATATTTTAGCCGGTTTTTTCTATTGTTTTATTATTTTCTATTGTGGGCATTTGAGCTATACCTAACTGGTCTCCTCAAATTCTCACTCTAGCCAAAAGAGGAATCATACAAAGTGGCAGCTTAAATATAACATTACTGACTCGAAATTAAAGCTTATTTAAACAATACCTTCTGACGACCTCCGTAGCCGAAAGGTTAGCATGCTGGACTTGGTATCGCTATCTCTGTGGTCCCGTGTACTGTGGTCTGTAATTCCTAGTCGGTCAATGTAGAAAAATAACTTTTCTGTATCGTCTCGTTTCTGGGTATTGTAGTACCGTCATTGTTTCTGATTTCTGTATCGCAAGTGCTTTAGCTACTTACCATTCCTATGGTAATGCAATGTTTGTAAAAGCAATGTATGTGATGTTGTCCAATATTTATTATTTATTAATAATTATAAATTCTCATTTTCACAATAGCTTGATACCGTTCTAATATATTTGCCGTGACTGCGGAATGCCTCGCAAAAATCCACTTAAGTACAGATAAATAATAGCATGACCTATAATCCAGCGGCGATTGTGCGAATTAATCTTATCCATTTTATATGGGAAACAATAGAAGTGCAGCACTTAATGCACCTTTTATTTTCATTGGAGAAATAGTGGCCATTGTGGAGAAATGCGCTTTTAGAAAAGCTATTTCCAGAAGTGTCTGACGATTCAAACGGATTGATGGATCGATCAACAAACTTGTTACAATAGTCGCTTTCTTACAAACAGAAATTATAACACCTTATTTTTAACTACATTATCACACTCTTTTACACCAGTCATCATCATCATTAGCATCAATTTATTATTCTGGACTGGAAGTCTTTGCTCTTCACGATAAGTAGTTGCTAAGGACAAGTTATCAGTTAGACTGCGATTAAAATGGTCTTGACCGTATGACAGTATGGATCGGGCCCCTTAGCGTGCATTTGGTGCCCATATCTAGCATTGGACTGACGTGGACATTTATGTTTCACTTTGGAAACCTAAAAATTACAATGGATTATTAAGTAGTTAAGTAATTTACATATGAATAATTGAAAGACAAGAGCAACTCGTCTCAAACAGAGCAAATGAAAGAAAGAAAAGCAATCGAAGAGATAGGTTAAGTTATACCATGAAAACGGTATTAAAAGGATAGCAGAATGCTACAATCTAGCCTTATAGTCTAGACAAGAGATAAAAATGAGTAGGTCTTAGAGGAGGCTTTTGTCATAGGACAAGTCATAGTAGATGTGAATTGACTAATGCTTCAACAGTTATTAACCATAATTACTTCGACAATTAATGGATTTAAATAAAAGAATAATCGAACGAGCCTGAATGAAAGTTATTCCCAGAATATTTTCGAAATTGAAATACGAAACACCACTGAAAAAACACACGTTGCAATCTGATGATTTTCATTATACAACAGCGTAATGAAATTAACTCTTACTAAATACAAAGACAAATTGAATACGAACAGTGTAAATGCAGTTAATAATGTAAATTACTGATTGTAGAATATGTTTCATAATTTTCGCTGAAAAAAAAAAATGGACACATCCGAGTTTTGACTGAATATACCTTTCTTAACACATTATTAACTTTTAAAATGATATCCAACTAACTTTTTAAAGATATTTTTCTGTGCGAGACATGAAGTTTATTACTCTTTAGGTGATTTACTACTGTTCTGTTGTGTTTAAGCGATGAGTATTCTGTGGATTTAAGAGTACCTTTAATTGATTTGACCATTATTTATACTCGTTATAAGGGTGTGAAAGTTTTCAATATAAAGTCATTCTTAGCGATAAAACCTCCTAGGTTGTATATTTTTTTCATTCACTGCTGATGATATTATTGTCTATCGTGATTCTTGTGGATTTTTTTATATGTATATATCTACAATAAAAGAGCGTGCTGTGATCGATTACTTCATTATTTTGTTGCTTCTTTTAGTCTATAGCAGCTGTTATTTGTGATGACCAGCATTTTATCATACGGACAGCATTCTAGGTAGCGCGCAATATGTCTACGCGAAAAGGGATATAACATAATGTAGGTCATGTTTTGGTAAATATCCGCAGTCACACATGTACATGCCATCGATGTTGTCCTATCAACGCAGATGATATTTGCTGCGACTGCGACGGACCAAATATTACATTATATATCTGTGTGTGACTATGAGGACGTTTTTAGTATCATGATTAGTCATACGCAGGATTGGCTTCCATGCGTATCCCCGCAATCCTATTGCTCGGGAAGAAACTTATATCACGCAACGCAATAAACAAATGCGAGACAACATTGTATCTTCTTTGTACACAGGAAGCTCTAGAAGTCCTACGGACGGCATCGACGCGTGTCGAGCTGCGCGTTTGTCGGCCGCCGCCGGATGTGCTGGAGAGCGTCACCCCGCCGGACCCGCCGACTCCGCCAGCGCGGACGCCACATCCGCCGCATCTGCCACCGCATCTGCCGCCGCATCTGCCGCCGCTAGACCCGCTCAACTGCCACCCTATGCACGCCAGGTAACTACCAGCTAGAGGTGACTCACTAGAGACTGCTACATAGTATTTTGAACATGCTACAACTCGCTCAAGAATAACGTTGGAACCGGCGATGCCTGCCATAGAAGATACCGCATCTGCCACATCTGCTAACATACTATGCAAGTAACTTTTATCTCAAGCCACTAGAACCTGCTACAGAACGTTGTAAAAATGCTACGGCTCGCTCAAAACGTCATTACGCCGAACTCACCGATCCTGCTAACGCGGACGCTGGATAAGGCCGCATACTAAGCATGCATGTAAGGGCTAGTTTCCTGAAAAATCTAATTAGTCCTTCAGTTGGATTAACAGAAAATATTGGACACGTATTTTTTCTTTTCTCAATCAAACAAAAAATGATGAAGATATAGCCCGTTAAAGTTCCGCGTAACGTCACGCCTTGCGACAATTTTTAGCAAGGCGTGACGTCACGTGCTTCCATTCCCAAACTTTGATGCGCTTTATCTTCGTAATGTTTTGTTTGATTGAAATGACAACAGACCAAAAAATATGGGTCCAATATTTTTTGATAATCTAACTGACGGACTAAATAGAATAATATTTCTTTGACCCAGGAAACAATAGAATCTGCTACAGAATGTTTCAGATGTGCTTATTAGCTGGAGAGCGCCATCCTGCCACCGACGCAGACAAAGCACAGCTGCCACCACACTATAGACGATGTACCATAACTATCGCACATCTTTTTAAGAGCTGATTCTAATGCTCAAATAAAACAACTTTTTTAAGAAACCAACAAAAAAGAATTTAATTTCCCCATACAAATCGTAACAGGTGATTGAACATTTAGAATGAAGAAGATTTTTTTTTATTTGATGTTAGTCCTATACAAAAAGTTGCCTATTTGGACAAGCCCTTAAAAGTATGTGCGTTTTTTTTGTTACACCTTGTTAATGCCAGGTAACAATCAGCTACAATGGAAACTCTAGTAAGAGGCTTCTCCACATTGTTGAAAAAGATCTCGACTGGCTTAATCTCAGTATTCAGTATCGTTGCTGTAAAGTGTTAAGGAACATTCGCAAACTATCACTAAGTCTCACCCCCACCTACATCTCCAATATTTACAACTTTAACCAGACTGTCTCAAACAACAAGCAGCGCAACGACCTCGTCGTCGGAAGGCCGAGGCCGGCGAGAGGCCAGCCCGGAGGCCGACAGGCGCGATCTGCACCTGCCGAACCTCGACCGAACGCTACCAGTGTACGACGTGCAGTATGGGGTAAACGTTCAATTAATACCTATTAGCCCTAATAATTTTAACAGTAGTTTGAAGCGATTAATTTAGTTAGAATTGTATAATAAATCTAGTAAACGATTCCTAATAACCGAGTATTACTTAATTTTTTTGTGTATTTTTATCATTAAAATAAATAAAATGCTTGATATTATCTATCAAGCCAATATTATTTGACATGTAAACGTTGGATACGGAGGAACTGCGTCAATATTTGCTTTGAACTTTGGCTAACTGTAAAATAAAAGCAATGGTTTTCATTTTTCGTTTTATATTTTCAAGGATAGTCATTCGTTGTGGTCCACTCTGTTTATTCAAGCTATAAAATCGAAAATCAATCTGCCAATAATGTTTTTTAAGAAAAACTGATTTTTATTTCAGTTTCCATTTTTAGAGTCCCATTTCCTCGATACAAAGGCTTTCATTGCTTTCATTTACAAAAAACGCATTTTATAGCGATACATTTGTATCGCTAAGCCCGTTAAACGGAGTTATTTTTAATGGGTCTCAATTTCCGCGCCCCAATTAATACCTTTTTGTTCACGCCTCGCAGGATGACGGATCGGTGGTGAGTAATTATCTCGAAGGTTTGTTTGGGAGCGAAATAACGGGAAACTCTAATGATGAAACATTTTAAAAGGTCTACGAAGACAAAGATGTACCTTACGTGGGTGAAACGTTTTAGCTAAATTATCCTTTATCCTAAATTTTAACTCCGAATAAATGTGGGACATTATTTCCCACATATGTACATATATCAAACATACTCGTAAAATTAAGGCCTTTTTTTGTTTTAAAGGCGGTTAATAAGTTTTGTTAGTAACAATACATTTATAAATACTAATGAAATAAACATTCCTTTTATAAAGTAAATGCAAAAAGTTACTTCCGCATCTCTAATGATAATAAAAACTGATAAATCATTTAAATTCGACTTTCTGCAACTATGCACGCAACATAAAATATACAATCTGCAATTAGTTTCCAAATCAACAGGCATCACATTAGATGACAATACTTTTCTCTCAGTATTATTCCAAAACTTTGTTTTGTATTTTCTATCTAGAGTTTGATATAAAACACAGCTAAGAAAATTGACCTTTAACAAGCCTTACTTATTAAAATGTGTAATCTTCCACCAGGAGTTCGATATAATAATGACGAAGGTAAACGGTTCCCTTGGGTTCACTCTTCGGAAAGAGGATCACAGCGCACTGGGACACTACGTCAGAGCGTTGGTCCGGGAGCCGGCCCTCAGCGATGGGAGAATTCAACCGGGAGACAGGATAGTTGCGGTAAGTAGGTACATACAGAGTGGATACTTAATAACCAGACAAGTTTTCTTCTTCGTCAAAAGAAAAACGTCGAAAGTCGAACGTATACTTTTTTGTTGTTAATGACATCATCTTTACGATCGATAGGACAATCGATAATATCGATTCTGTCGATAGTATTGACGTCTCTGCTAGTGCAATACTATCGGTAAACAGCAATACTATCGATAGTTTCGATCGCTGCCAACTAATGAACTATTGATACTATCGATACTATCGATAGTATTTCTCTTCAATATCGAAAAGACTATTGATAGTATCGATACTATCGATAGTTTTGTACTATCGATAGTGAGCTTTAATTCAATAGTATTGCCACCTAAGAATTCAAAGAATTGCATTCTTTGAATTCAAAGAATTGCATTCTTTGAATTCTTCCCCAAAAAAAACTAAACGTTCGTTTAAATAAAGTCAATTTAATTTGATTTCGTTGAATATACGACATTAGGTATTCTACCACTCATTATGCCTGCATACCTAATGCAATACTATTGAAATAAATATCACTATCTATAGTATAAAACTATCAATAGTATCGATAGTCTATTAGATATTGAAGAGCAATACTATCGATAGTATCGATATTATTGCTGTTCACCGATAGTATTGCAGTAAAAGAGATATCGATACTATCGATGTAATTAATAGACTATCGATTTTATCGTTTTTTCTTCAACTATCGATAGGTTATCGATAGACAATCGATATTGACCTATCGAGCGGCAACACTACTATAAAGGTTAAAGTAAAGGTTAACTGAAAGAATTTTACCGCCTCATTGTACATAATTGTGCTCCGTTTGTTATTTGGTGTAATAAAGTGTTAATCTAAAATCTGTCTATAATATTAATATTTAAAGAGGTAAAGTTAAAAACTACTTACACGAGTTTTATTTCTTTTTTGTTCAGAAGAGTTAAAATAGGATTTTATATATTTAACCTGAAATTATACATTTCCTTACCAATAGAACTAAGTACAACAATAAAAAAACACATGTGTTATGCATTTTCAACTGGCGAGTGATTCATCACTCAGTAATCCTACATGCACAAAGGATGTTAAAATAAACGATAGCACAAGACCCACATCGATTTACCGTAATCATAACATCTGAGTCAACAACTCGATGTTAAAGTGTCTACTTGTGGGCATAATAGGTATCAATTCACACTTGACATTAGTTTAACCTGTGTCAGTCGTATTATAAGACGACTTTTTTATGTTATAGTAACTAACTTTAAAAAATGCTTTTAAGTATCCAAAGTGGAGTCTAGAGATTTACGATTATACCAACTCTTTTATCCACAAAAAATACAGTATTTAAAATAACAGTAGGCGTTCCTTTGAGCCAGTAGACCTACATTACTAATAGATTAAACTAAAAATATAAATTTACAATAATACCTGAGCGAAAAAAAAAAAAAAAAAAAAATTAAAGAAAATCGAAACATCGTTACGTGGAACTGTAACAAGCGTCATTGCTCAAACTGTCAACGCGCTTTTCTGTTTTGCTCGCACAGTGAGAAAAGCGTTGAACGTTCATATTTTTATGAAATTTTAAATTAACTATCTCGTAAGGATAACCCTGTTTTTTTTTAAATCTAACTTGCGGAGCCGGGGCTCGGGTCGAAAGTAGTTAATTATATATCTTTACAAAACAAATAGAACCCACAACTACACACGTTCTCGTACAATACAAAAACGTATTTGTCCGGTTTACTTGTTGAGACGAGAATAATTTCCTACGTGCAAACATTCTGGGTTTCCCCAAATCACGCTCGCGACTTGGGTCCATTGTTAAAAAACTATTGAGAATCGAGTCGAATGAAAGATCAAGCGGTCCACAAATATTTGCACGCGGTCGGTGACTGCATAAACAAACATTGTTCACAAAATTAAAGTTTTTAAGTTAAAATCTATTGTTGTGGGAACTTAAAGCAATTTGTTAAGCATAATTATCATCAAAGCCATATTTGGACATTTTAAATCCATTAATTATAATTTATTACTTAACTTTCTTTAAAGGGTGATTCTACTGGTCTAAAACGAAAAAAAATCTTTGGGAACAACATTGAAATCTCAAAAAACACTACGCCATGTACAAAGCTACCATAGTATGGGGAAGTGAAGTAATTGTTGCGATTTCGTTTTTGGTCTGATAGAAAAAGATAATCCCATCAAAAACATTTTCATGCAAAATGTTGTCAGGACGAGACCATATGACTCGCACTATAAAAAAGTTATCAGACCTCATGTAGAGCCAAGCTTCTAACTCTACACGCCCTAACTCTACAAGGCCTAACTTCGCAAACTCTACACCTAAGTAAAAATATGTAGCTTGGCCATTTCGCTACATTCACATAAGGTGAAAAATGTATTCACTGTTCATTACTTTTCTGTTAAACAATAGTTCTTGTAGTAACCATAAGGGTTAAAAAAAAAACGAAGCGCTTCGAGAAAAGGTAGGTAGTTCCCTTGCGCTTCGACTACCGTGCCCCCAGATATAGCATCTTTTTCTATTTGAGATTTGTAGAATCACCCTTATATTTGACACGTATTCCTGTAAAAAAGTACACGGAGTACTGTGCAGAAATACAAGTTAATTTTTTTGTCTTATTGTATGTTGATGATTTTATAATAAGGCCTCATGTTGAGTCCAACCACTCAGCAATTATTATAAAAATAGGTTAGTCGTTCCTAAATATCAATCATGAGGATTTTCTTACATTAGCCTTCTTTGATCTTCGTCACAGGTTAACGACACGCCGATGTCTAATATGTCCCACGCGGAAGCGGTGGCGTTCCTACGCGCGTGCGGCGCTGAGGTGCGCCTGCGCCTCTACCGCGATCACGCTGCTACGCCATTGTCGCCTATGTCACCGAAAGAAGAGATGCCGACGGATTCTGATGCGCCTCTTCTGAACAGACCTAAACCTCCTTTACGGTAAGTAGCAAGCTCCCGAATTCATAAACAAACACGGCGGCGCGGGGTTCACGTCTGCCTCTACCGTGACGACGCGACGAGGCTACGCCACTACCGCCTTTATTGCCTAAGGATAAGAGGCCGACTGATTGTCGATGCACATCCTCAATAGGTCAAACTACTTTACTTTAAATTTCTTTTTTATCCTTTTTTATTGAAAAAAATCTCTTAAAACCAAAGTAGTAACAAATGCACCTTAAGACCCCATCATCATAAACGGCGAGCCAATGGGCTAGTTTCCTAAAAAAATCTAATTAGTCCGTCAGTTGGATTAACAGAAAATATTGGACACGTATTTTTTCTTTTCTCAATCAAACAAAAAATGATGAAGATATAGCCCGTTAAAGTTCCGCGTATCGTCACGCCTTGCGACACTTTTTAGCAAGGCGCGACGGCACGTGCTCACTTTGATGCGCTTTATCTTCGCCATTTATTGTTTAATTACCAAAAGACAAAATATGGGTCCAATATTTTTTGATAATCTAACTGACGGATTAAATAGAATAATCTTTTTTTGACCCAGGAAACTAGCCTATTGAGTATGTCATTAAATACACTCTACTTAGGCTTACAAATGTCAACTACTGACATAATGTCAAAGGAAATAGATACTAGAATTAGGAACGCATGGACATGTTACTGGCGGTTAAAAGAAGTTATGAAAAACAAAGAAATTAAGGTGTCTGTTAAATCAAACCTATACAACACCTACGTGTTACCAGTTCTAAGGATGGCTGCTAAACCTGGGCGCTCACGTAAGTGTAAAACAAAAACCAGAAACTTTTTAGACAAACGCACTGTTTTAGAACTGGACTAGAATTTAGCTGCCTATACACACATTTATTTTATTTTATTTATTTACATTGCCAACAAGGTTACCCCAACATATTGCCAACTTCAAGTACTTTATCATAATACATTTGCTTAGAATAAACTCAATTATAGGCAACAACAAAACAAGTGCATGCTGCACTGAAGACAACAACAATACTTCATTAAAACTAAACATTAAACTAATTTAAAAATATTAAACAAATAAAAAAAAATACAGACAAATTGTGTTTCTCACAGGTTATCTAACCCGTGTTGGTTTGTCCAGGCATGTTTACCTAAATCTATTTTAAAGTGTCAGAGTAAATATCAACATTTCTCTCACACACATTCGTATTTTAGATAAAGTGTATAACCTAAGTGTTTATTTTTCGGAGTTATCAATGCTGGTTACTAAGGGAAACTTGGTCCATTTGAGCAGATGGCTTTTTGGTATCTTGCAAAAATGCGTTTATTAATATTGGACAACATCACATACATTGCTCTGATCCTATGGTAAGTAGCCAAAGCACTTGTGTTACAGATATTAGAAACAACGACGGTACCATAACACCCAGACCCGAGACAATATAGAAAAGTTATTTTTCTACATTAACCGACCAGGAATCGAACCCGGGACCTCAGAAATAGCGACACCAAGTCCGGTATGCTCGACTCTCGGCTACGGAGGTCGTCTAGTCTAGTAAGTTTAAAATCTATATAACGCTTCATAATCCTCAGACCTGAAGCAGTGTCAATGCTGTGCGACCTGGCCGCGCGAAGACTAACTCCAGACACAGTAGACGGGTCCCGTTCTCCCTGTCTCTCCCCTCGCAAGTTCAGGAGACTTACCAAGGACCACAACCACTACGAGCAACCGAACGGTGCGTATTGCCTTCTCGTTTTGTTCTGGCATATTACACCTACATCTGAACACAAGATCAAGCATGAGTTTTGTAAGGACCAGTAGACTGGGGGAGCTGATTTCGAAATAATATAATTCAGAGGCAATGTTTAATTTGATATATAATATATTTTATAATAAAGATAATGCATTAAGTAATATTAACTCGTCACCTTTGTTTGATACATTTGTTACGGTCATGAAAGCGATCTATCTTTGGTTGATGAAACCAGAAACAAAAATAATTTTAAAAATTCGATCAATACACCGGACAAATAGATACCTATTTAGTTACATACATCAAAAACTTATAAGATAAACGCTTGTCGAAGGAACTTTTTATATTCAATTGTCCAATCTACAATAATCACAGACAAAAAAACAAGAAACAAAAAGTTTAATGTTATTCAAACTAATTATATTCTATTACTTAGAAGTGGTGCCTTTAAATAGATCAAAATTGCTCCTTTAAATAGTCAATTCGTAAGAAGGCAATGGAATAAATCGAATATTAATAACATTTAATTTTGTGTAAGCAAAGAATGTAATAAATGTCGGTTACCATCATCATCAGGTATAGTCAAACACTTAGCAGTGATATTAGTTACTACATCACACATATCATCTAATGGCAGATTACAACTGCCAGAGATGATTTGTTAGGCATAAAATGTTTAGCGTTTGAAAATATCACTTACCTGTTTCGAACCAAAATAGCAGAACTAAATTATGAGCAACCCACGACATCAAAATGACCGGTAATCAGACTAAACGGCCGCAACCGGCGAGCAACATCAAATAATCGATGATCGAATATCGAATGTCGTTTTGCTCGTAAATCTTGTAAACATCGATCTATCTACTAATGATGTACCTAATAAGCTAAATTATATTTTTTTTAACCCTTATTGGTGTAATTTTTTTATCACTTGAACTATAAATTGCACTTTAAACACATTTTGGACATTAAATCTATGTTCGTGTAGGTTTTAAGTCAACGGTAATTAGGGTTACTAATTGTATTTACTTAACTAATCATGTAATCATTAATGATACTCATACGTACCCAAGTAATCTACATTACTTTTATTTTTATTAAAACTGTCAAGCTCGAGTACTAAGTACCTAATCGTACCTACTAAACCGTAGGTATTCTTAATTACAATCATAGACAAATAATTTCTCTAAGCCCACAGCATGAGAACATTGTTACGGCCTAGCTTGTGCATAACTAACAATGTAACGACATAACTGTATGTCGAGTTAATTAACTAATCCATATACCAGCACGATGTTAGGCAAACTAACGCTAATATTGATCCTGTATCCATTATCCGGACTAATTAATGTAAGAGACTTAATTAGGTTAACACACACGAGTGAGACGCAGCTTGAAAACACTGACACGAACCGCGAATAGACATTGTGAGGCATGCGGTGCGAATGCCTCGTACTTCACAAAGGAAAACTGAGATATTTAAACTTTAAGATAATTATGTTGGCATATAAGTAATAAATATCAAGGTGCCCCTGCAGACTGATCTATGTGACTCTTTCATCATACGTTTGACATCAACTCAGCATAGGGTTGCTAAACTGGTATAACTAGTAAAATATAAAGTAACAGTAGACTGTTAAGTACTTTGAGCGCGGTTGAGTGAAATTATTGATAGCCCACTGACTAGCAGTACAAGTTCGACTTAATCTCAGGCTCCACAACAGCATGGTAGGTTCAAGAGGCTAAATTTAAATCCCTTTAACACCGCATGCCTCTTAATATCTGTACGCGCCTAAGCGAGGTAGATGTTTCGCGCAGATGTTCCGTGCGCCAACATATCGGTTGAGCTCACGGAACGTCCCAAAAGCACCGCTGAGATGAGGCCGCCACAGCGAGCACACACTGTGACACTCGCCAGCCCCACTGCTCCACCTAGTAGAAAACAAAAACTAAGCCTGACAGGTGAGCAACGCTGTCGGCACGACGATTCCATTGCTTCACACCATAATCCGCAACGCGACTGACGGATCAAACCATACTCGGACTATGACCACACAACACACAGTAGCCAGTAGTACTAAGCATTTCCATGTTCTCGGGTCATCGCCTACAAGACAGCGCTATTTACGACTCTCGTTGTTACCTTAATCTATTTGCACTTTCGTTTGCATCCATGTTTGTCATTAATGTTCTATTCTGCACACAAATATTACGATCGCATGACTGGTCCGTAACTTTCATGGCATTCCTATGCACTGTTACATCCCTTCACCATGAAAGTTGAATTTTTAGAGCGTGTTTACACAAACCTAAATCTAAACCTGTACAAAATCCTTATTAGTTTCCATTGGATTAGATTACTGAATTTGATATCTCTTCTCTACTCGCTATTTGATAATGTTATACCAGTGCCAGATTCTCAATTCTAATGAATATCCTTAACACGGTTTGGTGTGAACACGCATTTTATTTTTCAATTTCCAACATCACTTTCTGTGTCAAGTACATCTTCAAATGGATATTTATATGCAGAATGGGACTCGCTTATCGCTTGGCTCCAAACTGATGATCTGCCCGTGACTTTCAGTACCCCCCCATGGCTACGAGTTGAATAACCTGGACAACGATGCGTTGGACGCGCCTAATATCTACCAGGAGGACATGAGTCGACAGCGGTACCCTGAGCCGGCTTTTCCAGTGGACTCTGATGAGCCCGTGTCGATGCCGGCTGAGCTATCGAGTGATGAGAGGTTTAAACACTCGAACCCGGCGTATCAGAGTGCAGTGCTGCACACAACTAGCAGCGATGGAGATGGTAGCAAAGAAGACAGTAAGTACCTTTGAGTTTTTTAATTCCCTACAAAAAAGAGGGGTGTTATAAATTATCTAAGCCAAAATCTTTTCTTGGCTGTTTTCTTGTTTAGTGTAAATGTTTTTTTGGGGCATTACCTTTTTAGTCTATTCTTTATCATTACAACAAAGTTTTCCTAAGTTCCGCAATAAGGCGATGTATTTTTAATATTTTTCTGGCCTTTAAATATTTTTTAAATTTTGATGACAGATCGGAGTCGGGGCTATTCCAGTCCAGCAATATTTACGGCAGTTGGAATATTTTGCTATTATGATAGACTACAACAAATTGTTTAGTCTCTCATGTAGTTAGATCCAGGGTTTTAGTAAATTAGGACCAGAAGTCATATAATATGGAAATAACCACAAAAAATAACTTACACAAACACACAGAACATCAGGTGGTTCATTTGCAAACGAAGATCCCAAAAAAACTAAATTATTTGATCTCTATCAAAATGTGTGTCAAGTCGTCACCATAGATTTAGTATATCGTATTCTAAGTCTATGGTCTTTACTTCCCCTTGAAGAATCAATCAGCTTTCTTCAATCATTCATTCGTCTCATTTACTTCTATTTCTTTCTACTCGATCTATTTCACTTGAACATTTCAATTCATCTCATAGACAATGGTTTGAAGAAATGGAAAGGAGTCGCGTTGTCCCCAGATAACGAGCGCAAGATAAAAGTGAAGCCGCCTTCCCCTCCAAAGCCGAAGGAGATCGAAGCCGTCCAGAAAGAGAACGTCAAACCTGAGACGCCAGTCGACGAGACCAGTACTGAACCCACGGTAAGATCAAATAAACCTAACCCAATTTAGCAAAAATTAGAAAAAAATACATTTAATTTATGAAACGATACTTCTTAACTAGCCAAGAACATTAATATTCTAAAATGGGCTATGATCATGTAGTTTTAAGGCTTACAATAAGCTTAGCTATACATTTTATATTCGTGTAAAGCAACAGCATGATTTCTAAGATATTATTTTTAACGGGCTATATCAAATCAACATTGAAGAAAAAGAAATCTTCGAAGTACCTAATTCATCATCATGACCATTTCTTTCAGAAATGTTTACCCAGTGGCTTCTAAGCTTTTTTCGACCAAGGCCCATTACAATTGTTCTTTTATTCATAAGTTCATAAGATCCAAGAATTCACTAACAAAATAAAATTTATTCACCACCTATTTAAATTAAAACTTTTTTTTATTATCTGTATTCTATAATGCTAATTTATTGTACCAAGGATAAGGATAGCAGTCGCGCGTATAGCGAAAGGTGATGGGTTTCGATCCCACTGCTCAACTCGACTGCTCCCAACACAGGCAGTTGAATTTTTTTTCCAATACTATCATTCGCCTATTAAAATTCAAAATCGGTGCCAAAATTACAGAATATGGGTAATTTTACAAATATTCTCCGAACGGGGAATCACACTACATATTTATCCCGATAGGTGTCGCATTGTGTTTGGTCTTGCCTGTAGTGATTATACGATCAATGGTTCCATCACTGCTGCGACTGCGACTTATGCCAAGTTGCCAAACGTGTGTCAAACTAGCATCATACTAGCGAGCACAGAAAAAAACGACGTTTAACATTTGATTAGACATTAGTTGACAACGGTTCATAAGACCAAACACGCTGGCGCCATCTGAGAATAACTTTGACTTTGCTTCCCCATTGCAGATAGTTACAGTGGAACTGAACAGAGGCTGGAACAGTCGGCTGGGATTCAGCGTGCAAAGTCATCCCGATTCTGGGCAGAGCTACATCTCGGCTGTGTACAACGATAGTGTCGCAGCAAGAGACGGCAGGCTACGGCGTGGTGACGTCATACTTCAGGTACTAAGAACCTTATACTTTAGTCTTTGTGCTATCATTATAATAACTTAGCTCTAAAAACTATAATGGTAGACATCTGCACGAGACAGTTCCTCAAGTAATGTCGAAAATGCCTTAGGCCATTCATAATCCAAGAAAATAGATTGCTCATGTTGTTGTTATTTGACCTCTGTAGCCGAGAAGCGAGCACGCCGGTCTTGGCGTCGCTATCTCTGAGGTCCCAGGTTCGATACTCTATGTCTATGTAGAAAACTGACTTTTCTATACAGTCTGGGTGTCGTGGTACCGTCGTTGTTTCGGAATTCTATAACACAAGTGCTTTAGCTACTTACCTTAGGATCAGAGCAATGTATGTCATGTGATTTTTATGTTGTATAACTGTTACGCCTTTCTTAGATATCATCCATCATACACCCTTGTCACATAATATACAAGAATTAACAAATCAATTTATTACATTTCATCTAAGTTTCTATCACAGTGTGTGATTTAAAATTTAGATTTACACTATTTCTTACTTAATATTATCAAAAAACCTTTCAAGATTATGAAAATAATGCTTGCAGGCAAACTGTATATGTAGGTATACCTAACATAACCGCTAAAGATTTTCTAATGATGTTGTTACTCACCATAAGCGAAACCGGAAGATAAATAGAGGGTAAAACGTTTTGATTTCACGCTCAACAGAGCTCAAAAACACAATAAGAATGAGAAGTAATGAATAACTTTTCGACCTCGATGAATTTAAAAGATAATTAACATAACAGAGTTCACTTACCTAATACCGGCCATACCAAAGTCTATAATAATGCTGTGTCAATATTGCCAATAACGTCATCACGCTTAGTTCTTTCCTTGGTTGCAAATACCAAAATAAAAAAAGTCACACAAATTTCATAATTTTGGAGACAAATCTTTAGCCCCTTCTCAGTCTGGTGTGACATCACATAATCTTCTTTTTTTAAAAGTTAAAACAGCATTTCCAAAATTTTATACATAAATGTATATCGTTCCTATTTGAACTAACATCGTGTTATGAGGTACCTGACAATGTTTTTTTCCAGGGGCGTCTCTCAGCACACCCAGACCTTATTCAATTTACAAAAGTTCGTTTTCTAAATTGACCCATATAGGGAAAAATCTTGGGGTTCAAGGCAAATCATCGCCACTACTCCAATAGGGTCATCAATACGTAATAAAGTCACATTGCATTTAGGTAAAATCAACTTCGAAAGAGAAGCTCGCAGAAGAATACAGCTGGGCTGGGAAGCATTTGGGAAACTTCGTCGAGTCTTTTGATCGTCAATCTAAGTCTGAAAACGAAAGTCTTCAACGAGTGCGTACTGCCTTCATCTGAACCGAGACTTGAACACTCACGGTGCGACTAGTAAACCAATTTAAAGTTGCTCAGCAAGTTATAGAAAGAGCTATGCTCGAGATTTCTCTTAAGGATAAAATCAGATACGAAGTTTTCCGACAGATAACTACAGTAATCGATATAGCTCAAAGAATAAGCAAACTGAAGTGGCAGTGGGGTCACATTTGCCGTAGAACCGCACTCAGAGACGCCAATCAACAATTAAGTGTCGATTTTTGCTTATTCAAATAAAAATTGTTATTATTCGTTTCAACTTTAGTATTACAGGTTTTTCTTAAGTATAGTTACTTAAGTTAAGTGACGTTTCTGAGTGCGGGCAGTTAGACTTTTATATTAGACTTATAGATTTACACTGTGACGATACTTTAGTGACGATACAGATACTTTAGATTTACACTGTGACGTCATAGGGCTTATGACTGCGAACTAGTCACCTCCCATGACACACGATGTCATTTGTCACACTTTGTTGAGCCCCATGCTCCCCCGTAACGTTTGACGTATTATCTTATATATATTAAACAAAGTCGGGTTAGTTACACCACTTAGAAGTCGAGAACGAGTGGACCGATTTATTTGATCATTGATTTGTTGGATTTTTATTCGTCCCGAATAGCAGAATAACTATAAAAATATCGGAAAATTTACAAAAAAAATATATAAAAAGGCGCGGGCGGTACGAAGTTCGCCGGGACAGCTAGTTATGTATAAAATCATTTTCCTACTTGAATCTATCACTTACCCTTTTGTTTCCACTTTCAGGTGAACGATGAGAATGTGACTTCAATGAAGACACCAGAGGTGATAGACTTACTTCGAATACTGAGGGGTTCTATCTGCATCACAGTACTGAGACCGCCTAATGCACAATAAAAAGGACTCTATTTTATCTTTTGATTTGGCAATGCGGCCCGCTCCGGGCCGATGACGTCAGACCGTTAATGGCGGTCGGCCCGCTCCGGGCCGATTTGTCGATCCCCGCCACATGCGGCGGACCGCGCACAGACAAAACATCCTTGTGCACCCACAAAGTAACAGATTAACAAAACAATCTTTGTTTAGAGTAGCTCACGACACGAGCTAGTGATTCAAACTGTCGTTTCTAAACGTAAACTATTTATTTTCTGTGCTATGGCCGTTCGGGGCCATGTTGGGTGTTTACCTTTTGACTGTGACATTTGCGTGTTATTATTTTTATCACAATGATCATTGTTTTTGTGATAATACATTGAAATAGTGCTTAAATCAATAGAATGTGATGTGATATGATGTGCGCATGTGTTTTAATGGATTTGCAGCATTAATTTGCATATTGGAATGATAAATTAAGGTAAATCTTGAAATTATGAAGAAAAAATGGCGACGGCCGCCTAGACCTATGCTTTTTTCATTAGTTTCAATATAAATTTGATAAATTCATATCAAATAAAGCTTTAATTATATTGTGAATAGAGTCAGTAACGTAATTAAATAAATATATTTGTTGTAATAAGCCAAAATTATTTACATTAACTAAATATTAAACGCGACGGCACTTACGGAAAAATGTCGACAAAATAAGTGATTTTGATGGGATTTTTTAGACAATCTAAGTTTAATCCTTATCCTTTGTTTTATGATATTTCAATATCAAATTTAATAAGCTTTATGATTATGAATTTAGTTTTTTGGAAAACAAACGAGTTTAGTTCTGCAAAGAATTTATTCAAGGTAGCTACCGATTATGGGCCAATTTTGCAGCGTCATTTTGTTTTTCTTACAACTGGTCACAATAGTTATAATTAATTACTTTTCTAAACTTACTCTTTCAAGAATAACAATATTATGAACCTTTCTTAGTAATGCAGTCGTTTTTTGAGTGTTATTGGCCGACCTTTTTTTTTTCAAAAGATTTAATCTCTCTACGCGTCAAGTGGCCATTAACCCGACGTTGCAAAAAAATTCACAAAAAAGCCATTAAGAACTTGAGTTTTTTTTGTAAGGAATGCTTTAATATTTTTATCATAATATGCGTATAGATGAATAATGAAATAATTAAAAGCCAATCTCTCGATAGAATATTGTTTATTTGGTAGATAATGACCTTTTTTTCGAAAAATCGGGGAAATTTGAAGTCTGCTGGATTAATGTCGCTATTATATCGTGTAGTTAACTCTAAATACATTATGTAATACATAATAAAATAGGTTGTTTCATAAGGATTTCAAAGGTATACAATACAATGCCCTCAGTGTCGGCTAACCCGTTAAAGGTATGTGATAAGCAACACGCGCCGAAACTGCTGACGTAATAAACAAGATGTTATTTGACACTTCCGCCAAGGCTGCAATATTGGCACGCAAATTTTTTGCCAAATCAAGGGTTATAGATTATAGAGACAAATATGAAATGAAACTACAGCTTAACGAAAGGCCTTTTGGTAGCAAAAGGCTTATTAACATCGTTGCTTTAGTGGTGTTGGTGGCACGATAGTGAAATGGTTAAAGTTAATTACTATCTAATAAACAGATTCAAATCAAGTCTAGAATAGGTTTATCCGTTTAATTACTTGTTCGAGGATGTTTTTAAGTAATAGTCATTATGGTGCACGTAAGGTGTAAGTTACACTACATAACGTGGTGATAAAAATCTAGCAGATTGTATGTTTACGGTACGAAAATATTCGATATTTTTATTATAGAAATTTATCATAACCTGGCATCACAATATTAAGGATATGACAATAAAATTAATATACTTACAACATTTGATTCACCATCAGTTTAAAAATACCTATTTGATTTACCTATCTTTTGATAAGAGCAGTGTAAAAATACCTTGAAGTTCCTAATCCTAGCTAAAACAAAAACACATCCCGAAAACAATTCATATTTTGAAAGTTACCTAATTAAGTGTAGAGATGACGGAATTGATCTCTGTAGTACGAGTAATCTCATGGAAGATGTGATCGATAAATTAGTATTAATGTTATTAAAGCCTCGTATGTCTTGCCCGACCAAATACCGCAACGAAGTCAGTAAATAACTATTTTACGATTATTTTTCTTAAAGTACAATATATTAGTATTGATTGTGTTATCTGACTGACCAGGGAAACTTATCCAGCGACTTAATGTATGGTACGTATCAATAGTCGACATAAATATAATATTATCCCCACTATGCTTTAGGCAACTTTCCTCCGGTTTTTATCTGATATCCAATTTAATCACCGCTCAGTGTAAGTACCCATTTCTGTGACCAGGTGACTTGTGTTATCAGCCACTCACAACAGATTGTTAAGGGACCGATTAATGTGGTTATCAGATTAGACACTTTGTAGGGCCACATGGGGCTATGACAGACCCTCTGCACTTTACACTGATAGAATACTAATCATGTCAAATAAGTAAACATTGATTAGATTATAGCCCGTCAAGTTCATGTAGGACGACAGAACAAAGTGCGCTAGGTTGTGCAGTGTGGTAGTATAGGGGGTGTAGTCGCCATTTGTAAATTAGCATGTGGTTTCAAAAGCTTAGTACTTAAGCCCCAACTGTCAGAAAAATATTTAAAAAATATACTATTAATTGTCAAAAACTACACAAAATTTTCTATAGCATTTCTAGTACTTCTGGAGAAAAAATATATTGAATTAATTGAAAAAGTTAACAAAAAAGATTTTGAAGGGATTTAAATCTTTTTTGTTTATTTTTGTTCGTATTAACCGTTTGACAGAATTAATTCGTTTATACGTCGGTTGATAGGCCAACATGATAGTTAAAAACTTTGCATAGGGTTTTTTAATCGAACAATTGCGTCCATGCGAAAAGTATTATTCCCCAATTTTCGCTACCTGAAGGCGCAACGATTGTCGTAACAGCATCGATATATCGCGCGCTGATTGTGAACCGTATTATAATGGTTTTCGTGCGATATTCGTACCATCACGCGTCAAGTCGCTTATTTAGGGGCAAAGCACTTCCCTAATTTCTAATACCTACTACCTTGATACTACCTAACGTATGTTGTAATGTTGCTTCAGCCAATGCCTGTCATCTGCATGAGTATTGCCCGCGAACTTGACAGGTGATACACGTATCATTGTAAAAAAATGTAAAGAGATATTAGCATTCCACGAGTTGGTTAATGTAAATAGTGTAGAAACAGTAATAGTAAAAGACAGTATGTAAACGTAGTTGTCTACTGTTACTCTAAATAGCTATTTCAATACTGACACTGACCGGGAATATCTGTGAGTATTAACCTAAATATGTATGAATTGGCTCAGAAAATGTAACTATTTTTATTGACTTGTATTAAATATTAGCTATCGAGAGAATATTATATTTATTTGTTGAGAATGCTGTGGACATTAATTTAATCTGCCTCCAATATTCCTGCCTGAATAATATTTTTTAACAAACGACAGTTTTTATTAAATTTAATTCAGACTTCTGCTTGTATTTTAAATCTAAGCAGGTCAAGTAGGCCAAGATACAAAAGTTTTATTTTATAACCTACCTTCATTTACCAATCTGGCCACATAATATTATGAAGTCTTAGAATTTTAGTAATTGTTGCATTAGTTTCATATCATGAACTAAAAATATTTTTAATTCAAAAAGTTCCGTAACAATGAAGTATTATCGTTAACAACAAAGTAGTATTATAGAAATCAAAATAATTGTTGATTTCTTTAATATTACTTATAGGCATAAAAGTATATTTTTAAAATCGGGAAGATGCAAACTTAGTAAAGTTGTAAATATAACACTAGCGTATATTAAAGTTTTGAAATTAATTTGCTATAGTATGAAATTGTAAACATACCTTATTGTCAAATTGACAAATGTATCATGTTGGCTCCTGGGGCCTAACTAAGAACTCTAAACTGTACGTAAGAACTGTTGTATTTACGTCAAGCTCAATACAGAAAAACAAAACAGAGTTTAAGTAATAATGTTTTAAAAGCTCATGATTAGGCCCCTGTTAGTTAAAATTGAGGCAACTATCTCTTGACGCGATTCGATGACAGATGTGCCTTGATTTTTTATTTCGGTTAGATAACGCATAACCATTTAATCATTAGTGTCAAAAGATAACAAAGTATAAAAATCCCAAATATGTACTGCTTATAGAACTAGACAAAGTAACATTAAATATTCGAATCGCTATTCGTAACGCTGCTAAATGTACATAAAGAAATAATATATAATTTAGCCACGGTCTACGTAGAGATACTAAAATGTTCTATACAAAGTCACGTATACGGTAACGCCATATATTTTTCTTAAATGGCCTATTAGAGAAACGATCGGTTAAATCGGTGATACATCTCTACGGACAAGGATGTTGAACACTGAAGGCTCGCCCAATATTTTAGCAATATGTACTAACTAGTGTACACAACAGATTACTATATAATTTAAAAGCGAAGAGGCACACTAACCTTAATTGTACACTAAAATAAATTAAATAGCAAGTTATCAATAACAGGTGAACCAAACGATTGTAAAATAACTCTTATATTTTCGTCTCTATAAAACAGCACGACGAAATGGCCTCCGTAAAGTACCTATGTAAGTAATTATATTTTTTATAGCATAAGTACTAAAAACCTTTAGAACCAATTTTGCAATCCAGTCGCGCCATGAGATCTTGAAGGCGTATTTTTGAAGCATTCAAATATTCTTATTCGCGTACTAAATCGCAAGAATCGAACTGGAATTCTAATACTTCGGGAAATACGTATTTTGTCCGTTACACAATCATTAATATGGATTAATATACTTTATTCAACCTATTTGATCGATGTCCGTAGTACCAGCGTAAATGTGCTGGAACTATTAAATAAGAAATGTATTTTAAACAAAGATATATGATTAGTGATCATCTCTTTAGATTTGTAATAAAATGGTACGGAACCTATAAGGTAACATAATTTAATGTATGCTTGGCCTATGGTGCATAGATGGACCTAAGTCAAATCTTCCAAAACTCCTATAAATATAATTGTTCCCTACGATATTGGACCTAAAATGTTATTATAGCTATATTTCCTTAACTGTATAGGCACTGATATTAATTCTAGTCAAATCTAAATTTTAATTGAATTTATCACAGTTAGTCCTTGAGGAAATTTAAATATTGATTCATAAATAATGTATTTACGTTATCTAATAAAGTACAGAGACGTCATCTCAATTGATTTCTCAGATTAGTAACAATTTGTTATAACATTAAAGATTTTATCGACAAATCAACTGAAATCTATTTTATTAATTAGAAATAAACTTTAAGATAGTGTAGAAATAAAGAATCTTTACAGATTAATACCTAAACGAATCAAACAACTGATATTCTAAAGTTATTGTGATTGATTATGTTAGTATAAGTACTGTGTATTGTAAGCTGTAGTAGATGTATAAAGAAACGATGGTTCTTAAAATTGTAATAATGTTGTAGGTGCAGAAAGATAGGCCCAGTAATCTTGCATTGGTTGAATTATATAAATGAAACAGCATACCTCTTTACTGTTGTAAATAAATCAAGTGCTAATAATGTCTATTTTTATGAAACCTAATCATTATGCTCTGGTAACTTGTAATAAATAAGCTCACAAAATGATAAATGCAATAATGTTATGATAATTATTTGCTAGCACTTAAAGCTATAAATGTAAAGGGCAGATTACAATTACGTTTTCCTGAAAATATATTTATTGTTAAAAAATATATAGTAAGCTATTATCACGAAATACCTGAGCAGAATCTCAACGAGATTCTAATAACGACTTCAAATAAGTTTGTTATGAAATTAAAGTACATTAGAGATCATAGTCATACATATCCCTCAACTTGTAAAGAGATGACGTATGGGGAATGTTCTAATTGGTTCAACGCTATTTAGCCGACTAGTCACCTCGACTCATCCTGGATTTCTATACTAATCTTTGAAAAGGTGATATTTTGAAACCTAACCTAACATAGTATTTAAAATATTTAGCCACAAAAACTTCGGTAAAAATGAAGATTGCGATAACAGCTTAAATAAAATTTGACAAGTCTTTCAACATCAAGTTACTCGCCTGTTTCAACTTACTTCTAATGCTTAAGGCGACGGGTAAGGCAAGTGACCTTGAGTTTGATGTTTAGTCTGCGATAAGCATTTGTATTATCTCAGGCACGGAATAGATGTCGCGCGAGTCGACGCTAAAAGTAGTAAATGCTCAAGGTCACTTGCCTACCCTGTCGCCTTAATTAATCAAAGAACAAAGATCACATCCTCTTAAACCTTAAAACAGTGAAATGCTATAGGTACTAACTTGAGATTGGCGAACGTGGCAACACGGATTGGCCATTATACAAAGAAGAACCTACTTCTATAAAGGTAGCCGGTCATCTGACTAAGTGTCCCATAGACTCTCATAAAGTCATTAATCGAATATAACATATATTCGGCTTAAACTCTGTTTCACGTTCATAATAATCTCTAGCAATTTGTAAATAGTGAAAGCTACGAGCTTTCATTTGAAATCTCATACACTAATGTAATCTGTTTAGCAATAATTTGTATAACGCTAGCAGAGTAGGCAGTAATTTGCTTAAAGATCACCTGAAAAAATAATAAGAAAAATGATTTATCGGCATATACAGGGTGGTGGTATAACCTTATTACTCATTTTTACTAGGATGTATAGAATATGTGATTCAATCGGCTGTTTGATAATTTCGTATGGAAAGTCGCTACATTTTCATGCAAATTTGCAAAATCATAGAACAAAAGTCATTTACGATGATAAATGTAGGTACAAGGTTATCCTTGAGTTACGGGACACCCTGTATATACTTATATTCTTAATAATGTTTTTGTTACAATGTGCCTCTGACCACGTCGAGAACTCGTGCACATACGAGTACGTCAATATTATACGTAAGTACAGTCAACCACAAAATGACAAATTGCAACCGATTTTCAACTTAAAGCCGTACATCTAGAGTTTAATATCAACTGAGACAATGTGACGTTTTTTAGTAGCCGCTGACTGTATATGCGGGTGTAGCGGCTGCGGTCAGCGGTACAGGATGAGTAGTACTGACGCAAACGAGCACTTACAAGGGAGTAAACACTTATTTTATTGTTTAACAACAGTTCCACAATTCCGCAATTATTTGAACAGTGACGTACTTTTTAGTACTGGATCGATAATAATAAAGTCATATTTAGTTCAAGTGAAAAATCACTAAACAGTTTCGGAGATAGATAGGTCCGTATACTTAACTCTGAAAATGTGCTTGATGTCTGAAAGAAATAGCTTATATGCTTATAGCTTTGATGGACGATTATAATTGAACGCATTTTTTTTCTAACTGGCACAAAAATATAATTTAAACCTTATGTAATTGCTAATGAAAGCTGTGACATTAACATTAGATTCGAAAATGATTTTAGATAAGAACTTGGGTCTTGGCCGCCTTTTTAAAAATACTAGTTTCATAAATATATCCGTTGATTTCGATCGGATTAGAGAAATCTATGCCTGTAAGACAATTTTAGGGCGTTTTAAATGACACTAATAAGTAAATAAATATGCGCCAGACCACACCAATTGTCATAGTCATAGTCTTGACACCCAGGACACCCAGACTTTTTCTGAAAGGACCCGAAGCGGGAATCAAACCTGGGACCCTTGGCGTTCAAAGCGTTTTTTAAATACAACTAGTAGTATTTAAAAAAATGTATAAAATGTTATTTAAAACGCTTCAAAATTTTATAATATCCGCCTTCAGGACGGCGTTATTAAATAAGTCAGTTTTAATAGATTTCCTCTGTCGCCTTACGATTGTCAAACACCTATCAACCAGCCGGATAGAAACCGTCTTCTGAAAACTCGCATATTGTTGGGTTCGATTCCAGAAAGTCACCCTGTTAATTTATATTCCAGATTCAGATATCACTTCTAATGCAAAAACTCCATCGATTGAGGCTGAGCTAAGCTGAGCTTTACACCGTCCTTTGAAGCAGATCTGAGCTGAGCTGTTAAAAAAAAACTCTGTTGGTTGAATTTATACATCTCAGATTTCTAAATACTAATACGTCGTATGGGGAGCAGGGTAGCGTTGAAAGTTCCGAAAAGAACAATATGACTTTTTTACAGGAGAAATAAGACGTTTTTTCATTCAACTCAAGCTTGAAAGAAACATTGAAGATTCAGTCTGAAAAAAAATGGAGAAAAAAAGCGTGCATTTTCATATTGAAAAAGAAACAAATAAAAAAACGGATTTTATCGACAGGTATGAAGTTGTACAAAAATATCTATCTTCCCTATATATTTCGTGATGTAACTTGCTTCAATTGATGCCAAAAATGTAATGTAAATACAGAATTTATTCTTATTTTTATTTACAACCTTCCGTTTTTGGTTTTTTCGGATAAAAAAATTCCGAGCCAAATTCTTTGTAACTTTCGAATAAAAACATGGATAAAAACAACGGAAAATGAAAAATAAATTGTTTTTATCACGCTTTTTTTTAACGCTCAGCCCCGCACTAGCTGAGCGGTGCAGAGTTCGGCGGCGTAAGCGCAACCACTAGGGAATCTCGGAAATCTACTCCGCTCAGTTCAGATTCTCCTCAATGGAGTCTCACCCTTTCTTGTTGCTGCATAGGCGTCGAGAGACGAAGACGCGGTGTTACCGATCCGCCGCCAGGTTTATAAGTGTCAGACAACCGACACCCTTACACATATTTTACGAAGAGATGTATTATTTTTATGGTGCTCAATATATGATTAGATAGTACCCACGTGCTTGCTAGTCTAGCCTTCGACTGGGCCGTAGTCGGAGTCGGAGGAGTTATTTTACGGAATATATTATGCGACAGTCATGTAAGATGGGATGTATGATATTACTTAAATAAAATACGATTATGAATAAAAAATAATTATAATTTAAATTATATTTCGTGTTTGTTTTTACCCAACTTCCCTTATACCTAAAATGGCTTTTAGCAGCTACAAAACAGGCAAATAAGTAGACTCATACTTATATGATGAGAATAAAAATAAACAAACTCTTTCAACAATCACACGAAGTTATCTAGCTCCTATCTAAGCAAAGCTTGTAGCTGGCGACTAGTTAACGGATAAATTAACTATAATGAGTATCTAAGCAGTATTGTTTATATTTTAAACTCCGTACAAAAAAAAAACAAAACAAGGCTGAAGTTATACTTTTATGTTGATGGTGGTGGTTTTAATGGTTAGGGCTGTAGCGACATCTATCTCGCCACATACGAACTAATCTGACGTATCCTACATCGTGATATTAAAGTTATCGGAGCGATTGAAACATATATACAAGAACCCGACAAACAACCGTTGGGCAGTTGCCCACCAGACACAACACCCGTCTGGTCGGAGGATCCTCCTTTTTCAATGGTGGATGAGGAACTTTACACCCTGTTCCTCCTCTTACCTCCAAACTGGTGACCCCGACGTGATCGTCAGCGCAGCCTTCCTTCACTTCCTCAAGCTTTCGAGCAGCGAGTCCTACAGCCAGCCAGAATTCACGGCTACTACGGGTATCCTGACCACCAGCATGCAGCGGACGCGCATTCCTGGTCATCACCCACAGCCTTCTCAACTTGGCACAGCACACTGCACTTCGGCCGGTCAACAAGCAGAGACGCACTTCTCTCCTGGTCGACGCAGCAGCCAGCCACTACGCAGCACTGCACCACTCCGACTCACTGGAGCATTTGCAGCATCACCCCGACTCACTGGGGCATCACCGCAGACAGTTCCGACTCACCGTGAACTATGCGGCATCTGGTTCCGACTCACTGGAACATTCCACTGGCCCGGCAACACAACATGTATGGACGACTCAACCAGCTATCGACCTCCGGTCTCGGAGGGGAGTGATGTAGCGACATCTATCTCGCCACATACGAACTAATCTGACGTATCCTACATCGTGATATTAAAGTTATCGGAGCGATTGAAACATATATACAAGAACCCGACAAACAACCGTTGGGCAGTTGCCCACCAGACACAACACCCGTCTGGTCGGAGGATCCTCCTTTTTCAATGGTGGATGAGGAACTTTACACCCTGTTCCTCCTCTTACCTCCAAAGGGCTCAGTTCAGAAAACCACATTTTTCTAAAACGGCCAAGCCAATATTTTGACTACTAAGGTGTAAAGTTTGTTAAGTTATGGCTTGTAGAGTTAGAGGCTTGACTCTATATGAGATCTGATATTTTTTATGTTTTTATTATTATTATTTATAACAAGGAGTCCTTATATACATTTTCAGGCCTCTAGCATCAAAATTTGCGGAAGAAAACTTTCATCTCCTGGTTTAAGTAAGATGTTAGGAGGTAAAAGTTCCATGTTTTAGAATGTTTTATGTTATTTGTGTAATATACTAGCTTAGAATCTAATTATAAAATCTAGTTTCCCTAACTAAAACAGGAAAACTTATAGAGCGTACTAATACAGCGCTGAGCGTTTTTAGGGTTCAGCGGATTATAGTGGTTTAGCGTTTGGTCCGCCCTTAAAAAGGTTGGGAAAGCCTGCATAGAAGCAATATCTGCTTTCTGCAACAACATTTAAGTATCCTTTTACTTCGCGTCCCTTCACCGGCATACTTACCATAAAATTGAACTTCTTAAATAGTGCAAAATAGTACTAAAAGAAAAAAAAACTTTCATACTTACAAAGTTATAGACAGAATAGAACGAACAAAGAAATGGAACCTATAGTTCGGTGAGAATGATAGAAAGAGGTTTCACCCATCATCCTCACCTATCTTAGTAAAACTGCACAAGTAATTAATATGATACTTTAAATTTTCTTTAATTAGTTTCACCATAGTACACCATCGTTGTAACCAACGTTTCCTATAGTCACTCGTAACAGGTTATGTATGCAAAAATTACAAGTATGGGAGCCAATGAGCGTGACTGGACAACGGTGCACACCCGCGTCGACACCGCGCCATCGATCCATGGCGTCGTACATTATACTGACACAATAGAAGCAGATATAATATACTCACTGCCCAGTAATTTTACATGGTATCCAATCACGCTTTTCTCAGTGAGGGACACTGATAATGTCAAGTGTTTAAGTTAACACGAATAATTGGCCGGGGCTATGAGATCCGAAACTCTTCGTGAGCTCTTAGTTGAGTAGAACCCACTGCTAATGCATTGGCAGGTGTTATGATATTTAAAATTAATTGTAAGACCTATGTATTCTGTGGCTTTTCTTACATTTGCCTCATTCATCATTTTAGCTCATTTTATTTCCAACTTTTGGAACACACGAAAGTGAAGAAAGAAATATATGGAAGACTGTGGTGCAAACAATCTTGTACGTACCTACTATTAATTACCTACTTTGCACTACTCTTAAAACAAAAACAATTTGGTTTTCTGAACTAGGCCGTAACCATGAGCTCTTATTACAGTAACTTTAACCTTATTTGTTTTTTTTAAGTGTTTTACGTATAAACAATACTGCTTAGGTACTGTTTCAAGTTTATGGTTAGGCCACGTTAGGCCCCTGAACTAAATGACGTCTAAAAAATTTTACAATGAGTGAGTAACTTGTAACCAGTTCTATCGCCATACCTATTCTAAATATTCAAAACAACAGCAAAACTTTCTTCAGTTGTCCGATTTGTGCTCGCTGTAATTGTCAGCCCACTTTTACGCTGCTACTTGCCCGCCTTTAAATTAAAGTAACCGTTACATACAAATGAAGGCGTTTGTACTTGAGTGACCAAACGTCTATGGTTCAGGAGATTTTCTTGTTTTGAATTTGTTCGCGGTTTAACTGCCAAGTTTTAACTAGATCAAAGCTCTTACATCTGCATGTATTCTAATTCCTGTTAAATTAAGTGATGATATTAAGTATCATTCAAAGTAAAAAATATTTACTTAACTCTAGAGTTCAGCAACTGTTTGACCGATTTATCACGGGATGACGACAAAGGTTTTTAAAGGTGTGAAAATATTCGCTTAGACCAAAACATTTACCTCTTTAAGTTTATTGGGCATCTACAATATAACAGTTTAGCTTGGCAGCATTTTGTTTGACATCCAATAAGTAAGAAGGTGTTCCCAGTCAAGTAAAGATTTAAATATTCTGTCAGAACTTCACTGGTTTAAAGAACTGGAAGCTTCGCAGGATCATAGCCTAGTGTGAAGCATAATAGCAACAATTATAAAAATTCCTTGTCTAAATTTGTTTTTTAAAAAGACATTACGCGAGCATTGTCTTGGCACCTTTCACTGACCATTTTACTATTACTTAACACCTTTTTTATATTTTCTTCTTTCTTTATTCACTCTTTCCATCTATAATCATTTACTTCCCTAATACCTTCTAATAGTTTGCATGTAAGTAAAATATTTAAAAAAACATAATTGTGTCATGTGAGAGTCTAGAAATAGAGCACCGAACCGGGTAACCAAATTCCGACTACCGATTAATTTAAGATAACTTTGGGATTAAACTTTTTGCAAGGGTATTAGATCGACCCACAATTGTTTTTGTGGCCATAAAGTATACTATTCATGTATTGTAAAAAAATACCTAGTCTGTGTGATCTGCAACAATGTCTCTTAAATCAAATCTAGGTTTTAAAAAAATATCAAAACTTGAAACCTACAAGCAACAAGAAAAGCAGAATCTTAACAGTACTTTTTGGGACATCCTGTTTAGTATAAACGGTTCATCATCATCATCACCTTTGGAAGTCCACTGCTGGACATACATAGGCCTCTGTTATAAAACGCTACGCGGCCCTAGGCCGTTTGCGTTCAGCTGCTTCCCGCAACCCTACAATAAACGGTTACCCTAGCGTGAGTCTTTTGTGGCATATGGGCGTCACGCTACGGGGTACCGTCCGGCGTCGGGGTTGGCTGCCCACGACGCAAATATTAATACTGATTCATGATACCAACGAACTTAGTTACTACTCTTTTGTCTTTACGTTTGAGTAAGCTTCGCCTTAACGAGGCATGCGGGAAGTCCATAGACAGATGAGCAAGAAAATGAACCAAGATTGAATGGCATAAGTAAGTAAGCATTTCCCATTTCTTCTTTAGCTGTCCTATACCTGAAGGTTGTGTGGTAGAGATCGCTTTTAGCGATAAGCCTGCTTAAATTGTGCATCTTTCTGTTTTAACACAAGTTGTAACTTCTTTGTATGGTGTACAATATCTATCTATAATTAAGTTGACAACCTGATATCCAAGTAGGTTGCATTGAATGTAGGCCGGATTGCTCCCACTGGAGACCAACACAGCCTCATCGTTACCATTATCAACTTTTAGAAGTCCACTGCTACACTAGTCATGCCTCCTCCATAGAACACCACAGAGAGCGTCTCTGGGCCGTTTGCATCCAGTGGCTTCTCGCAACCTTTACTAGATCGTCAATTTTAATCTTTAAAAAGTTACGGAGTCAGATTACACTGTTTGACTCCTGGGTTCGTAACAACCTGGAGTACGGATCCGTTATATGGTAACCGCATTACGAGATTCACTCAAAGCACTTTGAAAGTTTGCACATTGTGCCGTGTGGGGACGGCCATAAAAAATACACTTCTCCACCGCCAACAGGAGGCGTGTCGTAAGAGTCAACTAATTCCTGTAGCACGAGACGAGCAGCAGTGTCTTCGTGCGAAATCTTAAAAAACTGCGCTCGCCAACTCGCCTGCCAAGCGTGGGGAGTATTGGCAATCCCCCCCCGATGATCAGTCATTGGGGGAGGCCACTGTTCAGCAGTGGACCTCCTATGGCTAAAATGATGATGATGATGATGATGACATTGAAAGTTTACTGAAGAAATTCCTGAGAATGCTATATTTTCGTTGCTGGATGGGACAAGCCTTGGTTTCCTACAGTGACAGGCTAAAGAGGTTCGATATAACTCGCTTAGGTGTTCGACGACAACCACTTGATCTATCAATCTTGTTTAAAATTCTGCACCTCATGATCGGTTCTTTGGAACTTACCTCTTTCCTAAAAAATAAACTGTAAGGTAAACAAGAGACGCTCCTTACCTACGTTTGTACCCTCTTTAAACTCCATTATGAACAACGTATCGCACCACAATCCTATCGCCAGAATGTGTTGAAATATAATCTCCTGCAAAGTGACTCCGGGTTGGACATTTATCTTAGGGTTTGTGACGTTCAAAACAGCAATAAGTTCCCTCTTAGACAACTACGCGCCCTAACTGAAATCTAATTGAAAATTTTTATTTTTATTTATTTTAAATTGTTAACGAAATTATTGAAGCAGAAGTGTATACACCCTTATGATATTAGTTTAGTCCAATACCTTATATTACGATTACACGACGTGTAAATCCGTTTCTTGTATAAATAATGCCTTGTGTTTTACAATAAAAACTTTTATAAAACAACTGCCCATCCTGCTCCCCCCCCCCCCCCCCCTAGGTCTTCCAGTGGTAGCCACTCCGAGCACTTTTCTTACCCACAGCCGCTCAGTTGCTTTCAGCCTAATATGCTGAAATGATAATGTTAACTTCGAAGAAGTCTTAATAAGCTAAAACGCGATACATTACCACTTTCTGCCTATGTAAACTTTAAGTTCATTTTAAGTATATAATACTGTCAATCCAAATGTACACATACGATACCTGCTGTTATACCACCCTTGGTTGATTCTTGTGTTTTCCCATGAAATATTTTTAAAAGTAGATGGACCTGTAAACATTTGTTATGTACTTGACTCTACATTTTAAGTGCACTAAATGTTATAGTAAATTAAAGTGAATCGTGTGTAAATAAATCAACACCGCGAATATTATGAACTGCACATTGCGTATACTGTCCACTTCGTTATGTAAAACAAATACCGAGCTATGGGGGTGCGAATGACAGCAACAATCCATTCGACTGTCGCGAGTCGGGACCTAACCGCGGGCCGCAGCGCACCTGTCGTGTTGACTCTACGTGGTGGCACGGTAAACCGCAGCGGATATAGGAAGTGCAGTGACTGTTTCGGTAAACAAATTTGAATTTCGAACAGTTTGGTTTTTCGCGCTCTGTGAATTTGACAATCAGTTTAGTGGGGACTTTTTATCGGTAAGTTAGTTTTATTCAAATAATTTTTTTTGTGCTAGTTTAAGTTTTTTTAAACCACGATGTTGGTATTGTTGATAATATGTTATCTTTAAAAATCTTTGGTTAAAAATCTATGATCTTATACATACGACAATTTTGTTAATTTAGGTAGGTAATTTTTGTTTAAATCTAACTTATACTCACTATACATACGAACTTTTTTATTATTATTTATTTCGTAAACAATACCTTAATTATTGTTTTTAATTACTCTTAATTTAAAGTTACGTTAAGTACGTTTAGTTATATTTTTTAGCCAAGACAAATAAATGTCTCATTAAATTTTAAGTAGACATTATTTGACACACTTTAGTTTAGATAAAATTAACAAACCTTATAAAATTATGTCTTTTCTGTATATTATATGGATTAAAATATTGCACAATAGTTACAACTAATACTGTCATTGTTAACATAAATAAAAATATTTCGTTGATCTAGTCCCACGTTCGTCAAGCTTACCTCACCTTTCAAATAAATTTTAAGGGCCTTAACTGATTCGTCGATTCGACGCTAGTTAGCAGTAACACTGCGAATTGTTGTTCAAACTACGTGTTTCTCAAACTTTGGAACCATAACTCTTGGCCGAGTATTTTATTGAATCAATATAAAAACTGATAAAATAGACAACCTAGAAAGCAATAAATATAGACATTTACATCATTAACTTGAGCATTTAAATGAGCTCCTAAAACATACATAGGTCCGTTATAAAATAGCAATAATTACCCCTAAAAACAATAGTAAATAGTTATCATAATTTTCCTGAACCGGGAATGGAACAACTTTGTATCCAATTCAATTGAATCAATACGCCAATCGGGTGATCGGGTCCTCAAACTTAATACTTGTCGATTGTTGCACAGTATCAAAAATACTAAACAATGACTCTACTTTTGTTGCTGACCGTAGTACGTTAACTTTGTGTACTGGGGACGTATTTTGGAAGCATTCGAATTCAAATTCGCATACAAAATCCCAAGCGTGTGCAATTTTCTTGGAATTTGTAAAACCATGATTATTTTAATTTTGAATGCGAATTGGAATGTTTTAATAATCCGCCTCCTGGAGACATATTTTGAAATTATGCTAATTCCAAAAAAAATACGAAATCGCAAGATACCTAAAATCACTATATTTGAAAATTCATTCCGTGAATCTGCTACGAGTGGACCACTCGTTGACAACATAAATGTTGGATAGAATACATTGACACTGACATGATAACTTTTTTGTTACGTTCCGTTTTCAGCGATTCTTTACTTTTTTATGCATTATAGAGCATTCCGGTTTTTGACATTTTCTGTGTGAAACAAATATAGTAACAAGATTTAAATTTAATAGCAACACTCAATTCAAGTGATTCAAAAATCGTGAGTAATAGAAATTAATTTTTATACCCGAATAATTTTCGTTTTCAAGATTGATTTCGAATGATTCAAAAATACTCCTCCTGATAAGCGAACTCTGCGCTCGCGCAGAGCCACACGAATTAGCTAAACAAGTAGATCGTGACAGATCGCGATTTATGGGTCAAACAATTTTACTTTTAGGTTCATTAACGTTTGTTTTTGACCAAAGAAAGTATACAATCGATGATTGGTTTAACCGTTTCTAAATACAAAGGTTTTTCCAATCGAATGTAGGGCATAGTTGTAAGTACCTACACAAGATTGACATTAAGTTGATTCTTCGAATCAAAATTCTCGCAATTTAAATAATGCGTTTAGCATAATCCAAATGTAGTGTTTTATTACATTATACATTTAGGTTAAGAGGGATTTTTTTCAATGTATCAATATCTAAACTTGTTATGTTCTAGTTTCAATGTTGTTATAGCAAACTAATTTCCGAATAAGTACTAAATTTATACTCAAATTGAGATCCATAGAACAAAATTGTGATTTATGAAGTTCCTTTAATAGCTTTTGACGTTAAATGCAAAAGCAAAAAAATAAAGGAGCCTTAACTTTAAATTCTGTTTTGGTCTAACCTTAACTTTGGATTCTGTTTTGGGAAAATAATTTAAAAAAAAAAAACAAAAGCCTATGGAACGTAGATTTACTTGATCAGTGGCCTGTGGAACTTTACACGTTGGACTTTGAACCGTTTGCATTGCATTTTACGTAGAGGTAAGAGCACTACAAGTGTGAAGCTTCATGGGCTCATGACTGTATCCACAATTGATCCTTTCCTCACCCCTCATTTTTACCACTTTGGTTTGGGTAGTTATACTTACCTATTACAAGGACATAGTAAACTTTCAATTACAACTCAATTTTTTTTTTTACTATAGCACCAACACTGAAAACGAAAACACCGAAAACAAAACCAACACCGAAAAAATAAAACACTTCCGTTTACTAAAAAAACCCGATCAGCTGTTTTAACGGGATGTACGAGATTGTTTTTAAAGATTTTGATTTTGGTCTAGCAGTTGAATAAATTTAAGAACTATTTGAACATTTTTTACTGCTGGACCACCAACCGTTACAGCTGTTAAAAGTAAAATATGTGACCGTAAGGCTAATTCCAAGGTGTTTGACTAATCGTAACATGCAAAATCAAATTAGGTACTTTCATTTCGGTAAAGATATTGCCTAACATGTAACAACGTAAAACAAACTTTGACTCCGTTCCCATAATTTTATTGTGTGAATCTTCGCTTATCCGTAAATCTTAATTCTGTCTTGTCATTTCTCTGTAATTGGCTACTTTATGAAAATGGCTATGCAATTTGTATTGCAAATTCGTTTTGTATGGGGAAAGTGAAAATCCAGCAACTGGTTATTGAAAGGAGTAAAAATAAATAAACAGTCCACTGAAATGGCTTTCATTCAAGAATTTAATTCATTGGTCCTTTAAGCCGGATATGAACCAGCGAAGTTAAGGATTTTCATTTCTTACTTTCAAGATTGATTATACGATATTATCTATAACCAGTAACCACAGCGATATTATCTGACAAGATTCTCGAGATCTTAGAAATCTATCAATATGATTGTTAAGTTCTCGTAGTATGAAATCGTGGGACCGCTTACTTAGTTAAAACAATGGCTGATAGGATGATTGGTATCACACTAGAAATTGGTTTAGTGTCAGCTCATACACATTGTGCAATTAACCCTATCGTTAATAGAGATGAGAAATTGACTTACCGTATTATTAACCGCATCTTCTCCTCTTACAAGTTCTTACATACGCCTTTACCATTAACATAAAACACGTTTTAGCGACAAATAATAGCATCGATCGGGTTAGGATTGCGGCTTAGTGGTGCAGTGATTCGCCTTGAACGCAATAGGTCCCGGAATCGATTACCGGTTCGGGTCAATTTAGACAACGGGCTTTTTGTAAATTCGCTCGGGTCTGGATGTGCTGGGAGTCACCTCTGGTAAATTTCACTGTCTAGTACCTACCTAGTATCTTTCTGTAAACACAAATTGTAACTTCTTTGTATGGTGTACAACAAAGAGTATCTATCTATCTATCTATCTATCTAGTAAATAAGTAAGTAGTAGTATCTGGAGTTTGGTAAGTTTATGTAGGTGTTATCTACAAAGAAGATTCCTTTACATCCAAGCCTTTTAAATTACCAATAATTTTAACATCGTCACAGTTCTTCCTCGCCACGATTTTAATTTGATGAAATACTAAATTAAAAAGCTTTCATGAGATTCTGTGGAATAGAGTATGGAGATAGGGAGCCTTTTAAAATAACCTACTTTAATCTCAAACTTCAAACATTCATTGTTTTATATTAACAGTGAATCACGCGTCTATATTTTGGGTGCAACTTTACATTTACGAGTAAATTTCATGGTTACAGCTCACATTTCCTGGTCCCCAGCATAGTAATGTTATTTAAGATATTGACAAAGAATCATCAAATACGTGCGGAACCAAAGAGAAATGCTGTTATAAAAAATCTCCGCGTCGGTGAGATTTCAGTGACAAACGCAAAAAAATGCTACGAAAACTATAGAGATTATTCACAAGTTTTTATGTGCTATCCAATTTAAAATATATAATTTGTAAGTATAAAGAGAAAAAGTCTTAGAATTGAATATTTTGTCGAATGAACTAAAAAACTATCAGACCGACTTCTACTTTCACTGTTTGTTTATCGAAAATGGTGTAAATCTGACCTAACGGTTCTGCATGCTATAAGGAAACACTAGCAACAGTCAACAGCATTAATCAACCTCAAAATGTCAAATTTCCTCGACTGACTTAAAGGTTCAACTCGTAGACTTTAATATTGTTTACAGGATATTTTTCTTATGGAGATTATCACATTGCACCGCGCTCCGCCGCAGTGCGCCGATTTTTCTTTGTATGCTCCCGCGCGTCGACGCGGTGTCAGTGAGTGGTATCATTTTCTATGCAAAAGAGATACTCGCGTACAATTTTAAGATCCGCTGCTCCGCACCCCGCGTCGGTGTGCGATGCAGTGTGCTAACCGCCTATATGACATGATGCACTGCTTCTAAGGGAATAACTTTGTAACAAATAACTTCATCATGCAAGCCGAAGATAGCCAGTCAGAGCTGCGGCGGTTTAGTATGGGGAAGGGTTTTTTTGCGGTTTTGTTGGCCCTATAAAAATATTGTTCATGTTCACACTACTTAATATTAATCAATATTGGACAAAATCTCATTCATTGCTTTGATTCTAAGGTAAGTAGCTAAGCACTTGTGGTATAGAAATCAGAAACAACGACGGTACCATAACACCCAGACCCGAGACAACATAGAAAAGTTCATTTTCTACATTAACCTGATTGAGAATCAAACCCGGTATCTCAGAGATGGCGACGCTAAGTCCTTGCGTACTCGCCTCTCGGCTACGGAGTCTCTTTTAAACGTCTATAAGACGGTTAAAATTTCACGCTAAATAATACTTCGCAATATTACCATGAAACACTGAGAGCAAATAATAGAAATAAACTATAACAACAAGTACTTGATACTTTAGACATTTGCTACAATTGCATAATAGCAATGAAATGGAAAGCACTCGTATAAAAAAAGTTACTCTAAAATCACTTGCGTGCGCGCAACCGATTGACCCCCGTTAAGTCTTAAAAGGTTGGATAACTCGTTACGTTATTACATGACAAAGAGTTAACAATAAAATACTACATACCTTCCGTCAATTGTTAAGAGTTTTATTAGTCCAACCTTTCTCACATTTCTACACAAAATTATAATATGGACCGTATTCATACCGAAACATATTTCTTACGCTGGACGGATACTTACCTACTTGCATAAAAAACCACTGAATAATACCTTCAACTGTATAAAATGAGTAGTGAAATGCTTAAATTTATTTTTATTAAACTAAACGTCACTGCAGGCTGAATATGAAATCGTTAATTTCCTTCAAAGTACGTCATACAAGACTCGATTCTAAATATACATACTTTATTTTTTTTTAACAAAAACCGATCAAGTTAGAGCATGGACATCGAACAATTTTTCTTATAGTCATAGTTGGTCGTACGAGGTAAATAAAAATGCGTTAGGTCCTTCCAGTATGCAAGTCCTTCTCGTACTTGACCTGTTGTTAATTTTTGTCTCTATACGGGTTGTCCCGTAACTCAAGGGTTACCTTACAACCACATGTTCTATAAATAGTGAACAACTTTTGTTCTATGACTTAAAAAAAATGGTTTTATATTTCTATAAAAATTAAATCGCTTGTTTGGTAATTTTGTACGGGAAGCCGATAAAGTTTCATGCAACTTTGCAAAAGTCATCAAACAAAAGTTGTTCACCATGTGGTATAGAACATCCTGTATACATAGTTGCCGCCCCCTCCTGCTTAGTTCCAATTCATTGATTTCTCACCTCAATGAGGTTTTTATTACCTTGATAGACTTGTTCTACCAAGAACCCCGCAAAAAAGACCCCAAAACGTACTACAGTCAGTATACCGGATACGCTTACAGGATGAGTGGTTTCATCCAGGGGGGCACGGTCGGGCGCTCGACACGGTGTATGCGCCTGCGCACTAAAAGGTAAACTTAGGTAAATGAACCGCCAAGTGACACAGTAAGTTACGTCATTGGAGAATATATTGAAGCTATTATAGAGAAAACTTTAAGAATACTACTTCCTTACATTTGGTATGAAATATACTAAATGTAAGTGAAAAATCACTAACCATTTTCGGAAAAGATGATTCGTATTGCTGCTCCATAAGGTATGTGCTCAATGGTCAAGGTTCAATGTAGGTATTGTGGTCAACATGTCAGTGAGTACAACAAAGCTCGAAGAACGCAACAAAGCTCCACAAGCACCAAGCGAAGCTGCCACCTGTCTGGATTGGGCATTAATTATTATTATTTACACGTAATAACTGCAAATTGTATGTAAAGCGACAACTTTATATTTTTTAAAGAAAAGGCACGGAATATTGATGATGTTAATGTTTTACAACATTTTTTCATTTAAGAAGAGTGAATAAAAGAGTTAGTCTCTTCGGTTAATAAGATAGGTAGAGTAAATAGAACTTAAATAAACCGCAACCTGTAATTAACAAAATGAATAAAACAAGGAACTTGTAGTCACATTTAATGCATTATTTATTTATTTAGTTTACTTTTTTATGTTACTAGAAAGTTTGTTTATACAATCTAGCTTAAGCGTAGCGTGACTTCTGATTCGAATTTTCTTTAGTTTTGTCTAAGTGATTTAGGCAAGACTACACTTCTATTGTCGTACAATGACGAAAAAATCATATATATTGTGGGTATATAACCAACGAGATAATTTTAAAATGTCTGATAAACTATCAGTAATAATATCCAACTTTACTACAACCATACTGCAGCTCATTCTCAACGTAAAGATCTTACAATGTGACAGTGGAAGAAGTTAAAATAGCAAATAACGTTAATTAAGAGGTACAAGAACCAACGTGTTTAGTGCAAATCATATTATAATAACGTCGCGTCATCAGAAGAAGTATTTATCGTAAGATCTGTATTAATCAGTGACCACATAGTGAACGACACGCTTCACTGGACACCCTCGTAATCTCGTCGAGTCGAGAACTAATCTCTTATCTAGTAGTATGCCTTAAGCCTTAAGATGTTTTAAAATAGTTATGTAAGCATTTACAGGAAGATTTAGCTTTCGACTCCATATGATGGCTGTGGAGCGAGACCGACTTTCCATTGTTAGGAAATGTCATGAATCACTCGTGAAATGTACGTACACCAATTGGCCCATTTGTAAATATACTCGTACATCGAGAGAGTAATAAATGATCAAGTATGGCAATCTGTTGTTAGCACAACCATTACTTTTTATTTGACATTTTACTACGAAGCTATTCGTAAAGTTTTCATTTTTATCTGACAAAAAAAGAGAAGATGTCGTAAATTTTTTTACCAACGCTTTAGACTATATACCCTTAGCCCTTATTTTTCTATATTGATATTGATATTGAAAATAAAAGCAGAATTAAACGAATCGAAAAGCCTCTCAAAGTCGGGATTTGTGGCCTTAAGGAGTCATGGACCCAACACCAACCCGGGTAGAAGAAGACTAAAAAAAGAATAACCGATTATAGTTCGAATAAGCAAGCAGTTTTGATACACCTAGCGGCCCTAAAGCAAATTGACAAACGAAGTGACGTCTTGACGTCCTCCGATCCAAGCGAAAAATATAAAATTCCGCACCTTTGGCACATCTTAAAAGACAAAGCCTCTTATATTTGATATAATTAGAAAACGTGATAATTATGTAGATGAAATTTTTGAGGAAGTTAAAAACTGTAAAGAAATTCATTTTACCGAAGATGAATGAGTCGGACTTGTCTTTTTATTGAGATGACAAAAGCCAAACACCTAAGCAATTTGTTGTATCATGTAATTGACCCTATTATTCTAAGAGACGGTGAAATAAATAAGAACGAGCATGAATGAAAGTAGAAACCCAAAGGGCTAATTCACACGAAGGCGTCGGTAATACGCAACTGTGTAAGGAAGCATGCCCCATAATTATCGAAGATGGCAAGCTCCGGATTGCTGGGCGCAAAAACTTGCTCACCTGCTTTGTCTTTGGCGGATTTCTGAATGCGGTTCCATTGCTGTAAGTCACGATATTTAAAAACAATTTTTTTTTTAATAGATTTTATCAATTTTTTTTTATGATAGATAAAAATAGATATTCTTTATTACACCTCATAAAAAGAAATTAAAGTTGTTTTTACAGAAATATGGACAACTCGGGCAGTGTTAAGTTGCCTAAGTATAAGAAGTCCTTTCTGTATTTTTCCTTACCTACTTACCTACTAAGCAATAAAATCGGTTCAGCCATTGACGAAGATCATCCCGGACAAATTGAGCTTATAATGTCTGTCTGTTCGTGCAATCGTCTGTCTTACCTATATGTATTTTTTTTTTTTAAATATCAAGATGGTAATAATACAACTGCCAAAACTGCCAAACTTGATGAATATAATTATTCTAAAGTAAAATTCGTACTAATAACCCCAAACTGTACAGAGCTCTGGGTGTGCGAGTCCGACAGGCACCGGTTTTTCTAAACATAGTTTATTATTGTAATGTGCATATATTTATTAACTTCATTAGCGGTCATTTAAACATTTTATTTTTAGGTCGTAATAATAAATTAATATTAGAAGTTACTTGTACTTGTAAAATTATTTTAACATTATAAGCTTCAAAATCGACTCCTTATCATGTTAAGTCCGATAGTGACAAAAGCTTTTTTTTTTCAATTAAGTAAAAAATATTAGTTTTCGTGTATTTTATTATTAATGAGGATTTGCGCAATGGACACTTAGAAGCCAATTTCCAAATGATCGTTAGGTAGACAAGTCGATTCCGTTTGCTATGATAGCACTAAATTACACATTGTAAACGTAACAATTCACTGGTCTATCATTATAAATGTATTTGTAGAGTAGTCATCGGTGCGAAAGTGAAGAGATTATCTAAGAAATATATAATAAAAATACACAAATATACAGAAAATAAAGAAGAAATACTTAAAATCTGGTAAATGGATAAAGTACCTACACATAGTACTACTGGTGCTCTCCAGTACCGGTGTTATTCCAAAACATCTTAGTACAGTCAACAGCAAAAGTAGCTGATCAAAATCAGAAATTCAATACTAATGAACGAAGTTAGTGTCAGAACTATGTGGCGTTTCAGTGATTCAAAAGTATGTGATTGTAAATTATACCAAACATTTACTACTAGTACAGCTGCCATATATTCGTGATCTCCGTGACTCCAAAATTTATAAACTCAATTCGCATCCTAACTAAGAAGTGTTTTTTTTTTCAAAACTAGTGAACAATTAAAATCAAAAATTAAATGATGAAACTGAGGCCACGTAATCATGAGGCAATATAAATATCCAAGTAATTTAATTTGTTATTTTTTACGGAAAAAACAGCTGAATTGGATAAAAATTTGCATATTCATACATGCAGAATTTCATCCAATTGAACCCCGGAAAAAGCATATGTTTATTAAAAACTTGAAAAACTTTACTATTTTAACTGTTTGATTTTTATTTTTTTTGTAACTTGTGTCAATGTTCAAAAGTAGTTGATGCAATACAGAATCATAACTCAATAAATATTAATATCTTTGCATGTTTGTGAATTTATGTCAATGTTTAAAAGTAGCTGATGCGATACAAAATTATAACTCAATGAATGTATTATATTTGTAAATTAGCATTGAAGATATTTAGTTAAAACATCATAAAAAAAAAAAACAGTAATTTTTTATCAAATTTTATTCTGATCAATTTCAAATATTTTAAATTTTAAACTAAAAAAAATATAATAGATAAATGAAAACATCATTAGAATGGCTTTTGCCCAGTCGGCTACAATATATTAAAACCGGAAGGTAGATTGATATTTTTATCTTTAGGGGATTATTTATATTGACGTGTTGCACTTTGAGTTTAGTTGAGTTGAGTGAGTGCGTCTGTTATCTATTGCATTGATTTATTATAACCAAAAACTAATAGATTTAAAATATGACGCACCATATAACAGAGCATGAACGACATAGAATTATATCATTGCATGAAGACGGATTGAGTGTTAGTGATATAATGAGAAGAGTAGGTGTCACGGTAAGCAAGCTTTCATTACTTCTTTATTGAAATATCTCCTAACATTTGGTGATTGGAAAAAAGTGAAGACAGTTTTATATGTTTATTAAAAACTTGAAAAACTTTACTATTTTAACTGTTTGATTTTTATTTTTTTTGTAACTTGAGTCAATGTTCAAAAGTAGTTGATGCAATACAGAATCATAACTCAATAAATATTAATATCTTTGCATGTTTGTGAATTTATGTCAATGTTTAAAAGTAGCTGATGCGATACAAAATTATAACTCAATGAATGTATTATATTTGTAAATTAGCATTGAAGATATTTAGTTAAAACATCATAAAAAAAAAAAAAACAGTAATTTTTTATCAAATTTTATTCTGATCAATTTCAAATATTTTAAATTTTAAACTAAAAAAAATATAATAGATAAATGAAAACATCATTAGAATGGCTTTTGCCCAGTCGGCTACAATATATTAAAACCGGAAGGTAGATTGATATTTTTATCTTTAGGGGATTATTTATATTGACGTGTTGCACTTTGAGTTTAGTTGAGTTGAGTGAGTGCGTCTGTTATCTATTGCATTGATTTATTATAACCAAAAACTAATAGATTTAAAATATGACGCACCATATAACAGAGCATGAACGACATAGAATTATATCATTGCATGAAGACGGATTGAGTGTTAGTGATATAATGAGAAGAGTAGGTGTCACGGTAAGCAAGCTTTCATTACTTCTTTATTGAAATATCTCCTAACATTTGGTGATTGGAAAAAAGTGAAGACAGTTTTAATTTAAACCTGTCAATTAGAATTACTATTTGTCTTTGTTTAAAAACTATGAGTATATTTAAATATATTTTTTATATTTCTTACTGTCTGGCACTGCCTTGCGCCCGCCACACCGAGACGACAATTCTCATATACCCAGAATAGACAATATTATTATTATTTAAGACTACTTAATTAAGTATTTCTCTCTGAAGATGTTAATAATATTATTCTCCTTGAGATTCTCCTGAGTGCTGCATTTTTACGTAATAACGTATATCTACATATTTCCAGCTGGCATCAGTTTGTATGGAAACGTCAATTTTTTTTTTGAGATTTTGATGTTGGTCCCTTAAAGTTTTATTTCACCTTTTCGTTACACTCTGTATTATGATAAATATACATTATATTGTTTATTTCAGAGAAATACTGTGCACCTTTGGATAAGAAGATGGGAAAATGAGGGTCACGTGAACACACAAAGAAAGTCCGGTCGTCCTCGTTGCACCACAACTACGCAAAATCGAGAAATTGTAAACAGGATGAGAAATGATGGGTTTACGCCAATCAGAGATATCGCCACTCATATGAGAGTGTCTATGACCACTGTTCGTCGACGTTTAAAGGACGCCGGAATACGGCACCGTCAGCCAGCACGGAAATTATCATTATCATCATTGCACAAGCAAGAGAGACTAAATTTTGTGCAAAGATATTTAGATTTTGATTTTCAAAATGTGATATTTTATGACGAAAAAACATTCTCTTCGAGTGAACAGGGTCGCCTCACACTATGGCGAATAAATAACACGCGCTACCATGAAGAAAATATTGTTCCTAATAGAAGTAGTGGACGAATTAATATTGGCTATTGGGGATGGATGTCCGCTGCTGGACCAGGAGAGTTAGTAGAAATAGGAGGGCGTTTAAATAGTCAAAAATACATGGAAATTATTCGAGACACGCTCATACCCACTGTTAATATTTCCCACCCAGATCTTGTGCCTTTCTCATTTATTCATGACAATAGCTCAGTGCACACTGCACGAATCTGTAATGTGTGGTTTCAAAATAATCGTGACCTCATAAGAGTTCTTCCATTTCCCCCAAAAAGCCCAGACATAAACCCAATTGAAAATCTCTGGGGCCTCGTGGTTCAGCAGTGGGACTCAGATACACCCCGCTCCCGGGTCAATATACAACGTCATGTGGTTGAAATATGGGAATCATTCAGAGGTTCCAATATATGCCAAAATATGGTGGATTCAATGAGGGATAGACTACAAGCGATAATAGATAATAACGGGGGATACACTCGTTATTGACTTTAATCCGTGATTTGGATATAATGATTATAAATTTGTTCTTATATAAACAAATAAAAAAAGATCATATTATAAGTCATAAAAGTTTTGTTCCATATCTACAATGAAAATTGTTTTCTATGTTTGTTTTTTAGTTACGTAATTTTTGATTATAATAAATATGTGACGATATTTTTTTTTCTTGAACCCTACGTCAAATTCTGGTCCCACAGTAAACAATGTTACTTATATGAGCAGTACAACAGTTTTATATAATCCTGGATTATATATTCCTACGCTTCCCAGGGTTTTAATATACTGTATTATTTAAATTTTAATAATTATTTTAATATTTTAGTATACTAAATACTAGTAGTATATTATAGCAGATTTCCGGTAAAAATGTAAGAAATTATATTTATTGATGTATGATTTATTTAGTAATCAATAAATTTTCAATAATATTACTAATTAATAATAGCAGCAATATTTATTCATTATTTTTTTTTATTTATTTCATTCTTGATTATGTAGCGCCAGAACATACCTTAATTTAATTTCTGATAAATTTGTCAGTTCACTAGTTTTGAATCATTTTCTCACTTCTTAGTTCTGATGCGAATTGCGTTTATAACTTTAGGAATCAAAATTGATCACGGATATATGGCAGCTGTACCAGTAGTAAATTTTTGGTATAATTTACAATCACACACTTTTCAATCACTTCGACGCCACACAGTTCTGACGCGAACTCTGTTCATTAGTACTGAATTTCTGATTTTGATCATCTACTTTTGCTGTTGACTGTACCCTTCGTAATCTTGACATCCCAGAAAACACATAGGATATAATATACATTAGGACAATACTGTCGCATAGTCAGAAAGTTCCTTTAGGACGACACCACCTCCACAAAATCCTGAAAATTCGACTCGCTTGGCTTAGGTCAATGTGTTCTTCGAGATTAATTAAAACAATCATACTACTGTAATTAGGCTAAGATTCGACGGCGACTCGCTTCCAGCAGATGCAGAAGGCTTGACGCTCTTTTGGAGGCTTACGTCCAGCAGCGATTTGCGGTAGGCACTGTGATGATGATGATAATACATAATATAATGTAAATTATATAATATTACTAAAGTCAGCTTGACAAAAATTTAAGACCTTGTAATAAGTTATTTAGCGTTAGGGTCCGCTCTTGAGAAAGTTGCGAAAGGGTAAAATAAGAATTAAATAAAACATGCAAAAGCAGATTTATTGATTAAGGAATTATCTATGGATATAATACATTTTTGGGCTTTTTACTTGTTTTAGCTAAGGTTCACTTTTACTGTAGTGTTTAAACTTTTTTTGTTTATTCAAGTTTACAAAATTATACCATTGCCCCATAGACTGTCTTCGTTGCACAACTATATCAGTAAAAGCAAATACCTGTCGTGGATTTCGGTATTAACAAATGTCTGTCGTGGGTTTCGGTATTTTTTCATTTTGGAGATTGTGTTAGTTACAGACATTACTTACTTTGTTACTGATTAGTCACAGCAGTCGTTTCTTTGCCCTCAAGAAAGTTTTGATTTTTTAGCAAGTCTGGATGTTTTGAACGAAACGTAACTTTTAAAACTTAACTAAGATTCCTTATCAGGTATTTATATTAAGGTAACTGATACAAATAAGGCCTACATACGCTAAACGACGCTGTATTTCGATAAATATAAGTGAAAAGAATTGAAAACACCTGTCATCTGAAACTTTTATGCCTTTTTAAGAAGTACCGAAAAATGATATCATTGTCTTAATTATATTGTAGTAAAAAAGCAACTTTCAAAACCCATACCATAATGCCTTAATTAATCACCCCTACTTATTAAGGCCTCTGACCTTAAAACAAAGAAATCGTAATCAAAATATTGGCTTAACAAGAGAAAACAGTATCAAAAAAAAAATTTAAGTTAACCTCGTAAATTGGTAATACATGATTATTTTACAGAATATTAAGAATAAATACACTAAAATGACTCACGAGTCCTAAAACCATAATGTTATGAAAAAATAATATTTTAAAAAATTATGCGCCTAAGAGATTAGTTCAAATTGATATTAAATTGATAACCTGTAAAATTTTTACAGAATAAACAAATAACAAATAAATTTTAATATTATGTACTATTTTAGTGATTTTTGTTAGTTAAAAGCCAGCAAGGCCTTATTAAGTTTAGTAGGCCTTATTGGATTGCCTCACGGTAAATTTTTTATAAATAAATTGAATGAAAAATAATTAAACTTAAATACTCGAACAATTAAGTAAAAGTCCAAGGAAAATTATGATTTTACAAAAATGACGATTAATAATAAGTATTAAGACTAATCTTGGACTAAGCTAATCTTAAAATTACGATAATTTTAAGATGAAACCACGAAAACTGGCACTCTCCTCAAGGAACGCTCGCGAAGGCTACAAAAAGTGAGAGAAGAGGGCTTTTGTCGTTTTCTCATTGATTGGCCCAACCAAGACTCGAACCTGGGACCTCAGGGATGGCGAATACCAAGTCCGATGTACTCGCCTCTCGGCAACGGAGGACGTCAAACGTATATTAACTTACTTACTCTTCACAAACTTATGTTAGATGTGTTTTGATAGATCCATGTTTATTTCCATTTATTCCACTTCAAGTTTACCTTCTTCCTCCTTGCGTCTTGTCCCGCTCCTAGTCAGGGTACAGTGTTGCCGCAACCAAGTACCCAAAAGGTACATAATTATCCAGCGCTGAAAAGGTACATAATTATAATGCCAGCAGTAGTGCACCTTTTTTTGGATTCTAGGCAGGTTTTGGGTAAGTTCAAAAGGTACTTATAATGGAACCCATTACATATACACAAAGTAGGCTAAATAGATACGCCAATATTAAATGTGTAAAATGTACGCTGACGGCAACACCGGTATCTAAATGATCACGTCCAGGTAAGTCTAGATTTATCCCGTTAAATTTTGGACTACTGTAATTTGGACCTCGACCTCCGAAATAACTTCATCATTACTACTTACTTACCTAAATATTGTTTTGAAACTTCAATGATCACACTAACGAGGGGTGATTTCTTAAACATTTCATTAAAATAACATAACCGTGAGAACGATTCGCGTAACTTAATCTTAACAAATGTTCCGTAACCACGTTTCTGAAGTTATTGTGGTCGGAACGACCTATTGATACATGTTATGATTCATTCTAGTCAATTAGTAAATTAAACAATACCAAACAATTAGCACTAGCTTCTGCCTGCGACTTCGTCTGCTTCGACTTTAGAATTGAGTCAAAGGGGGCTTTGACTGAATTCTAAAGTAACACAAATACGGAATTTAAAATATCCTATGTGTTCATTTAAATCAACAACCAAATTTTAACTAGTTCTGTTCAGCCGTTAAAGCGTGAATGAGTAATAAATATAAAACATTTACAAAATGATATGTTTAGATAAATAAATAATAAAATAAAATTAATAAATTGTTGCCACAATCACACAATAAACTAACTCCAAACTAAGCAAAGCTTGTACCTATCATGGCCACTAGATAACAGATAAACATGTTTATAAACATCTATGACTTAGGTCCAAATGCTCGTGCTCATTACACAAACATTTGCACCTTGCTGATTTCAAACCTGCACCGCTCGGCTTTGTAGTCCAGTGCGCTAACCACTAAACCAGACAGTTCTCAAAGTGATAAGTAGATGTTAGAATATTCTTATGCCTTTTAAGTTCAGGAGTAGATTTATTGACTTCTTTTTTTTTGTCTATTATTGCTTAAAAATATATTTCAATAACACAAGTGCTGTAGCCGCCTTAGGATCAGAGCAATATATGTGATGTCCTAATTTGTATTTACAATTTTAATATAGGTACTACTACCAACAGAACTAATTTATATTTTGACTAGCTGTTGCCCGCGACTTCGTCTGCTTGGTCTTTAGGGGTATGAAAAATAGATGTTGGCCGATTCTCAGACCTACTCAATATGCTCACAAAATTTCATGAGAATCGGTCAAGCCGTTTCGGAGGAGTACGGGAACAAACATTGTGACACGAGAATTTTATATATAAGAAGATTATGTTTCCTAATCTACGTATCTATGTTATTTTACTAATCACTTTCCCAAACTTATCGTAGGTAACTGTTTTCGTAATTCTGGGAAAATCAGGAACCTGCTGAAAGAAATACAATCTGTATTAATTTCCTTCATTGTCAATTTCTCCGTATGCAATTTCAGCATCTATATAGTACCTACCTAAAATATTGTACGTTTAAAATGTCGTTGCGTATTTTTGTGTTTTGCAACAAACATGCAAAGCAAAATAATAAAACGAGGCGTAACAAACTTACAGTACAACTGACGACTAACAGAGATTAACCTCATAGTGAAGCAATGAACATAAAATTTAATAGATATGGTCTAGTTGCCGACTCGCAGTGCTTTGGATATGTCAGCACGTCCACTGCTATTAAAACCTACATTTCTCGAGCTCATTTGGTAAAGTAATTATGAATTCATAGTAAGAATTAACCCGGCCACGTGTGCAGAACATTAACAATGGTAACCTTAGGACGCCTATCGCTGGAGAGAAGGGAAAAGAGATCTCGGTATGGTATACCAAAACACCCTTTGCCGATATAAAAGTTTTGCTACGAAAAATCCTTTACCAATAAAAAGTTTCGCCAAAACCTCTCTTGGTAGCGGTTGACTAAGCTAAAAAGAATGCAAAGCTCTGGAGCTGGACAGGGATAAGCTTAGCTTTGGAACGCACAAAGCTGCGGTAAACTTTATGTGGTGTCGGAACAAAAGCTATAAGTATGTTGAGAAATTTACGGGAGAGGCTTTTGCCTATCATTAGGGTGGAATAGGTTAAAATTGATAGTGCCATTGTTGTGTACATACATTTACAAGTACACCTAACCTATTTACATTTACATGTAATAAACCCAGGAAAGCTTTTTCTCATCTAAAATTTTTCCCACTTTATATTACACTTTATATATAATTTTGCTTTCTTGCCTTATGTTTCTCTATTTCGCTTTACGATTCACAGGTCTCTATATTCAACACTTCATTTTTAGCTTTTAAGCTTAGCACACTCAAAAAATTCAGCATCATCACCATCATTCACCTAAATATTTTCTATGATTTTCACGATGTTGCATCTGGAGTAAGGTCAAATTTATTTTGTTTACTTACCTTACCGCCTGTTGATACGACACGACGCGCCCAATTTGTCGCACACATAGACCAAGAGTACCGCAACTCGAAATAATTCAAAATCGAGTCATTGAGATTATTGGAATCTGCGTTTAATCTACATTAACTCTAAAGACACCTGTGTACTTAAGTTGTGCTTCTCTTATATATGATCTCATCTATATTAGCTCCAAAGACACACATTTATTTTGAGTTATGCCATCGCGTATTTCGAGTTGTGCTACTCTTGCATGCGTGCGTTGTGCTTTACTATATTTGTACTGCTGTCTTACCTTCTAGGTAGGTTCTCCTCTCTTCCTTTCCCTTTTTATCTTCCCGCCTATAAATTAATATAGGGCCTTTGTGTCTCATGCGTGTAAAACAACCAAAGACACCAACATAGCTCATCGAATTGTAATTGCCAAGTGCGAGTCGGACTCGCGCACCGAGGGCTCCGTACAAACCTGTAGGCACCTATATAAGTAAAAGTTCACCCATCACGACAACAATATATTTTTATTGCAAAATGAAATCCATAACATTAAGAAAGGTAAATTGCGGTTTACGATTTATCACGTATTAAAAAAAACTACTAACTAGATCTCATTCAAACTAATTTTCGGTGGAAGTTTACATATATTTTTTTTAGTTTTATCATTCACTTATTTTAGAAGTTACAGGGGCACACATTTTACCACTTTGGAAGTGTCTCTCGTGCAAACTATTCAGTTTAGAAAAAAAAAATACTAGAAACCTCAATATCATTTTTGAAGACCACACGTTTGGTTTTGATGAAAAAAAAATTTTTGAATTTCAGTTTTAAGTATGGGGAACCCCCAAAATTTTTTTTTTAAATATTTTTGTGTGAAAATCTTAATGCGGTTCACGGAATACATCTGTGCAGGAGATTCGGTCGCTGCGGCGGTTATCCGGCTCGAAGGACCAAAAATGTGCGGGATGTTCTATCGGTTCAACTATCCCTTGTGCACCTATCGCTGGATTGCGCCTAGACTTCTATGTTGTTACTGATCGCTCGTTGTTATGTTGAGAATTCTATGTTGTACGAGGAGGACCTGTTGAAATGAAACAGGTTAGGCGGTTTCAAGTTGGCAATCGTTCCTAAAGCTGTCTAATTTTCCTATGTGTTGGTCTTCCTGCACTATGTTCTCAGTTTGAAGGTGTTCCTGGACTATCTGCTATTTGTTGCTGTTCCTGAGTTCTTGAGTGGACTGTATACAAACGACTGGACTGTGTTCAGTACAGTAATCTAGCTTTTTTTTTTTTTTTTGTTTATGGACGGACCTATCGCTGAGTGCCTTTGAGGAAGACATTCGCCAGCTTAACCCGGGCAGTTGTGGCGTGCGCTGAAGGCGCACAGCCTAGGTCCGCCCCGCTAGCGGTCGCCCGACCCGGCCGAGTGTGAGGCTTCGCGCAGCGAAGCCTCAGACTCGTACGTGTCGAGTCCCATACTAGCAGGCGTGATCGGGCCAATGTGGAGTGCAAAAGGCACCCTCCCAAGCGGCGAACCCGCTAGTGGTGGCGCCGACGGGACCGGAACTGCCAAAACAGGCCGGACCGCTGCCGGGCTCCTTTCTAGCGGGCCCGATCTGGGGGTGAGTCGGACTCTGGCCTCAAGGGCGCCTCTATAGGCTCGGACCTCGGCTTGGGCCGTCGTCCGTAGGGTGGGCAGGGGAAAAACGGCCAGGCACATGTCTGTGTCGGCCGAAATGAAATACGGGACCTCGCACCCTTCGGCGGGTGCGGTGATGCGAACTAAAATGTTGTGCAGTACTTGAAGTGCTTAAGGCGGTGTTGGCTGTTGTTCTACAGTACGCGGTGTAGGAATCGTCAGGGTCGTCCAAAACGTGCCGAGGCCGACGGAGTCGGGCAGCGACATCCTCCTGGGGCGTGTACGTGGCGGCTTTGACTATGAGCGGATTCGAGTGGTTTTTTGCCTTATCAAAGAAGCGCTCAGACGCTTCTTTCATATATTGGGCTACTGAGGGCATGTCGAAATCTTTGTGGAGATTCTTGCGGCGTACGAACCACGGTTGACCCGAGGCTCTCAGCAAGAAATTGTTTTGGAAACTTTGCATTTTCTTAATGCTGTTTGAAGAAGCGTGAGCAAACACCGGACTGGCGTATGTCATCACGGGGCGGATGCAAGTTTTGTAAATTGTCAACTTATTTCTAAGCGACATTTTACTCTTTCTACCGACAAGGTGGTATAGTCGGTGGGCATAGAACTTCGCTCGATTGAGAACGCGCGTAATGTGGGGTACAAACGATAACCGGTGGTCGAGAGTGACACCTAGATATTTGACCTCCCTCACCCAGGGGATCGGTCGGCCAAATAAGGTGACGTTAAAACGGACTTTCTTGCAGCGGGGTTGTTTGGAAGGCCGCGTTTTGAAGCGACCTCGAGTAAAGTACACTGCTGCACTTTTCTCGGGGTTCACCTCCACACGCCACTTCCTGAACCACTCGCCGAGAGCATCAGCGGCGCGCTGTAGCGCTATCGTGATGTAACGACGGTTGTATCCTGAGCGATAGAGAGCGGTATCATCCGCGAATAGGGCTAACTCCGCGTCCGGCGTCTTGGGTATGTCGTTGACATAGATCGAAAATAGTAACGGCGATAACACCGATCCCTGCGGGACGCCGGCGCGGACGGGGCGGGGGGACGAGCGGGTGCCATCGACGCGGTAGCGGAAAGTACGATTCGATAAGAAGTCTCGCAAGATGAGTACGAGCCTATCTGGCACACCGAGTTGGTATAGCTTGTAAATCAAGCCATTGTGCCAGACTTTATCGAACGCTTTCGCCACATCGAAGAATAGCGCTCCCGTCTCTAAGGGGCGGGTTCTGTTGAGACCGTCCAGAATGTGTTCCGTTAAGCGGTGCACCTGGTGGACGCAAGAGTGAGTGGCTCTGAAGCCAAACTGCTCATTAATTAAAAGATTATTAGAGAAAATATAATCTTTTAGTCGGGAAACTAATACTCGTTCGTATAACTTGCCCATGGTCTTTAGGGGACTGATGGGCCTGTAACTGGTGGGGTCTGACCGGTTTTTACCCGGTTTAGGGATGCCTATGACCTCTGCCTCCTTCCACGCAGCGGGAAAGATGCAGTGCGCCATGGCGGTGTTGATGATAGACACCAACAGACAGAGAAGCTGTGCGGGGAGGGCGCGTAAAACTCTGTTAGAGATACGGTCCGGGCCGGGGGCCTTGTTGGGACGGAACCCTTTAATTATCGCCTGAGTAATCTAGCCTGTTTTGGCGCTACTTATATAACATTTCCCTGCTCCCAAATAGTGACTACCGCGCGTAATTTTCGTTATGAAAGAGAGGTCCCAGTCACGACAAGGACGGAGCGAGGTGCGAGCGAAAGCTATAGTGTGAGTGAGATAGCATCATGATATCTACACGTAAAAGGCAATACCTTAATGAGAGCCGAGCTCTATTTTACATATACTTAACCTCTTTTAGAGGGTAAGTACCTATACTATATTTACACCTATGTCCCCAGCGGGGTTGTGTAAGTGTTATGATTGCCAATCTTTATTTACAAAAGTAATTAACAATAATCAAACTATAAAACGTCCGGAACAACATCTACTTTCTAAGTTTCAACAGTATAGTTCTTATAGTTTCGGAAAAAAGTGGCTGTGACATACAGACGGACAGACAGACAGACATGACGAATCCATAAGAGTTCCGTTTTTTGCCATTTGGCTTCTTTCTTTCTTTCTGATCGTTCCCTCAATGCTGAGGATCGTGACTGTATGTCACTCTTCTCCACTCGCTCCGGTTCTGCGCCATATGTAACGCTCCCCGTATCCCCGCCATTTGGCTACGGAACCCTGAAAAGGTTTTCGAATGGCGACCACAAGCTTGAAAGAAGCAGTGTAGGCAAGCCTCCTACCTAGCGGACAGCAACCTAGTCGGGTTGCGGGAAGCCGTTGGAGCCGATGGCCCGTAGCCACTCGCCGTGGCATTCTATGGGGAAGGTCTACGTCCAGCAGTGGACTTTCAAAGTTTCAAAGATAGAGATAGATAATGACGCGGTTCGTCAAGTGCTTAGCATATTTCTTTTCTCCTTTTAGATCTTCAAAACCTACTCTTTGATGTTTCTCTCTGTTTATCTTATTCTTTCATCCGCATTAATGATCCTATTTTTAATAAGTTTACTTAAAAGTACCTCGTCATCATTATCAACCTTAGGTAAAACTAATTGTCATTAAAGGCACTAATATACTTAGTTATGTAGTAGACTTAATTTATAGGATTAACCTAAAAAACTGAAGCTCTACAAATGTTTGAATAAGCCTATTACATGCCAGTACCAAATACATACTAGGGACAAGACCAGTCAAGTGGAACACGAGGTATTAAAGTCTCTAATGCGAGCATACGACACCTACGGTGATACTTGTAGGTAGAAAAGTGCTGTTTCAAAGTGTAATCGTCTGAGATTATGACGTCACAGTTTATTAGCAAGTTGGCAGGTTAAATTGTATACATAAATCCGTTATTAGCGGTATTTACGTAAAGTACTAATAGTTATTACAGTATCTACAGTAAAGTTGTTCGGGTATGTTCGACCAGAAGTTTAGAGGAGAGAAAGCCAGGGTGTACCACTGCCACATGTGTCTAATTCCGTTCTGGCACTATGTGCAATGGACTTGTCTATCTGGATGATTTTATCTTTTTTTTTTTAACTATTCTAAACGCATCACTGATACATGCAGGTTTAGGCATGCATTTTACAAAAGGATGTGCGTAGTGTGAATGCAATGAGTGCTACTTTTTGAAACGTCGGTTTGGAATTTTAGATAGATACGCGTCTTTACTTAACATAAGGCATTTACATAGGAGAAACTGTCTAGAAACTTGTAAAGTACAGGATGGTGAAAAGTAACGCATTCGCACAAGCCTATTATTTGCAAATAAAGTGTGAATTTAAATAATATGCTCATGTGAAACGGAGGGTGGACGCTTTCTCGTTTCGGCAGACGAGCTGGTCTCCTTTCGGAAGTCACTCGTTCGTCACGCTCTGGAGATGCCATTTTTGATGAGAGTAATGTACTGAAATACCTACACAACGCTTAATCGCAAGAGAAATTCATTCCTAGAAGTTAAGCTGTTTGTAGGTAGTACACTGTAAAATTTAATAGACAGCCTAGGGGTGCTTATTAACTCGTTGCAGGGCGCAATGTCTAACGTTTCTATACTAGGATAGTTTTGTAAAACATGGCGTTGGGAATGCAGGAGGACTGAGACATACGTTCACGGGAAGGAACTGTCGGATATATTGTTGACATGGCTGTGATAATCTACTTATTATTTATTTTGTGTCATTTTAGAAAAAATGCCAGTAGAAGTAAGCTCATTTTAAATCAACTCTAGTACCTAGTACGTTCTAACCCATTCTCAACTTCATACGTGCCATTCGTGTCAGATTCAAACTGATTTATTGTTTTGTGCAAAAAATTGACAAAAGCTTTCCATGATAAAAACAAACTAAGTATATGAAATTACAAAATAACGTAGAAACTCTCACATTGAAAAAGTCCGTTGCTCCATTAGACTAAGGGAAATCGGTCACTACATTTTTCAATTTTCAATAGAGACTTGTCTTTGATTGAGACTTAAGGTCTCATCAGTTTAAACGGCCATCGGTTCTTAACCTTAAAAAAACATAGTACTTTTATTGAATAACTAGCTGTTGCTCGCGACTTTATTTGCGTCGTCTTTACTTTATTCATAAATTATTTTTAGCGCAACTTTCTTTTTTTTTTACAAGAACCTTCTACAAAGTATTAAATATGTATATTTATATGGAAATGAATGCCTATTCATTTTCTTTAGTCACAAAATAACCTGAGAACGATTTTACCGATTTTATTCATCTATATTTTTTTAGTTTTCACATAGTTTGGGTTTCACTAGCGTTGTTTTTTTTTTTATTGCTGTCTCTACATACGTGAATACAAGCCTTATAGTCGCGTGATGCCACCAATAGATCAATACACTCCTACTTCTCACGTTGTTTTCCAACCTTGCTCTTGCCAATTGCAAATAGAACCGTGTTATTATGTTGTTAGCCGGCACTTTCGCCACGTAAGTGACATAGGAAACCATACGTCGGAAAGCTATGGCACTTATTAACTTATTAGAGTAATTACCGTTTCGATGACAAGCTATAGACTTCCTTTGCCATTTAATACTGGCCACGTATCTGCTAATCAATCTGATCGAAAAGAGAAATACAGGGAATACGCTATCTACAACCTCAATGTAAGTGGAAATTATTTATCTCGTAAGTAGTCTAGAAAACAGCTCGCAAAGTGCACACCCTCTGGGCAAAAAGTTTTACGTACTCATTAGATAAAATGGCTTTGAATTAATTTGAATTGTAGAGTAAAACATTACAAAAAATATATACTTATCGAAAAATGCAATATAATACTTACCTACTTACTATCATCTTCATCATAAGTATTAATATAGCGTTACAAATAGGTAGGTATATTTTTTTTTACAATGGTATAGTTTTCATTATGTCTGAATCATTTTAACAAACCCAGACATTCCCGTTGTGTAGAGTATTGAAAATTCAATTCAACCGGTATCACTAATTAATTCAAATTGAAAACGCCATTGTTTCAATCGTTTGATTCTCATGAAATCGCCAGGAAATGTTTAGATTTCATTAATAGAAATTATGATATATACCTAAAGTAAGGTCAATCGCCGATAGCCCCATAGGCACAATAGGCATTGGCCTTCGTCACCGTTTCGCTGGCTGCCCCTTTTGTTTATGCCACTGTGCGCCCGCGCACCGGTCCGCAGGGCTGTCGGCCATGAAATCGCCGGTCCGAAAGAAAGTAAGGGGATTTGTAACTGTATTAATAAACTGCTTACTTAGGTTTTATGTATCGAAGAATACTCTTGTCTTAAAGTACTCTTGTCTTAACACCGTCAAACAGATATACTTTTTATTCTATGTTAGTTGTACAAAAATGTAATTAAGTTACTTAATTTATTTAAAATGTATCCAATAGCTTTCTAAAATCACGGTGCAAATATTCTGTAACAGATTAAAGTAGACTGGTAAGAAGAGCTTACATTAGTTTCACAACATTCGTATTTGCAATAAAGATATTAATTAAGAATATTATTTGATTAAAATAACTCAGTTATCCTTGTTTGTGGTAGCCCTGAGTCCACAGGACCCTGAGTTTCCCGCCGAAATCTGCGTCAACGACATTTCTGCATGCGTTACGCATCCGGCAGGGGGCGCGAGGTCATTTTTAATTGTTTTACGTAATTACAATTGTTCACTTTTGGAGCGTGCTCCGTGTGAATGAACCTCTATTGACTCTGTTTTATGGTGTTACTAAACTTTGATGTAATATTCTGCAATATTAATTCGGCGTCATTAAAAATAATTAATGATTGTACGAAAATTGCAGTCATTTGTTTGGTGATTGTGTGTATTCATCATAATAACCCACAGTAATCGTTCTTGCATTTAATTACACATTATAGATTGTAAAATGTATACAATACTTAATTTCAACAGCCTTTTTTAACATTGAAGTTCTGTTCAAGTCTATGGTTGAAGGTAAGTAGTAATTCATTTGTGGATTGGAAGACTAAGAATTTAATTTCCTTTAGATTGGTCTACTATGAAGATTAGTGCAGCACTCTATAGCCTCATAGTTTTATTCTTATTGGTTACGATTCGCTTGCTGATTCGGTGAGACGTTACGAAATCTGCCGTTCACAAGACAAATGTTTTTTACACAAATATTGTTTAATGTTATACTTCATAGAGGTTTGCTATGTATGATGTTTATTCAATACATAGAAATCAGACAAGGCAAGCTCTAATGTGATTATTATTTAGTAAACGCAGTTGCAGGATACAGGCTGCTTCCAACCGGCCAATCTGGAAGTCAATGGGGGAGGCCTATGTTCAGCATTTCACGTCCTATGGCTGAAATGATAATGATGAAACGCAGTTTTAATAATCAAGAAAAATCACTAGGTATACAAAACGAAACACACATTCTGTCTCGCGGACGTTGTAGCTCTATCTAATACTATGTATGTTTATCTATAAAGATCGAAGTAAAGTTTTTAATAACTGCTAAGATGAAACAAAGACATTACATTTTTAAGATAATGACAAATCTAAAAAATATCGTCACTTACCATCTCTAGAGAAGATATCAGACACATTCGGGTCACAAAACAAATGGTTGCGTGACGAATGACATCAAGACAAAACAATAACGAAGCTTTAGCAATTTGTAAAACATCGCAAATGAAAATTTCGATTAGCCGAGTAAACTCGCTCATCAGCGGGAGATTAGAGACAATGGTTCCACGGCCAGTTAACAAATGCTCGGCTTGACATGCGCTAGTTACTCAAAGATAACCCACAAAAGCAACAAATAAGGGCAAGTCATGTAGTAAACATTATATGTACTTTACTTTTTTCTATAATTAAATGCAAATAAATGTATTACATTCCGGCATTCACATCACTTTCCACGACCTTTTTATGTAGGATATGATTCATTACCTACTTGTACCTTAGTATTAAATGTCGGGGGAATGGTACAGTTTAAAGTTGGTATTATATAAAACAAAGGGTGGATGAATCGGTCGTTGCCATCAAAAATACCGTCAAACGTAGTAAATTAAATGCAAGGGAGGTGTTGTTCACTGTATGTATGTACCTAACTTACAGTACCTACTCGTAGTTCGGCCCTAAAAAGTGTATCAATTAATTTGTTCATTGTGTTCATGGATATATATATCGACGGTTGAAAGGCAAAAGGCATCAAGCGACATTTTGATAACTTTACAGGAGAGCGATTTAAAGTTTTTATTTTTGGAAAAAAAATCGTAGTTATTTTTTGGCGCTGTAAACAGAGAAAAGTCTTACAGAAATATATGTTTTAAGAAGAGATCTATATTATGCAATTAATGTTTCAGCTATAGAGTTATTATTTACGAAGTTAGATGTCGGTTAACCCCAAATGCCCTATTTTTGGATTAAGGCAAAAGAGGTCAAACGCCGATGCACTTGAAAACGGTTTCCAGGCAAACCGATTTAACATCCATTTATATAATAATTGGTTCCATGCAGAACACCTTAAGAGTGAAATCTTAAAAAAATAGATTAAAGCTAAAAGAGTGAAAGGGCCAATATTATTTAAGTTGTGCAAGGCACAATAATTCAAAGTCAAATGTTATCTTTGTGTGAATAAGAAAGAAGATCTTATGAGCCAATAGAAGTTTTATGGCATATAGCTGAAATACAATATATTTAACGAGTTTATAGTTTATTGCCACTTAGGCTATTGTGTATTGTAATCGATTGTATGGATCATAATTTAACACAATAAAAAAACTCTTTTGCAAACAAATCTCTATTATTTTTCAGCACATTGCACATAAAAAGCATGTGGTTATTCAAAATTAAATAACAGAAAAAAGGTTCCCAAAAACTCGCTTTATTTTATTTTAATAATTGATAACATATCTGTGCAAGAAATAGAGATACTCACTCCCATTCATACACCAAAGATAAATAACAGTGAGCAGAAGGACCTAGTCCTAGCCACTAAAAATATTTTAAAGAAAAAACTTCATATGACCTATAGCTAATCGTACTTAAGACAGTTTTTTTGGCAACATGTATCATGTATCCTGCATGAAACGTGAAAATTATTTGGTTTTTAAGCTTTGTATAAAAAAACCATTAATAAATATTTTTCAATCATTTACAAACAACACTACGCCAGACCAAAAAAATAAAAATGAAACTGGTCAAGGGGCACCACATTAACTTTTTTAAATTGCATTACTAAGTATAGTCACTAGCGTAAATTGACAAGCGTAAAAAAAATCTATATTCCATAAAAAGTTGGTTTTTAGGGTTCCGTACCTCAAAAGGAAAAAACGGAACCCTTATAGGATCACTTTGTTGTCCGTCTGTCCGTCCGTCCGTCCGTCCGTCTGTCAAGACCCTTTTTCTCAGGAACGCGTGGAGGTATGAAGCTGAAATTTATATCAATTACTCAGGTCTACTGTCCCTTGAAGCTGTGAAAAAATCAAACTTCTAAGCCAACGCAATCAAAAGATACAGCCGTTTATGCCGCAAATTTTCGACACTTGCAAGGGAATCAAAACCTACAGGGTGCTTCCCGTGAACTCAGAATCTTGAAATTTGGTACGAAGCAACGTCTTATAGCATAGATAAAGGAAAAATTACGAAAACCATAAATTTTTAGTTACATCACATAATATATTTTTTTTAAATAATTTTAACCTTACTACCCATTTCCTCATAAACGCGTAGAGGTATTAAATTGAAATTCATACCAAATACTCAGGTCTATAATACCTTTAAGCTGTAACAAAATCAAACTTCTATGTCAACGCAATCAAAAGAAACAGCAATTTAAGCTGCATATTTTGAAACTCGCAAGTACTCGCAAGGGAATCAAAACCTAAAGGGTACTTCCAGTCGACCTAGAATCTTGAAATTTGGCATGAAGCAACGTTTTATAGCACACATAAAGGGAAAATTCCGAAAACCTTAAATTTTTAGTTACATTACAAAATATATATTTTTTAATAAATATAAACTTATTACTTTTTTCCTCATGAACGCGTAGAGCTATCAAGTTGAAATTCATATCAAATACTTAGATCTAATTGCCTTTAACCCGTGAAAAAAAAAAGTATTAAATTTGAATCAGATTTCTAAATAGTGACTAAAAAACTTAGTAAATAAATAACTTTAATAAAAGAACTTTCGCAAGTCTGCTGCAAGGCTAGTATAAGTGTTTCAGTTATATTATAGATAAATGATATGTGTTAATATAAAATAAAGGATTACTTAAACGATAAAGAGATCTTTGTCTTAAATTTATGCTCCTCCATCTTTCCCCATTGTAATGTTATGAATTTCATTTTGCAATAAAAATACCATAGTTATGACTCGATTGTCGTAATGAACGAACTTTGTAAACCTTGCAGGTTTGTACGGAACCCTCGGTGCGCGAGTCCGACTCGCACTTGGCCGGTTTTTATTTCATACAATAAGATTTTTTAAATTTTTATTTAGTTAGTCCATATCTTACGACCGTCTGGTCTAGTGGTTCACGCTCCGAACTACAAAGCCAGGCTGTTTCGGATTGAAACCCCGCAAGGGGCTACCGTTTGCGTGATAAGCACGAGCATTTGTACCTAAGTCATGAATGTTTTTAAATGTATTTAAGTAAGTTTATCCGTTATATAGAGAGGATAAGTTGGCGCGCTCCAGGGTCAAAGCGGTACAGGACATTTTACAGTGTCGCTTTGTTAAAGACCCCGGGGGTAACCTGTTATACAAGAACCTCTCGGTAAAGGAGAGATGGCGCTCTTATTTCCATAAGCAGCACAAAGAGGTGCAGCCACCTGACCTCCCTCCGTATCAGGGACTAGTAGCACCAGAAACGCCTGAAGAAGTCCAGATTGCTTTTTGCCGCATGAAGAATCGTAAAGATGTCTGTGCCGATGGAGTCCCAATCAAAGCCCAATAGAAAGCGATGGGCCCTCGTGGGGTGGACATCTTAACCTACCTTTACAATCGCATACTCTTAACCGGGCTAATCCCGAGCCGATGGAGAATGAGTATTATTACTCGTACTTCGGTCTTCAAAGGCAAGAGATCGGTGCAAGAGTTCTGCAACTACCGCGGCATACCATGAAGCTCCTTGAGCGGATTGTGGACTCCTGGATCCGACAGGAGTGTGATTTTTCGGAGTGTCAATATGAGTTTTGTCATGGAAACGGGACCATGGACCCTGTTTTCACCCTAAGGGCCGTCATGGAGAGATACAGGATGAAGAACACGCCTCTGCACTTGCTATTTCTTGATCTGCAGAAGGCCTTCGACTGTGTTCTTTGAGTGGTGATATGGTGGGCAGTGAGATCCAAAGGGGTCCCCGAGGCATTATGTTGACATGACGGATCATGTCTCGGAAGACATGTACCGTAGCTCCGATTCTATAGTTCTGACCGCTGTTAGCGACTCCAAACCATTCCCGATCATCGTCGAAGTACACCAGGGTTCCGTTCTCAGTCCGTTTCTGTTTAATGTAATGTTAGACGTTGTGTCAGACAGCATCAGACACACATTATCAGCCACTATGGCTGCTGATGTATGCTGACAATATCGCACTGGTAGACGCGGACAGGGGCAGGCTGGTGAAAATGGTAGATGAGTGCGAGCAGTCACTTGAAAGCGGTGGTCTGAAACTCCATGTGGCGAAGACCTAGTTCCTGGCCTGTAACTCTACAGATCCCACGTAGACGAACGTCGACGACAAATAGGCGGAGACAAGGTCGAGTGCACGGACCAGTTTAAATTCCTGGGATCTGTACTTCACACGCGTCGGAAGACATCGATTGCGACGTCAAAGCACGCATTGCTGCTGCGTGGGCCAAATGGCGAGAGGTGACTGGTGTCATTTGTGACCCCAGAATGCCGGTTAAGCTGACAGGACAGAAGTCCATCATTAGGCCTGTCCTTTTATATGGTAGCAAAGTGTGGCCGCTACTTGAGCGACTCAAGCAGGAGCTGCGTGTCACGGAGATGAATATTCTGCGGTGGATGTGCGGAGTCACGCGGAACGACCGCGTAAGGAACTCGCGCATCCACGGTAGCCTTCGTGTCCGTGATATTGCAGACAAACTGCAGGAGAGTCGCCTACGCTGGTACGGCCATGAAAACCAGCAAGCTACATAGGAAACAAATGTCTGGCCACGCCGGCTCCGTCGGGTCCTGGTAAAAGTGTTGACCAAGAAATGCTGGCTTGACGTCGTGAGGGCTGACATGTATGCCAATGATCTCATAACCAGGGATGCCCAAGACCTTGCGAAGTGGAGGAATAAATCAACGAAAGCAGATCCTGGGTTCTGAAGCGGTGGCTTTGGACGCAACCGGGATTCACCGTGAAGATGATAATGACGGCGATTTCTAAAATGACAATATTTTAATGTCATTTTAGAAATTGTTTACCAATTTAAGCAGCAGTATCAATCCTATAAACCCTATATTCATGAAAATTCCTGTAAATTCATAAAAGATAATCCGTAAAATCATGGTAATAAACATACCATGGATCAGATGACATACCCACTGATTGTCATGGTTTTTTAATAATGAATTTGTATGAAAAAGAACGTGTTTACAAGCAAGTATTTTTTCTTCTAATAAAGCTTTACGAACTTCTTCCGTGTATGTACTTATTTTCATCTTAGGAAGTTTTTTATCTGTAATTTTTCATTGTTTAGCTACCTAATCTGAAAAGTGAATTGTAGATTTAATATTTACTTCTTCTTTCTCACTTCTTTGAAATAAAATTTAAAAAACAAAACAAACACATCACAGCACACAAACAGAGCGTGCATTGACCGGTTGCTTGATTGCGACTAAATGCAACAACGTTTGCGGCTAGCGCGCCTACGTAAGGTGCGTTGATCTAGGTTCAAATCAAATCCAGTGGTTGTAATGGTTGCGTCGCGAAGATTCAAACTACGTACCAAAGTTCGTTCAAAGAAACGGAACATGACTTACAAACCTCATGATACTTTAACTACGTAAATAAAAAGATTTAAGTGCCACATTAATGGTACAAATGATTAAGGAAAAATGATTAAAACAAAAAATCTGCAATTTTCTGAAACAGGTAAAAAGTCTGTACTGACTTTGGCAATTATGTTTACGTCATAGAAAAGGGGTTTAAATCACATTTTAATTTATAATAGGTTAAGGTAAAACAACTTATGTAATACCTGTGTTGTGCGTAGAGTGAGGATAAAGGGCTCAAGCGATATTCATTTCCGATGATGTTTAAGGAAGAAAGATTTAAACGACAGCCATGTGTTATTATGTTCCAGGCAAAACGCTTTAAATGCTGCCTTTATTAAATTTACAGCAAGGTAGAAAGATTTAAAAGTAATGTGTTCCTAAAACTGAAGAAGGATGAAAAGCTTAAGTGACTGCCTATTTCATTAGAGCTACCTGCGAATTAATTGAAATGCAGGGCTTAAAAAAAAAGATGAATTTTGAGTCGGTTAACTCCGGGCACTAAGAAATGATGGCCTTTTTTGTGACGGAGTCAAGCGACATAAAAGTGCTCTGATTTATACCAAACTCGGCTCAAAAGATGCAGAAAAATTTGCTGATTCTAACTATGTATATAACTCAATATCGCCCAAAGTGTCGCTTGATGCCTTTTGCCTTTCCACCGTCGATATATATATATATATAACATGTTAGGTAGGTATTAACACAAATTAATGTAATTTGAACTATCTGATTCTAGTATTTAAAATGTGAAAGAGATTACAGACGATCCGACGCCTTTCCAATCTAACAAAACAACAATAAACCGACACCTGTCCTATTGCAGGTGCACGCGAAACCATCGGCACGTAAACCGGAGTAATCGTTCAAGAAGTCAGCAGCGTGAGGTGACAACACTTTCACCGGTAGAGCACGCGCCGCATCTTCCCACGGAGAAACCGTGCGAAGAAAACGCCAGGAAAATGCCCATTGTTCCATCAGAAAATAGAGCTAGATGTGCCAGGTGATCCAGTATGCGCGATCTTGCGCGAGCGCCCCGCAAACCAGCGAGGGTCCGGTTAAAACCGGTATGGACTGGATGGTTCTGGTTGCTGTTGGCTGCGCAGCTGGTTACAGCGAACAGGCCGCCGCGGTTTCTGATAGATGGCCAGTCAGAGATCGTTGTGAGGTTGAAAGAAGGCCCAGACACTCCTATAGGTAAGTGATGTGATAAAATACCTACGTTATAATCAATTGACCTTTTATACAGGACGTCCTTAAAAGTTGTGGTAATCAATCAAGAAATAAAACACCACTACAGCTATGACTTAATAAAAACATAGATTTTCTGAGATACTGGAGATACTGCTTGAATTTTTATCGTAAATTAAATATTACGAAAACCTATCGAAACTCGAAAATGACATAAAATCGCGGAACATACTTGAGGGTGACTGCGTACCCTTAGAGGTACTTTTTGAAGATAAATTCAGAGAAACATGCGCCTAAATCTATTTTGCATATTTCAAAATTCTAAGTAATTTTCAAACAATCAAAGCAGTAGAGTTTATGATAGTCAACCAAAGCATTTAGCAGTTACTCATCAGTTTAAAGTTTTAGGGAACATTACAGACAGGCGGAAATTGCCGCTCAAGGGGCTACGGTTTCCAAGACAACTGACGTCCAACAAAGGGGAAACCTTACAAACACAGTACCCCTACAGTAATCGCTTAGGCAATATCATGTAACTTATAACAGTTTTATTTTACTCATCGGGAAAATACTAAAAGGGTCCTAGGGAAATGACACATACGTTACGTTGACACATACACCTATAAAATTGACATTTGCTCCCTGAAAATTAAATAATGGCAAAGCTCGCATACAGTTGTGAAATAACTAACCTAAACTTTACTCTACGGAATCGAGCTGATGAACTGTAGCCATTTGAAACCTCCAATATAATAGAAACCGCATCATCAGCTCCTCATAATAGGACCGCTTTAATTATGGTTGCAAAATCAAAAGCATTCGTACCTAAGGTTTATTTTAGATCCTTAAAAACTATCGCGCTACCTCGATAAACATAATGGAGAAGCTTCTAAGAGACCAAAAAAATATATTTAATTGCTCTTAGTAAAAGTTTTTACACATGTCAGTTACGTTTACGTTTGTTTTAAGAAGTGTACTATTCTTCTGTACACCCTGTATACTTACATTACAGCTTACATTTAATCGAGTAAGTAAGTACTTAGATTGTGTAGATTGTAGAGCAAACTTCTTTTTTATTTATTCTCTGTTGACCAACACATTAGCCTCGTTTATTATTGAATGAGACTGACTAAAACAATACCCTCAACCCCGTTTTAAAATATATTTTTTGCTTCTTTTGTTCAACTTGGAACAGGCTAAGGTCTCCGACCTTACTGCCTAGTCATTAGTTATTTTTTCATTAGTAAATATGGATTGATAATGTACTGAAGTATTAATCAGTCGTTATTTTTTATTTACAGGCAGTCTAATATATCGATTGAGAGGCGTTGATCCTGATGGAGATACATTGAGATTCGGGTTAAGAGACAAACTTGGTAGTGATATTTTAAGATTAGAAGCCATTTCATCCAACGAAGCTAATATTTATTTAATTAAGGAATTAGATAGAGAGGTAAATTATATTAAAACGTTTAAACTACTTACTTAAAACAAGTTAGTTATAGCAAAGTACATCTTTATATTATTTACCTCCAATTTTTAGGTCCGTGATGAATACTCTTTTGTCCTAACTTTAACCGACGGACACTTGGGGGAAGGGAATTTCGTCACGCAAAGCTTTTTGCTGTTAGTTGAAGATGTGAACGACAACGAACCCATATTCAAACCATACCCTTCCGCAATCACCGTGAAAGAAAATGCACCTCCCAGCATAATTGCTACGGTAGAAGCAACCGACCTTGACGAAGGTGCATATGGTCAAGTATGTTTATGATGTTATCTTTTGTCCTGAATATATGTGAATATTCATCTACCTAATTATATGACTTTGCACTTCATTTTAAATGAAAGCTATTTATGAGTTTTATCTGTAAACTTATGACATTAATTTCTTTGCGTTAAAAATATGTACTAAATTTTAAAAAGTTAATTGTCAGTGCTGAAAAAAAAGTAAAAAGTCATAATAATGTTACGGAATTCGGAATTTCAGATTGCGCTAACTCTCTTTTCTCTTTAAATCGTTTTTTAGGTGCTTTATCATTTGCAAGAGCTAGATGGTGATATCGAAAACTTTTCTGTACAAACTGTGAACGGGAAGGGTGTAATCCGAGTGACAAATAGCTTAGATTACGAGCGGAAATCTCTGTACCAACTGAGGGTTCTAGCGGTAGACCGCGCGAACCAAGGCAGGGTCAACACTGGGACGGCAGCAATTTTGGTGAAGGTACAAGATGTAGAAGACCAGCCTCCGGAGTTTGTTGTAGCCAGCCCTGTGACGCGGATCGGGGAAGATGCGCCTATTGGAACGTCTGTTTTACAAGGTACCAACTGATGTCAGAAAATACGAAAAGACCTATGCTAAAAGGCTATGCTCTGCGTGTCTTTCCTTGAGTATTGTACTACTTACTTTTACTAACCAAGCAAGGCGCCTTTTTATAAATTTTTGATCTTTTTAAGTGTTATTTTTAAATTAATTAGTTATACATATTTTATTTCATTGTAAGTGCTTTCTTTTAAGTCCGAGCAATTGATGGAGACCGAGGCATCAACAATCGGATATCATACAGCATCATATCTGGAGGTGAAGAGCACTTTGACATCGACAGCAGCTCAGGAATTGTTTACACCATCCACCAACTTGACCGGGAGGACCCAAACAACAGCAATGGAGCTTATATTTTGGAGATATTGGTTTGTTTCTAGCTTCTTAACACTGTCACAGTTTTCAAGTTATTTTAGATTAATATGAAGCAACTTGACTGGTGAGTGAGAGAAAATATTTCACCAATGTATACAAAATTGAAATTTACCTTAAAAACAATGTATGAGTTTTTTTTGTTTACACTGTTCATAATGGCTCTATAGTAAAATTTGTTTATGTTAATCCTACTAATATTATAAATGTCAATGTTTTTAAGTATGGATGTAATGTATGGATCTTTGTTAATATTTCACGCAAAATCTACTGAATGGATTTCGATAAAATTTGGCATACTAATAGACCATAGTCTTAATACTTTTTATCCGGGTAATGTCAATGCAGAGGAAGTGGCGGGTAAAAGCTAGTAGGTAGATAAAAACATCCTTTTAAAGTCAAAAAAATCTTGTTTATTTTTTATGAAAGTTATATTGTCATTTTAATCAGTAGGTTATCATAACAGCTTGTTAAACAAAAATCCAATTTAAACTTGAAGTTCTGATTATCATCAAAGAAATTAAATTAAATTACAACATTTATTTTTTAGAAAGTGGTAGCACAATGAATTTATTTAAAAAATATAGTGTATTCAGTCAGTCACAATGAACAAATGCCAAATATCCAAGCTTAGATAGCGCAAATTCCCAAAGATAAAAAAACTACTAATACATTTTTTTTTAAATATACAGGCTACAGAAGAATCCCATGCAGTATCTCCAATGCCGAGTGCCACAACTGAAGTGACAGTTATTGTGACTGATGTGAACGATGAAACTCCAAGGTTTCGAAGTGAAAAGTATGTCGGAGAAGTTTTGGAGAATGCCCAACAGAACACACCAATCACTTTCCTTCAGGATGCTTTGCCAGAAGTGTTCGATTATGATCAGGTAAATCTGCTTTTATACCCGAATGCAATTTCAATCTACTGTGCAGATAATGTATAGGTATGTTTATTTTAAATGCATTTATTATGTATTATGTATACATTAAGTTTTTGTACCCAATACCACATATTCTGTCTATCAAATTATTTGTCGATTGATTTGACGTCCCGATTGACGTAGTGGTAAGGTCATTTGCCCTGCACACGCAGGGTTTTGTTTCCTGATTCTGGCTCCTTATCCAGAACTATTCGATAACAAATTGACAATCCATAAGCACGCGACACATAGTCTTAATCGTATAGTGTCACATGGTTTACCGGACAATTTGCTTTCGAACAGTTCTCAATCGGGGTCCTGATCAATTCTAAACCATACTGATACCCACCATGGGCAAAATTCACTGTCTGATATAGCAGAAACTGTAACACAAAGATATTTGATTCCTTACTTTGAGAAATGGTCACATTTGGTGTTGTGCCTGCACATATTTATTTAGTGTGAAGTTATTTACCGCTATTGTAACCAATCAATAATCTACATTTCACTTTCAGGGAAAAAATGGTACATTTGAACTGTACCTGGTAGGAGACAATGGTGTTTTTGACGTCACGCCTTTCAAGGGGATCAATGAGGCGTCGTTTTTGATCAGAGTCAATGACCCTTCATTTTTAGACTATGAAAAGGTCACTGTAATGAATTTCAGTCTAGTCGCCAAAGAAATTGTTGCCAAAGACCCTAAGATGAGGTATGAACAATTTATCTATCGTATTTTCCTTTAGAGGAAATAATAAAACTGGTTATGTGTTAATAAACCGAACATATTTTTTTCCTTCCTACAATAGTTTATACTAGTAGGACAATTAGTGTTATTTTGTTTTATTATTGTTCATATATTAAACTTATCTTAGTACTATGCAGCATTGCATAGTAAGCATGCAATCTAAAAGCAATTTAGGTAATATTCTTGTCTACTGTAAATACAGACAGGACTTATTTATTTATTTTTCGAACACAAAGAAATACAGCAATTATTGGTTTATGCTGATTCAATAAGATTCAAAGTTGCAAAGGTATTTTTGGTTCTATTTATAATAAAATATTTCAATAACATTTTAGTGTTGTGCCAATAATGGTCCATATAAAGGACGAAAACGACAATTTTCCCGAATTCACGGAGTCGTTATACATGGTGTCTATCCCGGAGAACTGCGACGTGGGGACCACGGTCGCGTGGGTCCAGGCCCTTGACCAGGACTCCGACAACTACGGCACTAGGGGGATCAGATACACCAACTTAGGAGGGAGCATAGCTAATTTGTAAGTACTACTGATTTACTCTTATTTACCGTTAAACAATTCGTCAACTAGGAAAACTGTAGTTATGTCCTATAAAAAGGACTTTAACGCCTACAGCTTAACCTGTAAAAGGGTATCGGCTATAATGGTGAATGTGATGTGGGAGGGAAATGAGTAACTAATCCGCGTTTTCGGCTGTAACCAGTGATAGACGTGGTTCGAACCGGTGGTGTGGTTCGTGCTGCTTGAGACAATCGAAACAAGATATTCCAGTGTTATAATCATCATCAGTGATAGACAAATCACGCTGCCAACAATGCATGGTCCAATTTGGTCAGACTAGTACCCCTTTCGAGGAAGATATAAGAGTGTAGAATGACAATTTATTTTCACTTGAGTTACTGTTCATGATCACATACACTACAGATACACAGACTTCTCAATTTTAACTCAATTATTGTCTACAGACTAAACCTTAACCCGATATCAGGCGTAATAACCGTGAAACAAGCGGGTGGAGACAGTTTTGATCGAGAACTGATCTCACGCCACTACCTCACAGTGGAAGCTAGGGACGACCTCGGCAAAGGCAACCGGAATACCGCTCAACTGATCATTAACATAGAAGATGTTAATGACAACGCACCAATGTTTCTAGCAAACAAATACGAAGCAAGACTTCTGGAGAATGAACGACAGTTTGAGAATCCACTTATTCTTGAAGCTAGAGATATCGACTTGAATGGTAAGTAAAATTATTAATAGGTATTTATAAAACTCTTAACCAGACACTGAACAATGCTAGCAAAATGTAACGCTTGGGATGACAATTTAAGTATTCACGTATTCTTAGATATAGATTTAATTACTAAAGACAACTCAAACAAAAAGGTAAAATAAATTTTAATATCAATCAAAACTTCATCTATATAAAATCTTATTTACATAAAATAGGTTAACAGCTCTTCCGGTTCTACAAATATCACTTTAAAATACAGTGAATTTCGGGTATAACGACGATGAAGAGACCACTGTAATTTCGTCGTTATATCCGGAAGACGTAAGAGATAGAGACATGTATATGGTTTATATTCATTTGTTGTTAAAAATATTTGCAAAATTGTGTAATATTACTTTGCTTCAATTTATTTTTAACCGACTTCAAAAAAGGAGGAGGTATGTTCAGCGATCATTCGTTACTACGTTGACCGATTTCGATAAATATTTTTTTGTTTGAAAGGTAATACTTTCAGAATGGTCTCATATAAATTTGGTTAAATTCTGATGATGGGATCTATAAGAAAATCATCAAACATTGCATGAACTCCGTACCACGCCAACTGATTTTAGTATCTATCTTACCTAATATCTTTGCCAAATGTGAACTGATTTTGATGATTCTTTTTTTAATATATGTATAAATTTTTTTTAATATATAATAATAGCTTATACTTCAAAGATACTATAATAAAAATTTGCGGAAAAAACTTCACCCCTAAGGGTAGAAAAATAGGAAATGAAATCGGTGTTCAGCAGTTAAATTATGTTTGCACTCGTAAGATTTGTTTTAATAAGGATTTATCACTAAAATAGATGAAACAAGTTAAGGTTCGGTGCCAGTCGATGAGAGATTCTATGTTTTCGTTTGCTTGCACCGACTCCAAACGTAACTGATTAGGTACTTAAGTGTTAAGATTATTTTTAGCGTTTTAGTTTTTGAAGTATTCGCTCTAGGGTGTATTCTATTTTCATTACTCCTTCAATGTCTATAATATCCCTTACATCACCAAATAAACAATATCTTTTGGGCTTTGTCACAACACATAACGCATCTTCAGTTGTAGGAATCTCACCATCCTTGCTTCTTCTTCTTCCTCCTCATTTTCCTTAACTTTCGCCATAGGTGATGGAACAATAGTTACAACAATTTTATGATCGGACAAATTGCTAACAGTGATAAGTTGACTGTCAATATCTGCAACATTTGTTCCGCTTGACGATGTTGTAGTCAGCTGTACATACCATATGTCCAACTCATCATCAGAGTCATATATTCAATTCAATTGTTGTGATAGCCGATGATTTATAGAACCCAGCATGTAAAAAACACTTTTTGATCGTAAGTCAAAGTCAAAGTCAAAAATCATTTATTCAGTTTAGGGCAGAAAACTGCCACTTATGAACGTCAATAATAACATTATTGGCCCATATGGGGCAGAACATGTCTCCTTATTTTTTGGGCCCTACTAGCGCTTCGAGACAAGACACAGACAATCTGGCAAGTGCTGAGAAGAAACGCCGGAACAAACTCACTAACTCGTATCCGGAGTCACCCGAGCCCATGCCGTAGTTACCATCTCAATGGCATCTAAATGATTAACGGAAAATGAGCCTGCCGTTTTTTCAATGTCGTTCATCATTTTCTGTACTAAAATCTTTCGATAATGACTTTAGAGGGTTTTAATTATCCCTTGGTCCGGTTGAATCACTGATGTAGTATTTGGTGGTAAAAATGCCAGTTTTATGTTGGTCAAATTCTCAATTAGGATGAGCTGGGCAATTGTCAATAAATAAAATGATCTTCTTTTTGTTATTTCTCAACTGGGAGTCCCATTTCCGTAGTACCTTTTTGAAAATCTCTGAAGTCATCCAGGCCTTTTTGTTTCCTTCGTAATCAACTGGCAAAGATTTAACATTTTTGAAACACCTGGGTTTTTTTGTCTTGCCTATGACCAAGCACGGTGATTCTATCTTTTGATAATTTTCCACCTACGCACATTTCCCCTTTAAATTTCAAAGTTTTTTCTGGCGTAAGCTTAAAAAACAAACCTGTCTCGTCTGCGTTCCATATTTGGCTATCAGTGTAATCTTCAATCAATTTTGGAAAAACATTTTTAGCCAGTTGTCACAGTCACTTTGCGATACACTAGCGGCTTCTCCACAAACTTTGCCTACTACAATATCGTGTCGTTGACGAAATCGGTATATCCAGCTTTCCGAACACTTAAAATCCATTTTCCCAAACAGTCTGGCAAAATGATTTGCCTTTCCTTGCAGCAGACGACCACTCAAAGGTACGTTTCAGAATCAGAATCAGAATAATTTATTTAGCTTAAAAGTGGTACAAAGATGTTAAATTAGTTTAAGATCACACATTTCACCATAGTATGGCGTGCGAAATACAATTTTAACTTGAGTTTAAATTAATTAATTAGTACTTAAAATGACACTTAACATACAATCAGTCATACATTTGGCTTCTTTGAGCTTTGAACCACACTAGAAGGGCTTTTTGATGCGTCGATTTGCGGTTTTTCTTAATTTTTAAAGACTTGGATTCAAAGCATTCTAATATTTTATCACGGTTTTTCCACGTCGTAGATATTGTTAAACGGAAAACTTTGTATTCTTTGCACAAATCAGCATTGTTTTCACCATTTTCAAATTTTGAAATTTGAACCATTTTAACTCCGAAACGTACACGCTTACCTACCTGCCTAGCTAATATCTATAAACAAAAAGTAAAGGTCACCTCAGTTGCTGACCATCTGTGTAGATGTAAACAAAAGATAAGAAAGCCCTTTGTGTCTTTGGTGGCTGACTCCGGTCGCAATATCTGCATGGGATTTTCAAGAGAATTTTAACGTCGTTATGGACAAATGGTCGCTACAACCAAGGTCTACAATTCAGTCCATATCATAAAAACAACTTATCGGAAAAAAACTAAATTTTCAGCGATCTAGCTGAACAAGAGAACAAGATTATTTTTACCCCGCTTCACACAGTCATAGATGCAATTGTTTCAGGTACAAAGAACAGCCACATCGAATACTCCCTAGTGGGCGGTGAGTACAAGAATAACTTCACGATCGACCCCAACTTGGGTATAATAACGCCCAAAGACGGACTCGACTTTGAGCAGATACCAGGAGATAATAGCAATATTCGACCAATACATCTGACGGTAATTAAAAATAATTAAGACATTTTACAGAAATTAAGTTACATTCAGAAAATTCAGCAATGCAGCCCAGCACAAAAAACAGATACTTCAACTCCTATCGGAAGGAATTAGTGTCAATTAATTTCGTCATTCAAAGATCAGTTAGTTTTGTAAACCCTTTTAAGGTTCCCCGGACTGATAAGAAATTTGCTGGCCCTATTTTTAAGGAAGTCGCAATAAAACATTGTTAATGTAATGCTTTTACTCTAACGAAGAAATGCGATAATACGAGTATGTACCAGTTTTTGTTATTAATATTAATCTTCATAACGTTAGCTATTTAACGGTAACCTAATTCTTCTTGTCTTTATGAATAAAGCACTACAACAGAGACTCGTAGAAAAACTTTAAACGCTTGTAGTTCAAATGTGTCCAAGTGTAGGATAACACACGAATGCTAAACAGCGTCCAATCGCATCATATCATCTACCAAATCACAATATACTCTCTTTTAGGGTCGTTATTTCATTGTTCATAACATAATATCTGTTTAAAAGTAAATAAAATACCTAATTATTACTTTTACGTAATAGGTGAGAGCCCGTGACTTTGGCATCCCGCCTCTCTCGTCCACAGTACCCGTCACTATCTACGTGCAAGATGTAAACGACCACGCGCCAATGTTCCAGCAAATGATCTACAAGAGGTCCATACCTGAGGACATGCCAGGCGGCACTAGCGTACTAGAGGTCAGTACTTATTTTATTTAGTACTATATACTGCAACTGCCACGTGCTATATGTAGGACGTGTCACGAAAATGATTGATTTACAATATCCCCGCAAAATGAGACACAATATAATTTTTATTTTTAATAGGGACAAATGTAAATCCCTTCCCTTTGCATCCCTGACCCGATAGAATAGATGGCCGTCGACGAAGTGTCACGGCCTATATGCAGGACGCCAACTTAGCACTTGTAATGCACTTGCACCTAAATCCAGGTGGCAGTCAATCGGGGTAACCTTAATTTAATAGTTTCGTTTTTGACGGCAGTATAATGCATTCAAGCGATCCATTATCGTCCGCATTCAAATTGCGGTTTTAGGCTAAGAACTCACGGAGCGGTTTTCACCCGCGCCAGCCGCGTTTGCGGGTCCGCAGCTTCTGTATAATGTAGATCTAAATGTAAAAAGTAAGAGCACATTTCACGACGCGCTTTACATCCGCGGCGAGCGCGGTTGTTCGCGGGTCCCGCGGCACCGGCGGGTGACTTGTAGAATCGCGCGGGCGTCATTCACCCGCCGCCGCGGCGGTTTGCGGGTGCAAACGCTCTGCGATCGCTTGACGGGTGACCGCAGTGGCCGGCAGGGTGAGGGGTACAGAAACCGCCCGTCTTGCGATCATCGCCCGCCAAGTTTGCGGAAGATAATCGCAGCCGCGGCGGCTGCGTAACCGCAAAACTCCGTCTCGTGAGTTTTAAAATAAAACAGATGTACCGCCTCCGCGGCGGGCGCTCGAGAAAATCGCTGCATAAGTTCTTAGCGTTAGGAATCGCACGGAGGTTTTAATGGGTATACTTAGCCGCTGGTGGCGTCGGACGCAAATGATTTGACGTCATCGAAACTCAGACTGGCCTTTAATACCGCGAAATCAAAAACCTAGCCAGTGACTGTGACCATATGCTGTCCTTCAAACTTCGTTAGAACATAGCACTTTATGATGTTGAAGATGGCGCATAGTACACCACCACTCGTTAAGAGCATCCCACGTAACCTCGCTGTAAGCGCCTCGAGTTTCTATAGTCATGGTCTAACTATTTGTTCTAAGGCCTATTTACAAAAACTCCTCGAAATTGAATCCAAATCTGTTTTTAAATTAAATAAACTAACTGAATCTCAATTAACGAATTTTCTGCAAGTGGGCCTTAATGTAACTAACGTTAAGTTATGGACTCGAAGTGATCACCTTGGCTATTTTTAAGAGTATTTCAAGATAATGTCCTACTTATAGGTCAAAGCACGTGACGCAGACGGATCATCTCCAAACAACAGAGTAGTGTATCGTATACAGAGAGGTGCAAGCGACAAATTTGTTATCGACAGCCGATCGGGTGTAGTGTCGGTCGCGAATGGATCAACGTTGGACCCGGACAAGACTAACCCCAAGAGTAATCGATATACACTCACTGTGGTAAGCTTATTTCTGTATAAAGTACAGTAAAAAAACAATGGATATTAAACTCTACATGCTGTTGATTTGTAAGTTGAAAATCGGTCATGGAATTTTGCACTTTGTGGTACAGGACATATTAACCTCCTAATACTCGAGAGCAATTATATACCCTTGTCATACGTAAGGGCACTAAAAGCAGCCATTATGTGGAAATTACAAAAACATTTTTTTTTTTTTGTTCAACAAAATATTATTTGAAAGTTTTCTTGTGAAAATAGTCAGTCTTGTTAGTTTTTTGTAGGCTATGATTATTGATATTTTAAGGCGTTTAATTTGATCTACAAACAAATAAGTGAAACACGTTTATTGTAACAAAATCGATTTATTTAAATATTATTTTTAATATAGAAATCGATTAATTTTTAATTGATTTTCATTGCTGAGCAAAACGATCGATTTATTTTTAATCTTTATTTTTGTAAAATGTCCCATCCCTAGGACAGCCTTATTAAATATGTAGCCGTACGTACGTACGTATTTAATACGTATTTAAAAGAACCAGACTAAGTTAAAGTTTAATTAAAAAGTAGTAAAACCGTATGCCACTAATGTTTTTTGTCCAGCAAATCCAGCATTAACTGTTACATTATTGTAGGTGGCGTTAGACGGCGGTATTGGCGACCAACAGCTAAGCGCGGCGGTCCTCGTTAACATCACTATAGTCGACGTCAACAACAAACCGCCGATACTGAAGGAACCAGGCACAATCGCTGTCAGGGAAAATGCACAGGTAACAATCATAGAAAACTTACTATGAGTCTCATAAGAAATCTCAAGGTAGCACAGCGTGCTATCGAGAGGGTTATGCTCGGTGTTTCTTTGCAAGATCGAATCAGGAATGAGGAGATCCGTAAACGAACAAAAGTTGCTGACATAGTTCGACGGATTAGCAACTTCAAGTGGCGGGGCACATAGCAGGTAGAACTGGCGGCTGATGGGGCAGAAAGATTCTAGAATGGAGGACACGTATCGGCTAGCGCTGCGTAGGACGTCCACCCACAAGGTGGACCGACGACCTGGTAAAGGTTGTAGGAAGCCACTGCATGCAGGTAGCTGCCAACCGGCCAATCTAGATATCACTGGAGGAAGCCCATGTTCAGCAGCATTTAATTGAACTTATCATTAAAATATTTGCACTTTATCATCATCATTGTCAGTCAGCCGTAGGACGTCCACTGCTAAACACAGGCCTCCCCGAAAAGGGAGGAATTGCCAATACTCGCCACGCTTAGCAGACAGGTTGGCGAGTGCAGTTTTTTTATACAATTTCACACGCAGACGCTGCTGCCCGTCTCGTGCTACAGGAATTAGTCGCCTCTTACGACACGCCTTTGCTGGCAGTGAAGAAGTGTATTCTTTACGGCCCCCACACGGCACTTATTAAAATTTTAATATAGTTTTATTTTAGTATTTATAACGCTAAAGTTGGAATTTGTTTTCTATTTAAAAATACTACCATAGCTACAGATTGTACGAGACTTGTTGACCAACAGGTCGGCACACAAATCTACCGCGCTCAAGCTTACGACCCAGACGAACAACCAGTCCTTCGCTACTCGATAGACAGGGACGGAAGTACTGCAAGAGACGAGGACGGAGTACCCATACCGGCTACAGAGTATGACTACCGAGCTCTATGGGACCTTAACCCGGTTGATGGAACACTTAGAGTTATCAGGTAAGAACATTGTTAGAGCGTCTAAAACAGACCAAAAATCTGTAAAAACTCAATAGTTTTTACAGATTTTTGGTCTGTTTGATCCAATGATCTGAGTCCTGTAAGCTATAACCTAGCAGCAAGCTACTCTCTTAACTTAATTATTAACTAAACTGACCCAATAGCGGGAAATAAGTGAGAGTATCTCTTTATCTTTACAAAGATAGAGACTGTATAGTTGTCTCGTTTTGTATACAGGTTTACATTGCAAAGGTGTGCCAAATCTTTAGGAGTGGCTCAGAATCAGTAACTTAATCGAACTATGCAAATATTTTTTTTTCACATTTAATTATTCCTATCCGCTGTTAAAAAATTTACGCGTGGATAATTTTACTCATTCATTAAAAATTGCACGTATGTGCACTACGTAAGGTCCTTGTAGGCTCGCCGTACCTATGGCTCTGATGAATGATCGCGCGGCTTTCGTAGTCTCTCTATTGACTTTATTTTTGGATATTTTAAATCATGTTTTAACGTACGATTATTAAAAATAATAACGATTAAGACGCTTATTTATATTGTTCCCTAGATCTTAATTTTTAAATTTGGCACCCCTTTGCAATGTAACCCTTTATTATAATAACGGCTATGGATAAACAAATACTGTCAAAAATAGTCTTTGTAGATTTTATTTTTATTTGCCAAGTTAATGCACCTTTTTATTATATACAAAAACGACTATTAATTTAGCAATAAGGAGATAGTACATATTTCTAAATTTGACTAGTAAGTCTAAATTTAAGTCGTGCCGGGTGTACATTTTTTTTGGAATCTTAGTGGTCCTGCTGCTCTAAAGACCTCCCTAAGGGTTGCGCTCCCCACAACTGCCCGCCAAGCCTACCTCTACCATTGAAGCTGCTGGTTAATCAATCAATCAATTCAATCTATAGCCTGTTTTCTTAATTTCCTTTGCAGACTACTCGACAGAGAAAAAGTAGAGACTGTGAAACTGGTTATAACAGTGGAAGATATGGCAGCAATCGACGGTGGACCTCGCCAGACCGCCTCAGCCACTCTTACCATAATAATCGAAGATGAAAACGATAACAATCCGAAGTTCAGGAAACCGTACTACAGAACTTCCATCCCGGAGAACTCGAAAAATGGGGCTAATATTGCCGCAGTTATAGCAGATGATGCAGACAAGAATAGAACTATGTCTTACTATCTTGAAGGTAGAATTACTTTACATAAGGTATAATTATTTTTTTTATAGAGTTTTATCCAGTTTCTACACTTTCGCCGAGATCTGCATGGAAAATTGTTCACACCATCAAAGATAAGATAATAATTATTTATTTGCATAAAACATGGTCATCGTGTCAGCCTATTTCAATTTTCAGTCCACTGCTGGACGTAAGCCAAAGAGCGCCAAAGAGCACAATCTCTCGCATTTTCATCCAGCCTCTACGAGCCATCTTCCTAAGGTTGTCGGTCTAAAACAGTACATTAAGCATTATACAATTTACTGATTTTTAAAACATCTACTCAATATAATTTGTCCCTCTTTATCTCAGAAAGATCATGATGTATGTGTGTGATGTATTATCCGCAAAATCGTCTTTAACATAACTTGTTTTTCTGCAGGATGGCAGAGAATGCTTTTAGCATTAAATCCGCTTATTGTTCACTTTTATAAGTTTTGTGCAATAAGTTTTAAATAAATAACATAAACTTGAGTCTAAGTAAACTAACGAGTCTTTTTTTAAGTACAAACAGCAAGGGTCCTAATATTGATCCCTGCGGTACACCCATGGTTAAAGGCAATCCTGAAGACTCGGTTCCATTGTAACAGACCTTTTACGTTGCCTTCATAAATCTAATGAACTGCAACTTTATTCTGCTTAACACTTTCATACATTTTTTGTTTTGACTGTACGACGCCACAAATATCGCGCGCATCTTGTCTCCCATTTTTAATTGTGTTTATGTAATTTTGTTTTAGGATCAGATGAATTACTAAGCATGGTGCATCTAGATAAGGCATCAGGCGAAGTGGTGGTCGCGAACAAGATAGACCACGAGGTGTACCCGTGGATCAACCTCACAGTTAAGGCGGTGGACAGCGGCGTGCCCCCGAGGCATTCCGTCGTCGATTTGTTCATTCAGGTTTGTATGTTTTCCACACACCATACACATTTTCCTATTGTTTAACCATTCTAGTACACATAAGCAACGTGGTCTTCTTACTATACCATAGGCTAGTCTCTTTTAACTAGGGATACATTGGATAGTTAAAGTTATCGATACCGTACCAGGCCCCCGATTCAGAACCCTACGATAAAGAATTGACAACCGGTAAATCACGTGTAACTAATGTTAAATCCTATAGTGTCACGTGGTTTTCCGATTGACAATTTGTTATCGAAGGGTTCTGAATCGGGAAGCTGAAACCGGATACTAGATATCCGGTTGCCGCATAGTTCACCGCAAATCAAGCGCTCCACGCACGATGGTGGCATACGCTTGGTTTAAATATGAATAAATATGTCCTTGCAGGTCTTGTGAACACATTGTACTCATACATCATTTACCCCTTGTCGATTTTGAGTGTTTTCTTGTATTTTAAGTATTCTAACATTTTTGACGTTGTGTTCTATATTAATAAATAAAGATAAACACCGTGATTCTAATGGTTTTTAATCTTACTATATCTGGAAGAAGACCGATAATAGGACGCTACCCGTTCGGTTTAATACTACTAAAATGAGTCGGATATCCGTTTCATTTCTAATACACATATCTATATTGTCTCGCGCCTGGGTGTTGTGGTACCGTCGTAGTTTCTGATTTCTGTAACACAATTTTTATTGTAATTTTATTTTATTAGGTTTTGGACGAAAACGACAACAACCCAGTGTTCGAGTCGTCAGCATTCGAGTACCGCGTCCTAGAAGCAGTAGAGCCCGGCACCACCATCGCCGTCATACAGGCCAAGGACGCCGACTCTGGCGAGTACGGGAAGATCACCTACCTGCTGGACAGGATGTCTTCGCAGGTATTTAATTATTATTATAACAGATCGCAATTAGCAGATAATCATGTTTACCTCGACTACGTTTATCCGCCAAGGGCAAACTAAATTGCCAAAAGTAAAGATGTGCGGACTACGACTTTGGCCGACTAGTCGATTAGTCGGCCGTAAAAAAGCCATGCCGGTCACAATTTCGGAAGCATTTAGCAATTTCTGTGACGCTTCGTTTACAGCCGATTCGCGCGCAAGTCGCAACCCGCCGCTTGCGAGTGTGTCGAAATATGTTATGTTTACTTCGCATTCTGTCTTAACTTTTGCTCGGGTCAGAGCGGTGCACAGCAGGGTTTTAGTGTAATAATGAATCAATTTATTCGCCGACAAATCGCCGGCTACAAAAGTGGCCGGATAGCCGGCTTTACCGACTAGTCGGTCGGATCATCTCTACTGTAAAGTTCTTACCGACACCGCTCCGGCGTTAGCCAACTGAGCAAGGTTAACTTTTCACAGAATCATACGGCTGTTAGTAGTTATTTTTATATGAAACCATCTGAAAGAAAGACGTATTTGGCAAAATTCAATATCTGGTATCTAATAACTAGTGATCTGATTTTTGGGCGCTATTTTACCTAAACTCCCTAATATAAGACGTAAAAGTTATATGGACATGCCTACGTAAAAATTATATGGACTTAACACATATTTATTTGTATCACATCCTTCCAAAACATGATTAATTATGTGAATTTTATTAATAACTACTTGTTGCCCGCGACTTCGTTCGCGTGGTCTTTTATTTATTTATAGAGAGATATTATGCGCAACTTTCTTAATTTTTTCTTTCAAAAGAACCTGACAATAATTAACACAACCAAAAAAAATAATTAGTGAAATTGTTCCATCCGTTCACGCGTGATGCGATGACCAAGGGAAATAGAGATTCATTTATATATATATATATATATAGATAGATAGGATTAATTAATAATTAAGCACGGTGAGATTAATCAAAATAACCCTATATTTTTATTTAGAAAGGCATATCCGTATTATTTTTTCGTGAATGAAAACATGAAATTTAAAACCTACACTTAATAGGCGATTGATTATCCGATCACAGCTTAACTCAATGATGTTAATTCCTTACTTCGTACATACATTAGGCTAACAGAAATGTTTTGTGGGGCGGTGCGACATAACGTTTATAGTTTATCTTATCTACCACAGGGCAAGTTCCTTATAAACGCTGAGACGGGAGCGCTAACAGTTTCGGACTGGCTGGACCGCGAGACGCAAGCCGCGTACAACCTGGTGGTGGAGGCGTGGGATAACTACCAGTTTGGGTACCTCAGCGGCGAGAGCAGGAATGCCTTCAAGCAGATAGTGTAAGAAATAACACTAGCCACGATGATTATTTATATATAATTATATATTTTAAATTATTTACATCAGTCCCAATCAGAATATGTATTTGATGACAAAACAATTTATCTAGACCTTTGCCACATTACGCGGAAATTCCGTTACGGAACTTCGGCTGAATGATTTGGTCGTCTGAAATTATCGTCGTTGAGGTCACTAGTCTCTACGTAGAATTATCTGGTTTTCAATACTTTATGCTCTGCTGAAAACATTGGCGACGGAAATTCCGCGCACTGTTGCAAGGCTTTTAGTGATATAATATCATTTCACTAGACAGTTTTCAGTAATAGGTTTACTATAAGGCTGGCATAATTAAATTGACGAACTGGGAGACGCAGCGTGGGCGTCCTGCTCACCCTCTGGACTGATAACTAGTCAAGGTTGCAGGCAGCCGCTGGATGCAAACAACCCAAAGCCGCGCGCTGTGGCGTTCTATAGGCGAGGCCTATGTCCAGCAGTAAACTTCCTAAGGCTGATGATGATGATGATTAAATTGATTAACATGACAGAAATTTAGTTTAAAGATTCCTTTAAACAAGATTTGTTATTTATCAAAGTCTGTTGAAAACATGTGATACAAACATTGTAAACTCTTAGAAGCTCATTTTAATACTTATACAAGATACATGGTACCTATATGTTCTAAACAACTTTCCCTGTTCTTTATGTTATGTGATAAACAACATAATATTTTTTTAAATGCTTTGCTGTATATGAGGTCTGGTTAGGCTTAGCATTTTTTAATAAACCCGTATTATCAACTAATTCTTGCCAACTATTTGGACTCAAGTATACTAAGGTATACAACCCATATATCTTTGCATTGTTCATTTTTATATTCTCTACAGAGTTCACGTAGAAGATGTCAACGACAACGCGCCAATACTCCAAGTGCCAGAAGAGTGCACCACTATAACGGAGTTCCACAATCATCGCGAGCCCATAGTGTCAATATCCGCGACCGATGCGGATGACAACTCGTCGCCGAATGGACGAGTGCAGTTCCATCTGGTCGGGGGAAAGGGACATGGTATGTACCTCCCTTTCTTTTTGCATTTTTAAATTGCCGTATGTTCTCACTTTTTGAGAATCTCTTTTAAAGTAAATGCAACCGAACTGGGCAATTTCTATGCTTCGAGGACGTTCGATCGTTCGTTGCAGACTAGCATATAACTGGCATGAGCCGTCGTCACCTTTGTATATTAGGTAGGTATAATACGAGTAATACTTCAGTTAATTATAAGAACGCATAGAGAATAAACATCTTCAACACACTTAAATGTAAAGAAATGATACCACTGTTGACTTCAATACTTACATATATTCTACCGAATACTGAACTTATAACTTCATAAACTCTTCGTCTCTTATTAGAGAAATTATGTTACATAGACATTATAAGTAGTAATTACACTACTTCAACTGACATAGTAACTGCTTATCATCCGCTTACTTCGAACATTCACGAGCAACTGACTGAGTAGAGATCTCTTCCGATACTACTTCGCTGTTTCCCCCACTATAACTTAATTACGTCACGTCCTTTCCCGACCGACCAGTTAGTGTAGTCAACAAAATATAATTTTAGATTTAAGATTTGTTTAGTGTAAAATGTAAAAGACAATTTTATTAAAAATATTTCAAATCACGACAGTTGGCTAATCTGAGTTAAATATAGTGTATATTTTTATGAATAAAGGAGCAGGGTCTATGTTAAAAAAGTTTACAAAGAAAGTGCTGGTAAATTATAATATTCCGCGACTGCAACTCAGTTTTGTTTACAGAACTGTTCCGTTTCGAGCAAGTGGGCGGCGATGCCAACACTGGCCGCTTGTTCGCGCGGCAGTCGCTCAAGGATCGCTTTGGCAACTACACACTCGCAGTGGAAGCGAGGGACCTGGGTATACCGCCTAACATCGTTAGAGGAGAGCTGAGGCTTTGTGTGACGGATTACAACGATCACGCGCCTGTGTTCGTGCATCCGCCACAGAACGTCACTATTAAAGTTCCAGAGGTGAGAAGAGATGGTGTGGGAACGATAAATATAGCGATAAAGTTGATTAATAGACTATCATGGTAGCGGTCGTGAAGCGAAATCGTGTTAATAAGACACGGATCGTTTTAAAGTATTTCTTCGTAGTCATTAGTGGTCGTCCTCTGGCAGAAATGATGATGATGATGAAGTCAAAACTTACACTTCAATATGCCTATATATATATAAGTTGGATGTTTTTAAATAAATTGTTGTTTTTAATAAAAACGTTAAAAAATGTTTTGACGTATACGTTAAACGTTTACGACCCTATGGTATAAGCGTATGGTATAGTTTCGCGATGCGTCGCCTTAAACACGTTATGTATTATTCATGAAACCAATGTCAGTTTATTGTCGATCATATTAGCCTAATGGTCGACTGGTAGAGAATGCCTCATGGCATTAAGTCCACCTTTTGTATGATTTTTTTAATCTGTGCAATAAAGTCTAAATAAATAAATATTACAATTGCTTTTGCCATTCATTCTTATTGACTTAAATTACACAATATTTTTGTCCAGAACGCGACAATCGGTTCACTAGTAGTCGATGTGAAAGCGATAGACGCAGACATCGGACCAAATGGGGCCGTCCGCTACCGAGTTAGACAAGACGCGGCCGGCGCGTGGCGGACCTTCACAGTGCATGCTACCACGGGCGCACTACGGACCACTCGCTCGCTGGACCGGGACAAACAAACTACATACCAGGTATATTAAATAGCATAGATAGTTTGTCATCTTATAGTGACATAACTAACTACATTGCAACTGAGTTAGACAAGACGCGGCCGGCGCGTGGCGGACCGTTACAGTGCATGCTACTACGGGCGCTCGCTGGACCGGGTCAAACAAACTACATACCAGGTAAATGACATAGACAGTTTGTCATCTTATAGTGACATAACTAACTACATGGCCACTAAGTTACACAAACGCGGCCGGTACGTAGCGAACCTTTACAGTGCGTACTACCACGGGCGCTCTACGGACCACTTGCTCGCTGGACCGGGACATACAAACTACATACCAGGTAAATGCGGAGATAGTTTGTCATCTTATAGTGACAAAACTACATGGCCACTGAGTTAGAAAAGACGCGGCTGGCGCGTGGCGGACCTTTACAGTAGATGCTACCACGGGCGCACTATGGACATCTACATATCAGGAAAATTATTTCAGTAATTTCACCCTGACAAAATTTCTTAGTACACATAGCTTCCAAGTTAAGAAGCGGCCAGCGTGTGGAAAAACTTAATCGTGCACTCAATCGCTGGACCGGGACAAACAAACCACATACCGTAAATGGCGTTAGTAAATGTCATCATGACATGACAAAACACCAAACTACATGGCTACCAAATTGATAAGAAGCGGCAGTAGTTGGAGAAACTTCAACGTGTACCTTATTAAAGGGCATTGCGGCCAGGACAAACAATCTGACAATGAAATTAGTTATGTCATCATGACAAACAATCTTTACCGGTTTAGACTTATGAAACTTGGTAGCCAGTTTCATATGTCTAAAGCGGTGCATAGAGAACTTTTGTTGTGGCGCAAACTACTACGGACCCTTGTCACAAGGGCCCTAACAAGCATTTAAAGAAGAAGAAGACAAATTTAGAAACAGCAGGACGCTTAAACAGCGTTTAAAGAAGTTAAAACATTTGCACACTGCGTTTTCCAGTTCGTGATCGCCACATAACTGTTCTTCCTCAACGGTTATCAGTTCTGCTAATGATGTACCCACCATCACCACATCAACTTAACAATTCCAAGATTATTTATTTACGTTGTAATTTTCAGCTTAGAATCGAAGCCTACGACCTGGGTCTACCCACGCCTCTCAGTTCAGACCTAGACCTCACAATCTACGTACAAAACGTCGACAGCTACCGGCCGCGCTTTCCTCACAGGACCTTCAGTATTAACGTGACAGAGAACCTCCCGAAGTACGAGGTGTACCTTCCGAGTGTGATAGAGAGGGATGCTATAGACCGAGGAGACGAGCCGGTGTTGCCAGTGTGCTACTACATCGTGGCAGGAAACGAGGGTGGTGCGTTTCAGTTGCAGACCAGCACGCATAAGTAAGAATTTAAATAACTAAACAACTTTTACTTTTGCTATTTCAAGTTTCAAGTTGGGTTATTTCTTTAAGTCAACTATTTAGAAGCAAACATATACTTATGCAGCTAACATCAACTTAGCCGCGGCTATACCTTATCAATAACTAGCCCGCCCTTCCTTTCTGCCCGCGATTTCGTCTACGTAGACTTTAGAAAAGCCAAAATTAGTTTATCACCTCACGGAAATACAAAAGAGATAAAAAATATCCTTTAATCCTATTATAAGAATAAAAAAATTATTTAACTATGTATGGTAGATTGTTTGTTTGCACTAAAATTGTAATAGCTAATATAGTAACAATATATTAAGGTCAGATAAGTAACTAAAATTTTATACCTAGTCCATTATTGCATGCCGTGGCAACCTGTTATTAAGCCGACATTTAGTCTATAGCCAATATTTGCGTGTCTTACCAATTTGCTTGTAATTGTGCTTGTCATGTTGTGCTAATAAAAAATAAAATAAAAAAGAGCTCTAAAACATTATTACTTCAACCTTATTTTATTTTTTCTCTATAGAGTTTGACGTAAAAACCGACACTACTGTTTAGACTTCATGGTTAAGCCCTGAAGTAAAATGGTAAAACAAGGGCTTTAGATCCAACAAATAAACCAACCAATTTTGTATCCCTGCAGGTTGTCAACGGTGAACCCTCTAGACCGCGAGCAACGGTCGGCATACAACCTCACAATACTAGCTACCGAGGAGTGCATGTCCGCCCCAGCATACAACCCTGAGGCAGACGCGGGCAGCTCGCTCCGGGTGCTGGTGGCGGTGCTGGACGAGAACGACAACGCGCCGAGGTTCGCCAGGAAGATATTCACGGGGGGAGTGACCACTGAGGCGGATTTTGGCATCGAGTTCATGCATGTCAAAGTGAGTGGACTAAGGGAGTGACTACAGTTGTATAAATAAATAAATATTGGACAACATCACGTACATCGCTCTGATCCTAAAGTAGCCAAAGCACTCGTGTTACAGAAATCAGAAACGACGACGGTACCACAACACCCAGACCCGAAACAGTATAGAAAAGTTATTTTTCTACATTGACCGACCGGGATTCGATCCCGGGACCTCGGAGATAGTGACACCGAGTCCGGCATGCTCGCCTCTCGGCTACGGAAATCCTCAAAGTTATCGATGCGAAATCGGCTTGGCCTATTTCATCATCGGCCTTATAGAACGCCACAGTGAGCGGCTCTGGGCCGTTTGGATTCAGCTGCTTCACACATTTATCATTCCAAAATATACCAAATGGGACAGAGCAACTGACCCGTACGCCATCATGAAAAAGTGACTATCTCGCAGCCATTTATTAGATTACACGTCATTCAAGATTTTTGCAAAGACTATTTTCTGTTTATATTTTTTATCTATCGATTGACCAATGTTATATTAATAGCTGTTTCAAGATGGTGCACAGTAGGTATTTATTTATTTATTTAAACTTTATTGCACAAGTAAGTACAATTGGCGGACTTAATGCTATACAACATTCTCTACCAGTCAACCTTGAGGTAATGCAGATAATGTAGTCAGTGGCGGAGTATAAAGTATCCGACATATTTTTTAAGACATTAAGGTATAGCCAGGCCATACTAAAAAAGTCATTGGTCTTTACAAAAACACACTCGTCCTCAGGCTGAAGATTCGGACGAAGGCGAAAACGCTCGCATAAGCTACTACCTGCTGGGCGAGGTGAAGCAGACGCTGACGGAGGGGCTGGAGAACCTCGCCGTGGCGCCCTTCCTCGTCGACCCCCGCTCCGGCGCCGTCGCGCTCAACTTCGACCCGCAGAAGGGGATGAAAGGGTACTTCGACTTTAAGGTAGACGCAATGACAACCTACACTAATAAACGCAAACATTGCTCCTTTTGGTCGCGTCAATTTTGTATATAAATCAGTTTTAGAGCTAGCATATAGCATCAGACAACATCAAAAGTTAGCTTAGTATCAGAATTTTTCAAAAGAATCTTATTGCAAAACAAATCACAATAGTCAGACAAAATCACTACGCTAAATTCAAATAAAGAAGTCAGGTTATTGTGACGTTTGGGAGAGTCAATATTTTAGAAAATTTGTTTTTGATCAGCTACTTTTGATGCTGACTGTACCTGGTGTAACGGTACTTAATGACCGCCTCAGGTGGGAGGCCGCACTCATATTTTCGCTATATTCTTCCAAATAAGCTACCGAGAGTAACATGCTATTTTTTTCCTTTTTTTACAGTTTAATAATAAATTAATAACATATAGCATGTTTTTGTAAAACAGTATTTATAACTATTGTATTGAATTGAATTGACTTGAAACTTATTCAAGTCAATTCAATACAGTATTTAATTATTATTCTTCATATGTCTTACAACTTTGTATGTCAGACTGGACAAAACATGTCAAGCTTTTAACTATATCAACATTATACAAAATTTATAACCCATCCTAACCTATCTCCACAGGTGCTAGCCAACGACACAGGCGGCCTCAAAGACGAAGCCCACGTGTTCATATACCTCCTCCGTGAGGATCAGCGAGTGCGGTTCGTTCTCCGCGCCCACCCATCCGAAGTGCGCGACAGAATAAACCTCTTCCGAGAACAACTCGCCCGCGTCACGGATGCGGTTGTCAACGTAGACGACCTCAGAGTCCACGAGAATAAAGACGGCTCTGTGGATAATACGAAGACAGACCTATATTTACATTTAGTGAATGGTCAAGATCACTCGGTTTTGGAGGTGCAGCAAGTGCTGAAGATTGTGGATAAGAATATAGAACAACTGGATGATTTATTCAAGGTAACCTTGTTATTTTATTTGTGACAAGGACTTTATATCCGTCAAAATAACCAAATTTGCCAAACTCTACTAAAGAGACTGGTTGTGATAAACCATTTTTTATACCAGACTGAATGTGAATTTTCACGTGATATAAAAAATTATATATATATATATTAAATAAGAAAGCAGTCAGCCTATGAATTTGCAACAAAACCTCAAACTTTCTCAATGATCGTTGTTTAATAATATATATCTAATAGCTTTTTCTCATGGCACCAGCGTGTTAGCACCCTTATCAATTAATATTCACATAAAAGTCTGTCTGAATTTTTTTTGTGCTCGTTAAATAAACAATTTTTTGCGTTTGCTCGAGTTTTGGTGTGCTACAGACGCCGCTACAAAATACATTGACTAGTACCTCGTAACACAAGAATGTTAATTTCTTACTTCGAAATTACAATTGGTGTGTATGTTGTCTGGTGCATATTTATTTATTTATATTTTATCTACCTCTGCGAGCGGCCAACTAGTACCCGTTAGAGACTGTATTAGCTTCGTGTGCGTCTTCTGTTTATTGTATTGTTGTTAGGAGTTCAACTTGCTAGACATGCAACCCGCGGAATATCAGTTTATCTACCTCTGCGAGCGGCCAACCACTAAAGGGTATTTCAACAAGGACGAGCCGATGTTAAAATTGTATAAAACAAGCTGTGTGTGAGATATTAACGTATTTTTTTTTATTCAAAAGGCCTATTATTGCCGTTATTTATGGAATATTACATTGTTTAAATGTCCGCCGCGGCTTCGAATAGTGGCACTGATCCGAGGTCCAATTTTTCTATGACTGCTGCATAAATCCGACTGAATCTATGCGATGGCCTGCGTTATGTTGAATTTCAGGGCATCAGTCGATTGCGTTTATTGGAATAGACTTGTGACTTCAGGAAACCTCACAAAAAAAAGCTAACGGGGTCAAATCGCACGATCTTGGTGGCCAATAAACGTGACCTCTGCAAGAGATAACCCTTCTATCAAACCTTTCATGCAGAATGTCCATCGTGTCGTTCGCTGTGTGGCACGTAGCGCCGTCTTGCTGGAACCACATATCGTCCACGTCCATATCGTTCAATTCAGGCCAAAAGAAATTATTTATCATTGAACTGTAGCGCCCGGTCGTTTTCGAAGAAGTATAGACCGATGATGCCGTTGGACCAAAATCCGCACCAAACAGTAACTTTTTGTGGATTGATTACCACCTGGTGAATCTCATGTAGGTTTTGGTCGCCCATTATAAGTAGTACGTCCGTCCGTCATAGCCATTCATCCCAAAATGCACCTTATCGCTAGATGATTTTTCGGCCAAAATCAGGGTTCTCGACCAAACGTTCTGAAGCCCAGTTAGCAAACAAACGGCGTTGCCTATGGTCATTCACTTTGAGCTCCTGGGTCAGTTGGATCTTGTACGTGTGTAGGCCCAAGTCCCGTAGCAGAATTCGCTAAGTTGAAGTCTGCGAAAGGCCAAGTTCTTGTGCACGGCGAGAAATCGACTGCCTCAGTCTCCTTCACTATTACGGACAGTGGCGATGTTTTCGGCCGATCTGGCGTTCCTTTGTCGTGAGGGTGTCGGTTGGTCGTTTACTGAACCGGTCGTCTCGAATTTGGCCACCAAACGGTGGAGAGTCGACTTCGGAGGGCTGCTGCGTCTGCCGTAAAATGGATGCAATGTTTGCAACGATTGTACTAACGAACACTCATTTTAATAATAAAGTTTTATCATTTGGACGTGCTGCTCAATCTTGTAACTTGCCATGGTGATTTGGCATCAATGACTGAATAAAAAACAACAGATTTGCCATGTCATCAAAACAAAGCCGCCACAAACTGTCTACATCGACCCGCCCTATTTAAAAGACCCTTTAGTACCCGTATAAGACTGTATTAGCTGCGTGTGCGTGTTCTATTTGTTGTATTTTTGTCAGGAGTTCAACGTTCTAGTCACGCAAGCCGCGGAATACCAGTTTATCTAGCTCTGCGGGCGGCCAACAACTAGGACCCGTTGGGGACTGTGTGCGTCTTCTATTTATTAAATCTTTGGCAGGAGTTCAACGTGCTAGACACGCAACCGGCGGAATACCAGCCGCTGACGGCAGAGTCTCTGTCGTCAAACCAGACGGTGTTTTGGCTGGTGTGGAGCACGCTGCTGCTGGGCGTGCTGCTGGTGCTGGCGCTGCTGACGGGCCTGTCGCAGCGCGCCGACTACCTGCGCCGGCTCAAGGCGGCCACCGCCACCGCCTACTGTGAGTACTGTAACTGTCATCATTTCAGCCATAGGACGTCTACTGCTGAACATACGCCTCCCCCAGTGACTTCCAGATTGGCCGGTTGGAAGCGCACCGGCTCGGCGGCCACCGCCACCGCCTACTGTGAGTACTGTAACTGTTCTTATTCCAGCCATAGGATGTCCACTGCTGAACATACGCCTCCCCCAGTGACTTCCAGATTCGCCGGTTGGAAGCGCACCGGATCGGCGGCCACCGCCACCGCCTACTGTGAGTACTGTAACTGTCATCATTCCAGCCATAGGATGTCCACTGCTGAACATACGCCTCCCCCAGTGACTTCCAGATTGGCCGGTTGGAAGCGCACCGGCTCAAGGCGGCCACCGTCTGCTTTGAATACTGTAACTGTCATCATTTCAACCATAAGACGTCCACTGCTGAACATAGGCCTCCCCCATTGACTTTCAGATTGGCCGTTTGGAAGCGGCCCGCATCCAGCGTCTCCCTGCAACCCTTACCATGTCGTCTGTCCACCTTGTACCCTGGACGTACTACGCTACGCTTGCCGGTATGTTTTTGCCGGCCGGATGAGGCAGAAAGGTTCTAGAATGGAGACCACGTACCGGCAAGCGCAGCATAAGACGTGGCCTCCACCACCCACAAGATGGAAAGACGACCTGGTAAAAGTTGCAGGAAGCCGCTAGATGCAGGCCGCTTTCAACCAGCCAATCTGAAAGTCACTGGGGGAGGCCTATGTTCAGCAGGGACTTTCGATGGCTGAAATGATGATGATGATCTTTAAATTGCGATACCCTTATTTTGCAGAACCAGTACCTCTAAGAACCGAAATATATTGCCTAGTTACTATCTCTCTCTTGCTCCACTTAAATAATGTTTCCATAACAAGGATAGCTAGCAGCTAGATTAAAAAAAGAACGTATCGTTGCCGATTTTACTGGATGCAATAAAAATAAGGGTTGGGTACCGTAATTTTTATTGAGTAGTCGATACCCTAATATTTCAACAAAGTCAGTCAGTCAGTCAGACAAAGTCTTTCAACTCTCCCCCGTACAAAAACAGTACAGACACAGATTAAAAAATAGCGGATAATTTTGTCGAACAAATCATATGACATTTCTACTCTGTAGGGTATGTGCTCCATGTTCGCGGACCACTGGTGGTCCCACGTATCACCCGAAGTAGACCACGACTAGCTTGGCTTTTAGGGTTAAAATTATAAATAAAACATTTATTCATTTACATTTACTTTATACAGAGTGTCTTTATTAAGTGAACAATAAAAATTGGGTAAAACTAGACCCCACTTGTCGATGGGAAAAATATTATTTTTTACAACAACAGAATAGACAACATAACACCTATTTCCAAATTTATAACGTTTTTATGGGCTTTAAATAAAAATAAATGGAAATAAAAAGTTTTGCCGTCATTACGATTAAATCGTTTCTCCAACATTCATTATGTGCTGTTTATACACACTGCATTTCCTCCAGTCTATGGCAAGACATAAATTTTGTGTAATGTCCCATTACTTAAAGGAACCACTGATACGGATACCACTGACCTAAATACGAAAATATATCTATCTAGCACAAACTCTATAGTGTAGAAATGTCATTCATTTTGTTAGACAATAATTCCGTCATTGTTTATCAGTGACGTACTGTTTTATTAAGAGGGAGAATTTACTTAAACGTAAATAATCACTAAGCATTTTCGGTTATGCATGGTCCACTGCTGCTGTATAGGGTACGTGTTCAAGAAATATATTTTTATTAGGTCCTCTTCCTTACTCGATATATTTTTTATTATTCAGTTTCTTTTTAGTTATATTTTTCTTTTGCTCTAGTTGTTTCCATCTCTCTTTTTTTCTTTCTCTCTCTTGTGTATCAATATCTCTTACCATTATCATATTCACTGTTTAGTCATACCTCATAAGATCATGTCTCTTACTGACCTTTTTTGTCTTACTCTCTGTTGTGTTGTTTCTATCATATTCACTTTGTATATTTCTAGTATTTCCTCTTTTTTCTCGATAAGTTGTTTACTATCTCTCACTATTTCGTTTAATTTTCTTTTGCTTTATAGTCTTTCCCATCTCTAATCATTATTTATCGCTTGTTTTTTAGGCAATTCTCTCCCCTATATTTTTGATCTTTTGTCATTCGTATCTTTTACAAGCCGTTCCTTACTCATTTTCTGTCCTTAACACATCATGAATACTTCCTTTTTAGATTTTTCCTATACCTGTAGTTATAAGTCTTCTTTTGCTCTCTAGTCGTACTCATCTCTTCAGTCATTATTAATTGCTTGTTGCCTAGGCGTTTTTTTCCCTTTTATCATAATTACTGCTTAGTCATGTTTCTTAATATTTGTTTTTTTCCTATAAACTGTTCTTTCTTTTTCGATTAAGTTGTTTCTTATCGCTCTCTTATTGTAATCTTTTTATTGTGCTCTCTGGTCGTTATTCTCTTGAATCATTATTTACCTTTTGTTGTCTGTGCTTTTCAATCTCTTCTTTCTTTACTTTTTGTTCCAGTCACTTACTACACTCGTTCACATCTAAAAAGACTACCTCTTTCCATATTTATTTTTCCTCCTTTCTAGTTTCGATCGACGCCAGGCTTTAAACTGACGAGTATGCGTGACGTGAGTTAGCAATGTGACGCACATGTGAAACCTTATCTCGAGTCAGTTTGAAGTCGATGTATAATTTAACGAGATAACGCAGTGTAATATAATTATTCTTGTCCCTAGCAACCCCAACCGCCGGCGAGTCAGACATGACGATCCGCAGTTCCGGCGGGCGCGTGCCCAACACCAACAAACACAGCACTAAAGGCTCCAACCCCATCTGGCTGCACGCCTACGAGAACGACTGGTACAAGTCCGACGACCAGCTCAGCCACTCCGAGAGGGACTCACTCGACGAAAACGCCGTGGATCAAGACCTCTCCAACGAAAAACCATATTTCATCACCACCGGCGCATTTCCCTCCATCGACTCGAATCAAACCGAACCGCAAACCAACCAGGCCAAATACGACTTTTACCAACAGTTAGAACAAATGAAAAACGCGAAAAATATGGAAACGACTGAACTGTAATCATTAGCTGTAGATGTAAATTTAGCTTTGTAATGTGCCTTTGTAAATGAAATTATCCTCTACGAGATTTTTTAATAAAAATGGAGAACTATATGTGTATATTTATTTACAAACTTATAGGAATCTTCTAAGGGATACATGAGTGGCTTAGCAGAAATTAGATTAGTGATTAGGCGGTTGTAGTTCAGGAAATATCATACTAGTATTTTAAATGTCTAAGTTTGGATGTATATTACCTTGTTATTGTTTCTGACTTCCCGCGAGATTATTTAGGACATTTTATAGTTATAAAATTTAATTTCTCATTAGCTTATGACATCACAGCATCGCAGCCCAGGCAGAAGCTAGTTAGTATTATAATACATAATTTAATGATGAGACGGGAATCAAAACCGACAACACAGTTCCAAGAACCGGAACCGCTTACCAAGAAAAGGGTTTTTAATTGGGTATTTCATAGACTTGTTTCCACAAACCCTATCAATTCGGTGAGCATATCGTCGACCTACTCTAACGAAAGGCTAACCAAATGAAGACAGTTAATTCGGGTAAGCACTAACCGTATCTGAAAACCCTATCGAGGCTTACCCTATGAACGGGTTTTAAAAGCGCTCAAGCAATTTAAACCTGTACGTGCACACCATTCGACTCATTAATGTATAATCTTTTATTGTGTGTGGCTATCGCCACGGCGATACACAGACAGGTTAAAATCACCAGAATGCGCGAAAAAGACATAGACAATAGGGTAACCCTTTTAGTTGGTAAGTGCTTAAATATTGAAATTACCAATACCCTATTTGATTCGGTAAGCGCATTGAAAGCAGTTAACTTTGTTCAAAAAGGTTTCCGTAACGAAAAGCTAACACTGGAGTAGCTTATCCATACGGTAACCCTATCTTTGGGTAACCCTTTAATAGGGTTTCCCTAACAATCGGCATAATCAAAAAAAGGGGTTTTCCGGTCCTTGGCTAAAACACGTTCCTGTTTAAAGTATTTGAACTAGAAAAAAACAAAGTCTAAACAGACACCACCTTATTAATAAAAATACAGGGTGTAGATTTAGTCAATCTCAATATCGAAAGAAGCGAATGTGTTCATCAATACGAACAACGTTATGGGATCAACATCGAAATAAACAATTCAGATGATCCATAAAGCTCAACCTCGATGATAAATATGGTCCCCAATTAATTAGTAACAAACTTCTATTGGATGATTCTACTGCTCAAATACAACTTTTTCTATGGAACTATTACAACATCGAAATCTCAAAAAAAAAACACCATACAAACTGTCAGCTGATCGGCGGTTAAATACAGGGAAGTGATGTTTTTTTGCGATTTCGAGTTAGTCCTTTAGAGCAAGTAGTTGTATTTTATCGGTAGAATAACCTAGAAAGTGAGCTAATAATAAATAGATGGATCCGATGTGTTTATTGTTCAAATTGCCATAAGTGCATATACAGGGTTATTTTTAATACACCAACCTAGGGGATTCTGATTCTGCCTAAACACAACTTTATGTACAGGACCAACATCGGAATCGCAAAAAAAAACCCATACAAAAGACGCCGCCTAGAAGACATCAGTTTGTATGAAACAGTGAATATTTTGTGCGATTTCGATGTTGGTCCCATGCAAAAAGTTGTTGTACCCATTTGAGCACCAGAATCAGCCCCTAGGGGATTGTTGATGTTTTATAAATAGCCCTGTATATGTAGGGCCAGATTTAGGAAAGTCTGTTTAAAAATACAGTTTTAAAGTTTTTTATTCCACATGTAATGGGTGGAGCAAAAATTTTTTTCATGATTTCGATGTTGATCCCGTACTAAAAGTTGTGCTGTATTGATAAAATCTTTCGCCTCCTTTAATATTACTACTTTAGGACTGACTAAATCTACACCCTGTATAGAAAAGATTTAAAACATGACCCAAAACTAATTAGTCACCATCATTAAGACATGTCTTATTTGTCAACATTTCAGAGGCCCAATTCCCGTAATTTGACAGTAGTCGCAATCCGGTGTCGATCCGCTCCCAGTAACATTACGATCACAAACGGTATTTTCGTAAACTTTTAATTTGACTCAAAATTATCAAAACTATGTCAACACAGCTAAAAATAGTTTAAAAAAAAAATCTAATTGAGGTTTCGTTCATTTTCAGTCGCATTATGAACTATAATCGCATTTTTTGTACTGTAATGTTACTGGGAGCGGATCGACACCGGATTGCGACTACTGTCAAATTACGGGAATTGGGCCTCTGATGTTAACACCATTACACCACTTAAGCCATTATTTCATTTATATTTCTTAATTATTAGCAAATATCAATTTTTAATCGCTTTAAAATCAATAAATATTAAGTTATTTGACTTCGTTATTGGCTACATAAAAGTGACGTCACAATTAAGTATTTCCTTATAAATGCTATGGGGATAACGCGTTTCGAAAGCTCATAAAAGTACGTCAGGTTGTTGTACTGTGTTGTTTTCCATGGTTTAAATCTAGACTATATTTCTTATTAAGGGGGTTAGTGCTACATCATCAATTCAACATGCGAGTCGCGCAACGGTTACCGGGTTCAACTTCCGAAATAGGATGGTAGGAAGCTAAATAAAATGGTAAGTTGCCAAGACATAAAAAAATGCTCCAAGTTTAGTAATATTGTGACGCACAATTGATTCCGAAATCGTAGTGACTACACATGCAAGTGACTAATGTAGTACTACTCCCGGTTGGGTCAAACTCTTTTTCCAATATAAAGCCCTATGCCCTTGCCTGGCTGGCGGTCGCCATTAAATGTCATACAAGATTACCAATAAGAGCAGCAAATGCAGCAAATTGCCTTTTATAGTATGTGCAAATTGCCTTATACAATTAGTACCTAACTACATTAAGTAAATACTTTTCCCTAAAAATAATATCAGCACATTTACTATTTAGAACATATATGATAAAAACAGAACCTAATTCAGCTGAAAACGCAAGAGTTCATACATTTTTAAGTCCACCCGGCTGTCAGCCTTGTTGAATCGGATGAATATTTTAGTGCCGCAGGCAACAATAACTACGGGTTGTGTTGTCCATCAGTGTGTATCGAAGCAGAACCGATGCCAGTAGATTACATCGTGGTGGTAAAAAGAGCGATTTATTATAGCCAGCTGTCCCCGTGCTAACCTTGACTTTCTATTTTCGGGTATGGAGGGCTAAACTCTTATTTTACCTACCAGACACGTAATCTAATTTATTAGTAGTCTCACCTTCGTCCGCCACCCAGATCTTTAGGGGGCAAAGCCGGGGCGCTAGCTCTGGGCGGCCACTTAACGTCACATGTAGTGTACTATAGAGCAATATTTCTACTAATCATATTCATCGTGTGACAAGCATAATGAAGAAATTTGAAAAAAGTTGAGTGTACCCTAACAAAACCTTTTGTTCTGCGGCTCCACCCTTGTATCGCAATGAGAGATTACTTGGGAGGCGTGTAGACGCTATGACGCGTAACTTTCTGTAAATGGGAAGTCGCAAAACATTTCCCAATGAGAAAGTTTTGAGTAGTCGGGTTCAAGACAATGCTGGCATTTTAATTTCAAGTACTATTTCTAAACAAGAAAAGCTAGTGGCTAATTTAAAAATCGTTTTATTTTCACGTATGTTTACATATGTCGGATCAAAACATAACTAATGAATCATTAGCTATTGCGACGAATTCGTTACAGCTCAGAGAAAACAAAAAAGACAATATCTAAATCAGTAGATACCACATGTTGAGTTAAGCTTGTGGAATGATTAGTTTGCTTACAGATACAAACAAAATGCGAGTCACCTATACACACGAATATCAGTTATTGATAATATAAACGCTGTCAATACAATTCAAGTCTACTGAATGCAGTATGAGCGGTGACGAATATGCGTAGTCTACCGAAATATCTTCACAAAACAATAGCGCAAACTTGTGGCAGATGAGGCGCTGCGCCGGGCCCGCGTCGCGTCGCCTGCACGCGGCCTACGACCCAGGAAGTTGCCTAAATAAAGCTCGGTTTGTTATTTACATACACAATAATTTATTGTTTCTTACAATTTAGTGAAGCTAAAATACAAGTTGTTGATTGATTACAATTTGAAAAAGCTTTAATTTGAAATTTCTCCCAGTGTTTACCAAGTGCAAAGCTTCTCCGTACACAGAGCGCGCCGAGGAAAGGGTGGCTAACAGGACAGGACGTTCGTGGAAATCACAACGCAGGTATCCTTACAACCACAATATATATTAGATAAAATTATAATATAAAGATCGCCATATTGAAAAAAATCTAGATTAATCGTAACTTATCATCTTATGAGATACACTGTAATTTATACTGAATGTTGTAACTATTGGAGCGTTTTCCATCATTATAAAATATTGTGGATGAAAGAAAACTGACTGTATCAATTAATGTCAGTCTGCTTTGTAGCACGCTACATTAACTAACTTAAAAAAGTTGTTTTTCTAGTAAAAAAAAAATTAACACTCACTCGACTCCCGTCAACGAGCTCATTTTGTAATACCACTTACTTACATTACCCAAAATGTTCTTAACACTTATGAGCTTTACTTACATTTCATCGACAAAATTCCTAAGTGACCGGACAAGTGGTAAGCAAGGAACGCTCCATTTCCTAAACATATGGCTATTGTACAGTTTCACAATGCAATTTAGATCTAGTTAAAGTACAAATTCTTTAGGAAATACATAAATTCAAATTTAAATTTAACTAACCCTCAACTAAATGAGTGTAAGACATCTACTGACACATCAATGTTAAACAGAAAGTAATTTTGCTCTTATAGAAAATGTTCTTATTAGATAAAACAGAAACTATATTTGCACATGTGTACCGTGTTTACTTAGATGCAATAATTCGCAGATTAAAATTATAGGAAATGACTTGAAGTTGGATTGATCCTAAGGTGACCATGAATATTTATACAATTATCATTAAATTTGGGTCATGAACGGGGGAATTCGGAAAATCGGGGAGCAGGAACAGGGGAAGGGTTAGAGCCCGGGCTGTGGCGATGTGTGTGTATGTGTTGCTGACGTCACCATTGACTCATCACATGGCATACTTCCTTGTCCACTCGCGAGCTAGTTCATTGTACTTTTCTCTGTCCGTTTTGTAGATCCTAGCAATTTCTGGCACCAATGGGTCGTCGGGGTTTGGATCGCATAGCAGTGAGCAGATTGAAAGCAACACTGTAATAAGAAGAGATAATTATTATATACACCATGTTATTGCATCTCAATTATATAAGAGTACCAATGACTTGACAATTTATTTATCAAAAAAATGTGTCAACAATGATTTATTTTAGAATATGATAAAAACAATTACCTTTGGATATGGTAAGTGCCGGAGACCACTGTGAGCGCAGAATGTCAAGGCAAATGGAACCATTACTGTTTATATTGGGATGGTAAATACGTGTTGTGAATGCAACTTTTGGTGGTTTGAATGGGTAGTCTGTCGGGAAATGTATGGTGAGGAAGAATACGCCTCCTTGATAGGGACTGTCAACCTGGAATTATAAACAATACAAAATGTTACACTAATTTGTGGACCTGATAACATAAAAATAAAAGAGAAATTGCTGTCACAGATTAATACAAAGATATTGATGTCATGATAATCAACAATCAGTTTTATCTTAGGAAGAAAAATGATAAGACCAAAAACATAATTATAAAAGTAGGTATTTGAATTTACATAGACAAAAATGTGTTTCTAAAAAACGTTAAAGATACTTTACGTATATAGGCTTTATGTATTGGTTTTATAAAAGGTCTAAGGTAAATCTAGGTCATAGTGCTGACACAAACAACACTGCCTAGCACAATGTAGAGTAATTGATTTTTAAGCATTTAGAAATTTTTGTCTTCACATCAGTAGCGAAATGCTGTAAGTATTATGTACTCAATTATAATAGAAATAAATATTAAGATTTACCTATAATGATTAGAGATCATCCTAGCAATTACTACATTACTATGGATTTAGCCAATGCAATTTGTTGTCTATAAATAACAATTTGTTTTGGTCATGTCAATCTAAATACAATGATGGCTACTTCAAATCAACTCTATAATGATGGTGATAAAAGTTTAAAGATATACATATATGATACAAAGAATTTAAATTTACAATTAAAATGTAGATTATAAAGTGATGATGCATTGATACTAATAATATACTATAACAAGTGTATAAACTTCAAAAATGTGTAATTTAGGCTCAAAATACATATTCATCATCCTAACGAAATATGTGTCACATTAACTTGCATATTAGATACTGTTATATTGTGACAGCAGAAATAAAAATATTCTGTTTATCTGCATATCAAACTGGCTTTCAACCAAAAATATAAGAGCAATGACACTAGACATATTTAGTCCAACAATACTGTATAGTCATATAAATAGAGAAAAACTTATTGTACTGTGGGAAAATACTGCGTATATTGTAAATCATTAACTCATCAAACGCCAAGCGGACTTATGAGAGTATGTAACAATATAATTCCCATTGTGTCTTCATTTCCCTGTGATGAGGGTTCATATGATTAAAAGTCATTATCTACACTAAAAACAGTAGCAAGATCACTTCAGTAAAAATCTAAGACAATTCTACTGAAAGCTCTTCTTATAAATTTTAAGTAAAGGTAATTAATTATGATTACAATTTTTTCTTAAATAAAGTGTGTAAATTAGTTTGTATTCATATTGTGTTAACATTCAGTATTAAATGTTTGTATGCATTCTTATAGTATGATAAAACAAAAGAAATCACTTACTGGACCCATAATTGTGGCTTGCCAGTGGAAAACTGAAAATAAAGCAATGATAACATTAGAACATTGGCAAGCATTAGGTCGTTGACTGTAAACAAATATGTCATTGTCCTAGCAATAAATTAAGGCGAATTTTTCATGTAATAGGAATAAGACATGCTAAATGTTAAATAGGTGTAACAAAAACTATTAGTCATATGCATTAAAACAATTTTAGTAAATTTAATTATTTTTGTGCCATTTAACTAAAATTAACAAGAACTTAGGGAAACAAGATTTAAAAAGATAGTAATGCTTCAAAAAAGAGTTACTAAAAATACAAAAAGCATTATTTTTATATAGATAGCAACATTGTTATTACCATTTCCTTTTAGACTGATTATATCTGTATTATAAACACGATTTCCATGATGTTTCCATTTGACATCGTTTCTCAGTATTATTATTAAACGACACAATGAGTCACAAAAAAGAAGTAGGTAGATCAATAGGTACTTACGATCTTCACCGTGTGGGCCTGCAGAACATTGTGCTGGGGGGTCTCTGCCGAGGTCTTGTAATTCCTAGACAATAAAACATACTACTGTAGGTACTCATTAGAGGACACACAATACCGAGATCGACTTGTCACATCATCACTTAGAAAATAAACTAGTGTTCAACTTTATACTCAAAACAAAGACCATGAACGTGTTAACGTCACGAAATGCAACCACGAGTCTCCAGCAAGGATACAATCACGTCACAGACATTCCACCATACAAGAACACCTCAAAATTGGCACATAATTCCGACATTTTATGTACGCCGTGTGCACAAATTGTCATCTACATCAACCAGTGAAACACCGTTACTCTTTACTCCAAACCTGTATTATTCGATCGATTTCTTCTAATCTTACGAGTAAAACAATCACGCACACGGAAATATCCAGAAGAAATTTCAATAATAGGTATTCACAATGACGAAACATTCACTACGAAGTCTTGATGCAGATTTTACAACACACTCATTTCAATGCGTGGAATCCTTTGAAATATACAAACGAATTATTAATACGTACCCTATTAATTCGTTTTAACGCCATTTGATTATTTTATGATGGAATAAATCGACTTTCAACTAGACAACGAAACTGTGAGCCAAGGACCTTTGATTAGAGATTGCAAGATGGCTCCCCGTCTAAACGCAAAAGTACCACCCAAGTCGTTTTATGTAATATTATTAAATATATTATTAACACGCCTATAAACTTTAAACGAATAAGATAAAAATAATAATAACTTATATTAATTTACAACTAGAATTAAAATATGACGTAGTTTAAACTAAAATTCACACACTCTGCTGCGAACAGAGAACAACGAACAGGAAAATCGACCATTTGTGAAGTGCGTTCAACAAAGATTAACCTTTTATTTTTTGTTACTGGTCATAATAAGTTTTATTATATTTTTTCGGAGTACTTGATTTATTTGTTTTAAAAGATAACTTACTCGCCATTCGTCTATGACAGAAAACTATATAGAACATTATTGAAATTACATTGTATTAAAGGCTATCAAATTTTAAATTTATGAAAACATTTTTATCCTAATTAAACTAGTGGCAACATTCTATATTCGGAAATGACGTCAGAGCCGTATGAGGAAATGTATGAGGCGCTATTTTTGGAATTAGTAGGTACAATAGTTATTTTCACGCACATTTTTGCAATTTGAAACTTCCCCAGGTGTGAAAGTGGAGTTTGGTAAAATTATAGATGTCAAAAGACATCTACTTCACAACTAATAAACATGTTTGAAGTATTCGTAAACTGAAACAGTGTGAGAAAGTCAGTCTTCTTGGAATTTTTGGATAGATATCCAGAGATGGATAGTTTTAAAGAAAATAGAAAGTCAGATAGGATAGGATATCAAATGGCCTATTTCTAATATTTGGTAGTTGTTAAGATTTGATCATTAAACTAAATTCGCCATAGCTTATAATTCAGTAGTTGGAGTATGTGATAATTAATTTAGCGAAAACCTTTATTATTCCGGTTAAAGTTCCATATTAAAATAATCGGTATCCGATCCCTGACTTGAAGACCACAACTAGTAAATTATCACCAATTAAGGTTGTTTACACCATTCTTAAATAATTCTAAGACAACATTTATTAAAACTTTCGATTTATAATTGTTCCAAAATCAATAAAAAGTAAGTCCGTTGAGTTAGGTAAACAGTGACGTCATAGTTTGTTATCGCTATACAAATTATATGGAAGAGTATCGTTAGAATGAGTTTTTAAAAAGTATGTCAATTGATTAGTGAAATACCGTAATCAGGTTCAACTTTTGATGATCATTAATTATTTCAGTGTTTTTTTTTTCCTGCAATATTTAACTATTGCTGGTATTAAGTTAGATTTACGCCAAACAAAAACAATCGCCTCGCACAAATTAATTAAAAAAAAGTTAATTTGTATTACTTTTTGATAGATTTGTGGTCTTTTTTTTTATAACTCACTATGCTCTCTGTCTGAGACTTTTAGAAAATTAGCAAAATAAATGGGTTTCATTTATAAAAATGTTTGAAATCACTGGCCTCTTTTTTACCTCTGGACTGGCTGCCCCATACAAATAACAGTGTATCTTGTGTAGGTACCCTTTTAAAACTAGCGCTTTCTAAACGGAGAACGGACTCCTCTCGACATTGCTCGACTTTGCCCCTACTACTCTGCCTTCCTTGACGTCAAATTAAGGAGGGTGTACCTAGAGTCTACCCTCCATACGTCAAACGCCCGCTGCTATTGGAAGATCCTCCACCCACTTCCGTCAGGCACTATAAAGGCTCGGACAACATGCACCTGGAATTCTTCAGAACCCGTTAAAAAAACACGGGCCGGACAAGCCCGATTCAATCCGTCGCTCAGACTACATGCATCCGAAATTTTTTAGAACTCCATACAAAACTTATTGAGTCCGGGTTTGTCCGGAGCCGTTTTGTATGAAGTTCTGAAAAATTCCGGATGCTTGTAGTCTTGTAACTTGTGATACACGGTGCCGGATGCAAATTGATACTGCTTTGACAGTCGACTCTTGGCTTCTTGTTCCGGATTGAGCATACATCGATTTTAGGTTACTAAAACTCGAGTGGTGTAAGTGATAAAATCAGACCAAGTTCGAAAACACTAATATCAATTATAGCCAGTTTCGGAACAAGAAGAGGTGAAGTCTTGCTGGCCGGCTGGCGGAAGTTGACGGAAGGATCGACCAATGGCAGCGTTTGACCACACAATGTCAAGACGCGTCCACGCCGTATTCGCGTCCGTACCAGAATACCGGAATTTCCTGTTACAGTAAAACTTAAAATGAAATATACAGGGTGCTTAAGAAAGTATGAGCTAAGTTTTAGGGAGTGGTTCAGAGTCTGGTCTAGAATACAAGAAAATCCTTTTTAAAAATCGGGGGGATATTAGGCCCCCGTTTATCACCAGCTTAAGTACTCAAGAGGAATCGGTCCTTCGTTTAATAGTAAGGGTAAACTCTTAGCGTAAAAATTTCTAACATCATAATTTTTCAATCTGTATCTGTACTTTTTTTTTTATATAGGTGAGAGTTAATAGGACTTGTCATTTCATACTAAATGTAAGTGAAAAATCACTGACTAGTTTCGGAGGAAAATGGTTCGTATTGCTGCTCTTTAGGGTATGTGCTCGATGCTTGTGCAGTAAGTTTGCAGTAAGTTTGCAGTAATTTCTTGTAAAAACATGTAATTTTAAAAAGTAAACAAGTAACAGTAATATATTCTGTTTTTTTACTAGATTCGGTAGTTACAAATACAATAATTTTGTTAACTGGGGATGCGATAACACCCGATAATTTTGCACCTAATAAAACTATCATAAATTTTAACCTATGAATCTGGCAACACTGGCGGAGAGACACAATTTTGTCTAATGTTTTTCATTTACATAAAAAACATTGGTTTTTATTTTGAAATTTCGATGGTCTTAGAAAAAGTTGTATTTGAGCACCAAAACAAGACACTGAGTATTTGGATTTACATGTTGTATAATTATTTTTATTTGTGAGGTCTAGAACTCTAAGCCCTAAAACCCAGTATTTAAAAAAAACAAAGACACAATTTTGTCTGGTCGGCGAACAAAAATGTCTCCCAGTTGTCGAGTCGCAACGTGCGTGCACCTCTATCTCAACAGAGGACTTGATATGAGTGACAAAAACGTCGTAGCGACAAAAGTCAACCGTGCGCGCACTCTCATAAAAGTATGTTTCCGCCTTAAAAGCGCTTGCTAAGCGGATGACGGACTCCTCTTGACATTGCTTGACTTTGCCCCAAACCCCGCCCCCTTCTTGTAGGGAAACCATTCTGAAATCGGCCATAATAGATATTAGTATTTAACGAGCTTATATTCGCCTTCACTTTCAGTAAGCTAAAATTGTTGTGTGCAGAATCCGATAATGTAATCGTAGCCTTAATCGATATTAGTGTTTTCAAACTTGGTCCGAGTTTATATTTGCCCACGCTAATCGAGTTTCAGGAAGCTAAAATCGATGAAGGTAAGCTCAATACGGCCATGAAGCAAAAAGTCGACAACCATCCGTGTTTAGCCCCCCTAGAATAACCACCAAAACGAGATATGATATATAGCGATTTATCGACACCGAATGAATAGTTGCAACAATCTTTTTTTAAAAAATATGATAGATATAGCCACTATTTTGGATTTTTGGATCGAAACAGCGATTATAACATGTGACGTCACCGCACGGCGATTCAAAATGGCGGCTATATTTATCATATTTTTACATTTGGTGTCGTTATATCGCTATATGTTATCGTGTTTTGGTGGTCATGCTAGGTGGGTTGAGCTAGATGCGATACAGGAAGCAAGGGTAGGAGTCAAAATCTAGCAATGTCAAGAAGAGGAGGCTTTTAACCACTGTCCTGTCATAACATAATACCCATAAACCATAGTGCCAGAATATTTCACTATTAAGATTTTTCTATAAGCAAAATCTAGTGACAGATGTCATTACAGACTACATGTGTATAGAAAGGACATTAGCTACAACCTCCGCCTCGGATAAGCTGATTGAAAATAAAGCTGGTGACAAACGGTGACCGGATTGTGAGGTAAAACGCTGTCATTGGTCGATCCTTTCGACAATTTCACCAACCCGTCAGCAAGACGCCCTTTCCTGTTCCGAAACTGGCGTCCAGCTCCCGTGTGACACCGGTTTAATTATTTCAAATCAAGTGTAAAGCCGGTGACAGATGGAGGTGGACGCGGCTGCGGTCTCGTCTTGACATTGTAAGGTCTAACGCTGCCATTGGTCGATCTTTGGGCTGGCGGAAGTTGACTAAAGGATAGACCAATGGCAGCGCTTGACCTCACAATGTCAAGACGAGTCCGGAGCCGCGTCCGCCGCAGTGTGTCACCAGTTTATTACCGGTGACAAATGGCGGCGGACGCGGCTCCGGACTCGTCTTGACATTGTAAGGTCAAACGCTGCCATTGGTCGATCCTTAGGCTAGCGGAAGTTGTCTGAAGGATAGACCAATGGCAGTGCTTGACCTCACAATGTCAAGACGAGTTCGGAGCTGCGTCTGCCGCAATTTGACACCAGCATAAATTGCTTTGAATAACTATACTCAAAGGTAAATTGAGACCAAGCTTAAGAAAAAGTAAAACCAAGACTCGAACCCCTTAAGAAAAAAAACACGTCAACTGTCAATTTGTCATTGTCATTTCTGCCAGTGATTTCTGCTGTCAGTTAATGTCAGTCAGCAGCAGTCAGTCGGACGTCAGTTTTCCATTGGTTGTCAGTAGGTTAAGACGATTAGCACCGGGTTTTGTGAAAGTGTCGGTGTAATTTTTAACGAAAAGTTTTAAGTGCTGTGTTTTTCAACTGTTTTTTTTTACTCGATTATACTTAGATAATGTGACCTTTGTTGTATCTTTCATCTAACAAAATGTTCTATTAGTTGGTACTCACAATCATCGGTATTAAGTGCTCTATTAGTTCCTGGGGAAGATTGTGGTTCAAATTTAATTATGAGTCTAACTATGACCAAAAAAGTTACTGAATTCCAAGCGGAGACTGTACAGTTTATGCCTATAGAAAAAGTAAGTATACTAAAATTAAACAAATATCCGATAACTTATATTTTAAGATTTCTGCCATTACCTTTTGTACTGCAATTTTATGTAAATAATTCAAACAAACATTGCTGAAATATATAAAGTTTATTTCCTGTAAATGATATTGTATACATGGTTCTGAATAAATGTTCTTCTATTTTATTCTAAATTATAGAAATAAACAAGTAGACAAAAATTTAATTAAACTAAAATTTGGCCTCAACTTTTTTTATCACTTTCTATTTTGACCTAGGTTAATTAAGTGTAACTACACTAGCTCCATTTTAGTGTTTTGGTTTTCATTTATTTTCACAATGATAAGACAAACAAAATTGTATCTAGCTGTATTCACCATACTCATCATATTCTTTAAATCATCAACTGTATTTAATAATTTAGTAACAATAGTTGCAGACACATTTATACTTGTTTTTCATGTAGGTGGAAGATGACTGCAGTACAGATAGTTATTGCACGAGCAGCACACTCCTCAGACGGGGAAAAAAGTTGGAAGACAACAATAACTTGACCAAAGAAGATATAGACTATATCAACTATAGACAGCTCCTCAAGTATGAAGAAGCTCCTGAGTACCTTCAGCACAACCCATTCATCAGGGATGGTTATAGAAAGTTACTTCCGACAAAACTTTGCTGGGAAAGGTATTGTATTTATTATTTGCTTTGTTCTGTAATACAGTGTGACCTATTTAGTGTAAATCATTGTTTTTTTTACTTGCTTAACTGATCAAGTATATGTAAACGAGACACAATAGAAGTTCCATTGTTATGTGGTCTCATGAGACCGCTTGGATGTTAACAGGTTAATGCAAAGATTATACAAATCAAATAGTAGAAGTAACTATATTTTGGTTGAGACATTAATTATTTCTCACTTATAGTTGCTTCTTTTGTACCATAAAAATGAATGAGACATCCTGTATAATAATGTTAGCTCTAGTTTTAAACAAATATTCACATTAGTTATGCCTGAGTTGGAGCATTGTCTTTTTACTTTATTTAAACAATATGTGTTACCATTCCTAATAAATTTTTTTCTATTATACATATTACTTAAATAGATAGATACCTACCTAATCTTAATTGTATACCACACAGAAGAAATGAATCACAGGAAAAAAAATAGATTTAGATAGCTAACAAATAATTAATTGGCATCATAAAGGCGATCTTATCTGTCTAGATAACTAAGAAAATAGGACCTTATTTATATAGGGTGTAGGTTTAGTCAGTCTTAATATTAAAGGAGGCGAATGTATTCATTTAAACAAACGACGGTCATTCCATCCATACAAACCAACAAATGCTCTAACATGACCATTATTAAGTGTCAATAATTGACGACAATAAAATGTCTCAATTATTTTTTTGATCAGAAAATAAAAGTTAGATACTCTTTTTTTTTACACAAAAGAAACAAATCACAGGAAAAAAATACATAGAATAGCACAATTTAGGTCTTATCACTAGGACTGATCTCTTTCAGACAACCTTCAGGTAGAGGACAGTTGAGGTGAAGAGTGAGTTGAGTGAAGAAATCTAAGATGGTTAGTTAGTTAGTTAGTTTAGCTGGGCTTTCTCCGCACTTAGCCTCATGATTGGGCCATTGTGCGTGCTACTTAGTCTTTCTTACTCCAACTATCCTAGGTCGTCCCAGAAGGTCAGCAGCCTTTTCAGACTGCTGCAGGCTTCCGGGAGCGAAGAGAGCGCTGGAGCTTCCTGGTGATTGGAGAATCCGTGCCCGTTGATCTGCCACGCTTCTGCACTCCAATACCACATGCTGTGGTGTTTCTTCTGCCTCCATGCATCCTCTGCATGTGGGGCTGTCTGTCACACCTATGTTAAACAGGTGTTTGTTAAGAGGACAATGGCCGGTTATAACACCTATAACCTTGAGAATTTTGTCCCTTGCTAGTCTGATGAGGTTGCGGGCAAGCTTATTTGATACCGCCGGAACTGCATTTTCTGTTTGCCTGCATCCTTCACTGTTTCTCCATTCTGTAAGATGTGTTTCTTTGGTTCTTTCGCGCAACCATGATTTTATTTGGGCCTGGGGTATGGGCAGTAGTGGTTCCGGTCCGTACACTACTGCCTTCGATCCTTTTTTAGCCAGTTCGTCTGCTGCGTCGTTGCATAGTGAGTTGCTGTGTCCTTTAATCCATTGCAGGGTTACTCTGTTCGTGTTCGCAATAGATTAGAGTGCGTTGTGGCATTCCAGTATGAGGACAGAGGTTATGATATTGTTTTGTAGGGCTTGAAGCACGGAGGCACTATCTGAGATATTTTTTATATTATGCTCTTGGACGTCTCTGGCTGCAACTGCCTGTGCCGCTTTGGTGATGCCAATACATTCTGTTAGAAAGATTGTGTTCAGCTTGTCTAGAGTAGTTGATATTTTTATGTTTAAGTCATTCGAGAAGACACCGGCTCCAGTACTATGTACAGTTTTGGAGCCGTCTGTGTATATCCTAACCTCGTCGATGCCAGAGCTGTCTTTTGCTTCTTCCGTGAGTTGGATTGTATCTTCGATCGAAGATGTGATGACACGTTGTTCTGTCCATGGGCGCCTCAAGAAGTGGTATTTCCTTCAGGATCGCCTGCAGAACTTTTGAGTGTATTGTTTCTATGTTTTGTTTCCATAGTCCGTTTGCTCTTAGTCTTACGGCGGTTGCCTATGCTTCCTCTTGTATGACAAGATCTAATGGTCTTAGGTTCAACAGGAGCTCGAGCGCGGCTGATGGGGTGGTTCTCATACATCCAGTGGTTGCTACACACGTTAAGCGTTGTAGACTTTGGAGTTTTGCTTTCACCGTGGTCAGTTGTGTTCTGGGCCACCATATAACTGATCCGTAAGTTAGAGACGGTCTGATAACTGATGTATATAGCCAAAGTGTAATTTTTGGATTAAGATCCCAATTTTTACCAACTAGTCTTCTACATTGACAAAAAGCTATGCAGGCCTTATTCAACCGACTTCAAAAAAGGAGGAGGTTCTCAATTCGTCGGTATCTTATTTTTAAAAATTTTTTTATGTATGTTCAGCGATCAGTCGTTACTGCGTTGACCGATTTCAATAATTATTTTTTTGTTTGAAAGGTAATACTTTCAGAATGGTCCCATATAAATTTGGTTAAATTCTGATGATGGGATCTATAAGAAAATCATCAAACATTGCATAAACTCCGTACCACGCCAACTGATTTTAGTATCTATCTTACCTATATCTCTGCCAAATGTGGACCGATTTTGATGATTCTTCTTTTAATGAATAGCTTATACTTCAAAGATACTATAATAAAACATTTTTGGAAAAAATTTCACCTCTAAGGGTGGAAAAATAGGAAATGAAATCGGTGTTCAGCAGTTAAATTATGTTTGCACTCGTAAGATTTGTTTTGATTAGGATTTATCACTAAAATGGATGAAATAAGTTAATTTTATAAAAAAAAAACCGATTTCAAAAAACTAAAACGCTAAAAATAATCTTAACACTTAAGTACCTAATCAGTTACTTTTGGAGTCGGTGCCAGTCAATGAGAGACCAATGTTTTCGTTTGCACCGACTCAAAAAGTAACTGATTAGGTACTTAAGTGTTAAGATTATTTTTAGCGTTTTAGTTTTTTGAAGTCGGTTTTTTTTAAATAATTTATTTTACCTTTAATATGACTCGCCCAGTTCAGTTTATTATCAAGGATGATACCCAGATATTTCACTTGATTTGATAGCGAGAGTTTGGTATTAAATAATTTTGGTAGTTGTAATTCTGGTAACTTCCTTTTGTTGGTAAAAAGGATTAGTTCTATCTTTTTTTCGGATTTACTGACAGTTGATGCTATGTCAGCCTATTGCAGCCCACTGCTGGACGTAAGCGCCAAAAAGCACGATCTCCCGCTTTTTTCATCCTGCCACTGCCAGCCATCTTCCTATGGTCGTCGGTCCATCGAGCTGGGGGGCGTCTTACACTACGTTACAAAAGTGAAAGTCGAAGTCAAAAATCATTCATTCAATTTAGGACAGAAAATTGCCACCTAAGAACGTAAACGTAGATAAGACTATTGATAATAATAATTAATTAAGTAACACAATAGCTGTAGTTATGAAAACTCTTCCACTTCTATTGTTAAGTCGCAAATTGCGGTTGGTAATATTATTAACTTAGGTTGTAGTCCAATTACGAAACTATTTATTCTCTGATTATGCTGTCGTTTGTCTACGGTAAATTGGTAAGTTTCTAAAGCGATTAATAAGTTAGTAAGTCTAGGTACGTATATAATCTATCATTCTTAGTAAAGTTTCAATCTAAACTTAAACAAAATGTGTCCATTCGCTTATTAAATTTATTATTGATTTTTCTTCTTAAGTATTATTAACGTTTAATAGGGCCTGCACCCGATCCGAGACTGTATCTCGGCAGAGAAAATTGTACATAAATCCTACTGAACTCTTTAAACTGTAGCCAAAAAAAAAACTGCTACACTTTTGTACTATGTCAACATTTTGTAATGTGCAATAAATAAATAAAAAATAATAAGATAACATAGTTTCATCTTCTTCTTCTTAGTCGATTCTCCCTTGACAGAGCGGTCGTGGTCGTTATGTAGTAGTGTCGGAGTGAGCTGATTTTATGCGCTTCACGATGTCTCGCCATCTCTCTCTGCTGGAGGTCATCCTGCTGCATTCGTTAAGGGAACCACTCACAGCAGACTTTATTTGGTCGGTCCATCGCATCATCGCATGGGTGACCTCCCGTACGGTCTAGTGCCTTCCACTTTTCCCTGGACGACGAGGCGTTTTAAGGAATGGTTGTCGCGCCTAGAAACGTGTCCAAAGTATGCAAGAATGCCAGATGGCACCAAAGAAAACAGGCGCTGCCTGATGCCGAGCTCTTCAAGTATTAAGATATTTGGGCGAAACTCATAGTTAAAAAAACTATAAAACACACTTTTAAATGTATTGAACTTGTTAAAACGAATCAAATGAGCCCAAACACGAAGGTTTTACTAGTAAATGTTGAAGAGTTCTACTATTTACCTCCTGACTCCATCATCAGATTAGCGTAATGGTGTCAAATTATTAATATATAAATAATAATAAATAAGTAAACAGTCTAGTAGGTTAAAAACTAGCCTAATTCCGAGATTTAATTACGTTAGTTAGTTACTACTACAAGTGAAGCTAAAGTGTGTTAAACAGAACCTTAAATTCTCAAATCAATAATAACGATCACTTAACGCTAGTCGCGACCGATTTCGGCAGATATCAACTATGGCATGATAACAATATTTATTTGAATCTAATTCAATCCGTTGAAGAATTTTATCGATGTGCTAACTATTAAATTTGAATGTCGCAAAGTGATGACCTATGTAACTGAAACGTGGTCTCTCACTTTGGTCCTCATAAGACAGCTTAAGGTTGCACAGCGTACGTGTTATTTTGCGAAATCGAATCAGCAATGAAAAGATCCGTAAATGAACAAAATTCGCTGACGTAGCCTGACGGTTAGCAAGCTAATGTGGCGGTTGGCGGGGCTCATAACACGTAAAACTGACGGCCATTAGGGCAGAAAGGCTCTAGAATAGAGGCAACGTACCGGCAAGCGCAGCATAGGACATTTACCCACAAGGTGGATAGACAACCTGGTAAAGGTTACTGGACAGGCGGCTGCCAACCGGCCAATCTGGAAGATAGATAGATACTTTTCATTGTAGACCATACAAAGAAGTTACAATTGATGTTTACAGAAAGATGCACAATTGAGAAAGGCCTGTGATCAGCAGTGGACGTCCTATGGCTGGAACGATGATGATGAAAGTGAACGCTATTTCGAGGAAGACTATAGGGTTTCATAAAGATAAAACTATATTTTACATTCCAAAAAAAGATCAAGATTCTAGAACCTCTATGAAGAATGGCAAAAGAAAACCTATCTTTGCTGCTATTGTAGTCTGCTGTACTTTATTAATACCTTGGAGTATACTGAAATGGCGTATGTGGAGTGTGACGGAATAATAATGTTACAGTACGGGTATACCACCGTGTAACGCCTGATACGTACACACTGATGTTGTGTTAGACATACATATTAATTAGTGTGTGATGTACTCAGATTTCCTAATATTTGACTCACTTTCTAGCCCATGATAATGATAGTTCTAGGTAAATGTATGCAGGCACTGACAATACACTAAATTTATTTAGCAATAACCGTTAATTTTTGTGGTGGGCAGTCTACAGATTACGGTACATAAGATTTATTACTTACAGAATTATTAGTAAGTAAGATTTATTTGCAAGCTTGATTTGTAATTTGTCATAAGGTGTTACTGGCTTAAAAAGCTCTATCTCCTGTCCAAAAATAACTCCAATAAATATTGTTCAACTTTTGGACAAATTAAGATTTTCTAAAAAAAAACCTAAAGAAAACTACTCAACATCGCAATTTGTGCAAAAATAGTGCGACTTATACGAAGTCTAATTTCGGACAGTAGATAAGAGCCTTTTTTGCTCTATCTACGATTAGTACGGTTTTCGTTTGGCACACTCTTTACGGGACACCTCTATATAATTTCATGCAAAACAGATACCATTATGTAATAAAGATGTCTTAAGTGTAAAGTTAAAGCCTTATCAACCTACGACTACTAAAAAACGTCATTTAAGTTTATGTTGAATTTCCGTGAAATCACTAAGAAAAATCAAAGGAATTATTCCATCTAAGATTGAAGATATTTTTCCATCGAAGATATTTGTGACAATACAAATATCTTCTTGACATGACCCGGCAATGACCCTCCGTACTTCACATTACTTTCATATTACTTATCAGCTGTTTCCTTACAGCATATTCTGGTGGACTAACGAGACAATGAACATATGGACCCATATATTCGGCTTCTTCTTGTTGCTGTTCCTCACCATTAACGACCTGGTCATCATCAACATTCACGCCACAGTCACAGACAAGATAGTTGCTGGAATACTGTTCTCTTGTTTTATGGTGAGTGTAGTTCTAAATTATTTTCTTTTTGACGACCTCCGTAGCCGAGAGGCGAGCATATCGGACTTGCGACACCGCTTTCTCTGAGGTCCCGGGTTCGATTCCCGGTCGGTCTACGTAGTTTTTTTTATATTGCCTTGGGTCTGGGTGTTGTGGTACGTTCGTTGTTTCTGATTTCTGTAACACAAGTGCTTTGGCGACTTACTATAGGTCCATAGCAATGTATGTAAAAAAAAATAGTTTTTTGTTTGGAAAAATATAGTTTGTGTTTGTCCTCGAAGCTACCTCAATCAAGCTTGAACCATGACCAGTATAAAAGCACCTACATTAAGCAATTCTTCTAAAAGCGTTCGTTTCAAGAATTCCTAGCAATTCTGCTAAACTGACAACCTTGTTATGATTGAGTCACCTTAGAAATCCCTAAAAAATGTTGTATGAATGAAGCAGCGGGCAATCGCTGCATGGTATTTTTATATCTCTGACTTTGACTCTCGCAACTTGTTAACTCTATTATCTCTGACTTATAATAATAATAATGCTTTATTGAAACAAATAATAACATGTTACAATACATTATTGACGCGAGATAGAATCTAAACCAGTTTGTAAGTCAAATCATAAGGTTTTATAAAAAAGATTTCAATAGTTTTTGCGTGATGTTCGCACGGACAAAGTAATTTAATTATCTTACTATTTACTGATGTGGCGCCTTTACTTATTCATTGCCTGACGGTCCCTTGAGACCTCGTAGCAATAAAAATTATCTTGTGTGGTTTTACTGGTCTGAGGGGTTACAGTAGGGAAATAGGTTATCGATTGGAAATCACACACGAAGACGCAGCGTGAGGTCGGTTGCGGGAATCAGTTGGTGCATACGGTCAAGGCCAGTCGCTCTATGTATAGAGAAGGCATATTTCAAGGGTTCAAGGTTCAAGGGTCCTTCTATCTGATGATGATGATGATAAATAGGGTTAAGTTATTTATTCTAGGTACCTGTGTCTTATATAGGTGTCGCACTTTATTGAGCGGGAGGGGTGGAAGAACCCCATAGAATAAAAATATAAAATGTTTCTAAATGAAGACATCATTTTAATAATTGAAGAAGAAATACAATCATGTAATTTAAAGGTTGCCAAACCTTAAATTAAAGTAGTTTTCCTCTATGACCCTTTGTAATAGAACTACCTGTATAGTAGGTAGGTACATAAAGAACGTATAATATAAATTTACAGTACAGTCAAAAGAAATATTTAAATTGGATGTAATTAAATAAAATAGACATGAAAGTCTTAAAAGTGTACGACTAAGTTTGTTACTACAATAATTAGAAGAATGTAAACAGGTTTAAACATGGCACACCTAGCAAAAAAGCTGCAGGACGGGATAGCAATAAATTAATAAACAAAAACATTACTGAGTCTGACATACGTCATACTCGCGTTTGCGCATCATATTCAGATGCTTGCGTGTTACCTACTTATTTAGCAAGTATTTGTATTCATTAACAGCAGAGTTAAATAAGGCAGCGAAACATGCATTGTATTTAATAATTAACAAGAAACGTCTGTACCTACTCAAATCTAGCCATAATGAGAGGAGGTGCTCAAAATTCAAATTATATTTTAGAATGACCTACTTGGTCTCGGTCTAGGCTAGGAAACAAAAAATCTTGCTATTAACATACATAGTCTGAGTGTGTTTTTTGTACGGCCATTCGTAAGGCCACATTGACACATTCAACAGTTTTGTAAAGTTAGCATCTAATGGTCTATTTGCAGCCAGTGGATGTATTCGTCTCGTCATGTATTTAGCCGTCATTATACTATAGCGCAACATAGTGACGTGTCAGTTATGAAATGTGCGAGCCCACACCATTGGTCCACGCCTCGAAAGTCTCCGCTCGGATGACCGACCTGCTTTCTTCAGTGAAAGTATAAATTAAAAACAATTTTGATGGGCATCAATGCAGATTGTAACACTAGAATCTAGTACTATGCAATTTTGTATTTGTGCCTCAATAAAGAATAATAAAGAAAATGCTTTTGTATGGTTGGTACACAAAGAAATATAAATAATTATAGTTTAGTTGGTAGTTAAATACCTACTGAATAATCCTATTGAATGTTAATGAGGGGGCGTCAAGGAAAAGAATTGAAATGAACTCAGGTTTTTCCTTAACCCCGATTGGCGTAGTAGCGCAGTATTTCGCCTCGAACACAACCGGTCCTGGGTTCGATACCCGGCTCGGGTTAGTTTGGAAACGTTTTTCTCTGGGTGTGCCGGGAGACACCTCTGGCAAAATTGTCATTGTCTGGTATCTCGTAGCACAAGGCTTTATATTCTTTATTTCGTGACGGTAAGAAGTGATGTCTGAAAGTTGGTAAAACAGGTTTTTAAAATAATGTTAGAGGAGTTGGCATAGTTCTACAAGTATGATGATAAATCAAACTATTGCAACTAAGTAATAAACTGTAAAATTCTTCTAAAGAAGGAGTGCATTTTATACACGTTAATGCCTTAACTCGATCTGTTAACATCTTATGTAATTTTGTGTAACTGGATTTACCTTCTTAAATTCTTTAAAATGTCTAGGCATGCCATAAATGCAGATCTAGTTATGTAGTTCGGGGTAACTTACACGTAATATAAATGCTTGACCTACTTATTTGCTCGTTCGCCTACTTATTTGGAAAATTGAAATGGCGTGTGAAAATCCAGTGGCGTGCATTGGGAGAGACATATCCAGTGGACTGACGTTGGCTTGATGTAACGTGATTATCATGAGGATCAATAAAATATGTTGCAGGCTTATAAAATAAATGTATCTTTGATTTTTTTTTAATACTTTGTAGTACAGTCTTTGTAAAATTGTATGCAAGGAACTATTGTTGATTTCTCTTGATATTAAGATTGAGGCTAAGCAAAGTTGTCATCACTAGATTAGATTATGTAGCGTAAGGGTTTAATAGAATGTTAGATGAGAAATTATCTAAAAAAAATCGGACACTATAGACATTATTGTCGATGAACTAGTGTTAAGTGTCACTCGCTTTCGTTCCAGCTTGAGCGGCTTTACAATACGAAGAACAGAACTTCACTTTCACTGCAATTGAACTTCTCGATACCTTACGAGACAAGTGAATTCATTTGACTTAATATATGTTGTAAAAAATCTGTTCAATGATATAATAATCACATTAGGAATGGAAGAAATTAACAGTATCAGTACCCTTTTAATTAGAACGTACTGTGTATTTCATAGTGCCACACACGCGGCATTGGCAATAACGTTTTGAATGAACTAACGCTAATAAACTGGTTCAAGAATAAATGAAATGAAACCAATGAACTGTAAACGTAACTTTTATCTCTTTTTGAAAGAACAAAAGATTAAAAACGCCAAGTGCGTGTCGGGGCACGCGCAATGTAGGGTTCCGCAGTTGTCACATATATACGGTATTTTCTGCCTGTCTTACATGATTAACAACGTCATATTATGCAAGTACATTTTATAAGTTAATTCTGTAATTTGTTAAGCGATATCTATCACAGCTTACCTAACTGTTGTGAAAAATATCTAGTAGTACTGTAAAAAGAATATACTTACGAGTACGTTTAAATTTTAATATCGCACACCTTGATAAAGAGTAGCACTACAACTCGAAATAATACTAAATCGAGTTAGTGCGATTATTGTAATGTGCGTGGAATCTACATTAACTTCAAAGACACCCGTGTACTTGAGACGTGCTTCTCTTTAATTTGATCTCATACTACATTAACACATGATTATTTTGTTTTGTGCTATCGCGTATTTTGAGTTGTGCAACTTTTTATCTAGGTGTGCGATTATTTCTGCAAACGCTTTTTCGCGTTCCGCACGTTTGACCATTCATCCGTAAGTTCTGTACAGGGCCGTCTTAACATATCCCGGGGCCCTGGGGCACACAAGAATTTGGAGGCCCCGAAGTAAAAATTAAGAACTGTTGGTACGAATTCATGACTTCCAAAAAATAATTTCATAATTTTTTTCTCCTTTTTTCTAGGCATTGAGGTCAAAGGAGGTCAAAGGAGTCGAGTGTTTCTTAGTTTACAAACATGTTTTAGTGCTTTGGGGCCCCCGTGAGACCGGGGGCCCTGGGCACAGGCCCCGTGTGCCCTTATGGTAAAGACGGAACTGGTTCTGTACCTCTAGGGCATAGGAAGAGCCCATTTGAATCATCATCATTTCAGCCATAGAACGTCTACTGCTGAACATAAGCCTCCCACAGTGACTTCCAAATTGGCCGGTTGAAACGGCTTGCATCTATTGACTTTCTGCCTTTTACCAGGTCGTCCGTCCACCCTGTGGGTTGACATCCTACGCTGCGCTTGCCGGTACGATTTTGCCTCTATTCTTGAATCTTTCTGCCCCATCGGCCGTCAGTTAGATAGATAATACTCATTATTGTACACCACATAAATTAAACAAATCACAGGAAAAAATACATTTAGAATACAGTTTCAGTTCTACGTGCTATGTGCCCCGCCCACTGCCACTTTAGCTTGCTAATCCGTTTGGCTATGTCATGCGACTTTTGTTCGTTTACGGATCTCATTTCTGTTCGATCGCAAAGAAACAGCGAACATAGCCCTTTCCATAGCTCGCTGTGCAACCTTGAGCTTTCTTATGAGGCCCCGAGTGAAAGGCCACGTTTCATATGTCATCACTGGTAACACACACTGGTTCCAATGTGCAATGTTTTTTACAACATATTATCATCATCATCTTTAGAAGTCCACTACAGAACAAACGCTCCCCTATAGAACGCCACAGCGAGCGGCTCGATCGACTAGAGCCGGGTAGGAGACCAGCCCGCCGATTCAGAATCCTTTGATAACGAATTGTCGACCGATAAATCATATGACACTAATGCTAAGTCCTATAGTGTCACGTAGTTTTCCTGTCAACAATATTACTGAAGGGTTTGAAAACGGGAGCCTGACCACGCTGCCGTCGTGGTCGCCACTCGAGAATCATTCTTCCACTTTTAACGGTTACCAGTTTTCAGCACTGCGAGCAATGTAGCCTGCCCATTGCCACTTCAGCTGTTCAATTCGCTAGATTTGTGAACAGTGATTTTGTTTTTTTTATGGATTTTCACGTTTCGTATAAGTATTAAGAAACGCCAAGCATAGCTCTCTTTATAGCGGGAGTGACTGTACATGTGTTAATTACAGGTACAGTCAATGGCTTATTAACATACCATAAAACATATTTTTTCTCAATTGATATTTGACAATTGACTTTTCTCAAATGAATTTTCTCAACTTGAAGTTGAAAATCTGTCGAGGAAATTTATCATTATGTAGTATTGTGGTAGGTTACAAATCTGTTAACTAGGGACATAGATTCTGAAAATTTCAGCTTTATTCAACTAAGGGTTCTATTACTTGAACTCACAAAATAGAAGACGTGACGATCATTGAGGGCGTGGTATCTTCATATCTCATTTGCGTATCATTCATATACATAAAATTTTACATATATACATAGAATAGCTATTAATTAATCTAAGGTCGTCATTAATTCCGTGGTCATGTCCTTTTCCTATTCGCAGTGTGAAAAGGTAGGCATGTTTTTTACACTAAACTTCTAAATAAAGTCAATGTCAGGTTTTATTTGACATTTGATTACATTTTTGGCCTTCCATATTAATTAAAAGATATATTTAATTTTATCATGTTTATCAAATTAATTATGTCTAACGTTTTAAATTGATGGATAATAATCATATAATAAATAAATAGCACATAGTTAATATTAGGCAATCGGTACAAAAACCTTGTGTGCCACAAGAGAGGTCTATTAGTAGGTCAGGTCAAGTAAATACAAGCTGTGGACTTGTGAATGATGATGAGACGACAGGTTAGGCAAAAATGACAACACTATAATCACATTTCGTGTAACATTAATTATCATACAGCTTTATGCCCTTTAAAGTTAATTCTAATTTATTACGTGTAATCTTTGCCCGTATGGATTTTGTTTTGTAAACCTTACAGATATTTTTTCTTGATACAAAGAAAAAAAAAAAAAAACAATAATACTCATTTATTTTGTACATAGGCCCTCTTCCGGGCACTTATACACGTCCCAAAATATAGCTTAGTCCTACTACCGCTTCGGGACTACATATTGGCTGGTGATGTGAAGAAACGGCGCAACAAACTCAGTCATAAATATGCGCAGGAGCTTAGATCTGTTATGGTATTAAAGTAAGCAATTATATCCTTGTGTTATAAGGTAGACAATAATTTTCGAAAACTGGGTCCGTCATAGGAATAACAAAGAGTGTCCACATTGTACCAGAACATTTAGTGCCAAAATTGGATACCTACATTAGCCATGTCAGGGCACACCAGTTACACTAATAGCAGAGTTAATGTCTCCATAGCCGAAATCAGCCAATAGATTGAATGGATAATATAAAATGGATTAAAATATTATCACACGGAGTGTCATCCGTGTGATAATTTAATCCAACTCAGTCTGAGAACATACATTTTTACATCCTGTCGGATATTAGAAAAGTAACATAAAAATATGTAGTGGTTCGCGCTCCGGACTACAAAGCAAAGCCAGATAGTTGCAGGTTCGATTCCCGCAAGGGGCAAATGTATGTGTGATGAATGAGAGTACGAGCGTTTGTACCTATGTCACGGATGTTTATAAACGTATGTATTATTTATCCGTTATCTAGTCGCTCAGGCTTTGCGGGGCTGATCGGATCGGATGCGGGGTGTGATCGTGGAAATAGTTTATTGTTGTTATTTAAATACCATAAAAATAATAATGTGTTCATATCTTTGTTGCAGATCTGCATGGCGCTATCGGCTCTCTACCACACGTTTTCGTGTCGTTCCGAGAACGATTACAACACGTTCCTCATGTATGATCTGTTTGGCATCGCCCTGTCGCTGCTCGCGATATACACCTCGGGTGTCTACTACGCGTTCTGGTGTCATTATGTAAGTACTCGTTTATGCTTGTGGGCCTACCATAAGTTCATTTAGTCGAAACTCGTTCGACGGCGCGCGTCGTTATTGCGCAGAAAGTCTATATCTTCTTAGTCTATAGGTACGCTATGTCGTAGTCTTTATTAGGTTGTGAACGTTGTGGTTATGTCATTCATCCCACGTCATGACATATTGCCTCTCTGCTTGCTGCCAATTTAGTGCAATCATGCGCTAATGCTAAGCAAAGGGCTTAGGGCTACTATCTACTCTCTAACTTTTTGAGTTTCGTTCGGAATAAAACGAATCGATTGTACTTTTATTTGTATATGTCGTGTGGTAAGTTTAATAAGGTCGTTTTAAGACAATGACAAGACATTAACAGTTGTTCATACAAATCTCCGAAGTTTCGGGCCGAGCCAAAGAAGATGTATAGCAAGGCCGAACGTAAAAACTAAGTGGTTAGGGTATACGACCTCAGACGTATTATTGTAAACTCACACTGAATTTGGTCACTCCATCGCATGTTTCATCTTCCGTGCACTGCAAGACTTTCTATGCAGTTATATCTATCGGATACGTTTTCCAAAAAGCTTTGGCCGCTTTAAAATACCCATACATCTTTTACAGAGTATTCACTCTCTTATAAAATTATGTGTCGGAAAGCCTTATGACGGAAAGGCACCTAAATGCAACTACACTTATTTGATTACATAGTTAATTAACAGATTTGTTTAGATGTAGCTACCCTCTTCACTGAATTCAGACTGAAATTTTGGTTTTACGCTCTACATTGCTACAGAACAATGTATTCGGCTTACCGTCAATATCGAGTTTATACGTGGTAAACCCATAGTAGGCCCGCTGTATTGCACATAATATGGCCTCTTTGCGGTCCGTAGGCACGTTAGATCTACAGTTAAAGTTTCTCTAGCAATATTTATTCTTATTCTAATTTAATCACTCTTGCGCAGATCAAATCTAAATTATGTGTGAATCATGATTGATTGTTGAGCAGGTGATCGCCTAGGGGATGTAAAGTAAAACTAATCTTTTGTATGTACCTAATGAAAAAAGTAATTATCTAGGTATGACAAAGGTTAATAAACGATGTAAGTATTTGATTGTAAATGACAATAAAAAAAAATCTTCTTGTTGTCTGTGGCGCTGCACATTTTACTTGTTGAAGAGAGAATATACAAAATGTGATTTATAAAAACTAAAAAAACCTGATAAATAACCAAAGACAAAACCTCCTAAAACCCCTTTAACTCGTGAAAACCTCAAGCAGAATCATGTGATCGTAAAAAATAAATTTCTATTTTGTCTTGTTTCCCTGACTAGGGGCTAAGGGCTTAAATTGACATTTAACCTTAACTCGTATTAAAATGTCATTCTGTTTGTAGTTGATGTTTCAATCCAAGTTTAGGTTAAAATTAAATGTCGTTTTATGATGCCAGCCGACAGAAAATATTAGCCAAATATTTTTTTTATGGTTTTGGTGGGTTAAGATTTTAACCCGTTAACATCCAAGCGGTCTCATGAGACCGCATAACAATGGAATTTTTATTGTCTCGTTTACATATGCTTGATCGGGAGTTAAGTGTTAGTAATGTTAGTATTTACCTACTATGGCGTATGTCAAAAGCAAACGGCAACTGTTTAGTAATTGAAATGTTTAACGGGCGCGGTTTTTTTGTTTTGTCGTTTTGCGGAAAGTTTGCCATTCACTAGTCAAGTCTAAGATAACCGTGTCTGGACATCCTTTCTATCTAGAATGTACCGTCTTAAATACCGTAGCGTTATTATAAAAGCGATTTAACAAAAAATAGGAGGTTTTCAATTCGACGCGTGTGTTTTATTTTTATGATATTTTTTATAACTTTTACAAGGTCTTTCGATTTGAATGTCGTTTTTCTATCGAATACTTATTTAGCTCGAAGTTGGGCACATACAAACATTAAGTCTGGACAAGTGGTTTTTTTAAATAAGTAGATTATCTTTTACCTTGTCTATTTTATGAAAAACTATTTAAAAAATTGTTGTTAGTTAGATTTAGAGATGTTTTTTCCTGTTTTACCTACTTAAGATACGATGACCTTACGATAAATAAAGATTAAAAACCTTAAGTAATTACTGCGTAAAAGTATGAATAAAAATAATACTAAAATCTTAATTTTAATTTAAAATCTACAACACTTTATTGGTTTTGATCTACCACAAAATGTTAAAATTTCTCGATTATCAACACCATAATAATTTCCTATTCAAAGAAATTTAATGACAGGGCTTTGTTTACATAAATAATTCATCCAATTTGACCCAATTATGGCACAGCACCAAAAAAAGCATTCTTAAAAGGCCTTCTATATGGTGTATAGGACAACTGTTAAAATGGTACAAATTATAGAACAACACTCATCATTATCATCATTTCAGCCATAGAACGTCCATGCTGAACATCGGCCTCCCCCATCCCCAGAACAACACTATTTAACAAAAAACTAAAATAAAATAAAAACCCCGACACAAATGTGCAGCATCAGCTCAAGGCCTCGATCATTATTTATCTAAAACCTGCTCATTGAGACCATTATTATGAGCCTAAACACGCTGTATCTGCAGTAATTTGCTTAGTAGTTGGGAATCCCACAGATTCCTTGATGCTGCAGCATCATTTCAAGGTTGTCATGACTTGGGAATATTACTAAGGTAACAGTGCATCATTTCAAATCAATCGGGCCTGTGAAAGTTTGCAATAAACTTTTGTCAAGCAGGAAATGAGCTGATAACCTTTAAACGGCTGAACCGATCTTCATAAAATATAGCTAAGATCCGTCTTTGTAATATCAGCTTTAAAACTAAAAATACTACATCAAAATCAGTCCATTTGTTTGGGAGCTACGATACCAAGGAGAGATACACAGATACACACGTTAAACTTATAACAAACACACCTCTTTTCGTCTAGGGTTAAAAAAAGTATTTTGTGAAAATTCCGTTCCGATTCAAAGTTTAATTATTGAGTCACCTTAATTAAAATTAAATTCATATTATAAGTATAATTTTTTTTATAAACAAATCTTGGGTATCTAAAATACGTCAAATAATATTACTAAATCATGTTAATTCTATCACTGGCAGTATGTAAATGTGTTGTAGATATTATTTAAAGATTATGTATAGATAAAAATGACTAAATACTATAAGATCACGACTATATTTTATTTGCCGTACTACCTTTATGTTCGTTTTTCTTTGCTTGACGAATATTGTAAACAATCTTAACATCCCTCTTAACGAAATTATTTATTTAAAAATAAGATAGACTCGAAAATAATAACCTGCCATTGTAATGATTAATAATTTAACACAAAATCCTTTTTATTCTAACAGTTATTTAATATTATACACTGATATTTTTGTTAAAAGGCATGCTGAGATTGTTTACGATACGATATCATATAAGCAAAGAAAAACGGACTTTATATGTATAACTAGATGTATTTATTTATTTCAACTTTTTTGCACAGATAAAACAAAACACACAAAAGGTGGACTAAATGCCATGAGGCATTCTCTACCAGTCGACCATTACGCTAAACAGAGATGTATTGTGGGTGATGCGAATTTCATGATTTTAAATTCATACCTCTAAACTTAATTATAGCAATTGTAGCACACAATACCTTCTGATTCAAGTGCGTGCGAGTGCGCCACTCCAATAGCGCGTAATGATGACCGAAAATGTCAAAGGGTCATTAGGCCACACTATGTAGGTTAAATAAGTACTTACTTTACTATACAATATGACTTTTTAATGAGTACACAAGTTTTAATATAGTACTCTACACATGAATATAAACAACTTTTAATATGGGACTAATACTAAAATCGAAAAACTTATATCAGCTCTTCCATACTAAAGGCGCTGTGTCACTCGACCAAAATGTATGGAACAGCTGATTTCTTTTCTTGATTATACTATTGGTCCCATAGTAATAAAGCTGTTTACTTAAAACCGTTCTGGCGCGATTGAGTTACAAACAAGAATCATCCAAACATTCGCATTTATAATATTAGTAAAATTTTGTTTCTTTCTTTTATTCAGTTTTCGTATTCTTTTTAGAGGTTATAGTAGTCAGTAAACCTGTATAATTTACGCCCCCAGCGACCACATTTCACTTTCGTTAACTCCGTTACATTATATGAATTAAAATTATTGAACTTAGGGATAAAAAATATCAATTAATTTACATACAAAAAAACATTTTGTACAATTTTTTATATTTATTATTGTGTGGTTGATATCGTAAAGGTTAAGAAATCACTAAAAACGATCTACAATAAAACTGATTATTAAAACTCTTATAACGGACGGACGGGACTAACGGATTTTATAAGATTTTTATTTTGGTACTTTATTTATTTATTTATTTATGGACAGCTAACAAGACATACACATACATTAGCACAAATACAATAACATTTATACATGTTTACAGTGTTGCCTTAATTAGAAGCTGCCATGACATGTATAATTATCTGCGTGGAAGCGATGTATATAAGCCAGCAATCCAATATCCCGCCCTCCAGACTATATCTGAAAATTATCTCGGTTACAAATGTAAGGGTGGTTAAAGGTCAGGTTGCTGCCTGATATCGCGTATTACAAATATACACAAGAAAACAAAAGAATACATCGCACGTTGTACACTGTGGATAGCATCCACATCAACATCCACAATATCGATTTAGGAGGCCCGGCCGCCGTCCACAGCACTAACCGGAAAAAACGCACAGATGATGATGACAAAGATAATAGTGGATTATGTGGATAGTACCCATGTGGATGGACTAATGGGATAAATGGGACTAATAGGATTAATGTACGCGTCAAATATAAAACCTAATCTTTTTTTGGAGTCAGTAGAAAAATAAAATACAGGGTGAATTTTAAAGTGTAAAATACTTCAAGGTTTTTTTATACTAATGTTAACAAATAACTTTATCCACTAAACTTATTGCCTATCTCAACATAATTTTGTTAGTTAACCTTTGCTGTTCGCGTTTTTGTTAAGATATGTAGTTTAGAAGGTATTAACAAGTTCGAGATAGGTAAGTAGTATCTTGGGCAAAGTTGATTGTTATTGAGTATAAACGAACTTTAAGTATTTTACACTCATAAAATTTCATCCTATGTTTGCCTCGTTAATATTGATGAGATGAAAATGTTGTTATAGACACGGAGGGTCAAGTGCGAGTAGTTAATGCTGTGAAGTCGTCAATGTCTCCTATACATGAATAGATATTATGATGTTAAGAATGTAATGTTTATGTAAAAAGGAAAATATTTAATATCTTCTTCACTGACAATTACCATATTGTCCTTTCTTCGGTACATGATAATTATAAACAATTATACTTATTTTAAGAGAAAGTGTTCAGTTATATGTAATTAAATCTGTAAAAAGAGAAATCCAAGTCGGTTTTACTTTTCTTAAAATGTATTGTGCAAGTTTTAAAAACTAGACATTTGTTATTTGCAGATTCATTTATCACTTTCTCATAGTAACAACAGTTATTCATACAGGATTATTAAACAATCGCGTATTTTGTATTTTAAAAGTTCGTAATCAGTTGCTGGTATATAAATTTAAATTTATATGATGTTATAATTTTTGTATAAAAAGCTTTTTTATGTCGCTTTAATTATTGTCATATCGCTAAATTGTTGCTTAACGCTACGCTTTTTCAAGGAAATTATAATAAATAAATTCATATTGTAAAGTACGACCACACATAACATCGCTTAACCTCTTACTCCAGCAAACGAGACACAGAAGAATAATTTGATACGCGGTCTGATGCGACCGCTCGTCATCCAATAAGTTAATTACATTTAGTAGGTCTACTGGCAATATTATTAAAACCCGATAAGTAATTTATCACGTACTTCCGAACTGAGATTTCATGATGATGAACTTTAAAGGTACATTTAACATTAACAGTGTGGCTGGTCCAGAAATAGCAAACGCAATTTAAATATATGAGAATAAAATTATAAATCATCGCGTTCGTCGCATCTTATTGTAGACTAGCTGTAGCCCACGACTTTGTTCGCGTGGTCTTTAGTTTATTCACGTGACAGTAAATTATACCACCTAATCTCAACTAGGGAATAAGCCTCAGTGCAGCTTTCCTCAAAGTAAGCTAAGCAAACGGTTTGATTGGGTTGACCTGCCGTTGACCGCACATAACATAAGATAATTGGAAAAAATTGTAGACGAGAACTACTGCCGACAAACTGCTATGCAGTTTGGCAGATAAAAACTGTGTAAGTGATTATTTATACTTTTGAAAAAAAAAGGAGGAATATCATTAACTCAAAGAAGCACAGCAAGTCAGTCTTGTCACAAAAAAGACGAAATATAAAATAGACGCAAGTAAAACAAAAATAAAAACAGACAGACAAACAAAAATGAAAAAATACAGTTTTGCCTTCAATATTGTATTTATTGAGTGCAATTCAAAAATCAAAACATCTTCAATGAACCTACAGAATTTTACCTGTGGCTGTTTTTTTAGTTTTATTATAAGTATATACAAGATAAATATTAGTACGACCATTACAATGGTCCTTCAAGCCGGATAATATGAACAAATAAATTCTTCCAAACTATACATATTTTATTTTGTACTATGGCTACTTAATAACGAGTAGATAATGTAGACATACCATACCTTATTTACATTCATAGAAAATCCATGACTTAGTACAAATGTTCGTGCTAATCACACTAACCTTGATAATCTCCTTGATGTCCTCGATAATCTGTGACTTTTATTTCAATGTAATTCTGCTGAGAAAGAGAAGGACATATCGAGAGTGACAGGGACGAAAGAAAGGAAGGCCCTATGGAATCCGCGCGAAAATTCAAAAGGCAAATGCGCAAGATTTGATACGACCAAATCCACAACGTTACAATAGATAAAAAACAGTAAATATAATGCATAGTGTAAACACAGTGGTACAGTTAGCTTAACGGCGTGTTTTATAGACCTCCCATCAAACGCACAGTGTGCCAATCTGCACCAATCGCAGGGGACTTTCACTGGGGTCCACGCATCTGACGCCTATTACCGAAACCAATTCTTGTCCGATGTAAATACAATGCAACGTTTTCTTTTCAAAACCGGTTTACAGGTAGATCGTACTCAAATTATAGTTGAACTAGCTTTGGCTTCTTTGTCTGCGTAGACCAGTAGTGGATCAATGAATAATCATTACACAAACGGGCTAAAAAGTCCTATGTGTTAAGTTGAATTACTAATTATAGATAAACTAGCTTCTGGCCGCTACTTCGTCTGCGTCGACTTTAGCAGTGGATCGATGAATAATAATTTCACAAACGGGATGAAAATTCCTATATGTTAAGTTAAATTGATATCCATAAAGCGTGATTGAGTAACAAACATGAAACTTTCACATTTATATTCATCATAGGCCTCCCCCAATGACTGTCATTGGGGGGTATTGCCAATACTCGCCACGCTTGGCAGGCGGGTTGGCGAGCGCAGTTTTTAATGAGATTTCGCACGCAGACGCTGCTTCCCGTCTTGTGCTACAGGAATTAGTCGCCTCCTTTATTGACTACTCGTTGATTGAATGCTTGTACCTATATAAACGTATCGATTTCGTAATCGCACATATTATTGAGGGCAAGGACATGGTCAGTGAGTTACTATCGATTTGCATGCTTATAGCCTATGGCAGGCCTTCGATAAATCCTTGTGGTATTTGCAATTTTTTTTTTTTTAGTATGTAGTAGGAAGCTGTGTTCTCAAAAAATATTTTCAATTGGACGAGAAACAATAAATGTTGGTGATTTGTTTTAACAATTATATCATCATTTGACGACCTCCTTAGCCGAGAGGGTAGCATACCGGTCTTGGTGTCGCTATCTCTGAGGTTCCAGGTTCGATTCTCGGTCAGTCAATGTAGGAAAATATTTTTTCTATATTGTCTCGGGTCTGGGTGTTGTGGTACCGTCGTTTCTTATTTCTGTAACACAGGTGCTTAAGCTACTTATCATAGGATCAGAGCAATGTATGAGATGTTGTCCAATACTTATTATCATATTTTTAAATTAAATTTATCTGTCACACATATTTTTGCGTACCCAACGCAGTACGTCTGTCTATTCTACTGTTTTTAGGCTGTTTTTTTATATCATAATATCCGTTCTATTTTTTATATCTTTAAAGTATGTGTTACTATGGCGGGTATAGTAACAAATAAAAGAGAAAAATAAATCAATTAACCCATAACAAAAAACGTTCTTTTTAAGTACTAACATTTTATTGCATTTGCTCGATCGTAAAAACGGTAACAAGCGTTACGCTTGATAGTAAATATTAATTAATCTGTGATCATAAAAGTTTTGACGACCTCCGTAGCCGAGAGGCGAGCATACCGGACTTGGTGTCGCTATCTCTGAGGTCCTGGGTTCGATTCCCGGTCGGGTCTCTAATGTAGAAAAATAACTTTTCTATATTGTCTCGGGTCTGGGTGCTGTGGTACCGTCGTTGTTTCTGATTTCTGTAACACATGTGCTTTGACTACATACCATGGGATCAGAGCAATGTATGTGATGTTGTCCAATATTTATTTATTTAATGTTTAATAGTACAAACTAAGGTAAACCCATAAATAATAAATCTCGATCCCGGACTACTGAATGTAATAAGACAGTTTTAATCGAAATGTTCCATCGGCACGCGCAAACGCATCTCGATGACACGCGTTACGAAATAAAGCGACACTGACCTTAGCACGTGTCGCGCATCACATTACTTTATTCAATTACTGCACTCGCCATATGCGACAACCAATAATCTGTTTACCTAATTAGATTTAGCATAATTATATGCCAGGAAAATATGCAAAGGGCATAGGGCCGCTTTCTACTACATAATCATTATTTCTTTATTAGTTCCTAAGGACATGCTAGAAATTTTATAAAACTATTTGTTAGAAAATATGGTTTCCGAATTTCACAATCTATGATCTACTGCAATGAAGTGTAAGCTCACAATTGGTTCATGTAATAGGCGTACACAATTAGACATATGAGGGACAGACTGCAAATTTTGTCAAGAACTGCATGAATAGCGTTGCACCTTGCTCCCATGGAAATACCAGGTACCTTCTCAAAAAATAATTACGCGAATAGTGCTAAAAATATCCAGTTATGTCTAAATAAATGACCATTTACGAAAGTAACACTTTTTAGGGCTCCGCAACTCAAATGGAAAAAACTGAACCCTTATAGGATCACTTTGTTGTCCGTCTGTCTGTCTGTCAAACAAAACCGTTTATCGCGCAGACGCGTGGAAGTATCGAGTTGAAATTAAAACTCAAGTCTACAGTCCTTTAAAGCTGTGAAAAAATTAAACTTCCACTAGTAGTTAGTTCCTACCACTGCAACTTCTGTGTGGCCAGAATCTACGATTACAGCTGAAGACATTTATATAGTCTTTCGTGCTCTTTACACCAACATTTTTTATTCGTGCTCTTTACACCAACACTTCACTTGCGGGATTCGAACCCTTGACTACTGGCTTTATAATCCGGAGCGCAAATCATTAGATCGTAGTGACGACTTTAAAATACGTTTTAGCAAGAATAATTTGTTGTGTAGCTTAGTGGCGGCAGCGCTTTTGTTGCTAAAGTTAAGCAAACCACGTCTCGGTTGTGAGTGAGTGGGTGACCATTCCTACTATATTATGTAACATTTATTACAAGCACATCCGTGCTTCGGAATTCGAAGTTCGGAAGGCGCTTTAAATGTTGATCCCGGCTAAGGTATATCTATTGATACTAGTCGTGAAGACTAATCCCACTGACTAGCGCAATCTGACCTTAAGGCGGCTTGATGCCATCTGACAGTAAAGTTTATTCATTGGCCTTACAACACTTCTCCACCGGATTGGTGGAGAAGTGCAAGTGAAAGCACTGGGCCCGCGTGATGGAGTATGGACCAAATCACGTCATAGTTTAAGTTAGGCCTACGCCCTGCAGTAGGACGTTTATAGGCTTAATTACCTTTTCACAAATAGGTTTTATTGTTTTTCAGGAGCTGAAAACGTTCTACATGACATCGGTGACGCTGATCTTCATTCTGGCGATGGTGCTGCAGATACCGCGGCTGCGCGTGCCGTACCTGGTGAAGATGTGCGTCTTCATCGGCTGGGCTGCCTATGGAGTGTTGCCGACGCTGCACTGGACCTACGCGATGGGGGGTTTCGAAAACCCTATGGTTCAGGTGAGGCATAGTTATAAGTTACGAGAAATCGTACAAAAAAAACTTTTGTAATTAGAGTTGTCAGACCCGTTTGTAAAGATAAAAAACAGGATAAGTGCAAGTTGGACTCGCCCATCGAGGGTTCCGTACAAATGATATGGCCAAATCATTAAAATTAAATTATTTTTTTTATCTATTCTAGAAACCTGCAGAATTTCAGCATTTTCTAATTATTATAAATAGTACTGAAACTTCCGTTTTTGCTTGTTTGAATAGATTGCGTTTTTCACCACACAAGCTGCTAGTGTGCAAATGTAATCAAGGCGAAATGTATTGTTTGAAAAACATTGAATTAATAATTAAATAAATCGTTTTTGGTATAAACATCAAAATACCAGAAATATTGTTCGTACTTACGGTATTTTACTATTTTATCGTAATTACAAAAACAAAAAAAAAGTAAAACACGAAACGAGACGTCATTCATTGTCTTGCCTGTGATCTGTAATTTCTGTCACTGGCTATGTCTCACTGATAAAATCCAGATATTATTTATTGCGTTAAAAAAACGTTGAAATATCGTTTTATAAAGCATAATAATGTAAAACTTAACAATAAACAATCTATTTTGGAGCTATATTAAATGCCTTTTGAAATAATTACATAAGTTGGATGTGTGGCATTGGTTCCATTGATCAGTTAATGGAATAAAAAACATTTCCTGACTGTCAGTGATGTGTCATTCGTTAATGTCAGCAATGGTTTGCCAAATATTAAGCCGTGGCTACACCTAAGAGCAATCAGCCGCTGGAAATTAGTCGCCAAAAAAATGTAAAGGTCCAATTATTTAATTTGGAAGAATATCGATTTTTTCTCTAAGTCACATGTCATTAAAAATGAAAAAACGAACATGTTATTATTTTGTTTTAAGATAAAATCACAATAAGATAAATCAGGGCTTATGACTAAACACTTTTTCTAACAGTTAAAGTTAACAAAGTTCATTGTATAAAAGTCTAAATAATTATTAACTTTACCTACGCTATGCTATTATTCCAAAAAAACTTTTTCCAAAAAAAATATCTATGATTAGTGTAAAAGGTAATTGAAATTGGCAATATAGTTGTTTTACTGCAGCAGCAGTCGTAGCAGCTACAAACTAAACTACTACAAAGTTAAATAAAAATGTCCTTTAATTAACATTGTTGATTTCTCTGCTTGTGGGCATGTCCACCAATTTGACACTTGACTGACGTTGACACTGACAGTATTGACATAAAATGGAGCAGTATTGCCATAGTCAAAAACTTCAGTGGGTTGCAACTTTATTTAAAATATTAAAGTAATTTCAGAAATTAGGGCTATTCAAAACATATTTTTATTTGTAAAAAGACTACTCAATTTATGAACTTTCATAAAAATCTAACTTGGTCTGTGGCTGTTCACAGCAGTTTTGAATAGAAACCCAGCCTCCATACAAAAGTAGTATATTATGTCCTTTTGTCAAGTTATTTTAAACACCCTTTTTGTTGACGTCAGTCTGCGATAACAATGGTTGCCTGTTATGATACGGTATACCTGTGATAATATTTACAGACGTGTTAACAGATTAGAGATTTCTTGTTTAAAACTTGAAACTGCGATGTCAACCATCAATTGTCAATAAAGACACGAATAGCAGCGATCTCATTAAAGGAGATGCCAAGGATAGATCGAAGTGAACGAGAAAAAGCAGGAAAGCGGCAATGGCAATGGTCACACTAGGAAGAAGATGCGATTGGAGTAGTAGTAATGCGGTGATCCGCCTAGAACACAAAGGGTCTTGGGTTCGTTTCCCAGTTCAATTTAGTTAGTTGGTACCTCGTAAAACGGATTAATTTCTTATACATGACAATATTAATGTGTTGTACAAACATAGTTAATGTAGAGACATTAATAAATACAGGGTGGCCAGAAAAGTGACGTCCAAAAAATGATTTTAGGTGTCTCGTGTTGAGAGGTATCTGAATAACCCCTATGTATGTTCTACGATTTTTCGTAGTTTTCGAGTTACGTTTTTTTAAATAAATTTTTGCCACCGGACCAAAAAGGAGATGGTTTCTTCGAATTTTATTTCTTGCAGCTAAATCTCTATAAACCTCTTATTTATGCATAAAATAAACAGCCTCATAACTTTAACGGAAGTTACTACAAAATTGACCTAAAGATGAGAATTTATGTTAAGTGAGTTATCATTTAAATTTTCAACTTAAAATTAAAAATCTAAACTGATAATTTCTTAGTTTCTAAGTAGCTTCAGAGAATGCGCTTGACTCTTAAGTTTTTATAATAATAATAAAAAAGTAGTACATCATAGGCTATTTAAAAAAAAATCGTAACTCGAAAATTACAAAAAATCGTAGAACGTACATAGTGGTGAATCAGATACCTCTCAACACGAGGCACCTAAAAATATATTTGGACGTCACTTTTCTGGCCACCCTGTATGTTATAATCAGTGATCCGAGTAGGTAGATTGATTGATCTCAATCATTGATGTTAATATGGACATGCCTCCGGGATTCCGGAATTTCTTTATATCAGTTTTTTTTAAAAGACATCCATATTATGCTAGCACTAACAAAATACATTAAATCAATCTACTTACTCCGATCACTGGTTAAAATTATTATTTCTTATCTTCTCTGTTGCAGATGTTCTTCCCTAGAGTGATAGGGATGTACGTCATTAGTGGAACGGCGTTCGTGATATACGCCTTCAAGGTATATAGCCAATTTTGTTAGTAATTTATTTTTACGCTGGATGCAGGCTGCTTTCAACCGGCCAATCTGGTATTCAATAGTCCAGGCCTATGTTCAGCAGTAAACGTCCTTTGGCTGAAATGATGATGATATTTTTGTTTCCTAAAAATTTGTTTCGCTCACTGTATCTACTACTTGTATTGCTTGTGTCACAAACTAATTAAATTAGTTTTAAAGAAATTTTATAAGCAAAACTTTATTTTACACAAATAACCATAACACAAATTAATAAGATAAGAAAGTAAAGTATGCGTACATACGTCCCCCTGCAGGGCACAGGCTTCACCTTTGAGGAACTTTGAGGTGGTTTGGGCCACACTCCATTACGCGGGCCCAGTGCGGATTGGTGGAGGGGTGATGTAAGACTAGTGACTTAACCTTACTGTCAGCCGCTCTAAGGCCTCTCACTGGGCTTGAAGACTAGTATGAAGCTGTATTAGCCGGGATCAACTTTTTAACGTGCCTTCCAAAGCACGGAGATACTTGTGATAAACGTCACTATGGTTATAATGGTCACCCGTCCAATCACAACCGCGGCATAGATGGCTTAACTTTGGTAATCACTACCAAAACACTGCAGCCACTGAACACAAGCACTTCCTAATTCCTAAAAAAATTAACTAATTAAAATGTGCCAATTATGTACTTGTAATCTTTACGAATATATTTATAGTACGAATTGAAACACAATGAATTTTCTGTAGTATCATCATAATCATCTAATTCTGTGCCTTACCTTTCCAGGTGCCGGAGCGTTGGTTCCCAGGGCAGGTGGACTACGTGGGGCACTCGCACCAGTGGTGGCACGTGCTCGTGCTGGGCGCGCTGTACTACTGGCACAACTCCGGCATGATGTACGTGCAGTACCGCATGAACCACGGCTGCGCCAACACCATGCGGATATTCTAGAACTAGCATGACTACTTGTGCCGAGGCACACCACCAGATCGCGCTGCTGGCATTTCCACCAGTTTGCCTCGCGCTGTACTAGACCGGAATTGTGCCAAGTACGGGCACAACTCCGGCACGATGTACTATTGGTATCTTATAAACTATGGCTGTGCCAATACCATTCTGAGCTCAAAGCCTTATCCTGCCTTAGTTAAACTGGGACACTGCGTCAAAAATACAACATAGTTTAGCGAAAAGCTAACATTTAAACAAGTTGGTCAATCATACTACTTGTTCTGTCACTTTTTTTGTCGCAGGAGTCCCCGAGTTGAGTAGACAATTCCGCCCGCGTCAAGGCCTCACAATAAAACTTGTCTAAAGAAAGTTACATATAGTATAAAAACATGCTTTAAATCAATAGCAAAAAACATCTAGATCATCTATCCTATCCTATGTAGAAGTCCAGGCTTTTTAGACTTTCACTTCTAAGACGTACCACCATGCCAGAGAGCGCTATTGCGACAATTTTATCGTTAGTTACTGCTCCTGACCTGATCTGGGCTATAGTTAACATAAAAGTTCCGAAAAATAATGACAATTTATACAGGGTTCTTTGTAAATCATCAACTACCTCCTAGAGGCTGATATAGGTGGTCAAATACAACAACTTTTTCTATGGGACCAACATCGAAATTGCAAAAAATAATTTACTTCTCCATACTAAGCCACTAACCACCGGACATGAGTTTGTATGAAGCAGTAATTTTTTTTTTTTTAGATTACTATGTTGGTCCCATAGAAAAAGTCGTTGCATTTGATCACCAGAATCAGCCCCTAGGAGGTTGTTGATGTTTTACAAAAAAACCTGTATAAAGAATGAAAGAAAAAAATTCTTATTTGGTACGATAATATTTTTTTCTTTCGTTCTTTGGTACTAAACATGCAACTTAGATTTTAAAATAAAAACAAAATCCTCAAAATCAGTTATCTATTGCTAGGCGCTTATGTCGATTAATAATAATATGTTCTAAAACCCATCTTACAGGGTTGCTGTCTCAAAACCGGTTCAAATAATCTTTTTTTTTAAATCGAAATAAGGTGTTCATAACAATAAGCTCTTAAAACAGTATTACTTCAACTTTGTTTTACTAAGTTTGACGAAAAGCAACACTTTTTCGGTACTGTTTATAGTTTGTTAGGCCCAAATTGTTAGAACTGATACAAAGCTGATTCAAAACGACTATTGTTAGTAGCGATAAAATTCATTCCATAAAGAGCGGTTTCGCACTGCATCCGATATGATTCTGAGAGGCAACGGTCCGAAGTGGCCGTAGTGCTATTTATGTGAAGGTTTCGGATTTCAGATGAGAATTATGCAGATTCAGTGAGTAAAGGGTCTATAAGCGTTCATACCTACTTCGAACCGACATTTCTCGGATGCAGTGCGTAACCGCTCTAACCAGGGACAGTATACCGTTATGAATATGGGTACAATTTATTTCTGTATGACGTCGTAATTTCCGATATAAATTTTCAGTATTGATATTTTTACTGGTACTATACAGATATTTTATACTGGTATACAGACTTTTTGCCTGACAAAAAATCTGTATACCAGTATAAAATATCTGTATAGTACCAGTAAAAATATCAATACTGAACACACAAGTACCAGTATGAAATAATATGGCTACACAGTGATAAACCACACCTCTGTGACTGTAACATTCCATATCCAAAATCACTTCACACACCTTTATTTGAGAATGATATTTGGGTTTGTTTGTCACACAAAACAAAAGAATCTCACTCGAAACGAAGTTTTAAGTAGTTTTAATTATATGAAAGTTCTGACGTACAGTATTGCTCAATAAGGGTGCTTTGCTAACTCTTTACTTGGTATCTATAAAATCCATGTCTTTTTAAGAAATTGCTTTAGCTATTCAGTACCTATGCTATTTACTATTCTAGAAAGAGTTAAGTTTTTTTCTCTAAGATATAAAGATTGAAGAAATCAATGATATAGTAAAAAAATGAGAGTCCCATGACTTGAGCAAAGTTGCCTTAGTGTAGTTACCCTATTTATTAACTAGACGAATATTAATAGGTAAATAATTAGTACGTAAGAGTTTCTTATATATCTTTTTATTGTTATTTAGACAAAATTAAACTAGCTCTTAATGGTGCCTATTACTTGTTATATTATTTTTTCTTTGTTATTGGAGTAAGTTTAAATTGCATTTACTATTGCTAAATCTGTGATTCGTCGAATTTCATTCGTTTTATTATATTTTTTCTTATTCAATTTTATTTTATTGTTTTTACGACATGACTTTTAAAATATTGTTTTGGGATTGGGTTGTAGGTATTATGATGAAAATGGTTGAAATTATACATTTTTTTATTAATACATTCTTGTGTTTTATTTAACTAGACTGTGTCATCTGCAGTGATCGGAGTAGGTAGATTGATTTGGGGTCAATGATCTCAAACATTAATGTTAATATGGACATGCCTCCGGGATTCCGGAATTTCATCGTATCAGTTTTTGAAAAAATGGCATATCGATAATAATATCGATATGCCATTTAGCATAAGCTAGCACTACCAAAATACATCAAATCAATCTACCTAATCCAAAATCTATGTAATGTAAAATGTAGCTGTCCCGGCGAGCGCGGTACAAAGCTCGCCGGAACAGCTACATTTCACATTTACATTTCTTTATTTTTTTTGAGAATTTTTCGTAGTTTTATTGGTTATTCTGCTATTCGGGGCAGAGACAAAACTAACAAATCAAAGATCATAAAAATCGATCCAGCCGTTCTTAACTTACAAATTAATTGTGTAACAAACCCGACTTTGTTTTATTTAAATAGATGATTAAAAGCTCCTTACACACCAAAGTATCCAGCCAACTAGCCCGCTTGTTACATCTTTACTGTTACTGTGTTGAGAATTCAATGTCAAGTTTATGAAATTAAGGGAAACATTTTAAAATGTCGACATTCTTTAATGAATCTGAAGATATTACCGACCAATCTGGAGGTCATTGAGGGAGGCCTATGCTTAGTAGTGGACATCCCATGGTTGAAATGATGATAATTATTCGAAACTCTTTCGGTTAGTCATTTTACATATGTTTGAGTACTTGACTGACTGTACCATGTACTCGTACGGTGCCTCGACCGCGCCACTTAGCGGCGCACCCGGAATGTAGCGAAGCATAGCGTGTCATTCCTGTACTCTGTGGGCTGATTTTGTGAAAAATAAAAAATGTTCTGCCTCGGTAAGTGTGAACTGTGAGACCCCATTGAGGCGGAGGAGATGCTAACCTAAACTAAGCGGAGTAGATTTCCAGGAGCAAGCCCAAGTGCCCTCCGGCTCTGAACCCCATGCGACGTGTCGGTTCTCCGAAATATGAGCTGTGCTGAGCGAAGCTAAGCTGTGTAAAAATCAACCAATTGGGTCCTCTAATCTGAATATTATTAAAAGCCTTGAGGGTTAAATTAAACCCAATTTATAAATAATTGTTTCTTTGTTCGTCAGCATTTGATTCATAAATTTATAAGATACTGCCATCTAGTGGAGAATAGTAAAGTTAAATAACTAATTCTGCTCGACCATAGATGTCACTAACCTTTATACAAAGCGCTCAACAGATGGCGTTATATGGCGTTAAAAGAATAACCAGTCGTGGCGCGTTAGACAAAGTTTTAAAAATTCAAGGCGGAACTTTATAAAATCTATTAATCGTGTTTCCTGCTAACTTTTCATCTAAATATTGGAAAAAATAGTTTATAAATCATAAACAATGTGTTGTATCAGCAAAGGTAACTTATAAGCTTCTTGTTGGTACTGTACTATGTATGTAGTCATTAAGTACATAAATATTCAGGCCTATACCATGCCTAACTGTAACTTTTATGAATTTTAATGCCTACCGTACGAACAATACACATCTCCACAATAAATTACACAAACATGTATTCTGTACAAAAGCTTTTTTAAACATCACTCATTCCGGCGGGATTAACTGTGATGCGACGAAAAAGGTTACCTATCTATTTTCCAGTACGTTGGGTCAACACTGACTCCATTCATCGGTGCAATGAAAATATTGGCCGTTTATCTTTTTGTTCGCGAACTCCCAGCGATGAGCGCGCCGGAGCGCGAGCGGTCACAGTATAGGTGAGAACAGAAAGAACAATAGCTCCGCTTTATTCTAACATGTGAAACAAGCAGTAGATACTTAAAACAATGATTAACAATTTAGCGTTTTGTGAAGTGAGTTATATGAACGACGTCCGTAGTTAAGTGTTCCGAATAAAATAATCTGACCAACGCAGCGTAAGTAGCCTTCCGACAAGGAGGAGCGATGATTACCTATATATGCAACATGTCTGGCAATGGAAGTAAAAGATTGGCCGAAGATCGGGTTTAGAGGCGAGCATTGGTAGAGACCTACGAGTAGGTACGTCTAGCTGTGAAATGACATAGACTGAGTAAGATGATGAATAAAATAAAGTAAAAATAAGTCAAAAACTATACCGTTATTACGTGTCAGCAAGAGTATTTGACGATCTCCGTAGTCAAGAGGCGAGCATGTACCGGACTTGGTGACGATATCTCTGAGGTTCCGGGTTCGATTCCCGGTCGGTCAATGTAGAAAAATAACTTTTCTATATTGTCTCGGGTCTGGGTGTTGTGGTACCGTCGTTGTTTCTGATTTCTGTAACACAAGTGCTTGCTACTTATTATAGGATCAGAGCAAAACAAAAACTCTTAAGTGGCAGTGGGTAGGACATAATATGCTCAGAGAAAATAAAAATAAATGGACAAAGGACATAACAGAATGGACTCCTAGATTCCAAAGAAAAAGAAAAAGAGGAAAACCAAGAAAACGATGGTCTGATGAAATTAGAAAAATTGCAGGCCCATTAAGGCAGCGAACAGCTAAATAAGAGAAGAGTGGAAAAAGCTGGAGGAGGCCTTTGTGTCGCAAAGACACGCCGACACCAACTGTTGGCAATGAAGGCTATAATAATAAAATAATAATAATAGGATCAGAGCAATGTATGTGAATATGTTGTCCAATATTTATTTATTAATTTTATTTTCTACTAACTTGAGCCTTATAATTTGGTATCTAACAATAACTAAATGTTTTTCGAGATAGCTAGATGATAGTGTCAATGGCAGAACAGCGTCATCTTAAAATTATTAGAGAATCGTATCGATCGACAACGTAAACTTGGATTTGTAAGAAAATAAATGGTTTCATTGATGTGCCGCGGGCAGCGTCACGTTTCAAGGTTCAAACAAATTCATGTTGCTTTCGACGATTAAGCGACGCGATTATGTTACAACTCACATAAGATTACTGTCTGTTGCGGACTCGAGTAGAACTACTGAGCCTTCCTAGTTTGTGGAGCTGTGCACCCGAATTCGTTTATTGCAACAACTAAAAGGATTCCCACTCGCTGATATGTGAAATCACTATTTGGTTTGATATTGCCGGTGCGTTTTATTTCACAGTTAGTGAACAAATGGATTTTGCGCGATTCGTAGTCAACACACGCCCTTTTTTCTAGTTAATGTAAACAGCAATTTTAGAATTGTGTATTTGTCATAATACAAGTAAAGTTCGTGTGTATGACTGTAACAATATTATAGTTAACTTTTTTCGTTCGTACTTTTATATATCCATAAAAAATACAAATGTAGGTACTTAGAACCTATTTACGTAAAAAAAAAGAATAAAATAAATAGTTCATAGTTTAAGTATCACAGACTTTTAGCTGCATGTTATACCTATTAGAATCATCATTCGTCTGTCTGTTTCCAGGTCATCTGGGGTCGGCGCAGTATGTCTTTCTCTTGGGTTGATCAGAGTCACCTCCACGTGCGGCGGGGTGTTACTAATTACACTCGGTTACGATCGGGTGTAAGGAGTAGGAAATTACTAGCTCACGGCTAAACTCTGCGAAGGGGGGGGGGGATGAGCGAGGCGTTTGTGGATGCGTCTTCGCGAAGGCGGCACGTGTGGTGGCGGCACCGTTTCGTCGCAAAGGGTGGGCGCGGATCGGGCTAGGAAGGATAACTCCTTGCCGATCTGAAGTCGAAAGAGGGGGGGAGAGGGGGGAGGCGTTTCACCGAACTCAACTTCTACCCTCTAGTAGGCTAGTGAGCGTGGGGCGGGGGCCCCCTGCTTACATTGCACAGCCTACGAGTGGGGGGGTGATCCGTCGTGTACAGGATCACCTTTGGGTGATCACGACGGATCTCCTCGGCCTCAGGCATAAAGTTTGCCTTATGCCTGAGGTCCGGCATAGTAGCCGTATGTAGGCGATGCATGGATAGCTTTCCAGAACACGGGTGCCCATGTATTGCATGCATACGTTAGTGTGGTACACCGCAGGTTTTTTAGTGGGTGATACCTCGTCGGGGAACAGTTGTAAAAGCCACTGTTCTCTGTCGAGGGAGTCGCTGCCCCCGCGGCGGTAGGTATGCGAAATGCATTTTTCCTGACAAAAAAAAAAGTATGTTTTTCTCTTGCATTCTTGCAATTCGGTAACTCGTCATCGAGTCATTCACTCCCTTCTCAGTCATATACCTATATAGTAATAATGTTATACCTATTTGAATAATAATAAATAATCAATTTTTCCAACAATCACACCAATTATCTGATTAGCCCCTAAATAAGTAGAGCTTCTATTATGGTGACTAAATAATGGATAGATAAACTAGACTTTTACAAATGCTCGTTCTCATCACACAGACTTACCTCTAGCTGGATTCGAGCCTGCGATCGCCTGGCTTTGTAGTCTCTTTCAAATAAGACCTCTTGCGTAGGTAGGACATCAGGTATGCGTTTGAATGACCGCACACAGAGAATTTGTCATACAAATAGACATTAGAAAAATTACATACTGCATTAGAAAAAAATATGACAACTAAGAATAGTTAGTTAGTGTGTAGTACTGATAACGCACCATTAACGTAGAAATAAGAGATTTTAGGGTTATCAAAACTTTGCTGCATTTGTCATTGCATTGTACTATTTAACTAATTATCTTAGGGGTGCTTACTGATCAGTGATCATCCCTCCCGTTGCTCAGTAAAATATGCTTCGATACAAATGAGACACCGAACGGGGCTAATCGAGGCGCAGGGCACGCGGCAGGCCCCGCGGGACCTCGCGAGGGTTGTTAGCCGCTTTCAAAGTGGTTTTAATACGAAATGCAAATACGCAACGGCTACCTTTAGTATTAAACATTTTTTTTTTATTATCGCAGGAAGACGCTGGATGCAGGCCGCTTCCAACCGGCCAATCTGGAAGTCAATGAGGAAGGCCTACGTTCAGCAGTGGACGTCCTATGGCTGAAATGATGACGATGATGAAGATTTTATTTATTGATTTCATAAACAAGTAATCGTACCAATGGCGGAATGCAAGAAGCGTTCTCTACCAGGGTAACCAGTGGCCAAACTAAAATAAATTCGACGACCTCCGTAGCCGAGAGGCGAGCATACCGGATTTGGTGTCGCTATCTCTGAGGTCCCAAGTTACATTCCCGGTCGGTCAATGTAGAAAAATAACTTTATTATATTTTCTCGTTCAGGGTGTTGTGGTACCCTCATTGTTTCTGATTTCTGTAACACAAGTGCTTTTTGGCTTACTTACCATATGGTCAGAGCAATGTCACATACATTGCTGCATGTTGTCTGAACTTTATTAGCAAGCTCCAAACTAAGCAAAGGTACTATGGCGAGTAGTTAACGGACTCTGTTACTAATATTTTAAATGTAAAAGTTTAAGTATTTGTTTAGGATGTTTATTACTCAATCAAGTTAAAATCATTCGAGAGAAGTCATTGGGGGAGGGCCAGGGCCGTTTTAACATATCCCGGGGCCCTGGGGCACACAAGAATTTGGGGGCCCTATTTCAAAGTAAAAAGGAAACACTGTTCGTATGAATTCATGACCTCCCAAGGTTAGGTTCCTCTTAGGTTTACAAACATGTTTTAGCGCTTTGGGGCCCCCGTGAGGCCGGGGGCCCCGTGTGCCCTTATGGTAAAGATTGAACTGGGTAGGCCTATGTTCAGCAGTGGACGTCCTATGGCTGAAATAATGATGATAATTAAATGATATTCAAAGTACTTAAAAGATATACGCTTGAGCTGATAAAAAAAACACATAAAGACATTCATATACAAAACAGCTGGCTTTTTAATGTATTTCGATAAGTCTTTACTAATGGTACAAATACTAGGGGTCATCATTCTTAGTGGTTGTGGTCATTTATGAGAGACTTAGTTTCACCAGTTTTCGTTCGTTTTTGTATAGTGCATTAATGCATCCATCTGGAGGTAGAGGTACCAGTAGTACCTAATGTAGACCTTGCCTGACCTACACAACCCATACATTCATCGAAGCATGATTGCGTTTTAAAGTGTGCTGTCATAGAAAGATACGCGGTTAATTAAGTACTTAGTTAAATTACATTGGTGTTATCTACAAGGTTGATAAACGTCTTCTGTCGACAGACCTTTTTTCTACATGTTTTTACTTTTTTATATTTATTTTAAAATTTGAATATTTTGATGTTCTTGAGTGATAGTGTTTTTTTAGTAGTGTGATTGTTTTGTCAAGAAGAGTACATGTTGTCTTATGGGAAAAAGTAAATTTGATTTGCATATTATGTAAGTACTGCCTTCATTATTAAGCCCTGCCCTGCTCCTAGCATTGTTCTCAAGCTTTCGTTTCGCTGTCGTTTTTATCGTCCTTATAATTTCACTGCCATTTCAGCTTGGTAACCCGCTGGGCTTAGTAACTCAGCGACACTCGTTATGTACAAATCTTATCGTTTCTAATTAAATCTCGCATAGAAACCATTGATAAGGTAATAACAAATCGTTCAAACTATTAAAATGGCCGTTGTGTGCTTGATTGCAGCAAAGGAGACGTGGCTTTAGATGGGTCTTAGTCGGACCTATATGTCCTGGCCCCCGATTCAGAACGTTTCGATAACGAGTTGTCAACCGGTGAATCACGTGACACTAATGTTAAATCCTACAGAGTCACGTGGTGTTCCAGTCGACAATTTGTTACCGAACGGATCTGAATCGGGGGCCAGGAGAGGTCCAGGAAGGTTTTAATATTAGTTTTTTTTAGTTTATGGACACCCATAAAACATGTTTGTTAAAAATATGTGTGTTATAAACAGAATAAATTAAAAAAAAACGTTTTTCTTGGACTTAAGTAAATTTGACAAATTATAAACAATGAAACGAGATGTTTAAAACACGGTCTGTTTCAATTGAAACAAGTAAATTAGTTTGGTTTTCAATCTGTTTAACCGTATGAACGAAAAATAAAGATAAGTGGATAACTTTAAATTCAGCACATGTTTAGCAATAAAATCAACTAAAGAGTTATAAACTTACTAGTTATAAGGTCTATTAGACTTTTGATCTGAAAGATTAAAGTTGCCAACCCTGGTCCTCCTACCGCACCGCATCGCACGCGTTCGCTGACGGATTGCCGCGCGATTGCCGGCGACGCGCGCGTTATTGCCCCGATTGTCACTTGTCACAATCGCTCCATGTTACCCGCCTGATAAACTGTTTGATGTCCCTCGCTCTAAGTATTTTATTTTTGTACTACTGTTTTGTATTTTTATTTACTTTGGACATTATTTTAATGTACAAACTTAATTAGAATAAAAAATAGCATTTTTATTTTATTTTATTTATTTATTAGGATTATCAACTGTAGTCACAATGTTTTTAAATCTAGAGGAAACATGCTTAGGTAAAATTAGAAATATTGCACGACAGATTTATACGTAGGTCACACTATAAGTTTTGCGTAACTTAAAAAAACAACATGTTATAACCAAAATATTATGTTTATTGTTTTGCTAAAATACTCTCCTTTACATTTTAAATTTTTTTTCATGCGATCGAACCATTTTTTAAAACAGGAGGACCACAGATCTGAAGGCATGTTTTCTACGTGCTGATTGACAATATCACTGCCTCTTCGGAGTTAGTAAAAGTAAAACCTCTCATCAAATCTTAGATTTTGGGGAAAATACAGAAATCACAGGGTGCTAGGTCGGGGCTATGCGCAGGATGGGTGACGAGTTGTACTTTTTCGGAAGCTAAAAATGACTTTGTTTTGTTGGCCGTGTGTGAAGAAGCGTTGTCATGATGTAGGAGAACACGGCTTTTGGGTCGTCTTTCGCGAACTTTTTCTAACACCCTGGGTAAACAAATGGTAGAATGCCACTCGGCATTAACACTCTTTTGATCTTCAAGTGGAATTGTACAGATGGGACCCTTAGCTGAGAAAAAAAACGCGACCATTTTTTTACCAATGTTTCTCGCCTGCCTCACTTTTGTTGGCCTGTTCTCATTTTCAAACACCCATTCACAAGATTGCTGTTCTTTTTCGGGTTCAAAACAATAAATCCATGTTTCGTCTCCTGTGACAATGTCATCAGCATTATAATGTCCGTGGTCGTACTTCAGTAGCATCTGTGAGCACCATTCCACGCGAGCCCGCTTCTGCTCCGCTGTCAGTTCATGTGTAAAATTGTAAATCGTGTAAAATTTTCTGAATTTGGCTCATACCAATCCCCAATAGTCCTCGAATTGTCTCATAGGTAATCCGCGGGTTTTCTTCAATTAGCCGCTTAACAGTAGCTACATTATTTTCGTTAACGGCAGTTGAAGGCCGCCCTTCACGAAATTCGTCATGTAAAGAAACTAGACCTCTCTCAAATTCAGCAAACCATCGCCTCACGGTGCTCAAACATGGTGCTTCTCTCCCAAAAGCATTTTGAAGACGAGCGGCACAGTCTTGCGGAGAGAGAGACCTTTTAAAATCATAAAAAATCATCGCTCTAAAATCTTTTTGACTTAATTTCATTTTCGTTGCGTACGTAGAACTTTGATGTGTGATAAAAAACCATTGACAAATCATTTCCCGCCAATCGTTTTTTTTTATTACTAAGAAGGTTTAAAAACGTTTAAAAAATATAACATTCGAAATTCAAATAGTTCAGATTAGCTAGAAGTGCAAAACTTTTAGTGTGCCCCATGTAGTTAAACACAAATTGCACCATATTTCGCACATGTGTAGAATGTGTAGACAATAAATTATAATTAGAGAAAAAAAGAGAAAGAATGAAAAACATTATGGTACACAAAATTTGTGAAAGCAGTAAGAAGAAATGAGAGGGCTGACAATGCTACATAGATCTCAGAGATCTTATAATTTTCTTAAATCGGAAGATTGAATCCCAGTGGATATCCAAATTATCATTGAATTTTTTTATAATCATTGTCATCATCATGTCAGCCTATTGCAGTTCACTGCTGGACGTGAGCCTCCCCAAAAGTTTATCTTTATAATACACAGTTAAAATTCTTGTTTTTAAATATAAAAGCAAAAACAACTCTGCAACTTGGAATTACAGAGATTATGTTATTTTAAATTTTACTCCACCTGGACCTATCAAAAGGATTTCCGTTGACATCACAAGCTATGAAAATGAACGGATTGAAGAGTTTAGGTAACCTAATTACTGTTTTATTTATATTACCGTTGAATTCTAGCCATCGCCAATAATCCCTCAGACACCATCACGTTGCAAAATTTAGCATACGAATTGAACTTGCATTTCTGTAATATCGTTCGCTAATCGTAAAACTAGTATTAGCATAAATTGCACATGTATCGCGTTAGTGTCCGCCCATCGACATATGCGAGCTTTGTAATGAGTTTTCCGTATGCTAATACTGCGCATTTTATACTCATCAAGCGCGTTGACATCGTAAACTATTATGTTTTTTATGAAAAGAAAAAATTGTGGGCACGCGCGCGTTTTAATCCGTGGGTCGCGAAATAAATCACTGTAAAATATTCCAGTTTTTGTCGCAACGTAAGGCGGTAACTTAGTGAAATATTTAATGGAATGAAAGAGTTTTAATAATTTAGGTCGCAATGATTAATCGTAGAATTCCATTCGTGGCGTTTTTTTATGTGTAAATTATAATAGTTAACGGATTTTAGTCAACAATGAGGTACGGATTAGATTTTCCTAAATAATCAAAAATAAAGTCCAACTTCTTGTTTTTTAAACAATTTGTTTAAGTTTAATTTGACAGAAGCCAGCCAAGGACAGTCAATGTTTAGTTTATATTTAATTTCGAGGTACAATACACATTAATTTAAACTTTTCGTGCTCGATTCACGCTTAAAGCAGTCGATTTTTTTCGAGTTTCGAGATTATTAACCGACTTCAAAAAAGGAGGAGGTTCTCAGTTCGTCGGTATCTTTTTTATTTTTATGTATGTTCAGCGATCATTCGTTACTGCGTTGACCGATTTCAATAATTATTTTTTTGTTTGATAGGTAATACTTTCAGAATGGTCCCATAGATATTTGGTCTAATTCTGATGATGGAATCTATAAGAAAATCATCAAACATTGCTTGAACTCCGTACCACGCCAACTGATTTTAGTATTTATCTTACATAATATCTTTGCCAAATGTGGACCGATTTGGATGATTCTTTTTTTAATGAATAGCTTATACTTCAAAGATACTATAAGTCTATAATCAAACATTTTTGGAAAAAAAAATCATCTCTAAGGGTGGAAAAATAGGAAATGAAATCGGTGTTCAGCAGTTAAATTATGTTTGCACTCGTAAGATTTGTTTTGATTAGGATTTTTTAATAAAATAGATGAAATAAGTTAATTTTATAAAAAAAAAACCGACTTAAAAAAACTAAAACGCTAAAAATAATCTTAACACTTACGTACCTAATCAGTTACTTTTGGAGTCGGTGCCAGTCGATGATCGATTCTATTGCACCGACTCCAAAAGTAACTGATTAGGTACGTAAGTGTTAAGATTATTTTTAGCGTTTTAGTTTTTTGAAGTCTTTTTTTTTAAATGGTTCATATTCATACCTACATTTACATAGAAATAATGGGATTGAATAAGGACCACAAGAAACCTGTGAGAACAAAGTGTAGGCCACCTAATTCTACGGTCCTGAATTAAGCGGCCATTACCATATTCCTTTATCTGAAATGTGTAGAGCAGCAAGCTGAACGTCATGTTTTATGTACGAAGCAGGTAGGACATGTTTAATTTGATATTATTTAAGGTGCCTGACAGCTCTAACCCATGCATATTCATGCCGTGATTAATCATGGCTGCCTCCCTTCGCAACCTACCGGTCGGTGTGCCCCGAATTTCCATCTGAGAAAATACCACGTGTGTGTAGCGTATTGCTGGCAATTTGTTACAACAAACAATGCCTTGTAAACGTTATCGAACAAGTTACAATAGGACATTAATAAGGGTACTTTAATTTTACCTACCACTACATAGTGTCGATTTAAGATCATGTTGCATAGGCGGAAACTCAGCATCAAACTTAGAGGAAGAAGAGTACGTTAACTGTATGTTTATATTTAATGAATAAACTGTTCTAACAATCAAAACTAAATGTCTAGCTCTAAACAACTAAGTAAGTAATAAATACATTATGAAGTCATTAGGGCAGGCCTATGTTCAGCAGTAGAAGTCCTATGGCTGAAATGATGATGATGATGACATATGTGTTTGACATAAATGTTCATGCTCATCATAAACACTTGCTCCTCGTGGGATTTGAACCCGCGATTGTCGTCTTTGTAGTCCTGGTCACGAACTATCAGACAGGCGGTCGTCAAACTGGGTATTATTGATAAAAAAGAATTAACAACAATATTTTAGATTAAAGTTTATTACCTGATACTAAAAGTTAGGTATTTAAGCTATAAAAAAACAATAAACAAAAAAAACAATGTATTCATAATAACAACCAGTTGTTGCATTAACTAAGAATAATTCCGTATACCGAAATGACCCAGAACACAATTCTGTAGGTACTCAAAGTGTAATTGGATTGCTATTTAAACATTGCAGTTTCCTAAACTGCAAGCCACAGAATAAACAGTCGAAATTGCGCCCATTATTATTTCTCGCGGGCATTATCATCTAAATCGCATCGTACACCATTACGGTGTTTAGGTATTTGCGAACTATTGTTAGTGGCTGTGTATAAAATAAACATTTGTTATGGAGGGACGCGCAATACCGGCGCGCGCGCGGATATCCCACATTACCATTAGAATGGCTGATGTATGGGTGGCCGGGAATCATGGGGCCCTGTTTTAATGTTGCTAACGGTTATAATATAGGTTGTAGGTGTCCTTTGCGGTCAGATTTAATGCACGTTTTTAACATCCTATCATTCAAAGATTGTAAAATTGCTAGAATTAAATGTTGGGGCATGTTATGTATCATACATAAGTTCTAGTTTTAATTCTGTAATGGCCAAAAAATTTTGATTGTAACAATTAGTGATAAGAATAGAGGTCATCGTTTAACGACCCAATTGGGGCGTAGTTGTGAAGCGATTTGCTTTAAACGCATAAGGTCCTGGGTTCCTGGTTCGGGCAACTTTAGAAAACAAACTTTTCTAAATTGACTCGGGTCTGGAAGTGCTGGGAATGCACCGAGACGGACGGCGGTGTCAAATTGTTTAACTCCTCAAAACAAGAATATTAATTCGTTACTTCGAGTCCATGATAATTGGTGATTTGTCTGACGTATGTTTAGAGTTTTTGATAATGGCTGATAACGGAGCTTTATCTTTGAGCTACGTTTAAGTACTTGGGAGCATGTCCGTTCATGTGGACTTGTAGAATTAGTAGGCTTTTGTTTTTAGAAACTCTCTTTTAGCATGAATTATTTTGTTTGTAAAAAATTAAGGGTAATATAATATGTCTTGAACTTTTTCCCATGAAGTGTTAATTAAATAAACATTAAAACGAATCGAGTGAAAAGAATTTAAAACAATCACGCGAGTGTCGAGATCACAAAAAGGCCCTCTGTGCCAACAGAGGAAGCACTCAAAACAATTAAATAATTCGGGAGCGATGTTTGCTTTGCGCAACTAGGGGGCGCTGATGAAATCTAAACTGAATTTTCTCGCGTCAATCGGATGACACGATTCGGATGAGATTGTAGTTGGTGAATAAACACTGGGCGGGAGTGAAGATCCCGCGGCGGTCACGTGGCCGGCGCGTGCGCCTCGCGCGACGCGCCCTCCGACAACATTTCGGCGGGAAAGAGGGCATTTATAATTCGAAACGGGAAATATTACACGCTAATTTTGTCACATTTGGGGAATAGATTGATTTTGAGGCGAGCGAGGATTAGTCTGTGCTTCTCTGTTAGAATGACACGTGATTTCTTTAGTGTTGACGTTGATATATTAGTGTGGATTAAAATCCTGTAATGAAATTGCAGGTTTATGAATCTACCATCGCTATATTATTTGGTACATTCTAGCGTAGGAACGTGTCTTTAAAAACTATTAAGTTAAGAATTTCAGACATTATTTAGAAATAGGTACCTACTATATAAAATTTTCAGAAACCTATAGATTTTTTTTAACATAACAACAATAACTAATATCAAATCAGTATGACTTGAAATAAGATTACTAGTGCTATTTGTTTTTAGGGTTCTGTACCTCAAAAGGAAAAAACAGAACCCATATAAGTCCATCTATAAGACAAGAAAGGATCCTAAATTCTATCCTAAATCTTGGGAACACGTTGAGGTATCGAGTTGAAATTAAAACCAAAAATTAAAATTAAATTAGTGTATGTTCCAAGAAAGTAATCTATCTCACTAAGGTTGAAAATCACTCGCGCGACAGAACAACAGAGTTGATTTTCCCATGCAAAATTAATCTGACAGCTACTAATGCTCTCATTCTATGAAGTCGAAAACATATAATTAATACGTCAAAATTGTGCATCTCTTTCATTGTTAAAAAGGTAATAAGTCTATGAGTTCAACCTTATCGCTATATTACTTACACATAACATTTTGCCAAAACTAGTAGACCACTTTCTTGGCCGACCGTACATACATCGTTAATGAGCGCACTGAACCAATCCGTCTGCAAAACAAACGTCTTTAATAAAACTACACCCACCCATACTGCCAATTTTGCAAGTCTGCTACGACAACCAGCTACGATTACTACGAGGGAACAGACTGAAATCATTGATCGTATTGTCATTTATTGTACTGGCTAGATATTTAGGCATAACCAAACACTAATGAATGTGAACTCCTCCCTTCTTCTTAGCACTGGCCAAATAAGTATTTGTCTTGAAAGAAAGAAAAAAGTAAACTTACTTTTTAAATCAAATAATTTGATAACGATATATTGGAAATAGTTTGACAGTAGATTGAAAAGGATTAATTTAGTAATTATTAAGGATATTTACATGGTCAAGATACCACAAACGCATTTTCTAATTCACATTTCTCTATAATTTGCTACGAGGGCTACGATAGAGAAGGACTATATCGATTTGTAAACCAGAAATACTTTTTTTTAACTGATTTAAGTTTTATAAACATATCAAAACATGTGTATTAAGTGCATTTTTTGCATTTGTATTATTTGTGTGTTGATAATACAAAAGAATCAAAAGTTTGATGAACAGGTAGTAGTATAATATTAAGTACTTTTTTATGGGTTTTGCAATTTTTTAATTGCACAAATGCATTGAATGGAGGGTTTTGTTAATTTGGCTTTTTTATATTGTAATTGCTATAATAATATATTGAGATGTAACAAAGTTAAAGCACTAGATGTTATGAATAAATGCAAAATTGTTTTTTAACTCTACATTGTTTCACTGCTGTTTATGTCTAAACTTAAAAAAACATTAAAACGATCTCCTGAAAAATTACAATTCAGTAGTTAGTGTAATTATGAACTAGGGCATCGATATTTGTTTTAATTTATTTGTAATGATAATTCCAAGCATAAACTTGTAAATATAAACTCTAGTTTATCATCTACTCGTAAAATAGAACATACCAAGAAGCATTACTTCTTTTAGCCAATAGCCTACAGCTTTTGGGTGTAATAAATAGATTGCCATGTGGGGACGGCCTCACCAACAGGAGGAGTGTCGTAAGAGGCGACTCATTCCTGTAGCACAAAACGGGTAGCAGCGTCTGCGTGTGAAATATTAAAAATAAAACTGCGCTCGCCAACCCGCCTGCCAACCGTAGCGAGTATTGGCAATTGGCCCTTTTTTTGGGGAGGCCTATGTTCAGCAGTGGATGTCCTACATTACAGCTGAAATGATGATGATGAAATAGATTGCAGAATAACTAATACCTATTCTAGACGTCACTAAAGCATTCTGTGTGCGAAGCAAACGTCTCTCCCGTAATTAAACTAACCCCGCATCACACACAGTCGACTTGCAGACGGAGCGGCCATAATTTCAATTGTAATTATATGTAGTGGAAGTAACTCGGAACTATCGCGTCGGTTTTACGAGCCGTGTGATTGAGCTGCTCGTACACTTTATTGATTCTAAACGATAATTAAACAATGCGAGTTCCCTCGTCTGGGACGTCTTGCAATTGAATCTGAAAGGGAAAAATTTGATTAACTTAGTACTTAGTTACAACAATTTTAGATTACCAGAAAACTTAGAAACTGCTCCAAGCAAGAACACACACACACACACACACAAACACTCACTCATTACGTAAATAAATAAAGCTGCTAATTTGTTTAGACATTTTGTAACTTAGTTCTTAACAACAGTTTAGAAAAACAACGTTTTGTATCTTATTATTTTATTATTACTGGACTTATACGAGTACTAATACTAATTCATTAACTACTATTGTCAGTTTCGTTTAGATATTTTGTTAGACTTATGACATTTTAAAAACAAAAATGGCTAATGAAAAGTAATGTATTATTTGAAGCTTTGCTAATCCAACAAAAATAGAAGTAATGTATCGACCGTAGAGTTGGGAACCCATTACTGCTATTACTGCCAAAGGCGTCTATTTAGCGGTGCCATCTTAATATATAAAATAACATTTTCTCCCCAGGTAATTCTTGAGAAAACGTCGTCTCAGTAATTAAGGGGTAGTCGTAAGCCAGGGAAACGAGCGAACAAACAAACGGAAGAACCTAAATTAATTTAGCGGGAGATTCGCATTCCGGAGGTCTTCGGAACTTCGCAAATTGAGATCTTATCTTTTAATGCGGGCGACGCGACCCATCGGCAATTTGTTGATTTATTTTACAAACTCTACTTTAGTATTCACTAAACTTTGACTAAAGTTTCACGGCGTTGCGTTTTAGGCCGGCCGATATCAATCTTTCACTGTAAGATATTTTATTTATTTATTAATTTTTATTCAAGAAAGATGATGAGGGTGAGATGAGAGTTGATAGCTATGTATCAACTCTCATCTCACCCTATATAGATATATATAGATACTTTTATAGATATATAGATACTTTTTGTGCACACCACACAAAAAACAAAATGCACTGAAAATCCTTATAAAACTGCCAACTTGAGTACTAAAGCTGTTTTCTTTTCTCAAAATAATCTTTATGGGATATAAAAGTTGTAATTGGTTTAAATGCTGGATGCAGGCCGCTTCCAACCAGCCAAACTGGTCACTCAGCAGTTGTTCAGCAGTGGACGTCTTGGCTCAAATAATGATGATTTATTTAAATCTGTGTGACGTGCGTGCATTGAAAAATATTTTAAACAAGGTGGTAAGAAACGGCAAAACTTCTTAGTGGCTGTTTCTTGTGCCTAAATAACGACTTTTTCTATGTATACAATATTAAAAATCTGAACAAGTAAAACACTTCCCCAAACAAATCGTAACAGGTCATTTAGTATGGAGCTGGAGGAGTAAAAATATTTTGATATATTTTGAAGTTCGTCCCATACTAAAAGTTGTTGTCTTTGATGTGTCCCTAAAAGACAATGAGGTTTTGCGTTATTTCAATTACACCTTGTCTAAATCCTTACGATAATCACGGTGTTTACTTAAAAGCACACGAGCGGGTAAAGATTCTATGGAATTTTATACGACGTTGTAAATTATCTTCTTTCGAATAAAGTTATAAAAAAATTACTTCCTTCAACACGTAGGTTATGAGAATGTCTGAGGTAGTACCTACTAGCACAAAAAGGTTGCTGATATTCATTGTGACAAGAATCTAGAAAAAAAAAGATTATTCGCACAAACATTGCTTACTAAAATATTTACCAAACTTTTTGGTTAATATTTTGTAGTTAAGTTCAGAGAACAGATTTACTTTATAATGTTTAAGAATTTATATATTTTTAAACAGATAAGCAATTGAATAGTTTTATTTCATAAAAAGTATAATAAAGAAAAAACGGCAAAATTACTCTTAGAAAAAATATTAGGAAAAAAAATGCTGGCTCTTTATTTGTTCAAAGATTAGTAAAGCAATCAAACAATCAAAGTACAGCAAGGAAACCTTCCCTCCTGGCCTTACGAACACACTTTTATTTTTGGGCAGCAACTCTAGATTAGCATAGCAAAAAAGTTTTTATTCTCTGCTGCTTTTGCATATTATAAAAAATTGTGTGTATTTTCTAATAGTCTTAACCAAAACGTTGGTAAACATACACATTCTCCAAGACGTTGCCAGTTATAGTGAATAATTTCGATTGTTTATCCGAGAAAGGGGCAGGCTTTAGATCTGGGAGCCGTATCTTACTGCGGCGGGATCGTGCCATTGTGATCGCGGGAATCTGCATAATTTCGCTTCATTAAAGCAATGAAATGATTAATAATGGGGATCTTTAGTCTACGTTTGTGGTAGGGTGACCATTCAATGGCGGAATGGCTTTGGAAAATAAGGAAGGAAATGTTCGTGTGTGTTAGATGGTCTGGGAGAGATAACTTTTGGCTATAAAACCACCTCATTGTACATATTGTGTGCTATTTATAAAATCATTTTTTGCATTAAAGTGTATTTTCTAAGCCATCGCATCGCCCAAGGGCCTAAACATGAACTTTAAACAGTACCTAAGCAGTTTTGATTAAATGCCAAACTTTGTTCAGAAAAACAAAGTAAGGTTGAAATAATACTTTGCTATAAGAGCTAATGGTTAGCTCCCAAGACAATGTTGGGTTCCGGACAAAGCTTTTTATAAGCCAAAACATTTGGTACCCCCTTAATTCGTGAAAGTTCAAGTGGACGGATGCGACCGCGTACCAATAAAACCATTGTTTTTCGTTTTCTTGGGCTGAGGGGTTAAACGAAGTTAATTAATAGCCCCCGCATACTAAAGACTTTTTAATCGGCCTTTTAACTTTTTTATTTTTTGCATTCACAATAATGCTAGTTTAATATTGGTAAGGGCAGTCATCCGGATAGCGAAAGGTCGTGGGTTCGAATCCTACCAGAGGCAGTGAAAATAACTTGCCAAGCCATTATAGTAACACTTTGACGAATTTTTATCAGTACTACATCGCCGATATCATACCTCATAACATAATTTAATTCTAAAATGAGGAGCAGTAAATATACTTGTAAATAGGATACATTATTTTAGATTGTTTTAAAAAGAAAGTAGATAATGGTCACCCTCGTCCAGACAACAATCGGCCGCGATTTTCGCAAAATATTATCTTGCGAGTTCCTATTGCTATATTAGAAAATTAAAGCAGTATTGAGGAGCAAACGCTTGAATATTCAAAGGGAATAAATTATGTAAAGTAAGCGCTAAAGGCCGGGAGCAAATCGGTGCGACATTACGAAATCTAATATTTTGTAGAATTAATTTTGGAACGTTAAACTCTTATATAATATATAAGGTGCTGTTTTATTAGTTAACTTCTTACCAGGGGGTGATTTTACTGCGAAAATATAATAACTTTATCTGCAATAGAATATTTCTCCATACTAAGCCGAAGACTAGAAACATCAGTAGTATCTACAGTACCAGTATCTTCAGTAATAGTAAATGTCTACAGTACGAGTACAAAATCAATGTTCACGGAAAAAAAAAATTTTTGAGATTGAGAAAAAGTTGCTTTATTTTAATTACTAGAAAGAAGTTGACTTACAAACCTTTGGACCTTATACATACAGGGTGACATTGCAAATTTTAAAAAATAAGGTCTAGAATAAATAATTTTACTGTTATTTTTGTAATGGAATTTCATAATCATCATTATTCAGTCATAGGATGAACATAGTGACTTCCAGATTGGCCGGTAATAAAATTTACCATACAAAAAAAAGAAAACACGAGGTGCGCTACGGTAATTCATCAGAGATCACAAGCGTACGCTGACCCCGAGCTAACAAAATCTTACGCAGCCTACATACGGTGCAATATAACCGTACAATCGTAAATTAACTAAGAGTTCAATTTCTAAACAGCAGATAAAAAACGAAATAATCATTTTTTTGTTCATGGAGTAGGTAGATCAATTAAGTTACTGATTCTGAGTCGTTCCTGAGCACTATTTCGCAATGTAGCCCTGTATAAGTATAAATTATTTAGATTTCAGTTTTTTTTCGTACTGAAAACATACATTCTAGTTCTTATACTATAAATTTACTTGAATTCGGTAGGTGTATATTGTGTAGGTGATAACTAGATCCGTGTGAATAAAGAGTTCGATTCCCGGTTCGAGACAAATAAAAAAACCTATAATTTTACTAAAACTTAATTACCTAATAATTTTGCCAGGGCAAAATTATTTCAGGTCATTGTCTGGTACCTCGTAACACAATAATGGTAAAATTGCTTACTTTGAGATCACGACAATTGACATGTTGTCTGGCAAATATTAAAAAAAAATGGTTTAGATGTTTTTAACTCTTATTTTATTTGAATGACTTTTAAAAAAGTTTTATTTCTAAAGATTACCAATACATAATTAAAAAAGGTGAATTTAATCATAGTTTTTATAGTTTTGTTGGTCTTATGTTAAGTAATCGACAAAATGAATTTCGATCTCAGGTGGTAAGCTCACGTTGGTACTCAGCTCAGGAGACGTATTTTAGAATCATTCGAATTCGAATCTGCACTCAAAATTATCACATTGGAGTAGGAATTCCTAAAATCACTATTTTTGAAAATTTATTCTGTGAATTCTCCTACTAGTTTTTCAATTTCTACTAGTAGAAAATACTAAAGATTTGACAGAAAATGACATTGACAATGACTTAATAACCTTTAGGTTCAGTTTTCAGCTTTGAGTAACACTCAAAGGTTTTCAGAGATTAATTTATTATCGGTTTTTCAAATCAACAAGTTTTTGCATTTCGGTTTTTAATCATTTATGCGTACAATAATTTTTTGTTAACTATATAACTATTAAGTTACAAGATTTCAATTTACCTATAGCAACATTTAGTTCGACTAATTCAAAAATGCATAGTATCCTGAGCAGTAGAAAACGTACATAAATTGTTTTGGTATTCGAATTCAAAATTCATTTCTAATGCTTCAAAAATACGTCTCCAACCCTTTACTGCTTGATTTTCGCGGTCGAGTGCTGTTCGTTCACAATGTTTCCTACCGTCATATCGATATACAAGTTCCTATACTTAGACCGTATAGTATCTGTTGGTAGGCCTCTCGGTCAAGTTCACCGAGCCTAGGGATTATGTTCTTACCGCTAATCTGTGGTAATCTTGCCGTTCCGTTGTTTGCAGCCGGCCTCATTACCGTCAACTGCACACGAAAACAATTCTGTTTGTACGGCTCACGATAATGGACGGGTTGATTTGATGTTCTAAACTAGTGATGTGACACCTAAGACTGACAATACCTATGGTTTTTTGTGGTAACTTATCCTTGACGTGTGGAATTTTTTAATGTCACCTGAGACCTAATCCCCGTAATTTGACAACAGTCGCAATCCAGTGTCAATCCGCTTCCAGTAACATTACGATCACAAACGGTATTCTCCTAGACTTTTATTTTGACGTAAAATTATCAAAACTATCCCAATTACGACTAAAAATAGAGCAAAAAAGAATCTAATTTTGGTTTAATCCATTTTCAGTCGCATTACGAACTATAATTGCATTTTTTGGGTTTACGAGAATACCATTTTTGATTGTAATGTTACTGGGAGCGGATCGACACCGGATTGCGACTATTATCAAATTACGGGAATTAGGTATCTGAAGTAAAAGCCCAAAGTTATTTCCAGTAAATATTTAGTTTTTTTTTAAATAGCATGAATTTAAAGATTTAAAAAAATATATTTGCCACACCCGAGAATCGAACTGGCTGTGATTGAATTGAATTGAATCTAGTATGGCGTTAGCGATTAAAAATTCCACCCTGCAGAGGTAAACGTTATGTTGCACCGCCTACAAAACATTTCTGTTTAGACTAACGGTCGACGGGTCAATAATGCTTCATGGTATTAGGCGCACCTTCTGTATGATTTAAATCTGTGCAATAATGTTAAAATAAATTCTTAAATACTTTATGTTTTGTTATATCTGAACTAGACACTTTAAGAAAACTAATAAAGTGGGTCAATATCGAGTCAGAATATCGGATTTAAAGGGATAGTAAAGAATAATAAGCTACACAAATAAAACATGGTATATTTGTAAGAGTTTCTGATTGATGCACCTGAATTATAGTTACCTTATTTATAGTTACCAACTCATTTGTGCAACTTCTGGACCAGCCCTTCATTTCCATCATTTTAAAGCATCAAGTACATAGGTACTCTATAGAGCAGCAATACGAACCATCTTTCTCCGAAACTAGTAAGTGATTTTTTACTTACATTTAGTATGAAATGACAACTCTTGTCAGCGATCGCCCATACAAAAATAGTACAGATACTGATTATAAAATGGCGGAAAATTCTGTCCAACAAATCATATGACATATCTACTCTATAGAGTAAGTATGTGCTCCATATTACACAGTGTCCCGTACTTAAGGATAAACAAACCATCATATTCTAAACATCAAGATTAAACAATTACAACAGATTAGATTCAATTAAAAATTAAAGAGCGACTTTTGTTCTATGATTTTTTTAAATATGCACATATTTTTTTGGTCTTTCAATACAAATTCAATCAGTTGTTTGGTCATTTTGTATGGGAAGTCGATTAATTATTATGCAAATTTAAAGAGGACATACCTATAGCAAATGTTGTTCACTATATGATATATAGTATACGTGGTTGCAAGGTAATCCTTGAGTTATAGGGCACCCTGTACACATTCGAGTTATTGAATAGTTTGGACTGTAGACACTCTGTAGTAGCCAAACGTTAACGTGTAGCGAGCGACCCACAGATTGATAAATACTAGTTAGTCCCTTGCTATCCGTTACTGACAACTAACTGCATTTATACTGCTTTATGATCCATTTGAATATTAATATCTTGGAATAACCTATTATATTTGACAAATTCTATTCCAGCACGTTATTATTTATAGTTAGTGCTACGACGTTTAATTAACAAGTATCCGGAGCAGCTCGTCTAATTAACATCTTCCTAGTCTCTCTATACACAACACTACACATTAAATTAAAATAATGATTAAAGAAACTTCTAATTTATTAAATACTAGCTGACGCGGCGAACTTAGTACCGCCTCAGAAACTGTAGTTAAAAAAAATCGATGTTTATTTGGTGCGGAGACAAATCTAACAAATCAAAGATCACAAAAATGTTCATGACTTAAATGGTGTAACTAAACCGGTTTGTATTTATATTAATACATATGAATATAAATATATGCACCAGACAACGTGTTTTAATGTACACCTGTGCTCCTGGCAAAAACATAATTCAATCAATCAATATCAAACTTATTTTAATGAATATCTGAAGATTTTTTTTTCCCTAATGGGCTAGTTTCCTGAGTCAAAAAATGATTATTCTATTTAGGCCGTCAGTTAGATTATCAAAAAATATTGGACCCATATTTTGTCTTTTGTCAATCGAACAAAAAATGGCGAAGATAAAGCGCATCAAAGTGAGCACGTGACGTCACGTCTTGCTAAAAAGTGTCGCAAGGCGTGACGTTCGCGAAACTTTAACAGGCTATATCTTCATAATTTTTTGTTTGATTCAGAAAAGAAAAATACGTGTCCAATATTTTCTGTTAATCCAACTGACGGACTAATTAGATATTTTTTTTAGGAAACTAGCCCATTATATCAACATGGAATAAATAAATTTTTGTTGGAAAAAAAAAGCGAGAATCATGGGATTACAGTTGAATGGTACCCGTTTTTGTTTACAAGACGTAACTGAGATCTGAAGACGCCGTGATACTCTAACTCGTGTTTGTACTTGTTCGCCGTAATACTGTAACTCAAAAATATTTCGTTCCACAAAAAAGGAAGATTAAGATCTTGGTAGAAAACTAAGTTTTTTTTTAAATAATTTCTGAGATAAGTTCCTACATCCGACTGATTAACCCAGATGTTACTGAAACTATTATTGTCGCGTATCACCGTAATTTTTTGATATTGTTACCTTGATCGATATAATGAACATGAAAAAATAATTTTTTAAAAAAAAATATTTATAACGATCGGTCGCTGTAAAAGGGTTAAATCAATAAAAACAATAAAAAACCGGCCAAGTGCGTGTCGGGTCATGCGCAATTTAGGGTTTCGTATTCCGTCACAATTTGTAATATTGCCTACCTGTTTTTCATACCTAATTTACTTCTTCAACTAGGTAATTTTCTTCTTTATGTTAATTTTAAGTTAACTCTGAAACTTGTAAAGAAAATACCTAGCTGTAATAGTTTTCCTTTTAACTTTGTTATATGTACTACTTTCTGATCTATATAGATAATGATCTAATGCGAACATTGGTCAAATTCTGTTTATATTTTTTTTAAATCGTATTTGAAAAAAAAACATTATTTTATATTACTAATTTCAATGGTTTTAATTGGATATTTATGAGTTTGATTATCTTCCTCATCATCATACCGGCCATCCTCAAACTCCTGGTTCAATATCGTAACTACTTTCAAAGGATTATGTACAAAGATTCCGAAGATTCGTAGCATTGCGATAGAATTTGCTGGAAAAATGTATGTTGACTTACCTATCGTAACCATATCCTAGCAAAAAAAGTTTTCATTCGAAGTATTGTAAAAATGATTTCTATTTTTTTTTTTTGAAGTTATAGTCAGTTACAGGAGAAGCTTATAAAAGCGTGTCAATAAAAAACCAATAGGCATTAAAACACAGGTTTTATTATATAAATGTATTTGATACAAAATTATTAACAACATAATGAGGATTTTGACAATTACATTTTCAATTAACTTAATTTTTTTTAACTAGCACCCTAAAAGTTACAGTTGTTCACCAATATCATCACTCATTTGTAACGTAGACACATCTAATAATAAGATATCGGTAATGTGCATTAAAATCATATAAATAACTTTAGTTTTTACTGATGCCGTACAGTTGTATGTAGGTAATAATATGTGAGTATACATATTACGAGTTTCAAACTTATATGTAGGTGCATTCATAGACTATTAGCTGCGTTTATTAAATAACAAAAAAAATTTAGCTGTCTTTATTTTGAAAAAAAAAACAAATGTATTAAATATAAATAGTACAAAATATATTTTAACGTACCTTCGCTGTTATAATATACACTCCATTTTTCTTTGCCTGTCGAATATGGTAAGCAATATTGACATTCCTTTGTAACGAAAATTTTCATTTAAATTTAAAATAAAATGTAATAATATCCTGAAGTAATTAATCATTCAAAACCAACACAAAATCCTTTTTATTCTAACAGTTCGTTGATTTTATAAACTGATATTTTTTGTAAAAAGATATGCCAAGATTTTTTACATTATTCACCAATAAAAAAAAAACGGACATAGTTGAGTTATTTGTTAGGTACCTATCTGTATTGTAAATCACAACGATGTAGTTGATTTCGATAAACAGTTTCAGAATTGTAATAATAATGAACGAGTGTTTACTGTTAATTTATTTGAAATAATAATAACGTGAATGTAAATGCTAAATGATGTGTAAATGACATTACTTACAGTTACATTGTATTTTATTTACAGCCTGTTTACGCCGCAAATACACATGATGTATAATGTATTATTAAAATACTACACTGTTAAGTAATATTAAATCAATAATTTTTAAATTTTGCTAAATTTGGTTATTTTTTGTGTATCACAATTATCAGTTATATAAAATATCTTTTTAAATTTCGTTGACAAAAAGTACCTAATAAATAAGATTAAAATATTGAGGCAACATTTATTGCGAAGTACTTACTTACCTTTACATTTGAAATTTAATTTTTAGTTCTTAAAAAAAATATCCCGAAAAATATATTTTAATACCTACCTGTACTTATATACAGTCTCTTTTTAGAGTAAAATATGTTTAACACAACACTTAGTAGAGTCACGTTCCGTCGGGTGGTTGCCGACGGCAAAGTCCTGCCGCCGTCGTAGCAGGCTCGTAGCAGCCCGTAGCCGCGTAGCGTCTTCGCGGGTCCGTTTTTAGCCACCTTAATTAATTAGTTGTCCATGAAAAACCGTACGAGAAAAAAATATGTGTGAAAACCGAGTTTCTTGACGCGTTCGCCGCGACCGGCGGTTTCACCGTGCGCTCTCCGCCGCCATGTTGTCGCGCCACGCCCGCGCCGCCGCGCGCGCGCCCATTGGCCGCCGGACCCCGGCCCCGCCCCGCTGCGCCTAAATGTTGCCAGCTTTTTGAATAAATAATTTCAGTAATTTAAGTAATGAAGGCAATTATGGCGTTGTTTAGCTAAGTTTGCGCGGCGGCGAGTGGGAACTTTATATTTATACCGCTCTCTTTATGTACGCCGACGCGCGGTTAATGCGCCCGATCTGTTTACGTTGCGAAGCGGAGCGAGCTTTTATTTATTGCCAGTGACTTCGTTGCACGGCACGCGATTTAAACTGCAATTATTTTGTACGCTATAAGGAAAACATATTGCTTGGTTTAAACGAGTTTGAATATTAAGTGCTTCTAAGTTATTACAGACTTCGTGTCTTCTAAGATAAAGAGAGTCGATTAAATTGTAGATGTACGTAAATATTTAACATTCAATATTTACACTTTTAAGTTACTTATATTCGTCAATCGATACAGCAACAATCTTAAAATGAAATGATTATAAATTGATAAGTAAATGAAAACATCATAAACTTGAGTCGGAATAGAGTCGTGCCACGTCACGACGGTCCATCGAAGATCTCGTGTCCACGCTCGGCGGGTGGCGAAGTAAACAGTGACGTCACGAAGCGTCATCGAGCCGATAAAAAGTCGATTTTATTCGCACAAGTTCGGCCAGCTGACTGCGCCCTGCGCCCCGCGTCGCACGCACTGAGTCGCGCGCGAGATTGGAGCGCGCGAGCGAGAGCACGGACGGCGGAGCGCGTGCGAGCGAGACGACGGGAGGGGCGCGCGCGGCCCGAGTGGGCGGGCGGCCGGATGATGTATAGAGTGGTGGAGTTAGGTTCAAATTGCTCCGGGAAGTGGCCGAGATTAGAGCCAGCGCGGGCCGCACCGCGCCGCGAGCGTAAGCCCACTTAAGACTGTTTTTAATACTAGTATTTTTTACGCGATCCCGACAGGATTTACCGGATAAGCGACGTCGCCGCGATCGTGCGCTTTGATTTATCGGTTTCAGATTCGGTTACGGTTTGTTTTCTGGTGTTTACGTTAGTGGGTGACGGCCGGCCGCGGGTGGACGCGCGTAATCCCGTGGCTTGTACCAGATTATGACGGATATCAACGGATTTCGTGTACACACACTGTGATAATCGACTTTCCGTGGAATCAACGAACTTAAATCCACTGTGCCACGTGTCTAAATCAGATTGAAAAAGTGAGTATGTTTTCTCATCAAATCATTGACCATCCGACAGGTCTAAAGTAAGCAATCCCTTAAGCCTATTGACAGATGTTGCCTGCATACCTGCTCTATAATTGATAGTACCCACTACAAGATAACATGTTTACCTATTTACACGGACACCACATCTATCTACACGATAATCTAATGTAGTCTGTCTCAAGTCCAATGGTTTAATAAGATTTGTAAATTCCTATAGGATTGTGATAATTAGGATGGTTTGTTTACATATTGACAACTTTCCCTCGAATACCGTAAAACCTATCTGTGATGTGACATTCTGTAATTGATCATAATAAAAGTATTTGATGACGCGTTCAATGAAAAAAAAAAAATGACGGAAAAATACAGAGTCATACCTACTCATTTTTTGACGCTACACTGTGTGTATAGAGTGTGTCAATGATATACAAAAGAGTGTAAATGACACAGAGATTTGTACATAATTATGACATTTAGGTATACAGGCGGACTACGCCGCATACAAGCATAATGATTAAAAACATTACCCTCCTTCTGGGTCAGTCTGGTAAAAATAACCACAGGTAAAAACACTACTAAAATGTAACAGTAACTGACCTCCTTCAAATAAATCATCAACAAAAGTTTGTGATATGTAAACCGTTTTATATCACCAACTTTTGTTTACGATTTATTTGAAGGAGAAATAAATACCGATCTATTTATTAGTTTAGGTGTTTCGAAATCCGCTTTAAATATAGTTCCATCTTACTTTTTACAAAAAAAAATGGGTAGATAGTTACTAGAAAAAGTGGTTGATTGAGGATAGAGGATAGGTCAATATGAATAATGAATAATTGTAGATTGTCGTTATTTTGGTGATATTTAAATTAAATTGCTACTTATGAAGATGTATAAGTGTTTAGTTTCTAATAGTTCATCCAATTTTTTAGTTGTCAATTTTTTTTTTTTGACAGCACGGGCTGCTTCCAGTTGCAACTGTATTGAGGTCGAATGAAATGTAGAGTCGCATTTTATTATATAATTGATATGATATTTGAGGTGATACTTTCTATTGTTAGAAAAGCTAAAAGTTCTAAAATACTGAAAATTCCTATTTATTGTTGTGATTCTCAAAATTTAAAATTAGTATCAGATTGTTTTTCTTTAGTTTCTTAAGTTTTAGCAATATTTACATTATGCTTTAAGCTTATTTTTTGTGTAGGATGTAGAACGCGCAAAATAAAAACCAATTGAACCAATTTATTTCTGCAAATAGGCCTAAATTAGGCTCTTTTACACGTCCCATATTTTTTAATCCTACCACTGCTTTGGGACAATATTTTAAGCTAGCGCCGAGAAGAAGCAGCACAAGAAACTTAGTCACTATTAGTTAGCATCTTTCAAAATAATATGTTTACATTACAAGGTAAAATGTACCTGTGTGTGTGAAAGTATTTAATTCCATACATTTTTATCAGAAAAGTTGCATGAAATAAAATATTGGTTATGTGTAAAATATTTATTTTCTTAATTATAGAAGCCAAACGAATCACATAATAAATTACCATAGTCCCGGATAAGGTAATAATCATCCATAAGTTACAAGATAGGTGATGCAAAAAAAAGTATTACTTAAATATTTTTACGGACAAGTAAATAGAATTATTGTTGGCAACATCTGATTTTTTTTACCCATGGCAATTTTTTTTGGAAATTAATTACGTTAAAAATGTTGTTTTATGTAAAACTAAAAAAGTAAAAAGTAAATAAAAGCTTGTAAAAGATTGTGTATAATTTCCAATATAAATCTCACCACTAGTCAAGCATAGAGCTGTACAATAATAGGACATCTGTTACATGTAGTTCTACTATTAAATGATTATTATTAAATAGCATGATAATAATTTGCGCATTGTGGCAGTGAAGTGACCTGAACTTGTAAGTGGTGCAATTCATGGAAGTTTTATTATTGGCTCTTGGCTGGCAGTGGCAGAAGTTCCCGGAAAATGAAATATTGTCTAGTATGTAACTTTTAACCTGAGCATGTTATTGCTCTATTGACTATTTAACACTAACAGTTTATATAGCAGACACAAGTAACACAATTGACGTGTACCCCATAATTAGACTGAACTTCTGAAGTGTTAAAAATAGGTTTACAAAAGGCCGATTTTTTAATAACCAAATAACTTTCATATGAAGATTAGCTTTGACAGGTTGATAGTTTTTGAATGGGAAATCTTTGAAATCGTCAATTTTATTTGTTGGATAAAAGTTACCTGCGTTTGAAAAATCGACCCTAAAAGAGTATGTACCTATGGGAACAAAAATAAATATACAATACGAATATGTAACCATAACAAATTTTGTTCAATTTGACTGTGAAGCTATTTCTGATGCTGGCTGTTGGTACAATGTATATTGTATTACTCGTTTTAAAAATAATTTACAATTTAAAAATAATTTACATTACTTTTAGGAAAAAAATGGTGTATCTATTTACCTAATACTAGAAAAATATCAAACTTCTTAATGTGTCTCTACATTTTTAGATTTTGTTGCCTAAAATATAGTTCAAGTAATTAGTAGGTACGAACTTGAAATATAAGTAGTATCATACTTATGTTAAATAGCAAAATACTGATACTATTTTTAAATTAAAGTCTAAAAGAAAATGCAGGATTAAATATACAAAAAAAAGACTAACTTGTCGGCTGATTTTACCTCATTTGGCGTGTCTGTACCAAGAAACATCACGTTGACACTGCTAAATAGTTTTTTTGTGAATAAATAATAAAGTTTTTAAGCATTTCTTAATATAACATCACAATTTGATTAGGTTTAAGTTAAGCATAATTCACATTTTACACATTTTACCTAAAGTTTCTAATGAAACTTAGATATCTTAGATAGAAAACGATATCATGATTTCCGCGTAAAAAGGAATGAATGTCAATTTGCAATTACATACAGAATAGAAGTTTACACCGTATTTTTTAAGCTAGAAAGAAACGTGAACTAGTTGTCTATATTGGAGTTGGATTTGAAAGTAAACCATTTCACTCCACAATGAATCAAATTTCTTAAATTTAGGTTCTGCCTTTAATAATGACGCCTTTTCAAACTTCGGTCCTCTACATTACCTCTCTAAAAACGTATCAATAAAATAAATACATTCATTAACTGGGCTATTTTGCTTAATATGAATTGATCAGTACAAGAAAAAAATCAAGATACATTACAGGCAAGGCATTATGAATGCACTCAAAGAAACTTACAAGCTGTAGTTAATTTTTGTAATCAAGATTAAAAAAAAAACATCTTTTTAGAAAAAAAAGTTCAAGTACTTATGTGTATAAATAGTAATAAGTACATCGTTCCAGCGAATTTGGATGGTTTACTCAAATTATTTGGTGCGGTACGCTCCCTATCAGCTCGACGATAATTTATCTGCCCGATAAAGTGATAAGACACAGATAAATTGACGTGACGTTACTACAAGTATAGCTGCGACAAGAAATTTTTAATTGAAAACCGGATGATGAAACGTGATTATCCCCGTTAAGGCTAGTTTAATCTAAATCTATTTCGTTTTGAGGAATAATCGGATATGTTTCTCGATCGAACGGCGAGTTGGTCATGTGTTAACATGACATATCAGCCCATTGACAATGCCATAAAATCGTGTTATCAGCAGCGATAGACACGATACAAATAGCGGGAGACAAATATTTACCGATGTTCCTTGTCAAACGGTGTTCGGTACACATGTCGAACATGAGTCGTTAGTTTGTTTCATGTTCTACACGATGATATGATCAGATTTTGAGTGAAGTGTTGTTCTCATCGGCTACATCAAAGTTCTAGGAGGACGATAAGATACTGTTTTACTGTCAACTTGATGGACCTCTCTAGTGCTCTGTGACCTTGCCTTATTATTACACTTTTTGATGCTAAAAGTGAACAGTTCTAACAATTCACAGATATACAAGGATTGCGGAAATGTATGTCATTGTCTCTAGGTCTTTGTGATTTCAAAACGTACAACAAGTATAAATGAATGTATGGTTGGTAAGTATGATTATCCTAACTTTATCCATTGCGAACATTATTTCCTATACTTTGTTTATATATTTACCTTAGTTAAAAATCTTAAGATATACTTATTACAGACTAGGTGTAATAAGTATATCTTAAAATATAACATTGGTTTATTTTTACTAGGGTAGGTCAGTAAAGTGCCTACAAAAACATTGTGATAAAAAAAATGTTATGCTGTGCTAGTGATAACTGATACCTACTTAAGTTAGATTTTAACGTTACCCTAAATGTCATTTGTTGTTTTAACGTTAACTAGTAGATTGTAACAACAAACTTTCATCCTCCGTTAACTTATTTTTAAAAAACCCTTTCTATAGTGCACTTTAGTGTATTTAAGAAATAATTCCGCAACATTTCAAATCTCTAGTCTATCGGTTTAAGCTGTGCTCTGTCAGAGAGCCACGGTACTCTTTTTAACACTCTCGCAAAAAGAGGAATTTCACATGTCTGTCTGTGGCATCTTAGGACCGATTCGGACACGTTTTTTTAAAACAGAAAGCTTTTTTAGGTGGTGTGAGATGAAGATCAGGACAGTCGATCTGAGGACTACAAAAACTTTTCCATTTCGTCATCGAAAATGAAAAGATTTAGCTTTTATTCCGTCATCCAAATTAGATAAACCTTGAAATAACAGTTAAATTAAATATGATAAAAACAGTACTTTCCACTTTTATATACATTTTTAAAACTATTTTCGGGTTTTTTGTGACGGTGACGGTAACGATTTTGTTTTGCATTTTAAATTAAATATTTTGTAAGTTAAAGACATACGAGTAAGTACAATAAAAACCTGACAAGTGTAAGTCACGTAATTTTGTTTGTAGACAGTTCTTGCTCCAACTGAAAATGTAAGTTCGTAATCGCCAAAAAATTGCCTTTAGTTAAGTTCGTGCGATAAGGAGATCGTGCTCTTCAGCGCTCTTTTCTCGGTTAAGTCCAGCAGTGGATTGCAATAGGCTGACATGATGATGATGAGGTCGCTTGCTCAATTTAATGGTTCTTGGTCAATGGAAAATACCGTATAGGTTTTAATGGGTGACTGTGTATAAATACCCAACTATGTGCCATACCGTATCTAATTTGAGAAGCTTGAAGTTTTGATGCGTATATTTTCGGACGTCCAATATTGATGATTCTTGGTCACTTTTAAATTTCATCGAGTTTGAATTAGCAGTTTTATTGTAAATCGATTTCTGGCTATGCCTTTGCTTAATTAATCACACTAAAATTCATGATACGTTTTTAGTTTATAAGTAAATTTATTTATTGACCGTCTCTCACTGAGATGAGGTTCAAAACATTTTTTAACCGAGCCAAGTAAACTGATGAAATATAAAAATCTAATCCATGGTTTATCAGTCACACACAGCCGTTTTACTTCAACATTATTTAAATATCATCAATCATTTTTTCAGTTTTTGTCTCCAAAATTCTGTAGTACGTTAGTCTTCATCGGCATCACCCTTTGGAGGTCACTGCTGGACATAGGCCGCCTCGAGTATGTGTTAGAACGCCACAACAAGCGGCTTTGGGTCGTTAGCATCTAGTGACTAGTGCTTATATCGTCATTGCCCGCAGCCTTGATGAGGTAGTTAGTCCACCGAGTGGGAGACCTCCCCACGCCGCGTCTTCCAGTTCGTGAGACTGTTCGAGAACCTTTGATCCCTCATAATGGTCAGCTCTGCGAGTGATGTGACCTACCCATTGTCACTTTACCTTTGCAATTTGAAAAGCTATATCGGTGACGTTGATTCTTTTACTGATATCCTCATTTTGGATCTTATCTCGTAAAGAAACCCCCAATATAGCTGTCTCTATAGCAAGCTGGGCGACTTTGAGCTTATTTAGGAGGCCGACTAAACTATGCTTACTTAAGAGGGCAACAGTCCTGGACCAGTACCTTAATATTTGACCTTTACCTGTTTCTTAGGAAAAATGATCTTGACAGCGGGACAAACAGACCAACGGACCGACAAAACAAAAAATTGAATTTTTTTCGGAAAATTTAAATATCCAGCGGCTTTCTGCAACCTTTACCAGGTCGTATATCCACCTTATGGGTGGACGTCCTACGCTGCGCTTGCCTCCATTCCAGAAACCTTACGCCCCGTCGGCAGTCAGTTCTACGTCCAACCGGCCAATCTGGAAGTCACTGGAGTAGGTCTATGTTTAGCAGTGGACGTCCTACGGGTGAGATAATGATGATGACACAAATATCTAAAATCCGTAATGGAAAAGAAAAAAAATCCTCAAGTCATGTTGAAGCCCTTTTTGGCACTTACTCATCACTAGAAGGTATGCCGCTATCTGTAAATTCTGCGCCTGTAGCCCCAAGTAAGAATTTTTTCAACAATCACAAACGTAAAAATAAACATAAGTGTAAAAAGATAAATAAGAAAGCTACCTACACCTAAATTTAAGTTTGCATAAAGTTATGGGTATACAAAGCGTAAAAAGGCCAAGAGTAAACCTACTAGCTATGTGCTCCGCGCGGCGCGGCGATCCGAAAACGGATAAAAGTTACGCGCGGAAACGATCGTGGAAGTAAAATTCGAATGAGATGGCGTTTTAATAGAGCCAGCCACTTTCTGCAACTTAAATCTTTCGGCTTAAAAAAGGCTTTCAGTCGGTTTAAAGGGATAACGCCGGCTCAGAGGCTCAATCGCAGCCTTCGGCTTTGCCCAATTACTCACCGCCAGCGAGATTAATATCGCCTATGCGATTGTTTCGATGTTTACGCGACTTTCGATTGGAAGTTAATTGAAATTTTGACTTTTGTTGTCATGATTTAGTTATATCTTAATGCGTTTTTAATTAATTAATTTTAATGCGTTGTGGATTAGGCAACTAAGAATATGTTTTCAGTATCTACCAGTTAGAGAATATCGAATACTTTATTTGTTTAATAATAGAAAACGCCTTATGAAATTTAATTTAGATTACCCGGTTAGTGTAGTGATTTGTCTTGAAGGCAAAGGGTCAATTGTGAGTTCAGAAATCGAAGTTTTCCAAATTGGCTCGGATCTGAGTGTGCTAAAAAATTGCATATGTAACGCTCATTTCGTTGTTGATTTCTTATTTTGAGACTATTATTGTATTTTGTATGGCACATACCTATTTGTCGATTTAATAAAGTTTTAAATACATTGCTCAGACTGCACTTTAGGTCATTTTTTTTTAAATTTTTTTTTTATTCTGTGGTAAGAAGTCAAATTTAGGTTTTAGAGTCTGGCAGGTAGAACACATTTTTATTTATACTTCTATGAACAATACATTTATATAACAAATGGCAATTTTAAAACATGAATTTATCAATAAACGATTTCTAAATTAGGACTAGTAATTAGTTGTAGGATTTTGTAATATTATTATGTCATTTTCATTTATAATGAGTGTTTTGTTAATGATTAGAATAACAATCGAGGTTTTTTGTTTCAGTATTCAGAAGTTTTGGTCAGGCTTACACAATTTCAATTAAAAAACAAAATTTGACCACAATTTTAATATGCAGTAGAAATGTATACTAAACTAAATGTAGTTTTAGTCAGTCCACTTATTACTTCAAAGTTTATATGTACTTTTGTTCTATAGTATTTCTATGATTATTTTTTCACTTTTGATGTATTTAAAAAAAATTAAACTGTTTATTTTATTTAAATGAAATTTATTTTACAAGATGAAAGCAAAAAATCTTAGAATTAAAGATTATGTAGCCTCCATTGAAGAGTCCTCATTTCTGGCTTGCATAATCATTTTCTTAATTAATTGTTTTAGAATGACATTGGCCTCGCAATGTTGTTGTTAATGTTGACTCCATACATTATCATCAAGGTAGAGCGTTGCTTGTGTAGAGCATCGAAAATTATTTTCACAACTTCAATGAAAACTTCACTGTAAAAGTTGTTCGCATTGATGAACATCGTCCTTTAAAATGAAACCTATATAAAGATTCCCGGACTATCCAGATTCTTGTTTATGTATAAGTACGTTAACCATTCTGTATTGAGACCGGGAAAAACTCGCGTCCATTCGCGCTTCGGCACAGCGTTTTTCTTTTTCCCGGGAATTGAAACCGCCCGTTAGAGACTTGCACGTGAAAAAAGACAATTAAACACATAAATCAGTTATGTAGAGCTTGCATACCGACACTTTTGGAACCGGTATGCTTTTAGTATTTTCAGGTATTGTCTGTTGAAAACATAAATCAGTAGTTTTTAACCGCAGACGCAAAAAGCGGTGTTATAAGTTTGACGCCTATTTTGTGTCTGTCTGGGGGATCGTAGTCCCCAAATGCAGTGAGGAAATTAGATGCGGTTTTTTTTAATAGAAAGCTAGTTTTTCTGGGGTGGATCACCTGTATAAGATGTAAATCAGGTCAACCGATATTATGGGCAGTTTTCCTATTTGGTGAATGAATCTCTTGTGAATAATGCAACATGTAACATTTTTTTCGGTAATAGGTTGATCTAAATTAGGTATAAACCTTGAAACAAAAGAAAAATAATAAAACGCAAGGCACATTATAAACTCAAAAAGTACCAAAGGTCCTTATTTAAATAATTTAACTCTTATTGTTTAGTCTTTTTCACAATCTAAGTCTAGTATGCATGACATCAATAACAAAGATATTGCAAGTTGTGCACATAAAATAGGTCTTACTATAGGATATGAATTATTTTTTATTTGAAAGTTAGAATGAGCCAACCATCACTTTTAAGAAAATACCAAAGTGCAGTAAGCAGCCACAAAATAAAACTTAATATTAATATATTTATTTTACAACGAAACACAAAAACGTTTAAACGATCTCTTAAGATAATTTTTTATCAGGTATCGGGCAACGTTTCCCATTTCCTTTCCCCACTTTTTCGGCAGCCATTACGATGTTTCACCGATGCCCAGCTGACAGGCTATTTGAATTATGAAAGTTGTAAAGTTATATATCTCGGTGGCACCATATTTTACGGCGCTTGCTTTTTACAGCGCAAACACACCCGTGTGTGCCGGCCTTAAATCATCCTGATACAGTGTGCACATTGATTTATTCGGCTCCAACAACTTTTACATGGCCCTAGTTTTAAGACACAAAGTCTAATTTAGCTGTTAGTAAATTTACTTGAAACCAGCGTGGGTAAAATTTCGTGTTAGAAGGAATTATACTTTATTAGACTGATTGTGATAAAGTGATAGCTCATTCGATGATAAACCGGCCAAGTGCGTGTCGGTATAACGTAGTAGAGAGGTCCGTAGTTACAAATATTAATGGGACTAAAAAGTTTGCAACAAACATTTTCCGTCGCTCGTCATACAACTTCTATGATTTTCCTATTTGGTTGACCTAATACAATTTACATTCTCATCTTACAAAAAAAAAGTTCAAAGGTTAGAAATAATCTACAATATTTTTGAAAGATCTATTTATGTACACAGATAACTCCCTTATATAAAATGTTTTCTCAGAACTTTTGTTTCATAACTTTGGCGTTAGGTAGTCTATAATCATGAATAATTTAATCTTTCTTTAATCGATAGGTTATAAATAAAGTATCTATTACATACGGACAGAAATACGGCAGGGTTTTTGACCAATCTTATTTGACAGGATTACAAAATCGCAACTGTTTCTTTCAGGGACAATGCCCAATCGCGCGTAACTCCGCGCGCGTCCCCTTCGCCCCACGAGACAGCAAGCCAGCATCATTCACCTCCGGGTGTACAAGGAAGCGCTAGCGGCCGGCATGGAGCCGCTCAGCGAGAACGGGCTCTGCCTATCAGAGCTGGAGCTCCACTCGGGCGGGCATCTGCACGAGTCGGTGGCGGCATCGGTTGGCTCCGCTATCTCCAGCTTGATGGCGCCACTGCATCATGAGCCGCAACACATGCCGCTGCATCATGCACCTCCACTGCACCACGAGCCACTCGAGAAGCTCAAACGTGAGTAGATTATGATTATGTTGACGCGATTACCAGAGGTTATACAAGGCTTTTTAAGCGGCATATTTCTGTCGTTATAATAAAAGAACTCTAGCATACGCGGCGACGCTGCCTTGCTGCAACGCGGCGTCGTGTAAAACAAGTCTTAAGGCGCAATAATTCGCCTTGAACGCAGAGGATCGATTCCGGGTTCGTCAGATCAGAAAATAAACTTTCCTAAATAGACTTGGGTCTGAGTGAGCTGGATACACCTCTAGCAAATTCACCAACCAACACTAGAATCTCAAAGTTCACTGTTCTATTTATGAAAAACTTTTTAAGGTTCCGTACTAAAAGTGCAAAACGGAAACCCTATTAGTATTCGACCGATATTGCATCTTGGTCTATCATGTCTTTATCGTAGTCGTCAGATGTTCTTTTGCTTTGTCTCACGTAGAAGTTCGTGTTTTTTTTTTACTGCCGTGTAGATAATGTGTTGTTTTGGAATTCCTTTTTTCTGCCAACGCTTTGTGTTTTTAGTAACCCCATTAAACCGATTTGTTGTTGTTTTTACCATCACCTCAAAAGATTGATAAAAATATTTTATAACTTATAATTATAAGCATTACTCAAGCATAGTGCAGATAAGAATTTGCGTCAAGTAAGTAAATATATTTTATTATTTGTCTTTTTCTGAAAAAGGAAGCCAACATCAAACATTTTATAAATACTTTTAAAATCCTCTGTACCAGTTTAATTTGTTCATATAGCCAAACATATATCTTTTCCTCACTATTTCACAACTTGATATATACTGGACTGACGGCAATTGTCACAAGCGAGTCCTTTTAAAAGGCATTACAGGAGCAAACAAATCGATCGGATCCCGCGTTCGCCGACGGGATTCCCTTTTATATTGGCAAATAAATCCCGTTTTAAACTCGCACGGGATAGTAAATAAAATAAAGGCGACTTTTCGTGTTTCATTTAGTGACGACGCCGAACGATAGTCATTTCTGAGCAGTTTTATTTTTATGAAGATATGCGACCCACGGCCTGAGATAGGATAGGGTTTAGTAAGGGCAGATAAATAAGCTTTTTACGCTTTTATCACGAAAGCGTATTGGCTCTTCGATTGCGATTGAATTTGTAAATGCGCGTCTTTACGGTGAGTTAGGGTTGAGGCGCGTTTGTTTACTTACAATATTCAGTTCAAGGTATTTCAGTACGTCTATACAAGTTGGGTTTTCACTTATCTTAAACTATTACTTAGGTAATTTTTTTAAGGAACCAAAAAGATCACACGGTTTACAAAAGACTCTTTATTCACACATTACGGCTTAAGTCGAATCAGTAGACTTTCGCAGTATGGGATATTATGTTCAGTTTATTTCATAAGTATAACAGGTTCATATAATGATTAATTGAAGCTTATTATCCCGTGACCGCACTTACACACACTCTTTTTAGGCGTTAGTGTTAATTATTATCAAACAAGAAATGTCTATTGGATTACATCTTAGTGTTTCGATTACAACCCTTCGGTAATTGAAACGAATTGAAAGGTTTGGTATCGTTCTCCAATCTATCGGTTTGATTACAAGTTGCAAAAAGTATGTTACAATTCCATAAAAAAAACATGATTTGTAAATGTTTACTAAGTGACAATCAAAGTCACATCACAGATAACTATCAGTGCCAAATGCAAATGTCTATTAATTTAAATTGACAATACCATCAAGTTTTCCTAGGGGCAGACCCACTTGCCACAACGACCTCAGAATGCGTTTAGCACCCAATAATATAAAATTTACGAGTAGAATATCATAAAGATATCGGATCGGCTTGATACCACTCGACAAGTTACCTAAGAAACAAGATCGGACGTTCGGAAAGTCTTGTTCGATATCTGTGTAGTGTTGTGGTTATGGCGTTGATATTCATAAACCGGGTGTAAATCAAATCAAATCGAATCAAATCAAATCATTTATTTACTCACAGACACGGTACGATACGGTACGGTTAAAGTACGAGTATTGTCGGGAATGACGCCATTGCGATTCGGTATGGAATAATGTCAAGTTGATTGACGAAATGTCCGGCTAATAAGTATTAAAATCATTAGATATCGGTTGTGCTCTAATAATTTTAAATAGCCGGGATATCGTAAGATTCTGAAATTAGGTATTATATTTGCTTTCTATTCTCGGCTATTCTTTTCCATCCGCTGACCATCTACTCATATACTCTAACTACTTTATAGTATGTCATTAAATATTGCTGTGTGTTGTTGTATTAAAAATACAAATTCTGCAAAATGGCACGTGTTATGTGGTGCCCCTATCCCGATGAGTTTATTTATGACGGCTCGCGAAAATCGTGAGTGGCAGCCAATCAGGCGAAACCGTGACGGCAGGGCTGTCAACACCGGTAATTGAATACTTAATTCCTAAGCTAAAACCAAAAGATACCTTAGGTAAACGTCAATTTAAAGCACGTAACTTACAATACGTCATAAGTTCTATAAATTAAGTAAAAATTTAAAATAGTGACTCAGTAATATAAATTTGCTACTCACTAACACTACAGAGAGTCGCATGTATTTGAATAACAGATTGTTAGGTTATAGTTTAATAACTGGCTTGATTTAGAGACGCGATTAAATATTATAATCCGGTTAGATGGTTGGTTGAATTTTTGGGTATGATTACTCCAATACAATTAGGAGACCGAAGTCTGATAAGGTCGGCCAAGAAAGTGGTTTACTAGTTTTTGCAAAATTTTATGTGTAAGTAAAATAGCGATAAGGTTGAACTCATGGACTTATTACCTTTTTAAAAATGAAAGAGATTTTGACGTATTATTAATTGTTTTCGACGTCATAGATAATATAAAAAAGAGAGAATTAGTATCTAGCTGTCAGAATAATTTTGCATGGGAAAATTAACCCAGTTGTTCTATGACGCGCGAATGATATTCAACCTTAGGGTGATGGCCTACTGTACCTACTAATACAATGATGGTAATTCTTTACTTCGAGACCATGACCATTAGTGTGTCGTCCAGCGCATATTTATTTTTATAATAGGTATTGTATATAATTTCAAACGCAGTTAACTGGTAAAAATGCTATTATTTTAAAGAAGTTTAATTAATTATTTGCTTTTTTTTTCATTCTATCGACGAGAGATAGTCAAAAGTTAAACATTGTATAGGCTCTCCACACCTCTTGACAGATAAACGTCAAATAATTTACCTATTTATTTGTCAGATATACCTGCTCATCAGTTGGTTTATTTTGCGAATGCATCGCTTGATTTTATGTAAATATTAATCTATATTTGGAAGACTTTATACTACTGTATGTATAATGTATTAACATCAAACACTTTTGTGGTTTTTCCTTTATAACATGAACTCTGAAATAAGTGGACTCAAAATATGAATCTGCACCTCGATTCAAAATCCTACGGTAACATTGTTATCAACCGATGCGGTCAGAAATCAGTCCATTTCTAATAATTTCAATTCACAATTAAATAACCGTATCGTCCATCAACTTGACATATTTCATACCGAATCGAAATATCGTCACACACGTGCGATTACTAGTACTTCTCGACCGACAAAGAATATCAACGCTATTCACAAAGTTCACAAATATCGGACAGGACTTTCCTAACGTCCGATCGATTTCTGTCAGTAAATTAACGAGAGGTACCAAGCACCCGATATCTTCATAATATTAGAAAAAAAAATTTTTTTTGAGTGCTAAATACGCATTTTAAGGTCTCTGCGGGATGTATCAAATACATTTTAAGGTCTGCTCCTTGGAATAACTGAATGTTATTGTAAATAAAAAATACATTGGCACTTCAAATACTAAGTCACCATTCAGTGGCAACTGCCTGTCACTCAACAAACATTTACAAAGCAAGTTTTTTATGAAAGTGTTACATTCTCTTAGTTTAAAGTTAAGTTAAATATTTTTTCGTTTTTTACACATAAACTATTGCATATGATCAATAGAAATTAATTATTTCTATTGAGGTCTTTTATGAGTAATGTATAAAATGAATAAATTTAATTTGAATTTATAATATAGTAGCTGTCCTGGCGAACTTCGTACCGCCGTACCGTTTTTTTTTTCGTGAATTTTTTAATGTTTTAATAGTTATTCTGCTATTCGGGGCCAATAAAAATCCAACAATCTAAAAACCAAGCAAATTGGTCCAGCCGTTTTCGAGTTATAATTGGTATAACTAACCCGACTTTGTTTTATATATATAGATTATTAATTCAAATTAAGTTTTAATATTTTATAGGCTTCGTAAATGCAACTTGTAATCAAACCGATACCGATATCATACTCGAACTCGAATCGGATGCTCGATCGAATCGATTCGAGAATGATATTAAATCTTTGATTCGATTAAATTACCGAAGGATTCTGAATCGACGTACTGACTACTTAAGAAACCAAATACGATATCAACATAGAAAATTCTATAGGATGTTGAAAAAACGTACATTGTTATCTGTCAAATTCTTCGATTGCTTTCTAAGGTAATTTTATCGAAATTATACACAAAAATAAATTGCCAACCCTACGTTCACGTACGCAAACGCAATGCACTCTGTATACAAAATTAGGGATTATTCACCTCGCGACCCTCGCTCGTCTCCTTTATTATTCCATCGACGTGGCGCGTCTGTTCCGATGCTCATTTGTTTTTTGTCAGTAACGCAGGTGCGTTCTGCATTTTTTTGCAAGTGTCATAATCCGTCAACATTTTTTTTCATAGAGCCAAGATAAACATTTCTGTTAAGCCTAATGGTCGTCTGGTACAGAATGCCATTTGGCATAATGTCTGGTTTTTACGCTACCAATATACATTTTTGAACGTCACTTTTCTGGCCACCCTGTATATGCCAGCGGTTGCCGGTTCGAACCCCACAAGGGGCAAATCTTTGTTTGATGAGCATTTGTACCTAAGTCATGGATGTTTATAAAAGTATTTTAGTATATTTATCCGTTATGTAGTCGCCATATTACCTACAAGCTTTGCGTAGTTTCTGGTTATTATCTATTATCTATATATCTTTCTAATTAGTGTGATTATGAAAACAAATTTACTAATAAATCGAATTAAAGTTTCAAGATGATGTCCAGCCAACGTTTTACTGAAAACGACAATAGTTTCGGCAATTAACAACAGTTTACGGTCTGTCTCACTTTAATTTTAAATAAGTTCTTATTAGATTATAAATGAACAAAAGTCGCCGACATAGCCCGACAGATTAGCAAGTTAAAGTGGCAGTGGGCGGGGCACATAGCACGTACGAGCACGACGTTACGAGCAGAAATGTTCTAGAATGGAGGCCACATACCGGCAAGCGTAGTGTAGGACGTCCACCCACAAGGTAAACAGACGACCTGGTAAAAGTTGCAGGAAGCCGCTGGATGCAGGCCGCTTCCAACCGGCCAAACTTGTCATTGGGGTAGGCCTATGTTCAGCAGTGGTCGTCCTATTGCTGAAATGATGATGATGTTGATAAACTTCTATTTGACGATTATAGTATAGTTGACACTTCAAATAATTAATAACATTCGGGAACATTACTAACACAATAAATGATGTCATTCTTTAATGACTCGTATTATACTTGAATCTTTAAGTATTTTAAGTTTAACTAACAAGAACAAGGCCCTAAACATTACAAGTGTACCTCTATCGCGAAATTGTAGACAAATTGTATCCCAGTCCGGGGTCTAATCTGATAGTTTTTACAAACACATCAGTATCGGATTACGCGCCCCCGGTGTTTAGTTACGCAATTAGTCATGCCCATGGGACGAGGGGTTACGATACGACTCGATGGATGCTCTATTACCATGGATAGAAGACATTTTAGGATTTGTGTGACCAAAATGACCGCCTCTACAAAAATCTGGTGGTTTTAAACGTATGAAACAGTCCACAATTGCTCTGGAGCAATGGTAGGGTTAAAATAATGAAGACTTGTTAAAGTATCTATATGATACTTTCACAAGTCTATTTGTTAGGAGTCTATTTGCTAAATTGGTTTTGGTCTTTTAAAAGTAAAAAATATATTATGAGTATCATGGTTCATAATGAAATTAATTAGGAGTACATAATAATAAATAGTATTTTAGGTAGTAAAACTAGTAATTTATAATAATGGTTATTAATAGCGTTAATCTTAACATAAACAATTGAGTTTGCATATTTGTTGTAAGATAGCATATTTTTCATTACTGTTTTCTGATAAATAATAGTATTTACTGAGTATTAAATAAATAACAATATGACAGTACTACAGATATTATATCATAATAAAAATAATTAACTAAGTTTACTACAGCTCTTTACTGCTTAATACGGACCGAGTTTGCAAACTAATTTTTAGAGAAATCTTATGTAGCTTTTCAAATATTGTATAATTTACGTTAACACCTTATAGTCAAAGACAAAAGAAAATGTTTGTAGAGTATTTTTCACCACCATATCTATAGGATAGAAGAAGCTGCCGTAAACGCAATCATTTGCAATCCATCACCGCTGGACAAAAAAGGGCAATCATTTAAAGTCAATTCGAATGATTCGTGTTATGCACTATCTCTCTCTTTTTACTATTTTGCTTTGATAAAAAGTGTCACTGTCCCGCTTGCACAATAAAAAAGCAACCCCTCGGAGTCACTGAAGCATTATATTGCGATGATTAGGGCCTGCACTTGCCGCGCCGCCATTGAATTTTAAATGGGGGATTAAACCGCTCTGTGCATTTTATTTATTAAAGCCCTATTGTGCTTTAGTTCATTAGGTGATTGCCGTCGTCATCTCGCTTTGTTGTCTGAAAAATTGTCTATGTATGATTTATGATTAGCGCAAGGTTATTGAATTGTTGATATACGTTCATTTGTCTTGACGTCACGCGTCACTTATTTTAGTATTTTTCTGATACAAATATTTTAGCAAATGCTACTCTGATCTAATATGCTTTTTAAAAGTAAGCATGTAAGGTAATATCAGAAAATCTTTATAGATTATAAGATAAACTTAAAATGAATATGTCTTTTGCTAAACACAAATATCAAAGAAGACATATTTAGGAATAAAACATATTGTGGTTTTACCTGTGTCATTGAGTATTCCGTATGAAAACCTAATAAAATGGATCCCTTTTTTTAATAAGATGACGCCTATTCCAGCAAAATTTTCACACCAATTTTTAACGTAGCGTTTAAATTTTCTCGCCTTTTTTTCTCGTTTTTTCATTCTGTGTATGATATTGGGTCCGCTTATCCGTCGAAGATTGTTCCCATATCCCGAGATTTTTATAAAATACGCGAAAAACACGTTTCATGGCTTTAATTTTAAATTGAGCAGGTTTTGCGGAATCTTGGTAAAGCCTTCGTTCGTTGATTTTGTCGCCGGCATTTTTTCACTTTGCAGGGTAAATCGAGCGCGCTAGGTAATCTTATTACTTTTTTCGAAAATGCGATGATGGAACTAATTACTGCGGGGTTAGCGGGCTTAGAGATGGGTTTCGTGTGGCAGCAGCTACTTACCCTTTATTTTTATCAAATGTAATCGTGGTATTCATATACCGGGTCTTTTTTGTAGGTAAAGTCGCTTCCGCAAACTCCTCATATATAAATACATAATTATAATCTACAATTATATATGTATCTTCTTTATTACCTAGGAGCGTGGTCGTTTCGAATACAAACCTAAATCATTGACACTAACAAATAAAATGGGTGTGAGTTTCTGAAATTATTTTAGGTAAGTATATGTAGTTTTACTGATTTGATCATAAATAAATAAACCTTGTACATAAAAAACTTCTTGTTAACATTAGGTACGATTCAGCAAGGCTACCAAAGATGCCATTCACAAATGATGCTTTTTATTTAGTTATGCTAGGACTCAGTATCACACACACAGGATACTTCAAAACTCGAATCTTCCGTCAATTTAACATGAGAGTTACATTTGTTGTCACTACAGTGTAGCCATAAACCGGGGTAAATATTTGCCCGTCCCAGTCCGTCGCGAGATAATCAGGACTATATAGGAGCGCCTAAATCTTGTGCGCACGCGCTGCTGTTTGCACAACGTGGAATGCGCACGCGGGAGGTTCACGGACAGTATTAAAAATACCATGCTTGAGACTACTATTTGCGGGGGATTAATAGTTCAAAGTTTATTTATTGCATTCATGAGTACAATGGGCTAGTTTCCTAAAAAAAAACAATTAGTCTGTCAGTTGGATTGACAGAAAATATTGCATACGTATTTTTTCTTTTCTCAATCAAACAAAAAATTATGAAGAGACTAGCCCGTTAAAGTTTCGCGGAACATCACGCCTTGCGACACTTTTTAGCAAGGTGTGACGTCACGTGCTCACTTTGATGCGGTTTATCTTCGTCACTTTTTGTTCAAAAGACAAAATATGGGTCCAATATTTTTTGATAATCTAATTGATGGACTAAATAGAATAATATTTTTTTGACCCAGGAAACTAGCCTAGGTAACAATTACAGTGTAGAGAAGCACTTACACCATGAAGCCCATTTGGGCATGGCAAATCACAATAATCCCATTAATTAGCATATTAAATAAATAGCCCTAGCTTTATGGACCGATGACCTTAAGAAGATGGCTGGAAGTGGATGGAAGTAAAATGATCGTGCTCGAGCGAGATTTGGCGCTCTTTGGAGTAGGCTTACATCTAACAGTTGACTGTATTAGGCCGACATGATGATGATGACGAAATAGATATTGAACAACATCAGATACATACATCTGCTCCTGTGGTAAGTTGCCAAAGTACTTTTATTACAGAAATCAGAAACAACGACGGAAAAACTACCAGCTCCTAGAACTGACATATAATTGGACATTATTGCGACAAAAAGGAATTCATTACAGACTAAGTAACTCCAATGTTCTGTAGACCTCCGTAGCCGAGAGGCAAGCAGGCCGGGCTTGGCATCGCCATTTTTTAGGTCCCGGGTTCGAATACCGGTCGGAATTTGCTAAATTGTCTATAGACAATATATTGTCTCGGGTCTGGGTGTTGTAGTACCGTCGTTATTTTGCTTTGATTTCTGTATAATAAGTGCTTTGGCTACTTACCATAGGATCAGAGCAATTTATGTGATGTTGTCCAATATTTATACATGATATTAAATTGACAAACTATCTGAAGGTTTATCATTATACAAGAACCGTGCAAACTCTACGCAACATGCAAACATAAACATTCTCAGCCGTATACATTTCAAAGGCTCACCGCATCTTGAGACACTTATTTGTCTACATCAACTAATACCGGAGCTTTTGCTAAGTAGGCGTGATTTATTTGAACAAAAACATGCAAAAAGCAACAAAAAAACCCGGTGCCACAACGTCTGCTAGAGCCGACGTCACTATAAACTATATTTTTTGGGACAAAAAGTTTGCAACCCCTGCATACACGCGTTTAACATGGGGTGCCGTGTCAGCTAGCTTTGATGTCTGACAGATATAAATTAAAGTTGTTTTTTATTGCGAATGATTTTTTTACGTACTTAAAAATAACATCTTAAAATTATTATTTTAAAACTTTTCAGTTTAATTAATTTATTTGTGGGCACAACCGAGATGTAGGTAATGTTAATCTGATAGAACTAAGGATGTTCATTGAACGTTAATTTGTTTTTTAAGATTAAGTACACCATCCGCACAATGTACAAAACATTTTTTTTTAAGATTACGATTTAAGTCTGAGACGTAATAGAGGTAACAGTTATATTGGAGCACAAATTATGAAAATAAAGTCTATGGTCAGAAAATAAACTGTTTTTGTTTTAAAAAAAAGAGGTGGAAGAAACTATGCATCACTGATCATTTCGTTAGACTGTGCATCACCTAAACCGATCACGTCTATATCTGTTGTAACGAGTTTTAAAATTAGAACGGGGATTAAGACGCGAGCATCGATACTTCCCGCTGCATTTTTTTCGACCGAGAAAACAACGATTAACATGTGCACGAACTATTAAACTTTGTCATCGACAATTAGTGAGGGCGAGCCCAAATAAATCTGTCTGGTGGAGAGCTGGCGCATAGAGATGTACCTTAAGCTAAAGAATTGACTCGATTGATCGAGCCGATAAAACCGGACTTCTGGTTTTCTATTACTTCAGATCATAAATATGATAAAACGAAAACCCCTTTTCTGCTCATTACGTATTATTTCTGTATATTAAACACAATTATTTGATGTACTGTTCTAAAAAATTCTTACAACTTCTTACTTCGAATGCGAGAGATAAATCACACTGCAATTTTTTATAATTTTCTGGTTTAATTCAGAAGTTTTAGAATTGCATTTACGATACACCTCTCACCAACTCGTCTCAACCAAAACATAATAATAAAATATATCTGGTTACAATAACATTTATCTCTTGCATTACAATATTGACTATTGGTAGATACTCTAACTAGGTTAAAAATAAAATAAAAACATACCAAATTGTTCTACCTCCTACTTACTCAACAATATGCTCAAACCCACCGGAATGAAATATTAAGTTCTGGTACATACAATAGTATGCCTATTCAAAAGTAAAAATGAAAAGCTTGAAGAAATCGAGTCGACCCAATTTGTCGATATCATCGCATCGCTAGTGCACAACCCAAGACATGTGACACGCATTTCGGGCGGCTGTTAACAAATTAAGCCAATTTGTTCTGTTATTCTAATAGGGCGAGGTGTGGGAAGTCTGAGCATATTTTGACGTAATTTATAGCCACCACGCCTCCTAGCCCGGGGCGGATGGTCTGACATCTGCCGAGAGTGGTCACGCCCTGCGCAAAACATCATGAATTCACAAAATGCTGTCTGGGTTTTTTAGACCCCTTTTTAGTAATAAAATTTGGCATCCGTGCTTTGTCGTAGCGGTTTTTGAAAGTTCGAAATGAAGAAGTCTACATACGAGTAATGTCGTGTTGCAATTAAAAAGTACTCAGGACTTACTATATAATATGTATCTAGTAAGTAGTAAATACTTGTTTAGTTACATTCGAGATGTGACAATTTTAGCAAATAGATGAAATCAGAAAAATATTGATGTAAATAAATACATTGCTTTAAAACGCTGCTATGAGCAACTTTAAAGCGCTCCAGGCCTACCTACTCCGTCTTCCGAAATAGATTTGTTGAAATTCCACAAGCAATTGTTCGATAGGAACCTCGCAAACCACTGATACCTAGTGACCAAATTCTGTATAAGATATGCCGATAAAATAATTTAATTGGCTTCTACCTTGCATTTTATCGTCATTGCTCTAGGGTCTTATAGGGTTAATACAATCAAAATCAATATATTTTTTCTTTACCTAAATTGCACCCTGCCGAAAGTCAAGTAATGACAAAACCCAGCGTGAAATCGGGCTCAGTGTCGGCAAACACCAAGTCGATGGTACAAATAGACAATATTTACAATGCGGATGATTGATAGTGGGCGACAGATGCAGTAACCCTTCGCTGCCGGTCCATCTGTCACCGAGTCCGTTAGATGGTCAGCCAGACCGAATGGGACTTTTTCGCACTTTCACTCTCGGTGTTTATGGGATAGGGTTTAGGGTCGGGAATGGAAAGATTGTGACTAATTGAAGTAGATGGTATCTACTCGTATGCCATTCTGTTTTAGACATGTTTAAAGAAATAATAATTTCAAGATGCAACACACAAAAAACTAACTTGCAGTAAAATAGCTTTGGTACATTTCAAGAAAGATTTTAATAAATCTCATTTCGCTTTTAAAAAAGTCTAATATTGTATTACGTAGGTTCCTATTTAAAAAAATCAGTCATCTCCCTACCCTTAAAATAATAACGCCATTAGGTTCATTTTAGAACACGCAGGCAGGTAATGCGTTTCCAAAATTATGTCCCCATCTTTCGTATAATATTACTTTTCGTTTATTCTCATTTTATTTGCCGCTATAAAAGGGAAGAATAACGGTTGTTAAAGAGTAGCTGCACATTGTACACGAAGCAATAAATCTTTTTATTTTATGACAAATTGTTATCTGTTGCTCAGTCACCCCCGGGACAAAGGTTTAGAACAAATAGCGACATAATGGTCTATGATGGCCAAATACCAACATCACAACATTGCACATTGTAAACAGAAATACAATGACACGGCCCTGCTCTGGTTTTGGTTTGGGAGTACACAAATAATGTATTGTAGATTTAATTTATTATTTTTAGGGAAGCCAAGATGTGATATTAACAAACAACTAGTTATGTCGTTTTTTTTTTGAGTTAAACATAACAGTAAAGTTAGATTTTTTTACTATTTACATGTAGTATTCTAACGAAGATAAAAATAAAGTTTAAAAAATAAGAACACAGAGTAGGTACTACACATAATGCTTAATAAAAATGATATTATAAGGTAAAAATTTTAAAAAACTAACCTCCCTCTGCGGACCTTTTTGACGTGGTCTTACAAAATCGCTCTGCTGCGGTCCTTTTCTTAAATGGCCAAGTATTCTCTTTACTAGGCCTTTTTAAGGATTAAAGTCATGTTAAATATTAACTCGTGTAATTAGCCCTTAATGCAAAAAAAAACGTGTCGTCCTCGTCATGGATGGTAGCAAAAACTAAAAATAGATACTTAATTAAAATCGTCTTAATTTAAGTATATTTTACAAAAGAATGAAAACATTGACGTTAATAGGCATGACGACTGGATAAAGAAAATGAAATTATTTTTCATTTAGTCCATCAGTTAGATTATCGAAAAAGATGGACTCTTATGTTTTCTTTTGTCGATCAACCAAAAATTACAAAGATAGCTCCCACTTCTGAACTTTGACGCGCTTCGTCAAATTCAAAATTCAGAAGTGGGAGATCGTGACGACACTTCTAAGTAAAAATTGTACCTATTCGTGACGTCATGCGACATTGCAAATAATTATTATATCTCTGTAATATTTTGATTGTGTGAAAAAAGAATAAATAGGTTATAGGTGCCTGATAGACGAAGAAAAAAAAAAGTTTGTCGTCATACCTATTATTAATATTGTTGTGCATTAGTAAACATATGAAACTAAAATCCCCTTATATAAATTAAATTTATACGGCAAACTGACGAGGCGTTTGTGTAAAACACGTTCCGTCACGTGACATATGAACGCACAACAATGGCGGATGACTCGAGAGAGACACCTCGGTCTTCGCAACCCCAGCCGGTAATTACGGGGTTATGACTTTACAATATTCAAAAATTACTGCCTGTGTTTGTTAAGTTAAATGGAGAAAAATATTTTTTTATAAAACAGATTTTTAAGGTCAGAATATTTTTTTTATTCATGCGTTAATAATTCAATCAATCAATTAATAGCCCTTTTATCGCAAACTCAACTCAACATTTTTAGCCGACTTCAAAATAGGTGGAGGTTCTTAATTCGTCGGAATCTTTTTTTTTACAAGTTCCGTGTATGTTGGTCCAGTGGCTAAACGTATACGTAATAAGCTACCCTTATCACTCGGTTTATTTATCAAAATGACGTTTGCTGACAGTGCGTCTCGTTTAATAAAATAGGTCATTTCCGACAGCTGACGGTTACATGGACAATTATTATAGTCGTAATAATTATATTTTTTATTTTGATTACTTATCCTACAATCTTTGTAGATGTTAGGGGTTGTAAGGTTCTATTGGACCATAGTATGAGAAACCGGTGGTTATTTATTAGATACGACAGAAATAAATGATGATTAGAAATGAGTTTCAATAAAATAAAAACTGATTTTCTGTGACGTTAGTAAAGCTTTTACGACTATGTATTATAAATTGGTTATAGTGTTAGACACTATCACCAATTTATTTTTGACTGTTTTATTGTTCATAAACTCTTATACCCATTGCAATTAATTATCATTTGACAAAATCAATCTTAACATATGTTACATATGTGCCGTGTGAATACACTTCTCCACCACCAACAGGAGGCGTGTCGTAAGAGGCGACTGATTCCTGTAGCACGAGACGGGCAGCAGCGTCTGCGTGCAAAATCTTTCGCTCGCCAACCCGCCTGCCTAGCGTGGCGAGTATTGGCAATCCCCCCGATGATTGGTCATTGGGGGAGACCTATGTTCAGTGGACTTCCTATGGCTGAAATGAACATATGTTTAATATAAAGATACTAAGATTGATACAAAGGCCCTTTATTTTCACAAATGGTATTCCACCCCTGCGGACCGCGCTATAATTCCGTAATCACCATAAAATGTATCACCGCTAATATATTTATGACATTACGACTCGGCTAATGTTTATGCAAATTGAAAATGCACCGAATGGCATCGTTCACTCCCTAATCTGGTGTTATACTCGGAGTGCGACAAGGCTGTATATGACCGTGGTGGATCAGGGTTATTTGTAAAACATCAACAACCTCCTAGGGGCCGATTCTGGTGCTCAAATACAACAACTTTTTCTATGGAACCTTCACTTCCCCATACAAAGCCGCCGACCAGGTGACATCAGTTTGTATGGAGCAGTGTTTCTTTTTTGAGATTTCAATGTTGGTCCTTTCAAAAATTGTTGTATTTAAGCACCAGAATCAGACCCTAGGAACTAGTTGTTGTTTTACAAATAACCCTGTATACACTTTATTGCGCAAAATAAACATAGATTTTACAAACGCAAATGCAATGGGAGTGCTTCAGGGCCAAACAAATTACTCTCCAACTTTTCAAGTTCTGTCCGGAATGAACCAAATGGTTTGGAAAGTTGTTTTCTGTGTTATACATTTGGTATAGTATTGTCAATTTAATTAAGGACCGATTTTTCAATAGCTAGATAACTTTTATTAGAAGAATAAGTTTGACATATTGACAGTTTTCGTACAAAAAATGTGTCAAACCGTTAATTTTATTCGATGAACAAAAGTTATCTGGCAATTAAAAAATAGGACCTAAGGGCTGATTTTTCAATAGCCAGATAACTTTTATACGACAAATAAGTTTGACATGTTGATAGTTTTTGTATGGAAAATATTATTATGTCAAAGCGTAAATATTATTCGTCAGATCAAAGTTATCTGGCCTTTGAAAAATCGGCCTTAAGTCGTGTAAAACTGACATTGACAAATCTAAGTTTCGACCCAAATGCATGAACAAGTCCTAGATAGAGAACTCTCAATTTTTTTGTATATTTATTATCCTGTTTTCTTGTAGTTTCATTTTTTTCATATATCCTATTCTTTGCCTAAGACCTGCTTTTACCGTCAACATCTGTTAGAAATATTGTCCCAAATATTTCGCTACTAGCTTCTGCCTGCAACCTTGCCTTCGTATAATATCAGCCCCCTAAAGCCCCAATAATATCAGCACCCATCACCATAAAGATGTGTCGCCATGGCCCTGCCGGGACAGACCGATCACGACACTTCTGGGTCAGAACCCTGAGGAGGCTCTGCCAACAAAATATTACGTATCGAGGTTCGCCCGCCCTTCACCATAAAGCAACTAAACTTACCAGTGGGAACAGGCTTTTCCACGCACGAGTGGACAGAATGGTTCTAATATGACTTCCTCTTGGAGTAGCACGAGGGGTCCACGCGGTCCTCCGCGTGGGCAGGTACAAGCTGATATTTTAGGGATTTTAGATAATGAAGTCAAAGGGGAATAAATAATCATTCCACGGGAATACAAAAACAGGATAAAAATCATTTTGTGTTAAAAACATCAATAAGTAATACCTACTTCTACTTATGTGTTTCAAATTTAAGCAAATTTAGTTCAGCCGTGTAAGCTTCATTTACTAAATCACGCTTAAAGAAACCCAAACATACAAACATTCACATTTATAATATTAGTAAGATTAGCAGAGAAATACAGGGCTACAATGCAAGGTAGTGCCAAATTTTAAAATAAGCTTGAGAAAACAATATAAAAACGACTTTATTGTTATTAAGTTTATTCTTTGAATTTTTCAAATAAAATTTACTTTTAAATTTCCAAAAAAATGGAGGTGCGTGGTTGGTCACTCATTATAGGCATACGCTGACATCAAGTCAACAAGGACCTTTTGGAGTGCGCATACGGTCCAATTGAATCGATCAATCGTAAATTATACATAAGTTATAAAATTATTAATAACAAAAAATAAATTTCTTTACGTAATCGATTACGTTAAAGATTCTGAGTAGCTTCTAAAAATTTGGCACTACCTCCCAATGAAACCGTGTAGAAGAATATTCTTATTAGTTCCAATGAAACAGGTTAAGGTACCTAAGTACTAAGATTTTATTAAACATTCAATCTAAACATTCTGTTAGAAAGCCAAAAATAGTTATGCTAGTAGAATAAAAATTGATTGAAGTATTAAGAGTGGATTTTTATGCTATACTTATCGTTAGACTGGCTCTACCACTCCATTGGTTTCGATTTTGCCGCAAATATTTTGATTTTTCACGTGAATATTTTCTATTGAAGCTTACGAAGCTTTTTAAACGTATAAATTATTAAAGACAGACCTCCATATTTCTCGGTCAGTTAAAATTATAAAGGATTATCTTTATCTTATTACGGTCTTAAGATAATAAGTTACAAAATAAATGACATTGTACCTACTCCCGTTTTAGCAGTAGCGACTGCAAAAACGATTAGATAAATGAATTGACATATTGATTTAATGCAATGAAAATTCTTATCATTTTAGGATAATTATAGTTAAATATTTTTGACACAATAACATGGAGCAACCATAAAAAAAGATTAAAATAAACCATAATATTTAAATAATTTCCAAATTATTTAATAAAATAATAAATTCCGTTAACAATTACACCAATTATCTAGCCTCAAACCAATTGTGGCGTGTATGGGCTAGTTTCCTAAAAAAATCTAATTAGTTCGTCAGTTGGATTACCAGAAAATATTGGACACGTATTTTTTCTTTTCTCAATCAAACAAAAAATGATGAAGATATAGACCGTTAAAGTTCCGCGTAACGTCACGCCTTGCGACACTTTGTAGCAAGGCGTGACGTCACGTGCAAACTTTGATACGCTTTATCTTAGTCAGTTTTTATTTGATTGACAAAAGACAAAATATGGGTCCAATATTTTATGATAATCTATCTGACGGATAAATAAATAACAAAATAAAATAAATAGAATAATCTTTTTTTAACCCAGGAAACTAGCCTATTGGCAATCCCCGATGAAAGTCATTGGGGGAGGCCTGTGTTTAGCAGTCGACGTCCATGGCTGAAATGATAATGATGAAACCAAGCAAAGCTTGTACTATGGCGACATACTTAAATATAATTATAAACATCCATGACTTACGTACACATGCTCGTGCTCATCACACAAACATTTGCCCCTTGCGGGATTCGAACCCGCAACTGCCAGGCTTTGTAGTCCAGAGTGTGAACCATTACACCAGACGGTCGACAAATGTACGGATGCAAATTTTATTGTTTGAGATTTTAATGTTGGTCACATAGTAAAAGATATTGCTGTCTATCAGCCACGACCACATAGTTTTATAACGTATTGTGTAATAATTTACACTGTGTACATGGTTTAAGTCGCCGTCATATGTACCTCATAATTTCAGCCAAAGGACGTCTACTGCTGAACAAAGGCCTCCCTCTATGACCTATCATTGGGGGATTGCCAATACTCGCCACGCTTGGCAGGCGGGTTGGCGAGCGCAGTTTTTATAAGATTTCGGACGTAGAAACTGCTGCCCGTCTCGTGCTACAGGAATTAGTCGCCTCTTACGACACGCCTCCTGTTGGCGGTGAGGAAGTGTATTCTTTACGGCCATCCCCACACGGCACAGGTGTACATGGTTACTGTACTACAAACTACAACCACACTGGAATCCACATCCAAGTGTAAACTAGAGATAACCCTTCACTGCGCACTGTTTATGATACCAAACAAACCACATGCTTCAAATCGTTGCACCCCATTCCAGTTGTCATCGCAGTGGATCTGCACCAAATAGGAAAAGTAATTTGTGCCCATATGGGACCTGTGATTGCCTTCTGAACGTTTCGCCCCGGCCGGCGCAAAATAGTCTTTCGCCCGCCAATTTCACGTCCCCCAAACTTATTTTCTTAGATCTCTTTTAATATTGCGGTGTGGTCCAACAAACATTGTGGCTGGGTTAGGGTTCGATGTCATTTGTATTGTGATTGTAATGGGGACAATTTGCGGGATACTGTTACGATTGACTTCTTTTGAAAGTCATGTTGGAGGTTCTGTCATATGATACTCTTTGTAAAATATGATTTTTGCAACAATATAAGAATATAGGGACCACGGAAGAGATAAAAGTAAATAGATCGAAAAGACATGATTTTTACAGCGTTTGTAGAGAAGATGGTATGTTTATTTTGTTTTAAGATTTAGTTTTAGAGATAACAATCTTCTACAGCCTATATGGCCTAACAAGCATATTCTAACCTAGAAATGGTTTTACTTGAAAAAAAAAAATTGGCTGCCTAAAGTGAAAATCGAAAAATTTCATTATCGAAATACAAAAGCAATGCTTAGATTTTAAATGAAAATAAAATAATAATCAGTCTTTAAGATATCCCTTTTATGGCTTCTTTATGGTATGTCTTGTATGGCATGTATGTTTGTTTATGGTATGTATAATATGTTTTTATGGTATGTTTTGTCTGGCAATTCAAAGTGGGCACACAGACAACGCGTTGCAGTGAACCACGCATACCTACTTGTACTTCAAATTAAAGATGCGTACTTGTTGTTATATAAACATAACTTTTGTAATTTCCTTGTAAGTTTTCCTTAAATCTGGGGTGGAAACTTCGATTCAATTTAAGACTGGTTATTAATTTCGTCCCCTTGAACTGTAATAATTTTGCGGGAATTTTTACAAGGCTCAGGTGCTCGTTTGCTTGCGGCGAGGAAGGGTTAGCCGTGATTTATTCAACTAGAAACGCGCGCCCTGGGACGCACTATTTCCCTTACTGAATAGGACTGCTCATAACCATTAATTTATTGGGCCTCTTAAATTAGTCGGTTTGCCAAAATGTTAGGAATGATGCAATCGATTCTGACCAAACTAGAAGCTCAAGTACTTTCCTCATCAGAAGAAAGGTACCTATAATATTGTTCAACGTTTATTGAGTCTCTTAAAAATATTTTCAATAATACACCATTACCTTTTTTGGTTTCACAGATAGTGAAGTGAGGTGTATAAAGGTGAACATGGACTAATACGAAATATTCACTATTGTTACTGCAAGTGAGCCTGACTTGGCAGAGACTAGATAGATTTCCATCCCTCTCCAGTTTTAAACTATAGTCAAAATCGGAAAAGGACCTTTGACCACAATGCTTGATTTTTCCTTTATGTCTCGCAATATGTTTACTTACAGCAGAATGTCGTTTTTGAAATCAAATTGTTTTTTTTTTTTTAAATCTGCATACATTTAAATGACTAATGTTAACTGTAACCTACTAACTACAGTACTTACGTACATATATTTAAAAAACCTGGTTGATACCTATTTGCTATTACTTAGTTTTTATCGCTAAAATGTCTGGTAAGTGATGGGGTTGAAATATACATACAGGAGAAATGCCTAGAGCTTAAAATATAAATATTGTAAATGAGAAATTGCTCGGTAGCTAAAATTATATGCGATTTAACTTTGAAGTAGGTATTATGTTGTAAATGCCCGAATTCCTAACCACAAATCAAACTAATACGTTAAGTTTAAACGTTTGAAGTGGAGAATGCATGACATTTAGTAGTATCTTAACTGTATCTGTTAAATATTCCAAACGCGTTGTATAAATCTTCTTCAGAACAGTGTTGTGTTTAAAGTATATATTGTTTGAGAATAATGATTACAATTACACTTTTTAATGATTAGAAACAGTGGTTTTGCGCTCCAGCAAAATAAAACCAGACATAATATCGGGTTAGTGGGACGAAAGGGATTATTTTTTGAATATGAATGATTGCTTACTGAAGTTTAATAAACAAATGATCGCAGTAAAGTAATACAGACACAAAATCATTACGACTTTCTCATGCGTTCAATTTCCAACCTTAGAGTATTATTTTCCAAAGATTCGGTGCCTTGGGCTAAATATTTTCTCTACATAACAGTATTACTTTAAACTTATTTTGTTTTTTCTGTATAGAGTTTGAAGTTAAAACTACACTGCATAGTTACTGTTTAACGTTTATGGTTAGGCCTAACACACCTAGTGTGTGAAATAAGCGAGCAATTGCACAAGTGTCGTTTTGTGTGTTAACTTCACCCAAGAAATCTTGACAGCACGACGTGTATATCTAAAACAGAAGCAGCAAACCCTTGTTTCAATGTTCAGGTGGAACGACAGAACCAGTAACCTTGAAAACTACGTGGCCAATAAACAAAACGAGCGGAATCCTCGAGGCGTACGTGTCACGTCGCCGCACAATAACGAAACATGAAAAATTTCCAGACGCCCACATCAGACTGATAAATGGCTTCCGAAAATCCAAAAGGAAGTTACAGCTTACTTGGGATTTGGTCTAGAACCTCTCACGTCCCATAACTGCTGCACTCCGCTTTATTACAATTACCATAAGCCTCAAAGTCCCGCACTCTACGCTCGGATCACGCGACTTCATCATTTTGAACCTACTTACAACAGCGGTAAGACCGTTATTGCTTGGGTGAAATAGAAACCGCGTCTGGGCCGCAGTCTCGGGACAGTGACGAACAACTTTGGCACTTATACACTTTATTTTAAGATCGAAGTTGGTTGTACAAGAGCCAGTCGTGTGAAAGTTATGCGGCGTTCGTGCCCTGAGAGCGGTCCACTCTTTATGTACGCGTACGATATGTCCATGGCTATTTGGAATACTAATTGAGATCGTCTAGAGATCCTGAAAAAGTAAATATTCTTTCTCCGGCAGTGCGTTTACAAATTTGTACACGTGTAGTTGTAATTATCTTATCTGAAACACGCGCAAATGATTGCGCACGCAACGTATACGCTCATCAAAATCTCGTTACAACTATAAATAACTCGGTTAACGTTAGGCAGGTATGTGAGTAGCGAGAACAGGTGAAATACAGTAAATAAATCCGGAGAGAAAACGGTGTACGGGAAACGTTGATAGCACGACGTGAATGGAAAACCAGCAAACCGCGAAATGATGATGAATCGCGTCGGAGAGGAGGGTCGTCGGAGGGAGACGCGAGATAGGCGGGTGTATCGCGAGTAAAGAGGACGGGGCAAGGGAAAATTAGCCGATGCTCCCGTGAATTTGTGTACGTTTTCAATGAAGCTTCTTTACGGTAGGTAAAATAGGAATAAAATGGATCGTCCCTAATCCGGCAGCCATTTATAACTTACACGCCATTAATTTGAGTGATAATTCATGAATACCGACGCGATTGGCCGTAGATATTGATTTCGGTAAAGTACACAGTAGCCCGCGTTATCTGGTTGTATCTAATCAAATTCCCGAATACCTACACCTATGGGTGGAGTGCGTTTCATAAAGATACGTGGTGTTGACATGATTTGGCATGCTACTGTACACTTTTTAAATCGCGCAATTATTAAAGTTCGAGTATCGAGGATTATACCGTTGTAAATAGGAAGTCGTCCTGATTTCGACATACTGAATATTACATAGGTTTTATCTAAATACGCAGCTTTGGGTGGCTTTGTTGAACAACATAAGTCTGAGTGTAGGCCAACTTAATCCATATTTTAGATATTTCTTATTGGAATCTGAATATCCATTTGTAAACAATAGATTACAATTCAAGATTTGTAGTAACTATAACTTACTCGTACATTTTTGTTTTATCTTGACAAGTAAACCCTACCGGTGGGACTTGAGTAAGTTAAGCTTTTGTCACTTATTATCAAGATATGAGTAATGTATATGTTTTAAAGTCTACCTGTACGTCTGATGAATTAAATACAGAAAACTCAAAGTGAACGAGATTGATTATTCGTACGTATTTCGTCATGAATTGAGTTACAGATAGATCATTCAAAACACTTTAAACAAAAATGGATTTATTTTACTTTGTACTAAGGATGTGTTGTTCTAAGAACCTTCTCGTAGCATCGTCTCGTAGCTCGTAGCATCGTAGCAAACAAAAGCTCAAATTTATAAAACTATGTTTTTTACTATTATTACTACACTACGTACGTTTTTCGTAAAAAGTCTGGTATGATAGTCAACAATTGTCACAACAACTACACATAAAGATAGACCTTATTTTACAATTAAGTATATATAACTCTTTTAAATGTCTAATTACATGCCTATTTCTTTCTATCGAAAAATTAAAAACTGTCGATAGTCTATAAATGTGGATAGGATTGGACTATCGATTCTCGATAGTATCGATAATACTTATTACCTCATTCTCCGTCAATAGTATTGTAACATTCCGAGCTATTGATATTATATGTAATGTAATGTTATTTTAATATGGGTTATTTGCCTGAAATAAATGTTATTTAATTTAATTTTAATTTTAATTATTAATAAGCTTTTCCATATTATAGCCGTTTTTATTTAATTAGCTTAAACTAACATAGCTCGGCAACACTGGTTTCCAGTAAGGCGGAGACTACAGGAGAGCAACTGTGATTTTACACAAATGGCAATTAGAATAAAGTCCCCTCAGATGGGCTGGTAAAGGATGCAGGCAGCTTTCAACCGGTCAATTTGGAAGTCACTGCGGTAGGCCTTATGTTCAGCAGTAGACTTCCTATGGCTGAAATGATGATGATGATGAACGTCCAAGTCAAGGTCAATCTCGGTAGAAACGCGCTCTAAAACTTAAATCTCTATTATTCTACCTGTTATAGGATAGCAGTATCATTATATTCATCATAATTCCCAATACAGGTATTTATTACTTTCTAGTGTATCCCAACTCAACTCATGTGTTAATAATTTTTAAGAAATAAACGTAGGTTCACTTTTATTATTTGATAATACATGACCGGATTGACTTTATTATTATCTACAATAACCGTAGTCTGGTGGCAATCGCTACTGATCAGTTACCTTGTTTTTCGTCCACATACCTCTTCTTATCTGCCATCACTTCGACCACCGTCCGAGCATCCTCCCAAACAAGACGATTTGTTTCTGTCCTGCAACAATGTCATTCTTATTCCCATGGCATACGGTTGTTGATTCCTGTGTTTATTCAACATAGAGCCGGATGCAAGCTCTCGACAGCTTCCGTGGCTATTGGGATTACGTTGCGCAGGCACAGCGGTGGTCCAGATAACCGCTTCAGATTAACAAGTGATTTCATTCAGTTTGGTGAGGTCATATCGAGGTTAATTGTCCAAACTAAAAGTTGATGGGCATGTTATGATACTCGTAGCAGTGTGAATCATATTAGAAAAGCATTGCGTCTTTGCTCACGTAGATGTTGACTAACTGACTCATTGTCTGCAAACACACGCTTTTCCTTTGATTTTAACATACTTTTCTAACTCCACTTCACTAAATATGTAATTAAATCTTGGAAGTGGATAAAATAATAATAAAATCTATTTATTTCTGTAAATAGGCCTAAATTAAGCACTTTACACGTCCCAATTTTTGTTTACCCTACCACTGCTTCGGGACAATATTATGGGCTAGTACCGAGAAGAAGCAGCGCAAGAAACTCGGTCACTGTTGTCAGTCTTGTTGAGTTTGACTCACTTCTAATAATTGTTGTTTCGATTTGCAATTTTGAAAATATGCAATTGTCCAGATGGCAATACAATAATTACCATTAAGCTCATCTGATAATGGAGCCAAGATGATGGATAGAGATTTAACACCCTTGTACCACTTTTAAGCGAAATAAATTATTCTATTTCTGAAGTCTCCACATTTAATAAGTGTGGTTTGTTCTTTCTTCCATAACCTGATGAGGCGTTCCTTTGTCGAGATGAGAGTACATCATGTTTGTTAAGTGAGCATCGTAGCTGGCCATTACAAATTATATTGAACGTGAATTAATAGTGCTTCTTAATAGGCTCAGAATAAATACCAAGTCACAACAACTATTGTCTTGACCATACATAAAGCTCACATGAAATATCGGTCAATTAATATATCGCGTGACTGGCTGACATAAGGATAAACATGTAATTCCTTCTGTTGTTAGAGTTGTGCTGATTAATTCGATCGGATTAATTTAAAGAACATAATAAATGTATTAAGTGACAGAGCTACTGTATAGATAGTAATTTTAAATTATAACCAAGATAAATACTGTGTGTGTGACTACTTCTTAATGCGAATACTTCAAGAAGTATAGCAAGATAAATACATAATTATGATATTAAAACCGGCCAAGTGCGAGTAGTCCGCGTACAACCATATTTTCTTTATTCTCTTTAACCATAGATCCGAAATGCGACACTGATGCAATATTCTCACTTGACTGTTTTTTTTTTATAAGCTGTTTTATTAATCACGCGAAGTTTGACTTTTTTATTATCATACTGAATGAGAGATATACAGGATGTAAAAATTGGTTGACTTTTTTAACAGTTTAAAAAAAAATAGGTTACCAAAACTATTGAATTTTTAAGTTTGAGGTTTTTATATTTTATTACGTATAATATGTACCATTATTATAGTAAAGCAAGCAATAAAAATCTATGCTTTTTTTTCTTTATTTCCGCCTTAGTAACATCTTCTATGTCATCTGACATATGGTTTTTAAGATATAGCCTTATAAGTAAAAAGGACAGACAAACGGACAAACGACAGGACATGAGCCTGTTAGCACCTTTTAGGGACGGAACTCTAAAAATGAACATTTTATATTTAGTGTTTCATATTATTGTCTTATGCGTTTTGTTGTCAACTTTTAACAATTATTTATATAGACCTACGTACGTCACTAGAAACTGGAAATTTCGAGGTATATTATACTGTCTAAAACAATTTTTTTTTTTGGGATTGTTCTATGCGATTTCAACCGTTGGTAATTAAGATAATATTACCTTTTATCCGATACTTTTACATTGCAACATTTTAAAGAAACAATAACGCTCCATGTACATTTTCCCTAAGCTCATTGTTATTTATTTCTGTCACGCTCAAATCTAATGGGCAATTTGGGGTTTTTGAATGCTCTTACTCCGAGTAGGTAATTTTATAAAAATAAACTACGTTGTAAACATTTATGTTGTTATATACATTTAATAAAGTTACCGTAGTATCTACTAAATGAGCCCAAACATGAAGGTTTTACTAGTAGTAATTAAAGATTAGTAATTAAAGGGCCATGTGAGGACGGCCGTAAAGAATACACTTCCCCACCGCCAACAGGAGGCGTGTCGTAAGAGTTGACTAATTCCTGTAGCACGAGACGGGCAGCAGCGTTTTCGTGCGAAATCTTAAAAAAAAACTGCGCTCGCCAACCCGCCTGCCAAGCGTGGCGAGTATTGGCAATCCCCCCCGATGATCAGTCATTGGGGGAGGCCTGTGTTCAGCAGTGGACCTCCTATGGCTGAAATGATGAAAATGAAAAAATGATGAATTAAAGATTTCCACTAACTACTCCTGGCTCCGTGGTCAGCGCGATGGTGTCAAATTATTATGATGTCATCCGAATGTCAGATACTTAAACGTTTCAAATCGAAAACTACTTCCAAGATTTGATTACTTAGCTGTTAGTTACAAGTAAAGCTAATAAAAGTGTGTTCATAAATATTAAATTATCCAAAATCAGATAATTTTAGAGGCCATTAGTCTGTTATTGAGCAGTATGTACAGACAACAGCTCGTCAACTTACCGCAAAACGTCTTTTCTCAATTGACATTGATCTCTACATGTCGGACTTCAGTTAAAGATCGGTTCAATAACCTTTATTTTTTGGGTAGGTTTACCAGTTGACCGTAATTAGGTTACAACTTTTATTTGCAGGGGATCTTAAAGTACCTACTCTGAATTAAACTAACTACAAACGGATCGCATGTAACATGTTCATAATGTCTGAGAGGACTGGGTTAATGTATGAGAAGGTTTAAATTGTAACTGGCCAATTGTAAGTACCTATAGGCACAGCATATAGATAAGCTAAAATAGTATTGTAACTAGGCCTATTTGTTAAAATTAATACCTACACTCCAATTTTAATTTTAGTGAATTGAAATAGTTTTTAGTTTAGGAAGCATTCTTTAGAGATAATCGCAAAGCGTGATAAGACAACTCGTTTCAGCTCAGCGGTACTCGGTACCCGCGACTGCACTGTGACGACCGCCTAGGACTCTTGTTGAGGTGTGCGTCTGTGTGTGTACGTCATTTCGAACATTATAGGTAGTTAACTAGTACTGTATAGAATATATACTGTGCTATAGGATTCTCAGACGGCAAATTTTTGAATAAAAATATATAATAAAAGCTTTAAGGCCAGGCCGTGGTTTTTGTTAAGTACACTAATAAATTTATTTTTTACAGCAGTATGAATGAGACTACGGATCGAAATATCTATTTGACATTCACTAACTGTTGCTCGCGACTTCGTTTGCGTGGTCTTTAGTTTATTAATAAAATATTTTCTGCGCAACTTTCTTTTAAAAGAACCTTCTCCTGACAGTAATTAGCACAACAAAAAAGAATTAGCAAAATTTTTCATTCGTTGACGCGTTATGCGATGAGCAAGGGAAATAGAGATTCATTTTAATATAATATATTATTATAGATTAATTTTTAAACTCGATACCTCAATCCGTTACTGAGGGCAGCGATATACTTTTTAGTTTAAAGGCCGAATATTTTGGCAAATACAAAAATCATCTCACAATAAGTAATTGCAGAGAGTTTTTTTTTGCGAAAGTGCTAAAATGTACGCGTTATGTTTTCCCCTCGTAAATACTGTCTGTTTTTTAAAATAAAACTGTGTAATGTTCCATCGTAAAAGTTATGGAGCGATGTGTAATAGCGGTGATACAATTGCCGTGACAGGTGTGAGGTACACTCAAGCACAAAATTTATTTTACTTTTTTTTATAGATATATTCTGACATATGAGTACGTGGAAAAATGAATTATCATCATTTCAGTCATGGGGCGTCATAGGCCTCCCCCAATGACTTTCAGATTTGTCGGTTGGAAGCGGACTGTATCAAGCGGCTTCCTAAAACCTTTACGAGGTCGTCTGTCCTTCTTGGGGGCTTGTGTAGAGTGAACGTCTAACGTTGCGCTTGCCGGTATGTGGCCTCCATTCTAGAACCCTTCTGCCCCCATCGGCCATCAGTTCTAAGTGATATGTGCGCCCCGCCTACTGCCACTTTAGCTGAACATACCTTATAAAGGATAGTTAGTACATTTTTAATCTATTAAACAAAAAGATTAACAAGTCACTAACTGCTGTTAAATGACGTAATAATATTTACCGAAATATTCATTTCTTGAAATCAAAATTTAAATTTTGTTAAGTAATCAATTTTTTTTGTATTATAGTTTAATCAATTCTGTTTTACAATTTACCCCTTTGACTTTGATAGAATTGTATAAAATCACTGGCCAATCAGACATTTATTAATTTCGGTTTCTGGATTATCTAACACTTTTTAATATTATATGAAAATCACACCAATTGTCATAGTCTCAATGTAAGGAATAATCCATGTGTACCGGATTTTGCTCTCAAGTTCTGTTTCTATCCATTGAATGTAAATAAAGTTTACTGAATTAATTAAAAATTAATATAAAATATATACTGAGATGATCGAACCTGTGTCGTAGTACAATTTTTCATTATCCAAACACTTTTATGCCCGAGTGCGTTCAGTTCATCACTGTAAACGAGCTGAGAGGCGGTTTACAGCCCCCAATAAAACAATGAACGTACGCTTATCACGCTTTATCAAAGCAGCAAACATAAAATTTATTTGAACGAGTGCCGTTTGCTCTGTACGTTTGTACGACCCGACGTTTGTTCTACTCGTGACGCGATAACGTCACATGTGACTTTTTACTTTTTATTTTTCACGGAGTAAGCGCGCTGTTGGCAACTGTACTAGTTTAATTTATGGATGTCATTATTCTGTACAAATATTCCCGGAATGGTTAAATTATTTTTGGATTTCCATTGAGATTAAAATGTTAATAAGTAATTTCTGAAATAATAAAGTAAATCAAATTCTTTTAAATATCAAGAACGATTTAAATACTTTATTGACACAACCAAATCAACGACTGCATTTCTTTGTGTATTTAGTAAGTAATTAAAAAATGTAACGAGTCTATTATATTGGTAAAATCAGTTTGTCTAAGTAAATGATACAAACGAAAAGCGAAAAAATAGGGCAAGAATTAAAGAAAAAGAAAATACATTTATATTTTTAATTGCAACAGCCCGTGACATCTCAAGCCATCAGTCTGGTGGTTCGTGACTTTCTCCAAAACAACCGGCTCAGCGCTGTCGCGACTACAATAAGATCGTACTTTAAATAAACATTCTACGTCAATAAAAAAACACAATGGGAATCAACGTGCGTCCGCTACGACATTTAGATTTGTCTACGGGTTTTTTTTAAATTTTCTTTTACATTCTTAGAAAAATTATTACTTTCTTTTTTTTCTTTTTGAAAACTATAATGAGTTATCCAATTTTTGTAAACAAATGACAATGGGAAAAAAACAGACAAAGCTAACCTCAGATGGCGCCAGCGTGTTGGGTCTTGACAAACATTGTCAACATGTCCACGTAAATGTCAATGCCTGTTTTTTTCTCTACTTGCTAGTCTGACGCAATTTTGACAACTTAACATAACCTCCAACGTAGTGGTTACATGATCATTGGCAGCAGTGGCAGAACCACTGATTAAATTAACGCTACAGGTAGGACCAATGACAATGCGACACCTATCAGGAAAAATATGTAGTGTGCTTCCCCATTAAAATATGTATTTAAAACAGGTTTAAAAAAAAACATGTAATAAAAATACTGGCCAGTAGCTTTATAATATTTTCATTCGACTGTTTTGCTAATGATAATTTTAGTATATTGTAAAAACAGAACACAAGCACATGCGAGCAAGAGACGTGAGGTTCTGTCGGATCGTACTCGGAGCAATAAATTAAGGCGCGCGCACACGGTTCTCCAATCTAATTTGTTAACAAGCATTTCGGGGTTAACTACCGCGTAAGCGACGGGGCGTCACACTCGCTCAGCGAGTCGCTACTTTGTCAAGATTCTCCTAAATAATGGGCCTATTAGTAACTTTAATTGAATTTATGTGTGCACGTAAACACATCGGCGGGCATCCCCGAAATACGCTCGCACTCGTTCTAGCATGATTTGTTGGTAATAATTTTCTACTAATAAATGCGTGTAAGTTGTAACAGTATAATGTGCTGGGATTAAAATTAGATTCGTTTTTGTTGCCAAAATAAAGTACGGCTACCAGAAGTAAGTATGCGATTGAAATAAATTAAAAATAATCTTTTACTATCTTTCACTTCTTTTCGTGTATCTGTTTTTGATTTACTAACACAAATTAATTAAATAATTAAGGCAAAAGACTTTTAAAATACAGTGGACCACCATTGCGGTCTTGAGCTTCACGACTCACTTCGCCCCACGTCATCCCAATACTATTTAATGCTTTACGGACGGCCATGCTGGTTTTGTTATTCTCTAAAATCCAATCTGATAAGGGCTATAGCCAGCTCCTGCTCTTTCAAGGATACTAACAGTATTTTTCTTTTTAGTATGGGCAGAAACGGGCGAGTTCCGAGACAGTGGGCACTCGTCCTTAGCATCCGCAGGGTCTGGAGTCGACCAGTCTCTGTACGCCCCACCCCGGCCGAGGCGAGACCGCAAGCACTGCTCCGACGACAGTGAGTACTCAGCTTTATAACGTTAGTTACTTAACTGTAGAGTATCAATATGGATATTAGAAGATTTATGCTACCTATTGCCGTCTCTAAACGACCACCGTGAAAATACCGCCCAAATTGTGCAGTTCTGAATATATTTTCGTATACACTTTGTTTTATGTGGTGTGCAATAAAGAATATCTATATCTATCTTAGCGACGTATTGTCATTGTAGCTGACTGTAAAACCACCTGAAATAAAACAGGGGGTTAAATACACAGACACTAACAAAGCAATATTTATAAAGCAGTTAATTTCCTGAAAGTTTCCTTTCTTAAAGCAAATGATAGTTCAAACTTAGGAATTTGTTGTAAATTCAATAGGAATTGCAACTCTTTTCTGAAGCTGTCTAGTTTTATGGGAACGAGGATGTTAGACGTTCTTAGTCGGCTGCCAAGGGCTCGAGAAGCGGAACTAGTAATTTAAACAAACATTCAAATATTGCCGCAGTTTGTAGCACTTTAGCTGTAGCACGGGTTAGCCGAAGTCAGTCGCTAAAATGGTTGAATTTGGCCGAAAATAACGACTGAAATTTTGGTAAAGCACAATTGAAAGTGACACAAGTTTGGAAGATTGCATTTTTGAACTGGACCTGCAATTGTTGTAGGCTCTAACAGGCCCGTTCTTTGAGGACTTCAAGAGAAGAAAAGAGTTTTATGAATAGACTAATAATAGTGATCACAACTTAAATGAAGCGAACTTTATGTAGCAGTGCCACCAGGAACGTTCTCCAATCCTTTTCGTATGAGTTCTCAAAATTTTTACAAATTGTGTATTTATAAAATAAGCTAGAATAAGCACAAGCACTTTTGACTTTAATCTAAAACAATTTTGATTATTTTTAGCTAAGCAAGACAGCAAAATAAACTCTTTATAATAAATGGGGTAGCCAAGAGTACGCTACAGAAACGTTGTTGAACTACAGGTACGAGTAGGCCTTATTTCGACGCATGGAGATATAGTTAAATAGTATTTTTTTTACACCAGTACGACAAATGGGCAAAATATCGGACCACACAAAGTGACAAACTTAAAACTGAGAGCACACCGAGTAAGCGTGGGGAAACCTACGGCAAATAGCGAGCGCGGTTTCCTAATGCTTCCACAAACACATAGAGCCGGTACGGGGATATAGGTCTCGAATTTTCGATATCGATATTGTACCAGACATGTTATAATCTAATTTACTAACGCAAAATATTGAAGAATTCATACAACAATTCGAAAAAGTTATTTTTAACAAGAAAAATATGATTTTTGAAAGAGGAGAGAAAAAACAAAGGCCAGAGGTCAACTATTCCCATTGAATAGTACAAAGCTGACTACTATAGTTTATGTTTCGTCTAACATCTAGATCTAAATAATTTTGCATTGCAATTTTAGTATTTTAGCGTTATTATTTCAAAAGTCCTGACTCTCTAATTTGCCGGAAAAAAGGAGAAGAAGTCAAACAGTAAATAAGTGACACTATCTAGAAACAATGTTTTTCCTAGTCATCATAATGTGTATTGTTTTAAAAAACTTATTGCATTAATAACTTATTGCTTTAATCTGTACAAACAACAATCTGTGTTCTGTTATCATCATCATCATAATTATTTCAGCAATACGACGTCTATTGCTGAGCAGTGTTGTTTAAAAAAAAACGATTTAATAATAGCCACGTTAAAAATAAGTAATAAAATAAATACCGCAAACAATTACCAGTAATTTTTCCACATCATACAAAAAATATTGTTTTAAATGTTTAATACATATTTTTAGCAATAATATATCAAGTCAAACCGGTGCAGAACTAGAAAATATAATAATAATACTGTTTTAAATAATTAATTATACTGTTTTAATATTTTCTGTAGCATTATCGAGCCGGTCTATAAGTTGTCACAGCACTAGTCATCAGATGTAACTCGCCCGGCTCTCGCAGATAAAATAATTTCATAATCTTTTGCGACATATATCTACGTGCATCTGTGGCTACGATATCTTATTTATAAACTCTAAATAACGTAACCTTGCATAATTTTCAAAACATAAAAGTTTAGTATTTACATTTTACGACGCACTACTTTGCAAGAGCTTACGAGGTGGTTAGAGCTATAATTTCGTAACGAATACTAAAGAAACATTGAAGAAAGCAATATCAGTCTTCTGATTGCATATTTCTAAAGCTTTATCGTTGTTATGTTTAGTAGTAATTTGGGATCATTTTACTAGTAGGTATGCAAAAATATGTTGTTAACAAATTTTCTTTTACCTACGAGTATACTTTTTGATATCTAAAATATAAAGTTTATCAACTTTCTGTTCGGTGCATGAAAAATACTTTTATCAGCAAAGCTTTTCTAAAATCTGAACTCATATTATTAGTCGAGGTTTACTCAACGGAAGAATTCCTCTAGGTTTTGTCGACGCTCGAAATCAATAAATATTCTTGATCTACACTTCAAGAAAGAGTTTGCTTTTGTATTACGGAAATAACTGAGACAAAAAATGGATATCTTTTACCAAATATAACGAATGGATTAAACGTCAATTTATTTATTTTTATCAAAATATGGGCTATGGAAGATCTTAAACTTTTGAAGTACATTAAGATTTGGATCTAGAGAAAGGCAAAGTGTCAAATGGAGAGGGAAACATTGACAATATGTTGTACTAAATTTCAACAATTTATCCTTCAGCTTAGTGTCGAGGGTAAAGGAACGTTTAGAAAAATGTTAGAGTTGTGTTCGTCAGTTTTCATACTTTTTACACACTGTTGTAACGTACCTGCCACATGCTCATCACTCTTTAATCAAAATTGAAATCAAACATGGATTTAAATATATTGTTCTGTCTCCGTCAACATCTCGCAAATTCACGACCAGATTTAGGTTGAATCTCCATTTCATGGAAGATTGTGCAAGAGGGTAATCTTTTAATCAAGTTGAAGTAATACTTAAAATACAATGTACATTACAATACAATAATAAACAATACAACATTTTAAACATGTACCTACCTACATAAACGAACTGTGTAGGTAATTAAGTCACCACAAGTGTACTCGAAGGCACTCGTTATGTAACCAGTTAAAAGTAAATAAGTGCGTACATTAAAGGAAACGGCGGTTTTATCTATCATGTCGAATTGAAGTGGAACCGTGTATCGATACCTAACACATGTTTGACGATACGCGGTCGGTGAAGCAAAGGTAGTCTGATGATGGATGGGCCGGCGAGCTCTCAAAGCGTGGCCTGATAACAGATATCAACCCGTATCGCCTATCAACAGGGCTGCTCCAATCACTTTACAGAAAACTCGTCGGAAAAACCAAAGATTAGCCATAATTAATTGCAAATAGGATTTCCCTGTCAGGCTTACAGTTATATCTGTCTTTGAGCTTATACATAATCAATCACAAAGGATTTTTGATAAAGCAGTGTTTTTATATATTTGTAATAAACCAACCATTAATAAGAAAACATGGGAAGGGTTTGCGAGGTCATTGCCGATATAGGCTATGGATGATTGTAGGTACAATCAACTGGACAACGACAAAAATTAATACACATTTGTCAGTGTATTTTCATGACTGAAAGGCTAAGTGCTTTTGCCTTTAGCATTTATGCAGTCTTAAAATGCTAATCACCGATAGTTAAAATAATGTGACTTGTGGCAGACGACTTGTGACGCTTTTGGAGTAGGTTTAGCTATGATAAAACTATAGTTGCGTAGTCGTTTTAGAGTGTACCACTTCAATATCACTTTGTATTGTGAATTGAAGTCAGGTATTGATTTGCAATGGTTGTCGCAATTTGTAAAATTGACATCCTAATTTCAGATATTATTGTTCTAATCTTTCTAATTGGTCCAAAACTATGAAGTGTCAACCCTAATGCATCCCTATCGTAATCAGGCGAGGCCACCGATGGGTAAGCTCCTCGTAATCCGCCTTGTTCATTATCCACCGATGAGACTGTGCCACTGCAGATTGATGATTTCATAAACTGTCCAAATTCACACCTTTTGTCAATATTGACAAGCTTATTTAGTGAAGAACATAATTTGTGTCATATCCGTCTTGTTTTTAGGTTGACTTTATGTTTTGCACAGTTGACTCTTATGCAACATAAATCGTCGTAATTAGGGATGAACCTTAATCTTTCTTATAACAAAACTCTAAATTGCTATAATAATTAGGAAGACAGGAAAGAAAGCAGGTACGTAGTATAGTTAATATAGTAGTATAACAAGGCTATGAATATACCACATCATTTAAAATTGGATTAGACCAGACGTCTAATTTTACATGTTGATTATCCCCTCAAACATAACGCTACACTAATAGAGAAAAATGCAACACAAAAGGAATGATCGGCGATCGCCCACACTAAAAAGCAGTGTGGTCCTTTATTCAAGTTAAGCAATTAAAACACAAACTAAACTTATCAGTTATCACAGGAAACATTGCGATATCATTATTATGTTAAGTGTTCAATCAAGATACTTAATACGTGCAATAAAAATGTCGCGAACCCCACACAAATAAAGTTACCAATGAATTGTCGAATCATTTGTTATGATAAGAGCAAATATTCGGCCTTTGTCACGAGCTGTTACGATTACTGTTTTAAAATCTTCTGTTTGCGGTTTTCTTCTATAGATCCCGTTTGTTTGGGACGTTCTGGAATTCTGGGTAAATATTAGGTCCTAATTTATAACTTATTTTTCTTTGGGATCAACATTGAATTCGCAATAAAAAAAAAACAATACCAAGCCTTCAACCCGGTGACATCAGATTGTATAAAAACCACAGTAGGTTCCTTTCTGCTTTATTAATGTTACACATTTGTTAAAAAAAAACTTATTTGAAAAAAAAAACTTTTTAAACTTTTGATTTGTGACAAAACCCACTAGCATGCTTTTGAGTATATTTTTGGAGTCTAAGTTCCATTGTGACAATTACACCAAAATCATTTTTTTTAAAAGATACTTTTAGCATTGTTCATGCTTTCTATATTCCAAATTGGGCGTAATATTTTTTTATGGAAAAAGTTTATGACGTGAACCTTAACCATAATTAAAATTTAATTGATTGAATAGAAACTGTAATATGTTAACCCATAAAAACCTTTCAGTTTCCGAAACATAAAGCTTCCCATTGTCGGTACAGCTTTACTCGGGATTTTGTCTAAAACTAATATGAGGTTGATTGCGTTCGGTTTATCAGTACCAACGAATTGATGTAATAACACCGTATCGTGTCCCTGTGCCGATATCGATACCAGTAGGGTTGCTAGATATCAAGTTTTGAAAAAGTTGATTTCGAAAACAGAAGGAAGGCAAAGTTATGTTTTCTATCGACATTGTATCTATGTACCTATGTCAGAAAGCCTAATGAAGTGATGATCTAAGATGTATTATAGTACCATATCTTGTCAATTGTACAAAACGTATCACATAAAAGAACTGTCTTCTCTTATACCGGTAAAAAAAGTCAAGTTGTAGGAAACTTAACAAATTTTCGACACTAGCACCGCCTTACAGTAACAAAGTCATATATAAATTATATGTTATGTTCAAGGAAAATATGTTTGTCAATTGGGGCACTGTATCTGGAAACCCTGATAGAAGTGAAACAATTCAAGTGCGCACTATAGTTATGCAATAACACCATCTGTCAGTCGCCCTGATATCATTTTTGCGTCAGTCTGGTTTATGAACTTGCCAATATTAACTGCTGTTATGGGATTAAGGATTGTTGTGATGACATTGTTCATCGTGTTTTTTGGGCGTTAGTAATTGACAACAGAAAATAGCTCTTATCTTATCTTTAACCACAGGATAAAAAGCTTCAAGTAAAAGCGTTTATTCAATGTGATTGAAATGTTATTGATGTAAAATTTTTACCTTACTACTGGGTTTAAATATATGACTGATTATGGTGTACAGCACATAGGTATAATGATAATGCGGCTATAATGAGATATTATGGTGAATGATAAATAGAAAAAAATACACTATATTGCACAAAACACGAGACAAAACCGTAAAATTGAGACGGATCAGCAATACAGAATTATTGTATTGCATAACTTGTAACTTATTCCCAAGGTTTAGTTACAATGTCTCTAGAGACCAAACATTTTAATTTAATTTAGCTACGAAAATCAATGACCAATTCATAAAAATAAATTAAATCTTTGACTCTGTTTTTTAGTATCGTTTCCATTTCGATTAAAATCATATTGCATTTTGATTATATTTGTTCACATTTTAATTTGGGAATTGAACTAAAACTAAAATAGATTTTATAGGTGATATAAACTGTATAAATCTATTAGAATCACCCTGGGAAACTTTTTGACCACTCTGCTCATGGTATTAGAGTTCAAACGTGTTACATATTATTGAATCTGACTGTATCGTTCATTGAATACGTTTTTATTTACAGCAGTGTCGTAAAAGTATTAGGTGCGCTTGCGCCTAATCCCGGGTATTAAGGTTCGCTACTGGTTACGAGGATATGAATCTTTTTTTATATGTAGTTCAAAATATATGCATTGGAATGTACTACCAAAAGAAAATTGAAGGCATTTTCTTACGAAATAATGCATTATTTTAGATTTATGTATCCAGGCAGTAGGCCGGCCACATCTGTCGGCTGTCGCAGAATCGATGAAAGGTGGAGTGAACTGGTTCTCGAGGCGAGACCGCTCCTTGGCAAACGTAGTGTTAGACGCCCTCCAGCTCGACGGACCGACGCCCTTAGGAATATGGCTGGCAAAGGCTGGATGAAAAAAGTGGGAGATCGTGCTCTTTGGCGCTCTTCGGGGTAGGCTTACATCCAGCAGTGTACTGTAATAGGCTGACATGATACTTACTTACCCATGATATTTTTATTTGAGTTTATAATAAAGATATAAGGGTATTCCTTTGAAAATAATTTGAACACTACTAAATAGATTTTTAGCAAATGTCTAGAATTAATTTACCAACACTAACTTCAGTAATTACTCGTACCTACTGTTTATGAAAACCTATACTCCAATAAGATGCTGGTGTTCCTGCTAAAATTAATTCTTTTTCTCCAGGTAATCGTCCCCTAACATCAGAGCCGACAATAAAGACGGAGTCAACGACCCCTGGAGTCGGGCCTGATGAGCCCTCCATGGACGACAAAGGGGACAAGAAGAACAAACGCCAGCGTCGCCAGAGGACGCACTTCACTAGTCAGCAGCTTCAAGAACTAGAAGCTACTTTCGCTAGGAACCGCTACCCTGATATGTCCACGCGCGAAGAAATCGCAATGTGGACTAACCTTACGGAAGCAAGAGTCAGAGTGAGTAAACTTCTTTAGTATTTTCTCAAAGAATGCGCCGCCCCGTAAACGTCTGCTGGGCAGCGGATGAAAAAGAATAGCTCGGGGTCAGTGGCTTGCATTAGAAGAGGCATGTCCAGCAGTGGACTGACGAGGGCTGATTATAATGATGTAATGATTCTCGAATTGACATAGTCATGCTACACTGATTAAATGACAATCGCCAATCTCGCCGCAAACGCTAGTTTTCCAGCTGGAAGCGCTGTCCCAGTGTTGAAGTCACAACAGCGTTAGCTGTCACTAGTTATGTAACAGTTTTGAGGACTAGATTTAAAGAACTTTATTCTCATAAGAAATTTACATTTCACTTATAATGATATACGGAGATAAATAATAATATAACATATTAAGCACCGGTACTTGCTGCTGGTGTATAAATATCACAATCCTTCAAGTCGTTTGGCAAACCCTTAAATAGCTTTGCTCAAATAGTATCGTCTTTTTTTCATAGTTAGTCCTTGACGTTATTGTTTTGAGTTTGAATTTATTTCTAAGATTATGTGTGTATATTTAAGTCTTGAAATTTCGTTCTGCAGCTACCTCGTTATAAATATTTTGTTTGTTACGAGTATTTTCTAGAGTAAATCAAAACCTCTAGATGCCACTACTTCCGCTTTTTACTACATTAGTAATATTTTTAACTCAATCGTTTATTTGCTTTTCTTGTTGTTTATACATTGATCTTATTCTTTTATAGTTCAAACAAGAACCCTGCAAGTGCTCAATATTTTATTTACATAGACCATTTTATACAACCAGAGATGACCGTCGCTTGACGGTCCATAAAGTCCTTAAAAGGCTTCAAGCAGTTTTACAAACTCTTTGGGAGCAATGTTTTGGATCCTTTAATATACCTTACCTACTGGCTCTACGTTATTAACTATAGGTCCTATTGCTTTTGGAACAACAACTTAAGTGAAACTCAAATTAAATTATGAAAGTAAAGTGAATCAAAATGCATACGAGAAAATGGTTTACTTTACAAAAAATATTATCTCTTGCTTCTCTTTTAAAATATAAACATTCGAGAGTTGTAAAAAATATGTTTAATGAGACATGTGTCTTATGCTGGAAGTTAAATAATTTTCGAGGTGTAAAAACAAATATAAATTCAAGCTTGACTAAACACAGTAAACGTAAACAAAAGTGGTACTTTCCTGAAATTCATTTACGGTAATCACCAATTTTATTGCTTTCAGCTTGACAACAAAACGTATGTATTATTAAGGCATCGTTCACACCAAACGTATTGTCCGCCGCCGATTATGAGTATGCTTACTGTCAGCCCCAGTGACAATGCACTACGTAAGAGCGTATAGTCGGTTCGGTGTGAACGAGAAGTTTTATATATGTGGAAAAGCGATACACTGCGTAACGTGCGCTCACAGTCAGCGGCCGACAATACGTTTGGTCTGAACAATGCCTTAATTTACTTACTATGACGCAACACATTGACGTGTGTGAAGGTTCGTTTTAGACCAAATAATCTTGAAACAATAAAACGACTGTCACAGCGCTATTTGGAACACAATTTACCAACTTCTTGGTCATGTTATGAACGAGTTAGTCAGTCAGACAAAAATGTGTCAAGTGCGTTTTCATTAATTTGGATAACGCGACATCGCAAAAGGTGCACCACAATACGTAAGATGTTTAGGCTAATCGTCGCATCCGGCGCGCCTTAGGTATTTTTGTGCCGTGCCGGCCGACGGAACACGGGATCCCTTAATCCAGGAGGATTTGAACCGTCTATTTCGGTCTCTTCATAATCCCCAGCTTAATTTTGATCGCATCCACACTCACTGTCAATAGTTTTGGAAGGCCCGCCAGATTCTGCGGTGGGGCGACGTATTTGCCGTCGGGATGCATTAGATGCTTTTCGGTTTCTTTGCTATTTCTAGAGTTATTACGGTAATCTTTAAAACACGTGTTCAGTGGATTCTTACGCGGAAATGTGGGGAATTTTGTATAGTAACAAATCTGCGTGGATCTCATTAATCGGACTGACAGATTGAGAATGTAGAGCTTTTGGAACTGAAATCTTACTAATATTATAAATGTAGAAGTTTGTATGTTTGTTACACAATCTCGCTTTAACGGCTGAATAAGACTAACTGAAATTTGGCAAACATATAGATATAGATACTGACTTTGGAATTCTCTCACCGAATATATCAAAGCAGCTCCCAATAAATACTCTTTTAGGATACTTGCACGCAAAAATTTTCAAGGTAAATTAAGTCATCATCATGAACCCTTGCTTCCCTACTCGTACTTTCCAGTAGTCGTCGTCATATTATTTATGTGTGTATGTATTTTGCCTATGTATTCTATGTATTATTTTTGTTTATGTTATATTGTCATTAGATACTTTGTGTATTTTATGCTATGATTTTTAAGTTTATATCATGTCTAACATTATGTTGCGCCGCCCACAAAACATTTACGTTGAGCCTAATGGTCGACTGGCACAGAATGCCACATGGCGTTAGGTCCACCTTTTGTACGATTTTAATCTGTGCAATAAAGTTTAAATAAATAATAAATGATTTAGCTTAACACTACAAATTTTATCCTGTTTTTTGTTGCCGTGGGATGGTTATTCAATCCTCTTTAGCTTTATCCTGAAGTCTACGCAGACGATGTCGCGGGCAGAACCTTGTTATAGTTAACAAGGTTCTGCCCCCCCCTCCCCTAGCATGACCACTAAAACACGATATAATATATTCACGCTATATCGACACCAACTGTAAAGATATGATAGATATAACCGCCATGTTGAATCAAGGACACATGTTATGATCTCTGTTTTGATAAAAATTCAACATGGTGGCTATAACTATCACATTTTTACAGTTAGTGTTGATATATCGCTATATCATATCCTGTTTTAGTGGTCATGGGCTAGTTAGTTAACAAGGTTGATCTTATATCACTACCTAATTTACACATTAGCTGTTAAGATTCACACTAAACATGTACGTATACAGGGTGTCCCATAACTCAAGGATAACTTTGTAACCACATTCTATACATCATGGTCAACTACTTTTGTTCTATGACTTTGCAAATTTGCGTGAAAATTTACCAACTTCCCATACAAAATTACCAAACAGCCAATTGAATTTGTATAGAAAACTAAGTAAATATTTTTAAAAGTCGTAGAACAAAAGGTATTTAATATATATATAGGATATGTGGTTACAAGGTAATCCTTGAGGGACACCCTGTATATGTTACTACTTATGTAGGAACATAATAGTATGTCTCAAAGTGCAACTATCATTACTATGGAAGCGATTCTTAATGATAATTGATAAGGAGAGTTAGATTTAATGTCCAATGAACTTTTAACATCGACATCAATCAATGTAAGTGAATTAAGTGGTGCGTTCGTAATTAAGTGCGCATACGCAAAGCGAACAAAACTCGCGCATAATGATTTTATTATTAGCCAGGTGTAAATCGACACTGCTCGATCGCTAACGAGACTCAAGTGTTAGATATTAATTCCGAGCTACAGCATCGGGCCTGTGTGTCCATCAAAACATACCGATTTGAAACGTATAGGGTTGCAGCTTTTACTTGCTTCTGTTTCAAAGAGTTCGGTCTTTTAAATTCGAGTACTTAATAGTTCTTTAGTTTCTGAAAGACCTATTATTGAATACTGGTATTTAGTGCTTGCTTTTAATTAATTGTATTATTTGTTCTATAATATTTATTTTTTATAGTTAGTGCAGCTAAAGAACGGATATTTTGACTTTTTCTTGCTTAACTTTAGTTCCAGATTTGTCGGTTTCTTGTATCGTTAATTTTTATTTATTTATACTTCGAGTATTAAATTACACTGCAGTTAACGTGAATTGATAAGTCTTATTGTTGATATGTATACTTTGGAAACTTTTTGTCGTATTTTAATACTTAGATACGTAAGACGTGGGAGTGGATAAAAAGGAATTTTTCTTTGAGTCTTATTATCGTCATTTTTGGTCGACAAGAATCGACGAATCAGTCTTAAATCAATTTTTTGTTAACCTGATTTTATTACTTATAATAAGTAAGTACCATCCTTAGCACAGGGATTAGCGCAGCGCGGGATGCGCCCGCCGCGCCGCTCTATAAATCTCTGCGCCGGCGCACCGATAAATCGTCGCACATTATTTTTGTTGCATCGCTGAGGCAATGACCCTCTTCGCCTTATTGACTCATTAGCAGTAACGCATGTAGTATCCTTTAAACGCTTAATTATATGTGTCAAATCAAACCACTTTTTATCTTATTTTCATTTAAACATGACCAATGGTGACAATATTAACTTAAATCAGTCCAAAAAAGAGAAATGTATAACCCTATAACTTGGCTCAACATGATTTTCAATTCCTTTTAATTCAATTCGATTCCCTTCAATTTAAAAACCTTCAACTGTTTACGAATAAAAGAATAAACAAACAAACCTCTTTATTTTTATTTATTGGATTTTTAAATAATTTTTAAATGACGTAGATTAAATACAAAAGGGAATATGCATTAAAATATCTGAAATTATAGTGCTAATAGTGAAAACAAAATTGATTTTAGGTAGAAAATTACCGTAATATAGTAATTAGAAATCTCTTTCTAAAACAACTTTTACTATGAAAAATGTATGACAGACGTGTAATGTGACGTCAAGGTACATATCGGATCTCAATGTCTAACACGTGACTTTAATGGGCTGTAAGTCAGGTATTTATCAATATTTTTCGAAAATTCTTAGTTTTATTAATTATAATTAAGTACTATTTATTTTAGAAACAAATAAAAAAACATACATATTCCCCATTGGATAGACGATACAGCGTTTTGAGCTTATGGATGGCTTAACTTCGGTTTTGGTTGAGCATCTCCCTCATACTTAAAAAAAGACAACCTATATGACTGGCTCTTGAAGTTTTCCTGTCGTAATATTCAGATAGAGACAAGGCTAATGATTAGGTAGCCTTAGTTGTATAAAGCAGTGTCTCTGTCGTGTTTAGAGCAAAACAACTAAAACAAGCAACATTATCCGCAAGATTTGGTGCTGTATGACTTTGTTTATCATCTTTTCTCTATTATTTAATCCAAACCAAGTGAAACTTAGTCCAGGCTCTTACTAAAATTGTATTTGGGTTAGTATAACACTAGTTTGGTTACACAATTCGCTTTGCTACGTAGACTCTCGCTTGACTGCTCTAAGGAGAAGCAAATAGAGCCGCGCACGTCACTTCAATCGGCCGTGAAATAGCTCCCGACACATTTCATTTGCTGCGAATCTCCCGTCGCGTACGCGTAACGGGTATTAGCTCCGCGATACAAATAAACATTCTTCCATCTGAGTACTCGATACCTGTCACGTGGATCGGTTGACAGTAGGAGGATTAATGTCGATTATGAAAATCGGAGTGTGAAGATACTCGTACATTGAATTAGTTGTTTCTTTGCAAGTTTTCAGTTAAAATGGGCTAGTTTCCTAAAAAAATCGAATTAGTACGTCAGTGGGATTAACAGAAAATATTGGACACGTATTTTTTCTTTTCTCAATCAAACAAAAAATAATGAAGATATAGCCCGTTAAAGTTCCACGTAACGTCACGCCTTGCGACACTTTTTGGCAACGCGTGACGTCACGTGCTCACTTTAATGCGCTTTATCTTCGTCATTTTTTGTTTGATTGACAAAAGACAAAATATCGGTCAATATTTTTTGATAATCTAACTGACCGACTAAATATAATAATATTTTATTGACCTAAGAAACTAGCCTACTAGGCAAGGTTTTGCGGGTCAAAATATTTTCGTAAATTCTTTTTAAAACTCTTATGTTAATGTTTATGCATATAGGTTATCCCGTAATTAGTTAATCAAACAAGTTTGGGAGGTAGCATGGACTAAACCCTCTCAAAGTAAACATAGGTAAAACAATTTGAATGCTTTTATGATATTTTAACTAAGAAATATTTTTTTTTTGAAAATGAGAATTTTCTAGACCGTACATTAAAGTATTGGCAGAAAAGAACTAGAACCAGTTAGAGTATAGGCTATATTTGGATAAAAACAGTTTTCCACATTTTTCTTGCCTTTGTTTTATGAAAAAAGCAGTGCATGTTTCGGAATCGTACCTTACGTGCTACGTGCTACGTGTGCCGCGTATTTTTAAATTAAACACATGTCATCCATTTAACACGGCGCCACTGTGGCAGCGTTTAGGTATTATAAAATAAATTTGAAAAAAATGTCTCAAAGCAGATCATAGAAAATAGTATACCATCTTAATTTATGGTACAAAATGGTCTATGACTCAATGATTGCAGAAAACCGGCAAACTATTATTCTGCCCACAAATTGGAATCACGCGGAGAATGGCAAATGGCAGAATCACAGAACAGGTATTGTCATACCTGTTCTGTGATTCTGCCATATATAAGTATAAGCATATATGCCATAGCCTTTTATAAGTTTAGCAAATCAAATTAAACCGTGAAAGCATAAAAATCTACACTTATCTAACTTATCACAGGTTTAGTAATAGTGAAAAATGCCTCTTTTAATGCACAATTAGCTAGTACTAGTGACTGCTCGTGTAGCAGTCAAATGCAACATCTTTTGCGGTATCGTTGTATAGAAAATCTCCGCCGCGGACTGTGAAATGCTTGAATTTAACAGAACTCTACTATACGCGGCGTCTCACCTAGCGTCCTCTAAGACATTCCGAAATGCGCACTGCTTTGTCATAAAACTAGGCTCGTGTTGTGTGTGACCAGCCTAAGGTGCGCCGCACGCGACCGGCGACAGGCCGGCCGGCACGGAGCGTTATTTATTTTACGCCGGCGAGCGCTGTTGTTTTTGCAACGCTTTTAGCGCGTGCGGCCCTGCAAACAGTTTAGCGGGCTTTACACGACGGTCTCTGCTGATCAGGTGGAACACGCGGGATTTAAGAGATAACCTGTTTTTGTGATGTTTGATGTGTTAAGTACATTAAACAAATGTAACTCTGTTAGAACGACGAAATACGTAAAGAATTTGGTCGAATTGAAAGGTAGAGTTCAAAATTTTGTAACTATTTTAAGGCAATCTTATTCGTAGTAGTAAAATATTATATTTAACAGCAACTTCAACTATTAGGCTAATAGCGAAACCGAGAAAAAAAAACCAGTTGCTTTATTTTAGAGTATACTGGACTGTCGCTATTTCTGAGGATGGTTCGATTCCCGGTAGGTCACTGTAGTAAACTAACTTTTCTATATTATCTCGGGTCTGGGTGATGTGGTACCGTCGTTGTTTCTGATTTGTGTAACACAAGTGCTGTAGCTAAGGTAGGTCTGTCGAATAAAGGGGAAGAAGAAAACAGTGTTTGTATCAAAGACTTCCACGGGACTTGTTATTTTAGTGCGTAAAATTCAATAGGGCGATAGGGTATCTAGGTTTTTTGTTTTCATTTAATAGGCATTATTAGCGTCTAGGCGTAATTCGTCAGACCTACCTTACCTATTAAAGGCTTAGAGCAATATATGTGATGTTGTCCAATATTGTAAAAAAAAGTTATTTATATACTTTGGTCGAGTAGCACTTGGACTTGGTAAAAGTTGTTTATATTAGAAGAAGTACGTGTCTCGTTCATTCTTACGCCTTGTATAATAATATGAAATTAATATAAATTGATGTAACATATGAAATTGATATAACATACGACCTGTTAATGAGGTACTTACAATTATAATAATCTATTAGCGTATTCAAGCCACTTAGCTAAGACCTAAGTTCTAAAAGAGCAAAAAATACTGTTTTCTGATTTCAATCATTCCTATAGATAAGACCAATTCCGTAGTTCTTTTTTCAAGCATTGAAACCTCAAGTTCAATACTTCCTCTCGATCGATGTCCACGTGAAATGAACGCTAGCGTCACTACGCAGCACGCACGGCGGGCCGGCCGGCCTGGCCACACGAGTTATTTATTTTCCGCGGAGCCTGTCGTCCTCAAATAGTTTAGCGGGATTTGCAGTTTTACACGACAATCCAGTGATTGTCTATCAGTATAGATTAAAGACTAGGCCTACTACTTTATGCCTTTGCCGACCAAAAGGTTTTTTGCACGTAAAAGTATGCCTACCAAATACATCCTACTGCAGGGCACTGGCCTCACCTCCAAAGAGGTGGTTTGGGCTATACTACAACTACGCGGGCCCAGTGTGGATTAATGGAGGGGTGTTGTAAGGAAACTTCAACTTAACCTTACTGTCAGATGTTATTTAGCCACCCTAAGGCCTCTGACTAGTCTTCACGACTAGTATCAAGCGATATTAGAGGGACAACGTGCCTTCCAAAGCACGGAAATGCTTGTGATAAATGTCACTAAATTTGTTTGTAATGGTCACCCATCTAATTACAAACCGCGGTTAACTTTAGTAATGACTACCAAAGTGCTACCACCACTGAGCGACAAGCACCTCCATTTTTGCACGAACTATTTTATAATACCTACTCTCAAGTCTTATTTAAAATTGTAAAGTGTAAATGAAGACTACGATATTTTTAGGCAATTAACTAATCTGGAAGTCATTGGGGGATGCCTATGTTTAGCAGTGGACGTCTTATGGCTGAAATTATAATGATGATGATGATGAAAGAAAGCAAAGCAAAGCTGTAAAGCCCTATACTGAGATAGGGCAGTAATGCTTTGCTTTGCTTCCTTGTAGACCATTTTGGTACCACTAGTTTTAGTTTTTATTTTAAGATTTTATGTATTGTGCTAAAATGTAATTATGGTGCCAAATAAATTTCTTTTCTTTCTTTCAAAGTTAACATAGATGGGGACTCTAAAGATCATCTCTGCTACAAATTTTAAAAACGAAATATTTAATCATTCTCATACTACAAATGGAATGCTAATGTCGCTAGACTACATCTACACTGTCCTAGCATACTTTGTAAAGTGCAATAAACTACGTCTTTAGCCTTGCTGGCTTATTTCAACGCCACATTGGCTACACCACTAAATTTTATCTAAATGTCACTCGGTGCCTAGTCAAACGCGTCTCGAAAAAGCTCATAATTATTGTAACCGTTTAGTAACGTTGTCTTGCTGCCGCTGTCACTACTGTCTGCTGGCTTAAGCCCAGCCAGCAACCGAACTCATAATCTTGCGAGAAGAATTTGTTTCAGTAAACAAGCGATACGGTATTAAGGAACTTCAATTGCAGATTTATTTGATATTACGCGCTCTTGCCAAGAAACACGTGCTGTAAATTATCAGCTTTACTTTCCACAGTTAGAGTTCCTTTTTGCTTGGAGCTGTAAGTGTTAAGCGCCTAGCATACTACATGTCCAATGCGTTATCCTACTTGTTTTGATAGGTCCAGTGTTTTGATCCCGCGGATTTCCCGAGGCCTTAGCAAGAGATTTGATTCAATGAATGGAGGTTGAAACCGAGTCATTGTGGTTGTTCGATTGTGGGCCAAGTCATCTCGGGTAATCTTTATTTATTAGCCGCAAACTCACTTTCGCTCGTACTGAAGTAGCTGCTGGCCTCATTTGAATTCCATTCAATCCTATTTACTCGTTTTCTTACATAAATTATGATGATTAAGTAATGTTTATTTCTATTACAGAGGCAAAGGATTTAGCGAACATTCCGCTATATTCAAACCGCTATGTTATGGTCCATTGCAAATCTGAAGAACATAAATCATAGATGTAATGCTTGAATATTTGCAATTGTTTTAGCTTTCTTTAATTGACAGTAACAGTTCAATAAACAGTATCAAGTTGTTGATGGGTTTCCCGTGGTTCAGGAAACTACCGCTTACTCTGTAGGGTGCATTTAATAATCCGCCCAAATTAGGGTTGTCAACCGTGCAACATCTGCCAAAATTGTAAAAAAAGAAATTGGTAATAGTAATTGCGCTTGTTAACAAAATTGTTTGTGTCCAGTTTCTGTCTAGATTATTTCTGGTTATTACAAAATCTCTTACAAAAAAAAAGAAAGTGTGTTTTTTAAAGACACCTTGTTTGGGAAATATCTAAGGCTTCTAAGGCGAAAAAAGTAATAGCTTACAGGTCAGTTATTTAGTTCTATTGTAAGATAACAGAACATTTAAAAGGAAATTGGGTGCACCTAAAACAATTAAAAACTCGTGAAAAATCGTCTCATTGGCAAGCACCCTTACATGCCTATTGGATTGGATTGAAATGCCAAAAACCGATTTAGATGTACCAAATTTCTAATTTAAAAAAACTAAGCATCATCAAAATAGATATTTTAGCACAAAGTGAAGTAAAATAGGTAGATAATAAAATAGTAAGGCAGAGACAGCCCTAATTTCGCCACGTGTCAATTCTGAGTTATACGCTCTATCCGTTTATACGAGCGCGTGTTTATTTGACTTCGCAATAGTCTCTATCCAGAAAACCAGCATCCAAATGTACTCCGTACTGCTACACAAATAAGAACTATTATCTCGCGTCCGAACCTTTGGCCACCCGTTCGGGATAATACGCCGTTTGATTGATGACATTAATAAAACTTTGATTCCAGTTTAATTTAAATTTAAGGCAATTTAGCGACCCAGCGGTCGTGGCAGTAAAACGCTCCATTATACGACAGAGGGCGCCACGTCTTAATATACCTAGAATAACGAAACTGTGTTTAAATTGATACAGTTCTAGATTCTGTCGTTATCTTTGGATGAAAATAAAATACTCCTTGTCTTTGAAACCATTGTAAATACTTCTGCGTCAAATATCAACATAGGTATTTTATTTCTATTATCTCTATTTATTTATGTTAATTTTTAGTAAAAAATCTTAGGTGCAAAACGCGAGGAAAAAAATTTGGTCACCAGATAATTTTAAATACTAGCAATAAATATGTACCAGTATGAACCATACTTGTACATATTTTGCCTTAAATGCTGTCTCTAATTCAATCAAAACCATTTTATTAGCGAGAAACATAGGTAATTCTGGTTACAACAAATTTTCTGTAATGTGATGATCTGATATTTTTCGATACTATTAGTTAAAGAGACAATGGAAATGTTATTTATTGTTAGGTACGTGGTCTCATGCATTGTATGGGAATTGTTGAAAACTACACTTTGCATAGTGACTGACTCACCACCAATATTTGTTCTAAAAGCTTGTTATTCATTTATCAATAGCACGCCATAAACTAATACTGTTAGCTGAGCTACTGCCGGACCAGAATAGTAAAATCGCAAGTTCAGGAGACTATCTTCTAAATTAAGCGACTTTTACTTTTAGTAGGAGGTTATCTCCTAAATTATGCAACTTACATACTTAACATTCTAGAAGTACCTATGTTATTTTTACCTAAAAGTCTGTAGCTAAGCTGAGTCCAGTGTCATTATGCCAGTAGTGTCATAGTGCCTGTATAAGAATAGGATAGCCACATAATCCACTGTCCATATACCTACAACAACTTTTACTATAGTACTTATCAAATCGTAAAAAAAAGGTTTTGTTGCTCTATACAAACTAACGAGCTACCTCGACAACAATGTATTGCAGCATCTAAAAAATTATAACGAATTCGATGTTGCTCCCATAATAAATGTTGTTGTATATCAGCAGCTGATCATGTGGTTTTAAGGATTGAATATGACACTCCTTTTGTACACCATGTACAAAAGGATAAATACATGTATAGCAACCCTAGAATAACAACATAGTTATGAACACTAAACGGTCGTTCTCCTCGCAAACAGCCCCGTCAGATACCGGCCACGACAAACTCCATTAATCTTCCTCTACACGCCCCGCATGATATCCCATTCTCATGCAGACTGCCAGCATAAGTAAATAGCCACTTTTCTTTCTTGTGTACATAAAATTATTAAATGATTTTAGGGGTTTTATTTAAATAAATAAATATTAGACAACACATCATACATTGCTCTGATCCTATGGTAGGTAGCCAAAGCACTTGTGTTACAGAAATCAGAAACAACGAGGGTGCCACCACACCCAGACCAGAGACAATATAGAAAAGTTATTTTTATACATTGCCCGACCGGGAATCGAACCCGGGACCTCAGAGATAGCGACACCGAGTCCGGTATGCTTGCCTCTTGACTACAGAGGTCGACGGTTAAAGTTTATTAATAGTAATGATAGGTTTCAGAGGTATGTGTCTTTTTAAGAAAGACTTGCTCCTGCCCTCAACTTTGTCTGAACAATCATACCACGGAAGAACAAGAACAGTATAACCATTCTTAAAAATCCTATGTGTAAAGATCAATTTCTTAAAATCTTTGAGTAACAATCATACAAAAATTGACATTTAAGTAAGATTTATGAAACTTGGCTGTTTCATAGATCAGAACCATTATAATATTCTTACACAGATGTTTAGGAACATAAACCTTGGCGTAAACCTCTTTGCTGGAACGTTGTACAAAAGATTGCTGAAGTTTCCCATAACAATGATGTTGCGTTTATTTCTGCACGAGGTTAAGATTTCAGTGAATGAGATAAATGATTCGTTTTTTCCACTGAATAAGGTACTGACGCAAGATGGCACAATTATCATATTTTAGTTTGTGTACTTACTTGATTTAGATAAATGACGTAGAAATAGTTAGACATAAATCTTTTAGTTCTGTCTTTAGTTTTACTGTCTCTGCCTAAAGGAGAATATTTGTTCTTCGTATTCTTTTTTTCTGTAATTTTTTTGATGATGTGTATTCTACTTTAGAAGTATTCAAATATACCGGACTTGGTGTAACTATCTCTAAGGTCCCGGGTTGGATTCTCGGTCAGTCAATGTAGAAAAATAACTTTTCTATATTGTCTCGGGTCTGGGTGTTGTGGTACCGTCGTTGTTTCTAAATTCTGTCATACAAATGCTTTAGCTACTTACCATAGAATCAGAGCAATTTATGTGATGTTGTCCAATATTTATTTATGTATCAAATGTTAAGACACATCGATACATTTGATCACATAACTGTTCCTTCAAGCCTGTCAACAACTCCTTCCCTTATTGGTACAACATACAGCTATCGCATGCAGTTAGGAGTCACATCATCGTGTTGTGATCTAACCATAACAATAAAGGGGATATCGGTAATGCCGCCATCTGTATTCGGCCGCGTATACCGTATTTACTCCAAACGCGATAAACACAATCTAATTATATTGTGATGTGCACATTAACCTGAGCCGTCGCGTGTAGAGATTCGAGTTATTTTTCGAGTGTAACAGATACTTCTGTTAAGTTTTGCTGCATGTATGATGACATTTCTGTCCATATTTTAGATACCATCTAATCGTTGTTTCTTACGACTTGACAAACCACAAAGTGCAATAATTTATGAATTTAATCAAATTCTACCTATGCTGAATGAACGAGTATCTTTTGTTTCCATTGGGCGAAAACTTTCAAATGTAAAAGGTTGAGTTGTGGAGTAATTTAACAAGTAGGCACCTCTAATAAAAATATCAACTTGCTAATCTGACGCAACTTAATCGTATTAAGTTGTAATACTATCGCATTACAATCTTGCGCCCCTTCATCTCGCACCGGTAATGCTAAATGAATGCGCACAAACATTAGTATTGATTTCGTAAGCATTAAAAAATTGTCCCTCCTTGCGGGCGAGGGAGCGGGCGGTCACCATCCTGCAATAATATATTTAAAGGATTAGCCCCGTCGCAATATCGCGACCCTCCGCTCCTACGCCCCGCCGGGCTCTATTCAAATAATGGAAATTATTTCCACATATGTGCACCTAAATAAATATCATTGTCATTATTGAACACCCCAACGCGCTGTGGAGCTATTTTCACCCGTTTGTTCGCGGTTTTGATGGGAAACACCGGATGGTGCGGCGCTTTTTGTTTCGAAATAACGATGTGTTGTTCCACTGATGCGCGGGGATTTAATCAACTTAGCCACTGGACGGTGACTATTAACGAATTAAACCATTTCATTTAATTAACTGTTTGACTTTTATATTGAAATATCAACGATTTTTAAAAGGCAAAGGCAGGCAGGATTGTTAGATTTTTTGGGCTAAGAATAAAATAAACCACGGCTACCTGAGCAAGAAACATGCGTTAGCGAATGTGAATTTGTGAAATTTATGTTTCGAAAAATAAACGATTGTATATGGGGTGGAAACGACCGTTTATGTTCACTTAACCGAGGAAAGAGGGTATTATTTACCGTTTCGGTTGGGTGAACCCGCCACAGTGAGCGAGACAAATACCGGCGGCGGCACAATATTTATTGCACTCGGTACGTGGATTGCGCGATTTATCGCGAAGTGTCGCCGCGGCGGGCGATCGATCGGCGGTGACGGACGCCGCCATACGTCACCCGGCGCGTTATCTGCGCTCACGGCGACTTATCACGCCTCCGCTCGCGTCTCCGCTAAACAACCATCGATTGTGCGGAGGCGTCACGGTGCCCGCTCATTTATTGCGGCCCGATCGGGCCACCAGTCCCGCCCAATCGCAACGCTCGTTTATCTTCATTTCGCGACCACAATTAGACGGGTCGTTGCCTGCGGCCGGGCCTGCCGGGCGGGGCTCGCCGCTACGTGGCTCGAATACGCCGCACCGTCGCTCTGTCAACTTTGTAATGAGTAAAGTTAATAGCTACGCAACCCAGGTCGCGTCCCGATTCTGAATCTCGTTAAAAGTTAGTAGATTTCGTTATGGTGACAGCAGTCTGGCAATATCTACTTTTTTAGCTTCCCCACTTTCCTAATGGACTACGAGTCGAGCATTGATAAAATTTTAGGGTCGCTTTCCCTCAATTATCGACGTGTTAAAAATTTTCAATTGTATAATAAACTTTTCTTTGTTGCAGGTATGGTTTAAAAATCGGAGAGCGAAATGGCGGAAACGCGAAAGAAACGCTATGAACGCCGCCGCGGCCGCCGCCGCCGACTTCAAGAACGGTTTCAGCACGCAGTTTAACGGGCTGATGCAACCGTTCCCGGACACGGACGCGCTCTACTCCTCGTACCCGTACAACAACTGGGCGGCGAAAGTGCCGAGTCCGCTGGGGACGAAGAGCTTTCCGTGGCCGGTGAACCCGCTCGGGTCGGTGGTGCCGGCGAGTCACCACCAGGGCTCCGTGAACTGTTTCAATACGGCGACGTCGATGGGCGGGGTGGGAGGCGGCGGTATGGCTGGTGTGGCAGGGTCGGCCGGAGTCGGCGGCGGAGTGGCCCCGTGTCCGTACACGGCGCCGCCGAACCCGTACAGTATGTACCGGGCGGAGCCGTGCGCGGCGATGTCGTCGTCGATCGCGCAGCTGCGACTGAAGGCGAAGCAGCACTCGTCCGGCTTCGGCGGGGGCTACGGCGCCGTGTCGCCGGTGTCGCGGGCCGGCTCGGCGCCGCTGTCGGCGTGCCAGTACGCGGGCGGGGTGGGCGTGTCGGACCGCGTGCTCTGAGAGGAGGCGCGCGGGCGCGAGGAGGGCCGCTCGCCGGCGCCGGCGCTGCTGGCCGCCGCGCGCGCCTCCTAGTCGCCGCCCGCGCGCCCCCCCGACGCCGCCGCCGCTGCGCCCGCGCACGGCCTCTACAGGCATCTGTGGGACTGGTTCGATTGAGACATCGTGTTCGTCACGGTGCTCTACGACTCTCTGAGACGGCTTCCACCAAATTGATTGAATTCAAGTCTTTATTTCAATATTCAACTTTGGATTAGCTAGTAAACAACAACCGTTGACTTCCTATTACTTAAACAAATTATAAAACCAGTTTTGTCTCATCATAACTTAATCTTGTTCTCGTAAACATTCATGAAAGTGAAGTATAAGATGTTCAAAAGTAGATTTCTTAATAATTTGGTGCAAGCCGTTCCAATGTAAGAACAGTGATCGTTGTTGAGAGACTCTTGAGACGTCATCGATTGTCATTTGTTTTTTAAATTATGAGAAAAGTCGTTCCAGAATAGTGCGGTTAAAGGGAGTGATTCGCGTTTTATTATATTCTTCAACTATTTGTAAAGGTTCGTTACGAAACTTCGGGCAATAAAGTTAACGATTCGTTTTAGTCGTGTTAATGTAAATATGTAGTTATGTATGTACGTATACCAAAGCGATGTGTGCAATTTTTATAAGCTTACAGTGTAATTTAGATTGATAAGTTGTAACTGTAAGTGCGTAGCTTAATTACTGAAACTTGTAAATAAAAAAATTGGCAACATTTTTTTCGCATATGTTTTGATGGAATTATGTGGGAATAAGACTCACTACTACTTTAAAAACTAATTTCTGACATACCTAAGTAACAAAGTTCAAGCTTCAACCATTATGCATGTGTCTACAATTTCAATTTCAAACATCCTGTAATGTTTTACCTATATTGCAGTTCGTGTGTAAAATGTATTAAAAATCAATAAATAAATACACATTGGCTTAACGATTTTAAATACACAAGTACAGGTTTTATAAAAGAACTAGTGGGGAACGTTGGTTCTTGTTTACGCCGAATTACCCACAAACCTTTTTATCTCTCAATGCTTATAGAACTAATTTTGAAACCAGTTGAGGAAATTTGACATACTTAGGTAAGTTGAATGTACGATAAAGCTTTGAAATATTGTTCTAATAATGAGATGCTACTTAAATTCAAACTACCTAAATACTAGTAAACATTAAACTTATTTAAATTTACTATTTCACTACAAAACTGTATATTTGTTAAACATACATATATTTTGTATACGTAAAAATAAAGAGGCGGCGGTTATATTAATTATCTTTAGTTGTTATTTTTCTTTGTAAACTTGATAACAGATTTTACAAACACTTTGGTATGAAATAGAAACGGTACCAAAGCTAAGTAAGTATTTTAGTTAGCAAAATATTAAACGTTAAAAATTAACGTTAAATTATTAACTTATCATCCTCGTGTCTAACGAGTTTTGTAGACATTTTATGTTGTATTGTATGAAATATTTGCATTTATCAGCTAATTACCAAATAATATAAGAATGAGATTTTATACAAACTAAAGTGTACATAGTTTACCATTAGAAAAGAAGAAATATCTACTAATCAGCAAAAGGCTATTAATATTATTACATTTTTAAAGATATTATTTTGAGGCACTCAAACCAGTTAAATTATACTTTTAAGTTTGTTATAAATACTTGTTTTTTTTTTTCATAAAATTGGTATGCAGTAGTGGAATTATTTCATTTGTTTTACATGTTTTATAATAATAGTTCAGATAGTCTTTACAAATTGAATTTTTTTAAAACGTTGAATTTTCCTCGCATTTTCAACACCAGAGTAAGGAATCAAGTATTCTGTTACGAGGTACCGGACAACATTTTGGTATTTCTCATAACACCCTGATCCGAGGCATTAAAGAAATATTTTACCCATTGCGGCTTTTAAACATATTGTTTTACTGTACATAGTAACCAACTGTCTACACCATCTGGCATAGATATTTTATCATCAAATTTCAGCATTTGTTTCATGATATTATTTTTTAAAGGTGCTCCAACACAAGTATAATTTGTGCGAAATTGTTACACAAAGTTTTGTTTAAAAAAGTTGACAAACTAATCAGTTTTAAACTTTTATGTTACTACTACAGTACATAAAACAGAAATATTTTCAAATGTTGTCTTTTGTATCTTTAATGTTCCTAATGTTTAATAACATTTCAAGACATTTTAACTTTTGCTCCTACACCGAATGTTACTAAATGTTATAACGCTTATAACACCGATGCTGTGTATTTGTTTTCAAATGTTTATTTCTGATATTATTTATTTATTTTGTGTTTTTAACCATAATTGGGCTTTTCATAACCTGTCTTAATACACTTCATGGCTAGCATAAATATTTATTGATTTATAGAATTTTAATAAATGTTCCCAATCATCATAATCAGTTAATTCTTATTAAACGCTATTCGCACAAATGCTGCTGTAACCCAAATCTATGAAACACAAATATTATGCAATTAACATGAAAATAGCCGCCTCCGCATGAGATTAACGCAACGAGGATCTCATAATTTATTTAAATATTTATTAACACCTGCATGAGAATGTAAATAAATGTAACTACCTAGTGGATAATATAGTACTTAGTTTACTACACGAATTAGAATACCTACTTCCGTGTGCCTAATAATATAAACAGTGGTAATTCGAGACTGCTCTCACGGCGAATTTAATGGCGTAACTCCGTCATACACTGTACATTAAAGTCTTCACTTCGAGTTAAATCATTGTAAAATAATTGTGTATATGTATATTACAATAAAGTTGCCGTATATTCCTAAATAATTAAGAATTAGGAAATTCGTCGTGAAGAAAGTACTCGTTTGATATAAAAATGTAAATACTTTTGGCGTATCCTAGTATTAATGCGAAAGATATCGAGGTTTTCGTTTTATACATATCAAACAAAATATCTACAAACTGCAATAGTTTGTTGAGTTTTTTGTAATTTAAGGAAATAACGATTGTTTTGTAACTTAAAACCTCTAGTCATAATAAAAAATGTCACTGAGTCATTTTGTGGTTTTATTTATATTTATATTCTTGCAAGGTCCCTTGAAACTTTGCTCAAATTTACATTGCTCGAGTAAAGGTTGCAAGAAATCGCTTGATTCAGGTCGCTTCCAACGGGCCAATCTGGGAATCACTGGGGGAGCCTATGTTCAGCAGTGGACGTCCTGTGGCTGAAATGGTGATGATGATGAATAATATTTATACACCACAACAACGTACAAATGTTGGTTGAATATTAAATGGCGCAAAAAAGGAACATCAAGAAAACAACTATCTATCTTATCAGCATATATTTATCCACTGCAGAGAATAGGCCTCCTTTTTAGGTACCCACTTCACCACTTCTTACCGTCTTGTGCCAATCTTTTTCACTTTGTCCCAGTCATTTGCACAATATTTTCGTACCAGGCTAACGGTTTGCCCACTATCTTTCGTCCCTAACCAGTCTGTAACTGCTTAGGTCTACCGACTGTCAAATAAAACAACTAATTGTTATTAAATTTTAAGTCGATCGACAACAAATAAAGCGTAACACACATAGAAAGCCGTGAGCGTGACGGCGACGGGTAAACGTATGATAATTAGACCCGCCGTAATACCTACCCAAACCGTCACCGTCCCGATTACGCCTTCTGTGTGTGTTGCGCTTAAGACGCATAAATTCATGTGTTTTAAAACAGACATATTTATAAATTCATAAGAAGTTGAAATTCAAGAATTAGTTAGGTTAAAAGCTAAAGTTGAAATGGGCAGGCCACTTGGCTCGCAGAACTGAACTATTAGGGAAGAAAGTATCTTCAATGGCGACTGCGAATTGGACGCAGCGTACAGACAACAGCTCTTCAACCTACTAAAAGAACGTATTTTTTTCTATTGATATTAATCTCTACATGTCGGACTTAGAGTTGAAAATCGGTTGACTGACTGTTGGCGCCTACAGCCAGTTCGGGCATCATCGGCGTTCTCCGTATGCGCGGGCGGTTGGCACACTCCGTAGGTGCCCTCCGCCGCACTCAGCCTCTCGACCATCATCGGCATCGGACGCGGTTCCTCCCTCGTAGGCGCGATCAAAGTATTAATTATCCAGAAATATATCCTATGCGTTTACAGTCCGCGTCTTATTTAATACTCCAATAGTCGTAGGACCCTAACACTGACCTCTAGCTTTTAAGGTAGGCTGACCTGCTGTTGACTGTACCTAGTAAGGTTGCAAAAAGCCGCTGAATGCAAACAGCGCAGAGCCGCTCGCTGTGGCGTTCTATAGGAAAGCCTATGTCCAGCAGTAGGCTTCTAAAGGCTAATAATGATGTTGTAGACTTCGTACTGGCAAGTCCAGTTGGTGATGCCAATTTTTTAAAGCACGACCTAGTAGTCTAGTGATATGACCACCGAGTCAGGCGGGTGTTTGTTTGAGTCCCGCGAGGGGCAAGTACGTGTCGGTGTGATGAGCACACGATCACTTGTGAGTGTATCATAGGTGCAACTAGCGAACTTCGTACCGCCTCGTCAATCGTTTTTTTGGTGACTTTTCCTGTTATATTTATTCTGCTATGTAATAGTTATTCTGCTATTCCAATTTCCAAATTTAAATCTAACAAATCAAAATCATAAAAATCGGTCCACCCGTTCTTGACTTATAAAAGCTGTAACTAACCCGACTTTGTTTTTTAAATATATAATAGATAATGTGATTGTTGGAAGAATTAATTTATTGATTAATATTATAGTTTCGTGCCGGGGTTTAAAACAACATCACATCATAAACTTTTTGCCAGACAGTTCATAAGCAACCATCGTCATCATCATTACAGCTCGTCTTAGTCCTTCATCCAGTCACTGCCAGCCATCTTCCTGAGGTCAAGCCATTGATCTGGGGGGCGTCCTACACTACGTTTGCCGAGACGTGATCTCCACTCGAGAACCCTTTTACTCCACCTTTCATCGGTCCTGCGACAGATGTTTCCGGCCCACTGCCACTTTATCTTGCTACATTTTTGCGCTATGACCATTACTGCTACTTTATCTTGCTACATTTTTGGGCTATGTCCCATTATTTTGGTCTTCTTAAGCAATCATTATCATCATTCAGTTCAGCCATAGGAGGTCCACTGCTGGATAGCCTCCCCTAGTGACTTCCAGATTGGCCGGAATACCTACTTATAATCAATCAATAACAAAACGAATCAATACCATAATCATTTCGACGACCGTCTGGTGTAGTGGTTCGCGCTCCGGACTACAAAGCCAGCGGTTGCAGGTTCGAATCTCGCAAGGGGAAAATGTTTGTGTGATGAGCAAGAGCGTTTGTACCTATGTCATGGATAAATGTATATAAGTATGTTTATTTGTTATCTAGTCGCTATAGTACAAGCTTTGCCTAATTTGGGGCTAGCTAATTGGTATGATTGTGGAAACAATTTATTTATATTTATTATTTAGGTATTAAATATACTACAATCTTACAAAATATAATAAATTCTTCATAGAACTAATGAAAATGGAGCCCTCAGACATGTCCTGTGTAGGACGGACTACTCCGTCGAATTTCCTCGAGAAGCAATACGATAAAGCTTTAGCACTAGAAGCTTACAGCATTTGTGCAATGTGCATTAAATTGAAATGGAAATAAATTTTCCGTTAGCAGTAGCTATTATACGAGCTACGACCCGCATTTATAAAGCACACTGACTCAAGAAGTGAATATACTCTCGAGTAGAATCTTAATTTCACAAATCAAAAAAGACAAGCACATTAATTAATCCAATAAAAGCGTTCATTCAAGTGTTGAGTACTGAAACCTAACAGTCACTGTTATAAATCGATAATGTATGCTAAGCTTGCTTTTATTAACTTTACTTACTTGTGTACAAATGTTCGTACACGTAACGAAAATATGAACCTGAGAGGGTTCGCAGTTGCAGTCACAGCTTCTATCACTAAACAAATAGTAACACTAGATTATCTTTACATTCCTGCCCAATTCGTAATCCAACTGTGTGGATAAAAAAGACAATTTTTAAAGGAAGAAGACTAATTTAACTCTAAATAAACAATTATTGGATGCGGGCCACTTCCAACCGGCCAATCTGAAACTCATTGGGTGAAGCCTATGTATGGCTGAAATGATCATGATGAAATGATTTGCATTATATTAGCATATATTTACATTTAGCATACATTAGCATATATTTTTTCGTTGGGTCTGGCCAGTCCTGGATACACAGGACAATTTTAATATGTTACCACATAAACCAAACTTTTTTTAACCTTAAAGTTGTTTGTAAAATCACTAAAACAAAATGATTTGAGGTTCATTATCTCGCATCGGCTTTAACGTTAAGTATATAAATCCATACACTCACCATTCTGCTTTCTGCGGTTGAGTAAAAACTAGATTCTACATACGGGCCTATGCGTAGCGAACGGCGCGCTGACGGATCGGGTTTGTAGTAAGCGCCCGTAGCGTCGTAGCAGCTACGAAAGCGTAGCGCATAAAATGAATTGAAGCTTTTTGTGTTAGATTGGTAAGTAAATATTATTCGTAACTTTAATTTTGAATTTCGATTAATACGCCCTAAGAGAGAGAGAGAATACGGCAGTTCTCATCAGGATTACCTTTTTGTAAGACCTTTTTTGTACTTTTTTGTAGTGTGTGACAATTTGTGTGTGTGTGACAATGTGACAACATTAAATAATCGAATCCTGTGATGGACAAATTATTTACATGACAAGTTTGTATGAAAACCTCAATGCGCGAGTTCGAACCCTTGGCCGGTTTTTTTTTTGTCAGGCCCGTCCATCATGCTAGAGTCAATATAAGAAAATATATTTTTCTAAATTGTACTTAACCGGGAATAATACTCATTAATACTCATTTATTCAGTATATAGGCCCTCTTCCGGGCACTTATACACGTCCCAAAATATAGCTTTACCCTACCACCGCTTCGGGACTACATATCGGCTGGTGATGAGAAGAAACGGCAACAAACTCAGTCACCTTTGTCAGCCTTTTTTAAAGAAAATACAGTTACAAGACATTTAGTAAGTGCGAGCTAAGCAGGTTAAGTCCTTGCACTCTTGTCGTTCAAATAATCATCTACTTTATAATACCCTTTTTTCATAAAGTTCTTTTTTAATGTGGATTTTGAACTCATGTCCAGGTTGTTCAACAAGAGTCTGTGGAACTTTATTAAAAAATTTAATACATTTCCCCAAGAATGAATTACCGACTTTGTGTAGTCAGAAGCTCGGAACGGCAAGTTTATTTTTATTACGAGTATTATAATGATGAAAATCACTTTTAAAGTTAAACAAGCATAGATTTTTTCGAACGTACACAATATTTTCAAAAATGTATTGAGAGGCTAACTGTTAATATATTATTTTCTTTAAATCTCTCTCAGCGAGTCACGAGGTCCAAGACAGTATATCGCATGTACGGTTTTTTTCTAGAACACAAAGATTGATTCAATGTCAGCAGCAGAGCCCCATAGCAGTAGACCATACGACAACAAACTATGACAATAACTAAATCAGTTAAAAGCCTTATTTTCCTTACTACGTAAGCCGCTGAACTGAGCCACTACAAGGCAACTAATTGAAGCCAGGACCCTTCGCAAGGAAATTGTATCTACTCATCGACTGGTAAAGGGATGAACATAAATTGTAAAATTAATGATGAGATCAAACAAGAATGCATTAAACAAAAATTAACGCTCATCCAAAGTTAATTTGTTTATACCGCGCGAAAGGTAAAACCTCTAAATCCCAGAATTGAATCGTGAAACCGGGGTCAAAGCTCCGAACGCCAGTAAATTGCAAACAATTGATTCACGACAATCGCTGACATTAAGCGGAAAGTATACAATAATCCAGCGAATGATTATCAGGAGCGCGGCCGGCGAACAGTTTCCAGGTGCTCCGATCCAGCCGCTTTAAGGATTTAGTCGAGGATTTGCTTTCAATATTAGCCACCGGCCGCCGAGGGCAGGCTATTCCGTTCCGGCGGCACCTTTTTTATTATTTTGTCGCATCGTTTTGGCTCTAAATGGAATCATTCTGCCATCTACATTTTTATTTTTCAATTGCTCTCCGATTAGTGGAATTAGTCGTATCGCTTTCTGATTCTTTGCTCGTTTTGGTGGCGCTGGCGGACTAAGCGCTGCTTGGCACTCAATAACAAACGATGATTCAACGGCTTGATCGGTTCCGGGTTTGATTTGAGGCTCGGGTCAATTGAGAAAACAAACATTTCTTAATTTAAATTTTAAATTATTCCAACAATCACATCAATTATCTAGCCCCGAACTAAGCAAAGCAAAAAAAAAAAAAAGCTCGTACAGTGACGAATAGATAACGATAGACATACTTAAATACATTAAACATCCATGACTTAGGTACAAATGTTCGTGCTCATCACACAAACATTTGCTTCTTGCGGGATTTGAACCCGCATCCTTCAGTGTCTGTAGTCGGAAGCGCGAACCAGTAGACCAGACTGTCGTTATTATTTACTTAAGGTTTGGATATGCTAAGCAAAGCAAATAATCATTATCTGGTACCTCGTAATACACGCATGTTCATTCTTTACTTCGAGACCATGACAATTGGTTGTTGTCTGGCAAATATTAAATAAAACGGTATAAACGCAAAATAAAAATATTACGACTTGCATCAATCACAAACATAGTGGCACCGCTTGGTTTACTCTTTTTTCTATTATAAATTTATTTTGTTACTCCTATTTTTTTTTTTTTTTAATTTTTAATTTAAATAATGTATTGTGTCTTTTACTGTTTGTGTGTGATGTCCAGTGTATAATAAATGTCTTTTCTTTCTTTCTTTCTTTCTTTCTCAATCGATATTAGCCGGGACCAACTTTTAACGTGCTTTCCAAAGCATGGTTGTGATAAATGACACTAAATATGGTCGGAATGATCACGAATCCACTCACAACCGCGGCTAGAGTTGCTTAACTTTGGCAATCACTACCAGAGCGCTGCTACCATTAAGCTACAAGCACCTCCCACGGAGCTACAAGCACCTTACAGTCCCGTTCAATTCTCAGTTCGGGTTAATTAAGAAATAAATATTTTTTCGGTTTTAGTTGTGTAGGGAGACGCCTCTGGCAAAAGTCATTGTCTGGTCCCTCGTAACAACGCTGAACGCTGTTAGTTAATACCTTACATCAAGACCATATCTATTGTGTTATTTAAAAATATACATACCAACTTATAATAATATGCGAAAGTTACTCCGCTGTCTGTATGTTACGGGTTAACGCCTAAACAACTAAATCGATTTTAATTAAAATTGGCTTGGGAAAATTGAACCGATTTTGATGATTTTTTTAACGGAAAAACCTAGGGTTCAACCTAGGAAAGGACATAGGTAAGTATTTTTATTCCACCACCTAAGCGAGAGCGAGGGAGCGAGACCTAAAAAATGTTTTTTCAGAAACAAGTCCCATAGTAAGTTGTTATTTACAATTCAATAAAATAAAATAAAATTTAAATTCTCAGTTCAGTAGATTATAAAAAAAATCTGCATTAATAAAATTAAAAATAAATTAAATTACCATAAAATTAACACATTAGATTATACAAAAAAAAAATCATTTTAATTTACCTAGCCAAAAAATATATATAAGGTGGTGAAGAAACAAAAAAATAGGGTGTGCCAAACCGTTTTTCACGCGAGAAAAGCCGGAGGCACAGCTAGTATACATATATTTCGCGCGTGCAATGCTGACGTCAAAATTCGGCCGTGGAGAGTCTACGACAACATAAGATGTTTGCCGACAATGTCATTTATCAGTGAGTCAATGCCGAGTTTTTATTATTCGCTGTTTAATTAGGCAATGTTGTATTTGTTCACAGTTTCGAACGTACTTTCGTAAGCACGTGTGTGGTGGCCGCGTCTGCAGGCCCAGGCGTCACGCGGTTATCTTTATGGCAGCAAACATTAATGTTGTTTTTTATTTTATCAAGGATCGCTCCGCTTGCTGAGGTCTGGGGTATGTACACACGCCGACACGATATCATATCAACCCTTAGGCGCTATATTATATTTACACGAAACTAACAGAAAACGTCATATCAACATGCATTATACAAATGTGTTACCAAGTTACTTCTTTACAAAAATATTGTGCTACAAGCTTAAGGTTAATGATAGCTGATATTACTAAAGCTTGTGTGGTCTGATAATTTGGCGTAAAAAGACGGAGATGGCTTGATTTTGTTTATAAGATTTATTTTTCGTTTCTTCGTTAAAATAAAATATAGGTGTAGATAATTAGCCAAAACGTAACAACATATTTATACGTACGTACATTAGTACAACAGTCTCTCCTTTCACGATTAGCAAAATTCCATGTTTCATCAATAGCAATTTTTTTTTTCATAATTTCGTAAAGTTATACACCTATGCTTTGAACCAGTCGTATTATAGTAATGACATGCAAGAGCATTATCATCCAGGTAATATAGGTTTAATAAACTTAAAAGGACGAGACTTACACAATAATATGTTGCAAGTGACTTGTATTGTGAATAAAATTTTGAATAATGAGTAGATAGAAATAAATATTTTATAAAAATTAAAATTAATGCAATTAGGTTGCAAACATTTTTACACTACCCTCTTATTTAAGTAACTAATAATGAATAGTGCCGGTTTCAAAATAATCTTTCTAGCTGATCAGTTATTTATCAGCATGTAGGGAAGTGAGAATATAGACGTTATCGAAAGAGAATATCTTCCAAATGTTAACATATGCAGTAGTAGGTAACATGTAGCGAAAGCTTGAGAGCTATCACCCTCCGACCCTCATTCATACATATATTAAAGATGCGCACAAACAGGTACGCACTCACCATGTCAATAGTTAACCGAGAGAAGAGGGCTAGGTTTGGGTGGAAAGGATCAAATCGGGATTAGAGGAACGACAACCAATCAAGGGTAACTGGACTGATATACCTACATGAAATAAATAACTTAAAAACTGGCAAAGTATTCTCGACCGTATGCCCTTGGGGTAGAGTGCAAGATGTGGTGTGCTGCTGAGTTTATTGATGTTTTGTTTGTTAGGGAGGCGATGGATGGGGAGAGGGCGCGATGCAGCCTCCGCAGACAATCTTACAAGTTAATTGTGTTCCGTGCCTCGGGCCTGACTACAAAATAATATCGTGTTCAGTACGTAGGTACGCTCTACCTACCATGTTGCTGAATTATTCTGTGAAGGCGGTGCTTAGATGCATATTCAATTTTGAAACTTTGATGTGATGTTACGAAAAGGCATGTACAAAGTAATTAATTAATAAATTCATCCAAGAATCAAGAATTGCCCATTGGGGGATTCGAACCCGCAACCGCTTGGGTTTGTAGTATGGAGCGCGAATCACTAGACTGATTGGTCATCGATGTATGTCAGTAATGTACGGAATATATAATTCGATAATAACTTAGCAACAATACACTGAAGTGATTCAGAATTAAAGTAAAATCGTCAAAAGCTTTAGTTTTTTTGATGGTCAACGTTAGTAAGACATTATATGCATCTCAAATATTGGATAATTATTGGAAATTTTCAAACGCAAGGTATGGTTTTTAAGGTTTCATGAATCTTTGTTCATCTCAGGCTAGTATTCTCTACAAAGTAACAAACTTGACTTGTACAAAATAAAGAAATACTCTGCTCTAAAAACTCTAAAAAGCAAGTTTCTGGAAGCAACAAAGTAGGATGCAAGTATATTACATATAGTATGCTATATGCAGTAGGGCGGGCGACTTGGGCGGGCGGGCGGTAGGGCGGGGGCACTAAATAAATACAACGCGACGAGGATTTATTACAAACAATACTCGACTCATGCAGATACATTTCTTTCCGAGAGCTTACACGTTCTAGCGAATGTAAACGTATACACTAACTTTATTCTTGAGGTCGGAGTCAAGTCTTAGACGGTTTGCCAGAAAATAGAGCTTGATAGAAAGTTAAGCGGGGTTGTGTCTCCCAGAGCAATTAATTAAGGTCTTAGGGCAGATGTATCGTGGTTTGAGTTTTGTATACGATGATCAAGACGCGTGTACTGGTTGAAAGTTGGAGACAGCAGACTTAAAACAAATGTGAGTACGTAATAAAGTCTAATAGAACAACAGTTGATCGAATTTATATTATAAATAGCTTTTGAAATGTTAGAAAACATCTGCGTAATTTTGTGCATATATCATTGATTGGACTGGGCGGTAAGCATTAATTATTAGTTTGTTTTTGACGTAAGTATTTTGATTAAATTTTCATTTTTCGACTAATGTTTCTTTGGCAAATTTGTTCCATTTCATGAGCACATATTCTAAAATATGGCTGAACCTTTAAGTTACACGTTTTAGTTTAACAAAAAAAAAACACACTTAAAATTTAAATCTTAAGAACATTTAAAAGCTAATGACCTTAAGTCATTTAATTACGACTGTAAAAGTAATAGATAATTACGCCTTTGTTGACCACGGGCAGGCTGCAAAAAATTATGGATTTTTGTGGAAATATTTTAACGACATAACTAGTGTGTTTCGTTGCTGATACTGATTCATAGCAACCACAATAGATAATTAATTGTTTTATTATAATCCGGTATAGAGTGATTAACGTTTAAGCGAACATTTTTTTTAATACATTGGTCGCTCCAACGTTACGGTTCTCTTGCAGTCAAGTAAAAATGTTCGTTCCTCCATAATTGGTCTGTCTTTTAAAACTCTCAGTGAAATTAAAAACCAATAGCTTTTATCTGTGCTACAATAAGAGCATAAAGACTCTAATTCCACCATTTATGATAGGTGATATCCAAGGTTCGAGTGGCGAAGAGGGCTGGGAGGGTGGGAGGAGAATGAAGATTTACGACCGAGGCATAACGAGGGCTAGATGAGGCGTAAAGAAGCCCAATTCTGGTTATTATACGTATACTGAACTATACTCTTTATAGACACAACGCGTAATTTTGCTCTTTATGTTAGACAAAATTTTCAGTTAAGAAAATTATGAAAGAAGCGTTTTTTTCAGGTCAAGGCCAGGGGCCTAACCATGAGCTTTTAAAGCAGTAGGTATTAGTCTAACTTTATTATTTTTCTATGTATAGAATTTGATGTAAAAACAATGCTGCTTGGTTATTGTTTAGAATTCTTTGCCTTCAAGCTGTGTTTGCTGCAATTAAAAGGATTTTATATTAATAAATAAACTCTTTACTTGAATAAAACAGGGATCGGAAACCGGTTATTTTACTATGGAACCTTAACCGGAATAATAAAGGTTTTCGCTAAATTAACTATCACATACTCCAAATACCGACTTAAAAGCTATGGCAAATTTAGTTTTATGGTCAAATCTTTACAACTACTATCAAATAGTAGAAATGGGTATGCATTCTGAAATAAATATTAACCCGGTTTCGATCCTTGGAATAAAATATAACTTGTTTCAGTTGCCAAATTTTTAAATACAAGTAATTTGCGGTGGGCAATATACTAGATGTCATGGAATTGAAGAAAGGATTTAATATCTTGTGTTAGGAGGTGGATGCCGACCACTTTCAACCAGCTAATCTGGAAGTCACTGGATAGGCCTATGTTCAGCAGTGGACGCCTTATGGCTGAAACGATGATGATGATGTTAAGAGGTACCAGACCACTTTTTACCGAGGGCGTCTTCCAGCACACTCACACATGCAATAAGTTTCCTATGGCACTAAGATCGATTTTCTTAGTTATTGTCAAATCGAGATTGATAAAAGACAATAAAAGCAAAATTCAAATTTAATAATAAATAAATAAATATTGGACAACATTACATACATTGCTCTGATCCTATGATAAGTAGCTTAAGCACTTGTGTTACAGAAATCAGAAAAAACGACGGTACCACAACACCCAGACCCAAGACAATATAGAAAAGTTATTTTTCTACATTGACCGACTGGAAATCGAACCCGGAACCTCAGAGATAGCGACACCAAGTTCGGTATGCTCGCCTCTCGGCTACGGAGGTCGTCGAATAATAAAGAAAGCCGAAGTCATTTTTGATGACTAATTACGCTCTTCTAAGAAAATTCGGTCTGTATGTATAGAGAGGAAATCAACGCATCATTAACATCAGTCTTGTTTTTCGTTTGTAGTCATCTTAATTAAGTTTGCCAAAATGACCGTCTTTGTTACGTGAAGTCTAGCAGAAGAGGATGGAAAAAACTTACGCAGATTCTTGAATCTGTGTAAGTAAAGATTTGTCTTTCCTATTCGGGAGTAGTACATCAAGTGGTAGTCTAAAAACAAAACAAGAAAGTAGTTACTAACAATTTAAAAACAAGATTTTTGTTAAAAAAAGAACTGGTTATTTGCAATGAGTTTTTTTTAAAACTTGCTATAAAAACAAAATTATTTAAGCCACATAAGTACTTCTGCTAACAGCTATAAACACTTAAAAAATATCATAAACTAAACTATGCCCTCCGTAGCTGAGTTGGAAAAGCAGTCGCCCGGATAGCGAAAAGTCGTGGGGTTTGAATCCCACCAGAGGCAGTTAAAAATGTTTTTCAAGCTAAAACATTATCGATGATATAATTGTGTATTTTTTACAGTAAAAACTTCGCAATTTAAGAAAATTACATAATAAAAGTTTGTGTGCCGAAGCCAATAAACCTTGCGCAACCAGGGTCGCACTATTTCTTTATTACAAAATTAAAAAGAAAGCATTTCCAGCTAAACGCAAACATGGCGGGCGGTAGTTAGCAGAAGGGTTGCACAGACACGTCACTAATTTATGGATTAAGCACATTTACAAAACGTAATTTGTATTCATTAAAACAAGCAACGCCGCTACGTGGAATGTTTTTAAACGCACGGTAGGTATTGCGACTTCTGAAAACATTTCCGGGAATTTACGAGTAGCTCTTTTATATTATTTACAAGCTGATATTGCTATATTAGATCTACTTCTAATGAAGTTGATTTTTTTTTACAATTAAAATTATTGTTTACCAGCTGTTTCCTGCTACTTGGTTTTCCAGAACTCTTCCTCGGCGTGCTGTATAACCTCGCCAATATAACTTACCGGATGAATGGTATTTATCCCATAAGGGGCAAACAAATGAACATTCCGTTTTTAATGCGTATTAGTTTTACCTACGTTCTATACTTTAAGGATACCTTATAACGTAAAGAATAGCTTGAGCGAAAGAAAGTCGGACTCACGCACTGGTTACTGTTATTGGCACTTATAGACTTATATAAAAACACATTCTGTATTTATTCAAACAGCTACCTATAACGATCTAAAATATGTAGTCTAATCTAAATAATATTTGTAGGTAGGACAGACTGACAAACAAACAGGCAGACTGCGTTTAGTAAGCTTCTAATATCCCCTTTGTTGACAGAACCTTATGAACTAACAAAACTACCCTACTATCTAACCAAGCAGCTAAATATCAAATGATCGTATTTCAATATGCGCTATCGCCGCTCAGCGTCTCCCGCGACTTTATTGTCCTGTCGTTCAGACTCGACAGATCCTAATAGAATTAAATTGGGAGACGCGCTGCTCGCAATGTGGAAAATAATAACACGAGCGCTGCTATCTGCGGAGTTTTCACGCGCCGCCGGCAGGGGTCGACACAGTCTACACTAATGGAAATCCGGCCAATGATAATCTGTTTTCTACACCATTAATCCTGAACTAAGTCTGAGCACAATCTGCGGCGTCTCCGGAGTGTGCCTCGAGTTTTATGCCCTCGTTAAGGTCCGCAATTTGTGGAGTCGGGCTGTTAAGGAGCTTGGCCCCATTCGCTCCCAAATCCTAATTCCGTGGACTTTCTTAATCTTGCGATATCGAGCTGAAGGTAATTGTTTCAAAATTGTAGCCGGGATAGTGGCGTGGCGGCAATCTGAAGTAAATTACGTTGGGACGTAGGTACCTACCTAGTTTAGTTTATTCGAGATCGAGTGCACGGCTTTCATTTCGGGAGTTGGGCGGCGGGTTATTGCTTGCATATTGCATGAGTCTAGTATTGTTTTAGTTTTAGGATAATATCTTCAGACAACTTTGCATAGCCTCTGCTGAAGGAAAATTAGATATATTCGTATATTACCTGCTTTATATTATGTATCAACGCAGTATGATGGTTAATCTGTGGTATTAGTAACTATACTGTTAGTTGTTATATAAAAAAAATCTCATACAAGGCTTGTTACTTGTGATATTTCGGTACTTAATAACTAATTTGTCATAGAAACATACTATTTTTGATTGTTTTCCATCAACAATGAAGGAATCCACTATACGTTTTCTTTAAATAGGTACTCTCATCCTCTTTAAACATAGCCATTGTACTCGTATATCTGAACCAATATCTTTCGGAGTGCGCGAGTCAGCGTCGGTCGCATAATAAAAACGAAAGTAATCATGCAAATTGGTGTAGGAGGAGGAAAGTTGAATTAAAAAGCGGTCTGCGGGTGAGGGGTGGGGCTATGTGTCTTAATGACCGCAATGGATGAGCCCGTAATCCGCCCTCCAAGAGCAACCTTTTGCTTCGCTCGTTCCCTATTTGGCTGTTTAGTTGGACGATGTAACGGCGATAGTCAATTGTTTCTAATTTTCAAATTTAAGTAAACTCGTTTTTTTTTATTTTGACGATATACCGTGGTATCTAATCAACTATTTCCGACTTAAGAAATGTAAGATTTAAATCTTTTCAAGTAACTTAAAAACGGAGGTAGTATTCAACCAATAGGACGGTATGTTGTTTTAGAGGGGTGCGCTTCATTTGTATTAAAAACAAATAAACTAATTTTAAAAATGCTAATTATAATAACGCTTATTTAATGTAATCTTTACTTGGACTAAATACCCTTCCTCTAGCTTCATTTCATATAATTTTCATTCGTTATAGCATTTACATTTTATAATAACATTTTGTATTATGCTCACAAAATATAACAATCATTTTATATACTGTACTGTACTGAGGCATAATTATCACTTCATATAATAATTAAGATTAAATTCGACTTAAGTAAAACTTGACAAAAAGATCATCTAGGTTAGGTTAGGTTAGAACAGTCACCACATAAAGCGCGAAGCCGAGCGAGCGGAGCGAACGTGCCGCGGCAGCGGCCAGCGAGCGCTAGATGTAATTCTCGTTCTAAAATTTTGTAATTTTAATCTTCATCTCATTATCTTTTCAGCCACAAGACGACCACTGCTGAACATGGGCCTTCCCCAGTGACCTCCAGATTGGTCGGAAGCGGTGCCGTGTCCCCACACGGCACACGGCACACGGCCGTAAAGAATACACTTCCCTACCGCCAACAGGCGGCGTGTCGTAAGAGGCGACTAATTCCTAAAGCAAGTGATGGGCAGCAGCGTCTGCGTGCGTAATGTTATAAAAATACTGCGCTCGCCAACCCGCCTGCCAAGCGTGGCGAGTATTGGCAATCCCCCCTAGTGATCAAAAGTTGTAATTGTAATCTGTGAAGAAATTGCTTACGGTTGTACACGATAATGAATGCTTGCGTTTTTAGGGAAAAAAATTAAACTAATGTTATATTTAATGAGCTTTATAACTTTTAATTGTTATTACAAGTGACTTTTAGAGTAAATGATTGTTTTCTTAAATTATATTATAGAATGCAAGATTATATGAAACGTTCATTATATTAAGTGAGAAGTATATAGGAAAAAGATTATATTAAGTGAAATTATATAAATAAATCGTTATACTAATAATATTTATTTGAAATATTACCTGTTTTCCAAGAATTCCGCACCTACAGACGCAATGTGGAAACTAATTTTCTTACTATTTGACTTTTCATATTATTTTGTTGGTGCGCTTACTGCAAATTTAAGTTATGAATCGCAAAAAATATATATTACTTAAATATAATAAAATAATAAAAAACAGCAATTGAATTTACTCTTTACTTGAGCAGTGAGACCTTGTATCTTTTAAAAAAAAATGGACTCATTCCCGCTGTAATGTAGAGCAGTGATTTTGCGAATGTCAACTATGTATCTTGATAAAGTGGACACAATAAATAACGGGTGTTTAGTGTTTATTGCTTTTCATGGATTCAGTGAAGGCTTCTTTTCCCGTAGAAGCAGATTTCAAGACGCCATCGGGTCCAAAACAAGTTGTCTAAGAGACAAGTCACTTGACACTCGATGCGCGTTGGATACAATGAAAATAAATAGTTCCAGATCTTTATCACTTCATTAAACAAACACACCAAAGTTGCAATCTAGAGCTCTTTAAATGATAAATAAAAACCATTAAAATAGATCGAGAATGCTTTTCGTTCGACTACCCCCCACCGAATTCATAATTCAACTGATAAGTTTACGTTAAGGTAGATTTTTCTATTTATATATTTCAACTATACCTCTGTCTGTGCCTAAGAAAAAGGGTTTGACAGAGATACAACAAAGTGTTCCTATACTGTATCCGTTTTTCCTTTTTGAGGTACGGAATACTAAAAACAATAAGTACCTACATAATATGTATGCCAGTGTTAGCGACGAGATAAAAAAGTATCTAATAGTTAAAAAATGACGACAAAACGAATATGACGACAGTGATTTTTGGCTTATTTGTGAACATATAGTAATGCATTAGGTGCTATCTTAACTGTAAATATACGTAACCGCTTATGTCGTGAGGGTTGTAAATTATAAAATTACGTGCAAACTACAATAAACTCAAGATATCATACGAGACTTAATTTCTCGTACCATTTATTTTGAAAAATTGATATTTTGTGATGTGATGTGTCCGGCTCATATTATCATTGGTGACATCTTGATATTAGTGGTCGTGCTATGACTGAAACGATGATGTTGATTATATTAATGTGTCAAGCTCAAACATGTGTTCCGTTATGTCTTGTGTCCGTGGCCCGACATTTTGCAAGAACCGAGAAAAGCACAAAACTATTTCCTTGAATACCTAGGTTTTCCGTTTCCAGGGCAAGGGTTCAATTCCCAGGCAGAGCCAATAAATGTCAGGTCAGCAATAACCGCGCGTACGCAACAGCGCGACGCGAGCGGCGCGACATCATCAAATCAACATTTGCAGATTCACGAAGCTTTCCCCGGAGATTTAGAGGTAGAAGGAAAATAAAAAAGTTCGTAGAGGAATCCCGGTTGATCCCTGTTGCCTTTATGGTAATGCTCGGATGCGTGTATTCGACTATTCAATTTATATTTTTTCCCTCCGCCTTATTTCTTTCTCCGAAATTATCTATCCTTCGAATTTCGTTTCGCACTATATTGTATAGGAGATTCGATGTTTGCGAATAAGGTACGACTTTGGTAGAAAATATCACAGATAACCGCGGATTGGCTTTGTTTGCGACTTCAAAGGAGTTTTGTTTCGGAAATATTATGTGTATGAAATCGCTGGGGCGCTGGCAAACTTGGAATATTGCGCTTGTTCACTTTTAGTTTAGTTTTGTGGAGTGATTGAACACCTTTGGGCACCTTCACTTTATTTAAATACGCCTTGATGTTGCTAGTTTTGTCACTACTTTTTGATATAGCAATAAAAAGGTAAAAGAATTGAAACGTTTTATTGAAAAAAACGCAGACGTTCAGTTGGATATCCGATATCATTTTCTATTTGTGTAAATACACTAAAGATGGCTTAGGTGTAATGATAATGACCAAAACTCCTAAGCTTAATAATATCTATCTATCTATCTATCTATCTATACAGCCTATTTAAGGTAAGGTATCTATAAAGTACTTATGTGAAATCTCAGTACTTTACCTTACTGCCTTACTTGTAATGTCTTTGTCTAAATCTATTTTTTGTCAGATATCCAGCAGTAGCAATCGAATTAGCTAAAAGGGCTGTATTGTTATCAATAAATCTTTATGAAAAACAAATTACTTAATAAAACACTTGACGTTTTAGAGCAAAGCGCCCCACAAGGCATGTTCAAATTTAACATCGTTCCTGCCTCCTGAACTCATGAATAAATCATAAGAAGTAAGCACGCTCCGCGCCTTTATAATTCTACATAATACATTAAAACGCCGTACAGATTGCCTTCTACTTTAATAATATGAACTTAATGGGTATTAACATATGGAACACCAACCGTTACGCGAACTCAGTTAACTGCATATAGGTAAATAACCCTTATAACAATAGATGTAAGGCTTTATTTAGAACCACTCGGCTAAAATTACTGAACACAGTTGACCGTATGTAGAACCGGCCCACTTTTTACATAAATAATGTTTTGTACATAATAAAACAGAAATTCGTTGGGAGAATTAAACAACCTACGTATTTAGTAAGTAAAGCCTCTAAGATTTTACATAAATACATGTACTTTACTCGAAACCAGGTACCTACCTGTTACCCTGTACATATTGTTATATTCAAATCTGTACACTAAATTCTTAACTTAATTAATACCTTTAAAACACGCTACCAACATCATGATGTGGTCTGACCAGATCAATGACTACTCAGCGTTTGACGATATAAACAGCTAAACGCACGAATACTTTATGAAATGGTCAAACATTAGTGATCATATCGTAAAATCGTTACATTACCCACCGGCAGAGGCGCTAATGTTGCTTTGTTTTTGTGATGAGTAGTGGCGGCGGAAAAATATTTTATTCTAAAAGTGAATAATAATGTATAAATTGAAGGTGAAAGTGCAGTGAAATATCGTTAAGACACCAAAGCTAGGCGATTTTGATGAAAGTTACTCAAAAAACGAGCGCAACGTCAAAAAATCAAGGAGATTGGAACGTAATTTGAGAGGTTAGTTAGGTTATTTAGCTATTCAAGTGTTTTAATTATTAGTTTTGTTTAAAAATAATAACTATGCGGCAAGCGCAGCGTTGGACGTCCACCTACAAGGTGGACAGACGACCTGGTAAAGGTTGCAGGAAGCCGCTGGATGCGAGCCGCTTTCAACCGGCCAATCTGGAAGTCACTGGGGGAGGCCTATGTTCGGCAGTGGACGTCCTATGGCTGAAATGATGATGATGATGATGAATAACTATTTAAAATGTTTAATTTATCTATCGACCAAGATTAAAATTATTAAACAAATTCACGTAACTTGTAAACATATTTTTATTTTTATTTAAACGTGGATTGACATTTCATCGAATGTTGACGTTTAAACGATATGGTCAGTTTTAGTTGGCCATATCATAAAATACCACCATTTTATGAAATGATCAATTTTACGATCTGGCCACGACATCTCCCTCAAGAACCCCATAGAACCGTTAATTCTACGGCAATTATGACCAGCCTACTGCCGCTTCAGCTTTATCAATTGTATAGGCTTTTAAATAAGTAATAACGTTTTGTTATACAAAAAACTTCTGTCCACTGTACAAGTAAAATTTTTTAACAAGCGGCCTCATTAATTAATTCAATCTTCTCTGAAAAAAACAATTAATTGACTCTTGTATACAGGGTGCCCCGTAACTGAAGGATAACCTTGTAACCACACATTCTATACAGCATAGTGAACAACTTTTGTTCTATGACTATTGTAATTGCATGAAATTTTATCACCTTCCCATACAAAATTACCAAACAGCCAATTGAATCCGAAACGAGGTTATCTGGCAGAAGACTAAAGTAATGGACATGTTTGTTAAATGTAGCAAGCTAAAGTGGCAGTAGGCAGGCCACATCTGTCGCAAAATCGATAAAAGGTGGAGTAATAGGGTTCTCGAGTGAAGATAGACCACGTCTTGGCAAATGTAGTGTGGACGCCCCCCAGCTCGATGGACCGACGACCTTAGGAAGATGGCTGGTAGTGGATAGATGAAAAAAGCGAGAGATATAGCTCTTTGGTGTTCTTTGGGGGAGGCTACGTCCAGCAGTAGTCTGCAATAGAACGACATGATGATGATAATCTTATGATGGTTATCCTTGATATAGGGTGTCCCATACTATATATTATATTTCCTGCAATTACCTATGTAAAATATGTTTATATCTTTTATTGACTGTAATTATGTAATTTTATAAGGTATAATTATGGATATTACCTTGTAAATATGTATTTCAATTATTGGAGTAAAGCTCAAGTTTATCGACGGCCAAAAAATAAAACGTTCAAACTCAGTCCTATAACTACCTATTGGATACCTATTGGTATTTGAAGATGAAAATAATTGTTATTATTTGGGTGTAAATTAACATTTTGTGACTCGTGTGTTGAGACTGTAAAATAAAAATTTTAATTGAATGTTTGTGACGTACAGTAGATAACAGGATGGCCAGAAGTGACGTCCAAAATTTTATTTTGGTGCCTTGTGTTGAGAGGTATCTGAATATCCCCTATGTATGTTCTACGATTTTTCGTAGTTTTCGAGACGATTTTTTTGATGAATGTTTGCAACCGGTTCAGTTTGAAAAATTTCTAAATTTCTAAAATTCAATTTAGAAGGTTTCTTATTTTTTTTGCAGCTAAATCTCTATAAACTGTGCATTTATGCATAAAATAAACAGCCTCATAACTTTAATGTAAGTTACTATAAAATTGACCTAAAGTTGAGAATTTATGTTAAGTGAATTATGATTTAAACTTACAACTTAAAATTAAAAAACTAAACTGATAATTTCTTAGTTTCTAAGTAGCTTTAGAGAATGCGCTAGACTCTAAGCTTTCATAATAATAATAAAAAAGTAGTACTTCATAGGCTTCATAGGCTATTTAAAAAAAATCGTAACTCGAAAACTACGAAAAATCGTATACATATAGGGGTGATTCAGATACCCATCAACACGAGGGATCAAAAAAAATTTTTGGACATCACTTTTCTGGCCACCCAGTATAATAAATTGCTAAATATGTAAATATACTTTTGACATAATTTAAAAGTTACTTTAAAAAAATACAATATGATTCTTGTTTTATTTAAAAAGCCTCCACAAACGTTTTCCAGGAACGACACTCTGTCAAGCGAGTAAAAAGTTACCTCGCCGCCACTGCGCTGTGTAAAAAACTACAGGTATGATTTTAATTCAGTATTCAGCAACGCTGAAAGTGGACGCGGAGCTAATCCTGAATAATGGGGCGATCCATCTTCGCTCTCCGCACGGAATTGAACGCGCTGCAGGTGGCCGGGGCCAGTCATAAGCAGCCCGATCATACTCAATAACAATGGACTAAAGGAAGTCATCATTTATTCACCTAGTGCTGAACAAGAAATGTTAGCCATTTCTTCAAAAAATCAGTTTTGAAATAGACGTTTGACCTATTAAGTCTTGTCATTTTGATTAGATAATATGGGTTTGTACTTCTAATGCAGAGCTACAGAGACTAGTAATTTGTATTGTAGAGGTACCAAATAATCATTTTTTTTTCATTCCTTCTTTCTTTCTAATTACTCAGGTACTGGAGAAGAAAAAAATTAAGTTCTTTCCTAAATAGACTTACATCAAAACCAAAAGAAAAAACTCATAAAATTGGGGTATATAGCTAAGTTGGATGCTAATTTGATAAGTAAAGTCTATACGTATCAAGATTAATTACATAAAAGAAGACTGCTATAAAACCCAATACTGTGAAATTTAACTTAACCTCCATAAATTGAGAATATAACCCGACGGCACTGATTCTGGCAACGACCCCGGAGAACCTTTTAAACATATCGAGTGTTTCAGTGCAACGATACAGCGGGTTGTTTACAGAGGGGGGCTAAGGGGGCCCGGGCCCGGTAGCGGGGGTGAGCAGGGGGCAAGATGGCGGCGTCGCCAAGGCAACGCTGCACTCGCTTCCTTGATCGACCGTCGCAGCCTCCCTCTTCGTAGCTTCATTTATGTATTGTATTGCATTTGTGAACCGACTTCCATGTTTCATGACACTTAAAGTACTTAGACAGGGATGCGTTTATGGCCGCCAATTTTCCTTTTATAGTAAGATTTAGGAAACTTTTTAAGGAGGGTCGTTAACTTAATAAAAAAACCTAATAGCAGATTATTTCGAGCGGAGACAAATATATTAAAACTTGGGACGTAAGTGGTTTACCCCCGCTTATAATTCATGCGATTAAGTAAGTAGGTTGGTACCTACTTACCTACAGATCAGTAAAGTACATACATACCTTTTTAAATTGACTGAAATGGACCTAGAATGTAAATGTCTTTTAATGTTATTGGGAAAATTCATTAGCTTAGGGATAGTACTATAAAATCACATAGAGTTTTATGCTTGTGTGTAACTGGTTGCTGTAGACCTCGTAAACTTACACAGTCTTAAATCTTTGACAGACTTTTTAAAGATGACTCTTTACTTGAAAATAATCACATCCACGTTCTTTAGGATTGAGGCAGGTCTAGACTCTAGGTATAGCATAAAACAAGGGACTAGACTCGTAACTGTAAAAACATTATAACGATCTTTCAATCACACTACACAGATTCAATAAGTCCGATCGCATTCGATTTGTAAATAAAGTACGTTCGAGAGCTCCTTACTGTGTGATCAGTTAGGTCGCGTAATCCAGTGGCCGCTGGTGCGAGCAATAAAAAAGAGTTATAGTTAAGAAGAAAAGGAAAGTCCTGTGTCTCCGGACCGCTCGGCGCCGTTAGTTAAGGATCAAGGGCTCAGCGCTCGCCGGGCGATAATCATAATTTTTACTTACAAGCAGGAGTAGCCGGCATTAGGTGCGGGCGCGCGACAAATCTTTCCTAACTGCGGCAACTTCGCGACTCCACTACAGCGATCTTTGCCCGCCGTATATTTTGCGAGTACAGGTGATTTGGATGCGATTGCAGTTTCGAGATCTTGCAGTTGGTTTTCAGGAGCGAAATTCTCATTTTAGATTTTCTATTTGGGTTTTGTAACAGATGTTTTCTCACGAGTAATGGTACTAGTTCATTATTTAAATTCTGCTTTGGATACAGGTTGGTACTTCGTAATGTTAGTGTCTAGTATGTACAATATCTTTTTACCAATATAATATTGTTATACACGAATACTTAGTTATAATGATGGTAAAAGGCTATTGGAGATTAAACAAAATCCAATGTTTTCCTACTACTGATAGGTACATACCTATACTCAATAAGATACTTACTATTAAAATGATATAAGATTACAAACATACATTTTAAATCTCGAGAGACTTGTGTTGATAATTTTAAAAAAAGGTAAGTATCTACTTTGAGTGCAAATGCAGTAGATAAAGGCATATTCTACCCACATCAATTAAAAATTACGTAAAAGAATCATCATCATCATTTCAGCCATAGGGCGTCCACTGCTGAACTTAGGCCTTCCAGATTGGCCGGTTGGAAGCGGCCTGCATCCAGCGTCTTTCTGCGACAGGTCGTCACACTCACAAGGTGGTATACCTTGTGAGTGGACGTCCTAAATGTCATCATTTATTTTCTTAGTTAGCAATTTTACTGAATATCTACCAAACGCGGTTTTCTTCTATCTTTATAAGCTTTTAAGCTCTGTTAGGTATTCACGAGCTGAAAAACAAATTTGAGGGATAGACATCGTCAGGTTATGGCACCACCACCTTTCCCTACCATTCCACTCCTTGGAATCGCTGTTTCGTATATAAATAAATATAAATCCAACATTATCAAGCCCCATACTACAAACAGCTTCAAGTAGACACTATGGAAATTTAAATAAATATTGTCTAATATTTATTTGAATTGGGTACAAATGTTTGTGCTCGAATGGGGTGCTGGTAGCTCATTGGCGGCAGCGCTTATGTAGTGATCACAATTAAGCCACCTATGCCGCAATTGTCATTGGATGGATGACCATTCCAACCATATTAAGTGACATTTTGTCACGAGCAATTCCGAGCTTCGGAAGGCACGTTAAAAGTTGGTCCCGGCTAATATTGCTTGATACTAGTTGTGAAGTCTAGGCGGAGGCTTAATAACATCTGACAGTAAGGTTTTGTCACTGTCCTTAGAACACCACACCCCTCCACAAATGGCGGGGTATGGCCCAACCACCTCACAGTTGAGGTGAGGCCTATGTGCCCTGAAGTGGGACGTATATCACGTTTAAATGCACACTTTACTTTACTTTTATGACTTTGGTCAAATGTGCGTGCTTACCGCATAAACATTGCTCCAAGCGGAAAATCGAACCCGAAACCGCCTGTATTTGTAGTCCGAAGCGCGAACCACTAAACTGGTAATACGACAGTCACTTCATCAGGCCTGGCCCTGAGCTCGGAATACGTATAAAAACAAACTGAAAACAGAAAATAATGAATAAGTCGCCAAAAGGGTAGCACCTGTATGAAAAGGTAGCCTATTTGTTACCCCAATTATAGTTATTAGGTGCGAGAGTCGTAGCTAGTCGCGTCACGGCGAGTCCACTGCGTTACGACGATGGGCCCGTATTGAAGTGTTATTCAGAATATGTGAACATCGCGCACGTGGGTGAAGCTATGGAGTCGCCCTGTTAACTACATTTTTCTTACTTACTATTGAAATAAATAAATAAAGTTTTTTTTTTAATGTAGCCTAGGTCTGTATACACGGACTCTTATACACATACTAATATACATAGTCAGGTCATAAGTTCTGTCACGCAATAAAAACTTTTGAATCTAGAATGCTAGCCACAAAAAAGTTTATTAAATTCGAATTTTGAATTTTTCATGAAAATAAAAATGTGTACTTTTTAGAATTTTCCTCATTTTTAAATATGGAGTGGACACTTAGAGAAGACCGTGTCGCGGTTATTGCGTTGCATCGTTGCGGTTACGCGCCAATTCAGATTTTCACTTACTGAAAAATTTGAATATAACCAAAAGATTCGTTTATCGTACCATAAAACGATACAATGAAGACTCTAGTTTAGATGACAGGTCAAGAAGTGGTCGCCCTCGCTCTGTTAGGACTCCAGCAGTGATAAAAGCTGTGAAGGCGCGAATTCAAAGAAATCCCATACGTAAGCAGAAACTGTTGGCCCTTCAGATGGGGTTAAGCAGGACCACGGTGAAAAGGGTGTTAAATGAAGACTTAGAGCTTAGGACATATCGAAGAAAAACAGGACATCGTTTGGACGCTCGTTTAATGGACCTGAGACTGAAGAGATGCCGCGCTTTGTTGAAGCGGTACGCGGAAAAAAAGCATCGGGAAATTCTTTTTTCGGATGAAAACATTTTCACCGTGGAAGAGAGCTACAACAAACAAAATGATAAGATGTACGCACACAGCAGTGAAGAAGCTAGCAACCGTATTCCGCGTGTCCAATGAGGTCATTTTCCATCCTCGCTCATGGTTAGGTTGGGAGTTTCTTATTGGGGCTTAACTGAGGTATATTTTTGTGAGAAAGGCGTAAAAACGAATGCAGTTGTGTATCAAAATACAGTCCTCAAGAACCTTGTGGAACCTATTTCTCATACCATGTTTAATAACAGGCACTGGATATTTCAACAAGATTCTGCGCCAGCTCATTGAGCGAAAAGCACACAAGACTGACTGGCGGCGCGTGAAATCGACTTCATCCGGCACGAAGACTGGCCCTCCTCCAGTCCAGATTTAAGTCCGTTAGATAACAAGATATGGCAACACTTGGAGGAAAAGGCCTGCTCAAAGTTTCATCCTGATTTGGAGTCACTCAAGGCATCTTTGATTAAGGCAGCCGCCGATATTGACATGGACCTCGTTCGTGCTGCGATAGACGACTGGCCGCGCAGATTGAAGGCCTGTATTCAAAATCGCGGGGGTCATTTTGAATAAACTTTATTACCATATGAATCTGTTTTATTAAGTTCATTTTGCTATATAAATGGTTACATAAATAATAAAGATGTCTAAATTATTTCATATTACACATGTGACAGAACTTATGACCTGACTAGGTATACTACAACTACTGCACTACATCTGCTTAGAGACAATTGCTTAATACACAAGCGAAGACTGAATACCCGGAAACAAGATACCTACATGCCGTAGGCGCTATTTCTTTGTAAAAACAGAACAATATATTAAATCACACTGTCAGACTTTTTTTTTAATAAGATGTTTTAGTAACTCTTATTCAAATAGTCTATTTTGATTACACCAAAAGCTGGTCAATTTCAAAGTTTGACAAAATCCACAAGGTAACAGAAGTTACTCGTCTAACCGGTAGTTTTCGAGTCACTTGTTTGACTTTTGCGACAGGTGGTGATATTGATGTCGTAGCCAGATCGTAAAATTGATCATTTCATAATGTGACCGATCATTTAATAAAATGGTGGTATTTCATGATATAGAACAGAACACGCTGCCTACATCATGATGTGGTCTGACCAGATCAATGAATACTTGGCGTTTCACGATATAAACAGCTAAACGCACGAATACTTTATGAAATGGTCAAACATTTGTGATCATATCGTAAAATCGTTACATTACCCACCGGCAGAGGCGCTAATGTTGCTTTGTTTTTGTGATGAGTAATGGCGGCGGACAAATATTTTATTCTAAATGTGAATAATAATGTGTAAATTGAAGGTGAAAGTGCAGTGAAATATCGCTAAGACACCAAAAGCTAGGCGATTTTTATGAAAGTCACTCAAAAAACGAGCGCAGTCTAAAAATTCAAGAAGATCGGAACGTAATTTGAGAGGTTAGTTAGATTATTTAGCTATTTAGCAAGTGTTTTTACTTATTAGTTTAGTTAAAAAATAATAACTATTTAAAATGTTTAATTTATCTATCGACCAAGATTACAAATATTAAACAAATTCACGTAACTTGTAAACATATTTTTATTTTAATGGTATGGCCAATATGGATTGACATTTCATCGAATGTTGACGTTTAAACGATATGGTCAGTTTTAGTTGGCCATATCATGAAATACCACCATTTTATGAAATGATCGGTCACATCATGAATTGGTAAATTTTACGATCTGGCTACGAAATCGACACTTTGAGGACGGGGTCACAGACGCACTGTTTAAACAGATAATCAGACAAACAGAGTTAGTGATGCGCTACGAACGAGTACCTATACCGTAGTAAGAGGAAATGAAAGGAAAAGCTGGTCAATAGTGCTGCCGAATGACATGACGTTCTCTATACGACAGAGTACGACTATCGATAGTAGACCCTGAAAATTAGTCATAGCTCAGAGTAGAATACTTACGTATAGTCATAGTATCGACAGGGCAATTGATAGTACCGATTGCACAAATTTATAGTATTGATACAGCCCAATTGATAGTATTAAATATGAAATAAATAGAAATAAATAAATATTGGACAAAATCACATACTTACATTGCTCTGATGCTATGGTTGGTAGCAAAAGCACTTGTTACAGAAATCAGAAATAATGACGGTACCACAATACCCAGACCAGAGAAAATATGGAAAAGTTATTTTTCTACTTTGATCGACCGGGAATCGAACACGGGACCGCGGAGAGAGACACCAAGTCCGGTATACTCGCCTTTCGGTTACGGAGTACGTCGATTACAGCGGTGCTATCTGTACTATTGCTAATTGACCTTGACTATTGCACAAACTACTAGCAAACTATGATTCGGTAATAATTGGTAAAGAAATTCAGGCGACGTTATTGTAACTGATATGGTGAGTAAACAACATAGATTAGCTAGTAAAAATAAACTGATCTAAGTAATAAACGTTTTAAACTGCATTTAGCTATGTCAACAAAACTGATAGTGTGAAATAAGTGTGACTATGGATAGAACAACACCGTCGCTACTTTTGATAGTATCGATCATTATATCGATACCTACAACATTCGCTACTGAAGATCGATAGTACCAATACTGTCGACATTATCGAAATGATAGTATTGTTTTCGTCTCACAATCGATAGCCTATCAAGCGGCAACACTACTTGTAAAGGTCACAATGTAAGGTTGTCCATAAAGAATTTTAAAAAACTCTCTGTTGCGGCTCCATAGTGTTCTAAAGGCTGAGTGCTCACGGCCCGCCCGGCCGGATTTGTTTTATGCCCACCGAAGGCATCGACTTACCGCGACCGACCGCTCGGCGTCTCCTTAATTTTATTACGGACAGACTCGCCCGTTCCCCGAGGAAAATATCCTAATTGTGTCTCAGGAAAAACCGACCTGGGAACTGGAAATACCTATTTCGTTCCGCAACCCGCGCGGGCAAGGTGCGTCTTATAAGAACACGAGTTATAGCTATACTTTTGACGTAAATATGATCTTCGCAGTCCATTATACCACACAGTTTTTTTAGAAAACTGACAACATGAAGTAAACGATAATGAACCGGATTGTTAATCTATCTAATGAACTACTACGTTACAATTTAAAAAGAGGCTAACAACAGTGACCAAGTAGCGAGGGTAGCAACATCGGTGTGATCGGCTAAGATTTTAAAAAGATTAATCCGTGAAGCGGCCGATCCCACTACTAAACGCACCAGTAAGCAGGCCCTCGGTGTTATGACATTTTACACTTCCAACTTAGACCTCAGGTTCTGCTCTTGCAACTTCTCTTTTGGCAGTTAAGGCAAGCACAATTTTATTATTATTATTATCATAATAAGGCATCAGCGAATTAAGTCATCATCATAATAGTAATAGCGTAGTGTCTGTCTGCATCGTAGTTCTCAAACGTGTAGATCGATTTCAAAAGGTTTTGTTTATTTACTCAGGATGACTATAAACTACATAGCTGATATTTTTATGAAAATCTGTCCAGTCGCTTGAAGATCATCTGCAGTTTTCTTAGTTGGTAAATGGATTGCGGCCTCTGATACCAACTCGGTGAATGTAGCTCCAATAAATACCCTGGACTGCTGTTCCACGAAGCATTCAGGATCAAGATAACTGGATAAAAGTTATCATCGAGGCGGCTTAATAGAAGAGGTAACGATCCTCAAACCATCTACGGAGGAGGAAAGGGGTCTCAGCTCTTGACAGTGTCTCTCATCTTTTTACAAATGGATATGTTACGAACAAAGGGATTAATGAGGGCATTTTTATTATAACAAATAACTTCATTAAATTATAGTGACTGGTTATCATAAATTCTGCTACGCGATGGTCGAACAAATTGATAATTAGGACTATTGGGTTTCACTCGTCTAGACAATATTTATAAAGCCCAGGTAAATTAATTATTTCATCAGTTATTATCATAATGCCCTAACATTTTGGAATTTTTTCTCAACGCCCGGGCATTGTGTACAAAACCCATTTCATCACTTGGTTTGTAACATTTATGTACATAACATAACTCATTTTATTGTAGCTTAAAAACTTTACGTTTATAATCCTCTTCTGTTTTTATGCTTTTGCATAAACTCTGTTAAACTAAATTGTACAGTTTTGGATTATATATATTTCTATTCGTGAAAATTGTTTGAGGCATTATAGTTTTTTTACTATTTTACGTAAAGATATTAAATAAATAACTATCGTGTTTGGGCTCATTAAATAGTTCCTCAATTGCTTGAGCTTGCCCAACAGCAACAAATGGCTGAGCGATTATTTTGTCGCCGAAAATACATTACTTTGAGTTCAATAAAACGCCCATGTGCTACAAAAAGTCGCAAATCTTTTATATTCGGCAACAAAATAATCGCTCATTGATTGTCGCTCGTGCTCGCCTACGAATCCTTAAGATAACCCCAGGCAGAGTCTGATGATGGAAGGAAGATGGTAATCGGAAGTCGACTACTCTAAATTTATCACTTGGCACTAGGATTGGACTTGGTATCGACGAGTTTTATGACACTACTAGCTTCTGCCCGTGACTTCATCTGCGTAAACTTAAGAATTACGCCAAAAAGGGATATATTTTAACTGGAACACAAATCGAAATTTAAAAAACAATATTTGCATGTGTGCCAAACTTAAGTTTATTCCGTTTAGCTGTTGAAGCGTAATTAAGTAATAAACATTTAAGCGTACAAACTTTTTAATATTAGTAGGTAAATACATTAATTATTTTCCTAACTATACAAATTTGGCGAACCCGATCATCCCTGGAGCCCAATTTCTGTAATCTAATAGTACTTAGTCGCAATCCAGTGTCAATCTGAAAATTACTAGGTATCTAAAACGGTATTCTCGTAAACTTTTAATTTGACGTAAAATTATCAAAACTACCCTACTAGCCGTATTGGCTGACAAAAAAAAACAAAAAAAAACTCATTTTGTTTTTTTTCCATTTTCAGTCGCTGTACGAACTATAATTGCAGTTTTTGGGTTCCGTGGGTGGGAGAATACAGTTTTAAATAGTAGGTAATGTGTTTCTAGGAGCGGATCGACACTGGATTACAGCTAATGCTAAATTACAGCCATTAGGGCACTGCACAGTAAAAATGGTCTTGAACTCTTAACAGACAGGCCGACACATCACAGACGTATCTGTAAAAGTTTCTATAAAACTAGGACAATGATGTACTGTCCAGTCACCTATTGACGAGTAGAAATAACGTTAAAAAGAGCGCTACCTAGTAACGAGTAGAAAAACTATTGTGCAAAAAAGCATGTCAATAGATGGCGCTAGCCTACACTTTTTTATGGTTTCATTCTTATTTCATTCATCGAATCATTCAATACTGACACATGTCTTTTTTGTAGTAATGCGTGTAAAAAAAAATATCGATATTTATTATGTCGTTTTTTTTAGTCTTTTAAACAATAAGCCTAGTTTTTCATAGAATAATCAGATCCAGATAATCCAGATTTATAATATGTGTATGTTGGATATGGTAGTAACAGACAGAATGGGAATTAACAACGGGCATTACCTCCCAATAGCCCATATTACAATGTAATTATAGATGTTTTATTTTTATAGTACTGTGTGGGGATGGCCTTAAAATATACAATTACTCACCGCCAGCAGGAGGCAGGTCGTAAGAGGCGGCTAATTCCTGTAGCACGAGGCTAGCAGCAGCGTCTGTGTGCGAAATATTTAAAAAAATACGCTCGCCAACCCACCTGCTAAGCATAACGAGTATTGGCTATTTATTGCTGAAATGATGATGATAATATTTTATTTAATCGCCACTTCGCCATAGTTAAAGTATTTCTTACTTTGGGGCTAGATAATATGAACACCTAAGAGTAAGTTACTTAAATTTCCATTGATCTTGAAAAAAGGGGTACGGTACCTATAGGTAAAAATTTAAGAATTTACACTGTGTATGTAATTACCTAATAAAACATAATCAATATCGATATTTTTACCAACCTCTCTAGCTTGCTCGTCATTCTCTTTCGCTCGCAAACTTCATTCATTTAATTCTTATTTCATTCATCAACAGTGACTTGACATTTGTTTATCAATCAATAGGTACGCAATAAGTTACAAGTTAAAATTATTGGGTAGTTCGTTCGTTGTTTAGCTTTTCAAGTTTAGGAAAAAGTCAAAACGGATTAAACTTACGAGACTGCTGTGCCGATAAAGGCAGCCATGGCGAACGCGTTAGGTGTTTGTCTTCTCATCGCCCTCCTTTGTTGTACAAGTAAGTAAACACTGTTCGCTAATTAGTTTTGTTGCAATTATACGTAGTCCTTGTCATACAAGTGTTTATTTCGCATGCTATAAACTGTTGGAGCAAAACTATTGTTTTGCTAGAAATCACAATTGTTACCCACATGACACACACTACCTGTAAAAAAAAAACATTGTGCGCTATAAGGAGTACCTCTTTTACAGGATTTTGTGTCCCTTCCTTCAATCAAATAGCACAACCCATACACCCAGACAATAGATGCTGACTAAACATAAAAAAACGAATTTTATACATATTGACTCAAATATATTACTACTATTTGAATGAGTGTATATCTATGATGCGTCATGCCTGCCATAATATAACTACCTTACATAAAGTTCATATGAAGTCATTTTGTCTAGTGACAGACAAAATCGCATTCAGTTATGTAGATAGATTCATTGTTTTAATTTTTGTTTCTAAATAACACTCATCATACATTTCAGAAAATTACTTAATTCAGACAAGTACACAATTAATCAACATACAAGCTACTGGGCATTGTTCAGTAAAAACTGATAAACAACAGTATGTCAGTTATTGCAGGAAATATGATCAATTTACTAACCATGAGTAATGGTAAAATGTAAATCATATTTTGTAGTTTTATCCGGGTCACCAAAGCAAAAAATATATATTTATCAAACACCTATGTTTATCGTGTATGTATTTTGAATATCAGTAATTCCAAAAATATCATAGATCTTCATGAAACAGATCATACTAACAAACAGCTTTACACATAGTAATGTGTGGATATAAGTTTATAGCAGTTCGTGGCCGAGAGGCGAGCATACCGGACTAGGTGTCGCTATCTCTGAGGTTCCGGGTTCGATTCCTGGTCGGTCAATGTAGAAAAATAACTTTTCTATATTGTCTCGGGTCTGGGTGTTGTGGTACCGTCGTTGTTTCTGATTTCTGTAACACAAGTGCTTTGGCTACTTATTATAAGATCAGAGCAACGTATGTGATGTTGTCTGATATAATTATAAGTTTATATAAACATTAACTTATTCAAGCCATTTTCATTAATAATAATAAAAATAAATATCCTTTAGTAAATGACCCTTGCAAGTGATAATTAAAGACTTAAATCATGTGAACTAAGTAATTGGTGTTGACACTAATGATAATGATTGAGGTCAATCTAAGCTGAACAACAACAGTCATTGACATCATCTTTGTTGTGTTTGTGAATAATAATTATTTTTATGATTTTTATTTATCATTTAAAGCAAACATATTGGCAGTTTAACTGCGCTAGAGGGTTCAGGAAGAGACCATTGCCCAGCAATGGGACACATATGTATATTATAAAATAAAAATCGTCATTAACTTTTAAAAGTCCATAGCTGGATACGGGCCTCCCGGATCTTACAGAGAGCGGGTCTGGGCTAACAAAAAATTACTGATTTAATTTCATATCTTAATAGAAATGCTAATTTACAAATATATTTAAACCTATTGAATCTTTTTTCAACTTCCAACTATTACCTCACATTTAAGACCTTAAAGATAAAAGTTATTGTTATCAAACCTAACCTTGTTATTGATAGTCTTACTCATAAAATTATTTCGTACACTTAAATGCTAATGTCATAACAAATTTATCTTGTTCAAAAATATTGACTGAAGTAAACTGTGAGTGACCATAAACTTATTCAGCTATTATACAAATTGTTATGACTAGCTGTATTTTAATTTGAGTCTTAAATTTATAAAATTTACTATCAACAGAGAGTCCTTAAACCCAAACTCAAGGATAACCTTGTAACCACATATTCCATACAACATGGTAAACAACTCTATGACTTGCAAATTTGCATAAAAAAATATCGACTGTTCATACAAAAAAAAATCATATTTTTAAAAGTTAAAGCAAAAGATGGTAACTATATGTTTAGAATAAGTGGTTACAAGGTTATTCTCGAGTTACGGGACACTGTATGTTTACAGAGGTACTTCATTATGTTAAATTTTGCCAACAGATTTGTCGTTAGCTCGACAAGTACCGAAAGAATGCTCTAAAGGACCCACATATTGGTGCCAAAATCTCAAGTGAGTATTGTACAGCTTTAAAAGAGTATTAAAGCATTTGTACCTTTTATTTTTCAAAACATTGATGTTTGTAAACTATTAGTCTGATAAGATGAAGTCATTACGAACAATCAATACTTTCTTTAATTTTTTTCGTACATTCTGTTGAACAACCTGTAATGTAAAAAGGCTGATTTAAACAAGTGTCAACTAGTCACCAGCCGCATGAAGCCAGTCACCCACGACACGGCACCAACAATTCAACCTTGAAATGATAACAGATGACAACGAGCCGTGTGATTGAAATCAACCAGTAGAGAGAATCGATTTTGGTGGTGTACAGTCACAGTTGTGGTGCATAGAGTCACACTTGTAGTGCATATAGTCACACCTGTAGTACATATAGTCACACTTGTGGTGTATATAGTCACACTTGTGGTGCATATAGTCACACTTGTGGTGCATAAAGTCACACTTGTGCTAAACATACATAGTTTTAGGTGGTCATTTTTAATGTTAGTCAGTTTTGGGAAATCACTTTAAATCAACCCATACAGACTTTAAACGTATAATAAAAAGTTTCAGCCTTTTCAAGATAACAATGTATGCACTTATAAAACAGAACATGAAACATTTGAATATACAGTGTGTGGCCAGGAACCGGGGAAGTAATTGAATCATTATGGGTCCCAACTAATTAAAATTAAAACTTTACTCTTTGATTTTTTCTAACAAACTTAATCGTATGCAATGCTGTAATGTTCAATGTAATGCAAACAATGCAATAGTTCCGCTTAATCTGATCGGTTGAGGTCATCTGCGTCGTACTTATTCGGAACTAATCGGAACGTCTCTATGACACGACATTGACAACGTTAGCGAAATCGTTTTGCAATAATACACTGATTATGAATCGTAACTTTAAATTCTTATTGCGTGTAATGCATGGGTTTTGGTTGACTGGAATCTTTTCAGAAAAAATACTAATACTCTAGAGAGTCTCGGTTTTGAATATTATCCCCGGTTCTAGGCCCCATACTGTATGAAAAATAACTTTTGATATATATTTTTTTTGTCCAGTTCAGTTGTAGGGCAGATAGCATAGGAATACAAACTGCCAGATCAATTAATCGTTTTAGTATGGAAGGTTTAAAATAATTTTTCATTCCATGTTTCTTCTGCAATTTTTAGTTTCATGAGTACAACCATATCCTCGAATTATGTCATGTCGATAATTTATGTTAGGACATGTTATTTAATAAATCTGCAAAATTTGCCATTTATGCTCAATGATGCGTTTTGATAGCCCCCCCCCCCCCCCCATTTATCGTTCAGCCGGCGATAGTTTAATAATGCTAAATGAATCACTGTGACTCAGGCAAGGGGCCGACTGCGGGGCCGTAGGTCACTGCATCGGAACAGTCTGGGAGGCGCACAAGCAAGATATCAGAAGCAATGAGGTGTCCGACAAGTTCGTCAGGCTTTTCAGACAGCTGAAGGACGTGAAGGACCTTATTAATGAGGTGAGAACTACATAAAGACAATTGCAATTCGAAGCTAGTAGACTGAATTATGAATATAGACGTACATAAGGCTTACTTATTGAATTACTAGTTTCCAGCTTCTAGGTTGGTATCTTCATTAGTAATCGTTACACATTCCTGCCAGAACTTTTCACTGCAAAACTCCAAAGTTGGCTAGCCAACGCCCAGGCTATATTGACCTGACAAACCCGCAGCGTGTTGGTTGCCATATGGGGTAGAATTTGGAAGCCTACACGTTTTAAGAACTCAAACTCAGTCAGCATGATATGGTAATAGTTGTCTACTGCTATTACTATGACCTATGGGTTCTTTTACTATGCGCAATGACAAATGACAATCTAAGAAGCTTCGGAACTAGTTACCTACATTACCTATTTTTGTATTTAGTTATAAACTCATGTTAGTCACGTTCAATAACACGTACGTGCTTTGCTCTACCAGTTTCGCCTTTCGGTTATGTATGTAGTTCAGTTGTATAATGACAACCGGCATAACAAGTATCTATATATGCGGTATGTATTAGATTTTGCGTGATAATAGCTATTTGTAAGTCTTCAGTTATGCTAGTGATGCTCCAGATTGTACATCGATAACCTTTCTCCATCTGTAACAATCAGTAATCACTCCCAATTGTAAATCTAATACGGATTTACATGTTAATTCTAGACTAACTAGCTTTCGCCTTCGATTTCGTCTGTATAGACTTTAGAATGAAGCCATAGAGGTATGAATAATTAACCCACAGGAACTCAAAAATAGGATGCAAAATTATCCTATGTGTTAAACTAGAGTAAAGGATTACTTTGCAACGTGGTTGAGTAACAAACATACAAAATTTCGCATTTATTTTATTAGTTAGATTCAATTGCAAATTATTGTAAACATCGGCTCAGAATATTTTAATAGTCCGTTAATACATTTATTTCATAAATCATTTAAATGTTAACAGTCCGTGGTGTAGTTTATACTATCGGAGTAGTTTTCGCGCAACGGCTCTTTATGATTTTTGCACGCCTTCATACACATTTAGATAACAAAAACGATGTTTTTATTTGATAACAAGTTTAAAAATACATTAGTATTGAGTTAAGAAACTGACTAGCAAATAAAATATTGTTTATGGGTCTCAATTTGCTATAAGTGCAACCTATACAGGTACATACGAAAGACATAGATCTGTTATTTCAAAATATGCTTAATTAGTACAAACAACAGCACGTCAACTTACCTCAAAACGTCAAATTTTCTCAATTGATATTGATCTCTACGTGTCGGACTTAAAGTTGAAAATCGGTTCAATGACCTTTATCTTTTTGGGTAGGTGGACCTGCCGTTGACTGTACTTATTTAGACCACATAATTTATATGATCGGACTAACTTACCTAGTGACGTCCGATCCTCAATTATGTGAAGTAATCTCGTCCTCATTGTGTACAATGTAGTACGCACTTTTTGCTACTGCACTGATTACAATCTTCAAAGTTAGGCGCGTGCATGAACGCGTCAATAAACTAAAAAATAAATAACCGGAACGTGCCCGCACCGTCACCTATCAATGTCATCTGTCACCTGTCAATGTCATTATTTCAAAGGATAAAACTGGACACAACTTTCAAAAAGAAGGGAAACTAAGTAGTATGTAGGTATTTATAGCATATAATCTTTTTTGTACTTTAAGGATTGATAAATACATACTAACTGGGTCGGGCTGGGGATAGGATGAGGACGAGATTACTTCACATAATTGAGGATCGGACGTCACTGGGTAAGTTAGTCCGATCATATAAATTATGTTCCATAATCTCGTCCTCATTGTGTACAATGTAGATGTTCAAAGAGGAAAGTTGTGTCGACAAAGCAATATAAACATTTATTATGATCATTTATATGATTTGCTAAAGTCTTCGCACATGATAAAACTTTATTTTATTAACTATCTATTGGTAGATGCTTAATTCAAGTTTTATCTAACAAGGATATAGTTGTTTGATTAATTCATTGGAATTAATCAACCAACCCTGTATATCGATACAACCCTGTATATCGATACAACCCTGTATATCGATACAATCCTGTATGATGATACACCTTGTGTGATGATACACCCTGTATGATGATACACCCTGTATGATAATACAACCCTGTATGATGATATAACCCCGTATGCCAATACAACCATGTATATTGATACAGTCCCATCCCATGATGACACAAACCTGTACCTATTTTATACCATACAGGTGGGCCAAAAAATGTGTAGGAATTCTATAAAATCGAAAATAGCAAATTTTACTTAAAACTGTAAGTCTTTATGAATTTATAGATTTGCTGGGACTGAGACTGATAATCCACCTGTTGTACACTTTTAAGTTTGTGCAATAAAGTTTTAAATAAATACCCCGCGCTATTAAGTAGGTATATTCTTTACGAATAAACTAGAGATCACGCAGACGAAATCGCGGGGCAACAGCTAGTTTAATAAGTTGTCATGGAAATGGAGCCAATGCTTTGAACTATTAATATCCGTCTCATTTATCCAGTAGTATGTAGTACATACTTAGTATATGGTTACCTGACAAGGTAAATTTATCGATGTGCAAGTAGGTAGTTAAGCTAGTATTTCTTCTGAAAAGACTTATTTTATTTTATATAATAAGAAAATCTAGTAACCTTTTAAGTTATCATTGTCTGTAATACAATTTTTTATGCAAATAAATTAGTCTTAGGTATTCATAATAACTCCTGTTCAAGGTGTAGTTCCAAAGTAAAGGAAACTAAAAAAAATAATATGGATGTTTACATCGCAAATTTTTCATTAATTATATGTTATAAATAAGGAAATTATATACAAATACTACTAGTATTGTTCCAGTAGGGATCCTATTTTGTTGACAATAGTTTCAACATTATTTTACTGAGAAAGATTGATTTTTACTCATCTTCTTAGAAAACCGTTATATGTGTTACACTTGTATGGCTGGAAATCAGTATGAGACTTCCTGCACTTTATGTGTGGATCCCTGGTAGGGGATATTAATAAGTTAATGAAACAGTCTGAATACTTATTTATAAAAAGATTCAATGACTGGTCAATTCTTGTAAGCTAATAAAAAATAATAATTAAATAAGTAATAATTTACCAATACATCACATCGGATAAGATAGAAAGTTTACTCCGGCTCAAAATACTTGTAGCAGCCTTACAGCCTTAGTCCAATAACAAGGTAAGGCAACATTTATTGCCTGCATTGCTTTAATTATTGCCACTGATCAATGCCTCTATCGTCTCATCAATTTTTTTTTTTTTTTTTTTTTTTTTTTTCATTTAGAAATTTTCTGTCATTATTCTCCATATATCTCCATTTTTGCTTTACATGGTAATTTAATATCTAATAAAATTATTTATACATAGACTTACATAGGTACTTGACAATCTTCAATTATAATTGTAAGATTCATGCCTTAATTTAAATAATAATTTTAAGTCAGTAGTATATTTTTTATGAAGTTTATAGTTTCATGGATACAATTTTAATTTTTTTAATTATGTTTTAATAAATCATATTTTATTATAATCATCTATTTAAATATGAACCTTTGTTATCCACCTGGGATAATTCAGTTTATTTACTATCTTTAGTATCTTGATAATTTAATGATTGGATGATTATTTATCTTTGTCTTCAATTTTTGGTATCTAACATTTTCACAAATAATAAAATGTCTAGAAATATATGGTTTATAACAAAAATATATTAAAAATATATTTCGGTCAGATTTGAAAATTCAAGTTATCATTGGAACTTTGTGTCTAGTTTTGAATTTCTCTTACTTTTCCAAAGGTAGCAGGTACCTACTTAAAAATTAAAATAATTGGTTTTCGACCTTATGACAAGTACATAAGGATCAATTATGGTGCGACATTTTTGCCTGTAAATAAAGCTGCATAAATCTTTCCATGGGTTTTTACTGACTGAAAATATTGGAATATAACATACAGTTACAGTTAAAAAAGTTTTTAATTATGGTAATTTTTATCTTGTTGATAACAAGGAGAATTATTTTTCCATTTCTGTAACAGTGATCTTCACTCACATTATTTGTAAGTAACACTCATCTTGAGTGTGTCTTTATTTCACTTGATGAAGACTAGAAATAATCTAACTAGCCATGGCGATCAGCTAGAATAATAACCTTAAGTCAGTAACAGTGTTAAATTTTAATTGCTTTCATAGATTATTATAGAATCTTGAGAATTAAGCTTGATACTATGAGAATTTAAGGTTTACCCGGTTGTAACCAGATCTAATATTATAAGTTACACAAATGGGATACCATATCAGTTGTATAGGAACATACAAACATGCACCAGCCAGCATCAATTTGTCATGGTCTCCAAACAGGGAGTCAACTTCCCTGTATTATGAGGTACAAGACAATGTATCTCGCCAGGGTCATTCGACCAGAGTATCGAACCTGGGACCTTTTACGTTAAGGCACTTCACGAATCAAGTGGACTAATGATCTTTAAGTCACAGATATCAATTAGCAATGTCAAGTAATGTTTATTTATTTATTTAAGCTTTTTAGTAAAATATATAAGAAAAATAAAAAAAAACTTAATATGGTCATAACTACATGAACTATTGGAGTAAACAGGCTGTTTTCTATGGTATGCTTTATAAAGTCTTGCCCTCTTGGGCCAACATCAAGAAGTATCTCAATTACTTGTGGTAAAAAACTTGTGGAAATCCACGCCGAGATAAACCATAATTTGTAAAAGCGCTATTTATCATTGACTTGTATGTATATAAATGGGGCAGAATAAGACAAGCAGATCTGAGACCAACAGATTGTCTTGGTACCATTAATGGTTGCCAAAGGCCCAATTTGATAGTAACAACTGATGAAATTATTAAAAACTTAAAATCTTTATAAAAAGACTGAAATTGTCTAGGTAAGTATATGACTTGTTTACACAAGACTCAGAATTCCTTAAGCCTTCAATATCAGCAGGCAAAGGAGCTTCTTTCATAGCCTCCTTAGAGTCAAAGTGTTAAGTTGAAAAAATTACTAAGACGGAGGGCATTACCTCATGGTCTCGGTACCCATATTCTCCCTCCTCTCTTTTTTTCTTCAGTGGCATTCGAAGATATGTATCGTCTTGATACTTTTGTGTTCGACTATATTTTCAACTTCAATTAATGAAGTCGGTCTCTGGTCAACCTTATAAGATTTGCAGACCCGCAATATTATAACAAAAATTTTAAGCCACAGGCTAACCCCTCGTGAAAGCAAGTGGAAGTGTTATAATTCTGCTGCGAGACAGAAAAGAGGAATAATTGTTCTCTCGGTACATATGATGCGCTAGAAGAATTTTATAATATTAATAACTTACCTTATGCTATTACAGATCCTTTGTAGTATATTTCTGGTGCAACATTGTATCGGTCTCATGGTCAACTCTTCATGAAGACTAGAGCCATAATGTTACGTCTCAGGAGGAATCCCTCGAGGAGACGCTTCAGACTGAACAAAAACCCACTGGCCACTCCATCGTAAAGGCCAGTGCTTCTGTACAGAGCAGTTTCTGTGGAGTCATTCGGAGACATGACAGACAACTAGAATGAACATATTGATCACCAACGGCCAACCTCCCGTGAAGGCTCCGATGTCATTCATTCTGAGACATGAGAGACAACTAGAATGAACTTAATGATCACCACGGCCAACCTCCCGTGAAAGCTCCGATGTCATTCATTCTGTCTCGTTTGCGGGCTGAAGAATAACGCAACTCTGTCACACACACTCCTTGTTTTCATGATTAATTTCTGGCTGATTATGTTGTTGGAGTGGAGGCCACGTCTCGGCGAACGTAGTGTAGGACGCTTCTCAACTCGATGGGCCGACGAACTCGGGAATATGGCTAGATACATTTGTATCAAAGCAGGAGATCGTACTCCTTGGCGCTCTTTGCGTCCTTCCCGTACGTCCAGCAGTGGGCTGTAATAGGCTGAGATGATGGTGATGGTGATGATATTATAAATATAATAACACTAAAGTTAGTGTGCTGTGGTGGTGATAGAAATCGTAGTAATCGTAATAATTGAGCCGAGGTATCGGTCCAACAATTTCACAAATTCAACTGACAAGTCTTGTTTTCCAGCCACCATACTTTTACACAAACATCACCGTATTTTCTTCTTGGTTTTTTGCATTTGTATGTAAGCTGTAAATCACTAATTAGTTTAAAAACTAATTTATTCTAAATATTTATGTCTTCAGTGCTGTGTACAAAAAAGTACAATGACATTGACAGGTGACAGATGACATTGATAGGTGACGGTGCGGGCACGTTCCGGTTATTTATTTTTTAGTTTATTGACGCGTTCATGCACGCGCCTAACTTTGAAGATTGTAATCAGTGCAGTAGCAAAAAGTGCGTACTACATTGTACACAATGAGGACGAGATTATGGAACATAATTATTGTCAACATCCTTAAGTTAATTAACCTCAGAATATCAAAGATTGCTAACTTAAACTCATTCCTTTAAACATCAAGATGTCACAGCTAATTCGATGTGGTATTTAGAAACTACAAAGAGATTCCTTGTATTGTTCTTTCGACGAAGGTAATTAACTATTTTTCATTGGCTTTGGTCACACTTGTGATTTAATTACAATGTCTTTTGTGCCTAGTTAGTTTTGTTTTGGTAATTCCCCACTTTTGATATCGGCAATCGATAGTTGACTTTGAAAATCTAATAGGATATTTTTAGTACGATCAATACAATAGTATGGATAGCACAAAATGTGTCATTAGTATTTATTGGTTGCAATACCCGTAATGTAGAAACAATCGAGTACTAATATTTAAGTTAGATTTGCCACATATTGTGCTATTAATCCTATGTATTGTTATATTATTGCCGTATTATCAATAATAAATCTATCGATACTGGCCTATCCGTGGGTAGCTATTTTGTTATATTTTTTACGAAGTATAATATAGTATAACTACAAGCGCTGTACCGCTCCAACCCTTGTGGTCAAATTATATTATTTTTATTATAAAATTTGTACACTTACATTTTTATTTATTTAATGCCGGCAAGACTCTTATAATTAAAGATTATGCAGCCTTAATATAGCATGAATTTGGCTTAAAATATTTGTAGTGATTAATACATTAGTCACACAAGGAATGATGTAATTTCTACTAGTTATAGTAAACGGAAAATGATTCAAAATCTGTGACTAACAACTGAGGAAATACGATAAATCTAGAAATATACAATGTACGCGTTGGGGAGACTAATAAAATTAAGCTTCACCAGATCAAAACAAATAGCACCCGCCGCGTCATACTAAACGGATAACGATTGAAATGACTTACTTAGGACTAGGATAAGACTAGGATTTATTCTCAACAGGCGTTACAATCTCTTTTTTTTTCCCTAGGAATATTTAGGAAACCGCATCGCGTCCGCATGCCACGATGTGCCCTACGCACCAGTGGCTCGCACCTGCAAAGAGAACACGGCCAACCTGCAGAAGTACCTATACCATGTCCTCCAGTCAGACACGACTCCGGAGGGCATGTGTCAAGTCATCGGCATGTGTAACAACGACAAACTGGACAGCTTTGTCGGCATTGACAATGTGAGTTTTTGACGAAGTTTACGTCATGTTGAATCGCCGTGACGTCACATAATTATGATCTGTTTCGATAAAAATTCAAAATGGTGGCTATATCTATTATATTTTTACAGTTGGTGTCGATAAATGGCTTTATCATACCATATCATATCGTGTTTTAGTGGTCATTCTAGGGGGGCAGAAAAAGGGTTGCCCTTTTCCCTTTATTTTGTACAACGTAGTATTTTGTATCAGGTTGCTGGGATAAACTTTATTAATTAAATTTTTCAATGTGTCTGTATGTCGTTCCTTAACTATCAAATTATGTATGTGACATTCAAATTCTAAAAAACTAGTCTTGTCTTTGTACGACTTAAGTGCAATCATTAATGCGCGATTTTATTTTCAGAAAAAGAAGTCCGAATCTAAAAAACAAGCTAACCAGAAAGGTAAGAGAATAAAAATACAACTCATTAGCTGTAAATGTAGTTATTCCTAAAAATACTGCTAAACACTAGCTGCCTAGACAGGCGTTATCTTGTCCAAATTTGACAGCTGTCAAACAAACGACAGTTGCGCCCGTAGTATAGCCCGTGGTAGCTAGAATCCTACAGAAATGGTTTAATTATTCCCGTATTTAAATATTTTCCAGGAAACTTTTCAGTCTTTGTTATCTTACTAACAATCCTGTCACAAAGAAAAAAAAAACAGCCTAATCAGTCCAGACAATATTTTAGAAACATTACTAAACATTACATTGACTGTACAGTCAGCATCAAAAGTAGCTGATCTAAAACTAATTTTCAAAAAGACTGCCTCTTCCAAATGTCATAATAACCTGACTTCTTTGTTCAAATGCGTAGTGATTTCGTCAGACTGTTGGGATGTTGACACCATTCCGAATTCCGAAACACATTTTTTTTAAATAACATTTTTTTCAGTCATAATTTTCAATTGTTTGTAGAAATAAATTTTAAATTGCTTTAAAACTAATAAATATATAGTCAGTTGAGTTTGGTAAACAGTGACGTCACTGTTTGCTATTGCCATACAGATTCTAGGGAAGAGGTACGTTTTGACAGCTCATAAGAAGTATGTCAGTTGATAGGTAGTGTTAACTACCCTATTGTGATATGTATTGCAATAAGATTCTTTTGGAAAATTCAAATACTAAGCAACTTTTGATTTTGAATGTACACCATAACAGTCTACTATACTTAGAAATATTAAGGGCCAATAAAACAAATCAGTTTCTATTTCCAGTTCATCTCGTCGGCGGCTCCCACTGCACCTGGGGGCCTTCTTACTGGTGCAATAACTTCAGGTAAGAATTAATATGTCTTCTACATATCCTCACCCTATATGACAATTCGTATCATGTTTTTTTTTCACATAATAAACGCTGAACAAACGACCCGGACATAAAAGACCTGATAGATAGAGCCTGTTTCGTCCTTTGCTACGTATTCAGGGTACGGGGCCCGACCCCGCTTGATGATCCCGGATCAAGTCTGGTTATTCATATTCATATTCATTTAATCACTTCATAATGTACATTATAGATGGTCAATTGTAACATTACAACCTTCATAAGGCATTCGTGAATTAAAATTATTTAATCAAATTAAATTTATAATTACATTTACATGTCATCATTATATTACATTCATACAATATTAGATTCATAAATTGGTCATTCATAAAAAAGTCAAAATTTATATTTTAAAATTAAATTACAATTGTCAAAGTAAAAATTCAAATTTATACATAGTCAGTTAACCATTATATTGTAGGGAAAAATAACATTAACAGTAAAAAGATGTCAAGAAATTATGATATTTAAAATTTGTCCCTGAAATATTCATTCAAATCATAATATGCCTTGGCAAGTAATATTTTTTTTAACTCTTTATCAAATTTAGTACCTTGAAGGGCTTTGAGCAAGTTGGGCAAATGATTGTATACTTTGACAGCCATATAGAACGGACCGTTTTTAAAAAGCGCAAGGCGGGTAAAACAAAATCATTTGCTCGACGCGAGGCATAACGGCTCGTGTCATTAAAGTGCTGGAAATAATTACTATGTTTTCTTATAAAACGACACAATTCAAATATTTGGAATGATTGCCATTAGACCTTCTTTCCATAACCCTTAGACAACATACTAGAACTTCCTCCAACATTGCTAACTAACTGACTGCATTAAAGTTTCTACTGCATTTTATTTTTAAATGTCAGTCATCCTTCAATGTTACATTTATAAAAAGTTGCGCTGGGAAGTGGGTATTTAACTGACTGATCTACAACACTTAGAGGTTGGAAGATACATGCTGTATTTTCTGGTGCCAGTCCATGGTGCCATTAAAACAGATCTTATTTCTCTAATGTAGTCGATCCGAGTAGGTTCGTGGATCGTTCATAGCTTTTTTTTTAATTTAGATAACTTTTTACAAGGAAAAACATTCAAATCTGATTAGTCAGTCAAAACCGCCTTCAAAAAGTTCATAGACTCTCGCTCCCAGGATTTTTTTTCCTAAGGGATCAATGATCTGCCTATAAAATGGCGGAAGTGTATCGATAACAACGGCGCATGCTTCTATTGATTAAATAATAATTTCATTTAAAAAAGTTGATTCACCTTTATGATACTGAACGGCAATTTCATATGTAGGGACCTAATATTATGTTGTTGTTATTACAATATATTATTATACTAGCTCTAGAAGTAAATCGTTCGTTTTTTGTTACTAAAAATACAAAAAATACTATTATGCTCATCCGACATTATTATGTTGTAAACATTAAACACGAAAATATATCTAACTAAAGTTTTACTTGCAATTTCTTGGGTATTCCTACACCGTTGTGATTTTTTTTTCAGACTTACGTGTGAGTACCTAAACTTGTAATGTCAGTGCTATATTACGTCAAACAAACAAGTTGACATTTAACAATAAGTAACAACAAAGAAAATGTTTGTTATTGTTATGCAGTTATCTTGTATGTACCTACGTCATTACAAAATAACGCCTTGCCTTGCCTTGAACGATCCAGCTTAAATCACTCAAGCATGTGTAAACGAGACACAATAGAAATTACATTGTTATGCGACCGCCGGCGGTCTTATAATCCTCAACGGGGACGCGAATAGAGAGAAAAAATATTAATAATATGCTTACTGAAGTATATGAAGTTAGGTCAAGTTTAGTGTACTCGCCTCTCGGCTACGGAGGATTGAGCAGCAAGCACACAAACTTAATATTAGTAGGATAGGTATTTAGTTTTTCGTGTTTAAATTGCATGTAGATACGATACTACGATACTGTACCAATGTACTACATATCTAGTTAAGAGCTAATCACTGCGCCGGGCATTTCCTGCCTCTAAACCGTGAATTCGCGAGATATCGTAAATAATGTTTTATTTTTTACACTTAGGTATGTGTTAACAGTGTTGTTAGAGATAACGTTATCAAAGTGTTTACCTATTCAAACTAGAATGAGAATTGAGTATTAAATATAGGATAGATTATACTTGTGTAACATACTTTAATCAATAAAAGCAAACAGTTTCCGATTTGTCGGTATATTTTATGTTTTTACATAAAATATTTTTTACTAACCATTTCACCAATCATCTAGCCCCAATCTAAACAGAGCTATTATTAACGGCGACTAGATAACGGATATACATAGATTTTCCAATAGGTGGACAGACGAGACCTGGTAAAGTTTGCAGGAAGCCGCTGGATGCAGGCCGCTTCCAACCGGCCAATCTGAAAATCACTAGGGGAAACCTATGTACAGCAGGGGACGTCCTATGGCTGAAATGATAATGATGATAGTTTAATAAGCTATAATGTGACATATACGAGGTACAACTGCCTACAAATTTTAGAATGCGAACCATTGTACCAAACGGTTGTTTTTCAGATATGTTTACGCACAGGGATTTTAGATGGTAATTTTTTTCTCGAGGGTCGATTAAAATCCATGGAGTTAAATTAAGTACTTAGGCAACTTCCTATTCAGTGTCATATTCACGTTTATTAGTCTTTGTCACAAAAACAATGCTCCTACACTTAATAATGACTAATGTATTGCTGAACTAAACGGCTTTGTAGCACGAAAATTGTATTGTCTTACTCAAAGTGGAACAATGATTGGTTGCATTATGGTCTGCTAGTTCCGAAACCGCCAAGCGTATTAATGTAAACCTCAGTACAGTGGTTCTCAATCTTTAGGATCGAGAGCATCTAAATAAAGCGTTGTTTAGGGTAAATAATAACAATGAATAAGACTATAATAGGCTAACGACAGTAAAAATAAATATATGTTTGAGTAACACTCCACCTAATACAAACAAATGATGACTGCTTAAGAGGAAGTAATTAAGCTGCAGTTTAGTTTACTATAAGTCAGTAAAGTTTGTCTATTTAGTGTGTAACATGCGTTGCTAAACTAATATTAGAATATTTATTTCATGTCAACTATATTAAAATTTTTGCAACTGCAATATTTGTTGACATTTTTGATTGATTAATGATCACGTTATTCACAAAAAATATATATCGGCTTCATTCTATCCTTTCATTGATGAACATGGCCTTATCACATTTGAGCCTGCATACAATAACGTAACTCAGTTTGTAATTAAACTCAACCCAGTTTGTAATTATTATGTGACTTCTAAAGTTTGGGAACTGGAGTTCAAAAGTGGAAAAGTGTCTCAAATTACAAGACAGTGTGTCAACACGGCCACTTCGTTTTGCTTGCACAATGCGCCTTCTTGTAATTGTTGTATAACGAGAATTCAGATTCGCTTATCGCGGTTCTTGGCCCGATGAAAATTTAATAACCCTTTTTTCAATTATTGATTGTTATGCTGTTGGTGTGCAAAGTTATGCATTGGCGCAATGCCCATGAAAACAAGCATATTTTGAGTTTGTGTATGATAGCCAAAAATACACCTTCGTGTTAATTTGTAGCAACAGATATATACTTTCTTTGTTGCATTCATCACATTAACTGATGAATATCGATATGATTGTTCGATTTAATGAATTAGACTCAAACCGTATAATGACTTAATAGGCAAATCTTATCTAAATTCAAATCCTTAACGCCATAACATTCACCGGTAACCCCCGAACAACCGTTGTATTGTGTCTAGTTTTAACAGTTAAAGACTTAATCATGGTGGAGGGACAATCGATTTATTGTGTGTTACGTATTTTTGCTAAAACGATTGTTGAATCTGCGCTTAAAGTGTAACGGAAGAGATTATGCATTTAACAAGTTCTATGTATCAATGCCAAGAGGGATTTTAGGCTACCGCTTTTTTAAATTAGGTCAATTTTAATGTTCTTTAAATCATTTTAAAACGATTTTTTAATATTTGTTTAAAGAAAAAACTATTTCAATTTTGCTACCATAGTAAAAGTTGCTATATGTGAACAGGTGTTTACAAGGTTTTAAGGAGACGTTCTCTCCTTTTGTACAGCCTGCGTATGTTACTAATGAATAAACCGAGTTTCAAGATCCATAATTTTGAATAGCTTTTATTATTTAGAGACAAGCTATATTATTGGGACAGCACGAGTATAAGTGCCTGGAAGAGTATATTATATTAAATAAATAATTATTATGAGGTGCTTGTAGCTCAGCGGCGGAAGCGCTTTGGTAGTGATAACCAAAGTTTAGATACCTACGCCGCGTTTGTAAGTGGGTAGGTGACCATTCGTACCATATTTAGTGACATTTATCACAAGCATCTCCGTGTTTCGGAAGGCACGTTAAAAGTTGGTTCTGGCTAATATCGCTTTATACTATTCGTGAAGCCTAGTCGGAGGCCTCAGAGCGGCTTAACAACATCTGACAGTAAGGTTAAGTCCCTGACCTTGCAACACCCCTCTACCAATCCGAATGGGCTAGTTTCCTAAAAAAAACTAATTAGTACGTCAGTTAGATTAACAGAAAATATTGGACTCGTATTTTTTCTTTATTCAATCAAACAAAAAATTGTGAAGATATAGCCGTTAAAGTTCCGCGTAACGTCACGCGTTGCGCCACTTATTGGCAAGGCGTGACGTCCCGTGGTCACTTTGATGCGCTTTATCTTAGTAATTTTTCGTTTGATTGACAAAAGACAAAATATGGGTCTAATATTTTTTGATTATCTAACTGACGGACTAATAGAATAACCTTTTTTGACCCAGGAAACTAGCCTATTGGGCCCGCGTGGTGTAGTATGACCCAAACCACCTCATAGTTGAGGTGAGGCCTGTGCACTGCAGTGGGACATACTTTACTCTACTTTTACAAGTATTATCATTTGCACAGTACGGGACACGAATGCGGCGCGACGAAGCACTGCGTGGAGCGAGTGTGGTCCAAGACGCAGTACCCTGAGGACAACGACAGCATTTGCCAGATCTGCACGGACATGGTGAAGCAAGCCCGAGACCAGCTCGAGAGCAACCAGACACAGGTATGATCAGCGCGAGTATATCAAGCTATATCTTATGGCTATGTATATTTGACGAACGTCTGGTGTAGTGGTTCGCGCTCCTCCCTACAAAGCCAGCGGTTGCGGGTTCGAATCCCGCAAGGGGAAAATGTTTGTGTGATGAGCACGAGCATTTGTACTTTAGTCATCGATGTTTATAAAAGTATTTAAGTATCTAGTCGCCATAATAAAAGCTTTGCTTAGTTTGGGGATAGATAAATAATTGGTGTGACTGTGGAAACAATTTATTATTATTTATAGTGGAAGTCGATACATTTTCAGGTAAATTTCCAAAAGTCATAAAAACAAAAACATACATGGTTATAATTCAGTTACAGGACATCCTGTATATTTATTGTTATTACGCTTAAATCTTTTCTATTTGCAAAAAATCGTAACTCTACTGTTTGTCCAAAACAAATCGACGGTCGTCTGGTTTAGTGGTTCGCGCCCCAGATCCCGCATGAACAAGCATTTTTAGGTTAGGCGTTAGTTCTGAACTTAAAATGCACACATTATAACATTCTTAACGAGTAAACACAGGAAGATAAAAGTTAGATAATAGTTGACCTGCTTTATCTACAAACAAGGGGATATTCCGGATTCTTCCTTCGTTCTAAGACAAAATGCAAAATAGCTTTAGATATTCACTGCTTAATTTAAATTTATACTACCCATTATGAAAGTTTTACACGCTTACACGTCATAAATTTCTTACAAAATGTCACCTAAGTTGGCGGTCACAGAATCGTCCCTAGGTCATTGACTGATAACCTTAAAGGCGTGTGAAGGACCAACCACATGTGACCCGTCGTTAAATTCTCATCAACAACCGATAAATACCTTGACGACAATTTATGAGGTCGTATGAATCATTTTTAATCAAGTCCGCAAGCCGAAACAGATTATGTAAAGGTGGCGATTCGGTTGTACCTTAAACTTATCCCTCTTTTCATTCTTATTGAATGAAAAGCTAAATACTAATTTAGAACTCAATATTAATATTTAGAAATAATTTGGAATCCATAATTAGTATTTAGACCTAATTAAAAATTCTAAAATTTGTATTTTGGCAAATATTTTGGCGAACAGTGTGTTCTAAAGAATCGGACACTCTGTAAGACCACGTTATCTGAATCTTGATGAAACAAAACAAATACAGCATAAAATAGTGTATAAAATGACACCAGCCAGCGCCGGCGTCGACGAATGCAGGAAGGGTGTAATAAAAACTAACAATATAGATGTACTGATTGACAACTCACACTCAACAAAAAAAAAAAAATAACTCGTGTAAATGAAACCAACAAAAATAGAAAAGTAAATTCTTTTCCAGAATGACCTGAAGGACGTGTTCGAAGGCTCCTGCAAGCTGATGCCGATCAAGATAGTAGCGAAGGAATGCATGAAGCTAGCGGACGACTTTGTGCCCGAGCTAGTGGAGACGCTGGCCTCCGAGATGAACCCGCAGGCCGTCTGCTCGGTCGCCGGCCTGTGCAACAGCGCACGGATCGACAAACTACTGGCGGAACAGGTAAGAGATCTCTTCTTCTTCCTAGGGGTCGTCCATTAATCGTTTTTGGCTCGAAAGGCTAATATTTGTTTAAAGAAAAAACTATTTCAATGTGGCTACCATAGTAAAAGTTGCTATATGTGAACAGGTGTTTACAAGGTTTTAAGGAGACGTCCTCTCCTTTTGTACAGCCTGCGTATGTTACTAATGAATAAACCGAGTTTCAAGACCCATAATTTTGAATAGCTTTTATTATTTAGAGAAAAGCTATATTATTGGGACAGCACGAGTATAAGTGCCTGGAAGAGTATATTATATTAAATAAATAATTATTATGAGGTGCTTGTAGCTCAGCGGCGGAAGCGCTTTGGTAGTGGTAACCAAAGTTTAGATACCTACGCCGCGTTTGTAAGTGGATAGGTGACCATTCGTACCATATTTAGTGACATTTATCACAAGCATCTCCGTGTTTCGGAAGGCACGTTAAAAGTTGGTTCTGGCTAATATCGTGGCCTTACTATTCGTGAAGCCTAAAGGAGGGGAGGGGTTTGGAAACAAATATTAAATACTGTACTATACTATTGTATTAATCGTGAGTTCAACCAAAAATGCTGATAACGGTGCTTAATATTCTATAGATAAACTTGATTCATCATCATGACCATTTCGGTATAGGACGTCCACTGCTGAACATAGGCCTTGATTAACAGGATTATTTGTAAAAGATCAACAAAAAAAAACATCTCCATACCAAGCCGCGATTTTTTTTTTGTGATTTACATGTTGATCCTATAGAAAATGTTGTTGTATTTGAGTACTAGAATCAGCTCGAGGTTGTTGTTGTTTTACAAATTACCCTGTATATATTATACAGGGTTACATTGCAAAGGGGTGCCAAATGTTTAGGAGTGGCTCAGAATCAGAAACTTAATCGAACTACGCAAAGAACAGAAAACATATTTTTCACATTTTATTATTCCTATCCGCTGATAAAAATCGTACCGTTTGTGCACTACGTCCTTGTAGGCTCGCCGTGCCTACGCCTCTGATGAATGAGCGCGCGGCTTTTGTATTATCTCTGTTGACTTTATTTTCGGATATTTTAAAGATATTTTTTTTTCGTAACATACTATTATTAAATTTAATAACGATTAAGACGCTTCTTTATACTGTTCCCTAGATTTTTTTTTTAATTTGGCACCCCTTTGCAATGTAACCCTGTATTGTTATGGATAGGTCGATGCTTGGAATTTTGTTAAGGGTTAAAATCCTAAACAAGGTTATATAGAAGACCAAAGTAATGAACATAGTTCTAAACTAACATGTAACAAGCTAAAGTGACAGTGGGTCGGCCACATCTGTCGCAGAACCAAGAGCAAGAGCTGATGAACGTTGAACGTTGTGTACGACGCCCACCAGCTCGAAGGACCGACGACCTTTGGAAGATGACTGGCAGTGGATGGATAAAAAAAGTGGAAGATCGAGCTCTTTGGCGCTCTTTGGGGTAGGCTTACGTCCAGCAGTGAACTGCAATAGGCTGACATGATGATGATGATAATGATGTTTGTTTATGCTTCTGTTTTAAAATAATATTCTGAAACCTTTTTCTTGGTTCCAAAAATAAACTTAGTTTAATCTAAAGCCTCACAAAAAACATCACGTGATTAATGGACGACCCTGTAGCGCGTTCACCCGTTCCTAGTCAGGGTAAAATTTGACCATTATCCTTTGTCAGCTGGATGTTCTGCAATAAATCGTGAAATTAAACACTTCTTCTGCTTTCTTCATTCATCAATCATATTAAGGGTTTTTTACCGATTTTAGAAATTTACTTTAAATTGATGTTAATGTCTTAATAAGTCACCAGAATTGTAATATTAATTTCATAAGCTGTTAAAAAAGCAATTTTAAACTTTACATTTTAAAAGGTGCGGACCTGCAAACGTAGTCTGCTGTGGTGCACCGTTTAGTGACGTCATATCAAAATCAAAATATCCATGAGTTATAAAGTACTAGAAGAGGCGTGTTCAAATAAGTCCATCGTCCAAGACACTGCTCATAAAGTTGTGCGAGCGTAGTGTAAAATTTTGCTTCGGGATGTCAGTTCTAGTAAAACTTAACTCATTGGTGACGTGTCATGGCGGCTAGCGTTTCCGTTGTAGAATAGAATAATAATTACTGATTTAAAAATGAAACTTTTACAGTAATTATTTGTTATTGTGAATGAATTTTTTTGAAAATTATAATTCAGTTTCTTAAGCTACAAACTACGTTAAATTATTATAGTTATATTATAATTTGCTACAAGTAAAATAGCCTATAAATGCGTACGCGATGATCTCTGATTAGTATAAAACAATAGTCGCTATTCGCGTCATTCTGTTAGATTTAAACTACGCAACGGATTTTAATAGTTTTTACTATCATTCTAAGTTTATTCCCCTTTCTATCTTCAAAACGCTTTCTCCCGGTACGCTTTGACCATGATTCTAGGATCTGGTTTAGTGAACTCCAAGAAACAATGATAAAACCGCGCCAATTTATCTTATCGTCCTTTTAGCAATATTATTAATGGTGACTAGCAGCATTATCAGAATGTGAGTGTCGGCACGAATACTGATTAATGACCTCGTGTCACGCCACTAATCATCTGAACAGAATGGTCCGTCTTTCCAGAACGATTAAATTGCATTAGTGCTGTCATATTTGTGCTAAAGTTCTTTCGATTTGCGAGTTTACCTATTCTTTGCTTTTATTGTTATCTTTATTGTGTGCTCGAAAATGGAAGTACAGTAAGGAAAAAAACAAACATAATATTCATAAATGTTAATTTTCATAGATTTGTTTTTGCGAAATAATGTGGTAAAATGATGAATGAATGTGATAAGATGTCTTTTTTCATTAATTACGACAAGACGAAGACATAAATCTAAATAAGTTAGGAAAGAATTTGTTTTTTTTTAATTTAAAAAAGTATTTTATTTACAGGAGAAAGAAGCTGTTCCTGAGAGGAAGGAAACTAAACTACTTGGTCACATCAAATGCACCCAAGGCCCGTCGTATTGGTGCAACAACTTCACGTAATTATTCATTATTTATTTTAAAAACTTGTCTAGGTTGAAACTTAATATTATAACCATCCTTTTGATATTACACATTTATTTTCTGTAAATTTACACAGATGTTTTACGTCATGCATATTTTGCTATAAATGTATAATATACTATAGGAAATGTTTAAAGCCTTAATCACTATAGTTCTAACAATATTTAGATCGTTGAACTCTCTGTAGGCAGTAATAGTATTTTTCAACAATCAATTTTCAAGATACCGAAATCTCATAAATAATTTATCGAAAAATAACCGGCCAAGTGCGAGTTCGACGCACGAAGGGTTCCGTACCACCGTACCTACAATACTAGCGGCAATCGCAACACACTGAAAACGTCAAGTGTCTATTAAGGTTCCAATGATACAGCATAGGTCTGTTACAGATAGCGAACCTTAGTACCTAATAGGGTCCCGTTGGCACACTTTAGGTACCGAACCTTAAAACTAAATCTTCTATATATACAGTGTGTGGCATACAACCGGGGATAATATTGAAAACGGGATAATATTGTATTAGTATCTTTCCTGAAAAGATACCAGTTAACCAAAACCCATGCATTAGACACAATAATAATTTAAAGTTACGATTCATAATCAGTGTATTATTGCGAAACAATATTATTGCTAACGTTGTAAATGTCGTGTCAAAAAGACGTTCCGAGTAGCCCCGAATAAGTACGATGCAGACGAACTCAATCGATCAAGTTGAGCGGAACTATTGCATTGTTTGAATTACATTGAATTTACGATTAAGTTTGTTAGAAAAAATCAAAAGTTTTGATTTGAATTAATTGGAACTATAATGGTTCAATTACTAGTGACCTATAGAGTGTCTGTTTTCAATATTATTCCCGATTGTAGGCCACACACTGTATACAAGAAAATTGGGTTAGTTACACCATTTATAAGTCGAGAACGGTTGGACCGATTTTTATGATCTTTGTCTCCGCCCCGAATAGCAGAATAACAATAAAAAACAAAAAAAAAACACGAAAAAAATATATATAAAGGGGCGGTTGTGTTACAGAAATTAGAAACAATGGCGGTACAACAATACCAGAGACGTTATTTAAAAAATATATATTTACATTGACCGACCGGAAATTGAACCCCGGACCTCGAGAGTTAGCGACACCAATATGAAATATGAAATTTGTGTTTAGAACTGTGAGGGAATGCAGCGCCACGAAGTACTGTGCGGGCTCCGTATGGCCCACCACCAACTTCCCTGAAGACAACGACAGCATCTGTAAGATCTGCACGGACATGGTCACGCAGGCGCGCGACCAGCTCGAGAGCAACGAGACACAGGTATATTAGGAGAACATAAAAAAAGCAACACACTGACCTGAAATAAATATGGACTGGCTGCCCCATACAAATGACAACTAATGTTGTGTGTCTATTTGAAGCGCTACAAGCGAGGGTACCGCGAACCAATTTTGACGTGTACTGCATTTGACTGCCTATCTTGCGGCAATTACTAATTTAGTTCTCACGAGTCCCGCATCTACTTAAACAGTGCCCTATAGCGCCGAAGTGGCGATAATCAAATGAATATGAATTAAATTTGACAGCAACCAGTCCATATTTATTTAATGTCAGTGGTCCCTAAGGGCTTCTCAAAATAAAACGTTTTGAGCCAAACTTCGTGTCGTGCATAAGCGATTGATGATTTATACCAATCAGTATAAATATTAGGAGACGATGGCATTCTTGATTTAGCCGTATTATACTTTCGTCAAATAATTTTTAATTGAAGATAGTGAAATTGGGTTTCGGTGGGGGGTGGGTAGTCAAACGAAAAGCATGGTCGATCTATTTTAATGGTTTTTATTTATCATTTAAAGAGCTTTAGAGTGCACGTTTGGTGTAGTTTGTGTTTTAATGTTTGGTGAAGTGATAAAGAAATTATTAAAATATCATTATTGTATTCAAGGCCGCATCGAGTGTCAAATGACTTGTCTCAAGACAACTTGCTTTAGACCTGATAGCGTGCTAAAACTTGCTTCTACGGGAAGAGTAGCTTCCACTGAATCCAAGAAAAACAATAAAAACCCGTTATTTATTGTAAAATATGTCAAGCTTTTACAATATATCAAGATTACACTCGACATTGGCAGAATGACTGCTCTGCTAAAGAACGGGATAAGTCCATAATAAAAAAAATTGTGAGATTGGCCCTTTGTACTGCAAAGGCACGCCTGACGTCCTGTTAAAAATGTCTTATAATTATAATTTAAATATATTCGTCTCTCACTCTGTCTAGCTAGGACGTAGCCATTAAATAAATAAAATATTTTCAGAATACATTGCTGGCAGTAGGCAACTTTTAAATCATAATAAAATAATTCAATTATTGAAAGGTACTTTTACACATTACTTTCTTGACTGTAGATGTTCATTAAAATGCAAAAATTAAACTAAAAATATTTTCAGTTGCTCAAACTATTCGGAAAGCACAATGAGAACCTATTTGATTAGGTAACATCCTTACAAAAAATGATGACCTATCTATAGTTTATGTGGTAAACTAATATGAGAAAGTTTTTTTTAGATTTTGATTTTGGTCTCATATTACCTATATGTTGTACAATAGATCGTGACCCTTCAGTTAGTCTGCTTTCATTTTGAGTTATTCAATCTTATCTGTTAGGAGGAACTGAAGGAGGTCTTCGAAGGCTCCTGCAAGCTGATCCCTATCAAAATAGTGACCAAGGAGTGCATCAAGATGGCGGACGACTTCGTGCCCGAACTGGTGGAGACACTCGCGTCGCAGATGAACCCGCAGGCGGTCTGCTCCGTGGCCGGGCTGTGTAACAGCGCCCGGATCGACCAGCTGTTGGATGCCTACGTGAGTACTCTATCGCAGTCACAATAGTTGCCAGTCAACCAATCGTTTAGTAACTACACCAACTATAAGTAATTACTAATTAATTTGTAAAAGTCTACAACCAGTGTGTGTTACCAGTGGTGACATGTGAAACTGAAACGTGGCCACATAAGACAGCTCAAGGTTGCACAGCGTGCTATGGAAAGGGCTATGCTCGGTGTTTCTTTGCGAGATCGAATTGGGAATAAGGAGATCCGTAAACGAACACAAGCCGCTGACATTGCCCAACGGATTAGCAAGCTGAAGTGGCAGTGGGCGGGGCACATAGCAGGTGGATGACAGAGGCATCTATTGTCATCTAATATTACCGTCGAATATAAATAGAAGTGTTTAATGGCACGATGTATTCCAGAACACTCAGCTGAAAAAGGTCGTAAGCTGCAATAACTGCCGCCAGACTGCTGTCGTGGCGAGGAAGAGATTTGACGAGACGTCTTACGAAGATTTCCTACTCGGTCTGCTGCGGGTAAGATCTTTAGATATATTTTTATGCTGTCTTATCCCAACTATAGGTACTTATCATTCATGATTAATGTCTTTACGTCTAGGTGTGCCGTAACATGGGCTCCCTCTCCGACTCGTGCTCCATGCTAGTGTTCCAGTACTACGAGAACATTCTAGAGGCTGTGAAGAAGGACCTCACCCCGCAGAGCGTGTGCCACCTCAGTGGACAGTGCACGTACAGATTCCACTCGCACGACCAGTACACCTTCCCTGAAGTCGAAGCTAAGCCTACTGAGTAAGCACTTGTTGATAGATTTGGTACACTATTCCTAACAGCGTTTAGAAGTCTTCTCCTGCACATAGGCTGTTGGTCTTTTGCATCCAGCAGCTTCCCGTAATCTTGAACTAGGTCGTCAGTTCATCAGGCGTTATATGAGGCCTGCCTACACTTCGTCTTTCAGTACGTGATCGCCACTAGAGAATCTTTTTTCCCTAACTGTTGTCTGTCAGGTATTAGAAAAATGTATTAGACCCTAAAGTGAATAGATAAATTAAATATGTGATAAGATATAATAAGAATATCTCAAAACAGGTTACAGATACAACAGAATACAAAATGAACTATGGCTCAGTGATCTAGCTAGACATAAAGTAGCTTTAAAATTATCATTACTGTAAAAATTATTAGCTTAACATTTAATAACTCTTTTAGTACTAATTTATTTAGTTTAGCCTTGTCAATAGCAGAAGGTTGGAATAAAGGGCATGTAACTTTGACGACTAATAATATTTAACACACTTTTATTAGCTCTACCTCAGCTCTACTAACTATTCCTAAAATGTAATAAAATCTGTATCTTTCTTCCTCTCGCTTATTGATAGCTGTCTGCTGTAAGCAGGTTTTAGACTGAGTAGAACTTTAGGGCGTGTTCGCCAGATTTTATCTTGCAAAAATTCTTTCTCTTCTTAGGAGTTTTTGTAATACATAAAACAAGGTGTTTTTTTCATGAATTTAACGATTTTGACGCCTTTTATTTTCATGTTACCCGTGATAAAGCCAAGTTCTGCACGTAGCTTCTTTAGGAATATAAAGTCATTAAATGAAAGCTCATTTACCAAGTAAGGAGGTTCAGTTTTTTTGGCTGTTTTTATTAATTGTGCATATTGAGATGGCACCCGGAGCAACTTTTAGCTTTCTGTTGCAATTTCAGTAATCGATTTGCTGCAATTGGTGATTTAAATTGCCAAACTAGCAACTGACAAATGTGTACCAGTTATGACGCGTTGCTGGTTTCCGCAACCATCGACTCACAGGTTTCAAAAGTTGATTTAAATTGCAGCAACTGTATACTAGGCCTTGTCTTGACTGCTGGTTTTCGTCATAGCAACTGGCAACTACGTAAAAAGTTGTCAGTTGCATCAGCTCAAGTTGCTCCGTGTCGTCTAATTGTAATAATGTCCTCTAAATGTCACATACTTCGAAGTATCGACTCGATCAACATCGACATTTGGAGGACATATTATTACAATTAGACGACCTAGCCGAGAGGCGAGCATACCGGACTTGGTGTCGCTATCTCTTAGGTCTCGAGTTCGATTCCCGGCCGGTAAATATAAAAAAATAACTTTTCTTTATTGTCACGGGTTTGGGTTTTGTGTTACCGTCCTTGTTTCTGATTTCTGTAACACAAGAGCTTTGGCTACTTACCATTGAATCACATCACAATGTACAAATATATCGTGTTGATCTGATGATGGATCCAGAAGTCGGATAATAAAACTCTTCAATGGCTTATACTAAAACCTTTGTGTTTGGTCTCATTTGATTCCTTTCGACGAGTCAATATATATAATAATAATAAATTAATAATATTTTTTTTATTTCCATAAAAACCTTATAGGTAACCATAAGTATACCTTATACTTAACAATATAGGTATCCCTGGCTTCTGTGCTAGGTTTAACACCTGTGTTATAATAAAAGTGATTTATGGTTTTTTAAACGATGATATTTATAAAATTAATATTATCTAATTGAAGCAATTATTACATCACGGTATCATTTCTTCCAGCGACGTTCCGTGCGAGTTCTGCGAGCAAGTAGTAAAACACCTACGCGACACTCTCATCGCCAACACCACTGAAATCGAGTTCTACAAGGTGCTTAAAGGTTGGTGACGTAGTAAACTTACCTTAGTTTGTATTTTTTATCTAAGTAAGCAATCTTATAGTTTCGCGGTTTTCAAGGACTTATTTTAGCACTGCTGGTCTTGGTCTTGAAAAATATCTAATTCCGTCATATCGAATGAGCAGGCAGTATTTTAACGCTTGTTTTTTTTAAATCAAATTGTTAAAACCCTGTTTTGCTATAATAGGCGAAATCAGTTTAGGTTTGATTAGGCAGAATAACGCATATTACCACAGCCACTGCAAATACCGCTTACATTGGAATAATCCCTAAATTATCAGCTAATCACAACACACTAAATTAAATTAAATGCATATTCATAAAAACTTCAATGGTTTTTTCTTCTCATCTCTATCTTAGGTCTGTGCAAACAAACCGGCAACTTCAAAACGGAATGCCTGCACCTCGCCGAACAGTACTACCCGCTCATCTACCAGTACCTCGTGTCCGACCTCCAGCCGGAGAAGATCTGCGACCTTATGGGCCTGTGCGGCAAGCCCTCTGACACTGATGTGCCAATCGCGCCTTTATTGCCTAGGGAATTGGTCATCAAATCTATTGCATCGTCACCCAAACTCATCGGCGCTGATGAAGCTAATAGCTACAAGGTATGTGTATTTTTTTTTAAACATCTTAGTGGGCGTCGTACTCGCCCACCGCGGGTTCCGTACACATTTGTAGGTACATAATAGTTCAAAAATCGAGTAATTACAAGTGTATAGTTTTCAGATTTTTCCCTGTTCCTAGTAAAAAGGGTTTGCACGTTTATAATACGTTTAATCATGGAATTTTCAATTTATTTGTGTTTGGTATTTTACCAGAATGAACACAATAAACCACTTATTAACAGTAAGTCAGGTGGGCTACCTTTTATTGTGTGGCGGGAATAGATCAAAGAAAAAATCGTTTCTTTAACTAAGTCGAACCAGGAACCGGGACCTTTTTCTTTCAAGCATATTTATTAAACTTAAACATTAAACTTGTTTATGGAGGGTAGAGGTAAGAAGTACTATCTCTTATGGGCGGAAAGTGTCCAGCTAAAGCTGTAAATAACAATTCCAAAACCCTCAAAAATGGCGCTAGCGTAGACAAAGGGTATGGTATGAATGTAGCAGTTGTTGACGGATTGAAGTAAGCCGAGTAATGCCGAATGAAAACATTTTAGTGGCTTTTATATAAAACAATTAAAACATTTCAACAATTTTATTAATGTAATTATTTTTTAAATATAAAAAATAATCAGGCGTTAAGAAATGATAAGCAATTGATTGTGTTTCTTTGTTCCTTTTTATGAAAAGTGCGCCATAAAGGAGCGGAAGTGCTTCTGTACTTGTTTAATTTTGTGTCTAATAACTTTTAGTGCTTTCTTTGAAATTTACCCTGTTGCTACTGTGGCGCCACCTATTTTAACGCAGTTTGACGGACACTTTTTAACAACGAAGATAGTACTCCTTTCCTTTACTCTCCATAAACTTGTCATTATTTTGTTTGCAGGTGTCCCCTGTCCCATTGGGCCCGAAGCAAGCGAACGTGCGCATCATGGATACGGAAGATCTCCCGCCGCTCAGCGTCGATCGCATGTTCGTTCGTTTGCCTCAGAGCAAGGCCGCTTGCTCCTTCTGTCAGTACTTCCTACACTACTTGCAAGTCGAGATCAGCGACACCAAGACAGAGGTACGTAGATACATATTGCAGGTCTCATGGTGTCCAATACTACCTATACACGTTACAGCTCTTAGTTTTTTGATTACACACATAAAAAAAGTTTTTTTCCTAGCAATCAAACCAATCATTAAGCTTTAAACTAAGCAGAACTTATGTCAATTAGATTACAGATTAATTGATACATAGTAAATAAATAATTAATAATGAGTAGATGATATCACGTACATTGCTCTGATCCTAAGATAAGTAGCCAAAGCACTTGTTATATAGAAATCAGAAACAACGACGTACCTCTACATCGGTTTACGGGTTTCACATCACCCGACCGAGAATCGAACTCGGGACCTCAGAGATGGCGTGCCAAGTCCGGTGTACTCGCCTCTCGGTTACGGAGGTCGTCTACTATTGTAGGAGGTCGTCAATTAGTCACATTTCCCGCTCAAATACAACAACTTTTATTATGAGACTAACATTAATATCGCAAAAAAATCCTTCTCCATACTAAACTGCCAATCAGCTGAGTTTGTATATTTTTTTAGATAATAACTTCTGTTGATTTACTGACGACTCTTCATATCCTCAGGACGCGATCAAAGAAGCAGTGGACAAGGCGTGTGACCGCCTGCCGCAGTCCATCAACGGCGAGTGCAGGACCTTTGTGACCGAGTACGGGCCGGCCGTCATCGCCTTATTGGTGCAAGAGATCGACCCAGCTAGCGTAAGTTTTGTTAAACCTAATGTTATAGAAGGTAGAGGTAAGGAGTACTATCTCTTATAGGCGGAAAGTTGAAAAAGTGTCCAGCTAAAGCAGTAAATAACAGTTCCAAAACACTACAAACTGGCGCTAGCGTAGGCAAAGGGCGTGGTTTAAGTGTAGCAGTTGTTGATGGACTGAAGTATGCCAAGTAATGCAGAGTTAGAACGTTTTAGTGACTTTTATAAAACATTACAACAAATCCCTCATTTTATTTATGTACATATTTATTTATTAAATATAAAAATTAATAAGGCGTAAAGAAACAATAAGCAATTGATAATTTCTTCGTTTCTTATTTTGAAAAGTGCGCCACAACGGAGCGGAAGTATCTAATAACCTTTGGCGGTTGCTTTGTAATTTACCCTTTTGTTACTGTGTTGCCACCTTAATTTGACGCAGTTTGACGGACACTTTTTCACAACGAACATAGTACTCCTTACCTTTACCCGCCATACCTAGTGTTTATACTCTAGAGTCACCTTATTTTTAGTTCAACAGTCTCTTCTTTTACTCGACTAAATCTTGTTATCTTTTGTATAATAAATAAGACGTCATACTAAAAAACTCTAAACCCATCCATAGATAATTATAGAAAGGATTATTCATCATCACGTTTATAGTATCATATGGCAAATCAATAGAGTGCTTTTTGCATTCATAAATTGTCTCTTAATTTCAACTCGATACCACCACGCGTTCCCGAGATAAAGGGTCTTGACAGACAGACGGACAGCAAAGTGATTCTATAAGGGTTTCGTTTTTTACTTTTGAGGTACGAAACCCTAAAAACGGAAATAAACGCTTCGTATTGTTCCAGGTGTGCCCGGCATTAGGGCTGTGCCCGCAGACGCAAGAAGTGCGGCGCGTGGCAATCAACTTGGAGAAGTCGAACTGCCCGCTGTGCCTGTTCGCCGTGGAGCAACTCGAGACCATGCTCAAGAACAACCGCACTGAGGTAACTCATCATCATCCATCGTCGTTAGCCCACGTGCACTGACCTAATTAACCAGACACATTGGACTGGCTTTCCCATACCTATGACAGCATTTTTTTGTGCCAATTTAAAACGCCCCCTGCGAGTGTCTCGAGAACTAATTCTGACAAATCTTACTTCTTACTAATATTATGAGTGCGAAAATTTGAACGGATAGATGTTTGTTACTCAATCAAGCCAGATCGGCTGAACGGATCTAGATGAAATTTGGCAAAGAAATAAATTATAGCCTGGAATAGCAGATTTTAGCATACTTTTTATCCCGTATAAATGTATGGTTCCCGAAGGATGCAAGATAACTGTCATTATAGATGGCGGTTCTTACCGTTAGATGTCGCTTTTCAGTTGGCAAAAATGATCAAATGTGAAAAAATATGTAACAGTAGCTGTTGCCTTTGTCTTTAGTTTAGACTAACTATGGTTTTGCAATGCATGAAGCCGCGGGCAACAGCTAGTATTAGCTATTATAGTTGTATGTTCACTCGCATCTGTCTACAGTGGCCTACTAAGCCAAAATGGCGCTAGTCTAATAGGCACGACTTTAACATAACAGCATTTGTTCTGTGTAATACAAAATAGCCGTAGCTGGTTATATGCGTCTTCCAATTCGATTTAAAGATCAAAAACACAGTTTGAAAGTCCCATTGAATAGCTACAAATTTAAATGGGGAACCACACTGCACTGCACTGTCTTGCCCGTGTTAATATTTGATTAATGGTTCTGTCACTGTCGCCACTGATCAAATAATCACTACGATGAAGCACGGGAAAAAAAGAATAAATTTTCTTCTACATTAGTTATCAACGGTTTGCAAGACGAAACACGCTAGCGCCATCTGAGATTAGCTTTATCTTTACTTCCCTATTGGCTACAAATAATTAATTTCTCAACAGGAAAACATCCGTCACGCGTTAGACAACCTGTGCAACCACTTATCCGCTAAGCTGAAGACGGAATGCGTGGACTTCGTGGACGCGTACTCGAACCAGCTCGTCGAGATGTTGGTCGCCAACATGAACGCGCAGGAAGTCTGCGTCTACCTCAAACTGTGCACGGTAATAGATCAATGTTTTTCACTATCAGTATAGCACGTATATATCACGCTGTAGACAATATCTATTGCGCCATAGAACCCGTCCCCACTCCCATGATTTTAGTGAGTTTCTACCAAAGTAGACAGGAGAGGAGAAGAGCTGTGTCTTGTTCCTAGCCATAGAGCAAATACCCTACAGAGTAGAAATGTCATTTATTTTGTTCCACAGAAATATGAACCACATATTACCTACACATTGCACGGTAGACGATCAGTTCGGGTGTTAAACAATAAAAAGTACAGGAACCACATTTAGGACTACAGTTTAGGCGGTCCTATCGCTAGAAGCGGTCTCTTCTACAAAACTATTAGATAAAAATTTGTTTAATTAAATTTGGAAAACAAGTAAGTGAAAAGGTGTAAAAATGACATGAAAAATAAATTAAAAAGTATAATATACCCAATTCCTATAATGATCAGAAATACATACCCTAATTTATACAATAGTGTAGCCAGCATAAACATTTTTGTAAGTCGCGCCGGTCAAAGTCACACAGAGGCTTAAATCCACCACTAATACATCTCAATGTCTACCTGAAGGACTCTGTGAGCGACCCGCTGAAGATCACCACCTCGAGCATCGACAAGTACCACGACAAGCCGCAGATGATGGCCGACCGCAACAACCACAAGAGCAAGTCCATGCTGCCCAAACACATGCTAGTCGACGCTGGCGATATCGGTATGTTATATTAATAAATTCTTTCAATTATCTCACCAATTTACCTAAGTAAGCAAAGCTTGTACTATGGCGACTTGATAACAAATAAACATTATTAAATACAACAGGCCTGTATCCTTGTATGAAAGTTTATATAATTAATAATTTAGTTTGATAGTTTGCACCATATCGAACTATAAAAATACAATTCTAAATGTTTTATTTTTGTCGGTATTTTAAACTGTCAAAAACGGCTACAATGACTTTACTAGAACTGACATCCCAAAGCAAATATTTTGGGCTACGCACGCGTTACTACTACGTTTGAGTAGTATGACCGCCGACGGAGGTGTTCTAGTACTTTATAACTCAATGGATATTTAAAGGCTAGTGACGTCACGTAACAGCATAATGGCCGACGGCGTTCTTGCAGGCGTTTAAAATCGTGAAGGTTAAAATATTATTTTTATTGTTCTTAAAAGGTTTCAAAAGTACTAAAAATCTTTAGACTATGAAAAAAAACTGTGAAATAGTCTTTTATAAACAACAAAAAAGATAGACTAAGTTTAAACACTGCCTAAAGATTAGCCAACCAATTAAAAAGTATGGTAACATAACCGAGACATGTGTGATGTGTCAATATTCCAAATTGTATGGCTATTTTTTAGACATGGTCATCTTTTTTGTAGTAAGGCCAATTAGGTCCTTATTTATTAGTTAACTTCCTCCCTCTACGGTTTTTGGACAGTGCCAGTTACAATTTACATTATTTCAACAGAAACAAACGAGATCCCCGACAACACCGTGAACGGGCATTCGGTGAGCAAAGTGTCGCAGAAGACGGTGTGCGTGGTCTGCGAGTTCGTCATGAAGGAGATCGACGAACAGATCAAGGACAAACACAACGAAGTGAGTTAGCTAATGTATACTACAGAGTTTATTCGCTACAGCCGGATATGGTTAGAATAGAATAGAATAATGCAATAAATGTGGTACATTATGATAGAACAAACGTTTGGCATCTAGCCTAAAACAATCGGCATGCAATATAGAGAGGCTTTTAAAACAAGAATAATAATCAAATAAAATAATTAAAAGATAGAGATCATCATTGAGCATGAACATTTAAACGTTTCTAATCGCTTGTTATAATAGTAGCTGGCCTATCTAACCACGGAGCTAATTTACGTTCCTAGTATCACTAAGAGCGTTAATAAACTGGCGATTTTCCAGCGAGACGAGAGCGTAGCGAATTTACCTTGAGTTTTGAGTGAGCGCGTCGCAAACACGCCGCGAATAGCGCCGTAGATCCTCATAAAAATGTCTTTGTATCTGCTTTCGTTTTTGTTTTCTTCGTCTTGGTAACAAAGCTAACAACGTGTTTCCTCATCGGAATCCATTCTGTGGCACGCCGCAATCTTGCTTCATACCCTAGGCGCATCCGCGCTCACTTCATATTTTGAACTCGCCCACAAATCGCTAGTGTGATAAGGCCCTGAATACGAAACATTGAATCGCCGTGCCGGTGCCGTCACATATTATGATCGCTGTTTCGATAAAAAATCAAAATGGCGGCTATATCTATCATATTTTTACAGTTGGTGTCGATATATCGTTATATTATATCATATCATATCGTGTTTTGGTAGTCATGATAAGCGGGCTGGTGCTAAGTGGGGCATCCATCAATTCGGCTTACGGCTTTACTCTATAGTTTGCAACCGATGGGTGATATAGCCCATTATTTATATACGCAGGTTATTGTACGTAAAAAATATTAAGTTCAATATAAAGTATTGAAATATCGATCGTTTGTACAGATACCGTGTATTATGATATCATCAACATAATTATTGAAACACTTTTTTTTTACAAACTTGTTGACAAAGCTGGTAAAAGTATTATTTATCAAGTTTTTATTTGCCAGGGTTGTCTCCGCACAAACGCAAGCCAATTTAGAAAAGTCAATTGTCTGATTTGCGTTTTAGTGCCATCGTAAAATTTGAATTTAACCCTCCAGGACGAAATCAAGGCCATAGTGCACGGCGTCTGCCGACACATGCCCAAATCGGTCCGCGGCGAGTGCGACAAGTTCGTGGAGAAGTACGCCGACCTGGTGATCAGCCTGCTGGCGCAAGAGCTGGCGCCGGACCAGGTCTGCCGCGAGCTCAGGCTGTGCGACCCCACGGACGAGGGCATGCAAGCCGTCAGAGGTAATTTACCAGTTGGGAGACAAGATAATTAGGTCATTTTCTTTTTCATAGCGCGTTATCACGTCCGTTTGCATAGTCATACAAGCTGTTAGAGGTAACTTACCGGTTGGGAGTCAAGATTTTTAGCTCATTTTCTTTCTCATAGCGCTTTGTCCCGCCCGTTTGCATAGTGATGCAAGTATTTTTACTCACATCGCGACATGGTGGATTTTCGTTGGTTTTCGAACTAAAATAATCACATTCTCGTTCTAAAGTACAACTTTTTTGGATCAATAACAAATCACGAAAAAAATTCACTTACCCATACTAAACCGCCGACCAGCTGACATCAGTTTGCATGCCAAAGTGGTTTTTTTTTTTCATTAAGATTTCGATGTCGGTCCCGTATGCAGATTTTATTGCAAGTCTAAACCTCACTTTACAGTCAGGAGACGTATTTTTGAATCATGCGAATTCCAATCCGAATACGAAATCGCAAGATTCGCATGGGAAATCCTAATATCACTATTTTTGAAAATTCATTCCATGAATTCTGCAACGACCACTCGTTTTTCTTTTTCTACTAGTAGAAATTACGGAAGAATGACATTGACAAGTAAACATATGTTTGACAGAAATTTGACTTATTAACTTTTTATTTACGTTCCGTTTTAAGCGATTCACTACCAGTTTTTAAAATTATTGAGTTTTTGCATTTCGTTTTATATTTTCTGCGTAAAACGAAAATAGTTACGAGTGAATCAAAACTGCGTAAAATCGTGAGCAATAGAAATGAATTTCACACACGAATTGTTTTCGTGTTCGAATTCGAAATTCATTTCTAATGCTTCAAAAATACGTCTCCTGGAGACGTATTTTTTATCATTCGAATTCAAATTGCGTGTAAGATTTTCTAAGGCAAACCCTGAACCATTTTTGGAATACTGCATAGTTCTCAATATAATGTTATTATTGTTTATTTTGAGATTACTATGATTTATTGTAGACCTTTACCGCACCCCAACATGTTGGGTGTATGTTTCGCATAAAAATATGGGCTCGGAGGGGAGGGTCTTAAGGTATGATTCGGATCTTGGCAGTCGCGATACAGTAGAGGCTGCGGTAGTGGGGGGAGGGGCGTGGTCTTCTCGCCATCGACATCGGAAAGCGCTGCACACAAATCCCAATAGAGCGGTGTACCAAGATCCGGAGCATACCTTAGGCTTGACAAGTCGTATGTTCCCTTGCAGAAGAGATCCTGGACTGCGCGGTGTGCGAGACGGTGGTGCTTGCCGTGAAGAAGGTGCTGAGCAACGACCGCGTGGACCGCAACATCGTGCACATCGTCGAGAAGTCCTGCGCCCTGCTGCCCGCCAAGTACTACAACCGGGTAAGACCAGGACACGTATATTTAAAACATGCGAATTCTAATCCGAATACGAAATTGCAAGTTTCGCATACGAATACCTAAACTCACTATTTTTGAAAAGACTTCAAACTTTTTTGTATGGAGCCTGACATACCTAAAGTTGCAAGTAACCTTAAATAACGTTATTTTGTTTGATAACGTTATGCGTTTTAAAAAATAGTGATTTTCGGTATTCACATGCGCATTTTGCGATTTCGTATTCTGATTAAAATTCGCATGATTCAAAAATACGTCTTCAGTGATTTGATAAATCGGCCCGCTATTTACCTAAACTCCACTTTTTCCTTTATCATCATTGTACGAGCTGCTGGTTGTCTTTAGAAAGTGATAGGAATGATACGTAGTTTGATTTAATGAGTTGATTTATTGAAATTTATTATAAATAATACAAATACATGCTGTGGCAAAAAAAAGACACTATCAACAACAGCAGTTGTTTACTGCTCATGCTCATATCAGCTGGGCGGCGGTTCGGTATGTAAAGTGTTTTTTTTTTGCGATTTCGATGCTGATTCCCATAGAAAAAAAGCTGTATGCATTATTGTGTAGTCTTATAAATTAGTACCTAGTCTAGTTGCTTCACTATCGCACTACCTACCTGTAATGATAGTTTTAAGTTTTGGATAAATAAATAAATAAAAGTATTTGATCAAAAGAATCACCCCTGGAAGGAAGTTAGCTAATAAATTAAGACCTGATTTATACTAAAAAATTTCACAGTGCCACACGATGCTGGAGATCTACGGCGATAGCGTGATCCACCTGATCGAGGAGCTGGGCACGAAGGGCGTGTGCAAGAAGATCGGCCTCTGCAGCGCCACCGACGCCGCCTACGTTACCATGCACAAGCGACACAATTAACGTGTAAGCATCGCCATATTTTATTAACTATAGGTAACTTTACTGCCCCTAGCGGCACGGATCTTGAGCGCTAGGCAAAAGATGCGCAGGAGAAGTCATACTTTATAGCGGTGACATGACGTCGTGCGAAGTTCATTCATTATATTTTAAAAAATGATCGATGTTTGTATGAATTGTACGCTTTATTTAAAAAAAATTACGTTAAAGACTTACAGGATAACAAAATCAAGTTACATCAAGATGTTACCGACAGGAAGTATCCTTCCTAGCGGGCGCTATTTATTTCGCCTAGTACTAATGGACTTTTCAACCGACTTCAAAAAAGGAGGAGGTTCTCAATTCGTCGGTATCTTTTTTTTTTTTATGTATGTTCAGCGATCATTCGTTACTGCGTTAACCGATTTCGATAATTATTTTTTTGTTTGAAAGGTAATACTTTCAGAATGGTCCCATATAAATTTGGTTAAATTCTGATGATGGGATCTATGAGAAAATCATCACACATTGCATAAACTCCGTATCACGCCAACTGATTTTAGTATCTATCTTACCTATATCTCTGCCAAATGTAGACCGATTTTGATGATTCTTTTTTTAATGAATAGCTTATACTTCAAAGATACTATAATAAAATTTTTTGGAAAAAATTTCACCCCTAAGGGTGGAAAAATAGGAAATGAAATCGGTGTTCAGCAGTTAAATTATGTTTGCACTCGTAAGATTTGTTTTGATTAGGATTTATCACTAAAATGGATGAAATAAGTTAATTTTATAAAAAAAATAAAAACCGACTTCAAAAAACTAAAACGCTAAAAATAATCTTAACACTTAAGTACCTAATCAGTTACTTTTGGAGTCGGTGCCAGTCATTGAGAGACCAATGTTTTCGTTTGCACCCACACACACACGTTCATAGCCAAAAAACAAATAAGAAGAAGAAAAAAACCGACAGAATTATAACTTTTCCTATGATGATTAGGCAGAATCAGGTTCATTTGCAGGTGGCAGTTTAAATGAAAATTATAAAAGGAGCTATAAAAATACTTGCTAAAACTGACACGTAATAATATTAATAACTAACTATAATCGAATATGAGCATGTTTTTTGATTTGGAATATCAATTTAGTATATAAGGTAATAAATGGCGATAATCTAATAGGCACGAATTTAATTATACGATAGCCTGTCCAGTTAATTACAGGTCAGTATGTGGACGGATGTGACGTAATATGTAAGCTTCTCCGTGATTAGAGGTCGTATGAATGGCAAATGCTTTTTTGCATTTTTGTAAAAATAAACCATCTTAACATTTTAAGTGATTTTCGTAGCAACATACTGTTTAGAAGCTTAAAATCTCCAAATGGTTTTGGAATTGGCATAGGTTATATTTTCCTTTACATACCGAATTGCCGTAACCGCAACCGGAACGTGAGTATAGAAATCGTCGTATACGCGGTGGACTGGCAGTCGCATCGCAGTGCGATTGGATAATACGGTTTACATAAAATTTGGTATTCCGATTAGCCAGAAGGGCAGCCTCAGTGCGGCTAACGGCAGTGCGTAGGAGGCCTTACTACTGTCTCTGCTTATTGAACAGTCGAAGTGTTAAATATAGTTTTTCGTAATACTTACTTGTATTTTCGTTGTTCCAGAATCGGCCAGTCGAGCAGTCTTTGTAAGATTGTAACCGCATTAGTAATCTCCATTATCATTTTATTGTGTAAGTCTTGATTTTTTACCAAAACCGCGTAGAAATAAGTTTGGTTTGTTGCAAGAAAAGCATTGTGACTATTTCTTTTCTTTACTTTCTTCTTTTACGTTGTCTCTTTTATTTCTTATTTTACGTTAAGTAAAATTTAATATTAATCATGGATATTGGATTAAGATTCAATAAACGTCTGTTTGTAAATTTCAAAATTTCAAGCGTACTTATATTTTGTGTATAAAATAGTCACAGTAATGTTTTGTTTTGTCATTTAATATTTGTCGAACGTAAAGTAGGCTCATTTAACATGTAATAATATAAATAACCACAGATCATTATAGCTGACATATATTTTTTGCAAAGATTTTTGGAATAGTTGTCTCATGCTAGCCTGTGATAAGTCATTTGTAAACTGTTTCTATAAAAATAAAGTTTGGAAAAGAAAATATTGTATTGTTTTATATCACAACGCTCCTTTACGCTTATTTTATTACTTCTAAGATTAAACTATGTAATTAAATATTGGAAGTAGTTTTTTACCTATTTTATAACTGAAGTATCGATTTAAAATTTTACATTTGTTATTCCGATGACAATACAATAATTTGACTCCATCGTGCTGATCTGAGTCAGGATGTGGATAGTGGAACTCTAACAACTACTAGTAAAACCTTCGTTTTTATTGATGCTTTTCGACAAGTTCAATACATTTTTTTTTGTGGCACGCGAAGGCTTATGCCAAAAAAATTCTCCATTGTATTTCCGGTCTGCCACGGGTAAGCGGAACGCGAAGGGGTAAACAAATATGTTCTATAGTTTTAGCTTTTATATTTCATTTCAGTGCCAGCAACACTATCGACTACACCTACTGACAGTCTTAAGCGTAACACACATTAAACAGTGTCGGGAGTACGGCAGGTCTATTACGTTTAAATGGGCGTCCACAATAAAATAGGCGCCTTGACAAACGTAGTGTAGGACGCCCCTCAGCTCGATGGACTGACCTTATTAGATGGTTGGCACTGGCTGGACAAAAAAAGCGGGAGATCGTGCTCTGTCGCGCTCTTCGAAGGCTTACGTCCAGCAGTGGACTGCAATAGACTGACATGAATACGCCCACAGTCAGCCTTGTGTCCAGGGCCGTCTGAACATATCTCGGGGCCCCGGGGCACACAAGGATTCGGGGGCCCTATTACAAAGTAAAAATAAAATACTGTTGGTATGAATTCATGACTTCCAAAAAATAATTTCACATCTTAGAAAAGTAAAATAGTTTTACATTTCTCCTTCTTTCTCGTAGGCATTTCATCACCGTCTTTTCTTTCTTTTCAGTTAACAGTGTTTCTTAGTTTACAAACATGTTTTAGTGCTTCGGGGCCCCGGTGAGGGCGGGGCCGGGTGCCCTTAAGGTAAAGGGAACCGCTCGTGTGCGTTACGCTGTAGGGGTCCGGGTCCCTAGCTAGTCGCTAGTCGCTAGTCGAGCAGCGACTCCTCGGAGGGCAGCGGCGTGAGGCAGCGCGGCTCCCCGCGCCGGCCGCGCTGCTGCGGCGCCAGCTCGGGCTCGTTGGGGTTGCGCCGGCGCAGCCGCTCCGCCAGCCACAGCAGCGGCTCGGCGGGCTTCTCGTGCGCCAGCGCCGTCAGCGTCGGCAGTAGCGTCGGCGTGATGTGCTTCTGGATGTAGTCGTGCACTTGCCAGTGCCGCGTCAGGGGGCCAACGACCACTGGAATGGGGATTATGCATGATAAAAATATATTGTTTTTACTATATTTATTTAATCATGTATAATGAAATTATAGTGCTAATAGTGAAAACAAAATAGATTTTAGGTAAAAAATAACCGTAATTACACACACACACAGTTAGAAATTGAGGTATACATGTCTCTTTCTAAAACAAATTTTACTATGAAAAATGTATGGCGGACGTGTATTATGACGTCACGGTACATAACGGATCTCCTCTTGTCTTGTCAAACACGCGACTCTAATGGGTTGTATGTCAGCAGTGGCGTAGCTACCTAGGGGCTAGGCGGGGCAGTGCCCCGGGGCCCTCAAGCTCAGGGACCCCTCTAATCCTTACCTGAAATCTCGATCGAACTGAACTATTGGAAATTTCTCCCATTTTCAAAATAAATATGACAGGTTGCAACCCCACTTTAATCATGACAACTCAGTTGAGAAAAATTCAAAAGTTATGCCTAAATAACTTTTGAATTTTTCTCAACTGAGTTGTCATGATTAAAATGGGGAATTTCCTAGGGAATTTACCTAAATTCTTTCTGTAGGTTGGCAGAGTAATCATTTTGACGGATAGTAATATGTGGGTTTTATTATTCATGGATGTGCGTTTTATTGTGAATTCGAGTTAAGACTTTTTTTCAATAAATCGTGTCAAATCTATAGATTTCGGCTACAGCTCATTGTATAACGCGAAATATCGTGAAAAAATGCAAGTCACCTGCAGTAGGTACATTAATTCAGGCCCGCGGGCAGGGGATCGTTCATGGTCTCCACCGTTAAATGTGGTAACACTAACGGTGATTTTTTTTTCCCGGGGATTCCCCAACGACACTTGTTTCTCTTTCCTTTTATTTTACTTTCAACGTCGTCAGTGAACAGTGACCAGTACAAGATATCTGAGTGCAACAATTCAAAATGAAATGATTGAGAGCTTGGGGACCAAACTCAAAACCCACCTGCTAGAACAAATTAGAGCGTCACCGTTTTTTGCCATCATAATGGATACGACACAGGACATATCGAAGGTAGATCAGCTAAGCATTGTTGTGAGGTATGCAGTAATAACCAGATCGGAAAATGGACAGCCAATTCATATATGTGCGCATATATGATATATTTTCGGAAACAGCATCAAACGTTGGGATCTACTGTCAAAATTGACTGGCGAATCGGACACCACTCTAAAAAAACTATGGATGGTCCAGTAGGGTGCAATAAAACTTCGTTATTTTAATATTATCTAAGCATTATCAGAAATAGTTCTAAAGAGTCCTAATAAAGATGAGCGTAGTGAAGCAGAGAGTATTAAAACAAAAATGCTAAATTTCGAGTTCGTGTTGCTTTACGCGAATTCATGCACAGTGTATTGAACGACATCAATTATGTATTCAAAACTTTACAAAAATGCGACATCAATTTAGGTGAGGCGAGTAAAGTTTTAGCAGAGACCAAAGCAAAGTTGCAAATTTATAGAAATGACTTCGAATTATTCAAGTGCAAAGCTAGTGAAACTGCAAGAAAATATGGTATTGATACTCATTGAACAGGCGGGAAGCAACTGGTTGTAAGGCACCGCTCCCGGTGTCCACAATATAAGGTCAGACAGGATACTAACTCCCTAGGGAACGTAGAGTCCCTTTTACCCCAAGACACTAAGTCCCTAAAGCCCTAGCCCCACCTAACAATAAATACGTAAACATAAGGATGTAGAAAGAGAAGTGAAGAGCTGCTCGCAGGTCGCCCAGGGAGACAGCGTTAGGATGTAGGTAGGCGGTGTGGACCCGCTGCCAGTCTGGCAGACTCACCAGACTGATCATAGTGACGGCTAAGGTAGTCTTGGCCGCAGCGGAAGGAAATGAGAACCAACACGGACGGTTGATATCTCATTTATTAAATAAAAAGTTATGTTTATCTATAAAAATTACAGTCTGTTAACATGTGAAGGTTTTCTATTGTGTGCCGTCGGTGTAGAGTGCCGACGGTGCATGTGCAGGGTCCATGGCTCGTCAGCCGGTTTGGTAGGTCGCTGACTGCGCAGCAGATGAATGTACGATGTAACTCGTACACCCATTTTCAAGAAAAAAGGCAAAGAAAAGATAAAAAACATTTTGATGAATTAGCTGCTGATCACCGATTTCCAAACCGAGAAAAAATATTTAAAATTGAGATTTTCAATAATGTACTAGACATAGTTAATATCTTAATTAGGTACACGTTTATTGGTATGAGTGCAGTCTGTCATAATATGTTCGATTTTTTAACACCAACATTTTTATAACATGTTGATGAAGCAACTTTATTACAAAAGTGTAACGAATTCCAAAGAAAATATTCAGATATAATAGGCCCTAGTTTTTAACTTCAATTTATTAATATTTACCACCTAGTTTTACTCAAGCATGGACTGTTCACCAATTATGTAAGGAAATAATGAGCAAATATGGAGTGCTAGAATGTGACCTAACGGAAGTATTTACAGCAATGTTATTATTCTTTACAATTCCTGTCACTTCTGCAGCAGCTGAAACTTTCAGCTGCTGCAGAAGAAGAGGAGCATCCGTTTTTATCTGAGATTGAAATATCCGAGTTTTACAGTTTAATTTTCCTAAATCTTTTACTATATTCGTTTTGATACTTAAAGTTAATTGTTAGTTTTAATTGTTTCATAAAACAGCTAAAAAAATTAATTGCAATTATTTTAATTGTGAGTTACAATTGACATATGTTAATCAAATTAATTAATTGCAAGGTGCAATTAAAAGTTTAGTTGCGATTAATTTAATTGTAATTAATTTTATTGCAATTACTTTTTTAGTCAATTAGATAATTGACAAATTAATTGATTAATGCCCAACACTGGCTGAAAGGTAATTTAGCAAATTAAAAATATTTAAAAAGTATTTAAGAAATAATACGGGCCAAACTCGACTCTGACATTTATCGCTAATAGCAATTGAAAACAAAACCGCATCAAGCCTAGATTTAAACGAAGTCATTGATACTTTTGCGAAAACTAAAGCTAGGAAAAAATTGTAAATGTAATTGTTATTTAGTCAGTTGGTAGGCCCGACCTTTATATAATATACCCTTGAATCTTCTCTATTTCGTTTTATTAGCCAAACCTACACCAAGTAATAATTGTAATTTATGTTGTTACTGTTTAATATTTTTATTAACTGAACTGCAGTGCACAAAAAAGAGCTTAAGTAGCTTAGCATTTTTAAAGTATTTGTATATTTCATATTTTTATTTGATAAAACCAGTTTACATAGCAGTGGGGCCCCATTTTTTTATTTGCCCCAGGGCCCTTGGTTACCTAGCTACGCCACTGTATGTCAGGTATTTATCCGACTAGTATCGAGCGATATTAGCCGGGATCGACTTTTAACGTGCAATCCGAAGCACGGTGATGATTGTGATAAATGTCACCGAGTATGGTCGAAATGGTCACCCATCTAATCTTAAGCGCTGCCGCCACTGAACTACAAGCACTCTTAATAAACTTCTTTGGAAATTGCTATTAATAAACTTGAATTTTTACTTAATAAAAAAGTTTAAACAATCCGTTCATTCGGATACTTAGTGCTTTCGCACACTGAAATTTTAGGACGATCGCAGATGCCAGCGATCAATTATCAGAGAGTCGTCAAAACACGCGATGCTACATCGATCAGTGCAATCGCAAAATTGATAGCTAAAAGTCGCAGTGTGCACAGGAACTAACTAGGTTGTAATTATTGCTGCGTATAAACTGCTTCTACTCGAGTTTACCTGCCATGTTCAATTCAATTCTTTATTACCATTCAATGTGGCTTTATTTAAAATGATATTATATTAATACAAGGTTAACTTAATTTACTATCGACGGAAAACTACGAGACACAAGAGAAACTATGAGTACCTACGTTTGTTTACGGTGCCCAAAGTACAGTTCCATATAAGTATTACAACGCAATGGAACGTGTACCTTCATACATCTACGCGAATGTATCCGGTGCGAATAGGCCTAACACGTTTTAATTGACAGAATTCTGATTTACAAAACCAGAAGGGTGCAGGTTCGATAATTGGTATCATTAATTTAAAAATTACACTGTTAGCGCGATGTCTTAAGACATCAGAACTTCGCAGTCGCAATTTAAATATCATCTTACTGTTAGGGAAAAAGAAATGTATTTCCCGTAGTGCTTCAGAGTGGTTCTCGCTTCCGTGCACTCCGTTAAAGAAGTCCCCGTACTGCGTGCGGCGGCCGTAGCACGCGCGAATGCTGTCCGGCCAGTACGCCTGGGCTTCGGCCACGCTGAAACAACACAACGGTTACGTAGTAATAAATAAAAAATGTTTCGCTTATCCACTGCAGTCGTCATCCGAGAACATGACGTCTCGGCAAAATACATTGCTAGCTATAGCCGCCTAGCCGTCATCCGGGCTCATGTATGTTGTTATTAGGAAAGAGTAAATTTCCCGTTTTCTTTAGCATGTCGAGGTAGCGTTGACATGCTACTTGTAATATGGAGCAGACAACGTGCATAGATCCAGCCAGAGTAAAAGTATAGAATAAATAAACTGTGGTAAAAGCGCAGAATCCCACCATTGGATAGGTGATAAGATTAAGAACATTTGAAAGCTCAGTCGTCTATGATTGGATTACTGATCTAAGAAGTGAATATTTGCGTAGTAAGTATTGAAAGTAGATACGGTGCATACATACGTAATTGTACCTACCTACCTAATGGTAAACACAAGAAGACTCAAGAAAATTATTTTGAGATTTATCAATGGTTGCTTGGCAACTGAATTATAGGTATGATATCTTACTTTCGCTGGAGATGTTGATTAGAAACAGTACGGTACATAATGCCTCACGTACCGAGCCGGCCCCATAAGCGTTCGCCACTTCTGTATACAGTTCTGAGCTGCCAGCACGAACGCGATGATTGGTCCGTTTGACATATGAGCCACGAGGTGCGGAAAATGGTGGCGCCCGTAATGGCCTTTGTACAGCTCGGCTGCCTGCTCGGGAGTGAGGCGGACTACACGTCTCTGAAATGAAAGCAAAGTTGGTAAATCAACCATCCTAGCTTAGAACAGTAACAAAGGAACAATTTATGGGGCACGCGACAGACACAAGCGCCGCCACAAGTGACCACCGGCTACAACCGTGTGCGGCAAGGAGCCACAATCGCTGCCACTTGATGCTAGTCTAGAAGCGGCTTAAAGCTTCTAGTGGCGGCGTTTGTGGCTGTCGCGTATGGCCTGTGTGCGGCGTAACTTGTTCTTATTAAAAAAAAGGGCGTCGTGGAAAGAAAACAGTAAGTAGGTAGTGCTCGTTACAACGGTCTTTTATTGAATGTCAAACAGAGTGACGTTACAGTTCGATTGAGTGAAGTGAACTACGAATGAATGGACTATAGATTACAATCAACTTGGATATTTGATTATACCAATAGTCCCCCTCAAATGTTCAAGTAATTAGGTAACAATACAATAATTAATTTGAGAGACAATGTTAACAAAAATAACATAATATTAAGTCCAATTTTCTCAGATTTTGTAACAAAAATATATTAATTTTGGTTTAAATTAATAATTAAATTAAATTAATACTTTAATCACAAACAATTTTACATTAAGTTTAACTTGCACCTCAATTCTACGAACTTTGCTGTGGGTACCATTTTTGTGAAAATATCAGCCAGTTGGTTTCCTGTGGAAATATATTCTAGCTTTATTACCTTGTTAGTAATTTGTTCCCTGGTAAAATGGTATTTTATATCTATATGCTTAGATCTATTATGATTTGTGGGATTATTGGCAATGCTGATACAACTGTTGTTATCTTCAAAAATAACTATCGGGTGCTCTACTGGAATCAAAAAGCTATTCAGCAATGATTTAATCCAAATTGCTTCCCTTACAGCTTCAAATAAAGCCATATATTCCGCCTCCGTCGAGGATGCGGCTACTGTATTTTGTTTGCGTGTATTCCATGAAATTGTACAATTATCGAACACTTTAAATACGTGTCCTGTTGTACTTTTTCTGTCAGTTAAGTCACCTCCCCAATCTGAGTCTGCATAGCCAACAATCAGTTGTTTATAATCACATTTTTTATAAGTCAACTTTAAGTTAACCGTTCCTTTGATATACCTTAAAAGATGTTTTAAGCATTTCCATAATTCCTCATTATTTTTACTTTGATAACGACTTAAAATGCCTATTGCAGCACATATATCTGGTCGCGTACAAAGCATTGCATACATTAAACATCCAATGACGTTTCGGCAAGGAGCGTTATAATGATTGTCAGAGTCTAATGCTGCATGATCCAATTTAGATGGGAATGGTGATTTAGAAGGATTGCAGTCGCTCATTGAGAATTTGCTTAAAACATTTTGAAGGTACATTGATTGGTCTAAAGTTAATTTGTCTTCACTTCGTTCTACTTTTATGCCTAAAAAGAATTTAATTTCATTTAAGTCAGTCATACTGAATTTTTTCATTAAACTGTTTTTATATAACTGCAAATTTTGTTTATCTTTTGTGCAAATAATTAGGTCGTCTACATACAGAACAATGTATACGTTTTTATATATACTATTCTTATCTAGAACATAAAGACAGGGGTCAATTTGGGAATTCTTAAAACCAATAACCTTAAGAGCACGGTCGAAACGCTCAAACCAACATCTGGAAGATTGCTTCAAACCGTACAGTGTTTTATTTAATTTACAGACGTAATTCGGCTCAGCAGAAACACCCTCCGGCACTTCCATATAGATGTCTTCTTTAAGAATACCGTTTAAAAACGCGGTTTTTACGTCCATATGATGCGTATGTAAACCAAACTGATTTGAAAGTGCTAAAATAAATCTAAAAGTTGAAATTCGAGCTACTGGCGCAAACGTTTCGTCATAGTCTTGAAGGTATTTTTGGGTAAAACCGCGAGCAACCAATCGTGCCTTATACCGCGTCGGTTCACCAAATTCATTGTTTTTTATCGTAAATACCCATTTACAACTAACTACATTTACATTTTTAGGTCTTTCAACAAAATTCCAAGTTTGGTTGGTACTAAGTGACTCAATTTCGCTATGTATGGCTTCTAACCATTTGTCGGAATCGCCTCTGTCAAAAATCTCATGAAAAGTATTCGGTAACGATTGTACTGTTGTAAGCGATAAATAATAATCTGGGTCGTTTATTTGTTTATAATCTTTTGGGGGTAGATTGAGAATTCTTTCACTGCGTCTCAGTTTACCAGATGAAGGTCCGGCTTCTGAGTTATCATCAGAAAGTTTGTGTTTGCTGCCTATTAACTTTGCCAACTCACTATCGGGCTTATTAATTTCGGCGGGAATTTGAATAGGTCTATCACTGACAGGCCTAGAAGTTACATAATTTGACTCATCAAATATAATATCTCGAGCAATAAAAAATTGGTTAGTGTCCACGTTATATAATTTGTAACCATTTTGATCGAAACCGACTAGTATGGCTTTAAATGATTTTTCGTCAAATTTTGATCTCCTAGTTTTGTCATGAACATAAGCCGTAGAACCGAATATTTTTAAATGACTTATTTTCGGTTTTTTGTTGTGCCACACTTCGTATGGTGTTTTAATATCTGTGAGCGCTTTTGTGGGTAGTCTGTTTATTAAAAAGGTGGCAGTCAAAACAGCTTCGCCCCAGAATGATTTGTCTAATTTCGCACTTGTAACCAATGTTCGAGCCATTTCGGTTAACGTACGATTCATACGCTCAGCGACACCATTTTGCTGTGGTGTGTATGGTACCGTCAAGTGGTACGTTATTCCCTTACAAACACAAAAATCCTTGAACTCATTTGAAAGATATTCTCGCCCATTATCGCAATACAAATTGGTCACTTTTAAATTAAATAAATTCTCACTTTTAGCAACAAAATCTTGAAAACATTTTAAAACTTCTGACTTTGATCCCATTAAATAAGTAACTGTATAGTGTGTAAAATCATCAATGAATGTAACGAAATATTTTTTATCATCTACAGTTGCAGGTGTTATAGGGCCGCACACATCAGAATGAATAATGAACAGGGGTCGGTTATTTTTGTTAGACTTATCTTTACATTTTGCAAACGGCAATCGGGATTGTTTACCAAGTACGCAAGGCTCACATAACTCGTCAGTAGGTATGATATCTTGAATTAATTTACTATCATCCTTGTCAATCACATTTTTAAGCAAACCGAATTTTTGTTTGTTTAAATGTCCAAGACGATTATGCCATAGTTTATAATTTAAGCGGTCTTGGTCTTGGCATTTATTTTGAGCTACATTTAAAGTACATCGGGATTTATTTATTTCAAAAATAATACTAAAAAGGTTGTTAGTATTCTCACCGGTCATGTAACATTTGTTGTTTTTATTGTATACTTGAACTCCATTATTACCAAAAATAACCGACATACCTGTTTGTTGAATGCGATTTACCGATAACAAATTGTACCGAACCTCCGGCGAATATAACACGTCGTCGATGGATCCCTGAATTCCTAAATTCGTAGTTACCTCAATCTTTCCTTTACCAAAAGCAAGAATGGATGATCCGTTCTTGGCAACGCCGATCTTTAATGGTGTAGGTAATTCAACATAAGATGTAAATGCTTCGCGAGTATTTACAATGTGGTCAGTTGCGCCTGAATCTAAAAGAAAACAAATTTCATCATTAGCTAAACGATTTTCACGGGCAGTAGGTAACTTACACTTCGAAAACATAAAAGCGAAACCGTCCTCGTCATTGTTGCAGGGTTGAACGTTGTTGGCGGTCTTTTTGTAGCTGGTAGTTTGTCCATTTTGCTGTAGTTTCTTAAAAAAACGGCAATCCCTTTTGAAGTGGTTTCGTCGTCCACAATGATCGCAGTACATCTTCGAAATCTTGTGCGTAGAATTTCCAGGTTGAAAATTATTTTTTTTTTGAGGGTAGGTTTTCTTAAAAGTACCAGGGGCATTTTGATTAGCAAAACGTTTTGTACCAGTTTGTAAGACCTTAAACTCTGTGGTAGGTTCAGCTTTCAGTTTAACTTCGTGATCTAATAAGCGTGTCTTCACAAAAGCTAGATTTAGGTGATCTTCACCAAGTGTTTCCAATGCTGTTATCATACCATCGTAAGAAGTGGGCAGTGTCAACAATAAATGCGCTATTTTGTCCATTTCATCAAGTTTAGCACCAGCGGAAATCAGTTCAATGATTAAGTTGTCGAACTTCATAAAATGTATCAATAATGTTGCATCTGGCTGCAACTTAAGGTTCAGTAGTTGTTTACGCAGTGCTAATTGAGTAGCCAAGCTTCTTCGTTCGTAAATCTTATCAAGGTTATCTAATATACACTTAGCTGTTACAGAACCCTTGGCAAAGTTCAAAAATGCGTCACCCAAATATTCAACAATCGTACCTTTTGCAATCATGTTTTTCTTTACCCAATCTGGGTCCGGCGATGTTGGTGCGGCATCTTCGACAACATTTAGCACTTGAAGTTCCTCTAAAAGCGACTTAATACGAAACTTCCACGTACTATACTTATCACCGTTAAATTGTTGAATATTTCTTTTATTTCGCGAATCCATTTTTACGATACAACACGATATTTATACCAAACTTGGTTTTAGTTAATTTGCACAGTAAAAAACGTGTCTGGGCCCATAACCTATTAAAAAAAAGGGCGTCGTGGAAAGAAAACAGTAAGTAGGTAGTGCTCGTTACAACGGTCTTTTATTGAATGTCAAACAGAGTGACGTTACAGTTCGATTGAGTGAAGTGAACTACGAATGAATGGACTATAGATTACAATCAACTTGGATATTTGATTATACCAATAGTTCTACTAGGCAAGCGACAAGTAGCGACAACGCGATGCGACTTATCACAATATAATTAGTTGTTAGTTCGCTTCTCGATCTACGCGTCATTTTAGGCCTTGCGAAAGCATAACTTACTCTTTGTTATTTTCGTAACGTGTTGCCACATTTGACGCACACGATCAGACAGTGCCTTCAAAAGCAAAAAATGTAAGCCAGGGTAGAATAGTCGCACAGATGAAGGCAGGCTACGAGTAATACTGAGAAACGAGATACGAGTAATAACTAAAATAATTGCCTACAAGACCATGTCTGATAGTCGAGTAGTAAGTAATCATTGTAATTAAGTAATGAAGTCCGAGCAACTATATAGCGCAAATTGAATCAACTTCGAGTATGTCCGTGTCGTTGCCTATTTTGTCACTAGAAAAAAGAAGAAGTGAAATTACTGGACCGACTGTACGCGGTTAGTAAGTAGGTATTTATATCTACTATAGGTAATTATAGTTACTGCTTAACTTCCGTTTGGTGTGTTTAGTATGAGATAACCTTCTGTATCTACCTGCACTGTGCCTACTGCCTCGTGGTTTTTCGCGAAAACCTCCGTGCGAAATCACACTTTACAACACGTGATGAACTAGCCACAATACGTTAGCCTAGGTCAGACAGCGGACATTAGTCCTAATTAAAGATTATTGTTCATTCGTTGAGAGTCAATTAATCAATCAAAAATGGCCCAATAGCGCAAATCAGCGGAATCGGGGCGAGAGCTGCGCGGGGATTATTTGAGTTGCAGCAAAGAGTTTAAAAAAATATTTATAGTTTATAGACACTCTATTTTGTTATATTAACTCCCTTTTAGATGGTGATTCTAATGGCCCAATCATGAGGCTAAGTGCGGATAAAGCCCAGCTAAACTAGGGTCACCGTGAGTATAATTGACCAATTAAGGCAGATTTTATTATTGTACATTTGAAGGCAAGTTTCGGCTAAAAAAGGCCTATTGAGCACCACGTTTTTTGGATTATAATTAAAACTTAGGATCTTAAGCAGTTTTTAAAATTACCTAAAAGTCATGGAACTATTTTTTTTTATTTTTAATTCAAAGTTGAAAATTTAGCTGTGACTTGCTTTCACCATTTTTTTTTACTTTCGGTCAATATTTTTGTACCTTACATTAATGGCAGGAAGCTGGGTATTTTATGGGTGAAAGTACAAGTCATGAGGTCTATGCTACAAAAAAAAAATATTAAAAAAGGTGCATACTTTCCGAAAAAAAAACAATTATGAGGGTCCAGTCAAAAATTCCAAAATTTAATTTAAAAAAATCATAGCTCGAAAACTACAAAAAATCGCGGAACATACATGGGGTATTTTCGGGTACACCTAGATGTCAGGAATCCAAAAAAAAATTTTTAGTGTCACCTTTCGGGCTACCCTGTATATTTATGTATACATTATTATTTAAAGTATACAGGGTTACAGGGAAAGTCGTACAGAATATTGAAGGACGTTATTATTCAGGTAATTTCTGATCGAATTGATCCTATAATATGGTATCCGAAACCTAACCGTTATGGAGATATTGAATTTTAAAGATATCGAGACGAGGAGCCCCGATTTAACTCCGATGGAATTTTATGTGTGGGGTCATATGAAGAGTCTTGTTTATGACCAAATGACGCCGATCGCAAATGTCGATGTTTTAAAACAAAAAATTATGGATGCGGCTGAGGAAATGAGACGGAACCTGCGAACTTCTGTTGTAAAAAGTAATTTAAGAAAAAGAATGAGAATGTGTGTAAGAAATAATGGCGGATATGTGGAACACGAATTATTAACTTATTACTGTATTTTTTTTTGTTTTTGAATTAAACTTACAAGCCTACTTTAGGTATACAGGGTGTTAGGTAAATTGTATAACAAGCCGAAACTAGCCCATGTCTATATCTATATATCTATATGTCATATGCATATAAATGCAATGGTGTAGTCAGAAATTTATTATCATATTAAAAAAAATTTTTTTTGGTGGCATTTCACATTGGTACCCGGTATCTGAAAAAGAAATTTTCATCTGATAAGCTTTAAAGCTATTGAACATTTATTTGAAACTACACCCTTTATTCTAAAGTTAAGTTTGGTCAAACACTAGAGCTAAAATAATATTAAGTGCTCCAGTAATTGACCATCTGGTCAATTATTGGTTACAGAACAGTTAAGATAAAAAGAATTGTACACAATCAAACTGCTAATCAAACACAACTCATTTGGGTTAAAATTTTGAAAAATTTTATATTATCAATAATTGACCATTTTGGTCAATAACTGCGAATCCAACCATTTCGTGTGTTGACCATACAGCACGAAATATCACTAAATAGTAATCAAATTCCAAAAATAATTACCAGAAACAGATCTGCACACATTTTTCTTCAGTTTAATCATAATTGTACTTAAAGCATAAACATTGAACACAGATATAAGTGAATTTAAAAAAACATACCTGACGCGAGCTCCTTACAGCAGGCAAGAAAAAATGGCGACTTTTTGTGCGTCTCTCACAAAACTAACACAATTTAAAAGTCGCGGTCACTTTGCTGTCCCTGAATGCAATTTGTCTTTTATTCAATAGTGCCGCCATAATTTAGAAGATCATTGACAACGATGCGTCAACTGGAAAACTTAATATTGGCGCGTAAATTCAATATTGGTCAATTACCCATACATGGTCAATTATACCCACGGTGACCCTAACTAACTACTGCACATATCCCTTCCTAATAGCAAAAAGCCAGAAAAAATATACTGAAGCTTTATAAAGTATACCTAAACGTCCCACTGCAGGGCACGCAGGCCTCACCTCAACTATGAGGTGAAAAATTCTGAGGAAACATCGAATTAAAAAAAACATTTTTCGTAAGTTAAATAAATACAAACCTACAAAGGCTAATATACTTTGTGTTGTACGTACCTATCTACTTATACATTTTAAAAATAATACATGTAGGACTAGAAATAGCTCGGATAAATTAAAAAATAATAATAACATAAAGTGTAGTTGTCGCTGGCAGGCCCTACTACAAACGTCAATGCTTAATTAGCTTTTTTTTATGGTTTCTATAGATAACAGCAGTGACCGTCGAGTAGGGGCGCCGGCTCTTTGGGATGCATCGGAAGTGTTAGGGTTGTCAAATTTATTTTAAAGGTTTAAACCGGATTTTGTGTGGATTTTAGGCTGAGGTTAAGGACATGTCTGCCTAAATAGGTAAGGCTTGTTCACTATTTACGGCACTATATAAAGCTTTAAATAAATATTATAATTTTATAAAAAAAATAAAAACCGACTTCAAAAAACTAAAACGCTAAAAATAATCTTAACACTTAAGTACCTAATCAGTTACTTTTGGAGTCGGTGCAAACGAAAACATTGGTCTCTCATTGACTGGCACCGACTCCAAAAGTAACTGATTAGGTACTTAAGTGTTAGGATTATTTTTAGCGTTTTAGTTTTTTGAAGTCGGTTTTTATTTTTTTTATAAAATTAACTTATTTCATCCATTTTAGTGATAAATCCTAATCAAAACAAATCTTATGAGTGCAAACATAATTTAACTGCTGAATACCTAATTCATATCCTATTTTTCCACCCTTTGGGGTGAATTTTTTTCCAAAAATGTTTTATTATAGTATCTTTGAAGTATAAGCTATTCATTAAAAAAAGAATCATCAAAATCGGTCCACATTTGGCAGAGATATAGGTAAGATAGATACTAAAATCAGTTGGCGTGGTACGGAGTTTATGCAATGTTTGATGAGTTTCTTATAGATCCCATCATCAGAATTTAACCAAATTTATATGGGACCATTCTGAAAGTATTACCTTTCAAACAAAAAAATAAATTATCGAAATCGGTCAACGCAGTAACGAATGATCGCTGAACATACATAAAAAAAGAAAATAAAAAACAAAAAAAAAAGATACCGACGAATTGAGAACCTCCTCCTTTTTGAAGTCGGTTGAAAATAAAATAAAACTGTCTGTGTGTAAAATAAAATAGAAAGCGAAAAATGTCATTTACATAAACAAACGTTAATCGAAAGATACAATAATTACAAAAAATCAATATCTTTGACAAAATGTCGTAAATGCTGTATACTTTGTTCAGAATTTCAATTTGAATATATAAATAAATTTCAATTTAAACTGAAAGTATATCATTTACGACATTTTATCAAAGAGTATTTGTTGTTTGTAATTATTTTCTCTTTCGATTGGCGTATATTTCATAGGTGTACACTAAAATTACGTATTTTTAGGTACTTGCAACTTGATGTATGCCAATAAGTTTCGATGCCTTTTGGACAAGACGAACGATGTCGAGTCAACTAGTTTAATTACTATTGTTTGAATATGACAACCCTACACTAACAAGGGTTGCATGTGACGCAGAATATATTATTAAAGCGCGTCACCCGCTCGGTCGCGTGCTCTCGGGATTTGCATCTCGCAACCCTTCTTGCTGCAAAAGTCGTGACGGACACTCACTACAGTGCGTTCTCAATCCTTGCGACTTTGCGGAGATTTACAGTCGTTACTGAGTGAAGGTATACAGGGTGTCCCGTAAATCAACCTTGCAACCACATATTCCATACATCATAGTGAATAACTTTGGATTTATGACTTTCAATTCAATTCAATATATTTATTGCGCTCTATAATGTTACATAGGTGTTATAAATAGGTACATTAAACAGATCATTATAGACCCTGTTGGGCACAACAATAAGGTTAGGACGGAGAGGATGATGCCATTTGTAGTTTAATTTAAGGAGTTAATTAAAATAATTATTATTTATATAAAATGTAACAATTTAAATATGTTAAAATAATAATGAATATTGTATAATCATCGTAATTAATTAAATTGTATTTTGTGGGGCAATATATATCGATTTATCATTGGAAAGAGAATTTTTAAAATTTTTGTCGTTTAGGTATTCATTAATTGTATAATAGCATTTTTTTAGTAGAATTTGTTTTATAAATCTTATGTCATTTGATTCATTTTGCATAAATTCAGGCAATTTGTTATAAATTCGTATGGACAGACAAATGGGCTTGAGGAATAAAGTTTTAGACGGACAGTAGGTAGTACTTTTAAAAATATGTGTTATGTTTATAATACGTATTTCATTCATTGTCATAGCAAAGCAAATTTCGCATTATAATAAGTCCCAATAAAGTCACCGTTTCAAACACACGTCTCTTCGTTACAACCGTGTGCGGCAAGGAGCCACAATCGCTGCCACTTGATGCTAGTCTAGAAGCGGCTTAAAGCTTCTAGTGGCGGCGTTTGTGGCTGTCGCGTATGGCCTGTGTGCGGTGTAACTTGTTCTACTAGGCAAGCGACAAGTAGCGACAACGCGATGCTACTTATCACAATATAATTAGTTGTTAGTTCGCTTCTCGATCTACGCGTCATTTTAGGCCTTGCGAAAGCATAACTTACTCTTTGTTATTTTCGTAACGTGTTGCCACATTTGACGCACACGATCAGACAGTGCCTTCAAAAGCAAAAAATGTAAGCCAGGGTAGAATAGTCGCACAGATGAAGGCAGGCTACGAGTAATACTGAGAAACGAGATACGAGTAATAACTAAAATAATTGCCTACAAGACCACGTCTGATAGTCGAGTAGTAAGTAATCATTGTAATTAAGTAATGAAGTCCGAGCAACTATATAGCGCAAATTGAATCAACTTCGAGTATGTCCGTGTCGTTGCCTATTTTGTCACTGGAAAAAAGGAGAAGTGAAATTACTGGATCGACTGTACGCGGTTAGTAAGTAGGTATTTATATCTACTATAGGTAATTATAGTTACTGCGTAACTTCCGTTTGGTGTGTTTAGTATGAGAGAACCTTCTGTATCTACCTGCACTGTGCCTACTGCCTCGTGGTTTTTCGCGAAAACCTCCGTGCGAAATCACACTTTACAACACGTGATGAACTAGCCGCAATACGTTAGCCTAGGTCAGACAGCGGACATTAGTCCTAATTAAAGATTATTGTTCATTCGTTGAGAGTCAATTAATCAATCAAAAATGGCCCAATAGCGCAAATCAGCGGAATCGGGGCGAGAGCTGCGCGGGGATTATTTGAGTTGCAGCAGAGTTTAAAAAAATATCTATAGTTAGGACACTCTATTTAGTTATGTTAACTCCCTTTTAGGTGGTGATTCTACTGCACATATCCCTTCCTAATAGCAAAAAGCCAGAAAAAATCAACTGAAGCTTTATAAAGTAAAGTATAATACCAATATACGTCCCACTGCAGGGAACGCAGGCCTCACCTCAAGTATAAGGTGAAAAATTCTAAGGAAACATAGAATTTAAAAAAACATTTTTGGTAAGTTAAATAAATACAAACCTACAAAGGCTAATATGCTTTGTGTTTAGTACGTACCTATCCACTTATACATTTTGACATACTCTGTCTAATCTGTGTAATACATGTAGGACTAGAAATAGCTCGGATAAATTAAAAAATAATATTAACATAGTGTAGTTGTCGCTGGCAGGCCCTACTACAAACGTCAATGCTTAATTAGCTTTTTTTTATGGTTTCTATAGATAACAGCAGTGACCGTCGAGTAGGGGCGCCGGCTCTTTGGGATGCATCGGAAGTGTTAGGGTTGTCAAATATATTTTAAAGGTTTAAACCGGATTTTGTGTGATTTTTTTTTATTTTTTATTTTTTTATTTATTTGTTTCACCAGCAATTGTTACAATAATACTTACCTATTATACAGTTTTAAGTATCTAACCAAATGCACAATTAATTTAAGGTGAACACCGCATGCAAAATGTGTTATAATTAGAAACACGTTTTAGGCGGAGGTTAAGGACATGTCTGCCTAAATAGGTAAGGCTTGGTCACTATTCACGGCGCGATATAAAGCTTTAAATAAATATTAAAATCAAATAAAACTGTCTGTGTGTAAAATAAAAAAGAAAGCGAAAAATGACATTTACTTAAACATACGTTAATCGAAAGATACAATAATTACAAAAAAACAATATCTTTGACAAAATGTCGTAATTAGTGATATATGTAAGATATTAGCCTATAGTATTTGCCGACTAACCGACTAGCCGACTAATCGTTTTTCAAATTTCCGACTAGTCGACCGATTTTTTTTTTGGCTTGGCCGATTGGCTTTTTCGTCATCACTCGGCTTTGTCATCGCGCGGCCACTGAGCGTGTTGTGACGTTTTTGTTTTTATTTTATTTTTTATTTCTTCGTTTCTTTACATTTAAATATACAAATTTTCACAAACATAGCACTAAAACCAATGAAGTCTCCACTAATAGAAATAAGCTAGCTAACTCGGTAAGAGAAATAATATGTCCCCGCGCATCTTCACTACTACCTTCACTTTTAACAAACAAGATGCAAGATGAAAATTTCACAATAATTAATTAAACCAAATTTAAGCAGCTGTTTCTGCACCTCTGACATATTTTTTATAAGAGATGAGTAAAGTGTTAAAATGTCAAAATCTCGAAACTGCTTATTGTAAGTTCTGCAGGAGCGACTTGGAAGGTCGTTTTTAGCATAATTTGTCCATACCAGATTTTCTATTTTCTATCTGTTTTGTGTATGCTGTGCCGGTATAAGTAAATCTATTAGAAATAAATAAAGAATAGAGTTGTAAAGTGTCCGTCACGTTATAAATGTCTGACCAATATGACCGAGCAAATTGGACATTTTCTCAATGTGACCGGACATTTTGGACATTTATTGTCACTAACGTTCAATTCTATTGACAAAATATGAAAAAAAAAAATTAGGTCACAAATAATTGTTATTATAAGAGAGTGCGCGCACGGGAGACTTGTGTCGCTGGGACAAAAAAGTTTTTGTCTCTGTCGCGTCGCGTCTCCAGAGAGGGGTGCGCGCACGAAGGAGACAGAGACGAAACTTTTTTTAAAAATTCGAACCGTCATTCGCTTGTATGTAGAGTACATGGAGAGCAGTGCTGCCAGACGTGGGATAAATAAGCTAGATTCACGATATTTTGGAATGTAATGCAATAGAAAAAATAATAATGTATCGCACGATAAATCTACGAAAATCCGTGACATTTTGGTCAGTTAAGTAAAAGAAAATTTTATGAAATTTTAATCTGTGTATTTGAATATATTTTGCCTTTATTTGGACAACTTTGACTCTGACAGCAGGATAGTAAATTTAATTTCTTTGCACTACGAAAGAGATAGACTTTTAGCGTAAAAATATCTGCCATTTTTAAATCTGTATCTGTACTTTTTATTTAGGCGATAGTTAATAGGAGTTGTCATTTCATACCAAATGTAAGTGAAAAATCACTTACTAGTTTCGGAGAAAGATGGTTCGTATTGCTGCTCTATAAAGTATGTGCTCGATGCTTGTGCAGTAAGTACTGCAGTAATTTAATTACCAAAAACTTGTAATTTTAAAAAGTAATCAAGTAACATGATTTAAACTTTTGATCCGTATATTCTGTTCTTTTACTAGTAAAATTTAGATTCCGTAGTTACAAATACAGTAATTTTGTTAACTGGGGATGCAATAACACGATAATTTTGCAGTAAAAATAGGATAATTCTTAACCTATGAATCTGACAACACTGGCGGAGAGACACAATTTTGTCTAATGTTTTTCATTTAACTAAAAAACATTGGTTTTTATTTCCAAATTTCGATGGTCTTAGAAAAAGTTGTGTTTGAGCACCAAAACAAGACACTGAGTATTTGGATTTACATGTTGTTTAATTATTTTTATTTTGAGGTCTAGAACCCAGAGCCGTAAAACCCAGTATTAAAAAATAAACAAAGACAATTTTGTCACCCGTGCTGGTCGGCGAACAAAAATGTCTCCCAGTTGTCGCGTCGCAACGTGCGCGCACCTCCATACTTAACAGAGGACTTGATATGAGAGACAAAAACGTCGCAGCGACAAAAGTCTCCCGTGCGCGCACTCTCTAAGAGAGACAGGCTTTAGTAGTGATACTAGTGATGATCTATAAATAAATGAAATTTCTGAACGAACAAGCTAAAATTGTCGTATCGTTATGCGCGAGTTTTTTTAAAGTTAGATCCAGATCCAATTACATGTTTTATTGTATGTTTTTATCATCAAATACTTAACATTGAAGACTTACTTTAGTAAAATTAATTTTTTTTTTTTACTAAAAAATAATTTATGTTACCATCGTGACAATAAATGTCCAATATGAACAAGCATTTATCATAAATGACGGACGCTTATAGCATATGACCGTCAATTTACAACTCTTAAAGAATACTGTGTGTGGTGTTACGAAATATCGAAAAAGAAATTGCGGGTGTGGACATTTTTAGAGGATATTGAAGATGAACCGTCAAAAGTGAAATGTCAAAACAGTGCTAGGGAAAATTTTACGCGGCGGTCAAGGCAGGTAGCTAATACGACACGGATGACGAATCAGGTTCCTTCCTATAATGTAACTTTAGATACCTACACATAGTAATGTTTAGAAATAAAAAAAAACAAGTAGGTACAAATTATTTTGATGAATATTACCTTTCTTAAGCGCCGATTATAATCGGCATATTTTGCCCAATAGTTGCCGACCAGTCGCCGACTACAAACGATGCCGAATAGTCGGCTTTCCTGACTAGTCGGCCCATCTCTAGTCGTAATTGATATACTTTGTTCAGAATTTCAATTTGAATATAAATTTCAATTTAAACTAAAATTCTAAACAAAGTATATCATTTACGACATTTTGTCAAAGAGTATTTGTTGTTTGTAATTATTTTCTCTGTCGATTAGCGTATATTTCATATGTGTACACTAAAATTGCGTATTTTTAGGTACCTACTTGCAACTTGATGTATGCCAATAAGTTTCAATGCCTTATGGACAAGACGAACGATGTCGAGTCAACTAGTTTAATTAATATTGTTAATATTTCTGTTTGCAAATGACAACCCTACACTAACAAGGGTTGCATGTGACGCAGAATATATTATTAAAGCGCGTCACCCGCTCGGTCGCGTGCTCTCGGGATTTGCATCTCGCAACCCTTCTTGCTGCAAAAGTCGTGACGGACACTCACTACAGTGCGTTCTAGACCCTTGCGACTTTGCGGAGATTCACAGTCGTTACTGAGTGAAAGTATGCATACAGGGTGTCCCGTAAATCAACCTTGCAACCACATATTCCATACATCATAGTGAATAACTTTGGATTTATGACTTTCAATTCAATTTAATATATTTATTGCGCTCTATAATGTTACATAGGTGTTATAAATAGGTACATTAAACAGATCAATATAGATCCTGTTGGGCACAACAATAAGGTTAGGACGGAGAGGATGATGCCATTTGTAGTTTAATTTAAGGAGTTAATTAAAATAATTATTATTTATATAAAATGTAACAATGTAAATATGTTAAAATAATAATGAATATTGTATAATCATCGTAATTAATTAAATTGTATTTTGTGGGGCATTATATATTGATTTATCATTGGAAAGAGAATTTTTTAAATTTTTGTCGTTTAGGTATTCATTAATTGTATAATAGCATTTTTTTTAGTAGCATTTGTTTTATAAATTTTATGTCATTTGATTCATTTTGCATAAATTCTGGCAATTTGTTATAAATTCGTATGGACATGACAAATGGGCTTGAGGAATAAAGTTTTAGACGGACAATAGGTAGTACTTTTAAAAATATGTGTTATGATTATAATAGACACTACGTATTTCATTCATTGTCATAGCAAAGCAAATTTCGCATTATAATAAGTCCCAATAAAGTCACCGTTTCAAACACACGTCTCCTTGTTACACTCCATAACTGCCATTCGATAATCAATTTTAATGTCATACACATACGCATCAATATGCATATAATTTTTTACTTTTTCTATACAAATTTAATCGGCTTTTTGGTAATTTTGTATAGAAAGTCGTTTTTGTATAATGTGGGCGGGGCACATAGCACGTAGAACTGACGGCCGATGGGGCGGAAAGGTTCTGGAATGGAGGCCACGTACCGGCAAGCGCAGCGTAGGACGTCCACCTACAAGGTGGACAGACGACCTGGTAAAGGTTGCTTAAGCCGCTTTGATGCGGGCCGCTTTCAACCGCCAATTTGGAAGTCACTGGGGGAGGCCTATGTTCAGCAGTGGACGTCCTATGGCTGAAATGATGATGATGATGAATTTTTTATGTAAATTTTCAAAAGACAGAAAGTTCTGTGGTTGACCCTGAGTTTTTTTTTTGAAGAAAAATACAAATATCTTCTAACAATCACAACCATTAACCCTAACGTGCTCTAACTAAGCAGACTGAATGAACTTCCAACCGGCCAATCTGGAAGTCATTGCAGGAGGCCTATGTTCAGCTGTGGACGTCCTATGGCTGAAATGATGATGATGATTATCTATATATATAAAATAAACTCGTTAGTTACACCATTTTATGTCAAGAAAGGCTGGACTGATTTTTAGCAGCATTTTGAGCAGAGTAAATATAAAAACACGAAAAAAAAAGATGAAGTGGCGGTACGAAGTTCGCCGGGACAGTTAGTTTATCATAAAAATATAAATTCCTATACTAAATAGCTGTCACGGGTTATAAAATTCTAGCAAAAATAGGTATATATATTTTTTTAGATTTTGATGTCCCATATCAATTACCTATACTATATACCTATTTGACCTATTAGGTAGTCATAACTGTTATGATTGTATTATATGTATATTATAGATGTTACCTTGATGTATACAGGATGTAACGAAAAGGTGAAATAAAACTTTAAGGGGTTATTCTACGGCTAAATTACATCAACTTTTTCTATGGGACCAACATCGAAATCGCAAAAAAAAAACACTTTCCCATACTAAAACGCGCCCAGCTGGCATCAGTTTATTTCACCTTTTCGTTACACCCTGTATATTATAGATGTTACCTATTTGAGCCGTAGAATAAAAGAAAGATATTCAATAAAATAGAACCAATAAGAAGATAATATTCCATACATTACCATTGACTGTGTTGTGTTTAGTTTGTTTTTTTAGCTAATTTCTACAGCGCAAATAAGGGTTGCACTCGCGCAACCCTTATTTGGTTCGCCCGCGACTTCAGTGTGTAGACATCTTTAACTTGCAATCTCAGCCCTTGAGAACTTGTATTATTACATTATAACCTGAACTCCCACTAAATAGATCGCCTGTACAATGACAGTTCAGCTTAAAGTTAAAATGGATTCCTTTACTATTTGTCTTTTGTAAAACCTATAAAATCACTTGCGCTAATTTTAATATGTTATGTATTATGATTACTATTATTTATTTTTTATGCTGTGCTTAAATTAATGAACTTATAAGTATGTTAAATGGTATGGTAGAAATATAATACAATTACTCATATAATACTTGCACTTACTTAAAACACCCCAAAACGTACGTGTTTTGGGGCTTGAAACTGAATTGCTTTTCCATTGTTTGTTTGTTAGTTTTATTTCATTCTAAATTTCTGAATTGATGTACATTTGCTATTTTTTTTTTCTTTCAACAACACTTTTTACTTTTAAGTAATTAGGGAAACCTGTTATTGGCCATACTATTAGTCTATTAATTATTTATAAAGTACCTATTGTATACGCTGTTGGTTTTCTAAATAAATAAATAAATAAGTATTCTGTAGTCATACCTACATGTACGTCTCGTGTAAATAAACATATTTTCAGCAATGACTGTGGCTAAATACTGATGCCTGTTTATTGCTAGACATGGATTATTTATGCATTTGCATGTTTGCTTATGCAAATGCATGCAATTCTTTGTAATTGTAGCGTCATTTACTATACTCCTACGTATATATTCCGTGCGTCAGTAATATCATTCGTTTGCGTTGTTTATCTTTTTTTTAAATCATTTTAATATTCAAGTCCATAGGTACAAATGCATGTACAATTTTTCAAACAGACTGGCGCCCTGTCTGATTCTACTAAATAATGCTGAATCTGATTGTTAAATAACAGCCCGAGTAGGTATTGAAGTCATTAAGAAAATTAATGCTCATCACATCTGCCCAGTGCGTCTGTACGTCGACTCTTTATATCATTATGTAGAGTTTACTTTCAACCTACAATAAATTAATACTAACACATTCGTGAACAGTATTACAGATACATATATAGTTTCCACTGCTATATGCGCTCACGGTCCAACTAACATAGATACCTAAGTTACTTATTACTATTAGGTTCCTTCGGTGGTTTAAAGGATAAGCGTTATCGCTTATCCTGAGTATAATAATCCAGACAAATGATAGTTAAAGTACAGTGACCGAAAACTTGGAAGATTATGAAGGAAATGTTCGACCGAGCATCAATGTTTGCTCGCAAACCGAACGTTGCTCGCTGTCGTTTGCCGCCGTCCGCCGATCCTCGTTCACAAGCCCCTTCGTATGTACTATGTCCTTGCGTGGCCAATTACCTAAAACCACTTATACCCTAGTCTTGATGGTCTGTCCAATTAGAATTGTAAGTAAACGACGTTCTCAACAGACGCCTGTCGTAAACAGTGAGCGGCAATGTATCGATCCTGTTGTGTTCTACATAAAGAAGACTTCGATTTTACGAGCCATAAGATTAGTCATTTTAGTAACCGTTAGAATTTGATGGGTATGTTATGTGAAGTTATTCGAAGCTGTCTTTTACTTTTAATTTTTTTTTTTTTTATTTGTAAAAGACAAAACAGGATACAGTCATTACAAATACATTTTACATGAATAGAACTTAATTGCTGAACTGTAGCCCAAAACATGCGTCCTCCTTTTTTGAAGTCGGTTAAAAATAGATGAATTAAGTTAATTTTATAAAAAAAATAAAAACCGACTTCAAAAAACTAAAACGTTAAAAATAATCTTAACACTTAAGTACCTGATCAGTTACTTTTGGAGTCGGTGCCAGTCGATGAGAGATCAATGTTTTCGTTATCGTCCGTACCGTTATCGTTTCGGTATCTCAAACAAAATTTATCTTCTGAACACTGTTTTCATTTCCTATTATTCCACTCTTAGGGGTGAAATTATTTCCACAAATTTTTATTATAGTATCTTTGAAGTATAAGCTATTCAATAAAAAAAGGATCATCATAATCGGTTCACATTTGTCAAAGATATTGGGTAACACAGGTACAAATAAGTAAATTTTATTAAAAAAAATAAAACCGACTTCAAAACACTAAAATGCTAAAAATAATCCTAACACTTAAGTACCTAATCAGTTACTTTTGGAGTCGGTGCCAGCCGATGAGAGATTCAATGTTTTTGTTTGCACCGACTCCAAAAGTAACTGATTAGGTACTTAAGTGTTAGGATTATTTTTAGCATTTTAGTGTTTTGAAGTCGGTTTTATTTTTTTTAATAAAATTTACTTATTTCATCAATTTTTAGTGATAAATCCTAATCTAACTGCTGAACACCGATTTCATCCCCTATTTTCCTACCCTTAGGGGTGATTTTTATTTTGTAAACTTTTAGCATATTATCTTTGAAGTATAAGCTATTCAATAAAACAAAAATCATCAAAATCGGCTCATATTTGACGAAGATAGGTAACGAGAACCACAACCAAAATACTATCTGGGTATATATTTGTTGATTTTCTCAAAAAGTTCTAAATCAATTTCGATAAAATTTATATGGGACCACTTCTGAAGTATGATCTACCAAACAAAAAAAGAATCATTAAAATCGATTCATAATTGGCGGAGTAATCGCGTAACAAATATACAAAAAAAAAAAAAAAAAAAAAACATACAGTCGAATTGAGAACCTCCTCGTTTTTTGAAGTCGGTTGAAAATCAGTTGGCGTGGTATGGTGTTCATGCAATGTTTGATGATTTTCTTATAGATCCCATCATCAGACTTTGACCAAATTTATATGGGACCATTCTGAAAGTATTATCTTACGAACAAAAAAAGAATTATCAAAATTAGTCAACGTAGTAACGAATGATCGCTGAACATACATAAAAAAAAAGATTTCGACGAATTGACAACCTCCTCCTTTTTAGAAGTCGGTTAAAGAAATCCGGCGAATTGAGAACCTCCTCCTTTTTTGAAGTCGGTTAAAAAGATGTATTGTTACAGTATACTTGAAGTAAAAAAAAACGGATTGAGAGTTAAGTAGTGTTGAAATTGCCACTGAAATAAAATGTATAAGTATATTATGTAATATAGAAGCACTCTGCACCACCTTCCGCTTTTTCTACTACCTGAAGATTGTCGGAATGAGATCGCTTTAAGCGACAAAGTTCTAGGCTAAAATCTAAAAGCGATCACTTCGCTGTACGTATTTTTTTAAAGTGCTTAAAGGATAACGATTTATTTAAAATCATAAATTAACCTGATGGTAAGTAACGCTGAATTAAGTGAAGTACACTTACTCAATGGATATATGCTGCTTATTATCATTAATAATAGTCTTTAAGGCAGAAACGATATGCATTTTTTTTAAAAGCATTCTTGATATAGTTTTAGTTTAGTTATAGTTTTTATGTAGACTGTGCAAAAAATCCTATCCAATACGATTTTGTAGTTTATAAACCGATAATGCGTTCCCATACATTCCTCCTGATCAAAATCAGAAAAACAGGAGACGTCACGGACAAAAGCTAGTCTCTGATATTTCTACCCTCACACCACGTTCAATATTCAGAGTTCGTTATTAGAAACGTCACAAGCAGTTTTGCATACGGCCCTCCGTCGCCCCGGGACACCGCTCCCCTACGCCGGCATTCCCTGGACACGGGATGACCCCTTTTAGGTACAAATAGCTAATGATTAAAACTGAGTTTTTTGAGTTACGAGTGGCGTTACACTTACACTAACACAATAGGTGACGCAAAGATAAAGTAGTAAAACAAAGCAATTTAGTAATACCTACTTGGGGAAAAAATTAGGAAGCAAATGCAACAAAAAAAGCCACGTCAAAAACATTATGTACATGAAAATAAGAGTAAATACTTAAACGCGTTTCATTTTTAAAACAAAAAACATGATGTTTCCTATACGAATTCAACAGACTTCTGTATTTTTTAAAATATTACCGTTGAAAAACTATCAAGCTGTAAATATTGGACTAGTCAAAGCGATAGTCGTCAAAGTTAATCAAATGAGCTCAAAAACTAAGGTTTTATTAGTAGCAATTTAAGCGTAACACACACAGAGAGCGTGCTCGGAAGGGCGACGGGTCACGACGGGAGTACAGCGGGTCTATGAACATAGGTTTAAATGGGCGCCCACACACAGCCGGCGTGCGCGGCTAGCCGTCCCGCTCACGCCCCCTGTCTGTAAGCGCCCATTTAAATGTATGTTATTAGACCCGCCGTACTACCGACCCGAACCGTCGCCGTCCCGTGCACGCTCTCTGTGTGTGTTACGCTTTAAGAGTGCCTCTATCCACCTCCTTGCTCTATTATCCGTATACACATACTTACAGTTTTCAATCGATACTCAAACACGACTTCCAAGATTTGATTACAACATGTTTTAAAGTTACAAGCGTAAGTTTATTTAACTGTCATTCTTAAATGTCAAATTGTAATTTACCATAACGATGTATTAAGTTAATAATAATATTTATTTACAGATTTATTAACTGGTATAATGGTACGTAACCCTTCCTTAATCATCTCGTAGTCTACGTAGTCTACGAGTCGTAGGCTCGTAGCAACTTACTAAACTCCTTACTTCATGAATTCGAAGTCTACTACCTACTTATATACATACTTTGTTGATAATAAATATATAACCAATTAAATCTTAGGTACTGCAGTATTTTTATCTTTGTAAGATTATAAATGTAAAACTTTAGCTGATTAGATGTGTGTACTAAATCACGCAACTTAGCAGATTTAGATGAAAAAGACACAGACAATCATGCATGAATTGAAGTAGCGCTTGGTTATGCTATTTTTTACTTCGGGATAACATACAGTCCCTAAGGTCCAAGCTTTCTACTTACTAACAATACCTAGCGTTCCAGCTACCGTCTGCCATCCCGCACGCCACGGAGTGCCCAGCAAGTCTCAATGCGATCATTGAACAACAATACGATTTTTCAGAATGGAAGCATTTTCTTTTAGTAGCAGAATAAATAGTACCTATTATAAGCTTATTTTTTATTCACCGAGCAACCTCCTTTCTATAATGCAGTGGTGCACTTCGTCATTGTTTTCTATTAATTAAAGTCAATGGAAATATTTGTTTTTTTTAATAATTTTCTGTTTTGTATTTGTGTGTGTTTATTTGTTTTGCAAATAAATAGAAAGACATCTGTTGGTTTGCTAGAGCATGTCAGCTAGCACACAGCCAAGCTGCTTCCGGCCTGGCTTGGCCATAAGGATAACATTCTTCCGTGATAATCCACACAAGTGGATCTAAAAATAATAGAAAACCTGTTGTTTGAGGGTCACCTGTGACCCCAAAATTCAAACGAATAATATCAAAAAACTTAACGCCTACACGTAAATAGATGAATAATCTCACAGCAAGGATGATGAATCCATTATTTCTTATATGGTTCTCGATCGCCTCCGCATCATCGTAGGCCTCCGGCTTGATCACCGCCAGGGTCCTCTCGGAGAACGAGTGGTACTCCGCGCCGGAGTCAGAAGAAGCCACAGACATTACTAATTTACTACTACCGAGTACAGTTTCCAAAATATATAATGTACGAGTTCTAGGTTCCGCCTCGTAAGACGTTGGTGCACACTTTTAATGTATGATAAAGTTCTTCTTTTGATAAATGGATTCTTTTGGATTATAAAGTTGGCTAAATAAATAAGCGTAGCACCTGCAAATGACAAGACAACAAGGGTGACGCATTTGACGTATGTAGGCCGCAGTAAATAGGTTGTTTGTGTTGCTATAAATGAAGCTTTACTTGTACTCTTTTATGTACCTACTCTATTAGCTCGCTAAATCTGTCTTCGTGGGTAATCTATTTTGGAAATAGGACATTTTTATTAGTGTTTTATTTATTAATTGCTTACTGCCTGCGACATCGTGCCCGTAGACTTTAGAATTAAGCCAAAGAGAAATAAATAATCATCCTACTGGAATATTAAAAAAGGGATAAAATTAGCTTTTTTAAGCTAGGTCAATTTTCATATGTATGTGTGCAAAATTTTAGCTAATTCTATTCAGCCTTCATGTCTGATCTCTAACATTTTTAAATTGAGTATTAGAAAAATAATTAAAACGTGTATGGTGAAATTACTTGCAGTAAGTACAACCAATATAGTTGTGGGCATTGAATTTTTGAGCATTAGTCGAGCAAGCATGAGTTGTTTTCCTCTCAAATCACTAAAATCTCTACAGCCGGGTCCAAACTTGTGACATTCCATCGTGATAGGGCTCTGTGACCGTGGTAGTCACGCGTATCAGTACACTGGTTAATTTGGAGCAACAAGACTTACTGGTCCACTTTGTAACTACTTGGGTAAATCAACAATTTACCTATGTAGATTAGTTGTTTTTTACTCAAATACACAGGTATGGCTGTAAACTAAGAAAAACATAAAACCATGATCAATCGCTCCATGTCCGGACGTATCTGAATAATCGGAATACTCCAATCAGCAATCGCAGACGGCTAAATAGAAAAACTGTCGTTTTCCCGGCCACCCCGCCCTGCGTGCGGGGTCTGGGGGCGCCGGGCGAGGGCCGAGGGAGCGAGGGGGCGAGGGGGGCGGGGGTCGGGTGGCGCGCGCTTCGGCCCAGTGCCCCCCGGACGCAGCGGCGGCGAGACGCGGCCCCTGCCTGCACCCGCGGAATGCGGCGCTGACCGACTCCCGCCACCCGAGACACAACGCCGTATACATGGACAACTCCTGCCTCCTCGACCTCCTCATCAGGTGCTTCGCCATGACCGAGCCCGAGGACCTCAACTTCACCGCGTTCACCGACCTCTGCCGGCTCTGCTCGCTCAAAAGCGGCCCCCGGCTCCACATCTTCGATAAAGAATCTGAGCAGAGGCAGATCCTTTTCAAACTCAGGACCTGTCTGCCCACTATGGTGAGTCACACCTTAAGATTATCAATGTCCTTTCTAACATCAACTATCTAGATTTTGAAACACAGTCCGAAATATCTAAAAAGTGCTTGAACGTAAGAACTTGTGAACTTACTTTACAGTGTTCAGGAATAGTGTAAAGTAAACAGAGTTTCTGAGAAAATCCCAAGAAAAAGATGTCGTAGCCGTAGACGCGGGCCGTAGCTCGTAGACGCCTGCGCGCTACGGGCTACGGGCTACGATGACCGCGACGACGAAAAATAAGATTAGGCTACGACTAACAGAACCTGTTGATTTTTTTTTAAATAAATTAATTACTTATAAATTAATATAATTGAGCATACTGAATTATTATCTTACGGTGCCCAGTGTCAGATTAATTACAATGTAAAAATCAACAAAATAAATATTTTAAATGGGTATTTAAATATGTACTATACTTTTATATTTTGAAATGACCGTGAACATTTCAAATCAATTAAATATCTAACGATACTATAAAAATTAACAAAGACTCACTGAATGTGCAACTGAAATACTAAAAAATAAGCTGAATACATATGTAATTCAAATAAATGCAGTTTTAACTATTAAAAATAAGTAATCTGTTAAGGTAATAACCTACAAGGTTTTTGTGATAGCACTAATAACCTTTCAGTCCTTGAGTTTAGCCTTACAGGCGGGAATGAATACAACCTTTTCAGTCCTTGACTTAAGCTTAACCTCGAAGGCGGGAATGAAGCAACCACTTTTTTAATAGACTAAGTTTGAAATTTCGATAAATATTTTCTCTATCTAACTTTAAATTCAGATGTAATGTGTTTTTAATTTAGCAACTTAACTTACTTATTATTACAGTCATCAAAATGCTCTAGTAAAGACAATAGAAGAAATTATTTTAAAACCACTATTCTAGGTAGTTCATACTTATTCACTTTGTTTGAATCGTCACTACCAGGGTCTTAGAGTGTGAAGGTGTGTTTTTTACATTTCAATGGTATTATAAAAATAGGCTTGATTCAAGCTTAATCAGCTGTCAAACAACATTTGCGCCCGGACCCAAAATTTCCCAGAAAAAAGGACATTCAGTTTTTCTCGAATGTCAAAGTTTTCCGGGAAACTTTTTTCTTTTCATACTAACCTTGTCTTGATAATTACGAACACACTGAAAAAGAAATCAGCGAGAACGGTAGAGCCGTTCTCAAGTGATGCTCCGTTATATAGGTACACTGGCAATAGATTTTAGGCTCTGATTCTGGTGTCCAAATACAACAAACAACTTTTACTATGAGATCTTATGTTTTAAAAAAAACCTTACTATATCATATCACTTGAGTTAGTATGGAACATCGATTCCGTATGAATGAATCGTATTGTGTGTTTATGTGTAGAATGACGGGCCATCATCATTCCAGGCTCAAGCCAGACATTATACCTAACCAGACAGGCGTTTACAGAATAGCAATATTACTGTATTGTGTAAAATGCCGTGCACTCTGCGTACCGTCTGGCGTACATCGAACTGGGTCAACGTGCTGGGTGGGATTATTCCCGGAATCCCCACCGTGCTGCCTGTCACGGGGCAATGCATCGGATAGTTCGGGGTCAAAGGTCAACAATATAAGCTGTCTAAAACCTTTCGACTTCGATTATTGAACCTTTATCTGTTTTGTCCGGACCCTTTTAGGACCTTGAACCGCAAATATATGAAAGAACTACCTTTTTATATTATATTTTTTATCTATATAATATGTATTGCGATCGCTTTTCCTATAAGAAATGCTCTTACCATTCATCTTCAACATAGTTCTTTCAGTACCTAAAGTAAGCAATGAGTTGCCGGACAAGCGTAAAATTCAAAGCAAGCGATTATGATAGATGTTAAAGTTACATAAAAGGCTATAAAAAGATTTTGTAATCATATTTAAACAACCATTAATATTGAAAACGCTGTCCGTGTGGCAGAGTATTTGTCACATAAGAATATTTAGCTGCCTTCGACACGAGAAGAAGAAGAACAACCATTATACAGGGTTATTTTTCAGACATCAACATCCCCTTAGGGGCTAATTCTGGTGCTCAAATACAACAACTTTTTGTACGGGACCAACATCGCAATCGCAAAAAAATAATTCACTTTCCCATACTAAGCCGCCGAGTAGCTGACATCATTTTGAATAAAGTGTTTTTTTTTTTTTTATTATGTTATTAGTCCCATTGTTAACACCACAATTAGTCTAGGGGTTGTTGATGTTTTAAAAATAACCCTGTATAGTAAGTGTTTTATCTTTTGTGTTTGTAATTGTTTCATCTTGTCATTGTACTTTTATTTTATTTTTTGTACGGTTTTAAGTGTACATACTAACTAGTCTATTATGGCGTCTCTTCCTCCAGCAGATCTCGAAGGACGATTTCCTGCCGAAGAAGATCTGCGAGCGATGCGTGACGCGGCTGGACCAGCTCTACGAGTGGCGGCAGAGCTGCCTCAGCACGGACTCGGTGCTGAGGAACTACGCAGAGTCTATGAGGATCGTCACTTCTACCATCAATTTCCAGGTTAGTCTTTGACACTAGCCGCTAGTGTTGCCAAATCTGTTTTTAACTAACGAGACATAAAATAAAAAAAGCGGAAATGGGACAAAAAGAGATCGGGACAAAGTAAAACGCTCTCTCCGCACGTTAACCGCTCGCCTGCGATTCATTGTTTGCCGACTAATCTTACTTTTTGTTGTTCGATACTATAAAAAAGATTTATTTTATAACGCAGGATTTTTTTTTCCTTTTAAAATGGAACCTACGTTCATAGAGTCAAAAAGTTCGGGAAATATCCCGGCTATGCGCCTCTTCGATTTGATCTAAACTTCCAGGGACACCCTGTATATTGCATTTCCCAATACAAAATATAGCCGTTGAACGGTTGAACGGAATTCGCTAAAACACTTATTGATCTAGCTTAACACATAGGATAATTTGTATCCCGTTTTCGTGTAAAGGTTGATTATTTCTTCCTCTTTGGCTTAATTCTGAAGTGAAGGCTGGTGAAGTCGCAGGCAGAAGCTAGTAGGTTGTGAGGAGCAAATGCATGAGCGGTAAGATATCAAGGTACTAATCAATGAATCTTCCCAGGAGCGTCTCTCAGCACAATCCATCCAATCCAAATCAATTTAGAAAATAATGTTTCCTTAAGTGACCCAAACTAAAAATCCAACCAGAGACCTTGACGTTAAAGGCGCATCATCTATCACCACTCCACTACACCAATTGGGTCGTCGAAATAATCAATAACATGTTGTGGGTGGACAAAGCTAAGTTAAAAATAACTAGATACTTCGAAATGTAATTATAGCTTCCTTGCCTTGTTGTTTGTTATGAGCCATTTCACATTTTTGGGGCGAAATCTAATATTTCCAGCGCCTTATTTGCGACCTTAGAAAACACGCTAAACAAACTCAATCTTTTGTTTACCGTTTTATGTTTCACATTTACAAATGAAACCATTTTAAGGGTTCCGTACCTCAAAAGAAAAAACTTAACCTTTATAGGATCACTTTGCTTTCCGTCCGTCCGTGTGTCTGTCCGTCACGACTCTTTATCTCGGGAACACGTGGAGGTATCGAGTTGTAATTGAAACGATATACTCAGGTCTATAGTCTCTTGAAGCTGTGTAAAAATCAAATTTCTAAGCCAACGTAAAAAAAAATACGGCCGTTTATGCCACAAAAAACGTAATATTTTGACACTCAACGAAATCTAAAATAATAGGGTACTTACTTCCCATTGACCTATAATCATGAAATTTTGCAATATTGTCTATAGCACAAGTAAAAACAAAAGTCCAAAAACGCTAAACTAAAAAATTAAATAAAATTATCTCGGTAAATCGCTTAATATCTTTTAGACTCGATTCCCGTTATAGGCGAATTATTTACATACCTATAACTTGGTACGGAACCCTCGGTGCGCGAGTTCGACTCGGACTTGGCCGGTTTTTTTTCATTTATAAAATTAACAATCCCGCCACCTTAATTCACGAAAAGTGTTTCCCTTTCAACTTTAAGCAACTAACTAAATCGTTTATTTACATTCATTATATTTGCTGCACAAATATGCCAAAATATCAGACATATAATTTTGTCAAATTTAATGTACAAGGAAATGTATTTTTGTCACAATAACTCTGAAATAATAAAAATAGACAACATATTTACAATCAAAAGTTTATGTCAGAATATCTTTAATTTTCATTTATTAGAAGAATATGTAATTTAGTTAGTTAACTATCAAATCAGGTAATTAGACCCAAAAACGTTATGAAAACTCACCCTAAATCCTAATTTTACAATGCACAAGCGCACGCTCTATGTGCAATAGCTCTTAACACCTTGAATACAATGAGGTCACTGGTGGGTGACCCTCAAACAACAGATTTTCTATTGTGTCTAGCTTCTAGGCTGTTAAAGACTTGATTAGGTAACCTTCATAGAAGCAAATTAAGGTGGTGCATTTTTACGGCATAAGTAAGTACCACGAAAAGTCCCCAATACCCATCAAAAGGGCAGAGGCGGTTACGTCTTCTTACACCGTCTTACTTCTTATTGTTTTTTAGGGTTCCGTACCTCGAAAGGAAAAACGGAACCCTTATAGGATCACTTTGTTGTCCGTCCGTCCGTCCGACTGTCTGCCAAGACTCTTTTTCTCAGGAACTCGTAGAGGTATCAAGCTGGAATTTATATGAAATACTCAGGTCTACTGTCCCTTAGAGCAGTGAAAAAATCAAACTTCAAAGCCAACGCAATCAAAAGATACAGCCGTTTATGCCGCAAATTTTCGACACTCGCAAGGGAATCAAAACCTACAGGGTACTTCCCGTAAACTCATAATCTTGAAATTTGGTACGAAGCAACGTCTTATATATAGCACAGATAAAGGAAAAATTGCGAAAGCCGCAATTTTTTTGTTATATTATAAAATAAAAATAATTTTAAACTTACTACCCCTTTCCTCATAAGCGCGTAGAGGTATTAAATTGAAATTCATATCAAATACTCAGGTCTAAAATACCTTTAAGCTTGGGTGAACTTTTACCTTTATACCTACAGGTTTGTACGGAACCCTCGGTTTTTCTTCTTAAACACAAACAAACAAAGTTTTACATTTAACAACATCTTATGAGCCGCTAATTCCTAAAAAGTTTGTTTTATGAAGAAATGGAAACATAAAGAGCTTTCTTCTTGAAGCTCTTTGTTTTGACTTCTTAAGTTAAGCAAATTATAACTATGTGGGTTCTAAAAGCTCAAATTTTTATTTTAGGAGAGTAATCTTGATTGTTTTAACTTTATAAATAAAAATTAGTATTTTTAACCGACTTCTTTAATTAAAGGAGAAGGTTCTCAATTCGTCGGAATCTTTTTTTTATGTATGTTCAGCGATCTTTCATTACGTTGACCGATTTCGATGATTATTTCTTTGTTCGAGAATATAACTACGAGTACTTCCGGAATTTGGTCAAGTTCTGATGATGGTATTTAGAAGAAAATCAGCACACATTGCGTGAACTACCTACCACACTAACTGGTTTTTGTATTTATGTTACCCAATATCTACGACAAATGTGAACCGATTTTAATGATTATTTTTTATTGAATAGCTTTTACTTCAAAGAAAGTATATTTAAAGTTAACGGAAAAAAAATAAGGGTGGAAAAATAGGGGACGAAATCAGTATTCAGCAATTATCTTTTGTTTGCACCCTTAAGACTAGTTTTGATGAGGATTTATCACAAAAAGCTGGATGAAATAACAAAAAAAAACGACTTCAAAAAACTGAAAAGATAAAAACAATATAAACACATATGTACATACTCAGTTACTTTGGAGCCGGTGCTAGCCCATAAGAGTTTGAATGTTTTCATTTGCACCGACTACAACTGAAACAGGAATATGGTTATTAAATAAATAATAAACAAGTTGAGACTTATCATCTGATGATAATGTCGATCGATACAACGCGCGATAAGCGATAACGCTTCCCAAATTAGAAATTAGATGCCGAGCCTATGATAGCCTTGACAATACAACGCTAACTAGTAGAAAAAAATGACAATGTATGGACCTACTTGTATTGACTTGACTTAATTATTATAGTAATAGGTCTCTCAATCTATTAATTGTGAACCCAAATTGTTTAAGAATTACAAAATTTTATTGGTACGTTTAAAACATGTACAGGCACTAAGGATATTTACTGATTAAGTTTATTTCTAAAACAAAACCTGAGTCTAAGCCTAGAACCTGAGTCTTATTGTCTAGGCAATTTATCGTCTGTACATAGAAACACTGGTATAAAAAACGGGACTAGGACAGAGCCTAGAACCTAAGTCTGATGTCTGTCTACGCAATTTATCATCTTAGTATACCTACATAGAAACACAAATGGGACTAGAATAGCAATGTAAAGTCACGAATTCAAATCTCCAGTATTTGGGCATCTATTGTTCGATTAAATCATCTCATTTGCATACAACATTCTTACTTGACGACTTCTCAGTAGCAAGTGAAATCTCAGAATCGTCTCCCCTTGGAGACAAAGTGTAGCGTTTATGCGAAATCTATTGTGTTGAGAAGGCGCGGCGGGCGATGCACGGCCCCTCTGCGCCCCTGTATCGATCCGCGCGGCCCGGCCGTATCGACCCACCGCCACCCACCGGCACACACGCGCCAATCTCAACCTTAACCCAACACAATAACAAACAACACGCCTCCACACGAATCCCAACCTAAGAAATACGAGGCAGGACTCAGTTTCGTGTACTCTATCTTCGGGATAATGAATTATACGCTTTGCCGCCGTAGTTATAAGGTTGTCGATGCGCAATACAGCTATTGGAAAATTTGGGCATCGGCTACGCATGTCCAAGAACGTTTTGTTTTTACCGCGCCGCTTGAAATTTTCCGATAGCGCAGTCAATTCTCTTTGCGCCGAACTTCAAAGGGACAATGGAATACGTAACAAGCTTAACTTAACTCCATTCATTACAAAGATTAAAGCCTTTTTAATCTCGTGTAAAGCTGTAGCCAGACCAGAGTCCAGACAGATGAAGGTCGCAGAGCAAATAAAGTTGATGGTTGGTTTAATAACTTTCCCATCCCATGAACTGCACATGAGGTGGAGCGCTAATGCACGCACCAAGGTCGAAGGTACCACCGTCACCCGGGGGCACCGTTAACCCTGACCTAGCGGGGTGAAGGATATTCCTACTACGCCGCCCCCCCGGCCCCGAACACTTGCACTGAACGTTTCAAACCTTCCCACAATCCCCTCATCACTCTGATGGGTAGGAAATCTAAACACTATGCGAACAGGCTGCTATTTGAAGGTTGATGTAGAGGTTTCGTGGTTTAATTTTATTGGCACATTGTATCTAGTGTACCAATAAATTTTCCCTCAATCCTAAAGTTCTATCTCCACGTGCTAAGTTCTAAAGTTCTTTCGTGTGCAAAAAAACTTTTGAGAATTCATTTACTAAACGACTTATTTAAATTGATTGCACCTACTATGCCATTATAATAAGTACAAAGAAAAGTAACTTACAATCTACTTGAAACAAACTTGAAAAGTTTGAGAATAGCCTAGAGTGATTAAAAGCTAAAGAATCGTTTTTTTTAAATTACCAAAATGTAAGCTTAGTTGTGCGCCATTGTCTTTCTTTGTGTATTTTTGTTTAGTTTTTTTTACGGTAGTTAGTATTCCATCCAGAACAAACCATCAGTTAATACACTTATTGTCATGGTCTCGGAGTAAGGAATTAACATCCTGGTGTTACGAAGTTTGACAATTGACATCATATGATTTCTTCTTTCTTCTTCTTTCTTCTGAAAAGTTTATCTATTTATTCCTTTCTGTGCCGGCTTTAATTATGGGTAACGAATCGGGTCCACAGATGCATATTGGCATTTGAAGACATAATTTAAACTTCATTGCACAGGTTTAAATCATACAAGAGGTGGGCTTAATGCCATGTGTCATTCTCTGCCAGTCGACTATTAGGCTAAACGGAAATGTTTTTTGGGAGGTGCGACATGTATAACGCGTGTTTACAGTTTTTAAAAAAGTTACTTATAAAATCATAGCATAAACTACACACAGTATCTTATAACAATATAATGTAAACCTAATAACATAATATACATACATACAGGGTAGCCAGAAAAGTGACGTCCAAAAATTTTTTTTAGCTGACTCGTGTTAAGAGCTAACTAAATGTTCTACGATTTTTCGTAGTTTTCGAGTTACGATTTTTTTAAACTGCCTATGAAGCCTATGATATACTACTTTTTTATTATTATTATGAAAGCTTAGAGTCTAGCGCATTTTCTGAAGCTACTTAGAAACTAAGAAATTATCAGTTTAGATTTTAAAATTTTAAGTTGAAAATTTAATTGATAGCTCACTTAACATAAATTCTTAACTTTAGGTCAATTTTGTAGTAACTTCCATTAAAGATATGAGGATGTTTATTTTTGCATAAATGCACAGTTCATAGAGATTTATCTGCAAGAAAAAAAACGAAGAAACCTTCTAATTTTTTTTTTAAGATCCTGTCGCAATTTTTCAGTCACAAAAAAAAACGTAACTCGAAAACTACGAAAAATCGTAGAACATACATATGGATGATTTAGATACATCTCAACACGAGGCACATAAAACAATTTTTGGACGTCACTTCTCTGGCCACCCTGTATATAAAATGATGACGATTACTGAGAGTTCATGATGACGATTATATTTACCAAGAAAATTATTGCGTGCAAGTATCTTAAAATAGTGTTAATTGGGAGGTGCTTTGATATATTTTCGGAGAGAGAATTCCAGAGCCGAGTTCGTTTTCTAAATTAACCCCAACAGGTCGTCAATGATTTAGACTTTAGACTTACATTTACCCACCTGGACTAAGTATATCTTTATACTTATCCTACGCAATAAAGCATTGTAGATAAAACCAGTAGGAAGTAATTGCACAATATATTTAACAGTTGAAAATGGCATCGCAGATTTGCGCCAACATTCGTGACTGTAAGAAGTTACTTGCACGTCAGACACTGAAACAGACCTTATTTTAGAACTCTCGTGTGTAATCTCTCGAGATCTTTAAAGATTTCTCGACTTTTCAGATGTTTCAGGTACTCAAAGTTCTTACGTTCGGAACGTATTCAGCTGTCTGGCACACTAAAACACATAAGTGTTGGCGACGGACACGAACGAACCTTTTTTATATTGTCTATTTTATACTTTTTATTGTTTATTGATACGTTTATGTTTTGAATATGTTTTTCTGTTCTGTTACTGAAGTAAACGCAATAATATAATAAAGTGTTTCTTTACTTAGTTCAGTGCATAATAGTGAGTATCGTTAATACATAAGATTATGTAATTTGTTTCGGTTTTGTGTTACTGTGGGACAGAGACGATAGTTCTTATCGTCTCTGCTGTGGGATAATATTAATTCCACTTTGGCTTAATTCTGAAGTCTTCACAGACGAAATCGCAGGCAGATTCATATTTTTTAGATTAATTTAATTACATTACGGGTCTTGACTGGTTTTTATTAACATTTCTGACGGATGTTAGCTTAGTCATTATAAAAGTGTCGTCACAGATCGCAATCTAAATGATTTTACTAAAGATTAACCAAAATATAAAACAGGAAAATTGTCGAATTACCTTATCAAAGATAACAAGGTAAGCATAAAATCGTAGGTATTGACTAAATCCAGAATATTTCTGTTCTTATCGATTGTTTTATAAGTATCATCATTATTTCAGCCATAGGACGTCCATTGATGAACATAGGCCTCGTCCAATGACTTCCAGATTTATACTAATCTGCTATTTAGGTTGGGTGAGAAACAGAACAATGGAAATACATGATTTAATTTGGTCTGTTTTACCCTGGCTTTAAAGTTGGCGCGAAATAAACGTATACGGTATTAATTGGTTTTCTCACCAAACCTCATCTATTTTGAAAGCAATTATTGTAGACTTTTGAGCACCAAAAAAGTACCTATTATCATGGATGTATATAATTTTTTGATAGTTAAATAGTATTATAACTAAATCTGTATTTGTGTCTTTTTGATTTCCTATAACTTTAACAAACTCCTTGTTTTTTTTTTTGTTTCGGCAGAAGATAACACCCACCCATCTATCCACCTTGTCGTAGGTTGGTAGTAGCCTTAATTTTGTTTGTTTTTATGGGTTAAAATATTGCAATTGTTATTATATATTTTTTTAATTTTTTAGTTTATTTAAAAAAGCTGTGTACGCCTATTATTGGCATATTTATAAGAACTTATTAGCTCAAATAAGTATATCTTTTAAGAATGTATTTATATATATATGCTGTTGGTGTACCTTATTGAATAAATAAATAAATAAAAGATAAATTATAAATAGGTCATACTGTAACAAAACGAACATCTTTATTAACCTTTATTGTGTGGACTACTGTTACTGTATGAAAGTGAATAAATGAATTATGAATTATCGTAAATTAATGTGTCAGAAGAAAATTATGTCTTAGTCGCACAGTGTAAGAGTTACTTTTACAAAAAGTGAAATAAAGAGATTTTGCTAGCATTACAGTCAGGGCCCTAAATCTCACATTACCTACATTGTCACGTCGCCAATAGGAATGGGAAAAATCTTATAAGTTGCCACTTTTCATGACGCATAAAGTTTAGTATTCAATAGGTAATAGATTAATTTATGAAATAAAAACAGAATGTAAATTTCGAACAAATCATTTAACACGTCGTTCCTTAAAGCGATCTAACCTAACCTAAAATTTCTTTAAATGTTTTTGATGATATATCTATATAAATAAGCAAAATCGGGTTAGTTACACCATTTATAACTCGAGAACGGCTGGATCGATTTTTATGATTTTTGATTTGTTGGATTTGTCCTCGCCCCGATTGGCAGAATAACTATTAAAACACCGAAAATTTTCACATAGAATAAAGGCGGTACGAAGTTTGCCGGGGCAGCTAGTTTAAAATAAACTCTTTCAATTCGAAAACAATAAAAAATTCGGTTCACATTTGGCGAAGATCACGTACATACGCACAAAAAAAACAACAATTGAGAATCTCCTCGCAGTTTACATTTACTACAAAGGCCACCACAGACATTGGGCCCAGCCTTCCTCGTGCCACCCCAAGGTGCGAAGAAGGAACGACACTCCAGACATTATTCGGGCCCCGTTTTCTACCACCCCAAGGTGCGTCGAAGGAAAATGCGGATCGATGCAAGTACTTCCATGGCTTGTCGTGCACTGAGTGCATAGGGCTAGTCAAGCGCGCCCGTCTCGCCCGCCCTAACCGCCCTTTACCTCGGGCGGTTATTTGCGTTTGGTACTTGCCCGCTGATTCGTGTAGACAGATTTGTTAATATTATAAAAAAAATATTTTTTTAACTTTATTGTTTAAGTGCCTTTTTTCCATATTTTGTGTAAAGTTTGAACAACATGAGTGAAGTGAGAATTAATGTTCAGTTAAACTCGTATTACAACCAACTCTGGGATTTAGAAGTAAGTTTTTGTTTTGCAGCTTAAGAAGTAAGTTATTATTAACTTGGCAAAAGAACTACTAATAGAATGTTTCAAATAAAACAGTTTACTGAAAAGTTAAAATTTGTCTCTGATCTCAAACATTCAATATTAACGTTTTTTTTAATGTCATAGAATAACAACAGATGTAAGGCGCTACGAATAGATACGTATCAAAATGTACAAGTTTATATAACAAAATGTTTAGAAAGTTAAAAACCGAAACTTGCCACTAGAGCATAATAGCATAATCATGGAAAACGTCACGGTATATGCTAGTTGTTGAAAAGGCAAAAATAAATGTCTACGAGTGCGCAACACTAAAATCCCAACGAATTCCGACATATCAAAGTCGCATACTTTTACACACTCCCGCAGGTTACCCTTGCACAACTTACCCCACCGATGCCTACCCTCTGTTTGTGCGTTTGCTTTTAATCAGTGGTGATAAGCCGGGAGGGCCGCCCTGTGCCCTTATCTATGAGGGTCCATAGACAATGCAAACGGATATGGCGATGTAGAATGATTTAATTTTATTATAATACAAAAGGCTTTCGTTAAATTTTTGCAGGATTATATGATATACCTTCTATGTTCGTCCTCTTGTTTTGTTCTTGAATTGATATTGATTTAATTTGAATTTGATATTAATGATCTTATGAAGATTCGTAAATACCAAATTACATACGTATTTAAGACGCAAACTTTAGAGTTTTGCTTGTATTATATGTAAGACTTGTCATCCTTTCTAATTATGTACAACAAAGACCATGTTTTAGAAACTATCATCATCAATTCAGCCATAGGACGTCCATTGCTGAACATAGGCCTCTCCCCCAGTGACTTCCAGATTGACCGGTTGGAAGCAGCCTGCATCCAGCGGCTTTCTGATACCTTTACTGGGTCGTCTGTTCACTTTTAAGAATTCTGTACAACTATACGATTGACAATTAACGAATGTCAAAATCATATAAAGATAAGATGAATTTATCAGCTAAGTACTGTATTAATTTACTAAGCATTATTATACGTGTTGTTCGCAAAGCTGATACGAATTACTGTTTTGATCCAGATTCGACTGGATCTGACTTAGTCAACCGCAGTGACTTGCATGATAAAATTAATAAATTTATCTTTATAACTCAACTAGGTACTTATCTCAATCTTAGTAGGTACCATTGAACAGGTATTATTGAAATTTTGTAAGGTTTATTCTGTTAAAAGTTAATTTTAGGTAGTAATTCTGTTGGCTAATTACAAAAACCTTGTTCTAAGGGACCTAAATATTTTTTATAATAAACTAACATCAAAATATACTAAAACACACCTTGCCAAACAAGTCGATACACCTGACCTAATCTTGTAGTTTTATATTATCTCTGTTAAGTAGCACCTATAGTGTTTTAAAAATAAGCTAATTAGTTCTACTTAAATATTCTAATCGTTCGTAGTAAATAAATAAATAGTATAATAATAATAGTATCGAATAAATTACATTACACTTTATTCCAACTTAATAGTTTGACGTGAAATAAAAAAAAGGTCTCATTAATCCAAAAGTAAAGTAGAAAACATATGCGGCCCCTCGGTTCGTTGACCTCAACATGAGTTATGTGAAAATTTGATTTGTCGACGTCCGTTTCCCTAAGATACTGGAGGTCGTTGAACCGGTGTTGCGTCGATTTTGGCAATTAAACATAGGGATAGGGTGTTCATGTCATAGAAACACCGTTTGGCGGGCCATAAATCGAGAAAAAACAGCCACACCACGCTACGAAAAGGTTGAGGCGTTATTTGTGTTTTATTAATAAAATGTTCTTGTGTATCAATGATCAAAAATGTAAAAGTTACTTTACAAATGCTTTTGCCAGTAGAGCTACAACCATTACTTGCCAACGCCTCGACAACACGATGCCAAATTTGTCCTTTACTGAATTCATGTAATGTAAGTTGTATTTGATTCGATAGTTGTTGTGTAAAAATATTTCTTCTTGTAAAAACTGAAACACTACAATACAAATGTAATTATTATGGTACAGGCATACGGGTATCTGGCGTAGACATAAAATTGCCTTAAGATACGTAACAGCTCAGTATTATCTGCTCTCCGTTTACAATTTCATGCCTAAAGTAATACTGACAGTTTGTAAATGAAAATACATAATTTGGATATGACATTGGTAATAGAGATTACATCCCAGTCATCCTCGTAGTGAGTCAATAGAGACTAACAATTCTTATGGGTATATAACCAGGGCGTTGTAACTTGATATCGATAAAAATCTTTCATATTATCATATGTTTGTATGAATTGGGCTGTCTTTTTTTCTATGTATTGTGGCCAGGAGGTCTCGGTCTCACTTTCCACGGGGTGAATGCACTGCGGGGGCAACCACCCTCGCTCCCTAGCCCTCCGACCGCATCGAAGACACTCATTGAAGGCATATTTCCCCCGATTATAAGACCTCCACTGATTCTTTTTTTGGACTCGAGAAATGTTTGAAAACTTGATTTTGTAAATTAGATGGAGTTTTTTTTTGTTACATTTTTTTTTACTAGCTTCTGGTGGCAACTTTGCCTGTGAAGAATTAAGCTTAAGAGAAATAAAAAATCAATCTTACCCCAACAATCGAATAAGAATTTGACATTTAGGATAAATAGTTGATACCTGTAACAGTTTAAAAATTAAAACTGTATTGAACTCATCAAACAAAACGAATCAAATAAGCTCAAACACGAAGGTTTTACTAGTAGTTGTTGGAGAGTTCCACTATCCACCCCCTGACTCCATCAGATCAGCAAGATGGTGTAAAATTATTGTATTGTCATCTAAATGTTAAATACTTACACAGTTGTAAATCGAGACGTCAGTTAGAAGTTGCTTACAAACTACTTCCAAGATTTGATGACATACTTAGTTAGTTAGTACCTAACTTATAAGTGTGTTAATTAAGAATTATCCTAGCTTCAAGTAGCAAGAGAAGCTAGATCTTGTCTACTAACTCCGTTCAGCCGCATGGTTAAGTAACAAACATACAAACTTTCACATTTATAATAGCATAGCTTTTGCCCGCGACTTCGTCTGTGTTGACCTTACCCGGATAAAAAGTATTTTTTTTGTTAATGCAAGCCATGGTCTATCAGTATGCCAAATTTCTTTAAAATCCATTTAGTAGTTTTTGCGTGCAAGAGTAACAAACATCCATATATAACATACAAACTTTCGCATTTATAATATTAGTAGGTACATATTTTCTAAAATTATTTGATATTAATTGAGGCTTAGTTGTGCACATATATAATATGTGTTAGTTGTAGTATCCCACTTATTTATCTACAAGCTCCTTAGATCGTGACCACATTGAAATGATCGTTACCTAGGTTACGTATAAAATAATTATTTATAGTTAACTAACTTATTGTTCATAACAAGTTTAGTCTTATAGTGCAATGAAATTTAGTATTCAAAACGTTCACATTGACATAATGTTCTTGACTTGTTAGGTCTTATACAATACAAGGTATAATGATCATATTACTGAATAAAAGTTGCATTATATCTGAAATAGTAGAGTAAACCACCTCTGAAAGGTCATTGCTTAGTTCTATCTAGTCTCGACAATCATAATGATTGTCTCTATGTTTTTTTTCTTCCAAAAGGATGTTAGGGAGATATTCTCAGCTCAAATAAAATAATTATCTCTCTTAACAATAAATAAATTATGCAATGAAGTTATTGCACAAACTAAGAAAAATTTACAAAATATGCGTGTCTACCAGAAACTAAAAGTCTTAAAATATAAATACTTTACCTACGTTTTTTCTATTAAGATTTTAAAAATTCGCGCTTCGATGCAGAATCTATCTATAAGATACTTAGGGAAAAAAAAACAATCTCTTACACATAGCAGCGTAAAACATTTACAGAATAATCGCATTTTTACCGCAGGACGGCACGGTAAACATGGACAAGATGACCGAGGCACAAAAAACAGCATATCTGGAGGCGCATGTGGCCGTCCAACAACACATGGCGCAAGCAGCGGCTGCGGCGAGGCGCGAGCAACAGCAGCAACAACAACAACAACAGCAGCAACAACAACAACAACAACAACAACAACAACAGCAGCAGCAGCAACAGGTTCAGGTAAAGTTATAAAAAAATATGTCAACCATTTGTTATAGTAGGCATTTAAGCAAATTATTAAATGTCAATTTTAAAAAAATATTTTCATTTTTAATTAGTAGTGTAGTCGCTATTTCTAAAATGATATCATTAATCACAATTATTAAAGTAGTTTTTTTATTATATTAGCAACAACAGCAACAGCAGCAGCAACAACAACAGCAGCAACAGCAACAACAGCAACAGCAGCAGCAGCAGCAACAACAACAGCAGCAACAACAACAACAGCAACAGCAGCAACAACAACAACAGCAGCATCAACAACAACAAACGACTAATACGAACAACCCCACGCGACACCATCAGGAAATGCAGGTTGGTTATTATTTTTTACACAAAAACTTTTATTCATCAATCTTTTACCATTTTCCCAAAAAACATCTATCCCAGGAATCGCAAAAAAGAAAACACTTTCCTATACCACTGATTTGCCCATACTAAACGTATGAAGCGGTAATTTTTTTTTTTCGATTATGTTATTGGTTCCAAGGGAAAGTTGTTATATTTGAGCACCAGAATCAGCCCTTAGGGAGTTGTTTATGTTTTAAAAATAACCCTGTATAATAATAATAAATTAATAAATATGCGCCAGGCAACACACCAACTAATGGTCTCGAAGTAAGAATTTAACATAATTGTGTTACGAGGTACCAAACAATGTACATAGTCAGGTCATAAGTTCTGTCACACAATAAAAACTTTTGAATTTAGAATGCTGGCCACAAAAAAGTTTATTGAATTCGAATTTCGAATTTTTCATGAAAATAAAAATGTGTACTTTTGAGAATTTTCCTCATTTTTAAATATGGAGTGGACACTTAAAGAAGACCGTGTCGCAGTTATTGCGTTGCATCGTTGCGGTTACGCGCCAATTCAGATTTTCGACTTACTGAAAAAATTTAATATAACCAAAAGATTCGTTTATCGTACCATAAAACGATACAATGAAGACTCTAGTATAGATGACAGGTCAAGAAGTGGTCGCCCTCGCTCTGTTAAGACTCTAGCAGTGATAAAAGCTGTGAAGGCGCGAATTCAAAGAAATCCCGTACGTAAGCAGAAACTGTTGGCCCTTCAGATGGGGTTAAGCAGGACCACGGTGAAAAGGGTGTTAAATGAAGACTTAGGGCTTAGGGCATATCGAAGAAAAACAGGACATCGTTTGGACGCTCGTTTAATGGACCTGAGACTGAAGAGATGCCGCCCTTTGTTGAAGCGGTACGCGGGAAAAAAGCATCGGGAAATTCTTTTTTCGGATGAAAAAATTTTCACCGTGGAAGAGAGCTCCAACAAACAAAATGATAAGGTGTACGTACGCATACAGCAGTAAAGAAGCTAGCAACCGTATTCCGCGTGTCCAACGAGGTCATTTTCCATCCTCGCTCATGGTTTGGTTGGGTCAGTCTTTTATTGGGGCTTAACTGAGGTATATTTTTGTGAGAAAGGCGAAAAACGAATGCAGTTGTGTATCAAAATACAGTCCTCAAGAACCTTGTGGAACCTGTTTCTCATACCATGTTTAATAACAGGCACTGGGTATTCCAACAAAATTCTGCGCCAGCTCATAGAGCGAAAAGCACACAAGACTGGCTGGCGGCGCGTGAAATCGACTTCATCCGGCACGAAGACTGGCCCTCCTCCAGTCCAGATTTGAGTCCGTTAGATTACAAGATATGGCAACACTTGGAGGAAAAGGCCTGCTCAAAGCCTCATCCTGATTTGGAGTCACTCAAGGCATCCTTGATTAAGGCAGCCGCCGATATTGACATGGATCTCGTTCGTACTGCGATAGACGACTGGCCGCGCAGATTGAAGGCCTGTATTCAAAATCGCGGGGGTCATTTTGAATAAACTTTATTACCATATGAATCTATGTTTTATTAAGTTCATTTTACTATATAAATGGTTACATAAATAATAAACATGTCTAAATAATTTCATATTACACATGTGACAGAACTTATGACCTGACTGAAGTATTCCTAACTAAATAAAATCATTACAACCATACCAAACCTTTTACTGCATATTCCCATCATAAACTTGCATTTATACGCTCTTTTCACAATAATCTCATAGGTATTTTGCCTGGGGCGTCTCCTATCTCTGAGACCGAGCCAATTTAGAAAATATTTTTTTTTAAATTGACCCGCACAGGTAATCGAAACGTCAACAATGAATCAACAAATATAAAATAAAATAAAATGTTTGGCTTTGCAGACACAGAGTAGCAACACCCACCCTGGCCACCCATCTCCACCCACCGTCAGTTCCACCCAACACCACTACGCAACCATCAACTCACCGATTAAAGTCCCACAAGTGAGCTCCAGCACCGGCGGACCTGACAGTACCTTCACTGTACCTGATGACGTCGGCATGGGCTTCGAGGGCGGCGTCAGAGTTCTTCAGAGTCTTGGGAATTGGTAAGTACTAAAATCAACAGCAACTATCTATAAAGTAGAAGTAGTTTAGAAATGAACCGTTTTCTCGGTATTCGTTTTGCACACGACGGTACTAAGTTCAGCTGTTTAAAAAAACCGTCATTAACCGATAGACAAGAGTTCAGTACGTTTTAGGTATCGCGATACTTAACTTTTTCGCATAAGTACTCTAAAAGCGACCCAGAAATCGATGATCATTATCATATTTTATACGTGTTTTTTTACAAATCGTCTGCAATGTTATATATAAATCTAGGTAGGTATGTTGTCAATTTTCACATTCAAAAATAATTTCGTTGATATGTATCGTCTGTTCCGCACCGAATAAATAAGTTGTTGCAGCCATATTTGTTCATGCACTTGATGGTTTTCTAATGATTATTCTGAAATTCCACTAAAATATTCAATGGTGTAAATTGTCGATTTAACGTCGCAACCAATTGTGATAACAACACAAAGCTCGGTATCGGACAAAATCTAAATCTTGTATCTATCATTGGAAATAAACAACTGAATCAAAGATTTTTCCGTTGACTCAGGTCTCCAGAAGTAACAAACAACATACCTCGGCCAAACTTGATTCCATTTACCGAACCGTATGCGGAGGGCGGCTCCATGCACCCTGGGACCCGGCTCAAAGCACTACAAGGTACAGCCGTGAGAAAGCATCCCGCAATCAAACCTACTAGTTCTACTAACGAAGGTAAAATGTACTCTAAGACGTTAAAAATACTAGTTGTTTGAACATGCGGTATGCATGCTCAGACAATTAGGGGGTAGTGTATCTTTAATGAAAGCCATACAAATCTTTAATAAAACTATCAGATTATCTACGATTCAAATAATATATTATGCACTTCTTCAAAAACGTTTTTTTACAACAAATACTTGTTTTCTTTGTAGGAAGCAAAGCATTTGAATGCACAGTTTGCGGAAAAGGTCTAGCGCGTAAAGACAAACTGACGATACATATGAGGATACACACAGGTAATTTTTTTCAGCTTATAACTAATTGTAAAGCCGATATTGCGTACTGATATTTTAGGTAGATAACTACTTGCTAAATTTTATTGACATAATTTAATAATGTACGTACAAGAATAGCGCCAATCATTCTTGTGCAAAGTGCAAATATATTGTCAATAACACAGTGAACTTTAAATCGGTCACGCTTCTTGGAAGGCAACGCCTGAAAATCGTACCTAGTAAATATTACGTTAAAAATCTATAAGTGCCTGAGAGTAAAAGATTGCAGTGCAGGTGCGACAGCAACATTAAAATATTTACTTTCTCCAGGCGAAAAGCCGTACGTCTGCGAGGTGTGCAACAAAGCATTCGCCCGCCGAGACAAGCTCGTGCTGCACATGAACAAGCTGAAACACGTCACGCCTTCGAACATAGCACCCCTCGGTAAAAGAACCATTTCAATACCACGTGAGTATCGGCTGAGTCAGCTAGTGATTCAGGGTCGGTGTGCCAGTGTGATTTGCTGAAATACGAAGATATAATGATATCGGCAGCATTACAGCGATCAAAAATATATTTGGCAACTAAAATAATAACAAAAAAACTCATTTATGATGAATATGATGAAGATATAGAGATAATGAAACGTCATAATAAAAGTAAACCAGTTATTTTACAGCAGGGTTGATAATAATTATCAGCACCTACTTTATTATTCAACTCATTCTACCACAAATGCAAAACCCACTGACGAAAAAAAAAATTGGAATGCCTGGCAGTTCACAATAGCAACCCGAATAGATGTTGACCATGACCTAATGTACCCTTTCTTAAACATATAAATATATCTTATACAGCGTTAAAACTGGATGACGTCAAACCTCAACTGCCAAAACAAGAAGATACGAAGCCGAGCCAAGCAGATATAGCAGCAGTAGCGCAGCAGCAACAGCAGCAGCAACAACAACAACAGCAGCAGCAGCAGCAGCAACAGCAACAGCAGCAACAACAACAACAGCAGCAACAACAAGCACAACAACACTCACATCAACAGCCGATCCAGGTGTGCCAGGTACCTGGACACAGCTTTACGGTAAATCCCCCAGAGAATACAAGGCATGCATAGACGTTAAGTAGCGGGCATGCTTGTAAAAATCGTTTATGGTTAGTTAGACTCATGTATTTTTTTGTGTAACTGTAATTACTTTAGTTTTTATGTCTTTTCTTGATTTCGTCTTCTTTACCCATTCGTTTAATTTTTTGTACAAGTGCTTGATCTTCTTGTGTTAAAAAAATAAGTAAGTAGTTTATGTCAGTAGTCAAAAATAAAAACATTATCATATTCACCATCGCTATCATGGCATTAGTATAATAATATGAAAACTATACATAATTTAGAAACATATTTCAATCATTGGCTAAACAAACTTAACGAAAATTTAAAATTATGTATTTAATATTTAACAAACATGCTAAGTCCTCATTAACAGATCCCGACTCAGACATAGAAATCCCTGTTTCGTAGTCCATATTTAAGTGTTACTGTTAGTTTTAACAACAATAAAGCAGTATCTGAACATTATATTCGTCCTCGTTGCAGATAAGAAATACCACGTCTATTCCTCACCAACAAAACACAAATTTAGTTCATACAAGCGCAGCTACCGCTGCAGTAGCGGCAGCGACCGCTGGTATGGTGGTCTCGTGGTCCTGCGAATTGTGTGGCAGGTTGTTCGCCACCAGGGACGAGTGGAGTGCACACGCAAAGTCACATTTACCAGACAATAAGTTGCTACAAGACAAGATGCAGCAGGCCACGCAACATCAGGTAAGAAACAATATTGTGACTTCGTGAGTTGAACCCTTCGAGTTAATAAATACTACGTGTTTAACTTTATAATAGGCCAGTATGAAAAGTAGGCAATGAATTTTTTTTTTCCTATGTAACTATATTTCTAAAAATAAAACATACACTTTAAGATAAAACGCCTGCCAAGCGTGGCGAGTATTGGCAATGCCCCCCCGATGAAAGTCATTGGGGGAGGCCTGTGTTCAGCAGTGGACGTCCTTTGGCTGCAATGATGATGATGATGAAACTTAGAGGAATTCGTTTTATGGACCCTGAAGATGCTGTGGCTGCGTTTTAAAAAGACGTGGAATAAATCCCTAAAGAAGAGTCGATCCACTGTTTCAGTCAAAATTATTCCATCGCATGCGACGGTGCTGAGAAAGGGAGACTAATTCCAAAAGCAATAAAACCATTAGCAGGTTTCTACATCATTCCGTCTTTTACTTCCTTAAAACTTTCAGTGTGACAAAGACATTGATATGTATAACATTGCCAGTCTTAACTTTCTTAAATTAGACTCTAAAAACTTTACCTTAGCCTTAACTTGACATTTCGGTGACTGACTCAGAGTATTTTGTTTCAGCAACAAGAAAAAGTCCACTTATCAAATCAAGAAAAACTTCAGTTGCTCCATCACCATAATCAGAATCAACAGATCCTGAACGGACACGGCATCGCGACGGCATCCGTATCCACCGCAACCGTCGTCAACGAAGGCGGGGGAGGGGGTGGTGGGGCGTACTTCACTCACGGGCACACACACTACGCTCAGGAGAGGCAGCACACTCATGCACATCATTTGTGTCTGATGTGCAGGCAGGAGTTTGCGGGGAAGGCGGAGTTTATGTTCCATGTCCGAGGACATTTCGAGGGTAAAGTGAGTGATATCGCAGCGGCTGATGTACTAGCGAGATCTTTAGTGGACAATTCTGGACTGTGCACCTGAGCCTCAGCCACGCCCATCAGCGCTTTCCACGCAGACGCCTGCGGGAAGGGCGTCTTTCAAGACGAGACTATAATGTTGAAGTTTTAAAGCGTCGAGCGATGGTGGGTCTTAGGTCTTAGGTTCTCTTAGGTCTAGCATGTAAGATAAGTTAACTTGTACATCTCAAGACTCAAGAACCAGAAATCCACAGGCTTCCGCAATAGTTTGTTAGCTCAATTTATAAGGCGCATCGAAATATTGCAATAGACTGAGTTTCAGACATTACTTATTATTTTTTTGTCAAAGCTATATATACATAAATTAATAAATCACATCGACCAAATTGTTCTACTTAGTAAACTTCTAAAATTAGTTTTTTTTTTTATCGCTTATGTAATATTAATTATTACGTACTTACCCGAACTACGTGACTGATTTGAAGATATTTGAAGGTTTATTACTTTCATACTAAACGCAATAAAACTTTGTCACGTAGATAGAGATAAAAACACTAATCTGTGTCATGTAAATGCTCAGATTATAAGATTAAATTGATTTCATTAAATAATTAAACGTTTGAATCTAAACAAAGCGTTGCTTAAACTGGATACCAGTTAGAATTTTCATACTTGGTTTTAGTAATGCTAGAATTTTGTAAGTATGTAAAAATGTATGATAGTCTGCGTGTATTTATATTGGACGGCTGCCGTCTTAAAACAATCTCAAGGACAATGTTTGATAGAATCCTGTAATACCGCTTTATTTAGGTAGGTTATTGTAATGTTAGTCTTAACCTAGTCATTTTGGGGATGAGTGGATCTAGTCATTTTGTAACAAAGTAAGACCTAGACTGTCTGAAAATCTAGTCTAAAAATGTCTGTAAATATTGTATTTTTGTATGTAGTTATGGTTTTGTATTTTAGGTTTAAATGTTATTTGAAAGAGTTGGTTCTGGATTACTTAAGTACGAGAGAGAGTGCTAAATATTTCTCCCTATTTTTTTACATTGTGAACTTATTCTATTATTCCATACAAATAATTCCAAAGCTTTTATTAAGATTTATCTTTATTTTGGCATGTTTTAAGCTAGTTTACTGTCAAGTAGGCAGGCTTAAAAGGTGAGTCTGTAAGCATTTTTCATAGTTAGTAGGAAGTAGTAATAATTATAATACTAGAACATAAGAACATGCCTTTATCAAGCAATAGTACTTATCTATTTTACCAATATTTCGATCGGTTGAGAACAGCTAACAATCGAGTTCTTCCATAATAAAACAGGAAATAGTTGTATCTTCAAATTAATCACTCGCTTTTGCGTATTACAATAGACAGCCGAAACAATTAAAACATAATAACTACCTAATTAAGATGAACACGAATGTTTCGATAACTTTTTTGCACTTTGATAATTTAATGTTGATTATGAGTTGTGGTTTCTAACAGTGCCTCAAACAAATATGCTCGATTTTGTCGATCGGAGTGTTTGGTTCGACGAAAGACAAGATTTTCTTACTTATAAATTAGCTTATTTTATTAATCCCTACCAGTTAACACAGCGGATAATAACTTACAACTTTCCAACGTGACAGTGACTGGAATATTTCATGCATTTTGAAAAACATTATGGGTAAACATTATATTTATTTCAAAAAACCAATTAAGTATGATAGATTTATCATAATCTTAATTTTTTATTAAATAATCAAAAATTTTAATAACTTAAATTATATTTTAACAGAAAATAAACTACCTGGCTATCGCAAGATATTTTGTAAAGCCGCAATATTTTTATTTAAAATTGGTGATTGTATTATGCCTTCATTTGAAGGAGGTTAGTGAGGTAGGTAGGTATTTGAGACTAATAATAATTAATTGAAAGACAATCGCGTCTTTTTTGTTTATTTATATTTTTTGCCAGTCCAGGATCAACAAATTGTAAATAAACATCAGAATCAGCCGTTCAAAGGTATCGTAAATACTAAAGCCTTAATATATATTATGTACTAAAACTTAGATTATTTTATCAACCTGCATCTTTTTTTGGACTGTAAACGGTATTGTTACTATTGTAAGCAATGTTTGGTATTGTGATGTGCGTTAAAGAATGGAATGTTCATTCGATGCTTCAATTAAAATAAAAAAAAACATTTGAAATTTAATACGTGTCAAAACTTTTTTGATTAGTAAGATATTTTTTTTATTTTAACCCATGATACAAAATTTTAAACAAAAATAACGATTTACTTAAAAACGATTTGTAGCATCAAATGGGCATTTAGGTAGGTATAGTGTGTAGTTATAAAATGATCCAGTTTTATCCACATTCGGCTTATTCAATAATAATGACTGCATAAAAGTAAATCTGTCTGTATTATGATTGCGTGACCACGCAGTGAAACAATACTCGTATCATGAAAACTACAACGCGAATTTTGGTATTTTATCTTTACTTTGATTCAAGGTTGCTCACATCGCAATTCCTTTATTTTGGTAAAAACTAAATCTAACCACAGGCAAGTTACAGCCCTTTTTTAATCGTCAAACTACAACAACTGTCTAAGCCAAAAATACGATCGAAAAAAAGTGTTGACTAGTAATTCCAATAAAACCAGCACAAAAATATCAAAACAAATTAAAAACTTAATTACTGAATCTTTTTATGTTTTTTTTCATTATGGCCATTTCCATTCAATATAGAAGAACAGACACCAAAATAAGAAGTATTTGCATACAGAATGGTAATTAACAAATTAAACCAACACTTATTTGCAAAAACGTTGTTTATTCTAATTAGTAGGTAAGTGTTTTTTTAAATAAATATAAAATAGAGAGACTACGAAAGCCGCGTGGTCATTCATCAGCGACGCAGGTACGGCGAGCCAACAAGGACCTTACCCAGTGCACATACGGCGCAATTCTTTCATGAATAAGTGAAATTATCCACGCGTAACATTTTTAACAGCGGATAGAAATAAATGTGAAAAAAAAACTTGTTCTTTGCATAGTTCGATTAAGTTACTGATTCTGAGCCACTCCTAAAGATTTGGCACCCCTTTGCAATGTAACCCTGTATATGGCTTCTGACTAAAACAACACCCCGTAGGAGCACAGATAATTATAGTTATTCTATGATAGGAGTATCTCAAGCTCATCAATCAATTAAGCGTAATTGAGTAACAAACATACAAACTTTTACATTTATATTATTTAATATATCTCCCGTGTTTGCCCGCGTACTTCGAGCTACTGAAAACGCTATCCGCGTGACAGAGTATTGGTGACACAGGGTCACATTGTCACAGGAATATTTGTCAAATTGTCACAAATACTTAGCTAGCTTCGACTAGAGAAGAAGAAGTAATCGCTGAATGTGGATAAAGGAGGATAGAGATCGCTCTTCGGAGCGTCAGAGCACGATGGAAGTTACAAATTTGATTAGGCTACGGTAGAAGGCGCCATGAGGAGGTCATAGGTGGGACGTTTATGCAATAAAATAGGTTACTGTGTAGTTACTAAGGTAACCCTTGTTTTTAGAGTAGAATTCCAGTCGAATACATACGTAAAGTCGGGTTACTTTAACCTGGGATAACTTCGTCTAGGCTGTTTTTTGCAAAATCACCATTAGATATTCTGTAGCCTTATGCAAAAAAAAAAAGATTTCAGTCTATCAGTCAAAGAGTTATCCCTTATAGGCCAAAGCACTGACATATGGAATATTGGATTTATAACTGGCGATTTTTTTATAAACATTGTAGTATGTATAAATAATAAATTATAAAGAAATTGGAATTATGAATAGATATTTATAAGTATTATTTAATGCTTTGAATTGTTTTTAATAATGGGATTGTTTGGTCATCGTTGAAATATGTTTTAAGAAAAAATGTATTTCTTAAAGTATAAAATTATTGACGAGATAATTGGCTTTCAGAATGATCTCAAATAATATCTAGTCTTAGATTTTAATAAAATGTTGTACAGATATAACTTTTTAATGCAAGTCGATAGGTGTTTAAGAAGTTGTTGAATATAATATTTATGTGATTGAAAGGTCCAGCCAAAAAGTGTAAGTATAAAGCCATTGGACCATAAGAACTCCTTAGAACTATTACGATATTATAGTAATATTTTTAACATCCACTCCGGATAGTAAAAATGTGATCGCTTAAATACCTACCAATATTTTACAGTCCGTACGGTGAGACAGTTGGTGCGTGTAACTGAATACCTAAATTGCAAATTATAATTAGTTTTATTTGTCATTTGGTAAGTATGGTCATTGGAAGTCGTGTAAAACTGACATTGACAGTTGTCCATAACGGCTTTTCCAAGTTTTAGCCCGAACGATAGAACTTAGCAGATTTAAAGTAGACACTTTAGTATCACGGTTGATTTATTTTTACAAACACCGCAGTTACTATTTGTCAAGCAACATCTGGCAACATGGAAACATTAATAAGCACTCCACACCACTTTCCCTTTCTTATTAGTTGTCCTCTACCTGAAGGTTGTCTGGACGAGAGTTTTTAACTATAAGATCACCTAAATTGTGCATATTTCTGTAAATATCAACTGTAACTTATTTGTATAGTGTACTGTAAAAATTTCTATCAATCTTAATGTCCACTTGCGCATTTTAAAATGCAGGATTTTATCCTAAACTATTCACTAACACGGTGTTATACATCATTAACATCATTCTTTAGCTGTCAGTTTGTATGACGTTGATATAGACGGAATGATGACTTATAGGAAGAACTACTTGTACGCTATCCCGGTGGTGCGCAAGTGGACCAAGTACCTAACATTGAGCGAAGTTCCAGACTTCATTTGTTTTAAAATATTTAGAAACATACTTAAACAAAAAACAACTGCCGCATGGATACACATCATTGGTCACAGACTGTTAAGTGATAACGATATCATGCTGTAATTAAAGTACCTAACTGAAAGTAGAAAACAATGTTATGTTTAGGCATGGCCTCGAAAGATTGCATTTATTTTATTTTATGCTTTTAGTCGTCAAGCTAATAAATATTACTACTACTTATTAAGTTTAAAACCTGGAGCAATGTAATATCTATAACAAAATATTTCCATGTTGACTGTCACGTCAGCAAAACAACAATTATTGTAGGTACATTCATTGTATAAAGTATTATGCATATATCTATTGATGCAGTTTCTGCCATCTGTTTGTGGTTGTGTAAATATCTTCTAGTCTTTTCAAGACCATAAGAAAGAAACGTCATCTTTAAATGAGCCAAATCTTTATGATATTTATAAGAAACCATATTGTACAGATAAGTTAATTGACGTACTTATTCGACTTAGTTACTACATATTTTCAATTTTGAGTCATGTACAAAATTGTACTTAAATAAAATAAAACGAAAACTAAATGAAATAGGTATGTACTAAGTATATAATTTTGTTATTAATTAGCCTTGAATTACTTTGAAAAAATATTTTGGATAACGACATGACTGTGATTAAATTTATTTTTTTATTTTTTCTTTATTATTAAAACTAGTTCTTTAAAACAGTGACTATAGATACAAAACTCAATTGTAATTATAGGAGCAATAACTCCGTGGCATATCGTAGACCAAAGCTGAATTTGTAAAAAGTTTATAAACATGTGCATGATGTAAAATATTGTAAAGTAGGTAGCGAGAGTTTTGGGAATAAAAAGAAATTAATCCATCTGGGTTTTGGAATTCATTTTTTATTCTACCTGCCTTTTAAATTTATTGGTGTACGAATATCGTAGTATCTATTAGGGTTTTATACAACCAAGCTTAAGAGGAGGTAGCCTATTATCTTATTGTTTTTCTTTGCATAGTAATATCAGAGTATTAAGAACATACAGTCAACCCCTCATGTCATCATCTACATCATCAGCCTTCGGAAGTCCACTGCTAGACATACTCCTCCCTTATAGAACGCCACAGCGAACGGCTCTGTGCCGTTTGCATCCAACGGCTTCCCTCTACCTTAATCGTCAGTCCACCAGGTCAGAGTTCGCCATTCGACAACAACTCGTGTATCTACTTCAAAACCTAAAAATGTATCAATTGAATATCACAGAATAAATAATAGTTATTACGGTTATCAGAAGTCAAGCTCCAAACAAAATGTGCGCAAGAGCAATGCACATATAGACATCGCATACTGTTAGTGTTCCGAGATTTCGTGGCCGTGAACGATGCATGTATGCGTTGCGCGACTCTAACTGACTCTACATTTACTTTAAGTTTAAAATCGGTCGATGAAAGGTCATTGGGCACCTTAGTATGGAAACCATACTTATGGCGGACACAAACGAAATATAGCAGAGTGTATTGACATATGGCTCTGATTTACTATGGCATTAGTCACATTAATGTGATCCACGGGAATCTCCAAAAATTCAAGTGTTATAAACTGATATAGGGAAGATGAATAAAACGCTAATTCATTCATGTATTTTTATTCTATTTGATCCAAATCAAGCATCACATCATTTAAAAAGGCAGCGGGTGCGTCTGTTGCTTCCTGATGTCTGGCCCAAGATGTAGATAATAAACTATGCTAGCGATATGGGCGCAGCTCCCGACAGTGCGGCGGCCGGGTATACATGAGCAGTAGTATTCTTCTATTCTTTGTCTTCCGTGTTGTGTTGGGTTTAACAAAATATATGTATAGTACTGTAGCTACTCAGAACGGTAGCTACCAAAGGACTGCGCGGGGGGCGGTGAGTCAGTGCGCGAGCGCAACGAAACTTGTGCAGCGCAAAGCGGGTCAGATATGCCCAATGACCTTTTGACATTTCATAGAAATTAAATAATACAGTCCACAGCTACTGTAGGTACTGTACATTAAGACTCGGACAAATTTTTCAGAACCCCATACAAAACGGATTGAATCCGGGCTTGTCCGGAGCATTTTTGTATGGAGTTCTGAAAAATTCCGGATGCATGTAGTCCGAACCTAAGAGGGTGTGGACCTGGCGCCGCCAATTGATTTTTATTACATCTAAATCTAAATAAGGTAAAAAAAACGCTGACTAAAACAAAAGAGAGTGAAAAGCTGTGGACTGATATTTAAAAAATCTACGAGATACTTTTCGAGGTCGACGCGTTTCAGTATTTTAATAATTGGTCTGATTTAGTTGTAATAAAAAAAAAAACAATCGGCGGCGCGAGGTAGCACGGTGCACCCTCATAATTGTTCAATCCAATCATGCACTCGTACACCTTTTTAATTATTTAAAATAAATGATTAAGAAAGACTTTTTTATTTGACATTAACTAAAATTTTAACACCATTCTCGTTATTAAATTTGTATTAGTGCCATTTCTTTTGTATTCGTTACCTGTTATTTGTATTCCAATAAAAGTGGTACCTATGTCATTGTTTAATTTGTTTATATTTAGCAGGATACCTAAAATACCTATATGTATACCTATACCGGGTGTACAAAATAATAGGACTCTCCTTAAAACCACGTAATCAGCTCCTGATTTAAGTTACAACAACTTTTACCTACTATGGAAGCAACATTAAAAACTCGTATTTTTTTTAAGGTGCATCTGATGTGCACATAATCATTGAGGTACCTAGTATTTTTTTCGATTTTAATGTTGCTCCCATAGAAAAAGTTGTTGTGTAGGTATGAGCAGCTGATCACGTGGTTTAAGGAGTGTGCTACTCTTTTGTACCTATACCTTGTATAAGTAGGATTAGTTAGTAGGAAAGTGATTATCATCCCCACTGCACCACTACATTAAGCACTCTGCACCAATTTCCCCTTTCTTTATAGTTGTCCTCTACCTGAAAATTGTCTGGAAGAGATTACTTTTTGCGATAGGACTTTTATGGTGTCCAATAAAGAGTACAGTCTACCTGCCACACCTCATCTGTTAGTCGCCCTACAAACGCGAGACGAGTATCTCGCCCGAACTTGACAGACCATGGCATGGCAACGCTTTTAATCTTTTATTTGTAACATTTATATAATCATAAAAAATCTGAATTTAGACACTTTAGGGTCCTAGTGTGAGTGAGTTTACTCGATAATTTTTGATGAGAACATAATGCGGATTTGTTAGGAGAAACTAGGAGAAACAAGGTTTCATTGATGTGCTATACAATTAAATTCACGTTTAGGTAGTAATTTTCGATCGATGTATGCGATGCGATTATTTATAAAACTCACTTTGCCCTCCGTTCCTCTTTTCCAACATATTATATTGATGAAAACAAAATAAAAGAAGTTACAACCTAGTAAAGCCGATCAACTATCGATTCGGGTATAAACTACTTTCAAGTTTTGCGTTTATCTTATTATTTCAGCCTTGGAACGCGGAACAATGCAGAATTATAAAGGATAAATGAAGTCGTTGCAAACCGTAATCTTTATGGTATTTGTTCGACACTGCTTTCATTACACACAAACAAAAGTATTAACTTCGCATAAATTAAACTTATAATTAAAATAAAACAAAGACGCAAGACTAATTATTCAAGCGCCGTACTTTATGTGAATTTGTTTTATTATTCTGAATATAATAGATTGTTCTTGTTAATACAATTCAAGTTGTAATTATGTTTTTTATTATAATATAAAAATGTTATAATGTAAATAAATTCTTCCAACAATCCCACTTACTAGTTATCTAGCCCCAACCAATGCCTATAGCGACTATTTAACGAATAAACACAGTAGTACTCTAAGATTGATGAGGTTGAAGTATTTCGAATGTCCCTATTTCAAGGTTTTTTTTTTAAAATTAAGCAATTCCCTTTGTATTTTGCCTTTGAGTTAAAAATTTGCTAATCTAAAACTATTGCATTATTTAAAAAAATATAACAACAAAACTACATGGTTAGGTGCCTAAAAACTCCTTTTACCATGTTATAGTTTTAAAAAACATGGATGAAACGTCAGTATTGTTCAAAATTTTAGTAATCCAGTCACATCACAATATGAATAATTCTAAATTATGTGTTAAATAATAGTTTCACTACTTATGTCTGCAGAATCCTGTCGACCATCTACTTTTTATTTACACTGCAAGGTATTATCAAGTTTCTGAGATTTATATCGCACTGATCAGGTTATACGACATCAATAGATGACAATCATGGCGCCACATTTGAGTATCTAATACATAGACTTAGAATACGATATATCTCAGCCGCCCTATTACATACATATATATACATACGCCCTAATATACTGTTGTGCATAAAAACAGTCTTAATTACCTACATCATGGATTCGGATTTATCAACATAGAATAAACATTAGGTTTTATATTAGTATTATACTTATTTCTATATTAATTTAATAATTATAGTGTTTGCTATAGCAATCACCCTTAGTAAAGTAATTAGTAGAAATTTCCTTTACTTTTAGATATTTGGATTATATGTAACCGTGTTTCTCAGAATATTTTATCAAAAGTTTTAAATAATATCAGAATATCAAAATATGCAATAAAATCGTTTGGACTCGATTAACCAGGAACGGTATGTGCACAGGCGCTCTAAGGGCTTATATCATTTAGTGAGATCTGAGTGGCTGATGATGATGATGCAATAAGTCAAAGTAAAAGTAAAAGTCAAAAATCATTTATTCAGTTTAGGACAGAAAACTGCCACTTACGAACGTCAATAATAACATTATTGGCCCATATGGGGCAGAACATGTCTCCTTATTTTTTTGGGCCCTACTAGCGCTTCGAGACAAGACATAGACAATCTGGCAAGTGCTGAGAAGAAACGCCGGAACAAACACAGTCACCACTAGCTGCCACAAAAAAAAATAAAAAGAAAATAATGTATACCTGTGCGAGCAGGGCAGTATTTAATTCCAGACATTTTTGTCATTTAAATAGTCGATAGTTTAAATAGAGCGATTTAAACTCGAACATGGGTAGTTCAACAGTAGACTGTGGTAATTTGTTAAAAAAGCGAATACATTTCCCCATGAACGAATTACTCACTTTATGCAGTCTGAAATTTGAAACAGCAAGTTTATCTTTATTCCGGGTATTAAAATTATGTTTGTCACTTTTCTTAGGGAAAAGATGCAGGTTTTTGCGAATGTACATAATATTTTCATAAATGAATTGAGAGGCCACTGTAAGTATATTAATTTCCTTAAACATTTCTTTTAACGAGTCTCGGGGTCGAAGGTTGTAAATTGCCCGTACAGCTCTCTTTTGTAGTACAAAGATAGATTCAATATCTGCTGCTGAGCCCCATAACAATATTCCGTATGACATTATACTATGAAAGTAGCTAAAATACACTAATGCCGTTCCAACATCAGTTAATTGTCTTATCTTTCTCACAGCATAAGCAGCTGAACTAAGTCCTCCTGACAGAGTCTCAATATGAGCACCCCATTGCAGACGGGAATCTAAAGTTATTCCCAAAAAGGTAGTGGAATTACTAGTATCCAGAATAAAATATGGTTGTCTTCTCTGGCCACACGATATGATTAGCAAAGTAAATGAACGGGTTATCAAAAATAATAATAGATATATTATTTATTAGCGTTAATCTTATTTTTCTACTGATCACTATTGCTCCAAGTCTACATTAATGCCATTAAGTATATTATTTGCAACTTTTTTTTTCTTTTTTCAGCCTCTGTAGCCTGTAGTTTCCCCAAAACTCATACATATCTATTCTAAATTACGAAAATGGAAACTGCGTGCTTGCGTATAAAGTTCACGCCACTCTTGCAAAACATTCGAAACGAGGACTCAAAACAATGCCTGGAAATAGTTCCAGAGATATCCTGTATACAGAACCTTGACAAAATAGAATGGAGAAAAGAGGAAAATTCGATAGAGTATACAATACCAATGACTTACAAAATTATACTAAGGAAAAAACATGTCATTAAAGATAATAAAAAAGTTTTAGAAAAAACCTACCATTCGTGTGTCGATTTGCTTCTGCCGTCTGCAGATAACTTTGTGACAATGGGGTCAGGGGATATCAGTAGAATATTAAGCGATACCTTTGTAGTAAGCAAAGTAACGACAGATGTCGATAACTGCAGTATTCTATTAAAAGATGTCAACGTTGAAAACAAAAATTATGAATCCTCTGAACTAATGACGGCTCAAGTTCAAACTGAAGGAAACAGTAATTCATACTTTGATGATCAATTAGTTTACAATGAAAGAATGGAAAGGATAAATTATGAATCGCGAGAAACTGCTGCAACGCAAACCTCTCCAGAAGGTAAAGATCACCTTTATCACAGGTCGAATCATCGCAATTATATACCAAACCATCGATTATTTGTTTTATTCTGTATTTTTACATTTTGTTCATTTTATTTTTCAGTAGTTCAAAGTGAATCTCATGTTATCCAGGTTAGAAACGCCAACATAGAAGACTGTTTTAAAAAGTCGATAGATAAAATCACAAACACGGATACTAGTGAAATTGAAGTAAAAGCAACATCCTTAGAGGAGATTGTCCAAATATCGACTAATAATAGCAAAACTGAAACGAAACACAACCTAAGTTTGACACCAATATGCTCCATCAACACTTACGACGATCAAACGAAATTTGCGAGACGGATCGCTTCAAATACCATTATGTATTTAAGATACGAAACACAAAATGAATTTGCTGGTGCCAAGATCGTTAGAGACACAGTGAATAGTGACGATTTATATATCAGTGTGTACAATAGAAATCGCAATAGTAAACTTAAAGCATCAATGCAATACGATTATGTTACCAGCCACAGAGTACGGCCTGAAGTGAGAGTGGCCAATTTCGTACAAATTATGGAAAAGGAAATAATGCCCTTGAAACTTATGTTAAGTGACATACTAACTAAATGTTCGTCTCTAGGATTCAGTTGGAAGAAATCACAGAAAAGTCATTTAATATACAAAAACTTACCTAACTGTGAAAAACAAATGAGTAGGTGTTTAAAAACTAAAAAACAAACCAATTCCAACCGTGTTGTTTATTCAATTGTGTTTGATGGATAATAATGTTCAAATAAATTAAGTCTGTCAGTTTTTATTTTATTTTTATTTATTTACTCGTAAAACCATAAAACCTAATACAGTTTACAGTAGGGCTTTACTTGTAGTTACACTTATGAAAAGACTGCTGAATACACTATGACTATTAGGTTCGGGTCTATAAAACGAACACTTTAAAAGTTACAACTTTTTAAAAGTTAAGTTAAGAAAAGTTATTTTATTTATCATCAATAGCTAAATTTGGAAAACATAAAATTCTTCAACCTAAGACTAGTTCTTATCAAAGATTTAATTCAAATGTCTTTTCTTTAAATTTTACACGATTTTTGTTAAGCATTACGCGTCTCCGGTTTTGTACATACCTACTTATTAACTGTTTTCCTTGACGTGTACGCATATTTTGGTGTTAAAAATAAAGAACATAGTCTCGTTACTGTGACTATAATTAATGTAAGACGTAAATAAGTACCGATAGGTACATACCACCTACTTAAGATAAACTAATAAATATACGACAGACAAAAAATAAAATGTGATTAAAATACCTATAAATGTGTGAAATCTACACAACAACAATCTACAACACTATGCATTGTTAATAATATTTTAAAACTTGAATTTTGGAACTGAGAATGTAAATATCAGAGGTGGACAGACGACCTGGCAAAGGTCGCAGGAAGACGCTGGATGCTACCAACCGGCCAATCTGGAAGTCAATGGGGGAGGCCTATGCTCAGCAGTGGACGTCCTGTGGCTGAAATGATGATGATGATGAAATATCAGACGATTGTTATGTCAGACTATAAAGGGCATGTAGAAAATTTTATGATGTAGCATAGTTTTTAACTTTGTGAATTACTCATTCGTTAGTAAAAGAATTATTAAGAGATCATCGGCATGTTAATTATTATGGTTTCACCTCATAAAACGTATAAAAATGTTGATTAAGTAATTTAGCCTTTATTATGACAATTACCTATTGATCTCGATTTTTAATCATTCTCATCAGACATGCGTAATCGAGACACAATACAAATTCATTCTTATACGGTCTCATCGCGGTCGCCTTGGATGTTGACGAGTTATGGTACTGACACACATGCTCATTAGTTGCCGAAAAGCATGCCACTAGGTAGCAATTGCTACCTAGTGGTATGTGTGAACACGCCTTGCCAGTAATAAGCATGCTTATTTTGAGCATGCTCATAAAACAACCGTGGTTTGATTTTTGAGCAAGCCAGTTGCGCGGGTGGAGGGGGGCATGCTTTGAGCACGACTGAACACCTTTGCTTTTAAGCATGCTTATTTCAATTGACAAGATTTCATTTTTGGGTTAGGTGCAAAAACTTGAAAACCATTTCAAGTCTCTCGAACACCTAACACGTTAAGTATTCTGTTAGATTTTTTGGTCTAAATATTAATTGATATCGGTGTACCGTAGTTTTTTGGAATTATCTATAAAGATAATATCCGCCATCATTCTGTTTCCGAGCGCCGACCCGAACGGTTGTTACTTTGTAAGTAGGTAAGTACTTACCGCGTTTCTCGCCCAAGTAATCCGAATCCATCCGCCTAATCGTCAGTTATTTTCTGTGAATTCGTTTGCTTTATTGAAAATGGAGGTCTTTAATAATTAATTGGCGTGTTATTTTGAGTTTTCCGCCATGTAAGATCCACCTGATAACGAATCCTCCTACCCACCGTCTTCATATATATCAATTGCGTTGCAAGCAATAACACTGTTTTATCACGTTTATTTATTTATTCTATTTATTTATTTAACAGCCATCTTAAAAGCTAACAGAAATTCATCCAAGACGCTTAAAAGATTAAATACGGAATAGTTTGTACGGATAGAACTGATACTATTATAGTAACTCTTCTTTTACCTTATATCTTAGGAACTCTAGAGGTGCTTGTAGCTCACTGGCAACAGCGCTTTGGTAGTGATTACCAAAGTTAAGCTACCTACGCCGCGGTTGTAATTGGATGGGTGACCATTCCAACCATAAATAGTGACATTTATCATCATAAGCATCTCCGTGCTTTGGAAGGCACGTTAAAAGTTGGTCCTGGCTCATATAGCTTGATACTAGGTCGTAAAGCCTAGTTAGAGGTCTTCAGGCGGCTTAATAATTTCTGACAGTAAGGTTTAGTCACTGCCAAGCGGCCTTACAACACCCTTCCACCAATCCGCACTGGGCCCGCGTGGCGGAGTACGACCCAGTACCATTAGGCAAGTTGCTTTCTTAGTTAGCCCTAACACATATTCTGTCCGTTTGTAAAGAATAAGTTTATCGTATTAAAAGTTTTCGTATAGAAAATATAAATTGAAAGTTTTCGTATTTTATTCGTTGAATAAAAGTTATTAGGCGAAAAATGGGCCCTTAGAGTCTTTTAGCATCCGCGATCAGCGATTCTGCGAATACATCGATGCTGTATCGCGTTTTGGCGACTCTCCGCAATTGTCGCTAGCATCCGCGACATCTGGTGGCATGGCGAATCGCCATTGGCGATTCCATTGCGTTTTCGCGACTTTTTGATAAGGATTGAATTTGAGTGACAGTTTTATTTTCAATCGCTTACTTACGCTTATTTTATTTTAATAATTAGGCATACCAATAGCACATACTTGTACCTACATTAAATGTTTACAGATTTGTACTGATAGGTAATTATAATAATATGTGCCAATTAAAGGTGTACCTACAGAACATTGAATGGTATTAAACAACATTTTGTTTGGTTTACAAGAGCAAAAATTTTTATTTTTAATATTTCGGATTAGTAACTGTTACGATTTGTTGTGTAGGGAAGTATTTTTTTAAATACCTATTGGTGTTTGCTCTATAGCAAAAGCTGTTTTCAAGTACAATAAGCACCAGAAACAGCTTTTAAAAGGTATTGCATAAACAAAAATAACTTTTATAGAACTCCGTTACCCTAAAGCCTTGGGTACACAGCCGACGGCGCTCGACGGCGACAGGACAGCAGTATACAGCGCGAGGCCAGGTGTTATTTTTTTTTAAAATTTTATTTATCAGGGTTTATCAACTGTAGTTACAATGTTTCTTTTTGTGGATTGTGATGTTTGAGGTTATTGCACAACAGATTTACAGATAAACTCTGCGTACACCATACATTATGTGTGTTTGTAATGTACTCAAGTCTATAGAAGACGGCACACAGCAACGTCGTGCTCAGTGCGACGGGACCTTTCGCCGTCTTGCCGGGCGTGCCTACAAACGGGCGCGACGCGACGCGCTTACGTTTAGGTACGTTTACTATGCAACACAACGTCTAACCGTCCCGATCACAACCGATGGCTGTGTGCCCAAGGCATTAAAGGGGAACTAGACCATTTTTGATCATACTCTTGTAAAACCACTACTATACATATATTCAGGTAAAACCACATTTACAAGTTTGATTTTAGAGCAATGGCCCATGAATCTGTAGTAGATCAGATTGTGAAAAGCCTATCATTTGAAGTCGAAGCAGTACCGCAGGATAATGCCACAAAACTAACTAGCACTTCAAACAGTACCCCGCTAAATGTAAGAATTAGAGTACGAAAAAAGGATGAAAGTGACATAGAGCACGGGATCCTCTCGGTGCCCAGGTTTGGGAACCCAGATGCAAACCCGGAAAGGATTCGACTCATTAGCAGTGACCAAACTATTATGTCCTTCAACGTATCTATGGAAGCCGATTTTGTGAAGAAACCTAAAAGAAAACCTCGAAAATTATTTTTTGGTAAGTAGAGGTTTAAAACTGGAAAATAAACTTATATCAATTTTAATTACCTACTATGTTTTTTTTTGCAATAATTTATTTAAATGCGTTTATTGCGAATAAATTGTGCAAGTAAGATCTTTAAATACATTATGGAATTATACAAAGGTAAATATTAAGAAAATGGACAGACGACCTGGTAAAGGTCGTAAAAAGACGCTAGATGCAGGCCTCTTCCAACCGGCCAATCTGGAAGTCAATGGGGGAGGCCTATGTTCAGCAGTGAATGTCCTGTGGCTGAAATTATGAAATATTAAGAAATATGAAACACACAAAAATATTAACAATAAAATTATTAAATTTATATCTTTATAGGTGGTTGTTTGGGAACTCAATATGATGATGATGAAGTACCTTATATACCAAGTTCTGCATATAATGCTAAAATAACTGACACAAGTTCTTCAAGCAAGTCAGACGGCGTTATAAGACAAAAGTTCACTCTGTCTAAAACTAAATACGATAACACCGATGCTCTACAACAATACTCAAAAAAACATAACATACTTGGAAAGTGCAAGCCAGGTAAAATTTATTTTATGTAAAACTTGTTTCCAAAAGATATCAAACATTATTATAGTTATTTAATGAAGCACGATGAACCCTTTTGAGGGTGAAGGAAATACAAGAACGATTTCTTCATTGGTTGAGTTGCGGTCAAAAAGTTATTTTGCTTTTCCATAAATTAATTAATCATTTACCAGTACGTTAATGTATCGCAATCTTAGATTTCAGCTAATAATTATTGGTGATGATTTTTGAGCAACAGAATTTAAAAATACTTTCAGGGGGCTGTCTGGATCCACCTTTCAGCGAAGAAAAATATTCTTATGAACCGATGCAAACGTCGAAAGAGAAAAAACCTAGTCTTAATCAAGACGCGGTAAAGCAACATGCAAAAATTAGACTTCATAAAGTTGATAATAGTCACAGAACGTCAAAAGAATCAAAACAACTGAGTAAAGATAGTTTAGTACAAAAACTAAAAGTAAAAACTTATGATGACTCAACAAGCATTTTAAGTATTTATGACAATTCTCTACAAGGTTCCTTAGATTCCAAATACTCAGATTCCGTCATAACGTATCCACCCCTTACGTCTCCAAGCGCTATAACTAATGAAAAAAATTCAAGAAATAGAATAAGTAGTGACGAAAAGCCAAAAAAATCATATGATGATAGCATAGACGCTTTCTTTTCTTCCCCTAGAAAAGGCAGTCGATTTAGTGAAATCACATATAATAGTGCGGATGAAACCAAAAGAGAAAACGCTAAAACTATTACTCCAATTCCTTTACCAATACCAATACCTGTGAGAAATCCTACTAATGGCACGGATAACACCAAAAGAGAAAATACTAATACTGTTATTCCAGAACCTTTGGTAAATGCTACTAGTGGCATAGATGACATTCAAACAGAAAATACTAAAACTGTTATTCCCAAACCTTTGGCGAATACTTTTAATGACACAGATAACACTAAAAGAGAAAATACTAAAACTGTTTTTCAGGAACCTTTGGTAAATGCTACTAATTGCATAGATGACATTCAAAGAGAAAATACTAAAACTGTTATTCTGGAACCTTTAGTAAATGCTACTAATGACATAGATGACATTCAAAGAGAAAATACTAAAAGTGTTATTCCAGAACCTTTGGAAAATGTTACTAATAGCACAGATGACATTAAAAGACAAAATACTAAAATTGTTATTCCAGAATCTTTGGAAAATGCTACTAAATGCTTGGATAACACTAAAAGAGAAAATGCCGAAACTATCATTCCAATACCTTTGGAAAATGCTATTACTACTTTAAAGACATCACCACAAATTAGAGATATTAAATCACCGAAAGAAACTGATATGGAACTAGAACCTACTGTAAAAGTTCGATTAAATAAAGCTGATTTGTCAATAAACAACGCAAAAAATGATGATTTTCAAAAGCAATCGTCTTATACTGACAGTCTTGAAAATGATAAAACCAGTGTTCCGATACCTATACCTATACCGATACCTTTGAAAAATGCTACTACTATTTCAAGCCTAGATGAATCGCATATTACATTACCACAAATCCGAGATTCAGTATCACCGAAAAAAACTGATTTGGAATCAGAACCTACTATTACAGCAAAGGTGGATAAAGCTGATTTGGAAAAAAATAATGCAATATTTGATGATTTACAAGAGCAATCGTCTTTTACTGACAATCTTAAAAAAGCTAAAACCAGTATTCCGATACCTATACCTTTCGAAAATGCTACTACTATTTCAAAGTCTGGCAGATTACATACTATGATATCACCACATGTTCAAGATTCGGTATCACCGAAGAGAAATAATATAGAAACAGAACGCACTGTGATTGCAAAGACGGATAAAGTTGTTCTGTCCACAAACAATTCAATATCAGATGATTCACAAGAACCCTCGTCTTATACTGTCACTCTTGACGACCTGAACAATGGAGCAAAAATAGCACAACCTTTGATTCAGTCTAGCCATACTGATTCAAACAAGAGTCTACCATTCTCTAAAGTAACTCAAGATAAAAACGACATCTTATCTTATCGTGAACCCTATGGTGACAGTAGCAAATTATTAGAGAAAATTTCAGAAATTAAATTAGATGACAAAGAACCTGTAATGCAGGACCAACATGAAAGCACATCAATCAATATTCAAAAACACGGCGAGAAAGAATCTTTTGCCTCGATAGCAGAATTAAAAACACAAATTAATAATTATCATCCAGAGAAAGTCATGCAAAACCAAAATCGTTCTATATCAAATCAAAATGGATTACAAAGTAATGGATATATTTCAGAAGACTCTAAGCAAAAAACTTTACCTAAAGAAAGTGCTAACTCACTCAAGGATCCCGATATTAGGTCGGGGCGTTTTGTAAATTCTGATAAGCAGGCTGAAAATATCAGCCAGCAGTCATACGCTGACTATATACCTGAAGAATATGACCATACAAATATAATAAAAAACAACGAAAACCTGGCTGAAGAAAATTTAAAAAAATTAAATAAATTATCATATCCGACTGCAACAACAATTGCTAAAGATGATAAACGGAAAAAAAATGAAAGCATAACTGAAATAAGTACATATAATACAGCTATAAACAGTACTTCTGATAATTCAATTGAACATAAACAAGAGATTGCAAAAAATAAAGTTAATGACGAAGGAAAAAAGACTCAACCCGATTCAAATAAGGACTATAGTGAAAGAACAGAATTTATTTTACAAGAAAAACATTTAAGTCCCGACAAAACAGTACAACAAGACAATACAGAAGATACGTTATTTGATAACGAGAATAATGTGACAAACGACAGCACAAATAATGATCAAGATACAGAACCCATAAAATACAATCGATTTTTAAAACCTGTCAACGAAGGAAACAGTAAAAGCAATATCCACGAAGAAGATGATAACTTAACTATGATTCCGGACCATACTCGATCAACTCCAGATCACCAACAACTTTCTTACCAGGATTTCTCACGAATCGAAACAATCAAAGACCCAAGCAATGACGATAGCAAGTCAAAACAAAGTATTTTTGACATACAATCTACTCTTGCTGAAGATGATCTCAACGTGCCCAGTTCTACCGCAATTAGTAAAACAAACGAAGAACAATCACCTGATATGCCCATAGATAAGTCTGAATTTGTAGATCATATAACACGGCAATCTATACTTGTTGAAACACATAAATACACACCTAGTATTGAACGAATATCGACACAATCAAATCACAGCAGAGATTCTATGCGTAATGAAATACATAAATATAGAGGTAGACCTACAATTGAACGTAATTCGACACAAACAGAACAAAGCAAAAGTTTTATGCGTAACGAAACACATAAATATAGACCTAGTGTTGAGCGAATATCAATACAAGCAGAACAAAGAAAAGATTCTGTAAATTCGTCAAAATTAAGATTTAAGCTTAGTTCAGCAAGTACGAACGGTAAAGATAGCGTAGAAAATAAAATGGCAGCATCAGAATTATCACCTCAAACTTCTTTGACAAAAGGCTCAATTTCTTTGGACTTGGCATTTCAGTCATACGTAAATGATAAAAATGAACGAACTTTAAAAACAATAGACACGTCCATAGACCATGTTAGGTACCCTGATGATTCTATTACTGTCATACAATCACAATTGAGACCCAAAGTTAACGAAATTAGAATACCCATAGATATGGATAATGATATGACGATACAAATCCACCCAACTAAAAGTCCTACACAACCTTTGGTCGTCATGGAGCATGAACCTTTTGATTTAAATAAGCCTATGGCAACGTTATCGAAAAACTTTGGTGAGTAGCTTTACACAGCATTGTTGCTAATCTCGTCACATCAAATCCCTGTCAGGATATCCAAATTAAGTTCCGTCAATGGGCACAGGCAAAGCTAACCTCAGATGGCGCCAGTGTGTTTGGTCTTGTCAACACTTAACAACCAATATTCATAAAACATTAATGTCTAAAAAGTTTTGTTTTTGTGCTTGTTAGAACACACTATTTTATATACCTACACACAGGCATATTTTTTACAGAGATACAATTAATGTGTTTATTTAAATATTGGTAATGTTTGACGCAAGCTTGCACACATTTAACAACTTAGCAGAACCCATAACCTAGTGATTATTTGATCAGTGGCAAAATTAATGATCAAATAATTACTACGGGTAAGACCAAACACAATGCGACACCTATAATGATATATGTGCAGTGTGCTTAACTTAATGTAAAATTAATGTAATAATATATTTTATAATTTTATAACTGACAGCCGATGGGGCAGAAAGATTTTGTAATGGAGGCCACGTCGGTACGTGGTACTTGCCGGTGCAAGCGCAGCGTAGGACGTCCACCTACAAGGTGGACAAACGACCTGGAAAAGGTTGCAGGAAGCCGCTGGATGCAGATGCAAATCTGAAAGTCACTGGCCTATGGCCTATAGGGGCCTATGTTCAGCAGTGGACGTTCTATGGCTGAAATGATGATATTTTATGAAATCATAAAACACGCTTTTATACAACCCTATTTTTATTAGTACATACAAACCTTTTAAAGGGTATTATTGGTAAAAGTGAATATATTTTCCTACGAAACATAGTATTAATAAAAACATATATTATATTATATATTAATACTATGCTACGCAACTTATCGACTATCTAATATGGAATGTTTGTGAATGAATGTAAGTATAAGACTCGTCAAAACGAATCAAATGACAGTGTCCAATAGGACAGTTCCACTATTCAACTCTTGGCTGCATCATCACATCAGCTCGCAAAATATTTATTTTGGTAGAAAATAAATGTTTTGATTTTTCTATTAAAATAAAGTTGTCATTGATTCTTTGCCTACATAGTTTATCTGACTAATGTTTATTTAATTTAGTGATGATGTTCACTGTTTTTACAGGATTATCAGATCTCCCAAATGTAAACAACTACGATATGTACTCACAAGAAAGACATGAAAATATCTCTTATACCGAAATCCCAAGTATTCTGAATTCCGTATACGAACAAGAATTGATTCCTTTACAAAACACTATTAACCATTTGAAGAAAGAAATTGACTCGCTGGCCAGCCAACAATCGATTCTCATTGATAAATTAGTTAGTGCTAGAAGGACAAAGCCGACTCGATTGCTACGGGTCAGCTCAAGATGTATATGTTACAGATAATAAAATAAGTCATAAAACAGGAAATTAATTCACAAAGATTTGTTTCATTTTAGCCGTAGGTAATAGAGTAGTGAACGAATTAAATTATGTAAAGGCGTTTTCATATTAAAAAGACATTGTATGTCTATTCATTCTCAAGGTTAATATTTAGCAACATTTATAGATAATACAATAGCATTTTAGGATAATGACACCTACATACAGGGAGTAGCTTTAAGCTGAATCAAACTAAAACAATGGATAAAGGGCCCCAACCAAAGGCAAATATTTTGTAAATCCTTTTTATTTTATAATTGAAATGTTTTGTTTGCCCTTTTTAGTCACATGAACAGTTATTGTGTTTTTTAGAATAAATATTAAGATTATGATTCACATTCATTAAAATAAAGAATTAATTCTAATACAAAAATAAACTAACTTATATAACAATTCTTCGTTACATTTTTCAGTAACATGTTACGCTAAATCTGAATGTCAATGTCATAATAAAGAAATATTAAATTTTTATTGTGTTTAGTTACATAATAAAATAAAATAATAAAAACATTTATTTTTGCATATTATAGGCCATTAAAAGCACTTTTACACGTCCCAATTTTTTTTTGCCCTACCACTGCTTCGGGACAATTTGTGAGCTAGTGCCGAGAAGACAAATAAAATAATTTTAATAACACAAAAATAAACTAACCTAAAACTAAAAACTACGTACTCAAAAATAAAAGCGTGTCCATGGGGCAAAGAGGCGAGAATGCTAGCAGCGTTCCCACGCTGAATGGCTAAACTAAGCCTTTGAGCGAGGAACGAGCCAGCATTTTTATTTTCTGAAATCAAATTAATTTTAGAGTTATTTTTCCGAAAAGTAATTTTGCACTCGGTCCCCACGGACCAAAAGTCTCAACGCCTAATAGCGCGAACACGTAATCACTTGCAAGTGACTCGTATTTGCTCCGCTTGGTATTATCTGCAGACTCCGCTGCTGCTCCAGATTTTACAGCTGTTTCCCTAAAATGAGAAGGGGCCAAAGTATCGACACAAGTCGCGTCCCATACTAAAGCCGTTCCCCGCTCCCAGGGAACGAGCGTAAGACCATCCGGTCTCTTGCCATCACCAGGCACAAATCCACAAGATGCTGGCAAGAGCTCTCTTGATGGCGTCATTGAGCGCAGCATGGCGAGCAACTCGCCCAGCGCTTTGCTGACAATAGTAAATTGTGAAATCAATAAATAAAACTTATGTTCCATTTCCATTTTAATTGTTTTCAGTAATAAATTTCATTTTTTATTTCATTGATAATTTAAGAAAAAATACAATAAATCGTTTAAGACAGTACGTGTAAGGAAGGAGCATGCACAATCACAGTACGTTTCGCAAGTTTAAAAACAAAACAAAATTGCATATCTTGCGGTCGATGGCCCTACACCAGAGACCCAATTCCCGTAATTTGACAATAATCGCAATCCGGTGTTGATCCGCTCCCAGTAACATTACAATCACAAACGGTATTCTCGTAAACCCAAAAAATGCAATAATAGTTCGCAATGCGACTGAAAATGGAAGAAACCAAAATAAGATTTTTTTTGCTCTATTTTCAGTCATATTGGGATAGTTTTGAAAATTTTAAGTCAAACTAAAAGTTTACGAGAATACCGTTTGTGATCGTAATGTTACTGGTAGCGATCGACATCGGATTGGGGCTATTGTCAAGTTACGGGAATTGAGCCTCTGTGCTACACGTTCTCGTATGGCAAGCAACCGCAAATAAAAAAAAACATTTGAAGTTACAAATGTTATGTACATTAAATTCTGTACTATCAGGGTTTTTTATATTTAATTTAAGTAGTAGATTGAAATACAGGCTGAACAAAAGAATAGGACACTCCTTAAAACCACTATACACAATATTAGATGCTCCATACAAACCAACGCGCTATCTCAGTAATAAAGTAGGTATGGAGCATCTGAATTAAAAAAAAGCGACCAAGTGCGAGTCGGACTCGCCCATGAAGGGTTCCGTAGCAGCAAGTAACATAATATAAAAGTTCTTGTAGTTCGTGGTAACTTTGATCGATGTTTTAATAGTGTAAATTGCGGTTTACGATTTATGACGTATTAAACAACTACTCACTAGATCTCGTTCAAACTAATTTTCGGTGGAAGTTTGTATGGTAATGTATATCATATATTTTTTTTAGTTTTATCATTCTCTTATTTTAGAAGTTACAGGAAAGGGGGCACACATTTTACCACTTTGGTAGTGTCTCTCGCGCCAACTATTCTAGGTATGGGGAACCCCCAAAAAAAATTTTTTTTTCTATATTCGTAATCTTAATGCGGTTCACAGAATACACCTACTTACCAAGTTTCAACAGTATAGTTCTTATAGTTTCGGAAAAAAGTGGCTGTGACATACGGACGGACAGACAGACAGACATGACGAATCTATAAGGGTTCCGTTTTTTGCCATTTGGCTACGGAACCCTAAAAACGACGATGCTCCCATAGCAAAAGTTGTCAAAGTAGCATGTAAGCAGATGATAACGAAGTTTTAAGGACTGTCCTATTCTTTTGTACATGCTGAGAAAGAATGCAGAGAGAAAATGTAACAGACGATCGAATGTATTTTAAATAACTTGTAAAATGGTGTAGAGCTGGATGTCTGTGATGTAAAGCTCTGCATGCTACGCGGTGTTTGATCAATAGACGCAGCTATTGTGCCGATTTCGTGCTACACAACGGTTAAACGTGAAACGCGATCTTGCCCTTCAAAACTTTCCTTATTTGATTCCGTTGTCCGTTCCGATGACGTTGTAAATTATTATCCTTCTGTCTGCAAATTTGAGGAACTCGGTTTTTGCAAATAGAATGTGGTACATGTTTTTTTGTTGTCTCAAAGCACATAGAAACAACGGAATAGTTTACAAACTTATTGTTTAGAGAGAGACAAAATAGCTCTATTTCCATCATGCTCATGTAAGTATTTCTGTAGGAAAATTATTTAGATTGATGTCTGATGCCATTTTTTAAACAAGAGATGCTTTCGTTTTATTACACTAACAAAAATGTTACGTTTATGTTACATGAGGTTTTTTTCTTTGCGGTACCTGTGCGGTTGTGATTTTATTGCATTACCTACTGTACTCGTAACGTATCTACAAATTATTCCCAAACTTATGGTAAGGCCACAGATTTTACTAATTTAGTCGTTTAAATAAAATTTACTATGGGAATAGGGAAATGCATTATGTAGTTTGACGTCAAACTCAGTCTTATCGAGTAAGAACGCTCATTCACTTACGGCGTATTCACAAGGAGTATTTTTGCGGCGCACATAACGCGTTTTGTTTACGCCGTAAATGGCCGAAAGAACGTGTGCTAAGTTTTATGACTGCTATGAATCTTGTTAACTGCGCCGAAAAAATGCATCGTGTGAATACACCTTTAGGGTTGATTGTGCGTGCTTTGTTGATTTTGTTATATCATTCTGAAGTTCACGTTCACTCTAGTTTAATACGACCGGCTTTCTCGCGACGATCGCACGTCCGAGCCGCGCAAATAAACAGTACGCTTTGTTGAAGATACACGTCTCTCGAATAAACAAAAAAAAAAAATTTAAATAAATATATATTTTAGATTTTAATTTAAGGACATAATATATTAAATACTAAACATTTGGATTTCTCAATAATGTGAAAACTCTAGTGTGTTTGTTTAAGCTTGATTTAATATTTGAATTTCGGACTGGAATAAAGACGTAAGGACATTACAATGACGAATAAATTAAATACATTATCAAAAAGTGTTGACGATGGGGAAAAGTATGCAGCTGATTTGGATCAAGCTTTGAATGTCGTAGGTAAGTCAAGTTTAAAAAAAATTCTTTAGTATGTCTGTTACCAAAACTGACATACTAAAGACTTTCGATAAACAACTATAAAAAATACCTTTAATGAGTAATGCGATTTAGTACAGTTGGACTAACAACAATTTTATTTAAGGTATCAGTATCAGAAGAAAATAAACCAGATAAAAAACAAAGTGCATGCGTTCAATGATGGTTTAATGGTTATTTAGTTTTTCACAAACAAGTTTTTATTTTGCAATAAATCGTTAGTAATTCGCGTCTAGAAAGGTCAATGCAACCTGGAGTAAGTACATACCTTTAGCATGATAAATATGCTTTTCCATTCGCAAGAAATGAATTCTAGTTGATTTTGTTGAAGGTCGTTGGCAATATTTACTAGGCCCACTAACCGTAATTCAATCAATAAAAAGTAGGGGTTTAATATTACTTACGTGAGGTAATTTTTCGTAAACTTGGCCTCTCACCTTACCTTAGAATAATGTTTGTCCTCTAATTCATTGCGAAGATTATAATATTACCTTATTTTATTATGACTAATCTTAATTGTAATAATTTATTTAACCTCCTGAGGTACAATTCAAATTTAATAAAATCAAAGTAAAGTATGCCTTTAAACGCCCTACTACACGGCACAAGCCTCACTTCAACCATGAGGTAGTTTGGGCCATACCTACCATGCAGGGCTAGTTAGTGCAGATTGGTTTAGGGGTGTTATTTAAATTTTTTAATGTATTTATTTAAACCAACCAACATCTGGTTACAATAATACATACGCATATACATTTGATAACTTAATAACTAAATGCAACAAATACTTAAAGGTTAGCTCCACATGCATACTAAGCTTACTTACTTACTTTCTAATATGTTATGTTGTTACTATTATTGATTATATTTTAATCTTAAAAAATTTAAAGCAGTCTTATAGAACTTTGTAAGGCCAGTGTCACTAACACTAAACCTTAGGCCTCTGACTAGGCTTTACGACTAGTATTAACGATATTAGCCGGGACTAACTTTTGACGTGCTTCCGAAGCACGGAGATGTTTGTGATAAATGTCACTAAATATGGTCGGAATGGTCACTGTCCCCCGCGGCGTGGATTGCCTAACTTTGGTAATAACTGCAAAACAGCTCCCGCTACTGAGTTAAAAGCATCACTTAACACTCCTTAAAACTACATGATCTGCTTCTGAGGTGGTCGTAATGTTACTGGGAGCGGATCGACACCGGATTGCGACTATTGTCAAAATACGGAAATCCGGATTGCGACTATTGTCAAATAACGGGAATTGGGCCTCTGATATACGATAGATAAGTAACTTTTACTATGGGGGCAACGTACAATAATTACTTACGTTTATTTATCGATACGATAACTAACGCGCTCAGTTAGTTTGTATTGTAAAGAAATCTTTGGTTTGTTTGGAGCAAAAAAAAAAGCTTTTGCCTCCTTCGTAAGAGTCGTACGTAGTTTAAGGGTTCTCTTATTCCTTTGTACACCCTGTGTATTAATATGACTCTATAAAACCGACTTCAAAAAACTGTAAAGCTAAAAATAATATCAACACATAAGTACCTAATTAGTTACTTTTGGAGTCGGTGCCATCCGATGAGAGTTTGAATGTTTTCGTTTGCACCGATTCCAAACCCACCTTAGAGGTGAAATTTTCCAATTTTTTTTCAATATACCATCTTTAAAGTATAAGCTATTCGATAAAGAAAGAATCATCAAAATCGGTTCACAAATGCCATATGATATTAGGCAACATAGGTACAAAAATCAGTTTTGATTTTCTTATAGATCCCATCATCAATCATCATTGATCAAATTTATATAGGACTATTCCGAAAGTATTCCCTTTCGAACAAAAAAAGAGCTATCGAAATCGGTTAACCTGGTAACGAATGATCGCTGAACATACATAATAAAATTAAATAATAAAAACCGGCCAAGTGCGAGTCGGACTCGCGCACCGAGGGTTCCGTACAAACCTGTAGGTACCGTTATGAGTAAAAGTTCACCCATCACGATAATCGAGTCATAGTTATGGTATTTTTATTGCAAAATGAAATCCATAACATTACGAAAGTTAAATTGCGGTTTACGATTAATGACGTATTAAAAAAAACTAATTACTTGATCTCGTTCAAACCAATTTTCGCTGGTAGTTTTTATGGTAATGTACATTATATATATTTTTTAGATTTATCATTCTCTTATTTTAGAAGTTACAGGGGGGGGGGGGGGGGACACATTTTACCACTTTGGAAGCGTCTCACACGCAAACTATTCAGTTTAGAAAAAAAATATATTAGAAACCTCAATATCATTTTTAAAGACATATCCATTGATACCCCACACGTATGGGTTTGACGAAAAAAAAATTTCGAGTTTTAGTTCTAAGTATGGGGAGCCTCCAAAGTTTATTATTATTTTTCTATTTTTTTGTGAAAATCTTAATGCGGTTCACAGAATGCATCTACCTACCAAGTTTCAACAGTATAGTTTTTATAGTTTCGGAAAAAAGTGGCTGTGACATACGGACGGACGGACAGACGGACAGACAGACAGACATGAGGAATCTATAAGGGTTCCGTTTTTTGCCATTTGGGAACCCTAAAAAAGATACCGACGAATTGAGATCCTCCTCCTTTTTTGAAGTCGGTTAAAAACGAATAATTGCAATTCGTAGGTAATAAAAACCTTTGAATATAATTTTTTTCGTATCTGTTCCGCGCTAGCTCACCATGTTGTACTTCCGGCATTCATTAATTAGATTACACAATCAAGTTTAATTACCCCCTAACCAGTGTTTGACAGAGGTCGTAGAGCAATCATAATAGTCTAGAAGTAGGTACTTCTTATTCTGAGATGGAACCATATCATAAAGAGTTTGTGAAAAAGATTTTTATTTTTGTGAGAACGTTTTTTTCTCCTGAAGTATAAGTAAGAACAACTTAGTAGAAACAAATATTGTGTAGGTTTTGAAAATTCCTATCATATTTTTTAAATATTTTTCTGACCATTTGGGCTTTGAAACCACATGCTAGTTTACATTTGGCGACTATCAAATTAGTTCAAGAACTCATTTCCAGCAAGCTGGAAAAATTGTTTCTAACTTTAGATTTTGGCTGTACCACTGAAGCATAGTGCTGCAGTGCCTTCCGAAGCACGGATGCTTGTGATAAATGTCACCAAGTATGGTTAAAATGGTCACCCATCCAATCACAACCGCGGCGTAGGTGCCCGAACTTTGGTTATCACTACGAAAGCGCTGCCGCCACTGAACTACAAGCATCTCTTTTGATTCACCTATAAATCGAAAATGATAAAAATAAATGCGCTTGACAACACACAATTATTGCGGTACCAGACAACGATATCTTTCAGCCAGATGCGTCTCGAAACACATTTAGACACGAGCCAAATAATTAGAAATGTTCTATCTTATCTCTGATGTTTTATCATTTCCCTAAAAATTCTGAGAAAGTTTAAGTACCTAACCTACTAACAAATGTTTATCGTAGGTATCCCAATTTATAATTTGTAGTAAATATTTTATCTTACTTATACGTTAAAATATTTACAATCACATTAAAAAATAACGGAGAATATCTTATTCTGCACTGCACCCAAATAAAAATAAAATGAAAACTCATAACATGTTTATTTATTTTAGAGACCCGTCGCTTATTTGATTGTTTGAAACTTCGAACTAACAGTTATTATTGTTTGTGATGCGAATCCTAATTAATATCCAAGAATACAATCTGGAAGTCAAAATGGGCCTATGTTTGATTAGCAGTGAACGTCCTACGGCTAAAATTATGATGATGATGATGATCTAAGAATATAAGTACCTACAATGCTTCTGAAATTTGGTTAAAACTATTGCATAACACTTATTTAACCATTGCTTAAAAAAACCTATTAAAATAATAAAAAACATGTTCTAATCATTCAATTAAAACTGACACCTACGCACTAATATTTTATTTGGTTTTTATTTTTTTCCTTTTAATTTTACAGCACTCATTGCAACAATTAAGTAAGTAACATTACCATAAATTGGATTCCAAGGTAATGCAGAAAAATCCAAATTACGATAATAAAGACGCAAGTAGTCGTATCATCGTTGTTAAAATTTACTATGTTTACGAATAAGTCATAAGTATTTTGTTATCTGCCTTTTATCCATTATAGAAATTTAAAAAAACGGCCAAGTGCGAGACGGATTGCACGCGAAGGGTTCGAACAATAAAGTATCAACGTATACACATTATTGTTAAAAATGTTAAGATCGAGCCAAAGACGCCGAAAGAAACATGTTTCTTGTGTGAGGACTCCTTTTGTTTTAACTTTTTTTTATACATTTGTTGTTTTATATTGTAATTATTTGTTGTTTAATACAGTCGCCATAGTACTCTGTAAAAAGTGTCTACCTATAACAAGTTACTATAGAAGTTAAAGATACCTACAGCCCCGTCACGGAAAGACAGACAGATAGACACCCGAGTCTTAGTACTAGGGTGGCACACTTTGCGTACGGAACCCTAATAGAAGCAAATGTTGTTTACTGGCAAGAAGGCTGGAGCGATTTAGGACGTTTTATTTTAATATTCGTAACTCCACATAAGGGTTTTCAGGTAAAAGAAAATTCAAAAAGTTTACCGTATAATTTGGGAATTTGGTAATAGATAAGTTAAGTAAGACTGCTCTTTTCGCAAATAAAAAAACACTTTCCCATACTAAGCCGCCGACCAAATTTTTTTTAGATTTCAATGTTGATCTAATAGAAAAAGTTGTGGTATTTAAGCACCAGAATCAGCCCCTAGGGGGTTGTTGATGTTTTACGAATAACCCTGTATAAAAAGGTGACACAGTTCAATTAATAATAACTCATTGTTATTGAAAGTAGGTACTACCTATGTACTTCTCTGTAATTATAAAATTACAAATACAAGATGTTATCGAAAGCATAAGTACTTACCTAATGATTATAGTCATCTGTAACATAAAAAAAAACTCAAGTCTTAGGTAGGTACTTTATAAAATAGGTGTAGGTATAAAATAAGTAGTTCATTTCCATAAAATTTATTAGATTTCCCACACTAATTCGATCAGCTGTTTGGTAATTTTGTATGGAGTCGAATTTTTACGCAAATCTATACATAAAACAAAGTCGGGTTAGTTACACCATTTATAAGTCAAGAACGGCTGGACCGATTTTTGTGATATTTGATTAGTTGAATTTGTCTTCGCCTCGAATAGCAGAATAACTATAAAACACGGAAAAAAATTGAAAAAACGTGTGTTGTTTATTCTATTCGTTTCCAACATCAAGATGGAAATGGGAGCAGAGAGAATGTATAGCTGCTGTGAAAAGAAAAAACTTTTGTAGGTAGTTTGTGTCACAGACGTTTGTCTTAAGATCACAGCACTTATAAAGTAGTTTTGTCCGTTGGTTCTAAGCTCTTTAACGTTTCTCACATGCTGTGGGAAGTTATATCATGATGTATCTGTCGTAGCCAGATCGTAAAATTGACCACTTCATGATGTGACCGATCAATTTATAAAATGGTGGTATTTCATGATATGGCCGACTAAAACTGACCATATCGTTTAAACGTCAACATTCGATTCGATGAAATGTCATTCCACGTTTGGCCATATCATTAAAATAAAATTACCCCGTTACGTGAATTTGTTTAATATTTGTAATCTTGGTCATGGTTTGTAATAGATAAATTAAACATACATAAATAGTTATTACTTTAAACAAAACCAATAAATAAAAAGACTTGAATAGCTAAATAACCTAACTAACCTCTCAAATTACGTTCCAAACTCCTTGATTTTACGTAGAGTAGAGTAGAGTCAACGATAGAGTATTTAATATTGTTGGGTAGAGTAGGTAGGTAGGTACCTATGTATGTGTAATGGCGTTTAGCTATGGCGGTAGCACAGTAAAGATATATAAACTGTGGCGGTAGCGCTTAATGGTAGTGATTACCTAAGTTAAACAACCCACGCCCCACCACGACCATATTTATTGACATTTATCACAAGCATCACGGTAGGTACTTCGGAAGGCACGTCCACCCCTCCACCAATCCGCATTGGGCATGCGTGGTGGTGTATGGCCAACAGCACCTTATAGTTGTGGTGAGACCTCAGATCATAGATGTTCTGAGGGTGAGACCTGTGCCCTGCAGTGGGACGCAAATAGGAATTCTTTACTTTACTTAAGTAGGTACATTTTATTTATACCTTGAGATAAATGTGGTCCATAACTTTTTGCATTCTTTTTCAATTGAACTAACTTAACTCCACATATTAAAAAATACTTTAATGAAAAGATAATTCAATCAAGAGTTGAGGTTTTTGTATATTATTTTGGTTACCCTTACCTTTTAAAATTTGCGCTACTATTTTTATCACTTTTTGCACCACCGCGACACGCGCCACTACTGCGTCATTAGTGCCTACTTGACCATAAATAATTCTTCATTTCATAGGTACTATCAACTATTAAAAGATAGGTGTCATGGTTTTATAACTTAGAACTATACACAGGAATCTAAGCAGTTATTAGAAACTACTTAAATATAACAGCCGCTCCAGCCAGCAGGTTTACAAATCTCTACTGAGACACCGCATTTTGTGGCTTCTTATGAATAATGAGTTTGTTCCGGCGTTTCTTCTCAGCACTTGCCAGATTGTCTGTGTCTTGTCTCGAAGCGCTAGTAGGGCCCAAAAAATAAGGAGACATGTTCTGGCCCCCTAGGGGCCTATAATGTTGTTATTGACGTTCATAAGTGGCAATTTTGTCCTGAATTGAATAAATGATTTTTGACTTTGACTTTGAATAGTTTTTATTCTTGTTTTAGCCATCTCCAAAAGAGAAAGTATCCTTTTAAAAGGGTACCTATTTCTGTTTTTTTCTGTAGAAAAAGGTTGGACAGTACTGACTGTTTGGCGCCGACTCAGGTGGTATTGACGAGATCTGATATTTTAAAATAGGTATTGTTTTGCCACATTATTGTTAATTCTTCACAGAAAAAAACATGTCTGACTAATTTTAATAGTATGGAGTAAATTCGTTCCAGTTTTTCTTCCTTACAGACAGCAGAAAAATCAAACTACAATAAAATAAAAATTTATATTTAATTTTCTAAAATCACAGCATTAGTATTTAAAATAACCCAACTTTGGACTTCATAAAAATCACAGTTCTAAATTCAGAATTGTAATTAATCTTTAGTTATACCTAATAATCTAAGATTTTTGTTAGGTAACAAGATAGGTAATTGAATGCCAAACTGTCCGCTTTCTTTTTCAACCGACTTCAAAAAAGGAGGAGGTTCTCAATTCGTCGGTATCTTATTTTTTTTTTTTTTTTTTTTAATGTATGTTCAGCGATCATTCGTTACTGCGTTGACCGATTTCGATAATTATTTTTTTGTTTGAAAGGTCATACTTTCAGAATGGTCCCATATAAATTTGGTTAAATTCTGATGATGAAATCTATAAGAAAATCATCAAACATTGCATAAACTCCGTACCACGCCAACTGATTTTAGTATCTGTCTTAACTATATCTCTGCCAAATGTGGACCGATTTTAATGATTCTTTTTTTAATGAATAGCTTATACTTCAAAGATACTATAATAAAACATTTTTGGAAAAATTTTCACCCCTAAGGGTGGAAAAATAGGAAATGAAATCGGTGTTCAGCAGTTAAATTATGTTTGCACTCGTAAGATTTGTTTTGATTAGGATTTATCACTAAAATGGATGAAATAAGTTAAATTTATAAAAAAAATAAAAACCGACTTCAAAAAACTAAAACGCTAAAAATAATCTTAACACTTAAGTACCTAATCAGTTACTTTTTGCAACGGAAAACATTGGTCTCTCATTGACTGGCACCGACTCCAAAAGTAACTGATTAGGTACTTAAGTGTTAAGATTATTTTTAGCGTTTTAGTTTTTTGAAGTCGGTTTTTATTTTTTTTATAAATTTAATCTGATTAAAAACTTTCTGTCTAAGTACATTAACGAACTATATTAGCGTAATATTTTAAGTATAAAACAGACAGACTGAGTTACTTCGCATCTATAATTGTTGAGTTAAGAATAAGATGTGAAAAACTAAGTTTTCTTCAGTTTCTAAGTTCATGTTAAAACTTAAAACTTGAACTTAGCTTGCTAACCGTACTTTTTATAAAAAAGTGTTTAAAATAAAGACTAACTTGTATACTACTTGACGGTATGTCTCTGTCGTGAATTTACACATAAGTAATAATATTTGTGCTTTTTCACCTTTGTGACGAATTTACTTTTAATGTATGAGCGTACAAAAACGTGACGAATTAACAATTTAGCAAAACAACAATAACTCTATATAAGTATTTCAATTCTTATTTGAGGAGACAGGATAATCAATTGGCAATTATATAACTTTCTGGCCTAATATTACGGCTAACGGGGATTTATACGAGTTAAAATTGCCTTAATTTAGGTAACTTCCATTGTTATATTTATAATTCGCTAAATATATTTTAAAGATTTTTAAAATAATAACCATTTCTTGGGCAACTTCATGTTTTTACGAATTATTTGTGGGATGCCATCATGCTCTCTATTGCGGACGGTGAAATCCTAAAATACAAACTACCTATTTGTCATACTAATATGTAATTAATTTGACGAATCTATTTGGACGATGCATAATGATAATACGAGCCAAACATTAATTTTTCTTTTAAGGCCTTTTTGCACAACCGTCTCATCTTAAATCTTAAAACTAAAATTTTAAAACATTATTTCATAACTGAATTTTAGGGTTCCATAGTCAACACGGTCGCCGAAGAGGTAGACCCAAAAAAAGATGGTGTGACGACTTGGTTAACTTAACGAGGGATTGGGAGTCATTGGCGATGGATAGAGATCGATGGAAGAGTCTGGGGGAGACATTTGCCCAGCAGTGGGATTCAACAGGTTGATATAAAAAAAAAAGTCAACACGGAACTTTTAAGTCCACTTGCGCATCTCAGGATTAGCGAATTTAATCCCAAACTATTCACTAACACGATATTAAACATCATACTATAGCTGTCAGGTTGTATGGCGTTGATAGAGACAGACAGATGTTTTAATCCCGTACTAAAGTAAGTCGGTGGTGCGCAAGTGGACCTTACAGTTTCACCATAATATGTCTGTCCAGATCTGTCCGCGGCTTAGCACAATCAAACAAGAATCTTAGTACTAGAAAGCTTTATTTAGCATGGGTATACCTACATATTATTATTCACGCCGACAAAGTAGTTAAATAAAATCTTGAAAAAAATTTGGTTAAGTACCTCCCCTACAAGTAAAGAATCCCATGGTGTAGGTACCTGTTGTGTAGTTAGATTGGTTATTCAAAAATATTGTAGGTGTTGTTAACCATTAGTCAATTTAGGAATTTGTTGTTTATGAAAATGTGAAAAGATCACGATGGTATCATACTTAAATAAATAAGGAAGTTCAAAGGAAAACAATCAGTTTGATAGGCTTAACGAGTGATAGTCGAGCGTATTTACTTGGAGAAGGAGAAGAAAAATTTCGTACCTTACTTAGGTACCAATAGCAACGGGCAACTACAGAACCGTAGGTACACTGCCCGTTTACCGATACACTTAACCGAGTTTTTATTTTGTAATTTGAAGTTTTAAGCTGACTTAAAGTCAGAATGATGCTTGGAACTTAGATTAAATCCAAGTTTAGTGACTGTTTCTATCTAAGTATTTCTTTTATGATTTCAGGTTTAGGTATTTACAACATAAAATACTGCTTCGTCCTGGGCTTGTTCCTGGTGGCAGCCATTGTAGAGCCTGTAGGCTACTCCTACCTGCTCCCGTCGGCGAAATGTGATCTAGCCATGACTGACACACAACGGGGTTTCATCGCATCTATGCCTTATATAGGTAAGAACAGTGTTATCGAATGTCTTGGAAGCTGTATTGCGTCAACACTGTGTAGTCGGAGCGAACTACCGCCACGCGAGCTAAGGGTCATTGCAGATTTGACGCTGTTATTGTCTGGTTAGAATAACTGCATCGAAACTGATAATCGACTATGCCATCCGCTTGCAGTCGGCCTGTACTTACGACTGCACACTGGCAAGCTAGCTGCACGGCCAATACGGTTATATTGCGTTTCGTCATTATTCATTTCATCGGAATTCAGTGACAGCTTGCGCTAATGAAATTAGACAAGCTCCTTTTCAAAAATATTGAAATGCAGTTATTGATTCTTTTTAAAATAAATAAAAGGTATTCTTGTCAGGCTTGACTTTGAAGCAACAGAAGTTAGGCTTCATACAATGCGCGCTAAAGCAATACGAAATATCAGAACGCTCGGGCTCGAACTGTTTAGCGTGTTCGTGAATTCGTGTCCGTCGTGCGAGCTATGTATGTGATGTATGTGTGCCTTGCTCAAGCGAGCGCTGTATGAAACTTGTCTTCTGTATACCTGAAGCTATTAATTGTTCTGTGCTTGAGGTGTAATCCACTGTCTTCAATATTTATGATACAGTCAACAGCACACAATAATGTATTACAAAACCTCAAATTCTGTCGATTGATATTAAAGTCTACGTACCTAATGAACTTTAACAAAAATCTTTAAGGAAATTTGATATTTTGTGGTAGGTTGTTTGTAACTAAGCTGTTAACTATACTACAGTCAGAATCAAAAGACGATGACCACATTCAGATTTTCAACCTTAATATACCTAAATCGCTCAACATGACAAGCGCCAGAATTGACCATATTTGATAACCACCCAATGCTGACCGTACAATCGCTAATCAACATACTTTACTACAAAACGTACAATTACTCAATTGAAATTGAACTCCTGATGACTAACGTTTTCATCTAGCCAGGTATCACTTATTAAAGTGAGTCAAATTAATAGGTAAGAGATTACTCTTACCGCAAGGTTGACAATTTATCGTCGAATTAAGCAAAAACCTACTAGTAGGTACTAAAATCACCTTCATCATGAAAAGAGGCAATTATCACGAGCATTTCACATAAAATTAGTTATAATTGTTGTTTACCAGTCAACATGCCATCAACTTTGGTAATAAAACAATAGATTTTCCTGATCTTTATGCTGGTTTTAGAATATAAAATAATTAATGTAAACTCCATGGTCATACAGTGTTTCAGCAATGAATTATCCTATATTTATAAAATCAGAAGGAAGAATTTTCTTATTTAATCCATAAAGAAAGTGTATAGGTACAGCACACACTTATTGAAGAAGCCTTTCATCCTTAGTCTCCCACTTTGGATGGCTATCTGAATCTTAAGCGACCTACTCTAAGCCCTAACGACCAGATGAAGGATTACTACTTAGTAGGAAGGATATCTTACAAAGGTCATTAGGCATTTGGTTCAGACTTTTAACCCGCGGCGTACACAAACAAACAAAAAAGTAGTTTAAGCAGATAGCTGACTCTGAAACACAATACTATGTTCTTGTAAAACGCGGAAAAATTTAGAAAAAAAACAAATACCCATAGATATTACCTAATAATGAGCGCGATACGGCGCGCGGCGCGAGAAATGTAACGCACGCGTCAATTAATCTGTAGACCTATACATATATTCGTTTTAAATAAGACATAATTATTCCAGCTGTCGTCCTAACATCATTTCCATGGGGGTACCTCGTGGACACGCGAGGTCGGAAGCCTATCTTAATCATCAGTTCCCTGTGCGCGGGAACTCTGGGCATTGTAGCGGGGTTCATGCCAGAGCTGATCAGCTTCACAACGTTCAAGTTCATTTGCTCGCTATGGTAAGGACACTACTTTTTAATCACCCTGTATCTTTTCGCAAGTTAAATGCACCACTAGATGCTTAGTGAAAGATTTAAGGTAAACTTGTGCGTCGCGGCCAAATTTCAGCTGCAGCGCAATTAATCGATTTCTTGCGATTCGACAGACACGCGCGAGATTCTCGCAATAGCCGTACGCGTCTGTCGCAAATCGATTGATCGTTCGACATCGCGAGCGATCGACTGCAATTTGGCCACGATGCACGGAAGTCTACCTTAAGGCACTTGTTTGTCTTTGTCAACGTCCATACAGACAGGTACTTATATAATGGAAAGTTCGGGATTGATTCGCTAATCATGAGATGCGCCGACCTCACATTAAGATTCAAGGCGCATCTCAGGATTAAGGTATAATTTAAATAAGACAAAAGGTAATTTTTCACTGCTTAGATACAACTATACAACACCACCTATTGCAGCTCCATATAATAATACTAAGGAATCAACAAAACCATAGACAAAAAATCCAGATACGATGTTAGCTTTTGATAAACTTTTATTTTATAATTTTTTTATTTTTATGTATTAGGTATATGTACATTTTATAAATATTATTTATTTCTCTTATAATTAGTTTTAAGTTGTACTATATTTAACTGTACATATTCATATGTAAATTTTAAAATTAAATCAAAAATCCAGATCGGGTCAATTTGTCCTTCTGAGATGTCTTACTTGATTGAATATCCGAACCTGCCGGCCCGCTGGGTTTATAATTGTGGCCTTCTGTCTGTTGCGTCAATCTAGAACTTGCGTTAATCGTTTTTCAAGTTTATGGCATTATCGTGCATCGACGCATCAACACGCACAACGCACCTTTTGTTTAGAGTAACTTTTCCAATTGTGTAACGAAGCAAAATCCGAAAAATAGTAACAAAACGTAATATTACGTAACATTGGCCAATACCAACTAGGAAACTAGATTTTTTGCAGTTTTCCTCAAACGTCGTGACTGTCTGAAAGTAAACCATTAAAATACGTATTTTAGTAATTTATTGTTGCAAATATATCTAATATTGCGAAAGAAAATAAAATTTTACTCGCAAAATTATCACCTTCACAAGAATTGTTGACATTAATTGTATGACACCACCACACACTCTTTGTCTCATATTTATTTAAGAATTTAATTAGGTATATGATGATGAGGATGAATGACTGTATAGTTTTGTTATATAATGATAAGTACTATACGTATAGCTAATTCGCGATAAGCAAAGTAAATAAAATCAGGCTTGCATATTTTATAATTAAACCAAGAAATTAAAAAATATATCGTTCCCACAATCACACCAATTATCTAGCCCCTAACTAAGCAAAGCTTGTTCTATGGCGACTAGATAACGGATAAACATACTTAAATACTTTTATAAACATCCATGACTTAGATACAAATGCTCGTGCTCATCACACAATTTGCCTCATGCGGGATTCGAACCCACAACCGCTGGCTTTGTAGTCCGGAGCGCGAACCACTACACCAGACGGTCGTCTGAACAGACCAGAGGGTCAATTCCCGTAATTTGACAATAGTCGCAATCCGGTGTCGATCCGCTCCCAGTAACATTACGATCCCAAACGGTATTCTCGTAAACCCAAAAAAATCAATTATAGTTCGTAATGCGACTGAAAATGGAAGAAACCAAAATTAGATATTTTTTTGCTCTGTTTTTAGTCTTATTGGGATAGTTTTAATAATTTTACGTCAAATTGAAAGTTTACGAGAATACCCCCCAATCATCCCCCCCAACGAAAGTCATTGGGGGAGGCCTGTGTTCAGCAGTGGACGTCCTAAAGCTGAAATGATAATGAATTTAAAATCATTAAGGGAGCAATAAATATCTGTTTAGATAAGATTTATTCTCAAATCCTGTAAATTAATATCATCTGGTTACTTTTGCGAAATGCTCCTATTTGAAGTCGCGGACAAAAGCTAGTTCTATAATAAAATACATAACCTATCCTAATTAGATATAATAGCGTTATTCATTCGATTTCTTCTTGTCAGCGACCAAAGAGTAAATTTCTAGATTTTACAGTTTGTTATCGTGAGCAATATAGCTCAATTCTTATCAACTTAAATTTTATTGTTTTTTTATTATTAGCGTAATTATAACCTCACTCATACTCATCCATAAAAACGTTACGTATTTATAGTAGATAGGTGTAGGTACATTCCTGTTCATATCTTTTCTTGCTATGATAGTGGGAAAGAAATAACATTTTAGGTAAGCAATGGCAAAGAAATAACATTTTAGGCAAGTTGTGCCGTGTGGGGGCCTTAAAGAATACACTTCCACAACTTCAACAGGAGGCGTGTCGCCACTAATTCCTGTAGCACAAGACGGGCAGCAGCGTCTGCGTGCGAAATCTTATAAAAAAACCGCGCTTGCCAACCCGCCTACCAAGCGTGGCGAGTATTGGCAATCCCCCCCGATGATAGGTCATTGGCTCTATTTCTAAGGCTGAAATGATGATGATGGTGATAAGTAATGGCAAATTATGATAATATACACAACAAAACTATTTACGGTACGACGCACTCTTTGTCCTCAATTAATTTAGGTATTGAATTATTAAGATGAATGAATGTAGGTATAGTTTGTTATAATGTTCCGTACTTTGTAAGTAATAAGCGATAAGAAAATCTTAAAATCACGTTCGCATATTTTATACTTAACCCAGATGACTCTAGACAACTGTTTATCAAGTGTTATCATAATGTATACGCGAGCAGTTTAAATTGGCAATGGTACGTAATGAACAAGTAACAACCATAAAATCACACAAGATTGGCACACGGTTGGCTCACTCCAGCTGTGGTTGTACTACTGGATGTCTCGGATATTCCTAGCACAGTGCTGCCGGTCCCGTATACATACACAGTTACATACAGGGTGGTCAGAAAAGTGACGTCCAAAAATTTATTTTAGGTGCCTCGTGTTGAGAGGTATCTGAATCACCCCTATGTATGTTCTACGATTTTTCGTAGTTTTCGAGTTACGATTTTTTTTAGATAGCCTATGAAGCCTATAAAGTACTACTTCTATTGTTATTATTATGAAAGCTTAGAGTCAAGCGCATTCTCTGAAGCTACTTAGAAACTAAGAAATTATCAGTTTAGATTATAACTAAGAAATTTTAAGTTGAAAATTTAAATGATAACTCACTTAACGTAAATTCTCAACTTTAAGTCAATTTTGTAGTAACTTCCATTAAAGTTATGTTATGAGGCTGTTTATTTTAAGCATAAATGCACAGTTCATAGTGATTTAGCTGCAACAAAAATGATAAAGGTGCCATAACCAAAGTTGTTCATTTCAATGGGTAGAAAGTCCTGTTTCGCGATTTCATTGTCATTTCATAGTCTCATCAGATCACTCTCACGCGATTTCATAGTCTCACCAGTCACCCTGTATACAATAATCTATTTTGAAGCACTAGACTAGACAGCCCCCGCAGCAAATCAAAACGCGAGCCAGCGTGATACATCACGCGTGATATCTATCATATTTTTACAGTTTGTGTCGATATATCGCTATATCATATCATATCATATCGTGTTTCGGTGCTCATGCTAGGGAGGCTGGATTTGATTTGTGCTGTAACACAGCGCTGATGTATAGGTAAGGCTGATGCCGTTCAAATACAGGGTTACTGTGCAAGGTAGTGTCAATTTTTTTAAAAACGTCTTAAATCTAAAAAGGAATGAATACACAAACACTTAAATAAAAAAAGGGAGGGAAATAAATTAAAAAAGGGATTAAAATACTGTTTCTAATTCCATTTAGCCCTTAAACCGTGATTTAGTAACAGACGGCGGCTTTGCCCGCGTAGAATACGGCATCATCATCGTCATCATTATTATTTTAGCCATTGGACGTCCATTACTAAACATAGGCCGCTTCTATCGATTTGATTTATTGCATGTCACCCCTATGTTTCTCCCTTAGGAGATGGGTTAAAAATTGTAGTCTTATCCTACCATATGGTTCATACTTTTTTCGTACTATATTAAATCAAAATCAGTTCAGTAGTCTATCTGTGTACCAAATTCCATCAAAATCGGTTCTGTAGTTTTAGCGTAAAAGCGTAACAGATAGAAGTGTAAGAAGTACTTTCGCATTTATAATATTACTTTATTGTAAGGATTATAGTATATTAGTATTAGTATGGATAACATTATTAGTCATCATTTCATATACTTACATAAAGTTTCCAGACGAGATTTTAAACAACAACTAGGTAAATAAACCTATATCAAGTAATATCATCTCGGCAATAAAAAAATTAAGTGGGTATCACGACGCAAATACAGGTTTAACTAATAATAAGGAAAAAAATATTTCTCTGAAGTCTATAAAACAAAATAAGTGAGACGCGTTCTATGGTAAATAGGTATGTCACGGATTTTTTAATTTCTTTGTCATACAGAAATAAACATACAAATCAATAAAACTGGTTAACACAGCAGGTTACGAGACTTCGCAAAAAAGTACTGTATGAGCTCACAGGCTGAGTTATTACTAGAGAGAAGATTTAAGCAGCTATCATTGTATTTATATGGACACGTCTAGTGCATTTTTTGTTGAAAGAATAACCAATTGTAATTCATTTAGATAGGAAACAGTAATAATCAAATAACCAAACGTGATAGGTACAGGTGTAAAATTATATAAATTTGCCTGTAATTGCACTGGTCACATCCATATTATTATAGTCATAGCCACTTCAAATTCGCTCTATAGTTATCTCTACCTAGAGACTGAAGCGTAGCTCTAGTACCTACTTGAAGAATTAGAAACTTTCGGCGTATCTACTCGCAATCTTCTAAATCGGTATAAAAACGATTTTAATCAAAGATTTGATTACATAGTTAGCTAGCTAAACAATACGTTTACGCAGCGATTGCCGCATCAAGGAACAGCGCGCTTTACTTAAAGGTTAAGTACCTTTAAGTAAAGCGTGCTTGATAAGACTTATGATGGATGCACGTAACGTATAATGGGTACCTGCTCCGCCATCGCACTACTGCCGCAAATTGCATGATACGTCTGCCCACAGGTATAGCCTCGCTGGTTCGTGATTGCACAAGCTGTACCGTATTGGTATCAGTGTGCAGGGATCGGAAACCGGTTATTTTACTATGGAACCTTAACCGGAATAATAAAGGTTTTCGCTAAATTAAGTATCACATACTCCAACTACCGATTTAAAAACTATGGCAAAATAAGTTTTGTGGTCAAATCTTTACAACTACTATCAAATATTAGAAATGGGTCTTATACATTCTGAAATAAATATTAACCGGTTTTGATCCTTGCCAGTGTGTACCTTATCATAGATTATGCTTTATGGAGAGCGTGGTACCTAACATACAGGCTAGGCTTAGCATACGTACCAGCAATATATATTTCTAATTTGCACAACACATTTTTTGCAACTTATCTAATTAATATAAATATCTAAATATAAAAATGCTAAAAATTAAGTCCCCTTCCCCCTAGCATGACCACTAAAACACGATATGCTTTAGCGATATATCGACACTAACTGTAAAAATATGGTAGATATAGCCGACATGATGATTTTTTATCGAAACAGCAATCATAAAATGTGAGGGAATTAAATATGAAAAAAAAACTAAGGATCTATGGGGAATCTCTGTCAATATCATTAATACAATAATAAATGCAATAGCCCCTCACCTTACAATTATATTTAACAAATGTATTGATGATGGAGAATTCCCAACTTTAATGAAATTTAGCAAAATTATTCCTTTATTTAAATCGGGTAAGAAAACTGATCCCTCCAATTTTCGACCAATATCTATCTTACCCGTACTTAGTAAAATTTTTGAAAAAATATTGTTTAATCAACTTTTATCTCACTTTGTCCTAAATAAGTTACTACATGATAAACAATACGGTTTCACAAAAGGTAGAAATACTACCGATGCTGGAGTTGCACTCCTAAAACATGTATTCGATGCATGGGAGAGTAAGCAAGATGCTTTAGGTATCTTCTGTGATCTTTCTAAGGCCTTTGATTGTGTAGATCATCAAACTTTACTAAAAAAATTGAGACATTATGGAGTTTCAAAAGAGTCCTTAGATTTATTAAACTCTTATCTCACAGGCAGAACTCAAAAAGTATGTATAAATGGAACTGAGTCTTCAGGGTCACCTCTTACCATGGGTGTACCGCAGGGATCAATATTAGGACCCCTACTATTTCTAATTTATATAAATGACCTTCCTTACTTTGCAACCGACCTATGTGAGGTGGTATTATTTGCAGATGATACATCACTGATCTTTAAAATTAAAAGAGGTCAAGAATCTTTTGACGGTGTAAATAATGCACTCTCGCGGGTTCTGCATTGGTTTAGTACCAACAATCTTTTGCTCAATGCAAGCAAAACGAAATGCATAAAATTTACAATGTAAGGCAGGTCTCAACAAATATCATTGTAAAAGATGAACGACTGGATACTAGTAATTCCACTACCTTTTTGGGAATAACTTTAGATTCTCGTCTGCAATGGGGTGCTCATATTGAGACTCTGTCAGGAGACTTAGTTCAGCTGCTTATGCTGTGGGAAAGATAAGACAATTGACTGATGTTGGAACGGCAAGATTAGTGTATTTTAGCTACTTTCATAGTATAATGTCATACGGAATATTGTTATGGGGCTCAGCAGCCGATATTGAATCTATCTTTGTACTACAAAAGAGAGCTGTACGGGCAATTTACAACCTTCGACCACGAGACTCATTAAAAGAACTGTTTAAGGAAATTAATATACTTACAGTGGCCTCTCAATTCATTTATGAAAATATTATGTACATTCGCAAAAACCTGCATCTTTTCCCTAAGAAAAGTGACAAACATAATTTCAATACCCGGAATAAAGATAAACTTGCTGTTTCAAATTTCAGACTGCATAAAGTGAGTAATTCGTTCATGGGGAAATGTATTCGCTTTTTTAACAAATTACCACAGTCTATTGTTGAACTACCCATGTTTGAGTTTAAATCGCATGTTAAGATTATTTTGATGAAAAAGGGTTATTATACTGTTAATGACTATTTAAATGACAAAAATGTCTGGAATTAAATACTGCCCTGCTCGCACAGGTATACATTATTTTCTTTTCCTTTTTTTTGTGGCAGCTAGTGGTGACTGAGTTTGTTCCGGCGTTTCTTCTCAGCACTTGCCAGATTGTCTGTGTCTTGTCTCGAAGCGCTAGTAGGGCCCAAAAAATAAGGAGACATGTTCTGCCCCATATGGGCCAATAATGTTATTATTGACGTTCATAAGTGGCAGTTTTCTGCCCTAAACTGAATAAATGATTTATGACTTTGACTTTGACTTTGACGTAGATTCAACATGGTGGCTATATCAATCATATTTTTACAGTTGGTGTCGATATATCGCTATATCATATCGTGTTTTGGTGGTCATGCTAAGGGGGCTGGTCGAACTATGTAATGCAACTCGTTATGTTTAGTAGATTAATAAATAAAGATATTATTATTATTTTTGGTCGTTTACTACCGTTTACTTTTAGCCTAATGATATTGGTCGTAAGGAAGATGCTAATTGAGTAATCCCGTCAGCTTAGCATGCCCCGCGGCCGCGCCCTACACGTACATCGGAGAGATCCTCCCGCAGCGCTTCCGCGACATCACTCTCTCGGTCACCAACTCCATGCAGATACTGGGATCTGCACTAGTGCCATGTAAGTGTACTATTTCTAACCACACTCACACACTGACCTGTAATTGACTGGCTTTCTGATAAAAAATAAAGCTAATAGGAATTACAAACTTTTTTTTTCGTCTATCAGGTAGACTATCAGAAGGTATTGGACACGTATTTTTTCTTTTTTTACATAATTAAAATATTAGAGATATATTGATTTGGAATGTCGCATGACGTCACGCCTGGGCATTTTTTTTACTTTGAAGTGACGTCACGAGCACTCCCGAACTTTGACGAGCTTTATCTTTGTAATTTTGGTTAATTGACAAAAGAAAAAACAAGAGTCCATTGTCTTTTGAAAATCTAACTGGGCGGACTAAATAGAATTTCATTTTCTTTACCCAGTCGTCATCCCTATGCCACATGCCTGTATTGCGAAATAATAATTGATTGACTGTAATTTGACAATAGCCGCAATCCGGTATCGATACGCTCCCAGTAACATTACGATCACAAACTGTATTCTCGTAAACTTTTAATTTGACGTAATATTATCAAAGCAATGTTAGGCGCACTTTGAAAATTTGCAACTTAGGCTACTTGAGTCGTAGAGCGGAGTTATAAGACGTCTTATCATACCCAATAATATATGGATATTCTTGGGTAAGATAAAAAGACGCTTCGTACTAAATTAACTTGCCTCTATTTTTTCAGTGTTAGCCTGGGGGATTCTTCCAGTCAATTTCAGCACAGACTTCGGCGCTTATAACTTTAGGCCGTGGAGGCTTCTCTGCATGGTTTATTCTAGTCTCTTTATCGTTGCGGCAGGCCTTTTGTCGTTTGGCCCTGAGAGTCCCAAGTATCTGGTGTCTCAAGGAAAGCATGAAGAAGCGTTAAGGGTGTTACAAGTTATGTACGCTGGTAACAAGAGAAAATCGCCGGGAGATTTTCCGGTTAGTAACAGTATTTTTATAATATTTAATATATTATGCGCATAAAAATAAAATTGTATAGTCAGGTTTTATTTATTTCTAGGGCAGTTAAAAGAGTTAGCTGACTTTAAAGTTACTAACAGTGGCTGCACGAAATAAGGCCTAGTGTAAATAATTAAACCCAGTTTTTTTTTTTTTATTTTCAGATCAAATCGCTGAAAGTACCTGAGACTAAGGAAAAACAAAAAATCGGTTTCCTGACTTCACTAAAGGTACAAACTGTACCATTGTTGAAGCCGCCGTATTTGAAGTGGATGATGCTCAACGGGTTTCTGTTATTCGGAATATTGAATATGTAAGTGGCAATGTTTTGTTATAATAAGATCTTTTTTATTATTCAATTGTGTTAAGGACTTGCAGTCGTATTTCAAGTATTTCGACTATATCAGTCCATTAATGTACCCTTTTAAAAACTACATGACAATACAAACTATTATCATCATCAGCTTTGAAAGTCCACTGCTGGTCATAGGCTTTTCCCATAGAACGCCACAGAGAGCGGCTCTGGGCCGTTTGTATCTAGCGGCTTCCTGCAACCCTGACTAGGTCGTTAGTCTAAAGGCGTCAGACCTGCCCAAGCTGAGTCTTCCAGTTCATAATTCATCACTGTAGCCTGCTCATTGCCACTAAAATGTCGGTGAATTTGATTCTTTTACTACTTATTATTATAACCAACTAAAGGTATTGCTGACCGAGGCTGAGATAAGCTATTGAATAGTTATACGATGTCTGTCACGCGATTTACTTTGAGGACAATCGGATTCTCCATTGACAATTAAACTTTAATCTGAGTTTGTCATAATCTTTATATTTTTATTTCTTTTATCCTTACTAATTTGGATTACTGTGCGACAATGACTTGTCAAGTACGAATTATGATGTTATTTCATAAACGTAGGTAGAACCATAAATATTTATTTAATTAAGTTTAATGATGTTTTGGAGATGAAGACAATTTTAACGACACCTAGGCTACCACATCAAAATATATCAAACCTTTTAGGATGGCAAATCGAAATATATGTCGAAAATTAAGGGTAAAGTTTGGGAGGGTGCGGGGCGCGGTGCCGGTGACGGACGTGTTCTCTGCCGCTCTCAGTATAAATAAATATTTCAACAACAAAACGATAACAGATCTTCTTGGGAAGTTGTAATAGTGATCACTAACGTACTAGGCATCGTGTGGCATAAAAAATCCTGAAATAAGTGTCTAAAATATACTTTAATAAACAATAAACAATTGTGCCTTGTTGAGTGACTGTGAGTGATAATTGTGCATTGTGGGTACTTCGGACATTGACCCCGGCACCTGTATCACCGGCTCACTGACCGATTAGAAAGGCTGTTGGCTATAGATTAAGTATTTCGTCATTACACGTCAGAGTTGCGGCGGCGCAGTGCTGCAGACACTAGACCGTATGCGCAGGAGCCTGAGTGACGTGACGGTGGTTCAAATCTCAGTTTAGTTTTCAAATTTTTTTTTTTGTTTTTTTTCTTTTTTTGTTCTTTTGTAACTACTATTTATCATTATTATAATTTTTTTTAGTCAAACTGAACAATGTCGCCTAAAAATAAAAATGGGAAACACTGTGGCGGATGCCTTAAAAAGCTTGAGGACAGGAGGTATTTGGTGTGCAGTGTGTGTCGGGACTGTTACGATTTGGATTGTGCTGGTGTGTCGGAAAAGCGCTTCTACAATACACTGACAGGGGAACACAGGGCGGACTGGAAGTGCACTGCATGTAAATGCAGGGAGCCTAAGACCGACAACACGAACACGCCGGCCCGGGCTCTCCCCGAACACGTGACGATGCGGCGCGGCGCTGCTACGATGAGCCCCATGATGCTCGACTGTACCATGGCAGAACAGAGCCCTGAGGATCCTAATGAGACCGTGCATAACGACACGATCGAGCTGTCGGATACTCAAGCGCTCCTTTTAGAGTTTCGCCAGTTCAGGGAGGAGATGCGAGACGAGTTGCGTGCGACGAGAGCCCAGATCGACGCTCTCAGGAACGAAATGCTGGAGGTGACTGGCAGGGTGGAGCGCTGCGAAAGTCGTATCGGCGCCCTGGATCGGCGCATGAGCGGACTGGAGGGCTGTTTTACTAGCGTCGGCGATGCGAACGTGGCGCGCATGGACGCCATCGAGCATAGGCTGGAGTCGGCAAGTAGGCGACGGGCGGATCCTGGAGCGGAGGCGGGTTCGGGTGTGGTCGCGAAGCTGGAGCGAGCCGTCGTCGAGCTCAAGCTCGAGCTGAGCGACCGAGACCAGGACGCGTTGCTGGCGGATCTGGAGATAGGCCACCTTCCAGAGGAGAAGGGCGAGAACGCGGTCCACAGTGTGGTCGTCCTCGCCAGCCGCATGGGGGTGACCTTGGACGAGCGGGACATCGTGTTCGCGGAGCGCGTGGGCGCGCCCCCGGCGGAGGCGGGCGGGCGCGCGCGCCGCCTGGTGGTGCGGCTGGCGCGCCGCCGCCTGCGCGACGACCTGCTGAGCGCCGCGCGCGTACGCCGCTCGCTGTCGGCCGCTGACGGCCATCGCGTCTTCGTTAACGAGCGACTGACCCGTTCCAATCGCCAGCTCTTCTACCGCGTGCGTGAGGAGTGTCGCAGGCTTCAGTGGCGATACTCCTGGACGAGGCGCGGCCGTATATTCGCCCGCATGGCTGATGGCACGCAGGCCTTCCAGATCCGCACAGAGGAGGACTTTGTGAGAGTGTTTGAACCCAAGTCGATCTGACTGTTCCGTGCCTGTAATGATGTTCTTGTCATTATTGTTCTTGCTTTTTGTTATTGTATTGTTCTTGCGTATATATTTTTAAATTGTAACCTTATGGGATGGAATGTAAACAAAAGTCTTTTTATGCTAAATCATGTATCTGAAGTAAACGTATCCTTAAATATGACACAGACTATTTATCACACAAATTGCGCGCAAATACATTATATCGTCGCTCATTATGGGGCATGCAGTGTGGCAGTAATTCGGTTTTTAATTTTTTCATTACCTAAATCAAAGGCCTAGCGTCAAGAAACTTATTAGTTGGTCTGTTTAATGCAGGTTCACTATGTACAAAGCAGGAGGAATTCATTGCAGCTGTGGAGAGTTTGGCGCCAGATATCTTGGCTATAAATGAGACCTGGTTGCGACCGGGGGAGGAGAATGGGGCACCCAAGCTGGCTGGCTACCGCCTGATGCATACCCCGAGACCCGTCTGCACTGGTAGGAGACGGGGTGGCGGGGTGGGATTTTACTATCGTAGGGGTTTGAATATAAAGCTTTGCCCACACCCTAACACCGTGGCTCCGGTAGAGCAAATGTGGGTCACTTTAAGGCTGCACAACCAGGCTATAGTCATTGGGACTGCTTACAGGCCACATTGGCTGGATGTGGACACGTTTCTTGACAGTATTACTGAATCGGTAGCATCATTTAGCAATGCCGATGGGCTAATATTAGTAGGTGATTTTAACATAAATCTTCTTGTTACTGGCAGTAGTCAATATAAAGCATTCACGCAATTCACACGCAGCCTGAACCTGTCTCAAATCGTCACAGAGCCAACGCACTTTACTGACCACAGCAGTACTTTAATTGATGTGATCTGTACTGACATTAAGTTATTAAAAATTACAGTCAAACACACGCCCGAATTGGGAGCACATGCCATGCTCTTCGCTGAATTTAAGATAAAAAAAGCTAGGCCCACCCCTACCTGGGTGACATATAGGCCATTAAAAAATATCCTAGTCGACCAACTTACTTCAGATTTAGAATCCATCAGCTGGGAAAATCTTAGAGAGAGTGATGATGTCGATTATCTGGTAGAAGCGCTCACTAATTGTATAAAAGGACTGATGGATCTTCATGCTCCAATAAAGACAAAAAGGTTCAAACACCCCCCACACCCCTGGATAACAGACACAATAAGATCTATGATGCGCATTCGAGACAATTACCACGAGCAATACAGGCAACAGAAGACTATGGCTCACAAAAATAGTTACAAGGAAATGAAGAACATTGTTGCAAACGCCATTGAGAGGGAAAAAACATGTTTTTTTAATAAAAATATTAATTCCAGCCTTAACAACCCCAAAAAGCTTTGGAACAATTTGAAAAGCACAGTCTTGCCCAATAAAAAAGTCTCAGCTGACTTACCATCATCACTTAATGATCCAGACGTTCTAAATGCACACTTCTTAAGTGTGCCAGGGGAGAACAATGTGACAATGTCACAACTAACTTTCTTCGAGCACCACAGACACAATGACTCCATCACATTCTCGCTCACAACTGTGACGAGGGAGGTCGTACTAAAGACTATCCAAGGACTAAGGTCAAATGCTCAGGGAAATGACGGGCTCTCACTAGATATGCTGCTCTTGACTCTCCCCTACTCTCTAGATGCCATTACTAGAATAGTGAATAGCTCTATTCAGCGGGGTGTCTTTCCCCGGAATTGGAAGGTGGCAGTGGTCAAACCACTTCCTAAGAACGGCGAACCCTCAGTTGTGCAGGACCTGCGGCCAATCAGCCTCCTCCCGATACTTTCTAAGGTCCTAGAGAGAATAGTGTGCAACCAACTAACCCAGTATCTTGAAGCAAACAACATATTACCCCACCATCAGTCGGGCTTTCGAAGGGGCTATGGAACGGCAACTGCACTCGCAGACGTGGTTGACAACTTATTGGAAGCCCAGGATCAGGGGAGGATTTCGTTGCTGTTACTTCTTGATTTCTCTCGCGCTTTTGATTCTATCAACATACCTTTGCTGCTATCAAAGTTGAGTTACTATGGTCTAGATCCTAGCTCGGTCGGGTGGTTTCATAGCTATCTGTCATGCAGGCAGCAGTATGTGGAGTTAAAGTTGAACGATGGTACTGTCTCACAATCTCGGGCGCGTGCATTATCCCGTGGAGTCCCTCAGGGATCCATTTTGGGACCCATCTTATACATCCTCTATAGCGCTGACATAGTAAATGAAGTAACCCATTGCCAGTATCAGATGTACGCGGACGATTTACAGCTATATCTATCATTTTTCCCGGCTGAACTCTCCATTGCCGTCTCCAAAGTAAATGAGGATTTGCAACGTCTTGCTGACTGGTGCTCTTTAAACTGTCTAGTTCTCAATCCAAACAAATCCAAACTCATGATAACTGGGACACCTAAAAACATCTCTAAGGTCAATAATGCAGCACTAAATGTAATCATAAACAGTAAGCCAATTGAAAGAGTAGAGAAGGTACGCAACCTGGGTTTGGTTTTTGATAGCCATCTTAGATTTGAAGGGCATATCATGGAGTGTGCTAGGAACTGCTTTTATAGGCTCAAACTTTTATATAAAATAAGACCGTATATAAATGAGAAACTCAGAATCACACTGTGTGAGTCTTTAGTTCTATCAAAGCTTAATTACTGCGACACTGTATATGGGCCCTGTCTGTTGAAGAGATCTGCTAAGCTTGTCCAGAGAGTACAGAATGCCTGCGCTCGGTTCTGTTTCCGTATTCCCCCACGGTCGCATGTATCTCCTTTCCTCAATGCTGCTAATCTTATGAAGATGGAAGCCCGTAGAAGATTGCACTTGGCGTCTATGATGTTTGGCATCATAGCCACCAGAAAGCCGGGATATCTCTTTGACAAACTTATGTGGACGTGCGACCGTAGTAGGTATCCCAAAAGAGAGTGCACTCACACTTTTGTCACACCAAAGCACCGCACCGTGGCTTTCAGAGGTTCTTTCAAGTTTGCCGCCACGCGATGTTGGAACGACCTGCCTCCACCAGTGCGCGCCCTAGAAGTAAAAAATACATTCAAAACATACCTCAAAAAGTATCTCATAACACTGCAGAAAACAAATGAGTAATTGTAATTGTAATAATTTTTTTAAATCTTTAATTGAATCATAGTTAATTAGTGATAAGACCATCTGAATTGTAAACCTGCTGTAAACATCAACCCTAACTTTCTTATATTTTATATTAGTGAAATAAAGTGTATCTATCTGTATTAATTGTGCTTACTATCGAGGCTTGCGCGTCATGCGGGCGAGGCATGTTGTTCCGGCGCAGCGTGGTCGGCTGTATGTGTAGACGGATCTGGTCGAGGGCAGGGAACGTAGGAATTTCTTCAGTGCTTCTCTGCGGTGTAAATCCCCTTTCTTTGAGCCCGCCGTCGGGTTGTCGCCGCCATGTTCGCGCGCGCACTGTGGGTTAGATACGGGCAAATTTAATTTATATTTATGAATTCTATGATATTTTTACTTTTATTAGACAAATGGATAGACACTCTTTTTCTTTGAACATACCTTTTCGGCCTGCGTGTCTGGCGGCCTGTTTTTGCTGTTCGAACTGCACTGCAGCCCAATAACCTTGTTGCTTGTATGATTGTAATTTGTATCCTCATCTGACCACGGCACTGACCACTGTACACATTGTGTCTGCTCACTTCACTTCACGGTTACTTAATAAAAATACAGCGAAAACTGTAAAGCACATGTATGCCGGAACTTGCTGGCATTTTCTTAAATTTTATTTTATGTGTGTAGGTTAAAATGTTTTTCGTTCGGGCGAAGTGTCAGTCAGATGACAGATTAAGTGAAGGCGCGTTCCGATATCCGAATCGGACCGAAATCGATTTTGGCGTACCTTACTCGTCCGGACTGATACTCCGCTCTGTCCAAATGACACTGTGTGGCGTGTACCTATAATTCCGTGTTAATATGTTGTCCCGTCTGGCACCGTGCTTGTGGGCGGCGGTGCATCGGCCTATCGGGGGTTCCAGGTTTTCTCCGACCGATCTTGTGCTCCTCATGGGCCTGGAGTCCGTTGGAGGGATTTGGGATTCTCTGGTGGTCCGATGTGCCGCTGCGTCACTCGCTGCACGTTCCAGCGTCGGAGGTTCCCGCCGAAAATCAGCGTCGTGATAAGTCTGTGGCTGTCACGACAAATGCTGAGCGGGCACCTTTTCGACACAATATCTAATTTATATTGTTTTGTGTATTATTATATTATTTTCTCTTGTGTGTCGAATAAACGTTTCTTTCTTCTTTAAATTACGGACGCAAAGTCATAGGCGCTGTCCAGCGCCGAAAGGTGGCGCTGACGTCCTACTACAGATAGCGCTAGCGCCGTCTTTTCCTACCTATATACTTAGGTATATAATTTATCATAAGATACTACCTAAGAAAGTAGGTATTACTTTTAGCAAACTAATATGCAAGTATTGTTGGATACACATTCATCATCTTCATCATCATTTCAATCATAGGACGTCCACTGCTAAACATAGGCCTATCCCATTGACTTCCAGATCGGCCGGTTGGAAGCGGCCTGCATATACATTAAATTATATAAAAGCCAAATTGCCCATTTGATTTGAGCCTAGAGATTCTAGTTGGTTGTGTAAAGTGGTTACGTGCTCCACATCAATCGATCGAATAGTAAATTTGTGGCATTAACTAGACCCTCAGAACTCCTTCATAGCTGCGCTGCTTTAACAATTATTATTAAACTACAGAGGTCTTCTCTCCCCGACCGGAAAAAAAACCTCATTAACTGATTTAACCACACTATCGCTGATAGGAACGAATAATGCGTGAACGTGATGTAGCGATCGATACACAGGGATTTCAGGGTTCAAGGCCCGGCATCGGCGAAATGGCTTTATAAATTAATATGTATGAAATATATATAACAACGCAAAAACAGAACCCTTTTTTCTGCACTCGGTTTACTAATAAAGATAAATAATTTCAGGCTCAATGGACTTGCGATGTGGATCCCAGACGTACTAAATAGAGTATTGTCTGGCAACTCGGGCGTAAGGATGACCGCTTGTGAGGTGATCGGCCAACGAAATATTAATAACGTGGTAGGTATTACATAATTCACTAGCTGTCCCGACAGACGCTGTCTAGTCAAAATCAGTTTTCAGAAAATAAAATAAAAATCCTAGAACCCGATTACAGCGCCATCTAGCGGGTCCAATTGTGTTTTCAAACCATCCAGGAACTTATTGAAAGAAAAACAAAATTGTATCCAAATCGGTTTAGCCGTTTAGGAGAAGATAGGTGACAAACAGACGTACAGAAGAATTATATACCTACCTATATTTAGATATTGTACGGCAACAATAACAATATAAGGGAGGTGGTTTAAGGCAGCCTGCGAAACTCAAAATATCTTACGTTTTTTATCAATAGCTACTCCAACATTGTATCCTGAAAATGAAATTCGCGGCTGCAGTAATGATATTTTTACGATTTTTTTAAATCACTTAGATCAGTGGTTCTTAATTGTGGTCCGCGGACTACTGGTGGTCCCTGGAAGCACCCGAAGTGGTCCACGAAGCCACTCTAAAATTTTATAAAAAAGCCTTTATTTATAAATAAAATAATAGCGTCTGCGTGCGAAATGTTATAAAAAACTGCGTGCCAAGCGTGGTGAGTATAGGCAAACCCCCCCCCCCCCCCCCTCATAGGGGGAGGCCTGTGTTCAGTGGACGTCCTATGGCTGAAATAATGATGTAAATAAAAATAAATATCACATACACCAAAATAACGTAATTTTAGGAACTTGCAACTTTAAGTATGCCAGGTTCCATACAAAAAAGTTCGAAGTCTTTTGTCAAATTACTAAAAGGTTAAGAACCACTGACAGATAAATCAATTTATCTCATCAAATCATATTTGGTCGATTATTAAATTTCGCTCTTGCGACTTCTTTTGTTAGAATTGCGCAAGGTTTACTCACTATTACTGGACATAAGCGTTCACTATATTCCGTCTTATACAATCTTTTACAGACTATAGGAGGAGAATGTATCGACTCAATCGACCCTATCACGTTCTCTGTAAACTCGATATCATCTATCGCCTGCGCAGCTATCGCTCTAGTCATGAGCACATCAGTAAAAATAATGGGAAAGAAGGTCCTTTTGATCGCGGTCTTGCTGGTCATCGGGCTTTTCTGCACTATGATCAACGTGGCGACACAGCCGATAGTGTTTGCGGTGTTGCTGTCGACAGTACCGCTGGCAGGGTTAGCCATTGGGCCTGTCAACGCGTATAGCGTCGAGATATTTCCTACTGAATTGAGGTACATTACTGACTTAATATGTATATGTCACAGTCAAAACTTTTAACGTGTCAAAAGTTTAAATTACAAGATCTCGGAAAGTTTGATTGGTACCCTTTATGTTAGGTTATGTTAGAACAACTGTTGTTTGTTGTCCTTAATAAATAAAATAATGACTACTTTGCGCGAGCGGAACGACCGAAGAAAGCCGTTCCGCGGTAGCGACCGAGTCATGACTGTCATGAGTTTTGACTGTAACATTATACGTATTTAAACAACCTACAGAAAATAACTTTGAATGACTTTAAGCACATTAACTTTTCCTACCAGCCATGTAAAAAACCTTCGAAGTGTTAAAAAAATATATAGGCAAAAAAATTTTCAGATTTCTGTGTTGGTCCCATAGTTATTTTATTTTGAAAATTCTATAAATAATATATTTTTAATAAACACTTAATTAGCTTATTTTAACGCATTTACTTATTGTTTCTTGTTAGACTGTCACTTGTCATAAGAAATAACTATTCGGATGTTGTAATAAAGCGTTAATTTGTACAGTGGATTGTATTTTTATTACTATTTGTATTTTTACAGAGGCATGGCTGTAAGCCTGTCCATGATGATTGGCAGGACAGGCTCCATAGTCGGAGCCAACGTCGCCGGGGTCATGATAAACTCAGCCTGCGAAGCTATGTTCTACTTGTTTGGAGGACTGCTCATTTGTAAGTTGCTCTATATTACAAACTGGAACTTTTGAATCTCTACCGACATAACTGAACTGAAAGAACTGCCAATATTATTTATGTAATTCTCCGTATGATTCCGTCATTTTGTAATTTTAAAAGATTTATTTTCTTTCTAAAACTGGTTATGGCTATGTTAGACAGATTTTTTGTTTGACGTCTCTTTATTTTTATAGCCTCTCTTTCCTCTCTTTAGAAGCTCTCTCCCACCGCTATTTGCTAACATAGGTACTTGTATATTAATTTCATATCTAAAGATTTTGTTTTTATTAAATAGTTATCCATTCCATAAATAGCATCATAAATAACGTTGGTTGGTTCGATACGTAAATTAAGTTAACGACTAAATTAAGTTGGTTGGGGTGCAGTTCATCAGTATAATGATGCTTATTTGAATTAATACGTTTTTTTTGTTGATGTCTGAATATTTTAGTCAATTTTCTCGGGTAATTAAAATCACGGTGTATATAACTTTGTAACTATTTATATCAATGTGGCTTTGTACCTTGGCCCACGTTACCACGTTTCTGTATCGCAAGTATCGCGATGCTGTCGTACTTCAGTCGCGATGCAAACGCGATTCAGCATCGATACAGGAAAGCGAGTAAACGCAACAGTTGCAACATATCATTTATTTGATTAGGCCTACAACTTTGGGCCCTCTTCGTTCTATCTTCTGTCTCTCCATTCCCCCTGTGTCTGTAAAATAAGTCGCGCGTTTGTACTTAGTCATAAGCGAGCTAAATGTAAATTATGTATTTCCTAAAAAAACTAATAGTGTGCTCTATTTCTGAATTTCCGCGTAACACTACTTTTAGTCTGTATATATTATAATTTTTTCAGTTTGCAGTGCTTGCGCAACTTTGCTACCAAAGTCTCAAGGGAAGCCATCTAATCGGAAAGACCAAGCGATGACACACTTGTAGAATAATACGGTATTCTCACGCCGATAGTCTTTCTCTCGATCATCATAGTCTTATAATTAGTTAATTAGTTAGCATTATTAGTGAATTGGTTATTAATATTGTAAATAATAAACGATTATTTTAACAGTTGTATTTCAATGCCACAAACTGATTTAGCTTTTTACGTTAAAATTACATAAAGAACACATTTTTAACGAACTGTACCTACAATTAATTGAAAAACAGTCTTTACGGTAAATAATTTATAAAATATTGGAGTTTATATACAAAACACATACTTATCATAATTAAATAAAATATTTAATTTAATTTCACATTAAGACTTAAGAAATAATATGTTCCCAGTTTAAAAGCATTAATTAAAATTTATTTAGAAATCTATATTATTAATTTAAACAAAAATAATATCAAGATCGGTATAGTTTTCTTACACTAAAAAGCTATGATGGTTTTTACTTCTTCTTCTTTATAATTGCCTTCTTTATAAATGCCGCTTACCCGTTAACATACAAGCGGTCTTATGAGACCGCATAACAATAGAATTTCTATTGTCTCGTTTACGTATGCTTGATCAGTTAAAAACCAAATGCACAGTAAATAATACTTACATAGTACCTCAAAATCCCAGTTACGTCTTGACATACATATCCACATACTTCTGTATAAGTTCCGCGCCAACCCTCTGCTGTATCATCCTGAGCGAGATGGAGAACACTTCGCTAGCGATGTCCCTGTCGCGCGCCAGCTCGGACTCCTGGCAGTAGAAGCAGTTGTTGAAGTATAGACCCGTCACGCCGTTCAGGTCAGAGTCGGTTGCAACGTACACGCTCGTCGCCGCCGCTTGTTGCTAGAAAACCAATTAGTGATACAAAACTTGCTTGAAAACTTAATAACGGCTAACTGAGATGATGAAAACACCAATTAATAGAGAAGACGGACAAAGCTAATCTCAGATGGGGCCAGCGTGGTAGTCTTGTCAACCATCGTCAACCAATTTCCACGTGATGTCAATGTCTGAAATTTTTCGTGCTCATTAAATAAACATAATGTATTTGTTGTTTTGAACAGAGATACAACTAATAGGGATGACGACAAACTTTTTTTTCTTCGTCATCAGTTACATTATCAAAAAGTTTTGGATACGTATTTTTTCTTTTTTACATAATCAAAACGCTGCACAGAATATTGATATGCAATGTCGCATGACGCAAAACGTCACGAGCATCCACTCCCGAACTTGACACGCTTTATCTTTGTATTTTTTTGGTTTGGTTATTATTTTTTGATAGTTAACTGACGTACTAAGTTTCATTTTCTTTCCCAATCGTCATTTACTTTATAATATATATAATGTGTTTGACGTAAGTTTGACGCAGGTTTGTCAACTTAGCAAAACCTATTATTAGTGATTATTTGGTAACTGGCAGAACCACTGAATCAGTGATCAAATAATCACTACGGGCAAGACCAAACACAATGCGACAACTTTCGGAATAAATGTGCAGTGTGATTACTTGGCGTACTTTTTATGAGCTGTCGAAACGCAATGATTTTGATTTCGACGTCGGTTTCATTATAAAGGTTTTGTCCACTTGAACGCCAATGCCGTGGAACTGTCAACCCACAGAAACGTCACGACGCAAGTGTCGCTCAGTAACTCTTCTGATAAAAACGTGTCAAAAGAAAATTATTCGAGCTAGGTCAATACAAAAAATACCATAGTGTAGCCTAATGTGGACAAAACATAATTAAAAGTTTATGCTTGAAACTCAGATCTGAATCCAAAAAAAAAAATAGAGAACTTAAGACAGTAGACTTTTTTTTGTCCGATCATCTCCAGTATAATAAAACCAAAGAGTACTTTCGATATAATTGCGGACAATCCTTGGAGTAACACGCACGCACACACACAAAAGCACCGAAACTTCAAACTGATGTAGAAACACAGACTATAAACAAATGCACTCGTTTTATGTTTAAGCGCCACATATGTTTTGTTTTGTGTTCTAAAGACCAGAATGTGCATAAAGGTGGTTTATTTTAGTCCCATAAAGTTTTTTTTTTATTACTGCCGTAAGACACTTTAGTGTTTGCGAACGTAAGACGGTAAAAGCTTAGGTAGACACTAAAGTGTCTCCTGACGTTTTGAGTAGATTGAGTAGTAGAATCACCAAGAATGTTAGACAATAAATTAGGGCCCCAAATAAATAATATTGTGTAGGATTTTATCATAGAAAAAATAAAAGATATACATACCAAAGACTTAGTAAATGGACGAACTATAAAAAACGCAAGTCTAAACAGCCACCACGACTTGCTCAGGTTGGTAAACACCATGTTCCCTGGATGTAAGGAGTTCACATTTATGCCTTTACTCTTCCATTCTTCACTTAATACCTAAAAATATATAAAATATTTTACTGATAAAAACCAGCCCAGTGCGTGTCGGGCTACACGGCATGTAGGTTTTCTTAGTTGCCCAGCACAATATGCGGTTTTATGTAAGTTCAGCAATCATTCGTTACCCGATTTCGATTAACTTTTTTTTTTGTTTTTAAGTGAATACTTTCGGGTTGGTCCCTTAAAAAATTTCAATTGGTCAAGTTTTGATGATGGAATATAGAAAATTATCAATCATTGCGTGCATGCATGAACTTCATACTACGCGAACAAATTTTCGTATCATGTTACCCAATATCTTTGACAAAATATTTATACCGATTTTAATGATTATATTAAATAAATATTGGACAACATCACATACATTGCTCCGATCTTATGGTAAGTAGCTTAAGCACTTGTGTTACAGAAATCAGAAACAACGACGGTACCACAAAACCCAGACCCGAGACAATATAGAAAAGTAATTTTTCTACATTGACCGACCGGAAATCGAACCCGGAACCTCAGAGATAGCGACACCAAGGCTGGTATGCTCGCCTCTCGGCTACAGAGGTCGTCAATTTTATTCATCATCATCATCATCATTTCAGCCATAGGACGACCACTGCTCAACATAGGCCTCTCCCTTTGACTTCCAGATTGGCTGGTTTATTAAATAGCATATACTCAAAAATAGTATTTATTTAAATTTCGAAACAAAAATCACGGGTCTAAGGGTGGAAAAATAGGGGATGAAATCGGTGTTCAGCAGTTATCTTTTGTTTGCACTGTATGATTCGTTTTAATGAAGAGCTAATCAGTTACTTTGGAGTCGGTGCAACGAACACATTCAAATTTTCATCGGCTGCCACTAAGAGTGTTTAGTACTAAGAGTTTTTGAGCTAAGGCGCGGACAGACAGACGGATGGACATTGCGAAACTAGTAGGTTCTGTGTTGACTACTAAACCTTAAAAGGATTATTCTTTTCCAATAGAAATCAATGTGTTAAAAAAAAACATTTTGGCAAAATAGCCATTATTGGCACTTTTAAGTCCATTGCTTTAGGACAATTTCTGGGCTAGTGCCGAGAAGAAGTAGATTTAGCTGTATGTTTATTTGCAACAACGAAGTAAACTTCCATAAGTTTTAGTTCAGTGGAGATAAAATAAAACAACTAATTAATATCAATTCTCAAGAAAATAAAAACATTTATGACCTGTACTTGCCTTAGCTGTGACTACATTAAAAAGCTTGGAATTGTTGTAGGCCATCATTGAACTGTATTGCTCCCTGCTCATTGATAATGTTTGCTGTGTGAATGTGTTCTTCAAACTCGCAAATCTGGAAATAATGCCATATTCAGTTAACTTGACAGCCGAGCAGTCGCATGAAACCGACCAGCAATAACATTTCTATTGTGTCTCGTTTTGCTGGGCTCAGGAGTTAAGCGACTTTAAGAAAAAAAGACTGTTATTAATCGATATATGCGTCTACTTTACACGTATGAACTAAGTCCGAACATATCATCATCTATACGGTCAATCCCGGTTGCGTCCAAAGCCATCGCTTTGGTCCTTTACTACTCCACTTCGCACGGTCTTGAGCGTCTTTAGTTGTGAGATCATTGGCATGCATGTCAGCCCTCACGACATCAAGCCTGCATTTCTTGGGCCTACCCCTTTTGCCAGGACCCGGCAGTGGCGGCATGGCCAGACATTCGTTCCTATGTGACTTGCCGTTTCCGCAAAACATGGCCGTACCAACGTAGGCGATACTTCTGCAGTTTGTCTGCAATATCACGGACACGAAAGCTACCGTGGATGCGCGAGTTCCTCACGCGGTCCTTCCGCGTGAATCCGCACATCCACCGCAGCATATTCATCTCCGTGACACGCAGCTCCTGCTTGTGTCACTCAAGTAGCGGCCAGGCTTCGCTGCCATATAAAAGGACAGCCCTAATGATGGACTTATAGATCTGTCCTTTGTGCTTAACCGGCATTCTGGGGTCACAAATGACACCAGTCACCTCTCGCCATTTGGCCCACGCAGCAGCAATGTGTGGTTTGACGTCGCAATCGATGTCATCCGATGCGTGAAGTACAGATCCAAGGAATTTAAACTGGTCCGTGCTCTCGCCCTTGTCTCCGCCTAAGCGGACGGACGTTGGATCTGTTGAGTTACAGGCTAACACAAATAGTCCGATATGCTATATGTTGTAGATCATCGATATCGATATCGACACACACCGCGACGTTAAAAACTCCCTAACGCAGCGCGCGCATATAACGGTTATGTATTCGGCGAATGCACACCTGCGTGCGCGCGCGCACTGATCTATCTCACCAGTCAGAACTTAACTAAGGCTCGAAGTGCACGCTACCTTTGCTAATTTTTATGCTTTCGTGCAGCGTTACTGCTTTAAACTTCTTTTCTGCTTTATGTATGTCCTGTAAAATCTATCTCTGTGCTTCCTTGGACTACTTTCCGCGTGTATGTACCTTCCTATTATTACTGTGCCTTCTGAACTTATATACTTTTAACTTTGTCATCATCATCATAATTTCAGCCATGGACATCCACTGCTGAACACAGGCCTCCCCCAATAACTTACCAATACTCGCCACGCTTGGCTTCAACTTTGTGTATTGGAACTATTTTGTGGATTGGAACATTACATATACGTTAAAAATCACGCTATGCTTAGTTTAGGGCTAGATATTTGGTGTGATTGTTGTTAGAATTTACTATTTTACCACATTTATAAACCATCGTTTATTTTTAAAAAAAATACCTGTGTGATTCAGATGATACAAATACGACACGCGAGTTCTTTCTCAGTAAAGGCTCTAACAGCAGAGTAAGGTACATGTGCCCAAGATGATTAACTTGGAATGTTGTCTCATAACTGTCTTCCGTCTCTGTGTATGGCAGCCCAAACACACCAGCATTTAGTATTACCATATCCAAGTGACTGGAAATAAATAAAAAACGAAAGCATTTAATTTCAAGAACTACGAAATTTGTTAGACTATAAATCATTTGTCTGTAGGACAGAAAGCATAAGAAAATGTTAAAAGTTTTTAAATTCTATAGTACTTCAAATATTAACTAAAATTTATTATTTATTACACAAAAAAAAGACTAATTCTGTTGTAGTGTTGTCCCTTTTATAAATTGTTTGTTGTCTTGTGTATTAATCTCGATTGAATGTAAACAATGCATGCTGTGTTCACCTTTAAGAGACTTTACATTTAGCATAGCAAATAGATTTAAGTTTATTGTAACTTTTTTGATGGAAAAGTTGTTAGTGAACCTTTTTAATAAAATAAAATAAATAAATAATTTTACATATGCTACAGAAGGTAAATAATAGAAAATATTGTACCTCTTTTTATCAATATGTTTAACGAAAAAAAAAAAAAAATTATTAAAAGTTAAAAAATTTAATAACGCACTAAGCTGGGGTTTCTGAATTGAGTTGAACAACTCATAAATCAAGTCTCAGTTAACAGCTAGTAATAAATAAATAAGATTAAAACCTTACTCAGAGAACATGGTTTTCACAACCAAAGCACATTTTTTAACACTTAGCAATGAAGCTAAATCAAGGTGCACCATTTTTAAATTTTCTTCCGCAGCATTAGTCTCCCTGACAATATCTTTGATAGCTTGCTGAGTGGCTTCCAGGTTTCGGTTGGCAAATAGTATGTTGCATCCATGCCTGGCCATTGACTTTGCTGTTTCATACCCAATGCCAGCATTTGATCCTGTTATTAAGGCATACTTGCCAGATAAATCTACGCCATGGAGAACCTGTAATTTTATGCAATGCATATTTTTGGTTCATAAATGAATATGCTACAAAACAACTGCCTCAAATAAATTGATTGAAAAGTAACACAATTTACAAAATGCTACAGGTTATGCTTAGTAAACCCATAACATTTTTGTCAGACATGTCTTCAACATGACATGGACATTCAACAACACATTCTTGTCTACAGATGAATTAAACAATAATAATGTCAAAAATGTTGTTTCTAGAAGGCCTTTTTATTGTTTAATACTTATTAAACAATAAAAAAAGGATCAATATGCTACATCAATATATATTTATACATCAACATCAGGGTGCCACAAAACAATAACTTCACTTACTTCGATTGAATATAATCCACTGAAAAGTAATATAATTTAAAATTTTAATACTTAATACTTTTTAATCAATTAATTCAAGGCGGTTGTATTGTGGCATAACACTAGTTACTCTGAAATGGTTTAGATGCAATTTTAATTCATATGGTCATGTTCTGTTACTAGAAGGAACATGACCAAGTTCTGAAACAAAGGTAATTTTTTACAGTACAGTAACATCATCATCATCATTTTAGCCATAGGACATCCACTGCTGAACATAGACCTCTCCCAGTGACTTCTATTAGTAACAAACACAGTTGATATTCATAAAGTTTGTACCATCTTTAACAAACATTGTTAATGATGATAAGTGTATTGCAGCATTGGATTTCAATCTTAGTCGTTCTTAAACTATTATAAGGCCTATTTTATATATTGATCCTTTTTTTGTACCTACCTACTTAAAACAATTTACTAACAAAACTATAAAATTAATGTGTTTATAGTAAAGCTATACCAGTTACCTGAAAAGCTGTGGAAGAGGCATCAAAACGCTGGCGGAAGTCATGCACATGCTTCTTTTCTTCTTTTGCAAAGGCTAACCTTGGGTCAATGTATGTCATATCCCCAGTTTCTTTGTGGATGTATACAGTTTTCCCAGTTTCATCATCCTTTTTTGTCCACCCAAATGGTAGTTCTTTGGGGATAACCTTCTTACGTCCTGTTCTCGGATGAGTCCATTGAATTTTACTTGTGCATGTACTGGAATTTGTCAAAAGAAATTATAAAATACAGTTAATTATTTAAAATAAAAGCACTTTCCTAATACCTAAACTACAAACATAATACCTTCGCTCAAAACCAAGCATTTCTCATCCAATCCAAGAAATGATACATGGCATGAGTATCGTGCACGATCTAGTCGCATGATATATCACAAAAAATTATTATTTTTCTACTATTCTATTCTAAATACGTACTTCACAAAGTACACGTTTCCGTCTTCGGTAGACTTCTCCTCCCAGCCCGATGGGAGCTCATCTTCGCTGTCGGAATCCAAGTTATGCATTTAAGTTTATCCTGAAAAAAGAAATAAAATTAATTGTAAGTAACCAAAAGCATATACATAAGATAATTTTTTTAAAATAAAAAATCCTATTACTAGTGATAGATACGTAATTTAGAAAAAAATACAAACTAAGTTAATCTTGCGATTTCTTATGCAAGTGTCCAGTTTCTTACTGACTTAAATATACATATACTAGCTAAACAATTAATAATATAAAATCCTCTTGCGGAATCCGTAAAATGGATGAAAAAAAACAAAAAATACACAACGAAAAAACGCAAATGGAAATTCCGCTCAATTCCGCTTGTGATTCCACTGTTAGTGTTGTCAGGTGATTGTCAAAGTCAAAGCTGTCATCCACTGATCGATCAAGTAAAACGTGTCAAAGATCAAGCAAGCAATCATAATGCCCTTTTGTTCCGAGATTTGTGTAAAATGGGCTATCCACATATAAAATTAGATCGCGGCGATATTGAAAGTCAAATGTATGGAGATATTATGAACTAAGGACTGAACTGTCTCATTAATCTTCATAATTTGCAAGAGTGCAAGCTCATAAATTAGTAATAGCCGCAAGATCTTTTTTTTTTTTTTTTTTAATTATTGACTCATCCCTCTCTTAGAAAAGAGCGGTGATTCTGCCAATGTCGAGTGTATATTTTACTTATAGTCAAAGCTTGACAAAGTTCGCAATAAACAACGGGTGTTTAGTTTTTATTGCTTTTCTTGGATTCAATGGAGGCTACTCTTCCCGTAGAGCAGGTTTTAGGACGCTATCAGGTCTAAAGCAAGTTGTCTTGAGACAAGTCACTTGACACTCGATGCGGCGTTGAATACAATGATATTTCAATAGTTTTAGATCTTTATCACTTCACCAAACATTAGAACACAAACTACACCAAACTTGCACTCTAAAGCTCTTTAAATGATAAATAAAAACCATTATAATAGATCGACCATGCTTTTCGTTCGACTACCCCCCACCGTCGCAAGATCATTCATTTCCGCAAGAGGAATTGCAATAAACGTCAAAGTTCATCGTACTATCGTAGTTTTACTTGATCAGTGGGTGGGTACTATCACTTGATGCACTTGAAATGGGCGCACAAATTGCTATCATTTGTATGGTACAGCCAGTCCTTTTTTAATCTATTTAGTCTATGGAATCAAAACAAAATGGCTTTTTGACACAAGTCAGTCACGAAGTGTGTCAAGGTGAATTGTCAAATAAAATTATAAAGTTGTAGTTGTAAATACCCACTAATTCTAGAAATGATTAATAAATCTCGTTAAATTTATAATTAATATAGGTAAAAAAAAGTCATGTAGGTGTTTCAACAATATTGGTCTAAAATGTGACAGTTTATGAATGAATCTAAACAATGCTAATTCGGACGCTCTCAACGGTCGTAGTAATTTCTGATTTACTAAGAAAGCACTAGATAAATAACTCTTGAGAGTAATGGAAAGGTTTTCATGGTTGTGTGTTATCATAGAATAATGTCAAAATAGTGTTAGCTGTAAATTTATAATGGGGGACAAGATAAATGAAGAGTACTTTGAACCTGGCACTGCAGCCTTCAATTATAACAATGTGGTAAGTTAAACTGCTGTTTTCACTATTTACTGTTGTTAATCAAAATCAAAATTGTTTTATTCTGTAACAAAAGTTTACATCGATAACAATATACAGTGTCTGGTCATGGACTAGCGATAAGTTATTACACAAATACACTACATAGTTAAGTCCAAACTACTTATCAGCTGTGTGGCAACCAATTTGTTTTTTTTCTTGAAATATTCTCTGTGGACACAAAAAAAACATATCTCCCAAAGTGTAGGCGTTAATGGTATAAAAATAGGCATATTCGAAGCGCAAAACTCTTAGTCTATTGTAAAAAAATGTGAAAAATTAAAAAATATGAAAATAAACTAATTATTGTAAATTACTGCAAAAGTAAATAACTCATTATCTCATTTATAAACCTATTTTTATAACATGAACACTTTGGAAGATGTTTTTTTTTGTGTCCACGTAGAGAATATTTCAAGAAAAATAACAAAATGGCTGCCACATAAAAACATTTCAAGAAAAAAACTAAATGGCTGTTATGTAGTTTGGACAACTTTTTTTTTTACAAAATCCACAGCTCTTAAGTACTATGTAGTGTATTTGTGTATTAGAATAGTTGTTCTAACAATCCTTAGAATATCGCTAGTCCATGACCAGACACACTGTATAGAGATTTCTTATTAAGTATTTGTATTAATGGCGATGTTAAAACAATTAAGAGAAAAAAGCCTTAAGCTGCCTGCAATAATGATGGAAAAGAGTTGAAGAGAGTACAAAATTTTTCTGTTTTAAATAAATCTTTTAAATAGGTATTTATTGATTGTGTTACAAAATATATTTATCATAACAAAATGCTCGTATGTATTGGATTTGGAGCTTTGGTTATTCGACATTCTGACCAACTAGTAGGTTTACAATTTATTTGGGTTAATTAGATCTTGTATGCAAATCTCCACTTAGAAGTCCACTCCACCGTTCAAGCACATACCCTATAGAGTAACAATACAGACCAACTTTCTCCGAAACACATAAGTGATTTTTTTTCACATTTAGTATGAAAGTGACCAGTCCTGTCAACTCGCCCGTACTAAAACTATAGAGTCACAGATTAAATAATAGCAGAATTTTTGTGAAACAAAATAAATGACATTTCTACTGTACATATAGGGTATGCAGTAATAAATAATAGCTTAGAGGTAATAAAACCCAAAGTTTACGATCAACTATTAAGAGTTATAAGAAGAAAAATATTTAGGTACTGTACATTGGACATTACACACAAATAGTACATGTAAAAAGACAAATAAACAGAGGCAATGAAAGAAAATTGGTACAATTGTGTTGTCACATCATGGATTATCAACCTACAGATGACGTCCATCTCTGAATTCTAGGTATCTGTCTATTTAATATTGAAGTAGATTTTTAATCCTTTTCATCAGCTAGGTATATTGAATTTGATCTGCTAAACAGATGGTTATGAACAAGAGTACTAGTTATAGAGGTCACATTTAGACACACAGACAGGCCTGTCAAGGCAAGACTAGTTTTTATGTTAATAAGAAGAGTGTAAACTTGTCTGAGTAAAGTCTTACAATATTTTAATACTTATTTTAAACAGATGGTGATGTCTCCACAATACATTTTAACCATCAGGCATGTTTAATCAAGACAATATCATTGTTATGTGCTCTCATGAGACTGCTTGGATGTTGACGAATTAATGAGTGTGTGTGTGTGTAATGACTCTTGACACTATTTCATGAGTACCAGGAAACCTAAATTGCTTGATACCATATCTAAGTAAATAAATGTAGCATTCATTGATGTTATCATTCATTATCATTAGGAAGAAACAATACAGTGTTTATGTAAAATTTGTGTTACATAGAAAGTTGTTATAAAGAAATTTCTTTGTTGAATGTGTGTCACAGGCAAACACTTCACACTTCTTCCACTATTACAGTAATATTCTCAAAGTGCAAAAAAGAAACAACACAAACATGTGCATTAGATATTATCAGATTGTAAATTAATAAATTATAAATGTACTTTTCAATTTTATGAATAAGGGGTTAAACTTTATATGTAGTAGTGACACAAAGCCACATTTGATGATTAGCTTTGCTATGCTATACCTAAATCAGTGGCTATACTAAGATTTTTACCTCTTACAAGTAATGGTTTTTGACAGCTCTTTTACAGCAAAACACGCACACACACAAATAAAAATTTCGCCTAAGGGTGGAAAAATAGAGGATGAAATGGTTAGTGATATTAGTAATATTTTTAGTGATAAATCCTAATAATTAGATTAACACATAAGTACCAAATCAGTTACCTTTATAGTCGGTGCAAGCTGACCAGAGTTTGAATGTTTTCATTGCACCGACTCCAAAAGTAACTAACTGATTAGTTACTGATATTATTTACTAACTTTTGCTTAGTTTCCGTGGACTACCGTTTTTTAAAGATGCCTATGCCAAAATAAGTTTCACAAAATATTACAGTTAGAAATAGTGTTTGGTTCCGTGGTCTGGATTAACTAGACGAAGAAGCTAACGCTTTGAGCCTCTGACCACGCTTGTTGCGACTTATCGGAGTGCCATTGAAAGTGTTGACTATAATCGCTCTTACGGTACAAAGACGTAAACGTTTAGTCTTCACGTAGACTTGTGCTTATGCGTTGTGGCTTAGCATATATGCCTTATCTAGCCCTCGACCATTGCTAGTTACGGTTCGTTTAATAGCTTGTCCGTCCGCTAGCCAGAGTCGCGGTCAACGCTTTTGTGCACAACGTACCGCATAACAAGGCTATCTAATATTACAGAACTAAATCTAAAAATACCTAACTAAAATTCCTATTTTTTATGCAAATTTCAACGAAGTATTCCTAAAATGGTTCTAAGGTCGTTTTATTTTATAATACTAATCAATTGATATAGGTTTTTATGAGCTCTTAAAGTACCTAAATAATATAAACCCGCTTAGTATTTGTCGTGGTTAGGCTAGGTTAGTTTTAAATTAATTAACAATAACACTACTTTTTATATGGCAACATCAAAATCTGAAAAAAAAATTAGGTGCTCCATACAAACTAGCGCGCTACCTCGATGATAATGTATGGAGCATTTGAATACGTTTACTACAAAATTTTTGCCTATTCTAAATCAATCCCTTATCCCTTATCCCTTAAAACAATCCTTTGGGATATTATTATACAACTTAGAAACTTTTTTTTACTATTTCATTAAATTGATTTTTCGAGCGCAAACCGTCATTGTCAGTCCCACTATTCCTTATCTGTTATCGTAGTTAAGTGGACCTGTTTCATGCGTTAAAAAGTTGTAATCTGTCATATTGCCAGCAACCCATCACCCACCACGCGGGAGCTTATTGGACTTTTTCATTATACCTACTGCCTGAAGCTCTCGTTGCAATTGTTGCAACAGTCTTATAGCGACGCGCACCGCAACACCCGATGCCTTATCACCTTCGCAGTTTCGCACACACAAATGCAACTTCCCATGAAGTCAAGAAAGCAAAGTGAAACTCGAGATGCATGATTGTCTCGATTGCGCTGAGGACGCACCTAGACGTGTCACGGTAATTGAAAATAACGATTATGACATCCTGTCTGTGCAACTATAAACCTAACTAACTTTATAGACGTTTAAGAAAAGCTTAGAGGTATGCCCTTATTAACCCTCGGCTTATAACGCGATAGTAAAATGTATTACTTTGTTAAAGACAACTGTTGCTAGTAGCGACATATTTTTTGTTATTATTGTTTTAATAATATATTATGGGAGTTCCGGTATTATTGTTCTTTGCATACACTAATATAATCAATTACATTTGCTGCTATATTTAACCAGTTGCCCGATGCCGAAGCGGATCATTGCGGGAAGTTAAAGAAAGAACACACTATTGTTCACTATTTTCTATTTTGCCAACAGTTTGCCTTACCGATGAACAATAATACGTATCTGGATCTCACGGCGAGACAATACGATGTGGGGCAAGCAGCTGACACAATTTAATTTGCGCTAAGTCACAATATATATAATACAGAAAGCTCGCAGATTATCTCATGCCGGTGATCCAGAAATAATAATCTTAAAAAATTTAAGTCCCCACCACCTTCTGTTAATCAAGTGTATCTGCAACTGGCAGCATAAACAACCTTCATAGGTCTAAAAGCAAGTCCATAAATGTGATATCACACTTGACTTGTCAAACATATTCTACAGAAACGGAATTAAGATGAAGGAGGAAAATGGATCTCCGTCATAATTGAGTAGCTTCCTGAAGAAATACGGAGTGCAGAATATAAGTATCCATCATCTTCTTCTTTTCTTCATCTATACGGTCAATCCCGGTTGCGTCCAAAGCCTTATTACTTTGGAGCCCAGGGTCCGCGATATAAGTATCCATCATCCAGTAGAATAATGACGCAATTACAAGAAAAAGGTGTAGTTATACCTTCATAGGTCTAAAAGCAAGTCTCCAAAGGTAATATATCACACTTGACTTGTCAAACATATTCTACAGAAACGGGATAAAGCATTAGAAGAAAAAAGGATCTCCGACATAATTGAGTAGCTTCCTGAGGAAATACGGGGTGCAGGATATAAGTATCCATCATCCAGCAGAATAATGACGCAATTATTTAAAAAAGGTGTAGTTATAATAATAACAATCAGAAGTCAGCTAAATGATAGATCTGTAAATAGAATTATTACCGGGTTAAGTTGATCTTATATAACAGAGGAGCGGGCCTTCTGTACCTTTGTATTTTGTAAAGAAGTAAAACGCGCATGTATGTATTAATTAATTTTCTCTCACGCTTCCACCTGCAGTGGTGTGGCACATTGCGCTGCATTACATTGATACAATATTTCAGGCCTGCTAACTACTTTTAATACGTTAAAACAGAATACTAATGAACAATATATAAGGTATCACGACACTTGCGCGAAAATACATTTATTTCACTCTCTTAAACCTCCTAACAGTTTTACATTACAATATTGGTAAACAACACTTACGACTTTAAATAAAAATGATAACGGAGAAGTAACAACCCTTAATCGTTTACTTGATAGCCGACCGATAGCATGAATGTAGCAAATTATGTTTTTTTTATAGAAATTGTATGGCGAACTCATACAACGCACTCAGGTAATCCGAACGCACACCCGTTTTTTTAGACTTCCAAAAGCTAGTTAAATAATATAGGTTTAGTATGTTTTTTTCCTCTATTCATTTCTATCTTTTGTTCTATTCAGTAATACGTTCTTTTCGCTAAAGACCTTTAAAACGTTCTTTTCGCTAAAAACCTCTACAAAAAAGGTTGAATGTTTAAGTTGGTTAACAGACTGAGGCTCCGCAGAGTTAACAAGAAAGATAATATATTTTTATGGCTGCAAAGGTCGCATGCCTGGCTCACCTGGCTGTCGGTGCCAGGGGCGGCCTGGTAGTTGCGTGAACGCTCCCCCATGCCTCTATTAAACCCAGTTATTTCGGTGCTATACATGCCTGACAGCGTAGCATACTAACATGCAATACATTACATTTTGTTGCTCAGGTCTTCATTGAAATACTTTTACACGAACTACACTATTGGAATTTGATATCACAAGTTATTTTATCATTGACTCATTTTTGGTGGGTGTAATTGCCACTTAACACTTAACTTTACACATTTTATCGGTAAAATTATGTCAAATACAATACCAAAATCGAAACAGAAAATGTATCTTTTTCTTGAAATAGTAAATAAAACATATGTTTGAACAGATTTTTACTTTGATTTAAAGTAAGTGTATACATAAGAAAGTGAAACCGTAGCTAACGTATTTTTCTATTAAATGCTTCGAAAGAAAAACCTTATTTGTGGGCATGTATCGCAAAACACAATTAACGGTTCAATAGCTCTTTCCGAGCTTATTTGTAGGTAAATTTTCGTGCACTCTCGTTATAAAACGATACAAGCCATTGTATAGATACCAGCCGATCGCGTGCTTGTGGCAAAACCTATCTACCTAGTTGGCAACGTTCAGAATTTAGTTTTGTCAGCCAGTTCACTTAGACTTGCGAAACTGTTGCCTCGTGACCCCAAGGACAGTGTATAATTTCATATTTTTCCTAAAAAAATTTCTCAAATGAAAACAGTAAACAGTGAATCTGGAAACCAAGAAGACGATGAAAAGAGTGACGTTCCTAAAAAAGAAAGCGAAAAAAATGGTGCGTGTTTGAAATCCAATTGTAGATAATGTCTAGCGAGGCGCTTAGCTCGGTTGCACGTGGTAAGCAAATAAGTTTCACTAATTGCACTGAGTAAATATTTAGCTGAGACAATGTTATCTACTAAGGAAGCCATTCATCGTTTGTTTATTCGCCAAGAACTATCAACTAGCCAAATACCATTACACATAAACTAATCCACCAACACCCACAAATTAAAAACAAGTAGCAATGATATTGAAGATATCTAGAAATTGTTGCTGCAAATGACATACCACCATCCATTGAATTACGTCATTTATTCGATCTAGTCCAATCACTTTTTTACCTTATTTCGATTGCATCAACTAATTTAGTGTTACATCGGTAACAGCAACACTATGAGAATTAGAGAATTTCCATTAAAACGTAATGCTCACTTTACGCAACTTCTGATAGCTTTTAGTCGATCGGATCGGAGTGCGTGCTTCCTTTGGCCTCACAGGAAATTATACGAGTAAAGTAAGAGAAAACGTTATTGGTGCAGATCTTTTATGCAATGGTGACTATTCAGACGTACTGAACTAAAATTCAGATCTACGTGGGGCACACTAAAAGTTTTGCAGTTCTAGCTAATCGGAACTATTTGAATTTCAAATGTTATATTTTTTTAAACGTTGCAACCTTCTTAGTAATAAAAAAAACAATTGGCGGGAAATGATTTGTCAATTGTTTTTTATCACACATCAAAGTTTTATGTACGCAATGAAAATGGAATTAAGTCGAAAATTTTAGAGCGATGATTTTTTATGATTTTCTCTCCGCAAGTTCTCTCTCTCCGCAAGACTGTGCCGCTCGTCTTTAAAATGCTTTTGGGAGAGAAGCACCTTGTTTGAGCACTGTGAAGCGATGGTTTGCTGAATTTGAGAGAGGTCGAGTTTCTTTACATGACAAATTTCGTGAAGGGCGGCCTTCAACTGCCGTCAACGAAAATAATGTGGCTACTGTTAAGCGGCTAATTGAAGAAAACCCGCGGACTACTTAAGAGACAATTCGAGGACTACTGGGGATTGGTATGAGCCAAATTCAGAAAATTTAACACGAAGAATCAAAAGTTCGGAAGCTTTGCTGTCGTTCCCGACATTCGATCCCTTATGAACTGACAGCGGAGCAGAAGCGGGCTCGCGTGGAATGGTGCTCACAGATGCTACTGAAGTACGACCACGGACATCCTTATGCTGTTTATGACATTGTCACAGGAGACGAAACGTGGATTTATTGTTTTGAACCCGAAAAAAAACAGCAATCTTGTGAATGGGTGTTTGAAAATGAGAGCAGGCCAGCAAAAGTGAGGCAGACGAGAAACGTTGTTAAAAAAAATTTCGCGTTTTTTCTTCTCAGCTACGGATCCTATCGGTACAATTCCACTTGAAGATCAAAAGAGTGTTAATGCCGAGTGGTATTCTACCATTTGTTTACCCAGGGTGTTAGAAATAGTTCGCGAAAGACGACCCAAAAGCCCCGTTCTCCTACATCATGACAACGCTTCTTCACACACAGCCAACAAAACAAAGTCATTTTTAGCTTCCGAAAAAGTACAACTCGTCACCCATCATTCGCATAGCCCCGACCTAGCACCCTGTGATTTCTGTATTTTCCCCAAAATCAAAAATTTGATGAGAAGTTTTACTTTTACCAACTCCGAAGAGGCAGTGATAGCGTTCAATCAGCACGTAGACAACATGCCTTCAGATCTGTGGTCCTCCTGTTTTAAAAATGGTTGGATCGCATGAAAAAATGTTTAAAATGTAAAGGAGAGTTTATTTTGGTATATTTTGGTTATAACATGTTGTTTTTTTAAGTTACGCAAAACTTATAGTGTGATCTACGTATTAAAAAATTACAGTTGTTAAGAGTAACTCTAACGTTTAAGAAGACACACAAACCATTTTAGAATGCATGTGTTAAGTTAACTCAACTTTAAAATATCGTGTCGAAAACAAAAGGTAAAATATACTTTACAGTTCAAAAACAGAGTCGCCACCATTATATTTAAATATTGTTTAATTTATAAAATATTTCAGTTTTGTATTTCGCTCGATCTCAATTTATGTTGTAAGCATTTAACAAATTTATAAAAATATAGTTTTATTGCCAATACAATAATATTTAACTGTAGTACTGTTTTGCTATGTATCACTTAGTTTTGTAAATATTTTTTACAGTAAGGAGTAAGTATCAAACTTTGGAACATTTTTTTTCCTTGTTACATAAACTCTGGTACTATACAAGTAAACTCGAAAATGGATCTGACTACACGAGAGACCAAATACTTATAGCAGAATTACACCTACACTCAAATATTGCAGGATGCACTAAAAAACAAAAAAACTTATATTCTCAAGCGTGTATCAAACACGTCCAAAATGTAATTTTTTTGCATTAGTTTCTCCATAAAACGCTTTCATGATATCAGCAGTAACAATGTTTTCTTAATAAATATCGGAGATGATTGGTTTCTGATTGTCCGTATACTTGCATTCAAATGTAGCGTCACGTACTAGGCTCTATTGTGAGCTATTACTTTGAATAGCATACTATTATCACCAGTGAAAATAATACAAAAGTGTACTTTTCAACGTTTCACCGTTTCTTTCCAATATAACAGCAAAGTATCGTTTTCTAACCGCAAATTTGTCTGCTTGCTGTTACATTTTATATCGATTGCGGTGTAATCGTATCGTTCGATAATACTTTCGGCCGCACAACCATATTATATATTATGTGGTACCACTATATCACGCACTTTAGTCTGTAATGACGTTATTATAGTATTTTTTTCCTTCTAACAAAATGTCAATTCAAAAATATGATCATTTGTCTAAACCAAAATCTTTTTTTTTTAGTAAGAAGGTATGTATGGTTTATTTATTTAAGATTAATTTTCGCCTACATTTTTTTTTGTATTTGCTCGTAATTAAAAGTAACTTAATTGTAGGTAAGATACAAAAAAGTAATTTGCATTATGAAAGCCAGAACATTGATTTAGTCGTTCTGAAAATTAGTCCGGACAAAGAGTCAGATAGATGTTTTGGTACCAACCATACAATCACCATTATGAACATATGTTTAAACATTTAATATTTTATTCATTTTTAGGAATTGTAAAAATGAAAGTAGAAATATAAACAAGAAATACTGAGTGCATATGACGAAATCCTCTATATTGGCTGTGCAGCGAATGCAAGATGAAAGCTTAGTCGTGATTCATATTGCGTGTCCGTATGAATACTTTATTCGTTTTGCAACGGTAATTAGTACTTTCTCTGTATACTGCCCAACTGCCAGCCGTCGATATTAGCGCTGTCAATATAATTGATTATCTAATATTTGCATCAAAAAAGTGGAAGATTAAGGCACTTTGCAATTAGTTTGAAATGTAATAAAGAAATGTGATGCTAGGTGAAAATTCGAGACTAAACTACGAATTCATATTCTAGAGGTATATAGTTCTTGACGGAAAATCTCTCCTAGATTGTTGTCCCATTAGACATTATTACACAGCTAATGCACGTTCAAGTGATATATTGGTTGGAGGACAGAATATTGTTTGCTTAAATATTCATTACGTGTATACGTAGACGACATATTCATTCGTAGATAATAAACTACATTATATTATGAATTATATTACGTAAAATATACGACCGCAATTTACAAGCTCATTTGCCAGGCTTAACTACTGCGTTAGTGTTGAAACCTTACATCTAGGCAGCCAAGGCTACCCTTTGGTTTGATATGTACGCGTGTTATGTGATTGGAGCTTGTAACCTTGTGTAACAACAACGTTATTTAAAAGCAACGCTGCTATAATTATTCGGGAAATAATTTGCGGTGGCTGCTCGAGATTACTTTAAACCATACGTAACTTTGACGTTTAAATTTAAAATAACATAATTTTTTTAATTAATATGGGAACTTACTACAAAAACAGGTAATCAAGACGGCCTACAAATTTAACAAAGGAACGGGCCAGAGCCCGGAACCTTATTCCTTTTGACGACTACTAGTGATTTTAAGTGGCTTTCCGTAAATAATCCGAGAATCGAGTGACGTATTAGACACCACGACTTAGGAATTAGTTCCACCACGCCTAGTTAGTTAAAGCTAGCTTAAAACATCTAAATGCTTACGAAGTTTCGACACGTGAACTTAGGCTCAAAAACGTGACGAAATTATTGTTAATTATTTTTATGTTTTAGTTAAACCTTGCTTTATAACAATACTATAGGTACCAATTTAAAACACAGCATATCTAAAATTTCATAATTTATATAAGACACAAAATGACAAATTAATGTTTAGGCTATAGAAGTTAGTAAAAACAGTTGGTAAAAATAACAATAAATAAATAACAATGATATTTGATAGATAAAACGATATTACATTATCGAATCTATAAGATAGATAACAGAGTCTAAAAAAAAGTAAAAGCGGTGAAATTATAAGTTACAACATAATTTATGTATCTTTGTATTTCATGTTAGAATTTAAATAACATAGCTTATTCCAAATGTTAGCCCGCATTTCCTTGTCATTTTGTAACTGTTGTGGCTTTCAATACATTGTCTCCCGTTAACTACAGTTGTGTGTCATATTGCAAAATATTGCAGTCATGTTTTAACTGCTAATATTGTCTTTGCAAAACCATTGTTTTATTTTCTTTGGAAACTTTTGGACCCCTGACGTTACCACGTTGTATGTGTCCCAAATTAATAACAAAATGAACCTCCACCGTCCTCTTTTATGTCTTGTGACTGAAGTATGAAGCTATGTATCCTTTTGGAATTGTAGACTACCAAAAAACTATTGCTTTGATGTCCATTTTGATAACATAAACAGTAACCGCGATAAGTGTCGAAGAAGTCAAAGTTGAAAACTGCTTATCTCAGAACCTGTTCACTATTGTTCGGAAGAAATAAAAGAAAGTATTGTGGTCTTTATTTACAATTAAATTCGTTGAAACTTGTGTATAGAATTAAGATTAGATGTAGATTTCCTCCTACGCTTTATATTTAAATTCTAAACAAGTATCTTTGCAGGTAGCCGGTGTCCTCTGCGAAATCTTTTTGCTAATTTATTACTTTAATAACTGGTTTTGTTTAAACAAGAATGACATTGTGTTATTACATAAACTTCTTTTGAGTATTTTTTTAACTGCCAGCAAAATATATTCCACAACGACGACTTATTTAACGACATTTCTGTATTTTTATATCTTACCGTACCGTAAGAAATAAGACGGTGAATTATAATATCGCTTTCACCAAATCCCATACACAATATTGTCTCCAAATGTCATATAATGTGACTAATTTCAATTCTATCAGTCGTAGAGATCGTATCGTACGGTCGTGGGATAAACCTTTCTATTATAGCGAGTGCTTCGAGTGAAAATATTCTGTAACTTATTAGCCGTTTATTTAAATTACACGTCTACTTGATTGAAAGTGACAATTTAATTAAACATTATGACGTATGTAATGCATGTGCCTGTCAGGTCTGCTCACGTTACGTTAGTTTAGAGTTGTTATCAATTACAAAAAATAATAATAAGTAGGACATACTAATTATTATAATTGTAATTAATGACTGCTTTGCATCGTCACTACTATTGATGGCATAATATTCATAAAATTGACACAATTCTATCCCTCCAATAAAGTTATACATCTACAAATCTACCATACATACGTACGTAATATGTGAGGCAGTACAAGATGACAAGCAATAGTATTGTATTGAATAACGGGTTGCATAATTCACTCTGCAAAGTGTTATCTCTGTCAGATGATCGTATTACTATCGATCTATCTAATGAATCGGCTACTATGATGATCAGCCCATGCCAATCGTAATGTCGATGGATGATTTAATCAGTCCTATCGATAAGTGATCTCTTTCCATTTAATACTAATGTTTCTGCGATTGAATCGACATTTAAAGTGATAAACTATCATTAGCCGTATGCCTTTGTTTTAAAAAGTGTAGTTAGTAGTTAATATAATTTATAACATGTTTGATTGTATACGGCGTAAAACTTTAACCAGTGCATGAAAGCCTGCAGAGGCGGATTATCCTAAAGGCAAAGTAGGCACGTGCCTAGGAGCGCGAGGGTAAAAAGGGGCGCGCGGGCGGAATTGTAAAATAATGAAGAAAAAATTTATAATATAGCATAAAATTAACGACATCGTAAGTAAGGTTCTAATTACACAATAAAAACTATTATTTTTGCGTACAACCTAAGTTAAAACTTAATATAAATGACGCGTGATCCTTGTCAGTTTGTTTTTATTTAATTCAGGTTATGGCAAAAGTAGAGGCATAAATGTCTGAAAATAAATTTGTACTGCATAGCTTTGGTATGGAACAATTTTACTAATTCTTTTTTTGCTGTGTTAATTATTGTCAGGAGAAGGTTTTTATGAAAGAAAATAGCCCAGAAGTTTCTTACTAAGACCACCCCCCCCCCCCCCCCCCTTTCGTCCCTGACTCGAAGGCTGGCTGCCCTTAGGTAAAATCCCTAGCAACGCCAATGCACCGCGTCATCGTATGGGTCAAACTATTAATTAAACAATTAATTAAAATTAATTATTAATTAAACATTTTTATTTTATTTTATAGTAGGGACCTAATAGTTATTCTTAACTAGCTGTTGCCCGCGACTTCGTTCGCGTGGTCTTTAGTTTTTTTTTTCATAAGAACCATCTCCTGACAATATTAACAGGAAAAATAAAGAATTTACCGAAATTGTTCCACCTATTCACGCGTGGCGCGATGACCAAGGGAAATAGAGTTTCATTTTTAACCGACTTCAAAAAAGGAGGAGGTTCTCAATTCGTCGGAATCTTTTTTTTAATGTATGTTCAGCGATCATTCGTTACTGCGTTGACCGATTTCAATAATTATTTTTTTGTTTGAAAGGTAATACTTTCAGAATGGTCCCATATAAATTTGGTTAAATTCTGTTGATGGGATCTATAAGAAAATCATCAAACATTGCATGAACTCCGTACCACGCAACTGATTTTAGTATCTATCTTACCTAATATATTTGCCAAATGTGGACCGATTTTGATGATTCTTTTTTTAATGAATAGCTTATACTTCAAAGATGCTATAATAAAACATTTTTGGAAATAAATTCACCCCTAAGGGTGGAAAAATAGGAAATGAAATCTGTGTTTAGCAGTTAAATAATGTTTGCACTCTTAAGATTTGGTTTGATTAGGATTTATCACTAAAATGGATGAAATAAGTTAATTTTATAAAAAAAATAAAAACCGATTTTAAAAAACTAAAACGCTAAAAATAATCTTAACACTTAAGTACTTAATCATTTACTTTTAGAGTCGGTGCCAGTCGATGAGAGATTCGATGTTTTCGTTTGCACCGACTCCAAAAGTAACTGATTAAGTACTTAAGTGTTAAGATTATTTTTAGCGTTTTAGTTTTTTGAAGTCGGTTTTTATTTATTTTATTTAATTATTATATAATAGATATAGGGGCGCCGATGAGACGCTTACCTACGGCGCTCTCAAAGTTGAATCCGCCTCTGCCTGCGCAGATGCACTTACGACAATTTTTTCTCAATTTTACTATAAATACGCGATACTTTTCAGTTTACTGTTACACACACAAGTTACTGTATTATGTTCTTTCATGTCTGCTTTTAATATAAAAAAATTACATGAGTTTGAATAATGCATGAAATGAAATTAAAATGGACGAAATATAAATATATGAATGGATTATGAACAACGTAATTGCTAGATGTCATAGATGACGTCGTAGACGCTTACTGACGTTTTAGCTATTAATGACAATAATATTATGCAATAATGCAACACAAAACATGCTGTTATAGAATATATTTATTAGCTAGGGTGATAGATTATTATCTAAGATGCCGTTTATGCAATATACATAATATATATACAAAATGTAGTCCCCGATAAATAGAAAACTAGCGCGGATCTAGAACTTACTATTTTCGTTTAACTTGATCTTGAAGTCAAGGAAACGCCATATAGAGCATAGGACACCATACTTCCACCGCTGGAATGTTTGTCCGTGGAAGTACGGTGCTATCAATCTGTGTCACGGTGGTTGACTCTAGCGGTTTCTAATGTTTGATTAAATCGGTTAACTAAAGCAACGTTGGGAACTAATCATGCTAATGCTAGCAAATCTGCAGTCGTTCATGCTTGTTTTAACTTTACTTGGCAATCGAATGACCAAGGTAAGCCTCCAGTTGGCAGTTAAACGTTCAATTTGCATACTTAATATACACGTTTGGTTTTTGTTGAATTAACAATGTGATATCACTAAACATATATGTGGATGAATGACGTTTTGTTTAGAATCTGAAACTAAGAATGTAAAACAATAAATATTACATTTCTTTTTTAAAAAATATGCTAAAATAAACATAGACAAAGTTGACGTAAGTGATCGACATACAAGTAATGTTTAAAATACGATAAGAGCAGGGTTACATTCCTGGCTAGTCGAAGTACATGACTCGATGCAGACTTAACTCAAAGTTATTAATATTAATAGCCAATAATTTCACGTTGTGGCTTGTTATATCCTGTCAGGCTTATCCTTAGATAATCTTGCCCCGGTACTTACTTGTACTCAAAGCGCATACTGGCTTCTATTTACAGTTAGAGCATTTGAAAAAATTAATGTCTTTTTTTACTTGTACTATGGTCAATAGCGCCAATAAATAAGTATAAATAATAAGTATTGGACAACATCACACACATTGCTCTGATCCTATGGTAAGTAGCCAAGGCACTTGTATTACAGAAATCAGAATCAACGAACGGTACAACACCCAAACACGAAACAATATAGAAAAGTTATTTTTCTACATTGACCGACTGGGAAGTCGCCGGACTTCCCAGTCGGTCAATATGTTGAAAAGTAATGCTCGCCTCTCGGCTACGGAGGTCGCCAATAGAAAAAGGTCCTCTCCTCTTGGTCGGTGACAGATTGCTGATTCCATAGCCTGTGTTGGCTAGTTTCGTAGATTCTATAGTGAATCACTACCTTATAAGGCAATGTTAATGTAATTCTTAGTCAGCCTAATATTTTGTTTAATTATAATCAAGATCTTGTTCTTACTCCTAATCTATCTTCACATTACCAAAATGGGACTAAAGTAAAAGAACATGCTTTTAAATGGAAGGTATTAGGACTAGCTAACATCATCATTCATTCTGTCATGGTCCATTATGTAATTAATTTAATGTTTATGAAACAGTTGATGTGTTGTTACAGTAACCTGAATATTAGGTATGCGCAGGATGGGCCAATTTCACAAGGACACACCCCTGAACACTGTTCACTGTTTTTCCCCAGACATGACCAACCCTTTTCCGACACGCGAAATGCGGATAGGTACGAATAAAATACTATGAATAACCGACGCCGTATATTAATAGGTGTAATTATTAAGTATATTTGTTTAGAATGTGCATACGGCTTATATGTATATGGTATATAAAGTAATAGATCCATTTATATTTATACTAGCTATCCCGGCGAACTTCGTACCGCCTGCATATTTTTTTGTCAATTTTTTCGATATTTTATTAAGTTATTCTGCTATTCGGGGCGGAGACAAATGCAACAAATCAAAGTTCATAAAAATCGGTCCAGCCGTTCTTGACTTATAAATGGTGTAATTAACCCGACTTTGTTTTATATGTTATAGATTAACGTTATCTTGATTAATTAATGATTACACAAGTGCAGAAGTATTTTGAAGATCGCTCTCATAGAGGTCAAAGTTCGCGCCGCTAAGTATTCTCGTGATTCTAAAATTGATTAGATTCCTTCGTGAAATTATGAACTCTTAAAAACGAAACCTGTTTAATACACTTAATAATGTCGTTACGTCCACCATAATTTATCAAAAGATTCCAAAACACATAAGTTCTTGGAAATTATGGTTACATACACTTACACGCTCCAATTTAAAAAATCAAATCAAATAACCCTGATGCTTACAAAATTAAGCAACTCATGTAATTTTTTGTTTTATGTAATATTTAACTTCCATCGTTTTGGTGCAAGCCGTATATTCATTACGGTTCTTCAATTTCTCGTTCTTGCTGATGATGCATATAATGCGGTTCCTACGTTTTTATTGTTTATTGCTTATTATATATTATATCAAACTTTCGCTGTCTTACATAATGTTCCTATAACAAACGCAGTTTAATTATAATCACACGAGCGTACATTAATGTTCACGACCTGGCCACCAGCATTATACCAATTTGACTGATAATATCGGGCTACGTTGTGTGTGAGTTACCTAATCCATTGTCATGTCGTCCAGCACAATTGATTTTAAGAATGTCATGTCAGAACTCTAAAATTACAGCGTCGGGTGGGTTGTGTGCATCCATCCTTACAGTTTATATATGACTCTGCCAATCTGAAGAAAATTACGAGACTCCAGCTCAATTACCATCGATTTCTTTTCAATCTTCCGGTTCAGTTTCTCTCGAACTCTGATTAAAGTTAACAATATGTCCAGATTTAATGCCAAATAATAATGTTATCCCCCTTGGGTGTAATTTGCTTGTTAGCACTGATTTATTGATAGTTTTTTCCACTGTTGACGTATCGGAGAAAGTGAAATTATCGGCACCCATAGTTCTCGATACGAACGTCGTCAATCACGGTTTAACGACCTGACCACTGGTCACATTTGGAATTTGTAGGCTGTGACTGTTATGCAGTTACCTTAATATATACATTAATGTACATTTAACATTTTATCTATCATCTATTGGACAATACCGGGACTGAAGCATAGTAATTTCTTGATTGATAATTGGAAAAATATATTTAAAATTCATTTCAAGGCACCTATATCATCATTATGATTATGTATATTTATTGAACTTGACTCAGTTACATGCTATGAATACGTAATTCATTCATATAAAATAGTTTTATAGATTCTGAAAGTTAAGTTTTTAGCTCGTACCTTAATACCATTATACTGCTTGCAAAAACAATAAATAAGTATCATGCTTATTGTTAGGTACTTATTGTCTATAATTATTTCTGAACTCTATTATTTATTCACTATGCGCTATAAGCCTATAATCTATATTACAATCGTTGATTAAAATATATCTCACGAACTGAGGACTTTCGTAATAGATTGGAGTTAAACGTCTGTCACGTACAAAATCTCGCACGGCGTCAGGTTTAAATAATCGGCGAAAGTAGCCGAGTGGCGTGCGCAGGAGTTGATCTCTGTCCGCGTTACCATATGACTCGGAGTCGGACATAAACAGAGTATACTTCGCAAACTTACTTCCTTTCTTCTGCTAACATTGTATGTCCGAAAATTATTATCCTTAGAACGTTTGCTATAAACTTCAGTAACCATAATCTTCAAAAATTCAAAATTTTGTGTTATATAATTATCTTTAGTCCTAAAACTATTCTGTCATAATTTCGATTACTATAATAGTTGAATCTACTAATTTTACATGAAATAAAGTCAAATGTCCTAAGTATTGTATTATATAGGTACTGTTTATTATTCCGAATGTTCATTTACCATATTATTGTTAGTCCTAAAACAATAACAAAAAATTAGGTTTTTAGTGACAGAAACAAATCCGTGGCCGTAAATCCGACTCCACGCAGTCTTGTCTGCCCTACCCCTAGAGTGTAATTCAAAATCGCGTAGGCGCGGAGGGACGAGGCTGCCCGCGGGCTGAGGAGCAGGAGGCTGGTAGCCAGGCCAGCAAGCCGAAGCTGCGGTGGTGAGCGAAAGCCGTCTGCGATGATTAGCACGCGTGGGACCGCCGGAGCCGGAGACACGCAGCGCCGGAGTCGTGCCAGAAGCCTTGCATGCTGATTGCTTGCTTGCATGCATGCTGCTTGCCTGCATTCATGCTGCTTGCTTGCATGCATGGTGCATGCTGCTTGCTTGAATCATGGTGCATGCTGTTTGCCTGCATGCATGGCGCATGCTGATTGCTTGCATGCATGATGTTTGTATGTTGTTTGCATGTATGCATGGTGCATGCTTATTGCCTGCATGCACTACGCATTTATTATTATTAGGATTAATAAACATTATATAATTTGAATGTAGGACTTCCAACTTTTATAGAAAACGGTTTTAAGTCTTTCGTATATTATTGATTGTAATATTTATGACAAATAAATTTAGGGCATATTATATTTAGGGCTCTCAATTTTATTGCATGTAATATTATGTGACATTAAGTTCCGGCAAGTTATCATTCGGACAAATGATGATTAGGACAAAAAAATATATTACACTTTAGATTATGGATAAAGGACAAAATAGAGAACCATGTCAACTCTATTCAGTTCTTTCAGTCATATTATCAACCTAGGGTAAGAGGGAGACTGAAATATTTAGGCAACAAATATACCGAAGAGCAAACGACCCCTAGAGCCTTAGGAATGCTTAGCATCATTAAAATTTGTTTCTTGTAAAAGATACCTAAACTGTTGATCTAACAATCTGATGACAATTTTTTCTCATTCTTCCATGCAATTCAGTCAGTCAGGATTGCATGAAAGAAAAAAACATACTTTGCTGACCCCAGATGACTAGGAACAGGGCAGGTGAATGATGTCATGAGTCTCTACACTAAACCTATATAACTGATTTGTTGTATTTAAGACTAGCTGTTGCCCGCGACTTCGTTCGCGTGGTCTTCAGTTTATTCATAAAGAATTTTCTGCGCAACGTTTTTCCATTTTTTCGTTCAAAAGAACCTTCTTCTGACAATAATTAACACAACAAAAAATAATTAGCGAAATTGCTCAAACTGTTCACGCCTGATGCGATGACCAAGGGAAATAGAGAATCAATTTTATATATAAAGATTTTATTGTGTAAGTTGATTGTTAGTAAGCCATATAAATAAAATAAAAACTAGCGATCTAGCAAACGTTAGTGGTTCTAACTGGAAATAAATGTTTTAGCTAATTTATTTTTATATCTTGTTAATTACAATTTTAATGAAATATATAAATTTGCCTTATTTATTTTTAAACATGAAATTATTCAAAAATCCTTATTTAGACTGAACATGCAACATAATCGCCTAATAATACCTTAACTTTATGTTAATAAACGTGAATGTAAAATTAAATGCCGATTATGAAAGTCAATGCCAAAGGCCGGTTCTCTCATTCGGACCAAAAGTGTAACCGAAACTGAATATATTATTTTTAATACTTTCCTTTATTTACTTGGTTTCCTAATTAAGTGAAATTCATATCTGCAAGTAATAATAATTTATCCAACTATCTTTTATCAAAGCAGTACGTAGTAATATTAAATTTGCTTTTCTACCAGTTTGGTTCTTGTGTAATAAAATATACAACACTAAATATTATATAAAATTCTATCAATAATTATAATGACCTCTATCAACAGTACGGTTCAATTACTTTTCTCGTTTTGTCTTCTGTTATTTAACTTACATTGCGAATTGGTGTGCTGGTGGTCATTACCACATTTACACAATTGAACATTGTCAGTTCCCATTGCGAAAGTAGATCGCAATAAATTGGTTTTCGTCATATCGCTCAGCAAACAACTGCTGAATTTGACAGCGTTATGTTATTTCGTGTTATAATTTTGGGTATTGAAGAGCATTATAACATTCTTCACGCACTATCTATGCTTAGAGCAAGCCGGTTTATATCAGACTTACATCCATTTGGCTTGGGACTCCAATATGCACACATCTAAACATATCTGGGTTCACGTACGCGTACGGATTGGCAGCTGTTAAATAATAATTACCAAATTATGCTGGCAGACCGCGTTTCGTGTCTTTAGCTCGTTCATTAACCTAATGAAACTTGGGCGGTGCTTAGCTAATTTCATCAGATCATTTTAGTAGTATCATTCTTAAGGAGTCTACTCTTGAATTGTTTAGCAATAACTTAATGTGATCATATTCTACATGCGGTAAGTCTCTAACTCGTCTGCGCCTAGTCAAAGGCTTAGACAGTGAAACGTTATTTAATAAACGCGTATTAACCATATAATAATGTCATATACCCAAAATACGTTTAATTTTTACTTGCCTTTCCACAAATTATAACTAACTAAAATGAAGCAAAGTAATGGCGCTACTTGTCATTGTTAGTTTTATCCAAAGATTCCGATCATTCCGAGAAGTGTAACGCGTTAATTTCTATGATATGTTAAGTAAGTGTAAAATAGTCCAAATCCCATGAGTTCCTAAGTGTTATTATGACTACCAAGAGAGATAAGAAATGGTTATTTTACTACATTGTTTATTTAATTTACACATGTATAAAGTATAAAAACGACATTTTGTTTATTCAGAAAACCCACTGTCATTACGACATGTAAGTTTACGAATTTCTGTGACAAGCAAAGTCAAACGCGTGCGAAGCCGCGTGGAACAGCTAGTTAAATAATTTTGCCCATTCAATGACACTTACCCAAATACCTAGATGAACAAATAGTGCAATGGATAACAAGGTTTTTTTGCAGAGCGCCGAAATACGGGCATTGATTCTGTTCTATCTGTGTACCTGGGGTCATCCAGGGTTGGGAGTGGACCGCATACGTCATCCAATTACTCTCGCTTCTTTCATCGCGCTCATAAGCGGGTCACCGTGTCACTTTCATCGTCTTCCGTCGGCCAACTATACATACTTTGCATGTTCTTACACGCTATAACTAGTCTACAGATTATTGTATTTTACTCTATAACTTCGATATTAACAGTATTTTTTAAGTTGGTACGTAAATGTTTATACGAAAAAAGGCAGAACATCGGACCCAGTAGTGTGTCTTGTGCCTATCCTGCAAATGTGTCAGATGACTCTGCAATGATTGGCATCTCAGAGGTGTCACACACGGAATAACACCTACTCCCATAAGTATAACTCGCAACTACCCTTGTTTATGCCTTCGTGTAATGAGTATAGTTAAAAGTTGAAAGTCACAAAGCGTATGTAATTCTCAAAGTACTTCACATTATAGTCTACAATTATGTACTTGTTAAGTAATAAACAAGTCGTAGTGTATTGTTAAGCCATAATAAAGGAAAAGTTATATCTTGGTGATGTTACTTGCGAGCTGCGATCTTCCAATTTTGGTCTCACCACATCGGCACCCAAATACGCAAAAGCATTTAAAACGAAATGATGTTATGATATTCGTCGCGCCGAAACTTTTATCACTTGATGAGCGAAAGAACCCGTTTGCTTAATCACGTTATGTGACGAGTTCACAAAACTTTCTTCATAAGTGCATTGTCGAATTTCTCTTTGCAACTCGTGTATCTTTATACAATAGCCAAATTAATGCGTTTCATCCGCTATTGTTACCGCGTGTGACAGTTGGATCACATCTGTATTCATTGTGGTTACTTACCCCTAAACTATGACTAAGTAAGCTCAATTAACTTAGGCTTATTTATTTTAAGACCGTTGCAGTACCGAAAATATTGTTATTGAATTTAAATGGTAGTAAAATGTCAAAAATGATATTTCCATATTATTGTTAGTCCTAAAACAATAACAAAAAATTAGGTTTTTAGTGACAGAAACAAATCCGTGGCCGTAAATCCGACTCCACGCAGTCTTGTCTGCCCTACCCCTAGAGTGTAATTCAAAATCGCGTAGGCGCGGAGGGGCGAGGCTGCCCGCGGGCTGAGGAGCAGGAGGCTGGTAGCCAGGCCAGCAAGCCGAAGCTGCGGTGGTGAGCGAAAGCCGTCTGCGATGATTAGCACGCGTGGGACCGCCGGAGCCGGAGACACGCAGCGCCGGAGTCGTGCCAGAAGCCTTGCATGCTGATTGCTTGCTTGCATGCATGCTGCTTGCCTGCATTCATGCTGCTTGCTTGCATGCATGGTGCATGCTGCTTGCTTGAATCATGGTGCATGCTGTTTGCCTGCATGCATGGCGCATGCTGATTGCTTGCATGCATGATGTTTGTATGTTGTTTGCATGTATGCATGGTGCATGCTTATTGCCTGCATGCACTACGCATTTATTATTATTAGGATTAATAAACATTATATAATTTGAATGTAGGACTTCCAACTTTTATAGAAAACGGTTTTAAGTCTTTCGTATATTATTGATTGTAATATTTATGACAAATAAATTTAGGGCATATTATATTTAGGGCTCTCAATTTTATTGCATGTAATATTATGTGACATTAAGTTCCGGCAAGTTATCATTCGGACAAATGATGATTAGGACAAAAAAATATATTACACTTTAGATTATGGATAAAGGACAAAATAGAGAACCATGTCAACTCTATTCAGTTCTTTCAGTCATATTATCAACCTAGGGTAAGAGGGAGACTGAAATATTTAGGCAACAAATATACCGAAGAGCAAACGACCCCTAGAGCCTTAGGAATGCTTAGCATCATTAAAATTTGTTTCTTGTAAAAGATACCTAAACTGTTGATCTAACAATCTGATGACAATTTTTTCTCATTCTTCCATGCAATTCAGTCAGTCAGGATTGCATGAAAGAAAAAAACATACTTTGCTGACCCCAGATGACTAGGAACAGGGCAGGTGAATGATGTCATGAGTCTCTACACTAAACCTATATAACTGATTTGTTGTATTTAAGACTAGCTGTTGCCCGCGACTTCGTTCGCGTGGTCTTCAGTTTATTCATAAAGAATTTTCTGCGCAACGTTTTTCCATTTTTTCGTTCAAAAGAACCTTCTTCTGACAATAATTAACACAACAAAAAATAATTAGCGAAATTGCTCAAACTGTTCACGCCTGATGCGATGACCAAGGGAAATAGAGAATCAATTTTATATATAAAGATTTTATTGTGTAAGTTGATTGTTAGTAAGCCATATAAATAAAATAAAAACTAGCGATCTAGCAAACGTTAGTGGTTCTAACTGGAAATAAATGTTTTAGCTAATTTATTTTTATATCTTGTTAATTACAATTTTAATGAAATATATAAATTTGCCTTATTTATTTTTAAACATGAAATTATTCAAAAATCCTTATTTAGACTGAACATGCAACATAATCGCCTAATAATACCTTAACTTTATGTTAATAAACGTGAATGTAAAATTAAATGCCGATTATGAAAGTCAATGCCAAAGGCCGGTTCTCTCATTCGGACCAAAAGTGTAACCGAAACTGAATATATTATTTTTAATACTTTCCTTTATTTACTTGGTTTCCTAATTAAGTGAAATTCATATCTGCAAGTAATAATAATTTATCCAACTATCTTTTATCAAAGCAGTACGTAGTAATATTAAATTTGCTTTTCTACCAGTTTGGTTCTTGTGTAATAAAATATACAACACTAAATATTATATAAAATTCTATCAATAATTATAATGACCTCTATCAACAGTACGGTTCAATTACTTTTCTCGTTTTGTCTTCTGTTATTTAACTTACATTGCGAATTGGTGTGCTGGTGGTCATTACCACATTTACACAATTGAACATTGTCAGTTCCCATTGCGAAAGTAGATCGCAATAAATTGGTTTTCGTCATATCGCTCAGCAAACAACTGCTGAATTTGACAGCGTTATGTTATTTCGTGTTATAATTTTGGGTATTGAAGAGCATTATAACATTCTTCACGCACTATCTATGCTTAGAGCAAGCCGGTTTATATCAGACTTACATCCATTTGGCTTGGGACTCCAATATGCACACATCTAAACATATCTGGGTTCACGTACGCGTACGGATTGGCAGCTGTTAAATAATAATTACCAAATTATGCTGGCAGACCGCGTTTCGTGTCTTTAGCTCGTTCATTAACCTAATGAAACTTGGGCGGTGCTTAGCTAATTTCATCAGATCATTTTAGTAGTATCATTCTTAAGGAGTCTACTCTTGAATTGTTTAGCAATAACTTAATGTGATCATATTCTACATGCGGTAAGTCTCTAACTCGTCTGCGCCTAGTCAAAGGCTTAGACAGTGAAACGTTATTTAATAAACGCGTATTAACCATATAATAATGTCATATACCCAAAATACGTTTAATTTTTACTTGCCTTTCCACAAATTATAACTAACTAAAATGAAGCAAAGTAATGGCGCTACTTGTCATTGTTAGTTTTATCCAAAGATTCCGATCATTCCGAGAAGTGTAACGCGTTAATTTCTATGATATGTTAAGTAAGTGTAAAATAGTCCAAATCCCATGAGTTCCTAAGTGTTATTATGACTACCAAGAGAGATAAGAAATGGTTATTTTACTACATTGTTTATTTAATTTACACATGTATAAAGTATAAAAACGACATTTTGTTTATTCAGAAAACCCACTGTCATTACGACATGTAAGTTTACGAATTTCTGTGACAAGCAAAGTCAAACGCGTGCGAAGCCGCGTGGAACAGCTAGTTAAATAATTTTGCCCATTCAATGACACTTACCCAAATACCTAGATGAACAAATAGTGCAATGGATAACAAGGTTTTTTTGCAGAGCGCCGAAATACGGGCATTGATTCTGTTCTATCTGTGTACCTGGGGTCATCCAGGGTTGGGAGTGGACCGCATACGTCATCCAATTACTCTCGCTTCTTTCATCGCGCTCATAAGCGGGTCACCGTGTCACTTTCATCGTCTTCCGTCGGCCAACTATACATACTTTGCATGTTCTTACACGCTATAACTAGTCTACAGATTATTGTATTTTACTCTATAACTTCGATATTAACAGTATTTTTTAAGTTGGTACGTAAATGTTTATACGAAAAAAGGCAGAACATCGGACCCAGTAGTGTGTCTTGTGCCTATCCTGCAAATGTGTCAGATGACTCTGCAATGATTGGCATCTCAGAGGTGTCACACACGGAATAACACCTACTCCCATAAGTATAACTCGCAACTACCCTTGTTTATGCCTTCGTGTAATGAGTATAGTTAAAAGTTGAAAGTCACAAAGCGTATGTAATTCTCAAAGTACTTCACATTATAGTCTACAATTATGTACTTGTTAAGTAATAAACAAGTCGTAGTGTATTGTTAAGCCATAATAAAGGAAAAGTTATATCTTGGTGATGTTACTTGCGAGCTGCGATCTTCCAATTTTGGTCTCACCACATCGGCACCCAAATACGCAAAAGCATTTAAAACGAAATGATGTTATGATATTCGTCGCGCCGAAACTTTTATCACTTGATGAGCGAAAGAACCCGTTTGCTTAATCACGTTATGTGACGAGTTCACAAAACTTTCTTCATAAGTGCATTGTCGAATTTCTCTTTGCAACTCGTGTATCTTTATACAATAGCCAAATTAATGCGTTTCATCCGCTATTGTTACCGCGTGTGACAGTTGGATCACATCTGTATTCATTGTGGTTACTTACCCCTAAACTATGACTAAGTAAGCTCAATTAACTTAGGCTTATTTATTTTAAGACCGTTGCAGTACCGAAAATATTGTTATTGAATTTAAATGGTAGTAAAATGTCAAAAATGATATTTCCATCTGAGGCAGTCGATTATTTTTCAGGTGTAATACTGTTGCAATATTGTATTGGTACACAATACATTACTACAAACTTAGCTCTATGTAAAGTTAAGGCACACGTAACATCTTATGTAAACAGAAACACTACAAAAGACAAGGTAAATATAATATTGTAATTCACGATTAAAATTTGTCATCCCACGTTTTGCTGAAGGTTCTCCATTGAAAGAAAATGCAATGCGGTAGTAAATGATAATTACACCTACAGTCATGTCAATGTTTTTGTATTATTACAATGTACTTTTAGACCTTAGAATCTATGAGATATTCATAATTGTGTGTGTGTTTGTAAACATCTGATATAATCTCAATATTAAACATATTACACCAAATACTTTACTGTTACTAATCATAAAATCAAAACAAACATTGCCTTATGATTGAGAAGGATCTGTTTCCCTGTATATCAATACCGTATTTATTAAACCAACAAAACATCTCCGATTCGGAGACTAATCCACGCAAATCTGTTGCTGAATTCCCTTGTATTCTTTCTAAGTTATCTGTTATCTAACTAGTCTGAACTGTAATTGGAACAAAAGTAATTACTTACGTACATTTCTATGTTGCGAATTTGCTATATTCTTTTATAGGACTTGTTTCATTTGTAACATCTTCACTAATACTGTTTTTACCTTTGCTACATTAGTAGCAATATGTTATGTAGAGAACAGGTCCCTGACCCTTGACTGACATCGCGCATCCTAAACCGCTGTGTAAATAGAAACATCAATTCAATGGAGGCTGCTTAATCTTTAATTCTAAGATTTTTACGCTTCGTCTTGTTAAATAATTCTTTTTTAAAAATAAAATAAACAGTTTAAATAAAATAAAAAAAACAACTTAGCAAAACGAGATGTGCACTAAGATTTTTAGTTTCGTAAATCCACTAAAAGGTTCAAATTAATAAATACGAGTAATACTACTACAGGGCTGAAATGGGAGTTGGAAAGTTGTATCTGGAATATGACTTATACAGGGTAGCCACAAAAATGACGTCCAATAATTTTTTTTAGGTGCCTTGTGTGGACAGGTATCTGAATCACCCCTATGTATGTTCTACGATTTTTCGTAGTATTCGAGTTACGATTTTTTAAAATAGTCTATGAAGTCTATGAAGTACTACTTTTTTATTATTATTATGAAAGCTTAGAGTCTAGCGCATTCTCTGAAGCTAATTCTAAGTTGAAAATGTAAATGATCTATCTCGCTTAATATAAATTCTCAACTTTAGGTCAATATTGTAGTAACTTCCATTAAAGTTATGAGGCTGTTTATTTTATGCATAAATGCACAGTTCATAGAGATTTAGCTGCAAGAAAAAAAAATCGAAGAAACCTTCTACTTAGTTTTTAAAAAAAAAACAAACTGTTCCGGTTGCAAAAATCCATTAAAAAAATCGTACCTAACTCGAAAACTACGAAAAATCTTAGAACATACATAGGGGTGATTCAGATACCTCTCAACCCGAGGCACCTAAAGACATTTTTTTTCCGTCACTTTTCTGGCTACCCTGTATAGTTTATATGGTTTCGTTGCCCGCGCTCGAGCAAAGTCGCGGGGAACCACCAGCTAGTATCACAATAAGTATTTAATAATAGTTTGTGAACCTGAATATTTTAATGGTACATTGTTACTCTGTGTACCAATAATAACCGTCTCGAAGCCGGTCTTGAACATGAGACAAATTTGGAGTTTTCGTAATCCTGCTCATTATACTCATTATATTGTTCTTGGATCCAAAATGCCAAGAATACAGATGTAATTGCAAAGCACTATGTATGTCAATGCTAATACCAGCTTGCAAACTCCCACTCAACAGCTAAGGTCGGGCTTAGGCGTAATGCTTGAAAGCACTGACAAAAGTGATTTATTCGCTTTACTTTAAGAATAAACGCGTGGGCAGTAACATAATCGTCTGATGAAAGTCATCCGAAAATGTATAGACATACACATAAATGAAGTTTCGAATACAATAACGTTTATTGATATGATAATGAAACTAATAATTCGAGAGTAGATGACTTACAACCAAACATTGAAGCATAACTTGTTTCAGAAGACCTACTACGAAAACGTTTCATTCGTTCGGACTTCGGACGTATAAATCCAACGAATTAAAATACCATCTACTTGTTTCAAATCTTGACAATTTATATAATTGACAGCGGTAGTGTTCTTACCCGGCTAGTTTTAGGTGTTCATATTTTTTCATAGGATTGATAAAAGTGTATGGTTATTTTAATTTATTAGGTTTATACGTCCGAACGAACTAGATTTTCGTAGTAAGCCTAGAGTTGTAAAGTGTCCGTCACGTTATAAATGTCTGACTAATATGACCGAGCAAATTGGACATTTTCTCAATGTGACCGGATATTTATTGTCACTAACGTCACAATCAATTCTATTAACAAACTATGAAAAAAAATTTGGTCACAAATAAGTGCATTATTATAAGAAAGACAGGCTTTAGTAGTGATGATCTATAACGAAATGAAATTTCTAAAATTAATTTATCTTTCTGCACGAACAAGCTAAAAAGCTTCACGCGCACATTTTTGTTTTTGTTCAATCCAGATCAAATTACATGTTTTATTGTATGTTTTTATTGTCAAATATATAACATTTGAGACTTACGTTAGAGGAATTCTTCTTTTTTTTTATATTTATACTAAAAAATATATGTGACCATCGTGACAATATCTAAATGTCCAATGTGACCGAGCATTTATCATAAATGACGGACGCTTATAGCATATGACCGTCAATTTACAACTCTAAGTAGGCCTACTGAGACGGATCAAAACCTTCATTCCACTTGACTAGTTTTAAACCTGACTTATCCCTCAACCCATGTCTTCTATGCCTCTTTGATTGCCGTATCAATAATTAAGATACGTTTACGATATCAATAATTACATTATTCAATTACGTCTGATATCTTACTAATTTTGTAACATCCGTTCTACGAAAAGGAAATTAATTCTCAATGTTAATATTTAGGAGGAAAGTAATCGCTCTCTCTCTCTATGGTATCATATATCTCATAGTTTTATCCTTTTAGAAAGTTTGGTCATGTGTTTAAAAGTTGCTGTAATTTCACTTCAGCTTTCGCGATATTGTTATATCATTGACGCCCCATGAGATTCCCATAAAAACAGGGAAAGTATGCAATCGACTTCGTCGGTAAAGACGGAGGCCGCGCCGCCGGGCACCGTCACGCCCATCCTACGCTAACATGGAACGAAAGAAAGTGAAATTTTGTCGAGCCAATTGTTTGGTTCGAGTTCTTCTTTTCGGGGAAGCGTTTTAGGCGACATGAACGGATATCATGTTATAATATTTACATTTTAAACGTTTTATCTACAAGTAAACAAGGGCAGAAATTATTCCTTCATGCTTGACTGCGAGTTCTGTCCTCGCTTAGAGGCTCCTGCGGCGTTCGTACGTGCTCCAATAAAAAACGTCATTGTACTGACTGACCACTGCGATACCTGTAATTTATACAAGGAAGTAATTATAACGCTCGATCAAAGTTTTCTGACCCCACGTCAAATTATGAACTAGGTGGTACGATGACTCATCTAAAGAAGTTTTTATATACTGATACGAAATGGGTTACGCCCTTTTGTTGAATGCTAAGTAACAAAGTAATAAGTTTGATCACACTCCATGAGGACGAGAAGTTTTATTTTCTAAAACTCTACATATTTGTAGGTATTCATAGATCTTAACAATGCATCAGAGAAAGTGCATAGGCAAAGATTTTTAATTAATTGCTAGCCATAAATTTTAAAAGAATTGAAATATATATTGTACCGGAGCCAAAATATAGTATTCAGCCGTAGGTGGTAACGTCGCCGGCAGGCACGGATCGGCATAACTTACAATTCACAATGTCATCTGATAAATTGACGCCGGTTATTGCTTTCTTCGGGATATACATATTTAATAGAGAGAATATCAATTTCTCAAGGACGATTTGATGATTTTCGTAATATTGCGCCACTGCAACATAACCCTATAAGTACTTGAAAAGTCCGTGTCTTGCTTATCTTAAGACTTTGATGGATAATTTGTTATCCCACCAAAAACATTTCATGTAAAATGTTGCCAAGATGAGACTATATGGCACGCACTGTCAAAAAGTTATCAAATCTCATGTAGAACCAAGCTTTTAACTCTACATGCCCTAACTTCACAAACTACACACTTGTCAAATTATGTGGCATGGCTGTTTTGCTACCGTCACGCATCATATACTGACATTAGTAAAATGGCTTACTTTTTTGTTTTCCATTATAATAGTTCTTGTAATAACAAACCGGCCAAGCTGCATATTTTGACTAAGTTGTAGAGTTGGTGGAGTTAGGGCTTTTATAGTTAGGGCGTGTACAGTAAGAAGCTTAGTTGTACATGAGATTTGATAACTTTCTGACAGTGCCTGCCATATGGTCTTGTCTTGGCAATATTTTACATGAAGATGTTTTTGGTGGGATTTCACTTGGATCACACATGTTTAATTAGTTCCCGAGAATTTTGTTTATCTCGTATAATCCAAACCCAAGTAATGAGGGTTCAAAAAAACGACAACGCGCGTCGAGAAAAAGTAGTAAGTTGCCCTTGCACTTCGCTTGCCTCGTTGCTTGTTCCTGCCGTTGCCGCGCCCCTAGATTATTTTAAAAAAAAGACTGGTTTATCGAAAAAAAATCTTCCTCTAAGGTGTTTTAACATACGAGTGTATTTTAATAAATCCATGACTTTAGAAACTTCCTTCCACTTCCTTGCGCTATATTTTTTTTTGGTAAATAATTTCCTTTTAACTTGAAACACTTGTCTTGCGACGACCTTCCATCCAACTTCCAACCTTGAGAGGAGTCATCTAAAAATTAATTTGTTTCATAGCCTGCAAAATAGCCCTTGTCTAGTTTTAGCTGCCACAATCGCTTTGTTTGATGAAAATCTTTGTCTGCCAACTAATTTTTTGTTCTGATTTAATCTTATAGCTCCCTGTGACTTCTCTTTTCGAAGTAGGAGAAAGAACTAGATTAAAATTATCCAAAAATTTGGCATTAATACTTGTTTTGTATATCTATAACATCACCCAAAGGCAAATTACTGGCTTTTTCAATTACCTATAATAAAATACAGGGAGAAAATAAGTTAATACCTACTATTATTTTTCCCACGAGGACATAATGCCTAAGGGTTAAATTATAATGTCATTTTGGTACAATAGCAACGTGGTTAGCGTTGTTTTATAGTTATTGTCTTTTTAGTTTATGTTTTTGTTGCTATAACTATTTAAACTTAATTTTATAATATTTATTAGGTTCCTGCGGCTGCGCCTGCGTCGAATACGGCTAGGCAGTTGTCATCCCCTATTTTACTCTCTTAGGATTTGAGTTAAAAATAGCCTACTTATATCCTTCCCTTGGGTTCGCGCTTCCTCCGTACGAAAATTAATCAAAATCGGTACAGCGTGAAACAGACAGACATCGCATTTATAATATTAAAGTATGGAAGTATGGATGACGCTCAGTAGTGTATTTTATTATTGAGATGTGTATCTATTATTAGGATTCTTTTTGTTGTTTTAATGGAGGGTGCCACAATAAAAACAGATTTTCTGAATTACAATTCAACTTATTGAAGTAATTAAATGATTTCATGATGCATTTGAGAAAAAGTTAAATGCACGGTATCGATGACATCGTAGGTACAAACAATAATGTTTTTTTTTTATAAATTATGTTTATTTCCTGACAATGTTTAGTTAGCCGTTTTGTTAAATGATTCTGATGTTCTAATTATCGTACAATGCCTTTCATGGCTACCGCCGGTCCTTCATTTAGTAGAAAAGTGGGTGGCCAATACACGGTTACATGTGGTGAACAATAAAAGGGGTAATTACACAAATTGTAATTACATAAAACAGTACGCGATGGAAGATATCTTCACAGGCCTACAACATTATATAATTCGAGGTGGAGTAGTTAATTTTAGCTGGTAAAATTATTTTCGTATAAGGAACTAAGCTTCAAACTTTAAATCACCTTAAAAGTAATAAACCTCGCCAAATGGGAAAGCACAAGCAATGCTTATCTCAGATGGCGCCAGAATTTTTGGTCTTGTCCACTAATCTCGACGCAAATGTCAAAGTTAGATTTGTTTTTTGTGCTCACTAGTATGACTCGAGTTTTACACACGCTTGACAACTTATAATTACCTTTAGCGTAATGATTATAAGGTACTATCTATTTGAAAAATTTTAGGTCTCTAGGTCGTCACTATTTTATAATAGAAACCTACAGATTTAAGTTATCTTTTATTTAAGTGCTTGTATTAGTGTCAGTAACAGACAATCATAAATTTGATATTGTCACTAAAATAAACATTAAAATGGTCCCAAAGCATTTTTTCAAACGATTTACTTGTATTATAAAGGGGTGAGGATTTTTAAAAAAGGGACCGGCTTTTCTGAAACACCACAATCATAATCTGCAAGCTTTTCTGAGCCTAAAACAATTAACAGAAAACCTAATTGTTTTAGGCGCTATAGCTTCAGTTAGGTAGGTGTTTTCTGTACTATTCGTAGTTGTTTACTGAATTGTCGTCATAGGCAAATGTCAAAGACGCGAGATGACTTTTGAAACCAAAACTAAGACGTTCTTTATCTGGGGTCCAGTACGCGAAGATTACAAACATAATACGTAATATTGTAAAATTATAGAAAATATGTGATCGCTGAAATATTTCACGCATTATTTATGTTAGCCATTGGCTCATAATGACCGCGGTTGGGTTTTCGCTCCGCTTCGCGTAACAAGTGCAAATGCAATTATCCGAAACTGGAGCATAACGTCGTTCTAATGTCCGCGGTGGATTAACTGCCATCAGGTACCAAACGCCGAAAAAAAAAGGGTAAACTCCAACAGACTTTCGAGACTTACTGGCTCTACCGTGCAAGTTATTATAGCAACGATAGTTTACTTTCTTGCTTCTGAATTGTCCAGGTAGCAAAAGACGTTGAAGCAAACTTTCTGGTTTTTGACTAACCAATTTTTCAGGCAAGACAATTATTATTTTGATCTCCTTAAAAAGTAGATGCACCTTTTCTGACTATGAATCGTTGAACAGTTCAAATTGTTAATTTGCGATAGGGTGTAATAAATCATTATTTTACTTAAGTCTCCCATGATAATGCCTTCACGTTTTCACGACATGGTTTGTTAGAATTCTTACTCACACTGTACACGTTTCTCGGTCTTGTTGAAGGCAAGCTGATAGTGGTGTGCGAGGCCTGAGTTACTGCATTGGGTTGAATAATTCATTTGATGTGTTATTTAACGTTGCCATGCCATGTTAAAATCTCATCAAGTTGCTCTATCTTAGATGCATATTATTGCATATTCAAATCGTCGAGATTTTTTGGTTCCGGACAATTACTTTTTTAACGTTTATTACTTCTAATCTGTTTTGTAACATTTCAATGCAATACTGCATTTGCGTCAATATTTACAATGTATTGTGCTGATGTGCTTATTGCTAATGATGTATTGGGCATTGTATCAAATCAATAGGTCTATCGATGGAAGCTCTTGTCTCACTCTCGTATTCGAAGCTACTAGTTGCAAAAAATATCTGTTGTGCAGGTGAAATAGTAGTCTCATTCACATTACGCAAACAGAGAAGCATAACATCATGATTCTAATCCGACAAAAGATGCGCTACTTTAGTTCGGTGGCTGTGCTCATTATTTTTTACAAATTGCACAACATATGATTGTTGATGACATAACCTTTTGCTTGACGGAATAATTGCTGTATTCTTTAATATCACGAAATAAAACGAGTATAATGTTGATTAATAGTCGCCACGCCTCCCTTCGCACTATTCATCATCGATTCGGCTATCGTATCATCAGCCAAACCGCGGAGGTGTAACAACCGTAAGCGTCAAACTCCGTAAACGACATGTTACGTAGCCATCAGTCAATCAAACCTGCAAAGTGATGAAAGGAATATGGATCTAAACAATTTGCTTTATCACTCTCCATTATATGAAATGTGTTACAGAATAGCATTATTATTTCCTTACAAAAGTAGTTCTATCATTGTTTGATGATCTAGAAATTGCAACAGTCGTTCGGAGTAATAGTCGATTTGTCAATAAGGAACGGTACCGGTAGCAAATGTCTCAAAATAATTATTGTTGTTGAAAGTCGTAACTTTGAACGTAGCATAGATAAATTCAGTTTACTTAGCCGAGGTTAAAAGCTGCTGCGCATTTTATTAGCCCGTTTCCTGCCTGCCAACATTCAAAGGGCTACGCGGTCTGTTCCTCATTAATAAACAATGTCGTGCATCAAAGGCCCGATTCCAAGGATCATTTAACATTGAACCAATAATACCAAATTTAAATAAGCTCAGTAAAAATATTAAGTGCCTTGTTCTTTCAGAAAATTTGATGCATTGACGATTCACAAAAAGAATTTGAATGCAAAGTCGTGACTCGTGAGTCTGTTTACTTCCTAACCGGCAGATTAATAGCTCTAGACGCTGGTGTTTCCCTGCTTCAATGTGGTGACGTCACGATGTATTTATTCTATAAGATGAGATGCCAGGCGAGATTTTCTATTGTCTCATAAAATGTTTATGTTGCGACACTCTCACGGTCGGCGCTGTCGTCGTGACGATAGGATGTTTGCAGTTTTGCATTACAAATAATATATCGTGAACAGCGTGTCGTTAGATGTCATTTACATTAGTTTATGTAACACCACAGAAAATAGGCACAGCACAGAACTTTATATGAAAAACAGCACTAAAATTTGTTTGTAAAAAAGTAACACAACCTTTATGGGCTGTAGTAAATACAATAAAAATGACATGGAGAAGTCATTTTATGCTATAATAAACCGTATACACGTCTTTAACGTAAATCTTACGTCCAGCATCGAACTGCAAAAGGCTGACATGATGATGAAATCGTACACAGTTTGATTGCCTGCTTTAAAAAAAAACGTTATTTATACAACAAGTGAGATTTATAATCAATAATCATCTTTTCCTATCTAACTAAACCAAGTAAGCATTGTAGACATTGATAATTCTGTTCACGGCCACCATTACGATGGTACATGGGGCACACTAAAAGTTTTGCACTTCTAGCTAATCGGAACTATTTGAATTTCGAATGTTATATTTTTTAAACGTTGCAACCTTCTTAGTAATAAAAAAAACAATTGGCGGGAAATGATTTGTCAATTGTTTTTTATCACACATCAAAGTTCTACGTACGCAACGAAAATGGAATTAAGTCGAAAATATTTTAGAGCGATGATTTTTTATGATTTTAAAAGTTCACTCTCTCTGCAAGACTTTGTGTTCAAAATGCTTTTGGGAGAGAAGCACCTTGTTTGAGCACCGTGAGGCGGTGGTTTGCTGAATTTGAGAAAGGTCGAGTTTTTTTTACATGACGAATTTCGTGAAGGGCCGGCCTTCAACTGCGGTCAACGAAAATAATGTGGCTACTGTTAAGCGACTAATTGAAGAAACCCGCGGATTACCTATGAGACAATTCGAGGATTCGGGGATTGGTATGAGCCAAATTCAGAAAATTTTACACTAAGAATTTGAAGTTTGGAAACTGCTGTCGTTGGATCCCTCATGAACTGACAGCGGAGCAGAAGCGGACTCGCGTGGAATGGTGCTCACAAATGCTACTGAAGTACGACCACGGACATTCTAATGCTGTTTATGACATTGTCACAGGAGACGAAACGTGGATTTATTGTTTTGAACCCGAAAAAAAACAGCAATCTTGTGAATGGGTGTTTGGAAATGAGAACAGGCCAACAAAAGTGAGGCAGGCGAGAAACGTTGGTAAAAAAATGATCTCGTTTTTTTTCTCAGCTACGGGTCTCATCTGTACAATTCCACTTGAAGATCAAAAGAGTGTTAATGCCGAGTGGTATTCTACCATTTGTTTACCCAGGGTGTTAGAAAAAGTTCGCGAAAGACGACCTAAAAGCCGCGTTCTCCTACATCATGACAACGCTTCTTCACACACGGCCAACAAAACAAAGTCATTTTTAGCTTCCGAAAAAGTACAACTCGTCACCCATCCTGCGCATAGCCCCGACCTAGCACCCTGTGATTTCTGTATTTTCCCCAAAATCAAAGATTTGATGAGAGGTTTTACTTTTACCAACTCCGAAGAGGCAGTGATAGCGTTCAATCAGCACGTAAAAACATGCCTTCAGATCTGTGGTCCTCCTGTTTTTAAAAAATGGTTCGATTGCATGAAAAAATGTTTAAAATGTAAAGGAGAGTATTTTGAAAAGCAATAAACATAATATTTTGGTTATAATATGTTGTTTTTTTAAGTTACGCAAAACTTATAGTGTGACCTACGTAAAACCTTTGGGTGTACACTTTAACGTCGTAACTTGCGTTTTATGATACACTGTGCGGTTTGATTGAATTTCAATTGCTTCGAGGCCGTTCTACAATCTGCTACTTCGCTGTCTTAGGTGTCAGTCACACACACCTAGACAACGTGGTATTCATTTAAGAATTTGCCAACTAACTTAATACAACAACAACAAAAAAGGCTTTGATAACTTGTATTCTTTTAATTCTTATAATTTAAACGTTAAATAAGCTTTATGATTGCCTGATAAGATTTGTTATTATTCAAAATGTTAATAATCCTATAAACACATTATGTAGGTAGTGATTTTGCGTTGCGTCCTGGTGTGGTGTAGGTTTGGCTTTAAACGACAACACCACAACGTTATTCTTGTGAACGTGCTTGCAGTCATGCAACCTACGTTTCTATGTCGGTGAGATTCGATTATACGATCTAGACAACATTTATCTATCTTCGCACAAACTTCGTCGAATATGATAGCTAAAAAACTAAATAATCGGAATGCGTTTACGAATTAATTCATGCATCGGGGGCGTTATGTATGCTACTGAACACATCACTTGCGTGTGTGTATGAGTTGCTTATTGCCGCCACTGGAATTTCAAATTTATAAATTCAGCATTTTCTTTCTTTAGTATTATTAATAAAGGTTACCAAGATCAAGTTAATAAGAGATGCACGCGCTAAAAATAATTTGCAGCTTTCAAACTGACACCAGTTATACCAATCGTCGATTTTTTTATCTGGACCGGTTCGGCGACATTCATTGACATTTACATTATGTTAACAAACTGGACGACTCACTTCGTCTCTGGATGTAAAAAGAAAGTAGATATCGGGCGCCTCGGCCTGTCAACAAAGTTGTGTCTGTACCTCGATATTCCAATTAATTATTATTTATCAAATGTTGATTTTAAACTAGTTTTAAAACGATAATGTGCGAGCAAAACTACTTACTCTTTCATACTGTCTGTCTTAGACCATGAAAATAATTTAGAAATTGAACACATACACTGACTGAAGATGCTGTGTGTAGTGTTAAATTTAGCACATTTGTAATAAAGCCTTATACCGGCTCATTGTTCATCCTAAATACGGAAATAATTTAATCTTGTAAGGAAGTTTCGGTCATTATTTCACTCGACAATTTTTTCCCTTTATTTTGGCATGTAATCCAACGTAATTTTAAATTGAGGCAATTTTCTATTGAATTTGTTGGGAACATGTTATTTTTATGTGCTTGTTATCTTGCATGATTATTTTGTTATTAAATTATCATTACAGTCATAATTTACTTACCTTTATTTTTTTATTTCGAGTTGACTTTAGGATTCATTTAATAAAATTATATTATTCATTTTAATTAATTTAAATTTAATTTTAAATTATCAATAAACTGATTGCCAATTAGGGCTACGGCTCTAAATAATTTCTTATAAAGGAAATGTTCTTCGTTCAAAAAGAAATCAGTTTATTTATTAATGTTGTGCCACTGAACTCTGCAAGTACTTGGTACTGCCTACTTGTTGAAAGGTCAGATATTGTAAGCACCGACAAATAACAAAGAGCCAACTTAGTTCTACGAGGATTGAGCTCAAACCCTGGGCGGGCCGGGCCATTCACCCGCCCGCCCACGCTACATATCGATCAAGGTAGCTCCCAGCATTTAGACCGGGATTTGGCTGGGAATAAACAAAAACTAGGTAAGCAATAAACGGACATTTCTATTTAGTGAAACAGATCTGGCTCTTAAATTACCTGTGTTTCAAAGGGTATAAATATACAATTTCAATTTTACGAAACTTGACTTTTAAAGAGCTCCGAATAAAGCTGTTAAGATATCTTTGGTAAAAAAACGCGGTCGATCATATTTTGTTTACAAGAAAAAATATTTGCGTAGTTTTTTCCTATATCTCTTATCTCTAATGAGTGACCCAGATTAGGCATTGACCCGAAAGTGTCGAGAAAAATATACGCTCTGCAAATGCATCGCCGTCTCTGCGTAGGGAATACCTCAATCAAGATCGAGGCTTTTGTCCGGTAAACATTTTGTAGGAAGGAGGGACTAGAATATTCCCTATGCGGGGATTATTCTCCATAATAGGGCATGTTCTCCGCTTGGGGAATTTTAGTTAGCACTATAAATGTGAAATGCGTTGTTTTGTAGTAACAAAGTCTGTTATTATGTATGAACTTCATAGGTACTTATTACGCTTTATATTGTTTTTATAAAATTATATTTTTAACACATAATAATGTTATCATTTTCTTCATATTATCTCCTGATTTCGGGGATATCTTGATAAAATGTATTATGGAAAAATCCATCTGTTGACGCCAGATAAACTTGGTACTGTGCTTTCCAAATGAATTCATCAAAAGTCAAAGTTTTTTTAATACCTTACAGTACCGTACGGATGGACAGTGGAACGTGACAGATATTAATCATATGTACGAATGCAGTAATTTTGTAATACACCCCTGCGTATGATCATCATAGTAAAATTAGCATGTATCGTTTGGCTACATGATAATTTACCAAAAACACTTGGGTTACAGTACATGAGAATGGATACTACCTATGCATCAAGTTCTCTCCACCTGTCGTATTCAGCAGCGGGTAGGTAGTAAGAAATGGCGACACTAAAAAGTTGGCTAAGAGTATTATTATTTGCATATCAGGCTTCGGTGGGATGCTGGAGAAAACTCCGAATGTTTGCAACATCCGCGTCCGGACCTCGCCGCGGTCGACATACAGATGGCAAAATTATGAGAATCGGCGCCTGCGCACGCGCGCCTCACCACACGCAAAGCTGCTTCATTTACCATCCTTCTTACTAATATTAATGTAAAACAAGTTTATGTGGTCATCAGATATATTTTTTTGTTCAATGGAATCTATAGATAGAAATATTCTGAAAAACATAAATCTGCCATCAGTTATTAAATTTGATTTTAGTAATACGTAAGTACTTACAGATGATGTGAAAGTATTGGCGTCTGCTTCAGTGTGTAATACAAATTTTATAGTTTTAACTGTTGCCCCAAAAATGTTAAACATCAGTTAATAAATTATCCACATGCACAAGGAATGTCGCAGAAAGTAAATTGTTCAGGAAGACGACGGAATTATATTCCGGCTTCGTCTTAAAAGATCTTTTAAATTCAGCAGCGTTTGTTTTAAACTTTCCACATATCTTTTTCTGAACATCTGTGCATTTAAAGTAGTAAATAATTAGTGTCTCATAATAATGATTCCGTTTTCTCGATGCGTCTTTTGTTTAAATATTAAACATTATATGTTTAATACTTCATATTATACGATGTTGTTAGTTTTGTAAATATACACTCAGGTGTTCGGTGTTCCCATCAACACATAGCTTTATTTATGCAAGTAGGTACCTATAGTTCTTTGGTATTTGTTGCTCGCTGACATTATAACAAGTTTCGTACACATTGGTTGTATTGTATCAATTTAGTATGCAGCTGTCGACGCTTGACGTCAATTCCTACCATAAGTGATCGAAAACTCTTAATATAAATGTTATTTTATGTGCAATTTTCCGTATGCATAGGCTGCAGCTGGTAACATTCTGGTTTTCTATGTTATAAAAACAAAATGTTTTTTTTTCCTTGGTTTTGGACCTGCTAAAGTCACATTCTCCTGCTCATTAAATTTTTGCATCGCATATGCAAAAATGTAATATGAGACTGACATCGAAATCGGAAAAAAGGTCCCCATACTAAACCGTCAATAAGCTAAAATCACTTTGTATGGAGATGTTTTTTTTTAAAAATTGAGATGTTGGTTCCTAAAAGTTATAGTATTTAAGCAGGAGAGTTGATACCTGTGGCTCAAAAACTAATTATATAATTTAATTTGCAAACTTATAATACTTAATATATTATATATATAAAAGAAAGTCGGGTTAGTTACACCATTTGTAAGTCAAGAACCGCTAGACCAATTTTTATGATTTTTAGTTTGTTGGATTTGTCTCCGTCCCGAATAGCAGGATAAATATAAAAAAACGGAAATATTCACGTCATATGAAATGTCATACATGCCATGCATTTTACAATTTGAATTTAGCCAGCTGATATTTTAGGTAGCTTCGTAAATAAGTGTAAAGTATACGATTCAGTTGCGAGCAGCGTTCGGTTGTGGTCGGTTGGGCTCAGGGAGCCCGTTTGGGGTGCTTGACACCCCAGGTGACTGTTTGCGTGGTCCAATTTTCCGGTATAATAATTTTATTATTTCTTTTTTAAAGCATTGTATTTTGACAAATAAGTAGTTTAATGTTATATTTGAGGTTATGTTGTAGTATTTGTTGACTCTGCTCATATGTGTCGAAGCCAAGAAAAGCAGTTCTGCTTTCATCGACAATGCATCATAATGATAATGTTAAGGGTGACAAAAGAAAGCCTGGAATTATTTATTATTTTAATAAAACCATATGAGTAGTAGATACGAATGATCAAATGTGCAACAATTATAATGTAGGAAGACGTACCAAAACATGGCCGATGGTGATATTTTCCACCTTTTCAATTTCAAAGGTTTCAATTCCTATGTAATTTAAAAGTCTAAAAATTTACTTCAATATACACCAAAGAGTATTTTTTAAGCGACTGGCTGTCAATTTAGTCAAACCTCGCCAAACATCAAGAGCAGGCCTACCCACATTACCACAACCGCTGCAAAAACTACAAAAAAGGCATAATAACATTTAGGACCAAAAATCTGTTTCTGGAACAAGAAGATCGCAGTCATACAAAAGGTATCATATTTGTCCAAGAACGAGGGATAGAAAAATAAAGACTGGATGCTCTAAGTGCCATAAACATGTGTGCAATGACCATATAATTGCTGTCTGCTAAAATTGTTACGAAGAAAACTAGTATTTACAGAAAGTTATTTTTCACTGAGAACAAAATTTATGATTATATTGAAAATAAGTTTAAAAGTTGATTAAGACGTAAATTCAAATGTTTCTATTAATAAAAGTCAGATTTTGCATGTTTTTCGTATTTTATTTGATTTTTTTGATTGGGGGTGCTAAACACCCCACGCGACCTCTAATGAAACTTTTTAGGCGCGCCTAATTAAGGGTTAAATAAAAAAGTTGCGCAGAAAATTATTTATGAATAAACTCAAGTCCATGCGAACGAAGTCGCGGGCAACAGCTAGTAAAATATAAAATTCGAACATAATAAAATACATTATTATTCGTGCTTTTAAAATCACGTGGTGCTGTTTTATGGTGGTTTGTTTTTCTTTTTCTGTCTGCTATGAATATTGATGAAGGCGTATGCCTTTTTTTATTTACAAAATATAACAGAGAATCGCGCAAGACGAAGCCTAACAATAATTTATTCTTAGATGTGTTTGTAGTATGTATACTTGTTATGGTACTTATCTTTCCTTATCAGTCAAAGGGGTTATCACAGTTACCTACCTATTTGTTTGTAAGTAATTGACTTTGACCTACCCGTAAGGTTTTTAAAAATTAAATCATCATTCAATTAAATTTTTGGTGGTTCTTAAATATTTTGATTTATTCCCGTACCTAAACAAAGTGCATTAAACTACAATCAATTGCATGTACTCGTTGTACATAAACGCAAGGCAAGCCATGTCTAGTCTTCGCGAAACGTGACGTGAGCCGGCCTTGGCGGTCGGTCTACGTTCGGTCTGCGTCGCCAGTGATCGGCGCATGCCCCCATCTCTTTCGCACTCAATGACTGTGCTGCTCGACCCGTCTCGAATTTCCACACGCAAGGTTCGAGGAAACTGACTCAGCTGAGTTCGACTACGCCAAGGCCCACTCGGATATTGTCCTTTATTACAACCTATCACGATACCTTTCCGTACAGCAACTCGCGGTTGATACGGACTTCCAGTCACTATACGTCATACATAGTTCTTTCTCTTTTTTTCTCAGTCCCGCACAGCTGCCTCGAACCAGTATTGTTAAAGCGTTCGAGAGATACGGACCGTCACGTTGTTTAATTGTATCTGTATCTGCTGTCGATTTTACCGAATTGTTTACGACGTAATCTATTACGAATTAGCATAAAAATATATAGTTTCGATTTAGTACGCGTGCATACGGCATACACGCGGACATTTTCCTCGTTTTCCGTGCTAGAAACCGAGCGAACTGATTTGCAAACGTCGCTATTGTTTCCAAAACATTTGGTTTGTCGCCATGTCACCCAAAGAAACAGTGCAGTGACTGTATCGATATGTAGAGTAGGGAGCGGTAACAATTGAGTGAGTGCGTGTATCGGATACGGCCCAGTGAGTCGGGCCCCTGTCTCGAGTGTCCTTAGTGTTGAGTTGCAGCTTGCGATAAAATTTCAATCGGGAGGGCAGTGACTGATGGAGGATTGTGTGAGGGTGCAGCTGGGCCGCAGTGGGCGTCATGCAGGCCCGCGTGGTTGCGCCTAGTAAGCCCCAACTCCGGCAAAACGGCGGCTACGGAGGCTGCGGCTGTGCTTGCACCACAGGTTCGCCTTGCTTATCATTTACAAGTTTTGCAAACCCTATATGGTGCTGCAAAACCCACTGTCAAAATTATTACTTACAAACAAACCAATGTCAAGGCGAATTGTAAAGGGCTTAGCATCGAGACTGATAATGCATTTGACGTGTGCAAAACTCAAATCATACCCAATTAACGTCAAGAAATAGTGTTATGCGTGTATTGTTCGTCAAATAAAGCGATTCTGCTACATTAATTCTATGATCTAGTTGTCAATTAGGCAAACATTATAATTAGTCTTTCAAACTGTTTACGTTTAAAGCAAGCTATGATCCGAGAATCTAAATTAGATTGTTTGTATATTAGTTATTACAAGGAAATTGTAAATTACCAAATACATTTTTAACTTCATCATTGCAACATCAATAAACGAGGTATTAAGGCCTATTTTACAGAAGCTATTGATCTTAATTATAACAGACTAATAATAAATAAACGACCTCAAATATAAACGTTACCATTAGCTCTGTTTTCCAACCATGACTCATTCTCATTATAGAAAGTCGATGTTCAGAGTCAAATGGCTCAGCTTTAATTTGAATCCGGATATAAATGTAGGATGCTAATTTAGACGTAAAATATAACCGTTAAAACATCTAGAAATTTGTGTAGTTCTAGAACGTATAGAAATTACTAATTTGACTAGCTTTCTATCGTAAATCAATAATAATAACATGCTAGGCTATCAGTTGAACGAGACAATTAAAAAAAAATGAATAAATAGGTTAATTTCTGAACTGATTATTACAATAACTACATTCTTCCGATTTCTTTGTTATAATATTCCATACAATTGTAAAGTTACTCTTTCTAGTTAAAAATGTCATAAATAGGGTCTGGTTGTAGTCTCAAAAGTTAAATTAAAAAAATATTGAGCATATAATGTAACAATGCGGGCAAAAAAGTAATTGATGCAGTATAAAAAATACCGACAGGTGTAACTTAGTAACTGGTTCTAAAGGTGCTTATTACCTTTCGATCAACTTCATTATAAGGATCACGTTTTATAATAGTAAACTCCTCCATAAATTTTCAACGCCCTTGACTTTATTTAACCATTCTTTGTGACATTTTCTATTCTTATTAAGACATCGTCCACGCATTCGTTTTTGTGGACAGCCATTACCTCATTTTAGAGAAAAACGACTCAAATCTGCTACGTATTGCATAAGTTATAATAAAAATGTAGGTTATAGAACCGTTACATTTTCTCGGTGCAACTTTGAGTTACAAGTTACTACCACAAACCAGTCCATAATCGTTAGTCTAGACAAACTAATATTTCTTTTTAGATTCAGCGACACTGAACTAATCGGCATTGTCGTAATATCATGATTGTATCTCCTTGTTTTAAGTAGGAATAGCCAACTTTGATATCAATCAAAGAAATTCAAAACAGAATTAAGGAAATTTTAATTTGTATTAAATAACTCTAATATTAATATACATTAATAATAAATTCATCATTTTCTGAAGTGAATCACTGCCTCAAACAAATGAAGCTAATAACAAACCGATCTTTAAAATGAGATTTACAGAATAAATTAAAGGTAATTTTTTTGTTTAAAGAAGTTATTATTTACCTGAGCTACCTAAGCCGTTGGCGTTGGTAGCGCAAGCGGAGAATTATAAATTGGCTTTAGCGGGTTACAGAGGTTATCATCGCATTATAAAGGTTACATTATTAATACCAACTATCTCCACATAATAAGAGGAAGAAGGAAATCTATTAATATAAATACACATTTGCATTGCAGCTTTAATAATATCAGGTAGGTATTCAATGATTACTTAACAAGTTGCCATTACTACATCATCATTGTTTCAGCCATAGGACGTACACTGCTGAACATAGGCCTCCCCTAGTGACTTCCAGATTGGCCAGTTTGTCATTACTTACTGTGAAGTTATAATAAACATGTTTTTATATTTCTTACAACCATATATTTTTGGAAAAATGCTAGCACAATGCTATAATTTCAATCTATAATCATGCATGATGTATACGATAAGATAACGACTTGACAGTTTTCAGTATGATGTCATTAATAAAGAAGAAGTAAAAATAGGTGCAACTACTTCAACATTATCAGCGGAGTTTCTAAACCTTTAAAAAAATCAGATAAACACACTGTGGGTTGAGTGTCTGTTGCAATCTTTCCAAGATAAATGAGTTATAGACATTTTGTGAAAACATGTTTTTTTTAAAAGAGTGAACAATAATAGGATGTAACTGTATCGATGCTTCATCAAAGAATCGCATCTATTAACTCGTCTGACAGCCGTCTCCTGTTCCTTTATTATATCTTTTGGGCGCCAGGTGGTGGCTATAACAAAATAAACAATTTCCGGTGGACGAGTTTAAAATACACTGATAGTGGGCCAGACGGCTACTCGAGAGCAGCGTGACTTAACTTTTTGTCTTTTATTTTATTTTAAAAATGCAACGAGAAAAAAGCAGCAGTGAAAATGGGCACATAAACTTCACACCTGCAATTACCTATTCGGTACGGGTATATAAACGTACGGAGCCACGTACAGTGGGTTGTACGTCTACTGCTGCTGACGACTACAGTTATATTTACTGCTGCAGTATTTTGTCGTTATAAAACACCAAACACTGTTGTAACTAATCCCTCGTCTTGCCATATCTTTCTACATAGTGTATGTCTGTCTATACTACCATTTCTCACCTTTACTGAAACCAATACCAAACTACCAAAAGGAATTCGGAAATTCACACACTTGTATTTATAAAATGTAGGATATTCTTTGAAAGATAACTTTAGGGAGGTTCAGACATTTTCTTTAAAGTGACATATCTAAATTCTTTGTCCGTTAGGAGGTATACACTAATCTAAATCAGGAATCATCAATTAGTTTCATTGCGGGTCCGCTTATAACAAATGTAAATCTAATGTAAATAATAATTTAAACTTTAATAATAATAATAATTTATTTTTATTTAAGAACCAAGATTTAAAATATCAATGAATAAATATATCTAAGCTAGAACTACTCGATGAACGGACGAGACAACACAAAGCGCGGGCTAAATTGAATTATTTCAAATTTTTATACTGATTATTTTGGGTCCGCACAAAATAGGTCGGCGGTCCGGATCCGGATCGCGGTCTGCCATTTGGTGACCCCTGGTCTAGATGATCGTTCAGCAGTGTTGCCGACATCCATGGTCTGGATTACCCAAAAACCTAACTGAAAATCCCCAATTTTGGGGAAATAAAAATCGATATTCCCCACATTTTCCCCACAAGTTTTCAAAGAAATAAAAGTACTATTCATATAAATCAAATATATTTATTACTTATACCTAAGAATTTAATAATTTTAATCCACGTATTACAGTTCTTCATTACGCCAAATTTGTCTGATCAACATATCATTTGACGGCTCAAATTTTAGGCTCCCTCCTTTTTTCTTAATACCTTCTCTAGAGGCCAATAGCGCTACTACACTTATCATTTTGAAGGCGATTGCGATTCTCTGTTTTTAAATTCTTCAGTACGCTAAATTTTCTTTCAACAGATGCGTTTGAGAAAGGTAGCACGAGCAATAGGCTTATTGCGTATTTCAAATTTAAAAACATTTCATGGCCTGCGCTGTTTTTAAGACGGAATACTTTAGCCCAGTATGTTTCCGGATCTTCATCATCTTTCAAACCAAGAGCAGAGTAATCTAGCATTGCGTGAGCCCTCCATTCGTCATCTAGTTTTTGAGATGTCACTACATTTTCGAGTATCGGAAATCGTTGCAACAACGGTTTTAGTGATTTGACTTTCAATTGCTGAGCTTCTGACGGATTTACTAGAGATATAAATGAAAATAATGTGTCCGAAAAATCAAAACGCTTATAGTAATGTCCGCAGTCAGTTGAATATAAAAGGCTTGGCAGGATTTATAAAAATCTGTGATCGCATAACGGGGAACATTTGGATCTTTTTTCAAATTCTCAACACTTTCTGACTCTTTCATGGCTATGTATATATCATCTAAACCAACAAAATGCGCTGTATTTGTAAATTTAGCCGACAAAATATCTTGACGGGATCTGACATAATTTACATTCATGTAGTTTGCTGATAACGTTTTCAACAGTTTTTCCACGTCCGGCTTTAGTTTATGAAGAAGCGGCATTTCTGATTGAAATACCGTATTAAAACCTGTCACCAGCGAAAGAACATAAGACATGAACTCTAAATACACCAAAGTGAGGTGGTTATTCATGGTTGTTAGCATTTCTTCAGTAGTTTTTGAAGGGTCAGAAAAGACAGACTCTGTCAGGTATGCTTTCAGGGGAACATATTGCTCCAATACACGATCTACGCATGCTTTCAACGAGAGCCATCGAGTTTGCGCTGGTGCAAGTATTTTGTGAATGTCTACATTAAAAAACTCTTGGAACTCCTTAAATTTAATTTGTCGATGTGAGCTTTTGCTGCAGTGAGCCCCAATGCAGCGTAACAAATCTTCCACATACCTAGGTAATTTGAGGCATGCTTTTGATGCTGATAAATGTATCATGTGACAAGAACACTTTATTAGAGCAATGTGTGGCAAATCTTTTTTCAGGAGTGCAAACACTGAGCAATGTTCACCCACCATCACATTGGTCGTATCCGAGCTAAACCCTACCATATTGTCCATGGGTATATTTTTCTTTGTTAACATTTCTGTCAAGCAGCTGTGCAATCCAGACGCAGTTCCTGAAGCTACTTCAACCATATCTAAAAATACAGTTTGCACTTTATTAATTTCTTGGTCGTACACAATAGCTGTAAAACAACATTGTTTCATAGTGCTCTGGTCGGTCGTTTCATCCATTATTATTGAATAAAAGCATCTAATATTACGCATCATTTGATTAGTGCTCTCCATGAAAGATTTTCCTAAGATATTTTTTAGAATGGCTGTAGCTTTTGTCCGATGCAAATTAACATTTCTGGCTATAGTCGAATCTGGAAAAATGTTTGCACAGAGAGGGCCTAAAGTATCTATGAATGATATTGGTATATTGTTTTCAGCTAATGCTCCAGCTAATTTTAACTCAGCCCTTCTAACATTTTTTTCTAGATCTGTGGGTAGTATATAAGATGAATTTTAGGAACATCTTTTATTTCCAGTGTCTTTTTCTGATGACGATCTGATTTCATATGGCGAATTAAATCACTTTTGTGCGCAATAATTGAAGTTGAACACACAGTACAAAGTGCTAACTCATTTCCATCTTTCAGGTTTGAACTTTTTCGTAACCAGCTTTTAAAATCAGCTTCCTTGAGCCACTGATCATTAAATTTACTCACACGTTTTACCTTTTTTATTCCTGTTTCTGAGTTCCTAGAGCCAGGAAGGTTTATATCAGAATTATCAATATCTGGTTGAGGACTAGCGACGGTTTCTGAGTTCCGTTACTCATCTTCTCGTTTTCTCTTTCGTTCAGCCTTTAACAAAAACATATAGGTACATTCAAAACACTCGGGATAAAATCTAGGATTACCTGTGCTTTGAGAACCAGTGAACTGGTTTCTGGTTTTAAGTTTCTGAAGCCCCGGAGCCAGACGGACTTTGATCGGAATAAGCAACATCTGGACTAGCAGCGGCGGTTTCTGCATTCCGTGATTCCCGTGCCTTATCTTCTGGTTCTAGTATTCTCTTTCGTTCAGTCTTAAACAAACAAAATAGAAAATAAAAATGAAATAAAACTTACTGTTACAAACGATATCAATCGAGAAATATGTCAGATATTCCAATCCAAACCAAATACGTTAAAACAATTTTTGCATTTAGTATACTACTGACTACTGAATATTTGTTTTATAACATACCTTGGAAGTATCGTCGTTCTTACTAACTTTCTCTTTTTCTTTACCTTTTAACAACCACTTCTCCATTGTAGCTTTGTATTATACTAAATAAAGCGTCACGTAGTACACAACAAGCAGTTAGGTATGTGTGAACTCGAAATATGAAATGAATGAACACAATAATAACACTCAAAAGTTCTCCGCAACAACACGCGCCGTCACAAAACTAGGGTAAACAACAGGGACTTCCCCTCAGAGGGACTTCCCCGATAATAAAGTTTGATGGACATAAATGTTGCCATAACATAAACTCTAAAACCTTCCTACCGGATAAGTCGAGTTAAAGTTGAATAAAATATACATAATTTATAAATTATGCTTACTTCTTATACTACTTGTATTACTTCTAAGTTCAGTTCTAATGTAAATGTCTAAATTCCCCGCATTTTCCCCACATAAACGCTCTCCCCAAAAATTACCCAATCGGACTGAAAATCCCCGCAGTTTGGGGAATTCCCCACAGATTGGCAACGCTGTCGTTCAGCCATCGTTAATGACGCATCTTTGTATAGATATAAAATGTATAATAATGAATAGTCTTATATTAATAAGATTTTTTTTTCATTATGACCACATCTCAATTGTCAGTCCGTTCGGAGCTATATCGACCTAAATTTTATTAATTATCTAGATGATATAGCTCCGATAGAACAAAACAATTAATTGAGATATGTCACCTTAGTGTATAATGCTATATTTGAACAGCACTTTAAAATATTATGACATCCTATAGCTTGAAAAAGTGGCGCTGATTATGCCCTTTGTTTTAAGAGTCCGGTTTGACGTTTGCCATATTTGTGAGGCACCCCAGTCTAAACCATCTTTGTCCGTGCGCTACGCTACGCTTAAAGGGTTAATGTAGAAAGTTCTATATTAACCCCTTAAGCGGGCGATTGATTTATATCATACCTACTTCTAATACTACAAATAATTATTTTAGAATGTCAATTACATTAGTAGAACTTTTTATAAGAATACTTACCTATAAATTGGGGATAAATTTTTTTTTCTGTTAACTGTTCGTATCGAGAGTGTCCTCGATAGTGTACCACAGTTATTTTTTATTGGATCAGTTTTCGATGTTAACGCGATTCTTTTCGATCGTGACATTATAATCGAGACCAAAACTTGAACGGCAAGTTTCACTTTTTAACACGTTTTTGTTAATTTAAATCTAATAATAATTTGTCTATAGATGTACCTACAATAAGACCAAATGATTCTTTGACTAAATGTGCGAAGAAAGTGTGAAAATGTACTTTGAGATGGTTTATGGATATTGAAGATTGAGATTGCTAATATATCATCATCATCATCATCATTACAGCCATGGACGTCCACTGCTGAACACAGGCCTCCCCCAATGACTTTCATCGGGGGGGATTGCCAATACTCGCCACGCTTGGCAGGCGGGTTGGCAAACGCAGGTTTTTTTTAAATTTCGCACGCAGACGCTGCTGCCCGTCTCGTGCTACAGGAATTAGTCGCCTCTTACGACACGCCTCCTGTTGGCGGTAGGGAAGAGTATTCTTTAAGGCCGTCCCCACACGACACTTGCTAATACATACATATACATAATTGCTGACTACTAAATTTCAAACTTCGGTTGCAGTGATCCAGTTGATTTGTAACAATGATTGTCACGTGGGAACAGGCTCGTGCCAGCTGCAAGAAGCGATAAGCCCTTTATCGCAAAACGTGAACGATTATACTCGTAGTTACCTCTAACTACTAAAGTTACCGAGATCATTAGCAGGTATTTCATAATATAAATTTGCAAAGACATGAAATATAATGTTCGGTAATATTAGTTCCCCTTAAAAAATTATAATGGAAATAAATATCTTTAATTCAGCCAAATTATCATCAAGTCATGATGGTTCTAATAAAAACGTACACAAGATGTGTGAAATAGGTATTGTTTTTATTCCAAACTATCCATATCTCCGCACAAGTCAACTATTGGGTCTAATTAGACTATTATTATCGTTCACATACATACACATAAAATGTCAATACTTAAACTTAAACGAATTACAGCTCACAATAGGATTTCCTTAAGAAGACTTTCAAGCCAAACGCGCGTTGGTGACTAGAGTGAATGCGATATGATCGCAGTTTTACTTTTGTTGGCTTTGTTCAATGTTTCGCAGAGGCGTTATCGTGAGCGGCGACCTTGTGTAGTCTGACATTGGGCTTTGATTTCGAATCGCAGCATTTTGTTCCCCGACAAGACGCACAACTCCATGAATTTTGCAACCTTTGCGCCCGCGCACCAAACGCAATGATCATATAGCGTGAGCCGGCACCACCTAATCGCCCATTATTATGCAATAATCGCTGATTAGATCGCTGTAATAGAATACTCAATACCATTTCAAGATAAAATTAAACCCACGTTAACGATCGCAAATTTTCTTTAAATAACACATTTCGGTTTAAGTGCGCAGTTTGGCAGAGCTACCTATTCTTGTATTTGACATTTCGCAAGCAAAAAAATTGTAACGGTCCTTGCCTTATTTGTGGTACAGTCGGGTTCCGTTTACGTTTGCTCAACGCGCGTAACGCGGTTGGTGTTGTTTCAACGGCGCTTTCTATCTGTTATCTCCAGATCGCCTGCCGCGCCTCTTTCGTCTCGGTAGCCGATGCCGACGCGATTAGGGACTAGTTGATTCGAAGCTGCAAAGCAAATAATCCGATTAAACGGCTTGTTGCTCGCTGACACTTCGTCCCTTTGTAGGTCAACTGTTGTTGACGTTATCGATTAATATCGAAGCTAGATTTATCAGATCCAGCTCCGGAGAGTGGACTGAAACTTCCAGTTGTAAACTAGTTCCGTTCGAGTTCTGAGAAGTAAAACGGCCTGATCGACGTCTCCATCCGAGTTTGCGTTAAACAGCATCGGGTTTTCATTTTCCAGTATAATATTTGCGCGACCGCATACGAAGTGCTGCGGTTGCTTGCTATCTACGGTGCATTCGTCTCGAACGGACGTCGACCTGACATTTTCTAAGATTTATCGAATCGCTACTTAATAACTGTTCATTTCGAAATGACTGCAGATTGATCAAATCATAATTCATCGATATACTGCTGTTTGACTGCTTCACGTATGCCATCCATTAAATAATCATCGTCATAAATAACTGTATTTTATTTGGTTTTGCATAACACTATCTGTAGGAAATACATTTATTCCCAAAGCGTTGCAATTATGTCACAGTAGTGCCTCCATAATAAATTTACCAGTCACGGCTCGTTGACACTTAGTTTAATAGAAAGTGTCAAATGCTTCGTTTTCCTTGAATGTGTACCGAATAAATTACGAATCGTTCGATATCTTCCTAATGACGTCTTATTGCCTGTGAGCCACTGTTTAACTAACTAACTAACTTATGTGTTCGTTGTTTGTTTACATTCCTAGACGCACACATGATTGCTCTAGTTTGTACGCTTAATGTTCCTTACGCCTTCGCTACACTTTCTATCACCATTGCAGACGACAGTTCGAAAACTATTCCTTCCTTCTTTTTCTTGTTTATTTTTTTCCCCATGTTATTTCCAAATAAACGTATTCCTTGCATTGCACGTTAGTTTAATGAACTTATCACACTTACGTCATTTTCTAATGTTTTTTTATTATTTTATCTACTAAGATCAATTAGATGTCTACCCTAGGTGACAGACATGCCTTTTCCGGTCTGGAATTAAGTAATTCGGTATTGCACGTCGGAGCTAGCTAATGATTTCCGTCGAGAAGGGAGTTTCGATTGAACATTCGCGAACGGTTCACGTTTCATTGCGCGAAACGAGGATGCCGCTCATGCAGAACGGTCGCACCGCTGCAGGTGACACTTCATTGACAGCAATGGCTTTAACGTTCACTCGGCAACATATTGTACATACATCGATGATTCGTTCAGTGAAAAAGTCAATTTCATTGAAATTATGAATTTAATAACAAAAACAAATAAGAAAAGCATTTGACATACTCAGAGAAGCACAGATTGGACATAATCCACAAATTAGACTGAGTAGATAATCTTGTGATCAAAACAGAACTTTACAGATCAACTAACCTCTGACTGAAAACAACGATTGGCTTAAAAGGGCTGGAACCCAGACCTGTAAAACCCGATATTAAATACTTAGTCTGGCCGTAAATACTGTTACAATTAAAAATAAACAAAATATTACATTCTAATTTGGAATCTGTCATTTTTTTATGATTGTTCATTGAGTTTTCTCATTTTGCCGCCAATATATTACAACATACAATAATTTGCGATATTAAAATGGAGTGGGGTGATAAAGAGAACCGCATCGCTGTGATTGCATTACACAAAGTAGGTATGGAGCCAAATGCAATTTTTAAAACTCCATACGCTTGGTATTAGTAAAATGTTTATGTACCGGGCTATTAATAGATACAATGAGACCTCCTCTGTTTGTGACAGACAAAGATCTCGTCGTCCAAGTAGTGTTCGTACGAAAAAGGTGGTCAAAGCAGTAAGGGAAAGAATTCGAAGAAATCCTGTCCGAAAGCAAAAGATTTTATCTCGGGAGATGAAGATAGCACCTAGAACCATATCGCGTATTTTAAAAGATGGCTTAGGACTTGCAGCCTATAAGATGGGTACTGGTCATTTCTTAACTGATAATTTTAAAAAGAATAGGGTGGTAAAATCGAAACAACTACTGAAGCGCTACGCAAAGGGAGGTCACAGAATTTTTTTTTTTTACGGATGAGACATTTTTACAATTGAGCAACATTTTAACAAACAAAATGACCGTATTTATGCTCAAAGCTCTAAGGAAGCTTCCCAATTAGTCGACAGAGTACAAAGTGGGCACTATCCGACTTGTGATGGTTTGGTGGGGTATTAGCTATGAAGGAGTGACTGAGTCATACTATTGTGAAAAAGGTATCAAAACATCGGCACAAGTGTATCAAGATACCATTCTTGAGAAGGTAGTGAAGCCCCTTAACACCACCATGTTTAATAACCAAGAATGGTCCTGCCAGCAAGACTCGGCGCCGGGTCATAAAGCTCGGTCTACGCAGTCTTGGTTGGAAATCAACGTTTCGGACTTCATCAGAGCTGAAGACTGGCCGTCGTCTAGTCCCGATCTTAATCCGCTGGATTATAATTTATGGTCAGTTCTAGAGAGTACGGCTTGCTCTAAACGCCATGAAAATTTGGAGGACAGTCCCTTAAACAATCCGTACGATTGGCAGTGAAGAATTTTCCTATAAAAAGAGTGCGTGCTTCTATTGATAACTGGCCTTAACGTTTAAAAGACTATATTGCAGCCAATGGAGACCACTTCGAATAAGCTTTTTATATTTTAAATTGTTTTATATTTATATATTAAACTAACACACTGTAAAAGTAATAAATGTTATTTGCAATATAATTTTTTTTCTTTGTTATAGTATTTGTGGCAAGACTAGGTATATACACACAAATTGAGCTTATTAGGCCAACCTACTGAGGAAGTATCCAGCTTCGGTTTGCGACGTCAATGTTTAAGATATTTTTTATGCGTCATAGATATCTATCTGTGTGAATAAAGTAAGTAATTAGCAGCTGAAGCTCATTTGCAGTTAGCACTCTTCACTAAATTTCATAAAATCAGTATGCTAATTTTTATTAGAGTTATTTTAGAAGCAATAACTCTTTAAATATTTATGAATGTGGTCCTTTGAAAATATCTTTAAAAACTTTTTAATTATTCTTTATATGTCGACTAGCACAGTCTACCATTATTAATGACTTGTTTTCTGTCCGATATAAAAGCCCATTCTGGTTGAGTTGAATGGGATAAGTTTAATGTAATTTCTTACTCGCTTGATTTATATTTTACCCAACTGAACAGTGACATCTAACAGTAAGAAGCGCCATCTATAGTGACAGATATGTTACATCCATCGGAACCTCGCATTTGTCTGGGATAAAAAGGATCCTATATTTTATTCCAGGCTAATATCTATGTATGTGCGAATTTTTAATCTTGATCCGTTAGCCGTTGTGGCGTGATTGAGTAACAAACATCCATCCATCCAAACTTTCTTATTTATAATATTAGTAAGATTAGTAGGATAAATTCCGCTAATCGGACTGTAGTGCAACACAGTCGACTTGAAGTATTGTTTTCCGCAAATGCTGAGTGACTACCTACAGCTTGAGATGGAACAAAAAGAATCCACCGAGAACGTCAACAGAGCTGCTGAGAAGCGTTAAATACTCATACTTTCAAATGCCGTTGTTGCACTAATGGAAATCAGTATGCGTAAGGAAGGTTAGGGAAGTACTGGGAAAACGTCATATTTGGCTTGCGTGTCACTAGTCACGTCCTCAAAAAACATCATCGCAAAATATCAGAATAGCTAGGTAGCTAGGTACTGCTTGAGGTCCATGCCTCTGACGTAAGAGGTAAAACGACTTACCTTTTTAAGAAATTATCTTCTTTTATTGACAGTTTGAACGGAGATGTAAGTCTCGTATGTGTTTTCTGACCATAAAAAGGTAACCTCATTTTCCTCCTCGCTATTAAAGCTTTTCGTGAGGAATACAGCCTTAGTTGGTTTTAAAGTTCAAACAAAAAGCATAGAATTATGTAGTAGTTAAATATTTTAAGAAAAATAACATCTACTTGAGATTTAATATGCTACTAAAACTACAATGATCTTAAATGTCATTATTTTGCAAATTTTTTATTATTATACATTTTTACAATTGTGGCATTTGTTTGAAAGGGTATACTCCCTATGTAGTCCCATTTTCGCCATCTAAGAATTTGATCGTGGATAAGAATGTCAGGGAAATCAAGAGAAATCCTCAAAAATATAGTCGAGTGGCGTGTGTTTTGTTAACATTTAATAACTTCAGGTGTTTGCGTCTGAGGGTCATTATATCATAAGCTGATAATAATAGCCACAATATAGCTGATAATAATAGTAATCGACAAATCGCAGTAATATCCCTATTTTGCTGCGATTTGTCGACAAAATATAATTAGTAGTGTCTTCGGCTGACGTGGCGTTTGCGAGGTACCCAACAACAATGTTTATTTGCTGATGCGCATGGGCGTAATCCAGCACACTCAAAATCGAGCCTAATTAAAAAAAAAACTGAATTTGACTTAGATATTAAACCTGTAACCCTATCCTATGGTTAAACACCAAGCACTTCACCAGAATAAAACAGGCTTACTTTCAACTGGTCCCGACTTCATAATAATATTATACCTTTACAAACTGATTGGGTAAAAAAATACTCAATTTTTTTTATTTAAAAAAACTGATAACCGACTTGATAAGAAAAAAAAATAAAAAGAGAAAAATACTATGCGAATAAAAATGAAACTCTCTATGGGTACCGACTTTTTTATTTGTTTTCAAACTTTGACAAGACAAACTACTTAGATACTTATTTTTTTCTGAATAAGGATTTAATACAATGCGCCATTTAAATTATTAAAGCTTAAATTGGTGGCTAGCTATCTCTGGATTGCCGCTTAAAATATATTATTGGATATCATTTTTAAGCATATCAAAGAGCTGTCACGAACTGCAGTTTTTATTGTGTAACTCATGATAATTCCAAACGACAATAATTTTAATTCTCAGCATAAGCAGTGTCTTGATGTGTCAAGAAGCATCGCTTTCGTTATAATTTGGTTCCGCAATTCGACGACTGACTTTACTAAACTTGAGTTGCAAATTGTGAAACCTTTATTTAGTTAGGTACTATCTGTTTCCGCGGCTTCGCCCGCGTAGAATACTTACAGGAAGTAAATAATGTTTGTTGTCACATTTAACATTCTTGACAACTGACAGCTACGTCTACGGTAATTCGCGCTATCCTGAATCCTTCGAGAAAGTCCATTATTCCGTAATTTAAAGTTGCCAATGTCCATTGTTAGTGAGCCAGCATTGTGTCATCCTCATCAATGTCTTGGATTTTATATCCGACCTGGAATTTTTGCGATCCCGTGTATATTCTCTGGTTCGGGGCTAGATAATTTATAATCGTAGTGACAATGTCTAAGTGTAAACGTTTGCACACAAAACTGTTTTGTTACTTCAATTTTGTAATCGCCGTAGGTACCAAACTATAATTCTATGTGTCATTATTCAAAGCTTTGCAGATTACTTCTTTCATCCAAAATTAACCCTGATAGAATTTAATATAGATGAAACCCCTTTTCCGCTGCATTTATATTCATAAAATAGTATTATTGTTGTAACACTTGGTTGATGTGTTTTAACATGTATTATGTCTTTCTTCCAGGTAAGCATCTTCCTAGTTCACTCCTAGATGAGTCAACAAAGTCACATTTTCTACTACCTCTGTGTAAGTTAACCTATTTGCTAACCGTTAAGTTACAACTGACATGTCCATTAGCTTAAGCGTTGCTTTAAAGTAAGTTATGGCACGTTTTTGAGCCAATAAATTCTCCGTAAAGCGTAGATAAAATATAAACATACATTTTAAAAACGCTTGATTTGGCCAAAGTAGTATTGTCCTAAAAGTAAAAATGGCTAGTATTACCACAACAACGCTTATCACGGCTCTACTCCGCTTCATCGAGTCAGTAGCGTCATCATAGCGGAGAGTAATCGAATTACCGCCCTCACTCATAAATGGGTTAGTGGCCCGGCTTCCCAGCGGTCACAGGTTGAAGAAAACGGCCAGAACTGTTTTAGTTTTTAGTATTTTTAATTTTACCAATTTTATCTGTCCCCAAATTAACTGACCATGTACTATGGCGACTATACAAGGAATAGACATACTGTAAATACATTTATGACATCCATGATTTGGGAACGAATGGTCGTGCTCGCTCATTCATCATACTAATATTGCTGTCCAATAACCTGTCTTCCGTAAACAGTTTTGTTGATCTATGAAATTACGTTAGATAGAAGTTAATTAAGATTGAGTCATAAAACTAAGTATGCAAGTAATTACTGTGATGATGTGGTCTATTTACACCCACTAGGTAAGTATGTGCGCGTCGATAACTCAATTTTGTTTGCATTGAAAACCTGTAGATTAGTTTTTTTATGGAAATTTTTATAATAAATAAATAATAATAATATTAGAATCTCTTCTCGTCTTCGTCTCTTCATCTATCGTGGTCTTCCATTCTTAAATCCCGATAGAAACTTAAAAATCATCGTTTGTCGTGGGTTATTTATATATAGAGTGTAACGAAAAGGTGAAATAAAACTTTAAGGGGTTATTCTACGGCCAAATTACATCAACTTTTTCTATGGGACCAACATCGAATTCGCAAGAAAAAAAAACACTTTCCCATACTAAAACGCGACCAGCTGGCATCAGTTTGTATGGAAACGTCAATTTTTTTTTTGAGATTTTGATGTTGGTCCCATAGAAAAAGTTGATGTAATTTAGCCGTTGAATAACCCCTTAAAGTTTTATTTCACCTTTTCGTTACACTCTGTATATCTGCTGCCCCCCTAGCATGACCACCAAAACACGATATGATATAGCGATTTATCGACACCAACTGTAATTTTTATTAAAAATATGGTAGATATAGCCGCACTTTTGAATTTTTGTCGAAACAGCGATCATAACGTGTGACGTCACCGGTACAGCGATTTAAAATGGCGACTATATCTATCAATTTTTACAGTTGGTGTCGATAGATTGCTATATCATATCGTGTTTTGGTGGTCATGCTAGGGGAGCTGGCTGTACTGTTTCAGCTATCAAAACTACGGTACGCGTACACCGTACACGTACGTCATTATCACATTACTAGTGAAGTAAGTGAGTGACTACCCTTGCTGGTTTGTTCGTTTAGCTCATTGTCGGTTGTAGCAATACGCTTCTTTCGCAGATTTGAGCATTCAATCGTAATCGTAATAGGCTCTACAAACGAGCTAATAATTTTGAACTAGGTAATAAGTTTTGTGCAACTGGGCATTGGCACACCTTGTTGTTTTTCTTATTTAAATTCACTAAGCTTTGATTAAATGACTTATTTTAGACATTTTATTCGTTTTTCATGTTTATTTTGTATCTTTAACAATTTCTTTGAATAATCTCTAAAATATCTTGTTAAGCCTTGCCGACGACTTTGCTTTTCGTTTAAGAATGTGACCTAATGTAAAGCTGCTGCTCGAATGGTGCTTTGTTTTTAAAATTGAATTCATTCTACCAATTTCACTTTGTCATATGCAAAAATACTTTCTAATAGATATTTAAAACAGAAAATCATCCATCATGTTCGTAACAAGTTTGTTAAAAATGAAAAAGTATATTCAAATTGTGGGCTGGTCTTTAAAATACGAAGCGGAAGCCAGTACTGTCAACCAATTCACTAGCCCATTCATCATTGTAAGTGATATTTATTGTTGGGCATTCTGAATGGCCGGCTGGGGAGCTATAGCAGGACAGACAGATACCTTTATCTGATACGAAAAATGAATTAACCGTTGACCTTACTTCGATTATTGCTTTCATGTCCTAATAACATACACGAGGATGATTTAGCTTGTTTGACGAAGCCATTTCATTGCCTTAATTTGTGACTCTGAAAATAAAACGCAATTTTGATTGGCTCATTCCAGTCAATTGGTTTTTTAACTCGATCAACTGCCAATGTCGTTAACAAGCTCTTGTAAAACTTATTATTACAACGTCAATATTTACATGCAACATTGTCTCGATACCGGATGTGCATGATTATTGAATGGATCGCGAAAGTTGGTATATTAAGTATTGTTGTGAAATAGACCATTTAGTTTTATAACGACATTATAACACGTTGCGTGTTATATAGTTTAGAAGCATCATATGATAGTTAACATGGTCGCGTGCGCATGACCATTGTCCAGAGATGTGTGCTCATGTGCTATTTGAAACTTATCAAGAGTCGTTGCCGATCCGATTCGATACTACGCATCGGATCGAACTCTCGAAATGATAAAACAACTTTCATTTTCGCACGTAGTTGTAAAATGTTACGCAAAAATATGACTTTAGTCTACATTACACCTATTGAAGTAAAGTATATTAGAGACAATTTGCTTTAATATCATTTTCACAGCTACTGTTAGAAGAAGCATGATGGTCATTTATTACAATACTTGTCATTGTCAAGCATTGTCAAGTAAAAAGATTGTTTTTAGGTTTAAACCTTTTATCACGATCCAAATTAACCTTATAGTTGACTTGTAATTATTTGATACATAATACAACTTTTAAAATCGACGAGAAGTAGAATCCATTTTTTTTTAATTTTTCCCTTACACATATCTATTAAGAATACCGTTTATTTATAAATACGTGAAACTGCGAATCGATCGCGTTTTCGCAACGTAATATTATATTTTTAGGTTCTTCAACTTCTGATTTCGATTAAATAATGAAATTTGATTTAAATAATAAATAAATTTGTTGAAGTTCCGCGACATGGCGGAGGGTAATATTTCCTGTTGGGCCATAACTTAGTTGGACTTACCTGGAACGATTTCAAGTTTCTATCACCTAAATTAGAATTTTATCCAAAATGTATACACGCTTTATACCTTTGACCTAGTTGCAAAGTAGTCTGCGTTGCATTGTGCGGAAAATTACTTTTAGAAATTGTTGTTTTCTTTTTAAAAATTTGTCATTGTGATATAGTCACACATCATATCATATCACATTTCAAAATGATACTGGGTGTTTATTACGTAAATATTAAATATTGTTAAACATGAGAACATGCACTAAAAATATTAATCTACCTAATTAGTACAAAAACAATAAACCTAAAACTAAAAACCTTAAAAATATATATATATACTCATTATAACTAATAATATATAATAACTAAAATAAATTATTAAAAGGAGTCCCTTTAGGCAAGGTCCCGAAGATGCTGGCAGCGTGCCCCCTTTGAATAGCTAGACTAATTCTTTGTCCGAGGTAGCTGCCAGCTCTTCGGTCTCCTGTGATGTCTATACGTTATCCATCAAGGTGAGAAAAATACCTATTGTATTTTTCTCATCATATTTTGTCAGATAACGTGTAAAATCTATTCGCTGTTTTTTACAATGTCCTCCGGATCATTGTTTTTTTTGTCAATGCACAAAACAATGATGATAATTTCGTGTCCGAAGTCACGGGGTTGTGACTCGAGTACAAAAACTTGATTGCTGGATCAAGTAGATGGAGTCTGTTTACATCGACAGCGACAAATCCATTCGATACGCCCGAAATAATTTTTGTTTTCTTTCGAACACAGTAGACTCACAAACTATATGAAAGATTATATTCAATTAGAGACAAAAAAAAAGGTTATTGCGTTTTTAGAAACTGATATGGAACACGCTTTTATAGACGGTATTTAACGATCTTACTAACTAGTTGTGTACCTAAATCTGATTCAATCTCCTTGATATCAGTAGGGATAAATTTTATTCGAATTTATTTATTAAATAGCTAGCTCCTGCAAGATGGCGCTACCGATGTATTTGAGTCGGGTCACCGAAAAACTGTACTCTATAAAATACTCTTTTATTATTAAGAATAAATAAATTGATGCCTTGACGTCTCAAGTTTTAAGCAGACAGTGGTTTTATCTCAGGTGTCAAGTCGTAATCGCCTTGAATTGTCACAAGATACTCTTGTTATGATTTGATAAAGGAGACACTTGGTCGACGGTATTGCATTTCTAGACTGCTCCATTTGTAATAAACTAGATTAGCTTGGCTTTGTTTGTACTAGGTGGTGTAATTATTCATCATTCAGAGACTGATCTAGTATTAGACCTATTAGAATTGCTTTTTCAACTGCAATTACAGATAACTTGTAGACTAATGCTTAGCGAATTCCCAGAACCCAGCTCACGGGTGGCGGTTCCAATCTGCTTATAATCGTTTTTAGTTAGTAGAACTTGATAGCAAACATCTTCGTTACATCTGTTTATTTATAAAGAGTTCAGTTGTGTTCAGTGTTGAACTTCAGACTCAGCGAATAACCTCTACCCTATTTGGATTCGACACTTTAAACGGAACATGAAAAATTCATATGAATATCTTTAAATTTACGGTCAGGCAGTGCTTTGTATATAGGAGTTATCTAGAAAGATTACTACTTAAGGGCCTCTTTCACCACTTGCTGATAAGTTCCGGATAACCTATCTGGCACTTGTTTTGACAGTTAACCCATACAATTAGCTGTCAAAAAAGTGCACGATAGGTTATCTGGAACTTATCAGCAAGTGGTGAAAGAGGCCCAAGTGTTAATAAGTTATTGTAGCATTATCATCTGGATACTTGAAATAATTAAAGTATGAACAATCCCTTGAAAAGTCTTAATAGTTTATCTCTGTAAAAATATTTATAAAATTAATGTAGTTGCATAACGTGTTTGACTGAAATAAATTATTTGTTAAATCGCTCTACCTGAACACTGTTTTCTGTCTGTCATCCATGGTGGACAATACTAAAGTTAGACCAGCGTCACAGCGTGTCCCCGGACACGGACAGTGACGTCACGTCATAGTGCGCGCGCGCATGGACCGTGACGCCGCTTCCGGCGCAGTTTCCGCCTTCTACCACAAATTATGTTAACTGTTCAATATAATTTTTCATTTCGTTATCTAACTTTATTGCTAGTTATTCGGCATCGATCGGATATTGGTATCGAGCATGCACGTCAAGCATCGAGCAAACAAATCGTGCTGCATTATGTATTATTGAAACTTATTTGTATAAAGTTATTAAACACTCCTGACACAGTTGTAAATACTATTGGTGTTTTTTATCCGTTTTCTGTCCAATAAAACCAACAACTTCTACTAAGCTCTACTATAATAAAATACATAGATATTTTTAAACAACCATCAGTTGGTATAACTTTAAAAAATTGTGTACTAAACACACTAATTAGAAGAATTTGGTACCAAAGTGGGTAATCGATTTAGACCCCGAGTGTATTATTTTTAACCCAAGCAATAATAATAATGCAGTGTCGCTTACCTACTCCCAAGGTTTCCTGCTTGCGGTTAGTTTCAGAAACCCGTTTCTAGAAATTGGCCTAAACCTGTTATCTCGTCTGTGATATGTATGTTATGGTAGGTGATTGAATAAATGATTTTATGTTAATACTAGCTGTGCCCTGCGGCTTGGCTCGCGTGAAATACGGCTGGTCAACCCTTATTTCAAACTACGACTATGCAAAAATCATGCCGATCAATTGCTCTGTAAAAAACTAAAACAAATCTATCCTACAGGAACCGTACATTTTCCGAAATAAAAAGTTTTACTCTATTTTGATTAGTTGTCATGGACTCATGGTATTGCCATATTTTTAAATATTTTTTTTGTTACTTTTAAAGTATCTTTTGAATCAGACTGTTAAGAATCTGTGATTCTTTCTTTTTCTAAACTTTATCCTTATTCTATACAATTACATCCATCCAGCCTATGATTAAATCGCGATAAAAAGTACTTTGAAAGTGGTCTGTATATACATAGAACTCTCCCAGGGCTCTGTACTAAAACCCCATTCTTGGGTTTTCTAATAATAGCTCAGCATAATGTGTTACATAAGCACAGTCCTGCTTCACCTCGTAAATTTATTCACTGTGTAGTAAACACTTGGTTACGCACGTAAAACGTAACTGTATCAATGATTGAACAGTTTTCTCCTTCCTCACATTAACTGCCGTGGCTAATGGCTCTGGAAGCGTGTGCACCTATGCATATTCATAGCCTGGACGTAGGTATACACTTGCATAATACTCAACACTTACAGTAATGACTTAAATGTCATCAGTCATGCTGATTTAACAGTACTCGTAGATAGATAGATACCTTGAAGTTAATTCAACTTATAGGGCTACTGGTGTGTAATGCAATGAATGCACGCATCCATTATTAACTATCAGGGCAATATATAGCTTATTAAATTCTACTTTTAAAAGCGTTATTTTAATTGTAAATCATCGTTGTTATTTTTTTTATTTGATAAATTTTAAATATTATCTGATATTTGAGCTGTCACTTTCTACGATTCCTATTTGCGAAAATGGCTTAGTAGCGATTTATATTGGCGATTTATATTGTAGCGATTTATATTTTATTTATTATAAATTAGGTGTTTAAAGCGTTAGTTTAAATGTACAAATCAAAATCATCATTGTTATAAATCACGCAAAAGTCGAATTTAAAATGTATTTCTGAATATGAATTGTTTTTTGATATTTTGGTATCTATAGTTAGCTACGAGTTTTATCACTATCTATAATTCACTCTAAAATCGATATTTCATGGGTTGTACCGTAAAAATTTCAAGGCTATCGGTTTTGTAGTTTAGAATCATATTGGTCAAATTCTGTACATTGAAGATATTTGGAAACATTTTTGGAGGGCGCTCTATTAGCGATACTAAAGCCAAAAGCTTTTTTAATAAGAGTGCTCCAATGCAGACTACCTACAATGTTGCTTATTATGAGACATACCAATCATCCTGTAGTCCACGCGACACAAGTCACGGGACACTTAGTTACTAAATAAAACCAAATTCGATTATGACAAGCAAGTTCTACACGTATGCCTTCTGTATGGCTACCTAATATTAATCCAGTCTAGTATTTTTATTTACACTGTTTAAAGGCGACATTTCCGTGTTATAAACTAAGCCTATTGTCCTATTGTCTGATCACTAATGAATCACAGCAAGAGAGAACGTTTACAGAAAACCAATACGGCCGCGTGTGGCAACCGCAGGAAATCAGAGCCGCTGCGCTCGCGCAGTCGATGCTCGGGCTCGAGTGACATATTGCCACACGATACCGCGTTATCGGATTTCGACGTGCACTTTAATTAGTGCGAGAAGTGTCTGCTTGCTCATCGAGACAACTTACTCTTAGAAAACCGTATATGGATGTATAACTAATATGACCATACATTGTATGCTCGTTACGACTAATACTTGTATGGACTAACTCATCAACGATCTCTATTGTCATGGAAACTAATTTTATTGTCTGACGTTTTTATCAATGACGTTCATTAGTAGTGTTGTGTCGCTTATTAACGTATTTTTCTGTAATTTATGTAGAAAATACACTGTTTCCAGTAGCACGTGGAAAATAATTGCTACTACCACGAACATGTATTTAACTATGAAACTCTTAATTGCTGGGTGTCGTTGCATATGCTTTGCCAAATGCCAATGTAATTTTAGTTGGTTTTGAATAATTGTGTGCGAAAATAGGGCGTCAAAACGTACTCGAAGAGAAAGTGTTGTCTGACAATGCGACGAAGTAACCTTTCTGACACGCGGCTTGCATTTGAATTAAATATCGCCTGGTTTAATCCAAGCTGATAGCAAACTGGATCACATGAGTTTTGAATTAAACAGGCGTGAGGTACAGCTTTATAGTGAAAGTGTCCCACTCGGAGAACAATCGATTCTCGCTCTTTGAAGTGTCACTAAGACGTATGATAGATATCCTTCCTAGAAGCAGTGTCGCAACACCTACCTAGACTTTCATAGAGATAGAGTGATGTGCTCGGTTCGAGCCAACTTACAATTTGACAAACAGCATTGTTTTGGGTTTCCTATCTTTCGCTTTTGATTTTAAGTATTTTTGGCCATAAAAATATTTAAAGATACAATGGGTTTTTCCTACCTGTTGTTATAATGTGGGATATACACCGAGCTCTGTACGATGCAACGGGTGTTGATTGGTGATATTAATCAATAAGGAATTTATTTTAGTTTAATATCTACGAGTATTTATGGACAAACAAGATACTTGGCACTACGCGAACCAATCATTTGCAATAGAAGTTTTGACACCTCAACTGCGCGTGCATATAATCGGATTCATACTAAGTATTCTCCACATGCTAGTATTTTAACGGTGTAGTGTGCACCGTGAAGTGCACCAAAATAAGGCGTCCACATGTTTTCTCTGTACAAGTTTACTATGTGTATTGGGTGATTGTGGGAGGTGAAAGAGTTATGGTAAAATCTTTACTGTCGACCCAGATTGTTGGCGCCCGACGCTTCCTTGTTTATACGATGTGTTACGTATATTTCTTTTATGTTAAACATGTATACGATTCTTTTATCTTCAGCGACGGCAGACCACCCAATTAGACTTAGTGGTAGTAAATGTGATAAAGTAGTGGACGCCTTTAAGCCATAGGTCATAGGTTCAAGTAACGGGACTAAAGTTTTTATAGTTGGGCAGTCAATTCGAAAGCACATAATATAACTCTAATAAACCAAATACCATTTTTTTATTTGTAAGTTTTAATAACATCAAGAAATTGTTAATGGGTATATTGGTAAATTACACTGTTAACAAGTTTGATTCGTAAGCACGACTAGTACTATTCACGCAATTTCTATGCCTGCATTCGTAAACGGAATAAAATTTGGAATTTCCCCGATAATTTACACGTATGCGCTGTATGCAACGCGCTAACATGTTTTAACAACGGATTCTATTTTAGTTTTGAGAGCAGCGACCCAGTGCCTAATACAGTCTTCATTCACACTGATGATGAGTCATGTATTGTTCGTCGCCCACACTTGGACTTAACTCCTCGGGCCATGTGTTCGACTGTCATCCAAACAGCTCTGTATAAATAAACCGAACCCTGTTTTGACTCTTCTGTGTTTCAATAGTAACAGAGGTCACAGCGTAGGAAGTTTTTTTTATCGTCTGTCACTAAGTAGACGAGTATTCTTTATTCTATACTAGAAGACCATGCTTTCCTTTGTTTTACTACTTATAATTCTTTGCGTTAATTCTTAATTATCTACCGTCTTGTGGTAACTTCTTCAAATAAACTCTCGAAACTTGATTTCTTCCCTAAATAATGTTTATTTATCGATACAACACTCTTGTTTCATAACAACTTTCAACAGTGAGATCGTCTTGTTAATACGTGTCTTAGATATACTCTAAAGTGCGGGAGAGTGTTCTTCACAACACTTTCTGTCTACACTTGAACGTGCCGAAAGCCATCGTTTATCTTTTATATTGGGAAAAATACTTGAAGTATTCTCCTTGGCAAGATTTTGTAATGGGTTTCTTCTGTAATATCATTACTTGCAGTAAATTAGTCCAGGGTTATGTTATTGACGAATTATTTTTATTTGTTTTTTGATTTCTCTAATTGTCATGTTAATTATTACTTACCGATAATTTACAAATCATCTGATCACTATTATTTTATTTGTCCCCTGCGTGTCTTAATTACTTTCTTTTTCTTGTTTCTACGATATAAACGCTAATATACTGGGTCTTACTGATTTGCCATACCTATTTCTTACACGTGGTTGTCTAGCTTGGTTCTATCCATGATTAGTCTTTATCATTCCAATTTAGCTTACAATTCGTTACGGCTATTGGGTTGACTAACGGATTCGTATTGACATTGACTGCGATTATAATTCGGTTTAGTGATTGCGTCAGGCCAAATATGCTGCGTGGTCATTAGAATGTCTCACGAGACCTCCGGTCAGACGCCGTCGCCATTAAAGCATCTCTGGGCAGCCGTCATAAATGATTCATGCGTGTCAAGTGATGTGCCTAGTAACTCGAGTGTTTTATTTGCATATCTAGCTCGAGTAATTGTATGTAAATTGCAAACATTTCTTCCAACTAGATTAGCGTTGTATATCAGGAGATATGTTTGGAGCACTAATATCGATTCGAACTTACGTATTGCAAACGCTTTACCAGAATCAGATTAGCATATTTAACTCAATCAAATCAACTCAGAAGCTAAATAAATGCATTTGAATCCTTTGATTTGAGTGTTGCGTAATAAATCAGTATACATAGCATTGAGTGTATGTATATATATAGGTATAGGTTTTTTTTTTTTTGTAATATATATATTCTCAACTATTCCAAAACTTAGCACATCCTTAATATGGTACAATTAAAGGCGGGCTTATTGGCGGTACTTGTGACCAGTCCCGCGTTCTAACATCAATTATTTCAATTGTTTTTATCTGACCAGCTGTTCGCGCACTCCATGGAACGGCAGCAACGATACCATGCACGCCTCACTCCGCAAACTGCGTATAGTATGCCGCTAAGATTGGCTATCTACTTACACATTAACGTTAAGTAACCAATGCAACGTTACGCCTACTCATTTCCTCCATCACGACTTTCTTTACAAATTAGGTAAGCATAAATAAAACCGATGAAACATTTTATCGGAATTTATATTTACGCAATTTTTTGAGATCTTTTCTCTAGATGATAAAAAACGTTATTTAATGTAACAATTATATAAACGTCATGAAATGTGCATTTGCAGTGTTGCACTAAATAACCATGCGGCGTTCACGCGCAACGCAACACGACACGTCGAACGGTCTTTCTGCGCGCGCGCACTTTGCGGTCAACTGCGTTTGTGCTACGGTACACTAATTAATAACCCTAGGTTTCAGTTGCAAACACATTATTCACAAGAAATGAATGAAATCAGGTTATATGTAGTTTAAGTCCTTTAAGTAATGTAATGATCTACTATATAAATACTTACATCAAGACATACGGAGATGATAAAATAGTGTTACTGTTGTTAAGATTATACTACTAAGGTTTATTTTCACTTTTACATGAATCGCAAAAGTATTGTCCATTTTAAAATTTTTGTAATAGCAGTAGATTTAACAACAAAAGATCGATTGCAAAAATCAAATTGCCTGCTATTATTTTAAATTTCCTTCCAGTTTTGAAAATATTCTTTAGATGAGGTAAGCATATATCCTGTTGGGGCTTATGTTGCTTAACAATCCAAATTTGAAGCCGAATGAGTCATCGGTATAAACAGATTAAAGTTAATTACTTGAGAAGTCTGTCGTAATGGTTATAATGTGTTTTCACGATATTTATTATTACGAAAAAGTTTACATACACATTGTTCCTATGATTATTATTTAATAATATAATTTATGACTACAAACAACTGTTTTGGTTCCGTTCCGTGCGCGCCATTAAATGTCTGCTAATTGCAAAACACCCGTTACACTCAAAACATTTAATGTTCCAAAGCCTACAGGCGGCGAGTAGACTCAACTTCATGGAATGTTTGTACTTTGAGCGTTACATTTACCGGTACTGACCTACTATTAATGCGCTCACATGTCGCAATATTCATAAAACTATTTTTACACATAATTTATTACTCATGCTTTCCATTTTGATGACCATTATCTACCATTTACGAGGAAATACAGCCTCGTTGATGGATGTTGGACGACAGCACGCTTCCTCTGCAACCATATTGTTTCCTAGTTTTCACCGTTGTTGTCTCATATAGTTACCAAGAACTATATATAATACTTGATTTATTATTAAGTATACTACGGCTAGCTTTCTTCGTAGAAAGATTAATAAACGATACCCATGTTAACTACATAAATAAGACAGACATACGCAAGACTTTAGACTTGTTTAGTTTACTAAACTGGAACCATTTTTAACAGTCATCAAAACAAGTTCTCTTGCATCAGGGGTACTGGTATTTATTTATGTAATCCTGATTCAACAATATGCATAAAACCTAATCTTAAACGTTGATCAAGCATAACGATGTTTGTAGGTGCGAAAGGGCTTATCGATTAAGGTATTTTAACATATTGCTTTATTATGGGGATTATGGTTTGCTTTCATAAATGTCCGGCCTACACAACAATTAGCACGGTTTCATTCTGGCGTTTATAATGTCCTATGTTCAGCTGTACTAAGCTAGTTAATGCGAGTATAGTCGGCGAATGTAAACTAGTATGTGGTTTCAAAAGCATACTAACTATTTCAGCCCAGTTTCTCAGAAAAATATTTATAAAATAAGCTAAGAATTGACAAAATCGACACTAAATTCTAGGCATACCAAATTTTTCTACTATATAAACTTCAGGACAAAAAAAATTAAACCATTGAAACAACCAACAAAAAAGAGGCTAATTCTCTTTCTTTTTTTTAACCGCTTGACCGATTAAATTCGTTTACACGTCAATATGCTAGTTTCCTGGGTCAAAAAAAGATTATTCTATTTAGTCCGTCAGTTAGATTATCAAAAAATATTGGACCCATATTTTTTCTTTTGTCAATCAAACAAAAAATGACGAAGATAAAGCGCATTAAAGTGACTGTCGTAACAGCCACGTTTTGTTGCGCGCTGCTAAGAACTGTATTTTAATGAGTTTTCATGCGATATTCGTACTAACATTGGTCGTGTCGCTAATTTAGGGGCACTACTCGCATCCTATTTACCACGCAGCGGAGCAGATTGTTCAAACACTGAAAAATGGCTGCTTACAAACTAGTAATTGCTTACTATGTATCCTAATTCCAACGCAGGGGTAGAGGTATAAGTAAGCTTTAATATCGAATACTAATGTCTACAGTCCCTAGGAGGCTGGAGACACGAAAGGCTTCGTACAATTATCTATACAACATTAGACACTATAATAACCTTTTTTTTAGTAAAATCACGTTTATGATGTAGGAGCCCCCTCAAATATTAATTTTAATTTAATTATAAATTTATTTTTAAAGTGAATATACAATTGAATATTTTGTGAATATTTCAAGCGTTAAATGATTGTTATTTATAATATCAAATTATGAACATTTTTGTTACTGAGCCTGCAGTAAAAACCGTAACACAGACAAGTGTAATTATTGATAATTTAAATCTTTTAGTAAAAATAAAAAACAATTATTAAAAATTGGTCAAGTGTTACAAAAGTGTAGCCTCGTGCTAATAATCCCTAAATAAATAAAATAAATTATTTTCCGTCCGATGTTACGTCCGTACGAAGGAAATCCGTCGTACCCGTTTGAAGTCTGCTTTATCATCTTTTCAGTTTATACATTTATTTTTGAGATAAAAGGCAAAAAACTTTGAGTTGACCAATCCGGTCGAATCGGTGAAAATCTATGATTGAAATCGGTACCAGATTGCAATCCTGATCCACGACAAAAAAAACTTCGTACCTTAGAAGCAGCCTTATTAAGAAGATCGCCCTGTCAATTCTTAGTCTCCTTTGGTTACAATAATTAGCTGACATTATTTGCGCTACATCACTCGCTATTAGGCAACACAATGCCTTTTCGGTTGCTGACAGATGTCGACGACTCGACGAGCACTCGTCGAAGGCTTTCTACTCTCGTAAAAAATGAGAACATATTTCGTGTACACAATTCTATAGACCCTTTACGAGATAAATGCGCTTGCTCTACATAGCTCGAGATTAATTGCCTTCTAATTGTATGTTTTTGTGTAAAACAGTAGTAAGTAAATTGTGTAACCCGGAACCGCTTCTATTCATTTGCATACTCTGACCGCTCGGTACTCTGTCGAGTAATCAATTTCCTACAATTATACAGCAGTCGTAATGTCTACTTGCTGCATAAATTCTCCACCACAAGTTCGTGTAATTTGGTCGAACTAATAAGTTTTGTTTCGGGCCATTGTAAAAGATAATTAACCTGTTTGCGAAATCTGTTTCGTGTTATGACTTCTTGTGAATCTTCTAAAGAAACGTACGTTGGAATTGTCTAAAAATTGAATAGATAGTTACTACTTGTTTCCTTAATGCGACTCGTAATGCCAATTCGTTTCCACCATGTTGACGTCAGTCGAACCATAATACTTATTTATCACCGTTTGTGTTACATATTACGTACATCATATTTTGTTATTCCTATACAACCTACAATAAAGAAATTCTCATGTAAATTGTGAATATGTTTTCATCGAAAATCTCTGAAAGCTTTTTCGTGGGATTGAATAGAAGTTGGAAAGCGCCCACAATTCTCGAGTTATGAAACAAAAGGCAACAAATCATATTTGTGTCGATTATAGCCCTTAGTGGCACATCTCCCACCGGTCTCCGAGTTTCCGTTCCATTGTGTGCGACTAATTGGGATTAATTTGTTTCGCACGCTGCAATTCATCAGACATCAACGAATGGTGGGTGCACCACTTCGGGCACGGCACCCACGCCTGTGGTACAAACAATACACGCCAATGAGCCACCAAATGCTTGCCATCTACGGCCTATCATCCTACAACCCGCAACCTCCTAAATTACTGTTTACAACCAGTATTGATCTTTGTTCAAGAACATAATAAGATATTAATGTTATTGTGGGAGAGCATCGTACAATGCCTTTGTTTGGTACAATGGTTTTATTGATTCAATGTGCCTTAGTAAACAATTGGACGATAATACCATTTGAGGTGACATGCCTAGTTAAAACAGCCTTATTAGATTAACTTTAAACTCCGATATCTGTCCGTTCGAATTGTAAATTACACTAGCACTACTTTTAAGTATCGGCAAAATGTATTGTTGAGCAAGTAACCATGAAAATTACATGTCGTTCGTAAGCTGGTTAAGAAAATTTTAATCACAAGTACGAGTAAGACGTATAATAAGAAATAGTAGCTAAGTAGGTGATAGTTCGCGGAAAACATATTTGAGAAGATAGAGGCGTTTGGTTTCACATTTCCAAAAAGTGCCAAAAGGCGACTTTAGGGTAATTTATTTTATTTATCGCATGATATGCTGCTCAGTGATATTGGCCCTGGTGGTCACGCTTTTTTTTAGTTGGTACTACTTCTTTATTAGCTCTATACAATAAGCTCTATACAATTCAATAAGAACTGGAATTGAAACGATCTAACTACATATTTAAATTAAGCAAATAACTTCCTAAAAGTTCTTCTTAAAAAACAGTAAAACATGGCGCCTGGTAATAGTAATAAAGCGATACACGAAAGGAACTCCATGCTAGGTACAACGACATAAGTATTATCGAAAGTGTACACTGACTACTTATCTTTACTCTAATGGTGGGACGTAAACGGTAAGTGAATTCAAATGCTTCAATTAGACAAAGTTACTTCTCCCCTTTGACCTTTTCAAATGTCAACGACGAATTTCGACATGTGAGCGAGTGGAGGATTATCCTCTGTAGTACATAATTAGATTGGCTAGTGCCTGCCTATATTAGGCGTATGCACAGTGCACACGTGCAGCGACAAACGTGGATTCCAAACGTGACGGGGCGAGCGTTCAAGGAGAAACTATTCGTTTTGACGTAAAGCTTTATGTGCAAGCGTGATTGGAAATTGAATGTCTTCGCTAATTATGAGGGCTCAGCTTCGGTTAAACTTGCTGCCACACTCATTAAGAGTACACTATGTGAGAAATTCACTAGATGTTTTATTTTGATTGCGTGCAGCGAGTATAGGTACATAATATATAATTCGTATTTATAGTATATTCGTATATTTATTAAGTATGATGCTACAATTATCATTATTGTATTGAACCATCCCTATTAGATTTATCCTATTAAGTAGGTATAATATATTCTGTGCTGCTGTTCATCTCTTTTCCGAATACGGTAATCAGGATGGCTTCAGGCGACATTTTATGAACGTACACAATGTGAATAGTTGCATTTTTTTTTCTTTCGTATTTGGCCTTTCCCTTGACTTGTGACAAAATCTCAGTGGCTCTGTCTGTTTCTTTTTTAGTAGCGTTAAACTGTGCCACTGTAAGAGATTAAAAAATCGAAAAAAGCAGTCGAATAAATGTAACATCGTTTTAAAACTTGACCGGAATTTCTACGACACTATCCTGAAGTATCGTGTGAACACTATGTGTTAGGTTAACTACGGGTTGATAGGTCTCGTGAATTAAAGGAAATAAGTGGTATAAAGCATAATTAAGTTTTTGTAATATATGTGTTCAGTTTCACGCACGCGGATTTGGGCGGTTCTCGCAATCAAAACGCATACCTTGTAGTTAGCATTAGCAATTTAGCATGCTGTTTCCGTGTGCGTGTGCCAGTTTCCACCTATAAAATATGAGCAATGCACCAACACCACACCAACACAAACACAATTGTATGCTTTAAAATACGTTCTTAATTCCGTCAAGATATCATCCAACAACAATTACAAAATATGCCATGATTACAAACTAATTTGCCTAAATATTTGCTTTCTTTTTTTCCTAAATTTTTGCTAAATATATTATGGAAATGTAAACAAACCAAAGACGCACATTAAAAACTTGTGATTTTGAGTTTATATTCTATTTACGTTCCGAAGTAATTTTTCAAGGTAGCCAGTCAATTGCTGCTGACTCCGATCCGTTACAGGATATGGTGCAATATTTTACTGTGGAAGTGACTAATTTGCCAGAAGAACGGAGTGCTTGAAAACTGACAATTTCATTCGACATGAAATGTATTATAGGAATTGTGTTAACTTAAACTGCACGTGTTGAGTGTTATCCTAGCATTGATAATTAATTTTACTCACTCGGCCGAGTTAATCGAAAATAACATGGAAAATAAACAAATCGAAGATTCGGAAAGTGAAAGCATTAACACTTATTGGATCACGTCGTCCCAAGCTTCTTTTACGTTTTGCCAATTGTCAAAGACTATTTGTCAATGGTGCGCCTAATTTCTGGTAGAATGAACTCGTCTACCGTCGTTGTCAATTGTCAACGCTGCATCACTGATCTACTTAAACGATCCAAGGTAGTTTCGTCACTTTAGTAACGGTTACTTTTCAACCGACTTCAAAAAGGAGGAGGTTCTCAATTCGTCGGTATCTTTTTTTTTTTTTTTTTTTTTTATGTATGTTCAGCGATCATTCGTTACTGCGTTGACCGATTTCGATAATTATTTTTTTGTTTGAAAGGTAATACTTTCAGAATGGTCCCATATAAATTTGGTTAAATTCTGATGATGGAATCTATAAGAAAATCATCAAACATTGCATAAACTCCGTACCACGCCAACTGATTTTAGTATCTATCTTACCTATATCTCTGCCAAATGTGGACCGATTTTGATGATTCTTTTTTTAATGAATAGCTTATACTTCAAAGATACTATAAAAAAACATTTTTGGAAAAAAATTCACCCCTAAGGGTGGAAAAATAGGAAATGAAATCGGTATTCAGCAGTTAAATTATGTTTGCACTCGTAAGATTTGTTTTGATTAGGATTTATCACTAAAATGGATGAAATAAGTTAATTTTATTAAAAAAATAAAAACCGACTTCAAAAAACTAAAACGCTAAAAATAATCTTAACACTTAAGTACCTAATCAGTTACTTTTGGAGTCGGTGCCAGTCAATGAGAGACCAATGTTTTCGTTTGCACCGACTCCAAAAGTAACTGATTAGGTACTTAAGTGTTAAGATTATTTTTAGCGTTTTAGTTTTTTGAAGTCGGTTTTTATTTTTTTAATAAAATTATGTAACGTCAAATACAAAACAACAAATAAAAACGTACGATAGTTAAATACAATTGAATCAATTAAAATTTCACTAATTAATAAGACATGTATTTATAATCAGACCATAAAATAAATCTGAATTGTCTCATTAAAGCAGAAAATTAGTAATTGGTTTCACTGGTGCCTAAGATAAAGAAAATGTCTTGTTTGACAAGATTTCTCCTATAGATTTCTCTTTTGGGTTCAATTTGTCGGTCTTAGCTTTACATTTATTAATGACAGTATTAAACGTGCTAATCAAAATTACCTCAGGATTTAGTGTTTTAGTCACTATAGATCTGTACTTGATTTGATAATTTAAAATCAAATTGCTACTAAGCTAAGACATTTTTCTTCTCACGCCTCTTCAGTCATGTAGTCGCCTCGCCCACTGTTTCACCACCATTCCTGTCAGGTGGTCTTGCCGTATAAGCAATGTGGTCTTCCTTAGCAAGTACTTACCATCACATCTTTACGGTCGCGCAGTTGATGTCGTTGGAATTCATAGATTCTCTGAACGCATAATCTTAGATCTAGTCTTCTTCAAGTTACTTTGAATTTTAACTAATACAAGCTTTTTCTCTATCAGGATTATGCCTTTCATTTTAATGACATCTGGTGAGCAGCAGATCATGTAGCTTGTTGATAGCCCTAATGAACGTTAACACAATCGGATATGCGATTTTTTGTTTAACCCTCAATCATGAGTTATTTTCGCGAAGCCTTCGCACTCTTATTAACTTAAATTATATAGCAATTTGCTTTTTGCCCCCATACTCGGAGTTCTATTTAGTTTTTTTCTTCATTCACTACGTGGTTGAAGCGAACACGTATAATAAGTTTCCTTTTTTTACTGATACACATTTTGATTACTGCGTTTAGTGTAATCAAAGTAGCTGACGCTCTTAGCATTTGTACTGATGTAATATGAAATTAAATGTCTGTTCGCATATCAGTTCTGTTACGACATCATTTTAATAACATCTGACAAAAAACAGTTAGTACAAATTGTAGGTACTTTATGTAACTAAGCATTTTTAAATAACATTATTTCAGTTAGCCAGATACACTGTACTGCGGTTTGTTCTGTGACCCACATATACGATAAATGGCATATTGACGTAATAGAGTATTTCTAAAATCACCAACAATAAAGATGTACATGAATGATAGACAAGCGTATTTAAAAGCTTTATAAAAACAAAGAGGATCATTTGGGTCGTAGTAATAATAGATTTTTTGCACAATCTCATCTGGAATTAGTAAATAGTCCATAACGGTGATGTTTGATTGGCGCATCGGAGATGCTTCTGAGTGACGTGACCCTAAAATGTAATGTTTCAAAGGTTTCGAAATCGTGACAAAAGAGTTTTATGAATGTTATGGTTACACACATATATTACCTCACCTTTTATGTATTTGCCTTTACAATTCGCATTATTGGCTGAAGTTGATTACTGTCTCCCACGGACGCTATTGCATTGTACGACACTGAATCACGTATAACCCTAAACGCTGTTGCCATTTTAGATTTTATGAATCGATTCTACTTTCTGTATAAGGGCATTGACGTTCATTTCATTTTGATAACAGTGTAAATGTTTGATTTACGTAACTTATTCGGAGTCAAGGGATAAATTTAATGGCTAGTTGAACTCAGAATACTGTCAACAATGCCAGAATTGGAAGGCGTTACATAATTTCCTTCATTATTGTTTTGTTGTAATGCTCGTAATTCTGTGATACTTTAATGTGCAACTCTCCGGGTGTAGAGAGAGTTTGATGAAAAGTTCACGGTAGGAGTCATTTCTAATTAACCGATAACACTGTTCATTCATCTTGGCAACACCGTAAAATGTCTCCTCCATGCACAATTACACAGCAAGTATTTTGAGGTAACCAGACGCTTTCGAATACAACTTTGTAAACCCCGCATAGAAATATATGACCCTCTGCCGTATTGCGGAACTTTTATTTTAATAACAACATTATATTAACTATTGTTGTTTTATTTATTACATGGTAACCATGGTAAACTTTAACATTGTCATTTATTGCCAAAAGTTTTGACAGAAGTAGGTATGGGTTGAATATTGATTAAAAATTGTATGGAATATCAGTGGGGTTTCAGAAGCTATTACAAGGGTAATACATACACATATTAGTACAAATACCAAGAGCCGAATCCAAAGTGACCGGGTAGGTATTTGATTTTAAAAAGTCCTTTTTCACATTTGGGAAGCAATAATAATAACCCATATCCATGCTAATACACGCTGATCACGTACTGTTACAAACAAAAATAATAAGCGTCTACGAAAATAGTAATAATGAGTGCCCATGAATCTCGTACCTAACGGTAATATAATGCGGGCTTCGTGCAGAGGCATCTGGAGCATCTATCAACGTAAATGTACGTGTGCTGTTTAATTATTATCGTTTTTAACTAGGTATATAAAGATACTTCAAGTTGGAAAGTTCAGTTTAGTAGCAGGGAAGAGGGGTTATCTTTAACTGCCAAGGTTGAGCAATCAACACACCCAGTTCTAGTTTCTTTCCGCCAGATAAAATGTTACAGCAAAAGTAGTAAATGTATCGTAGATTGCATCGCACGCACATGGGGACACACGGTTGCCTTATTTCGTACTTTGCGGCTTAAATAAATTGTATTATGTTAAATTGTGGCTATGTTTATTTCAAAATAACATTTGCCTTCGTTTCGTTACTCGATTAAATACATGTTGTCTTGAGCAACATTGTTATTGTGTGCTGCCGACTCATGGCACGATCATCATAAGTGAACTTTGTTTAACTATTAAATTTTAAGACTTACCCTTCAAATGTTAAACATTTAACTAAGCAAGCTCGTTGAATAACTCTTGACTTATTGTACGTGATTTATCAATCATTGTTATCTTGTTATAATACAGCTGACACCGCGCTGCTGGCTTGACATAATGACTCGAGATGTTGTTTTGACGGAGGTTTTTTATTGTGTTAGCAATAAGCCTATCGAGAGACAGCTAATAATATAATTATTTAAGTTAGACTTTGAAAGTTTGTAAGTATTGTAGTTGTAGAAGGTATTCTCTGGAATTAGTGATTCATTTCTTATATAAAAGTAGCTATGTTTTTTGGCAAACTGAATTCTGCGGGCAAATATTAAATAAAATTACCTAATGATTTTATTACATAAATGCCATTACATTATAAATTAGGTATTTGATTCAAAAATCTTATCTAAGAATCATTTTTATCCAATTGCTAGTAAATGGAAAGGCATTCTTAGTCTCGAAATCAATGAGTTTGATTTTTCGCAGCGTTTCACTGTGGCCACGAGTGGCCTGAGCAAACTGGCTTCCACACAGTCATCATTACAGTGTGTTTATGAAAGTGTCATTATGTTGTGGCCGTCGCACAATCGTGCATGCGTCCACAATTTACATATTGTTACGTCTCGCAGAGTGAAAATAAACAATTGGCAGATCCGGCAGTCCCAGTGTCTAATCATCTGGGCTGGGAGCCGCCTTAATGTCATAGCGCATTAGTAGATTTTTATAATAACACACGCTGTGTTTAACTAGATATGCACGCGGCCTTGCGTTGACGCAATCCCAAAGAAAGTGAAACTATGAAACCGCCTCCAAAACGTTGTCGCTGGTAAAAAATATGCTTTTTGCAGCTGTTTGCCAACAGTAAACAGGTACCTGGTAATTACCACAGAAGCGCTTTCTCGCCGCCAACCGCCATTGTGGACATAACTAGTTTTAGTTAATAGTCGACGAATAGTCGGAACCGGTAATCATATGCCATTAGACGCAACCTTTCGAAGGGGTGCGGTGCATTTTCCCTGAACATAGTTTTTTTTAAATAATTGGCATGTTCAATCTGTGCCCCCACTGGACACCCCAGTTAACGCTTCTGCGATTAATTTAATACATTCCTATGTCGCTGACATCTGGTGTGTATTAATTTCCTACGATGTTCATTTTCACATTAAAAACCCATGCGTTGTAGTTAGTAACGTGAAAAGATTTGGTAGTAACCCGTGTCGCAATTCGTAAATAATAATATTTTTTACATTGATGAATTGATAACAATTCATCATCATCATTTCAGCCATAGGACGTCCACTGCCTAAACAAAGGCCTCCTGCAATGACCTATCATCGGGGGGGATTGCCAATACTCGCCACGCTTGGCAGGCAAGTTGGCGAGCGCAGTTTTCTATAAGATTTCGCACGAAGACAGATATACGGATCGATATGGCATTCTAACCCAGTTCGTCGTTCAAATAAATTACATTATACACTGCTTGCTGCAATTTTATACATCTCCAGTCTCTACTGCTCTGACAACAATTAGCAGACAAATGGTATTTTAGTACAATTTGCAGCATGACTGTCGAAACTTTTGCTGCTAGCTGAGCCACTTTTTTATAATCCTAGATTCCTCTAACTGACATGCTATAAATCATGCCTCGCTTACACTGCTTACACATGCCAGTCAGTGCATACGCAAGCGTGTTTGACAAGAAATGTAACTAACGCGACGACTAACTTCGAAAACACTTTGATTCAGGTAAATAATTTCACGAACTGTGAATGGTAAGCATTTTGTTTGTGGAAGTAAAAAAACACTCGTATCAGTATACAGATTTATCCTATATTTTAGTAATTTTTGTATGATTTCTAAGTTTTTGCTTTAGAAATTAAATTGGCTACAACCTTGTGCCTTTAAAAGTTTACTCTGGGTACCTTGACTCTGGGATAAAACTGTCAACATTGGCGTATTCGTCTAGTTTGACAAAGCTTTGACACATAGGCAAATATCACAAACTGCACTATCTCTGCCCGCTGAATTAAAAATACGAAAATTTTATTATAATTTATTATTTACCTACGTGACCCATCGTACTCAGACTACATCCGGACTCAGTCGGTAGATTGCATCCTGCGCGAGAAATTTTTTAGCGCTTTTAAAATTTTAAAGAGAACTATTAGTGTTGAAAAGTATTATTTTAATGTAAGTAACTGTAAAAAGCGAAATATTTTCAATATAGGATTTTAACAGGATTCTTGGGTGGGCATCGCACACCCTTAATCCCCCTAGCAACGCCGATTTACATACATCATCATTGCCCTTAATAGCGTTTTACACAGATATTGAGTAGGTTCAAAAGGTACGTAAATGGACAAAATTACACATTACACATGAGAGGCTAAAAAGGTACGTCAAATGTGTAAAATGTACGCTAACGGCAACCCTGGTCATAGCAAATGTTTGTTATGTTGGCTTACTCATGTCATTTATGCCAATTTGGCAAATGTGTGTGTCCTACACGTGGATGACATTTGACAAAGTAGATTAACGTTTGTATACCTATCGCCATGTGAAGTGCCAGCATAAAGATAATTATCAATTTATCGTTTTTAACGATGTAGGTAATGATTTTGGTCTTTTTATCATACACTAGTTAGGTATTTGAATCTTTAGGTAACTTTTTGGATAATATTTCAATACGCTGTTCAATCAATACTAAAATAATTTATAATGAAATTTTTAATCCAATATCTCACCATCTTATATCGAACACCAAATAAGCAGAGCTTGTACTTGTATGACGACCAGACAACAGTTGAACATACTTGAACATATTTGTCAACATCCAAAGACAATGACGTATGTATTTATCAATACTCGTGCTCGTTACACAAACATTTGCCTCTCGTGGGTATCAAACCTGCGATCGCGCTTGGCTTCGTAGTCCCACTAGCTAGACTAGAGATTCGTGGCCCGCAACGTTCGTGTAGGGACCGCCAAATTATTATTTTGTGTGAATAGGTAGCGTGTACCAAATTACTGGTTCCAAATCATTTTTAGGAAATGTTAAAACTTGTATCGGTAATTCAAAATTGATTGAAATTCATTAAATTATTTATTTATTTCACTAATTTCTCTTTTATGTCGGGTCTTTAAAATATACGATGTGGCAATAACACTATTATCTGTATCTTAAAATTGAACGACATCGCAGCTATCAGCACTTAGGAAGTGACACAGACATTTCTCTCTTCAGCGTTATCAATAGCGATAAGATTTGGTCGACCGATTGACAATTTGACATTCCTAAACAAAATTGAATGGACTGAATATGGCTCACAATCGAATTATTCATCACAGTTTCAGAAATCGACATAGCATCATACTTTTACATTTCACAGCTTATAGTTAGTTTATTTATCAAGTAATTGTTTTTAAACCTTCATATATATTGATTTGCCGAATTTCACACGTTTTATACTATTATAAACGGATACAACTACGATTAATCGATTCATCTGAAACTCATAATGATCTTAATTCCCCTCTTCAAGAAATCGAAAGCAAAATGGCAAGCAGTTTTGCTTCAACAGTATAAACGTTATAGCTCAATCGTGCCTATAATCGCAGTGATTTCCAATTTACAAGCAAAATAACTATTGTGACGGTTCGGATGCCATTTATTGTGTGATCTGGCATCACAAAGCTAGGGTCTATTGATCATTAAGACTTGCATCATCGAACGTGGCAAATCGTGATTAATACTGCGGCTAGTAGCAAGATAAGCACATTAGCATTGGCAAATATCTTTAACATATCAACATAGTAAGTAATAAAAGCAATTTAAGTCTTCAGATACGTTAGGAACTTAAGATGCTTGCTATATAATTATCAAATCAAATCATTTTATTTCAAGCGACACATGGCTCATAATAATAATCCAGACAAAACAAAACAAGAAGCAATAATGAAATAAATTAAATCAAAATCAAATAAATTAAATTAAAATCAAAATCAAATTAGATAAATTAAAATCAAATCAAGTAAAATTAATATAAAAATCAAATAGATTAAAATAAAATAAATTAAACAATAACACAGACAATTAAAAGCACCTCACAAACGGCACCGCTGGAATATGTCTATTACAGCAATGCCGCACGTAAGGGCGGGCAGTCAAGTCTATTCGCAATCATCGCCAGGACTGCGTTAGAGCTGGCCCGAACCCTGCACACCAGAGAAGCGCTCCGCCTGCGCATTTTAGTGTGGATTATACTCGTGTATGTCATGTGATTATCTCTTTTCATGATTTATCTAGTACTTTAAGACCTTAAGATTTCCTACATATACATCTTTAAATATTATAACTACATAGTTCACTTTCTATCTTGATTCGCCTCTTCAAGATGGATGTCATCAGTCCTTCTTTAGGTTAATGACAGAAATCTATAGATTGACAATAGAGTAATGAGTACAATGCAAACACCTACTGGCCCTAATAGTTTGTATGCGTGTCTATTGTCGAGTTGTCGCAAAAATGGTACAAATGCGGGTCTTTAACGATGCTCCTAATGAAATCTAAGAAAAAACTGGATAAATATAGGTAATAGTTAAATAATGTGATTAAAATTATGAATCTGCAACTATCGTATTGTTGGGATTTTTCTGTCTAATGGTAATGGTAGCTGTAGGTAACATTACAAATGAATAATTTATTCACTTCCCACCGCAGTTGTTTAGTTCCTATCAATATCAGTAAATATTATACCTAACCCATGTTTATCGATGACGTTTATCAGCGTTATTTCTCAAGAAATGGTTTTCTAGTAGCGCTTGTGATTGTGTGAAATGTGGTTTATTTATTTTTTACTTTCCATGATCTTTTTTGCACAAGATGTAACTAATTCTGTAAAAACAAACTGGGCATAAGCGTAAGTTTTCGGCACGGAAACTTAGTTGTTTGGCAATTGGGTTTTATAATGCAACACGCACAATGGCCAAAGGAAGAGAGACCGTCCGGGCGCGCGCGCTCAGCCATGTCGCAATTTTACGCTCAGGAACACCGCGACACTGTTTTGTCGTGCCTCGCACTGGCAAGTATCTGCTTAACTAACCGCTTACATGAACAGCAGCCACTGACAGCAGTTTCTATAATTAATAAAGCCCTAACTACAGCGATTGACTAACAATTAGTAAGGAAACAATTTCATCTTAGTTAACTCCCTTTGCCGACATTCCTGGAGATTCTTGAAGAGAGTCTTGGAGTCTTCGTCACAAACGACAACAACACAAGTATTTAGAATAATCTGTATTTCTAAGGTTACCTACTTATTGCCCTTATGTAACTAAAGCTATTACGTGAATGAAACCCTTTACACAGGCATGGCAAGGAATCTTTACAGTTTTCTGTTTTTTTTTTTTGTTTAAACAAGATTGTGTTGTTTTGATGTTTTTTTTGCCTTATTCTCATTATTCCATCGTTCACTTTAGATGTACCAATTATGTTATTTAGTTTATTTACCTTCACGCTATATCCTTATTTACTAACAATGAATGATCAAGTCATTGGTAGTTAACAAAAAATATTACGGCTGCCTTTACTCAGTCTTGTGCTGTCGTCATCCATCTTGTTTATGTCCGTGGTCAGGTCAACAGGTTGGTGGACAGAGTTAATCATTTGATTTGATTTGCAGAAAATTGCTTTAACATTGGAAATAGGAGTTGTCACGAACATCATTGGCAATGCCAGTTTTGTGCCAGTTTACTAGGCCAATATATTATCACTTGTTGTGACCCTCATGTCATTCATCATGACTGATAGATGGGCGTTGCAAGCACATTTGTATTCATATCAATCGCGTTAAATAGGTTTACTATTTTTTCTCGTTTCATACACAAAATCAATTAAAAACCTAAAACTTCTTATCTTCCAGTTGTAAGATGTAAAATTACATTATACGTTTTTCTCAAACTCAACATAGGTCAAACGTTTACACACGTAAGAATTTACTGCACAGCTTTTTGTATTACATCAATGGTTATCTGCAAAATAGATTCCGACGCCCTAAGTGTTGATCTAAACATTTTATGATCAGATAACAGTCAACATCTCTAATCTGAGGCTTAAATTGTTTTACTATCATGTCCTTTTTAAGGACTGGACTGTCAACAGTGTAATCAAATTCTGTGTTCAATGTGTAAACAATGTTTTGTTATTTTCAGACGGGCGGTGCAGACAGCGCCAGTGGCGGGTCGGGCGGGTCGGGCATGGAGTGCATGCAGCTGCGCTCGCCCCCCGGACCCTTTCACTACCTCATCTCGGAGCAGGCTAAGTCCTTCGTGGCTCTACAGGTGTGTACCAAGTATTTTTACTAATTAAGAATAATTTAAGCTTAATTATTATTAGTAAACCTAGAATACTACGTCATTATTACTTAGATCGTCTACTGATATAGTTGACGATGCGATTTAGTAAGTATTTTTGTAAAAAAAAAACGGAGACTACGTAAATGTTTCGTTCGCTTAGACGTATAAACCTAATAAATTAAAGGTACCATTTAATTGTGTCAAACCTTTGACAATTGACGAGCAATTGAAATTGGTTGTTTTCTACACGGCTAGGTTCAGTTGTATAAACTCGAAAGGTTGATACAATTAATAATTAATTTAATATGTAAGTAAAATAGATTGATAGTATCGAAAACGTCAAATTGTATATTTTCCGTATTTTTAATAATTAATTACTGTTAATTTATGTCACCTAGAAGTTCATTTAAGTTCACTCTCGCCTGAAGCACAGGTTCTACCTAGTTCAGGCAAAGGTAACTCCTTGCACTGTATAGTTTTAAGTTGTACTGTTAAGAATGTATCTGCTTTTCTTGTATTTCAATAAACGATTTATTTATTATTATTAATTGAATGGTTCTTTTAATTTATTAGGATTAAACGTTTTTAAACGAACGAAACATTTTCGTAAAAGGCATATAAGGCCAATTTTTATCTACAATAGGTAACAGCATTACCTGTGCAAAGGGAGATATAGGTACCTATCAGAGGCGTCTCCATGCACAGCCCATGTAGCGCCGTGTGCAAACATCGCGCCCCCTAGTAAGCGCGTGGTCTAAATTAAATCGGTACTAAGTAGCGAGCGGCTGCTCCCTAGGATCGCTGCGCCCGTGTGCAACGCACACCCTGCACTATAGGTAAAGACGCCTCTGGTACCTATGGTAAGAATTAAAGGCTGCCTTGTTTAAAATGATCGCATATGTAGAATATCTAAAACGTTCCGCCTGACATCCGCCTGTATTTGGTGAACTATCTCCCTTGACCTGCTCGTTCAAGACCACCTACATCACGTAGTCAGATTACCTTTTCCCATCAACACCTGTCATGCGGTTGGCTATGATTAATTCCGACTTGCCTGCTCAAGTTTACTTTGTTAAACTCTCGATGATTATTAAGGTCTATTAACACGTTTGTTTACTAAGATGCTTATTAGGGAAAAGTTCCATTCAAAGTTTTACTTTATTGTGCTAACTTAGAGAGTATGTTAGTTTTGTGTTTCAAATGAAGTGGAGGTGGATAAAACAAGAATCATTAGTCATGGCCAGGAAAGTAATCTAGATAAGCACATATATTATCACTTATCAATAAGTGTTAGTGCAGTAATATACTCACTATTACACACACATACATAGTACATGGTTTCACCAAGTCATTGCAGGCGACAGTGTGTATCCAAACCCGTGAGAATCTATTATAGTAAGTGGGATCTAACTAGATTTACCTACTTAAAAATGTATAGTAAAATCATAACATAAGTTTTATTTTAAACGTAACTAGCTTCCGCCCGCGTGGTGTTCGGTCTGTCAGTTACAGGTCTTTATCAATGATCAAAATAATGCATTATTTTAGAACAAACTTGATTTTCGTACCATAAAAAGGGTTATAGTGAGTTAATCTTAAAAGATAGATATATTATTATGCTGTCACGGGCTTCATTGATGCTCTGCTCCTATTTGTCGTAGTGTGATGTTAAGTATATAGCCTATAAACTTCCTCGATAAATGGACTATCCAACACAAAAAGGATTTTCAATTCGAATCACTGTTCCTAAGATTAGCGCGTTCAACCAAACAACAGACTCTTTAGCTTTATAATATACTATTAGCTTCCGCCCGCGGCTTCGCCCGCATGGAGTTTGGTCTGTCACTGAAAATCTTTAACAACGACCAAATAATGCATTATTTTAGAACAAATTTAATTTATATATACCTATATACTGTTACTATGCCGGTAGAAATAATACTAAAAGTTTAAGCTATCTATATAATATAAGGAATTGTTAATTATGAAATACTGTGCTGTGTACTGCGATTCTATTTGAAGAATAAATAAGTTTTAGTTTATAAATTAATTAAAGAGAAAACCCTAAAAGATAATCATATTATTATACTGTCCCAGACTTTTTTTAGAACTTTTAAAAAGGAACAATCTGTCATTACTTAATTTTTCCGTAACTTTTTAACCGTTATAGCAGCGCACAATAGGTCTTAAATAAATAAATAAATCCCGTTAAAAAAAAAGATTGGAACTGTTTATTTTATTTAAACGAAATTTATTTTTCAAGATGAAAGCAAAAAATCTTTGAATTAAAGATTATGTAGCCTCCATTGAATAATTTTGCAACATTGTTCATTGATGCTCCGCTCCTATTAGTTGTGGCGTGATGTTATGTACCTATCCTAAAACCTTCCTCAATAAATGGACTATGAGAGCATGTTCAACCAAACAATTTCTTCAGCTTTATACTAGTAGTGTAGAAGTATAGTATAGATTATAGATAGTACGTTAGTGTGAGTTTTTATCCATTTTTCATGTTTAAACTGTTGTTCTAACAGGAACTCCAGAATGAGGTCGGCGCCTTACTCGAGTTTCGCGATCTCGTCATCGAGACATTCCCGAACCTGCGCTCCAAGATGCCGCCGTCGACGCCGGCCAGCGGCGCGCGGCGCGACTGGGAGCCCGGCGTGCGCGTGCGCCGCAAGCTGGCCGGCGGCGGCGGCGACGCCACGCGCGCTAAGCCGCAGCCTTCCGTCCAGGCAAGGATACACTTCATTCGTTTAATCCTACGCCCATTGAGACTTTTATCAGCTGCGATCGGCGAATTTGCAACTGCATCGTACGGGGGTTACTAAGTTTAAAACAAATATAAGATGGAATGATGGAAAAACCTGCTTATATTTTTATTACTTTTCAAAGTAGTCTCCGTACTTGCGATGGAACCATTGACTGAAGTAGTGGGCCCACTGTTCTTTAGGGATCTGTTTCCACGCTTTTTCATCTGCAGGGTTCATAAAACTAATTCCTCGAATCTTTACTTTTGAAAATAAATAATGGTTATAAAGTCCGGTCTGTAAGGAGGATGACTTACTAACTTCACTCCACCTTCGATAGTCCGTCTAGCTAGCGGAGTGAGCTGGAGCGTTGTCGTGGTGGAGGAGGATCCTGCTTCTTAGGCGCTACTGTCTAACATTTTCCAAGAAAACTCGTAAACAATGACTAACAAGTTACCAATCTGCAGAAAACTCCTTTTATCTTCTAGGATTTGCGGAATGAACCCGTCCGTTCAAAGAATGAGGCAACCATCTTTTCCCCTTGACTTCTGGCCTTTTTAACCTTTGGCTAATCTTCGAATGAAGAATGGATGTTCTATTGGGCAGATTTTATGCTGGTACGATATATTATTATCCAGCATCTATTTTATTACCTGTGAAAATGTCAAATACAGCATTCGAGTCACAAGTTCAAGAAGAGTCACCTCCGTCACACTTTTTGGAGATTAAGCGGCACCAGTCCAAACGACGGCGTTTTTGATTTTCTGTCAAATTATGAGGTATTCATCTAACGACATTAAGTTTGGCACATGACATCTAGTGTAGGGAGCAGCACTATTCTCCATTATTATTATTTTAAGTATCTTTACTTAACGTTGTTACAATTTTAAGAACGTCGGAAAAAATTATAGTGGTCTGCTTTCCTTGCCCTTTCTTCTACGCCTAACGTATATGTAATGATTAAGAGCTATCAAGAAGTGTACATGATCTCTTCTGTAACTTTGCCTTATTTACCAGGACTCCGGGTTCAGCACAGAGACTTCCTGCGGCAAAGACGCTCACTCGTCATCAGCGTCCGCCTCGGCGTCGGCCACGCGGCCGCGCCCTCTGGAAGACGAGCTCTGGGCGCTACTTGACGTCATCCAGCGCAAAGGCGTGCGCTTACGAGACGAGGCCGAGCTCTTGCGCGGCGAGCTCGACGAACGGCATTCCGGCGACACTGCGGAGGAGTCGTTCGCGCGCGCACTGTCAGGTATTCGACCGGTTTCCGAAACTACGACACCATATAAAGATTTACCTTGAGATAAATGCGGGATCAATGCAAGTTTCTATTTGAGCGAGCTGTTTACAGAGTTGCACTCTATGTTGGTCAATGCTTGCACATTGCAAGGCTACGTAACCTTGCGAATTGTCTACCCAAAAAAGTGGCAAAACTTAATGCAATGAGTAAACATGTTTGATTCTTATTTTGGGAGACTACTGCATTCAATCCGATGACGCAATATCAACAATGATAACTTTTATATGTATAATTGATGTTACAAGTAAATAAACGAGTTTAACATTTAAACTAAACAACCTTTTTAGATTTCTATTTGAGTGATTACCATCGGTGCGGAACATAATAACCACCGCATTGCAATAGATGTAGTTACAAAGAGACATGCCATCTGATGCACTGCGTAGTGAACATAAAAAATATGGTACGTCCGTCATGGGGCGATGCATCGCACGATCCAATTGGACAAAGTCATTGAGTTGCGGCGCAGTGCATCGCGTGACATGAACCTAATTTTACGTGTCAATATACATGTATATTATAGAATTTATCCTTATTTACCACCACTAGCGTCGGTGGAGGTTAGGATAAAACTAAATTATTTCTATCGTAGGTAGAGTTAGATTTTTTGTCCTTAATGACAAACATATTCATAAATATCCAATAAAAGTTAGTTTTAAAGTGTTGGATCTACTTGCGCATCGCAGGATAATCGAATTTAATCCAGAACTCACGGTAAATTTCATTTTATATGAAGTTGAAAGCGACAGAATGATGTCCGCACTAATCGGAAGTAGGAGCAATGCTAACTAATGTTTAAGGCGGTTACCTGAACAAATGACTTTTAGCATTAATTTACTCTCTACCCCGATACGGCACGCAGATAATCAGAAGTTCGTAGAACATGAATATTTGACAGAAATAATCAATAATGAACCAACTCAAAAATATTTTTTAGGTCAATTTTGAGTATTTTAAAATTTCTATCGATTTTTCAAAGCTAAAAAATAAGATAAGGATTTACATACAGAGATGTAAAGAATACATTTTTATCGACGCAGTTTAAAAGCCTGTCTTCGTAAATTATTTAAAAAAAACAGCTCCATACAAACTGATGTCAGCTGGTGCTGGTGGCTTAGCATGCGGAAGTGAACTTTTTTTTTGCGATTCTCAATGTTGGTCCCATGTAAAAAGTTATTGTATCTGAGCACCAGAATCAGCCCCTATGAAGTTGTTGATGTTTTACAAATAACCCTGTATAAGTAAGGAGTAGAAAGCTCCTAAAAATTTGGAAAAAAACGAGTTTTGGTGGAGGTACCGCCTTAAGTGCAAAGTTGACTAACGAAACTCGTACGATGTATCCCAGGCGCCGGCGGCTGCAGCGAGTGCGGCGAGTTCCAGCGCCTGCGCTGCGAGCGGGACCTGCTGCTGGCGCGCGCGGCGGCGCTCGAGGCGGAAGCGGAGGCGGAGGCGGAGGCGGCGCGCAGCCCGCCCGGCGCCGAGCGGGGCGCGCGCTCGCCGCTCGGCCGCCTGGACGCCGCGCTCGACACCCCCCCGCGCCCGCCGCGCGTCGCCACGCCGGACTCCAAGAAGTTCGCGGCGATTCTCCTCGAGAGCAATCCCGTCGAACTGCAGCGGCAGTTGCTCACCTCCACCGTTCAGAATCAGGTTAGTGTGACGCGAATGATAAATTGTACTATAAGTACTGTTCCCTACCCTCGTCCTCCTCGCATCGGTTTCCTCAGTGCTGAGGGTCGTGATTGTCTCGATGGAGTATCCTGTTTCGGACTATCTGGCGCCACAGTCAATCACAAGGTCACAATCAAAAACATACCCTTTAAAGTAGAAATGTCATATGATTTGTTGGATAAAATTTTCCGCCATTTTTTAAACTGTATCTGTACTGTTTTTTATGGGACAGAGTTGACAGGACTTGTTATTTCATACTAAATGTGAGTTAACTAGTTTCGGAAAAAGATGGATCGTATTGCAGCTTTATAGGGTATGTGCTCGATACCTACGACGAATTTCCCATACAAACTTGCATCCACTTGGTGAAACGGGATAAGTTTGTGAACCTTAGCGATTCATTTTCCAAAACATTTTTCTTAACTGACCCTTGAGAGCGACAAACCTTTTTTTTGACAAAACAGTAATTATTTCTTACATAATATAGCCTGGTTATTAAGTGTCTTAAATAACTTTGTTCTGGTTGTAGATTTTCATTGTGATTTTCTTCAATATTTTTAAAATGATGGTGAGTTGATTGAAAAACTACGTTGTTTGGTTATTATTATAACAGTCGACTCGTGATCAAACAAACAATAAAAACAGTTAGTTCAATTTAACAGGTGCAATTCTTGTTCGTGACAACACCATTTTGGTTGAATCAATTAGCGAATTAACAGCATCGACCTACAGTACGAATTGTTTCATGAGTTTCGCGACAGTTTATTTCGTTGGTCCATTTGTTAATTCAAATATTGACTACCATGAAGTTACACCCAAACAAAATTATGTCATGGTTAATTATTCCTATACATTTCATTGGCAATAAAGAAAGATTTTACACAAATTTTAGATACAGGATTCCAAATAAAATACTTGTATTGCTTTGAGACGTCCAAATTTGCACTAAGGACTGTAGGAGGATTAAATATTTTAAGTAAAATTTCTCAATTTTTTTTATTTTTTATTAAAGCAACTTAAGGGAAACTGACTGATTAGACAAATAGACATCAAATATACGTGATTTTATTTGTTTGCATTCTACAACATTTTCGACTTTAATTCGGGGTTATTTTACTACCGTTTATTTTGAATATCCTGGAATCAGATTTCATGTTAAAAGAGATAAGCAGAAAATGATTGACGTTATTTATTCAAATACAATTTTGCCACAAAATATTAATCACATTACACAAAACGTGACTCTTTCGCAAAACAAACCGCAATTGAAATGATTGTAGGATTCAATGAATAATCTCACTTTGTTTGACTTCTATCTGTCCCTATTAAAAAAAAATTGTTTAATTAATCCTAATTTCTATGATTTAAAAAAAATACAATAGGAATAAATCAAAACGGCACTGTGAAATCCGTTTCAGCGTTTCACAAAACAACGCAGATGTTTATTTTCATTAAATGATCGTTAGTAAACGAGAGCACAAAGTTACGAAACGACAAACGCAAATGGTTAAACTGAATTTTTGAGACATTTTTTGTGTCCGCAAATTACCTGATGGTTAATTGCAGAACAGGTGAGGTAATAGAGCAGTGCTGGTTGAGGAAAGCTTGCAGTAATGAGGTTCGTTTGGAGTGTCAAACGGCGTGACGTAACTGAGGGATTTCTTCAAATTACGCGGAACAGTAAATAAGGCTAATGGAGTGTGGCCACGACCATTTGCGCCGTTCTTACGGCTTTAGTGCACAACACTTAGCTTAAAAAACTTTTCTTCTTACGTTAAGTAAAAAATATTAAATCTAAAAGATTTCATACGCCTACCTAGGTAGATAGGTAATTAGCATAATATGTTATTTTGTTATTAAAATGAAAACCCATTGGAAATATCCACTTGAGAATTGCTTGCTAAAAGCGCATACAGAAGTAATCTTTTCAAAATCCACAAAGCGTATTTGCATTGTTACTTTTGAAGCATACTAGATGTGATGTGCCGCTAGTGTGTGCTAGCCTTTTAACTACTAAACCCTACTTACCGAACAACTCCATTGTCAGCGGTTTGAATGATCATTTAATGGCGATTGCAACTGTCGGCGTCCTTGACTGCGATTATCCGACTATCCGTAAATATTGCTATTGCGTCACCACCACCCAATTACCTATAATCATCTAAAAGAATCACATTAAATTTTACTTAAACGTTTATGCCGTTTATGCGTCACTCACACCTTGGCCTATACTGATAGACTATAATCGTCTTATAAAATATTTCCTTATTTCAAAGCCTGGCTTAAATACAACCTTATAGTAGAAACAACCTGATGTTTTTTTACCTTATGCTTGATAAGTGGTGCGCGAAACGTCAAGGCCAGATATTTTTGTACTAATCAAATATTTGTGCTGATATTTAGATAGCGCTGAGTAACATTTGTTACATTAGCCAATTTACTACACAATATTGTTAAATGTTATAGCGTATGAGGTACATGAACCTTTGCCCTTGGTTTTAGAAAGGCCTTTTAACTAAATGTCCAATTAAATAATTTAGTAGCCAACTACGCAAAGTGGTGGTGTCAGTATTGATTGAAACGTACCTGATTCGACTCACGCATTTCTTTTATCTGCGCGCTTGCTTTTATCGCAGGCACTTTTATCTGAAGAATGTCCATACTAAGCATACCGATTTAAAATTATTAAAGGATTTATTTAGTAAAAAGTCAATCACTTATAAATGTAATTAAAGTTATTCTCAAAACAAATAAAATCTCTTCTTTTTTGATAAAAAGTTCAAATGTGTAATAAAACGGTCTGTATAATATGCATGCCGTTACTGCTTACATCAGTAAGTCGTCACTGTAATTTCATTCTAAAGTGGGGCTTTCCTTAATTAAGTGAGTCATTTGAGAGTTGGCATAAAACCTTAAATCACTGAAACTTCTTAGCGATAAGAAGTCAGTAGGGCATACCAGTAGTGCCAGTAGTTCACAAGTCCGTTATTATAACTGCTGAACGGTCATAACGCGATTAACCTCTGCTAATCGCTGCCCTACTCCCTTCATCGCTGCGGCTGTAGGCCACCGTTAACAGTCGAAGACCACCGCTGTTTTTAATGACTGCTCCATGCCAACAAAAGAGTTGAAAACTTCAGAACTTTGTCATTTATCTATTCAAAACTTTTTATTATTCTCATCTATAGAGTTACCGCAACCAAAATACCGGTAATTATGATTTCTGTGCCAGAGTAAGGTTAGATTAATAATATCGTAAACTAACAACTCTTCTTTTTCACCCATTGAACAGAATATAAAAAAATTACGTATTTATAGGATCGCTTGTAAAAATTCGCGTGTACTTTACATAATCAACTTTTGGAACTAGATTATTGTTGTAGTTTACATTTAAAATTCTAGAAAATGTTGTATGTTTTATGTGACATAGAAATAGCATTTATAGTTTATTTCGTTGTTCTATAATCTTGATTCCCGACTGCAATCATGTCGCTGGCTAAGTAGTTTATGACTATGTCAAGCTATAATTTTTGCTAATCAGGTATAATAAGCATTTTCTTTGTTTTAATCGCTCACCTTGTCATAACACTAACATCATTCGCAGGTACCTGTTATACTCTATTTACCTCTGTTTTATTAATCTTGTAAATATTATTATTTATCAATGTTATAATAATAATGAATGGTAAATTTAATACTGTTCTTGTGTTATTAGTTTATAATGCTTTATTAGTTTTATTCTACTATGGTTTTGTCGTTGGTGTTTTTTGGGCAGATCGAAATCTTGATGTTTGCTTTAAATGTTAGCGATGTTTTAGTATTTCAAAAATGAGTTAATATTATTTATTTAATTGTGTTCTAGGTGTTGATTGACCGATTGAAGCGGGCGGCTGCGCAGCGGACGTTACTATTGGAGAGGCTCGAGCGCGCGCGAGACCTCAACGAAGACCTCAAATTTAGGGTAAGTGATCTTTTAAATTGTTTTTTAGTTGAATATGACAACCTTGAAAGTTGACGTTTTAGCTTTTTCATGTCGTTGAAATTACTTAGCCACCGAGGTGCTTGTGAGCTCAGTGGCGACAGCGCTTTTTTTTTTCGGAACACCAATAGCATACATACAATCTATGAGAACAGAGTTATCATATAAACGTAGCTATTTACAGTATTCAGTAACATTTATCACTAGCATCTCCATGCTTCGGAGGCACGTTAAAAGTAGGTCCTGGCTAATATCGCTTATGCCTAGTCGGAGGCCTTGAGGCGGCTTAATATCATCTGACAGTAAGGTATAGTCACTGGCCTTACAACACCCCTCCACTAATCCGCCCTGGGCCCGTGTAGTGGAGCTTATTCCACCAAACCCAAACCACCTCATAGTTGAGGTATATAGTATAGGTACATAGTTCTATTATAGGGGGGATCCACTGCTACCTGCTGCTGCTGCTAGGTCCCCCTATAATAGAACGCCACAGCGACCGGATTTGGGCCATTCGTTTGCATCCAGCGGCTGCCCGCCACCTTGAACAATCCACCGCGTGGAAAGCTTGCCCACGTTGGTCTTCCAGTTTCTAGTCGCCACTCGAGAACCTTTTTTCCCCAACGGTTGTTAGTTCTGCAAGCGAGAGAATGAGCGAAAGCGATCTTTCCTACAATCGCGTTAATCCATGTATCAAGCTTGACGGATCATCACTATCACCAGGATTTATTAAAACTACAGCCCCCCTAGAATGACCACCAAAACACAATATCATATAGCGATTCATCGACACCAACTGTAAAAATATGATAGACATAGGCGCCACGTTGAATTCAAACAAATGAATCAAAACAGCGATCGTAACATGTGACGTCACCGGCACGGCGATTCGACACGGCGGCTATATCTATCATATTTTTACAGTTGGCGTCGAAATCGCTATATCATATCGTGTTTTGGTGGTCATGCATACTATTTTGTTTTATGATTTAAAAAAATAGTCTCACTCGAACAGTTGCACGAATAATGTTTCGATTTCACCTCGTTTCAGCTGGAGGAAAAGAGCATAGAGCTGGAGGGCGCCCTCGCGCTCGTGCGCAAGCTGGAGGGGGGCCGGCGCTCGGCGCACAGCAGCATGCGCGACATGCAGCCGCTGCCGCTGCCGCCGCCGCCGCCGCCCGCCGACGCGCGCTCGCACTCGGCCGAGCGCGCCCCCGACACGCCGCGCCGCCGCCCCTCGCGCATCCCGCTGCACACGACGCACACGCACACCCCGCACAAGGGCGCCGCACCTCGGCCGCCGCGCTCGCCCGCGCCCAGCGTGCCCAGCGTGCCCAGCGTGGCGAGCGTGGCGCGGCCCGCGTCGGTGGGCTCGGTGCGCTCGCTGGCGTCGGGGCGCGGCCGCAAGGAGCCCAAGTCGGGCGTCCCCGTTCGCCGCTCGCCGCCCGCCGACAACAAGGTGCGCGCCCGCTCCTTCTGGAATTCATGGTTCTTTAAAGATTCCGGCTCGTAGAGCCCTAACAGTGCCCGTGCTAAACCCACCGTGTGAGAGTGCACCCAGTGACTCACCCCCGGGACTCCGCCGCCGCGCAGTGAATCATGCCATTATGTCGATCGTAAGTTTTGTTTTCGGATTTACTTTCGGCTTCTGTTGAGTAACCTTGCGTTCGTTTCGTTGTAGTTTCGTTTGACCGTAGTTCCGTACCGTAGACTAGGAGCATGCTTCGACTAACCTTGTTTGTCACTAATTTTTGTAAAATTGTGATGGCTCAAAAATCTGTTTATGTGAATCGATGTTAAACCTAAAAGTATTTACCGCTTCTGAGTGGTGTTATATCGTAAGAAGTACTTTTGTATTATATACGTAGCGCGCATTATTAATGCCAAATTTGGAAAGTTACAATTACGTAATGGTTATCCAAAATGATTTTTATGCCACACAAGTACATGACATTGTATAAATATTCGTTCATGCTAATCATAATAATTGTAAAAGTTATCGCATATGGGATTCAGCACTATTTTTTGCTGTTGTTTTCGAACAGTCAATAACCGAATACACAAATGTCGCTATCCCACATACGAAAACTAATATATGTCACGCACAGTTTCAGTCATTCTAATAATAATATCATTACCTAATTTAAAATACCAATTAATTTATAAACGATACATTATGTGATCATGTAATTATCATTTTATGTTAAAATCTTTATGGTAAGTGTAAACTTTGTCTTTCACAAGTATTAATCACCAGTTGCCACTAAACACATCGCTACTAAATAGTTTTAATTTTTGATTGTTTGAGTTTATTTAGTTAAATTCAGTAATTTTGAGTTTATTTGTTTTGACATAGTGGCATAATCGCATACTAATCGGCTAAAAGTGAACACATGCAAAATTGAGGCCTCCCACATGGCTAAGCACTGTTGAGTTTTCTTGGGCCACAGTAATACTAGATAACGTTTGAATTCGATGCACTATGACACAATCAACGACGTATCTAACTTTCTTTAGCACTTTATTGTGATATTTCTAGAAGTATATAACAAATCCATTGTGACGCTCGTGCAACAAATTATAGTAAATCGCTCTACATTCCGAATTTCAATAACGTACTAGTGTTCCATTTAATGAAATCGTTCATCTGGAATCCCTTTCCGATTTCGGGCATCCAACACACAGGGTTTTTTTAACTTATTGAGGGCCCTCGGCACATTTTAATAATGGGGCCCCTATGTCTTTGTCAGATGACTATTTTGTTAATGGGAAAGGGGATCGTTCAAGGTAGTCTGCGAATTTTTAAAAATGTCTAGGTTTTTTCAAATAACGACTCTGGTCTAATAAGCATACTTGCGTTGTTTTTTTTAAAAATCCTTCATATATTTATTGTTATTGAATATCGGTTATCCGTTGGTGATCTGGCAAGGACTAGGGACCATCGATCGCGGAGCCCTGGGCACTTGTCCAGAGTGCCGAATAGGAAAGAAGGGCCTGCCAAGACACAGAATCAGAGGTCAATCGTCCGTCGGCCGCTCGCACCCAGTCGACAAGAAGTAGACTGTCGCGTAACCGTCGTTTAGCATTCGGGAAGCCCGAGCCCTGCTGCGGATAGCACGAGTAGTGTACATTAAATGAAACCGTGCCACTGAAATACCTTTCCGATTTCGGGTATCCAACACGTCTGTCGGGCGCTCTCACCCAGTCGACTGTCGCGTAACCGTCGCTCGGCATCCCGGCAGCCGGAGCCCGGTCGCGGGTAGCGCGGCTAGTGTACATTCAAGATTACCGTTCAACCGGAATACCTATCCGATTTCGGGCATCCAACGCACGCAGTCCATCGTCCACTCGCACCCAGTCGATCGTCGCGTAAGCATTCAAGCTTCGGGTGGTGTAAATTTAGTGAACTCGTTCAACTGGGATACCTTTCCGATTTCGGCTTCCGACACAGAATCCTGTCAGTCGTTCGTCGGGCGCTCGCACCCAGTCGACCGCTCGTCGACTGTCGCGTAACCGTCGCTTGGCATTCCGGCAGAGAGAGGCGCCTGCGGGGTGCGCGGGGTGCGCGGGCGCGTCGCTGGAGTGCGTGTCGCTGCGCGAGTCGCTGAAGGAGTCCGGCGGCGGCGCGTGGCGCGCGCGCGCGCGGCTCGTGGCGGAGTACCTGGCGCGCACGCAGCGCCTCGCGCCGCGCCTGCGCCCGCTGCCGGCCGCGCACACGCTCGCCTACGCCGCGCACGGCCCTCGCGACGCGCACGACGCGCACGACGCGCAGGACCTCGCCACGGAGCTCACGCGCTCCGTGCTCGACGAGGCGCCCGACGAGTACGTCCGCTCGCCCGACTCGCTGTGGAACGGCAGGCCGCAGCAGTACTTCGAGAGCATGCACCTGCACGACCCCGAGCGCGAGCCCGCGCCCGACGTGGACGGCGACTCGCTCGCCCCGTAGTTGTGCTCGCTTCTGCGGTTCAGGTCCCGGTTAAATTTCGTGCCCGCCTAGAGCTCTTTCAGATTTGCATTTTTCCTGCGCGGTTCGGGCGTACGAGCTTACGCGCCCGCTGCGATTGGGATGTTGACATCGTTCACAAATAATTCTAAGAAACCGTGCCTTTAAAATGACACCTTAAGACGTAATATTATGACATTCATAATTCTATAAAAACTGTTTGCAAAAATCGATTTATAATCGCTTTGAATTAGATAAATATTAGTAATTTGACTTCATTTCGGGCTACATAAAACTGACATCACAACTATGTATACCCATACAAAATCTATGGAAATATCGCATTTTGACAGCTCATAAAAAGGACGTCAATTGGTGGTGTCATCATCCCTATTTGCGCTTGAAAAAAGCCGAACGGCGTCCACGCGCTCAAACCAGTGGTGCGCAAGAAAACGTCGGTGCTCGCGCTTATACAAGCTTATTAGCGCGTCTACGCTCTTACGAGGCCCTTTATAAAACGCTAATCTGAAAGAGCTACTAGTCCCAGACTATTTGAGCTCAGTAGGGCTCAAGGCCTCCTGCGCAAAACTTTTTCTATATATTCTATTCTATCCATCCCTCTCCGCTCTCGCTCCGGTATGATTTAGAATGGATGGAGTAGAACAATACCAAAATCGTTTTGCAAAATTCGAGCCAAAAATCTGTTTGATCCGTTCGAAACTTGGCGAAATTATCGCCGGTTTTTAATCTATCAAAGGATTCTACCTCTGAACAAGGTTCCGAAGTTGATCCCGAAGGCCAATAACTTTATAGGAATTTATTAGTGGGTCACGTGAATGCACGTCTCGTTTGTTCCTATCATCTCTTACCGCCCGGGGACACCCCTCTCCGTTTATCATTGAATTCCACTAGCAGATCGATCATTCCACATTGTAAAAGGCACGTCGCTGAATGTTTAGTGATCTGTGATACTCCTGTCACATTTTGTTGTTTATGTGTATGCGTCGATTGATTAGGGCCATAATATTTATAATAGTGTTTCCGATAAAATGCCTGTAGTAAAATTATAATTAATTTTATCTTTATGAAATAAAAAAATATTATATATTTTAATTCTTAAAAAAAATTGAATGAATGTAATGCAATAGTTATGTATGTTATAAAAATGTCTTTATTCGTTGATGCCTTAGTGGTGAATTTTTAAAATATATTACGTGTTATGTCCAATAGCATTATAAATTTCAGAATTATAAATTCACCTGTATCAATGAAGTGGTGCGCTCGTCAAGCGGATTGCCCGTATATGTATTTGAATGTATGCAAATGATGGTAGCTATTTAACCTAATTTCGTCATTCCTAAGTCTATAAAGGACAGACTGTAACTAATTTTATATTAAGTGAGAGCTTGGAACGACTGTAGCAAGGCTGTGAACACTTAAGTGTGCTTGAAGTTGTATCTGATGGAAAAAAAAATGATGGGGGGATTAAAATAGTGTTAATTATCGGTATATAATAATGGTTCACAAGGTACATCTATGATTGTGACAACTATTAATTTATACATTATTTATGTATTTACTATTGTTGAAGTTAATTCAAACGTCCAAAGCTGTACGTCCTATTAGTGCGGCGGGTACGGACCGCGGCTGCCAGAGTTACTGAAATATTGTTGGTTTAAATAGCATAACAACATTTTTTTTCCACACGACAAAGCTCGGTAACAAATAGTAGGAGACTGATTTTGTATAAATCTAATGAAATAAATAGTGATATGCTTATACCAAGGGAGGAAGGGGGGATACTCCATTTAGCTGCCCTTATTGTATATTTGTTTCTAAGCTTCTTACTATGTAAAAAGTTATTGCCTATTTAAGGTCTCTAAATGTAAGTAATAATGTTATTAATAACAATTCCAATTCTATAGACTATGACTGTATTTTTATAAGTTAGGAATTAATAGTTAAAATAATTAAGTCAACTGTTTATTGTACAGCTTTCATTCACGCTCTAGTATTTGTAAATTATTAAGCCACTACCTAGCTACAATTAAGATACTCATAAAATAATCTAGTTGACTTGAATCTAGTTGATGACTATCATTGTAGAGTTGTACAGAAATCATATCATTATATACAAATTATTCAAATAAATTGTTCATATCAAGTTGTGGGGTTTAATTTCACCGCCAAAACAAACTATTTCCAAAACACTAAACATTGAATTAGCATAACAAATAAAGAAACACAACACTTAACAAATTAGAATTCATGAAACACTATAGTAGAAGTAACAAATGCATAACAAAATAAAGTATCTATCAAATATCAATTTTGGTAACTAAAATTACCTATCTAGTAAAATTATTATTTCACTTGGTCAAACTTAGGTCCTAGTAGGATATCTCTTATTTCTAATGTTTCAGGATCTTTTTTTATTTTAATGAATCCATGTTGTTTCAGTTCTGAAACAAAACCGTTACATTATGTTATGCATTGATTACACGTATAAAGTGTAGTCACAGTAATGAAATCACGGAACGCATGTCTTAATTGAAAGAGCCCTTTTAACGACACTAGGCAGATATTGGGAAATTGAGTGTTTATACTTGCATTGTTCAAGTGACAAAACATGTCTAAAATAACACCATAATTAAGACAAAATATCATTAATAATTCTTAATTATTAGCAAGGATTGATTTTTAATCGCTCTGAAATCATTTAGAATTTTAATACTTAAAAAATGATTGTCCGAAACCCGCAGCGAGCGAAACCATAGGCATATTCACGCGTTTGGCCGACCTAACGGGCCTTGGTGGGGGAAACCGCGCGGTCAATTGGCCTAGTAAATAAAAGAGGGTTCTAATGACTGACTCGCTCTGCAGTAGCCTAGTAAGACCGAGTAGTCTGTGAAGAGTTTTACTCAATATACAATTTGTTAAAAACCCAATTGGCGTGACCTTAAACGCAATGGCTTCCAGGCTCGATTCCTGGTTCGGAGCTATTTAGAAAACATTTTTTTTACAACAGTGTTTGTTACTTTTTCAACACTTGCGAAATTTAGGGAGGTGAATGTTTTCATCGAAACAAAATACTTTAACTAAGGGGTAAACAGTTAAAAAATGCTGTTCTATACATCATCATCATCATCATCATCATCATCATTTCAGCCATAGGAAGTCCACTGCTGAACATAGACCTCCCCCAGTGACTTCCAGATTTACGAACTCCTCATTCCTGATTCGATCTTCCAATGCAACACCGAGTATAGCCCTTTCCATAGCACGCTGTGCAACCTTGAGCTTTTCTTATGAGGCCCATATAGTGAGAGAGGCCACGTTTCAGTTCCTTAATCCTTATAATCCTCGAATCCTTAAATGGGATCGAATCTTATTGACATACCTAAAGTTGGAAGGGTTTAGGCGCAAAACGTCCTATTCGCAAAATGTCACCTGCCGAAAAAAGGTCATATTCGCAAAATGTCCTATTCGCAAAACGTCCTATTCGCAGAATGTCCTATTCGCAAAACGTCCTATTCGCAGAATGTCCTATTCGCAAAATGTCCTATTCTCACAATGTCCTATGGTTTTGATGACCGGCTTGGTTCGCTGATTTTGTAAACAATTTGTACTTCAAGTAAAGTTTAAAGTAAAACGGAACTTAATAGATGTGAATAATACATATTTAACAAAATTGACACTTACATACAATATTATGTATTACTTCAAGAAAATATAATCAACATTGCAAATATCAAGACTTGAGACGTCATAACCATTAGAAATAATATGCTTCTGACATAATTAATAAACAAAATAATCAAAAAATTTGACAACACAATCCTTTTGAAAGTTAGAAAAAAGGGCATAGACGCCAAAAAGACATTAATTTTAATAATCAATAAAGTATTATTTAAAAAATTTGAAAGAAATACTTTGACACTGTCTAAATTTATGCGAAAAGGAATTTTTATGCAACTTTCAAAATGATTGTTGTCAAATTTTTTGATTATTTTGTTTATTAATTATGCCAGAAGCATATTATTTCTAATGGTTATGACGTCTTAAGTCTTGATATTTGTAATGTTGATTATATTTTCTAGAAGTAATACATAATATTGTATGTAAGTGTCAATTTTGTTAAATATATATTATTCACATCTATTAAGTTCCGTTTTACTTTAAACTTTACTTGAAGTACAAATTGTTTACAAAACCAGCGAACCAAGCCGGTCATCAAAACCATAGGACATTGTGAGAATAGGACATTTTGCGAATAGGACATTCTGCGAATAGGACGTTTTGCGAATAGGACGTTCTGCGAATAGGACGTTTTGCGAATAGGATATTCTGCGAATAGGACGTTTTGCGAATAGGACATTTTGCGAATAGGACCTTTTTTCGGCAGGTGACATTTTGCGAATAGGACGTTTTGCGCCTAAACCGTTGGAAGTACCTAAAATTACTTTATTTTGGTGGACACCTACGAAACATACGTCAATGCACAGAGAAAATAATTACAAAAAACAAATATTATTTTGCCAAAATGTCGTAAATGATAATTATACTTTTTGCAGAATTTCAGTTTGATTATGTAATATTTACTTTTATTTACATATTCTAATTGCTACGATCAACAATTTGCATCTCATCACACGCCTCCTTAGGTTTGGCAACTGTTTTAGAAGTAAGTTATTATTAATAACGAGTGCCATAAAGAATACACTTTCCCATCGCCAACAGGAGGCGTGTCGTCCGACTAATTCCTGTAGCACGAGACGGGCAGCAGCGTCTACGTACGAAATCTTATAAAAAACTGCGCTCGCCAACCCGCCTGCCAAGCGTGGCGAGTATTGGCAATCCCTCCCAATGATAGGTCATTAAGGGAGGAATATGTTTAGCAGTAATATTTACTTTTATTTACATATTCTAACTGCTACGTGCTGCTACTAACAACAATGAGCTAGTTTCCAAAAAAAATCTAATTAGGCCGTTCAGTTGGATTAACAAAAAATATTGTACACATATTTTTTCTTTTCTCAATCAAACAAAAAATTATGAAGATATAGCCCGTTAAAGTTCCGCGTAACGTCACGCCTCGCCACACTTTTTAGCAAGGCGTGAGTGACGTCACGTCACGTGCTCTCGTTCCCAAACTTCGATGCGCCTTATCTTCGTAATTTTTTGTTCGATTACCGAAAGACAAAATATGGGTCCAACATTTTTTGCTAATTTAACTGACGGACCGAATAGAATAATATTTTTTTGACCCAGGAAACTAGCCTATTCGCACCTCATCACACGCCTTCTCAAATCTGTAAACAGTTTTAGTAAGTATTAGTATTACTTACTGAGGATGGAGGTGAAGCACCTCGCGGCGATGAGGGCTCGGAGGCCCGGCAGCAGCGGGCCGCGCGCCGTGAGCCGCCGCACGCTGAGCGGGCCGCGCGCCGCCTTGATGCTGCCCAGGATCTTCACCATCGTGCCCTCCGTGCCCCACTGGTCGCTACACAACAGGAGATTTTTTTAATTAATTAATTTAATACTCATTTATTCAGTATATAGGCCCTCTTCCGGGCATACACGTCCCAAAATATAGCTTTACCCTACCACCGCTTCGGGACTACATATCGGCTGGTGATGAGAAGAAACGGCGCAACAAACTTAGTCACCTTTGTCAGCCTTTTCAACCGACTTCAAAAAAGGAGGAGGTTCTCAATTCGTCGGTATCTTTTTTTATTTTTTTTTTATTTTTTATGTATGTTCAGCGATCATTCGTTACTGCGTTGACTGATTTCGATAATTATTTTTTTGTTTGAAAGGTAATACTTTCAGAATGGTCCCATATAAATTTGGTTAAATTCTGATGATGAGATCTATAAGAAAATCATCAAACATTGCATAAACTCCGTACCACGCCAACTGATTTTAGTATCTATCTTACCTATATCTCTGCCAAATGTGGACCGATTTTGATGATTCTTTTTTTAATGAATAGCTTATACTTCAAAGATACTATAATAAAACATTTTTGGAAAAAATTTCACCCCTAAGGGTGGAAAAATAGGATATGAAACAGGTATTCAGCAGTTAAATTATGTTTGCACTCGTAAGATTTGTTTTGATTAGGATTTATCACTAAAATGGATGAAATAAGTTAATTTTATAAAAAAAATAAAAACCGACTTCAAAAAACTAAAACGCTGAAAATAATCTTAACACTTACGTACCTAATCAGTTACTTTTGGAGTCGGTGCCAGTCGATGAGAGATTCTATGTTTTCGTTTGCACCGACTCCAAAAGTAACTGATTAGGTACGTAAGTGTTAAGATTATTTTCAGCGTTTTAGTTTTTTGAAGTCGGTTTTTATTTTTTTACAGGAGATACAGTTACAAGACATGAAGTGAGTGCGAGCTAAGCAGGTTAAGTCCATGCACTCTCGTCGTTCAAATAATCGTCTACCTTATAATACCCTTTTTTCATAAGGTTTTTTTTAATGTGAATTTTGAACTCATGTACAGGTAGTTCAACAAGAGTCTGTAGAACTTTATTAAAAAATTTAATACATTTCCCCAAGAATGAATTACCAACTCTGTGTAGTCTGAAGCTCGGAACGGCAAGTTTATTTTTATTACGAGTATTACAATGATGAAAATCACTTTTTAAGCTAAACAAACTTAGATTTTTTCGAACGTACATAATATTTTCAAAAATGTATTGAGAGGCTACGGTTAATATATATCTTTAAAAATCTCCCTGATATCTTTAAAAAATTATAAACAATATTGAACAAAATTTACAAACATATATTTACACGATATAACATAAGCTCAGGCTTTACCGCATACCGATGCCGTTGTATATAGATTAAAAATAATTATAAATGTACAGACAACGGCAAGTCAACCTACCCAAAAAGTGAAAGGTCGCTCAATTGATTTTCAACCTTATGTCCGGAAATTAGAGATCAATATCAATTGAGAAAATTTGACGTTTTGTGGTAGGTTGATGTGCTGTTGTCTGCACATATATAAGACATCAAGAACTTGAAAATGGGCATGACAATACACAAAATAATGTGATATTTTGCACGATCATGCCTCCCACGCATGCACGCCGAGCCTGCCAACGAACCCGAGGGATTTTAATATTTATTGCATCTGTTTTGAGGTATTATTGTTTTTAATATCGAAGCTGCAAACTGAAAATGTGATCTAAGTGTGTTTTATAGGTTCTGCCGTAACTGGATAGTCAATATGATATCGTAGATTCCCCTAGCGACTGATGCAAAAGAAGACGAGTTTTGTACGGCATCTCTACATAGTATAAAACAAAGTCACTTCTTGCCGTCTGTACGATCTTTGAAACTACGCAACGGATTTTGATGCGGTTTTCGTTAATATTATGCTATCTCCAAGGCATTGTCTGGAGAAACAAATTATCTGAGGCCAAATGGAAGGGAGACGTGCTCGGGGTAGAACACCTACGAGATCGTCAGACGCGGTGAGGATAACGGTGGGCGGAAACATGCATCGTGCGGTCCACACAGCGTATGATCGTGTTCTTTGGAAGAACATTGTATGTGATCGCGATCCTCATCAGTGAGGGACCGAGGAAGTAGAAAGGATTCAAGAGAAAGGTTTATATGTATAATTGCATATTAGAGGAAAAGTCAAGAATTTCAAAGATTTGTATATTGTGTGTATTGCGGGAGGCCTATGTTTAGCAGTGAACGTCCTATGGCTGAAATGATTACCATGATTATTATCATCATCACTTCAGCCACAGGACGTCCAGTGCTGAACATAGGCCTCCCTTAGTGATTTTCAGATTGGCCGGTTGGAAGCGGTCTGCATCCAACGGCTTCCTGCAACCTCCAACCTTCCTAACGATGATGATAACTTCAAAATTAAGAATTAACATCCTTGTGTACCAGACAAAGAATTTTGCCAGAGGCGTCTCCCAGCAAGTGTCAAATTAGAATTACCCGAACTGTAGATCAAAGCTTATCACAGCGCTATTACGCCAATCGGGTTGTCAAAATATATCTGCTAAGCTTGACGCATCACAACAAATCATGTTTAGTGTAAATCAAGTTTTAAAATACGCACCGTATAAACTTCTTCGAGTCAGTCGTCTGGTCGGAGTCTCCCAAAGACACTTTGGTCCTGTCCAAGCTGCCTAGCTGCGTCTCCGAGCTGTCACTCCCATGTCTCGCCCTTCCCTCCTGGGTATTGCGCGCCACACTTGCTTGCTCTGTCTCGGTGGGCTTGGGCACAGGTAGGTCTGCCAGACCTACTTCTTGTAGCATTACGGTGAGACTTCTCTCTGGGGATCCGTGAGGAGCGGGGGCAGGCATCGGTTGGACGTTTGCGGCGGAAGGTATGTTTTCTTTATCTGCTTCTGTTTTGGGATAAATTTAATTGAGTTACGGATACAATGTAGAGACTTATGATTTTAGGATAAGTTTGTGACTTAAATTACGTCTAGGTCACTGCGATCATTATTTATCATCATATCAGCCATAGCTTAGGACTTCTACTGCTGAACATAGGCCTCTCCCAGTGACTTCCAAATTGGCCGGTTGGAAGCGGCTTGCATCCAGCGGCTTCCTGCATCATTTACCGTCTGTCTACCTTGTGGGTGGACGTCTTACGCGTTATTATCGTACTATAACAGGTACTTGGTTTGGTATGAATGTTTAAAAATATAGATGATCCTCATCATCATCCTAACGCTTCGTTTGACAATTCGGCTTTACCTAAGAACCAGTCTAGGTTGACGATACCCCAGTGGTTGCCGGTTCGTAGTGGTTTACCTACTTGATCAGTGGTTCTAGCAGCAAACGTGATTATCCCACTACCATTTCAACTTGCTTATCCATTACTTTGGTTTTCAGCCAGTTATCCTATTTCTTATTGTATTCTTAAAAGAAATCCCGATCATAGCTCTCTTCATAGGTAATTTAAAATGTTTGACCCTTATAATGATTCAAAAGTTAAAAAATACAAAAAAACATACCAACATCAGGAGCTGTTTCTAAAGCCATTTGTTGACTTTGTCGGAACGAGACGTAGCCAATCAGTCTTTGTCTTTTGGGCTGTGGAACAATTTCATAATTGGGTCATCTATTGAAGCTCGCGTTGTGGAAACGTTACCGCAATTAGATATGGATGTTCTTCTTCTTTGTGAGTAGTTTGTATTTTTGTTACGTAATGTTCATTAGTTGTCTTAATGGATTGTGCCCTTACTCTCGGCAATCAAGCGGCATAATTAGCATATCCTTGGGAACCAGTACATACGCCACATACTACTTACATCTTTTTTGACATCGAAAGTTTATAGATGAAACGTTTATGAGATCGAAGCGTTAGCAAATCGACAGGTTGCATCGATAGCTTTGTTACTTATAGATAGAAATGAAAAATATAGATAGAACGAAAAAGCCATTTAAACCTTTCTCGAAACAAAGGCATCGTAAAATTGTTGGTTTTAAAGAGGCGATTCATACTAATGACTTCATAATATAATAGGAAATATCTTGTTATTCTTAGGATACTTAGTTATAAAGGATTGTTCAATCATAGTTTGATATATTCGTGTCACCGATGTAACGTGTTCGGTCAGATGAGCTTCGATGTAGTGTAATTCGATGTGGCGCACCAGAACTAGAGTTGTAAATTGACGGTCATATGCTATAAGCGTCCGTCATTTATAATAAATGCTCGGTCACATTGGACATTTATTGTCACGATGGTCACATATATTTTTTAGTATAAACTAGAAAAAAGAAGAATTCCTCTAAAGTAAGTCTTAAATATTTTGTATTTGACAATAAAAACATGCAATAAAACATGTAATTTGATCTGGATTGAACAAAAACAAAATCTTGCGCGTGACGCTTTTTAGCTTGTTCGTGCAGAAAGATAAATTAATTTTAGAAATTTCATTTCGTTATAGATCATCACTACTAAAGCCTGTCTTTCTTATAATATTGCACCTAATTGTGACCAAATTTTTTTTCATAGTTTGTCAACAGAATCGATTGTGACGTTAGTGACAATAAATGTCCAAAATGTCCGGTCACATTGAGAAAATGTCCAATTTGCTCGGTCATATTGGTCAGACATTTATAACGTGACGGACACTTTACAACTCTAACCAGAACCCTATCCTTGACAGGAATAAGGCTCTATCAGGTAATATCACATTTTTGAAGTTTATGGGTGATTCGCCTTTTCTGTTGTGACGTTCGTCACGTATCATTGGGCATGAATTTAGTTAACCATAACAAAGGCATAAGACTATATAGGTAGTAAAAAAAACATAAAAAAATTCCAAAAAAAACTTACTGAAACTTCATATTCACTGGTACGTTTACGTGACTGAGAGAGCACCTCTAATTTCTGTGTTGGCAGATCTGCTATGTCTTCCGGGGGCATAAGTATTACGTTTGGTTGTTCGACAATGTTTAGGGCCTCGGCTACATTGAAACACTCTCTCGCGGTTTCTAACTCGGGGACAGGCTGTTCTATTTGCGCTGTGGACTTATCTGGTACTACCAATTCTTCCTCTTCTTCAATCCTTTGAAGGACAGACCTGGTGCGAACTCGGCGAGATCGTTCCGCTACGGGTTCCTGAATTAAAAGAAAATAAATAAGAATAGGCAAGACAGGAAAAGAAATGTCGCTTGGAAGTCGAGTTTATACCTATGTGGGCGAATATTTAAAATATACAAATCTATACCTACCTCTGTTACACTAAGCAAAAGTTATAGGAAGTACCCAATAGCCTAAGAGTCCGTAATCGCTAGATATTTCTCATTTCATAAAAGCTTAAAGATTAGAATATAAAGAATATTTTTCTCCAAAACGACAATTTATGTTCACCTCCGTTACAATAAATAAAAGTTAAAGGAACTTAAGAGCCTGTAGTCTACAGATATTCCTCGTTTTATAAAAGCTGAAACTTTTCTGTGGGGGCTCTTGCTCTATATAGCACTTTTAAAATATAGCGAATCTTATCCTAAACCGATAAATATTGATTTTCACTCTTGAAGCAATCTAAACTTAAACAAAAATAAACTTAAATCCAATATTATTTTATTCATAAAGTCGATTTTTTTTTGTGTTTTTCCCTACAACTATAGTAAGTACCTATATTCAAAAAAGGAGTATACGAAAGCCAAAATAACGACACAACTACACGACAAACAATCGACAGACTAGCCTCACGTATACCACGTAACCACTTACCTCCATTTCTCTGTCATCCAGCGCGTGCCGGTAGACGCCGAGGTTCCTCTGGTAGAGCCTGGTGAGCGGACGCGCGATGCGGCCGTGCAGGCGCGGGCCCGCGTGCACGGGCCGACGGAAGTACGTCTCCACGGGCACTCGGATTTGGATTATATCGTCTGAGCTGTCCTAAAAGTGCTCGTTGGTTGTAGTGTTACAAGACTTTTTACTGTAGTTAACCGTAAAGAAACAAAACACACTAACGCCAGGTTATATTCGATTTGCTGCACTGCAGGCACAGGATGGTACCATGTAATATAACTTTTCGTATTGTTTGTTTTTCGTGGGTAGTAGTAAAAAAGGAAAAACACAAATGGCGGGTTTGGACAGTGTAAGCTAAAATTGATACTCATGTCGTTTTTGTTTCTTACGAATACGACATTATAAGTCTCGCAAATTACTCGTATGTCATACTTCATATTTAAGTCACTAGCTGTTGCCCGCGACTTCGTTCGCGTGGTCATTTGTTTATTCATAAAGAATTTCCTACACAACTTTCTTTTTTTTTCCGCAAGAAGAACCTTTTACAAAGTATTAGAAAACAACAAAAAGATGGATGAAATTGATAAAGTCGTTCTCATGTTGTGGCGTGACCAAGGGAAATAAGGATTCATTTTTATTACTCGTTTATCGATTATTTTCTTACTGATTTTAATGCTGCATCCTGTCAAAATGTAAAAAACGCACGATGATTTTTTAGATTCTTTTTCTTATACTAATGAATACTTTTTAATAGTCAGAGTAAAACTTCGTGGTGTGATGTGAAACTTTTTCTTCTTCTTAGTAAATCACCTCTCCACTGCGCCAATCGGATCGTCTGGAGATATTTAATGTGTTTTTTTCTTTAAAAAAATAAAAATAAAAAATTCTAATGAATCGGCGGCCGAATGCGTCGACTGCATTCAGTTTAGCTCGTCAAACCCCAAGCGGACGTTTATTATAAGACCGCGTAACAATAGTACCATGACGACCTTCGTAGCCGTGAGGCGAGAACGCCGGACTTGGCGTATGAAGTCTCGGGTTCGATTTTCGGTCGGGTGTGCATTCGTTAATTGAACCTGTTTGTTTAATGTAAGTACGCGGTATTAGAACGATTTGTGTGGTTTTACTATGTACAAGTATCTACATGGTGTTAGGTTATGACTCTATAAAGCCGAAAAAGGTTCTTATGTGCTAACATATGCATATAAATACTACTATCTATGGCGAAGTCAGAAATATGATATCATCACTTTGAAAAAAAAAACAAGTTTTTCAAACAAAACTGGGTCTAAGTAATTGAGTTTAGTATGGAAATGTAAATTGTATAGTCAGTTTAAGACTTACTTCGCATCTGACCTCCACCGATGGATTCCCGATGCGAGTGATGAGGTAGTCGGCGCTGAGTTTGATCTTCTTGTCAATGATCAGCCTGTTCTTCAAACGTCGCCTTTTCGCTTGCGGCTGGACTTCCAGCTCCTGAAACAGACATTGAAAATATAATGATGGGAACGGAAAAGTTGTTTTTACTTTTAGTTAAATTTTCCTACGTTGCTGATAGTTATAAAACAGCTGCGCACTGTGGTTTTAAATATCTACTTATCTATTCTATCTCTTGTTGGTGGAGTCTTCTCTATCTCTCCCTGCATTCTTCCTCTCTTCTCACATCTTGATACGACGCGACGTACAGCTTCTCCTTATCTGCTGCATGTAGCTTATATTTGGTCTTCCTTGCTTCCTTTTCCCCTCTATTCTTTCTTTTATAATAGTTTTCATAAAATCGTCGTGTCGAATTGTCCCAACATTTTTCCTCCTCCTATTTTTAATTATCTCGAACAAACTCCTCTAATTATGTAATTTTATCTCTACAAGCGTGCTACAGATCATCATTGCACGTCCTTACAGAGATAAATAATAACAAAAAAAAAATACTTACAATATTATCAAAGTGGAAACAAGATGACAGGAGGGACTACTGGTCGCGTTTATTATTTACAACTTTTATTTGGAACAAATGACTTTTTCTCGATTTTAAAGAGTTGCAGTGAGTTATTACTTTGGAAGCGCGTCTAAGCTTCCACTGTAACAGTATTTAGACAACGCATCACCTGTAATTCAATTTCCACGACTTCTTTTTCTTTAGGAGGGGACTCTTCAGGTTCTTTCTGCTGTTCTGGCTCTGGTATTGGAATCATGTCAACTTGGGGCTCTTCTGGCAATTGTCTGCGAAAATAAAACATGCATAAGTTGTTGTTGCCGTTTGCCAGCGCGCACTACCCTAAGGATAGGGGAAGCGAGGTATTTACACCTCGCAGTATCATCTCATAATTGGACTTTACACTCTACATCCGCGTTATTGACCGTCTAAAATTTAGACGTACTGTACTTTTAGCGGATACAGGTTGGGATCCATACCGCAAGGGGTAAATAAATGTGTGATGAAAAAGAGCACAGATGTATTGAAGTATGTTTATTCATCATCTTTCGCCATTTCTACAAGCTTTGAAATAATAAATATTCTGGTTTATCATCTCTTAAAATTCATTCTACATTATGTCGAATTTGAGAGAGGCGGATCAGGCGGACAGAGCAAAGCATTGCCAAAGAATATAATTATTTAATTTTATTAATAGTTAGTTATTATGGCACACCAACAGCACTACATTAAAAAATACAACGAAATTTTACAACAGATTGGTTCTGATATACCTATGTGCGGCTGATAATTATGTTAGGTATTAGGAAACTCGTAAATTGAATACTACAGTAGAACTATAATAATAATGTGTTGTGGCATGCTCTGAAACGGGAGCTTGCAACAGATTTTGGTCGCGTGGACTTCTTTCAGCCAAAGGCATACTTCATACCCTAATGTTGTTTTTTTAGAACATACTTACCGTAGGTTTATACGTATAATGTAGGTAGGTTATATACTTACCTATACTTCATTCTACAAGTGCAAGAACCGCGCATTACTACTACTTACTTGTTTGGGTCAAATCTGACTAAGTAAGACTCAATTGGAACACCTAAACTTTGAGATATACTTACTTACATTCAATTGAATCAAATACATAAACACAAAAAACGTTTATTGCATGTCTTACTAACTTTTCCGGAGGAGGACCAGACATATCGGGAAGCTGGATTTCGGGAATTTCAGGGATATCTGCAGGAATCGGATAGAAGCATTATAGGATCAAGGAATTATGGAAACAAATTATATCTGTAAGGAACATTATATCAGGTGGATAAACTTAAATCTATTAAAGAAAAAATCAAAATAAACAAAAAATGTGTCGTTTAAAAACCGCGACATAGTGCCCAGAAAGCTAGCCGCATTTCTACGCTCTACTGTATGGCTAAACTGATACATTGGCCTAGAAATGCGCCAGTCTTCCGATAGCCCGTACTAATAAATTGTCAGTTCAGTTAGGAGACATAATTGTATCCATCTTTTTACAATGTCGCCGCAGAGACAGCAATGTAGGATATTGCTAGTACTATTAGGTATTCTGTGATATTGCAAGGAACCTACAAACTAAGAAAGATGGCAAGGTCATAAGTTATATTTACCTTTCTCTAAGCCTCCCATAGTCAGCCGTTCTTCACCAGCAGCTATAGAAAAAAAAACATACAATTTTACATTTTTATGGGCGCCCGAAGATGGGTTTAGCTGTGCCTAAACGATGGCGTATAAATTTGAAAAGTCATACCAAGGGTTAGCAGACTTGACCCCTCAACAGTGAAGAATTATGGAAATTAGGATTTGGGAGTGGTACCTTTTGCCCAGCTGTAGGGCACATTTGTTAAAAAGAGTAGAGGACAACTATAAAGAAACGCTTATTGCGTTTTTTTCGTATTGTTACAGAGAAGACCTTATACTAAAAAGACCCAAGTAACTTACATTTCCTAAAAAGTGTAACATCGTGTTCCGATATCCTCTCCATGGCGGGCGCGTCGTGTGGCGCGCGCGACTTGTCGTGCGACTTGTCGCCCGTCGTGTCCAGCTGTGCGCCCAGACCGCTGACCTGCGCGACTGATCCGTCCGCAAGCATCATCTCCAGGGTCTGGTCGCGGAGCATCTGGAGAGCCTGCTCTGGGTTCTCCTCGCCGAACCCGTCCTGAACAACGAACAGGGCCCCCAGGGTGAAACTCCATTGAGGCGAAGCTCAAAATATCGGACGACATCACAAGGGCGTCGCCAAGATAGGGGGGGGGAGGGGAAGGAGGGGCAGATGCCCCCCAGACATTTAAAAAAAATCAAAAGGCTTTAGGTACACATTAAATTTAGTACCGTTCTGATTACAATTTACATAGCGGCAAGAGCACTACAAGTGCGAAGCTTCATGCGCTCAAGACTACCCACAATTTATACTTTCCTCAGCCCACATTTTCACATTTTTAACAACCCTCTGGGCCATCGGCTGGCGACGGCCTCGCAACATCACCTACATTGCACTTATCCTAAGGTAAAGCTAACCCACTTGTATTATAGAAATCAGAAACAACGACGGTACCACAACACCCAGACCCGAGACAACATAGAAAAGTTCGTTATCTACATTGACCCGACCGAGCATCGGACTCTGGACCTCAGAGATGTCGACGCCAACTCCGATGTACTTGCCTTTCGGCTACGGATGTCGTTATAATACCTATATAAAAATACTCATATTTCTCAAATTTATCTATACCTATCCCCAGAAAGTAATTCTATACTTGTGTTGAAAATGCATCACATATTCTGTACTAGCATTTGTCCACGGCTTTGTTTGAATTATCTTCAATTGAATTCAGAAATCTTCCGGCAGCAAACAACTTATTAAAATTTCATCATGAGACAAATGGTGTAGAAACACTTGGTCACATCACACACTTGCAAAGTTTTCACTCTATGGTGATACTAGGTTGATTTAAAATGTATATTATAAACATAGGTGTGAAACTTACATTAACTGGTATTTGAATCTCTGGAAGAGCAGTTTCTCTTAGGGTTATTTCTTGAATATTTCCTACTACATTTCCACTATTCTGTAACAACACATAGATTTGAAAAAACCTACAATTAAGTAATACCTCTATGGTGTCTGGTTTTTTCAATAACATTGTATGACTTGTATCTATTGTACACATTTATTTATGTTGATTATTTATATAAATATTGCATTATATTTTTCTGACTGTTGAACCTGAATAATCTCTTCAATTCTCTGTTCATTCTCGGGTTCTTCTGGAACCATCAACTGCTCTCGAGGAAGTTGGGGCAGTGGTCGTTGTATTACATTCTCAATCGTAACTTCATGGATATTCCATCTATAAGAATAATATTGAATAAAAACAACTAGAGCTCCAATAAAACATCTAAGTACTAACTCTTATCAGAAACCAATCAATTAGACCACTTATTAAGTAATATTAATAACTTACTTTTTGTTTACATTCTTTGTTACATTAGCGTTGATCATGCACAAATCGCCTGAAAGAAAAAGCATTTGAAAATAGGTATTTGATGGTTGTGTAGAGACAAATTTCACAAATATAAGCTTTTAAATTACCCAAAAAAATTGTGACTTTCCTTTGGTAAAGTCTTACTAAACCTCTCATAAGCTGTGAGCTGAGACGAAGGGAAAATCTATTAGATGGACGCCCAGATTCATTTGTCATCACTTCCATTAGATCGTCACTGAACAAAAATTAAACAAATTTACATTAGGTTACTAATGTACCAGGCAGAGTTGAATGAAATAATAAGCATAAACTTATCTTATCCTATCAATTGTGTTAAAGGGTTTTTTAAAGCTACTATTTATCTGTAACAATAAAGAATAAGTACCAAATTCTTCGAATATCCTGAGACCACAGCTGCCTATGGGTTATTGTCGCAAAACGTAGAGGCCATGAATCCGCGACCCAGCAGAGGTAGAATCTACCCCCACGCTTCAACGATTCCACTGGATAAAACATTTTAGGTCAGAAAACTAATTTATTCCATTAACTATTCCAGTAATAAAACTCAATTCACTTTTTTGGCGCCTACGAATACAAGTAAAATCAAAATGGCAAATTGAAATGACGCTACTTTTCGCGCCAACAAATGACAACAATGCGTTTCGTTTTACCATACCATCAATCAAGCAAGGATGCGTTCGGCACTACAGGCTGTTTTGTTCATTAGGAGGAGTTTCCATCTGTCTTCGGCCTATGGTAAGTCTCATCAACTTAACTTAGTACTAATTGTAAATAGCGGTGGGTAATATCGGTTTTGTAGAATATCAAATCGAAACTATACATTGATATTCAATAACGGATATTGAAACTATATATTTTCTGAAACTATGTATTTTTGGAAACTATATATTTTTCGTATATATGCACTGTTTTGATATTTGACGATTCGATACGATATTCGATATGATAATGATATGATTTATTGTCTAAGATTTCTTAACAGTTAAAGAATTCTTAATTTAATTTGTAGTAACAAACTTAACTAGGGTATGAATCTTATCTAGGTACAATTAAAGTTTTACCAATTATTTTCCAATAAACTTTCGTTTATACATGAACCTGGTCTAGCACTGATTACATTGACTTACTTACTTTTTTAATAGAATAATTATTATTGCTAAATTCATAGGCATAAGATTCAAATTCCAAAATCCAAATCATGAGCAATCGGAGGTTAGAAGGAGAGGAAACGTGTGCAAATATACTTATAATTCAAGTCACTTTGATCTGTAAGCGTAAAGTATTAAGGTTGAAATCGGTACGAAGTCTATACGATACTCGGCGCTACGCGATTCACTCACACGATATCGGAATTCAGATACGATACCCCGAATCGCCGCGTACAGCACCAATCGTGTTTTGGAAATATATAGTTTCGATTTGGACGAATATCCGATATACGATATTGATACGATATATAGTTTCAAAAATCCGATACGATTCATATCGCCCACTCCTAATTGTAAACCAAACTTTATTGTAGAGCAAACATTTAAGCACCCTGTTAAAACTATACGTGTGGCGACGCAGTAAAACACTTTGGGTCTGACAAATGTAGGCTGGCCTGGCCACCTCTCGACATTGCTTTGACCGTCGACTGCTTCTTGTTTAGGTATTCTGTGTTCTTGTTCCGGAAGTAGGCGGAAGGATCGTCCAGCCAATCAGCAGTGCTTGTCCCCACAATGTCAAGAGGCGTCCGGCCTCCAGTTATCATGGGCGATATACGGGTTGTCCCAAGAAGGGTGTACCAGCGGGCGTCAAGTGATGGAGGACACTAATACCTATCGATTTAGCGAAAATGATCAATTCTCGAGATGTTTCGTTTTGAATAAATTTTGACCTGATTGCGAATTGATCCAGAAAATCCTGTGTGACGACTAAGCAGTTAGTGCTAGAGTCCCAAATGTCCCAATCTTTTTTATTAAATAACTTAGTTAAACTTAGTTATTTAATTAATTAGGAACTTAGTTTTCCTCTAGTTAAAAATAATGTACAATATTTTCTGCTAAGTATCTTAAAAACTTTCTTACTTAGTTGACTAACAGCTCTGTAAGTTTCAAACATTTGCTTCTACAGTTTCTTACTAAAATATCGAGTGATATGGAAGGAGGCAAAAGTACTAATACACATTTCTGTCTAACTAACCACTTTAAGATTTATAACTTTTACACCGATTATTAATTATTATTTACCTGTTGTGGTATTATTTTTTCAAATTATTTTATATTATTGTATATGTGGTTACTAGAAATTATAAATAAGAACGAGCATATTCGTTAAAAAAACTAATTATTTATGTTTTCATTCCAGATGAGTTAATTTTCCCACTATGGGGGGTGATTCTGCTCTAACGTTACAACATCTACTAGCGACCTACTCTAATCTGTGATAACAACTTCAGACTACAACAAATGTTCGACTAATTATTTATTTTGTGCTACAGCGCTGCTCTTAAGTACTAGCCATATTGAGTAATCTCATCAGTAATATAAAGGATTTAGGTAACATTCTGTTTACGCCGCGATGGTTACAAGACGAGACGTGAACTATACTCCTTTCGAAAAAGGAGGGACTTATGACACAATATATGACCTCACTATTGACATTTAAAGTGATGGGTCCTAACGAAATCGAATTGAGATTTTGAGAATCAAGAGAGTTTCTAAAGAAAGTTTAATCGATTTTTATTTAAGTAACCTTTTTTTAAATAACAAGTAGGTATACTACGATGTTCTACCGCCAGAGTGCCGTATACAGTTTTTTGACCAGCGTTTTTTGCTTTTTTGGCATTTTACCAAATAATAACAAATACTTTACGAAAAACTCAACAAAAACAGTAACAAAAGCCAAAACAGGAACTTCGCGAAGCACAACGAAAACACCGCACCGCATACAAGGCAGACGCTTCCGTATTAACCTCAACGCACGAGACGACCGAACCGATACATCGATTTAGTGTCGATTAAGTATTGGTTAATCCCTATGGGTTAACGTTCCGTTCTAAGAATCTAGTATTAGAAGGAAATAATATTAATTAATTTTTAAAATTAATAAGCTATATTATTGGTTTTCAATTTATGCTTAGATTTTTAGAGGCAAAGGTTATTGTGTTTTTGCAATGATATAAATTTAAAATAAGTATTTTTTTAAATTTACATGTTGTATGGGTAAAACGGAAAATTCGATGTGTCATAAATCGCTTCTTATCTTGAAATTGAAAATTGGAAAGGACTCAGCTTAGTTCACAGGAGAGTAACAAGAAATGTGGAGAGTAAGAAGCACGCTAGTAGTTTATTGAATATAGCTGAACGGATAAGCTCAATTTCTCTAAATTTTTATGCTGGTGGAGCTGCATAGAAAAGTATTACTACTAGCATTTGGCCATATTACGTTTTTCATTAAAACCCGTTCATCTTTATTTAATCATTTCGGTGAAACAAGAACAAGATAATATTAACTAATAATTTATTTTTATAATAACTAAAATTTACAGCTATTTGAAATCCGTTAATTACAATATTACATTATTGTGAAATGAATACTTGGAACCACTGGTTTACCATTATTTTTGGGGTGGCTAAGGTTACATAAAATGCTGAAAAAACATGGTTATATTTTAAAACTAATTAAAGTAGTTAAACTCTTTTCCGGAGTCCTTCATAACTGTCTTTAGTCTGTCTATGCAGTTTTTGTTGAAGTGTTCAAGTAGAACGCCATCTTCTATCGCCTTACGCAAAGTCGATTCTGCCTCATTTACTTTGTTGTTTAACAAATAGAGGTTAATCAGTCGAGAATAAACGTTACCGAAAGATCCTTTCGTTAACGAGCTGTTAGTTTTCATAGTCTCTAATAGTTTTTCGACCATTTTAATGTCATTGTTGCTGTGGCTCTCTTGTAGTAGTCTTCTGAAGAGCAGAGTGGGCGCGGAGCATAGCCACTGCTTCCAAATCTCATTAGCTTCATTTTCCTTTCCCACGAGAAGGTATTCCATCCATAAAAGGTTTATAGGCGTGAACTGGCCTTTGGATGCTGCTAGCTCGGCTACTTTTTGGCCTGAAATAAAATAAACATTATTAGGCGAGGCTTTGCTGTCTAAGTTTATAAATTATTGGCCTTATGACATGATGATTGCGCGAGCCAAGAATGGGTATCTAGGTTTCTAAAATATGTATCTTTGAATTATTAGGTCCTTAGATATGAAATTGCCGATACTCAATACTGGCAACTTTAACATCAAATATCTTGCGTTTGATTAGGAAATACAAATACAAATTTAACTCGAAATAAAGCCAGAAAAATGTATTAAAATTCGTATTTCATTTGTTTTCACATCATTTGTTTTAGCTATAACTTTGCTATAACAACACTATGGATAACTTGAAAATTCGCGGTATTTACGAATACGAGTTCCAGTATTGAGTATCGGCAATTTCATATGTAAGAATCTAATACAATAACTATTGCTGATTTTATATGCAGTTTGACCGGAAACGACGCTACTTGTAAGGCGACACACAGGACTAAGGATATTAACAAATATAAGAGGTTATGATACTAAGTGTGTCCTCTCTCACGCACTGAAAAAGAAAATTGAAATATACTTACATTTAGCGAGTAGTGTTTCGTTTTTTAAAATGGACGCAAGAGCGTTACTCTTAGGGAACTTCTTCAGGATAACCTCAAAGTCTTCAATGGAGGCGGCGGTCTGCACCTCTTCCACCAAGGTGTCAATATGTTTGGCGGCCGCGCCCTGGTTGAAAAACGCCAGAGTCAACTTGTCGTCGTAGCTCAATCGCCGCCGAGTCGATTCCGTCAAAAACTTGTCTAATTGTTGAATTTTCTCTACATTTCCCGACTCAGCTAGAGTTTTTAACAGGTATTTCAAAACGGCCGTTTTAGGCATCGTCCCTTTCTCAATCGACCGCAAAGCAATGTCCATGGCTTTAGCCGCTTGACCTTCTTTTATGAGGGACTCAATCTTCTCAGATATCTGGTTTTTTGTAGGCAGATTGTGCATTGGGGCATTCTGTTTCATAGGTTTTTCCGGTTTCGATTGTTCGGGCATAACGAATGGGACCTCTTTGTTTTTCGACTTAAGGTGATTTCCGAGGTAGAGCAGGAACTGACCACTGGGTACTTCACCTTCTTCCTGTAGGATAGTCCAGAGACCTAACGCTTTCTCCGTCTCGTCAGCCTTGCAATACGTCACTAGAAGGTGGTAGAAGATGTTTGATCGGTCAATGTGTGATAGTTCCTTTGTCGCTTCTAGTAAACCTTCAAGGTACTCCGATTTTCCTTCCTGAAATTAATGTTAAAAAGGTTAACAGTAATAATTGTAGACAATAAATAATAATTATCAATGGAAATGATTATCTAGGTTTTTTTTTGATGCACGTTTGCACGTTATATGGAGCGTTGTATGGAGCATTTTATACCAAGTCCTCGGCTGCCCCATTTCAAAACCTAGTAAGTCTCCAGGATGCGATTTTGATATTTTTGGCTAAATACCATTTTCTAGTAAGCCCCTAATTTATGCAAAAACACCCACATCGATAGCTCAAATAGATAAAAAGTTACGGTCTAGTAAGTGGATGTACCTTTTCGATTTGAGCCGACTTGACCATTTCAAAACATAGCAAGTCACAAAACCATTTCAAAAGCCTAGCAAGTGCAGTTCACTTGCTATGTTTTGAAATGGTTATTTGACATACTAGGTTTTGGAGTAGTTACTACAGGTTTTTAATGATTTTTAAGTCTAGTAACTGGAAATATAATGCTAGTTACTTGGTTTTTTAATATGAGTATTTCGTAGTTTAAAAGTTTAAAGCGCGCGAATCTGAAAACTTTTTGTGTTCTTGTAAGTGTTAAATATTTGCTTAATAAATGCCATAAACTTACTTTAGGAACAGATTTATCTTTTGTAAAGTAAAATACATACTTATTTAGTTTTAAGGGATTTAGGGATTTTTTTCCTTTTACCTAATACTAGTGATGTTCTGAATAGTTAAATAATAATACCTCATTTTTATTGTTTATTTCATAAAAACTTTTTAAGCTTTGTTGCAAACATATACCTAGAACTTACCGACTTTAAGGGAGAGATTTCTATTGTGAATCTACAAGAAATTAATTAATCTGAGGTATAAAATTGACAGATTTTATTGCATATCTAACTTGTGCTTATACGATGTCGCTATTTTTGCTATTTTTATGCTGTTTTTTTATTATTTCTACCTTAAACCTACTAGTGATGGCATGTATAGCTGCATAGTAATACTTCTTTTATTTCATTGAAATATAGCTCGCATTAAAAGCGAGAAATATCTACCTAAATCTAATAATTATTTTATAATAATGTATTTTTTTTTTATTAATTATTTTATTGTGAACGTGTTTGTCTATTAATTGACAAACCGAAGCAAACAAACTACTGAATACTTTTTGACGAATACAAGATTATCATATTTTTTTCGGAAATTAGTTAGTAGTAGTAGTAGTAAGTAATAAAATAGTAGCGTCCGGTCAATTGTAAACCACAAACCCGGACACGTTTTTCCAAAGAATTGTATGTTTTTCTATAATAAAATGTTATTGTATTATTATTATAAAGTACCTATTTAAAAGTTTAAGTGCATCCGCTTCCCTCGTCAATTCAATACAATAGGGAATATGCATGAGATAAATATCGATCACCGTATTTGATCGTAAGGTACTTGTATTAAAAAGAAGACAATAGTGAGAACAAATCAAAATTGCCCAAATATTTGCTGAGATACACACCGTTTAAAAAGTCTCTATGAAAGTCGTAAACAAAATAACAATGTCAAGTCTATATCAGACATTTCTGTCTAACTAACCACTTTAAGATTTATAACTTTTACACCGATTATTAATTATTATTTACCTGTTGTGGTATTATTTTTTCAAATTATTTTATATTATTGTATATGTGGTTACTAGAAATTATAAATAAGAACGAGCATATTCGTTAAAAAAACTAATTATTTATGTTTTCATTCCAGATGAGTTAATTTTCCCACTATGGGGGGTGATTCTGCTCTAACGTTACAACATCTACTAGCGACCTACTCTAATCTGTGATAACAACTTCAGACTACAACAAATGTTCGACTAATTATTTATTTTGTGCTACAGCGCTGCTCTTAAGTACTAGCCATATTGAGTAATCTCATCAGTAATATAAAGGATTTAGGTAACATTCTGTTTACGCCGCGATGGTTACAAGACGAGACGTGAACTATACTCCTTTCGAAAAAGGAGGGACTTATGACACAATATATGACCTCACTATTGACATTTAAAGTGATGGGTCCTAACGAAATCGAATTGAGATTTTGAGAATCAAGAGAGTTTCTAAAGAAAGTTTAATCGATTTTTATTTAAGTAACCTTTTTTTAAATAACAAGTAGGTATACTACGATGTTCTACCGCCAGAGTGCCGTATACAGTTTTTTGACCAGCGTTTTTTGCTTTTTTGGCATTTTACCAAATAATAACAAATACTTTACGAAAAACTCAACAAAAACAGTAACAAAAGCCAAAACAGGAACTTCGCGAAGCACAACGAAAACACCGCACCGCATACAAGGCAGACGCTTCCGTATTAACCTCAACGCACGAGACGACCGAACCGATACATCGATTTAGTGTCGATTAAGTATTGGTTAATCCCTATGGGTTAACGTTCCGTTCTAAGAATCTAGTATTAGAAGGAAATAATATTAATTAATTTTTAAAATTAATAAGCTATATTATTGGTTTTCAATTTATGCTTAGATTTTTAGAGGCAAAGGTTATTGTGTTTTTGCAATGATATAAATTTAAAATAAGTATTTTTTTAAATTTACATGTTGTATGGGTAAAACGGAAAATTCGATGTGTCATAAATCGCTTCTTATCTTGAAATTGAAAATTGGAAAGGACTCAGCTTAGTTCACAGGAGAGTAACAAGAAATGTGGAGAGTAAGAAGCACGCTAGTAGTTTATTGAATATAGCTGAACGGATAAGCTCAATTTCTCTAAATTTTTATGCTGGTGGAGCTGCATAGAAAAGTATTACTACTAGCATTTGGCCATATTACGTTTTTCATTAAAACCCGTTCATCTTTATTTAATCATTTCGGTGAAACAAGAACAAGATAATATTAACTAATAATTTATTTTTATAATAACTAAAATTTACAGCTATTTGAAATCCGTTAATTACAATATTACATTATTGTGAAATGAATACTTGGAACCACTGGTTTACCATTATTTTTGGGGTGGCTAAGGTTACATAAAATGCTGAAAAAACATGGTTATATTTTAAAACTAATTAAAGTAGTTAAACTCTTTTCCGGAGTCCTTCATAACTGTCTTTAGTCTGTCTATGCAGTTTTTGTTGAAGTGTTCAAGTAGAACGCCATCTTCTATCGCCTTACGCAAAGTCGATTCTGCCTCATTTACTTTGTTGTTTAACAAATAGAGGTTAATCAGTCGAGAATAAACGTTACCGAAAGATCCTTTCGTTAACGAGCTGTTAGTTTTCATAGTCTCTAATAGTTTTTCGACCATTTTAATGTCATTGTTGCTGTGGCTCTCTTGTAGTAGTCTTCTGAAGAGCAGAGTGGGCGCGGAGCATAGCCACTGCTTCCAAATCTCATTAGCTTCATTTTCCTTTCCCACGAGAAGGTATTCCATCCATAAAAGGTTTATAGGCGTGAACTGGCCTTTGGATGCTGCTAGCTCGGCTACTTTTTGGCCTGAAATAAAATAAACATTATTAGGCGAGGCTTTGCTGTCTAAGTTTATAAATTATTGGCCTTATGACATGATGATTGCGCGAGCCAAGAATGGGTATCTAGGTTTCTAAAATATGTATCTTTGAATTATTAGGTCCTTAGATATGAAATTGCCGATACTCAATACTGGCAACTTTAACATCAAATATCTTGCGTTTGATTAGGAAATACAAATACAAATTTAACTCGAAATAAAGCCAGAAAAATGTATTAAAATTCGTATTTCATTTGTTTTCACATCATTTGTTTTAGCTATAACTTTGCTATAACAACACTATGGATAACTTGAAAATTCGCGGTATTTACGAATACGAGTTCCAGTATTGAGTATCGGCAATTTCATATGTAAGAATCTAATACAATAACTATTGCTGATTTTATATGCAGTTTGACCGGAAACGACGCTACTTGTAAGGCGACACACAGGACTAAGGATATTAACAAATATAAGAGGTTATGATACTAAGTGTGTCCTCTCTCACGCACTGAAAAAGAAAATTGAAATATACTTACATTTAGCGAGTAGTGTTTCGTTTTTTAAAATGGACGCAAGAGCGTTACTCTTAGGGAACTTCTTCAGGATAACCTCAAAGTCTTCAATGGAGGCGGCGGTCTGCACCTCTTCCACCAAGGTGTCAATATGTTTGGCGGCCGCGCCCTGGTTGAAAAACGCCAGAGTCAACTTGTCGTCGTAGCTCAATCGCCGCCGAGTCGATTCCGTCAAAAACTTGTCTAATTGTTGAATTTTCTCTACATTTCCCGACTCAGCTAGAGTTTTTAACAGGTATTTCAAAACGGCCGTTTTAGGCATCGTCCCTTTCTCAATCGACCGCAAAGCAATGTCCATGGCTTTAGCCGCTTGACCTTCTTTTATGAGGGACTCAATCTTCTCAGATATCTGGTTTTTTGTAGGCAGATTGTGCATTGGGGCATTCTGTTTCATAGGTTTTTCCGGTTTCGATTGTTCGGGCATAACGAATGGGACCTCTTTGTTTTTCGACTTAAGGTGATTTCCGAGGTAGAGCAGGAACTGACCACTGGGTACTTCACCTTCTTCCTGTAGGATAGTCCAGAGACCTAACGCTTTCTCCGTCTCGTCAGCCTTGCAATACGTCACTAGAAGGTGGTAGAAGATGTTTGATCGGTCAATGTGTGATAGTTCCTTTGTCGCTTCTAGTAAACCTTCAAGGTACTCCGATTTTCCTTCCTGAAATTAATGTTAAAAAGGTTAACAGTAATAATTGTAGACAATAAATAATAATTATCAATGGAAATGATTATCTAGGTTTTTTTTTGATGCACGTTTGCACGTTATATGGAGCGTTGTATGGAGCATTTTATACCAAGTCCTCGGCTGCCCCATTTCAAAACCTAGTAAGTCTCCAGGATGCGATTTTGATATTTTTGGCTAAATACCATTTTCTAGTAAGCCCCTAATTTATGCAAAAACACCCACATCGATAGCTCAAATAGATAAAAAGTTACGGTCTAGTAAGTGGATGTACCTTTTCGATTTGAGCCGACTTGACCATTTCAAAACATAGCAAGTCACAAAACCATTTCAAAAGCCTAGCAAGTGCAGTTCACTTGCTATGTTTTGAAATGGTTATTTGACATACTAGGTTTTGGAGTAGTTACTACAGGTTTTTAATGATTTTTAAGTCTAGTAACTGGAAATATAATGCTAGTTACTTGGTTTTTTAATATGAGTATTTCGTAGTTTAAAAGTTTAAAGCGCGCGAATCTGAAAACTTTTTGTGTTCTTGTAAGTGTTAAATATTTGCTTAATAAATGCCATAAACTTACTTTAGGAACAGATTTATCTTTTGTAAAGTAAAATACATACTTATTTAGTTTTAAGGGATTTAGGGATTTTTTTCCTTTTACCTAATACTAGTGATGTTCTGAATAGTTAAATAATAATACCTCATTTTTATTGTTTATTTCATAAAAACTTTTTAAGCTTTGTTGCAAACATATACCTAGAACTTACCGACTTTAAGGGAGAGATTTCTATTGTGAATCTACAAGAAATTAATTAATCTGAGGTATAAAATTGACAGATTTTATTGCATATCTAACTTGTGCTTATACGATGTCGCTATTTTTGCTATTTTTATGCTGTTTTTTTATTATTTCTACCTTAAACCTACTAGTGATGGCATGTATAGCTGCATAGTAATACTTCTTTTATTTCATTGAAATATAGCTCGCATTAAAAGCGAGAAATATCTACCTAAATCTAATAATTATTTTATAATAATGTATTTTTTTTTTATTAATTATTTTATTGTGAACGTGTTTGTCTATTAATTGACAAACCGAAGCAAACAAACTACTGAATACTTTTTGACGAATACAAGATTATCATATTTTTTTCGGAAATTAGTTAGTAGTAGTAGTAGTAAGTAATAAAATAGTAGCGTCCGGTCAATTGTAAACCACAAACCCGGACACGTTTTTCCAAAGAATTGTATGTTTTTCTATAATAAAATGTTATTGTATTATTATTATAAAGTACCTATTTAAAAGTTTAAGTGCATCCGCTTCCCTCGTCAATTCAATACAATAGGGAATATGCATGAGATAAATATCGATCACCGTATTTGATCGTAAGGTACTTGTATTAAAAAGAAGACAATAGTGAGAACAAATCAAAATTGCCCAAATATTTGCTGAGATACACACCGTTTAAAAAGTCTCTATGAAAGTCGTAAACAAAATAACAATGTCAAGTCTATATCAGACATTTCTGTCTAACTAACCACTTTAAGATTTATAACTTTTACACCGATTATTAATTATTATTTACCTGTTGTGGTATTATTTTTTCAAATTATTTTATATTATTGTATATGTGGTTACTAGAAATTATAAATAAGAACGAGCATATTCGTTAAAAAAACTAATTATTTATGTTTTCATTCCAGATGAGTTAATTTTCCCACTATGGGGGGTGATTCTGCTCTAACGTTACAACATCTACTAGCGACCTACTCTAATCTGTGATAACAACTTCAGACTACAACAAATGTTCGACTAATTATTTATTTTGTGCTACAGCGCTGCTCTTAAGTACTAGCCATATTGAGTAATCTCATCAGTAATATAAAGGATTTAGGTAACATTCTGTTTACGCCGCGATGGTTACAAGACGAGACGTGAACTATACTCCTTTCGAAAAAGGAGGGACTTATGACACAATATATGACCTCACTATTGACATTTAAAGTGATGGGTCCTAACGAAATCGAATTGAGATTTTGAGAATCAAGAGAGTTTCTAAAGAAAGTTTAATCGATTTTTATTTAAGTAACCTTTTTTTAAATAACAAGTAGGTATACTACGATGTTCTACCGCCAGAGTGCCGTATACAGTTTTTTGACCAGCGTTTTTTGCTTTTTTGGCATTTTACCAAATAATAACAAATACTTTACGAAAAACTCAACAAAAACAGTAACAAAAGCCAAAACAGGAACTTCGCGAAGCACAACGAAAACACCGCACCGCATACAAGGCAGACGCTTCCGTATTAACCTCAACGCACGAGACGACCGAACCGATACATCGATTTAGTGTCGATTAAGTATTGGTTAATCCCTATGGGTTAACGTTCCGTTCTAAGAATCTAGTATTAGAAGGAAATAATATTAATTAATTTTTAAAATTAATAAGCTATATTATTGGTTTTCAATTTATGCTTAGATTTTTAGAGGCAAAGGTTATTGTGTTTTTGCAATGATATAAATTTAAAATAAGTATTTTTTTAAATTTACATGTTGTATGGGTAAAACGGAAAATTCGATGTGTCATAAATCGCTTCTTATCTTGAAATTGAAAATTGGAAAGGACTCAGCTTAGTTCACAGGAGAGTAACAAGAAATGTGGAGAGTAAGAAGCACGCTAGTAGTTTATTGAATATAGCTGAACGGATAAGCTCAATTTCTCTAAATTTTTATGCTGGTGGAGCTGCATAGAAAAGTATTACTACTAGCATTTGGCCATATTACGTTTTTCATTAAAACCCGTTCATCTTTATTTAATCATTTCGGTGAAACAAGAACAAGATAATATTAACTAATAATTTATTTTTATAATAACTAAAATTTACAGCTATTTGAAATCCGTTAATTACAATATTACATTATTGTGAAATGAATACTTGGAACCACTGGTTTACCATTATTTTTGGGGTGGCTAAGGTTACATAAAATGCTGAAAAAACATGGTTATATTTTAAAACTAATTAAAGTAGTTAAACTCTTTTCCGGAGTCCTTCATAACTGTCTTTAGTCTGTCTATGCAGTTTTTGTTGAAGTGTTCAAGTAGAACGCCATCTTCTATCGCCTTACGCAAAGTCGATTCTGCCTCATTTACTTTGTTGTTTAACAAATAGAGGTTAATCAGTCGAGAATAAACGTTACCGAAAGATCCTTTCGTTAACGAGCTGTTAGTTTTCATAGTCTCTAATAGTTTTTCGACCATTTTAATGTCATTGTTGCTGTGGCTCTCTTGTAGTAGTCTTCTGAAGAGCAGAGTGGGCGCGGAGCATAGCCACTGCTTCCAAATCTCATTAGCTTCATTTTCCTTTCCCACGAGAAGGTATTCCATCCATAAAAGGTTTATAGGCGTGAACTGGCCTTTGGATGCTGCTAGCTCGGCTACTTTTTGGCCTGAAATAAAATAAACATTATTAGGCGAGGCTTTGCTGTCTAAGTTTATAAATTATTGGCCTTATGACATGATGATTGCGCGAGCCAAGAATGGGTATCTAGGTTTCTAAAATATGTATCTTTGAATTATTAGGTCCTTAGATATGAAATTGCCGATACTCAATACTGGCAACTTTAACATCAAATATCTTGCGTTTGATTAGGAAATACAAATACAAATTTAACTCGAAATAAAGCCAGAAAAATGTATTAAAATTCGTATTTCATTTGTTTTCACATCATTTGTTTTAGCTATAACTTTGCTATAACAACACTATGGATAACTTGAAAATTCGCGGTATTTACGAATACGAGTTCCAGTATTGAGTATCGGCAATTTCATATGTAAGAATCTAATACAATAACTATTGCTGATTTTATATGCAGTTTGACCGGAAACGACGCTACTTGTAAGGCGACACACAGGACTAAGGATATTAACAAATATAAGAGGTTATGATACTAAGTGTGTCCTCTCTCACGCACTGAAAAAGAAAATTGAAATATACTTACATTTAGCGAGTAGTGTTTCGTTTTTTAAAATGGACGCAAGAGCGTTACTCTTAGGGAACTTCTTCAGGATAACCTCAAAGTCTTCAATGGAGGCGGCGGTCTGCACCTCTTCCACCAAGGTGTCAATATGTTTGGCGGCCGCGCCCTGGTTGAAAAACGCCAGAGTCAACTTGTCGTCGTAGCTCAATCGCCGCCGAGTCGATTCCGTCAAAAACTTGTCTAATTGTTGAATTTTCTCTACATTTCCCGACTCAGCTAGAGTTTTTAACAGGTATTTCAAAACGGCCGTTTTAGGCATCGTCCCTTTCTCAATCGACCGCAAAGCAATGTCCATGGCTTTAGCCGCTTGACCTTCTTTTATGAGGGACTCAATCTTCTCAGATATCTGGTTTTTTGTAGGCAGATTGTGCATTGGGGCATTCTGTTTCATAGGTTTTTCCGGTTTCGATTGTTCGGGCATAACGAATGGGACCTCTTTGTTTTTCGACTTAAGGTGATTTCCGAGGTAGAGCAGGAACTGACCACTGGGTACTTCACCTTCTTCCTGTAGGATAGTCCAGAGACCTAACGCTTTCTCCGTCTCGTCAGCCTTGCAATACGTCACTAGAAGGTGGTAGAAGATGTTTGATCGGTCAATGTGTGATAGTTCCTTTGTCGCTTCTAGTAAACCTTCAAGGTACTCCGATTTTCCTTCCTGAAATTAATGTTAAAAAGGTTAACAGTAATAATTGTAGACAATAAATAATAATTATCAATGGAAATGATTATCTAGGTTTTTTTTTGATGCACGTTTGCACGTTATATGGAGCGTTGTATGGAGCATTTTATACCAAGTCCTCGGCTGCCCCATTTCAAAACCTAGTAAGTCTCCAGGATGCGATTTTGATATTTTTGGCTAAATACCATTTTCTAGTAAGCCCCTAATTTATGCAAAAACACCCACATCGATAGCTCAAATAGATAAAAAGTTACGGTCTAGTAAGTGGATGTACCTTTTCGATTTGAGCCGACTTGACCATTTCAAAACATAGCAAGTCACAAAACCATTTCAAAAGCCTAGCAAGTGCAGTTCACTTGCTATGTTTTGAAATGGTTATTTGACATACTAGGTTTTGGAGTAGTTACTACAGGTTTTTAATGATTTTTAAGTCTAGTAACTGGAAATATAATGCTAGTTACTTGGTTTTTTAATATGAGTATTTCGTAGTTTAAAAGTTTAAAGCGCGCGAATCTGAAAACTTTTTGTGTTCTTGTAAGTGTTAAATATTTGCTTAATAAATGCCATAAACTTACTTTAGGAACAGATTTATCTTTTGTAAAGTAAAATACATACTTATTTAGTTTTAAGGGATTTAGGGATTTTTTTCCTTTTACCTAATACTAGTGATGTTCTGAATAGTTAAATAATAATACCTCATTTTTATTGTTTATTTCATAAAAACTTTTTAAGCTTTGTTGCAAACATATACCTAGAACTTACCGACTTTAAGGGAGAGATTTCTATTGTGAATCTACAAGAAATTAATTAATCTGAGGTATAAAATTGACAGATTTTATTGCATATCTAACTTGTGCTTATACGATGTCGCTATTTTTGCTATTTTTATGCTGTTTTTTTATTATTTCTACCTTAAACCTACTAGTGATGGCATGTATAGCTGCATAGTAATACTTCTTTTATTTCATTGAAATATAGCTCGCATTAAAAGCGAGAAATATCTACCTAAATCTAATAATTATTTTATAATAATGTATTTTTTTTTTATTAATTATTTTATTGTGAACGTGTTTGTCTATTAATTGACAAACCGAAGCAAACAAACTACTGAATACTTTTTGACGAATACAAGATTATCATATTTTTTTCGGAAATTAGTTAGTAGTAGTAGTAGTAAGTAATAAAATAGTAGCGTCCGGTCAATTGTAAACCACAAACCCGGACACGTTTTTCCAAAGAATTGTATGTTTTTCTATAATAAAATGTTATTGTATTATTATTATAAAGTACCTATTTAAAAGTTTAAGTGCATCCGCTTCCCTCGTCAATTCAATACAATAGGGAATATGCATGAGATAAATATCGATCACCGTATTTGATCGTAAGGTACTTGTATTAAAAAGAAGACAATAGTGAGAACAAATCAAAATTGCCCAAATATTTGCTGAGATACACACCGTTTAAAAAGTCTCTATGAAAGTCGTAAACAAAATAACAATGTCAAGTCTATATCAGACATTTCTGTCTAACTAACCACTTTAAGATTTATAACTTTTACACCGATTATTAATTATTATTTACCTGTTGTGGTATTATTTTTTCAAATTATTTTATATTATTGTATATGTGGTTACTAGAAATTATAAATAAGAACGAGCATATTCGTTAAAAAAACTAATTATTTATGTTTTCATTCCAGATGAGTTAATTTTCCCACTATGGGGGGTGATTCTGCTCTAACGTTACAACATCTACTAGCGACCTACTCTAATCTGTGATAACAACTTCAGACTACAACAAATGTTCGACTAATTATTTATTTTGTGCTACAGCGCTGCTCTTAAGTACTAGCCATATTGAGTAATCTCATCAGTAATATAAAGGATTTAGGTAACATTCTGTTTACGCCGCGATGGTTACAAGACGAGACGTGAACTATACTCCTTTCGAAAAAGGAGGGACTTATGACACAATATATGACCTCACTATTGACATTTAAAGTGATGGGTCCTAACGAAATCGAATTGAGATTTTGAGAATCAAGAGAGTTTCTAAAGAAAGTTTAATCGATTTTTATTTAAGTAACCTTTTTTTAAATAACAAGTAGGTATACTACGATGTTCTACCGCCAGAGTGCCGTATACAGTTTTTTGACCAGCGTTTTTTGCTTTTTTGGCATTTTACCAAATAATAACAAATACTTTACGAAAAACTCAACAAAAACAGTAACAAAAGCCAAAACAGGAACTTCGCGAAGCACAACGAAAACACCGCACCGCATACAAGGCAGACGCTTCCGTATTAACCTCAACGCACGAGACGACCGAACCGATACATCGATTTAGTGTCGATTAAGTATTGGTTAATCCCTATGGGTTAACGTTCCGTTCTAAGAATCTAGTATTAGAAGGAAATAATATTAATTAATTTTTAAAATTAATAAGCTATATTATTGGTTTTCAATTTATGCTTAGATTTTTAGAGGCAAAGGTTATTGTGTTTTTGCAATGATATAAATTTAAAATAAGTATTTTTTTAAATTTACATGTTGTATGGGTAAAACGGAAAATTCGATGTGTCATAAATCGCTTCTTATCTTGAAATTGAAAATTGGAAAGGACTCAGCTTAGTTCACAGGAGAGTAACAAGAAATGTGGAGAGTAAGAAGCACGCTAGTAGTTTATTGAATATAGCTGAACGGATAAGCTCAATTTCTCTAAATTTTTATGCTGGTGGAGCTGCATAGAAAAGTATTACTACTAGCATTTGGCCATATTACGTTTTTCATTAAAACCCGTTCATCTTTATTTAATCATTTCGGTGAAACAAGAACAAGATAATATTAACTAATAATTTATTTTTATAATAACTAAAATTTACAGCTATTTGAAATCCGTTAATTACAATATTACATTATTGTGAAATGAATACTTGGAACCACTGGTTTACCATTATTTTTGGGGTGGCTAAGGTTACATAAAATGCTGAAAAAACATGGTTATATTTTAAAACTAATTAAAGTAGTTAAACTCTTTTCCGGAGTCCTTCATAACTGTCTTTAGTCTGTCTATGCAGTTTTTGTTGAAGTGTTCAAGTAGAACGCCATCTTCTATCGCCTTACGCAAAGTCGATTCTGCCTCATTTACTTTGTTGTTTAACAAATAGAGGTTAATCAGTCGAGAATAAACGTTACCGAAAGATCCTTTCGTTAACGAGCTGTTAGTTTTCATAGTCTCTAATAGTTTTTCGACCATTTTAATGTCATTGTTGCTGTGGCTCTCTTGTAGTAGTCTTCTGAAGAGCAGAGTGGGCGCGGAGCATAGCCACTGCTTCCAAATCTCATTAGCTTCATTTTCCTTTCCCACGAGAAGGTATTCCATCCATAAAAGGTTTATAGGCGTGAACTGGCCTTTGGATGCTGCTAGCTCGGCTACTTTTTGGCCTGAAATAAAATAAACATTATTAGGCGAGGCTTTGCTGTCTAAGTTTATAAATTATTGGCCTTATGACATGATGATTGCGCGAGCCAAGAATGGGTATCTAGGTTTCTAAAATATGTATCTTTGAATTATTAGGTCCTTAGATATGAAATTGCCGATACTCAATACTGGCAACTTTAACATCAAATATCTTGCGTTTGATTAGGAAATACAAATACAAATTTAACTCGAAATAAAGCCAGAAAAATGTATTAAAATTCGTATTTCATTTGTTTTCACATCATTTGTTTTAGCTATAACTTTGCTATAACAACACTATGGATAACTTGAAAATTCGCGGTATTTACGAATACGAGTTCCAGTATTGAGTATCGGCAATTTCATATGTAAGAATCTAATACAATAACTATTGCTGATTTTATATGCAGTTTGACCGGAAACGACGCTACTTGTAAGGCGACACACAGGACTAAGGATATTAACAAATATAAGAGGTTATGATACTAAGTGTGTCCTCTCTCACGCACTGAAAAAGAAAATTGAAATATACTTACATTTAGCGAGTAGTGTTTCGTTTTTTAAAATGGACGCAAGAGCGTTACTCTTAGGGAACTTCTTCAGGATAACCTCAAAGTCTTCAATGGAGGCGGCGGTCTGCACCTCTTCCACCAAGGTGTCAATATGTTTGGCGGCCGCGCCCTGGTTGAAAAACGCCAGAGTCAACTTGTCGTCGTAGCTCAATCGCCGCCGAGTCGATTCCGTCAAAAACTTGTCTAATTGTTGAATTTTCTCTACATTTCCCGACTCAGCTAGAGTTTTTAACAGGTATTTCAAAACGGCCGTTTTAGGCATCGTCCCTTTCTCAATCGACCGCAAAGCAATGTCCATGGCTTTAGCCGCTTGACCTTCTTTTATGAGGGACTCAATCTTCTCAGATATCTGGTTTTTTGTAGGCAGATTGTGCATTGGGGCATTCTGTTTCATAGGTTTTTCCGGTTTCGATTGTTCGGGCATAACGAATGGGACCTCTTTGTTTTTCGACTTAAGGTGATTTCCGAGGTAGAGCAGGAACTGACCACTGGGTACTTCACCTTCTTCCTGTAGGATAGTCCAGAGACCTAACGCTTTCTCCGTCTCGTCAGCCTTGCAATACGTCACTAGAAGGTGGTAGAAGATGTTTGATCGGTCAATGTGTGATAGTTCCTTTGTCGCTTCTAGTAAACCTTCAAGGTACTCCGATTTTCCTTCCTGAAATTAATGTTAAAAAGGTTAACAGTAATAATTGTAGACAATAAATAATAATTATCAATGGAAATGATTATCTAGGTTTTTTTTTGATGCACGTTTGCACGTTATATGGAGCGTTGTATGGAGCATTTTATACCAAGTCCTGTATAGTGATAGTATCGAGATGCGTCGAAGGATAAAGGTCAAAAGCGTTGTCGAGTTTAAATGGGGTTGTCTCTTGCTAGTCGGCCGGTGAACTAAAACCAAAGTAGTCACAGAGTGATGGCCAAGAGAGGGGCGAAGGAGAGTGGGCAACCATCAGCTGGTCCGACGATATTTATTTCTTTATATCACTGAGATCAAGTTTTTAATTTTTTAACAGGTAAATACACAAATAAAACTAAACAAACTACTTTTGGACCAGCACATTGCACAGATCAAAATTGAGTAATTTTAAAAAGAAGACAGTTAATATTGTGCGAGTGGCTGGAAAAACTGGGAAAGATTGGCACAGGACCGTGACAGTGTGGCGCATTCAAAAGAAAGCCTTTATAAGTAATCATCGGTGATCGGAATAAAGTGACCATATTTACCTAATCTTTGTGCCTAAATTAATAACAAGTAAAAGGTTTTATATTTATGGTTTTTTAACATACAAGTAGGTATGATACACGAGTACAGTTTAAAGCAATACACATCGAAACAGCTGTTGCGCGCTTTAAACCCTGACGAGCGCGTACTTTTTCATTCGCGAGGCGCGATAGTCTGCTAGTTAAAAAGATTGCTTCTTGCTTATCGGTTATACGAACATAATAAATAATGTTATGTTAAAAAAAGAATACATAATTTATTCTAATAAAAAAGAATACATAATTTATTTTAAACATAGAAATTCTTCGTACTTTTTGGGGTAACCCAGAGATTTGGTAGTTGTAACAACTCTATGTTATGTCTTGCCACAAAGCTAAGGGTAAATATAGTTACCGTAGTGATTATTTGATCAATCGTTGTCACTGCTGCTACAAATAAATCAAATCGACGACCTCCGTAGCCGAGAGGCGAGCATACCGGACTTGGTGTCGCTATCTCTGAGGTCCCGGGTTCGATTCCCGGTCGGGTCAATGTAGAAAAATAACTTTTCTATATTGTCTCGGGTCTGGGTGTTGTGGTACCGTCGTTGTTTCTGATTTCTGTAACACAAGTGCTTCAGCAACTTATCATAGGATCAGAGCAATGTATGTGATGTTGTCTAATATTTATTAAATAAATACTGAATACGATAAAAATAAAATAAAAAAATATAAAATATTGGACAACATCACAATGCACTGATCCTATGGTAAGTAGCCAAAGCACTTGTGTTACAGAAATTAGAAACAACGACGGTACAGTCAACGGCAGGGCAACCTACCCAAAAAGTTAAAGGTCATTGAATTGATTTTCAACTTTAGTCCGACGCGTAGAAATCAATATCAATTGAGAAAATTCGACGTTTTGTGGTAGATTGACGTGCTGTTATCTGTACCACAACACCCAGAGCCGAGATAATATAGAAAACTTATTTTTTTACATTGACCGACCGGGAATCGAACCCGGGCGCTCGGAGATAGTGACACCAAGTCCGACATGCTCGCTTCTCGGCTACGGAGGTCGTCATCAGATTATGATAAGTTCACAAACTAGTGAGTATAGGACTAAATTTTTACTTTAACACTCTAGCGCCATCTAAGATCAGCTTCTCTTGTGCGTCCACATTCCGATCTAGTCTGTTCTCCTAGCATACGTACCAAAACACGATATGGTACGTATGCTAGGAGACGCGAATTATCGACACCATGGCGTCTATTTCTATCATATTGAAAAAAAAAATGTTTTGGTGATCATGCTAGATCATGATAGGCAAGATCCATACAAAAAAGTTTAGTCTTTTGAACTTTGACATTTGCATCGACATTAGTTGACAACGATTGACCAAACACTCTGGCGCCATCTGAGATGAGCTTCGCCTGTGCGTCCACGTTCCGATCTCTGGTCTCTGGTCACCGAAACACGAATGATAAAACGATTTATCGGCACCGACTGTAAAAATATGATAGACTAGCTTTTGCCCGCTACTTCGTCTGCATTGACCTTACCCGGATAAAAAGTATCCTATGTGTTAATCCAGGCCATGGGCTATCAGTATGCCAAATTTTATCAAAATCCATTTAGTAGTTTTTACGTGAAAGAGTATCACTTACTCACATCCTTACAAACTTTCGCATTCATAATATTAATAGGATATAGCCGCAATGCTATGATCGCTGTTTCGATAAAAATTCAACATGGCGTTTACATCTATCATATTTTTTGTTGTTGTAGATAAATCGCTGTAATTGTTTTTGTGAGCATGCTAGGGGGGCTGGTATTAGCCAGTGTAGCGCACCTCCACGTATCGCTGGCAGGCGTCATCCAGCCGCCGCTGGCGCGTGTGCATGCCGGGCGTCTCGAGTATGCGGCGCGCCTGCCGCAGCCGGCCGCACTCCACGAACGCGAGCACTAAGTCGTGGAGGATGTTCACTTCGCCGTGGATCTGGTTGAATAGATACGATTGATTTTAATACGAATGCAAAAAGGAGGTCTGTCTGTCTGCCTTTTTATTTTGTGTATGAATGCTATTTATTAGCTCTGAAGCTGCTAAGAAAGCGGACGTCAAAAGTACACTACCAAAATAGGGATGTCGACTAATAATCAGGTAGATTATCACAAAGTGGATTCGTATTTTGTCTTTTTTTACATTATCAAAATATTACAGAGATATATTGATTTGAGATGGCACCTGACGTCACGGCTAAGTTAAAAATTTTACTTAGAAGTGACGTCACGAGCCCCTACCAGGCCTATGACACTCGTTTCGGTTGAGATAAATATCTACGCGACGCGCACCTTCGAAGATGCTAAAATCAGTCAAGTGTCACGCACGCGCGCTGTTACACGTTCTTATTATTAAAATTAGTTTTTTGTACGCGTTACACTTCCGACTTTATTCAGAGTTTATTCACTGTGAATAAGAAAATTAAAAGAAATCGAAAATATTGCGCAGTATTTGGGTTATATATTTTGCCACCGGGTCGCTCGGTAGCATTGTAGCAGCGACGCGACCGCTCCGTTGTGATTGAAAATACTAACGTCTCGATTTCCAGCAGACCTACCACAATATTATAATAAGTCCATAAACCACTTCTATAATATATTAAGTCCTCATTAAGTAGGTACTTACTACGTTATGACATTTTTATACAGGGCTCTTTAACACTAATATTATGATCAGGGTGTTATCATAAATTATTTGTATCGATATACCGGAATGGAAAGTAATATTTTCATTGAAATGATTACTAATTATCTACACGCTATTTCATGCGTAGGTAGGTATCGACCAAATTCACAAACAAGTCGCAGCCCTTGCGAGAGAGCGGTAGCTGACAGGACAAAGTAAAAAGAGCTCTCACTTGTGGCGTTTTGGTGGATTATCGCTTGCAGTAACGCTTTTTAGGCTATTAAAAAATGAGAGTACATTGCCCGGTGCAAGCTAATTTGCTCTTTGTTGCCGCACATTGAGAGTAGATAATCTATTTTAGCAAATGTCTTTAAGTGTCGCTTCTGCTATATTATTTATTCTGTGCCCCTACTCCCAAATTTTGACGTGCTTTATTTTTGTTATTTTTTGGTTGATTGACAAATTAAAAAAAGAGTTAATTATTTTTTGATAATCTAACTGACAGACTAAATAGAATTTCATTTTCTTTACCTAGTCGTCATCCCTATTAAGTTGAGATAGGCAGATGGATAATTAGGGCCTTAGCTGTGCAAAGCGAGTCTTGCCCGGACGCGTGCAGGCTGAAGAACAACGCTACATCGCGCGGGCCATCTGCGTCATTTTTGTTATCATCAAGTATACACCCACTCCACACAGCGGAGTTCAAAAATTCACCCTATATACTAAGTTACATTACAAGGTAGTGACAAATTTTCAGGACCGACTCAGAATCAGTAATATAATCGATATATTTAAAAAAAAAATATAAAAAAACAATCTGCTGTTACAAATGAAACTTCATCGTATGTGCACTGCATATGGTCCTTGTTGGCACGGCGTCAGTGTACGCTTATGATCTCTGATAAATGACAGCAAACTCGTGTTTTTTTTTCCGGAAATTTGAAGTAACTTTTATTCAAAAAGTACAAAGATTTAAATTAATTAGGATAAAGTTTTTTTTTAAACGTTGTTCTTTATTTAAGTATACCTTATTTTTAAAATTTGGCACTATCTTGCATTGTAAGTAATTAACGTAGATGTCGCTGTTAATAAAATGGTAAATATGAAAACTTATTTTATTTTTACTACCCGTACAGCTCGCGAGCAAAGCCGCAGGTAAAGCTACTGCGCGATGAAGTATAAAAAAATATATACCTGTGTACTAAGATCAGCCAACCACTGCAGTTTCGTAGCATCTTCCTTTATGATAAGCGCCTTCATCAGCTCGCCTTTCCAAGGAGTGCACCGGTACTGGTTGCAGCACAGCTCGAACTGCTTCAGCGCACTCTCCACGTCGTCCTTCAGAAGGAACGCCTTTATCGACGGGCCCAGGATCACGTTTGAAGCTTCGATGTAGTTGTTCTCAATCATCACTTTGGTTAGTTCGAGTACCTGTAAGAATTAAGTTAAAACTCTGATGCCTTTGAGTTGATTCTGATGATCGAATATGATTTTATTTATGGAGTGATGATAAATCGAAACCTAAAGGAAACGTAAGGTAATTGAAAATACTTTTTAGGTGGTGATTCTAAGACATGATGAACTTTCAAATCAATTATCAGATCTAAGGCTGCGTTTCCATTGGAGATGTGCGGGGAAAAGGGGGTAATGTGTTTTCATACCAATCTATTGCAAAAATTTGCAAAAGTCATAGAACAAAGTTGTTCCATGATGTATAGTATATGTGGTTACAAGGTTATGCTTGAGTTACGGGACACCTTGTATAACAAGCACAAAAACAGACATAGACATTTACGTGACATTGGTTGACAAGACAAAGCGAGGCGCCATCTGAGATTAGCTTTGCCTGTGTTTCCCCATTGTAGGGGAATGTTGTAAAACACATTTTTCTTTTTTCCTCGTACATCTTTGGTGAAAACGCACCTTAATACTATTTCTTTGGTTCTATAGAATAAAAAGTGCATTCATACTTTTGTATCTTCCTTTTGCTCAGCTAACGTATTCAGCAATTGCCAACATTTGGAGTTAAGTAAGAAGCCTATGTTTTCAGTGTCTCCTTTTGGCTTGTTGTCTTTCAAGAACTGAATTGCCTCGTCATACCTATTTGCCTTTATCAGAGCATTCACCATTAAGATCAGTTTATATTTATTCAATTCGAAATCCGGAGCTTGCTCAGCCAGTTTGGCTTGGCATTCCTTCGCCTTATCGATTTCATCATTCTGACAGTAAAACTCGTAAAGTTGAGCAAGCATTACTGAACTTAGTGTGAAGTTAGATGCTTTTAATTCCTCTAAGTAAGTATTTAATTTGGGCAAATTGTTCTCTTTTATGTATGCGAGTAACAGTTGTTTTTGTAGCCGGGTTACATTGCTGTTGGCGTCGTTGCTCTTAATCTGTTCGATAAGTTTTTCAAGTTGTAACGACGTCCGGACTCCGATGGCGCGGCGCGAACTCTCAATCATCACTGGCTCTAAGTCAACCGAGGTAAGTTTCGTCAGCAATTCAGATAATGCAGTCGTCATATTTTTATCCAGGTACTGTTGTATCTCTTCAGCTGATTCTGTACTGATACTAAGACCTTTAGAGTAGAGTGCTGTGAGCAGTTGCTCAGCTAATTCGGGTTTGGCCAACATTTTCACAGCTGACTTCACAATTCGGCCGATTTCATTAACGCCAGCTCTCTCATCTGGCTGGCTGTCTTCGTTTGAGTTTTCTTCATCTAGATTTGATTGCTGTTTGCTATTAACTATGTGGATAATGGACACGAATGAATTTATATCTTTAGTCTTGCCGAGCGCGTTAAGCAATGGCCTTGTCAAAGATGCGTACTGTCCACGCAGCCTGAACTGTAACGCGATTTCTGCCGCCTCCTTAATTTTTCCCGCATCCAAAAGCTCCATCATTATATTTCTAGCAGTCAGTATTGTTGGAACATTAGCTATTTGCAACTTCAAAATCACATTCTGTAAGGTATCTTTACCTATCAGATATGGTATGACATAGTCCCTAAGAGTTTCTCCAGTTGGAGTAAGACCTTCAGCAGACATGACGCGGAGAATTTGGAGTAGGCCTTCTTCGTCGCCTTCTTTACCTTTTTGGACTAAAAGCGGCCAGTAGTAATGCTGGCGTATTTCTATGCCCTCATTTTGGATCTCTTTAAAAAGCTTTTGTGCCAATTCAGATTTTCCTTGTTGCAAAGCTGTTTCTGTAGCAATATACAATGCACTGGGCACGAGATTTTCCTGTTGCACCTCTTTGCAGATTTTAATGACTCTTTCGGAATCCATATTTACTCTGAGCAGCTGTTTGACAAAGAAAGCGCCCTTGAACATGGTGTCATCACTAGTGGTGGATTTAGGCATAGTTTTCATAATGGCTTTGGCCGTTTCTACATGACCTTTGTTCAGTAATTTTAAAACGAGATTGCAAACATCTTGATTGTATCCAACATTCTTTTGTAAGTAACCAAATAGTTGATCAATTTTGTCGCCGTGACCGCCGAGGGAGAGTTGCTCTATGATGTCCAAAACATCCTGGATTGAAGCAAAATATTTTGTTTTTAGAAAAATGCTGTGCAAGAAATGTTGTAAAAAAGAAAACACTAAATGAACTCCCAGAAAATTTTGAAAACTATTTTGCAATAAATTGTCAGATATTATTAATTCAGCAATGAACAAATATAAACTAGGCTTATTTAAGTTTTGTAAAGACTACTTTCATAAAGCCAAAGAAATCACATTGGTTGCTTCACCTTATCAGTTATGTAGGCATCTTTTTCATTAGCAGTCTTGATAACTTCTTTGACACCAACAATATCACCTTGTTTAGCGTACCCACAAGCCAGAAGTGTGTATGTGTGATTTGTAGGCTGAAGGCCAGCTCCAGCCATAGTTTCCAGCACAGCTTTAGCTCCATCCGTATCTCCGTGGAAGGCATGGCCCATAACCAGGGCATTTAATACAGGTTCTGAGACAGGGAAGTTGAGTTCTCTCATCTTTTCGAGGACTTTAGTGGCACCTTCTACATCGCCCTGTTGGCAATACCGCCACATGAGTCTTTGGTAAGTAACTCTGAAAATAAAAATGCAACAACTTTTTTATAAACATCATCAAAATTTAAAAAATCACACTTGTAATTTTTTTTTTTGGAATTTCTTAGTTAGTCTAGATGTCATGCCTATTGCGTTTTCTTCATAACTCGTTATTTAATGTCTCCTCTAATTTTTCTTTTACTTTAGCAAAAAAGAGAAAAGCATGTTCCTTTATGGTAAAGTAGGCAAATTTATTGGCCATTCTTTAGCTTAATCTAAAACTTAAACGACCTACATGTGGCGGGGTAGCAATTAAAAATTCCATTGTGCCCCATTTTCGTGGCCTGACAAGTTATTTATAGTCAACTAGCTGTGCCAGCAGCTTTGCTCATGTAAAATATGGTTTGTCACACCTTATATTACTTGCTTAGGAGATGAAATACAAACAGTAGCCTTCTTTAAGGTTAAATGTTTTTCTGAACAAAATTGTTTAAAAACAGATTAGACAAGTATCTGGAGGAAAAGGAAACTTAAACTATGACAGCGAGATGCAGGCTGTTATCAGTTGTTTCAACTGCTTTCTTTCCAATAATAATAATAATAAAAAAAGATCATCTAAATCGGTTCAGCTCTCACTACAATCAGTTCAGTAGTTTGAGAGTGAAAGCGTAACAGAAAGATAGACAGTTATTTCGGAATAATAATATTAGTGGGGAAGTGCGGATTACCTGTTAGGTTGAATGCCTTTGTTTTCCAACTCTTCTAGAAACTGGGCAGGTGAAAATGGATGCTCATTCTCAATGTACACCCTGAGCAGGGCGTTGTAGTGTGAGACGTCCATAGGAATCCCCCTCTCTGTGAGGATATTCCATATTTTCTGTACTAGCAAAGTTCTTTGTTCTGGCAATTCTTCGGGCACTAACTCACCTTGAATTAACAGTTAGATCATTATTTTGGGCTAACATAAAATAAACTATAAATATTTAATTTAGAAGACTTCATTTTAATTTTAAAAATAAGTCATAATAATAATGCACCATAACAATAAAATTCACACCCCTGTATTTTATCATGCCAATCAAAAGATACATTTAAATACAAATAAAATTTCTCGGCTAAACTTAGCATTACATTACATCAATATTTGAAAGAGAATTGTTTAGATTACAAGATCTTAAATCCTCTAAGTAATGAATGGTGCTATAAATAAATAAAGAGTTTGGCAGTCCTCCTCAAACAGAAATTGGTAAGCAAAAAGTAGAATTTATCAATGAATAACTATACTAACTTAACCATAACCATTTGAAATTTGTGTTCATCATCATCATCATCATCATTTCAGCCATAGACGTCCACTGCTGAACATAGGGCTCCCCTAGTGATTTCCAGATTGTTTATCACTTGTAATTTCTTCAAATACATAATACCACTTACCACAGCATCTTATTACAAGTAAAGACTGAGAACTAGTTATATTATTTTTGCCATTCAATTCATCGAAAACCTCATCAATGTCTCGTTTTGTGATCCTTCCAAACCGTTTAACTTCCATATCCAGTCTTTGAAGCAACGGCTCCAGACTCTCTGCTTTCTTAGCAGTAGCATAATCTCGCATAAGGACACTAGAAAAAATGCATGATATTAATCTTAGCATTAGGAAACATTTACATTAAATTGTACCGTCTCTGGCCACTATTAGGGTAAAAATTTTTTCATTTGTTAGCAAAATGTCAACATTAGTAAAAAAATAACTAAGCTAAAATTTTAAGTTTGGTGTATTTTTTCACAATTTAAATAAATAAACTTATAAGTACCATGCAATTTGAGCTAAGCTAACAGGTTTGACCCTTATGTGACATCCCTGGTACTAGTTTAAATTGCTAGCATTTTTAAATCTAAAAAACTTAGGCACCTTTTTCTAATGGTAAAAAGGCTTTTCTAAGCTGTTTCTTCTAAATCCTTAAAACTTAAAAAAAGGTTTTACAATAATTCCTCTAACGTCCCTTTGAGAGGGGTAGTAGAACTTCTCTTCTACCCTGTCACCAGCCTAATTTGTAAGCAGCAGCAATATTTCTTTACAAAGATTTTTGTGATAAGTGCAGGAATGGTTACAGGTGTGAATTATTAATTATAAGCAGTAATTAATAAAGGAAAAACCAAACTTTTAGTCATACTAAAGGCGATTTTTTATCTAATTTATTACATTAGTTTAGAATCCGAAATCCGAATTTTTTACTATAAATGTTTACCAATTATGTTGGTAGGTATAATAAATAAGATTATTTTTAGCTAAAATTGAATTAGACTTGGATATAACTCAGCAATTATACTTACTTATTGACAGATGATAAAGCTTTTGGATTTATTAATGTTGAAACTTCTGTGGTCTTTGCGGTATTCAATATCAGCGTCCTGGCCGCACCAGTAAAATAACGCACAAACTTTGTAGACCTGAGTAGCGACGACATTTTGACAGTGCGCTGATCTAATGCATTTAACTTTTAAGGTCAAAAACAGGTTAAATCGCCAGTTTATTGATTTATCTAACACACACACACCATTATTTCCAAGGGATTTTAGTAAAAGATATTTTTGAGGTTAACTTGTTATGTCACTTCAGTACAGCAGGAAGTATTTTCATTCACCATGAAAAGGCAGGCAATGGTACAAAACTCTACAGCCAGATCAAATTCTTAAGTATTTTTTGATATTGTCTATCTCCGAAATAAACAAAACGAAAAAAATGTTATTCGTCTTTGAATTGGAAAGACTTCCATTCAAAAAAATAAAACAATCCTAACTTCCTTAACTTTTTATCATAATTAAATTGCGCTCAGGCAAAAATAATGTATGGCTTCAATAATTATCTAACTGGAAACATATGAAACTTATGAATTATTTCTTTCTCTATCCAATACACATTAATTATTATTATCCATCTCTCTTCTTTTCTCTCAACTCTCAGTATCTCAAAAATTGTTCATCATTACATAACCTAAAATAATTCTGCAAGACGTGACGTGCGCAATAAATAAAAAAAACGCAAGCCGACCGACAAGCAAAAGCGGTACAGGAAGAATAACTGCTCATCATTTCAATTTTTTTCAAAGAATATAAGTCGTGAATACCATACACTTAATTTATTAAAAACTTGTGTTCTTCGATTTTGATATTATACAAATACTCAAAAATGGTAAGTTTTTTGTTGCATCTTTTCGCGGTTATCATTCGACATTGAATTGACCTTTGCTGTTTGGTCTAGAATTATTTTTGCAAGATTTACATCCCTCTTTTGAGTTCTTACACGTATCGTTTATTACAATAATTACCTAATGGAAATGTCTAAAATTTTTTGTCATTTGCTATTATTACTTTTGTTTTTGCAATCACGGAATTATACCACCAATAAACGACAAGAATTGCTTAATTATTGGATAATTTTATCAAATAGATAAGCCTTTATCGTTTTTCTTTGCGTGATTATAATTGAGTATGCATTCTTAAAAACGGTTCAGTCAAAATGTCATGTTGTTGCTTGGGCCCGTCAAGTTCAGACACTGTTCCTGTAACAAAAATTGTTGTTAAAAACAAACCAGTTACTATGGTAACAAATTTTTTAAATGTTTAATATATTCTCAATTTTTTTTTGGTAGTTAACTTTCTATTGTTATTTTAAAATCTAATACTAATATGTTTTGTGTTATTTTTCAGGCGGAACCTATCAGAGTAGTTGTCACCGGAGCAGCCGGTCAGATCGCTTACTCTCTGCTGTACCAGATTGCTTCTGGGGCCGTGTTTGGCCCAGAACAAACAGTGTACCTTCACTTGCTAGATATCGCACCCATGATGGGTGTATTGGAGGGTGTCGTCATGGAGCTGGCTGACTGTGCACTGCCACTTCTGGCTGGAGTTCTTCCCACTTTTAATCCCGAGGAAGCTTTCAAGGGTGTTGCTGCCGCTTTCCTAGTTGGGGCTATGCCCAGGAGAGAGGGGATGGAAAGGAAAGACCTGCTCTCTGCGAATGTCCGCATTTTCAAGGAGCAAGGACAAGCCCTTGATAAAGTTGCCCGTAAAGATGTAAAAGTTCTTGTTGTTGGTAACCCTGCCAACACAAATGCACTAATCTGCTCCAAATATGCTCCTTCTATTCCCAAGGAGAACTTCACAGCTATGACCCGTCTGGACCAGAACCGTGCTCAGTCCCAATTGGCAGCCAAATTAGGGATCCCAGTGCGTGATGTAAAGAATGTCATAATTTGGGGCAACCACTCTTCTACACAGTACCCTGATGCTTCTAATGCACTTGCTGTCATAGGAGGAGTGGAAAAATCTGTGCCTGCTGCCATCAATGATGATGAATTTTTAAAAACAACATTTGTGAGCACTGTACAAAAGCGTGGAGCTGCCGTTATTGCCGCAAGAAAGATGTCGTCTGCCCTATCTGCTGCCAAGGCTGCTTCAGATCATATGAAGGATTGGTTCTTGGGCTCTGGGGACCGTTGGGTGAGCATGGGTGTTGTCTCTGACGGATCCTACGGTACTCCTAGAGATGTTGTATTCTCATTCCCAGTTACAGTAAACAATGGAAAGTGGAAGATTGTTGAGGGTCTCACTATTTCTGATTTTGCACGTAAAATGCTAGATGCAACGGGCAAGGAGTTAGCTGAGGAGAAGCAAGATGCTCTGGATGTTTGCAAAGATTGACTGTGTAGCCTATAAGAATATATGTAAATTAATATTAGACTACAGTAAATTACACATAGGCTCAAAATTGCAGCTTAATGCTCAGTAATAAACAGTTATTGCTTTATTTTATAATTATGTTAAAGAACACACTATCAGAATGTATGCATTATGCATGTCATAGGTTAACAGATCACATTTATCCAAGTTGTAGAACAACTTTTATTTTTATTATTAATTTTATGAAACCGGCGTTTACTATTGTAATAAGTACATTTGTTATTTTTGTTATGTAATAAAGAAATTATTTCAGCTTTAGGCAGTTTATTGATTTTAATATTTCTGCTTTATCATCTATCGCGATTGAATCACTTTTCTTATCAGTTCCACGTCACATGTCTGTTAACCGCATTCCTTCTTTATCAAACGTAGTAACTTACGCAATATCTGTCATTTAAAGATTGTCTATAACCAAATAACTATCTTTTGCACGCGGCATTAAACATACAGTGTGTAGTGTAACATATTATAGTGTGTGTGTAGTCTTAAAGAGTAGCCTTTGAGAAGGGGAATGTTATAATTTATTGTTCATAATACAAGCAACATCGAACGAAATAGCTATGATAATGTGTAGTAGAGCAGTATATTATTTTTGCGACACAGAAGTTGTTTGTAGTGAGAAAGACATTCATCTCTTTCTCGGTGACGTCCCGGTTAACGGCTGCGGTGTACAAACATCCTTATACGTAAGGCATACCACACAAGAGCACAGAGTCCTTTATAATATAGGAAACAAGAGTGGTCACGGTCAGGCGTCGCTCGGTGTAACACCGGTGTGGTGCGGGCGCAGCTCGCCTCTTTCGTATTGCATAAACAAAATGTATCTATAGAAGTGACGGGGAAACACAATAAAGCGTACTTAACACACACAGAAGGTGTAAGCGGGACGGCGACGGGTCGGGTCGGGTCGGGTCGAGAGCGAGAGTACGGCGGGTCTTATAAAATCGTTTAATTGGCTGCCAACACAAAGCCTGCGTGAGCGGGATGGCACGCCGCGCACGCCGGCTGTCTGTGGGCGCCCATTTAAATCTATTGTATTAGACCCGCCGTACTCCCGATCCGACCCGTCGTCGTCCCGCTCACGCCTTCTGTGTGTGTTATGCTTAAGCGCGGCGCGGGTGTGGCGCGAGCGGGGCATCACATCCCTTTTATTCATTTTGTATTAAATATGAAAAGCACTCCCACGCCGCCCCAGGGCTTCGCCCGTACCACACCGCTTGTGTAGCTACTTTAACTACCACCTGCGCCTCTGGTATATGTGTCCACTTTATCAAAATCAGAGTGGTGGTGGTTAATAGAAGTCGAGCTACTACCGCTAGTTTTTTTTTTGTTCTAACATCATCAATAACGGAATATCGACGAAATGTAGAAGAGTTAATTTGCAATCGTACCTAAGTCACAACAGACACAGTGGTTTAGTCTTTCACAAGAAACCTAAACGTTGCTTACAACAAGTAAAGTATAAAAAAGAAAACTTAACATTCACTGATAGGAAAAATAAGTTAAATATTTAAAAAAATATGGGTATGCCAAAGCACTTGTGTAGAAATCTAAAACACGACCCCACACACCTACGACCACACTCAGACCCGAGAAAATCTCGTTTTTTCGACCGGGAATGGGACCCGGGACTTCAGAGACGGCGATGCCAGTCCAGCGTGCTCGATTTTCGCATTCGCCGCTCGGCATCTTCACCAACCTGCCTATTCACGTAATTTAACGCAATCCTGTGTGTGTGGATCCGCTCCCAGTAACATTACTATTTTTAATGGTATTCTCGTAAACCCAAAAATACAAATATAGTTTGTAATAGCGACTGAAAATGAAACAATGGGATTTTTTTTGTTCTATTTTCAGCCGTATTGGATTAGTTTTGATAATTTTAAGTCTAATTATAAGTTTACGAAAATACCGTTTTAGATAGTAATGTTACCTACTAGGATCGGATCGACTCTGGAATGCGACTACTGTTAAATGACGGGAATTGGGCTTCTGTGTCATACTTTTCAGCTTCGTTCTTTCGTAAATAAACGATAAAGACGTTGTTTTTTCTTCACTTTCGTCGGTCGCAAACGGCATTAATCCTCATAATTTTGGCTATTTTTGTCTTTCTGATTTTCTGTCTCGACGTTTCTGCGTTCTAATGTGTTTTAAATAATCTTTTCTTTTACTTACTTTTACGATTAGACTTTTCAACCGACTTCAAAAAAGGAGGAGGTTCTCAATTCGACTGTGTTTTTTTTTTTTTTTTTGTATATTTGTTACGCGATTACTCCGCCAATTATGAATCGATTTTAATGATTCTTTTTTTGTTTGGTAGATCATACTTCAGAGGTGGTCCCATATAAATTTTATCGAAATTGATTTAGAACTTTTTGAGAAAATCAACAAATATATACCCAGATAATATTTTGGTTGTGGTTCTTGTTACCTATCTTCGACAAATATGAGCCGATTTTGATGATTTTTGTTTTATTGAATAGCTTATACTTCAAAGATGCTATGATAAAAGTTTGAAAAATAAAAATCACCAATAAGGGTAGGAAAATAGGGGATGAAATCGGTGTTCAGCAGTTAGATTAGGATTTATCACTAAAAATAGATGAAATAAGTAAATTTTATTAAAAAAAAAAAAACCGACTTCAAAACACTGAAATGCTAAAAATAATCCTAACACTTAAGTACCTAATCAGTTACTTTTAGAGTCGGTGCCAGCCGATGAGAGAATCAATGTTTTTGTTTGTACCGACTCCAAAAGTACCTAACTGATTAGGACTTAAGTGTTAGGATTATTTTTAGCTTTTTAGTGTTTTGAAGTCGGTTTTATTTTTTTAAATAAAATTTACTTATTAGTGCTCACTTCTATGACGTCATAACGGGAGGTGGGGGGATAGTCGTAGCTGCTGATGTATGCTGACGATATCGCACTGTAGGACGCGGACAGGGGCAGACTGGTGAGACGGGTGAACGAGTGGAAGCATTCGCTTGAGAGCTGGTGGTGGTGGTCTGAAACTCAATGTGGCGAAGACCGACAACAAAACATGGCGGCTGTAACTCTACAGATCCAACGCCCGCCCGCATAGGCGGAGACAAGGTCGAGCGCACGGACCAGTTTAAATACCTTGGATCCTGTACTTCGCGCGTCGGGAGACATCGTTTTCGACGTCAAAGCACGCATTGCTGCTGCGTGGGCCAAAGGGCGAAAGGTGACTGGTGTCATTTGTGACCCCAGAATGCCGGTTAAGCTGAAAGGACAGATCTACAAGTCCATCATTTGGCCTGTCCTTTTATATGGCCGCGAAGCGAAGCGTGGCCGCTACTTAAGCGACAGGAGCAGGAGCTGCGTGTCACGAAGATGAATATGCTGCGGTGGATGTGCGGAGTCTCGTTTGACGTCGTGAGGGCTGACATGTGTGCCAATGATCTCACATCTAGAGACGCTCAAGACCGCGCGAAGTGGAGGATTAAATCAAGGAAAGCGGACCCTGGGCTCCAAAGCAATGGCTTTGGACGCAACCGGGATTGATCGTATAAGATAAGATAAGATAAGATAAAATGTTATTCTGTATAGATGAAGAGGGGGGATAGTCGTATGACTATCTACTAAAATATATGTATATATATATTTTTTTTCTCGTCGGATTAAGCCTTTGACTGCCACGAAACTAAACACAATAGAAAATTAATTGTTTGGGGGTCACGAGTGACCACCATAGCGCTCAATGTGTTAATATTTACAGTGTTAAAACTATAATTAGTCAAACTTTTATACTCAAGGAGTACGAAGCTTTCGAAAGTAGATCTTTTTCGAGACACAATTTTTATATATTGCCCGTTGGGATGACGAGGAAGACGTTCATCGAACTCACCTCAGACAGTATTACTCACTAAGTTTATTTAATAAAAATAAAAGCAATCACGTTTTCTTCATTATTTTTTTATTTATTACTTACACCCCTACGCCTCTAAAAATAAAATCAATAATATTAGGTACAAATTGTATCAAATGTGTGGCAAGATATAAGTTCGTGTATAATACAGTAGGTACTCAATAATCAAGATATAAACAATAAAATACTTAAATGTATGAGAAAAGCTTAATAAATCTGCGGACTTAAAACATTCTGTATTTTTAAAGAAATGAAGAAATAAATAGGCAGGTATGGTAACGAACGAATGAAATAGTGCAGGCATAATATTAATTTAAATGAGCTAATTATGTGTGTAATTGAGCTAATAAACTAAATAAACAAAGTTTATTTTATCACAATCACAAATCAACCACTTATTTCTATACTATTATCACAGATTTGTAGCGGTGAAAATGTAAACAATAATACTAGAATACTAACTATTCATTTCACCAGGGGCTGTAGTGTCTTTGATAGCGATTACTTTGCGATCGATACCTTCTTTACGTATGGCATATTTCTATGTTTCAAAGTTTTCCTGATATCCACAATTTACGGTAACATAAATAAATAAACAAAACATTAGTCTTCCAAAATCACACTAACTAAGCAGAGCTTGTACAGCTAAGGCGGCTGAAACATTAAATGAACCCATGACTCAGGAACAGATGCTCTTGCTCATCACACAAACATTTGATAGCCCCTTGCGGTGTTCGAACCCACAACTATTGGCTTCGTCGTCAAGGCCACGACGGTCTAAAAAAATTCTATTAAATACTTATTCTTTCGGTGTGTTGTCGACGATATATAGTTTAATGAGTATTAACATGCCATCGAAAGAAGATAGCGATCGCAAACTGATCGTGACTGAAGGGAAACATTTTGTATATTAATTTTAATCTGTTTTTTTCTTATACTAGTTAAACTAAACTACTGACCGACATTATTTTAACTACCTAAATTCCCTTTATTATCATCTATGTTTTAAAAACTTGCTTACATAAGCCATGAATTTGTTTGAAAATTCTGCGGTTAGACGGTATCTCAACGCAAAGTACGCGAGTAATCTATGTACCGTTGTAAATGCTAGTAATGCTATTACTTGTACTATGTAGCTGTCATTGGCCATGCCTACGTCACGAAGTATTAGATTTGGGTCAGCGTATAGGCAGAAATCCTCGTTGCATTTCATGGTTTGACGGTGCTGATAGAGAGCTAGGGAGAAGCCGGAGAGGCCGTAGCGCAGGTAGGAGGCTGACATGAGGGCTTTCATGCCGGCCTCAATAGAAGGCCCAAAGCCCATGCCGTAGCAACAAAGCGCGAGAAGTGGGGCTGCTGTCGCTGGTCCAATGATGGAGCCATTCTGAAACAAGGTCAGAAACATTAGAACAATGAGGGAAAATTTAACGTATATATTTACTGACGCCGATATGTCATGTAGACTTGTAATGTGGACCCAAAATATATATTAGCATTTGAAAGAGCTAGCAACCTACAAGATTATTTAATTAAAATCGATTAAATACATATAAGTTGGCGCCCAACGTGGTGATTCCATTTCCCACTTAAAGTTTTTTTATTCTCTGCGCCTACGGCTACGATTTTAAACTAAAATACGACGTATCATTTTATTAAAAGATTACCTGTGTCCGTGGTTTACCCTAAGCAATACGGATAGTAAATAATTTGATGTTTACAAATCCAATGTTGTTTGATAACTATCAGCGACATCTACTCTATCTAGCGCCATCTATATTGGCATCTATCTCTTATACCCCAGAAAATGTGGATTTGGTCCAAAAGTAAGTACATACTTTGTAAATATTGGTCAAAATATTACTAAAAAATTGTTTCGGTATCTCATCTAAAAAAAACTTTACCTATATATATTAACAGTATAGATACTTACAGTGACGCTAAATGCTGAACCAACTGCAAGGCCCAGGCCCTCAGAGCATATTGCTGTCAAGATGCCGCTGATAGAGAACAGTATGAAACGGTCCCATTCCAGAAGTTGCCCGGACATCAGGTAGCAAATTCCGAGGAAAAGTACGCCTAAGGATATCTGGAAATAAATAATAATATTTTATATAATATACAGGGTTATTTGTAAAACATCAACAACCTCTTAGGGGCTGATTCTGGTGCTAAACTTGAACATTGAAATCTAAAAAAAAAATCACTTCTCCATACAAACTGATGTCAGCTGGTGGCGATTTCAATGTTGGTCCCATATAAAAATTTGCTGTATTTGAGCACCAGAATCAGCCCCTCGGAGGTTGTTGATGTTTTACAAATAGCCCTGTATATACTTAATGCAATAAGTAACCCTCGTTCGTAGTACTTATAGATATACAGAGTGGCCGGAAAGTTGACGTTCAAATCTTTTTTAGGTGTGTTGTACTGAGACCTATCCGATTTTTTACCCCCATGTATCCATACCCATATGTTCTGCAATATTTTCTAGTTTTGGCTTTCATTTCATGTTTTTGGGACTAGTCATAGTTTGCAAGTTACAATTATTATTATTTTTTGTGTGTTTATCCAGTCGTTTTTTCGTTTGTTATTTTGATTGGTTGATTAAACACTTCATAGTTTTGTCTTGCATAAAAAAATTGGCGAGTAGAGACAACATTTCAAAATAAGCTAAAATACTTTAAGCCCAGGGCGACTAAAATATATATTTATATAAATATAAGTATAGTTGAGTTAAGTTTTGTTTTATTTTTCTTGGGTCATTAAGTAAGAACCACAAACTGGAAAACACAGCGTGTGCAGGCCTCCCACGCAGTGGACTGACGACCTGGTCAAGGTTGCGTGCAGCCGCTGGATCCAAACGGCCTAGAGCCGCCAGCTGTGGCGTTCTATAGGGGAGGCCTACGTCCAGCACCGAACTTGTGAAGGCTGATAATGATGATGATAATTATTATTTTTCTTACCATAACAGGAAGAGAAGAGAAGGTGAGAGCCGCATAGTACGCTTTGAGACTGTACCAACGATTAAAATATTCTCGACGAAGCAGTCGGACTTCAGTAGGAACTAGAACAAATAAAATCTTGGGTGAATATGCAATGTAACTAAAAAGCCACAATAGTTTTACTGAAGCAGTAGTGTTTTGTTTAATATATCGCTAGCGCGATGTTAATGTGTGTAACGCCATCTAGTTTACAAAAGATATAATTTGTTTTTGCTTCGTCTTCTATCACATGCAGGCAGAACTTAATAGGAAGAAGTAGATGTCTAAATCGTATTTTAAATATTAACGGATTAGGCATTTGAAATATTTACAGTGTCGATGTGTGTGTATTACAAAATTAAGAGGCCGTCCTAAAAATCGTCTTATTTCCATACATTTTGTTTTCAAATTGTAATGACGTTGAAACAAAACAGCACGTGATTTTAAAAGATAAGTTCTTATGCTTGCATGTGGCGCAAATAGATTTTTCATATCATTTCAAAAATAAAGGTAAATCACCGATAATTACTACCATTATTTCAGAAAAGTTACGTGTGAGTTACGTACGTTTATCGATTCACAAGAGACTACAAGTTATCCTGACGATTCGATTTTAACATTTAATTGAAGATTTGGTCTATTTGCACATGGGTTGAATACTTTTTTTACTTACTTACAAAATATAGCAGAAAAAAATGCTGAAATAACATATTTTTTTAAAAATTTCCTTTCAAATATTATTAATTTTTTTGTGGTTATGAACAACTATTATAAGATTTAAACACTACACTATTATTTTCAGGTATACTTTTAAAATATTGTCATTTTTATTTTATAAAAAAATTATAATAATTAGTGAACCTAAGTCAAAATGAGCTATAAAAGCAGCCCCCCTAGCATGATCACCGAAACACGATAGGTATGATATGATATGATATAGCGATATATCGACACCAAAGGCAGGACAGTATATAATAGGCTTCAGCTCTTCATAAAAATTTGTTCAACATTACCCTTTTCGACTTACGTATATCAGTTGCGGGGATTATACCTAGGTTCACCTTATCGTGATTGTACGATACCGAAAACCCGAAAATATCATCGATAAGACTAAAGTTCTTAGAGATCAATATCAATTTTATTATAGCATGCATCGATTGATAGAGTTTGTACCTAATTTAATAGGTTTAATGCGGTTTAATGCTATTGTTATCTGTCTACTGATAGATAAGCACATTGACCGTTAGCTTAAAGATGACGTCACTATTAAAAGGGGTCAAGTGCGAATTTTACCTTGCTCGATATCATTTGACGATCGAACAGCGCGTAAAAGCAAAGTTTGCAGTTTGAGGGATCACCGCTTGATTAACACAACCTTTCAGTCACTAAGAAAATTCGCGTATACGCGCTTGCAAAAGCTATTGATTTAAACTCTTAAAATAATTAGTTATGCTCGTACTAGTTCTTTTTCCACTTGGTCATCAAGGACAACCTTTAATTTATTTTCTATTAGGATGGATCTCACTTTAATATATGTAGGGGTTTGCGAAATTATTAAATTTGCTGTAAGCTGTTGCAAGGCACATTTCTCACGTCAAGGGTTGATTATCGATTGGATTATTATTATTGTAAGAACTTTGCCTCAAGTCAACTAAAAGATTATTTGGGTAGTAATAATACTCCACTGCGCAACGGTAAATGCGGATTGGAGACAGTGAGTGAAAGCAATAACCAACCTTGAATCAGCCAGGATCAACAACTCTAAATATTCCCCAAGCATGCAGATGCTTATTGTGAATGGTCAGAATGGTCAGTTCTCCCAATTCACCCATCCACATCCAACCGAGGCGGCTTTGGTTGCTAACCCGTCAACCAGCCAGCAAACAGCAATAACAATAATTTTACGTATTCACTCATCCATCGAAAGGTGAAAGATTGACTTCCATAAATCCGAAGCGCTGCGTCCACTAAGCTACGATTAAGCACCGCGCGATACTGAAATAATTTAATTACTTAACGTATCGTACTTACATAATAATACAGGAATCATGATATAAGTATACATGAAGAAGACGAGGCAGCTGAGACAGAATTTGAAGTTGACGATGGGGGCGTTCGCGTCGTTGCCCACCAGGAAGAAGATGCTGCCTAAGAGCAACGCGGATACCACGTGGTGTAGTAGCTGGATCCAAAGAGTTATCTGTGAAAAATGCATTGATATTATTTGACCGAGTTCATAGAATAGAGTAAGTAGAAATAACCAATAAAACCTATTACTGTCGCTGTAGTAGACGCTCAAAGAAACGATGGTGTGACGATTTTCAACCTCATTTATTCTGTGCTTCAACCAACAGAGGTTATAGAAGCATAGAAGGACGTGGACCTTTGCTTAGCAGCGGTGTTACACTTTATTGCCAATAGTTAGATAAATATAATTTAAGGTAGCAAATAAATGTCGTAATAAATAAGATACTCGTCGTTGATACTTTGGCAATTGGTGTTATCTTGTTCTAGGTACTTATTTACAAATAATTTTACAAGACAGATGTTTTGTCATAATAACAACTATTATTTCAATCAGTCTCGAAAGCTGGAGTAAAATTCAATTGGAGTCTGATTGCGACCTAATTAATCTGTCTATTCAGGGCAATCTTTAACTTATTGCGGGCCCTGGGCATATAGATGATGAGGCCCCTATGACTTTGACAGAGGATACTACTGAAGCAGGAACTAGAGGGGCCCATCGAACGCGGGGCCCTGGGCCCAGAATGCCCAGTGGAAAAGACGGCCCTGTGTCCATTCTAGACTATCGGTAGACTACGGATTTTGGAATATGCAGGTGCTAAATAACAAGAATATAGTGGATTCACCTAGATATGCAATATACCTATCCTAAAGATTGACAACTATTAAAAGCAACAATATAAAAGCAGGTAGGTATTTGTTACTCACGCCACAGAATATAATAATATAATAGTACAAGTACAGAAGATTCACTTTGGAAAACCAATTGAAGAAATAGGGACCTACGCTACGATATAATTAAGTGCAATTCCGATCGCACAGCGCTAATCACCTACAGTTATATTCACCTAGAAGTTGCCTCTCTTTCTATCGCGTAACTCTTACCTTTTCTGACGACGTCAGGGTTGTCTTCTTTTAAAGAATAATTTAATCTGAATATTTATTTACCAATTAGATAATATTACTTTACTTTTGTAAGCAAATGACGTTTTAAATAAACCTAGGCTAAGTCTTACGATTAGTATGGAGGTAGATCAGAAAACTATTTTTTTTACAATAATTTGCATAGGTAAGTACCTACTTTAACTAAAGAAGATGGCCATACATCATAAATTAGTGTGTACCTTGTAGGTAGGTAATTAGATAACTGCGTATCAAATTGGAATGACATACTACGTGAACAACTTATTTTTACTTAAACTTACATAAATACTTATTTTTTAATTTTTAACCATATACCTACATTGATTTAAATCGTACTTATTAAGTTATTTAGAAGTAAATGAAACATAATGAGTTAAAATGGATATTACTAAACTCTTTTTAAACACACTATTTAGATTCGTTTTATATAGATATACACACCTTTAGAGGTTTTACGTAAAATGTTCATAACTTCCTAAATAAAATGAATCAAAAATCTTACCTTTCAGGATCCTTAGGGAGTGTGAAAAGTGTCAAATTCGGATCTTTTCTGGTGGAATTTGTACATCTAAATGCTGCGCAATATTTTCGATGTCTTTTAAATTTTCTTATTCATAGTGAATAAACTCTTAATAAAGTCGGAAGTGTAACGCGTACAAAAAACTACTTTTAATAGTAAGAACGTGTAACAGCGCGCGCGCGTGACACTCGACTGATTTTAGCCTCTTCGAAGGTGCCCGTCGTAGGTATTTATCGCGACCGTAACGCGGAGTGACATAGGCCTGCTCAAGCCTGTTTCATTATGATTTCGATATTGTGCTATGAATTGATAACAAAGAATTGACAAAAACAAAATTCATTTCCCTATAAGTACATACTAAAAACGACTTATCTATCAGTGGTAACGGTATCAAAATTTTACTTAAAAAAAAATATATATATTGGTATTGGTCAAAAATCATTATTATAATTTATGAACCAGGACAAAAACTAGCCAAAGGCTATTTGTTGGACCTCGCGCTTGAACTTGTGTGCCAAATATATCGATATCTTTTTGATAATTATTGTACAGGGTAATAAAATAGAACCTTAACAGTGGATGCACTAGAATATAAAGAAGAAAAAAATTAAAGAGCTATAAAACTGGGCAGCTGTGGCGAACTATTTAAAATGATTATGGCATTCTATTGCACAATTTGCAAAGCGCATAAGCCGACCGTAAAGTACGGTTCAATTGCATGAACATCTTGAAGTTTAAAGTGGTTAATTCCGAAGTTACCCAACTTCGATAGGTTCCTGTGAACTTAGCACAGCGGAAGCCAAGGCGGGGATTATTAAACAGAAATCTAATTTGTTTTAAAAAGTTACGGGGTATTAACAGCTCTGTATAAATTAGGAACTTCCACAAAGGAGATAGATTTATGGGAAAGAAAATAATATCGTTTTTCAAAGCATCTAATTACTAGCATCTAAGTTACTTTATTACCTAGATACCTATCTTTCTAATTAAGTAGTTAGTGCTACACTAACAAACGTTTCGATGCTGAGCGGTCGCATTGGGCCGCAAAACAATGTTTTCTATTGTGTTCTTTTCTGGACAATCTGGGTTAAGGTAAAGTCTTGTCAGCGCCAGCCCAAGAATTCCTGGCGCCCTAGGCCATAAGCAAATCCGTGACAAAATAAAGCATTATAGTTTTAGCTGATTAAGTATGATAGAAAGTCTAGGTTTGCATAGGCGTGTAAGCGTGTAAATATAAAAAAAAAATAGATACGGTACAGTAATATTATTTCGTTGCCACCGATTGCGCCACTCACGAGTCACGGCTCATGACACGATACTAATTATGTTCGTACTCTAATCTGTAAAATGATCTTATCTAGGTTTACTCTCGTCACGTATCTAGATGACATCATCATTTTAAGAGAACCATGTAGCCGATCTAAGAGCTGTATTTGACCGCTCCGACATGTTTAACCTGCGGGTGTACCGGAGAACAGTTTCTGCCATAAACCGAGCTCAATAATACATAATTCTTGTTGCGTAGCCAAATGGTGGACTACTGTGTCCAGACGGTCTTGATACTCGCGACAATCCTTACAGGTATGTACTTAATTTAAATAAGGAAGCCTTTCGCATTCCCCTGTAGGGTTTCTAGGCCTCACCCTTGATTAAAAGGTGGTTGTGGGCCAGTCAGTAACTATGCGAAAACATTTGCTTTTTAATTATGTGTTCAAGACATTATTCTAAAAAACTTCCTTACCGAATTCCTTTTGTTCTGAATAAACATCCGTTTGGTCAATATTAGAAATTGCGTCATGAATGTTGTAGGGAACTCCATCTTCTGCGTTTGTTCTTTAGCCACGTGCTCCACGAAGATGCGTTGTATAGACTCGTCTGAGTGAAGCACAGGTTTTCTAGAAAAGAAAAGAAGGACTTAAAATAAACACCATTCTGCAAATTCTACCAAAGTGAAACACAAAAGATATTGTACTAACAATCTAAATCTATACTAATATTGTAAAGCTGAAGAGCTTGTTTGTTTGGTTGAACGCGTTAATCTCAGGAACTGCTGGTTCGAATTGAAAAAATATTTTTGTGTTTGATAGTCCATTTATCGAGAAAGGTTTTAGGCTATATTGCACCACGCTACAATCAATAGGAGCGGAGATTCAATGAAAAATGTTACAACGGGAAAAAAATTCCATTACAAGCATTGCCTAGTTTGGAGATAAATAATTTTGTGTGATTATGTGTTTTCGTCATCATCATTATTACAGCCAAAGGACGTTCACTGCTGAATATAAGCCTCCCCCAATGACTTCTATCATTGGGGGGGATTGCCAATACTCAATACTCAAGAAGCGGGTTAGCGAGCGTAGTTTTTATAACATTTCGAACGCAGACGCTGCTGCTCTGCCCGTCTCGTGCTACAGGAATTAGTCGCCTCTTACGACAAACCTTGTCGGCGGTGGGAATGTGCATTCTATACAGCCGTCCCCACACGACACGTTATGTGTTATCAAGACGTTTTGTTATTATTTTTCCTCTATCGTCAAAAAAACAATTATACCTACCTAAATGCAAGCGTCACTTGATGTTTTAAATATAATGCAGACTCTAAAGTAGAACTACAAGATAATAATAAAAACGATCCGTATCGAATCACAATCCGTAAGAAAAAACGATACGTAGAAGTGTGAACGTACCCATTAGCAGATTTCACATAGGTTTCCGTATTTCTCTATAGTCACAAAAATTTCAAAGAACAAACTCGTTAGTGCGAGAGAACTTGCTAAATTAAAAACAACAATGGCAAAAATCTAATTAAAAATTATGTTTCTAACTATGGTATTCTTGGGATTCTCGCGATGTTCATTTGAAAAGTTGTGCGCCGCGCCCAGTTAGTATTTTTATGAGTCTATAAACAGTTTCACTTAGTTTTCCTGGCATTGTTCTAGACTCCCAGTTAACGTTTTAGCGGTTATAATGCTCGTTGGTAGTTAAATTATATTTAGTTGTAGGGGAAAGGTATCAGAAATGATCCCCTAAGTAAAAAATCTCGTTTTAATTTAGAGGTATCAACTTAATACGGATGTATGTTCGTTTGCTGATAGCAAAAACTATTCTAAATTGATACCTGGACGAAAGTAGGTATTAATATCCACCTTCTTACGATTTGTGCAATAAAGTTTAAGTAAATAAATAAAGTACAATAGACAACTCCAAACTTAACAGATACTGCAATAACTAGCTTAGTACATCCTGCTTAAACGCAAGACTTTTGAAACCGAATAGAATATATAGAATAGAATATATAGAATATAGTTTTTAGCTAAACTTTTTTTACATGACAGATGTACCCGCTACTTACATCTACCTTCACAAATCAAATGTTGCAGAAAAATCCAACGTCCATAGTTTATGTTTACCTCGACGGATCATCTTGTACACCTTTTCGCTACCTAGGGGAAAGGTGCACAAGATGATTAAATCAGATTTATACGTGGAATAATCTTAACTAGGTAGAGATACGTTTCTTCCACGTGTAAATCTGGTTTGAAATGTATATCACCTGAAACGTAAAATAGCGAGACGAAAGGCTATGGTTAGTGGTTTTTGAGGTACAGGTTATTATGGTGTGTGTCTGACTGAGGTGATTCGAATTCAGGCAAAGCTTATTAAGCTTTGTTTGTAATTGGCTATAAATAAACATCACCATTTACTTATAATTTACAACAATAGTAATAAGCGAATGGCAGGCCTACGACACTCGGCGTTTCAGTCCGGATAAATATCTTCCCGCGACGCGTCCCTTCGAAGGGACTAAAATCAGTCGAGTGTCACGCGGGCGATGTTGGTGTTTTTCTCTAAATCATATATTTATGATTTAGAGAAAAACATATATTTGTGTATGTATCATATAATTATGATTTAGAGAGCGAACATTTTCGAGGCCTATTGTAGTTAGACTGCGTGAATTAGGCTCGATTATATTTTTTTCTATAGCATTGCCGTCGACACAAAAAAGGAAGATAAATAAATATAAATAATAATTTATTTTTATTAATTATCAATAAAGTATATATTATAAGTTACCATTTCCACTCACCTATAAACTTATAAAATATGTATGTCGTGTAGTGTAGTGATGACATAGAATTGCCTTTAAGTCAACTAAAGTATTTCCATGAACATGTATTTAGTTGTGCACTCGCACTGTTACGAAATGTGGGATTTAGACCAGTTTGTCAAATGTAGGAAGTGATCAAGTGATCACTTCCTACATTTGACAGGAAGTCCTTTCATGGGAATCGGATCAAATAACGCCTAGGCTTCTGTAGAAAATCAGTTACTAATGCTGATCGGAGGCGGAGACCTTTTTGGCACTGACCTTTCTTTGTACTAGCGGCCTGTAAAATGGTAAAATGTATTGTGTCAAATACATAAATACTTACTTACTTTCAACTTTAAGTTTAACGTACCTACTCATGTCTTAAGTCAAATTAGCAACCTTTTCATTTTTTAACCCCTAAAGTAAAGCTAATCTATGCTACATTTCAGGAATTCAACCTTCGAGCTCCACTAAGATCGGTTTTGTTAGTAGGTTTACTAGATTTAGGTAAAATATATGATCTATTGACAATAACATGCCCTTTTCAAATCTTTGTTTATGTACCGCATAGGTAATAAATATAAATAATAAATCTTGTTTTTCAAAGATTGAAGACAAAATATTACGTAACACTATTTAATTAATTTATTGTGTTGTGAGTGATACTTGTCTGTGTTGTCTTTTATTTTGATACATTTTGCTTAGAATTTGCTTGTATTAAAATGTCTTATACCGTATAAACTCGACTAACGTGATAGTGCCGTAATTCAACGTTAAGGGTGTAGTGTGAATTCTTAGTTTGTACTGACCAAATACCAAAGGTTTTCAAGCCGGCAAAACAACCACCTTACTACAATAATACGCGTCTGATATATGAAACTCACCTTCCACCCCTAGCAGTGATCCTATCCAGTTTCCGACAAAGCTTCCCATTCTGGCACAGCTCAGACAGCTGCGCGGGCGCTTCCATATCGCCTAGGAGAGTCTCCAGCACGAAGTCGGCGGGGTTGTGCGTGGTAGGGCACACGTGGCCTGCCTCCGCCAGGTAGGGAACTAAGAGGGGGGCGGCTCCCTGAGAACAAGGTGTACTTATTATAAAGGGTAGATGGCGAGAACTGTCAGGTGACTTGCGATTGCAATGCGTTTACAGGGAATTTTTACGGGACTATTTGTATTTATAGATCTTCTACCAACATAATGCAATAAACTTATTGACTATGGCTATGGTTACGACTACGACTAAAGCTCATCATTTTATATCCCAAAAAGGTATGTAGGCGCGAAGTACCTACTTATTTCGGTACTGATTCAGTAAATAAGTGACAAATGACAATCCGTTTTTAAAGCGCAGTTTCTAATAGTTGCATTACGTTTAGGCCACACAATAATCCGAATAGACAGCTAAAATGAACACACTTCCAATTAAGAAACTTCCAAGCGATTGTAAGTATTTAGTTCAGTCAGCGCTCAAGAATAGAAGTCGGACACTTTATTAAACTTCAAAGAATCTTCTTATTTTCTCTAGAGTCCGGAGAGCTCCAATAAAATAAGTCATGAGAAAAAGTGTCTCTGAAGAAATATGAAAATTGCTAGAGTGTTTCGGATGTGGGAGTTTGATCGTTTCTCGCTGAGAAGCTCGAGTTTGAGAGATATTTACGCGATAGTGTGGGAACTTTACTTCCAAGTTTTCATATCTTTTTCGAGAGTTAAACGACAGTTTCCGGAAATATTTTTCATCTTGAAATGTGAAAGTAAGTAGTATGTTTTAAATAAAATTGTCAGGAGTAATAAATAAGAAACTATCAGTTTCTTATCTGATATTTTTGGTGGTTGCATCGATGAGTTGGTTGGTTATTGGTTTGACTGTAAGAATCAATTGAGGCAAAGCTAAGCTATAAATAGAGTCCCTTTATTTTAACAGCTCAGATCAGTGCTTTCCAATGGACGGTGTTTAGTTTAGCGCTGAGATAAGCTGTTAAAATGATTGGACTCTTCAGCTCCGTTCAGCTCAGATTTTGGAGAACCGACACGTCGCATAGTGCGGGGCTCAGCTGAGGTGAGCGGGACGGCGTTAGTAGTGCAGCCACTAAGGACTTGCTCCTAGGATTCTGCTCCGCTTAACTCAGCACTGCTTAGCACTGTAGCTCCGCCCTAATGGAGTTTGATAGCTGAAAAAACTGCGCTCATCTGAATAAGCGCAGCTCCGCCCTAATGAAATCTCACCTTAATAGTGCTGGCAACCTAGTGACATTTCCAACTAATGTTTTAAATATAACATGGCCAGTAACAGGTGACAGACACATTTAATCTGAGTAATACTCGTGTATGTTAAAGTGTATAGGTACGTAAATACGCTGTTGGTTTTCTTAAAATATAATTTAAACTTTTCATAGACTAATTAGGGATTAATTAGAATTGTATTTTACCAGGTAACTAAAAACCACTGTTTTCAGTTTTTGTTACGACGTTTGACGGACTAGATTTGTACCACACTTAAATCCACGGTCCGATGACTAATGTGATTATTTACTCCGACGAGGAATAGATACCAATGGCGGTTAATTTATGATAAAGATAAACAAAATAAATATAAAAACACAAATTAACATGTTTTAAAAGTGAGAAATAAACATCAGTGTGTTACGGAGTGCTAGACAATGAATTTCTGCCAAAGGCGTCTCTCAGTCAGTAAACTAGATGCGATACACTGTACTAAAAGTCGTTTTCTTAATCGACCCTTAATCCATCCTGGAACCCTTTGCTCTCAATTTAAGGCGAATTATCGCGCCACTACTCCAATCTTGTCGATAAATTATATACTTACTTTAATTGCATAAATCACGGTAGAGACAATTAAAAAAAACTAAATTCAACTTTATTCAATTTAATACTATTTTAATGATTATAGCAATAATATTTAGTGGCACGTAGTGAAATTATAATTTATTTTCATTATTAAAGTACTTACTAAACATACGTATATTATAACAAAGCGTGAGTAATAAGACGTCGAAACTATAAAAGTTTCATGGTATTATTACAGAAGAATTAATAATATTAAGTGAAAAGTAAATAATGAATTTAAGTCGAAGTTGGCAGATGGTTCTCAAAGAGGGTAATGTTTTAATTACAGCCGCTTTGTTGCATATCCCGTCATTGTGAGCAATAAACAAGGCCCGCATAAGCACCAGTGAAGAAATTGTAAACCTTTTAAAGGAGTTAACTCGAAATGACGAGAGCTTTTAATTGTTTTATATTAACCCTTATTTAGACAAAAATCGTTTTCATTCCAGCTTAGAATTATTGTAATTTTTATCTAGCAATGCATAAACAACAGTTTTAGTATATGCAAGATGGTTTAGATTTCAATGGACCGACTTTTATGATCTTTGCCTTGTTTGATTTGTCTCTGCCCCGAACAGCAGAATAAATTATGAACATCGAAAATTCACAAAAAAAAAATTGAGGCGGTACGAAGTTTGCCGGGACAGCTAGTTAATTAATACTATAATACTCATTTATTCAGTATATAAACCCTTTTCGGGGGACCCATACACGTTTCATAATAAAGATTTGCTCTACCGCTAGGGACTACATATCGGCGCGACAAACTCAGTCACCTTTGTCAGCCTTTTCTACAGGAAATACAGTTATTATACAAGACATGTAAGCAGTAAGTGCGAGCTAGGCAGGTTAAGGCCTTCATCATTATCATCATTTCAGCCACAGGACGTCAACTGCTGAACATAGGCCTCCCCCATTGACTTCCAGATTGGCCGGTTTGAAGCGGCCTGCATCCAACGTCTTCCTGCGACCCTTACCAGGTCGTCTGACAACCTTGTGAGAGGACGTCCTACGCTGCGCTTGCCGGTACGCGGTCTCCATTCTCGAACCTTTCTGACTTATCGGCCGTCAGTTCTACGTGCTATGTGCCCCACCCACTGCCACGTCAGCTTCCTAATCCGTTGGGCTATGTCAGCGACTTTTGTTCGTTTACGGATCTCCTCATTTCTGATTCGATCTCGCAAGGAAACACCGAGCATAGCCATTTCCATAGCACGCTGTGCGACCTTGAGCTTTCTTATGAGGTTAAGGCCTTGAACATCCTTTTTTGAATCCTTTTATGCTACTTGAAGTGTTGGTCGTGGCAATAACAAGACTCAATTTGTTAAATAAATTTATATAAACGCGACTGAGTTAATTTTAAATTTGAGTTCCATGAACTAAGTTACTTCCTACGCACGATTTTAATGAGCTAATATCACAAATTTGCGGAGTGTAACAGACTAGCGGCGATTAGACGTGACATACATTCTAATTTGATGAGGTGTGTGCACCAATGTTGGTAAATGAGATTTTTTAACCACCTTCGAAAATGTCCTAAAAAATAACGTACTTCCCTATGATAATTATATCACTTTTGAACTCTGAACCAATAAGTTATTAAAACATAAGTATTGCCTTAATTGTGCAGTTCTAAACATTCTTTCTGGTAGGTACTTTGTTTTGTGTGTTGTGCAATATGGACTAGGTATTATATGAATTTTATAAATACTTGTGTTCCAATAAAAGTACCTACCCGTTAAAATAATATTAAACGTCATACCTATTATAAGGTTTTTATTTGGTACGCGATCTTAGGGCTTCGTACAATATCGGTTACATAACTAAAACTTATTTGGGTTTACTCGTAGTTACCGAAATTTTTCCTCGGACCACTTATCTAAATAATTTAATAAACCATTTTTGATATTTAATTATTTACCCTGAATCCTAAATGCCCTGCTTTTATGCAAACTTTATTCTCTCCTTTCTATATTAGTAACTAGCTTTTGGCCGCGGCCCCATTATTATGGGGCTCAGCAGCAGATATTCAATCTATTTTTGTACTACAAAAGAGAGCTGTACGGGCAATTTACGACCTCAGACCCCGAGACTCGTTAAAGGAACTATTCAAGGAAATTAATATACTAACAGTGGCTTCTCAATTCATTTAAGAAAATATCATGTATATTTGCAAAAACCTGCATCTATTTCCTAAAAAGAGTGACATGCATAATATTAATACCCGGAATAAAGATAAACTTGCCGTTCCAAATTTCAGACTGCATAAAGTGGGTAATTCGTTTATGGGAAAAAGTATTCGCTTTTTCAACAAATTACCACAGTCCATTGCTGAACTGCCTATGTATGAATTTAAATCGCATGTCAAGATGATTTTAATGAAAAAAGGTTATTACACTGTAAATGACTATTTAAATAATAAAAATGTATGGAATTAAATACTGCCGTGCTCGCACAGGTTCATTTTATCTTGTAATGTAAACACACTATTTAAAAAGAGGCTGACAATAGTGACCGAGTTTCTTGCGCTGCTTCTTCTCGGCACTAGCCCACAATATTGTCCCGAAGCAGTGGTAGGGAAAAAATATATATTGGGACGTGTAAAAGAGCTTAATTTAGGCCTATTTACAGAAATAAATTGGTTTTATTGGTTTATTGGCTTCGCTCGCGTTAGATTTGATTTTGAGTGATGTATGAATGTCAAACTCAGTAATTTAAAAAAAACTCTACAAAACATCTTTATTGACAATATTTTTTACTAATACAGCCCCCCTAGCATGACCATCAAAACACGATATGATATGATATAATATAGCGATTTATAAATTTTAGGATAACGCGGGTCTCGTTCTATACACGTATGGCTGTCTGTTAGTCCGTCTGTTACAACCGATTAGCTCCGAAATTACTGGACCGATTGAATTGCAATTTGGCACAAATAATTTCAAGAATTTTCATGTTCACAATATTCAATTTTAAAATCAAAGTTCCAAAAAACCATTTAATCTACACCCATATTGATAGACATTTCAACCCCATCGCATCCCAACACACGTCCGCAACGTTAAATTTTAAAATCGTTGTTGTTTTCGTAATCAGCGACCCGATAAACGATAGAAACAATATCCATGTTGATTTTCAGACTTGGTCAGCCCCCTTCCCCTTTTTAGGGGTTGACTTTTCAAAAAAATCTGAAACACATGTTTACTTATTTATCGTAAAGAGTATCTACTCCTGTGAAGTTTCGAATAAAATAGTCTGACTAATCTTGATTACCCATACAAACTTTGGACCCCCATTTCACCCCTTTAGAGGATGAATTTTGAAAAATCCTTTACTCCTAGATTTTACAAGAAACCTACGTGTCAAATTTGGAATCTCTAGAACCCATGGTTTGGGCTGTGCGTTGATACGTACCCCAGGCGACGTCTCTGCAACACTTCAACAGCATTTAAACTAATCTAAAGCAAACCTTCATCGAGGGTTGAAATCAGGTAAGTACCATTAGAGATCAGAGTTCTATGTCCTATGGGAATTCCGGAAAACGATATACTTTTTGTCACTTCCACAACTGAGAAGAATCTCATATGATAAAATACATCTCTAACGGCTTAGGCTGTAGAGCGTGCCAAAAAATTATAAACACACATACATACGCTCGAAAAACATAACCCTCCTACGGCAGCCGAGTGAAAATAACAATGTATGTTGGGTTAGTTTTACCATTTTATATAAATAGATAACTGAAATACAATACATTTACAGAGAGATACATTTCAACCCCATTGCACCCTAACAGGGGGATGATATTTCACGTCCGTAACGTTGTATTTTAAATTTGTTGTTGTTTTCGTAATCAGCGACCCGATAAACCATAGAAACAATACCCATGTTGATTTTCAGACTTTGTCACCCCTTTTACCCCCTTTAGGGGTGAATTTTGCAAAAAAACCTGAAACACGTGTTTAATCATTTATTATTAGGAATACTCCTGTCAGTTTACCATTTTATATAAATAGATAACTGAAATACAAAGTCTTTTCCCCCTTTTCACCTACTTAAGGGTTGAATTATAGAATTTTTTTATGTCCACAATATTAAATTTCCAAATCGATGTCATTTTCGTAATTAACATCCCAAAAAACCATAAAATCGACACCCATATTGATATTTAGACATTTCAACCCCATTGCATCCCAACAGGGGGATGATATTTCACGTCCGTAACGTTTTATTTTCAAAATTGTTGTTGTTTTCGTAATCAGCGACCCGATAAACCATAGAAACAATACCCATGTTGATTTTCAGACTTTGTCACCCCTTTTACCACCTTTAGGGGTGGATTTCGCAAAAACCCTGAAACACGTGTTTAATCATTTATCGTTAGGAATACTCCTGTCAGTTTACTATTTTATATAAATAGATAACTGAAATACAAAGTTTTTTTCCCCTTTTCACCTACATAAGGGTTGAATCCTAGAATTTTGTATGTCCACAATATTAAATTTCCAAATCGATGTCATTTTCGTAATTAACATCCCAAAAAACCATAAAATCGACACCCATATTGATATTTAGACATTTCAACCCCATTGCATCCCAACAGGGGGATGATATTTCACGTCCGTAACGTTTTATTTTAAAATTGTTGTTGTTTTCGTAATCAGCGACCCGATAAACCATAGAAACAATACCAATGTTGATTTTCAGATTTTGTCACCCCTTTTACCCCCTTTAATACTCCTGTGAAGTTTCGAATAAAATAGTTTAACTAATCTTGTTTCCCCATACAAACTTTGGGCCCCCATTTCACCCCTTTAGAAGGTGAATTTTGAAAAACCCTTTCTTAGTGCACCTTATATGAAACCTACATGCCAAATTTGGAATCTCTAACACCAGCGGTTTGGGCTGTGCGTTGATATGTCAGTCAGTCAGTCAGTCAGTCAGTCAGTCAGTCAGTCAGTTTCTTCTTTTATATATATAGATATGCATGTATAATATAATAATCTTCTATAATAAATTATCTAAATAACAACTTTATCAAAATAAGTTTTGTAGTTTAAAAGAACCAAGCGTAAAAACAAACGTGGTAAGCTACTTTGTTTAGGCAAAGATTTATTTATTAATTTTCTTTGGTCATACTATGTAGAGATATACGAGTATTATGTATCAGTAGCTATCATATTATTTTATTTGTTTCTTATAGAAGCCCTTTGGAGCCGTAATTGAGATACCAAGATTGGTGTATTTACCACAGCTTTTACATCGCTTGAAAATCTTGCAATTACAGCCCCAATTTCGGCGTTAGAGCATTCACATCGGGTGTGTAATTAATGTCAGGATCAAAGCATTCTAATTCGTCTGCCGCTCGAGCCGCTACAAAGGTTGAGAGCTCAAGTAAATACAGTCAGTGCTTGACCGTGCTCTTTGCTTTGTAAGAGTTTAGTTCTTTAAAGCGCATGTTGACTGTTTAAGCTAATTCAGACATTTACTTTTAATGCTGGGACATAAAAAAAAAATTCTATATTAAATGTCCGGGAAGTGTTTTTATTTTTTAAGGTTTTGATGTTGGTCTTGGACAATAAAATGTTGTATTTGTAATTAGGAGAATGTGCGTTATTAATGTAATACCTTGCATAAAGTCTATGCGCTCTTATCATAATATAAATAATCATCTACCGTTTGTTCTTATGAATATATAATGCCGGTCAAATTAATAGCCCTCACTAAGATTTCACTTAGACAAGTACTTATGGTGCCGTAAGTGACGTGCTTTCAATAACCAAGTCCCATCATAATAAGCAGAGCTGACTATGGCTACTTGGCTGATTTGTTGGATAAGCCCAAGGAACAAAATACCCTCTTAATTTAATTTCAATTAAAGTCAAAAGATTTTAGAATGGAAGCCACATACCGGCAAGCGAAGCGTAGTATTTCCACCTGCAAGGTTGACAGATGACCTGGTAAAGGTTGCAGGAAGCCACTAGATGCAGGCCGCTTCCAACCAGCCAATCTGGAAGTCACGGGGAGGGCCTATGTTCAGCATATGATGATAAATCATTATCAATACGAGCGTTCTAGCTTTTTGTTTCTGTAAAGTAAGGCAGGCTTACCTTGGTACCTAATGCTTTACTTAAGATAGCTGTCTTTGTTAATAAGTACCATTCCAAAGTACATTAAAAATCAAATCAGGGAAAGCAATTAAAAGTTGCACCTTGCCACACGGAAGTCAGAACATTGTACAGAACAAGTCTAGTATCGCAGACGGCGAGCAGTGAATATAGTGGAACTATTTAATTTGCAAAAGGTGAGTGTCAAACTCTGAAGCCGGGGAGGTAAAGAGTGTAATTGCAGTTGGAATTTTAAATCTCCTATTACAGTAAAACTCCGGACTGCCAGCAACTAAAGAAGAAATGATTTTATTTTTCTGGGGTCAATTTATTTCTTACCTTTTTAAATAGAAATATTTTTCTATGCACTTAGATGATAAGTAAGTACCCATAAACTTAAACTAATTGCTCACAAGAGTCACATTCGTTAATAGGTTGTAAGATTATACAGTCATATGTACTACTCTTACATTGTGCAATTGAGGGTTTTTTTCATTTGACAAACACATTATTTTCTTTACTATAACGCGTCGGTAGGTAAAGTTTTTGAAAATCAAAAGGACCAAAATAGCATATTCACAGCAATATTTTGCCGGTCCAGAATTTAAACCAAGGGGCCAACGATTTAGGCACTTTTTCACCTTACATGTAAACAATAGGCACGCATGAGTATGCGTCGTAAAATTGATCATTTCATGATGTGATCGATCATTTTTTAAACGGTGGTATATCATGATATAGAACAGAACACGCTGCCTACATCATGATGTGGTCTGACCAGATCAATGAATACTCAGCGTTTGACAATATAAACAGCTAAACGCACGAATACTTCATGAAATGGTCAAACATTAGTGATCATATCGTAAAACCGTTACATTCCCCACCGGTAGAGGCGCTAATGTTGCTTTGTTTTTGTGATGAGTAATGGCGGCGGACAAATAAATTAAATTAAATTAAAATTCATTTATTTCAGGCTTAGCCCATAGAGTTGTTAGTAACAATTATCTTAACCTATCATGTTAGTATATATGTTTTAAAAAATAGCAATAATAACAACACATTTTTAAAAGCGGATGTTCTGGGCAGCCGGTGTAAGATGCACCTTTACCCAGTGCCGCAACATGGAGCTTTTCTCTCTCATAGCCACGGTATTAAGGATGCTGTTGGGGCGGCCGACGCGTGGAAACGCATTGCGTTGCGCATTATCGCGTGGAAACAGTCCACTCGCGCTTCTGCGAACATCCCCGAAGCGCTGCAGTAGCGTGACGGCCCCATCAACAACCTGTATCCATTGTTGTACTGAATACGCAGAGCGTTTAAGGATTTTTGTGTATACTTCGTCCAGAGGCTGCACGTGTAAAACGACTGGCAGTAAGCCTTATATAACCTCGAACCTCGTGCAAACCTACTGGCTAGCATGTTACATCTCACCGCCAACGCTCTGCGTTCCCTCTCTATGTCGAGGTCAAAATTAAATATTTTATTCTAAAAGTGAAAGTAATGTGTAAATTGAAGGTGAAAGTGCATTGAAATATCGTTACGTCACCAAGCTAGGCGACTTTTATGAAAGTCACTCAAAAAACCAGCGCAACGTCAAACAATGAAGGAGATCGGAACGTAATTTGAGAGGTTAGTTAGGTTATTTAGCTATTCAAGTGTTTTTATTTATTATTTTTGTTTAAAAATAATAACTATTCAAAATGTTTAATTTATCTATCGACATATCGACATATCGACAAGATTACAATTATTGAACAAATTCACGTAACTTGCAAACATATTTTCATTTTAATGATATGGCCAGATGTGGATTGACATTTCATCGAATGTTGACGTTTAAACGATATGGTCAGTTTTAGTTGGCCATATCATGAAATACCACCATTTTATGAAATGATCGGTCACATCATAAATTTGGCAATTTTACGATCTGGCTACGACATATACATTATAATAGGTTTAGAAAAAAGCGTGATGTCTCGTAAGTTATGTGTAGAGTTACTTGCTGACTACATTATTGAATTTGACTTTGGACTTAGCTTCTCTAATATTATGACTCCATTATTCTACTTCATAAAGAAATGCTCCTTTACACAATATCAAGATATATATTCTTTAAACTTACACATTAAGATTTGCTTTTAACTTGGAACTAGCTGGCTGGCATAAATATTGAATTGAATTGAAGAAATATAAGAATAAAAATTTACAAAAAGCACCCAATATGAAGCTTCAAGTAACCTTTTGAGACGAGGGCTGACTTAAGTATACTGGATTAATGATAGTCAAGACGATGACAATACGAAAACACGAAATATACCATAACATAGAATAGATAGACTCTAATCGAAATTCTAAGGCTGTCAAATCAGTTAAGTTGTTATTATTGGTTTACGACGAGTCATAACAAGTCACAAACAACTTAGTAGTTTGCAAACACGTTATTAGTCTACAAACTCAAGACTATTTACTTGATATTTTGACGTTACTCAGACTTTGAGCCAGCTAGAAAGTTTTGCGTTTATAACAGGGGTAGGACCATAGTCTCTATCCATGGTAGTACCTCATTGAGTAGAGGTGGCGCAGGAATATAAATGTGACAACTTTTGATAGGCTAGACGCAGCCGTAACACCAGTTTTACACGATGGCAGTTACCGAACAGGGTCAAAAGTAACTATATCATATTTTTTAAAATTTTGACTCAAATAAATAAAAACGGTTAGCGAACTACCGCGAACGGGTGGAACTAACATAACTGATTAACAATCGTGAAGTCAGTTCTGAAGACGTAGGTAGGTATTTTTATAGCATTAAAATTCCAACTAGCATAAAATTATATGTATTGGAGTGAAGGCCTAGAACTAAACGTAAGAGCATGGACAGGCCGCGAACTAGAAGGACCCACGACCTGGTGAATGTGGCGGGGACAGGATGGATGCAGAGGGTTCAAGATCGTTTCAAATGGTGTGCTATGGAGGATACCTACACTCACTATTTGAGATACAATAATACAATTTCTTAGAAATTCGTATGTACGATTTCGTATGTGATGTGGAATTCTAATGCTTCATAAATTCGTCTTCTGGACTGGCTTCCTATATCCCGATAAGTTGGTGCGTGATAGTCATCATGTGGGGCGAGGTGGCAGACGCACAGGAATAGGAAAAGATGCGCTAGGTATGCGCAGCGGCAGGTAGCATGGGCGACGGAGGGTATTTACCCAGTATGGGTAAAAACCTGATTTGCACCCATTTTTTTACTTTCCCAAAATGGGTGGAAATAGGTAATACTGGGTAAATAACCCTCAAATAAATAAAATGTGTACTCTATATGGGTAAAAACCTTGTTTCTACCTATTTTTAGAAAGTAAAAAAATGGGTAGGTACAAATCAAGTTTTTACCCATACTGGATAAATACCCTGAAATGACATTAATACTCTTTAGGGTTTGTGCCCGCCTAGGGCTACGTAGCTTAATTAGGCGACTGAGGTTATTAATTCATTTAGATATATTTCCTAAAATGGTTAGAAATCGGGTGTTTACCCAATGAGGTAAAAACCCTTCGTCGCCCAGGTAGTACAGCAGGAAAGTTAAGCACTTCTGCTAACTAATACCTTGGTAATACCTAGAGTATGACGTCCCGACCGGAGCGACAGGCGTTGGCTAAGTAGAGTAATGCGAAAACACACGAACTTAGCGGGCTATAGTGCCCAAGGCTATAGTTCCACACTAGGTCAATAGTAGACAGCGCTGGACTGACTGACTGTAATGGCACGCTACTACTGGCATAATCATCGTATAAATATGCCTTAAAGAATACACCTTTGTTCTTTATCCTTCGTCTCTGCCCTAACGACAGCCCTTAATTCCTGGTTCTAGCAATTATTCCCTTTTGTCGTCTAATACGCGCCCTCGTCGATTCAAGAGTGGATGTGAATTTACACCGAACGTTGTCTTATCCTTGGATGAATTAATTAATTCCGCTCAACGCGCCGTTCCCTCTGAATAAATGATTTGATTTGGGTTAAAAACTTTTGATTGATTGGCATCTTGGGGCAGTTGGTAATTAGTTGCTAGGCGGGAAAAGTTGTGGCGTTGATGTGTCCGATGTCGCTAGAGGGATTTTGACCCAATTGTAAAAAGAAGATTAAAGACACTGTTTATTGCACTACACAAAACAAAGAAATTACAGCAAATAAAACCATTTAGAACCGTTCAATTTAGGAGGTAATAGTATTCAGTATGTCAATGAATTGTTTTTGCTGTTTAGGGTCACTTGCACATTCTTTTGTAATATCCTTTCCCACATTAATCGCTGCATAGGTCTATCACAAGTTGCAGTAAATATGATAATTAATTGGTCATACTTACTTATATTAATTTTCAAGCGAATAATGACGAACCGAATATTATTCTACTAATTTAATTTTTATTGGTAACAGAAATAATTTATTATTTCAGCCATAGGACGTCTACTACTGAGCATAGGCCCCCAGTGACTTCCAGATCGGCCAGTTGGAAGCGGCCCGCATCCAGCGGCTTCTTGCAACCTTTACCAGGTCGTCTGTCCACCTTGTAGGTGGACGTCCTACGCTGCGCTTGCCGGTACGTGGCCTCCATTCCAGAACCTTTCTGTCCCATCGGCCGTCAGTTATACGTGCTATGTGGCCCGCCCACTGCCACTTCAACTTGCTCATCCGTTGGGCTATGTCAGCGACTTTTGTTCGTTTACGAATCTCCTCATTTCTGATTCGATTTGATCGATGAGATATAATTAGGTAATCAGTTTTTTTTTCTTTTCCTTAAGGGTGGTCGAATTTTAACCTAACAATTTAGTGAGACTGACACAGAGTTAAAGGAAGAAAAGATCGTCGAGTATATAATAAATAAAAGTATCAAAACTGAATTCTGTTTAATACTTTATTACATGTCTCCAATTCTCCATCGTTCGATCTACATTATTAAAATAACGACCGGAACAAAGGTCATTTGGAGCCGCATTTAAGTTTAATTGAAAAAACCGCCACCAGCACACCGTCATATTTGGATTTTATCGCACGTACCGCTGGTTCCGGGCGTCCTGGTCGGAAATAATGTTGATGGTGACTGCACACTTGACATTGGCTAAACCTATAATTATGTAAGTACAGGCTGCTAGGAACCCTATGAAGCCAAATCACGTTTATCCTAACTTAATACTGATAAACGCTAAGGCAAGTTATTTTTTTTTCATTAAAAAACAATTGCTGTGTTATTTAGTTTGTAGAGAAGAAATATCCTGATCTAATTTCTGACCTTACCAGCGATTTATGCACATGTCGGCATAATTATACGTGTTTCGTCTTCAAAGGGTGGTATTTCTTAGCAGATCTCTCCGAATTAAACAATCATCACGGTTATTAGTGATGGATGAAAAAAAACAGTTGAAAGGACTCAAACATAATATTTTAGTTTTAAATTATTAACTTAAAGTAAAACAAAAAAAAAAAAACAAGTAAAAAGCCTAAGATTAAACGAGGTCAGCTTTGTGCCGTTTAATCGGCATTGGCACGATTTCAAATTAATTGTATTTTTTTGTATAGTTTCGTAATTGTTTAAAGTAGCTTGGATGCAGTCTCCTTTACAGTCGGCATGTTATGATAGCCGACCGACCGATGAATTACACGATACGCGGCGTACGATCGCATGCCAAATCCGTTTCGAGGCAAAATGAAACCTACCTCACTCGTAATTTCTGTAATCATTTTTTATTTTCCAACAAACAATGTAACTAAGTACGTGTATTTGGTTCTTCAGTCAACGTAGCAAGGTCTACAGTTGAATTGATCAGTTATTCCAACTTATTGATTGTTTGGTATTGATGAGAATTCTTTTTAAACGTGTTTTAAATGGTATTGACGTTATGAAAATGACAAAAAATAATATTTGAAGCCTTCTTTCAGAATTTAAATTGAACTTTAATTAACAAAATTTCAACAATAAAATGTGTCAATGCTCCCTACATTTCAAATTCAAGAAGGTGAATCAATAACAAAGTCACAATCACAAAAGAATTTCGAACATGGCAGACTAGTTAACAATGAACACGTTGTAGTGTCAGTTGAGGGCTAGGTTTTTTTCCCTTCCTCTATTTTTTTTTTAAAGTTTTAACATGCCTTCCGAAGCACCGTTTGTGATTATTGTCATTCAATATGGTCGGAATGCCATCCACTTACAACTGCGGCATGGGTTGCTGAACTTTGGTAATCGCTCCAACGCTAGCACCTCTATTTATCTATAACATATACAGGGTTATTTGTAAAACATCAACAACCTCATAGGGCCTGATTCTGGTGGTTAAATACAACAACTTTTTCTATGGGACCAACATTGAAATCGCAAAAAAAACACTTCCCCGTACTAAGCCGCCACCAGCTGACATCAGCTTGTATGGGGAAGTGTATTTTTTTTTAGATTTTAATGTTGGTCCCATAGAAAAAGTTGTTGTATTTCAGCACTAGAATCAGCCCCTAGGAGGTTGTTGACGTTTTACTAATAACTCTGTATAATGCTGGCTGTTCCGGCGAACTTCGTACCACCCTTTCATAAATTTGTTTCGTGTTTTTTTTTGTTGTTTTAATAATTATTCTGCTATTTGGGGCGAAGACAAATTCAATAAATCAAAAATCATAACAATCGGTCCAGCCGTTCTTGACTTATAAATACTGTAACTAACCCGACATTTTAGATGGTGCCTATGGTAAAAGGTTACAATACCTGATAGCAGCATAGCCCCCTCGCTAGTACGTAGACTCTGTCGAAGAGCGCGAACAGCGAAGCCGAGGGTTGGTGGACTGTGCAGATGATGGTGCGCCCCTGCCGCGACAACAGCCGAAGAAGCACGACCAGCTGACGAATTGACACAATGTCTAGTCCTCTGCAACAATACATGTTGTAATTAATAACTAAGTTGTAGAAAACATAAAACTAATATAAATCGGAAAATATTTAAATACCTGAATTAAGCACATTTACTCGTTCCAATTATATATTTTTTAACTTTCTACTCTTTTGGGGAATTATGGGGGCAAGTAAATAAATCATCATCATCATCATCATTTCAGCCGTAGGACTACTGAACATATGCCTCCCCGAAAAGGGGGGATTGCCAATACTCGCCATGCTTGGCAGGCAGTGCAGTTTTTTAAAATATTTCGCACGCAGACGCTCCTGCCCGTCTCGTGATACAGTAATTAGTCGCCTTCTGTTGGCGGTGGGGAAGTGTATTCTTTACGGCTGTCCCCACACGGAACGGCACGGCAAGTAAATAAATATAAATAATTAAATATGTGTAAATAATCACATCCTTGTTTACCTACCAATTACGAATGAGGTACAAAACAATGAATTTTGCCAATGGCGTTTCCGTGAACACCCAAACCAGTCAATTTAGAAAAGTGTTTTTTTTATTATCATTACATACTGGCAATCAGACCCGGGATGTTCAAGGCGAACTATGTCAAACAAATCTTCCAGTACAAGTTGTCATTCTGGGGCAAGTGAAGGAGACATCAATCATTACGTGAGACTTTCTAGCTAGACGAATGAATGATAAGTAGCTCACAGTCGCTTTATTTTAATCCGCTCTCCAACCCGCAATGTTCAACTTGTGTGCCAGCAGGACTTAGGCCTGCGCTACATTACGTGGATAATAAGGTATGTCATTTCGGAAATTCCGTAACGTATCGGTGGAAAGTCTTGGAATTTCTGCTTTATGTGGCGATAGCCTAAACTTCACACAGTTCGGGTAGTTCACTCGTGATTGTTTATTTGCCCTGCTTGGTAAGTGTAAAGTTTTCAAGATGTTACATTATGTTCGGCGGTTAGTGCTGCAATGCAAAATAATGTACAACTCAAAACTTTATCTAGGTTACATAGTCATACTGTGTGCTTATGTTATGACAGTCCTCCTCGCATCGGTTTCCACAGTGCTGAGGGTCGTGATTGCCTCGATGGAGTATCCTGTTTCGGACTATCTGGCGCCATCTGCTTCGGTCATTTCACTTAAAGACAAACTACTTTACATCTGCTTGAAGATTTCTTAAGGGGTCACATTACTCACATGAGGGTATGAAATGAATTGATTTTGCTTAAAACATGTTTTTTTGTGCGACACTATGTTAACGTTTATCATTTTATTACTCACGCTTTAACTTTAATTAATCTCTTATTAAAGTTATTAAGCCGCTAAACGTTTTAAGTTACTAGACGTACATACTTTGTATGTAATACAAGTGTAGATGCAGTTCTATTATTTAAACAACGCACGAATCTAAGAAACTACGGCACCAGGGATTAATATTTGAAGGTTACAAAACAAGAACAAGCTATTTTACATGAATGAAGGACAGAGGAAATGGTACTTTATCAAAGATTAAAATTTGACAATTGTATGATTATTGCATTTTGACAATAATATTATGCATTTTTTGTGAAGTGCTTTGGCAAATGGTTTTATTACGATTTACCTACTTACTTTATCTGCAGAGCGAAATTAATAAATTATATCTATCTATTAATCAGCATTTATCACTGCTGGGTATAGGATATTCTCCCGGTCAATATTTTTCAATTTGTCCCAACCATTTGCACAATAACGTCGAACCAGAGTGGACTGATGGTTTACCTACTGACCGTCGATCTTTTCTTCTTTAAAAATTAATATAGTAAAATTGAGACTTTCTTGTTCTTGTCCTGTACCCTTATTTATTATCCAATTTTAATGGTGTCTTGGGTTTAAGTTCCTGCAACTTTCGGGGTTCCGCCAAAATCAATGGAGATTATTTCGCCCGATTGAATCTAAAGTTCGTTCAGAGATATTAGCTGAGCCATCTTATCTCTGGTAAAATACAGAGGTTGCTTTTGTGGACCTTTTCTGTTTATGCTGATAACTTGTGTTTATGGTTGAACAAGCGCTCGGCTTAGACATATTTATTTGGGGATCTTCGGAAACATGGGTAACGTTTTAGTCTGTTCAGTGTCTGGAAAAAGTTTTTTGAAATTAAGATTTTCTTGGCTTACTAGTAAAATGAAATATCATACTTTGTAAACCTAATTTAAGTATTGCGTTGTAGTAATAGAAATGGAACGTCAAGCAGAAACAGCTCATGAACTTTGTTGTTGGTAAATCTTGGATATCATTTGTCTTTTGGTAGAAAGTGACGAAAAAAAGAGATCTTTTGACTCCCCGGCGCATGAAGTTGGGTTGGGCCGCTTTCGAAAAACTCAAGGACGTACTCAGGCCTCAAAAGATACCGCAATGCCTGAAAACCATGCCTTGACTTGGTACAATGAGCTACGGTGCTGAAGTATGGTCGCTCGCAAAAGAGACTGTACTGAATGAGCGTTGCACATAGAGCCATAGAGTGTGCTATACTTGTCATTACCTTATAAGACTTAGTCCAGAATACACAGATTCGCATGAACTAAATCAGTAATTTAGCTGAGTATGATCCGACACGTATTGGGCCGGTTTTAGTTGGTTCATTTATTGACGCGTCCACTAACTTGGACTGATTCATTAAGTCAATCCAAAAGTGTAACAAACAATGTGACCTAAATTGACTTAGCTGCACTAAATAGTTACGACATCTGACCTGTTATTACGAGTCACTGCATAAAACATAGGTACTTACCTTTTTAATTTCAATCTAGCTGACAGACGAGTGTATTATTATTTACGACATGCATTATTTATATAAATTCAATTTGTTTTCATCAAGTTTACTACATACTGGCCAGTTTAAAACCAAAGTGCGAATAGTGCAAGCAACGGCAATAAAAAGAATCGAAGCGTGATCGAATCCAATGCACTCCGTAATCGATAAGTTAGTGTGGTGCGACGCGAGTGTAAATGGATTGTAGCTACGAGTTACGTCCGACTAGTAGCACCGTGTCGGTCGATTAAAACGCGTTGGTAACAATTCTGCTAAATTAGAGATGTTAGACGGGTCCACAATTTCACAATCAAGGATCTACCGCCGAAGGTACATCACCATTTTAGCAATAGTACGTCCATTGCTGAACATAAGCCTCCTCTGTATGACTTCCAGATTGGCCGGTTGGAAGCAGCCTGCATCCAGCGGCTTCCTTCAACCTTTGCCAAGTCGTCTGTCTACCTTGTGGGTGAACGTCCTACGCTGCGCTTTCCAGTTCGTGGCCTTCATTCTAGAACCTTTCTGACCCATTGTAATTCATGGTTCAAAACCCATTCCTTCCCTACCAGCAAGAAAAGGTAACGCATACTTTTGAATTGCAATATCATGAAATCGTGCTTAGTACTTGTTTGTCACTTGTCAGTACACCATACGAGACCACAAAAAATATCACTGGCATCCAAAATACAGAACATTTTTTGCGGACAACCAAAACCAACTCAGATAGGGCAGTAAGTTACTTTGGAAAAGCGGCATGAAAAACAAACCCGAATTTACGAGTAGTTTGTCGATTCAATTTGTTATTGTAAGCTCCATGTGACTCGAGGGCGCAGGAGTTAGCGCAGTGTATAATCGAGTGTCGACTAATAGTCGATTAAGTCGACTATTGAATTCGATCTCAAAAACTGCGCTCGTTTCGTTTTATTGTGTCGCTTTCGACGCCCGGCGTTTGATATTCCCTGCCCAGTAAAAAACTATCTGAAACTATTTTTAGCACACTACTCTTTAACACAATATATCCGTATGCTAGTGTTGTGCTAGTCTTGTATTCATTAAATATTGCTCTGATTTTAAGTTGGATCCGCGCACTGACTGTTCCGTACCACCACCATTTTCTATCGTTCAATTCGAAGTCCATAGAGAGCCTTAAATTTGACTGGTTTCTATTATGTTGTTTAACTTTAAATATTAAGTAGTAAGTAAGTAGTAGCCTGTTTTGTCGAGATTTTCCGTGTTCAAAAAGAAAGAAAATAAAAAAGCGAGGATCGTTGTTGCGTGATCAAAATTCGAATACAATTTAATCGGCTGATTGGGTACTGGGCGATTAACAATGGCGGTTAGAATTTTATAAAATTGAATTTAATGTTTTAGGTTAAATAGACTAACCCGAGTTCGTTTTGTTAACATAAAATAATGAAGAACACTTAATCGCCATCCTCTCTCAATTTTAATTTAGCCGTGATTGCTGCCAGCGATAAAACTGATTTTTTTTTTCTAAATGTACTTTGTCTGTTGTATAATAAAGAGTAGGTATCTACCTACCTTATTTATATAAAGTAGATAGATACTTTATTTATCTAAGGTAGATATAGATACTTTATAGAAAGAGAAATAGTACACTTATCACAAAGTCCCAGAAATTACCTATAATCTCAATAGTCCGCATTTTATCGGTTGCACCATTTGAAAGAACGGTAATAGTTTCTACCTATATAAAATATTTAATAACACTTGTTTATAGAATTACAACGCCCGCGTTCTTACAATTAAAATTCGCTTTAATTGGTGACATTTCAAATGGCTCTCCACTGCGACCACAGCGCATTGTTCTTCGTTGCGCGACCGCACTTTGAATCATTCAGCGCTCATCACCGCAGGCACAGAATACCATTAGAATTAGGACCGAACCGTGTCATTGATTTATTGTGCTATTTGCCTAAATATTCACTCATTCTATACGGTCATAGCCAAGCTCTAGTTTCAATTTTATGGATTGATCGACGTGAAAGAAAATATTATTATTAGTGTAAAATACGTAAGGGTTTGTATTTACTTATGATAATAAACAACTTTTCCCAAGAAACTATTTACCTTATCATCATTATTTTAGCCATCATTTTAGACATAGGACGTCCACTGCTGAACATAGGCCTCCCCCAGTGACTTCCAGATTGGCCGGTTGGAAGCGGCCCGCATCCGGCGGCTTCCTGCAACCTTTAGCAGGTCGTCTGTCCACCTTGTCCGCCCTACGCTGCGCTTGCCGGTACGTGGCCTCCATTCAAAAACCTTTCTAACTAAACTAAACCTCAGAAACTACTTACCCATCTAAACTTCATTTTGTTAGTGTACGAAAGTATTTCTTAACAAAAACGCTGACGGGAAACGTGTGAGCCCAAACACGAAAGTTTTACCAGTAGCCACTATTCATCATCTTCCTCTAATATCAGATTAACGGTATCATCAAGTTGTGATATTGATATCTGAATGTCACATAAATGTAAATATAAATATAATAATAATATTGGACAACGTCACATACACTGTTCTGATCCTAAGGTAAGTAGCTAAAGCTCTTGTGTTATAAAAATCAGAAACAACAACGGTACCACAACACCTAGACCCGAAACAACATAGAAAAGTTCGTTTTCTACATTGACATGACCAAGAATCGAACCAGGGACATCAAAGATGGTGACGCCAAGGTCGGCGTACTTGCTTCTTGGCTACGGAGGTCGTCAACACACATGCATACCTACACAGTTTTTAATCAATAAGACAGTGAGAAGTAAGTTCAAACAACTATTATGATTTATTTACATTTAGTTGTTAATCACGAGTGAGTGAAGCTATTAAAAATGGTATGCTCGTAGTACCTCCTACGAGTCCGACTGAACAGGGCAATTAGATAATCAAGACGATTTCTGCACAATTAATTACCAAACCTTATACAAAAGTAGCCGACCCCGGACTGAGGCCCAATTCCCGTAATATGACAATAGTCGCAATCCGGTGTCGATCCGCTCCCAGTAAACATTACGATCACAGACGTTATTATCGTAAACTTTAAATTTAACGTAAAATTAACAAAACTATCCCAATACGATTGAAAATAGAGCAAAAAATATCTTATTTTGGTTTCTTCCATTTTCAGTCGCATTATGAACTATAATCGCATTTTTTGGGTTTACAAGAATACCGTTTGTGATCGTAATGTTACTGGGAGCGGATCGAGACCGGATTGCGACCATTGTTAAATTACGGGAATTGGGCCTCCTTGTGTCATCCTTGTGTTACGAGGCACCAGACAATGTATTTTTGCCAGGGGCGTCTCCCAGCACACCCAGACTCGAGCTAATTTACCCGAACTGGGAACTACTACTAATCACTGGTGTAGTGCGCGATAATTGGCTCTAGGAAGCACTTAGGAAGTGGATCTGTGTGCATAGCGCCTTTTTTTTTCTTTACTTGGTTTGCATGAGCATAGCGCCTTAGATTCTATTTAAAAAACAACAAAGAAAATGCAACAGGTAATCAAATAAAGAACAGTGATGCCTAGAATAAACGAATTTTACTCAACCTAATCTATTACATTTTTTAATTGACTTGGTCTTTCTATTACGTCGAAAGTTATCCCCCTGACCATCGGGTTTGTCCAGCGTTCAATTTTAGCGGGATTAACTTAGTTATTGGCATCTAATAATAATGATCGAGTAGTTGGGCCATTACCGTATCAAATAGATGATGTAACAACGTTGATTAGTCGCTTATCAAGTAATTACGTCTGCATCGTAGATTTAACACCGGCATTAATGACACGTGTGAAATAGTATTGGTGTTCACATAATAAGTCTGCTGTGGACACGCTCTTGTGGCGACTGAATCGATTAACGTTGGCTAGGAGATGCAGTGAACGTTTGACTCGTCTGAATACATGAAATCTAGCCCTATAGTATTGACTATGAATAGCTTTGATAGGAAATCGTGCGTGATAGCATTTCATGCTCGATAGTACAGTGTAAATAACTCTTGTGGGCTTACCATGTGTGTACCAACACTTATGGAATCAATTAAAGGTAACGACAAATAAAAATGTATTTTTAAGCAACTTTAAAATTAAAATGTTTAATTCGACTACTTAATTTAAACCTCAATATTTATGGTTACTGAAGTAAGAGAGATATAGCTGAGGCCATAGCACTGATAAACTGATTCGGTTAATTTTGCTTGCCTTATTTATTTGTTTGTATTTTTGAGTGATATTTTGGAAGTTAATTTATTTATTGTATTAAATCGAACTGAGATTTAGCCCTGCATACGTGGTAATAAAGACCTTTTGCTGTAGCCAGGATCGTCTCCGTTGAAATGATCTCTTTATTTTCATTACCTACGTGCCTATTCAGTTTTTGTTTAAGTATTTGAACAGCGCCTCTATCAGATACATTTTAAACTACGAATATACATTCCGTTGCTAGTGAGAATCGGTTCCAGAAACGTAAGTAACATCATTATTATTTCCAAAACGAAATTTCTTTTTTTTTCATTCATAGGCACAGCAATAAGTGCTATTTCACAATGTGTTACATTTACCAGCAAACCGTAACTAATTTGACACAGTCCTACAATACAACATACAAGACGCAACATATGGCGTGCGGTATGTCGGCGGACAAGACTGATTGAGCGTGGTCGCTGACAGCAATAGTTAACGGCTACCTTTCAGGAACGCACATCCCTCTTCAAGGAAACACGTATAAAATAGTTTGTATTGTGACCACGATGGAGAATAGTTTCCTTTTAATCGTGCCACTGAAAGGGTTGTGATCTATGTGGGATAACTATTCTTATTGGAGTGGTTTATCATTGCCTTTTTATTTTACTAACGAATCAACTACTAACCAGTGTGCAGTTTTCCAAGATGTTTTCGTACACGGTTAGGGCTAACATAGTGGTTTACTTGATCTGTGATTAGGGCGTTTTTAGATAGATAGTCAAAGTCAAAAATTATTTATTCAGCTTAGGACAGAAAATTGCCACTTATGAACATCAAAAATAGAATCTGTTTAGTGAAACTTCAGTTTAAAGAACTTTATTTATTCAGATATAAAAAACATGTCACTTAAAACGCCGTTAATTAAATTAAATTAGATGAGAACCATCGATGTATATTTTCCTAATGAAATAAAATACTGCTAAGCGACAACAAACAAACAAATGTTATTATCATTTAGTAGTAGAGCCATAAACTAATTCATAACAAAATGCTAATAAAAGTAAAGTAATCAAAAGAAGTTTTGTTGCTACATTACCATTTTTTTTTAACTAACTCAGATAAGCTGTATAAATCTTCAAGACTTGATTCAAGTTATGGACGAACTGTTTACATACCTACAAGTTTGTATTGAACCCTCTGTGCTCGAACCCGACTCGCACTTGGCCGGTTTTATTTTATTTTAATGTTATAGTCTGAAGGAACTTAAATAAAAAAACAACGTTTAAAGTTTGCTATGGGGTTTTGCTGTAAAAACACACAGCTACTTTTTTGGGGTTACAGTGGGCGCAAACATAAAAGTGATTTTATTAAAGTTTCACTATGTGGACACGCGTAAAAATCTTGGCGTGTCCAGATGACGAAATAATAAGTGATAATAATTTTATGTTTCACCAACTGGACACACGTACGTCCAGTCTCTTGTGTCGAGTTTGTAAATAACCCCTTTTTTGAGGTGTCAGGCCAACAAGAATCACAACTTCGAGTTGAAGTGTGGAAAACCCTTCCGTTGAGTAACGACTTAAAGTTTAAACTAACTAACTAAAAATAAAACATATTCGACCTATGTACAGAGTCAGTTTTTTCAAAATAAAACAAAACAATCTACTCTTTATACTGCAGAATAGCTGATTAATCCAACGTTCCCTTGAGGCTAATTTCACTTCGTAGGCACGAGCGCTAGTGTTTTCAAAAGAATTAGATTTCGATTCGGGTCTAAGGTCGGAACATGTTTCAATTTCCAAACACGGGCTGGGTTTACGACCTATAAAACGTTACGGGGCTGGTGATTAAGCCAATTACCCTTGCACGAATGTAATTTTGTTTACCTTTCCGATTGGAGATTCGGTTCTGACTTAGTAAAGGTTTATGTTTCTTAGAGTTGTGTAAAGAAAGTAAGTTTTTACGAAGAAATGGTAAGATTTGATGGTGTAACATTTACTTTATATTGGATGTAAAAAAATCTTAACGAAGCTTTTCACCACGCACTCTGTGCATCAAACCAAGTTAAAAGCAAAAAAAAAAATTTGCCGATAAATGCCTTTTTTAGGTATAAAAAAAAACTGATTTCTGGCCCGCAATGTATAGCGCGCACGCAACAGAAGCATTTGAAAGAAATACTAAAAATTTTCAACTTTATTTATTTGTAAAAAAGTTTAGTTAATAAAAAGAAGTTATTTTTGTAAAAGTTTTCACAAAAAATGAAACTTTGACCATCAATATCTCGGTAACAAGCAATCATTTCTCAGGAATGGTGTAGAAAAAAGAAATTCGTAATAATGGGAAGAATATGTGGTATTCGGCTTAGTTAAACTTTGCACAACAATTTTCTTCATAGAAACAAAATAAATGTCTACTGTAACGATTTTTATAGAGAATTTTTGCAAAAATCTGTCTAATCTGTTTTAAAATCTGCACTATTTATGAATCTTAATTTTCAAAACTATTAAACGCACTTTATAATGTATTGGGCGAAATCGAAATGAATCAAATAAGCCCAAATACGAAGGTTTTCGCCATGAAAGAGTTCTACTAATTCATCTTCTGGCTTTATCGTCACATTAGAACGATTAGTATTAAACTAATTGTGCTGTTCCAAATGTAGTTTTGCCTATGATTTGTGTCTTTGGTTGGTTTGGTGTACAATAAAGAGTATATCATCTACTTACTTGCTTACATAGTTTCAAATCGGTATGTCAGTTAGAACTTAGAATAAAAGGTTAAAAATTACTTTCAAGATTTAATTTCTTAGTAGTACAAGTGATGCTAATAAAAGAGCGCTAAAATGTATTATAAACCTACTTGTTCAACATAACTTTATGATTACGAAATTGTTAAAGTAGCGAAAATTGTGTCTTAAGTTTGTCGAGCAAAGATTGCCTTCCATCGGAGTTATTAAACTTGATAAAGAAATTATAATTCCTCAACCCAGCAGATATCGTGTATGTTGTAACTCCGACACGTTAATTAATTGCATTTCGCCGAGAGCACTGCGTTCAAGTTAAACGCTTTGAAAGGGTTAATTTGTTAATAACTTCAGACTTTCATTTGGTATTAAATTAGTTGGGGGTGAATGTGATTTGAGATTAAGAAAAGTTAAAAAAATTAAAATAAATTCAAAAAAACTTGAAATGTGAAGACGTTAATTCATACCTACGAGAGCATGACAATTAGTGTATGGGTTTGGCGCAATTTAATTTTATTTCTTAAGATCTACTTGCAAATACAAAGGTCAAAAGAATACCTTTATATCCAAAAGTTCCAAATGACCCTCTGCCTCAAAACTACTCCATCATTCATAACCTAAGGTCTGAACTCCTTACTCATATGGCATTCTCATATCTACAATGAAATAGCACTTTTGCACAAGCGTGCCCTATATTCGGCATCATCGTTATTTGCCATTAGGTGACATGATGGAACGTGAATCCATATAACGGAATACTCAGGGGAGTTTGTTGTTGTTGTTCTCCAATACGAGTAGAATAAAGTTGTTGCATGTCAGCATCTGTAGTTCTGTTTTTATTTTTCCATTAATTATAATACATTTAAATTAGCTTCTGCTTTGTAAACTAACGATGTGATCAAATCTTAAAACTCGATTTTAGCTAAATTCAAATAGCTTCGCTTTAAAAATCGTAATCGTAACTACTACTTACGAACTTTTCCAAGAGAAATTAATATTAGCAAACACAATTTAAATTATTTCTTAAAATATAACATTATTTTATCAAAATAAAAAGAGTTTCGGTTTCTTTTCGGACAGCTATGTTAGGACTCTTAGGACATTGTAAAGTTGCGTCTGATGTCATTAGTCTCAACGCCCTTGGGAATCTTTGCAATTATATTAACGCAAACTCGGAAGGGATGAAATTAATTACAGCGATTATTCTTCTTAAATCCTGGATTTTCTTTCTTTCTATAGTTATAAGCTGGGACTTTTTGCGGTGGCTTGTAATTGTTTTTTTGCCACCCTGACACGGTTTGGCGAGTAAGTATTGTGTAACTGATTTGTTTTTGTGCACATTAGAAGTAATTGTGGAAACATGTTACAGAGTTCGATGCTAATTGAATCTTTGTTATCAATTCAGAAAATATAAACATCTAATACAATATAGCACTATATATATAGTTTCGCTCAGATACGATATAGCATGTTAGAGCTCATAAGAATAGTATCAATGAGTAGGTGTTAAATAGATGATGATTAAATTGATTCAAGAAGTCTGCGGGATTCCAAATTACTCGGCAATTTACGGCCCATCTAGCGTGTTTGGACTCACTAGCATGGTTTAAATGATTAGGTGTTAAATAGATGATGATCGAAGCCTTGAGCTGATGATGCACATCAAATAGACTGCTGGATTCCCGTCCTCAGTAACTCACAGCAGATATATCTTGTTTTCACTCATATAAGAATGGTTTCAATGAGTCAGTGTTAGATAAATCGAGGCATTGAGCTGACGCAGCACATTTGTGTTGGGGGTTTTTCAAAAATTTCAATTTTGTTTTTTCTTTTGAAACGATTAGCCTACCTATCGGCAACTTTTTCTATAGGGCCAATGTCGAAAAAAAATCGATGTCCTATATTAACTTCTTAGTCACGTGATAAAGTTTGAATGGGAAATAAAAAAAAGTTTCGATTTATAAACAGTTGTTGCTTTTAAGCAGCTGAATCGTCCCCTAAGATGTTACACGGTGTCCGCGTAACTCAAGGATCATGAACAAATTGTATTCTATGACTTTTAAAAATTTAAATCTTTCTACACAAATTCAATCGGCTGTTTGGTACTTTTGTATGGGAAGTCGATAAACTTTCATGCAAATTTGCAATAAAACAAAGGTTGTTTACCATGATTGGTGAACAACCTTTGTTTTATGGCTGGCTGGCTGGCTGGATGTGGTTACAAGGTTATCCTTGTAACCACCTGTACCTGGGACCTGTAAATATTTATTAATTCAACGTCATCAGTCAGACACATTTTTGGAAATGTAATGTTATTTGTACTCACGTTGTCGGCTCGTCCAAGAATATGATAGGTGGGTTGTTGACGAGTTCTAAAGCGACTGATAGCCGCTTGGACTGCCCGCCGGACAGATGTTCCGACCTCGTCTCCCTGTGCTCCCACAGCCCGAGGGTTTGGAGAATTTCCTCGATCTGCGACAAAAGATTCATTTATAACAGCAGTTATTTCATTGACTAGTGGTGATCCGCGACCCGGATTGCAAAAACAGCGGTTGCGCGGTTCGATTCCCGCGAGAAGCGAATGTTTGTGTGATAAGCATGAGCATTAATAATTTTTACGTAAGTCCGTTGGTGTGATTGTTGTTAGGATTTATATTTAGGTACCATATTAGTTGTTTACAATATTTTAGTTTATTTTTATTCGACGGTTTAATGTGTATGTCCTGTATAAAGTAAAATATGCTTAACGTCCCACTGCAGGGCACAGGCCTCACCTCAACTATGAGGTGGTTTGGGCCATACTCCACCACGCGGGCCCAGTGCGGATTAAGGCCAGTGCGTTTTAAGGCCAGTGACTAGAGTAGTAAGGTTATTACTCTCAGATGTTATCAAATTGCCCTAAGGCCTCTGACTAGGCTTCACGGTATCAAGCGTTTTTTTTTTGTTTTTTAACAATAACACCAATTAGTTTCACAATCACACATATTAGCCGGGACCAACTTTTAACGTGTCTTCCGAAGCACGAAGATGCTTGTGATGAATGTCACCAAATATGCTTGGAATGGTCACCTATCCAATTACAACTGCGGCGAAGGTGGCTTAACTTTAGTAATCACTACCAAAGCGCTGCAGCTACTAAGCCACAAGCACCTCTTAGTTCTTCTTTGTTTAGAAATGGTGGCGTCCTATGGCTGAAATGATGATGATGATTACAAGTCACACTGGTCTAGTTTGATGCAGGAAAATAGGTAAGTCAATCATCATCAACATCATCATCATTTTTCTGGCATTTACTCTTTTTGGGGTCCGCCCTCTTGATCCCTAGATGTCTACTGGACCGCTGACTCATTTCTGGCATACGTCATAGGTAATCATATCCTTGAAAATAGGCCAATGGTGCACGGGCACCATTGGCCTATTATTGCTACAACGGTGTAGCACGAAGTTCTATGAAAGTGTAAGAAAAGGCTGAAAAAGAATATGGTTTACCATAATTTTTCTACTTAAAAGTTGCTAATTGGATATTTATGGATTTTGTTTTGTACTCAAGTATATTACAAGCAAAACCGGGGACAGTGATTGGCAGTCCGTAATTCCATACTATAGCATTATTAATGCAAAAGTGATTCTGTCTGTTTGTCATTTACGCTTTCACGGCAAAATCACTGAACCGAATTTGATGAAACATGGCGCGGAAAAAGCTTGGAAAGGCAAAGGAAACACTCCACGCGGGCGAAGCCGCGGGCATAACTAGGTGTTTTATAAATTAGAGATGGCTGAAGTCTGAGATCAAAAAGTTTATGAATTTCAGAGATAGAAAGAAAAACCTACCTAAGTTTCTAGATATAAAAGAGCTTTAGTTATTTTAATAAATAGAAGCTTTCAACATAGTGCAAAATTTCACTTTGATTTTACAGGTAGTTATTTTAATTTTATTTTATTAAACTCAAACTCATAGGTCAAACTAGAGTAGTAGTTTTAATTTATACGATCGATGCTTGCAACACATGGCGCAACGGTTTCACATAATTAAGTTCGCATATGTTAATAATTGATTATAGCTACGTAAATTGATGTAATTAATTATGCTATGTGTCTAGCCCGTGGCGTCAAACTGACTGGGATAGGTTAGGTTAGGACCTAAATAAAGTTAGTGAAATAGTAATCTAAGTAAAAAAAACGGACATGTGCAAGTCGGACTAGCCCACCGAGGGTTTCGTACAAATTCGTATTATAAATAGTTCAGGAATCGAATCTCGCAGTTTAATTACAAATTAATTACAAAATAACAATAGCAGTGATCTATTGATTAAATAATCATTACGACAAGACCATACACAATGCGACACTTATCGGTAATATGCAGTGTGACCACACTGGTTGGGTTATTCCCCAAGTAAAGCACGGTCTCAGGTTTGAATCCTGCACGTGTTTGTATAATGAGCACGAGCAATGTGATATGATGCAGTGATTAATATTTAATGCAAAGGCTTACATTCCCAGTTTGGGTCAATTAAGAAAACGAGTCACCAACATAGAGTTTTAAATTGCAAAGCTTAAGTGGCTATGAGATGAGAGAGGCCACACTTATAGCTTAAGCTTCTTTTTATTTGGGGAATACCTACGCAAAACTAAACTACAAAGTCCAACTAAAATCCACGCGGGAGCAAGAGAATCGAGCTCAATCGAAATAAACTTTAATGTAATTTTCAGCAGCAGTACGTAGAAATTATTAATTCTGTGGTAAAATTAAGATTTATTCCCGTGTTAATTCCCTCAAATACGTAATGTTTAATCAAAATGAACTGTTATTTCTAGAGATGCGCAAATATGGGTTCAACCGAAAACGAATCGGTCCACTATGTACCGAACCGAATATTCGGCTGAATTGTTTGGTTCATTTTTGCGCAGTAAACGGGTTTCTAAAGGTCGGTATTTAATTTTGTAAATAACTAATGGTAGCAAAAAGTATTGATTTTCATTCACAAATACTAAGTGATGTTCTCAAAAGAAAAAAAGAACATGAACATACCAAATACGAGTATTCGGCCAAACATTTGGCGCATGTCTAGTTATTTCGCAGGAGGATAGTTGCGGAATACCTAGTTACGGGTAAGTGTAGTCTATTTAGTAGAGCGCTTACTTCACACCTAATAACCGGCTTTGGTTAAACCCTGGGGTTTCACCCGACAATTTTTTCTAAGCTCCTTTTCTGTCTAGGTATTCCGCTCAAAGAATATTTTTAAAATATTGCATAGAGCTTAAACTGTTTTTACTAAAAATGTTGCTTCAAATCCTTAAACACGGTAGGACTAGAGGTATTAGATAGAAAGTGCTGCAACAATTTTCTTTAAGAAACACGTAATACCAAGAAACTGTTATAAATAACCAGCTAAGTTCGTGTCGGAATACGCAAAATAATGGTTCCGTTTACAGGGTGTTCGGTTAAACGACGAATACCTATACTTCTACAGGTTGTTTTTCCTATGAATATAAACATTTTTTACAATGGTGGAAGGAACAATAGTGAAATCGTGGAAACAATTAGCTTACTTACTAAAATGTTCAATACATTTTAGTAAGTAAGCTAATTATTTTACAGCCGATTTTATAGAACTTTAGTTCAAAAACATTAAAAAAAAACATTTTCTTTTGTATCAATTACTTTTTTTTATCTGGCACTTAATATTTTCTTTATTAATCCTTTACTTGTGCTTAAATAAGTACTTTACTTCGTGCTAAACACGATTGTAGGGTCGCTAGGGAGTACTTATTGGTTTGGATCGCGCGGTCCTTTAGCTTATATTAACATTACACACAGACGAACGTACAAAAAAGTAAGTTCTTTTAGTTACAAAGCGGAACTCTAAAATAATTAATTTAATATTTGTAAATCAGCAATAAATTGCGCATTAATAGTGCTTTACTTAAATTTGAATCGTCTACAAACCGTTTGATTATAATAGACGTAACCTTTAAGGCGTAGGCAGGTCTAAAAATATTTACCTAGTAAGAGCTGGGGCCTGGGCAAAGCCTTTTTACGTCTGCATAAATATCTTCTATAACTACCAATATTTCAAAAAGGTTGATCCGTAAATCCAAACATCTTGTACTTTAGTATCGATACTGGCAAAAGTATTTCTGTACTGATTATTCAGTAAGCCCTCGCCTGTGAACGTGGTAGGCTTTTCCTCGAATTTTCCGGGTATCCGAAATTACTGAATAATATATTTTGCCGATTCGCTTTGAACGGGACTGGATTATGATTACCTACATGTATAATAATACGGAAAATGTTATTTTACGAGTATGTACCGTACTATTTCTGGATTGTACCACATTCAGAGAACAGCAGTAACTTGATAAATATACTAAGGTAAAAAGGTTTTGAATAATAAGACTTGACATTTTATTACGATTGGCATAAAGTCTTATCTGTTCTATACTGATCAAGTAAAACTACGTTATAATTTACAGTTCCAGCAGTGTTACTTTAATATTGTTTTGTTTTTTAGGGTTCCCTACCTCAAAAGGAAAGGATATTGTGAAAATCAGAAAAAACACTTTCACTGTTTTCCTGTAGTGCGACGGATTTCCTTTCAAATAATTTGTGCATAATGTAGAAAAAACTGGCCATGTGCAAGTCAGTCTTACTTGCCGAGGGTTCCAAGAAACCTTAAAAAGGTTTAACCTTAAAAATAAACGAGTTAAATACTTTGGCAAAACCCCTATGGCCAAATAGGTACTAAACCATAATCCGCGTACCAAAAAAAAAACTTTTTACATCTTACAGGCAAAGTTTTACCTGAGCAGCAGAGTCAAGGTTTCCTTACTTCCTTTCCCTCACAGTTAGACATAAAAATCTTAAATAAATACTATAAAAAGTTTATATAATTTATACGAACTTCTTTGAGATAATCTTTGGACGTAACACTTTCGCGGACAGTATTCCAGACCCAAGTTTTATTGTTGAAAAAAGCGTTTACTCATATCCTGGCATTCTCAAGGCGTATAGTGCATTACTAAGTTACTACTACCTACCTATATTTAAAATCTATTAAGATAAAGAAGGTTAACTTCAAGTATGTCATTACCAAGATCAAGGACTGTGACTCTATTTACTTGAATGCAGTGCTAAATAGAATAATTGTCGTATTTATCCATGATTTCCGATGATTATGATTCCGAATCCGTTATCCGTTCCGTTATCCGTTGAAAGATAAGCCTTAGCCATAGCCGTAGACGTATGATTTTCCTTCTAGGCGTAGAATATAGGGTGAAAATAAAATCATGTAATTACTTGAAAGTGCATCAACAACGACACCGTGTAGGTATACAACGAAGTTTACTATGAGACCAAGATCAAAGTCTCTAGAAAATACTTTACATTTCCATACAAGATTTAACCTACCTCGATGATTTTTTGGTATTTTATTTCAAACTTGAAAATGAACCATTGGCGTTGTGGCACAGGGATTCGTATTGTACGTAAACGGTTAATTCGGGTCAAACGGACAATGATTTTTTTTAAATTGGCTTGGGTCTGGGTGTGCTATAAGGGCCATGCCACACTGGCGGATTACAAGCGTTTTCAAAGCGGAGCGGCCTCGCAGCGAACACGCCGCGTGTGCGCGGCGAAAACGTCGCGGCTGCGCAGCGAATACGTTGCGGACGCGCAACAATTTCGCCGCGGAGAGAAGCGTGGCCGCCATTTTGTACACTCGCATACCGAAACCCCCGCTCAACGTAACGTCATGGCTTTATTGACAAATACAGACTTTGATACACAGCTACTTATCAGTGTAATACAAAATCGTCCTGTTTTATGGGATCAAAATCAGAGAGACTACAGTGACCGTAATAAGAAAAAACAGGCGTGGGAAGAAGTTTGTAATTTATTGATAAAAGACTTTGAGTCGAGTAGAGTAGTAGTCGCTTTCATTCAGTCGATTGGTTGTTATTGGATCCTCCCAATATCTTCGAAGTATTGGTTTACGTTTCTTGCGTCGTCGAAGTAACAAAGCTAACAGCAGTATTTCCTCGTCGGAATCCATTCTGTTACTGAGTGATCGTTCGCCGCTCACTCAAGGCAGAAACGTTGCGAATCCGCAACGCGTACGCTCCGCGTCCGCAACGTGTTCGCTGCGTAGCCGCGACGTTTTCACCGCGCTCCCGCGGCGTGTTCGCTGCGTGGCAGCTCCGCTTTAAAAACGCTTGTAATCCGCCAGTGTGGCATGGCACTAAGACTCCCATTGCAAAGTTTATTGCTTGGTATCCGTAACATGAGGATGTAAATTCCTAGGCGGCTATAATAATTGGTGTGTTTGCATGCCGTATTGTTATTTAAAAAAATACAAGCTTAATGTAGGTCCTATATTATATGCAGCTAGTACTACTATGAACTCTAGGAAAGACAGGCGTCCTGAAAAGCTTTCTTACTGCACTCTAAAAATTTACCATATTATGTTCGACGGTACGCAGTCGAGTGTGATTGTATGCTGTCTCACTTGAATGCGTACGGTGCCTAATTATAGTGACACTTTAAAACGCAAGCTGTTTATAGTCATAATTTCAAATACCATACATCATTTGGCAGAAAAATAAAAAGCATAATATGTTTTGTCATACTATCTTCTTCTCAATCGTTCCCCCATTGCTGAGGATCGTGACTCCTCAGACGCTTCATTGTCTGCCGCCAACCGATACGGTCCGTCGCCTGGTAGCTCCAGCTGTTCGGAGATCTGGTCCGACCAGATGGTCGAGAGTCGCTGGGTCTTTTGCCTTCGATTTTGCCTGTCACTACCAGCTTTTCCAGGTTATTGGCCTGTTTTCGTGCGATATGGCCAAAATAGCTCACAACTCGGTGAAGGCAAATCGAGGACAGACGTTGAGCATTTTCAATTTTCAGTTCCCTGAGGACTGATACGTTTGTACGGAAGGCTTTCCAACGAATCCTTAGCAGGCGGCGCCAACACCACATTTCGAACGCGTCGATCCTCTGCCTGTCAGCGGCTTTGATTGTCCAGGTCTCAGCCCCGTAGAGAAATATGGCGAAGACGAGAGTGCGAACGAGGCGGGTCTTTCCATATTTTGCCGAGCTGGGTCATCGCTGTCTTGGCCATGCCGATTCGTCTGCGTATTTCTGGTTCGCAAGTGCCCTTGTTCGTAATAACCGAGCCGAGGTACTGGAAACGTTCCTCGGTTTCGAATTCTTGAAGGATATAAGTGCGCTGTGCGGTACCAAAACCGTCGACTATCATCAGTTTTGTCTTTTTTCTGTTGGTTTCGAGTCCCATTTGAAGGCTGGCTGTTTTGAGTCTTCCCAAAAGTTCGGCCATCTCTGCTTTGGTCGATGCTAGAAGGGTGGTATCATCTGCGTAGCGAAGGTTTGATAACTGTACTTCTCCTATTTTAATGCCGCCTTCCCAACCCTCAAGAGTGTGCCGCATTATATATTCCCCATATATATGTTTGTCATACTATATTACTACGCATAATCACTATAATGCAGAATTGTTGTATGGCATAATATTGAAAACCATAATCGTTAAAATCTATATTTTCGTTTGCCATAGTTAATTTTGCTAAGCATACTTTAAAACGTATAATTTTACTACGCATATCTATTATATTCATAGTTTTGTTTAAAATAATATTTGTAAGCAAAACTCACTAAAGACATAATTTTATAAATTTTATGTTGTGAAGTTTAAAGAGAAGGAAAACCATACTGATGAAAAATGAATTGCTTTAACCTCGACTCGCCGTGGTCCTTCGCCGTAGTACTTGTCTGCCCAACACTAGAGTGTACTTCAAAAGCCGGAGGCGCGGAGGGCGAGCAGCCTCCGCTCGCTGTAACAATGTGCAGGCAATAGCCATAGCTGCGGTCGCGAGCGTGGGTGACAGATTTGTTACGCAAGGGCGGAGATCCTGCACTTCCCGCAGCGACGGAAGAGGAATGTCAATTGCATATTTGCATGCGGCATGCTTGCTTGCTGCTGCATGCTTGCTTGCATGCTGCATATTTGATTGTATGCTGCTTCTTTGCATGAATGTTGTTTGCCTGCAATTGTTACTAATGCTTATTATAATTATGCCTTTTAATGATTATAAGTACTTTACGAATTTCGGCCACATAATGTTATGCGTTATGAAGTTATGCTATAAAAACTTATGGCAAGTGACGATTATGGCCATTAAAATTATGCATTTTCAGTTTATGACCGAAAACGTTATGCGTTTCAATAGGTAACCGACTATTATTTGTGGTACCTATACAGATTGTTAGAAAATGGTATATCTAGCCGTAAGTAGCCTATGTTAACATAAGCATATAAATACTATGGTGAAGTCGGAAATATAATAACATCATTTAAAAAAAAGTCATCCAAATCGGATACGGAGAATTAAGTTGCGGATAACAAAAAAGGCCTCAAAATTCTGAGATTACCATAGCATTTATATGCATATGACAACATGGGCTAGTTTTAGCTTGATGTACAATTTACCTAAGACCCGTATAATTCGCTATTAAATATCTAAAAAGCTAAAATTAAAACTAAACAGCAAACAGATACGTAAAAGACAGTTTTTTTTTTGGAGAAGCGAGACATCTAAATGAGAAAAACCATTTACCTTTTATATTTGTAACTAATTTTATCACTCTGAATTTATTTTCAAGCATAAAGCCGCAGAAGTTTCACATATAAAACTCAATCAGCGGGCTTCTGAAATCAATTATGAGAGTTCATATTTAGTTTCCATTATGAAATTCAAAACTATTTTAGTAACTAGAAATAAGTATCTCAGACATCAAAAGCAATTTTCTTTTATAAACATGTATTTTATACATGGTGAATTCATCAGTATCCAAAATTTATCATCTTCGGTAGAAAAGACTACACTCTCTTTTTGCCTATTTGATTAGCTGGTACAAACAAAGAAAGGTTTCAGTGTAAGGTCATTCTGCACTCACATTTATTTTATTTACTTACGAAACACCTTTTTGCTAATTTCCATTCAACTTTTGACCCTATTTCATGAATATTTGATAATAATAACAACAGATGACTAAATAAAATAACAGTTACTCTTCCTTCTTAGTTAAATATAATCCTCTGTTTGTAACTATCAGAGCTTGGAAAATTAAACCTTAATTATACACAAAGTCGTAAATGTAGAGGGAAACACCGATGTTTTGAGTTAGTATAACTCTATGCTATGACACCGTGTCCCGCCTCTAGAGAGCACAATCGAATTCAAAATCATTCGACTCTATATCGCAAAATGGTATGTACTCAGTATTATTATGTAAGTATAAAAATCTGTAAGGATCTTTTGGCGTTTATCATGATTAGAATCCGGAGAAATTGATAAAATAAAGTTTCACCTCAGAACGAAGTTATTAACTAAATATTTGTAAACTATAGCTGCGTAGTTATTTACCTTACAAATAAGACCTTACTATTAGCAGTTTGGTTTATACAAAATAGTATCCAACTTATAAAGTTCGTATTCCTACATAAACATCAAAAGTTTAATTTCAGCAATTTATATCCGGAGTGGCTAAACTCGAAATTAATTTAGCATTACGCAATCGAATATCTCTTAGGGCTCCAAAGTTTGTAGACATTAACCAGAGGATTGACGACGGTGCCAGTCTCTGGCCTGTTTACAAATACCGGACTTACGCATAGTGTGATAACTTATAATTTAAATTTTTAAAACTAATGTGTTATCTTATTCTTGCAAAAAAATATATAACGAAAAGCGCACTGGTATCTAAACCCTGTTATATGCCTTTAAAATAAATGTTATATGTTTGCACTAGTTTGGGGTTGCTAAATGCGCATATACGTACTAAATTTAAAAACTAGCTCTTTTATCAAAAATCCATAGTAAGCAAAACTATATCTATAAGTAAAATGTAATTTTTAACTAAACAAAACAATAGTTAATTAAAAAAAATAAATGTGTCTCTTTAATTTACTTACTTATGTACGTAGGTAAACAATATGTAGCAATAACCAAAACTTTCTTTTTTTACTACGACATGTCTTTTTTGTTTAATTATATGGTTTTGTCTATCAAATTTTAGCAGTGGTTTCTAACGAACTCGTGTCCTTCATGATATTTTTTTTCTATTGGTATGTTTTGGTTCATGTTTATCACTAACGTCTTTCCAGTTAGCTGAAAAACTCGTTTTAAAACTGAAAAAGTAAATTTTGGAGAAATGAAAAGCTAACAATTCCTTTCACGGACTATAATTGGCTTCAGCATGTTCACAAATAAAAAAAGTATATTCTTAAAAAGGCATTTTTGGTGTAACTCAAAACCAGTGAGTCTGGGTAATTACTGTCTGCTAATTGCTGTTCAATGCAATGACGAACATCTGGATTAATAATTGACACATTTGGCATACCAACCATGCATGCAATTATGACGTTGCCTCACACTCTGATACTCATAACAAAAAAAAAACAATTAAGAGGTAGTCACGTTGTCAGTCAACATGGAGATTATAGCATGTCGTCTGATTTACCGATGGACAAATAACCTAATAAAACTGTAAGAAACTATTAGATTAGGTGGTTTATTATTTTGTCAATTTATTAAGAAAACATCGCCTTGGATATCTATGATATATAGACCGAGATGATAATTGCAATAATTACGCACACGCACTCAATATAATAAATAAAATTGACACATTTTCCCCGAAGTTATAGGTAACTTGGGTTAAAAAGTGACAACTCTATTTGAGCTGTAGGTGACGTCGCCTCATGATTACCGTGTTGTTTTCGGGCCAATAAGAACTAGACTATCTACGGGCTGAATAGGTACGTATTGCGCAAAAAATAAATAAACGAGTTACTACATTTTTCTCTGAGTCGCCCTTTATTAAATGTAGTGCCGGCTGGTGATTACCCTCTGTCTTCGAGCCAATCAAAGTGCTTCACGCGACAATGTCCAGGGAACGGAACGCAATAAACATAGGATTTCACGAGCTGATAAGACGCAATAAAATTAGCACCGTTAATGAGAGCGTCCCTTTGTTAAGAAGGTTAAGTGTTTCGTAACAGATGGCAATGGTCCTTAAATTCAGGTTTGTAGTGGCACTACACGTGAGGTGAATTGGGTATTAGAGTCTGTTGGATGATTTTGAATGAAAATTCTAACAAGGCAATAGGAATTGCCTAAAGAATTCGTTAAAGTATCTATTATTAACCTTAATAATAGATACTTTAATGAATTAACGAAAGGCGTCCTCTTTGACCCGTAACTAATGACTATTATGTTTTAAACAGGGCGTTTCATAATTTCATTACTTAATTTAAATTTTCATTCTTATTTTTGTACCCTGATACTTTTATTTTAATTCGTTAAAGCGAGTAGTGCCCCTAAATTAGCGACTTGACGAATGTTAGTACAAATGTAGCACGAAAACTCATTGAATTTCAGTTCATAACAGCGCGCACTCAATCGTGGCTGTTAGGACAGTCGCTGCGTCTTTAGGTTGCGAAAATTGAGGAAAATAATACTTTTGGTATGGACGCCATTCTTTGAATAAAAATCCTATGCTCAGTTTATAGCTATCATGTTGGCTTATCAATCGAGGTATATACAAATTAAATCGGTCAAGCTGTTTAAAAGAAGAAGGCAAATAGCATCATTTTTGCTTGTTTTTCAATATTTCTTTTCTCCTGACAAACTGAGCTTAAGTACCTAGTAGGCTTTTCAAACTACATACTAGTTTACATTTGGCGACTACACGGGCCTTGTATTATGTTATAGATAAACGGGCTTAAGAGAACGGCTTATTATTTTACATACTGTAAATGGGTATTTTGAATGATACATTAATGTAATAAACGTTTTTCTTCCTCGTTCTTCCTACTTGTTTAATAATTATACAGTGTGAAATTTTAAGGGCTGTTTTCCCGTGGCAGAACAAATTACAGTTCTGTGAGAGACAACAGACGGACGGAAAGACAGGGTTTGTAATAGGGTTCCCTTTGGGCCAGCACAAACCTGAAAAGGCGCGGCATAGAGACTGAGATGATTACAATTTAAACTAAACCGTTACTTACATACCATACGGTAAAAAATGGCGTGCCTAAGCTAACCTTTAGCAACACAAGCTAACAAAGACTGCCATTATCCCAGCCTGTTCACTGCGCCTCACCACGTTTGCGCTGGCCCTTAGGACGCGGAATCCTAAACACTTACAATGAGTTCCTTTTCGGCCCTCCCAAGCTCTTTCCCCAGCTTGAGATTAGCAGCGATCCTCATCAGCTCGAGCACGGTTAACCGCGGCTGCAGCATGTCATCCTGCATGATGTAACTGCTCAGCTTCTTAAACACCCGCATATCTCGCGCGTGCCCGTTCACCGTGATCCTGCCGTTCACGCCATTGGACCTGGAATATGAATAAATATGAATGTACTTGCCACTTCAGCCTCATCATCATCATGCCAACCATAGGACGTTCACTGCTGAACATAGGCCTCCCCCAGTGACTTCTAGTTTGGGCGGTTCGAAGTGGCCTGTATCCAACGGCTTCATGGCCTTTACCAGGTCGTCTGTCCACCTTGTGGGTGGGCGACCCACACGACGGTTGTCGGTACGTGGCCTCCACTCTGGAACCTTTCGGCCCCAACGGTCGTCAGCCTAGTTTGACAATATACCACGGCTTCTATAATAATAAAAAAGTTGAGACCAGTTCGACAAAAAATCTAACTAAAGATTCGATTCCTTGGGTCAATGAGTATCCAATTACAGATTGTGGTGCAAGGTGGCGTTGTGGTAATTGCAGAAGAGACGATACAGTCGCGACATATCTTGCAAGTTATTATATAAAAGCATTGATCTCTTATTGCTATTGTGTCTGTGGTTTTTCCCAGATAAAAATTTGTAAAGGGTGCTATCCAAATAAAACTGCAATATCAAGAAATATTTGTTTACTTCGTTCTCGCTAAAAGGTCTATAAACTCATTCTGTTTCAGAGCTAGCAACCCTTGATACCCCAACGAATTTTATTCGAGTTTTAAGAAGACTAACTAATGTAGAGAGCATAGAAATAAAGGTTTGTGAAATTTAGCATCTAATAAAAAGCAAAAGCACCTCATTATCCTTACAATGAGGTGCTTCTAGCCATACTCTATCACGCTGGCCCAGTGCGGACTGGACATACTTCTAATCTGTGCGGATTATAAAATAAGTATTAGATAACATCACATACATTGCTCCTGATCCTATGGTAATTAGCCAAGCACGTTACATTGTGTTACAGAAATCAGAAACAACGACGGAACCACAACACCCAAGACAATATAGAAAATTTGTTTTTCTACATTGATCGACTGGGAATCGAACCCGGGACCTAAGAGATAGCGACACCAAGTCCGGTATACTCGCCTTTCGGCTACGAACGAAGGTTGTCGAATTGACGTCGATCAAGGGGTGTGGTAAGGCAAGTGACTACCTTAGGCATTCACTGATAAAAAGTCGTCCAAGTTACAATAGTCAGGAAAAACTTATAACGTGTCTTTCGAGGCACAGGATGCACGTGATAAACAATAATCAATAAGGTCGGAATGTTCATTGGTCATCCATCGCTTCATGACCGCGGCGTAGGTTGCTTAAACTTCTAATAATTACTACTGTCTTATCTCTGCCGCCATTGAGCTACGATAAAACAAGCATGTTTTAAATGTATATTTATCAATAGTGAATTTTTATTAGTGTAAAATAGTTAAGGGTTTGTCTACACTCATTTTAACAAAAAATCTTTACCCAATGAACTAGATATTAACTGTATCAACGTAATTTTGCTTGAACGCGGACAGCAAACAAAATAGGTCATAGGTCAAAGTTGTTTGTTCATCATCATCATCATCACAGCCATAGAACGTCCACTGCTGAACAAAGGCCTCCCCCAATGACTTGTATCATAAGGTCGGATTGCAAGTACTCGTCACGCTTGACAGGCGACACGCTTGACAGGGTTGGCGAGCGTAGTTTTTACAGGATTTCGCACCCAGTGCCTGCTGCCCGTCAGGAATTAGTCGCCTTTTACGACACGCTTCCTGTTGGCGGTGGGGAAGTTTATTCTTTACGGCCGTCCCGACACGGCACCCCCTGTTATCATGATATAAACAAACCCCCAAATATTTTACAGTACTTAATATAATTTAATCCTGTATTTTGTGAAAGTGAATTTTGAAAAGGATTTTCGTCGCATGTTTTAGAAAAGTTTCACTTCTTCCGAATGCTTTCGTATCCTGGCGAGTTTTGCCGGACTGTGACAAGGTCCGGACGTCCTTTATGTAGAGATATATTTGCGGGATTTCGCTACGATATTGTGGAACCATTTGAATAACTTATTCCCGTGGATGTGTTCGGAAATATATATTTTGATATTTAAAATGGCAGTTGTGGTAAATTATTGGGGCTTAACCTTAATCGGATGCAAGCTAATGAGACCGAATCATTTAGTTTTCGGTTGATTCAGGATTAATGTATTTTTTCCTTTGTGTGGTCTGCATATTGCAGTGGACTGGTGTATTCAAACTAAACGCAGCAGCTGATCATGTCCTACGAAAACAAACGCAAAATAAATTATGTGTTTACATTATTCTGGTAGCCCAAATACAGGGCTACCAAAAATATGTATTATATCGAACTCCATACATTTGTAGTATATTTTACCGTTGTTTTATTAATGGTAAGGAGTTAAAGAACACACATATTAAGACAGAATCATTTCAAAAACTGTCTTCAGAAGGTGGACTTGCTAGCAAGGGCGTAAAAAGGTTATGTATACACTTATTGTACGCAATAGTCTCCGATAGAGATGCCTTACTCGTTTTATATTAAATACAGGGCTATCAAAACTATGATAAATTTGTCCCGAAACATTTGTAGTTATATTTTACGGTTGTTTTATTAAAGGTAAAAGTTTAAGGACACTTTGGTTACTAAGATGTTTTTTATAAATAAACTAGCTGTCCCGGCGAACTTCGTACCACCAACCAACCAACTTCATCTGTTTTTTCCCCTGAATTGTATGTGTTGTTTTAATAGTTATTCTGCTATTCAGAGCGGAGACAAATCCAACAAATCAAAAATCAGAAGAATCGGTACACCCGTTCTTGACTTATAAATGGTGTAACTAACCCCACTTTGTTTTAAATATATAGATAACTAAGCTCTAGAAAACACACTATATTTTCTCAATTTGTCATGGTCTCGTAGTAAGTTTGTAACATCCTTTACTTATGAGGTAACAGATAATGTTTTTTGGCTGAGGAGTAGCACACCTAGACTAGGGCCATTACAAAAATAATGATGACTGAATTTGCAACGCATAACGTAATCATACTCATGGCAGGTCCGTTGTTACTTTCCGTCAATTTTGTTAAAAACAGTCGAGGGGTCATATTAATTGTACTTACGTGTATCCCGCCAGTATGTTGAGGAGAGTAGACTTCCCGGCGCCGGAAGGGCCGAGGATGCAAGTCAGCTCGCCGGAGCGGAACTCGCCAGAAACGTTGTGCAGGATCCGACGCTCGCCTGGGCAAAAACAACGATGCTAAGTTAACCTTTAATATACATAGTATAATGGTAGAAACAGGCTTAAAGCGCTTTTATTCCAGACGTTTTGAAACGGACTGCTAACCCGCATTTGCACAAGCAAACGCAGTTAATCTGCACACAGAAGTTTGTATGACAACTGCGTTGGAAAATAATACAGGATAACATTGCAAAGGGGTGCCAAATTTAAAAAAATAAGATCTAGGGAACAATATAAAGAAGCGCCTTAATTGTGGTTATTTTTATTATACGATTAATATGTATTAATATGTTACAAAAAAAAAACTTTCAATATCCGAAATAAAGTCAATAGAGAGATTACGAAAGGCGCGGTCATTCATCAGAGGCGTAAGTACGGCGAGCCAACAAGGACCTTACGCAGTGCACATACCGTGCAATTTTTTCGTGAATGAGTTAATTTTTTTTATTATTAAAGCAAAAATGAAACATCTTATTTTTTGGACTCACTCAAATCCCAGCGATCTTTAACTTGTTCAATTCCAATGTAATAATGAGACACAACTAAGGAGAGGTGGGCTGGTACTACGATCACCGCAAATATTAACCAGTCAATGGGCTAGTTTCCTAAAAAAAACCTAATTAGTCCGTTAATTGGATTAACAGAAAATATTGGACACGTATTTTTTCTTTTCTCAATCAAACAAAAAATGATGAAGATATAGCCCGTTAAAGTTCCGTGTAACTCCCTCTCCCATTCCCAAACTTTGATGCGCTTTATCTTCGTAATTTTTTGTTTGATTGACACAAGACAAAATATGTGTCCAATATTTTTTGATAATTTAACTGACGGACTAAATAGAATATTTTTATATGACCCAGGAAACTAGCCTATTGTCGCCAATGCAAGTGAGCGAACCGCTCCACAAGTGCCCATATGTTTTATGTTTTGTATCCGAGTTCCGTGGATTGTTTGTTCCCCAGTATGTCGAATTTCTAAAGCTAAATTGTCAAAATTTAATGTTCAATGACTGTGAAACAATTTTCTTGAACACGGTTCATTTTTTAAATAAGTTACCTCAACTTACTTCAATTGGTAGCATATAAGTTAGATGTCAACCCTAAAGTAAGCAAAACAAAAACTTCCGAACTTCTGAGAATGGAGACCGTTTTCTTAGCGATGTACGCAGTTAAAGCTATCAAGTTCTTGTATGCCGTGCCGGGACAAAGTTTTAGTGCCACTCTGTAAACACTTTCGCACTGTGCACTTTTGCTATTCGGAATTCGTTTCAGTGCTTTGATAGTTGGGATAGCTTTGAAGAATGGATTTATTCAACTTTGAAACATCACCTTGTTTATATTGTTAGGATATTATGGGACGTATAGCAAATGCTAGGCTAGATGAAAGCTATGATGCTATGGATTTGTCTAGGTTAAAGGATCATAATAAGCCTAAGTAAGTCCACTGCTGTAGCCCTCTCCCAATGCACGCCACTGAGCCCGATTCTCGGCTATTCTTTTTTATTCGTTGTCTGCAGCTTTGCGTAGGTATTTCATCGCTCCACCTTGTCGAAGGGCGCCTTAAGCTGCGCTTGCCAAGTCGTGGTCTCCACTCAAGAACGTGTCTACCCCATCGTCGACAAGTAAATTGGTTTATTACCCTAAGGCTCAATTTCACTTGATCATAGAAAAATACTTATAATATAAGGTCTATTTTCGCTTGCCTTTATTAACTTCATAATTAACTTGTTCCATTACGTCAGTATTATCTTTTGTTATTATTTAAACTTGAAAGTGATAACTGAAGCTTCTAATTAAACCTCCTACGGTTTCAGGCGCAATAAACTGTTTTGATCATGAATTTACAAAGACAATAAAGTCCTTTTTTTGTGTTTTTTTTTTCTAATAGATAAATGATAAGGGTTGTAAATAAATGACGATCATAAGTCAAAAGGTTATTATTTTTTACACAGTTCAAATTTTATGCAAATAATTTACATAAAGCGGGGTTTAAGTCCAAAAATATATATTTTATGCATCTTTACAAATTTTCGCCATAGTCAAAATAAGAAGAAGAAGAACTTTATCTTGTGACAGGCTTTCAGTTAACCAACACGTTAATATCTTACGATAAGGCCCAATTCCCAATGTATCGTAAAGATAGATAGTTGTGTGTCGTGGCTTATATATTTAGAGTATATAATATAGTTTTTCACATAAAGCGCGGCATGGCTAATATGGTCGTCTGACGTCCACAACTTTTGTTTAAGTTTCGTCAAATTATGGGAACGCTAGGAAACGACACTCGTTCAACAACTAAACATTTTTACACGTACACAGTGGAAACGCGGCCTAGCCTAGGCCTAAATTTATTAGCGAAATATTATTTAACAAGGATAATATGTCATCAAAAGTGGTAAAGCACTGCCTTGGTTAACTAATATACATAGTAGATGTAATGTCATGATGATAGGAAACAAATTTAATTTTAAGTACATATATTTATTGGTCTTCAGTGCAGTAACTAGTTACGAGCTTATATAACTGCGCCCATCATCATGTCATCATCATGGTGTCAGCCTATTGCAGTCCACTGCTGGACGTAAGCCTCCCCTAAAGATCGCCATCTTCCTAAGGTCGTTGGTCCATCGAGCTGGGGAGCGTTCCACACTACGTTTGCCAAGACGCGGTTTCCACTCGAGACCCGATGATAGGTGTTCATCGATTCTGCGATACATGTGGCCGGGTTGCTACATTTTAAGACTATATCCATTACTTTGGTCTGCGCCCATACATGACCTAAAACATTTCTGGCCTGGTTACTTCTGCGCCCCTCCAGGGTTGCCCTGTGCTTGCACCGCTAGCATCGTCAGCACCGCCCTAGTTACGGCACTGTGTCTAGTCTACTCATATCATTACAAGTATAAATTAGCATATTTATAAGAGTCGGGCATATCAATAAGTACCTACAATTACGGTATAGTTGTGTCATTATTAATTGTATTAACTAAGTGCAATTAATTTATTCAACCTCCGGAGTTCCCGATCTTGACCGCAAAGTGATAATTAGTTATTAAAATTGATATTTTTTAACAATAAAACAATTTAATGATTTGTAGTTAATAAAACTGTCAAATCTAAGTTGTTATTTCATACCTGCTGGTGCTCGCGACTTCGTTTGCGTTGTATTTAAAAACCTGTACCGCCGTGCGCACAACAACTTACCAAAGTTTCGTCACAATTGTATAAATGATTTAGGAACGCCAGAGAATATTACATACAAACATTAGTTTTTAGGGTTCTGTAGTCATGATGGAACCCTTAGAGTTTCGCCATGTCCGTCCGTCCGTCTGTTCGTCCGCGGTTTAGCTCGGTCGGTGACTCCTAATACTTAAAATCTGTTATTTAGCATGGATACATATTAATCAAGTTGTCAAAATGGTAAAATTAAACGTAAAAACAAATACAGTCCCCTCCATACAAGTGGTGGGGATGTTTTTTTTTTCTTGTCTATCCGATCCGATAGTGTGGGATGTCGTTAGATAGGTCGTCCGTCGATAATATTGTGGATGTGTGATCCATTTATCGATTCAGAAATTCGTTTGTGTAATTAATCAGCTTTAAATTGCTATTTTTTAGAGATTTACTTATTTGTTAGAGGCAAGTGTCCCCTCCTTAGTCAGCTAAATGGTTCCAAAATTGTGAAAAAAATTACTATTGCAGTATAAGTAAAAGTTAAAAGGAAAACTATCACATCTAGGTAGGGTTTACAAGTTAACTTTACATACATTTAATAAGTAAATGTACAAACAACAGCACGTCAACCTACCACAAAACGTCAAATTTTCTCAATTGATATTGATCTCTACGTGTTGGACTTAAAGTTGAAAATCAATTCAATGACCTTGAACTTGTTGGGTAGGTTGACCTGCCGTTGTCTGTGGCGGGCCTAACCCTACATTGCGCGTGTCCCGATTCCGACACGTAGTTGCCCGATTTTTTATACATACAGAAGAAGATAAGTATGTAATTATAGATTTTATAAGAAACTCCTTTGCAAATGCACGTTCGAATTCTGTCAAAACTTTGAATCGAGACCCTTTTCTTAGAAAATATTTAAGTAGGTAGTATCTAATCTTCAAAATTGCTGAACCGATTTTGGAGTGACTTACTGGCTGGCTGGAGACAGATAGCTCATGTTATAAGGAGTAACTTAGGCTAATCTTATTTTAGAAAAAATAATTAGGTTCCACGCAAAAAAATTAAAACCTACGAAATTGTAAACAAAATCTGATTCAAAAGATCTATTTTTGAATTGATTTAAAAACCGCGCGTTTGAAGTCGCAGGCAACAGCTAGTCTTTTATAATCTCAAGTAATTTATCTCAGTACAAGTTAAATTGCTTCTAAGAAACTAGTTTTAAGGGAGATTCATGTCTCAAATTGAAATTAATTGTCATGCAACGACAATTTTCATCTTAAGGACCGTACGCACCGAAAGCATTTCATAAATAAGCCAACTAGTAGCAAAAAAGCTAATTTTTTTGAATAACTATTTGATTTGCACAAAATTAATGATGAATCAAAATTAATAATTTAAACAGGCACACTAATTATCTAGTCTAGCTCTAAATTAAGCGAAGCTTGAACTCTGGGGACGATAAAAATATAATACAAAAGAAAGAAATATAATAACATCCATGACTTAGGTACAAAACGTATACTCTTGCGGGATTCAAACCAGCAACCGGCTTTAACTAACCTAAAGCATCCGAGTTATAAACTAGCGTTTGTTTGTGTTTTCTTGCGTAAGCATTTACTTGCCTAGTGAACTCGAGGACATTCTTTCGCAAACCAAATTTTTAGTAGGTATCTCTAACGTTAAAACGCATGAAGGGTGCTGAAACCTCAAAAAAATACTAGAAGTTTTGATCGCAAAATAATCTTTAATTTGTGAAACAATTGCTTACATAGTGAATGCTTGCTTCGAATGCTCTCTAACTAAACTTTGCGAGTCGAATCCCCCGTCATTTAAAAGACCCGATATAAGTTTTAAGTAATTAGGTACCAAATGTGTAGTTCATGATTGACTGTTTAACGTTTAAACGAATTTGATAGCAAACAAAACATTCGTTTGTTTCACTAATTTGGTCGTACGTGAAACGAATGCTCCTAGTGAGTATCATCCTTTATGGATGATGCAGCCGTAACAATGATAGTTGCATTTTTGCAGAACGCAAATGGCATCTCCTGTACTTAGTTAAAATGTTGTTATAATTATAGGTTATCATTCAACGTGTAATTAAATACTTAACCTATGGTCAGCGGTTAGTGTTCAATTACAGGGCTTTACAAGTCACAGTAAAAAAAGTTTACACTAATGTAACGCGTATGCTATCTTTATTGATTGAAGGACACGCAATAATTTTCATGGTGGTTGATTGATTGTCATTTTTACAATACCCAAAAGTCTGGAAACACCGGTGTTATTATTTTTTTCTAATTATTTATTATATGACGTCAAAACAAAAAAAAGTTTAATACGTTATAAATCGTTTTCAAATTGTAACTGTTTATCAGTTGGAAAACGTTTTTCAACTAAACATTGTGCAATATTTTAACAAAACAATTTGAAAATGTTTAAATAGTTATTAAATTGGGTTTAGGATCTCTAAAATACCATAATGTTTTCTCGATTCATCGGAATAACTTTACACAAAGGTTAATGTAAAGATTATACAAATAGAAAAGTTGACACATTTGACATGACTCGATGGTGTCATTCATTATAAATTGGTTGGCCAACTTATTCATGGTTTAAATCTAGTCTATATTTTTATTAATAGGCTAGTGCTTAGTGCATCGTGTTAATCGCTTGATGACTAGCTTTGCCAACAATGTGACATTTAATTACTCAGTGCGTCATTGTGCCCATCGCAATACCTAGTAAATCTCAACGATATAATATCGTTGGTTCTTACTACTTATGCATTGGTTCGCTTTAAGTGATTGGAAAAAACAGGTCGTTTTTTGGAATACAGTATAAGCTCTTTTTATTTCCTGTGTTTTTTTTTCAGTTATGCGTATGTCATTATTTCAGATACTTTAAAACCCTCTGCGCTGAACTGCTCCTGCGTCACGGAATCATTTTGAGTGTTTGTATGAAGTTGAGATACTGTTGTGAAACATCACATTTTCATTGCGCCACTGTGGTTGTGGTTGGCATATAATTATGGGCATAATTACGGGAAAATTGTTGCTCTTTGAACCGCATTCAATAATAATTTTTTGAGTTGTATATCATATCAATCTTTGACCTTCAACGCCAGGTAATGGTGATCCATCATCTTTAATGCAAATTATAAAATACTACCATGCCAGCTGCTTCGACCGCGTAGCGTACGGCCTGTCACCCCACAGTTTAGTCCCTAAAATAACATTTATCCTTACCTTTACCTTAGAGTTCAAGCCTTCTTCGTATTAAATTTCATTAGAAAAAATTCTGGTTTTACCGAGAAAGCAGACAGACAGTAGTTAGTTACTTTTGCCTTTATAATATTAGTATGGATTGTTGCATTTTACAGGTATTTTTTCTGTCTAATGTTGAAAGCAACATTTAAATATGCTGACAACAAAATATGATGATAACTGTAATGCTACTACGAATGCTAAAACAGTTTTGATTGAGTGTTTACTTACAGTAAGACAAATGAGGTTGAAGTAATACTACCTATTTGAGGAGCTCATGGTTAGGCCTCTGATCGCAGAACGCCACGATCGGACGTATTGCTAGAAGCACTAATTTTGTAACCGATAACCGACCTCCACCGTGTGTACCGGTATTTACCGTGTTCGTTTGTCTGAAGAAAAAGTAAAAGCAAGGAACCAATTTTGCTTGGTTAACATTTTCTATTTACACTGAACTCACGAGTTAGCAAAGGTTTCTAGAATAAGAAAGTACATTTCTGTCCACACGAAAAAAAACAAAAACTTTTTTTATCGGTGGCCAGGTAATTTACTTTTAAAGCGTGCAAACAGCCAAGGAGGTTAACCTGCCGGTACTAGGAGCCATTCGCCTACTTCGCTAAATGAGCTTAAGCAAGCCTTGGACCTTTGAGCTATGCAAAATTATACTGGCACGTTGGATCAGATTACGCAAAATGGAAAAGCAGGTTGGATATTGCGAGGAAGTGGAAACATAGTGTGCTGTGTTTTGGTGAGCAACGTCATGTTTTGATAGGTAAATTTTGAAGACTAGATTTTAGAAAATAATAGTTAGGAGAACACACTGTTAAGAGCATTTGTAGCACTTGCAAAATAGCGGTTCGGATATAAACGCGGAAAACATATTTTTATAAATTTAAGCAACAAATTCATGTCACAGGGCAATACATTTAAATTTAAATTTGAAAAGGAAAAAATAAACCTTTCTAAAGACATATAGGTTATAATATACACTTTATTTACCCATTCGTATATAAAGTGTATTACGGCGTTAAGAATTATCATCTGGTATGGTGAACATCAGTAGTTACTAAAACAAAATGCAGCAATTACGCTTAGTACTAATTTATTTACTCTGGCAAAAAGTTATAAAGACAACTGTTAGTTTATTTAAACGATTAATATATGCCTGATGTTTTGAGGTGATAAGAAATCAAATAACAAACTTTATTTTACTCTACCATCATTACGTTGGGACCTATAGGTTGTTTAAGTTAACAGAGTGAGGGAACATTTTTGGCAACAATTGTTGGCACAGACTGACAAGTTGATATAATAAATAAATAAATATTGGACAACATCACATACATTGCTCTGATCCTGTGATAAGTAGCTTAAGCACTTGTGTTACAGAAATCGGAAACAACGACGGTACCACAACACCCAGACCTGAGACAATATAGAAAAGTTACTTTTCTACATTGACCGACCGGGAATCGAACCCGGGACCTCAGAGATAGCGACACCAAGTCCGGTATACTCGCCACTCGTTCGTCTAATATAATATAATTAAACATTTTGTACATTTAGTTTTAACATTGGTAGCTAGTACTAAGTACATTGCTGCACTTTTAATTAGTAAAAGTAAAACTTTTATACAAGTATACTGCGTTTATCGTTATCAAAAAACCTACTTCCAGTTTTTTAAATGTTTTTTACCTTAGGATGCCATTTCTGCAAAAAAGTTAATATCGACAACGTCGATTACTGTAGATACTCTTAGTAGGGCAATAGGGACAGTCCCAAAGACGTGTATTTTTTTAAGACGTTGAAAATAAACATGGTAAATACGATTTCAATTTATCCCACCATCCGTAAAAATGATTTATGCGTTATTATTTCTAGACCATAACTAAGTCAAAAGTGATTAAGTATGAACAATTGCGCAGCATTCCTAAATGATGAATACCTATTTACTATTTATCATTCAAGAATTGATTGTAATAAATTGGTCATAACAACCGCCCGTACCGATCACTGTTAAGACGGTAAATGCAATAAATCAATGCAAATTACACTTGACTACCGATTCACGTATTATGTTCACTGTTAAGTAAATATGAATAAAAGACACGGTGTATATTTAAAAGGGTTAATATATGTTTATAAAAAAATATGACATTAATGTGCATTCGGTAAATAACTTCTTTGTGAGATAACTTTAAAAAAATAATGGGAGATACATTAATAATATAATTACTTTCTCTTACTCAATATAGTTAGTAGTAAGTAATATAAGTTTAAAAACAACATTAATTTTGCGTTCTTTATTTAATTTGAATATTTCAAAGACGTAAAATATAATGGTTCAGAATCGAAAAGGAATATGTAGCCTAAAGCATAAATACTTAAATATAACATTTTGTATTTTGGGGACGAAGCGAGCCGGTTTGATAAATCTGTCAGTATGTCTCTATCTGGGAAAGCTACGCCCCTTCAGTAGGTCCATGTCGCAAATGCAATCCGGTAACTTGGGCATCGTTTCCTTCTGTTAACCCAGAGATATGCACGTACCGGCACGTGAGTAGGAAAACTTGCATCTCTACGATATGGGAAGAAGTCGCGGGAAATAGCTTTACCTGTACTTTCCTAAAGGAAATGAAATCTCTAAATGTGTTTTCTTCAAATAAGAGTTTAAACTGTATCTTACTTTATTCCTTGTTCAGAATGTTGTGTGAAATATTTCAATTTCATTTTATTCCTTTGCTAGCAATCCGTTTTGAGCGAGTTATTTTTTAAAAAAAAAGTTCAGTGGGAAAGGGTTTAGTCTATCTCGTTGTTTTTGTAGGTACGTTCTGTAAAAAGTTAAATGGGTTTTAATGCAATGTATATAATGTTGTAGATCCTAGATAAACATTATTTTAATTCTAAACTCAAGTAATTCATTCATGTCAATGACCGAAAATATCAAAACAGAAACCAAAGTCTGTTGGCGTTGTGTAAAATGGAAACATTTTCCTAAATAGCATAACATTGGAGACAATTTTAAACAGAGCCCATCAAGTAATTAAGTTTCGGACGCTTTGTTTGTCAGTTCTCGAATCTGCCTCGTTCAATTCGAAACTAATTAGTTTCCACTCTTCAGCTGTTCGACTTTAACAATAACGGTTTCTGTTAACGTCTTTTAATATAATTTTGAATTTTACAACATGGAGATGAAAGTTGGGTGGTTCTTGGGAACGCTAAACTCGAAAAGTGGAAGTAATTTGCAAACATGATTGTACTCGTATTAAAGATTGCTTCCGTTGCTTTTTAACCGACTTCAAAAAAAGGAGGAGGTTCTCAATTCGGTTGTGTTTTTTTTTTAATGTTTGTTACCTCTGAACTCCGACATTAATGAACCGATTTGAAAAAATCTTTTTTCAATTGAAAGGGTATACTTCCATATTGGTCCCATTTTTTAAAAAATTCAATTTTGATGATGGGATCCATGAGGAATTGAGGGAACTCCTAAAATGTTATAGGTATACATATAGCGATTTTAGTATATTTAACAACAAGTCAAGCATTTGCATTCAGAAAGTATAGTTTGCTAGGGTGGAACAGATGAAGAAGACCATAGTTGGCCACATAAGTCTTCCACGAGTAAGGTACGCACGCCCCATCCACGCGATAAGATATTTTCATTAAGACAGTTAAGCCTTGCCATAGTCGACAAATCAAATTTTAATAAATGATTCTAGTGAGAATGATACCATCAAACTGATCTGATGAAGAAGGCGGAAGGTAAGCACCGGAACTCTGTGATAAAACAATGTATCATAGCCGTGTCTGGACTTATTTAAATCGTCATGGGAAGCAATTTAGCTATAATTACATCACAGATCGCCATTTAGAATGTAAAAAAACACTAAAAAACAGACAAATAAAAAAAATTTTTATAAAAAAATCGTTGTTTGCACCGACTTCAAAAATAACTGTTTGGTATGATTGTTTAAAAGTTATTTTTAGCTTTTTAGTGTTTATAGAGTCAGTTATTAAAAAAAAAATTTTTTTTAATTAAGTTTGGCAATGTATGTTTATAGAGTCTGGGTAAAAAGTAAAAAGAAAAAGCAATAACTTTTTGTGAAATATTAAAGTTATTACGTTCTTATTTTACTGACTGTACAATATAATGATTAATTCAAGCGTTTTTTTTTACATCGTTTGATGGACAGTTAATAGATTTCACTACACATGCTTTAGTGATATATAAAGAGAGAGTAGTTTATTTTAGAACACGTAAATGTAGAGTATCTAACAATAACCAATCAAATAAACGGGTCAGAAAAATTCTTCTTCTTCTTCTCGAGTCAATGGCAATTAAACTCTCTGCGCCCAAAAATTAGCAACATCAATGGCCTTCTGGTTAGCGTTGTAAAGGTCCTCTTGCGTGCAGGTGGCAGGAGAGGTAGGGCACGACATTAAGTGTGGCATAGACTATAAGGCGCCACACTCGCACGTGTCGTCCTCAGTGAAGCCCCATCGGAAAAATTCAAACGGGTATTTATGTGTATATTTTCTGCTATTAGTACCATGCGCCTTGTTTCCGCTTCAACAAAAAAAACTAACATTGCATACAAGTACCTAAGCTTCAATGTAGCTAAATTATCCAAAGGTAACAATTTAAAAAAAATACGACTGGTCTAGTGGATTGCGTTCCGGACTACAAAGCGACGGCGGTTGCGGGTTCGAATCCCGCAAGGGGCGAATGTTTATGTGATGAGCACTCACACTTGTACCTAAATTATGGAATTTTAATATATTGATCCGTTATCAGTTCCGTCTTTACCATAAGGGCACACGGGGCCTGTGCCCAGGACCCCCGGCCTCACGGGGGCCCCAAAGCACTTAAACATGTTTGTAAACTAAAATAAACTGTTAACTGAAAATAAAGAAAAGAGGGTCAAAGCCTAGCAAAAAAAGGAAAAATTTAAACTTTTCATGTAACGGAGATATAAAATTATTTTTGGGAAGTCATGAACTCATACCAACAGTTTTTTTTTTACTTTGCAATAGGGCCCCCTATTTCTAGTGCCCCAGGGCCCCGGGATATGTTAAGACGGTCCTGTCCGTTATCTAGACGACATAGTAGTAGTATACACGACGCTAAGTTTTGGGTTACATAATGTATGTAAATTTTGGAAAATGAAACTATTTAAAACTAGCTAAGTATAAGTCTGACTTGGGCTGGAACAAGTCTACCTGCATAGTTAATTATCATACAAGCTTGCAAGATGCAGTAGGGAGTGCAAGTTTATTAGCAAGTTTATTATTTTTATATGTATATTGCTTATGATTGACCAACAAAACTTGACAGCAGATGTTTTTGTATTCGAACTTTTTAAACAGAGGGCCTATTCTGTGTTTTGCTCGATATTATCTACCTACCCAACACTTCAAACCCAATCATTTATTGCTATACCATATTTTCAGTTCAGTCTTACAACTTTAGCAGTTATGTAGGTAGGTACATAAATGATTAAAGACCCAGCAGGACAAAGCAATACTATGTTTATTCAAACAAGTAGTTTCGATTAAATTGTATGCGTTTTGTGTGATTTCTTAGTTAAGATAAAGATAAATCCTTTTTTTGTTATATTGTGGTACATAAAGATCGTAAAAACTAGTCGCTTCACATATTAACATATTAACAGGCATACAATATTTAACTTAAAAGATAATGTTAGTTTAATCAGTTAGTAATTTTAGTAAGTATGTACTTTATTAAAAAAATCCTTAATTTCATAAAAGTTCTTTTCATTTAGCCATTGGTATAATTTGCTCTTAAATGTGTGTGGACTAAGTGTCTTAAAATAGTTTGGTAACTTATTTTAGATTTGTATACACATAGTCAAGCAATTTTTGCCATATTTGCCTGTTATTGGCATTCTTTCGGTATTTAATATGATTTTCAAGTATAATTAAAGTTGTTTTTATTAATTACATGTAAATGTGTCGAATCAAATTAAATTACTCTTATCTCTCGACTTATTGTCATCGCCCTCTTTACTCACAATAGCATAAACAAGTTCTCACCTAAGAGGGGAACATTGAAAAGTGTAATCAGGGCTGCTATACGGCTCTGTTTCGGGGAGATGATGAATAGGCCTTTATTAGCAATAAAGTTAAGCCTGAAGTGACTGTTACGAGGGTTGGCAGCATACGTTACGCGAGATTGAATATCAGACAGGCCGTAGGGCTGGCTCTACTTGCTTTTTGGTATTTTTAATGTACTTACGTTCGGTAGCTCATCACTGAATAGTTGCAACAATGTATTGTACACATTAGAACAAAAACAATGTTTTTCGAAGAAGGAAGGAAAAACATTTCAATTTAACGACCCAAGTGGCTTAATGCCGCGGTAATCCGCCGTGAACCTAAAGGGTCCCGGATTGTATTCCCGGTTCGAGTCTGATATATCTTCTCCACACTATGGCAACTGGTCACCATGGTGGTAGTTGTTGATGTCATAAAATGTCATTGAATTAATAAATATGATTATTTACTGATCTCTAATTTCATTATTTAACAGAGTCATTCCAGAAAATTTACTTTTCTAAATTGACTAAAGCCTGGGCGTGCTAAGATAAAATTCTTAGTCCGTTATGAAATGAAATGAATTTATTTGCTTAGATGCATGGTACAGATAAGGTGACTAAAATAATTTTATTGCCTTACATGTTTCGTCTCGACAAGGCATGTAAATTATATAATTGAATCAATAAAATACTCCTAGATTAAATGTAGGATTATAAAGTTTTTTTTAATGTGAATTTTGAACTCATGTACAGGTAGTTCAACAAGAGTCTGTGGAACTTTATTAAAAAATTTAATAGTATAGTAGCATTTCTCGATCAGCCAAATATGCAGTATTTTTTAAATTGGTTTATGGGCAAGTTGTTAACAGTTTCCGGTATGTACTTCGTAACAGTCAATGAATTCTGCCAGTTAAGGATATTTAATTCCTTACTTCCAGACAATGACAATGGTGTCGTAAAAATATTTTTGTAACTGGTTTGATAAATAATAAACTTTTGAAGGTTTGTAAACCATTTTTTGCATTTTGCTTGTTTAAGGCTATTTTTTATCTAAAACTTTTATATACTGACGGCTACATACAGACAACCCTATACTAAAGGGCTTAGCGAAAAAATATATGGGCAAAATAGATCTTCATTCAAGTCACCCAAGTTTAATGACCTTAGTTAATTTGAAAGACAAGAAAAGAAATTGACTGATTGTGGCCTATACCTACTTAATTTATCGACATTGAGCAGTGAAGTTGATTGAATATGAACTGTATTGATTTTGCTATAATGACTGTTACTAAGTAGAAAATGGATTGAACATAGAACCAACCGAAAAATAAAAAAAATTATGTTGTACTTTTGACAACAAATAAAAAAAAAATGCTGTGTTCATTACACAGCTAGTTTTAGTTGCTTATAACATAAGTTGTGAAGGCGTTGTGTTTATACTTTTTAGGATTTCCGTGATCCTGTCCTGCTGTAATTTTAAATAGTAATCCATCACGTTTTTGGCTAAGGGCGTCGCAATAAATCCTATAAAATTATTTTTAGTTCGCTAAATTCAATAGTTTATAACTTTTTCAAACTTATAAAATTCCTTTATTATTTAACTCTTGTTTAAAAACTATGTTTCAAACGATGTGAAATTAAATATGGGAGTGGTCATGTAGAAAGTATGCAGTGAGAGCTTTTACATATTTTAATATTGAAGTTAAATTTCTCGCAATAGATTTCAATAAAGAAGTTTATACTATGCCCTGTTTGTTTGTTTGTTTGTTTGTTTGTTTGTTTGTTTGTTTGTTTGTTTGTTTGTTTGTTTGTTTGTTTGTTTGTTTGTTTGTTTTACCAACGATACAGCTATAAACAATATAATTAAACGACGAAAATGACTGAACCATACCAACCATACGTGTACCTAACTATTCCAACAGATTTTATCGCAAAAAAATACACTTTCTCATAATAAAATGCCCATCATCTGACCTTAGTTGGTGTTGATAAGTTTTTTTGAGATTCCAATGATGGCGCCATAGAAAAAGTGGTTGTATTTTACCAGTAGAATCAACTTTATCAACTAGGACTTTATTACTGTGACAGTTAAAATGAGTTTTTAAAAAAAGCGCATAAAATCACGGTCCTACAAGTACGTAACTTAAAAGTTCCAATCAGAAATCAATAGGTTAAGTTCGGATCAAGCTAAGTGCCTCACCTAATATACCGTTAACTGATTAATTATATTAATTACACCAGAGTAATGCTCTTGGGTCGTTAGTCAAGTGACAGCTAATGAGAAACGATGAATAAATGTAATTTAAAATCAATTATAAATTGCTCCGTTAAAGTCTAGACAATTAAAGTGACATGATACAGTGATTAAACAATTACGAATCGAAAGAAAAACGTGGAAATGGAAAGGGAAAAATAAACGTTTTTTTAACCTAGGCTTAATTACCAATTAGGCACGTAAGTAATTGATTTGTGCGTTCGTAAAACAACAAGTACCTAAGTATGTAATTGGAAAAAATATTTTATAAATTCATGTTTTACTTGCTTACATCCGTGGGTTGTGAACTTGTGATTCGCATCCAAGGTTACTTTTGGATATTTTTAGAATCTATGTACGGATTTATACAACATCTTGCTTCGCGGTAATAAAATATCGTGAGGGATAGTATAATATTTAATGGATTTCTAATTCAGAGATATGCTGTTCCCCATGCAGGGAATATTCCCTGTATGAGAAATTATTAAAATGATGTGCTTGAAGCTTAGTGCAGTGCTTTGGCAGTGATTACCAAAGTAAGGCACCCCACGTCGCGGTTGTGAGTTTATGGATGACCAATCACAAGCATCTCCGTGCTTCGGAATGCACGTTGAAAGTTGGTTTCGGCAAATATCGCTTGATTAATACTAGTCGTACAGCCTAGTCAAAGGCCTTAAGGCAGCTTCATTACATTTAACAGTAAGATTTAGTCACTTGCCTTACAACACCCCTCCACCAATCCGCACTGGGCCCGCACGGTAGAGTATGGCCTAAACAACCTCATAGTTGAGGTGAAGCCTGTGCCCTGCAGACGTACATCAGCATATTTTACTAGGTAATATTCTCCGCTTGGAAAAGAGCTAGGAGAAAAGAGAAAAGATAGGTTTACTTTTAAATTGAAAAAACATACGTAGATATTGTTGAAATGCGAAACTCCTATTTGTAGTCGGTTAAAAAGTAAAAATGTCACGCATCATTTCACTTCCATTATAAGTAATTATTGGCGCGTGTAACCGATTTATTCGCAAGATAACTTTCTATTGTGGGGACAATTTATTGATACAAAGTTTCCTTGGGAAGCCGGGACGGCTTATTCATAATTTATATTAATTGGGACAGGGAAGTTCGCAAGAAACTCTGAAGAAGGGACTTGTTTTAAAGAACAGTTTATGCCAACTGCGCGCGGTAAATAGATACTGTGAGATACGACGGTAATGTAATTGAGATTTAGACTTGGTTTGTGAATGTTTGTTGACTTAACAATTTCTTCACTGTTTGGATTCACGATTCTTAAAGTAATTTGATTAAAATTTAGTATGCCAGTTGTACACTTGTTTCACAAAATAAATAATAAGCACTTAAATAAAAAAGACCACCAAAGAGCACGATCTTCCGCTATTTTCATCCAGCGACTGCTGCCATCTTCCTAAGGTTGTCGGTCTATCAAGCTGGAAGTGGATCGTCCTACACTACGTTTGCCGAGACGGGGTCTCCACTCGATAACCTGTTTACCCAACCTTTCATCGGTTCTACGACGATGTGGCCGGTCCACTGTGAATTCAGCTTGCTACATTTTTGGACTATGTCCATTAGGTACTCTTGTCCTCTGCCGGATGATCTCGTTTTGGTTTAAATTCTTTAACTCATAAATATTGTTTATGTAACTGTTTTATTAGTAAGAGCGTAAGAGCTTCGAAAGAACGCGACGCGAAGGTATTTATCCGGACCAAAATGCGGAGCGCGTGCGTAGGCCTGCTTAAACAAGTTTTGATCTTTGTGGTCCAAAGTTTAATAAATAAAAAAAATAAAAAAAAACTTTCACATAAAGAAATCTATGCTATTTGCGGTTTAAGATTAATAATATTTTAAAGCGGTCTGAACATCTTAAATCCTGATAATTCATTTCCCTCGTAATCCAGCAAAAGTCTAGTAACACAAAAATACTAATTTAGATAGTTGATTCCTTACTTCAAGACCATAGCCCATTTAAATATCTATATATTTTATAAAACAAGATCGGGTTAGTTACATCATTTATGACGACCTCCGTAGCCGAGAGGCGAGTATACCGGACTTGGTGTCGCTATCTCTGAGGTCCCGGGTTCGATTCCCGGTCGGTCAATGTAGAAAAAGAACTTTTCTATATTGTCTCGGGTCTGGGTGTTGTGGTACCGTCGTTGTTTCTGATTTCTGTAACACAAGTGATTAAGCTACTTATCACAGGATCAGAGCAATGTATGTGATGTTGTCCAATATTTATTTATTTATTTATTTATTTATTTATAAGTCGAGAACGGCTAGACCGATTTGATCCAGCTGATTTTTGTTGAATTTGTCTCTTTTCCGAATAGCAGAATAACTATAAAAAACACGGAAAAATTCATGAAAAAAAAAGGATGAAGGGGCGGTACGAATAAGTTCGCCGGGACAGCTAGTAAAAAATAAATAGGTAAATCAACATATTTCTTACTTTGCTGTCAAATTAGACAGTAAATAAATAAAAACTGGTGTGTTGCGCCAGACAACACCACACCTGTTGTCATGGTGTCGCAGTAAGGAAGTAACATCGTTTTGTTACGTGGTACCAGGCAATTAATTTTGCCAGGAGCGTTTCCTAGCACACCCAGATTCGAGCCAATTTAGTTTTTTTAATTGGTCCGGACCGAGAATCAAACCCGGGATCTTTTGTGTTCAGTGATAATCGCCGCACCACTACGCAAATCAGCATTTTGTTTTATAACTCTATTTACGAGCTAGAAGCCCTGTGACATACGGACAGACAGCAGAGTGACAGTATTAGAGTTTCTGTATTGTCTTTTAAATGCGGAACCCCAGAATAAAAAAATATGTGAAGTCGGAAAAAGTTACTTCTGGCGTCATATGACAAAAACACCGGAAAAATACCAGTGAATATCACTATTTGCGACCGCTTACACAGATGACCTGCGCGATCTCACTAAGTGCCTCGTCCAAGGCGGAGACCGGCTTGTATTGCGTAAGGAAATAGAGACTATCAACAATCATTACGGCTAAGAATACTAAGTCGACATATGAGCTGTCTACAGCCTACTTTCTGAGGTACTAACGATGAAGGCCTCTAAGTACAGTTGGGTCAAGATAAGAGGGATAAAGATTTTTTGTAAACAATGCTACTGTAATTTTGTATAGGTTTGTCTGTTTCACTCATTTATAACTCATAAGTTTTAAATACATTGTAATTATATAATAAATATTAAGTAAACACCGATGTAGCACTAAAACTATCGAAATCTTAATAATATCCTATTCAAATACAGGTTGGCCAGAAAAGTGATGTTTACTTTTTTTTTTGGTGCCTCATGTTGAGAGGTATCTGAATCACCCCATGTATGTTCTACGATTTTTCGTAGTTTACGAGTTACGAATTTTTTTTAATAGCCTATGAAGTACTACTTTTTTATTATTATTATAAAAGCTTAGAGTCTAGCGCATTCTCTAAAGCTACTTAGAAACTACGAAATTATCAGTTTAGATTTTGAATTTTAAGTTGAAAATTTAAATGATAACTCACTTAACATAAATTCTCAAGTTTAGGTCAATTTTGTAGTAACTTCCATTAAAGTTATGAGGCTGTTTATCTAATACATAAATGCACAGTTCATAGAGATTTAGCTGCAAGAAAAAACCTTCAAATTTTTTTTAGAAATTATTCAGACTGATCCGGTTGCAGAAATTCATAAAAAAAAACGTAACTCGAAAACTACGAAAAATCGTAGAACATACATAAAGGTGATACAGATACCTCTCAACACACACACAACACACACAGCGTAGGACGTCCACCCACAAGGCGGACAAACGACCTGCAGGAAGCCGCGAGCAGGCAACATAGGCCTCTCTCAATGACTTCCAGATTGGCCGGTTGGAAGCGTCCAACCGGCCAATCTGGAAGTCATTGAGGGGGGCCTATGTTCAGCAGTGGAAGTCCTATGGCTGAAATGATGATGATGATAATAAGACTAGGGGTGTGCCAATAAAATTTAAATTTGCCAAAAAAAGGGTTGAAATATTAAATAACTATATCGGTACTCGCATAAAAACTACCCGGTATACTGTGTACAAATACCTTTTAACAGTCAATTCTTTCGACGAAGACACTTATATATTATTAACACAAATTTTATGTCTATACCTCAACTACAATAAGTAGAAACTTTCTCAAAACATATCATTATTATAGTGTTATAAATCGGATTGCCTTTTATTTTGGTCAACCTATAGTAACAACGGTAGTCACTATAGGGTGACCACTATTTACGTAATAGTCCCACAAGACTGGTCTGTTTTAGGATACGAATCAATGTAAAAGGGCCGAGAAACAGATTGGATAGTCCGCAGCTAATAACACGCGGAAGGCTAAGGAACCTTTTTGGCTAAATTTCGACAGCTTAGTTCTAGACTTTGCCATTCTAAATTCAACTTTACATCATTGGTTATTAAGATGAAGTTCATTTGAATACACAGGGTTACATTGCAAAGGGGTGCCAAATTTTTAGTAGTGGCTCAGAATCAGTCATCATCATCATCATTTCAGCCATGGACGTCCACTGCTGAACACAGTCCCCCAATGACTTTCATAGGGGGGGATTGCCAATACTCGCCACGCTTGGCAGGCGGGTTGGCGAGCGCAGTTTTTTATAGCATTTCGCACGCAAACGCTGCTGCCCGTCTCGTGCTACAGGAATTAGTCGCCTCTTACGACACGCCTCCTGTTGGCGGTGGGGAAGTGTATTCTTTACGGCCGTTCCCACACGGCAAAGAAATTTCAGAATCAGTAACTTAATCAAACTATGCAAAGAACAAAAATATTTTTTTACATTTAATTAATATAATAATAATAGCTTTGTGGCGAGCTGTGGTGAGTAGCGACACCACGGGGTCAGTTGTTAATCCGAGTGCTCCCGAGAGTCGGCCAAGACCCTCGTCTTCGGCTTGCCGAAGTGGAACCCGAGGGGTTCTGCAGGACTCTCGCCTCTGGCTTGCCTTAACCGGCCGGCCAGAGTGGAGTCGCTAGAGCATAATGCTCGAAGGGTGGATGTGGTTCGTAAGTGGCGAGTGGGCACGTGATGCCGGACCCTCAGGGGGGAGCGAGCGGGAGTGATCGTCGTTTAAAGTCCAGAGCCACCTCTCCACTCTTAGCCGCCAACAACAGTGTTGCTCCTCAGTCCGGTCTTGCATGACCTACGACGCCAGGGGGGGCCCATTCAGTTGGCGGCGAGTCACCACCTGCCAATTTTTTCAGTCCGAGACTATGAACCAGGCAGGTGACCGGTAGTCTCCATCAATAGCCCAGAACCCAGTCCCTCCATCTTCTTTCAATAGCCCTAATTAAAATTAATTTGTCTTCAGCTGCAATAGTTCCTGCACACATGCTGGGTATAATCTCTGATTACATCTCATGATGTAGTCAGAGATTGGATCCAGCAGTGTAACACTTCCAGGTTTGATTATTTGCGCTTAAAACGGCCTCTACGTGTTGGATCAGTATCCCCACGCAAGCCTTATAAAGGACCGGGTCACTTTTGGCCCGTGAACTCCTAGAGCGTACAAATAATAATTTAACTCATTCATGAAAAAATTGCACCGCATGTGCACTGCGGAGGGTCCTTGTTGGCTCGCCGTACCTACGCCTCTGATGAATGACCGCACGGCTTTCTTAGTCTCTCTATTGACTTTATTTTCGGATATTTTAAAGTAATTTTTTTTCGTAACATACGATTATAAAAATTAGTAACGATTAAGACGCTTCTTTATATTGATCCTTAGACCTTATTTTATAAATTGGTCACCCCTTTGCAATGTAACCCTGTAGATGAATAAAAGGAGGTTTTATCGTAACCAAATATTAAAAATAGTAGATATTGATCAATTCATAACTTAATTTAAGAGTTATTGGAACTGAATTTTGTATACAATCGTTTGATTTATTATATTAAATTTACTTATAGTCAGCAATAACTACACCCAATTATTGAAAATATATCTCAACCGATTTTCAACTTGGATTCTAATAGATAAAGATCAAACGAACTTATCAAGTAAAGCTCGATGTGAAATATCATGTTTTCGCCAAAATATTATTATTTTATTGCTATTTTTAAAAGCTTAAAAGAATCCGTAATTCGTTACATAATTGTACTGATGTGTCAAATATAGACAGTCATTAAATAAACTATTTTAGTCTTTTGCTAATCTTGACATTAGTTCGCAATTAAACAATTAAACTTGAGTAAACAATAGAAATACATCGATAACATGTATGCTAATTGCATGTATTAGTGCTGCGTTAATAGATCATTGTCTTTTAAATAGCTTTTGTTCGTAAACAGCTCGTTAAATTAGTCAGTTCTGCCTAAGTTGCTATTTAATTTTTTGCCATTATTTTCTAGAAAATTATGAATTGTCATTATGTTACTTAGACAACGTAATACAAGTCGTTGAGGAAAATGAAAGAAAGAAACAAATGAATGATATAATATAGATAACAATAACATTTAAAATGTCATAATATATCTACTTTGCTTTGTAACACTGGTACTTAGCGGACAGTAAGTAAACATGAATTAGCATATTAATTGAAGATAGTAACGTCATGCTCTATATTTCAATTACAAAGTAAGTTGACATTGCAACAAGAATTATATAAAGTCTGTTATTATTATGAGGGTGTCATACCTTAAAAGAAAAAAACGGAACCCTTATCGGGTTACTTGGTTAACCGTCTGTCTGTCTGTCCGTCCGTCAAAACCCTTTATCTATTTGAAAATAAAACCACATACTAAAATTCAAGTCTACAGTCCCTTGAAGCTGTGAAAAAACCATTTATGCCACAAAAGAGACTAGAGAACTATGAAAGGAAAGTAATAACGTCTTATACTGCAATTACCTACAGGGAAAAATCTGAAACTCTACATTAGTAATTACATTTTGTAGTTAATTTGTAATTCAACTGCGAGACTCAATTTCTGAACTAGTTATAATTAGTAGTAGGTAACAAATTTGTACGGAACCCTCGGTGAGCGAGTCCAACTCGCAATTGTCCGTTTTTTTTAACGAACACACTTATTATCTAGCCCCAAACTAATCAAACGTACGACTTACGTCCTGCTCAAAACGTCTTATTTGCTGGCTGGCTGGCTGGAGGCTGCTTTCAACCGGCCAATCTGGAAGTCACTGGGGAAGGCCTATGTTCAGCAGTGGACGCCCTATGGCTGAAATGATGATGATGATTAAAGAGAGAAAACATTGCGTGTTGTTTAGACGTGTTACTTACTTGCAACGTGATTAGTGTTGACGACAGATGATTAGCTGGGCTGAGACTGAGAAAGGCTACGGCCGAGTAAAACAAAGGCCGAACGGTGTCTTGGTCAACACATAATGACATGTGACATTAACAGACTGTTCAGTCAAATTTTATTGTTTGCGTTTCTAAATTGTGACATACGTTAAGAACTAGATACATGTATTACTTACTATTATTTTTCTTTAGGCCGGTCGTTCTTCTTCTGTTCAAAAACCTAAACAACTTTCTCTATGGGGTCAGTATTGTAAAAACACTTCCCGATACTAAATACCCGTACAGATAATATATGTTGTCAGAGAAAATTCTTTTTTAAAATAAAATATATTGTAGAAGTAGTTATATATTTATTCTATAGCATGCCGGTCACCGTACTATAGGGATGGTAAGCTCATTAATAGGCGTTATACCAAAACGTACTTAACTAGTAATTTAGTTTGATAGTTTGCACCATATGGAACCGAAACATATCGGTATTAATTAATATGATTATACAGGGTTACATTGCAAAGGGGCGCCGAATCTTTAGAAGTGACTCAGAATCAGTAATTTAATCGAAATATGCAAAGAACAAAATTTTTTTTCACATTAATGTAATTATTCATAACCGCTGTTAAACATTCGTACTCGTGAATAATTCTCTCCATGAAACTCATTTATAAAAAAAAATCACCATATGTGCACTGCGTAAGGTTCTTTTAGGCTCGCCGTACCTACGCCTCTGATAAATGACCGCGCGGCTTTCGTAGTCTCTCTATTGACTTTATTTTCGGATATTTTAAAGTATTTTTTTTTGGTAGCATACCATTATTAAAAATAATAACGATTAAGACGCTTCTTTACATTGTTCCCTAGATCTTATTTTTAAAATTTGGCACCCCTTTGCAATGTAAACCTGTGTATACGAGTATTATTAGTACTTTATAACTCAAAAGATATTTAAAGGCATGCAATGTCACATTACATTATATTATAGCCGACGGCGTTCTCGCAAGCGATTAATAACTGTTTTTTATTTATTTTTGTGGGTTTAATTGTTTAAAACGCTTTCTTTGGATATTACCAACAATATGAACCCTGTTTCAAAAAAGGAGACAATTAGCCTATTGGCGTATCAGCTGTTGAAATGTGATATTCCCATAGCTTTTTACGGAATTGCAAATACATAGTTATGTGTGATGTCACCTCTAAGCAGCTTAACGTATTGGATGCTGAGCGGTTTCATGAGACCGCATACAACAAAAATTCTATTGTATCTCGTTTTGCCGGGCAGTGGGATGAAACGAAGTCAAATACTATTAATTTATTGTTTCAAAGCAATTATTATTATTTTAAAAAAATCTTGTAATGAATCGTCAATGGTGTCAACATCCCATTGACCTGTTCTACATTGCGTCACCATTTTACTCCTCAGAAATTCCGCTAGTTCAAAACGTACCAGTAACAAAGAGGGCGCGTTATCGCACCGCTATGCGTCTTGAGGAGACAAGGCCGGTAATGTCTGCCGTATATCTCGCCGCTAGCATCGACTATTGCCACGAATATGCCATTTTACTAAAGTTTAAATTCCTCTGCAAGCAATGCGAAGGTTTATTAAAGCGATAAATAACAGAAAAACTGATCCGAAAAGCTTGCAGATACACCCCAGAAATAAAGAATTCGTTATCGGTCAATTTAGTAATACACGTCTAAATCTTCAGTGAGATCACAGTCAAATAGAAAGATCTCTAGATAAAAATCTTTCTTTGTTTAGACGTGTGCGACCGCGCCGTTCTCTGGTATGTGTCTATGGCAGTCTAGGACTTAACTGAGCAATCTTTATGATTGTAAAAACCGCCCGTATTGCGATTATCACCGGCCAAGTTTGTGGACGAACAGAAAACTCTGGTCTCGTTAGTTTCGAATAAAACAAATGTTCCGACACCGCGGCGACTCATCGCTCTGTGAGTTCTTAGCTGAAAAAAGATTTGATCAAATAAGCACCGCTTTCAGTGTGCCCGAAGTTTAATGGAAGCAATTGTTCTTACCTTACATTCAAGACGTCTTTTTAGGACCTATTTGGAAAGATTGTCAATTGGATGTGTGAATATTCCTGTGACCGTAGATTTCAATCTTTGAAATGTCCCTTTATGATATTATATAGGGTGACTTCGAGGAAGGAACCGCTAACGGAATAATACCCATTAAAATGAACAACTTTCAATATGGCTCAATGTCTAAATCGAGACAAAAAAGTTTACCTTTACATACAAAAAACGATGACATATGGAATATTAGTAATTTTTTTGGTGTTGCGCCGTTGGCTTTTTAGTAAACGTTTACTTTTATGGCAGAAAATCCTCTTACAGTAATATCCTCGTTTCTAAAAATCGTACAAACTTTTCTACTGTATTGTACTCTCTGTCAGCTTATTTAGAAAAGTTATGGTCTTTTAAGTAAGTATCCACTACTTGTTTTGTTTGGTTTGTAGATTCCTATGCTATTTTTAAAAAAAGAGTTAATTATTAGTAATATTAAAATTTTACAAAATTCCGAAGATTCCGCGCCGTGCAAGCTGGAATTTAGAAAAGCCGGAAGGAGGAAGTTAGTTACATTTTCTTTTCAATTCCGCAACTGTCCAACGAAGGCGGAGGATTTTCAATGTATTCGCCCGGGACGAGCCCGGAGTGCCCGACAAATTGCTTGGTGTTAAACGGCTTCATGAATATTCGGATAAACTACATTATGCTAAGTTTTTTGTAGTAAATATAATAGAGCATAACATTTCGCACGCAGACGCTGCTGCCCGTCTCGTGCTAAAGGAATTAGTCGCCTCTTACGACACGCCTCCTGTTGGTGGTGGGGAAGTGTATTCTTTACGGCCGTCCCCACACGGTGAAAAATGATATTAAAAATTGCGCTTGTCAAGCGTGGTGAGTATTGGCATTCCCCCTAGATGAAAGTCATTGGGGGAGGCCTGCGTTCAGCAGTCCATGGCTGAAATGATGATGGTAATAGAGCAGCAGTAGGCTATCTCGTCTCAATTACCGTCGTGAGTTCACATTTCACAGCACGTATCACTGCGCAAAATTTAACTTTACAAGAAAAATGAGTATAATAATATATTTAAGTATAATAGGCGACATAAAGATAAACTTGTTCCAAATTTCAGATTGCACAAGGTAGGAAGTTTAAAAATGGAAAAATGTATTCGTATTTTTTAATAAATTACCACAACCAATTGCTGAACTGATTTTTAAAGGGTTATTATACAATTAGAGATTATACAGGGTTATTTGTAACACATCAACAACCACCTTGGGGCTGATTCTGGTGCTCAAATACAACAACTTTTGCTATGGGGCCAACATTAAAAAAAAACACTGTTCCATACAAAATTTACTGATGACTGTCATCTGGTGGCGGCTTAGTATGGGCACTGATTTGGTATGGGGAAGTGTTTTCAGAATCAGCCCCCAGGAGGTTGTTGATGTTTTACAAATAACCTTGTATAAATGATAAAAATGTGTAATATTTAAAACTGCTTAGCTCGCACTAAAACTTGTAAAAATATTAATTTTAAAGGAGCCTGACAAACAGTGATCAAGTTTCTATCGCTACTTCTTCTCGGCACTAGCCCACAAATTGTCCCGAAACAGTGGTTGGGTAAAAAATTATATTAGGACGTGTAAACGTACTGTTAATGGCCTATTTGCAAAAATAAATGATTTTGATTTTGACTGGAGTTTTTGGCATCTATGTACGGATGAGGGAAAAGTTTAAAAACAGTTTCCCTATCTAAAGGGTAGGTTACCGAGGTCAGATGGCAATAGCTCCAAATGTAATAACCAGACTTTCCGCCTTTAGGATCATGGTCAAAGCGTACCCCGACACAGTGTTGCCAGATGGGAAAATTGGAAATGCGGTGGCCACTTGAAAAACGCGGATTTTGGACAAAAAAAAGCGGAATACTGTTGATAAGGTAGTTTTACTTTATGTCACTGTAAAATGGCAAGTTTTACGATTTAAGGAAAGGAACTTTACATTATAAGCATTTCGAAAACTAAATTTGGCAAATAAAATGGAAAATTTCTACTGATTAAATGCAACTATAGTAGTCATAACAAGTACTATAGGAAGGTTGGAAAGCTGGCTAAGGAAAGCTGGCTACAAGTATCGAAAATTTTTGTATTGATAACATTTAGTTTCGTGGACGTTCAAATTGTACCTAAACAGCGTCAAAATTAATATAATAGTTAGTAGGTAACACATCGATACCATACAACAGTCAGATACAATGACAAGTGTCAAAGTGAGTATACGTGGATCAGTGGATTACTTTTCAAGACGAATCTCTAATTACAGCCAAGAATAGAAATGACAGTACCTATGTCGTGGGTTTCGAAAAAGCGGAACCGCGTCGGTCTAAAGTGGACGGCGGATCCTTAGACAAGAAAGCAGAAAAGCGGTGTATCTTAGGTGCTTTTCGGGGAATCATATTTATTAAAATATTTACTTCCTCAAACAGCACCTGCAAAAAATATTGGTGGGTGCGCTAACAGGTATACCTTTTGCAGGTGCTATTCGCTCGGGTCCTATTCTCACGGGTGCTAGAACAGGAATACGTCCAAATAACAACTACATTTCCACCGCGAGGGTGTACGACTCTGGAACCGACTCCCACAAAAAATATACTTTATCAAAATCTAAATTCATCTTTAAGAAAACCAACAATCCACAATGTTCAATTTCATATTTAAAATTCATGTTCTCCTGAATGAAGCCTCTTTTCAATGATAAGCTCACCTGTACAGTATTTTGTTCCATAATGATGCCTGAATTGGTATTCCCAGTGCAAACTGACAAAAAAATGGTGTACCTTAAAAAGATACAACTGAATACTAAATGGTCTCTAAATGATCTGTGTAATGTTACCTGTGTAACAATATAGAATGCAATAAATATATTGGATTGAATTTAATTGATCTCTTTCAAAAACGTCAACGAAATCGAAAATGAATCCAAATAGTTGCTAAATCAGACCTCATTAATGTTTTACAGTGTCATTGACAACGTTACATAATTACTTTATCTCGAGTTTACTAAAAGCCGAAAACTCGTCAGTCTATCACCTACCCAACGGCGTCGAGTGGAACATTGTTGATTGACAAAACACTGTCACCTACTAACAAAGGATAAGTTAGTAGGTAGAACCTTACATCCTTATATTAGAACCTAGTCACAATATAGTTGGATACAGTATTATTTGTATTACTGGGACGTAATTTTTCCCACGCCGAAACGTTTTCTTGTCTCTATTCCTCGCCGTCCGATTAGACAGAGTTATAGAAATAGAAATATGTATTTGCTTAAATTATGTGGTACAAGCTTCGATCAAGAATACATGGATTCATGGAAGGGTACAAGAGATCTCAAAAATGTATATTTAAAGAACACACATTAACCAGTATTATATTGGCATGCAAATATTAACAAAACCATTGTTAGGGATTTCGGGCCTAACACTGTTTTTAGGGTAGAGAGTGGACTGTAGATTTTTCTCATTTGAGGCCGGAGCAGGTCACTGAATAAAACCCACTTTGAAGAATTCAGCTTTTATTGAAGATACACTTGGATGTTACTATTTCTAAGGTTTATACTGTACTGCTAGTACTGCCAGTGCTACCCTTGGAAACCGCCCGACTTATATAGCAATCTGAGGGAGATTTTAGCCAATCAGAGCGCGTAATTTTTTGCACACGGCACCAATGTGTGCATCCTGTTTTCGCGCATAACTCCCTCTCTTTCCAACACTCATTTTCAGTTTTTCGGTGGTTTCCATTGGTATTCACTATTTTTTGATCTATTTCACATTTTTCCTGATTAACCTAATCCTTACTCTAAACATTGGTGCAAAAATCACAAAAATCGGCCTAGTATTTGCAGAGTTAGAGCCTAAATTCTTGCGCGGCTCTCCTGAAGGTATTGCCTTTTTTTTTCGTGCGCGTAGCTGTCGTTAACAGTCTCCCCCCGGCGAAGGTGTACCGCAGCCTCCTTTGGTAGACCGCTACGTGCTCGTTGTGCAGCGCGTCCCTTCCCGCTGGTCCGGGGAAGGTGCGGATTTCGTTTCCAGCACGACGATTCTCGAGACGGGTCTCTTGAACGTTCCACCTTTGGTTTGCACATCCACAATCCTTGTTACCCCGTCAGGTCCGGGATAGGTCTTCGTTATGGTCCCTCGTGGCCATACATTTCGAGGGAGCAGAGGGTCGGCGATGATGACGATATCTCCTATCTTTACAGCGTCATGGTGACCGTGTCGAATGAGGCGGGGCACGAGCGTAGGTAAGTATTCGTGCAGCCACCTCTGCCAGAAGCTGTCAGCCAGTGCCTGTGCAGCTCTCCAAGTCCTTTTGTCGGCTTCCTTGCAAGTTCCCACGTATGGTTGGCCCGATGATGACCCCAGGAGGAAGTGGTTCGGTGTCAGAGCCTCTGGGTCATCGGGGTAGACCGATACGTGTGTCAACGGTCGTGAGTTGACTGCGTGCTCCGCTTCTGCTAGCAAAGTTAGCAGCGTTTCTTCTCTAGGTGCTTTTTCTCGTAGCGTTGTTGTGAGTGCACCCTTTACTGAGCGCACCAGTCTTTCCCAGGCACCTCCTTGGTTTGGTGCTCCGGGCGCGATGAACTTCCATGATGTCCCGTAGTTCATGGCGTACCTTGAGAGTTCGGGCAGCCATTCTTCGTACGCCTTCCTGAGTTCGACGTCTGCGCCTCTGAAGTTGGTCCCGTTGTCGCTATAGAGTGTCAGGGGCCAGCCTCGTCTTGCCGCCATTCTCCTGAGCGCCATGATTGCAGAGTCGGTGCTCAGGGATGCTACTGGCTCTAAGTGCACTGCCCTTGTGGTTAGGCAGGTGAAGAGAGCGCACCATCTCTTCTCCCGTCTTCTACCGATGGTCACGGTGATGGGGCCGAAATAATCCACACCGCAGAAGCTAAACGGCCTGTGGTATGGTTGCAGGCGTTCGGTCGGTAGGTCTCCCATGGGCGGAGCTTGTGGCTTCGTTTTTCTTAGGCGGCACATCTGACAGGCGGCTGCGATCCTTTTGACCGTAGGTCTCAGTCGGGTCACCCAGTACTTTTGGCGTACGTCGTTCACGATCCTCTCGATGTTTGCGTGATTGGCTCGTCGGTGTTCTCTGCCGATAAGGAGCTTCGTGAACGGGTGACGTCCATCGAGTAGGACAGGTCGGTTCGTAGTCGTGGTCACTTTGATCTTGTTGACTCGTCCATTGAGCTTCAGCAGTCCGTCTTCCCACAGCAGGTCGTAGCGGTAAAGCGGACTTGTTCGAGGTACGGCGACGCCTTTTCTTAAGCAGTCTATTTCTTGATGAAACGAATCTTGTTGCGCTCGTTTTAACCATCGATGCGTTGCCTTCTCGACGTGTTCGTGGCTCAGGGCGGACTTCCTATCGCGGCAGCGATCCACGAATTCCAGTACTCGTGCTGTTGCTCCAATCAACCGATCGTAAGAGGAGAATCGGCTGATGTCGGGCAATGATGAATCTTCCTCGTGTGTGACGACGTGGAGGAGTTCTGTTGTGACGTTGTCGTTCGTTCCTTCAGGTTGAGGCCATTCAGTCTTCGGCTTCTTCAAAAATAATGGTCCTTGAAACCATTTGTCTTTCGCTGACTCAGGCACGTATCCAGTTCGCGTCGCGACGTCGGCTATGTTGAGGTGGGTCGGCACCCACCGCCAGTCTGCCGGGCTTGAGTCTTCGGTGATCTCGCCGAGTCGATGCGCTACGAAGGGCGTGTAGCGGCGGCTCCCGTTGCGTATCCAGTGCAAAACTGTCTGTGAGTCGCTCCAGTAGGTGGTGTCATCGACGCGTAGCCTATGTTCTTCCTTGATTGCTTTCGCTAGTCGTGACCCAATCAATGCTGCTTGCAGCTCCAGTCTCGGGATCGTTTGTGTCTTCAACGGAGCGACCTTGGCGCGTGCTGCTACCAGTACGACTTCTGCTTCTTCCTTTTTCCCGTAGGTGAGGCGCCAGTATGCCGCAGCGGCGTAGGCTTCCTCGCTCGCGTCGCAGAAGACGTGCAGTTCACGTCGTTGAGCTTCTCTCCCCCCGTTGTAGCTCCGAGGGATCTGTAGCCTTTCAATGGTCTGCAGATCCTCTATCCATCTGTCGAAGTCGGTGGCTATGTCTTCGGATATCGGTTCGTCCCACCCAGTCTTGAGGCGCCAAAGCTTCTGTAGATTTATCTTGGCTGTTATTGTGTAACAGCTGAGCAATCCTAGTGGGTCGTAGATGCTCATCACGGTTGACAGGGCTTCTCGTTTCGTCGGCGATTGCTCTCGAGTCTTCACGGCTGCAGATACGCGATTCATGGCAGTGTTGAAACTCAGGTGATCGGTGTTAGAGTTCCACAGCAGTCCTAATGTCTTTTCTGTTCCCCCGAGTGGTGTTGCACTTTTCTTCGCACGTCGGTCGTTCGGAGTGACGGCTAGCAATCTATCGTCATTGCTGTTCCAACCTCGAAGATGAAAGACAGCGTTCTTGTGGACTTCGTTGACTTGGCAGATGATTTGCTTGGCTTCTTCTATGTCATTGAAGCTCTCGACAAAGTCGTCCATGTAGTGTGACTCTGTGATGGGCAACAGGGCTTTTGGGTGCGTCTGCGCGTGATCGAGCGCGTTCTTGTTGCGTACACTGTGCGCCAGGAAAGGTGAGCTGGATGCACCGAAGATCATCGACGTCATTTTAATTTTGACCGGTTCTTTCTTTGGGTCGTCTCTCCAGAGGAATAGTTGTGCGGGTTGATCTCCTTCTCGGATCTTCACACGTAAAAACATTTCCTCTATATCCGCCGTTATTGCGTAGGTGCCTTCTCTAAAGCGGAACATGATTGTTTGCAGGGATCGTAGCAGGTCTGGTCCTTCCAGCAGGAAGTCGTTCAGGCAGACTCCGTTTGACTTAGCTGCTGCGTCGAAGACAAGTCTTATCTTCCCTGGTTTGTTCGGGTTCTTCACGGCGAAGTGAGGTAAGTACCACGCCACTGGACTTGAGTTTTCTCCGCCGTTACAGGGTTCGGCGTACCCCTTCAGCAGTAGATTGTTCATTTGTTCGTGGTACTGCTTCTTCTCTTCGGGGCGACGCTCCAAGCTAGCCTCAAGGGTTTTCAGCCTTTTTAAGGCGACGTTGTAGCTCGGCGGCAGTTCTGGGTCCTCGTTCTTCCAGGGTAAGCCTACTTCAAATCTTCCGTTCTTCTTGGTTGCGGTTTCATTGAAGATCTTCACGGCTCGTTGATCGCTTTCCTTGACGTGTCGTGCAGTGAGTGACACACCAAGTGAGTCGATGCGAAAGTGATGCTCGACCAGGTCTTCTATTTTGACATCTTCACTGATGTGAAGTACTTCCTCTGTTGTTCTGTGGCTTCGAGGGATCCGTCCATGGATCACCCATCCAAGTAACGTTCTGGAGGCGGCAGGTTGGTTCGGTTTGCCTGCACGCAGCTCCCGGGTAATGATCAGGGGCCAGTTGTCGGTCCCGATGAGTACTCGTGGCTTGGCGTTCTGATATGCCAGGCTCGCTTTGTCTAGTCCTTGCAGGTGCTTCAGCTGTAATGCTTTCTTCGGCACGGACTGTGCTGTCAGGTCCAGGTCTGGCATCGTTCGAAGGGTGACGACAGAGCTGTGTCCGCTGGCGTTGACCTCGACGCGGACGGTCTTGCTATTCACGTTTCTGACTTCATTTTCTATGCCTCTTATTTTTAGGCATTTGCTCGGCCCGCTTGCTCCAATTTCGTTTGCGAGATCTTCGTCAATTAGTGATACGGTGGCTCCTTCGTCGAAGAGGGCGAATACTTTTCGTGTCCCCTTGTTCCCGCTGATGACGATAGGACATATCTTCAGTTTGACTTCACTTCCTTCGCAGGCTGTCATCGCCGAAGCAACTTCTTCGTTGGCGGTGACGTCTTCCTGTTGTCTGGCAGGGGCTTCGCTGTGTAGAGTAGCGTGGTGTGGGCGTTTGCATCCCTTTGTTCCGCAGGACTTCTGTTTGCAATTCAACCTCCGATGTCTACTGCTGATGCACCGGAAGCAGAGTCCCGCTTTCTTCACCACCTCCCATCGTTCGGATACCGGCAGCTCCTTGTACTTAGGGCAGGCAGGGAGTCGGTGCTGTTCGTTGCAGACTGTGCATGCTTCTAGCTTCTCTGTGGTTGCTGCTGGTTGTGCTTCAGTTATGTTGAAGACTTTCTTTTTTCCTTCTGGTCTAGCTGTAGGGCGCGGCGGTGCTTCTTTTCTAGTGACGCTGTAGCTGTGTTTCAGTGCACGGTCCGCTTGTTGCATCAGAAATCGAGACAACTTGATGATCTCTGGTATCGCCTCTGGATTTTCTTCAGCGTAGTCACACCACTTTGTTTTGATATGAGGGCTCAGTTTTTCCAGGATCTCCCGTACCAGTAATGGGTTGTAGAGGTATGCTGCGTCAACGTTTCTTAGCGTGGCTACGACGTTTTGAACTTTCACAGCGAATGTATTAAGTTCACTTGCTGTAGATCCTAATTTCGGTAGTTTTCGCAGGTCTTCATATGTCATGTCGATGATGATCTCTGGACGTCCATAACATTGTTGTAGAGTCTTCATAATTTCTTCTGGATGCGTGGCGGTGTTTAAGAGCGGTGCTACGGTGTCTCGTGCTTCTCCACGAAGGGCGTTGCGTAGTCGCGCTAAGTTCTCGATCGGTGAGAACTTGTACAGCTCCGTAGTTTGCTTCATGGCTAGCGCAAACTGGATCCATTCCATCGGGGATCCCGAAAAGGTCGGAAGATCAGTTGCCTGTCGTGGCGGTGGCCGGCTGGACATCATTTGTGTGAGTGTCTCTGCTAGCTGTTCAATCCCGCGGCTTCTCGGCGTCATTGATCTTCTTCTTGCACGTGTCGTTTGTTCATTCGGTCCCGGTGTCCAAAATCTCGTCCTTCTGTTCATCGGAGTAGTGGCTTCGGTAACGACCGGTTCTGTGGGGGCGGAGGCTTCGTGCCGCTCCCCCTGTTCATTGACGACGTTCGGTGCGGATTTATTCAACCAATCATGTATCCGTTCCATATCTTCCATTGGGTCAATCTGGTCGCTGTCCTCTTCGAGCTCTGCTACGTCGGCGGTCAGCTTCTTCCTTATTAGGTTAGCTTCTAGTTCCAGTTCCTTCCGACGAATAGCGGCGAGCTTCTCTTCCGCTTCGTATCGTAGCCTTGCTACGGCGCTGGCTGTAGACTTCGTAGAACGCGCCACACGACGTTGGGTTCCGTATGTCGTCTGCTTGTCTGCCGGGCGATCCGTAGTTTCACTGGGCTCCAACATTGCAGCGCCTCCTCGTTCGGGAAGTTGGGTGGCAGCTGTAGTGGGTAGCCTCTCCAAACGGCCTTGATGCGGAGCAGGGTTGACATCGTGCGTAGTCGAAGGCGATGGTGACCGTGGTGGTTCCGGAAGTACCCGTGGTCGTTCTTGATCCATTCCTCCTTGACTTCTTGTGATGACCATAGGTCGCTGAATTCTTCTGGTGGTTCTTCTTTTTGATCCGGGCTCCTGAAGGACCAAACAATGTTAGGGATTTCGGGCCTAACACTGTTTTTAGGGTAGAGAGTGGACTGTAGATTTTTCTCATTTGAGGCCGGAGCAGGTCACTGAATAAAACCCACTTTGAAGAATTCAGCTTTTATTGAAGATACACTTGGATGTTACTATTTCTAAGGTTTATACTGTACTGCTAGTACTGCCAGTGCTACCCTTGGAAACCGCCCGACTTATATAGCAATCTGAGGGAGATTTTAGCCAATCAGAGCGCGTAATTTTTTGCACACGGCACCAATGTGTGCATCCTGTTTTCGCGCATAACTCCCTCTCTTTCCAACACTCATTTTCAGTTTTTCGGTGGTTTCCATTGGTATTCACTATTTTTTGATCTATTTCACATTTTTCCTGATTAACCTAATCCTTACTCTAAACATTGGTGCAAAAATCACAAAAATCGGCCTAGTATTTGCAGAGTTAGAGCCTAAATTCTTGCGCGGCTCTCCTGAAGGTATTGCCTTTTTTTTTCGTGCGCGTAGCTGTCGTTAACAACCATTATAAATAGATGTTTGTAGATGAATAATTAGAAGCGAATTTTACAATTACTGGTTTTCGATTCAAAGTATTTCTAGAGAATAAAAGCTATGTAACTGTAGACAATTTATGAGCCCTATTTTACATTATTTTAAGCTGAGAAGCAGAGGAAATCTTCGCCGTAAGTACCACTGAGTACAAGTGGGGTCGCTTCACAGCGTGCTTGTATGGAAGCGAGCCTACCTATAGCTGTGCATGTGTTATTTATTTATTACTAGCTATCCCGGCGAATTTCGTACCGCCCTTTAATTGTATTTTTTTAATTTTTCCGTATTTTTATAGTTATTCTGTTATTCAGGACGAAGACAAATTCAACAAAACAAAACTCATAAAAATTGGTCCAACCGTTCTTCATTTATAAATGGTGTAACTAACCTGACTTTCTTTTTATAGAAGACTGTCCCGGCGAACTTCATACCGCCTTTTTTTTATTGAATTCTTCAGTTTATAATTTATTCTGTTAGTCGGGGCGGAAACATATCCAACAAACCAAAACTGATAAAAATCGGTCCAGCCGTTATTCATTTATAAATGGTGTAACTAATCCGACTTTCTTTTATATATATAACTATCAAAAATGTAATGATGTGTCGTATTTATTAGTATAATCGCGAGTTTGCGAGGCGAGCCTGTTTTGTTGTCTTTCACTCAAACTGCGGTAGGATTGAGAGAGATAGAGAAAATCTTTACCGTCAGGTACCTATAGCCTTAATTAGCTGACATCCTAACTACCAAGCGACATGCGATCTAAGAATCGTGCTCACGATGTTTGGTGTGTGATGAGAGCGTAATTTGGGTCTAGTACATTTGTAGCTTCATTGTGGCCTAATTGAACCGTCCGCGCTCCTGACTTTTAACTACGGTAATAGGCCTATGCTTTCAAAGCTAACTGTTCATCCACGTGCAAGAATTTAATTTTTTTAAATTAATTTATACCAGGTCGAGGTTCCATACTCTACCCTTTAGAAAATACATTTTTATTTGAATTTCATCATTTATTATTATTTCAGCCATAGGACGTCCACTGCTGAACAAAGGCCTCGCCTAGTGACTTATCATTGGGGGGATTGCCAATACTCGCCCCGCTTGGCAGGCGGGTTGGCAAGTTCAGTTTTTTATAAGATTTCGCACGAAGACGCTATCGAATTTAGTTTCAATGAAATACATAGACATAAATTTAAATAAAATGAACACCATATTAAATTATCTGACATCGTAACACAGTCAAATATGGTAGTTATTTACTTAGGGAAAGAGAAAAGTCATAGAACAAATATTGTTCACCATGATGTACAATATGTGGTTACAAGGTTAATCTTGATTTACGGGGCACATTGTATATTGACATAACTTAACATGTGCCCTGTGAGGACGACCGTAAAGAATACGCGTCTCCACCGCCAACAGGAGGCGTGTCGTAAGAGGCGACTAATTCTTGTAGCACAAGACGGGCAGCAGCGTCTGCATGCGAAATTATATTAAAAAACTGCGCTCGCCAACCCGCCTGCCAAGCGTGGCGAGTATTGGCAATCCCCCCCCGATGAAAGTCATTGGGGGAGGGCTGTGTTCAGCAGTGGACGTCCTTGGCTGAAATGATGATATCTTAATACAGAGGATTTTTTATTTCTCTTTGTGTTCCTTGGAATTATTATTTATTCCGCTTTGTCTACGCAGACGAAGTCGCTGGCAGAAGATAGTATGGAAATATTTATTTCTTTTTTAAGTACCACCTTGTTGTAATATCTTGATTATCTCACGTAATGATGTTACTTAGTAAGTTTAACTATTGAGAGAACAATGAGCTAAGTGATAATCACTGGTTGCAATTACGTGTTAATAGGCAAGCATAGGTACGTAAGAAACCAGACATTTTAAATGTGTTGCTTTGTAAATAACTACATTTTTTTCATGATGTTCCTAAGAAAGTGATTCATAGAGATATTTAATTCTTACACACAAAACCACAGCTTTACAAATATCATAGTTATAATACTTATACGAGTATGCAAAGTAGATAATAAAATACAGCCAATAACGAATTGTCATTTTATAACTAGTTACGTTTTAAAACTATAAAAAGTAACTTCATAGATTTTAATACAAAATAAAAGTATTCATTTAAAATAGTTAAAGAAAACATTTTTTTTTTTTATTAACCTATGCCGAATATCATAAGCCTTGTTATAAAAATGATTAATTAAAATCTTGAAACCCCTCGACTAACCAAAGAGAATTCGTCGGGGCTGCCATTCGGTGACTGATTGAAACTACGTTGGGTACGTAAATTCCTACTTAACTGATATTGTCCTATTTAATTAAGTGCAATCTGCGCCGGTGATATTCGGTTAGCGAGTGCGCAAACGTGGACACTTTTGTGTCTTGTGTCAGACACAAGCCATCGATGAATATTTGATTTCTATAGAACCAGTATGAAATCATCCACTCTCTGCGCATACGTAAATATTTCTTCTTCAGATGCTTCCACTTACCACATACTCATGACGATCAAAAAGTGTTCGGTGTCGGCAATTGGACACTAAAAGTGTACACGTTTGCGCAGCGCCTTAAACTAGGCAAATGCGATGAGCGAGTTGTACACACAAGTGCTATGGTGGGGAGAAGGCTATAAAATTTAAATAACACACTAATTGGCACTGATTAAAAAGGTAAGGTACAATAAATGTGACTAAGATTACTTTCGCCTTTGCCATATAAAATGAAGTCTCAAGTTGAAAGCGCGATCGTGTAACTACTCAGTGAGCGATGATTCCTGGAAACACGCTGTAAAGCCTCTCCGGAGACAGATCCGAACTCTCAGAGCCGATCCGCTCCAGTGAGCTCATTAACACGGTGTTTTGTGCGTCATCTTAGCAAGGCCACGTTACAAAAAAAAGATATTTTTATTTGACCATGAGTCGTTCGGTCTAAATTGTTGTCTAGTGGATCTAAAAGAGCATCTATCCATGACTTTGTGCATTCAATAAAGTTTGTTAAAAACATCGCGTGTTGGCTACCAATACTTTGTTGTAGGTTTTACAATTTAGTGATACCAAAATACCAATAATATTGTCAATATTAATTTTACATATAGAAATAAAAGTACGCTAAAAGATTACGTTTATGTACTTTAATTAGTTTTTTTTAAGTCAACACAAAAATAAAAGGCTAGGACTTTTTCATGTATTTTAAAATTGTATTAAGTAAATACAAACTCACTCTGGACCTGCTAAGATGAGTCACATGCCACGTTCAGACTATTCAGGGACTGAACAAGGCGTCGCAACACAGAACCGATTCGCTATACTTTGTTCCAATTCCAGAATCTAAGGTATCGTACTGCATTCTTTATTCTAAAATAACATTTATGGAAATAGTAGCAATTCCTATTGGGATTCTGAGACAATATTGCTTGTACTTTTTATTTGTATACATCTGTATCTATGTATATAAAACAAAGTCAGGTTAGTTACACCATTTATAAGTCAAGAACGGCTTGACAGATTTTTATAGTATTTTTATAGATTTTTAAAGGAAAGTAGTGCTTAGTGCTTAAAAATGTACAATTTTAGGCGGCCTTATCGCTAAAAGCAATCTTTTCCAGATAAATGTAGAGGCCAGCTAAAAAAAGGGGAAAGTAGTGCAGTGCTTAACGTGCAGTAGCGCAGTGTAGTTAAGCACTAAGCAGTGCTTAACGTGGAATATTACACACCTGATGAAAAAATACATAAATCCAAATACAGAACTCTGTAATATTTGTCGTACTGATAGAGGGAATCTTCTAATAAAATGATTTACTTACTAATTATAATATATTAGTACAGAACTGTGCCGTGTTGGGACGGCCGTAAAAAATACACTTCCCACCGCTAACAGGAGGCATGTCGTAAGAGGCGACTGATTTCTGTAGCACAAGAGCAAGGCAGCGTCTGCGTGCGAAATCTTAAAAAAAAACTGCGCTTGCCAACCCGCCAAGCGTGGCGAGTATTGGCAATCCCCCCCAATGATAGCTCATTGGGGGAGGCCTATGTTCAGCAGTGGACTTCCTATGTCTTAAAATGATGATGATGATGAGTACGGAAATACGGATAACGCGCGAAGCTTAAGATATCCGCGATGGGATTAATCATACGTTTCGATGATAGCTGACAGTCGTTGTGCAGCGACTCTATCATAAGGAGGGAGAAGGAACCATCGATTCTTAGCTACCAGTACCTACTTACTCAGATACTTATTTTTAATTACTTTTATCATTAACACCAATTTATCCGCCTATTTTGTAACCTAGGACGAAAACTTGCTGGACCATTAGAAACATGATAAACGTAGTTAGGATACTGAATTTTATAGTCACAGGGGTTATTTTTCCAATGAAAATGTAATACAAGCAACTAAATTGCTTTTGTGATGCAGCAATAAACGGGAGATTTAATAAACTTGTTGCAGTAGTTTGGAAAATAATGCAGTGTTTAAAAAAAAATATACTCCTAGTTTTTAGAATGTTTATAGATTCGTGTCACTGTGTGTCATAATCTATACATATAAAAAAAAACTGAAAATGACAATTCCTGTACATTGTCTAGAAAAAAAATAAAAACAGTCCCCAGACTTTCTCTATGATCAGTGGAGTTCAAAAAATGCGTTTATAGAGTTCCTGTCGTAGAATATACTTGTAAGGAGGTTAGTTATTTTTGGAAGCACGGCTATTTATTTATTTTATTTATTTAGATCGCCAATAAGTTTACTCCAATATATTGCCAACTACAAGTTCTTTATCCTGATACATTTGCTTAATATAAACTTAATTATAGGCGACAACAGCTTGCACCGGAGACAACAGCAATACTTTATTGAAACTAAGCTAATACAATCACACTAATTATCTAGCTCCCTATTAAAAATAACGAACAAAAATAACATTAAAAAAAAACACCTCACAAACGGATATGCGTAAATTTTATATTGCCGTAATTCTGCCGGCAGATACGTCTTTTCTCTATATGACGGCAGAATTATTGTTAAGGGTACCGTTTTATCCTTGTAAAGTCGGAATTCAAAAACTGGAGTGTACTTAAGTACCCAAGATAGATGACGAGGCGCCTTCTGTGGCCATTCGTCATATAAATAGATACTTCGATCGGCTCCTCCTTCCATCAATCGTCGACGTGATCTAAATGTAAAGATCGAGTTAAATATACAGGGTGTTAAGTTATGACCCTATAAAGTCAAAACCGGTATGTGCTAACATTATGTATAAAATAGTAGCTGTTGCCTGCGACTTCATTCGCCCTTCATTCTGTCCGTTGTTGGAAACCGCATCAGAAACCATTGCGTAGTATAGAAGTTTTCAAATTACCACTATATTGTTTCTTTGGGCGTCTACGGCGATATCTATCTCTAAGATCCATTGAGTGTCCATCGGGGTCCATTTGTCTAGATCCTTTTATATGCCTGTTAATATTTACGCAGAGCCAGAATTACTTGCTTCCCAATTACTAAAGCTGGGATGGTACGCCTTTGTAATAAGGACTAATAAGGACTCGTAATGACTGGGTTACACGAGGCTATTCATGTAGCTGACCAATTAAGACTTTGGTTGCCTATTTAATTAACTCTATACGAATAATGGGTCCATATTGATATTATCTATATCATTTATAACACATAAATGTACATTCTGTTCATTCGTTTTTACATCTGCCGGTTACCAAGTCGACGAGACAAGAATAAAAAAAACATAAGCATTTAATTAGCTTGACTTAAGGATTTTGACGACCTCTGTTGCCGAGAGGCGAGCACGCCGGAATTGGCGTCACCATCTCTGAGGTCTCGGTTTTCGGATTCCCGGTCGGGTAGACGAAGTTTTCTATGTTATCTCGTCTCTGGGTGTTGGACCTAAGGATCAAAGCAATGTATGTGATGTTGTCTAATATTTATATTGATTTATTTTATATTTATAAGACACTTACACATAAAAATCACAGGATTACATGTAAAGCTAGCTAATTAATACGTCTATTATTATGTTGACAAATAGTAGGTACCCGATCAAAAAGGAATTAACAACAACCTGAGGAAATACATTTCTGTTGCCCTTTTAATTTTTTTTATCAAAAGGTGCTTTAATGCATCCTAAATATAAATTTGGGTGCTAGATTATATTATTAGGTAAGTTCAATCATTAAGGACCCTGCCGGGATCTGCAAAATATTACCTTAGGCTTTATTGTATTTGTTACCTCTGATAATGATTATTGTTATAAGTATAAAAAAAAACTTCGCAGAAAAAGAGGTAAACCAGTTTCAAAACTAGATAGGTACCGGCCTCTAGTCGCAAGGAAAATCATAAGTTTTTATATGTTTGACCGAATTTCACGTAAATGAAGCGGCTCACTATAACTAGTGTACTTAAGGAAAATTAGGCATTATGATAATGGCACCAGTTTAGTCATTCAGCCTATAGACTGCGCTTGTCATTTGAATACACAAGTACAGTGTCAAGGAAAATATTAACTTATAAACTGGGTCGCAGAAAACAACAAACTAGCGTTGAAACTTAAAATGCCCTTATAATTATAATATTCATTTAGGTAGTTAAGTTAGTTTTAAAAGTTATTTGGCTATAATAGTAGTGTTTTGTCAAATTGGTGGTTTCTTTCGATCCAGTTAAGGTGCGAAATGATATTTAAGATAGTACATAATCGGCGAATCTGGAAGTCAAAAGCAATACCAATACCAATGATGCTCACTCTAAATAATGCTGCGCACTCTAAACCTTATATCGGTGAAGCTGGACCTATTTTTTGTACTATGAGCAAATTCACAAGGATAGCACATTATATTATTTGTTAATATAAGATAAATTAAGAAATTATAAATATTATATAAATTAGGAATAGAAAAAATTAAATGTAAATAAGGATAATACTATCGCATTGGGGTTCTCCTGTAATGATAGTGTAAAGTGGTGGTGGTTAAAAAAAAATAGCAATAGGAATAGCAGTGGACCACTGCTAAACAAAGTGATAGCATTATGTTCAGCAGTAGACGTCCTATGGCTGAATGATGATGATGATGATGATAATCAAGAACACTGTTCTTAAAACCTTTCCTAAAACCAGTTTTAAACTTAGATTCGAAACCTTTGCCCATTTTATGACAAAAATAGGGTTTAAAACAAACAGCGTTAACGAATGGAAATGAAACGCTAAACTGCGTACCTATGCAGCACACACAAAAAAACGCAAACGTTATAAAGAATTTCCGTTTTTTCACGTTATGTGAGTGAGGTTTTCGCCTATTAAGGCCACAGCCGCACTGCTGGATGCCACGCTGAGAGCCGAGAGAGAAAGGAAATGTCCAAACATTAGTCTTACATGCAGCATTCTCAAATGATGCGTTTCAGTTTTCATTGACGAATGTGGTCATGTTTTATGACACGAGTGTACCAACACAATCTAGCTCCATAAATAAGCCGTCGTTTTGTTTCGCCCACAAAACAAAGGCAGAGTTATGACGCTAAACGAATCTACGGGTATAGTCCACGACAAATGTGTCGTAGTTCATACCTCTTTTCCGTTGTATTTGAGATGGCTTTTTACCAAAATTCACCGTTTACAGTGCAATTGTGCTTCCCTCCTTCTAAAATGCCTAAAGAATATTCTTAAAACTTACTACTTGTAACTAAGATTGGGTGAAAAGCATTGATGTAATTTGAAGAACGAATGTCTGGTCCAGCGATAACTCCGCTTCCCACATTTAGGTACAAAGATTGGCATCTATTTTTTCTTTTCTGAACTTCAGAACTGCATGCGCAACACAAGGCGCCTAGTTCCTATTACAAGGATGCTTAGAAATGGCACATGTAGCGGTGGAATATCCTTTTTCTGCTTCTCGTGTCGATGGCAATGCTCTCAAATTATGGATGGCCAGTACTACGTCATATGAACGGTACTATCGGTGGCGGGTAGCAGGTCTTCGCGCGTGTACGAGACATGATAGAATAGAATCTCCCCATGGTTTGGGGAGAAGCACTACAGACACATTTACTGTTGGTGCTGTCAATGTAGCTCCAAATTATTAAATTTTCCTTATTTTAATAATTTCTTATGCAATATTGATCCTTTGAGTTGGGAGAAATACAAAAAGTCGTCTGAGTGGTGGCGTTCAGGGTACCCCAAGTTTCTTGAGTTTTAGGAGAGTAGGAAGTCCAAGTTAGATGTCAAATGTAATGCAATTTAGGTTATATAGAACACAAGCGGCCATATTGTTAAAAAAAATCTTTCTAGCTGAATTCAGCTGCAGCGAACACAGATAGTCTCAACTGAATATTTAGGCTTTGTAGATTAGCACTTTCGGTTGCCCTTATATAGCTGCGATAGGTAATGTTAATAGACAGCGTGCGCATACACTGGCGACACTTGGGGTCACCATCCACAATGTTGTAAAATCGCTGGTGGTCTGACCTTAGTTGCATTAAGTTTGACATCCAACTCTGAATTCTTCCCCTAACATCATTATAATGCCAGATGTCACAGGTATATTAATACGTGTGTGTTTCATTAACTCGTCAACTTCCAAGCGGTCCCATCCGACCGCATAACAATGGAATTTCTATTGTGTCTCGATTACGTTAAGACATTTCATGATTATAACTGTAGCGACATCTATCTCGCCACATACGAACTAATCTGACGTATCCTACATCGCAATATTAAAGTTATCGGAGCGATTGAAACATATATACAAAAACCTGACAGACAACCGTCGGGCAGTTGCCCACCAGACACAACACCCGTCTGGTCGGAGGATCCTCCCTTTTCAATGGGGGATGAGGAACTTTACACCCTATTCCTCTCATCTCCCCTCCAAACTGGTGACCCCGAGCATGAACGTCAGCGCAGCCTTCGCAAAGCTACGTCATCGTGACGTCATCATCACTTCCTCAAGCTTTCGAGCAGCGAGTCAAAAAGCCAGCCAGCATCCACGGCTACTACGGGTATCCTGACCACCAGCATGCAGCGGACGCGCATTCCTGGTCATCACCCACAGCCTTCTCAGCGACCTTGGCATAGCACACTGCACTTCGGCCGGTCAGCAAGCAGAGACGCACTTCTCTCCTGGTCGACGCAGCAGCCAGCCACTACGCAGCACTGCACCACTCCGACTCACTGGAGCACTTGCAGCATCACCCCGACTCACTGGGGCATCACCGCAGACAGTTCCGACTCACCGTGAACTATGCGGCATCTGGTTCCGACTCACTGGAACATTCCACTGGCCCGGCAAGCAACACAACATGTATGGACGACTCAACCAGCTATCGACCTCCGGTCTCGGAGGGGAGTGATGTAGCGACATCTATCTCGCCACATACGAACTAATCTGACGTATCCTACATCGCGATATTAAAGTTATCGGAGCGATTGAAACATATATACAAGAACCCGACAAACAACCGTTGGGCAGTTGCCCACCAGACACAACACCCGTCTGGTCGGAGGATCCTCCTTTTTCAATGGTGGATGAGGAACTCAACACCCTGTTCTACACACCCATCCCCAAATAACTATGAATTTAGTATGAGTGTCTTCGCAAAAATAAAAAATCTGTGAATTACCTGCATAAGTCACGTATTCTCCGATATTATCGTTGACTGTACGTACCTGTCGAAATGAAAACAGAATTTTTAAACAATCAATAAACGTTGAAAGCAATAACGGTTTTATTATGAAACATCAATCGTGGAGTTATGTTTCGAAGATGTAGGCGGTTCAAGCTTATGCTACGTTTCTGCAATTGATATTTTCACATTAGGAATATATTAAAAGTGCACACTGGTTGAATTTTTATTTCTTTTTGTCCTAAGTGAACTCCAAACAGTATTTAAGCAATCTAGTTTATACGACAAACGTCAGAAATAACAAAAGAAGGTTGAAGAAATACTGTTTTAGGAGATCATGTTTTATAGCCGCAGAAATTGGTAAGGTACGTAATTACCTACGTCGTACAGAAAAAAATGAAATGTACGTTACATTTGATAACATTTGTGTGGAAAGCACATTTGTATGCCAGATTTAAGACAGTTTCCGAACGCACGGTATGGTTCAGTCGTAAAAACAAACACGATTTTAAATTTAAGATTCTCTGATGCCATAAAATTGAGAAGTTATAATTTACTACGGGAAAAAGAATTTTCATTTCGTAAATGACAAGGCGTGTCATTCGGATATTGCGTTGATTCTTACTACCAATTTAGTCTTTGTCATTACAGTTTATCAGTAAGTGATTGTATACAATTTTAAATTTAGGCATCTACACGAAGTATTTAAATAACAACATGTAAGCAATAAGAAATGACATTAGAACATAAGAAATGATTATAAAGGACATCGACAAACAATATTTCAAATGATTAATAAAAAAAAAAGTTTGGCAATGAGTTGCCAAAATGAATCAAATGAGCCCAAACAAGAGGGTTGTACTAGTCTACATCAAAAAAGTTCCCCTAGTAACCTTCTGGCTCCATTATCAGATTATCTCGCTCAAGTTATTGTGTTGTCATTCAAAGTATCAATCTATATGAGTTAAAAATAGTTTAAGTGATTCCAAGATTCAATTATACAGGGCTATTTTCAAAACATTAACAACACCTTAGGGCTGGTTCTGGTGCTCAAATACAACAACTTTTCCTATGGGACAAGCATAGTAATCCATAAAAATAATTATGTAGGGGGTATGTATTATACAGGGTTAATTTACGAAGTGGAGCTAATAAAAGTGTGTTAAATAGTAAAAAGCAACAGTGAACTGAATATTGATTAACAAGAAATGCTGTGATGTCCCTGATAAGAGGACCTCACTGTGCTTACAAAAATTTTCCAAGCTACTACGTCCTTCCTTCCTTCCTTCGCTCCCCGTATCTGGCCTTTAGTCACCTCCTTGAGTTGGTCCACCCATCTAGCTGGCGCTCTTCCTTTAGCGCGCTTCCCCTCCATTTGTCCGAGAATGATGAGTTTCTCCAGGCTGTGCAATGGGGATCGCATTATGTGCCCAAAAAAACTCCGGATCCTTTCCTGGCACGTAGTTAGCAGGCGCTTGGTGACCTTTAGCTCTTCGAGGATGGAGACATTGGTTCTCATAGCTGTCCAAGGAATGCGCAGTAGCTTTCTCCAGCACCACATTTCAAAGGCATGGATCTTGTTGCGTTCCTTTTTCCTGAGACACCAAGTCTCCACCCCGTATAGGAAGATAGAGAAGACCAACGTACGAACCAAACGCATCCCAGTTACTCGGCGAATATTACGGTCCTTCCAGATTTTATCGAGGCTAGTCATGGCACTTTTAGCCATCCCGATACGGCGTCCGATTTCTTTCTCGCAGTTACCACTGTTAATTGGATTTATTAATATTTGTTCTAAAATAAACAGTCATCGGCATGGCTGGACAGTATTTGGGTAGTTTGCGTCATATTATGTTTTCGTTGCCACTGCTACAAAGATTAAAGAGCAAGGTATTCGATCAGTGCGTAACAGCGATGACCTAAAGAGCCAAAACGTGGAACATGACAGTAAAGCTGGTCCACCGAGTTCGCGTCACTGGCTGTTTGTGAATTGTGTATTTTATTATTCATAATCTTGACCACGTTTTGACGGCGCAAAGTATTGAACAAACCGGCCAAGTTCGAGTCGGACTCGCACACGAAGGGTCCCCATCAAGCAATTCTTTTTATGTATGAGGACATTGGGGACCCCTTGAATTTTTACTTTGTTTCATTTCCATTTTTTGGGTTGTTGTAGCAGCTATAAGTAATACACACTGTCAAAATTTACGCTATTTAACTATTGCGGTTTATGAGATATACCCCGCAGACAGACAGACGGACCGACGTCCCTACCCTGAAACCATATTGGGTTTTCTTGGTTACGGAACCCTTAAATATTAGTAGTAACTCCGGTTATTTAGACTCTGGTCAGAATAGTGTAGAGAAAATTTTTGCCAGTTCTCTCTTGCTGATGCGGATTTTGCGGAAGCGGATTTAGGGTCGACTTTTGAAACCTCTACACAGTTCCTAAAATTTACCTTTAATCTAAATATCAAGCCCATACTATCCCAAATTCTGCTTTATTTACAGTCTAAAATCATAGAATATACACTGTTCTAAAAGTATTCCTTTGCGCGTCGACTCTAGCGAAGACGAAACGCAAAAACGCGCGGAGATGGAAATTGGTGTAATTTGTTACGGCTGCTCAGGGCAATTTCCTTGGTCGCTGTAATATCGCTTCTGCAGCTCACGCCACTTGCCGCAAGCCAATGTATTTTGCAATAACCAAAACGGTTTTGTACTGAATAAAAACAGTGATAAACATACCTACATATGTTTATAAAATGGCATAGCGATAATTTAGAGAAGGTAGGCAACAATACAAACCTTTTTTACGTGAGATTAACATCGATAATATCTTTTCATAATATAAAGTCTCTGGTCAACGTTGAAACAAATTCAATGGGACTCGTATTACTCTTTATCATAATCATTGATTCTATGTACCATAAATCAAATACTTTAAATATTTTCCCTATACTGATATGATCATATGACAATAATGAATTCTAAGTAATTTGTATGCTATAGAGTCAATTGACAATGTAATAGGCTATTAATCACTAGCCCAATTAGTTACAGTATCAAGGTCGTAAACTACTGGCCCTATTTAAAACGTTAGTTAAAAATCGATTTAGGAAATGTTAACAATTTTCCTGTATCTGTTATATAAATTTTGATCAGTATTTTAATTGCTCAAAACAAAATCTCATAATTGTAAAAAAAAGAAACTATAACATTGAAGACCCACCTTAGTCCAAAGTTTTTCGAAGGAGAAGCATCTCGACTGCCAGTATTTATCTGTTTATGCAAAGAACCATTTCGCGCCATCGATATCGGAACGCGCTGTCTGAGTGGCGGAGTATTGGTAACAAAAACACTAACAGCCGTATTTATAAAGAAGTAATTGCTTGTTGCTAAGTAACAACTTAGCCAAGTCATTCCTTCAGTAAAGAATTCTTATTTTGAAAATTAATTCTATATAAAGTGCGTTACTAAGGGCTGATTTTTCAATAGCCTGATAACTTTTATCAGAGGAATGAAATTGTCATTTTGACACATTTTCAATACGAAAACTGTCAACATGACAAACTCATTCGTCAAATAAAAATTATCTGGCTGTTGAAAAACCGGCCCTTAGCTAAGTAAATGCTAAAGTAACAGCCAGTGCTTGATGGTTGTTTTCCTCTAGCAAGACTCGATTGCTGTGTTATGTTGCATGAGAAGATATGCCGATGAGATTGATATTCCGTTAGAGATGACAATACCACTTTACATTTTATTAAAATTCGTCTTATTTTTAGCATTTTGATGACATTTTTTTAAACTGTGATCCGGCTAATTAGACACGCGAATGGCATCGGCACTCATAAGTGCTTTCCGCGTGTAGATGTCACGGCATTTCAAGTAAGATGGGGGGTCATACTTAGCAGTTTTTACAATGCGAAACCAGTATAACCTTGATTTTGCTTGAAATGGCCTACTTGGCTCTATATTTAAGGACTTCCAAGTCAGCCATTGCAGATAATGTCCAGGCAGGAATTACCTACTTAAAGATCGACACAAACAAAGAGAAAAGGGTAATATTTTGAGTTATTTTAATTACACCTTATAGGATAAAGTTTGCTCGTCTCCTGCTTACGACGCTCAGTGCTACTTGCCACTGTCTCGCACATCTATGGTGGAGCGATGCCAGCTCGATGCCAGTTAGTGGATACATCATTTGAACTGTAGCTGATTAAAGATGCCTTACGGCAGGTTTCGTTCAAGGACGTATCTACCAGACCCGCGTGTGCAGAACGTCTCCAAATATTCGCGGAGTAGTAATAGAGGGTGGGTGAGCAAAACACCAGGTGATTCTCCCCACTTAGTAGAAGTCAGTCGACGTAAGACGGTTGTTCTGGCCGTAAACTTTGATAATAGCTTCAATCCTGATAAATAATAAATTAATTACCTTAGATTCTATTACATAGTTACATACAGGTCGACCTAATAAAAAAGTGTTAAAAATATACTTATTATCCACAAAAAAACTATATCGATGTCATCTATAATAAAAAAGACGCTTCGAAACTTTCTATTTTGAAAACAATTCTACAACAATACGTAAACTACCGCTCAAACTTTTAAAAACTGGTGTTCTAAGCATGTTCTTAATTCTTAAGTAAAGGAATTGGTGACTATTACTTGGCTAAGAATTCTAACTTTTGACAGTTCTAACACCTCTCAATTACATCACTACAAAAACAAAATCGTTGTTTGGCAATAACTTTTACTCAAGTAATTACTTAGAACTGTCTATAAATACGGGTGTAAGTGTTTTTTTTTCATGAATAGAAGAAAAGTTATAGCATTATTTTCAAATTCAGTCGTTTGATTTTATAAAATTATATTTATAGTTTGTTCTTTTTTCGTTGATTTTTTACCATTCATATTGACCGCTGCCTGTAATGTGAACTTTTTTTTTGTTACACTTTTTAAAACTGTATTTATACATGAATGGCGTTATTTATTCATAACTAGTTTAACATAGTGTGTCTTATTTTGAATATAAATTAGACTAAGCTGGTTCCTCATAATATTCTTTCGTCTTCTTCTTATAATTACGTGAGCTTTGATTCAAAGAATTCCAACAATATTATTACAAAGTGTGGAGAGATCGTGATCCGCGGAATAATTAAGATTACAATTAACATAAATCATTAGTCGGGGAATAATTTAAGCGCCGCTAATTAACCTTTTTCGAGTTTGAAACGAATTTAATTATTTCATTCGAATTTGTCGAAGTTTGGAATGAAATTGGATTATACTTTACACGTTGAAATGACTCGATTGGTTTTGTGGTTTCATTTCGGGTTTGAATATTGATATTATTGGTAGCGTACACTTGTAATGTTTGATACACAGATACTGCAAATTCTGATAGCCAATTAGTCGTTTACCGTGAAACACAGTAAACAATTATAGTTCTACACATTGGCATGCTTAGAGCTCTTGTTGCTGCGTCTGGGAATGAATATCTGAATATCATTGTACGGTACGGTCAGCAAAATTTGATGTCGAGCGCCAGAATTGGATGATTATCATAAATAAGGCCTATTTTAGCGCTTGTCATGTTTAGCGATTTAGGTATAATATGGTGTATGGTAATTTGGAAATCTGAAAGGTTATCGACTTTTGATGCTGACCGTACATCGCGGCCCTTCAGCCAAAGTTCAGTCGGTAGTGAACTTGTATAAAGCTGTAGCCGTACGTACGTTAAGGTTCTGACAGAAAGTACTTACTAGCAATCAAATATGCCAGTGCCTGTTAAGTCTGACTGCCACATTCAAAGACGTCACTTAACTTTAATGGTTAGTTAAGAAAAATCTTTGGTACAAATGTCGATACGAATAAAGACAATTATTGAATAACAAACATGTTAATCAACACTTTTCTGTCAATTAGCGTCACTGAGTGCGGCAGTAACTGTTTTTTGTTTAATACTAGCTGTCCCGACAGACGTTGTCTTGTCCTTTAATAATATAAAACGGTATTTATACGCCCATAGTAGCAAAAATCGCATAGAAAAATAACGTCAGTTTTTCCTTAATTTGAAAAAAGATCTACGAATTTTTTCCAGTTTTTCTTTCCATACAAACCTTTTCCTGACAATCTCGAACACAAGAAAAAAGAATTAGCCAAATAGTTGCAGCCGCTCTCAAGACTAAGTGATAAACTTACATATATTCATAAATTGATTTTAATATAGATTTTATACTTGAATATTTAATTTAATATCTGTTCTGGAGATAATCTTTTTCACTCACCTTTCGGTGTAATATTTATGTTAATGCTGTAGGACCTAGAAGGCTCAAGGAGAAACAGGGAAAGACCTAGAAGGTAAATAGATTTACAAAAAAAAAAGACGTTGTTTAGATTCTACCTGACGCAGTAATTTTTTTTAAAGTATAATCGTAATTAATAGTGGCATGATATAACAGAAGGTCTCTTTCTCATATTAAACGGTAAGTTATAGATTTTTTCGTCACTTTGTTCTTTTCAAATTATTTAAAATTAAGAAGTGCTTCAAGTGTTCAGAAAAGAAAAATCTATTCCCACGTCCTTGTTTTTTTTTCAAATATCTTATAAATGCTGTAGCAGTCTAAACTTTGCATTAAAAATACATGTATGAATGACTTAATGATCGTAGTTATTATCGTTTGAAGGTATTTATTGGACTTTAAATCGTATTGATATGGAATCAAATAATTACGGTAATTGTTTAGTTTTATATGCTATTGTGGATTTGCAAATCACGAGTATTTATGTTAGACTTTGGACGACCTTCATCTATTGAGTTTTTGCAACTAAAGATTCTTATTCTTAAAACTAAAAGAAACCATTTTAGGTAACAACCTAACCTTACCTACCTTATCTGAGTAAGTAAAAAACTATTATTAGTGAACTGACAAAAAGGTTAATCCGGTATTGACCTGAAATAAATACGGACTGGCTGATCCAAACAATTTACAGCAAATTTTGTGTGCTTATTTAAAGCAAGAGTAACGAGAAATTATTTTGACTTATACCTACTGCTTATAGCTGTCTATCATGCGACCTTTACTAATTTATTTCCCTGAACGTCGTGTAGGCCACTACCTACAGCGCCAAAATGGTAATAATCAAATGTATTTAATTTGACAGCAGCCAGTCCAAATTTCTTTCAGGTTACTGTTGTTAGGACATTTTTTGTTTAAGTATTTATTTCATATACATGGGGCACACTTTTGCACTTCTAGCTAATTGGAACTATTTGAATTTCGAATATTATATTTTTTTAAACGTTGCAATCTTCTTAGTAATAAAAAAAACACTTGGTGGGAAATGATTTGTCAATTGTTTTTTATCACCCATCAAAGTTCTACGTACGTAACGAAAACGGAATTAAGTCGAAAAGATTTTAGAGCGATGATTTTTTATGATTTTAAAAGTTCTCTCTCTCAAGCAAGACTGTGCCGCTCGTCTTCAAAATGCTTTTGGGAGAGAAGCACGTTGTTTGAGTACCGTGAGGCGATGGTTTGCTGAATTTGAGAGAGGTCGAGTTTCTTTACATGACGAATTTCGTGAAGGGCGGCCTTCAACTGCCGACAACGAAAATAATGTGGCAACTGTTAAGCAGCTAATTGAAGAAAACCCGCGGATTACCTATAAGACAATTCGAGGACTATTGGGGATTGGTATGAGCCAAATTCAGAAAATTTTACACAAAGAATTCAAAGTTCGGAAACTTTGCTGTCATTGGATCCCTCATGAACTGACAGCGGAGCAGAAGCGGGCTCGCGTGGAATGGTGCTCACAGATGCTACTGAAGTACGACCACGGACATTCTAATGCTGTTTATGACATTGTCACAGGGGAAGAAACGTGGATTTATTGTTTTGAACCCGAAAAAAAACAGCACTCTTGTGAATGGGTGTTTGAAAATGAGAACAGGCCAACAAAAGTGAGGCAGGCGAGAAACGTTGGTAAAAAAATGATCGCGTTTTTTTTCTCAGCTACGGGTCCCATCTATACGATTCCACTTAAAGATCAAAAGAGTGTTAATGCCGTATTCTACCATTTGTTTACCCAGGGTGTTAGAAAAAGTTCGCGAAAGACGACCCAAAAGCCGCGTTCTCCTACATCATGACAACGCTTCTTCACACACGGCCAACAAAACGAAGTAATTTTTAGCTTTCGAAAAAGTACAACTCGTCACCCATCCTGCGCATAGCTCCGACTTAGCACCCTGTGATTTCTGTATTTTCCCCAAAATCAAAGATGAGAGGTTTTACTTTTACCAACTCCGAAGAGGCAGTGATAGCGTTCAATCAGCACGTAGAAAACATGCCTTCAGATCTGTGGTCCTCCTGTTTTAAAAAATGGTTCGATCGCATAAAAAAATGTTTAAAATGTAAAGGAGAGTATTTTGAAAAGCAATAAACATAATATTTTGGTTATAACATGTTGTTTTTTTAAGTTACGCAAAACTTATAGTGTGACCTACGTTTCTATCAAGAACTGGTACATTGCAGATGTAGGCACAAAACATCCAAATGGAGGAAGGATATATGTAGGATACACCCAGATAGGTGAGTCACAAAATACACAATGGGTACCTAAAGACGGCTATCGACGAAGAGGTGGACCCAGAAAACGATGGTATGATGGACTAGGCTTGCATCGAACTGGAAAACTTTGACGCTGGAAAGAGATCGGCGGAAGATTTTGACCTTTGCTCAGCAGTAGGATGGTACAGGTTGATAAAAAAAGTATATCTATTCGCCATAGCATACGTTATGCTTAGTTTGGGGTTAGATAATTCAAGTAATATAGATATTTTATATTAATCTCGTTGTTTTGTTCCTGTGGGATGTTTATGTATTCATCTGTGCATTTATTTTGATAGATAGAAAAGTCGCGGGCAGGAGCGAGTTAGCTATATATTTTATGGATAGGTTAAACCCACTTCATGTGTAGTTAGCATTTATACCAGTGCCATTTACTGGCGGATATTAGGTAACTAGTTAGAACTCAGGCCATAAGGATAAATAATTCCCTGCAATTACTGCAGCTGGCTTAAATGATACCTATTTGCATATAGGCATTGTAGATTGCTTCATACTAAGGATACGATTTAAATGCATCTAGTAAATCAATTGCGATTATGTTAACGTGATGATACAAGCTGGTACTTATTAAGAACCGTTTTACAACCTTTGAATTCTTAGAAATTTGTCTTAAAGTTTTATATACAGGGTGGCCCGTAACTCAAGGATAAACTTGTAACCACAAAATCTTTACAGCATGGTGAAAAAATCTTGTTCTATGACTTTTGCAAATTCACACAAAAATTTATCGACTTCCTGTACAAAATTACCAAACAGCCGATTGAATTTGTATAAAAATATCACAATAGTTTTTAACGACCTATTCAACGACACCTACACTATGCGATAGAATACGAGTACCACAAAAAAATTTTTTTCAAGAATTTATTTTAGCACTAGTTAAATCGGCGTTATTTATATGTATAGCACATAGCACGTAGAACTGTCGGCCGATGGGGCACAAAGGTTCTAGAACGGAGGCCGCGTACCAGAAAGCGCAGCGTAAGACGTCCACTCACAAGTGGTCAGACGACCTGGTAAGGGTTGCAGAAAGACGCTGGATGCAGGCCGCTTCCAACCAGCCAATCTGGAAGTCAATGGGGGAGGCCTATGTTCAGCAGTGGACGGGACGTCCTATGGCTGAAGTAATGATGATGATGATGAATATGTATACGTACCAATGCAAAATTCGGCCTATCATGTACCTACTAAGAGTATCTGAGCTAAGTCACGGACAGACATGGCGAAGCTTTTAGGGGTTTCGTTTCGATTGGCGCCATTCGCCGATATTCTTAATACCTTTCACATATCCCTCTGTCTCTTACTTACTTTCCTGTAAGGTGACAAGCACTTGCAACTTACAGAAAACACCCTGTTTACTAATTTCAATCAATCATCTATTTGCATCAAATATGTATAATATGTATGCGTATTTATATACTAGTTACTATAATCAGAATAACCTATCTAAATTAGTTCTACAATCATGATAAAACAAAGCTACTGAAGCAGGAAATCTTTTCAGAAAGAAAACCAAATTTACCGGAGCCATTCCACAATTTTCTTTTGCAAAGCGATAACATCAAAGCAGTTATATGCAAACGTCCGCCCATAAGGTTTGTATCACATTGACTGTATAGAACGGCAGCGAGTTACTTATAACGACTGAAGTTACTGTATGCTAAATAAGATGCACCAATCAGCACCAATGTATATTGACAGTCACCAATGTCGATGGTATGTTCCAAAAATCTTACAAATAAGTAAAAGTTTGTAGGTATGTTTTGGCTTTATTCAAGCGATATGAAACAAAACGGCCAATAATCGGTAGTTGTTATTCTTGGACTAAAAATAGGATTCTTAAATGGATTATTAAAATACCTGACGTTTTCAAATTGCGATAATGCTGAAGGTAAGAATATGACCTGGTAAGGGTCGCAGGAAGACGCTGGATGCAGGCCGCTTCCAACCGGCCAATCTGGAAGTCAATGGGGGAGGCCTATGTTCAGCAGTGGACGGCCTATGGCTGAAATGATGATGATGATGATAATGATGAAGAATTTTATAAACCTAGTTTTTTATTGCTGCGCTTAGTGTGCTCGTGGCTTTAACCCCGGCCGGTATTCACAACGAAATGCTAGTTTCCCGCGGAATAGATACGAGAAGTGGCAATATGAAAAATAAATGTCTACGAGATTCGCAGCGGGAGTAGCCCACGTCCGTGGGATATATCCCTCGCATTTGAAGCCGCAAAACTGCCAAATTGCATATCGATGCACCGGCCTTGTTCTACACCGGGATAGAACAATCTAGAACAGCCTTTCCCAACCATTTTTTAAAGCGGACAACTAACGCTTGATCCGCGGACCCCTAAAAACGCTCGGCAGAATTATACGATTTTTCTTTTTGTTCGTCTCTGGGATGCGTCGGTGGACCTTATGTTAGGAAACCCTGATCTAGAAGGACATTTCCTCGCGTCGTGTTGTGTATTATTGCTAAGTTTCTGAAGCACTGAGTTGTGATGGTATTGAAAATAAGGTGAGTAAAAAGTTTACGGGAATACTGTTTGTGATCGTAATATTACTGGTAGTGGATCGACACCGGATTGCGGCTATTGTCAAATTACGGGAATTGGGCCTCTGGTTCAAAGTCGATGTTCAGATAATACAATAGGGTTATTTAAACCATTCTTAAATAATTCTAAGACAACATTTATTAAAACTGCCAATTTTTTTAGGCATAATGACCCGGCACATTATAATTAATTTAAAAAATTCGATTTTTAATTGTCCCGAAATCAATAAAAAGTTAGTCCGTTGAGTTAGGTAAACAGTAACGTCATAGTTTGGTATCGCCATACAAATTATATGGAAGAGTAACGTTAAGACAGTTTTAAAAAAGTATATCAATTGATTAGTGGTGTACAATACCGTATTGTCTAAACCGCGTTATCCTGAATTACCTACCTATGGTTTGTTACTTTAATTAGTTTCTAATAGCGAAGGGAACTACTTAGTGAAGCCCTATGGCCTTACTACAAAAATGATAGACTAGGCTTAAACCATGTCTAAAGAATAGCCATACAATTTGGAATATTGACACATCACACATGTCTCGGTTATGTTACCATACGTTTTAATTGGTTGGCTAATCTTTAGGCAGTGTTTAAAACTAAGTAGTCTATCTTTTTTGTAGTAAGGTCCCTTGGGTCCTATATGATCCTTTAATGTTTAGCCTTTTCTCTCTGCGTTAGTTCCATTTACTGAAACAATATCTGTTTGGTAGTTTACTGTACAAATTTTATATTCCGTGAAACTATTTTAGTATATTACCGGAGTTAACGACTGTGACGAGTCGTAACCAATTATACCGTGTTTTGCGTAAAGTTGGTACCTAGATGACTAAGTTCAGCGGTCTAGCCTGTTACGCGACACGCTTACGCAACTGTGAGTCGCAGAAAGTAATGCAATATCACTTTCTAGACGTATCACTGTGAGATATTATATTACTTTCGTCGCTGTGTCTCGTATTTATTTACCGTGTTAGGATGGAAACACACGATGGGGTTGCGCGCGATTGTGTGTTAGTAATCTTTTTTTTTAAAAGACTAAAAAGGAGGAGGTTCTATGTACGGCTGTATATATTTTCGCCGATAGTTACGTTAACTAAGGACCGATATATATATTTTTGTCCATTTCCATTAAGTTAGGAGCTGATGATGGAATCTCAGGAAAATTAAGAAACATCCTCATAAAATATAGGCAAGTAGAGCGTGTTTGTAACTTCAATTAACCTATTTAGGTGTCTACGTCTGGGAGTCATCATAATCATACTGCTGAGTTGAATGATAAAAGATACAGAACTCCTTTAGGAGTTTCATTAGACTTTTATTAGATATATAATAGTTCCTTTATTGGGAGTTCATAGATAATACTGTGATTTGTCGACAGAACGTATTTAAGTAAGTAAGAGCAAAGTAGGTAGGTAATAGTTTAATATCGGAGTTAAGAAAACTATAAAATGCATTTTATTTTATAGGAATTGTTAGTAAGTATAAAAACGAATGTTTTTTAGTAGCGATCAAAGAGTTTTATTAATTTCGGGCCCCATCATGACATCAGCACGATAGTATATTGTTACTGTCGGGCAAGATTGAGTTTTGAATCAAAGCGACTGTTATGCTAAACATAAATGTTAAAAACGACTTCCAAGATTTTATTACACCAAGTTAAATAAAATTTGTCATTGAATAGTATTTAAAGTAGTTACTTCTTTATTTGTAAAGTTAAATTAACTATCAATTAGCAGTAGAAAGATAAACAAAATATTTACGGAGTACAACTAATAAGAAGTATTAATTTCGAAGTCCGGCGAGGTTAAGTACTTCTTACTGGAAGCTAGATACTTCGTTAATGGTCACGTGACTTATCTCCAATCTTAAACTCAAACGCAACAATAAGCCGCAGTATGCAGTTCAACACATTGCACGATGACGAAGACTTTATATCTAATGTAGGATCTCAAATTAGAAAGTAAGAGCTTTCTAAAAAGTTATCACGAAAGAAACCACAGACTGCCACGTGACTTAATAATAACTGACATTAATTCTCATGGTCTTGAAATAAAGAACTAACATCCTAGTGTTCCGAGGCACCAAATGACTTATTCCAGCACTTAAAGCAGAGACAATAGGGAATATGCATGAAAAAAATATATTGTTTTTACTATATTCATAGGAAAATATATGAAATTATAGTGTAGTAGTGAAAACAAAATAGATTTTAGGTAAAAAATTAGGTATACCTATCTCTTTCTAAAACAAATTTTACTATGAAAAATGTATGGCGGACGTGTAACGTGACGTCACGGTACATATCGGATCTCCTTGTTTAACACGCGACTTTAATGGGCTGTAAGTCAGGTATTTATCAATATTTTTCGAAAATTCTTAAAGTTTTATTAATTATAATTAAGTACTATTTATTTTAAGACCAAAAGCATGCATATTCCCCATTTGGAAAAGTTCGTTGTCTAAACGGTCGACAATTTTTCGTATACTCTGTTCTATATTTAGTCGTGATCATATTGAATAACCGATTGTTACCATTTATATCTCCGATAGTTTAATTACAGTCAATAATGCAAGTGTATGACGTCATAACCTTAGATCACCTCGGTACAAGGTCACTTCAAATTAACTGTCGGTTAACATTATTATTATGTTTATTATTAACGATACACTATTAACATAGCTATGTTAGAATACTAATGAACATGCTAATGATTACTTTCATGCATAATATTTATTTTGAATGTTTAAATAAACAGTAGTTATTGCAAGGCAAGATCAGGGGCCTAGAACTACGATCTATTAACAGTATTACTTCAACCTTGTTTTGTTTGTTCTTTAGAGTTATACGTCAAAACGGTGCAGTTTATCAGTAATGGTTAGGCCTCAGGCTAGATAAAGATGTTTGGTTTTGTAGAGATAATATGTTTTGTTGTCGTGTTGCAAAGACGATTGTATAGTCATTATTAGCATTCAAATGTAAATGTACTAAAATATGTTAAGGCCTGAAACGAATTTTTTTAATAAGATCCAATTATTGTAAATAATAATAATTGGATCTTATTTAAAAAATACGAAAAAATCTCAAAATTGCATTTAAAAATCAACAAATAGTGCTTTGAGTGTGAGCTCCGAGCTTAATTAAATCTCAGTATTGTATGTCAACTCAACAGTATAGTAATAGACATCAAAAATACTCCTGTGCAGCGTCTGAGTGCTAAAGTTTGATCATCAAAAAGTCGATATCGATATATATATCGATAACTGTAGATATGATATAAACTTTATTGATTTTTTGCAGTTTGCAATGCTAGTTTATTATATCAACGAAAATAATGTTACTTGTTAAAATATTCTAGACTACGATTTTGAATCATTTCTCTGCTACTAGGATAGAAATATCTTTGATCTGTTGTCGTAAAGCAATGGACACCTAAATCGTCAACACATCGTTATGCTAAGCGAAACTTTTTGTTAGTCCGTCTCTAGCAAAGTTCCAGTGTTTCCCTAGAGCCGTGGCACTTTGGATGCGTTCGGCGCAGCCGCTGCAAGTCGCCGCGACGGGTTTTATTAATTTTTCCATACCTAACGAGCACTGCCACTACAAAGTTACTAGGGCTGTCGATCGTTAATATTTTTGGGACGTGTATATTTGCCCGGAAGAGGGTCTACATAAGTACATACTGAATAAAATACTAAACCCTTCGCGTGCCACAAAAAATGTTCCCTATAGTTTTTCATTGTTTTTCCGGTCTACCGTAGGTAAGTGGGACGCGAAAGCTTAATATGACTCTTATTAATTGTCCAGTTGGAAAAGGGGATTTCATAAAGAGATTCCTTTAATGATCGGATTTAAAAGTGACAAGGAAAATAATTCTTAACTATTGTATTTAACGTGATCCTTATTATAGTAGATGCATATTTAATTAAAGTAATAATGATTTTTGTAATTATTTCGTTTTAAGTGTTTTTAACAATGTTGTGGTGCCCTTTCCAGGGTTCATGTTATGGTACTGTAAACCTTATTGAACATCATTTGATTGACATGATTGCAATAAACAGTTCGAGTTTGAGTTAAAACTGCCTCAATAATATGATTGAAACAGTTTCAAATTTTGTTATTGAATGGTGTTTTTAATTAGACAAACGTGTGATGCGAGTATTTTGCATCGTTTAGTCAATGTTTACTTATTTTATCGTTAACTCAATAATAAAGTGGCATCGACAATTAAGGACTTTCAGCATGCTAACAATTATCTACGAGTAATTTAGCGATATCTTCTACTTTATGTTACTTAGTAAGACTGGCTAAACTGTAATCGATACCTGTTTAAGAAACTGCTACAGCAAGTTAGTAAGCACGCTGAGTTTTAGTTGTTTAGTAAACATTACAGTACCGTCAGCATGCGAGTAAACGATGACAGTTTGCAAGCGTTTGCTACTTAAGGTCCTCCATGCTTCAGAGGGCACGATAAGAAGGCAGTTCCGCCTATTGTTATTTTAATGACACTTAATGGCTGATTTTTGACCTCTTGGGTCTAATATTTTGTTCTAAAAATGTTGAAAAAATATGTTTGTTGAATTATTTGTACCAATGCTGATTGATACGATATACCTCCCTATTACCAACTGGACTACGGACGGAACCCTAAAATTGCTAATAACTATTGAAAATCATATATTTACTTTAAAAATTCACCCATGAATGTCCTACATAGCTCAGTTGGAACAGCCGTCGTCTGGATAGCTAAAGGTTGTGGGTTCGAATCCCACTAGAGACAGTTCCAATTGTTTACAAGTGAAAATAATTACCATCTTCCTTATAATAAGTCTGATTCCATATAATAATTGTGAAATTACAAATGAATAAAATTGAATTGTCTATTTGTAATGTCAAAATAACAGCTTTTTGCTTAACGCATATAAAAGTATAAACGACGTCGTGGGCAAAAGCCAGTGTAAATATATTTTTAAACCTAATTACTGTGTCGAAATAGTCGCCAACCCTAGCATAAGTCGCAAGAGTGTCGCTCGAAGGCGCCGCAGTCGGTAATCTGCGCGAAAACGTGCGTACGGTTTCAATTTGCTCTCTAAACTAGGTTTGCTCAGCTGCGACGTTGCATTTGCGATTTTCGCTGTTCTGTTTTGTTGCATTTTGTTGAAAGTTTCAATGTTATTGTGTAGACATACAAAATAATACTAGGTATACAAAAAGTTGTACTTTGGTAAAAACTTATAGTTACATAAAATATAATATATTATAACTTTATATATCAAGTTATAATATATTATATTTTGCTTGTCCTAAATAGAATTAATAAATTGTAAACTACGAAATTAGCTGCTAATTAATAGTCATCAACTTTTATAACAAAGCCTACATAAAAACCGTTGGTTACGTACGTAGGTACGTGTGCCATGTGGGGACGGCCGTAAAGAATACACTTCCTCACCGCCAACAGGAGGCGTGTCGTAAGAGGTGACTAATTCCTGTAGCAAGAGACGGGTAGCAGCGTCTTCGTGCGAAATCTAATAAAAAACTGCGCTTGCCAACCAGCCTGCCAAGCGTGGCGAGGATTGGCAACCCCCCGATGATAAGTCATTGGAGGAGGCCTTTGTTCAACAGTGGACGTATTATGGGCCCAACCTTGAGCGTCGTCAAAATTACTTAATAATTAAAATAATTTCACTTTAGTTCAATGTTACAATTTAAACATTAAATATTTCACTATCGGATAAAGCCTCATTTATGTCATAATAACTTTTAAATATCAGTCTCTTCTTAATAAGACTACAGAATTCATTTCTTTGTAGATCTCTTAGTTTTGACGTCTCCCCCAGACTCTTCCATCGATCTCGATCTATCGCAAATGACTCCCAATCCCTCATCAAGTTATCCAAATCGACACACCATCTGGGTCTACCTCTTCGGCGACAGTCACTAATATGTACCCATCGAGTGACGATTTGAGCCCACCTATTCGACACTTACATCCTGCCCATTCTTACGTACGGAGCGCAGACCTGGTCTTTGACCGAGAGTCAAAAGTCTAAACTCAAAGTTTGCCAAAGGGCTATGGAGTGGGTCCTTAATAAGTGTAAAAAGGTTTGATAGAATCCGGAATACCGCCCTCCGCTCAGAGCGTAGTCCTGTTCTGTGCAAAAACCGGTGTCGCCGATGTGGGCGAAAAACCGCAAAGCTGAAGTGGGAGTGGGCAGGACACGTGTGTAGAGAACTGAGAATATGGTTTTAATTTCAACTCGATACCCCCACGCGTTTCAGAGATAAAGGGACAGACGGTTAACAAAGTCATCCTACTCGGATAAGAGTTACGTTTTTTCCCTTTGAGGCACGGAACCTTAAAATTCAGTTCAGATTCATCGAAGATATTGGATGAATAGACAAAAATCAGTTGGCGTGGTATGGACTGCATGCAATGTTTGATGATTTTCTCATAAATCCCATCATCAGAACTTGATCAATTTTTTAATGGGACCTGAGGGATTTTGCCGTACCGTGTGGCGACGGCCGTAAAGAATACACTTCCCCACCGCCAACAGGAGGCGTGTCGTAAGAGTTGACTAATTCCTGTAGCCCGAGACGGGCAGCAGCGTCTTCATGCGAAATCGTGGCGCCTGACAAGCGTGGCGAGTATTGGCAATCCCCCCCGATGATCACTCATTAGGGGAGGCTTTTGTTCATCAGTGGACCTTCTATGGCTAAAATTATGATGATGGTGATGAGGGATTTTTAATGGATTCTGAGGCATTCCTTAATGAAAAAAAAAAACAAAATCGGTAAACGTGGTAACGATTGTTCGCTGAACATACATGATTCACCATATAAATAATATCACGTGACTAAAAAGTTAGTATCATGAAACATCGATTTTTTTCTAAGTTGTTTTTATAGGACGTTATTAAATTTGATTACCAGAATCGACCGCTAAGAGATTGCGTAGTTGGAGTTATACGCTGTATGAGCAATTTATCAAAGAACACATTACTGTGTTTCATATTGCTAATGAAAAGTTAATTAATTACCTTTACAGACGTTTAATTATCGTAGTAAACCGTGTTTTATACCTGTAAATAAAAGATTTTAATTAGGATTATTTTAGTATCGTATAGGCAATGCAGTGTGACAGTGAAAGTAAAATGAAGTGCCACAAACTACAATGCATTTTATTTGCAATACTTTAATTACAGTGGCTTTACTATGTCCTCGTCTCTTCTCTACAGAGTTACATTTCAAGCTAGTGCCAAATTTTAAAAATAAGGTCTTTAGAACAAAATAGAATAATACTAAGTTATCGTAATTAATTTCAGTTGTCGTATTTCTGGAGTAAAATATACTTAAAAATTAAAAAAAAAAAGAAAACGCGAGATGCGCCGTCATTCATCAGAGATCACAGGCATACGCCGACGCCGCTCCAACAAAAACCTCATGCAGTGCACATACGGTGCAATTTAATCGAGTAATCGTAAATTTTCTACGTATTCTATTTTTCAAATGCAGAATGGATGAATAAAAAATGAATAAAAAATAAGTTAGTTTTTTACGTAGATCAATTTAGTTACTGATTCTGTGTTCTCTGTAAAATTGGCACTACCGTGAAATGTATAATGACGTAATTTGCTTTTTACAAAAGCAAAAGGTAACCTTTTTCGTAATTTTAGTACTTATTATAGTACTGTAGCCAGACAATACACCAATTTAATATTATTATTTTTGACAACATCACATAGGTACATTGCTCTGATTCTTTGGTAAGTAGCCAAAGCACTTGTGTTACAGAAATCAGAAACAACGACGGTACCACAACACCTAGACAATATAGAAAAGTGGTTTTTCTGTATTGACCGACTTGGAATCGAACCCGAGACCTCAGAGATAGCGATACCAAGTCCGGTATGCTTGCCTCTGGGCTACGGAGTCATGGTCACGAAGTAAAGAAGTACATCCTTGTATTACGAGGTACAGTCAACGGCAGGTCAACTTACCCAAAAAGTAAAAGGCCATTGAATCGATTTTCAACTTTAAGTCTGACACTTAGAGATCAATATTAATGAAGAAAATTTGACGTTTTATGGTAGGTGGATGAGCTGTTGTCTGTACCAGACAATTATTTTTTGTCATGAGCGTCTCCCAACATACACATAATCATCATTTCAGCCATAGGACGTTCACTGCTGCACACAAGCCTCTCCCAATTACTTTTATCGGGGGAGACGCACAGACTTGAGCTAATTCAGAAAAAGTAGTTTTCTGAATTGACCCAAACCAGAAATCGAACCCAGGCGAATTCCCGTGCCAGTAGTCGCCGGGCAACAGAATTATTTTTGATCTACTTTTTACACAATTTATTTACATATTCAAATTTATTACTAACAAATCACATCGCCATGCTTTGACTGCTACAAAAATATATTTACAGCGTGAACAAGAGAATAGGAAACTTTTTATAATCAAGTTATCAAGTAATGGTAGCAACATTAAGAAATGTTCCCAAGTTCTGATTAAGTGGCTTTAAGGAGTGTCATATTCTTAAGTACAGTCCTGTATACCTCTTTAAGAGTAAATAAAACAGTAATTAACACATTAAAAACATGGCGTTGACCGAACGTATTTGGATTTACGTGAAATCATTGTTGAGTGAATTAAAAAGAAGGAAAAATGTTAATAAACTGAAGGCATCCTTAAAATTTTAATGATGCCTTTTTACGAATCTGCGCACTTCCTCTCTTCCTACTTCGTGACAGTAATGTTTTTAATATCGACTTTAATTGAAACTGTCCAAGGGCGAGCAAAACTCGCAAACCCAGCGGTTCCGTATTTTAACAAAAGGGTTTTATTTCTGTAACGAGACCTGTGTTGTATTCAAGTCTAAAATTTGGATCGTCCTTTTTTATTTCCTTGTGTTATTTTTGAGTCTATTGTAAGGATAGGTCATGATAAAACATAACTATTCTTTAAAAATTTGAATTGGCACTGTTTACGGTTCTAAAGTTCGATAGGACAGACAAACAGACCATCAGACAGATGGATGAACTGACAGACATTGTAGACTCAGTATTAAGGTACCATTAGTACCACCATTTCTCAATACAATTGGCGTAGTGGTCCAGTAATTGGCCTTGAAATCAATGGATCCCAGGTTTAATTACCGGTACAATCCCCCAATTTAGAACCAGTACATCACGGGACACTTATGCTAAGTCATATAGTGTTACGTGATTTTCCGGGCTACAATTGGTTTTCAAACGTTTCTGAATCGGGATCGGCTTCAGTATGGGTGTGCTGGAGACCCCTTACCATAGTCTGGTACCTCTTAACACTTGGATGTTAATTTCTTCCTTCTAGCAAGACCATCCATGACAATAATTGGAGTGTTATCTGGCGCATTATACAATTTGTGTACAGAACTCCAAAAGCCAGCTCGTCAAGGAAGTAGCTGCCGATATGAAAATGAGATGTACCGCGAAAGGTCGAGGATGTCTCGCTATTGTAATATCGAAATTAATTACTGATGCCATCGGACGAGGAAAGTAGTGGTTATGGACAGATATTTTTTGGAAACATTGTTTATTGATGCTAAATTCATTTATTGACTTACTTTCTGCCGACTTAAAATGTGTAGACTTTAGAATTAAGCCAGAGACGAACGCATAACAATCTAACAGAAACACAAAAACGAGATAAAAAATGTGTTGACACACACACACACACACACACACACACACACACACGCACACACACACACACACACACACACACACACACACACACACACACACACACGCACGCACGCGCACACACACACACACACACACACACACACACACACACACACTATAATGTCCATAACATAATAATGTGGTGGGTAATATCGGTTTTGTAGGATATCAAATCGAAACTATATATCGATATTCAATATTTTCGATATTTTCTGAAACTATGTATTTTCGGAAACTATATATTTTTCGTATCTATGCACTGTTGTGATATTTGACGATTCGATACGACATTCGAAATGATGATAATATGATTTATTGTATTTATAAGATTTCTTAACTCTCTCTCACGATATTGCTACGATATATAGTTCCAAAAATCCGATACGATTCATATCGCCCACTCCTACCATAACAGACTATATTAAAATGGACCTTCGAATAATTCCCGTTCAGCTGTTATATTATAGTGTGATTGAGTAACAAAAATACAAACAATATTTTAATATTAAAATACAACGACGATGTTCGGTTCGCGCTCCGGACTACAAAACCAGCGGTTGCGGGTTCGAATCCCGCAAGATGCTAATGTTTGTGTGGTCATGGATGTTTATAAACGTATTTAAGTATGTTCATCCGTTATCTAGTCGCCCTAGCGCAAGCTTTGCTTAGTTTGGGCTAGGTAGTTGGTTAGATTGTGAAAAAAAGAGTTCAAAACGAATAATACTGTAATACACCTGCATTACAAAACAAAATACGCATATTTCGAAAAAACAAATATTCTTACCTACGAGTACATGCCAATTAATATTTTAAAGGTGATAAATGGACGGACTTAGGTATGTATACATATTTTAGGTTTATATACGTTTTCGGTATAATTAGGCTGTTTCTAAACGCAGCGCCGTGCGGCTCCACGCAGCATAATCGCCGCGCGATTGTAGGCAGCGGCGTTTTCCGGCGTTTACGCGAATCCGCCTATTGTCACGCGTCGTCCCACCGCACGGGCTGAACTGACAAACCATTTCACGTTTCAATAGTTTTGAAATATCGCGTATTTTCTTTTGTCATCAGCGTGGAATACAGTGCCTTTTAAGTCATTTAAAACAAACACTGACATTGTTTATAATTTGGCGGAGTAACCCAAAGACTTATTAACATTATTTTTGACCACAGCCACAAGTAATTATGAAATGCGAGTGGGTGAAGAATTTTTACCGAAGATGTTTCATCGTGCCTGATTAGACGACGTCGCACGCCACTGCAGTCATCTTGTGACCACGATCAATGAAACGTCTTGATTATTGTTTAGACATTGCATTGCCCGCAAATAAGTTTAAATTTGCATTAAATGATTGGCTTTTACAAAAATGTTTTTACTCAATTAATAATTTTAAAGAGACTATGATTTAATACATTTAATAATAAAATATTGACTTTGTAAAGACTAGAGAGATTAATAATTTATTATCTTTGACATTATATAATAATAAATGATATATAAATACAAAAATAAAATGAATTAAGTTTGTTAACGCCAAAAGTGGCGTATGTAAAATTTAACTACCTTTAAAACCTTTATTTATGTTACTACTTCTATGAAATAAATAATGTGATTTAATAAAAACATCATTTTAAAATAGGTTAATGATATTACTTAATTATACACATTCAAACCCGGTTATATATTTATACTATTAAGACGACCGATATTGTTGAGTATTGGTCAAAGCAAACATTTATCAGTTAATAAAAAAAAATTTAGTTAATATAGTTACAAGACATGTGGTAAGTACGAGCTAATAGCTATGCTGGTTATTACGGTGTGGCATGAATTTTGTATAATGTTAGCTCAATCAATTGACAGAATCTTCATAATCATTGACAATAGATAATCACCACGTTTGCCTCGACCGCAGCCGAAGCAATATCTAAACGCATCGGGGGACGTAAGCGGCGTTTTCCGGCGTTCACGCAATTCGGGCTATTGTCACGGCCCCACGGTCCCTTCGAGCGGGTAATACGGCCGAATCGACGTGAATTCAGTGAAACTTCCGTCAGCTCTCTGATGGGCTTTACAATCGGTGTAGGGTATTCAGCTTTAATTTGCCCGAACCTTTGAAAATAGCCACTGTATCTAGAAGAGGAAAATGAGCACCTGCTCGAAATGTACAAATGAAAAAAGGTTTTATTTTAGAATGAATCGGGTATTTGTTTTTGTATGAAAGCTTCGTGGATTATTATTTGATGTTCTGTTGTGTATTTATGGCTGATTTACGAATATATTGATACTTTTTTATCTGTTATATCTTCTATCTAGTCGCCAATTATTATATCAGAATATATAATAATTAAAGTTGGTATTTTTTTCATAGGCACTTACATTTTATTCAATACAAGTATACAACTAAAAAAAGAACAATTTAGAACAGTAAAACTTTATAAAATTACTTATCATAAAACTAAAAGCTACCGTTTTATTGATTTTATAAACGATAAAACACACAAGGAACTGAAAAACTGCCTAACTCGCACTAGAACATTTATTTATTTTATTTTATTTATTTGGTATATACGACAGTTGACAATCGATGGTTAGTATTACAACGAATGGTTAGTAATTTAGGACTAGATTGACAACCTAATTGTATACACACTACATGATAATGTTTGGGTGTTACAGAGTATAAAGCATCGCTAATAACTTGTAGTATACAAACTTGTTCATTAAAAGAAATTAAGATACCAAGTTATTGACCGAGTCGAACTCATAAATACTAATTAAACTCGGACAACAACCCATTTCGAACACTACAGTCGTACAAATTAAAACGATAAAGAGAGAAAGAAAGAAAAACAATATATATTTATATTTGCATGACAATTAATTCGACGGAGAGCTATGTGACTAACTTGGCTTGGTTATTGTTGCATCTTGACGACCCGAGTACATTCATAACTTGTCGACGAAATTTAATGCGATTATGCTCGAAGACATCCAAATCAGCTGCACTGCGAGACGTCAAGTCGTTATACATTTATCTTACAAATATATTTTTGAAAAGGAGCTGACAATAGTCCTTGAATTACTTGGTGCTATTTCTCGGCTAGCTAGGCTAGGCTAGGCTTTATTGACTAGCTTGGAATGTTGTATGGGACTAGATGATTGCTATTGTATTTATTTTGTGTTAATATTATTTCCTTTTATTTCATAGACACGGTGTAGGTAAAGTACCTATTACTAAAATATTTGGATACATTCATACTAATTGTTTGAATGCACAATGACTCAGTAAATATAATAAAATTAAATCTTAGATAAACTAATATTTTCTGCATGAGTACTATACATATTTCTTCCGTTTTTTGTACCTAATGAAATAAACGTACAAGCAGATATTATTTTATTACGTGATAAACACCACAGTACAAAGTCATAATATAAGTTACTTCCTATTAAGGGTTTTACTACTCAATCATAACAACGTTCACTTTAAGACCAACTCGAAAATGTCAAAAAAATGGGAACTTCAAAATTTGCCCCCAAAATTAATTTATTACGTTAAACGACCGTGTTTGGGTACATAAATAATTACGTGTTCTTAATTGCCTGTAATAAGCGGACATGGCAGAGAGACATGCCCTTTGCAACAAACAAAGAATTATCAAATTTGGACGTCCCAATATAATTATTACACAATATTATTATACAAAAAATGCGTCGAATAAAGAATTTCCTCCTTTTTATGGTTAATTAATATTCAGAATAAAGAACGACAGAATCATTTTATATTGTAATACCGGGATACTACGGAACCTTACAATGCGCGTGGCCCGACACGCACTTGGCCGGTTTTTTATATTCAATGCGAAGGTACTTTTAGAGAGAGATTACTAATATTATCTGTATTGCTGTGATCGATTAAAAACTAATGAGTAGTGTTAACATTAACAGCGTATTCATAAATACTGCTAATCAACTTGTTAAACACTACTTAGCTAAATAATAACTTCAGCCTTAATAAATATTTTTTTTTGTATTCATTATGCGCTACTTATTACTTTACATAAAATGTTATGGCCTATGTTTAGCAGTGGACGTCGCGTCGTACTTATGGTTGAAATAATGATGATGCACTTTTTTGGTAGGAATCATAGTCAGCTTTTAGATGAACGCCATTTTATTAAAAGTTAATTAACGATTATAAATATGGCTATGTTTAGTAACCATAGCAATAATTTTTTTATAACGTCTGCTCACACCGCTACACGTTCGACTCGCGTTAATCCCGACACGACGACAAACTCAGTTTGACTGACTGTTGCAAAGCGATTGTTAAAAAAATGCTTAAAATATTTAGGTACTTATCTCACAAAAAAAAAAAAAGTACATTATGTAATCGTCATTAGTAGCTGATCTGATATCTTTAAGTTCTCCATACGTTTGCAATTTTCTTGTGACGATTCATGCTTAATATCTATAACAAATTTTTTTATACCTATGCAAAACCCGAAAGTAACGAAAGAGCCGGGTTCGAATTTTTTTGACACGATTCTTGAGCTGTCGAAAATACCCGGGTTTTTCCGGTTCTTTCGGTTCCGGGACTACCCAGGTACAAACCCTAATGGTTACTTTCCCCATTTATTTTATGTAATATAACCTAAGTTTTCTTTGTTTCTTCGAAATATAAGTTGAAGCTAGCTAAGTAGCTAAGCTTAGTTTGTATGGAGCATCTGATTTTATTAACGATTTCGATGTTAAACCCACAGTAATGTTAATTCGTATTGATAAGCCAATAATTAACCTTCTTTGGCATGGCTAAAGATTGATGCAAGGGGTTCAATATTTTAATATAGTTATGTTACATAAAGAAAGGGTCCAATAAGAAGAATGTAAGTAGTGTTAAACAGTAATATTACCTCAGTTGTATTATTTACATTTAAATTATATGGCACGCTTAATATTTGCGCGCGGTGACATTAAAAATATTTTAAGCTTGTTACATAAACACGTACACTGGGGTCCTAATTTTTCAGCTACGAAAACATATGACCAAGGAACCCTCTATCAGGCGTTCTGTGACACGTACTTGACCGCTTTTGTTCATGATCATCGATTATTGGTTCAAGGTAAAGCACAAGGAAGTGTTTGCTGCACAATTAATCATCGTTTTGTATATTTTAAATACCTACTTGGCTCTTCTTTAACATATTTTATAAAAAATTGTGACGTGATCTTAAAGAACGTGCAGTAGACTTGTAGCCCGAAACGTGAAAATAAAAATAATTTAATTTGCATAACATAAGGTCCGTCCGTAAGGTCAAGCGTGCATGACCTATTTTATTTATTTAAACTTTATTGCACAAAATAAAATCGTACAAAAGGTGGACTTAATGCCATGAACCTGACCTATGTTAACTTTGTTATTTTTTTTTATTTATCTTAATTTTAATATCATTGTTTAAAAAACTAACTAAAATAAGTAAAACTCAATTCTAACTAGATCTAGTTATTTCTAATGTTTGGGATCATGAGAGCTTAAAACAAATCGAATGAGCATATTCTAGGGTTAAGTATCAAACATTGAAGAGTTCCTATATAGGCTAGTTTCCTGGGTCAAAAAAAGATTATTCTATTTAGTCCGTTAGTTAGATTATCAAAAAATATATGATCCATATTTTGTCTTTTGACAATCAAACAAAAAATTACGAAGATAAAGCGCATTAAAGTGAGCACGTGCCGTCACGCCTTGCCAATAAGTGCCGCAAGGCATGACGTTACGCGGAACTTTAACGGGCTATACATCATTTTTGTTTGGTTGAGAAAAGAAAAAATACGTGTCGAATATTTTTTGTTAACCTAACTGACGGACTAATTAGATTTTTTTAGGAAACTAGCACATCAGATTGCTAGATGATATCAAATGATTACTGACCAAATTTAGTTATCAATGCACATAAATAAAAGTTTAAAACTGTCCGTTGATAAGCACACTTGAGAACGTCTGTATCCATTTAGGTATTTTTTTAAAGTTTCGTAATTATACTCGTAGTCTGAATAAGATTTTTTTGAAAAAAAAATCGGAAAAAGTATAAATCAACGTTTTATGTCTATGCGATTTTGCTGTTACCAGTACCTTTAAATTCTAAATGAAGCCTATTGGTTAGATAATTTGTAGTGACAGGAAAACGTCCAGCGCCGGGTTAGCTAGTTTACTTAGGTATGTTTTAACTGTAAGTCTAATTCTATAAAATAAAAATTATGAAAAAAAAAAATAGAGGGACTATAATAGATACCTATAACTGGAGCCAAAATTGTATTATTTTTCTGTCTGTCTGTGTATCTTGGCTGCACACTACAGAACGAATCTACTAATGATTTACCTAAAATAAAACTTGGCATGAGTTCATATTACTAGGTAAGCCACTGGGTACCTTTTATCCCAAAATACAGCACGGTTCCCTTGTGAGAGGTGATGAAAATCAAAATGTGGACTTAGTTATTTAATTTATTATTATTTTTGTTGAAAAGGAAGTACTTTAAAGATTGTTCCTTAGATATTTAAAGGCTATCTGTTTTGTAGTTGAGAAATTACAGACATTACAACCCTTTAGTACTTATTACTTTTTAATACGACTCATCTTAGGTTAGCGTGCACACTTGATGGTATAGGCTTAAAGTTGATAGGTTGTCAAAGTCAGTCAGACCACTCCAAAGGAGTCAGATATTTCCAAAATAGGAAAGCTCTGTAAATAAAGGTAACACCGCGCCGTCACAATATACTGACATAATTATTGGTGAAATTGGATGCTTGTACAGGGGTATCTGAAAAGGGAATACGAACAACTTGTACAATAGGGACGATCCATGAATCGCGAGAAAAAATTCGCTGTTCCATACTAATAGTTCATAGAGTCGCGGTGAAAGATGGAATAACACTGATTTTTTTACTTAAACATACCCTTTCCTAATAGATAACACTTTATTGATGTTACAGTCTTACTTGACCGCACTTGGCTTAGTATACCCTTTTCTGGTAGATAACTCTTGACATTTTGTTGCAATCTTACTCAATATAGTCATGGGTATCTACGAAAAAACATTAACCTATTAGTGTACTTTGAGATTTACCCAACAAAAAATAACTAGAGACTATGGATTCAACTGGCAACAAGGCAAGAGGCTCAAGAGAGCAAAGGTTTCCTTGCTAAGCTAAAAGCTGTCTTTGTCTAAACTATTTGTTTTTACCGGATATATTTCAGAGACTGTACAATGGAACTGTTAAATCTAATAAATCAAATCAAATCAAATTTATTTATTGTGAATCACAGGTACAGAGAGGTGGCAATATAATAATAAGGTTAGAACAACTGTGTCCCGCCGCATGGGCATACAATAATAGGTATTAATGAATTGAATTAAATTAAATGTCAGATCAATTTCAGAACTATTTTACGTTGTTAATAAATAATAATAGTATAGGGGATATACTTCCTTCCACCACCGAACGAGTAGAGCCCCGGCGACTTTTTTACAGAATTTTCAAGACTTTCATTAAGCACTTTGCTTCAATCAGGGGCGTGCATTCCATATTGGCTATTATGCAGAGCCTACCTTCATAAAAAACCGACAGAACAGCTAACCATAATTATTAATTACGTATTCAACAATAAATATTCTGTAACCATTTTGTCGTCTACCTGTACTTATTCCTTACTAAAGCGCGCAACTTAGATCGTTTCTGTGCAATTTAACCAATGTTAGGCTGCCGCGAGATCGCCTACTGTTTCACGCAAACTTACTCAATTTTCACTCACAGCCTACCCCCATCTGAAACCAATGCACGCCCCTGGCTTCAATATTTATCGTGCGAATCGCGAAGGAATTCTCTGAATAACTGTAGATACAAACACCCTGGTGTATTAGTATAACCCAGGAGTTTTCAAATTCAAAGTCAAAATCTCCTTTCTTGATAAAGCTTGATTGCGTTGCCTTATATGAGACACACCAAATATCCTGTAGTCCACGCGACGAAGTTGCGGGCCAGCTGGTTTTAAAATAAAATTTGTGTTTGGGTCAAGTCAACATTTTACATTTATTGATGGTCAAATTGATGTCCCGTTGCGATGATAGGTGCAATTATTGAGGCTCTATGAGCAGGCTATAACCGGAAAGTTATTGCGCTATCCACATCTCTAAGTATCAACAGTGGCAGATGGTGCTGTAGAGAGGAAGTTAAAACACTTCTACGAGTAACTTACTAATAATTGTACTTACCTTGCGTACTTAAGTCGCCCTGTATGAGTATCGTGGACGAACTTGGGGGCTTTTAATATTCGAGCTTTAATATGCGAGCGTAGTTCTTTTGAATTAACGTTGTCTGCGTGACTGATGGACCATTGACGTCACGTCTCCAGAGCACTAAATAACGGAGGGAAGCTATCACGTCACGCAGTAGGCCAAGTCATAAGTTAAGGACTCGCGACGATTGGTTTACACCACAATAACCTTTTGCCGGTATGCCCCCTTAGTTAATCATGAATAAGAATAGCCAACCAATAAGTATGTCACATTCGTATGTTGTTGACTAAAGTCTAATGTCTTGACATTTTTAATTATCAAACTTTTTTAGTTCTGGTTTAAACGGATTTTTTGAAGTAAGTTCCCATTTACAACAGTATCTCTGAACTTCATATAAACACATACACACGGCAACAAGGGCCCGGAGTGTTTTGAAACCGTAACTCAAACATGTTCCGTTGGTGTAAAGGTGTTTTATGACAGGCAATTATTTGATAAATGGCTTATTTTCTGTGTACACTTTTGTTTAATTTAAAGCCACAGTATTTAATATGTAAACCATGGTATACATTACTTAAGTACACTATAACTCATTTTGGCCAAAATGTAAGGGTTACATTAATTGATACTTCTGGTATCGACATTAAATCAGTCATGAAACTTAGAGGAACCATTAATTGAGTATTTAGTATTACGAAATATTATTACGAAATATTTTTTTAAGTCCATCCAAAAGGGAGTGAAACGAGGGTAAAAGTTTGTATCTGGAATTCGTCATTTTTGCGGAAGGACAACAACAACCTTTGGACAAGGAAGCAATTACTAATTAAAATCGCAAGGACTCTCTTACATTAGGCCATCATTAAATGTGTTCGAGTAATTTGATTTCTATGTATTCGTTTGGCGGCATAGTGAGGAAACCTGCACATTTATCAATTAATTATTTATAAAAATTCAATACTCTACTAGCCGTATGTGCATGTGTTCTAAGTGCTTGTGTTAATTTTATTAATAATAAATTTTATTATTTTTTTAATAGCGGCGGATTTTGTAATTATATAAATAAAATAAAATATTGGGTATATAGCAATGGTCCTATTATTTGGTTCCCTGTCTGGTTACAACGGAGTTCAAGGAAGTGGCCTAAAAACTAGTCTTGCTGCAATTAGGACCATGGCCAAGTCTACCTTGACCAGGAACTAGTTAAGGCGCTAGGCGGAAGAAGGAAAGTATAACCATACAGAATTTGTAAACTTAAATAATAAATAAATTGTGTTCACAATTTCACAATTATCTACAAAGGAACTCCAAATACCCAAAACCTTTTAGATGATGATTCTCGTCCTCAAATTTAACAACTTTTCCTATGGGACCAACATCAAGAAAAAATAAAGCGTTATTTCATATTGACTACTTAATCACGTGATGTCATTTGTAAGGGGAATTGTTTTTCGAATATTGATCCCTTTAAAAAAAGTAACATGGCACATTATATAAGTTAGCAAGTTTCCAGTTGTCTCATCTATAAACTTTGCCTTAACTCAAAATTAATAATCTTCATTCATTATGCGTATTAGGCTGCACACAAACGAATCGGAATAATTAATAGTAGGTCTTGTTAGTTCCAACCGCGTGCTAGAAGCGAAACTCAAACAATAAGGCTCTGGCTCAATGGGCCAACTTTATTCATTAGTTATGTGCGCCCTAAAAGTCAAAAGTTGTTTCTGACGATTCCAATAGGCTACGCACGGAATTCTCATCTGCCCTTAAAGGGATGTGTGTAGTGCGTTCCAAAAATCGAATTAAGAAGTCAAAAGACCGACTATTTTTAGTAGTCTATCGATAGATCGACTTTTCTGCTGACAGTGTATTTTTTTGCGCTAGAATGAGGATGTATTTACAAATACCTTTGTATTTTGTCTTCAGTTTCTAAACGGTTTAATTGCTTTTAATGAGCTGCTCGTACGTTTTTAGAATGGATCTACTAAAGCCAATTGTTGTTTATGCTGTTACTAAAAATAAGTGAGATTAGGCGAAAGGGACTAAATCCCATTAGTAATTTTTTTACTCTATAAGTTTTTTCAAATAAAATAAAATAAATTATATTATATATCTAAGACAGTGGCAAGTGGTAACAAGGTGTGGAGGCGAATACATTTTGAAAGTAGAAACTTACATGTTCCGTAGAAATGAAAGAGATTAATAAAAATTACGTTCTATAAGAATTTGTCGAGCACGTTCCGATCATCTTTTGTTTTGCTTTAATTATATATGAAAATTTACCAATTTGTATCAGGAATGTTCTTAGCTAGTTTCGGACTGTGTAGATCCGCTGGGTGAGTGTCTGCACTGCACTGCATGGTAATCGGTCAGTCAGAGTGCCTTGTTCCCTAGTACAAATACCAGGCTTTCACAACGGAAATATCATCTGTATGTGTTTAAAACTAAACTTAAGTGTTTTTAACTTTGTGAAAGATATGTATGTCATTATTATAATAAAATATCTATATCGTCTATGATATAAAACTGAATCTCTATTTCCCTTGGTCATCGCATCACGCATGAACGGATGGAACCATTTTGGTAATTCTTTTTTTGTTGTGTTACCTATTTCCAGGAGAAGGTTCTTTTGAATGAAAAAAATAAAAAAGTTCCGCCGAAAATTATTTATGAATAAACTGAAGACCACGCGAACCAAGTCGCGGGCAACAGCTAGTAGTATTAATATAAATATAGCTTAAGTTTTTAAATGTTTAATTGCTTTTGATGAGCTGGGTGTTATTGGATTAGTCGTACTTACTTTTTTTTTAACACGCGGATGAGTTTTTTTCTCATTACAATTCTGAATTGTTGCCGGTTTGCCCCACTGGTTTTTTGTTCCTATGTGTTATCCTTTAACCGAAGCCGTTTAACATATTTTTTACGTAGTTTTTAAAGCCCATTGTGAAAAAAAGTGTAAGTCAGATATGCATGCGAAGGGTTTCGTACCAATTAGCAAAAAATCGACCTAGATGTTTATGTATTTAAGTATGTTTATCCGTTATCGAGTCACCATAGCACAAGCTTTAGACTTAATTTGTGGTCGGATAATTGGTGTAATTGTAAAAAAAAATTATTATATATATTTATTTAATTATTATTATTTACTAAAAAATATCCTGCTAGTGTTAACTGCGAAGCTTTAGACTCAGGGACGTCGAACCAATTAACCAATTAAGTTTTTGTCAGTGTTATAAAAGCACACGGACTCTTTAGAAGAAGATATCGATACTGTGATTAATCGATTTTACATCCCTAAGCCTTGCCGTCTGCTTTTTATTTATAGTTCAATTTCAGGATCGAATTATGCGCAAGAATGTTCTACGGATAGTTTTATTGAGGAAAGTTTCTACGTTACAGACAACATAATTTTTTATTTCACATAATAACGGTAAAGAATCGTTTCATCTTCTGGTCTCGAATGTTTGGAGGCAAAAGAACTATCAGGAAAAGGCTATCAGCAGAAATTAAAAACATGCTTGTTAAAGTTTAAGGTTTCAAACGTCCGAATGGAAAAACGGAACCCTTATTGGTTCCGTCTATCACAGCTAGCCCTAAAATATTTATTGACATTAACGTATTTAAAATAAATAAACTCAAAATAAGTTTTGAAGTTGAAATACCTAATGTGTTATTTTACAAAAAAGTTGATGTAATTTAGCCCTTAAAGTTTTATTTCACCTTTTCGTTACACCCTGTATATGCACTTTGCATGTTGTGTTACAAGTTTTTTTCTTATTTTTTAAGGTGCAGCTTAAAAAATAAGAAAAAAACCTGTTAAATAATGGGCTAGTTTCCTAAAAAAATCTAATTAGTCCGTCAGTTGAATTAACAGAAAATATTGGACACGTATTTTTTCTTTTCTCAATCAAACAAAATAATGTGAAGATATAGCCCGTTAAAGTTCCGCGTAACGTCACGCCTTGCGACAGTTATTAGAAAAACGTGACGTCTCGTACTCACTTTGATGCGCTTTATCTTCGCCATTTTTTGGTTGATTGACAAAAGTCAAAATATTGGTCTAGTATTTTTTAATAATCTAACTGAGGGACTAAATATAATTATACTTGCTGATTGTTTGAGATATATTTACGAGTAGTACCGATGTTCTACAACAGCGTCGGGTCACAATGTTTTAAAGCTGGAAAAGAAAAAACATTTATCCCTGCAAATGGCAACATTTGTTGGTAATGTCATTACGATTGTTTGTGACAGCGCGGGCACGTAGTCCTTGCAATAAAATGTGTAAAATAACTATTATTTACTCTATTTGTAGCTTATAAGTTAGTGTTTAGAATGCTATTATACAGTTCTCTATGTGGATTGTGTTTACAATAAGGTTTATAGTGAATTTCAGCCAAAAATCAACAAGGGATGAGCGCCATAATCAGGCGCGGTTATGGTTTGTTTTTTAACGCTATATTAATGGAATCAACATAAATATTCATTAGTTCCAGTTACAGGTATGTACAATCAAATACTTTACTTCCTTTTGTGAATTATAGATATTCTCCTATGGAGGAATTACTTAGGTACCTAACGTTTAATTGATTGATAGAATCTAACCTAAAAGTCATTTTTAAATTATAATCTTGTTACTTTTTCTTATAAAAGACTTAATAGAAGTTGAGAATGAAATACAGAGTTATCAAGTTTAAGCTCCAGTTCGCCCCAAAACTGAAGATACCTAGTAAATATACAATTTATGAAAATAAGGAAAAATAAGAAATTTAGAAAACAGCAAGATGAAGAAACCATGACACAAGTATGGAGACTCAAATATTGAAGCAGCCTCCTCAGGCTTCAGTCTATATCAATGAAATTGAAGTGGAAACGCAATGGCTGGGTGTTGAGAAAACTTTACAAATTACCTACTGAAATAAACTTCAAACGCCTGGGTAGTATATACATAATGGGCAATAGACAATACCATGAAAATTGAGCCAATGCACCCATTATTTGACATCTAGCTCTATCACTTATCGGATAGACAGTATGTTGCTATACCATGAAAATGGAAATTGATCCAGTGCACCAATTAATTGCCATCTAGCGCTATCACAGTGCGGATAGACAGTATGTTGCAATACCAGGAAAACTAAAAATTGAGCCGGTGCACTAATGACCTGACATTAAGCGCTTTCACCAAGCGGGAAGACAGTATGACAGTATATGTTGCAATACCATGAAAATTAAATTTGAACAAGTACACAAAAATATTAGATGTCTAACGCTACCACCAAGTGGATAGAATAGTATGGACAGACAAGCATACTCACTCAATTTCAATCAACTAGCGCTACTATCATGAGACAACAAAGTATGGACAAATGAGCAGGATCACTCATTTTTAAACACCAAGTCCTACTGTTACTAAGCAAATAGACAGTATATAGAAATGGGCAGGCTCACTCATTATTAAACAAGCGCTAATATACTAAGAGAATAAAAAGAAATTATGGACAAACAAGCAGGCTCACTTGTTATATTAACTAACCTATTGCTATGCAATTAGTGTTATATTACATATATAACAAATGAAAAATCAAACAAATTATTCTTGCACAGTAAGCTGATGTGATGACAGTATAAAACAATACTATATAAAATTGTAAAACCAATTGTACAAAATCAACACAACACTATAATATTATTATTGTCAGACAAAAGTGCTAATATCTGATAAATACTATTACAAATAAACAAAGATGGTTTTAACTACTTCCTAAGGAATTGGATCATCATCATCATCATCATCATTTCAGCCATAGGACGTCCACTGCTGAACATAGGCCTCCCCCATTGACTTCCAGATTGGCCGGTTGGAAGCGGAAGGAATTGGATGGAGATAGAAAATTCAAACCGGAATTATTGTGAAAAGCCCTTTACCTCAAGAAAGAAGGTTACAATAGAGATACAGATACTTACTTATCAAAGCTATGGATTACTTTACTGGCCATCTTATTAATCACAAATCTCTATTATAAAGTCTTAGCCATTGCGCTAATGAATCCATTGTTTGGTTCAAAACTCCAAAATAACCCTTTCTTGGTTTTTACCATAGTCAGATAATGAAGTTGCACTACTGAATAATTTATCAAGAAATTATATAACTAACCCAATCTTTTACTAATTAATTAGTATTTAAAGGTATTATTGCACTTATGCAATTCTTGGAAGAAATAAATAGTCCTGCAAAATTGCAGTGAAACAAGGATTTTGACAAGACAACGTTTATAAAATCCAGCTTATCCAGCTTGTGACAAATCAGATGCCATCTTATCAGCGTATACTTCATGTCAAAGAATTTTTGCATAGAAATCCTTAAGGTTAAAATTTATTAACCCTAATCCAAAGTTAATGCCACAAACAAATTCAAAAGTAAAGGTGTTATGGAAGTACCATAAAAACCCTTAAAATATTGGGCTTACATTATTTAATTAAATAATAACCTAGATATTCCAGATTCCTTTTCTTTACTTCATTGTGGTAAACAATGTAATGTACTAAGAATACCTATTTATAAATATGTACTTACATAAGTACCATTATTCAAAATAAGATACATTTTAAAACTATTGGGAACGCTTGATTTGTTCAGTCCTCCATCATAACGATATGAAATAAGTATAAGATGGACAAAAGTCTGTAAGATTAGTAATATGTATGTAACTATTTATTTATTATTTATTAAGCCTTTTGTGCTGAGTCTTTTTCCAGTCGAGCCCAAGCTATATGTGTGGGACCATCTTTTCTTTGGCTGACCTTCTTCTGAATATCTTGTTATGATTAATTGAGGACTATAAAAAAAAAATAATGTAATAAAACCTTATTAAGGTAGACTTCTGTAACCGCTGAATTAACATAAAGGCTATGTGATGATCATTTACCTAATACTAATTTAGTAATTTCAATAGATCTTTTGTTTTTTATATATTTATGATAATAAAATAAAATAACGCTGTGACCCCTATCACATGCTAGGAACTGCTTCTAATCACTTAAAAGTTCTGATCATAATCTAACAAAATCATTATACCTATTCAATTTCTTAAAATTGAAATATCCCTTTTAAATTACCATTAAGACAGACATTTCTCAAAATTAAGAATAGATAAATTCACAATAAGAACATAGTAGGTACCCCTACATATGTACTTATTGGTATATCACCTTAAATATAATCTTAGAGATTACTTTTATTTCATTTGAGTCACTAAAACAGGAACAGTCTAATACCTGTTGTCCTGATAAAAATTACATAATGCCAGGGCTTGAATTTCCTTAAATATGACATATTGAAACTAAATTTCTGAACAAAGTATTCTTGTAATTACAAATTACTAAAGATGACAATCTTGACAATAATGTGTGATGGAAAATAATACATTAAGAATAATTGTACTTCAAATAATTAATTCATGTAGAAAACTTAATTTAAATCAATTAGGTATAAATAAAAAATATGGAAGTAAATTCCAAAAACAAAGCCTAGTAACCAGACATTTTAGTAGATACCATAATTAACCTGTACATGTAGAAACATGTCTCAGATAGAACCATTCCCTGTTGGTAAACACTTAACCCGTTGACTGCCCAATAACTGTCAATAAAAATAAAAGATGGGCAATATAGAGTTATAACTTATAACAGATAAGTCGAACTGATAAATACATTTATCGTATTCAATAATATTTTCTACCATAGCAAAAAAAAAAAAAAAAAATTATAATAAAAAAAAAAAAAAAATAAAATAAAAAAAAAAAAAAAATTAACACATTCTTTCACATTATAACTTAATGTTACATTTATGAAAATTATGCCTACATTGCTGCATTCAAATAAAGCTATAACTGAATCTGTTAAAGAACATTTTTTTCTGTTAGTTTACAATATTATCAACTGATAAAATATTTGGTTTTATGATCCGATTATACGCTCTATCTTGCTAAATATAAAGCATAAGCTACCGTATTGAATTCAATCGATATTTTCAACCAAATAATGCAATATTATTTCCATAATATTAACATTCGGTAGCAATAAGGATGTATCTTAACTATGGTCATCCGTACATTTGTGACCAAAATTGAGAGTTTCTAGAACCCCGGTCACCCATCCATTTAGTGACCAAACCTGAGGTTGATCCAATAAGTGACTAAAGTGATTAAATTTGAAGTTGTTTGACCACGGTCACCCATTCATTAAGTGACTAGATTAAAAGTTGCACAATGCATAACGATTGATGTTTTTAACCAATAAAAAAAAAAAAAAAAAAAAAACTTTACAGAATGAACCCTCAACAATAACAAATATGCCAACTTAATTACATAGGTCAGTTACTTGGAATTTCCCGTACTGATTCTATAGATTACCGGCCTTAGCTGAGATAAAAAATAAAAGAATATAATAATTGATTGTTAACACGTTGAGCGCTACGCGGAGCCGCAAACAATAGATTTTCTATTGTGTCTAGTTTGTGGCAGTCAAAGACTTTTATCATTTAAAGTATAAATATTTTTAATCATTATTGCCACCTTTAGGAAAAATATTAATTGTAATCATACGCTAAGATATTATGATTGCGCACCTGCATTTTTAAAAAAAAATAAGATACTCTCCTTTCGTTATATTCATTTTAATCTTTTTATTTGTTTTTTTTTTTTTTGTTAGAACACTTTATTGAAATAAGTATTTACAGTACTTATAACAACATATTTGTCTTACAACCGGTCTTCAGAAACAATTGTTTTCGATGTTTTATCACTCAATTATGGAATTGGCTAACAATGGACATTGTTGTTATAATCAGATAATAAAATAAAAATATATTTACAAAAAAAAAAAAAAAAAAAAAGTGTGATGTAACACTATCGTAATAGACTAGTTATTATTTTGTGGCCTGGCTTGTGCAGTATATTATGTGAGACCTAAATGGAACGTAATTTTACTCTTGACGCATTCAGAATTTCAGACATTCTACGTGAATTCATTAGTTACTCAGCCTTAGCACTAAACATAAAAGATATGATTAAATATAAGTACCTTTTTTGTTTTGATTTGCCATCAAACGTCTCCGGATTGTACTTAGTTTTCAAAATGTTTTTTGCATTTTCTAAACTAATAAGCAACTTATTCGCAACCGAACTTCAAACATCTACTCGTAAATATATCTCAAACAATCAGCAAGTATAATTATAAGATTAAACGAACTTACCTTAAGTGAAGTTCAATCTTAATTATACGCAGCTGATTGTTTGAGATATAACAGTCCCAAAAACCCACCCACTAATACCTTGTATTATCCCAGTATATCAGAGGGTTGCTCATAAGGCTGTCTTTAAACGTAATGACATTACCAACAAATGTTGCCATTTGCAGGGATAAATGTTTTTTCTTTTCCAGCTTTAAAACATTGTGACCCGACGCTGTTGTAGAACATCGGTACTACTCGTAAATATATCTCAAACAATCAGCTGCGTATAATTAAGATTGAACTTCACTTAAGGTAAGTTCGTTTAATCTTATAATAATCATTTTTTGACTTAGCTCAATATGTCAGCTCAGTATGTATGGAAACTAGCTCAATATGTCTGGCCCTATGGTTGACTGGGAAGGAATGAAGTTGGCATTAAGTCCGCTATTTTTCATATTTTTTTCTTATGTGTGCTACAAGAGTTTATTCTTGGGCTTTTGTAATTTCTTTAACGATGTACACACATGTTTAAAGTTTTACTACTATTTTAATTACTTTACTTTTACATGTTGACTTTAAAATCTTTCATTATAATCAACACTCAGATGACCATCTTAAAATTTAAGATGGTATTGATTGTTTCTTTATAGTTCAAACATAAATCTGCTGTTTTGCCGAACTCTCAACACCTGCATATTTTATTGTAAAAAATATTTTTGTCTATTTTAATGTGCGGCAAATACACGGTACTGGTGGCACAATTTTTCCAACTCTTGTGTATTAACAGTGATAAATATTTTGTTGCGCCACTGTTATTTTCATAATAAATGGAAAAAACTGCAATAAAGTATGAATAAATCATAGAAAGTGACAGTTTAAAATAGCTTACCTACTATATCTAGCTACACTGTGACTATGTCGCTTACCTTAATATTTTTCCGGAATAGATCAATGTCAGGGCTGGCACCACGGCCGCCTGACGACATTGGCTTAGACCCTTCGCTCTAATGGTCATTTAACGATCCTCATCAAAATTCCGGCGTCTGATAAACAAACCGAATAACCCTTTCGATAGCGATTCAAAACCCATTAAATTTAACCGATACAAAAAAAACTGCAGTTATTATTATGTACTAGTAATTAGTGTCGTTTGGAGACGGTCGCAAAGAATACATTTTCCCACCGCCAACAGGAGGCGTGTCGTAAGAGGCGACTAATTCCTGTAGCACGAGACGGGCAGCAGCATCTGCGTGCGAAATATTATAAAAAACTGCGCTCGCCAACCCACCTGCCAAGCGTGGCGAGTATTGGCAATCCCCCCTTTTCGGGAGGCCTATGTTCAGCTATGGCCTATGTTCGTCCTACGGCTGAAATGATGATGATGATGAATTACTTAAACAGTTTGTCAAAAATAAGTGTTTCAGACGGTTCTAAGAGATAACTTGGCTCGAAGTCAATGGGGGAGGCCTAAGGTTCAGCAGTGGACGTCCTGTGGCTGAAATGATGATGATTATGTAGCAAAATAAAGCTATGTAGTCACTAGGGGATTGTCCCGCGACATCAGGCCTAGGTACTACGGAAATGTTTCGTTCGTTACTAACTATATAACCATTCACTTGTGGAAATCCTTTGAAAAAAACATCTAAAACTAGCCGCGAAAAACCCGACCGATTGCGATTGTTCATAAATTGTCAAAACCTTGACACAACTAGATGGTATTTTAATTTGTCAGGTTTATACGTTCGAACGACCGCCTTCAGTTTCGCTAGAGGCCTTAGATTTTGACCGATCGAGTCGAAAAGAACATAGAAAAAATATTTTCGTGTCGAACACAACATTAAGCGCAACATGCTGCGCGTCAATTGTTGCCAAATAAATAAATGGCTTTGAAAAAACATAGCAATTAAGTTTTGCGGTTTTTTATTTACTTACCTGTTTTTTTTTGTTGCAATATTTTAATTTTTTCTTCTAGGAAATATTTTGTGTCCTATTATTAAGATTACGAAAACAGTATCACATAATAATTTTTTAGAATTGTTTCGTCAAAACAGCCGTATTTATAAGTTTAATTAATATTATATTATAATAAAAAAATTAAAAATAATATTATCCAATACTAATCGTGGCAAAGCATATTCATTTATTTATTGCCACACATAATATTAAGTAGGTATTTTAAAGTAGGTACTTAAAGGCCTAGAAAGTGAACCAGATATAAACTGCATTATTAAATCAAGTACCTATATCATTTTGTTTAGATTTCGAATTCATTGTCTTAGTTTAATAGTTATATTATATTTAAGACGCAGAATCCCACATTAAAGGCTTAAAAATGCTTTAAAAAAAACACTAGTCACGATTTTTTACTAATCAAAAATACAGGATGTCGCCTGTCATTAGTAGATAAGTATTTACAGGAAGTTAAATTCTTAATTTTATCATTTTAGTGTTTTTTGTTAGGCACATACCAGTTTTAGACATTTTCAAAGTCCGGCGTAATCAAGTTTCTGATTACGTGTGTTAGATAATTGTAGAATGATCTCGTGATCTCGTCTAACCTGTTATTAAGTTAAACCGGTCAAGTGCAAGTCGTTTATGCACTACTGTTCCTTCTACTTGTAGTATCACCACCCACTAACCTAATTGAATAGTTAATACTAGTACTAGTGTTGCTATGAACTAGTCATCATCATCATTGAGTGCCATCTTATTACGAAGTTTAGAGAACAGTATGTGAAATCGTGGGCTGTCACTGACTAGGTCTTTGATTTCGCGGTAGCAAAGGCCCATCCAATCTTTGATGTCGTCAATCCATTTGCGTCTTTTACGTCTTGCTTGTGGCAATTTTTCCTGGTATTTTTCCCTCCAGAAACAGTCTTAGGAATATGAACTACTAGTACCATTTAAATTACCTCATGTTCTTCTAATATTTATGTCACATAACTGACCTGAATCATTGCTCAAGAGGTATAAACGAACACGTTATTGCTTAACTTATTGGATGTTTAGCAGTCGCGTGAAGCGTAACAATAAAATGTCTGTTATGTTTTCTATTACTCTTCTTCATCTATACGGTAAATCCCGGTTGCGTCCAAAGCCATTGCCTCGGAGCCCAGGGTCCGCTTTCCTTGATTTACTCCTCCACTTCGCACGGTCTTGAGCGTCTCTAGTTGTGAGATCATTGGCACGCATGTCAGCCCTCACGATGTCAAGCCAGCATTTCTTGGGTCTACCCTTTTTGCCAGGACCTGGCAGTGGTGGCATGGCCAGACATTTATTTCCTACGTAGCTTGCCGGTTTCCGCAAAACATGGCCGTATTAGCGTAGGCGACTCTCCTGTAGTTTGTCTGCAATATCACGGACACAAAGGCTACCGCGGATGCGCGAGTTTCTCACGCGGTCCTATGTTATTCTTATTGTTATAATGTTTTCTTTTACTGGGCTGGGTAAAATAATCATCTGCTTTATAAAATTTATTTTATTTTATTAGACACTATTTTACTGCTTTTTGGAAATTCACAGTCCTTTTGATATATGCATTTTTGCATTGTATGGAACCACTGAGAGAAGCAGTGGCCCCACTCTTCTTTATGGGTCTCTTGTGCTTACGTTTAGTGACTGCATCTTCAAGGTTTGTAAGTAAAACGAAATAGCTCAAAGTTTATTATAAATTTTTGGGAAACAGTAATAGTCGCATTGAAGTCGAGTCTGTTCAGTAAAGGATCAATATTTTTAAAATACAATATTCGAAATCAGATATTCGACCGTTTATCGGGTGGTTTACGCTAAAGTTTGTTGCTGTGATAAAGGAGGATTCTTCTTCGAGGGCACTGCTGTTCGACTTTTTTTAAGACAACAGGTAAAGATCTGTTTTGAATAATACAAGTACCTAACTGTCCTTAAATTTGTTCATTTATATCAATATGCTGCTACTTTTATTGCGTTTCGCATTGTTGTAGCATAATACGATAGCATCATACGAATAAACACATTCGTATATCTTTGTAGACGTACTCAAAGATCGTACCAGGTTGGTTGCGAACTTGCAAAGCCTACGCAAGCGTTCTAACTTTTTTTGGCATACATATTCGTTGATATTACTGAGAGAGAATTGATAGTCCATTTATCCATCAGATTTTACGAACTAAATTTACTGGCCCCACCTGTCACGATGTCAAACAAAGCGTCTCCAGCATTATCATCATCGTCATCATTTCAGCCATATAATGTCCACTGCTGAACACAGGCCTCCCCCAATGACCCAACATCGAGGGGGGATTGCCAATACTCGCCACGCTTGGCAGGCGGGTTGGCGAGCGCAGTTTTTATAAGATTTTGCACCCAGACGCTCCAGCATTATAATGACACCAATCCACACCACGGAGTTTTTATGTTATTAGTAAAAATAAGGACTATGCTAAAAGCTTCCTAACGCCAAAAGCTCGTGTAAGATCTACTCGAGTTCTATTCAGGATTTTAAAAATATGAATAATGGTTAATAAGTGTGTTTTACAAGACGTACGAGTATTTTTGAAGTGAAAAAGTATTAGAATTCCAATTAAGATCAGGGAAAAAATGTGTAATTTTAAAAATTGGTACAGTTATACCTTAAGGTGTCTAGATAAACACACTAAAAGTCCTCAAGGCTAGAGCTGTGCTAAGATTGTAGGGAGGGGAGGCTGTTTATTAATTAACTAGCTTTTCTAGCCCGTCACTTCGTTTGCGTTGACTTTACCCGGATATAAAGTATTTTATGTGTTAATCCAGGCCATGGTCTATCTTTATGTCCAATTTCATTAAAATCTTTTCAGTAGTTTTTGCGTGAAGGAGTAACACACATCCATACATACAAACTTTCTTGTTTATAATATTATTAAGGATTATTTCCTCATATTGCAAAAAGACGGCTCAATGTAGATAAATTGGCATACGAAATCTCAGGAATCTTATAAATACTAGGAAATTTTGTGCGATTTTTGCGATTTCCTATGGGGATTTGAATTCTACTGCTTTAAAAATACGCCTCTAAGTCCACTAACTGAGTAAAAGTAGCGAAGCGGAACAAGTTCCGTGTGAGTTGTTGATACGATAGTTATACGATCACTTACTGTGAACCATTTAGAATTATGTAGGTACAATTATAAAATTAATGGGAATATAGGTAATTAGTTATTTTTATCAACAAGAGTTTCACAACAAACCTTTTTTTAAAAATAATTTTGTCTTTTATAATACATAACAATTATGAACCTACATCATCTAAAGGTACATTAAAACAAACACATCAAACAGTCATTTAAATGATTAATAACAATAATAATAATTGTAGGCACATTAATGCATGAAAATTTGCATTTGTTTACTAAACATAAAATTCATTGAATTGACTTGAGTACGTATTCAACATGTTTAGATACTTTGCACTATACACGCGAAGTTGTTGATTTTTAACTCTAACGCGATGGAGTAGTAAACACGCGTTTGGATAAAAAAATATAACTAGTTTCGATAATTTGTAGTAATGGAAATTGATGCTATATTGTAAGGATTTAAAATTATTGTAGTCCTGACAATAAATGTTTAAAGGACCGTCTTTCAGCTCTGGGCTTATTGTAAAAAAATCATCGCGAAGCATAATTGTCAATAATAAACAAAAGAAAACAATATGGAAACTGCACTTCGCGGACCAATGAAATAATTTGCAATTAGCTTATGAAGTCATTATATTTTTACGCAATCCGTAACGCTAACGATCTCGTTAACGTTAAAAATAACACATTTCTTTGAGATGTTTGTTTCCTCGAGAATTATTTTTATAAACATGAAAAAGCGACTTTCATTATTTTTAAGTGTAGTAGGTAAGAAATGAGAAATAAAAATATCTTCCCATTTTTGTGAAGATACTGAGAGGTAAATAAATACATTAAATTCATCCAACAATCACCAATAATCTGGCCCAAAACTAAGCTTAAAAATAAATATAATGTTTAAGACAGGTATAAAATGGTCGTGCTCATCACACAAACATTTGCCCTTTGTGGGATTCGAATCCGTGACCTCTGATTTTGTAGTCCGGGTCACGCGCTAGACCAAAAGTAAAGGTCGTCTAAATAACTCTCATTTCCTTTAATAACTTAAAACTTGAATTGTACTAAATGATACATATAGGCAGTTTAGTAATGAGGTATAATTCTGGACATAAGCATCCAAATACCTTTCAATCCTTGACTGATTCTTATTATATCAGATCCTTTACAAAGAGTCAAAGGGAAACAAAACGGAACGCTGTTTCGCCTTTATCTACTAATATTATCCCATTGTACGCTAGAGCAGGATTATTTCTTCTTACCTTTATGCGAACTGACGGTATATCCAACGTCTTCAAACAGAATATGAACCGGTGGTCTCTTTGCCATACGATTGAGAGCTTTCAATGTGGACCCAGCTCTTTCTAAAGCCGCTGGCGTCCATTGACTTTCCTGGTTTGGCTCCAGCACCAAAGGGTTAGTCGCAGATGTTGTGCCGTGAGCCATCGCAGCACCCGCTATTGCCCGGCGAACTAGTGGTATAGACGACATTTTATTACAAAAACTTTTATCACATCACAGATTAAGGATTTTAGTTTTAATTCCACTTAAGTGTTAAAAAATAATATAATCACTATTATCAAAAAGATTTAAATACTGGCAGATTTTAGCATTCGAGTTTCAAAAGTTTAAAAAAACTGGCAGTTGTTTAATTTGAATTAAAAAATATTTTCGCGCATCTATTCCTTTCGACTGTCATCCCGCATGGCACTTGCGCCGGCGTCGCGTCGAGCGTGCATTCGTCAGCGGAGACGCAGATTGACTAACAACACCATTATACAGGCATTTACTACGCGATGCAATAGTGGCATATTAGTCATGATGATCTAGACACGCGGCAGCGTGTCAAGCCAAGTTCAAGCAAAGGAACTGGCTAGCCAGCGCCAAGTGTAATATTACACGAACCACTTGGTGCCACTTTTGACCCTTCTATAATTCAAAACCTCTTTCACGTAAACACATAAAACTTCGTGTGTTTAATTATACCCATAAGGACATCTAGAAGCCCAAATTTCACAAAGCCTGCTCAAACGGTTATAAAGATATGAAGGTCCAAAAGTCGTAAATTTTAGCACTGACTGTCTGACATATAGTACCTAAACCTAACCTACTTCCAGATGACCTAGAAGGATGGAATTTGGAATCCAGCTCGGTAATGGTGTGTAAGCGTAGGAAAAAATCTAAAAATTTAAAAAAGTCAAAAAATAGGGGGGATCCCCATACATTTTTTTATTTTTTTTACTGTAGTGTTGGAACCTTTACAAGCAGATATTTGAAACTATCCCAATATATGTATATACTTGGCCAGTTTTTATCAGAATTAAAAATATATATGTTGAATAACTTTATAAAATGACTGATGTAAAGAAAACTGGTCAAGTCAAATCTTACCTACTTTAAGATCGCACATTTTTAAATAACAGCAATTGTTATAGGTATCCAATAAAGCAAAGAAATAGAGTGTAATACTTGTTCATAATGTTATTTTGTTCATATAAATACATATTTGGATTTTGCTTAGAACTTGGCACTCATTTAGATCTCCATTCTTTTTGCGGCGAAGCCCACAGCCTAGCATAATTTTGTATTGAACTTGGCTCTCCTTTTTTACATTTATGTTTTTGGTGGGATTATTTATACTGCGCCAAATTCCTTATTATGGATTTTTTGTAAACATACCAAAAATGTCGTTATTAATTGTCTCTTTTTCTCGCGGAATACTAGCACAAAAAATATGTTTAATTTTCGAAATTCTCACAAACCAAATCCTACAAGAGTACTTAGCCGCCACAACGTTGCATATTTTAAAGATTTGAGCACATACCACTTGGACAGTGTTAGGTGGACTTTATTTGATTTTAGTTTATAATTAATCATCTACTTCTTATCATTAGGATCTAGTAGCCACAAACGTATCATAACAGTGAAAAAATCTTTCTAAGGAGTACCACACCCTTAGTTCGTATTTAACTGCTTTACTTAAAAACGTTGATCACTAAATACCCTCGGACATTACATACTATCACAAAACTAACAAATAAATAATTTAATTTTATCTTGTTTTTACTGGGAATTTCCCACTACAACGTCAAAAAAAGACGACAATTTTAAAACCGATACATCAAGCGAAGGAGCTGCATGCATCATTGTAAACTAGGTTTAAGTGTTCCGAACAAGCTTAAACTTGAGCTCGAAGTTTATAAAAACGAGCGGCGTGCTTCCGACATTTTTGAAACTTTTCACATGAACACTTGCTCTTAGGAGTTTGTATACATACTTACTAACCACGATGGATATATTTTAATATTAACATAATAATATTGACTGTTCTTTCGCTTGAGTTAAGGTTCTCGCTCTTGTAAACTTAGCTTTTAGAATTTTCTAACCATTAATTTCCTAGTCCTAGGTTATAATGGGGACAGCTGTTCAGCTTCATGTGCTTTTTCTTTCCTCTTTTTATGATCATTTCGATAGAAGTGTTTAATCTTCTGTTTTATCTATTTTTTATTAGATACTCGGATTTCATTGGGTCCTAACGCTTAAAGTAATCGTATTTTTGGGCACTCTTTGTCGCACGATTATATTTTAACTCTTGTTTTAATAATTACTGAAATAATACGTTCTAAAATAAAATAAATAAGTTATCAGTCAAGCGTTTTTTTCTCTTCTTCTTCTTCTTCTCAGCCATTTTCAACCAGTTTGGTGTAGGCCTCCTTCAGATTGCGCCATTTAGTCCGATCTTGTGCTACTTCCATCCAGTTCTCTCTCTAATAAATAAAAATGTGGATTAAGCTTATAAATAAATAAATAAATAATTCTTTATTTGCAATAAAACATGGTATTACACAGGTGTTATTAATTACAAAACATAGCTCAATGACATTTATTTATTTAAAAACAAGTTACATCAAAAGCTTATATCTAATTTTATCTTCACAGTGTAGCAAAAACCAACTTTGGTTTTACCGTACACCGTGATTCGATATCGAGCGTTCGTAAGAACATTATAAAACAATACAATAGAAATGTTTTGCATAATTTAACAAAGCATGCAAATGTATGGCTAAATCGAGGCGTTGTCAGTACAGTAATCTATTAAAATCCGGTATAAACATTTCAGTCCTTATAATATAGTAGTCCAGCTTTTATAACTAAGGTATTCTTTTACATTATAGAAGTTTATCTCATTAAGCCATTGATAAAGGTTTATTTTAAATAGTCTGATAATTAACAATTTTAGGGCTTTTGGTAACTTATTATAAATCTTAAACTATGCCTTAAAATTAAACAATTTAAAATATATTTTATCATCATGAAGATAACTAATAAATAAGGATAATATAGGTATACTGCAACTGTACACTGTTACATTGCAAAAAAGTGCCAAATTTTTAGGAACGACTTAGAATAAGTAACTTATCATTTTTAATTATTTCTTTTTACTGTTCAAAAACAAGACTCGTGAATAATAATTAATGATTAGTCAATTACATTTTTTAAAAATCGTAAAAGTCGTTTTATTTAATTTGGCACTATTGCAAAGTTAAGGGGCTTTGTCTTTTTGTTTGTATTTTCTATCAGTTTATTATCTTCATTGTTTTTTTTTAATACAGGTACATTTTGTATTGTATTAACATACATCACAATAGTTTGGTGGTAGCTAGATGAAAAGAGCAAGTTATTTAAAGTATTAAGTATTAAATGTGACATTTACCAGTGAAGGTTATTAATGATGCATGAATTGAATTGGTCACATAAATAAAATTCGTCCATTTTTGGGTTATAACATGAGTTGTATGTTTGGTAAAATTCTTTCAAGTATTTACGAGTATTTAGTTGGCAGGCATGAGTATATAAGGCTAATACTAATTTGCATGTAGAACGAAATCAAATACCGTATAGACTCTGAAATTACAGAGGCAAAAACAAATTCAAAGTCAGCAACCGTGTAATACGAGAACTTGGATCGCGCACAGATCAACGACTCTCCTTGAAAAGAGCAATGTCCTGACATATTAGCCATGATTCTATTTTAACATAGGTACTTCTTGTTAGCGCTTTGACACGTTCTCAGTCGTTAGACAAACCATTAGGCCATGTTTTTGGACCACGGCACCATCCAGTCTTCATCCAGTCGACGTCTACTGCTGAACATTGGCCTCCCCAAATCACTTTCAGATTGGCCGGTTGGAAGCGCCTTACCTGTGATCGATTGTCAAATTTTATACTTGTCACGCTTGGCAGGCTGGTTGGCGAGCGCAGTTTTTTAGGATCTCGCGGGTAGACACTGTTGCCCATACATGCTACTAGTCTTCTCTTACGACACGCCTGGCGGTGGAGAAGTGTATTCTTTACGGCTGTCTCCACACGACACATCCATTGTTATCTGAATATGCCTTAATTATATACCTAATTGAGCTGAGTACCTTTACACTTTTAAATACCTTTTATATACCTTTTTGACACATCAGATCCCTTAAAAGTTTTATTTTGTTATGTAGTTTTATCTTGTGTGTCCAATTACTTCTATTTCTATACATATTTATAATAGTTATAAAAGTTAGTTCCATGAATTGACCTGAAGTATGATTTTTACAGATAGATGTACAATTTAAATAATAATAAGTATTGACACAAGAAGCAAAGAGATGTGATTGCATTTAAACCGCAGTTAAACAAACGACTCTATCCATAATAATCCTTAGTCGTGCTCGAGTGCCGAGGATCGTGATTATGATGTGGAAAGAGACATAATGCAATTCTGCTTTGTTGTGAGTTTGCTTTGCGAGTTCTCAATAATATTATCGACTAACTTTTGCGCGGAAATTAGTTTACCACAGAAACTTACCGCGCATTCCGCTATAAAAAGTACCCAGCGTTTAAATTAGTGTGTCAGAGATTCGTTCAGCCGTCGATATGTGGTGTGTATCTAAAACATACTTTTATATTACTTGTAAAAGTTATTAATGTTTGGGATAAGTTTTAACTACATTTTTAAATGTCTGAACTAGATGTCATTTAGGACTAGAGTCCTTATCAAGTCGAATTAAACGAGCCCAAACTCGATGGGGTTGCGTCGTTTTATGACAGAGTTCCTATGGCCACCTTATGACTCCAACATCAAATATTATCATCTAGGACTAAAGTCCTTCTCAAGAAGAATCAAACGAGCCCAAACTCAATGGAGTTGCGTCATTTTATCCATTATAAAGAGTTGCAATAGTCGCCTTCTGGCTCCAACATCAAAATATTTTATCCGGGAAAGGGTCCTTTTCAAGAAAAATCAAACGAGCTCAAATTTGGTGCGGTAGCGTAGTTTTATTACAAAGTACCCATGACCACCTTCCGACTCCATCATCAGATCAGCTACATGACATAAAAATATTGCATTTTCATCCGATTTACACAGCGCATGTAACATTACGATTAGCTCAGTCGGCAGAGCAGTCGCCCAGATAACAAAGAGACGTTTGATTCCTGTAGTCGAATTGTTTTTTTTAAAAGTGTAACATTAACTATTTGTATTTAATTATGTTTTCGTGGGAGGAAGCAGCATGGTGTATTAACTTAAAAAGCTTGCTTGCATCATAGACATTATCATCATCGGGTGCCCTTCGACATGCCTAAAATGTTTAGTTCTCATTTAACATGGCGGAACCGTATAGGCCTAAACTTATAACGTAACGTTTTACTTCAATAATAAAAGGTCTAATTTTAGAATTTCTAATATGAAATAGCTAATGTAAAAAATGTAATGGTCTAAGAAACAAATTGCCACAAAACCGACTCCACGCAGTCTTGTCTGCCCTACCTAATTTAAAAGCGCGTAGGTACGTAGGGGCGAGGCGGCCCGCGGGCTGAGGAGCAGGGGGATTTATTGCACGCCGCTGCGGTTGAGGCTGCGCTGGTGGGCAAAAGCCATCTGCGACGATAAACTTGCGTGGGACCGCCGGAGCCCCGCAGTGCCGGAGCCGTGTCAGAAACTATGCATGCTGCATGTTGCATGCTTGCTTGAATACTGCATACTTGCTTGAATGCTGCATGCTTGCTTGCATGCTGTATGCTTGCTTGCATGCTGTATGCTTGCTTGCATGCTGCTTGCGTGCTTGTTTGCTTATTTATATGCATGCATTGCTTGCTTGTTGGCATCTTTGCATGCATATATTTAAGTATTAAAGGTATTGTTGCTGTTTACTTCTGTGCGTTTTAATTTAATGCGAATTACTACGTAAGTAGTATGGATTACACATTGTTTCGACTAATGTCACATTTAGCAAGTTACAATATGACGATAAAAAGTTAGGCGAAGTGAAATTAGACTTTTTTTTTTACCGACATACTCACCGACAGCTCGGTTCGCCTAAAGAAATATTTATCATTCTTTCGGCGAACCGAGCTGTCGGTAAAAAAAAAAAATTTGTATCGATGAACGATGAACAGTGATTTCTATGTACAATTATATCGTTCAAGGGTAATTCTGTAAATCATTCAGAGCCCAAACTCAAGTTATAGTTGTACCTAAAATACGCTAATAAATCCATAAAGTAGTACTATATAAATTGACAACAAGAAAGGGCATGTTCAAATCTTGCGCAGCATAAGCTTTAATGTTATTACTATTGTACCCCTAAAGGACACAAAGCCTACCACAATAATCGTTGTTGCCTACAATTATCATAATACTAACGAGTATCCTAACTATGCAGGGTAACTAGCCATAATACCAAAAACCGGACAAGTGGTGAGAGTTACGACTATCACTTGGCCGGCTTTTATTATCATTATGTTGAAAATGTATGCTAGCCGCGGATAGAAAATAATAGCTAAGGATCGGGCTCAGCTATGGCAGTCAGGCATGAGGCCTATGCCCAACATTGGGCTGACGTAGGCTGATCATGACGATTAATCCTAACTTCATACTGTAAAAAAAAACTGTTTCGTAAAATCTACAGTCTCTAGGGAGGCCCCTAGCATGAGCACCAAAACACGATATGATATGATATGATTATCGATATATCGATACAAACTGTATGATAAATCTAACCGCCATTTTGAATTGCCGTGCCGGTGACGTCACATGCTATGATCGCTGTTTCGATAAAAATTGAAAATTGCGGCTATAATATCTATCATATTTTTACAGTTGGTGTCGATATATCGCTATATCATATCATATCATAACGTGTTTTGGTGGTCATGCTAGGGGCGCAGAAATTGTCAGGAAGAGATAGCGTTCAAACGATAAGGCTGCCTTTATTGTGCAGCTTTAAATGTAATTCTTGTACCTTTTTGCTTTGTGTGTTGTGCAATAGAGAGTAGGTTTCTATCTATCAATCTAGAAGTGTCATGGATAGAACAGATGGATGTATAGAGATAGATACGGCGTCGGTTGAATAATAGGGACCCGTTGGCCCCAGAACCCAGTTTTGGAACCGAACAATTGAAAATCAAGGAAGATACGAATAAATTATTCTTGGGCCTTTGTGTTAAAGTCATTCAGGTCTGTGTGTATCTACTTTTAAAAAACACAAACACTAACTTCGCTGGTGAGTTATGAAGTTGCGCTACATATTAGTTAGACCTATATTGTACAATTTCAAATGTTTTTTTTCCTATTCTACATTCAATTTTGGGACATCACTACTTCCTTGTCACTTGTAGTACCTTTTCTCTGTAAATAATTATCTTTGAATCTTTGGCTTAACAATCGTAAGTCCCCTATCTACGGTAACTAATATTTAATTAGTTAAATTCTTTTTAGGGAGTAATTCTTATCACATAAAACAACTTTACTATTTACTATTTGATAAATCTCAATCTAAATTATCAATCGGCTATTTAGTATGGGGCAGTGAAAACCCTTTTTCAAAAGTTGTTTCAATTACCCCCTTGAAGTAGGTTTACTAAAAATATAGGAAAAATTGAGACAAGGCATAAGGATCATCATCATTATTTCAGCCACAGGAAGGCCACTGCTATACACAGGCCTCCCTCAGTGTCTTCCAGACTGAAAGCGGCCTGCATCCAGCGGCTTCCTGGAACCTATACGCATGTTAACCTTGTACCAGGTGGTATCGTAAGGATATATACTCGTTTAAAGATATAAAAACAGGGAAGACCAGGGATAGTTGACTAAAAGGGTAGGTTGACCTGACCAATTGTCAAAAACTTGACAATATTTGAACGTGTTGCATTATGCAACTGGGTGCGAAAAGCAGTTTTCTCTACCCGCTCATTCACCGGACACGCAGTAATACATTTCTTGTGATTAGTTTAATGACGCAACACTTATAAATGTATCTAGTTTTTGTCAATTGTTTAACTTAACCATATGGGTAGTTGTCAGCTATCCCCTCGCCCCTACTCTTTATTTAGTTGTTCAATTTATTAATTTATTGATTAAAAATGTGTGTTAATCAATTCGGAATGAAAACAATGGATTCCAACATCGAAATAATGTTTACAACATACAGACTAACGGCCAATAACTAAATAACAATCAGACCATTTGACCTAATTTCGCGTCTTGAAACAAAGTAAACCTGTTTCTGACATTTCCTAATAGTTACGTACTCGTATGAGTGAAATGACGGTGCGACAAGGTAAACACGCATTTATAACAAATTTTCTGCATCTCAATTGAGTATTTGAACGTAAATATTTTAAAAAACATTAGTAAGCAAACTTATTCCTTTGTACGTATAAAAAATGCAAATGAAAACATTTAAACTCTCCATGGCCGGAACCGATTTCAATTATTATAACTGATTTGGTATGTTTATGTATATATATCTACTGGTCATCAGAAAAATTGGCCCACCCTCTTTGTATCTTGTATCGGATATGGGCCGATTTTGTGATGACCAGTGTATTTTAAAAATTTTATGTCAAGTGTCTCACAATTCGATCAGCTGCATTCGTAACTATGTAATGAAATCTTGGGAGTAGTTTCAAACCACTTCTAATTGATGCATCGATTAAAAACTGTATAAGTATTTGACATTCGGATGACATTACAATAATTTGACACCATCATGCTATTCTGATGATGGACCCAGAACGGGGATAGTAGAACTCTTCAACAACGACTAGTAAATCCTTCATTTGATTCGTTTTGACGAGTGTAATACATACAAAAGTGTGTTTTATTAGTTATGCTATGATATCAATCATCAAATATTTAGTGTTAAGTCGAAAAGACAAATCATTATTTTGAATCTAATCAATACATATCTGCTGTACACCGATATATGTCAAGAACTATGGTACCCTCGGTATTCCGAAGTCATGTGTTTTCACATCGGAATACAAAATATTTTTTCATTAGGTACTTATACTCGGAAAGTGTAGGTCTAAAACAAACATCTAATTATTTAATGTTTTAATTACTTAAACTATGAATACGATTCAACCTTTTTAGTCAGGTTATCAGGTACTTGTCGACAGTGAATCGGTAAGTTGCGGATAGCTATCGGCAATAACCAGCTAAACAGGTTCAATGTAATTAGAGCTAGAAGCTAGGGTTGTCAAATTTTCTTACCTATAGATTTTCTACCTTTCATTTTGACAGATGGCCTCCGTAGCCGATAGGCGAGCATACAGGACTTTGTGTCGCTATCATTGTCGTCCCGGGTTCGATTCCCGGTCGGTCAATGTATAACTTTTCTATAGGTACAGTCTCGGGTTTAGGTATTGTGGTACCGTCGCTGTTTCTGATTTTTGTAACACAAGAGCTTTGGCTACTTACCATAGGATCAAAGCAATTTACGTGATGTTGCCCAATATTTATTTATTTAGAATATCGGGTGTCGTAGTTAACAAGGGTGTTAATAAGTTGCATGTCTAATTCATAACAATAGTTTTGTTAATTGTGCCTATTCATGGACATCAAATAAGTCAATATTATCTAAAAATACGTTTTAAGGTGTGTGTAACATAAGGGCCCAGTTTCACCACTTGCTGATAAGTTCAAGATAAGTTATCTGGCACTTTTTTGACAGCTAATTGTATGAGTTATCTGTCAAAACAAGTGAAATATTTATTTTTATTTACTTATTCAAATTGAAATTCTGAACAAAGTACATAATTTACGACATTTTTTAAAGAATATTTGTTGTTTGTAATTATTTTCTCTTTTGATTAACCTATGTTTCATAATTGTACCTACACCAAAATAACGTTTTTTAAGGTTTCTTACAACTTGAGGTATACCAGGCTTCCTACAAAAAAGTTCGAAGTCTTTTACAAACTAAACATCTAGCAACCCTATTCGCGGTACAGTGGCTGTGAGCTAGTTCGGGAAGTGGTGTAACTCTGAGTTCGATCGATAGAGTTGCATTTGGAATTACACAGCGATCAGATTCCCTTATCGTGTCAACACCAAAGTAATCATGTTCCGGTAAAAATGATTTGTTATAAATGAGTTATGTTTTATAGGTAGTTGTCACCACTCTTGTTGTTAAGTATTAATCCACCGTAGTTTTATTTGCAATACCGGAACAAAGGTAATTTAGTTCTCACCAATTTAATCTTCTTGTTACACATCGCATGACAAAAGCTTCCTTTGTCACGATCCACGATTGTAAAACAAGCTGTTCAAAAGCTCTAGATTTTGTTGTTATTTACTTTCATTTCCCTGAACGATATAACTTGTGAGTTACATACACACATTAAAATTGATCTAATTAATTTAACTAAAGTTACTTACTTATACAGTGTGAGTCTTCATAAAGTGCACATATTGAAATATGGCATTCTATGCTTAATTTTATCGACGGAAAACATATTTAAAAAATCTAAAAAAAATCGCTATTTTTTAATGGATTTTTTAAAGTTTTTGTTCCCTACTGTGACCTTCGTGTAAATAAAACCTTGTTTCATTCAAATTAATTGGTTTGTAACAATGAATTAAACAAAACGATGATCGTAGATGGTCAGGCGTCCTCATAAAATTTAAATCCGTGAAAAAACTGCCCACTATACAGAAATAAAATGTGTTTTTGAGCAAAAATTTGCTTTTTTTTAATCATTTTTTTCAGTAATTGCTAAATTTCTTATTAAAACCTATGCTTTACCTGCATGTTTTATAATTTCAATTTATTTTACATTGTATTAGCTGTCCAGTGGTAAAAATGTCGTGCTTATAACTTAATTACAACGTTTCATATCAACTGTTAAACTGTCTCTACCTGCTAAACAATAGGGCATGGCAACGCACTAAACCCTTTTTTAACAATTCATTTGACGCGTGTTTATTAACTTAAAAATAAGTTATTTTTACTTCTCGATAGCTAATACAAAGTAGAATAATTTAAAATTATAAAACATGCAGGTAAAGCATAGGTTTTAATAAGAAATTTAGCAATTACTGAAAAGAATGATTAAAAAAAAGCAAATTTTTGCTCAAAAACCCATTTTATTTCTGTATTGTTGGCAGTTTTTTCACGGATTTAAATTTTATGAGGACGCCTGATCATCTCCGATCATTTTTAAGTTTAATTAATTGTTACAAATTAATTAATTTGAAAGAAACAAGGTTTTATTTACACGAAGGTCACAGTAGGGAACAAAAACTTTAAAAAATCCATTAAAAAATAGCGATTTTTTTTAGATTTTTTAAATATGTTTTCCGTCGATAAAATTAAGCATAGAATGCCATATTTCAATATGTGCACTTTATGAAGACTCACACTGTATAAGGGTTTTTGAATTTTATAAAAAATATTGTGACAGTTTTTATTGATAGCCCCCGTCGTAAAAATAGGGGTGTTTTACCTATGTTTAACACCAATGTGCCTTTGTCACATTGTATTTTGTACAACAGATTTGACAGACAGTGAAACAAACAGATGAAATAAATTAGACGGAGAATTTGTAACTAAAACTAACTTATCGTAGGCAGTTTTTGTCTATGTAGGTATTATGAAGATCAGCTGACCTTTTGGTGAAGAGATCACATCAATATTCAATACTTTAATTCATCTGTGTAATAGAAAAGCATTTTTAAATTATAACCTTTTTTTATTAATTTAAAATTGAACTATTTTATATTTGGTGGTTTAGAACTATTTTAAGCATACCTTTAAATGTTTTTGGGTATTTTTTACAAACTATTAACCGCAGGTAACGCATTAAAACTTTTTTTTTTATTCTGTCCTGGGAATAACCACCAAGTCATTCCGTAATTTCAGTATTATAAAAAAAGAGTCTGCCCGAAACAATATATTTCGTTTAAGACAGTCAGGATCCGGTTCTTTTTGTGAAATAAGACGCTGTCCCATAATTTGGCAAGGGCCAGAGGAACGCTTCCGGATTCCATTTGTCGGATCAGTCGTCTGTCCGTACATCAAACGGCAATGGAGAAAAATAAGGGAAAATGTAGTAGAAATAAAACGAAGGTATACACTCGAGGCAATTTTCTAAGTCCACTACAATATGGTATTTGAATGGTCTTTGAAATAGGGTTACAATATTTGTTAATATCCAAATAAGATTCGAAACATTTTTAGACCTCATTATAGACACGTTTTTGAAAGCCCGCAAAAACTCGCCGGCTAGGATGTACAGACAACAGCACGTCAACCTACTTACTACAAAACGTCTAATTTTCTTAATTGATATTGATCTCTACGCCTCGGACTTTAAGTTAAAAATCAATTCGGTGACCTTTAACTTTATGGGTAGGTTCATGTTTGTAAAATCACATGCCTGTAAAAATCGAAAGAAGCCTTTAGTTCTAGCTTTAGCCTGCGACTTTGTTCGCGTGGTCTTCAGTTTGTGCATAAATAATTTTCTGCGCAACTTTCTTAATTTTTTCTTTCAAAAAAACCTTCTTCTGACAATAATTAACTCAACAAAAAAAAGAATTAGCGAAATTGTTAAACCCGTTCACGCGTGATGCGATGACCAAGGGAAATAGAGATTCATTTTTATATATTATAGATAGACTAGGAGTGTCAAGCCAAAACACCTCTGTCAAATACTGCATATAATTATGTTTTGCATGTGTACGGGATCTATGAAATCTCAAAGTGGATCGGATCACTAGGGCAAAAACGTCTGCCTCGAGCTCACTCTCCGCCGCTTCCCTCAGTGAGATGACAGACTCGCAGAAGGTAAGCACCGCCTGCCACCCTGCTTCGCTAATAGTGAGAGTTCCCCCTCCACCACCGCGACCAGGGAATTGCGCTCCCTTGGGTGGGACCCAACCAGAGCATGATGCAAGGGTATGCAAGGGTATAGATTTCCCTCATTGATTTCCAGATTGGCCGGTTGGCCAATCTGGAAAGATTGGCCATTGACTTCCGTCAATGGGGAAGCCTATGGTCAGCAGTGGACGTCTTATGGCTGAAATGATGTTGATGATGATGATACATTTTGTTGATGGCGACGACTGGTTGCGCCGCCATGGTGTCCCGGTGAAACAAAGCCCTAATGGTGATTTGTTTGTCTTCGGTAACTATACCAACATGTCAACTTGCTAACAAAATACCACGCAGACTTATTGTTTACATTTTAAATAATAGGTACAAGAAAATGTCTTTTAATACCATGATTCAGCAGCATCAGTTAAGTCTATAATTCCATAGCAGTCGCCTGTAGAGTAATCCAAACATTAAATTACGATACAAAGAACCATTATTTTTCATCAAAATGTTCGGTCCATGGTAGTTATTTGTCATACTTCCGGGCAATGTTAGGGTTCCGTATTACAATCGGTTTTTTTTTCTTGTTCGTGGTCCATAACAGTTATTTATCATTAAAATACTTCCGGGAAATTTAAATATTCTGTAGGTACGAGGAAAAAAAGAAATGATAATCACTTTGTTTTTTTTGTCTGCCAATATCTTTTTTCTCAGGCGGCAGTAAAGGTATGCTAATAAGCTCATCAATTCAAACGTCGTCTACTACTAAATTGAAATTAATATCAAATACTAAAGTCTACAGCCTGTCGAAGGTGTGAAAAATTTAAGTTTCCAAGTTAACGCAATTAAATTATACGACCATTTATTGCATCAAATTGAATATAAATTAATATATCTACAATAAGCCAGCCGCTCAATAGTTTTGTTTACAACTATAACATACATAGTTCCATTTCCGGTTTGATTCTTCGACGGGTCTTAAACTAGCTTGCGTCTAGGTGTGATGGGTAAAAAAAGCATTGTCTGGATATTTTATCACAAGGATGTTAATGGGCTGTAAATGTCCAAAAAAAACTTATTTGTCCGTCAGTTGGATCAACAGAAAATATTGGACACGTATTTTTTATTTTCTCAATCAAACAAAAAATGATGAAGATATAACCCGTTAAAGTTCTGTGTAACGTCACGCCTTGCGACATTTTTTAGCAAGACGTGACGTCACTTCCAAACTTTGATGCGATTTATCTTCGTCATTTTTTGATTGATGGACAAACGACAAAATATGGGTCCAATATCTTTTGATAATCTAACTGACAGACTAAATAGAATAATCATTTTTTGACCCAGGAAACTAGCCCATTCCTTGCTTAGAAACAATGACAATTAGTGCATTGTCTGGCGTATAGTTATTTAATACTATACAAGCGTCAAATATCATGTGAGTATAATTACTCTCCTAAATTAAGATTTGTTTGAAGTTGACAATGTAAAGACTTTTCCGTAAATTTAGGTGGCGGGATTAACTATTTTGCAAAATAAAAAAGTGCATATATGTTACATTAAAGGAATAAATCAAAGACTGGGCTATTTTGACCAAGCAGGTGTAAGTTTTAACTTGAGAGTATACAATTGCTTAATCTAGAGTAAGCTGATTTTTCATTCTACCAACCACTAATCTATGAGAATTATTTAAACGGGCGATTTTGTCAGTGTATAAATTAAACTGAGAATAAGTAAATGTCAAAGTTGTCACTTGTCAAATCCACTCTTGTCACCTCGAAACTGTCAAGTTGTATAATCTATCATTGGCATTCTGTTATCCTACAAAATTTAATTTTTGTGGCAATTGATGACAACCTAGAAGAAATAGATAACATGGATTTTAGTAAGTTTATCTATTCGTTCATCAATCACAATAAAATAAAATTGAGTAAAGTGTATTCCTGAAGTAAGTTGGAAAAACGCAAACGAAGTTATCAAAAAGTAAATTCAAGAAGTAAAGTTATTCATGTTATACATAGTTAAACTGGTTTAATTTTGTGTTTGGTCAAATCGGGCCTAAGTAGTAGTAAGTAAATTAGGCGCTTGAAATGTTAGGTTGCGCGCAATTGCTCTGATAATAAATTATATAAACCGGACCAGTTTGAATTGAGCTCCAGAAGTTAAATAGCACGGAACCCTTGTTCTGCGAGTCAAACCCTCACTTGCCCAGTTTTTTAAACTATCATGGATATTAATATACATATAATTACAGGAAGAGTACTGGTTGAGTATGAACGCCATCTGTCATTAAAATGTAAATAATGATTAATGAATTATCGGATGCAACTACGAGTCCTTAAAGCGGATTCCGAATTGCGATAATTTTACATAATATGAACTCTGTATTTAAATGTGATACCGGATTTGATAATAAATCTCCATATTCTGTATTGTAATGTAGCTTATTGATACATTTTCGTCATTTTGTTGAAAATTCTACACTTACAATATTTGTTATGTATGTTTGTAGGTAGGTTAAAGGTACTCGTAAAATTTAATGATAATTTTCAGGCATAGAATAAGTAAAATTTGCATTGCCCAAAAAGGACAGTAATGTTTTTTAGTTTATCACTGTGGTTCCACAAAAAAATGAATGTATTTAGGCAAATAATTTGATGTAGCTATTCAATTGAATCGAACGGGTTAAAAAATATTTTTTACTAACGACCGACCTAAATCAATTGTATAAAAAATGGAGGTGATCATATTTGGCGGTTGAAGGTCGTTGGATTGGTATTCAACGAATGAACCATGTCCATAATTCGTTGTATTGTTCATTCCATTTTCAAATTGGAGGAAAAAATGGGTATGAAAAAATAAACTAGCTTAATAGCGAAGCACTTCACAATTATTCCGGTCGGTGCCGCATTGACGACGACCTCCGTAGCTGAGAGGCGAGCATACCGGGCTTGGTGTCGCTATCTCTGAAGTCACGGGTTCGATTCCCGGTCGATCAATGTAGAAAAATAACTTTTCTATATTGTCTCGGATCTGGGTGTTGTGGTACCGTCGTTGTTTCTGATTTCTGTAACACAAGTGCTTAAGCTACTTATCATAGGATCAGAGCAATGTATGTGATGTTGTCCAATATTTATATATTTAATATTTGTTGTGTTTGGTCCTGCACGTAGTGATTTTTTGATTAGTGGTTTTTGCCACGAATGCCACTGATAAAAAAAACAGTACGTTAAAGATTCTGCTAAGTTGTCAAACGTTGCGTCAAATACACACAAAATTATGTACACATAGGTACACAATAGTTGTATTCCTGTTTATTAGCTTTAATTGTGTTTAATTTACAAGCAAAATTTTTTATAAACATTAATTACCTAGAAATTAGTTGACGGTGTGTTGACAACGGTTGACAAGACCAAACAAGCTGGCGCCATCTGAGATTAGCTCTGCCTGAGCTTCCCAATAGGTATAATGCATATATTTTTATATAGTCCTAAAATAAATAGTACTTAATTATAATTCAAAATACTTTAAGGATTTCCTAAAAAATTAATTAATACCCGACTTAAGACCCATCAAATTCGCGTGCTAGTCAAGGAGTCCGACATGTACCGTGACGTCACAGTACACGTCCGCCATACATTTTTCATTGTAAAAGTTATTTTAGCAAGAGACATGTATCTCAATTTCTAATAACTGCGTTACGGTTATTTTTTACCTAAAATCTTTTTTTTTCATTATTATTATCATATAATTTCTTATAAATATAGTAAAAACAATATATTATTTCTTGCATATTCCCAATTACCATTAAGTCCTTATAACGTAAACTTGAAGTAAGCAACCAACAAAAAGTTTACAACCCATGCTCACCTAATGCACATTGTACGGTACGAGACGACAAAACAGTTGATGGCCACGACTCCAACTATGATGTACGGGCTTGTGCACTCTGACTAAAACAGGAGTAGGGCGACCGTGAACTTTGTACAGTGGTAAAACAACTCACAACCTTCAACAACGAGCTCAATACATGGTTTTTATAATTATTATTTATTTATTCATACGATAACATTGATGCAATTATGGATTATAATAATAGACAATTGAAAAAAATATATGTTTACTAATAAATAGTTTATTCTGACGTATCAGTACGTGCACCAAATTGCATTTGTTTAATCCCTGCGGCAAGCTCGGTTTAAAATTTTTTGTATAGAGATTTTAAAATTCGATCTCGAATAGATACAAGATACATAATTATTTCAGTATGTTGTATAATTAAATCAATTTCAAATTCAACAAAAAATAAATATTTTGTAATGCAGAGTATGTACATTAATATCAAAACAACAATCTAAATTAAAAGCACCGTCATTACACTAATGATTAAAAAAAATTGACCTTTAGTTACAAAACAGTATTTTATGAGTATTTAAACCAAAACAAGGATGGACGAGTATAGATTTTTCTTATCTGATCGTAATTAAATATTATGTCGTTTTATAAAACAACTTGTTTTCTTATTATTTATATAGTTAGCATGGTTTGATAAAAGGCGAGCAACAATGGCGTACATAAAGTATAAATAAGTAACAAATTTATTAAACCTTTTCAAAGTAGTTTGAGCATGAAATCTACGTTGAACCAATTTTCTTACTTAGTGCACACGTTTGTAGTAACAGCCATCAAAACTTATCACAACTTTATTGATATCAACCTTTCTTGCTACTTGCCAAATGTAAATATCTATGTAAATATACTATAAATATTATCCCATGATAAGTAGCCAAAGCAGTTAAATACCTACATAGTGTTATTAAAATTATGGACACCCTATTGGTTTATTATCCTGTGTACTTTACGAGTGTCCGGTGCTTGTAGCACAGATGGTTTTAGAATTAATTTATCTTACCCGAAAACATTATGAAAGGAAAAAAAGCCAGGTGACTTTGCAGTACATTTTTTTTTGTTATGCACAAATTACCTACATTACAAGCATTTTAAGTGTCAAATTTTTTTGGTTGATTTTGTACATAATCATTGACTTTGAATTCATAATTTAGAACATATTGCATCACTAATTACAATGACCTTTGACTAAATATAATTAAATTAAATTCTTGTTATTTTAATTCGAGTGAGTGACGTGTCTTTTTTGCTTTAACTACCAATATATAAGAGAAATCGTTAAATTGTCATTTTGATCAATTTAAAGTGATTTCTGACTTGAAAAAAAAAATCTACTTAGGAAGGTTCAATGTACTCAAAGACCATTGCGATCACTTGCTACTGTGGAAATCGCGTCGTAAATCTTTAAGTAGAGTTTATGCTATAAAACTGCAGTTTTCCTAATGTTTTCTCAAACTTGCCTTTCGAACTACCGAGTGCATGGATTTGCAAATAAAGTCGTTACTTTAGTCCTCCAAGGAATGGACGTGATTTGTGGTGGAACCAGTAAATAGCTACTTTATCATTTAGCATAGCTGACTTCATTGAAACTAAAAAGATTTACGGTGAAATACTTGGTGAATATAGTTATGCAAACTAAATAAAGAGTGACTCTATAAAACAGCAGCAGCAGAAAATAAGGGTTGTCACAAACACAAAAACATGAGTAACACATAATAATATATTCCTCTGTAAGTTTGTATAACCGAAGAAGAGACTGCCGGCCATGTTATCAGTCCTCGGCAAACGAAAGTCCCAGGAGACCCAGTCAGTTCGCCTAGGTCTAAAGCTTTACGTATTAGTATAGCTCCTTAAATTAAATAAGCCCCTTATCGCCAGCAAACCCCTACAGGGACCCCAAAGCGAGTAGGTATCTAACAAATCAGGTCTTAACTCTTTTTACATCTGCTTGAAATCTGCTCTCCTATATAATTCGTCCGTCTGGCAGGTATCATTGTGTATAGTCATGGTCGCTAATATCTATTATTGCTTTGCTTATTATATCTCAGAAGCTCTAGAAAATTCCTGTCGCGTAAGAAAAAATAACTTTGCCCAAACCAAATTCAAGGTGTAACAATATAATTTTTCCACTTCTGCTTTAGAGCCAAGGTTGCCTTCTAACTGTGGTTACATAAGTTTAATCATGTTGACGTCATTGCACGTCATCTTGATGTAATTTCACGGGCAGATGCGTTTATGGTAGTTAACTATATTAGTAATCTAGGTAATCTGACGTAAGTACAGCAACCATTAGTTTAAATCGCTTGTACTCTTTTGATACGATTGGCTTGATTACACGAACAGTAGCTTGATGATAGAGAATTTCTTTTATGGGAGATTCACCAGTTAGAAAAACAAGCGGTTCCTTTTTCAGCTTATTTTCGGCGTTAATATTTATTTAAACTTTATTGCAAAGATTTAAAAATCGCACAATATGAATATAGATAGTTAGATACTCTTTATTGGACACAAAGTTAACATTGATGTTTACATAGCCTTAAAATACTTAGTTTTCAAAGAAGGTTAACAGTAATAATCAAAGTTTAATAAGTTGAAGTTTAGCAAACCAATTTGGTGCAAATAAAAAATCTATTGGCAAAGTTCTCTTCTCTACACTTATGTCAAAACTGTTACAGAAAGTATTGATCAAAACTGGCCAGTTTATTTACACACAAACAAATATTACGAATGTTTTTTCCAATGTCTAAAGTAAAATTGGCCGTTTCGCCAATGTTTAGTCTTAGTTTAGTCTTTAGTTTATCGCTAGTTTCCTAAAAAAATCTAATTAGTTCGTCAGTTGGATTAACAGAAAATATTGGACACGTATTTTTTCTTTTCTGAATCAAACAAAAAATGATGAAGATAGCCCGTTAAAGTTCCGCGTAACGTCACGCCTTGCGACACTTTTTAGCAAGACGTGACGTCACATGCTCACTTTGATGCGCTTTATCCTCGTCATTTTTAGTTTGATTGACAAAAGACAAAATATGGGTCCAATATTTTTTGATAATCTAACTGACGGACTAAATAGAATAATAATTTTTTGACCCAGAAAACTAGCCCATTGGATGAACTAAAGCTTTTATTTTTTAACCCGCATATTTTTCCATATCAGTTTTCATAGCTTCAATTTGGTAATGCTAGCTGCGCTAACGTTAAAGCTAATTTATTTCGTGTTCATCGCACAATTTGGTATTCAACCTTTGTTGCTTACATTATTTTGGCTGCCAGGACAAATAGCCGCTGCTTGCCACATCTTTCAGCTTTGCACAAACTTTAGCCGAAGGTCGAACGTCTCTAGGGAAATTACACTTTCTTGGACCCCACGATGAATTAATAAAGGCAAAATTATGTTGCAGCTTCCACATAAACATGATAACTGTGAACTAATCAGTGCGAACATTTAGGGATCATTTGGGACTTCGGAAAAATACGACCGTTACCCTTTTTAAAACCAGGGATCAACATTTAAATTCATAGTCTAACTCGACATAAGAACATCGAGTACATACCCTATAGTAAGTGAACTAGTAAGTGATTTTTCACTTACATTCAGTATGAAATGACAAGTCCTGTCAATTCTCGCCCATAAAAAAGTACAGATACAAATTAAAAAATGGCGGAAAATTTCGTCGAGCAAATCTTTTGACATTACTACTCTGTCGGGTATGTGCTCCATGTATAGGAACAAGTCTCTATCCAGGTCTGATTCTTTGTGCGCTTAGATCTTCTCATTTACCCAAAGGATATTATTTTCTTCCAGTTTTCAACCGACTTCAAAAAAGGACTTCTCAATTCGACTGTATGTTTTTTTTTTTTGTATGTTTGTCGATTACTCCGCCAATTATGAATCGATTTTAATGATTCTTTTTTTGTTTGGTAGATCATACTTCAGAGGTGGTTCCATATAAATTTTATCGAAATTGATTTAGAAGTTTTTGAGAAAATCAACAAATATATACCCAGATAATATTTTGGTTTTGGTTCTTGTTACCTATCTTCGACAAATATGAGCCGATTTTGATGATTTTTGTTTTATTGAATAGCTTATACTTCAAAGATGCTATGATAAAAGTTTGAAAAATAAAAATCACCCCTAAGGATAGGAAAATAGGGGATGAAATCGGTGTTCAGCAGTAACTCAGTGCAGTGACTCCAAAAGTAACTGATTAGGTACTTAAGTGTTAGGATTATTTTTAGCATTTTAGTGTTTTAAAGTCGGTTTTTTTTTTTTAAATAAAATTTATGTGTTATCATGTTGAAAACTTATTCTGAAAGTAAATCTACATCTAAGAAATTGCATTTGTATATATGTATTTGCATTTACCTATATGTATAATAAATGCAAATTTTTAGATGTAGATTTAACTAGTCTCAATAAATAAAAGATAGTATCTCTACAGGGTCTTACAAAATCAACTGCGTTCCTTTTTAAGGAAGTATCTATACATCATACTCGTATAAAATACGATGACAAAAAATAAGATACTTACTGACGCTCTGTTGATGTATATTTTGTATTGTTTCAACGTAAAGCACATCCGCCTCCTTTTATATTGAGTATGTTTCAATCAAAGACTGAAAAACCGGGCTTAAGAGTTACCCGCTTAGACGGCTAACCCGATTTTGGGTAACCCGTATAATATCGCTGATTAATCGAAAAGAACAAGATAAGTATAAATAGTAGTAGATTGTAAGAAAGCTTAAATCTTTTTACGGAAGTGAACTTTACTCTGGAACCGGTTTTTAACCCCTGACGGAAAAGAGGGGTGTGATAAGTTTAACGTGTGTATCTGTCTACCTATCTGTGTATCTGTCTGTGGCTTCGTAGCTCCCAAACGAATGGACCCATTTTGATGTAGTTTTTTTACATGATTATAAGTTAACCCATATTTAAGAATTAACCGTAAACGTCGGGTTTCCAGCCAAACCGTTAAAATTTAACGGATTAAAACCTCTATTCAAGTAACCTTTTTGGTCCTTGGTTTCAATCTACACCCTATACAATATGTGTATACAATAGGCTAGTTTCTTAGGTCAAAAAAATATTATTCTATTTAGTCCGACAGTTAGGTTATCCAAAAATATTGGACCCATATTTTGTCTTTTGTCAATCAAACAAAAAATGACGAAGATAAAGCGCATCAAAGTTGCTGAAAAGTGTCGCAAGGCGTGACGTTACGCGGAACTTTAAGGGGCTATATCTTCATATTTTTTTGTTTCATTGAGAAAAGAAAAAATACGTGTCCAATATTTTCTGTTAATCCAACTGACGGACTAATTAGATTTTTTTAGGAAACTAGCCCATTCGTGTGAAGCCGAGGTCGTTAGTTGAATATCGTGATATTTTACGTCATCTAAGTTCAATAATATCATTTGTTTTAACAGACTAATGCATTAATACTTTTTATAAAATACTCATTTATTAAGTATATAGGCCCTCTTCGAAGCAATAAGTGCTTCCCAAAAATATAGCTTTGCCCTACCACCGCTTCAGCTTTATTGGCTGGTAATGAGAAGAAACTGAACAGCATACTCAGTCAGGTTACTAAGTTTCTGAGAACAAAAAGGTTTTTGTTAAATATTAAACAACATCACATACATTGCTCTGATCCTATGATAAGTAGCTTATGCACTTGTGTTACAGAAATCAGAAACAATCTTTGTCAGCCTATTTGAGAGGAAATACACTTACAAGACATGTAGTAAGTGCGAGCTAAGCAGGTTAAGTCCATGCACTCTTGTCGTCTACTTTATAATATCCTAGGTGGAATATTGTCTCGCATAAATATTTGTTAGAACTAAAAGTATTGCGTGTGTGAAGGCTCTAAACTCTAGCGTTTCTTCTTCCTTGTCGGATGTTGAGGCTATAAACCTTTTAGTGCGCCTTGTTTTTTTGCGCGATTGTGTAATTACGTGAATTACGCTGTAAAATATCACCAGGCACTGCGTCTCACTGATGGTTTGTTAGAACTAATTCAAAATGTTACGAATATACATTTTTCGGTTTTGCAAAGTTTGGAACAGAATGTTTAATGGTGTTTACTAAAACACATTCCGAAGTATCAGTCTCTCACCATAATATATTTTTACAATGTTTGCATTAGTATCTTCTCTAGTTAGCGTTTTACAGCATCCTGCATACATATACATAGTTATTTTTATTGCACACCATACAAAGTAAATTATATGTGTAATTACACTTAATTTAGAGAAAGGCGAAATTTAGGTGGTATTATCTCCAAAAGCGATCTCTTACAGAAAATATTCAGGAAGAGGACATCTCAATTGTTTAAATAATAAGAATAATAATGCACAAAGATTTATTTAGCACATAATAAAATAGAGTACTATGTTCAGCACCACTGCTGAACGTCCACACGTCCTATTGATAAAATAATGATGATGATGATACAAATAGAGTTTCTTCTTCTTTAAAGTTAAACTCCTTCAGTTAAAGAGAAGAAAAAAACAGAAGGGCGCCAAAAAGGTCTGCCGCTCAACGCTAGCAACTTAAGGCTGCCACAACACATGTACACACAATATTAATAAAAATGATAACTTGGATTACATTTTACGGAAACCGGCAAGCTACGTAGGAAACAATTGTCTGGCCATGCTTCCACCGCCAGGTCCGGGCAAAAGGGGCAGACCCAAGAAATGCTGGCTTGACGTCGTGAAAGCTGACATGCGTGCCAATGATCTCACAACTAGAGACGCTCAAGACCTCGTGCAGAAGTGGAGGAGTAAATCAAGGAAAGCGGACCCTGGGCTCCGAAGCAATGGCTTTGGACGCAACCGGGATTGACCGTATAGATGAAGAAGAAGAAAAGAGATAATTTGGATTACATTCCGAAAAAATAATAATTAGTTACAAACTATACAATTTATTTAGTAAGTAAATATTTATTTACTTGTAAAATGATTTAAACTTTTTAGATTCCAAAAGGTCGCATAAGACTAATTTCAGTAATAAAAAAGCAAAATGTTTTTGTTTCATTATAATTAGTATACAATTAAACAATTCTAGTGTATATTTTAATCCTAGAATGTTATAAAATAACTATAAATTCATTTATTAAGCTGTTGCGCTTGTTAAAACAATTGCATCGTCGCATGAGACGCGTATAATCATAAAATGTCTATTGTGTCTATTTTGCTGGACTGAGATAATTAATACAGAAAAAATCCACCTTCGCCACATCCCTATTTTCCTCAGTTTAAGTAAGGGGCTCGAGCAATACAACATTTACACGCATCCCCACTTTCAACCATGTTTCGTGGTTCGCAAGTTAAACGTAACTCCAGGGAGGGCGCGAACTAAGCGATCCTATTTGCTATTACGGAGGTTATTAAATTTGTAAAGGAACTTATAGGCTTTGAAGTTGAAGACGCTTTATTACAAAATTTATTAGCACCTACTACATGACAGAAACACGTAGTTGGAATAAGGGCGGAGAATGCCAATATTTAAACTAGCGATTTAAAATTGGACTTCTTCAACAACCTAACCCATTCTAACCCATCTTTGTTCGCGCTCCAGACTACAAAGCCAGGCGGTTGCGGGTTGGAATCTCGGAAGGGGCAAATGTTTGTGTGATTAGCACGAGCTTTTGTAAGTACTTAAATCATGGATGTTTTAAACGTATTTAAGTGTGTTTATCCGTTATCTAGTTTTCATAGTACAATCTTTGCTTAGTTTGGGGCAGGATGATTGGTTTGATTGTGAAAACTATTTGTTTATTAATGATTTATAATCTTGGCCAACCCGGAAGGCGCTATGTCGTCTTCGTACAGAGGTTTACTGCTGTATACCTATACAGCAGTAAACCTAAAATGAAATAAAGGACAAGATGAATGTGCTTGTAGTGAAAATTTACAGGCTATGGATCATAACATTAACTATCATGCCTTTTGTGTCTCTACTGCTGACAAGAATGACCTAAGTGGATAATAATTGGTGTAGGTAATGTCAGTGCAGTGTCATCGATGACGATCAAAAGTTGTGGGCGAAATTTATAATTGTATTTTATTAATAGATACCTCCGTGTGTGCCGTAAAGAATATACTTCCCTACCGCAAACAGGAGGCGTGTCGTAAAAGGCCACTAATTCTTGTAGCACGAGACTGGCAGCAGCGTTTTCGTGCGAAATCTTATAAAAACCTGCGCTCGCCAACCCGCCTGCCAAGCGTGGTGAGTATTGGCAATCCCCCCCGATGATAAGTCATTGGGGAGGCCTTTGTTTAGCAGTAGACGTCTTATGGCTGGAATGATGATGATGATGAATAGATACCTCAAGGTATTGTTTTATTACCTAAATAGATAATGGTACATAACAAAAGTTGTTTACTATGATGTATATGTGTAATATGTGGTTACAAGGTTGTCCTCGAGTTACTGGGCAACCTGTATACAGGGTTACATAGCAAAGGGGTGCCAAATCTTTAGGAATGGCTCAAAATCAGTAACTTAGTCGAACTATGCAAAGTACAAAACATTTTTTTCACATTTAATTATTCCTATCCGCTGTTAAAAATCGTACGCGTGGATTAAACGGTTGTTTTCGGTTATCACGTTTACTCACTTTTAGTACTTATAAAAACTGCCCCCTTACAAAAAGTTAATGGTCATAATGACTTTGTGAATTAAATTTAAACTGAAGTACATATCTACCTATACCAGCTTAATAATGATATAAACAAAATATTACATTAACTTTTTTGGTAAAATATTGTCTACATTAAGATATAGACATTAACCTCTAACAAAAATAAGTTACTGCAGTCGTGGGTTCTAAATTCAAAAGGGGCAATGCAATGAACACAATTGCACATGAGCCAAGGATGTTGGAATTCGTCTTCTTCGTCGTGTCCTTAAGACTGTGGGTAGCAACCATTACTGATAGTACGTTCTCCAGGCCGTTTTAGGCTCTCTAGACGTATAGACGCCTGAACGTTGGTGTTATTTATCTCTGTCTCCTTAAGTATTTTTTGTGAGTGACCTGCATCTTTCCCCTTTAACTTCATCATACGACGACCATTATTTTTAAAACTGTCTGACTCCCGCCTAGCTATGTGTATTTAATTCAGAATTTGGTGGTTAAAATAAGCAAGTAATATTGATATGCTTTTCCCATTTTATTTAAAATTTAACATTGGGATACCGGCACACAGGTAGCATCTTTGAATGACGCCCTTAAGAAACCATTCTTGCATTCACACTGCGGTGTGCATTTGAAGGTGTCTCTACAAAATGGAGGGGAATTAAGGTCACTGCAGTATTTTCTCTGGCATCCATCGAGGCCGCATTTTGAATATTCTGCGTTGGGTCTGCACCTTTGGGTAGAAGCTGAAATAAAAAATATTTAAAAAAATATTTTTTGTATGTTGCTCGCTTTTTTTGATAGTGGCAATAAATTATTAAAGTTGTCTATGAAGCTAACGAAATAAGCCATATCAGCATATTTGACTGGCAACATCTGGGACTCTTAATATATCAAATGTATATAAACGTAATTTTAGAAATATAAAGGTTGATTCTAATAGAAACTGAAAAAACATTGAGAGTAGAGACTTCTCAATTAGAGGCAAATAGTACGCGACGAGCTGGTGCCCGGAAGTTGGTTTCGCCTCTTGAAATCAATTCAAAAACTTCTTATTTGAATTAGATTTGTTTACAATTTTATAGGTTTACATTTTTATAAGTTGATTTCTAATTATTTTTCTATAATAAAAGTAGCCCAAATTACTTCTTCAGAACATCAGATATCTGTCAGTGAAAGTCCCGTCAAAATCAGTACAGCCGGATCGGAGAATACCCTTTACAGACAGACAGACTAAAAATTAAAAATATATTTTGTTTAGATAAGTACACTTAGATATATACTTTCATATGCATTTAGTAAAAAGATATTAAAATTTATCACGATGAAGCAATAAAAATACTATTATCACGACGGTAATAACAATGACAAATTATAATGCGCCCGATATTGTATGATATACAGTGTGTGGCCTGAAACCGGGGATAAAATTGAAAACGGAGACTCTATAGGTCAATAGTAATCGAATCATTATGTTCACAACTAATTGAAATTATAACTTTACTTTTTGTTTTTTTCTAACAAACTTAATTGTAAATTCAATGTAATGCAAACAATGCAATAGTTCCGCTCAACTCGATCGATTGAGTTCATCTGCATCGTACTTATTCGGAGCTACTCGGAACGTTCTCTTTGATACGACATTGACAACGTTAGCGATAATATCGTTTTGCAATAATACATTGATTATGAATCGTAACTTTAAATTCTTATTGCGTGTAATGCATGGGTTTTGGTTGAGTAGAATCTTTTCAGAAAAAATACTTGTACTCAAGAGTCTCGGTTTTGAATATTATCCCCGGTTCTAGGCCACACACTGTATACATTAAACAATTAAACAGCTGCAGCGATTCCCCGCAACTTTGCGCGCGTGAATCTATGTGTGCAAAATTTTATTTCAACCACACGTATTTTAACCACACATCAACTGTATGGATTATTAAATGTGTAAGTATTATGTTGTTATTATGTTACAATGTACTCGTGAAAAGGAGATTAAGTAAAAAGAACTCCGTTTTGCTAGATTCCGCTCCTCTGCAATCTAGCAAAAGGGAGCGGAGGAGAGTGGAGTAGAGCAGAGCGGCAATGAGTGGCTCTCCCATCTCACCATAGTCAAATTTATGAAGACTGGAATTAAAAATATGAATTTATTATTTAGTCGGGCTGTGGGTCTTTTCCTCTCGTCTCAACTACAGATAAAATTATTGGTCAATTGGTTGATAGTCAGGTTGGCCAACAAGTTGTTGCAACAACCACGCATCGCCCTTTCCACCTCGCTCTCTTTGCTTCGTCTGGTTCGTTCAACTCAGCGCTCATTTGTTCTACCCAGCTTGGTACTGCATCCACCATTAATATGCAGTTACTCAAACAATACAAAGCGAAGACAAGATGTATGTTTGAAATAATGTTGTTTGTTTATTGCTTTTCGTATGCTCTCCGATCTTTCGTCTGAGTCATCTCCATGAAAGACAACAACCTGTGAAATATCACAGGAAAAAATAGAGTGTGAAAAATAAGGACGGTCACATCCACTCTATTTTTTCGTCTGCTTTCATCAAAACGTAAGTTTACTCTGTTTAACTTCAACATGACCCTGTCTTCCCGAGCTAAGCTTGGACATTTCTTGTACAAAAAAGTCATAATTACCTGCTGAAGATAGTTGAATGAACATGCCAAAAACGACGACCGGTACAATAAACTTCATCATAATATAATGAGAATACCTATCCAATACTTTACAAGTGCTTACTGGTACTTGGTACTCACATGTAATTATTATATACGGTAGCATCGTGCACTACGATTACCTACTGATAATAAAAAAAACGGTCAAGTGCGAGTCGTCGCGCAAGGCTTGAGTACCACCATAATTTCGTCTTTTTAGATAAAGATTCTTGATGCGAGTCTGATAAATTTAGTTATGTTATCCAACTACAGGATTTAGGTTAAATTTACTCTAAGTCAGATGCTTGTACCTTTATCGTGTTTCTGGCCTCCGTAATATAACGAGCTAAAACTGATATTGCTATGTGATATAACCACAAATTAACTATTTTAGGACTTTTTCCGTAACTTGCACTAAAAGTCCTTCCTTCTTGCCAATTCTCATAATTATAGGTGAATGAAAGCACCCTCTGGAGTTTAAAAACTATGTTTGCTTGTATCAAAAATTCTAACACGTAACTTACTGACAGATATATTTTTTTACATACACAAAAATTATAAAAGTGGACTATATCAAGTTTATTAATCATCTGTAGCCTGAATTAGGATATAAATCATGATTAAATAGGCCAAAATAATCTGTTTTCTGTTATGTTGCTAAAAACATCTTTTATACCTATAATGTAACTATTTATACTGTCTATAAACTGTTAGGCTACAGATCTCATCGTAGCGAATTTCTAGCCTCATAGTACCATAAACAAAAATGTGACGCTAAAAAATATTTGATTCTGTTTTTACAAATCCGTCGGTAGGTAAGTTAAGTTGTTACCAAGGGATAATTCGAATATATTAGTACCTTGGATACCGTCCTCGATCAATACTTATCCGCCCAAAAGTTGCGAGTTTATCAGTTTCGGTAGCAGACACAGTACATAAACTAAAACAATACGTGAAGCACAGTAACTCTACATCAATTAAATACATCAAATTGAAAATGAGTATCGGTGTGAATGCGTAAGCGTCGGTGCGAATGAAAATACTCAGGCTTCTGCCTCGAATTTCGCGGGCAGCGACGGCGGCGCGGGCAACGCTGACCCGTTCTCGAAACCAGTAGGTAAATCACGCGGCACTACTGCGGCGTTGTTGTGTGTCATCTAGGTTTTTGTTTTTGTTCGCGAGCACGGCGGCGAAATCTTTTTGATTCAAATTTATTCCTAAAGCTCCATTTATTGTGGGCAGAAGAAGATGTAAATCCCTATTATAGGGCAAGGAAAACAAAAGGCAAGTTTTAAAGTTAAAGAAATAAATTTACGGAATATATTGTGGAGTACTAATTTATTTTATTTACATAATAAATCATTTTATATTTACGTTTAATATTTAGTTCATTTTTGATCTCTTCCCATAACTGGTTATTTAACTTTTTATTTTCGTGGTTCACATCTTTGCCGTTCCATATCGGCCCTTTCAAAAATAGCAGAAATAATTTGCTCCATCACGTCCGAGGACATTTTCCAACCCTCAAAAAAACAAATTGCGCAACATTATCAATGCAGACGCACGGGCGGTCACCGCTGATCTAGAGTGCACCGCTCGTCACCCGCTCCCGCCCCGCCGCCGCGTCGCTGATTTCGAGGGCCAGTCTATTTGATTTTACGCAAAATATCCTACCACTTCCGCACCGTCGCTGCTGCTGCCCCTCTGCCCAAAAAATTCACGGCAGAGGCCTCAAACTTTCATTTCCTAGAACAGGGTATATTTAAGCAAGTCATTAAAACTTTATTTTTGGCTTTTTAGTTTTTTCAAGTCCCTATTTTCGTAATGTAAGGGATGTTTTTTTTTTTCTTAAAATTTTAATGGAAAACCTCTGACGTAAATTCTATTTTATAAAAAAGCGTCAATATCGATATACATTTAGCGTAATTAGCATAACAATTTACTAGGGTTTAAAAAGTAATAAGAGGAAATTTAAGAGTTGTTTAGAAAAATATAATTAACTAGCTGTCCTGGTGAACTTCGTAACCCCCTTCATACTTTTTTTGTGAATTTTTCCGTGTTTTTAAAGTTATTCTGCTATTCGGGGCGAAGAAAAATTCAACAAACCAAAGATCATAAAAATCGATCCAGCCGTTCTTGACTTATAAATGGTGTAACTAACCCGACTTTGTTTTATATATACAAAAGATGGGTCTTTAGTCGTTTCGCACCACGAGTTATTCGCCCCGCAGTGCGAATCGCCCAAGACCTTTTTTAAATGGGTCCTTTCGCACCACGGGGCGAATCGCCCAAGAACTTTTTGTAATGGGTCGATTCGGACCGCAGTGGGGAACAAAACAGTTCTCTTTTTGGATAAGTGAATATGGCCAAAAATATATAGTTTTATTACACATCTCCTAAAGTACAACCAGGCACAAAATAACAGAACAAACAAAATATTTTATAAGTTACAAATGTCATAAGCCCACTAAGAAAATTCGTGTTATTGCACTGTATTATTATTGTAATTTTTACTAAGAAAAGATATTGATTATCGAAGTAAAAAAATGAAAATTAAATGCCAAAAGGTGCCGATATACGTGCACATAAATTCCAAGAATTCCAGGTAAAATGAACCCTTTGTTACAAAGTTGACTTACAGGGCACATAAACAATAGAACAACCTGGAGCACCCGTGCACTATAAAAGCATCTGATTGGTAGATGCTTTTATAGTGTAATTTTGCTTGCACTGGAGATACTGGAAAGGTCACAGTGTCTTATCTACTTTGAGAGTGACTTTGACGTGACGGAAAAAATTGTTATGCGTTGTGAAGTTTATGTGGTAAGTACAACTTATGATATTTGTCGCAAACAAATTTTTAGGCACTAGAGACATTTAATATGTGAATAACTAAAATGTTTTAAAGTATAAGAATTTAGATAAAACACTACCTATTTGAGCATTTTTGATGTTTTTTATGGCTAGAACACAATATACTCTAAAACACATGGAACACCTTCAATCAAAGAGACAGAACCAATAATATGGTGGAGTCATGTCAGTCACGTCACGTCAAGTCACGCAGTCAAAAAAAATTTTTTTTCAAGAAAAGCCCAATATTGCTCAATTTCTTAAAGGAATACAAAAAGATGCCAACTTTTACTCTGGTATATTAAATAGACCAGGCACCAGGTGACATAAAAATTTTAAAAAGAAAATCTAATACCGTTGAAATGCACAAAAGAATTCATAATATCATTCAAGAGTTATTGGCTGCTGATATAACTGTCGGCCATTGCTTGGAAAAATTAAGAGTAATTATTTGAGTTTATATGTTATTAATTTTTGTTGATTTTTATAATTTTACGCCTAAGATTTTCCATGATTTACTTAGTTATAAGTAAATTATAATGTACATCATAACCTGTTTTAAGTATAAGGTTTATGTTGATCAAACTGTGATTTAAAACCATTACCTAAAAAAAAATATCTGTTGAGTAAAAAATAATACACACTCGTTGCACTTGTCTCAAACAAGTATGTATTATTACAGGCATCATTTTTATCTTTTTTGTAGTACAACAGTAAGTATTCAATCTGTGATTATGCCACATCTAAATCGTATTTTTTTAAAAAATACATATGATTATTACGTATTATATCGGAATCTTTTATTTTCACTAACCACTTTTCTACTCATCTGTACAAATAAATAATTGGAATCGTTAAGTTTTTGCTAAGAGTCTAAATTGGACTACAAAATTAGCATTGGATCGTTTCGAATAACTCGTGGTGCGAAACGACTAAAGACCCCGAAAGATGGATGATGGTAATCCTATAGATTTTACAATTTGTAATATTATTTTTGACATGTCTAGATAATGGTTAATATTAAACAGGTGAGATTAATTAATCAGGTAAGATAATATTAAAAATTGGTTGGCTTAAGTATTCATGGTTTCACTCTTATTAATATTTTTAATAATGGCCGATAGTTTTCAAAAACTGGATGTATTTGACTTTCAAATGTTACTTTTGCAAATGATAGTAATAAGAGTATAATTTTTATGAAAACCGAGACAGGCTACTTTTTAAAAGTGAAACGTAATCAGTTGAGTTACTGCTGTTACCAATGCGCACTGTGTTTTACCTTAGAATATGTTTATGTTTATTTACAAGTAATCCGATCAAAGGTCGGATTGTAGGAAGGTTTTCTTTTAGTGATTATTTTTAATGAAAGGTCGCAAAGGCTATGGCGGCCTCAGTTAGTATTTATTTTGAGCGTATAACAAATTAGGTTATGATTTATCGCTTAGATTAGTTAGACTGATGCTATCTCATATTGAGCTCATTTTAAATGTAATGACAAAATTCTTAACCTCTGAATTTTTAGGGTTCCGTAGCTAAATGGCAAAAAACGGAACCCTTATGGATTCGTCATGTCTGTCTGTTTGTCCGTCCGTCCGTATGTCACAGCCACTTTTTTCCGAAACTATAAGAACTATACTGTTGAAACTTGGTAAGTAGATGTATTTAGTAAACCGCATTAAGATTTTCACCCAAAAATAAGGAACAAAGAACAATAAATTTTGGGGGTTCCCCTTACTTAGAACAGAAACTCTTTTTTTTACGTGTGAAGAATCTACGGATAGATCTTCAAAAATGATATTGAGGTTTCTATCTAACATCATTTTTATCTAAACTAAATAGTTTACGCGAGAGACACTTCCAAAGTGGTAAAATGTGTGGGGACCCCCTGTAACTTCTAAAATAAGATAATGATAAAACTAAAAAAAATATATGATGTACATTACCATGCAAACTTCCACCGAAAGTTGGTTTGAACAAGATCTAGTGAGTAGTTTTCTTTTAATACGTCATACATCGTAAACAGCAATTTACCTTTCGTAATGTTATGGATTTCATTTTGCAATAAAAATACCATAATTATGACTCGATTGTCGTGATGGGTGAACTTTTACTTATATAAGTACCTACAGGTTTGTACGGAGCCCTCGGTGCGCGAGTCCGACTCGCACTTGGTCGGTTTTTTATTTTATGTAACCGTGACTACTTTAACAAAGAAATGTGTTATTAAAATGGAAAAGAAAGGCAATTAAAATTACCTATTGAGTTCAAAAGATTACATAAAATTTCTGTGGAAATTCCATTTTAAACTCGAAGGATTTTTATTATTGAATAATTTATATCTGAGCAGGGATAACATTGCAGGTATTTGCGCAGATATTTAAACAGCAAGAAAAAAATGACGGTTGAACTTTGACTGTATATTGTTTACATATTTAATTTTGAATAAAAACTCGAAGTTTTTTAAATTCAGCATACGAACAATCTCAATGCTCAGGAGCAGTGGTACCTTACTGGTCGAAGAGCATAATCGGAGTCTAGCCTCAAATTCGTAGGTGTTGAGTTAGCATACCACAGCATGTAACTCTGTTTTTTTTTTCTGAATCTCAGTGTGGATCACTTGCTCGGCGGTGATGGAAAACATTGTGACTTTACACTGGAAGTGTAGCCATGATCCAATAAACCGGACAAGTGTGAGTCAGACTCGCCCACCTAGGGTTCCGTACAAATTTGTTGGTAAATATTGTAAAAAATAAAACTGACTTCAAAACCTAAAAATAATATTAACACATAAGTGTCTAATCAGTTACTTTTGGAGTCGGCAAACGAAAACCTTGTTCTTATCGTCTCAAAACATTGAAACTCATCTGCTAGCACCGACTCCAAAAGTATTATTAGTATTAGGTACTTATGTGTTAATATTACTTTTAGCTTTTTAGTTTTTGAAGTCGGTTTTAGTTTTTTATAAAATTTACTTATTTCATCTAATTTTAGTGATAAATCATAATCAACACAAATCATAAGAGTGCAAACAAAAGTTAACTGTTTTTTCAAATTCAATTTCAAATCGTTTATTGCATGTCACATTAAGTAATAATTAGTTTAGGTGGTAGGTACAGACTAGGTATTAGGTTAGCAGTTAACTAGCACGACCTCCGTAGCCAAGAGGCGAGTTTATCGGACTAGGTCCTAGGTCTCCAAATTGACAATAAACTGAACTGGAAAAAACATATTGATAATTTATGCAAAAAAACCAGCAGTGCAGCATTTGTTTTGTACAGACTATCCACTACAGTTAACACAGATGCGTTATTGATAGCATACTATGGACTAGTTGAATCTCATTTAAGATACGGTATCATCTTTTGGGGAAACTCGACCGACAAAGAGATAGCCTTTAAAATTCAAAAACGCTGCATTAGAGCTATGTTCGGTCTACAGACAACTGATAGCTGTAGGCCGCTGTTTATCAAATATAAAATTCTGACACTTCCGTCCCTGTATATAATTGAGACAGTTCTATTCGTAAAAGGTAATGAACATCTGTTTCAACGCCTTTCCGATATAGTCGTGCGAAACCGACGCAATGGAAGTCGATTGTGTTCGCATGTTTCAAAAACGGCTTTGTTAAAAAAGAGCATTTTATGTATGGCACCAAAAATATACAATAAAGTACCAGAGGACTATAAATCGCTAAACACTAATCTATTTAAGAAAAAATTGTTAATTGACAAATGATAATATAATGTACAAGACTTTTTAAATTACAAACTCTGACTTATGTTTTTTTTTCTTTCTTAATTTTATCAATTTCTAATGTAAACAATCAATTTAGTAATTTCTGACATTAATTATGTAATTTAACCTAATATTATTATTTTACACAGCGACTTTGCCAAAACATGTTGAAACTTTAGAAAATGTAACAACAACCATAATACATGATAATTATGTGATATGTTTAACACGTGTTTTAGTAAATAAAATTTTCTTTATCTTTATCTTTGGTGTCGCTATCTCTGAGGTCCCGGGTTCTTTCCTCGTCCATAACGTCCACTATATTTTGAATGAACGCTAAAGCTTCACAAATAACTATATTGCAGTTGTTATACTTAACTATACTTGAAGGTGCCATGTTTATACTAGCAAGCAAACTCGCGCGTTCGTATAGCAACGTTGACAGGCGACGACTGACTTTCCTCCTGGCACAGGCATATAACCTAAGAGACACTGGTCACTCTTCGATTAAGATATGAACATGTTAAAGCCAATTTTTTTTTTAAACAATTTATTTGACAATGATGTACGACGACTGTTTTATATACAGGGTTACATTTCAAGGTAGTGCCAAATTTAAAAAATAAGGTCTATAGAACAATATAAAAATACAAATTTATCGTAATTAATTTAAGTCGTCGTGAGAGAAAAATATACTTAAAAATTTCCATAAAAAAAGGAAACGCGAGATGCGTCGTCATTCATCAGAGATCACAGGCATACGCCAACGCTGCTCCAACAGGAACCTCATGCAGTGCACATACGGTTTAATTTAATCGATTATTCGTATATTTTCTACGTTTTCTATTTTTCAAATGCAGAATGAAAAAAAAAGAGTGACTTATACGTAGATCGATTTAGTTACTGATTCTGAAAAATTGACACTACCTTGAAATGTAACCCAGTATAAAGATGTAAGTGCTGAATTATTTCCACATTGTAGCGTTTAAAAAGGGTTCTCCAGAATTTCTGGAATACCTTTTTACTGGTGCCTTAAAAATGCTATGTATATTAAGCATTGCATTATTTTTGTAATCAGTGGCAGTCGTAAAACGTGGTTTACGATATGGCCAGTGGTATTAGGCGGTTTATGCAAATTACACATGGTACCATCTCCCGGGAAATATACGTGTACGTATCACCGAGTCCTGATTCTAGATGCTTTATTATCTTTATTTCAGCCTATATAGGGTTGCTGGTATATTTTTAGCTGCTTTATGTATGTAGGTTTAAAGTAAATCTTCATGTGTGATATGTGTTTTAGAATGAAAATGGTAGTAAAAAAACATGATAATTGCAAGTATTAATGTCATGACATTTAAGTACCTGAAAACTTATTAGAAGAGATTAATAATTAAGAGTCAGCCGATGGTTATCACAGAGTATAATTAGTTTCTTGACATTTCACTTAACATAATGTGGACTTGTGACATGAGTGACATGAGTGACGAGTGAACTACGAATTGCCTATTCCTGCGCTTGCGAACTGTAGCTCGGGCGTTATATAAAAAAAAGCGGCCAAGTGCGAGTTGGACTCTCTCACCGAGGGTTCCGTACAAACCTGTAGGTACCTATATAAGAAAAAGTTCACCCATCACGACAATCGAGTCATAGTTATGGTATTTTTATTGCAAAATGTAATCCATAACGTATTAAAAAAAAAACTACTTACTAGATCTCGTTCAAACCAATTTTTGGTGAAAGTTTGCATGGTAATACATACATACGTACATCATATATTTTTTTCAGTTTTATCATTCTTTTTAGTTACAGAGGGGGACACACATTTTACCACTTTGGAAGTGTCTCCGTCTGTCAGTCTACAAAATGATATTGGAAACCTCAGTATCATTTTTGAAGACCTATCCATAAATACCCCACAAGTATGGGTTTGATGAAAAAAAAAAAAAATTGAGTTTCAGTTCTAAGTATGGGGAACCCCCAAAATTCATTGTTTTTTTAATATTTTTGTGTGAAAATCTTAATGCGGTTCACAGAATACATCTACTTACCAAGTTTCAACAGTATAGTTTTTATAGTTTCGGAAAAAGGTGACTGTAACATTCGGACGGACAGACAGACAGTCAGACATGACGAATCCATAAGGGTTCCGTTTTTTACCATTTGGCTACGGAACCCTAACAAGGGACCTTACTTACAAAAGGAATCTATGTAAAAATTATGTTGCAGGCGCAGATTATGAGTAAACAAGATTAGATTTAATTATGACAAGTGATTGTCTTAAGTACACATTAATATTTATAACAAACGCAACCCGAGTTAAATAGTTTGGATTGTTTGCTGGCACAAACTATTTAATACAATTATTGTTAATTTAGTGTACAGTAGAGGCACGATTATAGTCGTTTTGTACAGTCAAGCTAACATTTCTATTGTAACCTGAACTTTCATTGTGCAGTCATTTTAGTGACAGACGAGCATTATTATGACATGTAATCGTTCGTACATGCGTTTTGCCAAATCTGAGTATTTTGAGTTAATAAAAATTATGCTATAAACGCCTATGGAACCGAAATACATACATCAACATTCATAAAAATATATATATAAAATTATATATATATAATTACCTTTAAAAGTTAGGTACAGGTTAGTTAGGTTTTAAGAACTCTGCACAACCTTCCCCTTTCTCTAATGATTGTCCTCTACCTGAAGGTTGTCTGGAAGAGATTGTTATTAGCGATAACACCGCCTAAATTGTACGTCTTTCTGTAAAAATCATGTGTAACAATTTACTTGTATGGTGTGCAATAAAGAGTATCTATCTATCTATCTATAGTTACAAAATAATTATTTTTGTATGAATTTCAAATTGCCAAAAATACTTAATAGTGACGTGAATTATTGTCTATTAATTAGTAAAGTTATTAACATTAACATTAATAATTAATAGACAATAATTCACGTTACCATTAAGTTATAATTTTTTAGGTACTAGAACTGGCATCATTAATCGCGATATGCGCTTTGTTCGCACAGCTCTATGAGCAGTGTGACCGTCAGTGCATATATTTTTTGACATGCCTTTTCTAGTAGTTTATATCTCGATGGATTTTCACTAACATTTTACGATTAATGGCGTTTTTGCGGGCTTTTCAAAATCGTAAATTAAATAGTTCTTTTTAGGTTTTGAACAGCTTGAAAATTGAAATAAAAGATAAAAAATCATAATAGACGAAGAAAACGACTTATGAACGAGTATTTATTCACATAAAATTATTCGTTATGCCTCCGTGCTCTAACAGTTTTCTAATTTATGGCAACCCTAACACGCCTCCGCTATGTTCCGTGCATAAATATTTGAACTGCGCGAAAAGCACTCGCCCACTTCTGGAAATATCATGCCGACCTAAGAATAGTTTTTCTTTTAGGCTTGATTTGAGTCGGACTTGGCGTCACCATCACTGTATTCCCGGGTTTGATTCCCGAAAGGGTTTGTAGGAAACAAACTTTTCTATATTATCTCGGGTCTGGGTATTGTGGTACCGTCATTGTTGCTGATTCCCATAACACAAGTGCTTTAGTTACTTACTTTATGATTAGAGCAATGTATGTGATGTTGTCCAATATTTGTTTATTTATTTACGATTTGATACCAGTGGAGCTCAAATATAAAAACAATAACTTCCTCATACTAAAAAGCCGATCGACAGAATTTGAACTTTTTAGAGTATTTGTTGTTTCTGTCATATTCAAAGTTATACCTACACATTTCAATACACAACTTTCTATCTACACATTTACACTTACATTATTCCTTACATTTGGTGTGTAAATATCAAAAATCTCATTTCACGTGAAAACTATTTTTAAAACTACTTCTGGTAATACTTATATAATTTGTTTAGCATATTAGATAAATCTAATAGATAAATCTATCTATCAAGTTTATCATTCTGAGTACTGTGGTAATAGAACAGATCATCTAGCGTATTTACTGCTCAAGTCGTCATTCCGGCATTTGATAGAACCACGCTATTTATGCTACGATTAACAACCATGATTAATTTCCATTGAAATAAAATATTACCATATATTATTATAAATGTAGTAAACTCCTACAATATTTGAATAGCAAATTCGCCGGGTGTTGTATTTCGGCCAAAATACAACTTTTTCCTGAGAATTCCTTTTGTAGACTTCAGGCCAATAATTATCCCGTAGGATAAAAATAGAAATGTGTGTAAAGATAGATCAATATCTGTATATCTTTGCCTTTTAGTTTATTCAATGGAGCCGTTAAGATGTGATTTTTTAACCTTTATAATCTCACTGCTGGGCAAGGGTCTCCCCCAGTCTCTTCCTTCCATCTCTATCCATTGCCAATGATCCGAATTCCTCATCAGGTTAACCTATGCGTCGTACCTACCATCTTTTCATCAACAAATAAAAGTTTTACATTAATCATTTTTATACGATCCTTTTCAATTTAGAACCTGATATTAAATCATAATATCGCTTTACAAACCGTTACAATGTACGTACCACCTGGGAAAATTCCCAGAACTAATTTTGTATCTAGATACAGAATTTTATCGTCAATAGGAATAAACCAGTAACAAACGGGAACGTAAACCAACAGATGAAAATTAAACAAAGTTTTAAGGAATTGTGACTTAATTCTGAGACTCAAGTTTATGTCTGTGCCGCACTGTACCGTACTTAATGTAACATCAAAATGTGTCAAAGCAAACGATCTGAGACTGAGTAAAAGCATTTTTAGCAGACAAAGGAATGTGATTGTTATATTTTAATTAGAGTAGGGCATGGAATTTTAATTACCCAACAGTGGTAACCAAGTAACGGAGCCTACGAGTCGCTAGCAGGGCTGTCAACCAAACTGTACCTACTATTATCCCAGAATTTATACTTGCCTCTCTCTCTTTTCTTAGCCCTCTAACCATCATTTAGGCTCTGGTCCCCTTGTTAGTCAGCAAAATTTTATATTCTTAAACAGTGCAAATATCATAAGAAGGTAAAATTTGTATATATGTACCTACGAAGTAATCTCTGCAACTACATATTATTCGATTTGAATAATTCTTTAACCAGTATAAAAAATACAGACAGATAGGTTTGAGAGATATCAATATAAATGGCACTTATCAAAGTGAGCGATAACTCGCTGTTCAATTGTTGTGTAATTTCCTCTGCCCGAAGGTTGTCTGGTAGAAATCGCTTTAGGTGATAAGGCTGCCTGATTGTACATAGCTGTGTCTTGTTTGTATAATAACCTTTAATTTTTTTGTTCAATAAAGTGTCTATCTATCTGGACAAAGCAGATTCATGTTTTATATGCAACTGTTTAGGCGATGCGTATACGACCGGGCGGGGCGGTCTTTTTGACCGCGAAGCAATAAACACCGCGTCTGTCAATCGACACCCGCGGCCGCCCACGCCACGTACTCAACGCACACGACGGTCAGTTTAGAACGACCATTCTTGTAGAGCGTGCGGCGCGGACTAAGCAAGCCGCCCGCGACGCCGTGTGCGTTAGTGTGCGGGTCTAAAACGGCCTGTGCGATCTACGGCGGGCAGCCACGGACATGTCGCGCCGACCCGCCCCGCGTAGCCGCGTATCCACTGGGGCCGGGCACTGACGGCGCGGTGGTTTTTGACCGCCGTGTGCGTTTCAGTATACGATTCCCTTTGTTCTATCGTTCGCGGCGAAATTGTTCGGAACGCGCCGCCCGCCTCGTTCCGACGTATGCGCAGCGCCTTAAGAGTCAGAGATTTCATTAAAAACTATTCTAAAGTTGCAGCGATGCGTTGAGATAAACTATACTTAGATAAATGTTTGTAGCTAGATCCAAACCACGTTAGAGCGAGAATTTCAGTTAGAGGAAAACGTGACAACCCTACCGCAAGTCTCGGCGAAAATTCAAGATGAAATTCTTAATACCGACACTGCAAATTTATTTTGAAATAAATTCAGTTTGATGTTGAATAAAACGGGGTAAGGTGAACAGTTCGGAGATTTTGTTTTCGCAAATTAGTTTAGGGAAATGCAGCAAAAAAAAAAACATTTTAAATATCTAAACAATATCATCCGTCGTTTAAATATACTGTGGGTTTGCAAATACCATTTAAAACTATCTCAGATCATCATTTCAGCCATAGGACGTCCACTGCTGAACATAGGCCTCCCCCAGTGACTTCCAGATTGGCCGGTTGAAAGCGGCTCGCATCCAGCGGCTTCCTGCAACCTTTACCAGGTCGTCTGTCCACCTTGTAGGTGGACGTCCTACGCTGCGCTTGCCGGTACGTGGCCTCCATTCCAGAACCTTTCTGCCCCATCGGCCGTCAGTTCTACGTGCTATGTGCCCCGCCCACTGCCACTTCAGCTTGCTTATCCGTTGGGCTATGTCAGCAACTTTTGTTCGTTTACGAATCTCCTCATTCCTGATTCGATCCCGCAAAGAAACGCCGAGCATAGCTCTTTCCATAGCACGCTGTGCAACCTTGAGCTTTCTTATGAGGCCCATAGTGAGAGGCCACGTTTCAGTTCCATATGTCATCACTGGTAACACACACTGGTTGTAGACTTTCGTCTTTAGGCACTGAGGTATTTTGGACGAGAAGAAGTTACGTAGTTTTCCGAACGCTGCCCAGCCGAGTTGGATTCGACGATTGACCTCCTTCTCAAAATTTGACCTACCCAACTGGATCACTTGTCCCAGGTAGACATATTTGTTAACAATTTCGAGAGTAGAGATCCCAACTGATACTAGGTAGGGCGCAACATGGGCATTGGACATGATCTTTGTTTTGTCCATGTTCATCCGAAGGCCTACTTGTTGGGAAACTCGACTAAGGCCATCGAGCATTGTGCCAAGGTCTTCAAGCGATTCTGCCATGACCACGATATCGTCGGCAAACCGAAGGTGAGTGATGTACTCGCCGTTAATGTTGATGCCGAATCCTTTCCATTCCAGGAGCTTGAAGGCGTCTTCCAATGCAGCGGTGAACAGTTTTGGAGATATAACATCTCCCTGCCTTACGCCGCGCTGCAGAGAAATGGCCTTCGTGCTCTGCTCCTGTACTCGGACCGACATGGTGGCGATTTTGTATAAATACTTCAGCACCTCGATGTACCGATAATCAATATGGCACCGCTGGAGAGACTGTAGCACTGCCCAGGTCTCGATCGAATCAAAGGCCTTCTCATAGTCCACAAACGCCAAGCATAGTGGCAAGTTATACTCCTCGGTCTTCTGTATAATTTGCCGCAGCGTATGGATGTGGTCTATGGTACTATAGCCTTTTCGGAAGCCGGCTTGTTCGGGAGGCTGGAAGTCATCGAACCTACGCGCGAGACGATTCGTGATGACCCTCGAAAACAACTTGTAGACATGGCTCAAAAGCGAGATGGGTCTGTAATTCTTCAGTAAGGCGTTATCCCCTTTCTTAAAGAAGAGCACCACCACACTTCTGTTCCATGCCTCCGGCGTTATTCCCTCGAGCAAGACGGAGTTAAAGAGTTTCTGAAGGACTTTCAGTATCGGTGTTCCACCCGCATTCAGAAGCTCTGATGTGATTCCGTCATCACCCGGTGCCTTGTTGTTTCTGAGTTGTTTGAGGGCCATCCTAATCTCGTATAGGCTGATGTCCGGGATATCTTTGGTATAGTGTTGGGTCAGCTTAGCTCTTGGGTCTTCGACTGAGCTACTAACAGGTTTGGTAACCGAGGTATATAACTGCCCATAGAACTTCTCGATCTCCCTTAAAACTTCGGCTTTCGTCGACGTTATACTGCCGTCCTCCGTCTTCAGCTTCGTCAGCTGGCTTTGCCCAATAGACATGTCTCTTGCGAAAACTTTGGAGCCTTGGTTCCGCTCTATCGCCTCTCTAATACTGTTTGTATTAAAGTTGCGGATATCATGTCGCAAGGACTTCCATATCCGTCTATTGAGCTGCCGATATGCCTCTGCATCAACGGAGGTCTGCAGTGCCATTGAACGTCGTTCTGCCATGAGATTGAGGGTATGGTCGGTAAGCTTTTGCGGCTTGTCTTTACGACGGGGTCTAATACCTATTTTTAACGCTTTATATATAAATTGTTATTATTATCTATACTGACTTGACTTTTATTTCTAAGAAAAGACATATAAAAATATACCATAATAATCGTAAATGTAAATATAAGTAATTTCTAGTCCTAATAGCATTTTAACCTTAGAACCAATTTCAAACATACCCAAAATGTTGTTATTCTGCAAGACGCAGCAGTACTGCGTATAATTATCATCAGCTCAACCTTGACTAGGTCATTAGACCATAGGGTTAAAACCCACCCTGTGTCTTCTCCAGATCTATCTATCTATCTTCTATCGTCTCCAACATCTTGCGTTCACAATTTAACAATTAAACAACAGTTTCTGCTCATTAACCTCGCCTTAACTTCAGGCAATATAAAGCTAGGTCGTAATTATATTTAACGTGCTTATGAATTTCAATAAGAAAGTTCGTTGCCTAGCGATGAGACAGTAATAGGCTGTAACACATTTCATATCTGGAGTACAATCGCCGATAAAATGTTTTTAATAGAGTTATAAATAGGCTTGACTTAGCACCAGACAATGCCTGTCAACGTGTAGCTGATTTGTTAGTTTGAAGTTGAAGATACGTTAAACTTTGATAAAAATTAAATAAACTATGGTAGTAGTTTTTTATAATATTTGTCTTACTTTACTTACTAAAAAGAAAATTTTTAACTTATAAACGAATTACTTTTATAAAACCTTAAAGTAAGATAAAATAGAAGTCTTAATTATATTTTACGAACAGTTTTAGTTTTTTTGTTTATTAAGTGGTGATATTGCTACTACAGTTTTGAAGTTAATTATTTGTTTAATACTCTTTTTAAAAGTATTTATATAATCTTGTTATACTGTGATCAAAATAATTAAGATTTGTCTTTGAAGGCAGTTCCCTCGATGCTTTTAAATATGAAACCACTTTTATTCAAAAGTGTACTTCGTTAAAAAGGTATGTGAAATAGCCAGACCGGGCTGAGTAAAAATATTTTTTTACTTTACATTAAATAACGTAACTCTTTGATAATATTTGTGTAATGAGACTTCAACAAAAACAAAGACTGACTTCAGGGCAAAGCATTTTTCACAAATTATTCTGTTAGCATTTTTACAATAGACTTATTTGAGAAAATGACTATTCTATTGGTTTAAGGATTTGTTACGCTACAAAATATTACTATATTTAAGCTACTTATTTTATATAGAAACTATATATAAAAATTGCTACGTTCGTTAGCTTCTCATGGAATAAAACAATACTCTTTGTGTTCTGAATTTAAAAAAAGGTTATTTTTTATTAGTTTACTTAATTTTATGGGGGTGATATTGTTGTTTCTAGTTTTACTATGGGCCTGACATCTAAAAATAAGTTCAATTTTTTGATCAATAAGTTGAACGGCTATTAGTATGAGCAAGGGAAAAAAATGCAATTTCGATATTAATTCCATGGTAAAAGTTGTTGTATTTTAGTATTTAAATCACCCGTAAAAGGAATAAATAGAAGCTTACACAAGATCAAAAAAAATTTATTTATATATTGAACACATCACATACATTGTTCTGATCTTATGATAAGTAGCATAAGCACTTGTCTTACAAAAATCAGAAACAACGACGGTATCACAACACTCAGACCCGAGACAATACAGAAAAGTTATTTTTCTTCATTGACCGACCGAGAATCGAACCCGGGACCTCAGAGATAGCGACACTAAGTCCGATATGCTCTCGGCTACGGAGGTCGTGAAAAAAACCCCTAAAAATCATTAATTGTATCACGTGACCAAGCAGTTAATGTAGGACCTACATTGGTAGCTTGGACCTACATTAGTAGGACATCCTTTTTTTCTCGATGTTGGTCCCAAGAAAAACTTGTTGAATTTGAGCACCCAAATCAGTCCCTAGGGTATTTTGCATATTTGGAGTTACACATTAAAACTATTAAGCAAAAGTAAAATAAACAAAATCTTGACTCCGGCAACAATGTTCTAGCAGTTAATAAAAAACTTCTTCCTTTTTGTTGCAGATACGAAATGTTATGCAGGTCATTGCTACAGATTTCCCATGAGGAGGCAAGGGCGGAGATTTACATAAAATAATGCGGCGAAGTAACTGACATAGTCCCTTTGAAGATAAATAAATATTGTTTCACGGCATTACTATGTTAATGCTTTCTGAGGTTAGGAATACATTGTCTCAAAGTAAGTAACAGAAAATATCGTGTCAAAGTATTGTTGTAGTTGCATCCTGTAATAACGAGATATCCTAGACGGCAGTTTTAGAACTTACTCAGTCTGATAGTCAATTGACATTGAATCTCTTTTGCGCACAAACACACATACTTTCATTTATACGCGAGTTAGTTGCTCCGTTTCTTCTCATCACCAGCCGATAGGTAGTCCCGAAGAGGCGGTAGGGCAAAGCTATATTTTGTGACGCATATAACTGGACTGTTACGACTATTATACATCATGATAATAATAAGTAGGTATCTAATACCTAAGTTATTTTTGACAACATCACACACATCGCTCCAATCCTAAGGTAAGTAGCTAAAGCACTTGTGTTTTGTGAATCAGAAATAACGCCAGTACCACAACACCCAGATCCGACACAACATAAAAAAGTTCTCTAGAAATCACTAAGTCCGGCGCACTCGCCTCTCGGCTACGGAAGTCGTCGAACATTGATTACCACGTGCGGTATAGCCAATATGTAAGTAACTATCCTAAGTGAGGTGGGTGCACTTTGGGAGAACATGCTTCTTCCCCATTAAGCCAAAGCCAAAGCCAATTATAAAAACCGGCAAAGTGCGAGTCGGACTCGCACACCGAGGGTTCCGTACAAACCTGTAGGTACCTATATAAGTAAAAGTTTACCCATTACGACAATCAAGTCATAGTTACGGTATTTTTATTGCAAAATAAAATACGTAATAACATTACGAAAGGTAAATTGCGGTTTACGATTTATGACGTTATTAAAAAAAACTACTTACCAGATCTCGTTCAAACCAATTTTCGGTGGAAGTTTGCATGGTAATGTACATCATATATTATTTTTAGTTTTATAATTCTCTTATTTTAGAAGTTACAGGGGGTGAGACATACATTTTACCACTTTGGAAGTATCTCTCGCGCAAACTATTCAGTTTAGAAAAAAATGATATTAGAAACCTCAATATCATTTTGAAGACCTATCCATACACAGAATGGGTTTGATGAAAAAAAAAACAGTTCTAAATATGGGAACCCCCAAAATGTATTGTTTTTTTTTCTATTTTTGTGTGAAAATCATAATGCGGTTCACAGAATACGTCTACTTACCAAGTGTCAACAGTGTAGTTCTTATAGTTTCGGAAAAAAGTTGCTGTGACATACGGACGGACAGACAGACAGAAAGACAGACATGACGAATCCATAAGAGTTCCGTTTTTTGCCACTTGGCTACGGAACCCTGAAAATTGTAGGTATTGCCATGTGATGATAAATTTCTTTTATTTACACTAACATCCATTAAACTAAAGGCCACAGTCGCGGCGGCGGATTTGTTTGTTTCATTTATTCAGTAAATAAACGAACAATAACTGTTCATTCGCTATAGTGGCCTTCCACAGTCCACCTTATTAATAAATTAAGTAAATATGCGCACGACAACACACCTGAGGCCCAATTCCCGTAATTTGACAATAGTCGCAATCCGGTGTCGATCCGCTCCCAGTAACATTACGATCGCAAACAGTATTCTCGTATTTGACGTAAAATTATCAAAACTATCCCAATACGACTGAAAATAGAGCAAAAAAACGATTTACTGTCAATCTTTTGACAAAATATGAAAAACTGAAACTAGCCGTGTAAAAAATACGAACGGTTGCAATCCATCTTTCATATTTTAAATGCGAAAATAACTCTGTCTGTCTGTTACGCTTGCATGGCTAAACTATTTAACCGATTTTGATGAAATTTTCTACGGAAAAGCTTGAACCTTAGGGAAAGACATATGCTAAGTACTATTTTTATTCTATCTCCTAAGCGAGTAAAATAGGGTGTGACAAACCATATTCCACGTGAGCGAAACCGCGGGCATAGCTAGTTGTTCATATTTTTTTAAAGGTTTGACACATTTTTGTTGTAGGCCTTCTGGACCGTTTGCACTCAGGCTTCCCGGAACCTTGACTATGTCGTAATTTTACTATAGTGTCAGTCGTGTGAAACAATAAAAACCATAATGCCTTTTCAATCTCGTATCCATTACACTTATTACTAGTTTCAGAATTTTAATAGCCACCTATTCAAATAGAAAACGAAGTAAAAATCGAATAAAAACTTTATAGCGGTTCCCAGTAATACCTTTTGGTTGAACGCTGATAGTAAATGTAATATTTTACGATTCAGCCACCATACATTTACGATCTTGAACTTACCAAGCTCTTACTTAATAAAATCTACGGTTAACTTTTAAACTTAGGTTTTAAAGATGGATTTACAGACCATTTACGAGTACATGACTGAGTTTGTTGCGCCGTTTCTTCTCATCACCAGCCAATATGTAGTCCCGAAGCGGTGGTAGGACTAAGCTATATTTTGGGATGTGTATAAGTGCCCAGAAGAGGGCCTATGTACAAAATAAATCCGTATTATTGAATATTATTGAGTATTACACATGCGCCGTTTCATCGTGATGCCATCAATCCTATCTTTTAAACCAAAAAAGGTAAGTATATTGGTCTCGAAGGAAGAAATTAACATCCTTGAAGAAGGTCAAAAAGCCCACAAGTTGCAGCAGTAAAAGTTCAAAGACTACACGATAATACTTCTATCGGTGCTATATTCATGCGCGATACTAATTGTACATGATATTAACGGAACAGTCAATTATCTTCAACAGTAATTTAAGAAAATAAATCATCATCATCATCATTTCAGCCACAGGACGTCCACTGCTGAACATAGGCCTCCCCCAGTGACTTCCAGATTGGCCGGTTGAAAGCGGCCCGCATCCAGCGGCTTCCTGCAACCTTTACCAGTTCGTCTGTCTACCTTGTAGGTGGACGTCCTACGCTGCGCTTGCCGGTACGTGGCCTCCATTCCAGAAACATTTCTGCCCCATCGGCCGTCAGTTCTACGTGCTATGTGCCCCGCCCACTGCCACTTCAGCTTGCTTATCCGTTGGGCTATGTCAGCAACTTTTGTTCGTTTACGAATCTCCTCATTCCTGATTCGATCTCGCAAAGAAACGCCGAGCATAGCCCATTCCAGCTGTGCAACCTTGAGCTTTCTTATGAGGCCCATAGTGAGAGGCCACGTTTCAGTTCCATATGTCATCACTGGTAACACACACTGGTAAAAAGAAAATAAATAATACCAATAATATATAAATTTTATTTAAAAAAAAACTGACTGCAAAACACTAAAGCAAGCTGATCAAAGTTTAAATGTTGTCGTTGCACCGACTCCAAAATGAACTGATAGGTACTTACGTGTCAATACTATTTTTAGTTTTTAAGTGTTTTGAAGTCGGTTTTATATATTTTTAAAAATTTATTTATTTCATCTATTTTTAGTGATAAATCCTAATCTAACTGCTGAAAACCGATTTCATCCTCTTTTTTTTTCTCCCTTAGGGGTAAAAATTTTTCCGAAAATTTTTATTATAGTATCTTTGAAGTATCTAGCTATTCAATAAAAAAGAAATACCTATCAAAATCGGTTTACATTTGTGAAGATATTGGGTAACATAGATACAAGAATCACGAACCAAAACATTATCTGGGTATATTTTTGTTGTTTTCTCAAAAACTGCATAATTAATTTCGATAAATTTATATGGGACCACCTCTGAAGTATAATCTACCAAACAAAAAAAAAATCATCAAAATCGATTCATAATTGGCGGAGTAACCGCGTAACATACATACAAAAAAAAACAGTCGAATTGAGAACCTCCTCCTTTTTTGAAGTCTGTTGAAAATCAGTTGGGAGTGTCCGTTTTTGCGATGTTTCAATTAGACGCAGTTGGGTTTGTTAGGTTTGGGTTGTCCAGTTGAATACCACATAAACGAAGCCTTAGGCAACAGCCAGCAGCTAGTAATCCCTAACAAAAATTACTTAATGGGGCCACGAGTAATTAAGTCACATATAGGTACTGCTTTTGCAACTCGAACATTTTATTTTCTCCTTTGATCGACTCAACATTGTAGATATTAAAAATGAATGTGAGGTTAGACAAGCGGACTATGGCCACAGCTATGGGCGTTCGTGTCGATGTGTGAGAAATATCACGTTTTATTTGCAAGGCGACATCTTGTGCTGAACCCCAAACCAAAATATCATCAAGACTAAATACAGCAACGTAACAGAGGCTTCTCGTTTAACGGAGTTTTCCATGTCTTTTGCTGAAGTTTTAAGGGTGACAATGTTTTTACAAATTTTATATTGCCTTGCCATCTTTTCAATACATATGTGCATCTTTTTTGAAATGTTAAATTTAGAAGTTTTTTGTATAATGGCCATATAAAAGTTGCTTAAAAAAATAATATTACTTTTACCTCTTTGCTTTAAAGTTACAGTGGGTACCTTGGAATACAGCGATTTTTAACAAAATAAATAGGTTTGATACTACAAACTAGTGGGTATGTGGCTATATTCTCGATCCTACTATAAACACATTGAAAGAACTTTCATGAGGACTGTGAGACGACACCGTAAGGGATGATGACTTTTGATTTATAAGATACATTTTTAAATCCGCTGAATTAGAATATACGAGTACAACTGGTGTTTTATATCATTCCAAGGTTTAATATTACTCGGCGAACACGAACGTGCCCAACTTTATAATAAGGACTGGATAACGGGCCGTTTGAATTTTCACACATCAGTTTTCGCACTTAAATCCAGGTTTTAAAACTCACGTTCTTAAGCGAGTATGATATTGCATTGCCGCCATTAAAAGCCAAGGTGCTACGAGTGGAGAAAATAAGAGCTGAAAGAAAATATTTTTAGAGCTTAATATGCCAATATAAAAGGTTGTAAATTGTAAAATAAAATTACCTGTTAAAACTTAAGTAAATTGCCAACCTCTTGTATCCTTTTGAACACTTCTGCCATGATATTGTAAAAAAAAACCTATATAAGGCATATTTAATACATTGTAGTTGGAACAATTTATGTGTTCCGAGATTTCGTATCCGTGAGCGATGTCTATGTGTGCGTTGCTCTAGTGCGCATAGTATGAGGCTTAACTTCTGATACCAATATCGTTGTCTGACACACAATCGCGCATTACCGATAGGATAATCTGTCCAACTTTTAAAACAGCAGCGTTTCGTGGTAGTTTTAAATATTCGGCATCAAAGTGTTGGAATAACATTCCTCCGCCCATCAGACATTGTTCTTATAGTAAAATTTTGAAATTAAATACAAGAAACATCTCCTCGATATTCAAAAATCCGAATGACCTTATTTCACCTTTATACATAAATGTAACTCTTATAAATAACTAGCTGTTGCCCGTGACTTCGTCTGCGTGGTCTTTAGGGGTATGAAAAATAGATGTTGGCCGATTCTCAGACCTACTCAATATGCTCACAAAATTTCATGAGAATCGGTCAAGCCGAACGGAAGCGGAACGAACATTGTGACACGAGAATTTTATATATAAGATAATATCTAAACTCTAGTTGCACAACATCATTACCTCATTATTTAATTCAGCACAAGTATAGATAATATTACAAAAAAACACTAGTTTTTAAGTAATTATTCAAAACAAATAATATATGTAACACTTAACTGTATTTTTTTAGTGTCTGTACTAATGTCATAATTTTAATATGCACTTTTTATTTTGAAAAACATAATATCTCTTGAGTATATATAGTAAACTATAAGTAGTTTACTAAAACTTAATCTTATATAATATCTGTTTGTGTAGGACTGGACGCCCACTCTTTTTAAGGTGTCCGCTGAAAATCAGCGTCGCGGCACTCTGTGCCTCGGCATATGCTGAGCGGGGGCATATTTGGTACTATGACTGTTATGAAAATGAAAAACTGTGAATTGTATTCTTCTTGAATTGTGCCAAATAAACCTCATTCATTCATTCATTCATAAAAAGGTAAGTATGCCTATAAACGGCCTACTGCAGGGCACAGGCCTCACCTCAACATAAGGTGGTTTGGGCCATATTCCACTACGCAGGTCCAGTGCGGATTGGTGAAATGACTTAACCTTACTGTCAGATGTTGTTAAGCCAAGCCTCAAGCAATATTAGCCGGGACCAACTTTTAACGTGCCTTCCGAAACACGGAAATGCTTGTGATAAATATCACTAAATATGGTTAGAATGGTCACCCATCCAATTACAACCGGGGCGTGGGTGGCTTTACTTTGGTAATCACTATATACCAAAACGCTACACACTGATACGCATAATTCTTATTTATTCTAGGTATCTTTTTTGTAACAAACTTGGGAATATACTTTAAAAAGCTGTTTTGTCGTTGCCATTTTTTAAAAGTCGCGTTAATAGGAAATATGTATTCTAATTTCAGCCTGAAATTGTAGGACAGAGGCAGCGATTTTCATAAATAGTTCACAGCTCTCGGTCACCAGCAGGCGTGAAATGAACTCTGAAGTTAACGTTGTTATAAATATAGCCGTCTAAGTTTAATTCTCCAATTTTAGGGCCGTAATAATTTGGAACATTAAATTGTTATTATGTTGATAATTGTTAAATGGGTAGCTAGTTTTCAAGTGAACTGACTGACTCTGAAGTGTCTTAAACCACGCGCATAGAAGTCAACATTTTATCGTTAAGTTTATATAAAAGTGCGTGTTAAAAAACTTCGTTTTTTTAACATGAATATTATATATACAACATCACATACATTGCTCTGATCCTATTATAAGTAGCTTATGCACTTGTGTTACAGAAATCAGAAACAACGACGATACCACAACACCCAAACCCGAGAAAATATAGAAAAGTTTTTTTCCTACATTGATTATTTGCCCAATAAGATAGTGTTGCAGATGTATAGTCGAATATTGATAGCAAATAAATACCTAGTCTATCGATAAATACCAATAGTAAGACGATAAATTATTAACCGTACTACTTACTATTATAGTTACGAGTATATCGATAGTATCTTTACTATCGATTGAGGTAAAATACCATTGACGGTGAGAAATACAGCTGCTTATTTATTTTCATCGAATACAGTTTTTTTCATTGTGGCACAAAAATGGAAATCTCAACCAAAATCGCTTTAAATAATAATTATAATAGGTGGACTTACCATAGATAACATATTTAATACAGATAACCCGAAGAAATCTCACGAGTAACTGCAAAGGTAAAAAAAGATGTCAAAAAGATATGCGCGGCGCGGGCCTAAGTAAAGTAAAAGTATTAACGAGAGAGTTCGGTGGGTACTGATTGGCTGTTGACAAATAAAACATCCCGGCCTGCACACTCACGTGGTCTTTTGCCTATCTTGACGACATTTTAATTGTTTCCAAGCAATGTTTGTGAGACATTTTTTTCTTCCTAAAAACTTTATGGAATTTACTCTTCGCTCATTCGATGGCGCCACCTTTACCAGGCTTTATAGACTTTTGCCCATTCTCTTTTGATTTTTGTAAAGTGAATGCTAATATTTTCGCGATTTCCACGTCAATATCATTTTAAACCCATTTACAAAGTAGTTTAAATTGAAAATACTGTTTTGTCCCCGTAATAACGTTATACGAGTAGAACGGAATAAGAATTTCTTCTTATAACTTATGTCTCACTCATTTCATTCCTTTGCACGACTTTGCAAAGAAACCATAAAGTACGTTTATGTCCTAAAACAGCTCTTAAATCTGCAAAAATGTAACACTTGTCGCGCTACATTTTCTAATTATTTGCGAGGGCTTTCCCCTCAGCTAACATTTTTTCAGTGCACATATTTTTGTCACAACGAGTCATGCTTCAAAGTTTTCTTCATTTTCACAAGAAATATGGAATAAATTCTTCAGCCATTTTTTCGTACTTGATTCATTGCCGTTATGGTCGTAAACGTAAAAAATATATCATTGTGATTGTAATGTTTCCTTGTTGCTTTAATGGAAATAACATTTTTAATTAAAGTATTCGTTACTCATTTTTTTCATTAAAAAACTTGCGTCTAATGTTTTTACGTTCATTTAACGGCCTACGCCTCATTTACGTTTTTATATTTTAATAAATACTAACTACCCGCCCTGCCTTTAGTCGTGTAGAATAAGATCAAAATTATTACTATAGACTATTATCAGGAGACAGACGTATTTATATATATATACGAATAAAGACACACTTACATAAATATATTAGCTGTATGCAAGATTAAAAATAAAAATAAAATAAAAATTGTCGCGTACTTTTCTGTAGGCTTTTTGAAAACACAAATCCGTATTATTTGGATCTCATTCCAAAGGTTTTACTTTACAGAATTTATTTCTTATTCACTTATAAAATCCCAAAAATAATCCAAACCTACTCTGCCTCGCCTTGATGCAGCAAACCCCAAAAACACGCATCAATTTTTGATGAGAACTGCTTCGCCGATATCAAGAATTTATTACAGTTTAATTCGATTCTCATCAAGTGGAAGTACTCAATAACCCTTCACTGCGGCGCGATGCGGCAAAATGGTCGAAAATCCCGAAAATCAAGAGCATCTTCCAATCCAATTTCGGCGCCAAATGCGTAGGCTCTTATAAGTGCGGCCATAATTGAAGCAACGACCGCCAGATGTCGCTAGCGCGTAAACAAAACATTTTATCGCGCTCGACGGGTTGAAACTATTGCGAATATTAGCGGAGATAGCGAATGCCTGTGACTCCTTTCGATTATTTAGTTAGGTGAAAACAAAACAGAAATCCCTCTAAATTTGACCCCGCGATATGATGCTATTAATTATTAGACAGAGTACGAAATATTTTAGGTAATATGCATCTTAAATGTTTTATTTAATAACAATTAAAATTCTAATAACACAAAAACAAACTAACCTAAAATCAAGTGCAGCTTTAAGAAAAATGTTAAAAATATGCGAGTCTTATGCTGTGGCCCAGGGCCTCAAATACAATGCCGTCAAAAGTGAATTTATGTTTTTTAAACCCGCGTCACCGAACCACAATCGATACACAAATGTGCCACACTTTAAGCTTTTTGGAACTCCTCTGAAAAGGGTTGAGACCTTTAAGTACCTGGGCCACTGGGTCACAGAAGACCTAAAAGATAACCAAGACATTGAGAGGGAGCGGAGATCGCTGGCTGTCCGCTGTAACATGTTGGCTCGCAGATTTGCTAAATGTACTGACGAAGCTAAGATTACGCATTTCAAGGCGTACTGTCAGTCATTTTATACATGCAGTCAGTGGGTCAATTTTACGCAGAGGGCATACAATGATCTTCGCGTACAATACAATAACGCGTTCCGGGTATTGATGGGGCTGCCGCGTTTCTGTAGCGCGTCCGCCATGTTTGCGGAGGCACACGTAGACGGTTTCGCCGCCATAATGCGTAAACGTTGCGCTGCACACCTCAGGCGCATGCGCGACAGCCCCAACAGTATCCTGCGCGCTTTAGCAGACCGGTGGGACTCGCCGATGCTAGCTCGATGGATACGACTGCACGCAGTTAAGTAGACATCTTGTTGGCATCGGAGGGTAATATTATTGTATTTGTATTGTATGTGTGTTTTTTCTGTCTGCTTATGTTTGTTTTTATTTTTATTTGTATTCTTTGTTTGTTCTGTGTCGTGTAATAACTAACTTTAGTTTTTAAGGTCAATTGTAATTTTTACTAACCTATATGGATCCAGATATCCGAAATAAACGATTTATTATTATTATTATTATTAAAACTAAAAACTAGCTACTCAAATATAAATGTGTGTTCATGATATGAGGCAAAGAGGCCAGTACCCGCCACGCTTGGAAGGCTGGTTAGCGAGCGCAGTTTTTATATGATTTCGCACGCAGACGCTGCTGCCCGTCTCGTGCTACGTGAGACACATCCTGTAAGTAAAATAAAATAATTCAGTATTCGCCAGTCTGTAAGAACCTAGAACAATGTCAGAGAATGTTACATCGCATTAAGTCAAAATTGTTGCACAGTTTTATTTCAATCTGTGCAATAAAACATCAAACAATTATTAAGATATGGGCACTTGAAAGGTTAATAAACAACTCCTGTTTCACTATTCCCCTGTGGTGATTGATAGGAAAACCCGATGGAAGACTAGAAACCGGTTCAAAGTGAACTAATCAAAATAAAAAACAAACAGACTTTTCGACGGCAATTGCCTATACGTATTGATGAACCTAATCTCAAACAACCACTCGCGCCTAAATGTTATTAAAGCTAAGTAATCGAGTTGAAATAACGATTTTATTGTTTTACCCAGTTGTGTATTTGTCTGCTTCAGTCAGATTTACATTTTATTTACAAAAGTGAGCATCATTTTTTATTCAGGTCCCGAATTTAGTGTCTAATATTATTTTGTATTTGTTTGGCAGAGTGCTCCATTATTTTCTTTTGCTCATTTTGTTTCTTCTTACTTCATGTGTATGAAATTTTAAAACATGACTGGATTCTCAGTCCACGGGGTAAGATACACTACAGTTCACTACACTAGCCATTCGCGGTTTCCACCTAAAAATTACATCGCTTGCAGAGCTGTTTTCGAATGGGAATCGAAAATTTGAAGACGCACCTTGGAAATACCTCCTGATGACCTAATCTAAGCTGAAGTGGCAATAGGCGGGGCACATAGCACATAGAACTGACGGCCGATGGGGCAGAAAGGTTCTGGTATGGAGGCACGTACCGGCAAGCGCAGCGTAGGATGTCCAACTACAAGGTGGACAGACGAAATGGTAAAGGTTGCAGGAAGCCGCTGGATGCGGGCTGCTTCCAACCGGCCAATCTGGAAGCCATTGGCGGAGGGCTATGTTCAGCAGTGGTCGTCCTATGGCTTAAATGATGATATTTGACCTAATCAAGGTTGCGGGAAACCACTGGATGCAAACGGCTCCGAGCCACTCGTTGCGGCGTTATAATGGAAGAAGCCTATGTCCAGCAGTTGACTTTCAAAAACTGATGATAATGACTTAATGACATAAAAAACGCTATAAGGCCATCGACTTCCGTTCTGCGCTAAACCAATGCATGCGTACTGCACATAAATTAAAATCACTAAAAATATTTGCATGCATATACGCGTCAAAATTTGAAATGAACAAATTCATATACAGGGTGTCCTGAAACTCACGGATAACCTTGTAACTACATATTCTATACAAATCATGGTGAACAAGTTTTGTCAAAGACTTTTGCAAATTGCATAAAAAACTATCGTTTTTATAGTACCTACCAAATTACTAAACAGCCGATTGATTTTTTATAGAAAGACAAAAAAATATATATTTAAAAGTCATAGAATACAAGTTGGTCACCATGATGTATAGAATATGTGGTTGCAAGGTTATCTTTGCGCTACAGGACATCCTGCATATGGATACTAACCTCACTCTGTACCCGCAATTTAGGCAAATCAAGAGTATATTACTTATATTTGTGTATTTGCAACCCAGCTAGTTTAGGACTACAAGAACTTTTTTCTGTTGTATTTTTGGTTAAAATAATGCAATAATTTAGGGCAGTAAATGGAAAATGGCCCTGGATGGGGCTTAGTCGGTTGCACTTCGAAAGGCCTATGTCCAGCAGTGGTCTGATGTGGGCTGATTGTGATGATGATGACAATTTATTACACACACGGCAAATTGTACTGCATTGAAAGAAAACGTGTCACTACTATTTCAGTCATAGGAAGTCCACTGCTGAACATAGGCCTCCCCCAATGACCTATCATCGGGGGGGATTGCCAATACTTGCCACGCTTGGCAAACGTGCCGCATATTTGTAACATTTCTTTGTGTCAAATAAACAAATTCTATTAAATTTTACATTATATGAACATTCGTTGCGAATTTTATTATTTAAAAAACTCCGAGTTTGTTGTGCGACTACTACTGTTATATCCAAAACAAAACCACCTTGAAATTAAATTTTGACCACTATTTATAAATAAAGTCCAGGCATATCATCATCATTATCATCTCAGCCCACTGCTGAACTTCAGGCATATGATTATTCCTAAACTCCAGCAGTTATATCAAACCACATACGTAAGTGTATAAAGATAAGAGTGAATGTGGCAATACCGCTCTCAAAACTGCGCACAATGCTTAGATAATCCATGAGAATAATACAGACCTTGTTCAAACTTCAAGTGTGACAAAAAAATAATTCCTATAATTCAATACCCTTCATTTTTAAGAAGAAATGTTGTTCTACGAGTATTGACCGTTGCATTGTATGCTATATCATACTTTAGTTAAATTAAGTTTTAACAATGTAGTAAGCACTTTGTACATACTGTGCAAAACATGAAGACGAGATTGCTTCACATTTGAGGATCGGACGTCACTGCGGAGGTTAGGCCGATCTTATAAATTAGAGAAGCACCTAGACCTATTACAGGTAAAGCGTAACACATAACAGAAGGCGAGAGTGGGACGGCGACGGGTCAGGTCGGGAGTACGGCAGGTCTATTTATATACGTTTACGGCGGGTGAAGAGTACGCTTTCCGCTCACGCGGCTGTCTGTGGGTGCCCATTTAAACGTATGTTAATAGACCCGCCGTACTCCCGACCCAACCCGTCGGGCGTCACGCCTTCTGTGTGTGTTACGCTTAAGCTCGTGCGCTATTCTCATATAGGGCGACAGACGCTGACGGGGACGAAGTGGGCTAGGTACATAAAGCACATACCCTATAGAGTAAACATGTCACATATTTTGTTCCACAAAAATTCCGCAATTATTTAATCTGTGACTACTGTTTTAGGGGCAAGAGTTGACAGGACTTGTCAGTTCGTACTAAATGTTAATAGTTCCGCTCAACTCGATCGATTGCATCGCACTTATTCGGAGCTAGTCGGAGCGTCCCTTGACACGACATTGACAACGTTAGCGATAGTATCGTTTTGCAATAATAGACTGAATATGAATAGTAACTTTAAATTCTTATTGCGTGTAATGCATGGGTGGTTGGCTGGATTTTTTTCAGAAAAAATACTAATACTGTAGAGAGTCTCAGTTTTGAATATTATCCCCGGTTCTAAGCCACACAATGTATAAAAATCGCGGTAGTTGCGTAGTTAGCGCGGATGAAAATTTGATTGTGCTTTCGCCGTTGTAAACCGATTCGCACTGGCCCTGCCGCGCGGTCGATGGATGCGCTCGCGCTCTTTATTGTTTGCGTACAGTACGTGTACAACCGCGCGTTGAAGATCAGCTTTAGCCGACTGCGTCTAAAGAGGGGTAATGCGATCGCGGTGGATTTGATGATCACTACAGTCCGTATTGCTGCATTATAGGGTATGTACTCGATGGCTAGGTACCAATAGCGGCATGCGGTAGAGTAGGGAAATGAACCACTTTTCTACTTACTTAGTTTTTATCTAGGATTATCTTCTGTAAGACATTACCTTGATTTATGATTATGACTAATAATTTAAAGCTTGATAATTAATACCTAGCGTATGTCACCCCAGCTAACGCAGAAGTATCGCACACTTGACTAGCTCTAACGTACATTTTAGAATTAAATATCTATGTGTTTATATAATCTATATGAAAGATAATTGACGTAATCAAGTATGGTCGCATTTGTATCGATAAGAACAGACATAACTAGTCGATATCCAAAAGTCCAGACTACACAGAACTCGAGTCTGCCTATATTCATCCCATCCCTACCCCTAGGCCGTAGTAGGCTCCTTTTAAGGGCAATTTAATATTTATCGTTGTTAGTAGTGGGTTTATTTATTCATCAGCACAGGGAGTGTCTCCCTCTGTACAATAAACTCAAAAGATAACCTCTTTGTGGTTCTGTATTGTTGTCTTGAATTTTGTAAATGCGGTTCGGGGTTCTCTAAGGCTGGCTTTCCACCTGCAATGTGCTTTATTGCTAAGCTACAGATGTGTTGCAGATGTAAGCCACTTAAAGAATCGCTTGATCTTTACAGCTCCAGGCAGTTTATCTTAGCTCTGGTGGAAAAGGATTGAACAATGCTAAGTTTTTAGCATACTTATTGAAGCGAGCTAACGATGTGTGTTAAGGATGCGAGCTAAGGATGTATGCTAAGGGTGTAAGCTAGAGATGAGCAAGTACTGTTTGTGTCGTCGGCATATTGTACGGCTTCGTCTGCTTGCTGGTTTGTAAAATTACCTACGCCAAATAATTGATGGCTTTATAAGCGTTTTATTTTGCTAATACTCTTAGTTAAGGTTACCACGATTTAAGATCAAAGTCATTATTTTAACATTTTGCATTTACATTGTATCAAATATATTAATCTAATAAAAGTGTCTTTCAAAATTGATTTTTATAGTGTACGATCGTGAGGCAGTTGAAAAAGTTTTTCAAGTGAAACACCTAACATACCGCAACATTTTGTAAACGGCCCCTTAATCATCATTTATTTTTCATGGACAAATAAAAACTAACGAAGTATTTTAAAATTTGTTTAAGGCATTTTACAAAATATATGCGTTTATATGTTTCCAAACGGACGACTTGTAAAATGACATCATACAATATGCCGACGACATTTGCATCGCTAAGCTCGCTTTGCACATTTTCCCTGGACATCTCGCTAGCTTGGCTTGCTCCGCTACTTGCTATAACAAAATGTACACATAGTTTCGTTTAGCTTAGCCGCAGATCTCTGGTGGAAAGCCAGCCTTAAGGAGCTCGAATTTCAGCGTTTGCTTTTCGCTTTGTTTGTTTATGGTATTGTGCGTGGAAGGCCAGTCTGTTTGAACTTTAGTACTAAGATTCTTTGACAGATTTTAAAGCACGTTTTAAATTAAAGTAGAATTACTAATGAACTGTTAACTGAGAACTAAAATAAATACGAATAATGAACTAAAAGTCTAGAAATTTCATATTATCTTTTCATAGTGTTCATCTTGGATTTTAATTATCAGCAATGTATGCTTAAGTTTGTGTGCATTCTGTGGTTTGTAATTATATATAGTATAGTAATATAGTATGGATAAGTGTGGAATTAGGTACTTGTAGTATATGTAGGACTATTTGAGTCATTTATTCAGAAAAGCTAGTTTACGAAGGTGTGGCATGTGAAAAAGCCACCACAAAGTCTAAGCTGGTCTATGGTGCTACCAAACCAATGGTGCTACCAAATATTAAGTCGACACATGTGTTAAATGACTCTTTTAAAGGTAAGCGACACCCTGATTCTAAATAAATAAATATTGGACAACATCACATACATTGCTCTGATCCTATAGTATGGTAAATGACCACAGACTGAGAGTTTCAATTACCAAGGTAAGTAATAGAACCCATTTTTTTAAAACACGCCTGTTTGTAAACGTTGTACTAAAAGAATGTAATACATTTTTGACAAATCACACCTAAAAACCCGTCAGGGGCTACCATTCGCTGAATTACCGTTCTTCTCCGTTCTCCGTTTCGTCGAGGGTATTTAGTAAACGGTTAAAGTGTTTACGGTCATACAACGACTTCGTGAGCTCACAAGTAACGCTGTTTCAGCCGCATTTAAAAGGGTTTGGGTCCTAAATGCTTAAATTTTTTACAATTACACCCCTTTGCAGATTAGGAACACGGTCGTGCAGAAGTCGACCGTGTCCAAATTAGGTCGTACAGAAGTCTTATTGAGGTAAATGGTACTGTTGAACTTTGATGAAACACATTGAGAACGACGAAAGTTTTCTTCAAGTTCGTTCGGAGTGCTACTACATACATAGTACCACAGTTATCAATATATCGTTATGCTGTAGCAGAGAATGCTATCATACTCGTACTGTTATCCGTGGTACTATAAATTATTCAGTGACGTTTATAGGAACATTTAGTTGGACTACTATAAAAGTAAATTGTATTTTGAGCTAAAGTGGTATTATCGTTTTTAAATTAGTCATTTAAAAAGTATATGGCGATTCTTATAATGAACGCGTGAGGGTGTGATTCCACCATTGCGCGAGTATTTGCAATGGTACTCCCTTTCTTCTTCTAATATTGTTTGTCCGAAAATTATTATCCATAACACGTTTGCTTTAAACTTCAGTAATCATAATGTTCAAAAATTCGAAATTTTGTGTTACATAATTATGTTTAGTTCTAAAACTATTCTGTCCTAATATCGATTACTATAATAGTTGAATCTACTAATTTTACATGAAATAAAGTCACATGTCCTAAGTATTGTATTTTATACTGCGTATTAATCCGAATGTTCATTTATAATATTATTGTTAGTTTTAAAAAAATACCTAAAAAATATTTTTTTTATGAGATTTTAGTGACAGAAACGAATCGCCGTAAATCCGACTCCACTCAGTCTTGTCTGCCCTACTCCTAGAGTGTAATTCAAAATCGCGTAGGCGTGGAGGGGCGAGGTGGGCCGCGGGCTGAGGAGCAGGAGGCTGACAGCGAGCTGCCGCGGCTGAGGCTGCGGTGGTGAGCAAAAGCCGTCTGCGACGATAAGCACGCGTGGTACCACCGGATACCCGCAGCGCCGGAGCCGTGACAGAAGCCTTGCATGCTAATTGCTTGCCTTCATGCATGATGCATTTTGCTTGCTTGCATGGATGGTGCATGCTACTTGCTTGCATGCTCGCTTGCATGCTTGCTTGCATGGATAGTACATGCTGCTTGCTTGCATGCATGGTGCATGCTGCTTGCTTGCATGCATGGTGCATGCTGCTTGCCTGCATGCATGGTGCATGCATGTATGATGTTTGGCACCTGCAAGCATGCTGCTTGCTCAAAGCATGCTGATTGCCTGCATGCATGATGCTTGCTGCTAGCTTGTACTACGCATTTATTATTATTAGGAGAAATAAATATTATACAATTTGAATGTAAGACTTACAACTTTTATTGAAAACGCTCTACTACTTATAATTACTAAATAGTAATTAGCATTAAATTAAAATGCACAAAAGTATAAAACAATATAATATAATATATGCATGCATGCAAACAAGGCAAGCAGCATGCAAGCAAGCATGCAATATGCAGCATGCATCGTTTCTGTCACGGCTCAGGCACTGCCGGACTCCGGCGATCCCACGCGAGCTTATCGTCGCAGATGGCTTTCGCCTACCACCGCAGCTTCGGCTTGCTGGCCGGCTCCGCTGGCCAGCTTCAGCCGCGGCGGCGTGAGTTAAAGGCCTGCTCCTCGGCAGGCCTCGCCCCTCCATGCCTAGGCACTTTAAAATTACACTCTAGGGGTAGGGCAGACAAGACTGCGTGGAGTCGGTTTTGTGGCAATTCGATTCTCTAGCCAATACATTTTTTACATTAGCTATTTCATATTAGAAATTCTAAAATCAGAGCTTTCATTATTGAAGTGAAATTGTTGTAATGCCGAAGGAAAGTTATGCCAATATATTTTAGTGCATTTAAAATTAGATGCATTAAATTAGGGCTTTCAATTCTCAGACCAAACGATAATAGTGGCAAAACAACTGTTAGGCTAAACAATAATATTACGTTTTATGTTTAGGCCAATACGGTTCGGCCATGTTAAATTAGAACTAAAAAATTTTGGAGTGTCAAAGGGCACCCGGTTGTAATGCATACTAAAAATGTACTAAAAAGGGGTTAGAAAACTGAACTCCACCAACCGTGTCTGAGTGCGGCTCTGCGGTCTTACCAATGCGCGTGAGTACTGCCGTTCTAAACGGCTAAATTAAAGTTAATATTCTGCCCACGATTTCGGTTTTCAAACGCACGCAAAAGGTGTTTTGTGATTCAAAATTAGAAGTTGTAACCTGAAATTGGAAGTCTCTGTAAGATGTGTAGTGACTTTATTCTCGTTTCTTCCATTCCGTTTTGAAACTAATTAGAAACATTGTTTTATTCCTCGACAAGGTAACGCGATAGCTTGTCTAAGTAAGCAAAGTTTGGATGTTTTGTATTAAGTTTTTAACGTTACAAACTTCTAACCTGCTTGAATTTCTAAATTGTGAATATTTATTGATAGAATTTATCAGTATTTCTCTGAACAGTAACAATAGCAATTAAGTCGTCCGTTAGAGAACTAAAGTAACATCGATATAAAGCGAAGGATATGCAAGCTGAAGTTGAAGTGAGGTGGTTGCGTTTACTTTAGAAGTGATAACCGATGGAGTAGTGGTATTCTTAATTGAACACCGTGAATTGGAAAACGCAAAATAGAGCAATTACCATCGTTTACAATACTGCACATGTCGAAAAAATGGCGATGTAACGTTTTATACATCATTTGATGCGCACCAAAAAAAGCTATCCAATGATGTATCAAAATCCATATTCATATTAATAGGGTTATTATTTAGTGTAAGTACTTACATGTATTTATATTATGTATGATCATTATTTATAACAATGTGTAAGTATGTATATTATTTAATTATTTTTAGTATCTATATAATAAATATATAATATATTAAATATAAAAATTACTCTAAACTCTTTACCGCCTCCCCTCATAACTTTTTTTTTCCAACTTTCCTCTACCTGAAGGTTGTCTGGAAGAGATCGCTCTTAGCGATAAGACCGCCTAAATTGTACCATTCTAAATTTATTGTTTCTCTGTACTGTTTTTTGTGTGGTGTGCAATAAAGAGTATCTATCTATGTATGAAACATCACATGGCCCATTTTCGACTTAAGCGGTATTGTTGTATAACCGACATTACGCAAAGCTCTGGCACCGAATGGAAACGAATAGTTGAGAATAGCTCGTGGCGTGTATTGGAAGAGGCCGTTGTCCAGCCGTGGACAAACATCGACTGATTATTATAATAATAAATAAATATTGCAAAACATCACATACATTGCTCTGATCATAAGGTAAGTAGCTAAAGCACTTAATGACGGTACCACAAAACCCAGACCCAAGATCGTCAGTAATATATAATGATATTAAAATAATTACTCCAGTTCTCTAAGTAATCTAATTTTTGTACCATTGAATGTTTGTTACCAGATTATCTGCAACTGAAACGACTGAAAGAACATAAAATATTTACGTATTTTTTATGTTCTTATTTTGCGTTTATTAAACGAAACGTGTCACCCGAAAGTAGGATTATAATGTATGTTTACTAATGAAGTTTGTCCTTGTCACACCATAATTGAGTGAAAAGGAGCACCGACCAGAGAACGGAAAATGTATAGAAGCATAATGAGCTTTTCTAAACAAGGCTTTAAAGGTAACTGGTAATTTTTTTGATTTGGTTCGATGAAACTATACATGAAACTCCCGAGTTTACCCTCATTAAACCAATAAATTTTTATGCAAACTTGTCACGAACCAGAAAATTACCGAAAGTGGTAAGTAGGTGGTAGAAATTCATAGGCTATAAATGGGAAGAACAGTCACATGAAATGTGGTGGGTTCGAGTCCTATCTTACTTAAGACAGTCGATTTCTATTTTCTAAAGTTTTAAGGCCTCTTACTTGACTTGCTGATAAGTTCCAGATAACCTGTCTGGCACTTGTTTTGACAGATAACCCATACAATTAGCTGTCAAAAAAGTGCCAGATAGGTTATCTGGAACTTATCAGCAAGTGGTGTAAGAAGCCTTAAACGTTCAAAAGATTTTTATTTGCTATATATTTGTAAGTCGTTTAATAGCTTCACTAGGTATTATATTAGCATTGTGACTGCAACAAAAACTTAAATAAATTGTGATAAATAAAATACCTATAAATAATATTTTTTATAGGTTTGTCAACAGATTTAGTAAGAAACCTCTACGTGTTTTCGTTATCTAGCATTCACCCGTACATGTAGGGACCTTTTTGTCAAAGTAATTAAGAACGCGGCCGATGTAATAAATACACGTAATTATGTTTTAACCAAACATTCTCGTTATGCTTTGTAAATATTAGAGATAATAAACAATGGCTCCACATTCCGGGTTACGCTGGAAGGTGGGTTCATGATAAATCTTTTGTTTTTGTAACGTTGCAAATACATGCCCCTCTCTCTGTTTATATGCCATGTATGTATAAGAAGTCTTTGCCCGCAGCGTTACCTTATGGAAATCGATTTGTTGTCACTGTCATTATGAATAGCGTAGTAATATACGCATATGGAATAACTCATACGAATATGGAATAAGAAATTCAAACAGATATTTTCTGAAAGTATGATTGGTTACCAGAACAGCCCATCGTTAATTGTTATTTAATAACAGGGCAGAATTATACCAAACTGTTGTCTTTGCCTTCATCTTTCTAGCGTATATACTGTAAGGCAAGGCCCGCTTTCCTGCTTTCTCGTGATTTCTGACTTGTACACATATAGGTTTTTACAAAGATAAACTTGTTAGAAAAAAAAAGTTTTTTTGTGAAATAACGTGTCTATCTATCCTCCACCTCGCTTTATCCTGAGCTTCTTTGGTGAGACGCAGCTCTCTCTAAAGCCTGCCTTGACTACACCCAACCATCGCTTTTTTGGCCGTCCCGTACCGTTGTCTTTGTTACTTTCGCAAATTGGTTCGAACATAGGAACTCCAATTTTCACAACCTGCGCTACGCTTTCCATTCCAAATCGGACATCGTGAGTTAATTAAAAATTTAATTTATTTTGACCCTGATTGTTTTTTGTTAGAAGCTTGTTGGTTTATTGGCAAACGGATAGAAGGATGGATGCCCAATTAATTTTTTGGTTAAATATTTTGTTACAGAACACAATGTTTGCTAATGAAAACGGCGGCAAATGGTCAAATATTTTTCGTGATCATAATATGAATGAAGCTTAAACCAGTCTTCATTTATAATTTTATTGTTTATACCAATTTATTTTTAATTTTTACTAATGTCCATAAAAAACTGATTTTGATGCTGTTATTAAACCAAAATTCACAAACTATGGGCCTACATTTCTGTCTTTTCCTCGTAGAGAAAGACAGAAATTTAGTCCTGCAGAATGGATATGTACTTTTTTTTGTAAATTAATTTTAAATAAAATTGTTAAAGTTAATGTAGGATATAAATCTTTTAGATGGCCGTCACGGGGTGTCTGCTGTTTTCTTAAGGGGGCCTGAGACGGCGTAGCACGTGTTTATGTGCGCCGCTCGTAGGAGACTAGAGGAAAGCTCCACTTCCCCCCTAAGTCGAGTGGCGCTCGCTGACAGACGAGCCACAGCAAACAGGTATACTGGCCTCACTCAGACGCCCAGAGTCCCACATATCTTCCAGCCGCCCCTGCGGCCGTTGTGGTATGCGTAACGCATTTTCCTGGCGATAAAAAAGGATGTTAAACTTTCAGAACAAAATATAGTGATATAGACACTTGAAATAAATATAGATGATGTAGACACTTTAAATAAAATATATTCATATGCCGTGTTTCAGCTACAATAGGGAAATACTCTGTTTAATTTGTTGTGTTGTGATGATAATTATGAAGAGATTTTAGTGTCTAAAGCGTAGCAGGGCGAAAAAAATAAAAAAAGCTATAATTATTAGGCTGTTAGTATGGGACTCGTCAAATCGCATCAAATGAACCAAAATTATTTGAAGCATCAGAATCGATGGTATATTATTGTATTGTTATCCGGATAACTTAAACTTACAAAGTTTTTAAACGATACGACATTTACAAACAGGATTCAACTTCTAAGATTTGTGTCCATTCTAGTACGTAAATAAATACGTAAATACCTCTTTAACAAATTCAATGATATGAAGGCTTGAACTTTCTTGAAGACATTTTCTTTGACCAGACAAAATATTGTAACCTCGGAATGTTCTTTGAACAAGACCCTTTTGGCCTGAAGAATAAATCTTGGTCGTATTAGGCTCTTTAATTTCTCAACGTATTCGCAATAATTCATAAAAAATATGTAGGTAAAGGTAACGAAAGGAATTTTAATTTGGGAATGACTGATGTAGGAACGGTGAAATTGCGATTTTACCGTATTTTAGGCACAGCTTAAAAGTTATTTCACTTATTTGGGGCAGGATTATTATAATAAGTTTCCCGTTAGGCCGTGACTTTCATTTTTTTTGATGACGTAAGCAGAAATTTGAAAACCTGGCTGTGACAGCGATCGCTGTCCTGCCTACTAGGAAAGTACGGATTCGAAATGAGGAGAAAATGTTTATTAAACTGCATGCATTATCACTTTTTTGTCCGTTTGTCTATTTATACGTATGTCTGTCAAGACCTCAAGACCCTTTATTTTGGGAACGCGGAGAAGTATCAAGTTGAAATTAAAACCATATACTCAGGTACAGTCCTTTGAAGCTGTGAAAAAAATCAAACTTCTGAGTTAACGTAAAAAAAGGTACGGCCATGAATGCCGCAAAGACGTATATTTCGACACTCTCACGGGAATCAAAAATTTATAGGGTACTTTCCGTTGACTAAGAACTATGAAATTTGCCAAGTAATATTGTCTTGTACTACAAGTATAGAGAACAATTTGAAAACATTACATTTGTAATAAATTTATAATTAAACTGCGAAACTCGATTCCAACTATTTACAATATACAAATTTGTACGGAACCCTCGGTGGGCGGGTTTTTTTTTCGTTAAACCTATCGCTATCGACGATTATTATCGACTAGCTCGAGGCTTATAAAAAATAAATCTGTGGCTCTTCGCCTGCCGGTATAAATAGTTCGTCTGCGTCTCCAGTTATCGAAGACTGGGGATTTTTTTTTTCGCAATATCTCGATTTTTCCATTATTAAAACCTATATGCTTTTATACTTGTCAAGTTTGCATACGAAAATTAAACTGGCCAAGCGGTCATAAGGTACCTACATACAGATTTATATTTTGTGTTCATTTTTTCAGTGTTTAAAATATTTTTACTATTAATACTATGTTACATTTAAAAAAAAACAAAAATCGTAAAAGCCATGTAAGGTTATGACCGTTGCGCAAAGGAAACACTGCTGTTCTGTTTAATGATTCAATATAATAATGCTTACATGCTACTTAAATACTAGGTGCGTTAGGGGTGAAGTGAGCTACATCCTGCATTTGGCGATTCTCGGTATATTTTTTTATAAGTTGACAGTTTTGAGATTTTGGTATAACCCCTAAAATTTCATGTTTTCAGTTTACATACTAGCCATAAGCGGTCTTTAATTTGCGCGAGGAACTCATATGTAGAAAGTTGCATATTTTACAAAAATACAATGCTGAGGTAACGAAAGTGTTTGCGTAAGGAACTTTTATCTATTCTGTGGTGTTAGGCTGAGTTTACACAATGCACAGTTTCTTGGTTTTGAACCTTGGTTTTGGTTTTAAAGAGTATCATCAGAATCATGTTACCAAGCCTACACTGTTTGTCCGTCCATCCGAAACGATAGTAGTTTTTACAGACAGAGACAGAAAAAAGACACAACAACAAGATTTCAACACAAGAGTAAACGTGTTTTATTCTCTACCATAGATACTGTTATACATAGAAGTGTTCAAACTGTGTATGATTATAGTAATAAAAAATACATTTTTATAACAATACCACCAATCATCTAGCCCCAAACTAAGAAAAGTACAATGGTGACAGATAACATAGATACAAACGTGCCCCTGCAGTATTCGAAGCCGCAACTGCCTGGATTTTTAGTCCGGATCACGAACCACCAGACCAGACGGTCGTCATAGTTTAGTTCTATAGTAAATATTAAACAGCAATCGATATTTTAATAATAATAAGCCACAACATTTTGTATATAAAAACGGTCGAGTGTGGCTCGTGCCAAAGATTCCGGAATGAATTTGGAACAATTTTGAGTATAAACCTTAAAATCGATTTCGGCTCAATTTGGAACGCACCCTTAGTATTTGGACTAAAAATAGATACTCGTGAAAAGACGAGACAAGAAGTAAAGTAAAAATAAAGAAGTCACGATGCAATTTCTAAGGACTGTCATGATTCTCGTGTTCCGTTTCCAATTATCTTTCATACTCAGAGATTTCTTGAAATCTCTCGAAGAATTTCCTTTGAAGCTACTTTTGTGACTTTATTCACTACATTTAATGGACGTTTTGAACAGAATTGCTAATAAAAAAACTGGTCAAGTACGAGTCGGACTCGTGCAACAAGGGTTCTGTAAAAACTTGTAGGTATGTAAATATTTGGTCAATTTTATAATTTTTGTTAGTTAAAAAAAATTATGAGTGTATCTAAAAATAACGGTTTTTAGACATTTTGACATTGCTTCTTGTCAAATTTTATGATTATAGGTCAACGGGAAGTATGGTCAGCAACAATAAAAGTCGTAGGTATAATTATGGTGTATAGCGATTGTGAAAATCTGAATATGGTCATCGACTTTTGATGTTGACAGTATCCTATAGGGTTTAATTTCCTTGTGAGTATCACAAATGCGACATCAACAGCCGTATCTTTTGATTGCGTTGCCTAAAATATTAGATTTTTTACAGCTTCAAGGGATTGCAGACCTGAGTATTTAATATTAATTTTAACTTGTTACTTCCATGCCTTCTTAGTAAAAAGGGTCTTGACCGACAGATCGACAACAAAGTGATCCTAGGGGTTCTTAATTACCTTTTGATTTAAGGAACCCTAAAGATTTAAAAAACTACGATTTTATGACAATATGCGCGATGCCCGGCCATCCCACGTTCATCATCTGGTTCAAATAGTGAAATCGCTTTCATTATTCCCAAATAAACTCAACGTAAATTAACATTTTGAGTGCTACGAAGCGCATTTTTGGGCCCAACTATAACTTAAAACAGTTTTTACTCAAAAGTTTGACGTGAAATCAAATACTAGTAGAGATATAGATTAAAATATCGAAAATCGAAAAATTTTGTCGAACTATTCATATGACATTTCTACTCTTTAGGGTATGTGCTCCATGGCGAGAGTTGACAGGACTTGTCATTTCATACTAAATGTAAAAGAAAAATTACTAACAGGTTTCGGAAAAAGGTGTTTCGTATTGCTGCTTCAAACGATATGTGCTCGATATTTATTGTCAAGTGTGAACCCAGCCTTAACTATTTACAGGCCCAACTGAAGCAGTTGTAAACAAGAACCGGTAAACACGCCTTGCGAACCAGGCGCACTCGTAACTGGAATGCTTCCTCTGGAACGCGGGTTTTTGCATAAATTTGAATATATGACCCGCCAGAGTGAGTGTTATAGCCAACTGTTTCATATTTACTTTATTGAGATGGGTATTAAAGTTTTCAAGGCGCGTAATAGTCGCGTGGATTTTCGGCAACGTTCAGCTTTAATTTAAGTTTAAATTCATTTTCAGTGCATATTTGTATGCAGGGTTTGTAGCATGTTGATTAGTAAAGTAATCTAATTTCTTCTTCTTTTGTGCTAATGGTATAAAAAGGTACCCGACCTTAATCGCACTATTCATCACTCAATGATGTCCGCCCCTACGCACACATGATCTTATAGCACAAATAAAAAAAATACCGAACAAGTGCGAGTCGGACTTGCCCACTGAGGGTTCCGTACAAATCTGTAGGTAGGTACATATTATAAACAGTCCAGGAATCGAGTCTCGCAGCTATGTTCAAGCTTTTCCCGAAACTTTAAATAAAGACTATATTTTTTATGATTTAGTAAATTCAAATGTATAATTTTCAATTTTTTTTCCTGTATTTGTAGTTTATGACACTAATTAACCAAACTTTAAAGTTCTAGGTCAACGAAAATTTTGCTTGTCCTATAAATTTTGATTTCCTTGAGAGGACCGAAATATACGTTTTTTTACACATTTTTGCTTTGCATTGCATTGCATACACGGCCGTATTTTTTGTTTACTTTAACTCGGAAGTTTGATTTTTTTCACAGCTATAAGGAACCTGAGTAGATGGTATTAATTATAACTCGATACCTCCACGCGTTCCCAAATTAAGAGGTCTTACAGACATACAGTTAGGCAGACTGACGGACAACAAAGTGATCTAATAAGGATTCCCCTTTTTTCCTTTTGAGGTACAGAACCCTAAATAAGGAGGTGACCTTTGTAGTCGACAGAGTCGATTCAAAATGATATTCCACAATGACCGTCAAGGGCGTCCTAAGTGTGGTTGTGGTGAGGCTATTATAATAACCAGTGTTCGACCCTGCGTCTACGGGTTCTATGGCTTAAGTATTGATCTACCACAAGATTATTTTCCGGGTTTGTAGTCTCGCCTTATTATGTGGTATGGTAGCCATAGAGGGGATGACATGAAACTGCTTTTTAGGTATCTTTCTTCATCGTGCAGGTGACTTTCCGTCGCGGCGTCGCAATACTACAAAACTAACTTTTGAAAAACCTATTTTAAATGTTTGTATGTGCAACGATGTGCGGGTTTAGATATATTAATATTATAATGCGGCAGCAAGTTTTATTGAAAGCAGTGTCAACTCCATAAGCGTAAGTTGGTCAGGGTTGTAAAATATTATCTTTGATGCAGTATAGCCCTCACTTTTATAGAACAACTAGCTGTCCCGGCGAACTTCGTACCGCGATTTCAATGTTGATCCCATAGAAAAAGTTGTTGTATTTGAGCACTAAGTTGTTTTACAAATAACCCTGTATAAGATATACTAAAGATAAGAAGTTTTCTGTTGTCAGTAAAAATTTTTTGATAAAGAAAATGGCCACACAAATGACATAAACAACAAACTAGGCAATGCTTTGGCCACATTTTACTTGTCCAAGTGAACACGATAACGGCTGCAAATATATTACACGATTGGCCTGTAGGAAAAGCCTTTTAATGCTTTGATTAAAGCTCTGATTAAATCTATATTTATGGCACAGCCCGCATCTAGAGAAAGCAAGCACATTTAGCTTTTGGTTATCGTCTGCATGTTGATTTAACGGGGACCCTTATTTATGTTTCGTAAACTGTGCTTTTTAACCGACTTTAAAAAGGAGGATATTCTCGATTCGCCGGTTTTTGTATTTTGTATTTGCAGCGATCATTCATTAGCACGTGACCGATTTCAGTGATGCTCTTACGTCCGAAAGCTAATACTTAAATTTGGTTACGGTTTGATGATGGTATTTATGAGAAAATCTTCCAACACTGCATTAACCCATACCACGCTAAACTGTTTTTTAGGATTACGTAGTCAAAAGTCGAAAGTCGAAGTCGTCTGTCTGTACGTCTGTTCGCGCCTTATCTCAGAGACTCTTAGTACTAAAAACCGTAATTTTGCAAGGGTATACATAAAAATCACGCCGAAAAATAGGTAGAACCAAATGAAAAATAATTTTTAAGGTACTCTACATGTACCAGTGGGGATTTTTTTTTCTCGTCTATCGCATGATATAAGATGTCGTTAGATAGGTCATTTATAAATATTGTAGGTGTGAAAACACCATTTTTCGATTCAGGGATCCGTTTGCGTAATATTAGGCTTTAAAGTGCATTTTTTTGTTAGAGTCATGTGTCCTCCACATCTGCCAGTGAAATGGTTGCGAAATAAGAAATGCGATATAATGAATGACAGTAGTATACAGGGTGGCCAGAAAAGTGACGTTTAAATTCATTTAAAAAATCGTAACTCGAAAACTACGAAACATCGTAGCACATACATAGGGGTGATTCGACCACGACCTCTCAACACGAGGCACCTAAAAAAAGATTTTGGACGTCACTTTTCTGGCCACCATGTATAAAATCAAGTAAAAAATTACTACCAGAGTCAGGTAGGCTTTACAAGTTACTGAGTTAACGTGTACAATGTAATTAAAAAAGAAAATTACATAAATGATGTGGTTAATAATGTAAAACAGCCTTACAACACCCCTTCACCAACTAGCACTGGGCCCACGTGGTTGAGTATGGCTGACACTCTCTCATAGTTGAGGCAAGGCCTGTGCCCTGGAGTGTGATGCATGCTTTACATTTTTTAAAAGTTTTATGACAGAATACGTTATGGTTTAGTGATAAAACCATGCATTAGTGTGAAATATCACAAGACGTGATGTACATAATTCATGCCAATGGTGTAGTCCATATTTTGGAAAGTCAGAACCTAAATATAAATACATAATGACAGCCAAAATAAACTAAAATACGCCAGACAGCACACCATTTTTACTATCTTGGATTTGGAGTACGTAAGAAATTAATTGGGTAGCGAGATATGACGCTATAGCTTAAATTTAAAAATGATTTCATTACCAAGAAACATCTACGTTATATTACCTATTTTTTCTGCAAAAAAACTAAGTTGTTAACTAATAACAGACATACAATTGAGCCTTGTGGGAACAGCCGCACTGCCAACAGGAGACAAGTCGTAAGAGGCGACTAATTCCTGTGGCACGAGACGGGCAGCAGCGTATGCGTGCGAAATGCCATAAAAAATGCGATCGCCAACACACCTGCTTAGCGTGGCGAGTATACCCCCCGATGAAGTTATTGGGCAAAGCCTGTGTTCAGCAGTGGACGTCCATGGCTGAAATAATGATAATGATGAATTGTGATTATTTTATTGCTTATAAAATCGATTTAACTAAGAAATGTAGGAACCGAAACAGCGAAGTCAATACCAGTAATTAATTTATCTTAAGCTATAGTTTATGTTCTTTTTATAGTATTGCTAAAAACTTTATTTTGGTATACTGTTTTGTTTTTTCTATTTTCGCTGTGATTTAACCTACCGGGCGAATAAATTACACTGGTTGCTTGCTTAGGACGGTTGTTATTTTCTTAGCGTAATAAGCAGTTAGTCGGAATGAGTGAAATTAGGTCGCTACATAATTCCCTGGACACGTAAAAGCTTAGTAACTTTATTTTAATTATTTATTAAATTTCGAGATCTCAAGGTCAGAATAAAAAAAAAGAAACAATTTGCGTTCGTTTACGTTACTTAGGCGTCAATCAAAAGTGAAATGGTGTATAATCGCCTGCTGGATGCAGGCCGCTTCAGCGGTGAACGTCCTATGGCTGACTATGATGATGACAAAAATTTTCTCGATCACTCAGTTTAAAGAGCAGTTGCCGTGATACTGAAAGATTGTGTGTGGATTCCCACTTGCGATAATTGTTTTGAATAAACTATTATCTTTGATAAACTGCTTGTATCTTAGTGAGTGCGAAAATAACATTTAAAATAAATTCAATTATATTCGAGTTGGGAAAACATAAAAATTCTCAAAATGCAGTTCATTTTTCTTGGCTGTGTAGACTACACTTAAAGGTTTGAATGGTTCAAAATACTTTATAATAATGTCAGCTACACACCATCCATCACCGGGTATAAAACTCAAATTATTCATATACGGAACATTTTTATATTCGTAGCACATCTCCAATTGATTCTCAAAAGAGTAGTCGGGAAGTTTGCTACTTTGCATATGGTAACCCGATTCGCGTTACAACTGATCTGAGTTATAGCTTCGTAGTTACAGCCAGTACATTGATTATACTAATTATAATAGTTTGCATCGAAATTCACTAAATTATGCTAAGATATTTTAGTATGATATTATACTTTATAGCACGTTCACAGCGGCCATTGAAACATATATTTTTTTATGTTGTATAATTTACAACGTATAAAAAATGAAAGACTTATTTTGATGTTTAAATGTTATAACTTTTACCTTATAAAATAGGCATATAAAGTTTGTATATTTATTTATTTATTTAAAACTTTATTGCACAAACTTAAAAATGTACAACAGGTAGACTCAATGCCAAGGGCATTCTCTACCAGCCAACCTTTGCGTCATGCAGAAAGCAGGTAATGGGTGCGGTAAAGGTATTGCAAATAAATTTTAATAAAATAATATAAAATATAATACAATACACAAAATAAATAAATAATAAGTAAGTAAACATACATACTATTAATAAAATAAAATAAAACATGAAACTATGTACTGAAATGTTTTTGAAGTTTGTTTTTGAAAGAAAGTTTTGATTTCGAATGTTTAATATCTAAGGGAAGCAAGTTCCAGAGTCGTGCAGCCCTCACTGCACTGCACTGCACTGATTTTGAAATTTCGCTGATATATGAACCTATATATATATAAATATAAATATTATAAACCCCTTTTTTTAAAACTAAATATGGTCACCGATGTTAAGGTTTGTATGGGGATTGCGAATTGAATTTATTTTTTAAACGGTTTCGTTCGCTTAAATCTGTCTTTATTGCTTATTTTGTATTGTTGCATATTACATAATATTATTTTAAACTTTTTTGAAGACTTAGATTCCGCGCAGAAAAATAATTATGTCTAACTCTGATGTATTCTAACTATTCCCTATATTTTTATGTTAAAGATAAACTTATTTATACTTTTATTCTTATCATAAGTAAAAATAATACGAAACTGTTTTATTTATGCTGTGTCTTTAATAGGGCGTTATGTTTCAACCTAGCTAAGCTCTATTTGACTCAAACATATTTTTATTTATTTAATTTAACTTTATTGCACAGACATTTTAAAGTTGTACAAATGGCCGACTTAATGCCAAAAGCATTCTCTACCAGTCAACCATGGGGCCATACAGAGATGGTATTTAACACATACTAAGTAGTTTGTTTGAAAGTTTTTTAATACTGAAAAGATTTGTATTTTATTTGTAACATTGTAATAAAGCATCAGACCAGATATTTTCATAATTCATGAAAAATCGTGAGCGTGGCTTTTCTTACAAGTTTGACATTTGTTTTATACTCAACTGCAGTAGATTACGGTAACTTTGAAGCTTTATATAAAAACAAATTATTTAAATAGATAGATATAGATGTATATTTTGATATTTTTAGCAGTTACAGCTGGTGCTTTGGGGCGCGAGGAAATAAGAAAATTTAAGATATAAAAAAATAATTACTTATTCCTCGTAAGCTGTATGATAAAATTTAGCTTATAGTTAGAATATATTAAGGTATTTTAAAGTAAAATATTCATCGATAAAACGTGCCTTTGAAATGCAACAATAAAAGACAAGTTTTGTTAAAAAAGGCTTTTGTTTTCTAGAAATAGTTTGAAAAGTTTTTAACTATTTCAGAGCCATGACACTGCAGGGACGTTCTATTCAGTGCTGAAGACTTGTGAATATTTTAATGCTACTAAGTCGGACACTGGAATCTTTTCTTTGACTAAGACGCTTTCCCGTTATTGCCCTTTTAGGTATTAGTGCAAAACCAATCGGACTATGAAGTAAACTAAGAATGATTTGTTTTTGTTTATGACATGAGGAATTGGCATTTCAGGCACATAGTGGCACTATTAGAGAATTTGCCGCACTTTTTTTGGTTTTTATTATAGTGTCGTTATTTTTTAATTATTAAAATGGTATCAAAAAATTTGGTCTGGGTCTATATGTAACAATATAAGCGTTTTATCCAAATCCATTTAGGTGGCTCGGTTAATAGTTATGTGAATATCCCCTTTACAGGATGAGGCGTAACAGTAGACAAAAAGAAGATGAATGAGTTTATATGTTTACAAACAACGTTAAAATCGCTTTTTTTGTTTCTCTTTATGAACTAACGCTATACTAGATACTAAGTAAGGATTACCTAGTTAGAAACGTTTTTTTATGATTTTAGTGACGACTTCATAGTAAAAGTTGATTATCTATGTGTGTGTTGTGTGTATTCCCCTTCTTTAATTTTACAAACGCGACTGTTGAAAACCTTATCCTGTGTAGGTATTTTACGTTGCGTACTTACTGCGTATAATTCAACAGCACCAATTTTTCGCCGAACGATAAAACTACACGACGCCATTTACGGCATATAAACAACAAGTTTCAGAACCCAGGGTTGCGCGAACAAAGGAACGAGTTGGACCATCGACAACGATGCCGCGATAGAGGCTTCAAACTTTACGTTAAAGCTGACGCACACCACTTCATCGAAGCGATATGAATAATTTCTTCGCAAGCTTAAGATTATAGTCGCAACACTAAAATGTACTTACGAGTACCTTAGTCTCAAACCATAATTAGTGTTATCTATTTATTTTAACTCTAATGCGCAGGACTATGGACTTGGTAACTCAAAAAGTGAGCTAATCCCCCCAATTAAATGAGACTAGCCATCAGACATTTGAAGGTTATTTAAAAAACCCTGATATTTTTTCTATCATTGTAACAAAGGGTTATTATAACCATAGAAGTGACTAAAATTATAATGTCCTATGATCAAAATGACATTATTGATTGGTGATGGTATGATTATTTGTGTTGTATTAGTCTGCAAGGGAAAAAACATACAAAAAAGAAAGTATTTTTTTTATCATTGTAACAAAGGGTCATTGTAACCATAGAAGTGACTAAAATTATAATGCCCTATGATCAAAATGACATTATTTATTGGTGACGGTATGATTATTTGTGTTGTATTAGTCTGCAAGGGAAAAAACATACAAAAAAGAAAGTATCAGATGACGGTTTTATTGGATTATTTATTTTTTCAAATGTTATACACTCTGATTTAGAAGATAAACATATCATGTAGAGTATGATGAAGTAAGCTTGCCTAAAAGTTCAATTTAGTGTGTTATCTGGCTAGATTTATTTACTATTTTATTTTTTCTAGCTTTATTGTATTAAGAAAATATTAACTTATCGCCTTTATTATTAGATGTTGATTTAACAATTGACTAAAACTGAATTATTGTGTAGTACGCTTCTACCAATCCAAAGAGAAAAGAAGATGAGTTGTGTTTCCATACAACAAATTCGAGGGACTCCTCTTTGCGTGTTATTTTTATGAAAACAGAGCTCTTCTATGCTTTTAAAAGAAACGCACAATTACAATTTCACTATGGCCTCAGGCTCCGTTATGCTGACATCGTATCGCTTTGTAGTGTATTTAAGGCTTTACCCAGTATGGCGTCGGATTATGTCTCTTATGATAATGTTATCTACTTAACCCTATGCTCTTTTGAACTGTCGTTTGAGGGTCCATTGTTCCCGTCAATATTGTTTGTTACACTTTATATTTTATAGCCGAAGTTGAGTAAGTAAATCAAGTCGTTTAAACCCTGGAGTAATCCTTGGAGCAAGGGATTGTCTTGCGTAAATGACGTGTGTCAGCCAATTATGATATAGCAACAATGTCGACAACCAACAATCGCGGTAATTTTATTAAATAGAAGCAAAGGTCTATGATGATGATTGCTACATTGCAATCACGTTACACGTTACAATACACGTTAATGATCACTCAAATAACAAATATAATAAAGTTTACATTCATCACAAAAATTTTAAATTGACGAAGTAAATTAAATTAAATTTTGGTGTTTAAATATTGCCAAAAAAATTATAATTAAAAAACACATTTAGAGAATATAATATGTAGCAAGAGACATGTAATCTTTCTCCACACACAAAATGTCGACCTTGGTTTACTATGCTATTTCGTGTATTTGTGCAGCAAAATAGTCATCTGTTTAAATAAGGATTTCATATTTTCCTAAGATAAATCAATGTTGTAAAAACAGCTTAACCATATTTGTCAAGGTATAAATAATAGGTATACCAAACAAATTCAAAATAATACAATTTTATTAGTTTAAGCTTTTAATAAAGGGTTTTTACAATCTCATAGAATTTTTCAAAAAAATGCATAAGATGTTTAAAAAATCTGAAAATTGTATAATACCATAAGTATAATTACATTTGCACGTCCTTAAATTTGACTTAATATGAAGGTACTGTATTAACAATATGTAATTTTATAACTTTGATCCTGCCATGTTTTATGGAAATAAATATTTTTTCATTTATGATAAGGACCCTTGCTTCTATAGTTACTGATCGTCGTCTAATTTATGTACCTTCTCATATGTTTTTTTTTGTCTATGTATGGTAGTAGGTATTTAGTTTAAATAATATTGTTAGTAGATACGGTGTGTAGTTCAATTTTTAATTGTAATAATTAGTTTTTGTTATGCATCCTCAGTTCGGTATACCGACGAACTTATAACGATGGCTAGCAGTGGCTGGATGAAAAACACGGGAGAGGATTACGTCCAGCAGTGAACAAATAGGTTAACATGACGATGATGATAACCTATCTTCTTTTAAGCCTAATGGTTGACTGGCAGAGAATGCCACATAAGTCTACCTTTTGGACATTTGTATTACTAGCAGCTTTGCGTTTATGTCGGCAGCAAACTATGTCAGAGATTGTTTTACGCTGCGAATAATCATAAATTGTTTATTTATATAAAATCTTTTATTGAAAATAACATAATTATTGCCAACCAATCAATGGCATGTCATGAATAATGTTATTAATTCAATTTACATCATTGTAATAATTCTCAGTGATCGTATGGTTACCTAATATTAGCGCTCTTTCTAATTTTAACAACATTGTCACTGTGGAATATTTATTTCTCATATTTAGCTCCCAAATACATAAAATATATTGTTAATAATTCCTATTGACTTAAAAGATGTTGAAAACCAACCAATTTTATTTGGAGGTATTATTTAAATTTAATCGTGCTGTTAATTCTAATACTTCGAGTATCAAGGAAAAGATTAAATATAATCCTATGTCGCTTGCTTCTTCATTGTTTCATTATCAAAGCATTTCCTCGGAGTAATCTTCAAGGCCCTCATAATTATCATCCTTCAGAAATGTAAAACAATTCACAATGGAAAATGATCTTCTATCACACCGCATCTGGGAGATTACAATTAATGACTCTGTTTTGTCATTCGGGTGTATCTCAATAAGCTTCATTTCACTTCACTTTAATCATTCTTATATTTCATTACCTTATACTATATTATTTATATATATATTATTACTTATATATTACCTTATATACAGGGTGTACAAGAGAATAGGACACTCATTAAAACTGCGTAATCAGCTGATCATATACAACAACTTTACTATGGGAGCAACATCGAAATCGTGAATTTTTTCAGAAGCTCCATTGATACTTATCATTGAGGTAGCGAATAAGTTTGTATGGAGCATCTATACATTTTTTTTCGATTTCGATGTTGCTTCTTAGTCTTATATAGTCTTAGTTGTTGTTTATGAGCAGCTGATCACGTGGTTTTAAGGAGTGTCCTATTCTTTTGTACACCTGTGAATGGACGGTCCAATAACGATACCATTGGCAGCTTATCTTATCAGCTCATCTAAATTCTAGGGTTCCTCAAGCAATGTAGAACGATGTTCTTCTTCTATGAAAACTTAAAAATAACTCTAATTGATCACTAATTGTTAACAATTACACAATAACCGCTACTGCTACGGTACGCGCAACGCCGGAGCCCTAGTCTCGACCGCTGGTAGATTGCGTAAATCGAATTCCTTGACGCATGTGTTGGGGCCTAAAGTTAACAATCACCTACCGAACCCAGTTAAAGACGAGGCTACATTTTTCTTGTTTAAAAACAAATTAAAGAACTAGTTAATTGAGCAGGCGTTTTATAAAGTTGACGACGATGTTTGGGCAACACAGTGACTAAACTGACATTACGTTGACATTAATAAATCCTAATTAATTTGACATTGACATCCAATTATAAAAAAAATATTAACCTTGTAAATTTATTTAACACCTGATTTTATTATACAGTGTGTAACGAAAAGATGAAATAAAACTTTAAGGGGTTATTCTACGGCTTAATTACATCAACTTTTTCTATGGGACCAACATCGAAATCGCAAAAAAAAAAACACTTTCCCATACTAAAACGCGACCAGCTGGCATCAGTTTGTATGGAAACGTCAAATTTTTTTTGAGATTTTGATGTTGGTCCCATAGAAAAAGTTGATGTAATTTAGCCGTAGAATAACCCCTTAAAGTTTTATTTCACCTTTTCGTTACACACTGTATATTGAAATTTAATTGTTACTAATTGATTATTATTTTTTGAATGTTTATTCGATTAGGATTTGTAATTGATTTAAATTAATGATGTAATTTACTATTTCTGGACATGTAATAAATATTATGAATAAAATCTTATCTTATCTTAACAAATCTTGTGAGAGAAGAAACAGCGGCTAAATATAATAAAAAAGTGTTACAGCATTTCGGTGTTACCAAACTTGTGGGATAAGTTCCAACCGGGCGTAACTTAGAAATACAAAATTTCTCAGACAACTTTATTTGACTGCGGTCGAAAATGACCAAGTTTTACAACCAGACGGGGAGGCTGTAAACTTTGGTAAGGGAATTTAATGCAAAATCTGATGGCAGCTGAAATCGTGTCCACCTGCTAGACTAGATTTTACAAGTTTTAATTACAAGATTTATAGAATTAACAATTCCAAATATTTTCGTTCCATCACGCCAGCTGATCCGTTGGCAAACACTTTGCAAAGTTTGGTTACGGTTACCTTGGGTCTTAATAGGCCCAAGTTTTGGGTTGACAATGTGTGACTATTTTGTTAATAGTAAAGTTGTTTTAATCATAATTTGATAAATTTTGTGTGCATGTTATAAGTATGTGTCGTCTGGAAAGTATTCACCTTGGAATTATAACTATACAGGGTTACATAGCAAAGGGGTGCAAAATTTAAAAAATAAGATTTAGGGAACAGTATAAAGAAGCGTCTTAATCGTATTTTGAATAATCGTATGTTACGAAAGAAAATACTTTAAAATATCCAAAAATAAAGTCAATAGACGGATTACGAAAGCCGCCGGTCATTCATCAGAAAAGTAGGTACGGCGAGCCTACAAGTTCCTTACCCAGGGCACATACGGTGCAATTTTTTCATGAATAAGTTAAATTATCCACGCGTACGATTTTTAACAGCGGATAGAAATAATTACAAATGTTTTTTTTAAATTCTTTGCATAGTTCGATTAAGATATTGATTCTGAGCCACTCCTTAAGATTTGGCACCCCTTTGCAATGTTACCCTGTCTATGTACTTAGCAATTAAAAAAAATATATACTACACAATCGGTAGGAATTGGACTTATTCTGTTAAACAAATGCTAAGCAAGCATACGAGTGGGCACTTCGTCATATCAGGACTTATCACTTGAGTGATCACTGGATTAATTTGACCTACTTGTCATGAGGTACTTAGGTACACCGAAAATACTTAGGTATACCGTTATGTAAAAAAATATCAATTGATATAAGCAATGCCATCTATCGGATATAAACCCGAACTAATGCAAACACTGCTGGCAGTGTCGTCTATGTGTATATCTGGACATAGCGTTTCTATTTCACTTCAAGCCTTAAAGCTACATCAAAAACAAGAATGAAAATAATAAAGGTGGTAAGCCTCTCTGCAGTCGAGGAAATCGTTTGGCTTAATTTTTTATTTATTTTGTGCGTCTCAAGGATTCACAGCTGTCATGCATGCAAGTATTATTTAACTAGATAACTATCCATTAAGTAACTAAAATTAAATTTATACTCATTCTTGGCATAAATGGTTTTTAACGACAGCTAAAAACGATAAACAATCAGAATTGAAAATGAACGCGTAAATATTTTATGGAAAGCAATAAAATCGTCTACACGGCGCAGTTTATTCAGAAATCGACGATTGACACGGTTCCAGTTATTAAATCATTAATTATTCACCGACTCATTTTCTGCTCAGCACAGCATTATTCATTAAATTTTCATTTTTAATTATTGGATGTAAATGATGGAAAGGATTTGCATGTGGACAGTTCCGAATTTAACAGATTAGAGTTTAATTATCTCTTTGACATGGAGACTCATTTGGTTTTCATTGATTGATTTCATTAATGTGATTTTTATTCGTATAAAAATTATATTTCGTTTTTCGTGCTTGTCGGTTGTAATACATTTGTCTCCTATTTTGCACTGAAAGATAGTGGATTGTAAACTTCACCTATAATATGGTAATGATTAATTTCATTACAGAAACCGCATTGAGACCCAACCAAATTTATCTTTTCCTAAGACCTAACGACACTGCCTCGTTTGCTCCTAGGCGGGATCTTGAGCTACGCAGAAGTGGCTTCTTGGGGGAAGATACAATATTTGGTCAAATAATCTTAAGTGTTACTCATTTCCTCTATTAGGAAAATGCAGGAAATATATTCGGAACTAAAGAGTAATATCTAACGAGAACAGCGCTATCTCAGACGGAGGCTCGCGCAGTTGCGCGCGGCGCCGTGTGACGTGCTCCTGCGCATCCTGGGGGAGACGATGCCGCACAGTACCCGCGCAGACTCCCTCTCGTCGCTAGAGTCGTCGTCCGGCGTGTCTACAGCGGAGAGATCGCCTTCTTCTGTTTCGGAAAGCGATAAGTGAGCTTTTTTCATTAGATCATCATCATCATCATCATTTCAGCCATAGGACTTCCACTGCTGAACATAGGCCTTCCCCAATGACTTTCATTGGGGAGGATTGCCAATACTCGCGACGCTTGGCAGGCGGATTGGCGAGCGCAGCTTTTTTATAAGATTTTGCACGCAGACGCTGCTCCACGTCTCGTGCTACAGGAATTAGTTGCCTCTTACGACACGCCTCCTGTTGGTGATGGGGAAGCGTATTCTTTAAGGCACATTCATTAGAGATCGTAACTAATTATGATTTTAAGTTTAAGAGTAAATTATTGCAGTGAAGTAGGCAATATGATTAGGAGAAGCGGAGTCAGCTGAATTCAGTAATAAATCCCAGTTCTTGAGATAAGTTAAATTACATTAAGCTATTACTATACTTTTATGCGGTGTTAAACATAAACCTATTGCTGCTGTGGAAGATGAAATAGTAAAGATAGAGAGTACACCCTAGTGCAATATCAATAAAAATGGGAAGGATCATGTCACGATTATCTATTGGTAATAAATCCGGAATGTGTAGGAAGTTATAGCATAGTCAAAACTAGGAAGTCAGTTCATTTTGTTAAAAATCTGCCATTTTCAAGTTGAATATTATTTCAGCTCTATATTTATGATTAAATGGAATTAAATAATGGTTTATGTCAGTTTATAATAGTCATACAATTTTCAATTTTGGTTTCTAGTAAAATCGTTGTTCCGGCGTTTCTTCTCAGCACTTGCCAGATTGTCTGTGTATTGTCTTGAAGCGCTAGTAGGGCCCAAAAAATAGGGAGACATGTTCTGCCCCATATGGGCCAATATTGTTACTATTGACGTTCATAAGTGGCAGTTTTCTGTCCTAAATTGAATAAATTATTTTTGACTTTGACTTTTGACTTCGTGCAGTGCTGACGACCTAGTCAGCAACAAAAGCAACAAAAAACTTCTAACTAAACGTTGCTTATTTCTGAGTCGGACACTACGTCAATAAGTGTCAATAATATAATCGCACCACTGCATACTTAAGCGTATCTGGCTGTTAATTTTAGACTGTGCAATAACCTTTGTAAACGACTGACAGGCGTCGATTTCACGCCTTTCCTGTGACAAGATAAGACCCAAACAATCCAAGATAGAGGATTTTCTTGTCGAACGACTTTTGATTTGTTTCAGAAAGTAAGTAAAGCCATATACCTCACCATAGCTAATAAATTCCAACAATCACTGCTTCAATTATGGGATGATTCGGCCGTACTCCACTACAGAGACGCAGAGTGGATTTGTAAATGTGTAAGGTTTTATTTTAACTAATTAAATTCAAAAAGAGTAAACAATGTAAGTAAAGGGTTACTAGGACTAGGCTGACAAAGGTGACTGAGTTTGCTGCGCCGTTTCTTCTCATCACCTGCTGATATGTAGTCCCATAGCTATGTTTTGGGACATGTATAAGTGCCCGTAATAGGGACTATATACTGAATAAATGACTAAATATGACTATTAATGTGATTTAGTTAATTAGGAGGAACTTATGCGGTAAAATTAAATAAAATATGTCATAAATTTTGATGATTATGATAACGACTCGATTAGCATAGTGGCACAATGAATGATTGATATTAACCTTAATTGCTAACTGTTTTAGTCTACTAGCATTATCTTCTAGCTAAGTAATACCGGTACGACGTCAATACACGAGGTGGACAGATTAATATAAATATTGGACAACATCACATACATCGCTCTGATCCTATGGTAAGTAGCCAAAGCACTTGTGTTACAGAAATCAGAAACAACGACGGTACCATAACACCCAGACCCGCGACAATATAGAGAAGTATTTTTTCTACATCGACCGACCGGGAATCGAACACGGGACCTTAGAGATAGCGACACCAAGTCCGGTATGCTCGCCTCTCGTATGCTCTCTCGTATGTTCTCTCCCTCTCGTATGCTTGCCTCTACAGAGGTCGTCAAACAGATAACCTAGTAAAGGTTGCAAGAAACACTTGCACTGGATGCAGGCTGCTTCCAACCGGCCAATTCGGAAATGAGTGCTGAATATAGGCCTACAATGTTCCGCAGCAGTGGACGTCCTATGGCTGTAATGATGATGATGACGATGTTTAAGCTCCATATGTTTTGGTTTTGTGGTCTTCATAGCGGCAAGTTCTTGTAACATTTTCTGAGATAATCTTTTGCTACGCATTGTTATGCTGTCTTTAATTAATATCTCCTATTGGTAAATGAACCCTTAGTATTTAGGTACATCCGTTATGAGAAGAGTAAGTACAATGTAAGTGACTTCTAAAGTTACACAAATCAAGAAAATGCTTTGTTCTAGACGGTTTACTTACTAAAATAAGTCAGCAAAAAGTTTGGAGCCAAAAAGAATGTAGGAATTTGGGTCAGTTCGGAGAATTTCTTTCTGAAGTAGTCTGTTTAAAAAATATTCTAACACTTTCTGGTATTTGAATTTAAACAATGTGTAGGATTCCTAGCTTCGATTGGTCGCGAAGTATAGCAGGAGTGATGAATATAATGGACGTTGAAGAAAGATGTTGTTTTGTTCATCAAGCTGACGTGACGACACACGCGCCGGCTTCGACAGATGCATGTCGTAGACACAATAATTCATTAAATGCCGGAGAAGTATTTCAATTGCATAAAAAACCCAAGAATTGTATGATTCTAGTAAATAGTAAAATAATTTAAAGATTTCCTGTGCGAATTCTTGGCCCCCAAGTATAGTTATAATTTTATCGTAACGCTGCTGAATCGTTTATCTATTTCAACTACTCATATTGCCAAATTTTTTGTTAAGAGGCTTATCATAATCTCTTAGTAATATTACTTGAATCTTGTTTTATTTTAATTTTATAGTTTTACATATAAGCCATACTGCTTATGTACAGTCAGCATCAAAAATATCTGATCAAAAACAATTTTTCAAAAGTACTTACTGTTTTCGATGTCACAATAACCTGACTTCTTTATTTAACTTTTGTGTAGTAATTTGTCAGACTATTGTAATATTCTCTTGGGAAATTTAGATACTAAACTACTTTGGTGTTGACTGTACTAGTAGTGCATGTTGCGGTAGATCATTAATTTCTATTGATTAATCTAACGCAGCTGTGTATGAGCATATCCTCTTAACTGCACTGTGTGATCTTGCAGCTATGTACGTAGTCCAAAAGTTTTAAGTTTGTATAATTTTTTCCCAATGTGCAGAAATGACTTTCATAGTTACCTTAAAAGACTGACCTAAGCTCAGCTAGGTAGACAACCCTAAGGAAAGAAAGTAGGCAAAGAAAACATAAGGTAAAATGGAACCTTTAGAAACCCAGCCCACAGGATCTACATACAAACGAACGACCAAAGTGAATTTTCTTGTTCTACAAATAGCAATATGCCTTCTAAGTGTTCGTGTTATAATGCGAAAATTTCCTATTCACAAGTTTTCCTTATTCTTTTATGGGTATCGCTGCTACTGTTATACCGCTTCCATTGCTGAGTTATAACACAACATAGGTGGAAAACAGTAGGTTCATTCAGAGAGCAGTCGATAGCCAATGTAGGTAGGCCCATGCCAACTCAGTGGCATCTGTGTCCTGAGTTACAATTTTCAACAACCTACCACCGCTTCGTAAGGGTCTTTCCCTTGGGAAAGACTGGGACTTGTCCCAGCATGGTTATATTGCGTAAATATCCGAAACTCTACATGATAAACCAAAGATAGATTAGGGAAGTCAAAACGATACAGAAGGAAGTCACTAACCAAGTTGTTTTATGGTAAACTATAATTTACCGCCTAGTTAGGATTTCACAATACACAGGAAGTTTTTTTTTACAGTGGACATAAATGAAGGCTTGATTTTGCGTTCCAAATAGGAAAACTTTCTCTAGAGATGATAGGGCAGAGAGATAAAGATGATAGGCATAGGGCAGACGAATGATGATGATGATGTTGGACCCTAGGGTCATCATGATGGCTAGGATGACTGGGTCATCTGGGATCGGCGCAATATGTTTTTCTCTTCCATGCAATCCAGTTTTCTCTTTAATCCAGTTTCAATTTACCTATCATTTGCTCTGTGTACTATATTATGTATGTGTATGTATATGTATATAATTGATAATAATGACTGTATATATATTTATACCTATTTAGTAGTTGTTAGTAGCGTTAGTGTGTTAGCGTGTATATTTTTTTTTCTTGCTGCACCGCCTTTATTTATCTGTTTGATCACTGGTTGACTGCATTAAGTCCGCTATTTGTACAATTATTTTTCAATGTGCAAGTGAACTCAGATACTTTTATATGAACTTATTTTAAAGTCTCTAGAGTTCGCTTACTGTATATACCTCGACTGTGGTTATAATTTTCATTCACACTTCCATAGTAAGCGCAAAATTATGCTAAGCTGTGAGAATTTAAAGTTTCATAATACCTGTTTATTCACGTAACTTATTCCGGAGAGCATTAAAGTGGTAGAAAAATAACGACAGTGTGTTATGTTTCAGTTAAAAACATATTGTTATTTTGATTATAGTAGCATACGAAGTGGTTGACCATAGAGGCGGGTTCACTAACTGTCAAAAACATGAACTGTTCGTAGTGTTGCGTAATTCGAATAGTTGCAAAAAATCGTATTCTCCCCCCGTTCAGTCACTAGGTAGTGGGTAGGCTGCATCACGTTTTTCGTGCCTAGTAAAACTACGCAACACTTTCAAATAATTCATGTTTTTAATAGAATTATGCAACCAGCCCATTTATCGTTTTTAAGCAAAGGTCACCGTACGTTCTTTAGTCTATTATCTCGGTAATATATCGTGAAGCGTTTTAACTAAAATAACTGATCTCATTTCCTAAAATCAAACTTAGGCCTTTTGACATAGGCAAACTGCCACTGCGTCACGGGATCCTCATAAAAGCGACTTGAGTCGGTCCTTACGTCAGGGTTTGCGTTAACTAGACTTAAACATCGTCTAATTGAGTGCTTACTACCGACGGGTGCGGCGTTTAATCCTTTAGGGCGTAGACACATTGGTAAACCGTTCATTGGCAACATTGCGCTATTATTTTATCAGTGACGTACTGTTTTAGTACGGACGAGATTTGGCAAGACTTTGACTGTCAACTTGTGCTTAGGTAATGTGAAAAATCACTGGTCTGACTCGGAGATAGATGGTCGGTATTACCGGCTAATCTGGAAGTCGGCCTTAAAGAATACACTTCTCCACCGCCTAAAGGAGGCGCGTCGTAAGAGGCGACTAATTCCTGTAGCACGAGACGGGCAGCAGCGTCTTCGTGCGAAATCTTATAAAAACTGCACTCGCCAACCCGCCTGCCAAGCGTGGCGAGTATCGGCAATCCCATCGGCAAATCCATTGCCCAAGAAGAAAAAAAAATGATGACACTTTATTTTTTAGCCAGCAAAAAATATACATAAAGTGCTTCATAAATCTGCAACGGCTTAAATGGGTAAAAGTATTGCTTATATAGATTACGATAGTAAAGAAATTGTATGTCCAGAACGTCATAATTTTTTTATTAAAAAAATTATATTAAGTAAAGATAAGGCTTTATTCTGTCTTAAACCGTCCACATCTGTCCAAAAATGCTAACGTTTCACATTATACCGCTCACGCGCAGTGTCAAGGGCGGATGACGAAGTGTGTTATGCAAATTGAAGCAAGTAACCATTTATTTACTGTCTTTTCGCAAAAACTACTTTTCTTTTCCGTTGCAGATATTTATGAAGCACCTTATATATTAAAATTTACGTGGTCATTGGTTGACAATGTGTCAATAAGATCGAACACGTTGACGTCATCTAAGAGTGGCTTTGCCTATGCCTCTCCATTAAAGTCGGTATATAAGTATTGATTATGATTTTGATTTCGGGCACGGACAATTAAGGATAAATATTAAATAAATATTGGACAACATCATATACATTTAATTTTGATCTGATCCTTAGATAAGTAACTTTTCTGTCTGGCTGACAAAGGTGACTGAGTTTGTTGCGCCGTTTCTTCTCATCACCAGCCGATACGTAGTCCCGAAGCGGTGGTAGGGTAAAGCTATATTTTGGGACGTGTATAAGTGCCCGGAAGAGGGCCTATATACCGAATAAATGAGTATTAATGAGTAGCTAAAGCACTTGTGTTTTAGAAATCAGAAACAACCATAGTACCACAACACCCAGACCCGTGACAACCCGACCGAAAATCGAATCCAGGGCCTCAGAGACGGCAAACGCCAAGTTCGGCATATTCGCCTTTCGGCTACAGAGATCTTCAAGAAGGAAGGAAGGAATATTAATAAAAATATATTTTGATAACTATATTATTGTTTATTGTGGCGTAGATGCTGTGCAATTTTGCGGATGCGTATGCCAATGTGAACACGCCCTTATGTCCGCGTCCTCCAGTCAAATGAAGATCACATGCAAATGAAGGATAATCATAACATATCCCCTCCACAGTAATTGCTAAGAGGCCGGCAGTGGATGCGGATTTTCAAGCTAAATCCTTGAACTGCAAATCCTGCCTGGCTTATTTATAAGCTGGTTGGATTTGATTACGTATCATTATTACGCTAAAATAGGACTGCAATCATATTTATCCAACGACTTATTCTACTTATTCACATTTGAATAAACACGGTTTTTAATATGAACCCATTGAAATAATCAATTTTTACTATCACCGAAAATATATCGAATTCGGAAGAAGTCGGGGGACTTTTGGTAATAATATTTTTTTTGTTTTTAATTTTTAGTGTTTTTATTTTTTAGTTTTTACATACTTTTTAACAGTCCACTTAACTCATTTCGGTGGAATAAAGAAACTGACACACTGTCGTATACAGGGTGTTAGGTAAATGGTATATCAAGCCGAAACTAGCCCATGTTAACTTATGCATATAAATGCTATGGTGAAGTCAGAAATTTTATATCATCATTTTTTTTTTATTTTCATACAAAACTTAATTCACGGAATCCGATTTGTATGAAAAATTTTTTTTTAAAGATGTTGATATCTTTATATGCATATATTAACATGGGCTAATTTTGGCTTGTTGTACCATTTACCTAGCACCCAGTATAACCGTATCCTGTCCTGTGGTTGTGTTGTTGTCAAAACAAAAACATTTATGTCAACTAAAATACTCGTATCCAAACAACAACACAACAACATCAACAAATAACAGGCATTGCAGTAGTGACTGGTGGTTAAAATAACATTTGTGTAATTTTTTTTATTTTTTTATTTTCTGAATTCATAAAATAGGGTCTCTAGTTTTACCCAATTTTTGATGTACTCATTCTGTATGTTAGACAAACACCAATAAGTGGGTACATAAAAATGATTACACCAAAGTGCAAAAAAATCCATCTCATCTCAAAGATCGCAATAGAACCTCATTCATCAAATGTTGCGACCCTAGTTTTTACTGGGCCGTCACCCATTTCAAAGGATTAAAATACGTTATAATAAAAACACTGGTAAATACATTATTATTCAATGTTGGGTACATAGTCCATTGATTTCATACAGCAAAACATGTTTTTTGTTATGTACCTATTTTCATTTAAATGCCTGAACAATTAGTATCTCAAAGCTTTGAGCTACGTTTGTTTGTTAAATTGTTTTTTTAATATTGTTGGTGAAAAGAGTTTTGATTATGTACTGGTAATTTCCATTTAAATTAAAACTGACTCATATTAAAACTATTTATTTTATTTACGAGCCGAACTTTTAAAGCCCCCATTTACTATGTCTCGCTACTGAAGAAACTACAACACCAACTTAATTAAAGAACTCTTGAAAGATTGCTCGACTACTAAGGCTGCCATTAAAATTAATGAGAGATTCGTTTAAATCTAAAGACTATTGAGAATCTAATTGAAGTCAAACGTTTTTGTGTCTTCGACCCGACCTTTGTTCTATCACAATTTGTTCATTTTATTCTCTGAAAAAATTATGTATGCACTCTTTTCATATTATGGTTGAAGATCATAATTTTAGAAAAACGATACACGAGAATTTAATGAGTTTACACATAATTACCTACCTTTTATTTGAATGTTAAAAAAACATGTCAACTAATCTCAGAAGACGTATTTTTGAAGAATTAGAATGTAAATCCCTAAACAAAATCCCAAGAATTAAATTATTTTTATAGAAATTCATATGATATCTTAATAAATTGATACGATACGATTCTTAATAATATGTCATCTAAACTTGTCAGTTTGTCAATTTCATTGTGGTCCGATAATCCCGTAAGGATAAAAACTCAAGTCTTACCGCGACCCACTTGCAACACACCTAGTTCTTATTTAGTTAAGAGCTGGGACCTGTTATGGCAAGACCTGCAACATAATGGAGCTTAAAACAGTAGGCTATCTGCGCGGACGACACACTAGCCGGGCCGCGCGTATTACCTACCTTTACTGTTTGCAAAAGTTTATGCGAATGTGAGTTTATTTAGAATTTACGTATTTTATTATGTATAACCGTAAGATGTTTGCATATCATGCTCACTTAAATTGTACTCGACCCACGAAGACGTGAATGCTAGTCTTGATAATTCTACATAAGTGTGACAAAGTGAACACAACATTTTGTCGTCATACTAATTCAATTCAATTCAATATATTTATTGCATTCTATAATGTTACACAGGTGTTATAAATAGGTACACAAAACAGATCATTATAGACCCTGTAGGCCATAACAATAAGATAGGTATTGTGGGTACAGAGGATGACGCCATGCATAATTAGATCAATTTGTTTATTTTAAGAAGTTGTAAAGAATTAAAATACATTAAGAAATCATATAACAATTATTGAATGATATAGTTAAATAAATAGTATTTTTAGGCATTTAAATATTTATTGATCTTTGGATTTCATTTACTGTTTTAGATTATTGTCATTTTAGTATTCGTTTATTGTGTAATAAAATTTTTTTACTAACATAAATTTTTCATAAGCTCCGGTAATCTGTTATAAATTGTTTGTTATGCTGGACATAACGAATAGGCTGGAAGAATAAAGCTTTAGACGGACAGTAGGTAGAGTCGATTTATTTTTATATCTTAGTGAGTATTATAGATTTGCGCGGTTTTGATATAAGTTTGGGTGTTTCCTATCAAATTTACACATTTCTAGAATGTAATTACATGGTAGGTAAGCATGTTAAACTTTTGAAAGTATGGTTTGCAGCTTTCAGTCTGTTTTATATAGGCTAAGATTCTAATTAGTTTTTTTCTGGAGAGTGAAAAGTGTAGATGCGTTGGTACTAGTTGCCCATAGAATGAGAACGTAGGTCAGCCATGCGTTTGCTTAGATAGATATATAGCTTTGATTTAATTTTCTGGACGTGTGCTTTCCAGTTTAAGTGGATATCTATTTTTACGCCAAACAATGTGAATGTGTTGACCGGTTCCAATTTAATACCATTGTAAGTGAAGTTTATGTTTAGTGCCTTATACCGTGTGAGTAAAAAACTTATAATTGATTTGTTTTAAATCATCCTAATAGCCATTATCACTACTTTTTTTTTATATGGACGTATTTTGGTCTGCTAGTTTAGTATTATTTCTCTGTATGCTAAAACTAGGAAGACCAACACTAGTTGTAAGTAACGTACTTCTACATTATTATGCTAATAAAGATCGTTTAAAAACAAACAAACAGTAGGCTTTCTCAATTAGCGTTCGGCAGTTGCAGTGTGCCGGCGACATCGCGTAGACTAAACACGTAAACCTAAACCGATCCGTGCACCGTTGCCGGAATTTCCCGATTGGATAGATTATGTACGTCAAAATAAGTTCGTGCCGGCATGCTGTTTGAGGCAATCTCAAGCAATCTCAAAGAATGTTATGGCAAGCGAACGATTAAATTTTAATGTTTACTTGATTTTAGGATACCAAACTTTACTAAATAGAACCCTGATATTTTTTTTATACAACGGGTAGATACGGCAATTAACTTTATCTTCTTCGTTTTATGACCAATCCGCGTTTCCATCTTAAGTGAGTTACGGCAATTTATGTCACTTAAATTGTTAATCATACAAGTACTGTATGTACTATTGCAAATGAAAAGTACTTTTCATTTACAATAGACCTATTTTTATTTCGACAAATACCCTTACTGTATTAACCTATATTGTGCACCTCAGCTCCATTACACGCGGGAGTTTATCGGACTATTTTGTCTCATGTATACTCCTTGTTGCGTGCTGATGCACTTAGCCAGTACTTTTGCAATTTAAACCTTTACGTTGTCAGAGTTGTGACTGAATGTGTTAACAGTTTTCCTGCGAAAATTATTGCTAGATATTATTCATTAATAATTTAGAACTACGCAGTACGCATCCTAGTACAGTAGGTAATAAGCAAGCCACTTGCAAAGGAAATCGCGACGTGGCAAATGCAGCGTAGGGCGCCCTCCTACAAGGTGGAGCGATGATATAGGTATGCAAAGCTACTGGCAGCGGATGAAAAAGAATAGCTGTTTATGTCACGTAACGAAAATTATTTTATGCTTGACCCGATGTCATAATGGAATTCGGTGGTAGGTTTGTAATAGTTCAACTTATTGGCTGCCGAGTGGTCTCATAAGATCGTGTAACAATAAAGAGAGAGAGAGAGAGAAAGAGAGCAGAGAGATTAAGAAAGATACAAAGTTTTATTCATCGCCTATGCTAGGTCTTATAGGTATGACTTTTGAGTATTCTATAGAATGCCTAAACTAAGACACCTTTACGGTATTTAGTGGTGTCTGTACTAATTTGTATGATTATTATAGAAAAATAAGTATTTTGGCAAAACATACTCTTTATTAAAACCGTTAACGTTAAAATATGATCATGTTTCCATTTAAAATTCGCGTTCAACCTTTTAGCATTGCGTGAAACAACACGATACCGCACAAATCATAATTTATACGTTTTCTATACAAAAGTCATAGCGTTATCCGATCGCAACGAATTATGGAAATACGGCATACAATATTTATTTGCTAGCAAACGCAATGTTGGTTTATCATATGCTATGGCATGCCGACGCAATCAAAAAAGGTAAAGTGACCGATCTCTTTTACATAACATTGGGGAAGTCACTGAAAATATAGTGCAACTATAGAAGAAAAGAAAATATACTTTGAGAGTATAGTTTAGTAGTTTGAGAGAGTTTATAATATGTATACTTGGTAGGAGTAGTTGCGCGGGGATTCAACTTTAGTGCAAAGGGTCCCGGGTTCTATTCTCAGTTCGGGTAAATAAAATAAATAATAAATATTGGACAAGTTCACATTCATTGCTCTTCTAAGGTAAGTAGCTAAAGCACCTGTTTTGTAGAAATCAGAATCAACGACGGTACCATAACACCCCGACCCGACTTAACATAGAAACGTTCGTTTCTGTTCGAACCCGACCGAGAATCAAACCCGCGACCTCAGAGATGGCTACGCCAAGTCCGGCGTGCTCGCTCGCCTCTCGGCTAAGGAGGTTTGGTAAGGAGGTAAAAGATGGTCTGTTTTGCTGCTCTATAGGGTATGCAATGTGTTCTATGGGGACACATGAGTTCAATTTAATTAAATATATTATATACAACACTATGTTAAATTGAGAACCTTTTGTTTCTTCAGTACTGTGGAAGGGGGGAACTTTGATAAATTTTGAAATTGATATGCATTTTACTCTATTTAACAGCAAAAAATATGAAAAAATAATAATATCGGTCTTGCTTATGCTTTCCAATTAGACAATAAAATATGTTTTATTATTATTATACAGGGTGTAACGAAAAGGTGAAATAAAACTTTAAGGGGTTATTCTGCGGCTAAAACACAACTACTTTTTATATGGAACCAACATCGAAATCGCAAAAAAAAAACACTTTCCCATATTAAAACGCGACCAGCTGGCATCAGTTTGTATGGAGACGTAAATTTTTTTTTTGAGATTTTGATGTTGGTCCCATAGAAAAAGTTGATGTAATTTATCCGTAGAATAACCCCTTAAAGTTTTATTTCACCTTTTCGTTACACCCTGTATTTGTAGAAAAAAAAATGTGTGTGATCAAACTTAAACGATGGTCGGGGTACTTTGATTCCCCTAGTTTTTTAACGGAAATCGAAAGTATCCCTTGTAAGGAATACAACGAAAAATGGGGTAAAGATTTATTAAGGTTTTTATATTTGGGGTGACTCTGACACAAAAAAATTAAGGTATGTTATGTAATAATCAACTTCATTTAAAAACTTTGAAGTTTTCAGAATATTACTCTTCAGATGCCAAGATGCCAAGTAGATTCCACAGCGACTGACTAAACGCAAGCATTGACAACCAAGAAACGCAACATTTAGTTTTTTTTTTCCGGTTGGCAGAACCGGAAAAAATATACTAAAAGTTGCGTTCAGAAACCGTCAATTTGGGTTTTACTACAAAATGAAGTTTTTATCAAAGTAACCCCAGCATTCAAAGTAATCCCATTCTACCAGTACCTAACTATTAATAACAACAAAGCAGATCTTATGATAATGTTCCTGCCACATTTAAGTTTTACTGTCAAGCATTACATGCAAAATAAATTTATTTTGGTCAATATTTTTGGTTTTGGTTTGGTTCTACTGCATAAAACGCCAAACCGCGTTAAATTCGTATATTAATTAATTTATTATAATTACAGTCGCACTGCTCGTGGGTTAATTAAAATGAATACTTTGGCCTCTTCGCACTCAATAAAATAACCGATACACATGAATACCATGTAACACCGCGTTTAATTTCCATTCCATTTAAGGCACGAAGCGTTTCATTATTATAAAAAAGCTATAATTATTTCGTACTAAAAGTTTAATTAAAAATTTAAAAAATAAGAATAAGTAGTTTAAAAAGTAAGAATAATTTCCGGTTATTTACTTAAAAGCGTTTGGGTCGGGTCGGGCCCCTAACAGGTTTAATACTAGGTATAATTATGGTATGGTACTGTCTTTTATTGCCTTTAGATAAAAAAAAACTGATACTTTTAACTTTGATTTTTACAGGAAACTGCAATTGTATACATAAAGCTGTTGCGCACAATTTTGTTTGCGGGGTCTGCAATTCAATACAGAAACCCTCCCTAGTGTATGTTTCACAACACTAAAGTCATCGCAATCGTATGAATAGTATTATAAAGTTTAGAAAATGAACAAACATAACTATTTATTAGCTAATATCGCTTGATACTTTTTAGTCGTAAATCATAATGAATGTTCTTACTATGATAATATAACACTTGAAAAAAATTTACTGCCTCAGGTGGGACTCGAACCCACGTCTCATCGCATGCCGGGCGAGTGCTTTTCCAACTAAACTACCGAGGACGTTGGCTAACCCGTCGAAATACTACCGTCTACTCTAATTAGTATTCTACCGTCAAACATTACGTCTAATTAGGTATACGTATAGTCGCAACATTGATCAGATAAAACGATGGCTTCGACAGCGAGAAACACTTGACAAATTTCGACGGGTTAGCCAACGTCCTCGGTAGCTTAGTTGGAAAAGCACTCGCCCGGCATGCGACGTGGGTTTGAGTCCCACCTGAGGCAGTCGATTTTTTTCAAGTGTTATATTATCATAGATATAACAAGCATGTAATTGCTAAAAACAAAATTTAAATGTTCTTACTGTATGCTATTTAAGACGTTTTTTAAAGAAGATGCTTTATGCAAATAAAGATTATTCTTATTCGTATTCTAGTCAGAGGCCTTCAGGCGGCGTGATTACATTTGACAGTAAGGCTTAGTCGCTTACCTTACAACACCCTTTCACTAGACCGCACTGATGGAGTATGACCAAAACCCACCTCATAGTTGAGGTGAGATGGTGGTGATGATGATGATGATGATGGTGAGAACCTGCAGCTTACATAGGCATACTTTACTATTTACATTACTAGGATCACGTATCTGACCAATTTCGACATAAATAACTTTGATGAGGGCAAAAGGAATTTTGTTAATTGCCTCTCAATGTGGTCACTTAACTAATTGCTATTGATCGGTATTGGCCGATACGCTAATAGCTGTGATTTATCATATGACCGCTACTAAGGTCCGCAGGTTTGTTTTCATTATGTATAACGATACATTGTGTTATATTAAGTGATTAAGTAATATACAGGGTTATTTTTAAAACATTAACAACCCCTTAGGAACTGATTCAGCTGCTTAAATACAACAACTTTTTCTATGGGACCAAAATCGAAATCACAAAAAATAAATTATACTAAGCCATACTAAGCCGCCACCAGCTGGGATCTGTTTGTATGAAGACAATGAAGCAATGTTTTTTTATTTTTAGATTACGATTATGGTCCCTTAGAAAAAGTTGTTGTATTTGAGCACCAGAATCAGCCCCTAAGGGGTTGTTCATGTTTTACAAATAACCATGTATACACTTAGCCTACACTATGAGTACTCGTATAAAGTGATGCCGATCGATAGGCCTATCGAATAGACTGTTGATAGTCTATTCGATAGTGGTCGACTATCGACATTATCTACCAAAGTCCAAACATAATAGGATAGTATCGTAAGCATAGCGACTAACGAGGATCATCATTTTTGTAGGCACTGGGAAGTGAACCCCTCTGAGTGATGAGCCGACATTTGGACTTATGTACCACCTAGAGTTGTAAATTGACGGTCATATGCTATAAGCGTCCGTCATTTATGATAAATGCTTGGTCACATTGAACATTTATTGTCACGATGGTCAAATATTTTTTGTTTTAGTATAAATTAAAAAAAGAAGAATTCCACTAAAGTAAGTCTTAAATGTTGTGTATTTGACAAAAAAAAAAACAATAAAACATGTAATTGGATCTGGATTACGTAAGGTGCAATTTGGCAAATGAAATGTGGTGAAAGTGGTTATAACCTTAAATAAATAACAGTTTTTGCAGATTTTAGAAGTATCGTTTTGTTATAGATCATTACTACTAAAGTCTATCTCTTATAATAATGCACTTATTTGTGGCCAAATGCTTTTTTTTCATAGTTTGTCAATACAATTGAATGTGACGTTATTGACAATAAATGTCCAAAATGTCCGGTCACATTGTGAAAATGACAAATTTGGTCATATTGGTCAGACATTTATAACGTGACGGACACTTAACTTTAGTACCACTGAGGTCAAAAAGTCTTCAATTTTCCCAAAATGAGACTAATCCGGACGCTGGTTTTCTCCATCTTTCTCTACGCACGGCGTGAACTATTCGGGCAATAGAACAAAAGAAGATAGACGCTTTTGAGATGTGGTGTTGGCGAAGGATTCTCCAAATACCATGGACAGCAAAGAAAACTAACAGGTCCATTCTGGAACAGCTCAACATAAAAACTAGACTCAGCGATCTATTACCAGCGCATCTTCGGCTACTTTGGTCATATTACCCCTCGACGGCCAGATAGCCTCGACAAGTTGGAAACGTGGAAGGGAAAAGTCCACGCGGCCGATCACCAAGCCGCTGGTGTGACTAGGTGACTGATGTCTCTGGCCTCACGGTGGCAACTGCCCTAAGAGAATCTCAAAACCAGGAAATTGTGAGAAACTCCGCGAAGGCCTTTCGGGGACGCGACCTTCAGAAATGAAGAAAACGACTAAGAGGAACCACCCATGTTGTCGTAATTTACTAGGTATCAACGTGTTTCGTGACTGAAGCCCTTCATCAGGTACCATTCGGATCTCAACGGTCGCTGCCTAGCAGCCGAGTCCTGACTGCTAGGCAGCGTCTGCCAAGATCTGAATCATACGTTTAGTGTGAAATTTTGGATGATAGCTTAAACGGCTAAACGGAATTAGGTGTGGTTTTAAACGGTAGCCAAATTTATGGAGGAAAATGTGTTCGGATAATATTAAACACATTATTATACACCGCCTCAAAACACTCAGCTTGAGTTGATATCGGTCTAGCTTCTTAGCACATCAATAATATAATTTTATCCCGCTGCGTATTCCTGCAGGATGATTATTCATTCTTTGGCTTAATTTTAAGGTCTACGCAGTCAAATTCGTGGCCATAAGCTGTAGAATATCTTAATAAATAATTAGCAATCCTAATCAAGCAAATAAAATGTCTGTATTACTTTTTAAAACAAAAGCGAGTCAAACTTACACCTGGCCAATTTTTTGACCTTAACATACAACTTGACTAAAAAATCAGGCGTATCGTTACTCCAGCAATGGTTAATGGAGTATCACCGAACCTTTTAGATCTTATTAATTACTTTAACTCACATCCTGAATCCGGGCCAATTTAAATCTCAGACCTGCTACTTCCCGAAAGTGCTATCACGCGAAAGTTAATGGAATTTACAAATCAAAAATCTGATTCGCTCGCTCAAAGGGACGGGAATTGTTTCACTCCGGGCGAGATTTGATTTTCAACGGGGTGATAGGGATGTGACAACCCATTTCTTGGATTTAGGCGAGTCAGGATTTTACTGGATGAGTAGTTATAAGTCCAATAATCTAGTTCCCACTCTTAGAGGTTACGGAGGACTAATGCCATTTGCTTCAAATGTACTAGTCGCTTTACGATCATGCTCAAAGCTTTCGGAGGAAGAGGATTGCAGGAACTTAAATAGAAGGCACAACAAATTCGTAGCGTTACCTAATTATTTAGTAGATTAATTAGTCAATAGATAGGTACTACCTCTCTCTCTCTCAACCTTATTTTAAATTCATAATATGTTTCCTTTGCAGTACAATGGACAGCCATGTTGTTTATTTATTGCTTTTAACTCCTAATAACACATACAACATTATAATAAGCTTGGACTTTAATAAAAAAATAAACTATGAGGTTTTCTATTCAACGTTTTTTGGGTAAAAAATCCTTTAAAGCAGGTAAGAAATGTGAAATATGATAATTTTAATAGATTTAACACAATACAATTAAAAAGAACAGGCGTGGCGTTACTAAGAAATCTTGCATATTGATAAAAAATGCAGTAATCGTAAAACTCACCAAATCGTCGCATCTCTACGCAGATACCAAGGAGTGGACTAAAATGAAAACGCAATTTATCTTTCTTCAGTCGTCGGGTGGAAACACTCTGGATTATTTTTATGGAGCCCCAACACCTGTTCGCTATATCTGAATCGTGAATCATCTTCAGTTTTATGTCTATTTGTTTTATTGCTTTTTTCTCTGTATGGTGTTTTAGCTTGTTCGGGAGAAGCGGCGTTTCTGCATTCCTTTGTATGAGAGCAGTGTTTTAGAGACCTTTCAACGATTTTATGAGGTAGTAAACAAATTGTAGGCACCGTTATCTACTTACTGGAAGACTCAAGATTTTACTGGAACCATTTTGTTTATTCGATATTGGTTTGAAGATAGGGAAATTATATGTTACTGCATGTCAACTTAGTTCAATATGCTTGATCAAAATATATAATTAAAGTCTGTTCTCTTTCCCACGAATCTTACTGATACGAGGTCTTGTACAATTAAAGTGTGTATGTTTATATTTTTGTATGTCGTATACCGTGTGTACTTAGTATGTATAAGTGTCTTACAAAACTATTGTAAGATTTTCTCTAATACCATTTCTGTTTTTTGTTTTACCTCCTGTACCATCTCTATATAGCCAAATGATTGACTGGTAGAGAATGCTTTAGCAATTATTCTGCCTTTTATACAGCTTCTTTTTTGCTAGTGCAATTAAGCTTTAAAAATAAATAAAAACACCTAAATCGATATTAAGGATGTTTCTAGGAACAAAATAGATATTATTGTCTAGCATCCGCTACTAAATCACATTATTTCATTCTATTATTTGGAAATTATTAATTATTTATACATACCTTTGCCATCACTGCTTTCATTACTAAGCTAAATAGGCTATAAATATTAATTTACAAGATAATACAGTCCATAGACAGATAATTACCAGTCGCAAATCTGTCTGAGCAACAGCCAGGGCTAATAACTTATCTCTATCTAGCTAATTATGAGCCTCGTAAACTTCAATTATGTTTGATCGTGGAATTACGTTGCCACAATGTTTGTATGAACCGGGACATTTGGTGATAATACCTCAAAAATGTCCCGGTAGAAACAGTTCATATTGGTTACTAATTAAACATTATTAGCCCCATTTTCTTAACAAGCTTTCTTAAAATATTTTTTTAAAAACATAAATGGCTATTTGTTTTATTTTTTGGAATTTTTATTGTTTTCTTTGTTAATATTTTATTTCTTCCTAGGTCTCGCTCGATTTTTGTTCTTAATTCATTTAACAAGTAAAAATATTTATGAGTTAATGAACTTTATTATGTTATTATTATGTCAAAACATCATTAAAAACTGAATCGTGATTTGGGCCATCTCTACTTGAATTAAAGGCTGCCATTTAGTCTGCTAAAAGTCGGCATGGGAAGGTCGATTCTTGGAATTTCGTTAAGAGATAAAATTCGAAACGAGGTTATCCGACAGAAGACTAAAATGATGGACATAATTCTAAAATGTAGCAAGCTAAAATGGCAGTGGGCTGGCCACATCTGTCACAGAATCGATGCAAGGTGGGGTTAACGGGTTCTCGAGTATAGTGTGCGACCGCCCACCAGCTCGATGGATCGATGACCTAGGGAAGATGGCTGGCAGGGGCTGGATGAAAAAAGCAGGAGATCGTACTCTTTGGCGCTCTTAAGGGAAGGCTTATGTCCGGCAGTGGACTGCAATAGGCTGATATGATGATGATGATTTAGTCTGCTGTACAATTATTACGCTTAACATTGTTTATTGGCGTTCTGAAAAAAGATGCCGTTAAAAATGACGTTGTTACAAACAATTGTTACCGTTCTAAAACGTATTTTTTTTTTGTAGTTAAACTAATTTAATTGGACATTTTGTAGATCAACCATGATTGCCTTGGTTGGTTTGGGACAGAAATTTGAAACCGGTGACATGTCCCGGTGTATCAGGACGCGTGGCTACCTTATTGTACACGTGTAGTACTTAGAATTGTAGACAAGACCGGAATTATAACCGAATAAATGGAGGTTGAAATGAATATACCTCCTACCTAAATCTAAGTAAGTAAATGCAAAAGGAAATTTTACAAAAAAAAGTAGTTGTCGTTCCCTTTTTTGTCTATCTCTTGGTTAAATAGTTGTGTAACCGGTATCTGATGAGATCTAGCCTAATTAATATTTCTAGGTTACCAAAAACTGTCGAGGATGTGAAAATTTCTCTACGTTTTTATGCTTCCAAAAAAAGATGTAAAACATTGTATCATACCGTTTCTGAATGAAAGTTTGTTTAACTGGCTTGATTGTATTTCCACCGCGAATTGTAAAGAGTACTGTAACTACATTAAATTAATGAAATTATTTTTACTGCTGTTATTATATTACATTCATTTACTATTATTACCTTTCAGCCTTTATGTGTCCACTGTAAGGGAATATTGACCTACATTGAAAGCCAAATGTAAAAAGCAGCAGGTCAGTTGTCCCTCTCCGCAATGTTCGTTGTAGTCGTAATATTTCGTGGGTCCAAGATTCTCCTGAGACAAAAGTTAGCTTTGCTCCGGAATCCATTTGAGTGAATTAGGGGCTAGTATCGCAGCGATATTGTGTTTTGTTATTATTAACATTGAACAGGCTAATAAAATAGTTGTAATAGATCTAACGTGAACCCAAATGTCATCTTCAGTTGTTTTATGTTAACGATATAATGAGCATCGGTAGATTAAGTAGACCATGTCATGTTTTACAGCCTCAAATCATAATTATTTCAGATCAATACAATTGTGACAAAGTAGACGGATGACCTTGCTAAAGGCTGCAGGAAGCCGCTGGATGCGGACCGCTTCCAAACGGCCAATCTGGAAGTTACTGGGGGAGGCCTATGTATAGCAGTGGACGTCCTGTGGCTATAATGATGATGATGATGATGATGATGAATGCAATTGCTTAACACTATAGTGCCCTGCAATCGTTATCAGTCTGGTTTGTCCATCCACCGGGTAAGCCGTTTCTTCATCTGCATACAAAAACTCTTCACTCGCGATTCAATAAATCACAATGTGTGCTGCAAAAATAACCATAATGCTATTTTTGAATCAAGTTTACTACTAACAGGGTTAGTAGCTTAAATACCTACTTCGCAATTTTTATTCTGTCGTCAACCGATTTATCTTTTCTTGACAGATGAATTGATAGGCATTCAAAGTTGACATGTATATCTGTCACAATGACCCGTTTACACGATGATAGTAACATGCTAGGTTAGTAAGGCGCTGGTGCGCAAGTGTAACTTGGCAGCTTAGTAAGGAATTAGGACATCATGCTGTCTCTGTCAACATCATACAAAGAAAAACCGACAGCTGTATAATGATTTTTACTATAGTGTTGTTTGGGATTCAATTTGCTAATCCTGAGATGTGCATGCACTTGACCTAGTTTAGTTTGTCTTAATACTGACTATGTGTGCACTTTCATGCCAATCCATAGTAGTAACTTCGCGATCGTATGACACTTCAGTTAACTATTTAATTAGCTACCTGTCAAACTGACATCCTATACATTTATACGTAAGTAACTGGTCCCGAAATGAAAGTTGTCTGAAAACTAAACGATGTCTGGTATATGAACACTTAGCAGCAAATTGATGGCGCAAATAGCGCGCAAACTCTCAAAAACTATAGCAGTACAGTCGCATGCAATAGATAACGTGCAACTGCTATCGGACGTTATGCACGGAAGTATATCTTAGCAGGTAGGTACTTAGCGACTACACGAACGTAAAGTTAGTACAGCTAGGGGTAGCATGACCACCGAAACATGATATAGTGATTTATTGACACTAATATAGGGGGGCTGTCTTAAAACTAGTAACTGACTCACTGTACTGGCACACTACTCCCTCCGTGTAAACGAGACATAAAACATCTCGAGGAAACTTGCTAACGTCAAGAGGAATATGGGTCAATGAGTAGAATAAGGAAAGCACTCCCATAATTCTGTCACAAACAGATCTTAGTGATTTATTTATTGTTCAACATTTCAACGCTTGGGGTATTTTTAAGTTGGATTTTTAACGAAAACTGTTTATTATAATGACGAACAAAGTCAAAATATTGGACCGTGAAAAAAAATAGTTGCACATTAGAATATTGTAGGTCATTTTGTATAATGACTCATGCACACGAAAAACGTAATTTAAGGATGGGAATAGACCAAAACCTCTCATAAAGCACGTATTTCAAGTTGATTAATTTTAAAGATGAAACATAAACATATTATACTTAGGTACGTTGATATTAAAATTTGCATTCTTGCAGCTTGGAAAAAATGAATATTGTATTAAAAAGTACTGCTTCCGTAATGAAAACAAGCTAATATTGCCTACTTTCCGCCTTATAATCTCAAGTTCTTAGTTAAGAATAAAGTGAGTACTATCCGAAGATTTATTTATTTATTATTTGTTTATTTATTTATTGGAAAAGATTCACCAGCAACATATCAGTAAACATTACAACTTAAGACGATTACTTTAAAAATAATATTAAAGCATTATAATAATTAGACGTACAAAGCGCGTGTTCAGTCTTCTTACTACATTTGACACCTTAAATGCAGGCTTGCTTTAAGCGCTTAGGGTAAAAGGCCAGATCTAGCTAATGTGCTGCAAATGTGCCGCAAATGTGCCGCAAATGTGCCGCAAATGTACCGCAAATGTGCCGCAACTGTAAAGCGAATGTGCCGCGAATGTACCACGAATATGACGTGAATGTGTCGCAAATGTGCTCTTTTACTGCAACTGATGGTGCGCCTCTTTACGCAACTCTCTGAAATACATAAAAAAAATAACAATGTGGTCAGATTGCGCGTGAGTGACGCGTAGGCTGCATTTGCATCCACCAGATCTTTAAGTTTAGACCTTAATCAAAAATTATCCGTTGTCATCAGACATTGAAAAAAAAACATTTTTGAGGTCGATTGAAAATTAAGTGATTGTTTGTGAACCTAGATTGTAATAGTAATGTTATCTTTGCTTGAATTAGTTCAGTTCCGGCAATGATCAGCAACTCCTGCCAAAGGTTTCAACAACAACATGAATTACAATTGTAAATTTTGAATTATTCATAACCTATTTTGCCAATCCCGTGGCCGTATTCTGTATTATATTTGTACGTATATTTATTTGCAGTTTGTAGTGTAATAGTTATGACACCTAATCAAGCCTAGATATATTATAAATAGATCATATTTAGGTAGATCTAAATACTCTTTATTGTACAGCAGACTTAGGATAGGATAGGATAGGACAGAATAAGGATAAAAAAAAGTTTAGATCCTTTTATTTCCAAATCAGACGAATTTATTATAAATTAATAGTAAAAAAAACAAAAAAAGTTATTTTGTAGTTGCGTTGTTCTTACTGAAAAATATCGACAAATTATCTGAAAAAATGTATTTTGTTTAACTTTTTTTTTCTAATTATGTCCATTTAGAAAGTGAAGAAGAGAAACTACAAAAACATTGTAGCGAACGACTGTCGTGAATATAATTATAATTTAATAACACCCGCTCTAGCGGCCACATACGAGTTGAAAATTAATTTCTAAAGAGAGATTTAAAAATCGTGTCTTAAAAATATAATCATAGTGCGGGCGTTTAATTTACATAAATGTGCCATAGAAGTAAGCTTCAAACAATGCGCGCTAGAGCAATGTATACTTAGACATTGCTCACATGGCCCATGGACACGAAATCTCGAAACACTGGCAGAAGTTCGAGCCATAGTGCGAGCGCGCATTGTATGAAACTTAACTTTCGATACCCATAAAGTAATTAAAGTATGTCTCACAGCAGCAGTGCACAGGACTCACCTTAACTATGAGGTGGTTTGGGCCATACTCTGCTACGAGTGTTTAGTGCGGATTGGTGGGTGTTGAAAAGCCTGGGACTAAAACTTACTGTCAGATGTAATGAAGCCGCCTTTACGACTAGTATCAAGCGATATTAGCCGGAACCAACTTTCACCTTTACGTGAAATCCATGACTATTATTTATTCTGTGCTTGTGCTCTGTTAACACTTCATTCAGTCGGCGAAAAGTTGGCGACAATTCTAATATTGGTTTTGTCTAGTAGGCACTTATCCAACACCCAAGATTTAGGGAATTAAGGACGGTATCGAAGCACATTACACAGAATAGGCCCTTCGATTCTCGGCCCGTCATAACTTACACATACAACGTGGAGCACCGAGATAGGCGAGACACGCCATGACTAATCGCTACGTCCAGATATCTTCATCCATCACAGAACATGATATGTCATGTTCCGAACCCCAGGATGTGATTGAGCGCGTATGAATCTTTGATTATGGCGGATCCAAATAACTCAGTTTCGTATTGAGGTAACTTTGGACTGATTCAATCGTTTTACATGATTTTGTATCGCTCACCGTTGGGTTGTCGCCTTTGTTACGTACTTTATTATCAGGTGTTCGACTTGAATGTAATATTAATTTCAGCAGCTGGAGCCTGTGTCCATTATCATCAGACCAACATAATTCGGCCTTGTTTTGTTTTTTTTCTTTATAGAGTTTGACGTATAGACAACTGCTTAGGTATTTGTAGATAAATTGGTAATTTTGAGTTTTATTGATTTTAATATTACTTTAGGCCGCGTAACACCTTGCACCTTATTAGTTTATTTCATGTGCTGTGCCCTGGAATGGGATATGTTTAATAGGTATACTTATTGACACGATTCGTTAGTGGTCTGGTCGATTTCTCATCATTAGTCAATACAATTCACCTAATTAAAGAACAAACCAAAAACAAATATTTAATTTTAAATGTTTTATCTATAAAATCATCAGATCCTAGGCGAAGTTAGTGGTCAGTCTAGATCCTTAATAATTTAAAGGTATCCTATTTCAGGCCAACAAAGCTGACGATTCCTTTGAGATTATGATACTCTTGAGTATGTTTACAGGCGATAGTTGTTGCTTGTTTGTTGTTGAACCTTCCCAATATTAGGTTTAAATTCATTACAAGTTTCCTTATAGAGGAACTGCGTAGGTGTGATTGGATTAAAGGCATTATTCGACCTAGCACAGGACGGATTTTGGGTGTACATAAAAAAAAAAAGTTAGTTAGTCAGCAGCTTATCAATTAATTACATAACCCAAAATTTTATTAATTGATTTGTTATTTTTGTACTGTGGACTTTGATATGTATTTTATGTAGATTGATCCAATGAATCCTAAATGAAACATATCTACCTGAAGGTTGTCTGGAAGAGATCGCTTCCAGCGATAAGACCGCCTAAATTGTGCTGTTCATTATGTATATTTACTTTCCTGTGATTTGTTTGTTTTGTGTGGTGTACAATGTCATAAATATATACGAGTAATATATATATATTGGACATCACATACATTGCGCTGATCCTCTGGTATCAAGTAGTCAAAGCACTTGTTACAGAAATCAGAAACAACGACAGACCCGAGACAATAATAAAGATAATATTTATTTTCTATAACTCAATATGATATCTTAGACTAAGTACTTTTTTTCTGTTGTCAAGAATATAATATGTTTGATAACCTGGATAATAATATATTTTTCGAGCACCAAGTCCATGTAGCAAGGCTAAATACATTTTCAAAACTCCACTGGTTTAAAAGTCAGAATGCACTGTTTCCACCGCAGGGAGATAGTTCCCGCGAGGTGGCGTTGTTGTCGCTAGCGAGATTTCAATCTGATTACTGATACGGGAAATATCTAGTACCGTGTACGGGTTTTTATTCGGATTGTGTACGCGTAAATTTTTGTTCATATTTCTAATGATGTCATATTTTAAGATTGATGGACTTTTGTGTAGTGACCATGGACAACACAAAAGACTAATAAATATTGTTAGTATTGCTTATAAACAACATGTTGGATGGATAAGAAAACTAAGAAATCATTTCTATCAGTCTCTGACAGTTACAGAACGATGTTTAATACCGTATTAATGAATAATTAGGAATAAAAACCAATTTATTTGTGCAAATAGGCTTAAATTAAGCTCTTTTACACTTTTTTTTTTACCCTACCATTGTTTCTGGACAATTGTGGGCTAGCGCCGAGAAGAAGCAGCGCAAGAAACTCGGTCTCTATTGTCAGCCTCTTTTTAAATAGTATGTACATTGGAAGATAATATGTACCTGTGCGAGCAGGGCAGTATTTAATCCAATACATTTTTATTAATGTCATTTACAGTGTAATAACCTTTTTTCATTAAAATCATCTTGACATGCGATTTCAATTTATGTATAGGTACTTCAGCAATAGATTGCGGCAATTTGTTAAAAAAACAAATACATTTTCCCATGAACGAATTACCTACTTTATGCAGTCTGAAATTTGGAACGGCAAGTTTGTCTTTATTCCGGGTATTATGATTATGAATCTCACTTTTCTTAGGAAATAGATGCAGGTTTTTACGAATGTACATAATATTTTCATAAATGAATTGAGAAGCCTTAATATCTTAATTTCCTTGCACAGATCTTTTAACGAATCTACTAGAATTCACTAATAATATAAAACGTACCAAAATACATCAGTACCTAAAGACAAAGTTCTGCAATCTATGCTCGGTGTTTTTTTGTGAGATGGAATCAGAAATAAAGAGATCCATAAACGAACAAAAGTCGCTGACATAGCCCAACAGATTATCAAGTTGAAGTAGCAGTCAGCGGCACAAAGCACATAGAACAGGCGGACGATGAGGCAGAAAGTTTCTAGAATGGAGGTCACGTACCAAGTGCAGTGTAGGTCGTCCACCCACAAGGGGGACATACAACCTGGTAAAAGATACAGGCCGCTTCTAACCGGCCAATCTGCGGAGTCAATGGGGGAGGCCCATGTCCTTTGGCTGAAATGATGATAATACAAAATGAATTATAGTATGAGGTTGTTAGACCATTTCTAGAAATGAACGGAACGATCGCATTACTATATCTGAGATGATAATATGACGCACTAGAGGAAATATTAGTGTAGCATCATAGAGGGCACAAAAATAAAACAACCACAACAATTACAATTTTTATCTATATTAATTATGTTTTAAGAGAAGGAAATTGGTATTTAAATTTACCTAACGACCAAATCGAATTTTTAAACTTGCATTACAATTGAATCATCTACCCGCTGGGTAAACATCACTAAAATATTCAGCGACTCCTAAATGTTTTTCGTTAAAATTTCAGAGCGTGCACGAAAACCAGATCATTATTTTTATATTACACGTTTTAATAATAAAATATGAACGTGGCTATAATCAACGTTGCCACGTTGTCCCGGTACGCGGTAATCCGCAAAGAGATGGTACACTGTGATAAGCGGTAGCGAGCGCGAAACTAATACCTACATCTATTAAATACAAATAAATAAAATGGAAGTGTCTCTTTGTAATTTCAAAATAACAGCTTTTTACTAAATGCATATGAAAGTAATATTCAATATTACTTTCTTGAGTAATATTAAATAAAGCATGTATGGTATTTATAACAAAAAAGCGATCTAAATATATTATCTGTCTATCTGTTTGTTACGGGTAATCTTTGAAACCACTGGACCAATTTTGACTTCACTTAAACTGGCAGATAGCTAATGTTTTTGGAAATAACTCAAGCTACTTTGATTTTAGATAAAGATTTCGTGACTCACGCAATAAAATCCTATGATATTGTAAACAAAATTCGATTCAAATTGGAAAGTTTTTAATTTAGACACGACGCAAATAAAAAAGCAACAACAATAACCTAGGCAACAAATAGTATTAAAGCCCGATCGGTGTAGTGGTGCAGTAATTCGCCATGAACGTAAAAGGTTTCTAGGATCGTATCCCGGTTCAAGTCAAAAAACATGATGTTTTTTTTCTAAATTGGCTCGGGTCTGGGTGTGCTGTTAATGTTAATTTTATACATTTTGAGACCATGACAATTAGTTTTTTGTCTATTTACATTTGTCTACATATTTAATTCAAATCATAATAAATAATTTTATAAATTCTAATGACTCATTTATTATTCTACACACATCTAGGCGGTCGTAGCTACACGCTGCACAGGCTTAATCTCCGTTCTAGAACTTTCTGACCTACCAAACGTCATTTTTCGGTACTACGTGCCTACCAGGTTTATAAGGGTTCTATGCAATTATGAATAAAAGAGTAGTTTATTCATAATTGCAGTTGGATATGATTCTAGAGAGACTGACAGTAGTATTAATTTAAGCCACTTGGTATTGCTTCTTAGAGTTTTGAACGGCAATACTTTTAGATGTCATTAGTCAGAAGGAATCAAGCCAGCACATATCAACTTAAATTCTTTTAAAATTACATACATAATAACCATCTTCCCTATAATGCTACATGTGTAGTTAGAGATACCTATGAAGTTTCCCGATTTGACGTTCACATAGAGACATATGCAGTTACACACACACGTTTTGATAATACTGGGTGTGTCACATGATCCAAAATAGCCTGGCTCCTATTTACGGGTTCTGGAGGTGTGATGACAGTCGCTATAAATGTATTATCTAGATTTGCTGTATTCTGGATCATGGTCAAGCATACCCTGTCTGAGACAAAGTGCTAGGAAACAGAATGCATACTTTAGAATTCCGCTTCCGCCTAGTACACTGTAGTCCATCCCATATCGGCAGTGTCATTGTGTTGCGTCGCTTGTCGGATTTAAATCTGATTACTGATACGGTTCAAAATGTCAGCCGTATACGATGCGGGTAGATGTTGAATTTGTACGATATTTTATTCCACGTTGTACCTTGTTTGAACAATCGTGATAAGGACTTTGATGTGGCAACGCTTTGAAGTACAACGATAACATATTAGGCTTTCAGTTCAATACGGAAGTGTTAGAAGGTTTACGTTGACAATCGGGTGAAAATGGAATAAATATAACTAAAAAAGAATACATTTGCGGTCGCTTGCTACCTTTACAATTTACGTTAATACGTTCATAAGTTGGTTAACAATTTGACAATACTATCCTGCCTCAGCGTTACAGATTTTTTGTGTCTTAGGTTTTAGAGAACAAAAATACTAATTAATTAAAACAGTTTTAAGTATCTAGTAGATATTTTCTTCAATGATACAAGATTAGGTACGTAAATAAAAAAATGACATAAACCACTTTACATTTTAAGAAATGTTAGAAGAATCTTACTACCATAATTATGATAATACATTTTGATTACTAGTAATAAATAACAAAGTGATGTGTTCCGGTGCTCTACGATTCATCGAATGCTTAATAAAAGCTGATGGAGTTTCTAGTCAGAAACCTGTAGCATTACCAAGGATTGTACCTGTAGCATTTCACAATCCTAGATAGCGAGGTGAAGGGTACTCCACTGTCACACCTCTTCTCCTACCATTAGATTAGTTACCAGGCAGACTTACCGTAGCCTGAAAAGCCGTGAACAGGCTTCGAATACACGTTGATTTTTTGAAAAGATATTATAAACCAATGAAGCAATGTGGCTATACTGATGATTCTATTTTTCTTTTTCCTCGGTCCTTCATTGATGAGGGATTTTTGGTCGGATCGATTCTCGGTCGAATCAATGTAGAAAACTAACTTTTCTATGTTGTCTCGGGTCTGGGTGTTGTGGTACCGTCTTCGTTTCTAATTTCTATAACACAAGTGCTTAAGCTACTTATCATAGTATGTTATAAAAGTATTTATGTATGTTTATCTAGCTTTGCTTAGTTTGGTGCTAGATAATTGGTGTGATTGTGAAAACTATTTATAATGCAGCAATGCGATGTATTTGTGACGTTGTCCAATATTTATATATTTAAAAAAATTGCACTATCACTAATGAAAATATATCTTTAGGGTAAATTACTTGTAGAATAACATCTAAATGTAGAATTTACCAACAATTTGTTTGTTAAATAATTCGTGAATAAATATCAGCTAAACTTGGAAGCCTTGAAGGATATGAGTCCCATGGAGGATTTCCCTTTCCGAAGAATTTGATCAAAGAATTAATATCCGCAATATTGTGAGCATTTTGTAAGTTCAAGGCATTCCGGCCCACAGTATGCGTTTGAATAATATCACTGAGTAATCTCAAATCTCAAATAGAGCAAATCTTGACGTATCATATCATAAATATCAGTAGGATTTCGAGACGTGATATTAAAATTATTTTTTAGAAGTCGTCGCAAAATGCTACGCAAAGTTCTCTTTAACGTGTGGTGACGTAGTAATTTTGTTAAGGTATTTATATTGTTCTGATAATGACTAGCAGCTAGTTTGTACCCTGAATTAATTGCAAGGTCATGACGTAGGACATACCTATGTAAACGTTGCCAATACATGACTAACTTCATAAATGCATTTTTTTGACTGGTGTCGTGATTTTTTTCTAGACAGTTCAAATATTTCCCAGTTTATATTCGGACCACGACATACTATTTCTTGAGGCAGAAGTATTTTCTCTGCAGTTAAAAAGACGGTGCATTGTATTATAATGTCAACCTCGCTCTTTCTATTCGATATTTTGTTTGTATCAAATAAAATGCAGAATAAATGGAATTTATACGAATTGTTAGTTTAAGAATAAATCCTCTTTTCATTTCTTGGTGTTTAGTTTAAGAATAGTGTATATCTGTTTTGTAAATCTTTGCATTATTATATTAGCTTTTTAAAATTATAAACACAAATCTACTTCGACAACTATTTTATTTATGTTTTAGTGGACACTATTTGCAAAATTTTCAGTGGAGTTTTAGAGTCTAGTTTATTCAAACAGACAGAACAGGCTAACGCGCCAACTGCGGCAAGGGGCAGCTCATAAATAACTAGCTTTCCCCGCGGGTCCGACTACATCAAACGGTCAAATACGAGTAGTAAACAATATTATTAATAAAAACAATTTGACAACTAAACATGCACTACATGATACCATAATGATAGCAATAATACCATATTCTACTTATTTATTCTGGGCCAATTCACAATGTAAGTACCGTGGCGAGCTGAGTGAGAAGTGGAAGTATTTTGCTTGGCTTGTACGAGTATAGGCCTTAAATCACCTTAAACATAACCTATTTAGAAGTCGTTGCTTGATTTGTATATGAGTATAAGGCTTAAACCGAATGAGTCTTATTTAGAGGTGGTCCAAACAACGTCAAGTTAAGGCTGTCTAAACAATATTTTTCGTGACGTAAATGTAGAATGGATTGCCCCTTATAGCATCGGCAATGTAAGAGCAGTTACTTCTAATTGTCTAGTGCAAAGATTAATGTTAAATGTACTTAAGAACAGTGAGCTTACTTATAAGTAGCTATTAAACTCCGCAATCATATTCGTAGTAACTCTTTCGTTGTTCTGACAAAGTTATAATAAGACTTTTAAAATCATATTTTCAGAGCTTCTACACGGGAAACAAGGAACACGAATTTCAAAAGGTCAATGCAGGTTCTGCTTATTCAATAGTTACAACAACATCTTTAGAGCAATATGCTCGATTATAAAAATAACACATTTACAATAAATGCCAAGTTTGTGATAACAATAAGACGCGATGGGTTTCATCATCATTATCATCATTTTAGCCATTGGATGTCAACTGCTGAACATAGGCCTCCCCTAATGACTTCCAGATTGGCCTATTGAAAGCAGCCTGCATCCAGCGGCTTCCCGCAATCTTTACCAGGTCACCTGTCCACCTTCTGGGTAGACGGCCTACGCGATAGGTTTGGGTCGCCGTATACACTTTAAAATAAATACAATAATCTCGAACTAGATAATTGTGTACTAGAAATTCATGTAATAGTATAATTAGTATTATAAATGCGTGCATATTTGTAGAAGTAGGTATTAAGTACATAATACTTGTTACTACATTCTTAACCTTTATTTAGTCGCGTGGGGTCCATTGGACCCCAAGCGTCTACGTTTTGGACATATTCGGTAAATACTCAGCGTGAGCGACTATGAGCTACTGTACAATCTTCTCTCTGCAGCGCTTCTCTGGTCACGGCTCCAATTATATGCATTATACGGAGGTGTTTTTGGTCTAATGGACCCTATGGGACAATTAGATAACCCCGAGGTTTTGAAGCTAATCCAAGATCTTCTAAAGACCGTTGTCACATTATATGTCTGAGATCTTTAGACAGAAATCAAAACCAAAATGCGGTAAATGTGCAAAAATCACAATTGCAAAGTCTGCATTACACTGATACTGATGTAGAAGTTTATGTTTTAGTAATTTCCGGAAGTTACTTATATGCTTTTATTATGTTGAAATGCTGTCCTTAAAGTTTTTAATAATTATAATTAGATTTTATTTATTAGATTTTTTATTTTGGCAAATTAAACATGGAGTCCAAAGGATCACTCGCGACTAATAGTGTAATTTTTTTGACGTGACTAACTAAGGGTTATTTAAAAAATTAAAAACTATCGTAACACTTATTTAAACAGGTTTCATGTTCAGTACCTTGCAGAAACTATTGTTAAGTATCTTAAAAACTGTTAAAAATGTTAAAAAATATTTTTCTATAGATTTTGATTTATAATGCATACAAAATATGCCAGTTAATTATCATGCATGCCATCGGATAATGTGATTGGTTGATTTATTAAATATTCATCAACCAATAATTGCATCTGTCTGATATCAGATTACATTAATCAATTAACGTTATGATTTTTACAAACTTGTTTGGTTTAATCGTAATACGTAATCGTAGTAACATTCAAAATAAAGTGAGTATTATACTCAATATGCAGATTATATGTTAAATAACAGTATACAATAATCTATTAAAACGTTAAAATGAATAAAACTTAAGTATTTATTTGTAATATAGTTAGTACGTTAATTCAAATAAATCAAATTGAAGTGTTTGTTTGTAATATAATAAATTAAAAGTAATAAAAACTTTTTAAAGACAAGCTTTTATTGAGTAAAAAGTGAACTAAAAGGAATTAAATAAATTTAAGTGACATCAGTCATACACCGTAGATAAGTTCTAAAGACGTATAGAAAATGTAAACTCCAAAACCTCGAGGCACTGATCAATGCTATCCGTTATACAGGTTTCCTATACGATATCAGTGCCTCGAGGTTTTTTACTCAATAAAAGCTAGACTATAAAAAGTTTTTTTTCTTTTAATTTTTATAACTTTTTAGTGTTAAGGGTTCTTTATCAATATCTTCAATGTTCAAACTCAAACTCGACTATCTAAGCATTTTCTATTTGGCAGTTTCAGTGGCAATCTTTCGGCTCCATCCTTTATCTTTAGAACCTCATGTGTAATAATGATACTCAATACCACAGAACAGGAATGACACGCTTCGCTCCGCTTCGCGTAAGACAACCAATCAAACGAGATCAAACTTAACCACCTTTCTTTCGGGTTCATCGTCAGAACTATAAAGTAATATCATAGTTATACTATCAGAGTACCTTTTAGGATAAATTAAACGAACCCAAAATCGATAAGGTTGCGTTGTGTTATTACAGAGTTCATGTGACCACCGTCTTGTTGCATTGTTTACAAACAGAGAACTAACAAGCCTCAACTCATTGAGTTTATATTGTTTAAAATATAGTTCCTGTATCCGGTTTTATCATCAGAACCTCATGTACTTTACATACTTTTATTGCATGATGTAGAGCACTTTTCACGACATATTAAACGAGCCCAAACTCGATGAGGTTGCAGCAATACGGCCTAGTTTCTATGTCCACCTTCCTGCTCCATCGTCAGACACATCTACAATTAGTACAGTTGTCAAGACAAATCAAACGCAGTGTCCAAATTTTACAGTCGTACCCTTTTTCATATTACACAAATTATTATACATTTGGAGTCCATGGAATTGGGTCGTTTTTGACGGAACTTTCACTGGCAGAAGCTGATGTTATAAGAAGTAGATAAGGATATATTTATATTAGAATAATAACTAGGGTTCCACCCAAATAACATGTCATGAAGTCTTTCAATTTAGACACCACGTGAATCTAGTCACGGGCGAAAGCTAGTAGGTAAAGATATAAGATACTAAAAAAAAACGCAAAAAATCACACCAATGGGCTAGTTTCCTGGGTCAAAAAAAGATTATTCTATTTAGTCCGTCAGTTAGATTATCAAAAAATATTGGACCCATATTTTGTCTTTTGTCAATCAAACAAAAAATGACGGAGATAAAGCGCATCAAAGTGAGCACGTGACGTCACGACTTGCTAAAAAGTGTCACAAGGCGTTACTCGGAACTTTAACGGGCTATATCTTTATCATTTTTTGTTTGATTGAGAAAAGAAAAAATACGAGTCCAATATTTTCTGTTAATCTAACTGACGGACTAATTAGATTTTTTTAGGAAACTAGCCCATTGTCATGAACCCAAATAAAGAATAACCTTGTTTTACGAGGGACAAAAAAAATTGTTAGCAGTCTCCCAGCATCCGGGAATCAAATCACCATGCTGATACGCCAATCGGTTGGTTTACAATACTGAATACCAACTATTTCGTCATAACAACCCTGATTTCTCATCAAACAATGCCTAGCAAGCAGAAGCTAACTAACAATATGCAAATGTCATCGAACAGCCGATATCAGTACCACATAATTGCCTCAAATAGGCCTCTCATCCTATCTATAACTTGTAATTAATCCTCTTGTTTATAGAACAATGGATACACGAATGTCTGGAACTTGTCGAATATCAGCAGATAGTGTAGGCTCAGCCTTTGTTCATCAGAGTTCATAGCCTTCTCAAGTAACAATACAGGGTGTATTAACAAAAAACAGAATTTAAAATAAACGTACCGATTCTGCCGCTAACTTTAACAACCCATAGTACAATAATAGTAGTAAATTTATTATTGCAAAACAAATAACTAGTTACAAACTAATATTGGTTGGGACCAATATAATTATCTATACTATTTCTAGAAGTTTCATTATGTAAAGTCGCTTTCGAGTATCATAAATACCTGTCTTTTTTATCTTTGTGAATCTATATTATTTATGTTTACAGATAAACAGGGTAACATCGTACGTTAAATTTCATGAAACAATAATTTATTCATTGGATTTTTAGAGAGGTAATCAAACAATCAATTTAGCATACATAATGAGAGGTTTTATGAACACAAACCTAATAAAAAGGTTATCACTAGTGCTCTAGGGAATACGCAACAGTCTAGACAATTTTTTGTGGGTAGTTGGTAAGTCGGTCGAGAAGATATCTATTGATGACCTCATTGTGTCAATAAAGTAAAGTGATTTACGTCCCACTGCAGACTACACTAACTAACTAACTAACTATGATCCCTTTTAACAGTGTTAGTTAATTGAACCTTACAGGTTCAATTTCTGTTATTACGTTACTTCTTCTCATACGTTCTGTTTAAATTTTGTCATAATGACAACTTTGCTTAAGCACTGTTTAGTTTATTTTAAACCCGGTTTCCGTAAAATACGAGTACTTACTACGAGGTTTTGTGTTTCAAAATTGTGTCATATTATGAGCGTTCATGATCGTCTTAGAAAGTCAGCAATTTTTTCTTAACACAGTCTGTTTTTATCACACAGTTTCCAACTGTGAAACTAATTCTGAAGTCAGTTCAAATAAACAGAGGCAATAGCGGCTCCTAGCGGCAAAGCGCAGAGTTATTTAAATCCGCGCCTGGATTAACTCACCCTATATCATGGACTAAGTTTGTTATTTCATTCTCTTTGCCTTGTTAATCGGGACTTTGAAGCATAGCTGGAAATAGCATTGAATAAATAATATTACTAGTTCCATTTCGATTTAATACAAAACGGACAAAGAAAATGACCCGGGTAACAGGCCTAGGCGTATGCCATCATCATCATTTCAGCCATAGGACATCTACTGCTGAACATAGGCCTGTCACAGTTACTTCCCGATTGGCCAGGCTTTCTGCAACCTTTACCAGGTGGTCTGTCTACCTTGTGGGTGGACGCCCTACGCTGCGATTGCCGGTACGTGGCCTTCATTCTAGAACCTTTTTGCCCCATCGGCCGTATATGTATATGTATATTTCAATAAATATGATATGCGCCAGACATCATACCATTCTCATGGTCGACAAACAGAATAAACATCTACTCGAGTCAATAGAGAAGATGTATTTTTAAAGCATAAGAGATTATTATCGTATTGAAATACGTAAACAATTCATTAAACTAATTTCTATTGGTCATCATCATCATCATCATTTCAGCTACTCGTCGACTCGACATCCTCTAACACAGGCCTCCCCCAATGACTTTCAGCGGGGGGGAATTGCCAATACTCGCCACGCTTGGCAGGCGGATTGGCGAGCGCGGTTTTTAAAACATTTCGTACGCAGAAACTGCTGCCCGTCTTGTGCTACAGGAATTAGCCTTCACCTCTTACGTCACACCTTCTGTTAGAGGTGGGGAAGTGTATTCTTTACGGCCGTCCCCACACGGCTTCTATTGCTCACGATTTGCGAACGACTCACATTGCTAGCAAAGAGGTTACCGTTGGTAAAAATGGCGACCACAAACTGGAAGACGCAGCGTAAGCAGGCTATGTCTAGCAGTGATCTTCCAGGGGCTGAAGATGATGATGTTGATTATGAAATTACTTTAGAATATAACGTAATGTAGAATACTACATAGAATATAATGAAATAAGGCGAATGACAACAATAGTAAGTAGGTTTAAAATAATAACATAACAATAAGACAGGCTCGTCCGCTACAAAATGGCGGAATCGGCACTTTATCTACACTATTTGCGAACAAGGCACTGCGAAGTCGCTCTGCAATTTACATAAGACGAGTAATTCCTGTGGCGCAGCTACTATTTCCATAATAGCTTCTTTATGGTTGCTTTGATTCTAATTTCTATTTGATAATTTGTTTACAATATAATTCACAGAAAATTTGTTAGTTTGCTCATCTAAACCTGTTTGCTTTAAACAATAAATGAACTATTTAAAAAAAATGAATACCTATTAGTATCTGCCTTCTACTTCGTTTGCGTAGACTTTACAATTAAGTTAAGAGCAATAAATAACCACCCCACATAAATACAAACTCGGGGTAAAAATATCCTAGATCATTATTTAAAAGTAAAGTAAAGTATGCCTGTATGTATGGCCAGGGCACAGGCCTCACTTCAACTATGAGATGGTTTGGGCCATACCACATACAACGATGGGGGCCCAGTGCGGATTGGTGGAGGAGTGTTGTAAGGCTAGTAACCTAACCATATTGTCAGCTGTTATAAAGTCGCATTAAGGCCTCTGACTAGGCTCCACGACTAGCATCAAGCTATATTAGCAGGGACCAACTCTTAACGTGCCTTCTGAAGCACGGAGATGCTTGTTATAAATTATATTTTTATAAATATATTTTGAATCAATCACAACCGCGGCGTGGGTGGCTTAACATACCAAAGCGCTGCTGCCACAGAGCTACAAGCACCAAGCACCTCATTATCTATACAGGGTTACTATTAAAACAGTTTACAAATTTATGGAGGCGAATATCATCAATACAAACATAATTTATAATAAGGTCAACATCAAAATCAAAACATAATTTTTGCTTTTTTCTTATATTATTATTAAGGTAGAGCGTTAGTTTGTATAAAAAAAAGGCAATTTCGATGTTGATTGTCGATTGTATCAATGAACCCATTTGCCTATTTTTAGGAACTATTTTTAAAAGATAACCCTCTATTACGTGTACAAAATTTCAGCTAAATTCAAAGGCGTTATTAAGTAACAAACAACCAAACATATAAAATTGTTCATTAATAATATAAATAAAGTTAGTACTTTAGTTAAAAAGGGTACGTTTACAACAGTTACACAGATTTTGTGAATCGCACAAGTTGATTAAGTTAGCGAGGAATAATAAAGGTATAACTGCCCCCGTCCAGATTTCAACTACATGCACCATATTTATTAAAGAACTTATGCAAATATCTCCCACTGTTTAACTCTCGCGTTGCCTGACTTGTGTAAATCGCTCTACCGTTTCTAAAAAAAGATGAATATGTTATTTTAGTTGCTCAGTAGTAGCGAGTAACCTGACGTTTTAAAAATGGATTTTCTTTGGGGTGAAGTATTCCGTTGTTGTTACATAGAAAATAAAAAAGTCAATATTTTATAAACTTGCTTTTACGCAGTCTGCGTTTCTACAATTAGGTAATTAAGAATAAAATAAAATAAAAGATTAATTTATTTGTTTGGACATATTGTGTATCACCTGTTTACTATAAACAGGTGATGAATGATGATGATGATTTCAACATGCCGTACCGAAGCGGTGTACAAATTCCGCCAATATCACGTGCGTAGGCATTTTAAGTTTGGGATGTAAATATTTGATGGTGGAATTAAACTAAGCGTAGTTATTCTAAAACTAAGAAACAGCACAGCTGACATCAAATTTATGTTTTAGGAAATAAAAATAACATAAACACTAATAAATACAACACCAAAGAAGAATACACACAATAAGGAAGCGTTGAGTTAATTTTCTTTTAAATTGTTTTTATAATCTCACTAATTATCTAAACCCAAACTAAACAAACTATGGCTGCTAGATAGCGTATGCTTTTATAAACATCCATAGGTAGGGCATCCATAGGACTTAGGTACAAATGCTCGTGCTCCTCACACAAATATCTGCACGTTGCGGGATTCAAACCCGCAACCGCTGGCTTTGTAGTCCGGAACGTGAACCACTACACCAGACGGTCGTCGAAATAAACTAACGGTAAAAGAATTATGGTGACGAAATGAGAAACAAATAGGGTTTTTTAGTCACAATTTTTTATTATTATTTATAAATATTTTTTCTAATTTTATACCGCTTAATAAATTTAGAAAAAGAAACTAGGAAAGGAGTATAATAGGATAATATACTTGACGTTGTAGTGACAGGGAACTAAAACTGGAATATAAACTGATATAAGTGGTCGTAAAGCGATCCACCTACTTTTGGGCAGTTAATAAGAATTTCGAGAAACCTAGTAAAGTTTAAAAATGACATTTTGTTTTAGTTTGTATAAAGGTTTAAAGTATACAGAAATGTAATTAGGACGCCAGGTTTAGATTTAAATACGTTATTATAATTTTTTTCTAAGTGAGTTTTAAAATTCCAAAGCCCACCTGTAGATCTTTCTCAGACTAAGATTCAAACTAAGCCTGTTTTAAAATGATAATAATGTATCTCTCACTTTAAGATTCAACCACACACTCCATCTCAATCCCTCCTGAATTTTAAACACTTATATTCAAAGTGCACAGTATCTATAAAAGAGCTTATGCAAACCTTCTCGGTCACACTACTCGCCGCATTGCCCGCCTTATGTAAATCGCATGCGACTTCGCAGTGAGCCATCCGCAAATCCGCAAATAGTGTATTTGTATTAGAGCGCGTCCACATTGAAGACGTTGGTTATCTCGGCTTCTTCTTAACTTTAAAAAACACTGTACAAAACTTGGGTAGACCCAACGGGACAAATTTCTAGGAAGGAGAAGATAGATCTTCTCCTTCCTAGAAATTTGTCCCGTTTCTATGTCAGGGTAGGTAGGCTTAAGTACGCTTTCACTAGGGGCGTATTTTTAAATTTAGCGCCCCGAGCCAATAAGTTCTGTAGCCCCAGAAGTGAAGGAAAAAAAAATTGAAGGATTTTTTTAAAAATAATGTCTACATTTTTTTGTGGAGTACAAATTTATTTAAAAAGTCATTAATGATGATTTCGTTATTCGGTAAACTATTTAAACGTTCTTCGCAAAACCGTGAGCGAAGATAATTCTGCAGTTTGTCACTGCAGTACAAGATCTTTCGGGTACAATTTCTGAAGATTTTTCGGCGTTAAGTCGAACAGGCTACGCCGCCTCTGGCGGATTGGCATCTTGGGCCATGGCCTGGATGGCCCTAAGGTAAATACGCCCCTGGTTTTGACCATGATCCTAGCTACAGTACCTAAGTCTGGATTTCCATTTGGAGCAATTGCGATCAGACCACCGTAACCCTTAGATTTGTGAACCAGATCATTTTTGAACTATTAGCTGGCTACACATCCAGTGTAATTTGAATGTGCTGGATTCCTCACAATGTTTAACCTCAATGCTAAGCAACAGATATACATCCGTACGTATAGATTCCAAAAAATGGAGATATCGATGACACTGACGTTAGGCACCAATCAACTATGAGTATAGTGTAACTCATCCCTTGAGTACGTGTAGGGAACAAAAGAGTAGTTTTAATATTGCTCCATCATCATCATTATCATATCTGCCATAGGACGTCCACTGCTGAACATAGGCCTCCCCCATTGACTTCCAGATTAGCCGGTTGTAAGCGACGCCTGCATCCAGCATCTTCTTGCGACCTTTACCGGGTCGTCTGTCCACCTTGTGCTACGCTCCGCTTACCGGTACGTGGACTCCGTTCTAAAACCTTTCTGCCCCATAGGCCGTCAGTTCTACGTGCTATTTGCCCCGCCCGTCCCCTACCACTTCAGTTTGCTAATCCGTTGGGCTATGTCTATTGGTCCATAGCATGTGGGTATACTCTCTAGTCACATTTACTTTGCCTCGCCCGATTTATAAAATGAACTACAAACAAACAATGGCTTTCCACGGGGAGACAAAAAATACTTATTGTGTCAGTCAAGCTGCAGTAAACTGCGTACGGTACCTCAGCTTCAAGAACAAACCTACATACAGTCATCTGCACTGCTAAAATACAAAAATAAAGGTACTGTAGAGTCTACTAATACTAGAAGTATTAGTAGATCCTCATTTTAAATCTACCCATAATCTGTTACTACAAGATATGCATAATGTTTCCGAAGTTGCAACTGCGACTCGAGCCATGCTAAATCAATTGCTACTGGAGTATTCGGCTAATAAAGCAAACATTTATGACTTAAGCGCCAGTGATAAAAAAGAAATTTGTATCTCTGTGAGCCTATAAGCCTCAAAAAAACAAATAACGTTAAACTTTGGTTCGAAAATTCACCAGTGTGAACACACCTCAAGTTCTATTTTGGTCTAACTATAACGATTGTGACTACATGTACGAGTAAGTAGTTTTAATTAAGTAACAATATTAGCCTTTCTGTAATAACTTCTGATATGAGCTGAGGATTTTCAGTAGTTCATAGAGTCGACATCACGACATACTAACTCTGACCACATTCTGATACATAGATGAACTGAAAAATGTTGCGTCAATGGACACTGGACTATACATGAGTATAGATTATTCAAGTTCAGCATCATCATCATGCGGCCCGATTATTCAAGTTGGTGGCGATCAATAGGTGAATATAGGTATTCGCTGAGGACATGCATCATATGAAATGTGAGCTGAAGGCACACCTGTCCGACGTCCGTCCACGCCGAATGCACCAAAAGTATTTTCTTAACCCGCAATGTGCCCAATTTGGCACGGATAGGTAAGCGACGTTACACAAGTGATTTTACACAAAGATTTCAAAATTCGTCTTCTAGCGCGAACAGGTAGTGAATGCACATTATCCAATTTTGTTTACTAAATGCCGATGATAAAATTAAAACACTTTTAAAAATCGCAAAATAATTCCTTTGAATTTATATTGCCTTGAGACCTGTTAGCTTATGATGTACCTAACCTTAATTTTTTTCGGCGTTACGCATACGGAGCAACTTCAGTTGTCGCAACTATAACTGTTATAGCATTTGCCGGTTGCGGTGACTAAAACCAGCAATCAGGGCCTATTTTACAGATGCTGTAATTTCAAATCAACTTTCAAAATCTGAGTCGATGATAGAATAAGAAATGTTTTATTTGGCACAAACACATAATAAAAACAAGCAAAAATGTAAATAAACAAGAAAAGTAACAAGTTACGTACTCTACCGGTACGAATACCTACCGCTGACCTCGGGCGCCTAACTAGAACACAGAAATTATTGCGAGATCACGGAAACGCTGACGGCGCGCTCGTGGACCACCAACGTGGCCAAGCCAGCGGACATCAGGCCACCAACATCCCATCTCCGACACTTCGTATCTAACATCGATCGAGTCAATTAGTATTAGGAACTAGTTTTATTGTAATTGTAATTTTTAATTAAATTAGATTTTAAGTAATTTCGTTTTTTTTCGATCCTCCGGCTGTCGCTTCGTAATTAACATCATTTAGAATTACATAATATCAAATAAAATCATAACAAAAGAATAACAATTGAAAGTTAAAGGTTTGTGCCAAGAAGGTCCCCAGCTCAGCATTAGTCGGTTGGGTGGCCGACTAGCCGACGATACACGTTGCCGTTTGTGGAAACCAGATACTCGTTATAACTGGTACAAATTATAAAATTGCTTGCGATTGTCGACACCCGCAACTTTGGCCGGTAGGCTGCTAAGTTGCTCGAATTTATATGAAAATTGCCGATTGCCAGCGGCAACTAAAAGTTGCTCCGTGTGCACTGCGTGTTAATGTATATACTAGCAACACACAGCAGCTTTGCACGGATAGTATTAATATACGATTATCTTTGTGCAATAATGTCTATTTTGAAGGTCCTTTCTAAATATTAGTCAAATAATCTTTGAATTTAATAGTTCCAAAAATTACATCTAAACGTTTAAAAAATTAACTAATTAAATCTTAGAAATACGTATCGCTTGGTTTATGTACTCGCTTTAGAACAGCTCTTACTTGACGTTTTTAAAAACAACTTTGCCAAAATATGCACATAAATATCAGTATAATATAAATCGAACTCAGATCTCATGAATTTCAAATATCTATCTTTAGCGGAACCGACTTATTTATCCACTGACAGTAACATTCAGAAATAGGTAGCTCTATAATATAAAGCAAATGTTATTTATTTATCTTTGAATCGTTTCTTGTGGTAGATAATTATGAAATAATAGCATAGTATTATGGCCTACAGGGACGTACTCAAGGCTCTTAAAACAGTATTACATAAATCTTGTTCAGTTCTATCTGTATAAAGAAAGCAATAACAACACTGCTTAGGTACTGTTAACTGTTCATAGGTAGGACTCAGATAAGCCAAATAATCTTATATGTTTGGCTTTTCTTTACAATGTGTGACGGTGATACACATTTAAAATTGGTTGACTGTTTTTTGTTCTTAGTTGGAAATTTCTAACTTCGAGAACATGACATGATTAAGAAGGTTCATAATCATAATTTCAGCAATAGGACGTCCACTGCTGAACATAGGCCTCCCCATTGACTTTCAGATTGGCAGGTTGGAAGCGGGCTGCATCCAACGCCTACCTGTGACCTTTACCAGTTCGTCTGTCGACCTTGTGACATCCTACTACCTATCCTGGGACATGCTACGCAGCGCTTACCGGTACGCGGCCTCCATTCTAGAACCTTTCTGCCCCATCGGCCGTCAGTTATGTTCCATAATCTCGTCCTCATTGTGTACAATGTAGTACGCACTTTTTGCTACTGCACTGATTACAATCTTCAAAGTTAGGCGCGTGCTTGAACGCGTCAATAAACTAAAAAATAAATAACCGGAACGTGCCCGCACCGTCACCTATCAATGTCATCTGTCACCTGTCAATGTCATTGTACTATTTTGTACACAGCACTGAAGACATAAATATTTAGAATAAATTAGTTTTTTAACTAATTAGTTATTTACAGTTTACATACAAATGCAAAAAACCAAGAAGAAAATACGGTGATGTTTGTGTAAAAGTATGGTGGCTGGAAAACAAAACTTGTCAGTTGAATTTGTGAAATTGTTGGACCGATACCTCGGCTCAATTATTACGATTATTACGATTTCTATCACCACCACAGCACACTAAAATATAATATCATCACCATCACCATCATCTCAGCTTATTACAGCCCACTGCTGGACGTAAGGGAAGGACGCAAAGAGCGCCAAGGAGTACGATCTCCTGCTTTGATACAAATGTATCCAGCCATATTCCTGAGTTCGTCGGCCCATCGAGTTGAGAAGCGTTCTACACTACGTTCGCCGAGACGTGGCCTCCACTCCAACAACATAATCAGCCAGAAATTAATCATGAAAACAAGGAGTGTGTGTGACAGAGTGGCGTTATTCTTCAGCCCGCAAACGAGACAGAATGAATGACATCGGAGCTTTCACGGGAGGTTGGCCGTGGTGATCATTAAGTTCATTCTAGTTGTCTCTCATGTCTCAGAATGAATGACATCGGAGCTTTCACGGGAGGTTGGCCGTTGGTGATCATTATGTTCATTCTAGTTGTCTGTCATGTCTCCGAATGACTCCACAGAAACTGCTCTGTACAGAAGCACTGGCCTTTACGATGGAGTGGCCAGTGGGTTTTTGTTCAGTCTGAAGCGTCTCCTCGAGGGATTCCTCCTGAGACGTAACATTATGGCTCTAATCTTCATGAAGAGTTGACCATGAGACCGATATAATGTCGCACCAGAAATATACTACAAAGGATCTGTAATAGCATATGGTAAGTTATTAATATTATAAATTTATTCTAGCGCATCGTATGTACTGAGAGAACAGTTATTCCTCTTGTCTGTCTCGCAGCAGAATTATAACACTTCCACTTGCTTTCACGAGGGGTTAGCCTGTGGCTTAAAATTTTTGTTATAATATTGCGGGTCTGCAAATCATCTTATAAGGTTGACCAGAGACCGACTTCATCAATTGAAGTTAAAAATATAGTCGAACACAAAGGTATCAAGGCGATACATATCTTCGAATGCCACTGAAGAAAAAAAAAGAAGAGGGGAGAATATGGGTACCGAGACCATGAGGTAATGCCCTCCGTCTTAGTATTTTTTTCAACTTAACACTTTGACTCTAAGGACGCTATGAAAGAAGCTCCTTTGCCTGCTGATATTGAAGGCTTAAGGAATTCTGAGTACTTGTGTAAACAAGTCACATACTTACCTAGACAATTTCAGTCTGTTTATAAAAAATTTAAGTTTTTAATAATTTCATCAGTTGTTACTATTAAATTGGGCCTTTGGCAACCATTAATGGTACCAAGACAATCTGTTGGTCTCAGATCTGCTTGTCTTATTCTGCCCCATTTATATACATACAAGTCAATGATAAATAGCGCTTTTACAAATTATGGTTTATCTCGGTGTGGATTTCCACAAGTATATAATTGAGGTACTTCTTGATGTTGGCCCAAGAGGGCAAGACTTTATAAAGCATACCATAGAAAACAACCTGTTTACTCCAATAGTTCATGTAGTTATGACCATATTAAGTTTTTTTTTTTTCTCTTATATTTTACTAAAAAGCTTAAATAAATAAACATTACTTGAATTTGCTAATTGATATCTGTGACTTAAAGATCATTAGTCCACTTGATTCGTGAAGTGCCTTAACGTAAAAGGTCCCAGGTTCGATACTCTGTTCGAATGACCCTGGCGAGATACATTGTCTTGTACCTCGTAGTACAGGGAAGTTGACTCCTTGTTTGGAGACCATGACAAATTGATGTGGCTGGTGCATGTTTGTATGTTCCTATACAACTGATATGGTATCCCATTTGTGTAACTTATAATATTAGATCTGGTCACAACCAGGTAAACCTTAAATTCTCATAGTATCAAGCTTAATTCTCAAGATTCTATAATAATCTATGAATGCAATTAAAATTTAACACTGTTACTGACTTAAGGTTATTATTCTAGCTGATCGCCATGGCTAGTTAGATTATTTCTAGTCTTCATCAAGTGTGAATAATTTCTCAGAAAATTTATAAATAAAGATACACTCAAGATGAGTATTACTTACAAATAATGTGAGTGAAGATCACTGTTACAGATATGGAAAAATAATTCTCCTTGTTATCAACAAGATAAAAATTACCAAAATTAAAAACTTTTTTAACTGTAACTATAAGTTATATTCCAATATTTTCAGAGTCAGTAAAAACCCATGGAAAGATTTATGCAGCTTTATTTACAGGCAAAAATGTCGCACCATAATTGATCCTTATGTACTTGTCATAAGGTCTAAAACCAATTATGTTAATTTTAAAGTAGGTACCTGCTACCTTTGGAAAAGTAAGAGAAATTCAAAACTAGACACAAAGTTTCAATGATAACTTGAATTTTCAAATCTGACCTAAATATATTTTTAATATATTTTTGTTATAAACCATATATTTCTAGACATTTTATCATTTGTGAAAATGTTTGATACCTAAAATTGAAGACAAAGATAAATAATCATCCAATCATTAAATTATCAAGATACTAAAGATAGTAAATAAACTGAATTATCCCAGGTGGATAACAAAGGTTCATATTTAAATAGATGATTATAATAAAATATGATTTATTTAAACATAATTAGAAAATTAAAATTGTATCCATGAAACTATAAACTTCATAAAAAATATACTACTGACTTAAAATTATTATTTAAATTAAGGCATGAATCTTACAATTATAATTGAAGATTGTCAAGTACCTATGTAAGTCTATGTATAAATAATTTTATTAGATATTAAATTACCATGTAAAGCAAAAATGGAGATGATAAATAATGACAGAAAATTTCTAATGAACTTAATTGAAAAAAAAAAAAGGATGACACAATAGAGGCATTGATCAGTGGCAATAATTAAGGCAATGCAGGCAATAAATGTTGCCTTACCTTGTTATTGGATTAAGGCTGTAAGGCTGCTACAAGTATTTTGAGCCGGAGTAAACTTTCTATCTTAACCGATGTGATGTATTGGTAAATTATTACTTATTATTATTATTTTTTTTTATTAGCTTTACAAGAATTGACCAGTTAATCTTTTTCTAAATAAGTATTCAGACTGTTTCATTAACTTATTAATATACCCTAACAGGGATCCACACATAAAGTGCAGGAGTCTCAAACTGATTTCCAGCCATATAAGTGTAACACATAACGGTTTCTAAGAAGAGTAAAAATCAATCTTTCTCAGTAAAATAATGTTGAAACTATTGTCAACGAAATAGAATCCCTACTGGAACAATACTGGTAGTATTTGTATATAATTTCCTTATTTATAACATATAATTAATGAAAGGTTTGTCATAGTAAACATCCATATTATTTATTTTAGTTTCCTTTACTTTGGAACACCTTGAACAGGAGTTATTAAGAATAAGACTAATTTATTTGCATAAAAAATGATAATGATAACTTAAAAGGTTACTAGATTTTCTTATTATATAAAATAAAATAAATCTTTTCAGAAGAAATACTAGCTTACCTACCTACTTGCACATCGATAAATTTACCATGTTAGGTAACCATGTACTAAGTATGTACTACATACTACTGGACAAATGAGACGGATATTAATAGTTCAAAGCACTGGCTCCATTTCCATGACAACTTATTAAACTAGCTGTTGCCCCGCGATTTCGTTTGCGTGATCTCTAGTTTATTCGTAAAGAATATACCTACTTAATAGCGAGGGGTATTTATTTAAAACTTTATTGCACAAACTTAAAAGTGTACAACAGGTGGATTATCAGTCTCAGCCCCAGCAAATCTATAAATTCATAAAGACTTACAGTTTTAACAAAAATAAAAGAGTATTGCAATTAAAGTAAAATTTGCTATTTTCGATTTTATAGAATTCCTATACATTTTTTGGTCCACCTGTATGGTATAAAATAGGTACAGGTTTGTGTCATCAAATGGGATAGGACTGTATCAATATACATGGTTGTATTAGCATACGGGGTTATATCATCATATAGGGTTGTATTATCATACAGGGAGTATCATCATACAGGGTGTATCATCACACAGGGTGTATCATCATACAGAATTGTATCGATATACAGGGTTGTATCGATATACAGGGTTGTATCGATATACATTGTTGTACCGATATACAGGGTTGTATCGATATACAGGGTTGGTTGATTAATTCCAATAAATTAATCGAACAACTATATCCTTGTTAGATAAAACTTGAATTAAGTATCTACCAATAAATAGTTAATAAAATAAAGTTTTATCATGTGCTAAGACTTTAGCAAATCATATAAATGATCATAATAAATGTTTATATTGCTTTGTCGACACAACTTTCCTCTTTGAACATCTACATTGTACACAATGAGGAAGAGATTATGGAACAAAATTTATATGATCGGACTAACTTACCTAGTGACGTCCGATCCTCAATTATGTGAAGTAATCTCGTCCTCATCCTATCCCCAGCCCGACCCAGTTAGTATGTATTTATCAATCCTTAAAGTACAAAAAAGATTATATGCTTTATATACCTACATACTACTTAGTTTCCCTTCTTTTTGAAAGTTGTGTCCAGTTTTATCTTTTGAAATAATGACATTGACAGGTGACAGATGACATTGATAGGTGACGGTGCGGGCACGTTCCGGTTATTTATTTTTTAGTTTATTGACGCGTTCAAGCACGCGCCTAACTTTGAAGATTGTAATCAGTGCAGTAGCAAAAAGTGCGTACTACATTGTACACAATGAGGACGAGATTACTTCACATAATTGAGGATCGGACGTCACTAGGTAAGTTAGTCCGATCATATAAATTTTACGTGATAAGTGCCCCGCCCACTGCCACTTCAGCTTGCTAATCCGTTGGGCTATGTCAGCGACTTTTGTTCTTTTACGGATCTCCTCATTTCTGATTCGATCTTTCCATAGCACGCTGTGCGACGGTTATTTAAGTATAAAAAACACAAAAAATATTACTGCTAAACACAAACATTTCAGTAGCAAAACAAAGCAAACCCTAAATTCACGATTTTAATACCATCCCATAAACAAAATTGATAGATACTCAGCAACTTCGGCATTCCCAACTTCGGGATACGAATGAGAAATCTTAAACTTATATCTCTTACTAACCGACTCCCCAAGCGGTGAATAAGTTATAATGAGCTATAAACGTTAACGGGACTTCGGAGGTGGGCAATTAAATGGTCGTCAAAACTATATAATAAGCCTGTATAAACCGCGTAAGCTGCCTGCCCCAAACTAGATTACACTTCGGTTACCGAAACGGCCGGATGTAAGCTTAGGCCTTTATTATTCAGATCAAGACCTGAAGTATAAAACTTGGGTTACGATGTACGCGGCAGGTGTCAATTTACACAAGTAAGTTTTACACGTGTACATATCGTAAGTAGTTGCAGTGTAGGAGTAAGATAGGTCTATTTGTACGCCTAGACGCTGATAAAAAACATTTTTTAATCGATAAATTTAATCCATTGCACTTAGGATTATCATATCCCATTGCAGTCCCGAACTCTTCGATTCACACGTTTTTTTTTCTTCCCCTCTATGATAATATGGTACTACTAATTCGACACACCTACTTTCCTTCAGTCTTGTGGCGATCGGGCGACTTACATAATAATAGGTAAGAGAAGAAAGGATCGTCGAAGGACAGGAGGCACACCGTCAGCCGGCTGGTCTGAAGGTTGGGACAAACTGGAAATGGTTGGCACTGGACCGTAAGAAGTTGCGCAGTAAAAAGGAGGAATATATACCTTAGTATATAATAGGGAATATGCATGAAATAAATATATTGTTTTTACTATATTTATAAGAAAATATACGAAATGATGGTGCTTATATCGAAAACAAAATTGATTTTAGGTAAAAAATTATCGTAATATAGTAATTAGAAATTAAGGTATACCTATCTATTTCTAAAACCACTTTTAATATGAAAAAAATATTTACGGACGTGTAATGTGACGTCACGGTACATATCGGATCTCCTTGTCTAACACGCGGTTTTAATGGGCTGTAAGTCAGGTATTTATCAATATTTTTAATAATTATAATAAAGTAGTATTTATTTTAGGACAAAATAAAAAAACATGCATATTCTCCATTTCTATTTCTATCTGTATTTATACACAGCAGTAGGTAAACATGGGCTGACTAAATAAGATGTACAGTATGTAATTCTAAAAATAAGCAGTAGCAATTAAAAACTAGAAAAATAAACAATACTGAAGTTATGAAGGAATTATGAAGGAAGAAAATTATGAATTTGCTAGAAAATAATTTAATTAATAAATCTTTCCAACAATTACACTAATGAATCTAGGATCAAACTTAGAAAAGTATAAATACTATGGTGGCTAGCTATCAGAAGACATTCTGCAGTTAAATAAAATAGCATCCACGACTCGGGTACCTATAAAAATTCGTGCATACAACACTGTTCAAATTAAAAATTATCTACTAATTGGTAATTACATAAAGTAGGTGACGGAGGAGCAAAAATGCAACAACTTTCAAATTCCAAAATAACACATTTCTTATTGTTTTTCTTTTATTTAAAACTATTTATGTTTATTAATCCTGCTTATTAATATACAGCTTAAGTTTTATTAGAATTAGTTAATTGAGATTTTGAAGTTGAAATGTATGAGATTTCGGTAATGTTCCAGTTCCAGTTTTGACGACCGTCTGGTGTAGTGGTTCGCGCTCCGGACTACAAAGCCAGCGGTTGCGGGTTTGAATCCCACAAGGGCAAATGTTCGTGTGATGAACACGAGCATTTGTACCTAAGTCATGGTAATTTATAAATGTAATTACGTATGTTTATCCGTTATCTAGTTGCCATAGTACAAGCATTGCTTAGTTTGGGACTAGATAATTGGTGTGATTGTGGAAACAATACTATAACTATAACTATAAATCGTTTATTAAATAATAGGAAGCAGTGTATTTATATTATTTATTTAATGACTTTAAAAGACGGCTATTGGCGGCCATGTGTACAACTAAATAAAGGTTTGTGGCACAATGCTGCTCTTACAAAGCTATCAATCAATTGGTTTATAGCGGGATACATTTTTCACGTGCCCTTTGTCTACTACATAATAAAGTCAAAAAGGTGCCAACCCCGAGCTCGGCGTGTTGCTTAACTTCTTAAATACTACCGAAGCGCCGACGCTACTGAGCTATAGCACCTCACAACATAAATAATAAGAAAAAACATTTTAAATAAGCGTAAGTAACGAGGGTAAGGACCTGTCCTCTGACCCTCTGCGGTGCCCTGGCCTAATTGTAAGAAGCGCTCGTAATCGCCAGGCAATTATCTGCTTCACTTATTTACCTCCTTTCTGTAACTTTGTGTGTGATTTATCTTGCAGTTTTAGGAATGGGGAAAGTTGGTAGTAGTTTTTAAGCAAATATCATAATTTTACCAGTTGCTAAGAAGTGTTTTTTAGCGTCAAAAGATTATTTATATGATCGGACTAACTTACCTAGTGACGTCCGATCCTCAATTATGTGAAGTAATCTCGTCCTCATTGTGTACAATGTAGTACGCACTTTTTGCTACTGCACTGATTACAATCTTCAAAGTTAGGCGCGTGCTTGAACGCGTCAATAAACTAAAAAATAAATAACCGGAACGTGCCCGCACCGTCACCTATCAATGTCATCTGTCACCTGTCAATGTCATTATTTCAAAGGATAAAACTGGACACAACTTTCAAAAAGAAGGGATACTAAGTAGTAGGTAGGTATTTATAGCATATAATCTTTTTTGTACTTTAAGGATTGATAAATACATACTAACTGGGTCGGGCTGGGGATAGGATGAGGACGAGATTACTTCACATAATTGAGGATCGGACGTCACTAGGTAAGTTAGTCCGATCATATAAATTATGCTCCATAATCTCGTCCTCATTGTGTACAATGTAGATGTTCAAAGAGGAAAGTTGTGTCAACTAAGCAATATAAACATTTATTATGATCATTTATATGATCTACTAAAGTCTTAGTACATGATAAAACTTTATTTTATTAACTATCTATTGGTAGATGCTTAATTCAAGTTTTATCTAACAAGGATATAGTTGTTTGATTAATTCATTGGAATTAATCAACCAACCCTGTATACCGATACCACCCTGTATATCGATACAACCCTGTATATCGATACAACCCTGTATATCGATACAACCCTGTATATCAATACAACCCTGTATATCGATACAATCCTGTATGGTGATACACCCTGTGTGATGATACACCCTGTATGATGATACACCCTGTATGATAATACAACCCTGTATGATGATATAACCCCGTATGCTAATACAACCATGTATATTGATACAGTCCCATCCCATTTGATGACACAAACCTGTACCTATTTTATACCATAAAGGTGGACCAAAAAATGTGTAGGAATTCTATAAAATCGAAAATAGCAAATTTTACTTTAATTGCAATACTCTTTTATTTTTGTTAAAACTGTAAGTCTTTATGAATTTATAGATTTGCTGGGACTGAGACTGATAATCCACCTGTTGTACACTTTTAAGTTTGTGCAATAAAGTTTTAAATAAATACCCCTCGCTATTAAGTAGGTATATTCTTTACGAATAAACTAGAGATCACGCAAACGAAATCGCGGGGCAACAGCTAGTTTAATAAGTTGTCATGGAAATGGAGCCAATGCTTTGAACTATTAATATCCGTCTCATTTATCCAGTAGTATGTAGTACATACTTAGTACATGGTTACCTAACAAGGTAAATTTATCGATGTGCAAGTAGGTAGTTAAGCTAGTATTTCTTCTGAAAAGATTTATTTTATTTTATATAATAAGAAAATCTAGTAACTTTTTAAGTTATCATTGTCTGTAATACAATTTTTTATGCAAATAAATTAGTCTTATTCTTAATAACTCCTGTTCAAGGTGTAGTGTCCAAAATAAAGGAAACTAAAATAAATAGTATGGATGTTTACTATGGCAAATCTTTCATTAATTATATGTTATAAATAAGGAAATTATATACAAATACTACCAGTATTGTTCCAGTAGGGATCCTATTTTGTTGACAATAGTTTCAACATTATTTTACTGAGAAAGATTGATTTTTGCTCATCTTCATAGAAAACCGTTATATGTGTTACACTTATATGGCTGGAAGTCAGTATGAGACTCCTGCACTTTATGTGTGGATCCCTGGTAGGGTATATTAATAAGTTAATAAAACAGTCTGAATACTTATTTAGAAAAAGATTCAATGACTGGTCAATTCTTGTAAAGCTAATAAAAAAATAAAAAAATTAAATAAGTAATAATTTACCAATACATCACATTGGATAAGATAGAAAGTTTACTCCGGCTCAAAATACTTGTAGCAGCCTTACAGCTTTAGTCCAATAACAAGGTAAGGCAACATTTATTGCCTGCATTGCCTTAATTATTGCCACTGATCAATGCCTCTATCGTGTCATCCATTTTTTTTTTTTTTTTTGTTTTTTTTTTTTTATTAAGTTCATTAGAAATTTTCTGTTATTATTTATCATCTCCATTTTTGCTTTACATGGTAATTTAATATCTAGTAAAATTATTTATACATAGACTTACATAGGTACTTGACAATCTTCCATTAAAATTGTAAGATTCATGCCTTAATTTAAATAATAATTTTAAGTCAGTAGTAAGTATATTTTTTATGAAGTTTATGGTTTCATGGATACAATTTTAATTTTCTAATTATGTTTTAATAAATCATATTTTATTATAATCATCTATTTAAATATGAACCTTTGTTATCCACCTGGGATAATTCAGTTTATTTACTATCTTTAGTATCTTGATAATTTAATGATTGGATGATTATTTATCTTTGTCTTCAATTTTAGGTATCAAACATTTTCACAAATGATAAAATGTCTAGAAATAATATGGTTTAAAACAAAAATATATTAAAAATATATTTAGGTCAGATTTGAAAATTCATGTTATCATTGGAACTTTGTGTCTAGTTTTGAATTTCTCTTACTTTTCCAAAGGTAGCAGGTACCTACTTTAAAATTAAAATAATTGGTTTTCGACCTTATGACAAGTACATAAGGATCAATTATGGTGCGACATTTTTGCCTGTAAATAAAGCTGCATAAATCTTTCCATGGGTTTTTACTGACTGAAAATATTGGAATATAACATATAGTTACAGTTAAAAAAGTTTTTAATTTTGGTAATTTTTATCTTGTTGATAACAATGAGAATTATTTTTCCATATCTGTAACAGTGATCTTCACTCACATTATTTGTAAGTAACACTCATCTTGAGTGTGTCTTTATTTATAAATTTTCTGAGAAATTATTCACACTTGATGAAGACTAGAAATAATTTAACTAGCCATGGCGATCAGCTAGAATAATAACCTTAAGTCAGTAACAGTGTTAAATTTTAATTGCCTTCATAGATTATTATAGAATCTTGAGAATTAAGCTTGATACTATGAGAATTTAAGGTTTACCCGGTTGTGACCAGATCTAATATTATAAGTTACACAAATGAGATACCATATCAGTTGTATAGGAACATACAAACATGCACCAGCCAACATCAATTTGTCATGGTCTCCAAACAAGGAGTCAACTTCCCTGTACTACGAGGTACAAGACAATGTATCTCGCCAGGGTCATTCGAACAGAGTATCGAACCTGGGACCTTTTACGTTAAGGAACTTCACGAATCAGGTGGACTAATGATCTTAAGTCACAGATATCAATTAGCAATTTCAAGTAATGTTTATTTATTTAAGCTTTTTAGTAAAATATAAGAGAAAAAAAAAACTGAATATGGTAATAACTACATGAACTATTGGAGTAAACAGGTTGCTTTCTATGGTAAGCTTTATAAAGTCTTGCCCTCTTGGGCCAACATCAAGAAGTACCTCAATTATATACTTGTGGAAATCCACACTGAGATAAACCATAATTTGTAAAAGCGCTATTTATCATTGATTTGTATGTATATAAATGGGGCAGAATAAGACAAGCAGATCTGAGACCAACAGATTGTCTTGGTACCATTAATGGTTGCCAAAGGCCCAATTTCATAGTAACAACTGATGAAATTATTAAAAACTTAAAATCTTTATAAACAGACTGAAATTGTCTAGGTAAGTATGTGACTTGTTTACACAAGTACTCAGAATTCCTTAAGCCTTCAATATCAGCAGGCAAAGGAGCTTCTTTCATAGCCTCCTTAGAGTCAAAGTGTTAAGTTGAAAAAATTACTAAGGTGGAGGGCATTACCTCATGGTCTCGGTACCCATATTCTCCCTCCTCTCTTTTTTTCTTCAGTGGCATTCGAAGATATGTATCGCCTTGATACCTTTGTGTTCGACTATATTTTCAACTTCAATTGATGAAGTCGGTCTCTGGTCAACCTTATAAGATGATTTGCAGACCCGCAATATTATAACAAAAATTTTAAGCCACAGGCTAACCCCTCGTGAAAGCAAGTGGAAGTGTTATAATTCTGCTGCGAGACAGACAAGAGGAATAATTGTTCTTTCGGTACATATGATGCGCTAGAATAAATTTATAATATTAATAACTTACCTTATGCCATTACAGATCCTTTGTAGTATATTTCTGGTGCAACATTATATCGGTCTCATGGTCAACTCTTCATGAAGACTAGAGCCATAATGTTACGTCTCAGGAGGAATCCCTCGAGGAGACGCTTCAGACTGAACAAAAACTCACTGGCCACTCCATCGTAAAGGCCAGTGCTTCTGTACAGAGCAGTTTCTGTGGAGTCATTCGGAGACATGACAGACAACTAGAATGAACATAACGATCACCAACGGCCAACCTCCCGTGAAGGCTCCGAGTTCATTCATTCTGAGACATGAGAGACAACTAGAATGAACTTAATGATCACCACGGCCAACCTCCCGTGAAAGCTCCGATGTCATTCATTCTGTCTCGTTTGCAGGCTGAAGAATAACGCCACTCTGTCACACACACTCCTTGTTTTCATGATTAATTTCTGGCTGATTATGTTGTTGGAGTGGAGGCCACGTCTCGGCGAACGTAGTGTAGGACGCTTCTCAATTCGATGGGCCGACGAACTCAGGAATATGGCTGGATACATTTGTATCAAAGCAGGAGATCGTACTCCTTGGCGCTCTTTGCGTCCTTCCCTTACGTCCAGCAGTGGGCTGTAATAGGCTGAGATGATGGTGATGGTGATGATATTATATTTTAGTGTGCTGTGGTTGTGATAGAAATCGTAATAATTGAGCCGAGGTATCGGTCCAACAATTTCACAAATTCAACTGACAAGTTTTGTTTTCCAGCCACCATACTTTTACACAAACATCACCGTATTTTCTTCTTGGTTTTTTGCATTTGTATGTAAGCTGTAAATCACTAATTAGTTAAAAAACTAATTTATTCTAAATATTTATGTCTTCAGTGCTGTGTACAAAAAAGTACAATGACATTGACAGGTGACAGATGACATTGATAGGTGACGGTGCGGGCACGTTCCGGTTATTTATTTTTTAGTTTATTGACGCGTTCAAGCACGCGCCTAACTTTGAAGATTGCAATCAGTGCAGTAGCAAAAAGTGCGTACTACATTGTACACAATGAGGACGAGATTATGGAGCATAATTTAGATAATGTTACGTTAGTGGATGAAATTAACATAAACTGATTGTTTTACTTTCCACCGAAACTAAACAAAAAATATAAAATCTAAAGGCCCCTCAATGAAAAAATTTACAACTGGTGATTGTCCAAAACTAACTATTAATTAAAACTCAATTTTACTTTAAATATAAATATAAACAGTCACAGTATCGAATTGACTGAATGTAAAACGAATGCAAACATAACTGTTTGGAAAGAGTAAAAAAAAAAGAATTTTTGAGGTTCCGCATCTATAACTATTGTGAAAGGCAATCGTTCTCCAGCTGACAGACAACATTATCTGCTATGCTTAATTGAAGATAAGATTGGCATAGATTGCTGCGATACTCAAGATGAAGCCAACTCATGTCTAGATGTGCTAGGAGACGCCTTTGTCAGATTTCATTGCAACACAATAATTCTAATAATTCCTTATTTCGAGACCATGACACACACACTTAACACGTTATTAATCTAACGATCAGTCCCGATAAGCGCCGGGTGTAGTAATACGAGGTGTTTTTCACATCTATAGGTAAATTAGACCTATCAACGCCGCCAAAGAGAGTGGTCATGTTCCATTGGATTTGTAAAAATAAATAAATATTTAAAAAACTTTTTTTAAAACAAGCTTTAATTTTTATGCGCTAAATAGAATAAAATAAACTTTTCTTTACTTATAACGTCTAAACTTATAACGTCATCACAAAATGTATATGATATAAAAAGCTTGCCGTGAGAATAAAGTAGGTATTCGTATTTCTTGGTTAGTTTTTCATCAAACGTCCTAATGTTTTATCCTACCACTGCAGCATTCCTTTGGGACAATATTGTGGGCTAACGCTAAAACTCTTTTAACATTGTGGTAGTTTTGTTTACACGCTGCGCAATCTATTGGGGTAATGTATCTGTGTTACCAGCTTAACCCACAGCCATAAATCAATTAACTCTAATTAATTTACACCTTGAAAATCCGACAGGTGAAGCAAGCTCAATTATGCACTGTAATAATTTTACCGTTGTTCGCGGAAAGTTCCGTGTTAACGAACGGTTATTTGATAAGAGTCTGCCGTGTTAGGAAGGCTTACAATTTATCATCCATCCACATCCTCTTAACGCTCAGTCATTTCTAGTACTTAATAAATGCTCGACCGTGATACTTGTTTCAAGAAATTTAGTTTACACACTACGCTTTGACCCCTCAGCCCTGCAAAACGAGGTACAGTATAATATTAATTGTAACACGATTTCAATATGCTAGAGCATGGCATCCAATAATTTAATACATTTTGATGACCTTGGTCTAGCGGTTAGCATTTCTGACTACAAAACTGAGGTGACGCAGATACAAATCTTGCAAGGCGCAACTGTTAACTACAAGCATGAGTCATGGATATCATATCTAGTTACTATTGTATAAGATCTGATTTGTTTATGGTTAGATGAGAAAACAAAGCGCATATTTTACGGTGATCTGAAAAAAGGCATACAAAAAGACAAATAACAGCTTCGATGTAAGGATGTATTACGAAACATGATTCTTCATGTGACCTGGATTGATCTCTTTGTTGGGAGAAATTAACCGCAGAGCGTTTTGAGTGGAGATCGCTGGTAAAAACAATCTCTATTTTTGACACCCAGTGATGCCGCGCTTCCCGAGTTTCATGATAAGTGGGATCAGCTAAAAGGCCGACCACCAGTGGCAATTAATAATTTCGAAAATGGTGTTCTCACTTGCCCACATTGTGCGAGAATAAATAAATAGGGTTGGCTACACTAGCCCTAAAAACAGTCGCCATTGCCGAAATCCGCAAGTAACAATCATCATAACTTCGATGATAATGTATGGATTTTTTTTTTTCATGATTCTGATTTTGTCATTTTGACCCATTAGTAAAAGTAGTTTGTATTGATAAACACAGTTACCACCCTAAAGGCAACTGTTTTTAAAAGTAATTGCTTATAACCAAATTAGTATGGAAGGTCCCAAAATATTTTTCATATTTCGAGTTATTTTCCTTTACAAAGTTGTTAAACCTTTGTGTTACCTGTGTTTAATTTCTAAATGTTTTGTGTTTATTTAATGACGAAAACACAACTGAATTTATATTCAAACTCATTTTAATAAAATTGTTCTCCGTTGTTTTAAGAAGAACATTTATACCTCAATTTCTATTCTTTCAGTAGGGTCAACCCGTCCCGTTTGTTGTCTCAACATAAATAATTGCATTTTAATGAACGCCTCAGCACATGCTAAGTGCTCGTTAGAACCGACACCTTAACAATCGGTCTCCATTCATTCGATCCCTCGCACGAACCAAAACTTTTTCTTTTAGTGTTGAGGTGATTATTTTGTTTGTAATGGAGATTTGCTATTTTGACAACCCAATAGCGTTGTGTAAACGTAACGACACTTATCGTCGGCTTATTGCGAGAAGTAATTATTTGCTTAGTCATTCACTGCATTTATCAGCCCAGCGTGTAGGCCGTATTGAACTTAAAATTTTTCAGAAATCGTTACATCTCTATCTGACTTAGTACCGAAGATATAGAACTTTGTGTTTTGAACCCTGAGTTAATAATTGCAATTTAACATAGTAATTTAATATTGTTATGGTCTCACAGTGAAGAATTAACATCCTTGTTTTACGAGGTACCTACCAGACAAAGAATTTTGTTTCATCATCATAATCAGCCTACGTCATTCAGCCTACTGCAAAATATAGGCCTCTTCCAATGCACGCCATTAAACCCGATCCTCGGCTATTTTCCATCCCCTGCCAGCAGCTTTGCGTTGCTTTGACCACGACAAATTTTGTTTGATACCTACCTCGTAATCCAGTCAATTTAGAATAGTTGTTTTTCTGAATTAACTCAAACCGGGTATCAAACTCTTTGAGTTTAAGGAAAAATAAAAATGACATGATAAAATAAGCCAAATGTCTGCTTACTATGTCCAGGGTTACTTTTAACTAACTAACAACCTCAAAGTTTTATTATTATGTTGGAAAAATATTTTACATTGGACTAACATCGATATTATCTTAATAGATTATATACTTTCCAATACCATCATTTTTACATAACAGCTGTTACGATTTTTATGAAAAGGTATGTTATTTTTTTCTGAAACCGCCATATTGTGCACTAGAACAAACCCTTAAAAGGTTTCTGGTTAAATAAAGATAACCCTACTTAGTAGTAGTCTTTCATCAGTTCAAGTCATCACTTTCGTTCGCTTCGTCTCAAAATTAGGACAAGCCGATGCGATCCGGGCGAAGCGAAAATATGACGTCGTCTTTTCAATAACCTGAATGTATACACGTCTCATTTTCGGGTGAACTGAGATACTTAAATTCTATTGAGACCATGAGTTGACGTTTTTCTTTTGATAAATACCAACCTTAACTTTATTCAGTTAATATTTTAAGTTGGAAACCATCGATGTAGTAATATAGTTAAAATAAATCAATAATTTTAATACATGCATAAATTAGCCAAAAATGAGAAATAAAATACAACAATATTTGCAAAGGCGTAATAGAACAAATAAATAAAACAACACTAAATAAATGAACCTAAACTTTAAAACTATATACTCTAAAATAAAAGCAAAGAGGTCGCTAAATTGTTTAATTAACGATGTTGGACAAAACATTTGTCAATTTTCATTAAGGAGGTGATTCTACTGATCAAATACAACAACTTTTTCCGAGACCAAGATCGAAATCGATAAAAAAAAAAAATTTACTTCTCTATAAAAATGCCGCTTAATATGAGGATTTGTTTTTGCAATTTTGATATTGGTCCCATAGAAATAATTGCTGTATTTGAGCATTAGATTCACCACTCAAGAAAGTTAACTATTAAATTAGGACCATATAGAGTACTATATAGTATCAAAAATGTAGTAAACAAATAGCATGAAAAGCGTTATTTTATCCAGCATTAAAGAGCATGAGAACGAGAGCACTAGGCGCTCACCGCGACTGATATATCGCTGCACTAAAGGTCCCGGATGCGGCGGATAATACTGAACCTTCTTAATAGGAACGGGTAAACTGGGAAGACAGAATTTTCAGTTTACTATACCAGTTCCAGTAATAAAGTATAAGGACCATGCATTATTTGATTTAATCTTCGAGTCTAGCCTCCCTTAGAGCCACAGTCGTGAGTTTGAATCCCGGTACGTCTTGATTATTTGGAATTTATGAACGGATTTATAACACTTGCTGGAGGAAACAAATCGTGAGGATAACAAGACTCTAGATCACTATTCAGAATATAATTTTGTTTCTTTCTTTTTCCTCCTTCTTCTTAGCTTGTCTAAAATTCACAAGATCAAAAGATATGTTTTTGAATCATGAGAATCTTAATTCGAAAACGAAATCAGAAGATTCGCAAGCAAATACCTAAAATCACTATTTAAAAAAATTCATTAATTGAATTCTGGTACGAGTAATCCCGTAACTAAATTTTTCAAAAGAATCTTATTAGTAATAGTGTAACAGAACCACTACGCTAAAGTCAAATAAAGAAGTCAGGTTATTCTGTAATTTTAAAGTCAGTATTTAAAAAAAATCGTTTTTCAGCTACTTTTAATGCTGACTGTACTAGTAGAAAGTACCTACGGAAGAATGAGATGGACAAGCAAAGATATGGTTGACCCATTGTTAGCGTATTCTAAGTCTATGGGTTGACCAAGGAATTTATATGTACTACGTAGTACTTATAAATTCCTTGTGGTTGACATAGATTTGATGTAATAACTTTTTAAGCGATTCATAACCAGTTTTTAAAAGACTGGGTGTCTGCATTCCGGTTTATAATATTTTATACGTGCAATGAAAATAGTTACAAGATTTCAATTAACAACAATTAATTCGAGTGATTCATTTAAGCATAAAATTGCGTAGCGTGTCATCTCTGTTCTGTCCGTAAAATCGTGAACAATAGAAATTTATTTCGTACATGAACTGTTTTCGTGTTCCAATTCAATATTTATTTCAAATCTTTCAAAAATACGTCACCAGATCTAGAGACTATCTAACAGTCCTATGCTCACTGTTACGGTCAGTTATTATAATCATTTGTAAACCCGTTAATATCCAAGCGGTCTCATGAGACCGCATATAACAATGGAATTTCTATTGTGTCTCAGTTACGTATGCTTGATCAGTACAAGAAAAGAAAAGCTTAGTGTTTTTTTAAAGAAAATATCAACAACACAATGCCCTGACTCTGACACCTACTCGCGAAGAGCTTGTGTGTTCCACAGAAATAATTTATTATTTATTACTGGGCTCAAAGTATGTGAGACATGATTAGGTACTTTCGATACGCTAAGAATAAGACAACCTTATAAAATGAACCCTTCAATGCGTAAATAAAACATGCTACCAAAAGGCATCGAACCTACTTAACATACCTCAAGTTGCAAGTAACCTTTAATATCGTTATTTTGGTGTACACCTATGAAACATACGTTAATCGATAGAAAAAATAATTACAAATAACAAATACTCATTGACAAAATGTCGTAAATTGTATACTTTGTTCAAAATTTCAGGGTGAACATGTAATATTTACTTTTATTTACATAATCAAATTGATATTCTAAACAAAGTATATAATAAGACATTTTGCCAAAGAGTACCTAGTTGTTTGTAATTATTTTCTCTTTTGATTAACGTAATGTTCCATAGGCGTACACCAAAATAAAGTTTTTAAGGTTTCTTGCAACTTGAGGTACGCCAGGCTCCATACAAAAAAGTCTTTTACTATAGCACATGCACATAATTAAATTATGTAGGTACCTTGCATATTGTCATGTTGGTCAAGCTCAAGGAAAGAAATTGACATCCTTGTCAATGTCACCGTTAATTTAGATGTTTTAAACTTCAAGATACACATAAGAAATGTTGCAACGATGCTAGAAAATCTTTTTGACAATAGTAGATTGGCTATACTAAATAGTCCTTAGCAACATCGTGAAATTCACTGGATTTTCCGCGTAGTTAGTTCACACCCTAATTATGTAAATAATCATTGCCGCAAGCGGTGGAGCATGAGCGTATGCTAATGCCTGTAGCCGCTGAGTTCTAGCTGTTCTGTCATGAAAGTGTGCGCGTAGGCTGAACACCCACGCGTTTGAGAACAACCCACGACTTTAAGTCGGACGACCGTCTGGTGTAGTGGTTCGCGCACCGGCTAAAAAGCCAGCGGTTGCGGGTTCGAATCCCGCAAGGGGAAAATGTTTGTGTGATGTGCAAGAGCATTTGTACCTTAGTCATGGATGTTTATAAAAGTATTTAAGTATGTTTATCCGTTATCTAGTCGCCATAGTACAAGCTTTGCTTAGTTTGGGGCTAGACAATTGGTGTGATTGTGGAAACAATTTATTTAATTTATGTTAAGTATTGAAAGGGTTATTTATACTTACTGATACGCGATAAGAGAAAAAGTCAAGAAACAAAACGACTAGCGTCGTATACCTACCATACTACGAGTAAGTAATTTTGGTAATATTTTGCAAGCAATTACAATAATTGTAGTAAATTTCTTTTGTTGAGCTCTTTTCTCGATTTTAGTTTTCTATTCATACATATGTCTTTAATGTCATTTAAATTCAAATTAACTTTTGGTTTTTCTTGCAAGTTGAAAATCTAATCCATACTTGGTTATGATGTAAAAATGGTATAAAAGTATCATAATTTCTACAAATAATAAGCTACTTTTTAATTAGGGAATACTCGTACACACAGTTCCCGACGGATATATGCTGTCTTTTTGTGTCAAACCGAAATAAACGCGGGTGGAGCTGCGATATGGTATTAAATCATAATTTAAACACGTCTTCTACACGTAAGAAAGTAATTTAACTGTCTTTCAACACATAACATCGTCAACGTTTAAAACAACATGATGTACTTAGATTTTAAGTGAACTAACGTCACATACACCTGACATAATCCCTCTCCAAACTACTTGTACTTAAGAAATTCCACATCAAACAGGTATACTAAACACCAAATATTCCACACGCACGTACATCGCTCAAAATTCAACACCCGGCGTCTTATTTGGATGAGGCACGAGCACCATTTTGTTTAAAATATCTCAAAATCCCCACACTTTGTATTCTGCACGTGCAATAAAGAGTTTTTGTTAAAATATTATTTATGCGACGGAAACGTTTTCGAGATTTGAGATAAAAAAGGGGTAACACCGTCATAGTGCCAGATTAGCATTATTCCGTCAGATCTGACGCATTACAAAGAGGAATCTACACATACATAAGGGTTAGAGGACTTTATCCGAGCCTCCGCCAATCGGAGTTTCCCTTCAGTATTCCACTTTATTAAATTCTTGTGTAAATCTTATAAAAAGGGAGATTTTCATTTGGCGAGCAGCAAACGATATTATTTACAGAGAGTGCAGTATTGAGGGTAATATGGGTAATATATGAATACAAAACCGCAATGTGTGCGGAAGCAAAATTCTGATACATCGTATTAATAGGCTTAATGGTGACGACTTGGTTGCATAACTCAAAATTGAACCAAAAGTAGTATTAGTTATTTAGCAATTAGGTATGTCAAACTTTTACCATTAAAATATTGCTAAAAATATTTAAGGTAGTATAATAGTTATAAATTTAAAAGATATGTTGGGTTTTTTGCTAATCGTTTTCTCACAGTTTGGACCAATGTCCATCACCATCTTGAAGGCTGTCTTTGCGCTGTTGCCTCGCAAAGCCGACCTTTATGCTTACTTTAATCTGTAGCTATCATAGCGACCACGATCCGATTGATGAAGTGCGTTTGATTCGATTCACAATTCGGAATTCTAAAAATGAAATTGGCTTGGTTTTGGAGGAGCTGGGAGACACTGCTGGCAAATTCCACGGTGCCTAATAACATTTTGACGACCTCCGTAGCCGAGAGGCGACCATACTGGACTTAGTGTCGCTAAATTTAAAGTGTATTTTATTTTACTGTAACTCTTTTAGCTGCTTTTTTACAATATTTTTCTGTTTGGTGGTATTATTTTTATGTTTGTTAGTAAGTAGTATTAAGTAAGTTGTGTACGCCTATAATTACCAAATATATCAGAACCAATCTGTGGTAATCTTTTATTGTATTTTTAATGTATTTGCTGTTGGTGTGACTTAATAATAAAATAAATAATAAATCTCTGAGGTCCCGGGTTAAATTTTCGGTCGGTCAATGTAGAAGAAATACTTTTCTATATTGTCTCAGGTTTGGGTGTTGTGGTACCGTCGTTGTGTTTGATTTCTGTAACACTGGTGCTTTAGCTACTTACCATAGGATCAGAGTAATGTATGTGATGTTGTCTAATTTGTTATCCATTATAGGATGTTAATTCCTTACTCTGAGACCATGACAATTGGTTAGTGGTTTAGCGCATACTCGTATTTTATAATACACTTAAACTGCTCACGTATTATATCATTATTAACATATTCCTTGTCTGCTACATTCATGTAATCTCATCATTGTCGATACGATTCAGAAGGCACTAAAAGCCCTACTCAATTGGCGATAACTCTATTCATGTCCACGTTTCTGGGTAGTTACACTAACAGTAAAGATACTATAAAACGAGCTCTAATTCGGAATGATTGTTTTCGATACAATCTGATGAACAACAATGAATATCTTAGACAAATCTCTTGTCGTTAAATCCAGTTTCAACATTTATCAGACAAATATTTCTATATTAGCATTTAACCAGAAGAAGAAGAAGAATAATTTAACCATGGGTTCATCTCAGTTAAATTAGGTTTATTAAATACTTCGTACTACGATCACAACGTTAGTTTTTGCTAATGCAACGCATTTTATAGCGGATTGCATGGAAGATAAAGATATACTGCGCTGACCTCAGATGACCTGGGAAGATGATGGTTATGAGTAAATATCCAGAAGCTGATGATTGTTGTGTATTTAAAAGGAAGGATTTGTTTCCAAATTCTTGAATATACCTGCATGATGCATTGCTTTGGGAATATTGAACAGTAGCCACGTGGAAAGGAATATTTAAAAGTGCTAAGGTTGCCGTCTTTTGTGTGATAAGATCTGATAAAAGAACCAAATTCATGGTCATATCTCTTTGAATTGCCAACTTATAGTGCCAATGGGTCACATCGTTTGCTGAACTGACTGCCCTTGGGGAAGAAAGGTTCTCGACTGGACTCAACCACAAATTGGAAGACACGGCAGTAGCAACCGACAGCTCGTTGCAGCGTCTATAGGGATAACCCATGGGTTAAAAACGATTACTGGACATGTCCAGTAATCGTTTTTGAGGATGATGATGAGATATAAGAATGAAGATACTGGCAGTAATTATTAATGTAAACCTTTTTGGTAGATACTTTCGCCTTTTTTGATAGACGAAACAAAAATACAAACTTAAATAGATTGCTAAAAATAAAACCGTTTCTTTTGTCAAAGTCAGGTAAAATAAAAGGTCGATCGATAGGTACCCAATTAAAGTGGATTTTACCGTTTGACCATTTTCTATGTAATTCAATTAATATTGTAGTATTTTTGTTACGACCTAAGTGCATTATGGCAAAATATAAAATAACTTCAGACAAAATACTTTGGCTGTCAACATAAAACACACTTTGCTTTATACGAGTACAAGTTCTTAACAAGGTAACTTTATCGTTACACAGTGTTTTTAATTTCGTTCTTCTTACAAAAATATCAGAAAACTGGCCCAGCGCCAATAGCATATTATATTTATTATTCTGTAACTTTTAAATTAAATAACGCGAAAATTCTATCTCTCTAAAAACATGGAAAAGTTTGGCTTTAACACAATTATCTGCGTAAAAGCTGAACATGTTGAAAATTATAACGAGTGTGGAGTTTTTGTTACGTTTCAATGGCTGCCGAAATTTTAGGCATGAAATTTTCTTTTCAATATTAAATACCAGGACTTTGTCGGATGCGATGTGATACGAAAAGAAAAAACACAAAATACCTACTCAAACAATTAGAGTGTGTCTCCATAATGGTTATTCCTTTTTCATGGTTAATTATATACTTTTCAGCTAGAACATAAAAAACATAACTATGAATGACGAAAACACAATAGGTAATACACTAATAGGTAAATGCTACTACGAGGTAAAGGAATATTTGGCGGATAAAATGCCTTGTATAGCTGACTGTACCAATTCTGTGTGTGTGAATTTTAGTGTGTGTAATTTATTGACATAGATATTTAATTGACATCGATATTTAATTTCCTGACATTACCAAAATAATTGTAAATTAAAATGTGTAATACCTACCTAATATTGAATTAAATTTGCATGTCTGAAAAGATTAATTGTGAGATACGATAATGTGTAAATCCATCTTATGTTACCACTTTTATAGCAAATAAATTATATTCTATTCACAATCGTAAGTAAAATAGATAATCCACGCGATCGACGGCCAGTGCCTAGTGGCCTACTGACACTGGTCGTGGCTCAAGCTGAGTGAGGTTCCATTATCCTGGGCATAGAATAGTAAGCGTAGCGTGTCTTTCCTGTTCTGTGATCCTGGGCATCGCAGGCAGATAGTGGCACCACTTGTTTTTTATTTTACAATGTTTATTTTTAGTGTATGTTTTTTTTGTTTAATTTAATGGAAGTAATGTTTCGTCATTTGTGTGTGTACTATTTATTTGTGATGTTTAAAAAATAATAAATGTTTTTTCTTTCTTTCTTTCAAATATTTTTTTTCTGTATAAACAAGTATTTATGTAAAATGTACTTAGTATTTTATCAACCGCTAGAAAAAGGTTGCTAGTAATAAGATTATTTTTTAATCATGGATAGGTACTAACAAAACTGTAGCAAGCTAAAGTGGCAGTGGGCCAGCCACATCTGTCGCAGAACCGATGAAAGGTGGAGTAAACGCGTTCTCAAGTGGAGACCGCGCCTTGGCGTAGTGTAAGACGCCCCCCGGCTCGATGGACCGACGTCCTTATAAAGATGGATGGCAGTGGTTGGATGAAAAAAGCGGGAGATCGTGATCTTTGGCGCTCTTTAAGGGAGGTTTACGTCCAGCAGTGGACTGCAATATCCTGACATGATGATGATATTGATGATGAATACTTACTTTAATGTTGTTCTGCAACACCGTTTGTACCTTATCCTATATTCTAAGAACAGGTTGCTCATACAACAAAGTAAATAATGTATAGTACCTTATTGCTAGTTGACACGTTTTAAAAAGGTCCAAAACGGTCGCATCTTTTCACGGTAAATTTTTCTATTTAGCGAATTTATACATTTCAATTTATCGGATGACGACAAAAGATCAGCATGACAATAAAGAACGCCGGGTAAGGGCGTGAAGGGCTTGTGAAGTGCGGGGCGTCTTCATTCGCAACTAAGAGGTGGATACACTGGTAGAAAAATGTTTTGAATACGGTTTTTTTCGATACGAAGACACATAAATGTTGATGCTCATTTAAAATGAACATAAATATTATGCATATTATTCGTTATTCTTTATACTGATTTTATTGACACTATGGAAAATTTTCGTGTTTTCAGGAAACTTAGCAAGTTAACAGCTTATAGATATTTGACGACCTTCGTAGCCGACAAGCGAGCATACCGGACTTGATGTCACTATCTCTGAAGTTCCGCGTTCGATTTCCGGTAGGGTATTGTCTCTGGTCCAGGTGGTGTAGAAACGTCGTTTTTTCTGATCTTATAACTAGTATTTAGCTACTTACCTTAGGACTAGAGCAATGTATGTGATATTGTTCAATATTCTTTCAAAATTTGTTATCTTCCTTCGCTGGTACTGGATAATACTCGAGGGGCCGATTATATTATCTACCGGTGTCAAAGATGTATGGTATTATAAAATATGCATGCGTTGTACCACTCGCCGGCGACGGCACGGCATCCATACATTATGCGTACCGGTGCCGGCGCCATTCACAATTAATAATAGTGATATTTCCGTTACCGGTTTATTTAGTGAAAGAGCGTCCAATGTAAACCTACCTTTATAATGTTAAACGGACGAGTGCTTTCATTCAACTTCACGTGCCACGGCACTCTTAGGTGGGAATTTATCGAAATTCGGCGCATTCATTTCTTTATTACTGTAGAAATCGAACTTTTGGAGTAACATGCTATTGTGGAAATATTTGGGTAACGGTATTTCGTTAATTTGTTTGATATTAAGTATTACTTTGGAACGTTACATCAGAATAGAGTTGCTTAATGCAACGAGGTTATTCATAATATATATTTAAGCTTATTTTAGATCGTCTCAGAACAGGGATTGATTGTTTATTTTTGTCACATTGCAATTTCAATTAAATTTAAATTCTTAATTATTTAAACCAAACTTTGAAATTTCAAGTTGTAGCAGTGTTTTTTGTTAAGATTTTATAGTTTATCTTATAGAATCATATAGTGGTTGTGTTTGAGCACCAAAATCTGCCCCTATGAGATCTTAAACCCGAACCAAATCGCTGTATTATTGAGTTGAGTATCAAACATAAAAAATATGTTAACAAATAAATCGTAGTTTATCCACATAATTTAATCTAACCCTGGAAACCTTCCTTCCGATTCAATGCCTCTGTAAGCCAGTCCTTTGAGAAGGCGTTGAGTCCGCCCATTAAATTAAAGTACAGTCAATTGCTCATAAACTTACAACAAAAAGTCAAAATATCTTAATTTATATTTAACTCTAATTGTGTGATTTTAATTTAAAAATCGATGGAGGTAATGTTAACATTTAGTAGTAGGTTGACTTGCCGTTGATTGCACATCTCGCGCTATCGTGTTTTTTGATTTATTGCACCTGTAAAATACGCCATAGATAATATAATAATAAATAATTGTTTTGAATATAGCAACATCATATTTCGTTAGTTGTTTTTTTTAATAGTTGAGTTTAGTAGTTTAATTCAGAGGCACAATCCCATTTCCCAACAAATATAGAGGCAAGTGGTATCGTATAGAAAAATTATTTTAATAATGTGACAGAACTTGACATTTAAAACTGTATTTTTAATTCAAAATAGTGTGACTTATTTATCAACCTTTATAATGTTTGTCGTTTTATTCTGACATTGTTGTTTTTTTATTCTTTTGACATTTGTATTGTAATTTGTTATTTATGTAGTTGTAATTTATCTTAGTTAATTAATTCAAACACGATGTATATTGTTATTAAATAAATGAATTGAATTGAATTGAATATTACTTGACATTTCTTTGTCACGACATTTCCCTCTTTTATGGGTTGACTTTTCAAAAAACCTGAAACGCTTGTTTACTCATTTATCGTTAGTAATCCTGTGAAGTTTCGAATAAAATAATCTAACTAATCTTATTTTCCCATATACATTTTGGACCCCCATTTAACCCCCTTAGGGGGTGATTTTTGAAAAATCCTTTCTTAGTGCAACCCTAGACATTATAAGGAACCTAATTGCTAAATTTGGAATCTCTAGAACCAGCGGTTTAGGCTGTGCGTTGATATGTCAGTTAGTTTCTTCTATATATTTAGATTTACTGTGTGCATTTCATTTTTTCTCGTTAACAATAGCCACAATAGTTTAGCCCCACTATATATTCGGCTGCCCCATTTCAAAACCTAGTAAGTCTCCAGGATGCGATTTTGATATTTTTGGCTAAATACCATTTTCTAGTAAGCCCCTAATTTATGCAAAAACACCCACATCGATACCTCAAATAGATAAGTTACGGTCTAGTAAGTGGATGTACCTTTTCGATTTGAGCCGACTTGACCATTTCAAAACATAGCAAGTCACAAAACCATTTCAAAAGCCTAGCAAGTGCAGTTCACTTGCTATATTTTGAAATGGTTATTTGACATACTAGGTTTTGGAGTAGTTACTACAGGTTTTTAATGATTTTTAAGTCTAGTAACTGGAAATATAACGCTAGTTACTTGGTTTTTTAATATGAGTATTTCGTAGTTTAAAAGTTTAAAGCGCGCGAATCTGAAAACTTTTTGTGTTCTTGTAAGTGTTAAATATTTGCCTAATAAATGCCATAAACTTACTTTAGGAACAGATTTATCTTCTGTAAAGTAAAATACATACTTATTTAGTTTTTAGGGATTTAGGGATTTTTTTCCTTTTACCTAATACTAGTGATGTTCTGAATAGTTAAATAATAATACCTCGTTTTTATTGTTTATTTCATAAAAACTTTTTAAGCTTTGTTGCAAACATATACCTAGAACTTACCGACTTTAAGGGAGAGATTTCTATTGTGAATCTACAAGAAATTAATTAATCTGAGGTATGAAATTGACAGATTTTATTGCATATCTAACTTGTGCTTATACGATGTCGCTATTTTTGCTATTTTTATGCTGTTTTTTTATTATTTCTACCTAAAACCTACTAGTGATGGCATGTATAGCTGCATAGTAATACTTCTTTTATTTCATTGCATATAGCTCGCATTAAAAGCGAGAAACATCTACCTAAATCTATAATTATTTTATAATAATGTATTTTTTTTAATTAATTAGGTATTTTATTGTGAACGTGTTTGTCTATTAATTGTCAAACCGAAGCAAACAAACTACTGAATACTTTTTGACGAATACATGATTATCATATTTTTTTCTGAAATTAGTTAGTAGTAGTAGTAGTAAGTAATAAAATAGTAGCGTCCGGTCAATTGTAAACCACAAACCCGGACACGTTTTTCCAAAGAATTGTATGTTTTTCTATAATAAAATGTGATTGTATTATTATTATAAAGTACCTATTTAAAAGTTTAAGTGCATCCGCTTCCCTCGTCAATTCAATACAATAGGGAATATGCATGAGATAAATATCGATCACCGTATTTGATCGTAAGGTACTTGTATTAAAAAGTAGACAATAGTGAAAACAAATCAAAATTGCCCAAATATTTGCTGAGATACACACCGCTTAAAAAGTCTCTATGAAAGTCGTAAACAAAATAATAATGTCAAGTCTATATCAGACATTTCTGTCTAACTAACCACTTTAAGATTTATAACTTTTACACCGATTATTAATTATTATTTACCTGTTGTGGTATTATTTTTTCAAATTATTTTATATTATTGTATATGTGGTTACTAGAAATTATAAATAAGAACGAGCATATTCGTTAAAAAAAAACGTAACGGAAAAAAAATGAATTGAAAAAAGTAGAAGAAAAACATTGTTATTGTTTACAACTTTAATTAAACTTATTTTTCTAATTCCAACTTTACTTATTTCTCTATTACCCACATGCCTGCGGGTATATTTCATAAATATTTTCTCATCTCTAGAGCTCTTACTAGGTTTTGGTCTGGATAAATTAGTACCTAAATGATCAATTTAACCATATCAAAACCCAGTAAGTCCTTTCTAGCAGAGTTACTAGGTTTTGAAATGGTATTTTTGCTCTTCTTTTTTAAGATAATCAATTTCAAAGTCAGAAAGTCTTATAAAACTTGTACTATTCAGAGTAAATATGTAATATACACTTCAAAAAAAAGCTATTTTTTTTCTCTATTTTTTAAATACAAACATGTTATCAAATTCTTTATACTTTTGGAAGGCTAGCATGAAACACGTTTTGCGCTCTCCTGTAAAGTTGTGTCAAACACACTTACTAGGTTTTGAAATTGGGCAGCCGTATTTGTTTAAAACGTCCCTGAAAAAACAGTTTTGGCGATAACACTGAAAATAACAATAAACCAATTTCAATTTAGCTGCTAGTTCTTGTTCAGCGTTTCAATTTTTATCACAATAGACCCAGAAACAGCAGGTTTACTTCATACGCCAACGTAGTTTATCTACATGATTAAGCATAAAAAATTCAAAATCTAAACAATAAAATAAAAATTGAAACGCCTGTTTAAAACCAAAATCGTAACGCGGAATTGTAACTAGCGTAATTGGAATGCGCAAACTGGCAATGGTGCTTATCTATCTTGCTCGCACGGTGAGAAAAGGGTCGAATGTTCCTTATTTTATATCAAGTTTTAAAATTGAAATCATTTTTATTTTAAATAGTTTTTTTTATGTATACGGGAACGCCTTTCGTTAGTTAACATACTATATTGTATACTAATACCCTCTGGGTTTGGTATTTCAGACGGCGACTGTAGGTACCTCGAAAGGAAAAAACGGAACCCTTATATTTTCACTTTGTTGTTCGTCTGTCTGTCTGTCCGTATATCTGTCAAGACCCGTTATTTTGGGAACACGGAAAGAAATCTAGTTGAAATTAAAACCATATACTCAAGTCTACAGTCCCTTGTAAAAGAAAACACTCCGGAATGCATTTAAAATAAATCACATTTATTTTACAAAGTACATAAGATTATTACTATCATTGGAATTGAAATAAATGCGTATTACCTTAGAACGAACACTGCATAACACCACACAAATACCGCAGTTTTTCCAATACCTTGTTGTCCAACTCGCTTTCACGGAGCAAGCCCTTAGTCCTCGTCATCCAACCATTTTCCCGCCATTTCTTTCTTTTTTTTAACTTTTTTTTCGCGTTCCGCTGTGGTTGGCCGAGGTTTTGCCGATCGGCCACGACGACCAATCACCGAAGGTTTAGTGTTGCCTCGTATTTAAGTAACAATCAAAGTCGCGAAATGTAATGTTACCAATAAATAAAATGTAAAATAATTATAAAAAGTATTAAATAAAATAAGGACGCTAACAGCTCGGCCATCCTGCGTAGAAGCGAGTCCCTTCGCGACAACAAACAATAATAAAGAAAAACAAATTTTTGTAATAAGTCGCTTAACTCTAGAAAGTAAAAAATATATTTCAAATTGTATGGGATCAAGGCATCTCTTATGGTTACACATTGTTTCTAATCCTATTAAATTAAATACATTTTCTGTATGTTTCGAATAACAAAGTTTCTGAATCAAATTTCTAAAATAGTTATTACTTTACTTTAGTTACTTAATTAAACATTTATAATGCTATGTAAAGTTTATACTAAAATTAACATTAATTACTTTTACTAATTAATAAATCAATAAGATATTACTTTATTAGTACATAACTCAATCATTCTCATTCTGATTGCGACTTTCGTGATCTTCGGACTCTGAGTCTGTGGTATCAAAGTCTCTATTAAACGCAAGCCAGGGCTTGATTTTATCTATTGCAATGACATTTTCATAGCGACGTTGGCCACGCTTGCGAGTTAATAGCGTTTGTTCTATTAAAAACCGATCGTTCGGTAAAACTTTTAGGATACGATAAGGGCCCTGAAATTTGGGCGCAAGTTTTTTTGATTTACCATCGCTGGGTACTTCTCGCTTAACGCTCACTAAATCACCTTTATTATATTTTCGATTAGGAGTGTGTTTGGCGTCGTAACGTATTTTATCTTTTAATTGTTGATCTACGATACGCCTGCTTGCTTCGGAGCGCGTCTGGTCGATATTGTCAGTTACCGATTCCCTATTTTCATCTATAATATCGCTCAGAAAGTTTTCGGAACCACTATGTATATTAAAACCGAACAATAGTTGAGAAGGGCTTTTACCCGTTGCCTTATGTACAGTAGTGTTGAGGCCAATTTGGATATCGAAAATGTATTCGTCCCAGTTTCTATCATCTTTGTTGTTAGCTTTAGCAGATAGTGCACTGAGGATAGTCCTATTGAACCGCTCGCACTGGCCATTAGCCCTTGGTGTTGCCACGGCATTGAGTATATGCTTAATACCGTTTGACTGGACAAATGTACGGAAACTATTGCTTGTAAAAGACGTTCCCCTGTCTGTAATGAGTCTAGATGGAGCCCCGAAATGGCTGATATGTTCCTTTATAGCCCTTATTGATGTGGAACTTTTGGTATTTCTGACTGGTTTAAGATTAACGTGTTTTGTAAAACCATCTACCAATACTAATAAATAACAGTTACCTCTGTTACTACGAACAAAGGGACCTAGATGGTCGGCATGCACTGTATGAAATGGGATGTCGTTTTTAGGAATTGGGTGCAACTCACCTTGAGGTTTTCCTGTTGGATCTTTGTTATAAGCGCACTCCAAACAGGACTTGACATATTTTTTTATAAATTTCCGCATTTTAGGGAACCAATAAATTTGTTGTACGCGTGCTAACGTTTTATCAAAACCAAAGTGGCCAAGATCATCATGATTGATCTTAGCTATTTGCCATCTTGCACCCCTCGGGACTACCCATCTTAAGTCGTTTTCCTCTTTCCCTACAATGCGATAAACCTTACCGTTCTTTTGTTTATAATTTTTAAATACATCTGCAACCTGTTCTGACTTAGGATCACACAAAATCTCTCTAATTCTTACTATTTCATCGTCACTACTTTGTACAGTGGCTATCCAGTCATCTGTTTCTACGGTCAGTACATCTAGTACATGCGTTTCTTCTCTAGCCTCGCCTACAGGGTTTCTACTTCGTGCATCCGCATGAGACATGCGCGACCCGGGTCGATATTCTATCTCACAGTCAAATTCTTGAAATTGAACCCACCAACGCGCTATGCGGGGTATAAGGTCTCTTTTTGATAGAGTTGTGCGAAGTGCGTTACAATCGGTGAATATTTTGAATGGGATGCCTATCAAATAAACACGGAACCTGCTAAGAGATGATACAACAGCCAGAGTTTCTAATTCGAACGAGTGGAGCTTCTGCTCATCGGGAGTGGTTTTTCTGCTGTAATATGAAACCGGTCTAAGCGAACCTGTATCATCCCTCTGCAGCAATATACCACCTATTCCGAATTTGCTCGCGTCTGTATGGACTTGTATTTCTTTTGTAGGATCGTAAAGAGCAAGTAAGGGCCTCTGGACTAAAACTGTTTTGATTGCCTCAAAGGCATTAGTTTGCTCCGAATCCCATTTCCATGTGGCGTTCTTTCGTAAGAGATCTGTCAACGGTCTTGCAATTGATGCAAACCCTTTAACGAACCTTCTAAAAAAGCTCGCCAAGCCAATAAATTGTTGCAATTCACGTTGGGTTTTAGGTGTTCGAAATTTAGAGACTGCTTCAGTCTTCCGTTCACCTGGTTTAATACCATTCGCGTTGATTTCGAAGCCTAAAAAATCTATGCTATCCATAAAGAAATTGCATTTGGATAATTTAAGTGTGAGACCACCTTGTTTCAAAAGGGAGAGAACCTCTTCAAGCCTACTTAAACCCTCCCCAAACGAACGTGCAGGGATTAAAATATCGTCCATATAAACGAGAGAATATTTTATCTTAGCCTCTGATAAAATTTTATTGATTGTTCTTTGAAATACAGATGGTGCATTTACTAGACCAAACGGCATTCTTGTATACTGAAACTGACCATCTGGTGTAACAAATGCAGTTTTATCCTGTGAATCTTTTTCGATAGGAATTTGGTAATAGCCTGAAGCCAAATCAAGTGAGATGAAGAGCTTATTGCCTGCAAGTCTATCGAGCTGGTCATCAATCAAAGGTAGAGGGTAATGATCTTTCTTTGTGCGTTTATTTAATGCTCTATAATCTACACATAGGCGTTTTTCGCCCGTTTTCTTTTTGACCAGCACTATAGGGCTCGCGTAGGGTGATGATGACTCCGATACGATACCCGAGTCTATCATCTCCTGAACCATTTCCCTCACTAAAGCTCTCTCACCATGTGACATACGATAAGGTCTGTATACCACGGGCTCAAAGTTATCGAGTTCTATAACCATTTCACCTGCGGTAGTGAACCCTAGATCTTTAAGACCAGATGAAAAACATTCATTAAATTTAGCCAGCAAGTCTTTAAGTTTGGTTTTTTGTTCAACAGTTACGGTACTCCCGCACTGTATGAGTTCATCTACACAGTTATCTTCAAAAGATACGGAACACACATTTAATTCACAGGTGACAGAAACAGCTCGAGTTAGTAATGAACCCTTCTTCATGGAAATTGGACCTTCAGAAATATTTTGTAGCAGAAGACTACCAGAACCACTACCGAACCATCAAAAATACCTTTTGTTTGGGGTTCCGTTCAAATACTATTTCATTAGGGGTCTTTGTGATTGTTATATTGGGTCTCTCTGTAAATGTGTGGCCTAAGAGAACGGGATGTTTTATTGCACTATCATTTACTATAAGAATTTCGATATTCTCTTTTATACCCTGGACCGTTACATCAGCATTACACCTACCCAATGGCTGAACATGGTGGCCCCCTATGCCCCGTAACACAGGTAATCTAGTAGCATCTAAATTTAATTTCAAACGGATTCTCTGATCAATGTGCATTCGCTACCTAGGTCTACTTGGCAACTAACCGAGTAACCGTTTATGTCTATTTCAAATACATATTTAAGGTTAGATTCGTGTAACTCATCTAACAATGCGACTTGTTTTTCATTATTTGTATCATGGTTGCGTCGTTCAGTATTTGGGTTACTATATTGTCTTGATCTGCAGTACAGATCCAGATGCCCATTCCTACTACACGAGTTGCACTTTGCTAGAGGCTTACTACACCTGAAACTCTTATGCCCTTCTTCATTGCAATTATGACATTTTATAATTACACCTAGTTTTTTTGTGAAGTCTATTTTTGATCGGTTGTTGTTATACGTATACGTTTTTCTATCTTGTCCGTTTTTATCAACAGTGTCTCTACTATTACCCGGTTTTACTGTTTTAAAATAGCTTAATACGTCTTCGGGTTCACGAAAGCGAGCTGCCTGTGCACCTATTCTTACCGCGCGGTCTTCCACGCCATGCAATATGCAATCTACAGCTTTTCGACCAACAATACCGCATCTATTCAAAAGATTTATTTTTGCATAGTAGTACTGCTCTAATGAGTCGCCGTAACGCGCACGCTTAGCCAACATCTCCGTTAACAATTCCGCATAGTCTTGTCTACAGGGAAACGACTCGATAAGTTTCCTTTTCCACTCGGTCCATGAATAAAGCACAGTACTCAAACCTTGGTACCATAATTTAGCAACACCTGATAGTTTAGGAAGAGCGAAGTGAATAGTCTCCCGCTCATCCCAGTTATAAATCTCCGCGCACTCTTCGACTTTTGTTAACCATGTAATTACGGTTTGCTCTTTCGACATTGGATCAAATTCGGGGACTACATTTGTTAAAGAAAGCTTAGAAGTCGATTGCCCTTTTACAGTACCCAAGATATCTAAAAACTTATTAAGTATACTCTGAGTAAAGTTAGATAAGTCATCTCGTGGTAATTTGTGTTGTGTACGACGTGAGGGAAATCGAGGTCGTCTTTGCTTTGATAGGACTCTGTTAGGTGTGTCATTACTGTCAATACTACTACTGCGATGACGACGTCGCCTTACCCTCTTTAAAGTAATTTCATCATCAGTGGAAATATCACGAATGCGCTTCTTACTATGTTTATGATTACTAAAATCTCTTCTTGGCCTTAAGGATGTATCACGTTGACGCACTCTTCGACGACTGTGACGTTTACGATCATTACTGAAAGGTGAGTACTCTTGCTGCCGATTACGTATCGAATCCGGAGTTAAGGATAAGCGTTTGCGGCTTTGCCTGTCTCTGACCAGACTCCCTTCCGCTCCCTCGCTTTTATCAACGAGTATGTTAAGTAAGCGCTTGCGGCTTTGCCTATCACTGACTAGGCTCCCTGCCACTCCCTCGCTTTCTTCAAGAAGTTTATTAAGTAAGTGCCCACGGACTTGCCTGTCATTATCCAGGCTCCCTTCCGCTTTCTCACTTACGCGAACGGGCTGTCGCTGTGGAGTCTGCCGCGCCTGGTCCCCTTTACTGGAGCCAGCACCGTCTAGCTCACCCTCCACATGACCGAGCTCGTTGTTATCACCATCCAAAGACGATAAATCCATCTATAAAACATGTTTAATTAATCACAGATATGTAATTGCACCGATTATGTGTTAAAAAAAATTGGGAGGCCAATCATAATGTAATGGTAGCTGTATGTATGATAACAAATAAATAAATAATATTAACAATAGGAATATCCCATAGGAAAATGAATATTGTCAAAGTCTTCAAAGTTACTTTGTAATTAAATTTTAATGTGCGATCTATGAATTATTGGCGTTGTTAGCAGTGAAGCAGGTATGTTGTAGTCTTTACATAAAACTGTACATCATATTATTTATAGCATACTAGATAATTAAATTCCTTTCGAATTCGAAATAAATTAACTTGAACCACCAAATATTAAAACTAAATAAGTAATATATTGTAAAAGTAAGTCAGCATCGTCCCTTGACACCACCGGGTAATAACCCCAATGCAGTAGGACAATATAATAAATAACAATAACATTGGACAACATCACATATCATATCTAATCTTATGGTAAGTAGCCAAAGTAGGCACTTGTGTTACAGAAATTAGAAACAAAGACTGTACTACAACAACCAGACCCGAGACATTATAGAAAAGTTCTTTTTTTAAATTGACCCACCGGGAATCGAACCCGGGACCTTAGACATAAGTCCGGTATGCTCGCCTCTCTGCTACGGAGATCGTCAGATTATAATAGAATAATATCTAGTTACAAATATAACAGGATATCTAGATATCCTGATAACTAGTTATAAACTCGTATTTAAAGGTTTATTATTAAATAGTACAAGTAGTAGTCTAGTAGTACTAACTGCACTTTCAGAAAATGGATTCCACAATTGGTAAAATTAATTAGCATTTACAACCCTATTAACTAATATGGAATACACTGGAATACGTACGTGGGTAAGAGGTTACTTACCCACGTACGTACTAGTTCACGGGTTCACTAAGGCAATTTAAGAGACACCAATATTAATTATTATAATTTTATACTTCAACTAAGTACTGCAACATGAATCGGTTTCTTCCAAAAACTAAATTTTATGCGTTTTTACGAGAAATACTAATTTACAAACACAATTTAAGTTGACGTAGGACTTACATTGTTTATTCTTCGTTTTGCACCCCTTATTAAAGTTAAATACAGTTTGCGGAGTATTTTCTTTGGAATTACGTTATGCAAATTAGAAATACGTTACATACAAATAAAAGAGAATAATAGTGGGCTGGGATTAACGAGTGGAGTTTAAAACGGTGATCAATAACCTTTTTCACACTAACTACACTCGCTAATCCCACTTCTGAGCTAAAAGAAAAACACTCCGGAATGCATTTAAAATAAATCACATTTATTTTACAAAGTACATAAGATTATTACTATCATTGGAATTGAAATAAATGCGTATTACCTTAGAACGAACACTGCATAACACCACACAAATACCGCAGTTTTTCCAATACCTTGTTGTCCAACTCGCTTTCACGGAGCAAGCCCATAGTCCTCGTCATCCAACCATTTTCCCGCCATTTCTTTCTTTTTTTTAACTTTTTTTTCGCGTTCCGCTGTGGTTGGCCGAGGTTTTGCCGATCGGCCACGACGACCAATCACCGAAGGTTTAGTGTTGCCTCGTATTTAAGTAACAATCAAAGTCGCGAAATGTAATGTTACCAATAAATAAAATGTAAAATAATTATAAAAAGTATTAAATAAAATAAGGACGCTAACACTTGATGCTGTGAAAAAATCAAACTTCTAAGTTAACGAAAATAAATTTTATTAAAAAAAATAAAACCGACTTCAAAACACTGAAATGCTAAAAATAATCCTAACACTTGAGTACCTAATCAGTTACTTTTGGAGTCGGTGCCAGCCGATGAGAGATTCAATGTTTTTGTTTGCACCGACTCCAAAAGTAACTGATTAGGTACTTAAGTGTTAGGATTATTTTTAGCATTTCAGTGTTTTGAAGTCGGTTTTATTTTTTTTAATAAAATTTACTTATTTCATCTATTTTTAGTGATAAATCCTAATCTAACTGCTGAACACCGATTTCATCCCCTATTTTCCTACCCTTAGGGGTGATTTTTATTTTGCAAACTTTTATCATATTATCTTTGAAGTATAAGCTATTAAATAAAACAAAAATTATCAAAATCGGCTCATATTTGTCGAAGATAGGTAACAAGAACCACAACCAAAATATTATCTGGGTATATATTTGTTGATTTTCTCAAAAAGTTCTAAATCAATTTCGATAAAATTTATATGGGACCACCTCTGAAGTATGATCTACCAAACAAAAAAAGAATCATTAAAATCGATTCATAATTGGCGGAGTAATCGCGTAACAAATATACAAAAAAAAAAAAAAAAACATACAGTCGAATTGAGAACCTCCTCCTTTTTTGAAGTCGGTTGAAAAAATGATACGGCCGTTTATGCAAAAAAATGTATATTTCGACACTCTAAAGGGAATCAAAATGTATAAAGTACTAACAACAGCTCATCAACCTGCCACAAAAAGTAAAATTTTCTAAATTAATATTGTGTCGGACTTAAAGTTGAAAATCAGTTTAATGACTTTAACTTTTTGGGAAGGTGACTGACCTAGAACTATGCAATTTGTCAAGTAATATCGTCTTATATTACAAGTACTAGGAAAAATCTGAAAACTATACATTTGTAATTAAATTTTGAAATTAATTAGTAATTGAACTGCTAGATTCGATTCCTAAACTATTTATAAAATGTACCTACTAATTTGAACGGAACCCTCGATGGGCCGGCTCGCACTTGTCCGGTTTTTTTTCGGTTAGTTTCTGTATATAGCTTTTCTAAAAGAGGGTTCATGCTATACAATGTGTTAATTTTACACTTGATCAAACTTTCAGGGAGTGCTCTACTCATGGTTGTGAACAACTTTTACTATGAGAAAAATACCCTCAAAGAGAAAAAAAAAACAGCTGTTCCATACAAAATGGTTGAACCAAAAGCAAGTTTTGTATGGAACAGCTGATTTTTTTTTCTCTTTGAGAGTATTAGTCCCATAGTAAAAGTTGTTCACAAACATGAGTAGAGCACTCCCTGAAAGTTTGATCAAGTGTAAAATTAACACATTGTATATACCCTGTGCCTGTGAGTATGTAGCCTGTGAGTGTAAGCTTACTGTGCTTACTATCACTTCTGTCTTTTTATTTTGGCAACACACAAAATATATTTTTATTAAACTAGTCGTCGTTTATTTATATCCCAGGCTCAAATTTACATCAATTTTTTTATTATTTTTTACTTTGCGGAAATTTGCTTCAATTTGAATACAGTTAAGCAATTAATACAGCTAAGTGTACCTTAATTTTAAAATCTATTTTTATTTTGCTTAGGATGCACAATTACATACGTGGAATAGTATCTAAATATTGTTTTGCAATTAGGAAATTGACTTTACAACAATAGAGCGCCGTACCTTGCGGCTCGTATAATAAACTTATGTTGGTCGAGAGCTCACTAAGAGATAAGGGCTGACGTATACATACAAACAAATCTTAGTACCAAAATAATTCACGAAAGTTTTAACGCTTTTTTTTATTAAGTTACATCAGTTGAACCTAAGTTGGAAAATAAATTAATATGCGCTGGACAACACACCACTATTGATGGTTGACAATTATTTTTTGCCAGTGGCCTATTCCAGCACTTCTAGATTGAAGTTAATTAAGAAATTAAAAGTATGTTTTGCGAATTTACCCGAACCGGGAATTAAATTCAGGAAACAGGAAACATTTGCGTTTTAAGAAAATCCTAGCGCCACTACGCTAATTTGATCGTCATTTTTTTGTATCGGCACAAAAAATCTATAAGGTAGAATTTGAAAATTACGATAGCGCTCGTAAACGTTTCCTCGTCTTCGTTTCTAGAGTGAGAGTACTTGTATCGTTGTGAGCTTTAAAGTGCTAATTTTACTTTTTAGCGCGTTTTAAAAAGTGTTTTTATATACAGCAAAAATAATTTCCATTATTATACTACTATATAAAATTATTATTGACATCAATATTTCAGTATACGCTGACCCCAAACCAAGCATCTCAAAACTACGCAAGTTGTCATTGGGCGATGTCGTAAAATGGAGTGTTTCAAGAGGGGCGAAACTTAGCTCGTTTGAGGTCTCAAAGACCAGGAAAACTTTTCTATGACGTGTGGTCGAAGTAACCTGGATGGCTCGGTGTAAAAGGTCTTCAACTCTATTGTGAGTTCCAACTCCCAAGTTCTTGTTTTATGGAATCTTTAAGACGAGAACCCCAGTAATTAGGCTAGGGATTAGTACCCTTTTCGTTTCGTTAGGGTTACATTGTGAAGTTTCTTCGTCGCTATTTTATGTAATTGGCTTTTGAGGAGTTTTATTGAAATTAAAATGATAAAGCTCTATTGGTTTGGAGATTAAATTATTGGAAATTAAATAATTTTATTTGATGACGTAATTGGATTGCATGGAAGAGGATAGCTCTTCAATGGCTACATGAGATTTGCGTTCTTAAAAGTAAGCTTAATATCTAATAAACTATGACATTAAAATTATTTAAATTTGGTATAGTGCAGGCTCTAACGGGTTTATCGTTTTCAAAATATGTAAACCACACTCTGACTTCAGATACTAGTTGTGGTGATACCAAGCTTCGATATGACTGATGTCACCAGTTACTATTGTGGTCTGCTGCCCCCCTTCCCCTTCCCTTTAATATTATTAGCATACTTCAAAACACTATTACTTTTAATCATGGAACTTCATTACAAACGAGTATTTTTCGCAGACTGTATGGGTTAAGATGACTTCTTAACTATAAATCCTAACTAATATTCTGTAACAATGTGAAAGTGAGCTTGTTTTTCTTTCTAATTACTATACAATAGACTTTAATTTTCAACTGATAATGATGAAATTTGCCTACACATTTTCAGGGGTAAATAAAAGGGATAAAGCTTATCTTTCATTCAGAAAAACGTACTGTTAAGAAGGGAGAGAGAGGGAGGGGCGGCTTCAATAGTCACTGTCAATATCTGTTACATCGAAGCTTGGTATCACAACAACACGTATTATAAGGCAGAATGGGGTCTGCGTATTTAGCATACGAAACTTCACTGGTAACTCGGTGCAATAGAAACAGACTATACTCGTAAAAAAACCTATAAAACAATATTTTCAACCATCAAGCTACAAGCCAAAATTTGCGTATATTATAGCTAAATCTCGTGCTGTGTCTTAGTAAATTATTTAAGGAAGCTATTAGATGAACGCCAATACAAAAACTACAATATATCTTATTCTATCTAAACCGAATTGTTAATTGATCTATAGCGCGCCGCATGTAATCAAATTAACTGAGTAATTCAATTTACTTTGCTAGTTATTCATTACCTAACACAATATGACGAGCTTCAGCATAACAATCCATTATTGGAGAGCAAGTATATCCATTTGATCGTGTGTTTTGAACATGGATTGGTAATATCTATACTATTGAATGAAAAAACGTAGAAGACAACTACTAAATTTAAATCAGCGCTGCCGCAGCGTCGTCAAACGTCTGTGCATATCATAAAGCTATCGGCAACGGCGTGAATCAAATCTAATTTAGTTTTGTGTTTTGGGTATACCGATATAAAGTGCTAAATTAGTAATCTATTGTGCCAGTGTTAGAACAGCGAATGCACCGCTCTATGTTTGCGGTTACGAGTACCTACATACAATAATTCTATCCCTCTCACTCAGATTGCAAAGTAAAACTAAATATTCCTGTTACATCAATACTCTGCCTCACGTTTTGGTAGTTCAAAGACACCGTTATGTGAGCAGAGATGTGCAAAACACACGAACAATAATAGATGATTAGCCATGTTTGTGGGATCAGTACCACAAAGAATAAAAACTCAGTAAACAGAAAAAAAAGAAAGATAGTGGTGTTAGTTGCACAGAAACATTTATAGGATTTCAGGTAGAACGAAGAACGTACCTACTTGTACAGATTGTTTTTCTAATGAATATTAAAGTTTATAAATCAGTAAGGTTTATGTGATTTAATGCACACTCAAATAACAGATTTATATATTTTTAATTATTTGAACCTCAAAAAAATTGTCTATGTTTTTTCCGTTTACTTTTATACTCGTATGGGGTTATATTAAATTGACGGAATAGCTCAATGTTTAAAGATCGTTGTGTACTGTTATTTTAACATAGATATTAATATTTTCCACCAAAATCACTTTGACATAATGTACCTATTGATTCAAAGTTGCCAGAAGTTGCTAACTGAACGAGAGGAAAAAGAGAATTTACCTAATAAATATTTGATTAGGTACTTTACAAAAAAAAGATGCCGTGTGGGGACGGCCTTAAAGAATACACTTTCCCACCGCCAACAGGGGGTGTGTCGTAAGATGCGACTAATTCATGTAGCACAAGACAAGTTGGGCAGCAGCGTCTGCGTACGAAACCTTACAAAAAACTGCGCTCGCACATCCCGCCTACCAAGCGTGGCGAGTATTGGCAAACCCCACCAATGAAAGTCATTGGGGGAGGCTTAAGTTCAGCAGTGGACATCCTATGGCTGAAATGATGAAAATAATGATTTTAGAAAAGAGAGCATTTGTGTGTGTAAATATATACAGGGTTATATTGCAAAGGGGGGCAAAATCTTTAGGAGTGGCTCAGAATCAGTAACTTAATCGAACTATGCAAAGAACAAAAAACTTTTTTTTCACATTTAAATATTCCTATCCGCTGTTAAAAATCATCGAGGAAGAGGTTATATTTGGCGGTTTCAACTGGGAATGTTTTATGAAAATAATGTCGAGTACCATAAGTTAGGTCTGTCAGTTATCACATCCTAGCTTTCGTACAATTAAAACGCAGGTATTTTATGTTAGTTACAAACAAAACATCAACCCGCTATCTTCTTAAGACAGCCGAAAAAAAAGTACAGTCCTCATAGATATAATAAACATTATTTATTTATGTGTAAACATTTTTCAAAAAACATTTAAAGAAAGACAGTTTTGATGACTGATCTTGCCTAATTTTTAATCGTACTTCTTTTTACACTCAACACTTAAGTCCTTTAAGCCTTCGCATGGACCATCGTTTGACCAATCAGCACAGTTCTGTAAAAATAAAATACATTTTATTAAAAGCAAAAACATTTTACGCATCATTATCAACCATTAGAAGTCCACTTCAGTTCATAAAGTCCACTTCTGTTTATACGAGTAGGCCATTGAAGGCCACAGTATACCGTCGGTACGGTATACGAGTAGGCCATTGAAGGCCACAGCATGCGGCTTTAAGCCGTTTGCATTCAGCGGTTTTCCATAACCTTGAATAAATAAATGTAATAATAATAAATAAAATATTAAATTTTGGACAACATTACATACATTGCTCTGCTCCTGTGGTAAGTAGCTAAAGCACTTGTTTTACAGAAATCAGAAACAATGACGGTACCACAACACCCAGACCCGAGACAATATAGAAAAGTTATTTTTCTACATTGACCCGACCGGGAATCGAACCCGTAACCTCAGAGATAGCGACACCAAGTCCGGTATGCTCGCCTCTCGGCTACGGAGGTCGTCATCATTGAAGTCGTCATTGAATAGATCGTCAGTCCACTGGTTGGAAAACCTAAGCTGCCTATACTGCGTCTTCCAGTTTGTGATTGCCACTATACAACATATTTACCCCAACGGTTGTCAGCAGTGCAATTTTATACGCTAAATCATTTTATTAGAAATGTTTGGCCATTTCGGTTTGTCAAGACTACAAAATAATTTGAAAAGGAAAATGCCACTCTTTAAATTGTCTTCTTATAAATTGCCCGGACCACTTCAAAGTGCGCTACGAATCTTATGAAGCGTCTCTTTTATAAACTAGTGTTGTTGTTGAAAATATCGTTGTTAAATTAAGTTGTTTAAAAATGAGTATCAGTTACTACTACCATCAAATATTATTTGCGGACCGACCAATACGTCGTTGGAAGATAGCCCTTGTACTTGTATTTTACCGGGCTGTATATGATAATCAGGTCATTCAATAGTGATACCTACATAATTTAACTCGCTTTTAGAAGTTAACAACCGTTTATGTGCTCGGTTTCTTGAACAGCGATTATATCACAGTATTATTAGGTTCAAAAGACTAAGCGTAGTCTGTGTTTTTTTTTTTTTTTTTTAACTATTATGTAACAATATTCATGTTAGTGATTAGTCAAAATATCGACATTCACACAACACTCGTGTGGACTACAAATAAATCACTAAAATTGTTTCTTTGTGAACAGAGCAAACAGTTTTGCTTAGCTCGAAAATGTTTAAGACTGTTGATTCTTCAGTTGAAGTTATTTTAAGTACGAATTTTGGTTGAAAAGTTTTAAGACGTGTATTCTTATTTTTATTTGTAACATCCCTGAGTTCATAAACAATTAATGACAACAGCTGCTGCTTAGAAAAGTATCTTAATTTTAAGAGACGAAAACCATAAAAGTTAAATAAACGCAGCAGCTAAAACAATAACTTGGCTTTTATTAATTATCAGATTGAAGTTATCAAATTGTTAAGTGCCCTTATAATAGTAATATATTAAGGTGCTTTTTAGTTTTTCATAATTTTGGGTAAATTATAAGGTATACGTAGAGAAACCAGTTTTCGGAAACCACCACAACCACAATCGGAAATAGGTGCGATATTCTTTGTAAAAGTATATTATTTTTACATTATTCTCTATCCATTAATATCTAGTTACTATCTTAGTACGCTTGTCTACGATCGTAGTTGTGACTAGCTTATTTATTACGTTTCGAACGATGACAGATTATAAGACAGGGAACAATGGACTGAGACCATTTTTGACCATGGCAACCCAAGGTGTACGATTTGAGTACGCAGGTATCCTCACGATATTTCCCTCACCAACAAACAAGCCGGACAATATTCCGAAGAATTAAGAGTCAGTCTGTCTTGGGATGCAAACTAACGACTCATGTGTGGTAAGACTCCGACTGTTTGGACTTGGGTCTCCCCTCCCACTGCTCTATACCTATATTTCTATTTACCATTTTTTAAGCCTGAACCTGGTTTAACAAACACGTAAGTATTTTTAATATTTTTGCATCTCAAGTCATGTCTTTGTCTTGAATGCCCAGAATTCTGAGGTACGGCAGGACATTCTTATTGTGCTCAAGTATTAAACCTCCAACACAGCGCCAAAAATAAAAACTTGTAAAAGGCTCGCTTTATTAGGGCTTCTTTTGAGGTCATTTAAGTTTTTATGCGCTCTTTAACTTATTGGATTGCCCCAAGGTTCAATATTGGAACCTTATTTTTATAGTTTATGTCCTGTCTTACTATTCATAAGCCCTTATAATGAGATAGTACTGATTACTGTTTAGACTTACTTTAATCAAAATTAAAAAGATATTTTTGGCAATGGTAAAAAAAAATGAGCTTGCTATAAAATAAGTTCTGATACGTACAGTACGATGTAAAGAGCGTAAGTGTAAGATGCTAAATGCAGCTGGCCTGCGGTTTAGTTTAACCATGGATATTTTTTACTCTGTGGTTTACCTACTGCCTACCTACCTATCTACTTACCTATGTTGTGATATGTTGCTCGAGAAACATTCCAGCCAAAACCAAATGTGCATTGAGCCATTTTTCCGTCTCGAATTCTTCTCGAGTTGTCGAGAGTAAGAAATTGTTTGACATTGGTATTTATATGATTTGGGAGACCGTATTTTTGAAAAGAGAAAATTTTGGAACTCAATTTAACAAGATTTTATTATCTTGTTTCAAAAACTAGCACATTTGCGCAATGATATAGAATATTGAAATTGTTTAAATAATTTTACATGCATAAATATAGCAAGCATTAATCTTCTAGTGACTTTGACATAAAATATTTATGGCAATCACTTTTCAAAGTAACTTGGTCCACCAAACTAAAATTTTACAACTGAAATTGATAGTGCTGTAGAATAACTATCAATAAAGTAGTACATACCTTGGCTAACTGAAGTTCCATGCAACGGAGGAGCTTAGTTGCATCGCAGGTATCGGGAGAACCGAATTTAGACATATCTTTGCCAATACATCCTTCAATTATCGCTGTAGCAATAGCCGGCATCTTTTCCATCTCCTTCTCAAGTTTCTCTTTGATCTTATCCATGTTTAGTTTACCATCGGGCATGGCAAAACCTTTTTTAGTGGCTATGCACATGTCTCGTTCGCACTGAAAGCATTTACGATTATGATTACGCCACACTTCGGTTTTATCCTGTCCCATCATGTTTAATCTCAGTTTCTGTGGTAAAAACCCTTTTATGCTTTTTTTTTTAAATTATGGACTCAATCCCACTCTACCCAGATGTTACGGGAACAATTTTTTTTCACGTATCACTGTAATTTTTTGATATTGTTACCTTGATCTATATATTGAACATAAAAAAATTATTAAAAAAATTTTTTTGATCTTTATAAAATCGGTCGCCGTAAAAGTGGCAGAGCTGCAGTGATTCTGCTAATGTTAAGCGTTTTCTTGATATAGTTTTCTTAATAAATAGCAGGTGTTTAGTTTTTATTACTTTTCTTGGATTCAGTGAAGGCTACTCTTCCCGTAGAAGCAGGTTTCAAGACGCTATCGGGTCTAAAGCAAGTTGTCTTGAGACAAGTCACTTGACACCCAATGCGGCGTTGAATACAATGATATTTTAATAGTTTCAGATCTTTATCACTTCACCAAACATTAGAACACAAACTGCACCAAACTTGCACTCTAAAGCTCTTTAAATAATAAATAAAAACCATTAAAATAGATCGTTCATGCTTTTCGTTCGACTACCCCCCCACCGAATCCTTTTATGCTTCCTTGTCCTGAGAATTAGTATTGACCTAATGCGTTTGTAATTAAACTAGATTCAATTTCATTTGACTGCTTGAATGGCGAAACCTCATGAGGCTTAGTTTGATTCTTAAATAATTTTCTCAAAATTTAAACTTTTTCTTCTACATACGTTTGATATTTGGAAAATTGAAAAGAGTTAGATCTTGGTACTCTCGGAAAATATAATAACATTCGCACACCTAGATAAAGAGTATCATAACTCGAAATAATACAAAATCGAGTTATTGCGATTATCGGAATCTACGTCTAAATCTACATTAACTCCAAAGACACCCATGCAATTGAGTTTGATGTACCCACGACTCTTTTATACCGCTTCTCTTTTGCAAAGTAAAACAACGGCTTTAGTTACGTCGTTCGACGTAGTATTCTGTTTCTTGTTCATAATTGTAATTATTTACTTATTGCATCACAAGTTTACATGAAGTGTGTTAATGACAGGTTGAATAAAGACCTCATACTACATTAACTCTAAAGACGAAAAAATATGCTATGTACAACTTTAAATAAATGTATTTGAAGATGTGCCATCGCATATTTTGAGTTGTGCTACTCTTTATCTGGGTGTACTTATGACAAGTAGCAAAAAAAGGACTTACTGAATTTTCGTGAGGGAGATTGTGACACTCTTTATAGATTGCTTGAAATTCAGGGGGTGGTATAGGTACCCCTTTGCAGCACCGCATTACGATACCCTGTGAAAAACAAATAATTAATTTTCATTTCATTAAAAGTTATGTACTTAACAAGATTTAGAAATACTTACAATAGGACTCAAATTATGTGTCTTATAAGATATCAATTAATAAATAATCAATTGCGCCTTAATAGGCTCAGTAGAATATATAAATAAAATGTGTTTAAATAATAATTTTACCAAAAAAAAAAATTTTTAGCGCGCGTTCAGATCTGATCAATTTGCAACACGTAATGCAGATCGCATGTGCGTCGCTTGCATCCCTTCAGCGTAACTCATGCTAGGCTCGCAAGCATGCAGTCCACTTTACTTCTTGGTATACATAATCTACCGGGCACAAACCTTAAAGAGGAGTAGGAGTAATACGGACCATCTATCCCCGAAAGTGATTAGTGATTTTTTCACTTAAACGAATTATAAGATGACCGCACTGAAACAGTAGTAGTCACTGATATAAATAGGCGGAATTGTTGTCTGTAAAACAAAATATAGGATATTTCTACCCAAAAGGGTATCAAACAGTATACATATAGCACATACCCATGTACTCAATGACACAAATATAGACAAAGTGGTCAGGTTATAAGCGCGTAAAATTGGCACTTCGTTATGGTAGCGTGCTCCATATTCGTCAGATCAGTACGTAGAAAGTTAATATTGTTAATTTATTAAAATAATACTTACATGTTGAAAAAATTTGTCACATCCATCCTCAGCCTGAAATAACACAATTGAATTATAAAAAATTGAAAGTGATTTTACTAAAACGGATACAAATTAAATAAAAAGTGTATCAAAATGAGCCAGAAGTATAATTTTACCAAAACACTAGCCGTCACTGCCAGCAAAATGACCGAAATATGAAACATGTTGTCCAGTTCTTTACAAAGTACTGATTGCAATTCAAGATATTTTGCTCTTTTATATGCGTTTAAAACGTGCAAAATGTTTAATTTCGCTTGGCGTTAAAATAGCAGAAAATTGTAACAGCTTAGCACCGGATGCGACTAAATAAATTGCCACTGGTAAACAGATTTTGATTGTTACTGTTAAGGTCACCAGTACAATGCGTAATAGTTACTACTATAATGAAAGTTTAAACAGATACTTCACAGGCTCGTAAAGTATTTTACGCACACATGACCGCCCTATATCGTTTTGTATTGTTTATACGATGTTAGTTGCTTACCAGCGCTGTCTTGCTGTTGACATCGTGTTACTGATATAGACTAGCTGGTTCATTAGCATTTTCATTATTCTTTTATCAAAATGGCCCCACCTCCGATTTTGTGGATAAAATGGTCTATATGTCAAAGTTTTATATCATGTAACGTAAAAAATAAAGGGGTTATACTGTCCTAGAACATGTTGCAATAGCTTAAAGTAGGAATTAATGAGTCAAAGAACATGAAATATGGTCCAAAACCGGTTCTGGCGCGTACTTCCGCCCGGCGGTGTCGAAACCTTTCGGATATTGACATACCGCTTCCGCCAGGCGGTCGCGAAACCGCGGGGAGGTTATCATCATCATTCATTAGAAGTTTGGAGATTGGCCTTCACTATAGAACGCCACAGCTCACGGCTTTGGACCGTTTGTATCCAGCGGCTTTCCGCAACTTTGACAGACGGATGGACGGCTCATCCGTTGGGTGGAAAACCAGTGTACGCTGCGTGTTTCAATTCGTGGTCGTCACTCAAAAACCTTTATTATTAGGTTAGGTTAGGTTACCTTTAATGCCGCATGCATATAAATACTAACTATTATGGTGAAGTCAAATTTGTTTGTTTTCAACATAGTATTTAGATGCATATTGTTAGTTACTGTTGTAATTTATTGTAATCTAATATACTTCTAATAATGATTTACTATAATCAGTATTGGCAACTTATTATAAAAAGTTGTGTTACTGAATCCTCATTGATTTAACGCTGGCCAATGGGAAGCCAGCTGCTTCAGTCATTATAGTAGTAATGATTTCGTTGATTCGTTTCGATGATTGATACTCGTAACTAACAACGTCGGTTAAACTAAAGTCTCGTCCTTAGTTTATATAATAATATAATTATTGTGTGCAGTGTAGATTAGTTATAACTATAGTGAGCGATATCTCGAAAAATACAGAATGGTACAGTGGTAATACTACAGAGGAATTTATAACATACCACAAAGACAAAGGGTAAACTTATTCGTAATTTGATGTTCTACAGGTGACTACACTTTAAGTATTTCACCTGTTTCTTTGGCAGTAAGCCTACTGCTTTACTTGATGCTGTGGCTTCAACACTAATTATTAAATTTTGTTTTTTTCTGTGCCCTTGTTACGTAAACTAAAATTCTGGGTCTGTTTATTTGAACTTGGCATAAATGTTGAGTTTCTATAAAATTTTCAGGGTGTGATTTTAAACATAAAAATCTAGGTCTATTCTCCAATCACACATTTTAAACAACAAGCCACTAAAAATAAAAAACTAGAACATCCTAGAAAATAAAAATATAGGTAGGTTATTAGGTAGGTTCATTTGAAAAAAAAATTACATATTTTTGAATACTGAATTATAAATTACTTCGTTTTTTTTACGAACTGACTGGTCGCGGTCCTATCGCAACTGTTTTTTAAGGACTTCTAAGCTTTACCGGTAAGTATTAGCAACTGCTGAAGGCGCTAACGCCGTCAGCCTACGTTCACCCCTATAGTGGTGACCGCGACACCTAAGGCTCGTTCGCGTTGGGCGTGATCGGGTCGGTCGTGTGCAGGTGAACTTGAGTGATTTAGCTCGAGCATGTAGCTAGTTGAGGAAGGCCTATGTTCAGCAGCCGACGCTTTATGGCTGAAATAATGGTGATGATTATGTAGCTATACGTCAGATTATAGTAATGATTTCTGGCATGATTATTTCCTTTTTATTTTTTTATGTGCTCACAAAAATTACGTGCTCATAAATTAGGTATTTGTTGAAATTGAGCACAGCGTGCGTGGCATAAAAAAAGGAGTTTATGTGATATTGTGTCACATTGTAAATATTGCAGTATTTTATGCAGTATTTTATTTATTTTTTTTTTTTTATTTATTTATTATTTATAAATATGTAAGTATAACATGTACAGGGTGGCCAGAAAAGAGACGTCAAAATTTTTTTTATAGGTGCCTTGTGTTGAGAGGTATCTGAATCACCCCTATGTATGTTCTACGATTTTTCGTAGTTTTCGAGTTACGTTTTTTTTTTAAATAGCCTATGAAACCTATGAAGTACTACTTTTTATTATTATTATGAAAGTTTAGAGTCTAGCGCATTCTCTGAAGCTACTTAGAAACTAAGAAACTATCAGTTTAGATTTTTAAAATTGAATTTGAAAATTTAAATGATAACTCACTTAACATAAATTCTCAACTTTAGGTCAATTTAGTAGTAACTTTCATTAAAGTTATGAGGCTGTTTGTTTTATGCATAAATTCACAGTTCTTAAAGATTTAGCTGCAAGAAAAAAAATTAAAAAAACCTTCTACTTTTTTTTTTAGTTTTTCAAACTAATCCGGTTGCAAAAACTCATAAAAAAATTGTAACTTGTAAACTACGAAAAATCGTAGAACATATGTAGGGGTGATTCAGATACTTTTCAACACGAGGTAACAAAAAAAATTTTTTGGACGTCACTTTTCTGGCCAACCTGTATATATTTTTTTAAATAAAGTTACTAGGCAACATTTTCCACACATAATTTAATCTACAGTTTCCGATGCCTGTAAGTTTGAGCAATAAGATTTCGAGTTTAAATATTTTCAGCCTGCCGAGAGCTGATAGCGTGATGACGTCATAAAATCAAATTCCCGGAATCGAGTAGGTACGTGTATGACGTCGTTTGTTCGAATGATCCAAAATCGTCTCCACTCGAGTACCGATAAAATAAAAGTTAGATAGAAATTGTTAGTTTTTGAGAACATGAAGGCCAATTTGAAAAAATCTGTAATGTACTTTTTTTGTTTAGGCTATAATTTGGCGTATGCAAGTTACACCAGTGTGCGTACTTTTTTCATAAAAGACCATAGTGTGGCCAAACTACTAGTGTTTTATCAACCTGCCCATAAAGTTAAAGGTCATTCAACCGATTTTCAACTTTTAAGTCCGACACATAGAAATCAATATCATTTAAGAAAATTCAACGTTTTGTGTTAGGTTACCTACCCTAAAACAGAATTCTTAGAATGGAAAAGTAAAGTTATTCCACATGTTTCTGCCCTCTGCCACTGCCCTGCCACTTGCGCAGTTTGTAGTCCCTCAAACTTTAAGTTCCACTTACAAACTACTATCGCGCGACCGCATTCATAAGACAGTCGCCGTCCTGTCGCCTATAATAATATGCTTTATGAAATATTGCAGCGGTGCATACATTTTATTGACTGTTGCCTCTTAAGGCGAGTATAGTCGCCAAATGTAAACCAGCATGTGGTTTTAAAAGCCTTCTACTTAAGCTCAAACGGTCAGAAAAATATAAAAAAATATGTTAAGAATTGGCAAAACCTAGACAATATTTTGAGCATAGCATTTGGTTTTAGGTTTACGCAAACCCGTGACAATATAGAAAAGTTCATTTTGTTTATTGTCTCGACCGGAAATCGAACCCGTAACCTCAGAGATGGCGACGCCAAGTCCGGCTTGCTCGGCTAAGGAGGTCATCTGAAGAAAGTAAAATACTAAGGATTAATGTATGTTGCACTTAATATCGTCTAAAAAAGTATTTAAGTATGTTTATCCGTAGTCGTCATAGTACAAGCTTTGCTTAAATTGGGGCTAGACAATTGGCGTGATTGTAGAAAGAGTTTATATGCTGTTCCAGACTTCTTTTAGATCTTTGAAAGGGGAACAATTCTGTCGTACATAATTTTTGCGTAACTTTGACTCAAAAGGAATATTTTTCCCGTTTTTGCAACATTTTTATTGATGCTCAGCTTGTCTTGGTTGTAGCCTAATGTTATATAGTCTATAGATAAACTTCCTAGATGAATGGACTATTCACTACAAAAACAATTTTTCAATTCGAATCGGAAGTTCCTGAGATAGGCGCGTTTAAACAAACAAACTCTTTTCCTTTACAAGATGATAAGTTTTTTTTTTTTTTTTAAATTTTAAAATTTTATTGCACAAGCTTAAAATGTACAACAGGTGGACTTAATGCCAAGGGCATTCTCTACCAGCCAACCTTTGGGTCATGCAGAAAGCAGGTAATGGGTGCGGTAAAGGTCCAAAATAAATTGTTATTGGTACTAAACAATGATAATGCAAATTAAATTTAATAAAATACACATATATTTGGATAAATATGATACAATACACAAAATAAATAAATAATAAGTAAATAAACATACATACTATTAATAAAATAAGAAAAAATATGCAACTATGTACTGAAATATTTTTTAAGTTTATTTTTGAAAGAAAGTTTTGATTCCGAATGTTTAATATCTAAGTATAGATATTGTATATAGGTACTGTAGTATAAAACTAGCCTGTTTTAAAATTGAATCGACCTAATTTTAGTAAGTGGAGTGTAGTTCTTAAGTAGACTAATATCAAACTCACTAACTAACTAGTCCATGAAAGCTTGTATGTTTTATGTTAATTAATTAGAGACCTTTGTCGGGCCGTATATGAGAAGAGAAATATAGCTAGTAAGAAAAACTAAATTTATTATGCAACAACTTTTACTTTTGCCTTATAATGTAAAGGCGACGTTAAAATAAGTCAGCCAGTTCATTTTATAAATGAAGCAAACCTTGAGTTTCCAGAGCCACCTCTCCACTCTTAGCCGCCAACAGCAGTGTTGCCCCTCAGTCCGGTCTTGCATGACCCACGACGCCAGGGGGGCCCATTCAGTTGGTGGCGAGTCATCACCTGCCAATTTTTTCAGTCCGAGATTATGAACCAGGCAGGTGACCGGTAGTCTCCATCAATAGCTCAGAACCCAGTCCCTCCATCTTCCTTCAATAGACCTAATTAATTTGTCTTCAGCTGCAATAGTTCCTGTATACATGCAGGGTATAATCTCTGATTACATCCTATGATGTAGACAGAGATTGGATCCAGCAGTGTAACACTTTTAGGTTTGATTATTTGCACTTAAAACGGCCTCTACGTGTTGAATTAGTATCACGTAAGCCTTATAAAGGCAAACGGCCTATGCAACTAGGTCGAAACGTCGGAAAAACCAATAACGTGAAATAAGGTATGTGTTGCATAATACCCGTTTAGTGCATAGTGTTAGTTAAAAATGCAACAAAAATGTTAAACCTTGAGTTCATAATAACTAGTGTTTTAAGTTGTAACATGTTGTAACACACATATCATTTATAAAGACTCCCGACTGACTGGTAAAGTAGTGATGTTGTTGGTGGGTGTTAAAAATAAATTTAAATTTGAGATATAGGATTTGAAAAATATTTAAAATTAACCACTTAATTTGCTCTCGTGAAATTCCGTTTGTCACGCACTCGTGGTACTTTGTTTCTTAAACTTTTTTACAGACGGTGAACCAAACATTCTTAGCAATTGAGCAACAAACTTATAAATTATTGCACGCATTTTCAGTACGATTGATGGCTGTTTTATTTGAGCTATATCTCGTAGCCAATTGCGGCCAGAAGTATGTACGTTCCCAGCAAGTTAGTTTGCGAACTTCGCTCGCTGTCACCGCCGCCCGCACCATGATATATGATACGCACACAGCTGTGGATAGTAAGTCTTTCCGAGTTGCGGCATTTCACTGCATTTTGGACGACTGTTGAGAGAGGTTAGCGTTACGCTTGTTACCAGTAGGGTTTAGTGGTACAAGATCCAATACCGTTTTTGGACAAGGTGGAATTTCTACACATGCAAGAGTATAAACTAAAAAAAATTGTTGTAAAGTGGTGTTAACGAATACTTAAATCATGATTACTGGTCCGGCTGTGTTACCTTTTAAGTGAAGAAAGTGATAGGGTCTGCCGTTCCATCGAAAGTTTCCAACGCAAAAATGTTAATTAATTTATTGAATTGAATGAATGATTGACAAAGTGAACGCTTTAGTTTAATTACTCAGGTATCTTTACATAAAAAAATTTAAACAACCTTAACACAATACATTGTGTTGAGAAGTAAATACCCAGAAAATTAGTTTCCCAAGTTCATTCGCTGTCACCGCGCTCCCGCATCATGATAAACGAGTATACACATAATGTGTATGTTCTACAAAGCTTTTTGCATTTTGATTTTCACCCCACTGCGCAAGAAGGTTAATGTTTTTAAAGTAACTAGGCAATTTTATAATAACTTATTTATACAGGGCGAAAAGATGTGTGTGATATTTACAAAAATAAATGAAATCAGTTCGTCCAATACTATATAGTCCAATATATAATTACAATAAGATTTACGCGGCTTTACAGTTAACTTCTCTAAAAATGTAGTAGTTCCATATTTTGCTGTATTTGTAATAGAAGTTCATTTAATAAAGAAGAATTGACAGATGTCAATGATGAGCATACTGTGGATAAAAACCCTGTAGTGCTTTTCAATCTGCAACAAAACGTAAAAAAATCTTAATTGATTTTGAACGTTAAATGTTCAGTTACAAGTTGTAAATCAGTTGAATTTGCTAATGAGTAATAACTCACCCAATACAGGGTAATTGGTAAAACGATACATTCCTCTCGGGAGGTGATAGAGAAGCAAAATGGAAACAAAAAAACATACCTTCCTAAACAAATCTTAACAACTGTAGTTAGTATGTAGAATCAGAAAAAAATATTTCACTGATTGGTTGAATCATTTTCTACCAGGTTGCTGAACCGTTGATCCATGCTAAAAGAATTTAATTAAATTCTGACTTTAAGCAAGTCGGCTCAATCGACATTAAAGTGATGACAATAAATTTCCCAAACATAAGGTAAGCTCCAACAAAAGGAACGTAAAAAACTTCCAATAAATAAGCACAAGTACTAACGCTGGATCCAAAAATGTCCAATCTAACGAGTAATGTCTTGTCAACGCGAGTATGCTTGTTTTATGTTGCTCGATCCAAGTTCCACTGGTTTTCTTATCTCGGAAAGTACACATTTGATTTCTATTGTCGCCAATAGTAGCAGCTTGTTCTCCATTGCTGTCAGAGGAAGTTTGGCAAAGTGCTGTCCACGGTCGAGCGCAGTTACTCGTACAATGGACGGGGTCGCTGTGAATCGGAAAGTACAACAAAAGCTGCTTCGGATTTCGTCTTGTGTGTTTATTGTTTAGTGGTCGAAGTTGGTCTTTTCCTTGATAGCGTTCCGTACCTCAGAAGAAAAAAAGAACCTTTAAAGGAGCACTTCGTTGTCCGTCTGTCTGTTTGTCAAGATCGTTTTCATTAAGAACTAGCTGTCCCGGCTACTTCGTACCGCCTGTTATTTATTTTGTGAATTTTACCGACTTTTTATAGTTTTTCTGCTATTCGGGGCGGAGACAAATCATAAAATATCATTAAAAAAAAAACAACAAAACAATCATAAACATTGGTTCTTGACTTATAAATGGTGTTACTAACCCGACTTTGTTTTATTTATGTCACTCTCTTGTTTGCTATGCCCTTGCAGGGTGTCACATGTATACCTTTATTTTTCTAACACCGCAAAATTGTAATGTGACATGCAATAAACGTTTGAATTTGAATTTAAATACTAGCTGTCCCGGCAAACTTCGTACTGCCTCTTTATACATTTTTTTTTGTGAATTTATCGATCTTTTTTGTTACTCTGTTATTCGGAATGGAAACATCTAACAAATCAAAGATTATAAAAATTGGTCCAGCCGTTCTTGACCATTAGATGGTGTAACTAACCCGACTTTGTTTTTTAAATAAAGATATAGATTGGAAGTATCGAGTTGAAATAATAACAAATAACATTACAACAGACTCGACTTGACTTGAGATCATCGAAATCCTATTAATAACTTAGTGTCAATTTACGTTAATAAGTAAGTAGTTAAATTCTTCTTCCTAGTGCTTTGCCTCGTTTCGAGTCAATTTAGAGAAGTTCGTTTTTTAAGTTGACCCGAACCGGGAATTAAATTAAGGCGAATCGTGCTGTCATCAGCTACTATGCATGTATAATATATGTATGTATAATTATTGTTATGTATTTATTTTATTGTATTTTTATTTATTTATTACTTTACGTCTATGCCATAAATTTATGCAATCCTATTTGTATCAGGTAACAATTTTAAGAACTCTGCAACACCTTCCCCTTTCTTTAATTTTATTTTTTTATTTATATAAAACTTTATTGCACTAATAGTGTACAAAAGGTGGACTTAATGCTAATAGCATTCTCTGCCAGTCAACCGTTGGGTCATGCAGAAAGTTTTCAATTGGTGCGGTGCAGGTAACAGATAAAATAACATAAAAGTTTAAATAATTCAACAATAAACTAAATTTAATATACTTGAATCAATTATTAATAATAAATAAATAATAATAAATACAGATATATCTAAAATACATACAATAAATACATACAATTAATAATATAGGTGCAATTTATCTATTTTAAGAATTGTCTAACCTTATTCCTGAAAATGAAAATATTAATGGTTGTCCTCTACTAAAGGTTGTCTGGAAGAGATCGCTATTAGCGATAAGACCGCCTAAATTGTACATCTTTCTGTAAAAATCATGTGTATTTTACTTGTATGGTGTGCAATAAAGAGTATCTATCTATGCACCATGCTAATGGGGTCTTCTAATGGTAAATAGTAAAGAACATTTATTTTTTTAATATTAGCTAGAATTGAATGCTAATTGCTAATACATAGTTTCGGAAGCCTTATAGTTTTTAGCAGCTAAAAATTTTAGTTCTACAGCAGCAAAATCTCACTTATAGCAGCTTGTAAATTCCTAGGCTTTCTCGCCTTAAATCAAGTTAAGCAATAAAGATGATTATTTAAGTGTGGGCGCGCATGTTGCGGTTAAATGGGCCGCTCGTGACGAGAATGAACAAAAGTCCGGACACTGGTCATGGAGTATTCTGCTTGGCGTAAAGGGAGTAATAGAAAATATAGTAACTTGATATCATTATTTGAGGCATTATTTGATGAACCCACGACGCTTTTGTACCGCTTCTCTTCTGCAAAGTAAAACTACGGCTTTAGTTACGTCGTTCGACGTAGTATTCTGTTTCTTGTTCATAATTGTAATTATTTACTTATTGCATCACAAGTTTACATGAGTGTGTTCATGGCAGGTTGTAAAAAAACATACAACCGAATTGAGAACTTCCTCCTTTTTTTGAAGTCGGTTAATAAAAAGGACGTTGGTTGCTCTTTCACACCTGTATCAACAGTTGGTAGTCTATTTTCGGATATTTCAATAATCATCATTTGTAAGTGTTGTTTCTACAATAAATGTAAGATGCTGCTTCAACTTTTAACGCTTTATTGCAAAAAGTAAATTTTACAGAAGAGTAAAAAAAAATTGCCTAACTACTCTTCTATTTAAACTAAGTTACTAAACTCCGGACACTAGTTACATAGTATTCTGCGCGGCTTAAAGGGCGTAATAGGAAACAGATTAACACGATAACTTTATTTTAAGTACCATCTGATGGTGCCTATAATAAAGTCTTGTGTATAACCTCTCGGAACATACTACAAACATGGAAATATCTACTGGAACGATGCACTTGATTCTCTAAAATAACATCTATCTAATTGCCTCACATTTGATCTTACTGATCTTGTACTGTTATTTAATTCATTAAGCGTTTATTGGTAAAAATATATTTTTTGTACTAGGTCAGTGATTCTCTCTACCTCAATGGTTTCCACTGAAAACCAGCGTTATGGCAACCTTTGCCATGGCACAATAGGTGAGTGGCACAATAGTTGAGTGGTACCTATCATTATCACACATTTGGTATTTTATCTCTTATTTTACCCATCACAGAAGTAATTTTTTTCAAATACAATCTTTGAAGTATTAGCTATTTAATAAAGAAAGAATCATCAAAATCGGTTAACATTTGCCAAAGATATTGGGTAACATAGTTACAAAAATCAGTTTGGGTGGGTTGCAAAGTTTGATGAAATTCTTATAAATCCCATCATCAGAACTTGACAAAATTTATATGGGAGCATTCAGAAAATATTCCCTTTCGAACAAAAAAAGTATTATTGAAAATACTACATTAAATACATACATAAAAAAAAATTCCGACGAATAAGGAGCCTCCTCCATTTTTTAAGTTGGTTAAAAACAAATAGTTCTCTAATTAATTTTTTTGTGTATTTTTTTATAAATATTAGACTAGTTCACATAATTATTGCTCTAATCCCAAGGTAAAGCTAAAACTAAAGGTAAGTAAGCTAAGTACTTGTGTTATAGAAATCAGAAACAAGGACGGTAACACTTTACTTAGACCCGAGATAATATAGAAAAGTTCGTTTTCTGCGTCGAGTTTGGTTGCTTGGTTCGATTCTGACATAGTATTCTGTTTCTTGTTTTTATATAATCATTACCTTTTTGTGTCATAAGACATTATACATTAAAGCGCTACATTATGTGTGATTAAATAAAAAAAAGATAATGTTATCTTCAACACTTATTACAGCAGGATGTAGTTTAATTATATTTTATATATTATTCATAACAATAACAATATTTAAGTTTTGTTCTTACGCTAAATGCAATGCGCCTAACATTAATTACTACAACTTCAAACTGCTTCCGCTTCATGCGAGGTAAACTCGACCTCAAGTTTGGTTGATAAACACGTTTGTATGGAAGTGTATTTTGCTCTAAACGACTTCGTCTAGAACGATCATTTGGATAGCGTTAAAACGAATCGTATTAACATTGTTTTTCTCATCTGATCGTAAATAAGCATGCATTTTTATTAAAAAATACTTCTCGTTTTAAAATAATACCCACGAAAAGTATGTGACAGAATGATACCAAAAACATAAGAGCATCAGCTCTTAATTGAAAAGTGATGTAAAAATAATATAACGCTTATAAAAAGAAATTCGGAGTTTCATTCAAATTACTTGCTCCATTTGCAACTAAAGGCATTTATGTACAGTTTAATTCATACGGGTTATTATCCGTGCCATGACGTGGAGAAAAATATTGCAAAAACAATGATAACATTGCAGACAGTGTATTCATTTGTGAACGTACAGTTCAATTGTAAATTTATCAAATAATCATTTTTAGTTTTTTATCTAGAATTGGCAACATGTATTTTGTTTTACCAAAATCACAAATAAAAAATGGTAAAATAATAAATATGCTTCACAAAAGCTTCCCCCAATGACTTCCAGATTGCTAGATACAGGCCGATCCCAATCAGCCATAGATTACTGTGGCAATATTTATTCGTTTAAAACTATATTTCATAAACCTTACTCTTTACGACCTGGTAAAGGTTGCAGGAAGCCGCTGGATGCGGGCCGCTTCCAACCGGCCAATCTGGAAGTCACTGGGGGAGGCCTATGTTCAGCAGTGGACGTCCCATGGCTGAAATGATGACTTTTTTAGATTTAATTTAGCGGTAAATTTCTTGATTTCATTATTATAACCACCTACTTGAAATTGATATTATTAGACTGAAAATCAGCCTTAAAAACACATAGAGCAGTAATACGGTTTGTATCAACGTCCGCATCTAATGAAACTGATCACTGATTTTTCACTTACTAAGTATGATCGCTTCCTACCAACCAATTTGGAAGTCTTTGAAGGAGTCCTATGGCTGAAACGATGATAAAGTATGATCAATGATTTTTTACTTAAATTTGTATAAGTTGCAAAGTATTATCAATCTAGGTCGCACAGTACGTACTGATCAAATAATGGTGGAAAATTGTTGTCGGACATATTAAATGATGTAAGTTCCTACTCGATCATTAAACTAATTATTATGTTATGCCCTTATGTCAATTCTCTCCCCCTATAATAATAAGGTCTACACTCGTTTACTTTGAAGTGGGTGATGTGATCGAGAAACAGTGTAATGGAATTTATTCCTGTTGAAGAGTCACTTTAGCCAATGAACCCTGGGAATTGGGATAGCCAAGCTCTTGAATTGATCGCCGTGGTGTGGGATCGAATTATTAAAAGTGAAGACTCAGCTTTTTTATCATTATTATACAATTTTTTTTTGTTTTTTGTCTACAAGGTTTCATTTATCTTATCAACATCCAAGCGGTCCAATGTGACCGCACAACTAATTTATATAGTCTCGATTACGTAATATGCTTGATGAGTTAAATTACGCAAAACCTTTTAGGAGCAGATTCTCGAGCTGAGTTATAACACCTTTTTCTATTAGACTAATATTGCTAGTGCTACAAGACTCTAATACAGCTAATAAATCTCTACGTGAGATGTCTGACAATGATAATCGCATCGATTGATGTTTCTATTTGTATTGCTATATTTAGCAATAAGAAAAATCAAGCGATAATCACTTAGTATGCATTTTATCTTATGGCGTGAAATTGTCCTGCTCCTGCCAGACAAATTGGCCTCATTAAATATTTGTATGGCTCTATTACAATTTATGCTGTGTCATTTAAGTTGATTGAGTATTTGATCCAATTGGGGGATTTCCAGAGTCCATTATCTCGTTTTCAATGAATACTAACTCCACAATAAATATATCGGGGTCGGACTAGCTCAATAAGAGTACCGCACTATTCAGATTTTAATTTTTTTATGAGTTTGCTCTAGAATTACAATAAGTTTGAGTTTCTTTCTTTATTTTTGTTATTTTTTCTTCTATATTTTTTGACTTTTCTAGAAATTGCTTATGTGGTCTATTTACATACTACATTTCTTTATGCGAATGCTTGTTAAAAGCTACGTTTATATGATAACTCTGTACTTATAGAATGTATCAATGCTGTTGGTGTTCCGAATAAAATAAAATAAAAATAAATTAATTAATGCGTTTTCAACTCTTATATCTGCTTAGATCTTATAACCAACGCTTGAATAACCCTTATACAGGATGTCCCGTGACTCAAGGATAATCTTATAACCACATATTCTATATACAGGGTTACATAGCAAAGGGGTGCCAAATCTTTAGGAGTGGCTCAGTATCATTAACTTAATCGAACTATGCAAAGAACAAATATATATTTTTTTACATTTAATTGTTCCTATCCGCTGTTAAAAATCGTAAGCGTGGTAAATTTAACTCATTCATGAAAAAAATGCACCGTATGTCCACTGCGTAAGTAATCGCCTTTTGTAATCTAGTCTCTATTGACTTTATTTTCGGATATGTTAAGGTAATTATTATTCGTAACATACGATTCTTAAAAATAATAACAAATAAGACGCTTATTTATATCGTTCCCTAGATTTTATTTTTTTAATTTGGCACCCCTTTGCAATGTAACCCTGTATACCATAGTGAACAAATTTTGTTTTATCTAAATTGTTATATCTATATTTATATAAAAATATGATTTTTTGGGTATTCCTAAACAAATTCAATGGGTATTTTTGTATGGAAAGTCGATAAATTTTCATGCAAATTTGCTAAAGTCATAAAGCAAATGTTGTTCGCCATGATGTATAGAATATGTGGTTACAGGGTTATCCTTAATTTACAAGACACCCTGTATATCTGGTAGAACGAATGGACGAAAAGAAAAAAGTAAACAAGTACGAAAATTAGCTTGTCTCTCCCTAATGGGCAGCGAATCCAGTCAAATTGGAAAATTAAGGATAACTAACTGACGTCGTTTAGATAAACATTCCCGGAACGGCTGCGACTGTTTGCAAACGGACTCCGGGACTGTTGTGTGTTGTGTTCTGTGCGGCTTTGAAGTAAACGGGAAATATTATCGGATTTTTGGATACTTGTTTCTAGCCTTTAAACAGTAACCGTAACCGAAACGTATTTTATTTTATAGAGTTGTGAATGACCCGACTTAAAAAAAAAAAACTAAAAAGATATTAATTATATATGTACTATAATATAAATAAAAACACTGAACTCTCCATGGCTGGAACCAAATCTAAAAATACCTAATTAGGTACGTTTTAGTAGGTACCTAAAAAAAACTTTTTTGTCAATTTTTAGTATCGAGTCTTTTACCACGTTCGTTTCTCTAATCAAAATATATTGCACCAATTTCATTAACTATTTTTTCACTTTTATAGATGACGTTTTTAGGGTTCGGTTTAGCCAAATAGCAAAAAACGAAACCCTTATGGATTCGTCATATCTGTCTGTCTGTCTGTCCATCCGTATGTCACAGCCACTTTTTTTCTAAACTATAGGAACTATTACTGTTGAAACTTGGTAAGTAGATGTATTCTGTGAACCGCATTAAGATTTTCACACAAAAATAGAAAAAAAAACAATAAACTTTGGGGGTCCCCATACTTCTAACGGAAACTCAAAAAAAATTTTTTCATTATACCCATACGTGATAATCAACCATCTATAGATAGGTCTTCAAAAATGATATTGAGGTTTTTAATATCATTTTTTTCTAAACTGAATAGTTTGCGCGAGAGACACAACCAAAGTAGTAAAATGTGTGTCCCCTGTAACTTCTAAAATAAGAGAATGATAAAACTAAAAAAAATATATGATACCATGCCAACTTCCACCGAAAATTGGTTTGAACGAGATCGAGTAGGTAGTTTTTTTTTAATACGTCGTAAATCGTAAACCGCAATTTACCTTTCGTAATGTTATGAATTTCATTTTGCAATAAAAATACCATAACTATGATTCGATTGTCGTGATGGGTAAACTTATATAGGTGGTATACGGAACCCTCGGTGCGCGAGTCCGACTCGCACTTGGCCGGTTTTTCTTCTTTTCTCTTGCCTCAAATAAGGCAGACCTTTTACTATAGCTGGGGGATAGCCGAAATTTAATATTTTAAATTATATATATGACGTCCAGTTACGTGCAAATGCTCGTGCTCACCATACAACTATTTTGCTCATTGCGGGATTCGAACCTGCAACTGCTGGCCTTTGTATTCTAGAGTGCGAACCCTAGATCAAGACGGTCATCAATATTATTGTGAATTTACAAAATACCGTGTCTATATTATGTATAAATATCCATGCCAGCGACTTCGCCCAAGTGAAATACGGCTTGTGATCCCCTTGCTTGTTATCAGGGTGTAGGGTAGTAGGGTGATTTTAAAAAGTAGCCTATGTCCGTCTTTAGAGTTCCAGCTGTTGCCGTAGTTAATTTTATCAAAATTGGTTCTGTGGTTTTGCTGTGAAACCGTAATATACATACAAAGTTACTTTCGCTTTTAAATATAAGTATAAATATCTGAACTATTTTGGTTTTTATCAACTTTTGAGCGCTGACTATGTTTACTTTTATTAAATAAAAGCTTATACATATTTAAACAATACATTTCATCTTATTTATTAACGTATTTGTTTGTTTACAATTGGTTTAAAATAGCCTCAAACCAATCAATTTTAAATCACTTAACATTTATGTGGTAGTAAACATTCAAAGTAGGTCTTATGCCAAATTCATAGATAAGGATTATTTACGAACTGCACTAAAGTGTTGTATTTGGAGCTTATTTGCCTGCGATTTAGATTAGTGTTGTAGAAAAACGGTCGATACTGTCGATATCGATAGCCCAATAATTCATTTTAAACTACGCGACGATGTTCAACTGTAAAATCTGGCATATTTAAGATCTACACTACTCACATTCCTTGACCTTTATAAGACAAGTTTTACATAATAAGTAGAGGCAAAATAAGTATTTCTATTTCTTTGCCTCTTGTTATGTTATTACCTTTTGCTTGACACTACTGAACGAAGAAAAATGCGATACAATACTACACCAGTCGAGGAAGCGGCCGGGGGTTTATAAAGCACTCTAGGCCTAGAATGTAGATTTTTGAATGATAATGTAAAGGGGAATAAATCTTTAAAGGGGAAAACCAATTTGTTATTTTTGATGAAATCGCGGAGAAGCGTTAGTAATAATCTATAAATATCGCAAGTTATTTTTTTTGTACTACCTATATACTGAAAGACTAATAGGCAACATCGATATACGAGTATACTAATTAACATCACTAGTTTGGGTAAAAGCGAGCAATAACAGGCTTTGCGAGAGCGACATTGCCTCGATATTGCTAAAAACAGCTCATCATGCAGAAATGTTACCTACCTACCTTTGAGATTTTCAGAACAGAATTAGCAGCCATAACAGAAATACCGCATCATTAAGTTTTGTTATCAGAAAAGTGGTGGTGCTTATTTGAGTTATCATTTTAAATCATATCTACATAATCAATATAAATGTGTATATTTTACGACCTGGTAAAGGTTACAGGAAGCAACTGGATGCAGGCCGCTTCCAACCGGCCAATTTGGAAGTCATTGGGTTTGGGGGAGGCCAATGTTCAGCAGTGGACGTCCTATCGCTAAAATGATGATGATAATTTCTAAGTGTGTTTGTTAGTCTCTCATACTTTCACGCAGCAATAGATTATCTTTATATTTTGCGTACATAATGATTGTTTATAAGCTGGAGAGTGACATCGTGTTCTAAACCGGCAAATCGATGGTTTCTAAGGGAGTGATCAAATATAACTATTTTGTATTTACCATAGAAAGTAATTATAATAGCAAAATCCACACGGGTGGGTGTACGCATTGTAGTCTAAAATCGTCATCATAATTATTTAATTTTATAGTATCAAGTTTATTTAAAGTTATAGTGTGTAGTATGTTTTTTTTGTAATTAAATTATTGCACGAAACATGTATCTAGACAAATGGTTGTCTGGTAGAGAATGCCTTATGTTATTAAGTCCACCTTTTGTATGTTTTTTTGTCTATGCATTTATTTTATATAAAAACTCAAGACATTTTTAAAAATAACAAAGCTTAAATACATTTAATTATATATATATTAAATAAATTACTAAACAAAACAAATATAAAAAAACCTGCACATTCAGTCTTCACTAGATCTATGGTCCAAAAAGGTCTGATTTTCTGTAAAATATTTATAGATGTCTAATGGCAATCGCTTTAAGTAATAAGTTGCCGCTTCTAAAATAATTTTTAAGCCTATCCCGACTAAGAATTGGACAAAGTACTAATAGGAAGGAGATTTGCTTAAATGTTGGTTAGAATAGGTCCATCAATGATGTCTTTTGAAATGAAGACAATCGGTCAATCCGGGCGTTCGTTTGTTAAAAAATGGTTCATCTAAATTGGAAATTCGCATAATTGGGCTGCTCAGTTCAAAGGTTTATAATTCCTAAAAGAGCTATGATTAATGTCGAAATATTTGTTAGCTTTATTCATTTCTCGTCGCTATCATCCACACCGTGACCTTAATTGGTTCATCAGGCAGCTGTTTTGGTTAATTAAAGTAGAAAAACAGACACTGACAGTCTATTTTTCGATAACAATGTCTTTAATTATTATTTTTAATAACTCATGTATGAATGTGTCAATATTATAATGTTTGTCCACGTACGGGCATACGAGTAGTACCTACACATAGAAGGAGGGGCGTGTGACGAGAATCGGTGAACAGCGACGAACGCCACCAAGCAACGTTCGGCTCGCGAGCGTACATAGATGTTTGGACTTTTTTAAGACTTAAACTTAAATATAAAAATGTTTATTTTATTTGTCTTAATACCTTTTTAATTAATTAAAGTCAACAGGTTCTGATATTAATGTTCAATTTCCCAATAAATAAAATTGAAATCGAGCGAATGACATTCGAGAATAGGCAATAAACGTTAGGCAAGGTCACCGATTCTACTCAAAAACGAATTGTGAACAAGTCCCATAATAATTAAGATGTATCTCTATTTTCACGTATTTTCTCAATAAGTTTTCATGAATATTCAGAATTCAGCATTCATTGCGCCAGAGCGACATTGTATAATCAGTCTTTGGAACTCCACTGCTGGACATAACTCAACCCCATAGAACACCATACCGAGTAGTTCTAGACCTTCAGCCTCCAGAGACTTTCCTCAACTTTGACTAGATTGTCAGTCCATCGGGTGAAAGACTTGTCCAGACTGCGTCTTTCAGTTCGTGGTCGCCACTCCAGTCAAGATTGGTAATTGCAGTAGTGTCTATATTTTATCTGGTCTTTAATATCTACTAACATTTTTGCCTCCCCAAAAGAGCTCACTTCATGTGCAGATAAATAAAATGATCAAACAATATCTCGACTACCTCCCGTTTCTTGCCAGGGAACGCTTGGAAAGTGCTTCATGTTAATATTGACTTAACAAAGGAGGTGAATGTTTGAACAGCGTGAGACGAGGTTACTTCAAGTGACACTACAGTCGCGGTGGTGAATTTAATATTGTCTATGAAAATTTAGATGTAGAATCTTTAGTATTTGCCAGCTGTAAGACTACACTAGCACGCTTAACTTAGTTAATTTAATAATTCAACCATTTACACTAAAAACAAAAGTGAACAGTTATATAAGTACTTCATTATTGTACTAGCTACCCGCGGCTTTGACTGCGTGGAATACGGTTTGTCACACCTTATTTTACTAGCTTATGAGGTGGATTACAAAAGTATGTCGTTGTCTAGGGCTTAACCTTTATTGGTACAAAATTTTATCAAAATCGGTTCAGTTTTCCCGACAAAAAGTATTCTATGTCCTTCTCCAAGGTCCAATTTAATGACGGAATTATTGTGGAACAAAGTAAATGCCATTTCTAGTCACTTCTTCATCTATACGGTCAATCTCGGTTGTATTCAAAGCCATTGCTTTGGAGCCCAGGGTCCGCTAGTATTTCTAGTCTATAGGGTATTTGCTCCATGACTCGAAGTCTTGTCTCTTATTCTTGGGTCGTGGGTTCGCATCCCAGAGCGGGTGCAACACAGGTGGGTACCTGTGTTTTTTTTTAAATCATGTACGGCGGTAGAGCAAAACATCGTTAGGAAACGTAGTGTTTATCACATAGTAAAAAGTTTAATCCCAAAGTTAGTTAAAATAAACAAAAATGATAAATCAAATAGAAAATCATAATAAGATAAGATGGCAAAATCTAGGCCCACGTATAAGTAAGATTGCATTCATTCTTTTTGGGGAAAATCGCTGAAATAGCAGATCTCCATGAGCGACAATACCATTTATTTTTTGCTATCTGATGGAATCCGTTTGCATAATTTTAAAATGGAAAGTTAATGAAGTGTGGCCATTTCATTATTTTACACAGTTCATTGTCGCATGCTTTGAAAGTTATCGTAATGAACTGTCTCGGTTTAATTATTGTAGAACGAAATTAAAAGCACCTAGATTAATCCTTCGACATCGCTTTAATTAAACACTAAAAATATAAGGTTGCCGTTTTATAGAAAGATAGATACTCTTTATTGCACACCATACAAGTAAATGGGCTAGTTTCCTAAAAAAATCTAATTAGTCCGTCAGTTGGATTAACAGAAAATATTGGACACGTATTTTTTCTTTTCTAAATCAAACAAAAAATGATGAAGATTTCATTTTTTGTTCGATCGTCATTTTTTGTTTGATTGACAAAAGACAAAATATGAGTCCAATATTTTTTGATAATCTAATTGACGGACTAAATAGAATCATTTTTTGACCCAGGAAACTAGCCTATTACACATACATTCATCACGGTAGATAGGTTTGTCTGTATTTAGATAAAATAAACGAAAGCCATAAAATAACCAGTCGGTACCAAATCGGGTTTATATTTTCTACCGTTTGCCAGAATCCGAAGTTTGTGTAGATATTCATTTTAAATAATATACAGGGTTATTTTTAAAACATCAACTAGGGGTTGATTCTGGTGCTCAAATATAAAAAACTTTTTCTTCAGGACCAATATCTATTTATTCAATAACATTTTCACCGCTCCATACAAACTGATGTCAGCTGGTCGGCGGCTTAGTATGGGAATGTGATTTTTTTTTGTGCTTCCGATGTTGGTCTCATAGAAAAAGTTTCGTTTTATTTTATTCAGTTTTATAATATTAAGTTTTATTTAAGCACCAGAATCAGCCCCTAGGGTGTTGTTGATGTTTTAAACATAACCCTGTATAAACTTTTAATTTAAAAATCTAAATCTTCAAACTTGTTCTTTTACTTTTAATACCTACGTATTTCTAAAATATACAAATTAACGTAGGCACACATTTTTAAAGGTGTTGTGGTCTTTTTGTGGTTATGATGTTAACTTATTTTTCAATTCACAAGAAAGTACTTTGGGCAAATCTACAACCCTTTAACTAGTTGTACTACTTTAATACAGGTGGCCAGAAAAGTGACGTCTAAAAAAATTTTTTTGTGCTTCGTGTTGAGAGGTATCTGAATCTCCTTTATGTATGTTCTACGATATTTCGTAGTTTTCGAGTTACGATAGCACGTAAAAAAGCACCAAAAAATTTTTTTGGACGTCACTTTTCTGGCCACCCTATATAGCTGCCAAGATATTTTGAACTTTATGCTCTTCTTTTAACATACAAAACCAATGAAAATACAAAAAATACTATACCAGTTAAGTTAAAAAGCTATTTGTTATAAGTCTGATAATTCTCAAACCAACTATGTTGCTCTGTTCTCTGATCACACTTACTAATTATAAGACAAAACGACATTGATATCGTAGAATTCGATTATTCGTTATCAGACTATTCGAAAAATTTGCATTTGAAAGATTATGTCGACTTTCTTCGTCTCGATCATTAGGGCAGTCGGACAAGGCCTGTATTAGCATATAAATAGGCCAGAGCTGTCGCGCGTGAATGCTATCATTCGTAATTAAGCTGTCGGCGCTGCTAGCGGATAATTTTCGCCTAGGCACGGACTGGCCTGATAGCTGAACAATAAAACCTGATGTAACAGCAGAGTGTGAACTAATGGTATGTATAATTTTGAATAAACGTCTAGTGTCTCAGTCGTTGCTATAGTCGTTGTAATAGATGTTCAAAAGTTTTCTATGCCTCGATGGATAATCTTAACAACTGAAGAATTATGAGTAGGAAGTAATATATAAATCAATGGACTAGAAGTACAATTTTACCGTGATCCTAGCAGTGTCAAGAGCATTTAAGGCGCCGGGTAAGGAGAACGCGTAAAAGAGGTGTTTTTATTATTATTTAATTTAATTTCATGTACTTATATTATGTTGATTTTTTTCCTGATGTATCTAAATACTAGTTATTATTTCTTATAAACACTAAAAAATATTTCAAAGTACCGCAAATATCGCGAGCATGTACATATTAAAATTTTAAACGACGTTTTTATTTAGCTTCAAAGTTGGTTTAGTTATTTTTAACATTCGTGCCTTTAGGATGAAGATTTTTTTTAAAATAGTCTACCAATTAAGAATTATAAGGTTTTTTAATGGATTTTACTCTTAGCGCCTACTTTTCCATGAGCGGATATTTTGCTCGCAATGATAATCTATTTGCACAGGAGCGCATCGGATGGATGTTCAGTCTGCGAGAAGCATTTGTATTATCTTAGGCACATAATAGAAGTCGCCGCTTAATGTTCAAAGACACTTGCCTTACCTGTCGCCTTAAAGAGCTTCAGAGTGCAAGTTTGGTGTAGTTTGTGTTTTAATGTTTAGTGAAGTGATAAAGATCTGAAACTATTGAAATATCATTTCAATATTCAACGCCGCATCGAGTGTCAAGTGACTTATCTCAAGACAACTTGTTTAAGACCCGATAGCGTCTGGAAACCTTTTTTGGTAAATTGGAAATTTGGTGGTATTACCGTAAAATCGTAACAAAGAAACAGAGAAAAAATATTCCTTTGAGTATAGCTTTTCAAGCTAACTATTTTCTGTGAAAATATAAATTAACTTTTGCGACATAACGTTATTATAAATAAGCAAATACGATTATAATAATATTTCGGCATTCGGGCATTGGACTTTGACTTTCAGTCTGTGTTGCAATTCTCTGTTAAAGTTTTGACTAGATTTCTCGTTAGAAATCTCGTTATACTGACATCAAAAAGGGAGATGATTACTGGAAAATAACAAGCTACTTACATATTGTACATTCACAAATAGAGACTATTCACTTTAACATATTCAAACATTTAAATTAACGGTGAAAAAGCTGCTTATGTTATGCTATAATTAAAATTATTGACATTGGAAATACTTAAAACCATAATAAAAACTTATTTAACAAAATTCAGAGATTTAAATTTTAAAAAGTTTTATTTTTAATTATAAAAATGAAAAATATTTTTTATTGACTGGCATAATAAAACAATTTATGTAATTTGAACTTTATGACCTGAATATCATTACAAAAACGATTTGTTGATTTTACTAGCTTCTCCCCACGACTTCGTTTGCATAGACTGCAAAATTTTGCCAAAGAGGAATATATAATCTTTCTACGGGAAAACAAAAACGCGATGGAAACTATCCTGTGGAATGAGCTAAATTAATATCTAAAGGGTGTTAATATCCGCAGAACTGTGTACAAACATAAAAACCTAAATATTTTATCATCATAATCAGCCAACGACAGTCCACTGCTGAAGTCTCCTTATGCATCCACTGTGCCCGATCCTCGGCTATTCTTTTCCATTTACTGCCAGCAACCTTGCGTATATCATTGCTTCTCCTTGTTAGAGGACGCCCCACGTTGCGCTTGCCACGCAGAATTTATAATATTCAAAAGATCAGTGCAAACTTCTGATCTTTTGATATAATAATGGTTATTTCTTAGTTATTTTACAAATGCACTAAGCACTCAATTTACTCAAGATGGTAAATGGTCGAAACTATTGAATAAACGTTGGCTATTTGGACGTAGGACGGCTACCCAAAAGGTGGACTGACGACCTGGTAAAGATTGCAGGAAGATGCTGGATGCAGGTCACTTCCAAGCGGCTAATCTAGAAATCGATGTGGGAGGTCTAAGTTCAGCAGTAGACGTCCTATGGCTGAAATGATGATGATGATTTGGATGTAGGTATAAAGTGAACTCTGCCTTAAATTGCCTTTAGTTTCAATACTAGTAGTGCTGTTGAGTTCTTTTTCTATCTACTCAAAAAATAAAGCGATACTCAACGTTGTAGCCCTGTTATTTTAACTGTGATCGCTACACATCAATTAACTGTATTATGCATAACACACGCACTGTTTAAGAATAATAAATTAGTACTCTACTGATGTATACCTCAACACTAAATGTCACAAATTAAAAAATATGTTTCTGTCTCTTTCCTGCTCTCTTCCATCTCTGGCAATAATACCAATGTCACGTCCTCGCACATTTTTTAATCAAATTAATTAATAAACGTAACTTAAGAGCTTGAAAACATTTACTAAAAGTTTATTTGTGTATGTGAAACAATATACCGTGTTTGTAAGATAATCAGCGTTTTACTCAATCCAACTTAACAACTGATATAAGTATTTTTAGTCCCTTTTCCCTAATAAAATGTTAGCAGTAATGGATTTTAACATAATATAAAACCTTAATTCATAAGTAAGTACTTAAATTAGTTAGGTACTTCGCGTTTTAAAACCAACAAACTCTTCAAAACGCAACTCTCATAATGGTGCATAACGAAAATTTTATTTCGAATTGTTCCGTTCTTACAGTCTTCAAAGTCAGAGCAAAGTGCTTATTTTGTTTTATTTGAATAAATTGCCCGCTTTCTCCGGCTGGTGGCGAGCGAGCATTTGTTTTCACTTAGAAAGCCACTCGACGCTTCGCGAATCCACTGCTCCACCACTTTGTTAGGGCACGAAATGGGCGGGTATCGTTACTTCTCACGCTTTCATCGGACAGATAGGGTGCGTTTCCACCAGCTAAGAATGAGATGAGAGAAAAAAATAAAGGTAGTCCATAAACAAATAAAATATGTTTTTTTGCTTTATCGTACCTAAATATCGAATAAACGATCAAACTTGGTCTGATTAAAGTGAAGACTTTAAAGTAAAACGAAAAATTTAGAAATAAGATTGATCTGAATAAAAGGGAATTTGGTGGTCCGGAATTCCAAAGAGCAAAAAAATGGTCTGTAAAAACAGTCTTTTTATTTATTTAGCCACACTAAGATTAATATTATTGCGTTTATGGAATTTACCAAGTTTGATGATTTATGGAATTAACCAAGTTTGGCGGTTTATGGAATTGATCATGTTTGGCGAGAAATATGGAACCTAACATAAATACAATATTGACCCTTCATACAAAAAGCCTGTTATTTCGGCCAATAATTATTTTTGAAAAGATTTTTTTGGAAAACTTACCCAATTACCCAATATGAGTGGGAATAAAACAGTAATAAATTAATTAGTAATAGAATAAAAATAAATTAATGGACACATATTATTTCAACAAGCGATGGGCGAAAGAAGGAACAAACCCGATTTCCACTCATTTTTAATAGTATTTTTTTTATTAAAAATCCGCTTTTAACCTATATTGGTTAAATACTCAGAAATTAAAGACTACTCTGAAGGGTATGTGTGTCATGTAGCCATGGGTGATTTATTCAGGTTAATTTCCAAAAATCAGGTAATTATCCATGTGTGGTAAATACCCTCCGATGTCCATCACTACTTGTAACTAAAGATATTGTTTTTGAGTATTAAAGTCAACTGTTAAAAAAAGTACTAGTAAAAAAAAATACCTTGTATTCCTATAACTCAAGTTTTCCCTCAAAATTCCATTTCCAATCTCTTACTGTGCGTCAAACAAAAATCGCTAATAACATGGCCACACATTCACTTGAACTGCAACGAAGCGGAACAGTACTGAATAAAATTATCCAATAGAAATGTTAATCCATTTGATTTACATAGGCTAATCTGGGACTAACTCAACTACGGTTTGTTAGTGTTTAAAAGTTAACTGCAACCATTTTCAATTAACTGAAGTGTTCACTTTTGATTCCGATTTCGTAAAATTGCTATTCTGCTCCCGTTGAGCGAATTTGAACGGATTATTAATGAGTTCTGGATAAAATTCGATTTCGTATGCTCAAACTTATAACTACTACCATTTTATCATAAACAAATAGTTTAGTCATAAAACATTGTTTGTGGTTTAAATAAGAAAATGGAGTTACATATAATAGTCACAAAAAATATTTTGTTTGTTTAAATTTATATGATCGGACTAACTTACCTAGTGACGTCCGATCCTCAATTATGTGAAGTAATCTCGTCCTCATTGTGTACAATGTAGTACGCACTTTTTGCTACTGCACTGATTACAATCTTCAAAGTTAGGCGCGTGCATGAACGCGTCAATAAACTAAAAAATAAATAACCGGAACGTGCCCGCACCGTCACCTATCAATGTCATCTGTCACCTGTCAATGTCATTATTTCAAAGGATTAAACTGGACACAACTTTCAAAAAGAAGGGAAACTAAGTAGTATGTAGGTATTTATAGCATATAATCTTTTTTGTACTTTAAGGATTGATAAATACATACTAACTGGGTCGGGCTGGGGATAGGATGAGGACGAGATTACTTCACATAATTGAGGATCGGACGTCACTAGGTAAGTTAGTCCGATCATATAAAGTATGTTCCATAATCTCGTCCTCATTGTGTACAATGTAGATGTTCAAAGAGGAAAGTTGTGTCGACAAAGCATTATAAACATTTATTATGATCATTTATATGATTTGCTAAAGTCTTCGCACATGATAAAACTTTATTTTATTAACTATCTATTGGTAGATGCTTAATTCAAGTTTTATCTAACAAGGATATAGTTGTTTGATTAATTCATTCATTAATTTAATACAACCCTGTATATCGATACAATCCTGTATGATGATACACCTTGTGTGATGATACACCCTGTATGATGATACACCCTGTATGATAATACAACCCTGTATGATGATATAACCCCGTATGCTAATACAACCATGTATATTGATACAGTCCCATCCCATTTGATGACACAAACCTGTACCTATTTTATACCATACAGGTGGGCCAAAAAATGTGTAGGAATTCTATAAAATCGAAAATAGCAAATTTTACTTTAATTGCAATACTCTTTTATTTTTGTTAAAACTGTAAGTCTTTATGAATTTATAGATTTGCTGGGACTGAGACTGATAATCCACCTGTTGTACACTTTTAAGTTTGTGCAATAAAGTTTTAAATAAATACCCCGCGCTATTAAGTAGGTATATTCTTTACGAATAAACTAGAGATCACGCAAACGAAATCGCGGGGCAACAGCTAGTTTAATAAGTTGTCATGGAAATGGAGCCAATGCTTTGAACTATTAATATCCGTCTCATTTATCCAGTAGTATGTAGTACATACTTAGTATATGGTTACCTAACAAGGTAAATTTATCGATGTGCAAGTAGGTAGTTAAGCTAGTATTTCTTCTGAAAAGACTTATTTTATTTTATATAATAAGAAAATCTAGTAACCTTTTAAGTTATCATTGTCTGTAATACATTTTTTTTATGCAAATAAATTAGTCTTAGGTATTCTTAATAATTCAAGGTGTAGTTCCAAAGTAAAGGAAACTAAAATAAATAATATGGATGTTTACTATCGCAAATTTTTCATTAATTATACTTGCTGATTGTTTGAGATAGATTTACGAGTAGTAACGATGTTCTACAACAGCGTCGGGTCACAATGTTTTAAAGCTGGAAAAGAAAAAACATTAATCCCTGCAAATGGCAACATTTGTTGGTAATGTCATTACGATTGTTGTGACAGCGCGGGCACGTAGTCCTTGCAATAAAATGTGTAAAATAACTATTATTTACTCTAATTGTAGCATAAAATGTACTGTTTACAATGCTTTTATACAGTACTCTATGTGAATTGTGTTTACAATAAGGTTTATAGTGAATTTCAGCCAAAAAATCAACAAGGAATGAACGCCATTATCAGGCGAGGTTATGGTTTGTTTTTGAATGATATTCATGAAATCAACTTACTAATTCATTGGTTCCAGTTACAGGTATGTACAATCAAATACTTTACTTCCTTTTGTACGTTACGTACGTTTGTACTTAGGTAACGTATAAATAATTGATAGAATCTAACCTAAAACGCATTTTTAAATTTAAAATTGTATACTTGTTCTTGATTGATATACAGAGTTACCAAGTTTAGGCTCCAATTCGTCCCAAAATTGAAAATACCTATTTACTAGGTATAAATTGTATGAAAATAAAAGAAAACTGAAAATTTAGCAGCAAGCAAAACAGCAAGATGAAGAAAACATGACACTAGAATGGAGACACATAAAAAATAATAAGGAACCCTCTTCAGACTTCAGTCCATATCAATGAAATTGAAGTGTAACGCAATGGCTGGGTGCTAAGGAAACTTTACAAATTACTGGAATAAACTTCAAACGTCTGGGTAGTAAATACCTAATAGGCAATAGACAATACCATGAAAATTGAGCCAATGCACCCAATATTTGACATCTAGCTTCACTTAGCTTAGTCACTTAGCGAATGGACAGTATGACGCTATACCATGAAAATGGAAATTGATCCAGTGCACCAATTAATTGCCATCTTGCGCTATCACGATTGAGGATATACACATGTTGCAATAGCGAATGGACAGTATGTCGCTATACCATGAAAATAGAAATTGATCCAGTGCACCAATTAATTGCCATCTTGCGCTATCACGATTGAGGATATACACATGTTGCAATACCATGAAAATTAAAACTTGAGCCAGTGCACAAATAACCTGACATCTAGCGCTTTCACACACAGCTGAAGCTGAGGAAAGACGGTATTTTTCAATACCATAAAAATAAAATTTGAACAAGTACACTCAATTTCAATCAACTAGCGCTACTATAACTAAGACATCAAATAGTATGGACAAATGAGCAGGCTCACTCATTATTGAAAAACAAGCGCTGCTATCTCTAAGAGAATAGAAAGGAAGTATGGACAAACAAGCAAGCTGACTTGCTATATTAACTAGCCTACTCGTATCACTATGCAAGTAGTGTAATGTTACATAACTAACAAATGAAAAATCAGACATCTTATTTGAAATCTTGCACTGTAAGCTGATGCATAAAATTCTAAAACAAAATTTACAAAATCAACACAACATTATAATATTATTATTGTCAGAAAATATTGCAAAAATCTGATGAATACCATTATGAAACCAAATAAACAAAAATAGTTTTAACAAGTTTCTAAGGAATTAGATGGAGATAAGAATAAGAATAAAGAATACATTTTATTTATTTGGCACAAAAAACACATCACAGTGACAATATGTACATAGAGAAAGAAATGTGCCAAAAAGGGTCCCCCGCTCAGTATTAGCAGCTAGTAATAGCTGCCGCAACACTGGTATTCTGCGGGATAGAAAATTCAAACCTGAATTATTGTGAAAATGGTAGCCCTTAAGTTCAAGAGAGAAGGTTACAGAGAGACAGAGACAGATAGTTACTATCAGAGGTATAGATTATATTACTGACCATCTAAATCACAATATAAAGTCTTAGCCATTGCAGTAACAAATCCATTATTTGGCTTAAAACATAATTTTATGTTTCATAACCCTTTTCTTGGTTTATTTCATAGTCAGATAAGATAACTGAATGATTAATCAAGAAATGTAATCACAAAATAACTAATTCATCATTTCATCAGTATCGTTTCAGCCATAAGATGCATCCACTGCTGAACAAAGGCCTCCCCCAATGTCTTATCACCAGGGGGATTGCCAATTCTCGCCACGCTTGGCAGGCGAGTTGGCGAGCGCAGTTTTTTATAAGATTTCGCACGAAGTCGCTGCTGCCCATCTAGTGCTACAGGAATTAGTCACCTCTTACGACGCGCCTCTTGTTGGCGGTGGAGAAGTGTGTTCTTTAAGGCCGTCCCCACACGGCACAACTATGACTAATTACCTAACTATAACTAGGCCGATTCCTTACTAATTAATTAGTTTTTGGGTATTGTTGTACCTATATGATTAATTGAAGAATTAAATAGTCCTGCAAAATTGCAGTGAAACAAGGTTTTTGACAAGATAAATTTTATAAAATCCAGCTTGTGACAAATCAGGTGCCAGCTTATCAGCTTTTAAGTTCATATCAAAGGATTGTTGCTTATTAATCAAAAAATTAAAGCCACAAATAGTTTTATTTTAATAAATTAAAAAGTAATGGTAATATGGAAGTGCTATACAAAACCCTTAAAAGACTAGGTTTGAATTGCATAATTGAATAATTATAAGCCACCTAGATTTTCCAGATTCCTTTACTGTCAGTTTCACTTTTATAAGATAGATTTCTAAACTATTGGGAGAACACTTGATTTGTCCAGTCCTCAATCATAACGATGATGAAAAGGGTTTAAAATAGACAAAATCTTTAGGTTTATAATTTGTTTTTCTATTTATTAAGTTGTTTTATACCAATGGTTGCCTGTTGACTCATAGCTTCCATTCCGGATGCTTCGAGGTTTGCACCGTTTTTTGCCAGTCGCGTCAAAGCTATATTGTGTGGGACCATATTTTATTTGGCCGACCTCTGTCTGAATATCTTATTTATGATAAGATTGAGGATGACTAAATGCATAAGAAATAAATTTAATAAAACCGTATTAAGGTAAACTTCTGCAACCGCCATATTAGCTTAAAGGCTATGTGAAGACCACTTATATAATACCAATTTAATAATTTTAATAAACCTTAAGATTTTAAAATATTTATGATAATAGTAAATAAATAACTAGTTTAATAAAATAACGCTGTGACTATCACATGCTAAGAAACTGCATCTAATCACTTAAAAGTTGTGATCATGATCTAACAAAATAATCATACATATTTGATTTCTTAAAATTTAATTAGTCCTTTTAACTTACCATTATTTACACACAGACAACAGATATTCTTAAAAATAAGGATAGATAATTTTACAATAAGTACATAGTAGGTAGCCCTACATAATTGAATAATAGGAGCAATTATTGGTCTTTCACCTCAAATTAACAAATTTTAACTTCTTTGTATGGTGTACAATAAAGAGTATCTATCTATCTATCTAAAATTAAAAACAAACATTCTAGTACTCTGATAAACCTGGTACATGTAGAAACATGTCTCAGATAGAACTAATCCATTTTGGTAAACACTTAATTAACCCGTTTACTGCCCAGCAACAGTCAATAAAAATTTGAGATGGGCATTATAGTTATAACAAATAAGTTCAACTGATAAGTAAATACATTTATCATATTCAATAAAAATTTCTATGTTAGAAAAAAAAAAAAAAAAAAAAATCAAATACGAGCTATAACTGAGTCCAGTTGGATTGTTTTTTCTCTGTTTAGTTTTCAATATTACTTATAATACGAGTAACAACTGATAATATTTGGTATTATAATCCGATTATACGCTCTATCTTAGGTACTAAATATAGTTAAAGCATAAGTTACCGTATTGAATTGAATCGATATTTTTACCCAAACTATGCATTATTCTTTCCTCAATACTAACATCGGTAAGGACTTGTGACCAATCTTGAGGTTGCTTAACCACGATCACCCATCCATTTTGTGACCAAACTTGAGGTTGCTTAACCCCGGTCACCCATCCATTTAGTGACCAAACTTGAGGTTGCTTAACACCGGCCACCCATCCATTAGTGACCAAACTAAAAGTTGCTTGACCACGGTCACTCTATTATTTAGTAACCAAATTTGAGATTGATTAGCCATGATCACCCATTCATATAATGACCAGATGGGAAGTCGCAATACTAATAAAATAACCAATTTTTATTTTATTTTATCGTTTATCATTTCAAGTAAATCAATATTTTGAACCATTATTGTCATCTTTAGTAAAAATATTACTAATTGTAATCATGCGCTAAGATATAGATATGAGTACATTATCAGCCTTGAGCCTTGAGCCATTAGCAGACCTGCGTTTAAAAATTAATTATTAAAACGCTTTCTCTTTTCGTTGCGTTCATTTATATTCATTTACATCTTCTTTTTTTGTTTTTTGTTAAAACATTTTATTTAAAATGTACACATCACAATTGCTTTCAATGTTTAATTATTCAAGTATGGAATTGCCTTACAGTGGAGACAGAGTTGTTATATTCTGATAACAATTAAAAAATAAATAAAAATAATAATAAAAGACATTTTATCAGTGTGATGTAACACTTTACTATAAATATACTTGAAAGCAGGGCCGTCTTAACATATGGGAGGGCCCTGGGGCACACAAGAATTTGGGAGCCCTATTGCAAAGTAAAAATGAAATACTGTTGGTATGAATTTCAGACTCCAAAAAATAATTTCATATCTCCTTTAGAAGTATAGTTGTTTTTTTTTATAGGCCTTGACCCCCTTTTCTTTCTTTTTAGTTAACTATGTTTCTTAGTTTACAAACATGTTTTAGTGCTTGGGGGCCCCCGTGAGGCCGGGCCCCTGGGCACAGGCCCCGTGTGCCCTTATGGTAAAGACGGAACCGCTTGAAAGTTACGAATAATATAGTACTTGTCTTTGATTTGCCATCAAACGTCTCTGTATTGTAGTTTTCAAAATGGTTATTCATTTTCTAAACTATAAGCAACTTATTCGCAACCGAACTTCAAACATCTACTCGTAAATCTATCTCAAACAATCAGCAAGTATAATTATAAGATTAAACGAACTTACCTTAAGTGAAGTTCTATCTTAATTATACGAAGCTGATTGTTTGAGATATGACAGTCCCAAAAACCCACCCACTAATACTTTGTATTATCCCAGTGTATTACAGGGTTGCTCATAAGGCTGTCTTTAAACGTAATGACATTACCAACAAATGTTGCCATTTGCAGGGATTAATGTTTTTTCTTTTCCAGCTTTAAAACATTGTGACCCGACGCTGTTGTAGAACATCGTTACTACTCGTAAATCTATCTCAAACAATCAGCTTCGTATAATTAAGATAGAACTTCACTTAAGGTAAGTTCGTTTAATCTTATAATTATATGTTATAAATAAGGAAATTATATACAAATACTACTAGTATTGTTCCAGTAGGGATCCTATTTTGTTGACAATAGTTTCAACATTATTTTACTGAGAAAGATTGATTTTTACTCATCTTCTTAGAAAACCGTTATATGTGTTACACTTGTATGGCTGGAAATCAGTATGAGACTTCCTGCACTTTATGTGTGGATCCCTGGTAGGGGATATTAATAAGTTAATGAAACAGTCTGAATACTTATTTATAAAAAGATTCAATGACTGGTCAATTCTTGTAAGCTAATAAAAAATAATAATTAAATAAGTAATAATTTACCAATACATCACATCGGATAAGATAGAAAGTTTACTCCGTCTCAAAATACTTGTAGCAGCCTTACAGCCTTAGTCCAATAACAAGGTAAGGCAACATTTATTGCCTGCATTGCCTTAAGTATTGCCACTGATCAATGCCTCTATCGTCTCATCCATTTTTTTAATTTTTTTTTTTTTTTTTCAATTAAGTTAAGTTAGAAATTTTCTGTCATTATTTATCATCTCCATTTTTGCTTTACATGGTAATTTAATATCTAATAAAATTATTTATACATAGACTTACATAGGTACTTGACAATCTTCAATTATAATTGTAAGATTCATGCCTTAATTTAAATAATAATTTTAAGTCAGTAGTATATTTTTTATGAAGTTTATAGTTTCATGGATACCTACAATTTTAATTTTTTAATTATGTTTTAATAAATCATATTTTATTATAATCATCTATTTAAATATGAACCTTTGTTATCCACCTGGGATAATTCAGTTTATTTACTATCTTTAGTATCTTGATAATTTAATGATTGGATGATTATTTATCTTTGTCTTCAATTTTTGGTATCAAACATTTTCACAAATAATAAAATGTCTAGAAATATATGGTTTATAACAAAAATATATTAAAAATATATTTAGGTCAGATTTGAAAATTCAAGTTATCATTGGAACTTTGTGTCTAGTTTTGAATTTCTCTTACTTTTCCAAAGGTAGCAGGTACCTACTTAAAAATTAAAATAATTGGTTTTCGACCTTATGACAAGTACATAAGGATCAATTATGGTGCGACATTTTTGCCTGTAAATAAAGCTGCATAAATCTTTCCATGGGTTTTTACTGACTGAAAATATTGGAATATAACATACAGTTACAGTTAAAAAAGTTTTTAATTATGGTAATTTTTATCTTGTTGATAACAAGGAGAATTATTTTTCCATTTCTGTAACAGTGATCTTCACTCACATTATTTGTAAGTAACACTCATCTTGAGTGTGTCTTTATTTCACTTGATGAAGACTAGAAATAATCTAACTAGCCATGGCGATCAGCTAGAATAATAACCTTAAGTCAGTAACAGTGTTAAATTTTAATTGCTTTCATAGATTATTATAGAATCTTGAGAATTAAGCTTGATACTATGAGAATTTAAGGTTTACCCGGTTGTAACCAGATCTAATATTATAAGTTATACAAATGGGATACCATATCAGTTGTATAGGAACATACAAACATGCACCAGCCAACATCAATTTGTCATGGTCTCCAAACAGGGAGTCAACTTCCCTGTATTATGAGGTACAAGACAATGTATCTCGCAAGGGTCATTCGACCAGAGTATCGAACCTGGGACCTTTTACGTTAAGGCACTTCACGAATCAAGTGGACTAATGATCTTTAAGTCACAGATATCAATTAGCAATGTCAAGTAATGTTTATTTATTTATTTAAGCTTTTTAGTAAAATATAAGAGAATTTTTTTTTTTTTTTTTTTTTAGTAAAATATGGTCATAACTACATGAACTATTGGAGTAAACAGGTTGTTTTCTATGGTATGCTTTATAAAGTCTTGCCCTCTTGGGCCAACATCAAGAAGTATCTCAATTACTTGTGGTAAAAAACTTGTGGAAATCCACACCGAGATAAACCATAATTTGTAAAAGCGCTATTTATCATTGACTTGTATGTATATAAATGGGGCAGAATAAGACAAGCAGATCTAAGACCAACAGATTGTCTTGGTACCATTAATGGTTGCCAAAGGCCCAATTTGATAGTAACAACTGATGAAATTATTAAAAACTTAAAATCTTTATAAACAGACTGAAATTGTCTAGGTAAGTATATGACTTGTTTATACAAGACTCAGAATTCCTTAAGCCTTCAATATCAGCAGGCAAAGGAGCTTCTTTCATAGCCTCCTTAGAGTCAAAGTGTTAAGTTGAAAAAATTACTAAGACGGAGGGCATTACCTCATGGTCTCGGTACCCATATTCTCCCTCCTCTCTTTTTTTCTTCAGTGGCATTCGAAGATATGTATCGTCTTGATACTTTTGTGTTCGACTATATTTTCAACTTCAATTAATGAAGTCGGTCTCTGGTCAACCTTATAAGATTTGCAGACCCGCAATATTATAACAAAAATTTTAAGCCACAGGCTAACCCCTCGTGAAAGCAAGTGGAAGTGTTATAATTCTGCTGCGAGACAGAAAAGAGGAATAATTGTTCTCTTGGTACATATGATGCGCTAGAAGAATTTTATAATATTAATAACTTACCTTATGCTATTACAGATCCTTTGTAGTATATTTCTGGTGCAACATTGTATCGGTCTCATGGTCAACTCTTCATGAAGACTAGAGCCATAATGTTACGTCTCAGGAGGAATCCCTCGAGGAGACGCTTCAGACTGAACAAAAACCCACTGGCCACTCCATCGTAAAGGCCAGTGCTTCTGTACAGAGCAGTTTCTGTGGAGTCATTCGGAGACATAGAATGAACATATTGATCACCAACGGCCAACCTCCCGTGAAGGCTCCGATGTCATTCATTCTGAGACATGAGAGACAACTAGAATGAACTTAATGATCACCACGGCCAACCTCCCGTGAAAGCTCCGATGTCATTCATTCTGTCTCGTTTGCGGGCTGAAGAATAACGCAACTCTGTCACACACACTCCTTGTTTTCGTGATTAATTTCTGGCTGATTATGTTGTTGGAGTGGAGGCCACGTCTCGGCGAACGTAGTGTAGGACGCTTCTCAACTCGATGGGCCGACGAACTCGGGAATATGGCTAGATACATTTGTATCAAAGCAGGAGATCGTACTCCTTGGCGCTCTTTGCGTCCTTCCCGTACGTCCAGCAGTGGGCTGTAATAGGCTGAGATGATGGTGATGGTGATGATATTATAAATATAATAACACTAAAATTAGTGTGCTGTGGTGGTGATAGAAATCGTAGTAATCGTAATAATTGAGCCGAGGTATCGGTCCAACAATTTCACAAATTCAACTGACAAGTTTTGTTTTCCAGCCACCATACTTTTACACAAACATCACCGTATTTTCTTCTTGGTTTTTTGCATTTGTATGTAAGCTGTAAATCACTAATTAGTTTAAAAACTAATTTATTCTAAATATTTAGGTCTTCAGTGCTGTGTACAAAAAAGTACAATGACATTGACAGGTGACAGATGACATTGATAGGTGACGGTGCGGGCACGTTCCGGTTATTTATTTTTTAGTTTATTGACGCGTTCATGCACGCGCCTAACTTTGAAGATTGTAATCAGTGCAGTAGCAAAAAGTGCGTACTACATTGTACACAATGAGGACGAGATTATGGAACATAATTAGATAATGGAGTTACATATTACTTTAATAAATGGTAGTAATCTCGTGATAAGCGTCATTTGAAAATATGCAAAATTTTTAGTGTAAGTGGTTACCTTAAAATAGTTATTTACGTATATTTTAATCCGTAAGCTATTTGATATGCAATGTATTGTAATATAACTGCTGGTGAACTTAATAAATAAAAAATAAAATACACCTTACCGTGTATCTGCTGGAATTACTGTATTTTTCCCGGACAAAACTGAAATAAAAGTTTTAATCCAAGATACGGTTCACACAGAGTAAAAACGTAGTTATGTAAAGGCTTCAAAGAACGTAATTAGTTGATTAAATCTTTACTAAGAATAGAACATATACACATACATATATTGAAGAAAATATTAATTTCATACAAAATTTACATATTCTTCGGCGACAAATAATATAGATCATGTAACACTTGCGTGATTTTAATATCGGTCCCTTATCATCATCATAATCAGTCTTTGAAAGTCCACTGATGGTCATAGGCCTCCCTATAGAAGGCCACAGCAAATGGCTCAGCCTCCCTAGCATGAGTACCTAAACACGATATGATATGATATGATATAGCGTTATATCGACACCAACTATAAAAATATGTTAGATACAGCCGCCATGTTGAAACGCCGGGCCAGTGACGTCACATTTATGATCGCTGTTTCAATAAAAAAAATTAAATGGCGGCTACATCTATCATATTTTTACAGTTGGTGTCGACACATCGCTATATCATATCATATCATATCTTGTTTTGGTGGTCGTGCTAGAGGGGCTAGGCCGTTTGCATCAAGCGGCTTCCCGCAACTTTGACTAATTTGCCAGTCGTCGCCAGTCAGTCAGTCGTCGCTTACCTCATCAGTATAGTAAGTAAGTAACTATCAGTATTAGCAACCACTAAGTTTACGATATTCTACCCCTAAGGGGATAAAATAGGAGTTTGTGGCGATTATTTAACGAATAAACATTTTAAATCCGAAATAATTATATTAAAAATGCGAAAGTGAGTTTTTAGTTTGTTGTTTGCTTCTGAATCCGTCGGACCGTTTCGGAGATATGTCAACATTGGAGTACACACAAACAAACCACTCTTACCCTAAACGCATTAAGCCTTTTCCGTTCCTTCGTGGATAATAACTTGATAAATCGCCTTTAAAAATATCTATTTATAATTCCACGACATAAGCGGGTTGCGTTTTTCCTTCTCTTCAGAAATGCCATGATATTTACACTCATAGTTTCCTACAGCCAACCGTAATATTTTCAACGCGACTTGCTATTTATAAGAATGTTTCGAGCCTTCTGAACCTGTGGGAGATTTCTTTTGTTTTATTCATGCCTTATTTATGATTCTACGGCTGGGAAGACGAGTTTCAACAAGTTTCGCATCTGGAACGCCGCAGGTAAGTTTCTGTATTTTATGTGAACTTTAAGAGGTAGAAATATGAAATTGAAAATTATAAAATAAAAAAACTTCAAAAATTAATTGCTTCGAAAGGCACGTTAGAAGTTGGTCCCGGCTAATATACAATACAAAACTCTTGATTTTTCTAAATCCACGTACTGATTTATACCACTTGCTCGGCAACGAAGGAAAGCATCTTGCCGATGGAGATAACACTGGTGTAGCTATGGTTCAAAATGTAAATTTGCTCCAAATGTATTAACCGGATTTGCCACATCTAGATCGTAGTCAAACATACTTTGAATAGGAATTGAACAAAAGTGCCAGGAGAAAGCAGTGACACAGCATTTTGTAACGTAATGCTCAAAATCGAATCTTGTATTATTTATTACATTACAGCCGAATGCTTCTGAAGAAGACCCTTAAGCTAAACCCTGGCCCTTTTTTATGATAGTTTATCCCCAGCTTATTTGTCTGATAGGTATCGCTTTTAAGACAAAAATACAAAAAAATGTAAGCACTGTATCTTTCAATAATACTTATACAGGTTGTTAAAAAAGTCCCAAACAATTTAAAGGGTTTGTTCAGAATTATATCGAAAACAGTAAATTTTGAGATTTTGAAAAATAATAACAAAAATCACTACTATGAAGCTCGTTCCGGCACGCTCACACAGTTTATACACAGCTTGCATATGCAATTCGAAATCTGGAACGAGGTCCAAAATGTCACAAGCTAAAGTCGCAGTGGGCCAACCACATCTGTCGCAAAACCGATAAAAGTTTGAGGAAACAAGTGGAGACTACGTCTCGGCAAAATTTAATGTAGTATAGGACGACCCCTAGCTCTTTGGACCGAAAACTTTAGGAAGATAGCTGACAGTGGAAGGATGAAAAAAGCGCGAGATCATGCTCTTTAGCGTTCTTACGTCCAGCAGCAGACTGCGGTAGGCCGAGATGATAGTCCAACAAACCCTGTCATGAATAATAAGATAATATGTTATACCACACTGGGAATCGAACCGAGACCTCTAATGTGATAAGCCAGCAGTGCGACTATTGTACCGAGGTCGTCATATATTACAATGGAATTTTTATTTCGCCTGTACTTATTAATACTCGGTTCTGAATCACTGCCCAAAAAGCGGCTTTTACTTTTGAACACCCTGTGTTATGTGCAATAAATCTTTGTTTCTAAAACACTTCTGAAGTCAGCGCAGGTAATATTCATATTGAAGTCAAAGAGGTCGCTCTATAACACGTCTGATATTACGTAGCTGAAACGCCTTAAGTTTTCACTTTATAAGACGTAATATTGTCTAGATAAGATAGACAAACGGATTAAGGTAGCTGGAGGTGTAGAAAGTATTTTCTACCAAAGTGCACATTTCTTCTGTCTAGTCTACTATATATGATTAGTTATCGGGCCTACTGCGAGTTCTTTTTGGATTAAAAGAAAACATGGATTTATAAACAAAGAAATCATTTTTTTCTTTAATGTTGCCGCCATGAGTCCCTTTACAAATTTGCCTTTAATATTTGGTCGCATTAATGAAAATAAGTTTAACATACCTACCTACCACTATATTAAACACAAAACAAAACATATCTGTGCCTACTGTCGACTGGTAGAGTTCGCCTTTTGTATATTTTTTTTAATCTGTGCAAATAAATTTCAATTTATTAAGACTAACAAATTAGCAACGACTTCGAAAATTTAGGTATAGGTACTTATATACATCAGTCTCACAATAAAATAAAAAAATATTTTCCGTAACTATCTTGATCTTTACCACTGTGTTTTTGTGATGAGAATAACATAGTAGTTCGCTGTAAGTTACAAGTAAAGCTAATAAAATCGTGTTTAGTATAGCTATACTTATAACTAAAAACTTGTATTAGGACCTCTGGGAGGAAGTTGTTTTGTTTTTTTCGTACTCTATAGAGTTTGACGTAGAAAACTACTCTGCTTATGTATTTTTTTGCGGTTATGTTTAGGCCCCAAGACACGTAGCCGAATGCTATATTTTTTTGCAACTTTTATGATAGATGGTTACGCCATTTAGAAGCGCAAAATTTAAATACTATTTGTAATCAATTATGTTATAATAGTCTGTTATAATAAATAATAATTATGATCATTTAGTCATGCCTGAAGTGCTTGTTATGCGTGTTGCAGTGACATCAGGGCTTTTGTAGTAATTACCATAGTTAAGCATCCCACGCCACGATTATGAAATGATGGGCATTTCGACCATACCTATTAAGTGACGTTTCTAACAAGCACATCTGTGCTTCGGAAGGCACGTTAAAAGTGACACTAGCTAATAGCACTTGATACTAGTATAAGTTGTTAAGCCTGCCTTAGGGAAGGTAGAGAACATAATTATGTCACTTACCCTATAGATATTTAGTGCAATACTATATAGCCTAAAGGACCTCTTAGTTGATTTAAGACCTACGCCCTTCATTGGGATGTTTTATGCTTACTTTACAGCACAAAAACGTAAATAACTTTTCATACGTCCAACCATTGAAAAATATGAAATAAATTCAACACTGAAAGACCCAAACGGACACACCTGCCGCCCATTTCATTTTTATAAGAGCAAAAATGGTATTTCCCCCGACCTGGATTCCACTGTCATTTCTATTCATGTGTCATTACCAGCAAGATGTTTTGTCCCACAAAGGTTTGATGCGAACCTCTGTGTTGCTCAGAACAATATTTTCTACTTGATTTAACAATACTTTTCTTTGGAAATGGAAATATTTTTTTATTAAAAATAAGTTAATTGTTTATTCTTATACGAAATTTTATAAAAATACATCATCCTCCTTTTCGGTAGTCCAATAAAACGTTTGGTAATTTAAAAAAATAAGAAAATAGGAATTTCATACAAAAATATTTCAAGTTTTCAATTAGTCATTTGTTTAATAAAAATAAAACAATTCAAGAAAAACACACAATATTTCCGACATATTTGCATTACTCTCAAAATTGAAATGTTTCAGCTACCGTTGATTTAATAAAACAAAAAATAAAATTTTAACAGAATTTTAACCTTATTCAAAAAATACCGACTTTTAATTTTTGTTCTTAATATGTTTTTTCCCTATGCCTAGCTATATGTAGATATTAAGTAAACACGCTTTTAATTTAGAAAACAAATCTTCCACCCCAACGTTTACGTAACAGTAATGGGAAACATGTCCAAAGACTTGTAAAATTAAAACTATTTGTTGAACTAGCCCGAGAACAAATAGAGCTTCCTCCACTTAGCACTTGAGTTCCGTACAAACATGCATTATGAATTTATTTACTATTGCCTACCATAATATATTACCTGGCCAGGTATGGTGCAAGTCAAAAGCTCATATTTGGTATGATAGAAAGTACCCAATCAAATTTGGTTTATTTTAAAATAGGTAAAAAATCCGTGACGTTATTATACTCTGTATATACGTATTTAGATTCAGAGATAAACGTTTACCTTTGTCGGTTTGTATGCTCTGGCCTGAATGCGGCTGCGCCGGAACACTGATAATACCTAGTGCTCCTAAAAGTTATAACTGACCTTCTCACTCCTCGGAATGTGACCCAAGTTGAAGTTCAAGTCCTTAAGGTAAACCGTTCCTCAACTGGGAGATAATCACTAGAATGAAGTCTGAGTCGAATGGTTTGCTTTCACAGAGTAGCCTCTAATGCATCCATGGACCATGACCACTTAGCCATTAGTCGGGTTCAACTTTTGGCTCTTTACTTTAGCATTTGGCACAGCTCAATCGCGCAAACCTACCTGCAGCTCATAGGTTTAAAAAAACACTATTACACACAATTCGGGTTCATGTTACCCCCATCTTGCCAGTCACTCCCCTCTCGATAGCCACTATACGTCTTTGCGAGTCGTTTGTCTGAAATTATGATGAGCGGAGACGAGCGGACTCTGTACACAACTCCCCTCGTTTCCCTTCAGCTTTGGTAAAAATCGGTATGTATGTACTGTGTGACTGGAAGGGATGGAGGAGGGACGTAATGAAGAGAGTGATGAAAATTGATGGGTAGATATGTAGATCACGACCTAAGAAGAGATGGATGGATTGTGTGAGGAGTGATATGACTGAGACGGGAGTGATTGAGTCGATGACGAGTGACAGGATTGCATGCAAGAGAAAAACATACTGCGCCGACCCCAGATGACCAGGGAACAGGGCAGGCGAATGATGATGACTGGTATGACGAAGGAATCGCATTAATAGAGTATTCTACCCATTAAATCAAAGAACTTTACCTTGGCACGAATATCGCAATCAGAAGAAAAAAGTTCATCTTTCCATACAAAACAGTCATATACCTCGAAAATGATGTATGGAGCTTCAGTTTATTTTTGTATTGCGCCTTTGACCCGTAAGGAAAAACTGTACCCTATTAGGCAAAATATACTGTGAAAGCGATTACCTAGACATACTAGTCACCCTGCATATTTTTGTAGTGGTTGTGTGTATGTCGCAGCCGACTGATTAAAATAACCGTTTAATTGCACGGTTAGCTAATTCATTGAACAACGCCATTCAACCACACGCCTAGTTTTATAGTTGAATCATTATGACATTCAAAAATATCACGGCTAACATAAAAGCCGCCTTAACATTGAATTAGTTTATTTCTCTGCCGCGGCGCTGTTTAATTTTGTTTACAAGATGGTGGCAAAAGCAGGTGTTTTTTTATCGTTATGGGTTGTTTGTGTGTGTTGTGAAAAAAAAAACCAAATAAGTTTACAATGTTATTTAGAAGTACAATTTAATAACGGAGTTACCTATTAGCGTTTCAAGTAAATTAAAATTTATTGACATTTTAACCAGCTAGCTGAGTGTCGTCTAGATGTACTGTTAAACGTTGTGTTCAGCCATTCGGCTATTTAAGATTTAGGCGTGTGGTTGAATGACGTTATTCAATCAAAAGAGCTAGAGATTCAAGTTTCTCGATTGCATTGGACGACTGTATTAATATTTAGGCTGTGATAAGAAATTCAATTCATGCCATGGACCATCGGCCAGGGTTGACGGCGCCTGAAGGCGAGGTGGGCCGGTAACAATGATGGATGCTCACATTTGCACGACCCCATCCATCCCGCGGCCTGTATCAGCCTATCTGATAACACTATCGCCTATCTGTTCGATTGGGTTATCTTGTAATTAAGCTTTGCATCTATGGGTTATCGAATACGAGTCGCACTTGCATCATTTTTTTTTGTTTTCAATTGTTTTACCTTCTTTATTAAAAGTATACATTAATTAATACTTTAAATCGCATGTGATGCAGTGAAATTTGTTAGTTATTATTTAGAATTATTGTTTAGTCTAAATTAAAAACAACATAATTCATTTTAGCTGTTCGATGTGAATCAAACTATTCTATTACCTCTTAGAAAGGCTTTCGAGGTATTTTTACCGTCTTTGGGCACTTAAAGCAGAGTGCCTAGAGTGAAAACGAACGAAACGGCTGAAGTGCATTTTTGTTTAAATATTGTGTAAAACTGACTTAATTTAAGCAGAATTTTTTATTAGTGCTAGTTAAATACTTAAGGTTTTTTTATATATTTATGACAACAAAAAACTTTGCCTAATAACCTAGTTACTAACTCAATGTAAATTTGTTAGTCTATGTACGTAAACTATTTCATACCATGAACGCGGACGGCGAACAAACACTATCAAAATTAAGTTTAGATGGGCTACTAAGTTTCTGAGGAAAAGTAGTTTGTTATCATGAGTTTAAACAAATCCTTCAGTATTGTCACTAGTGTGAAAAATGCACCTTGCATACTACATATTTTATATTTAAAAAAAATCACGAATTATATAACGCTAAGAACCACAAGAAGAATGCATATCAAAGATTATTTTAGAGGATTTACGAAATAAGCAATTTTTTTTTCAATTAAATTTTGGCCGGTAACTATTAAAAGATTTCGCACCAAATTTTGACATTTGTATTCATGACTTTTATTAATGTTTATTATAGTCTAACAAATCATGACATACATTTAAAGAACAAGACTTACGCTTATTAGAAATGTTTCTACAACGCGATCTCAGAAGCCCATTTAGATTGGTTTCTCTTAGACTGAAACAAAACAAACAGAATGTACCTAATACCAAATGAATCTACGGCATCTTCAAATGAGTAGACCTTTATAATGAACGCGCGAATAGTTTAACGAAGCATTATTAAAACCGAAACACAATAGTTTAAGCAGGCTGCAAATGGTCTCAACTCTTTTACTAATAATATAGCGAGAATCATATTTCAATGTTGGTGCTCATATTTACCACAGTTCATATGAAAGCAGTACCTTGGCTGTTTTTTGAAATTACAATTTGTGTATTTAAATTGACACCCTTTTTTAAATTATATATTCTATACATACAAAACAAATTTGGGTTAGTCACACCATTTATAAGTCGAGAACGGCTGTACCGATTTTTATGATCTTTAATTTGCTGAATTTGTCTCCGTCCCGTATAGCAGAATAATTATAAAAAGCCCGAAAAAAAAATTTGTGAAGGTACTAGGTAAGGTAGAAAAAAAAAATTGACGTTTCCATACAAACTGATGCCAGTTGGTCGCGTTTTAGTATGGGAGTGTTTTTTTTTTGCGATTTCGATGTTGGTCCCATAGAAAAAGTTGATGTAATTTAGCCGTAGAATAACCCCTTAAAGTTTTATTTCACCTTTTCGTTACATTCTGTATATTTGTTGATTTTCTCAAACAGTTCTAAATCAATTTCGATAAAATTTATATGGGATTTATATCTGAAGTATGATCTACTAAACAAAAAAAGAATCATTAAAATCGATTCATAATTGGCGGAGTAATCGCGTAACATACATACAAAAAAAAAACATACAGTCGAATTGAGAACCTCCTCCTTTTTTGAAGTCGGTTGAAAAGAACCTATACATCAAATCAGAGAAAGCTGTTTTTTAAAAAAATATAGTAGAGAGCAATGGACGATCAGGTATTTGTTCTGATTTATAATACTGTTTCAGTCAAATACTATGACTTCTACTATGAGGTATTAAACGGAACACCGCTTTGCGTTAAATTTGTGTGAACGCTTACCTACTTATTTGCAGTCCGTGGTTCTGGCGTTCATGGAAACTACATTGTACATAAAGCTCTACTTTCATAGCACTTAACATTAACTGGATACGCGGCATTCTCGGAAATACAGAGAACAGAAAACGGTATCATTCTGATTATAGAAACAAAGAGGTTTTGTTAGTCCCAAAAATACGTATTTAAATCTGTTGTTTGCTAAATGAGTGCTTATTTTTGGTTGTTGTTAGCCCTGGAAGTATACAGGATTACATTGCAAAGGGGTGCCAAATCTTTAGGAGTGGCTCAGAATCAGTAACTTAATCGAACTATGCAAAGAACAAAAACATTTTTTTTTCACATTTAATTATTTCCATCCGTTGTTAAAAATCGTATGCGTAGATAATTTAATTCATTCATGAAAAATTTGCACCGTATGTGCACTGCGTAAGGTCCTTGTAGGCTCGCCGTACCTACGCCTCTGATGAATGACCACGCGGCTTTCGTAATCTCTCTATTGACTTTTCGTAACATACGATTATATATTATTGATTTATATTAATTAAAACTTTATTGCACAAACTAAAAATGTACAACAGGTGGACTTAATGCCAGTGCATATATTATTATATTGTTCCTTAGATCTTATTTTTAAAATTTGGCCTTTGCAATATAACTCTGTATTTGTAAATTAAATTCTCTAATAAAAGGATACGGAAAATGTATGGTGTGAGATCTCCCTTTGGCACAATATTTAAAAAATTGAAAACGTTTAGTTTATGGTCCAGTAAGATCAGGGTATACACGAAATACAATAAAGTCAACAAAGTCCACCTATTGTACACTTTTTAAAGTTTTGTGCAATAAAGTTAAAAAAAAAAACAAAACAACAGTAGGAACCAGAATGGAATCCGATCCGTGTAAGGTTTTGACGGGTGGGACAGCTTCAAAAGTTTTCATCTGATTTAAATATAATTTTAACAGTATACAAGAATACTTTTTTTACCACCATCCAAATTTTTTCTAGGCATTAGGAATCCTTTACAGAACCGATTTATAAAAAAAAATTGGTATGTCAAGTTTTCACCATAAAATATTTTTCCCAATATAATTTTCAATTTTATGTGGTTACTGATTAACGTAAACATTACGCTAGATACATGAATGAGAGGGCGGCGTGAGAGCAGCGGCGCGCGGGCAGCGGCACGGGGTTGTCATGACGACGGTTGTGTCGGCATCGCAGGTGCGCCGGCCGGTATCAACAAAGACACAAATAATCAGTCGCCCGCGCAACCCCGTTACGTATGCGTGCCTTATTACCACGTTTCCGCCATCCCGCGCGCTGCGTACTACTCGTATCGCAAAAATGTAAAGGGAAAGTCAACAACTTAAGGATCGTAAAAACATCAATGAAAAACGGGGGCGGGGAGAGGCGTCGACGCTAGCGCGTAGAGTAGTTTGCGTGCCGTGTCCATACTCTTAGTATTTGTTTAGACAATTTCCAGGTGCTTTATCTCAACATTTTTGTACTGGGCGATACCAAAAGAAAAAACACGTGTATTTTTTTTTCCTCATAGATTATTATATTTAAATTTGGACGGTGATAAAAAATTCATCAAAAATTATTTTCATCAGCCATTTCTGTCCCACTACTGGACAAAAGCCCAAACTTCTCCACTAATCCTTGTCGGTGGTTAGGGCTTGCCAATCTTTAAGAAAATTGTCTAAGACATCACGCCATCGTTTTCGAGGTCTACCTCTCGGATGATGTCCGTTAGTATTCAGCCAGTTCGTGTCGACTCTAGTACACTTTTTAAAACTCATCCTATGGACATGGCCCACCCATTCCCACGTCCAACTCCTAGCTTTTGATTTGCATAAAGATAAGAAACCATGGTGATTCATTAGTCAATACTATGGCTGCCGCCACTACGCCTCACGAGTCCAACTTTATCACTCTTACTGTGTCTACTTACTTCGCAACAAAAAAGTGTCAAACATACTAAGATTAAACATTTGGATAGGGGCGTTCGTATAACATGTGGATATTGGACACTTTTTATGTAAGTTTGAGTAGGATTCGTTTATAGTTCGTACAGTCAAGAGATCATGAACTTACTATAATTTTATCAATTGATATTAAACTCTAAATGTAGGATTTAAAGTTCAAAATCAGTCTAGGAAATTTGATATTTTATGAAAGGTTGACAAGCTCTGTATCATTATTCAGTGATAATAAGGAGGACGTATTTTAGTGGTTTTAAAAAAAATATGATTTGCAGTTATCTGACACTGTAATAAATAAATAAACATTGGACAACATCACATACATTGCTCTGATCCTATGGTAAGTAGCTTAAGCTCTTGTGTTACAAAAATAACTTGTGTTACAGAAACAACGACGGTACCACAACACCCAGACCCGAGACAATATAGAAAAGTATTTTTTCTACATTGACCGATCGGGAATCAAACCCGGGACCTCAGAGATAGCGACACCAAGTCAGGTATGCTCGCCTCTCGGCTACGGAGGTCGTCAATTTCGTAAGATAACAAACTTGTACTCAGAAGTAAATTTTTTTTAAAAAAAAAACTTTATTGCACAAACTTAAAAAAATGTACAACAGGTGGACTTAATGCCAAGGGCATTCTCTACCAGCCAACCTTTGGGTCATGCAGAAAGCAGGTAATGAGTGCGGTAAAGGTCCAAAATAAATTGTAATTGGTACTAAACAAACTATGATAATGCAAATTAAATTTATTAAATTACACATATATTTGGATAAAACACAAAATAAATAAATAATAAGTAAATAAACATACATACTATTAATAAAATAAGAAAAAATACGCAACTATGTACTGAAATATTTTTAAGTTTATTTTCAAAAGAAAGTTTTGATTCCGAATGTTTAATATCTTAGGGAAGCAAGTTCCAGAGTCGTGCAGCCCTCACTGTGAACGATTTGGAGAAGTGGGCAGAGTGGTGAAGAGGCGTAAGTAGCTGGAGATTGCTAGAAGAGCGGAGAGAACGGTCATGGGAGTTACATAAGTATGAAAACCTATTCTTAAGGTAAGAGGGGGAGGATGGGTTATTGAGCACGGTGAAAAGGATGCCAAGAATTCTAAGATTCCTACGCTGACGAATGGGAAGCCAATTAAGTTTGGATCTATAATTGGATATGTGGTCATATTTCCTAAGGCCGAAAAAAAATCTGATGCAACAATTTAACAGGCGATCCACCTTATCAGTAAGTGCGTCAGAGAGGTCAGAACAACAGGCATCAGCGTAGTCTATGATAATTTTAATCTGCTATAAATGTTTCAGGTTAGCCAACCTAGCTTTTAGTATTTGTAGACTTAAAATATTTCATTATCATCATCATTTCAGCCATAGGACTTCCACTGCTAAACATAGGTCTCCCCCATTGACTTCTAGATTGGCCGGTTGGAAGCAGCCTGCCTCCAGTGTCTTCCTGCGACCTTTATAAATTAAAATTAAATTTAGATGGCGTGAATGACCACATATATCAGAGTAATTCGTAAAAATTTGGTTTTATTCACTAAATTAAAGGAGGTTAGAATAGAGGCAATATCGATGGTCTAAAAGACAAATGTGCTAATTAAAAATTTTTGATAATGTCAAATGTATTAAATGAGCATGTACTACTGTTCGCACATATCCAAATGCCATAATTCCGTCATTTCTGTACCTAACTAAGTAATAGACCTTTCTATGTACAGTTTTAAGATAAGTGTATACAAGTTTTGAATCAATAAAAACAGTCCTGAAAAATTGGTAGGTCTGTAATTAGCATGTTTGTCTTCTAGACCATCGATATATAAAATGTACATTACCTAACAAAATTCCATAAAATCGCAAGTAAAACTAAATAAACTCTTACAAGCATCTTTTTGTTGTACCAACTAATTCTATTTCAGACTAACGATTCTCTATTAGTTCTATTCGAGTTTCATTAAAATTGAAGTTAAAAAGTAGGTCTGTTTGAAACTCTATTTTGCACATTTTTCATGAATCTAACGATATTTATAACGCTATTCTACGAAAAATTTGACACATGCATTGAAAAGTCAAAAAAACAAGCTAAACTTCTAATCTGCTTTTCTAGTTTGTAAAAAATACCTAATCTCACTTATTTGGTAACATCCTTATATATAACCCGTACGTAGCAGACACCATTTAGCGTAGGAAATACTTAATGACGCACAAAAAGATATGATGACCTACTTACTCACAAATTACCATACCTTAAGTACACGTTATGGGAAGGAGGTCATCCCTATATTTTTGGTATACCACGTTGTACAATATCAACATTAAAATTACAAAGTATCTTAATTGTGAATCACAGGTATACTAAAGGTCATAAAATAACAAAATACAGATCAGCTCGCCACACGGGCATACAATTTCAGATAATGCTACAAAAATAATTTACGCAATACAAACTTCGATCAGTCAAAAAATACCATTAGAAAATATTATAAAAATAATTACATTTTGCTTTGATTTTTGATACTGGCTGTCTGAAAGATAATACTCAGCCTTAACCGCCAAACATGATAAAATAAAATTTGGGTAGCGTATTTCATATCAGAGATTACTGAGAGAGAATGTTGCAAGATGAATACGGAATCCGATATCTACGTGGTGCGCAAGTCCAGATTAGAAGATTAAAATCGACTGCGAAGATTTAATTACAACCAGAAACTATTATTAAAAGTGTGTTCAAAAATAACTTTTATTGCATTAAATCGCTTGTAGGTAGTTTGCGTAAATGACATGACTTATAATTTCACACAGATTAATAAAATCCGATATGGTCTAGTGGCTAGGATACCTGGCTCTCACCCAGGAGGCTCGGGTTCGATTCCCGGTATCGGAATATTTCAATTATTATTTTTATTTTACAATTTAATGTATGAACATAATGCTATTTATTAAGTTTTTTTTTTCGAACCAGTAGATTACATAAAATAACAATTGTCCTATATATAAAACCGCCTAAATAGGCTAGTTTCCAGGGTCCAAACAAGATTATTCTATTTAGTCCGTCAATTAGATTATCAAAAAAATTGGGACCCATATTTGTCTTTTAATTTGTCAATCACACAAAAAATGACGAAGATAAAGCGCATCAAAGTGAGCACGTGACGTCATGCCTTGCTATAAAGTTTCGCAAGGCGTGACTTTACGCGGAACTTTAACGGGCTATAATATTTTCATCATATGTTGTTTGATTGAAAAAAGAAAAAATACGTGTCCAATATTATCTGTGATTCCAACTAACGGACTAATTATATTTTTTTTGGGAAACTAGTTTATTGTGCTCTTTCTGTAAAAACAAATTGTAACTTCTTTGTATGGTGTATAATAAAGAGTATCTATTTTCAAAGGGTGGTTTTTTAACATTAGCGATAGCGATGACGACGATGCAATCTGAAGAGAACGGCTTATGCGACCATAACCGCAAATGCATTTCCATAAGACTGAATTATAACTTTATCTCGCGATTTATCTCTTTATCTGTGGGCGTGAAATAACACCTGTTAATGAATCACACGATTTTATATTCACCCGGTATAGAGTCCTTACACGTGACAAGCTATTTTGGCCAATCCATTTGCGAGATGCGACTTTAGCCGATTTCTGTTAAGCCCGAGGCGAGGTCGGGCCCTTACGGAATCGGAAAATAAAAAGGGTCATTCAATCATGAGAGGGCAGAGACAAGGAGGCTTTTGTTCAATTTTTGACCTTTGCATGGTGATGCCAAATTATCGACAGTTTTGGTATCGATATAATTAATTTCTAAAATCAATCACATTATTGATAAATCTATTATTATTATTATTTATTTATTATAATTATAACACTGGTAAAAATACATTTAAATTTAAGCCTTGCAAACCACTTTCGTGTTTGACTGCGAGTAGTCAACTTATGTTTGTATGTCAGATAGTATCAATAATATACAAGATAAATGCTGTTTATAGATATCAGAATTAATTGCGGTGCGTTAGTGTTGCAAAAACTCGATGGCTCAACCAATTTAAGTGCCTTTTTTGTTGTGTTTGTAATTATTAAGACAAATAGGTATTGTATGAAAAAAAAATCGGAAAAGTTTTCCAGAGTATTTTAAATTCGGGAAAATGATTAATATATGCTAGTTTATAATACATTCACATTAGTATCAACAGTATTAAACGTTAATCTAGCTAAATCATTGTTAATAAAATTAAGTGTTTCAGTGTATTAGTGTTTATTATTAAACAAGATCACAGACAACAAGAAAAAAATGATAAATGTACTATTTAAATTTTTGTAATGACTTAAGGACAACACTATCGATCGCATTTACTAGGTATTCATACTATAAATAAAAGTACTCAATAACTGACGATTTTTTGTTGACTAATTTATTGTAGCGAATCGTAAGTAGAGTACAATATAATTATAATAATCTATTTTTCACTGAACCTAATAATTCCCTTCCGTTCTGTTCCTATTCTTCCGTTATCCTACAATCTGTTTACTTTTACTCTGTTGTGGCTAAACACAATCTGCGGGACCCAAAAACCATAAAAAAGTAGAGTACAGTTACGTAATTAATAAAAATTAATGTTTGTTTTAAATATCGATATCTTATGTCGATATTGACCGAGTATCATCATTACTTTTGCTAGGGATTTGTACCTAAGGTTACCGATATCTCGATATATTATAACGAAGGTTATACCTATTTCTTTTGATTCTGGATTAGCACTAGCAATTGCTTGCGGCTTTATATGACTTTAAACCACGCAACTTGTTGTGCTATCTGCCGGTAACCATAATTATTTTTAAGTAGTTGATCCCATTTTTAATTAATCTCGTTAATCGTAGTTTAGATATAAATGGGAAAAAGGGTAACTTCGAAATAATAATAATTGACAGACATCAGGCACAAGAATTATTTTTGTATAATTATTTTGAAATAGTCATATCTTCGGGTTAAAACTATGAGATAAAGGTTTTCGATCATACTAAAAATTGGCCAGACCTAGTCAATTGTAGAGTGGGGGATAGTATAATGGATTTGGAGAGTTACCCTTAGACAGTAATAATAAGTGATACAAATAAATAACTTTTCCGGAATACCTATCATTTTCAGTGTTGCCGCAACTGAGTTCCCAAAACGTACATATCCACCGCTGAAAAGGTTCATTGGGGGTAAAAAGGTACAAGCTCTTTTTTATACCCAAAGTTTTTGGATTCTAGGCGTGAGAAAACTCATTACAGGTAACATTTTGATTTACACAGATTTTGGATTAGTTCAAAAGGTACGTAAATAGACCCAATTACACATTACACATGGGAGACTGAAAAGATACGTCAAATGTGTAAAATAAACGCTAACGGCAAGGTTCATGACTTGTATTGTTAGTAGGAACTTCTAATATATTGACACAGAAAACCCGCGAAAGTACAAGAACGACGCGTAGATAGGTACGCTCCAATGACAGCTGACAGCTAGTGCCGAGAACCGCTCATACGGATGTGCCCAGTAATCGATTCCCTGCCAACAGTATATAGAATCAGTAACTCATATTTACAGGCCAAACTATGATACTAAAGAAACGACAGATTCTCGTTTCAGACGCTCACGAGAGAACGCAAAAAGGGTACAACCCAAAAACAGGCAGAAACACACGAGCGATGTATGTAAAGCCGTAGTTTCCGTCTCTACAAATAAAGTGCGATTGTAAGGCCCAAATCATCTCTAACACGCTAAGGCAGGTTTCGTAAATAATCCCATTTCGGGAGCTTTCAGTAAACACGGTGTATTTACTCGTCCCTCAGGTAAGGGTATCGACATTCGGCAGTATTGGTAGGGTTGGATTTGATCTGGGATTATTGTGGATCTTAAATAAAATTTTATGATTGTCGACAATTCGGTTGATTGTGGGATATTACTAGGGTCATTACTCGTCAGTAATAACTACGAAGCTAGTGGTGGCGGGTTCGAATATCGTAAGATCAAGAGTTTTTGTGATGGGCATGAACATATTGTTTTTTAAGTACGTCGTACGTCGTACGTCGTACGTATTCGTAAGCTAGTCGCTATAGTACAAGTGAGATGCTTAGTTTGACTTTAAGTTATTGGTGTAATTGTTGGAACTATTCTTTTTACTCATAAATGTCAAAAACTGGTTTCTCCAAAATTGTGGGTCTGTTACATTTTTTTAGGTCTAAATTATTAGCAATAATATTTACATCAATGGATAGTAGGAATTTCTTAGAGGTGGGGTGGGGTGGCAACAGACGGTCGCCCGAGGCGACAAATATCACAAATCTGTAAAATAATATTAAATCACAATAAAAGTATTATTACTTTCCATGGCGGCATTTTTGAATTTGTTGTCCGTTTAAAGTTATAGGTACGTTAAAGTGAAAATGATAATTAATACCTACCAAACCAATGACATTTATATAATTGCTATTGGGGGGTTGTACCAGGTCCCGTGATTTAATGCCCATCGTCTTTATGAGAAACACAAATAAAAAGACGTTAACTCACTTTATTTAGTGGTAATTTATGTTTAGTTCTTTAGCATTTAACCACTGAAGGCATTTAACATTATATTGGTGAATATATTGTAGAAACAATATACCTATGTTTTATTGTTATAACACTTAAGGCGTATAATGTCCAGTATTATGTAATAACAAATATTTAAGCATTCTACATTCAGCCAGGCTTAAAGCAAACTCTATTATGACTTCATTATCCCCACTTAAATATATTAATACTTTCATCTTTCATCAAAACTCCACTCACAAAACGTTATCGATGAGTAAGTAAAGTCATATAATTCTACACAATGATAGGACAAGATAATAGACTGGACACTCAAACTCTACCAACAAATAACTTTGTCGATAAGTACGTACTTCTACACCCATAGCGACCTAGTGACACGTGTAATAGAATGAGCCATTCCAATCTAACGTGCTCGCTCACACTCAATCACTAGTGATGTAATTTTTATCGACAAGTTTACATCTATATATATAAAACAATGTCGGGTTAGTTACACCATTTATAAGTCAAGAACGGCTGGACCGATTTTTATGATCTTTAAATCTAAATCTAAATCTATCATATTTTTAAAGTTTATGTCGATATTTCGCTATATCATATCATATCATATCATATCGTGTTTTTAGTGCTCATGCTAGGCAGGCTGGGTAATGTATCGATAACATAATTCTTACACTTAATTTTTTTCTTCCTGGACTATGTACTCCTCAACTGATGAATTTGTGACAATTGAAGACAGAGAGTCTGTTCTTAAAATAATGTGGATTTTTTAAATATTACACCAAATATCCAGTAAAATCTAAGTGGTTGAATAGAATTTTGCTTTGATGATCGAAACAAAGGCGATTCGATTTCTCGACCTAGTGAACACCAGCCTTCACAATTTGCAATATTAAAATATATTTTAATGCCATGAAAACTATTTCCAATATTCATCAAAGACAAAATCTTAAATCATATTCGCATTCAAATCTGCTAACGGTGCTCTGGTTTCAATAAAATCGAACTTAATTTAGACCTTTTCTAGGTAATTTTACCTCACTCACAATCACAATATCTCCTTTCCATACACAACAATAGTCTTCACAAGTCATAATATCCATTGTTATATTTTTCAATACATATCACTCAACTCGAAACGCATTAAGATCGGCTTTCGAATTCCCAGGTGAATTGTGTTGTTCACGGTGAAATAGGTCCTGAGAAAATGCTACTTTGCCATAAAATAGAACTTCTATATTGATCCGTAGGGAATGCTGGAAATGTTAATAATATACGTTATAGACGTTTACGTCGCCTCACGTCGATTTCCCAGCTAAAAGACTTTGGAAGTTGTCTTTGGCAATTGTAAATGTTAGTGTACATTGGATTTTCAATCATATCTGTGCGATTAAAATCCGATTTGTTGTAATACATATCACAATTACATATCACAGTACTCCTTTGAACTTATTTTATTTTACATGGAACTGGTTTGGTTATCTCATGATTAATCATCATTTTTTCATTTGTTTAACTAGTATTTGACGTACAAAACTTTAATAATATCGCCTACTCTATTACCGAGTATAGATTCCTATATTTGTGTTATCTTTTGAAAGCTCACTATGGCAATACTACCTATACAAACATTTTGAAATTATAAAAAAAAAAAAAAAAATTATATTATTTTGTCTTTCCCAAAGAAAACTCAATTATAACGCTCTTGACCAATTTATTTATGATTTATATCTTTTGAAATCTAGCAAAGTTTGTAATTGGATATCAAATTGCATTCGTGGTTTTCAGAATTATAAAGATATGTTACACGTTGATCTAAATCTAATTGAGTGCCTTGACATACAGATTTAAGAATATATTTTTTCTTTTTTTTAAAGATAAAAGTAACAATAGCTTTTACAAAATTCTCGCAAAATAAAACCATTATAAGAAAATCAATTTTTCCAAGTAAATAAACTAACATTATTAAATATATAAAATAATAAAATAATAATTATTTTAAGAAATATGAGTCTGATAAATTATAAATTAAAATTTATTTTACGCTACTCGTGCTCATCACACAAACATTTTTCCCTTGTGGAATTCAAATCCGCTACCGCCTTATCATCATTATTTAACTAAGTAAACAAAATTACAAATATAGTTTTGAAAAAAAAAAACTAATAATTATAACAAGCACAATATTTATTGCGATTGTATTTTTTTGTAACACGCAACATTTTTAAAAACTATTTTTCGTATTAAATATTTTAACCATTTTAGGGTTTCGTACCTTAAGGAGAAAAATTACCCTTACAAGATTACTTCGTTGTCCATCGAAATTGGTCTATCAAGACCTTTTTTGCGGAAAGGTGTAAAGGTATCAAGATTAAAATATCAAAAACTCAGGTCTGCAATCCCTTGGAGCTGTAAAAAGTCAAACTATCTATAATAAAACGCAATTAAAATATACGGCAGATTATGCCGCAAATTTTGACATTCACAAGAAAATCAAAGCCTATTACTTACTTCTCATTTACCTAAATCATGATATTTGCCAAATAAGAAGAAGCAGTGTTGAAAAAAGGTAAAATCTAAAAACCATAAGTTTGTTGATACTTCACAAAAAAAGATCGATTGCCGATGGTTTGCAAGTCCCACTCGCACTAGACCGGTTTTTTAAATTTGCACGACACTAGTTTATAGTTTTTGACTGCAACTTGTGTTTAGCTGAAATCAACAACGGTGACCGCCAATCAAATCCGACCAACGAAGTTCTGTCCCGTCGGAATGCTGAACTATCTTGTACCAACAAGGAAATTATTCAGAAGTAAGCAAGAACACTTGGAGTTGACTTTTGTTTAACTTTTTTTGTAAGTATATAATTCACACGATGGTAGAATTATTATCTGTTTTTATAAAAATATTATTTCATTAGGGTCTATATTGAGTTGCTTGAAATGTGAAAGCTATAATCTATTGTTGCATTTTTTTTTGCATACGTTTTTTTGGCATATGATTCGCATAACTTTTTTTCAGTATAAATGTTTAGACATACTTTTGTTTACCTAATATTAATATTTTATCGGCCTACAATTTCCGTGCATAAATGTTTTACCTATTACGTTCCGTAATATCAACTCGCTAGCCTAAAGATTAAAAGTTATAATAGTAGGTGTAACATGATAATGATAAAAGAAAAAACTTAAATGTTTTAATAATAAAATTAATTAATTTCAGGCGTACCCCTTAAATTTGTAAGTAATATTAATTTCTTAACCTATTGTTAGTATTTTTTAATGATAGTAAATAGGTCATTTCAATTAATAACAATTTCATTTCAGTATTTTTTTAAAAATAATAATAAATTAAGCAAGGAGGTAAGCATGCAAGCAAGAAATCTAGTAATTAACCAAGCAATCATGCCAGCGAGCAAGCAAGAACATGCAAGCATGCAATTAAGCAAACAATCGAGCATAACCTAAACCTTAAATCATTATAGACTAAAAAGAAGATGAACGAAATGACTTTAGAAATTAGGGTCTGGAAGGTTTGATTAGAGGGTAAATAAGGGGCTACTATCCGCACAACGGGCGCGCATTTATAAAAATTCCAGTTCATGGGGCAGAAACGTTCTAGAATGAAGGCCACGTTGGATGTCCACAAACTAGGTGGATAGACGACCTGGTAAGGATTTCAGAAAGCCGTTGGATGCAGGCCGCTTCCAACCGGTCAATCTGGAAGTCATTGGGGGAAGTCTATGTTCAGCAATAGACGTTCTGTGGCTGAAATTATGAATGATAATGAAGTGAAAACAAGAAGAAAGAAAAAAAAAAATACAAACGAAGTCATGAACAATCCCTAGTCTTATATTGTAATGTGTCTTATGTCACGCTGTGTCTTATTTCTTACTATTATTATGAATTGTTTTCATTAAAAGATACTTAAGTAAAATATTTTTAAAATGAGGCATAATATCACGATAACAATACATTTAGACATCTGTCTAGTAGACGTTATTGTATATCATTGTCAACATTAAAATAAGATCATTATTTTCAAAGAGACACACATTATTCGGTCTGTTGTTATTAAAAAGTTAAAAATTTATGTTCAACTAATTCATACTCGTAGTTAAGATATAATACTAGCAAAATAGTAAAAAAATATACGTCGCCGTCTATTTTTACAAAGAAATACAAAATCTTTACAATTACAAAATCACAAATTCCTACTACTAGAAGCAGAGACATTTTTAAAGTTAATTAATCATCTTGGATAAATTCGATCCTTCGATACTCAGCATTGTAAATGTAAAAAACTACAAATCTACATTAAAAATACTCGCACTCAAGCAGATTCTCGTTGATCATATAGGATATATAGTTTAATAGGATCATATAGTTTTATCTTTAATATACACATGTTAGTAAATCCAGCGTCACAATTAGAGTCGCACTCAGTCACTACGCCCCTGCCGCAACCACAAACAAATTGGCGCCGGAAACAGCGACACAGGCCGCACAAATTTGCTAACTTACCTTACTAAGCGCTAGTAGTATAGTAACTTGAAAACGCAAATGTGCTAACTTAGGTACCTTACTGAGCTACTGAGCGCTAATAGTACCTGGGCTAGTTTCCTAAAAAAATCGAATTAGAATAGAATAGAATAGAATCTTTATTTTGCTATAAAAGTGGTTACAGTGGGTCTTATAAATAAGTATAATGTCATATAGATCAGCACTTTTAGCTTTGTCATTTAAAGCATACAAAATTTATAAATCAATTTATCAAATTAAAACACTCACGAAATTACAAAATTATTATTAATATACATTATTTTCATTGCGTTATTTATTTTTACTGTCAATTTATTTATTAATATTAATAAATTCCTCTGTGCTATAAAATAATTTACCCATAAGCCAATTTTTCAATCCACTCTTAAACCTTGATAATGGCAATGCTTTTAAGTGTTCCGGTAAGGCATTGAACACCTTGATACACATAGCTCGGGTTTGTCTATGGTAAGATTTGGTTCTAGGCAGTATATCAAAGACCAATCTGTCTGGATTTCGCGTATTCCTGGGATATATATCCCGTGCTGTCTTGAAATAGTGGGGATTCATTTTTACAAAACAAGCAAGTTCAAACATGTACATGCACGGCAGTGGTAAGATATTTAACTCCTTAAAAATAGGTTTACATGAAACATAGTTAGGTACGCCACATATGGCCCGAACACATTTTTTTTGGACAATAAAAGCCTTCTCAAAATCACACGAACCACCCCAGATCACCAGACCATACCTCAGGACTGACGAGACATAACCATGATATGCCATAAGAGTTGTAGACAAAGCTGACGTTTGTCTTAATCTAGCAAGAGCATACACGAAACGGTAAAGTTTGGCACATACGTGTTGCACATGAGACTTCCAATTAAGATGTTTGTCGATTTTAACACCTAAAAATGCTGTATCTTCAACCTCATTTAAGTCAATATTTAGATTTATGTTTTTACTCCCATAGTTCTGAAATTGTATGTAATTCGTCTTTGTTAAGTTAATACTTAAGTTATTTTTGATTAACCACGCTGTTATTGAATTTACAGTATCTACGAAATTCTCCTCATATGTGGCTAAGTCCTTATGAAGATTAATCAAAATAGAGATGTCATCGGCAAAAAGGGTACATTTATTGCTGGTAACGTTGGGTATATCGTTTACATATAATAAAAACAGCAAAGGTCCCAGTATGCTTCCTTGTGGTACGCCACACGCACTAACTTTAAGTTCAGATCTATACGCGGTTAAGATTGACTCCTGATCGATATTAGTTATTTCCACATATTGGCTTCTATCATTTAGATAAGATTCTATCCAATCCAAAACCATACCACGAATTCCTAGATTATCCAATTTAGTCAAAAGAAGATTGTGTGACACAAAGTCAAAAGCCCGGGTCAAAAGACAAAACATGGGTCCAATATTTTTTGATAATCTAACTGACTGACTAAATATAATAATCTTTTTATGACCCAGGAAACTAGCCTATGACATGGTTACCAAATGAACTAAAGTAAAAAGTAAGTACTTATTTTATTGTAGCTACCTCAAAATTGCTCCGACAATGGCATTAGCGCGCGGTATTTGTACCTGTAGCCATTCGAAATAATCTCCCACCGATATGCCTTAGGTTTACGCGTTTCTATTGGCTAAGCAAATAAATGGAGTTTAGCTTCAAGGCTTTAGCAGCATATTTGGAATATACAACGTTGACTTTACAGAGCGCTTGTGACTTCAAAACACGCTGTTCAAATGTGCAACACGGTGGCTTAATTTTTCATAGTTATGACGTATTATTATCACCTCTTGTCGCTCATACAATGGAATCCACACGCCTGAGTTGTACCTAGAAGAATAGTCTTTCTGCCGATGGGGCACAAAGGTTCTAGAATGGAAGCCATATACCAGCAAGAGCAGCGTACGCGTAAACGTAACGTCCACCCACAAGGTAAACAGCCAGCCAGGTAAGGGTTGCAGGAACCACTGGATGCAGGCCGCTTCTAACCAATTAGTCTGAAGTCATTGGGGTCATCACAGTCTATGTTGGTGGTGGACATCCTTTGGCTGAAATTATGATGATGATTGTACCTGCTGTAACCACAGACAAGACGGTCAATATGAGCTCAATATCAAAATAAATACTTGAATACTTGACTTACCATACTAAGCGCTGGTAACTTCATAACACGCCTTACGTATGTGGCAGCAAAATATGTTGTTATAGTTTTGTAATCTACTAAAGTTACGTGGATAGCAGCTCTAATCCGCTTAAACAGTGTCATTAACACGTGGTCGTTGCATTGCACCTGCAGTAACCACAGACAAATTGGTGCAAGCAACAGTGCTTAGGCTGCACAAATGTGCTAGCAAACTGATCTGGCATATTGACCTTGTTGCTAACATGGTCATTTTGAAAGGAAAGTTGTTCTACCGCGTAACTATCTACAGTTAAGTGATTGAGATTCTCTTCTCGCAATGAGAGTTTACACTTGTGCGATTCCAAAAAGAAAAAATGGTGCTTGTTAATGTGATATTTTATGGTTTTTGCCACTTTCAGATATAGGTTGGTGTCGACGTCCAAGATTAGACACAAATATGCTGATTAGATAGATCGGCTTATTTATCACATAGCTGCCTAATGTTGAGTGTGCGAGTTTATTTGTTTAGCTAAATTAGGTTTTCTTACGAGGCAGCGATCGAAAATATCGAAAATGTGGTGGCATTTTTCACACATTTCACATACACCAATTTAATGAATCTCTGATTCCAGTACTATTATTATTAATTAGTTTATTTGACATGAAATCGCATTTGATTTCGATTGCCGTTGCGCATACTACATCCAACCTAATCCAGTCAGCACAATTAGGCAGGCAGCCGCTGCGCCGCCACCACAGACAAATTGGACGTCGTCAGTCGGCCGACAGAGACCTAAGCCGTGTCGCACGAATGTGCCAACAAATTGACGAACTTTTTGGCTTATGATTTTTTTGTATTATAGTCAAAGAAATGTTATTTTCGTTTTAAATATGTTTTTAAGTAACTAGTTTCATCTCACCTTAGAACTAGTATCTACTCTGTCACCTGATTGATTAGACCGTTCCCGGAAACGTCCTGTTACTCGTATTTGCCCACTTCCACTATTTAAAATGTATTTTCGAGAGGTGCTTTAAACCTGGAACTTTTATACTTTACCTACCTCTAAGAAAACAATACTTTAAGAAATAACTGCTTGTGTAATAGACAAATTTAAAATAGGCAAATCATGGTATATTGTAATGTTTTTTTTTTTTGGTTTATTGCCGCAAATATAACCCTGTCCTAGTTAAAAGTTAAACTTGCCCTGTTTAACTTATAAGTATGTGATGTTGTCTTATATTTATTTAAAAATCGATAAATAAGAAAAACTCTTTCTTCCTTCCCGAACTGATTTACAGAAAATACTAAACAAAACTCTCGGTGCACTATGCAAATCTTGACTTGCCCTTAGGTCTTACTTCGACTTACACTTAGTCATTTATGGTTCGATAATTCTCGTATTATCTGACGTTAAATGTTAATTAGTACATGGCTATTGAGTACGCCCGGTCCGTAATGTAGTCGCCCACGGTGGCACCTGCCGCGACCGCAGACAAATTGAGCGCCAGAGTGACCTAAGCCGTGTCGACCGAATGTACTAACAAATGATGTCGAAACTCAACTCGGAAAGGCCTTGCTAGTTTGACGTTGCTTGTAAGTACTTGTTATGGCCTCGTATAGGGACATTTAGACATGCAGGGCGTCCTATAGCATGCAGAGCATACTTACGCGAAAAAATAAAAATTTAACTAGCCCATTCAATAACAGCACTGTTTTTGAAAAAAAAAACACCTCCACGTATGGCCATTGATTTTTCTTAGCTAATCGAAAAAAAATTTTTTTTTAAATACAACTTCTTTGACCTCCGTAGCCAAGAGGTAAGAATACCGGACTTGATGTTACTATCTCTGAGGTCCGAGGTTCGATTCTCGGTCGGTTGATGTAAAAAAATAGCTTTTCTATATTGTTTCGGGTCTAGCTGTTGTGGTACCGTGTTACCGTCATTGATTCTGATTTTTGTATCATAAGTGCTTAGGCTACTTACCATAGGATCAGAGCAATGAATGTGATGTTGTCCAATATTTATTTATTTATTTAATCTTGTTTTTAGTTATTTAAGTTAATTAGTACAGTAACATTTGTCAGAAAGTGGCTATGGATGGCTCTTAAGGCGATAAGCTGCTCTTGTTCACCCATTCGAAAGACTACTTTGATTAAAAAGTAATTAAATATTGAAATTTTGGTTTTATAATTTAAATTACACCGATCAACTAGAAAATTTAGCTAGTTTCCTAAAAAAATCTAATTAGTCCGTCTATTGCAAGTGGTCTTAATAACGGAATAAAACCAATAATATTAAACAAACAAATAAAAATTATAATTTCGACATTTTCCTTCATACTTCAAAGCTAAAACAGAACCGTCAAAAAAACATCATATTTTTTAATTAGAAAGATATACAAAAAAGGTCAGCAACATTCTCCTCCTCGATTAAACCTAATCTTGGGGTGGCTGACTCACTAGTAATACTAATTTATGTACCAGTCTACGCAAAATGCCACCCTTGGTGGCGATTTCCACCACTCGTGTACGACCATCACGGCCAGTATAGGTCCCTACAACCTTGCCTCTAGGCCAAATGTTTCTAGGTGATTTGGAATCAACAATTAGAACCAAATCTCCTATTTTGATTGGGCTTCCTGCGTCTGACGTCCAACGATGTCGTGTCTGCAGGCTAGGCAGGTATTCTCGTAACCAGCGTGACCAAAACTTGTCCAATAAACGTTGGGCAAATCTCCACTGCTTCCTTAGGTGTAAATCATTGTCAGTGAATTCACCTAATTGCGGCAAAGGGTTTGAAGCTCCTAAGAGAAAATGATTGGGTGTAAGTGCCTGCTCATCATCAATGTTCAAAGAGACATGTGTCAGTGGGCGACTATTTACAATTGCAATAACGGAATAAAACCAATAATATTAAACAAACAAATAAAAATTATAATTTCGACATTTTCCTTCATACTTCAAAGCTAAAACAGAACCGTCAAAAAAACATCATATTTTTTAATTAGAAAGATATACAAAAAAGGTCAGCAACACCGTCAGTTGCATTAAAAGAAAATATTGGACACGTATTTTTCTTTCCTCAATCAAACAAAAAGTCACGCTTTCCGACACTTTTGAGCAAGGCGTGACGTCACGTGCTTACTTTAATGCGCTTTATCTTCTTAAATTTTTGTTTGATTGACAAATGACAAAATATGTATATATGAAAAAATAGATTTTTTTTTTACCCAGGAAACTAGCCTATTTGATTTAATTGTGGCTTAAACTTTATTTTCAACAATTATTAAATTTGTAACAACGTTAGTGAACCAACTATAGTTGGTGTTAGTTTACTAAGCACTAATGAACCTACCGTGGGTAGTTGTGACCTAGTTGTAGTAGATTTAGTGCCCGTGCAAAATGCTTTCGTTTTATTTTTACGGCATCACTAATGTAAAACACGTTTGTCGCCAAAAACAAACTATTTCGATTTCTAATGAAACGATATTCAGGAACTAACGGTATTTACGGTTTCATAATATATTTTTGATAAATAAAATGCGCTAGATGTGTAAGAAAATAACATCTGACGGCTAATAATCCCAGATATACCACGGTCTAGTAAATACTGGAAGAGTAGCTTATGTATGTGTGTTTGTATTTATAATAAGCTACCCAATGAATTAAAAATGCTCGCTATTAAGTCATTTAAAAGTAGGCTCTATAGATGGCTTAATGAGCAAAGCTTTTGTGAGCTGAAAGATTTGTTCTCCCTTAAATTATAATGACATAATTTACTGTCATTTTTGACATAGTTCATATTACTGACATTAATAGTACCTAATTCATAATTGTAATTGATATTTATTCTGTAGCTTACTCAATGTTTGCATGCTACTTTTAAGTGGCAAAACATGAGAACATAAACATAATTGTAATAAACTTTTTACCGTGTTTTTCAGCAAATAAACGATTTCTATTTCTAATTCTTTAGTAGACTAGTTAATTTAGATAATAAATAATTTAGAAAAGTGAAAATGAAGGAAAACAAACTGAACTTTTTGAGCTAAAAGCAAAACACTACCTACGCAAGCTAATCTGACTAATTTCTGCAGAACATTCTAAGTCTATGTGCAGAATGAATACAAATTGTATGACACCTGTCACTTTTAGGAGGTACCTACGTAACAGTTTAAATGTGACTCATTTAACTATCATATATATAGACATCATACTTTTTTGTATGGAGCTTGGCATACCTAAAGCTGCAAATAACCCAAAATAACGTTATTTTAGTGTACACTTATGAAACATACGTTAATCGAAAGAAAAAATAATTACAAACAACAAATACTCTTTGACAAAATGTCGTAAATGATATACTTTGGTCAGAATTTCAATTCGAATATGTAAATAAAAATAAATATTAAGACTGAAATTCTGAACAAAGTATATCATTTACGAAATTTTATCAAAGAATATTAAGTTGTTTGTAATAGGCTAGTTTCCTGGGATAAAAAAAAGATTATTCTATTTAGTCCGTCAGTTAGATTATCAAAAAATATTGGACCCATATTTTGTCTTTTGTCAATCAAACAAAAAATGACGAAGATAAAGCACATCAAAGTGAGCACGTGACGTCACGCCTTGCTAAAAAGTGTCGCGAGGCGAGACGTTACGCGGAACTTTAACGGGCTATATCTTCATCATTTTTTGTTTGATTAAGAAAAGAAAAAATACGTGTCGAATGTTTTATGTTAATCCAACTGACGGACTAATAAGATTTTTTTCGGAAACTAGCCCATTATTTTTTTAATCGATTGGCGCATTTTAGGTACTTGCATCTTTAGGTATGCCAATTAGGTTCGATGCTTTGTTAACTGAAGTGGCATCTATTTCGATTTGTATTATTGTAATTAATGTAGTTTGACTGTATTTATTAACTGATGAACTCTAAGACATTACACTGTGCTATATTCAAATTAACAAATTAACTGAATTACAAAACAACTATTTTTCACGTTTGAGAGACTGTTGCCGTACTTCTAGCTCCAAATGATTAGCTTTTCAAATAGCCGGAACTCTAGATCGTATCTTTATTTTATGTTTGAGAGCGTTATCTCCGCCTGGATCTAAATAACAATTGTAAATAACAGAACTTAGCTTCGAAAAATATAGGTTTGCATAATTTTTCAAACCGCCAGCAGAGTTGTTGCGGGATAGGTTAGTACAGACAACAACAGAATAAATATAAATATAAATAAATATATTTATATTTATATATAAACAGTCTCTTTCCTCGTTCAAAGACTATAATATGGTCACTTCACGTCACTACGAGCCATGGAAAGGTTGATACTTGGAATTTCGTTAAGAGATAAAATCCGAAACGAGTTTATCCGGCAGAAGACCAGAGTAATGGACAGTCGTAAAATGTAGCAAGTAAAGTGGCAGTAGGCCGGCCTCATCTGTCGCAGAATCGATGAAAGGTGGAGTAAACGGGTTCTCGAGTGGATCGTAGACCGTGCAAACGTAATGTTGGACCTCAGCTCGATAGACCGACGACCTTAGGAAGATGGCTGGCAGTGGTTGGATGAAAAAGCGGGAGATTGTGCTTTGTGGCGCTCTTTCGGTCTGTCAGCCTATTGCAGTCCACTGCTGGACGTAGGGGAGGCTTACGTCTAGCAGTGGAAAGCAAAAAGCTGACATGATGATAAAAAAAAGTACTTGAAGAAGAAAATGACTTAGACGAAGTTGTTAATTCTGTAATTTTTTATGAAATACATCGTATCGTGCCAGGCAATCACGGGACTCTACAATGCACGTGGCCCGATTGACTGATTTTTAGTTTTAACACTGGTTTTTGGTTAGATTGTTTAATAAAAAATAATGTATTTCTCTATATGTAAGCCTCAGGCCTGTAAACGTAAAACGTTTTTTTTTTCAATCCTATCAAACTGGTGTAAATTGATTATGCAAAAGATTTTTTGCTGTACTTTCGATTAACTGTGTTCAGTAAAAATAGTTTAAACAAAACATTTAAGTGTTTTGCTATCGGTGTCCGTTCAACGTGTTTACGTATTCCTTTGCGATCCGCTAAATTATTTAAACTCAAAGCAGCGATAAAAGTATACGAGGCGAAGAATAACAGGGATCCAAATTTTCACCATAACTTTGCATGTTTCACAGGTTGCACTGACATATTTAATACACTTTAATACAAAGTTTAATATGCTTTTATCGTCAACACGCATGCATGCAGCATGACCACCAAATCACAATATGATATAGCGATTTATCGACACCAACTGTTTTTAAAAAATATGATAGATATAGCCGCAATTTTGAATTTTTATCGAAACAGCGATCATAACATGTGACGTCACCAGCATGGCGATTCAAAATGGCGACTATATCTATCATATTTTTACAGTTGGTGTCGATAAATCGCTATATCATATCGCGTTTTGGTGGTCATGCTAGGGGGGCTGAAACCTGGTGTCAGTTATTCGTAATTAGCCTTTTTAGGGTTTCGTTACTCAAAAACCTTTATAGAATCAGTTACCGTCGTTGTTACTGATTTCTGTAACGTAAGTGCTTAAGCTACTTATCACAGGATCAGAGCAATGTATGTGATGTTGTCCAATATTTATTAATTAATTTTCACTTCGTTGTCCGTCCATCTATCTGTCAAGACAGTATAGAAAAAAAAGCGATTTTGATGTTGACCATAAAGAGAAGTTGTATGAATTGGATACACACATTATCTTCTTAAATTTGGCTACTGTTTTAAACCGCAACCTGTGTAAGACAAGCCCTCAGATTCTTGAAGGTACCTACAAACATTTGTAGAGGAACATCGCTTTACAATTGAGTGTACTTGTAAATAGAATAGTCGGGAATGAGACATTTCCCCCGAGAGACGAGCGCAAATATGACAAAGAAGTCGACAACGGTGAACTTATACAAAACTCGGTAAGTACAGGACGTCTTGATTATTTATGGGTGCCGTACACTGGGAAATATTTTATTTAGTAGTTTGTAGTTTTAAAAAAATGTAACAAAAACTTTCAAACACTCCATTGCTGTCACCGACTCCAAAATTAACTGTTATGTATGTTTGGGTTAATGTTGCTTTTAGCTTTTTAGTATTTATGAAGACTTTTTTTTAAGTTACATAATTGATTTATTTTCATGTGATTATTCTCGTCAAGATCAATAATAAAGAGTGCAAACAAATTATATCCGCTGTACACCGATTTCATTATCAGTTTTTCTGTGACGTTTTATTATTATTTAGTTATTAGTATCTTTATTGTAAATTTTGTATAAATTCCATAGAAAAAGTTTTTGTATATGAGCAGCTGATCAAGTGGTATTAATTAGGTCCTATTCTTTTGTACACCCTGTATTGTTATGTTTTTTATTGTTCTACTCGTATATTTTATATACACATAAAAATATCGAAGAATTAAACACAAATTATAATGTCACAATCATAAACTATTTGTGAAATGTGAATAATTTACTTGTGAAATACAAAAGAAAATAAAAATAAGGGAATTTAAAAAAAATACTTTCCTGATTCCAATACTCTACAATTGAAAATGAAAATGGTTTACTGTATGTGACTGCAGAACCCAAAAGAACAAGGAAACAACTTTGACTTAGAGCTCTTAGCTCTTATATGCAGAAAAACTCAAAGAACTGCCGATGGAAAGGAACTAAATAAAATATTATGAAGCTTCGCGACCGATCAAAGGAGAGCACATTCGCAAATATTTAACTTCCAATTTTAGTTATTTAATTGACTTGAATTTTATAAATTATCCTCTAGTGAGTCTCTCACTACCCTATTACTGAGTGTAGACCATTTTGGTATCACTAGTTATAGTTTTTATTTTAAGATTTTATGTATTGTGCTAAAATGTAATTTTGGTGGCAAATAAATTTATTTTCTTTCTTTCTTTCTTTCTTTCTAGTGTATCAAAGCAGTAGTGCTTTGTTAATACTGAAGTTTAATTTAGTAAAAAGTATATTTATGAAGCCGTGTTACTAATTTATCTACGTATGTAATGTAGGTATCTGTATAGAGCTGCTGGATACAAACGGCAAGGAGCCATCCGATGTGGCGTTCTATGAGGGAGGGCTGTGGGTGATGTCCAGCAGTGGGCATCTAAAGGCTGGTGATGATGATGATGACAATATGAGTAATAAATATACATACTGAGTGTTTTTTTAATCTATCACAACATGAATCGTGTGAATTTTATTATTTTTGCTTTTCTGTACAAAATTTCAATCCTATCTGAATAAGACCAGAATAGTGGTAGTAACACACCCTCTTTAAACGATTGCCATTTCTTGCTTGCGAGAGTGTCATGCTAATTTATCATACTAGCTCCATAAGTAAGCAGATAAGCTTAATATTTTACGAAAGGTACTGATGTAAATTAAATAACATCCTTTTACCTAAAAATATAGTCGCTTACTTCAAGGCGATAACAAATGTACTTCCATTGTAAAAATATGTAAAGGCGTCGAACGCCTTGTATGAATAACGCAATAATTTTAAAAAACATTATGACCTTATATTTCAAAGGGGGAATTCCAATATCGCGAGTTGGGATGATAGATGGAACACATTAGCGACATGGAGCCGAGACGATAACTCTTTGTGAGGTACAAGCTCAAGTTTATACCTCTTTTTGTAGAACTGTGAACATGATTATATTTTGGTATATTAATTTAATTTTAACTCGTCAACATCCAAGCGGCGTCATGACACTAAATAATAATAGAATTTCTTTTATGTCTCGATTACGTAAGCTTGACGAGTTAAAAAACAGTAAAACTGCCTTATAAGACGGGATACGCACCCTCGAGTCTCACATCATATACCTTACAACCTCTGACAGTCGTGTATGTGCAGACAAAAAAAACGATCACAACACATAAAAACAAAACAACGCAATGCAATGTTTGGACAATAAAAATGATATCGCAACGAAGAAAATAACGTAACCTAGCCAAAAAATGCTAATGTAAAAATTAAGTCAAAAATAAAAATATATATTGCTGTAACTTAGCTTAAGCCCTTATTAAAACACTATTTCTGTAAGGGGGAAAAGAAAGAGTGTTGTTGCATTGTTATACCTACGGGCCGAACCGAGTGTTATATGATTAAATCATAAAAATGTATACAATTTGATATATTTTTTAAATATTCTAAGGATTCTAAAGAATTTCAAAATAAACAAAATACTAACATCAAAGGGGAAAAAAAGAGATCATAAGCTTATTTGCGAACTGGTCCACAAATTTGTTTCTTTCCGAATCATAAAGGTGACTTTCTAATTGACTCGGCAGTTCAAAGAAAAACTGAGGGTATCTTTCGAAAGAGTTTCTTTTTATAAATAATAATTAAGATGTTTTTGGTCGCTCGTTTTTTCTAGCTCTAGACGGCAAATAAAAAGTTGTTAAGAAAGTTTTAGTTGTAAATTGTTAGCTTCAATAAGGGATTTTTTAACTTAGCCCAAAGCCAACGAGCACTGATCAAGTATAATACAATGTTAGACTAACGAGCTTATTATGTTGCGGCAGTATCTGGATTAACAGCGTCCAAGCATATTTGTAATTTTAATATCTAAATGACTAGCCCAGACTCACACATTCATTTCCAGACTGACCTATCAACGTCTAGTCCCAACCCTAAAAAGCTGAAACTTAGCACAGAGGTTCCTTTAATAATGGAAGCAGAATATAAGGGATTTTTTCGAAATTCAACCCATAAGGGGATGAAATTGCAGATTACAGTTTATATCACCGCCATACCTGATGTTAAAAATATATAAATTCGTATCTAAGTTACTGTTTGGAAAGAAAAAGTACTGCGATGTTTTGGGAATTTAATTCATAAGGGATTGAAATTGAGTAGAAAAATTTGATGGGGAAATTAACTTAATGGAAGAGGCCTATGTTTAGTAGTAAACGTATTAGGGTTGAAATGATAATGACGATGACACCTTAGTACAAGCTTTGCTTAGATCATTTATTTTAAGGCAACACGGGCCTTAGTCAAGGTGTTGTCTCTACATTTTACTGATTTGTGCACGTAGTACGCGCATCCGAATTAATATTAATTAATAAAAATAATTAAATACTTGTCTCAGCATTTATGAACTTGTTTTGTTGGCAGAAAAGTTGACAAATGCTGAGACAGGTGTAATGATGGACCGATGTATGCATGTAAAATCTTCTCCCAGCCCCAATGACTTAGGATAGAAAGTTGATATTTAGTGCCGTGTGGGGACGGCCGTAAAGAATACAATTCCCCACCGCCAACTAGGCGGGCAGCAGCGTCTGCGTGCGAAATCTTATAAAAACTGCGCTCGCCAACCCGCCTGCCAAGCGTGACGAGTATTGGCAATCCCCCCCGATGTTGGGTCATTGGGGGAGGCCTGTGTTCAGCAGTGGACTTTCTATGGCTGAAATGATGATGATGATGATGATGATTTAGTATTATTTAAGTTACTACTAATAATACTTTGTGACAAAAACTTACCACAAAGTGATGGTATCAAAGTTCAACCCCCAAGAGAATAAAATAAATGGTTATTTTTTGCATGAACGTCAGTCGTTCTTTAAGTTCAGAAACGGAATTCGGCTATTTAAAAAAAATACAAGGGCCAGATACGGTGCCTGTATTTACTTAGTAAGCGTGGTCCACATGAAACTTCATCGTCCCCTTATTAAGACAAACGCCGACGCTACCTTAGTCACAAAATAAAAGTTATAACTGTAACGGTCTGGCGTTTATTTATTTGTAACGAAATTACTCACCTGTGTAGATTTCAAGAATATAATGTCTAGCAGCCAAATTGAATAGAATTATAACTGACATGTATTAGGTAGAAAAACCAGCCAAGTGCACGTTGGGCCATGCCAAATATTAGGCCCGTCAAAATACCTGGTATTTCTCTACTTGTTTTACATATGTAATTCTTGTTCTCCAAGTATATTTTATTTAATTAACTCTAGGTCACTTTAAAAATCTACTTAGCTATAGTTTTCCTTTTTACTTCGTTATATATTCTACTGTCGTGAATTTTTTCATATTTCTTATAGCAACCATTAAGCTGGCTACTAGCTAAATGGTCGCTATGTACTTGACTCTAACAAAAAAAAAGGTAATTAATTTTTTTTATGACAGTGCAGCTGACTGTCAGAATGAAGTTATTAATTATTAAAATTGCTATCAGACCTCCTTAACCTCTGGAACCAGAACCTATTTTATAATCATTTAAATTCGATTCGAACTCAACGCTCTGTATTTATAAAACTAATTGGATTGGTAATAATCGGTATTCAATGCAATAAACATTTACCTATATTTTAAATTAATTTGATGAAATCTTGGATACTTCACAAACATTTAGAATATTTTCACTTAATATTTTAAAGCTAAAGAGTTTGTTTGTTTGTTTGATTGAACGCGCTACTCTCAGGAACTACTGATTCGAATAGAAAAAATATTTTTGTGTTGGATATGACTATCGAATAAGGTATTATTTTATTATAATTATTTATTATGAGCCTTTAATGTTATTATTGACGTTCATAACTGGCAATTTTCTGTCTTAAATTGAATAAATGATTTTTGACTTTGGACCTATTATTTTATTTATAATACTAGCTGTTGCCCGCGACTTCGTTCGCGTGGCCTTCAGTTTATTCATAAATAATTTTCTACGCAACCTTAAAATTTTTTTCTTTCAAAAGAACCTTCTCCGTACCATAATTAACACAACAAAAAAAGAATTAACAAAATTGTTCCATCCGTTCACGCGTGATGCAATGACCAAGGGAAATAGAGATTCATTTTATGTAAATATAGATTTATTTATTCATGTCTTTATTTTAAGGTTGACTCACCAAAATCTTTTGGTACCTAATCAAATTTATTCTAAAATAATGCATTATTTTATTGCTGTTAAAGAGTTTAAACCTAGTGTCGTATAAAATCAAGCACGATGTTACTACAATTATACTATTGATAAATTTTATTGGAATTGCTTTATTATGGAAATTTAATATATTGAGCTACCTATTATTACTTTATGAATGGAATTCGCAATCAGAATCGAGTTGTTTAATAAATAGAACATTTTTATCGAGCTTCAAATAAATATTTTAAATGATGAACCTATAGAATTACAGATTTTGTTTGATTCTCTCAGTTTTGCTATGACGGTTATTCTATTTTCGAAATTATTTCAGTACCATTAAGAGACTGAATGTGTGGCATATTATAGATTATTCTTGGTTCACATTTAGTCCCTTTGAAATTTCATTAGTTAAAAGGTAGGTAGCTCAGTGGCGGCAGTGCTTTGGTACTGATAACCTAAGTTTCTCTAGCCCTGATTTTGATTGGATGACTCATCATTATGACCATATTTAGTGATAATGTTTATCACAAGAAAAAGAATACACTTCCCAACAGGAGGCGTGTCGTAAGACCCGACTAATTCATGTAGCACGAGACGAGCAGCAGCGTCTTCGTGCGAAATCTTATAAAAAAACTGCGCTCGCCAATCCGCCTGCAAAGCGTGGCGAGTATTGGCAATCCCCCCCAATGAAAAGTATTGGGCCTGTGTTCAGCAGTGGACGTCCTATGACTGAAATGATGAATGATGATATCACAAGGGATGCTTGTACACTTCAGAATACACAAATAGTTGCTCTCGGCTTATACCGCTTGATTAGTCTTAAAAACTAGTCTAGCGTCCTTAATATATCGGACAGAAGGTAAGATAGTAAATTGCTTTACAGTATATAGGTTAATTCTAACAAGAACCTAGGTAAAAAGCTATGCAAATACCAAACAAAAAATCTTTGATAACACAAATTTGTAAATTAAGCACATACGAATGTGGTGCATCAAAAAAACACCGATCAAAGGGTGTGTGTCGTGCGTGCCACGTCAATGTAGGGTTACGTATTTGCCTCTCATAATTAAAATTTTCAACTTAGTAACTAATTTTCTTTTCTCATTACATTTTATAAGTGAACTCAGTTACTTGAAAGGCTTACCTACCAACCCAGGCCTAGACCATTTGGCTGGACCATTACCAGCACTAGACCCCCTTGGTGGAGTATGGCCCAAACTTGCACATACTTGAGGTCTGTGCCCAGTAGACTTCTTGCTTACTTTCATATATTTTTTAAATGACTTTATAAACTAAACGGGTATCAATGCAACAAGTAAACAATTTTTTTCTATGACGTTACGTCGTTTCTTTCCAATTGCATGGACCATGGTCGCGAAATAACAAGAGGGAGCTCGTCAATCAATTTCGTTTAAATAAGCCAAATTCTGTACAGAAAAACAAAACAAGATTTCAGTAATACCGTTTTCAGAGCTGATGGTTAACCTCAGCCCCCGTAGCAAAGACCACTAAAACACTATATGATATAGCGATATATCGACACTAATTTTAAAAATATTATAGATATAGCCGCCATTTTGATTTTTTCTTGAAACAACGATCATAGCATGTGACGTCGATTCAACATGGCGGCTATATCTATCATATTTTGACAGTCGGTGTCGTTATATTGCTATATCATATCGTGTTTTGGTGATCATGCTAGGGGGGCAGGTGTGTCACTGACTGTATGTTTGCATTATTTTATAAAAAATAAAATAAGCTTTCAAAGCGGCATTAATAAAACGCAAGTGCGTGAGTTTTAAACAGCTGGGTTGACAAGAGATTTGTCAAAACCCGAAGGCTACCCCTGGGGCGCGGCTTCGCCACTTCGTCACGAGCCACCCGGAATACTTTAATACTGGAGGGAATTCTCCCTTTTTATTTTTAAGTAGCTCTTCTTTGTTATTTATTGCACTGGCCAGGAGACAAAAATATTTTCACGCTATAAAAAAGAAAAATAAATGTGTGAAAACGACGCAAGCAAGTTATTAAAAGTTAAAACTTTATTTCTACAATTACTTTTTGGGGTTTCATACTTGAAGAGCAACAAGAAAACCTAAAATAAATTATTGCTGTCCTGTCTGTCTATTCGTACGACAAGATTCGAATTCCTCTGTTTAAAATGTAGTTTTTTGCAAATACTATACTAAGCAATAGTACTCAAATTGTAAAAAGAATAATACTTATCTATTAGTTATCCATTGATGTGAAATTAAAATGAATAAAAACAATTGATTTCTGTAAATAAGCCTAAATTAAGCAATTTTTTTTTACCCTACCACTGCTTCGCGCCCATATTATGGACTATAGCGCTGAGAAGACTAGCGCCACTGTATACACCGTGAATTTTTAATTACCCGAGAAAATAACCTAACATATTCAGATATCGATATACATCGAATTTGGCGAATAAAAAAAAAAAAAATTTTTATGAGAAATTTATTTAAAAGGTCCCTAACATTCCGTAAAAAGTATGCACCATAAAAGTCCTGCTAATTCAAATAGTAATCATTATCATTCCAACATTAACGGAACCAAAATCCACCTAATTATAATACTACGAAGATGGTTTACATGTTTTTGGTGCATTAACAGGATTTATTTGTAGTCCTATAAAACGATATTTTTGTATGAACGCTATAATATTTGTGTGCTACTTACTGATATACATATTTTTATAAACGCAAATTTCAGTTTTCTCGGGTAATTAAAAAGTCACGGTGTATAATATACACTGTTTAACTCTAAATACGCCAAACCTCTTAGAGGCTTATTCTGGTTTTCAAATACAACAACTTTTTGTATAAAACAAACACAAAAATCGCAAAAAAAAAAAAAACGTTTCCCCATACAAATCGTAACAGCTGATTGATCATTTGGTATAAAGATGAAGTTTTTTTTTAAAGATTTCACTGTTGCAGTTGGTCTCATACAAAAATTTGTTAAGTTAGCGTTACACGGTGTATAGATTAATAGTTGTATTAAACTTTTAAAAAAATCGATTTAGAATGATCGGCAGTCCCAACAGTATTCTGAAAGTTTTGACTGGAAGGTGGGACAGTGCTTTAGACCAATGCCTTAGATTGGATTGCCGCCCTAATAAATCCTAAGGAGGAACATATTTATTATGTAAATTAAATAAAGTAAGTTTTTTTTTTAAAATCTACTAACATAGTTGTAAAAATATTGTTACTAACATAATGGACTTTTAATGTCTGAATAAATAAAAAAAAAACTCGAAAGACTAGGTTAAAATTAAGCTTTCTAAATGTATAAATGATAGCAGTCATTTGTCAGTTATACATCATTTTGAATAAAAATAAGTCCAGTGCGTTTCAGGAGAGCTTCTGATCCTAAACTGAATAAAAGAAAACGGGTTATTACCACGGTAGTACGGTACCGCTCCCGCGGGAGTATGTTTTGCGGTTGGCCTGTTTCCTGGCATTACTGGCAATTTTGTGACTTTTAATAGAGTCCACCTTTGTACAATACGACCACATCATCATCATCATCATTTCAGCCATAGAACGTCCACTGCTGAACACAGGCCACCCCCAATGTTTTATTTTATCACGGGGGATTGCCAATACTCGCCACGTTTGGCAGTCGGGTTGACGCCAAACGTGGTAAAGTTTTTATAAGATTACGCTTGCAGACGCTGCTGTCCGTTTCATGTTACAGGAATTAGTCGCCTCTTACCACACGCATTCTATTAGCGGTGGGAAAGTGTATTCTTTACGGCCGTCTTCACACGGCACGAGCGCACGAGAGTACGACCATCATCATCATCATCATTTTAGCCATAGGAAGTCCACTGTTGAACATATGCCTCCCCTGATGATAGGTCATTGGATAGATGACTTATCATCGGGGGGGATTGCCAATAGTCGCCACGCTTGGCAGGCGGGTTGATGAGCGCAGTTTTTTTATTAAATTTCGCATGCAGACGCTGCTGCCCGTCTCGTGATACAGGAATTAGTCGCCTCTTACCACACGCCTTCTATTAGTGGTGGGAAAGTGTATTTTTTACGGCCGTCCCCACACGGCGCAAGAGTACGACCACTTAGTTATAATTCAGATTTCTTGAAAACCCTTTCATCCCAAAATTGCAGAGTGGAAGGTTCATTGATGACCTGATTAGCGCAGTGGCGCAGTTATTCGGATTCAGATTCGATTCCCGGTTCGGGTAAATTAAGAAAACGAACTTTTCTATGTTGGCTCCATGTCTGGGTGCTCAGGGAGATGCCTCTGGCAAAAAATCACTGTCTGGTACCTCGTAAAACAAGGATGTTACTTACTTCGACAATTGATGAAATACAATATTATTTAGTCACAGTAGTGTTGTCCGCATATTTTACCGCAATATGGCATTAAACATTTTAACGCATTTTCACGTAGGTAATTTAATTTAGAATGTTATTAATAAGTTAAATAACATAAAATTCAAACAATTATTAATACGTAATGCTATTAATAAGAGTAAAATGTCATAAATAATCATATCCAGCCAGCATCTTATTGGACAACATCACATACATTGCTCTTATCCTATGGTAAGTAGCTTAAGCACTTGTGTTACAGAAGTCAGAAACAACGACGGTACCACAACACCCAGACCCGAGTCAATATAGAAAAGTATTTTTTTCTACATTGACCCGACCGGGACCAATCGAACCCAAGACCTCAGAAATAGTAACACCGAGTCCAGTATGCTCGCCTCTCGGCTACGGAGGTCGTCGATCTTGAGATCTTGTGTATCCTTCTAGCATCTACAAGGACCATCTTTATTATTTTTACTATTTTTTATTTCATCATCATCATCATTTCAGCCATAAGAGATCCACTGTTGAACAAAGGCCTCCCCCAATGACTGATCATCGGGGGGATTGCCAGTACTCGCCACGCTTGGCAGGCGGGTTGGCGAGCGCAGTTTTTTTATAAGATGAGAGCGCACGAAGACGCTGCTGCCCGTTTCGTGCTACAGGAATTAGTCGACTCTTACGACATGCCTCCTGTTGGCGGTGGGGAAGTGTATTCTTTACGTCCGTCCCCACTCGGCACATTTCATTTTCACACACATTTTCTATTTCTGTAATTTTATTTATAAATTGTTGTTCATAGATGTATAAATATTCTGTTATTATTAATTATGTTTAATAATTATTAATATACTAACATTTGAATAATAATAAAGAACAAAACTGAGTGTTTTGTATGGCATTAATAATGTTTCTATAAAAACATTGCATTTTTATTGGTATTTTAAAATCTCAAAACATCTGTCAGCTTGTAATAATAATAAAAGAAAGGTGTCGTCTCTCTCATATTAATGTATTATTTTCTTTGGAGAATCTAAAAGATCCTATAGGCACTTTCCTCACGTTCGCAATATGACAATTATTACATCAAAAACCTAGCTTTAAGTGTAAAAAACCTTTTAGTTCTTCATAATACGAGTATCTTCAGTAAAAACGCGCATCAATAAATCTAGACGTAAAACTCACGGGCTAGATCTTCTATCCGGCGCGGTACTTTTTATTTTAAAGACGATAATGATCGAGACCCATTCGACTGAAAAATTAAAACTTGGTCATCTCGAGAACTTAACGTTTTTTAGCCTACTTTTGTAATCTATAGTTTCCAACTATATCATCTTGAAAGTTTATATTTTATTTATTTTGATTTTATTCAAAAACTCAACAGCTTTTGTTAAACATAAATATGTATTGACTAGATTACCCAAATGTTCGGATTTTATGAGGTAATAAAACTTTTATTTATTTATTTTGATTCAAATTCCTTGAAGTTGTTCTATTTGAACAGAATAATCGACCCCTTAGTTTTATTGCTATATTTTTACACGTTGTATAAAGAGGAAAGTAGGTTTCCAAGCCTTTTAGACTTTTTGCCTTGCTCGATTGCTCTCAGACCCAGTCAGACACGTCAAAATTAAACGCAGATCAAAAGTCGGGCGAAACAGTTTGAAGAGCCAACGAAAAACATGACAGCCCTTTAGAATGAATGGTGACCTGACGAGCCGTAACGGGTATTGAAGTGCTCGACAGAGGGAAAAATATTTCACAAGCTGTTAGACAAATTGATGAAAAACGTGGTTTGAAACATCGCGCGCCATAAAATGTAAACAAGTGACAATAATTAAATCACAAAGATTATTTTTTACATTAAATAAGAGGTGAACAGACTATGATAAGGGTTTAATTTTATTAGTTACATTAGACTCTGTTCTAACTGCTTGAGAAGGTCATTCGTTCATTATTGGACCTTACTATTTCTAACTTCTTTTTTTTTTAAATCGCAAAAAAAACATTACCAACGAAATAACAAAAAAAAAAAAACGAAAAACATCAATTTTTGAGATTTCATTGTTGGTTCCACAGTTAAAGATGTTATATTTAAAAATGAATCATCATCGTACGTAATAGTTGTCAGATGAAGTAAGGTCGGTGAGGGGTGTCAGGAAAACTAAACGCTCAAGGTCATTAAGAAAGGGACACATCTAGGAAAATCACTATAATGATCTTAATCTAAAATAATGCATTGAAGTAAAAATAGCAATTGCGCCATGCATGTTTGAGTACACTTATTATTGTGTTATTTTAAATCATTTTAATTCAAATATAGTTTGTAATCGATATTCGATAAATTTAATTTCGTTATAAAGGTTTAATATTATTGGAAGAGTGCAAGATATCTAAAATAAAAGGCAAATCAGAAAAACCGACGGGAGGGACTCAAATATAAATTAAATTTTACTGAAATCTCCTCCAAGGGATTACTTACAAATTAAAATTTGTACTTAGCAGGGTTTATAATTATGGTCCATTACAGCCTTTTTAAACGCATGGTAGAAATATGGCCAAGTTGCAAAGTTAACTCAGTCTTTCTCAACAGCATCACATCATCAGCAACAGATTATATCAATTTCGTTTTGTTAATTGATTATTCTTTGTAAATGAAAGTCAAAATATGTCCAAATATTTAATATTCCAATTTCTTTATTTTTCTTTAATTTTTTCCACTCCAACATTTTTTTATTATAACTTAACTAAGAAAAAACGGATAAACAAACAAATATTTATGACTTACGTCCGATTTTTTAAGTCAAAATATCGTCCTTGACATAATAAACTAGCATTATTGTAAAATAAAAAAAGATTTTTTTGTTATTTGAAGTTTTTGTTATTATCACACATCAGAATTTACAGTTTCATAAAATAATGTAACTTGGCAACGCGCTGCTGTGCCTGGTATTCGGGAGCTTATCGAAAATTGATATCTACGCATTATGCACATTTCATTTAACTTTTTATCCCCGTAGAGAAATATTAGGATCTCAATTGTGAATTTGTTTAATGATAAGAGATAAGGTTTGCTTTGTACGCACAAACGGGGTGAAATAATTTTGTGTAAATACTATCTTAGTGCACCTATTGTGATCATCTTGCGCGACTCAGGATCAGCAAATTTATATCGGATTATCCAATAGCAAGTTCTTAAATTATATTCTTAAGCTGTATGTTTGTGTGACTTTGACAAAGACAATAAAGTATATCCAATGGTGTGCCACCTAAGAATATTTATTCGTTGTTCTTTTGTGCGTTTTTCTAACTTAACAATCGCTAAATGTACTCAAAAAGCAAATTTTAAAATTAAATTTCTCTATGCCAGTATTAAAATGTAGGTACGTTCCCATATTCATATTCATATTCATATGTTTCATCTTTAGGTAATACACTACACTTAGATACGTGATTTTACAAATAAATTTTAAAATAAATTATATGTTAACTCAAAATTATTAATACAGTTAACATTCTATTAATTATTTGTACATAAATTTATTAAATGTTAATGTCGGTTATTGGAGATAATATTAAATAAAGTAATGTCAAAATGTAAATGTCAGATATAAATAAAATAAAAAATTCTTCGGCAACCTTGAGCGTCGTCAAAAATACTTAATAATAAAAATAATTTCACTTTAGTTCGATGTTACAATTTAAACATTAAATATTTCACTATCGGATAAAGCCTCATTTATGTCATAATAACTTTTAAATATTAGTCTCTTCTTAATAAGACTGCAGAATTCATTTCTTTGTAGATTCTCTCTCTCTTAGTTCTGACGGTATTTTATTGAAAAATTTGACACCCATAAACAAAAAACTTTTACTACATTTCACTAATCGACGATTTGGAAGTGCTATTTCATCTTTTTTCCTCGTTGAATACGTATGAATGAATTCCCAATGAAATAGCCTTTATTATAATTATTATTGGTAACTAGTGTTGCCAGAAGTCCCACTATTAGCATGATTTTCCATTTTTTAGCACTTTCAGAACACGTCCTACCATTCACCATCACCATTTCATCTATGTCTAGTCAGCCAACGAAGAAGTGCACGAAGCGAGCGTGGTTTGAGGCGGGACGGGAGAGATCCGTTTTACTATATGTCCCGTCTTTTGTTTCTAGCTTTGATCAAGTTCTAGTCTTCCCTTTCTTCTTAGCTGTTCTCTACCTGAAGATTAATACACACTCAAACCAGAATTAACGCAATTATTATTAAGTAGAATCTTACCTTTTATATATAGCGGCTAGCACGTAGAACTGACGGCCGATGGGGCAGAAATGTTCTGGAATGGAGGCCACGTACCGGCAAGCGCAGCGTAGGACGCCCACCTACAAGGTGGACAGATGACTTGATAAAGGTTGCAGGAAGCCGCTAGATGCGCGCCACTTCCAACTGGCCAATCTGGAAGTCACTGGGGCCTATGTTCAGCAGTTGACGTCCTATGGGGTGGACGTCCTATGGCTGAAATGATTATGATGATTACCTTTTTTTGCCTTCGCTACGGTCTACGCTACGAGATACGCCGTCCGTGGTCGCAGGCTGACTGGGACAGCGATGTCTTTACTCCGTATAAAGGTAGATTCTTCACCCACCCTCATAATATTTTTTTCACGCCAAGTACCGTCATACACTACACTAACTGTGTCCCTATTAATTACCGTTTAAGTGTACATAAATCATGCAACGCAAAAGTTTAAAAGTAACTACCTAAAGATTGTCTGGAAAAAATCGCTTTTAATAATACTACTTGATTGTGTATCCTTCTGTCAACATGAATTGTAACTTATTATTTTGTATGCTGACCAATATTTGTTAACACAAACTGTATATCAATGAATAATAATAATAAATAATTATTGGATAACATCACATACATTGCTCTGATCATATGGTAAGTAGTTAAAGCACTTGTGTTACAGAAATCAGAAACAACGACGGTAGTACAACACCCAGACCAGAGATAATATAAAAAAATAATTTTTGACCGATCGAGAATTGAACCTAGAACCTTAGAGATAGCGATACTAAGTCCGGTATTCTTTCCTCTCGGCTATGGAGGTCGACGGCATATAGACTTATAATGAGCTACGTTCGTACGTTTACAATTTTAATAGGATAAAAATAAAATAGCCTTATTTTAAACGAAACATAGTCTTAGTTAACCCCATTAAGAGGGTGTCCCAAATTTTCCTCATGTGTAGGATAAAGCGTGTTGTCTGGGCATTATCTCACGCAAGACGCCGTGAATAATGTAGCGTAAAAATAATGAGCCGCGCTACTGTAGACAGCTGTCTCTCGCGCTAATGGGCTTAGTCGATTAGTTATTCCGTTATTAATAACGTTATTTTGTTAATTAATATTGTAGTTTTTCTGAGATGTTCAGTACATCCTGCAATATTTTAAATGTTATGAGGTTATTTTGTGGACTTAATAAGTATACAGGGTTACTTGTAAAACATCAACAACCTCCTAGGGGCTGATTCTGGTGCTCAAATACAACAACTTTTTCTAGGGAACCAACATTGGAATCTAAAACTAAATTCACTTTTCCATACAAACTTATGCCAGCTGGTAGTGGCTTGGTATGGGGAAGTGAAATATTTTTTTGCGATTTCGATGTTGGTCCCATAGAAAAAGTTGTTGTATTTGAGCACCAGAATCAGTCCCCAGGAGGTTGTTGATATTTTACAAATAACCCTGTATATTAGGTTATGTAAATAGTAAGTTTTTTTTTTTAATTTTATAAAAATATGTCTGAATTGTTTGTAACGCACATGAAAAAGTACGTAAAATGTAAGCCCATAACTATATAAAATGTAAGCCTTTAAATGGTATAGTCATTTTTATTTTCATTGGTTTTCAATCTTACCTCAAGATTACACATTTTAAAATATAGTGGCAGCTATTTGGCCACTACTTGTTAAAGGGTTACAAACTGCACTATATATTATATTAATTTTAATCTGCTGATATGCATTGCCATGTAGATAAAATTGCTATCTCAGAGTAAGGGCCCGTCGTATAAGCGGTAAATACGAAATATTTATTACCACAACGTTCGAGCGTAAAATTTTTATTTATCTGTGTTAAACTTAAAGTGGAAAATCGGTCGAGGAAAATTGGCATTTTGTGTTACGTTCAGACAGACAGACGTTGTCTGAACTGCCCAGCTATCGATCAAACGTGTATGCTGTAGTCCGGCTAGCTCTCATACGCGTAGCTAAGGGGGGAAGTAGACCTCTTTTCCCAAAACCATCCACTATTCTATATTATATTATATGCTAAAATACTTTACATTGTTTAGATGCAAAAAAATTAAGCGCTGATTGCTATTCACCGGCTGATTCATATATTGGTGGGTACGTAATTAGGTATTTGTGATCTCTTATTGATATTTTGTAAATTAGAGCAAAAAATGGCAGGCCCGGACGGATACTGTTACTTACGTCCTATTAAACAGAGGGTTTATACATGATGATACGTTGGTTAACCTAACGTTTAATAATTTACATAGGTAACAGGGACATACAACTTCTTCTTCTTTGACAACAGGTTGTTTTTCTCGTGAATACGCACACAACTTTTATTATGAGACCAATAGTGAAATAAAAATAATAATACAAATCTGTTTCTCATCTTTTAATCGAGTAGTAGTTAAGTATTAAAACAGCTGTTTGATTTAACCATTCTTATTCAGTTTCATAGATTTTAATTAAATATAAATATTAGTAAAACATTTAATTTTGCCTAAGTATTTCTAACTAATTATTCGCGTAACATTATCCGCACCCAAGACAATATTGGTTAATGGAACTGCGCAGTCACTTCGGGGACAGGCTGGTCTTAATTAACCCCAGTAATTACTTGACGTTTACCTAATTTTAGGACGCTTTTGTTACAGTATACACCCTAAATAATATTGAAACTTTTAATTGAATTCCAGCTTTCTTGGAAGCGAATCACTGAGTAAATGAGTAGCTTGAAATAATGTTACTTGTTTTGAGACAGAAAGAGCGCTTCTTTAGAAATAAATACTTTTGACGTGATTTGTAAAGAGTGTTTTAAATGCTTACATTTTGTTTCTAATGATTAATAAAAAGGTGTAAAGGGTTAAATTAAATTCATATAAAACTCTTAATACATGATGGAGTAGTAATCTAACGCTAGGCTGTGTAAGAATAACGTATTAGGTATTAAGTTAGGGAAAAGTTTATTCGCATTTTACATGAAAACAAGATTTTCTCGCAACGTTTATTTACATTTAATTAGAAAGTATATGTGCCATTTTGTTATATGACTTTTTGCCATCTTGTAGATAGTGACATCATTGAGAAGTTGTAGAAATTTTCGGACTTCTGGCAAAAAAAAAACGTGACAAGTAGTTTGACAGTCCTCTCTTGATGTTAACCTGACACTGCCTAAATTCTGAAGAGACCGAAACAGATGGTAATTTGAAGGTGCACGGTCAGGGCTATATGGTAGATGCATTAACACATTCCAGCCAAACTCTCTTAATTTTTTGCTGAGTGGCTAAAGATCTAATAGTCTACGTAACATTGCACATTTCTTCAATAAATAAAAAACTGTTATAAGCTTTAGTACTGTAAGTAAAATTATGTATTCATTTAATTGTGCAAACAGAATGATCAGGATTTACAGCACCCATTACGCCGTAACAGCTCTCTAAAAGCGCGAAATTTTTCGCATGCTATAAATCAAAATTTTTCATACAACATAAAAACCAGACTTGGCTCGACGCACAAAAAATAAACGAAAGCCTAAAATATCGCGTGCGAGTTGCTAAATGACGGTCTAGAAGTCCCATTTAATTACACGGTAGCCACACTTTGGTTGGGAGCCAAAAAGCGTTCCGCGCATGCCTAACTCTATGTGTTGTGCTCTCAGACACGGTAAAGGTATTCGATATAAGGGACCCTGTTGATGAACTGAGGTGCGTTTATTTATTTATTAAATACCTGCACACTTTAAAATTAATTACTTAAAGGTACGAACACACATTCCTGTAAATAGCATGACCATATTAAAAAAGCATCGTCTAGCTCACATGCTAGTACGTCAGTATGTTATCATTCCCTGCATTTATTAGCTTCTCTTGTAACTATGTAATCAAATCTTAAAAGTCGATTTGTACCCACTTCTAGTTGTCGTATGTATTTAAAACTTTGTTATTATGTAAGGTTCAGATGACAATACAATAATCTCATACCATTATTGAGGTGATCTGATGTTGAAGGTAAGAGATGGATAGGGGACCTCTCTGCTACTAGTAAAACCTTTGAATTTCTCTGGTCTGTCTGTCTGGACGAGTCCCATACATTTGTAAGCGTGTTTTAAAGGTTTTACTATAATGTCAAAATTATTGATACAAGCAAGCTACTATACATTTCTATAAAGCCGGTCTACTTTACAAAACGTTATGTAATATTGAAAGAAACCATTCCTTAACATCGCAAGCCAAGCCCAAGTTTAAAACTTCGAGAAGCTATTGTGAGCAGTTACACGAACACATGTATTTAAAGTTTTCTGGCCCAATGCCTCGACGCGCTTGGCGTCAAACGCGCCATACGTCTCACGCCTCGATATCTTATCTTCCAATCGCCTTTCGAAAGGAAGCTATTGAAACTTGCTGATGTTGGCAGAGTATGTATTTGTATTATTAAGATATTTTACCACATTGTCTTCAACACACATATCGTGGATGATAGAAGGAAAAACAAAAGTCAAGGAAAAAATAAAATCAATAAAAAAGCAAACCCATAACATTTGGTAGACTTCTTAACACAGTACATAAATAGCGCTTGACTGTACCGAGAATGGATGGAACATGCAACAAAAAGTATCTTGCTAATGCACACCATTTTATCTGTAAAAAAGTTAACGATTCAAAACTACTCTATAAATATTTATCTTCAATGGGTTACCAACATAGCGACAAAAATCAAATAGTTTTTAAAATCACAGAAAACTATCTAATTCTAACGCAGTTTCTGTTTAACCTGTATTCTGCTTTAGACCTAGTCACTTCGCCACCGACACAGGTGTGAGCAAAATTAGAATTTAGGCAAAGCACGCTCTCTGTATCCTAAAGGCAGCCAAAAGCAATGTAATCAAAGGCGGGGAAATAGCAAACTGATTTTGGTTTACCAAACAAAATACAATTGTTTGAATTGAATACGAAGAACGTGGTAACGAAACGCGTGAAGATGAAGATGGAGCTAAATTGGAGCCTTATAAGACGCCTTGCTTAACGTGAGTATATACAGGGTGGCTAGAAAAGTGGCGTCCAAAAATGTTTTTTAGGTGCCTCGTGTTGAGAGCTATCTGAATCACCCCTATGTATGTTCTACGATTTTTCGTAGTTTTTAAGTTACGATTTAAAAAAAATTGCCTATGAAGCCTATGAAGTACTACTTTTTATTATTATTATAAAAGCTTAATGTCTAGCGCATTCTTTGAAGCTACTTAGAAACTAAGAAATTATCAGTTTAGATTTTTAATTTTAGGTTGAAAATTTAAATGATAACTCGCTTATCATAAATTATCAACTTTAGGTCAATTTTGTAGAAACTTCCATTAAAGTTATGAGGCTGTTTACTTTATGCATAAATTCAGCAGCAAGAAAAAAAAATCGAAGAGACCTTCTACCTTTGTTTTAGGTATTTTTAAAACTGATCCGGTTGCAAATATTCATTAAAAAAAATCGTAACTCGAAAACTAACTACAGGGTTACATTTTACGGTAGTGCCACGGTCTTCTAATCCTATCTTATCATTGTTTTTACAGTTTTCTTTTTTATGATGTTAAAGCTGTTAAGGGTTAGTTATACCTATCAATTATATTAATTAATTTGATTACTAAGGCAACTGAATTTGAAATTAGTTATTATATTCCCTCACAGTACCTTACAAGCCGCCATTAGTATTTTTGATTTGAGGCTATTGCAGAAAGACTGGTTAGAGTTGTGGTTGAAGAGGAAAAAAAAGTTTAATGCAAAAAAGTACCTCGACAGTATTAAATGAAAAATCTGTTTTTCTTTTTTAATTTATGGTTTCAATATTCGTCACATGTAAAAGCTGTTCACTGCAATGGGCTGAAAATCCTTTTAAAGTGGTTTCCTCATTAAACCTGTCACTCTGTATAAATAAGTGAGATTTTCAGAAGATGAATTTAATTAATTTAAAAAACACTGAATATTTTTTTAAATAAAACTGTTTTTCCAAAGTTCCTAGCAACAGCCACTGACGTAAATTGATGTAAATGCACAAGTATTTAAAACTATTCGCAACTGAGTAAAATGCCAAACAAAGTTTGTAACAAAGTTACCCTTCCGCCAAAAACCTTGATCCTTTAGTTTCTTTTGGTCCTAGACAGAAGTTTCTGTCGGCTAACGGATAAAACAAGTTTTTAACGTCCCTGATAAAGTATGTATGTAGATACTTACCAAACTTATGCACACATTAGTATTCTCCATATTCCTATATGGCGCTGAGACATGGACTTTACAGAAAGCTGACCAGATACGAATTTTAAGATACATTGGACATTTCATAGTACCAATGCGTCAATTCTACAACAGCTAAAAATAAAATCGAGACTATCCACTATCTGCTTCCGAACAATCCTGGAATACTTCGGCCACATTGCCAGAAAGGACGGTGACAACTGGAGAGACTGATAGTCACTGGCAATGTCGAAGGAAAGAGACTGAGAGGAAGAAGCCCGACGTGATGGACAGACCAAATCCGCAAGACCCTAGACACTACCATCTATGATGCTTTGCATTCTGCTATTCATCGAAGCAATTACGACCCTCAGTACTGAGGAAACCGATGCTAGGAGCAGGAAGTACTTGGAATTCAAATTATTTCATTACGACAAATGTTATCTAATTTTTGGCTGGTTACTTATTATAAGTTCAAACATTTTTTGATCGAATTTCATTTGACGTAAAACTTTTCAACTATTTTCGTTTTTTTTTTACTTCGTCGTAATCACTTGCCATTTTGACCTATTATCAATTCGTTTTTTTTCGTTACTCCGACATTTCATTTCGTCGATAAAAAATTTGTCGAAGTTATGTTTTGACCGAAATATCATTAGTTTGAAGTTTTATGCTTCTGAAAATTCATTACACCACTGTTTTATTTGCTATATTTTCATATCACCAATATACTATGCCGCGTATTATACATACATATGTATGTAATTTTTCTTGGAAAATAAGTGCAGATTTTTGCGAACATACATAATATTTTCAAAAACATAATTGAGAAGCATCTGTAAGTATGTTAATTTCTCAAAGTCCCAAAGTGGTAAATTTCCTAAAATGTAAGCATGCATTATTGTACAGACAAGTTTACGTGTTACTATAATTTCTATAAAATTTAAAAACGAGAATTAGAATCCAGCGCTCGCTCGCCGCTGCCGCTTTGCCTTAGCGCTTTATGTGGTCACTGTTCTAACCTAACCTAACCCAGATGATCAAGTATTGACTCGTCGGATTTAATTTTAATTATTATATGAATTGATATGATATGTTATGCCTCATAAGAGTAAACTGACAGTTTACAAAATGATTGATATTTTATCAACTTTATAAAAATATTATTAAATATACATGTTATAGCAAATAAAAATAATATGAAATTGAGCTATAGGAAGGGTATTTAGTCTAAAAAAAGTTATATCAAAAGAGCGTTATAGCTTTAAAAAAAAATTCATTTGTTTTTAATACAAATGAAGCGCACCCGTTAAATTACGTAGGTAATAATTAAGTAGCTTTAACATACTTGTGGTCAAATAATATTCGGTAAAATTTTATTTTGGTGAAGTGAAAGTAAGGCAAATAAATCATCTGGCAAATGAAAAAAGTTATTTTGGAATTTGGTAAAACGTAGTTCGATAAAATTATACATAAGTCAAATAATATTTCGATAGTTTAAAAATATGGCAAAGAATAGGTACATTTAACAAAAAAGACGTCAATCAAACGTTTTCAGTTAAATAAAATTCGGTCAAGTAAGTTTCGGACAAGTAATCGTTTCGGCTACTCATTACGTACAGTTTAACCTTGATATTTATAGGGCCCTTGAACAATACAATTTCTTTTCAGTTTTTTGCCTTTCTTGTTAAAAAAAATAACTAACTAACTTGTCTTGTCCTACGGACCATGGACGTGAGCGTTCATAAGGCAATTAACCAGTTTAATAAATTAACTTAAATGTCCCAAAAGCAAGTTTATACATAAATGAATTATTTTATAAATAATTTACGCATAGTCACGTCGCAAATGCTTATAATTTGATAAGTCTATTCTAATATTTGATAAACTCTAAGACTTGTGCCTCTGGGCTAGCAATTGTCTAGCCGCTAGACAAATGTTATGCAAGAGACACTTTGAACTGTGATAAAGATAAACTAAGTATGCATTATATATTTTAACTGTATTAAATATACCTTTTTGTTAAGATTAACAAACGTTACTGGCAACAAAGGGACTTTTTGGTCTTTTTCTGTAATGATTTCATAATCCAAAAGTCAATATGAAGGCATAAACAGTATGTTAACTAACGAAGATGTTCCCATTAACCTGTAACACTATAGAGGTAGCATCCATACATACAAAAAAATATGACCATCCATTTAAAATAAAATTAATTTTAATATTTCATAAAAAATAATTAACGTCCGACTCTTTTATCACCGTGCAAGCAAGATAGAAGAGCGACGTTGCCATTTTGCGCAACGTAATTACCTACGATAGTTAATATTACTCGTTACGATTTTGGTTTTATACAGGCGTTTCGATATTATTATTTTTTATTTGTGCTATTTTTTGGAAATTTTTATTTTTATTTTTATCTAATAATGATGTAGTCATATGACCTGGCTGAATTTTGTTCATCGCTCTCTGTTATTTTACAAACTGTATAGTGTTTTGAGTGATCAAAAGTATCTATGATCTCATAGTAACTATGATCAAAAGTAACCGTACAATTCTTTGTGTTAATTTTTTGTTTGAACCTGTCGTAAATAAAAGGGTCAAAGTACGTTCAGTCTTTAACAAAATTGTCATAGTTAATGTCAAAATTGCAGACGACATATTGAAATATAACGGTAACCCGCTGGTATTCATAATATTGTCAGGTTTTTCAATCACTAAACTCTATATTGAGGCTTAAGAAAAGTATGTAACAAAGTTGCTATTCTATTTGTTCACCAAATTATTTTATTTTTCTAAACTACAAAACGTATTTTGGTAAGATTTCAATTATAGTTTTCTTCCAGATAATACTATTGATCATAAAGAAAGTGAAGAAAATCGATGTTGTGGCTGAACGTTATGTTATGAGATACATCTTTACAACGTATTAAGGACTTGCAAATATTTAAAAAGCTAATAAAAAGACCACAACCCATTGTATCATAGAAATAATAATAATATACTTATATGTAAAAAAAAAGATTACTTTGTAGCGACATCTATCTCGCTACATACGAACTAAACTGACGTATCCTACATCGCGATATTAAAGTTATCGGAGCGATTGAAACATATATACAAGAACTCGACAAACAACCGTTGGGCAGTTGCCCACCAGACACAACACCCGTCTGGTCGGAGGATCCTCCCTATTCAATGGGGGATGAGAAACCTCACACCCTGTTCCTCTCACCCCCCAAACTGGTGACCCCGAGCATGAACGTCAGCGCAGCCTTCCCAAAGCTACGTCATCGTGACGTCATCATCACTTCCTCAAGCTTTCGAGCAGCGAGTCCTACAGCCAGCCAGCATCCACGGCTACTACGGGTATCCTGACCACTAGCATGCAGCGGACGCGCATTCCTGGTCACCACCCACAGCCTTCTCAGCGACCTTGGCATAGCACACTGCACTTCGGCCGGTCAGCAAGCAGAGACGCACTTCTCTCCTGGTCGACGCAGCAGCCAGCCACTACGCAGCACTGCACCACTCCGACTCACTGGAGCATTTGCAGCATCACCCCGACTCACTGGGGCATCACCGCAGACAGTTCCGACTCACCGTGAACTATGCGGCATCTGGTTCCGACTCACTGGAACATTCCACTGGCCCGGCAAGCATCACAATGGACGACTCAACCTGCTATCGACCTCCGGTCTCGGAGGGGAGTGATGTAGCGACATCTATCTCGCCACATACGAACTAAACTGACGTATCCTACATCGCGATATTAAAGTTATCGGAGCGATTGAAACATATATACAAGAACTCGACAAACAACCGTTGGGCAGTTGCCCACCAGACACAACACCCGTCTGGTCGGAGGATCCTCCCTTTTCAATGGTGGATTGAGGACCTTAACACCCTGTTCCTCTCACCACCCCCCAAAACTTTTTAGGTTCTAGGTTTAACCTCATATTGAGTCCAAATCAGCTAAAAACGTTCTCAAACTTTAACCACTTTCACTACTTGCTGATAAGTTCCGGATAACCTATCTGACACTTGTTTTGACAGATAACCCATACAATAAGCTGTCAAATAAGTGTCAGATAGATTATCTGGAACTTATCAGTAAGTGGTGAAAGTGGCCCTAAATATGATAAATTTGCAAAATTACCATCCTAGTCATACAAATTAACGGTCACAAGATTTTTTAAGTCGAGCTGAAATAATAAGATGTTGTTTTAAAAATATTTGTTGAAAAACAGAGTAAAACAGTCCGGTGTATTTTCTTTTAAACTACACAAACACAATTCACGACATGTGTCTTAACAATTTACACTCTGTTGCTACGAAAATGACACTCGTTGGTGCTGGACAAAGATGTAAAGAACTAGAGAATATCTTACTTACAAGAAACAAGACTTAGTCTTGCTACATTTTCGGCGTTGGGTAATGTTCTTTTAATTAAAAAAAACTGTAGGCGAGTACTCCATAAGTTTTACACAATTGCTTCTGATAAGCTTATACAATGTAAACTTTTTGGCTTTGATACAGACATGTGGTGCATGGTAACAGAAGTCTATTTTCCTTATTTCCAGTAATATTATATATCTGTTATATGCGTAAGATCCCACAGTTTAAACTTTTTGCTAATAATTATGTTCGTCGATCCAATGTATAATCTAAGTATTTGATTTTCGGAGCTAAAAGTAATTTTTTTTCTCTACTATGCCAGATAAATGGTTAGCTATTTATAACGAAAATAAAATAATAACTATCACACCTAGAAATTCCATAAAAACTACTGAGTAAACTTATAAATTGTACTTAGAGAAGAAAATTACTTAAATGAAATTGTTAATTAAGTAATACAGGTAGAAAATATCGTATATTGTGACGGGAAACTACAGAACTTTACATTGCGTGTGGCTCGTCACGCACTTGACCAGTTTTTAAATTTTCTAATGTCATAAATATACCTATATGAGTACAAAAACAAAGCCTCACTCTCTTAATGCAGGATAATTTGTTGAGAGCAGTCCAAATTACATTATAAGAAGGTGTCTTATTTTAAAAATAAATAATAATTTATTTTAATTTATTTTCGTAGTTTTTATTTGTATATAGTATTTCATAGATGTATACATTATTTAAAATTGTGATCTTAATAAAATGTTTCCATTGAAACATAATTTAAGTATATTCAATTATGTAGCGTATATTATTCAGGACAACAATGATGTTGTTTTCTTAAAAGAACCAGAGATAAAAAAAAATTTCGAATCTATCAGTGACCTTTTCTCGCAACTCCGAAAGACTTTATTCTGTATTCTAAAAGCAATTTGTTTCTTAATTAACAAAGTTGTAGTACTTCCAGCCGGGACAAACATCTTCGATAAGGGCGCTTGCACATCCAAGTCACGTAATTCAACCTATTTGAACCACTACAAAGTATCTATGTATAGAGCTCAGTTCTCAAACCACCTTAAAGGGTTTATGTGGGCTTAAGGGATCAGTGCACTCACTGTTTTTCTCCAACAAAAGACATTTTTAATAATGTTCTTTCTGTTTTCTCCAGTAACACTTTATGTATGAGCTAAGCGTCAGCGTTATTGGGCTTTTATTTAGAACTCAGCTATATATTTCAAATTTTGTATTTGTTAGTAAACATGTAAGACTTTATAGCTTATTAGGTTCGTCGTAGTATTCGCAAAGTTACATTTAATTTTGGAAGGTCAACTTAATAGACGTTGCTTTTTCAAATAGATGAATTTGGGATGGTCTTGTATTACGTTTCTTAAACACATTTCTATATAAAATTTGGACATAAACGAATTTCAGGATAAAATAATATAAGTAACATTTACACCAACAAATTTCACAACAGACCCTAACGAGTCCATAGTAACCTCCATCCAATTAGTTACACAAATGAAGCCAATTTAGTGCCAGATTCAATAAACGACTGAATTTAGAAATGGGCAGAACACTCGTTTTGTCGCTTAATAGTACAATACTGAATAAATATGCCCGATTTGGGTCAACGTTTCTATTGAAAATGCGGGAAATTGTCCTTGTCGAAGGCCCTTGCTGATTCACTGGGGAATTGTTTTTCATGGTTATGTTATTAATAAAGATACCTAATTGAGGTAGTAGATATTTTTTGTTTAGTTCCTGAAAAATAGTATAGATGGCGTGGCACAACTGATTATGTAGGTATTGTCAAAATGTAGGATGTTTGTTATTGATGGATGGTTTAAACCGTATTTAATTTTTAAAGATCGAAAATCAAAAATATTTACCTTATCATTAACGCTAAATAAATAGTAGGCGGTGTTAATTACTAACTCACCTAAGTTTATACAAAAAACAAACTACGAAAACATATTACGTGCTAATGTTTGCATTATAACATCATTTTTATAACTTATGGCGTTTGATTTTCAATAAACTTTTGTAGAATTTGAGTATTTTGAATGTCGACATTACCATTTTCTTGCGCTGTAACACACAAATTATTTCTGTATCCTTGTTAAGTTTTGTTCAATACTGGTCATAGTTAGTCACGATATTTATTTAAACGTATCAGGTACTCGTATAATTTTAGTGTATATGTTACGGTTAAGGTTGGAAGTTGGAGTAAACTTAGGTTTACCCGGGTTTACTCAGTATTACCCAAGGTTTTTGGGTAAAGTCCAAATAATAATAAAAATAAGTTTTAATTCGGGATTTACCCTCTCATTTACTAACTCACCCAGGTGTATCCAATCCAATCCAAATCCAAATGTTCGATTAATTACTGAAATTAAAAACTAAGGTCATAGAAAGATTTCATTATATAAACAATATAAAAAGATCATAATAGCTCTAAAGCATAAACATAATAGTTTTAATAGCACATTATATACAATTTTGTATTGTCAATTACTTTAAAAATTATTAATCATTTTAAACAAAATAGATAGGTATTATTTATTTGAGCAAGACAAACTACTATGACATTTTAAATTGCAAAATTTTTCAGCATATGTCTTGTATGAATACTTCTTTGTGGCACATTTAGTTTTGGAATTACACCATTTTATACCCTTGACCTTCTGAAAATGACTGTTCATTTGCAAGATCACGTAAGCTTTATTTTCGGGTAATATATTTGCAATATCAATCAGTTTACACAGAAAACTGGCGCACCATGTGCTCAAAAATGACGCAATACCTAACTTTACCTAGCCAGAGTTGGATAAACCTAGGTGAGTATGGGTAAACTCCGAATTAAAATTTATTTCACTTATTATTCGAACTTTACCCAAAACGTTTGGGTAATACTATGTAAAGCTGGGTAAACCTAAGTTTACTACATCATCTAGTATTACCCGTAACATATATCTTATATGTAAAATTCTCGTGTCACAATGTTCGTTCCCGTACTCCTCCGAAACGGCTTGACCGATTCTCATGAAATTTTGTGAGCATATTGAGTAGGTCTGAGAATCGGCCAACATCTATTTTTTATACCCCTAAAGACCACGCAGACGAAGTCGCGGGCAACAGCTAGTAATGTATATCGTAAGAATATATCTATTTAAATTATATTTTAATAATTATTGTTACATATTTACACACAAAATTTGGATTTATATGCAATCCGCACCACTATCCACTTTCTTTTTAGCAGTCTTCTACCTTAAAATTGTCTTCTAGCGAAAAGAATTCCTTAATAGGCTAGTTTCCTGGGTCAAAAAAAATATTATTCTATTTAGTTCGTCAGTTAGATTATCAAAAAATATTGAAACCATATTTTGTCTTTTGTCAATCAAACAAAAAATTACAAAGATAAAGCGCATCAAAGTTTGAGAGCGGAACTTTAACGGCCTATATCTTCATTATTTTTCGTTTAATTGAGAAAAGAAAAAATACGTGCCCAATATTTTGTGTTAATCCAACCGACGGACTATTTAGTTTTTTTTTTAGGAAACTAGCCCATAGTGCATCTTTTTACTAGCATAAATTTTACAGACCAATCTGAAAAATAATTACCACACTAAAAGCTAGGGAAGAGCTCCTATAGGCATAATTCCACTATTACAATTAAGTCCAGTATTGGGCCGTGAAAAGAAAGAAAGATGTTTAAGATATTAAATATTAAAATGACGTTATTAGTATACCTATTTAAAACTAATCATATTACAAAAAAAATAATCCCTTTAAACATCGAATTAAAAAACGTTTCGTTCTTTCCAGCTCCTAAAGTGTCTCAAAATAAATTTCCTTAGAACGGAATGCAACGAAAATTCTATTGCATTAAACTCGCACAAAGGTGGCAGATAATCGTCGTTACTCAGCCGTCTCTTGTTAAGATACTGTTACGTTTCGCCACTTTTCTGTATAGAAAATGGCACGATTCCAAACCGAGGCCAAAGCGAGATAATGCTCTAGAATTATGCAAAAGGCTCACGTATTCCTGCCTAAGCAGAGCAGGCCTTGCATAGTGCTGGACATATTTTAAAAATGTGTCACCTTTTTTCTAAGCTCTTCCGGGTCGGTGTGGACCAAAATGCTGGGTAAACGCGTAATATTTCTACGTATTTTATTCTGCTCAAAATTTTCAGGATGGATTATTAGGCCAGTAAAGATAGGCTTCTTATCTAGTTAGAGGTCATAATGAATTTATTTTTATATATTTATTGGAATAAATGTAATACAAGCCTCTTTTAATAATGATGATGATGATGATGATGCATCATTTCAGCCATAGGATGTCCACTACTGCACATAGACCTGCCCTTGTGACTTCCAGATTGGCCGGTTGAAAGCGGCTTCCTAAAACCTTTACCAGATTGTTTGTATACCTTGTAAGTGAACTACGCTGCGCTTACCGGAACTTGGCCTCCGTTCTAAAACCTTTCTGCCCCATCTGCCGTCAGTTTTACGTGCTATGTGCCTCGCCCACTGCTACTTTAGTCTGCCTATCCGTTGGGCTATATCAGCGACTTTTGTTTGGTTACCGATCTCCTTATTTCTGATTGGATCACTTCGCTCTTTTGATGCTGGGATATAACCATAACCTCATAAAGTTACTTAAAACATTTTCTTTTTTGCATAGTTTGAGCAGAGTATAGTAGTAATTGGTTTGACGTAAAAAACACTGGTGCCTGGGCTTTTCTCAGATAAATTCTACCTACAAATAGAATAGTCAGTAACAACGTTGTGCTGTGCTGTGCTGTGTGCGGGTGCTGTGGTTCCATCCACAGCACCCAGACCCAAAACCAGAGACTAAACAAAAATGTTGATTTTATACATTTACCCGATCGAGAATCGAACCCGGGACCAGAGATCGCGAACGCCAAGCCCGGCGTATTGCCTTTCGGCTTCGAAGATACGGAGTTATGAAATAATAGTATTCCTTTCCACGAGGATCATATGATTATATTATGTAAAAATTATGACAAAACAGGTTAAGTGTCAAAATTAACATCTTAACTTTACCTAACCCTACCTTACATAAAAACACAACTTGTTACTTATTAATTCCTTGTGGCCTTTCATCATCATCATCATCATTTCAGCCATAGGACGTCCACTGCTGAACATAGGTGACTTCCAGATTGGCCAGTTGGAAGCGGCCCGCATCCAGCTGCTTCCTGTTACCTTTACCAGGTCATCTGTTTTTAAAAAAAAGGTTATTTGTAAGTTCATGTTGGTCATGTTGTTTTTATATATTGTGTTTAAATGTTGAAAATTTTCTACTTCTTTAACAAATTTGGTTTTCTAGGTTTATGAAAACCTCCTTGTCTAGAATCAGCAAATAGCTTTTCAAATTAATCCATTTAAGTATGGTTCAAGAATTCTAAAGTACTTACTCAAAGAAATGAACTACAAAGAATTCGAATTAAACAAAGGATTAAAATACAAAAAAAACAAGCAAGTGCAGATAGCAGAGGCGTTTTTATTACAAGCCTTTATATGAGTTGTCTTATTTACTTATTGATCAGTGTGTTTATTGAGCGGAATTTTGTTTTACATCCGTGAGGTCGTGAGTTGGTATTTCTGAAAAATGTTTCAAAATCCATGTAGTACCTACGCATTTATACTCTTGCTTATCAACGTTAGTAAACCTGCACAATTTCTGACAACACTGAATATTTAGTTATATATAATGAATCGTTCCAAATGTACCAAACCTGACTTTTCGAATGTAGGATCAACAAATACAACGAAGCCTTAGTACCTGCCAATAATAAAAAGTACCTACCTACCGAGAAATGAATGAATACAATATAAACTTAATAAGACTACAAAAAATGGGAATAGCTCTTAAACTGTCCAAACTAATATCGTCGAGACATTTAAAAAAACATATCCAAAACAAAAAAGCACTTTGCAAATTAAAATCTCTCCGTATTGTTCCCTCATAAAGTCGTTTACTCAGCCTCCGCTACTGAAAAGTGTCACTATGTAAATTTCCATAATGACTTCCAAGCTTACAATGTGCTAAAAGACTTGAATATTGTGCCCACAGACATAGATAACTCAGGCTAAAAGACCCCGCATACAAAGGCGATAGTAGTCGTCTTATTATCATTAAAATATTTTGAATTTGTAATATTTTTAGTATTTATTTGGGTCACTACACTACTAAAAAATAAACAAAGAGACCAATTTGTATAAGAGGAGGTCGGGGATAGTTGGCTATAAGAGTTGAATGACTTAGTGTCGAGAACTAGACTCATTTGAATGTGTTCCATCATCCAACTAAGCACAAGAATGCAATGCTGCCTCCAGTGATTGAGCAGGAAGTAGAAATCGCTGTTACGCGTAGGACGAAAAGGGTGACTTTAGTCGGCAATATGTAACTTTTTTTAAAAATCAGCTTCATAATAAGGAGGAGCTTTTCGATTATACTTTACGTTTTTGTTTGTATTCATGTTTTGCTGACTTTATGATTTTTTAAATGTAATAGCAAATTTTCTTGGCGGCCTAGCTTCAAACGATTGCTAAATTTCAGTAACGTGGTGTCTATTAAACCACTTTGTCTGCTGCAGCAGTCTATTCATCTCTGCTTATTGTAAGCAAAGTTTAATACGCCCCTAATGTTCGCATGACAAGCAAAAATCTTATATTCGCTATAGTTTTCTTCTACCATGACAAGCTTAACGCTACGAACGATATTCATTAACTAAAAACGTTTTTGTAATGAAAATTTTATGAGGAAATCTGAAGTGAAAACAGAATTGTATGTAAATTCTTCTTAAAGACTGACGGCTTTATGAAGTATTCACGCCTCGTCGATCGTAAAAATTCCGTAATATTGTGGTTAGGAATACATTATGAGGTTTTGTCCCAATATTATCTAAGTCGTTCTTAATCCATTCCTTAAAACTTATAAGTCGATTAGTTTATGCACTTTTACTTGATATAGGTACATAATTAGTTGCTTGATATACGTAGGTCACACTATAAGTTTTGCGTAACTTAAAAAAACAACATGTTATGTTCTCATTTTCACAAGATTGCTGTTTTTTTTCGGGTTCAAAAAATAAATCCACGTTTCGTCTCCTGTGACAATGTCATAAACAGCATTAGAATGTCCGTGGTCCTACTTCAGTAGCATCTGTGAGCACCATTTCACGCGCGCCCGCTTCTGCTCCGCTGTCAGTTCATGAGGGATCCAACGACAGCAAAGTTTCCGAACTTTCAAATCTTCGTGTAAAATATTCTGAATTTGGCTCATACCAATCCCCAATAGTCCTCGAATTTTCTCATAGGTAATCCGCGGGTTTTCTTCAATTAGCCGCTTAGCAGTAGCCACATTATTTTCGTTGACGGCAGTTGAAGGCTGCCCTTCACGAAATTCGTCATGTAAAAAAACTCGACCTCTCTCAAATTCAGCAAACCATCGCCTCACGGTGCTCAAACAAGATGCTTCTCTCTCAATAGCATTTTAAAGACGAGCGGCACAGTCTTGCGAAGAGAGAGAACTTTTAAAATCATAAAAAATCATCGCTCTAAAATCTTTTCGACTTAATTTCATTTTCGTTGCGTACGTAGAACTTTGATGTGTGATAAAAAACAATTGACAAATCATTTCCCGCCAATTGTTTTTTTTTATTACTAAGAAGGTTGCAACGTTTAAAAAAATATAACATTCGAAATTCAAATAGTTCCGATTAGCTAAAAGTGCATAAGTTTTAGTGTGCCCCATTTACATAATAAGTTGTTTTGCGGAAACCAGAAAGCTACGTAGGAAACAAATGTCTGGCCATGCCGCCACCGCCAAGTCCTGGCAAAAGGGGTAGACCCAAGAAATGTTGGTTTGACGTCGTGAGGGCTGACATGCGTGCCAATGATCTCACAACTAGGGACGCTCAAGTCCGCGCGAAGTGCAGGAGTAAATCAAGGAAAGCGGACCCTGGGCTTCAAAGCAATGGCTTTGGACGCAACCGCAACCGTATGTGCACTGCATGAGGTTCTTGTTAGAGCGGCGTCGGCGTACGCCTGTGATCTCGGATGAATGACGGCGCATCAAACTTTTTGTTTCGGAATTTTTAAAGTATATTTTACTCCAGAAATACGACGACTGGAATTAATTCCTATAAATTAGAATAGAATATTTAGTATTTTTATATTGTTCTATAGACCTTATTTTTAATATTTGGCACTACCTTGAAACCCTGTATAGGCATTCTTTATACATCATTATAACACTTGTAAAAACACTCGGCTCTATTTAAGCTAAATATTTTTTATAAAAAACTGAACTTTTATTGTACAATCGATTCTTTTAGGTTAGTGGTCAGCTTATAATGGAAATGAGTATCCTTAGCTTAAGTTTGAGCCCTGTTTATGTGAGTAGTAGACAAATCACGGCGAAAATAACAGTTTCATTAATAACTTAGGCCTCCTCGAAAAGGGGGGTGGGGGATTGCCAATACATGCCACGCTTGGAGTTTCCCCTTTTCGAGGAGGCCTATGTTCGGCAGTGGATATCCTACGGCTAAAATGATGATGATGATTTAAAACTTACGTATTTCGAATACAATATTTGTTTCAAAACACAACAGCATAAAATAAAGTCATATACATAATAGGACGTATTTTAAAAACGACTTTAGACTATTTGTTAAATGAAAAGATACCATCTACAAATCTTCCGCTTTCGTTCAAGATTATCTAACAACAAGCATTACGCAGCATGTTATGTCCAAATTACACTTCGTATTTGAAATTCATCCAACTATTCTCTGCTCAAATACCAAGCCAATATCTGGCAAGGGTAACCTAGACCACATACCAAAGAGAACAGCTAGTCATGTTGTTTTGAATTTGGATCATGTGAGTTTTTAATAACAGAAATAATTCCTACAGATTAGCAAACTCGGTTTGATATAGCTGAAATTTGCAGGAGTGTGGTGATTTCTTAACGTGGTTGATTTGTCAACAGTTTAATACTCCTCACGCATTAAGCAACTACTTACTTACCTCATGAATCAAATAAAAACCTAGTAGTTATCTGTCTAAAAAGTTGTACTTCTAAACCTATTACTTTAATTTTTGTTAATGATATTTATAATGAAGATATACTTCTAAAAAGCTAAATAAACAGATTGTTGAGCAGTTAACATACTTCCTCCAAGTCTAATCAGACACACACAATAACAAGCGTAATAATAAAAATTCACACATAATACAAGTACACACTCACACCCGCTTGCTCTTAAATCTGATTTTATATGAATACAAATACCATTTAATATTTTTTATTAAAGCTAAAAACACTACAAAACAGCTTTCTGTTCTTATCGTACTATGTTTCGGTTTACAAATACCTCCTAGCGCAGATTATTCTCGTGTTACATGTTCCCATTTTAGGAGATACATTTTAAAACGAACAGTTTTAAGACAATCCTAACCCAATTATAAAGGCTTGGCGGTTTTAAAATGAGTCGCTTTCAAAGATTTGTCTTCCCGTCGGGCAATGAAAATTGGTTGCAGTAAATCAAATCTAGGTAGACAGGTTGAGATGATAGTGACTTCTATGATTAAAGTTCAAGCTTAGGATTTTTCGTTTCGTTAAAAATGGGAATGTTCCACAATTTGTCGTTTTAAACGGGTGATATTTTACTTCGTCTTGACTAATAGATATTTATATGTTAACAATCTACTTTAATTTGTAAAATTATGTAGGTAGGTAAAATAACATTTAAAAGCTCCACGGCTGGCGGCACCGGCACTGCCTCCAAATATAAATGAGTAGGTTGTTTGTCTGAATATTATTTTGAGCTTTTTAGTTTTTGAAGTCGGTTTCAGATTTATCTCATTTCAGTGATGAATTTTCTTTAATAAAACGAATGATAAGAGTGTAAGTGTGTTATATCTGTTGTACCTACACCGATTTATTCTATATTTTTCTAATTTCAATGTCGATAATTTTTGCTTTTAATTTAAACACAACAAATTTTAATGCAGTATTTATAAATATAGCTAGAGTACATCTTATGACGATTTTAATAAGCCCAAACTCGGCTAAGAAACATTATTTTATTCAAGATTTCCAGTATCTAACTTTTGGCTTCGTTATCGGATTAGTTCAATTGTACTATTTTCATTAGAATTAATTTTGAAATCTTGCTTTATCGACAAACAAAACTTAACTTCTTATTGCCACTCATGAAATACTTAACCTTTTTTCCGGTGGTCATCTGTGGTCTTCATCGTCAGTTCCACCTTACCAAATTATACTTTCCGAAAGCAAATGCTTGATTTGTTTTCTAAATTTACTTAAATCGCGAAATAATAATATTGAAGTGTTTGAATATCCTAATCATCATAATCATAATCCTAAAATGTATAAAGTACTTTGTCAAATTCAGAAAGTCATTAGCCGTCATATCAGCCCATTATAATCTTTCGCAATCTGGTTTTATGTACTTGATGTGACAAATATTCTTTAGGGGAATATCATGTCTGGAAATAATGATATTCATGGTTACAATAACAATGTGCGGAAATTTTCACAAGCATGTTCAAATGATGGATAGACATCAGAAAAATCAATTAAAATTACGATCTCGATCAATATTTAAAAAACATCTTTACTAACATGAGACAGTGTTTAGATCAGGCGCGCGCACGTTGCGCAGTACACCTCGTACACCTAAATTTGTACACCTCGTAAATAGAAGTTTAGTTTTGCAAAATACAGACCGCATTATTTGATTAATGACATGTAGAATGATAGTTCGGTACCTGTGGTACCTAAGTAGGTAATAAAGTTATTAATCTGAATTTAAATAAATTTTAATTTAGAACCCGAGCTCTCCACAAAAATGCTCAATTCGAGCTAAATCGATTTAACAAAAGTATATTTTGGAACGCTCCTTGTATTTTAACCGGATACCAGAATCCACACGAAACACAAATGCCATGGCTATATTTAAAACTATAATTTATATGATCGGACTAACTTACCTAGTGACGTCCGATCCTCAATTATGTGAAGTAATCTCGTCCTCATTGTGTACAATGTAGTACGCACTTTTTGCTACTGCACTGATTACAATCTTCAAAGTTAGGCGCGTGCATGAACGCGTCAATAAACTAAAAAATAAATAACCGGAACGTGCCCGCACCGTCACCTATCAATGTCATCTGTCACCTGTCAATGTCATTATTTCAAAGGATTAAACTGGACACAACTTTCAAAAAGAAGGGAAACTAAGTAGTATGTAGGTATTTATAGCATATAATCTTTTTTGTACTTTAAGGATTGATAAATACATACTAACTGGGTCGGGCTGGGGATAGGATGAGGACGAGATTACTTCACATAATTGAGGATCGGACGTCACTAGGTAAGTTAGTCCGATCATATAAATTATGTTCCATAATCTCGTCCTCATTGTGTACAATGTAGATGTTCAAAGAGGAAAGTTGTGTCGACAAAGCAATATAAACATTTATTATGATCATTTATATGATTTGCTAAAGTCTTCGCACATGATAAAACTTTATTTTATTAACTATCTATTGGTAGATGCTTAATTCAAGTTTTATCTAAGTTTTATCTAACAAGGATATAGTTGTTTGATTAATTCATTGGAATTAATCAACCAACCCTGTATATCGATACAACCCTGTATATCGATACAACCCTGTATATCGATACAATCCTGTATGATGATACACTTTGTGTGATGATATACCCTGTATGATGATACACCCTGTATGATAATACAACCCTGTATGATGATGATATAACCCCGTATGCTAATACAACCATGTATATTGATACAGTCCCATCCCATTTGATGACACAAACCTGTACCTATTTTATACCATACAGGTGGGCCAAAAAATGTGTAGGAATTCTATAAAATCGAAAATAGCAAATTTTACTTTAATTGCAATACTCTTTTATTTTTCTTAAAACTGTAAGTCTTTATGAATTTATAGATTTGCTGGGACTGAGACTGATAATCCACCTGTTGTACACTTTTAAGTTTGTGCAATAAAGTTTTAAATAAATACCCCGCGCTATTAAGTAGGTATATTCTTTACGAATAAACTAGAGATCACGCAAACGAAATCGCGGGGCAACAGCTAGTTTAATAAGTTGTCATGGAAATGGAGCCAATGCTTTGAACTATTAATATCCGTCTCATTTATCCAGTAGTATGTAGTACATACTTAGTATATGGTTACCTAACAAGGTAAATTTATCGATGTGCAAGTAGGTAGTTAAGCTAGTATTTCTTCTGAAAAGACTTATTTTATTTTATATAATAAGAAAATCTAGTAACCTTTTAAGTTATCATTGTCTGTAATACAATTTTTTATGCAAATAAATTAGTCTTAGGTATTCTTAATAACTCCTGTTCAAGGTGTAGTTCCAAAGTAAAGGAAACTAAAATAAATAATATGGATGTTTACTATCGCAAATTTTTCATTAATTATATGTTATAAATAAGGAAATTATATACAAATACTACTAGTATTGTTCCAGTAGGGATCCTATTTTGTTGACAATAGTTTCAACATTATTTTACTGAGAAAGATTGATTTTTACTCATCTTCTTAGAAAACCGTTATATGTGTTACACTTGTATGGCTGGAAATCAGTATGAGACTTCCTGCACTTTATGTGTGGATCCCTGGTAGGGGATATTAATAAGTTAATGAAACAGTCTGAATACTTATTTATAAAAAGATTCAATGACTGGTCAATTCTTGTAAGCTAATAAATAATAATAATTAAATAAGTAATAATTTACCAATACATCACATCGGATAAGATAGAAAGTTTACTCCGGCTCAAAATACTTGTAGCAGCCTTACAGCCTTAGTCCAATAACAAGGTAAGGCAACATTTATTGCCTGCATTGCCTTAAGTATTGCCACTGATCAATGCCTCTATCGTCTCATCCATTTTTTTTTAATTTTTTTTTTTTTTTTGAATTAAGTTAAGTTAGAAATTTTCTGTCATTATTTATCATCTCCATTTTTGCTTTACATGGTAATTTAATATCTAATAAAATTATTTATACATAGACTTACATAGGTACTTGACAATCTTCAATTATAATTGTAAGATTCATGCCTTAATTTAAATAATAATTTTAAGTCAGTAGTATATTTTTTATGAAGTTTATAGTTTCATGGATACAATTTTAATTTTTTAATTATGTTTTAATAAATCATATTTTATTATAATCATCTATTTAAATATGAACCTTTGTTATCCACCTGGGATAATTCAGTTTATTTACTATCTTTAGTATCTTGATAATTTAATGATTGGATGATTATTTATCTTTGTCTTCAATTTTTGGTATCAAACATTTTCACAAATAATAAAATGTCTAGAAATATATGGTTTATAACAAAAATATATTAAAAATATATTTAGGTCAGATTTGAAAATTCAAGTTATCATTGGAACTTTGTGTCTAGTTTTGAATTTCTCTTACTTTTCCAAAGGTAGCAGGTACCTACTTAAAAATTAAAATAATTGGTTTTCGACCTTATGACAAGTACATAAGGATCAATTATGGTGCGACATTTTTGCCTGTAAATAAAGCTGCATAAATCTTTCCATGGGTTTTTACTGACTGAAAATATTGGAATATAACATACAGTTACAGTTAAAAAAGTTTTTAATTATGGTAATTTTTATCTTGTTGATAACAAGGAGAATTATTTTTCCATTTCTGTAACAGTGATCTTCACTCACATTATTTGTAAGTAACACTCATCTTGAGTGTGTCTTTATTTCACTTGATGAAGACTAGAAATAATCTAACTAGCCATGGCGATCAGCTAGAATAATAACCTTAAGTCAGTAACAGTGTTAAATTTTAATTGCTTTCATAGATTATTATAGAATCTTGAGAATTAAGCTTGATACTATGAGAATTTAAGGTTTACCCGGTTGTAACCAGATCTAATATTATAAGTTATACAAATGGGATACCATATCAGTTGTATAGGAACATACAAACATGCACCAGCCAACATCAATTTGTCATGGTCTCCAAACAGGGAGTCAACTTCCCTGTATTATGAGGTACAAGACAATGTATCTCGCCAGGGTCATTCGACCAGAGTATCAAACCTGGGACCTTTTACGTTAAGGCACTTCACGAATCAAGTGGACTAATGATCTTTAAGTCACAGATATCAATTAGCAATGTCAAGTAATGTTTATTTATTTATTTAAGCTTTTTAGTAAAATATAAGAGATTTTTTTTTTTTTATTTTTTTTTTTTTATTTTTAGTAAAATATGGTCATAACTACATGAACTATTGGAGTAAACAGGTTGTTTTCTATGGTATGCTTTATAAAGTCTTGCCCTCTTGGGCCAACATCAAGAAGTATCTCAATTACTTGTGGTAAAAAACTTGTGGAAATCCACACCGAGATAAACCATAATTTGTAAAAGCGCTATTTATCATTGACTTGTATGTATATAAATGGGGCAGAATAAGACAAGCAGATCTGAGACCAACAGATTGTCTTGGTACCATTAATGGTTGCCAAAGGCCCAATTTGATAGTAACAACTGATGAAATTATTAAAAACTTAAAATCTTTATAAACAGACTGAAATTGTCTAGGTAAGTATATGACTTGTTTACAAAAGACTCAGAATTCCTTAAGCCTTCAATATCAGCAGGCAAAGGAGCTTCTTTCATAGCCTCCTTAGAGTCAAAGTGTTAAGTTGAAAAAATTACTAAGACGGAGGGCATTACCTCATGGTCTCGGTACCCATATTCTCCCTCCTCTCTTTTTTTCTTCAGTGGCATTCGAAGATATGTATCGTCTTGATACTTTTGTGTTCGACTATATTTTCAACTTCAATTAATGAAGTCGGTCTCTGGTCAACCTTATAAGATTTGCAGACCCGCAATATTATAACAAAAATTTTAAGCCACAGGCTAACCCCTCGTGAAAGCAAGTGGAAGTGTTATAATTCTGCTGCGAGACAGAAAAGAGGAATAATTGTTCTCTCGGTACATATGATGCGCTAGAAGAATTTTATAATATTAATAACTTACCTTATGCTATTACAGATCCTTTGTAGTATATTTCTGGTGCAACATTGTATCGGTCTCATGGTCAACTCGTCATGAAGACTAGAGCCATAATGTTACGTCTCAGGAGGAATCCCTCGAGGAGACGCTTCAGACTGAACAAAAACCCACTGGCCACTCCATCGTAAAGGCCAGTGCTTCTGTACAGAGCAGTTTCTGTGGAGTCATTCGGAGACATAGAATGAACATATTGATCACCAACGGCCAACCTCCCGTGAAGGCTCCGATGTCATTCATTCTGAGACATGAGAGACAACTAGAATGAACTTAATGATCACCACGGCCAACCTCCCGTGAAAGCTCCGATGTCATTCATTCTGTCTCGTTTGCGGGCTGAAGAATAACGCAACTCTGTCACACACACTCCTTGTTTTCATGATTAATTTCTGGCTGATTATGTTGTTGGAGTGGAGGCCACGTCTCGGCGAACGTAGTGTAGGACGCTTCTCAACTCGATGGGCCGACGAACTCGGGAATATGGCTAGATACATTTGTATCAAAGCAGGAGATCGTACTCCTTGGCGCTCTTTGCGTCCTTCCCGTACGTCCAGCAGTGGGCTGTCATAGGCTGAGATGATGGTGATGGTGATGATATTATAAATATAATAACACTAAAATTAGTGTGCTGTGGTGGTGATAGAAATCGTAGTAATCGTAATAATTGAGCCGAGGTATCGGTCCAACAATTTCACAAATTCAACTGACAAGTTTTGTTTTCCAGCCACCATACTTTTACACAAACATCACCGTATTTTCTTCTTGGTTTTTTGCATTTGTATGTAAGCTGTTAATCACTAATTAGTTTAAAAACTAATTTATTCTAAATATTTAGGTCTTCAGTGCTGTGTACAAAAAAGTACAATGACATTGACAGGTGACAGATGACATTGATAGGTGACGGTGCGGGCACGTTCCGGTTATTTATTTTTTAGTTTATTGACGCGTTCATGCACGCGCCTAACTTTGAAGATTGTAATCAGTGCAGTAGCAAAAAGTGCGTACTACATTGTACACAATGAGGACGAGATTATGGAACATAATTAAAGAATATTTAATTGACAATTACTATCATTCTATAAGATAATTTATGATGGATAAGACTAAATACTAGATGTTGACTGGCATGTATATAATATTAAAAGTGTAATGTATAACGAATATAATTCTTAGATCCGGCTAAGCGTCTTTTTTATTTTTTTTAAAAACCAAGTATTTCATTGTACGCCAATAAAGAAGGACATGGTTAGTTGTAAGATAAACCCTTGTAAGACCACTATGTACACCGGTGCCGCACAATAAAGATTTATGATTATGATTATGGCGATTACAAAATTGAAGCAACAAAACAGTTTTGTGTGCAAACGTCTACACACACACACGGTGGCACGCACACCAATATAAAATAGGGTTGTTCTTAATATTAGTTCTCCTCAAAACTGGGGAAAATTCAATAAAAGTAATGCCTCAATCTAGAATATCTAGATTGTCATACATTCGGAGCAGATTGACATAAAACACTACGGAGCGTAGGGAGCCCTCTGTGGCTCCAAATTAGTTGCTTTAAATTTTGCGCCCGGATTACTTATCTATGTTTAATTAATCTATGACCGCATTCTATTAATAAATATTGGAAGCTCAGAAAAGCATGCAGATTATGATTCGGGAAAATGTTGACGGAAAGTTTGGTGAAAGTATTAAAAAAAAAAATTAACCCCCTACCCCTAGATGTCAAGTAAATCGATTGATCATATGCTTTGGAGCCATTATTTACTGACAATATCAAATTTAAGATTGATTGTCATTGTCACTTTTTTTAAAATGAAACACTAGTAGGTAAATTCACGAAAACTTAACTGATCAAGCATACGATAACGAGACACAATAGAAATTCCATTGTTATGCGGTCTCATAAGACCACTTGGATGTTAAATTATATTTAGAAGAGCTAGGGACCATCACGGCTGCCGACAAAACGGGTTTTACCTTGTTTTATGTCTCAGGTAAAAGAGCACAGTTGCCGGTCCTCACATTTTACAAACTCAACTCTATCTAGGTGCAGGCGCCAAACAAGCTGAGTTTGCAAAACGGCGACTATGATTAAATTCTTTTACTTTGGAAAAAAAAACATGTTGGCACTGCTGCTGGTCCTTTTCCCTTCTCAATAGAATTTAAGTTAGAAGTAAGTTTTTGTTAAGTAATTTATTTAAAAAAAACCGTGCGAATCGGACACGCCCACCGAAGGTTCCGTACAAATTTGTAGGTTCATATTACAAACCGTTCAGGAATCGTGTCTCGCTTTTTATTTAGAAATTAATTTTAACAAAATTACTAATGTACAGTTTCAGATTTTCCCTGTACTATAAAACATGTAGTATAAGACGATATTGCCTTGTTATAAGCCCTTGAATATTTTCATACGTTAACATAGACGTTTAATTTTGTCACAGATTCAAGGGATCGTAGACTTGAGTGTTGTATTGTACCTAATTATTACATTCGTTTTAGACTTTTCCTTAATATTTTAATTTGATTGAGGTATAGGTAATAAACCTTTATTTCAAACCGCTTACCGGAAGTGCTATACAACATTACTATTATTGTTACAAATTAATTATTTAATTTACAAATTAAAATCAAATCAACTAATATCACATTAATTTTAAATATTATCGAATTATATTTTCATGAGAATAATATTATTATAAGTCTGATATAATATACATTAAAAACGTCGTGGTTTCCGCTTCCGGTCATACGAAGGCAAAAACCACGACGGGCAGTCGCGTTACGAGGGCAGACATTCGTTGGTAAACCGTTGTGATGAACGGACGAATTCAATTAATGTATTCTATGTGAAACTGCTGTGCATAGAATAAATACTATATATTAAACTGAGTGTTTGGATTTTACGTGAAGCCAAAATGAGTAATATGGTTTTAATTATAACTAAATACGTCCACGCGTTCCTGAGATAAAGGGTCTTGACAGACATACGACAGACGGATGACAAAATTAAGGGTTCCGTTTTTTCCTTTTTGAGGTACGGAACCCTAAAAAAGTAAAAGTGACAGATGACTATTTTGATATTGTCCCTAAAATAAACTGAAAATGGCTCCATCAAATTTGTTAAATAGATTGATGATTGATATCTAAGGGCGTGGGGTATAAAAAAAAATGGATCAACAAACTTTCCGGCGACATCCAGAGTCCATAATCATCGCAAGCTTTATCGAGCTTAAAACAATTTACAGAATGTAGTCCTCATATATTTTGTTTATTCAACTCAATGTACCCCTTTTTAAAGTAAAATAGAATTTTAGATATCTAAGTTTGAGGTTTATGTTAATTCTAATAAACATCCATTATTCATTGTTTCAATCCATGTATAAAATAGACTTACAAAAGCCTCAGAATGCTTACAATAATACGACAAAAAGCAACACAGTTATTTAAATATACTTGTAGCTGTTATTTCGGTGTTTCTTTGCGAGATCGAAGGACATTCGTAAACGAACAAAAGTAGCTGATATAGTCCAACGGATTAGCAAGTTGAAGTGAGCACATAGCACGTAGAACTGACGGATGATAGGGAAAGAAAGGATTTAGAATGGAGGCCACGTACCGGCAAGCGCATCGTAGGAATTCCATCCACAAGGTGGACAGATGACCTGGTAAAGGTTGCAGGAAGACGCTAGAGGAAGCCTATGTTCAGCAGTGGACGTCCTATGGCTGAAATGAGTATGATGATCATGTTATTTTATATAGCCAATACGAGTATTCGTATTTTTCAAAATGTTAATCTTAAGTGAAAAAGTTTTTTATCTAAGTAGCTGCAATGTTTTCCCAAGGAAAACATATCCTTATTAGCTATTTCACCCCGACCCAGAGTAATACGTTCGCTGAATTTAGTTACTTTCTAGTGAAGCATTTAATTTTAAGAAATTCGTAATTCGTAGGATATTAAATTCTCTGCATAATGGATTCCAGCTGAAATCAATACAAACTTGGGGAGCAGAGATGGCAAAATAATGACAATGTCATAACGAGACAAAGGGAAAGGATTTTGTGAATACATTTAAATAATTGACTATAGGCAATTGAATATTTACATTTCCAGTTGAGATGTCTTAAAATAAATTCTTGTATTTTAAGCTTTTGATTAAAAATAATGTTAAATCTTTTTAAGAAACAAAATATAAGTATTTTTTCTTTGTTTATTAAGAAAGCTGTTTCTGATCTTTTCATTATAGCAGTAACAATTTTCAAACTACAAAGAACTTTAAGAAAATATGTACTGCAATTATTTTGCGAAAATAAGTCTACAAAATAATAAACAAATAGTTAAAAGACATAAAAATATGTTTCTTAAACACCAGACTTACAGCGTTATTCATGTAAAGCTGCTAATCAAAAGTTCTTTAATCTATCGATTAGTTATAAATATCGTTAATTATATTAAATGTTGTAAAGCATTATTTACAGGCTTTCTTAAAGTTAATTAACATTTATGAATATGGCTATAAAGGCTTGGCTATAAATGGCTATCCGGCAAGCAGACTATCGCTTGGCCGTCACCCTAACTTTATTTGGCAGGACGTCTTGGCCCGTATGCTACAACTGTACAGTTTCTTTCAGTCAGCATTAAAGTTTTAAAAATAAATAAATATTGGACAACATCACATACATTGCTCTGATCCTATGGTAAGTAACCAAAGAACTTGTGTTACAGAAATCAGAAACAACGACAGTACCACAACACTCAGACCCGAGACAACATAGAAAAAATATTTTTCTACATTGACCAACCGGGAATCGAACCCGGGACCCCAGAGCTAGCGACACCAAGTCCCGTATGCTCGCCTCTCGGCTACGGAGGTCGTACTCATACAGAAATAACAAATAAAACAAGATTGAAGTGATACTGCTACATAAGAACTCTTAGTTACCCTCCACGGTATACTCCAGATTTTTTGTACATAATGTAGGGACTTGAAAACTTGGGTTAAGACCCAACTTTGATGCTGTACGGACTTCGTTTGTAGGTGGACTGGGAAATGTTTATCTGAGAAATAATACTCATTTCTTGTGTTTGTATTATAATTTTCACTCAATGACAGAAGAAAACCTATTTTCAATTATATTTTTACATTAACACGGCAGATTGTGGAGTCTGTGTGGCGTTCTCCTTCTAAAAGTTAGATGTTATTTAAAATAACAAGTTTTCTCTGATCTAAAATAAAAATCGGTAAAAAATCCTAGCTTAATTGAATGTAAAAGAATTTACTCGTGTACACGATACCGAGCCTTACTAAAATATGTCCGTAAGAGAAAACTGGCGTAATTCTAGACTGGTGGCATAAATATTATGTTCTCAAAAACTGTTCAGAAAAAGAAGATAAAAAAGGCTGTTCCATCGCTCGGAAACTATGGGCAGTAAACTCAAAACCTTTCCTGGGCACGGCGAATGGACGAAACATTTTTACGAGGGAATTTTATGGGTACGTATACATATACCGTATTCTTTGAATTATAAATCTTTGGTATCGATTTTCATCGGGACTCGTTAGGAAACTTTTCAGCTTATCATCGTTTGTGTATAAAACAATGAAGATTCATTGATCGTCGAAGTTAGGGTACCATTGTTGTCGTTGTTTGTTTACTTTAAGTGAAATATACCAATAATTAAGTAATCATATTTGACGAAAATATAAAAAAGTATTTACGGTATTGAATTTTTATACAAAATAACATTAGACTATGCTGTTTTAATGTATATTTATGTATATTTTTAGGTACCAGCTCTGATGTAAAGATTATTTTGAAGGTAAAAAGGTAAGACAAAAGACACATTAAACTCCATACATATAGTTAGGCAATCTGTCTTGAATCTGGATTTAGCTTAAATATAGCTGTCTTAAATAACTCAAAATCAGACTAAAGGTATAAATAAAGGTGGTTGTGCAAGTAGGCCATGGCGCAAATTCCTATGATGACGTTATTACTTTGGGCAAATTCTAAATTCAAGAAAGCTTTGCTTGTGTAAGATTTATTAGGAGTAACAAAATTAAATGTACTGTACATCAATTTAGAAGCCGGAGGAAATCATAATTAATATTGCCACGATGAAACATCAACATCTGCAAGTTCAAATCCTCTGGAAATTATTACTTCCGCCTACCTTTCGTATTCCATTGAGACGGCCATACAGTCAGCTCTAGAAATATGAATACACGCCTTTAACACAAACGCTGAAGGTCTAAAATTTAAAGTATATTTTTGGTATGACTGTGTAGCTATTCCAAACATGTGGTAAACGTCTCTCCATTTGTACGCCGTAATGAAAAGCAAACAAATTCAAAAGTCAAGTAGGTTCTGTAAAGCCATGGTAGCGTCTAGGCTCGCGATCGAAACCGTTGAACATTTGCCAAATTTGAGATTAGCCAGAAATCTTGAACGGTTTCTATCACGAGCCTAGATGCAAAAACTATGAGAATACGCCTTCTTTTTATGTTCATAAAGATGTTTTTATTATATTTCTCCCATTCTACCTACACTGTGAAAGATACATTCTAAAGAGTACAATCATTTGGGAAATACCGTGCGCAAATCTATTAGTGTAGATACCTTTATTAAAATAAAAAAGTAATATTTATCGGAGGCCTATTAATTAATACCCAATTTTAGAATGGGCTAGTTTCCTAAAAAAATCTAATTAGTCCGTCAGTTGGATTAACAGAAAATATTAGACACGTATTTTTTCTTTTCTCAATCAAACAAAAAATGATGAAGATATAGCCCGTTAAAGTTCCGCGTAACGTCACGCCTTGCAACACAACGCACAGCAAGGCGTGACGTCATGTGCTCACTTTGATCCGCTTTATCTTCGTCATTTTTTGTTTGATTGACAAAAGACAAAATATGGGTCCATTATTTTTTGATAATCTAACTGACGGACTAAATAGAATAATCTTTTTTTGACCCAGGAAACTAGCCTACTGGAGGCGTGCTTATCAATTATGGTGGTTTATGGTTTGCTTATTTATTTATTTTGTTACGACCTTTTCTAGTCTAGCTTGCTTGATATACATAAATAAATTCCAGAAGATGTTAATTTTTTTTAAAGTTATGTCATAAAAAAACGTTATTGTTATTATATGCTTTTTTATAAAATATTTTCGGATTTAAAAGACACGTTTCAATATTAAAAAAGCAATATTCGCTTAAAAAGTAGCTTTCTTCATGGGCCTGGGCCCAAATAAATGGGTCAAAATTGTCCAACAATGGGAACCTGAACTCGAAGAGATAAACACACAAAACAATAGTGTGACGATTTGACTAGTTTTGTAGAGGATCCTTAGCATAATGGTAGAGATCGGAATGCCATTGCTGCATAATTCAATAATGAACACACAAACTTAAAAACATTTAATTAATTTTTTACACATTTTATATACATTTAATTTAATTTTAACTTAAAAACACAATTAGAATAGAAAACATTTAATTGACACACACCAATAAAAAAACATAACAATAAAAAACATGAAGAATAGTATCGCATGCGTATCTATTCTATAGCAATAACTACTAATAAATATTTTTTAATAAATTTGAATATTTCTGGCACGCCTCAATGAATGTCGTCTCATACGTTCTGTACATACTCCCGTCATGCAGCAACTAATTGGTCAAGTCGCGGTAGACTGCTGACAGAACGACTGTATTTCATTCTTTAAAATCATCCTGCACAATAGCTGGATTTTAACATAATCAACGTGCGGGAAAATGTTATGCCTTTTTTTAAATGCTTCAAGCTGTATTTTCAATCTTAGAATGTTGCGTAGAAGTATAACATTTGGTGGTAGCGTCCCGTTTTTGCTTAAATATTAACGTTTGCAATGTTTAAATCACCATACAAATGCGGGAAAATAACCGCAGCTAACAGTCACGACGTAATATCCGACTGTCTGGTTCCAACTGGAATGTATTCGTCAAATGCGGTTTCCATTCACATTTGCAATGAGGAATAATACAGAACAGATGAAAAGAATGTTACACGGATGAAAAAATATGTCTCCACATTCAAATTGCAACGGGTGATTTGTAAGGATATACAAATATCGTAGAAATATTGCAGTAGCTACTCGTTCTTCTGCAGTTGTTGTGTGCAAATTGAAATCCTCTCTTGCAAGTTCGGACACCGCCAAGGGCATTATTTTGTGTGATGAGCACGAGCATAATGAATGAGTCTTGGAGGTAATTTAATAGATTTAATCTGAAATTATGATGACTGTGATAATTTGCGTCCATATTGAAGAAGATTACAGTATTATCTACCTTTTGTTATGTCCATAATTTTGATTTGGGAAATTAATCCATCAGTTAATAATAAAATTGTAGATCTCTGGTAAAATTTGATAAAATTGTAGATCAACTAATAAGTAGGGGAAGGGGGCCCAATACCTTTACTTAACCTCACCTTAAGAAAAATAGCAAAACAAAGGATAGATGAATTATCTACATCAATTATATTTCTATGTTATGATGCTTAGCTTATAATTCTTCAAAAATGAGTGATAACATTTTGAAATATAACGAACATATTAAACCGTTAATTTCAGAATACTCTTAAAAGAAGTCATCAACTGTTACTGTTCCCAAATCCGTCGAAAACAAACTAGCAAACTTTTATAAACCAATAACAGCTCGCTGTTCAAAGTTCTTTGCAAGGTTGTCGGAATGAAGCACCATTTAATTTTCTACCAGTAACTTTCTTGCGCTTCATCCATATTCATCAGTTTTGCATACAAACTTAACTACTGATTATAATTTTTCATATTGCAATTTCCTACTTTCATAGTTTGAGAAGTTCAAACAAGTTCTAAATTCGTATGGGGCAAATATATAAAGTCATATGGGGTGGCATATAAATAAAACCATATTTATTATTAAACATAGGTCATGTGTTTAAAAGTATTTACAAACATCCATGTGGTGTTGATTTTCAGACGCGCAAACGAGCTAGTATTGTTTAATGGTTTAATCATTTATTTATCTTTAAAAAAAAATGTGGAAGTTTTTATGTTTAGATGATCATTTATACTTCTTTGGCCTAATTCTAAAGTTTACTCAGATGAAGTCGTGGGCAAAAGCTAGTCTATTAAAAACTGAAAAGTTACACAAGTTTATTGACATTTCGTTTGCAATTTTCAAGTTGAAAACTCAGTTTGCATGGAAGGAAGTGTTAACAAATCAGCCATTTATCTTACAAACTAAATAACATTTAGCATCGAAACTGCTAAAAGCTGGGAATCTCTAGACACCAAAGTTTACCTACAACTATAGTTGGCAAGTCAGTTAATACAATAACGGTACGGTTTCAATTTAACGTTAAACTTTCGCCTAGTTTCGATTGTAAGGCTTGAGTGACTACGGAATATGATATCTTAACTATTTTATCTTTTCGAGATAATATACTTAATAATAATGGGACAACAGATATATAAATACTGTTTAGACACAGTAAAAATTTGTTAATCTTAATGTTCACAGAAAATGCACAATTTATCGCTAAAATCGATCTCACAATGACAACCTTCAGTGGGACGACAACTTGGTGTAATAAGGAACTGGTGCATAATTAAATTTTACATACTCGATGATAATACAACGTGTTCTTTTTTATTTCCTATAAATTGAGGATATAGGCCAAGCCTTCTTAGGGAACAACATGTTCAAAGTTTTTTTCATCATCTTTTTATCATTATTTTTAATTTATAAAACTATTTGTATGCACTTGATGTCTTATGACAAGTGGCAACTTCTAAGGTTTTTACCTTATAAATTAACCGAGGCGACTAAATGCATAACATTTAAGGCGCTATCTGTCATACTAACATAAACACAATTTTGTATAACTTTTATAACTCGAACACAGTGCGACTGAGATATTTTTGTCTTTGTTTTTGACAAACACATCCTTTTACGTTATAGCATCGTTAGTTAAAGTTATGGGAAATCAAAAAGAACACCTTGTATACCAATACATGAACTTAAACAATTTATACATGTATCATCAATAACACACACATAAATTATGATACCTACTTAATACATTCATACTAGTACCTACTTTTTGAACTTAGAATAATTTACACAGAAGTTGCTGAAAATTATATTTTTTTTAAGTGAAGTGATAAGTTCCATTTTTGCGGAAGTAATTTTGACAGTATTTTATCTGCTTTTGAAACAACAAACCCGGACCATTCTTAAGAAAATAACGTTTTTGTAGATGGATGAGTGGATCGCGTATTAGGGTTGTAACTTTATTATATTTGTAAGTAACCTATAATATAATTTGTTTTACAAATATAAGTGTTTAAAGAAAACAGTTTTATAAATTAAGTAGTAATAAATGCGCACAGATCACACATCAAAACTTATGAAGCACATGGGCAAAACAATAAAGTATAGATGTAAAAGCTAAATTATATTGTACATTTAACTATTTTAGCAATACATTTATTTTAAAAAATGAAAATTTCTGTATTATTCAGTTTTCTTCTATTAAGGTTAAAAGGTAGGTACCAATTTAGTTTTATTTTTTAATTTTCTTATTATTAGAACAACTACACCAATACAAACGTACTGATCTACGATATGGATATACGAGTAGGTACAGTAAACATCAAAAGTAACTTAGTATCTGAATTTTCCAAAAGAATCATCAATCGTTCCAATCGAACAATCAATCGTTTCTCGAAAATCACTACGCAAAAGTCAAACAAAGAAGGCAGGTTATTGTTACATTTAGAAGAATCAGTACTTTTGTTGTTTTGGTACTTTTGTTACTGAATGTACTAGAATCATGGTTAAGCTCATCTCGTTTAATTCTAAAAAAGGTGAGTTCCGAGTAGTTGCATTAATAACTCAGAAATTTTTTTTTTTGTTTTTGGACTCGATCCCGCTCTTTGCAGAGTATTTTCTTGCCTAATTTCGATTGTATGAAACATGGCCTGCGGCGACACATCCAATGTGATAAAGTATGAACCAATAAAACCAATTCATGTAAATATAAAATAGGCTATAACTAAACTCTTTATTAAAATCAATATTAGACAACATCACTTTGGTGTTAAAGAAATTAGAATCAACGACGGTACCACAACACCCAGACCTGAAACAAATCGAACTCGGAACCTGAGAGATGGTGACGCCAAGTCAACACAATGGACAACAATGGCCAGGAAAAACTAAACATTAAGTAAGTCCAAATTTTTTAAGATCTTAAAATCCAAGGATATCTGAAGAACTGGAAATACGTAAAGGGAGACTCTATTTTACAACATTGCTTCTGTTGCAAATCATGGTAACTTAAAATAATTCCGTGTTCTTCCTTTTTCGTTCTCAAAAGTACCAGCCCTAACTGCTGACTAGTTGAATACCGTGGATTTCATCACTCATCTTACACCACTCAACTTTATCTTAGACTCATAAATAAGTAAGAATGCAAGTGTTTCCTCGCCCTGCCATTGTTAGAGCTCCGAGGCGCAAATTTTTTATTTTCTTCATTCGCTGTGGATGATTATCTCTCCACCCACTGCCTTTGTTTTCACTTACCCATTGTAGGAACCTATTATTTCTGCCAGATAAATTATGAAGCTAGATTTTTTAGTATGAGCAAATGCATTAATATCACTATCCATTAGCTCATATTTGAAGGGTTAAGCCTCCTCCCCAGAGTGCCATATACTACGACCCTGTGCTAATATTGGCCATATAGCTGTCATCATGACATCCCATCAACTTGTCCAAAGTAAAATCCTGTAGTTTTGTCTTTAAGTCACAATAATGGAGCCTCATCATCATCATTTCAGTTATAGTACGTCCACTGCTGAACAAAGGCCTCCCCCAATGACTTTCATTGAGAGAGATTGCCATAATACTCACCACGCTTGGCAGATGGGTTAGCAAGCGTATTTTTTCATAAGATTTCGCACGCAGACGCTGTTGCCCGTCTCGTGCGACAAGAATTAGTCACCTCTTACGACACGCCTTCTATTGGCGGTGGGGAAGTGTATTTTTTACGGCCATCCCCACACGGCACCCTCAATATTGAGTAGTAGAGTAGTAGTGTTATTTTTTTACTATAAGTTTGAATTGTAAAACATTGTTTTTTTTAAATAAACATATATTTGCAAATTTCCCTCAATCACATCGCAACTCATATGAAAATGATTTCAACCAATTATTTTTTCATTATCTGTTCCAACTGGTATGCATCGACTCGTGATTTTAATTAACTTCCTGAGCAAGGTCATAGTAAAAAGAAATACGTAATATTACCCAAATACACACTTGTCATTTGTTTAACAGGCAAGACTATAGTAAGTTTCAAATTTCATCTCCAACCATTAAATAGTATTGTGTGTATAAGCATAACGATGCAAACCTTGTTATATGCTAAAGCGTTGGTTTAAACCATGCATTTTGGTATGATTAATATATATTATATTAAAAATATTATGGGTTGCGGGCAAAAATTTTCGTCAGAATAAGTACACATGTACATGACATTAGAAAAGATGAGGGAATATCCTTAACCGCACGCATTGTTAGTGCTATTGGTGTAGATTTGATTCTTACAGGGGTCTACCTGAGCCAAACCTATTATCCTTATTCAGATCGTCTAAGACAGATCTCTTTCAGATAAGGCAATGCAGCTGTTTTGCACACAGAAGGCTTTGGGTTTAGTTATATCCAGTTCGATCTTCAGTCCAGAAGCTATGGTTTTAAAAACTTAACCTACTTATTTATTTTTACTATGACTACGTAATAATAGATTGGTTAATGGAATAACTGCTCCTGTAAACCATGCTTTTGTCAGCGTAACCTATTTACTAAAGTATTATGTTGAAATTAATAGTAAATACTCGGATGAATTTGGTACTCTATCCAAGTTATGGCATCATTAAGTAAACTACGCACTTATTTTTCTATAGAAAGTTAGGTTGTCATTCCATAACAACCTAATTTTCTAAATTTAAATTTAGCGATTTTAAAATCTGAATGTGGTTATCAACTTTTAATGCCGACCGTTCTTATTTACAATTTTCGTAAAGTAATAAAAAATATCTTGCAACAATCTTACTAATTATCTGGCCTAAAAAGTGAAGCTGAATTGGTTGACGAAATAATTAACTTTCAGAATACTGTTGCTGCTCAAGAGAGCAACTCTTTGACTTCTCGACACGAAGACGTTAACAAAATGCTCTTGCAAGCATAGCATTGGCATTGTTTATGGTTTTCACAGATTATTCAAATTAAGTAAAGGAAATTTAACTATAAAAAATACCTATGTGTATAAGTATGTATCGATACGAATTGGAAGCTTTTGACGGTTTTTGAAGTACGGATGCTTAATGATAACACAATGCATTATATCAAGTTAATAGTTTTAAACACTTCTATAGTAATCTTTGTAGTAATACTCTTTGTTTATTTGGAATAAAAAATGTGTATTTTTAATTCCAAAAGTATTGAGTGATGTTTTTTTATTTGAGAATTTTCAAAAACATATTTTTATAACATTAAATATGAATTTGACTGTTTTACCGAATATATTATAAACATCACTCAGTTGGAAAGGGTCGCTTCAGGGCTTTTACTTGGGAGCTTGACGTTGATCGTCTACGTTTTCATTTCACTTGCAGGATTCAGAAAATGCTTACTGTGGTGCTGCAGTGGCTTAACCACAATACAGATAAATACAGAGGAAGAAAAGATAAGAAAAAAAATTAAAAGACAAAAGAGAGGTTTACAATTTGACGCGTTTACAGTTAAAAAAGTACCAGTAAAATTATTGTAGCAGATTAATTAAGGAAAATAAAAACAATAAAGTTAACTAGTGTATCTGTGGAAGTAAGTGTATTGATTGAGTTGACATCGATCTCAAAAACTACGGTCAGGTACTTGCTTATGAAATGAAATACTCATATTGTTGCTGGTTCATTTACAGATAACAAACTGTCATGATTTAACCTGTTTCTTTGACACTCGAATCAAAATTGGTGGACACACTATTTTGCTTCGTATTTGCATTATTATTATGTGTATATGTATTTTTATTTAAGCGGAACAGAATAAGTAGATATATTTTGTGTCCTTCTTTGTCGCTCGGCCCAAAAAAACGTTTTTGTTTAGCCGACTAGTCGACCGGCAGAGAATATTACATGTCTTTACACACACATTTTTTAAATGTGCAATAAATATATATAAAGAATAAAAATCGGAAATCTGTCAAGAGCTTACTGGGCGTTCCCCTATTGTGTTTCAGTGCACATATATTTGCTGACTGGAATTTAACGGTGGTCGGTAGCTGCTTTAAGTGAATTGTCTTCAATCTATCATTTTAAAAGCAGTATAATTTAGCCAGAAATCAATATATATTTAAAAATGTATCTTTATTTCCCTTAGTAACACGCGTAAACGGATGGAACAACTACAATTTTATTTTTGTTGTGTTTATTTGTTAGGAGAAGGTTCATATGAAAGAACAAATTAAGAAAGTTGCGCATAAAATTATATATCTATATATGTTTGTTAAATAAAAGTAATCTTGTAGACTCACAAAACAGATTTTGTTTAAATAGTTTTTCTAACTGCAGGAAAATTTAATATACAGAATTAAACTACGGAAGATTTTTTATCAATAATACTTTTCCTAAAGCCACGAGCGTAAACAGATCTTTAAATTGATTTTGGTGGGTTTTATCATGACTTTTTTCGTGCTAAAAGGTTTAAAGAAGGTCAAACCGCTGAGTAAATTATCTGAAAAGAGGCGATAGGTCACACAAGGTTGGACCCATTGATTTATCTGATCTTCATTTATGTCAACGTTATCTATTCCATTAAGTTCAGTTCAGATGAGTTAAGGTTGGCGCACACTTATGAACCTACGCACTGTATCTTTTTTAGGGTTCTTTTTTGACTACATACCATATTATAGTTTCACTATGTCCGTCTGTCTGTCTATCTGTCCGGGGCTAAACTCAGATACTCTTAGTACTAGAAAACCGTAATTAGGCAAGGGGGAATAGACTTATCAATATACAAGGTCAATATAAAAAAGTTCGTTTTCTATAATTATAGACCCGACCACAAACCCGGGACCACAAAGTTGGTGCCGCCAAGACCTGCGTACTCGATATATAACAAAGTTAAAAGAAAAACTATCACAGCTTACTTTAGAAGACACAGTTCACAGTAGACTTTACAAGTAACTTGTTATATGTTCTTAAACTGTTTTACATAATTAACAACATAAGTTATTGAATTTTACTGAAAGTACCAACAAAGCGTTGAGTGCCAAACGTTGTAGGTGTGTGACAACCTTTTTACGTGAATAACCATTCATTTTGGACATAAATATTGTGTTTGCTGACTTATCGTGGTATTGGTAAAAATAAATCACAATTTGATAGCAGTTTGTGTTAAAAGCTTTAGAACAATAAGTTTTTCTAAGGTTAATGCTACCGAAGAAATAATGTGTATGTTACCATTTTGATGAAGTGATGGCGCAGTCTTTTGGACACTAACAGACTATGTTAAGATTAAATCTATAAAAAAAAATATTTTTTATTGTTAGAGAGAACACACCAACAATAATGACGACTGTTAAAGAAAATGAATTTCTATTTAGTCTATCAGTTAGATTATCAAGAAATTGCTGTTCCGGCGAACTTCATATCGCCCCTTTTATATATTATTTTTCATGGAGTTTTCCGTTGTTATAATAGTTATTCTGCTACTCGGAGCGGAGACAAATTCATTCATTAAGGATCATAAAATTCGGTCCAGCCGTTCTTGACTTATAAATGGTATAATTAACCCGACTTTGTTTTATTTGTATAAAAAAATAATAGACATATTTTTTTTCTTTTGCCAATCAAAAGATGACAAAGATAAACCGCATCAAACTTCCGGAGTAGGGGCTCGTGATGTCACTTCTAAGTAAAATCGGACCAATACGTGACGTCACGTGACATTTCAAATATATTCTGGTAAATTTTGATTATGTAAAGAAAGAACAAATATATGTCGAATACTTTTTATAAGACCTAATAGACAAAGAAAAAAAAGTTGGTCGTCATCCTTATTATTGTCATCTCGGAGTGAATTCACATCTTCTGCTTTGAGGTACAGACAATGGCAGGTCAATCTACCCAAAAAGTTAAACCGTTTTTCAACTTTAACTCCGACATTTAGAGATCCATATTAATTGACAAAATTTGACGTTTTGTGATAGGTTGACGTGATATTGTCTGTACCAAACAATGGAGCAGACGATCGACCCATCTTTTCCTGATTTGTTGGTAAGATATTGTTTTACTCTAATTTTAATTTTATATATATATTTACCCAAACACGTACCAGCTGTTATATGTTCTTCTTATAAAATTGTTATTGTATTTAATAATGTGTTTGCTTATGCGAATAACATAAATTTTGCCCCAAACTAAAAAAATGCGTACTATATCGTTTAGATAACGGGTACTTTAAATTCATTTTTAAACATCCATGATTTTGGTACTTATGCTTGTAACACAAACATGGAAAATGTACGGAATTCAAACCTGCAACCACCTGGCTTTATAGTCCGGATCGCAAATCACGAGACCAAATGGTTGACGTGATATTGTCTGTACCAAACAATGAATTTTGCCAACTCAATTTTGGCATCTCGAGCTAATTTAGAAAATATATATTTCTAAAAAGACTTGAACCTTATTCGATTCCTGGTTTGGGCAAATTTTCCTAAACTGAAGACATAGTCATATAACCACCACGTTTCGGTCTAATGCGGATGAGTCGATACGATGAGATTGTCAAGAGACTAGAAATTTATTGAAGTAGACACAGATTTTCATTTCCCTACCTCCACAGCAATGGCGTCATATGCATTTCACTGCGTTTTCGATGCACTTTTGTTTTATTTCCAAAACGTATGCCCGCGTTAAATGTAGTCCAAAATAAACAACAGAAAATCATCTAGATCAATACCTCGCAGTCAGAATGCTCCATCTCTTTTTGAGATACGATTTTCATTAAACGATAATACAGGAAGTGACTTATTTAATCCTGAAGGTTTGTTAATAAATGACAACTTCCTTAATTTAATCTATACTGATATTATAAATGAGAGAGCAACAGTCTGTCTGTTACGTTTTCACGCTTATATGAACCACTTAACAATTTTTTATGAATTTTAGTATAGAAATAGATGGGACCTTAGAAAAGGACATATCGCCGTCCCCAACGAACATTATGACTACTGACTATTGACTAACTGATGCTATTACGACAGATTCAGTTTTATCGCAGATTCGTTAAGCTGAGACCCTAATACATTACTGTATTTTTTTTCAAGACGATGCTCTGTTTACTTTTAGATTTAGACTTTTTGTAAAGATCTTTAAGGTTTAATTCGACTTAGGACGTCATACAAAATTTTACTCGATTAATGATGCATTGATCTATTACCAAACCATTAAGGTGAAACTTTTAAGGTAAGCTACTATTACCATATTGTTCGAGTGAAAAATGTTGCGAGACTTTGCATCGAACGTGACTAGCGAGATCTGTTAATAAATTAATAACGATTTCCTCCAATAATCGTACCAATTATCTAGCCCCAAACTAAGAAAATCTTGTACTATAGCTACTAAATTATAGATAGAAATCATTAATAACATTATATAAACATCCATGACTCAGGTACAAATGAGCTCTCATCACACAAATTGATCTTTGCGGGATTTGAATCTGCAACCGCGTCTGATGTGTAGTGCTCTGAATGAAAATGATATCGCAATGCCAGAAATGTATTATACGTAAATGTGGTGATATTCTGATAAAATTTATATTTAGATGTGACTGCACTAATATTCATCATCATTTCAGCCTTAGGACGTCCACTGCTGAACATAGGCCTCCCCCAGTGACTTCCAGATTGGCCGGTTGGAAGCGGCCCGCATCCAGCGGCTTCCTGCAACCTTTACTAGGTCGTCTGTCCACCTTGTAGGTGGACGTCCTACGCTGCGCTAGCCGGTACGTGGCCTCCATTCCAGAACCTTTCTGCCCCATCGGCCGTCAGTTCTACGTGCTATGTGGCCCCGCCCACTGCCACTTCAGCTTGCTTATCCGTTGGGCTATGTCAGCAACTTTTGTTCGTTTACGAATCTCCTCATTCCTGATTCGATCTCGCAAAGAAACACCGAGCATAGCCCTTTTCATAGTGCAACCTTGAGCTTTTTTATGAGGCCCATAGTGAGAGGCCACGTTTCAATTCCATATGTCATCACTGGTAACACACACTGGTAACACACACTGGTTGTAGACTTTCGTCTTTAGACACGGAGGTATTTTGGACGAGAAGACGTTACGTAGTTTTCCGAACGCTGCCCAGCCGAGTTGGATTCGACTACTAATAACTAATATTAATGGCGATTATATTTCTTTTTTAAGTAGTATAAAGCAAGATACATGCACATACGGTAACATTGACACACGAGTAGACGAATGTAATTCTCAAATCTTCGAATGTTTTAAAGTAAAAAGGAAATAAAAAAATAGTTATAAAACTATAAACTACAACTGTACTTATAATATTTATGGGTCTCGTTAAATCGAATGAAATGAGCCCAAACATGCAGTTTTTACTAGTAGCCATTGAGGAGTTCCACTATTTACCTCCTGGCTCAATCATCAGATCAGCACAAAGGTGTCCAATCATTGTATTGTCTTCAAAATGTTCTATACTTACGAAGTTCGAAATCGATAAGACAATTAGAAGTAGGTCAAAGTTGACTAAAAAGATTTGAGTAAGAAAAGGTATTCGTAAGAATTTATTTATATGTCCCAAAGCAGATTACAGATACTTTATATCTGTAATCTGCTACGAATAGAATGGTCTATGGCTTGTATGGTTAGTACATAAAGTGTGTTAAAACTAGTGACGCAAGAAACCTCTGCTTCTGCCTTTGCAACTGCGTAAGTTCCGCACGCTTCATCACTTTTTTTTTAATATAAGTAATTCGCCCGTTAAGAAGGAAGATAAATTAATAAAAAATATCATTTAATGCAGGCACATAAAAGCTTAAATGCCAGCTAGTAAGAGTTTAGTCCACTATAAGAGGAATCATTTTTCTAATTCTAAAATCTAATTATTTCCATGGAATAATTAATAAAAAATGTTGTACAAGTGTACAATTTTTCCTTTATGTAAGTATGTATCGTAACCTTTTCACGCCTAAACCACAAAAACAAATGGCATTATTAAAATATTAAGTTTTAAGAGTTTTAAGTAATTTAGCTTTTTACATAATACAATTTTAAAATCTGTATTCAATAATTACCTTTTCTAGAACTTTAGAAAATTACGTCGAGAAAACAAGTTTTTAATCTTTACTGTAATGTTTAGGTCAAACACACCAGCGAAAACAATTTCAATATCATCTTACGATTGGAAGTTAGACGCATTTTTATCATCGAATCCTATCATATTGTACTATTACCATAGTACCATCGATTTGTGATTTCCGTCGAGCACTATCGTAAGGCTACTTTGCGTGACGATTGAATAATGTTTATTTCGGTAAACTACATTTTTACAATTTTCTCCCTTAATAAAAAAACTATATTAAAATAATTGATTAGAAATGTACGGGGGAAAAAAATCCCCGTTTTTTGGTAAAAGAATGGTCTTTAAAGGTTTAATAGTGCTCGAGATATTGGTAAAAAAACAGTTTTTGACGTTTCCTGTAAAATTTGAATTTTCCTATTACCATAGTGTTCGATGGGGACGGCGATATGCTACTTTTTGTCGTAAAAACTGAACCAATGTTGATGTAATTTAGTACGAAAAAAGCTTGAACCCTAGGGAAGAATATAGGCTTTTTTATTCCACCTTCTAAGCGAATAAAATAGGGTGTGTCAAACTGTATTCCACGCGAGCCAATCCATGGGTACAGCTAGTCTTAAATAAAGCAAAGTAGGAACTACTTACTGGTAAATACAGCATACACTATAACAAAGAGTATCCATTTTAATTTAAGCTAAGAATTAGTAGTAAATTATTTTATGTGATGACTATCTGTTTATTAGTTTATTATTAAAAAATCTGCGCAACTTTCTTATTTTGTTCATTCAAAAGAACCTTCTCCTGACAATAAATAACACAACAAAAAGAATTAGCGAAATTGTTCCATCCGTTCACACGTGATGCGATGACCAAGGGAAATAGAGATTAATTTTTACAACATAGATTAAGATTAATAATCCCAAGAAGGTATTCTTCCGGTACGATAGTTTTCTTTCATCAGAGAACATACAGTAAAGAATCTAGGAAATTTCCACCAGCCTTGTTTGGGGCAACAAAAACGCGTCTGAAATGAGTCCCTTAGCTCTCATTATTCGCCGCGCGATAATCTACTGAATTAGCGGCTCGTACCGAGGGGTGAGGGGGCGGGGACGATAAACCATTCATCTGATAAGCCATTATTTAGAGCCCACTAAATCCTGTGCATCGCACGAATTTATTTTGTCCGTCGTATTTCATTAGGTTGTTATTGTTTTTGACGTATTTTTAAGCACAGAAATTTTAATAAGTCGAACGAAAACGTTTAATGCAATAGGTGCGTTATTTGCGTAATCATGATACAGATAGTAGGCTGTATTAATGTTTGTGGCACTGCTTACATATATTTACATAGGTACTAAATTTATTATTATTTATAAGTGGTGTAAAGAAACAACTTTTAAACAAATTTGGATGTTTTTTCTTACCGCTATTTTCAATAATGATAAATCTTTATAATGGGCTAGTTTTCTAAAAAAAACTAATTAGTCTGTCAGTTGGATTAACAGAAAATATTGGACACGTATTTTTTCTTTTCCTAATCAAACAAAAAATTATCTTAAAGCCCGTTAAAGTTCCGCGTAACGTCACGCCTTGCGACAATTTTAAGCAAGGCGTGACGTCATATGCTTACTTTGATGCGCTTTATCTTCGTCATTTTTTTGTTTGATTGACAAAAGACAAAATATGGGTCCAATATTTTTTGATAATCTAACTGACGGACTAAATAGAATAATCTTTTTTTGACCTAGCAAACTAGCCTATTAGAGATAAAGATAGCTGATTTGTACTGTACCTTTTACACTAAACGTTTTCTGTATTTTCATGGTAAAGGTATCAAAAGTTTTTAGTTAGATATGTAACACTAGCTTCCGCCCACGGTTTCGTGCGTGTGAGTTCGGTCTGTCCCTTTATCAACGACTAAATAATGCAATATTTTAGAAAAATAAATATTAAAAATAATTAGAAATAGAAACGTTTATTTGAAACACACGAAAAAAAAACTGCACAACAACAAATCAATCAAGGGCATCTGGTATGTCAAAAATAATATATTATGTTTATTACGGTGAAATATAATAGGGTAAAACCAGGATAGTTGCCTCAGTGGGATACAGATCTCAGGATAAGAGATGCCTCCAGTGTTAAGGCTCTCCAATGATCAAAAGCGGTCCTCCCGTAAGTCTCAATGCCATACAAGCCATAAGAAAAAGTCCATGCGTTTTGTGTGTGTAAGCAAAAATCTTCCACGGCATGACCAACACGAGCGTCAAAATTATATTTGTGAGTCATTTCTATGTAATATTTTTTTACATGGCTATGGATTCAATAAACTTTTTGTTTGTTCGTATACACTGGAGTTTAAACTATACGGTCCATTACATTTTATTGATAAAAAGCATTTATTATTTTTTTTAATTTAAAAGGGCAAGTATCCGTATTGAAAAGGATAGTCGCCCCATATACTTTTGCGGATAGTTGCCTTAAGGGCAACTATTATTTCTTCAATATTTCATGTTGCAGGTGAGAAAAAATACCAGCAAATATTTGCCAAAATATAGCGTGGTCCTGCGTCTCATCAGCTGGACTGAAGATAGTTAAGCACTGGGGTTCAAATAACTAAAGAACAAAAATTTAAAAAGATAAATTAAGGCAATTTTATCGTGGGGCAAGTATCCCGCGAAGCATTTTTAGCGTGAGGCAACTATCCGCCACAGTAGGCAACTATCCCTTTTTCGAGGGGTTAAATAAAACAAGATTTCCATATAGACAATAATAATTGTTTTTACAAAAAATGGTGTAGAATAATAGATTAAAGACCAATGTTTTAATATATACCAAGTATATTGTAAGTACATACATAATTTATATCTTATTGAGTATTTTCAAAAAGTGGGGCAACTATCCGGCTTTTACCCTAGATAGACATATTATGCGATCAATTTTGTCATACATCATTTTAGCACAACTTAAATCGTTTATCAACGCACATTCTTGCAACATTTTCCATTGATTTTCCGCTCCTATTGGGTATAGCGTAATGTTATATAGCTTATAATTTTTCTAGATAATAAATGGGTTTTTTCATTCAACACAAAAATATTATTTCAATTCAAATCAGTAGTTCCCGAAATAAGCGCGTTCAACCAAACACACAACTGATCATACTTGGTTATTTAAATCGTGGAAGAACCGTGTGTTTGTGTACCGCGCGTTTTCAACCAGTGTGAACTAGCACTAAATACTAAACTACGGTTACCAACCACCGCCCAACCACTTTGTATATTGTCATTCTATCTCCTCGTAGCTGGAGGGCTTCCTCCGCTACGTTTGCCAAGTTGCGGTCTTCTTTTAAGAACACAAACAACAAGACTACATTTGAATGGAAACTCAAACTTATCATTCTCTTGTTGATATTTTTAGTATTACATTTAATAAATTAATGATCCATCCATCCATTTGTGTAAGAGCCTATTTCACCACCATAATTAAAAATGACGTATCAATTAAAGTACCTGTAATTAACCTAACTATATGTTGAGTAAAATTACATCATCTTTTTCGTAACAATATTCTTCTTGAGATTCATATTTGATAATGAAAAAAATCCTTTTATGCATGGTTATATTTTAACCAATCTACACGATACATATCGTTTTAGTGTTCAACATTATTCAAGTTTAAAAAAATGTTGTACCAGATTTTTTAAATTAAAAATGATTAGGTATTAACAAGCAATTCATCGTATCCACATCATAAAGGAGCACTGACAGTGCTGCTTTTCCCAAAGGTTTAACACTACACAAAGTAAGAAACCAGAGATATATACAAATGCGCGTTATACTTACTTTATATAAAGTTAAAAGAAAATGGTTTAAAAGTTTATGCAAACAAAGAGACCAGTGCGTTAATATTTTTATTTAAAATCCCTCAAATTATGAGTATTTGCGTTAGAGTTATTCTTTATCTATGTTAAACTGTCAATATCACGTAACAGGTCAACATATACCACAAGAATAAAACAACAAAAAACATAATAATTATCAACCTGTGAAAATGTAATGTATTATTTTTTGTTATTAATGAAGTCGTCAAAATAATTAAACTTGATGAGTAAACACTAATTAGGTTATTGCATGCAACCTCAAAACATCTCTTTCTTCTTTAGTTGTTACGCTGTTATGCGTGTTTCGGAACAATAAAAGTTTATGTTAATATGCCCTACGATTATTTGATGTGAAAAATGAAATACTGGTTTGTAATTTCGATTATCAGCTTTGATTAAGAGTTAATAAGACTACATGCCGTAAATAATACACTTCCCTACCGCCAACAAGAGGCGTGTCGTAAGAGGCGACTAATTCCTGTAGTACTAGACGGGCAGCAGCGTCTGCGTGCGAAATATTAGAAAAAGCTGCGCTCGCCAACCCGCCTGCCAAGCGTGGCGAGTATTGACAATCCCCTCCGATGATATGCCATTAAGGGAGGCCTTTGTTCAGCGGTGGACGTCCAATGGCTGAAATCATGATGATGATGATGATATTTATTTCGTTTTTAACCTAAGAATATGAAAAGAAAATCATTTTCAAAATACACATAGAGTTTATATAAATTCCACTAGTCAGCGCTCTGAGGTATATCGAAATTTGCACTGGATGTGTTGATGTGTGTAAGTTATGGTCCCAAAATGACCTGGCTGTCTTAATATTACGGAGATCTAATGTCAATTACATTTTTTTTTTTGTATCCAGCGCGTTTAGAGTTCTACAAGAGAGAAAGAAAAATATCCAAACTATTTACTTTAAGGAATAGTAAAAAAGAACGAGATGCTCGGAATATCAAGCAAGGTTAAAGTCACTGAAAATAGGTAGGTATTATTGCCACGCTCAATCATGCCCGCACACACGTTCACTCACAAATGCAATCACAGACACGCGCACCCACACATAGACACACACACTAACACATATGCAGACTTCACGAGCATGCACGCAGGCACGCGCCCGTTCACACACATATACACGCACATAAATTTAGTTTTACATCAACCAAAATTGTATTTAATTTGACTAGTTACCTAGCGCTGACAGGCCAACATTGTAAGCATACCTGGGAGTGAGACACTGGTGAACTGTAATACAGGTTCTTCCAGAACCTACCTCAGGCACCAGTGTTCACAATTAGGCTGTCTATATTACCAACAATTAAAATGTGCTAATTTTAAGTTGCCTATAGGCTATTTGACTGTTTTTTGAAATAGAGTTATTAATGTTAGTATTATATTCAAATAAAGCGTCAACAATTTTATTTCAATTTTAAACCTTTGAATGTAATCAAAATTTTCGTCGTACGTAATTCATTCTTTACGTTTTTAAAAGCCTGAGAAAACGCCGTCGGTCATGATGTACCTGTTTGTGACGTCACGAACCTTTAAATATCCATTGAGTTATAAAGTACTAGAACGCATGTTAAAAAACCTTCGTCGACAGTCGCTCTCTGCTACTCTACTCATACTTTGTGCGAGCGTAGCGCAAAATCTCGCTTTGGGATGTTAGTTCTAGAACAAAGTTACTCAATGGTGACGTGCCTGTCATTGTAGCCGGCGTTTTTGACAATGTAAAATACCGACAAAAATATAACATTCCAAAATGCATTTTTTACAGTAATCATGTACTATATTTAGTAACTACCGATATGTTTCGGTTCCATATGGTGAAAACTATCGACAACAAGTAGTAGTACAAGGCAAATAGCCTATTGTGAAGAAATAAATATTTTATTTATTACTAGCTGTAGCCCGCGACTTCGTTCGCGTGGTCTTTCATAAAAAAAATCAGCATTTTTCTTATTTTTTTCGTTCATAAGATCCTTCTTCTATTAATAATTAATACAACAAAAAAAGAATTAGCGAAATTGTTCCATCCGTTCACGCGTGATGCGATGACCAAGGGAAATAGAGATTCATTTTTATATATTAGATTTTATCATAGAATTTGAAGATAAAATGGAAGCGGGCATATCAAGTCGCCAGAACGAAAGGCTCGTGGTTCAAAGCATTGGTTAAACATTTACGAAGATACTTGACCCTTGATTTTATTTATAATTAATAATTCCTAAGATAAATGCAACATAAGAGTTAAGAGGAAATTTGCCTAAAATTGTAATTTGCAGACTAAAAACACGATATGATATAGCGATATATCGACACCAAATGTAAAAATATGATAAATATAGCCGCGATTTTGATTTTTTATCCAAACAGCGATCATAATATTTACCGTAACCGGCACGGCGATTCTACATGGTGGCTTTAACTATCATATTTTTACAATTAGTGTCAATATATCGCTATATCATATCATATCGTGTTTTAGTGCTCATGCTAGGCAGGCTGGCGTCTAGGCAAGACAATAAGCGAAAAAATTCGGTCATGTGCGGGTCGGTTCGGTTTCGTACAAACTTGGTGGTTTGTAAGGTCGGAATCGAGTCTTAAATAATTTTACCTTAATTAGAGTTTGTTAAACAAAATTGTGATGTAATACCTAAATCAAGTATAATTGTAGTAATTAGAGTATCGTGTATAAAGAGCAAACAAATATTATAGTATTAAAGATATTAATATGAAATCGACACAAACATTCAGGATCCCCGAAACATTTCCAATTAATCTAATTAAATTATTGCGGTAATTGTTGCGTGGAGAGGAATATTATCGCTTCATTTTAACATACCAATTAGAGCTTAGGCTCAATCTATCTAGCAATATTTACACTTCACGATCTTTATTTTAAAATAAATTTAAACTTGGTGCGCGATCTCCAATTCAATTCAGAAACCTTCTCCGGCGTACTCACAATAACTCACCAAATATTTATCGCAACCGAATGTTATGGTATTTGAATGGTTTTTATATGGTATATGAAATGTTATATGAAATAGTATATGAAATGATATATGATATGATATATGATATGATATATGATATGATATATGATATGATATATGATATGATATATGATATGATATATGATATGATATATGATATGATATATGATATGATATATGATATGATATATGATATGATATATGATATGATATATGATATGATATATGATATGATATATGATATGATATATGATATGATATATGATATGATATATGATATGATATATGATATGATATATGATATGATATATGATATGATATATGATATGATATATGATATGATATATGATATGATATATGAAATTAAGGAACACATTCGGGAAAAATAATCTTGATGTGCTGGTAAAAGTCATTAGCATAAAAAATGTCTCATCATCATCATCATTTCAACCATAGGACGTCCACTGCTGAACATAGGCCTCCCCCATTGACTTCCAGATTGGCCGGTTGGAAGCGGCCTGCATCCAGCGTCTTCCTGCGACCCTTACCAAGCAACCCTTAGCAAGCTGAAGTGGCAGTGGGCGGGGCACATAGCACGTAGAACTGACGGCCGATAGGGCAAAAAGGTTCTAAAAAATGTCTAGTACCTTGCAATTCACAACGATAAACAATTAACATTACTTCATGACCTTGATAATTGGTGTGTTTTTTGCGAATACTTATATTATTAATTAAGAGCAATTTAATGGTAGTATAGTAATAAATTAGAGGAATAAAGACATCATCAAGAACAAAACCATAAAATATACAAGTAAGTTTTGGTGTTGGTCCATAAACCACGCTGAATTTAATTTTAAAATCTCAGTTAGTATAAATACAAAACTGTATAACACCTGTTTTTGTCATTATATAAGTATATATAGTAAATATTGACGTTCACAATTCTAACCTGTAGGTAAGGGAGAAAGGAAAGTTGATCTTATTAGTTGACTAATTGTCAAAATCTAGACTTATTTGACAGTGTTGCATCATTTAACGAAGCGCGAGACATGCAGTGCTGCGTGTTCGGCGACTAAGCGGGAAAGGAAATAGCTTTTCGCACACATTCATCTATTCCCGGTCTTCCGTACATCTTTCAGAAAATTTGAGTCCATGAGAGAAAATTAGTCCACGTACTGGCAAGGGCAGCACACGACGTCCACTTACAAGATAGATAAAATAACCTAGTAAAGGTTGGAAAAGTACTGAAAGTCACTGGGGAAGGCCTATGTTCAGCAGTGGACGTCCTATAGCTAAAATGATAATAATTATTACTAAAAATTATAAAGAATCGCAAACTTTAAAAAAATCGCCATATGTAAAAGCCACATTTACCTATAGAAACCTGTTTACACTGAAACTAGGCAATTTTGAAATGCTGGGAATTACAAAGAGGCTTGTAGATATGAGAAACGTTAATTCATAGAATTAGGTTAAATACTCGTACATGAATACGATCATTTTAATTGGTGTATAGGATCATTTAAACGCATGGGCCTAAGAATGAACTTGGACAAGAGTAAAGTCACGTTCAATAAACATGTCACTCTCGGACCGGTTTCCGTCAAAAGCGCAGCGCTCGAAGTTGTCAAGGAGTATGTCTACCTCGGACCGGTGCTGCAGTTAGGTAGAGACAGCTTTGAGCGAGAAATTGCTCGAAGACTGCAGCTTGGCTCGGCTGCATTTGGAAAACTGTGTCATAACATCTTCTCGTCGCCATTGCCACAATGTCTGAAGAGCAAGGTATTCGACCAGTGATGACCTACGGAGCCGAAACGTTGAACATGACAGTAAAGCTGGCACACTGACTTCACGTTACTCAGCGAGCTATGGAAAGGTCGATGTTTGAAATTTCATTAATGGATAAAATGCGAAAAGAGGTTATCCGGGAGCAGACCAAAGAAATGGACATAGTCCTAAAATGTAGCAAGATGAAGTGGCAGTGGGCCGGCTACATCTGTTCACAATCGATTCTCGAGTGGAGACCGCGCCTTGGCAAGCGTAGTGTGGGACGCCCCCCAGCTTGATGGACCGACAACCTTAGGAAGATGGCTGGCGGTGGCAGGATAAAAAAAGCCGGAGATCATGCTCTGTGGCGTTCTTTGGGGAAGACTTACGCCCAGCAGTGGACTGCAATAGGCTGACATGATGATTGGGAAGGTAGACAGTATGTTACTAATGAAAGGCGTTCCCGTTAACTCGTAATACGATAGCGTCCATACATAATACAACAATATTCCTATTTAAAGTTAAAATGTTTTTAATTTTAAAATTTAATAATAAACAATGGTCGGTCGACCCTTTTCTCACCGTGCGAGCAAGATAGAAAAGTGACTTTGCCAGTTTGTACATTGTAATTACGCTAGTATACTATTCCGCGTAACTGTTTTGGTATTAAACAGTCGTTTCGATTTTTTTAGAAAAAAAAAAATTATGCAATTTTTTTTTGTACATTAATATTTTTGTTTCAGTCTATGATGTGGATATACTTAATGTTAAAGGGAACGCCCTTTGTTATTTTACATAGTTCAAGAGTTTATTTGCCATTGACACCATTATTATGAGCCCAAACACGCAGTAATTTGTTTGGGAAAGTTGGGAATCCCACAGATTTCTTGATGCATCATTTCAAGTTTGTCTTGTCTTGGGAAACTACTAAGATAACAGTGCATCATTTCAATTCAATCGGACCTGTGAAAGTTTGCAATATACTTAAAAATTATTTTGTCAAGTAGGAAATAAGCTGATAACTTATTAAATCTTGTATGTGTGAGAACACATTAAGAGAATACGATTTTAGGCACTTATATTAAATTACTTATGCTATGGGATATATGAAACCAGCTCGTGGCCAGTAGGCAAGGACTTAAGCTAAGTGTGGTCCTTTCGCGATGGGCTTTACTTATTTCTACTACTAGGTATATACATTTCACGATACTGGATAGCGGTTTGATCATTTTACTCGACATCCCAATTAGCCCTTCCCGCGCCGCGTCGTGCCACCAGGGGGTGGCGGCAAATGCGGTGGCACGGGCTTGGCCCAAGCTAAGGAGGGCCCTAGCTTGGGTTAAACCCATGCCACCGCATTTGTCATACACCGTAAGTGTGCGCCCCCCGGTATTCCAGTTAAAATTTATGGAGTTTTTGCTATAGTGGCACATAGAACACAATATATTTTTAGATTCTTCAAGATATTTTCGATTTTATAGCCAATTTAGAAAACTAATTTATTTATTTAAAAAATACAGCAAAATTACGAACACGCAAAGACAGGATCGACGACCTTATCACTATTTTATTAAAGTTCTAGCAAACTATACGTTTCAAACACCTCATAATGTTTATAAATTAAGTTAGTACAAACTTATCCATTGTTTGATAGCGAAATCTAAACAATCATCTACTTATATCACAAACAACGATTTCAAAGACGGCCGACTGATGAGTCATCGCGGCGCCTTGTTTGACGTTTGCCTGACGCGTTCTTTGTTCAAATTTTAGTGTGGTAAGTCTGTATAAATCTTCCTTCTACCTAATTTAACGCAGCAAACAAAGATAGGTATAGAAACCGGCTGGTGCAACCCCATTGAAAAAATGCTTAAGTGCATTTTTAGTGCATGCCCGTAGCGGGTACGTGGCACTTATAGGTTCGCAAAAATATCCGTAGCGGGTGTGTTGGCAGGGGAAGCGCTGTAGTGACTCGCATGGAACGCAAAGGGATAACTCTTAACTTTTCTAATTGGCCCATATCTGGGTATGCAGAGAGACCCTAAAGACTGTATCATTCATTTACTTATTCATTCATTCAAATGTTCAAAATAAACCTTCTGGATGGACGTAGGTTACTTTAAAAAAAAATACATTTCTCACAGTCGGAAGAGCAGTTGCCCGGATAGCGAAAGGGCGTGGGGTCGAATCCCACTAGTAGCAATATTTTTTTTTTTTACTGATATATTATCCTGGATTACGTTATAACTTTGTTTAATGACAAGCAAAACTTAACAATAAATAGAATGGGGGCCACGTACCGGCTCTTACGCTACAACCAGTTGGGCAAACAACTTCATAAAGTTTTTGTGCCATAAGTGATGGTGATGTGAAAAAATCTAAATTTCTTACAAACATCCAAATAATAATATATATTGTAAATATCATGTCATGTGAAAATTTTATTCATAAAATAGCCGACAATATTCTGTTCAGGAGCATAATAACGAAATAAACGCGCATTCTACCCCTCGGGAAGAAATAAAGTACACTTGTGCGATGCCATGTAATAAAATAAACGGTGTGATGGACGATTGTAATGGGAAAAATATATTAAAGCGAATAATGCATGTGCACTTTATAATATAGTCTTTAATTACTATACGCCTGCACAAACTTTATAAATCTAGTTTTGTTTTTATTATTATTTATAAAATATGGCAATAATAATTTACACGTCAGCCATACATTTTTCATAGTAAAAGTTGTTTTAGAAAAAGACAGGTTTACCTCAATTGATAATTACTGTATAACGGTTATTTTTTACGTAAAATCAATTTTGATTGGCACTATAATTTCCTATAAATATAGTAAAAACAACATCTTATTTTCTTGGATATTCCCTATTACCGCGCACTACACTAATCGGGTCATTAATTCGTTGTCGGTAATGAAATCGAAATATATAATTTCTGGCTCAGTCTCTATTTCAATGACAACAGTTCCACCGCGGTCTAGTATACCAGCAGAGCCATCTCTTGGTGGCCCAAGGAACAGGTTTTCAATTACAATATCAATAGCAGGGTGACTGACGACTGTTTAATTCTTAATGAATAGGTTTTGTAAAGAGAAAATTGACAAAATTTTATTAGGTATCTAACATTTCCACTAGCGACTGCGTATACTCATATCCTACACTGCGCAAACCTATTCTCACTATTGCTAGTTACTTAATCCTTCATTAACTTTATTATAAGATAGGATTTTACTTTTTGAGTGCGTAGAGTTGTTTTTTGTGTTAAGTAGATTAATTTGCAAACGACTTCTATCGAAGCCTGATCGAATTAAAACTTTTTCGATTTTGCTTCGAATCAAACGAATTCGGGATTCCTGACAAGGAAACGGAATTCTTAATATGAGGCTCGATTGAGCTGCTGAAGTTTGGAATTTTATTCCTGCTGGTGATAATATACCCACAGAACGTTAGTAAATTATAATATAACATAAAAAAACTTATGTGCTAACATATTAGTTCTTATATTAAATTATGCTATGAAGAAGTCGAAATTTCGAAAGTATGGAAATGTATAATATCTTAAAAATATATCCTATTTTAAATATATTAAAAATGATACCTATCTAAATTTACCTTAGCAAAAAAAACTCCTTAACACCATAAATATGAAGTCGTGTACCTATCGTCTTGAGGGTAAAAAACTAGCTGCTAACAAATTAGAACAAAAACAAATCTTGAGAAAATCTTCTGTAAAAAATGTTATAAACTACTTTCTTTTATGATAATATAACACTTGGAAAAAAATTGACTGCCTCAGGTGGGACTCGAACCCACGTCTCATCGCATGCCGGGCGAGTGCTTTTCCAACTAAAGTCAAGTGTTTCTCGCCGTTGAAGCCAGCGTTTTACTTTCTTTTACTTTTTCACAATTTCTATCTCCCTTACTTTATTTTTTTTCGGTTACCAACTTAATCCAACGGCTGGGCCAAGTTGTCCCCCAAAATCTTCCACCCATCCCCCGTCAGGTTAAATAATAGATAAATAGTTTTTACAATCACAACAGTTTTCTAGCCCCAAACCATGCAAAGCTTGTACTATGGCGACTAGATAACGATTAAACATACTTAAATACTTTTATAAATGTCCATGACTTAGGTACACATGCTCGTGCTCATCACACAAACATTTGCCCCTTGCGGGATTCGAACCCATACCCATTGGCTTTGTAGTCCGTAGAGCAAATCTCTACACCAGGCGGTCGCCAAAATCGTCGCAACGTGAATGTTTTCTTGGTTCTACCTATCAGCGGTAGGCAAACAATACTTTGCCGTCATAAAGTTTCCGTTGAGTTTCAAAACCAAAATTCTTAAACCAAATCATCAAACCACTGAACATTTAATTAATAAGATTCGAATCCACCGACAATAAACTTGAAAATGCGAGTTATTAATGGGCCTGGTAATGCTTACTTAATAAATGATATCAAGTATGCTTCATTATTAACATAACATTAACTCAATAAATAGCCACTTTGGATAATGGATCAAGTTCTGTTAATGGTAAATCTCTTAGGTTTATTGTTATTTCAATTCTTAGAATTTGTAAGTCAAGATTTTTTCACAACATATCTAGACTTTAAGAAGTCGTGTATAATTGAATCATGAAGGTGAAACTCCAATAAAGCGCACAAAGTGCTCACAGTGTTCAGTACAAAATATTTTTGTCGGTTGTCGGTCAAGAAAATATTTAACAAATCTTACTCCTGGCTTTTTGTCGTATTCCTAGTATGCTTGACTGTGATCGTAGACGCGGCAAGTCTAATTATTACATTAGATTTGTCATCATCAGACCTTTGTAACACTTCACTTCCGGTGCTACCTGAATGAACAAATTCCCTGGCGATGTTTTTTTAACAGTTCAGCAAGTAAATAAATAATAAATCCATACATAATAATAATTATGTCCACTGCCAAACTAAGGCCTCCTCTAATGACTTCCAGATTGGCCGGTTTGAAGCGGCCTCCTGCGATTCCCACCAGGTCGTCTGTCCACCAATAATAACAATCATTTCTATAACTTTAGACCATAAAATAATAATAAATAGAAATAAATTTCTTTCACAATTACAAAAATTCGTTACAAAATTAATCACAAAAGTTTGAATAAACATACTTAGATACAATTATTAACATCCATGACTTAGGCACAAATGCTCGTGCTCATCGCACAAACATTTTCACCTTGCGGGATTCGAACCGCTTGGCTTTGTAGCCCGGATCACGAATCACTACACCAGACGGTCTTCAATCCGAAATCCAGTCAAAATTGAGATTTTTTGACTTTATATAGCTTTTTTAAATGATAGGACCTAAATAGGAAATTTTTGCCTCGCCTAACATGGCTGGCATGGCAGACTGAAAGACGACGACACCAAATTTTATGACATCCTAACTTCTCGCGTTTGTCACATTACTGAAAGTTATTAATTTATTTGGCACAAATTCAAGCAAAAGAATAAAATGACTCACTAATATTGCAATTCAGCGTTTAAAACCGATTTGTAGAAACTACCAGAACACTTGTTAACACTTCATAATGTCTTAAACATTTTGTGTAATATCTTTAAAACATCTCAAACAGCCAACAAAACAATGCGACTTCCAATGAATATATTAACACAAGTAGCACTATTGGGGACTATATTGGCTGATTAGATACAAAACCAGTACTATTGTTAGTCTGTTGCGACAACTCCCTCGAGTTTATCGTATCGCATACATAATCAACCCCGGGATGGCATTGATTCTATCATTTGAATTTTGAGATGTTCAAGATAGTAAACTTAGGCCTATATGTCGAAACTCGAGGGAAGGTTAAGTTTGGTAATGCAATCTGGAGATACGCTACGTGATTGCTAAATAGTGAATTTAGCATCCTTAGGAGTTTATGGATACGATTACTAATCAATAGTAATTTTGTAAGTGCGAAAGCAACTATTTGTCTGTTACGCTTATATAGAAAAACTGCTGAACCTATTTGTATGAAATTTGGTAAGAAAAAAGTTTAAGCACAAGGAAAAATCATACGCTACTTTTTGTAATCCACCAAGCTGTCAAAGCCGAAGGAGTCCCAATCGAAGCCTGGAAGGCAATGGGCCCTCTTGGGGTGGACAAATTAACCTACCTTTACAACCGCATACTCTTAACCGGGCTAATCTCGAGTCAATGGAGAATGAGACTTATTACTCCGGTCTTCAAAGGTAAGGGATCGGTGCAAGAGTGCAACGAGACTATGGACCCTGTTTTCGCCCTAAGGACCGTCATGGAGAGATACAGGACTAAGAACACGCCTCTGCACTTGCTCTTTCTTGATCTGCAGAAGGCCTTCGACTGTGTCCCTCGAGTGGTGATCTGGTGGGCACTGAGATCAGAAATATGTCAATATATGCCTCGGGGACCCCCGAGGCATATATTGACATTATTCGAGACATGTACCACAGCTCCGATTCTATGGCTTGAACCGCTGTTGGCGACACCAAACCGTTCCCCATCACCGTCGGAGTACACCAGGGTTCCGTCCTCAGTCCGTTTCTGTTTAGTGTGATATTAGACGTTGTGTCAGACAGCATCAGAGATTCACATGAGCAGCCACCATGGCTGCTGATGTATGCTGACGGTATCGCACTGGTGAAAGAGTGGAAGCAGTCGCTTGAGAGCGGTAGTCAAAGTCCAAGTCAAAAATCATTTATTCAATTTAGGACAAAATTGCCACTTATGAACGTCAATAATAACATTATAGGCCCGTATGGAGCAGAACATGTTTCCTTATTTTTTGGGCCCTACTAGCGCTTCGAGACAAGACACAGACAATCTGGCAAGTGCTGAGAAGAAACGCCGGAACAAACTCAGTCACCACTAGCTGCCACACAAAAAATATAAATCAAAATAAACAGGTATGAACATCAGTTTAGTGCAGGCTGGACTGACCATACATTCTTGTCATCAAGATAGTCTTGAATTTTATAATTCCTCTTAGACATTAGTGTAGTTTTGACATGTGACTTAAGTTTAATAATAGGAAGTTCGATAACATTGTAAGGTATATTATTGAAAAATTTAATACAATTACCCAAGAAAGAATTACTTGTTTTGGCTAATCTAAAGTTTCGGACTACAAGTTTGTTTTTGTTTCTTGTGTTATATGAATGAGTATCACTTTTTTTTATAAAAAGATCTAAATTTTCGCGTACGTACATGATATTATCAAATATGTATTGAGAGGCCAAAGTGAGTATGTTAATTTCTTTAAAGAAATCTCTCAGGTCTGAAACTCAATGTGGCGAAGACCAAGTACTTGGCCTGTAACTCCACAGATCCAACGCCCGTCCGCATAGGTGGAGACAAGGTCGAGCGCACGGACCAGTTTAAATACCTTGGATCTGTACTTCACGCGTCGGAAGACATCGATTGCGACGTCAAAGCACGCATTGCTGCTGCGTGGGCCAAATGGCGAGAGGTGACTGGTGTCATTTGTGACCCCAGGATGCCGGTTAAGATGAAAGGACAGATCTATAAGTCCATCATTAGGCCTGTCCTTTTATATGGCAGCGAAGCGTGGCCGCTACTTAAGTGACACAAGCAGGAGCTGCGTGTCATGGAGATGAATATGCTGCGGTGGATGTGGAGTCACGCGGACGGACCGCGTGAGGAACTCGCGCATTCGCGGTAGCCTTCGTGTTCGTGATATTGCAGACAAACTGCAGGAGAGACGCCTACGCTGGTACTGCCATGTTTTGCGGAAACCGGCAAGCTACGTAAGAAAAAAATGTCTGGCCATGCCGCCACAGGGGCAGACCCAAGAAATGCTGGCTTGACGTCGTGAGGGCTGACATGCGTGCCAGTGATCTCACAACTAGAGACGCTCAAGACCGCGCGAAGTGGAGGAGTAATTTAAGGAAAGCGGACCCTGGGTTCCAAAGCAATGGCTTTGGACGCAACCGGGATTGACCGTATGGATAAAGAAGAAGAAGAAAACTTTTTGTAATCCACCCTTTTAGGAAATAAAATTACAGGTCAGGATTTATTCTAAGCAACTGAAGCTCCTGGACTATCCAAAAATAAAAACCCCTTATTTTAAAAACCCAAGGGAAAAATTTTTTTTTTTGAGGGAGAGAGAGAATGAGAGAAAAACAATTCACTTCTTATATTTTGAAGTCGGTTTAAAAATGGCACTAGTAGATAGGTTCTAATACTCAGACTAGTAATATGCCCATCTAAATGAAAACGATTGACTAGCTGTTAAACTAGAAGCCTTAATTAACCGAATGCCTTTCACCGCCATTCAATATGCCTCGTCCATTTGCAACGACATAGCATATGAAAAACCACCAGTCCAATACACTGGAATCCAAATTAATGAGGTACTGGATTATTAATTTATTAAAAATATTGGTGAAATAAATTATTTATATCAGGTTTATTTGTTCATTAGAACGGTATTTTATTAAATATATCAAATCTCACAACGACTTTTATATTTTGATTTGATAATATTATGCAAGTTGGTTGTTGCTAGGTAAAATCCTTATCACACAAAGTTTTTCTTCACCGTTAGGCAGCAATATCTTTGAAAAGACAGTATTTTAGATTTGTAAATATCGGAGATGAAACGCGAGACTACTACTACTACTACTTGTATATTGTTTTTTAAAAAATTTCCTATACCAATCATGACGTTATATGCAGGAACTACGTGTTAACAATATTTATGAGATGACAATCTTTAGCTATGATATTTAAAATAACTGGTGTTTTTTTCTGCACTATGGTGGTACCGTCAACGTCAACTGACTCCAAACGAAAGGGTTCCGGCTAAATTAGCAGCACTTAACTTTAATCCGGATAATCCACGAGCAAACGCTCGTAGGCAGCCCTAAATGGTTTAGAATATAGATTAAATTTAATGATCTGATCCCAATTTCGGCTTTCACTCCGTAAGTAATTTAATACTTCGGCAATATTGTGAGGCGGGAATGGACAGCATCCCTTGTATGAGCCAATTTTGTTTTAGCACTAGCCGGGAAAATTGGAGTTGATGTTTAATGATGGAAACTATTAATAGTGCTAGATCGTGTCAGATATCGCTGTAAATAGTGACTTCGCAGAGAGGTTATGAAAATATTTTTTTATCATTATGAAAAGATTTAGCCTAACATTTTATGTAAGTGTTGCAGTGGGACAAAGTGTGGTTATTAGCAAATCCGAAATTTAATGTAAAAATGTAAAAAAAAATGAAAAGACGATCCGATTAGCGTAGTAGTAGCGTACCATAAAACCAAAAAGTTTTGCTTGGCTTGTGTCTGGGTGTGCTGAGAAACGCCGTCGGCAAAATTCATTGGTTGTTGGTCATTCACTGGTTTCTCGTAATACAAGGATTTTAATTTCTTATTTCTTACTGGTGCATTATTTATTTCTTCACAACACTGAAGAAAGTATAATATTTTTGATACAAATTTATTGTGAATACATAGTTCAACATACGAAAAAAGTAATGAAACCTGGCAAAAAAGTTTGTTGCTAAATCCCAACATGTGAAAATGGCTAGAACTTTCCCAGAATGTATCCTTATTACACTACCAAAAGATGAAAAATAGGAGTGGAACTTAGAATAGGGACACCGCGATGAGTAGCTGTGGCTTAATAATTTTGAGTGATGGTTTCATTAAGTGAGTGGCCGACAGAACGAACCAGCTTTTAGACCCTCACACTTTATTATTTCGAGTTTTGCATAACAGTGTGCTTGCTAAAACGTTGAATTAAGTAATGTTTGCAAAAATGTGTCTGAAATACAGAATTACTTTTGTAATGAAATACTGATTTAAGTTTCATGCGGAAATTTGTATTTGATTTGTACGAATACGTTTACTGTATCATTTGAGGCTTGAAGAGGGTTATGCTCATCGTTTCTATCCCAACATTGACTTAAGATCGGGAAGATACGTCGTTAAAATAGGCACTATTGTGATTTAGCGGACACGAACCATTCGATCTAGATTCACTTGAAATGCTATGAAGAGGGTTATATTAGGCGTTTCTATGCCAAAACGATTCAGTTATGAGGAGACATATGATCATAGGCTTTAAGTAGTAATTAGGAGATACGTAAACATCGCATATGTTTTGCTATTTAGTGGATACCATTCCGAGTTACCGTTGATTGTATGGATCGGCCATACAATCAACGGTAACTCGGAATGGTATGAGGGTTATGATCGGCGTTTTTTTGCAAGATCAAATCCAGAATGAGGACATAATATATAAACAAAGGCCTATTAATATTTAGCGGATACAAATTAAGTAAGTATTAAGGAAAAATGAAGATATGTGAACATGTCTAATGATAGCGAGAACGATCTATTTATTCTAGAGCCGCTTAGCATCCTATGGAGAGGGTCATGCTCAACGTCTCTATGCAAGACCGAATTAGGAATGAGGCGAATCGTAATATAATGAAGATCGCTAATATTATTATAGTTCAAAAGCTGGAATGGTAAGAGAACACATAAAACACGCTTGGCTTTCATCAATAAGATTGTTTTGTATAATTGCAAGCTAGAAATTTATGTACGAAGTAAAATATCACGCATTTATATTTGACGTCGAAATTTTTCTAACAACTTAACGCAAAATTGATACACAACAATCGGCGCAAGAACAAGAAAAACCCTGCAATGGAATTATTCGAAAGTTCTTTCCCGTTTACTATTGATCTATTGCCTCAATTCCACCCCCTACACAAACCTTCCCCAAAATTGCTCTTAACAAGTCGTGACGGTATCAGCCAGGTGAAATATTAAATTTTCCCTCAAAGGGTGAGAACGAGGTGCTAAATGCCTCTTTCGACTCATAAATTGTCGATTTAAGATTGGGCCGAGTAATTTGATATTGAATCTATGGAATCAAGAAGGTTAATCATTATGTTATGTTGCCATTAACGAGGAAATCGTTGGCGATGAAATTAATTTTCATTTTATAGAAAATAAACCTTTTTTTTTATTTATCTTTTTTATAAATAATCTTGGAAGACGGTTAGCCTAGTTTTAATTGTCACACTGGTTTAAAACAATGTACATAATAGGATTTCAATGACAATTCAATAATTTGGTACGATCGAGCTCTGATGATGGAACACGGAGGTAGATAGTGAAATTCTTCTATGGCTACTAGAAAAACCATAAAATTTGGGCCAATTGATTCGTTTTGACAGGGCCTAATACATAAAACCATATTGTAATAATTATGATTTATCAGATTATTAATTATATTTTTATACTAATACCTACAGGCCACATCGCTTGCAAAACTGTGAACCGTTGAGGAAGAAAGGTTCACGAGTGGCGACTACAAACTGGAAGATGCAGCTTGGGCAGCTTTCTCACTCGGTGGACGGACGACCTAGTCAAGGTTGCGGCAAGCTGCTGGCTGTAAACGGCCTAAGCCGCTCGCTGTGACTTTCTGGGAGGCCTATGCCCAACAATGAACTTCCGAAGGCTGATGATTATGACTGATACGTACACCTATGATAGATGATTACGTCAAGGATATTAAAAACCTTATTATAGTTTAAAATATTTTAATTTTTTTTTTCTTACCACGGGAAAACCAATCACGGTAGGTGGAGCACCTGATCAGACCCTTTCCCACGTGGTAAACGATTGCCCACTTCGCTGTTCTCGATGGAATTTCAGAAGTCCATGAAATTATTTATATAAACTAAATATAATTATTTATGGACCAAAATGGCTTAAAACCCTGGATATTGACGTCTGATTCACACAGGAAGAATATACGCAATGATGATGAATACAAACTGACGTAATATAGCCAATGTAATCAGTGTTATAATTAGATTAAAGCTCGAAGTATAATAATAAAAATTCTGTGCCATATAAACGAATTATTTATTAGTTTAGCATCCAAGCACGAAAAAATATATATTATTAACCAGTCCGCCCACGTTCTGATGAAAAAGGAACTAATAAACGACCGTTAGTGGGCGTGTTTCAATCAAAAAGCTTTTTATAAAATACGCGTTATTTTCCTCATTTTTAATTTCCTAGCGAAAAATAAATGTTAAGCGGCACGAAATTTGACTATTCTGGGTTCTCTTCTATAATAAAAAAGGTTTTCTAGCTTACGTTAGGTTTGGTTATATATACAGGGTTCCATTGCACCAAATTCTAAATATTAGATCTGGAGATGTGAAAGTGCGTCTTCGTTTTTTTTTAACTATGCTATATTTTTATAATTAACTAGCTGCCCCGGCGAACTTCGTACCATCTCGTTTTATTGTCGTGAATTTTTCGAATTTTTAATAATTATTCTGCTATTCGGGACGGAGACCAATCCAAAAAATCATAAATGTTAAAAATTAGCCCAGCCGTTCTTGACTTATAAATGGTGTAACTAACCCGACTTTGTTTTACATATATAGATAGATATATATATGAAAAAAATGAGTTTGTTTTTTACGTAGATCGATTTAGTTACTGATTCTGAGTAGTTCCTTAAAAATGGGCACTACCTTGAAATGTAACCCTGTATAAGAAAAATGGAACCTTAATAGAATCTGTCAAGACTCTTCGTTATATTCTGATTAAACTTATTTATCAAATAGGTCTAAAGTCCCTAGAAGGTGTATGAAACATAAGGTTTAAAGTCAACTAAATAAATTCTTCCAATTAGAACAGATATCTAGTCCCAAACTAGGCGAAGCTTGTACATTGGCGACTAGATAACATATATACATACTTAATACGTTTATTTATTTATTAAAAAGTAAACACCAATGACTCGGGTACTAGTGCTTATCACACAAATATTTGCTTCTTGCTGCAATCGAATCCACAACCGCCTGACGTTATATTCCGGAGCGCAAACCACAAGACCATACAGTCGTCACAATCAAAAAACAAGATAAATGGAGCAACGGAGAATATTAGTGTTGTCATTACTAATATAATTATTTATGTTGAATAAACCATTTGTGTTAAAAAAAATATGTCGTCAAACTTCGATGCCGTGGTAGCAAGTCAGCGTTATTTTATTAAATATTATATTAAGGCAAATATTTAACTAATAGTTTAGTAGATGAAACAGCTTTATTATTTGTAAACATTATTTGTCGATAGGTACCTCAGTACTACAGACTAAATCCAGAAAATTTTTCTCTTCAAGTTTTTTTTAACTGCCTTAAGTTGGAATCATACCCACAATAATAATTAAACAAAGAAGAAACAGTCACCCGGATAGCGAAATTTCGTCAGAATGATACTTACCTAAAGCAGACAAATGATTTTTTCCAGTGCAATAATCTTTTTCTTTAGAAATAATAAGTACTATGGCCGTATTTTTATAGTAGGTAAAGCCGCAGACCAGAAAAGAGTTCATTCGAAACTTCTAAAATGTCATTGAATGCAACGTTTGAATGCGTTCAATCGCCCACCAGGTGGAGTCGACATAGCTTACCTACTGGGGTGCTTTTCTATAGAGGTACACTACGATTGGTTCTTTTCACGGCTCGCTCCTCTATTTGTCGAAACGTGTACAAGCACAGAATACATAAGTACAGCCATATTTAAAAGCAGCATTGGTAGTATTTAAACTAAGAAAACTGGCCAAGTGCGAGTCGATTTCGCACACGGAGAAATAGATAGATGATAATACTGACATAGGGTTCCGTACCGCCATTTTTTTTTGTAATTTTCCATGAATGACGCTTGTTGTTAATACTTAATATCACACACATATTTAAAATCACAGCAGAACACGAAGTTTGTTTTGGTATGATTGAAAGACTTTAACAGAGTCTTAAAGATTTTAACAGAGTCTTGACCGTCAGGCAAACGGACAACAAAGTGATCCTTCAAGGGTTCCGTTTATTCTTTTTGAGATTCATAACCCCATGACCATGAAATTTTGCAGTAAGGAACCCTGCAGATCTATCTGCACCGAATTAATTATATCACAAAAATCTGTTGTTGCATATTCTTCGCAAAGTTTGTTTCGATTTTGCATTCTTAGGACAAAAACTTCTTAAATTATAAAATAAAGATTATACCTCTAGCGTTTTTCAATGGTCAAGCACTAAACTGGTAAATTTATGACATAATGCCACTTTTTAATAAGTGTCTGCTGAATAGTGCATTCTAAACGTCCAGTCCAGCATTTTCCAAATACTAGGATTAGCTCTTTTCACTGCTAAACCTGTCGTTCGTATGCACGCAGCTCAACCGAATAGGTCCCTTTGAAATATTTCAATACCACAGTGTACTTCATTACCGACACGGGAAATGTACATGGGATCTGCTTCGCAAATTTGAATCTTAATATCGGCTCTTTCCATCTCTCACATTCATCATAGCATTCACAGTGTGAGTGAGACGAAAGGAACTGATTTTATCGAAATCGTTTCGCGGCCATAGACCTCCAAATTTAAGCCGCGATAAATAGTGAAAAGGTTGACGAATATAGATTGTCCCTGACGAGCATAAACTATAAGTGAATGCAAATTTACGCTTTTCAATGTGGATTGATTATTGAATACTGAAGGGGCATCTACGTAGTATTTTACCTTGACATAGCCACCAAACTGTTTTTTTGTTTTTTATTTTATATTTTTATTTTGTCGCTGTTGTTGTTTTATACAACTCAACGATATAAATACACTCGCAACTGATAATATAAAATATATTGCGTAAACATAAATGGAAACAATATTTTTTGCAAAATAAGGTAATACGTGTTTTACGTTTACGGTATAACTTTATAAGGTCCAATAAAAATAATCGATTTTAAAATCATAAATTTCCAAACTTATAAATCATAATTGCAAAAAAATTATGTAGATAGATAAATTTGTGCAAAATTAGTGTAAAAGGGAACACGTTTATATTATGTACTCAGCTATTTTCAAGCTATTTAGATACTGTTTATATTAAGTGCTAAAATATTTTCTCACAAAACAATTAATAGAATAAAAGGAAGGCAGTGAAGTTACTGTCGTCTGCAGACGACATTATTTGCAAAATGTTTCTCGTTTCTGTTTTTCATTTGTTAAAATATGTGTTTAACAATTTCTGCTTTGTCCTTTTTCATTTTACTTAAATTAATAAAATCAAACGCTTTTGTTTTAAAAAATGTCTTTTATTGAAATCAACTTGGAAATTGAAAATACAATTTTGCCTAGACTATTTCGTTTGCTACCGTTATTTCATCGTTTCGATTTACAACTTTGGGATCTATTTTCTAAAGTTCGTGTGAACGTGTAACATTGTAGTTGTTTCCAACTTATTCATAATAATTTTTAATACAAACATTGAATGCTTCTTTTATATAATATAAAATAACATCCATTTATCAGTAGCACAAAATGTAACAATAAGAAAGCTTGTGACGACATGATTCAAAAATAATGTTATGTAGATAAAGCAAAGTAACCTCTTACGACGCCTACCACAATCAGAAGTGATATGATTCAGTCCACATATTTTAACATAGATTAACGAGTGTTCTTGTAACTTATGTGTTTTACAACTTATTGCGTGCATACAACGTGTAATTGAAATAATGCAAAACTTAAAAATCGTTTGTTCCGACCGTTTGTTAATAACCGAGAGCAGAATTAATAACAAATTTTTAATACAGACAAATTTTTACTTTATATAATGTTAAGGAGCATGCCAAGTTTTAAAGTTAAAATATGCGCGCAGCACAAAGCACGCACCTTTTATACTTATGTCATTGATAAAATGAATGAGACATATACATACAAAAATAATAGACATGAAATTAAAACATGTTGTTCTTATCTCAAACAATAATTTTCCAAAGTAAATAGTAATCATAAGCTATATCGATTTAACATAACAGAAATCAGATGAGTGTCTGATTTTTTGCGTTATTTCAACTAAACGATCGTCACTATCTGAGTACACACTCTCACGGATTGTTTGATGTCACGTTTGTACCAACATCATTAAAGCGAAACGAATATTTAATTGTTGTTGCAAATTTTCAAAATTAAAAAAACATCTCGTTGTTTAATAGACATCAGACGGATTTAGAGGCGCTTAATAAATAAATATTGGACAATATCACATACATTGCTCAGTAGTAGCTGTAAGTAGCTAAAGCACTTTTGTTACAGAAATCAGATAGAACGACGGTACCACAACACCCAGATCCGAGACACGATAAAAAAGTTATTTTTCTACATTGACCCGACCGGGAATCCCGGGGTCAATGTGATGATGTGTGATGATGGGGGGGGGCATCATCACACATCATCACATTGACCCCGGGACCTCAGAGATAACGACATCAAGTTATGCTCGCGTCTCGGCTACGGAGGTCGTCAACAATACAATTTCCATTGTTTCGTTTCCGTTACCAATGGGACAAACCTAAAGACTTGCACAACTTCTCGTATACATCAAATTTTAGTATGAGTTCAATACTTTTGTATGGAGCAACATTTTATAAAAAGATTTCAATGCTTGTCCCATCTAACATTTTTTGCATATCAGCAGTTGATTTTTGATTCTAAAGAAAGCAAAATTGATCAATGAAGTTGTGAAAACATTTACCATGCCACTATGCTTTTCTTGTCATTTATATTAACTTTTCTTGTTATTTATATTTTCCTAAATTTGTAACGATTTAGGTGAAAATACATTTGTTATTAACAATCAATTATTCCTTAACAATTCAAACATTAACAATTATAATGTTACACGTTATGAACGCGACAATTAAACCTTAACAATATTTTACCCTGATCAGGATATATCCATACACGGGTTTGGCAACCACGATTCTTGTCCCATAGTTCGGTAACACAACTCAGAGTGGTTCCATTAAAAAGATTTATATTTACATTTCATATGGAAATATTGATAACATTGAACTGTTTACAAGGTAAACTCACCTTGAAGTTGTTTTATTTATAGTTACTTACGTATACGTTTGTAAACCCCATAACGTTTGTTAAACAATTTAAACAAGTAAATTCTGTTATTGTTTTTCTTGTTTGGGTAAATTTTATAGAATATCCACTTGTAGTTGTAAAGCTAAAATAAGATTATTAACAAATTCTTTTACAGATTTAACTTGATATTTCACTGCTTAATACAACTCAAAATACATACTTGTTTTTTGCAAGTGACAATTTGAATTTATCTGGCAGCAAAAAAATATTTTTTGAATACTTTTAAATTTGTTAATGTTGTTGACTTTAAGATGTATATTGTTAATCTGATAGTTAATTATTTACATTCTGCAAGCTACCTATTATAATATTGTAAAATTTTACAACTTTAGTTTACACTGAATTCTCACTGACAAATTTTATTTACATTTGATATTAAATTTCGATATAGTGTCCAAACTTTGAAACAGTATCGTGAATACTCTTGTGAATTAAACGCCGTGAGCATTTTATGCTGAAAATTCACTTTTAAAACGATTTCGCTTGTCACACACAGGTTCATTGTTTACACATTATATAACTACACTGGCCATGATAAAAAGTGCTGGTAAACTGAGACAGCTAGCCCACTGTGCTCTGCCTTGCATTGCTGCTGGGGTTTCTCCTGAGAACAAAATTCGTTATTATTAGATATTCATGAAATATCTAGACATTTAAAACAGTTCTTTATCTGACTGACCATGTAATGTAGAATCATCTAAATCTGCCCCTAAGGAAAAGAAACGGGGGATGGAAGTTTGTATGGAGAATAAAAAAATTTTGCGAGTGTGTCTTGGGTAACCTCAACTTTAGAAATTAACCTACTGTTTCCCACCATTGGACAAAGGTCTTTTTTTGGACCATACCCTGTCGACGTCTGTCTTTAGTAGGTAGCTATTATGTGATGATTTAGGTTTACATTTCTAGGTCCAGCAAATGTAGTCTATACCCAGTTTAGTTCACTCTTACATCCCAGATACAAGTTTTACTCTAACATGTGCAGATCCTGGTTTTTGGGACTCTATCTATCTTCTTCTGTTCGTCCCAAAAACAGCTGATTTTAAACATTGTGAAGTTTTATTGGTTTTGGTGACCTAAAGTTAAATTGTTCTACCTCCGTACAACAACTGTTCATATGGCACCAACATAACAATTTTTAGGGGGAAAAAAAACTTTTTGGTCTTGTAATAAAATATTTTTATATTCAACAGCTGACCCCATACTTTCATAGTCTCATTCTAACGTGTTAGTTATTTATAACGTTAATAAGATTGATGAAAGAAGTTTTATATTGCTTAATTACGAACTATTTGCACCTTAATTAATGGTCACTGGTTATTTGTAACGGCGCCACAGCTGTAATAGTAATAGATCTAGACATGAATGATCTTAATGAGTAATTAGAATAGGCATAATTAACGTCAGCACCCGTGAAATTTGTTTTATTTAACGAGTTCTAGGCACGCAAAGGTGGGTATTACTAAGCCTTGCCAAATTCTAAATGAGCGCTGTGTTTATAACACCTAGATTTAATGTTTTTATTATTATTATTAAAATATAATTACTTTGTTCTCTAGTACTTATCATTGATAAATAAATGGTGCGACATATTGGTGAATCTGACAAGGGATTAGGAGGCTTTGGCGATGGATAGAGATCGGTTAAAGTGTTTGGGAGAGAACTTTGTCCTGTGGTAAGATCAAGTATCAATGCTGCATTTGAATTGTAATGACTAGAATGTTTAGCTTTAAGTACCTATTTGATCTGTACCTTTAGGGAAAATCTCATTATTCTGTTTAGGCCTTTTCTTGTAAGACATAAAAGAAAAAGCTTCCCAAAAACTTTAAATAAACTCTAAAAACACAGTTATTAATTTATTTTTCTTAAAACTTTTATAGATTCTAAGTAATCGTAATGATTTAAATATTTATTAATTATTTAACTGTAAACTGTTTGTTTCCTTACAATAAATGAAATAAAATAAATAACCTTGGGGACCATAGCGGGTCTTGTGGAAAGTAACATGCAATATTTGAATTGCTAAGCCTAACACTACTAAATGTAATAGTTGAATATACACGACGTAAAACCGAAACGATTAAAACAGTTACAACAACGACATTTTTTGAGTTCATTGAATTTACAAGACGTAGATAGATAGATAGATACTCTTCATTGCACACCATACAAGTAAAATACACATGATTTTTACAGAAAGATATACAATTTATTTAAGACGTAATCTATTGTCAGTAACTAATGACAATACCTATTTACCCAAACATTTTTGCATATCCGTAAAAAAATTATAATTTACATTGACGATAATGTTACGAATACTGTTTTTACGTGGTTCACATAGTAGGCCTAATAATTCCGTAGCTAATTTGGGTGTTTCAAAGCACCACCAGCCAGTTTGGCGACTTACCAGTAAGTACGTGCACTCGCGCCGTCGCTAACTGGGCGTTATCCGGCGCGCACTGATAAGCGCCCGCATCTGATGTCCTCGCTGACTGTACCAGTAGTCTACTGCTACTGTGTATACCCTTCTCAGTGACGAGGGATATACCGCCGCGCGTCGAGTCGAAGTTTATAGTCTGTTGAGAATGGCAATGGATTAGATATTTTAAAGCCTAACAGGGTTTCTCTTGGGTCCGCGTTAAATAAGAAGAGCATGTTAATACGGCCAAGCGTTTTAAGGGTCCGCGGATTATGGTTTTTTGGCTTTAGAGTTTCTCCCCTTGAAAAAGGTTAGAAAAGGCTGGCCTAGACGAAAACCTACGGTGGAAAATTACATTACACTATAAACGCTTATAATAGAAATAAAGGGCCGCTTCTAGCGTTTAGGTAGCAGCTCTCTTTGGTAACATACCTTCTGTAACCTTACACACTATTAGGTATTATGTGTCTAGAAATAGTATTATCACAGATAGTGCTTCACACAGAAACAGCACTCCCCTCTTTGATGCTTATCGTGATAAAATAAGTTTGCTACATACAACACACATCGTTTAAGCGTCTTCCCTAGCTAAGGCATTGTCCTAGGTGAGTGACAAGCCACTGTACGGCACATTACGAAAATATTAAAATAAACGGCCAAGCGCGAGTTGGAATCGGGCACCGAGGGTTTCTTAGGTAGACAGGAAGGTACCTATGTAAATAGTTTATCAGTGACGGGAATAGAGTCAAAGATTTTTGCCGCTTTTTTCAAGATTGTTGAGTATTTGTTTGTGATGTAACTACACATTTACGGTTTTTAGTATTTCTTTTCTTGTTAAAACTATTAAAACATTGGCAAAAACAAACAAAAACAAAATCCTATACATTATATGTTTTGGAATCGACTTAAAAACCACGCGAACCAACTCGCGGGCAACAGTTTATTAAATATAAAACAAAAAATATTCATAGATTTAATTAATTCTAAACACCAATTCAATACAGCTAAGTCCATCAGAAAGAAACAAAATATATTGTACCTTAAAATAACTGCTTAGTTTTGGTTGGTATTTGTTTGAGTAAACGTAATTGATGTAATTTACAGCTGTAGAGATGGCATGTGAAGGAAATATGTCTTACAAGTAACCCAATACATATGGTTCCAATAAATTAGGCAGCTCGGGAAAGTTCTGAGAGCTGTCAAGAGTTTCACGTAAATTTCTAGAAGTATTAGATTTAGGCCTCTCTGTCTGCTAATGGTCCGTAAAATTTTAACATTATTTTATTTATATTATTATATTATTTACTAGCTGTCCGGGCGAACTTCATATCGCTCATTTTTTTTTTCGTCAATTAACTGTGTTTTTTTATAGTTATTCTGATATTCGGAGCAATTCAACAAATCAAAGATAACAAAAATCGGCCCAGCCGTTCTTGACTTATAAATGGTGTAACTAACCCGAATTTGTTTTATATATATAGATATAGGTGTTAACTATCAGCGAGGTTTGTGATGTGAATTTTGATGAAAACATTACTAATATGTTGTCATTTACTAATGACACAAACTACAGCATTCGGTACTTAAGTTTAAAAAAACATTCACTGGAATAATTACTGACAAATAATATTTATAGCTTACGTCCAGCAGTGGACTGCAATAGGCTGACATGATGAATATTAATAGCTGTTCGTATTATGATGATAAGATTAATTATTTTATTGTCATTGTTGATTGTTGTAGAATTAAAACACGCATACAAATATTTTAAATGCTCGAGATCGTACTGTCTGATTAATGTTATATTTATCTAGTGACTAGACTATTGTTCTGTATTGTATATTTAACCACACGTTTGAAAATTTTAAAAACGTGTTGTGCCCGAATCGATAGTAATTTCATCATCATTTCAGCCATAGGACGTCCACAGCTGAACATAGGCCTCCCCCAGTGACTTCCAGATTGGCCGGTTGAAAGCGGCTCGCATCCAGCGGCTTCCTGCAACCTTTACCAGGTCGTCTGTCCACCTTGTAGGTGGACGTCCTACGCTGCGCTTGCCGGTACGTGGCCTCCATTCCAGAACCTTTCTGCCCCATCGGCCGTCAGTTCTACGTGCTATGTGCCCCGCCCATTGCCACTTCAGCTTGCTTATCCGTTAAAAATAAATTAAGGAACTGGTTAATCGAGCAGGCGTTTTATAAAAATGACGAAATGTTTGGGCAACACAGTGACTATACTGACATTACGTTGACATTTATAAATACTAATTAATTTAACATTGACATCTAATTATATTTTTTTTATTAACCTTGACATAACTATTTTATTGTAACTTTATTTAACACCTGATTGTATTATATATTGCATTTAATTGTTACTAATTGATTATTATTTTTTGAAAGTTAATTTGTAATTGATTTAAATTAATGATGTAATTCACTATTTCTTGACATGTAATGAATATTATGAATAAAATCTTATCTTATCTTATCTTATCTTATAGGTATATTACACTGTGGTAACACCGCAAAACATGATCTTTATTACTTCAAACTTGTTGTGTTTTTCTTGGCGTTTTCTAGAGTTTGATGTTGACTAACTCCACATCCCCCTATACTTACGTACTTACGTGTAGTATACTAGCTTCCGCCCGCGGCTGCGCCCGCGTGGCGATTGATCTGTCGCATAAAGTCTTTCACGACCCATGGCACTTCCGAGCTCAAAATAATACAATAAACCATATCAATGCCTCGCTCTAAATAGCACACCAATGCATTATTTTAAAACTGAATGATTACCATAAAATGTTAAAGTGAGTCAACCCGAAAAGATTGATGTATGCTGTCATAAACCAATTTTTAGAACTTTTAAATGGGAATAATTCTGTTAGACATGATTTTTGCGTAACTTTAACCGTTTACGCAGCGCACGCCACGGAAGCTCTTAAAAGGAATATTGTTTCCTTTGTTTGCAACATTTTTTATTGATACTCTGCTTTTTTGGATGTGATTTTATATAGCCTAAAACCTTCCTCAATAAATAGACCATATCAATATCAACCACCAATATCAAACCCAAAAATATTTTTTCATATCGGACCAGTAGTTCCTGGTCTTTCGATTTCGATCGATTACACAAACGTCTCGCTTTGGCAGGACCTTAACTCGAAATTTTTCAAAAATAAAATGTTAAAAACCGCTTTCAATTGCAATGCAGAACAAAGTTTTCGATTGAGAAAGCATCGAAACAGTCCAGTCCTTTAAGTCGGAGCTCAGTCACTCGACGTGAACTATTTTCCTCAAACCCGAGTTGTCGACGCGCCAATACTGGAGTGGGCGGAATAGAATATCTAATGTTCCTTATGGATGCGAGGATCCAGTTTCAACTCAACGTCAAAGTACAGTGGATAGTTATAGTGCACACAACACATTATTTGTGGCTTCACTGCACTGTGGCATTCATTTATGATGAGAAATGTTTGCATAACTGGTCACTGACATGTGCTCGTAGATAAGGACGGATGCTATCAGAGAGGTATACCAAAGGTAAATGGTGGATGGTAGGGCAAAGCTATATTTTGGGACGTGTATAAGTGCCCAGAAGAGGACCTATATACTGAATAAATGGCTATTATGACTATTATTATGATATCGACCTGAGAAAGCCTTTATAAAAAAGTTTAGACTAAATAAATAATGATAACCATGCAGCACTTAACCTACTGATATTTTATGTGACCCTACCACAAGTACTTAGCATAATAACTTTTCGTAAGCTTTGCACAGCTCCGCCGCCTTTAGGCATGGGCTGTTTCGCCGAGTTTACGGTCTAATTGCAGATTCTGGAATTGGAATGCCATTCCATTTCGTGAGCGGTTAATATGGAATCGCTCCTGGAAACTGCAATCTCGTTGTGTAATCGTAGAATAACCAGTGTGTAATGGATTTGTATATAAATGAAACTTGAAACTCAAAATAATAGTTCTGTGTAAGGTAAGTGTATAAAGTGTATAAGGTTTAACTTTTTTAGAGGTCGAAACTTTATCTGTTTAATATTTAAATATAAATACAAACTTCTATGTAAACTAACACCGAAAAAAATGACATGGTTAAATTCTGTCTAGCCATGGCCACAAATACCACAAAGGTACAAAATCATAATAATTCTAAATTTCATATTTCATCATCATCATCATTTCAGCCATAGGACGTCCACTGCTGAACATAAGCCTCCTTCATTGACTACCAGATTGGCCGGTTGGAAGCGGCCTGCATCCAGCGTCTTCCTGCGACCCTTACCATGTCGTCTAAACAAACACATTGTGAGTGGACGTCCTACGCTGCGCTTGCCCCTCCATTCTAGAACCTTTTTGCCCCATCGGCCGTCAGTTCAACGTACTATCATATATGCCCCACCCACTGCCACTTCAGCTTGCTAATCTGTTGGGCTATGTCAGCGACTTTTGTTCGTTTACGGATTTCCTCATTTCTAATTCGATCTCGCAAGGAAACACCGATCATAGCCCTTTCCATAGCACGCTGTGCGACCTTGAGTTTTTTTATGAGGCCCATAGTGAGAGGCCATGTTTCAGTTCCATATGTCATCACTGGAAACACACACTGGTTGTAGACTTTCGTCTTTAGACACTGAGAATATTCCTCATATTTCATATATATTTTTAATTTTCATAAGAAACCAGCAGAACTTCAGAGTTTTTTAATTAATCTAAATAGTTCTGAAACTATCGTTCAAGGCAAAATGTTTGGATGAAAAACATTGAATTACTTATATGATAAATCGTTTTTATTATATACATCAAAATACAAGAAATATTATGCGTACTTACGGTATTTTACTATTTTATCGTTATTACCATTATTAGAAAAAGTAAAACAGAACGTAATAAAACAAGAAACGAGACGTCATTCATTAACTTACCTGTGATCTGTCACTTCTGTCAATGAAATCTTCTTCTCCTCTTTGCGTTTACATTGTTGATGTACTGTGTGTGATTGTGCAATTATTTTATGTTATTTGATAAGCTCCTGTGTATATTTGCAGACTGTTTAAGGTCTTACTGGATTAATAATGAGGTGCAACTAGTGCGGGATTGCTGTGCAAAGATTGCAAAGGCATTTGGAATCTTTACTTTCTGTGCATCAATAGACAAGACTTTAAAACTGTATTCGTCTGTTTGAATAATATGTTCCTTGATATTATTCTTATTGTAATTATATGTTCCGACCGACTTTCAGGATGGTATAACAATGAAAACTTATACTGGGAAATGAAATTGGTACCTAGGCAAATGTTCATAGAGATATTGGCCATGTCCTTTACTTTATATGTATGTATTTTGTCCTTTACCGTCGAAACTAGTGAAGTCGTTTCCTCGCCATAATATTACCTAACACTACTTTGGACTCTATACCAGACCAATAGTTTGCTGCAATACGTACGTTGTCTTACTGGTTTTGGTATTTTACTTCTAAGCCTAAACTAACTAAACTATTGATTTGAAACACTAACAAATATTAATAAATATCTCAATATGCGTCAAACCAACTAACATGGTCTCGAAGTACGTAGGTATTGTTAATTCCAACGTGCCTAGCAACAATTTTTTGCTGAAGAAAATATTATGAAGTTTCGTTTTTGTAGATTCCCACAAAAACTAAACTTCGTAATTTATTCTTGAACTGTTAATTTAATCCAGAAACCATACTTAAAGCAAATCTAACGCCAAATGAATCGTTAAAATAAGTCAAATGGTCCGTTTGGCATTGTTTCGTATTCCAAGATCTCATTATTGCTGCATCAAAATTCATTACATCCCCAAGGTAAATTGGTATGTAATGTAATCTCCCATGGAGACTGCAATCCTATGGTATTCATTCCATCATGGAATCATTAGAATTGTTGTATCAGGAAAATTCTACTATAGGATCAAGTCGATTGATAGTATAGCTTAAAAGATTTTCGAGCCTTGTTTTTAAAATAAATACATTTAGGTATTTGCTGTTTGTGACTAGGTATTTAAGAAATCTTTACCCAAGTTGGATTTCCAATGTGATTACATTGAGGAGAGAGATAGAAGGAAAGTGAAAAGTTAAAGAAATAAACTGATATTAATAATACATGAGTGCCAGTGTGTCAAAGTAGAATATTTTTAAAATATTGTCTCTGATATAGAGTAATTGATACTTTGTTCAATATTTATTTTCGGAAACATCGTACATCTCTACTTGGTTAATCAAAAGAACCAATGCCATTATGATCGTTTTTTTACTTCAAGCATTTTAATTTACTAAAAGCAACAAGCTCACTTCACTTTTACAAATATACAACACGTAACATTTATTATTTAACTAGGTACAACTGAATTGTTTAACTGTTATTTAATTTTTACTGTATAAAACATACCATTTACATACTATGTAATGATATTTTTTAAATAAAGCAATATGTTTTATTATACCTCATCACAGTAGCCACAATAATAATATTAATAAATTGCAAAGGTCTCATGATGATTTGATTTTATAAAAATAATACTCAAGTAATTTTTTTGCTAGATCAATGTTTTAAATAAAAGCGCTCGATCTCAATTGCTATATTACTATTAATAGGGAATATGCAAGAAAAAAATATATTGTCTTTACTATATTTATAGGAAAATAGTGAAAACAAAATAGATTTTAGGTAAAAAAAAAACCGTAATACAGTAATTAGAAATTAAGGTATATCTATCTCTTTCTAAAACAACTTTTACTATGAAAAATGAATGGCGGGCGTGTAATGTGACGTCACGGTGCATATCGGATCTCCTTGTCTAACACGCGACTTTAATAGGCTGTAAGTCAGGTATTTTTTAATATTTTTTGAAAATTCTCAGTTTTATTAATTATAATTAAGTATTTATTTTACGACAAATAAAAAAAACATGCATATTCCCCATTATTACACTAATACACTTACTATGCGTACATATCGGCATATAATCGTCAGTAATGTCACATTACTTTCAGAAAAACTAGGTCTTGTGATAAAAAAAATTCGCCCGCTGTAGTAGTTAAATATCGTAACAAAAATTGTACTCAATGACACTTTTTAAATGTTGCTTTGGACAAAAATAACAATTCATTAACTTTAAAAATATTATCTTATCTTATCTTATCTTAAATGCCTTACCGCATTACCATTATTTATTATGCACTTGATAAGATTAAAAGCAATACTATGTAAGTAAAGTTTTAACAAACATTATTATTTTGTGGAAACCTTTGAGTATAGTAGTTCTATGTATTTTCAATATGATATCAAAATTAATATTTTCTCCAAAAATTATAGGATTTTTTTGTCTTTTCTTCGGGTTTTACTCACCTTTATTTTCTAATAAATTCTTAAAATTGTTGATAAAAATATATTGTCTTGCTCTTTTTGCATTCATGACTTGGTTTGGTATTACAATTTACAAAAGTACACTAATAACGTACACTCTCGTTGTCTTGGAAAATGCTGCAGGAATCATGGTTGCATTTTTAACTGATGGGCATTTTACTTACAAATTCAGGGAGATGTTAAGAAATATTGATATTAAAATGAATTATGAAGTCCAACCGTATAAGACATCATTCTGTTGTTTAGCATTTTCCGTTGTTTTCAGAATCATTTACCTTATCTTTTTTTGTTATTTTGGCACTAATTTGTGTTTAAAACATTATGCAAACAGTTTTGCAGGCTTTTTTCTCTTGCTTGAAAATTGTTTGTTGCATATGAATAAGACATGGATTTTTGAATCTGTTTGGCAACGTATGAAGTTTTTGCACTCAAAGTTTCGTTCATTATTATTTTTTATGAAAAAACGTGAGCCGGTGGAACCAGAAAACATAAAAATGTACATTATTGCATATAAATGTATACTAGATTCGGTTTCTCCAGTGAACACAGTATTAAAATTCACGGTAATTTGCAGCTCTTCCAAAGCGAACAGTAATCTGCAAACGAACAAAATGTTTTCAACATTTATCATTCGATTTTTGGGTTTCCTTTCAGACATTATACAACCTTTTATTTAATTTTACCAAACTGTTATTGGTTGTAAACTATGGGCTAACTATTCGAGGTAATGAAAGCGAAATTCAGGTAAGTCTTATTAATAAAAGTTGTCAAAGTTGCACATTACAATATTAGGTTAATAAACACAATAATTATACTCGTATCTGTGTTTAAAACGATGCCTCTGTGTATTGTTTGTCATTAGCAATACATTTTGTGTTTATCTAACATGTACAAAAAATCACTTATTGACATTAACGTAAACGTTGGTTGACATGACTCTAACGTAGTGATCACTCACTTGATCAGTAACCAGGCCAAACACACTGGCGCCATCTGAGATTTGCTTTGTCTGTGTTTCTTCATTTAACGGGCTAGAGTCATCACGTTAGTCAAATACACTGTTTATCTTATTCAGAATATTGAAACGTTTCGTCATTTTCAGACATATATTTTGTTTGATTGCGTAAATACTGTTGTATTTGGACTTTTTGTACCATGTTTGATAGCATTGTTAATGGAATTTGTGAAGAAGGAAGTAGATGCAATCAAACTAGTTCTATCAAAAATGCTTTTCAAGTGTTCAGGTAAATTAAATACTACATCACTCAAAATTGATTGATCACATATTTGGGTTACCTATAATGTATTACGAAGGCTAATAATACAAAGGTTCTATTAATATACTGTTTGTATTACTAAGAAGGCGTGGTTAGTTATACTGTTGATTATAGATAGATAGATAGATACTCTTTATTGTACACCATACAAAGAAGTTACAATTTGTGTTTACAGAAAGATGATTATGTTGAATATGTTGTGTTTTTAATTGGATGCCTGATAACTAAGTCTGTTACGGCGTTTCTTCTCATCACTTGCCAAATGTTCGTTTTGAAAAGCTAAAAACTAGCAGACATAATTAGGGAATTATTCTGAAGTATTTAAATTTATAGTCTTAACAGATTAACCATTTTTATTTTTTAATTCTTATTATACCTTTTAGAACTTGACTCAACTTTTACATATTATTATACGTGTATACCGTCTTTTTTAGTTTCAAATAGGCACTTATCTTGCCTGGCAAAATATATTATCTGGTACCTTGTAACACAAGGAAATTAATTCTTTAAATTATTTTTATGATACATCAATGTTTTTTTTTACAGATCACGATGTGCGCGATGTTATCGAAGATGCTATCACATATTTGAACGTACGGCCATTCAAATTTGATATTTGGGGACTATTTTCAGTTGATGCTTCTCTCCCTCTTAGTTTTATTAGCCTGTGTACAACATATACTATAGTGCTTGTTCAGTTATCCAATGTTTTTAACTAAAAAATGGAGTCTTTACTAGCGCCACACAAATGATCCTTGTCAGGCCTGAACCTCCTGTTGTCTCTTATAGATCACAAACCACCTGTCCGTACGACTTTCTGTTATAGATATACGAGTTTGCACATAATTTTAGTGTCCGCACCGTCGAATGATAGTCATTAATCAAAACAAATTTGCTTTTTGAAATAATTAGTTTTTTTTTCTTGATATTATTCAATCATTCATGTTTTCAATTAATATGTCAACTACTTGTCCAAGAAAAGTCTTGAGTCTTGATCAAAAGATATCTTGAGCGGGAAATCACTAGGAGAGTGCAGCTTGGCTGGGCAACATTTGGAAAGTTGGGTCATAAGTTTTTATTGCCACTGTCATAAGGCCTTAAGAGTTAGAATACTTTCATCATACATAGGTAAATTTGTAGCGTGTCATTCCTGTTCTGTGGTAAATTTCTTTTACAAAAACATGACAATGTATGAGTACCAATTCTATAGCTCATCATGTTTGTGACCGATACTCATAAGGGGTAAGGTACTCAATCAGTGCGTTCTACTAATTTTGACCTACGGAGCCGAAACGTGTAACATTGCAGTAAGCTGGCCTACCAGTGGCTGGATAAAGATGCTCTTTATCGCTTTTTGCTTACGTCTAGCAGTGGCCTGCAATAGGATTGCTGACATTACGAATATGATAATGATAATTTAAGCAAGATTTGATCTAATACATTATTCTAAGACATTATTATGCTTAACATTTTTACAATAACACATTTGTGAATTTTAAAAGCGTTTTGATGTGTAGAGGTAGGTGTATTAGTATTTGCCCGTGTATGTTTATTTGTTTTGTAATAAACTATGATACATTGTTTAATCTCGTACTTCAGTTTTAATTATTTTACTTTCTTACTTTGGTTTCCCGGGTTTTTTGCCGGAGTCCAGTTAATAAATTTGATTTCCAGTCGGGCCAATTTAGTTAAACAAGTTTTGTTTATTTGCTCGCATCTGGGTGTTCTGGGAGAGGCTTATGGCTCAAAATATAATTATCTAGTACCTTCCCGTTCCTAGTTAATTCCATAGTTCCAGATATAAATAATTAATGTGTTGTATGACTTATAGTATATTGATTAACTAAATATTAGGAATTTACACAATTTATTTCCAGTTTTGCCGAATTTTGTGCAGGAGGTATTTATATCATGTTCGCACATTTTCGGAATATCGGATAGTTACCAAATATTTTAAAAAACATTCGACTTGCTGAAACTTTGCCATTTGTTTTATTCCTGGTTTAATTCCATGCATCTAAAATTCAGTAAATCCACAAATAAAATTTTCGGCATTCGAATAGGTATTACTTGCCGATTTTGCTGCTTAAGTAACTCAACACTGACCAACATTATGCCTCTTGGAATTCATACATACCTATTGGCGAATACTCGAAAAAACTTTACTTAATTGTTAATTAATACGCAGGGACCTAACTATGATCTCTAAATTAAAAAATTATTAATATTGAATGTAAAGATCACTGCAATTAAAAATATTGAATAAATTAAAATTAAAAAATATATATATTTGGTATAAAATTAAAAATCATTAAATAAATAAATGTCGTACATTTAACTTAATTTAAATAACAACTGCTTATCGTGCTAATAAATTCTTTTCGGCATAGGCACAGTAATATGCCTTTCACAACAATGCCGAATATTGCACGAGTCCAGTCTTGCAGCTATCATCGCCAGGACGGTATTGGAGCTGGCCCAAACTCTGCGTACCAAAGATGCAGCCCTTTTGCGCATAGTTGCGTGGAAGCAGTCTACGCGTGCTTCCGCAAACATACCCGAGGCACTGCAGAATCGGGGCAACCCCAACTGGACGCGGAGAGCTGTAACTTTTCGCTGTATAATTAGCCCATAAGCTGCACGAATAAAGCGAGGTACAATATGCTGTAAAGAGCGTTGCTTTGACCTCTTTCGAGCACCTAGCGAACCTGCGAGCTATCATATTTTCTCTCACTGACAGAGCCCTCCGCTCCCGCTCCATATCGGCATGGTCGTTGAGGTTGGCGGTGAGTATGTGCCCCAAATATCTAAATTCGGTGACCCTTTGTAGAGGAACAAAATTCAAAATGTCCGGGGGAACATTGTCTGGGCATTTAGCACCGACAGCCTCAAAGACCATTAGCTGGCTCTTGCTAACATTATACAACAGGCCGTGACCAGATGCATTTTCCTCACATATACGTATCAGTTTTCTTAGACCATAGATTGAATTGAATTGAATTAAATACAGGTGCATATTTCAACCTTCTTTTAGTTTATTAATTTGTTTAGTGCATGTGTGTGTGTGTCCTAAAGAAACATTAGCTATACACCAGATTCTCCTGTAAACTACTAAGTGAACGAAAAAAGGTATTTAACCTTGTAAGGCCCAATGTACAATGTAACACTTAGCGTTCCGGCCCAGACAAAAACAAATGAACCCTTAAATTACCAATGTATAATGCAATGTACATTTCGTTTTTGTTAATTATTTTCTATTTAAAAGTTTACTTAAATATTGTTTTATTTACAATTTAAGATAACATAAAAGCTTAATGTTTATTTAAATGAAAAAGAGCTATTGACATAAAAAGACAGAAGACACAGTCATTTAAAGCATTGTTTTCTTTTCTATCAGCTACCGTACTCAGAAAAAAATTAAAATACTGTTTGAGTTGATCACGAAAAATAAACAGTAACTACAGAAAGAAACTGTACACTGTGATAGACACTGGGTGTCTAATTCATTTGTGTCAAAAAAGCTAGGGCCTTACGAGGTTATGTAAAAAACAAATACTCTCGCTCATCCCTTGTAAAAGGTGATTTGGGTAAGCGCTAATATAAAGAAATATAATAACATAATTTTTGTATAAGTAAATTTTATAACTGAAAACTAATCAGAACTATAAAAATAAACCTTAATTTATCTAATTTTATCTAATTTTGTTAAAAAAGTGATTCGAGTGAGTCAAGTGGTCAAGCAGATCCAAAACCACTCAAGTGAATCGTCCACCTAAGTGATCCTCCAATAGAACTCGAGTCACTATTTACTTACTAAATCATCTTACCTTGCCTCTATGAGTCCAATTGATAGTGTTGGGTGGCTCTGGCGTATGCCGCACTATACAGGTTAGATTTATTGTGGAGCCTGCATAGATGAAAAGGTCTGGCCCACCGAGTATCTCCGTCTCTGGTTCTGAAAAAACATAATTTGTGAGACACTGACGATATCACATTAATCATCATCATCATCATTTCAGCCATAGGACGTCCACTGCTGAACATAGGCCTCCCCCATTGACTTCCAGATTGGCCGGTTAGAAGCGGCCTGCATCAGAAATGAGGAGATCCGTAAACAAACAAAAGTCGCTGACATAGCCCAACGGATTAGCAAGCTGAAGTGGCAGTGGGCAGGGCACATAGCACGTAGAACTGACGGCCGATGGGGCAGAAAGGTTCTAGAATGGAAGCCGCGTACCGGCAAGCGTAGTGTGTCCTACACTGTGTCCACTCACAAGGTGGTCAGACGACCTGGTAAGGGTCGCAGGAAGATATCACATTAATTAATTGTAATTGTTCATCATGTCAGCCAAGGAGTTCCACTGCTGAACAAAGGCCTCCCTCAATGACTTATCATCGGGGGGATTGCCAATACTCGCCACGCTTGGCAGACGAGTTGGCGAGCCCAGTATTTTATAATATTTTGCACGAAAACGCTGCTGCCCGTCTAGTGCTACAGGAATTAGTCGCCTCTTACGACACGTCTCCTGTTGACGGTGGGAAAGTATATTCTTTACGGCTGTCTCAACACGGAACTAGTCAGAGTTGCTAAAAGCCGCTGGATGCAAATGGCCCATTGTAAAGCCGCTAATTTAAATTTAAATAATAAAATAAAAAAGCAAAGTACCTATATAGAGGTACATTGATTCTAAAACATGACATTTAATGTCATCGTGGATTCCTGTGGTATTCAGTTTTAGAAAGAGTTACACAAAAACACGCTTGCCACATCTAATGACAACTGTAAGTTATTTTTTCGAATTGAAATGTGCCTCAGATTTAAAAATATAAGGCATTTTAATTCGATAATATAATAAATAAAGATTGTTTTATTTTTGTACTAGTTCATCATAAATAAGTTAAGGTGGTAAGAGAGATCATGTAACAAAACATCAAAATATAGCAATTAAATTATTAGTAATGTAAAAAAAGTAAAGTATACACGTCCCTTTGCAGGGCACAGGCTTCACCTCAAATATGAGGTAGTACTCAACGCTGGCTCAGTGCGAGTATGCCTAAACACGTCCCTTTGCAGGGCACAGGCTTCACCTCAAATATGAGGTAGTATTCAACGGGGCTCAGTGCGGATTGGTGAAGGGATGTTTTAAGGCCAGTGACTAAACCTTTCTATCAGATGTTATTAACCAGCCATTAAGGCCTCCGACTAGGATTCACGACTAGTTTTTTTTAATTATCAACCTGTTCAATTCCACTGCTGGGCAAAGGTCTCCCCCAGACTCTTCCATCGATCTCTATCTATCGCCAATGACTCCCAATCCCTCGTTAAGTTAACCAAGTCGTCACACCATCGGGTGACGATTTGGGCCCACCTGTCCGGATGCATTCTGCACACGTGTCCTGCCCACTCCCACTTTAGCTTTGCAGTTTTCTCGCCTACATCTGCGACACCGGTTTTGGAGCGGATGGCGGCGTTCCGGATTCTATCAATCCTTTTTACACCTAGTATGCTCCGCTTCATAGCCCTTTGGCAAACTTTGTCTTTGTTTGACTAGTATCAAGTGATATTCGCCGAGATCAAAGTTTAACGTGCCTTCCAAAGCACAGAGATGCTTGTGATAAATGTCACTTAATATGGTTGGTATGGTAACATATCCAATCACAACCACGGCGTAGAAGGCTTAGCTTTGGTAATCACTACAAAAGCGCTACCACTACTGAACTACAAGTACCTTCTTTAATATTGATAGAGCGTAGGATTTATATTGGTTAATATCTGCTATCATAGTAGTGGTACCTATCTTAAGAGCTAAAACAGCGTACGAATTGGTGCTACAACATATATTTGCGATAATAATATTAGTCTTGACTTAATAGATTGTTCATACTTTAGCTAATGCTAAGATAAATATTTCCCCTACTCACAGTTTCTTGGAAAGTTGGATATTTTGCCAAAACTGATAGATAATACGATCTAAGTAAAAGCAAACATTGTTATACTTATTCAAAGAAGCATTGCTTATTTTCGTGTAGTACACTCAACGACTAAATATTATTATTATAAGCACCTTAGGTGTTAATATAGGTTTCAAATACGTGTCAACAACATATTTATACAAGGCTGAATGGACTAAGTTTTGTAATTTTTTGGCCAAGTTTTTTTTTATCAGTAAGAATGAAAAAACAGATTTAGATGAATTAGGTATTTGAACAACATGCATATTGATGATTGATGATGTAAAAACGCTTGACGCTTAGATCAATTACTTATTTCAACAAACTGTTTCGTAGACGAAAACACAGTCATCTTGCCTTTAGAGCACCTACACTTCGATAACTTAAATATTATTCTTTCTTTCCTAAATACGTAAACGATCTCTTTTGTGACTAATGGTATATTCAAGCCACGTAAATATCTGTTTTGACAAGTGTCCTATTTAACTTTAGGGTCTTGCTTTTACTTTGAAGTCTGTTGGTTCGATATCTAGATTAAGGTCCTCAATCGACAGTTGTAAAGTTTTGGACTGTTGTTGTCAGAGTACTTACTAAGATCTTGTGCTATAATCCATTTTGAAATTAATTTATATCTAATTAACTAAATAATACAAACTAGAAACACCGCAACTTTTAGAAACATCATTATACATAAGTACTTACTTATCGAATCATACCCTATGTTTAAAAATATTTTGAAAAATAACACTTAATTTGTTGGAATATATTATATAAGTAGTGATAGGTAGGTAGGGTTGATTCTGCCGTTATAAAAACCAATAAACCAATAAAACCAATTTATTTCTGTAAATAGGCCTAAATTAAACTCTTTTACACGTCCCAATATATTTTTTTACCCTACCACTGCTTCGGGACAATATTGTGGGCTAGTGCCGAGAAGAAGCAGCGCAAGAAACTCGGTCACTATTGTCAGCCTCTTTTTAAATAGTGTGTTTACATTACAAGATAAAATGAACCTGTGCGAGTACGGCAGTATTTAATTCCATACATTTTTATCATTTAAATAGTCATTTACAGTGTAATAACCTTTTTTCATTAAAATCATCTTGACATGCGATTTAAATTCATACATAGGCAGTTCAGCAATGGACTGTGGTAATTTGTTAAAAAAGCGAATACATTTTCCCATAAACTTTTATGCAGTCTGAAATTTGGAACGGCAAGTTTATCTTTATTCCGGGTATTAATATTATGCATGTCACTCTTTTTAGGAAATAGATGCAGGTTTTTGCGAATATACATGATATTTTCATAAATGAATTGAGAAGATATGATAAAATAACTCATTTAATGGACCAAACTTCAAAATCTCAATAAAAGAAAACACTTCGCCATTCTGAATGACTCGTCAGCTGTTCGTTGCCTAGTTGTCTAGCTGGGAAAATCTTTTTTAAAGATTAGGTAGGTAGTATAGAAAAAGTAGTCGCATTTGAGCACCAGGATCAGGCTTTTAAAAACCATTAGTCATGATTATAAAATCAGAAAGTGACAAACAAATATAATCAAATTGAATTAGCATTACTTGCATCAAGCATATGAAATCAAGACACAATAGAAATACCATTGTTATGCGGTCTCATGACACCGCTTGGAAGTTAACAAGTTAATTGGTAAATTAATACTCTGTTGTCTGAATCCTCCTACACTTAATCATCGAAATTAGTAGCACTGTAGTACTCTAAACACGCGTTGATTATGCTAATCTGCTCGACAAACGTGCTCATGATTTGGATTCGATGATTTGCTTGCAAAATCAAATGATCCGACCCGAAACCACATTTCACGGGTAATTCTACACCAGCATCTCCATTGGGAATTGTAGTTTAAGTAAACTAGTGTAGTAGCTGGATTTAGGGATACAGAGTGTCAAAAAATTGTGTTAAGCGGAAGTCTAGAGATAAAGTATCCTTATATACATTCCGCGATTTTTAAGTAGTTTTCATATTTAAGTAGCATTTAGAAGTAATGCCCGATGGGGCAAAATGGTTCTAGGAGGCCACGTACCGGCAAGCGTACAGCGTAAGCGTACCAGCGTAGGGTGTTGGACAGACGGCTTTTAAAAGGTTTCAGAAAGCCGCTGGATGCAGGCCGTTTCCAACTGGCTTATCTGGAAGTCATGAGGGGAGGTCTATGTTCAGCAGTGGACGTCCTACGGCTGAAATGATGATGATGTGTTAGATTTTTTTTAAACCTTGATTCGACATTATTAAATCGAATCAATTTATTGTTTTCCCTTCACAAGAAAAACTTCCTCGAAGGTAACAAAACAGGCTATTTTTTTAAACAACTATTGTAGTTATAGGCAGACTTGCGACAAGCAAGAAAAAAAATCCATTTTTTTTTTTGGGTGATTCGTTCTATTTAATGCATACCTATAGATGAACGAGGAAAGACTTTTTGTATCAGTGCATACGGCGATCACCCGATTGGCGTAGTAATTCGCATTGAATGCCATATGTTCCGGGTTCGATTTCCGGTTCTATCAGAAAACAAGCTATCCTAAATAGGATCGGATCTGGGTGCGCTGGAAGACGGCCCTGACAAAATTCATTGTTTGCATGGCACCTTGTAACACGGATGTTTATTCGTTATTCGAGATTATGTTATTATGTTGTTTGTCGTATATTTGTATTAATTTATTTATACAAGGTGTAAAAGAAAAATCAGGAGTGATTAGGTAGGTTTCGATTATATAATACAGAAAAAATAAAAATAAAAATCTCTGATGTTTATTTTTACTAAAAAACAAAACTTGCTAGATTTAAATTACTGGTAGATTAAATGGTTTGTGTTGAGAAAATAAACGCTTTATTTATTTATTTATAGTTACTTGTTAGACTTTTTAAACAATGTGCCTATTTCATATAAAAATAACGGCGTACACCACCTCATCATATGCGCTGTAGGTTTTAGTGTACCGTGCAAGTGCTAAGGAAGTGTACACAGCTAGGCCATTTTATTTTTTTATTAAAATTTAAAATAGGCCCATACAATACAATTTACTGTCTAACCTAGCATGTTTATAATTTTTTTATGAAATTTTCGTCTGTTCTATTCTATATAATTTAAGTGTCTCTACAATCACTTCTAAAAATTTGGTTACTTTTTTTACACCATGTTAAACATTTTTGATGTTAAACGAAATTCTTGCTGTCTATCAACGTGTTATGAAAGTTATTAAAGACAGAAGATTTTCAAAAGATGATTAAATTTTATATGATTTATGATAATCCAGTTTTATGGATATGGTTTTTAAATCTTTGCTATAAAGATTTTTTACGACTTTTTACTTCGAAACTTTTAAAGTGCTACTTAACGGGGTCCCATAAATTTACGTGACATTAATTAGAGAAAGAGAAGTTGTCGTTTAGTGTTCTAGGGTCACGTTGGAAATTGGATCACTTTTATACCAATAATTTTGACATACTACTTTTATTTTATTAAGGGCCGATTCGACCAAACACAAAGCTATACCAAAATAACTATTACGGGTATAATTTTACACCTTGAATTTACCCTTTGATAACTTCGATTACGTTTTTCGAGCAATACACTATACTCGGTATTGTTATTCTCTAGTTCAAGAGTGAACGATCGACGAATTGATAAACCTACCAAAATCCATGTAATCCATTTCTTCTAGGTTGACTTGAAATGCCACAACATTTTAATTTTGTAGGATAATAGAGTGTCAATGCTAGATGACATTGACAACATTTCAGTTTCAAGGTGACAGGAGTGGATTTGACAAGTGACAACTTTGACATTTATTTATTCTCAGTTTAATATATACACTGTAAAAATCTCCCATTTTAATATTTTTCATAGATTTGTGGTTGGTAGAATGAAAAATCAGCTTACTCTAGATTAAGCAGTGGTATACTCTCAAGTTAAAACTTACACCAGCTTGGTCGAATCCGGTCTAAAGCAAATAATGGGTCATATCAAGATAATAGTTGTAACTAAAAGTTTGCAATTACATTACAAGTACATGTGTAAGTAAGGTCGTAGTTCTGTTTATTTTTTGCCAAATTAGGACTTAAGCATAAAATAATTTTTCATAGATGTGAAATGCTTTACGGAGACCATGTATGCAGGAAAAAATGATCATGATATTATCATAATGAGGTAATTCAAGTAGACAGGCTCTTTTGGCGTAATATGTCAGTATAACGAGAACATCACATCTCGAGCAAGATTTTAACCTGTATTTTATGGTGCTATAAACAGTAGAAAATATGTATTATCTGTTTTACCCACGACAGACTAAACTGCACTGTGGGCTGTAACTACATACAGGGCTTAAAATACTTTGTTTTTCAATAAGTCTGTCCAATGTGTTGAGGATATGGTAAACGGCACATTTAATTGGCGGTCTAGGTGAATATCTGAAACCAGTACCTACCTAGGTCGGGAGAAGCAGCGATGCGGATTGATCTTTTAAAAAAACTACACTACTAGTCTGTCTAGAGTGTACTAGAGTACATGTTATGACTTACATGTATTGTAAGCATGGAAGGTACCTATTACAGTAGGCTAGTTCCCTAAAAATCTAATTAGTCTGTCAGTTGAATAACAAAAATAGTAAACACATATTTTTTCTTTTCTCAATTAAACAAAAATAATGATGCAGATATAGCTCGTTAAAGTTCCGCGAGACGACATACCGTGCAACACTTTTAAGCATGGCTTGACGTCACGTGCTACCATTCCCAAACATTGACGCACTTTCTCTTCTTAATTTTTTATTTAATTGACAAAATAAAAACAATATGTCTAATATTTTTTTGATAATCTAACTGACGGTCTATACAGAATAATATTTTTTACATAGGAAACTACCCTAATCTTACTGGGTAGAGTCGCAGCCCTGTAGAATGAAAATCTGAAGCGTTCACTAATTAAAAGACTGCTCAGACTGCCTGACTGTAAATATTTTATGACTGACCCACGATATATAGATAGATAGTGTATCCACTTGGGGACATGCTGGATTATTTTTACTGGCCGGAGTGGCGACGCTGCGGGATGCGTATACGTAGCGCTCACTGATTGATACTGCTTAGACTGACTGTGTGTGTATGCATGTAATAACAAATGTACCCACAATGTTGTGGTAGGCAACATAACCGAAAGGCGGTGGTAAAATATGACACTCTTACTTTCTGAGGGCACAGCCCTGTAGTTTAAAATCCATATCGCTAACTAATAAAGACACCGCTCAGTCTGATTGTATATCTACAGATGTTATGACCAACGTACCGACGATGTTAAGGTAGACGGCGTGCTCTGTGGGCGGCGTAGTGGATATCTGGTACTCATATACTATCCGAAGGTACAGTCCTGTGGTTTATAAATATCTAGCGCTCACTAGCAAAGAAACCGCTCAGCCTGACTATATATGTACGAATGTAGTGACTAACGTACCGACGATGTTGAGGTAGACGACGTGCCCGATAGGCGGCGTGTTACATATTTGACACTCTTACCCGAATGTACAGCCCTGTGGTTTATAAATCCATAGCGCTCACTAATAAAGACAACGCTCAGTCTGATTGTGTAAAATATGTCCGGATGTGATGGCTAACGTACCCACGATATTGAGATAGACAGCGTGCCCGATGGGCGGCGTGGTGGATATCTGGCACTCGTACTGGCCGGAGTCGCGGCGCTGCGGGCTGCGGATGCGCAGCGCCCACTCCTCGGAGCGCGGCTTGTGCTGCGCCTCGAAGCGCTGGTCCGACGTGTACGTGTACCGCCCCACTGTCAGCAGGTGGATGTCGCGGTGACGGACCCATGATACCTGTGAGTATAAATTCCTGTCATCAAAATATAAAAACTAATTTTAAACATGCAAATATGCGAATTACAAAAAACTCCTATGAAGGGCTTGTTTGCATACACTTCCTTACCGCCAAAAAGAGGCGTATCGTAAGAGGCGACGAATTCCTGTAGCACTATACGAGCAGCAGCGTCTGCGTGCGAAATATTATAAAAAACAGCGCTCGGCAACACGTGGCGAGTATCATTGGGTATTTATTCCCAGTCATTGGGCATAGAGCCTCCGCCTATGTGCAGCAGTGGACGTCCTTTGGCTAAAATGATAATAATGATAATAGTTTTTAAAGGTACCAGTAAACCTATGTTTCACACTGCATTTTATAATCAGTTACTCAGTATAAGTTGCATAGTCTGTCAGCTAAGTCACTTGCCCGGCCTTGACTTTGAATTACATTACGAAAAAATCCAACAGAATTAAAGTTAAGTCTGAAGGATCCCTGAAGGTGAACAAAACATCAACACACATGATAGTGAAAAACACATCGAAATAAATTTAATAACTTAACTAATTGAACAAAGGTATTGTGTATTGGTAATTCCCCCTGATGACAGAAGTCAGTAGGCGAGGTTTATACTCAGCAGTGGACGTCCTATGGCTGAAATGATGACAATGATGAAATGAACATAAAAAGTGACTCTATTTTGTACTATACTACTGTGTTACATGACCTGACTTTAGCTTCGTTCTTACAAACAAAAATAACACAAAATTCCTATAGTAATTTGAATTTACTCAAAAGTCAAAGTTTAAAAGTCAAAAATTCTTTATTCAGTTTAGGACAGAAAATTGCCACTTATGAACTCTGCATTTAACCAGCTGTCATTTGTTTTTATTATTATATACTTAACGAACAAAAGATACAAATTTTAGAAATATTTAAGTCAGAGAAGAACATTACTTCTGCTTGAGAACAAACTAAAGCACAATTCAAAGCGTGGTTTTGAATCAGATTGAACAAGAAGTGTCGTTATTGTCTGCGACGATTCTTCCGACAATGTTTTGTTGTAAATTTTAATGTTTCTGGGGTTCCTGAAAGAAATAAAATACATAACTAAAAGAACTGAAAATTCAACAAATAAAAAATACTTTTACATTTTAGAGATGACTTATTAACGAAATCTCAGGCTTTGATGTTTGCCAGAAACAAAAAAAACATGTATTTACAAAAACCCATAAAAATATAGGGTATCGTTCTCTGCATCCACTCACTAAACCTGATTTTATTGTAAAATAAGTAACAAAAAAGGTTCAATGAATAATTTTGCATTATTCATTAATATAATCGGAAATAAATGTTTATTTGTTCCGTACGGGTTTCTGAACCATTTATCTAATTGCGATGAAACTTTGGTGAGTTGTTCCGCACGACAAAAAGGTTTCTTAATTGCATTCTGGACCACGTAAACAAAGTCACGAGCGACAGCTAGTAGAAAATAGGCACAAATCTCATAATTTAATTTGACAGTTTTAAAATGTACAGTCTGTCTCTTTTCATTCATAAGAAAGAGAGTAAGAAATACCTACATCTATGCCAGTAAGGAACGTTTATGTTCCAAACAACGTTACCACTGACATTTTTTATTGAATTTCGAAGTTAGTCCGCAAACCTGAAGTTGAATACATCGTCGAGTTTACTTCACAATAGGACTTTGTTTCTAGAATGCGTTGTTTTTGTCCTAACCTATTATGCTACAAGTTTGTTAAGTAACGACGACAACTGGACTGTGCTAATGAAATTGGATAATGTCCAACTTTGTAACTGGTTTACGACGTCACCCCACAACGCTGGCTTTTGAGATTTTGTCTAAAGCTACAAAGATACCCTTAAATGCATAGTATCGCCTTTTGGATACATACATAATATCGTGTAATATAAATTAAAATACATTTAAAATACTAATAATTTTGTATCAAAATAAATATTCGAAATATACCAAATGAAGCAAGTTTTTGAAAGTTGTATTTCTTATAAATATTTTTAAGTTTACTTCTTAAATGAAGACGTTCTGGTAGAAACCTCTGTAGATTCGGAAATGCAACCTTTTTTGAAAAAAGTTAAAAAAAGTTCGATGCGTGATATCGTTATCCTAAATTTAAAAAAAAATATATAAATTTTCATAAACTTAAATTATATATTTATATATAATCAGTATGAATTATATTATGAAATCGGAAATTTATATTTCAATGTTTTAATTAATTTGATACTCTAAACAAACACATCATTTACGACATTTTGTCGAGGAATGTATGTTGTTTGTTTTTTTTTTTCTGTCGATTAACGTATGTTTCATAGGTGTACACTAAAATAACGTAAACGTTGCAAGTACGAGAACGAGATTCGATGCCTTTTAATAAAAAGAAAACATAACGGTAATAAACTGTTCGTAAACTAAAAAAAACATTTTATGTAAAAATATAAATAACATGGTAATTTTACTTTCAAAAACCTAAATAGATATTAGATTCCGACACGAAAACAAGAAAAATATAACTGAGTGATTTAAAAATATTATTTAGCCACGCATCAAGTACTCGTTAAGGCCGCTACCCACACTAGGCATTACTAATTTTATTAAAGGCTGGACATTTCGACGACCTCCGTAGCCGAGAGGTGAGGTCTCGGATTCGATTCTTAGCCGGTCAATGTAGGAAAAAATATTTTCTATATTGTCTCGGGTCTGGGTGTTGTGGTACCGTCGTTGTTTCTGATTTATGTAACACAAGTGCCTTGGCTACTTACCATAGGATCAGAGCAATGTATGTGATGTTGTCCAATAAAATTTATAAAACAAACAGTTTTTTTTCGACGCGTACACAATAGTAATTAATGAATGAGCGATGCTAGCTTCGTTGTTAGTCTCGCCTAGGGTTACCATATCTCAGGATTTGTCCTGAGATTTCAGGATTTTTGGACTTTTCTTAGGACTGCGGCCGGATTTTACAAAACTCATAAAATCTCAGGAATTTTAGATTTTCAAATAAATATTAGCTTACATTTTAAATATCTCTAATAAAAAGTTAAACAAACTAAAAATAATCTTCATTTGGTATTGGTAATAATTGCACAATTAAAATCAAAACATATTTTGGGGCGAGGGGCGGTTCGGAGGATACCCCCGTATAAAGACGATAATATTACGACTTTTTAAAATTGTTAAGAACGTTGTCAAATGGTAACGAAATCTCAGGATTATCCAATGGAAATCAAGCCCTTTTTCCGGACTTACGATTTCTTTATCTGGTAACCCTAGTCTCACCTCACGTCCATGAGTTCTGAGATCGAGTCCGCACATATCTCGCTGGTTCCAAGTTTATGAACATATTTATACCACTTGCTCGGAGGAGAAGGAAAACTTAAGAAACCCATCACATTCAGAGAATTCTAGATAGATAAATAAACTGTTACCACAATCACACCAATTATTATCTAGTCCCAACCTAAGCACAGCTTATACTATGGCGACTAGGTAACTGATAAACATACTTAAATACTTTTATAAACATCCATGATTTAGGTACAAATGCTCGAACTCAACACGAAAACATTTGCTCCTTGCGGGATTCGAACTACCAACCGCTAGCTTTGTATTCCGGAGCGCCAACCACTACACCAGACTTTCATCTGATAGATAGACTTATGAGTACTTCTAAAAGATCGTTCGTGTGATAGGTGATTCGAAATTTACTGGTTACCATTTATATCTAAAGGTTACGAAGGTCAAAGGACAAGGTCATAAATCTCATACCGATAGCAAATAGTTTTGTATCAATGTATTAAGTGAAATTGATAGAATACACTGTATACGTAATCCCATTTCAACCGTTTTGTATCATAGTAATAAATTGTTCGATCAACCATAATGACGTTATTGTATTAGGTTACAGTGAATCCACATTGTTTGGTATTATCCAACGAAATCAGTTTGGATTTTAATCGGACTTTAGTCAACAAGCGTTAATTGATTTATGATGTTCAATAAATTACTGTTTCACTGATTAATTTATACTATAACGGCTTAATAATTCGGTAGTCACCTATTTTTAAAAAGGAGTATATTTATCAGGCTTGGGCTACTACTTATGAACAGGTTCCCCTTTCCAAAGTAAAATGGTTTAAAAACTTTTTATTCTCATAAGAATTCCATAATTCACTTACTGAGAAATTATGTTTACAAGATATAAGTACTTATATTAAGAGCGTACAGACAGAACGTAATTTAAATACTTATAAATGGTCAGTGTAGAAAAAATAACTTTTTCATCCCACCATCTCGGAAAGAGTATTTTTAATCTTCAATATCTGAGTGGAAAAGCCGTTTTTATTCTCTAGAGGATAAAGTAAATTGAATTTAGAACATCGTGTGCACTAAGTTTGTGAATTAAAAAAAACATTAAACCTATTTACTGCTACCTCTATGGTGCCGAATATATCATACAACTTTTTTTTATTTGTTAAAAACTCAGACTCGGAACCTTCTTGGTGTTCTTTTTTCAATTTGCTTTGTACGCGGTTCTTTACGCGGCATTTTTTCACGTCATTGTTAAACCTTATATTAAAAACAAGAAACTTGAAAACAAGTGAAAAAACTAAAATGAGTGATTCTAGCGACGAGGAAGATTGTTTGACGCCAACAGAATTGACTGAAACTGTTAATAATGCGCAAATGAGCTTTCTCCCTCAACAATCACGCGAGAAGTATTTAAAACAGTACGATATGTTCAACACGTGGCGACTAGCAAAAGGAGCCAAAACTTTCTCAGAAAACGTTTTGCTGGCATATTTTATAGAATTATCCGAGAACAAGAAAGCAAGCACTCTATGGAGTACGTATTCGATGCTAAAAGCAACAATAAAGATGAAAAAAGACATACATATCGATACCTATCCTAAATTAGTGGCATTTTTAAAAAGAGCCTCATCTGGTCATCAACCAAAAAAATCGAAGGTTTTCACAGTATCTGATATTGAAAAGTTTCTTAACGAAGCACCCGATTCCGTATATTTGGCGGCAAAAGTAAGTCAGTTGCACATTCAGTATCTACTTAAGTATATTAATCTCAATTAAATGGTATACTTAGTAGATGTTGATAGGCATAATTATGCGTTCATATCAATTTTATTCATTTATCTGCTACAATACTCTTTACGTTACAGGTTGTTCTTATTATTGTAATAAACGGAGCATGTCGAACTAATGAACTAACACAACTTAATGTCAAAAACATTGAGAAACATTCAGATGACTTACTATTAAAAAAGAGACCGCAACTTCGTCATTCGCAAGGAATACGTAACGATTGTTGAGAAATATCAAGCCTTACGCCCGCCTAACACTCCAATCAATCGATTTTTTCTACAGTATCGCAATGGAAAGTGTGTTAGACAGCCTATGGGTACTAATAAAATTGGCAGTATCCCACGAGAAATAGCAACATTTCTTGAACTTCCAGAACCCCTGTTGTACACGGGTCATTGTTTCCGACGAACTTCAGCCACACTTTTGGCTGATTCCGGAGCTGATCTCCTGTCCCTTAAGCGCCACGGAGGCTGGAAGTCCAATGCAGTTGTAGAGGGATACATAGAGGATTCCATCCAAAATAAGTCTAAAATATGTGAAGGCATCGTAGGAGCCATTACACTGAAAGAGCCTCAATCGGATCCTTGGACTGGCCCTTCTACATCAAAAATAAGCCGTTATGAAACACCTAACCATCTCCCTCTCTCTCCAACATTCACGCCAAGGGAATCCGATGAATCGGTACAACTATTAAGTATGACAGATAGTTTACCGAAAAACAGTACACAAGTGACTAACACCAATATTACAGTACCAAACAAAAATATTACACTCAATTTAAATAACTGTAGCAACGTAACTTTAAAATTTTCTTAATTATACCTTAGTATTGTTATAATTTAAAGATTATTCTGTAATACTTACCCGTCATAATGTAGTAATTAATACCTAAACTGAAATAAAAGTGTACCTATCTTGTGATTGTAAACGTTTTTTTTTTGCATTTAGTCATTTCCTCGCTGAGGTGGAATGAAAAGTTACGTGTTGCACTCGAGTGCAAAGATTTTTCACCTCGTGCTCTTTTGATTCCCTCGCTAACGCTCAGGATTCTAATTTTGAATCACTCGCTGCGCTCGTGATTCAATTTTAGGATCCTTCGCTTGCTCGGTCATCAAAATTGAACACGCGGTTAAAAAGCAACTTTGCACTCTTGTATAACAAATAACTATTCTATATTGTCTCGGGTCTGGGTATTGTGGTACCGTCGTTGTTTCTGATTTCTGTAACATAAGTGCTTAAGCTACTTATCATACGATCAAAATCATGTAAAAAAATTGATTTAAAATATAGGTAGCTACAATCTAACACCGCTTTACTAAAAGCTAGCTAAGAATGACAAAACGAGCAAAAAGCTTTCAAGTCATTTTCGTCAGTCTTTATTACAGGAAAATTACAGTAATTACAAGACAAATGTACGTGCATGCTGGCTAGTTTATACTTTTGATAGTGTACTAAAGAATGGTGCCTCATTAGAATTTCTTAGATCGTTGGGTTTGGAGCCGCAAAAATCCTCCTGCTTATGCCAACATCAAAATGGCAAAAAAACCCATAGTTACTAAATCACCAACCAGTTGACTTTTGACATATGCGGCATCAAAACCAACGGAAATTCACCATGTAGTTATTGATGAGGGATGATGATTCCTTGACTTAATTCTAAAGTCATCGCAGACGAAATTGTAGGCAAAAGCTAGTTAATGATAATACTTACAGTTCTATTCTGTAAATTCTTCACTTTACAAAGTAGTGTGACCGGATGACCGACCAGCCCAGTCACGTTCTCCGGCGTACTGGGATCGAAGTATGGAGCGCCAGCGGTTTGTGGCCAGTCTTCTAAAAACTCGGTCCGGAACCTCCTGGAAGACTCTGACACTGTGCTTTGGTCCCGCGATCGGCTGCTCCCGCTCTCTTGTCGACAAACTGCAACAAAAGTTGTTGTGAGTTCCTGAACGACTAGTTGATGTTTTTTAGATGATACAGTAATTACTAGTAAAACTATACAAATTCTATAGGTTTAGAGACTTAGTTAAGAACATAGTTCACTTAGAATAAGTTTATTAATAAACTAATAAGACTAATATATTATTGGACTCTACTTTTCTCAACCAATGTTTAATAGTTTGTTAAACATGTCAATTCTTTTTATTTAGATTTATCAACAAAAAAAACACTCTTCATCATCTATTCTTTTTTAACTAGCAGTATAGCTGTTTTTATTCACAATTTGTACAAATTTTGCAGTCACACTCATGGGTTTTTGACAAATAAAACCTGTACAGATCTGTTCGGTCAGGCGTATTACATGCCTCATAAAACCTATATCAAGTGACGGTAGTGCGACACTACCGCTCTGTCAATTATGAGTACGGGAGAGGACAAAATTATTACAATGAGACTTCCTGAGAAATGTGAAAGTTTTATTGTAAAATACGGTGATTTGTAATGCAGATGTTTCTACAAATTTCGATAAAGACGGTGAAGCTAGTCTTATAATTTTGTTTTAGAATAAAATAAAATTCTCGTCACGAATAATCCAATTGATTAGTATTATAAATTCTGTCATTGCTGTCATTATTAGTTTTAAATATAATTTGGTTATTGTAAAATTATTAAAAGCAAATTTTAATAATAAAATGTAAATAAATATTTAAGAAAGGTGCTTAAAAGGGTTAACGATTAATATTTAAAAAACGGACACAACTTCAACCAAAGGTCAGGGTTAAAATGAAACGTTAAAATAATAATTAATTTGCGAAAACATAACCAGCGAACGCTGATTTTGAAAACGGGAGCGCTAGTTTATTGTACGAATATCTTTGAAAATTTATATTATTTCAACAATAACTAACGTAATAACAAGTTAAAAAAAGTAGCAGGAGAAAATCATAAATGTTTGTTTGATGGTAATTGTAGTAGGGGTAGATTGAACATTTGGCGTAGATTTGGCTACATCTTACATGGCTACCTGCCAGATGTTAGATTGCCAATGAGAAGTTATAGGTAGTAATCTGTGAAGGCTACAGCCAGTGGTTATTTTGCACGTGTGATTTGCAACCTAAAATATTGTTTGATTAGCAGGAATATGATAGTATGAAATATGAATAGATGCTGCTATTTTTAAAGCATTTAAAATAAGCCTAATAAAATTGTAGGGCATAGCGTCAAAATAATTAAAATAACACTACACCAAGCCAGGTCTGAACTTACAAATTGGTGACCTGGTGGAAGTAGTAAAGTCAATTAACCAACCATATTGACAGATATTTTAAAGATGTTACAAGGTAGACTGACGACCTGGTAAAGGTTGTTGGAAGGCACTGGATGCAGGCCGCTTCCAACCGGCCAATCCAAAAGTCACTGGAGTCTATGTTTAGCAGTGGTCCTATAAAGGAAATGATGATGATGATAAAGATGTTCTCTTCAAAAGCATGGAAAATTTCATAAACTTGTGACAAATATCACAAATTATAATTGAAATGGTCATTCATCTACTCTTGACAGCAGCAAAGGTTGTTTTCGTTTCTGAACCGGTGTGACTACTAACGACATTAATTATACAGAAGCTTAAATACTTTGCCATCATCATCAGCCTTTGAAAGTTCATTGCTGGATACAGATGTCTCCTATAGAACACCAAAGCGAGCGACCCTGGCCCGCTTAAATTCAGCGGCTTCCTGTAACCCTGACTAGGGCGTCAGTTTAACGGGTAGGTAACTACGCTACACCTTCCAGTTCCTGGTCCCAGTTTAACACACCTTAATTATTATTGATAATGAACTCTACTTGTTCAAGTTTAAGTCTAATGTTAAAAAAAAAACTTAACAATGATGGGTCAACTTTTTTCTCTTTTAGTTATAACTTTTTATTTCGAAAATTGTTTCTCAGCTAAATCCAAAACAATCCTTACATAAAGTTGGTTTAGTCTAATGTTGTATTAAAAGTTTGATCTTAATAAAAAATCCATTAATTCCTTTAGAAAGTCATGACACGGAAATGACAAGATTGTTGTTGCTGAAAGTCAAATTTAAAAGTCGACAGAAACTTGTAAGGACAGCTAATTTCCGCTCATGAAACCAATTTGGATAATTTTATTCGCAAAAAAATAAATTCTGGAGAAAAAATGTTTTAAATAGTCTCTGACATCTATAATTTTCATGTACATAATATAATCCGCGTAGCGGAGCATAGCGTGTCACCTCTGTTCTCTCTTTGACTGAGAAACCAGTGAGAAACCACTTATTAACTCAGTGCTTTGTGGGGATGGTCGTAAAGAATACACTTCCTCACCGCCAAAAGGAGGCCTGTCATAAGATGCGACTCATTCCTGTAGCACAAGACGGGCAGCAGCGTCTTCGTGCGAAATATTTTAAAAAACTGCACTCGCCAACCTGCCTGCCAAGTGTGGCAAGTAAAGACAATCCCCCACTATTGGAGAAGGCTTGTGTTCAGCAGTGGACGTCATATAAACTATAGTTTGGGTAAATTCGCAACTATAAACTGTACATGACTTGACATTATGTTTGTACCATTGTGTTGCGTCACCTGGAAGTAAAGATGTGTCGTTTCCGGGAACATTTCTATTTTGGGACACGATAAAAACTCCTATTTAATTAATTTATAATCTTATTTATCCATTTATCATTAAAGTTAATTATACCGTCTATTTTCTTTGGTAAAACCTTATCATTATATAAAATATTTACAGATGAAATCGCAAAAAATACAGATATTCCAAAGTATCTTCGTGGTAAACGATATTATTGTATGGAATACTAGAATTCCAATATATCAAAATTATTAATCTTAAGTAAACGTAAAGCACTGAGATAATAAAATCATGTTATTCCATGAAAGAATATGAGCGCTGTTAGCACAAATACTTTTTGGAATTATCGTCAATGTAAATAATATTATTGCAAAAAATCGTATTGAATTTGTTGTTATATCAGCAGATGGTAGTACTTGAAAGTACAAATTTTCATTTTTAGTATGTTTTAATAACCTGTTAAAATAACCATCTAATTATAATAGAGATAGACCGTTTTATTTGTACGTTGATGTAGGTACGGCTCACGCAACTAAAATACTAGCTAGGCTAAGGCTAGCTTTTGTAAGCAAGCCGAGTTGTCATAAAATAGCCTGATCTTCCCAAAGACGAGTTTAAAAGTAATAAGCATAGCTGACTAATCGACCGACATATCAGCAATTTATCAACCAATTAGTCTACTAGTCGACAAATACCGTAGTCGGTCCATCTCTACTCTATATTCAGGTCTTACCAAGAACTTTTAATATATTTTAAGTGTTGTTTTTCAGGTACAACTTGTAAAATCCTATATTCCGAGTAGAACAGACGTGCTGCATTTATTTTACTTTGCTTTAAAAAACCCCTGTCATTCTCCAAACATAATCAACTAAATAACCTAAACTAACAAACAAGCTGTAATAAAGCAGCTGTAAAATTCGACAGCCCTTCATAATTTAAAATTTAACGCTTAATCAAGCTTCGGTTGACAATCAAGATTTACGCCTCCTAAGGGGACATTTCATTTTCCAGCCCATTTCTTTCCGCTGGTCTACGATAACACGATTAATTTTTAAATCGATCAAGGATCATTAATCTGGCCGTCCTCTTCAAATTAATGGACTTAGTGTTTGGGTTAGTGAAGTGTTTTAATGGGAAATCCTAGGATTTACCGGCTAGAGATGGTCGGAGAAGTCCGCTTCTAAATAGACAGGTTTATATTTTTTTTAGCAAACGTTTAACTTGAGATTAAGTTTATTTGTAATTTTCAACTATTTACTAATAAGTATTTGTTTTGAAGTTTTTGCATGTAAGTATATTGAAGGAGACATTTCGAATGGATGATATTAATGTCACAACTCACTACTGTATAGACGTTACGCATATAGTATCTAGTGATGGTATTGGTTTCAATACAAGATGTAATAATATTAATTCCGATGTGATAAATTGCCATTAGGCAGAATGTCAGAGATTAGAGTTGTGCTATTTAGAATAATTATAATAATAAATTATAATTATAATAAATTTGTATCAAAGAAGGGCTGTGGCTTTCATTTTTTTAACGTTTGTTTTGTTTCACACTAAGTTTGTCAACATCAAAAGTAACTTAGTATCTTAATTTCCCAGAAAAATATAATTGCAAAACAAATCACAATACACAGTAAAAGTCAAGCCGTAATAGGTACCAACTAAAATATTTTTCTTTCTTAGTGAATATAGACAATTTTTCATGACTCATCATCATGCCATTTAGCTGTTTTACCATAGCAAACATAGCGGGTTTAATGTTAAAATCACTATTTGAACTTTATTTTATATAATTATTAATAAAGTAATTTTTTTTATGAGCTCTTTATTATAATAAAGTAATAAATGAGATTAGAAACATTAACAAGCCAAGACCTTCCGAATAAATCAAGTTACTGTTTACGTAACAGGGAAAGTCAAACATCTACGGCAAATCTCAAGATTTTCCAGCGACTTGTTCCAACGTTAAATGAAATCAAGCTGGCGGAAGTTAGCTTTGACAAAACTTTGAAGTTTACTGTAATTTACTTAACAATCTATCAATACAGAATAAGAAAACAATGACCAGCTGTTTTAAGAAATTTATAATTTTGGAACCATTTTTATTTTATTTCATTAGACAGCGTTTAGTTAATTCATGAATTACATTCATAGTATTTTAAGAACGCAGTTTTTTTTAACTAAATTTATTATTTATTCTATTATATAATGTTACACAGGTGTTATAAACAGGTTGTAAACCTTCCAAGTTATTAGCGAATATCTAAAAATCGTAGTGTACCTACTAGGTAATCGTTAATTACAATTATCTGTTTATTCAAGCGATTGCGACTACTGTCAAATTACGGGTATTGGGCCTCAGTTGGCTGTAGAATATACATAGCTAAATATTTTATCTACGATGATTTATTCATTTTAGAAAATAGAGAGTGCATCATCGCAATTAATGAACTTATTCAAATTAACGACTTATTTATACCCCAACACTTTTGACAAGGTAAAAGTATTAGTCCATTTTAAAAAAATCTACCTGAACTGGCAAAACATAATTATATATCTTTTTACACAGAAAACTACCTAATTATCTATTCTCAAACTAAGCAAAGCTTGTATTATAGCGACTAGACTACGAATAAACATACTTAAATATACTTATTTATAAAAAAACATGATTCAGGTTTAACAATGGCACGACCATTGTTAACACACAAACAGGAAGGACACGAAACATTTCTAGTTTATAACATAATTTCTATATTTCTGCTACCATTTTAATTTGTATCACCGGTCACGTTCCAAGATGTTGAATTTTGTAATTAATTTTGCTTCAAAATTTTAGCGGTGAAGATTTAATTTATTTAATGAAAGCAAAGAGTAAAGTTAAGTTGTATTAATTTTAAGTCTCAGTCGCCTCTGCCTTACAGAAGATTTCCTTACCTACCTTATTACATTTTGGAGAAAACCCAACACGTACATTACGGATAAATAATCAAAAGCTACCTATATTTAAAAAAGTTATAGAATCTGTCTTTCTATGAATTATTATAGAATGCTGATCAATGATAACAAAATAAACAGAATATCCACATTACTTTTGTGGATATTCTGTTTATTTTTTATCGTTAATTGGCTCTCAATAAAATACTAGTCTTAAGTAAGTAAGCTTCAGGAGGCCTAGTATTTCAAAAATGTTTTGTGTATTCAGACGTATAATCCTAATAATTAAAAAACACGACTGTTTTCGATTGGTCATTAATTTTAAAAGGTGTGCTTAGCAGTAGATGGTAATTTTAATTAATAAGGTTTATACGTATAAACACCCAAAATTCAAAGTTGAGGCAGATTGAAAACACGAAATACTGCCCTTTCTTGTTTTTGTACCTAACAATTTCATGACATACATTATGATGTCACTATTTCGAACGAGGTCGCAGGAAGACGCTGAGATGCAAGCCGCTTCCAACCGGCCAATCTGGAAGTCAATGGGGGAGGCCTAAGTTCAGCAGTAGACGTCTTATGGCTGAAATGATGATGATGATGACGATTTCAAATGAGGTGTATTCGAAAACTATGAATGACTGAACGATCAAGTTATTTAGGCGTTTGCAATTTAAAACATGTTTAGTCAGTGGCTATATTCAGTACCTAGAATTAAATAATTAATAAATTCAACATATTGTAGTAACTAACTCTACTTAATACGAAAGTAACTATTATGCTTTCAAGGCAAGTAGTTAGTTAGTTAGGCAACTAATTTAAAAAAAAATGGTACGGAGTAAGCTTAGATCTCAGGAAAGGATAAGGCTCCTTTGAGTTTTTGATTAGACCCCTTATAACTTTATAATATAATAATATGTTTGGTCCTAGCACTCTTGACGCAGCCAAACTTACATAACTAAGGATAATTCAAATATAAATATGCTTACAAAATATGATCTAACATAATTCACTGACATTTTTTAATTATATTCCAATTTAACCAACTTAAAAAATAAAAACAAGGAGGTTCTCAAGTTGTGTTATATTTTTTTAGGCCCTTCCAATTTTGATGTACAATTTTTCAAGTTTTTTAAGATGTCAGTATTGTTCAATTAGGTACTGTTTCCGTTGACGCTGGTATCATTAAATCTCGCATTTCTTTTATTTTTCCAAATGTAGTAACCAGACTTGTCGGATTTACGGTCTAGCGTAAGTACCCCGACTAGGTAACGGACATAGCGCTAGATTATTAAGTCGCTCTTATTTGTATTCACATAAAGTTCACTACTACAGTTCTACTGTACCATAGAAAAACTCACCAATAATGCACGAAAGAAAATGTACTGTGAAGAGGCACACAGCGCCTCTGCCCGCCATACTTCTCACCAGCCCGGAGCGAGTGTCGCGCCTGAAACAAGACCTCTGTTAATAACCTCTCAAAGAAACCCTTTCGGGCCTCCGGCGAGAGGGAATAAAGGAAACTAATCAGCGAAGTGTGCGTTGGATGTAGTGGATTTTTAATATGTGGGGGTGATAGTTACTCTTTTATAAAGCAGTCTGATAAAGTAGCCACCAAACATTGGACTTTAGTAAGTTGTCTTAAGGCTCAAACCAGTGAAAACCTACACGATCTGCTTTATATAGGACAGTGGCTACTGTTGGCCATGGGTTAACATTACAAGTGTAATCGTTTGATACTTGTGTAGCATAAGAAAGTAAACATAACTTACGCCAGAATGCTGGAACAGTAAGATTTTGTGTACATGAAACCTTCTTTTTATTTTTTTTTATTCATTTATTTAGGACAAGCAACAATACACCACACATTAACATACTTAAAATTAAAATACATATTTACAGTGTTGCCTTACTTATAGGCTGCCACGACATTAATACTCTCATTAATACTCATTTATTCAGTATATAGGCCCTCTTCCGGGTACTTATACACGTCCCAAAATATAGCTTTACCCTACCACCGCTTCGGGACTACATATCGGCTGGTGATGAGAAGAAACGGCGCAACAAACTCAGTCACCATTCACAACAATACTGCCGAAAACAGATATTATGTCTGAATTAATTTAAAGTTAATTAAAGAGAACAAAATGACTTGACAATTATTACAACCTCTTAATATCATTATGATTAAACTTCTATTAAAATCTTAGGAAACGATTATGTGCAAATATAAAAATTTGTACAGCAAGTCATAATAATAATACCAGTAGTCATAAGTAACATTTAAACGTGAAAAAAAGTTTTGTTCAAGAAAACCGTAAAAGTTATAGGTTATTTAAGAAAAATATTAATATAGTCCTTGGCCAACGGATAAGCTTAGTTATTTAGCGAGGTAATGCTGCCAGCCTCCTGGGACCTTTAACATCCTGTGGGATTGGGTGATGTTGAGATCATATAAAAAAATATTTTGTATTTACCTTTTTTTTAAATACCTTTGTGTTCATTTTGTAAATATTATTCTGTCCTTTAATTTTAGTTGTAAGTTGTTAATATAGTTTTATCAATAAGACAAATAAATGAAATAATTTTAGAACATAAGTCATACAGTATGAATACGATAGCGCCGCTGTAGTGTAATAGATATAGGCCAATAGGTACTCAGCATGAGTGACTCGATCTTCCAGTAGCTTCCTAGCTCATCAGATTTTTCCTCCGTAGTGCTCCGCTAGTCACGGTTTCGATCATATGTAACATACGGAGGTGCTTAGGGTATCATAGACCCCATGGGACTATCAGATAACCTTGAGCCTTCAGCTTACCCAAGATCTTCCAAAGACCGCTGTTACATTATGTCTGAGATCTCAACATCATCATCTACACGGTCAATCCCGGTTGCGTCCAAAGCTATTGCTTTGGAACCCAGGGTCCGCTTGTTGCCCAGGCTTATTATGTCTGAGATCTATAGAGAGAAAAACCAAAACCAAATGCGGTAAATGTGCTATAGGTAAGCACCATAGCAAAGTCTGCCATTCATGTACCCATTTATACTACCTAACTATGTTTGAGAAACTGACTTAAAAGTTTGTGTTAAGTAATTTTGTGGAAGTTACATGCTTTTATTAAGTTAATATTATTATGCTGTACTTTAACTTTTCAACCGACTTCCAAAAAGGGGTAGGTTCTCAATTCGACTGTATGTTTTTTTTTATAATCACAAACATTTGGTTTTATAAGCTTTATTTTTATTTTTGCAAGTTAAACATGGGGTTCAGGGAACCCCACGCGACTAATAACGTATTTGTTTTTTGACGCGACAGTATAATTATGACCATCTAACAACAAAACTTTCTGTCTAGTCATTACTAAAATTGTTTTATCAACTGACATGAATTAGTTTCGAATAAAATATGATTTATTACTCTTGAAAAAAATTAAATTATTTCACGACGGAACCCACGGTTTTTCGTTAAATTTCAGGTGTAATATTGTATCAAATGCATGCATGCTAGTCTTGATGCATAAATTAAAAAGTAGGTATTATAATCGTAAATCTTTTTTTATTAACGTTTAAATGAAGTGTCAATAAATGTTATTTTATTAGTGACAATGATAGTAATAAATAATAGCCAACAAGAAACGCAAATACATAAACACTCTAAATAAGACTATCACTCGTTTAAAATTGTTGTGATGATGACATCTCTGATAAGACGTACCTACTATCTTGTATGTCATGTCCACAATTTATCATTCTTAAGCGCCCATTTATTAAAAAATTGTCATAAAAATAACAGATATGAGTTTTAAATTCCTATTAATTAATACATACAGTCAAACATAGAACCTCATCTTTTTTTGAGGTTGGATAAAATAAGGGAAAGGTTTAAAAAAAACAAAACTATGAGAGTTACATAAATAGTACATTGTTACCCAAGGGGTTGAAGTAACTTATTTAGTCCCGAGACGGGGTTATATAATAATAGTTCGAGGGACTAAATGAGTCTTTGACCCGAGGTAAACACTGTGCTTTTCATTACGAATACAAGGAAAGTAAAAATAAAAACAAGAATTAGCTAAAGAAAAAATGAGTGCATTTTAACAAAACTCTACCAAAGAGTATGTACTTAATCATTCACTACGTTCTACAACTCGAAAAAAATAAAATTGTCGCTTTCCCGCCTATTTTATTTTCTGTAGCCGGCCATTCAGCCATTATTTATCATTTTCATTATAAAAAAATTGGAAAATATTTTCCCAAATTTATGTAATTTTAAAGAAAATGTTAATAGTTTTAATATATCTTTTAATAAATTCATTTAAAAATATATTATTTAGTTGATACTTAACTTTCCGTTATTTTAATTTTATATCACGCTATTATTGAGTAATAGCTGTAATGTAAATAAAAATGTAAAAATAGAACTACTTTTTTATTATTTGACAGCTGTCAGTAGAAAATGATTCTCCCTGGGGCTGAAAAGTATTACTTTCAACCCGCTTCTCAGGCAACTTCAGACTTACTTTCCGAGTATGAGTAATAAAAAAGTTATTTTTGTTACATTTTGTTTTACTAAGTAAACTTTGATAAATTTTGGTATGTTAATAATTTAATTAAAATCCAGATTAGTTTTAACATAGACTACAATTTTTAATATTAATTAATTTAATTCTTTGCAACTAAGAAATGTGTATCAGACGGGGCAAAACAAATGTAAATACAGGGTTACTGATAGTGCAAGGTAGTGTTAAGATAGTGTCAAATTTTAAAATAAGATCTCGAGAATAATAATAACTAAGAGAAAATTAAAAATAACTTTATCGTAATTATTTTTTACCTTCATATTTTTTATTAAATTTTGGAAAAAGAAAAAAGCGCGAGGTAGCAGTCATTTATTAGAGAAGTGCAATTTATTCGGTAAATTGTAAATTATTTACGACTTTGAAGGTGATGTATTAAACCATACATTAATCTGTTTACTATGTTTAAGGGTCAAAAAGCAACGTAACAATAATCGAAAACACTAATTAATCTCATGCTAATGGTTTCATCTGATCAAATTAATATGAGCTGAACATCCAGTATAAATTTTGTGCAAATTTATATCATTGTATAATCGCCTGTAACAATGGAAACATAAAGACGGTGTAGAAAAGTATGGAAAATAATCAGTTCATTGTCTCTACTATGCTAATTTGAAACAAATTGACATTGTCACAGTATTAATTTAAACGTTGCTTCTTCGTTTATAATTTAAAAGTTGGTTTAACATAGGTAATAAATTGTCCAATAGGCCTTCGCCTTTGTGCAGACTTTTTGCGAAATTCGTACATTCGTAGTCAAAAGAATCGGCAGAGCGAACGTAATAATTTCCCAGTTGTCCGAGAACGAAGAACGAGCGGTATTTTTTTTTCTATTTCAAAATCCGAATGCTCATATTTTTTCAAATTTCGAAATGAAATTCTCGGACTAAAATACAGCTCATTGCTGACGGCGATACCTTTAATTCCGAACACTTCAGTTAGCACTTCGCGTTTCAGTTATTCCGAGTTTATTATTTTATTTACTTGAAGTTATTTCGTAGATGACTGGGAAAAAGATAAGTCGATTGTCTGATATTTTCGTGATTTAGGTACTCGAATAAAAATTTTAGCTTTAGCAATTGAATTGAATTGTATTTACAGAAAATGGTAATCAACCTTTCATTTTATTTTCCGTAAAGCATAAATTCAAACTGATGATACTTTTTTTGTTAGTAATATAACTTAATTGTAGTTAATAATGCTTAGTACTGGTTATACCTAACTTATTTGAAGTTATAATGCTTAGTAATGTTTAGTTATTGTTAAGGCAGTAAAATACTGTACTTTTAAGGAAGAAACTTAATTATGTATATAAAAATGAGAATCGCGTCATAAGCTATGACAATTGTGACCATAGACAAAAAAAACCCAAGGTATTATAATAAATAAAAATTTTATATTATTTTCTAATAATTTATCTTTACGTTTTACTTTTAGCATAATATTACCTTGCATATACTGTAAAATAATTATTGAATTTTAAAAAGCCAACTCGCCCATGCCGGGACTTGAACCCAAAACTCCTGCTTAACGCGCAGGGCAGGTACTTCACCAATTAATTGATTTTATTTTGACATCACAGTCATACCTTGGTCATCTGGGAGAACCGTTAAGATTATAACGATTTCTCATACATAAAAATTGCTTAAGGCTTTTAGTCATTATGGTTATATATACAGGGTTATTTTTAAAACACCAACAGCCCCCTAGGGGCTGATTCTGGTGCTCAAATACATTTTTTTGTTATGGGACCAACATTATATCATAATGGAAAATAAAAATGTCACCGCTTTATACAAACTGATGTCGGCTGGTCGGCGGCTTAGTATGGGAAAGTCTTTTTTTTTTTGCGATTCCGATGTTGGTCCCATATAAAAAAAAATGTATTTGAACACCAGAATCAGCCCCTAAGGGGTTGTTGATGATTTAAAAATAACCCTGTATACATTATAGAAACTCGAACACATGCAAACATATATAAACTCTAGAAGAATTTAACTCCTTTTTGAGCAGTCGTGTAAAAACTACATTGATATGGCGATTCGCACTTGGTTTTTCTTCACACAGTTTTCAGAACAAAGTTTCTATTACAACACAATGAAATAAGTGCACTGAAACGTAGCCTCTCTCGGAACTTGAACAAGTGAAGACAGTTCCAAAGTTTACAACAATTTTGGCAAGGAATTTTTGAGTTGTGCCGCTAGAATTCTTCTGGTAAGTTATTTTTAGATTCATTTACAATGCTTAAAAATTTAACTTTTAAACATAATTTTGAGATAAAATATTTCACATAATTATTGAAATTAACTACTTAGTAATTAAAAGATTTTACCTAATGGAAATACCAGACAACAAACTAAAATTGAATTATTAATGGACTTTAATGGATGAAATAATTACTTACAAAAGAGCTTAGAGAGGTGGACTTTGTTTGAAATACGGCTTAAATACCTTGTAGTTTAATATTGATACTATATTTTATTAGATTACATTTTTGAACACTATGCAAACAAATCTTGGAAATCGTAACTAAGTGACTATGAATCTTGGAAGTTCTTATTATCTTATTTCTAACTGTCATAGCGATAAAAAACATTCTATGTAAAATTGAACTGATTTTAAAATGGAGCCACGAGGTGGATAGTGAAACTCTCCGATGGATACTAATCATGGAGCACATACACTATAATATTATGGAGTAAACATTTCATTTATTTTGTCTAACAAAAATTCCGCCATTATTTCATCTGTGATTAATGTTTTATAGTTTACAAAACATGTCATTTCATACTAAATATGAAAAATTACTATTAAGTTTCGTAGAATAATGTTATGTAATAATGCTCTATATGGTATGTGCCCGGTGTTATAAGTAAACTATAGAATATATTAATAAAACTATCGAGTTCATGCTTATTTGGTTTGTTCTAACAAGTCACATAAGTACTTTACCTCTCACATGGGTCTTAAAATGAAGTCAGGAGTGGATAACCGACTTTAACTTTTTGAAATTATTTAATTTTTTGAAATTATTTAATTTTAACATGTCAGTTATATTACTGTCTCTAAAAATATAGTTTAATAAGATAGCCATTAAAAATCACCTGTGGTAGAGTCACATTAATAATGAAACAACAAGGAAGGGTAAATGAAATTAACGCATGATGGATACGGTTACCGGACTGCGGAAAAACCTGGTTCACCCAACTGGGTCACACATGTTACCCTCCATTAAACAATGGGCCCATTACGGGACTCGTGGAACGAAACAATTTTCCGGCACTAACGCGTTAGCAAGACGGATCATACTGCGATACATCTTTGTAGCGATACTTAGTACCGGTCTGTTAGAACGACGCCGATATATCAATTTGTTTCCAACCCTAGTCTGCAAGAACTATTTAAATATATCTATATATGAGTAGGATACGGATAGTAATTTATCTATACTTTTATTTATCATTTCTAATAATATTCCTTCTTAAGTTAATTTCTATAAAAACCTCGTAACTTCATTAAATTAAAAAATAAATGTTCTTTTGTTTATCTAAAATAAAAAAATATTTTCTAATGCCTTTGTACAATTTGTGCGGAATGTCTAACAACATAAACACCGTGACATCAAACATCAAAGTTTTAAAAGGTCATCCTTCAGGCATCTAGAAAAACTTAAGTCAGACGAGACACTTCAGGCCAATCAGAATTCTCAGAAAAGAAAGGTTATTCACTTTCAAAGAAATAATTGAGGACAAGACATCCAAAGTGAGCCACTTTCGCCGCCCTTACCTATTTTTTTGTTAAGAAATTCATTTCAATAGTGGATTTGAAAAGATTTTTCGGGTCCGTATCCCCGAGTACATGTTACCTTTTCATATTTCGTCCGGTCTACCGGAAAGTGAAAAGCAATTCACGAGAATTGAACCACGTGTAAGAACCAAAGGATCGATTTAATTTATTTATCGTTACGTAATCCGATTCGATTTCGTTATAGGTCATGGCTCTTCTTTGCTTCTCATTTCATTACCGTTTATTGTTTCTTGATATTAAGGAATTTGTTTCGAATATTTCAAACTGGAAAGCAATTTCTTGAAACAAATTAGTTTTTTTTTCAATGATGTAGTTGAGTACCTACAAAAATAAATTATTTATATTATATTCTGATGTCCTACCAAAGCATTGAACTTTAAAAGCGCTTTCATACTAGTGACAGCCGTGTTGCTTATAGTCGCAAAGTAACATCATATTTATACATAAGAGGGTTTTCTGCAAATAACGAATCTGTTTCGTATCAAAATGTGATTTACTGGCTGCAATAAAAATCGTTTTACTACAAAATAATTACTATTTTTATCAGTTCACAACGAAAACCAGAGTAGCCATTTGTAAAAAACGTAAGAAATTTTGAATTTCGCGAGCTGCCTTGAAAGTTCTCACAAGCCGAGTGACTGTCCTTTTCTAAGGGCTACAATCGGTACGGTTATCGCGACTTAGCCATTGTACCCAAGCCTCGTGGTGTAAAAGCGCTTTGAGATGCCGAAGATTTATATCATGACTGAAGGCACATTTAAATGTATTTGAGGTTTTAAATATTACTTCTGGTTATAATTTTGAGAATAATGTAGCAGTGTTGCAGTGTCTGTCTGCCAAATAGCAAACAAATATGTTTATTTCGATATAAAAATAAAGTGACGAACGGGTGGACTTCTTCCCTAAGTGCTATCAGCACCTGTGCCAGAAATAACCATGAAATAAGAATATTTTATTTTACAAATACTAGTTACCTATTTACTAAATAAAATAATATTGTGTAAATTTGAGTGTGTGTCTGGTAAAATTTATACATTTACCTGACATTTACTTGCCAGATTAAGTCACAAATGAAGAATAGCGAGAATAATAGTGAATACGTAAGCTGAAATGGGAACGTGATCAGTGACAGCTACACGAGAAACCATCGCGGAATCCTGTATACAATCCTAAAACCCAATTCTTTTCGGAAACTAGATGTAACCTGTATATTCTAGTAATGTACAGATGAACACAAACTAAAAATAATAGTTAATCCCCGAAGTCACGCGTATAAAAACACATTCAATATGTAAACAAAGCTATAATCATTACTTTAAATACTTTGTTATCGACGGTCTAAGTATACTGTCTCATCCAACCACAATAAAGATTGTTGTTAAAAAATATTTTGAAATATGAAGACGTTTTGTGTGATATTATTTATTGCGTTCATGGTTGCGCAATATGAAGCGTTTAAGTTTACTAGATGTGGATTAGTTCGTGAATTGAGGAGGCAAGGATTTCCTGACAGTAAAATGAGGGACTGTGAGTAATTTTGTAGTGTATAGTGTAGAAAAGTCTTTAAAAGTGTTTACCTACATAAATTGCCACTGTTGCAGAAGCAGTATCCTGCTTCAAAAGTAATAGGGAATATGCATGAAAAAAATATATTGTTTTTACTATATTTATAAAAAAATATATGAAATTATAGTGCTAACAGTAAAAACAAAATTGAGTTTAGGTAAAAAATAACCGTAATATAGTAATTAAAAATATTAAATAAATATTAAATTAAATTGTACATCTTTCTGTAAAAATCATGTGTATTTTACTTGTATGGTGTGCAATAAAGAGTATCTATCTATCTAAAAATTAAGGTATACCATCTCTTTCTAAAACAACTTTTACTATGAAAAATGTATGGCGAAGCGCAATGTGACGTCACGGTACATATCGGATCTCCTTGCCTAACACGCGACTTTAATGGGCTGTAAGTCAGGTATTTATCAATATTTTTCAAAAATTCTAAAAGTTTTATTATAATTAAGTACTATTTATTTTAGGACCAAATAAAAAAAACATGCATATTCCGGTAGTTATTAATAGTAATTCACTTACCTGGACAGTATTACGGTGACATTACTTTAAATGATACTTTTTAGTAAAAATAATCACACTACCAGCATAATATTTATCAATAGACTTAAGCAATGTTATAATGAATTAAAATAACATGACAACCGTCGATAACTTTTCGAAATCTATGATCTACACTCAGGAAAATGGCTGTACCCAATCGAGTACGGTGACTTCTAATGGGTTAAATGGGAGAGTTTGGATGTTTGTTACTTGAGTAATTACGTTTTATCTAGCTTAAAACATCTTTTTTAAGTTTCTGTGTTTCCGTGTGATGACTATAATTAATTTCATTCGTCTTTTGGATTTGTTCTAAAGTCTACGTCGGCGTAGTTGTCCGAAAAGACTAGTACTACATTATTTAAATAAATAAATAAAATCTTATGGCTAATAATTTGGTTTTATTACTATCTACACAAGGTGTTACAAAAATACCGCTAATTATTTTAGGAAGTGATTCAATCGCTCAAATACACACATACAATTTATAAGGGACCAACAACGAAATCTTAAAAAATATTTACATCCACATACAAAAACGCCAACCAATATTGACATCCGTTTGTATGAAGAGATGATTTTAGTTAACAGAAGAAGTTGTTGCATTTGAGCAATAGATTACTCTCCTAAATTATTAGGGGGGTACTTTTGTAATTGCTTGTATAAATTACAATACGATACGACGATAACAAAAAAAAATACCACACATTTTTTTTCCTGTTTTTAACTTTAAAGTTAATTTCAGGGGTCTGTTTAATAGAACATGAGAGTGGTCGACGAACGAATATAGTGGGACCAAGAAACAAGAACGGTAGCTTTGACTACGGCCTCTTTCAGATCAACGACGGACTCTGGTGTAGCAACTCTAGAACTCCAGGGAAAGATTGTCATGTTACCTGTTCAGGTATCTTTTCATTTTATTTGCATCGGTTGACATAGTCAAAGTTGCGGGAAGCCGCTGAATGCACATAGCCCATATCTTCTTGCAATAGCTTTCTATGGGGAGGCTTATGGCAAGCATTGGACTTCTAAGGTCTTTTAATAATGATAATAATGAAATAGTGTCTTCACTTCATACACGTAGAGTACAACTTTTCATAAAAAGCATTTAATGCTTTTTATTTTCTTTCAAAATTACTTTAAAGGATTCTAACAAAGTGTTACAAAATCTTTTTAAATATTTTATCACCAGGGAATGATTTAAAAGAGAAGTACTATTTTAGTATGTTATTTCGTCTGAAACCTAAAAAAAAACTTTGCTTTGAAATTCGTGTAGCAATTACTGCTTAACAATTGGGTCTGTTAGGACATCCTTGATATTTATACAGATTGTTTTAATCTAAGTAATTTAAAAATCGCAAATACAGCCTTGTATTTATAAAAGATTTATTCTTACAGATCTTCTAACAGATGACATCACAAAAGCTTGTACTTGTGCAAAGAAAATCTACAGTAGGCAAGGTTTTCTGGCTTGGTACGGATGGCGTAACCACTGCCAGCATCCGGGTGACCTGCCTGACATCAGCATGTGTTAAATAAGTGGAAAAAAGGGGAGATAACAGTTTGATATAAATGTAACATAATATGTAATAGTTTTAAACCCTTGGCAAAAACATAATGGAAAAAGTGTGGTCAAATATAGGAAGTACTATATAATTATATAAAAGATATTATGGTGGCTATTAGAAAAAACTATAGAATGGAAATGGATAAGGTCAACAATCAGAAGTGAGAAAAAAATATTTCAATCAGCAATGTTCTGGTTCGCAAGAAACAAGAAAAGAAAACAAACAAGTGACAAAAGAAGCCGGTAACAGAGAGTTGGTGTCACTTGGATTAAGCCTTTCTGTAAAGAGGCACTCAGACAGGGCTATCCATATAAAATAATGTTAAGTCAATTAATTTACTGTTGTATTTATCTACCTAAATGCATATATTATAAAAACTGTAGATTTAAATAAAACTTTGATTATAAAATCATAATTTTTGGTTATATTGAGTCATTGGCCCATCTGTGCAAACAAAATATGATCTCCCATCGGTTGCATCTCCGGGAATTGATACTGGCTTGCTGACACAGACCGCTAAATAAAAAAACGAGTTTTGGTGAATGTTGGCAAAGACATGGTCCCTGTATCGTGAGCTTGAGACAGCGGGGAGGTATTGTGGTGAGGTCAAAAACTAGCGAACAATTTGAACAAGCTGAGTACTTTATATTAGAGTTTAGGATATATAGGGTGTAGGTGGTTCATGTTCTTGTTGCAAAACCGAAGAGGTATCATCAGAGCTCGAACAATCTTACTCTTTTGAAATTACGTAAAGAGTGGTTATGAAGCATAAGTTATTGGTCGTCGCAAATCTTGGTCGCAAAGATACGATTAACGCATAAATTCATTAAAAAATGTATATATAACAAAATTGATTACATAAGGACTCTTATTAGCACTTTCAGCCTGCCTGCCATCCCTTAAGTGCTCTTATGAAGCAAATTTTAAGAAAAACTTAGTGCCTTTGAAATTTATCACAAAATTTACTTAATACCTATGCAAAATCTTGACAAACTTAGTTTTACTTGCCTTCCAACGCCGACTTAAAATCATTTTACTAACTTTAAATGTACCTAGACTTAAAGTTTCTTAGCATAACACCGTAAAGCGTTCAAAGATGAGATTATGTTGCTTCATTATATTTAAATTGTAAACCTAATTAAAAGTTTATTAAAACACTGTTATCCTGTTATTATACAATAGTCAATAACTATTTTTGTTGCTAACTGTATCTCAAGCTAAGATTTTCAACCGACTTCAAAAAAGGAGGAGGTTCTCAATTCGACTGTATGTTTTTTTTTTTGAATGTATGTTACGCGATTACTCCGCCAATTATAAATCGATTTTAATGATTCTTTTTTTGTTTGGTAGATCATACTTCAGAGGTGGTCCCATATAAATTTTATCGAAATTGATTTAGAACTTTTTGAGAAAATCAACAAATATATACCCAGATAATATTTTGGTTGTGGTTCTTGTTACCTATCTTCGACAAATATGAGCCGATTTTGATGATTTTTGTTTTATTAAATAGCTTATACTTCAAAAATAATATGATAAAAGTTTGCAAAATAAAAATCACCCCTAAGGGTAGGAAAATAGGGGATGAAATTGGTGTTCAGCAGTTAGATTAGGATTTATCACTAAAAATTGATGAAATAAGTAAATTTTATTAAAAAAAATAAAACTGACTTCAAAACACTAAAATGCTAAAAATAATCCTAACACTTAAGTACCTAATCAGTTACTTTTGGAGTCGGTACAAACAAAAACATTGAATCTCTCATCGGCTGGCACCGACTCCAAAAGTAACTGATTAGGTACTTAAGTGTTAGGATTATTTTTAGCATTTTAGTGTTTTGAAGTCGGTTTTATTTTTTTTAATAAAATTTACTTATAATAGATGACTTCAGAAAAATATTTTTTCTGAACTACCCATACATTTAATTTCCCATACACGGCTTACATTAATTTCACTTAGCTCCTAAAGCTTGTAACAGATGACATTAATGCTACATTAAAATTAAAAAAGTGATCGATTAAAAACTTTATTAATTAGTTGAACTTAGTGCATGATGGACTGACGACCTGATCGTGGTCGTCGGTCTTCAGTCAGTTACACACTATGGAGGATACCAGCACTAGGTATTCTGTGGTACCAGTTAACATTGAGTGGAGACATATTGAAGAAGAAAAAGAGAGATAAGAAAGAAATTAAATTACCCAAAAATTAAAGAAAACAAAATATTACAACTTGTTAATGTTTTGCCTTCGCCTTCTGATATGACACTAAAACCTTTATTTAAATAAAAAATCGTAGTTATTAAATTAAATAACCATGTTTATAGAAGGATTTTTTTTGCAAAACTATGTTTAATAGATCCATAGGACTGAAATGATAAATATAGCTATTTAATTATGATACGTTATTATTTATAAAGTAATAATCAGGCTATTCAATTACTGAATGGTCAACTAAAGCTATTACTGACATCATAAATCAATCTAATGGACACTATTACTTAAGGTTATTATGATGTAGCGAAATATAATAAGCGTAATATCTAAACATAATATTTTTCGCTGCTTTTATTATTAAATCATTCTGGTGCTAGCACTTTTATGACAAAAAAATAACAAGACGTGATGAAATATTTTTCGGAATTTATTTTACTGACTGTACTTCAGTTCTCCAACGCCAGGAGGAGGTGTGTCGTAAGAGGCGACTATATCCTTTAGCACGGGATGGCGCTCGCCAACCCGCCTGCCAACCGTGGCGAGTATTGGCAATCCCCCCGATGATAGGTCATTGGGAGAGGCTTATGTTCAGCAGTGGATGACCTATGGCTGAAATGATGATAATGACGATGATGATTTCAGTAATGAAGATGTGTAAGCGCTTAACTAAAATAGAGATGGGACGTATTAACAGTGGGACTCTATCCATAATAAATACAATATGATAATTGCTAAAATAATACTGTAAATCCACAACAATATAAAAAAAAAACTTACTAGGGAGTATAATTGGGATGAAAAAAGCCGTATCTAGAAGGGCGAATCCGCGGGCACAGCTAAGGTTAATAAAATAGTGTTAGATATATTACGCTATAGAAAAGGTGGCGATAAAATAATTAGTAACATAAACACTAATAGTAAGTCTTGTCTTACACCACTGGAATTTTAGAAGTATTTTTAAAAACCGTTTCTGGTTCGGTGAAAATGTCAAGTCTGTTGTCACACAGATATTATTATCAATGTAGAGAACTTCTCAACTTATTAGAAAAATCTGTTTTTTTACTCGACTTTAATGGAATACAATATAACTTTAAAACATAAATTTAAAACACGTGACACGAATAAATCTCGTAGGTAATTTACCTATTGAGATAAAATACAGACTGTTTAACATAGACATGTTGTTGAATTATGTCAAAATTTTAATTAAGCTACCTATTCTTTTGTCATGGTTCATCAAACCGAGTATTAGGGTTCCATAGCCAAATGTCAAAAAACGGAACCCTTATGGATTCGTCAAGTCTGTCCGTCCGTATGTCACAGCCACTTTTTTCCGAAACTATAAGAACTATACTGTTGAAACTTGGTAGGTAGATGTATTCTGTGAAACTTATTAAGATTTTTACACAAAAATAGAAAAAAAAAACAATACATTTTGAGGGTTCCCCATACTTAGAACTAAAACTCTTTTTTTTTATCATACCCAAGTGTGGGGTATTTATAGATAGGTCTTTAAAAATGATATTGAGGTTTCTAGTATAATTTTTTTCTAAACTAAATGGTTTGCGCGAGAGACACTTGTAAAATGGTAAAATTTGTATACAGGGGGCCCTGTAACTTCTAAAATATGAGAATGATAAAACTAAAAAAAAAATATATAAGGTACATTACCATGCAAACTTCCACCGAAAATTGATTTGAACTAGATCTAGTAAGTAGTTTTTTTTTAAACGTCATAAATCGTAAACCGCAATTTATCTTTCGTAATGTTACGAATTTCATTTTGCAATAAAAATACCATAACTATGACTCGATTGTCGTGATGGGTGAACTTTTACTTAAATAGGTGCCTACAGGTTTGTACGGAACCCTCGGTGCGCGAGTCCGACTCGCACTTGGCCGGGTTTTTTAAAATATGGGTAACTTTTTAAATACCAATCGAGTCTTAAAAAAAAGTTCTGAAATTAATGCGTATCGGTTTTATGATGTAAAAAATAAGTTAAAAAGAACGTTACATTTTTTCTTTTCTCTAATTGGTGTAACGATGCCCTAGATTGATAATAATACTAATAAATAATACTAATAACGCATAAATCTATGCCGAAACATGTTATCAGTACTTTTACCTTTAATAAGAAAGGCGACATTTTCTTCAGTAAGTCTTTCTTGTAGATATTTTGCTGTCTCTGTGGTTGTGATAAATGGAAGCCTATTTAAGGCCATGAATAACGTGTGACCTTGAACTTTGCGAAGTAACTTCATATGTTTCTTTGTTCTTGTTTCATAAGAGGCACAAGTGCTAAACAGAGCAAAGAGAAGTGCTTAAACCTTTGAGACTGAAATTGCTCTAAATGTTCTCAACGTGGCGACATTATTTACGTCACAATCTTCAAATTGCCTAGAGATGACAACGTTGAAGTTCAATATCCGTGGTAGCTCGGGAATTCACCTTGAACGTAAAGGTGGGTTTGGGGTTCAATTTCTGGTTTTCGGGTCAAGTCCAAAATAAACTTTTTTAGTTTGGTTTGGCTGGGTGTGCTGGGAGACACTTCTGCCAAAATGGGCTAGTTTCCTAAAAAAATCTAATTAGTCTGTCAGTTGGATTAACAGAAAATATTAGACACGTATTTTTTCTTTTCTTAATCAAACAAATAATGATGAAGATATAGCCCGTTAAAGTTCCGCATAACGTCACGCCTTGCGACACTTCTTAGCAAGGCGTGACGTCATGTGCTCACTTTGATGCGCTTTATCTTCGTAATTTTTTGTTTGATTGACAAAAGACAAAATACGGGTCCAATATTTTTGGATAATCTAACTGACGGACGGACCCAGGAAACTAGCCTAATATTAGTCTGGTACCTCGTAATAGGATGATCTTTATTTCTTACTTTCAAACCATGATGATTTTGGTGATGTCTGGATATTTTTTATTTTAAATCTTACAGCTACCATTACAAGAAAAAATTAATACGATAGTTGCAACTTAAGGCTAGCCGCACTTTAGGCGCGTTTTCGTATAAATTTGATTCGAGCGACAACGTACGAACGATCTGGGATACTCCAACTACTATGAGCGCACTAGCTGCGTGTGCGATGTTATATGTTTCTATTCGCACGTTTCCCATTCGTACGAAAACGTCCCCAAAGTGCGGCCGGCCTCACTCTATTTATGTAATAAGGCTACCACTACATAATAAAAGTTCAAGTCCGTCGGCATGTTTGTATATGGTCCGACGTCGTATTCGTCTGTACGGGCTGATTTCCAAAGAAGAAAAGAAACTATTGTAGACATTTTGATATGGTAAACAATTATAAATAATAAATATTGGACAGCATCACATACATTGTACTGATTATATGATAAGTAGCTTAAGCACTTGTGTTACAGAAATCGGAAACAACGACGGTACCACAACACCAAGACCTGAGACAATATAGAAAAGGTATTTTTCTTACATTGATAGATCGGGAATCGAACCCGGAACCTCAGAGATATATGCTCGCCTCTCGGCTACGGAGGTAATAGATAACAAGAACCGAAAAACCGGGTTTAGGGGCTAACCTAACTATAAAAGAATTTTTAATAGTACGACTAGGTAATGAATAAACATACTTAAGTAAATTTATAAATATCCATGAATTAGGTACCTACTTACTTTATTATATAAAAACAGATTTTTTATCAGAATTCCTCGCGAGTCATAAGAAAACAATTTTGTTTTCTTCGATATTATCACGACGATAAATATCTGTACAAAACTACCGTTTTCTATAAAAGTTGTACACAGCTAGTCACGTAGCTACAAAAATGTTAGCGGGTAACAGGATGTTCTTGTAGGTAAGTGATCCCGGAGGACATCTCGCATCGACCGGGACGTCAACGCTTATTACGCGACAAGAAAGTCTGTTTATTGCTTGGTGACGGGAAAGTGACAGATATAGGCCTACTTATAGTAGTATACATTATTCAGGATGTTAGATTAATTAAGGAAGGTTGTTAGATTACAAGGAACTTACTTGTATGATGTTATTTTAAAAAATATAAGAAACTCTTACTATTGGACTCCTGGTAAAGTCGAGAAAATAAAGCTATACCATAGATTAGGTTGAGTGGCATAATAATAGTCACAATAGTCAAAAAGCAATTTAAAGACCCTTTCACTTATAGACCTTTCAAAAATATGGATTTGTCCTACCACCGCTTTGGGACTATATATCAGTTGGTATGGTAAGAAACGGCGCAACAAAATCAGTCAATTTTTTTTCAGGAAATTCAAGACATATAGTAGGTGTGAGCTAGACAGCTTATAAATTCGATGCTCTCTTTGCGTTTAAATAATCGTCTTCTTTATAATTATTTTCATCGTAAGGATTTTTTGAATGTTGATTTTGAACTCATGAACGAGTAGTTCAACAAAAGTCAGAGGTACTTTATTGAAAAATTTCATACATTTACTGCACAACAATTACTGAGACTTGCATGCCTAAATATAGTTTTGTCGATTTTGCTATTGATTCCATAGAAAAGGTTGTTTATATTCATGATAAGATCAACGTGTAGAATTATTTCGCTTGTTTAAACTAACACCTTGTAAAACAACAATAAATTTTAAAGAATTCCTTAAATAAGCTATATTTTAGTATTAATTATTCCTTATCACAATTATCACGTACAATATTCGCTTTAAAGAATCTAGATAGTTGTCAACTGTTTCTGAGCTTAATCTACTGCTATCTTAATATATTCCCCATTAGAATCCACGATAAATATTTTGTTCAATATGCTACCATCAATAAACAATTTAACTTCCATTTGTGCAGCGGAACGTGCCAAATACGTGAAATTTATACAACCAATAACACGGACGATTCCATATCTAAAGTGCACTGAGAACTATAAAATTGGACCATATAACGCATCTGCAATGGAAGATAACGTTCAATATACAAGATCAGATGTTACTGCCATCTAAGAGATCCAATTCAAGAAGCAAAGAGACTCAGATGTTAACCAAGATGGTAGGTGCGATGTTGAGAAAATACTGGGTGAGGTAAGACGAAGGAATCGCTTTAACAGCATATTTTGGCGAAAGTCGTAACTCGCAAGAAATAACTGATGTTCCATACTTTATCATCGATATAAATTACTAATTTTGTATGAAGAGGTGAACTTTTTTCTTCCGTTCCGATATTGGAACAAAAAGTTGTTCATTTTAGTAGGTAAGTAAAATATTCTGTTGAATTGTTTGACTCACCTTACCACCATGTATAGAATTTACAGTACAACTGATATTGATACTGAACTGAAAGACGAAACGTAGGCAGCCCCCTTACCTGGTGGACTGACAGCCAAGTCAAGGTTGCGGGAAGCCACTGGATGCAAACGGCCTAGAGCCGCTTGTCGCGTCCCAGCCTATGTCCAGCAATTGACTGCCAAAGGGTGATGATGACTACAAGAAGATAGTTTTTATACCAGCAATTTCTGAGTCCTGCTGATTGTCCAGCAGTTACAATAGTGGGCAAGAATACTCATTGAAACTCATTTATTCAGTATATAGGCCCTCTTCCGGGCACTTTAACACATACCAAAATATAGCTTTACCCTACCCACCGCTTCGGGACTACATATTGGCTGGTGATGAGAAGAAACGGCGCAACAAACTCTGTCACCTTTGTCAGCCTTTTTTACAGGAAATACAGTTACAAGACATGTAGTAAGTGCGAGTTAAGCAGGTTAAGTCTATGCACTCTTGTCGTTTAAATAATAAAAAGTCTTATAAATAATAAGTCTACTTTATAATGCCCTTTTTTATAAGGTTTTTTTAATGTGGATTTTGAACTCATGTACTTACAGGTAGTTTAACAAGAGTCTGTGGTACTTTATTGAAAATTTAATACACAACACACTGGATATGTGTTCAAACAAGCTTTAAACTAAACACATACTACTACTAAATTAGAGTTAGAAACCAATTTGCACGCTCTCCAGTTTGACTACAATTTATTTATCCGCCCTTTTTGCTATTCCCTAAAACTTTTTGCTCCAGCCAACACACGACATGACAAAGTGTTCATTTTATCTAAATAAAACACCAGCAAGGTTACACTGATAACAAATAAAATGCTTAAAATGTTATTATCAAACATGTATTATATATGTGTGAAGTATAAACTTAATTATAAGTGACGACAGCGTATTAAAATAACATCTTTGTGTTAAAGATAAAGTAATAAAAATGAGCATTTGGCACCAAACATACAAAATACATGTAAAAAAATAGCTGGTTAGTCATCATTTCAGCCATGGACGTCCACTGTTGACACAGGCCTACCCCAATGACTTTCATCGAGGGGGATTGCCAATACTCGCCACACTTGGTAGGCGGGTTGGCGAGCGCAGTTTTTATAACATTTCGCACGCAGACGCTGCTGCCCGTCTTGTGCTACAGAACTTAGTTGCCTCTTACGACACGCCTATTGTTGGCTAGAGAAGACTATTCTTTACGGCCGTCCTTACACGACACTTCTGGTACCAGTACCAGTACTTTGGTCATATTTGAACCTTAATAATTTAAGCATTTCAGACATGTCATGATCATGTTTCGAGGTACTAAAGGTTTTTGACCGGGGCGTCCCATAATACACCTAGACCCGAACCCATTAGAAGAAAATTGTTTTCTCAATTGACCTTATGGGAAATTAAACCCGGAACTATTAACCATTTCGCCAAACCAAGAACTATTGGAACGCTAAATTTATAGTAAAACTAGCTGTTGCCCGCGACTTCGTCTGCGTGGTCTTTAGGGGTATGAAAAATAGATGTTGGCCGATTCTCAAACCTACTCAATATGCTCACAAAATTTCATGAGAATCGAATTTCGGAGGAGTACGGGAACGAACATTGTGACACGAGAATTTTATATATAAGACAAGACCACAATAGTAATGAAATAATAGCCTACATCAATGTCTTTTTTCTATACATATAGTATACTATAAACATATGTAACGAATTACGAAAAATAATTTTAAAAAAAAATCTTATTCAAAATCTTCACTTTATATTAGTGCATGAAGGTTACCATTATTTTGTCTAAACACCTATTCCGTCAAAGCAATATCGCTGTTTAAGGTCGGATCTAAGCAATTTAATTAGACAGCTTTAATTGATAATGTTAATTAAATTCCCGATTTTCACTGAGGTATTTAAACAAACTACGACCCTTAATCAAGCTCAAAGAACTAAATGTTTCTGTAATATTTACTGTAGAATCTAGTGATCACCGCAGCTGAATTTGTTAGAAAATAACCTATAAAAGTCTAACTAATATGGTTAGTAAAAACACGTGGAGCATAAACCCGGAATGGACTGTTTTTAGACGCTTTTCACAAAAGGTTTATAACGTACCATATCGAGCCAAGTAATGACTCGCAGAGTGGACCTCCGTGTTTGCTTTGTTGAGTCTTGGCATCTTACAAAAAGAATCCGCCATTTCGGGAATCGTTCCGGGAGTCTTAAATATGTATAAGCCTTATAGGAGCGAGTGGTACTTCAAAGGGGTAAGCTTAAAAGTAGCTGTAATAGTTTTCATTCACAGAAAATTTATAGCATATTATGAACGTGCCAAATTGCTGTGTCGTCGACACAGGGATTGTGGAGATTTGGTTTTTTAAAGACTCTACCTGTAACATTACTTTCTTAAGATAACATTTTCTTACAAAATATTTGTTTATTGCATTTAAAATGAAGCTACACGGGTCTCAGTGGAAAATGTTTTCAGTGAAACTCAAGTTTACAGTTTCTATTTTGCGGCATTTGATATATCCAGCATCGCAAGCTCTTCAGAGATTACGCCGAGGAGGTGCAAAGTAGATGCATTTATCTTTATCTTGTGACTCGCATACCGTTTATTTACATTGCCTGCATTCTACGCCATTTGTCTTGCTGGGTGCAGGTGCAATTTTCCACGTCTTTTATGCAAATACAAGGGTGAAAACTTAGACTGATGTTGCATTTAAAGCCTTTTAGTCCAGCTTGATGAATAAAAGTTGTATTTTTAACCCCAGTTGCAAAAAGAGGAGTGTTATATGTTTGACGCCTACAATTGTCTGCCTGTGGTGTTGCAGTTACCAAACAGGACATTGGGACGCGATTTTTGATTTAACAAAGCTGGTTTAACATGTCATAATCAGTTCAGCTGATCTTTACACTATTATATTTTGTTTTTAAGGGTTTCGTAGTCAAAACGGTACCCTTACAGTTTTACCATGTCGGTCCATCCGATCGTATATCCAAGTCTGTCAGCGGCTTAGCTCAAAGACTATAGTACTAGAAAGTCGTATACATATGAATCAGGCCAAGAAAGTGGTAAAATAAATTTTTAGGGTATATATTGGGTCGCCTAATTGTTTGTTCTTCTAATTGGCAATGGCACACAAACGTTTTTTTTTTCCTATAAACCTAATTCCTAAACCTAATTTTTTTTCGCACAATTTCACTTTTATTAATTGTGTTTAATAAATGTGAAATTGTGCGAAAAAACGGTTTTGCTTGGTGTCTTAGGTCAACACATTTTTTACATTAGCTATTTCATATTAGAAATTTCAAAATTAAAGCTTTCGTTTGAAGTGAAATAGTCATAATTCCAAAAGAAAGTTATGCCAATATAGTATAGTGCTTTTAAAATTAGATGCACTAAAATTAGGTATTTCAATTCTCAGACCAAACTATAGTAGTGGCAAAACAATTGTTAGGCTAAACAATAATTTTACATTATAACTTTAGGCCAATACGGCTCGGCCATGTCAAATTAGAACTAAAAATTTTAGGCATGTCGAAAGGCACCCAAATTTTTTTAATTAATTTTTAGTACACCTCTTTTATGCACCTCTTTTATTTAGGGCACATTTACACTGTACTGGTTTTTTTTGTCGACTATTTGCAAGGTGTAGGATGTTGCTGGATAGGTCGTTTAATATATTGTCGCTCGTGTTAGCACCACTTTTCGATTCAGGGTCCGATTGCGTAATATTAAGCTCCGATATGATTTTTTTAGAGTTATGTGCCCATCCCTTGCTAACAAAATGGTTATTTAGTGATATGTGAAAAAAAAACTCGATACTAGCGTACATAACAAAGTTAAAAGGAAAACTATCATAGCTAGGTAAAGACTACCCAACTACTAACTTGGTAATTTCTAAAGTTACCGAGTTAACTTGAAAAGTGTACTCGGAGAAGAAAATTACTAAGATATTGTTGTTAAATGTTAAACAGGTAGCAATTACCGCTTGTATTTGCTACATGTTTAACATTGTGACTTGAAACTACGGAACCTTTTCGCCTGGCCCGATACTCACTTTACCGTTTTTTTTTTATATAAAATGATCACAACTGTATAACGGTTAGTAAACACTATCTTTCTGATCTTATAAAATAATGAGGCAAGGACGAATAAGAAGATGAAATCTTATAATATTTTAAAAGTACCTAGCAGAAATAAAACAACTTATTATTATTAACATCCAATTCGCGAGAATTCACTCTAACTATAAAGCTTCCATCATTATTTAAAAGTCCTAACATGCTGTATAAACCGAGGTTTTAGCTCGAATCCAGCCAGTAGCCAGTTTTGTATTATTAAGTGGATCATGTTGTTATTTAGATGTTACACAGCGTTCCAGCAGTAATAGCATTTATTATGTCTTGTTCTAAGGAAGATCGTTTCATTATTGTGTATTTTATAATAGTCTTTGAAGTTGTAACTTATTTATTTATTTAGGAAGACCAAGGTTTAAATTTTTTTAATAGGTATACAAAAATAACCCTAAAAACCACTTGCAGGTCCACACAGATAGAATTGAGTAATTAAAAAAGAAGGAATTATTCAATTACGCTCATAGTTTACGTACCAACAGAGGCAGCATTTTAGGAAATACGTGGGGCGCACTAAAAGTTTCCGGAATTGGCCACTTACATTTAAATATTTAATAAGTTATTTACATTTGAAAATGTAACTTTTTAGCTGTATTTTTTATTTCTAAAGAAAACCATTATTTAATTATTTCAATTAAGTGACTACTCTGTGCTGCCACATTCTTATAATTTTAATTACATCTATTTTGTGTTTAAAATATGCAAAATGTTTAAATTTATAAATTTCATCATTCATGCATCAAACTATATATTTTGTTAATCCTTCTTTTTCGTAGTTACTATCATACAGTCAATTAAACCATAGCAACCAGACTTTTGACTTCGTCATAGGATTAAAATACATATTTTGTTAGAACATACTTCCTTTTTTTGTTTTTTTATCCAAATTTCCTAAAATGTTGTTAGACGTAGTGCATTAAAAATCAAAAGATTTGCATACATAGTATTATTATAGGAATTCGCACACGATTCTTTCGATTTTGAATAAATCAGGAATTCTAATGTTCAAAAATACGTCTCTAGAACTAAAACACGAGTATTTCAGTCAAACATTCACACAAAAAAAAAACAACAACTCATTCCCCAGTCGATATTGGTCAATAGAATGAACTTGTTATTGTGTATTGAATAAAAGAACATTAGGGAGATCGGAAGTTTTGTTTCCCCGGTCGGCCAATGGTCAGCCCGCTATTATTTCCTCTATGAGTGATGGTGTGCGTGATAATGGATAAAGCCATAGACTTTATCGATGGTCTGTCTGCTCTTTTGGCTTCATATTAATAATTAGCACATTACAGATTCGTATTTGTCGTATTTATTTAGCTGCCCTCTGTCAATTCGTTCTTTGCTAATAAATTAGTGACAAGAAGTAATTCTATATACATCTCACTATAAAAAAACTATATTCAAAGTTGTACCTATAGTAACTAAAAATTCGTCGAACGGACTACGCAATGAAAAACGTAAATACTGGCAATTATATCCAATAATAAATAGAACTTGTAACGTAGCGTAACGTTTTTGAAAAAAACAATACTGTTTTCAAGCAGAAAAACAAGAAACCAAACTCTTCGAGATGCCTCTCAAAAAGTAACGCAGTTACTAAAACACAACACTGCTTTAGGCAGTTTTAAAAGTTTATGGCTAGGCCTCAGATAAGATAGTATACGACCATACTCTTTTCTAAAAACTCTCAAATAATATGTAAATACTGTTCAGGTTTAAAAAAAAGTAAATTGTATCACATTAAATGTAGAAATGTAAAACGTCAAAAATAGAAAACAGTGGCATAGAACGTCATAACAAAAATCTACTGCATAAATATACACACTTACAGCTACAGTACTACTTGTGTGATCCCGTACCACTTCATTTCGTCCATTTATACTCGACTAAATGACACTTATCGGTTTTTTTATGCAGATAAGGTAGCCGGCCGAGGACTAATCACTTGCAAATTGGCATCAATTAACTGGACACCACTTTGATAGGTACAAAGGTGAGTGGAGGAAATTTGCTACTGCGTTTTGCATTTTTGATAAGCTCTAGCAATTTGTTGTTCATGGATTTGGTATCACAGACTACAATCTTGTCTTTAAATTCATTTTTTTGTATAGAATCTGACAGTTTTTTTTCTTGCACACCATACTAAGAAGTTACTGTTGTTGTTTACAGAAAGATGCATAATTTTGGTGCTCTTATCGCTAAAACGGATGCTTATTTATACAAAGGTGAAGGGCCACTTTGTGACATAACTTGTGTTAAAATAAAACATATATGAGTAATGAATTCAGTCCACACAGACAACAAATACAGAAGCGAAAAAGCCTATGAAAACATGTTGAAAAAATATATATTTGAATACCATATTCAAGTATAAGAGATAAGTAATCATGTTGAACCGAGTACAATAGGCTAGTTTCCTGGGTCAAAAAATATTATTCTATTCAGTCCGTCCGTTAGATTATCAAAAAATGTTGAACCCATATTTTGTCTTTTGTCAATCAAACAAAAAAATACGAAGATAAGGCACATCAAAGTGAGCACGAGACGTCACGCCTTGCTAAATATGTCGCAAGGCATAACGTTACGCGGAACTATAACGGGATATATCTTCATCATTTTTTTTTATTGAGAAAAGAAAAAATACGTGTCCAATATTTTCTGTTAATCCAACTGACGGAATAATTAGTTTTTTTTAGGAAACTAGCCTATTGCCTTCAAATTACAAAACACGTAAACGTCAGCGGACTTCAAAATGATTATTCTTTTTAAGGGAAACTGTTGATTTAAATTGGATGAAATTTTATGAGACTGACCTAAAAATATGTTCTACTAAAGATACGATATAGCAAAAAAATAGAAACATCACAGGTACAGTAGGTACAGTCAACAGATTATCAAACTATCACAAAATCTTAAAATTTCTTAATTGCAAACACTACGAGTTAAACTTTAAGTTAAAAAAAAAGATTGATTTGTGTAGTGGCGGTTAGAGTTTGATTCTTGGTACGAGTCAATTCTAACAACGATCTTTTCTCAATTAGCTGCAAGACGCTGTAATACAAGGATAACAGACCATAACTGTTTGTGTGTTGTCTGGTGCATATTCATATTTATCTATTTATTTATTCATCGAGAGACATTTTGTGGTTGTTGGACTGTACAGCATCAAAAGTAGCTGATTTTCAAAAGTATTGATCTACTAATACTCTTCTAAATGTCACAATAACCCGACTCCGTTGTTTGAATTTTGCGTAGTAATTTTGTCAGACTATTGTAATATATTTTGCAATGAGATTCTTTTGGAATATTTAGATACTAAGCTACTTTTGTTGTTGACTGTACATGAGAGAAAAATAAATTTAATTTACGCATCAACTATAGAATCAAATATGTTTGAGGATCAGGCAAATGGCTCCTTTCAGAAAGACTTATTTAGACTGATGAATCTAAAATCCTGAGAAAGAATTTATATTATAAATGGTAATGGCATCAGTAGTAGCTAGCTTTATAACGCATTAATTCACACTAAAAATTAACGAATTCATCAAAGCAGATGACATTCAAAACTGTTTTAAATCAACTGTGTTGATTTATTCATTTGACCGCATTATATTTTGATTATTATAAATCAAAATATACTCGTACAGCCTCATAAAAGCATGCAAATATGAAAACGTGTTTAATTCGATGATCAACAGCTAAAACCAAATTGGCATAATTATGCAAAAATCTGTTATCCTGAATTAGCAAATTGGAAATGTGTATAGATTTTCCCACTTTCAAAATCAAAATTTGCTTGAAAGGTTGCACTTATGGACTACAAAGCCAGCGGTTGCAGGTTCGAATCCCGCAAGGGGCAAATATTTGTGAGATGAGCACGAGCATTTTGAACCTAAGTCATGGATGTTTATAAATGTATTTAAGTATGTTTATCCGTTATCTAGTCGCCTAGTACAAGCTTTGCTTAGTTTGCTGCTAGCTAATTGGTGTGGTTGTGGAAACAACTTATTACTTACTCGATGGTGAAAATTATTTTATACTTACTCGAGTACAGCCAGATAAAACTAGGTGTGTAGCCATCATCCAAAGCGGTCTGCTTAAAGGTCACAGAGGTATGATGGCAATAAACTAGTCTTCTAAAAAATCTAATTAGTCAGTCAGTTTGATTAACAGAAAATATTGGATCTGGTATTTTTTCTTTTGTTAATTAAACAACAAATTATAAAGACATTTTAAAAAATTAACGCTACTATATCATTAAGTTCCGCGTGACATCATGCCGTGCGACCCTTTTTAGCACGCGTTATGTCACCTGTTTTCATTTTCAAACTTTGACGCGCTATACTCGTATCTTTATAATTTTTAGTTTGATTGACAAAAAAAAAGTGACCAATATTTTTTGCTAATCTGACTGACCGGATTTTTTTTTGTATCCAGGAAACTATCCATTTGTAGAAAAATAATCTATGTTTATGAAAACGAACCTCTATTTCCCTCGGTCATCGCATAACGCGTGAAAAAATTAGAAAATTTGCGCAGAAAACTAAGACCACGCGAACGAAGTCCCGGGCAACAGCAATTTTTTTTTTGGTATATCATGCGATCAGTCATCAGGTAGACTATAAGCACATGTGATGTACAAGCACATGTCGTTTCAGGTTAGGGTGCCTTTTGTGGCGGCACCGTTTCGTCGCAAAGGTTGGCCGCAGATCGGGCTGGGAAGGATAACCCCTTGCTGACCCGATCCAAAGTCAAAAGAGAAGGGGGGGAAGGGGGAGGCGTTTCACTGAACTCAACTTTTCCCCTCTAGTGGGCTAGTGAGCGCGGGGCGGGAGCCCCTTGCTTGTATTGCACAGCCTGCCAGACTGGGGTGATCCTGTGTGAACAGGATCACCTATATCCTATGCCTGAGGCCCGGCATGAGCCGTACGTAGGCGATGTATAGAAGTTGTCCTTATTGGGTTCCCATGCATCCTTAACATACGTTGCGTAGTTGGCACACCGCAGGTTTTTTATTAGGTGATACGTCGTCGTTTTGACGAGGGAGTCCTACATAACCTATTGCTGCCCCCGTGGTGGTAGGTATGCGAAATGCATTTTTCCTGTGAGAAAAAAAAAAGGTTAGGGTGCCACTCCCAGCGGAGCCAGCCCTTTCTTTTGAGTAGTCAGTCTGTGCTGACCATTAATAGTCGAAGATATCGCGTCGCTTTTTTAAAATACGCATGACTTCAGGGATCGTAAGCTGTGCTCCGAGCTGGTTTGGGTGCTTTTGTAGACGCAATTTGTATTTAGCGCCATATGTATTTATCTCCTCTTTGACCATTACCAGCTAGTAATATGATAATAATATGATCATTGTCAATCATACACCAATTTGGATCGGAACACAGGGAGGGATCGGATAGGGAGAATTATCAGCAAACTGATATTAACGATGATGCTTTGGAATTCTAAAGATTGTCTGGCGCATATAACTTTATGTTTTATAAATTACTAGCTGTTGCGACTTCGTTCACATTATATGCATGTATTACAATAAACCTCTTGAATCATTCTGTCTATTGTTTTAAACCGCATCCGTTGCGTAGTTTGAAAAATCTAAACGTACAGATGGAGGAAACGACTTTTATTTTTGCAGAATTACCATAGAAGATAATAATATTAACATTTTTCAATAACAAATACAGGAACTACATTATGCAAATATCTAAGACAACGTTAGTGCCAATGAAAAACAAAATAATATGTTGTATTACATTAACAAAATACAAAGATATTATCTAGTAGATGCTTAATCTTCCACCTGCCAGTATTTAATTTTTACTGTCGTAAAAGCCTTCATGTAAAATTCGCTGTCACTTAAACTCTAGCTATTCCAGCAAACGACCTGCTTGCCTAGCATAAGCACCAAAACACGATATGATATGATATAAAGATATATAAACACCAACTGTAAAAATATGATAGATATAGCCGCCATATTGAATCGCCGTGACGGTGACATCACATATTATGATCACTGTTTTTATAAAAAAATAAAATGGCGCCTATATCTATCATATTTTTACAATTGATGTCGATATTTCGCTGTATCATATCATACCATATCGTGTTTTGGTGCTCATGCTAGGCAGGCTGGGCTAGGAGACACCGTAAACCGACAAGTGTAGCATGAGATAGCTTCAGTTCGTAGGACCGTCAAATTGAAGGATAATTGGAGTGACTTGACGCAGAAGACGTATATAACATAGGATGTCTTAGCTAGAGGATTCTAAATAACTATTTAGTAGTACGATAAACCGATTTTTATGATATATAAGATACTGTACTTAAGCCATAAGACGTCTTTAAATTCACACAAAAATATGGGATACTATCAAACCAAAACCAGGCGATGGTTGCCTGGATAGCATTGGTTTCGTTTCCCACTTGAGACGGTTGATTTTTTCAAGTATTACTTATTATATAATCTTAATATAACGACGTAACGTAAACGAATATAGTTTCATGCCCGAATAACTTCAAACTTCTTAAGTTTAGAGGTGTAAATATGGTGTCATTTAACAGTACAACTTTAATTTTAGTTTTGATAATTTAATGAACACGTTGTGATTTCTATTTAAACGTGTAGTGATTATCAAGATGAATAATTAGTTAATGTAAAAAAATCTTTGAATATAAGTATTAAAAGGAAATGCCTTATAGCCTTAGTTCACGAGAACACCAGCTTCAAATATAATATACTAGCTGTCCCGGCGAACTTCGTAACGCCTCGTTTTTTTGTATTTTCAGATTTTTGATGTTTTTTTGCTTATTCTGCTATTTGGGACGGGGACAAATCCAAAAAATTATAAATCATAAAAATCGGCCCAGCCGTTCCTGACATAAACATGGTGTAACTAACCCGAATTTGTTTTTTATATATATAGATTATCATGGGAACGTCTTAAAGCTGGCTCAGCGCGCTTTGTGAACAAACTTTAGGGTTCCGTAGTCAGCTCGGAACGCTTAAAGTCAAAGATCCCAGGACCGCCAGACACTACTTATTTTCTAAATAATTAAATGTGTCGGATAGACTAGTGTTAGAATGTACTTTGAACGTGCCAACGGCCAATTTTATGGTACCAGGTGTTTAAAGTCTAAATGCTGATTTTATATACGTATCTCCTTTAAAATATTCTTAAAAATAATATTTAACAATGCCTGACACTTTCCATCAGCGGTGATTTCCATCAGACGCTTTCTGACTCATAATCTGAGTCTTGATTCAAACTTAATGTAACAAATTTTACGGAACTATTTTAAAGTGTCTAAAGTTTTTAGGAACAAGCACATGATATCTACAAATTGGCACGCACTCACTTGACCGGTTTTATTTTGTCGTGTGTCCTAACACAGCTCTATTCGATATTGTTGCATGTGGAGTATGCTTAATAATATACAATTGGCTAATAATTTTCTCAGATAACGTAGTTTGCCACTTTGCGAACAGACATTCTCGGAGTCATTCAGTCTACGTCTAAATTAAGTAGATAACCTACGCCAGTTTTAGCCAGCCTCTCAATTAATTACGCACCGCATTTATTAGAATGTGTGGCTCAGATTTAGCCGACATACAATATATCACTATCTGTACATCAAGCGTGAGCTTAGTGTAAATAAAGCTTATAACTATTTATAGTTTAAAACAATTCTATTGCTTAAAAAAACATACAAAAATATTATAATCATAGCAAAATTTAAGGAAAATAATTATTTTATACTTATCTTTATAGCAATACTAGTTTGCCATTTGGCCTAATACGAGTATTAAATAAGGCTTGCACCAACTAACCTATTATTTTATCAATAATATCGCTTTAATCCACCCGAAATAAAAACCGGGTCACCCAATTACGGCCGTGTTTACCAAAAAAGGCGTCAAAAAAGCCTTATTTCTTTTTATTAGGGATTGAAATATCCACTTTATCGACACACTATAGGTAAAATCAGTAGGCTGCATGACTCCTTACCAAACTCTGCATGATAAAATCCACACGCGAACCATAAAACGTATTCGCTGTGTGCGCCATGACAGCGCCCCTAGTGACCACAATTATTGTTGACTTGAGTCTCTCAAATTATGGCAACTGTATGGTTTGAGAATGATTTTCGGATTGTTTTTCTTCGAAATTAGATAAAAATATCTAAAAAGTTTACGCATATTATAGTAAGTGATTTTCTTACTTGAACTAAAATACGAATTTTATAATACCTACGGGATTTGAATCTATGCAACATGATATAACTTTCCAACCTTAAAATGTGCAAAAAGGGAAAAAATTGTATTTGAACTGCGTGTGAGAGATTTTGAAGAGCTCAGAACCAACGGACAAAACTACTTAATAAGAGCTGTGATCATAGACCTCTCGTCTGTGACGTCTGTGACACAAACTCCCTACAAACTTTTTTCTTTTCACAGCTGCAGCTATCCATTTATTTCTTTGCTCCAATTTCCATCTTGATGTTGTAAACGAATAAAACATTTTTATTTATTTTATTTATTTATTAAAACACTTACAACATGTACGAATTGTTTTTCCCATTGTTTCTACACTTTATAACAGAACACGTATGACCCATATCGCGAATTTTAACGTTTTCACTTAAAAATACTTGATAACGTTAGTATGGAATTCTTTAGAAATATAGCAATTTGACACATGACAGTCCCGAGTTTTTTCACATTTCTGCTACATTGCGTGCTGCGATCGATTTGACGGCCCCCACCACCCACTTTGCACATAGCTAATACACGCGGTGATTTAACTTAACAGGTTGAGAGGCGGTAGCTAATATGAAAATGCCACTGCATTCTATTTTTGAGTATGTGCAGTCTTTTTTTTTAAAACATCGTCTAACATGTTAAAAAATTTTTATAAAATGGAAAAGAAAATTACTAATAGTTGTTGTTTATTAAATCCCACATACTTTCATAGTCATAATCTCTCAACATGACGACATAAGAACAAGGCATAGCAAGTAGTGTAGCGTAATAAAGAAAATCAAATTAATTGCTGACAACTTACATATTAACTGATATTTCTGGACTGCAAAGGAGCGCCTTTCGCGAGAACACTGCCACTCTACGATGTGCTCTGATCTACTCAGTCTGGTTCAAGCTTAAGAAAAACGACCTTATCGTCCCCAATAAGAATAAGCCTACTGGATTTCCTGTCTTCACTGTGTCGAAATACTCACTTTAAGGTGGCCCGTGAAAAATAGGCCGGTTACTGTTTCTCTAACGAGCCTTTAATAGCTGCTTCTTGATCCTTCTAACGGCCGCGACCGCTAATCCTCGCCCATCAAGTTGGCTAAGATGTGCTACTGAAAATCCTTTAATCGAGTTACTTCTTTGTACCTTCTAAAGTGCTTTGCGGGCTTAGCCAACACAAAAAGGTCGAGGGGTTTTAAATTTTAGCTGTTTGAAAAGAGGTAAGCTGTCGTTACTGTAGGTATGTAAGATGTATACGTTGCCTCCAAAAAAGCCCATTAAGGTGCTCGACATGTAAGATTCATTATACTTAAACCTAAGAATCTTAAAATTTTAGTGTTTCGTTCTCAAAAATGGTTTTTATTTTTTTAACTATTCTGTTAAAAATAATACAGGCTGTATTCACGGTACGTACTTTTTATGTCATTTATACTATTAAACTTTTTGAAACTATGATTTCTAACTAAAACTGTCCTTTAGCGATTAGGCCCTTTAATATAATATCCGTATTAAAGCCAGTGATTCTCATGAGCCATTTTATGACGCAATAAAATATACCTATACATAAACTTTTGGACAACAACAAAAGTAAATACAGTGCACTCATTCCCCTGCGCACAATTGGTGACGCACTCAAAAGCCTGATTTACATGAGGAACAATTTTAGTTAGCACAGCCTAAAGACATAATTCTTTTTTTGTCGACTTAATAGCGTCCACTTTATAAGTCGTCACTATAAAAGACAAAGTTCTAACAGAGACAATTTGTAAATAATACCTTTGCATTGTCTTACTGCGAGGTTGCTGTGCTGCGCTGCGCTGCCGATTAATGGTGTTTATTGCAAAGTATGTGGTATTGCGACCAGACTTACTATCAGATGTTTTTGGCTGCTATAAAGCCAGGGCCAGGCTAAATTACTAACATCAGCTAAACTACACGAGACTAAATTTAACTTTTTAAGGCCCTTCCGTAGATCGGAAATGTTTTTGGAATATATAAAATAAGGGTCACAAATCTAATGTTTGTTTTATAGTAAAAGTTGTTTTATAAGAGCAGTAGAATCACTCTTAGAAAAAAGCTAACTGTTAAAATAGGACCATAAAATTAAAAAGGAGCTTGTCTTAGCTAAAAAAATATATATGTATTCATTTAAACGGCGACGAATGCCAATAATATTAAGTTAATTAATATTCCTATGGCATTTTCTGTTGAGTGACCTTTAAATTAAGATGGATGAGGATCTGGGGCTGCGTTTAAGAGCAAGCTCCTTCGAGTAATAATAGCTATTTTGAATCAAAAGGGTAGTTCTAATGGAAGGTTGGTTTATACCACCTTGTCCTTGCAAAATTTTCAAAAACGGTTTCAACGCATTTCTCGTGCTCTGTCAAGAGAACGTTCTGACTTTACTTTCATTGTGCAAGAACCTTTCAATGGGACATTAATTAATACGGCTACTATTAAACTTGTAAGGGTCGTCAAGAGAGTGCTTACAGTGCACTCCGACCCGGAGGGATCTTTTGTGTCGCATTATGTAACTTCATAACTATCAAGTTTCATAACACTTTCAGACCTAATCATAACTTTGTAAGCTTAAGCGACGACAGTAAAATACCGTTAACGGTAAAATCTAGACCGTTATTACATTAATATCCTAGCAAGAACAAGGTTAGGCACAGATCCATGTTTGATAAGGTGCGTTTACTTAACAAACTGTAATGTTATTTTGAACTAGCTGTTGCCCGTGACTTCGTTCGCTTGGTCTTTGGTTTATTCATATTTATGGTGCTTTATAAATATCTGCAACGGCTGAAATGGGTAAAAGTATTGCTTATATAGATGACAATAGTAAAGAAATTTTATGTCCAGAACATCATAATTTTTTTCATTAAAAAAATTATATTAAATAAAGATTAGGCTTTATTCTGTCTCAAACCGTCCACATCTGTCCAAAAATGCTAACTTTTCACATTATACCGCTCCCGCGCAGTGTCAAGGGCGGATGACGAAGCGTGTAATGCAAATTGAAGCAAGTAATCATTCATTTACTGTCTTTTCGCAAATAATTAATTACCGATCCGGGGCACGTAATTCCTTCACTCTCGTAATCTATATAGGCAATACTTTTACCTATTTCAGCCGTTGCAGATATTTATGAAGCAGCTTATAGTTAGATTGCGTTAACGTTATCCAAAGTCAACAGCTAATTAGCATGTTTGTTACATCTAGGCTACTTAAGAAAAGAATTCATTGTCAAGTTTATGAAATTAAGGAAAGATATTACAAATATTTTAAAATATCTTAGATTAATTACATTCGAGACTGTTATCTTATAGCACAGTGCATAATTGCACCTCCACATTGCTCTCTCTGTATCAATAGACATTGTAAATGCGTTTGAGTACCTACCTATCAGTATTCGCAAGGCGCAACCGCACGCGTCTTCCGCGTCAGTCAGCGTTATGCCTTAATCGGCCGATTGTTAGATCAGAGTCCTGAAACCGCGGAACAAAAAACTTCATTGTGACACATTTCCCTAGGCTGAAGGATTAATCACTATAAAATTAAACGTGAATGCGAAAACTGAAACGATTTGTTTTTGGCCAATATTCGTGGTAATATAAAAACCGATCCAACAAACAAAAAAAAGTCGACGAAGCAAAATTGTTTGGTGTTCGCAGGTTCTAACATTCATTACATGTTCGTGAAAAAATGATTTTTTTTTCTAAATGTGTTTTATTGTGTCACTTAAGCCCTTTGTATATAGGTCATGGTTTTGATTGGAAAGCGGAATACCGAAATGAATCTAGTTTTGTTTCTGAGAACTCTCTTCAATTTGAATGAATGCCGTATATGTCATATGCTGGGTAGAGTATCATGCGACATACCGTAGTTGTTTTCTGGAACACACACAGACACACACACCCACACACACACACACACACGCATCCCACTCACACAAACCACGCACAGATCACACACACCACACACGTAATAAATAGATTTAATTTTGAATATAAATATTTAGTATAAATAACCTACTCGTACTAACTATCTATTTAAGGAAGAGCGGTGTCTCCTGGCACAGGCTTTATTTTAGCTTAAAAGGAGACACTGGTCACTCTTAGGTTAAGATATAAACATGTTAAAGCCAATAAACTTTTTTTTTTTTTTGTTACTATTCTGCTAAGCGGTACATCCGTGTAATTCATGTCGACGATAGTATTGTGAACAGCTGGATGATTTTTGTTTGAAGCTTATAGAAGCTAACAGACAGAGAATATTTCACTTCAAACATTTCAACGGCCTTTGGTGGGAATTACACATACGTCCTTTTGCTATCTAGGCTATCTCTCTTTGATGTTACCGAAGCATTTATGGAACAACTTTGGCTTACGGTGTAACACTTGATAGAAATAAATGAGAAAATTCATGTCCTCTGTGGCTTATTTGAAAGAACAGTCGGTCTGATAGTAAAAGGGCGTAGTTTAATTTTCTTCAGATAACAGTTTTTTTTCTAATTGAAATTAAATTTGATAAACGTTGTAACAATCCCCCCTTTACCCCTTAAATATTTTCTTATCTGTATATAAATAATTAAATACTTAACTAACCTATTTGGTTCTTTCTTTTAGAAATCTAAATTGGCAGTGTGATCGTCTAGTTCAAATGGTAGGACCGTGCGTTGTGATTATAGTAGTGAACCAAATTCTTTTAGAGGTACGTGGATGCTTTAATTAAGTTTCTCTAGAGTTTCCCGGGTGTATGCGCATTCAAGGAAAAGGAAAGTGAAGCCCCGAAGGGCCCTAAAGAGCCCCACACCAAACGCTCATATTCAGGAGTGGTGACCATATGATAAACGTTATCCCAAAAGCAATCTGTCACCTCCATAAGAATAGGACCTACCTGAAAAACGCATTTAACGTAAATTATGCGCAAGTAAGGGAATGACTGAGCCTAAAGATATTTAATACAAAATACTAACTACTTAAACTTAAAATCTACCTGACTTCATGTAAAGTCAACCAAAGGTACGGGGTCCCTAAGATAATTACTTAACTGAAAATGTTAAATCCATAATGATACAAAGTTGATCCAACAACACCCATGACAACTCTTATAGATCTATCCTGAAGACTTCGACCTATGTGATGTCATCGGTATTACCACAACAACCCGCATCACCCGGAATCAACACTTTCAGTTATACTTTGATAATATACTAATGACCCTTTTATAATGCAAGTTGATCCAAAGATACCCATGACTTCTGACCAGTGTGCGAGATGTGACCTAAAAAGCCATCGATATCCCTACATCAGCACGCATTGCATGGATTTAAAACGTTCAGAAATACTTGACCCTTGGTAGTCTTCTCACGATAGTCGGAAGTAAGAGACAAAAATTATTTTAAAATATTTAAAATTTAAAGTACAAAATTTATATTAAATTCTTTTCTCAGTTCTGTGGATTTAGGAATATGGTATAAAGGATTTAATAAGGATGGAAGCCTAAAAATAGCCCATTCGCTAACTACCTACTTACTAACTACACCAAAAACCTAAATGAATGGAGCTACCTTTAGAGTGAGGGATAAGACAGAGATTAGGATAGGATTAAGGGTTTCCCTACCTAACAGTACCTCTAGCTATTCTACATATTTACGAACTTAAAATCTTAAAATAAACGTTTTCAAAAATAAAACGTCACAAAATAATAAGTGCTAAAATAGTAATCAAAAACCGTACAGGTACCGGTAACCCGTAATCAAAACCGTCAAATAAAACAAATCAATGAATTTCAGTACGTAAAATACACTCAAGTGAGTACAATAAATAAATGTTTAAAAAGGTAAAACACAAGTAAAATTAACATGCATTATATCAACAGAAAATGGAAATGAGTTCTTTTAAACAAATACTATACTCGTAACCTAAAATGTACAAAATCATTTAAATTGAAAATGTTAAAACTAACAATTTATAGAATAAATCTCAAGTAAATAATTTACTTACTTAACTGAGATATATATAACTGAGGATTAAAGTTTAATATATTTATTACATTTATAATTTACAATTACTTCTTTCCATTTCCTAATGGTAAGTAAATAATAAAACTGTTAAAATCCTGTTGAAAGAAATGGTGTAAATAACAAAATCCATGAAAATTATGGTTATTCATTCAAAAGTATTATTAAATACAATTTTTACAACTTTGACATCAGGTATTAATTAATTAACTTCTCAACAGGTATTCTAATGAATCAAACGAACTCACGCTCTCTGCCGTCGTACACTCGCGTCACCCACCCATCAGGGTGTAATCGAATTCGAAACTCACGGTCAACTGTCCCAAGACTAAGCTGCTAAACCTATTTAACCATCATCTATCCCCCGCGTCCCATGTTTTAAAAGCTGACACCCGAACTCTCCTAATTTCCAGGGGTGCTCAACCTTCTATAATCTACGAGTCTGACTTTAACATAACATGACATAATTTCAAACACTTATTAATTTTTCTAGATTCCTAATAATTCTCCTACCAATAACCAAAACAAGCATGAGTGACTGAAAGTTTAATTTTCTCTCTTTTCCCTCCATTTTATTTATTCTGTAAATGTTCTTTAATAACGTTAATTTATGTAAAGATATCCAACTTATTATAAATAACTAAATGCTCTCATATTCAAGGCCTACTTCACTAAATACATCATGAAAATTAAATATTAATAAATTATTGTAAAGTTTTAAACATTCAAAGGTTGACCACATCTGACTTTGAGTGTTCTTGCTCAATTGTATGGTGTGCACGTGAGTGATCAGAGTTAGTTAGTAGTATAGCTATCTAGTATTCTTTTGTTTTATCAAAGTCAGGGTTCGCTGTAGGCAACCAACAGAGAAAGTATGGTCATTAGAAAATTCGTAATATAATTGTTATTTTCTAATAAGATCTATATTATTTTAAATAATAATTTATCTTTATACTTGATTTGCAAGGGTAGGGTTGGTACAACGTATGGTATGGTATGCATTACAAATATTGAAATACTCCGTTAGGCAATATAAAATTATTAAAACAGCAACATTTAAAAAACCTATAAGACATTTCTGAAAATCGGAAATTTACTGACTTTGCTTAAACACATTTTTGCACGCAACTAATTCCACATAATATTCATAGTAACTAAATTACTCAAAACATGTTAAACAAATCTACTCAAGTCGCCAGAAGGCTGCATTCAATATTATTTGTGTGTCTAAAAAATCTAGTAGTTAGTGCCAGCTCATACAACTAATACCTACTTAAAACTGAGTTTAAAAATAAAACCGTAAAATAATGATGACGCCCACAAAATACCATTGAGATAGATGATATATTGTCTTTACGTTGAAATACACAGCCACAGAATATATAATAGTACAAAACACAGCAGCTGATTGCATATGTTCTAGGAAATCACGGTTTCAAATTGTAGACAGAATATGCTTTGATGTAGTCAGACATAGAAATCTATCCTAAGTGAACTACTATCACGTTGAATGGATAGTTTCCCACAAGCTAACTTTACGAGTATTCGTAAGGTAGGTGTCTGAATTACGCACAAAGTGTTTTGAACTGGGTGATCAGTTGTGACAAAACTAGATCTGTGCCGGCTTTACTGGAATGGCGTTGTGTATGTAAGCTTTATTTTCTATTTATGAGACAGTGATTGTTGCCATAATATCACTTAATGTTCTTATTTAAGGTAAATAAATAAACCTAACCATAAACTCTACATAAGCAGCATTGTTAATTACGTTAAACTCTATACAGTAAAAAATCGGCCAAGTGTGAGTCAGACTTACGGACGAGGGTCCATACAAGGTTTTAGGTACAAGTATTAGTATGAATTGACGGTGCCGTGACGGAAAGTGCCGTGTGAGGACGGCCGTAAAGAATACACTTCCCCACCGCCAATAGGAGGCGTGTCGTAACAGGCGACTAATTCCTGTGGCACGAGACGGACAGCAGCGTCCACGTGCGAAATCTTATTAAAAAAAACTGCGCTCGCCAACCCGCCTGCCAAGCGTGGCGAGTATTGGCAATCCCCCCAATAATAGGTCATTGAGGGAGGCCTATGTTCAGCAGTGGACGTCCTATGGCTGAAATGATGATGATGATGATGTAAATTGATAGTTCATAACGGGAATCAAGTGTATAAAATTATTACGCTTTTTCCGAGTATGTTCAAAAACTTTTTGTGTGATTTAACTATAAGTTTACGGTTTTCGCATTAATTTCTATTTTTCTATAAGACATTGCTTTTTGCCAAATTTCATGAGTCTAGATCAACAAGAAGTACCCCATAGGTTTTGACTCTCTTGCAACATTAGAAAATCCGGCATAGACATGTATCTTTTGATTGCGTTGACTTAGAAGTTAGATTTTTGCTGAGCTGCAATCAATCGGTTACCTGAGTATTTGATATTAATTTCTAATTAATTACTCTACGCGTTCCTAATGAAAACAGATACACAGAAATACAGACAGAATTACAAGGTCCTATAAACGTTCCTTTTTTATTATTAACTCTAGCTGACCCTAAAAACGAAACAAGTTTTAAGTTATACTATTTTATAAGTACATGGTTACGCTTCTTGTCGCGATCCTATAAGTTGTCATTGACAGAACTGTCAGATCTCTAGTATATTTTTCAACGGTGTTTTGTTTTATAATAATCATAATCTTAAATCTTTATTGTGGAGCACCCATCTGCATAGCAGCGTACCACTGTAGCAGCGTACCACGTAAGCAACACTGCTTACGCACCGCGCATTGTTTAGCGTCCATTGTAGGGGCTCAGTAGTTGCGTTATTTACCCAATAGGTAAAACAGAGATTGAAAATGAAATCTAATTCAAAACTTTATACTTTAAATGTTGGTACGCTGGTTACATTAAGATGGTGCTATGTAAATTTTCTCTATTTTCTATTATAAAAAATATTACAGAATACAAAAATTATTATTTTCCTTAATAGTAGAAAGCAAACCGATCGTCTGGTATCGTGGTTTCCGTTCCGGAGCACAAAGTCAGGCGGTTACGCGTTCGAATCCAGCAAGGAGCAAATGTTTGTGTGATGAGCGCGACCATTTGTAACTACCCAAGTTATGAATGTTCATAAACGTATTTATGTGCAGTTATCCGCTATCCAGTCACCATAGTGCAAGCTTTGCTCAGGTTGGAAATAGGTAATTATGGTAAGAATGTATTTATGTGACACGCAAGTTTTAAATCGTTATTATAAAATCTAAGCTGTTTCTCTTATTTTATGTTGCATGGATGGTGTTATGCAAGAGAACTCCATGTTCTATTAATAGGACAGCATGAGCATGCCAGCGTACAACGCTAGCTTGCTTGCGTTTGACAAGTGCGAGGTTGCTGTATCCGGAAAGTTATGGGCTCCGAACGTCAGCAAGAAAATTTGTTTGCTGTTCGTTGAATAATACAATCGGAATATACCTACTTGTTCAAATCATGGTTTTTCCAAACCAATTACGTAGTAGATTTGAATAAAGTGAAGTAAAGTGAACTTTGACGGTTTGTTGGTATATCATAAGTAAGTTAAAATTGACTTGATTTAAAAAATCTAAATTAAAATATATTTAAAAAGTTGAAACTGTTAAAAAACTGGTACACTTATATTTATTTCGAAATAGCCGTATATAATTGGGAATATTACTGTGGGCTATTGGCGAATAAAAGCTGAAACTTGATCACCGTTTAAACGCGTATTTTTGTAATTAGCTTTAACGAAAATATTTACCGGTGTGAGCAGGGCAGATTTTAACTCCACATGATCGAAATATAATCATTAACAGTATATGCACAAATATTAACATTTAATTGAAGTTTAAAACACACATCGCTAACAATAGACTGGTAATTTATTAAAACAATAATTTTCGTAAATACATGGATTTCGCAGCATTTGCATTTTGGGTCATATCGACTGCAGCTCAACTAATAAACCTATTCTCATCATATATTTATTATAACAAGGTCCTTCTTCCTTGTGAATTTGTTACTAGAATAGTTTTATCGTCAACCTCGTATTAATACTGGCTAAAATGTTTTCCAGTATTACTTACTACTAACTTACTTACTAAATAAAGTTTTTTTTTTGGTTTTTTAAATCCATTTTTTCAAATGCGTCGTTTACTTATGTCTTATTTAGTTACGTTTACCTATGTCGTTTATGTTATTAACCTGTCGACATTAAAGTAGTCTAACCCAGAAACGGGCAAATGTCGCCAGTTGTAAATTGATGTTATAGTGAATCATTTTACGATTGACGTCTTTATCGGCAAACCCATAAAATAGGCCATATAGTTTAAACTCCAGTAAAACTGACTTAATAGCTTTTAGAAGAACATAAACAGTATACAACAATAAATTAGATTTAGGTTTAATCAAATCTTACCTTCTAACTGTAATCCACGTGAAAACATTGCCACTAATTAACAACAAGTCTCAAGTCACTTTTTTAATGTTGAAAGTCACAATTAATTATGTTAATTGCTTAATTATCATTTCATATCCAACAAAAAGGTCCGATTCAAACTTTTTTGTTCCTTTTAACCGTCAACATCGAGCAACACTTCCAAGAAAGAACAATGCACATCGCCTTACAATAGGCAAGACGAAAATAAAAACAAAAGAAAAGCAGCCAGTCACTGTATCTTTTGTCTGTAGTTCGAAAATTTGGAATTCTAATTTTTTACGCGCGAGAAAAACAGCGGCAAATTTAAAATAAGAACGTCATGTCACTTTTAAAATGCGTTCGAATGCGAAAGTCGGCGGTGTTGGGCGGGCGTTACGGGTGTCCGTATCGTTGGTGAGACCGCTACTGCTATTAGAGAATCGCAACGCGCCTGCGTTGGTTTGCGCCACCGTTGGTTCTGCACTCCTGATACATTTCTGCTTCAATTAATCCCAGCTCTGTACTCAATTACACCTACGAGAGCTGCTCCTCTGGTAGCACCTTTAAACTATTAAGACACGTTGTCAAGATATCAAGTAAATATTTGAAAATAGTATTATTTTGTCACATATCCGGCAGTTTTTATAAAAAAAAAACTTTCTATCAATACAACACAATATGTCTTTTTCTTCACCTATACGGTCAATCCCGGTTGCGTCCAAAGCCATTGCTTTGGAGCCCAGGGTCCAGGGTCCAGATTAGCAAAATTTATTTTAATTAATTAGTTCAATTTTATTTATTTATTTTTTTATTTGCTTATTGATGCTACAAGAATACTCGTAAAATTGTTGTAGTACACTTACCTATCTATCTGTCTAAAAAAAAAAACAGCCATATGCGAGTTGGACTCGCACACCGAGGGTTCCGTAAAAACTTGTAGGTATGTTGTTCATAACGGGAAACAAGTCACGAAGATTTTTACCGCTTTTACTGAGTTTATTGTTATTTTTTGTGTAGAGTAACTAAATTTTTGTTTTAGTTTTCTTCTTTGTTTGTGCTATAAGACATTGCTTCTTGCCAAATTATGATATGATTCTAGGTCGACGGGAAGTGCCCTAGATTTTCATCAGGAACGCGCGGGTTCTTGACACATAGATAGACAAAGGAGTGATTCTAGGTTTTTTATTTCTTTTGAAATACGAACCCCTAAAAATGGTATGTTTGTGCCCGATCCGTTTGGCAATCGAACCCCAACTTATCTCCCCACCACAGCTCCTTTACAAAACCCAGCCAAAGTTCATAATAGAAGGGCAAAAAGACCGACGTGTAACGAAAGAGCAAACGGCCCGTGAACACTGCTGGGCTCGATCATTCGACCATGATGGAAAGGAGGTAATATAAAAACGTATAGTAGTATCACTCCACACTAAACATACGTGTTTCTCTGAAAGTAGTGATCACATCAGAAAAACGCGACATCTTCTACACACACATCGAAATCGCTATTTACCTAGATAATAAGTTGATTTTATGAATTGGTTTGATTTTAATGCTTAATACGCAAAACCTCTTAGGGGATGATTCTGGTGCTGGTAAAATACAATAACTTTTTGTATTGGACCAACAGTGAAATTTTAACCAACCAGCTGTTACGCTTTGAATGGGGAACCGTTTTTTTTGCGATTTCGATGTTGGTCCCATACAAAAAGTTGTTGTATTTGAGCACCAGTATCAGCCCCTACGAGGTTTTGCGTATTTAGCGTTACAAGTTAAAAATGCAGCCGTTTTATAAGCAGCAGTAATAGCTAACCGACTATTTAATATTGGGTTATGTTTTTTGTGATGTTAATAGACGTTGGCCATTTAATAAAAGTAGTTGTAGGTATTTGAGCACCAGCTTTATCTTATAAGCATTGCTTGAACAAAAGGTACCAAAGTACCAATTTTACTCAACACGGGTACTTATTTATTCAACTTACCTTAAATGATTGTTTAAAATTTGCAGTAATACTTTTTTCGGATGTGACCAATAGCTGCATAAATAACTTAGACAACTATTGGTATTAAAAAAGGTGTTCTATTTGATCACCAGACTCACACCAACGTATTTTTTGAGATAAAGGGCCGATTTTTAAACACCAGATAATTTTTGTCCGACGAACAAATTGACGTTTTGACACATTTTCTATACAAAAACTGTCAACATGTCAAACTTATTCTAATAAATCGTTATCTGGCTAATGAGAAATACCCTTATTGAGATTCTCTCTCGTCGTTAATAAATGTGCGCGATATGCACTGCACTGGGGAGTGGACTTACTGTACCTTTTTTTACTATGCGAATTACGTAGTTAAGGGGGTTACTATTCGACACGACCTTTGAAAAAAATTTATGTCTCTAAAAGTAGAGGTAAGGAATGAATGAAAAGTAGAAGATAAACTAGGTATTAAAAATAATGTATGTCTATTGTACGTTCATTATAATTTATTTATGCATAGCCCGACAGATTAGCAAGCTAAAGTGGCAGTGGGCGGGGCACATAGCACGTAAAACGGACGATCTGTCGGCTGATGAGGCAGAAAGGTTCTAGAATGGAGGCCACGTACCGACAAGCGCAGCGTGAGACGTCAACTCACAAGGTGAATAGACAACCTGGTAAGAGCTGCAGGTTTTGTTGCAGCCGGATGCAGGCCGCTTCCAACCGGCCAAACTGGATGTCATTGGGGAAGGCCTATGTTCAGCAGAAGATGAAATTATGAATGATGATGATGATTGTAATTAAGAGGCGATAATTAATCTGGAAGTCAATGGGGGAGGCCTATGTTCAGCAGTGGACGTCTTATGGCTGAAATGATGATGATGAATTAGAGCACCTGTTTATTTACAGTCCGCTAGTTTCATACCATCAATAAGACCCTAACATAACTATACAAGAGGGTTAAATAAGTAGACTTTTTAGAAACAGACATCACAGCTGTACTCAAGCCACTCTATCACTTATTGCTTCATGATACCATTGAACAGTTTTATGTTGAACACATCAAAATCAGCTGACATTCAGTGTAGTCTACCTAAAACATGATGTCGTCACTAGAGGAAATAACCCCCTTAAATCCAGTGCCGTCCAGCCATTTATCCAGAGGTTGAACACGTAGTAAATCAGTTAAAAAGGAATCCTGAATCTTTTCGAAGTTAATACCTAAAAGTGACCTCTTAGAAAAAAGGCCACTTGCAAAAAATACGAGAGCTAACGTGAAGAAAAGACTTTGAATTTTCTACCCAGTTGCAATTTCGAGGCGCAGTTAGAATTTCCAATCTAATAGCAAGCTGTGGAACAGGGTGTATGTATAATTTTCAATCGAATTCTGGTAGTTTAGTAGAAATTGGGTAGTTTTTCGTGATCATGTCGTTTGGTACATTGGCATAATGTCTGAGACTAAATAAAATTAATGTAGTTGACACAGTAATCTCAAATCAGTTAATTCTAATGACCATAACTATTGTTACTACTGGTGATCATTTTTATGTAAGACAAATATTACATTATTACATAAAGTGACTTGATTTTGTGCTGTTTATTCTGCCAAAAACGACATAACTGCACTAGCATGGTAGGCAGAGAAGTGACGTCCAAAAATTTTTTTTAGGTGCCTTCGGTTGTATGGTATCTGAATTACCCCTATGTATGTTCTACGATTTTTCGTAGTTTTCGAGTATTAGAGTTATTATGAATTTTTGCAACCGCATCAGTTTAAAAAAAAACTAATAAAAAAAATAGAAAGTTTCTTCAATTTTTTTTTCTTGCAGCTAAATTTCTATAAACTGTGCATAAAATAAACAGCCTAATAACTTTAATGGAAGTTACTACAAAATTGACCTAAAGTTGAAAATTTATGTTAAGTGAGTTATCATTTAAATTTTCAACTTAAAATTAAAAATCTAAACTGATAATTTTTAGTTTCTAAGTAGCTTCAGAGAATACGCTAGACTTTAAGCTTTCATAATAATAATAAATTAGCAAGCTGACGTGGCAGTGGGCGGGGCACATAGCACGTAGAACTGATGGCCGATGGGGCAGAAAGGTTCTAGAATGGAGGCCGCGTACCGGCAAGCGCAGCGTAGGACGTCCACTCACAAGGTGGTCAGACGACCTGGTAAAGGTCGCAGGAAGACGCTGGATGCAGGCCGCTTCCAACCGGCCAATCTGGAAGTCAATGGGGGAGGCCTATGTTCAGCAGTGGACGTCCTATGGCTGAAATGATGATGATGATGAATAATAATAAAAAAGTAGTACTTCATAGGCTTCATAGGCTATTTAAAAAAAATCGTAACTCGGAAACTACGATAAATCGTAGAACATACATAGGGGTGATTCAGATACCTCTCAACACGAGGCACCTAAAAAAATTTTTGGACGTCACTTTTATGGCCACCCTGTATGTGTAAATAGGTTAAAAACGACTGGATAAAAAATATACAGTGTGTCGCCTAAAACCGGGGATAATATTGAAAACTGAGACTCCCTAGGGTATTAGTATTTTTTCTAAAAAGATTTCAGCTAACGAAAACCTATGCATTACAAACCATAAGAATTAAAAGTTACGATACGTAATCAGTGTATTGCAAAACGATTTGCTAAAGTTGTCAACGTCGTGTCAAAGAGACGTTCCGAATTGGTCCGATTAATTGCAATGCAAGAATGAACTCAGTTGATCGAGTTAACCATTGCATTGTTTGCATTTCATTAAATTTACGATTAAGTTTGTTAGAAAAAATCTAAAAGTAATGTTTTAATTTTAATTAGTTGGGACCATATACATATATTTTTAATTGAATTAAATATTTATTCAGGAAAGATACATTTTATACCATAATTATTAAATTACTAGTGACCTAAAGAGTCTCTGTTTTCAATATTATGCCAGGTTCTAGGCCACACACTGTATTATATCACCTTAAATTATTCGATGGTTTGTGCTTTTAACTAGGTAGCCATGGACAAGCGTAGAATTATTAGTAAGTATATTAAGTTCATGAATATTCAAATTCAACGAAATACTTTTCACAAAGTGAATATGATAAACTCTTTTTTTAACTGATGTTTGCAATTTAATTTTATAAGATTATGCCAACAATAGACAAAGTCGTATTTATTTTGATTTAAATTGAAAATACAAAATGCAGTAAAACAACTTTTTTTCATTTTTAATTTTATTTATTTGGGTAAAACAAAAAGTTACACATTATGTAGGTACTTATAACTATAGATACACGTGTGGGTCAATGGATAACCAGCTACGTCAACCACAGATCAATATCAATATTGATTGATTAGGCAATTTAAAGAAATACTTCCATTCCAAATTGACTTCCAAATTGGCCGGTATATTCAGAATCAGAAAAAAAAGGAAAATGGCGCATTCTTTCTTCATAATATTTTGAAGTGTAATTTTTAAAAAAGGTTTATAACACCTCATCGCGCTACGACGTTACTATTATAAATTATGAGTATGATTAGAAACATTGACTTGATTATTGTGTTTTTTAAACTGCTCTTTTTTAGTAAAAAAAAATATCAGTATCAATGAAAAGTGAATTTTTTATTGCATTGATGTCGTTCATAATAATATTTCCAACTAGTTTATTGTATTTATTACGAGAAAAACGAATTAAGATCTCTATTTTATTACTAATATCGCCGCCGGTCTTTTTCCAAACACTACGGTTTATTGGTAACAACTATTTTATTATCTATTTATTTATGAAATCATTGTTTTCTTTAAAAAGGCATTTAATGAAAACAATAGATATTAAGATTAACACAAGATTAAAAATACGTTTTTAAGACGACTATTTATATTGGTTAACTTAACGAGGGATTGGGAGTCATTGGCGATAGATAGAGATCGATGGAAGAGTCTGGGGGAGACCTTTGCCCAGCAGTGGGATTGAACAGGTTGGAGAAAAAAAAAAGGACGACTATTGCTTAAAATGGATTAAAACAATCTGTAATACAAGACACAAGGTTTAAACCCCCCAGACCGTACATAAATCAACCAAAATAGCTTACATTAGAAGTAATGAAACGTTTACAAACGTATTCATCATCATAATCTGCCCTCGTATATCTACTATTTTTACATAGGCCTTTACGAAGCCTAGCATTTTACATTGTCCTATAGAGTGAATGTAATGTGACTGCTACTACAGCTACTAGTGCTACTGCGACTAGTCATATTTGCCGTAGAATGGGCTAGTTTTCTAAAAAAATCTAATTAGTCCGTCAGTTGGATTAACAGAAAATATTGGACACGTATTTTTTCTTTTCTCAATCAAACAAAAAATGGTGAAGATATAGCCCGTTAAAGTTTCGCGTAACGTCACGCCTTGCGACACTTTTTAGCAAGGCGTGACGTCACGTGCTCCCTTTGATGCGATTTATCTTCGTCATTTTTTGTTTGATTGACAAAAGACAAAATATGGGTCCAATATTTTTTGATAATCTAACTGACGGACTAAATAGAATAATCTTTGTATGACCCAGGAAACCTAGCCTATTGATATCTGACGGTGGACTTGTTCTTACGTGGAGACCGCAACTTGGTAAACACTTGCTTTGCCTTCTAACAAGGTGAATTGATGAAATACGCAGTTACTGGCGGCATAATAAAAAAGAATGGCAAAGTAGCGCTCTCGGTGGCGTGCATTAGGAAAAGTACATAACAGTGTAAGTTGTTCATGCTATTGCCGTATTTTGTAGTCTCTACCTGCAGTCAACAGGGCAGCTGTGTCAGCTACCGGAAGAAGGCTTTTATTCAGATGACGGAAAGTGGAAACTATGTGAAAGTTGATGACGTTCAGATATCGAAACCAGACGTTATATTGTTCAAATGTATTGTACAAGTGTATTCAAATATATGTATTCAAATGTTTATTTTAATTGTAAAAGGGCCGTGGCATGATATTTTGTACGTAACATATTTTCTTGGCTGTAAAATCATTGTAGTAAAAAGTCCTAATAATACAAAGTAGTAATGTGCTAGTACGTACTTTTTACATTATTATTGTTATTTTTTTTACTAAAACCCATTTTTTCATAAATCTGTAGTTAGCTGATTTCTATATTTCAATTTGTTCAACAAATCGTTTAAATCGATTTAACTCTGCGCTTGGTGAAGCTTTTTAAATCGAATTCGAATTTTAATCAACGGAATTTGAAGTTTAATACACACGATATTAACGAATGAACTTTAGAGGGAATTTGTTTTATATTTTATGAAAGCATCGCTTCACTTTCCTCCTCAGATAATCTACAAATGACAGAGGTACTTGCGGAAAATCCCTTAGACCCTGTGCGTGACTTAACAAAGAAAAATTTAAATTCAGTCTGGCAGACATAGGTCACGCACGCCGGCTTAAGGGTGAGGTACATCTGTTGAATCGATCCGCACTGTTTTTAAATTGTGTAAACTCAAGGAAAAAGTATGCACTGTAAATAGTGTTTTACTGTGCATTGATACCCGTCTTGATTAAGTCGTTTATGCTTCGAACTCGTACAACAAGTAGTCGGCAGAGCATATTCATCATTTGTATTAAAGTGATAGATGACATTTTATGTTTTAAGCTTGCCTATCCGATCTCTAGTTCCTATAGTGGTCTCCGTATAGTTGATATACTACCTACCATGTTTTATTTTTAAGTTTTTAAAATGTGTTAGTATTCTAAGGTCTAATATGTTTTTATTTTATTTTTAACTTGTATTTTATGAGGTACCAAATAAATATTTTTTCTTTCTATCTTTCTTTAATAAAACTCAATTAATAATCAAATATAATATCCACTTGAGTTTAAATTGAAAATCGGTTGGGGAAAATTGGCATTTTGTTATAGTTCGACGAGCGGTTGCTGTACGACTCCGTTCTTTAAATTAGATGTTTGGTGTATTAAATGCAATGCATGAAACTGCAAAATAATAAAATTCATATTGTGCCTTGTTTCCTTCGGTACAGGGGTAAAAGGTTGCTTTTTTGGTCGACTTGGTCTCTCTTTATGGTCTCAGAGGAACGTTTAAAGTCACTTATTTTGCTCAAATAAGGTAGATACGGTAAGGCATATCTTTGTGAATAATCAGAAATGAGATCCGTAGGAGAACGAAAGTCGTCGATACACCTATCCGATATTCGCTCTTCGTTCGTTCATTCGATTAGAAAGTTTACATCTTGTCCTAAGTTGTAAGTTGTAGTTATTGTTGTTGTAGAAACAAATGTCTGTGTTTTAAATTGTCAAAAGCACTAGCCAGCACAATACCAGCACAATGTCCTGTCACCCATGCTGGGTTTTGTTTAATTATTTTACATTATAACTGAGATTTAAAAGCAGGTTTTTGGATATACGCAAAAATACTATAAAACTAGTAACTGTCACATACATTACTAGACCCGTCTAGTGCGTACTAGCATTAGAACGTCTTTATCCGTCAAAAAAACACTTCTTGTTAATAAACCATCAACCGACGCACACCAGTTTGTATAGAAAAGTGTTTTTTTAAAGATTTGATGTTGATCCTATTGTAGAAGATTTTCTATTTGAGCTGGAGAATGTAGATTTTGCGACTTTAAAACCAACGAAAATTCACTGTAAGATATAACAAAATACCAGACTCAAATACGTTTTTGTGCATTTACAGAAACGTAAAATGAAAATCTTTGCTGAAGCACTTGAGGATGCGGCTGAAGGAATTGCTGTCAACGGAAGACCGATCAACAACATTATGCTGACGACACCATCTTGCTAGCTGGAAATATAGATGACTTACAAAGGTTGGTCACCCGCGTATAGAGGATAAGCAGAAGATACGGTCTAAACATAAATATTAAAAAGACAAAGTTCATGGTTCTTGATCGTGCCTACAACCGGACGAGTACCCTGTGCATACAAGGCCAACCATTGGAAAGAGTTCACTCATACAGGTATCTGGGGTGTACTGTGAATGAAATGGGAGATCACAGTGCTGAAGTGAGATGTCGCATAGAGCAGGCAAGAAATGCATTTATGAGGATGAACAGTCTCCTCATAAACCGTTCCCTAAAGATACCCACCCGTATAAGACTGGCTCGTTGCTACGTGTTTTCTGTTCTATTGTATGGAGTCGAGGCTTGGACACTAACGGAAACAATGTGCAAGCGGATTCAGGCCTTTGAGATGTGGGTATACAGAAGAATGTTGAAGATTTCATGGACTGACAGGGTGAAAAATGAGACGGTTTTACGGAGATTAAACAAAGGGTTAGAGGTTCTGCGCACTGTAAAGCAACGTAAACTTGAATATCTTGGCCACATAATGCGCAACAACAAGTATGAATTTCTCCAACTGATCATCCAGGGGAAGATTCAAGGACGCCGGAAACCAGGCAGACGTAAGACCTCTTGGCTCAAGAATCTTAGACAGTGGTTCGGACTTAGCACCAGGTCCCTGTTTAGGGCAGCAGTGGACAAAGTAAAAATTGCCATGATGATCGCCAACCTCCGGCAGGGGAAGGCACCTTAAGAAGAAGAAGAAAATGAAAATATACATTTAAATAGAACGATCTACGCCTAATTTATCAGCCCTTTACGAATTATTTAAATCATTACATTAAGAGTCAACTAGCCTATTAAGGTTGCTGTGGATTGTCTTTGCTGGAAGACTATAGAAGGAATCTATCTTCAGCAGTGTACGAATTGCTTGATCATAATGATGACTTAATACTTTACCACAAATATATTATGCCCAATCACAGAAGCCCAATACTGTTCATTGGGTATTATTATTATCTTAATTTCACAGTAGTTGGTTGTCTTACCGCAACTGTTAATTATTTGAACACCTAAACAATTCAAATAGTTAAGTAAATTCTACTAACAAAGTTCTAGTTACTGGAACGATGGCCAGATTTGATTTACAGCCTAAAGTTAGCCTAGAAAGATCAATCAATTCAATTACGTCCAGTTTATTCGGTTCGCTTCATCTAGATCAGATTAATTATGGAATACTTTGAATAATACAGTTACATAACAGTTGTAGAACGTTCGCAATATCATAAAGGCTTGTTTGTTTTTAAGGATATAAACTCAAAAAAAACAAAAAAACATAGTTTTCAAGCTATAAATCTGGCCATTTAAAATGTGGCGGTTTATTTTGATTAGTGTGGCTGTGGACATAATGTTTTATTTATTTATTATTAGCTTTCCCAGTGAATTTCGTACTGACCGCGACTTTTTTAAAATTTTCCGATGTTTTAATAGTTATTCTGCTATTCGGGGCGAATACAAATACTACACGTACCGTGTGGGGACGGACGTAAAGAATACACTTTCTCACCGCCAACAGGATGCGTGTCGTAAGAGGCGACTAATTCATGTAGCACGAGACGGGCAGCAGCGTCTTCGTGCGAAATCTTATAAAAAACTGCGCTCGCCAACCCGCCTGCCAAGCGTGGCGAGTTTTGGCAATCCCCCCCGATGATAAGTCATTAGGGGAGGCCTTTGTTCAGCAGTGGATATCCTACAGCTGAAATGATGATGATGATGATGACAAATACTACAAACTGGAAATCATAAAAATCGGTCCAGCCGTTCTCGACTTATAAGAGGTGTAACTAATCCGACTTTGTTTTATATATATAAGATTAGTATGGGAAAGAGTAACCGATTTTTTAAATATTTATTTAATGTTGAATTTTCTTTTAGCAAATAATTATACTGCTATACAATAAATTTTACTATATAATCAATATTGGGATCTCATAAAATCAGTTTTTTCTGTAAGTCTCTGTTAGTTTTGTAATTAAAGTTGTTATATTTGAGCAGGATAATCTGCTTTTAAAGGAAGTTCAGTCGTAATAATACGTTTAAATTGTTAACATAAAGTTTTAAGGTACGAAAACGTAGTTTCCTGTGTCGCCACACTTGTTTACCTACCTAACTACAAATCAAACGGAACAAACACAGCATACGTGAGCAATGCTCTAGGCTCTGTCAACGGCCTGAAGTTATGTCTGGGAGACGGCCAATGTTTGCCGGACACACCTCCGATGGGAATTGAGGTACATTCACCCACAAAGCTGATAGATCGATGAAGGATAATGCAATTTTGATCTTATGCTTATATGTCCTTTTTCATTTGTACGAACTTTAGTCTAGTAAAAGTTAAATCTGTTTGTATGGGGTATGTATAAAATGTCGCTTCGAGAGTTTACCATAGGACAGAATAATATCTAATGAATTCTTAAATGAGACTTTTGTATAGTTATATTTTGACTTAGTTTCAATCTAATTATTATTTGTAATGTTTCAATCTTAAAGAAATGAGATGCAATGACATCAAATCAACCCACACTAATGACTATTTGTATTTTGGATTAAAAAAATGTAATGTACCTAAATAATTCATATCTCTGTGACGAATGTATCTTAAGTCAAGTCAAGGTTTAAAAAAGAACACGAAAACTACAAAAAAAAAACACAGAACAAAGGGGCGATTCGGGTGATGACTTGACACAGTTTTTGGAACTTACTGTTTGAAAAGTAAGCTTTGATTGTCTTGTAACCTTAACTTTCTGGCAACATTTATTGTAAATAATATTAAACTTTAAACAAAAATTTACCCACTCAGATGGGAAGTAAACCTTGTATTCACCTTTAAAAAATAGCGTTGCTCCTTCTAGTACTCACAGATTTAAAAATATAGAATTAAAACAAAGTGAATTTTAATATTAAATAAATGTTGAGGCGGAACAATCGCTCCACGATGTAAGCACCGGTAAATATCCTGTTAAAACTTTTCATTTCACATTTTATTTTCGAACAATAAACGGATTACTGAATATAATGCTTGTATTATTTCGAAAATAATAGAAAGTTCTGTTTCAGATTTCGCGGTCGACTAACCACTTTTGTAGCCAACGGTACAGTTAATAAAACTTTTTATACAAAAGAGAATTTCGCGCGTGAAATAAAATTGTTCCGGAACTTTTACTTATGAGCCGTGCAGGTTTCTCGAATGTGTTTTATGGTTCATACAGTGATGTATTCTTTACAATCTACTCCACTTCGAAACCTAGGTTTCTTTTTGGGGTTCGTGGTCCTGAGAAAGAACCCTTATAGTTTCGTCATGCTAAGAGACCGTTAAGTAGTACTAGAAAGCTGTTGTAGGTGTGTGTATAATAATTATGCCGACAAACCGGTTAAATAAAATTTTGGAAAAAAAATTTTTTTAGGGTAACTCCCCAACGTGAAGTGGGGATGATTTTTTTTCGTCGTCTATCCCATCGTTGAGTAAGTATTTTAAAATGACAGGGGCTACTTATACTATTTTTCGATTTAATGCTTCATTTACGAAATGTTAAACTTTACAGTGCAATTTTTTGTTCTAGTAGAGCGTCCCCCCCCCGCCCTCTCTAAAAGCTAAACTGCTGGCTGAAAATCTTAAAAAACATGATGATAGTGCATTTCATAAACTTTGAAAAAATATTATAGCGGTTAAGATAACTATATTAGTTTAGCAGTTATAGTCGTTGAACTTGAAGTGACTAAGATATAGTAGTTGCTAGTATAAAACGAAGTGATGGTTGGACTGGTTTATTTTATTGAGTAATTGCTTTATCCAGGCGTGGTCTGAAGGGGGGTCACAGGGGACATGACCCCCAAAATCGTACATGTCAAATTGAAAAATCTTCTAAAAATTAACAAAATTTTAAAACGCAAATATTCTGCCCCTCGCCGCGATGCATTTTATGTTTTGCTGACATCTAACGATGCTTTAATGAACGACGATGGCCGTCACAACAATCTACATGCAAAATTTTAAGCTACGACCACGCCTGGCTATATCACCCCCAGTATCCTAAGACAGATGAAACAGACCATTTGGATCATGGTTATCTCTTCATTCAGTGTCATCTACCTGCAGATTTCGCCAGGATAGTTTCCCTTTCCACACTCGTAAGCTAGGGCTAAAAATCCGCTCAAAGACTAAATGATCCAGAGAAGTAAAATCTGAATTCATAACCCTGCGTGTGTAAGGTCATATACATCCTGTACTCCAGAAAAACAAATTTAATTAACTCTTGTCTAAAAAGTTAAGTGCTAAAGAGGCTCTAACGGTCGGAGCTGTCGAGTCGTAGCAAAGTTTCAGGCCGCTTAGGTTTCCGAAACAAGATCCCCCACAATTGGATCCTCGTCCCTCATTTAGCACCTAATTGCTAGCGTTCAATTTGCTCCGTTTCATTTCAAGTTTCCTTTTGAAATGAATGAATGAATTAACATGCCAGTGCAAGTTTGGGTTCTTAATAAACCTACATGCATACGTCAATATTATTGGCCATGGTTCCACCACTCCACATGTACACGTACCTAATAAAAAATAGACAGCTTACAGCAGTCCACCTAAAAAGCTGTCAAACGGTTATGTTATGCTAACTGTTATAACAGCTTTTAGTTTTAGTTGGATAGATATTTTTTATTTGGCTACCTATGTTAATTCAAACACCTATTAAAGTAGAAATTACGATTAAAATATCACGAAAAAGGTCAAAAGCTAAATTTTGACAGATTTTTACTTCGAAAGTTCTAAAGATAGTCTGTGTTATTGTATTCACAAGAGAGGCTTCAGTTTAATTTAGTTTAGGGCGGTTCGAATCGCCAGGAATGTTTTAATAATTCAAATTAGTTCGGCAGACACAAAGTAGACAAAGCATGGCAAAATTATTGATATTGCGCTTCACAACCTTGCCGTTAGGGCCGTCAAAGTGCAATCATTTTGTTCAACTCTGTTCAACCTCTCCTTGCGGTGTTAAGTTTAATAAAAAGTTAAAGAAACGACAAGAAACGCCTCTGAATTGTTTCTTGGACAAATAATTACTTTGAACCTAAAGGATAATGCAGATATTGATAGAGAACGCTGTCTATGAGAGCGAATATGATAGACCGGAGGTTCGCTTGTTGCTCCATTGAGGTTAAAGTTACTCTTTTCTGAGTCTACTGTTTATTTTTCTACACAAACAGCCTCTAGAATATTGGCTTTGCTACAGGCAAAAACAGCATAGCGCTCTGCGTGTTCAATATAATAATGCATTCTGGTCTGGTCGCTATTGCGCACGGTGTAGGCTAGCTAGCGCCAGCAGCGTCCTGAGCATATTTGCTGCGAGGTTTAACTGTCAGTACCTGAATCATTGTTCAATGTACGTGAATCGTAATGACAAATGACAAAGGAATTATATTTTATGCCCTATTCAAATTATAATTCTAACTTAAGGTTAAAAATTTTCTAATCTGCTGCTAATATACTAGAATATATGTTGATCAAAACCGCGTCGCGTGCTTTGCTGGGCCCGGAGTATTGTAAATTCCGTAATCTTCCATCAAACATTGTTTCATAATCTTATCCCGCACACATTTATAGAGCCGTCACTTTAATCCCTTTATTTTTATTAAATGACATTAGACACTGGCAAACGCTAAAATGGTTGCCGAATTATTAATTATAGGAACACCGTTGCTGAGCGCGGTTGTTTCACGACTCCTTGACACGAAGAGTCAAATTCACTCTAATAAAATACACCTGCAAGCGCAGCAAGTTTCAGATCCAATTGGCATTGTTGCGGGTTTTCATAGATAAATTCAAATTAAGAAAAGGCAAATCCCCTCTGCAGTGTTTTGTTTTATTCTACAAGAAATTTCATCCTCATATTTATTTATATATTATTATTATAGGACGTCCACTGCTGACATAGGCCTCCCCAAAGATTTCCAGATTGGACGGTTGGAAAAATAAAAATTACCATAAAATAATCTATTTTGTTGCGAAACTATTTAGGTAATTTAATTTAACCATCTAAATTAATATTTTTTACGATTTCTCTTTTCTTAATTATATAAAATACTAATATCCTTTTGGCAAATTACTTTGCTGTTTACTAAAATAAATAAACAAGTTTGATTATAGTGTAGACTCTAAAATACAACTATAAACACTGGTCAAGTGGAAATGTGTGTAGAATCTCGGATTGCATTTAAATAGAATGCGGTGGTACGACACCCCTGGGTGCGCGAGTTCGATTCGCACTTGGCTGTTTTTTTAATAAACAACTTTATTTCTGAAACTAAGCCCTTGCCAAGATAATTAAAAGCACTTTGGGTCACTTGGCAACGACTCAAAACGAGTTAAGATTCGGGTAAATACAGTATTTAACACGTTATTAGTATGGTAAATAAGGTATTTTATTGCGTAGTAAGTAAGTTATGTTTACGGTGTATCCACCATTTCTAATAGCAGAAATACACTAACACTACTTTTATCTTGTAAAATGTGAAAAAAAATCATGACAGTAATATTCATTTATCATAATCATCACAATCATTTCAGCCATAGGACGTACACTGCTGAACATAGGCTTCCCACACTGACTTCCACATTGGCTGGTTGGAAGCGGCCTGCATCCAGCGTCTTCCTGCGGCCTTTACCAGGTCGTCTGTCCACCATGTGGGAGGACGTCCTACGCTACGCTTACCGGTACGTGGCCTCTATTCTAGAACATTTCTGCCCCATCGGCCGTCAGTTTTACGTGCTATGTGCCCCGCACACTGCCACTTCAGCTTGCCAATCTAGGTGTTGTGGTACCGTCGTTGTTTCTGAATTTATTTTATAGCGCATTAGCTTTAGTTACTTACTTAAGGATCAGAGCAATGTATGTGATGTTGTCCAATATATTTTTATTTTATTTATTTATAAGCAATACCTAAGCTGCGTTGTTTATACACCTTGTAACGCTAAATAAGCAAAACCTCTTAGGGACTGATTCTGGTGCTTTATTGGTGGTGGTTTATTTGATAAAACAAAATTTTATATGGGACATATAGTAAAATCTTTTTAAAAAAGGTCATAATCATACTAAATGTATAATCAGCTGTTACGCTTTGTATGGGGAAACGAAATTTTTTTTGTTGCGATTTTTATCACCTACAAAAGTTGTTGTATTTGGGCACCAGAATCTGCCCCTAAGAGATTTTTCATATTTAGAGTTACACGGTGTAAAATATGTCAAACTTATACAAAAAAAATAGTTTAAAGAAAGTAGCCTCATGCTGAGATGCTGATGAAACTAAATTTTCCACGTCATTTATAGAATTTGATGAACCATAAACCATTTTATGTAAGTTAAACAACTAGATTGCTACCCACAAACCACAACTGATACCAAAAATGAAACAATAAAGTAGTTATTATCCGTAGTAATGAAATGCAAAGTTAATAGTATAGCCAACCAAAAATCAGGTGTTTTTACAAAGGGAGTGGTAGAACTAATTTATTTTTTAATTTATTCGATGCAAATTCACACACTGCGGATACAATTCAAGTAAGTCATTACTGCACTCGCAATTTATGGGCGTAATAAAACCGGTGGCAATACAATAAAAGGCCGAATTTCACTGATACAATTAATACGTTCCCAGGGCATATTTTATGAGACGGGATAGTAGGCATTACTAAGAATGCAAACATCCTTCATCCTTTCAGCCACAGGAGGTGTACTGCTGAACAAAGGCCTCCCCCAATGATTAATCATTGGGAGGAGGATTGCCAATACTCGCCACGCGATATATAAGATGTCGCACGAAGACGCTGCTGCCCGTCTCGTGCTACAGGAATTAGTCGACTCTTACGACAGGCCTCCTGTTGGCGGTGGGGAAGTGTATTCTTTACGGCCGTCCCTACACAGCACTGCACGGCACAGGAATGCAAACATCCGATGACAATATCAATATTCTAGCGTGGATACAATAATTGCATGTCCTTACATTATTAACTTATTACGAGTATGTAGCGGAAAAAAATTTTTGCTTTTATTTTACCCCTACATTTTAAAACTTTTAAATTTTTTGAAATGAAAATAATGAGATTCGAACCCCCGATCTTTCGATTTTTTCTTTCTTTTTTGTTATGCGTGTCGTAAATATTTATGTAAATCGTTCCCCACAGAACCGGCTTTTCTTATTTATCGAACTAGCGACATCGAAAGATCGTGTGTTGTGACAGTGTTTGCCCTTAATTACCTAAAATGCACTTTTGTTTGATAAGATGTAAAACTGCAAATCCTTGCCTTAAATACAGGACGTCCCAAATATTGATTCAAGTGGAAGTCCAGATACAATGCATCCCTAGGGTAGGGGTACCCGAATCATCCCCATGTTTGTTCTGAATGCATCATGAACCTGAAATTTATACCTTATTCTTGTTTGTTATGTAAAATTGTGATTCAACAACTACTTACAAGTTGTACAATTATACACGTTTAACAACTACGTTGTCTCAGAATCTATTTAATTTCAGAAATAGTAGCTTAGTAGTAAAAAATCGATGTAAGCCAAAACTTGTCAAGAAAACATTTAGCTTATGATAAGTTAGAATAGTGACCACAAAAAGCGCAAAGCTGAGCGAGCGTGCCACGGAAGTGGTCGGCGAGCGCTAAATTACAAATTTCATTTAAAAATTCTGTCATTGTACACCGTAATACAATAGTTTACATTTGCTTTGATGAATTTATTAGTATAATTTAATGATAAACGATAATGATGATGGTACTTGCATGATTTATGGGTAATGCATTCATGCTGCTTCAATATAAAGTTTCATCGATGAAATGATAGTTTTATGACATACAAATCCGATTAGGCGTTTTTCTGTTTACAAAAACAAGGACAAAAAGATTTTTACATAAATTTATTGGTTGGTTTATATGTAAATTAAACTATAATGCATATTAAAAATCGTGGAATAGTGTTTAAAAAAATTAAATTCGATGTTTATAAATTCTAGCTACCGCTCTCTAATTAAAACAGGTTCTTATACCTATTCATTCATTCAATCTTAACGCATTTTATTCAATGCTCATGTTTAAGAAAACCTGTTTACTCGAATTGTAAGTTACTTTGCTATAATATGGAAATTTCAAACGAGTCGCAAGTCCGATACATCACCCTGACGTGAACTTTCGAAGTTAATTCTTCGCGTACTCTTTTCGAGTTTGATTCATGTTTAAAGTTAATAAAAAGCATGAAGGATATAAAGTTCAACAAATAATTTGTGGATTTTAATGGAAGTATGAATTTAATATATTTTATAATAGCACAAAGAAGTTGGATTTATGTTACAAGTCAATTCGAACTTTTCGCAACTATTCTCCTCATTTGTAACGTATTAAATTTGTCAGAACAAAAATAATGAACCCCTGAGTTTTGCTAGAACTTATTCATTATCATCATTTTATCCTCAGTAAATCCACCACTGAACATAAGGCATCCAGAGGCTTCCTAAAACCATTACCAGGTCGTCTGTCTACCTTGTGGGTGGATATCCTATGCTGCGCTTGCCGATACGTGACGTTCATTCTTTAACTTTTATGGGTATATAAGTATCTAACGGCTTACTAGTGACGGCTGATCAGCCGTCACTAGTAAGCCGTTAGATAAGTCTTTTGGCTCCAAACTGTGATTTCGCTTAGGTATACTTAATTATTGAATATCATCTAAAACACACACACATACACTTACAGAGTTTCAAATCAATTCAATATTTTAAAATTAAAATTCCCAAAATTTCCTATGTAAAGCTGGTTTTTCATTAAGAGATAATTTTATTATAATATTCTAGTCCGAGGTGTATTATATTTCCAAGAGGTTTGTAATGTATTACCTACATCTCAGTGTAAACATTTCCATTTAAAACTAAGGTTAACGATAAAATGTATATCTTCTTCTTCATCTATACGGTCAATCCCGGTGGCGTCCAAAGCCATTGCTTTGGAGCCCAGGGTCTTCGTCGTCAAAGTCCGCTTTCCTTGATTTATTCCTCCACTTTAAACGGTCTTGAGCGTCTCTAGTTGTGAGATCATTGGCACGCATGTCAGCTCTTACGTCGTCAAGCCAACATTTCTTGGGTCTACCCCTTTGGCCAGGACCTGGCGGTGGCGGCATGGCCAGACATTTGTTGCCTACGTACTCGTAGCTTGCCGGTTTCCGCAAAACATGGCCGTAACAGCGTAGGCGACACTCCTGCAGTTTGTCTGCAATATCACGGACACGAAGGCTACCGCGGATGCGCGAGTGTCCGTCCTTAAGCAGTCCTTCCGCGTGACTTCGCACATCCACCGCAGCATATTCATCTCCGTGACACGCAGCTCCTGCTTGTGTCGCTCAAGTAGCGGCCACGCTTCGCTGCCATATAAAAGGACAGGCCTAAAGATGGACTTATAGATCTGTCCTTTCAGCTTAACCGGCATTCTGGGGTCACAAATGACACCAGTCACCTTTCGCCATTTGGCCCACGTAGCAGCAATGCGTGTTTTGACGTCGCAATCGATGTCTCCCGACGCGTGAAGTACAGATCCAAGGTATTTAAACTGGTCCGTGCGCTCGACCTTGTCTCCGCCTATGCGGACGGACGTTGGATCTGTAGAGTTACAGGCCAGGTACTCGGTCTTTGCCATATTGAGTTTCAGACCACCGTTCCCAAGCGACTGCTTCCACTCCTTTACCCGTCTCACCAGCCTGCCCCTGTCCGCGTCTATCAGTGCGATATCGTCAGCATACATCAACAGCCATGGTGGCTGCTCATGTGAGTCTCTGATACTGTCTGACACAACGTCTAATATAACACTGAACAGAAACGGACTGAGGACGGAACCCTGGTGTACTCCGACGGTGATGGGGAACGATTGGTGTCGCCAACAGCGGTGTGAACCATAGAATCGGAGCTGCGGTACATATCTCGGTAATAATGTCAATATATGCTTCAGGGAACCCTTTGGATCTCAGTACCCACCAGATCACCACCGAGGGATCACCGAGGGACACAGTCGAAGGCCTTCTGCAGATTAAAAAAAAGCAAGTGAGATGCGTGTTCTTCGTCCTGTATCTCTCCATGACGGTCCTTAGGACGAAATCAGGGTCCATAGTCCCGTTACCAGGACCAAACCCATATTGACACTCCGAGACATCACACTCCTGTCGGGTCCGGGAGTCCACAATCCGCTCAAGAAGCTTCATGGTGTGTGATATGACCTTTATACCACGGTAGTTGCTGCACTCTTGCACCGATCCCTTGTCTTTGAAGACCGGAGTAATAATACTCATTCTCCATTGGTTCGGGATTAGCCCGGTTAAGAGTATGCGGTTGTAAAGGTAGGTTAAGATGTCCACCCCAAGAGGGCCCATTGCCTTCCAGGCTTTCGATTGGGACTCCATCGGCTCCGACAGCTTTACGATTCTTCATGCGGCGAAGAGGCGAAGAGCAAACTGGATTTCTTCAGGCGTTACCGGTGGTACCAATCTCTGAATTGGAGGAAAGTCCGGTGGCTGTACCAAATTCCGGTGGCTGTACCTTTTTGTGCTGCTTATTCAGTAGCTCATGGAAATAAGAGCGCCATCTCTCCTTCACTGCGAGGTCCTCGCATTACAGGTTGCCCCCAGGGTCTTTAACGACAAAATCAGGATGTAATATTTTTTTATTGAAACAAATCAGTTTTAGAAATTATATCCTAAACTATAATACTTATATGTTATATCCTTTAGTGAAAAAGCCAGCTTAATTAGAACATTATTTGGTCACATTTTTGAATATTTTTATTTTTGAAACCTGCGGCTGCCAATAAGGCAAATTAAATATTATCTACCAATTAATCTATAGCATGAAATGCGTGTATGCAGTGACGTGAAATATAATCAAAAACCCCCAAATGAGTCGATGGCGAGAGAAATAAGCGTCCGCGACGTCCAGCCGCACACACTGCGCAGGAAATTGCTTCTAACAAGTTTAATTGGACTACCACAAGAAAAAACTTTTCCAATCTGCCTTTGTAAGTGGCCGCGCTTTAGAACCAGATTAAACCGGTTATTAAGCAGCGTTGTTTATGAGATACGTGGCTTATTAGCTGAAAATTTGCATATTTGGGGATGCAAAATAAGTATAAGCAAAAATATACTTCCTTGTGAATATGATGTTTTAGACTAGCCATTTTATCAATAAACTCGTTTTATCCTTTACACAATTAAAATCGTAAAATTCATAGACTAACCTTTTTTTTTAAACTTTACTATTTAAAATGTTGTCTTTGACATTTCACGACTTCTAGCCTCCTGAACAAGCGAACAGTTTACGAAGCAATATTGATTAAAAATTAGTTTCAACAACTTACACAAACATTTTACAACAATATACGTACAAGAAACCGGGCGTGCGCGCTGTTGAAAAACTTAATATTGAATCGTGCGCAAGTACACACACGATGTTAGTAGTACAAAATACTACGAAGTTGGTGTACGTACAAGCATTTAATTATTTTTTTTGGATAACTTACTCGTAGAAGTCCCATATCGTTTTATTTTTATATGAATACTGTCCCAGTTGAATGGTAATACCTACCTACCTACCTGATGTACATAAAAATACAAAACTAAATTAAAATTTTCTTGCGTATTAAAAAATCACGGTGTATATAGATATGAAAAAAATTGTTGGTTTTTTACGTAGATCGATTTAGTTACTGATTCTGAGTGGTCCCTGAAAAATTGGCACTACCTTGAAATGTAACCCTGTATATATTTTATTTCTTCTTCATTCTTGTGTTAAGAAAACTTATAGACAATAACAATCTAGCTCAAGTATTTAAATGCAAACATGCAATCAAATCTGAATTTCTGCGCAGTCAAATCAAAGAGTTCACGCGTCGAATCAGCTGGCAATAATCTTATTTCCCAATTACTCAAATGGAATCCATCTTCATATCTCAAGCGGTGCGCGGGCCAGTCACTCAGTTTTATGAATCGAGCTTTTGCGTGAGCTATGTTTGAGGTAACGAGCTACTTAATCTAGGGTTGATATTCCTTACTATTTTTTTTGTAACTTAATATTGTTTAGGAAAACTCGGGTCTGCGTTTTAAGTATCAAAATAGTGACTAACTAACCAATACTAAACTATCCGATTGGCTGACCCAATGGATCTTAGGTTCTACTATGAGTTTTATTTTTAAATAATAAAATAATTTGTAACTATGATAATTGATGTGCTTTTTTGCGCATCCATTGTTTTAAAGAAAAAAAAAATAGGCATGCGAATTTCATCGTTAGATGTTTGTCTTTGCAAACAAATTTCTATTTAATACTATTATAATTTACATCAAATTTTTTTTTTAATATTGGACAACACCACATCCATTCCTCTGATCATATGATTAGTAGCCAAAGCACTTGTGTTGCAGAAATCAAAAACAACGACGGTACCACAACACTCAAACCCGAGACAATACAAAAATGTTATTTTCCTACATTGACCGACCGGGAATCAAACCTGGCTAGCTCGCCTTTTTCGTCATTTTTAAATCGTTGATTTATCAATCAGTACGGTATAATAAAAATTGTTATTTAAAAAAAAAAAACATTTTTTGGCAACCCTGACTTATGGAAATGTATAACGAACTTGGCCCTCTGAACTGCGCAAAGAATTAGGTGAAATGGGAATGACTAAATTAGCTAGTTATGTTTGCAGGTAGACGTGGAATTCAATATAGGGATCCTTGAGATTTGCGTAACTTCGTTTAGATAGGATCGTAATATTCGTTTGGCCTAAGCAAAAATATGATTTTTTGGGAGAGATTCACTGACTTTTTGGGGAATATAGGTAGTTGTTATGACAATACTTTTTTACATATTGAAATTTAAGTAAGGTATGTGTATATACGTCTCCCTACAGTGCACATTGCCTTACCTTCTATAAGGTTGTTTTGAGCCCTACTCGACCTGGGTCCAGTTCAGTGCTGATTGATGGAAGGGTTTCTTTATGGCAAGTAACTTAACCCTAATGTCAGATGTTATCGAGCCATCCTAAGTTCTCTGTCAATTTTTGAATACTCGGGTTTATGGAAGGATGGGTATGGTGGAAAATAACACCAACACAAACGTACAGGCGTCCATATGCCTAGAACAGCCCTGAACGGCCTGAAGCGCTGGTTAATCAAACTATCCAAATTGGTTACGTTACGACCCTCAGTCGGAGGATATCACGCAAAAGAAGTCTCAGAACAGATCTCCAGTATCATCAGCCATCAAGTAACTACGCGATACGTTGACCAACATACAACTCTATAGATTATTCCTGCCAAATCAGTCTAATTTACTGTCACAGGGCTAGACACCTTTCCGCAATGAAATTCCCCGAGGTCTGTTTCACGTACAACCCCAAATTGTGGAAACCCGTGTAAAATAAATTTACATATCAGCTGAAATGGGAGCAGAATGGAGAAGTAGACAATTGAGTAACATAGATGCCGCGTAGTACTTACAACTCAAAATATTGAATAACCAAAACTAATAAAACCAATTCATTTCTGCAAATAGGCCTAAATAAGCTCTTTTACACGTCCTTTTTATGGTTCCGTAGCCAAATGGCTATAGAAACGGAACCCTTATGGATTCGTCATGTCTGTCTATCTGTCTGCCTGTCCGTCCGTCCGAATGTCACAGCCACGTTTTGCGGAAACTATAAGTACTATAACTGGACTATTGAAACTTGGTAAGTAGATGTATTGTGTAAACCGCATTACGATTTTCATACAATAGAAAAAAAAAACAATAAATTTTGGGGGTTCCCAATACTTAGAACTGAAACTCAAATTTTTTTTTCATTAAACCCATACGTATGGGGTGTCTATAGATAGGTATTAAAAATGATATGGAGTTTTCAAATTATTATTTTTTTAACTTTTTTGCGCGAGAGACACTTCCAAAGTGGTAAAATGTGTAACTTCTAGAATAAGAGAATTATAAAACTAAAAAAATACATGATGTACATTACCTAGATACATATACATTACATAGATCTAGTAATTTCTTTTTTTAATACGTCATAAATCGTAAACCGCAATTTACCTTTCATTCAATCAACTCAAATATAAAAATTGATAAAAAAACAGCTTATTAGCTCTTTATAACTTTTGTATTATGTTACTTGCTGCTACGGAACCCTTCATGGGCACGTCCGACTGGCACTTGGCCGTTTTTTTACCATACCACTGCTTACGGTACAATTGTGAGCTAGAATGCCTTGAATATACCACCAACCGACTACAAGTCATAGAAATAATATAAAACACTTTTTTTTTGTGGAAACCATCACTATGACCTAAAAAAACACAAACAGTTTGCTGCTAATTTGATAATACAGTAACAAATTTCTTAAATTTTTGCTAGCCAAATGTAAAAAGCCTCAGACCTACCATATTATTATAACGCTATATTTTCTGTAAAACGGGATTCCAAAAACACAAGAGGGATCATTTTTTAATTGCCACAGGTCTTATCTGCAAACCAATCTTAATCCATTTTCAATATTTAAAATGGTCGACATTTTAAACTCTCACAGCATGGAAGAGACGAATAAAGTCGAATATAATATTATGGACTTATCGTTTTGTGTGGACTCTGTCTGCTTGGCTTAGCATGCTTCTAAGCATTATTTTCGCAAAGCATTTGCTTTTTAACATATTTATACATATTTAAACATATTTATGTTTAACATTATAAAAACAATGTATTGATATCACGACACTGATTCATCTTCTAGCAATATAATTATCAAATAAAGTAGAACATTGTAGCCTCTTTATTGTTAATTAGTCTGTGTGGTGTACGCTGAATTATTGCGGTCCGAAATGATAGGACGAAATAGAGGGTAGTGTTCAGTATGGTAGATAATGTAGGAATTTGTACCGAGCAACGACGACAGATCTAATGGGCTAGACCTCTTTGCTGAGAGGAAAATGTTTTGTTTTGTTCTGTGATTGTTTACCTATCACTCCTCTCTTATACGTCTTTACATAGAAAAGGTCCAATCTTATTCTACTCGTTATTGCACGCCATACTAGAAGTTACTGTTTTAATATTTACAGTTCAATTTAGGCTACAATTATATAATTATTTTTGTTCTTATTTTTATAGTCTCGGCTGAACCATTAAACATTATTTTTTAAATATATTAGGCTCTTTACAAGGTTAAAAACAAAGGTTAAATTCCCAATATTTATATTATCCTAGGACCATGAACAAATGAAACTAACGAATTTCTATAAGTTACAAAAACCTAACAGAAATTGTTTATTTAAACTTTCTCATACAAAATCAAATAACTGTTTGGGAAAGCTTCTGAAGTTCCAATGTGGATCCTGAAGAAAAAAGTGATGATTTTGAATGACAAAATCAGTATATTTTCAAACAGGCAGATTATTTTTACATGATGTGTAATTGAAACTCTATTTTTGACAATTCACCGTAAGCTATTACAAATATCTAAACCTGAAACGCTTAAATATAACAGTGAATCCACATACCTAAATCTGTAATAACTAGATTAGGCAATAATTACAAATAATCGAGGTTTAGAACATTGTGAACAGGTTAAGCTTCCATACAATTTCTGACAATGCTTTTAATTAGACCTACTGGACCTACCGCTATCAGATTTCAGAACATTTGAACGAACATTTAGTTTTGCGTATACGTAGATTATTTCGGTTTAGTTTTAGTTTGATAATATTTTGGTACTGCATTTAATTGAACATATCTATAACATATCTGAAATTATTTGAAAATATCTAAAAAGTTTGTACATATAATAATAAGTGATTTTTCTACTTGAACTAATATATAATACATACAGGATTTAAATCGATACAACATGATATAACTTTCCAACCTCAAACTGTGCAAAAAAAAGGAATAAACAGTATAAGCACAGCATGTGAGAGACGTTAAAGAGCTTAGAACCAACAGACAAAGCTACTTAATAAGAGCTGTGATCATAAGACAAACGTCTGTAACACAACCCCCACCCACTTTGTACATATCAAATACATTTGTAATTAAATTGCGAGTCTCGATTCTTGAAGTACTGATAATATTACCCACAAATTAGTACGGAACCCGTGGTGGGCGAGTCCGACTCGCACAAGTCCGGCAATTTATTTTCTTTATATTTTCCCCACAGTTAGGGAGTTCAATTTTGGTGTAAAATGCTTTAAAAATCATGTGAGTTATCACTTGGGTCAAAGCATCTTACATTGCAGAATGGTGTTGTATTCAAGCAGTGTGTATTCTCTACTTTGTCCTAACAACCCGTGGAGTTCTAATGCACGGAGTCGTGGTTGTTGGCGGAAAACAACTTATGTTGGCGCGCTGCCACCGAGTGGACTCGTATTGATTCTGTACGCTGTCACTGGAGACACATTATTGAGTACACATTAATCTGAAAGACGTTAATCTATGAAATAAAATCACATTAACGTCGTTATTAACCAAATAAAATATTATGTGAGAGTCTATTATAATATTTAGGAGAATTTAAATGCGTAGATTTCGGACTTTTAGACATGGTGGATTTCCATTGGTTTTGGAGCCGAAAAAGTCACATTTTGTTGCTAAAATACCTCTTTATTAGTAACAAAATCAAAATCTGCGAAATAATGTAATCAAAAGTTACGGTTAGATAACTATCCATACTCTTTATTACCCACCATACAAGTAAATTACACATGATATTTTCAGAAAGACGTACAATTTAGGCGGTCTTATCGCTGATAGCGATCTAGACAACCTTTAGGTAAAGGACAACCATTAGAGGAATTAAAAAATAAGACGTAAACTTTTTAAAAAACTTCGATTAATTGGGTCCATACAAAAAGTTATTGTATTTTTAAACAAGAGTGTGACTTTTCGATTTTAATTCAAAAATTTTTATCACCGATCAAAAATAAGAAGTACCTTTCGATGTCTTTTAAACATTGTTGGTTCTATGGAAAGTTGTTTTTATCAAGTTGGTCACCTACTATTACAATATAAATGGTCTAAAAATGTTTTGACAAATAGATTTTTAATTTGGTTTCTTTTAGAAGTCCACTGCTGAACATGGGACTCCCTCATAGAACTCCACGGCGAGCAGTTTTGGGTCTAACTATAAATGCTACATTCGCATCAAAATAAGATACAATAATTTAGTAACAATAATGAAAGTAATATTAACCTAAGTATCTTTACACGTATTTTATTTAAAGGATAAATACTATAAATTACAATCTGAAGGATCTCGCTGTCTTGCAGACTTGATTTATCTATTATTGATCTAGGTATTATAATATTCTCATCCATTCGATTAAATTAAACGTACAACCTAGTATATATTTACAATAATACTTAGTATATATTTACAAAAAAATATCTTATGAATTGAGATTAAGCTTGTACAATATGATTGATAAATGGTTTTCTATTGCAAATAATAATGCTCAATGATATCTGGATTTTGTTAGTATATTATGGTTATAAATAGGTGTTTGACAGATTAGATATGATATATGACACAAAGAGTAATTGCAGTTGATGACTATAGAAGCGTAGGACGTCCACTAACAAGGTGGTCAGACGACCTGGTAAAGGTCGTAGGAAGACGCTGGATGCGGGTCGCTTCCAACCGGCCAATCTGGAAGTCAATGGGGGAGGCCTATGTTCAGCAGTGGACGTCCTATGGCTGACATGATGATTATTATAGAAACATATAACATTTTGTGCCGTCTGGGGAAGGCCGTAAAGAACCTCTATCCCACCGCCAACAGGAGGCGTTTCGTGAAAGGCGACTAATTCCTGAAGCACGAGATGGACAGCAGCGTCTGCGTGCGAAATATTATAAAAAACTGCGCCCGCCAACCCGTCTGCCAAACGTGGCGAGATTTGGCAATCCTTCCCTTTTTGGTTCAGCAGTGGGTGATAAAATTGAACTTGTCTTGTCACTAAAAACAATCTCTTATACACCTTCATGTAGAGGAAACTCTAGCAGAAATAGGTAAAAATTGCTAAGTGCGTATTTTAATACCGTAACTGAACCCAATTTTGGGAGTAGGAGGGAGGAGAGAGTACCCTTCGCGTTCCGCTTACCCGTGGCAGATCGGAAAAACAATGGAGAAAATATTACGTGGCACGCGAAGGGTTAAAATGCTATCAACATACTTCGTTATGGCTATAATATTGACGACCGTCTGGATTTAGTGGTTTGCATTCCAGACCTTAAAACCGGGCAGTAACGGGTTCGAATCCCTCAAGAGACAACTGTAACTGTGTATGTGATAAATGAGCACATGCATTTGCTACTAACACATGTAATGTATTATTAAAAGGTCGTTTGGTATGCCTATTCGTTATTTAGTAAAAGTAATAAAATTATGATAACGGAATAAAAATAAAAGGTTTTGTTAACGTTTTATTTTTGTACTATATTTAAGCATTAAAATGATTATTTCAAATACGCTCCTAATATTATATGGGTACTATGCGCCGTAATTAATAGAAAAAGATCAATGATTAAAAACCAACCAAATGTGAGTCGGAGTTTTTATAAGGTATACATGGGGTTTGTTTGTGCTGTCGGTGTGCAAGACCGACTACCACTTGGTTAAATAAGAATACCTCCAGTATACAATACAATACATAATATACTCAAAATGGGCCGATTCTGCGACTTTGCCAGCTACTTCCTCTTACGAACCACTCTTGTTATGTTTAATTATGACTCCATTTAATGAAGATAGGTAAACCTAGTACACATTTTTAGGAAGAAGTCTTCGCGCATTATGTCATGTTCAAAACTCGTTCCACTGCACCTCTTATAGCACGATTTACAACGCAAATTGCGTATCATGTACGTATTCCGCGAACAGTAGTATCTATTTGCACGGCGCGATTATTCAGAACGAACTGAATATGCAATCAGCGGCCATCAGCCCTGAGTGACGTGCGTGACTGTGCAACGGCCTATTTACCCTACGCTGCATAAAAAAATACTGCAGTAAACAGTTATACAGGGTTATTTGTAAAAGATCATCAACCTTCTAGGACTGATTTTAGTGCTCAAATACAACTACTTTTTCTATAAAATCTAAAAAAAAATGTCACTTCGCCGTACAAACTGATGTCAACTGGTGGCGGCTTAGAAGTAGTAGACCCATAAAAAAGTTGTTGTATTTGAGCACCAGAATCAGTCCCTTGGAGGTTATTGGTGTTGTACAAATAACCCTGTATACAAAAGGTAAATTTAGCTTACGACTTGTGAATTATTTTAGCTATCCAGTCTGTGGCTGATCAACAACAATTTAAATATTTTAGTTTATAAATCAGGCCAAATGCGTGTTGGATACGCGCATTGGAGGGTTTCGTAGATGGCGGTAACGATATATACCTGCTATCTGTTACACATAATTACCAACTTCATGTAAGTAATTTACTTCTCCTAAAAGTCTACTTGGTCACTTTTAAATGTAACTAGCACTCTAAATTTCTTTAAATGATAAAAAAAAACATTAAAATAGATCGACCATGCTTTTCGTTCGACTACCCCCCACCGAATCCTACGTACTTATAGGAGAGGTACTACAAAATATATATTTTAAGCTTTTATTCTACCTACTGTGTGGACAAACAAACATACAAAGCCAAATGTTACCTTTTACAAGAAAATGAATGCCATATTTAATGTATAAACACAGAACCGATAAAAGCTCTGTGATGTGAAACACTTCTAGTTTTTGGTATTGCAGGTTTTATTTAAAAAGAGTTATTTACTCGTTAGGAAACCTAGCTACTTTCGATATAAGTTTAATTTTGATTTATATTTCTATTCTAACGAGATAATTTGCTGAACCATATTTATATCATACTATGGCGTAGTAAAGAACGTTAGTGCTCGCAGAGTGGAAACTCAAATGATTGTATCTATCTGACCGCCTTTTTACAAAGCAAAAAGTATGGTTACAAAGGGTTATCGCCCGTGTAACGATTTAGCAGTATGACGGCGTCACCGCTATCAAAATGGAGCATTTGAAAATAGTATTTCTGTTTTACTTTATAAGGTACATTTCAGAGTTAATAAAATAACGTGTTGACAGCTTGCGTTGAACTTATATTATTATAATTTATTAACTAAGTTTCCTTTTATAGGGTGATTCTACTACTTCTAATTATTATCTAACAACTTTTACAACGCCATGGGACTAAGATAGAAATATCATAAAAGTTTAATGTTCTTACAACTCATTCTCCATAATAGCTAAATGATTTTATTTACATGTATTTGTGAGTAAGTATGACAGTAGATGAAATTAATGAATACTAATTAATTTTGGATATAAATGATGAAATGGTCTAGGTTTAATATCACGAGTCTCTAGTCAAGTGCAGGTTACGAGTAATTAATGTAGTATTTAATATATAGCATTCATACTAGTTTTTATTACTTTGATATAGCGCAAGCGAATCTCAAGCGAATGTAAATTAAATGTATAATTAAAAGTGGGTTACATAAAGATCAACGTTGAGTGGCCATCAACTAAAATGTCATTTGTAGAGCTCGGGTTGAGTGAATGGCCTTTTACTGGAATGAGTGAAATAATTAGTTAACAGTTAGCTGCTGGGGCCTTAATAAATCGCAGTGCAGCCCAGCGCTCGGGGTCGGAGATAGTGAAGCGAAACGTTATATTTTTATCGATAGCATATTAGTTATGAAGGAGGATCTGGTTACAATGAAACACAGTAATTTAAAATAAAGTACTGATACTTAACTCTTTCTCTTAACATTAAATTGAATAATCACCAGCCTCTAGAAGTCCAATGTTGGACATAGGCCTATAGAACGCCACACCGAGCGGCTCTGGGCCGTTTGCATCTAACGGCTGCCAGCAATTTTAAATTGTATTTGTATCATACAAATCAATCTATATTTAAATAGATATATTGTCTAGTATGATTCCTATAAACATCTTACTGTCTCGTCTTCTCAACCACATCAAGTTCGGTAATCTCATGAGTCGAACCGCTATGATAGTAATCAGATTCTTTCTTGCTCTATATTTATGTAATTTTTGATTAAAATAATTTGCTGTATTTTGCTTTAAGATGTGACCGTGTTTTAAATGGTAAGAGACGATTGTTACATGCTTATCATTGTAGGTATAAATTATTTACCATATCAACTCCATACCATATATGTCATACAGTATTATATCTTAGATTCCAAATTCAAGAACTCAAGACTAGGATGAACATTATACTGCTAATGAGCCAGCCATTTTCCTTTCAATATCGATATAGCTACGTACAACCCTGGCCGGTACAAATGCGAGTGCATTTGGCGGTGCGCCAGGGTTAGTAAGAAAACCTGTGCGTATCGATTCCGTGCGACCCGACACGTTGCCTCCCAAACATTTGCCAAGAATAAACAGCGCCAGTTAAGGGTTGACTTTCCATGTTATTCGACTTCGTGAAATGTTTGAAATTTGATATAACGTGCAAAGTAAATATACCTACTTAGGATAATAAGGCGTGCACCTTTAAATCGGTGCGACAGAAGAAATGACGGTGGGCCCTATTTTGAGGCACAATGTACGCAACGTTTTGACAGATTAGTATTGGGCGCCCTCAATTCGAGGGGGCCCAAAATGTGAAGCGGAAGGGGTCATCAAAATGTGAAGCGGCAAAAAAAATTGACGATTGGGCTCAGTGACTCATTTACCCTTTGTGCCATTTGTATGCCTACAAGGCCCATCACAGCATGCACTTAAATTGTTTATTTTTAATAACATCAAATTTATCTGTGTATTACATAAACGATTTGGTTTGATTTGATTCGATTTAATGCGCTTGTCTGCGAAAGGCTCGCACGCATGCTTTATGTACCAAGTTAAAGAAAAGTGGTTATTGAAATTGATTCATTCATTTATAATTGAATCCGGGACATTTTTACTCAAAGTAAAACACTCCACTGCGCCAACAATTGGGCCGTCAAATGTAGAAATGGATAAACGAAATGGGTTTTGCAGTAAATATTATTGAAAAACTGCGTCACGTCGACCCCTATGTTATTAAAGAATACACGTTTTCTGTTTCCGAGTTTTGGATGAAAAAAGCAAATAGGGGTAACAATAAACAAATCCGAATGAATTGTTCAAAAGCGTTTCAACTGAGCCCGTTACTTCAATTTGCACGCAGCGGGGGCGCGACTTGCTAAACAAACGAATAGCGAGTGTGATTACAGTGCGCGGTCAGGCTAGGCACATTATAAGAAAATACAGTAGGATCACTATACTTCACCCGCTCAGCACCGACTATAGCCGAACGATTTAGAAGCCTTTGAAAACAAATTGAGAACAGAAAAATATTACGAACGATAGTGAATCGTGGCATGGTAACATAGCCGATCGGCTCATGCACTGGTGTGCCACATGACCTTAATAAATTAGCAGCGTGATCGTGATGCTGCAGCCACATGCGATTGATAGTTCCCCGCTTAGTCAATGCTAGCAGAGAAATGATACTCGTAATAATATAGCTAATATTAATAAACATTTATTTTCTGAATACAGATAGGAAATTACATAATGTGATTGTTTACAGTACAGACTGGTTCCTATATTTAACAGAGACGGTGCCTGAATTAAGTTTCTGAAAAAACCGCTTGTCACTTCATGGAATCACAAAGCGCACAAAACCATTATAAAAAGTAATGTTAGTACGAGTATAAGTACCTAAACTTAACTATAGTATAGATTATAGAAGTCCGACACTTATAATAATTGGTACCAAAATATGAAGAGACACGTGTTAAGTGTGGGTGTGTATGTATGAAGTGTGTGAGTTTATGGGTATTAATGTATGAGAAGGTATGCGAGTATGGGTGAGGGTAAGGGCGCAGAACGACGTGAGAAAACAGTGGGTTAGAGGGGCTTAACGTGGAATAAGTAGATAGTACAAAGATAATCGAACAAGGCGGCAGTAAAGTCGTTTCAAGAATCAGGTCGATCTCAGATTGGATACATCCACAAGTCTCACTGCTAAAACTTCAATGACGTCCTGCTGGCGCTCGGCTAAGAAACTTTTATCTATCTATCTATTTAGTCACTTCTGGGTAGAGGTATTATATATGTATATATTTACTGTGGTACTTCTCACGGCCATTTAAGTATCTGTGCAAATTTATCCCAGTCACTCGCATAATGCATATAGCCGAACTAAGGGTTCACTGTCCTTCCCTCTTTTTACTACCACTCTGTTTCTGCTTTGGTCCATCAGCCTTGTTACCTAACTCCAAATTAAGAATAGAAATTCGTGTTGTAAGTCACATAATGCATTTTTTGCAGCGTAATTGAAGTGCGTCAGCCATGTGGCCAAATCTCATAACGTGTCGGCACTCTAAAGTGGACTTAGGAACCACCAAAAAAGCTAAGTACTTACGAGTTAAAGACGATATTTAGATTTATTACCATAATACAAGCTGACCGCTATAGAACGATGTTAATCACAGCGTGAGTACATAGTTTGATATAAAAATCCGGAGATGCGTGGTACAGGGTTTACACCATTCTTAAATAATTCTAAGACAACATTTATTAAAACTGTCACCTGGCCTATTTTAGGCAATAACCCGGCACATTATAATTAATTTGAAATAATCGATTTTTTATTGTTTCAAAATCAATAAAAAGTTAATCCGTTGAGTTAGTTAAACAGTGTGGTCATAGTTTGCTGTCGCCATACTAATTATATGGAAGAGCAGCGTTAAGACAGTTTTTAAAAAGTATGTCAATTGATTAGTGGTACAAAATACCGTATTGTTACAAAATCTAATTGCAATTTTGCAACGTTGACTGTCGCCCCGCTCTGCGCTTCCGCTTAAGCTCAAAGTCGAGTCCAAATTATGTTTGTTGTTGGAATGCTTGCTCACTGTGATGATTGCACAATACGAAATCTGTAGTCCTATTGCATTTTCAATAGATCTTATAAAATCTGTTTGATCTGAGTATTTCAATGTGCACTTTTAAAGTCATCAAGTTTTTTAAATATCGACAATAAGTATAACTTATGTTTTCGGTTAGTTAGCCCGCGAAGGTTGCATTTTGTAAACATTAGTTTTTTTAAGTTATATTTTTTATTATGGGATTAATGGTAAAATCAGCAATCAGAGAGCTACTCGAAAATTTATGAGCCAGCATTTTTTTTCTTGACTTGACTAGACAACCTTGAACCTGGTAATTACATATTAAATAACTAAATAAATAAATATTGGATAACATCATAAACATTGCTCTGATCCTATAACAAGTAGCTTAAACACTTATGTTACAGAAATTAGAAACAACGACGGTACCACAACACCCACACCCGAGATAATATAGAAAAGCATTTTTTAAGTAGATACAAGATTTCCAATAATATTAGTTTCTTGATTAATTACAGCGTCGCGTTTAACCTCTAAATCCTTTTTCAGATTCGTACTCTAAAAATCTTTAACTGCAATTATCGATATAAAGAGCTTAACGTCTATTCCAAAGATAGAAATGGGCTAATATAATTCACTATAATCCCAATTTTTCATCGAAACTAACATTAGAAATATATTACTACGAAGTCCTTAGGGTAAAGCCACACTGATGAGTGCCTGAGTACTAATATTCAGAATATTTTTAAAGAATAATGATAAGATTAATTTGACTGATTCACCGTAGAGAATAGATATTCTTATTTATATTCAAAATATAATGTAAAAGCACTCGTTTACATAATAGGCTTGAAATATGTTTATTATCTAACATTATTACCTTATTCATACTTGTCATCACCAGCATGCAGGGTTTCCCTTATAAGGATAACCTTCTTACCACATCTATATAAATAAAACCGACTTTGTTTTATATAAGTATGTCATGTGAGTTACACCATTTATAAACCCAGAAAGGCTGATTTTTAAGATCATTGATTTGTTGGATTTGTCTCCACCCCGAATAGCAGAATAATTGTTAAAACATCGAAAAATTTCACGAAAATAAAATACGAATGAAGAGGCGGTACAAAATTCGCCGGGATAGCTAGTATTCTAAAAATTATGGTAAATAGGTAACTATTACTATTAGGAAAATTGATCGATATCCATACAAAATTACTAAATAGTAATATTGAATTTGTATAGGACTTAAAAATTAAATGCACATTTTTAAAAGTTGTACTGTGTGGGGACGGCCGTAAAAAAAACACTTCCCCACCGCCAACAGGTGGCGTGTCGTAAGAGGCGACTAATTCCTGTAGAACGAGACGGGTAGCAGCGTCTGCGTGCAAAATAGTATTAAAAAAACTGCGTTCGCCAACCCACCTGCCAAGCGTGGCGAGTATTGGCAATTCCCCCCTTTTCGGGGAGGGCTGTGTTCAGCAGTGGTCGTCCTACAGCTGAAATGATGATGATGATGATGAAAAGTTATAGAAAAAAAGTTGTTTACTATGATGTAAATAATATTATGGTTATAAGGTGGCCCTTGAGTTATAAGACAAGACCCTGTAAGAGGTCGTGGTGGTAGGGTAAAACTATATTTTGAGACGAGTATCTATACGTGTTCTGTATACTAAATAAAAGAATTTCGTGAGGTATTTGTATTTTCAACCGACTTCAAAAAAGGAGGAGGTTCTCAATTCGACTGTATGTTTTTTTTTTTTGTATGTATGTTACGCGATTACTCCGCCTATTATGAATCGATTTTAATGATTCTTTTTTTGTTTGGTAGATCATACTTCAGAGGTGGTCTCATATAAATTTTATCGAAATTGATTTAGAACTTTTTGAGAAAATCAACAAATATATACCCAGATAATATTTTGGTTGTGGTTCTTGTTACCTATCTTCGACAAATGTGAGCCGATTTTGATGATTTTTGTTTAATTGAATAGCTTATACTTCAAAAATGCTATGATAAAAGTTTGCAAAATAAAAATCACCCCTAAGTGTAGGAAAATAGGGGATGAAATCGGTGTTCAGCAGTTAGATTAGGATTTATCACTAAAAATAGATGAAATAAGTAAATTGTATTAAAAAAAATAAAACCGACTTCAAAACACTAAAATGCTAAAAATAATCTACCAAACAAAAAAAGAATAATTAAAATCTATTCATAATTGGCGGAGTAATCGCGTAACATACATACAAAAAAAAAAAACATACAGTCGAATTGAGAACCTCCTCCTTTTTTGAAGTCGGTTGAAAAATAAAGACAGCACATGCTTAAAACCATACAGCATTCTACGAAGTATAAAAAAAGCCTATAATACACCGCGTAAGTATGCAGCTTCAGTTTACACCTAAGATGACTTAATTTTTCAATGCACACTTAATTAACTTCAATGCACACTTAATTAACTGTCCCTAATCAAGATCCTGCTAGGAACAAGTAGTTAAGAAGCTTAGCATATTTTAGGTATTAGGTATTTTATGTTTTAGGTATATGGGTACCGGGTACGGGTATGGTATAGGTTTGATACTTGCAAACCACATTCGTGTATATAAAAGTCACCTACTAGGATTAACTATTTTAAGCCTGAGTTCTTCAACATCATACAACTATAGAATATAAATAAACATTAATTACATTGTCCTTTTTAATGTTCCTTAAGGACAGAGAAACCCAAGAAATGCAAATTAAAATGCAGGCTCTTTTTAAAACCATTTTAATTCAGAAAAATATACGCATATTAAAACTAAAACCATTGACAACCCAAAACGAAGACAATACAAAATCGAAGCAAAAAGTTACCAAACCTGGATATTTAAAAAGTTAAAAGTATAATATATTTTTATTTAAATAAAGGCTGTTCTTTTAATCGATGACCCAAAACATGTATTCAATTTGATATCTTTATTGCATAAAATATGGAGGTAAGTGGACAAACCTATGACCTTCATCATCATCATTTCAGCCATAGGACGACATTTGGGGGGATTGCACATACTTGCCACGCTTGGCAGGGGGGTTGGCAAACGCAGTTTTTTATAAGATTGAGCACGTAGACGCTGCTCGTTCTACAGGAATTAGTCGCCTCTTACGACACGCCTCCTGTTGGCGGTGGGGAAGTGTATTCTTGATGGCCTAGCGCACCTTGAATCAGACTGAACACTGGCAATAAAATTGCAAAAGTCGTGTCTTATTCATAAAGTTAATATCGTCGCCGTAGAGCGAAAAATCACCAAGTCGACATTTGGCCAAAATTGACTTAGATATGTCATCAAAATGTCCATTTTTTTCTACGAATATCATCCTTACGCCCATGTCTATACGTATCATAGTTGTCATTTTCGATTTAGCAAAAAATCACTTATTCTTCATTTGGTTTTCAACACATTAGTCGAAAATTAATTAATTTACTTGAATACTTTTTCATTATTCGGTGTGATTGCAATTCTGTACTTAAGTCGGTTTGATTACCTTTCTTCTTTACAAATAAATCATAACTGGGATTGAATCAAAGGCAATATTAACTTAACTCAACATAATGACTACTCGACCGACATTTTAGTTACATTCACATGAACATAATCTAAACGCGAGAAATCATCAAACTTTTTTAATAAGTTCTATCCTAATGCTACAGCCACCGAAATTTGTTTCGAATATTCACTAAATCCTTTTGATGAATATTTCAATCTAAAATTTGTAGAGCTACGATACGTAAGTGATATTTTCGCGCGACTTGGTTAGTTTTGCTCTTCTATCTGGGTTCGGTGGCCGTTGAGGAGCACGCGTTGGTGACTTTTATTCTTCTTTCTACTTATGCAATTATTTATACCTACTGCTACTTACCACTTTTTATTTTATTTTATCACTCAGTGGGTTTCCTTTTTGATAGCTCATGATGTGTTCTACTATTTATTTTGGTTGTTGGGACACTCAATACTTGCTAGCTTGAAGTGTATGAGTGTGTGTGTGCTTGCTGTTCTTTGATATATTGAAATGTGAAGTGATATTCATTTAAGAACCCTCTTTTTACATTAGGCACATTAAAAACAAAAGATTTCTAAATAACATGACGTATCAAGGTACAGTCAGTAACGTTAGGAAGTGTAAAAAGTATTGTAAATTACTACTGAACACAGTTTCTTTTTTTGCTAACGTATACTTACTTTACTTACATTTATAATGTCACTGGCTTGCACCTCTTCATCACCTACTAATTGACTTGAAATGCTATACAAAACCTAAAAATACTGACCCTATGACCCTAATTAATACTATAAAAATAATTACTACTAACTTAAGAGCATAACCATTTTTTAAAAATTGTATTTGCTTTTGTATCGGGACTGTTGGCAACTACTAGTTTTATAAGCAACTAATTACTAATGCACCGTATTTATTGCTTTTTTTGCCTTCTTCTATTTGTATTCATTACTTTCAGGGAAAACTTCCTAATGATGAAATATCAAAGAGCTTCGACGTCGGTGTTCGTGTTTTTTTTATGTTTATAAAAGAATATTTGGATCTGAATTTAACTTGTCATTTTTCACTCCAAAAAAGGATCTCTGCATGAAATGTACACGGTTCGATAATGCAGATCGGCCAGATAATCTCAAAGAAGTATATGATGCCCATATTGACAGAAAAATCGCGGCACAAACTGCCAAAGAACGTGATAAGGAACGGTCTATTACAGAGGAAACCTATCTTGTGCTCATTGCTGACATGTACTTGTTTGTGGTGTCGGCATTCTATACTACACAAGGAAACTCAATGTCCAGAACTACACGATTCATACAGCAAAGCCTCCTAATGAAGCCTATTGTATAACGTGGAACGAAGTTAATGGCAAAAGAGGAAGTGTTGAAATTGCCAGTGCTTTAAACTGGTGGATCAATCAGGTGCCACCTACTGTTAAAGAAATTTGTATTTATAGTGACACTTGTGCAGGGAAATAACGAAAATAATTTATAACTGCCTTTTTGGTTCATCTGATCCAAAGACCCAATTTACATTTGGACGTTTTTGAGCTGAAATACCTGGAAAGTTTTCACACGCACATGGAGGTTGACTCCATGCACAGCGCCATAGAAAAAGAGCAAAGACACGCCAGTTTACTCATTGATTGACTGGAAGTCAATCATGTATCGCGCACGCTCAAAGAGACATCGGGAAACAGCATCTCCTTTTATAGTAAAAGAACTTACTCATAATGAAATGCATGATGTGAAGGCTCTAAATGAAAAAATTGTCAGTAATACAAGTAAGGATATAGACGGAAAGAAAATTATGTGGCTGAAAATCAAATGTCTTAGGTTTGAAAAGCAATTCCCAGGCATAGTTAATTTTTTCGTTACACTCACGATGGCCCGTACTCTGAGTTTGACGTATTTAAAAAAGAAGAAAAAGTGGTTCCTAGAACAAGAAAAAGCGATTTGATAGCTAATTAAAAACGTATGCTATTCTAATGGCTTATTCTGCTCCACTTCCGATTTCCGAGGCTAAGAAAAGAGACCTTATTGGTCTCTTTCACAAGGGTATCTCCCGACCAGCAATGACGTTCAGGATAGGGCATTGGAACCTGATGTCAACGATGAAAGTGAAGAGTCGGATTAATTTAGTTATAGACTATTTTTTGTCATAAATTGTGTTTCTTTGTGTTTTTCTTAATAAACTAATAATAAGTAACGCATTTGTTTTCCGCATTTCATTGCCTTGATTTTTATCCAATACCTATTATATAAAAAAGTGTAAATAAGAGAGTTGAAATTGATCTATTGAACTTCTTATATAAGTAATATTCTACCTAATTAGAGTTATTCTTTTTAACAATGGTCCTAGATATACAGGTAAAAAGTCACTAAAACTCTATAACCTAAAATCTTGCTACAGGATTCGAGGGCGAAAAATAATTAAGTTAGTATTTTGTCATTATTCCAATAATTATACGTAATTTATTGAAAATAATAACATCACATTATGCCCTTGTCTATTTTCTAAGATACAAAACTATAAAATTAGAATTATTTCGTACCAAAACCAAGTAATGTTTTTTTTTGTTTTATAAAACTTTAAACCTTCATAACTCAAAACACGTTTCGACCTACTTGGTGACTTTTCGTTCTACGGCGACGATATCTAGGTATATTAACTTTATGGTCTTATTAAAAATCTTTTTAGTTTCTAGTTTCCTACAAAACTACTAAAACTTGCACCCAGCTTATGACCTACCATGTGGCTTCAACCTTAGGGCTTTCTACGACACACACTTAGAGATTACAGGTCAGTTTCGAGATTAACCCATTAATCACTCTTTAGGTAGTTTACGGTACATTAAGTTAACCTAACAAACCTATTTGTTGTTTGCATACACTAAATCAGTCTGGCAAGACTTCCATATAGGGTAAATATCAAGGTTATTTCAGAAGAGCTGGTAATAATTTTTTTATCCCATCTGTTGGAAAAGGACTATTTGGTTCGCCTTTAAGTGCACCCAGAGGTGGTGTTTTCTATAAGAATCTTTTAGTTTTTAATTATTTTTAAAAGTGCACTGCAATTATCTTTGACGCCCACTTTTTGAATTTGAAACATCTTAGTGTTCAGCGCCAAAGAAATCAAACGCAAATATCGTTTGAATAAAGACTGACTGGCACGACGGCCACGCAGCCGGCGTAAATAAAATAAAATAAAAAAAAGAAATCAAATTAAAAACGCGCGAACTGCAACCCGCGTTTTCATCAATTTTCACGGATTGTTAAAAAAACATGGTTTTGTTTTGAAACATGAGTTCTTCAAGTGACAGTGAAAGTATAGAATTAACTCCTGAAAGTATTAGAACTGACGCAAGATATGTGATGGATAATCTATTACCTGCAAAATCCCGGTAAAAATATATGAAAGCCTATGGTAATTTTATTGAATGGAGAAATACAATCTACTATCAGTTGTTTTATTATTAGATACTATTTAATTTAGATTAAGTTGTTACTCTAGGATTTATTAAATATTAATATTACAATAAAATATGAGGCGCCTTTTATTTTCTTATAGTGGGTGATAATTCTCAATTCTCAATTCAATTCTTTATTCAAAATAATATACATTGTGTGGAATAATACAATAAAACTGATTCAGAATAAAAACATGCATACTAATAAAAAATATCTTAAATTTAAATTATTACCATGAATATACCTAATGTCAATTATCATTTCAATGTCGAATTATTAAATTATTCAGTTTGTCAAACATCATTCAATTACAAATTTACAGTTATAAATTCATCTAAATCATAGAAACATTTTTCCAATAAAAAAAATTTCAACTTTTTTTTGAAGCTACTATGATAAACTATATTTTTTAATCCGATTGGTAACTTGTTAAACATTGCAACAGACTGATAAAAGGAACTCTGCCTTACTATGTTCAGATGAGGTATACATTTATTAATTATATCTTTTCTCCTCGTGCTTTCACGAATATCTTTTTCCATTAGAGTCTCATAGTCACTGATGTGCTTCGCAAAATTTGTCAAGAGGACTAAGATGTATAGGCTTGGAACAGTCAAAATCCCAAGTCTCTTAAAATGTTCGCGACACGAGTCTTGTTGTCTAATACGGACCATAGTTCTGATCGCTCGTTTTTGCTGAACAAAAGCTCTATGAATGTTATATTTGTAGCTTCTTCCCCAGAACAATATGCTATAGCGTAGTCGAGATTCGACCAAGGCATAATATACCAGCTTTAGATGTTTTTCATCCGCTTCGTCGCGTAAACTTCTCAAAACGTAACAGGCAGAGCCTATCTTGCTCTCAATGTAATCCAATTCATGTTTCCATTTCAAGGTATCATCAATACTTACACCCAAAATTTTTATAGCCTGTACTGTTTGCACTTTTTTACCATCCAACTTGGCATTTAAGACGTCCCTATTACTCACATTGTTCCTAAACAGCATAGCATTTGTTTTACCAGTGTTGATTAAAAGACCATTTACAGTAAACCAGTCTTTCATGGTTTCCAAGGCTTGGTTTACAACGATTCTAAAGTTTCGATTCCATTAGCTGAAATTATGGCATTTGTGTCATCTGCGAACAGTGGTCTTATCTTATCTGGTCATTTGATTTAGTAACATGATGAATAAAATCATTTATATATATAATAAATAGTAAAAGACCTAGAATTGAGCCCTGTGGTACGCCTACTTTAATATCCACAAGTTTAGATTTGGTTGTAATTTCAGACCTGCTGTCATTACAAAAAGATTTAATTTCCACAAACATTTTCCTGTTCTGTAAATATGATTTAAGGAGGTTCAACACATTGCCTTTTACACCGTAATGGTATAATTTTGCTAAGAGCTCAAGTCGAGAAAAAGTGCGGGTACCTTCATTCTTTCATTTAATCCATAAACCACGTCATTAACTAGCGTGTAGATGGCATCTTGAGTTCCTATCTTATTTTGATAACCAAACTGACCTTTATTAATTACCTTGTTTAAAGTGAGGTGGTAAATAAGTCTTGTTTTTATAATCTTTTCAAAAACTTTGGATAATGTTGGTAGCAACGATATGGGTCTGTACATTTTAGGATCCAATTTCGAGCCTTTTTTATAGACCGGTACAACTTTAGCAATCTTAAACTGGTCCGGGAATAAGCCTTCTTCCATACATTTATTAAAAAAGCAGCCGAGTGGTTCTGCGAGTATGTCTATATTATCATCATGTATATTCGCAAAAACCTGCATCTATTTCCTAAAAAGAGTGACATGCATAATATTAATACCCGGAATAAAGATAAACTTGCCGTTCCAAATTTCAGACTGCATAAAGTGGGTAATTCGTTTATGGGAAAACGTATTCGCTTTTTTAACAAATTACCACAGTCCATTGCTGAACTGCCTATGTATCAATTTAAATCGCATGTCAAGATGATTTTAATGAAAAAAGGTTATTACACTGTAAATGACTATTTAAATGATAAAAATGTATGGAATTAAATACTGCCGTGCTCGCACAGGTTCATTTTATCTTGTAATGTAAACACACTATTTAAAAAGAGGCTGACAATAGTGACCGAGTTTCTTGCGCTGCTTCTTCTCGGCACTAGCCCACAATATTGTCCCGAAGCAGTGGTAGGGTAAAAAAATATATTGGGACGTGTAAAAGAGCTTAATTTAGGCCTATTTACAGAAATAAATTGGTTTTATTGTTTTTTTTATCTTTGATAATGGTAATAGGCACCTCATCATACCCACAGGACATTTTGGCTTCCATTTTTTGGATAATCTTTTTAACTTCTTGCCCGTTAGTGGGTCTTAAACCCATCTCATCCGTAACTTGGTTAATATTTTGATGAAGATATCCTAACGCAATTTCTTCATCAACAGAAACTTTGTTCAGACTATGGTCAAACTGCTGAGCGAAGACATCAGCAATCTTTCCCGGTTCTGTAATGACTTTATTAGTGACTTTTAGTTTCAATTGCGACTGCTTCTTATCTGCCAGATTCCTGTGCCGGTTAATTAGCTTCCATACACTCTTGGATAAGGTTTTGGCGCTCGCTATGACATTTTGTACAGCGTTTTTTTTGGCAAGCATTATCACTTTCCTGTACAGTGCGATATATTTACTTCTGTACTGAGCAACCGAAACATTGTTACATTGTTTTTTTCCCACACATAAAAAGCGCTTCATTTGGCTTGATACTTTAATACCCTTAGTTATCCATTGTAGTCCGGTTTTGCGATTCAAAAAAAAAAGGCAAATAAAAAGTTTTGCGATAAAAAGTAGAGTGTATCACTCGGGCGCAAAATATATTTGTGGTTCGGGCGACGTACGACGTTTGAATCCCTCGCTACGTTCAGGATTCTACTAAACAATCCCTCGCTACGTTATATATTATTTTGCTCCCTTATGATACAGTCTACTATTATTTACTTACTTTTTTATTAGTTTGCAATTTGGATTTTTGTTGGTGGTTTGAGTTCAGTCACTGATTTGGTATTATACAGATAATGCAGAGTTCAGTATTGGTTTTTATTCGTAATTTTTTCTATAATAAACAACGCATTTTAAGGGAACTAAAAACACGTTCAAGGAACAATTTTTATTAACTAAAAACACCGAATATAAGTATAAATCAAAACTTTAATATTATGTTATTACTGTTAATGTAAATGTGCCATGAAGATTGCAGGCCTAGAAGTAGGAGTATGTGCATCTCATTCACACTTTTGCATAAGAATAAGTAAGCATGTTGCATATCAGCTACGTTATCAATTTAAAATGCCTGCCGTGCGTGCGTATGCGTGTGAAAATATCGTAAGTTCTGATACTCACGCTTAAGGACAAAAAATCTAAGCTGCAAGATAAATAACTATCTTTTATGTTCAATTTTATAAAGTAAAACACAATATAAATATACCATACGGATTTTGATTATAAAAATATAAATTACATTATAATATCTTCGTTCTCAACTGTATCGGTACCGTTTAACAAAAACTTTTTAAATTCTTTATTGAAGTAATCCGTTATCATATTCCAAACACTTGCTGAATACCAGACTATGATACCTATTGAGAATACTAAGCGAAAAAACAGCCCCAACATTGTTATAATATGTAAGAAAAATATTTATATAAACTCAGATTTTCTCATAAGTACTGAGATTATCTATTTGACGAAGTAGACCTCGTAATATTATTCTGCTATTACCAATAGATAGAATAACTGATATGAAGCTAACAACTTTTTATATATTATACTAGCTACTTACTAAAAAGGATTACAATGTGTGTAAACTTGTTACTAAAGATTTAATCAACAAGTAGTGCTTAAGTTCTGTATTACAAAAACCAGTTAGATAAATAAGATAAAAACAAGCGCCCTCTATATCATTGGGTTAATAAAATGAACCTTCGTGAACTCGTGACAAAGGCGAAATTGATATATTGCTGGATCTTGTAGTCAATAGAAAGAATCCGGGTCATATATCATCTCTGATATGATCTCGATTGCGGTTTGGACGTGTGGATAGACGATAGTCGTAAGCATTACAATAGTGTTCGCTATAACGAAAAGTTTCATGGTCTCAATGCCATCTGTTGACCTGAAAAGGAAAATTAAAAAGTATTCAATATTTTTTTACATCAGAATAAAAACATATTTTAGGGGTTTATAAAGAAAACAAAAAATGATTTTATTGTATCGTGGGCTCATGCAACCACTTGGCGTCCAATAACTTAAATATTTGGCTGCAAAAAGGCAAGGTTTCAAAACTTTTCATCTCATTTTAAAATACTATTTTAAAAATTTGTAATCACATCTTTTAAGCTGTCATGTCTTATTTAAATATAGAAAGAATTACCAAACATTGTTTGTAAAAAATCCCTTTAAAAATACTTGCAGAACACAATAATTATTTGAAATTCAAAAGGCTTATTTAGAATTGAATAGATAGATTACAGTTATCGACGTTGACATGACGTTATTAAGGCGGTTATGTTAATGAGATTCCTTAGAAATGCATTAAAATAAAAAGCACGCAAAGAGATTTTTCAGTATTAAAGTGACTTTATGTATTTTTTGTTTTTTTACGTTTTAAAGAAGGTGCTTGTAGCTTTACCCATACCTTTTTTTAATCATTTCCGTGCTTTGGAAGGCACGTAAAAATTGGTCCTGGGTAATATCGCTTGTTACTAGTTGTGAAACCTAGTCGAAGACCTTAAGACGACTTAAAAAATAACATCTGAAAGTAAGGTTTAGTAACTGGTCTAACAATACCCCTCCACCGCACCGCATTGGCCTGCGTGGTGGAGTATCTCATAGTTGAGGTTAGGTCTGTGTCCTGCAGTGGGACGTATTGAACCCGTTAACATCCAAACGGTTTCAGGAGACCGCATAACAATAGTATTTCTATTGTGTCTCGTTTATGTATGTTTGATAAGTTAAGCATACTTTACTTGTTTTTTACTTTTGAAAGTTAAAGTAAATCAATTCTCAGCCAATCATGAATAACAATGATTTCTTATAGTAATTACTTTAACCTTGTTTTGTTTTACGGGTTTCGAACGTTCAAATGAAAAAACGGAACCCATTAGAAATTAGGATTACCATTTTGTTTTGATCTATTAGACCAATTAAGTTAAAATTTTAATTTGTAAGCAGAAAACAGACGTGTAACGTAAATAAAGGAATTTTGAATATGGGAATCACTTCTGGGGGGTTAACTAGAAAATAAAATACAACTGTTTTGAAAACTGTTTGTAAATAATAATAAGTAATAATATGATATTTGCGTTTGTCATCTCTACCCTATATTTAAAAAGATTTGAAAATTACAAACCTGAGCCACCCTCCGAATCCTTGTTCCTCGTCATCCAAAGAGTCAATTTTGGCTTCAACTTTATCAGTGTTTAAAGATTCCTTGCTTTCTGCTGCCTTCGATGACTTCCTTTTTGCTTGTCCACTGTTTAGTTTATTTTTCCTCATAATCTAGGTGTCTGAAAAGAACTGATAGGGTTCCAACAACAGATTTTTTAATTACATGTTTCTGCAGGTTTCGCGACCTTTCGCTATCCCGATGACTGCTAACTGAAGGTTCCAATTATTAGGATTAAATCCCAGTAAAAGTAGTTGCTTTTAAAAAGTTTAATACCTTATTATCTTTGTTATAATAATTTGCAAAATTTTTAATGCAAACACATTTAAATTATCTGCTTCGATCTTTCATCTAGTTATTCCGTCTCCGGTCTCAGTTAAGCTTTGACCTTAAGTATCTATTCAATGTTTATAGTATTAGGATTGAGTACTTAGTGATTGTATCCCGTCAAAGAATCTGTTTATGTTCGGCTCACCAGCCCCCAAACCGAGGCATGGGATAGCTAAGCATAGTGTATTTAAGTACAGTTGAGATATGTCACATGCTAGATCACATCCCTACATTATTATGCCTCTGTCAATAAACATAAATATGCGCCGAACAACACAATATAGTCTCGAAATAACGAATTGACATTCTTGTATTATGAGGTACCGAACAATGAATTTTTTCGCCAGGAGAGCCTTTCAGTACATCCAACCAAAACTAATTGAAAAAAATGATCAGAACTGACCTGAACAGAAAACACTTTGCACGCAAAGCAAATCATCGTGTTACAACATTAAATAAGTCGTTCTGCCAAAATAACATACCTAATTAGCACAGATATAGAAATATTGAATCTGCTCTAACATATCGCGGGTCCAAGAGGGCAGTTCCGTGTAAAGCACAAAGATGCATTTTGTCAAATACGACAGCTATAACTATACTTAAAGTATTATATGTATTTTGATAAAAATTGTTTTTGACATCAAAACCGTGGTACTAGTTTGAAAAGTCACATGCACTTTGCTATACAAGTGACAATTTGATAAAGGTCTCAAAGATACGGCTGCATAAGATGTTGAAATAAATGACTATGCCCATACAATATTGTATTGATAAAACGTACCTGTTTCCGTTACTTCCATACAATTCTTTGCTTCTGCCGTCCAAATAAACACTAACTTCGCTCACCACCTGCTCCCTAATCAAATATTATCTGATCTAATATTACAGTGCGGTGTGGACGAAGAAACAAGAGGCACGCGCCTCCCCGACGATCTAACATGCTTAACGAACCGCATTCAGTGAAGCCTCTCAAACGCTGATCGATACTTTCATAATGTAAATATACGTAAAAGGCTCGATCCAGTAAGTTGGAGTTAAAGTGGCAATAGTTGGATGGTTCATTGTCAGCATCAAAATCTACTGCTGGACGTAAGCCTGAGAGCGCCTAAAAAACACGATCTCCCACTTTTTTCATCCATCCACTGCCATCTTCCTAAGGTCGTTGGTCCATTGAACTGGGGGCGTCCTAAACTACATTTACCAAGACGTGGTCTCCACTCGAGAATTCGTTGGGTAAATAGCACCGATAAATCATAAACTCAGGGACAAAAGAAGTCGTGTTCTTAACATACCATAGCGTGCGATCACCTATGACCTGCTTAGCAATTATTTACCCAGCTTACAGTTACAACTACTTGCATTGGATTGTCTTGTGAAAAGTTGCCTAACCATGTACCCTGATCAGTACCTACGTGTACAGAAAAAAATTAAAGAAATACTGTCCAAAGAGGGCATGGTTAGGTTATAGGTTGTCTTTATTCTTTGCATAAAGTGTATCCAGCAACAACTAAATGTGTTTAGAACGATGCCACACAGTTCTTTCATTTAAGACGAAACTGAAAGTTGATTTTGATTTGGAATTTGCACTATCTGTAAATGAAAATGTATTAATGTACCGTAAATTAGAGTCATCATCATCATCATCATCTATACGGTCAATCCCGGTTGCGTCCAAAGCTATTGCTTTGGAGCCCAGGGTCCGCTTTCCTTGATTTGCTCCTCCACTTCGCGCGGTCTTGAGCGTCTCTAGTTGTGAGATCATTGGCACGCATGTCAGCCCTTACAACGTCAAGCCAGCATTTCTTGGGTCTACCCCTTTTGCCAGGACCTGGCGGTGGCGGCATGGCCAGACATTTGTTTCTTACGTAGCTTGCCGGTTTCCGTAAAACATGGCCGTACCAGCGTAGGCGACTCTCCTGCAGTTTGTCTGCAATATCACGGACACGAAGGCTACCGCGGATGCGCGAGTTCCTCATGCGGTCCTTACGCGTGACTCCGCACACCCACCGCAGCATATTCATCTCCGTGACACGCAGCTCCTGCTTGTGTCGCTCAAGAAGCGGCCATGCTTCGCTGCCATATAAAAGGACAGGCCTAATGATGGACTTATAGATCTGTCCTTTAAGCTTAACCGGCATTCTGGGGTCACAAATGACACCAGTCACCTCTCGCCATTTGGCCCACGCAGCAGCAATGCGTGCTTTGACGTCGCAATCGATGTCTCCGGACGCGTGAAGTACAGATCCAAGGTATTTAAACTGGTCCTTGCGCTCGACCTTGTCTCCGCCTATGCGAACGGGTGTTGGATCTGTAGAGTTACAGGCAAGGTACTCGGTCTTCGCCACATTGAGTTTCAGACCACCGCTCTCAAGCGACTGCTTCCACTCGTTCACCCGTCTCACCAGCTTGCCCCTGTCCGCGTCCACCAGTGCGATATCGTCAGCATACATCAGCAGCCATGGTGGCTGCTCATGTGAGTCTCTGATGCTGTCTGACACAACGTCTAATATCACACTGAACAGAAACGGACTGAGGACGGAACCCTGGTGTACTCCGACGGTGATGGGGAACGGTTTGGTGTCGCCAACAGCGGTCCGAACCATAGAATCGGAGCTGCGGTACATGTCCCGAATAATGTCAATAAATGCCTCGGGGACCCCTTTGGATCTCAGTGCCCACCAGATCACCACTCAAGGGACACAGTCGAAGGCCTTCTGCAGATCAAGAAAGAGCAAGTGCAGAGGCGTGTTCTTCGCCCTGTATCTCTCCATGACGGTCCTTAGGGCGAAGACAGGGTCCATAAGACCGTTGCCAGGACGAAACCCATATTGACACTCCGAGACACCGTAAATTAGAGTGGTCTAACTTAATAATAGCCTGACATGGTACAAAGACATTGTAGGCTTATTGGCTTTGCACGAAGAAACCTGGTTTGATTACCAGGTATTAAAACATAACACTGACAACCCTTACAATGTTCATAAAAATCATGTACATCTTGATTCAATCTTACGCCCAAATCAACTAGCATCTTGTAGCAGCATTATAATATCATCTTAGCGAAGGACAAGTGACACCGCAGGAATGATACGCTTTCTCGCATGTCGCGACTTGTATTCGCCGTTAATTCTATGCGCAACATGCTGCGTTTCCGCGCACGTTAAATACTATGTATAAATACTTACAATATCGATCTTGATCTCGAAATTGACCACACTACCTCAACGGCTAAAACCTGAATACAGTTACCATGCATGGCAGGAACTAATAGAGAGCTCATACAGGTACCCGACCAGAAAAAGGAAAATTGCCTTTTTCGGACATTTGCAGAGATGTGCGCAGTATGAATTTCCAAGACTGATACTGGAGGGAAAAATACCACAAAGTAGAGCTCCGGGACGTCAAAGACGACGTCAAAAATTAGATGGGCCTCTGTCACCATGAAATCAAAGACCTAGCCAGCGACCGCTCATGATTTCACATACTGTTCTCCAAACTTCGTTAGAAGATGGCACTCAATTATTATGATGAGTTGCCATGCAACAAAATGCTACTCTTAAATCCTCTGAAAAGATGGTGTGGCTAAGTGGTGATGATTTGGATATGGTAGGTAAAGAGTGAGCTCACTGAATTCAACCTTAGTATGATACTAACGTGAAACAGGTGAGACCTGAGAGCGGGTTAGTTAGCGGTTATTGATGCGAGTGTTAGCGGAAATGAACAAGTTTGCTATGAACTAATAATATAGGTTCTAGTTCAAGTTCTAGAACAAGTAGAAAAATTAAGGTAATTATTTATTTGAACCTAGATTAGCAACTTCATCGTAGTATATAATTTCAAACGTTTAGTCCATTTTGAGACATGATCGTACGATTTTCAAGACAAAACAAACAAATGATTTCAATAATTTATGTAATTCTTATATAACTAAAATATACAGTGTTTCCGTACTCTAATCGCAATAAACTAAGAAAAAAATTATTTAACCCGGGACCTCAAAGGATATCCTCAGGGATAAAGACACCAAGTCCAGTATGCTCGCCTCTCGGCTACGAAGGTGGTCAAATAGATAAAAAATAAATGTTTATTTCTAGCAACGTCTTTTTGTTACGGTACTTAGCACTGAATCCACATCCTTATAATTTGTTGTCGATGTCAAGCTGGCATGAGTTATGAGTGGCGAATATGCGTAAATATTCTCATTCCGGCTTCAAAGTAGATAAGTGGATACAACCACCTACAACAATTTTGAATGCGTCTAAATGGAGCTTACTTTTGATTTATGTAACTAAGACTACATTTTTACTAAGGACAATGGACAAACGTGAAAGATGATAATTAGTCAATTTTGAAGAAAGATAATGAATACATTTATTTAAACATTACACTCTGTTTATGGCAGCCATGTACCTAATAAAAGCCAGCCAGTGCGATTCAGACTTGTAGACAAAGGGTTTTATACCATTTTTTTAATAGTGTGTTTTGACATTATTATGAAGCAAAAACGCCAAAATAACACGTTCCATTTGGGGAATCCTATAATTTTAACTTTTATTTTTATTATTTGTGTTAGCTGTGGCTAGCGGCTTTAGTTATACATACTTTTGGTTTTAAGTGACTTTTATAATTTTACAAGACACAGCAGTGTTAAAAACGAACAGATAGACGGATAGACAGTGGAACTTTAATTATAGGGACCCGTTGGCAACTGTCGGATACCGAAAAATTATCAACAACATCGTTTCAAAAAATTTGGCGGCACCTTAAAACCAAACAATCTAATTTGAAACCTCCTATTTTGTTAAATCGTTTGAAAAGTTGTTTATAAAATACTGTTATTTGATAGCTGGACTCATTAGATCAAATCGCATTAATGCATTAAGGCCCTTCTGCTGTTAGAACAATATGGAGGCGACTGGTGAAACAAGTCAAGAGTAAATGACAACCACGATCTTCGGTCAAGCGTGCCTCGTTCAACAGAGTGTAAGCTAATCGTATGGTCAATCCAGTTGGAGTAGTTATTCTCTCAATGTTAGTATTAGAACAAGTCACAATTTTGAGACCTGAGTTTACATAACCTCCGAAAGTTTATTGTAATTAGAACTCCTCCGCCAATATTGTAACGTCTAAAACTTTGTTAATATAGACGCTTTGTTGTTCAAATGTTGCAACAGATAACTTACAGTCTAGTTTGACCAACCGCAATACTAAGCATAACATATCTCCAGGCAGTAGGATTACTCTTTACTCCTACGAGTATTACTCGGGTAATAGAAGCTGATATTCTCGTTGCTCGTATAGTACACCGCTGTCTTCTCATAAAGGTTTAGTCATAAACAAAGTGAAACTCTAAATACGCAAAACCTCTTGAAGGATAGATGATTTAACTGCTCTAATAAAACAACTTTTTATATGGGTTCAACTTCGAAAAAAGATATTGTCCATACAAATTATATCACGTGACCGAGAATATAGTCAATAGTTAATGGAACATCGTTTTTTTTTATGTTGGTCACATTGTTGATTGGTACACCAGAATCAGGCCCTACAGGTGGGTACAGAATTACGGGGCGTAATGTGACCTGTTACAAAGCGAGCATTCGTGCAATCAGTTTTTTGTTTGTGTTTTCGTTTATTATTTACTATTCCACGATTTTAAAGTTCAGGTAGTTTCTAATTGTGAGTGGGGAAGGAATTTTAGGAGTAAGCATTCTGACCATATCGCAATTGTATCAAAAGTGTGACAACAATTGGGAACATCATTAAAACTTATATTTTGAACACTATCAACAGTATCAGTTGCAATAAAGACAATATTCGTTTTGTGTTCGTAATAAATTTAGAGTAACGCAAGTCACAAAATATTGTATGTATCGTAGTAGTATATGTAAGTATATGTAAAATTTTATCTTTATTGGCAAACATTATTTCAGTTACTGAGGTATGGTCACGAAAACCTTAGCTGACAGTTTCAGTGTAGCATTCGGAAGACAAGGAGACACCAGAAATTGGAAATAGTTGGTCCACTGGCTATTAAGTAGATATTCCAACAAACTACGCAGTTGATTGCTAATCTTCTAACAATAGCGTGCCTCTGAATTTACTCAAGACATCTATCGGCTGTTCAATTATCAACGGACGGGTGACACAATGGCTTGTTACCTCGCCACCATTACACGCATAGTAAACATGAGAAACCTCTTAAGCAGTATATCAAGTCTATACTGATGTCAGATTTTTTTATTTTTATTGATTTGGTATCAAAGACATTTGAAAAAACATGGTGGACACTTTCTTGTAAGCGCTACAGCATCTGTGTTAAAAGGAAATTTAAATATAGAAATAGAAACGTTTATTCGACACACAGAGAAATATACATAAGACAATTAAATACAGAACAAATCGAATGTGCTCAGCTTTTGTCGTTACAGCTACGGACTATACTACGATCACGACGCTGATTTTCGGCGGGAACTTCCGACGCTAGGACGTGCAGCGAGTAACGCAGCGGCACATCGGACCCCCAGAAAATCCCAAATCTCTCCAACAGACTTCGGGCCCATGGGGACCACAGAATCGGTCGAAAAAACCCGGCACCCCCGATTGGCCGATGCCACAAAAAGGAGCCACTTTTCCTTAACAAACTGTCAATAATATGACCTTAATTTTGGTAACAAAACATAGTTGTCTAACAAAGTTAACCAAATATATCAATAGCACGCGTTGTCTGCGTGTGCGTTAAACTAAAACTGCTTAAATGTGTTATGCATAATTGACGCACTAAGATCCATTACAAGCCGAACTCTTACTTATGGTAACCTCATGTGCAATGAAAGTTCAACTTATAATGTCAATAATAGTAATATTAACTATCAAAAGTATTTTTTCTATCTATCCATATTATTTGAGTGTCTAACGGCAATAATAATATGTCTATTACCCCAATTATTACCGTAAGTAGAAAGTAGGATAGGTTGAGAAAATTTGGACTCTTAATGTGGTCAGACGAGACTGAACAAGCTACCTTCTAAGATTTTTGGTAACAGAGCTACTGTGTAGTTATTAACATGTTGACTGTGTCACAGGCGTAAGCTATTAACAGGGCAGTAGAGGCGTGACCTGCAGCTCCTGTGACGGGAGCCTGATTGTAATCCCTAAGTCAAGCCAATTAAATTGGTTAGACAGGATATAATGCTCTTTATTGCACACAACACTAACAAATTTAATATACCTATACAGGGTTATTTGTAAAACATCAACAAACTCCTAAAGGCTGATTCTGGTGCTCAAATAAAACAACTTTTTCTTTGGGACCAACATTGAAATCGCAAAAAAACACTTCCCCATACTAAGTCGCCGACCAGCTGACACCAGTTTGTATGGACCAGGGAGGATTTTTTTTTTAGATTTCAATGTTAGTCTAATAGACAAAGTTGTTGTATTTGAGCACTAAAATCAGCCCCTAGGAGGTTATTGATGTCTTACAAATAACCCTGTAGTTCACCATAAGCTCTTAAAACAGTATAACTTCAACCTTGTTTTGTGTTAATACGTAAATAGCTTGACGTAAAACTAACACTAGTTTAAAATAGTTTTCATAAATAAATAGGTTAAAAATATTCGTTTAATTAATTGCAACGTTAATACTCGTATCATCGAATTAAGACTAGTAATTACCGATCACTACCTTTTTTTGTCGTCATCATCATGATTATTTTAGCCATAGGTCCATGCTGACGCTCTTAATGACTTTTAGATTGGCTGGTTGGAAGCCGCCTGCATATGGTTGCTTCCTGCAACCTTTACTAGATGGTTCCATTTTGTCGATCCGATCGAAAAATATATTTATATTTAAAATTTGTATAAATAACCATCAAAAGCGTAAAATCTAAAGGTATGGCAAAGTTTCTCTTTCACTCTGATCAACTTATTTAAAAAGAAAGAATTAGCAAAAAATAATATAATTTACTGCTTGAAATTCAGGGTTACTTGCAATCCGTAGCCGAGAGGCGATCATACCGGACTTGGAGTCGCTATCTCTGAGGTTCCGGGTTCGATTCCCGGTCGGTCAATGTAGAAAAATAACTTTTCTATATTGTCTCGGGTCTGGGTGTTGTGGTACCGTCGTTGTTTCTGATTTCTGTAACACAAGTGCTTAAGCTACTTATCATAGGATCAGAGCAATGTATGTGATGTTGTCCAATATTTATTTATTTATTTATTTATTCAATTTGATAGAAATCCCAGTTTACTTAAATGGTTTTCAACACCATCATCATCATTTTAGCCATAGGACGTTCACTGCTGAACATATGCCTCCCCCATTGACTTCCAGATTGGCCGGTTGGAAGCGGCCTGAACCCAGCGTCTTCCTGCGACCCTTACCAGGTCGTCTGACCACCTTGTGAGTGGACGTTCTACGCTGCGCTTGCCGGTACGCGGCCTCCATTCTAGAACCTTTCTGCCCCATCGGCCGTCAGTTCTACGTGCTATGTGCCCCGCCCACTGCCACTTCAGCTTGCTAGTCAGTTGGACTATGTCAGCGACTTTGTTCATTAGGGCTATGCTCGGTGTTTCCTTGCGAGATCAAATCAGAAATGAGGAGATCCGTAAACAAAATGGTTTAAAAACTTCGATATTTTAGCAACGTGTTCTCAGATTGGCTATAAAAGAATTAAATTATTTTAAGTATAAGTACTAACATTTTTTATTAAATCATCCATGTACACCAAGACCAACAATATTATTATGTTTATGCAAAACTCTTAAATTATAGTAGGATAAGTGAAGTATACTAAGCGCGCACTAACTTTATTATAGGCAATAGCAATCCTAATTATATTATAAATGCGAAAGTTTGTGAGTATGGATGTTGATAATCTTTCCCAAAAAAACTACTCAATGGATTTTCATGAAATTTGGCATCCTTATAGACCATGGCCTCTATTAACACAAAGGATACTTTTTATCCGGGTAAGGTCAACGCAGATGACATCGCGGGCAAAAACTAGTACTTACTGAATAAAGAATTCCTTCTGCAGTGGTGGTAATCTTCGTCACTCTTCGATCGAGTCAAGAACATTCGCCATTTTACTTTTTTATTTTAGTCTACCTACCTACAGACATTCACGCTAATTAACTACACCACATTTAAAAAAAAACTATTAGAATTTAAGTCTACCAAGTAAAGCAGTCCGTGTGGGTGGCTAAAATGAAAAGTAAAGTATTTTCTTTTAGAGTTGAATTTTTATAATTTATTTAAAATACCGATCAGTCAAGTTCTATCAAATGAGAACCAATGTGTCTCTGGGGTAGAAGCAAAGATTTATCAAAAGTTTGAAATAAACAATGATCGAAAAACATTTTGGACTTTTACTATTATCTAATAATGTTAAGAGTTGGTAAATCTTAGCTTTTACTGGAAAATCTTAGGATTTACCATAGTGCGGGCATTTACTGTAATATAATTATGTACATTAAAAAAACTGTAGCCAATAGTAACACAATAAAGTTATTTGAGTCAAAATAATAAGAATAGTATTATATATATTATTTATTCTGATTACATAATAAATAATAATCTGTTAAATAATAAAGATTTTCATTTCATTTTTCATTTTCTGATCAGTGATCATAAAATTTCATAATTACCTTCAAAGTTTACCTTTTTAGGGTTCCGTAGCCAAATGGCAAAAAACGAAACCCTTATAGATTCGTCATGTCTGTCTGTCCGTCTGTCCGTCCGTCCGTATGTCACAGCCACTTTTTTCCGAAACTACAAAAACTATACTGTTGAAACTTGGTAAGTAGATGCATTCTGTGAACCGCATTAAGATTTTCACAAAAAAATTGAAAAATAATAGTAAATTTTGGGGGCTCCCCATACTTAGAACTAAAACTCGAAATTTTTTTTTGTCAAACCCATACGTGTGGGGTATTAATGGATAGGTCTTTAAAAATGATATTGTGGTTTCTAATATCATTTTTTTCTAAACTGAATAGTTTGCGTGTGAGACGCTTCCAAAGTGGTAAAATGTGTGTCCCCCCCCCTGTAACTTCTAAAATAAGAGAATGATAGATATATAGAAATATATAATGGACATTACCATAAAAACTACCAGCGAAAATTGGTTTGAACGAGATCAAGTAATTAGTTTTTTTTAATACGTCATAAATCGTAAACCGCAATTTAACTTTTTTAATGTTATGGATTTCATTTTGCAATAAAAATACCATAACTATGACTCGATTGTCGTGATGGGTGAACTTTTACTCATAACGGTACCTTCAGGTTTGTACGGAACCCTCGGTGCGCGAGTCCGACTCGCACTTGGCCGGTTTTTAATAACATGAACATGAACGTTTGTATGTTAAGATGTATATTATTTACTCAATTACGCTTTTACAGCCGAGCTGAATTAACTTTGGCACACATAAAGGTTTGAATAATACTATTTTGCGTCTTGTATGAATATCCATTCCTCTTTAAATTAATTTTAAAGTATACACAGATAAAATTAAAGGCAGAAACTAGTATCCAAAAAAAAAACTGTCAGAAAAATGCCAATTGTAATATGTAGGTATACTAAGTAATTTCTGTATCCACGGTTAGTTCTTATTTGCACTTGACACGAAACTTAAAGACTAATTAACACTTGTTTATTTAATCCAAGATAAGAGGAGAATCTCGTAGCTTTTTCCACTTAATTGAGGCTTGATTAATTTGAATAAATAGAAGAAGAAAAAGTTATGCTGCCCAATAAGTTTTAAAAAGGCTTTTCTTCATAAATTAATCATTTATAAAGTTCTGTAACAACTCGTAATCTTTGTATTTTAACGATTAAAACTTTAAAACGTTAGTAGAAACCGGCTTGTTTTGAGTTTGTGTACCTACTGTAATCTTAAGTAAGTACATATTGTTTTAAATATCGCTGCCTAATGATTTATGAAAGCAACGTGACAAACCTACACATACGTCAGTTGTTGTTTAGTGTGTTAAATAGGGAGGAAAATATATAACCACTCTATTTAAATTATGGCCAAGTATTATTGAAGTCATAATGTATTCCTTTAATCACGACTCCAAGCCTTAAGATAAATGACTGATAGAGAGAGAGAGAGAAGTAAAGGCTAAGTTATGGGTTCACAAAATCTCACAGAAAATATGATGTCATCGAGGCAGTCACGGCCCACAACTTTCAAAAAGTCGATCCAACATGGACGCGTCGTAGCAAAAGCTTAGCACCGTAGCTGTTGTAGTTTTTTTTAAAATAATAATAATAATAAATATTGGACAACATCACATACATTGCTCTGATCCTATGGCAAGTAGATTAAGCACTTGTGTTACAGAAATCAGAAACAACGACGGTACCACAACACCCAGACTCGAGACAATAAAGAAAAGTACTTTTTCTACATTGACCGACCGGGAATCGAACCCGTAACCCCAGAGATAGCGACACTAAGTCCGGTATGCTCGCCTCTCGGCTACGGAGGTCGTCAAATAAATTAATAAAATTTAATGTTAGTTAACCATTAGTATAAAAGGTCCCAATTTATTAGTTATTTAATTTCTTTCTCGGGATAGGAATACAAAAAACTTTTATCAGGCATATCAGGTCAACATTAAAATCTCAAATAAAAACAATACTTCTTCAAACAAACTGATGTCAGCTGGTCGGCGGTTGATTACGAGGAAGCATTTTTTTTGGTACCATAGAAAAAGTTGCTAAACAGCAGTGAAATCAACTCCAACAAGGTTAACTGATAAAATCGGACATTATATATAAAGGTAGATATAACATAGGTAAGGAAAAAAAGAAATGAACGGAAAAGAAACATAAAGGAAGATTCAATTATATTTTAATAACAAGTAGAAAATAAACTTACCTTAATCAACAACATTAATGTATTGGCATTGGCATCTGTTCAATTTATTTCCAATTAGTGATTTCAAAATTAATTTGTCAAGAAGCTCGCTCCACATGCCAACAGATCAAAGCCTTTCAAAGACTTCAATTTTCAATAATCTCTTGATTATTCTCTTGGATGTTATTTATTACGTAACAGTGAGTTTCTTTGATATCACACGAACGTTTGCCGACGTCATACGGAATCTCTTCGGATTGTCGATGTAGACATACGACTGCATAATTTGCGCGATTGTGCGTGTGAGTGAATTTACAAAAAATATCACAATTCCGCGGCTCAAGACAGCAACTTTGCTTTATTTAGGTACATTAAGATCTGAAAAAACTTAAACTAATAAATAACGATAAATTACTTAGTAGTCTACATAAAAGTGTTATTTTTCCGTATGACAATACCGTAGGTATAGTAAAGTAAGTACGTATAGCAGTCAATGTTAAGTACATGATCTTAAAGAAATGATCTTACTTTATTTACACATCTAGGTGGAATTATCAGATTAATAGTTCACTATGCCTGCATTTTGATGCAGGTATCCATGCGCATAGCAGAGCGCAGGACGACCTGGATGGCAGGTTAAAGGGCTTTTTTATCGTTTTTCAAAATTGGCTTTAAATTGGTAATGTCATGAGTTCTCAAAAATTGTATTGTCATTTTTGAAGCTATTTGTAAACTATAATAACTAATTCCAAAAGCCCGCGCAATCGCAGTCGTCTTTGATGGACATTTCAGTGACGTCAATATAAAGCAAAATATCAATTGAGCTATAAAGTACTGAAAGAGGCGTGTAAAAATACGTGGACCGTCCGACACACTGCTCATAATATATTATTAGGATTGCACAACTATATAGTTGTGCAAGCATAATGCAAAATCTTGCTTTAGGATGTCCAGAAAAAATTTACTCATTTAGTGACGTGCTCTCATGGCGGCTAGCGTTTTTGTTACTCATTTGAGATTGAAAATTTTTAAATGCTTTTGTTGTTTATGAGCTACAAACTACGTTAATTAATTATAGTTATAAATTTGCTACAAGTAAAATAGCCTATTGTGCTGTTTGAAGTGGTGGATATTCAGTTACAAGAAAATGACGATGAAGGTAAATATAAATTTTCTGTCATGCTTACGTCCTTTTTGGTGATTCCATTTTTTATAATAAATAAATAGTCCCTGATACAACATTAATGATTGATTATCCATGTAATGGTATTTATCAAGTTACTCAATGGAGGCATCAAACGAGCATTTTTTGTTTTGTACAGAGGATATAGGGACTATAGCGCGAAAGATAATACGCGTAAGTTATGCAGGGCGGCAGACGTTGATTAGAAAGTAGGTACCTAAGCAAGTCTCCTAGTCAACACGTCCTTTTACCTATCAATATATTAGAAGTGGCATGTGGTGCAGTAAAGAATGATGTAGCTTTTCTACTATACTTAGTCAAGATACTTTGCTAAAACTACCCTATCTAGTCTTAGCCAACGCCTATCGTCCTGCTTGAGTGGGGTACACTAACTTGTCGCGTTATATGAAAATGAAAGTTTCTTTATTCGCAATGCAATTCTCAGATACAATTTTTGCACTGTTTTCCACATTAGATTTCCCTGTGTCGTGAAATGCACACACAGAACACACATATAAATAAAACGTTCGTAACCCACGCCGAACACAAATAATGAAATCGTCTACTTGACCGCTGCGTTTACACGCGAAGTACATTCCGTATGTTTACTCCTAACATGATTATCGGCCGGGTTTATTCCGGATGCGGCCCATTCGTCCGACGAATGTTATCAGCGCGCCCACGTCACAGGTCCGTTTGTCACGTGGATGACACTCGCCTGACAGTGTAATGCGACCCTGACGGAGGACGATTAATATGAGCTCCAGATCCTCTTCAACTATAAGAGTGGAATGAGGGCCGACCGTTAATTTATATGAGTCATGCTCCGGTTATAAGTAGATAATTTTATCATTTACTATTTCTAGTGTATAGTTAGTGTAGTAACATTTTAGATATTATATTGCGAACAGAATTTTGCCATCCGTACTATCTATCGGATTATGCAGCTGTCCTGACAGATGATAATGATGATTAGGATGATGGCCCAAGGTTTGGAAGGAGCACAGCAATTGCACTATCAACGGCAATTGTCAGGCAAGGCATTACAAGCTCAGTGCGCATAAAAATATGTTTATTCTTTATTATATACAATATAGATAAACATTAGGTTTATCTAAGAAACTATAAATAAACAGAAATCCCTGAATCTATAATTTTATAAGATTACATTTCTTTCATTTCTTCAAGATTCAAGTCAAAACGGAACATGAATTTTTTTGCCATGTCCGTCCATCCGTCTGTTCGTATATCTATTTGTCTCTCTCAGAGAATAGACAAGTTATTTTAATACACGGGACATTAGAAATAGCGACACCAAGTCCGGGATGCTCGCCTCTCAGTTACGGAGGGACGACCAGTTACGTAACTGAGAGGCGACCCCTTGGAGCAGTAAAAAAAACCTTTAAGTCAACGCATTAAAAAAATACGGCCAGTTATGTCGCATATTTTGACACCAGCAAAGGAATCAAAATCTATAAGATACTTTTCGGACCTAGAATGATGAAATTTGGAAAGAAATTATGTTCTATGGCTTAAGTAAATGAAAAAGTTCGCAGACCGTAAATTGGTTGTTAAAGGTAAGTAAATACCTCCGAGACTAGATCCCCGTTATGGATGAACTATTTACATATCAACAAGTTTGTACGAAACCCTCGGTGCGCGAGTCCAATTCACACTTGGCCGATTATTAAATTTATTATTAAATAATTATTAAATATTCATTGAATAGTTAACACTAGTTAACTATTCTATTAATGTTTAACACAACAAACATGTGTTTATGAAACATCATTAACAGTTAAACAGATTAATAAGCAACCAAAGTTGATTACATTTATGTACCTAAATAGGAAAAACTTGTTAAGTTGTTTTTCTATTCATCATCATCAGCTTCTAGAAGCTCACTGCTGGACATAGGCTTAATTCAGAAAACGCTTAAGTTAGTAGCTCTGAGCCATTTGAATTACCAAATGGCTTCTTTAACTAGGTCATAGGCTCACCAGATTGGAGGCCTACCTACCTGCGCTGCGACTTCTAGTTTGTAGTCGCCACTCGAGGACATTTCTAATCCAAGGGCTGACTATTCTGCGTGCGATGTGGCCTGCTATATATTTTTTTATATTATTCATTTTATTAAATACATTTTAACAACAATCACAACAATTGTATTTCTAGCCCGTACTATCGGCAAGTTTGTACTATGGTGAATAGATAACGGATAAATTATATTTACTACATTTGAAATTTTACAATAATGAAAATTTAATAAAAATACATTTACTTTTTGATGCAAATACTATGTGATCTCGACTTTATGGTATTTATTACTTCCTTAGCCTGATTTCAGTGAAATAAAACATAGTTTGGTTTAAAGTCAAATCAATTTAATACAACTTCGAATGTAGGCTGATACGTGACTGGTATACCTAATTTACCATACATTAGATTCGTTTGTTTATAGACTTTCAAGGCAATTTTCGGCCCTATTTCTTTGCATAGTTTGATTAAGTTACTGATTCTGAGCTACTCCTAAAGATTTGGCACCCCTTTGCAATGTAATCCTGTATGTACCTATAATGTTGTGCGTGTTCCAATATATATTTGGCCGATTTTTAAGTATCTTCATCATTATCAGCCCACTGCTCAGGTCAATCTACTGCTGGACATTCATGTCTCTCCCAATGCACAGTCTGATTCCAACCGTCAGCTGTTTATATCTGTCAGGTGCCAGCACCTTTCGTTATTTCCTCATGACCGAAGGTCGTGACCACTTACGGTAGCCCGATAAACTAGCGCTGTTAAAACAAAAAAATAAAATAAATGTACAGTTTTTTATTGTAGGTTATTTACCATATCTATCCTTTAGAATGGCGATCTGCCTGCCTGGACCTGGTGGTCATAAGCAGAACCTTCCACGTACTTGACGAACAGAAGTTTATCAAAATTGTCTGACTCTCCCGCCTAGCTCTAATGTCCAAAGTTAACTAAGGATTCGGTTGCATGCTAACTGAATAGAGACGTGCTCAATACCAAATGCTACCAAGATACTTACATTACTTCTGCAAATAGGGTGTGCCCACAAAGTCATATCAGAAGCATCAATACTAGAACGGCCGTGTTCATTTTAGGCACTAAACATTTTCGTAATATTTTTATTGAAACTGTAGGCTTTGTGGCACGTGACTTACATACCAGATGCTAGTAAATAAAACAAAACGGTCTGCCAATTCTGTTGGGTAAAATTCATAACGGAAGTGTTGCTCTATCTGCCATTGCTTGAATTGAATAGTTCTTTTGTAAGTGGGCTCATAATCGTAATTTATTGCACAATGCTATTTATATGTGCTATGTAAAGTTGATCATGTCAGAATAAATTTCTATATATAAAAAGACAAGTCCTGACTCACTCATTCATTCACTGACTGACTCATCAACGCCTAGGCTAAACCCTTGCATCTAGAATGATGAAACTTTGAACTTTGATGAAACACTTTGTAAATAAAAAATATTGTTTTCGGAGTTTTTGGGGAAATGCATCAATAAGTGGGTGAAATAAAGTGGAAAAATTTGTATGGGAGAATATTTCACCCATCACGACAATCGAGTCATAATTATGGTATTTTTATTGCAAAACTAAATCCATAACATTACGAAAGGTAAATTGCGGTTTAAGATTTATGTCGTATTAAAAAAAACTACTTACTAGATCTCGTTGAAACCAATTTTCGGTGGAAGTTTGCATGGTAATGTACATCATATATATTTTTTTAGTTTTATCATTTTCTTATTTTAAAAGTTACAGGGGGGGGGGGACACATTTTACCACTTTGGAAGTGTCTCTTGCGCAAACTATTCGGTTTAGAAAAAAATTATATTAGAAACCTCAATAACATTTTTGAAGACCTATCCATAGATCCTACCCACACGTATGAGCTTGATGGACAAAAAAAAATTTGAGGTTTAGTTCTAAGTATGGGGAACCCCGAAATTTTTTTGTTTTTATTTTTATTTTTGTGTGAAAATCATAATGTTCACAGAATACATCTACTTAACAAGTTTTAACAGTATACTTCTTATAGTTTCTGAAAAAAGTGGCTGTGACATACGGACGGACAGACAGACATGACGAATCCATAAGGGTTCCGTTTTTTGCCATTTGGCTACGGAACCCTAAAAAACGATTATGCAACAATATTGTAACGAAAATTGGGCCTATAGCCAGATCAAAAAAATAAGCGGTATCTTTTTGTCCGTAGCAGCAGTGGACTGTAATTAACAACTGCTCTTAACAATTCATGTTAGCAGACGAGTTTGTACCAGGTTGATTTTATTTTATTTTTTATTTTATTTATTTGGACCACCAACAAAATCATACACCTTAAAAGCTAAAAGTTAGAAGATTGGTGATACAAGGGATGGTGCGGCCTTAATTACAGGTTGCCACGAAAAGCGCAAACAAATATAGTTGGGATTGGGAGCTTAAGGCGTCCCTTAACTTAAAAATTTTAAAAATATGTAACTTATGCTACTTAATTAGCTGCTACTTAGAAAATTACTTGTTAGTAGATATTAGTAGGCGTAATTTCTTTTTAAATGTAGGTAAACTAAGGCTAAATATATCAACATCCTTGTTCTTGCAAACAGTGTTATAATCAGCTTGGAGTCTATTAATTGGAGAAAAAATATTTTTTACCTGGATGGCGGCTTAAACTGATGTCCAAATCTACAGAAGTGCCCTTGAAGCTAGGTCGTCGCCCCTATCAGGCCCACATTCACCGACTGTCTGCAATGCAGCCTTGGGCTTCGACAATACTACCACTAGTCGGTTCCACCTCTTGGCTCCCTTCAACCCTCGTGATACTCGCGCCCGCTAGATCACCAGGCGCCATGTAAACATGTCTACCAGCGCTAATGTAGAACAAAAGAGTTCTAACATGGGGCTACTTCTATCCCAAAGCACATAAACATTTCTTAATTTTTTAAATAATGCTACCTAATATGAAATTTTATCGTTACAAAAACTTCAAATTCAATGCATACTAAATCGCCATGGAATTGCTTCATAAAATAACCCAAAGTTACCACTCCTACTTTTTATCACGTTCAGTTTTTAATCTGCCCGGAGCGTTGAAATGCAATATGTTACGTGTATAAAATTGTCGGTGTCCCATGTTCCTGGGCAATTTGTCATAGCCGTTTGCCATTGACGTTGCTTGACCAATATCCTGCTCTAAAATTAATGAACCATAGCACAATTCTATTGAAAAGTTGGAACACTTTATAGATTGAGGGCTCTTTGTGCTCATTACCAGTCAAAGTCAAAGTCAAAAATCATTTGTTCAATTTAGGACAGAAAATTGCAACTTATGACCGTCAATAATATTATAGGCCCATATGGGGCCAGAACATGTCTCCTTATTTTTTGGGCCCTACTAGCGCTTCGAGACAAGACACAGAAAATCTGGCAAGTGCTGAGAAGAAACGCCAGAACAAACTCAGTCACCATTAGCTGATAGTTGGTTTTTTCTAGTCTACTTGGTTTTATTGTTACCACTAATCACAAAATAATATTATTTTACTTACAAACACCTACTTTATGCTTTTAAATAAGTTTAATATCCCTGTTAGATTTGGACTTCCTAATCTGCATCTCGAACGACCGATTTCCGATATGAGCCAATTCAAAAATATTTGCACTCTGAATTGGTCCGGGTAGAAATCGAACTCAGAATCAGGTCGTCACAGTCATCAGGTTGTGTTTAGATCAGACGACCCGTTTTAATTAGATGTAAAATTCAGTGCAGTACTTCACTAGATAATATTGGTAGAGGTGTCCGCAGAATTATAAGTATGACTAGTTTTTACACGACTGCCCAAAAAGGAGTCTAATGTTTTTAGGGTTCATATATGTTTTTGTTGATTTTCAGTGAGTTTCTTTATTTCACCAAAAACACCTAAACCGATTTCAATGTATGAGGAATCGTTAGAATCCTAACGTTATCCCGGGTGACGGGTATAATGTCATAATAAAAACAATATAGTTGTGGGTTCGAATCCCGCATAGGGCAAATGTTTGTGTGATGAGCACAAGCATTTAAATAAAATTATTAAGGTATGTTTATCCGTTATCTATTTGCTAGTGAAGGCTTTGCTTAGTTTAGGGTTAGATGTGGTGTGATTGTGAAAACAATTTACAATAATGTGCCTGAAAATAAAGGACTTTAAAAGGTGAGTACAAAATTAAAATCATTATATGTTTAATGTTTTCGATGTCGAATTGTTAAAAAATTGTAGTAGCGTAGCGTGGGTGGTTTAACGTTACAGTATAAAACAGTTTTCATTATAAAACAGTTATAAAAATAGTAAATTAATCAAACTGCCGTGCCGTGTGCGGCCGTGAAGAATACACTTCCCCACCGCAAACAGGAGGCGAGTCGTAAGAGACGACTAACTCCTGTAGCACAACACGGGCAGCAGCGTCTGCGTGCAAAATCTTATAAAAAAACTGCGCTCGCCAACCCGCCTGCCAATCGTGACGAGTATTGGCAATCACCCCCGATGATAAGTCACTATGAGAGGCCTATGTTCAGCAGTGGACTTCCTGTGGCTGAAATGATAATGATGACAAATCAAACTACGAGTATAACAGGTTTACTTTACACACAGGTTTGGCTAAAAGCTGTTAGTGGAGAGTGAATTTAAATGTAAATAAATCATAAATAATTATTCCAGTGACTTCATTACTCAAGAATTTGTTTCTTGCTTTTTTTCAAGTTACTACGCTAGAATGCCAGGTTGGGAACAAATCACTAGCTATAAAAGAAAAAAACAGAAGCAATGAAATAGACTTGTTGAAAAACGTTTAAATTTCATGATCGCTAAGAACGTTGTACATTTCATTATTACTCTCTTTAGCGATCGCAATCACTTAATTTAATGCTTAAAAATTAATTCCATAGTATTAAATAAGTCACCACACTTTACATAGTTTTGAGTCAATGGAACGACTCACGCGATTATATTTCCAGTAAAATTGCAGGGCTGTATTAAGAACTCTGAATTATGGCACATTAAAAATTAAATTGCCTTTTCAAGCGTTTACTAACAAGTTTATGGTGGACGACGCTGTAATATTTTATATTATTATTTTCGTAACTAGTAATTTCCATTATTAAAAACACGAATCTGTAAAGCATGTTTAAAATACACGACATTAAAGTTTTCTTTAAATAAACCCTAACTATCCAACTTCTAACAAGCTTCAGACATATTTCAGGATATAGTTGTGTCCATGAAACTGAATTTTGCAAAAATATTGGTCGCATTACATTTTTTTTTTATATATACAGAGTTACATTGCAAAGGGGTGCCAAATTAAAAAAATAAGATCTAGGGAACAATTTAAAGAAACATCTTAATCGTTATTATTTTTAATAATCGTATGTTACAAAAAATACTTTAAAATATCCGAAAATAAAGTAAATAGAGATACTACGAAAGCCGCGCGGTCGTTTATCAGAGGCGTAGGTACGGCGAGCCAACAAGGACTTTACGCAGTGCACATACGGTGCAATTTTTTAATGAATGAGTTAAATTATCCACGCGTACGTTTTTTAACAGCAGATAGGAATAAATAAATGTGAAAAAAACTTGTTTTTAGCATAGTTCGATTAAGTTACTGATTCTGAGCTACTCCTAAAGATTTGGCACCCGTTTGCAATGTAACCCTGTAAAAACGTAAAATGTCCAGCAAAATTGTTTAGTTTCTGTTTCATGGGTATATGGAAATGTGACACTTTGTATACCTATTCAAATACGCATGACTAAATATTGTAGATTCGTCAGGGACTGCTATAAAAACAAAAAGTAGATCCTCTGACATGAATGTGGACTTTTAAAATCGTATGATAAATCAGTAATCCCTGTGTAAATTTTAAATTTCATGTATTGAAATAAATTTTATAACACTCTCTTTCTACATCCACACACACGAATTTACTTTAAACATTTTCTATCAAACGGATCGTATATTCTTTTTTAATAACAGACCCAGCTTTTATCCCGGTGTGTATTTCAAACGCTTCGAAAATTACTTTCCACCAAAAACCCACGGCACAACACAAACATCACTTATTCTAAACATGCCCTTTAATCTCGAAAGAGGAAAATTCAGCACGCGATCTTGATAACGTGGGTAAATTACCTTGTTTTTTACGTAATATAGACAGAAACAGTAACCCTATTTCAAGTTCTTTACTGAATGGGAGAAATGGGTCAAACACATAGGTATATCACCTTGTATTGAATCAAAATATGTAAAATATCGATGAGTATACTATGAGTGTACGGTTGCCTGCAACGGCTCAACGGGGTGGTAATCTAAAAATTGTCAGTAAAATTGAGCCACCAAAATCATAAATTGTAAAAAAAAAAAACAAATCCCGCAACTGAGTTCTTCTACCGTGGAAAGTTGTGAGATACATGTAATACCAAGTCAATTAATTTATTGAGTCCTTACTAAAGGATCCTTCTGTCTTAAGGCACCGGGTAAGGAGAATGCACGTAAAATAGGTGTTTTGTACAAGTTTTCTGGCAAAAATACTGGATATAGGATGTGGAATTTAATATTCATGTAACATATATGTTGAAGTTTTTCCTGATGTATCTAAATAATAGTTATTATTTCTTATAAACACTAAAAAATATTTCAATACACCGCAAATATCGGGAGCTTGTACACATTTATATTTTAAACGACGTTTTTGTTTAGCTTCAAAGTTGGTTTAGTTATTTATAATATTTGTGCCTTCATGAAAAGTTTTTTTTTTAAATAGTCAACCAATTAAAAATAAGGTTTTTTATTGGATTTTACTCTTAGCGCCTACTTTTCCATAAGCGGATATTTTGCTCGCAATGATAATCTATTTGCACAGGAGCGCAACGAATGGATTTTTAGTCTGCGAGAAGCATTTGTATTATCTTAGGCAGGTAATAGAAGTCGCATTAGTCAACGCTTAATGTTCAAGGTCACTTGCCTTATCCGTCGCCTTAAGTTAATTAGCTAACCTAAGAACGTCTTATAGTGACCATATAGATATTAAAAACTTTTATGTTTTAAATAAATAGATTGACTTGCTCATTCCATGAAAACACAATGTATCTCAAAAGTAATACATAAAAATAATAATAAATAAATAAATATTGGACCACATCACATACATTGCTCCGATCCTATGATAAGTAGCACTGTGTAATACTTGTGCTACAGAAATCAGAAACAACGATGCTATCACAATACCCAGACCTAAGACAATATAGAAAAGTTATTTTTCTACATTGACCGAACGGAAATCGAACCTGGAACCTCAGAGATAGTGACACCAAGTCCGGTATTAATCGCCTCTCGGCTCCAGAGGTCGTCCATTAAAGAGATAATTAAGATTGCTTAGTGCGTTCCATTTAATAACACTTCTGTATGAGTGGTTCTACTAGTTTTACTTCTATTATGTATTTACCGCGTCCAAAAATGTTACCGTGGTGTGATATACCGTGGTTATGCATGCTTGTCTTGCCCGACAAAAGGTATAATGTTACAGCTCTGGCAAAAAGGGCTGCTGCACGTATACCCTTGCAACTGTTAAGCTAGTTTTACATTGATATTACCGGGGAAATTTCGTTAGTTTCAAGGCGACAAATTTAGTATTCTTATGGTTAAATACAACGTCTCCTTTTTTAGGACCCAAATCATATCCCCATACAAAATGATCAACGTAGTTTTTTTTCACAATATTTTTTTTAACCTAAAATTTGTAAGGAAAGTTTTTTAAAATTTTGGTGTGCTCCTATAGAAAAAGTGGTTGGGTTTGAGCAGAATGTGACTTTTTAAGAATCAAAACTAGTGAATATTCACAGTGTAAATATTTTAGTCAAGTAGCATTGAAATTGTGTACAAATGGATAAGTTATTTTTTATCTATAGTACCTTAAAAGAAAAATTAATTATTTCGACGTATGTATTACTTATTTTTCCACCTGCGTATTCCTTATTTTGGGATGGTTAGAGGTCTATCTTCTTATAGTTATTATTAATATCGAACATTAAGTTTAACGGTTCTTATTGAAGCTACGGTGGGAGTTATTGGTAGAATTGGTGGAAGTTGTTTCAGCAGAAAAGAGTCTGTCTATACGCGGGTGAACCAGCCGAGAGACAACAAATTAGATCTCATGTTATAAAACAACAAATTAAACGAAATGACTCGGCGTTCATAAAAAATGCCGATTTAGTATAGTAACCTACGTGTGTTATGGCAAACGTTTTAGCTATAAAATAAAATGTTTTATGACCACAGTTCAAATCTAGTTTTACAGCATCAAAACTCTAAAATTTTTTAACAAGTTTTATTTTTAAAATCAAGTTAATAGATATTCCCGAAGCTTAAACAAAAATTCAGCCAAGCTTTGAAGAGTCTTCTGAATCCAGGTAATAAATTAAAAATATTTGTGAACTCACTGTTAATATCAGCTGTTAGGTTTTTTTTTTGCATTTTATGAAACAGTTTCATGACTACTCCAATCACGTGTAATTCCCGCTACGAGTTAAAAAAAAACACAGCTGCTCTCGTAAAACTTTGACGTGGTGTCAATGTAAGTAGGATGTATTGCACAGTTAGGAAAAACTTTACATTCGTACTAACAACAGGTAACGTTTCCTTCGCTAGCCTGGCTTGCGCATCATAACTTAAGGACGTTATACCGAACCTTAAGGACTCAGTGGTGAGACCCACTGATACTGACCCACTGAAATTATTACCATATTTTGTACGGCTTGTATGCATATATAAAATTCATGCAGCCTGTGTGCCCAAATGAACTTGAATTTTGCAGCAGTTCAAACAAAACTAGTTTCTAATTTAGCATCTTAAATGTCACCACTTTAAAGTTTAACTTTGATAACAGTCGTTAAGCATGCAGTGGTGTGGAGCTGCCCTTACTAATGTAAGTGATGATACGAACGTGATTCGAATGTTAGGATGCGACATACGCCACCACTTCGTATTGTATGAGTCACGTGTCCTTTGAGTGGAACAATGGGATTTACGGTAAGAAATTATAACACAAACTAATATGTTATCTAGAGATTTTATTTTAAGTAATGAACAGTCGCTCAGTTTTGAATAGAATTGCTTAAGAAGACTTGACAATTGTTTTCATTGTGAATGACGCACGCAAATTAAAAGTTTTACCTTTTAATTTGCGTTATAGCTTTTCACTGATTGAAAATTCAAAAAATTGACGCGTCGTAAATATCAACTATTTGACATCGAGAGATCTTCTTTTAATTAAGTTAATAACCCCTAGATTTTTTGGTGTATACAGGGTTATTTGTAAAACATCAAAAACCTTCAACCTTCTGGTGTTCTAATACAACAACTTTTTCTATGGGACCAACATTGAAATCTCAAAAAAAAAACACTTTCCCATACTACATACGAAGCCGCCACCATCTGATATTAGTTTATGGAGACATGAAATTTTTTTTTTTATTTCAATATTGGTCCCTTGGAAAAAGTGGTTGTATTTGAGCACCAGAATCACCCCCTAGGAGGTTGTTGATGATTTACAAATAGCCCTGTATATTATACTACTTGCTGGGCGGTAAAGGAAAACAACTCGAGGAAACCTGCACATTTAGATAACACAAAATTAGTTTGACCTGACCCTTGGGTTACGGAGGTCTGATGCCACTCGCTCGAAATGCAACAACATATTTGCCATATCTAAGATCACGATCATAATGATAACAATCAAGTTTATATTATTTACTAGCTATTGCCCGCGACTTTGTTCGTGTGGTCTTTCATTTAAAAAAATGCGCAACTTTCTTAATTTTTTCTTTCAAAAGAACCTTCTCCTGACAATAAATAACACAACAAAAAAAGAATTAGCGGAATTGTTCCATCCGTTCACGTGTGATGCGATGACCATGGGAAATAGAGATTCATTTTTATATATACAGGATGTCCCGTAAAGAGCGTGCCCAACGAAAACCATAGATAGAGCAAAAAAGGTTTTATCTCCTGTCCGAAATTAGACTTCGTAAGAGTAGCACCATTTTTGCAAAAAATGAGTTTGAGTTGTTTTCCTTAGTATTTTTTTAGAAAATCTCAATTAGCTCAAAAACCGTACGACTTTCATTAGGACAATTTTTAGACAAGAGATAGAGCTGTTTATGCTTTATCTACAGTTTTCGTTTGGCACGGTCTTTATGGGACATCCTGTATTGATGTTGTGTTCTTGTACAAATATTGCTAAAAATAACAAAAAATTCTGATGTTTATAAATAAAACAAACCTTTTTTCAGGTCAACAAGAAGCCTTTGAAGAATAATCATATGAAATGAAAGCAATAACGCTAAGAAAATATAAACACACATAAAATCCCTTCCGCTAAATTACTCTTTTGAGAAGAAAAAATGTGAAGATCAGATATTATTTTGTATCGAGATGTATCAGAACTGACCTCCGCTTATTGAGATGATTGATGGACGTGGCTTCGTACAAATAGGTTATTGCCCAAAAAATATAATATCAGCGTTACAAATGAACTGATTCCTGTGTTGCGTAATCAGATGCCTATAAAAAATAAATTGTGCCAAAGGTTTTTGCACAACATCAACGTTTTATTGTATTATTTGATCGTTAAAAGACTAGTTATGTATATTTTTAATTAGTATTTCCATTGATAGTTAGTTAAATTTACTCTTTATTACAATTATATCACTCAAGATTATGAATATGTATGGTAGAGCGAGTATGCCCATGATTATAATAAGTTTTAATCATTTGTTATATTGCAATCAAAAATCGCGTTCAAACTAGAAAAAAATACTAAATAGGCACATTTTCTACACAAAACAAGCGGTAACCGTCAGTTATCTTAACAAAAGGTATACTTTTTTCCAACAATCATACTAATTACATATCATCATCATCATCATTTCAGCCATAGGAAGTCCACTGCTGAACATAGGCCTCACCCAATAACCTATCATCGGGGAGGATTGCCAATATTCGCCACGCTTGGCAGGCGGGTTAGCGAGCGCAGTTTTTATAAGATTTCGCACGCAGAAGCTGCTGCCCGTTTTGTGCTGTAGGAATTAGTCGCCTTTTACGACACGCCTCCTAGAGATGATATCCAACCAATCAAACGACGTAAATATTTTTTGAGCTGTCAGAACGCGATATTCTCATGCATTTGCATGGGAATAGGTACTTAATTGTGACGTCACTTTTATATTGACTAAGCAAAGTCAAATGTCTAAATATATTTATCGATTTTAAAGCGATAAAAATTGATCTTCGCTAATAATTAAGAAATATGAATGAAATAATATCATATATAACGTGTTATTAAAAACATGTTTTTTAGGACTTTGTGTAAATGCATAGTGACATCATACTAATTCAATTGTTCATGGGGGTTTGTGGATTTATTTGTTATATCAGTTTTGCGTGAAACTAGAAAGTGTATTCGGCTATTTATCTTTATAGGCTTAATGTCTTTAAAATGGAACTAAAACTAGCAGCTTAAAATATTTTTCTGTCCATAGTTCAGAATTTGCGAACTTTGTATGAATTTTTCGTACATTTTCGTGACATTTTACAGGTGCGCTTTGTTTCAGTGTTAAAGCCGTTTCGAAGACATATTTTAAGCGAAATATAATTTGCCTTTGCCTTAAACAAGTTAAAATGGTAATAGTAATATTTTTTTAAACGTTGGAATGAGCAAACACTTTTTAAGTAGTTCCAAATTAGTTTTGATGCAGATAATGTTAAGCGTATCATTCTACTTAGAACGTCAATGCCGCGAACTGTCAACCCACAGAAACACGAGTGTGCGTAGTCACGCCAAAAACAATCATCATCATCATTTCAGCCATAGGACGTCCACTGCTGAACATAGGCCTCCCCCAGTGACTTCCAGATAGGCCGGTTGGAAGCGACCTGCATTCAGCGACTTCCTGCAACCTTTACAAGGTTGTCTGTCCGCCTTGTGGGTAGACGTCCTACGCTGCGCTTGCCGGCACGTGGCCTCCATTACAAAACCTTTTTGCCCCATCGGCCGTCAGTTCTACGTACTATGTGCTCCGCCTACTGCCAGAAACAAGCTCATACGTAAAATTAGGTACAATACCCACTACCCAGACGTACTCGTAAGACGATAAAACTTTTTAGACACTCAAGTGTCTCCTTTATGATTAGTCTACCTCCTAACTCATGGTCCTTTTAAAGTGGGGCACGCTTGACTAGATCTAGAATATTTGGCAAGTCTGGTTATATACTTTTGATTGATTACTTCCCAACTCTTTTTCACATTAATATTTTTCATCAGGCCTTCCCTATAGAACGCCACAGCGAGCGGTTCTGGGCCGTTTGCATCCAGCGGCTGCCCGCAACCTTGACAAGATCTTCAGTCCACTGCGTGGGAGGCCTGCCCACGCTGCGTCTTTCAGTTCGTGGTTGCCACTCGAGAACCTTTCTTACCCAACGGTCGTCGGTTCTGCGAGTGATGTGGCCTGTCCACTGCCACTTTAGCTTTGCAATTATAAAAGCTACGTTGGTAACTTTGGTTCTTCTACGGATCTCCTCATTTCGGATCTTATCTTGCAAAGAAACGCCAAGCATAGCTCTCTCCATAGCACGTTGGGTGATTATGAGCTTGTTTAAGAGGTCAATCGTCTATAGGGGAGGCCTATGTGTAGCAGTGGACTTCTAGAGGCTGATGATGATGATGATGATGATGATTTTTCATTAGTTTTTGATTGTGTAACAAGTGTGTGTAGAGTTTATGGTAGGAACATTCCTACCACTGGGTTCTCTGGTCCACATTCCGACTGTTTGTGTTATAGATACAAAGTGACATAATTGTAGAAGTTTCCTCACGATGTTTTTTTATTGCCGATCAAAGCGATAAATAAATATTTTACAACATCGCATACACTGCTCTGACCCTATGGTAAGTAGCCAAAGCACTTGTGTTGCAGTATTCAGAATAAATAATGGTACCACAATACCTAGACTCGAGATAATATAGAAAAGTTATTTTTCTAAATTGACCGATCGGGAATCGAACCCGGGACTTCAGATCATGATAATTCTCACATGCTACATACATACCATAGTACCTACTTACAGGGATTTAAATTAATTGTGACTTATTAACTTATTATTATTAATTGTGACTTATGAAAGCGAACCCAGACTCAACCACTCAGCTGCCAAAGCTCATTTTTAATTGCTAGTAATAAAAAAGGCAAGTACATTATTATACTCAAGTTTTTTTATAAATACTGGGTAAAGTTACAAATTAAGCATTTAAGTTCTCAGCCTATTTCTTACGTAAGTGGCTTAGCCACTTGCATACTTTACGGGCTAAGTTATAGTACATAATTAACATCCTCAGACATGTTTTAACACTACGAGGTTCTTGACTTTAAGCTCTTGTTTAAACAGATCCTTCTAAAGGCGCATTCACATAAGCGACTTGGTGCATGAATCACACTAAACTTGCACCTCGCAATTTAAGGTGAAGTGTCCTTAAAGTAGCGTCTTAACGCGTGTTAATACGAATATTGCACGAAAACTCATTAAAATACCGATCGAAGCAGGGCGGACAATTATTATCCTATCAATCGAAGTATAAACAAATCAAATCTGACTGATTAGTCGTCATTAACTTTTCACGTTAACTGGGCACATCAAATTGCGTAAAAAGTAATTTATGTCCAGATTACTCTATAATTGCTCGTAAGTACTAGTACTAGTTATTTTAGTACAAGTATGTATCGTGCACAATGACGACTGGGTTGCAAATATGGATACACCCTTATGCGATTCGAAGCTCAGCTGCAAAACAAGCTTAACGATGTTCCAGAAGCTCAATTCAAAGTTTAGTGAGACATCATGTTTAGTGAGGGAGATAAAAAACAAAAGTTATAATTAACAAATTTTACTAAAGCACCACTTTAGCAAACTATCGGCAGGATACCAAACGATGCAATGCTCAAAGTTAAATTTGTCGCGTTAAATTTTTTTCCATAAAGGACATTCTTCTCTGTGTATTTTTTTGAATGCGGCTAGCAATTTTATGAAATATTGATGAATTACTTTAGTTTTAGATAGAAAAATGTTATTTATATTGATTACTAGCTGTTGCCCGCGACTTCGTTCGCGTGGTCTTCAGTTTATTCATAAATAATTTTCTGCGCAACTTTCTTATTTTCTTCTTTTAAAAGAACCTTCTTCTGACATGAAATAACACCACAATAAAAGAATTAGCGAAATTGGTCTAACCGTTCACGCGTGATGCGATGACCAAGAGAATTAGAGATTAATTTATATATATACTAGCTGTTGCCGGCTACTTCGTTCGCGAGGTGTTTCATTAAAAAAAAACCTAACTTTCTTATTTTTTTCATTTAAAAGAACCTTCTCCTGACTATAATTAATACAACAAAAAAAGAATTAGCCAAATTGTTCTATCCGTTCACACGTGATGCGATGACCAAGGCAAATAGCGATTTATTTTCAACCGACTTCAAAAAAGGAGGAGGTTCTCAATTCGACTGTGTTTTTTTTTTTTTTTTTTGTATGTTTGTTACGCGATTACTCCGCCAATTATGAATCGATTTTGATGATTCTTTTTTTGTTTGGTAGATCATACTTTAGAGGTGGTCCCATATAAATTTTATCGAAATTGATTTAGAACTTTTTGAGAAAATCAACAAATATATACCCAGATAATATTTTGGTTGTGGTTCTTGTTACCTATCTTCGACAAATATGAGCCGATTTTGATGATTTTTGTTTTATTGAATAGCTTATACTTCAAAGATAATATGATAAAAGTTTGCAAAATTAAAATCACCCCTAAGGGTAGGAAAATAGGGGATGAAATCGGTGTTCAGCAGTTAGATTAGGATTTATCACAAAAAATTGATGAAATAAGTAATTTTTACTAAAAAAAAAAAAAAAAACGACTTCAAAACACTGAAATGCTAAAAATAATCCTAACACTTAAGTACCTAATCAGTTACTTTTGGAGTCGGTGCAAACAAAAACATTGAATCTCTCATCGGCTGGCACCGACTCCAAAAGTAACTGATTAGGTACTTAACTGTTAGGATTATTTTTAGCATTTCAGTGTCTTGAAGTCGGTTTTATTTTTTTTAGTAAAATTTACTTATTATATATAAGATAGATTTATTAAAAAGATCTTTTTTTTTCAAATTAATAAAAAAAAATATTTTTTGAGCTAAAACCAACTACTGTGCTTTACTCGTGGACACGTAAAAGCATAATTATACTCTATTTGACACTGTGGATACGCAACGTATTGTATTTTTCTTTTATCTCTATTATCATTAGGCGATAGAGCTCGCTAAAGTTCATAAGCTCACACCATTACGAATCTACACGGATTTAAGATGTCCCAAACGAGGTATTATTCGATAACCTCAATCAAATCACGGCACTCACGAGCTAATCATCATTCAGTACACAAATCGATACTAATTTAGAGCATGCAAGCAAATCGTTACCTATTGACATTCTGATATCAACAGCCAATAATTGTGCGGGCTGCGGTCCCTTGGCCATAACTATGTTTCATTAGTACATGCTTATATGTAGCGGATCAAACAGTGAGTTACATACTGTCGGTTAGATTGGAGAGCTATGGCTGCAATTGTCGGCAACTGTTGTCGCCGCATTATTAATAACCATATATCTGGCCGCACAGACAGCCGATAGAAAAATTTGGTTCTTTGTAAAACACCTTTAAATTCTGGAAAAAAAAAACAATAAGAAACAGATCAATAGCAACTACACATCCCAACCCCAACAAAAAATTAAAGATCAAACTTTGTGAATGTCATTGACAGATGACACAGCGCCAGCAATAATCTCCCAATCAAACAAGCCTTTATTACATTGACGACGGCCAATGGATCAAACATTGCACTCTAGACTATAAAGCCAGGCGATCGCGCGTTCGAATCTTGCAAAAGGTAAATTATTGAGTTATGAAAACGAATATGACATGCTTCATGGATGTCATATAACATAAGTCCAACATCTAGTCTATATAGTTATGTATATTTATCCAATATCTAGTCTATAAAGTGCAAGATCAAATTAATTTGAGGCTAGAAAATTGGTGTTATTTTTGCAAGAATTTATTATGTAGATGTTGTTGATTGTCAAACCACAGTTGTGTAACAGGATCGACAAAAATTTTGCATATTTTAATTCACATGAAAGCAGACCAATGATTAATAACAATAATGTTCAATATGCAATAACTAAGACTTTACAATCATGAATTTAGAGTTTTAAATTGACGGTCATATGCTATAAACTAATATGCTCCGTCATTTATGATAAATGCTTGGTCACATTGGACATTTATTGTCACAATGGTCACATATATTTTTTTTGTATAAATTTAAAAAAGATGAATTTTACTAAAGTAGGTATTAATGTAAAGCATTTTACAATAAAAACATACAATAAAACATGTAATTGGATCTAGATCGAACCAATGAAAAAACTCGCGCGTAACGACACTTTTTAGCTTGTTCGTGCAGAAAGATTTTAGAAATTTCATTTCTTTATAGATCATCACTACCAAAGCCTGTCTCTATTATAATAATGTACTTGTTTGTTGTTCTAATGATTTTTGTTCATAGTTTGTCAATAGAATTGAACGTGACGTTAGTGGCAATAAATGTCCTAAATGTCCGGCCACATTGAGAAAATGTCCAATTTGCTCGGTCATAGGTATTGGTCAGACATTTAAAACGTGACGGACACTTCACAGTTCTAATCATGATCATACTTTCTTCTAATAGGCTAGTATGAATGCTTTACAAAGGTAGAAACTGTAAACTCAAACATCAAGCACATACAAATAGTCAACGGCCAACTATCCGGGCTGACAAATGACGTCCGAATATGAGGGCAGTGGCGGGCAATGATAATGTCGCCAGTAACAAATGGGGGGCTGCAGCGAATGGCGGGGCCTCGTGATTTGAGGATTACGATATATTATTGCCCTACGACACTATCGCGCGACTGATGACACGGCCGGCATGGCGTGTGTGCCTACATAGCTCGGATTTAGTGGGCACTTGATTTTACGAGTGGAGAACATGCGATGTGTACACGACGTACTATGTTCTTGGAATGGATACTTGACAGCGTTTTACTAGTATTTGTAAGTTACTTTTAACACCTTAATTTATTTATTTATTTTAGGAAGACCAAGGTTTACTATTTTTCTATAGGTAGGTATACAAAAATAACACAAAAAAAAAACACTTACATGTTCAACAGATAGAAATTGAGTAATTTAAAAGAGAATAAGTTTATAATTAAATATGTAAGACATTTGTCACTCTCAGTAGCTTTAGTGATATTATTGTTCATCAATCTAAGGCCACCAACCTGTAATAAATCCATGGAGATTTCGTAAGTTTAAAACACAAATAAAAACCACAGACGATAAGAACCGTTTCTGATAAAAACATGAAAATAATTCTTCAATTTCAATACTTCACATACTTAATTGAATTAAATACTCGAAATAAATAAAAGATTTTCTAGCCCTATATCCATCTAGCCCTAAACTAAGGTTTCTAGTGCGACACTAATCTTATCTGTACTATTTATTTATAAAACTTAAATTACGTTAGCACGTTGCTAGTGTTGCGATTAATAAAGGTAACAAACAACTTTGCTTATCAGTTTGTTTTTGAATTTGAATTTCAATAAAATAACAATTCTTAAATTCATTTAGTTCCATTCCCGTTTGCACTATGCATATTTATACTTACATAATGAATTCCGTGATAATAATAAATTACAAATCTAATTGCAAGAAATTATTTACAAAACCTCTAATTCCGCATCTAAAGTCTAAAATATCACACGCTATATGGAAAATTCGTAACAACCGCTTTCGGCACATAACCATCCTCTACGCTTCAAAATAAATTATGCAAACGAGTATGAGTGGAAAATTCCAAACAAAACGCGCTGAAACAAAATTTAGAACCAACCACTTCCGTGATTTAAGAAAAAGAACGTCTGAGACTGCAGTGTTTAAAGAAACTAGACGAACTGGCAATTGAAAATGTAAATAAAAAGTAACTATTTGAATTTCAATCATGAAACTCTTGATTATGTCTATTAAAATTAGTATTTAAAACTAGGTTTTCATTGCTATAGAGCCTAAATTTACGTCATATCTTTTTTATAATAACTATAGATGGCAAGGTTATATTTAAAGAGCATGCGGTATTAAATTACTAGTTAGTCCTTACCTTTTTACACACGTTTTTAGAATTAGCTTCTAACATTTTTCAAACTGTTTATTTATTTTCTACTATAATACTATAAATGTTTTATTACTTTATTACATAACGTTATTTAAATTACTTACATACCTAATGCTTACTGATGAGTAGGTATATTTGGTGCTAAGTCTACGTCTGCACATAAACGCGTATAGTGAGACAACAAACGCTTAGGTAACCAAAATATTAGACTTTCATGAGCTCAAACCAGAAGGACGTTATCGAAAAAAAGGTCTGGAAAGAGGCATCTTTTCAAAATCATTAGAATTCAGTCTGAGTGAGGCGGTTCCGTTATCGTTTGTCAAGCTCACTCTCTGAGGAGGGTGTCAAGTCATCTGAATGATATATCTGCCCCCTTAGGCAAAAGGCCAACGATTCATATCTTCTCAACTAGTTACTGCTGAATTTTGACTAATTACTTAAAAATGGATATGATTTATAAATTTATTCCTGAAACTTGTTACAGTTTCTTAAAATTTATATAATGCACGAAATAAAGATCATTTAACCATATTACATTAACATTGTTTCGTGGGAATTCTGGCCCAAACCACCACTTTAAAGTTGAGGTGAGGCCTATGCCCTACAGTGGGACGTTTATAGAATTACTTCCCTTTTTAACATTTTTGTCCCGATTTTTGAGCCCATGATTCTTCTGGAGGCTCAACAGTTTATTTCGGGTTTTAGATCCAAATTTTGCAAAGCTAAGTGTATGAAAAGTACTTAGCTAAAACACTTAATTCTTTGCTACTCGCGAACTTTTGCATGTATATCACATCACCAAGACAGGTTCAAAATAATAAAATATATATTTTACAACCTATCTGGAAGGAAGGCCTATCTGGAAGTCATTTGGGGAGGACATGTTCAACAGTGGACGTCCTATGGCTGAAATGGTAATGATGATGAAAATTTTGTATTTAAAGCTAATCAGCAGATTATTGTCAAATTAATCAACCGATGCACCTGTCCTAAAAATAAATTATCAGAATGGTGTCCATTTAACAGGTGACTTTGATTCTGAGTTTTGTTTTAAGTGTCAAATGTGTGTCAAATACATATTTTAAATTTTACATAATTTGACGATCTCCGTAGCCGAGAGGCGAGCATACCGGACTTGGTGTCGCTACTCTAAGGTTCCGGATTCGATTTCCGGTCGGTCAATGTAGTAAAATAACTCTTTTAAATTGTCTCGGGTCTGGGTGTTGTGGTACCGTCGTGGTTTCTGATTTCTGTAACACAAGCGCTTAAGCTACTTATCATGAATTAGAGCATTGTATGTGATGTTGTCCAATATTTATTTATTTATATAATTATTATAAGGCAAGATTATCACGCAAACAGCCAGAGTACTGCCATGTCTACCAAAAAAGTTGTGCAAAACTATGCCACGTTTATGAATACAACATTTTTAATCACATTAGCTAAATAATGCATTATAAGTTAACTAACAGTTTTATGAATGACGCTGTAAAAAAAATCTATGCTCAATATTGAATCTAAATATACATATACAGATAGTTAGAATTAGTCACGTGGCGGTTCCTGTAAGTCGTTTGTCAAGCTCACCGACCGCGGCCATTCTGAAGAGGGTTCCAAGTCATCTCACTGCCTTCGTGTGATGGAATGATGTATTGCAATCTTCCTATGGACAATATCTGTGGTTTTAGTGCAAGATACTAATAGGTCAGATGTATTTCACAGTCTACATAGCATTTTAATTTTGGCATTCACATCACACATTCACAATAACGTTTTTAATATAAAAGTCATTTTTTCATTATTTTTTTTTTCTACTTTCTTATTTGGAAGAGCAGTTGCCCACGTAACGAAAGGGCGTAGGTTTGAATCCCATCAGAGCACAGTGTTTTTGAGATCAAAAAAGTGACATCCTTTTTTGAAGAATTCTGCTCATCTTAAATTATAAATGTATGACAAAAACACCAATACGCACATTATGCCTTAATTATTTTTAATCTCCTTCTTTATACAGATCTTCTCTCAGTTGTTACAAAAGTAAAGTAATGAAGGAGATTGAAACTATGATAGAATCATCATCATCATCATTCATTCATCCATAGGATGTCCAATAGAATAAATTATTATAATTTATTTCATATGAGAAACCAAAAAATCTTACACCAATAATAGATTTAACAACTTTCATGTGTATATTCAATTACAGGCTGCCATGATTTGCAAATGTTAATTATTAAAAACAAGATTTTACTTTAAAAAAATAAAATGGATATATATGACCTTCTTAGAAATTAATTTTAGATAAGCTGAAAGGCATTATTTACTGATAAGAGTTACATGCTAAGTACTTCAGTTTCCAATTTTAAGAATTTGAAAATAATTTTGGCAAAAATACCTAGGTAGGTATACTTGCTTTCATTTGTAACTAATTATACTATCATTGAAGCTTGTTCATGATAGAGTAATAATAAAGACTAATTATAATTATATAAACTATGATCTAATCTTGTAGACAGCTTGCATCAATACATACCAATATTAAAATTTGCAACAAAATATTTTTTTGTACTGCCTGAAGAAAGTTTATTTAATGCGTTCGCAGTATCTGTCAATCCTCTTGTAAAGTAAAATTACATTCTCGGTAAATTGCAAAGTTCAAAGGTTACTTTACAAAGCACTAGACGCTAGTCGGAAACGGCATTGCTCTATAACCACGACGTGTGTAGCAAATACATGGGAATTCGCTCACTGCACCCAATATAGGAGAAAGTTTTCTCAGGGAAAAATGTCAAAAATCTAGTTGCTTTGTAGTAAAAATGGGAACGTTGTTGAAAACAGCTGACGAGCAGTATCTGACATTAATGTAATTTAGCGTACATTCTGATTTAAGCCAAAATCGATCTAAATAGATACTCTTTATTCACACGATACAAAGTAAATAAAATATGCTTTTTGAGAATAAGAATACAATAATTCATTCAGAAACCACACACACAAGGAAAGTAAATGTACAGCACAATTTAGGCGGTCTTATCGCTAACAGCGATCGTCAAGCGTGCTCAAATTAGGTCTGTATTCAAACTAAACATTGAAGGAGTTTCAGCATGTTATATTCGATTTGAACTGAATTTAGAACATAGATTTAGTTGGTCTAAGTGCATGAACATGCTAATCTATACATTTTTATGTTATGTAATGTAATATATACATTATTTATACAATTGGTAACGGAATATACGCGAGTTGTTTTTACATAATCCGACTCATTTTAAATGTAGACCTAATTTATTTCAGGCTTAGCTTCAGGATTTCACCTAAATTTTAAGGGCCTGTACCTAAAGATGTTTCAAGAAGCAAACATCACAAGATTAATTGCGAATTCTCTGTGTTTCTTGGAACAGCGGAAGGCGAATGGAGTAAATTCAGCTCAGTAATGTTTGCTATACAGTCTGTTACGTCAGGTGGGTCTGAAATAATATATGTCAGAATACAAATGAGCTACGCGAAGTTTAAATTGAGACAAAAATAGAAACGTGTTTCTTAATAAAAATATTATGTTTGACTAAGTAGTAATATCTGAACCAACTAATACGATTCCAAAAATACCTTGTGGAAAACGTGGATACTTATTTTTCTTTTAACCATGGTGCGAATGAAACCCTTTCAAATTCAAATTCTGAATTTTATAAAAATTTTTATATGTTGCCTTCCTGGAAAACGTTAGCACATTCATTGCAAGCTTTCTGTGTATTTGTATCAGAGAATGAGAGGGAATCTCGGACCATAAGCACGTTTTATCATAGCATGACCAGAAGTCATAATCCAAATTGCCACAGACTTACGCTCATGTGCCAATTCGTGCCTATAGGTAATTAATAATATCAACTAAAGGCATCTTTTTACATGCCCAGTAGTTCGTAGTCTTAAGTAAGAGTGTCCAAAAAATTAGGACCCCAAAAAAAACGTGTTTGAAAAACAATTATTTCAATACAAAAATCTTCGGCCAAGTATATAATATCTAGATGGGCAGCCCAGGTAGCGAATGCTGCAACAAAACTTGTTCTAGAACATGGTTGTTAAATCTCTTCCCAGCATGTCTCCATCACTGCAAACGTACATGCCGCTAGGCAAAATTGAGGTGTCAGAAATGGAAATTTGTTCTAATAAAGTCTGAAGAAACTATAAAGGAAGACAATACAATTATAAAATAAAAATACCATCGCCGAGTGCCTAATTTTCGACCAATGTTAGCCTGTTTTTTTAGTACGATTCAAGCAGTATTCTCAATCTAGGCAAATAACATCATTGACAAAAACATATAATTTTTAAAGTTGTTATACTTGAAAACAAAGTTCTCTCTACTGTAATTATGTATTCAAAACTCATTATTTTTCCAATATTATACAAACAATTTAGTTTTTATTAGTTAAAAGTTTGGTGAGAGTTACCTCTATCAAAACATGTTAGATTTCATTTTATTATTCCGCACTTCTATTTTGTTTGATCGGTTCTGAAAGTAACTTAAATAACTTAGGTACAGACAACAGCTCGTCAACCAACCTGTGACTGAGTTTGTTGCGCCGTTTCTTCTCATCACCAGCCGATATGTAGTCCCGAAGCGGTGGTAGGGTAAAGCTATATTTTGGGAAGTGTATAAGTGCCCGGAAGAGGGCCTATATACTGAATAAATGAGTATTAACCACAAAACGTCAAATTTCCTCATATGATAATGATGTCTACGGATGGAACTAAAAGTTAAAAATCGGTTCAATTAATTTTGACTTTTTGGGTAGAATGACCTGCCGACTGACGGTACTTACGAGTCTATGATAATTATTGGTGTATTGACTGGAGTATTTTTATTATTATCATTTTCAAATAATTTTAATGTTTGAACATTGAATTCTTAGAGAAAGATGTTATATTTATTTCTATAGTAGTTTGGTTCTATCCTTCGAACGATAAAACTATTCGCTTCAATAGATAAGGATAAAATACAGCAGAACCCAGGTACTAAAACTTTGAAACCAAATATATAACTGGTCTAAAGGTTGATCGTAAATCAATTTTCATAGGCAATGATTGCTTTGGTCCAATGATTTATTAGACGCAGTGGGTTAAATTTTCAATTTTGGCAACATTTTTTAGCACCGAAATATGAACATGGATTTTTTATTGCAAAAACAATGCAGGACAGGTAAATTCAGGAATAAAATGAGCCGTTTAAATATATGGATATTATGTACAGAGAAAATGTTTTAACGAGACTATAACGACTTGTACCCTATGACATTATTAGTACCTAAGAGCTTAACCACTCTGCTACAGACTTTCAGCATCGAACGATCAGAGTTTTTGCGAGCTATGGAGGTTAAAAACAGCAAGTAGTGACTTGACATTGGCATAGGCGATTAGCGTTTTTGCGACTTTCGAAAATCGTAATAATAATCATTAAAACGCAATGCAATCGCAAAATCGTCAATCGTTGCTTCTAGCGATTCTAGCGTTGTATTTTTGCGCCATTAGTGTAATGATGTGCTACGTAAAATTTTGTGAGATAATACGAGTATATGTATGGACCCTGTAAGGGTATTTGTTTAAAAATATATATTACACTATAAACAAGGTAGACAGACGACCTGGTAAAGGTCGCAAGAAGCCATTGGATGCAGCTTCTAACCAGCCAATTTGAAAGTCAATGGGGGAGGCCTATATTCAGCGGTGAACGTCCTATGGCTGGAATGATGATGATGATGATGATGATATTAAACATGGAAAAACGCAAGGCAATCGTTGGACACACTGTGCTTATGTGACATTGTGACAAAGTGTGTACAGCACTGTATATCGATGCAATCAATAAAATGCAGCATCGATTGCATTGCGTTTTTCCATTTTTGATATCATCATAATCATCATCATCATTAATGTAGAAAGTCACCGAAAACACCGATCGAGTATCCAATGACAAATCCAGTGAGTGCTAGGCTTAAAAAGCTGACATAATGATATAATTAGATTTTCTCTTGAATTCTTCTTTGACAAACAAATCCGTCTGTATTTTAATGAATAATTTATATATTTTATTGCAATTTTCACACTTTACAAGCCAATAAGCCTATGATTACAGTACTTAGTGTTTATCTGCTTGAAAAGGAGCTTCAATTCATTTGATCTTTATGTATTTTATTTCAAAAGGGCTCATAATAAATGTTATTTTATTAAATAAATAAATAAAATATTTTTCTAGTGAAAATTCGTCAAAGTCATAAACTTGCATAAAATTTTAATTTTGCATATTTTACATGGACATAAATAACTAAAATTTTGATTAAAATTACCGTCTTTCACGTACATTAATTAATTTCTTACCTTCAAAGGCACGCGTGTAGACGCGACGTGTCTTGCATATGTGCAATGCATTAGCGCAACGTGCAAGCAATTCAACATCTCAAATTATCTCTATTCAACACGGTTTTAGTTCACGTTCGTGTGGAAAATTGCGCTCTATTGCTGTTTATCAGTCGTGGTTGATTTGGAGTACGTAATTTGGTTTATAACATCTTGGTAATTGACTTAACATGCACTGTATAATTTGATTTAATAACAATTAAAACAAATTAAGGATAAAGGACAGCTTGGGAATACTGGATATGCAAAATAAACCTAAGGGTTCATTCATGACCAAGCGTACTCCCACTAGGTATGCAAAAAAGTGCTGGGAAGAAGAATAATATAATCAACTCTCTGGAGGTATCGCGTGCGAGCGGGCGTACGTGCAGGCGTATATACATAATATATGTGTGCTTGTGCGTGTGAATGTGTGAGTATCTTATATATGACTGCCCTTAGTAAAACTTGCGAGTATAGAGGGGTTAATAATAATAAACAAACGCAAAAAAATGCATTGCTCTTCACGTGCTACGTACGATTGACCTGTTTGTTTGAAGTTTTTATATGAATGACATAAAAAAGAGTTGTCTTACACACATGGTGGTTAAAGAACTTATTGCATTTTCTGTTATCGTGCTTTTAATACTCTACTATAATTCAAGCATTATACTTGTACTATCTTCATCGCATAACACTTGACTATCTTTTTAAAACTGCTCAGTATTCTCTCGTGCATGAAAACCATTTTTACTACGAGAAGTCGTATCTTAGTATTATGACTTAAATCTTCAAACATGCAATGAAGCAAGAATTCTATTAAACTTTCAGTTTATAAGAAGTGGGCGTAAAATTTTGATAGTGAAGGTGCCACGACGTGGAGTATTTTAAACACAAGCGCTCTTAGCATAACACAAGTGGATACAGTATATCTCTTTTGTAGTGTATCGATTGTATTAGTATATTTTTGACAATCGATATTATCGATACCATCGATAAATTTCAAGGTCAACTGTCTATAGGTAGTCATACTATAGACAGTACTCTTTTGACTATTTTATGCAAAACTTATTGATGCACATTACACACAAATTCACTGCTAAATATGAGATCACAATAGGCTATTAGACTAGACTGTTTTCTGAAATAGAGTTATTATTGTTGGTATTATATTCAAATAAAGCGTCAACAACTTTATTTCAATTTTAAACTTTTGAATATAATCAAAAATAGTAATTCAATCTTTACGTTTTTAAAAGCCTGCGAAAACGCCATCAGCCATGATGTACTTGCTTGTGAAGTCACGAACCTTTAAATATCCATTGAGTTAAAAAGTACTAGAACGGGCATGTTAAAAAACCTTCGTCGACAGTCGCTCTCTGCTACTCTACTCATACTTTGTGCGAGCGTAGCGCAAAATCTTGCTTTAGGGTGTCAGTTCTAGAACAAAGTTACTCAATGGTGACGTGCCTGTCATTGTGGCCGGCGTTTTTGAAAATGTAAAATACCGACAAAAATATAACATTCAAAAATGCATTTTTTACAGTAATCATGTACTATTTTTAGTAACTACCGATATGTTTCGGTTCCATATGGTGAAAACTATCAAACTAAATTATTAATTAAGTAAATTTTTGTACAAGGCAACTAGCCTATTTTAGCCATGCACAACGTTGAACGCAATGCGCTGGCGATGTTACATACTATCTGTTATTGTAGATAAATTTTAGACAGACATATTTTCTCAAAATATAATATAAGTTGATAAGTTGAGTACATTAAAATAAATTAATTCATACAATAACTTTACCAATCTTAAAGCCCTAAACTGTGTAGAACTTGTACTTTGGCGACAAATTAAGGGAAAAATATATTAGTTACTTTAATAAGACATATGTACAAATGTCAGTGCTCATGACACAAATACTTGCCGCTTACGGGATTCAAACACACAACTGCTTGTAGTCTGAAGCGCAAACCACTAGACCAATTAATACGGTCGTCGAAATCTAAAACATCTCAAGCGGACTTGCTGACTCTTTCTATAGTGTGGTGATCTGAAGTGTTCAAAGCTCAGTCACCTGAACTCATTTATGTTCCCAAAACTTGTTTCGAGTGTATACTTTTTTATCTTGACAAGCTTTTTATACGTATATTTTTTTGATTACTTCTTAAAAATAAATAAATGTGTCGTGTGGGGACGGCCGTAAGGAATACACTTCCCCACTGCCAACAGGAAGCGTGACGTAAGAGGCGACTAATTCCTGTAGCACGAGACGGGCATCAGCGTCTTTGTTCGAAATCTTATAAACAACTGCGCTCACCAACCCACCTGCCAGTGGCGAGTATTGGCAATCCCTCCGATGATAAGTCATTAGAGGAACCCTTTGTTTAGCAGTGGACGTCCTATGGCTGAACTGATGACTGATAATGATGAAAAATAAATGTTCGAAGTACGAGTACCTCTTATTACGTTAGGTACAGACAACAGCTCGTCAACCTACCACAAAATGTCCAATTTTCTCAATTGATATTGATCTCTACATATCGGACTTAAAGTAGAAAATTGGTTTATTGACCTTTCAGTTTTTGGGTTGGTTGACCTGTCGATGTCTGTACAATATCAATGAAATTTAGTATTATATGTTTTATATATCTAGCTATTCAACAATGCTTTGAGTAAAATAAAACTTTAAAAGGCGTGTAACTTACCACATGTACTTATATTTTTATAAAATTATTATTTGGCAAAGATAGTTTAAACAAAAAAATAAGCGTTTGCTTTTTCCTTTTCTTTTCTACTCATAAAGGAGACGTTTATTTAGTTAAGTGACATAAAATCGAAGTACCGTCTTCCTAACACAGTGACACAGTTTTTCATAACACCTACTTTTAGATGTGACCCTTGTCTTTCGGAACAGATGGCTCACAGAATAGAGGCATTGTCCGAAAAATTGGCCGACAACACCGAAGCTGTAGACGTATCTCGGAAAATTTCGCACAAAGTGATATATTGGTTAGCGAACGTGTCCAATCTGGTTGATTTACAGTGCCAATAATCTGTGCCGTCACGCGACGCCCGTCAGGTGTCAGGCGAGAGCGCTATTGTCACGTAGAATGCGTTGAAAACGTACTGATGTATATTGCGAACAGGCACGTTGGAAAACCTTAGACGACCACCGTAGCCGAGAGGCGAGCATGCCGGACTTGGTATCGCTATTTCTGAGGTCCCGGGTTCGATTACTGGTCGAATAATGTAGAAAAATGTTTTTTTATGTTGTCTCGGGTCTAGGTGTTGTGGTACCATCGTTGTTTCTGATTTCTGTAACACTACTTACCACTTACTTAACATAATACTTACCATAGGATTAGAGTAATAGATAGATAGATAGATAGATAGATACTCTTTATTGTACACCACACAAAACAAACAAATCACAGGAAAGTAGTTAGTGAATAGCACAATTTAGGCGGTCTTATCGCTGGAAGCGATCTCTTCCAGACAACCTTCAGGTAGAGGAAATGTATGTGATGTTGTCCAATATAGGTATTTAGTTAGGCGTAAGTGGTAACGGTAAAACAAAAGCAGTAAAGCAGGCAGATTATTGCAATATTCTATAACAGAGACATTGCGAAAAGCTTAATACTTCACAATGAATATTTTATTTATTTGGGCATACAACACAAAATATAATGATAAAAGCACAGGTAAATAAGTAACAAACTAAATCATATTTTAAACCGAGATCCAGTTTTTGGATTCTTGATCGAGTTAGAACATACAATATGGTCTGCTAGTAATAAATTCAATGTACGAGTGTTGTATGTAACGCCGCCTAAATAATACCCAGGGTTGAAAAATAGTCTGTCGATGCCTATTTAACTGGTGCTTCACTTGCAAAAAATACTTGTACAGAAAGTACTTAAGTTTTATGGTAACTACACAATAAAACAATAATTTTAATGAGTGTCATTAAAACCTTTTCTTTTTCGACATATAATCGTGAAGCTCATAATCTGTGCTACGGTACGAGATAGGTACTTTGAACGGATACATTCCGTAGTCACCATCTACGTTGCGTCGTAGCACAACTACGATGCAATCCTCGTAGTCGTGGCTCAAACATTGATGACGCTATTCATACTGTATCGGTTTGTATAGCTACATGATTACTTTAAACAATATATTAATAATAACAATATTTTATTACATACGAAATAAGTTGAGAATCTTAGGCTTTTTACGTTCCCGCGTCTGTTTGAGTAGCCCGTGTGTTTTCAAGTCACGCTGCAAGCGAGCAGCAAAAAATGGCGGATTAAGGTCAGACAGACAATGAGGCGAGCGACTGCTGGATGACGCCTGTTTTTCTTGGGTTCTACTCAAACACTGCATTTAGAAAATGAAATATTTTCACGAATTTAAAACGTTTTTAGTGGGCTACTTTAGGGGATAATAAGCTTTTTTGGATGAAAAATACTCGAGGAAAACATGTTTGCCTTCAAGTTATTGTCTAGATTTTTTACCTAGTTGACATAATGAAAATGGTTGAGTTGCCAGTAGGTAGGTTTTCTAACCGTGTTTATTGTTGTTTCTACTTAGTCCTTTTTTCATCGCAAACAAGTTTATAAATTGACTGTTACCATTAATGTTTATGTCGTCACTAGCAGCTGCGACTTTGGTGGCAAGGTCTTCAATTCATTGAAACTTTACCGGCGTGCCTTTAACGACTCATTAAAGATTCATCGCAGTCGGATATAATTGAATTAGAAACATACATGATATATAAACAAATGAATATGCAACTTTTAAAGGAGCATAATATCTCGTTAATGTTTGTACTCCTAAAAACAAAACACATAAACCTAAAACAAAGGTTTTACTAGTAGCCATTATACAGTTTTACTAACCGCCTCCTAGCTTATTATCATATCAACGCGATGATATCATTATCATCATTACAATTTCAGCCATGGGATGTTCATCGCTGAACATAGGCCTCCCCCAATGACTTCCGGATTGGTCGGTTCGAAGCAGCCTGCATGGTATTATTATTAAAATACGGATTTTCAAATCAATATAGTGTAATAATATAGGTACTATTTAATTAGTAAGTTACTAATATATGTTTTTTTAAATTTTATTTATAAAAAACACAAAACAGGATACAGTCATTACAAATACATTTATTTTATTTAAAATTCGTCGTCGAGATGTTTATCGAAGCATTACAAGGTGTTATAAATGTTTATACCTCTGGATTTTAGATTTTTTTAGGTCGCGCATTAATAATTATAATCCAACATATTGTTTTTATCAGGACATCACATAGCCTATGTTACACGAATGGTCGTAAGGATTTTAGTGATACCTCATACTTCCTTAAAATTGGTGAAGGTTAGTCGTAATGGCGGAATGAAGAAACACACGCCCATACACACATACATACATACATGAAACTTAAAAACCAACACGCCTTTTTGGGCCTTAAAAATAAGGATAATAAGCGTGATAAAATATTTAAATTATGTTAATGAGACGAGTAGGAAAGTTAGTAACTGAGTTATTAATCAATGTCTTTTTGAGTCTACATAAGCATGCGAGAAGCAGGTACTTCAATACACACATTTGTTCAAAACATATTCGGGCCAATTTGCATACTGCGGAATTAAGCCTGTTACTTATGCATAGGTCTCGACAGCTGAGCGTTATTATTTTATGCATATTTTCAGGGATTACTTAACTCTGAGCTGTTTTACGGATGAGATACATCGGTGAGAAACAATTTACGTACCTGAATGGGAAGCTGGAATTTCGTAAAATGGTTTTTAGAAGTTATATTTCACTTCTTACTGTAAGTTTTACTTTTTAAGTCATTTTCAGTAACGTTTATACAGGGTTATTTTTAATACGTCAACAACCCCCCTTAGGGGCTGATTCTGGTGCTCAAATATAACAACTTTATTATAGGACCAACATCAAAATCACAAAACAAACATTCACTGTTTCATAAAACTGATGTCAACTGTTCGGCGGCTTTCTGAAGTGTTTTTTTTTTTTTGCGATTTCGATGTTGTACCCATCCAAAAAGTGGTTGTATTTCAGCGCCAGAATCAGCCCCTAAAAATAACCCTGTATGACCTTGACATACAGGTAAAAAGATATTGGTAAACTTTAAACGCTACGTAATCATTCATTGATTTTTATCAATACCTATGCTTTGGAAGAAATCTTAAAAATCTAATTAAGTGTTCCATGTGTGTAGATTTTTAATGAGTTTCCCATTAGCACTCGCATGACCAACATGTGTTTAAAAATCTTAACATACCTTGGTTTTCATTATTGTGTTAGTAGTGAAACTGGCTATTGCCTGCAACTTTCGCGTAGGCTTCAATTTAATTAGGAACCTTCCTTGGAGTGCGCACCAAAACTTGCTAAAGTTGTATCGTAATCAGATAAATGGTTTAGGAACATTAAAGGATAAGAAAAATATACTTTATATCTACATGGACTATCGTCCATGAATAAGGTCAATGGTGTTCGAATATCAAGTTTCGATATTTGATAAAATCATTTTAACCCGTTGAGGATTATAAGAACGCCGGCGGTCGCATAACAATGTAATTTCTATTGTGTCTCGTTCACACATGCTTGACAGGTTAAACTAAAACTAAATATATATATTTTTAAATAAAATTAAGAGTCATAAACTTTTTTTACATTTGTTTCTTAAATTGCTACAAATGTGCTCATATTTAACGCTAGCTTCCAAAACCGCACTCTCAGCATTTAGCTACAAAGCGCTATCTAGCGGCTTCGAGTTCGGACATTATAAACAGAATAAACCATTAGTTAGGCTTATCCCTGAACAATTTATCAAGTAAACAGCCTAAGCAGAGCCTCAGTACCGCAAACCTTAGACAATTAGCACGGAAGATTGAATAAATTCCATTGTGTGTGAACTATAGCACAGTAGATGAAAATGCAGTGCGACCACTTCTTAATGAGCTAAGTGAGGAAAAAGTTTTTTTCATTTTTACTGATTATGACAAATATTATAATCAATCTTTGTACTGACGCCATCTGTCTACTACTCCACGATATGCTACGGTTACTTTAAGTACTGTACGGTTATTTATCATTATTATTAGTAGTAGAATAATGCTCTGCGAATGCAGTCACAATATATTATGAATAGTACGTTTACATTTTATATAATTACAGAGTACCAAATTAATATCCATAATTAAATCCCACTATGCCACAAAGGCGTAAATGCGCTGAATCCTTGTTGATCACCCTGATACAGACAAGTTATCACTATCTAGAGTTACAAGTACCTAGAATATTTGGAACCCGTTTTATCCCCAAAGCCTCAAAGAAACGATCGCACAGATGGCTGGCCTGAAAATACCGGATCTGGTTTGCTATGGAAGGCCATAATAATCTTCTATCGTGTCTAATAATAAAAAAGGAGACGACTGTTTTAATAACTAACCTATTTTTTTAAATGCAGGTCTTTTTAGTCAGTAGCTTCTTACCATCACTAGAGTTGCAGAATTTCCGCAATTAGTGATGAGTGGGCTTACTGTTTTTAACTTCTGTTGTGCTAATAGGTAGATGGTAATTGCGAGTTGGTGCGGTATGCTTACTCATCATAATTTATCAAGGATATGTAAGGACGTGGCTGGGTAAGTAAGATTAATATTTGATTTGAAGCTCTTCAGGTGACTTAAAATGTGTGCTATTTATGCCGATTGAAAGGAAATAATAAACCTCTAACTATAATATGGGATCATTTAGTTATTATGTGACTTTACGTCGTATTAACTTCTCCCGTGATTTGATCAACTCCCAGTTTTATCATGTACTTGTGAGATTTATATACATTCACTTTACCGCATTGTGCATTGCCGACGAAGCAGTAGAAAGGGTCTTACTATAATCGCTTGCTAGACTAGTGAGCTATGTTTTTAGCGTCAAACTATACATAAAACAAAAAAAAACGTTACACTGCTATAATGAATGTTTGCGCACTTCTTTCCATCAGAATTCAAGATGTGTCGGCTCGGAATAGCGTGGTACTATTGTTTAAATGTTGTCTGGAAGATATTACTTCTAGCGATAAGAATGCCTAAATTGCGCAGCCCTTAATGTATTTTCTTTGCCTTATTTTGTATGTTTTGCTAATAGAGTTAATTTCATTATAGAGTATCCCTTTCGAGCGGCTTCATAATAGAATTCCAGTGCTGAATTTTGTAGTTATAAGTTCCTACCTAAATGCTCTTAGAGCGTTTATGCAAATAGTACAGCTACTTTATACCGACATTTCTCGGATTCAAATATAAAGGGTGTACAAAAGAAAAGGGCGCTCCTTAAAACCACGTAATCAGCTCCTTATATACATCAACTTTTGCTATGGGAGCAACATCAAAAACGTAAAAAAAATTTAGTTGCTCCATACAAACTAACGCGCTACCTCGATACGAGTAATGTATAGAGAATCTGAAAAAAAATCACGATTTTGATGTTCAAAAGTCAAAGTCAAAGTCAAAGTCAAAAATCATTTATTCAATACAGGACTAAATTGCCACTTATGAACGTCAATAACAACATTATAGGCCCCTAGGGGGCCAGAACATGTCTCCTTATTTTTGGGCCCTACTAGCGCTTCGAGACAAGACACAGACAATCTGGCAAGTGCTGAGAAGAAACGCCGGAACAAACTCAGTCACCACTAGCTGCCACACAAAAAATATAAACCAAAATAAACAGGTAGGTACATCAGTTTAGTGCAGGCTGGACTGACCATACATTCTTGTCATCAAGATAGTCTTGAATTTTATAATACCCCTTAGACATCAGTGTAGTTTTGACATGTGACTTAAATTTATTAATAGGAAGTTTGGTAACATTGTGAGGCATATTATTGAAAAATTTAATACAATTTCCCAAGAATGAATTACTTGTTTTGGCCAATCTAAAGTTTGGGACTACAAGTTTGTTTTTGTTTCTGGTGTTATATGAATGAATATCACTTTTCTTTATAAAAAAATCTAAATTTTTGCGTACGTACATGATATTATCAAATATGTATTGAGAGGCCACAGTGAGTATGTTAATTTCTTTAAAGAAATCTCTCAGGGATTCACGCGGACTAAGTTTGTATATAGCACGAATATCTCTTTTCTGTAAAATAAAAATGGTATCGATGTCCGCAGCAGAACCCCACAAGAGAAGACCATAAGACATAATACTATGAAAGTAACTGAAATACACCAGCCTTGCCGTTACAACGTCAGTTAGATGTCTAATTTTTCTAACCGCAAAGGCAGCTGAAGCAAGTCTCCCAGCCAGAGTGTCAACATGTGGTCCCCATTGCAACTTCGAATCCAATGTAATGCCCAGAAAAACAGTGGAGTTTGATAGATCAAGTTTTTCACCATTTAGTAAAATTACTGTGTTAGCTTGTTTCACGTTAGGCATAGTAAATTTAATACATTTGGTTTTTTTTGTATTAAGAAGTAAGTTGTTACTTGTGAACCAATTTAATACCTTAGAGAGAGCTCCGCTTACATCGTCAAATACCTCTTCGCCTCTTTTTAAGGCGTTGTTGCTCCCATAATAAAAGTTGTTGTATATGAGCAGCTGATCACGTGGTTTTAAGGAGTGTCCTATTCTTTTGTACGGCCTGTATAAAGTGCATCTATGCATACGTCATTCACAAGCAAACGTCATGCATGTTCGTGAAAGATAAAATTACTTACTTCCTATGGCATGGAGCTAGGCCATCTTTGTCCGGGTTTTCTCAAACCGCCTATAATTACCTACACTTTCATGTTTCCCGATTCACCCAAAATTTTACGCATAAAATATTCAGTTTAATTGACAAGGTTGTACGGGGACGTGTAACGAAAAAAATGTTCGAAGACAGGAAATTACGCCTTCATTTCTTATTTGATATTTTATTTCGTTACGCTTTTGCTTATTAAATTCGTTTTACTAAGCGTGGTTTATCCTGGTAATCTTTTGGTGTTTTGTGAAATTTACATTTTTTATTAATACTACACCCAAATTGAGTTGACGTCTGGATTTTCAGGCAATCTACGCAAGCCGCACGTCTGATAAATCTCTAGATATTCGTTTAGATGTAGCATTGATTTGATTGATTTCATTTTAAAGTCTAAATATAATAAAAGAACCCTTAATGGCACAATGGCGATCGTCTTAAGTGCAAAAAGTGCCGGAATAGATTTCTAGATGGGCCTATATTTTTTTTCCTAAATTGGCTTGGGTATGTGTGAGCTAATAGACTATCCAATCAAGTAATTGCTAATAGTTCATTTTATCATGTCAGCCTGTCCACTGCTGGACGTAAGCCTCCCCAAAGAGCATCAAAGAGCACGATCTTCCGCTTTTTTCATCCATCCACTACCAGCCATCTTTCTAAGGTCGTCGGTCCATAGTTCGCTTACTTTAATAATACTACTTAGAAAAAAGATTTAATTAGATAACCATAAATTTATTTATTTTCTAAGAACAACATTTAAATTTTAAGTTTACAATAGCGACATATTTTGTTGATTGATCTTAAATTAATTTTTCCTTTTACATCCTTTCGTGCCAATTGCCGGACGGATGGTATTTAGGATGCGGCTACGTGCTGGACATGACAGAAGATAAATCATTGTTTTGGGAGTCTCTGCAGTCGCACGTGTGCAAGTACCATCAGTGTAGCCCCTCCTACAAGAATTTCTTTTACTGCAGCTAACTATACGAGTTCGCAACCCAATTGCAGTTTTCCAGGTCCGTTACAGCAGGTTTATCTCAATACGGACGTAAAAACCCTAAAAACCCAAGTATTATGTTGCTAACATTATCGGCAACAATCACAATACCTTCACTACTTACCATAAATTTTTATTACCTATTTTCGACTATCGATAAAGATGCAGGAGTTTATTCGATAACCATCGCGCCTCCGGTTAGACGATGACACCGTTAAAATCGCACGCCTGAATGTATTTCGTGACGTAGAAGGTATATCCGCCTATGTGTACCTTCCATTCATAAAGCTACTAGATATGACATAAAATATTGAGCGTAGTTTAACTCAATGCGAAACAGACTAAGCGAAAGAACGGTAACTGAATATTAAAAAAGATCAGTGAATACAGAATGCTACAGCAAGCGACTCTGTACGTTTGCGATTAATTGCTTAACATAAAACCCCGCTCGCGCGTGCAATCAACACACTGAACTTGGTGGCCAGCAAATTAGATTTCTTTTTCTGTTCACGGAGTGAATTTAGAAAAGTGACATTGTTTATTATATGTTTTTCATTGCAAAATATAAGTAGGTACTTTATTTTATTTTATTTGTATTGAAAATAATTTTAATTTTAAAACGGATATCCTCATTTCGGATCTTATTCATGCAGCCTTAAAATGTCGCGGTATCGACTGCAAGGATCTCGAGAATACGTAACATTAACGCTTCATTGTTAAATATTTGTGTAAAAGTCCCATAGTATGCATGTGAATGAACTTATCAGAGGTGCATTTGGGTTGGTATTTTGTAAATCTTGAAGGATTTGAGTGCAGATTTCTTACGCGACTGAAATTTTAAATTCTTTGATGAAAACCGTAATAAAACTTTATTTAAAACTAAAATTCTCTCGCGACGCTTCTAGTTAATCCTACTCATCTGTGTCCAGAGCATTTCATATCGGAGGCGCGCACGCGTTGGCATTTCCCGAACCTCGAGGGAGGTGGGCCTCTTACGTGACGGCTTCCACTGCTGAAATATTTGTACTATTCATCGCCGCGGGCTGTATTAAAATGCGCGCAATGCGACCTCCTTTTTATCACACTTTATTTTTAAGAGACTTTATTTTTTGGGATAGCCTACTTGGTAAGATATGTTATGCAGAATATCAGGGTTGAGCACAGCGCAAGGAATTCTATTTTAAATGGTCGAACAGATTCTCATGTCCGACACATAAAGGACTATAACATTATGAGTACAAAAACCGGTATTTTTTGTCATAACGTAACAAAGTTCTAAAAAATGGGTGGTTATTGTGATTTTATACAAATCCGCAGCCAAAAAGTTTCAAAGGAATGTGAAATTCACTTTCACATTATAAAAAAACTTTGACAAAGGTGACTGTAAACACTTTGTGTGTACATTGATGATATTTTACATATAATGTATAGGTAACTGGTTCATAAACACTGATTTTGGGATGTTTGCTTGTCTGTTTTTAAATATAAACATCTCTATAAATTGCGGAGCCGATTTTGTTAAAAAATAGCTTCTATTTACGCTTAATAACTGTATTTAAGAAGAATAGAATAACTGAAATTCGCGAGAAGGAACAATACTATCTTAAATTAAAAATGCGAAAGTTTGGATGTTTGTTACTCCATTACGCCCGAACGGCTTAACGAATCTAGATTAAAGTCACAGAAATAGCTATCAGTCTAGAATAAAAGATAGAATACTTTTTATCCTAGAAGTTGTACGTATCCCGCGGGATGCAAGAAAACTGTCATTATTGATAGCCCTTTTTACCGTTAGAGGTCGCTGTTCAGTTGGCAAAAATGTTTGAATGGGAAAAAAAAGTATTTTGAATGTGTACTAGCCATTGCCTGCGATTTTAGTTTCAACTGTGTTTCTTGCGTGGTTTCTCATCACCAGCCGATATGTAGTCCTGAAGCAGTGGTAGGGCAAAGCTATATTTTTGGGATGTATATAAGCCCGTATATAAGTCCGGAAGAGGTCCTATATATTAAATGACTACTATGGCTATTTTGACTATTATTATTATGACTAACTATGGTACCGTGTAGGGATAGCCGTAAAGAATACACTTCTCCACCTACGCCAACCAGAGGCGTGTTGATAGAGGTGACTAATTCCTGTAGCACAAGACGGGCAGCAGCAAGAAATCTTATAAAAAAACTGCGCTCTCCAACCCGCCTGCCAAGCGTGGCCAGTATTGCCAATCCCTCCCGATGATAGGTCATTGGGGGAGGCCTATATTCAGCAGTGGACTTCCTATGGCTAAATGATGATGATGAACTATGGTTTTGTGAAGACCGCGCGAATGAAGTCGCGGGCAACAACTTAATGTACAATCTAAAAACATTTTCATGTTCTTAAAACTAGTGTTCTTTGTCAAATTCACAATACAGAAGGATTTTAAAATAAATTTATTAAGAGAGGCTTGATATTGAATTAATTAAATAATTTGATATTTAATATTCTTTTAAATTGTCATTACGAAGTAGCGGCTTTGTAGCAATATTGCTAGCTCTTTAGCTTCTTGGAATTTCTAATTTTAACCCGTCTGCGTCTGTCGGGTACAATAAAAATACAATTATTATATTTTTTTTAAGTCAGTTCAGTTAACTAGAAGTAATACCATCTTAGAAGCACCATATTAAATTAGATGCAATTGAGGCAGTTGTAGACTGGTTGTAAAGAGGAACAGCCAAGTTTTGTAAGTATCTGTAGGACAATACAAACTAAACGTGTTGTGGTTGTAGTATTATTATAGTTGCGACTCGGTGACGGTGCGGTTGTAGACCAGTCAGGGTGCTGTGAGGTTGTGGCACCGCCCACAGATTAGAGAGAGTATGGCACTGCCCGCATATTTTAAAACCGAGAAACCGCGCCGTGATTGCCAATAACCACGCAAAGACCGAAACAACCGCATCGAATATATGGTTTTAATGTAGATTTTCGCTAGAAAATAAATAGCGCTGCTCTTCATTCAGTGGGTTACTGAAAAATTTAAGACGTAGTTGCATGCAGGTCGGTTGCGTTGCAGTTGTGGTGGGGTTTAGCGTTGCGCGGTTGTCTGTATAATCACGCTGCACTGCGTTTTGTATGAATAAAGATGAATACAAAAATTGGTAAGTGTGGTAAGTTTCCAAGTGTGGTAAGTAAGAGCTCGGAATTAACATTAATAAGACCAAAGCTGCTTAAAATGTGTATACTTAATCGAGATAGTAATCATTAAAGATAATCGACTTTTGCTATTCATCCATCATGAATGATCAAACAGCCGCAATAATCTTCTTTGAAGATCTAAAGTACTTTAGATTGATATCTTTTGATATCAAATATCTACCTAAAAAGCCTGTCACTCTCCCCGCTTGAAAATTGCAACTTTGTATTTTTTTAAACAAGAGGGTGTAAAATGCTTGGAGAAACTTCTGGAAATAACGGTATATTCTGAAACGCTCGACTTAAAATTGTGAAGACACATTTTTATGAAGCCACGAAGCGTGAAATTTGCAATGTTATCAGTCATCTAACAACAAAGGTTAGGTCGATGACCTCGAAACTGTTTTGTACTAAAGTACTTGGTGTTTTTGACCTGTCGTTTATGATATAATCGGGTTTGTTTGCGTTCTTTTTTTCACTTGCTGTTTAAAAATTAAGTGTTAAAATACTTGTCATGCTATTATTTATGAATTGGGTATAGTATACTCAATTAGTTCTTGTTAAAAAGATAAAATATTATCTTCAAATTAAAATCAATTGTAGAATGTATTCAAAAGATCATCACTCTGGACAATGGTTCATCTGATTTGGCTGTTTTTTGATTTTATTTATTCCTGTTTCCGGGGAAAAAATCAAATTCGGGAAAACGACCGCTTTCTTTCCCATGGGATTTTTGCAAACCGCCCTTAGTAGCAACAATTCCATGTGTCGTTCGGCATCTAATTGTTAAATTCGGACAAGAACATCTTTGTCAGGTCTGCAATTAAAATAGAAAAAAACATGTTTTCGTAATAATAAACATAAATCTTTATTTAAGAGCTTAAATTGGATCCAATAAGAAATTATAACTTTAATAATAAACCACAAAATAACATTTCTAAACTGCATCAATTCCGTCGAGTTTTTACGCATTATGATGTTTTGTTAAGTCGTAACCTTTTGTGGTTATCATAAATATTGTTTTGTTTATTTAAAAAAAATTGCACACTCATTTTCATCGTTGATCAAGCTTTAGATTAAGTAAACTTTGGACATTCCATTTAATATAAGTTGTTTTGCAGACCACGTCATGGCGTTTGGGATGGGATCTATTCCGATCGAATAATATATCGTTACATTAATTATAAGAATCTCTGTGCTTCAGAAAGAACGTTAACATTTGACTCGAGTCGTGTGATATTAGTCGTAAACCTAATCACAGGTCTTAGATAAGCTAGACTAAATCTGATAATAAGGTTAGGTCGCTGTACTTGCAGTCACAAACCACCGGAATTGCGGATTGGAAAATGGAAGCCACTCATTAAACTCACGTGGTATGGTTTAGCCCAGACCACTATATTAGATGAAGTGAAGCTGTTTTCTGTGGTTAGAAGTATACGCTATATACGTCCAACGTCCACAATTTATCATTTAAAGTGGGCTAGATGAAAAAAACCCTATTTAATGATCATCAAAAATATAATGTTTAAATAAACATACTGTAATTTTTAAGTTTCAAAACAGGAAATGAGATTTTTTTTAAAGTATCTTCGCCTATAATAGAATAGTTATTAATGGAAAAAATCTGACATTCTATATTTTGTAATTAGCTTTATTGATTTTGATGTAATCGTTTTTATACATTTTACTGCAAAAATTTACACAAAAGTACACTTAACAATACATTATTTGCTTGTTAATCTACTCTTTAACAATTCAGTTCTTACAAATTACTTCAACTTCATAATATTAGGTTAAACTGATGTTTAGTGTAGTACACTCTACGAATATTAGGTACTATTAATAATTAGTAGAACAAATTTTAATTATGTACTAAATTCATATCAATAAGGATTTAAGTTAGCTTGTTGTTAATCGAAAATTAGGGTCCGAAACAGAATTATTATGTATTATGTGCTGCCGCGTCTATAAACTAGTTGAGAAAATAATAAGGAAAAACAATATCTGTAACAAGTCCACCGAGAATCTTCAGAGTCAGAGGTTTATTCAAAATGGGAATAACAAATTTAATGTAATTAGCTGACGATAACTCCACGCGCCCTACAAACGAACAAACTACTAAATTATACAGTAATCTGCGCTCAACCTGAAATTAAATTTCCCCAAGCCAACTCTATGTTAATTCGCGCCTCGATTATAAGATTAAGCTAAGTGTGAATTACGGTAAATAAGAAAAAACCGAGACTCGTTACACCGCCTTGTTGTTCAGAGGTGATTACAGCCGATCCCTCTATTCTCCGGCCGGCGGTTTTGCAATTTAGTTAGAACGGACATTGAGAAAAATTTGCGGGATGATCAGCTGCTTATTTACATGTTACCTTATGCCTTTAATCTTAAGGTTGGTTTTGGGAATCTAGTGGTTTATAGTTTGACGCGTGCGCGCGGCGAGTCGAGGCGGGAGACGGCACGATACCGCAGTCATGAGTGTCACCGTACGGCACAACCCGTGTCGTACCTCGTGTTCCCCGCGCCCCGCATGTCAAAATAACTAATTGGTTCACATCACTAACATTGACCAACTTACCGAAACACTTCCATGACGGTTCCGTGTATCCAGAACTTTGTTTTGACTCAGATTGTCAGTGGCTGAGTTGTTTGTTTGGAGTGGCAGAGTTTAGAGTGCGGTAAATAGGTATGTCTCAACTTTAGTTTTCATTTATAGGTTTATGAATGAAATGTTTTAAAGTATTTTCGCTTAACATAAATAGATTTGCGTATATTATTATTAATACGTAGAAAACCAAAGAATATTCTTTAACTTAAGACTTCTTTATTGAAAAGATATTTGAAACGCTTGTTATAAGATGGCGATAGTTTTATTGAAAGCATTAGGGCTATTACAATAACATCCGAATTTGGAATTTAAATTTACAATAATGATTTAATGTATTTTTAATTCAATAGTAAAAAAAATAAGTAAACGAATGACTAGACTATGAGGAAATGGAGTCAAAATACGAAATCGTAATAATTAAATGTTTCCTTGAATGTTTGATAAGCACTTCCAAGAAATACCGTATAAATTCGTAGTTTCATATTACTTTACAGCAAAGATAGATTTTCACGTAATTGCCCCTTGTTTAGTTTATTTCAATATCAAATTACCTTCAAATGAATTAAGGAATGTTAATTAACCTTTTGCAAATTATTTATTTCTGATTTTGCTTTTGCTTGTTTAAAAATCTCATGAATAAAGTCGAAACATTTTCGACGTATTTTTTTGCTAGAAGTTTATTAATCACCAGTAACTATCATTGGTCGTAATTGTTATTAGAAAATAATTAAATGACATTTTAAAACAATTAATATATTTTTTAGTAAATTCTTCCAATCAATCTGTTGCCAGTGAGTCCATTAGCGTGGTCTTTATGTGAATTTACAATGATTAAGTTTTTTTTTACGTATTCATCTTTTCTAGTTTTAAAAGAACCCTAATTCTTGTTCTAAAAAATAAAATAAAATATATAGCCTAAGTTATTTCTTTTAACATCAGCTATCTGATTGTGAAAAGCCCTCCAGCCGCCTCGATCGGAGATTAGTCGAAATAAACAAATTTATTCTTTGTTATGTATGATTACCATAAACACTTTCATATGCATTTAGTAAAAAGCAGTTTTTTTAGTTATTACAACAGACATTTCAATTTTATTTATTTGCAGAATACAGATTTTTGTTGACTGTATTACTTTTCGTTTACATTTTTACCCTGAAAGGCGGAAAAATAGGGGATGAAATCGGTTTTCAGCAGATATCTTCGCTAAATGTGAACCAATTTTATGATTATTTTTTTGTTGAATAGACCTTCAATTTGAAGAAAATTATTGCCTCTGGTGGAAAAACGAGGGGGAAAAATTGGCATACAACCTTATATTTGGACTTATCGCAAAATCTTGACAATTTATACTTTTTTTTCATTAACATAAAACACTCTTTAATCAAAATCACTGGAAGCTAAAAATTTACTTAACACAAGCATAATCAGCTAAGAAGTTTACCAGCAAGACAACCAAGATGCCAGCCTAGAAGTTAAAAATTTAAGTTAGAGTTTGAATGTTTTTATTTACACTGACTCTAAGCCGTCAGTTCTACGTGCTGTGCCCCGCCCACTGTCACTTCAGCTTGCTAATCCGTTGGGCTATGTCAGCGACTTTTGTTCGTTTACGGATCTCGTCATTTCTGATTCGATCTCGAAAGGAAACACCGAGCATAGCCCTTCCCATAGCACGCTGTGCGATCTTGAGCTTTCTTATGAGGCCCATAGTGAGAGGCCACGTTTCAGTTCCTTAGATCATCACTAGTAACACACACTGGTAGCACGTAGAACTGACGGCCGATGGGACAGAAAGGTTCTAGAATGGAGGCCGCGTACCGGCAAGCGCAGCGTAGGACGTCCACTAACAAGGTGGTCAGACGACCTGGTAAGGGTCGCAGGAAGACGCTGGATGCAGGGCGCTTCCAACCGGCCAATGTGGAAGTCTATGGGGGAGGAGCTTATTAGGTGTATTGAAGTCTATTTTTGGAACTTTTAATAATGTATTCTTTTATACATTCATTTATGTCAGCCTATTGCAGTCCACTGCTGGCGTAAGCCTCCCAAAGAGCGCTAAAGAGCACGATTGCCCGCTTTTTTCATACAGCCTGCCAGCCATCTTCCTATGGTCGTCAGTCCATCGAGCTGGGTTTGTAATGTTTAAACGTAGTGTAGGGCGTCCCACACTACATTTGCCAAGGACTTTTAATAAGACTGTCCAAATAAGGTTTTGATAAGAATCACAATATTTTATTGTGTTAAAACAACTATACAATATTGTGTATAATATTGTATAGTTGTTTATTTATATCATATCTATTTATACGATAGATTCGTATAAATACGGTATACATATTTTTAGGGCTGGGCTTATTTGTGTTTTTATTTTAAGATTTTTTATTGCTTAGTTTACAGCCTTATTCACCACTATTTCAGTCAATATTTCAGTTATTTTTACTCAGTTAATCTTTTAACAGCAGAGCAAAGGCCTATCTCAGATACAAGAGGAAGCGCCATTAATCCCAAAAGGCTATTTTTCACTCCACTTCAATTTGTCATCAGATAGGCAAAAGCTTTGTTGGGTACAACGTTTGCAAAAGAATTGTCAGAGTTTTAGCTGTTTTTGAGACTAGCCTTTCTCTCATCACATTCCCAGGGGTGATAAATAAGCGATCTATGTAAGTAGGCTTCGTAAAACAAGCCTATTTTTATTTACTGGTACTTTATGAAACAGAATGAAGTTACGCAAGTGTTTTTCTATCGATTAAGTATCTTATAAGTACTTATCGATTGAATCCTGTTGTTTGTTCCGCGATTTTTAGTTTTTATTACACACAAGATGCACACACACGACGCACACATACACACACACGCACACGCACACACACACGCACACGCACACACACACACACACACACATACACACATATACACACACACACACACACACACACACACACACACACACACACACATTGGTGCTAAAGTGGTTATTTGTACACTTACAAATTTTGTTTGAGACATTTTTTATTTTTGTTAAGCAAACATCTTTTTTTTTTTTTTTACAGATTTGACTCATTTTGTGGGTTTATAGCAGGTGGTGGTTGAAAAAAAATACATCACAAAAAAACTTGTCCTTTGCAAAACTTGCAACCGCTTGTTTTTTAATTCGGACTACAAACTACTAGACCAGGCGGTAGTAAAACGACTTACATAATATATCATAAGCAAAAACAATAAATACTAACTATATCACACAGATAATGCCGCGGCCACAAACTAGTTTTCTCACAATGAGTACTAAATTTGGGATATCCATTAGCTCTCCGGTCGTTGATTCAGCCAGTCACGGATAAAGGTCATATCGTTTACGATCTATCCCTGTGTCACTTTAACATGACAGATTGCGAGGCTTGTCTCAGTGTTGCGACCTTTATTGGTTTTCTAAACAATGTAAAAGTAATATTTAGAAGTGCTTCTCGCAGCCACAAGACGAGAGAAACAGCCTTTATTACAACGAAACATTGATAGAACGAAAAAACGTAACGCACATTTTTTGTAATGAGTATAAATTATTTGAATACAGAGTTACATTTCACGGTAGTGCCAATTTTTCAGGGACCATTTAGAATCATTAACTAAATCGATATGCGTAAAAAACAAAAAAAAAATCCAATTATAATTCTTTCATTCTTCATTTGAAAAATAGAATACGTAGAAAATTTACGATTACTCTATTAAATTGCACCGTATGTGAACTGCATGAGGTTTTTGTTGGAGCAGCGTCGGCGAACGCCTGTGATCTCTGATGAATGAGTGTAATTTTTGATGGATAAATGAATTAAGTATTTATTTTACTCCAGAAATACGAGAACTGAAATTAATTACGATAAATTAGTATTTTTATATTGTTCTATAGACCTTATTTATAAAATTTGGCACTACCTTGAATGGCATATCTCTTTTATTTGGAGCAATTGGTCATCATCATCATCATCATTTCAGCCATAGGACGTCCACTGCTGACCATAGGCCTTCTCCATTGACTTCCAGTTTGTCCGGTTGAAAGCGGCCTGCATCCATCGTCTTCCTGCGACTTTTACCAGGTCGTCTGTCCACCTTGTGGGTGGACGTGGAGCAATTGTTAACAGACCTCTATAACCTTTAGACAGGGGATCCAGAATTCAAAACTATTGTTGGATCACTGCTATACATCAAGTGTAATCTGAATGTGCAGGTTTCCACATGTTTTGCCTCACCGCCGAGCAAGTGGTTTAAATTCGTATATAGATCTAAAAAAAAAATGTTTTCTTAACCGACCTCTTGATAGCTGTTCCTTACTATATGCAATAATATGTCCTGTAAATTAAGGATAACCTTGTAACCCTGTATTTTTAAAAGTCATAGAATAAAAGTTGTTTACTATAATGTATACAATATATGGTTACAAGGTTAACCTTGATTTAATGGACACTCTGTATAATATTACAGTTTGTATGATTTGCTGCATCTTGCAAGAATTGCTTGTAGCTCAGTGGCGGCAGTGCTTTAGTAGTGATTACCAAAGTTAGGGCACCTCCCCCGCGGTTGTGAGTAGATGGGTGACCATTCCAACCAAATATGGTGACGTTTATCACATAGTGTTGCCGCTCGATAGGTCAATATCGATTGTTTATCGATAGTTGAGGGAAAAACGATACTGTCGATAGTCTATCGATTCTATCGATAGTATCGATATTTCTTTTACAGCAATACTATCGGTAAACAGCGATACTATCGATAGTTTCGATCGCTGCCAACCAATGAACTATCGATAGTATCGATACTATCGATAGTATTGCTCTTCAATATCTAATAGACTATCGATAGTATCAATACTATCAATTGTCCTATCGATCGTATAGATGAATTTAGCGTTCAACTATCGATTGCAAAACTATCGATTTTTCGGCAACACTATTATCACAAGCATCTCCGTGTTTCGGAAGACACGTTAAAAGTTGGTACCGGCTAATATCGCTTGATACTAGTCGTGAAGCAGAGTCAGAGGCTTTAGGGCGCCTTAATAACATCTGACTGTAAGGTCTACTGGCCTTACAGCACCCCTCCACCAATCGGCACTGGGCTACCATGGTGGAGTATGGCCCAAACCACCTCATAGTTGAGGTGAGACCTGCCCCCCTAGCATGACCACTAAAACACGATATGATATGATATGATATAGCGATCCATCGACACAAACGGTCAATTAAAAAAAAAATATGAAAGATATAGACGGCATGTTGAATTTTTATGATCGCTTTTTCGGTAAAAAATCAACACGGGGACTATGTCTATCATATTTGTAAAAAAAAAACCGTTTGTGTCGAATAATCGCTATATCATATCATATCATATCGTGTTTTAGTAGTCATGCTAGGGGGGCTGTGCCCTGTATTAGGACGTAATATAGCATACTTTACTTTTGAATGATTTGCTAAAATATAAAGACAGGTCAACCTAGCATGATTCATTACTGTATTATGCCCTTTTCAGTTTATTATTGATTTAAATAGCACACTGTTGAATTACCTAAAGATTCTGAACCAAAGCCCTGAACACAGTTTCAAAATTCAAACGTCTTAGAGCCAACCAGCCTCTTGTCGCTGACTGTTCTCAAGTATAAAGTGGTTTTAACACGAATAGATCTTCCTTTGGTATTCAAATGAACCTCTAGAAATACTTCAGTCAGAGTATTATTAATGAACTTGCAAATGATTTTGCTGATTGTATTATTTAAATGCTAGAAATAGTTTTTAAATAAAAAACCTACTAAGGTTATTAACCTACTAACCTACAATAAAATAATGTTGTTGAAATAAAATAATTTAATAAATTACTTTAATATTTTTTTATTTTTTTACAGTTGTACAAGGTAAATTTTAAAACAGTCGCCAAAAAAAGCAAATGTATCTATGCCAATACAATTTGTTTTTGTTTTTCATTGCACAAATGCTCGATGATAATGTATAGAGCAAAAAAATATATTTTCATGATTTTGACGTTGACTCCTTAATAACAGTTGTTTGTATTGATGAAATGCCTCCCTAAATTAAAAAAAAAAGATTTTAAAAGTAATTAATTGCTTGCATACGGCTAGAAAGGCGCTATGTTAATTAATATTATGAAATCGAATCTGTACCGTCCCAGCCTTATTTAATACCAACTCCTTGCATAATTATTCATTCCAAATCATAAAGTAGCTTACTAAAATTTTTGCTTTTCGTAAATTCAAACGAATAACAAAGACAGGGAGCAAATTTTGTTTAGCTTAAAATAAATCAATTGTTGCTCTCTACCTCAAATTTATGTTCACTTAAAACTTAATTTAACCTAAATGACGCCACCAAGCTGCGAAGCGATCGAAACCGCAGTTTTAATTAAATAGCAATTAATTTTACACGAAGGTAAAGTTTATTAACGAAGACAGAATGACTAATTGTGTCGCACCAAATGAGTTTGATATTTAGCAAGTGGAATTTAATTTTGTTAATGGAAGAAACAAGTGACAATTTATTTTAACCAGTATAAATAAGGCACGCCTCAAAATGTTCGTGTATGACAATGCTACAAAAATTATTAGTTTATGAAATTCGTATTGAATAGTAAGACGTAGAAAAAAAATGTCGTCAAACTTGCGGAGCTCGTGAGTATCAACCACAGGTACTCTCGTAACTTTTTATTTTTCTTAGTAACAATTTTTTTTTTAAATTTTGTTTTTGTAAGTACATGGTAGTTATTTAAAACATACTATAAAACTTTAAGAACAAATCTTTTAATTTTCATTATTAACAATTCAACTTTAGTGACTCATACACAATCAAACTTAAAATAAAACTGTCTGCGGCTACTTTCCTAATTTTTATGAATTTTATTTAAAAATTTTCCTAAGTTCCTAAATTAAATGTTAAAGATTATCTCGCTCTAGATATATAACAAATGGCTAAATGTGTGGCGGGCCACGCGAAATGTAGGGTTCCGTAGTTACCCATCATAATAATATGTGGTGATTCCTACTGGTTTTACATAACAACTTAATTTAAATAATTTTCTTCTTTAAGTAGGTTTTGTAGGTCATTTTGTAAGTCATTTTGTAACTTATAAAGTTTACGTAGCTCTGGCAGTTCTTCTTTTTGTATATACTTTAGCCGTATGTAATTTATTTGTATACCCATGTGAAATTACGACTTTTTAGCACTAAGAGTCTGAACTAAGCTGCGGATGGACAGACAGACAAGCAAACGGACGGATTACACAACCCTTAAGACTTACAAACATTACCCCTATAAACATCATTTTAGTACCTTTAACATTTAAAGTAACTATTAACAATACAACATAAGGCCTTTATGTCTAAAAGCTTGTTTGTCTTGGTACCATTCAATTTTGAAATTTAATCTATAATCAATAAATCTATTTTCACAACATAAATAAAAATACTGTTCGTCTATCAAATAACGTCCAAAAATATAAACCCTTCGTGTGTCCAATATCCTTATTTTTCCGCGCTAAATGCTTTCACACGCAAGGTTGGTTATATAAAATTCTCAGCTTCAAATGTCAAAATATATTTTCCGAGTCAACATTCATTTGATACGATAAAAATAAAAGAAAATATCATGTAATCGTCACTGGATAAAGTTGGATGTAGTAATGGTAAAGGATCATCTATCGATAAAAATTTATAAACCCCATAATATTTTGGAAACTTCGCCAGAAATTAAAATGCTAAATCCAATTACACGCTAGACTGACTACCCGATCGATTGGAAATAAAGGTATATTTTTATTTAAGTGGCACTTCATACGACAATTTTTGCAACAAATTGTTGTAAATTAAAAAGGGTACTAAAAAATCAAACAAGACATTTTTCACCTTGATTAAATTATTAAAACCTCGTTTCATAAAAAAAAGACCAAGTGAATGTTTTTAAAACAAAAATTAATTCCTAATAAATTTGTTATTTAGTTAAACAATGTTGATGTATTTGCAATTCATGGACAGTGTTTTGTGTTACCGGAAGATAGTAAATTACCAGAATGTTATTTCATGTGTGGTGGAATTTATCGATACTAAAACTCTTTGACATCACTAGCTCGTTCTCACTTTTCCTTGAACAGAAATGTCGTTTCATCCTCACTGTCGCATCAATCAAACAAATCTCAAGTATAAATTGATGAGGTTTTCGGGTTATCTGGAGTGTGAGCTACTTGGAGAACCGACCTTTCAGTAAGGGTTAGAGAGGCTAACGTTTTTTATTCAGATTAGTTTCGAGGTAATGAGATTTCTGGGGTTGAATTATACCTAATACTGTTAAGGTAGTAAATAATTTTTATCATGTTAGGTATATTGGATATCTAGTTAAAGACTTATAAAGGTAACGTCTGAGTTTATTCAACGATTTTGCATTGCTTTTTCTATTTAAAAAATATTTAAATACGAGTAAAACGCCTAGCACCAATCTAAAACCAATATCATCATCAATTCAGCCATAGGACGTCCACTGCTGAACATAGGCCTCCCCCAGTGATTTGCAGATTGGCCGGGTGGAAGCAGCCCGCAACCAGCGGCTTCCTGTAATCTTAACCAGGTCGTCTGTCAATCTTGTAGGACGTCCTACGCTGCGCTTCCCAGTATGTGGCTTCCATTTCAGAGTGGGCGGGACACATAGCACGTATAACTGACGGCCGATGGGACAGACAGGTTCTGGAATAATAATAAAACGGCTAATCATTATTTTTTTTTAAGGTTACTGCAATCCTGAGTCCTGAATATTAATGGAATAAAAATCTGCCATTTTGCAATTTTAAATATGTTTTTAACAATTTTTTTTAAGTCCACTTGGAGGTAAATAGTACCGATCTATTATATTTAAATACTATATTGGTCTATGTACATTTATCTTTAGACGCCGCAAAATAAAAAATGTGTCCAGGTTTGTATTAATTTATTATTGATATGTATGGACACATTTTCTATTTTATATATGTTACTAGCTGACCCAGCGAACTTCGTTCCGCCAATTAGTTTGACAGGTACGAACATAGGAAAATAAAATAGTTGTTTTACTACTTTCGTTGTATTTTTTTTATTTTCTTACCTTTCAAACCTTCCCTGAACTTCCACAAATATTTCAGGATCAAAATTATCCAAATCGGTCCAGCCATTTTCGAGTTTTAGCAAGACAAACAAACAGCAATTCATTTTTATATATAAAGAAGATAGAAGATGATAATGTTATCATCTAAGTAGATGATAATTTTGTTACGAAAGTAGCAAATACATCTGGCTATTTTGAAGTTAGAATTGTTAAAAGTAATATTATACATACACTTGTTAGAAATATGTTGCAGAGCACACGGTAAAAATAAGTATATTATTGACAATTATTGATTGAAGAGTCAAGGCTCTAGCTAGACAAAACAAACAATATAAATACATTTTCCTCTGAACGTGATCTATCAATTTTGCTCTCAAAACAAACATCTACACAAATGGTGTCCTACAAATCGTATACCGAAGAGATTATTCTAGCTACATTTCTTTGGCGTGCCATGAATATATTGCAACTCTTGTATCCAATTGATAGAGCTACGAATCCACCTGCATACTAGAACGTTAGAAACGATTTTCTAGATTCCAAGAGAAATTGCTAGCTTAGAAAACTTGACCCAGCATTTATTTTCCAGTGCCAGCCTTAACGAATGGTCTGGATTTTTCGATGGAGATGCAAAACTTGAATTTACATTTTGTTTTGTGGTTCATTTTTAAGTTTGTAAGATTTATGTAAACTGATACCCTGGTGGTTGGTTAAAAGACATTTTGGCCAACAAATAAAAGCTTTTATAACCTGTTTTCTTATGTGTTTTTTACTTGTTACATTTTCGCTTCAATTCTTTAATTTAGTCAACGCAATCAAAATATGCAGCCGTTTCAACAATCAACCTCTGTAGAGTCTCCTAATGCCTGTTTTGTGCGCTGTAATGTGTGATTTTTCACACAGTTAATTGTTTTTTTTTTCTCTTGAAATAGTTAAATTTGATATTAAATTATTGCTTCAAGGTAATGTTGGCGTTCATGGTACATGTAATGTGTGTGAAAGGCGGACGATATACTCGGAATAGTACTGGGTAACCTTTGTGTTAGTATATGGAATGTAAGTATGTTTTTGTCTTTGCAAATGTCGAAAGCGTATAGAATTAGAGGATTTGTTTGCTTAGTAACTAAAACAGACCAAAGTTTAGTTGGTTCAAATTCTACCAAATTAAATAATTATGTTTTCATTTGCTCAGTGTTTTGACACTGATGATTTCATTGCGCGTTTGTTAGACATATTGCGACACTTAACAAATTATTGTAGAAATGGCATATTTTCAAAGAGCTACATTTCATCCTGTGCATCATTTTACTGTACTTACCCATGCTTATGAGCACACACCTTTCAAGGCAAACTGACAGTCATAAACACAAGGCCAAGAAAAATATTGTATTTAGCTAGCTATAGCAGTTTAGGTTCACAACCATGGATGTATGATTTAAAATAATTCTTGCTAGCCACATGACCACTGGGCGATGGCTAATGTACACACTTGTAGGTATTTATGTTATATGCTTCCTGAGTTAGACTGCGCAGCCAGGTCTTATTAGTCACTTTTTTCGTGAATTTAATAAAAGCACCATTTACGCTACCCAGATATGGAATTGCCTGTAAATTAGAACACGGTTACGCGCGTGTCATCGCATTTTAGCGATGCCAATTCTCTTAGTCAGTCGTCAAATGCTTTCTAATAATATTGTCATACATTTATTCATAATAATGATTATAGTGTTGTGACAATCCTATCAGCATGAATACGCGCGATCAATATGCTAAGGATGTATTTGGAAAAATGCCAGCTTTATTTTGTCAAGAAAAAAATAAGAATCAGATTTTGACAAACGATACAACATTGCCGATCACTTTTGGAACACTTTAGCTATACTTTATTTTCAGACAATATAGTGCCTTATGTATGAATTGATCATTTACAATCAGTGAATAGCTTTCTGCATTTAAAAAAAAATGACAATATTAGAATTTTTTTTCCTAACTCATCATCATCAGCCTTTGAAATCGTCAGTCCCTGCTGGAGATCGTCAGACCAACGGGTGAGACGCCTGCCCTTGCTGCGTTATTTAAATCGTATTTACCACTTAAGAGTTCCATAATAATCTTATTTGGAACATTCATCATCATCATCATTTCAGCTGTCGGACGTTTACTGCTGAACACAAGCCTCCCCCAATGACATCCATCATCGGGGGAGATTTCCGAAACTCGCCACATTGGGCAGACGGGTTGGCGAGCGCAGTTTTTTATAATATTTCGCACACAGACGCTGCTGCCCGTCTATAGCTACCGGAATTAGTCGCCTCTTACGACACACCTGTTGGCGGTGAAGAAGTGATTCTTTACGGCCGTCCTCACACGGCATATTGATTTTCTAATAATGTGTTGTAAATTAAACCAGACGTTGGAGTCAGTGACATAGTAGTTGTTGAGAACGAGCAAATAGTGGCAAATAGTTGCTATTCCTATGTAATGACGGTAGGGACTTCATTTCGTTTCCTTTGGAAACGTGTGTTTAGGCGATAGTGAGGTACGTAACACGTTGTTAGCTGGTATTTTTTCGGTCCCGCCCACCAGGTGGCGTGACGACAGGGCAATTTACAAGTAATCAGGCTTTAACTGTTGACCATACTGTTAATAATAGATAAAAGTTACATTAATTGTGACCTATTTCGAAATTGGGGCAAATGACCAATTAAACAAAGTTTTATTGCCTTAGTTTGTTAATATTTTCTACTTTTTACAGTTCCGCATACAATTTCTTAGTTTTCAACCGACTTCAAAAAAGGAGGAGGTTCTCAATTCGTCGGAATCTTTTTTTTATGTATGTTCAGCGATCATTCATTACTGCGTTGACCGATTTCAATAATTGTTTTTTTGATCGAAAGGTAATACTTTCAGAATGGTCCCATATAAATTTCGTCAAATTCTGATAATGGAATCTATAAGAAAATCATCAAACATTGCACGAACTCCGTACCACGCCAACTGATTTTAGTATCTATGTTACTCAATATCTTTGACAAATATGAACCGGTTTTCATGATTTTTTTTTATTGAATAGCTTTTACTTCAAAGACACTATCTTGGCCATAACTGCTGCGCACTCTCTAAAGTATGCGCGGCGAGGTGGGAGCCGGGGTAAAAAGAGCATGAGTTCACATGAGATCAATACACGTCGGACAAATCTTACGATATCAGTTTACGTATAAGGCAAGACTTGTGGCGGAACGGTGGTCGGAGGCTTTTTAGTTGATAAAAATTTATTAGTTGTATTATCTTATAAGTTGTTATTCTGACATAGATTGTGTTTCAACTTCATCTTCCATTTCGTCATCATCTTCATCGTCCATATTGCCATTGGAACTTGAATCAGAGTCTTGCAAATTTATTATGAATGAATCGATAATATTATCGAACTTACTATCGCGATTCCAGTAATCATTTTCATTTTTCTGGACATGAGCCATTCTACCATCTCTACCATTTTTCTGCCGTGAATTCCGAAAACAATTTATCCAATATGATTATTATCTTTTCGTCTAGAGAAGAATTAATATAGTTTTAGGCTATGTTGTTTTTAATATCAGCCCAGACCAACTCGATTGGACTTAAATCTGGATGGTACGGAGGTAAACGCAGAACAGTGTGTCCACGGGCTTTCAGGAGTTCGTCAATTCTATACACGGGTTCTTTTTGTGTACTTGTGATGAGAAGTAGCAGTTCAGCCTTTGTCATGGTTCCTGAAAATTCTACATTGTGGCGTAGCAACCAGTCTTGCATTTCTCTTTTGAGGCTTGACATAGTTGGCTTCTTCTCAACCTGAACGCTATGGTAAGACATTCAATCCATTACAACAACAGAATTCGGCAGCAACTTATCTTTTAACTTTTCATCTACCCACTTATAAAAAGTTCATATCTCCATGATAGTCGCCAGTTTTAGCATCTGATTTGAATATAGTCAATACGTCATCCACCAAGCCATTTCGACACCCAGCGTGGAGAATTACCAATCGCCGTCCTTTCCCAATATCAGCATAAATTCCGGATTCTGACGATGATTGCCAACATTTACTGGCATGGTGACTGGCGTTGATGTATGTTTCATCAAGAAAATATATGTTGCTGTCTTGCGTTCTGTAATTTTTGATTTGTGTAAGGTATTTTTTCCGCCACACTGTAATATTAGGTTGCTCTATAAGGAGTAGTCTCTTCGATTTGCATTTTTATTTGCGGTAGCCCATTTTGTGTAAAAGCTGTCATAAATATTCCCGTCCACAATTCAATATGCCATCCTGCCTTAAACTTGATAGTAACTTTCGGACACTTGGTTTTTTTTTTCGACATCGTAAAACTGATGAATTTTTCTTCTGATAACTCCAAGGTCAAAATCATCCACAGCATGTTTTTTCTTTATAACTTTTGGTTTTCCGGCGAATGAAACTTTAAACGGCTTGAATTTTCAATTGATAAATAACCCGCAGAAATTACACTATGCACGGTTCTTTTGGAGTACCCCGTAGCCTCTGCAATGATTTTGGCAATATTCGCATCACTTTTGAATTCAAAGCTTTCTCTGTCTGCTTTTCTTTTCTTAAAATATTCAGCCACTTTAAAAATTACGGTTTTGACATCACGAGATAACGCACGACCCATCTTTGAATTTTTATCTCATGTGCGTCTGACATTGTCATCACGGTCCGATACAAATGACACTACCTGCAGCCACGAGCGCGTCCTCCCGTCTTGCCGCGCGCATCCCTCAGAGAGTGCGCAGCAGTTATGGGATGAAATAAGTAAATTTTATAAAAAAAAACAACTTCAAAAAACTAAAAAGATAAAAATAATCTTAACACTTAAGTACCTAATCAGTTACTTTTGGAGTCGGTGCCAGCCTATGATTTCAATGTTTTCGTATGCACCGACTCCAAAAGTAACTGATTTTAGTTTTTTGAAGTCGGTTTTATCTTCTTTATTTGTTATTTTCAAAGCGAGTTTGAGGATAACAACTATTTAAACACTGTGGAGAGGATCATACAGCAATAATGAAAATAGCCCTTACTAGTCTACACAAGGAACTTTTTCTTTTGTTGTGGCAATCGGCTCGTATGACGCTCGGCTCAGACGCCGATATGCGGACCGCGTGCAAACAAAACATCATTGTGCTTGCATCGAAATCGCTGTACCTCTAAATTTGTTACACAATCAATATTTAATATATTCCTTGAAATTAAATATGTTACTAACTGCCTGCTGGTATAGGCAAAAATATAGTAAAGACCAATTATTGCATTATTTTCGATTTTATTTCCTCTATAGCACAGAATAAGGTTATTGTTTAACATCTATATATATACATATTTGGACGACCTCCGTACCCGAGAGGCGATCATACCGGACTTGGTATCGCTTTCTCTAAGGTTCGATTTCCGCTCAGTCAATGTAGAAAAATAACTTTTCTATATTGTCTCAGGTCTTGGTGTTGTGGTACCGTCATTGTTTCTGATTTCTGTAACACAAGTGCTTAAACTACTTATCATAGGGACAAGCAATGTATGTGATGTTGTCCAATATTTATTTTAATTTAATATACGTAAACATCCTGTATTATTCGTTTCATTGTCTCTTGACTTCACAATTATTAATAAATTAGCTGTATTGTTGTTTATTTAAACTACATTTAAACTTTAATTAAATTAAGAGATGATCTTCCTTTGAACAGCAATTACTAGAACCAAGACGATTAAACTCTAAGCAATATTCTAATACATAAAAGCGAAATACCATTCACTGATTAACAACGAAATCTCAGAAACTATAATACCTACAAAATTGAAATTTGGCAGGTAGGTTCCTTATACGGTGTAGACATCCGCTAAGAACGGATTTCACGAAACTCCGTCCCTAAGGGGGTAAAACGGGGGTAGGTAGTTTGTATCAAAGTTTTTGAAGTAAGAGACTTAAAATTTAAAAGGTTTTCTCTATAAATAGTGTAGAGGTGTACTAATAATGTATCTTTAGAAATCAACCCCCTTTTGGGGTTAAAACAGGAGATGGTAGTTTGTATGAAAGTCCAATGTTATTGAAGTTAAAGTAATTATGGCAGAAGGATAAATAAACTAAATGGTATTTTAGTATAATAATTATTAAAAACAGCTACTTACTATTACTTACTAAACATACTTACTATTACTAAAGAGGGATGTTTTATTATAATAATTATGTGCAAGCTAACTCTACGCGTACGAAGTCGCGGGCGGCCGCTAGTTGATAATAATGGTTATGAATCTTTTCTTGTTATTTTCTGATTTCAATTGTAGGCAGAATTAATTATCAAATTATTGACAACTCATATTGTTTACAAAAATATCATCATCATGATTTCAGCTACTTTGATCACACTGCATAAGTTTCTTCTAATAGGTACGTTTGGTAAATCTTTATCGAGAAATACCTATAAAAAAATATACTTATATTAAAAATTGCTTTTAGCTCATTCAGATACAGTATACGACAATGTTATCATTGGGCATAGCCTCAACCATGACCTTTAACTAGCTAAAGGCAATTAGATTTAATTGATTTCGAGTTAATACAAAATTACGCTCCTTGCTAATTAGTGGTAATTGGTTTAAAGTTATCACAACCGAGAAATGATATTTTGCAAATGATGTAAATTTTTCAGCCACTAGAACCCGAAGTTCCGGTTTACATTTAAAATAAGCAACGCGTTTAGTCTATTAGTATCGTAGTTATTAGGGCGCATTTTTATTTGTCGATAACTCGGTCGATATACCTAACGCATATGCGTGAAATGCTGCTAATGTTGACAATGTCCTACCTTTATTATGGCAATTTGCACAATTTAAGTAATACCATTTAATTAAATATTGCAATACAGGCCAATCTATCGACCAAATAAATCGGTTCCCCGCATGCGGGTCCTACGGCATGCGGTACAGAAATCTCCCGCACCCCGCAACGGCTGCAATACCTAACGAAAATGCGCCTATACAATAATGTGGAAATTCAAATTTGGATGCTCTTTACTACATTTTTAATAAAGTATAGCCATAGCACGTAAACTGACGGCAGATGCGGCAGAAAGGTTCTAGAAAAGAGGCCACGTACTGACAAGCGCAGCGTAGGACGTACACCCACAAGGTAGACAGATGACCTGGTGAAAGTCGCAGGAAGACGCCGGATGCAGGCCGCTTCTAATCGGCCAATCTGAATGTGAATGGGAGAGTAATGAGGGATGGTCAGCAGTGGGCGGCCTATGGCTAAAATGATGATGAGGATGATAATAATAGTGTATACAAAGGAAAATTATAATACAACATAAAAACATGTAGATTTTTGGTCCACAATAATTTGACTAAATAAATGATGAAAGCTTTGTATTTTAAAAAGTTCATTTTTCATGACATTGAGAGGCTCTTTTTGTACACCCTATTTCATGAATGGGTTTAAACTGCCATCCACTCTTTCACCCCCTCATTTACAATTGGAAGAGTGACGTCACAATTCAACCCTTAAACGAAGCGGCCAACAAATTCGGCTCGTTACAAATAATCGGGACTATTGTCAGTCATTTGTGAGGCAGGGTTAACAGTGTCCGCCTTGACATTTCCCATTCAATCTTCACGGAGAAATGATACAATGGCGGTCTCGTTTGGACGATCGGACAATTTCTACTTTAGTTGTACAGTTAAGGGATTTTCAACTTTGTTGCGTTTAATTCTGCGCTATACCCAGGCTGGGTAAAGGGCGTTGGCTGGGATGACATTCGCAAGGTGTTATCAAGGTATTAGGTATTAACAATTAGGTTTATCACCTACCGCTGCTGATACGTAGTCAACGAACTTGACGGGAATCGGGATATAACTTTATTCGTCCTTTAAACTATGCAATAGCGTATGGTACAAATTAAATGTCAACGATTGATGAAAATCAAACAAAACTTAATACTAGTTGAGTAAAAGATCAAGCTTAGACACAAAACAAAAGTATAAATATAGACGTAAATTACAAAGTTGTTTTTTTAGTTATGTAGACTTGTACAGTTACATCTAATTGATATTGATATCTTAAGATTTGAAAACATTAGTTGTTAAATAGTTGATGATGTCACATCCTTATAATTTATTTTGCTTAGCAGTACCGCAATAGTACATAGTACAGTAGCTTACAGTACATACTATTGCGGTCATATTATTCATTAGCACATAAAAGGCTGATAAAGAAGATTTACGACGTGCTGACCCATACAAGCGAGGTATCACACCTACTCTGAATCATTGCCACACGCAACCCGAATATAATTAGAAACTGTCTGCTATGGAAAGACAAATATTTTAATTTATGTAACTGTAACATTGGATTGTGTAACTAAATTGATATAAGTAGATTCACTTTAACTAATTTTACTCCGAAATAACTATTTAAAAGAAAATGATATGATGATAAACTTATTTAAAAGAATAGTTTCATTATCATATCATTCGCCTGCCCAGCTTCCATGTCATCTGGGGTCGGTGCAATATGTTTTTTTCTTCTATACAATCTGCTCATAATCGAGTCATTCACTCCCTTCTGAACCATTGAACCGGATTGTATGAAAAAGGAGAAATGCTTTTAGCTGTCGCGTTCCACTTACCCACGGTAGACCAAAAAACTTTTACAAATATTATTGATATAGTTTATTGCTACGTAGCTTTACTGACAGGTGTTTTGTTCAAGAGACTTTGCTTTCACTGTCTAACTGTATTTTTTAATAACTTGATAAACTAAAAATTTAACCCAGAAATACTCGTCTACTCTGAATTTAAATAAACGCCTAGCAGAATTAGGGTCGATTTTTCAATCGCCAGATAACTTTGTTTGACGATGACGACGACGAATAAAATTGACGTTTTGAAACAATTTCTATACGAAAACTGTCAAATGTCAAACTTATTCTTCAAATAAATCTGACTATTGAAAAATCGGCCCTTAATGAAATAGGAAATAAATTTTCTACATTTTACGTTGCTTAATTGTTTCTGAGTAGATAGAATAAAGTAAATTTGTATTTAACATTGCTCTTCACATTTAAATTAAAATAAAAACTTTTGAATGTTGAACACATTCAATTCGTTAGTTTATTCGCAGTTAACTAACAGCAGCCCACTAGCAAACCTTCATTCATTATCTTTCAAATGTTTAGCAACGGGTTTAACCCTCTGACATTCAGTACGTACTTGCATCTCTACATCTCAGGTACATTAGTGTTTATATCGCACCGTGTCCGACCTTTCAGGCGTATAATCACTCACAATTGCCAAAACGTGGTATCTTGCAAGCTTATACCAAAACCCTGAGGCGTGACAGGTGTTAAACAATACGGATGTAAGTTCACATTTTGCGATGTATTAATGTATCTAGTTATTTTGTACTAGTGTGATATTATAACTTTTGTATTTATATTAAACAACTGCGTATAAAAAGGAAATTGTCAGTTCATAAAAAAAAACTTCTGTTTAAATAGGTACTAATTCAACAGAAAAAAAAATGCAACTTTTACATCGACATTAGGCCAAAAATTCTAATTGTCATCGCTGATTGGAAACACGCAAAGCGGTTATTATTGTTCAAACTTTGCCACCAAACATTTATACACCGTGAAAAGATCTGGTCCTAAGAATTCATTTACTTAAATTTATTGCTAAAGAGAGTAGAATTAGCACATTTAATGCTTTAGGGAGTTCTCTACAGGACTTTCTTGAAGTAATCCAATTTAGTCTGTAACGGAACGTAAAGTATCCGACAAGATTACAAAATAAATCTTATTTACACACAAGTAAATATTTGAAAAAGCTAAGTTTTTACTGCAGCCATTTTACTGCACCTGATAACAAATTTTTGGTATCATTGGCTTTTCATGTGCCGTGTGGGGACAACCGTAAAAAATACACTTCCCCACCGCCAACAGGAGGCGTGTCGTAAGAGGCCACTAATTCCTGTAGCACGAGACGGAGAGCAGCATCTGCATGCGAAATGTTATAAAAAACTGCACTCGCTTGGCAGGCGGGTGCCAAGCGTGGCGAGTATTGGCAATCCCCTCGATAAAAGACATCGGGGGAGGCCTGAGTTCAGCAGTGGACGTCCTATGGCTGCAATAATGATGGCTTTTCATGATATAGAACAGAACCCGCTGCCGGAATTATGATGTGATCTGGCCAGAATGAATGAATGGTCAATGAATACAATGCAGTTTAACGATATGAACAGCTAAATTTACGACTGCTTCATAATTGGTCAAACATAAGTGATCGGTAACCGATCACTTGTCCGTAATTTACTTGACAGAATTTCAGTTAGCCGAAAATTTAAGACCGACATTGCTTTTGCTATATGTATCATTTGACATATTTTTAGTCCATCGTAATATCTTTTGACATTTAGATGAATGAAAAAAGGCGAAACGAAATAAGTCGTAAAGTTTTCGGTGAAATAAAATTCGGTAAACAACTTTTCGAACATAAGATAGGTAACCATAAGTGATCATATTATATAATCGTTAACTAACAGAAGAGGCTGATGTTTGCATTGCATGATCAATTGCTTATAAAATATGCTAGTAAGACAAGTTGCTATACTATCAATTAAGTAGGTATTTGGTAAATCACACTATTCAAAATCCAAAATGTAAATTTTTTGAGTGCATAAATCTAGTAGGTATTTTAAATATTCAACTCTCTAAAACTTTTAAAAATAATATCTGGAATAATATGCCTAAACTATAGGGATACAACTATAGAATTGCATACATCAACATTTGATTAAGAAAAGTTTCAGCAAACCGTAAATCAGCTGGTGTAAGTAAAGTAAACTAAATTAAGCTGGTGAAAACCATCACCAGCTTAACTTACTAGTTGTAGCAATTGGTATAGGCAGTTCCAATCAGTTGTCGTACTGTATCCTTAGACTGTATCAGTATTGGATTCTGTAACCGCAGTCACCTGTCGAGCTTCACGTTTATCGTCTTGGAGATGATCACGTTCTCGTCTAACTTCTTCTACGAACCTTGAACACACCTGCAACATAAGGGTTCATCACCAAATGCTAATTAAAATTTCTGATGACTAAAGCCACAGCAAGAATAGTAAAAAATCATTGAGCAAAAATACATTGTAATAGCGACACACAATTTTCTAAAGAACACCATAACACAGATTAGACAGAGTATGTCCAAGGACACCATAATGAAAAAACAAATGACAAACTTTCAAATTAAAAGTTTCATGTTCCCAAAAAGTTTTATTTTCGAATTCCGTAATTGCTTTTTTTATTTCTATAATTTTTGTAAATGGCCAGTTCTAAGAACTGTCAGTATGCCCTACGTACCTACTACTAATTATCGTTCTACTAATTAACGTTAGGTAGGTACTGCTTTAGAAGCCGCACGAATAATAGACAAACAAGATAAAACAAGAACACTAATATTACGACAACGTATGATAATGTATCAGTAGAGAAAGAAAGCAATTCATGCTATTTATAAGTTATGTTCATACATACTTTTTACTTTCAACTTTTCATTTTTAGGATAAGAGATATGTAATGCAAAACACGTTTTAAGTAGCAGAGAATCTATATTACTCGTACCTGAACTAGGGTCCGGTCAGCTTAGCAGTTTCCGCTATTTATAGTTAGCCAAAACTTATCCTGCCCAACTTTGAAATTAATCGATTACTTCATTTTGTGGTAGCTTAAAAACTTATCGGAAACGAGTATCGATATTGTTTATTAAATAATTGGTAGTAGTAACAAAGTACAAATTGTTATTACAGTAGTATTAATGTATAATGTACTACTTAAGTAATGATACAAAACTGTTATTGAGTACACAAAAATGATGACATTAATGAATACAGTAGAAAATGTGTAAAAAAAAAACAACACAATCAACCTTGGACTTAACATAATTAAGTATATATTTTTTTCCAAATATAATGCGTGTTGGATTTTGTGGTATAATTATTTCAAGTTTTTGCTACGCAACGTGTAATGCAACGCCAAGTCCGGCGTACTCACATCTCGGCTACGGAGGTCGTCAAGAATTCGTATTTTCGTATACACTCCAGTTTAATATATTTTTTAATATCAATACTCTATTAACTGTATTAACCTAGATTTTTGCGTCGATTGCATGTCAAAATGGTAAGTTCAAAATTAAGGAATATTACAATCAATTGCCTGTTACAAACAGACACGAGTTCAAAATAAAGTAAGTTTATTGTTACCTGTGACATATACTTTATTTTTTATACAAAAACTGACAGAAATTCTTAAAAGTTATATCAACTGATTCATCGAGTTTGCGAAATTATGCTGTAGGTAGAGGTCTGTACTTTTTGTACAAGTTTTTTTGCTGATTCAAATTCGAGCTTAGATCTTTGTGAAGAGATAAAACTGCTAATTACCTAGATACTTCATTTTCTTTTCATTAAGGTCGTATAATACGTTTCCGGGCTAGTCGACTCGGAATTTAATTACCTACTAAAGCAGTTGCGCAGAAGTATGGTCTTATTTACTTTTATTTTATCGCTAGAGGGATAAAATTATTAATGTTTCATCTTAACAACTTAATTTATTAAACACAAAAAAAATACTTCGTATCTTTAAGTAAAATCCCTTTTAAAATGTTATTTTAAGTAAAAAGGGAATTAAAAAAATACAACAAAGAACGACTTCGTTAAAGCCAACCTCAATATAAAAAACTGCCATAAATATACTTGTAGCTAAAATACTCTAATATTTACCAAAACTAATATGTTAGCTAACAGGAATACCTATAAGTTAATATAACTTCTTCTTCTTCTTAGGGTGCCTTCCCCTGCCGGAGGTTGGCGATCATCATGGCAATTTTTACTTTGTCCACTGCTGCCCTAAACAGGGACCTGGTGCTAAGTCCGAACCACTGTCTATGATTCTTGAGCCAAGAGGTCTTACGTCTGCCTGGTTTCCGGCGTCCTTGAATCTTCCCCTGGATGATCAGTAATATAACTTAAATATGGGAATCAGTGGTTCTACAAATTTAACCAAGATTATGCTGTCACTTGATGGCTTCGCCGAGATGCTAAGGAACCTAGCATATTCGTTAACTTGAAATATCATGAAGGCATAAGGTATATTAGTTAACTTAGTCTTTATTTTTCGGTTCAAATAAAGATTTTAATCACAAAAAAATTCATCACTTCTCACACCAGATCATCATTCACATGAATTGTTTGCTATTTCCATGTTGGTTCCATACTAAAAGTTGTAACATTTTAGGAGTAGAATCAATCACGCTTTAGAACGAAATTTGCTAGTAAATTAGGACCTTGAATGTGTAACTCTAAAAACGCAAAACTTTTTGAGGATGAGTCAGTTTTGATTATTCAGTTTTTTAACCATATAAAATATATACAAATGACACGTGTCCAAGAAGTCTTTATTTTTTTCCATGTTGGTCCCATGCTGTTGTATTGAGCACCAAAATCAACTCCTAAAAAGTTTTGCGTATTTGGATTTGCACACTGTTCTCTAATTCTATAATTATCGACGAAAATCGTAACAAAAATAACAAAACTTGATGTGTCACTCTAAGACTTATTGGTTTTCCCAGACCAACTAGGAAAATAACACTTCCGAGCAATAATAACGTTAACGACAGCAAATATATATCTTGTTTGGGCTTTTAGTTACTTTTGACTGATACATGCACCAACGGCCAGAGAAGCAACAGAGCCAAAATTTACTTCGAAATAATCAAATTCAATTTGCCATTTTGACCAGTAACTCGTTACTGGTCATTTTTCATTTTGACCGAACATTTAATATTCTTAATAGTTATTTATTTAGTACATAAGCCCTCTTTCAGGCACTTTTACACGTTCAAAAAATAAAGCTGTTCCTACCACCACTTCGGGACAACATATTACCTGATAATGAGATGAAACGGCGTAACAAACTCAGTCACTTTGTTAGCCTTTTTTACAGGAAATACAGTTACAAGATAGTAACATGCAATCTTGTCGTTTAAATAATCTTCTACTTAATAATATCCTTTTTTCGTAAGGATTTATTAAAATGTGTATTTTGAACTCATGGACAGGTAATTCAACAAAAGCCTCTATTACTAAAAAAAAAAAACATTTACCCAAGAATGAATTACCAACTTTGTGTAGTCTGAAGTTCGGATTTATTTATATGTGCAGTCATAACAAAACTTAAATATACAAAAAAACTATGTAGACGTCCATAGGATAACTCGCGATCTCGTATTTTTCATTTTAGTGTCCGCCTATTTGTTTTTTTAAGCTTCATGCATAACTATTTGGATGGAACTACTATTTATTATTATACCATAAATTGGTATAATTTCTCAATAATCTCAATTCATGTATTGCAAACAAAAACTAGTTATTTACTAAAGAATTTTAACATTTTATCATTTCTGAATGGTATGTTTTCAATTCTAGTTCGTGAGTTAATATTTTTTACGTAGTTTCACATCAGATAATGTTTCATTGAACAAAAATGCCTAGTACCGAAATATCCGTTCATTCGATCCTTAGCGCTGAAAATGCTGAAACGCGGCAAAAAACTAAAAATCACATTTCTGTCACACAAATACCAACCGTTAAAATGCTTTGACACCAAACAACGGTTACCACGTTACAAAAGTCCCCAGAGTACTTTTTCAATCCAAAAAAAGTCAATCATATGACAAACGCACACTTTTAGAACCGTTGTGCTCTAATGTTTATGAAATAACTAGCTTTTACCTGCGATTTCTTCTACGTAAACTTAAAAATTAGGTCAACGAAAAATAAATAATTATATTACGGTAAAAACAAAACTGAATAAAATCTATACCTTTGTATACTATTTTTAAGATATGATGAGTCCGGTGTCATTTCACATTTTTCAACCCAGTATGGGTGACTGGTGAATTTTAAATTTAATATTTGAAAAAATATGTTTTATTTTTTGATCATTGGGTATTAAAAGATTATGTAGGTTCTAAGATTAATAGATAGATAGATAGATAGATACTCTTTATTGCACACCATACAAGTAAAATACACATGATTTTTACAGAAAGATGTACAATTTAGGCGGTCTTATCGCTAATAGCGATCTCTTCCAGACAACCTTTAGGTAGAGGACAACCATTAAAGAAAGGGGAAGGTGTTGCAGAGTTCTTAAAATTCTTACCTGATACAAATAGAATTGCATAAATTTATGGCATAAACGTATACATACAGTAATAAACATTAATTAATATTAATAGTACATTAACACTAATACTCATCCCGGGACGTTTTTGGGGCTCCAGAGATAGCGACACTAAGTTTAGTATGCTCGCCTCTCGGCTACGGAGGTCGTCTATACCACTATATTTTTAAATATTGAACTCTTATCGCGAATCACACTTGACTGTTTTTGTTATTTTTATAACAACTACAGAGCTTGCATTATGATTAAACCAAGTTTGTTTTACTCGTAGCAAAAAAGTGAACGATTTTTTCCTAATGTGATACAACCACAAAATAACGAACTTTGCACTTTTTCTTTTACTGTTAATTTTTACTTTTATTTGTTATTAAAATTTGTGTGTTACGTTTTTTTAGTTTTTTGAGATTATGAATATCTTAGTTGTGCCTATCTGATCTATTTTAGCTATACCCATATCTCGTCCAACCCAGAGTGTTCCGGATCCGGTGGACCGGACCCGGCGTCCGGGTAACTCGCCCGGTTACGGCCAGTTTCGTGTCAATTTTGCCGAAGTCACTTTGGACTCGCGTGTTTGCTGGAAAACTTACGGTTTGAACGCACCATTGAGTTTATCAGAATTTGAGGGAAACGCTTTCAATAGACGCTCGAAATTGGTTTTCGCTGTTCAGTTATAAACTCAAGCTGAAATTGAGTATTGGAATAAGAGCTATGTTGTTATGGAACTGTGATTGTTGTCAAGAACATCACTAAGGGTTTTTTTGGGTTCCGTACGTCAAACAAAAAAAAAAAACGAAAACTTACTTTAATCGCCAGCAAAATAAGACGAAATATAAATGTTATTGTTTCTCGGTCTGATGCGACCGCTCGGCATCCAATAAATTAAAGATCTCTTAGTTGTCTGGTTGTAAAGATCCCTTTTGTTGAACACGGGTAGAGGAGATATTGAGTTAAAAATATAATTATCGGGTCTTGGTGTTCTGGTACCGTCGTTGTTTCTGATTTCTGTAATACAAGTGCATAAGCTACTTATCATAGGATGAGAACAATGTTGTCCAATATTTATTTATTTATAATATCAAAAAATAAGTTCTACGGTCTCTTGTAGGTGTAAAAAATTCAAGCTTCTAAATCAACGCAATCAAATGATACGGTACCTACACTTTTTCCTATAATCATGTTATTTGGATATTTTAGAAAGGCCTTACAGCATAAATAAAAAGAAACAAATGAAAATCTGACAGTTGTATCCAAAGAGCACATATTGTAGAGTAGAAATATCATAATATGATTTCATCGACAAATAATTTCGCCCATTTTTATGTGTATTCTGTACAGTTTTTGTATGGGCGAGAGTTGACAGGACTGGTAATTTCATACTAAATGTAATTAAAAAATCACAAACTTTTTTCGGAGAAAGATGATTCATATTGCTGCTCTCTATGGTATGCGCCCGATGGCTTAAGAGAAATAGCCATTACAATTTAAAAACCTTTTCTACGGGGTTTACAAAAGGTATAACATTAGGATGTTACCGTTTAAGTTTAATGCGTTTACATCAAGCTGAGTTTGATTACAACCCAAACCTTTTTATGAAACAACCAATCAAAATTACGAGCTCCGTATCCGATTCGCACTTGGCCAAGTTTTACTACACAGCGATCTCCACAAAGGAGAACGCTCGGTCTACAAATGATTGTTATATAAGACAAAGTTCACCTCATAAACGCTGCATGTGAATCGATTGAGGTGAGCCCTGTTTCCATATTAAAACACAAAAAGTTAGTTTCATCAAACGTTTCCCGGAAGCAAAAGTTTTACAAAGAAGCATGTAAGAAAAAAATCAATGATGTCGGCTGACGGCAAAGGAAAACTTTGGACGGTTGGAAGAATCTTTTAGTATGTGCTAAAAATGAACTTGTCCATGTAAATAAATTATGAATCTTGAACCCAAAAGTTTGGTACAGGCCAAAGTATTTAATTCAATATTAATTTTAGCAATAACAAGTTGAACCGGCACGTGTATGTCATTAACTCTAAAGCAATCATAGCCATCAAAGTAAGTAGTAACCACTTCAAATACATAACTTAATACAAAGTGGAACAAAATAACCTTTAATCGGCATACATGCCAATTAAAGGCTCTAATTCAGTAAAATGCTGTAATTTTTTTTGAATTTATCAAGATGTTTATGGGATAAAAACAATAAAGCCTCTTTTTCTTAAGCTAGTAAGCACCAAATGATGTTATGAAACTTATGAAACATTCACGCGTTTTCTTTTGATGTTTTTGCCCAATCATGAGCGTTACCAGGACTATTTTTCATTTCTCGCGACAAACATTGGACAATAAGGGATATCATAAATCAAGAGACTCATCTCATGAAATCTAGACGTTTTTTTCCCTTTTTCTTCTATCTTCTCAGAGGTGGCTTAGTCTGGATTTGTTTGGAATTCGTTAAATGTTTTTTGAGAGTTAAACACAATTGTGGGATGATTTTTAGCCGCATTTAAAAAAAAAATAAACTAATTAAGCCTTGCTTGTATTATGGTAACAAGTTAATAAAAAACTCATAGTTAATATAGTGAATGATTCTATGATTTGGGCACATAATATACTGGTATTTTATATACGAGCAGTGATCAGAGGCCCAATTCCCGTGATTTGACAATAGTCACAATCCGGTGTCGACCCGCTCCCAGTAACATTACAATCACTAACGGTATTCTGGTAAACTTTTAATTTGACGTAAAATTATCAAAACTATCCCAATACGACTGAAAATAGAGCAAAAAATTGGGTCTCTCACATTTCAGTATTGCAACCTTTGTAGTCTGAAACGCAAATCAATTAACAAAAATCATAAATTTAATATTTACATTCAAAAACTGATTCTTTAGCAGTGCACAAAAGGGTAAACTGGAAAAAATCCTGTGATTCCATGTCTTTGAACGATGTTTTAAGGTCTCACTTTTTAATTAGATGGTTTACGGTGTTCTTTTTACTCCAAAAGTATCGGAACATGTTTCCTGGAATTTTGTCATAAAGCGTTATAATACCATTTACAATATTTGTATAGTTGTATATCTTACAGCTTTCGTAGAAAAAAATACGCGACGAAAACAAGCAATCCGAAATATTTTTTATAAAATTAAAAAAAAAAAACATTTTAAAATTGTTAAACAAGCTGTGTTAAAATAAACTTTAAAATGTAAGTAATACCTTTTTTACTTTACTACCAACAAAAGGCACTGTTTTGAGGATATACACACTACATATTTCGGAATTATTATGACCTGTTGATGACTTAAAGTACTTAATAAATCAATCTGATGTCATTTTTTATTGCTAACAGATTTAGTATACTTCATTATAGTTTTAAAAATGAAACTTGTTTTGCTAAATTGCTAAAATAAAAAACATGTAAACTGTACAATTTTATTAAAATCTTAAAATTCCAAATTTTTTTTCTACGCATATTATTTTACACTACATAGTGCTGAAACAAAAATAGAGAAAAAATAATAAACGATGAAATTAGTAGTTTTTTTTAACAAAGTCTTAGGCAAGTCTTAGGTGTTAAGTTATTGTGCGTATTTACTGATTTATTACAGGGCTCTAACCATGAGCTCACAAAACAGTATTACTTCCACCTTGTTTCGTTTTTTTAAAAACTTACATGACCGTCTCTATGGCTGATTTAAAACGGCTCATGCCCATTCATCATTACACATACATTATGCCCAGTTTTTTGTATTTACAGACACTACCTAACAACTGAACCTAAAACCTGTCCTACTTAAGCACCAAAATATACATATTTCATTGTACAGATAATTTATGAAAAACTTCGTAAAAAATAAAAATCGGAAATCAAACATTTTTTTAGGAAAAAACGAAAGACGAACTTCGTTCAATAACACGCGATTCTTTGCCGAATAGGCAGAGAAGTTTTCGTGTAAATTGACTTTTATTCAATAGGGCATCGCGGGTCAGAGTAGTGTTGTCAAAAATGATGGTAAATTTTGGGACAAAGACATAAATAAATGAGATTGAAATGCAAGGTTATATTCGATATGTATGTATATTGACTTCTATCCAATAGTGAAAATGATTTGAAAGATTGATTTGGACAAATATATATAAATGTTACTAAAAGGCAAATTCTTTATAATCGGGAAAATGTAAATATCGTAAAGAAAATAATATGTAATAAAAACAACTTGTTTTACAGTCGGGAGACTTTACAACCATTCTATTACACGTATATACTAAAGTTACCAATAAAGATAGATAAGAAATTTTTAGGTCTCTTTTATTAACGGAAGTTGTGTTTTTTAAATTTTAAGGTGTTAGTATTTATTTATTGTATTCACTTTCAAAATCCTTTATTATAATAGTTAAACTCCTCTTGGTTTTGTTTAGCTTTTTTTTTCTTCAGGCCGCTCATTATTAAGTATAACGGTAATTTATTATATTTTAAATTCGCCATATTGTTTTTATTATAACATCATTATAGTCTATCATAAATGTCGCCTTGGACAACGTAAGGATTTAAGCAATATCTCAAACATCAAAATTGGTTAAGGCGTTTAGTCGTTATGGTAGGATAAAGAAACTCACACACATACAACCAAAAAACAATAATATCAATACTTCAACCCAAAAAAACATTATAATTACTCCTTTTTAGGCAGTCGTGTTAAGATATCATTTTCTGGCACTGTGTATGTACTCCGGGTGCACTTGACCAGGTCTTGGCTGCTGCAAAATAAAACAATACCCGCTTTGATAAAATATCAATAATGACTAACCTAGTTTGATTAATTAATTTAGGGTTGTCTTGGACTTAAAAACATTCGTGATCAAAGCCATGACCAATACATCTTTCGAAACATGAAATCAGCGCATAGTTTATTGCAGTGGATAGTTTACATACTAGGCGATTTATTATATAACAACGTAAAATTTTATGATGTCAAGGAATAAGAAAGGTTGCCAATTTTCATTTAGTTATGAGTACTTAATGGTTAGTATTTGTTTTTATTTATACAGACAAAAAATATAGTCAGCATGCTTTGGCCAGTTATCAATTAATTTATTATCTTAATAGAATTATTTATTACTTATACTTAATTATTGTATCGCTTTTAGCGATAAGACCGCCTAAATTGTGCATCTTTCTGTAAACACAAATTGTAACTTCTTTGTATAGTGTACAATAAAGAGTATCTCTCTATCTATCTATCTATTGTATTCGTGCATAAAGTTAATAACGCTAAATACATTCCTATCTAGCACAAATAACATATCTAAAGAATCTTGGACACCGGGACGTCCCATATCTAAAAGCTTCTACTTTGCTACACTATTGACAGCGGATCTCCGAACATGGAAATTTAGAGCAAGTTGAGTCTGAAAGATGAAGTCATATAGTACCTAACTTTATCTTTAAAGATCCGCAATTCTGTGCTCGTTTTTATATAAGGTTACTTTTTGTTCACTTGACACAATATCCATTCAGCTACGACGTTTCAGTTTGGATACGGATGTTAGGTTTACTTTTGGTTTGATTATAGGTTGTTTACTGGCTAACTTTGCAATTTTATTGAAGTATTTTGATTATTATGTTAAGACAACTTTAGATAGATAACTAATAGTATAGACGGGTCACTTTGAGCATAAGGACATCAGAAAAAATGATTCGTGTAGTTTTGAAAATTGGTTAATATTGTGGTGTCTTGTCTTAGTAAGCCAAGTGCAACGAAAACATTCAAACTCTGATCAGCTTGCAACGACTCCAAAAGTAACTGATTAGGACATTTTAATTTTAACATGTTAATATTATTTTAGCTTTTTAGTGTTTTGAAGTCGGTTTTATTTTTTTAATTAAAATTTATTTATTTTATCTATTTTAGTAATAAATCCTAATCTAACTGCTGAAAACCGATTTCATCCTCTTTTTTCCACCCTTAGGGGTTTTTTTCGATATTATCTTTGAAGTATTAGCTATTCAATAAAAAAGAATTATTAAATCGGTTTACATTTGTCGAAGATATTGGGTAATCACGAACCAAAACATTATCTGGGTATATTTTTGTTATTTTCTCAAAAACTGCTTATAATATTCCATCACATCCATATTTCGATAAAATTTATATGGGACCACCTCTGAAGTATGATCTACCAAACAAAAAAAACATCAGAATCGATTCATAATTGGTGGAGTAATCGCGTAACATACATACAAAAACATACAGTCGAATTGAGAACCTTTTTTTAAGTCGGTTGAAAATCCTTTCATCGTTAAGAGCAACTGCCCTGCCAATTGAGCTACAGAGACAGTAATTTTCACTTCGAAAATAAAATAAGAAAGCCTTTAATTAAACACTTATGTAGCTTTTGTTTGTTTTATTTATGACTGCCTTACTGAGTAAGTAAATTAAATAATTGAGTAAACGATAATAGTTCTCTTACAATATTAAAAATTATCAGGTCCATTCCTAATAGGTGACACACATCTAAAATACATCAGGAAAATGACAGTTTCATTGGATAACTAATTTATTAAACATGTTCATTTTAGATATAATTTAAGTAACAAAAATTTTATGATTTATGAAACTTATCAAATGCTACTCATCTGTAATGCCAAAGTTGGGTGTTTACTGTTTATTGCCCACTTGGGCAAAAACTTTCATTAAATAAATTCAGTCTGACAAGAAGTTTGTCGTCATTTAGAATTAGATAAAAACAAACCAAAACTTGTCTGGGTCTAGATACGATTTTTCTAGAGGCTTTAAAAGTTTATGAGTGGTTTTTGAAGTAGTTATAAGAAATGTATTATTTGGAGAGCTGCAAACAAAAAAAACTTTGTGTTACAAGACTTTTTATAAATTTTCCCAGACAGACAGGACACATTTTTCATTAGACTACTCGAAATACTACTTTTAATCTAATTGTAGTTTGTAGTGTATAGAACTGATACGTAACTTTGAAGTAACAAAATATATCCCTTGTTGTTTGCTGTAGCATCATGGTGTCTGCACATAATTTTCCATTAAAATTGAATATTTTCTAATTTACAGACTAAACTACAAGTGTAAACTTACATCTCAACTTGATATTTGTTCAAGCTATCGATAATATCAAGTTTTAAAACATATATGTTACCCTAAGATAATAACCGCAAGGATCCGCGATAAAAAAATAATTGAACAAAAATTATGGCTAACAAAGGCGTAGGTGGCTATAAGGCCGGATATATAAACTGTCATTCTGTGTTATAGCAGACGTAAAACATAGGTCTCGTCATTGGATTTAACGCGCGTCTGCAGCCTTTTACGTAAATCGGTGCCACACACGAAACAATGCTAATAAACATTCTCTTTGGCGATGAATTTCTTTCTTAGCAACAGACAAATGTCCGAAACGTGACGACATGAATGAAAAAGTGCTGTACGTGGCAAATTGGCCAGTGTTACAACTGTGGAGTGGAGCTTTCTGAAGGACTCATTTTTTGAATTAAATACAGCTCAGTGTTGCTTCCTCGTGGGTGTAATTGATTTGTATCAATCAGCATGATTAAACCTGAGACGTCAAAGTAGGAGAGTCTACCTACCTATCTGAAAAGGCGGATAACAGTGAGGTATGTGAATAGCACGAGTCACAGATGTTACCGATGTATAGTTATGAAATAGCTTACTGCCACTACAAATGAAGTGCTAGGTAAAAAGATAGTAACAAAATATTAATTCATTTAGCTAATTTAAGGAATTTCTCTAAGAACTCGGTAGCTTGTTTTATAATTCATTGATTGAAAATGATAGTGTGATATCCAATTTATTCGATTACAACCAGCATTATCACGCTGTCTTGGTCCTTCGAGCCGGATTAACACAACACGCCGACAACCGGTTTACGGACTGGTTGATCGATTTCCTGCACGCTCGCCTTCCTTGTTCTTCGGGTGTCAATTGGCAACTGTGTAGCGGAACGAACCAATCAAATCAAACGGTTTCTGCTCCGTTTCGTTTCTATCATCGGCGTTTGTATTTTGTTTCATATCGGATTTTTTTTTTGCAAGATAGGAGTAAACGTTTTACGTTTCTAGGTCAATGCTTTTTTTGTATTTGATATTTTCAATTAATAATTATGAACGAATATGAATTCATTGTAACTACTGACTCATTGGTATAAGTTGACAATGTACTTAAAAAGTTAATTGTTCGTTCGTATGTTTAAATCAAATTAATCTTCTTCTTCTTGTGTATATAACTGGCAATTTCCTCAAATTTTTGATGATTAGTAATCTGCCATACGAGCCGCACTGTCGGTGGCACGTGACAGGTCTTTCCGCGTGCAGCTATCTTAACACGCCAAACCGATCAAATACCTAAATAAAAAGTATTTTTTATTTCGAACAATTAACGATTTTGAAATAATTTAAATGAGTCGTGTTTCTCTACTATTCTGGCTACACAATGTGGATTTTATTTTATTTTGTTTATTAAATAGTTATCAACGATGACAGCATGCAGCACCTGGCTCTCCAGACTGTTGCACTTGGTTTAATGAAAATGAGGTAGAATGACTATTGTTAAATTAACGATGTCGTTCTCGGCGCAGTCTGAAAATAGTTCAAGTTTTACAAACGAAAATGCTTACAAAACTATCCATTCGGATGGTTAAACTGCAGATTCTAATTGTTTAATCGTGTTGCGTTGGAAAGGTTTTGGCCAGAAGGCAAAATAATTTCCACTGTATCCTATATATTCCACTGTATGCTTAAGATGCAAGTAGGAGAGATAAGTACTACAGATACAAGATTATATATTAGCGTGCAAAATTGCCTCGTGCCTCTATAAGGCAGATAAGACTGGACGTGTAAAATGGGCTACTAAAATTTGTAAATCTTTATTGAGGTAATCTTTTGTAAATAATTTTCTATTAAGTTAAGGTTAAAAGCTGTTGATTAAAGTAAGCTAAAACTACTGTAGTTTCTACTCAAGCTTATTTAAATGGAACCAGAAACAACCAGCTTCACAAGTTGGTATTAAACCTACTCTGAATATAAACCGGTTACAACGTTTTTCGCTTGAACGTATCCAGCCAGGTGGAACCAGCTCAACTACAAAGCAACTAAAGACGAAACCGTAGTTGGGATTAAGCTATCAACAATACCTGTTATAACTTCTACCGCTCAGATGTATCCAGATGGAACCAATAGCAGCCAGCATCATAACGAAGTAAATTAGGATGACACCCAAACTTGAATTTGAAGCTACTCAAGATGGCACTAAAGTTAGGATTTAATGCAATGCATCAAAACCGGTTATAACTTTTGCCGCTTAGATATATCCAGATAAAACCAGTGGCAGGCTGCTGGTGCTTCACGACTAAGTAAGTAGACTAGTTTCCTGGGTCAAAAAAACGATTATTCTATTTAGACCATCAGTTAGATTATCAAAGAATATGTGGCCCATATTTTGTCTTTTGGCAATTAAACCAAAAATGACGCAGATAAAGCGCATCAAAGTTTGGGAATGTGCACGTGACGCCACACCGTGCTAAAAAGTGCCGCAAGGTGTGACGTTACACGGAACTATAACGGGCTATATCTTCGTCAGGTATTGTTTAATTAAAAAAAAAAATCGTTTCCAATATTTCCTGTTAATCCAACTGACCGACTAATTAGAGTTTTTTAGGAAATCATCCTATTGGGATGGCACTCAAACTAGAATTTAGCCATACTGCATCAATACTAGATGTAATATACCACTAAGGACTGGTTACTTCAACTAGCACTCGACACTAAAATTAGGATTCAAGCAGCTAAATGCTATACGATGTGATGATGATTACTAGTCATCATTTTACCGCTCGGATGTAACTAGATGGAACTAGTAGCAGCCAGCATTATAAATAAGTAACTAAGGATAACATACTTGTTAGAATAAAGCTTACTGTATCAGTGAAACAAAGCTTACCATTTTATTTTCAAGAGCATAACGTTACCCATAGTTTATTTTATTTCTTCGCGAAACGCAGGGACCCAAGACTTCATATTACAAGACGATTCTGTTTACAGCCTCGGTAATAAAAGAAATGTCTTCACCACAGCCATGCATAATAGCCACAGTATACGATTCCAACGTAATTTGGTTGGGATATGAGTCGGCAAATTGGGGGTTGAAAGTTTGAATTCAACTTCCATAGTAACTTTGAATGGTTTTCTGAATAGAATTGTTGCAACGTGAAATCTTGTTTGAATAATTTAGAATTCAGTCGACTACAACTATTAGCGTAGACTCTGGATTTACTGTATGATTTTTCGACCGAATGACGTTTAAGGCAATGTAGTAACAATAACGTAAAATCTTGCCTGATATTTCATTATTAATCGTTATGATAAAAGTAACTTACTTAAAATTAAAACAACAACAGATAAAAGCCGGAAAACAGCACACAAACGAACGTAAATTAATAAGACTGGTTCCAATTTACCCTGTCAATGGAAACCAATTCACGTGCTATAATTACGTGCTTTTCAATATTGAATGGAAAAGCCTCTTTTTAATTGGTAAGCTTTTCATTACTCCATATTTTATTGGTTAAGTCATTTATTAAACTGATAACTTGTTATGTTTTAAGATAATAAATTTAACGATATAGTTTCATCATCATCATCATCATTTAAGCCATAACACGTCCACTGCTAATTAAATACCTCCTCTAATGACTTTCATAAATAGTTTAAAAAACTATGAAATACTAAAAGTCATCGAACCTAATACCATCAGTTGTAAGTAACCTTAAATAACGTTATTTTTGTGTACACTGTAAAACATACGTTAATCGATAGAGAAAATAAATACAAACAAAAAAATTTCTTTGACGAAATGTCGTAAATTATATAATTATTTGTTAAGAATTTCAGGGTGAACATGTAATATTTATTTTTATTTACGTAATCAAATTGAAATTCTTAAAAAAGTATTTAATTTACGACATTTTGTCAAAAAGTATTTATTTTTTGTAATTATTTTCTCTTTCGATTAACGTATGTTTCATAGGTGTACACAAAAATAACGTTATTTAAGGTTACTTGCAACTTAATGAATACCAGGCTCTATACAAAAACGTTCAAAGTCTTTTATATGTAAGACACATAGAAACAAATCAATGAGCCCAAACGTGATGTCATTTATGAGATTACAAATGTACCATAGGTATAACACAGCTAGACCAAATTTAGTTTTTAATAGAATTTTATGTAAAATATTTTCCAATACATAACAGGAAAAGTATCTCTTTCATGTCAAATAACTTTGATACCTTCGGCCTGCCTTCCCAATACCACCCCACAAATCAATATATTTTAAGCAAAACAAACAAAAGAGAGCCAAAACGTAACCATCGATTGGAATTCCAATTACGGAAATCAAAAGTTAATTTGATTTGTCTTTGATTCGGGTTTAATAGGATGACGTGGGTACCTTTGAACATATTTGACGGCTGGCTTAGAAACTCAGGAAGTTGGATATTGCTATTGTTATGCGGTATTGGTTTTTTCAATCAATACATTACATATTTCTGCGTTTGTGATTAAGGCGCAGGGTAAGAAGAATACACGTAAAAAAAGTGTTTTTGCACAAGTTTTCTGGCGAAAATACTGGATATAGGATGTGGAAATTAATATATCATGTAACTCATATGTTGAAGTTTTTCCCGCTGTATCTAAATACTAGTTATTATTTCTTATAAGCACTAAAAATCGCGCGCGCGATCTTGTACACATTTATATTTTAAACGTCGTTTTTGTTTAGTTTCAAAGTTGGTTGAGTTATTTATAACATTTGTTAAAGGCACAAATGTTATAAATAGCTCAATAAAACTGAAAAAAAAAATGTTTTTCAAATCGTCAACAAATTAAGAATTCTAAGGATTTTTAATGGATTTCACTCTTCTCGCCTACTTTTCCATGAGCGGATATTATGCTTGCAATTATTTAATCTATTTGCATAGGAGCGCAACGGATGCATGTTTAGTCTGCGAGAACTATTTATATTATCTTAGGCACAAAATAGATGTCGCGCGAGTCGACGCTAAATCCTCTTTGCCTTAAGTAATTTAATAATCATGCTTGATTTACCTTAGACTAGCTGCACTATAGACTTGTTTTCGTACAAAGAGTCGTGTGTTAAGATAGGCTTTCAACTAATATGAAAGCTACTACAAGCTGTGTGTGCGATTTTAAATGTTTTATTTACACGTTCACGTTCTTACGCATATTGTATACGTATCCGAAGTGTCACCGGCCTTAAATTAATAATACACACTTATTCAGTATATAGGTAGGCCCTCTTCCGGGCACTTATACACATCCCAATATATAGCTTTATCCTAACACCGATTCCGGATTACATATTGGCTGGAGATGAGAAGAAACGGCACAACAAATTCAGTTACCTTTGTCAGCATTTTTTACAGGAAATACAGTTACAAGGCATGTACTAAGTGCGAGCTAAGCAAGTTAAGTCCATGCACTCTTGTGTTAAATAATCGTCTACTTTATAATACCTTTTTTTCATAAGGTTTTTTTTATGTGGATTTTGAACTTATTTACAGGTAGTTCAACAAGAATTTGTGGTACTTTATTGAAAAATGTAATATATTTCCCCAAGATTGAATTACCATCTTTATGTAGTCTGAAGCTCGGAACGGCAAGTTTATTTTTATTTCAAGTATTTTAGTGACGAAATTCATTAGAAATAGTTAATGTAATTTAGCCGTAGAATAACCCCTTAAAGTTTTATTTCACCTTTTCGTTACACCCTGTATATGGCTGGAATAACTTAGCCCGCTTACAGAACTAATGGAAGTGCCGGGAATGCGGGCAAGCCACGCCTCTGTGCACCAATAAAAATCGCACAAAAGGTGGACTTAATGCCATGTGGTATTCTCTGCAAGTCGACCAATTGGCTTTATCATCATCATTATCATGTCAGCCTATTGCAGTCCACTATAAGTAAAAGTAAAAACGTTTATTTGCAAGAATACAGTACATTTGTGGTGGAAAATATCATAAGAGTCCAGTGCACTCAATCTTATAATGGCATGCAAATAATGTGTGAAAGCTAACATTACATAGGTACAACATAGTTTGAATAATAACATTAATTGAATTAACAGATTTAATTAAATAGGTATGTCATTAATTACAATTATTTATTTTTTAATTTTGAATTCCATAAATTCCTTAACACTATAGAAGCAATGTTGCCACAGCCATTTTGTCAATTTAGATTTAAAATTGTTTTTGTCAGTGAATGCTTTAATATCATCCGGAAGATTATTGAACAATACAATACACATATTAAAATCATTTTTTTATATATTTGTTTGTGACAAGAACGGTGATACAGTCGGTTCATATATTAGCTCTAGTTTGGCTCTCATTCACATCCATTCGTTTTTTAAAATATTCTGGATGAACTATGATCTATTGGACGTAAGAATCCCCCAAAGAACGCCACAGAGCAGAGTACAAGCGATCTCCCGCTTTTTAATCCAGCCACTGCCAGCCATCTTCCAAGGTCATCGGTTCATCGAGCTCGGGGGCGTGCTACACTACTCTTGCTAAGGCGCGGTCTTCACTCAAGAACCCGTTTACTCCACCTTTCATTGGCTTTCCGACAGATGTAGCCGGCCCACTGCCACTTTAGCTTGTTACATTTTAGGACTATGTCCATTACTTTGGTCTTTGGTTACAGTAATCCTTACACGTTTAAAATCCCTAACCCAGTGATTTGCATTCCAGGTACCCGCCGGGAATGCGTAGTGCCTAATATGGGTCTCACGGCGAGCGGGACCAAACCTATCCTTCTGTTGACTGTTCTAAAGGGGTGTCTCTTCTTGATTGGTGAGTACTTTAATTTCTATACGGATGACATCGAAACAGTCGCTTAATTTTTAAGGAGGTTGCCACTCATGATTATTATGAACTTTTACTAACAGGCTTAATTTCATAAAACTAAAAATCAATAAACTATAATTAATTTGACAAAATGAATAAATGTTTAAAGAGGTATTTAACGTATTCCTTTTGGTTTACCACAAATTGAGGATATAAATAAGACCGCATAAGGGAACGAAATGTTAAAAGATATTTTCTAAACGATTACTTTTTATTTTTATTTTATAAAACTATTTCTATGCACTTAATGTCTTATAAGAAGTGGCAACTCCCTAAGGTTTTTAATTATTTATATTGACCGAGGCGACTGTGTACACAACAAATATACAATATTCAATATACATAGTCAGGTCATAAGTTCTGCCACACAATAAAAACTTTTGAATTTAGAATGCTGGCCACAAAAAGTTTATTGAATTCGGATTTCGAGTTTTTAATGAAAATAAAAATGTGTACTTTTTAGAATTTTCTCATTTTTAAATATGGAGTGGACACTTAAAGAAGACCGTGTCGCGGTTATTGCGTTGCATCGTTGCGGTTACGCGCCAATTCAGATTTTCGACTTACTGAAAAATTTGAATATAACCAAAAGATTCGTTTATCGTACCATAAAACGATACAATGAAGACTCTAGTGTAGATGACAGGTCAAGAAGTGGTCGCCCTCGCTCTGTTAGGACTCCAGCAGTGATAAAAGCTGTGAAGGCGCGAATTCAAAGAAATCCCATACGTAAGCAGAAACTGTTGGCCCTTCAGATGGGGTTAAGCAGGACCACGGTGAAAAGGGTGTTAAATGAAGACTTAGGGCTTAGGGCATATCGAAAAAAAAAACAAGACATTGTTTGGACGCTCGTTTAATGGACCTGAGACTGAAGAGATGCCGCGCTTTGTTGAAGCGGTACGCGGGAAAAAAGCATCGGGAAATTCTTTTTTCGCATGAAAAAATTTTCACCGTGGAAGAGAGCTACAACAAACAAAATGATAAGGTGTACGCACACAGCAGTGAAGAAGCTAGCAACCGTATTTCAGTCAGGTCATTTGCCATCCTCGCTCATGATTTGGTTGGGAGTCTCTTATTGAGGCTTAACTGAGGTATATTTTTGTGAGAAAGGCGTAAAAATGAATGTAGTTGTGTATAAAAATACAGTCCTCAAGAACCTTGTGGAACCTGTTTCTCATATCATGTTTAATAACAGGCACTGGGTATTCCAACAAGATTCTGCGCCAGCTCATAGAGCGAAAAGCACACAAGACTGGCTGCGGCGGCGCGTGAAATCGACTTCATCTGGCACGAAGACTGGCCCTCCTCCAGTCCAGATTTGAGTCCGTTAGATTACAAGATATGGCAACACTTGGAGGAAAAAACCTGCTCAAAGCCTCATCCTGATTTGGAGTCACTCAAGGCATCCTTGATTAAGGCAGTCGCCGATATTGACATGGACCTCGTTCGTGCTGCGATAGACGACTGGCCGCGCAGATTGAGGCCTGTATTCAAAATCGCGGGGGTCATTTTGAATAAACTTTATTACCATATGAATCTATGTTTTATTAAGTTCATTTTGCTATATAAATGGTTACATAAATATTAAACATGTCTAAATTATTTCATATTACACATGTGACAGAACTTATGACCTGACTAGGTATTTATTGCGTCATAAGTGTACAATAAGGTGTTACCAATAAATTAGATCTAACTTATGGACCCTGTTAGGGCATTGCAATATTAGTAATTATACATTATGTTTATTATACATTTGAATGAAATAACATTAAGTAAGTATTTACAATCATAAAATGAAATTATTTACTGTAAAAATTATCACTACAATCTTTTGAAATTGTAAAACTCCTGAAGACTATAAAGACATTTTGATATTAAAAATTGCTTTATTTTAAGTAAAATGTTGCATTCTTTTCAATGGTTTTTAGGTAGGAGGGCAGTTTATTATAAATTCTTATTGATTATTATAAATTAGGAAGCTTTCTGCCATACTAGCAAAAACTGTAATTATAGTTTTAAATAAATAATGGACAACATCACATACATGTTTAATATTATAAAACAAAAACATTGCTCTGCTCGCAGGATAAGTAGCTTAAGTTTTACAGAAATTAGATAAGGGACGACTCACAAGCAACTTCAGTAATGTCAGTATCTTCAGCTTGACGTCGAATAACACCCACGTATTACTGTCGCTAGATTATTAACCTTATTTTTACAACGCTTTACTACCCACTGCATTGCATCGATTCGACGAAATGAGAAATTTCCAGTATCTTAACGACTCTCGGAGACTCGCTGACTCGGAAGCAGGTCAGCTAAAACTATAGTTGAGCTTTATCCATAAAAGGTACAGTCAACAAATCATAACTTCTCTTAAAATCTCATATTTTGTTAATGAATTTTAAACTCTGTTGATGAATCGAAAATCTGAATTTCCCAACATTTCTGAAATTTGTTTTACTGTCGCTTCCGTAAACTTAGTCAATGTTTACTAGAATGAATTACTATAACAAAACATTACACATACAATTTCAGAAAATTGAGTTGTCGATTTCACAAAGTTACGTAATCAATTTATTTATAAACAGATTAAAAAAGACGGACACAACTAATTCAGCTCTCAATATGTGGCTTTCTCTGTCAGTAGATTTTATACCAGTATAAAAAAACGACTCACTGACCGAGTAATCAATGCCCAGCCTAAACCCATGGACCGAAAAACCTGTAATTTTGCTCGGAGGTATTATACCCTTTTTAATATTGTAGACTAGGAATAAAGCCAGGGTTTTAAAATTCCCTTGAGATAGAGTTGGGTTATTAGCAGTGATCGGAATAGGTAGATTTGATTTGGGGTCAATGAGCTCAAACATCGATGTTAATATGGACATGCCACCGGGATTCCGGCATTTCTTGGTATCAGTTTTTGAAAAAAAGGCATATCCATATTATGCTAGCAATACTAAAGTACATCATATCAATCTACCTATTCCGATTACTGGTTATTAGATCTAATCCCACACGAGCAAAGCCTCGGTCGTCCGCTTGTAATGTAGAATAGTAGTAATACAATTATTTAGCTTAATTGGTATATAATAAAATCAACAGGTAGACTTCTGTGTTCAGGGTCATTTTGATTCATCATAATTGTATTCTTAAATAAAGATTTGAATTTTTATAATCGATTTTTTAATAATATTTATTTATTTAAACTTTATTGCACAGATAAAGATCTTACAAAAGGTGGCCTTAATGCCTTAGTAATACCTTTTTTCCATTTTGTCATCAAAAAGTATATATTATATTTTTGTAATTACCTTTTAAAACCCTTCATTTTGAGTCGATAAGTTAGATTTTTTTTCAGGCCGCATATTTTTAAATAAACGAGTAATAATTCGCCATATTGTTTTTATTATGACATAATCATAGCCTATGTCAGAACGTAAGGATTCTTACGATATCTTAAACATCAAAATCGGCAAGGGCGTTTAGTCCGGTACATTATTGGATGTTTTTGGGGTGTTTTTAGAATGTATGTACGTATTCGTCACATAATTGGTGTAATAGTAGAAATTATTAATTTATTAATGAATGCAAAATATTTCGTCGTAATTTATTTATTTAAATTGGAAACAATAAATCGCGTTCAACTACATAACCGAAATGCAGATTAAACCACTACTTAAAAAGCATCACATAATATTATCTCAATGACAGTGATACATTTATTGTCATAGTGAGAAGGGTAACACGTAATATAATTACAGAGGCTTTGTGAGATAATGTCAGTGCTAGGGATAATAGACATTAAATTTGATGGGTCTAAAAGATTAATGAAAAGATAATGGGCTAGTTTCCTGCGTCTAAAAAAGATTATTCTATTTAGTCCGTCAGTTAAATTATCAAAAAATATTGGACCCATATTTTGTCTTTTGTCAATCAAACAAAAAATGACGAAGATAAATCGCATCAAAGTGAGCACGTGACGTCACGTCTTGCTACAAAGTGTCGCAAGACGTGACGTTACGCGGAACTTTAACGCGCTATATCTTCATCATTTTTTGTTTGATTGAGAAAAGAAAAAATACGTGTCCAATATTTTCTGTTAATCCAACTGACGGACTAATTAGATTTTTTTAGGAAACTAGCCTATTCAGCTTAGCAAGATTATATACAAATTTAATGAGTTTTCAATTTATCTGTGAAGCAACGTAAAAAAACATATTTCTTTGATTTATTACAATATATAAAAAACTTGTAATATACATCTTTTTACTTTATGTTACTAAAATATTAGTTTGCATGCGTACACTACAAAGGTTTAATACTGTTTGTACTATACTCGTTTAAGGTCTTTATGACATAGGTACTAACACCTATTACTGAACACAATAGTGTAATTGTGGTTATAATGAGAAAGCAAGCACCCACGGCAGTAGGTATCCGATTGCCGCCCCATCCGTTGTGACAGGACTGACAGGCTGTTAGACACTCGCTTTTAGTCGGCAAATGTGGTATCGGTGTCAGAAATACATTTTAAAATATGCTTAGAATTGTTAAAACCTACGCAACATTTGGAGAATAGCATTCGATTCAACTAGGTACCTACTGATACTACAGGGGAAATAAAATATTGAAATCATTGAGTAAAAATAACAATAAAAACCGGCCAAGTGCGAGTCGGACTCGCGCACCGAGGGTTCCGTACAAACCTGTAGGTACCGTTATGAGTAAAAGTTCACCCATCACGACAATCGAGTCATAGTTATGGTATTTTTATTGCAAAATGAAATCCATAACATTACGAAAGTTAAATTGCGGTTTACGATTTATACCGTATTAAAAAAAAACTAATTACTTGATCTCGTTCAAACCAATTTTCGCTGGTAGTTTTTATGGTAATGTACAGTATATATTTTTTTTAGATTTATCATTCTCTTATTTTAGAAGTTACAGGGGGGGGGACACATTTTACCACTTTGGAAGCGTCTCACACGCAAACGCACGCACACACGCGTATTCAGTTTAGAAAAAAATGATATTAGAAGCCTCAATATCATTTTTAATACCTATCCATTGATATCCCACACGTATGGGTTTGACGAAAAAAAATTTTTCGAGTTTTAGTTCTAAGTATGGGGAGCCCCCAAAATTTATTATTATTTTTCTATTTTTTTGTGAAAATCTTAATGCGGTTCACAGAATGCATCTACTTACCAAGTTTCAACAGTATAGTTCTTATAGTTTCGGAAAAAAGTGGCTGTGACATACGGACGGACGGACAGACAGACATGACGAATCTATAAGGGTTCCGTTTTTTACCATTTGGCTACGGAACCCTAAAAAGGTGCTAATACTCTTTCTTTTGTTGACAGATTTAATTCGTTTGTACGTCGATTGATAGTTCAACTTGATAGCTATAAACTGTGCACAGTATTTTTTATTGAACAAATAATTGTGTTCATGCGAAAATCGGGAAAAACAACCCAATTTTCTCGAGTTAAAAAAAAGTCCCCTTAACGACGACAGAATTAGAGTAAAGGTTACATTAAATTAAATATTCACCAATACAGAAACAAATTATTTACTTTACTGAACTCTTATTAATGCAAACGGTTAAACTATTTTTGACACCACTCTTGTAATTAGCAGATCAATAAAACAATTGTGTATCAGCTAAGGATCCGAAAGCAATAAACGTTACTCCGCAGACCTCTAAAATTTTCATTACTAATGTTGCGTAACCGCAATAAAAGTGCTTGCCAAATAAGCATGGTTACAATTTTCTCTAGTAGACTGGCGTCCTTTCGTAAATCATAGATTGCGGGTTTCTTTGTATACATACCCTTGTTGTGCTTATATTTATTCCTCCCGGTTGGACGACTCTCAATGGGTGAGGCTACGCTATAAGATCGTTCGTATGAATGGGAATGGCTCGCATGCCTTTTGTCTCTTTAAAAGGTCCTGGGGATATTAATTTTAAGAGTGGAAGCAAAAAAGCTGAATTGAAACGTAAGAATTCAGTCTGTAAAACAGTTTTGCCTTTTCTTTTTTATTCTATGAAGAATACAGCAATAAAATTACATAATTGTCTCTGGCAATAATTAATTTTATTGCTATTTAAAGTTCAAATACTTTTCATCATCATCATCATTTCAGCCATAGGACGTCCACTCCTGAACATAGGCCTCCCCCAGTGACTTCCAGATTACTTTTATTTATTATTTAAACCAAAAGATTGTTTGCATAGTAATTTAAAAACTAGATAATTAAAAATTACCCATCGTCATTGTCTTGAAGTAAGAACTGTTACGAGGTACCACATAGTGAATTATGTCTGATGCGTCTCCCAGCACTCACAGACCAGAGCCAATTCACAAAAGTTCTTTTTTTAATTATTCCAAACCCGAATTAAACCCGGGATCATTCAAGGCGAATAACCGCATCTCAACGCGTTATGAGTTGTCAAAATAAAACTCAATTTTACTAAGTTATGAAGAAATGTATGTGTACAACTATTTTGTAAGTTTGTCTGAATAAATTTATTCTTATTCTTATTTTTATTTTTATGTTAGCTACTAAGAGATGATTGGTTTGGTTTGGTTTGTAACCGGCCAACCTGGAAGTCATTGGGGGATTCCTTTGTTTAGCAGTGAACATCCTATAAATGATCATAAAGTGGTTCTTAGCATTTCTTGTTAACATAGGTAGGTACTTATATTAGTTTATATTATAGCTTCACTAACTAACCATGTAATCAAATATTGAAAGTAGGTTTTAATATACTTCTAACTGACGTATCTATTCAAAACTTTATAAGTATTTGACGACCCGTAACCCAGAGGTGAGCATATTACTGGACTTGGTCTATCTCTGAGGTCCAGGGTTCAATTCCCAGTCGGTCAGTGTAGAAAGATAACTTTTCTATAATGTCTCGGGTCTGGGTTTTGTGGTGCCGTCGTTGTTTCTGATTTCTTTAAGACAAGTGCTCAAGCTTCTTATCATAGGATCGGAGCAATGTATGTGATGTTATCCGATATTTATTTATATGACATTCGGATGACAATATAATATTTTTGACACCATCGTGTTCATCTGATGATGGAGTCAGGAGGTAGGTAGATAGTAGACTATACTCTTCTTCATACTATTCAATGACTTTAGCGAAACCTTCGTATTTTGGTACATTCGATTCGTTTTGACTAGTCAATTATGTATAGTGAATATGTGTGTTTCATTTTAACTACGATAACAATTATTAATATTGAGTATGATGTAGTTTATTTGTTGTAATGTGTAAACGAACAAATACCTTACGACCCGATTGGTATAGTGGCGTGGTAACTAGCGTTGAACTCAAAGAGTCCCAGATTCGATTTTAGATTTAAGTCAGTTTAGATAACAACCTTTTCTAAATTGGTTCGAGTCTGAGCTGGGAGACTTGCAAAGGGTGCTCAGAATCAGTAACTTAATCGAACTATGCAAATAACTTTTTTTTTCACATTTAATTATTTCTATCCGATGTTTGAAATCGTACGTTTGGATAATTTAACTCATAAATGAAAAAAATGCGCCGTATGTGCACTGCGTAAGGTCCTTGTAGGCTCGCCGTACCTACGCCTCTGATGAATGACCACGTGGCTTTTGTAGTCTCTCTGTTGACTTTATTTTCGGATATTTAAAAGATAATTTTTCGTAACATAGATTATTTAAAATATTAACGATTCAGACGCTTCTTTATATTGTTCTCTAGATCTGTTTTGTTTAAATTTGGCACCCCTTTGCAATTTAACCCTGTATATATTTGTTGGTAACTGATAATACAAGGATGTTAAATAATTACTTCGAAACCTTGACAGTTTGTGTGTTGTCTAGAGCATAATGATGATTAAGTTATTTTGTATGAAATATAATTACAGCCTTTTTTTCATGACCAGAGCAGTATTGACGGGTAACGTGTTTTAGACTTTGGGTACCAAAGTCATAAAGTTGTGTTATGTACTTAGTTGTATTAAAAAATAAAGTAAAGTATGCTTTAAAACGTCCCACGGCAGGGCACAGGCTTTACCTCAACTATGAGGTGGTTTGGGCCAGACTCCACCATAATTTTAACGTACTACGTATTTTAACGTATACGTACATACGAAACACGGAAATTTCAATAATACGGACGGTTCACGGACCGGAACCACTACTGCCCTTACCTCAACCCCAAATTAAAACATGGTTGCGCGAATGAATTAGAGAAACGCATTTAACAGAATGGAGAAACAGTGAGGGATGCAGGCAAACAAAAAATGCCATTCCGGTAGCATCAAATAAGCTTACCTGCAACCTCATCAGACTAAAAAAGGACAAAATCCGCAAGGTTATAGGAGTTATCTAAACACTGTCCTCTAAACAAGCACCTATTTAACATAGGTGTGACTGACAGCCCCACATGCAAAGGATGCAGGGAGGCAGAAGAAACGCCACAGCACGTGCTTATGGAATGTAGGAGCGTGGCAGATCAACGGCATCAGATCTTCCAATCACCAGGATCTCTCCCGGAAGCCTGCAGAAATCTGAAAGATTACTGACCTTCTGGGATGATCTAGGCTGATTGGAGTAAGAAGGAAAAGGTAGCACGCACAATGGCCCAATCAGGAGGCTAAGTGCGGAAACAGCCCAGACAACCTAACTAACTAACTATGGTGGAAATTGTCACCCGTCCTCTTACAACCGCAGCGTAGGTGGCTTAACTTTGGTAATCACCACCAAAACACTCTGGCACTGAGTTACAAGCACCCCTAAATTGATGGTTGTCTTAATTACAATATTTTATTTTGATTTTAAATTTACTTTTCATAATCATAACTGCATTTTTAAAAGAACGAGGGTAATGCTTGAATAAATCGAAAAAGCAATCCCACAGAACCCACACCGAATTGTGTTCCACTTCCACACACTTGGACGATCCTCATAATGTACGCGACAGATTTTTTAGAACGTAAATGGCTATGTAATTCCGGTAATGGATGTCGAAAGTAATTCCGGATTATTTCGCGAGTTTCATTTGCGTAATGTTCACGTTTACAGTTTCACAATACATTTGAATACAGTAGGTTTAGTCCACACATATAAGGTTTTAAAAGGTCTTTAGAGTAACTAAAAAATAAAAACCGACTTCAAAAAACTAAAACGCTAAAAATAGTCTTAACACTTAAGTACCTAATCAGTTACTTTTGGAGTCGGTGCAAACGAAAACATCGAATCTCTCATCGACTGGCACCGACTCCAAAAGTAACTGATTAGGTACTTAAGTGTTAAGACTATTTTTAGCGTTTTAGTTTTTTGAAGTCGGTTTTTATTTTTTTTATAAAATTAACTTATTCCATCCATTTTAGTGATAAATCATAATCAAAACAAATCTTACGAGTGCAAACATAATTTAACTGCTGAACACAGATTTCATTACCTATTTTTCCACCCTTAGGGGTGAATTTATTTCCAATAGTTTTAGTATAGTATCTTTAAAGTATAAGCTATTCATTAAAAAAAGAATCATCAAAATCGGTCCACATTTGGCAAATATATTAGGTAAGATAGATACTAAAATCAGTTGCGTGGTACGGAGTTCATACAATGTTTGATGATTTTCTAATAGATCACATCATCAGAATTTAACCAAATTTATATGGGACCATTCTGAAAGTATTACCTTTCAAACAAAAAATAATTATTGAAATCGGTCAACGCAGTAACGAATGATCGCTGAACATATATAAAAAAAAAGATTCCGACGAACCCCTTCCTTTTTTGAAGTCGGTTAATAAACTATTAATATTTACTTTGTGTTGGTGGAAAGCATGGTCCTTAGTGTCTCAGTAATATGTTTGAACTCGAGTCGACAAATTATAATAGACGGGTTGTACGAGTATTGTACGTCATATGGCTGAAATGATGATAATGAATTTAATTGTTATGATGAATCAGAAATAAGAAATGTTTATTGTTAACGAACCTCATCACGCAGAACATACTGTAAAATCACAAATAATAAGAAAATAAGAAATGAAAAACTATGTTTTTAATTAAGACACAAAAATATCAAATTATCTATTACTAACTTTTGCCTGAAACTTCATCTGCGTTGACTGTACCCGAATAAAAAGTACCTATCCTATGTGTTAATCCAGGGCGTGGTCTATCAGTATGATAAATGTCATCAAAATCTGTTTAGTAGTTTTTGCGTGAAAGAGTAACAAAGATCCATAAATCCTCACAAACTTTTGCATTCATTATATTAGTAAGGATATCAAACGTAGTCAGATATTAACGTCAAACATTTGATTAAGATTTGACAACTTGTACCTAAAACGATTCGTTATTTGAATACAGAAACCAGCGATAAGTGATGGAGATTTTACTGTTTTTATTTCTTTTGTGAGAGTTATGTGTGTGAGGTCGTTCCGTTTGTTTTAATTTTATGTCGGCTTTATGTGTGTCGAATGCTGCTAGCTTTGATACTTCACAATTTTTTTTTTGTACCAGATATCGGTAAAAAGGCAATGAAAGTTTGCTCTTTTTTAGTCACTATGTGGTTAAGTGTGTTAAAATAACATAAAATTTTTGTAAGGAATTATCCTTATTAGGAATTATTACCGCAATTCCGGAAAAGATCCGGAAAAGATATCCGGATTTTTTTCGAACTTCATACAAAACGGCTCCGGACAAGCCCGGATTCAATCTGATTTGTATGGTGTTCTAAAAATTCCGGATGCTTGTAGTCCGAGCCTAAGTGAGTTTGTACTCAACTTTATTTTTCTTTGTCCTAGCTGGCTCAGGCACCGAGGACCCTCTAGACAGTTCAACCATGGATATCTCATCCCGTCGCTTCAGAGCAGAGTTCCTCCAAGAGTGGCAAGGATCTGCAGATGCTCCATACTTCGATGCCAGCACTCCAAGAAATATTACTGGGCTGGTAGGACATCCAGTAAGGCTGTTATGCAGGGTAAAGAATCTTCAGAATAGAACGGTAAGAGTACTGATTCTTAATATTCTTTATGTTTATTTAACCGAGGGTCATAGACATTAGTAAGAACATGGACATAGGAAACATAGCAGCAGTTTCAGAATACCTAATAGTCAAGCGTACTCCAAACTAGGAAGAAAAAGAAGAAGTAAAACAAGCAAGTAAACTGGCCATCTGATAATAATATTAAATGAATGAAGTTGAAGTTGACAATTCAACTATAGAGAGAGATTCTATAATATTCATTCTCGGTGCATAGTTTTATTTATAGCCTGAATTCACCAAACTAACTTTTAGGGAAATTTTCATAAAATTAGGTTTCATTATAAGATTTGTAACTCTAGCAAGTTTTCAATTACTCGATAACGTTATAAAACATGTTATTGTTTATATTTTTGTTTGAAGTTGTTTTATGTACCTATATACCTACTGTGTTGACGTTATTTATTTGAAACAAATCCGAAAACCCAAGTTGTTTACTTTAATTTTGAAACGTATACCGCTAACGTTGACGATAAGAAATGAAATTGCCCAATGTAATCAGATACTGCTAAAAACCACAAAACAATATTCGTAAGCAAATACAAATATTACTTTTTCTTAGACCAAGCCCTAATACTGTTAGCAGTTTTGATCGATGCGAATTGGTTTTGTTATTGTGCCTAACAAGTCTAGACCGTCGATAATGCTAGAAAAAATCGAGCATAAATAGGTTTGGTGCGTGAATATGGGCAGAGTGAATATTGTTATGTAATTCTTTGAAAGTTCGTACTGCTAATCTTTAGGCCCAACTGTGTTACCAATAATGTAAACTTTGTGCACACTATTCCAGTTTTATTGTATCTAAAGTATTTAATTTATATTTAACATTAACTGTTACGAACGAACGTTCTATTAAGTAACGAAGTAACATTGCAGTCTCGAAGAAAATTTTAATTTTACCATTATTTAATATCTTCCATAATATTATTTAGTCTACAAAGAGTACAATTTCAGATAATTTTTAAAAATTTAATGTTAATCTGGTAAGAGTTTTAGCTTTAGCTGGAGGTCAGTAACGATATAATATATACAATTAATAATGTACACATTATGATAGATCACGTTATTGCACAAAATAATAAAAGGTCATACTACCTATATAAAAACACAAATAAGTTACAATGCTCTTTATAGAAGGCGACTCCAGATTTTTTCTCTTCTCTATCTCTCACTCTTCCAGACCACTTTAGGTTTGAGGAAATTTTATGGATTGGTGAAGAAATTCAGTGCAAGTGCAGAGAGTCATAGAAATATAATTAGAAAGTAATTTTGAGTATTATAAAGGGAATGAAGTCTATTTTTCTATTGAAAATTATCTCTAAAGAAATGGCGGAAAACAAACTACTTCTCAAATTATACAGTTTATAAACCAATTTTTTTGGGTACTTTGATTTCCACAAAATTTATAAAAGGTTTTGTTGTACCTTCAGAATTGTCCGAGAGATCTTGTCTGGGAGATTAGTTTGTTTAGATATAGTAAACTTATAACAAAGGAAGTAATTGGAGTAGCGACAATTATCCAAAAGTTTACGATTCACTGTCAGAAATCTGTCAATAACTGGGAACTTATAATAATCCTCTAAATAATCAATTGTTTATCTGCGTTGAAGGCCTTTTGCGTCTCTTTCCTTTCTCAAATAACTTTATCTTATTTTGGCTTAACATGAGATAAATCTAAAATAAATATACGTTTGCTTTTATTTATATAACGATTATAGACTATTTTACTATAATTTACTTTTGTTTTAAATATACCTACATACAGGATATTTTTGACATGTTTTATAAAGTATGTATGTTTTAGTTTTTTTAGTCAGCCCAGTTCTGCATTTAGTTAAATAAAATAATTCACTGTCATTAAGATTCCTTAAAAAATATTATATTACTGTATAAATTATATTGTTTATATATATATATAGTAAAGATGTTGTATTTTTTTTTTTATTAACCACAAAATATTTCAGTGACATTATGGTTTGTGACAAGTATTCTGCAACACGAACTGCATTATCGGTCTTATTGTATTTGATCATCAAAATCAGACCCCAAAATAACCTCTGTATATCTGAAAACGTCTTATCACGCACTATGTAGGACGAGAACTAAGATGCAAATACCTACTACCTTGTGTTCTCACAATAAGGTCTTAAATTTAATGTAAGTAAAAACTTCTCGAGCTTGTACGTCGTCAGCTGGTGGTGCGAAGAACATTAATCCTTCAATGTCGATTGCTCGTTAAAGGTCATTATTCTTAGTGTTGTTTGTGTCATGTTTTGACTCAAACTAAAATGCTCTGATGTATTCTTTATTGAGGGTCAGATTGTTAGTAACGACTAAAGTTTCAAAAATAGATATATTTTGTTGTGTGTTGGCTATTCCTTTTTTGTTTCCGTTTACAAATTATTTTTGTTTAGCACAGTTGTCGAATGGCTAAAAGCTATCTTTTTTTCCTTTAATTGTTATCTATACTTTAAATTATTTAAAAAAATCAGTGGTAAACTAAAATTACGGAAACGCTCATTGATCGAGAGAAAAAAAACGTCATGAATCCACAACTTCCGTACAATTTTAATCTAAAATCCTTATTAAAACCGATTCAAAATAGACGTAGTCTGCTAGTAAAATACGGAAAACACAAAACATTTTTATTCAATTTACCAATAAATAACAATATTTTTACTTATTTCAAAATTATTTCCAATACCTACTTTTTGTAACCAATAAGGTGTTTAAGAAATCTAGGACTCGATATTTTGTGATTATTTTGAGATACCCACAATTTTTTGACTGATAACACCAAACAAAATCATTTTTTTCTTTTAGCCAAACTTAAACAATAATTTACAGGAGTTGCTTCACGACCAGGTTCAGAAATTTCTATAATGTCAAGCCTTGGGAATATAAACAAAATACATATTTTTTCGATTAAAAAAAACTAGATAAATTTATTCGATGTTGTTCAAGTGTGAAAGTACGTAGGCTAAGTAGGCTTTCCAAAAGGTATACAACAAACAAATTTAACCTAAGACTAAAATATAATATTAACTTTATATGCTGTGTGGATTTTGAGCCAGCCTTCGATTTTCCTTTATCGTACGTCCTATACGAATCTGAAGAGCCCATTGAACTCGGTACCTACTCGTAGTAACGGCAATCTAAAGAAGGAAGGTAATGGATTTGACATAAGTCGTTTAGTCTTCAGTTGTTATGCCTTTGCCATTTCATACGCGTGGATGACATTTCATATTATTTGCCTAACTTTATTTTGTTTATTTTTTTTGTAAGCTTCTATGAAATGTATGTGTTTCAGTAGATCATATAATATCAACAAGTTTCCTTTCTTAAATACCTATTTAGTGTATTATTTCATTTTATAAACTATCTTGTTTCTCCGCCAATTGTGTTATTAGCCTTCATTGCTTAACCATTTTATGAAACTTGGCTGCCATTTTCACATAAATATTTTTGAAATAGGTATGTTATTTTTAAATAATCAAAAAGTATTGTCAACAGTCATTAAACATATTTTTTAAACTATCTTTTGCTTTATTAATCAATCATGAACTCGTTTATATCTTCATATTTGTGCTATCTGAATTTTTAAAATAAACAAGTACTCAATACTATTTCATTTTATCGAATTATGGCGAGCCAATTTCAACGCACAGCAGTTTTTACTTATTCGAAACAACCTACAATCGGAACCTGCTGTTTGAACACAGTTTCACACTTTCGTTTACAGAAAATATTCCTGATTTTTACCGTTCTCTTTAATTCCATTGTTATATACCTACATTTCAGATGATTATTTGTGATGGACGTAAAATTTCACGGGGTTACGGCCAATGGGGGCTTATATTTATGATTAGCTTTGCTGATAGCGATCGTTTCACCTCCGAAGTACGCACTTAAGCGTTCCATTGATAACACATACCCCAATAAAATGCCTCGACACGATCCATTATGGAGAATTCTAAACGAAAGCTGAGGGTGAATCGGACGTACTTTTTCTTCAACTTCCATTTCGTTGTTGGGTTCCGTATTTAAGAAATTATAGCCTTAATTTTAAATCAGGTGTTTAACCTTATGCTCTTAAAACAATTAAACGAATACCTTACCTTGGTATTTTTCTTGTATATAATATGACGCTAAAACAAAACTACTATGATACTGTTTAGAATTCGTAGTTATGCCAAAAGTCTTAATTATTATCTCGTAAATTCAAAATACGAGCTATGATTTCAATTTGAAGTTACGAAAGCCACTGGCACATGTAATTTTTTGTACAAATATTAAGAGAAAAAGCTATAAGCAAACATTTATTTTAGATGTGCCTTAAATTGTAGGGCAGCTGAACAAACCAACTAACTTTAGTTTTATCTAGTGTGTTGATAAAATGTTTTGTACCTATAGGAACATAAATACACAAGTGGAAACGAAACTTAGTATTATCGATTTCAGGGCGTGAATTGCCGAAACGAGTTGAAACCCTGGTATAGAAAGACTATCACTTCACTTGTATCACTTGTATTTCTAAATATTATTTGAAAACCTTTTTGCAGTATCTCCAAAGCTGTTAAGAGAACACCACATCTTGCGGAACGTTTGTTGAAGAAGTTTTAGGGTTACTCTGTGGCAAAACATTGTTGCCGACGAAAAACAGCACGCTGTTTTCTTCGATAAACTTCTTCTAACGGCCATTTGAGTTTTATGTCGTGTAAAATTATCGGTTGCCTACTAAGTACATAGTGTGGTTTTATTCAGTAAAAAGGTGTTCATGAATACAAATAACTTTTACTATGGGGTAAAGATGAAATGGTTAAAAAATGACGCTTCATAGATTATCATGTAGGTAGAGCATTAGATAGGAGCAGCATCGGATTTTTTTTGTCGATTTTGATATTCATGTAAATTAAAAGTAGTTCATATTACTAAACACATTCACTTCTTTAATGTTTGTCCGTAAACTAGTCGCCATAGTACAAGTTTTTCTTAGTTAAGGGCTTGGTGACTGGTATTTTTGGTAACGAACATTATAATGTATTTATCTATTGCTATTAATGAAGTAAATAAAATGAACACAAAATTACTTATACATAGTTTTTGCAATTCACATATTTTCACGGGATTTAGTAGTAGTTATGATGGATCTTCATAGAATTAATGTGTGCTTGAAAGAAATACGTATAAATATAAAAACAAAATATATAATGAACGCATAATTTGGTTTTAGAATTAGCAAAACATGAATGTCCATATTTTATGTTATAAAATACCTAAATTTACATAGTTTTTTGCAAATAAATATTGTTATTGTTATTCTTAGATCTATAAAATAATAAGGTTATTTCTACCAGGTTTCATGGGTCCGTCACCGCGACATCCACCTGCTGACAGTGGGGCGGTACACGTACACGTCTGACCAGCGCTTCGAGGCGCAGCACAAGCCGCGCTCCGAGGAGTGGGCGCTGCGCATCCGCAGCCCGCAGCGCCGCGACTCCGGCCAGTACGAGTGCCAGATATCCACCACGCCACCCATCGGGCACGCCGTCTACCTCAACATTGTGGGTACGTCAGTCATACGTACATACGTCATTTAAACCATTGTCTTAACCCATTAACATCCAAGTGGTCTTATGAGACCGCATAACAATAGAATTTCTATTGTGTCTCGTTTACGTATGCTTGATCTGTTAATTAGTGAGCGCTACGAATTTTCAGTCTTTACCGCAGTCTTGTGATAAACTTTTTGGGAGTAGTGATTTAATTACCGAGCGTTGCTATGTAGCAGCTCGCAACACCGCGTCTTCTGCCAGTATGAGAGCCTAATGTCCACAACACTGCATATATCATGCACACCGTCTACGTAAACACTGTCAGTGTGAGCTGTGTTTTAGTTTATATTTGACGTAGCGTCACGCTTTTGCCTAGTACAAATATTAGTCTAAATAGTGATTTAACAATTGAGTCGTTTGTTCTAGGTTAGAAAAATCTTAAATTTAATATCCATAAGTTAAATAGAAAAACAATGTTATGATCCCATAAGAGCGTTGTCCTTGACCGACTTCTCTCAAATTATCATTTGCAAAGTATTTAAAAACCAAGACGCATGTTTATTTGCGATCAGACAAGGAAAATCTGTGCTTAAACGTCCTTGTTTTTTTCAACAAAACACTAAAAAGAGCGCCATGATGTCTCTACGCGAAAAGTCATAATTAGAGACCATTAAAATCAAGTAAGAGACAAATCATTTTAAAAAACCGACTTCAAAACACTAAAAAGCTAAAAATAATATTAACTCGTAGTACCTAATCAGTTACTTCTGGAGTCAGTACAAGCTGATCAGAGTTTGAATGTTTTCGTTGCACTGACTCTAAAAGTAACTGATTAGGTATTTAGGCGTATAGACATCATCACGCTCTTAACTGCATTGACCTTAACAAGCTTTGAAATGTAAAATCTCATAAGACTATCGAGCCCATTATTTAAATAATAAAATAATAAATGACAACGTTATTTTTAGAACCAGAAACGACGATATCGAGTGGTCCAGAGCTATTCATCCAAGCAGGATCTACTATCAATCTAACGTGCACAGTCCGTCACACACCGGAGCCACCTTCATCAATAACTTGGACGCATGGCGAACAGGTACATAAATTATATCACTCACTGCCTACTTCTATGAATAGCCCTCTGCCCACAGGAAAAAAAATTAAGTTGACAAACCTGCAGTCTACCTTATTAGTTCTACCTAATAGAATTTATGCAACTTAGTCGCCCATGGACATTTTAAGACTTTGGTGTTCATTTTAATAGAAAAATATTACCATTAAAGTATGCATTATACGAATTAAAAATCTCATCTTTTGAATTTAATTTTACGCAAATAGAAATACAAATTAAATTTCCAATAATATTAACATGGCAGATCTAAAGCTTCTAACTTTAACTGCAATGCTCATTTTGAATTTTAGATTTAAATTCCTTGAAGAAACGAAAGTTCCATTCAATTTAACATTACAAGCCAAATCCCCAATCTAATTGAGGCTCCCAAATAAGTTTTGAACGAAAATACTTAATTCGCTTTCAAATGACAAATCTCTGCTGACTTAAAATTTGCATTCGATCAATTAGCCAAATTTACCTAATCACGAGAAACGAGAGATCTCGGGATGTCCAGATTAGGGACATTAAATCCTAGAAGGCACGATTGAAAGCCCGATTTTGATTTAATCGATTCGAGGTGTAAAGGACTGTAAATCGAGTTCCTATTCAGTTAATTTTCAGTTGACTGTGTGCCAATCCAATCACTTTTGCGGCTTGATTTTGCAGTTTCACTGACGATTTCAATCGATTATCTGTAGATACATGCATACGTTATTTTAAAGCCAATATAATTTAATATAAGCTACTAATGCGATAAATAAAAATAGTTGGCTACTAATATGGAAATTATATCATTAAAATGTACCCAATTTTAATAATCGTTCTGATAGAATAATAAAACATTAATAAAATAATAAATATATTTTTTATTTATATTCATCTTAATTAAACAAAAGCGACTGAAGGAAGAATATAATAAAGACCTAAATTAATTTCGTGAAAGCAAAAATACTTTTTCTTCATTGACCCGATCGAAAATCCAACCCAGAATCCCGTCTGCCCAATGCAAAACACTGTATGCGCCAATTTAGTAGTCACCGTTAAAATAGTTAATTATAATTTTCTTTTTAGGTGATAAACTTTGACTCGGCTCGCGGTGGTATATCGTTGGTAACTGAAAAAGGTCTGAAGAGCACTAGTCGGCTGCTAGTACAAAGGGCCAGAGGCGCTGACGCAGGTCTATACACATGTGGCCCAAATAACGCTCCTCCATCATCCACCAGGGTGCATGTTTTATCAGGTAAGACAAATTTGAAGGTACATAGTGACTCTATTTAACCCGTGTCTCTGCACTTGACCTGCATCTGAGCAATGCACTTTGGAAATAGTTTTAAAGATGTTTTTGTTTTTAAACTTACAATTCGTTTGAACGACTGTTTTATTCAATCGTCGAATCCAACTCGGCTGGGCAGCGTTCGGAAAACTACGTAACGTCTTCTCGTTCAAAATACCTCAGTGCCTAAAGACGAAAGTCTACAACCAGTGCGTGTTACCAGTGATGACATACGGAACTGAAACGTGGCCTCTCACTATGGGCCTCATAAGAAAGCTCAAGGTTGCACAGCGTGCTATGGAAAGGGCTATGCTCGGCGGTTCTTTGCGAGATCGAATCAGGAATGAGGAGATTCGTAAACGAACAAAAGTTGCTGATATAGCCCAACGGATAAGCAAGCTGAAGTGGCAGTGGGCGGGGCACATAGCACGTAGAACTGACGGCCGATGGGGCAGAAAGGTTCTGGAATAACGTAACGTAACGGCAAGCGCAGCGTAGGACGTCCACCTACAAGGTGGACAGGCGACCTGGTAAAGGTTGCAGGAAGCTGCTGGATGCGGGCCGCTTTCAACCGGCCAACCTGGAAGTCACTGGGGGAGGCCTATGTTCAGCAGTGGACGTCCTATGGCTGAAATGATGATGATGATTGTTTTATTGTTTTCCGACCTAACTCATAATAATGTTACAAAATAGTCCTCAGAAAACTCTCATTCACTGCTGTTTAGTTGATTACAGTTGTGATAATGTATATTTAGCAGATAAAACTGACTTTATTACATAGGCTAGCAGTTTTCCGCAAAATATACATTCAGAAATAGACCTTTTCGATTCGCGGCGGAGCGTACAAGGCGGTCGTATCTACTCTACCACTACTAATAACATTCTCTAAAGGTGTCTTTTCACAACGCGTGAACTCCTGCTGCATTTCCATCCCCACCGTGGTGAATTGTCCTTCTATATTCGATATGAGTCTTACTGCCGCACTCAGAGCCGCCAGAGAACAGTTAAGAGAAGATTAACATGTTTGTTCATTCAACTTTGGCTGATTGACTTTATTCGTCGATACTTTAGTATCACAGGTTTTTTTTAACCATTTAAGTTAAGTGACGTTTCTGAGTGTGTCAATTAGTTAGTTTAAGCAGATGATTGAACTTACGACAATGATTTGTTTTAGGTGAGCACCCAGCTGCAATGCAACAAGGCTGCGCGAAATCGTCGCTAGATCGCATGACCTCAATAGCATGTTGTTTGTTGAGTTTATATTTATTAAGAATACCATCGGTCAATTTTCATTTTGGTACTTGAATAATATTCTCGTAATTTAGGACTGGCCAGAATTTTTTTATTTTATTGAGATAATCTGTCAAAAAACTTAATTTTTAATTACCAGAAAATAATAATAATAATAATACTTTTGTAAACATCCATGACTAAGGTACAAATGCTCGTGCTCATCACATCATCGCTTGCGGGATTCGAACCCGCAACCGCTGGCTTTGTAGTCCGAAGCGAGAACCACTACACCAGACGGCCGTCTGAATATTTGTATCTTAATAATAATATCAAAACAACTATAATATTATAACAATAATGAAGGCATTATCAATAATTAACGAGCTATGTCTTTTTAGGTAAAGTTTTTACCATTCATATACCAGAGGCCCAATTCCCATAATTTGACAATAGTCGCAATCCGGTGTCGATCCGCTCCCACACACACGATCACAAACGGTATTCTCGTAAACTTATAATTTGACATAAAAATACCAAAACTATCCTAATACAACTAAAAATAGAGCAAAAAAAAATCTAATTTTGGTTCCTTTCATTTTCAGTCGCATTACGAACTAAAATTGCATTTATTGGGTATACGAGAATACCGTTTGCGATCGTAATGTTACTGGGAGCGGATCGACACCGCATTGCGACTATTGTCAAATTACGGGAATTGGGCCTCAGTTCAGTTTATGGAATACCTCCCATTTACCTCTTCATACTACACAACACCGAACTTGTTCTTCTCTTGATCCACATTCAATGTCAATATTTTTTTAATACGAAGATTAAAATGAATTACTATAAGCCATTTTTTATATTGTTCTTTAAACCTTTTTATAAATATTTGGCACTACCTTTCAATTAAGTTCTGTGTTGGTAAATAGTATCTAATCAAAAAAAATGTAAAACGATTTTCTGGTAATTCAAAATGTGTAGCGTTTAGTAAGATGTAGGTTTAGCCATACTTCCAGATATGGTTGGGCATATGAAATAAACAACTGGGCTGAAATAAAAAAAAACATTTCAGTCTTTGTTTCTTTGGAAATTTGTTTAGTTTTATTAACACAACCATATTTTGGAATATATCTGAATCTTTATGTCATACATTGTAAAATAACTGTAATATGCCATACCTTTCAAATATAAATGACTACACATTTTATTTATTAAAATTATACAGGGCTAAACTCTCTCTAGGGCTGATTCTTAAGCTCAAAATTAAATGCGGTTACAAAATCAAAATAGCAAATAAAAATAAATCATTTAATTACGGTAGTAAAACGGGAAGTTTTGCTATATAATAATTCTAATAGTTGCTTATTTATTTGAGTAGAATCAGCTCTTAAAAGTGTGTCAGCATATTTTTTACAAACCTGTATATTTACTTATGTAAAATATTTGTTAAATGGTATTGCACAAAAATTGCATATAATTAAAAATACGGTTGTTTTTATAATGTAAATAAACTTATTGGATCCTACGAAACAGTGTAAATAATAAGATTCTATGTAAATTTAGAGAAAAATAAATAGCAAAATTATTAATGTTAAGTATAAATATTATTTTAAAACTAAATGAATTTTATTTTAACATAGGTAATATAATATAATGGTTTGTAAAGGTTCTTAATATTACAATTTATATAATTTAAGCAAATTATTGTGGTTCAATTCAGAGAACCGAGTTATTATCGAATTGTTATACATATAATATTTTTAAGAATTTGTATAATTTGAGTCCAGTAACTTAAATAAATTAGGTATGAGAAAAAAATATTTGTCCTGTAGTCACAAATTGTGTAAATACGAAATCAACGAAATAAAGATTATTTTACAAAAGTGTTTTGTTATTTATTTGCATATTATCAGAGACTAGGAACAAAATTTTTTTTTTTTTCTAAGAATCGATATGTCAAAAAATATCAATTTAAAATATTATAAAGCTCTGATTTATTTTGATACAGTTTGATTTATTGAACATGTAAATCATTAACTAGAGAAAGATTGCTAATAATACATTCATAAACCCAGCCACACGGCCTAGTAAATTAATCAGGCAGGACAACTTTTTTTAAGCAAGGTGTAACTTAACTAAAACATAACATTAGGGCTAATTCTGGTCACTAAATATATTTTTTTATTTGGGACCAACAGAGATATCTAAAAAACAGCTGACGATTTTTATGGAAACGAGTTTTTATTAGATTACGGTATTTGTCCTATACAAATACTGTGTTTAAACAGTGAGCGTCATTCGAATCAGTTTTTTTATTTTATACAGGATTAAACAAAGGCTTTAGGCTCAAAGGATTTAGGCTCAAAATCGAGTTCAGAGTACTGTATTTTAAAAAAAAATTAGTATACAGAAAAATATAACTATCCATCCATTGTAATTATTTTAGTTATGAAGCACGTACGAGTAGAAGTGTCGGCCAATAAAACAGAAAGGTTTTAGAATGGTGACCACGTACCGGCATGCGCAGCGGCCGACGGCCACCCAAAAAATGGATAGAAGACCTGGTAAAGGTTCCAAGAATCCGCTAGATGCAGACCGCTTCCAACCAACCAATCTAGAAGGCAATAGGCAAGGCCTATGTTTAGCAGTGAAATTCAGCGAAAAAATTAATAAATTTACTCCTATTAAAATCATCAATCCAAAGTTCGTTGCGGTATGCACGATCGAACGGTTGTGGTTTTTGATTAAACAAAAAAAAAACATATTTTTAATAAATTTCCTGTATTCTAAATTCAATTCTGAACCACCCCTGTAAATTTTGCTTGTCCTTTTTTAACACTACAGATGAATATATATATTTGAATTTAAAGTTAAAATTCAAATCATTTTTTTCTTTTTTAAAAATTATACATGCATTTTAGATTCTATCGCAATAATAATTAACTTAGAATGGTGCTACTACAAAATCAAAATGAATGTCTATATCTGTACGATTAATACAAGTAACAACATAGTCATTTTTGTTTATGATACAAATAAGTATTACCTTTTGGGCTATCATAAACATATTTCACTGCTTCGTGCCTTTTATCCAGATTAATTAATATAAGCACATTTACAAGTACAATTTTAGATACAATGCTTGTAAAAAAATCTAATGCAAAAACATTTTTAATATAAATATCATACGCACAAAAGACCATTAAAATTTATTGTGGCCATTCTTCTATGATTTATCCTTTAAAACCTTTAAGTATGTAACTGGAGCATACAGATAAGAGTATTCCCCAGCTTTTTTCAGATAGACGACAAATAATTTAGTTTTTTAAGTAAATTACATGAATTTTTACGATTATATTTACCATTCGTTTGTTTTAATGTATTTAGTTTTACATAAAAAATGTCTAATTCTTTTGTCCTAATTCCGTTAAGACCGGATTCGACCAAGCTGGTGAAAGTTTTAACTTGAGAGTATACCACTGCTTAATCTAGAGTAAGCTGATTTTTCATACTACCAACTACTAATCTATGAAAAATATTTAAACGGGCGATTTTGACAATGTATAACTTAAACTGAGAATAAGTAGATGTCAAAGTTGTCACTAGTCAAATCCACTCTTGTCACCTAAAAACTGTCAAGTTGTATAATCTACCACTGGCATTATGTTATCCTACAAAATTTAATTGTTGTGGAAATTGATGGCAACCTAGAAGAAATAAATAACATGGATTTTAGTAGGTTTATCCATTCGTTCATCATTCACAATAAAATAAAACTGAGTACAGTATATTCCTGAAGTAAGTTGGAAAAACGCAAACGAAGTTATCAAAAAGTGAATTTAAGAAGTAAAGTTATTCCTGTTATAGTTAAACTGGTTTAATTTTGTGTTTGGTCGAATCAGGCCTAAATTAGTAGGCCTAGAGTAGTAAATTAAACTAAGTTTTTGAAGTGAAGTAAGGCAAAACCGTTTCAGTATTCTACTATCAGATACTACTACTAAAGATACTATAGTACTAAAAATATTGATTTAAGGATACAAGAACTTAAAATATATGATACTAATTATATCTGCACTGAAATAATATAACAAGTTTATTTTAATAAATATACCTAATCTATGTACTTGAAGGCTAACGTTACACTTACTCAAAGTAATTTTCAAACATCTGCAAATTTATTCAGTATTTTCTAGATGATGATGATGATTATGGCTTCAACGTTCTTCTCATGATAGATTTAAAATGTATAGCCAAAACTTAAAACAGTTTTAAATTATGTTAAATCATACACATTTGACGTTTAATTATCATCCGTTTCCCTTTAAATTCTCAAATACAGTTAATAATGCCCAGTTAGGTACGGTATAGAACGGCCCGTTAATGAGGTCTTACTTTAATTTATTTTACAACGCAATTTGTGTGTATTGTTCTCCCAATTTAGGAAACTGATGGCCATACTTCTGCTTCTTTACAGCGTTCGCAACAATAAACGTCTGAACATTGTTTAATGGGTTGGATGTTGAGACAATGTTTAGTTTCTAGCCATAGTTCTGGAAGTGTTGAGCAGCAGTATTATGTGAATTACTTAAAACAAAGTTAGACAAAATAAAAAAATAAAAAACTTATTTACAATATATCATTTATTTCAGGCATCAAATTCATTACAGTGTTAATACATTATAATAAAAGGCCCATATAATAAATACCTTACATACTAACATACATACAATATTTAAAAAAATATAAAAAATTGATGCCAGGTTATTGAGGCTTCGTTCTTGTAGTTTTAACCGGTAATCTTCCACGGAAACGACGGTAAACCACACCCTTTGGCCAGAATTCCGCCTTCAGGAAGGTGTCCAGCTTGCTCGTCGGTACTAACACAACGAAAGCTTTAAAGCTTGCATTGTGTCTCGACTCCAAAGGAGCAACTCTTAATTCAAGACGAGTCTTGACCTTAATGTGCTCTATGATGTCCTGCGACTTGGTAGTATAATGCAGGCGAGACAAGTATAATAGAGCCGTGACTGGCGTTGCAGCTCGTAACAGGAAGTTGGGTCCCGTAGCTATGGGTATATTTAAATATGCAGTACCGCAACAATTATGACTGACACGCCTTCGTCGTGTCTTCCTTTATCTCGATGAAATCATCTTCATCTTGGTGCTTAAGATCGGCCTCTGCTGGTTTAGGTGCTGTCAGCGTCGGCAGCATAGTGGCAGTAGATCGCTTGCTAGCGACGATGTTCGCAAAATTTAGATTTTACCGCCAGTTTGTACGGATTTTGAAGTCGATGCAGCGATGCGGGGGGCAGGCGCGATGACGGGGATGTGCGGTGTGCTCGGCTGGCTTACGTGAGTCACATTAGGCAACGGCGACGTCAAAACTGCTGACTCCATGCTTGACCCCGGTTTTTCGAAACTCACCCGGCTTTGCACGGTGATGTCTTTACCGTCATCGGGTGTCCTAATTAGCGCACCACGCTACCACCATTTAGGAAGATAATCATTTACTTGTCACAATGCATTCATAGTATACGCACTATGGCGACCAAATAACGGAAAATGCTTTTATAAACATTCATGACTAGGGTAAAAATTCTATAATTGTTTCGGCTAGCGCCAAACACGTCTAGACTTGACTATTTTTCAACATTTACCGATTGTCCTTGAATTAAAACCTAATATTTACTTATTGAATGTAACAAAAGTCCGGAATTAACGATTATCAAAAAGCGTTCGGAATTTTCACTATTAGAACTTGGTAAACCCTAAGCTAGGTTTTAACGGAAAATCTTGATATACCGTAGTTTGAGCTTTCACAGTAACATACAAATCCAGAGAGATAAGCGAATTTAAATTTATTTAGATGATTGCTTGAATAAATGTCAACCGAAGGCCTAACTAAACTAATTAACAAGTAAATAAAAGAGATGATGGGCCATTACATTTAATTGGTTTACGTTATTGCAAATTAACCTGTCTAGTCTAGCTAGAATTCAGTTGATATAAGTTATTAGTCAATTATTTTTTAAATATTAAATCACTTATTGTGTAATAGACACAGGTGGCTTAAAAGTAAAATTTAAATATCTTAAATTATTATGGCACAATAATTTAAGAAATAAGCAATACCTCTTGGTGTTAGTACTAATTTCGACCAATGTTATAAATTTAATACAACAAGTCAACCTTAACCTACTTGTTACTGATAAAAATATGAATATACTATCATTATCAAATTATTCTTAGAGTTCGACATTATTATAATAAATAACAACAAGTAAATAGAAGATTCTCAGGTTTATAGAAAAATGCAGTTCATCTTTCATTTTTCTTCATCCCAATATAGGAGCACTGAACCTTTTACAATAAATAATACAAGGTAAAATATTCAGCAAAGTAATTACACTTTGTAATAATATCCTATTTACGCGATCAATACTTCTCCAATATAAATATTGGACCAACAGCTTCCAAATCTGAATGATCTTAATTAAAACAGATCAGGGTAGTCCAAATAAATCGGGCGAAACAAACGTAATGAAAAGTAACGGCATTGCCAATGGGCAATTCATTGAAACCAGTAAACCCTTTTGGGCAATCCGACCACACATTAATTGTGCTAAGACCTTGATGAAATTAATACAGCCACAGCCACAGCAAAACAGATAAGCAAAATAAACAAAACACGTTATTACATCTCTTAAAAGAAATTTGTAGGGGTTATATTCTACATTGCAGTTGGTGCTACGTCGGTCAAGAAAGCTAAAGGCGGTGGGTGCTTCTACGTTACTAAAGTCACTAAGACGTCACTAAAACGTAAAAACTTTTTTATCAGATGGATATCGACGGTTAGTTACCATTATGTTCATTCAATCCCGTATTCTGTTATTACGACTACAAAAGCACTCAACGTGATGATTGGAAGACAAAAAATGAACCCTGAAATATTCATGTTTTAAGTTTCATTTAAAAATAATTATTTTCCAACGTTTATACGTAAAGTTTGATTATCCTTACTTGTTTTATTTAGTAAAAATAATGCCGGACCGACGACTATAGCTATTTGATGATATATGTTAGGTGTTATATGACTATAGGGTTGGGAGCCATTGAATGAAGTGAATGAGACATAAAAAAATAGTGAACGAATGTTTTGTATAGCATAAAAATCTAAGTAGGAACTTGATATAACGTTGTACCGTGTCAAAAATAAGTTATAATTTGTAACAATACTTTTAAACTTTATTTTATCATGAAAACCAAAAACGTTATACGATCAAAAATGTGGTGAATCGTGTATTTCAAGATCTTCCGTACATAGATATTACTTAGTAATTACTTAGTTGATAACTTTTTGTAATTATCATGGTTGATGTTAGATAGTAATTTACAAAAAAGGTTGCAGTACCTTTTTACATTCACAATGATGTCATTCGTTCACTTCTCCTGTCTTATCTCTAAAATCCAAAGATAAACAGAATTTACGAAATATCAAACAGTCGTGTAAATTTTAGTCTGTGCCGGAAATTTTTCGATTTTGTGTAAAATCTTTTAGAAAATTAATGAATATTATTAGTTTTCAGTGAACAATGTATTTTACGTGTTTCTTTTATAATATGACGTTTATAAACATAATACATGGTGAGATCAAGTCGGTAAAACGTGTTTTTTCGGTGTCAGTTGTTTGTTTACTAAATAGGACAAGTAAGGATAAACGGACTTTAAGGATATTCAAAGACTAAGTTATGTTCTGTTATTATATAAGCCTATGTTCAGCAGTGGACGTCCTATGGCTGAAATGATGATGATGATGAAGTTGCTATTTTAAAGTTTGTACCTTTTGTTTAAATTAGGGTGATATCGGGATATGAAAAGTGGTTGTGTAACGACTAAACATAAAAGCTATGACATGCAAATTTTATTCATAAAATATAATTACATTTAGGTTAAATAATACATCAAACTATTTTTTTTATAAATACAATAGTAGTTTTAATAAAGTTAAAAACGGTTTCTCTTTTCAACCGACTTCAAAAAAGGAGGAGGTTCTCAATTCGACTGTTTGTTTTTTTTTGTATGTATGTTACGCGATTACTCCGCCAATTATGAATTGATTTTGATGATTTTTTTTTTGTTTGGTAGATCTTACTTCAGACGTGGTCCCATATAAATTTTATCGTAATTGATTAAGCAGTTTTTGAGAAAATAACAAAATATATACCCAGATTATGTTTTGGTTCGTGATTCATGGATCTATGTTAACCAATATCTTCGACAAATGTTAACCGATTTTGATGTTTTTTTTATTGAATAGCTAATACTTCAAAGATACTATAGTAAAAAATTTCGGAAAAAATTGTACCCCTAAGGGTGAAAAAAAAGAGGATGACATCGGTGTTCAGCAGTTAGATTAGGATTTATCACTAAAAAATAAAACCGAATTCAAAACACTAAAAAGCTAAAAATAATCCTAACACTTAAGTACCTAATCAGTTACTTTTGGAGTCGGTGCCAGTCGATGAGAGATTCAATGTTTTTGTTTGCACCGACTCCAAAAGTAACTGATTAGGTATTTAATAAGTGTTAGGATTATTTTTAGCTTTTTAGTGTTTTGAAGTCGGTTTTATTTTTTAAATAAAATTTACTTACATTTGTACCTACTCGTGCATTGTATGAGCTGTCTGTTTTTGTCTGACCTATGAGACTTATCTGAGTGCAGTGATTTGTCCAGTAACCTTCTCAATTTAATTATGGAGAATATTTGAGTTGGTAAACTTCCGAAGTGTCGATTCTATGGTAATCACCGAACAGTATTATAGATCTTACTAATTGGTAAGACTTAATTGAATCCGATTTGATTTTAGGATCGGGGTCTCGCTTAACGTCAATGTCGGAGGGTGATACGAAGAATTTGAAAATTAAAAATGCCCCATAATTTCGCCTTTATCTTACTCAACGATATTTCGGCGTAAGCAATTACTTCGTCGTTTTAATTAAAGATTCCTGGCGATTTGCATGATTTATTCGACTTATTAGAATATACATGACGACGAAATTCTCAATCAATTCAAATGTCTGCGTATATTTACATAAAGTAAATGAGTAAATACCTAACCATGACGATGATATATACTGTTACGAAATATAGCACGTGATTATTCTTGTTCAAAGTTTCTACTACACGATTTTAAATGTTAGGTATTAAACTCTTTACGCCTGCTATTAGTAGAAGAGATAGACTAAAAGGAACATCTGTCAATATTTTTTATAAAATATAATAAATTTTAAATATAAGAATTATTATATAAGTATATATATATGTCTTTCACGTCCTTCGCAGGGAAAAGTAAAAAACGACACAATATCACCTTACCCAATACATTCTGACTGCCATTAAAAAAGAAGTATGAATACGTTGCTGTTCGACGACAAAAATAGAACATAATAAACAAGGAAACGATCAACCATGAGTGAGTGCTTGTCGCTTGCATGACAAAAGACTACCGGTTCGTTCACTGCTGAATCGCCGCTCCAACTAAATCTAACGCTCCGAATAAATCGATAACCGTTTCGCCACGTTGATAAATCGGACGGTGTAAATCGCACTTGCACGTTTCCAGCCAGTAGGCCAGAAATAGACGTCTAAAGGGAAGGCACGTACAAACGAGTGAGCTAATTATTATTAGCATAGGGTGTAAGGGGAAGGAGAGCATTAAACTCTGCTCTGCTTTAAGTAGGATACAAAAAAAAACAAAGAAGAAGTAAATCCGCAACCTGCATCCACTCGGGCGATGGCCTCGCGCAAATACCGGCGCCCGAAGCGCTGCTGAGCGCGGCAGCATTTACCACCCAATATGGCGCGGTATGGGTTTGCACTTTTACAGATATTACAAAAAATATAATTATGCAATACATAAAATTTTTGAAACTAGTCTCATAAAATATAAGAGTTATGCAATATATAAACATGCATTGTTAAATGAATATCACGTGTTAAATATAAGTAAATCACGTAAAGAAAAACGTTTTGTAAATATTTCATTCACTTGCAGTAAATAATTTATGTTTCCGTATATAAACAATAAAATTAGTAAGTTTTGTATGAATTCAGACCGTCAATTAATATGCGCTATAAATAATGATTAAAAAAAACTTGTCCTGTAGAAAAAATAAAAGAAAAGTCATTATTAAACTAGGCTATCAAGCGTTAGCTAGCGTTTAAACTTCTTACTTGTTTTACCAAATATTGTCAAAAACCGTGGAAAACAACATATTCTTTGATCTTACATAATATTAGTAAAAATAATATCTTTAAAAAACTTGCTAAAAATCGTTGAAGGCTGCCACTGCCTTTTTAGGTTCATATCATATCACTATTATATTATTATTGGTAAAGGTTATTATTACGCTAGAAACTATATAAAGTTGTTAACATGTTAAATTATTGCACTTTTCAATATGACAAAGAAATTATTTATTTAATTGATAACTCTCCAGAAGAACACAACACCGACACACAAACTTTACGCAAAACTTTGCAGCACTACTGGGGCTAGTTTTTGTTCTATGGCTATAGAGGTTTTTCTTCTCAGTGATAGTGCTATCCAACTGAAATCAATTTCAATTGAATTAACTCGAAAGACACGTCTTAAAATTGAATGAGTAACATTTTACACCACTAGTAACGGAATCAGCTGTGGGCGCGAATCCGAACCCGAATCGCTTTGGCGCGTCGGGTATCAAACAGCAGCCCGCAGCGCCCGAGTGGGTATGTTTGATTAATAGACGGTGAACTTACATTGGTAATGGATCCAAAAAATCATATTCGTATTGTCCTGCTCCAATACAAAAAAAAAATGCTATAGAATGGACATCGAAATTGTAAAGAAAAAAACATTTCTCCATTTAATTACGACTAGTTATCCCGGTGAACTTCGTACCGCCTCTTCGTATGTTTTTTTCGTGATTTTTTCCTTTTTCTGCTATTCGGGACAGAGACCAATTCAACAAATAAAAAATAATAAAAGTCAAAAATCATTTATTCAGTTTAGGACAGAAAACTACCACTTATGAACGTCAATAATAACATTATTGGCCCATATGGGGGCAGAACATGTCTCCTTATTTTTTGGGCCCTACTAGCGCTTTGAAACAAGACACAGACAATCTGGCAAGTGCTGAGGCGAAACGCCGGAACAAACTTTTTAAAAATCGGCCCAGCCGTTCTCGACTTATAAATGGTGTAACTAACCCGACTTTTATATATATATATATATATATATATATATAGATTAAGAGAGAGGGAATAGTTTTGAGGATTTGGTTGTTGATGAATGTGGATGGTGGTCTGTGGGAAATATTTTTTATAATCGAGCAAATATTTTCCGCTATTTCTGCTTTGAAACATACGTTTTTTCTTCCTGTTTTATTGCTGTTGCTGGTCCTTATCGATGTTCTTTTTAGAAACTGGTAAAATTGTTCCTATTACGATATTTAAAAAAAAGTGTAGGTGAAGGTTAGCACCAGGACTTAATTATTACTATTATACGGGGTAGCCAGAAAAGTGACGTCCAAAAATTATTATAATATTTTAGGTGCCTCGTGTTGTGAGGTATCTGAATCACTACCACTATGTATGTACTACGATTTTTAGTAGTTTTCGAGTTACGATTTTTTTAAATAGCTTATGAAGCCTATGAAGTACTACTTTTTTATTATTATTATAAAAGTTTAAGAGTCTAGCGCATTCTCTGAAGCTACTTAGAAACTAAGAAATTATCAGTTTACATTTTTAATTTTAAGTTAAAAAAATGGTAACTTACTTTACATAAATTCTAAAATTTAGGTTAATTTTGTAGTAACTTCTATTAAAGTTACGAGGCTGTTTATTTTATGGATAAATGCACAGTTCATAGAGATTTAGCTGCAAAAAAAATAATCGTTGAAACCTCCTATTTTTAAAAATTTTTAGAACTGATCCAAAAATTGCAAAAATTCATTAAAAAAATCGTAACTCGAAAACTACGAAAAATCGTAGAACATACAAAGGGGTGATTCACACACCTCTCAACACGAGGCACCTAAAAAAATTTTTTAACGTCACTTTTTTGACCAACCTGTAATGTAGGAAATTATTGCAAACTTTACGTTTTCAGTTCCAGTGAACATTTCGACTAGCATCGTGACTATTTAATAACATTTAAAATTGACAAAATGTATTTTAGATGTTTAAATGTAACCCAAAATATGACTGGAACATCGCTGGCTAACTGACAGCAAATCACTTGAAAAAACTCGTCTTATATAACTCAATTGTAAGAACAGTCACCAAGATACCAAAAGATTGTGGGTTAGACTCCCTACTAGTAGTTAAAAAAACTAAGTGAAATATTACTTAATAAAATAGTAAAGTTTTATAGCACGTTATTAAAATTAAAATAATAGAGTTCCATGTTTAGGTCTGATTCCGTAGGATATGCTGTACGTGGTTTTGTAGCGTGAGAAAAGAAAGGAGGGCAGAATAATTATTTTTCCGGGTCAGATGGACTCATTTAAGTCCGGGTCACGTCGGCCCGCCGTTATTCTAACAAGGTTTTTTTCTTGGCGAGCAGAAATTAATTAAAGCTAATCTAAACTCTGATGGACTTTATTCGATTGGGATAAAATACATAAGAGATAATTTTCATTTTATATAATTATTTGTCATAATTAAATTTTATAAAATATCAAAACGTGATGTCCGTTTTCATGCATGCAAAGCCATGTTACGCAGGATAACGTAAGGATTCTAACGATACGTCATATATCAAAATCAGTCGATCCGTTTAGTCGTTATGGTATAATAAAGACCTCACATACATACATGAACCCTAAAACAGTACACTCCTTTTTTGGGCAGTCGTGTAAAAACAAAACAATTGTGATTTTTTTGTGATTAATTTAAAAACTTAATGCAAAACAGTAAGTAGTAATAATTATTAAAATTATTACTGTTGAGGTATTGGTTGAATTATCTGGGTGACATGGTTTTGTGATATAAATTTTAAATTATGAATTCAGTAAAAAATATTTGTAGCCTTTGTCTTTATCCATTTTATAACACCTATTACCAAAATTTACTATAATTTACGGCAGTCGTATTTTTTTTGTTTGATTAATGACTCCCCAGCTCTTTGTACCTGCGCACAGGATATACTTTTGATCGGCCGATAGTTGAATCGTTCTTTGGAACTATAAATATCTACTGATAACAAATTGTTTCAAACATTACTTACGTGCCGATGATCTCACAACTAGAGACGGCAAAGTGGAGGAGTAAATCAAGGAAAGCAGACCCTGGGCTCCAAAGCTTTGGACGCAACCGGGATGACCGTATAGGTGAAGAAGAACAAATTGTTTCAAAGTGTGCTTTCACATTACAACTTCATAGTTATCAAAATACCAATCAGACGAACGGATGATCAAAAGTCTGTAATGTGCTGGGGTTTATAATAAAGTGTCATTAGCTGTGCACGAGTATTTATCTCATCATTTCATCATTATTTCAGCCATGGACGTCCACTGCTGAACACAGGCCTCCCCCAATGACGTTCATTGGGGGGATTGCCAATACTCGCCACGCTTGGCAGGCGGGTTGGCGAGCGCAGTTTTTTTATAACATATCGCACGCAGACGCTGCTGCCCGTCTCGTGCTACAGGAATTAGTCGCCTCTTACGACACGCCTTCTATTGGCGGTGAGGAAGTGTATTCTTTATATATACAATATATTTAATATTATAAAGCTGAAGAGATTTGTTGTTTGTTTGGTTGAACGCGCTAATTTTAGGAAATACTGGTCCAATTAAAAAAATATGTTTGTGTTGGACAGTCCATTTATCGAGTAAGGTGTTAGGCTATAATAGGTACATCACGGTACGACCAATAGGAGCGGAGTATCAATAAAAAATGTTGAAAACAGAAAAAATATTCCCTTTGAGATCTTCTGTTAAACGGCTGCGTAAACGGTTTATGTTACGCAAAAAATAAGTATTACAAAATTATTCCCCCTTTAGTGTTCTAAAATAAGTCTGTGACAGCATATAACTAAAACCTTTTTTATGGTAACCAAATTTGTTAAGAAATAATGCATTGGCAAGAAATAGTGCCGTGTGGGGACGGCCGTAAAGAATACACTTCCCCACCGCCAACAGCAGGCGTGTCGTAAGAGGCGACCAATTCCTGTAGCACAAGACGGGCAGCAGCGTCTTCGTGCGAAATCTTATAAAAAACTGCGCTCGCCAACCCGCCTGCCAAGCGTGGTGAGTATTGGCAATCCTCCCGATGATAAGTCATTGGGGCAGGCCTTTGTTCAGTAGTGGACGTCTTATGGCTGAAATGATGAATGCATTGGCGCTAGTGTTGCTTTTTCTTTTACTGTTAGGGCGAGGCATTGATGTGGTTTACTGTATTGTTTGATTATTTTGAACTGGGAAATGACATGGGTACTTAGTTAATAAATAATAAAAACTATAAGTGGCAGATCGAAACCCACGGACGCAGCCACGGGCGGAAGTTAGTGTTTTATATACACTTACCACCTACCTCGAACTAACTCATTAGCGTTGTGAGTCATATCTATTTTCACATACAAATTGTTTGAATTCTTAAAATATGTTCGTTTAGTTTTTATTAAAACCTAGCGATGGTAGAAGCAACGAAATGAAAAAAGAATCAACATGCTAAAATACACGCTTCAAGTTTTCCCTCAAGCATGCTTTATCTTTCCGACTACAATTTTCACGCATAATCCAAAACTTATTTCTTGCCTTGCAAAATTCTTCAAAAGACAAAAGTGGGTAAAAACTTGAGATTGCCACTTAATTATTACGGCTGAAACATTTTAGAGCCATCCCGAATAAAGTGCGGTAATAAAGAAATCTTCGCGAATATTCTGGGTACGAAATATCATCCTGGAGTAAATTGTAGCTTTCAAGAGGATTACTTAGAGCAAGACAGGTTGGAAGTTAAGTTGGTCTAACTCAATTTACGATCCAAATTTCACGACGCCGCCACGCCGCACGTCTACCTCAAAAATCTCGTTAAAACTTCCAAGCTAACAAAACCATCGGCTTTGATGCCGGCTAATCGAGATGGATAACAAATAAACAGATGTTCGATACCTGGCAGATATCGATTGAGGAAGTTTACACGCATCCCTTATTTTTGTAGTCAATGAATAGAATAGGTTTATACACTGAATTCAAAGTAAATTCTATGAACAATTCTCACGAATTTGTCTGCGTGATATCAGAATTAAGCCGAAGAGGGATGAAAAATCATCCTACGAGAGAACATGAAAAGGCTAGAATTTTTATTACGTCTAATGTATATATTTTGTATATATGTATACTACTTTGAGACGATACAATACGACTAATTTGTCAAGTATTTTTAACAGACTGTAAAATATAATAGGATATATTGGTTTTGAAAGATCTGTGTAGTAATAAATATGGCATATTTGCTACTATGCAACGCAATGATTACATTTCGTCTCTACAGCCATTTTGTATTCTACGTCACCGATTTTAGTTTTATTTAAATAAAATCTAGCCATCACTATTAAAACGGCTTAGATGACTTGATAGATATGGGTATTCCCATATCTATTTTTATATTTCTATGTAGGGTCATTGCTTCACAATAAATCAGTCATTGCCTAGCATTTGGTGTTTCAATACGTCTCCCCGTCCTCAGTACTTTCACAATAGACGCCTCATTTATAAAAATTCCCATTGACCAGGTCTTTACTGTCGCGCAACTGAGTAAAAAATTGTCATTATCTAGTAGCACAGTAACACCTTTGATTGGAAAAACCGTAGGAAGCAACTCCAAATAGCATCTTAAATTATTCACAATACGCTATCTTCAACTTATACCTACCTGTGTACTTATACCTATTTAAATAAACGTCGAAAATCTTACCCATTGCTGACCTGTCTGTTTATACCTTAAATAACTGTTTAAAATAAACCTTAGCATACCAAAAGTGGAAGTTAAAACTTCCGCGAGACTGCACAGAGTATCATTACCCTACTTTTCAGTTAAAGCGAAGTTTTAATCTCTTTTCGATGATAGTTGACCATTAGCGACACTCCTCGCTATTCAGATCCTTTTTTGTTTTCGAATATCTTGTTTTTCTCTTGTTCGGACAAGTTATATCAAGCACAGACTATGTCAAATAATATGCCCTTTGACCTTTGAGTAAAGGAGGAAAGAGGAAAGAGAAAAGTTTGTTTAATTTGTGTTAGTTGAAATTTATTAGCATACAAGTTGACATAAAATTATTGGCAATCCCCCCCTGATGATCAGTCATTGAGGGAGGCTTTTGTTCAGCAGTGGACCTCCTATGGCTGATATGATGATGATGATGATGATGAAGTTGATATCAGTGTAGTGATTGGCTGTTTGTTTAAAATACAACTTTTTGAGACCTGAATTCTTGGAGTTTATTAAAATGATCGGTGAATTACATTGTTTAAAAAGATATGAAATATGAATACGTGATGCTCTGCTGGATCTGGTATTGGTTATAGCTATAACTGAAATAATTAAATCAAATTATGTAACTTCAGAACGCTGATCTTGGCCTCAATCGTCGAGACGTAAATCGTCTATTGATAATTTAATAAAAAGAAGTTTATCGTCATCATCATCTCAGTCTATTTAAGGCCACTAATAAACTATAAGTTGTTTTAAAATATTATCTGTTTAATAACGACCACATAAGAGAAATATACTATGCTTGTACAAACATACAAGCATTTAATTTTCGTTGGTTTCAGAGCCGCAACATACAAATTTTCCTTTTTTATAGAAAAATATCGACATTCCCACCAAAAAAAAAAACTATTAAATTAACTTTGCATACCTTTTGTGTGTCTGTCACCACAACTTGCATATGAGAGTGCTTTAGATATATTTTTTTAACTTAATAACAAAATCCAAACACGGAACCTTCTCCTTTTTTGAGTCGGTTGGATACATTAAATCTACACACATAAATAAAATTGATCTTGCAAAATAAATATTCGCTTTTTTTCAGACTGAATCCTGACACTGACTGACATCATAAAACAACTTCTTCCTTAACTCCTCCACCACTTGCAACGAAACCTTAACCAACCAAAACAGTGAAGTAGGAAACAATCGCTGAATTGTAATTTATCCCCGACCGCACAGATAAATAAATCGTAAGCCTTCAGATATCCCGGCCGGAGCAGAGGTCATCGGCGACCACAACAACGGTTGTCGGGAGTTAGTTAGGCAACTGTATCACGAGTCGCACCACTCGCCCTAGATTTATTGCTTTATACAATCAGTAGTGGTGTTGTGACAAGAGTCGATAAGATATCGATATGCTGAAAAAATCCTTTTTAATTTTGATTGTCGATTTAAGACAATAAAGTTTAATAAAGAAGTAGTGTATCAAATTAATAAATAGAAAAAGCAGCCAAATGCAAGTTGCCCAGGAATCCATACAAAACTACGAATTTATTGTTTTAGGACTTTCTTTTATTTGTGCTAAAGATAATGCTTCATGTAAAATTTTATGAGTCTAGTAGGAAAATGTCTTTAGGTTTTAATTCCCTTGCGGAAGTCAAAATTTGCGACGTAGATTTCTTTTAAAAATGCGTAAACTTAAAAAAAAAACAGCTCTAAGGAATTGCATACGTGAGTATTTGATAATTATTTCAACATGATATCTCCACGTGCTTGTGCTAAAAATATGTCTTGACAGACAAACAGACAGATGGACAACGAACGAAACGATCTTATAAGGGTTTTTTTAAAATTCAGTTCAATATTAAGTTAGTAATTCTAGTAACATATAACGCTGAAACTTTAAAAATACTATCATAATATTTGCAACTTTGTCTTCGTGGGTTAATTCATGTTACTAATACATATACTGTTGTTTAATTGCCTTGTTGACCGCCGCAAATTTTATCATACGTATACATTAACCCCATCATTATCAGCCAACGTCAGTCTACGAGTACTGCTAGACGTAGACCACTTCCAATGCACGCCACTGAGCCCTATCGACGCTTTTCTTTTCCACCTTCTGCCAGCAGCTTTGCATACAGGGTTACATTGCAAAGGGGTGCCAAATTTTAAAAATAAGATCTAGGGAACAATATAAAGTAAATTTTTTATCGTTATTATTTTTGATAATAGTATGTTATGCTTAAAGCACATTTTCTTGCGTCTTGACATACGAACCATTTTCTATCCTTCTTTAATATTTTTAACTGGTCATTGTTGGTCACGATATTTCCTGGCATGTATCAAGTATCATTTTATGTATATATATATATATATATATATATATATATTTATGTATGTTGTATGTATTTAATATTATATTATATATTATTATTGTTATGTATGTAAGTATATTGTTATGTTCATTTCTATCTGGACTTATATATTTATCCTTTAGGTATATTAAATTTTACACTAAGCTCTCCGCACCACTTTCTCCTTTCTTCTTATCTGTCCTCTACCTTTTAGCGATAAGACCGCCTAAATTGTGCATCTTTCTGTAAACACAAATTGTAACTTCTTTGTATGGTGTACAATAAAGAGTATCTATCTATGTTACGAAATAAATTTACCTTAAAATATCCGAAAATAAAGTCAATAGAGAGACTACGAAAACCGCGGTCATTCATCAGAGGCGTAGGTACGGCTAGCCAACAAGGACCTTACGCAGTGCAAATACAGTACAATTTCTTTATGAATAAGTAAATATACACGCTTACGATTTTTAACAGCGGATAGCAATAATTAAATGTGAAAAAAATGTTTTTTGTTCTTTGCATAGTTCGATTGAGTTACTGATTCTGAGCTACTCCTAAAGATTTGGCACCCCTTTGCAATTTAACCCTATATATCATAGCTCTACCTTTCTAAAGGGCATCTTATGCTGTGTTTGTAAAGTTGCGGTCACCATATAAAAACACTTTTTTAAACATGGTTTTATGGCAAATGTGACTATTGCACAATGCCATTTTTGCTAGCTTATTCTTAAAAATATATCAAAGATTTCATATGAATCCGAACATAGCTTTTTCCATAACTTACTAAAGAAATTTAAATTGGTGTACTACATAGCTGTACCTAAAATTAAATATGTAACACATTTAGTGCAGCTTCCAAAATGAAAATTGCCGGGTATGGTCGGGGTGGGTATGTCACGATCAATCTCTTCGTTCAGCTTCTAACAGGCAACTTAGGTACCGATTTTAAAGTATTTTGATTTAGAGGCTTGGCTCTTTTTATCGATAGGTATATAACAGCACTAAAGCCATCCTGCGAGGTTGCGACTGCCTTTGATCGGTGAAGCGGAAGTTCAGTATTGAAAACTAAATAAAAAGTAAAACCTCTATAGGTTGAATTCGTTAACTACAGCATTTTTTCCATGGCACTTTATCTTTTGTTTACACAGCTGTGGAGACATTATTATAGTAAAGATATTATTATTATATTTCAAGATGCACTCGTTGCGCGACCGGCGTAGGCGTCAAGACTTAGTGTTTTTGCACGGACTACTAAATGGCAAAATAAAAAGTAGCGAACTCCTGGCACAAGTAAAGTTTTCGGTTCCAGCTCACTTGCCTCGTCACCCCATCAAGAAAACCTTTTCTTTGCCTGCGTGTAAGACCAATCTGGGACGCCATGCTCCCATGCCGAGATGTTGTAGCGAATATAACGAGAACGATACAGCTGCGGATGTCTTTCACGATTCTCTACCCAAGTTTAGACGTACTTTGGCTGACTCCTTGGCATTAGTCAAGGAATCAGCTAAATTATGATTGAACCCCGAATATACCTGTTTTAACGGACAGTAAACAGTTAAATTACTATTTAAAATTCTAATTCTCAATTATAAGTATGTGCATGTTGTTACTTTCAGTGTTGTGTACGCCTATAATAGGCATATGTATAAGAGTTTTATGACTATATCCTATTTGTTGCAAGTGCTGTATATATATGCTGTTGGTGTACCTTTTTAAATAAATAAATAAAGTGAGCCATTTTAACGTCTCACTGCAGGGCATAGGCCTCCCTTCAACTAAATATAAGGTGGCCTGAGCCACGCGGGTTTAATGCATACTGTTGTAGGGGTGTGAAAGGTTAGCAACTAACTTTACTGTCAGAAGGAAGACGACTAACATTTTAGCAATGCTAAAACCGAATTTTAACGTAACTTCCGAAGCACGAAGATGGTTGTGATTAAGTTACAAAAAATGGTCGGAATCACTTACCCACTCATAACTGCCACAAGTTGCAAGATTTACACAGTACCTATATATGAGTATTATAATAGTAAATAGTCTAAATAAATAATGAAGCAAATAAATAAACGTATAATACCTTTCTTTAAACCTAACCCTAAATAACGTAGTCATAATAAAATCACACAGGTTATTATAATTGATTTCGACAACCGATTGGTGTAGTGACTAGATGTAGGGAGACGCTCAAAATTCCTTAAGTAGTACCTCGAACCACTAAGTTGTTAATTTCTTACTTCAAAACCGAGAGTAAGTGTGTCGTAAGGCATATATTTACTGTTATTATTATTTATAGTTAAATATAATAATATTGTATAACTTAACATATTGCTCTGATCCTATAATATACAGAGTGTAACGAAAAGGTGAAATAAAACTTTAAGGGGTTATCCTACGGCTAAATTACATCAACTTTTTGTTTTAGTATGGGAAAGTGTTTTTTTTTTTGCGAATTCGATGTTGGTCCCATAGAAAAAGTTGATGTACTTTAGCCGTAGAATAACCCCTTAAAGTTTTATTTCACCTTTTCGTTACACTCTGTATAAATAAAAGCCTAGGATCGGGCTTAGTGGTGTTCATTGTGCAGCAGTAAACTGACGTGATGATTTATTGAGTAAAGTTTATTCAGGCATCTAATTTTATTGTTTAATCTATCCTAGACCAAAAATATGATAACTACCAAACAAAAACATATTTTGAAAGCAAAGTTTGTTTGTAGACGTTTTAATCTAAATATATTTTTACGTGCTGACCTACTTTTAAAACAAAATAAGTGTATTAAAAATGCAAAGTCTTTCAACATCTAAGGTAGTAGGTTCGTACTTCCATTAGAAACTTTTGCGAACAGGATAAGAGAAGAAACAATCTATGAATATAAATACCGATTTGAATTATTTTTCCTTTGCTTTTATCGTTAAAAGTTTTAGACAAGATTAGTTAACGAAATCAAACTACCTCAGTTTGTTTTTACTTTATGAAATTATGTAGTACCTATGTATGCTGACAGTTTCCACGTTTGTGTGTAAATGTCACAATCCTTTCACAATAATTATGTTTATATTACGAGTAAATTTATTTTAAAAAAAATGTATATTAAGTAATTTAAAACAGGAAAGTAAATACTACAAAGTTTTTAAGTTTAATATTGTAACTTTCATTTGTTATTCAAAAACAACTATCAGCCAGGCCGAGGGCATAATTTTTCCACGCAGACCAACTTTGAGATCACTAAATATAACAAAATGATTGACAATAACAAGCATTCTTGTAGGTACAACAGCCAAAAACAATGCTGCCTTCTTTCCGAATTTCAATCCGCGCCCGTCATTCAGTGTTAGCCTCTGAAATCTCAATCCAAACCCGTTCGTGCGTCAATCCAATCCTCTCACTCACATCTTTCCATTATGTAGATGCGTAATACCAGTACACTCTATCCCGAGTAGGAAGCCTCCGACTTAATTGTCCGTAAAAGTAAAAAAGGCAATTTAAAAAGGGATCTCAGAAAAGCGCACTTACTACTGGGAAGGCTTCGAGAAATTTATAGCGCTCGCAAATAATCTTTCGTTCAGTTTTCTGGGTACGAAACATTCTTTAGCAATACTTAAGGGCTTTCTTGATGGGACCGCTCTCTTAATGGTGTCAAATTAGCCGGCTTAGTTGTTAAGTGATGCCCTTAAAATCGGCAAGTTGTGTTTTCGTAATTAAACTGAGACATTTTAATTGCCCATATTTTTTTTTGTTTCTAATTTTAGATAGTGAACTTTCGAAAATGAATGGCAGAACATACTAGTCACGTTATTTTTCTGTCTATTACATTTTAGACATTAATTTCTATAATCCAAAAGTCAATTCTAAACGTAACACCTCAAAAGACAAAACATAAGTTTTTTATTTATTTTCTTGGTACAAAATTACAATGTCAAGCCGGTTTTACACTTTTGTCAAAACTTTATGCAATTAGTGTCATTGACGAAACAAAATAACCATTATTTAGTAATTCATTAAAATCATTCGTTCGTAGGAAGCACAGAACAGGAATGACACGATACGCTCCGCTACGTAGGAAGTCCGTAAAATGGTGGTCATAATATTATCACTTTTGTCGTATGTATGACGTTGGCAGATCTTTTTCTGTTTGTCACAATACCGTCGGTGTAGTTCGTTCGCAAAAGCTCGCAATTTCATAAAATGACTATTTTATAAATGTGTCGATTCGATTAAAAAATGCATATGACGTGCAATGGAATTTAATTTTTTTGTTCTTTTAAAACTGACAAAATACTACACTACACACGAATGTCACTACCTATTACTTACAAAGCAGAAAATTAATATAGTTATTAATAACAGTCCAAAAATTATGTATTCATATTGCATGACGATGAAAGACGCATCGAACGCAGGCATCGCTCTTCCAAATGCCATCATCGCAATAATGTATTTCTAAACATGGAGGCTCACTTGAAATGGGGTTAGCCGTCAACGGAAGATGTATGGAAAATATTATCGATATGTATGTATTTCCTCGGTTACGCTTGCCATTCCGTTCCGAGCTTCCGCGGGCCCGAGTCAGGAGTTGCAAATTACATAATTTATCATGTTGACTGGGTTTATGGGTGCCGAATAACATTTTCTTTATAAAAAAATGAGCGGTCAAAAACAACGTTTCGTTGCTTAGGTGGAAAAAATAATTTTATGCTTAACAGTTTTGAAAGCGTAGTAACACGACGCTTTGTAAGTAGTCGTCCATTTTTAACCGACTTCAAAAAAGGAAAAGGTTCTTGATTCGTCGGAATATATTTTTTTATGTATGTTCAGCGATCATTCGTTGTACTACGTTGACCGATTTCGATTATTATTTTATTGTTTGAAAGGTAACAGAATCCAGAATGGTCCCATATAAATTTGGTTAAATTCTGATGATGGAATCTATAGGCAAATCATAAAACATTGCATGAACTATTACTACTATACTCTGCCAAATGTGGACCGATTTTGATGTTTTTTTTAAAATGAATAGCTTATACTTCAAAGATACTATAATAAAACATTTTTTGAAAAAAATTCACCCCTAAGGGTGGAAAAATAGGAAATGAAATCGGTGTTCAGCAGTTAAATTATGTTTGCACTCGTAAGATTTGTTTTAATTAGGATTTATCACAAAAATAGATGAAATAAGTTAATTTTATAAAAAAAATTAAAACCGACTTCAAAAAACTAAAACCCTAAAAATAATCTTAACACTTAAGTACCTAATCAGTTACTTTTGGAGTCGGTGCCAGTCGATGAGAGATTCTATGTTTTCGTTTGCACCGACTCCAAAAGTAACTGATTAGGTACTTAAGTGTTAAGATTATTTTTAGCGTTTTAGTTTTTAGAAGTCGGATTTTATTTTTTCTATTATATGTTACTACAGGTACTTTTCAATTGACTTCAAAAAAAGAGAAGATCAATTGTATTTACTTTTTCTTAAATTTTATTTACATTTTGCGCAAAAAAGCGTTTAATAAGGCTGGCTCGTCTGATTATTATTAACCCCGTTAGCACGTATCACGAAAAATCGGTTCATAACAAAACTGCTCGGTCAAAATGAAAGATATTTATGTAGGACCAATTTTAATAAGAGTGACGTATCAAAAATATAATTATTATTAAAATTAGACGTCCCAATAAGTTTGGCGTAAACATTATATACATACGCGTCCTTAGAAAAAACCTCAGTTTTTGGTTGTAAAGAATAACGCCTAGATGCACCTGAGCTGAAACCCTCCGTGTGACTGGGCCCTTATTATAGTAACACAAATAAAAAATTTTGGTGGGTCCATAGGTCTAAAACCTCTCGTTTAGAATTCGGGTGCATTTGATGATACTATGTTCTATAGCTTTTTAACAATTTTATTATTTTATATGCAAGTAGTTTTATTAATGATAATTGATTTTAATTATTCTAGTAAAATATCATACTCATACATACATAGGTATGACTCCTGTGAATTTGTAGCCTATTTTGTCTTCTGTAACAAGACGATCTAAAACACCTGATAAAGATCAAAAAAGCTTAGTAAGCTAAAACGAAATAAATGAATTTGACGTTCCTCTGGCATTTTGCCAAGGTAGGCTAGCTCCTCGGTAGTTGGCTGGTTTCAGCCTTGCAGAGGTGTTGTAATATAAGCCAGATTAAGAAGGTTTGCCAACGAAAATAAATATAATATTAATTAGTAACTTATAGGGCATGTTGCTTGTAGATACCTATGATACACAATCAATTAAAATACTTTTGAAAAACTGTCTTAACGCTACTCTTTGACGTCACTGTTTACCTAACTCAACAGACTAACTTTTTATTGATTTTAGAACAATTAAAAATCTAATTTTTCAAATGAATTATAATGTGCCGGGTTATTAGGCCTAAAATAAGGTGACATTTTAAATGTAAATATTGTCTTAGAATTATTTAAGAATGGTGTAAACAACCCTATTGAGTTAAGAACCACCACGGTATTTTTTTTTTAAATGACGCATTTTGTCGATTGTTTTTCGTCATGTCAGTAGTTAATTAGGCACTTACACCTAACATTTGACATGACGGTAAGCAAATTCAGAAAACGAACACCGAAAATAATTTGAATACTGCAACTTATAACTATCGTTATAGGTACTTTATTTATTACTGGCCATAAAAACTATAAGTACCAAAACGGCGGGTTTCACACGAGGGAGTAACGTAGCGAGCCATAAACGGGGACCTTTGGTACATACTTACACTTTTCCCACAAAGCCCGACATGAATGTTATGGCTTGATCTATGGTAGCGAATAGGGTTTATGAAGGCTATACGTGGTTAGTTTTATCTTATGGAAGTGAAAATATTTTTTTCTTGGCTATGGTCCAAAAATTGAACTTGTTTGCGAAGAAACTTAAGCCGAATAGGGGTAACCATTTCTTTCACTTAGAATGAAAGAATGTCTGACCTTTAATTGGTACTATACTACATTTTATGTCTTATAATGAAACTACCGTGTTGACGCAATATAAAAATAAAATGAAAAAAAAAACTAAAAGGTTCCAGAGACTAAAAAACAGTTAGGTGTGTGTCGTATGTAAGTTTGATTAAGCGAGGGCGCAAGCGTGGACACTTGTGTCTTGTGTCAGATACAAGCTACCGATGAATATTTGATTTCTATAGAACCAGTATGAAATCATCCACGCTCTGCGCATACGTAAACATTTCTTGTGTCCAGTTGCTTCCACTTAACACATACTCATGACGAACAAAAAGTGTTCGGTGTTATCAACTGCAAACTAAGTGTCCACGATTGCGCAGCGCCTTAGCTGCTCAAATTTTTTTAAGAACCAAGATCGAAATCTAAAAATAAACATTTTATTCATTAAGAAGCAGCTACAACAATTTTAGAGAAGTCTTATTTTTGTAGGTCGTGTTGAATAGTGTGTTATCTAGCGCATATAAGTAATAACAAACGAGATAGTTCTGTCGAATTACGCCTAAACGCGAAGTACTCCTAATGATAAAAAAACTACTTAAACTATCGCCAAATTAAATCTTAACGCCTATGCACTCAACATCCTATCGCATTCCCGAACCCTCTGATTCACTCTATTACACTTTGCGATATGATAATAAAGGACAAATTCGTTTAAACCTAAGTAAACGTCATTCGACAGAACTTCCTCAGATTTGACAGTTCAAAATCTGTTAACCTTTTTATACTTATATCTATAAAAAGTCAAAAGTCAAATATTCATCACAAAATCAAAGCAACATTAGCGCCTCTAGCGGTGGGTAGTGTAACGATTTTACGATATGATCACTAATGTTAGACCATTTCATGCAGTAGTCGTCGCTAGTAGTATCGCAGTCGCTGGCCAGACCACATCATGATGTAGGCAACGGGTTCGGTTCTATATCATGAAATACCACCATTTTATGAAATGATCGGTCACATCATGAAGTGGTCAATTTTATGATCTGGCTACGACATCTATACTATAAAATTACTATAAATCTGTACTATAAAATATTATAAAACTGAAGAGTTGCTTAATCATTTTCGCTAATAGCATAGTCCATTTATCGATAAAGGTTTTAGGCTATTATTATATCACGCTACGACCAATAGTAGCGGAGTATCAATGAAGTGTTGTAAACATATGTTTTTTTTCTTCTTTTGAAAGCTTCTTTTGCGTTAGCTGCATATACGGTTAAAGTTACGCAAAAATCGTGTATGACTGAACTATTCTTTATCTAAAGTTCTAGAAAAGTTTGTGACAACATCTCTATATTTTAAGGTTAACTCACTATAACCTTTTTTATTTGTTGTAAAATAATTCATTGGCGCTATCGATGCTTTTTCTTTTACACGTGGTAGGTATATTGTATTATTTGATTATTTTGAGCTCGGAAGTGACATGGGTAGTTGATAAGGACTTCAGACAGCAAACTTTACGTGGGTGTTGCCGAAACTGACCCGGTCGCAATTTTGCAAAAAATCATTTAAAAAATCGTAACTCGAAAACTACGAAAAATCGTAGAACATACATATAGGGGTGATTCAGATACCTCTCAACACCTCTCAACATCTTTTTAGGTACTTAAAAAAAACTTTTCTGGCCATTCTGTATGGTTTGGCCATATTCCACCACGCAGACCCAGTGCAGATTGATGGAGGGGTGTTGTAAGGGCAGTGACTAAACCTTACTGACAGATTAAGCCACCTTAAGGTCTCTGCCTAGGCTTTACAAATAGTATCAAGCGATATCAGTCGGGATAACGAGTCTTCCGAGAGACGCTTGTGACAAATGTCACTAATTATGGTTGGAACGGTCACCCATCCATTCGCAACCACGGTGTGGGTTGCTTAACTTTGGTAATCATTGCCAAATTGCTGTCGCCACTGTGGTAGCACCTCACCCCGGTTTACTAGTAAGTACTCGTGTATAAAGACACCGCTGTACAAGCACTCCGCTCTACGAGGCCGTAACTCTGGTCGAGTGCAATGAAATCTCCTCTTGCAACCACATTGTACTTTACACTCACTGTAAAGTTTACACTCACTGCGTAATGTGGCGGAAAATAGATACAGAATAATTCAATGTTTCCAGTTACAATACTTGGGGCAAGATCCGTATGGAAATTATTCAGGGTTATTTGTAAAACATCAACAACCTCCTAGGGGCTGATTCTGGTGCTTAAATAAAACATTTTTTTACTATGGAACCAACATTGAAATCTAAAAAAAAAAAAAACATTTCTCCATACAAACTGACGACAGCTGGTGGCGGCTTAGTATGGGGAAGTGAATTTTTTATTTTTTGCGATTTTAATATTGGTCAAATAGAAAAAGTAGTTGTATTTGAGCACTAGAATAAGCCCCTACGAGGATGTTGATGTTTTACAAATAACCCTGTATAAACTTAGTTTATAAGAAAGAGAGAGAGAAGTGACACTCTTTATAATACGTTAGCACAATATTTATTGTATTAAAGTGTGTGTGTGTGTAAATATGATTGGTTATGGTAGACTTTTTGTTTATGGTTATGTTTACGGAGAACATTACTTTAACTAAATACCTACCTATTTTTAAGTATATTTATTCGTTAACTAGTGACCAAAGTTAGAATAAGTTTTGCTTAGATTGGCGCCAGACATAATTAGATGTGATTGTTTAAAGAATTTATTTAAAATAACCAAAAATTTAAGTGACTACCCTGTATCTAATGTTAGAGTAAAATCCTCATTGATTAGGAAACAGAAAGTGGAAAAACAGGAAAAAACTCAAGCAATTTTATTTAATTGTAAGGTAAATCGTTTTTGACTTGAGAGTAATATTACGAAAAAGGCAAAACAAAAACAATGACAAAAATAAAAAAATATATAAGAAAGGGATTTGCCACATTTTTATTTTTTATACAATGTGTGGCCCAGAACCGGGGATAATATTGAAAACCGAGATTCTCTAGAATATTAGTATTTTTTCTGAAATGATTATTAGTTAACCAAAACCCATGCATTAGACCTATTTGCATGCAGTATGCGCTCGTCTCGAAAACTCCAACTCTCTTTCCCTTCCCACTCTTCACAGTTCTATTCACAATCCTTCACTGTTCAGTCTGTCCGCCTATGGAATTCTTTACCTTTATCCGTAAGGCAGTCCGAGTCCCTTCCCATTTTCAAGGCTAGGGTCAAAACTTTTTTCCTATCGTGTTAATGTTGTATACATGTTCCGGTTCGTGTAGATAGTTGTTTTTTATTTATGTATGTTTATGTACGTATATTATATATTTATCTACTATTATTGTTTTGCTATTTTTGTGTATTATATGTAAGTATTTATTTATTTTGATTATTTGACTTACGCACTCTTTTGCTCTCGCACTACGTTACCCCACTGTATTAAAACTTAATTTCCTCTGCCCTAAGGTTGTCTGGAAGAGATCGCTTTTGGCGATAAGGCCGCCTGATTGTACATAACTGTGTCTTGTGTGTAATAACCTTAATGTTTTGTGCAATAAAGTGTCTATCTATCTATCTACACACAGTAAGAATTTAAAGTTACGATTCATAATCAGTGTAATAATGCAAACCGATATTATCACTAACGTTGTCAACTAATTATCAAAGAGACGTTCCAAGTAGCTCCGAATAAGAACGATGCAGAATAAACTCAACCGATCGAGTTGAGCGAAACTATTGAATTGTTTGCATCACATTGAATTTGCGATTAAGTTTGTTAGAAAAAATCAAAAAGTAAAGTTTTGATTTTAATTAGTTGGGACCATAATGATGCAATTACTAGTGACCTAAAAAATCTCTGTTTTCAATATCCCCGGTTCCAGGCCACACACTGTATAAAAACCTACTTAATTAGGCCGCGGTGATGTCGTATATTATATCTACATACATAGTTAGCAAAATGTCTAACTCAATATATAGGTAATTGGCAATAGGGCTGTTTACACCATTCTTAAATAATTATAAGATAACAATTAATTACACTGTCACCTTATTTTAGGCCAAATAACCCGGCACATTATTCCAAAATCAATAAAAAGGCACAATAAAATTAATTTGAAAAATTCGATTTTTGATTGTTCCAACATCAATAGATCCGTATAATAAAGTTAATCCGTTGAGTTAGGTAAACAGTGACGTCATAGTTTGCTAAGCGTTAAGACAGTTTTTAAAAAGTATCATCATTTCAATAGGACAGGACGTCCACCGCTAAACAAAGACCTCCCCAATGACTTATCATCGGGGGGAATTGCCAATACTCGCGACGCTTGGCAAGCGGGTTGGCAAGCGCAGTTTTTTTATAAGATTTTGACGACGACGCTGCTGCCCGTCTCGTGCTACAGGAATTAGTCGCTTCTTACGACACGCCTCCTGTTGACGGTGGGAAAGAGTACTATTTACGGCCATCCCCACACGGCATATAAAAAGTATGTCAATTGTAGGTAATATAAAGGAAAAGTAATTAATATATAATAAATATTGAACAACATCACATACATTGCTCTGATCCTATGGTAAGTAGCTTAAGCACTTGTGTTACAGAAATCAGAAACAACGACGGTGCCACAACACCCAGACCCGAGACAATATAGAAAAGTTACTCTTCTACATTGACTGACCGTGAATCGAACCCTGAGGTAGAATCGAACCAATCCCCAGCACGAAGGAGTTTCAACGGGTTGCCCGGGCCTCTAGGCCTGGGAGAACATGCTGATTCCTTCAGTGTAGCGCGCGTATGGCCCAGGACATCTAAGGGCATCACAGACCTGTTATTGCTCAATCTCGTGCGGCTCGAAGCCGCCGGTCCCTCTAAGAAGAATTTTAATACGTCGCCAGTGAGTTGCGTGACAGAGCCACGCACACCTAAATGACGACGCCTATTTAGCAGGCTAGAGTCTCGTTCGTTACCGGAATTAACCAGACAAATCGCTCCACCAACTAAGAACGGCCATGCACCACCACCCACCGAATCAAGAAAGAGCTGTTAATCTGTCAATCCTTCCGGTGTCCGGGCCTGGTGAGATTTCCCGTGTTGAGTCAAATTAAGCCGCAGGCTCCACTCCTGGTGGTGCCCTTCCGTCAATTCCTTTAAGTTTCAGCTTTGCAACCATACTCCCCCCTGAGTCCAAAATCTTTGGTTTCCCGAAAGCTGCCCGCCAAGCCATTGTAGTAACGTCGGCGGATCGCTAGATGACATATTTACGGTTAGAACTAGGGCGGTATCTAATCGCCTTCGAACCTCTAACTTTCGTTCTTGATTGATGAAAACACCTTTGGCAAATGCTTTCGCTGCTGTTCGTCTTGCGACGATCCAAGAATTTCACCTCTAACGTCGCAATACGAATGCCCCCAGTTATCCCTATTAATCATTACCTCGGAGTTCTGAAAACCAACAAAATAGAACCGAGATCATATTCTATTATTCCAGATCATATAGAGATCATATTCTATTTAACCGTCTCTGAGGTTCCCTCAGAGATAGCGAAACCAAGTCCGGTATGCTCGCCTCTTGGCTACGGAGGTCGTCAATATTTATTTATATGATTTTTGTAAATAGTTACCTTTACGTTAATATTACAAAGGAGAACAAAAATTGTACTTAATGTAATACAATAATAATACAATTCAGCACTTTCTAGTAACAGTTGACAACTTAATAATAATAAATCTAAATTCATGCATCATTTTGTAATAATTTAAATACTACATGCCTTGATAAATAGCAAGCAACAAAATAACATAAAACATTCCCACACCAATCCTATTGTTGCCTCATTACCAATTCGTTCCCTACCGTTCAAAATTTATCAGCAATCACAATTCAGGTTAAAACAATCTATCTAGTCCACACCTAACCCCCATTTGCACCCCATAAAACTGATAGTACCCCTAAAATAAACCTTTACGAGTATCTACCGACACAATTGTAGGAATAATCCGGCCTTCTTTATCCACATTCCCTTGAGATAGATAACATGCATCCTCCTAGGAAATTAACGGTTAGGCAACTTCGATAGTGGAGGACAGAAACAGATATCTAGAACCAGTGAATATTAAATAAAGGAAGCCGAACAGGATGCTTTGCAGCCGAATATGAAATTATCCCCAAACGGGTTGAAAATAATTTATTTACTGTAATAATATGATTCTTCAGTACCGTAATTTTATATGACAATACATTTTTACAGTATTAAATTTTACTTTTGCCCGCGACTTTGTTTCTTTTGTTAAGGAAAAACAAATTAGATAGGGATCACCTAGTGGTATGAAATATACTTTACGACCTATTCTCATGACTACCAAATATACTTAAAAAGATTCACAAAAATCGGTTGAGTCGTTTCAGAGGAGTGCAATCAAAAACACCGTGACACGAGATTTTCATATTTAAGAATATATAAAAAGTGTTTCTACCTTCAATCCTTGTTACGGACAAACCAATCTATTTCGATGTAATAGTTATAAGTTTAATGTTTTGTAAATAAAGCTTAATTTTCTATAAGGGCCTAGCTATAAGGCATATGTAATTAGCGCAGGGATTGTTTTATCAACCGACTTCAAAAAAGGAGGAGGTTCTCAATTCGACTGTATGTTTTTTTTTTTTTTTGTATGTATGTTACGCGATTACTCCGCCAATTATGAATCGATTTTAATGATTCTTTTTTTGTTTGGTAGATCATACTTCAGAGGTAGTCCCATATAAATTTTATCGAAATTGATTAAGAACTTTTTGAGAAAATTAACAAATATATACCCAGATAATATTTTGGTTGTGGTTCTTGTTACCTATCTTCGATAAATATGAGCCGATTTTGATGATTTTTGTTTTATTGAATAGCTTATACTTCAAAGATGCTATGATAATAGTTTGCAAAATAAAAATCACTCCTAAGGGTAGGAAAATAGGGGATGAAATCGGTGTTCAGCGGTTAGATTAGGATTTATCACTAAAAATAGATGAAATAAGTAAATTTTATTAAAAAAAATAAAAGCGACTTCAAAACACTAAAATGCTCAAAATAATCCTAACACTTAAGTACCTAATCAGTTACTTTTGGAGTCGGTGCAAACAAAAACATTGAATCTCTCATCGGCTGGCACCGACTCCAAAAGTAACTGATTAGGTACTTAAGTGTTAGGATTATTTTTAGCATTTTAGTGTTTTGAAGTCGGTTTTATTTTTTTAAATATTTTTTTTTTAATAAAGTTCGTTTAGATATATCCCACTTGCAACTAGGTAGGCAGGTAGGGCTAATAAAGGTAACTTAGGTTTGTATGGTATTTGGTAAACGGGTGTGAAAGAGACCCTGTAAGGTTGTCTCACCCTACCAGGGAATCGACGGAACTGGAGGGTTGGACCGGTAGAACCTGCAGACTATCTCTGTCGCCCATCTCGCACATTCGGAGGGTAGGTACAGAGAGGTAAAATGTTGTGAGTGGGAAATATCAGCTGTGACTTACAATCCTATTTGCAAAGAAATATAATTTATTTTCCATATTTCAGCGTTTCATTAATAAAAAAATAAGCGCTAAAATCAATTTAATTCAATTCAATATCTTTATTGCATTCTATAATGTTACACAGGTGTTATAAATAGATACATAAAACAGATCATTATAGACCCTGTAGGGCACAACAATAAGATAGGTATTGTGGGCAGAGAGGATGAAGCCATGCATAATTAGATCAATTTGTTTGTTAAGTTATTTTATTTATTTAAAAACTTTATTGCACAAAACTTTAAAAAGTGTTCAATAGGTGGACTTAATGCTAAAAACATTCTCAAATCACTCAAATAATCAGTTAAATGGCACACCGATTTTGTTTTACCTATCATTAATTTATTTGTCGCAAAAACGAAGATTAAAGGTATCGATTTATTAAAATTGCTCGTGTTTTACCTACTTTTTCTCTTCCTGGTCCCTCCGCCCATTTCACGTCATGTACAGTTCTCAAATACTTTATACCCGTGAAAAGTCCACCCGATGGACTTGGTATAATTTATAATAATAATAAATTTATAAATATTGGACAGCATCACATACTTTGCTCTGATCCTATGATATGTAGCTTAAGCACTTGTGTTGCACTCAGAAACAACGACGGTACCACAACACCCAGATCACAATATAGAAAAGTTATTCTTCTACATTGACCGACCGGGAATCGAACCCGGAACCTCAGAGATAGCGACACCAAGTCCGGTATGCTCGCCTCTCGGCTACGGAGGTATAATAATAATAAGGATAAAGTTCCAATGACCGATTAATGGTTTAAAATTATTATTCCATCTCATTAACTACAATAAAAAATCAATAAGACCAATTACCTATATTTCTTCAAATAGGTCTAAATTAAGGTCTATTACACGTCCCATTTTATTTACCCTGCCACTGCTTTAGAACAGATATTATTACGGGATTGAAGAGTATTATTTCTAGTTCCTTGGATAAAAATAGTCCTTTCGTGGAAGAAATATCTGGAAGGGAAAAGAATAAAAGTTATAAAGCATTGCTATTTGAAACAAAAGTGTTCAGTTCAGCTGTGGCTACAGTTTTGAAATTTCAATTTATCACTTTTTCTACACAAATTCAGAGTTCAACGCATAAATAACAAAACTGTCTGTGTTCAATTTTTTTTAAAGAAGCCAAAATTTTCTCATAAAAATCCATTTAGATGCGATCTTATCTATTATATAATCCATGTAACCATGCAGTAATAGTTGAATGTAATTTGATGACGTTAAGCACCTGTGATACTAACATTACACAGGAATTATTACAAAACATACCTATTTCCTATTTTGCGAATTGATTTTCCCGATGTTTTAAATTACTCGTATCTCCGTTTAGTGTAGTGTTAGTATAGGTTGGGTTGTTAAAAGAACACTATTCAAAGATTGTTTTATTACAATCCTGAATCCATGTAGGTAGAAATTGACTGGTTCGAATTTAAAACCAGGATTTTTAGCTACGGAACCAAATCTTATAGTTGGTAATCCCTGACCAGTTTTTATTTGAGTCTCTCGAGGTAGTTTAAGCGACTTCTCCGAGTTTCAATTGTTAAAAACGTTGCGCGCTGAAATAGAAAAACGCTGAGAAATGCAACAATAGAGGTAAGTTTTTGATAACGATTTTAAAAATACGGGTTCCCATCCATACGTCAATATTTTGTCTTGTTGTCTTGCACAAACAAAATAAATCCACACAACCAAATCCAAAGCGCCTAACATTGCCAACTATTTGCAAATAACGCATAATATAACGCATAATATAACATAATATAACAGTCAATGAAATAACGTTAAAATTCTACACGCAAATGAATATAAGCTGGTTTATTAAAATTAGTGCTGCTTTTAAATATAGTCCTGTTTTATTAGTTAATCTCTTTTCTACTGCTTAACTACAATAATTGTTTAACTGCCTGTAACATCAAAATCGAAAAAAAAGAGTCCCCATAAGAATTATCTAATCGAATCAGGCATCGGATTCAAAACCGTTCGATAGCAAATTATCGACGGGAAAACAACGTGACACTATACAATGTGTTCCGACACCAGTGTCGGAGACTTTAACGGTTTAAAATATGGCATTTTTTATCGACAAATTGCTGTTTGAAATCGTAATAATATTAAATTACTTTTGTAAATAATTTTGCATTATTTTTCAACTGCCCCGTAGATAAGCAATGAAAAGGGTCTTATTAAACATTTGTAACTTCTAAACTATCTCACTGGGAGCAAAGAAATTTGGTATTTTATTGAAGAAAACATTCTCTTCTATCGTCATAAAATAAAAAATAAGCAGTTTAATGCACTAGATTTTTCACAAAAAGCCAATTATTAAAAAAATACACAAAAAAATCTAATTTTTATAGTCTTAAATGATTAAAAAAAATTTTTTTTCGTAATAGTTAAAACATAATGGATGTGTTATTATTGTCTACATGTTAAGCTATCAAATGAAACCTTTTTTATGAACATACGACATTAACACGACTAGTGGTGGTCGAATTAGTACGAGAGCCCGGTTCTTGGTAACAAAAAAAAAACAAAATGGCGGCCAATTTACAACCGTGAGAGCAAAAATGATTTCAAACGGCAATTTGTCGATAAAAAATTCCATTTTTTATACCATTAAAGTCTCCGACACTAGTGTCGGGACACATTGTATATGTATAATTTTACAGTTTGAATTCGTTAACAAAGGGTACTGAATCGACGACCTGGTGTTACAGTTTGTATGGGACATTCGATCTTATTTATATCGGTGTCAGTTTTCCATAGTAAAGTTTGTGGTATTTTAATAGTAGAATCAACCCCCTAAAAGAAAGTTTAGATTTTCCTTATCGATTAATAATTATGAGGCTTCTTTTTAATCTAATTAAGGCAACTAAATATATTATGTGATCAATACTACTTTAATCGATAAATTTAATCATATTATTATATACGATTCTGGTTGATGCTCTATTAAAGATAATAGGGAATATGCATAAAAAAATATGTTGTTTTTACTATATTTATAAGAAAATATATGAAATTATAGTGCTAATAGTGAAAACAAAATTGATTTTAGGTAAAAAATAACCGTAATACAGTAATCAGAAATTAAGGTATACCTATCTCTTTCTAAAACAAGTTTTACTATGAAAAATGTATGGCGGGCGTGTAATGTGACGTCACGGTACATATCGGATCTCCTTGTCTAACACGCGACTTTTATGGGCTGTAAGCCAGGTATTTATAAATATTTTTCAAATATTCTTAAAGTTTTATTAATTATAATTAAGAACTATTTATTTTAAGACCAAATAAAAATACCTAGACCTAACAAAGAACTCCAGTTTTTAAAGCTAAATAGAAATTTCCAACTTCTGGCTTCAGTTTAACCTGCAAACGCGTCAATCAATCATGCAAATCAATGTTTGCCGAACCATCTAAGACTGAAATGATTTCTAGCTTTGGATTTCTACGCCCTAGATAATATGATTATTTATTATTTTTTAACCTACATACCTGAGCATGTATATGTTTTTTAGGTAGCACAAACAACAAAACGTAGGTACTTCTCGTTAATATGAGGTTGATAACGCTGATGACGTCATATTAATTAACCCATTAAAACTACATTATATTAAAAGTTATGTGTAAATAATTCACTATTTTAAACTTGCGAAGTTACGTTAATAATAAGCATGACATTGTTTGTCTCCATAACAAACTTTAAAACGTTATAATATTTCTGTAACTATTTTTGGAGGATTACCTACTACAGAACTTAGCACCCTTTGAAATCTCAATCTTGCTGTAAACAAATTAAATTAAAAACACGGAAGCCTACATTGCGCGTGGCTCCACACACTCTTGGCTTTTTAATATATATTTATGTTTTGATAAGATTCACTAGAATAACGAATAAACACGCATAAAACTATAATGTATCTAGTATGTCTAGCTCACTAGCCCGAAGTATAAGCCCGTAAGTTATCCGTCGCTAGATTGTGATTTGGGACATGCCCCGAAGCAGTTTTGACTGACATAACATCCTAACATTTTCGACCCTATACCCGAAGTCATAAGGAAAATGTTATGCAATACATTCTGTCGCACGTGATACAAAATTGTAACAATTTATCCCTCGTGAATAATAGCCAACGTTTCATTGGCTACAAAAACCGTTGTTAGTATAACTCTGCTGAAACAAGCAAATAGTAGTTGTTTAATCTAGTTAGCAGTAAAAAGAACAAGTAAATTTGATTGAGAATATTTTTAAACACAGTTCTCTTACTCGTACGTTTTCCCACTGCCATTATGGTAACAGAAAATAATCAAATTGTTTATTTATTTAATCAGAGCAACCAACTACTCTTACCCCAATAATACAATTAATAAGTAATAACTATTTAAAATATGAGTTAAGTATAGATTCAGTTACAGGCTGCCAGGACTTGCAAATGTGAATTATAATTTACTTTCAAAACAAGAGCTTACCCTAAAAAAAAAATGGATTAATAACCTTTTTAGGAGTTAATTTTAGACACGTAATAGCCAAGATTTACAGATAAGTGTTACTGCTTCAGAAGTACTTACTTCTGTAGTCATTTTTTTTTCATTTTGGGAGGATGTTTCAAAATATATCTATACTTGATTTCTTCTGTATCTCATTAAATTGTAGTTGAAGCCTGTTCATAAAAGAGTAATCTGATTACCACTTAGCAGTTAAAATCAACATTTCCTTCTTAGTCACAAATGTTTAAACACTAACAGCGTTATTCATAAAAAGCTGCTAATAAACTTGTTAAGCATTACTTAAATAAGTAATAACTTAAACGTATAGCTGTATTTATTTGTATAATTATAAACATCACTTAAATAGTAAGTAAAGTTCTTTCTTTCTAAAGTTTTTGATAGGAATGCCAGCAATATGGCTGTTTAGGCGTTATTCTTGCCAAATGTGAAATTAATACTTTAATAGAATACAACTCATAATCAAATGTCGGCTATTAGATCGAGGCCATTTTGTTGATTGTTTGTTTGGTGCAAAGGTGCAGCGGTTGTTTAAATTTACATGTATATAAGTAACATCTAAATAATCTGTTGAATAGCTCTAAATAGCGTTTATGAATACAACATTTTGTTAAGCAATATTTCTCGCACAGATATACTTCTAGCATATAAATTGATTCGGCGTTCCCTGTTAAGCTAGTGTTTGTTTCTATAATAATTAACCTAGAAAATCTAATAATTAATCTAGAAGTTCTAAGAACCTAATATGTGACGAAAAAATGCATAATTTATTTTTACCTCTAACTAAACATAAGAAAATATTTTAGTAGTTACGGAACCCTCGGTTCGTAAATTCAATTAACACTTGACTGTTTTTTAACCTGTAACCTGGTTACAGCAAGCAGTCTCAAAGGATATGAGTAGCCTCGTGCCCCAGTTGCTTATCCACCTCTTCAACGAGATGGAGTGTCACTCTGACAGTCCCGCGACCGCGCAATTACTTGTACAGCCCTAGAGTGCAGGACTCGCTTGCATTCGCAGCACTATTATATGAGGACTGAGGACTCAACATGGTTTTAGATTAAGGCTTGACGTCCAGTTAGATTAGAAATTAGAAATTAACCAACTGCAGTAATATGTTTTTGAACTAAATTAAAATTTTGAATTCTGGTCATAAATGGACTCATGTTTTTAACTCCACTTTTAAATTTAGGCTGGACTATGTGGAAGGATATGCTGTTCTCTAATTTGGATCTTGAAGGCAAAATTTAGGATTTCCAAGTCTATTATACGAGCATTTGGAAAATCGCAGTCTACGTTTACTTTACGTATTAAAATACATGTGTTTATTGCAAAATTAGTGCACGACAAAAGATAGTATGAAAAATATTTTTATTGTTTTAGTTAAGAATATAGTTAAAATCAGTGTTACTAATAAAAATAAGAATTTAAACTGTTTTAATTTCACGCATTAAAAAATCAAGAATAAATTATTTCAAAATCAGTAGGTACCTAATGAATTGCAAGAAACGGAGCCTAAGCTAACTTACGTATCAAGGTTAGAGTTGTAAATTGACGGTCATATGCTATGAGCGTCCGTCATTTATGATAAATGCTTGGTCACATGTCACATGGACATTTATTGTCATAATGGTCAAATTTTTTTTTTAGTATAAATTTTAAAAGTAATAGTTCCTCTAAAGTAAGTCTTAAATGTTAAGTATGTAAGGTTACGGTTCATTTCAATAGTAATTTTTGAATATGTATTAATTTAAACAATAAAATAACGGTAACGTTATAATAACGCTTAAAAATAAAATACCGTCATTTGACTAGTTGTCATTCATTTAACTGACAACATTTTTGCTATAAAAAGGCATAACGCTCGGGAGGGGTCATTCTCAGCTTACTCGTCGTAGAGGACGGAAGTGTAACAAAGTGTACTAAGCAGTGCTAGAAAAGTGAATAAAGAAGTGAAAGAGTTCTTGCCGCAGTTTTATTGTGTGGTCCTTCCTACAAGTATTTGATAATAAAAGCATACAATAAAACATGTAATTGGATCTGGATCGAACTCAACAAAAAAACTCGCGCGTAACGATACGACGCTTTTTAGCTTGTTCGTGCAGAAAGATAAATTAAATTTATAAATTTCATTTCGTTAAAGATTATCACTACTAAAGCCTGTCTTTCTTATAATAATGCACTTATTCGTGACCAAATTTTTTTTTTCATAGTTTGTCAATAGAATTAATTGTGACGTTAGTGACAATAAATGTTCATAATGTCCGGTCACATTAAGAAAATGTCCAATTTTTATAAGCTTCCAACCGGCCAATTTGGAAGTCACTGGGGGACGCCTATGTTCAGCAGAGAACGCCCTATGGCTAAAGTGATGACGGTGATAAATAAGTTTCCATTTCCAAGTTAGCTTTTGAAATATAAAATATGCAGTTATTTAACTTGAAAACAAAATATGAACTAGGAAAAAAGGTGCATTCGAAATAGTAGCAGACCAACACGAATTGCTGGAGTGAAAAACTTTTTTTCCGATGAAAATCAATGCTCTAAGCCGAATACGGCTCCAGCAACGGACTGTGGTCGCACTTTAAACTGAACGTTGGCTTTTTGTGGAATTTTTAGACACAAATGCAGGTGTGCATAACCTTTTCCCCGTAAATATCTCTGCATCTTTGGACGTTGATCCTAATATGGCTAGCAACTGCACTGAGCTGCGGTTAAAACCTTTTAAATGTTCATTTTAATGAACGTTGGCTTTGTGGTTCATGATGATTTTACACAAGTTTTATTATTAGAGGCTATTAAGAAAAGTAAGAATTATTTTAAAAACAAATCCTGCTCAAAAAATATATATTAACTTTCATAAAGAATTAACTTTTCCGCATATATTGATTGTCTAGCTAGTCCTTTTTCAAATTTCAAAGAAACAAGTTATGTATTTAAGCAGCAGTTACATTTCGTCAAAGGATCTGTACTGTAGGAGAGCCCATTAAAATTCTTACATTACAAAAAGCAAAATTTTGTACTCATATGGTGTAAGTTCTAACGACTTCATCGAACTAATCGCGGTCGCACTACACGGTCTGCTAACTATTTGTAAAGTAATTAAAGACATGCATCTAGCTATTTGATGGAACGTTAAGTATTTTAAAACTTTAATTTAGCTAATTTGAAAGAATATGTCTAAGAAAGTCATTTGTTTGTTTTAGTTTTGTTGAAAGAGCTTTAAATTATTGAACTAGTAGTCGGTGTATATTAGTCAATTCATCTAGAAGTAATGGTGTGGAATTTGAGGAACCAAATTGAAAATTCTATAATTGGCTAGTTTTCTATTTAGTCCGTCAGTTAGAAGATCAAAAAATATTGAAACTATATTTTGTCTATTGTCAATCAAACAAAAAATTACGAAGATAAAGAGCATCAAAGTATGGAAATGGGAGCACGTGATATTACGCGGAACTTTAACGGGCTATATCGTCATAATTTTTTGTTTGATTAAGAAAAGAAAAAATTGGTGTCCAATATTTTCTGTTAATCCAACTGACGGACTAATTAGTTTTTTTTAGAAAACTAGCCTATTAAATGGATCGTACAATCTTATCAGAAGGATTTTGAAGCGACATTCCTTTCGCTTTTTGAGGCATAACAATTGCGCTTATCCCTATTGAAAGCAGGATTTTAAAATCTAAACAAAGGATAAAGATACGTCTGAGGTATATCACTTCCGAAAACATTAATTATGTGTTTTATGTTATTATTATTACTCTGAGCATGATACTCTTCGAATAAATTATTAACTTTTGCCATGAAAGCAATATTGAAGTACCAACAAAAATTACTATTAATTAGTCATAAAAAGTGGGAGTTTCAATGCATCGTTTATATTAGCAAATGTTAACAGTTTCTATGAAAAGAGCATGATTTAAAGATCTTACAATAATTAAAGTTATGTTAAAAATATTTTATTTTATTTTAACACATATATGCAAACATTTATATATATATACAAATATCTTCCATAAACAGGGCCGTAATCATAATGTGGAATGAAGCACACAAAACGGCATTCTTGGATAATTTGATGGAGCGCTTTTCCTTCGCCAATGCGAAGGTTTCCTCACAATGTTTTCCTTTATCGCTAAACAACCGCCATTGAGGTAATATAACCCCAAACAGAGTAAGAAAATAAAATAAGTAAAATTAAACACCAATAAACGTTTTGGGAGAGTATCAAAAATTCCGTCCAAAATATGATACTCGTAGCTAACAATATCAAACCTATCGAGTGATACATTGGTTGTTTCAATAAAGTGACTGAGAAACTATTTTATTTAAAAGAAACTGTGTTGGTAATTTACGAGCAATATAATAATGACAAACGCAAATGAAAATTCATCATCATCATCATCATGTCTGCCATAGGACGTCCACTGCTGAACAAAGGCCTCCCCCAATGACTTATCATCGGGGGGCATTGCCAATACTCGCCACGCTTGGCAAGCGGGTTGGAGAGCACAGTTTTTTATAAGATTTCGCACGAACACGCTGCAACCCGTCTCGTGCTACAGGAATTAGTCGCCTCTTACGACACGTCTCCTGTTGACGGTGGGGAAGTGTATTCTTTACGGCCGTCCCCACACGGCATAAATGAAAATTGATCTTAGTAAATCTGCACATTATCCTTATTCCAGGTGAAATTTAACCGACATTGTCATATCATATTCGCCGGTTATCACCGTCTGTACAGTGACAGGTGGGATTTGCTTCGATTGACAAGAACGAATTTTTAAAGAGTCTACCAACGGTACCCGGCTACCTATTGACGCAGCCAGGTTAGTTAATATCAGCGGCTTTATTTTAAACTTGAGCTTTCTAAAGGCCCATAGTGAGAGGCCACGTTTCCGTTCCATATGTCATCATAACTGGTTTACACAATGGTTGTAGACTTTTCTATTTAGGCACTGACGTATTTTTGTAGTTTCTTGAACGCTGCCTAGCCAAGTTGTGTACGACGATTAACCTCCTTCTCGAAATTGGACCTACACAACTAGATAACTTGACCCAAATAAGTCAAATTTGTCTAGTCTAGTCAAATCAAAAATCCTAGAGTACAGTTCCCAGTTGATACTGGATGGGGCGCAACATGGGCATTTGACAAAATCTTTGTTCTATCCATATTCATCTAAAAACCTACTTAGAGATGGTAACGCTATTTTCAAAGGCATGCATATTCAGAGACTCTTCAACTCTATCTAGCTCATGGGAATAATACCGGAGGATGGAACAGAAAGGTGGTGGTTCTTTTCTTCAAGAAAGGGATCCCCTTTCTTTTAGGTGTTATTACACCTTACTGAAGAATTACAGACCCATCTCGCTTCTGAGTCATGCCTACAAGCTGTTTTCGAGGGTCATTACGAATCGTCTCGCGCGTAGGTTTGACGATTTTCAGTTTTCCAAACAAACGGGTTTCTGAAAAGGCTTAAGAACCATAGACCATATCCATACGCTGCGGCAAGTAATACAGAAGACCATGGAGTTTAACTTGCTACTGTTTGGCGTTCGTAGACTATGAGATGGCCTTTCATTTTATCGAAACCTGAGCAGTACTGGAGTCTCTTTAGCGGTACCTTAATGAGTATCGATACATCGAGGTGCTAAAGTGTATATACAAAAATGCCACCATATCTCCGAAACTGTTTGCCGCTGCATTGGAAGACGCTTTCAAGCTTCTGGAATGGAAAGGATTCTGCTTCAACAATAACGGCGAGTACTCACTCACTCAGTTTGCTCACACACTTCGGTTTGCCGAAGATAGTGTGGTCATGGTAGAATCGCCCGAAGATTTCAGCACAATGCTCGATGGCCTTAGTTGAGATATAAGACAATTCATAGGAAATTAAACTAACTATTTAAACTAGAAATTAAGGCCCACTTGGAGAAAGTTCCATCATTCATGGGTGCCGCTTCACGCCAAATGAAGGCGGCTTCGCTACTAAAACGTATTTGGATATAGGTTTTAAAAATTAATGCTATCATATCAAACTCAGCAAATACTGCTTAGTATAAAAATTAAATCGATAATTTAAATACTCTCGGAGTACTTAGTATTCAAAAATTATTTTGAGAAGACGAAAATTTTTATCTATCGAGTCGAGTTTAGCAGAGTATGTTGCTGTGAGCAACAAAAAACCAAAGGTACGTACATTTTTTTTTTTCAGAATTTGGAGGCCTTGCAAAACCCAGTTGCGTTTCATTACGGGAGGGGATCGCAGAACTGAAGGAGATAGAACTAGATAGCCTAGTGCGGATCTATTGGATTAAGGCCCATGCAGGAATCGCTGGGAACGAAAAAGCAAACGAGCTGGCTAAGAAGTCTGAATTAAAACTAAAAAAGAGAGCTTCTGAAATCTGCAGTTACATGTGTGGTTTAAAAACTGCCTCATAATAACACCTCCATCTCCGAGCACATTAGATAGACAGATGTTAATTCCTTTCTTAGAGATCACGACAATAACATGTGTACCTGTCTGTGCCATACAGATAATAGACTAATGTTATTACACTATATTTATTTATTTCAGATTAAACATCAAGTTTTTTGGAAGGTAACCTTAACAACCTTCAAGTTATCCAATTTCTTATATATTTTTACCAAACTCCAAAGACGATTAAACTTGCATTAGTAAACACGCAAATGTACATTAAAGGGTCTTCTTAGCAAGACGTTTCTCGCATATCCAGTTCAATCTATTTCTCGCTTTTTCTCTGGTCACTAATCAAACTCTAACTTATTCATCAAACAATGCTCCTAGTGTGTAGGTACCGTTCTTAATTAAATAAATTTAAATTTCCCAAATATGTCGGTTGGCTCAAATTTCGTTGCACCTGGGTAGAATAAAGGTGACTTAACATGATGCTCTAATCTGTTTTTCTCCTAACTCACGTTTTAAGACTGCAAACTAATTGGACTCCCAATTTCGTCGCATGCGACGCGACGTTTCGCGTCACACGCGTTAATTTGTCACCTATTGAATGCGGACTCGTTAGTGTCGGCTTTATATTCGCTTCAACAGGATTATGAATGGATGGCTAAACTATTTTCTTTCCAAACGTTTTTTTTTTCAGGTTATACTATATTTAAGATCAATAAACACTTTAGTGACCAAAAATAACCCGTTAAAAGTCAAAAGTCAAAAATCATTTATTCAATTTAGGGCAAAAAATTGCTACTTGTGAACGTCAATAATAACGTTATTGGCCCATTTTTTTTTGGGGCCCTACTAAGAAAAAGAATAAGAATGTATTTATTTGTCTGAAAGCAGATTACAGATACAACAGAATAGTATGAAGCTGAATATTGTAAGAAAAAAGACTAGCACTTCGAGACAAGACACAGACAATCTGGCAAGTGCTGAGAAGAAACGCCGGAACAAACTCAGTCACCACTAGCTGCCACAAAAAAAGATAATATGTACCTGTGCGGTACGTGTACCTGTAACATCCAAGCGGTCTCATGAGACCGCATAACAATAGAATTTCTATTGTGTCTCGTTTACGTATGCTTGATCAGCAGTGATCGGAGTAGGTAGATTGATTTGGGGTCAATGATCTCAAACATTGAAGTTAATATGGATATGCCTCCGAGATTCCGGAATTTCTTGGTATCAATTTTAGAAAAAAAGGCATATCCATATTATGCTAGTACTACCAAAGAACATCAAATCAATCTACCTACTCCGATCACTGTTGATCAGTTAAATTCAAATGCGTCGGAACGTTTTTGCTAATACGAGTACATACATTATTTACCGTTTGTTTGTTTGCTTTCCAGACTTCAATATTATTGGTCGCTGGTTAGAATCCTTTAAGTGGCAAAGGTCTGTGTGATGAGCAAAAACATTTGTACCTGAGTCATGGATGTAATAATGTTAATCGCGTTGGATCGCGTAGTGTCCCGTCGCCCCCCCCCCCCCCCCACGAAAATACCGGATGAAAGTTAATAAAAGTAGTAAGTAGTGTGCCACACAAAATAAATGAAATAAGTAAACTTTATATAAAAAATGACATTAAAAACTGAAAATCTGACGGTTTTTTTTTTAAGTTGAAATAACAAGGTAATAATATCATTTTCAAAGTGTCACCAACGTTATATGTAATTCTGCGTGTAGCTTTACAAAATTTCGTCTCAATTTAATATTCACGAGGACTCAGTAAATGTTTATGTAGAGTTTCGTCAGAACTCCTCCTTGTTGACCTAGGATAGGATACGGTTCGTGGAAATGTTAGAATGTTACGTTCACAGAATGTGGATTCTATTTGGAAAGTACCTATGGAAATTGGTTATTCTTTATTGAGGGCGTGTGCAGTAAGTTTGTATCAACGGTTAAATTTATTCTACGGTAAAGCCTGCGAAAATTTATAATGACTAAACATTTTTATAAAATACAATTATTAATAATTTTGATGACTCACGTGATGTATTGGATTATACTTTATCGACATCTTTAACTTCAATTAAATGTTGTGTTGTTGCCTTTTAAAATAATAGCAATTTAAAATATTTTATTTATTAATTGATCAATATTATTGATATTAATCGAATTCCAGTAACTTTTAAATAAATAAATAAATAAATAAATATTAGACAACATCACATACATTGCTCTGATCCTATGATAAGTTGCTGAAACACTTGTATTACAGAAATCAGAAACAACGACGGTACCACAACACCCAGACCCGAGACAATATAGAAAAGTTATTTTTCTACATTGACCCGACCGACTTCTATATTAGACGACTTTTATATTAGATAAACATATTTAATATTAATTAATGATGAAATATATTAATTAATGGCGGGAGATCGTGCTCATTGGCGCTCTTTGGGGGAGCCTTACGTCCAGCAGTGGACTGCTTACGTGATAAATGATGATATGGCCAGATGTGGATTGACATATCATGAAACATTGACGTTTAAACGAAATAGTCAGTTTTAGCTGTCAATATCATGATATATTTTATTTATTAGGTTCTCCAACAGTTACAACACTATACATTTAAAGAAAATACAAATTCCAACATGTTTTTGACTAAGTGCATAACTAATTATAGGGGAACACGTCATGCTTCTCACTATAATTACTTATCTGCTACGGAAGAGATACATCCATTTAATGAAATAATTGGACATTTATAAAGTGGTCAATTAAGTAGTATAGTTTATAAATAAAATAGTATCCAAAGAAAAGTAACTTGTACCTACGTCATTTCGTTGTGACAAGGTTGTACTCAATTTGACACAACCTTTTATTTTTATAAAGCATTTACTATCTTGGCAAGGGAAGCCACTAAACTTCGAGCCAATTTCGGAAACACCAACCCTCAGTTCCCTGTTGGAATTTTAACGCCTGCCTAATCCTGTTTTCTTAAAAAATACATTTGGGAAAAATATCTTAGGGCGCTCTTATTCTACGATGTTACTCGTTGCGGCTTTCTTAAAACTTATTGGCCCATAATTTTTGGACCGAATGCGGTTTGCTTTTAAAAATATCAAAGTACACTTAAGCTTAAAAAATAGATGGATTTAACGTTCTTCTTTGAAAATAAAACTCTCTAGGGTGTAAATACAAAATTACTCTTTGATTTTTCAAATTAACTATTTATACATTTAGTGTGGTAAATGTTAAAATTGTGGTTATTTATTTATGATTGATATTTTAACTTGAAAAAAAATTTCAACTGCCTTTGGTGGGATTAGAATCTGTGTCCTGTGAGATTTGAAAACTAGCATTTATTGTAAATGCAAAGAAAAAACAGTTAAAATTTTAGCTATTTAGTTGTACATATAATTGGAATGGATTTTTTATGCGTTCTTGATTGCACAAAAAAAAATTTTTTTACAGTAGGTTTTTCCTTCATTTTACTCCCGATTCTAAACCACCTCCTAAAAGGCTCATATTTTCTTTAACACACTAAAAATACGAACTAAGTAGTCATATTTATAGTAGGTTATCGAATACAATAGTTTATTTATTTCGTTCAGAAAAGGTTATAAATCGTTTAAAGATCTTAATCCGTTTATAAATAACGTCCATAAACCAAATTAAGTTATCCAAATTCAAATATACTCGTAATTGCCTTCATAAATAGCTGTTTAGATAAAATTCTAAAAATATTAATGCAAATTATTATAGCCTATTATACCTTTGTCGAAATTTACGATCTCTCATTGTGTCATAATGGCCTATAAACAGAGTCGCCAAGTCGTCATAAAATGAATTATTTGTTTATTACACTCGAGGGTAATAAGTATTTACATTTAAGGGTGTACTTGTTATTAGTAAAGGAACCTGTTGTACCTAGGACAGTTTTTTTAAATGTTTTTATTGTAATTTAACATACTGTACCTACACGAATAATTGATCTCCCAAAATATGCACATATGGATATTTTTTATATTTTAACTTAATTTTTTATACTAAAATCGTTTTATTCTGTCTAGTGAGTTAATAAAATCACATTTTATTCACAAAATCAATAAATATTTACATAAACAAATAAACTTTTACTGTGTCACATGGCATTCTTTCAGATAAGTAAATAGGTAGGTATGTACATTTAAATATAACATTTGGAACTCTACATAATTATATCGGGCCATATAACACCTACCGTCCTAATTATAGGACCAAGAAACACTGATCGACAGAAACTGAGGTACAATACACCCTTAATTGTTTTAGAAAACAGTGCATTGCATATATTTTAAGGTTATACATATTATATTTCGTAGGACGTCCACCTACAAGGTGGATAGACGACCTGGTAAAGGTTGCAGGAAGCCGCTGGTTGAGGCCTATGTTCAGCAGTGGACGTCTTATGGCTGAAATGATGATGATGATGATGATTTCGTAAGTAAAATTAATAATAGAAACTTCAGTAACTATTATAAGTGAATATAAAACCTATAAAAGAATCCAAAGTGTATTAGAAATACTTGCTTTTATAGGCAAAAAAGTGATTACTTTAATAACACCAAACAAAGGCTTAATGACGGTAAGTGACTAAGATAGTCAGCAGATATGTTAAGTACTGAATACCTCAGACAACAGAATTCAATTGCGTGGGAATATTTGAAACGAGTCAACTCTCCTAGGTACATAATCTAGTGTCGAGGCTCAACAAATTTCCCTACTGGTCAGTGACAAAAAACTATTCAAAATTTCTTTATTTGTGTGCAACTCAATTTTACATAGATTTGGGACTCCCCTTTTGAGTTCTGTACTTTTTTAGGAGAATCCCTATTAGTGAAATATTTCTATTGATTTTAAAAACTTGATATTATACAAAAGTTAAGTGAGAAATATAAATAAATATTCACAAGACAAGTTCTGGTATATGTATATAGCCTCATAGTAAGAAACGTTACGAGGTACAAACCATGCAATATCGCTAGAGGTATCATTTAGCTTTTTTGATGTTATTCAATATAAAATATTTCAAAAATCCTTTCTTTACCCTACATTTTACTATGATTCCGATAAAGTTTACTACCACAGTTAAAATATACTGATACTATGTAAGGCTAAATTCCTGTGGAAATCCTTAAAAATAAAGGTTAAACATTAAATAGCCGAAACACTTACGGTAATGAACAAATTGTCTTATTTCCTCCCAGAAAACAGTTGAATAATTTACTTACCTAACCTTAAGGTTGAACGCGAAAGTTAACAGATGTTCACCGACGCAGACAAATACGTAGTGCCACAGTGCCTATAGGAAGAAACAGAAGTTCTACTAAGGATTAAGAATACGAAGTGTTTTACTTGGCACAAAATACAGTACAATACAATACACGGGCATTTGCATTTGAATTGTATAAAAACATTCTTACAATATAGGTAAGTCCTGTACCAGTGGCTGTGATAGATAAATATATAGATAGATACTCTTTATTATACACCATACAAAGAAGTTACAATTTGTATTTACAGAAAGATGCATTATTTAGGCGGTCTTATAAAAGCCATCTCTACCAGACAACCATCCGGTAGAGGAAAGATAAGAAGAAAGTGAAGTGAAGTGTTAGTTTTTTTTTTTTTATAATAGTTTAAAAAACGTTAAAACACACTTCTATGTGTATTCTGTACGTCAAAACGAATCAAATTACTCCACGTCTCAAAGTTTTTACTAGTAGTTGTTTAAGAGTTCTCTCCTACCTCCTAACTCTATCATTAGATCATAAGCATGATAGTGTCAAATTATTGTATTGTCATCCGAATGTCAAATACATACAAAGTTTTATATCGATACGTCAGTTACAGGTAGGTTAAAAACTAATTCCAGGATTTGATTACATAGTTAATCAAAAGTGAAGCTAATAAAGAGCTACAAAAAATTTCAGCGGGCATTTGTGTTAAATTTTGTGTTTGCTCAAACCTGGTCGATTACAGATTACTTTACGCTTTAATATTATTATGAAAATTCCGACATTGTTAACATCAACTTTTTCTTTGGTTCATTCGTTATTATCTTTAATATAACACCCAGCATTTTCTTCATTTTTATTCTACTTTCAACTTTCTTATTTTTTCTCTATTTTTGATTGTGTAAGATTAAATCTTGTTACAATAATATGCTCTCTCACGACAAATTTTTCACGCGCAGTGCGCATGTATATTGGCGTTAGTCGAGATTTAGTAGAGAGAGAACCTACTGTACTCAAACTATCTGTACTGTGGTACTACGGAACCCGCCCGATTACTTTACCAAATGAGGCGAGCATTTTAAATGAAGATCGAGTATCTATTACTACAATGGGTGTGATAGTTTCTCTATCAATGTAAGTTCCCATTAAAGTTTACAGCTTTGTAGTCGAACAAACTTTATTATAGTTGTTTTTCGTTTCGAGCGAGTTTTTAAAACTACTTAACGAAATTGGCTTTCTGTAAAGTTTTCTTTTTACTTATTTAATACAAATTGAATTTCATTTTTATAGTCATTCATATTACAAAAAAATATCAGAAATAAATCTAATTGTGCTGAAACATACTAAATTCATTAATAGGCACTTACTAACTAGGGCATTATTATAATTGGTGTAATGTTTGACGGGAACCTATCTGAGGGTGTCCATACCTACTCCTCTAAGCTTCCCACTGTTTGCCTAATTGTTTAAAGACGCATTAGTTATTTTAAAAAAATGGAAGCTTTAAATAATTATTTTATTATTGATAGAGTTAGCATCCCTAGACCGTTTAAGTGGATAATGATTGTAAAAAGCTCTGAACAACACACATATGAGTAATAATCACCTATTTTTTATTTAAAGGATAAGTTCATAGAAAAAATATTCAAACGCATTTTTTAAAATATAAACAGAAATATTTAGTGATGCTATACATTGTTACATTTACCTGATAGCTCGTAAACTAGTATAGGCTGTACTTATGATATAAATTACTATGTTTCTTCAATACCTACTCATACTCATGACTGGGGCTACAAACGCCAGTGAAGTGCGCTAAGCATCAGCAGCGGCAGGCAGTGAAGAAGTTACCTAAGCATTTTCCGAGTTACTATTACCACTAACTTGATAATTATAGTCTTCCTATAAAAGCACTCGCCCGGCATGCGATGAGACGTGGGTTCGAGTCCCACCTGAGGCAGTCGATTTTTTTCAAGTGTTATATTATTATAGTCTTCCTAGCTGAATCCGGCCACGGCGACTTCTTTAATTATCTACAAACTATTAATCGAATCGATGTGAAAGGTTCGTACATGCCAAATTTCATCTTAAGTACACGGCAGTGTTGGGCATTAATCAATTAATTTGTCAATTATCTCGTTAATTGACTAAAAAAGTAATTGCAATTAAATTAATTACAATTAAATTAATCGCAACTAAACTTTTAATTGCACCTTGCAATTAAATTAATTTGATTAACATATGTCAATTGTAACTCACAATTAAAATAATTGCAATTTACTTTTTTAGTTGTTTTATGAAACAATTAAAACTAACAATTAACTTTAAGTATCAAAACGAAATTAGTAAACGATTTAGGAAAATTAAACTGTAAGACTCGGATATTTCAATCTCAGATAAAAACGGATGCTCCTCCGATGCACCAATGACTAAAGCAGAACTTTTGATGCTGCATTATTTTGCCGAGGAAAGCCAAGATTTGCAACTCCTCAATAGATATCCTGAGATTAAAAGTGTTTTTATTGAATACAACACACCTTTACCATCGTCAGCTGCAGTTGAACGTCTTTTTTCTTTTGCGACAATGACAAATTTGCCAAAGAGTCACAAACTATCAGACAGCATGTTCGAGAAGAGAGTGGTATTAAAATGTAATTTAAATTATAATTAATTGTTAATTGTAGTAAATCACAACTAACAATTAATTAATTGTTAATTGTTACTACTACAGTTAACAATTAAATAATTGTTAATTGTATTTTTCCACAATTACAATTGATTAATTGTTAGTTGTTGTGGTTATATTTACCAATTAATCAATTGTTAATCTTTAATGGTTTTTGCAATTAAAATTTGCCCAACACTGGTACACGGTTACATAGAAAGCATTTTTTTTCCTAATGCGTTACCTAAAGGTGTCTTCATAAGAGGGTCTTTTTTAACGTGAGGTATATGCTTTTACGGATACCACACCAGCCACAGGGGCGGTCGGGGGCTATGTGGGACTCCGGACCTCAGAGTGAGGCCCGGATACTCAGTAAAAATCTGACAGTGTCCTCCGTTGCCATTGAGTGAGCAGGAACTGCGGGTCATCCCCCCAGATGTTCGTCCACAATTAGTTATTGGGGGGCCTGGTGCAAGCCTTAAGGATGTCAAATTTTGCTTAAAACTCTTCCAGACTTGTTTTTCATCCAAATCCCAGAATTTTCGATGCAGTTACTAATATTGACGCGCTAGCCTGGTCTTCGAAGTGCAAAATCCTCATAATAATCGTTAGAAACGCAGCATGAAGATAGTTTACATTTGATCACGTCCTTATATCGCAAGTACTGACCTCACTTATATTTATCGCTTGAAAGCTCGGAGAAGAAGAATGCTTTTGCTAGTTTATCATCACACGACACTACTCATGCGTACGACATGACCGCACAATTGGATCACCAATGCAATGAGGTACCTCAGTGTTTGGAGCACGCTCTTGCCACTTGGTAATGCCCAACATTGTCGTCCGAGTCAAAGCCCCCACACATAAATTTTGCGCAATTACATATCAGGCTATCTGGTCTACTTTCATCTATGACTAAACGCTACATTTTATTTCATGTTTTCATAAAACAAATTGATAAATTTTTACAATCAGTTATAATTTTTTATTATTTTCTACTTGGGTTCGTTTTGAATGATCAACAAATTTCGGGTTAACGAAGTCAAAAGATACATACAATAACAATTTTATGAAAGAAAGTTATGATGTCGATTAATATTAATGTAAAAGCCATATCGGATTGTAATAACTGCCCCTCTTTTCAAAATTAATAATACATTACAAGTGAATTCGAGTTTATTGTGTGTAGGTTTTTGTGTTTGATATTTTAACGAAGGTCTCATGTCACAAAAAAGGGTTAGATGATGTCAGTTTTTGCCCGACTGCAGTAATGTAGGCAATGTTTTTTTCGTTCTAGTACTGTCTTCGACAAACCATCGTAATAAATCTTGTTTGTTCTTCGATAATATGTATTTGAGTATAGCCATAGCAAAGAAACGCTATCAGCATCATGGCTTCTTTACTTCACTGGACTCGCTTTTATTTTCGAGTAGGTAGTTTTATTATTAGAACTTTTTTTAAAAATTATTTTTGTGTTAGACGTTTACTTTTGTTTGTTTAGATAAAATCATTTTGATGCTCAGCAGAGGTTGGAGTTTTGCCTTAAAGCCTGCTGAGTTAAAATCCAAGCAAGTAACTCTGGATATTTTATGTTCGGATTAAAACCACTTGCTCGCCGAAGAGTACAAACCTGTATATTCATAGGTAATAAAACTTTGGACATGAACTTAAATTGTCTGGTTCCTCTGTGTAAGGGTTTTGTAGGTATGATGGCAATAGCTTTAATAGTGATAATCAGACTAACCGCATAGCTACAGCAAAACCTAGCTCAGAACAAAATAAACTTGTCTAGTAAGACGATGTGTTTAACATTTTTGCAAAATATTGTTACCAAGACTACTAACGACTACTTAGAAATTACGAGCGTAAGCACACCGCAACACCACTTGACTGCAATAAACGATTTGAGTTTAATTGAAAGGCAGTTTCGGAAATTCCAACTCGCCACTGAAACTGTATTGTGAAATGTCCACGACTCGCAGCTTGAAACTCGAGGTAGTCTGTTGAGCTAATTTTCCGCCATAATAACTTGAAATTATTCCGATGACTGCGTCTGCAGAAAACATCGCAATATTGCTTTAGGCCTAACCCTATTTCTGCGAGAATACGCTTGTAAAAAATGTTTAAAGGAAAATTCCACTTTTAAGACGGCTGTTTTAAGAAAATATAGCAGTACAAAAGGCTGAAGAGGAAAGCCTGCTTTATACAAACGAAAGAGCGTTTTTATTTCTCATGTACAACCAATCCGATTTCTGACTATTATCCTCCCTAAAAACGCGTGAGAGGTGCCTATTTATTTTATTTTATTTCTTAATTACAACCAATCTGATTTCTGACTATTATCGTCCCTAGCAACGCGTGAGAGGTGCCTAATTATTTTTTCTATTTACGGTTTTTAGGATTTCGTAGTCAACACGGAACCATTATAGCTTCACCGTGTCCGTCCGACTGTCTATCTGTCCATGGCTTAGCTTAGAGAGAGAGAGAGAGTTAGTACTAGGAAGTAGTATCGATAGTATCGATACTAACGATAGTTTTATACTATCGATAGTGATATTTATTTCAATAGTATTGCATTCAGTATGCAGGTATAATAAGTGGTAGAATACCTAATGTGGTATATTCAACGAAATCAAATTAACTAGTGTATTGACTTTATTTAAACGTACGTTTAGTTTTTTTAAATAAGATGGAAATTCTTTGAATTCTTAAGTGGCAATACTATTGAATTAAAGCTCACTATCAATAGTATCGATAGTAACGATACTATCGATAGTCTTCTCGATGTTGAAGAGCAATACTATCGATAGTATCAATAGTTCATTGATTGGCAGCGATCGAAACTATCGATACTTTCGATAGTATTGCTGTTTACCGATAGTATTGCAGTAAAAAAGATATCAATACTATCGATACTATCAATAGTATCGATACTATAGATTGTCCTATCGATCGTAAAGATGAATTTAGCCTTCAACTATCGATTGCAAAACAATCGATTTTTTGGCAACACAACTAGGAAGCCGTAATTTTACATGTTGCGTCGGTGTTTTGGTATATTAATCACGCTGACAAAGTGGAAGATTAAAATCTTGAAAGATATTGTTTTAAGGGTACCCTACACGTACAATTGGGATAATTTTTATCGCTAGATAGGTCGTATAAAATATTGTTGATGTGTAAAGACCATTTTATGATTCAGGGACGTTTGCGTATTATTTAGCTTCAATGTTATTTTTTTGTTAGAGTCAAGCAAGTGAAATGTTTGCTCTAATAAATGTGAAACAATTCACGACAGTACATTACTATATTATATCATCATCATCATCATCATTTCAGCCATATGACGTCCACTGCTGAACATAGGCCTCCCCCATTGACTTTCATTAGGGGGAGATTGCCAATAGGTACTCGCCACGCTTGGCAGGCGGTTATATTATATAATGAAGTTGAAAGAAAAACAAGTTAGGTACCTAGTAAACTAATAAAATATAGTTGAAGATTGACGACCTCCGTAGCCGAGAGGCGAGAATACCTGACTTGGTGTCGCTATTTCTGAGGTTCCGGGTTCGATTCCCGGTCGGTCAATGTAGATAAATAACTTTTCTATATTGTCTCGGGTCTAGGTGTTGTGGTACCGTCGTTGTTTCTGATATCTATAACACAAGTGCTTAAGCTACTTATCATAGGATCAAAGCAATGTATGTGATATTGTCCAATATTTATTTATTTATTATTAAATAGATAAAGTTGTTAACTATAAAAAGAGGTGGAAAAAATATAGCATATTGTGACGGGCAAACATGGACATTGTGCGTGGCCCAACACGAACTTGGCCGGTTTTGTGACAAAGTAGCGACATCTATCTCGCTGCATATAAAACTGACGTATCCTACATCGCAATATTAAATTTATCGGAGCGATTGAACCATATATACAAGATCCCGACAAACAACCGTTGGGCAGTTGCCCACCAGACACAACACCCGTCTGGTCGTAGGATCCTCCCTATTCAACGGGGGATGAGGAACTTTACACCCTGTTCCCCGGTTCCTCTCACCCCCCCAAAGTAACCGTAGTAAAACCGCCTAATCGTACATAATATTTTAAGCAATAATTAATATCTTTACTACCTACTAATAAATGAAGACTAGAATGTTGAATAGTTATTGTCTTTATTTTATCTTTATGAATTCGCATTGTTATAACGATATTATTTATTATAAAAACTTCTTAATTTATCCGATACACCTACTCGTATTTTTGCATTAGGGTCTTTAAGTGAAAGAGATAGTCTAATGTGAACTATTCCCTTTTCACGCAGGATAATGATTTGAAAAATTTAAACCTACTCATTTTTCCTGCCAAATATCTTTATCACTTTCCCCACATCCTTTCTTAAGTCAGAAAGAAAAATGCGAAGGGAACAGCCTTAAACGAGGCAATCAGTTCCGCCGGCCTGTCCGGTAGTCCTGATTATCGTCAGCCGAATAGGGATGTACTATTTGATGTTACATCTGATTTCTAAAAATGTACGACGCTACAACGCTATAATTATAACGTTATAAAATTAACTGTCTATAAATAAGTCTATGTATATTTTTTTTTTATAGTTTTGAGGACCTCCGTAGCCGAGAGGCGAGCATACTGGACTTGGTGACATCTCTGAGGTTCCGGATTCGATTCCTTGTCGGTCAATGTAGAAAAATAACTTTTCTATATTGTCTCGGGGCTGCTTGTTATAGTACCGTCGTTGTTTCTGATTTCTGTAACACAAGTGCATTAGCTACTTACCAGAAAATCAGAGTAATGTATGTGATGATGTCCAATAAAAAAAATAAAAAACTGGGGGTAGTTATACCATTTATAAATCAAACAGGGCGGGGCCGATTTTTATGATCATTGATTTGCTAAATTTATCTCTGCCCCAAATAGTAGAATAACTATAAAAAACACGGAAAAAATCACAAAACTACCCAACTTTGTTTTTATACAGGGTTACATTGCAATTTATAGGACTGGCTCAGAATCAGTCACTTAATCGAACTATGCAAAGAACAAAACATTTTTTTTTACATTTAATTATTCCTATCCGCTGTTAAAAATCGTACGCGTAGATAATTTAACTTATTTATAAAAAAATTGCGCCGTATGTGCACTGCGTAAGGTCCTTGTAGGCTCGCCGTACCTATGCCTCTAATGAATAACTGCGCGGCTTTCGTTTTTTTTCATAACATACGATTATTAAAAATAGCCCTTGCATTGGCATGAATTTGCGAATAAAAATGGTGGCCTTGGGCACCTGTCAAACAAGTGTTATTTTAACAATTAAGACGCTTCTTTATATTGTTCCCTAGATCTTATTTTTTAAATTTTTTTAAAGGGGTGCCCCCTTTGCAATATAATCTTGTATAGTTAAGTGCAAAACAATATACCAACTGTCATGGTCTTTAAGTATGGAATTTACATCCTTGTGTTACGAAGTACGCGATAATGTTTTGCTAGGGGCATCATCAAGCACACCCAAACTCGATCCAATTAAGAAAAGATCGTTTTCAAAAATTTTGTTGACCCGAACGAGGAATCGGACCTGGAACATTATCATCATCATTTCAGCTATAGGACATCCACTGCTAAACATAGGCCTTCCCCATTGACTTCCAGATAGGCCGGTTGGAAGCGGCCTGCATCCAGCGTCTTCCTGCGGCCTTTACCAGAGGCCCAATTATTATTATGAGTGAAATTATTTTTATTATTAAGTACTTTTGACGATGCTCAAGGTTGCTGAAGAATTTTTTATTTTATTTTTATCTGACATTTACATTTTGACATTACTTTATTTAACATTATCTCCAATAACCGACATTAACATTTAATAAATTTATGTACAAATAATTAATAGTATTAATAATTTTGAGTTAACATAAAATTTATTTTAAAATTTATTTGTAAAATGACGTATCTAAATGACGTATCTAAGTGTACTGTATTACCTAAAGATGAAATAAATGAATATGAATATGAATATATGAATAATTCCCGTAATTAGACAATAGTCGCAATCCGGTGTCGATCCGCTCCCAGTAAAATTTCGATCACAAACGGTATTCGGTCACTAAAACATTTTTTTACCTTGCCGTAGTTATGTACCTTTGCAGATTATCTTATTACTTAAATCTTTTAATGTTTGTAGTAAATAGGATATTTTCATGTAAATACGACCTTGTCCAGTCAGCAACTTATTTGCCAATCTTTGTATTGTCTATTTGTTTGTATTTAAATCATAGATTTATCATAATTATGAATTAAAGAGTGGTTTTCTGGAAATTGAAGCCTACTGTCGTATGTTTAAATGGTCGCGATAAATATACTACGTTGGAACTAAGAACATCTCTTCAGCCAACATCCCGCAAAAAGTGACCAAAACGGACCTACATAAATTGGTATTAATCCAATTTAATGCTATTCTTTCTTTCTTTTCAGAAAAGAGAGAGTTCAGTCTAAAATATATTTTTTAGTTCTGATATTTATTATTTTCGATCCGTATCATACCTATATTGAGTATGAACTCTATTGATTATTATTTTTTAATTCATACTTAACACCTAATTATAATAATGGGAAAGAAACCTACCAAACCAAATTTTATCAACCCGATATTGAAAGTAGTAGACTTTGTAGATAAAATTTGGTACTGAAAAAACAGAAAAAGTAGTAATAATTAATCAGGGTTCTTTTTTATCCTAAAAAGGTCTTTTTTATGAACCTAGGAGGGTCCTAAGACGTGGTGGCAAAACATTTTCAAAGCGGGTAAAGCCACGGGCGTAGCTAGTTATTAAAACGATGTTATTTACTTATAAAACAATACAACTTATTATTATCAATGACCCTAAATCTTTTCTTTCATTACAGGATTTAATCAAAGGCTTCTTCTTAATGAATAAATAAATTAAAAGGGCCAAAATGAGTTTTGAATGGCAAAATTATTTATTATTTCATAAAAAGTTTCTAAGAAAAACTTTAAGGTTTAGAGCCAATTAATAATTCTAACAATCCATTGCGCGTATATCTCGGCTATTACAAAGATGATTAATATTTCAGAGCTTAATTCTTCAAAAATTGTTTGGAAATCTTACGTTATTTGAATCGTCTTATGTTTGTTTACTTGTAACGAAAACCTAAAGAGGTATCTTTTTGACGATGGTGATGAAGTTAGGTATACTCTATAAACCTCAAAATAATAAAAAAAAGTCCGCAAGAAGTAGTATAGGTAATAGAGAAGGCGCTTGAGGCCACGGGTAGGGGACCAACTTTAATATCGGTTAGTGCCCGACACAGGTTAAATTTTATCTTGTAATGTAAACATACTATTTAAAAGAATTTGACAATAGTGACCGAGATTCTTTCGCTGCTTTTTCTAGGCGCTAGCCTATAATATTGTCCCGAAGCAGTGGTGGGGTAAAAAAATAATTAGGACGTGTAAGAGCTTAATTAGGCCTATTGGCAGAAATAAATTGGTGTTAATTAAACACCATTTACTAAAAAGACGGAAAAAAAGGATCGAAGTCTCGCGTCACATTTGTGGGTCGTGCGTTTATATCCTACAGCACGTACCTCGGACTTTTAGGAATTAATGGATTTATACCACGTCGTGTGGGGACGGCCGTAAAGAATACACTTCCCCACCGCCAACAGGAGGCGTGTCGTAAGAGGCGATTAATTTCTGTAGCACGAGACGGACAGAAGCGTCTGCGTGCGAAATCTTATAAAAAACTGCGCTCGCCAACCCGCCTGCCAAGCGTGGCGAGTATTGGCCATCCCCCTTGATGAATATCATTGGGGGAGACCTGTGTTCAGCAGTGGACGTCCTATGGCTGCGATGATGATGATAATACCACGGCGGTTATAGCATACTGAGGAAACCAGCACATTCAGGAAACTGGATGTAGGCATGGTTCAAAAACGGTTCGTTTTTTCTGTCTAGAGTTACGGCGGTCTGAAGGCAATCGCCTCAAATGTAAAGGTAATTTTTAGAGAGCAGCATCTAGGATCATGGTCAAACGTACCCGAATAGGAACAAAACATAGTGCTAGGAAGAATACGCAATGTATTATGTATTATTTGATGTACTTTGGTAGTGCTAGCATAATATGGATATGCCTTTTTTTCGAAAACTGATACTAAGAAATTTCGGAATCTCGGGCATGTCCATATTAACATCAATGTTTGAGATCATTGACCCCAAATCAATCTACCTACTCCAATCACTGATGTGTCAGGTAAAAAAAAACTTAATACGAAAGCAAATGAATGAATAACAGAACACAGCAAAACAATTCTGCTTGCTCAAATACCTGATTTAGGTAATTCTGGCTTCGTTATCCAAATGTTAAAGAGTGATTTATATTCCGTATGTGAAAGGTCACAACTTTCACAAAGAATATTCTCTGTTTCACAAAACGCCACTATAATTTATTAGGGTGTGCCCACAGATTCGGGATGCTGCCCGAAATAGTAATGAGGATGCTCGTAATCTATTAATTTAACTACGCCACATTCATTAGGAAATACGTGGCATTGATATAACATGAGTTTTAAAGTAAAAAGAGTAATATTTCAGTCTGTATTTTTTGCTCTGACTAGCCCATTTGTTCAACACCGTCACCTAAACCTGGGCCACACGCGACTGCTCTAAACGCCACTACGAGTAGCGACCACCAGCGGGAACCGTGGCCCGCCATAATCGCTATCTTTGTTTAATTAGCTATAGAAGCGGCTTCTAGCTTCAAGTGGTGGCGTTGGTGTCAGCGTTACTTGTGGCGGCGTTTATGGCTGTTGCGTGTGTACCATGTGTGCCCACAAATGTACGAAGTTACTTCCTCTGAGTTCTTTCTCCAGTGGGTACGTTTGACATGGTTTTAGTAGATTCAAATATAGTTATATCGTTTTCTCCGCTGAGCAACTGGTACACATGTCCACGAATCAAAAGTTACAATATGTTCCGAAATCTTGAAACTTCCATCTAAGAATTAGATTCAAGGAACCCAGTAATATAGACTGTTTTCATTAGACCCAAGCATATTTTATTTTAACCTGCCACCGGTCCCAAATTACACGCACCACCCCTCGTTTGTCTTAAACAAGATAATTTAAAGGGAAATAATTTCGCAAGACGGACTAATTAAACCTGAATTAATTAACAACGAAAACATAAACAAGCAATTATACTAGGCTTAGATGTTTATAGTGCAACTTTAAGTAAACATAAGCTATAAGTGGTGTGTTTGAACAGGATTCCTTGGAAATCAAGTTTCCGCCTGACATGTTTTATTTGTTTAGGAATATGAAATGTTGCTCTGAAATTACATAATAATATTTATGGGAGGGGAGAATCACTCATTTATCAAATCAACGGACATGTGCATACAACACTTCTGCAGGCGAAAATGATTTTCATATACTTATCGTATCTCCTAGTTAACATTAAAGTCGAATGAAGAGGAATTTATGATTCGAAGCCTAATTGAACAATCCTTTTCAATCTAGATTTTGCCTAATATAAACTGTGTAAATAATTTTGATTGATTATGACATTAATACGTTGTTCTAGCATTGTGTACTACAAAGCAGTTCACAAAGCCAAGATACTTCAATCGCCTTTTACGTTAAGTGAAAACTGTAAATCACATGCTGGACTGCTTCTTTAAATTGTGTCAATATGTTTTTATGAGTTACAGAGGTATTTCAAATGGTTATGCTGTTCGATTCCTGTCCGTTCCGTATCAAAAGTCTGTTATATAGTTTCCGAGCATAAAAATTATGCAAAAATATTTAACTATTATAAACATAGTATGTCGTATCCATTTCTTTTTACAGAATATGTATATGTCATTAAAGTGGATGTTTCAAGGAATAAAAGGTAAGGCTTGTAACAAAAAATTGGCTGTGCGAGTCAGACTCGTAAACCGAGGTTTCCATACAAACTTGTACGTTAATGAGTCGTCCACTACGGGTATTGAGACTCGAAGATAACCGCTTTGCAATTAGTAATAAAGTTTTTTTTGTGTGATGTTAAGTACTTTTTTTTTAAAGTTTCGAACTTGTTCCTTTTCTTTAGCTATAAGATGTTGTTTCTTGCTAAATTTTATGATCCGGAAAGTATATAGGTTTTGATTCCCTTGCATAATCTACAAAAGCCATATCTTTTGATTAGAAGTTTGGTTTTTTTACAGCTCCGAGGAATTGTAGAACTAATGATAAGCCACCTTCGCCGCGGTTGTGATTGGATGGGTGACCATTCCAACCATATCTAGTGACAATTATCAGAATCTCCGTGCTTCGGAAGGCACGTTAAAAGTTGATCCCGACTAATATCGCTTGATACTAGTCGTGAAGCCTAGTCAAAGGCCTTAGGGTTATTGACATCTGACAGTAAGGTTAAATCACTCCACTGATCCGCACTGGGCCCGCATGTTAGAGTATGACCCAAATTACCTAAAAGTTGAGGAGAGACCTGTGCCCTGTAGTGGGGCTTATAAAGGCATACTTTTACTTTTTATTAAGTTAAAAACCAAAGATAAGTTAATATTAATACCTACTTCAATACCAATTTGGCAAACTCACGGAAGATCTTCTAAAAAGCAACTATTTCCCATGTCGGAGTTCGGCGAGCTTTTACCAATGAGTTTCAATCTACTTAATCCCTAATTTTCTGATATCGAACTTTCATCATTTCAGCGTAAGCCGCATTGGTTTATCTATATCCACTTTTCAAACTACAGCTTACGGGTATTTTGTTCATTGTTTAAAAGCATATTATGTATTTATGTTTAATGTATGTGTGGGAAAATGATTGGTTCATCATCATTATCATTTCAGGCATAGGACGTCCACTGCTGAACATAGGCCTCCGCCAGTGACTTCCAGATTGGCCGGTTGAAAGCGGCCCGCATCCAACGGCTTCCTGCAACCTTCACCAGGTCGTCTGTCCACCTTGTAGGTGGACGTCCTACGCTGCGCTTGCCGGTACGTGGCCTCCATTCCAGAACCTTTCTGCCCCATCGGCCGTCAGTTCTACGAGCTATGTGCCGTGTGCCTAATGATTGGTTATCTACGCTCAAATATACGAGAATGCCGTGTGGAGACGGCCGTAAAGAATACACTTTTCCACCGCCAACAAGAGGCGTGTCGTAAGAGGCGACTAATTCCTGTAGCACGAGACGGGTGGCAGCGTCTGCGTGCGAAATGTTATAAAAAACTGCGCTCGCCAACTCGCCTGCCAAGCGTGGCGAGTATTGGCTACCCCCCCGATGAAAGTTATTGGGGGAGCCCTGTGTTCAGCAGTGAAGGTCCATGGCTGAAATGATACGAGATTAGTTTCATATCTATGACTTGGAAAATAAAAATAAACACATAAAGTAACTACTTCCTACATAAAGCATCACACGTCAAAACATTATTTTTGGCAAACCCTAAAAATTTGATTTTAGTTTAATCTACCACCTCCTTGTAAATACCTTTCCCTGCCATTTATTTACTTTAGTTACAGAAAAAGGTTACAGGGGGATACATTTTTGCCTCACATTCCGTATTTTCTAGATTTAGCCTTTGTGCCTTCTTCTTACCAAAAGTATACCAAATGGTAACTACGTCAACAGAGTTGAATAGATAAAAAATATAATTATTTATTAAACTGAAAATGTATTAGAAAAAAATTTTTACACATTAAAATCGGTCTCCCAAAGTTATGTTTACTGAATTTCTTTACGGGATCTAATCTCGAAAATACTTACATCAGAGAAAGATTTTTCTTCCTAATGAGTGGAGATTAAACAGACAACAAGAAAAGCGGAAAAGAATGGAAAAATATGCCAGATCATCCCGTAAGTAAATTAGGAGAATGCTCATGTTTCCAACAAAGCACGAGCATTTGTACCTAAGTCGTAGATGTTTATAAAAGTAATTAGGTATGTTTATCCGTTACCTAGTCGCCAATACCACCTTTGCTATTGTATAGTTTGTGAATAACAATCCATTTATTTTTATTTTTTTCATGAGCACATCCTGGTCATATAAATTTCAAGAAATATGAAATCCCAAAAAATATTTCTTATCACTACCAAATATAAAAGTCATCAAATTAAGAGTAGGATGCAACTGAAACAACGCCTTTACAGTTCCGTCCCCTATGCCGATTCAAAATCATAAAGTTTCAAATTATTCTTGGGACCCTGAGATTCACGATTTGCTTGCGCATCACGTCTGAGCCTTCTACTTTTTCGCCATGTCGACCTAAATTAATTCATGCAAATTATACTTGGAGTTGTCTAAAATGGTATAAAGAACTCCGTTCATTTATGCGCCTATTGCAGCGTATAGCGCGAGGGTTTGTTATTGAATTTTCGATGATTGTTTTATTTAAAAGATAGATAGATAGATACTCTTTGTTATACAGCATAAAAGTAAATTATAATAATTTTTCAGAAAGACGTACAATTTAGGCGGTCTTAGCGCTAATAGCGATCACTTCCAGACAACCTTCAGATAAAGGTGCATGATTAGACCGGTCTCCCAGTAGTTATACCTATATGCGAAATATGCAGACCACATTCTAACTTATAATAGAAGCTAGTTTATCTGTTTGTAAAAGTGGTCTACATAAATCTTATACTACTGTCACCAGTTATAAAAATAGCAAAAATCAGAAACTTGAAAGTGCTTTGACCTATTTTATTTGCATTTCTTGCTTTTTTATATTATTGGACAACATCTCATTCATTGCTCCGATCCCAAGGATCAAAGCACTCGTGTTATACATATTAATCTGAATGTTTTGGTAATAATTAATTACCAAAACATCCAGACCCGAACCAACACGAAAAAGTTTATTTTCTACATTAACCGGACCGAGAATCAAACCCGGTACCTCAGAGATGGCATACTCCGGCATACTTGCCTCTCGGCTACGGAGCTCGTCAAATTTTTATACCGATTGCCATCCAACCTATTGTCGAAGCTGTGATTGCTGAATTAAAGAACCGGGTACTTTAATCTTATCGCCTGTAATTGCAAGCCCCTCCAAATAATACGCATTTTTTTTATCACTACTTAATTTGGTTATTTGCCAGTTTGGTTACCTTTTTTAAGTAAAACTTTGTAATGATTCTAATTATGTTTTTTAAACATTTTGGCCTTTTTAAAAACGTGATCTGCTATGTTATTAGAATAACCCTTATTTTGTTTTAAGTGTTTTATATTAAAAACTGTATGTAATAGGTATAACGTTATGTTTTGCAATAAACAAATGATGTTAGGGTTTTTTTAATTTAAAAGGCGTTTTGGCGTACGTGAGTTTGCAGGACCGGGTACACTAACTGTATGAAGTTATCTTTTTTTTTGTGTGTGCAGTTCTTCAAACCCATGACTGTCGTCCTTCTCAAAACGTCTTAATTGGTAGAGTTCTTAGTCTACTTTTGCTAGGCACGTGCCTAATCTCGACTATGAGGTAGTTTAGGTCATACCCACAATACCTTTAGATAACAACAAAGTTTAGTTAAGGCATTTATCTACTCGCAACCGTTTGATGGGTTGCTTTATTTTTTAATAATCCCTATGTACCTGAATAACGATACTTAGCACTGACAATTTTATTTTATTTTATTTATTAGGACAACCAACAAGACAAACACTAATACAAGTAAGATACATATTTTGAGTTATACTGACTTAGAGCTAAGCGTCGTCTTAGTTATAGGCTGCCACGGCATGCAATGTGGCAGCTCAGCTGACAATCTTATTATCATAAAATGATTTATATGATCGGACTAACTTACCTAGTGACGTCCGATCCTCAATTATGTGAAGTAATCTCGTCCTCATTGTGTACAATGTAGTACGCACTTTTTGCTACTGCACTGATTACAATCTTCAAAGTTAGGCGCGTGCTTGAACGCGTCAATAAACTAAAAAATAAATAACCGGAACGTGCCCGCACCGTCACCTATCAATGTCATCTGTCACCTGTCAATGTCATTATTTCAAGTAAGTAAGTAAGTAAGTTCTTTATTGTGTATGGAAAACAAGGTTACAAAAAGATCTTAGAATAATTACAAAGAGTATCACTTGATCCTACCCTTTCAGGCATATACACAAGTGTTTTTAAAATATTTTACTTATAATCTAAATATTCCTGTATACTATAGAAACATTTTTTCACTAACCATTCCTTAACAGTAGCTTTAAATCTTGAAAAGTTAAGGTCCTTAAAATCATTTGGTAATTTATTATATATTTGTATACACATAACAAACGAATTTCTCGATACAAGTGATAATGTTGTCATTGGCCTCACAAGTTTATTTTTATATACAGCGCGAAGATTACGCCTCGATATTTGACATTTTTGAACAAACAAATTTTGGTGTTGATAGACAAATAAACAACAATCAAAAATGTAAAGACAAGGCAATGTTAGTAGTTTATATGTTCTAAAGTAAGGACGGCAAGAGACAATTTGTTTTAGTCCAAAAATGGCTCGAACACATTTTTTTTGTAAAATAAATGCCTTATCTTTATGTACAGAATTACCCCAGATTAAAGCTCCATAACGCAAAAATGAATTTACATATCCGTTGTATGCAGTGATAGCAGCCTCTTGTGACACGATCTGACTTATTCGACTAAGTGCAAAAACAAATTTATTTAATTTTGAACAGATTTCAGATACATGTTGCTTCCAGTCACAGAAACTATCTATAGTTATGCCTAAAAATTTTGTATACGAAACAGCTTCTATAGTTTGTCCTTTATAATGTATATCAAGATTTTGTTGTTTTCTTTTACAAGTGCCAAATTGAATGTATTTTGTTTTTTGTATATTTACTCTTAAATTATTTTTATCAAGCCACTCAATGACCTTAAGTAAAGCCATGTTAACAACATTTTCATAATACTTATGACTTATATTTCTATCACCCTTAATTACAACAGTAGTATCGTCCGCAAACAAGATACATTCATGAGGTATACTTCTGGGTAGGTCATTAATATACAAAAGGAACAACAGTGGACCCAAAACGCTACCCTGAGGCACTCCAAATTTATTTACTTCGAATGATGATTTATACCTTTCTAAGCACCCACTTTTAGGGCAATATCTTTGTGTAGTTACACATTGTTGCCTTTGGGACAAATAGCTTTCGATCCATGTGTAGCTTGGTCCACGAATACCATATTTAAAAAGTTTTGAAAGAAGCCTCTTGTGACACACAAAATCGAAAGCCTTTGTCATATCGAGAAACAAAACAGTAACTGGAATATTATCATTGAGACAGTTGGTTATGGATCTTATTAATTTAAATGTAGCTAGTGATGTACTTTTGCTTTTGCGAAATCCGTTCTGTTCCTCTTTTATTACATTATTGGTCTCTAGAAAACTATCTAATCTTGTAAACATGATCTTTTCCAGAATTTTTGAAAAAATTGGTACTAATGTGACTGGTCTATAATTTTTTAGTAACGTTTTTACACCTTTTTTGTACAGCGGCTTAACAATAGATTTTTTCAAAATATCCGGAAATCTACCTTCTACTAAAAGCTTATTAATTACAAATGTCAATGACTTTGCTATAGTAAAAATACTCATCTTGATAATATCTGTGCGAATTTCATCATAGCCAACAGACATGGAATTCTGTAAGGAGTGAACTGTTTTTATTAATTCACTTTCTGTAACTGGATTTAGAAATATTGTAGATTGCACAGATTCAATATTTTCAGTTACCAAGGGTGAATTTAAGGTTTCATGACAATTTTCAGAAACGCTATCAATAAAGTATTTATTAAAAACTTCCGAGATAATTTGTGGATCCTTAATTTCATTATCAGGTGTACATATCTTCTGTATTGAACATAGTTTATCAAGATTTTTAGTACCAGTATATCTATGAATTACATTCCATACAGCTTTACATTTGTTATCGAATTTATTAATATAGTTTAGATTATTACTTTTTTGGGAGAATTTAATACATTTTTTTAGTATAGAAGTATATGTTTTATATACAATATTGTAGGTATTACGGTCTCTACGATTACACAAATATAGGGTACGCTTTCTATGACAGCTTTTCAAAATACCTTTTGTTAACCATCTTGAAGTTTCTCTTTTTAAATATTTTTTCACCTTTATTGTTGGGAAACACAAGTCGTAAAATAATTTATACAAACTATAAAACTCGTTAAATGATTCATTAGCATTGAGTCTATTATCATAAATTGTTGAAAATGAAAGGCTTTTTATGTATTCAAGAAACTTTTTTTGGTTTTCCCTGCAATAATCCCTTTGCAACTCATACCACCATTTTCTAACAGGTGTCTTTCTTTCTTTGACCGAAATTTTCAGAACTTGTCCTCTATGATCTGATAGGCCCAATTCATGGACACTGGATATACATTTTTTTATATTAGTTGCTATTTGATCGATGCATGTTTTGGAATTGTTTGTAATTCTGGTTGGTTCGTTTATCTTCATTTTCAAATTACAGTTTTCTAGGAGATATTGAAGTTCCAGTGATATATTAGTATCTACCAGAGTATTAACATTCCAATCGCCACAAATCACAATTTTTTTCCGTTTCTTCTTGCACAGTTCTTGCAGCAAATCTGATAGCTTTTGAAAAAATAAAGAGGTCGTAGATGATGGTGTTTTGTGATTATATATACAGATCACAATTATACCATATGAAGTTAACTCCAATCCACAACATTCAAAAACAAACTTTATAGAAAGGTCTTCTAGATGCTCTATTACTTTATATTCTACATTTTTTTTAACCAAAATAGCAACTCCTCCACTTTTTGAGCGTTTTCTGGAATTCCATGTCGCTATTGTGTAGTCATTTAATCGTAGATTTGTCTCTGATCCTGATTCCAAGTTTGTTTCACATAGACAAACGACATCTATTGTTAGTTTCTCCTGTTTCTCTAACTGAATAATTTCACATTGCAATATATCCTGTTTATTTAATGCTCCATTAATATTTTGGTGTAATAATCCAACAAAAGTGTTCCCGTAGTTATTATTTTTACATTGTTGCTGTAATTGTACTTGTGATACATCAGTTTTTTTTCCTAAATCATTCACGAAAAAAATAACTTTTTATGTCGATTCCAGTATTAATTATGTTTTCAAGATTTAATAATATCGTTCTCATTCCAGCCTTGTTCAGTTTTCCTGTTGCAGCTGAAAACATCTTGTAAGTCAAATTCTGATTAGAATCAATTAGGTACATGTGTTGATGTTCGTTAACATCATTGTATAGTGCTCTGTTGAAAACTTCCACTTTGTAATTAAATATAGGAGCACCGCAAATATACGTTGGGGGAACTACAATGATGTTGGTATTTATAAATGGTTCTAGAGCTTTTCTTATTTGTTCCACCAAGTTATAATAATTTTTTTGCTGGTTAAAATCGCTTTCTCCAAGCATTATAACGCAGTAGTCTCTGGAGTCAAAATCTTTTATTTTTGAATGCAGTCCATCCAGTAGTTGCATAGCATCTGCCCCATTTTTTATATAATGACAATAATCATATCTACGGCCAAGGTTTAAGTTATTTATAATTCCCGGAATATTATGTTTATTTGTACTTGATATAATACACATTTTTTTTTTAGGGTTTTCTACCTTTTCACTGCCTATGAAGAGAGTTTCTTTTATACTAGGCATTTTGCAACTTTTTAGTTCTTTTTGTAATGAATCCATTGATTTACTAATTCTCCTCATTTCTACTTGAGCGCTTGTAATTTCATTTTTTAATTTAGTAAACTGTACCTCCAATTTATCGAGATTTGATGGAATCAATTGCACTATAATATTACTATCGGAGTAACAAGTTAGCTCTTTATAGTTTGAAGAGTCTTTAATAGCTTCTAGTTGTTCCGGGTTCAGAGAGCAGTTTTGGTCTTGTATTGGCATTGAAGTATTAATATAACTTCTGTTGTTACTTGTATCTCGACATATGTCCTTCAGAAAACTCACTTTCTTTGTTAAATCTTGTATAATCCTACTTAATTTATTGTTTTCTATAATTTTGTTTTCGAGCTCATTTTGCACACAATTTAGTTCCAATTTTATTTTTTCCATTTCATCCTTCATGTCCTGCACTATGTTTAACCCGCAAACATTTTCTACGCTTCTATAAATGCTTTTATTTCTTTCAGTTACGTTAGTCATTGTTTCATTTTGAAGCAGCGATTCATAGGACCTGGATGTTAAAATCACCTGGCGTTGTTTTCTACGCGTAATATTTTTTTCAGTCGAATATTCCGGCTGTTCTATAGTAGGACTCGGTTTTTCGTGATTTTTTAATGATGAATGTATTGGCGTCGATGTAGATAGTGTCGACGTAGAAGTTGTTTTATCATCATTAAAGTTACTAGCGTTATGTAGTATTTTGGTAGACTTCTTCGTTATACAGCTATCACAAACCCATTTTTTCTTTCGGTCAGGCGTCATAGTATTGTAAAAGCGTTGCGTCGTAACGTTGCCACAATACAAATCATATTTAGATTTACACTTCATACAGCATAAAAATTCCTTTGTAGGCAATGTTTTTTTGCATTTAGAACAAATCGCCATTTTTTGTTTGTTTTATATATTCATACAAACAGAAAAAGTAAAATAAAAATAAAAAAAGAAACAGAACGCTCAAATAAAATAAACGTCTATGTAACTTGGTGGGACCGAACTTGGTCCCCGCGGATCTGCGTAACCGGTGTTTACCGCAATCGTCTATCAGTACACTATTCGTGATGTTGAAATTTAGTATCAGTATCAGCGGTATTAATCTTAGATTTATGAAGGTGGGATTTGAAATATTTTTTTTAGTTCGAACACCATCTATTTTCGTAAAAACACTATAGTCTGCACTTTGTTTTTATGTATTTGCACTTTATATTAATGTATGTAAATAAATTCACGGGTTATTTTATGCACTGTTATTGTTTAATTTTTCTGTAAATGGGCAAAGTATTTTAGTTAAGTAGTCACAAAAACTTCATATTAAATTCACTGATTTCACTTTTGAATCCAAGTAAATGTTTTTGATAACATTATATGCGTTGAATCAAGTTATAAGGTTTGCTATTTTTACATAATTACAACATTTAATAGACAAAAACTATTTAATTTTCTATAAACAACAAGGCCGAAACAGACGACTCGATCGTTCGTCTGACAGCTGATCCTGATAAAATTGGACACAACTTTTAAAAAGAAGGGAAACTAAGTAATAGGTAGGTATTTATAGCATATAATCTTTTTTGTACTTTAAGGATTGATAAATACATACTAACTGGGTCGGGCTGGGGATAGGATGAGGACGAGATTACTTCACATAATTGAGGATCGGACGTCACTAGGTAAGTTAGTCCGATCATATAAATTATGTTCCATAATCTCGTCCTCATTGTGTACAATGTAGATGTTCAAAGAGGAAAGTTGTGTCGACAAAGCAATATAAACATTTATTATGATTATTTATATGATTTGCTAAAGTCTTAGCACATGATAAAACCTTATTTTATTAACTATCTATTGGTAGATGCTTAATTCAAGTTTTATCTAACAAGGATATAGTTGTTTGATTAATTCATTGGAATTAATCAACCAACCCTGTATATCGATACAACCCTGTATATCGATACAACCCTGGATATCGATACAACCCTGTATATCGATACAACCCTGTATATCGATACAACCCTGTATATCGATACAACCCTGTATATCGATACAATCCTGTATGATGATACACCCTGTGTGATGATACACCCTGTATGATAATACAACCCTGTATGATGATATAACCCCGTATGCTAATACAACCATGTATATTGATACAGTCCCATCCCATTTGATGACACAAACCTGTACCTATTTGATGACACAAAAATGTGTAGGAATTCTATAAAATCGAAAATAGCAAATTTTACTTTAATTGCAATACTCTTTTTTAAACTGTAAGTCTTTATGAATTTATAGATTTGCTGGGACTGAGACTGATAATCCACCTGTTGTACACTTTTAAGTTTGTGCAATAAAGTTTTAAATAAATCGCTATTAAGTAGGTATATTCTTTACGAATAAACTAGAGATCACGCAAACGAAATCGCGGGGCAACAGCTAGTTTAATAAGTTGTCATGGAAATGGAGCCAATGCTTTGAACTATTAATATCCGTCTCATTTATCCAGTAGTATGTAGTACATACTTAGTACATGGTTACCTAACAAGGTAAATTTATCGATGTGCAAGTAGGTAGTTAAGCTAGTATTTCTTCTGAAAAGATTTATTTTATTTTATATAATAAGAAAATCTAGTAACCTTTTAAGTTATCATTGTCTGTAATACAATTTTTTATGCAAATAAATTAGTCTTATTCTTAATAACTCCTGTTCAAGGTGTAGTTCCAAAGTAAAGGAAACTAAAATAAATAATATAGATGTTTACTATGGCAAATCTTTCATTAATTATATGTTATAAATAAGGAAATTATATACAAATACTACCAGTATTGTTCCAGTAGGGTCCTATTTTGTTGACAATAGTTTCAACATTATTTTACTGAGAAAGATTGATTTTTACTCATCTTCTTAGAAAACCGTTATATGTGTTACACTTATATGGCTGGAAGTCAATATGAGACTCCTGCACTTTATGTGTGGATCCCTGGTAGGGTATATTAATAAGTTAATGAAACAGTCTGAATACTTATTTAGATTCAATAACTGGTTAATTCTTGTAAAGCTAATAAAAATAAAAAAAATAAATAAATAAGTAATAATTTACCAATACATCACATCGGACAAGATAGAAAGTTTACTCCGGCTCAAAATACTTGTAGCAGCCTTACAGCCTTAGTCCAATATCAAGGTAAGGCAACATTTATTGCCTGCATTGCCTTAATTGTTGCCACTGATCAATGCCTCTATCATGTCATCCATTTTTTTTTTTTTTTTTTTTTTTTTTAAATCCAATTAAATTCATTAGAAATTTTCTGTTATTATTTATCATCTCCATTTTTGCTTTACATGGTAATTTGATATCTAGTAAAATTATTTATACATAGACTTACATAGGTACTTGACAATCTTCAATTATAATTGTAAGATTCATGCCTTAATTTAAATATTAATTTTAAGTCAGTAGTATATTTTTATGAAGTTTATAGTTTCATGGATACAATTTTAATTTTCAATTTTTTTTATTTTTTTTAATAAATCATATTTTATTATAATCATCTATTTAAATATGAACCTTTGTTATCCACCTGGGATAATTCAGTTTATTTACTATCTTTAGTATCTTGATAATTTAATGATTGGATGATTATTTATCTTTGTCTTCAATTTTAGGTATCAAACATTTTCACAAATGATAAAATGTCTAGAAATATATGGTTTAAAACAAAAATATATTAAAAATATATTTAGTTCAGATTTGAAAATTCAAGTTATCATTGGAACTTTGTGTCTAGTTTCGAATTTCTTACTTTTCCAAAGGTAGCAGGTACCTACTTTAAAATTAAAATAATTGGTTTTCGACCTTATGACAAGTACATAAGGATCAATTATGGTGCGACATTTTTGCCTGTAAATAAAGCTGCATAAATCTTTCCATGGGTTTTTACTGACTGAAAATATTGGAATATAACATATAGTTACAGTTAAAACAGTATTTAATTATGGTAATTTTTATCTTGTTGATAACAAGGAGAATTATTTTTCCATATCTGTAACAGTGATCTTAACTCATCTTGAGTGTGTCTTTATTTATAAATTTTTTGAGAAATTATTCACACTTGATGAAGACTAGAAATAATCTAACTAGCCATGGCGATCAGCTAGAATAATAACCATAAGTCAGTAACAGTGTTAAATTTTAATTGCTTTCATAGATTATTATAGAATCTTGAGAATTAAGCTTGATACTATGAGAATTTAAGGTTTACCCGGTTGTGACCAGATCTAATACTATAAGTTACACAAATGGGATACCATATCAGTTGTATAGGAACATACACACATGCACCAGCCAACATCAATTTGTCATGGTCTCTAAACAAGGAGTCAACTTAGGGAAGTTTATTATTTATTATTTATTGTACCCCGTAGTACAGGGGTACTACGGGGTACAATACAATGTATCTTGCCAGGGTCATTCGAACAGAGTATCGAACCTGGGACCTTTTACGTTAAGGCACTTCACGAATCAGGTGGACTAATGATCTTTAAGTCACAGATATAAATTAGCAATTTCAAGTAATGTTTATTAATTTATTTAAGCTTTTTAGTAAAATATAAGAGAAAATAATAATAATAATAATATGGTCATAACTACATGAACTACTGGAGTAAACAGGTTGTTTTCTATGGTATGCTTTATAAAGTCTTGCCCTCTTGGGCCAACATCAAGAAGTACCTCAGTTATATACTTGTGGAAATCCACACCGAGATAAACCATAATTTGTAAAAGCGCTATTTATCATTGACTTGTATGTATATAAATGGGGCAGAATAAGACAAGCAGATCTGAGACCAACAGATTGTCTTGGTACCATTAATGGTTGCCAAAGGCCCAATTTAATAGTAAAACTGATGAAATTATTAAAAACTTAAAATCTTTATAAACAGACTGAAATTGTCTAGGTAAGTATGTGACTTGTTTACACAAGTACTCAGAATTCCTTAAGCCTTCAATATCAGCAGGCAAAGGAGCTTCTTTCATAGCCTCCTCTTCCTAGTCAAAGTGTTAAGTTGAAAAAATTACTAAGACGGAGGGCATTACCTCACGGTCTCGGTACCCATATTCTCCCTCTGGCATTCGAAGATATGTATCGCCTTGATACCTTTATGTTCGACTATATTATCAAATTCAATTGATGAAGTCGGTCTCTGGTCAACCTAATAAGATGATTTGCAGACCCGCAATATTTTAACAAAAATTTTAAGCCACAGGCTAACCCCTCGTGAAAGCAAGTGGAAGTGTTATAATTCTGCTGCGAGACAGACAAGAGGAATAATTGTTCTCTCCGTACATATGATGCGCTAGAATAAATTTATAATATTAATAACTTACCTTATGCTATTACAGATCCTTTGTAGTATATTTCTGGTGCAACATTATATCGGTCTCATGGTCAACTCTTCATGAAGACTAGAGCCATAATGTTACGGTTCAGGAGGAATCCCTCGAGGAGACGCTTCAGACTGAACAAAAACCCACTGGCCACTCCATCGTAAAGGCCAGTGCTTCTGTACAGAGCAGTTTCTGTGGAGTCATTCGGAGACATGACAGACAACTAGAATGAACATACTGATCACCAACGGCCAACCTCCCGTGAAGGCTTCGATGTCATTCATTCTGAGACATGAGAGACAACTAGAATGAACTTAATGATCACCACGGCCAACCTCCCGTGAAAGCTCCGATGTCATTCATTCTGTCTCGTTTGCGGGCTGAAGAATAACGCCGAGTGGCGTTATTTGTTGTTGTTAGTGACAGAGTTGTCATACACACTCCTTGTTTTCATGATTAATTTCTGGCTGATTATGTTGTTGGAGTGGAGGCCACGTCTTGGCGAACGTAGTGTAGGACGCTTCTCAACTCGATGGCCGACGAACTCGGGAATATGGCTAGATACATTTGTATCAAAGCAGGAGATCGTACTCCTTGGCGCTCTTTGCGTCCTTCCCTTACGTCCAGCAGTGGGCTGTAATAGGCTGAGATGATGGTGATGGTGGTTTTAGTGTGCTGTGGTGGTGATAGAAATCGTAATAATTGAGCCGAGGTATCGGTCCAACAATTTCACAAATTCAACTGACAAGTTTTGTTTTCCAGCCACCATACTTTTACACAAACATCACCGTATTTTCTTCTTGGTTTTTTGCATTTGTATGTAAGCTGTAAATCACTAATTAGTTAAAAAACTAATTTATCTAAATATTTATGTCTTCAGTGCTGTGTACAAAAAAGTACAATGACATTGACAGGTGACAGATGACATTGATAGGTGACGGTGCGGGCACGTTCCGGTTATTTATTTTTTAGTTTATTGACGCGTTCAAGCACGCGCCTAACTTTGAAGATTGTAATCAGTGCAGTAGCAAAAAGTGCGTACTACATTGTACACAATGAGGACGAGATTATGGAACATAATTACTACGAGTTAGTAAAAGAGCCATATTTCAGTTCACTCATCATTATCCTAGGCCTCTTCCCCTAATCATGGCACCAAAACCAAGACAAAACAATCAACACATTATTGCAAAGTTACCAAATGACACCACAAAATACTAGTTTGCTAGTTTAGTAAGGTATTTAGTTTTCGTAATATGCGAAACTGAATCTCAACTTGCTTGCCAAATGACTGTACTTAGTACACGAAAACTCGCTGCAATCGGGTGCGTCTAATTACAACGACGCCTCTGCTTAAAGCTTGTTTGCGAAGTCCTACTTTCTCGTACAAGTGACGACAACCTGCACTGCTGTTAGTTCTTATTGGTCAAACTTGGAAGATACAAGGTGCATTTTATTTTGAGAAAGCTGTAGTTAAATGCCCAATCATTTAGGGTTCCATGCCCAAAGGATGCCAGCTGGACTTTATAACTGAGTCTACACCATTTGTTAGTCATACAGATAAAATCACGGAAAATGAGTTTTAATTAAAAACAAAGTGTAATCACAAAGAACTTTTAGCTCTGCTGCAAAAACGGCAAAAAAACTGCAATAGTACTGGAAATTCTAAAAGTCCGACAAGTAATATTTAAAAACCTACAAATTGTGAATTTTAAAAATAGATAGATACTCTTTATCGCGCACCACACAAAATACATAAGGTCCAGAAGAAACTATAGATCTCCGCAAATTAAGCTTTAATTTGCGATATGGATCCATGTATATATTTTTTTTATATAGACAAAATATAATAAATGTTGTAGTCGTATGGAGCCTCAGTAGTCCATCCGGCTTAAACAAGACGGATTTTTAAATGATTATAAACTGTTTCGCAATAACATTGCAAAAACCGGAGCTGAACAAAATTAAATCTGAAACCAAGACGTGTATAGTGAAACTGTTTAATGCATACAATGTAACCTTTGTCTGGACTAATTTAATTCGTTTTATCAAGAACTATACAAATATTTGGGTGTTTTGAAGATATTAAACTACAAATTATTATTTCTTTATCGTAAAAATAAAATCTAGGTGATATAAATACATTATTAACTTTCAGCACAGTCGTCTTATCCATGACCCTGCGGAAACCTTTGAGATATTGAGCGGATTCACTTCACATTGCAATATCTATGTCAACGCGCCCTACTTCCATTCGTCGCAAACTCTGCGGTTGGTTTTGTAGAAAAAATGGGATCACTCATTTCAGACAGTCTAAATTTTAATGACATTTCTAGATAATGTAAAAAAAAAACAGTCATAACTTTCAAGTTTATTATGGTGGAACTAGCCAGACGCAGTTGATTTTGGTATTGCGGAGTTTGGAAACATGAAAGCATGGTGGATTCGGTGGGGGGTAGTAGTCGAACAAAAAGCATGGTCGATCTTTAGAGTGCAGGTTTGGTGTAGTGTGTGTATATCTTATTGTATCTCTATGATTTGGATGTTGCCCAGTTAAACTTAGAACGTAACCATAAACAGTGACTGAAGTTTAAATGCAAAATTGTTTTGAGTTAACACTGTAACGAGGCGTAAGACAGGGAGATGTTATATCTCCGAAACTGTTCACCGCTGCATTGGAAGACGCTTTCAAGCTCCTGGAATGGAAAGGATTTGGCATCAACATCAACGGCGAGTACATCACTCACCTTCGGTTTGCCGACAATATTGTGGTCATGGCAGAATCGCCTGAAGACCTCAGCACAATGCTCGATGACCTTACTCGAGTCTCCCAACAAGTAGGCCTGCGAATGAACATGGACAAAACCAAGCTCATGTCGAATGCCCATGTTGCGCCCTACCCAGTATCCGCTGGGAGCTCTACTCTCGAAATTGTTGACAAATATGTCTACTTAGGACAAGTTATCCAGTTGGGTAAATCCAATTTTGAGAAGGAGGTCAATCGTCGAATCCAACTCGGCTGGGCAGCGTTCGGGAAACTACACCACGTCTTCTCGTCCAAAATACCTCAGTGCCTCAAGACGAAAGTCTACAACCAGTGTGTGTTACCAGTGATGACATATGGAACTGAAACGTGGCCTCTCACTATGGGCCTCATAAGAAAGCTCAAGGTCGCACAGCGTGCTATGGAAAGGGCTATGCTTGGTGTTTCCTTGCGAGATCGAATCAGAAATGAAGAGATCCGTAAACGAACAAAAGTCGCTGACATAGCCCAACGGATTAGCAAGCTGAAGTGGCAGTGGGCGGGGCACATAGCACGTAGAACTGATGGCCGATGGGGCAGAAAGGTTCTAGAATGGAGGCCGCGTACCGGCAAGCGCAGCGTAGGACGTCCACTCACAAGGTGGTCAGACGACCTGGTAAAGGTCGCAGGTAGACGCTGGATGCAGGCCGCTTCCAACCGGCCAATCTGGAAGTCAATGGGGGAGGCCTATGTTCAGCAGTGGACGTCCTATGGCTGAAATGATGATGATGATGATGAACACTGTAACAACTTAATTTTGCTAAAATCCTAGATGGGTTAGGGTGGGTTTAGGAAAATCAAACACTTTCTATCTTTTCTTAGGAAAAAAATGCAGATGACTTGAAAAATAAATAGACGTTAATTAACAAATCAACCCAATGTAGCAATAAGAAATTTAATAAAAAATATAAAACAAAGCAAACAAAATTAGTAAATTAATGTTAATATAGTGGCGGGTGAAAATCGTCCAATATCTCATCGTGGAAAAATACTAAGTGAATATGGGTTCTTGGATAATAATTGTATGTATTACACCCAAAGGCTTATCAGCCTAGTACCTACAAAATTATAAATGATAATATGTATGTATTATCAGCACAAAGTGCTTTGTTAGAAATACCGGACATTTTGTTTAACTTATTTTTTACACAAAAATATGAATATTATACAAACTTTGAAGTATAAATTGGTCGACATGATCGTGTCTACCAGGTTTATTTTAAAAACATTCACCTGGTTGGAAGTGAAAAAGCGTGAAATGCTACTGTTGAATATTAATTTATGAAAATAACGGTTTTTTGTTTGTATTTCGTTCGTATCTGCGTCCACTGCAGTACTTTTTATTTTATTTAGACTTTGTTGCACAGATTAAAAAAACCTAACTTTTTCAGGAAAAAAAAACATATATTTTATTGGTAGACTAGATTGCTTTTTTTTTTTTGATTCTTGCAATACAGTAAATGACAGAAAAAACGGCCGTTAATACTACCTACATATTAAAAGCAAAAATATATTCTATATTTATATATTTTTGAGAATAACCTATCAAAAACTCAGTACTAAAAATATTTCCCTTAGAATTGTGCTTCAAAAATTTTCGTCTCTACAGGTGTTTTGTCCCACGACTTAGTCGGAGAAAGCTTGACCATAATCCTACATTCGGCAAATCTAGTTATTTTATTCAAAGCGATTGCTGTTAGACCTCTTTAACTTTTAGACATGTGCCATACTAGAATAAAGGAAGCTACTGTGAGCCGGCCGCTCGCCACGCACTTCCCATCGAGGCGTGGAGGCGAGCGGTCGTGTCGCAGGCGCATTGAAGTAGTGTTATATTTGTGGTTTTATTTAACCCTTGATTTGGTCTTAATTATCTGCCGAGTGTAAAGAGGTACAGCACAAGTTGGCGACGAGGATAAAGAACGTGAGTCAAAATGTAATAAACATAAATACATCACATACCTACGACTACCTATATTTTTAACCTGGAGTTATCAGACGGGGACTTCATTGTACGCGCAATGTTTTTTTAAATTTACAAATCGATTCGTTTCGTTTTGTGATACATAATAACTCAATTTGTACAAAAGAAGAAGGGACACATTAAGTTAAAACTTATAACGCTAAGTACCTATGTTTAGTGATATTCTTCATCGACCGTATTATTTTGCATAACAACGGTAATTATTAATTAACAAAGATACCTACCTACCTATATAGTTTGAAAACCCGCACTGATAACAAAGGGTACCGATTCGAGTAGTCGCTAACTAATATATACCAAATAAATAGTCCCATTGTTGTATAGTCAGATATACCCAGTCTTTTGAGATAGTGTAAATAACTGCACTTGGAAACATTTCCAAGCTAAATAATAATAATTGTCCAGAATAATTAAATCAATTCGAGATTTTGATTAATACCTAACCTATCCATGTTTTATTTTTCTCTCTTAGGCACCTACATTTATTTTAAATTTCATTAAGGTGAATAATTATGCATTTCGGACGTAACTATTTTAGTACGTGTTATTTTCTTAAACGTATGTATTACATTATCGGTGCTTAAAATTATATTGTTGTTATTATAATAAAGCTAGATATTTTATTTGGTAAATAGCTGACTATACATACAACAATATGTGCCTGTATATATTAGTTAAGTCGGGATATTGACCCGATTGAGTAAAGTACACCGTACAATAGTCGAATGAGTGATAACTCATCAAGTACATAGATTGGCATTTGGACGTACTCGTTAGCACACTAGCATGTTTTAAATGTCAGTTTATGCAATTCCTAGGTAGTTCCGATTTTGATAAATTCATAGTTTGCTTCCATTAAAATTAAAAAATGTCTACGTGAAATATAAATCCATGACGTACATCTATCGAAAAGTATTATGTACCCACATTTATTTTATCGTAACGTACCGAAACAAGCTTTCTATAGGTACTTACAGATCGTCCCAACCCAACATGTCTCAGCTACCGGCTTTAGAACCTTTTGACTGCGACGGCGATTCCAGCTCATTAGGATATAGATGGGAAAAATCGAAACGCGCTTTAGATATTTACCTTATGGCTACTGGGGTAGATTCACCACAAAAAAAAAGCGAGCAGTTCTTTTGCATACCGCTGGACTTGCTTTACAAAACATTTATTATAATCTGCCAGGAGCGCATGTTGAAGAGACGGAATCGAATGATGTTTTTCAAATAGCGATTGGAAAACTCGATAATTATTTCTCACCCAAACAAAGTTTCCTTTATGAAAGACATCTCTTCAGACTTATGAATTTTTAGTCAGACTGCGTAATCAGAGCTCTAAATGTAATATCGCGCGAAAAGAAGACGATCTCATTGATCAAATAGTCGAGAAATGTAGCTTAGAAAAAAAAATCTGACATTAGGAGATGCGGTTACAATAGACAAAATTGTTGTGGAAGCAAACTCAATCGAGACTGTTGAAAGGCAACTGAAAGGGTTTCAAGGGAAACCAAACCTTGATGTAAATAAAATCGGAACTAGATCAAATAGCAGTATACGGTGTACTAGATGTGGAAGTTCATACCACGACAGTGACTATGAGAAATGTCTTGCGAAAGACAAAATCTGCACAAAGTGTGGTTTCAGAGGCCACTTTAGAAACCAATGTCGTACTAGGCAAGAAAAGCGAAAAGCAATGCCAAATGTAAACAAACCACAAAAATATGCTAAAAAAACGAGACCAAATGACCAACCACCTAAACAAACAAGTAGTCAACAAACTAAAGAGCCAGTGAATCCACCTCCACCAAATATAAACTATGTGTTCCATATAGACGATGATGCAGAAATAACATGTGAAGTTGGTAGTGTTAATGTGAACATGCTCATTGACTCTGGCAGTAAGACTAATTGACGAAAAGACCTGGGAATATTTAAAATCAAGTGCGGTTGCTATTACAAGCCAACAAAATGGCTCAGATCAAGTGTTTATGGCATATGGATCTAAAGATCCACTTGACGTACTAGGTTTGTTTGAAGCATCAATCTCAATTGGACCTGTAAAGCAATCCGCTAGATTTTATGTTATAAAAAACGGCACTCGAAATTTGTTGGGTAAAGAAACAGCTTCATTTCATTTTTGTAACGTCATATGCACCGCCCACAAAACATTTCTGTTTAGCCTAATGGTCGACTGGTAGAGAATGCCACATGGCATTAAGTCCACCTTTTGTACGATTTTATTTTGTGCAATAAAGTTTAAATAAATAAATAAATATAAAGCTGATTGTGCCCAAATTACGGGTAAGTTTGAATTCCTTAGACATGCAGTCTGACATTTTCCCTAAATTCAAAGACGTCCAACTTGATATTGCGATAGATGAACAGTTACTCCAATTTGCCAGCCATACAGAGTGCCTATCCCACTCGAAAATAAGATAAACGACAAAATAGATAAATTGCTCAAAAAGGATATAATTAAACCTGTAGATAAAGCAGCAAGTTGGGTGTCTCCACTCGTGCCGATATTGAAAAGCGATGGCGACGTAAGGCTTTGCGTTGACATGAGGTGTGCGAATAAAGCTATCATGCGGGAGAACCATCCTTTACCTACTATGACTGACCTGACCAAGCTGAGCAATGCTCGCGTTGTCGCTCCACTAAGTTGAAATTAGAGAAGACTGTCGACACATAACAACCTTTATCACCAGCAAAGGGTTGTTCCGTTATAAGCGGTTAATGTTTGGGATATCGTGAGCACCCGAACATTTTCAAAAAATCGTGGAAAGGATGTTCCTTCCTTGTGATGGCACTATTAATTTCATCGATGATATAGTCGTGTTCGGAAGCAATGAAGAAGAACACAATTCTAGACTGAAAACAGTTTTGCAGACCCTTAAATTGAATAATGTACTGCTGAACGAAAAAAAATATATCTTTAATCAGGCAAAAAAAAAAAAAAATTTTTGGGTGGGTGGGACCACAGGTCGGAGTAGGTAGAGCTATTTTATGTACTTACCATATGTTAGAATAATATGGATATCCCCCGAATCCCGGGATTTGCTTTTTAGGTAAAAAAAATAATAATAAAAAACTATTCACGCCTTAGAAAGTAATGAAAAAATTAAATTATTTCTCTCCGACGGGTAAGTATAAGGAGGACGGGTTTATTAAGGATAGTATAATAAATAGATAGAAACTTGATTCATTAAACCATTTTTTTTTATGTAACAATTTCTTATATTTATACAAGAATCAACAATCATTTAACATTTTTATTCTGAAGTTGTACAAGAACATATTCCCATACAAATTATTTGTTTCTCGAAAAATCAAACTATGATTAAACAGAACAAACTATTTGTATTTACAATAAATTCTTAACTAAAATGATCAACACGTTTAAACAACAATTTACCTATTTAAACAAAAAATGACATTGGTATATTTATTGGTCTGCTTCGTCTTCAGCTTCACTAGAAGACAGTATGACCCGAGTTTTCAGTTTCAAAATTTTCTAATTTGAGTCTATTTCGTTTTATATCTAACACTCATTTATATGTAGAAAAGGAGCGTTCGACATCTGTAGATATTAGTGGAGCTAATTTATATGTCAAAATTTCGTCATTTACTTCATTTTTCGATATTTTTTCTTTATATTCTCTGAGGATATCAATGTCAGGATTCCTATCCAAAACTTTTTCAATTTTTATTTTTATTCTATTAGAATTATATAAAGAAAAAAGCCAAAAATAAGTAGCTTAATAATAAATTTTGTTTCTGCAATTCATTTAATGAAAATAAAATTACCGTATAATGATTTTCTATATATATTAATTGATTCCGCAGATTCTCTTTTTCTAGAATATATTTCGCATTTCGTATTGCCATTGACTCAGAGCTGTTTAATCGAGAAACAACATTTATTATTTCTTCATAATATTTTGCATAATACGATGCAGCTTCAAGCCAAGTGCCCCATCGAGTTATCACTGGTTGTGGAGGAAGAGACGTTGAAAATAGGCATATTAATTTAGAAGTACGTGACAGAGACCAAATGATGAAAGAAAAGGGGAAGAGCAGAGAAGATCGGAAAAGAAGAGCAAAAGATAATGACATTAATATAGGAGAAAAGGTCTACGTTAAAAATATGGTGAAAGAAAACAAAATTGAAGCCAAACTTCAGCCCTATACCGCACACTGTGATTGCCGCAAATGGTGGAGACATAAATGTAAGAAATGATGAAACTGGACAAGAATTAAGAAGGAAGATTCAAAATGAGGAAGGAAAGGAAATTCAAGGTGATTTTGATACTGAAAATGACAGTAGCTCTGAGATGGAAGCAGAGGAGGATTGAGGGATTAAATCTATTCATCGTGTAACTTTTGTATCTTCTGATTAGAATGTTACTTTCTTTCTACTATAATTCTTTAAATGTTATATCAAACCTTTGTAGAACAAGATGTGTATGTTGATTATTAGTAGGTACTAGTAACAAAGTAGTTGTTACTTGTAACTTTAAAATATATTTTTTTTAATCTTATTGGAAAGGAGAGATGTGCCATACTAGAATAAAGGAAGCTACTGTGAGCCGGCCGCTCGCCACGCACTTCCCATCGAGGCGTGGAGGCGAGCGGTCGTGTCGCAGGCGCATTGAAGTAGTGTTATATTTGTGGTTTTATTTAACCCTTGATTTGGTCTTAATTATCTGCCGAGTGTAAAGAGGTACAGCACAAGACAAAAGAACTAGAACATTTTAGACCAAGCTTTTATTAGCTATACATCTAGTATTATATTTTTTATTAGGTAGTTAAAGCCAAATACCGTCACCGACGATTCTTCATAAATAAAACAAATAAATACAAAAATTGCTTGCCAAATTCCGCATTCTTTACTTCTTTCTCTCGATTGATCGAAATCTGAAACAATAACTTGGGTATAACATGCCCACCGGACCAGCATTACTAATAGGGTAAAATAAGATTGATGCTGAGAAGTCCTGTCTTACTAATAGTAAAAATGTTAAATTTTGTATATTTGGATTTGTTGCCGAACTATCGATAGTTAGACCTTGTAATTCAGTTACACTATCGATCTGGGATAAGTGATCCAGTTGGGTAGATCAAATTTTGAGAAGGAGGTCAATCGTCGAATCCAACTCGGCTGGGCAGCGTTCGGGAAACTACAAAACGTCTTCTCGTCCAAAATACCTCAGTACCTAAAGATGAAAGTCTACAAATATACCAATGTGTGTTACCAGTGTGATGATAGATGGAACTGAAATGTGGCCTTATACCCATAGGCCTATAGACCTCATCAGAAAGCTCAAAGTCATACAGCTTGCTATGGATAGGGCTATGCTCGGTGTTTTCTTGCGAGATCTAATCTGAAATGAGGAGATCCGTAAACTAACAAAATCCACTGACATAGCCTAACGGATAGCAAGCTGAAGTGGCAGTGGGCGGGGCACATAGGACGTAGAACTGACCATCGATACTATTGACAGACTTATCGATAGTTTAGCTATTTAAGATACTATCGATAGGCCTACCAATAGTGATCTATCAAGCAGAAACACTAATTTGTATGTTTGAATGTTTGTTACACGATCACGATTTGCTAAACTGACTTAGCTATAATTTGGCAAATACCTACATGTGGATATTGATCTTAAAACACTAGATCATTTATCCCGTTTTTGTGTACCGTAGGACAATTTTAATTCTTCTTAGGTTTTTTTTTAAGTAAAAAAAGTTATCGGAAAAACCACTCTTAAAGCCACCATTTAGCTTACACTTAAAAAATAGCACTTTTAAGTTTAATAATACACAAATGTATCCCTGAATCTAAATGTATGTGTTAACATACAATATTATTTTAAGAGACCTATCTAACATCACCTCGCACTATGGGATAATTTAAAAAAAGCATCCAAACTGAGTAGGGGCCCAAGTATTCTAATTTTTTTAAAAATAATTATTGCACCACTGATGAAGTAGTTAATTTGTTCACCTATGGGAAACTACGACTTACTACTGAAAGTCCCTCAGCTAAGCCGCGGACAGACAGACGGATGGACATAGCGAAACTATAAGGGTTTTGTGCCGACTACAGAATTAAAGCAGCTCGTAATAAATTTGCTTGCTTTTGTTATTTTATCATCAGTAAAAGATTCAACACAATGGACCAGCACAAAAATATTGGGATACATTTAACAACCCTTTGAGTCCTGGAACAAAGTAACTTAATTTCCATACTAAAGGCTCCATGTGTTGATTATGTTACGGACTTAGTCGGCTGAGTGTACGTTGTAATAGAAGTAACTTGTAACAGGAGCAAGCGGAATAAATTTGAAATTATTCAGTGCCCGTTTTCAAAGATATATACTCGAATATCTGCTTTTGTAAAGTTTGGTGGATCTGAAATTTAGACCTAAGTGTACCTGCCCGTGTTTAATGAACAGTATTTCATCACATTTTGTCTCAACTCTTTTTCTGTTTATACTTGTTCAGACCGAGACTTCAAAGATATAGATAATATCAGTTTTAAACGAATTTGATCTTAGTTTTCAAATTTTCTAAACCATTAAATAATTAAAATTTAATTTACATAGTGTTAGTTTAAAATCATTATCATCATCATCATTTCAGCCATAGGACGTCCAATGCTAAACATAGGCCTCCCTCAGTGACTTCCAGATTGGCTGGTTGGTAGCGGCCTGCATCCAGCGCCTTCTTGCAACCTTTACCAGGTTGTGTAACCTGTGTACCTGTCTGTATAAGACCTTATAAAGCCAAAAAAGATATGTGCTAACACATGCATATAAATACAATTTGCATTTGCATTGCATGCATTAAAAATCAATGAAAATGAAAATAAAATAATTATGATGAAAATATAAAATGCAATGAAAACATCAAATTTAATTTTGTTTTTTTATTATTTTCCTAAAAACTTAATTTTTAGAAACCGTTTTGTACTTGTTTAAATATATAATATATTTAAATAATGGTATCTTATTACTGACTCCATAACAGTATTTATATGCATACGTTAGCATTTACCTTTTTTAGTTTTTTTGTCATAACCTAACAGCCTGCAGTTAATTCTTTAGTAAACTTGAACTAACTAAATTTTGGTTATTTTAGTCTAATGTTAAGTACCTGATTAAGTAGTTTGGGTAACCGTAAAACCAAAAATATTACAAGTGTTTGAGTAAATTCTTCAGTCAAGATTTATTTTTACTAAATAATTCGTTTCTAAATTAGTAATACAGTGAAAAATAGGACTTGGAGAGTGACCACTAAGGTTAATATCTTCCATGCGCAATATTACCGCAGAATTATTTTACATTACATTAAAAGGAATCTCCAATTAGCTTTAAATACTTAACTACATCTAAACCCAAAAAACATTACATAGCACGTCTCCGGTACCCTGGTAATAACTGCCGAATCACTTAAAAGTGGCACACCTCTTTCAGATTAAACTACTTTCCACTTTGACGTTTAACTCATCCACTCAGAACTGAGACAGGTATCTTAAAAAGTTAAAAAGATGAAAAAATAAAGTCGTTTCTACCGCTAGTAAATGAGAGTCTTCCGAAAACAATACTCGCTCCGTCTTTCACCGGGCGCCTTTGAACGCGCTCAAAGCCCGAACTGGAGCCGGGTTTTTCGCATATTGTCCGCAACGCGGATAGAGCGTGCATATTTAGGAAACTTCATACATGGCGACTATTCTTAGCGATGTAATGGTTTGCTTGGAAGGAAAAAAATATTTAGATCATTTAATTGACACGTGGCATGTAGGGACGGCCGTAAAGAATACACTTTCCCACCGCCAAGAGGGGGCGTGTCGGAAGAGGTGACTAATTCCTATAGCACGAAACGGGCAGCAGCGTCTGCGTGCAAAACATTATAAAAAACTGCGCTCGCTAACCCGCCTGCCAAACGTGGCGAGTATTACCAATCCCCCCCAATGAAAGTCATTGGGGAAGGCCTATTTTCAGCGGTGGAAGTATTATAGTTGAAATGATGATGATGAATAGACACATTCTTAAGAGGTCTGGACAACTGGACATTGTTAAACATTTTTTACAGCCAACTTAGAAAAGTTTTTCCGAAATTTACCCGACCGGGAAATAAACTTGGGCTTGCGCTAAAGCTAAATCGAATTGAAACATCGGCACCATAGAGGTAAGCTTTCACACAAAAAACAATATTAGGTCAACGTTTGAACAGACTATAAATCTGAAAACTTGTATTAATTAAGTTGATAACTACATAATGATTTTTAACCAGATTTAGGCTATATTTTATATTTTTACAGCTATGAAATTTACCTCTAAATCGTCCTATGTAAAATTTTAACCCAGTTTCAAATAACGCGTTTTACATTTCCTACGTGCTGGTTGCTTTATGAATGCAAATGAATCTGAGCAATGATTTGGATGCATTCGTTATATATTGTTGTAACTTATATTAAGTGGTTATGAGATGTCATAAAAAAACTGATTAAAAGAGGTACTTTAAAAAAATATTATTTCATCGGCATACTTGTTTTGTACTTAACCCCGTCCGAATGTATTATGCTTTAGTAAGCAAATTTTTATGTAAGTAAGATTTGCAAATAACAAAATAAAAGTTAATTAAATATTTATTAGAAATGTCTCATAAGATTGTGCAACAAAAAACGTGTTAATTCAAAGAGGCATTTCATATCATATTGAATGATTACAATTTACAATAGTAAACCCACCCAGTACCCAAACCAACTTAATTTGGTCGCGTAATATTTACGTACAGAAAATGGATATGGAAATAGAATGGATATGGATAAATAATTAAAAAACTTTTTTTCTTAAGCAAATGATGTTAAACGATGTCTGACTGAATATGTTACTTAGTAAATTCTCGGGTACCTAATTAAAATGTCACAGTGTATATTATGGTTGGGATGGTCACCCATCCACCCACAAAGCGCTGCTGCCACTAAGCTGCAAGTAAACGAAAAAAAAATGTATCACACTAAAATTGTAAGACACAACATAAATTCAATGTAAATTGCCAAATTGAAAAGCTTTTGCAACTTTCGCAAACTTGAGTGCCGACGCGCAAAGCCTACCATGATTCTACATAAAACACCAATTCAAACAAGTTGGGTTACGTACCAAATCGAGTGTAAGCACGTACGCAATGATTTAGTCAGAGAAAAGTGTCTGCCGGTGAAATGTGGCCGAACTTCAGAACTCGCCGAGAATACTAACGCCCATGTAAATGTTGTTTTTGATATTTACACGGCTAACTTTTTGAGGGCCACAAAACAAATAAAAAAGCCCGCACAGTCGGTTTATCAGTACTCATTGTTAAGTATATGAACGTATGACAATACTCGAGTAAGAAGAAAACGCCATCTGTTATCTTTTAACTTCATTAAGGAACATTATTAAAGAAAACTCAATTATTTCTAAGAATAAGATTGATACAAGCTTCGAGCAAGCTTGACTGATGTCTAGAGTTTTGGTTTTTCGGGATAGTAAGAATATTTTCTTCGTCTGTTTAGAGACTCAGATAGGTAAGAGTTTTGTGGTGGTACCTATCTACTTTAAAAACCAAATTAAGTTTATACAGGTTACGTACACTCAACGGCAAGTCAACGAACTCAAAAAGTTAAAGGTTATTGAATTGATTTTCAACTTAAATTCTGTCCCGTAGAGACCAGTATCAATGAGAAATTTTGACGTTTTGTAGTAGGTTGTCGAGCTGTTATCTGTACACTTATCACATTTATTATGCGATACAGAAGTCGTTTTTCTGTTGAAATATGACTATGCTAAGAAGAAGTCCCTGAGCAAATACAATAAATATTATTAACTTATGTATAATATCATTAATACTTACGACTTCATTCTACAACAATTACACTAACATAACCATCCTCAAAATAAGCAGAGTTTGTAGGTACTATAGCAATTATAAACAAAAACCAGTCAAGTTCTTTTCGGGGCCCGCCCAATGTAGGGTTCCGTACTTGCTCGTTACAAAATGTGGTATTTTTTACCTGTTTTAAATAATTTATATCAATATTTGTGTAAATTTCTTCTCCAAGTACATTACACTACAGTACACTTTACAAGAAACTCGATAACTTGATAAGCCTACCTAGATATAATTGTTTTCCTTTAAACTTCGTTACAATATACTACTGTAGGCTGGCAGGGGAGGGGGACGACGACGACGACGACGACACCTAACTCAAACAAACAATTATTGCAGTTTAACGGAGGCGACGGCTCTGGGCCGTTTGCGTCTGCGACACGATGCGTCTTACAGTTCGTGGTCGCCATTCGAGAACCTTTCGTCCCCAATGGTTCTGCGAGCGATGTGGCCTGCCCACTGCCACTTTAGCTTTGCAATTCGAAAAACTATGTCGGTAACTTTGGTTCTTATACGGATCTCCTCATTTCGGATCTCATCTCGCAGAGAAACGCCAAGCATAGCTCTCTCCATAAGAAATAATAAAAAATAAATAAATATTGGACAACATCATATACATTACTCTGATCCTATGGTAAGTAGCTTAAGCACTTGTGTTACAGAAATCAGAAATAAAGACGGTATCACAACACCCAAACCCGTGACAATATAGAAAATAAATATTTTAAAATATACAACTTAGCCGTTCATTTTTGGCTAGGCTAGAAAGGCCGAGTTGGTCGCACGCGCGTTGGGCCTAAGTCACCTAAATCATATACCTGCGAAGTTTTTCTGTTACCCCAAAGGGCTATAGTGAACGTGCCGTAGGTGCGTACTGTCTCATTATCCACAGTAGTTTTGGACGACGTTGTGTGATTGAAACGCCATATTCTCTTGGGCTCTTTCTAGATATTAAGATGAAAGACTGGACGGTTTTTGTAGAAGCAAAAGACGTGTTTGAATGAAAAAGTATATAGTTTTCTTTTCAACAGATTTTTATCTGTTCTATGGGCTCTGTGTACCATTTTTTTTTATTTTTTCCAAAGTAGTAGTAGTAATAATAGAGATGATTTTGTTTAAATTATATAAAAATACGCTAAATATTTAGGAGTGTGGATAAAAGTCGCCCGTAGGTATGATTTCCTATGTTACCTATACTAACTCATTCAGCTGGTTGATTTAATCTTTGGGGATTTGTTATGTGCATACTGGGGGAGGTTTCTGAATGGGATTAAAGACTACGTACGTACACAAAGTCGAGGGCAACAGCTAGTATTTAAATTAAATGCACTTTTGTAAGTAGTACGTGGTTTCATTAAAATGTATATTTATGAAACTGCAGAAGGGCACAAAATTGACATATCTACTGACCCTTATGTGCCACGAACCCGATATAAACCGGAAAATCTGTAAAAAAATTAAGCGGCACGCAAGCGGCTATGACAGCTATTAGGTCCTTACATATGAAATTGCCGTTCAGTAACCAAAAAGTGAATCAACTTTTTACATTTTAAAGGCAGATCATTGATCCCTTTGGAAAAAAAATCCTGGGAGCGAGTCTACAAACTCTTTGAAGGCGGTTTTGACTGCCTCATCAGATTTGAATTTATTTTTCTTGAAAAAGTTATCTAAATTTTGAAAAAAGTGGTAATCGGTTGGGGCAAGATCTGTAGAGTATGGTAAGTGAGGCAAAGGTTCCAGTCGCAGCTCCTCTAACTTGGCGACCGTTTGATGTGCAGTGTATGGTCTAGCGTGATCCTGAAGGAGCAGTGGGCTAGATCAATTCACCAGTCTCGGTTGTTTAATGGCGAGCTTTTCCATCATTGTTTGCAACTGTTGGCAATACAAGTCTGCAGTAATCGTCTGGCCTGATCTCAAGAAGCGTAGTGGATACCACAAGCACTGGTCCACCAAACACTAACCAGAATCTTCCTTTTGGTCCGTTTTCGCTTAGGGCAAGGTTTTGCCGGTTCTCCAAGCCATTGTGATGATCGCTTCCAATCATCGTACAGGATCCATTTCTCATCACAAGTCACGATACGGTTCAAAATACCCTCATTATTGTGACGATTGAGCAAAGAAACGCAGCAAGCGAGCGTGTTTGTTGGTTTGCTTCAGTCAATTCGTGCGGTACCCACTTTTCGAGTTTTTTTACTTTTCCGATTTGATGCAAATGGGTAAATATCGTTTTGTCACTTACGCCGAAGACTGCTGCTAATATAGACAGAATAGCTATAGACAGAAAGACGGACAGGACCAAATTATCAGGGTCATTTTTTTGCCATGCCAAAGGAATAAAAAAAAAGAATGTATGCCAAAAAAAACATCTCACCTCAAGAGAGTTTAGCAAAACACCCGCGTTCGCAATTTCCCTGCCGTTAAGTCTGCCTATCTAAATTCCCCTTAATTGCTAAGGCTATGGCTACACTAAAACATGCCTATTAACATTTTAATTAATTTTATTGTTAAGACACTTAAACTGACTATTGAGTTAAGTCAAACTTAATGGGTAGTATTTGAATATATTTTTTTCGGATATTGTTAGGTATTTATTGGGGATCTTAATAAAAGCGTCCATGTCTAGAAGTTTGAGTGTATTTGATTATTTATCTGTTCATTTAACCTTTTCCTATACCTACGATATAAGTCAACAGAAGGTGCCTACAGGCTAAATAAAAACTTTTCTCAAAAGAGGTAAAGACTAGGAAGGTAAAACTTCAAGTTGAATTATTTACTGATGGTGATAACTGCTAAGTATTAGAATCGTTAATTTTATCCTTATATATTAGCATTTCTTGCAAGATATTGTTAATAAGCGAAACAAGTTGTTTTTATTATTTGAAAATAAAGTTCATTATGCTTAGACAAATCATGAAAAAAACGCTAAAGTTACTTCAATTGTTTTTACATTGCAAGAATCGTAGTAGTGTAGCATTAGCTTAAGCATTACGTTGCGACGCTTCGTGCACATTTGTGGCAATTGTGCAGATAACAGATGGTAATATGCAGTTAATATTTAGCGAGATTTTGGATGTCTGTGATGGTACAAAAGACACTGACCTAAAAAAGAAAAATTAAAATAGACAAGGGTATAAATCTTAGTGTTAACGGCCAAAGTTGCACATTAATCAAGATAATTATCTTGTCTTCTTTAAGCTGTTACCTGAAGTTTTTAACTTCATAATTAATGGGATTGGAATTACTGATGAAACATTATGGCTTTTTTGTGATTGGAACTTAAGTAGGTACAGTTGAAGAACTTAGGAATAAAGCTTAATAATTATGGAGAAACAATTTCCAATAGTTTAGCAAGCACATTTACTTTAGTTTTCAAAATCACACACTTAACTTTTCAGCTCCAAGACTCAACGGAATCTTAAATAGATATTACTCTTTATTGAAAACCACAAAAGCAAAAAACGTACGCAAAATACACTAATGTACTAACGTAAAATATACTAAGATATTGCGACTTTTGAAAAATGTCTCCCTGCTATTTTACAGTTACTGTTATTTTTTAACCCTACCTTATCTTTGTCTCCATTATGTCCATATTCAGAATAATAGCAGGTTTAAAACAAATATTTGTGGGCACTACAACCAAATGATCTAAAATTACATGTATCAAACAAAAGCAAAGACATAAGCATCAAATAATACAATGGAGAACCTATTGTGTAAGTTAAACTATTAGATTAAGCACAACCTCAATCCAAAATAATGGAATTGATAACAGTGATACAGTCAGACGAATATTTTATTGCTGCAGGACTAGACGCAACGTTAAAATTCAGATTTTATTTCACAAACCAGTAGGATTTTATTTATTTATTCGTTTGTGCAAAAATAAAAAAAATAGTCGACTGCATATAAATCAACAATTAATATTTTTTCCGGAATTGTTATAGAACTTATTCAGTAGACTGACGACCTAGCCAAGGTAGCAAGAAGCTGCTGGATGCAAACAGCCCAGAGGTTCTCGCTGTGGTATTCTGTGGGGAAGGCCTATGGCTCACAGTGGACTGCCAAAGGCTGTTGATGATAATAATATAGAACTCTACAATATATTAAGGTAGGTATCTCAATTTTTTTTTTATTCCGGAAATCAACGGCGATACATTGCATTTTAAAAATTAAATAGTTTCTTAAAATATACAGCTAATTATAGATTTCCACATATCCATTATTTAGTAGCCGTAGTACCTACAAGATCGGCTGTTGGTAGGTAAGACGATCTTTAAACCATCTACGATTTCAATCAAATCACTACTAATTTCCTATGCGAAGGATGACCTAAACAGTACGACATAAAATAATGCAAAAGTTGCCAAGTTTTAGTCGAAGTCCATCTATAATCGACTAACAAAGAACCCATAACACACATTATTATTGCAACTGACTGTACATACCATTAAAGATGCGTGCTAACGATAAGTCGCAAGATTGCCAATCCATTTAGATGAGGCCTTAGAGAATATTATGCTAGAAGGTATAATATCTATCTGTGAATAAATTTTATCTCGGGCACTGTGAAGCTGGCTACTATAACTTTAATTTTTATTGTTGTTTTTTTTTCCTTTACTATCTTAATAGCACGTAAAATTGACAGCCAATAGCAAAACAATTATGTTCTCAGTCACGATTTCTTGCAAACATTTTTACAATAATCACACCAATAAAATTATCTAACCTTAAACTAAGCAAAGCCTGTATTATGATGACAACATAATAAATGGGTAAACATAGAAATATTTTTGACTGAGGTACAATAAATACCTGTTAACTCCACACCATTTGCCCTTCGGGATTCAAACCCGCAGCCGCTGATAGCCCGAGTCACGCTCCACTAGACCAGATGCTCATCAAGTCTTTGCCAAAGGCCTTTATTAGTCCTTTCAAATTTGTCGATAATATTGGGTCAGAAATATGGTCTAACTAACACCAACATTATTTGGTTTAAGCATTTACAAAAAATAATTACCGTGTGTTAGTCAAAAACTCGAGAATAGCTTGATCGATTTGGATGGTTTATTTTTTGTTCCGTATGCGGAAGTCAGTTTTTTGGGATTTCAATTTTGTTTTCATAAAAAAGTTGTTCTATTTGAGCAGGAAAGTGCGACTTTTGCGGCTCCATAACCAACGGAAATTCACTGTATATATATTCAGAACTGCGTTATTTACGTCTGTAAATACCGCATACAGCGCCGTACTAAATACAAAAAATACCGAGTAAAATCATACTCCATTGAACAATCACAAACAGCAACATCTAGTGCTGCTGCTAGTACTGCCAGTCTTCTTCTCCTTCTTCATCTATACGTTCAATCCCGGTTGCGTCCAAAGCCATGCTTTGGAGCCCAGGGTCCGCTTTCCTTGATTTACTCCTCCACTTCGCGTCTTGAGCGTCTTTAGTTGTGAGATCATTGGCACGCATGTCGCAGCCCTCACAACGCCAAGCCAGCATTTCTTGGGTCTACCCCTTGGTTGGAACTGCTAGTACTGCCAGTATTTAAACTTTAATTACATGTTAGGCTGATTTTAATGAAAAAGGGTTATTAGTGATTATATAAATGACTAGCTGTTGCCCGCGACTTCGTTCACGTGATCTTTCTTAAAAAAAAGTCTGCAACTTTCTTAATTTTTTCTTTCAAAAGAACCTTCTCCTGACAATAAATAACAACAAAAAAATAATTCGCGAAATTGTTCCATCCGTTCACGCGTGATGCGATGACCAAGGGAAATAGGGATTCATTTTTATATATATATAGATATAAATGTATGGATTTAACAGCTTAGCTCGCACCAATACTTGTAAAAATATTAATTATAAAAAGAGGTTGACAACAGTGACCGAGTTTCTTGCTCTGCTTCTTCTCGGCACTAGCCCACAAATTATCCGCAGTAGGGCATTATAGCAGTAGGGCAAAAAAATATATTAGGTCGTGTAATGTGCTTTTAATAGCCTATTTGCAAAAATAAATGATTTTGATTTTGCTATAATCCTTCGACTGTATGAGCAGGCGCAATAGAAATCCTTTGATAACGACTGCCGGCCGGTTCGGCCGATAGTTGAAGTATATTTACCTTGTATTACATACTGTGACGTACTTCATTAGCGTTTTAAACTAGGCCAGTTGATATTGACCCTGTGTTTAAATAAACCTGTTTGAACAAGCCACTCAAACAAACTGCCTGCTAAATCTATTGTGATCATAGAACTTTGTAAATAAATATATTTTATTTTCACAGCAAAACTAACATAAATTAATTCCGGGTTTCTTATTAAAATTTTCGGTGGAGTTTTCCATAATTTTAAGTTAAAGTTCAATTGTTTATTTTCAGAAACACAGAAAAGAATAAGATGTCAAGTGAATTGTAATTTAAAGGTAATCGAATCATAATTAGAATAAATGACGGCACTTATTCAATTTCTTACTTTCAAGAAAATTTCGTAAAGATTATCTATACTCATGCAAACTTTTCAATCAAATCAATATAAACTTTAAAATTGAATACGAAGAGAAAATATCTAATATCGGTAAAAGATACGAAATGCAAAGACAAAACGTTTTTATTCCATTCCAGCTTAGATTCTGGAACTGACTCCGAAATCGTCATAGTTTAAATAGAAGACGAAACTAATTCCGGATGTACTGTGGAACTCCGAACAGCTGGGATTTGGTCTATGTTACGAGAGTTTAGGGTTATAAAATTAAATTTTCGAAAATAAGTAAGCATTTAAAAACTTCATCTGTCAACTAAACTTAGGGTATAGTAATATAAAGTTAGTTACAGTGGTCATGTCCAAATGCAAAGTAAAAACAAAACAAAATGAAATATGAAGAATTGTATGTGAAGAACGTGCCTAGTAAAATAAAAGCTATTATTGTGTAATTTTAATGACTGCAATATTTTTATGAAAATCATATTTTTTAAAAATAATATTGCTTAACAAATTGCTTCAAATTGATCCAAAAGAGTTGTCCGAGCAATCATTGCTCAAAAAAAGGTCCGTGCAAGAGCAGCACAATATAATATTTATTATTACGACAAGCTTTTCTGACTTTAATAAAGAAAACTTCTTGTTTTGAAATTTTAATAACAGGTCGACGTATTAATATATTTTTTAAAGAAAACCATAAGTTTTTGAGTTGACAAATAAAATAAAAAATGTTTGGACCGAACTCTAAGCAGACGACGAAATTCAGCAAAGTCCTCAGAAAACAAAGTTCGGAATCAGTTTATCTAGTAGCTTTTAAAACTTCAATATAACGACTGTGAATTCCCTGATGAAGATATTTTGTAATTTGGTGTTGTTCCAATCAAATTCGGTTTGAAAATTGTTTACTTGAATTAAGGTACTTATCGTACCTTGTTTGTAAAATCTTTTCTGAATACGAGTAGGTACCTATTTGAGCACTTAGAAAATACATTGTTAAAAGTCGTCTGATTTCCATCTTATTCCATTTATCTTCTATCTAACGGTTTTCTTAAAGAGATAAGTTTAAAAATAAAATCACTTAAATTGATATTTGTTTTTAATATTTCATTATTTTTCCTGTTATCATTATGAAGTGGCCAGCACCGCTTTATTGAATATTGCAGTTTTTAATCCTACACGTCCATATATTTTAGTTTCTACAGAAACAATCAAGCCAATCTAACTCCAGTACTTCTGTGCTTTCTTTTTCTTGGGTATTTATTGAATTCGCCCATAATGATCTTTATGGTTACATTACTTCCGCATTATCAAATATAGAAAGAGAGTTAATATCGCGATTTATTCACGTATCACATTTGTCATGGGATTGTAAGGTACTACAAGAAGACAATAGATTACTTCAACATCCTATAAAAGTACCTGCACGACCCGTTATGAACACAAACAAAAAGAAAACGCAAGGGCTTTGCATTTCATAACCTTTATAATGAACCAAACAGCTGATTTATATTATCAATTCATCCAAACAAATTAAAGAATTCATTAAATTAATTAATTTAATCAACCAGGCGTTTTAAACATTAATATTCAAGTTATATTTAAATGAAAGTAATCAATAATCTTATTCTACTTACTTCTTTATCTGAGTATTTTAACCATTTTAAATTGTAAACCCATCTTAAGCCCAACCATAAATTTTAATGTCTGTATTACCTGTTAAACTAAAGATTTGTGTTTTCGACATATTTGAAGCATAAATATTCTAGGAATCATAGCACTTTAATGTTCAATATTTGTTTACATAAAGCATTTACCTTGCTCGACTCTAATACGCGTATAAGTCATTTGTGTGATCTTTCTGTTTAAACACGGTCAACAAACCCAAGTCTAGGTAATAGCAATAGCCTAGTCCTGTCACTTTTGAAGCATACATTAGTGTTTTTTATCTAAAAACTCATTCATATACACACTAAGAAGTACTTTTTCTCTTAGCCAGTATTGTAATTACTTCTTGAATAAATCGTTCGTTTTTACAAAAATCTACACTTTGGTCAATAGAAGACTCATTAAAAGCGACTCCACAAAAAATGGGTCAAGAAATTAATATCTTGAAATTGTCTTTTACCTTTAAGAGGAATTTTCAAAGAACGCAGAAGCTTGTTGGACTAATTTCGCCTTTGTTGAGGTTTCGGTGAGCTCCGCGAAACATTTTGAGGGAACTTTGTAACGGTGTCTCTGGACGAAAGCATTTCGCGGTAAGCCAATATAACTTTGGAAGTGTTGGAAAACTACTTTTGAGATTCGGTGACGTTGTATGTTGTGATTGATTAGAGAACGTCTTTGGTTGAAAACATGAACTGCAATTTTAATTTTATAGTGAATGTAACTGTTGCCCGCGACTTCGTTCTCGTAATCCAGAATTATCCAACTTTATCAATGTCTTAGTCTCCATTTTTTTTTATTTGTATAACTAATCTAATAAAATATATGGTCTTAGGTAGAAAAACACATAAAACTTTGATAATAATATGAAAACACTGTAGATATTATGATTTGTGTCGTCGCCGTGTGTGTAGTTTTGTTCAGAAAGCCTCTTCAAAATTGCAAGTGCTTTGTGTAGTTCTTGATTTAATGTATTGAAAACATATTTCAAACATTTACTTGTTTTACAAAAATCTGTAAACAGATTATAAGAACGTAGTTCGTACAGTTAAAACAGTTAGTAGTTTCCACGTTTTTTAGTTTTCTTATATATTATTACAGCCTGCGCGTCGTCACACCCAACTAACCTGCCACATTTTTTTTTTAAATATTTTACTTGCTGACCCGGCGAACTTCGTTCCGCCAAAAAAGTTAGTCGCAAAATTGATTTCTAAACGCATCCTGTTTGCCAGGTAGGTTAGTATAGGAAAATAAAATAGTTGTTTTTTACTGCTTTCTTTACAATCTTTATCTAAATGAAAATTAATATTGTTGTTCGTTTGTCGCGCTGAAACTCGAAAACGGCTGGACTGGTTTGGCTAACTTTGATCTTTAAATATTTGTGGAAGTCCAGAAAAGGGTTACAAGGTGAGAAGACGTTCGTTTTAGGGAGAAAAACGAATAGCAGTTCATTTTTATACCGAAAAATATTCATGTTCTCAATTGAAAACCTCTCTCTCTCGTCTTTAAAAAAAAATTTTTTTGAAAGACTACTGCTTTTTTCAAATTTTATTTGAGCAGAAGAGGTATTGCAAATTTTTTATCATAATCAACACTGGGTTTTGGTTATACATAAATCTTTTGATTTTTGTGAACAATAAAATCAATAAATATTTTAGGGTTCCGTACACAAAGGGTAAAAACGGGACCCTATTACTAAGACTCCACTGTACGTCAGTCTCTCACCAGGTTAAATCTTATGAACCGTGATAGCTAGACAGATTGAATTTTCACAGATGATGTATTTATATTGCCACTATAACATCTATATATACAGGGTATATAGTATATAGGTTTGCTAGTTGATCAAAAGAACTACCCAAGGAAAGGCAAACCTTCCTACATCGTTCTAAAAAAAATGAAACTGTTCTCTTTGATAGTTAGTTAGTTAGTTCTGTTCTTTTTGTGTGTTTAATTTGTGTAGGTGGGCTCTATGCGATATTATGAAAAAACTAAAAATAATACATAACTTTTAATCCATCTAAAATTGAACCTATATTTATAGAGCCAAAAAGTTCGGGAATAACCTGCTATACGCCTGTTCAATTTGATCCTTACTTCCAGGGACACCCAGCGTTTTAAGAATTCTTGTCAAATACTAAGAACAGAATAAAATAAAAATTTAAGGGGGGCTCCCATACAACAAACTTTATTTTTTTGCCGTTTTATCATCATCATCATCATCATTTCAGATCTCGCAAGGAAACACCGAGCATAGCTCTTTCTATAGCACGCTGTGCGACCTTGAGCTTTCTTATGAGGCCTATAGTGAGAGGCCACGTTTCAGTTCCATATGTCATCACTGGTTACACACACTGGTTGTAGACTTTCGTCTTTAGACACTGAGGTATATTGGAAGACGTTGTGTAATTTCAAGAACGCTGCCCAGCCGAGTTGGATTCGACGATTGGCCTCCTTCTCAAAATTGGATTTACCGAACTGGATCACTAGCCCTAAGTAGACATAGAAGTTATCCCGGACATCAGCCTATACGAGATTAGAATGGCCCTCAAACAGCTTAGGAACAATAAGGCGCCGGGTGATGACAGAACCATATCAGAGGTTCTGAATGCAGGTGGAATACCGATACTGAAAGTCCTTCAGAGACTCTTCAACTCCGTCTTGCTAGAGTGAATAACGCCGGAGGCATGGAACAGAGGAGTTGTGGTGCTCTTCTTGAAGAAAAAAGATAACACCTTTTTTAAGAATTACAGACCCATCTCGCTTTTGGGCCATGTCTACAAGCTGTTTTCGAGAGTCACCATAAATCGTCTCGCGCCTAGGTTCGATAACTTCAGCCTCCAGAACAAGCCGGCATCCATACGCTTCGGCCAATTATACAGAAGACCGAGGACTATAACTTGGACCTGAGCAGTGCTACAGTCTCTCCATTGGTGCCATATTGACTATCGGTACATCGGGTTGTTGAAGTGTTTATACAAAAAACGCCACTATATCGGTCCAAGTACAGGAGCAGAGCAAGAAGGCGATTTTTCTGCAGCGAGGCGTAAGGCAGGGAGGTGTTATATCTCCGAAACTGTTCACCGCTGTATTGGAAGACGCTTTCAAGCTCCTGGATTGGAAAGGATTTGATATCAACATCAACGGCGAGTACATCACTCACTTTCGGTTTGCCGACAATATTGTGGTCATGGCAGAATCGCTCTAAGACCTCAGCTCAATGCTCATTGGCCTTAGTCGAGTTTCCCAACAAGTAGACCTGCGGGTGAACATGGACAAAACCAAGCTCATGTCGAATGCCCATGTTGCGCCCTACCCATTATCCGTTGGGAGCTCTACTCTCGAAATTGTTGCCGTTTTATGCTCGGTATTAACAAATGCAACAGGTAGACTGTTAAAATATTCACAGAATTATACGGAACCCTTCATGCGAGAGTCCGACTCACACTTGGCCGCTTTTTTAACCTACAGTACCTTTATTCTACAGTATTAAAGAAAAAAAGATTCACCTGTAAAAACCAACCAAAGCATTTTCACAAAAGTATGAGTTGATCAAATTTCTATTGATATGGTATCGAAGGAATGATCGCTCACACGTTTGTGACGTTCAGAAACCAGCCGAACAAAAAAGGTTTAAGAGATAAAATGGACACGTGTTAGCAGTTGATGAGTATAGTTATGTGTGTGTATTGTGCCTTATACGCTATTATACGGGGTGTTAAAAAAGTACGAGCCAAATTTTAGGCGGTGTGGTTCAAAATCGAGTTTAAAAATATGAAAAAATCCAGGTTAATTTTTCGGTTCTATCTTAATGAGTACTATCTGCAGAAAAAAAAACAATTTCCATTCCATTCCTTTACATGAGTAACTAAAAGTCAGTAAAATGGTTCCTAACCTAACCTAACCTAACCTAACCTAACCTACCTCAACGATAGTTCCAAGAAAAGGGCGGTAAAAAAAAAAAAAAAAAAAAAAAAAAAAAAAACCTAACCTACCTACTTTACGGGCATTTAGTTACTCATTTGAAGGAATGGAATGTAAAATGGTAAATACAGGCGTGAAATTATCGTATTTGTGGTAGTTTTAATTCCGGCAAGACAAATACAATAAAAAACTTTATAAAATCATTTTACTTTTTTTCTTAAAAATAAAGAAATAGTTAATATCTAGGTTCAGTCAATGGTCAGATTAGGTCAGGATCAAGCAGGTCAACCTATCCATACAGTTACAGGTCATCGAATCGATATTAAACTTTAAGTCCGACATGTAGATATCAATTGAGAAAATTTGACCTTTTGTGGTATGTTGACGTTCTGTTGTCTGCAAACGCAACGTTGTTTGACCTGTATGCGCTTCTAAAGCATTTATCCAATTGCGCTGAAATCTCGGTGAGATAAGCGCACGCTGAGAAACGCTTCTAAAATTTGAAACCGTGCAAACGAAGTCGTAGGAAGCAGCTAGTTTTTAATGTTTAGCGTAGGTCATGCATGCTTTATTTATTCCACACAATGTGCGCCTTTCCACGAATAAAAAAAAAATAGAGAAAATAATCATATGTACTGCATACAACACAAAATAAATATATAAATATTCCCAAGAATTTAAATTTTGTAATTATGTTAAGTGTTTCATAATATTTAAATATGACACAAAATACTATTTTTCATTTCACTTAAACAAAGTCATGGGTAGTTATTATTAAACAACCAAACCCAAGAGTTGACCTGTTTCATTTATTAGTTAGGCTGGCCCCCTCATCTATATTTCAACGGGCATGTCCACAAAATTCCTACTCTATGGCACTGCGAGGTGGACGTGTTCTGAAAAGTTATTTGATTTATGCTTCTTCCTTGTCTATGGAAAGGTAAGCGACAGAGAGAGGTTATGTAACTATAAATGTTCCTTTAGGTCATGCATGATTTTATAAATTTTATGGACTACAATCTTTAGACATCAAACAATTCAAATATATAAAACAATATTATCTCTACTAAAATTGAAACTGAAGAAATTTTAACTGAACTAATGAATAAAATAATTTAGATTGTGAGCGAAAATAAACATTTTTATTATTTATTATTATTTAAATAAGACAAAATTAATCTAAGACTTCTGGAGATATATTTAGGAGCTTGACATAATTATTAGTCATAACAACTGGCATTTAACATGTCAATAAAATATTATCGTTAATGTTTTAACAAATCAAATCAGTAGATAGAGACGCTTCGCCTACCGAGAGACAAAATAACATTGAAAATTGATCCCTTAATAGAAAAATGTTGTCTTCTCAAGAAAACTAAAACTTATTTAAAAAAAGGTTTGCATTCTCTTTTCCAATATAAGTTGAAAGTCACTTTTGTATATTTAGCTCTTGGCACAACACTCGATTGTTCACAGCTGATACAGCCGTTTGGGACTCAATCGGAACGGGCTAATAAACCCATTTCCAATATTACGCCAAAATTGAAAATCAATGTCGATAGCCCGTCTTCGGCTCAGGCAATTAATCGCCAAACTTTAGTCTTTATTAAGTGAACTGTGAGTTTCAAACTCAAAATATAATCACTAAATGAAATATTGACTCTTCACTTGTTTGACTTTAGAAATTGATGACTTAAAAATAACTCATTTCACGTACCGCTTCCAACCTTTTGGGCACCGTGGGGCTTTTTTATTTTTATTTTCATCACACTTTAGCCATGGACGTCCACTGCTGAACACAGGTTTTTATCGGGGGGGATTGCTAATACTCGCCACGCTTGGCAGGCGGGTTGCCGAGCGCAGTTTTTTATAAAAAAAATTATTTTAACTGACTAAAAAAGCCAGTTCCGGCTTTCCTTTCGGAAAACAAAAAAAACCTGAAATTATTGGGACGTCTTATTTTCTTTTTGAGGATTTTAGGGGGGAAAAAAAGATCTTTTTACCATTTTTAATTTGTCTTTTTCCAAAAACTCAATTTTAGCAGTTTTTAGTTTTTCCTTTTTTATTAGTTGTTTGTTCATATAAATTAGCCCTTCGCGTTCCGCTTACCCGTGGCAGACCGGAAAAACAATGGAAAACAAAGGAGAAAAATTTTGTGGCACGCGAAAGCTAAGTAGTAGTCAAAAAGGTTTTGCGGATCTTGCCTAGTTGTACGATATAAATAGTTTTATGTATTTATCATATGTTTACCATTTCGTCAAACATGTATCTTTAGAATAAACCCTTTAAAGAATTGACACCTAACGATATTTGTAAGCCAGCTTGTTCACACGTATTGAATTTTTTCGTATTATAGTTTAATAATTAACACTGCATAATTCGTAGATACGACCTTGGTAGTATTTTGTCTGTTGAATGTCTCATACATTAACTCATATCCCCGACTCATATCCAGCTTTTCCTTAATGCTGCTCATAAAACAGAGAGTTGACTGATTACGCCCGTTTTCGTATCTGTGACGCCTCACCACAATAATACAAATAGCAGTAACTTACAAAGTATGTACAATGAATAAAAAATAAAAATCTGGTCCAAGTTAAACAGGTTTCTTTAAAGCACATTAACTTACATTGAAGAATTTTACCAGGGCCTTACAATAATGACTTTACGGTTAAAGTATAACACGACTGATTATGGATAGACAGATACTCTTTATTATACACAAAAGAAAAAAATCACAGAAAAAAAAATTGAATAGCACAATTTAAGCGGACTTATCGCTAGAAGCAATCTCTTCTTGTATGAAAGAGATTGCTTCAGTTAGAGGACAGTTGAATTTTTGAGAAAGAAGCAGTAAAGATTTCGAAAATGTAAAAGTGAATAATAATATAAGGACTAAAAATACTAGTTAATTAAACTAATACTGTATAGGGTAAAATCTATGTATATAAAAATTAATCTCTATTTCCCTTGGTCATCGCATCACGCGTGAACGGATTGAACAATTTCGCTAATTATTTTTTGTTGTGTTAATTATGGTCAGGAGAAGGTTCTTTTGGAAGAAAAAAATAAGAAAGTTGCGTAGAAAATTATTTATGAATAAACTGAAGGCCACGCGAACGAAGTCGCGGGCAACAGCTAGTACATATATAAATACAGATTATGTCATTTCAAAACAGGAAACCGGATAGATTTGTACGTTGCACTACGTAGTACCACTGACTCAGAACGTGGACAGATTTGTTTGTGCACATTACCACTTTAAATGTTATATTTGCCAAGTGTGAAACTTTTAAAAAAAATGGAGTTTTACTAAGGCATACTTTTATAAAAAAAAGAAAAACCTTCCCCACTAAGGGTGCAAAAATAGGAGATAAAATTGGTGTACAGCTATCTACAAATTTGTTCAGTGACAAATGATTAATCTGTCTTCACAAGACAAAAAATTAACATATTTTTTTTATAAAAATAAAGTTTTTTAATTGTTTAAGTATAACAATAGTTTTTATTAAACAATGCCAGCTGTATTATTTAAATGACGCGAATTTCAAAAATAACTGTTAAGAATGTTTAAAAAAAAACTTTATAATGGGCTAGTTTCCTGGATCAAAAAATTATTATTCTATTTTGTCTATCATTTAGATTATCAAAAAATATTGGACCCATATTTTGTCTTTTGTCAATCCAACAAAAAATGACGAAGATAAAGCGCATCAAAGTGAGCACGTGACGTCACGTCTTGCTAGAAAGTGTCGCAAGGCGTGACGTTACACGGAACTTTAACGGGCTATATCTTCATCATTTTTTGTTTGATTTAGAAAAGAAAAAATACGTGTTCAATATTTTCTGTTAATCCAACTGACAGACTAATAAGATTTTTTTAGGAAACTAGCCCATTGTAAACGTCGATTTGAATTTTTTGGAATATTAATGTTCTTTTTGCTACTATACAATCGAGATTGAAATAAGTAAACCTACTGTATCTATCTCTGTTATAGGTTTAACGTTAAAATGTGACGAAATATACACACATCAATTTCATAAAGCTACAAGAATGATTGACGTCTGCAATTTAGTCCTACGAAGAACCGATCTTATCAAACTAAAAAATTGCGGTAATTCACTTGAACCATTACAGCACTTTAACACATTGCTATCGTTTCATTAACTAAAGTTATCCTTATACAGGGTTACTAAAAAGGTTTAAATTATCTTAGAAGCCGACTCTTGCAAAATTATATAAACATAAAAAACAACACTTAGTTTCAAAAGGTTTTGTATATATTGGCTCTCCTTACTGAGACCACGTAGTAGCCCAAGACGAATGTCTAATTGTCCTACCTCTAAGGTACTTAGCATTTAAACTGTTTTAGGCATTTATCTGTTGTTTAAGGCCGTGGGGACGGCCGTAAAGAATAAATTTCCCCACAGCCAACTGGAGGCGTGTCGTAAGAGGCGACAATTTTTTGTAGTAAGAGACAAGCAGCAGCGTCTGCGTGCGAAATTTAATAAAAAACTGCGCTCGCCAACCCGCCTCCCAACCGTGGCGAGTATTCGCAATCCCCCCCGATGATAGGCCATTGGGGGAGGGCTACATTCAACAGTGGACGTTTAACGGCTGACATGATAATGATGAGGCATTTATCGATATTTTCAAAGAACTACCTACTTACTATTCTAGCGTATATCCTAACAAATAATAAAAAATAATTTAAAAAATCAATCCTAATACAAAACGTTTTATTTAAGCAATTTTTATTGTCTCTATCTTTTTGATAGACATGTAAACTTAAAAATTTGACTAAATCATGCAAATATTATTTGTATTGTATGCAGCTGAGGTAGGTAAGTGTACAAACTTGTGTGTATGTGAATGTATGTATGATGTGTGGTGTATTACAAGTTACATGTTAGATAACCTTTATAATGATTCTTTGATTAAGGCAGCATTTTTTTCGGACGCACCTGTCTGGCGGCCTTTAAGGTGGGCCTGGTCCAGCTCTACCGGGCAGTTTTGGCATGCTCTGAAGGTGCACGGCCTAGGTCCAACCCACTAGCGGTCGTCGCGACCCGGCCGAGTAGCGAAGCCTCAGGCTCGTACGTGTTGGGTGCCATACTAGCGGGTGTGATCGGGCCAGTTTCGAGTGCGGCCAAGCGGCAAACCCGCTAGTGTTGGCATCGACGGGACCGAACTGCCCAACAGCCCAGACTGTTAGGCTCCTTTCTATCGGACCCGATTTGGGAGTGAATCGGTCTCGTATTGGCAGCAGTGACAGAACTATTGATCAAATAGCAAGACCAAACACAATACGACACCTATCGGGATAAATGATCAGTGTTTCCCCATTCCGTCTCACACAATCCGTTTTTTTTATTTCCGTTGATTCCACTTATAAGTATATGTATTTAAACACCAGAATCAGACACCAATCAATTTTTCAATAACCCAATATAATCATTTATATTTTCTACGTAAGAATAATGAAGAAACGGCGTCAAGGGAGATCAACCTTTCGAAAGGAATCACTTATCCCTTTTCCAATTTTCCCTGAGTAATCTAATTAAGGAAAATAAACAGTAAATAAATGGTACGAGGAAATGTGAACAGGTTTCGGATAACGCTTTTAGACATGGAACATAATGTTTTGAAGGCTAACAAAAATCGGAGTTTCTTGTGCCGTTCTCTTCATCATTAGCAAGGATTTATAGGTAAATAAAATTAAAAAACGAACTTTTAGCACAATAAACCATCTCAACGTTTCCCTATACGATGTATGAGATCTATGAAAATGACACCCGTTATTAATTCGTCATAATTTATAACACACAATTTTTTAATTTTTTTTTCGCGTCCAGTTGTCAACAAAAAGTCAAAAACAAATGACAGTCAACGCAGATAGTTGATTATAATCGAAATATTTGTACTAATCAATGCGCCAAAGCATCATAATAGATAATCTGGCAATGTTTTCTCGTAATGAGGTCATAAGCACGAGTTACGTACTCTACCGGTACGGTTTGTTTGATGTGAGTAAATATGAATAAAATAAAATGTTTGTCTAGGTCCCCAATAATGAGTACGCTTTACTTTGGAATGTGAGTATCTAGTAAGATTAAAGTAAATACATCGCTTATAAATAGTACCTACTACTATTGGTTTACAAAAATCAAATGATTTATAGAGTAATCGAAACTGAAGAAATAAAACTGTTATCAACAACAGTAGTATAGTAACAGTTAGTTTTTTATCATTATTATCAATCTGATAATAATAACAACTACATTACTATCTGCTACTACTTTTGATGTTGATAACAGTAATAGTTTAGAAGATACTTTGTCAAATAATAGTTTAAGAGATACTGACGACCATCTTGTGTAGTGGTTCGCGCTCCGGACTACAAAGCTAGCGCTTGTGGGTTTGAATCCCGCAAGGGGCAAATGTTTGTGTTACGAGCACGAGCATTTGTACCTAAGTCATGGATGTTTATAAAATTATTTCAGTATATTTATCCGTTATCTAGTCGCCATAGTTCTACCTTCGCTTAGTTTGGGGCTAGATAATTGGTGTGATTGTGGAAACAATTTATTATTATTATTATTTGTACGCTCTATAACTTCACGGGCCAAAAGTGACCCGGAAAAATTAATTAATAACAGTTTGGTTTCAAGAATAATTGTTACTCATTCAAAAACAGTCATTTATGAGAATAAGCAATTATGTGTAGTAACACAGTGTCTAGTAGACAGTTAGTTGGTTTGTTTCCACAAAAACACACCTATTATAATTAGAACCCTAAACTAAGCAAAGCTTGTGGGTACTATGGCGAGAGATTTTATAAGATTTCGCACGAAGATGCTGCCACCCGTCTCGTGCTACAGGAATTAGTCACCTCTTACAACACGCCTCCTGTTGACGGTGGGGAAATGTATTCTTTACAGCTGTGGCGTACCACCACATTTCTTAAATACTTCATAATTATACCATTGTATGTAAAAAACCTCTCAATTTGTTTTTTTTTTAAATAATGTTTATTTCAATATGAATTGTTATATTAAAGTCATTACAAACTAATAATATATTTAACATTAAATTTATCTAAGTACTTACACTAAATTACTTTGTACAATCTTAACCTGTCTAATTAACAAATTTAAATAATCATTACCATATTCCTAGTTTGTGCATAAATTAAATTTATAAATTACGTTTATTGAATATCAACGAACAAACTTAGCGCGCAAAACATTTTATATTATACCATTATTTTCTTAACCTAATGTTTTGCCTAATTGTTTCACCAGTTTCATTCTCGATACCCGCGGCCGCCTTGAGCACCAAAACACGATATGATATAATATGATATAGCGATATATCGACACCAACTGTAAAAATATGATAGATATAGCCGCCATGTTGAGTCGCCGTGCCGGTGACATCACATATTATGATCGTTGTTTCAATAAAAATTCAAAATGGCGGCTATATCTATCATATTTTTACAGTTAGTGTCGACATATCGCTTTATCATATCATATCATATCGTGTTTTGGTGGTCATGCTAGGGGGGCAAGAGTCATTCAGTCCGCTTTACGCCATCGGCTATCGCACATACCTATTTTCTTTATAACTGTTGCTTGCGGCTTTAATTTGTACGTTCTGATTAATATTTGTTTTACGTATACTCCTTGCGCTGTAACATCTTCTATTTGCCTTGTACCAAAATTGACCTATCTAATAATTTAGTTAAATAGTTTGCACATTATGGAACCGAAACTTATCAATAGTTATTAAATATAATTAATGATTACTGTAAAAAATTCATTTTCAAATGTCATATTTTTGTCTGTACATATTTTACATTGTCAAAAACGCCGGTAACAATGACAGGCACGTCACCATTAAGTGACTTTGTACTAGAAATGATATCCCAAAGCGAGATTTTGCGCTACGCTCGCACAAAGTATGAGTGGTGTGACCGTCGACAAAGGTTTTTAACATGCCTGTTCTAGTATTTTATAACTCAATGGATATTTAAAGGTTCGTAACGTCACAAACAAGTACATCATGGCCGACGGCGTCTTCATATGCTTCTAGAAACGTAAAAAATAAAATGCTATTTTTTATTATTCTCAGAGGTTTAAAAAATGAAATAAAATTGTTAACGCTTTATTTGAATATACAATAATAACTCTATTTCAGAAAACAGTCAAATAGCCTAATTGTTACAAAGACTACTTCTTTTATCTCTTGACACAATTCCTGCACACTGCAGCACGCCTACAACCACAACGGCCGTCCCCACACGGCAGATAAGGGATAAAAATATTTAAATACAGTTTATAAACACCCATATTATAAGTACAAATGCTCGTGCTTATCACACAAACATTTGCCCCTTGCGCTCGAACTGCAACTGCTTGGCTTTGGTGTCAGGAGCACAAACCAATAAACCATTACACAAAACGGTTGTCATTTATTTTATTTATTATATGATAAGATGAGCCGATTGGGGTAGTAGTGCGGTGATTTGCCTTTCCCGGTTCAAGACGATTCAGGAAATGAACTTTTTGGAATTTGCTAGAGTGGCTCTAGGAAACGCTTTAAGATAATTATGAAAACGTTATTTTTTTGTTTACAATTTCCGCTCGGTAACGCTGGTATAGGCATCTAAATCATACCACCTGCAACCATACCCATAAATGCAAAGAGCACCACCCGCCTTCCCTCAAATGGGGAATATGCATGTTTTTTTATTTGGTCTTAATATAAATAGTACTTAATTATAATTAATAAAACTAAGAATTTTTGAAAAATAATGATAACTACCTGACTTACAGCCTATTAAAGTCGCGTGTTAGACAATGAGATCCGATATGGACCGTGGCGTCACATTACACGTCCGCCATACATTTTTATAGTAAAAGTTGTTTTAGAAAGAGATGGGTATACTTTAATTTCTAATTACTGTATTACGGTTATTTTTTACCTAAAATCAATTTTGTTTTCACTATTAGCACTATAATTTCATATAGATAGATAGATAGATACTCTTTATTGTACACCATACAAAGAAGTTATATATTTTCCTATAAATATAGTAAAAACAATGTATTTTTTTCATGCATATTCCCTAATAGACAGATGAATGCAAAAGTTAGTAGGTACCCAACACCAACATAAAAACCTCGACGCGATTCGCCACTTCGCACGTGGCTTCTTCGAGAGATGGTGTAACCTCGTCTGCGCTCGAAACATTAACCAGTCAAATTGGACGCGTTGTCCCGATTTTTAAATAGGGTTGATGATGTTATGAACCAAACCAATGATGTAGTTGTAGTGGGGGATTTTAACTTGGGATTCATTGACTGGAAAAGTGGTATCGATGACAGTAACGAAATGATTCCAACTAATTACAACACTGCCCTCGGTTCGGCCTTGATTGACATGATGTCACTAAATAACCTCAAACAGTTCAATAATATACCAAATAGCGACGGTAGATACTTGGATCTTGTTATGAGTAATATTGCAGACGTGGCCGTGTCGAAACCACTTGACTTATTAAGTAAATTAGACTATAGACACCCCAATTTGCTAGTGACCCTGCATCAGACTGTTATCACTTACCTTCAGCCTGGATGGCGATCTGATTTGAATTATTTTAAAGCTGATTACGATGAAATTGTGTCAAATTTGGAGAGTATTGACTGGGTGGCGGAGTTTGAGGGCTGCGACGGTGTAAATGAAACTGTTAAATTGTTTTACGATAAGTTGAATAAGATAATTGAAAAGTCAGTGCCTAAACGCAGTTTAAAACCAGCTAAGTACCCTAAATGGTTTACTAAGCCTCTTATTAAGCTACTCTCCGAAAAATCCAAACTTTGCTCAAAATTTCGTAAATATGGTAACCCCCGCGATAAATTAGAACTTGATCTTTTACGTAACCGATGCCACAAGCTCATTGACAAATGCTACAGCGACTACAAAAATCATATCGAAAATGGCATTTCTCGTAACGTCAAAGCCTTTTGGCAATACATAAAAGACAAACGCAATAACAAGTCTACCATTCCTTCACAAATGCACTTAAATGATGAACTGGTAGATACTGGTCCCGAGATAGCTGGTCTTTTTGCTAAACATTTCTCGTCAACTTTTTCTGCTGATTTTGTGGCCCTTGATTGCAACATTGCAGATGCGTCGCACTGCTGCCTTTCTAGCTTACAATTTTCCATATCTGATACCTACAAGGCTATAAAACGTCTTGATATACAGAAAGGAGCCGGTCCTGATAAGATTCCACCTGTTTTTATTAAGAACTGTGGCTCGTTCTTATCACTTCCTCTATCTCTAATTTTCAATCAGTCACTCCGTGAAGGAGTCTTCCCTGATGAATGGAAAAAGGCGAAAATAACACCTGTTTATAAAAAAGGAGAAAATTGCAATATAAGAAATTATCGTCCCATTTCTATTTTGTCAACATTTGCGAAATTGTTTGAATCCTTAGTCAATCCGATATTAAGCAGCCATCTTAATAATCATCTTACTGAATTTCAACACGGCTTCCGCAAGGGCCGTTCAACCCAAACGAACTTAGTTGAATTTATCACCGAGGTGGCACGGGGGGTGGATAATGGTGCTCAAATTGATGCCATATACACTGATTTTGCCAGTGCTTTTGACAGGGTTAACCACTCACTCCTCATAAAGAAGTTACAGGCGAGGGGTGTGTGTGGTGATTTGCTGGATTGGTTCAGTTCCTACCTCCATAAGAGGCCTCAGGCAGTTGTTGTGGATGGTTACGAGTCTGACATATACTACGCAACATCCGGAGTTCCCCAGGGCTCACATCTGGGACCGGTGCTATTTCTGGTTTTTATCGACGACATCACTTTGAATATTAAGCATTGTAAGTTTAGTTTATTTGCGGACGACTTGAAAATTTACAGAGAGGTGAAATCCTCGGAGGAAATGAATTTCATTCAGAAGGATCTCGACAGTGTTTACTCTTGGTGCAATTCAAATGCAATGGATCTGAACATAGACAAATGCTTTCATATTAAATTTACAAGAAAGAAAAACCCTTACTTGTCTACCTACAGTTTAAATAAAAATACCGTCACCGAATTAGAGGTCATAAGAGATTTGGGAGTTTTGGTAGATAAGGAGCTGAAGTTCACATCACATATAGATAACATTGTCAAGAGATCTTTCAGCATGCTGGGGTTCCTAAGAAGAAACACTGCCGAGTTTAAGTTGAACACCCGTAAAACATTATATAATGCGCTGGTCAGAAGTCATCTGGAGTACGCCTGCGTGGCCTGGAATCCAGTTTATACCGTCCACTCTCAGCGCCTGGAGAGTATCCAGCGTGCGTTCACAAGGCACCTTGCCTTTGTGTCCCCAGGTATCTCGCATCGGGCTCCGTATGATCAACGATTGTCATTTTTCAAGATGCACTCGTTGCGCGACCGGCGTAGGCGTCAAGACTTAGTGTTTTTGCACGGACTACTAAATGGCAAAATAAAAAGTAGCGAACTCCTGGCACAAGTAAAGTTTTCGGTTCCAGCTCACTTGCCTCGTCACCCCATCAAGAAAACCTTTTCTTTGCCTGCGTGTAAGACCAATCTGGGACGCCATGCTCCCATGCCGAGATGTTGTAGCGAATATAACGAGAACGATACAGCTGCGGATGTCTTTCACGATTCTCTACCCAAGTTTAGACGTACTTTGGCTGACTCCTTGGCATTAGTCAAGGAATCAGCTAAATTATGATTGAACCCCGAATATACCTGTTTTAACGGACAGTTAACAGTTAAATTACTATTTAAAATTTTAATTCTCAATTATAAGTATGTGCATGTTGTTACTTTCAGTGTTGTGTACGCCTATAATAGGCATATGTATAGGAGTTTTATGACTATATCCTATTTGTTGCAAGTGTTGTATATATATGCTGTTGGTGTACCTTTTTAAATAAATAAAATAAAATAAAACGCTGGCGAACAGTCAACGCGTTTCTTAATAATTACTTGAACCTAGGTTTGTTTTTATTTTTTTGTTTTTTATGGTGGAAGGGGCCTCGTAGTGAGGTGTATAGAAAGTTTCATCATCATCATCATCATCTTAGCCACAAGACGTCCACTGCTGAACATAGGCCTCCCCCATTGACTTCTAGATTGTCCGGTTAGAAGCGGCCTGCATCCAGCGTCTTCCTGCAACCTTAATCAGGTCGCTCGCCGGTATGCGGCCATGTCATGTCGAAGCTCTACTTTTGAAATTGTTGACAAATATGTCTACCTGGGGCAAGTGATCCAGTTGAGTCCAATTTTGAGAAGGAGGTCAATCCTCGAATCCATCTCGGCTCGGCAGCGTTTGGGAAACTACACAACGACTTCTCGTCCAATATACCAGTGCGTAAAGACAAAAGTCTATCACCAGTGTGTGTTACCAGTGATTACACATAAACTGAAACGTGGCCTCTCACTATAGGCTTCATAAGAAAGCTCAAAGTCGCACAGCGTGTTATGGAAAGGGCTATGCTTGGTGTTTCCTTACGATATCGAATCATAAATAAGGAGATCCGTAAGGCGCTGTCCATACGACGGAGCGGGGCGGGGCGGCGCGGGCCGGACAATTTCGCTGCGAACGATAAAGCAAAGGTACATATCGTACACTGCCACGCGCACGCATACACTGACACAGACGCAGGTTGCGCGGGTGGCTAGTTCAGTCCGCGCCGCGCGCTCTACTAGAATGGTCATTTGTCGTGTGCGTTGAGTACGTGGCGCGGGCAGCCACGGGCATCTACGGGCAGACGCGATCTTTATTGCTTCGCGGTCAAGAAGACCACTCCGCCCCGTCGTATGCGCAGCGCCTAAAATAACAAAAGACGCTGACAATGTCATAGCCCAACGAATTAGCAAGCTGAAATGGCAGTGGGCGGGGCACATAGCACGTAGAACTGACGGCCGATGGGGCAGAAAGGTTCTAAAGGTTTATCTTCCTTTATTACTTTACAATTTTTAAAATCATTGAAAAATACAAAATCCAAGTTTTTCCATCAAATCAACTTCACTGTGACATCGAAAGCCTTTCGCCGGATAATCGCGGCTCCCGCAACAGGGATATCACACAAAGGTTAATGCATTTCACTCTTGAATGTGAATGACGTGTTCTTTACTACGCTAACGCAAAAAGCTTTGCGTTTGAACGTTAATTTTTCTTTAAAGTATTGAGCATACAAAGAAAAAGTGTTCGCCCACTTTCAGGACAAACTTCTCTTAATCTGATTTCTCTCTAATTAAGGCGAGCATAGTAGTCAAATGTAAACTATTAAAAAAAATAGTTTTTATTACATTACATACTTATAGCATGTGGTTTTAAATGCTTGCTAATTTAAGCCCACTTTGTTAAGTAAATATTGTAAAAATTAAGGATCGTCAAAACGTAAGGTTTTGAGCATAGCATTTGTTAGAAACAAACTTACTTATTCTACTGGAGAAAAAATATATTGAAATTATTGAAAAAACTAACAAAAACGAATTCGTTTTCTTCTTTTAGTTTATACGTTTATTGATAGGTCAACTTGATAGCTTTTTTAATCGTTCATGCAAAACGTATTATTTTTCCTTATTTAAGCTACCTAAAGACGCAACGACAGTTGTAACAGCCACGTTTCATGGCGCGCTGTTATAAACCGTATTTTAATGAGTTTTCGAGCGACATTCGCACCTGCTAACACGCGTCGAAGCACTAATTTAGGGGCACTACTCGCCTTAAGTATTTTGTAATAATACAATATTCTTGTACAACCCTATTGTCCGGAGGTGTCGCCTTCTCAATGCCTACGCACTGGTCGAACCGAAAATGACGTTTTTACACCAAATCCCAATGATTCCCGATTGAGTATTGCTTGTCTGTTTTGTATAAATATTTTTTTACATTCTATTGTTACGTCCTATTAGAAATCAAACTTTTCGTAATATAAACTTTGGTCACATAATGCTTGTAATCTAGAGTCTAGAGGATGGATTTAGGTTATACTGGTTACATTGCAAAGGGGTGCCAAATTAAAAAAATAAGATCTAAGGAACAATATAAAGAAGCGTCTTAATTATTATTATTTTTAATAACCGTATGTTACAAAAAAAATACTTTAAAATATCCCAAATTAAAGTCAATAGAGAGACTACGAAAGCCACGCGGTCATTCATCAGAGGCGTAGGAACGGCGAGCCAACAAAGACCTTACTCAGTGCACATACGGTGCAATTTTTTCATAAACGAGTTAAATTATCCACGCCTTCGATTTTTAAGAGCGGATAAGAATAATTAAATGTGAAAAAAAGTTTTTGTTATTTGCATAGTTCGATTAAGTTACTGATTCTGAGACACTCCTAAAGATTTGGCACGCCTTTGCAATGTAACCCTGTAATTTAGTCCAGAATTTTACCACTCTAAGATATGTGTACGATTGTCAAATATCGACTATAACCTGTTTTTCGTCTTTATTAAATAAAATGAAAAACTAATTGGTAAACAATCAAAAGAATAACTTTGTTAGAAACAAAGAAACTTAACAAAGAAAGAATAACTTTGTTAGAAACAAAGTTATTCTTATTATTATATTCTGATATTAAAGTGTAGGAAACTAAAATCTCGCTTTCTTTTGTAGGTATTAAAAAGTTCCTCTTAAAAACCTACTTTAACCCATTGGCTCCATCATCGAAGCAAAACTAATAGTATCAAATTATTGTATTTTCTACCGAATGTCACTAATTTACAAAGTTTTATATCGATTGACAGTCAAATGTAAGTTCAAAATGATTTTCAAGATTTTATTATAGTTAGTTACAAGTGAAACTAATATTAGTATGTAAGTGACGTCTACGATATCTAGGTATCTATGTATTACGAGAAAGATTTAAAGGTTCAAAAAAAGAGGCAAATGAATCAACTATTCAGGATTTTTAAAAGTTTAATAATAAATTAACTATGTATTTACAAAATATCCTAATCTTATCATAGTTGTCTGGAAGAGATCGCTCTTAGCGATAAGACCGCCTAAATTGTACCATGCTAAATTTATTGTTTCTTTGTACTGTTTTTTTTGTGTGGTGTGCAATAAAGAGTATCTATCTATCTATCTATCTTATAGTATTTGCTTGCAATCACACATGATGTCAAGAGTAAAAGCCGCGTAAGGTAGTATATTTTTTAAAAAATATTGCCACTGCATAATGTAACAAAAAATCCAGAGTTTTTTTTTTGTTTCAGTAGTAACCGACTTGGTTTTATAATACCTATTACTTTTAAAAAAATCGACTGCCTGATGTTCCATAGGAACTACAACATTTCTTCGCTATCCAGGCGAATGCTACGCTATCCATTTTTTTAAAAAGTTTTTCGTGCTGTTGACACCCGGTTTGTCTATTTAATATTTCTGTTGTATGCTTTTTGCCATTAATCTTACAGTTTAAACTTGTTTAGCAGTGTCCTTTGAACTCTCGGGTTCTACAGCTGGCTTTGGCTGTCCTTTTGGCACTGAAAAAGGAAAAAAGTAATTCGTAAAACATCGAGATTATAAATATCCTTTATGAAAATCCGGCCAAGTATGAGAACTTTTTTCCTAACCAAGGGCTTTATGGGTTTTGTATCATTCATCCAATTTGTTATTCCATCTATAGTGTGAGCCCATAACTGACACTTGATCGCTTATAGGTATTTTTCGTTTAACTTATGCATTTTTTTTTAAACTGGGCAATAACACTAACAACACAACCACAATCCTACGAATTAGACAAAGGCAAAACAGCATCTTTCCATGAACCAGTGGTTGGTGTTGATAAGAGTTTCACTATGTTTTTCTTCGTAGTTATAGACCGAGAATAAATACACCGTTATAGAAGTATAACGGTGTATTTTTTAAATACAATTTTTATCATTATCATCATCAGCCTTTGGAAATCCATGCTGGACATAGGCCTCCCTCCATTGAACCCCATAGCGAGCTGTGCCGGAAGTTTGGTTTACCGCTTTATATAATGTAAATGGAACTTAATATACCTCCACTTAAAATCCTTTTGATCAACACTGAACACGGAGCGTCTATGAACAGTACCACGACGAAGGACACCATGAAAACCAAACTTAAGTGGCCTAGGAATGTGAACATCTGAAAAACAAAATAAGTAAAATAAGTCATACTAATTCTAATGTTACACTATTTAAGTTATGTCTTATAATCATTTTTAATTAAAGTCGGGGATCTGACATTTGAGCTGTATTTTTTTAATGTAAAATCAACAGTTTCTGTAGGTAGTTAGATATAACTTTATCGTCAAATTCCTATCTCGAATTAAAAACTGAACTTTAGGTAAATAAGTAAAAAATTAAAAAATCTGTATATCTGTGCTTTTGTCGCATGAGCACGGCCTAAGCAAGCTTTTATACAAGCTTATATTGTTAAAAGCAAAAAATAATAATCTTAAACTAATTACTTACAACGCCATTCACCGACCAAACCTTCGGCGCTGTAGCACTGGAGTTGACTACAACCATTAAGCCGTAGTGTAAGATGTACATGGCGTATGAGAGACGAGCCGGCAGCTTCCAGACGTTTAGTGAGAGCAACCAGTTGATTGGTCCTGTAATACATAAAACAATACTTTGTATATTCCATATTTTCTTGTTCAGACTTGCGCTCTTTCTTAATCTGATCTACGCAGATCCCTGATCTGAACCACGATTTTTCTTTCATTCAGTTCGGCTTGCATTTGACCAGTTATTGTAAATTGTTGTTTTTTTTTGTTTTTTAATGCCACTCGTGAAATTTATAATGTATGGGTACTTTTTTTTATTGATACAAAGGAAAGTTATTATGGGCCACTTGCACAATCTTCTAAAATTAAGGTAGGTAAACCTGGTTTTATATGTCACTCTGCATATGCCGGTAACTGCTGGCAGCGGTTAAAAAGGATTGAGCCGAGGATTGGACTCAGTGGCGTGCATTGGGCAGGACGCGACGTTTTATTTTAAGTTAGAAAGACAAAAATATGTTCAGTCTAGATTTATTATGCTAAATCTAGACGAAAGATGTACAAGTGGACTTTAAAACGATTGTCATTGTATTTAGTCTGCGCACAGTCATCATCATAATCATGACAGCCACTGCTGAACGTAAGTCCCCAAAGAGCACTAAAGAACACACTCGATGGACGCACAGTAAAGCAAACAAAATAATAATACATTTATCTTACCTGCATATCCGTGTACACAAGCAAATATCAGCCAACCTATTCCCACAGCCCAGATAGGTCTGATAAATGAATTGTACAAGTTGTCCAAAACTTGATTGTCCCAATCAGGTGACAAAATTGGGTACGTACAGTATATTGTGAAAGAGAGGAGTGCTGCTGTACACACCCAATTCAAAGTTACTATTTGCTGAAATAAATAAATAATTTAGACCAACACGTGAAAAGGCCCTGTGTGAATAACTCAATAGATTTTGTGAGGCAAGAAAATGCGAAATATACAAAGAATAAGTTACATAAATCGAATTAATTCGTTAAAAACTATAAAACACGCTTTCATATTTGTTCTCAAATTAGATGGTATCTAAATTATTGTTTGGTCCTCCAAATGTCACATACTTACAAAGTTCAACATTGAGACGACAGTTAAAAATAGGTTAAAAATTATGACCAAAATTAGATTACATATTTAAATAATAATAATAATAATAATAAACCCCGCAGGGCAGCTTTGTGGCGAGCTGTGGTGAGTAGCGACACCACGGGGTCAGTTGTTAATCCGAGTGCTCCCGAGAGTCGGCCAAGACCCTCGTCTTCGGCTTGCTGAAGTGGAACCCAAGGGGGTCTGCAGGACTCTCGCCTCTGGCTTGCCTTAACCGGCCGGCCAGAGTGGAGTCGCTAGAGCATAATGCTCGAAGGGTGGATGTGGTTCGTAAGTGGCGAGTGGGCACGTGATGCCGGACCCTCAGGGGGGAACAAGTGATCGTCGTTTAAAGTCCAGAGCCACCTCTCTACTCTTAGCCGCCAACAACAGTGTTGCTCCTCAGTCCGGTCTTGCATGACCTACGACGCCAGGGGGGGCCCATTCAGTTGCCGGCGAGTCACCACCTGCCAATTTTTTCAGTCCGAGACTATGAACCAGGCAGGTGACCGGTAGTCTCCATCAATAGCCCAGAACCCAGTCCCTCCATCTTCCTTCAATAGCCCTAATTAATTTGTCTTCAGCTGCAATAGTTCCTGTACACATGCTGGGTATAATCTCTGATTACATCCCATGATGTAGTCAGAGATTGGATCCAGCAGTGTAACACTTTCAGGTTTGATTATTTGCGCTTAAAACGGCCTCTACGTGTTGGATCAGTATCCCCACGCAAGCCTTATAAAGGACCGGGTCACTTTTGGCCCGTGAACTCCTAGAGCGTACAAATAATAATAATAATGTCCATTTCATCCCATATAAACTTTCTGGTCAACTGAACGATTTAAAATGACAGGTCTAAAAAATATATAACTTTTGAATCCTTACCCATGTCAACCGAACTTTCTTGCCCCGAGTGCAAGCTAAGATATAACCAATGATCATTCCAACCAAAAACGGTGAAGCACGAGTCAAAGTATTGAGATAATACTTCTGAAAGTAGTCTAACATTTCATCAGTACGTCTGAAAAGAATGTTTACACAATTAATATAGATTTTTTAACATTTCCATCTTTGATAATGACGAATGTCCTGTAGTAACGAAAGTGCTGTTTATTCCATAGTGAATGTTATGAGCAGAAAAATCGTACATTAATTTGAAATCAAAGAAAAACAACTGTTAATCCATCTGGTCTAGTTTGTAAAAAAACAATCAAGACCTTGGACATGTTTGTAGGGTTCCATAGCCGTACGTCATGTCCCTACATATAAATAAGGACATTAAAAACATAAGTTTTTACATATGTAATAAAATGCACTCGGTGTGAAAAATTTATCGAACATATGGCCTTTATTTGTCACTCAGCAGTAAATGCTTTAAGACGGCTATCTTCGAAGTAGGCATAAGCAACAATTTGGCATTCTCATAAAATATTGGGAAGCTCTTGCACTATAGTTCAACTGATTTCTTACTTTAAGTGCAAAGCCTAGTTAGTTAGCCTCGTAGAAGTTTGACCTTTGCTGCAAAGGTCTCTCCAAAACTTCAGCTCAGCAGTAGATATGTAGACAAAATAAAACTATTTTTAAAAACACATTTCCAAACTACTTACTCTAGGTTAAGAGACGATGAAGGGAAATTGTTGATAAAGTTATAAACTGTGGCAGCTATTAACTGCAAAACAAGAGCCATTACTAAAGCCAGCCACGCTATAGTCTTAGTTCCGCTCAACACCCAGAATAATACTATAGGTGATAGAATGTGGAGCTGCACATCAATAGCAAGGTACCAAGTCACGCCAATGCACTAAAACATGAAAACATCTGATCAATATTCTCAAATCTTATAACCAATATTAATGTCATCATCATCATTATCATGTCAGTCTATTGCAGGCCACTGCTGAACGTAATATAAATAAATAAATATATATTGGACAACATCAAGTTTATTGTTCTGATCCTATGGAAAGAAACCAAAGCACTTGTGTTACAGAAATATAAACAATGGCGGTAATATAATATCTAGACTTGAGGCAATATAGAAAAGTTATTTTTCTATATTGACTGGCCGGGAATCGAACCCGAGAACTTAGATATAGCGACATTCATTTAGAAATATCTGCAGACGGCCTTTTGCAAGTGAAGTGCTCTTAACTACGAATTCAGTTCAAACGTAAGGGGAAAATATTTATAAATGTGATTAGCATTAGAGTTTGTGCCTAACTATGTGTTTCTTAGGTATTTAAGTTTATCCATTATGTTTTTGTGGAAATCGTTTCTTGCCATACTTAGTATGACATCTGATTGTAAACATGCGTGGTTGTTTGAAGATTATTGTCTCTACAGGGTTGTTTTGATTTTAGTTAATATAATGTTGATTCCATTTCGAAAATATTACTAAGAAATCTGTGTCTAAAAACGACAAAAGATTCTGGATTAACTATACTAACCATTTGTGAAGGGCTCATATAATTTTGGACATGCAAGAGAGTAGACCACCAGAAAGTTCGGCATCTTTCTACAAGGTCAGTCACCTCAACCCAGTATGGCCCATCAGACAATCGATTCAATAAAGATGCTTCTATAAGAACTCCGGTCGCAAGCACAGGAAACATACGCAGAAGACGATTCAGGTAGAATAAATGAACATTCTTAAGAAGTTTTTCTGAAACAGAAATATAAATAAGTATTATAATATTATGTAGGTACGAATTGTTTAGCACAGAACCAACTTATTAATTGACAAAAACAATGACAAAAGTTGTTTTATTATCATCAGATATTATTATGAAGCATTTGTTTACAAAATTATATCTGTTAGTGTGCTTTATTCAGTGTTAACAAAAATATTTTTCAATATTTGTGGGATAATAATGTTAAAAAATAAACAATAAAAATTTGAGCTTAAAGAGTGTATTTTTTAAAGAAACATTATCATCAATCAACATTACATCAATACAAAAAAGAAGTGACATAAAAACGACGTTTCCCACGAACTCACATGCGAAATTGTTGTAAACTCATTGAATACTAAATACGGCATTTTTTTTTACAATGACCATGACCATGATAATAAAAAAATAATAACATCATTACACTTACTTCCACTTAGCTTTCCGGCTGTAGTATAAACTACCAGTATACCACTTAAAGTGAAAAAAGTATCTACTGTAATAGTTGCTGAAACCAACCACAAAGCCTGAGGTGTCCTCTGCCACTGAAAAAAGAAATCATAATAAAACATTAATGCAAAACAAAGCAATGTTGTAAAAGCTAAGATTTTGAACCAACTTTTACATGGCGGATGACGAATATCTTACTTTATCATAAATCATAGACCATAATCATAATTCTTAGTTTCCCTAGGACTTATGAATATTAAAAATAAAATAAAAAACCTAATTATTATGTACATATTCTTAACCTAAACTATTAATATTAACGCAGTCAGATATTTTATTAATAAGAAAGAAACTTATAAATAAAATATCTGACTTAGATCGCTGTTTGTAGGAAAGGTGCCCAAAAGGCTGGCTACATTACCACGCTGGATAGCTAGGCTAAACTTATGAATTAAGTTTGGTGCTCCATTTGTTTACTAAGACACTGGTGAAATTACGAAATCGGTTGCAAAATTTCATCATTGCAATCATGCAATAGGCCTGATTGCAGTCCACTTTTAGACGTTAGCCTCCAAACAGCGCCAAAGAGCAACATCTTCCGCTTTTTACATCCACTGCTAACCATTTCCTAAGGTCGTCGGACCATCGAGCTGGGGGCGTTCTACACTACGTTTGCCAAGACGTGGTCTCTACTCGTTTACTACTACACATTTTATCAGTTCTGCGACAGATGTGGCCGGCCCACTGCCACTTTAGCTTGCTACATTTTAGAACTATATCTAATATTTTGGTCTTCTGACGGATAACATCGTTTCGGAAAACCACTGCTGAAAAAATGAAATCGGTTGCAAATTTTTTTTTTGGTAAAAAAATACAAACCTCAAATCCAACTAGAGGGTTGGCCCAAAAATGTACGGAACTAAACGTATGACCAATAATAACCCATAGCATGGCCAACGCTCGTACACCGTCCACGCAGTGCAACGCATCTGGACCAGAAGCAAAGTTCAACATTCGCCGACAATTGGTATAAATTGAAAATGTTAAAAACATAGATTTTTGGGTTTCTGTAACAAATAAAACAAAATCATAATTACAGGAACTGTAATATACAAGCCAAGTCAAGCAGTGGTAGGGTTAAAAATATTGGGACATAAAAGCCATTAACATACGCCATGTGCAAAAAAATTTATAATTTGGACTTACCATTTTTGTATACATATTTATCAACAACATCATAAATTGTACTTATGAGGCTTAAAAATCCAATCAATGAAAACAGTATTCTGTAATTTTAAAACAATATTAGATTAACATTTTAAATAACAGTTATTATGCAGTAGATAGAAAATTGAAGTTGTAACTTCAAGACCGCGGCCACTGAATAAATAATAATCAAGTACAGTCGTGGTCAAAAATATGTATACACTTTTGGCGTTTCACCAAACTTATTAACTTGTATTAAGTGGTGAACTTTTGGCAAATTTTGACACTGAATGTATTCCGAATTTATTCAGTCGTCAAAAACGGATCCATTCTTATTACCGGCTCCATTCTTGTTACTTATAGTAAATGGTTCTAGTTTTGGTTCAAATCCGTTGGTTGTAAGTTCGTTTCTTAAAATATGCTGTTATTTGGTTTCTAAGTTAAAGTTTATTTTAAACCTTTTATACTAGAAACAAGAGAAAGATTTATCTCAGACATTTTTTAAATTGCCAACACTACTTGTTCGATTCTTATAGTTAATATGCACTTTGTCTCTGGTTCTATATGCTGCTTTAATACAAGTACACTAAGGTTCAAATTAGATATACTCACACAGCTATATAATCTGCAGCAACCCACGGCTTATCGTTAGGTAGGCGACATAATTCATCACGATATTCAAAACCGAATTCGGATACATTGAACAACAGTGACGTTATTGCTTGCTGAGTCGTACACGTTTTTGGTACGCATATTGCTAGTCGAAGGTCTACACTGCTCAATGGGCTATCAGGCGTTACTCTGAAACATTTAATAAACAATATTAAAAAACTAAGTACAAATCCAAAACATAAACACATGCAGAGTAAACTAAGGCTGACTTCACAACTGTGCAATAGACACGTGTGCGGGCTGCCCGTACAGGCTTCCAGAGCCGAGACCTGTGTGTAGCTAGCCTAAAACATCGTTTCACAGAGTCACGAATTGCTCAGTAAGTCCGTACAAGTTACGCTCTTGGTAAAACCATTTACACGAACGGGCGGCCTGTATACTTGTGTCTTCTGCAGAGCTGTGAAACCAACCTAAGTAGAATTATAAAAAATAAACACAGCAGAGGTATATTATAATCTGCTCAGATCATCTGATCTGATAGCCTGTTCTGGCGTTAGTACGAATATTTTTAAGTGCAGGATGCAGTTCCTGCATTCTGGCTCCGATCAAACTTTTACTACAATTTTTCGAGTTAAGCGTTCTTGCAAAATTAATTTGATAGGCGCGCCCGCTAAGCGCACAAGTTTTTTTATATTGTCACGAATGAAGATCACGATTTTGTTTTGCAAATTAGCTGCAAAAGATTAAGGAATGTTGTTACTGGCATACGCAATAATCTTCAATAAGTTATTACTTTTGTGTTATCGATATTCGATTAATGATAAATTTATCGATGATACGAGTGTCGGGTGTAAGTCAAACAAATTAATTAGTTAATCTATATAATGAATCTCTATTTCCCTTGGTCGTCGCATCACGCGTGAACGAATGGAACAATTTCGCTAATTCTTTTTTTGTTGTGTTAATTATTGTCAGGAGAAGGTTCTTTTGAAAGAAAAAATTAAGAAAGTCGTGCAGAGATTCCTTTAAGAATAAACTAAAGTCTATGCGAACGAAGTCGCCGGTAACAGCTAGTAGTTTATAAATGGTGTGACAGTATTGATAGTTAAAAGATAATTTGGTTGTTGGAATCGTAATAATGATGATGATGACAGCACACGCAGTATGATTGGTGTCCGATCATAAAGTGTCCCTTTATTATTTAGTACACTATTTAAGTCAAACGTTGAAATGCTGACTGCGCGAGGTAAATCCACTGTATTTCGTACAATAAGTGTTTCTTCTTTTGTTTACGTAATTTTAAGTAGCATGCAGCCGCCACCTATTTGTAATAATTGAAAGGCATTTTACTGCCATCACCAATCAAACCATCGTCAGCCTAGAAGTCCACTGCTGGACATACGCCTCCCTCAAATTCAAATACAAAACATTCAAACTCTGATCAGCTTGCACCGACTCCAAAAGTAACTAATTAGCTACTTACGTGTTAATATTATTATTAGCTTTTTAGTATTTTGAAGTCGGTTTTATTTTTTTTATAAAATTCATATATTTTTAGTGATAAATCCTAATCTAACTGCTAAAAACCAATTTCGTCCTAATTTTTCTACCCTTAGGGGAAATATTTTTGCCGAAAATTTTTACGATAGTATCTTTGAAGTATTAGGTATTCAATGAAAAATAATCATCAACATCGGTTCGCATTTGTTGAAGATATTGGGTAACATAGATACAAGAATCACGAACCAAAACATTATCTGGGTATATTTTTGATATTTTCTCAAAAACTGCTTAATCAATTTCGATAAAAGTTATATGGGACCACCTATGAAGTACGGTCTACCAAACAAAAAAGAATCATTAAAAATAATTCATAATTGGCGGAGTAATCGCGTAACATAGATAAAAAAAAACATACAGTCAAATTGAGAATCTCCTGCTTTTTTGAAGTCAGTTGAAAATATATTTAATTAAGTAGGTATTTACCTTGAATCATTAAGTGTTCCGGTTAACCCTTTTGCGCCAAGCTTTAAGACATCGAAACCATCAAGTTTAGACTTGATTTCTGTTAGATTCGACTTCTGAAGTTGAGGTGAACCTAGTTCGGGAAACACTATGTTCTGTCTCAATGGAACTAGAACCAGGCAGTATTTTCCTTGTAATTCGGACTGTTCAAGCTGACGATTGATGCTCAAGCATTGGTGGTAGTTGCCTAGATCATTTGTGTTGCCTTCTAAGATTCCTCGAGGTACTCTTAATCCAGCATCAGCAACTGTCAAGAAAATCAGCCATTTTCATTTTTATACTGAACTAGTACATACAAAGTTATTTGCGAGGTGTTAAATTTAATTTAAAAACCATTTCCTAGCGTACACACCAAAGTGAAAGAAAAAGAAATATTTTTATATAAGGTGTTAAAAAATCAATGTCAAATATTTTAAGGGGTAACTGAGACTACCACATGGATCATATTTAAGAGAAATTTAAAACTATAGAACGGATTTGAATAAATCGAAAAAAGAAAATGTTTATTGATATAAATAATTTATATCATCCTGTACATGATCGCAAACTCCCACAAACGCAAACAAACACTCTCGCACGATGCTAATACTAGTCAAAACCCATTCATAATCCCTAGGATCTCATTCATGCGCACATAAAATCATACGACACACAAGCTCATGCTAGACATTGGGTGTGTGTGTATGAATGAATTTTCTTTGAGATAGAAACACTGTTAACATTTCTGTCTCACTCGTTTCATGTCATTGTTGTCTGTGTGTGTGTGTCTGTGTGTGCATGTGTGATGTACCTACTCCTTTTAGATAATTGCCGCGAGTTGCAGAAAGGCTTAAGAAAGCTAATTGTATGGGTTATCTGTCAAAACAAGTGCCAGATAGGTTATCCAGAACTTATCAGCAAGTATTGAAACTGGGCCTTATTATCTTTAAAGACGACTTATAGCTATAATGCAGGTCTGTAACATAACGTTCGTACACAAAATAGAAAAATAAGTGTTAATGCTGTCTTTAAAGATAATACATTCTTCAGCAACTGACAGTTTGTCACTTTATGTTGTAATTTTAATGTTAATTACTTCTATCAGTTCTTACGGTAAAATAAAAATACAGTTAAATTGAAAAAAACATTTTTAATTAAATTACACATGTTGACAATTAATAAATACACTTATTACTAAAAATATCACTTTTATTTTAAGAACACAAAACAAATAAAGAATTTCCACCTCCCATCACACTTTTCCAGGCTTTGGACTGGCAAGTAAGCGTAAAATAATTTATTACTCATCACCTGATTTAATGCAACATAATTCTATGGAGATAGGTACTACTAGGCTATTTCTATCAGTCAATGCAGATAACAAGGTTTACTTACTCTTACTTGGCGTGTTTAAAGGTAGTTCATTATTATGTACAAAATCACAGTCACTTATTTACAAAATTATTTACAATAGTTGTTGGAAGTGCCCCCCATTCTCCTGAATGCAAAGCGCAGCCCTTTTTAAAATATGCCTATGCACACGCACTAAACTTTCACTGTCGCCGCGCATTGTTTCAAAAGCACTAATGATTCGTGCTTTTAATTGCTCGGCACTGGTGATGGTGTGGCCATCTTGACCATACACGAGATCCTTAGCACGGCCCCAGACGTGGAAGTCCAGCGGCGTCAGGTCTGGCGAGCGTGCTGGCCAAGCAATAGGCCCACCGCGTCCGATCCACCGATCCTGAAAACGTGCCGTCAGGTACTCGCGGACATGGCGGTCGTAATGCGCGGGCGCGCCGTCGTGTTGGTAGTGCATCTGCTGCATAAGATTTAGCGGCACATCTTCTAACAACTCCTCCAACTCTCTTTCAAGGAATTCCAAGTAAACGGCGCCATTCAGCCGATTAAAAAATACTGGTCCTATCAGCTGATGTCCTAGTAGCCCAGCCCAAACATTCACGCTGAACCGCGTCTGAAAATGATCTGGACGCGCCAGATGTGGGTTCTCCTCAGACCAGTAGTGAGCATTGTGGATATTGAACATGCCCACTCTGGTGAAGGTGCACTCATCCGTCCACAATATGTTGGCTAGGCTGTTACGCCGGATCCACTGACAGAACTCCACGCGTGGCGCGTAGTCCTGCGGCATCAGCTCCTGCACTCTCGTGAAGTGGTAGGGGTGTCTTCGCTCCCTCTTCAGCACTTTCCACACATACACATGGTTAGTGTTGAAAACGGCAGCAGCATCCCTCGTACTGGCGGTCGGGTGGAGCTCGAAGAAATTCAGCACGTCCTCTTCAAGCTGTACTGAAGTGCGAGGTCTGCCAGCGTCACCAGAAGGCATGAACCTACCACTTTCACGAAACCGTTGTTCAGCCCCTAAGATTGTGCGTGGACACACGCGCACACCGTGCCGTTCGTGGAACAGCCTTACTGCTTCCACTAAACTGTAGTTTGCCTCATGGTAGCACATAACCATGTTGAGGTAATCAGAGTCCGAATACTTGTATGGCATGGTGAGACTTCGCAATTAACGTCAAACACAAGAGAAGGTCTAGCGCCGATTGATTGATTGTTGTGACTGTTTTGCAATTTGCAGGAGTAATAATAAATAAAAAGCGCATACCTATGGCACGTGTAAGTGTAGCGTTAGCAAAAAAAATCACTCAATTATTTGGTGTAATTATTTTTTACTTATCAATTCGAATCTTGTATTACCATGCTAAACTACAAATTAAGATTGCTACTAGTTCTTACCAGTGATACCAAATCAAATAATAGGTACAGTACGCGGCGGTAGTATGCAGTATGCACATCGAGCTAAAAAGAGAGATAATCCGTGCGACAGAAACGACGTTCTATGAAAGCCGAAACTAACCGATTATCTTACTCGTTAGCTTGATGTTCATTCTAGCGCCGCGTATTGTACCTACTAATTATTTAACTTGTTATAATTGGTATTAACTAGTAGCTTAGCAATCTTAAGTTTTGAAGGTACTAGCCAGTTGTACCCTCCCTCCCTCCCTCTTTAGCTCCATGTGCGTGCATTCCCTACCGCCGGATACTGTAAGTACAAGTATTCAACATTTTATCCTTTACGTTGAATAAACAGCAATCAAAAATGTATCTGTCTAATCACTAAAATGCATTTATCATGTAAATTTACTATGTATCTACATGTGGTGAAGTAGTCGCAGTCAACTTCCAGACGGGATTCAGAAAAATGTGTTAAATTATGCCCCGTTTGAGTGTTTGGGAGACGAATAACAGTTGCGTTGTACAGGGTATACCCCAGTTTAACCTTATTGATACCTATAAATATTGCGTACCTACGCAACGTCTGGCTCATTGACTTTACTTTTAGTTCTTAGTAAATAAACCAACGCACAACACAAAGCATAAAAAATCATTTAAAAAGCAGGTTCAAATTAATTGTTATTTATTTTAGATAAGCGTACTCGTCCTTAACCTTAGATCAAGGTCAGTAAGAGTACTCCGAAACATAACTAGTTTGCCGGGGATCGGATCCAAGACCTTAACCTTACCCTAAAAGCACTTAGCCATCAATCCTTTTTTAATTCATAAGAAATGTAAAATAAGAAACTGTTTTTGTTAACAGTACTTTCTCGGTCTTTCGGCATTTCCTAAATCGTGTGTGTTCCGCCGCCCTCAGAAACTTAAAAAATAAAATCAACCTTAAGATAACGAATTAGAATCTAAAATTGAATATCGACTGTTTTTAAAGCGGTATCTTTGACTCGCATTTGGACAAATGCCGCCTTTACACTAAAATTTTGAAATTTAAATCGATTTACATCGATTTAGAGTTTATAATTGAATGAAAGTCGTTCGTCCTTCGGCAGATTTTGGCAATAAATCATAGTAGCACGCACACAAGCGAGCGTTTCTTGCTGTACGGAGTAGTTTGTCCGTAGTAGTGATCAGGTGTTATAGGATGTTGATATTTGAGTTTATTATCAAACTTTCGATCGTGTTTTTCTCGAAAACTAAGGCTTAAATTAAAAAAAATTTCATACAAAAATTGTTAGTCACAACGTAAACTCATTACCCTTAAAATATTTGACACTGATTTTTTAACACCTTATATTTATTTGTTATTTTTAAGTTCTATCACGATCAAACATATTATGGTTTAAAAACGCATACAGTACCAACATACATTTAAGTTATATGTACTAAATGTTAACTTCGTTACTACCTACTTAAAGTGCATTCTCATGCAAAATTGCCAATTTAGATTTTTCGCCTATTTTTTGCTTTTATAAATATAATATTTTTCTTCCTAAACCACAGTATTTTATCTTACAAAAATCTATTGCAAACAATACAAAAAAAAAACAAATCGGTCTTCTGTTTTTCTATCCGTAACGCTTAAAAAACACGAGGGCAAAGCCGAGACAACAGTTAATAAATTTATAAATCTGCGACTGCGATATTTATAAAACCTATTTATACTATCGAATTTAAATAGACGATTTTGTATTAGTCCGTTAAAAAATAAGTTAAATAATGACATCGTAACTAAACTAACTACGAGGAGCGTGCGTATGCCAAAATAGTTTTCGTTTAAATATTTATAAAGCTTAAAAAAATAATAGGATGTCCCAAAAATATTTCAAGAGGATCACATTTTAATGTCTATTTTGGTCAAATCTTGACTTAAAAGACATTAACAGAGATATGAATTATTTCAGATTCAAACTCGCTATTTTTTTTTTAATATCTAAAGGGTAACTATTGATCGGACAAATGAAACAGTCACAAAAACAATGCTGTTTAGATCTGATACCACTACACCATAAGCAAATTTTAAATCCCAGAGTTGGTAAAATTTCAAAAATATTAAAAAAAAAAATACAAATCTTCTCAAAATCGCAGGTGATTAAAAGTGATCTAGGTCCTTGAGGTTGTATTTTCTCTTGTCTACTTACTCAACACATTTTTTTAAAACATTAATTCCAAGTAGTTCGAAAAAATATTTTTCTAGGTCAATATTAAGTTAACATCTACGACATCTCAGCCCCAGGAAACGAGACACAATGCAAATTCTATTGTTACGCCTTAACATACGTAATTTTGGACTTGAACGTGTTAAAGTAAACATAAAGGTTGTACAATACTTACATTGCAATTGGAGCATTAAGTCGTTCTGTATATAATTAAGGTGTTCTTCGCATAGCACTGGATCTAACGCTTCTTCGTATATACTTTGATCAATAGCAGGTCTTTGTACGTCCCAAATTAGGTACCCATCAACGAAATGTATTATTACTAAAATTGCGAAACACCCTATATTTGTCAACATTTCTAAAATTAATTAAATTACTTAGATGAGTATTGTTGTGGTGTTGTTGGTAGTACTGCAATAAATTTGATTCATTTATTTAATATAGAGCATTTATTATCAGTCGATCGTCTTATCTTCGTGAGTATTTTTTTCTTATTAACATTCCAATACGTGCACCTCTAAATAGTTCAGAAAAGCGCGCACATGTCACAAAGTACCCCAAATTTGTTATGATGCTAAATTAAAACAAAAAAATTTTGACAGTTAAAATATTTTACTCTATATAATAAAAATCTTAAGATGCTAAAAAAACCGTCATCGTCAAAACATTTATTTTGAATTATTTCTTCGAAATTCACGTATATTTTGTATTCTAAAAAACATAATAAAATTTAATTAATCATAAAAAATACAGCAACAACTTACCCAGTCTTCAAATATAAGAAATTGTCAATTAACCAATTTTTTTTTATTATACAAGTACACTAGCACTTTTATACTCGTGACACATTATGATTCTAAAGTGATGTTACACGAATCGATTTTCTAAGAAGACGTCCGCACTGACCGAGCGACAGCGGTCGCAAGCAGGATGTAGCATATAAGCGAGGCTTTTTTACCTGAAAGCTCAAAGTCATAGAAACACACAAAAAACAATAAATAGTCTTAAAACGTATGACCTCGCAATTGTAATAGCATGTCAATGCTCCCAGTAAAAAATAGCTTAAGTCATAAATATTATTCTTCAGGTTATTGTAATGTCACTTTAATTCTTATGTTAAAAGCGAACAAAGTACATCTTTACTTAGTAGTATAAATTAGTATTTCATTTAATTTATCCTCATTCTATCTGTTATTCATAACTTGCCTTTGCTTGCTTTTATATCTTGCATTTGTAGGGAAAATTGTGTTGTCCCAGATAAAATATTCTCATGGTTTTTAACTTCCATATCAAAATTTTAAACAAATATAGATACAGTAACTGACTTACTAACTGAAAGACCACATAGCTTAAAGTAGGTTGGCCTGACGTTTGAAATTGGAAAATTTTGGGGAACTATTATTTGGGGTGCACTAAGAAATACTTTTTAGCCATTTCATCTTATAAAATCTTTCATTTTATAAAATTCTAATTATGTTAGTACAAATGCCTCAAAAAACAATTAGTCAATTTAACGAGATCTCACCGAGAAGGAGACCGAAAAGCGAAGTCACCAGTTTGCGGAGCGCAAATACGCTAGTGTCTATTATGCAATATGACTTTGGTTTTATACAGGACGTTTCGAATTAATATTATGTTTTTAGATTTTTTTATGATCCATTGTGTTTATTGATATTTTAATCTTACTACTTATTTCGTTAATGATGTAGAAATTAAATGGGCCTTAAAGAGTAAGTCTCGCACCTTAAGCCCTCAGTTATTTAATTCATTGTATAGCTTTGTTCTACTACCATCTAGTCAGCCAGCCAGTCTATTTAGAAGTTTTTTTACTAATAAAAACAAAAACATAATTTAGTTGGGGTCAACCAACCCAAGTTATGGTTTTTGTTGCTACACTTTATTGTTGGTATACTAGGGTTATTATAATAATAGGATTTAGTGACGTTATTGATAGATGACTTGATATTCTTTGGTACTAATCAAAAAGGTGAATGCCCTGAATGTCGGTGAAGGTTAAACAGTCAAATAAAAAAGCATGAGTAATAGCGTAACCAAAACTAAGTTTGTTGAAGCACTATGAACCATGTCGACCCTTGTTGACCTCATCGAGTAAGCACTAAAATTAATTCTATGGCAACAAATTCGAATTCGGTAAGAGAAAAAAAAAAAAAAAAAAAAAAAAAAACTCGCTAAAATCAACGAATTCGGTTGGACATGACGAAATACAAACAAGTGTATTGAAGGCCTGTAGTAGGGAAATTGCGGCCATATTGAGTTACTTGGTGAATCTTTCTTTTGTCACAGGAACTTTTCCTGAACCATTAAAAATGTCCATAGTGAAGCCACTTCACAAGAAGGGTTCTAAGGATACCGTGGAAAATTATCGTCCGATATCACTTATACCTGTCATTGCAAAAATTTTCGAAAAGGCTATGCATGAACGTATTACAAATTTTCTTAATAAGTACAATATAATAAAACAAAATCAGAACGGGTTCCAAAAAGGGAAATCTACATCCCTGGCTGCTTTTTCTCTCGTGGATAGGATTTTAGGCTACATGGACAAACGTAAACCGGTGACGACTGTTTTTTTCGATATGTCTAAAGCATTTGATTACGTGGCACATAACATTCTTCTCGAAAAATGCGATCGTTATGGTGTAAGGGGTATAGCCTACAAATGGATAGCCAGTTATTTAAGCAATAGGTTGCAATATGTGGAGATCTCGAAGTTAGATTCAAACAATGAACAAAACAAATACAAATCTCAAATTGCGGCAAACAGAGTCGGGGTACCTCAGGGAAGTATCCTGGGACCTTTGTTGTTTTTACTCTATATTAATGACATACCGGATATTATAAAATATGACTGCATTTTATTTGCTGATGACATATCGGTGGTTATACCATGTAATGATATCAATACTTATAATGACGAAATAAATAATACTATTTTAAAAATAATAAATTGGCTAGACAATAATAAACTTAATGTAAATTTAAATAAAACAACATATATGCAATTTGTTAATAAAAATGGTAAGAAACAAAACTTAAACATACATTTTGGTGATAAATCAATAAATCAATCTTGTTATACTTCCTTCCTAGGTATTATACTAGACGATAGATGCTCATGGGCCGAACATATAAAGAAAACCTGCGCGAAAGTAAATTCTTTTGCGTATCCGTTATGGCGATTGACAAAGATTAGCAGTAAAAAAGTAGCTATTCAAGCATATCATGGGTATGTGGGATGTGCGCTTAGATACGGCATTCTTCTGTGGGGAAATTCTTGTCATATGAATCGAGCATTTATAGCCCAGAAGCAATGTGTGAGAGCAATATGTAATGTTGATTCACTAACATCTTGTAGATCGCTTTTTAAAGACTTAAATTTTCTTACTGTTCCTTGCATGTACATTTATGAAATATGCGTCTTTGTCAAAAGTCACCCAAAGTTATTTAAAACACGCATGGAAACACATGGACGTAATACAAGGTACCCTAACAAGCTGATACTAAATACAGTAACGACTCGGATATATGGTCAAAATAGCTACCAAATGGCAGTCAAAATATATAACAGACTGAGCGATGATATGAAGTCTCTATCATTGGAAATGTTTAAAAAGAAACTAAAAACCTGGTTGATACATAACTGTTTCTACTCAGTGGAGGAATATTTTGATTTTTACAAACGAATATGATGTTAAAATTAGTAATTATTGTATATAATAAAATTGTTTGCATGCCAGATTCTGGTAAAATGTGTGAAACGCTGTTAAAATTTAAGATCTGTATGTACCACATTTTTAGCAAAATAAAATATTATCTTATCTTATCTTATCTTATCTAAAAAGTATAATAGGGGGAAAAGTATTTTCGCAAATAACATACATAAATATAATCCTTTTTTTAGTTATACTACTATGTACTATTTGTATCTAGCTGATTTTGATGACAATAAAAAGGTAACATTACAAAAAAAGAAACAATTTAGTAAAATGCTATTTACAGCTATTTATCATGTGGTTTTCTTTCTTTTAGGGGCCGGTTTTTCAATAGCCATAACTTTTAAATGACGAATAAGTTTGACGTGTTGACAGTTTTCGTATTGAAAATGTGTCAAACTATCGGGCGTTCAAAAAATCGGCCCTATTTTAGACCCGATAGCGTCCTGAAACCTGCTTTTACGGGAAGAGTTGCCTCTACTGAATCCAAGAAAAGCAATAAAAATTAAACCCCCGTTATTTATTGTGAACTATGTCAGACTTTGACTATCAAGAGTACACTCGACATTGGCAGAATCACTGCTCTGCTTTATGAGCGGGATGAGTCCATTATAAAAATTTTATTTAAAAAAATAAAACCGACTTCAAAACACTAAAATGCTAAAAATAATCCTAACACTTAAGTACCTAATCAGTTACTTTTGGAGTCGGTGCCAGCCGATGAGAGATTCAATGTTTTTGTTTGCACCGACTCCAAAAGTAACTGATTAGGTACTTAAGTGTTAGGATTAATTTTTGGAATTTTAGTGTTTTGAAGTCGGTTTTATTTTTTTAAATAAAATTTACTTATTTCATAAATTTTTAGTGATAAGTCCTAATCTAACTGCTGAACACCGATTTCATCCCCTATTTTCCTACCCTTAGGGGTGATTTTTATTTTGCAAACTTTTATCATATTATCGTTGAAGTATAAGCTATTCAATAAAACAAAAATCATCAAAATCGGCTCATATTTGTCGAAGATAAGTAACAAGAACCACAACCAAAATATTATCTGGGTATATATTTGTTGATTTTCTCAAAAAGTTCTAAATCAATTTCGATAAAATTTATATGGGACCACCTCTGAAGTATGATCTACCAAACAAAAAAAGAATCATTAAAATCGATTCATAATTGGCGGAGTAATCGCGTAACAAATATACAAAAAAAAAAAAAAAAACATACAGTCGAATTGAGAACCTCCTCCTTTTTTGAAGTCGGTTGAAAATAAAATAAAAATCGGCACTACAATGAGTAAATCTAATAAGGAAATGCGATGCTTATTTTCAAATTTTATTAGAAACAAGGAAAAAATGCAACTTAAGCCGCAAAAAAAGTTGCGACGTGGACCTAATCCAGTGTCAGTAAGAGTAGCACAAAGTTGTTTTTTTTTCCGTTTTCGTTTTTATTTCAGGAATTTTGATGTCAAAGATCCACCTCGCTTTGGTCGCCCTGTTACGGATAAAATCAACGCCTATTTTTAAAAATTAGAGCAAGATCGGCATATCCCTAGTTACGACATAGCTGAAAAACTGAGAACTGACCACAAAACAGTTTTGACCCATTTGAAAAGCTGGGTACACAAATAAGCTCGATATTTGGGTGCCACACAAGCTCACTTTAAGAATCCTAATGAAACGTGTACTCATTAGCGATTCTTTATTGAGATGTAATGACACAGAACCGTTTTTGAAGAGATTGATAACTTGTGATGAAAAGTAGATCTCGTCCGACCTGGCCCTTGATTCAGAACATTTCGAAAACGAGTTGTCAACCGATAAATCAGGTGACTCTAATGTTAAATCCTATACTATCACGTAGTTTTCCAGTTTTCCGGTTCGATAATTTGCTACCTAATTGTTCTGAATCGGGGGATATAACGTTTGAAAGAGGTCGTAGGCAAGGGTCGGTCAGGCTTCACAGATGTGGCGAAACCCGGGTTAGCTTGCAAGACGGTGATGCTGTGTGTATAGTGGTAGGAAGGTTGGAAGAGTATTATTCATTATGAGCTTTTACCCCCGGAAGAAACCCTGGATCTCTACTGCCAACAACTAACGAGATAACCTGATTTCTACTTGTTTCGGTCTCTTTATAATTATCTAGGTAGTATCAGGTTAAAATCAAGAGAGGACTGCTAAAACTACTTGTCACGTTTTTTGATCAGAAGTCCCAATAATTCTACAGCAATGGGATCATGTCAATGGCCTACAAGATGGCAAAAAAGTCGTCAATCAAAATGGCACATATATTTATACTGTAATTAAATGTAAATAAACTTTGATTACAAAAAATCTTGAGTTTACATATAAAATGCGAAGATACTTTTTCCCCAACCTTTATTATTGTTTCAAGATGAGAGATTTCTTCTTTTAAATAAATTGTATAAAGAACATAAAAAAACGTAGATCGTTGACTTGCGATATTATTTTATGGCAAACACACGATACATTCACAAAGACATACACACACATACAGGCACATGCGTACGCATCGAAAATTTTGACAGAAAACTAACAAAATTTACTCGCTACTACACAGGTGCCACATCCTGTCATACAATCGCTAAACTTCCCCGGTATGCTGCTAACTGCCTGCTAAGTTGCTTTCGAAACTGAGCATCATAGACAAGTGGGGATGTCCGTAGTAGTAGTTGAATCGATACCAACCCCGTTAGCAGTAAAGGGGAAGTTTAGCGAGTCATCTTCTGTAGAGAAGGTGTCAATATCTATCCCATCAAGCTACGGAAGACCGCCCTTCACTTGGCTAAGCAAAAATCACTAGTACCAGATGGAATCCCGACTACAGCAATTACTACGAGCTATCTGAGAGGTAATTAGTAATTACTAATCGGTATTTATGAACTCAGCAAGCTTTTCATTGTCATTCTCTCCAAGTACTACTACTGCTATAGCACGGAGTGCATAGATAACCTACCAAAACCCCGCCTACTTTCACACGTAGAAAAGTTGTTTGAGCAGGTGAGAGTTTTCTTTCTTTACGGCAATATGTAGCGGTAATAGGGCAACCTTTCTTTTGGGACGTTTATGCTGTGATTGTACATTATGCTAAACATACAAGTTTTTTTAAGACTAATGAGTTCCGCTGCTGCATCGAATTGTTCGATGGATGGTAAAAGAAGAAGAAGTATCATTCAATGCTAATAGTCATTGTTCTGGTCAACAGCAGGTCCTCCTCAGAATAATCTTAAAAGATACTGTTGCTAGTTTTTTTATTTTTTTTAATTTAAACTTTATTGCACAGACATTTAAAAAAAAGTTGTACAAATGGCGGACTTAATGCCAAAAGCATTCTCTACTATTCAACCATGGGGCCATACAGAGATGGTATAGGCGGTGCAACAAAAAAAACAATGTATGTTAAATTAAATCATACAAAACTAAAACAAACTAGATGAATATATTTATACAGCTGTACATACTAGATACATACATAGATAGCTATATACGGTATATACATACATAAAATATATACATACATACTTATACATAATATAATTATACACAGATCTCATGCCAGCGAGAATCATGGAAAAGAGAAAAGAGTTAATCCAAAAAATGCTTGCGCAGAGTGTTCTTGAAGGAGAATATTGACGTGTATTTTTTGATTTTCAAGGGAAGTCCGTCCCAGAGTCGTACAGCCGTCAGGGTGAATGAGCTGATCGATGGGACGTGGTGTATACAATTGAAGAGTATCACTTGAACGGAGATTTCTATCGTGAGAAGTACTAAGGAATGAAAATTTATCTTTGAGATAAGGTGGAGATTTGGGTTCGAAGAGTATAGAGTAAAGGACGCAGAGTGTCCGTACATTCCTGCGATGCCTTATAGGGAGCCAGCCAAGCTGGGAGCGAAACGTGGATATGTGATCAAACTTGCGTAAGCCGAAAATAAAGCGAATGCAGTTGTTGAGAAGGCGGTCCAACTTATTCAGAAGATCTTGGGAGACATTAGAGTAACACACATCACCGTAGTCTATAATAGGCAGGACCAGAGACTGCACAAGCAAAGTCTTCGTACAGGAAGGAAGAAAGTGCTTAACCCTTTATTTGGCAAGAAATAAAATACGATTAAAAGTTCAAAATTATATTAGAAATAGTTTTAAGACATGGAAATGTATTGCCAAAAAATGAAAAAAAAAATTACATCATTTCAGTTTTCCTGAAAAATGATGTATGCCACAGCATACATTGCCAAATACATACAATAACAAGTAGCAAATGTGTTGTATGTAGGCACATACATTGCCAATTACGCAACGTAACTTAAAAAAGTTGAAAAATTCAAAAAAAAATCGACAAACAACGAGGTAAAAAGCTTAAATAATTAACAACCTACTATGAACACATATGGTACTCAAGTTGACAATTTCTTGGACATTTACCAATAACAAAACACAGACGAACTTGGCATTTTATGCATTGGACAGAGGTTAGTTTTGAGCAAAGCCGACATCGGCCTTGAGTAGTCGTTGTCATGAAATGACCAACATTGTCAAATCGCGATGATTCCACTGGCTTAGCTTGTGGTACTCGTTTTTTTTGCTTTTCATTATTTACAGTGCGTCCATGTTTTTTTAAGCCTTCGTAAATCTCAAATCGGAAATCCTTCAAAGAAATTGACTTTTTTCCTGTTTTGGAGCAAGATTTTCTGTGCAAAAGCCAAGCATTATTGATGCAAATATCTAATATTTGGGCAAATATGCCAATATACCACCTCCGGGTCTTAAATGGAGTTCTATACAGAGATATCAGCATGTCAGCTAGGTCTACTCCTCCCATGTGTCTATTATATTCTTTGACTATTTGTAGACAGTCTACGTCGATTTTCATTTTTGCTTCTTTGCTATACCTTTTAATCTTTTCAACTGGATCCACACCCACATAGGAACTGATTAGAGTGACCACTTTGTTGTCATTCCAACGTACAGCGGCTAAGCGGTTTTCGTCGCAGACGACTTGAGCATGACTACCTCGGGGTTTCTTTTTCATATCTTTTTCCGCAGGCAGAACTACATCAGCTCCTCTTAGCCTGTTGTTTCGAATGGTCCCCAACCCAAATATTCCATACTTTTCTCTTAGTATGTAAAACAGCTCAGGACATGAGAAAAAGTTGTCGCAAAAAACAAAAGCTGGTTTAGATTTTATACTTTTACATAAAGCAACTACCACCTGAGCTCCAAATCCAATGGAGGCTTCTTTCTCTGTAAAAGTATGAAATCTAAACGTGTCTTCACCACCGTACAACAGAAAATCGTAAATCATGCCTGATACTCCTGCGCGAACATAGTTTTTAAAACCCCATTTATTGGGTTTGTCTTTCATATATTGACGACGCTTACCTGCTTTGGTTCCTTTGTAAGGGATCATCATTTCGTCAATGCTGTACTTTTTCTCATTGTCTTGTGCTAAACAGTTCTCCCGAACTTTTTGAACTAAAGGTCTGACTTTATAGTACCTGTCTGCATCTTGAATGTTGTTGTCAACAAAATGAATATTGCGTCGAATTTGTTGATATCGCTTTAGAGACATCAAATCTGCAACTAAAGGGTATCTATATCTCAAACTCCAATAATCCGTATACGAAGGCATACTCACAATACCCATGACAACATGTATTGCTAAAAAATCCCGCAATTCATCTTCGGTCAATCCAAGAGAACGTCCAGTATTGGATACTGCGTATGCGTTTGACTGCTCCACAATGTCTTCTATTATGTCAGGTGAAAAAAACATGTAGAAATAATGTAATGGGGACATATCTGGAATGACGGTATGGTCTGACTCTTCTTCTAAAGACCTCTGGTGAAAAACAGCTTTTTTCCATTGACAAATCAAAACGAACTTATTTATTCGTTTTGGTCGTTTAGTAACAGTAACGGTAGGCCGCTGTGATCTTGTTTTTCGAAGAACGAGTCTTGAACGAGACGCTGTCGACGTCATGTGAGGTGTAGTGAAGCTAGGGGTTGCTGTGGAGTCTGGGTGTGCAAAAGCTGGTGGAGTAGCCGGGTTGGCAGGTGTAGCAGGGGTTGCTGGGAACGATGGTAAATCACTCAGTACTGGTACTTTACTACAGTTAGGCTCTAAAGAAGGGCTTGCATAGACGGCTTGAAAAATTGGTGTGAGACGAACATTTTCGGAGCAGTGGTCAAGGTCGTCATCTAAAATATTAAGCCTTTCCAAAGAACTATCAATTGAAGGAGCAGGAGAACTTGACACAGAAAGCGGGGAGTGCAAACGTATTTCATCTTCAAATTCAGAAGGTTCACTATCGTCAGAAGGGGCATTCTCAGCAGGCACAAGAGCTAAAATTCTACCACCACGAGTTTGAAGCTTTTGCTGTCGACAAAGAAAAAAAGCACGCTAAAACAAAATGTAAACCAAGGCACCCTTAAACTGGCAATGTATATCGTGACATACAAATAAAACTGAGAGTATTTTGTTATAAACTTGGCAGTGTATGTCACAACATACACCATGTTAGTAAGCAAAAAAAACATATTTTATGAATTGAAAACGTCGTAATTATTATCGCAGATATTATGTTATATTATCGTGAATAAAATTAAGTTATCACATTCATCAAAAATTACGTAATTACTACAGTAAGAATATAAATACCTTGGAGAGCGCAGCTGACTTTCGCCGGGTCGCCATTTATTCGCATTAATGTCAAAATTAGTGTTGCTAGGTGTGTTATCTATTTTTTCTACTAAATGTTCGTAATGTTGCTACTTATTAAAATTATTTTTTTATTGACGTTTTGTATTTTTTTGTGTAGTTTATTTTTTCAAAGTTCGTGTATGACAGGACAAACAATGCTAAATTAAGGGTTAAAGCGATATAGTGCTCGTAGGGTGCCAGTAACCTTTCCACTAACTTCCTTAACATGCTGGCACCAGCTTAAGATATTGTCGATGAAAAGACGCAAATTTTTCACATACGGAGAATAATCAATGACAACTCCATCAAAAACAATAAGAGGAATGGACGTCATATCGAGTTTGCAGAGCTGTCTTGAGCTATCGATGATGATCGCTTGACACTTGCTAGGGTTTACTTTGACACCGAATTTACTGGACCAGTCACTGATATTACGCAGGTCATCGTTGAGCCGACAAATGACACCATCGATTTCGGAAGAATTTGCCTGTGAGTATAACTGAAAGTTGTCGGCATAGAGATAAAAAGCGGAAGTGATGTGAGAAGTAAGAATATTGATGAATACAGAGAATAAAATGGGTGAGAGTATACCTCCTTGCGGCACGCCAGCTGACAGATCCGTCCAATCCGAGAATGTTTGACCTAAGCGTACAGCCTGCTGACGGTCGCGAAGATACGAGGAGAACCAGTCCACAGCTGATGATGAGACTCCAAGATGTGAAAGGATGGCTAATAGAATGTCGTGGTCAACCGTATTAAACGCGTTAGAGAAATCTATTAGGACTAGTACGGTCAAACGGGACTCCTCCATGCCAGCTCTAATATCGTCGACAATTTTTAGGAGAGCAGTCGTGGTGCTGTGTCCAGGCCGAAAACCAGATTGGTAACTGCTAATTAAATTGTTATCAAGGATGAATTTGGAAAATTTATAAATATGCAGCTTCAAGAACTTTAGACAGGAAAGGTAAAATGGAAATCGGACGAAATTGGTTAAGAGTGCTGGGATTGTTAGACTGTGATGCTAGTTGTTATCTATGGTAGATCAATCATCACTGTCGGTCAATCATCGCATCGTCGACTAGTCAAAACTACAATACCAATCGATTGACATCGATCAATGGCATCAATCCACGATCGAACGGTTGGTGCTACGCTACGCACCGCTACGCACTGCGTTTCCTTAAACGAGACCTTATATTAGACCATAGTTAATTGTACACATAGTATCACTGTGTATTAGTTTTGCATTCTAGCGGGATTTAATTCATAACGATCCTGATTAAATATTTTTAGTCGCCGTGAGTCATAATTTGCATAATTTGTGTTTAATTTAAATGACGTTGTTATTATAATTAGCTAGTTATACACTAGTTAGTATGCGGGAATTCTCTTACTTCGGTTAAATGATAATTATGTATTTTCTAGTGCATAATTTATTTCTATTGATCAAATTATTAAGTAATTTAAATTCTTCCGACATTCTAGTCCTAGCGATACCATTCAAATTAGTAGCTGTTGCTAGCGATTTCATACCAGATATATAATAATATAAATATTGGTGGTTGGTGGTTTTTCATTGTAGGTTTAAGCCAAAGAGAAATTCACTTCTTGTGCTTCTGACCCGATATAGGGCAAAAAATCCTTAAGAAAATGTTAATGTTAAATAATTATCATTAAACAAAATCGGGTTAAAAATATATTATGTGTTATGCTTTAATCGATCCACGATTTATCTACAGGATGTCCTGTAACTCAAGGATAACCTTGTAACCCATAATCTATACATCATGGTGAACAACTTTTGTTCTGTAACTTTTGCAAATTTTCATAAAAATGTATCAACTTTATAAACAAAATTACCAAACAGTTGATTTATTTTGTAAAACATATAGTTTGGAAAAACTAAACAAATATATACATATTTTTAAAAATCATAGAAAATTCAATGCATATTATTTACAAAAGAAATGATTTAGATAATTTGTGTTTACAATGTAACAAATCCAGAATGTACTAACCACCCTGTTAGTATCAGTCGGGTATCGCAAGATAGTAACTAAACATTTAAATAGTTATAATTATCAATTTCGGTATAGGAATGAATAGCTAGAATCCTAACTATGACTTGTAATACATTTTTTTTTGCCATGTGGTTTTTACGAATTATATAACGCGAACATGTTAACTACCCTGTCGGTATCGGTCATACGGTAATCGGTCAGATAATATACCTAAGATAACAACTAATACTTTTATCTTCAAAAATACATTATCAATTTCGGTACATGTATCATTGTATTGGTTGTTGTTAGGTTCCTCCTGTGGTGGGATATATTTATTTAAATAAAAAGTGGAATGTATAATAAAAAAGAGAATAATCCAAGAGTGATTTGCAGGAATATACAGTGACCGCACACTTAGGTGGTTACGAAGGGAGTGTGCGACCAAGCATCTACGAGTATGTTCGCTCGCCAACCGAACGTTGCCGGCTGTCGTTGGCCACCATTCGCCGATCCTCGTTCACAAACCCTTCCGCATATACTATGCCCGTGTGCGTGCATAAAGTGAAGTTACAATGAACACGTGTTGTATAGTTTTACAAGTAAACAACTTGGGTATGCAAGATGATTGATTGACATGATTTCTCGGTATTATCTAGGTATTTTGTATTCATGTTTTTGTATATTCTATATAGTTCCTCTTTTTTGGACATTTTTCCGTATCTGCACATAAGTGTCTGTATTTCTATCATGTATACCTACTCTATAAATTTCTGTCGATCATGTTGTTTTTTCCAAATTTGCCCAGGGGGTCGTTTTGGTCATTTAACGGCTTAAATGTTGCTGTCAAGTACTCTAATACAAATTCTTTCCATGTTTTCCACGAGTTCTTATTGTTCTGTTACCACAGCACAACCTTACCTTGTAGGAATCGGGGTATAAATTTTATTACTCTAGTTCTACCTCACTTCATCCTGTTAGTTCGTCAAGCTGTTCCAGGGGTTCCACTGGGTCGTTGTATATGTTAAAACTAAACTCTGAACCACGTTATTTGACATGTTCGGCTTATTGTTTGTTTTGCGACCTTTTTGTCTTTTGATAGATATCAAGAATACGCACAGATGTGCGTCTTTAAACTCTGTGTCTGGTTCTATGGTTGCGTTTATTATGTGGGTTATTATCTAGTGTGGCTCTGTCGGCGTTGGCTGGGTTTCTGACCTTATCACCTGGGCAAGATCTTGCTGTAGATCACGTACTGTCGAGCTGCTGAGCTGTCGAGCGAGTTGTAGATTCTCTTCTTAGACTCCTTTTTAAGTTCGTGTTTTGTTAGGTAGTAGATCCACGACGTGTGTAGATTGGACATTGCGGTCAGTTGGTCGGTCTTAGGATAATTGGTAAATTTAACCTACTTTCGTCACTGCGCTCTTTCGGCTGTCTGCCTGAGTGCGACGTCCTGGTAAGCGGCCTTTTTCCGAGGTTTTTTAAGTTTTTAACTTAGGCGCTATTATAATTATGAACAAAATTTCACTTGTTCAGCCGATAAAACATGATTGTTTAACAAACATCCGAACTTTTACATTTATACAATATAGCTGTGCTCGCGACTTCTTGGATACAATTTATGCTATCCCAAAGGAACCATTCATTTTGTCGGGATAAAACGTAGCCTCTCATTCTCTGACTCCCAGTCTACTACAAAATGCAAAAATGCATGTCAATCTATTGCTCTATAAGAAACAAAAACAAAATTATTTCCACAAAAACCCTAAAAAAACATTTATAATAATATCTGTGTTAAATTTCATCTAAATCCGTTTTGGCGTGGTTAAGTAACAAACATCAATCCAAACTTACACGTTTATAATAGTAGTAAGAAGTAAAATTATTTAACCTTTATAATATAAATAACATTAACTAATCGGCTAATTGACTATACAGGCGATCGAAGGGCAGGTGCATTCAAGTCCAACGTAACAGTTAGACCATTAATATGGAAAACCAACCTTCTAGGCACTATGTTGTTAATTTTGCGGCCTTGAACAGCGTCAAATGATACCTTTCATTATATTTTTTTATATACACATACAGTGTGTATTTAATTATTGTGCCTCGCCGTCCGTCCATTCGTTGGGCTATGTCAGCAACTTTCGTTCGTTAACGGATCTTCTCATTTCTGATTCGGTCTCGCAAGAAAAACACCAGGCAGTGGGCGGGGCACATAGCACGTCAAACTGACGGCCGATGGGGCAGAAAGGTTCTAGAATGGAGGCCGCTTACCGATAAGCGCAGTGTAGGACGTCCACCCACAAGGTGAATAGACGACCTGGTAAAGATCGCTGAAATACGCTGGATGCAGGCCGCTTTCAACCGGCCAATCTGAAAGTCAATGCCTTTGTTCAGCAATAGACATCCTGCTGCTGAAATGATGATGATGACGATTTATTAATTTAGTTAACAATTTGAGGTCCTGTTGAATTAACCCTATACGTGCACCGGCTAATATTGGGTACAATCCCATTTAACAATCGGGTTCAAAGTGGGATTTTTGCACTTGAAGGATTAATTAAATTATCTACTTTTTATTTTACTTCATACAACAACTGTTACTATAGTAGAGCCTCAGAGAAAATTAATACTCGAAATTTGATACAAAACACAATCGAGTTACCAGAATCAATTAAAAGCGTCATCTATCCTATAAAGATTGAATTAAGTTTGCCTCTGAAACTTCTTACAGCGTGAATATTACCAGCAACTTCAATTTTAATGCTTAAGGTGGCGCCACTTGCATAAATCTAAAGCTTTCGCAGAATGACTACGTAGTTCCATTTTTCACCACAAGGCGTCGATGTCACACCATACTATCAAATAAAAATTTTCGACATTTGACCTAAAAAATCTGTGATTAATCACATCTCTTTACTCAATAGCTATTAAAACTGTTTTTTTTTAAATATTATAACCGTATACTGGGAAAGTATTATGAAATCGTGACCTATTACTTGGAGTATTTTTTAAAATATTGATTAAAGGATTTGTTAAATTATATCTAATTAATAATTAGCCTAATTTTCTTCTTTTCAATATGCGACTCGTAGTATATTATGCCCTAACCTATTAGTTTAATAATTTTATTTTATGACGGGACTATTAATAATTAAAAAAACAAATTAACGAAACAAAGCTTTTTTTATTGACAAACGGTAAAAAATATTTTTTAATTGGTTATTTAGTATGGCGAACTATTTTTTTTTTTATTCCATAGCGAAAGTTATTTTATCAGTCATTCATTACATTACACTAAAACCAAGTTTAATTTTAAAATACGACCATAAATATTAGATAGATAAGTTTTCAATAAATATGTTGTTTAATTAAAGTACAGGAAGTTTAATACTTGTTTTATTTTATAAGTAAGTAAGTTCCTATAGAGATCAAATTAAACTATCGTATTTCTTCTTATCACGTTGATCCTCTAAATACGGCTCATTGATGATTTGCTGTTTATGCTAAACTTTTTTTCCTGTTTCTTTAGCATTTTGAGACTCCTGGGCCACCTTCTTCTGTGGCTTAGGAACTGAAAAATAAGTTCAAAATTAAAATGATATCTATCTTCTATCTATCTATTAATAACGAATTGCTGTTCGTTTGTCTCGCTACAAATTGAGAATGAGTTGACCGATTTGTATAATTTTGATCATGAAATATTTGTGGAAGTTCAGGAAAGGTTTATAAGGTGAGAAAATAGTAAAACCACAAGGCACGAGCGTCTCCCAGTAGACCCAGATGTCAGACCCAAACCAGTTTAGAAAAATGACTGTCCTGAATTGACCCAAACTGGAAATCTAATCCAGGACCTTTTGCCCTCAATGCGATTCACAACCCCACTACGCCATCAGTGATCGTAGGTTCATATTATAGGCTTGCCTTAAACTTAACCCTCGCCGCACACGAGCCACACGCGGCAGCCCCATACGCCGCTGCTTGTGGCTAAAAGCGACTACCAGCTTCAAGTGGGGACGTTTGTGGCTTGTGGCGGCATTTGTGGCCCTTGTGCGGCGAGGCAAAAATGTAGCTACTTACCGCCACTTAAAAGTTTATTGACCAAAACTGAGAACGGAGCATCTATGAATAGTACTACAACAAAAGATACGATGAAAACTAATCCTAAGTGACCCAAGAACTTAAACATCTGAAATATAAGAAAACATTTGGGTAAGTAAATTTGTACAAAAAAGTTCCTTTTTAATTATTTAGCTACCTTTTAGGGAATTATTCTACTGCTCTTATACAACAGCTTTGATTAAAATAACAACATCTAAATATAAAAACACTTCCCAATTTTAGTAAGCCAAGTAAAGCTAAGTAACAGGTTAAATGAGAAAATTAAATGTTTCTTGAGTTATAGATGTTGGTTACAAAGTGAAAGTTGTATGCAGGAGAATCTAAAGTAAAAAAAGAACCTTCTCTTTTTTTAAGTCGGTTAAAAATATAACGTTATGACGATCAAGACTAAAACTTACAATGCCCTTTACAGAGAAAAATGTCGGTGTAATAGCACTAGAATTAACAACGACCATCAAACCGTAGTGCAAGATGTACATAGCGTATGAGAGACGTGCTGGTAGCTTCCAAATGCGAAGTGATAGTAACCAGTTGATTGGGCCTGAAAAGATATAAAGTATAAGTCTCGGATAAGAAACAAAAGAGAAGGTAATGAATTGCAAATGATCGACACTTTAATATTAAAAACGAATTTTCACTTTGGCTAAAACTACTGAAAAAATGTGTGCTGACAAAAATAAAATATGTCTACACCTTCGGCTTTAAAAGGTTAAAGAAAAAATCCAAACAGGTACCTGCATATCCATGCACGCAAGCGAATATCAGCCAACCCAATGCGAAAGCCCAAGCCGGTCTGATGAACGAATTGAATAAGCTATCTAGAGGCTGATTTTTCCACGTTGGTTGTATGATTGGGTACGAGCTGTATATAACAAAAGATATTATGGCTGCTGCCCATGTCCAGTTGAAAATCACTAGACCCTGAAACAGGGAGTTATTTATGTCAAGTCTCATTTCAGCATCTACATCAGCAAATAGCAGTTAGATGGCCTCTTATTGGAAACTGATCGCAGTGACTGGCATAAATCGTTGTTTTGTCAAAATGTGAAAATCATGGAGTCAAAGAAGAAGAAGGTGAACATGCGGATTGCTAGGTCATTCATGACAGACGTGCTCATAAAACAGTATGCTTACTAAAAGCAGGCTCAGCAAATGTTCACATTTGCTCGTAATAAGAATGCTAGTACTAGTGAATGCTACTAAACCTGCTAAACCTGTTCGAACGCGCTGTAAGCATGGCTTTCCTTCCTTTTCACCCTCGCTGCAGGTAGCACGCTTGTAATACAAGTTAGTGCCCTCAAAATTAATATATTTTGTAACAAAATTTATAATATGCAAAATAGATTTTGGGACAAAATGATTATACATATAAGAAAATAATAATACTTCAGAGAACAGATAAATGTCTATGAAAAAAAAAGAGTTGTAGCCAATTGCCGGGCTTACTAAAAAGCCCGGCAGTTTCACTATCTCCTAACTAAGCTAAAAGCTTAAACTTGCGATTTACACAATTAGTGAGAGATAACAGTATCAGTGTTAATTTTAGCAGAACATTTGCGTTTTTGGACTTTTTAAAGCCGACCGCAGTGTTTGCTCAACGTTGCCTATTTACCTTTGTCAATCGAACACATTTGCCGCGATATGAAGCTAGTACATAGCCAATGATCATCCCAACCATAAACGGTGAAGCTCGAGTCAGCGTGTTGACATAGTATTTGAACATGTAGTAAAACATTTCATCTCCGCGACTGAAAAAAAAAAGTTAATACGTAAATCATAATAGGTTATGCAATTCACCAATGTATACATTTTTATTACTAGCCATTAGATATTTCGAAAGGAGAAATGACCCGTTTAAACAAATGGGTTTTTTAAGAGTAAGATTTTGAAACCTACAAAAAATATGGTTATGATGATAATATACTCATGCTTATTATTTAGTATTCTCACTTTGGATGCATCATTGTTGAAGGGAACTCCATAATGAAATTGTAAACAGTTGCCGCTGACATTTGCATTACTAATGCTATTGTTAAAGCCAACCATGCGATATTATTAGATCCACTGAGCACCCAAAACAGAACAAGAGGTGACAGAATATGTAGCTGCACGTCGATGGCCAGGTACCATGACTGACCAATGCACTGAAAAAATGCAATTATACTCCAACATTCTTACCAGCCTATCATTGTCCACTTACTAAGTTTTTATTTGTATGGGTATCAATTATCAAAGTTGATCAAGATCAAGATTTACTGCAAAATAAAGAAATTTGAATTTGTTCAAATGGCCCCAAACTTAAAGGTTTTTGGTGATCATTGAAAAATTCAACTATTCACCTACAATTTAAAGCATCAGATCAGCTCGATGACATTAAATTATTGTATAAGAATCTGTGTCAGCGTGTTAAAAAAAATGGCTGTCTATAATATTTTGTAGATTCGGTCGGTTTATACTTAATGAGAATACGGTACAGAAACTAATGAAATCCGGTGAGTCAATACTATGTGGTACAAAACCATAGTATTATGTTTTACGTATTGTATAATGACGACCCAAAACTATAGTAAATTTGTATATTTTAGAAGAAAATTCATCTGCGAAGGCAAATTCTTAATATAAAAATCGCTACCTTGCAGAATTATTAAATAAGTACATTTAAGAGATTGCTTAAATTTAGAGACTTACCGTTCTCTCGGGGTTCATGTAATTCTGTATATGTAGCAGAGTGGACCACCAGAAAGCTCGACATCTATCTATTAGATCAGACATCACCACCCAATACGGTCCATCAGATAACCGATTATATAAAGAAGCTTCTAGAAGAATCCCAGTTGCTAGCACAGGAAACATGCGAAGTAGACGGTTGAGATAGAAAAGGTGGAGGTTTTGAAGGAGTTTTTCTGAAAATAATGAAGGAATGTTAATAGCCAAAAACATTGAATTTGAAAAAAAACCTTTATGCAGCTTCTAATATCGCTTAAAAAGCCTTATCTTATTCTCAGTGACTGTGGTAGAAATTCGGCCTTATGATGACGTAATTAATTTTAAATTTCTGTTGTTTAAACTATTCTCATTTTGTACTTACTTCCACTTAGTTTTCCAACTGTTGTATAAACGACTAATAAACCACTTAGTGTAAAGAAGGTGTCTACAGTTATATGAGCTGCGTTTAACCACAAGGCTTCAAGTGACCCTAACCACTGAAAAAACAAATTAAAACTTAAATGTGAATTATGGAAGGTCTTAGTTTTAGTATCATTAGAGCAGTGGGGTTAAAAAGACCATATAGTAGAGATACTGAAACAATTAAATCAAAATAAATTGTAAGTTAATAATAAGACAAAACAAAAATAACTGAAGTTGAAATGGATAAAAGCTAGAAAAATGTTGATTTCTATATGTACTGCCATGCGCCTAGCATACAATTTATATTTTACTGCCCTGAAGCCTACTTGCAAATAGACGCTATTATGACGCCTGGCTTGCAGACAACATGCGGCATTTACTGACAGCTTGATAATGTTGGTGACAGCCGCCAACATGTGTCTAGGAGCGAGCGTAGGAGATGGTGGTGCTCCAGGTATGCATTTAATTTATTAATGTGGTGCTAGTAGCTCAGCGGCGGCAGTGCTTTAATTGTGATTACCAAGTTAACAACCCACGGAGTGAGTGGTGACCAATCCGACCATATTTTGTGACATTTATCACAAGCTTCTGCGTGCTTCGAAAATAACCTTAAAAGTTGTTCCTGACTAATATCGCTTGATACTAGTCGTAAAGCCTATTTTTTTAATGGACTTAATCCCACTCTATATAACCAGAGCTGTGATTCTGCCAATGTCGAGTGATTCTTGATATAGTGTTAACAATAAATAACGGGTGTTTAGTTTTTATTGCTTTTGTTGAATTTAGTGAAGGCTACTCTTCCCGTAAAAGCAGGTTTCAAGACGCTATCGGGTCTAAAGCAAGTTGTCTTAAGACAAGTTACTTGACATTCAATGCGGCGTTGAATACAATATTTCAATAGTTTCAGATCTTTATCACTTCACCAAACATTAGAACACAAACTACACCAAACTCAGAGCACTCTATAGCTCTTTAAATGATAAAGAAAAACCATTAAAATAGATCGACCATGCTTTTCATTTGACTACCCCCTACCGAATCTCGTAAAGCTTAGTTGGAGGCCTTGAGGCGGATTCATTACAGTGTGGGACCATTGGCATACTTTAGTTTTTACTTTACATCACCTATATCAAGCACAATCTTGACTGTCTAAAACAAAATACATAAAGTTTGATGTTTTTACAAACCTGAAATCCAATGAGTGGATTGGACCATAGAATTTCCGTGCTGAACGTGTGACCAATCAGAACCCAAACCATGGCTAACGCTCTTATACCATCCACGCAATGTAAAGCATCAGGTCTGGTTGTAAAACTCATCAAACGCTGACCGTTAGTATAGATTGAAAATGTTGTGTATATCGTTTTTGGATACACTAAAAACCGTAATAATTAATATGTTAGGACAGCTACAATACTCAGTACAACCATCATTAAAAGAAAATCTAACTTATTGTATATAATAATAGATAAATAGTGTACTACATATTTTGAATCAATACTGCTTAGTTATCATGCTTACCCTTTTTAAGAACAAACTGAACAAGTACATCATAAATAGTACTTATTAGGCTTAAAAATCCAATCAGGGAAAATAGTACGCTGCAACATGTCATGAAATATAATGTAATAATAATAATATAAGGCTTAGTTTAGCCATTCAGCGTGGGAACGCTGCTAGCATTCTCGCCTCTTTGCCTCATGGACACGCTTTTATTTTTGAGTAGGTAGCTTTTAGTTTTAGGTTAGTTTATTTTTGTGTTATCAGAATTTTAATTGTTACATTCGAATAAATAAAAAATATTTAAAAAAGAAAAAAAATGTAATGTTGCTTTCAGCAAAATATATTTTTTTTTTATAATTTAATGCACATATAAAAAATTATGACAGACTGTCAATACCAAGAAGCATTTTTTTATTAGTCAACTAGCGTCCAAACAAAATATTTAAATGGGATCCCATTTTGTCACCTAAAATTGATTGCCCTTAAGGTGTTATAATTATAACATAATCAACTCCTGTTTCTCATAAACATCACTTGTCTTATTATCATTTGTTATTCAAAACAGATTTTAACAAGATAATAGCTTGATTTCATATCAGGTATTAAACGTAATTTAAATACTTACACAGCGATATAATCTGCCGCAACCCACGGCTTATCGTTTAGTAGACGACAGAATTCTTCTGTATATTCAAAACCAACGGATGTATTGAATAGAATCGACCTAATTGCCTGTCGAGTTGAACAACTTTTCGGTATGCATACGGCTAGTCTAAGCTCCATACTAGATAACGGGCTGTCTGGTACTAATCTGGAAATCGTGGAGTTAGGAAGGATTACTTATAAATATTTTAATTACCTCACTCTCATACACATAAAAGCTACAAAATCTCACTTTGGTCTATCATTCGAATCATGCACAATAAAAGATGCATAAATAATATTGCTTTGTAATGAAATTAATGAATTGACATTGGTGAACCTTAATGCTATGGTTATAGAAATTGTGGCGAGGTTTCTTATCAACTTTTAAAGCGTTCTTATTAAGGGACTTGGTATTTATTGTAAGTTTTACATTACCTAACAGTTAAAGGCCTAATTGTAGAGTAGCGGCCTTACCCAGAGAAGCCTTTGATCAAATCTGATTTAAGATTAAGGTCTTCTTTAAGAATAATGCCTTATACAGACTACATTTATACCATAGAGGTCTCATACATTTCCAAAAATGTGTACCTAACCTAACTTCATCACCTCTATAGGGTTACATTGCAAAGAGGTGCCAAATTTTTAGGAGTGGCCCAGAATGAGTAACTTAATCGAACTAGGCAATGAACAAAAAAATGTTTTTTTTTTTTCAAATTAATTTAATCCTATCCGTTGTAAAAAATTGTACGCGTGGATAATTTAACTCTTTCATGAAAAAAATTCACCGTATGTGGTGCACTGTGAAAGGTCCTTGTTGGCTCGCCGTACATACGCCTCTGATAAATGACCGCGCGGCATTCGTAGTCTCTCTATTGACTTTATTTTCGGATATTTAAAAAAATTTTTTCGTAATTAACTATTAAGACGCTTCGTTATATTGTTCCCTAGATCTTATTTTTTAAATTTGGCACCTCTTTGCAGTGGATCCCTGTATAGAGGTTTAAATTATTCTTAGAATTAAATGAACTACCGCATAACACATAATGTATGTACACATAATGAACACCAAATAACTAGACCCAAACTTAGCGAAGCTTTTACTATGGCAACTAGAAAACGGCTAAATGTTACAACTCACTAAAACATGCAAAAATTATACATAAACATGCGAACATACTTATACCCATCCGGTGCGTACAGGCCTTTTATCTTATAATGTTCTTTAGTATGTGAGTTGCTATCTACAAAATAACTTTAATGATTTCCGTTTGATTGTTTGTTGATAGTTACCTTGTATCATTACTAAAAATACCCCCCAATCTTCGTGCTCCCAGATACATCTCATGAACGCCTTCAAATCTTGTTTTGATTTCATTTATATCTAATTGATGTAAATCATATAATCCTGGCATTTCGGGAAACGCGAGAGTCTGGTTTAATGGGACTCGAATCAGACAGTACTTTCCTTCCAGCTTAGAGTCCTCTAGTTGACGATTTATACCGAGGCATTGGTGATAGTTACCCAAATCTAGTGTGTTGCCTTCTAAAATTCCTCTTGGAGTTCTAATTCCAGCATCGATAACTGTAAATTTTAATATAGTTGATGATTTATATTTGCAGTTATATGAAAAATAAGTAGGTCACTAAAATACTTGGTTTTGTTGCAATATCAAAAACACATTCTATCATATTATTTTCCGGTGTGTTAGGGTAGGCCCCTAGCCCCTAAATCCTTGTTTTGTTTTGTTGTGTATAACATTACTTGGGTCCTGCTTATGTAAATAGGTATATCCATTGTTTTTATGGTTTCGTACCCAAAGGGTAAAACGGGACCCTATTTCTAAGACTCCACAATCCGTCTGTCTGTTTGTTTGTCTGTCTGTCACCAGGCAGTATCTCAGGAACCGTGAAAGCTTAACAGTTATAATTTTTACAGATGATGTATTTCTGTTGCCGCTGTAACAACAAATACTCAAACAGAATAAAATAAATATTTATGTGGGGCATATCCCATATAGCAAACATTATTTTTTTGCCATTTTTTGCTCGGCATTAATAACGGCAACAGGTAGACCCTTGAAACATTTACAGAATATTAGTACAAATTTAGTACAGAACCCTCCGTGCGCGAGTCTGACTCGCACTTGGCCGGTTTTTATTTAATTTCAATTATTACGACGTAATAAAGTATTATATTTAAAATTATTACTAATAGTTTTACAAATCATGAGAGATAGGATTCAGAGGTGGCATAGTGTATTAATCTATTGTTTACTTTACTAAAGTCGTACAAAATCTTAAATAAAACATTTTTTCAATTAAAATTGTTTACAGCTAAAATTTTATAAACGGTGAAAATGTTATTAACTTACATTGCAACCGGAGTATAGAATCTTGTACAACGTAGTTAAGATGTTCATCACATAACTCGGGATTTAACGCTTCTTCATACAAACTTTGATCTAAAGCTGGATTTGTTGCATCCCATACTAAATTTGAATTCACAGTTTTTATTATTACAAAAAATACGAGAAATATGCCTTTTGTCACCATTTCTTTTTCAAATACCATAACGTATGTCTACTTGATTTCTTTTTACGTCTGTGGTATATCCTAAGCTCTGATTTTAATATAGTTTGACTTCATACGCAAATTATCCTAATAAACATTATCAATTTTGCATATCTGTATCTCGATCTGTAAGTGATTATAAGAATTAATACTCAGATAAATAATTGATTGTCAATTTTAAGTCGGTCCATACCGATGAAATTGCGTCAAACTGGATTGCGTGGTAACGCTACAGTAGAGGGCATGTAAGGTTAAATGTCAGGGACATTCTAGACGTTGATGACATGGTCCTGAAACTATATTCATGTCATCATCATCATCATTTCAGCCATAGGACGTCCACTGCTGAACATAGGCTTCCTCAAGTGACTTCCAGATTGGCCGGTTGGAAGCGGCCCGCATTCAGCGGCTTCCTGCAACCTTCACCAGGTCGTCTGTTCAACTTGTAGGTGGACGTCCTACGCTGCGCTTGCCGGTACGTGGCCTTCCAGAACCTTTCTGCCCCATCGACCGATAATCGATATTCATGTGATAACCTAGTAACTTTAATATTTACATATATAATATCGATACTACAGATAAGTAAGTACCTTTTATTGAATGTTTCGATTAATAAAATATGTATATACAGGGTGTAAGGATAACATTGTAACCACATATTCTAACAAATCATGGCAAACAACTCATTTTATTTTAAGACTTTTGTAAATCTGCATGACAATTTATCGACTTCACATCCAAAATAACCACACAGACAAAAAATATACAGGGTGTAACGAAAAGGTGCAATAAAACTTTAAGGGGTTATTCTGCGGCTAAAACACAACTACTTTTTATATGGAACCAACATCGAAATCGCAAAAAAAAAAACACTTTCCCGTACTAAAACGCGACCAGCTGGCATCAATTTGTATGGAAACGTCAATTTTTTTTTTTTGAGATTTTGATGTTGGTCCCATAGAAAAAGTTGATGTAATTTAGCCGTAGAATAACCCCTTAAAGTTTTATTGCTCCTTTTCGTTATACCCTGTATAATATGCTGCAACGGCAGGTCAACCTACCCAAAAAGTTAAAGGTAATTGAATTGATTTTCAACTTTATATCCAACAATTAGAGATCAATATCAATTGAGAAAATTTGACGTTTTGTGGTAGGTTGACGTGACGTAGGATAACATGGCTCTGATTGAAATAAATAATTTGAATTTGAATTAATATATCGTCAAAAAGTTATGGACAGGTCGTGTCACCAAAATATGTTTTTCGGGTGCTTACAAACATTTCTATCGATGGCTAAACCTTAAGTAATATTATATTCGAGGAATTGTATATAAATTGGTGCAGGCCGCTTCAAACTGGCCAATCTGGAAGTTAATGGGAGAAGCCTATGATATAAGTTGAATAAGAATTGTATTTAAATGTCGAGAATAGTATATACCTACCTCTCTCAAAGCCCTTTTACGCTTTAAATTTTTATATTAAATATAGAGGTGTAAGGAATACTTTCTGCAACGGTTTAATCCTTTATTAAGGTGAAATAAACCATAATCTATAATTTGATTCCCATGTAGTTCTGCTGAGAAAGACAAAGACTTAAGAATGCTTCTTGGCAGGGGCGTGCATCCTATATAGGCTGTTATGCAGAGCCTACCTTCATAAAAAACCGACAGAACAGCTAACCATAATTATTAATTACGTATTCAACAATAAATATTCTGTAACCATTTTGTGGTCTACCTGTACTTATTCCTTACTAAAGCGCGCAACTTAGATCGTTACTGTAATTTAACGAATGTTAGTCTGCCGCGAGATCGCCTACTGTTTTAAGCAAACTTACTCAATTTTCACTCACAGCCTAGCCCTATCTGAGACCAATGCACGCCCCTGCTTCTTGGCATTAAGTCCACCATTTGTACAATTATTGTTAAATGTGCAATAAAGTATAAATAAATAAACATCGAGAGTGACAGGGACGAAAGACAGGAAGGCCTTACAGAATCCGCGCAAAAAGTCAAAAGACAAATGCGCATGATTCGAAATGATTAAATCCACAACGTTACATGTTTTTATTAAAAAAAATTAGTTTTCAGTTATAACTGTTTTCAGATGAAAAAATGCAGTAATAACAGCAGGACAGCAGGGAACAATCCGCCTTAATGTCGATCATAATTAGCCTTAACAGCATATTGTGTGTGTGAGTGTGTGTGTGTGAGTGTGTGTGTGTGTCTTGGAGTTAATAATATAGTCAATGTATGAGATCATAATAAAGAGTAGCACAGCTCAAGTAGGTACATAAACATTGCAAGCCAGTGCCATTTTTTAAATAAGATCTAGTGAATAATATAATAGGTTTTTTGGCAAACCATCTTCGGAAGACGAGGCTTTTCGGATGCTTTCCAGGTGATAAAAAAAACAAGTCTGGTGATTTGCTACTGCTTTCAGAATATAATAGGGCATCTTTTTTTTTAACTATGCTATACGTTTATAACTAACTAGCTGTCTCGGCGAACTTCGTACCGCAATTTTTTTTTGTGTATTTTCAACTTATAAATGGTGTAACTAACCCGACTTTCTTTTATATATATATACATACACTAGCTGTCCCGGTAAACTTCGTACCGCCCATTTTTTTTTTGTGAATTTTTAGATTTTTTATTAGTTATTCTGCTATTTGGGGCGGAGACGAATCCAACAAATCAAAGATCATAAAAATCGGTCCAGCCGTTCCTGACTTATAAATAGTGTAACAAACCTGACTTTCTTTATAGATAGATAAATGGTGTAACTTTGTTTATATTAAGTAATTGTTTTGTAAAAAAAAAATAGGTACTTTGTTTTTAAAGTAGATTGATTTAGTTACTGAAAAAAATAATCTACATAATTATTGATTGCATTTAATTAAAAACGTGATAATGTTGATTAAGGTTATCTTTATTTAATCACCCAATAATCTTCCTTTACGGGGTTCCAAACTTAGTATTTAGCTTCGGAATAACTTAACACCAAGGTTAATCTATAAATTACACAATTTGAAATATTAGCAGGACGTGTAACATATTGTGTCGATAATAATATAATAATGGGCAATATCACATCATCATAATCATCATCATCATCTCAGCCATAGGACGTCCACTGCTGAATACAGTTCTTCCCTTAATGATGATATATTATTATTCGTCAAATAATAAGTCATGGTTGATTTAGGGGCTCGGAAAAAACTATATACTTATTTTATATAATTTGATATTTACGACTAATCTTGAATTTGGCAAGAAGCAAATTAAATGAAAACGTCCGAAAATAGTAGGAAACAATAATTACAAAAAAAAAATTTATAACAAAGGGCTTTACAGTAAAACAAAACAAACATTAAACTTGGTGTGATAATAATGCACTCCCTGTATTTAAATAACAAATAATAGAAACTGATGAAGATAGGGTGCGTTGGCCCCGCACTAACTAAATGCAAGAAAAAACGTTAGTACAGAACTCCGGTGAGCGAGTTCAACTCGCACTTGAGTTTTATCATTGATTTGAAGGTTTTCTGTAACGTTTATCAAGGACGTTTAATTTTGAGTGATAACACTAAGTCAGTGCTTTTCAACGTGTAGGTCAAGGGGTCGCAAGAAGTCGTAAGAGGTCGAGAAAACTATCTCAGTAATTATTTTTATAAAGTAAAAAAATAGAATTATTAACGGCTGGCATCGGCCTTCGACGTGGTCTATGCACGTTAATTGCGACGGGTGCATTTCATTTGTTATATTATCATTTGATATAATTAAACCTTAATAACGATCAGTTTACATATAATCATTTTTCATAGCAACACATAGTATAATTTTGTTTGTAATATTTATTTCATATAATGCCATTTAGTATAACGTTCGTAAGCAATAAACCAGTTTAAAATAAAACTCATTTTATATATCGCTTATTTGATATACGCATTATTTCATATAACTAATATTTGAGATAATAACGTTTTAAATAATGATCAATAGAAATAACCGTCAATTGATATAACCTTCACTTGTTATAACTTTAATTGGTATAATCTCAATTGGTACTATATAATATATAGGTACTTACATACATACTTACTTACAAATATAATTACATACATATTGACTTTATTTCTACTTTAGGGCGAATCCGACTCAGCCAACCCTCTCTCCAAGCGGTACTTGTCTGCCCTACCCCTAGAGTGTAATTCAATAAGGCGGAAGCGCGGAGGGAGGCAGCCCCCGCCCTCTGTAACAAGTCACAGGTGCCCGGGCTCTCCGTAGCAGCTAAAGCCAAAGCTGCGAAGGAAAGCGTGGGCGCCTGGTTACGCCAGGGTGGAGGGGCTGCTTTCCCGTAGCGCCGAAGCACATGAAATCCTAAGTGCATGCTTGCATGCTGCATGCCCGCTTGTATGCTGCATGCCTGCTTGCACTCTGCATGCCTAATTGCATGCTGCTTGCATGCAGTTAGGCATTGCATTGATTTTATATTAAATAATATTATATGAATTGGAGTTTATATTAAGTAATCATTATATGTTTTAAATATTATATTAAAAGAATGTTATCGTAAATGAATGATATACTAAATGTTATATTTAACGGTTGTTATATCAAATGATGTTAGCTCAATCGTTTGTTACACTTTTCAGAATTATGACATTTAAAATTATATCATTCCATCATTATATTAAAAAAGGTTTATATTAAACAAAATTATATCATTTGATTGTATATGTTCTAATCTTTATACGATATAAGAATAAGAATAAGAATAAATTTATTCAAACAAACTTACAAAACAGTTGTACACATACATTTCTTCATGAAGTAGGTAGTAGCACAAGTATCTCACAGATATTCCTAAAAAATCCATAACAATGTGTAATATTTCCTTTATAAGTGTTACATACTTAATAATGAAAGAGAATTACTATTTACCACTACCACAGAATAAATAATATAGGCACTACATACATGGTATGCGTAAAAGAACCAATAAAATTGTAGGTATACAGCTCGGAAAAAAAAACTTTACCTCCCGTGTTAGTTAAAATAACTGAGTTACGGCAAGGTAACGAATCTCGCGCTATATAAATACAGGTCATTTTAGATCGACACCGGCTCCGTTAAACTAGACAATAGAACCGGTCGTTTCGTTGAGCATCAAGTAAACAACTTTTGTAGTATACGCATGGAGGACAGATAAATCACTGTTCACATATTTTTTAACTTATGAATTACACTTAATGCTATTATAAAAAAGAAAAAGAAACAAAAAATAGATGTTTTATTTTTAATAGAAACTGAGCCTATGTTACAACATTTGAACATGATGTACGTAATTTTGATAGTACTATTGATGTACGTAAGGCTTATATTTTACTACGAATGAATTCATTGCAGTTAGTATACTTTGAGCATAATTTTATATTTGTGTAGATATTTAAAATATATTCCATATAATATCCCATGAATAATACTATTATTTATACCAATATAGGTGAATTATTATTTATGTATATATTTATATATATATATTTTTTTTAATACGTTTACTTAAATAACATAAGAATATTTTCAGTACCATTATAATCCAATTTTAGCAGAAACTCCTCCAGTGCCTTTCCACACAGGTATTTAGTTTTATTAATCAATGTAATCTCTTTATTTATCCGATTGTAAAGAAAAGGACCCAAGAAATGCAGAAAGCTTCGAGAAAAGACTGTCCTATACGAAGGAACATTATACACCTTGTATGATCTTCTTCCAGAAATATCATTTCGTGTCGGTTGAGAGTGTTGCCTAGTTACTATATATTTAATAAAGAGTTGCCGAACTGTAAGGACTGATAACTCATGGTAAAGACTTCTTGTGGGATATCTGAAAGGTTTGAAATTAAGTACTTTTAAAATACAGCGCTGAGCTCGCTCTAATTTAATTAGAATGGTCTTTCTTGCACCTCCCCAGGCAGATATGCCATATGTAATCATAGATTGGCCTAATGTAGTATAAACGAGTTTATTTGTTTTGTAATCTTTTAAATGTCGAATTTTCTTAAATATTGGAATGATTTTACGGATACGACCTTTAAGAACATCAATATGATCTCTCCAGTTTAGGTTCTTATCAACAATCACACCAAGGTATTTAATACAGATATGTTGTTATATTATATATTACACACCCAATTGCGACGTATTCGATCTAAAAGTTTTACGTACTTAATTATGTATTTACATCCGAATTCTAATTTTGCAATCGCTTAAAATTGTTGTATGAATAGAATATTTGTAACAAAATAACATACATGAAAGCGAGCGAAGGGTCTGGGGGGCCGCGAAATATTTTTCATGCTAGGGGCACGTGTGTCGTGTCATTAAAAAGTTTGAAAAACACTGGACTAAGTAACAGTGCGAAAAATCAAAGCGGAGTAAAAAGCCGAAATATAAGACAAAACCTTTTAATAAAACTCGGAATTATTTCACACCCTTGCGAGATACGGTTAAGGATCATTCATCATCATTGAACAGACAAAATAATATTAAAAGACTTCGAACTTTTTTGTATGGAGCCTGACTTACTTAAAGTTGCAGGTAATATTTATTTATTTATTTTGGTGTACACCTATGAAAAATACGTAAATCAAAAGAGAAAATAATTAACTATCAAAATAATCTTTGACGAAATGTCATCAATGATATACTTTGTTCAGAATTTAACAAAACAACAAAATATTACATTCAAACAGAAATTCTAAACAAAGTATATAAATTAATTACGTCATTTCGTCAAAGATTATTTATTTGTTGTTTGTAATTATTTTCTTTAGTATTTTTTTGTAATTATTCTCTCTATAGTATGGCTATTCATTTATATAAAAAAACATCAAAATCGGTTCACATTTGCCCAAGATATTGGGTAGCATAGATACGAAAATCAGTCGACGTGTTATGGAGTTCATGAAATGTTTGATGATTTTCTTATGCCAATACCAAAACTTGACCGAATTAATATGGGATCATTCCGAAAGTAATATCTTTCGAACAAAAAAGAATTATTAAAATTTGTTAACGTGGTAACGAATGATCGCTGAATATACATAAAAAAAGATCCCAAAGAATTTTTTGTCGGCCAAGAATAAAAAAAAAATAGAATTATGCATTAGGATCACCTACTACAAAGAAATTAACTAATAAAATAAGACCGTTAACATGTCACATGTACTTTGGACGTCTTGTATCTAACGAGTCGATATCTTGAAAAGGTACAAAAATAAAATATGTTTTTTTGGTAACTTAAACATTTATATTTACATTTCTTATTTAGCTTACATAATACTAAAACTGAGATGATATCTACATAAGGTTTAAAAATAGTGTAAAATTATTAGGATTTATCTTATTATTTTATAGTTTTCAATGCTAAAGATCTACAAATACTATTCAAATATCATAAAGTACAACAACAAATATATTATAACATAAAATAATTTATTTAACAGTGATGAGTGAAATACTATTTTTTATAATGTTTTATTCGGTGCAATAAAATGTATCAAGAGTTATTGGGCTGCAAGTTTTATATTTCACATCCTAGTTTAGTATCTTTCGTATGTGTGTAGACTCTCACAATATAAAAACGATTTGATTAAACCATCTGAATAATTCGTTAGGTGCCTAATAGTTGACAAGGTTACATTCTTGTCTTCTTCATGTCGTCTTCTGGTATGTTTTCAACTACGGACACAGCTCTGAATCCCATTTCGGGTTCTTTTGGCACGATTGGCACTTCTTTCGCCGGTGGTCTTCTCCCTAGAAAAATACAAATGGTTGATGTATGTATGTTTTACATAGCGAAATGTTTTGGTTACATTTTTACTGTTCATAATGAGCCGATTAGCGTAATGGCGGGATTATTGTTATATCTGTTAATTGAAAAGCCCCTTTATAGGCAAATCTTAGGTTTTACTAGTCAATAATTAGGATTATTCAACAAGAGTGGGTAAAGGTAAGGCTTATATTTATGAGGTGATTTTTCGGGCTTTTACCCTTACAGTTACGTGCTAGATTTTACCAATGTCAGTTGGTAAATGTGGGTTATCACAAGTCATAGCGGGCTGCATACTGCTCACGAGTATGAGATAAAATTACAAAATTTTTTTTTTTGTACAATCAACCCTGTTTTTGTGGTAAAACCTAGATTTTACTGATTGGACCGTTGGTCATCATTATCATCATCATTTTAGCCGTAGGACGTCCTGCTGAAAGACGTACTGAATATAGGCCTCCCCCAGTGACGGTTTGCCGGTTGAAAGCGGCTTTGTTGGTAAAAGTTCGAAATAAATATGGTCACACGATATTTCCTTTTTCCTTTTACTATTAAAAGTCATTACTTATTACGCTTCTTAACAATTTTTGCAACATGCACATAAATATCTTTAAAACAACGAATGTAGTCATGATAAAAGGTGACACCGAAAAACAATACAATATTATTTTCCTTACCTCCGCCTAGGAACATCTTAATGATGTTACTGAAAGGAGAATCGACCGTGATGGTCAGCAAAAAAGCTGCAATTGCTGCTAAGATGAAATCAATTAAAAACCTGTATACCTGGAAAAAATAAAGAAATTGTTGTATGAACTTGCTGCACAAAAGAGAGATACTGTGATCACTCTTAAATCGGGGTCACTTTAATAGTTTAGGGTCCGCGCAGATGAGCCATATCCTTTGATACCGCCAGTCATTGTGACGTGATGAACGTAAGCCAAGAGTGGATAGTGTCCGCCACGAGTGGCCCCCGCAACTATTTCAAGCTTTCTGCATGACCTACAGGTTTACTGGCAGATAATGCTTATAGCATTAAGGCCACTTTTTCTACACTTTTTATAAGTTGGTGCAATAAAGTTTTTAAAAAATATCACTCTTTCTACTAAATAGTCTCATTTTGTGTGGTGAGCCACTGGAGGTGTGTCGCAGCCACTCAAGCGCAAGACACTAGTAGCGAGTGGCAGCCACCTGTAGCGTGTCGCGGCCACTCGTTTGCATTGCCGCCAAAAACATATAAACTTCTTGTCGCTAAGCTACCAGTCCAGTGGCTCATTTTTGCGGTCCTTTAGGTGCTTACAGGCATAATAATAATTGTTGCAAGTAATTAAAACCAAAATCAAACCCATGCAAAAGTGTAATGGCACGTTTCGAACCAGAGTTATAATTCAGTGATTTTTAGAGAAAACTATTATATCCAAGATTGTATTGCTTTCATTTTCATAATCGGTATTATTTGTAAGTTAAAAGACTAAATTTTGTAACGTAACTACAACTGTTACGCTACCGTAACGTTTAGAGACGACTACAAAATTTATTTTTATAACCTTCAAGAACCTTCTGTAATAAACAACCGTAAGAATTTAATATTAATTATCTAGATTATCTAGATCTAGAATTTAATACTAATTTAAAGAAATAGGTAATATAAACTTACAGAGAAATTTACTGCAAAGTAAATAGGTTGAAGAGTAGTTGCGTTGATCAAAAATATTAGCTGGTAGTGTACTACGTACATCGCATACGAAAGACGACCAAGTATCTTGAATATATGCAGTGATAGCACCCAATTAATAGGACCTGAAAAGAAGTTTACAGATATGTAATTAAATAGCTCAATTTAGGTGAAAGAATACAACTTTACATATAGGCAAATTTACCCGATACCAACACTGGCACAGTAGCAGCGGCCCCGTGTAATTAAAAAATATCAAATTTTATGCATTTGCGTATACAAGGTGTTCATGAAATTACGCAAAACCTCTGAGGGGCTGATTCTGGTGCTCAAATATAACGACTAACTTTTTCTATGGGACCAACATCGAATTTTCAAAAAAACTATCGACGTTTTCATACAAACTAATGCCAGCTGGTCACGGTTTTAGTATGGGAAAGTGTGGGTATATTTTTTGCAATTTCGATGTTGGCCTCATAGAAAAAGTTACTGCATTTTAGCAGTAGAATCACCCCCTAAAAAGTTTTGCGTTATTTTATTAACATCTTGTATATAATATACTTTTCTTCATGGGGTACCAGTAGCTAGTGCCGATAACTGAAGCCATTTTCACTATCATGTTAGTGTTAACTTTTTATCAAGAATAAGCTCTCTTGTCCAATTATATATTTATTTATTTTCGGCTAACTTTAACCCTCAACCTCACAGACTAGGTGATAGAGGTAAAACCATACCTTTGCAGTGATACAAACACTAAGTTATTTTTAGTATGATGAGGAGAAGTTTAGTAATGGTTGACTCAAATGGCTTATTATAAATGTGGCTATGGCTTATTATATTTAGATATATTTCTATTCTGTAGAATTATAATTTAGGGCTAGAATAACTTTGTGATGTGAGGCCTTCTAATGGTTCTCGTTTAATTACATAAACACACCCAATACTATTGCAAATGGGCTAGTTTCCTAAAAAAATCTAATAAAGTTCCTAATAAAGTCCGTCAGTTGGATTAACAGAAAACATTGAACACGTTTTTTTTTCTTTTCTCAATCAAACAAAAAATTATGAAGTCACACCTTGCGACACTTTTTAGCAAGGCGTGACGTCACTTTCAAACTTTGATGCTCTTTATCTTAGTCATTTTTTGTTTGAATGACGAAAGACAAAATATGGGTCCTATATTTTTTGAAAATCTAATTCACGGATTAAATAGAATAATAATGTTTTGACCCAAGAAACTAGCCTATTGGCTGACTATCTATAGTGAAACTATAGATAGTCAGCCAATATTCTATTGAAACTTTGTACGAATACAAATTAAGCATGTTATGAATCTCTGTTATTGGCTAAGTGTCACTTTTGTTAAACTAGGCTAATATGTACATTGTAATAAAGCTGTTGAGTTTCTCAATAAATTAAAAAAAAAAATTAATATCATCGATACTATCAATAGTTTTTAGGGTTCCGTATCCAAAGGGTTAAAACGGGACCTTATTACTAAGACTCCGCTGTCAATCTGTCTGTCTGTCTGTCACCAGGTTATATCTCATGAACCGTGATAGCTAGGTAGTTGAAATTTTGACAGATGATGTATTGCTTTTGTCGCTTTATCAACAAATACTAAAAACAGAATAAAATAAATATTTAAGTGGGACTTCCATACAATGAACGTGATATTTTTGCAGTTTTTTTCTCGATATTAATACTCGTAACAGCAACAGGTAAACGCATGTAATATTCACAGAATATTATAGATAATGGTACGGAACCCTCCGTGCGCGAGTTGCACTTGGCCGGTTCTTTTTACGAGCAACAATACTGTCGCTAGTATCGATACTATCGATCGTTTATTCTTCGCGAGCTATCGATATTATCGATAGGCCTATCGACATTCCTGCGGCTGTTTGGCTATCGATAGACTTCGAATAATAACTGATAGTAGATAGTGATAAAACATATATTGGCAACACTATCCACCATAGAACGCCATATCAAGCAGCCCTATGCAGTTTGCATAAATTGGCTTTCTGCATCCTTAGCTATATCCATTAGACCGATTATAATATAAGCTTATTAAACAAGTTTGTATATTTAAAACTGACTTCAAATAACACAAAAAAAAACTTAAGTAAATAAACAAAGATACTTTTTGTAAACCAGCTGCAAATCTAAACTAACCTCCATAACCATGTTTACACGCAAACACCATCCAGCCAACGCAGGCAGCCCAGACCGGTCTAATAGAAGAATTGATGAAATTATCGGCCAACTGGTTATCCCAGTCAGGCTGAATGTTAAAGTACGTAGCCATGATTACTGCAGTCGTTGTTGTTAAAGAAAAAATCCAGATGAATCCCGCCAGCACCTGGAATAAACAAACAACACTTAATTAAGGCGGTTACCCGAGCAAATAACCTTCAGCATTAATTTCCTCTCTACCCCGTACGGCACGCCAGAAGTTTGTGAATCATTAATAATTGTCAGAAATAATCAATAATGGACTATTTAAATAATATATATATTTGTTTGTAATTTTGAGTATTTTCAATTTTATATCGATTGGTCAAAGCCAACAATTAAGATAAGGATAACTTACGGAGGAGATGCATATAATACTTACTCTATTTATTACTCTAATAGTATTTACAAAAACAGAAACGATGATTTTAAAGACAAAATTTCAAAGATTATTGTTATTTTATTTATTTATTGCAAACTTTACAGCATGTAAATTTTACATAAAAAACACTTTGTATTAAATGCTTACATAGCCAATTAAAAAAATTTCCCATTAAAATTAACATTTAAGGACGGTTGAACATGAAAGGGCTATAGGGAGAAAATAACCCTGTTATGTCTTTCAATTATTTTTATATACATTGAATAAGGTGTAACAGGCTACTAAAAAGTAGGACAAAACGAATTTTGGTGAGGGTGCCACGTGGAGTGGCGAAACGCGTCGTGGTTTTTTTGTCGGTGTTGGGTACTAACTTTTGCATTCATCTGTCTCGCATGCAATTTGAGGGAGGGCGGGTGGTGCTCTTTGCATTTTGCTTGTGTTTGTTCACGGAGTGTGGGTGTAGGTAGTGTGATTGGGGTACCTATGCCGGCGTAGCTGAGCGGAAATTGTAAGCAAAATAATTTCATTTTATTTATATTCTTCCAACAATTACACCAATTGTATCTTACTAGCCCCAGATAATCGAAGCTTGTACTATGACTGCAGATAACGGATAAACATACTGAATACATTAGGTCTTTTGACACGTAGCAACTATGAAGTTAATTTACAAAAAACGCGCAATTTAGGGTTTAGTAGTTGACTTGGCCATCACAATAAGCGGTATTTACTACCTGGTTTACTTAATTAATAACAGTACATTAAGTTTACTTGTAAAGCCTACCTAACCGTGTTTAGTATTGCGAGAGACTTGAGTCCTGTAGTCATTTAATAATTGAACTTAGGTTCTTTTGGAGACTCAGTTCTTTAAAGACTCGAGTCCGAGTCCAGCTAGTGCGAGAACTCGTGCCTGAGTCTTTTTTTTAAAGAACTTGGGACTGAGTCCTTCGAGTCATCAAAGCTGCATTTTTTTTTAACCTATGGTGGTTGCTGTTACTGCTGTGCTAAGGTCTCTCCCAAGTCTCCAATGTTTCTCTGTTGAGGGCCAAAGTCTGCCAATCCGTAGCATGGCTCTCCAAATCGTCACGCCATCGTTTCTTTAGTTTTTTTTTTTCCTTCGATCTACTTTCACTGAATTTTTCAAAACTGATTTGCTTGCTCGGCTCGCGCAGTTTAGTCGTAATTGAAAATAAAATAAAAATATGAAAATCCTGTTAGTTCCATGACTTGTAAAAAGGAGCCTCGGCATTTAAAAAGTTATCGATAAATATTTATTATGCTAATGTTTTCATTCTTAGACAATTACCATACATGATATCAGTAAATATAAGTTTTATCTTTTATCACTTCAAGAGTAATTTGCCACGATTTATTGGTTATTATATACGTTTATTTTCTACCATTATTCAATTATTTTATTACTAATCAAGATTTTATTACTAATTGGCTTAAAAATCCTTGTTACTACAAATTATCTCAAAAACATGTCAATATCTTTTGCCCAACCATTATGATGATTGATGATTAATTTTATTATATTCTTTTTATAATATAACTAGCTGTCCCCGGGAACTTCGTACCGCCTCTTCATACGTTTTTTTTTCGTGGATTATTTCGATGTTTTAATAGTTATTCTGCTATTCGGGACGGAGACAAATCCAAAAAATCATAAATCATAAAAATCGACCCAGCCGTTTTGACATAAAAATAGTGTAACTAACCCGACTTTCTTTTATATTTAAAGATTTTTTTATCAATCACACTAATTATCTATAGTGTCAAACTAAGCAAACCTTGTAGCATGGAGACCATTTATAGCAAAAAAACCTATTAAAAACAACCACTTCGTACTCGCTCGCTCGCAATCATCACAGAAACTTTTTCCCCTTGTAGGATTTAATCCTGCATCCACTTTTTAGTCTGGAGAGCGAACTACTAGACCAGATTGTCCTATTAGCCGTATCTTATAAATCTCCGTATTAAATTGTGAACACCTAAGCTTTTTTCGTATAATGACTGTTTCGTATCTGAAACCATATCTTTTCCAATGCTCGAAAAACAAAAACTGATTTGAGACTAAGAAGGTCGTATCACGAATCGTATCAGAGCAGTGAATCGAGTTTTCAAGTTATTATCACAACGATCAAATCAGGCTAATGATACAGTCATTTGAACCAGACTTACGATTCTTACACACATTACAAGTTAGAAAAAAAAGAAAGAAACATCAAATAGGTAATATTGTTATTGTAAGATCATCATTAGGTACTTGATTGAATCTTTACAAATAGTTTTGTCCGTTAAGTTACTTCGCGAATGTTTCAATTGGTTTTGAATTTATCACTATACTTAAATGTTTTGTCCAAATATTATTCCTTTGAAAGTATAAGCGTCAATCTATTTATATATAAAAGAAGAAACTGACTGACTGACTGACTGACTGACATATCAACGCACAGCCCAAACCGCTGGTGCCAGAGATTCCAAATTTGGCATGTAGGTTTCTTATAAGGTCTAGGGGTGCACTAAGAAAGGGTTTTTCAAAATTCACCCTCTAAAAGGGTAAAATGGGGGCCCAAAGTTTGTATGGGGAAACAAGATTAGTTAGACTATTTTATTCTTTATATAGTATTCCTAACAATAAATGGTTAAACACGTGTTTTTAGGTTTTTTGCGAAATCCACCCTTAAAGACCCTCTTAAAAGGGGTGACAAAGTCTGAAAATCAACATTGTTTCTATGGTTTATCGGGTCGCTGATTAAGAAAACAACAACAATTTAAAAATACAACGTTGCAGACGTGAAATATCATCCCCCTGTTGGGGCGCGATGGGGTTAAAATATCAATATGTCTAAATATCAATATGGGTGTCGATTTTATGGTTTTTTGGGATGTTAATTACGAAAATGATATAGATTTAGAAATTTAATACGGTGGACATAAAAATATCTTGAATTCAACCCTTAAGTAGGTGAAAATGGGAAGAAACTTTGTATTTCAGTTATCTATTTATATAAAATGGTAAACTGACTAATTGTTGATATATCAACACACAGCCTTACCTTATACAGTATAGACATCCATTAAGAAAGGGCTTTTTGGAAATTATAGCCCTAAGGGGGTAAAATAGGGGATGAAAATGTAATGAAAGCATATCAGTTTCAAATAATTTCAAATATTTTATTTATGTTGACGATTGAAAATAAATTTATGTACTAAAAATAAATTTATGTATTACAGCGTTCTTGATTATTCAACCCCTGAAGGGGTGAAAAAGGATATAAGATGCGTCTTGAAAGTCCTTCATTTTTAAAGTTATAATCACTAAACTTATGTTTATAGTAAACTTACTGTGTTAGAATTTCAAGAGGGATAAAATGTTGTTATTGTTGAATTAATAATTACCAAATATATTATCTCGGCTTATGGTTGCAAACTAACCCAACATACATTATTATTTTTACTCGGCTGCCGTAGGAGGGTTATGTTTTTCACGCTCGCACGCTCTACAGCCTAAGCCGTTAGAGATGTATTTCATCATATGAGATTCTTCTCGGTTGTGGAAGTGACAAAAAGTATATCGTTTTCCGGAATTCCCATAAGACATAGGAATTATGCATTAGAGATCAGAGTTCCCCTCTGATCTCTAATGCTATTTACCTGATTTCAACCCTCGATAAAGGTCTGCTTTAGATTAGTTTAAATGCTGTTGAACTGTTCCAAAACGTCGCCTGGGGTCTACGGGGGCCAAAATTTTGTTTATTTTGAGCTAGGACGCACCGTTTTTGAAATATCAAGGCGCTGCGCACACGACGTAGCAGGGCGGGCCGGACAATTTTGCCGCAAACAATAGACCAAAGGGAATATACTGCAACGCACACGGCGGTCAATAAGACCGCGCCGCTAGTGCCCGCCACGCACCGCGGTATGTCGGTGGCTGCCCGCCGCGGATCGCACAAACCAGTTTTTATACACTAACGCAGACGGTGGCGCGGGCGGCTAGCTTAATCAGCGTCGCGCGCTCTACTAGAATGGTTGACCTGAACTGACCGTCGTGTACGTTGAGTACACGGCGCGAGCAACCGCGGGCATCGATGAGCAGACGCGGTCTTTATTGCTTCACGGTCAAAAAGACCGCAACACTGTGTTGTATGCGCAGCACCTTCATTTTATATTAATTATTCTATATACATATATAAAAAGCAAAAGTGATTGACTGATGTATCACCGCACAGCCCAAACCACGGGTTCTAGAGATTCCAAATTTGACACGTAGGTTTCTTATAAAATCTAGAGGTCATTAAGAAAGGATTTTTCAAAATTCATCCCCTGAGGGGGTGAAATGGGGGTCCAAACTTTGTATGGAAAACAAGATTAGTCATACTCTTTTATTCGAAACTTCACAGGAGTAAGTTCTCCTTACGATAAATGAGTAAACATGTGTTTTAGATTTTTTGAAAAGTCAACCCCTAAAAAGGGGAAGGTGGCTGACAAAGTCTGAAAATCAACATGGGTATTGTTTCTATAGTTTGTTGGGTCGCTGATTCCGAAAACAACAACGATTTAAAAATTAAACGTTGCGGACGTGAAAATCCATATCCCCTGTTAAGATGCGATGGGGTTGAAATGTCTATCAATATGGGTGTAGATTGTATGTTTTTTTTGGAACTTTGATTGATTTGATTGATTGATTGATTGATTTTAAAATTGATATTGTGAACACGAAAATTCTTGAAATTATTTGTGCCAAATTGCAATTAAATCGGTCCAGTAATTTCGGAGCTAATCGGTAGTAACAGACGGACTGACAGACAGCCGATCGTATTGTACGTGATCCCAACACAAAGGTTCTATTTTTGCATTTGATGTATAGAACGAGACCCGCGTTATCCTAAAATTGATAAATCGCTATATTATATTAAACGTATCGTGTTTTGATGGTCATGCTAGGGGGGCTGTATTAGTAAAAAATATTGTCTATAAAGAATTAGTTTTGTAGAGTTTTTTTTAAATTACTGAGTTTGACATTCATACATCAGTCAAAATCAAATCTAACGCGAGCGAAGCCGCGGGCAAAAGCTAGTAGCCTTTATAGTTACTCAAAATATGGATTACAGCTACACCAGAGAATATGATGAAAATTACTAAAATAAATTGAAAATTCATTTAAATTTTAAATCCGGAAACGTAGTAAAGCTACGCCCACCCGTTTGATGGACCGACTACCTAAGGAAGATTGCTGGCAGTGGAGCTTGCGCTCTTTGGAGGAGGCTTACGTCTAGCAGTGTACTGCAATAGGCTGTCATGATGATTGTGATAAATTTTAAGTCTAGGTATGTAAGTATCGACAAATTCGTGGGTTTTCCTTTTTTGAAGATATTTAAATGCTTACCCATGGTATCTTGACACTTTTTCCTCGGTAGGTGTGGAGCATGTATCCAACCATCATTCCAATAACAAACGGTGAAATACGATTTAAGGTGTGGAGATAGTAGAACTTCATGTAATCTTCTAAATCTTCTGGCGGTCGTCTATAAAAATGACACAAAAAGAGTGAAATGGATTATTGGTAGGAAACAGAAATGTTATGGTGCTAATAGGAATTAAAATGAAAATTTAAGAAATCATTAACCCGTAAGAGGTGTATATCAACCATGTGAGTCTCTTAGGCAAGTCTTAATAGTCTAGAGTAAGATTATTGACCATAGTGACCACCTTGTGGCTGGTAAAGGCTGGGAAAATAACTGAGTGTTAAGATTTGGTTACAAATTACTATTTGAAATGCATTTAATAAAATCCAAGTAACGTTTTTATCAAAAAATATTAAACCTCTGGATCCCTCTGCTGGGCTAAAACCTCCTCTCCTAATATCATTATCCGGCTCAATGCTGTTGTTGGAAAATATTTTTTAAAGATTTCCAGCTCTAATAAATCTCTCCAACTGCACTATGTGACGTTTTAGATAATAATGATTACATGCTATCAAAATATTTAAATTACATATATATGATATTTTCTCTTGAGATGAAGTAAGTAAAAAAAAGTACTTAATATTTTATTAAATATATGATATATGATTAATATATGAGATCTGTGATCCAAGATATAAAACGAGGATACAATTATAGTTAAACTAATTTTATAACTACACAGGGCGCCAAATGGGCCTATAATTTCAACAAACAGTTATTAAATGAAAATATTGATATATAACATGAGTACTATGGCAATACAACTATGGATTTAACTACTACACTAACTATTAGCCATTATAATATAGCCACGGCAATCAGTGGCCGTCATTTATGGTCAGATAAGTAACTGTAGTGGTTCCAATTTATGTGATACTTACCCCAAAGCCACAACAGCAGACTGAAAATTGTTGATAAAGTTGTAAGTCGTGGCTCCAGCCAAAGACGCGGTAAGTGCTGCAGCTAAAGCGGCCCAGGCTACGCGAGATCGCTGGCCTAAGATCCAGAAGAGCAGAATAGGAGAAGCGATGTATAACTGCATGTCTATGGCTAGATACCATGTATGACTGAGACACTGGAAAGAAATAAATATTTTTAGACGTGTTGTTAAACTAGTATTCTAACCACGAACAAAACAACTTTCATTTGAAATTTCCGTCTGTCCAGTTTAGTGGTCAGTACACCTGAACAATCTAGAAATCATGGATTCAAATCTTGCTAGATTGAGTAGTACAATGTTTGAAGTCCTGTGACGCTTTTAAGCTCAGGGCTTATCAAACAAGTCCAATGCAAGATTCAAACTCGCAATCGCTTCATAGTCAACAGGAATCATATATACTAAACGAAAGTTTAATGATTGAAATAACCTAGATTCAACTTAGATCCAAAAAAAATTAAAATTGAAACGGCAAGTCTGTTCATGTCTTTAATATATTACCTAAAAATGTACTTACCATGTTAAAAGGATTAACCCAATTTTGAACATACAGCAGCGTAGTCCACCAATACACTCTACAATCGTTGACATTTTTCGCGACTGTATCCCAATACGGCCCATCTGTAGTTCTATGAAGGAACGAAGCTTGGATCAGAACCATAGATGCTAGAATCGGGTACATGCGAAGAATTCGGTTTAGGTAGAAAAGGTGAAGTTTCTTCAACAGTGTCACTGAAAAAAGAAAAAAGTATATTACAATAATGTGGTGTAATAAACAAAGCATTTTGTTAGTTTCTTGATTTCGATTCCCGGTTCGGGTCAGTTCAGTATCTTATCTAAATTGGTCGAAGTCTAGTATGCTGGGAGACGCTCCTAGCTACTCTATGAGACCATAACAGTAGATCTGTTGTCGTGTGCCTATTACAGTTTTAAAATTAATCAAATAAGTCGGGAAAAACCTAAATAGATTTTATGGGATATACAGGGTGGCCGGGGAGTTGACGTTCAAAGCTAAAATTTAGGTGCCTTATATTAAGGTGTATCCAAATCATCCCCATGTATGTTCTGCGATTTTGCTTAGTTTAAGAGATTATTAATTTATTTAATTAATTTTATATTTTTTTCCTTAATTTTCACCTATTATTGGTTTTTATTTTTTTACTCATTCTGGCGAGTACTCGGTGTTCGTTTTTTCAGTGACAATTAATAACAATACTCACAAGTACCACCCTAAAAACTACAATCTGTCTAGATATTGCGGAACTTGCTTAAAATTTAGTCGCAAGTCCAAAATTACCGACCAAACTTGGTGCATGCACATGTTTGATGTATCAAAAAAAAATTTTTCAAGGCAACCTGTGGATTCTAAGTATTGTTAAAAACTGCCTAAGACATTAAGCAATAAAGTGAGGTCAAATAAAGTTGTTGTCAACTGGGATTTATTTTCTGTAACTGACCCTTAAAGTCTAATGACGCATTTTATCGGGGTAAAAATACTATTTTATTTTATTACAATTGTTGTTTCTTCGAGTTATGATGTTTTTTGATCATTCTTTTTTATCTTGATTAACACAATATGAAAATGACGGAGGTCAGGAACTAACCATAATTAGGTATCGTTTGTGATAAAACAGGTAGCCGCCCTTATCTCTGTAACCTTTTTGCCTATTGTTATTGACAAATGTGGCATACCGAACTCTTTTAGCATTTTTATCACTCAAAAAACGAACACCGAGTACTCGCCATAACGAGTAAAAAAATTAAAACCAATAATAGGTGAAAATTAGGGAAACAAACATAAAAATAATTCTATCTCCTAAACTAAGCAAAATCGTAGAACATACATGGGGGTGATTTGGATACACCTTAATATAAGGCACCTAAATTTTAGCTTTGAACGTCAACTCCCCGGCCACCCTGTATAGTTCAACATGTAACCAAAACCATCCCAATAAGGTCAAAATAAATGAAACTTACTTCTCGATACTTTTGCAGCCGTAGTGTAAACAAGAAGCAGACCGCTTATCATGAAAAAGGTATCCACTGTTATATTTGCACTGGTAATCCAGAGACCCCAAAATGACCTCATGAACTAAAAAAATAATTGAAAACATGTTATGTGAAAATTTGATAAACTGCTGCAAGGTAAAGAAGATCAATATTTTTTCAAATTTTCATTCAATTAACGGGTTTTTACACAACACAATAATTCATCAATGAGGTTAAAAGTATTTAACTTTCGTTTTTATGACGTGTATACATATAAAATATAAAATTTAACAAGAATATTGATTGTGTCTCAAGAAAACTGATCTTTATCTTAAAACAATTGACACAGCATGCCCATGCTAGCTCACAAATAAAACTTTTAAGTAGAGAAAATGAACTAAAATACTATACAATTAGGTACACGGCATTTAACATGTTATCCTCTTCTATCAGATACTCGGTCACGGCAGTGTTATTACGTCTGGTAGCGCTTCTTAACATAGTAAAGTTAGCCTACAAACGTACCACTGCAGGGCACGGGCCTCACCTTAACTATGAGTTAGTTAGGATATGGACACAACCAAGTAGTGGAGTAGGGTGTTTAACACCACGCGGTTTCTGTGCAGACTGCTGGAGGGGTGTTGTAAGGCCAGCGATTAAACCTAACTGTCAGATGTAATCAAGCCGCCTTAAGGCCTTTGGCTAGGATTCAAGACTATTATCACGCGATATTATCTAGGACCAACATTAATATTATCAAAATGGTCATGCGTTTACTTACAACTGCGGCATTGGTTGCTTAACTTTGATAATCACTACCAAAGTGCTACCGCCACTGATCTACAAGCTACTTATTTCAGTAACTCACATGTATTTTTCTTTTTTGTTTGCTGTCATGGTCCTAATTATTTTGGTCACATAATGTGATAATTACATTAACTGTTTGTCAATAATTACTATGAAATAAACATAATAAAGACATTATAAAGTCCGTAAATTACTATATATCAAATAATGGTTTTAACAGTTCACAAAAATAAATATTGCATTCAATCAAAGATGATTGCATCGATACAGATATTATTTAAAAAATATTGTAAATTTGACTGATAATATTGCGCCATAATATCACACGTAGTATCTACTGAATCTAATGATCCAATACAAATGATTTATAGAAGAACACAATATTTTCAGGACTTTAGGTACTTACATCGAATATATCTAAAGGATTCTCCGGAATGTAAGTCAGCTGTGTGACAAAAGTGTGTCCTATGATGACCCACATCATAGCAAAGGACCTGATGCCATCCAGGCAAGTAATCGCGTTGGGATTTGAATGGAACACAAAGAAATTTTTCGTGTTTGTGTATAAAGAGAACAGTGTAAAGGTCTTGTTGGCTTTCTTTGCATCTGTAAATGTAAACGTTTTTAATAAAACTTTAAAATTTAAAACAATTAAATTTATTTCTTAACACAACTCAATATGTCACCTGTGATGATCTGAGAAATTCCTAAATAGTAACGGGTTTTTTGAGTTTTTAATTTTGATTTCATAATAATATGTTTTATTTATCAATATCTGATAACGGACTATCGGGGATTTCGATTTTCCAACGTGTTTAATTACTATCTCATCATCAAACTAATCATAAAAACGTGTTGTGAACGTTTTTGTGCTCGTGTACTTGATACAGGTGGGTTTTTCAAGACCGCGTGGAATCACCTTAACTTTAGCTTTTACGCACACACAGCGCAGGTTACTCATCTGCTTGCGCAGAAGTCAGATTCAGACTTAATGTATAGGTGTAGCTAGTCAATATGCAACTCTTCGAATTTGTTATAAGTTAGTAAGATTTTTAGTTTAAAAATAAACTAGCTGTTGAACGCAAATTTGTTCGCGTGGTCTTCAATTTAATTCAGTATCTTTTCCCGATGTGCACACAACAGCTTACCAAAGTTTCATTACAATCTAATCAATGATTTAGGAACACATGGTGGACGAACATACAAACATTTATTTTTATTTACATACTAGCTGTCCCGGCGAACTTCGCACCGCCCCTTCATAATTTTTTTTTATGTGAATTATTCCGTGTTTTTTATTGTTATTCTGCTATTCGGGGCGGAGACAAATTCAACAAATCAAAGATCATAAAAATATGATATAAATGGTGTAACTAACCCGACTTTCTTTTATATATATAGATAGTGTATATAATATATATAATAAAATTGTTAGTAGCAGGACATACATCATTTGGATATAAGCTTAATAAAATGTCATTATTACCAACATACGGCCTAACATTTGATATGTTGATTGAATATGCATGTTAAAATTATGTATATGAATACATGCGCACGTCACGTAGGTTCGTAAATTCTCTGTCACAAAAGTACATTTAACAGCCAACGAATTTTGAACAAAAAGTACGAAACCTTTAACAGGGGTAACAATTGTTGTTTTAACATGTGAATTGCGCAATAATAAATTGTGGCAAACAAGAAAAACTATTGTTTAGTTTAGGTACCAACTATACAATTATTAGATTATTCTCAATTACTTACATAGTAGGGCCCAAAAAATAAGAAGATGGAATAAGCTATGGGCCAATGATGTTATTATTGACATTCATAAGTGGCAGTTTTCTGCCCTAAATTGAATAAGTTAGCGTTGTAAGTTATTTTCGTTTTGTATTGTAAATATTGTTTGTGATTAAATAAATATATATTTCCTAAATTTAATAAATGATATTCGACTTTGACTTTGACATAAGTTTTCATGTATTAATGCAAAGTTTTTATACAGAATAAAATTTATCTTATCTTAAATTTGCAAAAACAATATCCGCTTTATTTCGCATATATTCAGGATAAGAAGTATTCACACACATCTTTGGGCGTCGTTGAATATTAACCAAATTTATTAATTTAATCACTTCATAATGTAACAGCTGTATCAAATGACATTGGCATTAGAGACGGTAAATAGTTTAAAAGTAATTTTTAATCAAATTTTATCACAATTTGTCCTCAATAAATTGCTGCATAACATATTGATTGTTGTTTCACGAAAGGTAGAAGTACAACTGATACTGGAGTTGCACACTTAAAACACGTGTTTGATGCTTGGGAGTGTAAGCAGGATGCTTTGGGTGTTTTTTGTGATTTTTCTAAAGCTTTTAATGGTGTAGGCCATCAAACCTTACTGAAAAAGCTAAGGCACTATGGTGTTTCAAGTGATGCCTTAGATTTAATAAACTCTTATCTCACAAGCAGAACACAAAATGTTTGTATCAATGGAACTGAGTCTTCTTATCCAAAAGCTTAATAAATTCATCATCATCATACGGTCAAAGTTGGTTGAAAGTTTAATAAACTATAATGTTAAATTTTTAAAGACAGAATTTTAATTGGACAAAACATGTGATAGAAACTACTATTCTTATTTTACAAGTAATCATTATTATCATTAGGTAAGGTATCTTACATTGATATGTTTTTTGCGCAAATTTAATTCTATGTACTACAGCTGACGTAGTCATTACTAAAAACATTCCAATGAAATTAGAAGATAAGATAAATTTATTATTGTTCAGAAAAATCTGCTAAATAATTACTACTTAATTAATATCTACTAAATAGTTTCCGTTGAATGTGATAAAATGTAATCTAAATCACTGAACAGAAGCATATCTAAAAACAATAGGTATAATTAAAAATCAAAGGTTAGAGGATCAACTAAAAATTTTTTTAACCTAATTCCTTCAAAAAGCAACCAATTTTTCTTAAACTTTTTCTGGTTTTTTGCTTTCACAATAATGCTAGTTTATTATTGTCTTCTTAACATATTTATTAAGATCTTTTGTACCACATTTAGCAAATAAATATTTCTATTGCTATCATTTCAAGGAAATTTTTTTACTAGAAAACATTTTTCAACTGCCTCTGGTGGGATTCGAACCCACGACCTTTCACTATCTGGGCGACTGCTCATACAACTGAGCTACGGAGGACATGGTAGACATAGACACTTGAACCAATTTTTCCTTTGAACTTCTAATAAAACTAATTCCAGCACTTTCATAGTTCAAAAACGAAACTTTTTCCATTCCTTTTCCATCTGAACTTTTGTAACAATATAATTATGTCAACCAAAATAAATTTAATTAAAATTAATTTTAATAAATTGGCAGCTTCATTTAATACATTTATCAAGTTTTGCGTTCAGTTATATTTTATAGATTTTAGAAGGTAATAAGTAAATTACACGTTTTCAGAAAGGAATACCTAAGTTACTCGAACTGAAATATTTAATATTATGCGGCTGAATATGTAGATAAGTAATTTCTTGAATGTAATCAGCTGTTGATAAACATTAACTACTGTTATAAGGTCAATCATCAGGCAATGGATTTGGATTAATAAATTTGCAACTTTCATAAATTTATGAGTAAGTTATGCATTAATATATTGAAAAGCGGTTAAATACTTTCAACAGCGAACACATTTTTTTAAATCAGCTTGCTTATTCTTACCTCTTTTAAGAAGAATTGTATGCCTTATATCGTAACAAGTACACAACACTGTCAACAACCCAATTGTGGAGAACAAGATCCTGTAAAAAATATGTCATGTTAAAAATATGTTTGTATTTTAGCACAGTAAAATGAAATGAAAAATCCCTCCGTTGGCATATACATTTTGAACTGTTACAAAACTGTATCTATTGCGGTTGATTGGAATAATAGAAGTACATATTTGACAAGACAGCTGAAAGAAAGAAATGACCCGCAATTTTGATATCTTATCAGAAAAAATCCGGAAAAACGAATGAGAACATAGGATTTTCGTGAAATCCCGGTTTATGTTAATTTGAGCTTAAGAATTTGAGCCACCAATAAAATAATATCATTTAAGCTAAGCTAATAAGTATTGATATTTGTCTAGACATGCATTTGTATCGCGCACAGCTTATCATTTTGGGTGATTTATATCAAACACACGTGCAAATTATAATTTACATTATAATAATCATTTACATTATGAAACATGAAAAAAGCTACCTACTGTTTGTCACAACGTTTATCAGTTTTCTTTGTATTTTGGCATTTATCAATAACAATGCATATATAATGAAATCGAACAAACATGTTTTGATACACGCATTGTACACAATTACGTAGTCACAATTTTTTATACCGAATTTCTGCTTTCCAGCTTAAATAAGCTGCGATTAAACGGCTTTGTTAAACGAACAGTGAGCTCTTTTTTAGCAAATAATTTAATTAATTACAATCTTATCAAATAATCATTAACACCTGTTTCGTTATTTTCTATGTAGGTAGTAAATGAAAATGTTAATGTACTCGTACCTACATACTTCACGATGCCGGGTCTTTTATAACATTTTATTAAATTGATATTTCTATACAATCTGATCACATTTTTTTTAATTTCTGTTATTTATAACTGAATATGTTTTTGACATTAATCTGAAAATATTAGTAAAGCCTACCTAAGGTGCCAAACTCTATTCTGTGTTTAAATAAATCACAGTTTAAATAAAATAATGTTGCACCATCCATTTAACTTTCTCAAGTAATAGATATGGTGGAGAAACAGCAAATGATAGAAAATAAAAAGTTACAGATACTTAAAGATTCACCTTTAAAATCTAAGAGTAACTCAAACGAAGTAGAAAATACGTCTTTATAAGCTATTTTCTTATCATATTTGTTAAAATTACTTATTTAGTCATTATTTGACCTAGAACTAGTTTTCGCTTATTATCAGTCAGCTATATGGTACCTATCAGGTTATCATTGAATATTGGTTAATTTATTTTATCATACATTGCTACACACTTACACTGCCACATAATCAGCTGCTACCCACGGCTTGTCATTTGGAAGACGGACGAACGCTTCTTCCATTGTCAAGTTGGCGGTCAGATTATTCGTAAGAACGTCGAAAGCGTGTTTTGGAGTGCAGACCTTTGGTATACACATGGCTAGTTCCATGTTTAACCCAGCTAAAGGACCATTTTCTGCTGTTCTGTAAGAAAAAAATTGGTGTGATTCGTTGTACTTCATTGTATGTTTTTATAAACCATCGTTCTGTCTTTGCCATCAAACAAAGGCAAAAATTGGAATAAAATTATAAACAAGGTATATTTGATTTGGCTTAATTATGTGAAACACACGCTTGCGCTATTAAAGAAGAAGAAAAGAGCTTAATCTCTTAAGAAAGTTCTGTAAGATGAAACTATTACCTCGTCACGATGTATGAGTCTCCTAACATACGATGCACGCCGTACTTCGCCTTTTCATAACTTTCCAACTTAGAAATTAGTTCATCATTGTAATGTGTTTCACTTGGATTCCATTCAGGCCAAGGAAGTTCAGGCCAAGGTATGTCAAGCAAGATCAGATCTGGTAAAGAAGGAAGCTCAAAGTTGTCTTGTTGTAATGGAATTTGTACAACACTGTACTTTCCTTCGATGGACATGTCTTCTGCCTGTTGAATGATATTGAGACATTGGAAGTAGTTTCCAGTGTCTCGCGTGTTGCCTTTGAGGATACTTCGAGGTAATCTGAAGCTGGCGTCTATAACTGCAATGAATGAAGCTAGTTTTGGTATGTAATTATTGCGAACTCGTAGCGAGTCTGCTGCGTTCTCACCTCCCTTTGAATAGGGATGACGACAAACTTTTTTTTTTCGTCTATCAAGTAGGTTATAAAAAAGTATTGGACACGTATTTTTAATTTTTTCACATAGTCTAAACATAACAGAGATTATTGATTTGAAATGTCGCATGACATCACGCCTTGGTACAATTTTTACTTAGAAGTGACGTGTCAAGATCCCACTCTCGAACTTTGACGCGTTTTATCCTAGTAATTTTTTGCTTGATTGACAAAAGAAAAAATAAGTGTTTATTATTTTTTTATAGTCTAATAATAATAGAATTTTATTCTCTTTACCCAGTCGTCATCCCTATTTGCTTACAATTCACCAATGTGATAACGTTTTTATGATTAAATTACGGATGTTAAAACCGTCTAAGTTCGTGTCGGGGCTTGCAAAATGTAGGGTTCCGTAGTTCTCCGTTACGATTTCCCAATTCAAACTCTGACTTTAACAAAAATACAGCATTTTGTTATACAGGGTGATTGGTAAAACGATACATTCCTCTTAGGAGGTGAAAGAGGAGCTAAATGTCAACAACTTTTGTTAATAACTAACGTCGAAATGTTAAAAAAAAAACTTACCTTCCCATACAAATCTTAACAACTGATCTTGTAGTTAGTATGTAGAAGCAAAACATTTTTTTAGGATTTTGCCATGGGTTTATTAGCAAAAGTTGTTGCAATTTTGCTCCTCTATCACCTCCTGAGAGGAATGTATCGTTTTACCAATCACCTTGTATATTCAAAGATTAAATAAAACTAGTCTAGAAATTAGAAACGATTTTACTTACATAGATTTCTTAGTCCAGTATCATTCAACGTAATATAGTCCAGTTGTTGTTCACATTGTTCCAAATCGATGACTTCTTCGTAGAGTTTCAAATCCAAAGCATGGTTTGTAGTTGGAGGAACTGGATCTACATAAGCATTAACAAATAGTACAGTAAGCGCCCAAAGCACTGTATATTTGAAAAATGTCGACATTTTTGAATATCTTTAAGTATAGTTTGTTTTTTAAGTTATGTATAGTTCTTCTGACCACACATTGTTTGCACTGAGCAAAAGTAGCCGATGGTAAAGTCTAATATCTAAAAAATAATCAAACCTTATCTTCATTAAGAATGATTGAGTTGAATCATTTATTATGTTATCTAATTAGATTGTTACTTACTGTTTTTATCATTATTTTGAGAAATGGCATTATTTTTATCAAATGAATAATTGTAAGTTTTTAGAACACATTGCAAATTGTTAAATTGTAGACGAGTACTTCATAGCCAGCACCTAGTACGGTTACAAAAAAGACAAATTGATGTTTTCTTGTGATTGTTACCGTTTTCAACCTAGTCTGGTCCTTTTTCAATATTACTTGTATAACGTACCCCATATAACCTGATTCTTGGCTACAATACACTGTAAATACGAACTTATTAATTCTTTAAAAGTTGTATCCGGTTCATAACTAACAAGTTCTGCCAACGTCGAAGTTGCACAACACATTGTTAGTTGCGACATACATTTATCGTCTACCTCGATGATAAATGTATCATCATCATCGTCATAATCCGACCCAAAGTCGCTCCGCGAAGCCTGTGAAAAATCCAGGAAACTTGAATGAATGACGTTTATTTCGCTGCCACAAAATATAGTACAAATGCACAGTATATAATAAACACAGGAGTATTACACATTCTTGATGCAGTAAACAGTGTTGGAGCAGCAAAAAGGTCCCCGTCTTAGCATAAGTCACAGCTAGCGTCGCGACGCTGATTGCGAACTTCTGCGCTTCTGGGCAGAGCTAGGCTGGTTTTATTCGTAAACATATTTATAATTTGTGTCTAAGTGCGGAAAAGGGAGTTCAGTCTCAAGTCTCATACTCATACATCATTATCATCTTAATCAGCCCACGTTAGCCCACAGCTGGACATAAGCCTCTCCCAATACACGCCACTGAGCCTGATCCTCGGCTACACTTTTCCATTCACTGCCAGCAGCCTTGCGTAATATCGTTACTTCACCTTGTCAAAGGGCGCCCCATGCTGCGCTTGCCTAGTCACGGTCTCCACTCAAAAACACGTCTATCGGTTATCGATTCTACGGCAAATGTGACCAGCCCACCACTTTAGTTTGCTTATTCTTTTAATTATATCGATTACTTTAGTTTTCTGTTGGATAACCTCATTTTTGATTTAATCCTTCTAAGAAATTCTAAGCATAGCCCTTTCTATAGCTCGTTGCAACGTGAGAGTTCAAGTATCGGCTTAGTACGTCATGACAGGCAGTACGCACTCGTTAAAAACTTTCGTCTTCAGACTTTGAGGAATTGGGGATAAAAAGACTCGACGAAGTTTTCCAATTGCAATGTTTGTCCAGGGTAAACATACTCTTGAACAACCTCGTGAGCAACCTCGTTAACAGCTATCAGTCCCGGAGTAACATGTTCATTGAACATAACCTTGGTTTCACTTAGGTTTATCTGGAGGCCGATGCGTTGAAAATATTCAGCTAAGCCGCCTAGCATGTGTTGTAGGTCTTAAATCATTTCGGCCATGATGACGATAGGTATCATCTGCGAATCGCAAGTATGAGATACTCGTCGTAAATATTTATGCCTTGTCTCTTCCAGCATATCCTCCAGGGCATTTGTGAACACTTTTGGGGAGATTACGTCCCCCTATCTCACACCGCGATACAGGTGGATAAGTTTTTACTACTGATTCTGTACTTGGACCGTCATAGTTGCAGCGTAATACAAGCATCGCAACACTTGGATATATCGCCTTTTGACTTGGCACAGTCATAAATATATCGAGTATAATTAATTTAATATGGAAAGAAGAAATATTTTTTGGTGATATAAAAACTGCTACCATATTGTGTGTTAGCAGCCAATTGCGTACTCACAAAGAAGAACAAGATAAGATAAGATCAGATCAGATCAGAATACATATCTTTCATCTGCTCTCTTTGCGTCTACCACTTTGCCACGCAGTTGCAGCCTATGGACAAGAAATCGTATACCCCATCAATTATTATTTTTACGGTAAATATGAAAAATGCATAACTTTTAGGTTTAAAGATATTTATTCTTAAAAAAGACAAAATCACTTACATGAGAACAGTACTAAGCTTGCTTATCTGTCATATTGCTCGGTTATCTATCATATTATCTTAATTTTAATTGTTTTATTATTATGAAAGCACAGTAGCCCTTTCTGAAGCTTGCTGGAAAATTCAAGTTTGATAAACAAATCTGAAATGAATAGAATAGAACTAACGACCGGGCAGAAATGTTCTCAAATAGAAGCTACGTACCTGCAAGCATAGCGTAAGACGTCCACCCCGAGGTGGACAGGAGACCAGGCAAAGGTTGCAGCTAGCCGCTGGTTGCAAGTCGCCTCTAACCAATCAGTCTGAAAATCATGATGATGATGAACTAATCATCCACCCGTCTGGTCAAGGGGTCCGCAATCCGAACTACTAAACTAGCCATTGCGGGTTTGTATCCTGTAAGTGGGAAATGTTTAAGTTATGATTGCACGAGTATCTGTACCCGAGTCATGGATGTTTATAATTTAATTAAAGTATGACTATCCGTTATCTGGTAGCCTAGACGTGATTATTGGTGTGATTGTTGGAACCGAATTTATTGATGCCGGCTTTGTATTATGTGGCAGATAACATCTACAGATCAAATATTAATAATTCACAATATCACAATTCACTTATACTTCTTATTTGAACCGTAATTTGAACTTTAGGCCCATAATAATTTAATTCCCAGATAAAAAATCACGCATCAGATGTTTCCTACATAGTTTGGAGACGAACTCCTCCTAACTTCCATAGCATCTGTAGTCAAGACCTAAAGTCAGAACATGATGCTTGCGATCGTAAGTGAACAGTAACCTATCTTACTTTCGAAACTCTTCTGCTCGAATTTCAATAATTCGGAAATTTTTGGCAGGGGCTGCAGCGGAGTCCGCAGAAAATGCCAACCGGCGCAAATACGAGTCACTTGCATGTGTCTATGTGTTTGCGCTATTTGGCGTTGAGACGTTTGGACCGTGGGGACCAAGTGCAAAATTACTGTTTGGAAAAATAGCTCCAAATTTAAATTCAGCAAATAAAAATGTTGCCTCTTTCCTCGCACAAAGGCTTAGTATTTCAGCGAGAAAATGCTGCAAGCACAAACAAATATAAATTCTAAGGATAAGGATGAAGGATTCATTGTTATAATATTGTAAGCATTTTTCTAGAAACTAATCATCTAACATTAATAGCTTTGGCAAATGTTGAGAAAGATTTCAAAACATATAGAATTAAGAAAAATAACAATCGAAAATTGGAATATTAGCAATAACAATATATCAATTGTGTTTTTAGTACAATAAAATATAGAAAAGGCAAAACGTTTTCAGAGAAATAAACTTCGTACTAAAACAATTCGGATTTAAAATAGGTAATTCTAAAGCGTGTGCATTTCTGACAGAGCTGAGACGCTCACTAACGATACTTATATATTTCGTAGATACCTACTAAGATAGTAAACTGTGTGTCTACACTAGGGCTTGAAAAAGCGGTGACATCATGTGTATCGATAAAATATTGACAGTATGAAAAAAACCAGATAAGTGCGAGTTGGATTCGCCTACCAAGGATTCCGTACAAAAGATTTCGAACTTTTTGTATGAAACCTGGCATACCTAAAGTTGCAAGTAGGTGTCGGTATTTGTGAATACAAATACATGTATCTGTTTGGGGGGTAGAAGTTGTGCTCAATAAATTAGTCGTTAACTGGAAGTTGTCTTTAATTACAGTAGGTATCCTAAACTTACGTTATTTTGGTGTACATTTATGAAACATACGTTAATCGAAAGAAAAAATAATTACAAACAACAAATACTTTTTGACAAAATGACATAAATAATATACTTTATATATAATTTAAATTTCAATTCGAAAATGTAATTAATAATTAATATTACATTACTTACTAAAAATAAAATAATAAAAGTTGGTGCGACTGTCAAAACATTTCTTCCTCTTTTTGCATTTGCCGAATAATATTTTAACTATTTTTTGTATAAAATGTAACAAAGAGAAAAGATAATATGCAATAAAGAGTATCTATCTATCTATATATCTACTTAGTCTTGCTTCAACAAACAAATAATAAAAAATAAGCTTCGTTTGTTTTCATTTATCAAAGATATACCTAGATAAACGTTTACAAGACAATAACACTTGGAACCGGCTACACCAATTTGGTCCCGGTTACAATTTATCGATAAGAAAATTGTGATGTAAACAACACTACTAAACACATACCTACATGCGTATCAATTTTTTTGGATCATTTTCAGTGAGTCATTGTATATCTTGTATAGTCAACCAAGGAAGTATTTATCACTATTGATGACAAATCCACGAAACAAGCTTTAATTAGAGATAAGGGATGTTCCAAGTAGATCCTGTAAAGCTATCGATTATATTACCGTGCATTAATCAGTACAAGGAAGCCATAGTACAAAGTGCCTACTTGCCATTGCAAGGTAGGTAAACGCATTCGTTTACCTACCTACACATACCTACGTAAATAATATAATAACGACGCAACCTTTTCGAGTTGAGACTCGTTTGATTTGTCTTGAAAATGACTCTGGTCAAAGGTGATGGGATCTGATAATGAAGACAAAAAGCACCCATGGGAATTTTTAACCGACTTCAAAAAAGGAGGAGGTTCTCAATTCATCGGTAGCTTTTTTTTTATGTATGTTCAGCGATCGTTCGTTACCAGGTTAACCGATTTCGATAGTTCTTTTTTTGTTCGAAAGGGAATACTTTCAGAATGGTCCCATATAAATTTAATCAAGTTCTGGTGATGGGATCTATAAGCAAATCATCAAACATTGCATGAACTCCATACTGTGCCAACTGATTTTGTACCTATGTTGCCCAATATCTTCGGCATTTGTGAACCGATTTTGATGATTATTTCTTTATCGAATAGCTTATACTTTAAAGATAGTATACTAAAAAATTTTTTGAAAAATTTTACCTCTAAGGTGGGAAAAATAAGGGATGAAATCGGTGTTCAGCCGTTAATTTATGTTTGCACTCAAATGATTCGTTTTGTTAAGGATTATCACTGTATGTATCACTAAAAATAGATGAAATAAGTAAATTTTATAAAAAAAAGTAAACCGACTTCAAAAAACTGAAAAGCTAAAAATAATATCAACACATAAGTACCTAATAAGTTACTTTTGGAGTCGGTAAAACGAAAACATTCAAACTCTCATCGGATGGCACCGACTCCAAAAGTAACTGATTAGTTAGTTTTCGCGGTCTTTTTGACCGTGAAGCAATAAAGACCGCGTCTACTCATCGATGCCCACGGCTGCCCGCGCCGCGTACTCAACGTACACTACGGTCAGTTCAGGACAACCATTCTAGTAGAGCGCGCGGCGCAGACTAAGCTAGCCGCTCGCGCCGCCGTCTGCTTTAGTGTATACAATTTGGTTTGTGCGATCCACGGCGGGCAGCCACGGACATGCCGCGGTGCGGGGCATTGACCGCCGTCTGCGTTGCAGTATACGATTCCCTTTGGTCTATTGTTTGCGGCGAAATTTTCCGGCCCGCCCTGCTACATCGTGTACGCAGCGCCTTGATATCTCAAAAACGGTGAGTCCTAGGTCAAAATAAACAACATTTTGGCCCCCGTAGACTCCAGGCGACGTCTCTGGAACACTTGAATAGCATTTAAACTAATCTAGAGCAGACCTTCATCGAGGGGTTGAAATCAGGTAAGTAGCAGGTAGGTAGAGATCAGAGTTCCCCGCGTAATTCCTATGTTCCATGGAATTTCCGGAAAACGATTATACTTTACGTCACTTCCACAACTGAGAAGAATCTCATATGATGAAATACATCTCTAACGGCTTAGGCTGTAGAGCGTGCCAAAAAATTATAAACAGACATACGCTCGAAAAACATAACCCTCCTACGGCAGCCGATTGAAAATAACAGTGTATGTTGGGTTAGTTTGCAACCATGCCGAGATAATAATATTTGGTGATTATTAATTCGACAATAACAAAATATTATCGCTTTTGAAATTCTAACACAACCAATTTGAGTAAGTTTACTATAAACATAAGTTTAGTGATTATAGCTTTAAAAAGGAAGGACTTTTAAGACACAACTTAATATCCTTTTTCACCCCTTCAGGGGTTGAATAATCAAGAACGCTGTAAAACATACATTTATTTTCAATTGTCACCATAAATACAAAGTTTGAAAATTATTATTTGAAACTGATATGCTTTCATTAAATTTTTATCCCCTATTTTATCCCCTTAGGGCTATAATTTCCAAAAAACTCTTTCTTAATGGATGTCTACACTGTATAAGGTTAAGCTGTGCGTTGATATATCAACAATTAGTCTTTTTACCATTTTATATAAATAGATATCTGAAATACAAAGTTTCCCTTTTCACCTTCTTAAGGGTTGAATTCAAGATTTTTTTAAGTCCACAATATTAAAATTCCACATTGATGTCATATACGTAATTAAAATCCCCAAAAAAACCATAAAATTGACACCCATATTGATATTTAGACATTTCAACCCCATCGCACCCCAACAGTGTCCGCAACGTTGTATTTTAAAATTGTTGTTGTTTTCGTAATCAGCGACTCAATAAACCATAGAAACAATACCCATGTTGATTTTCAGACTTTGTCACCCCTTTTACCCCCTTTAAGGGTGGATTTCGCAAATAAACCTGAAACACGTGTTTAATCATTTATTGTTATGAAATATTCGAAGCTATACTCCTGTAAAGTTTCGAATAAAATAGTCTAACTAATCTTGTTTCCCCATACAAACTTTGGGCCCCCATTTCACCCCTTTAGACCTTAGACCTTATAAAAAACCTACATGCCAAATTTGGAATCTCTAGCACCAGCGGTTTGGGCAGTGCGTTGATATGTCCGTCAGTCAGTCAGTCAGTCAGTCAGTTTTTTTTTTACCTAGTCAGGTCATAAGTTCTGTCACATGTGTAATATGAAATGATTTAGACATGTTTATTATTTATGTAACCATTTATATAGCAAAATGAACTTAATAAAACATAGATTCATATGGTAATAAAGTTTATTCAAAATGACCCCCGCGATTTTGAATACAGGCCTTCAATCTGCGCGGCCAGTCGTCTATCGCAGCATGAACGAGGTCCATGTCAATATCGGCGGCAATATTGCCTTAATCAAGGATGCCTTAAGTGACTCCAACTCAGGATTAGGCTTTGAACAGGCCTTTTCCTCTAAGTGTTGCCATATCTTGTAATCTAACGGACCTAAATCTGGACTGGAGGAGGGCCAGTCTTCGTGCCGGATGAAGTCGATTTCACGCGCCGCCAGCCAGTCTTGTGTGATTTTCACTCTATGAGCTGGCACAGAATCTTGTTGGAATACCCAGTGCCTGTTATTAAACATGGTATAAGAAACAGGTTCCACAAGGTTCTTGAGGACTGTATTTTGATACACAACTACACAACGTTTTGATAGATATTTTTTTATCATATCTTGTACTAAATGCGAATTTATAAAGCATGTATGAGTTTTTAAATAACTACTTTTCCTGCAAAAACACATAATTGATAAGCTTCTGTAAACTAAATTCTACGTATTTGATACAATTATCTGCAAAAAAAAAACACTATAACAATAATATCACGGTCCCTGCCATAAAATTATCAAATTAAAGATAAAAACTCATGAAGGTTTTCATATTAAAAGATAAATATGAATATTACAATCAATAATTGATCTTGGTTTAGTGCTCAGTACTATCGACCGTGACTCATTTATCATAATATTGTGTTATGAATTTGCTTTTGCCTAGAGGGATTACAAACATTTTTGAGTCACTTTCAGTCAAGTCTTAGTCATAAGACTCAAACTTAGAATACCTTTCCAACTAAAATGATTGAAGATTATCTTAATCAACCCACGACAGTTCACTTTTGGACGGACAAAGACCTCTCTCAATGCACGCTTATGAACCCTATTCTTGGCTATTCTTTAACATCTAATGCGAATATCATTATAAGGGGTAGATGCATATAAATTAAAATCCTAATCATAAATTAAGATTTGTTATTTTTATTGAAAAATATTGATCAGCCTAATTTTAGTTGTGTTCTGTTGTACTGAATACGGCGTCTTGACGGTGGATTTGCGTTAAATTTTAACAAACATCAATCACATTGCAGAGAATTCCGTCTTATAATAATTTTCAGATTTCTCATCACTCTCTTCGCTACACTAGGATAACTATAGACCCTGTTGGTCAAAAAACATCTGGTTAGAGGCGTGATCACAGTTATATTAATAAAAAATAAAGTACTAATCATACAGTCATATTATCGAAACATCAAAATTTTGTTAGAGGGACTGCACTGGACTGGTTTGCCAGCTACATGTCTAACAGAAAACAATGCATCAGGATTGGTGATCACGTAAGCAGCATAACACCTATAAGTTTTGGAGTACCTCAGGGCAGCATCCTAGGACCTACACTGTTTATCTTGTACATTAACGACTTATGCTCAATTTCTGTAGTAAATGCTGACGTGATCTGCTACACAGATGACACATTTCATGACGCGCCCTGGGAACTAGCTTGTCAAAGGGCTGAAAACGGTTTAAGGCTAACTTCTCAGTGGTTGGGAAAAAATCTTCTAACCCTAAACACCGATAAATCAAAATTTCTTTGTTTTCATAAGACGGCCTCTGCCACCAAGTTTAAGTTATGTAAAGATACATAGCTGTTAATCAGAGGTCACTGCCGCATGCACCTGCAATCACATCTCAAGAACTGATCATCAAAGATATCTAGGAATCATTATTGACGAAAAACTTTCGTTCAAGCAGCACATCACCTTTATGTCCGGCCGTGTCAGAAAAATTATACACGTCATGAGGAACCTACGAGAGGCGGTTGACGGAAAACTGTTAAAGACTATCTATTTGGCTCTATGCCGGTCCTTAATTAATTACTATATAATTGCTTGGGGAGGAGCGTCTCAAAATTATCTCACCGCATTAGAAAGAGCTCAAAGAGAGGTTTTGAAAGTAGCACTTTTTAAATCAACTCTGTATCGTACTGCCGCCTTGTATGATGAAGCTGAAGTTCTTAGTGTAAGAAAGTGGTATATACTCACAAAAGTGTCATTGTCTCAAACGGTTACAACGATCTTCTTAAAAAACGTGTTTTCCAAATCCCAACACCAACAATGAATACCATATTTTCTCACCGTTTTAGCCAATTCTTATTTCCCTTCACCTACAATAAAATGGCCAAACTTTGTAACTTAAAAAATCGATCAGTCTTTGAAATTAAAGCTCTAGTAACTAAAATACTTTTGAAGTGGTCCCAAGATGACACCGAAAAATTCATAAGGGTTGTAAAATAAAATAGAATAATTATGTCAACTTAATAATTTGTATTCACTCTGTCCCGCAAACACACTCCACACGCAAACATACACGTACACACGGACGCACATATACGCACACGAGCACACACACACGCGCACGCACACACACACACACACACACACACACACACACTCACGCACATACACTCATTTAATTAGAAATAGCTTTGTTTGTTTTTCTTTTTTCTTTTCTTTTTTGTTAGGCAAGTGTAAACATTTATGTAAACCTTCACTGTCCCCACAGGATAGGCTTTAGCCTGGTGTGGGGACCTGTAAGAACTGAAACTAAAATGGATTATGGAAATAAACTTATTCTTATTCTTATTCTTTTAAATTTCCTACATTTTTATTTTTATTTGCAGATCTCATTTATGTCACTTAGACTGGATTCGACCAAGATGGTGTAAGTTTTAACTTAAGAGTATACCACTTCTTAATCTAGAGTAAGCTGATTTTTCATTCTACCAACCACTAATCTATGAACCGACTTCGTTTTATATTTATAGATAGATATATATAGATAATAATTAAGATTTAATTCAACTTGTCACATCTTGTCAAAAAGATCATCTGGGTTAGGTTAGGTAAGAACACTAACCACAAACCGCGAAGCTGAGCGAGCGAGCGAGTGATGAGAGCAAGCCGTGGCAGCGGCCGGCGAGCGCTACATTCTGATTCTTGTTCTAAATTTATGTTATTGTAAACCGTTAAGACATTACTTACCTGAAATTGCCTTTACTATAATTTCGAGAATTTAAATTTAATGAGTTTTATAACTTTTAATTGTTACTTTATGTAAGTGTTAAAATTAATGATGTTCTTAAACGAAATAATAAAATGTAAGAATAAATGAAACTTTCATTATACTAAGTGAGTTGTTATAAGAAAAACTAATCTATTCAATAAAATTAATAATAAATAAATAATGTTTATTTGAAACATTACACACCCTAATGATATACATACACACGCATGTATACACACATTGTTGTTGGTCAACCAGTACAATCAAACAGAATTAACACAGATAATAATAATGATCTACAATCAAAGGTATGTCATTGGTAATTAAAATAAATTTGAATATTTTTTGAAAGAGATTAGATTAACACATCATTTATAAATCATGAGTAACGACGGTTAATTTCATTTGAAGCGAAGGATTGATAAACAATAGATCTTAAATAATTATAAGTTAAATAAAAAAACAAACGTTTCAAAAATGTATTTTTATAAAATAATTGTTTTTTGTGTACTTTCGATACTATGTTTTAATGCGTACGTCGATGCAGTTACTCTCACTACTAACAATGCTTTAGATTTAAATCTCTATGAAGAAGTGATTGATTTAGAAAAATGTGAACAACAACTGACCTACATAACGCAGAACAATACTGCACTAAGGAACCGATGTGAGTAATGTTTTCTTATACCAAACTGATGTGAATTTCAATCTGTTAGCCTTTGCAAAAGACCTACCTAATTCATTAAAAAGTAAGAGAAAATCAGCCTATTATACATATTCGTCCCACTAGTACCGAGCACTAGCCTTACTTCAACTATGATTGTGGTTTAGGCCATACTAAAAGCAGTCCAGAGTGGATTAGTATAGCTTGTATATTTGATGGATTCAATTGAAACATTTCTTCTTTATGAACCTGCCCTTTATATCCATTTAAACTAAAACTACTGACTGTAACTTAATTTTAATTCGTTTGTTGCAGTTATGGATGCCAGTTTTAGACTACCTCGCAGTATCCTTAGAGGCAACACGAGAGACACTGGAAACTACTTCCAATGTCTTGATATTAGTCAACAGACACAAGACATGAATATCGAAGGAAAGTACAGTGTTGTACAAATTCCATTACAACAAGACAATTTTGAGTTTCCTGCTTTACCAGATTTGATCCTGCCTGACATACCTTGGCCTGAACTACCTTGGCCTGAATGGAATCCAAACACGACACACTACAATGAAGAATTACTTTCCAAATTAAATACCTATGAAAGAGCGAAGAACGGCGCCCAAATTTTATTGGGACATGGCATTAGACAAAGGTATACAAGATGTTTATGTTTAAATTATAAACTTTATTCTAAGTCCTAACAACAGTTGTCTACAGTTGTCTGGATCCAGTCAATAGTTCATCAGCAATCCACAAAACCAATAATTCCTCAATTATTAATACTTTCTAAATTTAGGTTTGAAATTGAGTAAGGAATTTTGAAATTTTGTAGAGATAGTGATATACGCTTACTTTTTTAAGACTCCACCTTGTTATGTCCATGTTAAATGTAATATAATTTCTAAAGATTATAAACGTGTGACAATAAAGTAGGTACTACTTAAAGAGTCCAACTAAAGCCTGACACCTACTCAACTGAAAAAAAATATCGAATTTATGATTTGGGCTAGGCTCCAATATCTTGAGTAAATTGAAGACCTTGAGTGACCGCATGTCGACTTAATTGGTTTAGTGGTTTGCACTGCGGACTACAAGGCCAGGCAGTTACGGATTGAATTCCCAAAAACAAGCTTTTGTGTAATGATTACTCTTTTTGCTTTTGTGGAATGATGAGTAGAAAATTAATTCATTTTTGTAGAATTTATTATTTATCTATTTAGGAAAGAACGTGCACTATTTTGCACATGTCATGATCTTGCAACATAGATAACTTTTTTTGTAACGTTTCCAGGAAGGTTAACTTTACGTTGTATGCCTTATTGTAAATAGTAAACTTAACAAACATTTATACTTTAGGGTGGCAGCAGATAGCCCAGTAGCCGGTATGCAGATGGAGTTAGCCTTCTGTATTCCTAAAGTCTGCACTGCAAAACACGCTTTTGACGTCCTCACAACGAACATGACCGCTAACTTGACAGTGATAGAAGCATTCGTTCGTCTTCCCAATGACAAGACCTGGGTAGCGGCTGATTACGTGGCAGTGTAAGTTTATCAGATAAAACTGTACAAATATTCTGGATTCTTTCCTACTTTGATGAGCGTGATATTTTTTTTGCAACTCCAATTTAAATAAATGGGTGTTTTTGTATATGCTAATTAAGTATACATCTGAAAACTAAAAAAAAAGTTCTATGTATTGTGTATGTATGTATTGTTCTATATAATAAATTGAAATATTAAGATCTAGGGAACAATATAGAGGCATTTTTATTTTTATTATTTTTAATAGCGAGCCAACAATGACCTTACGCAGTGCACATACGGTATTTTTTTTCAGGAATGAGTCAAATTATCCACGCGTACGATTTGTAATAGTGGATAGGAATAATTAAACGTGAAAAAAAAAAATGGTTTTTTACAAAGTTCGATTAAGTTACTGATTCTGAGCCACTTGCAGGAGTTGGCACCCCTTTGCAATGTATAATAAAAAATAATTTACCTTTGCAACCTACAGGGATAAGTATCCATGGGCAAAACAAAAATCATATCGCTTATACTGCTGTTTGTTTGCTTGTCTAAATATCAGGAATGGGCTAGTTTCCCGGGTCAAAGAATGATTATTCTATTTAGTCCGTCAGTTAGATTATCAAAAAATATTGGACCCATATTTTGTCTTTTGTCAATCAAACAAAAAATGACGAAGATAAAGCGCATCAAAGTGAGCACGTGACTTCAGGTCTTGCTAAAAAGTGTCGCAAGGCGTGACGTTACGCGGAACTTATCTTCATCATTTTTTGTTTGATTCAGAAAAGAAAAAAAACGTGTCCAATATTTTCTGTTAATCCAACTGACGGACTAATAAAATTTTTTTAGCAAACTAGCCCATTTTAAAAGTTTCAAGCTCGTAGGTACACAAAATTACTTACTAGCCTTGACAGTTTGTTGTTACTAATTTGCAATATTTGTTCTAGGATATTGTTCTCCATCATCGGTCTCCTGACTGTACTATGTACTAGTTATGATATTTGGCATACAATTTTACTCAAAAAAGGTAAGAATATGATTTAGTATATGTAAAATTTTCAAACTTATTATTTCTGGAATGATTAGGTAAATTTTAGGTTAGCTTTTTCAAGCATTTAATTTTTTGTTGCAAAATTTTCTTAACAAACCAAAGATTTAAAAATAATACAATTCTATTCGTCAAATGTTGTAAAATGTTATTGAAAACAATAACATACTACTAGCTTTGTGTTATTATCGTTATATTTTATCATTACCGAAACTACAACAGTATTTTTAGATCTTATCAATTCACAATCAGTAAAACCAACTTCTTTACTAATAGATATTTTTATATAAGTAGTTATTTTAGTCGATGTTTACTGCTTTAAATATTTAAATGGTCTAGACAATTAAATGAATTCGGGTATTATTCAATAATATAAAAGTACGCGAACTTACGCTCTTAATTACAATTCCTCCTCCACACAACTCCACGACATCAAGCAGTAGTAATGTAAAAATTTGTTCATCTCAAAATGCGTAGAATAGACGACCTGGTTGCCGGAAGCCGCTGGATGCGGGCCGCTTCCAACCGGCCAATCTGGAAGTTACTCAATTTTTTCAATTTTAAAAGTTCTTTATTTCATAACATAAGACGCAAGTAATACAAATCCAGTGTACATTTATCCTAGGGTGTATTAACATAACTAGTACAAAAGGTTTGTAAGCGTGTAGTCGCTTTTACAAACTTTTATAAGTAAACAATAGGTAATTATAATTTTTATTTACACTTTTTTTTTAAACTACTACAGATGAATATGGCAACTACTTAAGTACTTACGTTTTTATGCAAGCTTTAGTTGAGCATTACATTATATTAATATTAAATTACATAGCAACAACAGCCAACAAAAATAAAACTATCTGCCTACTTAACTATAACTTAATAAAGTAGGTATTTTTAGAATAAAGCTACTGTACGCAAGCAAACTAACCATACAACTAGCAGCGTGAACCAAAGAGTGGTCGTAGGCAAGTAAGCGCTCAATAGACAGTGCCGCTACAAGCACGCGCAATCACCGCTAACCAAGCGCGCGCAGCTCCCGCGCCTATTTGCAAGGAAATAGCACTGGGAATCGCCCGCGCAGTCATGCGGAGCGCGCGAATCTGCGCTGGCGATGTACGTTGTTTGTTAATCATCGCACTCAAGGAACAAGTGATGAGGTAGTTTATATCGAGAATATTTATTGATGAATTTTAAGTTATGCTTACGGGATTTGCAAATTTGCAACTGGAAGTTACTGAGGGAGGCCTATATTCAGCAGTGGACGTCCTATGGCTAAAATGATGATGAAAGATGAAAATGAGAGGATTAAATGAAAACAACAAGTGAATAATGAAACGACTTATCTGTATTACCATAGTAAACGTTTGTTGTACTTTTTAAAATTTTTTTTTTTTGTTTGTTTACAGATCCAAAGAAAGTCAACAAGATTTGCACATTGTTCTCTGTATACACAAATACGAAGGAGTTCTTTGTGTTCTCATCGAGCCCTAACGTGATTACTTGCCTGGATGGCATCAGGTCCTTTGCTATGATGTGGGTCGTCGTCGGACATGTATTCCTCTCGCGGGCGTCTTTTATTCCGCAAAATCCTTTAGATTTACTCCAAGTAAGTAGCTCAGAACTTGAATGTCATAAATTTATAAAAATATAAAGGTTCTTTTACATGTTTCTTTATTGGGCCCTACTAGCCATTAGCAAAAAATAGCCCCAAGAAGTACAGGATGGTTTAACAACAACAACTTAATAAGCTAACCCTCTTATCCTACCAGGTATTTTTGAATCTTGTGGTGTCCATAGAGTTAAGGATGGACTAAATGAACACAGAACCAGAACAAAAGCATTTGTTTCTTGATGGGTATATTTGGATAGTATTTTACTTGAAAAAAAAAATCAACTGCTGCTTCTTCTTCAATGTAAAACAAGAAGGTTTTACATTTTTTCAATCAAAAATTAATAAATATAAAATTATATTTCTTGATATAATAAACTAGCATTATTGTAAATGCAAACAATAAAAAAGTTTATATTCGGATAGTCCTCTATGTAAGGAATCAAAATAAAACATTTTGGCCATCACTTTTTGGACCATGCTGTATACTTAACTATAGGACGCAAATTCACTCTCAAGTGAAAACATAAGAAAATACATGATGTATCCCCAGAAAACAATTCAGGATTCTGTGAAAGATTGCAGCTGGCGCAGTGAATGACTTATTACGGTTCTTTCTTGGTTGATTTAAGTTGTAGTATGGTATAAATCATTATAGAACGCAATGAATATATTGAATTGTATTGAATTGAATCAGTTAGGATACTTTTTCAAAGTTTATTTTGTTTCAGTTCATTGAAAAGTTTAGTAGCATTTGGATTACTAGTTCACCTATAACTGTGGATACATTCTTCATGTTAAGCGGGTTGCTCGTGGTTTACACTACTGCTGCCAAAGTATCGAGAAGTGAGTCAAATTCTTAGTTATACATATCAGATAGAGCTTGCACATCTAGGCACATGTCTAGGTTAGTCGCTAATAGAGAATAAACGAATGAAAATATAGGGAACCGGCTACACTATGCAAGGCATCCAGAAGTTTGATCGTGGTTTCACTGTTACATTTTAATTTTGACAAATTAAGACACTAATTCTGTCAATCTTTCAATAACAAACGTAAGCAAATATCAAATAATACATGTATATAATGCTATAGTAGAACTCTCTAATAGCTAGCTATTTATTTATTTAAACTTTATTGCGCAAATTAAAATCATGCTAAAAGTGGTCTTAATGCCATATGGCATTCTCTGCTAGTCAATCATTAGACTAAACGGAGCTATACCTCTTGCTTTAGTGAAAACGCAAACTCACTTATTAAAATCTATGCAGGAGCTATAGTTATTTGTAAAAATGAATTAAATCATCCAAACTTCTGACTTCGTTATTAGATCAGATGGTATCGAATTATTGTACCTACTATCATACCGATTATATATGAAAAACAAAGTAACAAATTGATACTATAAATAGAAGTAAGTATAACTCACATTCTAAGATTTTACTATTTTGTTGTTTAAAGTTTTTAAAGTAGCTACACTTAGTTGTATTTATAGAAATTGATTGGGTATTTTTTGAATCACTATTTTAAACACACTTATTTGCTACATTTTAACAAATAAATGAATAATAATTAACGTTAGTAGGGCTATAATATAGTTAAATATTATATACCAAACCCTATAGTTAGATAATTAAAAAATGGTCAAGTATGACTCAAACTTGTGCTTAGGACCGCAAACAAAATAAAAGAAAATGCGATGCGTAAGTCTGTCTCGTTCACAATTAATTTTGTTTAGAATTTCTTTTATAATTATCTTTTATTAACAATCTTTACTCGGTTAACCAAGTTTTTTGTTTCTTTTTCAGTGTCACTGTTAAAACAAATCCACCTTTTCTACCTCAGTCGAATTTTCCGCATGTTCCCCATACTCGGAGCAATGATTCTGATCCAAGCTTCGTTCTTACATAGATTAGGTGATGGTCCATATTGGCAAGTAATGGTACAGACCACCAATAACTGTCGAGTGTATTGGTGGAGCACATTGCTGTTCGTACAGAATTGGGTTAACCCTCTAGACCAGGTCAGTGGCTGTTTCTTTGACTTCTAATATAAACCAATAAGAAGATTGGTAGCATAAGCTTAACGCTTTCTTTCTAAACTAGACTGAAACAAAAGATTTATCAAACTTGAACTAATAGGTCTAAATTTTAGTCTAATTTTATTCTTGGTTTACCATAGCTCGGTGACAGCTGCCTAAAATAGTTTAACGGAGCAATAAACAAATAAATCATGGCAAGCGACACAATTTTTTAACCAGACTGATGTTTTATGTCTGATGGTAATTTCACAACGTTTTGGTTCAGCAAGAAAGCATTTTAGTTCTTCTATCTTTATAAAATTTAGTAATCTACCTAAATTGAATACCATTACCGAATATAATATTAATATACTTTTTCAGTGCATCGGTCAAGCGTGGTACCTCGCTATAGACATGCAACTCCATATTTTATCCCCTCTCCTATTGTTCTGGATCTTGGGCCAGCGGTCTCGCGTAGCCTGGACTGCATTAGCTACGGCCCTTACCGCGTCTATGATAGGAGCTACTACTTACAATTTCATCAACAATTTTCAGTCTGCGTTAGTAACTGTAGCGTAAGTATTTTCTTTATCAATTTTGTTTTGTTCCAATCCCTTTATTTCTTTTTCTTCTTAGTCACATGTCAAAAAGTCGTGATCATTTTGGAATGATCGATTTAATCGCGCTCTGCTAGGTGGATTGGCGCCTACTACGTATCGGTCTTTTTCACTATTTTCATCCATTTTTTACATAGGATTAATCAACAAATATTTGGGTCTAAACACTACTACAAGTCATGCATATCCAAAATGTATAGCTGGACAACCAATAAATTCCATCCAGTAAGATAAAAATGAAACGGGGGAAAATCTTAGGACCCGCAGTAATATTAATTAAACAGATGCTTCAGCTCAGGTTACAAGTTTTGGGTCAAATGATTCAAAAATATACTTTATCTTTTAAAAGTAGGTTTTTTTTCTTAAACGTTTGAAATACTTTGAAGTACCGCGGAAAAACTGTCGTGATACCATGGGTAAGCATTTAAGGAATATTTTAAAGTTGTATTTGCTATTTAATAAGCAAATTCCACTTCATTAGTTGCAATTACAAAGTACAAATGACTTTCAAAAAATTCTGTAGTAAGTATCACAATAACAGATTTTTACTTAATGCAATGAAAATATAATGCGGTACCACAATATAAATAAATAACGGTACTGTATGTTTTAATTATTTGTCTGTCTATCTGTTTGATCTGGCAAATTTTCGAAAAGTGATTCTGACGGGACTTTAGCTAACAGGTAGCTATTTTGAGGAGTACAATAGGCAACTTTTCCAAAAGATTGGCATATTATGTTATATTATATTTCTAGACAATGTACCTAAGGACTCGAATTTAAAAAAAATCTGTAGTTAAACACCTGGTTAAATAATTTCTCCAGAAAATTACAATAATGACACATAGAAAGATAGTTAAAACGTGTTGACACTACTATAAATCAGGATCACATGTATGTATTAAAGTGATTTCATAAGTTCGTATTTTCATACAATATTGAAAGTAAGACAGACAGTAGATTTTACATAGTTCGGATACATTGTGAGTGAATGATGTTTAATATTGAGTATTATAAATTTTAATTTTTATTAATAGCAGCGTTTTACCTAACATTAAAACGCTTATTAAGCGAGTTACCTTATTCGAAGCCTACAAATTATTTGAGAGTAGCATTTCCGTTTCCGTAATGCGTGTCGGTCGTAATACCTTCGTCATACTACGTCACTTCCCTTTTCCCCACTGTCGCCCCCTCTACTTTCACCAGGCGGGCGAGCCGCAATGGCGCGCGTCTGCAACTCATTGTGTTCTCAAATAATTTTATTTTGTTTTGATAGAGTTAACAAAAACAAAAGTGAAGTTACGTCGAAATAACGATTACACTATGTTGAAACCAAGTGAAATGTGAATGAACGTTGAGAAAAACAGCATCAAAACAAAACACAACAGTTGTATTATGACTGTCTGTGTCGTCTGATTGGATCTGTGACTTCGTTAGGCGACTCAAAATATTAATCATAACAAAAATAACTAAAAATTGTCACAATAAATTATGTCAAACTGAATAACACAAATGCTTGAATTGATAAATTGCAAAGATGTCAAAAAAATAAGAAAAACAACTAAGCCTGCTTGTTACAACTTCCACATGCTATTTCTATGAAAGAGTAGAGTCCATTTTGATCCCAAACAGTGAAAATGTACTAACTTGTTCAATTATTTGTCCTTGATGTGATATGAGCAGTGTTAGACCTGTTCTTTAATACGGCCTGAATTGCACCATTTTTGTCTTTTCAAAGTTTAGTGTGAGACCTATCTCTTTTAAATGTGTAACAATTTTTAGTAAACATTCATTAATTATAGCATGTAAATTATTTATATTTTCTTGGCTACGAGTGACCAGGAGCGTTGCGTCATCTGCGAATAAAATACTTTTTTGAGATGCTACCGAAGGCAACTCAATAATATATATCAAAAATAACAAACAGCCTAACACACTACCTTGTGGTATAGATCCAGATATAGCTTTAGTTGCGGATTTTATTCGTTTATTCATTGTACAATATCAGGATTCTATTGAAATTCATAATTAAAAATATTTTTCGTTCTAATTCTGTTTATATACTTTTTTTAATTTATACTTTTTTCTATTGTTGCACTTACAGGCCGAATTTTGATTATGAACGATACATGATTTACTACTACCTCAACATTATTAACCGTATTTCGCCGTTTGTCATCGGAATGATAGTTGGATACACACTTCATTTGTACCGCGGAAAAACTGTCGTGATACCATGGGTAAGCATTTAAGGAATATTTTAAAGTTGTATTTGCTATTTAATAAGCAAATTCCACTTCATTAGTTGCAATTACAAAGTACAAATGACTTTCAAAAAATTCTGTAGTAAGTATCACAATAACAGATTTTTACTTAATGCAATGAAAATATAATACGGTACCACAATATAAATAAATAACGGTACTGTATGTTTTAATTATTTGTCTGTCTATCTGTTTGATCTGGCAAATTTTCGAAAAGTGATTCTGACGGGACTTTAGCTAACAGGTAGCTATTTTGAGGAGTACAATAGGCAACTTTTCCAAAAGATTGGCATATTATGTTATATTATATTTCTAGACAATGTACCTAAGGACTCGAATTTAAAAAAAATCTGTAGTTAAACACCTGGTTAAATAATTTCTCCAGAAAAGTGACGACCAACAATTTTTTTAGGTGCCTCGTGTTGAGAGGTATCTGAATCACATATTGTTCTACGATTTTTCGTAGTTTTCGAGTTACGATTTTTTAATGAATTTTTGCAACCGGGTCAGTTTCTGAAAGTTTTCAAATCCAAAGTCAGCTCTTGATAACAGTGCTACATCGCATTTCACAACATTGCTTATTATCCAAACATACTGTAGTCGCGGGCTCAGCTAGTAAAAAACAAATACAACAATCACATCCATTTATTATCATTAATCGCTGATTTTTTAAATGACTAATTATGATGTGTCACGTAAAAACTTATGAATAGTACAGTCATTCAACATGAAATCTAATAATATGCAATATCATAAAACTGTCCAGCTAATCAATTAATTTATCTAACTAGAACTAAAACAAAATTGAATTGTTGATTCTTATTACGGTTTCGTACCTACGACCAGCCAAATAAAGCAATAACACAAAAAATAAGGCTTTATTATTCTATTATTATTCGTGTACGAGTATTTCTTTTCTTCTTAACATTTCTTCTTATTCTCGTATCGGAGGCAAAGTTAATATTTTGTGTGAATTATATTTCGCCTCTTAGGCAGCGTTTTAGTGGCGGAAAGAATTTACTACATTACTAAATCTTTACATTTTTTCAGGTGTTAGCCGGAATTCTATGGATTGCGGCCATTGCAGCAACGTCTACAGTCATTTTAACTACGTATTATAACACCCAGTTTAATTGGGATAACCAATTGGCCGACAATTTCATCAATTCTTTCAAAAGGCCGGTCTGGGCTGCTTGCATTGGTTGGCTTGTCGTCGCGTGTCAGCATGGTTACGGAGGTGAGTTTTCTTCGTTTTCAAATCCTGTGTTATTATTTCTTGTTATATCATAGGTTATAATAATGATATTGTTAAAAACAACTAAACAAACAAAAGCAATTAATAATTTACTTGGGTTTAAAGTTGAAAAATGATAATTTCGCATTGAATATTATCGCCTGCGACATCGCTTTGTTATTGATTATAATATGTGACAGATTTAAGAGGTCCACACTTTTTTGTGCACAAAATGAAACATTGACCTAAACATCACGTTTATTTTGCCATGTTTGGAAGTTTGAATTTGATCTGATGGCCAGACTATTAAATAAAAAACAGATCTACTTAATCGTCACTACACCTTGTCGGAGGGTGCCCCACTACACCGTGTCGGAGGCTTGCCTAATCGCGGTCTCCACTTAAGAACACGTCCATCTCATCGGTTATGGTTCTACGGCAAATGTAACCAGCCCACTGCCACTTCAGTTTGCTTATTCTTTCAGCTATATCGATTACTTTAGTTTTCTGTCAGACAATCTCATTTCTGATTGTATCCTTCAGAGAAATCCCGAGCATAGCTCTTTCCATAGCTCGCTGAGCAACTTTAAATGTGCTGGCAGTGAATTGAAAAGAAAAACCGAGGATCAGGCTTAGTGGTGTGCATTGGGAGAGGCCGATGTCCAGCAATAGGTAGGCTGATTATGATGATATATAGGTATATCTTTCATCAAGCCGCGTCCATTCAGCTACCATAATGGTAGACGAATTAAAGATTTCGATCTTTAAAATTTTTAAATAAAATTATTTTACTTAATTGTGTAATTTTTTATTTCAGGTCCTATAAACTGGGTTCTATCACTTCATATATTCAAGATACTTGGCCGCCTCTCATATTCTATGTACATTGTACACTTCTAGATAATATTTTTGACCGATTCGGTTAATCTACAACCACTCTACTTCACTTTAAGTTTCGTTGTAAGTTTTTAATATTTGTATAAGCTTTTATATATGTTAACTGACGATAAATACACTCAAAATTACTAAATTAACTCTTTTACAAAAAAATATTTAGACAAAATTGGTTTTTCTCTCCTTTGATATTTGATGCTGACTGCAAGCGGCAAAGAGCCGCTCGCTGTGGCATTTTAAGTCCTGCAGTTGTCTTTCAAAGATGATGATGATGATGAACCTGGAGATTACGTCATCTGCAATACATGATTCATGAAAAAATATCAATATTCTAACTCTTTATACGCTTAAATTGAGATTGAGCAGGGTAGTTTCTTAAGTTAATAATATATTTTAATATTTATATTTCCAGATGCACAAATTTTTGATCGACTTCACGCTAACTGTAATCGGAGGATTTTTGTTGCTAATCTTGATAGATTCTCCGTTCTCCAACATCATTAAAATGTTCCTAGGTGGAGGTATGTCAATTTTAATATCAAAACGTTTTAAATCATTATGATTTTTTTAAATATTCGACTACTGAATGTAGTGTGATTTTTTAAATAACAATATTAAACCGTAGTGGATGCATGAAAGAGACTGTTATTTTACAACAACATTTTATAGTATTCTATAGAAGTTGATATGGGTATGAAAAAACAACGAGTTTCTTGCATGTAAAAAAGGGTAACAAATCTAAAGTTAAGTGATTAAAATTTATCTTTCAATTGTTTTTACAGGACCGAGACCACCCCCCAAAGAAGCTGCAAGCGTCCTTAAAGAACCGGAAATAGGATTCACAGCTGTATCCGTAGTTCATAATGTACGAGATGCTGAAACGGAAAAGGCAAAACTGTAATAGGCTCCTTAACAAAAAACCGGCCAAGTGCGAGTTGAACTCTCGCACCTAGGGTTCCGTACCAACTTATAGCTATGTAAATAATTCCTGTATAACGGAAATCGAGTCTCAAATATATTTACCGATTTTTCGAGTTTGTTAAAAAAAGCTTTTTTTTAACTACAAATTTACGGTCTTTGGACTTGTGCTATAAGACATTGCTTCTTGACAAATTTCATGATTCTAGGTCAACGGGGTACTTCCTTTAATTGTGATTCCCTTGAGTGTGTCAAAATATGCGTTTTTTTTGCGGCATAAACAGTCGTATCCTTTTTTTACTTTAACTTAAAAGTTTGATTTTTTCAGCGCATTAAGGAATTGTAGACCTGAGTATATTATTTTAATTTTTACTCGATACCTCCATGCGTTCTCGAGATGAAGGATCTTAACAGACAGACAGATAAATAGAAAGACGGACAACAAAATGATAGGGGTTCTGTTATTTCCTTTTGAGGTACGGAACCCTATAAAGATGTAAGTTTTGAAATACCTCGTCCTTACAATAATGACACATAGAAAGATAGTTAAAACGTGTTGACACTACTATAAATCAGGATCACATGTATGTATTAAAGTGATTTCATAAGTTCGTATTTTCATACAATATTGAAAGTAAGACAGACAGTAGATTTTACATAGTTCGGATACATTGTGAGTGAATGATGTTTAATATTGAGTATTATAAATTTTAATTTTTATTAATAGCAGCGTTTTACCTAACATTAAAACGCTTATTAAGCGAGTTACCTTATTCGAAGCCTACAAATTATTTGAGAGTAGCATTTCCGTTTCCGTAATGCGTGTCGGTCGTAATACCTTCGTCATACTACGTCACTTCCCTTTTCCCCACTGTCGCCCCCTCTACTTTCACCAGGCGGGCGAGCCGCAATGGCGCGCGTCTGCAACTCATTGTGTTCTCAAATAATTTTATTTTGTTTTGATAGAGTTAACAAAAACAAAAGTGAAGTTACGTCGAAATAACGATTACACTATGTTGAAACCAAGTGAAATGTGAATGAACGTTGAGAAAAACAGCATCAAAACAAAACACAACAGTTGTATTATGACTGTCTGTGTCGTCTGATTGGATCTGTGACTTCGTTAGGCGACGTACCTTTTTTCGGAAAAACGCCAGGCAGAAATGTATTTGTAGGCTTCGAATAAGGTAACTCGCTTAATAAGCGTTTTAATGTTAGGTAAAACGCTGCTATTAAGCTTATGTACCGTTATTCGAAGCCTACAAATTATTTGAGACCTGTTTGTTATCGCCTGGTGCTAATGTGATGTTTTCTAGCAAGCAATAAAGGTGAACAACAAATATCAGCTTATTGGATGTGTGTTGTGTACAGTAAGGAAATTTTAAATTAAAGAATTAATTGTTATTAATTTGTTTTATTTTATTTCATAAGGTATTAATCATATTATTAGATTATCTCTTTTTACACATGAATGCGACAGTGGTTTTCATAAAAGAGTACAGTTAAATAATTACATAAATTCAACTAAATATATTTTAACTAAAAAATTAATCACAAATTGGCACAAACAAGTTGGATACACGAGACTTGGTGGTCTGTCTGACTTCTCGACAATAGTACTTTCTGAAAGTATTTTCTGAACGCCAGTTACCGCGACTTAATATATCTTCGATACTACAGTTCTGAATCCAATTTTTAGAGGCAACCGCTGGGCGTATACTACCAGCACTGGCTCGAATGTCCGCCTGCAGAAGAATCTTCTTAATCCAGTTAGCGATAATTGCTCTCGAAGCTGGTTTAGGTGGACCACAGGCAGTTATGAACAAACTGTTACTTTTACAATGTTCTCGTCTAGATTCGGATAAAATAAGAATTCTTTTTATCCAAAATACAGGGTCCAAAGGTTTGTTATCTGGATTACCGAGTAAACGCCATCCAGATTGAATATTTTTATCAGAGTCGGTTTTAGACCCGTACTTAGGCCAAAAAACTATTGACCTCTCGGCTTCAATACAGTTCTCGGGGCTAATATCGAGTAGGGTGAGGTCGTGCACCCTGCGTCCTGAGCACAATAGCAATAGTACGGCTGCCCTCTGGGAACACTCATATAAGCTATTTTCGTTATGACTGTTATTTTGTAACCAAAAAACTAGCGCATCAGTGTCCCAAATAGGAGGTTTCACTGTTCTGGGCTTTTTTAAAGATATAGCTTTTAGTGCCCTTTTAACTAGGCTATTAGAGCTTAAACTCGTCTCTAAAGTGGGGTCACAAAGGGTTGCTACCGCTGATTTATATACCAAAATCGTGTTATAAGACAAACCATGTTTTTGTGCCAGATCAATAAGGAATCTTGCAAAATCAGAACCGGAAGGGCGAGTAGTATTGACAGAATTCTGTTGAGACCAAAGACACCATTTTTGCCAAGCTGGTCTATACGTTTTCAGGGAAGATTCTCTCCAACTAGATTTTAGAAAATCTTTCTGTTCTTGAGACCAGAGCTGAAGACTTTCTGTCCACCCCCACATCTCCAGCCTTCCAGGGTCATGTTGTGAGTGTTGGGCGGCGGTGTGTTCGTCGATACGTCTATTAGCACCCTGGTCAGGTTGTAAATCTCGAACGGCGCTGCTACAGCTCGGTTTTTGAGGTCTGGTCTCCAAAAGACTTTGGGCCAGCGTGGAGCTATTATAAGGTATATTCCGGTGGCAGAGTTTAGGTGCGCTAGTACCCGCGGTATGAGGAATGGGGGAGGAAATAACCATGCCAGCTTGTAGTGCCATGTCAGGCTGAACGCATCGTGAACTTGGGCTTCCTGATCTGTCACATCCAATGTTCCGTACGCAGGAACCACATGAGCTTTCATCGAAGCAAACAGATCGATGTCGGGTGTGCCCCATTTCGCGAAAATTACTTCCGTAATCTCTGGTAATAAATGCCATTCCGGGGGACCTATGAATCGAGACAGTCGGTCTGCTTCGCAATTGAAGCGACCGGGCAAGTGGTGGACCTGTATATGAATGTTGTACTGATCTAGTATGTGGAAAACGGTGTATGTCAAGTCCATCAAAGCCTGGGATTTCACTCCCCCTTCGTGCCTTAGATAGGAGACGACCGTGGTGTTGTCTGTCTGAATCATTAGGGACGATCCAGCTAGGTGCTGACAGCGATCTTTTAAGACGTATAGTACGGCAAGCATTTCTCTTTGGTTGGAGTGAAGATTTGACTCCTCTGGGGTCCACTGACCCGACAGCTTTAAATTGTCTAACTGCGCTCCCCACGCCAGTTTCGATGCATCCGTGACCAGGTAATGGGACACAGGAGGATGGTGAATAACCGAGCAGCTTGCTACATTGCTCAACCACCATTGTAGTTCCTCTAACGCTGGTTTCGGAATCGGGTAACGGCTTTTGGGGTATGAACTGAGTAGTGTCTGACAATGTTTTAGAAGATGTTGATGATTGAGGCGTCCTCGAGGAATGCAAAAACTCGCAAAATTGGCCGATCCTACCAAGCTTTGCATTTCTTTTAGGTTGGCCGTTCCTCGGGTAATCATAGCCCACACTTTTCGTCGTAATTTGACTTGTTTTTCTGGGGGGAGACTTTTGAGATTTATATGGGGGTTCCAAAGAATGCCTAGAAATTCTATTTTCTTTTGAGGAGTCAAAACGGATTTGTTTAAATTCACCTGCCATCCTAGTTGTCTGAGGGTCGTCAGAGCTTCTTCGGCCTGGTTTTTGAGGGTATGCGGATCTTGGTTCGCTAGCAGAAAATCGTCCAAATAGACTATAACCCGCATTCCTCGGTCTCTCAGGATCTGAGCGACCCAGTTGGTCAGTGATGCGAACACCCTTGGGGCACATGCGAGACCGAACGGAAGGCAGGTCATTTGGAGTAGGTTGCTTTTGAATACCAAACGTAGGAAGCATCTGTGAGCTTTTGCTATCGGAAGATGGAAGTAGGCGTTTGACAGGTCTATTTTTGCTAGCCAGTCCCCGTCTTGTATGAAATCGGGGACTCTGTGAATGTTTATGAGATGAAATTTGCTCACTTGAACAAATAAATTCAGGTTTTTGAGATTGAAGATTGGACGTAGGGAACCGTCGCTTTTTGGAGTCAAAAACATTGGCGAGATAAAGCTGGGGCTTGGATTTACTGGTTCTAGCACACCTGTTTTTATCATGTCGGCCACAATCACTTCCATTTCCTTCGACGGTAACGTTTGATAGCGGGTCATGTTTGGCATGTGTAATGGAGGCTTGCAATGAAACGGGATTCGAAATCCTTGAATTATTTTTAGTAGGACTGGAGGAGCGTTTATCATTCTCCATTGCATGACAAATTTTGCCAATACACCCGCTTGAAATAATATCGTCGAGTCAGAATTTTCTTTTTGGTTGATAGTCCCTGCGAGGGACGTTCGGTTTGCCTCGATTCCTGTTCCCGCTGGGATGGTTATCTTGTGGTTGACCACGACTTCCCCGCTGGCGTTTGTTCTGAGGGGCGCTGGATCTTTGTGGGCGAAAATTCCCTTGCGCAGAGAATGGGGTTGGGTATGGTCATTGTTGTGTAGGACCAAATTGGACAGGAAAAGGTCCGTGTCCGTATGAAAAATCGTATGAACCTTGCGCAGGTCCTTTGTTGTTAGATATTGGCTGAGAAGAGCCACCTGCTTGCGCAGCAGGTTTATTTTGTGTCAGCGCTCTGAGCGGCCACATAATCTTGGTCACACCGCCGTTTTTCTCGATTGTTGACGAGAGAGAATCTCTGTTGAAGAGATTTTCGCAGGATGGTAGAATTTTCCTTAGAGATGCCTTTAAAAACTTGTCCTTAACAGATCTTAAAATACTATCGCGCCTTTGTTGTATTAGGTCAGCACGATGACCGCAAGCAATTTGTAAAGCATCATTCGATATTTGTTGAAAGTCGCCATGTATAAACAATTCCGTAATCTTATCCTGAATTGATTGCGGAGAAAGGTCAGCCGTTCTAGACCATAAAATGAGGGCCTCGAAGCCACTCTGTGCTGCCCGAGACTGCCTTACTAGAGCTTGAGTGATGGCTGCGAAACCTCGCTCACAAAGGCTAAGGTTATTATATCTATCATAAGGCTTGAGCTCGTCATTGGTTTCAAGGTCGGTATAACCAGGGTTAGAGCAATAGTGTTTTTGCACATCAACGTATCTAACGTTTGACCAGTTCTCAGAATCAAAATGCTGAATAGAGTTTAACGCATCTAATAGGTCGTCAGATGTTTTAGTCATGGCAGGTTCTTTAAGCACTGTGCTAATAGGAAGATTTATACGTGAGGTTTCTGTGGAAGCCCTCGTAACGTTAGAGGTCGATGGACCGGCTTTCGGCTCAGAATACAAGTCACCGCTAACGTCAGCGTCCAAACTATCGTTGTATGGACTGGAATGGAAGTTCGGTTGAAAGTTTTGGTTATTCGACAAGGTATGCATAATGTTACTGACCTGTTGTGTGAGAAACATTATTGCCTCACTGTATCTGCGTCGTTTTCGCGGGCGATCCGTCACCACAGTCTCTGGGGCTCTTCTTTTTTCGCCAGATTTAACTTCCTGCGATTGCGATTGCACCGAATCTGCGGGATTGTGCTGTACGCCCTCGTCCTCCGATGACGAAGAGCTCGAAGACACTTCAAAATCCTCCATTACGATCTAGGAATTAGACGTAGTACTTTAATTTTCAATATTAAAAAAAAAAAATATTTTCAAATTAGTTATGTACTTACCAAAAAGGTACTTAGCAAAAAATCCGACAGAGATTTTTTGGGACAACCGAACGCTACGGAATACGAAACACCAATGAGTTGCAGACGCGCGCCATTGCGGCTCGCCCGCCTGGTGAAAGTAGAGGGGGCGACAGTGGGGAAAAGGGAAGTGACGTAGTATGACGAAGGTATTACGACCGACACGCATTACGGAAACGGAAATGCTACTCTCAAATAATTTGTAGGCTTCGAATAACGGTACATAAGCTTAATAAATAAATTGATCTGCAGAAAACAATGTCGTTTATTTTTTTTCCTTCTACGGACATGTTTCCTATTTAAAATTAATTCGTCATGCCTTGTTGTGGGTGACAAGAAGTCACTCGGCATGCCTTGTAGGTTCCCATGCATAGATTTGAATAGATATGTTAGGGAACTTCATAACTGTAACATAAAACTACAACTAAGGTTGCCGGAAGCCGCTTGATGCAGGCTACTTCCAATCGGTTAATCTGGAAGTCATTGGGGGAGGCATATGTTAATCAGAACACGTTCTATGGCTGAAATTATGATAATGATGTGTACAAAATAGGAAGTTAATGTTTTTAGTGAAATAAATAAATAATGGCTGAATAATCTAACACTATTACGTTTACTCATTATTGAACATATACCATCTTCTCATTCATTCTTGGACCAGGTCACATCACTAACATATTACATTCGTTGTCGTTATGAAAACTCGTTGTTACATGACAGTTGCAAATGAGTACCTATTGTTGCCACTTCACATGGCGATAGGTATACAAACGTTTATCTACTTTGTCAAATGTCATCCACGTGTAGACACACACATTTGCCAAATTGGCATAAATTGGCAAACTTGACATGAGTAAGCCAACATAACAAACATTTGCTATGGACCAGCGTTGCCGTTAGCGTACATTTTACACATTTAACGTACCTTTTTTAGCCTCTCATGTGTAATGTGTAATTTTGTCCATTTTCGTACCTTTTGAACCTAATCAGTATCTATGTAAAACGATATTAAGGGCAAGGGTTTGCGACGCCCAACCAAGAATCCTCGTTGCAGTCGCAGTCGCCAATGCCGTCGCAGTTAGTATGCCCGCTAGTGTAAAAATGGCCTAATATCTCGAAAATATTTCGCGCTTGCTTCGCTCGCAGCTTTTTACAGTTACTTACATTAAAATAATACTTTTCACCACTAATAGTTCTCTTTAAAATTTTAAAAGCGCTAAATATTTTGGAATGCAATCTACCGACTGAGTCCAAGTACGCTGGGTCACGTAGGTAAATAATTAAAAAGTTTTAATAAAATTTTCGTATTTTTAAATTAGCGGGCAGAGAATGATTACATTTGTAATAAATTTTTGGCAGCAAGGGTTTTTTATATCTTTTAAAAATGTGACTATGATTAATGTTATCGAATTGGAGTCTATTCTGACTGCATCTGGATTATGCGAAATTTTCGTAGTGTGCTATACGTGTTTTTCTCGTCCCCCGCAAACAATAATTTTAATCGGTGATTTGACGGCTTGCCATCTCCATAAGATAAGAAGATAATTTCATTTGGATTTGAAATAAGACTATATAAACAAAAAAGCTCCTGAGTCTATATCAAATGTCAGTAAGTATCAATCTATTTCACAATTTTTTAATTTCTAACCTTTGTGTAAACTTTATACTCTTTTCTCACTTAATTTTTTTTTTGTATCCTTCGTAGTCTCAAGTTTTCAGTCAAAATCGTGTAACTCACTTTTTTATCTTTTTCGATGTTATAACTGTATTAATTTGATTCAGGCCTATGCTCAGCGTGAACGTCATATGGCTTTAAAGTGTTTTTTAATCCATCATTGCGTAGGTCTTTCAAATTTGGTTAACTTGCCAACTATATTAACTTAACATTGTATAGAACTTCGTAAACTTGACGTGTTGATTGACGTTTGTTTCAACTTGCGACAAGCACGTCTTGGCCAGATTCACTTTATAAAAACTCAATTAAAAATACGCTTAGGACTTTTCAAAATGAATCAAAAATATTTTGACTAGTTGCCAAACATGCCAATTGCCTTTGAAAATTTCCACTGTAAGGACACAGTGGTTACATACATCTTGCTGAATAGACAATTTGTACTAGTGTATCGAGTGCGCTCGACGGCGAACGTCAGTCGTTCCCGCGCACCCTCCACGTTAGGCCGCTACCATTGTAACATAAATAATCTACCGTATGTAACTAAATTCTGTGCAAGTTAATAGAGAATCATCAGTAACCTTTGTGACTTTCATTTATTCATTTAATAGGCACCTTAGGCACCTTCTGTGCGGGCACATAGATAATAGACAGTACATTCCAACAGACCCATCTCTCTTTAGCATACACCCAGCCCTCACACCACTATTTACCTTCTTAATCAATAATTCATCAATTAATTCATCATTAGCTCAGCTTGGTGGTTTAATTTGGTATAAGTCCGGACTTAACATACTATTTACATTAAGCAACAAAGGAAGTTGTGTTTATAATCGACCTGTAATATTAATTGAGGGTGCTCTTCGACACGCCTAAAATTTTTAGTTCTAATTTAACAGGGCCGAACCGTATTGGCTTAGACTTAAAACGTGAAATTATTGTTTAGCCTAACAATTGTTTTGCCACTGTTATAGTTTAGTCTAAGAATTTAAAGCTCTAATTTTAGTGCATCTAATTTTAAATGCACTAAACTATATTGGCATAACTTTCTTTCGGCATGACGACGATTTCCCTTCAAAAATGAAATCTCTAATTTTAGAATTTCTAATATGAAATAGCTAATGTAAAATATGTATTGGCCTAAGAAACGAATCGTCACAAAACCGACACCAAGCAAAACCGACTCCACGCAGTCTTGTCTGCCCTACCCCTAGAGTGTAATTTAGAAGCGCGTAGGCACGGAGAGGCGAGGCGGCCCGCGGGCTGAGGAGCGGGCTTTATAGCACGCTTTGCCGGCTCCGCCGGTCGGCCTCAGCAGCGGTGGTGGGCGAAAGCCATCTGCGACGATAAGCTCGCGTGGGACCGCCGGAGCCCCGCAGTACCGAAGCCGTGGCAGAAACTATGCTTGCTGCATGTTGCATGCTTGCTTAAATGCTGCATGCTTGCTTGCATGCTGCTTGCTTGCTCGCATCTTTACATATATATATTATAATATATTGTTTTATACTTTTGTGCGTTTTAATTTAATGTGAATTACTATTTAGTAATTGTAATTAATAGGGATTATAAATTGTTCCGCCTAATGTCACATTTGGCAAGTTACTTCAGTGGAAGAAGAAAATATTGAACACATATTTTTTTCTTTTCTCAATCCAACAAAAAACGATGAAGATATAGCCCGTTAAAGTTCCACGTAACGTCACGCCTTGCGAAATTTTTTAGCAAGGCGTGACGTCACGTGTAAACTTTCATGTGCTTTATTTTCGTAATTTTTTGTTTGATTGACACAACACAAAATATGAGCCTATAATTTTTTGATAATCTAACTGACGGACTACATAGAATAATATTTTTTTGACCTAGGAAACTAGCCTATTAGTTACTAATTAGTAAATACTATTATCGTTTTTTTGTTTTTTATAGAATTTTATTTTTATTCCGAAAAACACTGACTTAACTGAGAGATGTAAGTTAACGAATTTCTGTAACAAACTAAATCACAAGCGTGCAAAGCCGCGGGGAACAACTATTCCTAGATAAAAGCGTCTGATGATTGAGCCAGAAGATGATACCCTGAAAGATGGCTATGGAAACTGTTATAAAACGACGTAACTCATCGAGTTTGAGCTTGTTTCATAATCTTTGTAAGTATTTGACTCCAACTAGATGATAGGTTCTGAGGATGGAGCCAGAAGGAGGCAACGGGAACTGTAATAAAATGACGCAAACACACTGAGTTATTTATTTAAACTTTATTGCACAAAATAAAATCGTACAAAAGGTGGACTTAATGCCATGTGGCATTCTCTACCAGTCGACCATTAGGCTAAACAGTTAGGACACATTCATTTAATGAGTTGTAAAAATTTAAGGACCTTGGTCCTGGATTATAGATTCATTGAGATCCATTGAGAACTCTGTTGTAATGTCGCAAACCGATCGACCGTTTGTCTTTCTCTTACTTGTTGTTCAAATGTAACTTTCTTTTTAACAATTATTATTATTATTATTTTGATTGTTTTAAGCTCGTTAATATTAACCGTCCGACCGTCTGGTGTGGTGGTTCGCGCTCCGGACTACAAAGCCAGCGGTTGCGGGTTCGAATCCTGCAAGGGGCAAATGTTTGTGTGATGAGCACGAGTATTTGGACCTGAGTCATGGATATTTATAAATGTATTTAATTTATTTATCCGTTATCTAGTCGCCATAACAAGCTTAGCTAGCTAATTGGTGTGATTGTGAAAACAATTTATTATTCTTATTATTAAACTTATCAAGCATACGTAAACAAGACACAATAGAAATCCTATTATTCTGTGGTCTCATGAGACCGCTTGGATATTAACGGATTAATTGAAGTTTGTTTTAAGAAAAGTTTTTTCGGTTATTACTTTTTATTAAGTATGTTGATTTTTATTATTTTAGTTGTAAATAAGATCTTACGTATAGTTTTAATGAGTAATTAATGAGACTGCATTCCTTGTGATTGCAAATTCTTAATTTTAAAAAAAACCGGTCAAGTTGAGACTCGCTACGTGATTTATCTACAAATAGTTTCCTGTTTTCAAAACTTTATTATTTACTTGTAGTATAGACAGTCATTCATGCCAAATCTATGATTCTAGGTCAATGGGGTGTACCTAGGTTATGATCAAAATATGCAGCATATCCTCCGTGTCTTATGAGTAGTATGTTGTCTTAGAAGTTTGACATTTTCACAGCTCAAAGGAAATGCAGACTTGAGTTTTGAATTTCCACTTCTATGTGTTCCTGATAAAAATAGTTTCAACAGTTTAACAGACAAATGGACAACGGAGTGATCCTGTAAGGGTTTCTTTTTACCTCATAAGATACGGATCCCTAAAAATTAACCAGAGTTGATTTTTAAATAGGGTAAGGTAAGGTGCCCTTATGTTTGTTGAATGTTAAATTTCTATGTTATTAAGGACTAATTACAGCAGCGGCCTGTCAGACCGCATCAGTTATGTCACACAAAAGTTTATGTTACCAGCTTAAGGTTTTAACGACCTCTGTAGCCGAGAGGCGAGCACACCGGACTTGGCGTCGCCATCTCTGAGGTCCCGGGTTCGTTTTCCGGTCGGGTCGATGTAGAAAACGAACTTTTCTATATTATCTCGGGTCTGGGTGTTGTGGTACCGTCGTTGTTTCCGAATTTTATAACACAAGTGCTTTAGCTACTTACCATAGCATCAGAGCAATGTATGTGATGTTGTTTAATATTTATTTATATTATTATTTAAGCCATAGGACGTCCACTGCAGAACATTTAGCCTCCCCCAATTTGAATGACTTCCAGATTGGCCGGTTGGAAGCGGCCTGCGTCCAGCGGCTTCCTGCACCTTTATCAGGTCGTGTGTCACCTTATGGGTGGACGTCTTTCACTACGCTTATTTATTTATTATTAAAGGTAACTTAACTTGGCTCTTGCCAAATTTTTATGTCATGCAATTGTAATTTAATGATTATAATAATGGGAAGTACCAAAAAGTTTCGTTAATCTAAGCGAGTATACAACTTTGGAGTTATTTTTTACCAAATCCTGTACTTAATGCGAATTTATAGAGCATGTATGAGTTTTTAAACACCTTTCCTGCAAAAACACAAAATTGATAAGCTTCTGTAGACCAAGTTCTACGTATTTGATACGATAATCGTATAATAATGTAATGATAATGATAATAATACGGTCCTTGCAATGAAATATTCTAAATATATAAAACAAAGTCGGGTTAGTTACACCACTTATAAGTCAAGAACGGCTGGGCCGATTTTTGTGATATTTGATTTGTTAAATTTGTCTTCGCCCCGAATAACAGAATAACTAATTGTTGAATGGCAACATTAAGTTAGTTTTTTAATATTTACATTGTTTTTGTACATTGGCAACTCTGCCTTCTTCTGTTTCCTGCGAATATAGTCGTCCGATGTATTTCATCTTTTATTTAATAAACCTCAGGAAATTGTGGTTATCCAGCGCCTTTAACAAATACGAACGCGGCCGCGCCTCACTAATAAAAAGTCAAAACAATTGACAAAAAAAATTAAGAGGCAGTACAAAGTTCGCCGTGACAGCTAGTTATCAAATAAAAGATAATTATTGTATGTTAAACAACATTTTTAGCTGCGCATTACTCATGAAGATTTTCGTATTAAAAGATAAATGTGAATAGTACAATCATTAATTGATCTCTCTCAGTGCAGAGTGTTATCGCGCGTGACTCATTCATCGTAATATTGTATTATGAAATTGTTTTTGTCTAGAGCGATAGGTACTAACATTTTTGAGTCACTTGTTAGTCATAAGACTGAAATTTAGAATACCTTTTCAACTAAAATGAATGATCAGTGATTGAAGCCACGACAGACCACTTCTGGACGAACAAAACCTCTATCAATGCACGCTTATGAGCCCTATTCTTGGCTATTCTTTAACATCTATTGCCAGCAGCTTTGCGAATATCATCCGGCTGCGCTTGCTAAGTCGTGCACCATAAGGCGTCTACCACGCATAAATTAAAATCATAATCATAGATTAGGATTAATTCTTTTTACTAAAATTATTCATCATCATCATCATTTCAGCTATTGGACGTCCACTGACCTGAACATAGGCCTCCCCCTAAAATAATCGATTAGCCTAATTAATTGTACTGACTAAGGCGTCTTGACAGAGGATTTGCGTTAAATTTCAAAAATATTGCAGATTCCTCATCACTTTCTTTGCTACACTAGGATAATTATAGACTCTGTTGGCCAGAAAACATCTGGTTAGAGGCTTGAGCACAATTATATTAATAAAGTACTAATAATCACACATATACTCGTATAATATGACTTTGATAAATTATTATCAAATCATCAAATAATATTTTACGTTTCCTACATTTTTGATTTCATTCCCACTTATCTCATTTATATCAGTTAATTTATGACAATAAATAATTTTATCGTCTTACTAGTCACGCAGTAATATACACACATTTATTTTTAAGTAACTAGCTGTTGACCGCGACTTCGTTGGCGTGGTCGTACTTTATTCATAAAGAATATATTTTTAGCTCGCAATTTTGTCCACGTAGAGTCGACGACGAGTGGCAGCTTATTTTAGTATTTAGCAAGTTGTCATTTTTAGAGGAAACTTCATTTATCCAACAATAGATTCTAAATTAATAGACCGGTTGGTCTAATCAAGTTAACAAATAAAAATAAAAAAACTATAATATAAAACGGTAATAATAAGTCAAGAACGGCTGCACCGATTTTTATGATTTATAATTTTTTGGATTTGTCTCCATCCCGAATAGCAGAATAACTATTAAAACATTTAAAAAAACACGAAAAAAAAAACGAGGTGGTACGAAGTTCGACGGGACAGCTAGTATATACATATATATATATTTATAACAAAGTCGGGTTGGTTATACCATTTATAAGTCAAGAACGGTGGACCGATTTTTATGATCTTTGATTTGTTGAGTTTGTCTCTGCCCAGATATATAGAATAAATAAATATAGCCCAGATAGATAAAAAGATCATCTGGGTAAGGTTAGGTTAGAACAGTCATTATCAATGTCAATAAAAATCATTCCTTTTTTATTGTTTATTTCATACTAGCTGTCCCGGCGGACTTCGTACCTCCTCATCATTCGTTTTTAATTTCGTGAAATTTTTCGATGTGTTATAGTTATTCTGCTATTCGGGGCGGAGACAAACTCAACAAGTCAAAGATCATAAAAATCGGTACAGCTGTTCTTGAGTTATAAATGGTGTAACTAACTCGACTTTGTTTTATATATATATAAATATTGATGATAATTATGATTTAATTCAACTTAAGTCACATCTTGTCAAAAAGATCATCTAGGTTAGGTTAGGTTAGAACAGTAACCACAAACCGCGAAGCTGAGCGAGCGGAACGAGTGATGAGAGCGAGACGTGGCAGCGGTCGGCAAGCGCTACATTATGATTCTTGATCTAAATTTATGTCATTGTAAACCGTTAAGACATAACTTACGGTGTAGTAACGCATACACTTGCCCGAAATTGCCTTTACTATAATGCTGGCGTTTTAGAGAATTGAAATAAATGAAACTTAATTTTTTTATTCAATGAGTTTTATAACTTTTAATTGTTACTTTATGTAAGTGTTAAAATTAATGATGTTATCTTAAATGAAATTACAGAATGTAAGAATTGTATGTAAGAGTTGTTATAAGAAAAAAATAATCTATTAAATAAAAGCGTAATACTAATAACATTTATTTGAAACATTACACACCCCAATGATACACATACACTCGCATGTATACACACATTGTTGTTGGTCAACCAGTATAATCAAACAGAATTAGCATAGATAATAATAATTATCTACAATCAAAGTTGTGTCATTGGTAATTAAAATAAATTTGAATATTTTTTGTAAGAGATTAGATTAACACATCATTTATAAATCATGAGTAACGACGGTTAATTTCATTTGAAGCGAAGGATTGATAAACAATAGATCATAAATAATTATAAGTTAAATTAAAAAAACAAACGTTTAAAAAATGATTTTTTATAAAATTATTGTTATTTGTGTACTTTCTATACTATGTTTTAATGCGTACGTCGATGCAGTTACTCTCACTTCTAACCATGCTTTAGATTTGAATCTCTATGAAGAAGTGATTGATTTAGAACAATGTGAACAACAACTAACCTATATAACGCAGAACAATACTGCACTAAGGAACCGATGTGAGTAATGTTTTCTTATACCAAACTATTGTAAATTTTAATCTCTTCACCTTTGCAAAAGGCCTACACAATCTAGTGAAAAGTAAATGAAAGTAAGCCTACTATACATATTACGTCCTACTGGTACTGAGCCTTACTAGCTTACTTATTAGCTTAGCTACGAGTACTAGCCTTATCTTAACTAAGATTGTAGTTTGGGCCATATTGTAAGCAGCCCAGAGTGGATTAGTACAGCTTGTTTGTTTCCTCCTATCCTTCTTGATTAATTTGATAAATAATGTTCATTATATTGGATGGACTTGCCCTTTTTAAAGATTTTAACTAAAACTACTGAATGTAATTTAATTTTATTTCGTTTGTTGCAGTTATGGATGCCAGTTTCAGACTACCTCGCAGTATCCTTAGGGGCAACACGAGAGACACTGGAAACTACTTCCAATGTCTTGATATTAGTCAGCAGACACAAGACATGAAAATCGAAGGAAAGTACAGTGTTGTACAAATTCCATTACAACAAGACAATTTTGAGCTTCCTTCTTTACCAGATCTGATCCTGCCTGACATACCTTGGCCAGAACTACCTTGGCCTGAATGGAATCCGAACACGACGCATTACAATGAAGAATTACTTTCCAAATTAAACACCTATGAAAAAGCGAAGAACGGCGCCCAAATTTTATTGGGACATGGCATTAGACAAAGGTATACAAGATGTTTATGTTTAAATTGTAAACTTTATTCTAAGTCCTAACACCACTTACAGTTGTCTAGGTCCAGTTCAAAGTTCATCAGCCTACCACAAAACCAAAAATTCCTCAATTAATACTATTATACTAAGATATTATATTAAGAAATTTTGTAGAGCTAGTTAAACTTTTACTTGTTGATGACTGCACCTTGTTATGTCCATGTTAAATTATAGTAAAATTTATTGTTTATCTATATAAGAAAGAACGTGCACTATTTTGCACATGTCTGATCTTGCAACATAGATAACTTTTTTGTAACGTTTCCAGGAAGTTAACTTTACGTTGTATGCCTTATTGTAAATAGTAAACTTAACAAACATTTATATTTTAGGGTAGCAGCAGATAGCCCATTAGCCGGTATGCAGATGGAGTTAGCCTTCTGTATTCCTAAAGTCTGCACTGCAAAACACGCTTTTGACGTCCTCACAACGAACATGACCGCTAACTTGACAGTGATAGAAGCATTCGTTCGTCTTCCCAATGACAAGACCTGGGTAGCAGCTGACTACGTAGCAGTGTAAGTTTATCAGATAAAACTGTACAAATATTCTGGATTCTTTCCTTCTTTGATGAGCCCTCGTGATATTTTTTTTGCAACTCCAATTTAAGCAAATAGATGTTTTTAAATAATACATATGAAAACAAAAAAAAATCTATGTTAAACATTGTAATACTATTAAATGTCAACTTATTACACAAATAAACAATAAACAATGCTATAACATATTATAAAAAAACAATAATTTATTTTGTAACCTACAGGGTTAAGGTATCCATGGGCAAAACAAAAATCATATCGCTTATATTACTGTTTGTTTGCTTGTGAATTTCAAAAGTTTAAAGCTCGTAAACAATATTACTTACTAGCCTTTACGGTCTATTGTTACTAATTTAAAATTTTTGTTCAAGGATATTGTTCTCCATGATCGGTCTCCTGACTGTACTATGTACTAGTTATGATATCTGGCATACAATTTTACTCAAAAAAGGTAAGATATTATTTAAGATTTGTAAAAGTTGGGAACTTATTATTTCTGGAATGATAAGATAAATTGTGGGTTACTTTTTTCAAGCATTTAATTTTATTTCGCAAAATTTTCGCAAACCAAAGATTTAAAGAAAGAAAATAATACAATTCTATTCATCAAATGTTGTAAAATGTTATTGATAACAATAAAATACTACTAGAATAGCTTTTTGTAATTACCTTTATATTTTATCATTACCGAAAATACAACAGTATTTTTAGATCTTATCAATTCATAATCAGTTTTAAAACCAACCATTAATATATAGTTTTTATATAAGTAGTTATTTTAGTCGATGTTTAGTACTTTCAAAAGTTAAATTGATGGTCTAGACAATTAAATTAATTCGGGTATTACTAATTAGTGTAATCGTACGCACAATTCCACGACATCAAATTAGGTTACCGCTAAACAAGCTATATACAGGTACGCTTGCCGAAATTCATGAAAAAATACAGTGTGTAAATTAACAGAGGATGTTCCCTTCGGCCAGTTTATCTACATCAATAACAGATTATAATAAAGATATAAATTTACATAAAATATAACCATAAAAAAATTAAAAATAAAAACTAAACGCTTGTTTAAAACCAAAATCGTAACGAGGAATAGTAACTAGCGTAATTACAATTCGTGCGTAATTACGAAACTGGTAACGTCGCTTTTTTTATCTCGCTATTTATTTTAATTTTAAATAGGAATCTTTTTTTTTTCGTATGTAAGTAAGTAAGGTTAAGTCACTAGCCTTACAACACCCCTCCTCCAATCCGCACTGGGCCCGCTGGAGTATGCCCCAAACCGTCTCTTATTTGAGGAGAGGCCTGTGCCCGGCAGTGGGACGTATATAGGCAAACTTTACAATTATTTCGAAGCGGTAGTAGTGTAAAAATTTGCTCATCTCAAAATGCGTAAGACGTCCAACTACAAGGTGAACAGACGACCCCGTATAGGTTGCAGGAAGACGCTGGATGCGGGCTGCTTCCAACCGGCCAATCTGAAAGTTACTGGGGGAGGCCTAGATTCAGCAGTGGACGTCCTATGGCTAAAATGATGATGAATGATGAAAATGCCTCTTAAGGGCATAGATCATACATATGTCGTAGCCAGATAGTAAAATTGACCAATTCATTATGTGACCGATCATTTAATAAAATGGTGGTATTTCATAATATGGCCAACTTAAACTGACCATATCATTTAAACGTCAACATTCAATGAAATTTCAATCCACGTTTGGCCATATCATTAAAATAAAAATATGTTTACAAGTTACGTGAATTTGTTTAATAATTGTAATCTTGGTCGATAAACAAATTTAACATTTTAAATAGTTATTATTTTTAAACAAAACTGATAAATAAAAACACTTGAGTAGCTAAATAACCTAACTAACTTCTCAAATTACGTTCCGATCTCCTTAATTTTTTGAACTGCCGTCAACAAAAATGATGTGGCTACTGTTAAGCGGCTAATTTAAAAAAACCCGCGGATTACATATGAGACAATTTGAGGACTATTGGGGATTGGTATGAGCCAAATTCAGAAAATTTTACACAAAGAATTGAATGTTCGGAAACTTTTCTGACGTTGGATCCCTCATGAACTGACAGCGGAGCAGAAGCGGGCTCGCGTGGAATGGTGCTCAGAGATGCTTTTGAAGTACGACCACTGATATTCTAATGCTGTTTATAACATTGTCACAGGAGACGAAACGTGGATTTATTGTTTTGAGCCCGAAAAAACACAGCAATCTTGTGATCATGGGTGTTAGAAAATGAGAACAGGCCAACAAAAGTGAGGCAGGCGATAACGTTGGTAAAAAAATGATCGCCTTTTTTTTCTCAGCTACGGGTCCCATCTGTACAATTCCACTTGAAGATCAAAAGAGTGTTAATGCCGAGTGGTGTTCTACTATTTGTTTATGCAGGGTGTTAGAAAAAGTTCACGAAAGACGACCCAAAAGCCGCGTTCTCCTACATCATGGCAACGCTTCTTCACACACGGCCAACAAAACAAAGTCACCACCAACTCCGAAGAGGCAGTGATAGCGTCAGCAAGTAGAAAACATGTCTTCAGATCTGTGGTCCTCATGTTTTAAAAAATGGTTTAATCGCATGTTTTTTTTTAAATGTAAAGGAGAGTATTTCGAAAAGCAATAAACATAATATTTTGGTTATAACATGTTGTTTTTTGAAGTTACGCAAAACTTATAGTGTGACCTACGTATATCATTAAAATACCACCATTTTATGAAATAATTGGTCACATCATGAAATGATCAATTTTACGACCTGGCCACGACACATTCATAAATAGGATTCAATGTAAACAACAAGTGAAAAATGAAACGACCCATCTGTATTACAATTTTAAACGTTTGTAGCACTTTTAAAAATTAAGTTTTTTTGGTTTGTTTACAGATCCAAAGAAAGTCAACAAGATTTGCACATTGTTCTCTGTATACACAAATACGAAGGAGTTCTTTGTGTTCTCATCAAGCCCCAACGTAATTACTTGCCTGGACGGCATCAGGTCCTTTGCTATGATGTGGGTTATCGTTGGACATGTATTTCTCTCGCGGGCGTCTTTTATTCCGCAGAATCCTTTAGATTTACTCCAAGTATGTAGCTCAGAACTTATTTGTCACAAATTTATAAATAGATAAAGGTTCCTTTACATGTTTCCTTATTATTGAGCCCTACTAGCGCGTAGAGAGAAATAAGTAAAATAAAGCGCCCGAATAAACACATTCACCGTTAGCATAAGATAGCCCCAAGAAGAACAACAACTTAACAAGCTAACCCTCTCGTCTTTTAGGTATTTTTGCATCTTGTGGTTTCCGTAGAGTTAAGGATGGACCAAACGAACACAGGACTAGAACAAAAGCATTTATTGCTTGATAGGGTATATTTGGATAGTTATTTTAATTATAAAAAAATCAACTGCCTGTGGTTTTAACTTCTTTAATTAAAAAATATTAAACATATTTTTTTTATAAGTATAATAAATTAGCATTATTGTGAATGAAAAAAATAAAAAAGGTTTTTATTTGGATAGTCCTGGATGAAAGGAAACAAAAAAAAACCTTTTGGCCATCACCTTTTGGACCAACCTGTAGGAGGCAAATTCACTCTCAAATAAAAACATAAGAAAATAAGAAACACAGACCAATCCACAGAAATCCACAGAAAACAATTCAGAAGTTTGTAAAAGATTGCAGCTGGCGCAGTGAATGACTTAACACGGTTCTTTCTTGGTTTATTTAAGTTGTAGTATGTATACATGTACAAATTATATCATTAAAGAACGCAATGAATATATTGAATTGAATCAGTTAGAATATTTTTTCAAAGTTTGTTTGGGTTTGAGTACTATAATTTGTTTCAGTTCGTTCAAACTTTTGGGAGCATTTGGATTACTAGTTCACCTATAACTGTGGATACATTCTTTATGATCAGCGGGTTGCTCGTGGTTTACACTACTGCTGCCAAAGTATCGAGAAGTGAGTAAAATTCTTAATTATATATATCAGATAGAGCCTGCACATCTAGGCACATGTCTAGGTTAGTCGCCAATAAAGAATAAACTAATGAAAATATGCGGAACTGGCTACACTGTGCCAGGCATCCAGAAGTTCAGCCGTGGTTTGGTGTATGCATACAATTATGCCCTTTTTGCACCAAAATTTAAATAATTTTGTAATTGTGACCAAGTAACCCATTGCTTTTGATTGATTTATTAAATGAAAATACTACCAATGTTGCAAATATCTTTTAATTACTTATTTATTAAAGTACTTTTTATGAACTTTTGAGGCCTATGTATTCATCAGAAAAAATCTTACAGACCCTGATTTCTTGTGCACCTATCAAAAAATAGTAGGTCTAGTTTGGTTTTCTTGGTGGCTTAATACAGGTACCTATTATTGTCGGTAATTGGACGGTCGGTCGGTCGATTGTCGGTAACATGGACAAAACCAAGCTCATGTCGAATGCCCATGTTGCGCCCTACCCAGTATCCGTTGGGAGCTCTACTCTCGAAATTGTTGACAAATATGTCTACTGTAGACGCTATGCTACGGCACGTAATAATGAGAAGGGGGGTTTACGATAGAGCTATATTATAAAGGATTCACAATGATAAAATTAGAAGGTTCGTTTTACACCCATTGACACAGTTTTAGCAACAGACAAGACATCAGATGTCATACCATAGTTTTTAATAATCCATAGACATGAGGTTTCACTAATGCGTCGGCAACATTCCCCACCCTAGTGCTGAAACCTCTTTCAGCACTCAACATCTAGGGATATAGGTGCGACGCGTGCTGCAGACCGACGCCAAACTCCGGTCTTTGTTTTGACATCCACCATTCTTATACGACCGTCCTTACCAGGATAGACTTTTTGAATGACTCCCTTTGGCCACGTATTACGAGGTGAGCTTGGATCAACCACTAGTACGTAATTGCCTATCTCCAGTGGGACTTGTTCTACGTTCCATTTTTTGCGTGGCAGCATGTCTGGTAATATTTCTCGTATCCACCTGTTCCAATACATGTCTGCCAAAAGTTGCGCCTTACGCCACTGCTTCCTCATGCACATGTCAGAGTCGTCGAATTTGCCAATTATTGGTAGGTTTGATGAAGTTCCTAAAATAAAATGGTTAGGAGTCAAGGATTCAACGGTTGATGGATCTACGGACACGTGAGACAATGGACGGCTGTTTACCATATTTTCAACCTCAGCTAATAAAGTTGTTAGAGTTTCTTCTTTCAGTGTTCTTTCAGCGAGAACCACTTTAAGTGACATTTTCACAGTCCTAATAAGCCGTTCCCACGCCCCAGCCCAGTGAGGACTGGCTGGTGGAATAAAGTGCCAATTCATATTGTTGTTTACACCTTCCTGTATCAAAACTTCTTTGTCTAAATCGGCCATGTTCCTCTGTAGTTCTTTCTCTGCCCCATGCAGATTGGTACCGTTGTCAGAGTATAAGTGGGACGGCCAACCACGTCGAGCTGCCATTCTTCGCAATGCCATAATAAGGGAGTCGGTAGACAGTGAAGCAACGATCTCAATGTGTACCGCGCGAACGGTTAAACATGTAAAAAGTACGCCGTACCTTTTTTCCCTTCGCCTGCCTATTGCAACTTCAATTGGACCGAAAAGATCTAGTCCACAATGCGTGAATGAACGTTGGTGGTGTGCCAATCGAGCGTGAGGTAAGTCACCCATACGTGGAACTCGTGGTGAACATTTTCTTATTCTGCAAAACATGCACTGGGATACAACGGTTTTTACGGTTGGTCTCAACCTAATTATCCAATATCTTTGTTTAAGTTCATTTACAACAGTTTCTTGACACCCGTGAGCGGCCTTAACATGATAATGTCGCGCGATGAGCCGTGACACCGGATGCCGTCCATCAAGAATGACAGGTCTTTTTACATCTAGAGGGACATCTATTGCAGCATCGATGCGGCCTCCAACACGAAGCAAACCCTGTTCGTCCATAAATGGAGTTAAGGTAAGTAACCGGCTGTTGTGACTAAGACATTTTCCATCCTTTATTGTGCTTACCTCTTCACCAAAGGAGTCATACTGCGCCTGCTTAATCAATAGACATTCCGCTCGTCGCATCGCGTCGCTATCTATATTGCCGGTAAGCTTTCTGCACTTATCAATAAACTTTAGCACGACCGCAGTAGTTCTCATCAAACGAAGCCAGGATGAGAATCGTCGTGGATCAGGAACAGGTAAGGCATAAGGAAAATTTTGAACTACTAAAATGCAATCTGACTGTTTTTGTTCTGTTTCCGATTTATTAATGTCTGTGGGCCACAATTGCTCATCGTTGTAAAGAAAAGATGGTCCTCTAAACCACTCGTTGTAAAAACAGTCTAAATCACAGGTTTCCCTTGTAGCCAAGTCGGCTATATTTAACTTTGTTGGGATATAACGCCATTCACTGACACGCGTAAGTTCATCGATTTCTCCCAGTCGATTCGCTTGAAAAATTGTATACTTGCGTGTACTATTTCTGATCCAATGAATGACCGTGGACGAATCACACCAAAAGAAGCGCTGATCAGAAACTATGCGGTGTTCTTTGCCAATTGTGTCCGCCAGTCTTGCTGCTAGAACAGCAGCTTGAAGTTCTGCTCTTGGTACTGTCATTGGTTTCACCGGTAACACACGACATTTGCTAGCTATAAAGGAAACACATATTTTATCTCCGTCATTCCAGCGCCAATACGCAACCGCGCTCATAGCTTTTGTGGATGCGTCGCTAAAAACGTGAAGCTGAAGATTGGAGTAATTCTTCCCATTCGAAGTATGAATTCCTTCGGTTCTTTCTAGCTTAGGTGCATCTTTTTGACAGTGAATAGGCGGAAAGTCCTTGGGCAGTGATGTTGAAGTAGTAGCTACCGATTCTACTAAGTCAGGTATCATACGGTTATCGGTAGGTGGAACATTTATGTAGCATCTTGGTATACGAATCTGATTGATTACCTTTAGCGTATCGATCCATTGGCACCACTTCTTGTAAACTTCTTCTGGAATAAAATCATCCCATCCAACGTTTAACCGCCAAGTATCCTGTAGCATTATCCTTCCTTGTATAGTGAAGGGTGACAAAAATCCTAAAACATCAAATATAGACATTATTACACGCAACATCAATCGTTTTGTAGGTTTTTCTTTACCTTTAACAACACTTTCAGGTATTCGCTTCAACGAGACATCAAAACCTAATTTGTCTTCCTTCGGGTACCATATGAGACCAAGAATTCGTTCTCCTTGAGGCTGCTGATCGATTTTGAACCTTACTGCTACTGGACCTAGAGCCTCCTTAGGAATGCTGTCTAGCAACGCAGCACTATTGCTTGTCCAGTTACGAATTTCAAATCCTCCTGATTTGTGTATATCAATCACATTCTTAACCATCTCGATAGCGCTAGAATCATCCGGCAAACTATCTATATAGTCATCCATGTAGTGCGAATTGACTATAGCATCAACTGCAGTCGGCATTGTTGACTCAAAACGCTTCGCATTTTTATTTTTTATAAATTGAGCTACAAAAGGCGAGCAATTAGCTCCAAAAATTAAAGAAGTCATAACATACGTTCTTACAGGCTCCCTAGGGTTACTTCTCCAAAGAAACCGAAAGGCTTGCTGATCCTCTGCATGAATTTTTACTCTCAAAAACATGTCCTTAATGTCACCAGTCACTGCAATTACATTTTCCCTGAAGCGCAGCATAACACCGAACAGCGATAACAATAAGTCGGGACCTGTGAGTAAAAAATCGTTAAGGCAATATCCATCTATCCTGTCAGCAGCATCGAAAACAAGCCTGAGCTTTTTCTTATTGGGATTGTCTACTCCAAAATGAGGTAACACCCACGTCTTAAAAGTGACAGAAGTATCTTTGAGTTCTTCAGCAAAGTCATTTTCCAACAAATGTTGTATTCTTTCTTCGTACCTAGATGCAAAACCTGTGTCTTTTGACATCTTTCGCTCGATTCCTTTCAGTCGTTTTAGAGCGTTATTGTATGAGTCCGGCATCTGACAGCCCATGTTACGCCAAGGCAATCCAACATACCAGCGTCCGTTGACAAGTTGAGCGCTATCTTCCAAAATCGCAGTCGCACGAACATCATCAGAATTTTGACGAGGCTTACCTAAAACGCCCAGCGAGTCCAAGGTGAAAAATCGCCTGACCTCATCATGGATGTCCTGCAGCACCTGATCAGCCTGTGTTGGTGAGTCTCCACCCTCCGAGATAAAGAGAGTGACCTGAGGAGAAGGGCTGATAGCACGCGGCAGACGGATGCTACCATGAATGCACCAACCTAGGGGAGTGAGTGTTGCCGACGGCTCATTAAATTTTCCTAGCCTAACTTCAAGAGGAAAAAGTAAATGATAATTATCTTGCCCTAAGAGCAACTCAGGTTTGACATCAGATGTACAAAGTTTATGTTGAATATCAAATAAATTTAAATATTCACTACAATTAACATTAAACATTTTATGCATCGGCAAACTTAGCTGACTTACACTTCGCGCACGAATAGAATAAATCTTATGGTCCATACCAGAAATGTCTACGTTCACTATAGTCGAATCCAGAACTAGCTCGTTGTCAGTCCACGCGCCGCATACGCGCATAGACTCCCGGCGACCGCGCAGCCCTGCGCGCTCCGCCAATGCGTCGCTTACCAACGACACTGTCGACCCATCATCGAGGAGAGCACTCGTACTTATAGTTCCATTCGGCCCATGAATAAGTACAGGTACAACTTTAAGTAGAACTTTTCGATCAGTCGAGTTTATATGCGTAACGGTCTCCGTAGATGCATCCTGTTGACTCGGTGACTGATTAGCAAGGTTGTCGCGTCGATTGGAGGCTGGATAGTGCAACAATCTATGATGGGCTTGACCACACTCGTCTACGTCACAAACTGGTGCAGTACAAGTTTCTCGGCTATGGCGAGATACTAGACATTTGAAACAGAGCCCAGTGCGCTTTACGTGCTGCCATCTAGTCGTACGCAAGGATTTTCTAAACCGCTTGCATTCTAATAGCGTATGATTCGCAAAACGGCAAAACTGACAGTTGCTAACGTCTCTCTGTTCAGAATGTAGCAGCACTGCATGTGGACGGTTGGCCGAGTTGTCATAATGTTTGAATTTAGTCTGGTCGTATCGTGTTTCCAAAAAGTAGGTATTGGACGTGGTGGCAATTTTCAAAGCTTCGGCCTTTAAAAAATCTGACAGCATAAGCAAGCGAGGTACTTTTGCTTCGGTGATCAGAGGGAAACTGTAGTCTGACCATTTTGAAATCAGAATTATTGGTAGTTTTGTAAGTATGTTATAGACAATGTTCATACCTTGCAGATACTCCTCTCGCTTTAAACATCGAATTGCTTCTATCAGATTTTGCACTTTGACTGAAAACGGCACAATGTCTTTCTGATAATCATTCGGCAAGGGTGATAATTTCTTGATGTCCAACAGTACCCTTGAAATAATCAGATCCGGGTTGCCAAATCTCAGTTCTAGTGTTGACATAATAGTGTCCGGCGAGGATGCGCTGATTAGTAGAGCCGAGACTGCTTCTTTAGCGGCTCCGCGTAGGCACTTCCTCAGACGCCATAAGTTTTCCTTCGGACTAAAAGTACATACTTCGCTGGACTCGTTGTACGCCTCTCTGAACGGTAGCCATTCCATTGGATCTCCGTGAAACTCTGGAAGATCCCGTGGCGCGCATAAACGGCTCATGAAGTTACCGTTAGGTGCAGTTGCAGCAGATGCAGCTGCAAAATCCTTGAGGGCTGTAGCCAACATGTGCACCGTGCCGACACTGTCAACAGGTGCTGATGAGCCATACTGTGGTGCAGGAGCACACAACTTGCCCGGTTGTTTACCATAATCGTGGGCAGGCTGCTCTTTTTGTTCTGTCTGACTGCTTCGCTCTAACCATTGATCTACGTGTGAAGTGCGTTCATTATCCTGCAGTGCGCTGCATTCTTCGTCCTCAAGGTCAGCCATGTCTGCTTCCAATTGTTTATCAAGCAAATCCATTTCAATGTTCGCCTTTCGAATTTCGATGTCGGCCTTTCGTTTAGCCATCTCTAGTTCCAGTCGTTTCTTCCTAGCCATCAAAGATGATGCAGACGCTCTTGACATACGTTCAGTTTTACAGAACGTTGTATTATGCTCTGATATCGGTTTCTCCGAGTCTATTCCATGATGTGGCACAATCGATATCTCGGCGTTATTTTGCATCATATTTATTTTAATATTGTCAGCTAAGGATGAAGTTGTACCTTGAAGTGGCTGAACATTTTCTTGCAGTTGCAGTTGATCGTCATTTTGTTCCCGTTCTCGACGTGTAGTACTACGTGTATTTACCATATTAGGTGGCGTGTAAAACATAGATCCGACTGGATCCGGCTCGAACTTGTAGACGCTATGCTACGGCACGTAATAATGAGAAGGGGGGTTTACGATAGAGCTATATTATAAAGGATTCACAATGATAAAATTAGAAGGTTCGTTTTACACCCATTGACACAGTTTTAGCAACAGACAAGACATCAGATGTCATACCATAGTTTTTAATAATCCATAGACATGAGGTTTCACTAATGCGTCGGCAACATCTACTTAGGACAAGTTATCCAGTTGGGTAAATCCAATTTTGAGAAGGAGGTCAATCGTCGAATTCAACTCGGCTGGGCAGCGTTCGGGAAACTACACCACGTCTTCTCGTCCAAAATACCTCAGTGCCTCAAGACGAAAGTCTACAACCAGTGTGTGTTACCAGTGATGACATATGGAACTGAAACGTGGCCTCTCACTATGGGCCTCATAAGAAAGCTCAAGGCCGCACAGCGTGCTATGGAAAGGGCTATGCTTGGTGTTTCCTTGCGAGATCGAATCAGAAATGAAGAGATCCGTAAACGAACAAAAGTCGCTGACATAGCCCAATGGATTAGCAAGCTGAAGTGGCAGTGGGCGGGGCACATAGCACGTAGAACTGATGGCCGATGGGGCAGAAAGGTTCTAGAATGGAGGCCGCGTACCGGCAAGCGCAGCGTAGGACGTCCACTCACAAGGTGGTCAGACGACCTGGTAAAGGTCGCAGAAAGACGCTGGATGCAGGCCGCTTCCAACCGGCCAATCTGGAAGTCAATGGGGGAGGCCTATGTTCAGCAGTGGACGTCCTGTGGCTGAAATGATGATGATGATGATGATGTCAGTAATTTTGACCCTTCGGTATGCAGGTGGAATCAGTTTCACACAAGACGCGAGAAAATCTTCTTGTCTTATATGTGTTCCCAGCTCCCAGTAGGATTGAAAAATCCTGTTTCTGTCTTTAGAAGAAACATTAATGGAACACGAAAGTCGGCATTTGTTAGAGCAAGGAGGAAGCATTGATTTTGCTGGTACAGTTTTTCCTCTTTTTGTTGTATACTCTTGGCCATTGTTCTTTAAACGTTTGGATATAACTTGCTTCTAATTATTCATATTTTTTGGCGTTTTCTAAACTGTTTTTAGTTTGATTCTAGCTCAACATTAACTGCTGCGTGTGACGTTGGTTTTGGTTTACTATTGCCTTCATTACTTCTTAAGTCCGCTATAGTATTAGGTTCAAGAGAGCTGCTACTAGAACTGGATGAGCTGCTACTGGAACTGGATGAGCTGCTGTTTGAACTAGAGGAACTGGATATATTTCTTGATTTAAAGACTTTAGTGTAGGTTCTAGTCTACTTCACATTTGGTTTGTATTCAGATCCTTCCAATGGTGAAAAATCTCCATTTTCTACAGATTCAGAATCGTTATTACCCGAGGTTGTATTTATAATGGGTGGGCTAGCTATTACATTATCATTCATAGCCAATATGGTTTGCATGGCTGAATTTATCACCTCAGTAGTTTCAGGAATCATTGGTATTGGTGCTTCCATAGTATTTATGGTTATCATGGATAAACTTGTCGCTTCTGTAGTTTTAGGAATCATTGATATGGGATTCTGATTTTCAAAGTCATTACTATCTATCCACTGTTCAACCATTGACGTAGAATTAATTTTAGTAGTTAGAATTTTAGTTTTAGTATGAGTAGTTAATAATGTTTGTCTCTTTGAAACTATTATGTTCTTCAAGACTAGACTTTTCGAAATTTTTGTTAATATGCGGATCATCAATAGTTCTAGCCATCTATATATTAAATTGATCGTCAACCATCCTCAGATTCTGCCTCGACTTTCCATGTTTAGTCCCTAAAAGTGAAAATAGTCGTTAAGCTCGACTTATTAATCAATAGAACAAAAATAAATACATTCAGACACGTAAGAACCACAATATTAATGTAAAGAAAACGTCGGAAATGTTATGAATTTTATATAAATACTAAAGCGGTTACGATTACAAAGACTTAAAGCCTATTATAATTATCTTTATAAGACAAAATTGGAATGACAAAGTCAGATTTGGTTTAAAGACTACTCAATGTTTACGTATTGGACTTACAAAGGCACAACTACCAAAACGACTTTGTTATGTCAAATATTTGCTCTTAAATTAGGCATAACTACACAAAATGCGACCATGTCTTTCCAGAATCTAAAGCAAAAAAGGACATATTTACCTTAATGACCTTGACGCTCCAGTACACAACCACTACTCACGCAGGCGATGCCGCAACTGACCAATAAGAGTTTGTCGCGCCAATATAATTTAAAAAACGAACGAATAGTACAAAGGCACTACTGCCCTCTGGCGAAAATAAACTAAATCTATTGAGTGTCTTTGTTCCTACAGGTAGAAAATAGTTTTTAAGGCACATTGGCATATTTAACTCGTTTTCAGAATTTTTAGCACTTCGGCCCTTGTCTTACCGAAGGTGCGATATGAAAACAAAGTTACAAAGTGATACAACAAATAGAAGTTAGTATAACTTAAATTCCAAGATTTTACAAGTTTGTTGTTTTGTTTAAAATAGCTAAACTAAGTTGTAATTATAGTAATTGATTGGGTCTTGTTTGTATCACCATTTTAAACACACCTATATTTTATACATTTTAATAAATAAATGTGTGTATAGTTAAATATTATATAGCAAACCTTATAGTTAACTAGCAAAAAGCACCGCTTTTCGCACACGCTTAATAAGATTGCGTAAAATATTAACATAATAATAATAATCCGTCTTGCTCGAGGGAATAACGCCGGAGGCGTGGAACAGGGGTGTGGTGGTGCTCTTCTTCAAGAAAGGAGATAAAACCTTATTGAAGAATTACAGACCCATCTCACTTCTAAGTCATGTCTACAAGCTGTTTTCGAGAGTCATCACGAATCGTCTCGCGCGTAGGTTCGATGACTTCCAGCCTCCCGAACAAGCCGGTTTCCGAAAAGGCTTTAGTACCATAGACCACATCCATACGCTGCGGCAAATTATACAGAAGACCGAGGAGTATAACTTGCCACTATGCTTAGCGTTCGTGGACTATGAGAAGGCCTTTGATTCGATCGAGACCTGGGCAGTGCTACAGTCTCTCCAGCGGTGCCATATTGACTATCGGTACATCGAGGTGTTGAAGTGTTTATACAAAAACGCCACCATGTCGGTCCGAGTACAGGAGCAGAGCACGAAGGCGATTCCTCTGCAGCGAGGCGTAAGACAGGGAGATGTTATATCTCCGAAACTGTTCACCGCTGCATTGGAAGACGCTTTCAAGCTCCTGGAATGGAAAGGATTTGGCATCAACATCAACGGCGAGTACATCACTCACCTTCGGTTTGCCGACGTTATTGTGGTCATGGCAGAATCGCTTGAAGACCTCAGCACAATGCTCGATGACCTTACTCGAGTCTCCCAACAAGTAGGCCTGCGAATGAACATGGACAAAACCAAGCTCATGTCGAATGCCCATGTTGCGCCCTACCCAGTATCCGTTGGGAGCTCTACTCTCGAAATTGTTGACAAATATGTCTACTTAGGACAAGTTATCCAGTTGGGTAAATCCAATTTTGAGAAGCAGGTCAATCGTCGAATCCAACTCGGCTGGGCAGCGTTCGGGAAACTACACCACGTCTTCTCGTCCAAAATACCTCAGTGCCTCAAGACGAAAGTCTACAACCAGTGTGTGTTACCAGTGATGACATATGGAACTGAAACGTGGCCTCTCACTATGGGCCTCATAAGAAAGCTCAAGGTCGCACAGCGTGCTATGGAAAGGGCTATGCTTGGTGTTTCCTTGCGAGATCGAATCAGAAATCAAGAGATCCGTAAACGAACAAAAGTCGCTGACATAGCCCAACGGATTAGCAAGCTGAAGTGGCAGTAGGCGGGGCACATAGCACGTATAACTGATGGCCGATGGGGCAGAAAGGTTCTAGAATGGAGGCCGCGTACCGGCAAGCGCAGCGTAGGACGTCCACTCACAAGGTGGTCAGACGACCTGGTAAAGGTCGCAGGAAGACGCTGGATGCAGGCCGCTTCCAACCGGCCAATCTGGAAGTCAATGGGGGAGGCCTATGTTCAGCAGTGGACGTCCTATGGCTGAAATGATGATGATGATGATGAATTTAACTGGTATCTGAGTGAATTCACGAGGGTACCGCTGTATATTCTGTGCTATTGATATTGTGTTTATTGTGTATTAATTGTAGTTCTATGTTTTTAGGTTGTTTCTCTATTGTATTGGGTTTCCTGTGAAAATAGATGTAAGCTCTGAAATAAACAAATAAATAAAAATTTTTCTTTGTCCAATGTCTATGATCGCTCGTGGCATTTGATTAGAGGGACTATACGTTTTTTATAAATTATATCTTCGACATAACCTAAGACTCCATTGAAAAATCAGTTTTCAACCCATTTTGAGGGTTACACTGAAGGTTTTTAGAATATAAAAGACTGAATGATAGAAGATAGAAAATAGAAGAAACTAGCTAGTATTTTTTGATTTTGTAAGTAGTCTCCGTTCCTTTCTAAGCACTGTCACCTGCAATGGAACTATTGTCTGAGGCAGTGGGCCTACTTTTCTTTAGTATGTCTTCCAGGCCGTTTCAAACGCTGTCACGGCATTTTCAGGGTTTTAAAACGAATCCCTCTACGTTTATCTTTTATTTTTGTAACTAAATAAAAGTCACAAGGTGCCAGTTCAGGTCTGTAAGGAGGATGACTCACTAACTCGACACCTTCGATAGACAAATATTCGATAGTCGGTCTAACGAAGTGAGCTGGAGCATTGTCGTGGTGGAGGAGGATCTCGCTTCTTGGGCGCTGCTGTCTTAACATTTTTCAAGAGAACTGGTAAACAATAACTGACATACTAGTCTGCTGTAACAGTATTTTCATCGCCTAAGACAATTGTTCCCAAATGCCCCGTCTATCCATATAATGAGGTGAAAACGCCATACTTTATCATTTTTGAGTGGCACCAATCCATGGCGTTTTGCATCTTTTGTCAAATTATGAGGTATACAACTAGTACAAAGCTTATTGACGCTAAATGATCATGTAAGACTTTTTGTACTTGACTCATACCAATACCTAATGTTGCCCGAATCTGATGATATGTCACCCTTCTATCAGCGTCTATCATTAGCCACGCCGCACACACGTTTGACACGTTCTCATCTTCAGTAGTCGGTGTTGAAGGACGTCTCGTTCTCGAGAATCATCAGTGAGTTTGCTTCGACCACGTATAAACTCATTAGACCAGAAGCCCAATTCCCGTAACTTAACAGTAGTCGCATTGAAAATAGAACAAAAAATAACTTATTTTGGTTTATTCCATTTTTAGTCGCATTACCAACTGTAACTATAATTGCATTTTTTGGTTTACGTGAATACTGTTTTAGATAGTAATGTTACGGGGAGCTGATTAAAACTTGAACTTGAATTGCGACTACTGTTAAATTACGGGGCTTTGTCATGGAATGCTATTCGAAGTGTATCATCATAACATTGTTGTTGAGTAAGACCATTGAGCGAAAATTTTCTCTAGTCAAATCCATTTCTACGCACGAGACACATTATAGATCGCCGCCAATTCGCAAAAACAAACATAAGAATTCAAACATCAACAGGTTTCTAACGTGCTCCATCTTACTCCATAATCGAATTTTTTATACCTAGTTTTTTAATTGGCTGCTTTTCTTACTGGCCTATTGTAAAATATTGGCCTATTGTGAGATCCACCTAATAAACCTAAAGATGGCGTTAGTAGTAACCTAATGGTCATTATCATAATGACATGCCTAATTACTTTCTAAGTTACAACACTTACAACAGATGGCGTTAGTAGTTTTGTAACATTTTAGTTGATACGAATTAATATTATATTTTATATATTTGTTCATAAAATTCGAGTTTAATGATGTTTAACACATTTAGACATAATATTTAAATACCATGTTAAAGCTTTACCCTAAAGGTGTGGTCGTTTTTTTGTAAAGTGTACCACAAGAATGTATAAGTTGTGGGATATAGATAAGGCTCGCTTTGCTCGCCCAATAATTAAAAAATGGTCAAGTATGACTCAAACTTGTTCTTAGGACCGCAAACAAAATAAAAGAAAATGCGATGCGTAAGTCTGTCTCGTTCACAATTATTTTTGTTTAGAATTTCTTTTGTAATTAGATATCTTTTATTTACAATCTCTACTCGGTTAACCAAATTTTTTTGTTTCTTTTTCAGTATCACTGTTTAAAAAAATCCACCTTTTCTACCTCAGTCGAATTTTCCGCATGTTCCCCATACTAGGAGCAGTGGTTCTGATCAATGCTTCGTTCTTACATAGATTAGATGATGGTCCATATTGGCATGTAATGGTACAGACCACCAATAACTGTAGAGTGTATTGGTGGAGCACATTGCTGTTCGTACAGAATTGGGTTAACCCTCTAGACCAGGTCAGTGGCTGTTTCTTTGACTTCTAATATAAACCAATAGGAAGATTGGTAGCGTAAGCTTAACGCTTCCTTTCTAAACTAGACTGAAACAAAAGATGTATCAAACTTGAACATTCTAAATTTTAGTCTAATTTTATTCTTAGTTTACCATAGCTCAGTGACAACTGCCTAAAAATAGTTTAACGGAGCAATAAACAAATAAACCATGGCTAGAAACACAATTTTTTGACCAAACTGATGATTAGTTCTTCTATCTTTATAAAATTAAGTAATCTACCTAAATTGAATACCATTACCAAATATAATATTAATATACTTTTTCAGTGCATCGGTCAAGCATGGTACCTCGCCATAGACATGCAACTCCACATTTTATCCCCTATCCTATTGTTCTGGATCTTGGGTCAGCGGTCTCGCGTAGCCTGGACTGCATTAGCCGCGGCCCTCACCGCGTCTATGATTGGAGCTACTACTTACAATTTCATCAACAATTTTCAGTCTGCGTTAGTAACTTTAGGGTAAGTATTTTCTTAATCAATTGTGTTTTGTTTCAATCCCTTTATTTCTTTTTTTTCTTAGTAACATGTCAAAAAGTCGTGATTAATTCGGAATGATCGATTTAATTGCGCTCTGCTAGGTGGATTGACACCTAATACGTATTGGTATCTTTAACTTTTTTCATATTTTTTTTTTACATAGCAGTAATCAATAAATATTTGGGTCGAAACAAGACAAGATAAATATTTGTAAGAAAGTAGATAATAAGAACATGCTGTAAATTTTATTAAAATAAATAAATAAAAGTGAAACTTATCACGGGTGAAAATCTGAGGACCCACAGTAAAATTAAACAAATGCTTTAGCTAAGGTTATAAGTTTTGGGTCATATGATTAAAAATATACTTTTAGCTTTTTAAAGTAGGTTTTTTTACACAAAAATGTTTGAAACCTTATTGGGTTCAAGTAAACTATAAGGTTATTTTTATATTTATATTTTTTTAAATGACAGGAACATCATATTAGGTTCATCGATAATTTAAAGAAATACACTCCTATGAACTGAATAATCTTAGAGATTAGGTATTTTTATTTTGATGTTGTTCATACATTAAAAGTATTAAGTTATAAGCTGCAGGATTCCTAAAAAGTAAGTCAAGTAATAATAAGGAATTTTTACAGTACGTATAATTTCTTCTTTCTGGGCCTATACACGTGTCACCATGCTAGCTCAAACTAATAGGTACTACTTATATTAATAAAAAGTTAATAAAAAATAAATTTTGGGTCAGTCCAAATAGTTTTAATGTAATGACGACTTGTGTGATGATTCATTGTACAATATCAGGATTCTATTGAAATTCATAATTAAAAATAAATTTCCGTTCTAATTCCGTGTGCTGTCAATTTTTTAAAATATTTTTCTTATTGTGCACTTACAGGCCGAATTTAGATTCTGAAAAATACATGATTAACTACTACTTCAACATTCTTAACCGTATTTCACCGTTTGTCATCGGAACGATAGTTGGATACATACTTCATTTGTACCGTGGAAAAACTGTCGTGATACCATGGGTAAGTTTATGAAATAGTTTAATGTTGTATTTGCCATTTATTAAAGAAATTCCACTTTATTAGTTGCAATAACAAAGTACACATGACTTTCAAAAAATTCTGTAATAAGTATCACAATAACAGATTTGACACAATGCGTATGAAAGTATAATACAAAACGTCAAATTTTCTCAATTGATATTGATCTCTACGTGTCGGACTTAAAGTTGAAAATCAATTCAATGACCTTTAACTTGTTGGGTAGGTTGACCTGCCGTTGCTGTACATAAATATTTGACGGTACTGTATTTTTTAATTATTTTTCTGTTTGATCTGGCTAATTTTCGAAAAGTAATTCTGACGGGACTTTAACTGGCAGGTAGCTGATATAGTATTTTTGAGGAGTACATCATCATTTCAGCCATAGGACGTCCACTGCTGAACATAGGCCTCCCCCATTGACTTCCAGATTGGCCGGTTGGAAGCGGCCTGCATCCAGCGTCTTCCTGCGACTTTTACCAGGTCGTCTGACCACCTTGTGAGTGGACGTCCTACGCTGCGCTTGCCGGTACGCGGCCTCCATTCTTTAACTCCAACTATTCTATATATTTCTATTTTCCAACTTTTATATTCCAAAAAATTGCACCTTTCCCAAAATAATAAGGTACTGTTTAGCTGGCATATTATGTTATATTATATTTCTAGAGACTTTTAACTCTTTGTATGAAAACAACGATTGGCTTAAAAGGGCTGGAACCCAGAGCCGTAAAACCCAATTAAAAAAATATATATATATTTCTAGACAAAGCAAGAAATTGAATTTAAAAAAAAAAGTCTGCAGTGCAGAAATGATATATTATATAGCACCATCTCACATTAATAGGGATATGCATGAAAAAAATACATTGTTTTTACTATATTTATAGGAAAATATATAACTACTTTGTATGGTGTACAATAAAGAGTATCTATCTATCTATATGAAATTATAGTCCTAATAGTGAAAACAAAATTGATTTTAGGTAAAAAATAACAGTAATACAGTAATTAGAAATTAAGGTATACCTATCATCATCATCATCATCATCATCTATACGGTCAATCCCGGTTGCGTCCAAAGCCATTGCTTTGGAGCCCAGGGTCCGCTTTCCTTGATTTGCTCCTCCACTTCGCGCGGTCTTGAGCATCTCTAGTTGTGAGATCATTGGCACGCATGTCAGCCCTCACAACGTCAAGCCAGCATTTCTTGGGTCTACCCCTTTTGCCAGGACCTGGCGGTGGCGGCATGGCCAGACATTTGTTTCCTACGTAGCTTGCCGGTTTCCGCAAAACATGGCCCTACCAGCGTAGGCGACTCTCCTGCAGTTTGTCTGCAATATCACGGACACGAAGGCTACCTCCTCCTACCACTAGCCTCATAATAGGTGTACGGTGTACCGACAAAAGTGCGAGTTGGACTAGCATGCAAATGATTGCTTACTATCGTACAATATTTATTACTAAATATTTTCGAAATTGTTTAGTATTGCCATTATCGTCCAATATATCTCAGCGCCTAAAGACGAAAGTCTACAACAAGTGTGTCTTACCAGTAATGACATATGGAACTGAAACGTGACCTTTCACTATAGGCCTCATAAAAAATCACACAAAAGTCACACAGCGTACTATGGGAAGGGCTATGCTCGGTGTTTCCTTACGAGATCGAATCAGAAATGAGGAGATCCGTAAAAGAACAAAAGTTGCTGACAATTGTCAGCCCAACCGATTAGTACCTAAGCTGAAGTGGCAGTGGGCGGCATATACCACGTAGAACCGACGGCTGATGGGGCAGAAAGGATCTAGAATGAAGGCCTCGTACTGGCAAGCGCAGCGTAGGGCGTCCACTTACAAGGTGGACAGACGACCGACCAGTAAAGGTCGCAGGAAGACACTGGATGCAAGCCGCTTCCAACCGGCCATTCTGGAAGTCAATAGGGGAGGCTTATGTTTAGAAGTGGACGTCCTATGGCTGAAATTATGATGATGATTGCCATTTTAAGGACGGAGTGATTACACTGGTGTTCCACTAAAACTTAGCCAACAAAAAATGAAATAAGTTTTCACACGAATGACAAGCACGGTTCAGCGAGCAGACTTCGAAAACTAAAAAAAAAAAGACATGTTTCTTATTTTTTTTAATAGGTGTTTTATTCTTGCTTTTTGTTATAGCAGCCTTAGTAATCTTGGTAATACACACTCTGGTGTATATTTTAAGTATCTTTCTTTTTCAGTTCGAAAGATACAGCCCTGCGACAGACAGACGGGCCGCCACTGAAGTAATAGGATATTGTTAGCACCAAAAATGCTTTAACACGAACTCACGTTTTTTTCAGGTGTTAGCCGGATTCCTATGGATTGTGGCCACTGCAACAACGTCTACAGTCATTTTAACTACGTATTATAACACCCAGATGAATTGGGATAACCAATTGGCCGACAATTTCATAAATTCTTTCAAAAGGCCGGTTTGGGCTGCTTGCATTGGTTGGCTTGTCGTCGCGTGTAAGCATGGTTACGGAGGTGGGTTTTCTTCGTCTTCAAATCCTGTGTTATTATTTCTTGTTATATCATAGGTAATAATAATTATATTGTTAAAAACAACCAAACAAACAAAAGCAATTATTAATTTATATGGGTTTAACGTTGAAAAATTATAATTTCGCATTGAATATCGCCTGTGACATCGCTTTATTATTGATTATTATATGTGACAGATTTAAGAGGTCCACACTTTTTTGTGCACAAAATGAAACATTGACCCTAAACATCACGTTTATTTTACCCTGTTTGGAAGTTTGAATTTGATCTGATGGCCAGACTAATAAATAAAAAATAAAATCTACTAAATCGTCACCACACCTTGTCGGAGGGTGCCCCACTACACCGTGTCGGAGGCTTGCCTAATCGCGGTCTCCACTTAAGAACACCTCCATCTCAACAGTTATGGTTCTACGGCAAATGTAACCAGCCCACTGTCACTTCAGTTTGCTTATTCTTTCAGCTATATCGATTACTTTAGTTTTCTGTCGGACAACCTCATTTCTAATTTTATCCTTCAGAGAAATCCCGAGCATAGCTCTTTCCACAGTTCGCTGAGTAACTTTAAATGTGTTGGCAGTGAATTAAAAAGAAAAGCCGAGGATCGGGCTCAGTTGGGAGAGGCCGATGTCCAGCAATAGACTGAGGTGGGCTGATTATGATGATACATAGGTATATCTTTCCTAAAGCCGCGTCCTTTCGGCTACTATTATCATTTCGGTCATTAAACATTTTAATTAAAATTATTTCACTTAGTTGTGTTATTTTTTATTTCAGGTCCTATAAACTGGGTTCTATCACTTCATATATTCAAGATACTTGGCCGCCTCTCATATTCGATGTACATTGTACACAACTCGATAATATTTTTGACCGATTCGGTTAATCTACAACCACTCTACTTCACTTTAAGTTTCGTTGTAAGTTTTTAATATTTGTTTAAGCCTTTACATATGATAACTGTCGATAAATACACTCAAAATTACTAAATTAACTCTTTTACAAAAAATATTCAGTCAACATTGGTTTTTTATCTCCTTTCACTTCAAAATTATTGCAATTGATGACTAAATAACCGTTCCATACAGTGACACCGAAAAAACAAAGACACCATTGTTCCAATTAAACAAGAGCTAAATAATAGCTAAACAATTTGATAATAACTTGAAGATAACATACATTATTTGACATTTGATGCTGACTGCAAGCGGCAAAGAGCCGCTCGCTGTGGCATTTTAGGTCCTGCAGTTGTCTTTCAAAGATAATGATGATGATGATGATGAACCTGCAGATTACGTCATCTGCAATACATGATTCATGGAAAAATATCAATATTCTAACTCTTTAATTCTAACTCTTGAATTGAGATTGAGCAGTGTAGTTTCTGTAATAAAGTTAATAATATATTTTAATATTTATATTTCCAGATGCACAAATTTTTGATCGACTTCACGCTAACAGTAATCGGAGGATTTTTGTTGCTAATCTTGATAGATTCTCCGTTCTCCAACATCATTAAAATGTTCCTAGGTGGAGGTATGTCAATTTTAATATCAAAACGTTTTAAATCATTATGATTAAACCGTAGTGGATGCATGAAAGAGACTGTTATTTTACAACAACATTTTATAGTATTCTATAGAAGTTGATATGGGTATGAAAAAACAACGAGTTTCTTGCATGTAAAAAAGGGTAACAAATCTAAAGTTAAGTGATTAAAATTTATCTTTCAATTGTTTTTACAGGACCGAGACCACCCCCCAAAGAAGCTGCAAGCGTCCTAAAAGAACCGGAAATAGGATTCACAGCTGTCTCCGTAGTTCATAATGTACGAGATGCTGAAACGGAGAAGGCAAAACTGTAACAGGCTCCTTAACAAAAAACCGGCCAAGTGCGAGTTGAACTCTCGCACCTAGGGTTCCGTACCAACTTATAGCTATGTAAATAATTCCTGTATAACGGAAATCGAGTCTCAAATATATTTACCGATTTTTCGAGTTTGTTAAAAAAAGCTTTTTTTTAACTACAAATTTACGGTCTTTGGACTTGTGCTATAAGACATTGCTTCTTGCCAAATGTCATGATTCTAGGTCAACGGGGTACTTCCTTTAATTGTGATTCCCTTGAGTGTGTCAAAATATGCGTTTTTTTTGCGGCATAAACAGTCGTATCTTTTTTTTACTTTAACTTATAAGTTTGATTTTTTCAGCGCATTAAGGAATTGTAGACCTGAGTATATTATTTTAATTTTTACTCGATACCTCCATGCGTTCTCGAGATGAAGGGTCTTAACAGACAGACAGATAAATAGAAAGACGGACAACAAAATGATAGGGGTTCCGTTATTTCCTTTTGAGGTACGGAACCCTATAAAGATATAAGTTTTGAAATACCTCGTCCTTACAATAATGACACATAGAAACATAGTTAAAACGTGTTGACACTACTATAAATCAGGATCACATGTATGTATTAAAGTGATTTCATAAGTTCGTATTTTCATACAATATTGAAAGTAAGACAGACAGTAGATTTTACATAGTTCGGATACATTGTGAGTGAATGATGTTTAATATTGAGTATTATAAATTTTATTTTTTATTGATAAATAAATTGATCTGCAGAAAACAATGTCGTTTATTTTTTTTCCTTCTACGGACATGTTTCCTATTTAAAATTAATTCGTCATGCCTTGTTGTGGGTGACAAGAAGTCACTCGGCATGCCTTGTAGGTTCCCATGCATAGATTTGAATAGATATGTTAGGGAACTTCATAACTGTAACATAAAACTACAACTAAGGTTGCCGGAAGCCGCTTGATGCAGGCTACTTCCAATCGGTTAATCTGGAAGTCATTGGGGGAGGCATATGTTAATCAGAACACGTTCTATGGCTGAAATTATGATAATGATGTGTACAAAATAGTAAGTTAATGTTTTTAGTGAAATAAATAAATAATGGCTGAATAATCTAACACTATTACGTTTACTCATTATTGAACATATACCATCTTCTCATTCATTCTTGGACCAGGTCACATCACTAACATATTACATTCGTTGTCGTTATGAAAACTCGTTGTTACATGACAGTTGCAAATGAGTACCTATTGTTGCCACTTCACATGGCGATAGGTATACAAACGTTTATCTACTTTGTCAAATGTCATCCACGTGTAGACACACACATTTGCCAAATTGGCATAAATTGGCAAACTTGACATGAGTAAGCCAACATAACAAACATTTGCTATGGACCAGCGTTGCCGTTAGCGTACATTTTACACATTTAACGTACCTTTTTTAGCCTCTCATGTGTAATGTGTAATTTTGTCCATTTTCGTACCTTTTGAACCTAATCAGTATCTATGTAAAACGATATTAAGGGCAAGGGTTTGCGACGCCCAACCAAGAATCCTCGTTGCAGTCGCAGTCGCCAATGCCGTCGCAGTTGGTATGCCCTCTAGTGTAAAAATGGCCTAATATCTCGAAAATATTTCGCGCTCGCTTCGCTCGCAGCTTTTTACAGTTACTTACATTAAAAGATTACTTTTCACCACTAATAGTTCTCTTTAAAATTTTGAAAGCGCTAAATATTTCGGCGCTCGCGCAGAATGCAATCTACCGACTGAGTCCAAGTACGCTGGGTCACGTAGGTAAATAATTAAAAAGTTTTAATAAAATTTTCGTATTTTTAATTTAGCGGGCAGAGAATGATTACATTTGTAATAAATTTTTGGCAGCAAGGGTTTTTTATATCTTTTAAAAATGTGACTATGATTAATGTTATCGAATTGGAGTCTATCCTGACTGCACCTGGATTATGCGAACTACCCCCCCCCCCCTCCCCCTCCCCCCAGGACCAGACTCGAAGGCTAGGGCCCAGTTTATGTACCTTTTTACCCCAAAATGTACGTTTTTAGCGCTGGCTATGTACCTTTTGGGAACTCAGTTGGGGCAACACTGGCTATGACATTCGTCTAATTTAGCATTGGTTACCACGTGTAGACGTGCAGTTTGTGATATTTGCCTATGTGTCAAAGCTTTGTCAAACTAGACAAATGCGCCAATGCAAATGCCTACCGCCATGTGAAGTGCCAGCATATGAGTTTTTTTTGTTTGTTGTTCACTTTTTCGAAGAATGAGTCTATAACAATAGACAGGTATATGGCTGTATGTACACGTCAAATTTTCGTAGTGTGCTATACGTGTTTTCCTCGTCCCCCGCAAAAAATAATTTTAATCGGTGATTTGACGGCTTGCCATCTCCATAAGATAAGAAGATAATTTCATTTGGATTTGAAATAAGACTATATAAACAAAAAAGCTCCTAAGTCTATATCAAATGTCAGTAAGTATCAATCTATTTCACAATTTTTTAATTTCTAACCTTTGTGTAAACTTTATACTCTTTTCTCACTTAATTTTTTTTTGTATCCTTCGTAGTCTCAAGTTTTCAGTCAAAATCGTGTAACTCCCTTTTTTATCTTTTTCGATGTTATAACTGTATTAATTTGATTCAGGCCTATGCTCAGCGTGAACGTCATATGGCTTTAAAGTGTTTTTTAATCCATCATTGCGTAGGTCTTTCAAATTTGGTTAACTTGCCAACTATATTAACTTAACATTGTATAGAACTTCGTAAACTTGACGTGTTGATTGACGACTTGTTTCAACTTGCGACAAGCACGTCTTGGCCAGATTCACTTTATAAAAACTCAATTAAAAATACGCTTAGGACTTTTCAAAATGAATCAAAAATATTTTGACTAGTTGCCAAACTTGCCAATTGCCTTTGAAAATTTCCACTGTAAGGACACAGTGGTTATATACATCTTGCTGAATAGACAATTTGTACTAGTGTATCGAGTGCGCTCGACGGCGAACGTCAGTCGTTCCCGCGCACCCTCCACGTTAGGCCGCTACCATTGTAACATAAATAATCTACCGTATGTAACTAAATTCTGTGCAAGTTAATAGAGAATCATCAGTGACCTTTGTGACTTTCATTTATTCATTTAATAGGCACCTTAGGCACCTTCTGTGCGGGCACATAGATAATAGACAGTACATTCCAACAGACCCATCTCTCTTTAGCATACACCCAGCCCTCACACCACTATTTACCTTCTTAATCAATAATTCATCAATTAATTCATCATTAGCTCAGCTTGGTGGTTTAATTTGGTATAAGTCCGGACTTAACATACTATTTACATTAAGCAACAAAGGAAGTTGTGTTTATAATCGATCTGTAATATTAATTGAGGGTGCTCTTCGACACGCCTAAAATTTTTAGTTCTAATTTAACAGGGCCGAACCGTATTAGCTTAGACTTAAAACGTGAAATTATTGTTTAGCCTAACAATTGTTTTGCCACTGTTATAGTTTAGTCTAAGAATTTAAAGCTCTAATTTTAGTGCATCTAATTTTAAATGCACTAAACTATATTGGCATAACTTTCTTTCGGCATGACGACGATTTCCCTTCAAAAATGAAATCTCTAATTTTAGAATTTCTAATATGAAATAGCTAATGTAAAATATGTATTGGCCTAAGAAACGAATCGTCACAAAACCGACACCAAGCAAAACCGACTCCACGCAGTCTTGTCTGCCCTACCCCTAGAGTGTAATTTAGAAGCGCGTAGGCACGGAGAGGCGAGGCGGCCCGCGGGCTGAGGAGCGGGCTTTATAGCACGCTTTGCCGGCTCCGCCGGTCAGCCTCAGCAGCGGTGGTGGGCGAAAGCCATCTGCGACGATAAGCTCGCGTGGGACCGCCGGAGCCCCGCAGTACCGAAGCCGTGGCAGAAACTATGCTTGCTGCATGTTGCATGCTTGCTTAAATGCTGCATGCTTGCTTGCATGCTGCTTGCTTGCTCGCATCTTTACATATATATATTATAATATATTGTTTTATACTTTTGTGCGTTTTAATTTAATGTGAATTACTATTTAGTAATTGTAATTAATAGGGATTATAAATTGTTCCGCCTAATGTCACATTTGGCAAGTTACTTCAGTGGAAGAAGAAAATATTGAACACATATTTTTTTCTTTTCTCAATCCAACAAAAAACGATGAAGATATAGCCCGTTAAAGTTCCACGTAACGTCACGCCTTGCGAAATTTTTTAGCAAGGCGTGACGTCACGTGTAAACTTTCATGCGCTTTATTTTCGTAATTTTTTGTTTGATTGACACAACACAAAATATGAGTCTATAATTTTTTGATAATCTAACTGACGGACTACATAGAATAATATTTTTTTGACCTAGGAAACTAGCCTATTAGTTACTAATTAGTAAATACTATTATCGTTTTTTTGTTTTTTATAGAATTTTATTTTTATTCCGAAAAACACTGACTTAACTGAGAGATGTAAGTTAACGAATTTCTGTAACAAACTAAATCACAAGCGTGCAAAGCCGCGGGGAACAACTATTCCTAGATAAAAGCGTCTGATGATTGAGCCAGAAGATGATACCCTGAAAGATGGCTATGGAAACCGTTATAAAACGACGTAACTCATCGAGTTTGGGCTTGTTTCATAATCTTTGTAAGTACTTGACTCCTACTAGATGATAGGTTCTGAGGATAGAGCCAGAAGGAGGCAACGGAAACTCTGTAATAAAATGACGCAAACACATTGAGTTATTTATTTAAACTTTATTGCACAAAATAAAATCGTACAAAAGGTGGACTTAATGCCATGTGGCATTCTCTACCAGTCGACCATTAGGCTTAACAGTTAGGGCACATTCATTTAATTAGTTGTAACAATTTAAGGACCTTGGTCCTGGATTATAGGGCTATTGAGAACTGTTGTAATGTCGCAAACCGATCGACCGTTTGTCTTTCTCTTACTTGTTGTTCAAATGTAACTTTCTTTTTAACAATTATTATTATTATTATTTTGATTGTTTTAAGCTCGTTAATATTAACCGTCCGACCGTCTGGTGTGGTGGTTCGCGCTCCGGACTACAAAGCCAGCGGTTGCAGGTTCGAATCCTGCAAGGGGCAAATGTTTGTGTGATGAGCACGAGTATTTGGACCTGAGTCATGGATATTTATAAATGTATTTAATTTATTTATCCGTTATCTAGTCGCCATACCAAGCTTAGCTAGCTTCTTCTTCTTCGGGTGCCTCTTCAATTCTGAAGGTTGGCCGTCAGCTTCTTGAACTCCTCTTTATCAGTAGCCAACCGAAACAGTTGTTCGACGGAGGTTATGCCGGTCCATTCCCGTATGTTCCGCAGCCACGATTTTCTCCGGCGCCCAGCGCGTCTTTTGCCCGTCTTTTGCCCTTACACAACAATTTATTATTCTTATTATTAAACTTATTAAGCATACGTAAACAAGACACAATAGAAATCCTATTATTCTGTGGTCTCATGAGACCGCTTGGATATTAACGGATTAATTGAAGTTTGTTTTAAGAAAAGTTTTTTCGGTTATTACTTTTTATTAAGTATGTTGATTTTTATTATTTTAGTTGTAAATAAGATCTTACGTATAGTTTGTTAATTAATGAGACTGCATTCCTTGTGATTGCAAATTCTTAATTAAAAAAAAAACCGGTCAAGTTGAGACTCGCTACGTGATTTATCTACAAATAGTTTACTGTTTTCAAAACTTTATTATTTACTTGTAGTATAGACAGTCATTCATGCCAAATCTATGATTCTAGGTCAATGGGGTGTACCTAGGTTATGATTCCCCTGTCAAAATATGCAGCATATCCTCCGTGTCTTATGAGTAGTACGTTGTCTTAGAAGTTTGTCATTTTCACAGCTCAAAGGAAATGCAGACTTGAGTTTTTGAATTTCCACTTCTATGTGTTCCTGATAAAAATAGTTTCGACAGTTTAACAGACAAATGGACAACGGAGTGATCCTGTAAGGGTTTCTTTTTACCTCATAAGATACGGATCCCTAAAAATTAACCAGAGTTGATTTTTAAATAGGGTAAGGTAAGGTGCCCTTATGTTTGTTGAATGTTAAACAATGTACTAAATTATATTTTATAAAAAAACTAAAACGCAAACGAAAATATGGTCTCTCATTGACTGGCACCGACTCCAAAAGTAACTGATTAGGTACTTAAGTGTTAAGATTATTTTTAGCGTTTTAGTTTTTTGAAGTCGGTTTTTATTTTTTTTATAAAATAAACTTATTTCATCCATTTTAGTGATAAATCCTAATCAAAACAAATCTTACGAGTGCAAACATAATTTAACTGCTGAACACCGATTTCATTTCCTATTTTTCCACCCTTAGGGGTGATTTTTTTTCCAAAAATGTATTTTTTATAGTATCTTTGAAGTATAAGCTATTCATTAAAAAAAGAATCATCAAAATCGGTCCTCATTTGGCAGAGATATAGGTAAGATAGATACTAAAATCAGTTGGCGTGGAACGGAGTTTATGCAATGTTTGATGATTTTCTTATAGATCCCATCATCAGAATTTGACCAAATTTATATGGGACCATCCTGAAAGTATTACCTTTCAAACAAAAAAATAATTATCGAAATCGGTCAACGCAGTAACGAATGATCGCTGAACATACATAAAAAAAAAAAAAGATACCGACGAATTGAGAACCTCCTCCTTTTTTGAAGTCGGTTGAAAAATGTTTGTTGAATGTTAAATTTCTATGTTATTAAGGACTAATTACAGCAGCGGCCTGTCAGACCGCATCAGTTATGTCACATAAAAGCTTATGTTACCAGCTTAAGGTTTTAACGACCTCTGTAGCCGAGAGGCGAGCACACCGGACTTGGCGTCGCCATCTCTGAGGTCCCGGGTTCGTTTTCCGGTCGGGTCGATGTAGAAAACGAACTTGTCTATATTATCTCGGGTCTGGGTGTTGTGGTACCGTCGTTTATTCCGATTTTTATAACACAAGTGCTTTAGCTACTTACCATAGGATCAGAGCAATGTATGTGATGTTGTTTAATATTTATTTATATTATTATTTTAGCCATAGGACGTCCACTGCAGAACATTTAGCCTCCCCCAATTTGAATGACTTCCAGATTGGCCGGTTGGAAGCGGCCTGCGTCCAGCGGCTTCCTGCACCTTTATCAGGTCGTGTGTCCACCTTATGGGTGGACGTCTTTCACTACGCTTATTTATTTATTATTAAAGGTAACTTAACTTGGCTCTTGCCAAATTTTTATGTCATGCAATTGTAATTTGATGATTATAATAATGGGAAGTACCAAAAAGTTTCGTTAATCTAAGCGAGTATACAACTTTGGATTTTTTTTTACCATATCCTGTACTAAATGCGAATTTATAGAGAATGAGTTTTTAAACACCTTTCCTGCAAAAACACAAAATTGATAAGCTTCTGTAGACCAAGTTCTACGTATTTGATACGATAATCGTATAATAATGTTATGATAATGATAATAATACGTTCCTTGCAATGAAATATTCTAAATATATAAAACAAAGTCGGGTTAGTTACACCACTTATAAGTCAAGAACGGCTGGGCCAATTTTTGTGATCTTTGATTGTTAAATTTGTCTTCGCCCCGAATAGCAGAATAACTAATAAAAAGTCAAAACAATTGACAAAAAAAATTAAGAGGCAGTACGAAGTTCGCCGTGACAGCTAGTTATCAAATAAAAGATAATTATTGTATGTTAAACAACATTTTTAACTGCGCATTACTCATGAAGATTTTCGTATTAAAAGATAAATATGAATAATACAATCATTAATTGATCTCTCTCAGTGCAGAGTGTTATCGCGCGTGACTCATTCATCGTAATATTGTATTATGAAATTGTTTTTGTCTTTACTAACATTTTTGAGTCACTTGTTAGTCATAAGACTTAAATTTAGAATACCTTTTCAACTAAAATGAATGATTATTAATTGAAGCCACGACAGACCACATCTGGACGGACAAAACCTCTATCAATGCACGCTTATGAGCCCTATTCTTGGCTATTATTTAACATCTATTGCCAGCAGCTTTGCGAATATCATCCCGCTGCGCTTGCTAAGTCGTGCACCATAAGGCGTCTACCACGCATAATTTAAAATCATAATCATAGATTAGGATTAATTCTTTTTACTAAAATTATTTATCATCATCATCATTACAGCCATAGGACGTCCACTGCTGAACATAGGCCTCCCTCTAAAATTGTACTGACTACGGCGTCTTGACAGTGGATTTGCGTTAAATTTAAAAATTATATTACCCTCTTTGCTACACTAGGATAATTATAGACCCTGTTGGCCAGAAAACATCTGGTGAGAGGCTTGATCACAATTACATTAATAAAGTACTAATAATCACACATATCGTCAGTTGTAGGCTTATTTGGTGTAACTGACAAGCCACCTTTTGTTAGTAGAAGCAATAAAATTTTTTTTTCGTCATAAATCGAACATAACTTCCTATTTCACCTTTTTTAAATCCGTTTTTACATAAATGCTTAGAATTCAACGCAGTTTTAGATGAAATATTAAGAATAATCAAATATATAATATAACTTTGATAAATTATTATCAAATCATCAAATAATCTTTTACGTTTCCTACATTTTTAATATTATTCACACTTATCTCATTTATATCAGTTAATACATCAATAAATAATTGTATCGTCTTACTAGTCACGCAGTAATATACACACATTTATTTTTAAGTAACTAGCTGTTGAACGCGACTTTGTTCGCTTGGTCGTATCGTCCTTTATTCTTAAAGAATATATTTCTTTAGCTCGCAATTTATCCAACAATAGATTCTAATTATATATATTATACCAAGCAAATTCAGTTCACAAATTTAAAAAAAAATAAGTAGCTTATTTTTTTCTAAAATAAGTCCATAAGTTTTAGTTATTAGGTATGCCTAAATAGAGTGTCTTACTGCAGAGTACAGGGTTTACCTCAACTATGAGTTGGTACGGGCCACCACGCGGGCAACATGGCCATTAGAGCCAACTGGGTTGACATATTTATCAATAAGATAGTTATCACTTTTCACTGCATACATACACACGGACACAGACTCACACACAAAGAGACGCAACATGGGCTGGCCTCCTTCCCGGTGAACGGGCAACGTAGTAGGTAAATGTTGCTCAGACAGCTAGATGCACACTGCTCATAGTTTCTCGCTATGCTGTTCTGTGGGATAAGCCATGTTCAGCAGTAAATTTCCAATGACTGATAAATAATGTTGATAATGATTCGGATGCGCTTCATTTGTATTAAACAGCTATAACGCTCGTTTCATATATTTTTTACTGGGATTATACAGGGTTACATTTCAAGGTAATGCCAAATTTTAAAAATAAAGTCTATAGAACAATATAAAAATACTAATTTATCGTAATTAATGTCAGTCGTCGTATTTCTGAAGTAAAATAAACTTACAATTTCCGAAAAAAAAAGAAAACGCGAGATGCGCCGTCACTCTGCATCAATCAGAGATCACAAGCATACGCCGACTCCGCTCCAACAAGAACCTCATGCAGCGCACATACGGTGCAATTTAATCGAGTAATCGTAATTTTTTTACGTAAGTATTCTATTTTTCATATGCAGAATGGAAGAATTAAACATGAAAAAGTAAATAGTTTGTTTTTTACGTAGATCGATTTAGTTACTAATTCTATGTGGTCCCTGAAAAATTGGCACTACCGTGAAATGTAACTCTGTATACCCTTCCTATAACTTCAGTTTATATCATTTACATTTTATAATTTAAAAAAATTATAAACCTCATAAAATAGATGAAATCATTTCATAAATTTTCAGTTTACTTTTACGAGGCATAATAATCATTTTATATAACTTGAGTCACATCTTGTCAAACAGATCATCTAAGTTAGGTTTGGTTAGAACACAGAACAGGAATGACACACTACGCTCCGTGTGGGTTAAAACCACGTAAAGCGCAGAGCCGAGCGAGCGGAGCGAGCGAAGATAGCGTGCCGCGCCAGTGGCCGGCAAACGCCAGATTCTAATTCTTGTACTAAAATTATGTCATTGTAAACCGTAAAGAAATTACTAAAGATGTAGTAACGGGTACACTTTCCTGAAATTGCCTATAAAAGAATTTAAATAAATGAAACTTAATGTATTTATTTAATGAGTTTTATAACTTTTGATTGTTATTTTAATTGATAACAATAATTATTATCTATAACCAGAGTTATGTAATGACTCAGTTAACAATAATTACCAATAGGTAATTAGAATAAAACTGAATGTTTTTTGTAAGAGATTAGATTAACACATCATTTATAAATTATGAGTAACGACGGTTAATTTCATTTGAAGCGAAGGATTGATAAACAATAGATCTTAAATAATTATAAGTGAAATAAAAAAACGTTTAAAAAATGATTTTTTATAAAATTATTGTTATTTGTGTACTTTATAAACTATGTATTAATGCGTACGTCGATGCAGTTACTCTAACTACTAACAATGCTTTAGATTTAAATCTCTATGAAGAAGTGATTGATTTAGAACAATGTGAACAACAACTGACCTACATAACGCAGAACAATACTGCACTAAGGAACCGATGTGAGTAATGTTTTCTTATACCAAACTGATGTGAATTTCAGTCTGTTCACCTTTGCAAAACAACTACATAATTCATTAAAAAGTAAGAGAAAATCAGCCTATTATCCATATACGTCCCACTAGTACCGAGCACTAGCCTTATTTTAACTATGATTGTGGTTTGAGCCATACTGGAAGCAGTCCAGGGTGGATTAGTATAGCTTGTAGATTTGATCGAAACATTTCTTTATGAACTGTCCCTTTACATCCATTTAAACTAAAACTACTTAATGTAACTTATTTTAATTCGTTTGTTTCAGTTATAGATGCCAGTTTCAGACTACCTCGCAGTATTCTTAGAGGCAACACGAGAGACACTGGAAACTACTTCCAATGTCTTGATATTAGTCAACAGACACAAGACATGAATATCGAAGGAAAGTACAGTGTTGTACAAATTCCATTACAACAAGACAATTTTGAGTTCCCTTCTTTACCAGATCTGATCCTGCCTGACGTACCTTGGCCAGAACTACCTTGGCCTGAATGGAATCCAAACACGACGCACTACAATGAAGAATTACTTTCCAAATTAAACACCTATGAAAGAGCGAAGAACGGCGCCCAAATTTTTTTGGGACATGACATTAGACAAAGGTATACAAGATATTTATGTTTAAATTGTAAACTTTATTCTAAGTCCTAACACCACTTACAGTTATCTAGATCCAGTCCAAAGTTCATCATCCTACCACAAAACCCCAAAATTCCTCAATTAATACTATTATACTAAGATATTATATTAAGAAATTTTGTAGGGCTAGATATACTCTTACTTGTTGATGACTGCACCTTGTTATGTCCATGTTAAATGTAATATAATTCCTAAAGATTATAAACGTGTGAGAATAAAGTAGGTACTATTTAAGAGTCCAACTAAAGCCTTACACCTACTCAACTGAAAAAAATCGATCGACTTCATTTGGGCTCAGCTGCAATATTTTGAGTAAATTGAAGACCTTGAGTCACCGCATGGCTCTTATAACGACTTAATTGGTTTAGTGGTTTGCACTGCGGACTACAAGGCTAGGCGGCTAATGATTACGGGCATTTGTCTCGAGACATGGATATCATAATTATAATTTATTTAAGTATGACTATCCGTCATGTGCTCGCCATACTGGGTCAAAATCAGTTAATTGTTTGTAGAATTTATTGTTTATCTATATAAGAAAGAACGTGCACTATTTTGCACACGTCATGATCTTGCAACTTAGATAACTTTTTTGTAACGTTTCCGGGAAGGTTAACTTTACGTTGTATGCCTTATTGTAAATAGTAAACTTAACAAACATTTATATTTTAGGGTAGCAGCAGATAGCCCAATAGCCGGTATGCAGATGGAGTTAGCCTTCTGTATTCCTAAAGTCTGCACTGCAAAACACGCTTTTGACGTCCTCACAACGAACATGACCGCTAACTTGACAGTGATAGAAGCATTCGTTCGTCTTCCCAATGACAAGACCTGGGTAGCGGCTGACTACGTGGCTGTGTAAGTTTATCAGATAAAACTGTACAAATCTTCTGGATTCTTTCCCACTTTGATGAGCCCTCGTGATATTTTTTTTGCTACTCCAATTTAAGCAAATGGATGTTTTTAGATGAACTAATTAATTATACATCTGAAAACTAAAAAAAATCTATCTTAAACATTGTAATACTATTAAATGTCAAGTAATTACACAAATAAACAATAAAAAATGCTATAATTTTGTAAACAAACAACAATTTACTTTCGTAACCTACAGGGATAAGTATCCATGGGCAAAACAAAAGTATCGCTTATACTGCTGTTTGTTTGCTTGTGAATTTAAAAAGTTTCAAGCTCGTAAACAATATTACTTACTAGCCTTTTCGATTTGTTGTTACTAATTTGCAATATTTGTTCTAGGATATTGTTCTCCATCATCGGTCTCCTGACTGTACTATGTACTAGTTATGATATTTGGCATACAATTTTACTCAAAAAAGGTAAGAATATTATTTAAGATTTGTAAAAGTTTGGAACTTATTATTTCTGGAATGATAAGATACATTTTATGTTAGTTTTTTCAAGCATTTAATTTTCTTTTGCAAAATTTTTGCAAACCAAAGTTTTAAGAATAATACAATTCTATTCGTCAAATGTTGTAAAATGTTATTGATAACAATAACATACTACTAAATTATTATTTATATTTATATTATAAGTTATAATTAAATGTTATATTTTATCATTACCGAAACTACAACAGTATTTTTAGATCTTATCAATTCATAATTAGTTTTAAAACCAACTTCTTAACTAATAGATAGTTTTCATATAGGTAGTCCGTTTATCCTTACTTGTCCTATTCAGTAAACAAACAACTGTCAATAGCAAAAACACGTCTTACCGACTTGATCGCACTGTGTATTCTGTGTATAAATGTCTTATATTTTAAAAGAACACGTAGAAGATATTGATCACTAAAAACTGATAATATTCATTAATTTTCTAAAAGATTTTACACAAAATCGAAAAATTTCCGGTGCAATGTTATAGCAAATACCTACTTAGATTTTTTATGCTATGATATCTATAAAAAACATTCGTTGACTATTTTATATCTCATTTACTAGTTCATTCAATGGCTCCCAACCCTATCAATTGCCTATAGTCGTTCGTCCGCCATTATCGTTTACTAAATAAGACAAGTAAGTATAAACAGACTTTACTTTAAACAGTAAAATTGATGGTCTAGACAATTAAATGAATGCGGGTATTATTCCACGACATCAAATTAGGTTATGGAAAGGGCTATGCTCGGCGAAATTCATAAAAAATACAGTACGTAAATTAACAGAGAATGTTCCCTTTAACCAGTTTATCTACATCAATAACAGATTAAAATAAAAATATAAATTTACACAAAAAGTAACCATAACAATTAAAAAAATAAAAACTAAACGCCTGTTTAAAACTAAAATCGTAACGCGGAATAGTAACTAGCATAATTACAATGCGTGCGTAATTACAAAATGGCAACATCGCTTTTTTTATTTTGCTATTTATTTTAATTTTAAATGGGAATCTTTTTTTTCGTATGTGTAAGTAAGTAAGGTTAAGTCATTAGCCTTATAACACCCCTCCTCCAATCCGCATTGAGTCCGCCTAGTAGAATATGCCCCAAACCGTCTTTTTTTTTGAGGAGAGGCCTGTGCCCTGCAGTGGGACGTATATCGGCATACTTTACAATTATTTCAAAGCAGTAGTAATGTAAAAATTTGTTCATCTCAAAATGCGTAGGATAGACGACCTGGTAAAGGTTACAAGAAGCCGCTGGGTGCGAGCCGCTTCCAACCGGCTAATCTGGAAGTTACTGGGTGAGGCTATTGTTTAGCAGTAGACATCCTATGGCTATAATGATGATGAATAATGAAAATGCCTTTTAAGGACATAAATCATAATATTTAGATAGGATTCACTGAAAACACCTAGTGAAAAATTGTAAACGTTTGTAATACTTTTTAAAATTAAGTTTTTTTTTTGGTTGTTTACAGATCCAAAGAAAGTCAACAAGATTTGCACATTGTTCTCTGTTTACTCAAATACAAAGGAGTTCTTTGTGTTCTCATCGAGCCCCAACGTAATAACTTGCCTGGACGGCATCAGGTCCTTTGCTATGATGTGGGTCATCGTTGGACATGTATTCCTCTCGCGGGCGTCATTTATTACGGAGAATCCTTTAGATTTGGTTCAAGTAAGTAGCTCAAAACTTGAATGTCATAAATTTATAAAAAAAAGATAAAAGGTTCTTTTTATAGGACCTTTTATCTTTTTACAAATTTATCCATTTTTATTTATATATCTTTCCTTATGATTTTATATATTATGTTTAAATGGGCTCTACCAGCGCATAGAGAGAAATAAGAGCAAAAAAAAAGCGCCGGAATAAACACATTCACCATTAGCAAAAGATAGCCCCAAGAAGTGTATCAGGATGGTTTAACAACAACCATTTACAAGCTCACCCTCTCGTCGTTTAGGTATTTTAGCATCTTGTGGTGCCCGTAGAGTTAAGTATGGACCAAACGAACACAGAACCAGAGCAAAAGCATTTATTGCTTGATATTTTAGTTCTTTTAGAGTAAATGTGAATATCTTATCGCAATTTACACAAAACGAGGATAGAACCAAAGTAAGATCAAGATCATTAATAGCTCTATATTTTTTGAGGCGGAGTAAGACACGCTCATCTGTGGTTTAAATCGAGCGAGCGAGCATTCTTGGAACATTTCATAGAATCCTCGCAAAAAAGATACACCAACGAAGAAACTGTAATTGTGTTGAGGTATACAACGAGAATTTGGGTTGGGGTTAGGGTTTAGTAAGCATTTGATCATTTAATGATTAAATTTCTTGTAATGTTTAGAGCCTATAATAATATTAGTAAGGAACTAGATATATTTTCACTTCCTTATCGGTCCTACTTGAACATAGTCAGAAATAATTTGTATTTTTTTTTCTTTTTTGTTTGGTGGTTTTCGTTTTGGATATCAATTTTTCTTTATTAAAGGTTGAAAATATTTTTTATAGCGTTGATGTAGATTATACCAATGTCGTGTTCGGCTATAATCGGAGTGCAAATTTAAAATATGTATTTTGTTATAATGTTTCTAGGTGTAAGTTGTGATTTGTATTCTGTTGCTGTACCATGAATAAATAAAAATAAAAAATAAAATAAAAATTTGGTCTAAATGTACAGACAATGCCATGTCAACCTACCCAAAAAGTTCATTCAACCGGTTTTCAACTTTAAGTCCAAAAGGTCTCTAATTATGAAAAATTTTTGTTTTGTGGTAGGTTGATTGACGAGCTGCTGTCTGTGTATTTAGAAGTATGTTTTTTTTACAATGGTTATGCTACTTTTTATCACATATCTTTAAAAGTATTTTTATATAGCTTTATTTTAAGACTGTAGACTGTAGTGATTTGGAAAAAATATTTATTGAAAAAATACTATACACGACGGCACATTTAGCAGAATATTTTAGTTTTTACTAACTTTCTTTGAGTTCTATTAGCAATTTTTTACTAAATATCTGAATATTGATATACTAATCTATAAAACTTAAACTAACTCTCAAATAAAATACATAAAAAATACAAATGTATCCACACAAAACAATTCAGAATTCTGCGAAAGATTTCAGCTGCTACAGTGAATGATTTATTACTGTTTTGGTTGAATTAAGTTGTATGAAAAAAATATTACCTGACATAAATTATTATAAACGCAATGAATAATAATATAAATTGAATTGATTCAAAGTTAGAATAATTTTCAAAGTTTTTTAGGTTTTAAGAAGTTTATTTTGTTTCAGTTCATTCAAACGATTGGGGCCCTTTGGATTACAAGTTCACCTATAACTGTGGATACATTCTTCATGTTAAGCGGGTTGCTCGTGGTTTACACTACTGCTGCAAAAGTATCGAGAAGTGAGTTAGATTCTTAGTTATATCTATCGGTTAGATCCTAATATCTAGCACATGTCTAGGTGAGACGCTAACAGAGAATACACGAACAAAAATATACGGAACCGGCTACACTGCGCCAGGCATCCAGAAGTTCGGCCATGGCTTTAGTCATCATCATCATTTCAGCCATAGGACGTCCACTGCTGAACAAAGGCCTCCCGCAATGACTTCTCATCATTGTCAATACTCACCACGCTTGGCAGGCGGATTGGCGAGCGCAGTTTTTTATAAGATTTCGCACGAAGACGCTGCAGCCCGACTCGTACTACAGGCATTAGTTACCTTTTACGACACACCTCCTGTTGGCGGTGGGGAAGTGTATTCTTTAATGCCATCCCTACACGGCACTGGTGGCTTTAGTGATGCATTTGAATTCTGACGAATAACGACGCTAATTAATTGTCCTAAAGTGGAACTTATATGAGCATACTTTACTTTACTTTACATTATGTCAATCTTTCAATGACAAACGTTAGCAAATATTAAATAATACATGTTTAAAAAGCTATATTAGAACTCTTTAATAGCCAGCTATTTATTCATTTATTTTAACTTTATTGTGCAAATTAAAATCGTACAAAAGGTAGACTTAATGCCATGTGGCATTCTCTGCTAGTCGACCTTTGGGCTAAACAGAGCTTTAACTCTTGCTATAATATTTTAACTTAGTGGGCTATAATTCAAACCCTATATAATATATATATTTACTAATACTGCAGTGCCCTAACAGGGTCCAAGGTAGATCTAATTTATTGTTAACACCTAAATGTACACTTATGACGCAATAAATGAATATGAATACATAATTAAAATAAAAATTGGTTGGTTGGTGTTATGAGTCAAACTTGCTTAGGATCGCAAGCAAAATAAGTAAATTTTATTAAAAAAAATAAAACCGACTACAAAACACTAAAATGCTAAAAATAATCCTAACATTTAAGTACCTCATCCTTTTTTGAAGTCGGTTGATAAAAGAAAATGCGGTGCGTTAGTCCGTCTCGTTTACATTTTTTTTGTTTAGAATAGTTTTTGTAACTTTTTTTATGTGTTTTTATACTTTAATACGTTAAACGTTTTTTTCAATCTCTACCTGGTTGACCAAGTTTTTTTTTCTTTTTCAGTGTCACTGTTGAAAAAAATCCACCTATTCTACCTGAGTCGAATTTTCCGCATGTTCCCCATACTAGGAGCAGTGGTTCTGATTCAAGCTTCGTTCTTACATAGATTAGGTGATGGTCCATATTGGCATGTAATGGTACAGAACACCAATAATTGTAGGGTGTATTGGTGGAGCACATTGCTGTTCGTACAGAATTGGGTTAACCCTCTAAACCAGGTCAGTTTCTTTGGCTTCTATAATAAACCAATAGGAAGAATGGTTGCGTAAGCTTAACGCATGAAGCGTTTCTAAACTAGACTGAAAAAAAGATGTAGCAAACTTGAACTAATAGGTCTAATTTTTAGTCTAGTTTTTTAGTTTACCATAGGACCATAGTTCAGTGACAACTACCTAAAAATAGTTTAACGTAGCAATAAACAAATAAATCGTGGTAATGAACACAATTTTTTGACCAGACTGATGTTTTATGTCTAATGGTAATTTCAAAACTTTTTGCTAGTTCTTCTATCTTTATAAAATTAAGTAATCTACCTAAATTGAATACCATTACCAAATATAATATTAATATACTTTTTCAGTGCATCCCTCAAGCGTGGTACCTCGCCATAGACATGCAACTCCACATTTTATCCCCTCTCCTATTATTCTGGATCTTGGGCCAGCGGTCTCGCGTAGCCTGGGCTGCATTAGCCGCGGCCCTCACCGCGTCTATGATTGGAGCTACTACTTACAATTTCATCAACAATTTTCAGTCAGCGTTAGTAACTTTAGCGTAAGTATTTCTTTATCAACTGTGTTTTATTCCAATCTCTTAGTAATTTTTTTTTTCTCAGTCAAAGAGTCGTGATCATTTCGCAATGATCGATTTAATTGCGCTGTGCTAGGTGGATTGATGAATACTACGTATCGGTCTTTCTCGCAATAAAATTTTCGTCCATTTTTTAACATAGGATTTATCAACAACAATTTAGGTCGAAACACTACTATATGTCATGTGTATCCGAAATTTATAGCTTGACAACCAATAAAGTCAAGACAGTAAGATAAAAGTGAAACTTATCACGGGGGAAAATCTTAGATCCCTCAGTTAAATTAAATAAATTCTTCAGCTGAGGTTATAATTTTTGGGTCAAATGATTAAAAAATATACTTTTAGCTTTTAAAAGTAAATTTTCTTACACAAAAATGTTAAAGTTCTTGAATTAAAAATTTTGCTTTTAAGGTAATTTTTAATTAACAATTTATATCTGACAAAAAATCACATTATTATCGATCATCGACGATTTAAAGAAATACACTCCTATAAAGTGAATAGTCCAGCTGTTCTAAGATTAGGCATTTTTATTTTGATGTTGTTCGTACAAGAAAAGTATTAAGTTATAATCTGCAGGATTCGTAAAAACTGAGTCAAGTAACAAATAAGGACTTTGTACAGTACCTATAATTTCTTCTCTGTTGGTCTATAGACGTGTATCTCAAACTAATACTTAAATTGTTAAAATGTTAATACAAAACAAATTTTTCGTCAGTCCAAATATTTTAAATGTAATGACGACTGAATCTGATGGTGATGATTCATTGAACAATATCAGGATTCTAATGAAATTCACAATTAAAAATCAAATTTCGTTTTTATTTTGTGTGCTGTCAAAGTTTTAAAATTTTTCTATCTGTTGCACTTACAGGCCGAGAGTTGATTCTGAACAATTCATGGTTAACTACTACCTCAATATTCTTAACCGTATTTCACCGTTTGTCATCGGAATGATAGTTGGATACGTACTTCATTTGTACCGCGGGAAAACTGTCGTGATACCATGGGTAAGCATATAAGAAATATTTTAGTTTTATTTGCCCTTTATTATAGAAAAAATACTTTAAATTCAGGAATGCAGATAACTTTCAACCGGCCAACCTGGAAAGCACTGGGAGGCCTATGTTCAGCAGTGGACGTCCTGTGGCTGAAACGATGATGATTATAAAATAAATTCTACTTCATTAAGTTTATTAACAATGTACCCATGACTTTCAAAAATTCTGTAATTATCACATTAACACCTTTTTACTAAATGCGTATAATACTACAGTAGGTATAATATGACGGTACGATATTTTTTATTTTTTATCTATCTATCTGTATAATCTGGCTAATCTTCAAAACGGCTGAAGCGATTCTAACGAGATATTGACTGATTTAGGAGTAACATAGTAAACTTTTATATAAGAATGCACCTTCCCCGAGGGGGATGCGAGTTAAATGTAATCAATGGCACTGTTCAGTTGGCTCCTTCTTCTTCTTTTTCATCTATACGGTTGCGTCAAAGTCATTGCTTTGGAGCCCAGGGTCCGCTTTCTTTGATTTACTCCTCCACTTCGCGCGGTCTTGAGCGTCTCTAGTTGTGAGATCATTGGCACGCATGTCAGACCTCACAACGTCAAGCCAGCATTTCTTGGGACTGTTCAGTTGGCAATGTTAAATCTGAAAACAATTATTTAAGTAACATTATATTTATAGACATTTTGAAAAAAGTTTGAAGTGTAGAAATGATTTATATAGCACAATCTTACATTATTTAATACATCTAGGTACTTCCTAAAAGAGGGCTCCAAAGAAAATTTTGTGAAAGTTTAGAACATTTTGCAAATAGGTTTGATATTACAAACAGACCCCATCATAATATTTATTTGTATAAACTACCGTGAGTGAACTCTCTACCCGAGTTAATGTAATATAGGCTTCTAATAGATACGAGTACAATCTGAAAGTTTTCAAATCTAAAGTGAAAAAGTCAGTTTTTGATAAGAGTGCTGCACCACATCACAACATTGCTTATTATCCAAACATAATGTAGTACACGTGAACTAAATTGCGGGCACAGTTAGTATAAATAAATACAACAATCTCATGAATTCATTATCATTAATCGCTGATTTTATCAATGTCTAATTATGATGTGTCACGTAAAAACTTATCAACAGTACAGTTATTCAACATGAAATCTAATAATCTGAAATTTCATAAAACATGTCCAGTTAATTAACAAATGTATCTAACTCGAATTAAAAAAAAAAAATTATACTTTTTACAAATAGATTTTTAAAATAACACAATAAAATAAGGCTTTATTATTATAATATCTTTCATCTACGAGCATTTTTTTTCTTCTTAACATCTCTTCTTATTCTCATATCAAAGGGAAAGTTAATAATATTTCCTGTAAATTATTCGCCACTGGGGCAGCGTTTTAGTGGCGTAAATAAAGAACTTACTACGTCTACTTACTTAGAACTTACTAAATCTTTACGTAAGCTGAGGGCCTGGTTTTATGAATAATCGTATTGCACAAATTGGTCGAAAAGTAAACGTGAATTTGTATAAACCTCGGGGTGGCGCCACCGGGTGGCACTTTAATAAAACTAAACAAAAATACAAAACTAAAAATACAAATCAGCGTTTACGTTTTTATCAAACGCTATCTAATAATAATCACACTAGCCTCATAGGCGTACCGACAAAAATGCGAGTTGGACTAGCATACGAAGAGTTAGAATTCCTTACCACCGTTTAATATTTATCACTACATATTTTTAAAATAGTATAGTATTGCCATTATAAGGACGGGGCAATAGCACTGTTTTTTCACTAAAACTATGCAAGCAAAAGAGGAGATAAGTTTTTTACGAATGACGAGGAATAATTGTCCAGCACCAAAAACGCCGCAAAAAACACGTTTCTTATGTTTTTTTAAATATTTCATTTTTGCTCATTGTTATAGCAACCTTAGTAATCAGCCCTGCGACAGACGACCGGACCGATAGCAATGTTTAAGTAATAGGATTTCGTTGGCACCATCAAATGTTTAAGCACGACTTAATGTTTTTTTCAGGCGTTAGCCGGATTCTTATGGATTGTGGCCACTACAGCAACGTCTACAAGCATTTTAACTACGTATTATAACACCCAGCGTAATTGGGACAATCAATTGGCCGACAATTTCATCAATTCTTTCATGAGGCCGGTCTGGGCTGCTTCCATTGGCTGGCTTGTCGTCGCGTGTAGGCATGGTTACGGAGGTGAGTTTTCTTTAACTTGAAATCCTGTCGTTATTTCTTGTAATGATATTGTTAACAACAACCAAACAAACAAAAGCTATTTTTATTTATTTGGGCTTAACATTCAAAAATCTTTGTTAATTTCGCATTAAACATCGCCTAATTCTTGATTGTTATGTGTGACAAATTTAAGAGGTTTTTTCGTGTAAATTTTTCCTTTAATGAGCAACATTTGACCCTAAACATCACGTTTATTTGGTCCTGTTTAGAAGTTTGAATTTCATCAGGCCTCATTCAAATCAAACTTTCTTAGAAATTATTTTACTCAGTTGTGTTGTTTTCTATTTCAGGTCCTATAAACTGGGTTCTATCACTTCATATATTCAAGATACTTGGCCGTCTCTCATATTCGATGTACATTCTACACTTCCCCATAATATTTATGACCGATTCAGTTAATCTACAACCAATCTACTTCACTTTAAGTTTTGTTGTAAGTATTTAATATTTTTTTACGCTTTTATATATGCTAACTGACGATGTAAAGGTGTAACACTGAAATAATTTTATGAAATGTTTCATTGAAAAATATTCGTGAATGTAAGTAACTCTTTATACGCTTGAATTGAAATTGAGCAGGGTAGTTTATGTAATAAATGTGATAGTTTAATTTAATGTTTCAATTTTCAGATGCACAAATTTCTGATCGACTTCACGCTAACAGTAATCGGAGGGTTTTTGTTGACAATCACGATAGATTCTCCGTTCTCCAACATCATTAAAATGCTCCTAGGTGGAGGTATGATAATTTTAATACCACAAAGTTTATTATTAGGAAATTCTTAATATTGAACTACTGATGTTGTGTTAAATTTTTAATTGTCAACAATAATAAACCGAAGTAGTTGCATGAAACATACTGTCATTTTGGAATAATATTTTATAGTATTCTGTAGAAGTTAATATGAGTGTGAAAACACAACAAGCTTCTTGCATGTAAAAAAAGGATAAAAAATCCATTTTTTTTTTAAATTTAGGTAAGTTTTTCAAATTTATAATTCAATGTTTTTTTACAGGGCCGAGACCACCTCCCAAAGAAGCTGCAAACGTCCCAAAAGAACCGGAAATTGGATTCACAGCTGTCTCCGTAGTTCATAATGAACGAGATCCTGAAACAGAGAAGGCAAAACTGTGACAGGCTCCTTAACAAAAAAAAAAGATATCGGTTTTGAAATACCTCGATCGAAATAATGACACAAATAAAGATAGTTCAAGGTGTTGGTATTAACATGACTTAAAATCATGATTTTAATAGTAGTTTTACGAAAGTAGGGCATTTTTTATACAAGATTGGCCTACATCTAGATTGTTATGTGCACGTCAGTGCACCTTTTGTCCTATTTTACTTTTGTAATCATTTCTTATACCTATACTAAAAATCGGGCCAAAGTTATTATAAATTTATTTGTAAGCTACGTATTTGCAAAAAAAAAAACGAACTCGTTTTTATTACCACTTCATTGAATACCTAGTGGGATAAACAAATACAGGTAGACAGCTAGGGCATACCATTTTAGCTTGATTGAGCTTGCCTCTTACCTGTCTTTCCATAAATTTTTTTGTTTAATTTAATTATTACCTCGCACAGCGACTAAGCATCGCAATCCAGCGAGGTTACGCTGCCAGCATCTTGGGTACCTTTCAAGGGGAACATTTTTATAATTCTCTATTTTCGTAGTTTTTATTTGTATAAAGTATTTCATAGTTGTATATAGTATTTCATAGATGTATATATTATTTAAAATTAGTATAATTATTTTATAGAATTAACAATGTGTAATAATTGGTTGATAATGGTTTGTGAAATAATAAATTATTAAATTCCTATAAAAAAATAATTTATTACTTATATTCTTTTACGAGTAAAGTGTGTGTGTAAAGTGGGTTGAAAACCCTGTTTATCTAAAGCATAATTTCCTGGTATGCCTTACGACTTTAAAAAGCACCTTAAGGGTTAAAATTAAACAATCGTGAAAATATTTCGATTTTTATTTGCTTGTTCCTTTTCTGTTGTATAAAAATATAAATTAAAACTTAAGCTTTAACATGTTGATAAAAATCGTTAAAACATCGATTGCGACGTCAAGGCACGCATTGCTGCTGCGTGGGCCAAATCACGAGAGGTGTCATTTGTGACCCCAGAATGCCAGTTAAGCTGAAAGGACAGATCTATATTTAAGTCCATCATTAGGCCTGTCCTTTCTATGGCAGCGAAGCGTAGCCGCTACTTGAGCGAAACAAGCAGGAGCTGCGTGTCACGGAGACTAATATGCTGCGGTGGATGTGCCACGCGGTGGAGCCACGCGGAAGGACTGCGTGAGGAGGAACTCGCGCATCCGCGGTAGCCTTCGTGTCCATGATATTACGGACAAACTGCAGAAGAGTCGCCTACGCTGGTACGGCCATGTTTTGCGGACACCGGTAAGCTACGTAGGAAACAAATCTCTGGCCATGCCGCCACTGCCGGTCCTGGCAAAAGGGGTAGACCCAAGAAATGCTGGCTTCACGTCGTGAGGGCTGACATGCATTTCAATGATCTCACAAGACGCTCAAGACCGTGCGAAGTGGAGGAGTAAATCAAGGAAAGCGGACCCTGGGCTCCAAATCGATGGCCTTGGACACAATCGGGATTGGCCATATAGATGATGATGATAATTATGTTGACAAAAAACTGAAAAGTTAAATATAATTTTTTTTGGATCGGAAATAAGCTGTTTTATTGTTTTTGACTTTTTAACGACAAAAATGCTTCTAAGTGTATATTAATATTATCCTATATTATAATTATATAATTTCAATCCTTTGAAATATATACCTTTTTCTCTTTTAAATTTTTGTGTACTTATCACAGTCTCAAGTTTTCAGTCAAAAGCGTGTTACACCCTCTTGTTTAGCAGTAGACGTATGGATAATATGAAATTCAGGCCTTATTGCAGAAATAAATGTTTTTAAAATAGTCATCCATCATCATCATAATTTCAGCCATAGAACGTCCACTGCTGAACAATATAGGCCTCAAGGCAAACGCTCAAGGTCGCACACCGTGCTATGGAAAGAGCTATGCTTGGTGTTTTCTTGCAAGATCGAATCAGAAATGAGGAGATCCGTAAACGAACAAAAGTCGCTGACATAGCCTAACGGATTACCAAGCGAATTTGGCAGTGGGCGGGGCACATAGCACGTAGAACTGACGACAGATGAGGCAGAAAGGATCTAAAATAGAGGCTACGTACCGGTAAGCGCAGCATTAGGACGTCCACCCACAAGGTGGACAGACGACCTTGTAAAGGTCGCAGGAAGACGCTAGATGTAGGCCGCTTCTAACCGGCCAATCTGAGAGTCAATTTATAAAAGTAGACTAACTTAATCATCAGACCACCCAAAGTATTCATCAAGATAAATCAAACGAGCCCTAACTCGATGGGGTTGAGACCTCGAGACCTTGATAGTAGCTTAGGACAGGAATGATAAGAGCCATCTAGTAATAATCTAATTATCTGTATGAAATGCAGAGCAAAACAGTAAGGTTCTTTGTGCTGTGAGGCTTTTAATGATTACCATGTTTTATACAAGATGGCGCTTTCGTTGAACACTGCCGACCAATCACTGCCATCTTTGTTGTGTTCAATCAAACTGTTTGCGTCAAATTAAAAGCAAGCAGAGCCGTCTTGTATTATGTTAGTATCAAACATATAGATGGCTTTAATGTAAAATACTCGAAAACAAGATATTTGATATTATTTTATTAGAGTAAATAAGAAATATTCCATTTTATTATGAAGAAAATACTTTTTTTACTTTGGCATTTTTTTTTTGTTTTTTACGTAAAAAATAATCAAAGTGATTTATGCACAAAACCCAACTTTTCAGGTTGTATTGCATTTATTTTGTTACAGAATCACTTCCTTACATTGTTGCATTGTTTTCCTAAAATATCTTAAGCCCTTCTGTATTTACGTCTTATTGGCAGCACGAATATTTTGATAAAGCGTAGGCATTTTACTTTAAACTGAAAATACTGTAAAACTTTTCCTGATTGATAGTATAAATCAAATTGTATCTGATTAATAATTTAGAAGATAGAAGCAACGGAAAAAAGGTTTAATTTCAACATAATCAGTTTCGATTAAAAATAAAAGCCTAACTTAGAGTTTCATTTTTTGTTAATCCATAATTTATGAGATTTCTGCAGTTTGAAAGTAAAGCTTATTCCATTATAAGAGGAGAGATGCAGAAAACACCACATACTACCACTGACAGATAGGTGAAAAATCGCAGACTTAGTATTTCTTACAAAGATATTCCGGACACCTCTCATTGATCAATCTTAAAGCTCCCGGAAGGATCTTGAGACGACCCACACAGAACTTTTTTCGATTCACATAGCACCACCAAATACAGACAGAATTCGTCCGGTCTGCTAACACTTTTAACACTTCAATGGCTGACAATTCTAATTTACATATAATCTACCTATAAGGAGAAGTTTTATGGGTATTTTAAAGTAGTAAAATGTGTAAAAAGTGTTATTTATCTTAGGTCTTTTTTGTGATTTCTATAATAATTTACGTAACAAGCATTTTTATTATTAAATGTGAAAAATTGAAAGTGTAGCAAATTAATAAATTTTAAGTATTCATACTGAAAGTATAGTTTTCCAAACATATTAAAAAAATGATTAAGTCATTTCAAAAATTAAATGTTCCAGCAACATCCCCCCTTATTCTTATAACATATTGCAGCTGTGAGGCGCCTAGTTGTTGTGGTCGTTACATAGATTTACCTTAATGTATCCTAAGTCTAAGGGCTAATTTCACTATCGTCAATTAAAAATGAACCGAAGACTAAAGTATAATACGCCTGAATTAAGAATGTCATAGTCTATTTTTTAAACATTATTCAATTATCAATCGCATTATATTTGAATCATCAAATAAGAGCTACCAGATGAAAGTGAAACAGGCCCTAAGGGTCGCAATGTCTGAATTGACAACACAACATTGACAAAAAAAGCAAGGCATTAATTACAGATTTTTATTTTTTAAATTATGAGTATTTTTAGTCGGCACATCAACAGTTGATATTTACATAACAATATTACACAATACTTAAGTTTATATAAATATTTTACAAACAACTTAATGCGAGTACTTATAGTACGTTATTGCCTAGATTCTTATGGTCCTCCTCGCAACAGCATGTTAAATTCTTGTTACCAGAGACGGTGATGAACTTACAGTCCTTTGTGGATCTTTTTTGACAAGTGACTTGTGTGTCAAATGAGTAAGCCGAGGTAAATTTTCTTCTGTAAATAAAAAATATTAAAGATTTATTAAAAATATTAAAAACAAGAACGCGCGGGCGCATTTGAAGTACACTATTACACTCAGGAAGACATTCTTAAATAGGCTAAGTATTAAATGGTTTTCGTGGATTAAAGAAACCGTCGAACATTAGTCAAAAAATTGATATTTACAATTAATTACTTTTCCATCAAAATTATTTTTATGTAAAATGTTGCCATGACGAGACCACATAACACGCACTGTGCTATGCAGTTAGATTAGACCAGAGCCAAGCTTCTAACTCTACATGCCCTACTTCTACAAGCCCTAACTTTACAAACTCTACACCTCAGTCAAATTATGTGGCTTGGTGGCCGTTTCGCTACCGTCCGTCACATAATATGTGGGCGTAAGGTGAGGGTAGCCAAACGGCTTACTTTTTTATCAAACAATAGTTATTGTACCTACTATTATGACTTTTACTATATTATGATAGTAAGAAACTACTTCTTTGCACATAAGAAGGAAACATTAATCTAAATTTAAAACCCATAATTTAGGGCATGTTCTCGAAAAAAACTGTGTCTCAGATTGCCGTCTAAAGATTATATTAAAAGTGCTCATAAGGCTAAATACATTACGTTGTTTTTGATTTCTATAATACAACTGTTTTAACTATATACAGGATTAGATCAATAGATGTGATGTCGTCCAATATTGATTTAAAACAAAATTACGGATACCAAATTATTACCAAACTGATATTTTGGCCTACAAATGCCAACTTTCAGCAGTGACAGCAGCCCAGTCAATCAACCGTTTGACGAACTGACTGACAGTCAATGTGCGCTAGCCCAAGCGTCTCCATCCCAAACGTTTAACATTTATAGGCTACACTACAAAGGTAACTAATCTTGCAATTAATTGCTTACCTGGTATGAGACACTTCGAAAGAGCAGAGCAGGGCCTTTCCACCAACACCATAATTATAAATGAGACTATAGCAGTAAGAGAGTAGTCCGCCAAAAATTTAAGGATCTGAAAACAAATAAAAAACCTGCAAACCATTTGTAAAAAATCATACATTTCCAAACCCAAACTATTTCGTAAAACGGAGGCGATAGTATTTATTTGTTAACAAATCTTACCCTAATAACAAATATAACAAAAATTACCTATATTTCAATAAATTAATCCCTATTTCCCTTGGTCATCAACGTGAACGGATGGAACAATTTCGCTAATTCTTTTTTTGTAGAGTTATTTATTGTCAGAAAAAGGGTCTTTTGAAAGAAAAAATTAAGAAAGTTGCGCAATTTTTTTTTTCATGAAATATTACTTGAATGAAGTCGCGGACAACAGCTAGTCTTTAATGAGTATTATTATGAGCTACATGTAGATTCAATTACAGGCTGCCACGACTTGCAAAATGTGAGTTATAAGTTACTTTTTACACAAGATTAAACTTTTATAAATAAAAATGGATTAGACAAGCTAAACGCCAGATCTTACTGATAAGTTAAAGGTACCTATGCTAAGTACTTTTGTTGCCAATTTTCTAAACCAAATATGGTATATTATGTATAGGTATTACTAAAATTGCTCCAAATACACTTAACATAAGACATGATATAAGTGAGTAATTAGAATTCTTGTGTCATCTAAAAGAAAAACTATTCAAGTATTACAGTTTTTTTTTTTTCTGAGAGCGTTTTTTAGTACATTTTTAAATTATGTAGTAAGGGTTAAGTTAGTTAGTTGTTTATTTGTCTTGACAAAACCAACATTTTTGGAAACACATTTTAAGGTATCTTTGTTGTCTAAAATTAAAAAGATGATCGCAATTACCTTGAGAGTCAAGACTAAGGAGAACTAAGTACTATGTTAATACTTACTGCAGATGATGGAAAGAAGTCGACGGGTGCTATTGCTGAACTACTAATGACGTACATCAGTGGAACGTGGACAATGAACATTGTTATAGACATGCGCCCAAGAACCTTCCAGCATTTTAGAGAGAGGAACCAGTTGATACATCCTGGAAATAAGAGTCTAGATTAAATAAAACGTTTCAATTAGCATTAAACGACTTTTTATAGATGAAAGTATTTCAAGTAGACTGTAAAGAAACATTTTATCCATTACCCATTATGATTTTAAAAAATTTACAAATTTATGTCTGACTGACATGTAAATATACTAAGATCTCATTCGACGTTTGGCTACTGAACTAAAATATTGGGATGTTTAAGAATAAATACTCGTATACCTCCATATCCTCTCGCACACGCAAAAAAAATCCAACCCAAACCGGCACTCCAGAAATATCTCATTAAGCTATTAAAGATTGTATCAAGTGTTTGTATGTTCCAATCTAGCTGCACAATTGGGTAGTTGATGCCAATCGTTATGACACCTATCACTGCAGTTAAAAGCCATAGAGAGATTACCACCGTCTGAAATAAGGAGATTTAGGATATTTATAAGTACAATCATGACACTGTCTTTTTTATACATTGTATAAAAGATAGCTAGGAAGTGTCTTTCTGTGTGTGTGTGTGTGTTTGAGACTAGATGATGAGTTAAAGTTTGCATTTGTAAAATTTTATATTTTTTTAGGGATAAGTTAAATTTGATTACAAATTCCTTTTGGTAGTATGGTCTATAGATAGATAGATAGATACTCTTTATTGCACACCATACAAGTAAAATACACATGATTTTTACAGAAAGATGTACAATTTAGGCGGTCTTATCGCTAATAGCGATCTCTTCCAGACAACCTTTAGGTAGAGGACAAACATTAAAGAAAGGGGAAGGTGTTGCAGAGTTCTTAAAATTCTTACCTGATACAAATAGAATTGCACAAATTTATGGCATAAACGTAAACATACAGTAATAAATAAATAAAAATAAAATAAAATAAATACATAACAATAATTATACATACATACAATAAACATACATACTACTTGATATATGCGAGGAGATGTCGAAACTAACAGTGACCAGTAATATTTTAAGATATAAAGGCAGTTTGTGTCAAAAAGAAAGAAAGTGTCCTTTAAGCCGATTTATGTATATGTCAGTACAGTAAAGGTAATATGCGCTGAGGCTAACTTATCAAGTGTGTAAAAGTTAAGTTAATTATTTAAGGCATGTTGTTGAACTATGGTATTGATAATTCTAGTAAAAGTAAATAATAGTAAAAGAAAGTTTGAAACGTACTTTTGTTACTTAATGTTCAAGTCTAATATTTCCGCTAAAAATGGTGAGACTTAACTCTTGTGTGTGTAGGCTATGTATGTTTAGTGTTATTTACCTTCTCAACTGGTGGAGGTACAGGAAATTTTAAAAGTAGGTAGCCGTTAAGCATGCCAATAAAAAATGGTGCTCCCCTGCACATCCCATTTATGTAGTATTTTGAAAAGTAAAATGCCAATTCATCAGCGCGTCTGAAAAATATTAACATTATGTTATCAGAAATCATTATGTATTTTTATAATGATTCGGATGTAGGTAACCGATTACTTGTCCGTATTTTACTTGACAGAATTTCAGTTGGCCGAAAATTATAGACCAACATTTCTTTTGCTATATGTATCATTTGCAATATTTTTAGTCTATCGAAATATCTCTTGACATAAGTATCATTTTATCGAACTATGTTTTATCTATTTTCTAACTTTTTACTGTTGGCCGAAGTTTCTTTTGAACTTTTTCATTTACCAGAATACTGCGTATATAATAAGACTAAATTGGTTAGATTAGGTTAGAACAGTGACCACACACAGCGCGAAGGCGAGCGAACGGAGCGAGCGCAGCGAGCGTAGTAAGCGTGTCGCGGCAGCGGCCGCCGAGCGCTTAAAACTAAGGATAAATTTTAGGGATAATGATAAAGGATTAATTATTATAATATTGGAATTATTTTTCTGAAAACTAAATCATCTAACATCATATCATATCATCTATCTAAAGCTTATTTTTAGCTTTGGCAAATGTTGTATGTAACATAATAAAATACTTAATACATACTTAAACATAATACTTCGAACAAATGTTATTTCGGCCAAGCCAAGTTCGGTAATAAGTTTTTCGGATAAATGAAACGTCAGGGTAACAATAAAAAACGAAATAATAATAGGTGGCAAAGATCATTTCGATAAAATGAAAAAAGGCGAAACGAAATTTGTTGAAAAGTTTTCGGTGAAATAAAATTCGGTAAACAACTTTTCGAACATAAGATAGGTAACCTCGGATGTATGCAGAACTAAACACAGTTTATCTTAACTGATAAGTTATCTTTAAAGGTTAAAAAATAGATTTCACCGTTACATTAATAATGATTTATGATCCTTGGAAATAGGTTGACTTGCTAATTAGGAGTCAATGTAGTTCTACTTTGAACGGTTTGAAGGTTTTGAAAATCTGCATTTTGAAATAATTTGCAACTATGATAGGTTAACGGAGGCTCTTCCCAAAAAAAATAGGGCAATAACAATTACATGCTGATATCATAGAAAAAAGTGTAATTCTTGGTTTTATATTATCTGTAAACGTATCAAAGTATTATGCAAAAAAATATGAATACCATAATGCGTCAGGCAGGACACATACCATGCGACAAAAATCATTGACCTTGGTAACATATTTGGTTGTCTTTACAAATTAAAATTAACTAAGTTATCTGCTGACTAAAACAATAACTTCAAATTATTATTTTTTCGGTAATTTCTAGGATATTATTTTATATGCGCGTACATAATCTTCACTTACAATTTAGGTGATAAATTTTATACAGTGTGTGGCCTAGAACCGGGGATAATATTTAAAACCGAGACTCTAGAGTATGCATTCTATTCTATTCTTCATTCATTTCTATCGCATTCACGCAAAAAGAATTTAAAGTTACTATTCATCATCATCATCATCATCATTTCAGCCATAGGACGTCCACTGCTGAACATAGGCCTCCTCCACTGACTTCCAGATTGGCCGGTTGGAAGCGGCCTGCATCCAGCGTCGTCCTGCGACCCTTACCAAATCGTCTGACGATTCATAATCAGTGTATTTAATTATTGCAAAACGATATTAACGCTAACGTTGTCAATGTCGTGTCAATGAGACGTTCCGACTAGCTCCGAATAAGTACGATGCAGATGAACTCAATCATTGCATTGAAGCATTGTTTGCATTACATTGAATTTACGATTAAGTTTCTAAGAAAAAATCAAAAAGTAGTTTTAATTTTAATTAGTTGGGACTATAATGATTTGATTACTATTGACCTATAGAGTCTGTTTTCAATATTATCCCCGGTTTCAGGCCACACACTGTATATTCTCTGGTGATACTTACATTATCGCGAAAGGAGATGATGGCAATTGAAATATGATGACCAAGATAGATGATATGACCAGCCCAATCACTATGTTTAAACAATGACTTAATTTGTGAACTATCGGTTTCTTTGAGAGTAGACCCATCATGATCATAGGCGATTGAAAATAAAACTGACTCTCTACTCCCAAAAACCATGCGTGGTTTAGACACTGAAAGAAAATACAATCAAAGTTAGTTATAGAATTCCTAAATTTTAATACTTTGTTTGTTTTTTTTGTGTCCAGTATCTAATAATTAAAACAGATAACTGCTGATCAGCTATATAATAAAGGTACGCTACTGTTTTTTTTTAACTATATAATTCCACTGCAGGGCAAAGGTCTTTCCCAGACTCTTCAACTGATCTCTATCCATCAGACGATGACACGATAACTGCAGTATATCGTCGCTATCGCCAAAGAGCTACTTAGTTATCCAAACTAAATAATTTTTCAAAATTTTAATTTTAAAGGCAGCGTGGCACCTTAGACAAGTAAGATGAAATCAAACTACAAGAATTAATTCGTCAAGTCGCGCTACATCAGGCGGCACTATTTGAGATTCCTCTGCATAAACGCGGTCATAGGGTACGATACGCTTAGCTAGTTTTTTGTGTTTATAATAATTACTATAATTCAACTTGTAAGTATACATATTTTTGCACGATTACTTAACAATATTTTGAGCTTGTGTTTGTAACAAAATAAACGCTTACTTACTTACTACATGACTGGCAAACAAATAATTAGAAAAGACTTTTATAAACAGACTTATAGTTTTATCAGATAACTTGGAATGTGCAGACTTTATTATCTTATCATGTTATGTGAGTCACTACATTAAAGATGATAATATTACAGAATAATGTCGGAATTTTTAACAAGGCATCGTACTATTTATTTACTTGACTCAAATAAAAGTTAACTCTAAACTTAATATATTTTATAGTAGTTTAAGATTTCAAACTATGTTTTTACTGGACATATGTTTGAAAGTCATAAATTAAGTTCATAATTAGTGCAGGCGTTGCAGGGTAATATATAGGTACTGAAAACGAAATTCATGGCCTATGCGGGCCTTGGCTCATACTGAGTTCCTTTTAACATGCGGGGTGCATGTTAAAAGGTACCATGATACCTAAAAAGTACCTACTACCTACCTATTTTACGTCAAAATCTAAACAAAAAAAAATTAAAACAAGGTTAAATTTTACATCTATAAGAGATCTTGGTAAACCTCCCGGACTTCACAAGTACACGAGCTATGACCTAATTTCTTTCTCTATTAACTACATGAAATGTGTATCTTAAGAAGTTTTATTACCATATTTTCAGTCTTGAAAATCGTTTGAAATTGTATCATTGTTAACCACCAGTTTTGTCTACAAGTTTCTATATTCCGTGCAACGTATTCCCATCTTGGTCCATCACTAATGTGGTTTAGGAGAGAGGCTTGGAGCAAGACCACGACTCCGAGAGCTGGTAAAACTCGGCGGAATCTGAACCAAAAATATCTGGGCAGCCTTCTGAACATTTTTTCTGTAAATCAACGTTATTATTAGGATTATTACGATTATAATTAAAACGCAATGGTTTGCTATGCATCACTGTCAAGCTATTTCTATTTTGAATCAAATATACCTACACCATTCTTTACCTCAGAAGCATACCGGTGCTTACGCCGGTAAGCTTCAACTTATTTTATACAGTCATTATGCAACATACGCCAGAATTTTTCTGAGCTGAAGCATTAAATATACATAATTCTTTGTCCTAGCACTTTGATTCGTACCTATATACCGCGTACGTATAGGTACTAGATACGGCAAGTGTATTGATTTCCTTACAGCAATTGCCACTAGTTCTCTATAATCCTTATACAGGACAACAAGACAATTATGGAAAATGGCTACACATCTAGAGTTATCTAAATGTGCGGGTTCCATCACAGTTTTTTTCGTCACCATTAAATAAATGGTAAAAGTACATAAAAAGCAGTGTATAATTGAAATTTTTGAACTTACTTCTTCCGTCTACAACTCCCACCATGTTGTATACGACAAAAGTCCCCGTAATTAACAACAAAGTATCCATTGCAAAATGGCTGCTAGTTATCCAAACAGCTTGAGGAGATATTAGCCACTGAAATATGAAATAAGAACCTAATTAGTATTGCATTTTTTTTGTTGGTTTTCTCTCAATTACAATTCGACACCCTACTCTATACTGAAACTCGCACCTCTGTCTCTCAGTCTTGCCTAGAGTTGTAAATTGACGGTCATATGCGTCCGTCATTTATGATACAATAAATATTATATTATAACTAAAAAAAGATTACCACTAGGTATTTTCCTTAAACAGAAAGAAAAATTGGCAATAATTACATCTGGATCAAACACACAGCAAAAAAAAAACTCTTTCGCGTAACGATAATACACTTTTTAGCCTTTTCGTGCATAAATAAATAAATAAAGTAGCTCAGTACAATGAGCTTATTTGTTTGTTAGTTAGGTGCAAATGAATTACGAATGAGCATGCTAAGTTGAACCACATTGTGTTATTTTATTTTAGCATAGTTTGTCAATAGGATTAAATAACCTTGGTGACAGTCAATGTCCAAAATATCTGGAGTATGACAAATTTGCTTGGCCATATTATACAGTGTTTTACTTGATCAGTAAGTCATCTTGATCAGACATTTATAACGTGACGGACACATTATAATCACTGATCAAGTAAGATAAAGATAAATTTATTTACTAAAACACGTGTGTGAAACATCACATAATTATCATGCATTATGGTTGTTGTTACATTTTCTGAAGTGGCAACATGTTTTGGCAAAGTCGCTGTGTAAAATAATAATATTAGGTTAAATTACATAATTAATGTCAGAAATTACTAAATTGATTGTTTACATTATAAATTGATGAAATTAAGAAAGAAAAAAAAAACATAATAAGTCAGAGTTTGTTATTTAGAAAGTCTTGTACATTATAGTAACATTTGTCAATAACAATTTTTTAAGTTTTTTCTTAAATATATTAGTGTTTAGCGATTTATCGTCCTCTGGTACTTTATTGTATATTTTTGGTGCCATACATAAATTGCTCTTTTTTAACAAAGCCATTTTTGAAACATGCTAACATAATTGACTTCCATTGCGTCGGTTTCGCACGACTATATCGGAAAGGCGTTGAAACAGATGTGGATTACCTTTTACGAATAGAACTGTCTCAATTATATACAGGGACGGAAGTGTCAGAATTTTATATTTGATAAACAGCGGCCTACAGCTATAGTTGTCTGTAGACCGAACATAGCTCTAATGCAGCGTTTTTGAATTTTAAAGGCTATCTCTTTGTCGGTCGAGTTTCCCCAAAAGATGATACCGTATCTTAAATGAGATTCAACTAGTCCATAGTATGCTGTCAATAACGCATCTGTGTTAACTGTAGTGGATAGTCTGTACAAAGCAAATGCTGCACTGCTGGTTTTTTTGCATAAATTATCAATGCTTTTTCTAGTTCAGTTTATTGTCAATTTGGAGACCTAGGAAACAGGTAGTATCTATTTCATTAATTATATTGCCCTGGTAAGATACTTCGATATTAGAGGGAGTTTGAGATCTTTGGTTAAAATGCATAATATGTGTTTTATTTATATTGATTTTTAAATTATTATTATTTCGCCATGTAATTATAGATGTCAGCAATGTCAGATTTATAGGAGTCCCTACAGTTAATTGTCACAGTGCTATCATCAGTGAATAATGTCATGGGTTGGTTGAAAGCGGTTGGCAAATCATTGATATAAATAACAGGGGGCCCAAGACAATGCCTTGTGGAACCCAATATTTTATAATTCGCTCGTTCGGAGCATACATTTCCTCATACTTGTTCTAAAATTAAGTCTGGTTATTTCCGTTTTTTGACATCGACCGGTTAGATAGGATTTTATTAAACTAAGGACATTACCCCTAATACTATAAGCTTCGAGTTTTCGTATCAAAATATTGTGGTCGACATAATCAAAAGCTTGCATCATATCACAGTACAGGGCACATACTGGTCTTGTCTTATCAACGTGATTAATTACATTTTTATAAAAGTCAAATATTGCCATATTTATTGTTTTATTTTTTCGGAAACCTTTTTGTTCTGCACATAATATAAAGTTATTTTCTAAGTAAGTATTAATTTCATTGCAATAATATTTTTCAAATATTTTGGAAAATATGGATAAAAGTGAAATGGGTCTGTAATGCTCCATCGATTCTTTATCAAGTTTTTTGAATATCGGTTCCACGATAGCCATTTTAAGGTCTTCAGGGAAAACTCCTTCTTGAATACTAAGATTGATGAATGCTTTGGCAATTGTTTTGGGATCAGTGATATATTCATCATTTACCTCAATATTTGAGATGGATTCATTAGGTATATTAAATTTGGCTTTGTTAATAATTTGCCAAGTGGTTTTGGATTTGTTTTCGGACGTTTTAATTTTGTAGTTATTCTGTGCTCGTTTTGTCAAAGATACTATTTTTTTAAATAATTTTGTGTAATTTTGTATTCTGATTTATTAGATTTGGTAGGTTTTAATCTGTATTTCCAAAGAAGATCCCTCTTCTTTTGCTACATATTTTCAGACCACGTGATATCCAGTGTGGCTTACAATTAAAATTTATTTTAATTTGTTTTAGCGGAAAACAAAGATTATAAAATAGTTTGAAATCCCTCAAGAAGAAGCGATAAGCTAACGTTAGGTCACTAAAATTGTACATTTCAGACAAAGGTCTTTAAGCACATTTAAAATTTTTGTATATTTTCATGGCTATAATCTCGTATTGTTTTACGCCAGTATTTTTATTTAATAACTTTTTTTACCGGTATTTTGATTAGTTGAGCTGTGTGATCAGACAAACCAAATTCTAACACTTCAGTCTTACAGGATTTTTTAAAATTATGAGCGAAATTGTCAACACAAGATTTGCTAATTAGTCTTGTTGGTTGTTTAAGGGCCAATTGAAAATTATAATTCAATAACAAGCATTTCAGATTTTGGGTTACGTTATTACTCTTTAAGATATCGTTAAGACATTATCACCGGCAATAACAACAATATTACACTTGATTTTGGAAACGTACATTTAATTAATATTTTTTAAAGTTAATTGAAAAATATGTTTAGATTACTACGTTTGGGTACTCGATATATACAGATTACAATAATTTTACAGTCAGTTAGCACAACATTCAAATATATTTAATAACGACATGTTTTTAGCTTCTAATAGCTCTTTCCAATTAAGTTCTGTTTTTAATAGGATGCAGGCTCCTCCTCTTTTACTGCTATTTCTACTGAAGCAGGCCGCCAAAATATAGTTTGTAAGATGTAAGTGTGATTCGTATCCTGCCATCATAAAATGCTCTGTTATGCAGAGTATATCCACATTGACATGTCTATCTAATAGTTCTGCCAAGTTTATCATTGGGGTACCAAATTTGCTAAGTAGACTTGCTATATTTTTATGTAGAATTTGTAAACATTTAGTGTCGAAAAAACATTGTGTCAAGTTCGGTAGAAATCACTTCGTCATCATTAATAGATTCTTCCTTATTCATGTCAGATATAATATTCGATGTCCGTAATAGGTTGTTGGAGATTTTCAAAAATAGTTCATACCATAGTCATTAACAGAGCTAAAATATTTATGAAACCATGTTGTCGTCATAGTCTAAATTTTTATTCGAGTCCAATATGAACGCATGTTCATGAGTCATGACATCTAGGTATTAAAGATTATTAAAACTTTTAACATTAAACATATTTTGCAATTTTCCATATTTATAGGTTGGAAGGCATATGATGATATTCGTATGCTTTATCGGTTTTAATGTTTCTCGAATGAAGTAAATAATAGAGAAATAATCTTTTGTTGTTCTAAAATCGTCATCGCCAATCATTATTATGCAGTAGTCTTTATTTGTGAATCCTTCCAGTTTACTCTCAATGCCGGTTAACATTTGCTCAATGCTACTATTTGGTGCTATATAGTGACACAACTCTGAGTAGTTTTTTAGATTTCTTTCTGCTATATTATATATTTTATTATAACCATTTGAACTTTGGGATGATGACGTTTTGGGCAATTAGAGACGATTTTTTGGGTGATGGTACTATTTGACTTTTGTGGATTTTTTGTTGAATTTTCTTTAGTGTTTTTGTCCGAAATTTTAAATACCTTTTTTAATTTTTTGTTGTCTGATTTATTACCAAGCTACTTGTGTCATTTATTTTTTCATTGGGTTTCTGCGATTCGTCATTCTTCTGTTTTAGATGTTCATTTTCTAATGTTAACGTATTTATTTCTTTGAGTGCACTATTTAATTCATCTTCCAGGGCTTTTATTCATTCTTTTAATTTGCTTATCTCGTCTATTTCCTCGTCCGATATTTCCGCCGTAGAACTATTATTCATTGTGTTCTCTGATATTTTTCATGTGTTACTTTCTGTTTTAGTTCTGTTGCGACGAAACGTGATATTGTCCAAGAAATTCATGTTATAAACTTAAAAATTTATATAAGTAGAATAACTCGTACAAAAACGCAGAGTGGGGCAAGGCGGTGATTCGAACTCGCGGCCCTCGGATATAGCGCGGCGCCGCGAAAAACTACGTTATACCCACGACGATTAAGAGAGATCATAGAGTACATTTGTATTAATAGAGTCGAATATATTAGAATGGCGTAATAACGTTATACTATACTAGTTTTACTTGATCAGTGTTGCGTAGAGCTTCTGGCCTAAAGAGTGTAGATGAATTATAACAACTAAGAAAAATATTTCGTTCGTGCATTAAAAACGTTGGAGTTAAATAAGTGAGTTTGGAAATATGGAAAAAAGTATAGATATTCTATTCCTTAGTTGTGCTATTAATAATTATTTTACTTAAGACGCACCACTAGTTCTGATGTTAATATCATCAACTATGTTGTTGGGGCGCTAGCTGGATATTCCACTCCACCGATCTCATAGAGTACCATGGAATGGGGATTGAAATAGACGAAAAAAGCAATTAAATCATATACTAGAAAATACAGACCGACGGACGCGGCAACGTTTACAAACTCACTGTAGCTTAGTGAGTTTCCTAGCCGTTTAATATAGTCAAGAGTGAAAAAATTGTGTTTAATAACTAGTGCCAGAAGTATTCGCGTTAAATTTTTAAGCATAAGTAAGGTTTACCTCGATCATTTCCAAAGGATTTGCTTGAACGCCAGTCAAATGCAGTATATGCGTGTGAGCAGCTATTATCCACATTATTGTAATAGCTTTCAAGCCCGCAACAAAACTAAAAGATTTTTCCTTTACGTGACAGGATGTAAGAGTTTTAGTATTGCTGTATAAGGAAAAAGATTTGTAAATGTCCTTACTGTTTTCATCAACTGTAAAATCATTAATAAAACATATTATATTAATAAAAGCACCACATTCAAAACATGTAACTGATTTTGATTTATAGTCAAAAAGTGAACCTACCATTTATATTTCTTGATAATTTGATAATTTCGTAGGTAGTACTTAATATTGTCAATAAACCAATTAAAGAAAATATTGCTCTGAAACAAATAAAATTACGTTTTCAATAAAATGTGCCGTTGTCTATTTAAAATATTTTATTAGACCGCGAAGTCTATGTTAATATAGGAGTTTCTTAATCGTCCTGTGCCAAAAGGTGATGGTTTGCAAGATGTCCGAAATAGGTAACTGGGAACTACTGGGAAGTAGTCAATAGGTTAAAAATACTTGACACTTGAATTACTAACTTAGTTGTATGTATAACCTGTTTATAATATTAATTATAAGACATTTTCTACTAGTATTCAGTTTATCAAGAGGGTGTACAATCTCGTGTACAACCAATGACAGATGGCCAACAAAGTAATAATAATAATAACTATTGGACAACATCACATACGAGTACATTGTTATAGAAATCAAAAACATTGAAGTTACCATACCCAGATCTGAGACAAAATAGAAAATATCGTTTTCCACATTGACCCACCCGGCTATCGAACCTGAGTCCTCAGAGATGGCTAAGTTCTTGCATCTCTTCTATGCGTTTTTTAAGCGTTTTTGAAAAAGAAGCACGGCACCCTAATAATAACAATCGTTGATATCAATTTCACTAAAAATAGCATTTCGTAATAAAGTACTGTTTATCGGTTTTTAGAAATGCTGATTTCATGGTTTAGTTTTTAATATCTAATAAAATACTTTACTTCACTTACATGGCGATATAATCTGCAGCTACCCACAGCTTATCATTGGGTAAACGGCAAGTGTCTTCGTAATAATTTAATCCTGCTGCGGTCAAATTAAAGACCATGTTATCTATAGCTTCTCTCGACGTACAAGACTTTGGAATACATATTGCTAGTTGAAATTCAGGCTCTATACTTCTGCAAATATTATTAAAATAAACTGTCAATAATTTTACGAACTCAAACCAGTATACAAAAATAGACATACAAAATATCTTCGATTTTAACTCAGAACTTAAAACAAACGACTATCAACAACAAAAATTTGAAATATAAATAAATGTGTGATGATGAAAAAAAGGAGACTAGAGCATTTTACACACGCCGGTGTCGGTCTTAAGTCTCTTCAGAGTTCAGAGATACGAAAAATAAATACACTTATGTAATGATTGTCAATACGAAGTATTTTTCCAGAGGCGTCTTCCAGAAAACCCAGACTCAAGATAATTTTAAAATATTGTTTTCTGAATTGACCTGACCGGGAATCGAATCGTTCAAGGTGAATTCCGCGCAAAGGAAGGATTTGCCTCAGTTTATTCGGTGCGGTGGACATAGGCTTTTCACAAACTGCAATGTGATACAACCATTGGTTTACATTTCGCACCTACAAAAACTCGCATGAGTATGCGAGTTTTTTATAGCACGTGCTATTACAAAATAATAAGCAGGAATTAACTTTTACTCTTGTTGTGGGAAGCCCAATGTAGTTTCGATACCAGCTTTGATGAAGTTGTAAAAGCGTATCTGCAAGAACAATTCGTTGCTTATCTGGGTAGTGTTAGAATTGAGTTCCATCCAAGGGAACTCAATATACGGCAGCTGTTTCTCATCTTGGATTGTTTGCAGGTTTGGCATGGTGAAAGATTTCTGTTTCACTGGTATTCTAATTGTGCAGTATTTTCCTTCGACAACAGAACTCTCTATATCTTCTCTGATATTCAAACATTGGTGATAATTTCCTAAATCTACTACGTTGCCTTGCATGATACCACGTGGAGTCCTTATTCCGGCGTCGATAACTGTAAAAAAAAACATATTTTAAGACTTAATTATAAAAAAAAAACCAGAGAACATTATTCTGGCTAAAAATACTTACATAAATTCTTAAGGGACCAAAATATAAATGCTACGAACAATCTACGGAGGTAGTTGATATTGTGTAAATTTCACGAGATAAATATGTATAGCTAGTGAATTAAATCAAATTTATTTTGGGTTCCGTAGTCAAAACGGATCCCATATAGTGTCGCCATGAATATGGAAACTCTTTTGGTAGTGCATACAAGTCATCAAAACTGATAATTAGAAAAACACTGACGACGAACGAGTAGGCAATTCATGTTTAAATTTTATTAAAAGATATCGACCAATATCCCATAGGAGACGTTGTTTTATTTCGATTGCAAAATTGAATCCTTAAAAATTATTTATATTTCTATATTATTATGTGTCTTAGAAGATAAACTTAAATAAATAAATAAAATAAAAAACACACTTTTAAAAACAAGCTTTTGTTAAGTAAAAAGTAAACTAAAATGAATAAAATAAATTTAAGTGACATTCGTCATACACGTAGATAGGTAAGTTCTTTTCGTCTTTTTATTAATAACTTTACTCAAATTATTTCTTCTCCTAAAATTTTGACTCAAAAAAAGCTTGTCTTTAAAAAAAAATTTTTTATTTTTATTTATTTATAACTTTTTAGTCTTGAGGGTTTTTTTTATCAATATCTTTAATGTTTAAACTCAAACTCGACTGTCTTAGCAGTTTTAGTGGCAATCTTTCTAATTCAAGAGTCATATCGTTTTTCATATTACTGAAGTTCTTTTAGCGACCTTCTCTTCTTTTTCTCCAGGGTATGATCCCTGGACATTATCTACTAATAGAGTACTTGTCAAGACAAATTAAACGAGCCCAAACTAGATGGGGTCACGTTGTTGCATAACAGAGTTGTTTTGGCTGCCTTCTGACTTTATCATTATACCCTGGAAATCATTATTGATCAAATTGAGACATATCTAACGAGCACAAAATCGATAGGGTTGCGTAATTTTATTGAAGAACTCCTTTGGCAACCTTCTGGCTTCATCATCATACCCTGCATATCACTACTATTAGAATTCTTGTCAAGAAAATCCAACAAGCCTAAACTCGAGGTGGTTACGTTGTTTTATTATAGAGTTCTTTTGATCACCATTTAGCTTCATTATCATACCCGAACATCGTCTACTAATAGAGTTCTTGTCAGCACAAATCAAACGAGCTCAAACTCAATGGGGTTACGTTGTTTTATTACAGAGTTCCTTTGGCCACCTTCTGGCTTCATCATCATACCCTGAAAATCATCTACTAATAGAGAAATTGTCAAGTCAAATTAAACGAGCCCAAACTCGATGAGGTTACGTTGTTGTTTATAAGAGTTCCTTTGGCCACCTTCTAGCTTCATCGTCAGAATCTGGATATACATTACTAATAGATCACTTGTAACGAAAACTCCAACAAGCCCCAAACCGATGCGGTTGCGTTGTTTTGTTGAGTTCCTGTAGGCACCTTTTGGCTCCATCATCAGACCCTGGATACCATCTTCAATCAGAATATTCTTTAAGGCAAATCAAATGAGCCCAAATTCGATGTCATTGCATTGTTTTAGTATTAAGTTTTCTTATAACTGTGGCCACCTTCCGGCTCCATTATCAGATCAGCTCGATGGTACCAAAATATTGCATTGTCACTGACTTTACATACGTCAGCCAAATTTCAGTTAAATCGAACACCGAAAAAATAGTTGATTTTAAGTTGCTAATTTCTAAAATTTTCACATACGAACATTGCAAGCTAATATAAAGCTTGTAAAAAGTAAAATTACTTACATTGATTACGCACTCGTAGGTCTTTTACGACATAATTTAGCTGTTCTCTACACAGTTCTGGATTCAGCACACTTTCATATAATTTATGATCAAATACTGAGTTTATACAATTCACTGAAGAAATAAGCACTAGAAGTTTACAAATTACTATAGTTAGTCGATTCATTTTAAAATATTATGTACAAGATATTTGTAGATCAGTAACTACTATATTTCATTTGTAATATTTATGTATGCATGTATACATATTATTTTTGCTAGTTCACACCGTGGTTTGTGGAACACTGTTTACTGTCTAAGCATACGGTAAGTTTATATTATGATACGAGAGACAAAGATGTAATCTAATCAGATAACCTTTTTATTGCTACACTTATTATGTACCGACACTCATTTCTTACTCATACTTAAAGGAGTAGTATGAATATTGAGTCATCACTCATCTATTACATTAAGATTGTCCCGTAATGTTTATCAAGTGGGCGGGGCGCATAGCGCGTAGAACTGACAGTCTATGGGGCAGAAAGATTCTAGAATGGAGACTACGTACCTAGGGTTGCCAACTATACTGTTAAAAACAGTATTATACTGTTTTTCACTACATTATACTTTTTACTGGTGAACAAAAATAAAGTATACAAAATACTGTTTTGAGCATCAAACTGCTTAACACTACAAGTTTTATACTTAGACGCTCTCACTTTTTTTTTTTATTTAGTCATAGGGCATAAAATACTGTTCATTTCTCTAAAATACTGCTTAATATTCTTCTCAGACCTATATATACTTTATTTCTTGTTAAAAAAAGTTGGCAACCCTATACGTACCGGCAAGCGCAGCGTAGGACGTTCAACCATAAGTCGGAAAGAAGACTAGGTAAAGGTTGCAGGAAGCTGCTGGCAACCAGCCAATTTGTAAGTTATTGGGAGTAAAAAATATGGTAATAACGCATCTATGAATTTATTTATTTATCTGACTGGATTTTATTTAATATTAGCTGTCCCGGCGAACTTCGTACTGCCTTGTTTTACGATACTAACGTCACTCAATTGTTCCCGGAACCCCTCCACTAACACTTAAAACTTTATGGTATCGTATTAAAGTTCAAATTGACTTTTAAGTATTATTACGAATCTTTTGTATGGGAATATAGAATAGTGTTGTTTTTAGACATTTTCTGTAAATTTTTAAAAATTTTCTCTGTGTAAGAACCATCCTCGTACTTCAAGGAATAGTATAAAACAAGTGCGAGTCGGACTCGCGCACCGAGGGTTCCGTACAAACCTGCAAGGTTTACAAAGTTCGTTCATTACGACAATCGAGTCATTGAATTTAATTATAAGTATAACACTTTAAGCAGTTAGGACGCATTTAGGTTATACAGCTACATTCACCAAAACATCGGGATTGAATGACGATGAGTGAGGTCGTCTTTGCCGTTTGAAAAATGTTGCCCTCCCCATACATAGTATAATAACTCGCGGTCATTGCTGTAACTACAATTATGTTTACAATCACAATTTTTTTGGTGGTATAACTACTTAAAATTTTAAGCTTTTCGGAATTTTTCTGTTACCTGTGCTGTAAGCTATTGCTTCTTACCAAATTTCGAGATTCTATGTCAACGGGAAGTGGTCTTTAGGTTTTTTTTAATTCCCTTGCGTGTAGTTGCGAGTTTCAAAATATGCGGTATCAATGGTTGTACTTTTGCGTTTTGCGTTTTTGCGTTGACTTAGATTTTTTTTTTTTTTCACGGGTTAAAGGCAATTAGATCTAAGTATTTGATATGAATTTCAACTTGATAGCTCTACGCGTTCATGAGGAAAAAAGTAATAAGTTTATATCTATTAAAAAATATATATTTTGTAATGTAACTAAAAATTTAAGGTTTTCGGAATTTTTCCTTTATGTGTGCTATAAAACGTTGCTTCATGCCAAATTTCAAGATTCTAGGTCGACTGGAAGTACCCTTTAGGTTTTGATTCCCTTGCGAGTACTTGCGAGTTTCAAAATATGCAGCTTAAATTGCTGTTTCTTTTGATTGCGTTGACATAGAAGTTTGATTTTGTTACAGCTTAAAGGTATTATAGACCTGAGTATTTGGTATGAATTTCAATTTAATACCTTTACGCGTTTATGAGGAAATGGGTAGTAAGGTTAAAATTATTAAAAAAAAATATATTATGTGATGTAACTAAAAATTTATGGTTTTCGTAATTTTTCCTTTATCTATGCTATAAGACGTTGCTTCGTACCAAATTTCAAGATTCTGAGTTCACGGGAAGCACCCTGTAGGTTTTGATTCCCTTGCAAGTGTCGAAAATTTGCGGCATAAACGGCTGTATCTTTTGATTGCGTTGGCTTAGAAGTTTGATTTTTTCACAGCTTCAAGGGACAGTAGACCTGAGTAATTGATATAAATTTCAGCTTCATACCTCCACGCGTTCCTGAGAAAAAGGGTCTTGACAGACGGACGGACGGACGGACGGACAGACGGACAACAAAGTGATCCTATAAGGGTTCCGTTTTTTCCTTTTGAGGTACGGAACCCTAAAAAGAATTAGCGAAATCGGTTCAGCTGCTCTCGAGATTTAGCGCTTAGCAACACATTCAGCGATTCATTTTTATATTATAGACTAGCTGTCCCAGCAAACTTAAAAATTAAACTACAGAAGTCAATATTGTCTTGGGAGACCTATACTTACTAACTTATATATATTCTCTCTATTAAAAATATATTGTTGTGTAACAAAAATAATGGGCTAGTTTCCTAAAAAAACTAATTAGTCCGTCAGTTATATTAACAGAAAATATTGGACACGTATTTGTTCTTTTCTCAATCAAAGAATAAATGATGAAGATTTAGTCCGTTAAAGTCAAATCAAATCAAATCAAATCAATCAAAATACATTTATTTTTTAACAAACCATTTGTTGACAACAATTTCCGCGTAACGTCACGCCATACGCCACTTTTTAGCAAGGCGTGACGTCACATGCTCACTTTGATGCGCTTTATCTTCGTTATTTTTACAATCTTTTTTTGAACCAGGAATTAATAGTCTTCATTTGTTTGTATCATTTTCTATCGAAGTACTTATAAGTAATAAAAGCAACAAGACGTCTGAATAAGATCATGCAACGCTCTATTTACTGCGTAAAAGCAGTCATGTGTTAAGAGTTGTAAATATTTGTGTTGCGTTTGTTCAAATAAGTAAAGCTTTCACCCTACGCCTTTAATATTCTATAGAACTGTTTTCTTTTTAAGCCAAAAGAAAAGGTTTTATGTTTGCAAACGAAAACAAACGACAAAAGATTTATTTCGCTTTGTGCTTTGTGCTACACACATAATTATCTACTAAATCTGTTTATTTCGTCGCCATTTTCAACGAATATGCCAAAATTAAAGAAATAGTAATTACAGATTTGATTGCGATAAGATAACACAGGTGGTTTAATACTAGCTAATTATTCAACTATCAGTAACGAAAATCAATATACAGCTGGAAAAAAATGACGTTTAGGAGGAAAATCCAGAACTCTACCATAATAGATGATACATCTACGATTTTCGTGTATATCAAAACTTTAAATCTTTAAATGTTGAATCTTCGTGGGCTTTTAGGGGTTTAGGCTCAAATGCCTAGAAGGTAATATGTCTGTCTGTCTGTATGATACAGTCATTTTAATCATAGGCTATCAGTGCTAGAGATAGCTAAAAGTTGACATGGTAAAAAATACCTTCGACGCCAACAAAGTAAAGTTAATGTAGTTTTATACAAACATAATTAAAATTCCTTTTTCTCTTTAATATATTTTTTCCGTAATCTAATTGGCTGTCTCGAAAATCTCAACCGTTTTGTATTAAAACCCCCAAAGAGCGCCAAAAACACGATTTCCCATTTTTTCATCCAGCCATTTATTATATAATAGCAGCTTTAGATTTAATACATTCACTTTGATTACCTACCTATCTAAATAGTATGTACCACATAGAAATTATTAATCACCATTTAAAAGAACTGTTACTTTGAAAATACTGCAATTTAGTTTCATTAGATCTATCCTAGACTTTTGCTATCCTGCTTGCAATCCCTTTTATAAAATCCACTTAGAAAAAGTACAGCGAAAGTTTTTAAAAATCCCAAATTATCTTAGAGGGTTACTAAGATAATTTGGGATTCTCCAAAATTCTAAATGAAAGTTACGTAAAGCTGAAAGCAATTCCTCTTCAAACTATAAAACAACTATACCCTTTTCAAGATAAGAAGAAACTTATGACACATCACGTGACTTCCCTGTTGATACAAATAGTGACGTGCCCTAACGAAATACAACCGATTCTTTTTGAAAATCGACTTGAAATTTGAAACTGTTTGTACCACTCCTTATGCGCCAAAACTACACCAACAATATCAGCTACAGGACGTCCACTGCTGAACATAGGCATCTGATTCTCCCAGTGACTTCCAGATTGGCCGGATAGAAGCGGCCTGTAAAATTTACTAATATAGAACTACCGATGTAGATCACTATACAATATAAAACAAATTCGCTGCCCGTCTATCTGACCCTATGTATGCTTAGATCGTTAAACTGCAACGGATTTTGATGCGGTTTTTTTAATAGATTAAGTGATTCAAGAGAAAGGTTTGTGTGTATCATACATGCATAATATAATAGAGAAATAGTGATAATTTTAGAGGTTTCTAATGTGATGTCGTAAATAATCGTCATTTTTTTGCGCTTACATTGCAAACGCTGGTTGAACCCTACGAGATAGATCAAAATAATGTACTGCAGTATTGTACACTTTAAAAAGGTCTACAAAAAAGTTCATGATAGTATATGTCTATCTCTTAGGGATAGCCTACAATAACCATTTTTATCGTTTATTTTTTACGATAAAAAAATTGCTTATTTACGAAGCGATTCTAAGCAATACAGCTTAATCCTTATCCAATGGGGAATATGCATGTTTTTTTATTTGGTCTAAAAATAAATAGTACTTAATTATAATTAATAAAACTTTAAGAATTTTCGAAAAATATTGATAAATACCTGACCTACAGCCCATTAAAGTCGCGTGTTAGACAAGGAGATCCGATATGTACCGTGACGTCACATTACGCGCCCGCCATACATTTTTCATAGTAAAAGTTTTAGAAAGAGATAGGTATACCTTAATATATAAGTAGCTTAAGTCTTTGTTTAATTGTTTTTTTCATTAAATTATCAGATTTAATTTTGTCCTAATGCTTTGAAGTGTTTGTACGTTTGGGTATTCTTTGTATAAACATAGCATAATTATACTACAGAACACTGAACTCCGCATTTGGTGGCCTTGCCAGTAGGTAAACGACGCTGAGTATTTAATTATCCTAATAAGCCCAAGTCAGTCCACTGCTGGGCATAGATCTGGTGCATGCCACTAAGCCCGATCTTTGGCTATCATTTGCCATCCGTAGCTTTGAATGTAATACCAGACAGATCACTCTACCTTGACGGAGAGCGCCCTACACTGCGCTTGCCAAGTCGTGGTCTCCACTCAAAAATACGTCTACTTCATCAATTAACGGTTCTACAGCTAATGTGATCAGTACATTTCCACATCAGATTGCATTTCTTTGGTAGGTATTTTATTATCCACTGTTAATGAACTTTCTGTATTATATTCCTTGACGCAACCATAACGCAAAAACTCCAAACCGAGCATGCGGTCAATTAAAACAGTGTAACAAGACGCTATAACTTAAGTCGGCAAGCAAATCGGTCAGGTCTCGGTAATTATCGGCAGTGCTCGGAGTATAATGTCTCATTGTTAATTGTTGGCGACGGATATCGGAGGCGGATCTCTTTGGGACTGTCCGGCTTATCTCGGGGAGACGCAGAGAGCTCCCGTCTAGTAAGGCGTCCTGTGAAATGTGCGACTAGAAATTGCTAAATTTTAAAAAATCGTGTTATTATTATCATGACAAAAAAATTCAATGGAACTGCGATCATCAGTCGTTCTATCTGTTTGTGTAAGTTTGTCTCCGAAATTACTATTCGGATTCTAATTCAATTTTCACTAATAAAATTTATGGGTACAATACATACATTTTTATGTCAGCCTATTGCAGTTAACTGGACATAAGCGTCAACCAAAAAGCGCCACAAATCATGATCTCATGTTTTTTTATCCAGCCACTCCCAGCCATCTTCCTAACTTCCTTCACTCATTAGAAAGGTAATCTTATAACAACAAGTTAAATAAAGGTTCAGTGATATTTCAGGATACCTAGTGTTGTGTCTATGAAATATTTTTTTTAAAAAGTAATATCTTATTATTCTAAATCGAGACAATTATGAAAAATTATTTTATCCATTTTATACAACATGAAATATTAGTGATTGCTTTCACGCAGGGAGGTAATTCCACTCATAAAAACAAACAACTTTTGGTATGAAACCAACTCTGAAATCGCCAAAAAAAAGACCTTTTATACAAAAATTCAATAATTACTCGACTAAGTATAATGTATGAAAAAGACATTTTTTTTGGCGATTTTAGTTGGTTCCTTAATAAAAGTTGTTTGTTTTTATGAGTGGAATCACCTCCCCACGGGAAAACAACCACTAAAATTTCACGTTGTATAATTTGAACTAATCGATTCCCCGAATTTTTATTATCCTTAAAACAATAGTTTGTTGATGATTCGTTCGTTTGGGTCCAAAAATTTAATCAACTTAAGAATAAGTTTCCCATTTTCACGGAGAACAATAGCAGATAGTTAAATAATTTGGGATAGCTTTTCTTTTATCTACTCAAATATTGACATATCACGCATGTATGTAACGTGTTTTATGTACGTAAGAGAAATACGAAAGATAAAACACAGGAAATGAAATGTTATGTGCATTTTTTTGCGGTGATATCATAAGACAAACCGGTCAAGTGCGAGTAGGACTCCGGCAACGGTTCCTTACCGTTCGGGACCATGGAAGTAGGACATTTACTAGGGGTCTTTTTTATCTCTATTCGATCGACTGTTACGATTTTTGAGAAAGTTTTTTTTGACATATTGAAGTTCTACCCATAGCAAAAATATATATATAATACATATGAATCTTTGACCATAGTAAGAGAAGTTTTATTTGTAAACCAGAATCCGTCCATAAAAGGTAAGAGTTTTAGCGTAAACAACACATCGCTATTTTTGTTGACGCAAGCAAACGTGTGCGAAAACAAAAAATAACGATGTGCACCCGTGAATAGCTGGCCTTATAAGTCATTATGCTTGCAATTAGTACGCGTCGTAATAAGTAAAACGCGCAGGTAAGCTCTTAAGAATGTTTTCTTACAAATAAGCATTCCTTTTATTAATAGTTGTTTAAAAATACCTATTTCTAACTTCAATGCCATATTTCTATTTTAATAGGAATTTTGAATTTTTACTTTTGTAATTACTTTTAAACTTTCGTTTTCCATTATTAATAAACACTAAAACGGGAATTAACTTTACTCTTATATTTAACGGTGAAACTGATTTGGATGTTCTCATAGTTAAAAACAACCATTTTTGCTATGGCGCCAAGTACGAATTATTGACAAATTAAAAATATCCACGAGGTAGAAAAAATCTTGTGGAATAGGGTTCGCGATCGCATGTTTTACCCCTTTTACCACCCACATAAAAAGTTCTGAATGTGTGACTGATTACACGGTGTAAATATAATAACATATCTTAAAAAATCCTTTTACTCACGATTCTCATTTCGAGGATGACTCATCATTATTACCTATTGCGTATGTCAATCTTCCTACGTATATCAGACGTCGATATCCAGGTTTTTCAGAGCTTGCAGCGGCAGGTGTGTATTACAGAAGAGATTACACCAGGAAAACAGGGAGCACTTATACCACATGGAAAAGTATCTGGTCATGCCCATCAGGAAGACAAGATTAGCTTCCATATTGCCGTCTAAGCTCAAGGTATCTGCCAATCTGCCCCATCTGGACAGATGAGCGGATTAAAAATTAATTGGATCTGACGGAAGCGTGGCATGGCGTTTGGTTGGAGTAGAGCCTTTTTTAACATACGAACACACATAATATACGAATCTCGTATCAGACTTCATTAAGAAGCAGCCCGGTTTCGTCTCGGACCATAAATCCTGGACCAGCCGAAACCGGCTTTGTTCCAACCGCGGGAAAACTAACCACCACCTCCATCAATAGGGATTAGGGGAGTCACCATAGTGCTCTCATGAAGTAAATATTCTATTTAAGTCGTTACTTTTACTCTATACGTTATCGTGAGACTATACAACGTTGGTAAATATTTTTTGGCGAAATGTATTACATTTTTCAATAAAATACTACAAACTCTTGTTAAACTTCATGTTGATGAGTTAAAAATCCATATTGAAAAAAAACATTAATACAAAAAACTAAAACGCTGAAAATAATCTTAACACTTACGTACATAATCAGTTACTTTTGGAGTCGGTGCAAATGAAAACATATAATCTCTCGTGAACTGGCACCGATTCTAAAAGTAACTGATTAGGTACTTAAGTGTTAAGATTATTTTTAGCGTTTTAGTTTTTTGAAGTCGGTTTTTATTATTTTTATCAAATTAATTTATTTAATCTATTTTAGTGATAAATCCTAATCAAAACAAATCTTACGAGTGCAAACATAATTTAACTGCTGAGCACCGATTTCATTTCCTATTTTTCTACCTTTAGGTGTGAATTTTTTTATATAGTACCTTAAAGTATAAGCTATTCAATAAAAAAAGAATCATCAAAATCGGTCCACATTTAGCAAAGATATTAGGTAAGATAGATACTAATATCCGTTGGTGTGGTACGGAGTTCATGCAGTATTTGATGATTTTCTTATAAATCCCATCACCAAAATTTAACGAATTTATATGAGACCATTCTGAAAGTATTACCTTTCAAACAAAACAAATTTCGAAATCGCTCAACGTAGTAACAAATGATCACTGAACATACATAAAAAAATAATAATCTGACGAATTGAGAACCTCCTCCTTTTTTTGAAGTCGGTTAAAAGTTTTATTATAGATGATTATTTAAACGACAAGAGTGTATGGACTTTATAACCTGCATAGCTAGAACTTACTACATGTCATGTAAAAAGAAGCTGTCAAAGGTGAATGAGTTTCTTTTTATCACCAGCAGATACACATACTCGGACCACGGTTAATTTTCTTTTTTTTTTAGTAACATAGTGGTTTGCATTGTTTCTGTGTATTCAAAATGAATGTGTGTATACCTATAATAATTATAGGTACACACACATTCATTTTTATTCATTGGCAAACATACTTTTTTGATTCGTACTGTTGTTTTATATTGTGTCATACTGTTGGTGTACCTTTTTAATAAAATAAAATATGTAGTCCCGAAGCGGTGGCAGCTAAGGCAATTATATATTATATATATATTGACCAAGATCACAGACATCGCTCAGATTCTATGATATATTATTGCTATATCTTTGGGACGTGTAGGTATAAGGTTTTGAAAGAGGGCCTATTCAGGTTTACTTTGCAAATAAAGCCAAATTGAAAAAGTAAGGTTAATTAAAATTTAATAATACTACTTTATCGTAATTTGTTAAATATTCGTATTGTTGTTATAAAATATACTTTTTTTTTTAAACGTGAGGTGTGCCGTCATTCATCAGAGATGACAGACGTACGCCGACGCCGCTCTAACAAGGGTCTTATATAGTGCACATACGGTGCAAATTAATTCACTAATCGTACATTTTCGATTTGCTCAATCTGACATAAATTAAACAAATTAAATTAAAATTAAATAAACCAGTATGTGTTACCAGTGATGACATATGGAACGGAAACGTGGCCTCTCACTATGGGCCTCATAAGAAAACTCAAGGTTGCACAGCGTGCTATGGAAAGGGCTATGCTCGGTGTTTCATTGCGAGATCGAATCAGGAATGAGGAGATTCGTAAACGAACAAAAGTTGCTGACATAGCCCAACGGATAAGCAAGCTGAAGTGGCAGTGGGCGGGGCACATAGCACGTAGAACTGACGGCCGATGGGGCAGAAAGGTTCTGGAATGGAGGCCACGTACCGGCAAGCGCAGCGTAGGACGTCCATCTACAAGGTAGACAGACGACCTGGTAAACGTTGCAGGAAGCCGATGGATGCGGGCCGCTGCCAACCGGCCAATCTGGAAGTCACTGGGTGAGGCCTATGTTCAGCAGTGGACGTCCTATGGCTGAAATGATGATGATGATGATATAAATTTAAAATTATAATTGAGCCATCTCCTGTCGGTCGAGATCTGTATAACAAAGTCTTTGTGAGTGTTACCCATTCAGCCTCTTTTGCATACTTAAATTCTCTAATTCTAGAATCGTGACCAATCGACTCAGATTCGTTGAAATAAGTTAAAAGAATCTAATTCGATTCGTTTTGCATACAAAACTCCTTCCAAATCTAATTGCCGATTATGAATTCCACGAGCAACAGTAGTCATCATGGTATTGCTTAAATGGCGGTTGCAATACCTTCACCGTAGGCGATGTTTAAAAAAAATGTTTTTGTTTTAATTTTGGACCGAACGCACGCGAGTATTTACCCGGTCGTGGAGAGTTATGATTTTCAGTGTCTGTTACTTATATGTATGTATGTGTTAATATTCATATGGGGGTTGGCTAACTATGATCTTTGAAACAGAATAAATAAATAAACTAGTTAATTGTTTTTATTAACCTATATATTTAAAAATAGACAAAATGGTGAAAAAAAATCTTATTATCTAGGTAAGATGGGCAATGATTTCAAAAATATAAAAAAGTATAATACCCACGATTGACAATACCCTACTAAAAACAGAACAAAGCCCGAAGAAACTATAATACCGATATAAAACGATAATAGAAAATTTGAGTTCTAATCTAAGTTGGCAGTTCTATTTTTAAATATCAATTAAGAGCATTATCTGCCGATTCAATCACAATGATAAATGGACATACACCACGCAATATGAATGGAATGAACGAGAGTAATCATTAACATCTGGTCTATGCGTTTTTAATGAGACCCCGGTACTGTATGGGTTGAAAACTAGTCGCTGCAAAGCTAACAATTATTATTTTTAGTAGGCGGACTCGCCAACGGCGATGACTTACTTGATGAGATGTTGCTACTGACAAGACATCTGTACATACTGGGTGCGGTATAATATACGAGGTATGGGTAGGCTCACTAGACCTGGGGCTTAAACAGTATTGAGCTTTAACAGTATTACTTCAACAGTATTTGTTTTGTTATTTCAGTATTACGTTTAAAAACAATAATGATTAGGTACTATTTAGAGTTCTTGGTTATTTCATGAAGGGAAATCATCTATTGCGCCATCCACCGCTGTGCTGCGTGTTGTTTTGACTTCGAAACTATCGCAAATTGCTTTACGCTTTTTTGTCGCTGAATACCGAAACTAAAAAGTGAAATATAAAATCTGTACGCCACATAATGCACCTATTGTCATAGTCTCGGAGAAGGGAATTAGCATCCTTTTATTATGAGGCATCAGACAACGTATTTTTTCAGGGACATCTCCCAGTACACCCAGACTCAAACCAATTAACTTTTTTTTTAAATTTAGACGTTTAAATCCGGAACCCTTTGTGCTGTTGGTAATCATAACATATCGTGTAACATACCCTTAGAGTGTTTTTTTACTAAGGCGGAGATTTAAGGTTAGATTCATAGTAGTCAAAATATCACTATTTTTATTGGTTTAATACCTCTTTTGAGCATCAAGAGACTTAGGGTACGTTTCGTTCAAAGCGAGACATATTTGGTGAAATTGTGAGTAGTGAACCTTCTGTATCTCTCTCTCGTATCATTACATACCGGTAAGGTTAGTGAACTTAATTTGTGTAATAGATCTCTTTATGGCTTGTTGTAATTAGGCATTGATAATGATAATGTTATGGGTGGTACTGTTTTTGATGAGACTGGCTATAAGTTGAAGATTAGGCTCGAACTCTAAAAATACCGTCACTATACGTCGTATACTTCTACTATAAGTGTATAACTATGAAGAATTGCATCAACCTGCTAGCATATACGACACAGACAAGTTTACAACTATACCACTTTAAGGTGCCGTTGAAGCCGTCATATTAACATCATCATCATTTCAGCCATAGGACGTCCACTGCTGAATACAGGCCTCCCCCACAAATTTTTGGCGGGGGTATTGCCAATACTCGCCACGCTTGGCAGGTGGGTTGGCGAGCGCAGTTTTTATAACATTTCGCACGCAGACGCTGTTGCCCGTATCGTGCTACAGGAATTAGTCGCCTCTTACGATACGCCTTTTGTTGGCGGTGGAAAAGTGTATTCTTTCCGGCCGGCCCCCACACGGCACGTGACGGATGCGGTCATATGCGTTAAAATTTCTCAAAAAATAAATAATAAAGTCTTATTTTAATAACTTTTTTCAGTAGGTGACTACTTGCTTCATAGGTATATAAATTTTTTTTCCCTATGAGTCAAAGATCAAAATCTAAAAAAATATTCCATCTTCCCATACAATTTAACACAGCTGATTGGCTATTTAGTATTGCAAAGTGAATTTATTTTGCGATTTCAATGTTGGTCACATAGGCAGTATAGGCTTAAGCAGTAGAATCATTCCCTAGTGGTAAATAACCTAATAAAATAGGAAATAACACACGCCGCCTCTTAATTTAATTGTTGGGAAAGTTAGAAGAAGTTTAGACGTTTACTAATGGATAATAATATGTGTAACTTGTTAACTACTACCAGCTCACTGGGTTTCTTGGACCGTTCTTATCACTTTCCAATATAGGTGCTACAAATACACAAATACATATCAGTTCGCGCTCCGGACTACAAAGCCAGCAGTTGCGGGCTCGAATCCCGCAAGGGGCAAATGTTTGTGTGATGAGCACGAGCAGTTGCACCTAAATCATGGATGTTTATAAATGTATTTAAGTATTTATAACCGTTATCTTGTCGCGATAGTACAAGCTTTGTTTAGTTTGGGGCTAGCTAGTTGGTGTGATTGTGGAAACAATTTATTTATTATATCACCATGGCGCATAGTTTGAAAGCGATTAAAGCTTTAAGTATTATAAATGCCCGAAAGAGAATTTCAAAACTGAGTATAAGTCGGTGTCGTGCCTTACATTCGTGTGATAACATGGAGCACATAAAGAGTAGAATAAATGTCATATGATTTGTTCGATAAAATTTTCTGTCATTTTTTAATCTGTATCTGTGCTGTTTTTTATGGGCGAGTTGACAGAATCGTCATTTCATACTAAATGTAAGTGAAAAATCACTTACCAGTTCAGAGAAACATGGTTTGTATTGCTGCTCTATAAGGTATATACTCGATGTGTGATATGTTCGAATCCCAATAAGTACATATACATGCTTCGTAATTTAAGTACGGATTAATTTAAGTACCGAACGCTAAATTACTTTTTGGCAAAACAGCACCAAAGTTGATTTCTATTTCGAAAAATAAAAAAGCCGGTTTGTTCCTCGCACAAAGGCTTAGTTTAGCAATTCAGCGAGGAAACGCTGCCAGTATCCTCGCCTCCATGCCTCACGGACACGCGTTTATTTTTGAGTAGGTAGTTTTTAGTTTAGGTTAAGTTAGTTTATGTAAAGTTTTATTTTATTTTATTAATTCTATTATTTAATATGTGTAGTTTATATGAATGTAATCATTCAGGACATACAATCTATATATAGATTGTATGTCCTAGATTAGATTCTGTCCTGTGTAGATTGATTGTATAATCTATATATAGATTGTATGTTCTGAATTACGGATTTATCCCAAAGGAAAAATTGTGTAGAGGCAATTAGTCTAGTTTCTCAGACTACGGTTCACTTAGATCAAAAGCATTGTAATACCTGAATTTGCCAAATCCATGGTCAATTGTACCCTGTTTGCAAGACAAACTGGTAGGAGGAAAATTAAATAGTCTAAAAGATTTTTTTATGGAATTTATCCCAAGAACACAGCAGGAATCAAAGCTTACATTTCCAATGTCTTTATTCGCATGAATCTATGAATTTAAATCTATCTCTTCTCTTCATGCTGTGATCAAAACTTTTAATAAAATGTCTCTACCCTTTTTAAATATTTATTAGTTCACAAGCTGTTTTCTGTGGTTTTACATTGTCTGTAAAAATAAATCTTTTTTATTTTTCTATGTACGAAAGTATAACATCATTTTAGTATTGGGTTCAAAATGGTGATTCTGCTATTTAAACACAACAACTTTTACAAGTGACTAACATCGATAGGCAAAGACTGGCGAGAGACCGAGATGAATGGAAAAGCTTGGAGGAGGCCTATGTGTCTGTAGGACACGCTGATTTACAAGAATAGAATATATAAGGTGCTTTAAAAATATCTGCCACGGCTGAAATGGGTGAAAGTATTCCTTGTATAGATTACGATAGTAAAGAAATGTTATGTCTAGAACATCATTAAATTTTTTCATTAATAGTAATAGTAAAATAGTATTAATTAATGACTAGGCTTTATTTAGTCTCAAACCGTCCACACTCATCTAACCAGCCCGCTTGTACTACGTCTCACGCGCTGCGGTTACGAATTCGTTCATGTTACCACCAAAATGCTAACGTTGCTGTCTGTTACTGTCTTTTCTCAAACAGTTATAACCGATCCGGGGCACGTAATTCCTTCACTATCGTAATCTTTATTAGCAATACTTTCACCCATTTTAGCCGTGGCAGATATTTTTAAAGCACCTTATATATTATAATAACCCAGTTTTAAAACATGTAAATTAGCAAATAAGGCTAAAATAATAAAAAAAAAACAAAAAAACATCTATAGGACAGGTATATATTTTGTTGAAGTTGCCAAATTTTAACAGAAATCGAACTAGAATTGCCGTAGACTGCAAGGCCGTAACCCCCTCAAAACTTTTCCAACTTTTAGCAGCTTTCTACTCCTTAATTAATGTTTATAAAAATAATTGAAAGACATAGCAATAATCTTTGAAGTTTTATTTATATCTATTTTATATTTACGAAAACAGGCTTTTAAACTACGTCGATAAAAATGTATTCTATGCATCTCCTCCGTAAGTAAACGTTATCTTAATTTTTGGCTTTCACTTATCGATAGAAAATTTAAAATACTCAAAATTGGCCGTTTTTTTTTAATTGGTCCATTATTGATTATTTTTGACAATCATTCATGATTTTCGAACTTCTGTTTCTCTGTCGTGCCGTACGAGGTAGTAAGGAAATTAATGCTGAGCGTCATTTGTTCGGGGAACCGCCTTTTGTTATGTTTACTTGTAACTAATTACTATCTAACTTTTCTACCTAACTAGTAATCAAATTTAGAAGACATTTTTAACCTACTTCTAACTGTTGTATCGATTTGAAACTTAATAAGTATGCGATATTAGGTTATCATTAAATATACTATATGATACCATCACGCTTATCTGGTGAATGAGCCAGGAGTCTCATCATAGTGAAATTGCTACTAATATTATCCTCGAATTTGGGCTCATTTAACTTGCTTTTATATAGGTTTTATAACTAGGTAAATTTTAAAATCATTTCGCGCACTACAACTTTATGCTAAAAAACATTATTGATTGAACTGATTTTTGCGTATCAGACAGACATTCGTATTTGATATTTTAAAGACAGCTTCCCAATTTAGCTCTAAATGGTCTACAAAAACGAACGGCAGATCGTTCCCGTAAATGACGGCCCATTTTACATTCAAATTTGCACCCGGGGCTACACGGGATCTCTAATTGTTCAGAGAGTCGAATTATAAATTCATTATGGCAGTCCCCCGGTGGCTATGGATATTTTTCTTGTCGCTCTGCGAGATTTAAGCGGAAACCGTTTCTAAATATAGTGTTGATACTGTATTGTTGATTTGGACTTGAATTTTTAACTGTTAGATAAGAAGCGTTGACGTATTTTAAAATGCTAAATTGACGGTACGATTAATGTAGTGACTCCTGGCTCCCGATTCAGATCGTTTCGGTAACAAATAGTCGACCGTAAAACCACGTGACGCTATAGGATTTAACAGTAGGGCCTGGCCCCCGATTCAGAACGTTTCGATAACGCGTTATCAACCGGTGAATCACGTGACACTAATGTTAAATCCTATAGTGCCATGTGGTTTTTCGGTCGACAATTTGTTACCGAATGGTTCTAAATCGGTGGCCAGGTTTGGGAAAATAAGACTAATTATTTTGTCTGTTGCATTAGTTATATTTGCGTATTCTCTGTTGCATTAAGTAAGGATACGATAAAATTCTGAAGTTATAAAGCTTATTGTATAATTTTATGGTTTATCATCGTGTTTTACTAACTACTGATAAGAAATACATATTATTATCTGGAGTGTGTTTACGCGTCTTGGAATTATTATCTTAAATCAATGCTTTTCTTTAAATGGATATGATCAAAACGTGATGATGATTCATCAACATATTATGAGACAGACAGAAGTAAAATACCATAAATACCTTCTAAATTCCTTCATTCCGAATTAGAGAGCAAGATAGGCAACGTATTGACTTAGCAAGCGTAGCCCATCTTTGTCTTCATCATCATCTTTATTCAAACTCTGTAACGTCATAAATAAATAAAAAAACCTAATGTACAGATTCAGTGTGTATTTGTAAGTCAAACTTAATAATATCAATTATATAATTATAGTATTATTGAGTTGGTAACATCTCGAACGGGTGGATGGGTACCCGTTTTCCGTCTTTTGTGATAAAGTGATAACTGTGATTAATAATACTAACACTTACATTGACCTTGATAGCTTTGAACTAGTAGTACTACTACTAGTAGTAACTAGAACTAGACTTATTACGTTAGTTTATGGCGCTATAATCGAGTTCAAGCCTGTCCTATGTTATTAAAGAGGATTAAATGGCAGAGGGTGATTTGATAAAATAAAATAAAAAAAGATAAATAATATTTATTGCCAAAGGATATCACAACGACACATAACAGAACAGTATACAAACAATAATTACTTACTGACATTAATAAATTTAAACATACTTATTTAACAAAAACATGTTTAACATAAACAACAACAAAAATGCCCGAACGGTGCCATTATGCGCGCCCATCGCAAAATTGAATATACTCGTGTCCAAATTTCGCAATGGTGGAGGCAGATTGTTTCTGTACTTGGGGTGGCTAATCTGAACCTGCCCCGAAAGGCCACCGTGCGGTGTGGTGAAAGGAAGAGAGAACTATACACAACAGCCTAGCACAACCATCGCTGGCGGATCCGATCGGAGGTTGGAATACTTAATATGTTTCCGAGATTGCGAATTTGAAACCTGGTTAGCAACATAAAATGTTTTGGACTTGGCAAAAAAACAATGGGGAATATGCATGTTTTTTATTTGGTCCTAAAATATATAGTACTTAATTATAATTAATAAAACTTCAAAAAATATCGAAAAATATTAATAAATACCTGACTTACAGCCCATTAAAGTCCCGGTCCCGATATCCGATATGTACCGTGACGTCAGATTACACGCGCACCATAAATTTTTCATAGTAAAAGTTGTTTTAGAAAGAGATAGGTATACCTTAATTTCTAATTACTATATTACGGTTATTTTTTACCTAAAATCATATTTGTTTTCACTATTAGCACTATAATTTCATATATTTTCTTATAAATATAGTAAAAACAATATCTTTTTATCATGCATAGTCCCTATTGGATTGGGAAGCAAGAGCATAATTTCTTTTTATTTTAAGCAATATATTTATGTTTCTTGTTAATTTTCCTAAGTAAAGTGAGAACGCGTTTAAAGTAAGTTCTTATTAGGCTAGTTTTAGTTGTTCATATTGGTTAAAGGATTAACAAAAAAGAATTGTTAATTTAATTTATTAAATTTATACCTACGTCTAAACGAACGAAACATTTTCGTAGTAGGCCTACTGCTGCCTATACCTTGTATAGCTGGTACTTTGTAACACGATTATAATATATGTGTGTTGTCATTTAATAGTTTGTTTGTTAGCTAATTTATCGAGAAATAAGTTATTAAATCGACTCCGTTCAGGGATTCGCCTCAGACAAAACCTAATTAGGTGTGGGTTGAGAGATGAAACGCAAACCACAACGGCGTGAACCCTTAGAATATGAGTCTCTTTGATTGCTTTCTATGGGTGGATCTCAATATCACAACTAATAACGCAGTTGAGGTTACCAAGTTTTGATCGGCCTTACTTGATGCTATTTAGACAAAAGAAGAAGAAGTTGGATGCTATTTAGACCAAAGAAGAAGTTGGATGCTAAGTTGTGTCTATATATTTTAAAAAATAGACAAAATCACGTACATTGCTCTGATCCTATGGTAAGTAGTCTAGACTTGTGTTACAGAAATCAGAAACAACGACGGTACCACAACACCCAGACCCAATACAATATAGAAAAGTTATTTGTCTACATTTATCGACCGGGTATCGAACCCGGAACCTCAGAGATAACGAAACCAGGTCCGGTATGCTCGCCTCTCGGCTACGGAGAACGTCATATTGAATAATTAATTGTTTCCACAAGCTTTTACTATCTATGAAATAGAAATAAAATAGAAAAACGTTTATTTGACTCACATTAAAAAAGAAAAATACATTAAAATAAAACTATTAAAGGGTATCTGATGTGTCAAAAAGGTTCCCGCTTCATTTTTCGTGACAGCCACGGACTGGTGGTTGATAGATATCGGATAAGCATACTTAAATATTAAATATACGTTTATAAACATCACTTAGGTACAAATGCTTGTGATTCTCATACAACTATTTTTCCCTCACAGGATTTGAACCCTTGATCGCTGGCTTTGTAGTCACGAGCGGGAAACACTAAACTAGTGCCCCAATCGCACTAATGAAATCAAAACACTTTCACGCCACTTTAATTACGTTTGATACATTCAGAGTGTCGTCTCATCTATCTTTATCTATAAGTCTAATCTGTCTTTTGCGTGATTCATGCACGCTTTTTTCGGTTTTCTCAAGATGTAGTATTAATGTTAAATATAAATTCCTGTAGTGTTTTGTGTTATCTGTAGTGTTTTGTGGTAAGCCTCTTACAGGAAAACGATACCTTATCTGGAACTGTTTATTCCATACATCTTTATCTTTATTTACTCGTGTATCGTAATAATAATCTATATTTACACATAAATTAAATATGGGTTAGTTATTTAACCAACTAATTGATGTCATTTAGAAATCAAGAATGGCAAGACCGATTTTTATGATTTTTGATTTGTTGGATTTAAATAGCAGAATAACTATTAAAACATTGAAAAATTCACAATAAATATATAAGGAGGCGGTACGAAGTTTGCCAAGACAGCTAGTTGAATATATATGTGAATATTTATGGTGTGTAGGCGACAAATTCAACAAAATGATTTAGATTTAGACCTTTTTTGTACTAACATAGCAGCGGTTCGGCAGCTGCTGGGCGAGCGTTTTTTCAAATCCTCTATCTAAATAAATACTTTTATATATTTGTATGTTTAGGTTAGCGAAGTAGACAATAATAATAATAGTGGCCTATTCTGTTATTGGCTGGTATATGTGCTGCTTAATGTAGTACTTCAAATTGTATAATTCCTTCTCTTTTATATTACTCAATTTCTATCTGTGTGGACTTGTACCACACAGATAGAAAGTGGTTTTTTTAGTGTTATTTTTGTATACCTACCTATTGAAAAATTGTAAACCTTGGTCTTCCTAAAATAAATAAATAAATAAATATAACAAAGGCCAGACTACTGAAACTTATTACTTATTATAACGTATACCTAGACTGAAAAAATCAACTTATGCACCAAAAAACTTCGCTTAGCATGCGCGTGAGTGGCTCCCGGCGTTACGCGTCCGTTCGCGTGCTGGGCCTCATTTTCTGCTGTCCTCTTCCGGCCCTGAGGCGTAGCGTGTTGCCTGCGTACGCAGGCAACACGCTACCGAAGCGGTTGCAATAAGTCTAAGAATTCCAGTTGAGACACTTTACCATTAGTGTTTTAAGGTATTTAGTTTGACAAAAGTTCGAGTTATGTAATCTTATTTATCTTTAATAATATTACAATTGAGAAAGTTACATTGTCTGTCTGCTTATTACACTTTTATGTCACACAGAAATGATTTTAATAAAGTTTGGTAACAAGAAAGCTGGAACACTTTAGGAAAACAAAAACAATGATTTTTAATCCTCACCCTAAAGAAATAGGGGATGGCTAGACATATTCCATATTATGCGAAACCGATTGCACAGCTTGTTTCAAATTTAAAAAAAAATGAATTAACATAAAAATCCTACAAAGAAACATAGATCAACAACATCAAAAATAAACCCTAACCTGAATGGGTACTGAATTCTATTTTACTGATGCTTCGTGCGATATTTGTACGTACTAACACGCGGCGAGCGGCGAATTTGGGTGTTACATGCGTTGATGTCTTATGTATGACCCACGATACTATTTGAAATTTCTGACATAAAATTCGGTTCATCCTTGGCCTAATGACCTATAAACTCATTCCAAAAAATAAGTGTTGACACTTAGCAATCTTTCTTCAGTGTGAAATTTTGCTTTTAATTCGATTGTAGGCGTTTCGGATAAAAAGTGTACAGACGTACATAAATTATATTATACAAGGTTATTTCTAATACTTATCAACTATCTAGGAACAAGGTAAATTAAATTTATTTAATTTAGACAAAAATCAAGTCGGCCGACTTGATTTTGTCATCAAATATTAGGGGAAAAGTAAACTTAATTTAAAGTAAAGTAAGTTGATAGATTTTTCAAAAGTAGTTTGCTTTCATAGGAAAACATTTAAAAAATATTTTTTAAAATGGATAGGTAATAATGATATGGATATACACACTTTGTCAACGTGTAGTTTCGTTTTGCTCTAGATAAAAGGGAGCTACAGAAGGTTGGATTTCATCAACAAAAGTCAAGTTGAGTTTGTGGTTTACCTTCTGGTTATGTCAAGAAACTTACTTTTATACTTACTTTAAAGAATATTCGAATGTAGATTAGATAATTTTGAAATAGTCCTCTTTTATCAATTGTAGGCACTTTCATCATGGGCTGAATACGGTCTTAGATAATAATTATACATATTTTCTCAAAAGAATTTACAATTCATTTGTTTGAGCAATTCATATATCTTTATTATTAAAACAAGTGAATAATTAGTACTACTCGTATGTACGACTAATTAAGACAAAATAAAAACTTTCGAAAAATCGATCGATCGATCTATAAGGACATACCTTTTGGACATACGTTTTCAGACTGGACTCGTCAAGATATTAATGAGTTTCTGCGTCTACATTTGGCTCAGCTTTTTATCATTTGTATTTTAATTAATTGAAAATACCAGGGTATTTAGATTCCTGTTTAAATCCATACGCATCATTAAAATTATGAAAAAATGACTTAATCGGTTTTTAAACGTCACAAGTCACTCCAATGGACAATATGGTTTAGACTTAAGGAGCACGCAGTAGGCTTACATTGTTTTACATGCGAGACACATAATGCAAACATGAATCCTGCATATTGCTTGGTACATATAATTTTTGACGATCTCCGTAGCCTAAAAGCGAGCATACCGGACTTGGTGTCGCTATCTCTGAGGTCCCGGGTTCGATCCTCGGTCGGTCAATGTAGAAAAATAACTTTTTCTATATTGTCTCGGGTCTAAGTGTTGTGGTACCGTCGTTGTTTCTGATTTCTGTATCACAAGTGCTTTTGGTACTTACCGTAGGATCAAAGCAATGTTTGTGATGTTTATTTTATTTTTTATTCTATTAAATAGGTTTAACAGCATAAATATGCAACATAAACAAATAAAGGTGAAGTATCTTGTTCTTATACATATGCCTATTATAGGTATACACAACACTGTCTTAGAAGACGAATTTACACACAGATAAAAAAGTGATGTTGTCATTTTTATTTGTTTAATTATTTATATCATTAAGCCCGGTTTACATCAGCAATAATAGAAACAGCGTTAATTCCAAGACCACTGGAATAGTGTAAATGGCCTATCTAGTGCCGTTCTAGTGCAGGCAGAAATATTTATACAGTAATTATTTGTTATATTGTTGAAGTTTTTGTTAGATCAGGCCATAACATTATTGAGTAACTAGCTACACCTTTTTTGTATTTACCCTATTTCTCGAAATTCTATGTTTCAAATAATATTACAGAAAACTAATGTCTTAACTGTTACATATGTAACAAGCGTTTTATATCAACGACTCATGTCACCTCTCAGCGTAAAATAATACAACACACCACGCCTTGCTCTAAAAGTAAAAGGAAAAGCGACGCTATCGCCAATGCATTATTTTAAAATTAATTCAATTACTATAAAAAAGGATAGTGATATAGTGATTTCTCCCGAAAAGATAGACATTTTCTGTCCAATTTCTGAACAATTCCGTCATACATGATTTTTGCGTAACTTCCACCGTTTACGCAGCGCACGTAACGAAAGCTTTCAGAAGGAATATTTTTCCCGATTTGCAACATTTTTCATTGATACTTCGATCATATCGTCGGTCGTAGCCTGATGTAATATAGCCTTAACTTTTCTCGATACGTGGATTATCTATCAAAAAAAGAATTTTACAGTTTGAACTAGTAATTCGTGAGATTAGCGCGTTTAACGAAACAAACTTTTTAGCTTTATAAAACAAGTATAAATTTCACAAGATCGGAAACTCGTTATTTTTTTCCATAAAACTAACCAATTTCTGACTCAAATTAATTTCCTTTCTTTCAGTTATTTTTCAACTTACCAATAACATTTTGTAACATTTACAATTAAACATTGATTACAAATATATACACAAAATATTATCTACTTCTATCTTAAGATCATTATCGCTATGGTGTTAACAGTTCGATAGCTATAAAATAACTCTGAAATTGCTAACCAGACTAAAATAATGTAGTCCGGACATAAGAAACAAGTATCACACAACATTGCGTCTGCCACTCCAGTGGTAGTATTTCGTAGCAGAAGGGAGTGCGACTACTGTTTATATTTACTTTATTGTATTTTGAATCTTAAATCGGGATCAGTGCGGCACAGAAAAGAGTCGAAATTAATGACGATTAAGCCGACTGTACACCGGACGTGTGACGGCATGAAGCCTCTTAACGTCATCTCAAACGACCGATGGAGACATACGGTTAAGGCTTTGGAGCGTTACCGACGCAGCAATTCAGGTAAAATATTCTGTCTACCTTATATAAATAGAAAAAAGAGTGCAAAGGTACAATACAATTAGCTGTCAAAAGTGCCAGATGTGTTATCTGGAACATATCAGCAAGTGGTGAAAGTGGCCCTAAATAGAGCAAAATGAAAGCATGAACATGTATTGTTAGATAAGATTATTTATAACTTATTTTGAAATAAAATAAAATTAACTAACGTCGAATTTCTAAGTTGCTTTCCTTTAATTTTTGTTTCGTTTTTTATATTTCTTGAATAACAAGTTTATTAAGTCAATAACATAGTTTATCTATTATAGATCTGTCGACAGATAACTTTTCCGCGGCGTTTCGTCGTTTATGGGAGAAAAATAATTCAGTATGATTACAAAACAGATTGACAAGCATTTATTCATAAAACAAAATAAACGATACAATAAAGCCTTGTAGAACAGTTTTATACGTACGTATGTCTGTTTTACTTTATCGGCATTTGAGGTTTAAATATTTTAAATAAAAGTTGATACATTACGCCGCGATGACTAAATACCTACTTTTTATTTTAATGAATGAGATTTCTGAAATAAACAAATACTTAAATAATTAAATTGTACTAAGAAGCTGGTAATCAGCAGTACAATTCACTAAAATGCTGTAGGTAGTTAGTTTAGATATCTATCTATCTATTTATAAAAAAATGAATCTCTATTTCCCTTGGTCATCGCATCATGCGTGAACGGGTGGAACAATTTCGCTAATTATTTTTTTTGTTGTGTTAATTATTGTCAGGAGAAGGTTCTTTTGGTAAAAAATATTAAGAATCATGCGCAGTTTTTTTTATGAAAGACCACACTAACTGTCACAGTCTCTTGATCCTTGTTACGAGGTAACAGACAACGTTTTTTCGCCAAAGACATATTATCACACTTTGTGATATTGTTATAAATATAGGTCGAATTTATTTGTCCAATACCTACTTAAAACTAGCATGCCCGATGCCCGGGGAGGTATTTCGTACCAAAACTTAGCGCTTTCTTTTATAAAGGTACATTTTAGGTACAGGAAGTCAAAGCGGGACGTTTCGATCTTACATAAAAAAGTTAAAGCGGTTGTTATTATTTCTTAAACCTTTAAACGTCTCAGAAACATTAAGAAAATAATTAGCATAACAAAACTAAACTTCCAGAATACAACACTAAATAATAACTTTGGTATTGTACTATTGTCAATTCACACAGATTAATTAGTTCACTATTACACTTAAATTATTATGTTGGTTTCTAAAATCCTTAATGTAGGTATCTAATTATTCAACCATGCAAAAAATACACTTTAATGACACATTCAATTGGTAAATAAAAACTTTTGTCACCTTCAAATCAGCACACTATTACTCCTAATACTGTATAAATCAACAAAGGATAACCGAAAATCAACAAAGGATCGACAAAAACCGACAACAATGCCGCGCGGTATAGCACGGCGCGCGCGCAGAGGCTGGCCAGTACAGACCACGCCCATGCGCTGACCCCGCCCCAACCGTCTCGATATTCGAACTTGCGCGGATGTTACGTTGACTTTTTAATCTTTTTACCAAAAAACGTCACAACATGACGTTCATTCATCGACATGTGCAGTATTGTGTCGGAATGCAATACACATGCATTCTACTTGTATTGTATCGAGACTTGAGAGGTTGTGGCATGGTTATTTTAAGGGTTAAGTAAGATTGTCCAGTTTATGGTCAGTTGAGATGTCCCCTGAATATAGGTATCTACGAATTGTAATTACATATATAACTTTTAAAGTTTTTTAAGAGTACATCATTAATAATAATTTTAATTATAGAAACCAAATTCTACTAGTATACACCTCATTGAAGTGTCGTTTATTTATAAAAGAAACTTGCAATGTTTTTATTAAAATAATTCTTAATATTTAGTCATTTTATTTGAATTTTAGTTTTTAAATCATCTAATGTAATACGAGTCTAATCTTCATCTTTCTCATCTTTGCAGCCATAGGACGTCCACGGCTGAACACAGGCCTCCCCCAATGAAATGAAACAACATACACTTTTGCAATAACAAAAATGTATCTACATTGTCATCGAGTATAGAATATAATGTACCTACTTGTATACTTTAATCTACATTTTCTTTTTAGTACGTTATCCATCTTTGCTTACGCTGTGGAGCACATTGCATTAATTGTCAAGTCATTTATTATGTCTGTGCTGTCATTGATATTAAACTGGGCCGGTTTCATTGGCTCTAGTAGATGCAGCAATTCAAATAAATTTTAAATTCTTCTCTTGATGAGATAATAAGTAACGGGTTGTTGTAAGAAAGTTAGTAGGTAACACTTACTTAGTATTTCCTAAAAAAAGTGACAAGCGATTTTGATCTAACATACAAGGAATTATTAAAAGATGATTAAGGCGTTACAAATTACGATCCGTTTATGTATTTTTGTAATCTTATTCATGTGTAACAGTTTGATAATTTCAATTTTGCTCAAAATATTATTTGTTGTTTTTAGAAAGTGTTATTTGCAAGCGCAGCAGTTAGTTGACTAATTATTTCCTACATACAAATTGACCTGATCCTAAACAGTGCTAACTTAGAATTTGTTCTTACTTGATCGTAAAAAAGTTATTTGAAAAATATTTGTACGGGACTTAATCCCGTAAAAAAGCTGTGGTTAGCTTTTGTTTAATAGTTACCCAATCGTTGTTATAACAATACGCTAATAGTATTTTAAAGCTATTTTTAAATCGGTTTCAATAATTATTTGTGTTTCGTTTGTGCTTAAAAGTCATACTTAGGTACTTATAGAGCAGTAGTATACCTACTCGTAAAATAATTATCATAAAAATCGTTATTATAATAAAATCAGTCTTTAAAAATCTTGTTTTACACTAAAAACTCCAGCATAAACATACCAGTAGTTCAAGTAGGATTGCGGTTTGCGGCAGGTGCGTTTAGGTCGTCGACATTTTCTGTATCATGTGTAACCTGCTCTGTCTTTGGAAATTTAGCTTTAAGCCGATGCATTAGAATTGTAATTCAATTGAAGCAAATGACAGCTTCTGAAATGAATTTTGTGATGACGAAGAAGATGAGTTGCTAGGTGCAAATATGATAGCTAGAATTAGTTAAAACAGTACATCAAGTTACGACGTTCTTAGTTTTATGGTTGTTCAATAAAATTAGACAAAAAAGTTCTCATTATATACAGCATTTTTTAAATAACCGTTTTACACTACTTTTTAATGACCTGAAATTCAATTTGAAAATCTTTGTAGTTACATATTATTTATATTACGACGAAGATATACACAACTTGACAAATAAAATTATAGCTATTGACGTTTATTTTGAAAAGGGATAAAAATTTACCTGAATAATTAATTAAAAGTACCCAATTTTTTACGTTATTACCTAATCATTACAGAATACGATAAATATTTGGCAAATGTGCGTTTGCATTGAGTTTAGTTGTAAATTTGTGCATTTTTAAAGAGGAAATTTAATATTGCCTAAATACCTTTACGGCTACCTATCTGCAAGCTTTAAAGATCAGCTAAGACTGTCAACTCAATAAAGCGTTACCGCATCTAAAACTCATGAAATCACCTGCTCATTTCAAATGTCGTCGTAAAAAAACACGATAAGATAGCTAATCGTTTAAAAAACTGACAGGTGGCGTCAGGTGCGACTGCGCTCGGCGACGCTCTGTGCCGCTGTGAGACGGGAGGTGCGCGCGCGCAGGTGCCGCCTTTGGGGGGGCGCCTTACCATACACCTTACAATCTTACCTTCGCCACTCTCGAAACCTTTAAGTCTTAAAAGTTAAAGTTTATATTTGAATGGCGCGGAAAATCTTCGAGTTGTAGGGCTATACTCCTCTCCTTTTTATCGAACAAAAAATGAACTGTAAACGCGATCACGGCCGCCACTAAGGTCAATGTTAGCGCTTCCTTCAGTGCACGTTCAGAGAAGAGCGCGCGCGCATCCTGCGTTCGCGCACCGTGCAGTACCCGCCTAGCTAATATTGTTCGGAATCGCCGGTCGGCATTGGTCGGGTTAACGAACTTTTTGACACCTCCAAAGACAATTAGTGGCTCCAAATTAAATCAGATTCTGGATCAGTGAATTGGACGGAGATAACTCGTGATAAATACACTCCGACGTTTCACTGAACGATCGATCACGCAACCAACCGATATTTGTTGGTGACATTCTCGGCTGATAATCGAAACGACGTCCCTTTTTTTTAATAAATTATTTATCCTCATTAAGTGTGATGGACGAGACCGGTCACATTCTTGAAGATTACTCATTTATGACACGTTGAAGACTGTGGGTGGATTCGGACTAATTGTTTCATTTTTGATAAGAACTTTTTAATTTTGTAATAAAGACGGTATGTGCCTGTGATAAAAATGGAAACGCTGGTTCTGATTCCTCAAGAGCTGAGCTTGGCTCTGACCCCTGGGGGTGCGAGAGGGCGAGAGGCCTCGGTCAGCGTGTGGGCATCATCAGAAGTACAGAGAGGGACTCTGCTTTACCCTTTCCAAGGCACCATCAGGATTGATAAGCTCCATGTCTATTCGTACATACCGGACCATGACGTAAGTACCCGTCATAATAATTGTATGGATTTGGTATTATTCTGTTAATTATTTATTTAATAATAAATAATATTAGGTATCTACTAAAAGAATTTGCGAAACATATTAATAATAGTTTTAGAGTAATAATGTGCAATGTTTTATAAAACAAAGTGCAGTTATATTAATCCTTTCGCACATAATGGACGTAAGATGTTATAAAACTAATTTGTATGGTAATTTTAATTGCTAAAAATATAAGGATTTAAAACTGCTTAAACATGTTAGTCTGAAACTTAGAGAATATCTCTTCACGTCCATACACCGCTTGTGCGATCTTACTAATCGTGTAAATTAAACTTGAAGGAGACCTTGATGTAGTGGTTTGTTATTTTATGCGACATCTTTGATTAATTAGGGTGCATATTTTTTTCGAATTTTAGTTTCTTTAAGGCTTAGAAAAAAAACCTTTTTAAAATCTTAATTTAGTTATGTCACTTAGGTCCGATTTTTCAACAGCCAGACAACTTTTATTTGAAAAATAAGTTTGACATGTTGACAGTTTTCGTACAGAAAATGTGTCAAAGCATCACTTTTATTCGTCGGATAAAAGTTATCTGGCGATTGCAAATTTGGCCCTTAATTTACTAAAAAAATATTTTAGTCTAAAGCTAGGTGGGTTAGGTAGGTAATGTAAGTATCTCTACCAAACTGATTATTGAAAAATGATAATAATATACATAATATTCGACTATTAATATCTAGTTTTTATATATGTACATTTAATGTACATACATAAAAACTAGTTATTAATAATCGAATGTATTTTGTCCATGACATAATACGAGTTTTATGTTTACATGGCAGGTAGGTCATCTAATCGTGTCTTATTTTGCATTTTAATGTAGTTTTAAATGTCCAAATATAATTATGTTAAAAGTCCGCTTATAATATATAGTATGAAAATAGTGAAACCCATTTAATATACATAGTTACTACATATTTCTTACACTTTAAATTGTCACCAATTAAATTATTAAGATTACTTTAGATCGTAATCACTTGTACTGTAATCACGAACAGTCACGGTCGTTTTGTTTTTAATCATATCGTTTTATTTTATCGAAGAGCATATTAGAAGCGTTAATTGCGTCGTCCTTATGTAAATTTTCCTAAAAAATGCTAAATTATGCGAAACTAGTAGAATTTGTATAATTATGTGACGTTTGTGCGTAGATACAGCAGATCGAATTTAAATTTTTGACAAATTTCGTTTAATCTCAAAGGGTGGAACTACTGGTTTAGTTTTTATAAAATTGTAATTAGTTGACCGGAATGTAGAGTAAGGAGTATTATTTATGTCATGTTATTATGACATTTAGTAATTTTCTTATATTGTGTTTTAGTGTTGTAGCGCTCTAAATATCTAAACTCTACTTATATCTAAATAGTTATAAAATATTTGTAATTTTAAATTAATTGTTAAGTACTTTACCTCTAAAAAATTATAAGAGTTGAGGTCGCATGAATTTAATAATTTTACAAGTTGAAAATTTTTGACAAATCAGGTATTAGCTTCTTACTAAAAATTACGTAAAGACATTTCGGTATAAATACCAACCACGGAAATGTGCAATAAATTGGTTTTGCAAATATTGCCTATCGGTCTTTCAAATCTTGCTCCCTACTTAGTTGCCTATGGTATGACAGACGCAAACAATCGATCTAACCCTCATTATCATTCTCCCCGACCTTTTCGATCGCTGTTTGTTTTCAATCAAACCCTACAAAACGAACGCCTCAAACTAGCCATAAAACCGCAATCTAGGTGCAGTTAGACCCTTCCATAAACAAATCAGCCAGTACATTCCAATGGAAACATGTTGTTTCTCATGATGCGTAACAAATGCTTGAATAGCAACAACTTGTTGCTTTGTCCGCGTAGTTGTCGGACTTTTTTCATTCAAAGTCGATGTTCGTAAAATTATCTGTAGCTATTTTTACACGTTACCCTTTGTTTGGCAAGAAGACAATTAAAACAATATTAAAATAAAAACTAAATCTAATTTGTGACTATTCAGAAGCACACACATGATATATTTTCTCACATTATTGACGACCTCCGTAGCTAAGAGATGAACACGCCGGATCTGGCGACGCCATCTATGAGGTTCTGAGTTCGATTCCCAGACGGGTTAGTGTAAAAAATAAACTTTTCTATGTTGTCTCGCCCAGACCCGAGTTCTGGTAAAATCATTGTGTCTGATTTCTTTAACACAAGTGCTTTGGCAACTTACCATAGGAACAGAGCAATGTATGTAACGTTGTTCAATATTTTATTTATTATAAACTTGATACAATATCTGCATGACGTTTACGCAAAAATAATTGTTAAAATATCAAAATAATCAGATTTAAAAAAAAGTTTACAACGTCACTAAACCACACAGATCTTAATCATCACACGACAAAAACAAACTGGCTGTTCTATTCCTCTATTTACTAGAACCCAATACGCTGGCACGTACAGTGCGGTTACCAATGAGATAGGGTCTTTTTACAACCCAAACAAAAACTGCTTATCATAACTCAGACCGCACGGTTATACGCTTTCCGGATCTCTGGGTCTGGATTTTAGCCGCAAAGATATAAAAAGTGGAGCCCTTCTCGGAAAAATATAGGAGAAGGCAGAAATGTGTCATATCGGTTTTGTATATTTTGTGAAAGTCCGATCCGACCATCAGGTAATAAGGCACAGATTAAAATATCATCCACATATTTATAAGAAGTCACCACCTAGACGCAAAAAAAAGCATTTTGCAAACTTCCTGAAACAAACAGCTTGGGATTCAAAATGGCTTTCAGTGGCTGCAGTTTCTTTATGAACAGTATATTGAAGCAAGTGTGAATATATAGGCGACTACTAGACGAGTAGACTTACTAGACAAGTACTACGTATGACACCCCATAAACATTTTTTTTTGTGTTCCTAGTTGCCTATTTTAATACATTGTGTATAAAGGTAATAATATAAAAAACATTTTTTTAGCGAAATTTAGACTTGAGAAGCTAGTCTATTAAGAAAAAAATACGTAGCTTCAGATTTAAGTAATTTAGCACAAGTCAAAAGAAACAATTTTACAGAATAACTTGGAAACTGATTTGAATTATGCAGTTAGAATAACTTTGTTATTACTGCCTTTGTATTCTGTTTATAGACAATTTGAGTAGGACAAATGAGTGGCACAAAGCGTGTACCTACACACACATACCTTATCAGTGGGTGGATATAACACTCGAAATGGATATTGATAATGTTAAATTATTATTCTCCAATCTGGCCACATCTTACCCAAGAATTATCTTAGAAGACAATAAAATCATTGATATCCTTACTTAAGGCAATGGAAAATACCTCGGAAGTAGCAATGTTTAAGGAAAACTAGTTAAAAATAAATTGACGCTTGTATAAGATTAGTGTTGTAATTTTATTAATTGATTTAGAGTTATGATCAGTACTGTAATATCAATAATTATCGTTGATTTGTCTTACTTGTTTATTAACTTTAATTGTTGTTGAGGCTCTGCAAGTTAATATTAGCTTCAGTATTGATTGTAATGTTCTTAAGCGTTACTACACTGAAATAAGTAAACGATTTCTAGTTTAATAACTTTAATTTGTGAAAGTATTTTGTTTATTACGAAAAAAACATATTTTAATATCTTATACTTTGAAAACTTATTTTCAATTGAAATTTTTTTTCTTCGAATTTACAATGTCTAGGCGAGGATAGTCGGAGAAAACTGTCTCAGTTCAACTACTTAAGAAACGGAAACAAGACACAATGGAAATTTAATTGTCACGCAGCTACATGTGGGTAGATTGAGCTTGACGGACTACTGGTGGTTCCCCTTAAAACGGACCCAGTAGATTGGAGCCCGCGTGTATTGATCTCTGTTCACAGACTAGCCTGTAACGCAGCTCTAGATCAGGAAAATGCAACCACTAGTCGGGTTCACCTCTTTGCCGGGTATCATCAGCACTTGGCATGGTCCGACCGCGCCCGCCAGTACGGGTGCGGGCGCGGACGAGCCTCAGCCGTCCTGCCGGCCACGTGTTGCCCGCTGGCCTGCCACTTTCTACGCTGAGTACTTACTTTCTGTACTTGCTAATCTGTCCGGTAAAACTGTTCGAAATCGAGGTGTCTCACAGGACATACAGGTCCAAGTGAATTTAAAAAACTTTGTTTTCTTAACCCGTCCGTCGTTGAAAACTCGGAACCCTGTATAGAAATATATACAGGTGTCGCATAAAGAGCGTGCCAAACGAAAACTGTAGATAGAGCATAAAAAGCTCTATCTTTTGTTCAAAAATTAAATAGTCCTAATGAACGTCGCACCGTTTTTGCACAAATAAAGATTTTCAAAAAAAATGCTAAGGGCAACAACTCAATATCGCAATTTGTGCTAAAATGGTGCGACTTATACGAAGTCTAGTGTTGGACAGGAGATATAGCCTTTTTTGTTCTATCTATGGTTTTCGTTTGGCACGCTCTTTACGGGACACCCTGTATTGGTAAATCTGAATAAATTATTGAACAATTAATTAATTATTGAAAAATATTGAACAATTGAACAATTGACAATACGCCAATTTGGCCATATTTTATTCGAATGGCGCCACTTACAAATTATCAATTCCCAATAAATAAAATTATTTTTCGCGTAGAATTAGGAATACGAATACGAACGATTAACTTTGATCTTAAAAAAATATATGCCTACTACTACCTACTATGTAGAGTTAAAACATAAATAATCAACATAATGCTAACAGAGACAAATGTCAAAGGATTTCCGCTATTTCAACCGATTACATTATGGATTTGTTAATGTTTGTGTGAGATTAGTATGTCGCCCTAGTGTTGAAATGTTACGTAAAAAACGCTTATCAACTCGTTTCGAATTACCACGTTTTTACACAATATAACTTATGACATAAAACCTGTATAATATTTGTAATATATTCTTAGTACAGAGTTAACGTTGTATAGAGTATATATTTTTGGTATAAAATACTTAAATTTTCGTTTAAACGTACAAATTTTCTTAAGATTTTTTTTAAATATGAAAGATACGCTGTTTTGCATTATTATGATAGCTCTTTCGATAAAAAATCATTATAGCGGCTATATCCATCATGTTTTAAAAAAAAAAAAAAACGTTTGTGTCGATAAATCTCTATATCATATCATATCATATCGTGTTTTGGTAGTCATGCTACTAGGGCTGGTTTAACTTAAGTCAACTTAACTTTTTTTTGTTAGTATACGTTTTGTCCCATTCCATATGTTAAAAAATAGTTTTCGTAAACTAATAAAATAGGTTATTTGTTTCTTAGGCAAAGTTGTTTGTTATCATTAGTTATTATATCATTATTAGTAGTTAGATTGATTTGGGGTCAATGATCTCAAACATTAATGATAATATTGATTATCATTAATGTTTGAGATCATTGAGATCATTGATTTAATATGCCCCTCCGGGATTTCGGAATTTCTTAATATCAGATTTTGAAAAAAAGGCATATCCATATTATGCTAGCACTATCAAAGTACATCAAATCAATCTACCTATTCCGATCCCTGGTTATCATGAGTATAAAAATACCCTTTGAGTATTTTACACTAATAAATATTCACCTTATTTACCGACATGTAATTCTCTTAAGAACCTTTTTTTAATAAGATGGAGCATTGTTTGCATTTAACGTTAATTGCCGAAAACAACTTGTGGGGTCAGACGTAATTGCTTTATTATTGCGTCTGCTTTTTGTCAATCATTGTGTTAAGGATTCTGTGTACCGCATATCACCCAAATCTGTTCAGCCATTAAAGCTGATCTATTGAACACACAACCTTCACATTATTAACAACGTAGTGTGAGATTGACCACTTAATAAAAGTTAATAACACATAAGACGCTTCGCATTAAAAGTTATTAAAAATTGGCACAAAAGAATCAATTACAGGGTTGTGGCAAATGTCAAATACAGGGTGTATTAAAAGAGGGTGATTTAACTGCTTCAATAATTTTAGCTGGTCTTCGGCTTAGTATAGGGAAGCGATTTGTTTTTAGTATTTAATGTTGGTCCCATAGAAAAAAGTTCTTGTGTTTGAGCCATTGACTTATATATTACTTCGTAAGGACAGGGCGGACCGCATGTGAAACTGTTGCCACTAACGTGGCCCTAAAGTGATCCTCTTTAGACCGAAGTGACGTAGTCGGCTGTCGGCTGTCGTCGAGAGCGAAGGTACGTTAAAACTAGGAAAATGATAAGATTTGTCGTGTTCACTACGACAAAAGCACAACTAATAAAAAGTACGATATTTAATATCTCAGGTAAGTTGAAAATATGTTAAATAAGAAACATATTTACATTGTTTTAGAAATTTTGTTTCCATAATCTCAACGTTTGGCATAATAGAAAGCAACGTAGGTGTGTTGCTGTTTAATCGTTTACGACACAGTTTAGGGTAGTTCTAATAGATGGCGTTAGTGTGTCATGTATGGTAAACGTGTAGAGTGATTTGTTCTGTAAGCCGTATCGTATATACTATTTATATCAATGATTTGAGCAGTAGAACCTTAAAGTTCCACTGTAACTTTTTGTCATATGTCTATAGTCTATAGACTAAAATATTATTAAACGGAACATCTGCACATGACTATTTTTATCAATACAGATGCATGTTTCAATAGTATGTAATTATCTAACTAAAACAACACCCAAGGCTCTAATAGCCGGAAACTACGTTCAGGTGTCGAATGCATACGAACTTTCACCGCAATGGACTGGTTTGAGCCGAACCGAACGCAGTCGGGTGCAGAGCGTTGTATAAAAAGCGAGATCGCAATGTGTAAGCGCATGCGATGCTTATTCCGCTTCGCACTTTTAAAATGCGCGTGATCTGCTATATTTATTACAAATAGATTCCGTTCATAGACTCTAGTATCACACCTTATACAATGTTAGAAAATACGATTATGTATATAGTTAATAAAAAGATTTAAAAAATCCTAAGAAATATAATTACACGTTAATTTCTCTATCAACCAAAACAAATATTTCACAATTTCATACCATTTTTGTGAAAATGCTGAAAAAAAAAACAACTTACGTAGTAAAACAATGTACCTATGTCTATACTCACTAACAGAATCATCATCATTTTAGCCATAAGACGTCTACAAACGAACATATTCATATTCATTTATTGCGTCATAAGTGTACATTAGTAGGCCTCCCTAGTGACAAATTGGCCGGTTGGAATCGGCTTGCATCCAGCGGCTCCTGCGACCTTGTTAATAGAATGCTGATAAAAAACATATCCATAGTACAAGACAAAAAGGTTATACTCACGGTGTTAAGCGGAACATACCATTGCACAATTCTGAGGCTCGTACTCGCGTAGTAATGTAAAAAAACTTCTCGGTAAAATCATGACTTTCATTTTGTTTTTTTATTACTAATCCTAAACAAGACTTCCTATTTATTAAGTGTTGAAACTCGTTCGAATCGTTAATTGATATTTATTGTTACTGTGAGTTATTTATTCAGTACAAAATAATAATATAATAACTATAGAGTGCCTTGTTTATGCTAATCTATCACATGTATACTAAAGGTCCCGACTGCAAACCATTTTCTACTGAATTCACATTTTATTTCTAAGTCGTTTTAATCCGTTTTAACTAACAGCAGTTGTGTTTTTTTAATTTTTGTTTCTATACAAACGATACTATAATAAGAAAACCAAACTTAGTGCTTTTTTAAAACAAACTCTAAAGTAAAACAACAAATGATAAAAATTGGGCAATTGGTCGGGTTTGCAGTAAAAAGTATATTGTGGTACGGAACCCTCAGTCCGACTCGCACTTGGCCGGTTTTATTTTCTCGCGTTTTTAATGTATAAACATTTATTTATTAATCCTTGAAGTCTGACCGATGATACACATAACGCTAGTCCCGCAAACATTATAGCACTATATTCGCCCGGAATGTCGGTAATTAATTTGGCTTCGTTAGCCATACATTGAGTTATCTATGCGATAGCAGAGAACTAGCTTTAGCGGAAGCGGAAGCGACTAATGATATACGACAGATCGTTTTCTATTTTTTGGTAAATAGTAGTTATGTTTAACGGTTATTTGAAGTGTTAAGTCACAGTGCAGTGTCAACTAAACAGTACATTAAACACAAACATGCAATGAGATGCATAGCTCATGAGTAGTTCTTTATTTATTGCTTAGAGCCAGATTTAACATTTTAGTGACAACATCTTTGTTTCAGGCAAAAGTAGTCTTTGAGAACTGACACTTTTAGCAGTCGAAAACATAATACATTTTTTGTTCCGATTTATATAACTTTAGGTGTTTTTGTAACAGAAAATTGAGTAATAGTGTAATAATAACGAAAATTAGTATTACATAATAATAAAAACAAAATCACTTGTGATACGGTGAACATAACAAATAAACAAACTAAAAATAATAAATAACATCCCTAACTATTACTATACACCTATTCGTGCTTATCACAAACAAACACACAAACTCACAACTGGCTTCGTAGGTCGTACATCTCCAGACCAGACGACCCTTAAATAAGATTATCCGATTACGTTTAATCAAAGTTGTTTACATATATTTTTAATTGGTCTAATTGTAATGAAACACTAGTAAATGTAACGATACAACAATACAGCACTTGTGTGTGATGGTGTGCATAAGTATTTATATAAAATAGTTACTGATTAGGAATATGCACTGTGGTCTAGTTGATTTGCAAGTTTGACAGTGAGAGTCTAATTGCTTTTATTTGTGGAGTGATGATAAATTTTATTTGTTGATATCGTCTTTAATGTGAGACAGTTTAATATATCATCGTAGTGTTTATAATGTTTATAATTAAACAGGAGTGTTTTAAAGTTCGAAGAATCTTATAAAGAAGGTAGAGAATTATTATTGGCATTAAGTCCGCCATTTGTACAATTATTTTTAAATGTGCAATAAAGTATGAATAAATAAAATTAAAAAATCTTGAATAAATAAATTAAATTCTAATGTAATACATTTATTTATTTTAATTTGTTCTAACTATTTATAAATAAATAAATGTGAGCAACAGCAAAGTTTTTTTTTTACATTATTTTTTTTCCATCTGAACAGCGAATTGTAACGGTAAGAAGCGCCATCTTTAATGACAGTTATCTTGCTGTTCTCGGAAATCGAAAATTTTTCCGGGTTAAAAAGTAAACTATCTGCTATCTTTTAATATATATTATTCTAGGCCACAATCTATATCTGTGCCTTGCATTAAGATCTGTTCAGCCGTTCGGGTGTGATTGAGCAACAAACATCCACTCATCCAAACTTTCGCATGTATAATATTAGTAGGATATGCGGCGAGGAAATTGAAAAAACGCTCATCTCGCTACTCAAGCCACACAATCTGGTAGCTTTTTGTAGACGCCGCACGCGCAGCGTTGATTACGACGACGCCTTTGTTCGGCACAAGGGGCTAATTACGATTGTTCCGAATATTTTGACAACGCCTATTTATAATGGCATTTATTGTTAATGCCTCAACGGAGTAGTGGTTGAGTACCGGTTTCTGTAGACTCATATTTATGTAAAGTTATGAATATAATAGTATTTTTGTAATATTGGTATTTAATTTTTAAAAAATATCTATAATCGTATATAAATGGATTTATCATTAAAACAATTTAAAAAAAAAGTTTCTGCAATAACGACACAGATTAGGTCACCATTATTATGTTTACATAACAAAAAAAAACATTTAAAATCTTGATAATCTAAATAAAGCGTACTAACATAGACTAATATTAATGAAGATTAAATTTTGTAATAAATCTTTGGGAAAGTGTTGATAAAAATTTTTTTTTACTACTGACAGAAAATTAAATTATTATAATTATGTGTACTATATTAGGAAACATTATAAAACTCTATTACGCTGTGTAGAAATACGAGAAAAACGTGTGAAATATAAAACAATAGGATTGGATTTGTTAACGTTGGACAAGAAAGAAATCACAGAGCATTGACATTGAGAGAATAGTGGAAATAGTTTGCTTATAGAGTTTGTGATTTAATATAATTATAACACAACTAGATAGAAATTATTTACAGCACACCACATAATCCATAGTACATAAAAAAACACAAGAACTGCACAATTTAGGATAAAACATTTAAAAATCATTCATCATTCATCATTTTCATTTTTTCATTTTTCATTTTCATTTAAGGCTCGTGCAAGAGTTGAGCCGGTATCAAGTTCAACAATTATTAAATATATAATATATATTATATTATTTAAAATACTTTTAATTAATAGTATTACCATATATGGTAACAAATATACAAGTCTTTTTAGCTTTTTTATATTGCATAAAGTAGAACATACAAGTTACGAGAGCATTTTTAATTGTATCTTAAAAACAAATCGGAAAAGTAAAAAAAGAGATGCAAACCAAATTAAAGTGATGTCCCAGAATGATCTTTTTGACTATTGTTAAAAAATCTTTAACTATTATTAAAAAGACCGTCATGACATGTATAAAAAAAATGTATCCATCAACGTCAATATTCTAACTTTCGTTCATAAAAGCCGAGAAAAATCATCCATAGCGCGATCGTTGGCCTTCAGACTTCCGACACTCCACAATACTGCAAAAACCTACAAGTTCACCGTCCGAACAATCGGGGAAAAACTTATGACGTAATCGGGTGAAACACCTAATTACTTATCTCACATAACTATTGAATGAACTTTCGCTTTTGTGTTGAAACAATGCACTCTCTTCTAGTGTGGTAACACATGGCTTTTTACGGCAATGTTCACACAGACCGGGTAAAGAACTTGAAACATGTGGGCAGATTAGCGATTGTGTTCGTGTGTCCAATGGCTTCCTGAGTTTTTGACAATAAGCCCCCAGTTTCTCTAACTCTATTTATTGTTTAGATGTTTGCTAGGCTGTATTTCAACTGTTCCGTACATAAATTACAATAAATACTTCTATAATTATCTGCTCCGATCAATACACGAAATAAGTGATCGCAGCATTTTAAAATACATATTGACCTATTAAAAATTGGGATAGAATTAAAAACGCTGTTACTTACATAAACTTGAAAAGTAAATTGTTTCTAACATTAGAGGCTCTGCCTGAAACGAATAATTCGAATGATTGGTTGCTCAAAAATTTAAAAAAAAGTAATTGTGTTAGTGTGTGCACGTAGAACTGACGGCCGATGGGGCAAAAAGGTTCTGGAATGGAGGCCACGTACCGGCAAGCGCAGCGTAGGACGTCCACCTACAAGGTGGACAGACGACCTGGTAAAGGTTGCAGGAAGCCGCTGGATGCGAGCCGCTTTCAACCGGCCAATCTGGAAGTCACTGGGGGAGGCCTATGTTCAGCAGTGGACGTCCTATGGCTGAAATGATGATGATGATGAATTGCGTTTGACTGCTTTTCAATGGACATGAACCTAACTTCTGACTGAAATTATAAAGAAAATACAGCCGTTACAGTGTACTAAACGACGACTTTTTTCCCGAAATTGGGATAGGATTAAAAATGCTGTTACTCACTTACACAAGTTTTTAGGTAAATTGTTAAATAAAAGGTATGATGAAAGGATGATAAGTCCTGTCAACTCTCGCCCATACTACAATAGTACAGATGAAGATTAAAAAAACAACAACAAAATAAACGACATTTCTACTTTATAGTAAGGTATGTGTTCTATGTTAAGATTAGACCCAATTTTTAGGGCAAAAGGCAGAAGCTCTTGTCAAACTAGTTTAGTAATAGGTAATACGATTTTTGAAGACACGATTATCGTAGTGTCGTGATAATTTAAGGAGTCTCGGGTTCGATTACCGGCTAGAAAACGAACTTTTCTAAATTGGCTCTGATCTGGGAGTGCTGGGATACGCCCAAAACACATCGTAACATGAGGATATTAATTCTTTAATTCGACAACATGAGAGTAAATTGGTTGTTATCATTCTGGAGTTCATTCATAAATTTTGTCTAAAAACGGTTTCTGATAAATACTTCATCACAAACCTACGATTGATTTCAATATGCAATGTATCACTCAAATCAGAAATCAATTATTCATGTTACATCTATACTATAAAGGCTTTCTAAAACTCCGGTGATAGACAGTCACGAAATTCATAAGCTTTGTAATTATAACGTATGGGAGAACAAGTTTATTTGGATAATTTATTGACTTGCACCAGTATGGTTCATTGTTTTTGTTTTTACTTTAGTATTTGACTGTCGATTCGATACTCAATATTTTAAATAAGTTATTTTTATAATTTGACTTCAAAAGAATTCAAAAGCAAGAAATAATATCTACATAATACACTCAGTTGTTTTGGTTGGACAATGAAAACATTTTACTTCTCAATGGCAAGCACCGTCAACTAAAATATAACTGATAAATAAAAATATAGTATAGTTTTTATATATACATTTTTTGTATAAAATTTTCTATCAAGACGATTCATTTCAGTCCAAAAAAAAAATTTGCTGTACATGGATTTCTTGCCCTATTATTTATATGCATTCATAACGATATTTATTTTAATTTTTTTTTTATTAAACTATGTCGTTAGAAAACTATATTCGATAAAAAAACATCAAAATTAGGACAACAAAACATTAAATTTGTCCACTAGTATACAGGGTGTATTGTTAATTAAGGATAACCTTGTAGCCATACTATTGCATACATTATAGTTGCATAAAAATGTATGATCTTCCTTTAAAAAAATTCCAAATAGTTTGCAAATTTGCATGAAAATTTATGATCTTCCTATAAAAAAATACCAAATAGTTGACTGAATTTTTTTTGAAAGACAAAAAAATACATATTTTTTAAACTCACAAAACAAAAGTTGTTTACTATATAGAGAATATGTGGTTATAAGGTTACATATGATTAATTTAAGGGACAGCCTAATATACAAGACCGTAAAAACGCAACAGACAGACACATAGAAAGATTAAAATAATCTATCTATCTAAGATTAAAATAAATGAAATAATTAATATTTCTGACTTTTCTCCATGGGCCTCAAGTGATTTCCCCTGTATTTGACATTATCATAATATTCCATAACAGAATAATAAAACGTAGGACCTGATAATTCATACATGTTTAGCAAAGTTTGTTACGCTGATACAGACACCCAGTATTTATTCGCAAGTCGCGACACATGAAGATTATGACTAACAACTTGCACTATTCAATCAAGTATGAAATAAAAAAAAGCTACAAAAGATGAACTGATGTACCTATGTATCTAGAAACGAAAATGTTACACACATAGGTCACACGTATGTACGTACACGCAACCACTAAATCGAAGCAATTTAAAACAGGACAATAGTATTATTTACTACGAAAATATCTATTGAAACGTTTTAATACCATTAATTATTTTTACTTAACTGCATAATATAAAATATCATTCTTATTAACTTTAATACAATGATCCTGTGTAGAACATCTTGTAAAATGTCAAACGATGTTCTGTCTCCATACCTTTAAGATTATTATTTTTTGGTTACTTCTTTAATTGATTTGTTAGAAAACAGCCGAAGCTGTATTATGCTGCATGGGAAAAGGAACTTTTTTTGTGATTATGATGTTGGTATAAGTTTAATGTGGTAGCTTATTATTAGCTTCTAGTTGTTAATTTCTCATAATTGTATTAAATTTATAAGCTGTAAGCTATCCTAAGAAATGAAAAATGAAAATGAAAAAATAAGTAGAAGCCAAAGTTGTTTTATTTGAACAGTTGTCTCCTAAAATAAAGTCGGCTTGTAAAAGAGAACTTTATTCTGTGTCGTCTGTTGGAATGAACCTACTTTATTACCCATGTTATGTAAGCATTCGTTGTTTCTCATTTGAAATTCATATTCATTTCTAATTAAAAGCATCCATAAACACAGTTCGGCAATTACTGACGTCCAACTAATTGATGAATCACGACAAACCAACAGATTTGTTTTAACTGTAATAGTTCGTGCCAGTAGATATAATTTCGAGTAGTAAATAAGCATGAAGTTTATATCGCATAAAGAGATAATTAAGTAGGCAGTTGTTTGTACAACATTAATTAGAGTAAAGCGAGAGAGCTATATACATGTTGACCCTTTCAGAGTAGAACCAGAAATAAGGAACAAGAAGTCGACAACAACATTCATCCGTATAGCAACACTTTAATTTAGTACTAACCATAAAATGACATTTTAACACGTAATAATATTACAAACTTTTGATTTTTGCTTATCACAAAATCCTACGTAACGCTGCTCAAATAGCAGCATTAACGAAGGTCCTAGGTTTATGTAAACTTTCTATTATTATGAATACATGATATTAAACGCATAAACACGTCTTGGTGAAACTTTCCAACAATTGGAGTTAGAGAATTCAGTTATCTGCGTAAAAACAAATTTTCAATCAAACCCACACAGAAAAACCGCATCTCGCGCAACCGAATGCTAACATAAATATGTCAGGGTTAGCATAATACAATAACGCATCACTACAAGTTTATGAGACGAGTTTTCAGAATGGAAAGCGATATGCGAAAAGGACCCAGGAGCAAAACAGCTAGTGAAGTAGAGATGACGGTACTCTAAACAGGGCTTTCGATAATTGTTCTGACTAGGATTGGGAGTCATTGGCAATAGATATAAATTGATGGAAGAGTCTGGGGAAGACCTTTGCCCAGCAGTAGGATTGAATAGGTTGAAAAAATAATTAATGTACTCACTCATATCATAATAAACAATAATCAGCTCATTTCGATCTCAGCGAGTTGGAAGAGTCCAGACTCTTCCAACTCACGCCATTGAGCGTGATGCTCGGCTATTCTCCTTCTTCCGCTGCCAGCAGATTTGCTTGTCGTTCCTACATAATAGAATACGGAAACATTAATCGTAAAATAATGAGAAACACTTTACAAAATATCGATAGTGATGATAAATAATTTTACGACCATCTAATCTAGTGGTTCACGTTCTGGACTACGTAGCCAGGCGGTTGCAAATCCTACAAGGGGAATTTTTTATTTGTGTGATGAGCGAGCATTTTTACCTAGAGTCATGGAAGTCTAATATTGCATTTAAGCATGTTCATTCGTTATCTAGTTGCCATAGTACAAGCTTTGCTTAGTTTGGAGATAGACAGTTGGTGTGATCGTTGAAATTATTAATTTTATTATACTAATAAAATAGTAACTATGTCGACCTAGTCTAGTAGTCTGCTACTCAGACTAAAAAACAGAGTTTACATGTTCAAATTTGGTAAGTTATCTATATATTTTAACCATTTATGAATTTGTTATCGTTCAAGTACTCTCTTTTTTCACATCACTAGGAGCAGGTGTCCGCCTCTTAGTATTCATGAGGACGGCGTTATGCGAGAGACACGTATAAATATTTAGAGCACGCAAGTTCCATTTGATTAGAATAAACTCGTGTAAAGTTAGTACAGCGGAGTGTTATCGATTTTGAAAGCATCTAGCTAGGTTCCGTTCCGACTTATTCTGTGTCGGCTTATTAACATTTCGCTACATTTTATAGAACCCATTTAAATAGGGCTTGGTGTTGCTTGCCATAAATTGTATAGTACAAAAGAAATTAAGTTACTTTGGGTTCTGCAAAAAATATATCTGAATATAAATTACGAAATGCAATAGTGTTCTTATTTAATAGACCGCCCGAAGCCGTATTCTTAACGATCACCGACAATAATAATTTTATGTAACGTTAATATCATGACATCAAATTACAATTTGACATTATAAGAAATAAAATCAACAAAATTAAATAAAAACTTAGACAAGTTAAGAACATTTTAGTGACATTTGAAATTATATTTTTATTAATTAATACTGTATCATTAAGATAACGTTTACGATAGCATAAAGACACGCCAAATTAAATGCCTTGGATCTAATATTAAATAATAAATATACTTATTTTAAATTGATAAAAAACAAAAATATTTTGAGATAGCAAAATTATCAAATAATATTTTATTTCACAGTACTAACCAATGAAAGCTCCAACCTTGTTATTCTAATATAATCTAGTAAACAACAATTCGGTATCTGAAATTGGTAGAAACGTAGAAACTTGACACAGCATTATCATAAATTATTATTATTTAATGCCACATTTTGGCATTATGCGGTCCCTGTACCTACTCACCCCGAGGATATTCAAGGTATGAATAAGCAATTGCCGATACTGTGATGTACGATTACCCAATCAGGAGTATTTGAAGTCTTACACTATCGGTTTGATTTCGTTTTAGAAAGTTTATTCTTTTGTCCAAACATATATTTATAGTTTACTTACGAGTACTGTTTAAGAAAACCATATCAATAGAAATCGGTCGCAAAATGAATGAGTATAAATAGGTAAAACAAATTGTTTTCACAATCACACCAATTATCTACCCCCAAACTAAGCAAAGCTTGTACTTTGGTGACTAGATAACGGATAAACAGTATGTATAATAAGTATGTTTATACTTAAATAATTTTATAAACAAACTAGCCGTTAAATACTTTTATAAACATCTAGCTGTTGCCTGCGACTTTCTTCGCATGGTCTTAAGTTTATTCAATAATGATTTCTGCGCAACTTTCTTACTTTTTTCTTTTATAAGAACCTTCTCCTGACAATAATTAACACAACAAAAAATAATTAGTGAAATTATTTTTCCATCCGTTCACGCGTGATGCGATTACCAAGGGAAATAGAAATTCATTTATATATATACTAGCTATCCCGTGTATATACTAGCATTTTTTAAATCATTTCTGACCTTTTAAACCTTCCCTGAACTTCCACAAATATTTTAAGATCAAAATAAGCCAAATCGGTCTGGCCATTCTCGAGTTTTAGCGAGACAAACTAACAGCAATTCATTTATATATATATATAGATTTTCCTATTCGGGATGGAGACAAATCCAAAAAATCCAAGATCATGAAAATCAGTTCAGCGGTTCTTGACTTATAAATGGTGTAACTAACCTGACTTTATTTTATATATATACTAGCTGTTGCCCGCGACTTCTTCGCGTAGTCTTTCATTTTAAAAATCTGCGCAACTTTCGTAATTTTTTCTTTCAAAAGAACCTTCTCCTGACAATAAATACACAACGAAAAAAGAATTAGCGAAATTGTTCCGTCCTTTCACGCGTGATGCGATGACCAAGGGAAATATGGATTCATTTATAGATAGATGGTGTGACACAAGCAAAATTAAAATATGTTTCAAACACACTATAAACATACGAAAAGAACATTAGTCTTAAACTCATTGAAATGTAATCTTAAATTCCATTCATACAATCAATAAATATCAAAATCAACTACGCTTGAATAGTCCACAATGGTTCAATTGAAATAACAAAAAGGTTTCACGTAGACACGTTAACAGTTGACCGAAAGCAATCTGTTAGGGTTGGGATGTATGAATTTAATATAATGTATGCGAAAACGAATAATATCCGAAATTAAATAGTTGATTTAATATTATGTAGGTTAAAAATAATAATGTTGTCGACGTATTTTATGTAATATATTATACAAGTAAATAAATTACGTCAGATAATATGAATATAGATCGTAATATAATATGGATATCATCAAACCAATCTTAAATAATCCAAATCATACAACATAAGAGATGATGAGGTGAGATGAGATGAGACGAGACGAGATGAGATGATATGAGATGAGATGAGATAAGATAAGATAAGATAAGATGAATCTATTTCTCTATAAAAACTCAAACAATTACCTTATACTATACCTATATCATGGATGTTTATAAATGTATTTAAGTATGTTAATCCATTATCAAGTCACCGTAGTACAAGCTTTGCTTGGTTTGGGGCTAGATAAATTGGTGTGATTGTGAAAAAAAAAATTATATGAATTCTTTATCGAATGTTTATCCGTTGCCGAAGACTCAAATTAGGCGTATCCATATCCGAAATTGAACAGCCCTGATTGGAAGTGTAATTAATTGAAAACAGATGGTTCCTTGTTAGCCTCTTCGCATTAAGAATGATCTGTAATTGAAATTTTGATAGCGCGATTCATCGATAAGTAGGGTTTACACGGATCGATACATCTAAAGATGCATCTATATTTTAGTTTATTTTTGTATTCATGTACAAAAATAAACTGAGAAGTAGATGCATTTATACTGTTTCTTCTTCTTCCTATGTCTCTTACTGATGCGAATCGCGACCACTAGAATCGTAGCATCGTAGATTGTAGGCTGTGTGGAGTGGACCACACGAAGCATATTTTTACCCATCGTCGTCATTGGATTTGTAGTCTGGAACGCGAATCACTAGTCGGTCGTCAGTCGGTCGAAAAGAATTAACTTTGTGACGACTTTGACACTGCTTTGTTGCTTTTAGTAACTTAACAGAAAAATATCTAAAATTGCGACTCCAAATATCGTCTCGTGTAAACCGGCCTTAACCTCAAGTTTTGAACGCACAAACACAATGATCTCCCTGCAGTGCAACTGCTTTCTATACAGAATTATAATCACCTATTGTTAGAGATCGCTAATGTACAATTAAAACCTTGTGCGGTACGAAATGGACATCAAATAGTTTGATCGTAATTTCTATTTTACAATTTGTATCATAAATGGTCAAAATAATACAGGGTTATTTTTAAAACAGTTGCCAAAAAGAAGCAAATGTGTATATCAAAACAAACAACTTAATCTATGGGATCACCATCGTTTTTTTATGTTGCTACATAGAAACTAACGCTCTACAACGATGACAACGTATGGAGCAGTTAATCATTTTTTCATGATTCAGATGTCGACCCCTTTGTAAAAGGTGTTTATTTTAATTTACATATTGTGAATTTTTGGCACCTGTTTACAAAGTAGACCTGTATTTTTGCACTTTCCATACTAAGTGGGTCAGTTAGCCAGGCAGATTGTATGGGAGAACCAAACTTATTTATATATTTCGACCCATGTTTCCTTGGCCAACTTGTTTTATTTAATAGGCACAACTATTTTCTTAAATAATACAGCTGAACCTTTTTGTTACACGTTATTTATTTATTATAATTAATTGGGGAGGCCAATGTTCAGCAGTGGCGGTCCTATGGCTAAATTAATGATGTTGATTAAGAATAAACTAAATAAACTAAATAATGACGTGTTGTTTTTGATTTCTGTAGATTTTAATCAGTCAATACCCTTCGTAAAAGAATGTTTGTGTCAAAAGAAATTTTGCTCTTAGACTTAGAGTTATAGCTTTTTTTAAATGACATACATCTTAATATATTTTTTTGCTAGCTGTACAGAAACCTCACGCACTTTGAGTCGGTCAATATGAATGGTCAAATACTTATACAGGGTGTAACGAAAAGGTGAAATAAAACTTTTAGGGGTTATTCTACGGCTAAATTACATCAACTTTTTCTATGGGACCAACATCGAAATCGCAAAAAAAAACACTTTCCCATACTAAAACGCGACCAGCTGGCATCAGTTTGTATGGAAACGTCAATTTTTTTTTGAAATTTTGATGTTGGACCCATAGAAAAAGTTGATGTAATTTAACCGTAGAATAACCCCTTAAAGTTTTATTTCACCTTTTCGTTACACCCTGTACTTTTCTACTTTCGGATGAAGTGTATTTTTTGTAAGAAAACAAAAATTGTAAATTTCAACACGTTTCAATATACGGTCATGCATATCATCATCATCATCATCATCATTTCAGCCATGGACGTCCACTGCTGAACAAAGGCCTCCCCCTATGACTTTTATTGGGGGGGAGGGGGGCTGCCAATACTCGCCATGCTTGGCAAGCGTGTTGGCGAGCGCAGTTGTTTATAACATTTCGCACGCAGATGCTGCTACCCGTCTCTTACATATAAGTAACACCAATTATGAAGAAAACAAAAAGATCATCCCGTATAATATATGTACATCTAATAAGACATAGTGAAAACCTTAATTTTCTCTTGTGATTACAATTATTTGAAATTTTATTTAAATATTAAATAGATCATTTTCACATTTTTTTAACCTTAAACAAGACACAAAACTATATAATTTAAGAAATAATATTTATTATGCTCATTCTCATATACATGCCTAACATTGTAAACCAGTAGACTGACTGGTCGATCTCATATCGTGATCATATCATTTCGTTGCTTCCGAATATCATTATACTTTATCTCGCATCTCAATGGCATAATTCCATATTAAGTTTTATTGGGCATCTAATTCTAATGGCGCTATCTCCTCTATGCCTTTTTTTTTTTTGAAGGTTCTATTTGATATTATTAGAATTTTTTGACTTATGGTACTGGCACAATGTACTTATACTTTATTAACCTAAACAACGCATTCTAATTAAAAGCTGGTGCTCAGCACTGATCAGGTAAAATTACGTGCTCAGATACAACTTTTTTACTTATTTTTATAGGTAAAAAAAATTCATTAAATGTCCGATCCGTTGTTACGATTCCTAAAGGAAAGACATAATTTTTGTTTTGAGATTTTGATGTTAGTATCACAAAAAATGTCTGTTTGAGCAACAGATAAAATAGTAAAATTAAAAAATATTTTGTACGTTGATATTTTTATTTTAGTCTATTAATGATATAGATAATCTGTTTTGTAGACAATAAATTATCGAAGGAACTAATTATCATTCTTATGTTAAGGAGGTTACTAATAAAAAAAAACCAGGGGCATCTCCCAGCACATCCAGACACAACCTAATTTTTAAAAAAAATATTTTTTAATTAAACAAAACATCGCGCCACACCCGTTTAACAATACTAAACAAGCCGCTCTATCTAATCGTTACATTTTACTACTCGGTAGTACAAAATTAAATATCAAATGTAAACTAAAGCTTGTTTTGTCACCTACACAATCTGACGACAGTTTATCAACAACGTAATTAGTAACTGATCAAAATCGCCTTTTAAGAGCCATATCAGATGTTATCATAGCAATAAATACACAAGCGTCATTATAAACCTTTGATACCATTCTCAAACGGAAGGCTGTCCCCGTACATTTTTGTAACATCGTGGGAACCACAGTTCGGAAATTAGAAAAGTGCCCATTATAAAGTTGCTCCAAGCATTTCTATTATGGCATATTTATGGCTAAACGATCGCCTATTTTGTTAGGGCATTGTAAATTAACGTAATACCGGACCGTACAGGCTCTGTGAATTTCGAACGTGTTAACTAGTTATTTGTGTCGTGATTTGAAAAGTAGCAGGTTTAATACGTTTAAAACGAAGACTGTCTGGTTTTGTAGTTTGCGCACCGGACTACAATGCCAGCGCTTGTGGGTTCGAATCCTGCTATGGCCAAATGTTTGTGTGATAAGCACGAGCATTTACACCTAAGTCATGAAATTTTTTGTATGTTTATCTGGTATCTAGTCGCCATTTAGCTAGCGTTGCTTTGCTTAGTTTGGGGCTAGATAATTGGTGTTATTGTTAAAAATATTAAATTTATTTATTTATTATAAGGTATGTTTAAGGTTACTTAGCCTTAACATTGATGAAGCTATAAAAATTATAGGTTTGTATTTTTCAAGTTAATACCTATCACAAAATTCGCAAATAACATTGCCGTAAAAATGTATAATACTGTCTCCATACATTAACCTAATCAAAGGTACCTATAATATTTAGGTAAAGATTTTACATGACAGTTTTCGGTCATAATTCACGATTGCTATCCATCAAGTGGGTAAACTAACTAGAAAGAAAGAAAACATACTTATTACAAGTAAGACATTCTAATAAAAATTGCGACCATTTCAAAAATACACTTTTGCAAGCTCTAGCATTTTTTTCTTTTCGTACTATAATAGTAATAAGTTTAATGTTATTTAAGTTGGCTAACGACAGTTTGGCATCGTACGTTTGTCCATAATACTCTACATTCTGTACGGCTGCCCAATTTCAAAACCTAGTAAGTGTGTTTGACACAACTTTACAGGAGAGCGCAAAACGTGTTTCAAGCTAGCCTTCCAAAAGTATAAAGAATTTAATAACATGTTTGTATTTAAAAAATAGAGAAAAAAATTACCTTTTTTTTGAAGTGTATATTACATATTTACTTTGAATAGTACAAGTTTTATAAGACTTATTGACTTTGAAATTGACTAACTTAAAAAAAGAGGAGCCAAAATACCATTTCAAAACCTAGTAACTCTGCTAGAAAGGACTTACTGGGTTTTGATATGGTTATATTGATCATTTAGGTACTCATTTATCCAGACCAAAACCTAGTAAGAGCTCTAGAGATGAGAAAATATTTATGAAATATACAGGCAGGCATGTGGGTAATAGAAAAATAAGTAAAGTTGGAATTAGAAAAATTAAGTTTAATTAAAGTTGTAAACAATAACAATATTTTTTTCCACTTTTTTCAATTGTTTTTTTTCCGTAACCTTTTTTTTTAACGAATATGCACGTTCTTATTTATAATTTCTAGTAACACACATACAATAATATAAAATAATTTGAAAAAATAATACCACAACAGGTAAATAATAATTAATAATCGGTGTAAAAGTTATAAATCTTAAAGTGGTTAGTTAGACAGAAATGTCTGATATAGACTTGACATTATTATTTTGTTTACGACTTTCATAGAGACAATCAGAGATAACTTTTTAAACGGTGTGTATCTCAGCAAATATTTGGGCAATTTTAATTTGTTTTCACTATTGTCTTCTTTTTAATACAAGTACCTTACGATCAAATACGGTGATCGATATTTATCTTATGCATATTCCCTATTGTATTGAATTGATGAGGGAAGCGGATGCACTTCAACTTTAAAATACATTATAATAATAATACAATAAAATTTTACTATAGAAAAACATACAATTCTTTGGAAAAACGTGTCCGGGTTTGTGGTTTACAATTGACCGGACGCTACTATTTTATTACTTACTACTACTACTACTACTAATTGATTTCAGAACAAAATATAATAATCCTGTATTCGTCAAAAAGTATTCAGTAGTTTGTTTGCTTCGGTTTGACAATTAATAGACAAACACGTTCACAATAAAATAATTATTAATTACAAAAAAAATATAGATTTAGGTAGATATTTCTCGCTTTTAATGCGAGCAATATTTCAATGAAATAAAAGAAGTATTACTATGCAGCTATACATGCCATCACTAGTAGGTTTAAGGTAGAAATAATAAAAAAACAGCACAAAAATAGCAAAAATAGCGACATCGTATAAGCACAAGTTAGATAAGCAATAAAATCTGTCAATTTCATACCTCGATTAATTAATTTCTTGTAGATTCAAAATAGAAATCTCTCCCTTAAAGTCGGTAAGTTCTAGGTATATGTTTGCAACAAATCTTTTGCACATATACGCAAACAAAAAGTTTTTATGAAATAAACAATAAAAACAATGTACCTATTATTTTTTAACTATTCAGAACATCACTAGTATTAGGTAAAAGGAAAAAAAACCCTAAATCATTAAAAACTAAATAAGTACGTATTTTACTTTACAAAAGATAAATCTGTTCCTAAAGTAAGTTTAGGGCATTTATTAGGCAAATATTTAACACTTACAAGAACACAAAAAGTTTTCAGATTCGCGCGCTTTAAACTTTTAAACTACGAAATACTCATATAAAAAACCAAGTAACTAGCATTATATTTCCAGTTACTAGACTTAAAAATCATTAAAAACCTGTAGTAACTACTCCAAAACCTAGTATGTCAAATGACCATTTCAAAATATAGCAAGTGAACTGCACTTGCTAGGCTTTTGAAATGGTTTTGTGACTTGCTATGTTTTGAAATGGTCAAGTCGGCTCAATTCGAAAAGGTACATCCACTTACTAGACCGTAACTTTTTATCTATTTGAGCTATCGATGTGGGTGTTTTTGCATAAATTAGAGGCTTACTAGAAAATGGTATTTAGCCAAAAATATCAAAATCGCATCCTGGAGACTTACTAGGTTTTGAAATGGGGCAGCCGTGTAGTCTAAAGTATATATTTCCTTTTGCTGAGGTCACATGACCATGTCATCAATTAGTGGTTGTTTATTATCAGATCTGTAGATAACTTGTTGAATGAATTAGTGATGATCTTAATTATACATACATTTGTATCGTTAAAGTTATCTACATATCTCTTTCTTGTATCTAGAATAGTTTTAGACATTGATATTATTTAAACTTTGATCAGTTCTAAATTTTGTATGGCCAGCGCAGCGTAGGACGTCCACCCACAATGTGGACAGAAGACCGGTAAAGGTTGCAGAAAGTCGCTGGATGCAGGCCGCTTCCAACCGGCCAATCTGAAGGTCACTGGGCTGAGGCCTTGCCTTCAGCAGTAGACGTACTATAGCTGAAATGATGATGATAAATTTTAATATTAGGCTGACCACGTATGCAGGATACACCCAGATAGGTGGACCAAAATTGTTACTACGCTATGAGTACCTACCTAAAGATGACTACCGCCGAAGAGGTAGACCCAGAAAATGATCGTATGACAATTTGGCAAGACTTATAGAGGATTAGGAGTTTTTGGCAGCTGGACAGATATCGGTGGATAATTTGGTAAGAGACCTTTTCCCACATTTTGATGGTGTAACAGAAAAAAACGTTTCTTTTCTCAGTTCCATACGTATACAATCTACTAAAACTAGTCTATAAAAGTGTTTGGTAAAGGTAGTAACACAAAACACTAATAACAATTTTAAATTGATCTATTTTTAATGCTCATAATTATATAGAACAATAAATATCCATTTTTCTAGTTCGTTATTCGCACGTCGGTAGTGTATGTGACATACATTTTATTTGTTATAGATAATTATTAATCTCCTAATAAGGTAGAATTGAAAACGAAAGCCATTTGAATTTACTGCAAGTTCCTTTCCGTTCTTGTATGGAAATACAATGAATGGTTTAAAATAAATCTAATAACAGACTCTCACTACACTCAAGCCAAACAGGATCAGCCAAGATACGCTTTTTTTTTTTTGTTTTATGAATATTTTAACAATTATTGATCCGGCAATTGCTGCAATGAGATGAACAATTACACATTTTATTTTTAATAATATTACGCATTGGTTTTTACCTTGAACGCAGCAGCAATCAAAGTAAAAACCAATTTCACTCCCCCCTACTAAACCACTGACCAGCGGCCATTAGTTTGTATGGAGCAGTGACATTCTTTTTTAGATTGCTATGTTGGTCCCATAGAAAAAGTTGTTGTATTTGGACACCAGAATCAGCCCCATAGGAGGTAGTTGATGTTTTAAAAATAACCCTATATATAATATAGTAGGCATATGTATAATAGCAAGACACTTCACCTCCATTTGTTTATGTTGTATATGTATGCTGTTGGTGTACCTATTTAATAATTAATTATTTTTTTTAAAAAAAACCCTGTATAATTATAATGTGTAAATAAATATAGTAAATTTGCCGGTCCATATTATGTTTTTAATTACAAATACTAATTATTTCTGTTCTTGGAATGCGAAGAATAAGAATGTTAAGAATCTACAAAAAAAAAATGTTCCAATGCATGTTTTTCTCAAAACTACTTGGCTGTTCTATTCGAACTACGCTATAGTTCACCAGCCTGACTAGTTAGTTAGAGTTCCGTTTAGAATTATGTACTATCTGCTATCACTGCAGACATTGCTATAAAATATAATTATTTGTAGAAAACCAATTTGTTGTTTGCTCCATTGAAATTGTGATTTGTAGCTTGGCTCTTAACAAATAAATGCTTCTGTTGGAGTTTGAACTTTAATTTGTAACTCTTAAAGTTTGATTTAAGTATGTAGTTTTTATTATACAATGTTGTTCCATTATGCTTAGGCGATAATCTCTAGTAGTGTTATAGATTTATTAAGTTTACACCATTGTTTACATTTTTGATGGAAATTTTATATGATCTCTTAACTGCTGTATGTTTTTGCACATTTTGATTTCACAATCATTATGATATAATATTGTAAATTACTTATTAATATTCACAAAAGAATTGAGATATAAAACGAATAAAGATAAATTTGATTACATAAATAATACAAATATGTTTAACCTAAAAAAAATTAATAAAAAATACAAAAGATGTGTTAATGTTAAAGTATCAATAATGTAAATCCATTCGCTCATATTTAAAGCTACTCAGAATAATATTTTTATTGTAATATCTAAAAATAAAAGAAAGCAAATAGAAAAAACACTAAAGTTCCTCTCATTCATTAATCGCATTTTTTCCGCTAAAACCACAAAAAGTGAACAGGTACAGAAATACCATAAAAAGCCCGGAAGTCCACAATCCAACGCGTCGTTAGTATAATAAAAACCATAAAAATGGTCGTTATGTTGTGGTGCGAATTCGAAAGTTGCCTTTTGGCAAAAAACTGACTTGAGTACCTGAGGCGATCAAATAGTGCGATTAATTGACATGTGCCAATGTTAAAAAAATGCTATACCGTGGCATATTGCCTTTGAATGATGCATCTGTTAGGCAAAAAATATTTATAGAAGGTTACAAAAAGTTTTTAATTTGTCAAAAAAAGTTTTGATTGATTGCTTTTACTTAGCGTTTTAATAATCAAGTATTTGATCTTGTAACACAAATTACATTTTAGAATAATAAATAAAATAAAAACATTTAATTGCGCTGAAAACACTAGGTATTTTACGGTTATCTATATGTAATCAAATAAAGTATTTATCCATCCTTAAGGTCAATTCTAAATAATGGAAAAATAATTCTTCAAATTCAATCCAGAGATCACCTACTAACATTCTAATTAACAAACTATACCTCTTCATAATAAGACTTTATAATATAAACATAAAATATCAGCTCCAAATCCATGTTCCAGTGGCAAACATGAAGTCAAAAAAACTTTCAATTTAAATTTAAAGGTATCTTATTGACCATCTGGTCAAGTGGATTCTGCTCGTACATACTACAAAGCCTGTTGTTTGTTCGTTTGAATCCTACAAGACGATTTTTATTACTTTCACTCATTATTAGTATTAATGATGTGGTGTGTCCCATATTTATTATTTCTTATTTCTTATTAGTACCCTAGTCATGGATTTTTGTTAAGTACTAGCTGTCGCGACGGACATTGTTATGTCCAAATCAGTTGTCAGAAGATAAACAATTCTAGAAACCGATTGCATCGCTATCTACCGGGTTCATTTGTATTTTCATACCATGCAGAAACCCTTTGAAATATGCACACAAAATTTCATCAAAATCAGTCCAGCCGTTTAGGAGAAGTTAGGTGACAAACACACGTACTTTTTATTTGGTATCTCTTCGCCATAGTTTAAGCACTGCTTAATTGCAACTATCTAGTTGGCGTTTTATTGTTTTTTTGTTATTATATACTTACCTCTCGTGGTAATAGACAACGGAATTAAACTTTGTATCTCTGGGATCCTTGGAAAATACGGTACCAGTAATACAAATCACTAGACCAGTAAGACGTCAAAGAACGTGATGGTGTCGATATCATATGAGAGCCTGTCAGTGATATGGGAATGGGAAAGTCACGGGATTCTTACCGTGACGAGCATCGTGTACTGTTACTTGAGTAAGTATCGAGTAGCAATATCAAGTGTGATATTTGGATACTAGAAAATGATCTAGGTAAAACTGTTCTTTCGATTGAGTGGTTCTGGTCAATTTAAACCACAGAAAAATTTGATATTGTGGATTGAGTCAATATTGTTTACGATACTTTTTAAACATTGTGACACATCGTCAAATAAAATCAGTATACAGTGCAATACACAATATAATATATAATACAATATTGTACAGTGTACGAGTACAAATGGAAACGTCAATCAATAAACACCTTGTTTATTATTAAATAGTTACAAGTATAAAAAACTTGCCGTTTGAGGATGGCCGTAAAAAATACACTTTCCCATCGACAACAACAGGTGTGTCGTAAGAAGCCACTAATTCCTGTAGCACGAGACGGGCAGCAGCGTCTATGTTTGAAATCCTTTAAAAAACTGCGCTTGCCAACCCGCCTGCCAAGCGTGACGAGTATTGGCAATCCCCCCTGATGATAGGTCATCGGGGAAGGCCTTTGTTCAGCAGTGGACGTCCTATGGCTAAAACGATGAAGTATTAAAATCAATTTTGTTTGTTAACTACCTAGCTGTAACTGTCATGTACAGCAAGTTAGAGATATTCTTCAACTAAGTGTGATTTTATAACCTTATTTATTTATCTACCTCAGATATTACCTTTATTTAATTAGTAAGTTGTTTAGTTTAGTTGTCATTCACTTAAAGGTTATTTGAATAGATAGCTTTTAGCAATAACGTCACTTAAATTGTCTAAATTTCAAAAACTTTACATTAACATTTAGCCGTTAGCCTTTCTTTTGAAGAAAACGACTAAGAAGAAGAAGAATAATAACTATAATTTCTCTATTTAAATGATTCCTATATTAAAATAAAACTAGATAACCGGTAAATATTAAAAACAATCGAAAACGTGATTTATCTGTGCGACTCCAATTTTATTTAAAAATAATAATTTTAAACACATAAAAGCAAATTCCCATGAGCGCCAAGACTGGATTATAGTGGTAGGCCAAACGACGGACGTCCTGTCTTGTTTCTCAGGCAATTAGCATAATTATAGCATTACATTTATTAATCTAGTTCTGCACTGGGAACTTATTGGTTCGGAGAGTGAATATTGGCCTACGAGAGCTACTTTTTAGGGTTCATTTTAAACATAACCAAATTATTTATTATATAAATAACTAGCTGTTGCCCACCACTTTGGTCGCGTGGTCTTTAGCTTATTCATAAATAATTTTCTGCGCAACTTTCTCATTTTTTTCTTCCAAAAGAACCTTCTCCTGACAATAAATAACAACAAAAAAGAATTAGCGCAATTGTTCCATCCGTTGACGCGTGATGCGATGACCAAGAAAAATAGAGATTATATATATAGATATGACCGACCGAAGTAAACCACGTGAACCGCGTGAACCATGCTCCGGACTACATTGTGTGATGAGCACGAGCATTTGTACCTAATTCATGGATGTTTATAAATGTATTTAATATGTTAATTCGTTATCTAGTCACCATAGTATATGCATTGCTTAGTTTGGGGCTAGAAAATGTATGTATTTGTGAAAACAATTGATTTATTATTTATTAATAAGGGGTATATGTGTAAGCATAGGCTAATTAAATTTAAAACTGTGCAGAAATGTATTATTTTCTCAGGGACAGCTGATCTGTTTTTCTATTCTACGTATAATCTTTACTGTTGATAATATACAATGCATTTTTACTATTAGACCAACATTTATTTACATTTAACCCTTGACCAAACATTGTAAATTGTTTCTTGGCAATTTTTGTATTGGCGCTACGAGTATATCGGGTTTTTCTTAAGCCTAAATGTTGTTTTAAAAAACAAAAGCTACGCACTTCCAAGAATATTAGACTTCATAACTTATTCTAGTTTAAATAAAACATGTACAGAACCATGCGCAAGAATAAAACTCGATTTTAATTGAGCATTGAATCGGTGGTTGACCCATCTGTGAGAAATGAGTTTGCGGAAATTATCAAATAAGTCAATTAAATATTTTTTGCGAATTCTTGACTGTTTACAAAATTGACACAAAATATAAGACGTGTAATAACTATCACTATTGATCAGCATGCAGTATGGTATGACAATCCAATGAGTGTTAAAAAACGTATATGTTTGTACTTCAAATTGTATTATTTTATTACATTTATATTACCGTTAGAGCTAGAGAAATAGAAGCTACAACTGCCAGAGATTTGATTAATTTATTTTTAACGATTTCGTAACACCAAAAACAGCAATTTGCAAATTAATAACCAAACATTCTCACTTGCTTTCTTAATGATGAACTGACATGTGAGTTTGGTAATTTATTTTATTAGCACAATCACTGAATAATTCGACCCATGTATTCACATTAGTACTCACACAATTTGATAACTAGATTTACGATCTTACTAAAGAAAATTGACGTAAATATATTCAATATCGGCTGATAATTTTGAAACGAGTGTTTATCATAACGATTTTTAGTTTGACGCATGTCTATACATCACACTCTCTTTTCAACGCTCAGCCAATATATCGACTGTAACGATAAACTGTTTACGTAATGAGTTTCGGCAATGGTGAATCATATTTATCGCTTAAACGAAACGAGTAATGGTTGTTGCATTAGCTGAATTTACATGTCAATTGATGGATCGCCGTTAATCCTAATACGAATTGTCGTGACTACTTCCCAAGTAATGGGCTATGTTTAGACGTTGATTCGTGGTTATATATTAAGAGCATAGTTCAAATGCTAACACCATAACGAGAGGTCAAGCACATTAGCCACCTAGCGGGCTCACCCAAAAACTTTATTAATCAAACGTTTTTTACCATCCATACGGTGAGAATCAAAACTCTGTCTAATAGACACGGTAACAGGCAATTTATTACACTAATAGTTTAAGCAAAATTTCGTGTTAATCGATTTGATAATTATATTTATATGATAATTCTCTAAATATAAGCATTTAATGCTAATGAGACGATAATTTGAATTTCACATTTATGTTTGCACTGTTTATGTACATTGTAAACAAACACTTAAATTTTTATGTTCAGACACATAACGCAGTTTTTAAAAAAAGGTAAGTGACATTAAGAGTAAGGCAAGATACCAATCTAAATCTGATAATTCATTATCTTAGTCATCAAAGGAAACAGCATTCTTGACACGTGGACAAAACTGCGTGGACTTGCATAAATGCACTCTTTTTATGTGGATTAAAGTATGTGGATGTGGATCTATTAAAGTGGATGGCAGAAGTACTAACAAAAAAAGAGATGGATTGTGTGAAGAACAAGTTTCTTGAGCAACCAGCAAATGTTTAACAGTGATGCCCGTGTACTGCTCTCTCAGTATAGCAAGCAATGGTTGTGGTAGATATATCCAATTCATAACAACTTCGATATGCGAAATTTTATATTGATCAGTAGAACCGATAAGTTTAACCGTTGGGGTAGGGAGACAACGACTTGGCAATCGCTGCGTAGGGCTCTGACAAGATAGAGCAATGATAAACGCAAAGATGCTGGCAGCAAAAAAAAACATAGGCGAGGATAGAGCTTGGGTAGACGCCTATGTCCAGAACTAGACTAAGGGGAGCTGCTTATAATGATAATGAAGTTAATCAAAAAAACTAACTGAAGCGCAGCTATACTTTCCTATTTCGTCGTTTCACATCATTGGAGGGTTCTTATTACGGTTAAAGCGAGACCTGTCATTATCAATAAAAAGGCAATAAAATGGAATAAAACGCATGTAGCTGTTAATTGTATTAAAACCTGATCGTTTGATATATGATATCAATTTCTGATGCTCCAAAATACAAGCTGTTCTCACATTAACAGATTTTTAATAACGCATCAAAACGCGTATAAATTCGTTAAAAAGCTGTCCTCGTTCATAAATATAATATTACAAGCAAAATTAATGTGACAAATGCCATAATTTATAGCGACACAGACGGAAGCTAAATCATAAATTTATATGTTTTCACAAGATACACTTTGTCGCCTACCGTTAAGAGGTCTCGTTCGATGTATACAGAGTGGTGATCAAATATTGAAGCGAAAGTTAAAAAAATATATTTTTAATTGACTTTCAAGTATTTATGAGACTATGTGTGAAGTTAGATATTTGGCAAATGTGATTGTGGATTATTAACTATTATCACGATTTGAATAGAATAGAAAGGTAAGTTAAGTATCTACGTTCACTTTATATTTTTAACGAAAACTTATAATGAATATAGTAACTTTTTTTTTAATTGAAATTTTATACTATAATTAGTAAAAGATCAACGAAAATTTTCCAAATCGAAAGCTTGGGTACAGCACAGTTTTTGATAATCACCCTGTATACTTTTACTTTTGCGTGTAGTATTTTAACTAATGCCTATAAAATCTCAATTAAGTAACACCACTTCCTCCGAGAACAACGTCCATGTCGGAAGCTTGCAGTCGTTATAATTGATATATGTGAGATTTTCGTCATTTTACCGTAATACCCGATTAATAAACGCTTCGGACCCATAATGTAAGGCTTAAGACCATAAATAACCTTAGCTGATACATTAGCATATACTTAGTAATTCAAAAGCATAGCATTAACTTTAGTATATTGTTTGATATAAATTAAATGGTGATTCACAATATGTAACTCGGATTATACGTAGTTTACATTTTAATCTATCAATTTGTATCACTTTTATTAAATTGAAATATTTTATTTCATCTAAGCCGCCGTTCCCATGGAAAATATTTTATTTACTATTGACGTATACCTAATTAATGATCTAGACTTTGAGGTTTTTGCTCTTGGTAAAAGTACACTAAGATTTTCGCTACAGATTAACTCTAGTTTATAACTTCGATTATGACCGGTATCAAGTCAGACGTTATCTATGATGTAATTTATGAATAAATTCAAATTTTATCTATTTATTTTCATTTGATTATATTTTCAAAATTATATATATGTAAAAAAAGTTATATTATGTCACGTATGTTAAGAAAACAACACACTATACATTTAAAGGTTAAACTCAAAGACTATAAACCTGTTTAACAAATAGTTAAATAAAAAGGATTACCAGTGGTCTGATCTTGAATCGTGCCCATCTTCAGCCGCAGACATAACCCACCGCAAACAATTCACTCATATTTCACCACAGAGCTATACCAGTGGTATCCGATATTGTGAAGGTGTTATACCACATTCTTGATGACATTGTTTATTATACCTTTTTTTCTTTAGTCTTCCCACTAAGCTGAATTTCATTTTTTTTTTGGGTTCTTTAGTTTCACTACCATTTAACATCATATGTAAAAGTTGTATGTTAGGATCATCTTCTTCATCTAAACGGTCAATCCCGGTTGCGACCAAAGCCATCGCTTTGGAGCCCAGCCTAGTTTGTATGTTAAGATGTTTGTTACTTGATCATGCTCAAGCTGAAATTTAGCACACATATAATTTTGATCAAGCTTATTTTCCCATTTTTTTTGCCTGATTTTATGATCCCGTAACATGATTCATTCCTCTTTGACTCAACTTTGAAGTCGCGAGCAGAAGCTATTTTAATTATTCTAAATTGAATCAACCATTCTTGATACTTTATCCTTCTCATTATTTACAAGAGTGTAAATAAAATCTATTACGCCAATGTATACGTTAAGATGTATATGTTGTGTTTTAAGTTTGTTAATAAAGTATACAATGTTTTTGTTGCCTGCGCATTTAAAGTTGAAAGAAGAAATTGAAAGAAGTAGCACGTATTCGAGATCTCGGAGTAGTTATTGATGACTCACTAAGTTTTACTCACTAAGCATCGAAATTGTCTGGATTCGTTTGTAGGCAGACGAAATCATTTAAGGACCCAGCGATCGGCATCACCCTTTATAGCAGCCTAGTTCGGGGCGTCCTGGAGTACGCTGCTCCTGTGTGGAACCCAGGCTACAGGTGCACTCCGATAGGATCGAACGGGTGCAAAAGAGATTTCTGTATCACCTCTCTTTTGTCAACAATAAGAGCAAAAAAATTACATCGTATATCTCTAGACTGGAACACTATAAAATGACAACCTTGCATAAAGACGAAAAGAATTCGATATCCAATTCTTTTACAAAATTTTGAGCGGGCTAATTGATTCACCACACCTGGTTGAACAGATTCGTCTTGAGGTACCTAGGGCGGGTAGCAGATTAATTGGTAGCAAAAATAAATTTGTCACGCCTCATTGTAGGACTGTTTTGGGCCGGCACTCTCCATTTTACAGAATGGCACAGAGCTACAATAGCATTCAAAACGCCTTTGACATCTTCATTGGTTCTTTGGCCTTTGGCCGAGCTACCTGTAAATAGTTGAACGGGTCCTTGGGAATCTGGTTCGATAAACAACCAGTCTAGATCCATACAAGCTGGATCTTTAATAGATGCAGCTGTTTTATAGAATTAAAAGGAAAAAGATGATATTTATGTAACGAATACTATCAACTAACCAAAGTTTGTAGGTATTATATTAAAATAAATAATAAGAGAATCAAAATAATATTGTGATACTTACAAATAACTATTACATGTTCATAATACTGAAGCAGAAAAAAAACGTGCTAATTAAATATGCATTTTCTCACATTATAATTTTTAGTCTAGATATGACATTTACAAATTAATTTGCACTGTTATAATCTAAAATATCAAAAACAAGTGTCACTAATATTTTGGAGCTTCCAGTTTCGTAAATCGATTATCAAAAGTAGTGCATCAAAGTGTTTAGCTGACATTTTCAAATCCAGTTGCAAATTATGCATATTACATTTAAATATTAGGGTTGATACAGAATACTAAATATTATTTCGTGTTGGTTTGATTTAAGACATTCGGTTTTCCTGATTGCTAAATAAAGAAGACTTTTGAAAACCAGAATGCAACTAGAGGTGCTAAATAATTAAGTGATATAACATGTTAGACCAGGAGCTTAGATAGATAGAACCGACTAATATGCAACTGTACATTTTCCTAGATTTTTACGATCGTCTGATGGCAATGCATGACTTCAACTTTATTGCAGATTTGAATCCCGCAAGGTAAAAATTTGAATCTTTAGTCGTTTCGCACCACGAGTTTTCACCCCGCGAGGCGAATCGCCCAAGACCTTTTTTAAATGGGTCCTTTCGCACCACGGGGCGAATCGCCCATGCACTTTTTGTAATGGGTCGATTTGGACCGCAGTGAGGAATAAAACAGTTCTGTACAAATAAATAATTGGAATCGTTAAGTTTTTGTTATGAGTCTAAAGCGGACTAGAAAATGAGCATTGGGTCGTTTCGTCCCGCGGTGCGAATCGCCCAAGAGCTCTTTTTAAACGGGGCCTTTCGCACCGCTGTAATCACTGCAGTGCGAAACGACCTATTTAAAAAGAGCTCTTGGGCAATTCGCCCCGCGGGGCGAATGACTCGTGGTGCGAAACGACTAAAGACCCAAAAATTATTGTGTGAGCACCTAAGTCATGTCATCATATATTATATATATATATGTATAGCTGTCCTGTGGAACTTCGTACCGCCTGTTGTTTTTTTATGAATTTTTCAGATGTTTTAATAGTTATTCTGCTGTTCGGGGTGTAGACAAATCTAAAAAATCAAAGATCATAAAAACGGTGCAGCTGTTCTTGACTTATAAATGGTGTAACTAACCCGACTTTGTTTTATAAATATAGATTTATGTATTTGTGTATGTATACCCGTTATTTGGTATCTATAATAAAAGCTATGCTTAGTTTGGGCATGTTTGGAGTTAATTGGTGTCATTATTAAAACAAAATGATTGTCTAAAGCACTGTTTACTTTTAGATTTCAATTGAATGTCTTTATCTGTAGAAATCATGTCCTTTGTTAATATACTCTTTACAATTGCCGATATATCGAAAGGTGTTAAAATAATAATGAACCCATGTGAATCTCACTGATAAACTGTTATCTATTTAATTTGCCCAATTTCTCCAATCTCACACATTTTTTTTACTTTCTCACGTACTTAATTGGTTATATCGAGTTTTGCTAGAAGACGCGTTTATATTTCGCTCGAACAGCAGTCGCTTAGGCAAAAAATATTTTATTCCTTATTTCGTAAGACATAATGTCACTTACTTGCCTCCAACTTTACTTCCTGTATACTTTATTCACTGTTTATTTAATTTTTAACAGAAATGCTGTACCAATAAATTTGATTATACTGGTTATCATTTTAGAAAGTTGAGAGAAATTGTATCTTTTTCAACAATTTTAATAGGTATTATTGAGTTAGGACATTTTCTAATACATACTTAGGTACTGATGATCTATATTAATTGATCAGTTTTCTTTTTTATCATCTAAGGATCTTATTTTAATACAATAATATTATTCATGTATTCTATAAAAACAAACATGTTTGTTATTTACGAGTATGTACCTACATAATATTACTAATGAATAAAGTATTATTTGTAATAATTTTGTCGGCAATATCATTAAAAATAAGAAATGACACAATATTTACATAAAGAACTTGAATTGAATTAAATTAATCAAAGCCTTTTGCAATAAGGATTGATGTTAATTTTCATAAATTATAATAAATAAATGTTAAATTCTAATATTTGCTTAGACTAATCGTTGTGAGATATGTATTTCGATACTTCAGTCACTATCGGACACATCTAAAGAGCCGCTCGTACATTAGGCAACATAATTTATAGGTACAATCAGGGATACAAGGCATTTGTTTTATTATTTTTAGACTTTTTTAATTGCTTTTTTTTTCAGAAGTAGATTCTGAAGATGCCATTTGTCTTTGCGTTAGAAGTAATACCAATTAATTTGCAATTGTCAAAGTCTCGAAGTAAGAAATTAAATTCCTTGTGTTACAAGGGACCATAAAATGATTTTTATCAGATGATGTAGTACATAGTAATATATAGACCAGAACCAATTAGAAAACATTTTTTTCCGATTTGATCAGAACTGGAAATAAAACCCTAGGATCATTAATGTTTGACGCGAATTTGATTGTCAAAATAAATGAATTGAAGTAATAGTTATTACCCAAAAAAATCTTATTTCATAACATTTTACATATTATTATTTTTTTAATGTTGCTATTGTTAATGCACTACTTACATTTTTTTTGTTTTCCTCCGTATACATTATTCGCTTTTCCTAACAAAAGCTATAGATATACATGAGCTTCGATAAACATAGTAAAGCTATGCCAACTAAAAATATTATCCAGTCTTTGAATTTCAAGGTTCATAAAAAATCGCATTGATATTCGGTACACATACTTTTATATTGCCGGATATCATTATGCCCTCATTGTAAAATACTAATGTCATTACTGGTGTTAGTACCCTGGCGCCATCATCACTATCATCCACAAGGTCCAACAATCAAGTTTTCCCACACAACTGTCACCCAACTCAACCCTATCGATGTTGTTAGAGCCATTAATGTCCCATGAGCACTTGTGACCCGAATCAGTAGCTTAATCGTCTGTTAATTTGTTAGATCCGAGGTCAAAAGTGCCGGCATTAAAATTTATGGCTTTATTTTAGTCACCTTGTTTATTTTATCCACTTTTTTTTACTAAAATGACCGTTTGTGTCGCGCCGACGAGATTTTTTAGTTTATTGGCGCTTTCCGATGTTGATAATGATGCAATTAATATATTTTTTGTTGAAATGGTTTCTTTATAAATATGTTTAGTTTTTAAAAGGATTTATTTATAGGTGCTTATGCGTTTACATCACAGAGCCTTTCATAAAATGTTTAAAGTCCAAAATATTTGAAATTGAAATGGAAATTTTAGTGAAATTTAACACAAATAAAAAGAATACGTTATTCAAAGGAGTTAGTAAAAATGGTTTTAAAAAATACTGTAACAGTTGATTTTAATTTTAATTTAAAAACAGGAAATTAAAATTATTGTATTAAACTACTAATCTGTACATTTATGACACTATAACTTCTTTCTTCTTCTTTACTTATATTACAAGTTTAAGTTATTTGTAATCTTTTGTCTAAATAGTATTTTTATGCCATAATTATAAATGTAACTTAAACAAATATTAAAAATGAATTTCATTACTAACATTTTATTGTCTTAAAGAATTTAGAAACATTATTTGCCAATACAAAAACGAAAAGAATGTCGATCGTATAATCAAAGACGCCGCAGGCCTTGTTTGGCATTCTTCAATAGAAATAGGAATGTTCTAAGATAATATAAAATGAAAAATGATTGGAAAGCTGATTAAATTTCTTGTTTTTAAAATATTGCAATTGTGATTTAGTATTCATTTTTTGTGCAGCACAGATTGAAACTTATTTTAAAGACCTAAGTTTCAATCTGTACTGTACTGTACTTTAAAAACAAGTCTAAGACATGGATATGAACTCTATTTGTGAAATATAATCATACAATTCGCTAGACATCACACCTTTTCCTCATGTTCTTGAAGTAAGGAATTAAAACTCTACAGCGTTTGTGTTTGCTAGAAGAGTCTTTCAGCTTACACGAGCCAATCAATTTAGAAAAGTTATCTTCTGAATTAACCCCACTGGGAATCGAACCCAGACCCCTTGCACTCAGGTAGTACTAGAAAAATCTGTTGGAAAGTTAATCATTGTAGTACAGTAGCTGTAAGACGTATAGTTTTTTTTTCAAGGAACAGACGTTTTTAATAGTCATAGGGGTGTCATTTAAAAATCCTTTAAAAACATATTGTTTTAAATGCTTTGTAATATATATCTAATCTTACTTCCAAAATCAACTTATCAGAAGGTCAAAGCTATGAAACGGAATAGAGGAAAATGGATAAAACTGCACCGACAAGAGCGTATTTTTTTATGGTGTGTCATATATTATATATCTTTTATGTCTAACGGCTTCCCGAAACTTGAATAAGTTGTCAGTCTACCGGGTGGGTGTCCAGTCCAGTTAGTGACCGCCACTGGACAATCTATCTTCCCAACGGTGGTCAATTCTGCGAGCGATGGCCTGCCTATTTGCCACTTCACCTTTGCAATTTGAAAAGATATGAAAATAAAAGTATTTTTTATTAAAAGTTTGATGCAGAACACAGATTTTGAAAAGAAACCTCAAGCGTTTTTATTCTGAATCACATACGGAATAACGCAAGTACTGACTAGTTCAGATTCACCTATTAATAAGCCCGACAAAGAATCCATATCGAGTAACGGTACACCAAGAATGCTAATACAGAGCAATACTCATTTATCTCAAGTAGGTTGGTTAAGTGATGTTTAATTCGATAGATTATAAGTCAGTTGTTCGATTTGAAAGTCTGCTACTTGACGACTTAACAAAAGTTAACCCGTTGATTACAGCAAAACATGTGCTTCGCGATGTTAAACTTTAGTGTTATAGACCAGTATTTTTTGTTTTATATGGACATGAGATTTAGAATTCAATTTTAGATTTATTAAATGGATGGATAGGTACTTAGGGTCAGTGTCACCACTTACTGATAAGTAATAATAAAATAATAATAAATATTGGACAACATCACATACATTGCGCTGATCCTGTGGTAAGTAGCCAAAGCACTTGTGTTACAGAAATCAGAAACAACGACGGTACCACAACACCCAGACCCGAGACAATATAGAAAAGTTATTTTTCTACATTGACCCGGCCGGGAATCGAACCCGGAACCTCAGAGATAGCGACACCAAGTCCGGTATACTCGCCTCTCGGCTACGGAGGTCGTTCAGAAGTTCAAACTAACTTGTCTTGATAGATAACCCATACAATTAGCTGTCAAAAAAGTGCCAGATTAGTTATCTGGAACTTATCAGCAAGTGGTGAAACTGACATTAAGTCAGTGTTTAGAAGTTCTGTTTTCTAGTCCATTTTTAGACCCTTTTTTTTTTTCAAATAAAATCTCTTGGCAAGTGTCAGCTTATTCGTCCTCTGACCATAGTCATAAATGCAGCAAGTTTAGTATATATTTGAAGCGATTGCTATCGGAACCTTTATGAACGGGTACCAGATTATTTTCGGATATGTCCACACTTCCAGTGTAAAATAAATGTGTTGGTTTCCTAATGATGTCTACCACCGAACAAGTGGTATAAATACGCTTATACAAGTTGTCCCGTAACTCGATGAAAATCTTGTAACAACATATTCTATACATGGTGAACAACTTTGGTTCTATGACTTTTGTATCGACTTCATATAAAAAATTAACAAACAACCGATTAATTTGTATAGAAAGACGAAGAAAGATATGTATTTTTTTAAGTCATAAAAAAAAATTACGGAACACCCTATATAAGTATGAGCTTATTAATATCTAATTAAATAGGCATCGTGCACAGTGCACTGTAACCATAAACCAATACAATAAAACGGAGTATAGTTGTTTCAATTTACCTAGTTAATGAAAACATGCTTTGTCGGCAATTATGGTAATGATTTAATGATTAATGAGCCAATTAATAAGTGAATAGTTGTTAAAATTACTTTTATTTGCCGATGTGAAAGGATAAGAACGTGATTAATTATCGCTTATTTAAAAAAGTTTAATATCTACTCAGATATTGTGTAATTGGACAATTTATGCGTTTATAAAGTGAAAATTTTATTTAATTTTGCTTTCATTTGTGCTAACATATGTATAACTTATTACTCTACTAATATTTATTTATATAGCTCGACGTGCACAAAAGAATTTCAACATTTTTGCTCGACTGTCAAAACAAACAAACTACTACATAGGTAATCTACGTTTTGAAAACTAAATCAATGACTACACGTTTAATATCAAATGGAGGAAGCCCCGAAAATCATACAGCATAACCAAAATGCGTTATTATGATACCCCAATCGAACGCAGAAAGTACTTAGTTAGAGAACGAAACACATGGATGTAGTCATCTTACTTCAAGTAACGTGTAGTACTTACTACCGATTACTTAATCGGGTACTCTAGAACCAACTGTATAGAAAAAAACAAAAGTACAAATGCTGCTATAAGAGATCACGGTAAGCTCTTCGTAATGGACACCTACCCTATCGACACACTCCAATTTAATTGATTTGACGCGTCGGATAAATTGAGTGTTTTTATTTGGTGTCGCAATAAGCGGGAACATGTTTTTGTCTCAGCCCGTTGGTCTGTAATAAAATTCCTATTTGAATTCCATGCTTCCATTCTTGTCGTTGTAACTGTCAGACTAAACATTATTATGTATGCTTAAGTTGTGGCAGTGTTATTTTTTAAATTCTGCAGCTTATGTGAATGATTTAAGAAAATGGAACATTGCTTTCGTTTCAAATTTGTAACCGTGTTAGAAAATTCTGATAGCGACTAAGGCGTTATGCATACGGAGTAACTTTTAGTTTTCTGTTGCGGCCAATTTGCAACAGAAAACTTTAAAAAATATATGTATAATTTTGGGTAACTGCGAAGACGTAGCTACCTTAGTAGCGAGTTTCGGCAATCGCAACTATTTCCGGTTGCAGTAATCGGTGATTTAAATTGCCTAAACTAGCAACTGACAAAGTAGTAGTTATGATCAGTGATAGAGAGTGAGATGAGTGGTTTCTGCGACCGGCACCGTGTATCGGCATTAACCCATCTTCTTCCATGATCCATTGACTCAAGTGCAGCGGGCGTCATCCTCTACTGGCCTTGGGAGCAGATTGTAGAAAAGGGTTTGCCAACTTATCAGCAATATTTTTTTTGTTGTTTTGTTTTGTGGATTTAAATTCGTTAACGGCCATGAAGCCAAGTCTGGCCAAGAGGAGAGGAATTTGTCTATTTGAAAATCAAAAATACACTGCTTGAGGAACCTTAGAAATACTTAATTGCTGGTTTTAGTCACACAAACTTTTGATTTAAAAGGTTGACAGTTGCGTAAACTAAAGTTGCTCTGTGTGCAACGCGCCTTAATATTACAGAGTAACTAATAAGGTAATAGATGTTTAAAAATTAATATATATCGCTTCAGAATAAAGTTGTTATTTGGTTTTACTCATTGACTATGGCGAGCGGTTGTATGAGACCTCATAACAATAAAATAAATATTATGTCTTTTTTCTGGGCGGAGGGTTAAAGGGGTTAATATGGATAAACTTATTTAAAACAAAGTGGAGAGTGTAAACTCCTTCTGTTTATTGGAGCTTAATTCGAAAATAAATCAATACATCTTTAACTACTGTGTCACAATAAGTTATTAATTACTTGTTTTTTTTTTCGTAATAACAATTACAAAAACTTTTTTTCGGATAGGAAAGGTTTAAATTGTAGCTCAGATTTTTATTCAATAAACTGGTATCTTTACTTTGTCGACTATCTCAATAGCAGGATAAGAAAATAAAGCGTTTATTTTATTGCCAATGTTGCGGTTCAGTTCTATGTAGGACGTCTTTTGCAGAATTTAGTGTCACTGTTCTTTGGCTAATGTAGAGTATTCTCTAAATAATTTCTAAATTGTAGAGAGATAAGAGCAAAGAGAATTTCATTTGCGTCGATATTTAGGAAACAAAAAATTATTAGGAAAATTATATGAACTAATCGATTTATTAGAAATCTTTCAATATTATCGCAAAGCCGCATGTAATTGTTTTTTCGTTTACTTCGTTTACGTTTACTACGTATCGGATTTTGATATTTTTTATAGTTATTTAAAACAAATCTTTTGACTGTAAATATATACCTAACATATTCAGGTATATTTATATAATTAAACTAACTACTCGTGTTGAAGTTGGATCGGGTTGCTCGTTGAAAGTAAATTAAGATTAAAATGCAATTAGACTGAGATAAAAATATCGCCGCATAAATTTGAATGGACTGTAAGAGCTAGCACACACTGCAACATTTAGCTTCTGCTCGGCAACCTAGCGACTGTGTTGCGGTTTCAGTATTTTTAGCTTTACCTCAAAAGGTAAAATTACTTCCTTGTACGTCTGTCTATCAGTCAAGATCTTTGCCATCAGAAACGCGTTAATTAATATCAAATACTCAACTCTGCAATCCCTTAAAGCTGTTATAAAGCACTTCTCGTTGACCTAGAGTCATTAAAATTCAGCAAAAAGCTATGCCTCTAAGCAACAAAAAATTGGAAACCGTAAATTAGTAGTAATATCACAAATTAAAATCAAACAATCTCGGAAAAAATAATCTTATAAGCCGATTTCCGTTATGGACTATCTATGTAATATCTACAAATTTGTACAGAACTTTTAGTGCGTGAGTTCGACTCGCACTTGGTCGGCTTTTTATTAAGATTTAGTTTTAGTGGCATTTTTTATTCGTGCTAGTAAAAGACGCAGTATGCGCAAGCTCTAAAGTCGCGAAAAAACGCGAAGCTCTCTCGACGGTTCTCGACCAACTCAAGGTTTATCTCCACCGTGATATATCGGCTACCGGCCGGCACCGTCCCACCAATCACTAAATAATTACAAACCTGCGGCACTCAAATTAAAATGCTTGCTGGATGTACCTTGGACTTTTATTTTTAGTTATTTTTCACGCTAATTAGTGTAAGCAGTATTTTTTGGGATTCGTGCTTACGATAGATTGTGTACGCTTGATAATTTAGAATAAAGAATTATGCACCAGATAGCATACCTGTTGACATAATAATATGGTCTCAGAATAAAGAAATGACATGAATGTATTGTAAGGTACCAATATATACATATATATATGTATATTTAGGTATTGCAATGAATTTTGCTATTTAGTAACTATCATCTATACTATAAATATAATATGTTTTTATATAGAGTATGTAGTGGGAGGATGTATGGAACAATCAATAAAACAGAAAAAAACAACAAAACCAATATATTTCTGCAAAAAGGCCTCAATTAGGCTCTTTTACACGTCCCAATTATTTTTCACCCTACCTCTGGACAATATTGTGGGCTAGCGCCGAGAAGAAGCAGCGTAAGAAACTCGAAGCAGAAAAAGCGTAAAAAACTCGGTCACTATTGTCAGCCTCTTTTGAAATAGTATGCTTTTCCAGAAATACACATTAAATTCAGGTAATTTAACCAATGTTTATTATAGTCTTCCAAATGGACACGAGCTAATTTCTATTCCGACAAAATGTTTATTACGCTAAGAATACGAGATACCTACATGGCAATATAAATAACGCTAATAGTTGACGAAGATGTCAAAAAAAATTCGAATGCAAAAATTGTTACTACCTTTATTCGAAGGGCACAGTTACAAGTTCATTATAAATTGAACTCTATCGCCATGTTTGTCTGTTTTCTATCCTGTTTGTTTATACAGCTACTCTCCAAAACTAGAAAATGTATTTTTTAATAAAGTATTTATCACTCGTTCTTGTTCACGTATAGCCGTACTCAGCGCTACTGAACGAAGCCGGAGCGGGTTACTAGTTAAATATTGAAAGTATGTCTGCTCAAAACTAGGTACTTAGTCGAATTCAAAAATAATATTATGGTATTGTAGCATAGAATAATGTAAAATTTTGATAATTTTGTTACGAAATCAAAAACATCAGTCAAACTAATTTTCTAAAATCTAAAACTTTGATTTCGACATGAATAATTTGTTTAAAAAAATCGAATTACACCTATGTTTCCACACCCATCTATTTGCTATGATTACTATACTTATATTGACTAACAATACCACGTCTAGTAGTTTCGTATTCTAAAACACCAACGAAATGCAACCGGCGAATCTCGACTGAGTCCCGCCCCACTATTTAGTGCAATTATTGCGTCGCGTTGGAAGCCAAAACGAATAAGACAAGCATAGAACTTCGGACCTTGATTAAAATTGTGACGGGATGATTGTGGACGCGGAGCATCTGCGCCATCAAAACCTTTTTTCGGAACGGTAGCTGAATGGAAATTTGTATAACAATATGGAACGCAATAAATATATTGAAATGGTTAAATAAAATAGGTATAAATGTAGAAATATTTAATTTAATTATTATTCGCTCTTGGCGATAAGATTGCCTGAATTGTACATCTTTCTGTAAACACAATGTGCCGTAGTAAACCTACTCATATTTGAGAAAGTAAAAACTCTATAAATTATGTTTTAATTTAAAAAAGTGTTTAAATGCCTATGTATCTGACGAGACGGGCAGCAGCGTCTTCGTGAGAAATCTTATAAAAAACTGCGCTGGCCAACCCGCCTGCCAAGCGTGGCGAGTATTGGCAATCCCCCCCGATGATAAGTCATTGGCCTTTGTTCAGCAGTGGACGTTTTATGGCTGAAATGATGATGATGATGATGTATCTATTAAAAACGGGCGTGATTCGACTTATATATTTATACTTATAAATCAAGTTAATGCAATGCATATGAGATGATCTATTCATGGACCCTTTGAAATAGGTTTTTGTTTCTCCCGCTGTCTGTGCTCATTAAGTTCTTATTATTTTTAACTTGTGAAAGTACGAAAATGGGGTTTTTACCATAGTTATCAGTTTAAAGCTACATGAATTTGAAAATTTTCAGAACCCTTTAATAAATGACTTTCGGCACCGGATCGTTTGTAGTCCATGACGGATTTAACCCAAGCTTCCCCAGAGCCTTTTTATAGCGAATTCTGTTCAATTCCGGATGCATGTAGTCTGAGCCTAAGACCATTTTTGTTTTGGTAATATTTATTTCGAAATCTAAACTAAATAGAAATTTTAAATAATATTATCTCACACCATACAGGAACACAACAAAATCAGAAAACGACGGTTAATTTTGTGTGTGTACGAGCCTCTCATTGTAAAAGTACAACTCGCACTTGATCGTTGTTAGGGTTCCGTACCCAAAGGTACGGAACGGGACCCTATTACTAAGACTGCTGTCTTTCCGTGCGTCTGTCTGTCACCAGGCCGTATCTCAAGAACCGCGATAGATAGACAGTTGAAATTTTCACAAATTATGCATTTCTATTTCCACTATAACAACAAATACTAAAAACAAAATAAAATAAATATTTAAGGGGGTACAACAAACGCGATTGTTTTGCCCTTTTTTGCTCTATATCAATAATGGCGACAGGAGTAGGCACTTGAAATATTCACAAAATACTTAATTTTGTATTTACTTTAATATAATGGTACAGAACCTTTCGTGCTCGAGTTTGACTCGCACTTGGCCAGTTATTTTTTTACACCGCCACCGAACAGATTGACGCGCCCATCACGAGCGGAACGACCAAAATCGACGCGGGCGCAAGCCGCAAATGAACAATCACACAGCTAATACAATTTACGTCCGCTACTGGGACAGTGATCACGATTGGAGCATTAGAGTGTTGGGTGACCGTTTTATTGACCATTAAGATCTTAAATAGTTGTATTTTTGTTACTGCGCATTCAATTTTCCCTCTTAAGACCTGCTTTGCCTTTTTTAGTGTAAATATTTCAAACTACTTTGAATAATAATAGGATGAAGAGTGATCTAGTAAAATGGCATGCGAAAACGAAAGCCTATACGTCGCAGTGGATAAAAGGTAGAGAAATGATGAAAATTTGAAGCAGTACAAGTAGAATGAAGTTTTTAAAATAAACAACACGTAAAATAGGCTAGAAATTAATAACAAAATAAAAAAGGACGGATAAAAAAACGATTAAGGTTTCAAATTAAAAAAGAGGCTTCCGTTAAAACTAGTAGGTACCTATGTAAACAGATCAACCATAACGGAAATTGAGTCTCGGAGATAGTTACCGATTTATAACTTTGTAAAAAAATGTGCAACTTCGAATGTACGTTTTTCGGACTTTTTTACTAACATTTATATTAGCTTCACATATAACTAATATGTTATCAAATATAGGAAGTAGTACTTTTAACTGACGTAACAGTTTAAAACTGTGAGTAATTAGCAGTGATCGGAATAGGAACATTGATGTTAATATGGACATGCCTCCCGGATTTCGAAATTCCTTTGTATCAGTTCTAAAAAAAAGACATATCTATATTATGCTAGCACTACCAAAGTTCATCAAATCAATCTACCTATTCCGATCACTAGTAATTAGCCATAAACTAAGCATAGTTTGTACTATAGTGTAATACGTAGAAACTGTTCAATAGCCACAAATTAAACATAATTTACTGTAATACCGTATAAATAAGCAATAAAAGTGTTGACAGGGTTACGGTTAGTTAACCACCCCATAGTTAAACATGGTTAACCATTGCATGAAGATTAACGTGCAATACCTTTGGTCACGGTAGCGCACACGTTCTACAAAGTAGTCGTAAATTAATAGACGTAGTATGTAAGTATTTTTTTAATGTTTATATGATAAATAAAGAAAAAAATATGCTGTTAAAATATCTGATTCTCAATAAAAAAAATACCAATTTTATCATAACTTACTATTGATGTGCAGTAAATACTTTAAATATCCATGCATTATGATGACATTTTAAAAGGGTAACCACTCTGTAGATTTTTTTATTTTAATTTGGTAAGTAAACATAATAGGGAGTAGATTTTTGTCAGTCAAATGTACCTTTTACACATATTTTACTTAACGTTTATTACGTTCATTTTACCTAACTTTACTACGTACTACTCCAATTCTAGATGACTATTATTATTCTATGCATTCTGAGATGATGAAAAATACGCAATAAACTTGCAAATGCCCACAGAATAGAAATGGATAATGTCGTAAACACTTAAATATATATTTCTAACACATCAAGTTGAAAAATGAATGGTAGCCTTATCGCAGTAACAATCGCTTAAAAATTGATGAACACTTATTATTATCATCATGCTGTCTGCCACTAGACAACATAATATTAATTGGCATAGTCTCAAAATAAGGAATAAACTTCTTTCTTTTACTAGGTACCAGACAATGAATTTGACAGGAAAGTGGTCTCCCAGTACACTCAGACCCAAAAATAATTTTTAATATTTATGAATTATCCCAAACTGGGAGTTGAACTCGGAACCCTCTGCGATTGTTACAATAAACAAATTAATTAGCACGTTTGTTTTAATAAACATATATCAATAAACGTCGCGTGCGTGACAGAAAATTAATCGTTTCCCTAATCGAATTAGCTTTAACGATAGCGTTTACACGCTTGTTGCGTGCAATACCGACCGTGAAGGCGTCACGGTCCAGTATACCACGTGCGAGGTATATGGGGTGGGTGGCAGACCGTGGATGTACCTGATGCGACAAAGTTTGATAACATCGGCATTCAGCACACAAATAGAAACCCCAAAAAAAACGACATGCATATTTTCTTGATGGAGAAATCCTTAGAAATACACTCTAAGCACACATTCATACTCCTGGATAGAGGGAACGGAACTATGTGTACCAATAGAAACACTAATTCTTAATTCGGATGAATGAAGATGGCTTTACATATTTCTAGGACTTACACCAGTCCTAAAATAATGCTATGCAACCACTACTTCCGGAACTACATACTGGCTAGTGATAAGAAGAAACGGCACAAGAAACTCAGTCATCTTTATCTGTCATACTACTATTGTTATCTGTAATTCGATATTATGAGCCGTTTAATAACTGCCGGCCCTAGATCGGGACCTTGGATCAGAACTCTCGACCAGAACAATGAACCTCTTGAGAGTGGTTGAGATATGAACAGCTGTGAAATTAAGGCAAAAGCAGGCAATTCCATTCCAATTACACCATAAGCACAACAGCATCGAGCATGAATTATTTTTTTGCCACAAAAATCAATATAAACAAAATCTTCATCTACTTCATTATCTATACGGTCAATTTCGGTTGCGTCCAAAGCAAATTACAAACAAAATCATACTCCGTTTTAGGCATTCGTGTCTTAAATACCAAGAAAACAATTGAAATTACACCCGTGACCAAATCCTCAACCTGTTACTAAACCATCACTCCATAAACATCAGGTGGATATTCTTCATGGTTGAGTTTACCACGTGCGTGCTATATGGAGGGTGGGTGATAGACCGTAGCGTCTTCACACCTGTTTGAATTTGAAGAGGCGTTGCAAAATGATCATAATAATATGAACATTGAGCCTACACAGGTGGTACTTTGTAAATTTATTTACAATGGTATTAAAAAAACTATGCATCAATGGGTTTTAATGGCAAGGCGATACTTGTGTAATTATTGTAATATTCAGAATATGTCATGTGAAATATGTCATCTACAACATATAACGCGAAAAAAGCGGACCCTGGGCTCCAAAGCGATGGCTTTGGACGCAACCGGGATTGACCGTATAGATGATGATGGAACGTGTAACGCAAAACCTCTTAGGTCCCATAAAAAAGTTTTTGTATTTGAGCACCAAAACAATCGGATTTGAGAAGATTTGCGTATTTGGAGTTACATGTGTGAAACGTGTGATGTAAATTAAATATGATTTTATTACCACGATTTATCTATTATTTCAGCTTTAAGCAAAGCTAATTTTAAAATTGTCATTCCCCTTAGGGTAGTCGCTACGCAGATTCTGATTTATACTTTTTCAAATGTTTCTTCTGCAAGTGGTTAGTGGTTGTCTTTTTCCGTTTCCTGCATTTATTGTGAAACTATAGCATCGAGTGTCCAAATTACAGATACCTGTTGAATTGGTACACAATCACCGCAACTGTAGGTACAGGGAAATGGAATGAGGTGCAATTTGAGATCATGACTGTACCATTTGGAGCCACGTCACCCTCCAGTCATAACAGGTGCAAGGAAGGACGTTGGAGCGGAATCTTGATTAGCTTTAGGGCTTACTAATTCTAGTTCGATCCAATAATTTACTGGTATTGTCTTAAAATACTTACACGCTCTTATAATGCGATAAACTATTTATCATTATTTAAGGTTTCTTCAAAATTTATGATAAAGTCTAATTCGTATTTTTTTTGTTTCTTTGACTATAATTTTCTTTAGGTTTTATTTAACAGCATTGTGAAAGTTTACTTAGTATTTAATTAGTTTTTTTGGATTTTTTGGTTAAATATAAAATTATTATCACAATAATGTAAGCTTACACTCATTTTTTAAAATAATAATTTCAATTTGAGCAGAACCTTTGAAATCTGATTCGCTTAATCTTATATTTTGCTCAACAATTCACTGTCCAGTTGCAGGTAATATTGTGTTATTACTGTTTACCCCCGGCCTTCACGACTCGTACCAGTTCAGAAATTGTTTCAAACACTTTTCTTCGGGCACGTGCTATATCGGTTGCAAAATTGTGGTCTTTTCCTCGAACTCCGCCCGTTTCACTCATTTTCTGATTACATTATTTGTTGTGGGATGGTGTTGTTTCTTTAATTTATTCTAATGATTGACCGTGTTCATCAGATTTATCATCAGTTACGATAAAAAGTGTGTTAAATATTTCTGATATAAAACAACCATCATTATTTCTCGTTCGAATTTTTTAAATCAATGTAAATTAAGTTTTACAACAAATTAAATGTTCATTAATACTGCCAAAAGAAATAAAGCTCAAACTGTGTCAGCTGCATTACATTCTTGGTGGTACTTAAACAAGGTCTTTAGAATTTAAATTCTAACTGGACGTTTTATTTTTTTGACCGAAAACCAAAACGTAATGGCGTCCGCGCACGAACGCGCGCAATTTGGTGGAAGTGCGGCAAATAATCGCCTGAGGGCGACGCGAGCGCAATCATACTGGTGAGCGCGTGTCCATTGGGCATTGAGGGGATAGAAAGCAAAGATTGCGGTTTAGTATTATGTAGATGATATAGTTACAGTTCGTGCTTCCTAATCCCTAAACTGATTCTGCCGGATTGGCATTGTTAGAGTATCAATCAAGTGTCAAATATTTAAACCCTATTTAAAAAGTTTCAAACATTTATTACTCAATTAAGGACTAATGATACATCACACAGAATTAGCACACCGCATGGTGCAATGGATGGAGATGTATATACCGACAGTGCATTTTTATTAGTGTGAAGGGTTTTCATATACTCATAATAACAAACAATTTTGCCCAAAAAATAATTGCCTATTACTTAAATTTCAAATTTATTTTGTTTCTGTATGTTTCCTTTCCGTTATCGTTAAAAAAAATATTTTAAATAATTGAATTGTGGTTTTTATTCATGTTATTCAAACTGTTTTTATATGTCCATTTATTTTAACCTGTAACAAAACGTATCGTTTTGAACATTGGAGTAATGTACTGGCTAAAATTTAAACCGCCTATCAAGCGTAGATGTCAGAATGCGCGCCTGCGGCCCGGACGTTCATTTTGGCTTCTGTTTAAGAACGCGATCTCAAAATTGATGTATTACTCACTTATGCATTTATACCTGTAGTTGGCTTTTTGGTGTACTACTCAATTTATTGATCGGTCTATAAACAAAGTTATTTAAAACGATGTATCTATTGAGGTTGGCGGGTTTAAAATAGTCTGTGTATAGTTTGAAAGTTATGGCACTTATTTTAACCACTTAAATTAAAATTAAACTTCCTGACTTCTGATCGTGACTTTGACTCACTTTGTTTGTGTAAATTTCAGAAGCAAAAGAAGAATGAACAATCATTTTACAGGTATACAAAAACCAGGAAAATCAAGATAAAATTAATAATGTGGGCCTAATTGTGTGTATAAATTTCAGGTAATCCTGTTAAGCTGTTAAAGCGTGATTGTTATTTACAAGCAAACAAACACAATCCACATTTTAAACAACATTTGCCCCCCTTTGTAGCGAAAAGGACAACATTTTTTTTCCTATTGTTATAATACTATGATTTTATAGCATACAGGGTATTTGATAATTGGCATATCAAGCCGAAACAAACCAACATAATTTTATGCATATTTATTATGGTATAGTCTGAAATTCGATTTGTATGAAAATTTTTTTTTTAATTAATAATGATATCAAATTTCTGGCTTCACAATAGTGTATGGATACGAAACGTTTATATATAAAAAAAAATTTAAACTTTTTAATATAAATAATATAAAAATGTAGGTTAAATCCAGTGCTACACAGTAGAGTTGTGTATTGAATATAGTTTTTAAAGATTTTGCATAATTTTGTAAAATATGTAATCATCATTAAATTTGTATTCCAGAAACACACTTACAATGTCCATTAAATTTATTTATAGATTATTAAAGTTTGAAATAAAAAATTCTGCATAATAATATTTTCCTTTTAAAATATGCAATCACGTCTATAAAATGACAAAAACTTAGAATTCAGACAATCCATATTCCAATCGATTCGATGGAATCAATCGATCGGAGAATATTTTTAAACGCTCGGTCTCTACCAAACTTAATTGATGTCAACTTGAGTCGAATAAAAATGTGAAATCGATTCAAAACAATTATCTGAGACTGAAATAATGAGCTAAAAATATATTTAATCGTTTGATTCTTACCGCTTTAGTATAAGATCTAAAATAAGACTGCTTACAAATTATTATACCAAATTATGCATTACCAATACTACAAAGTATTATTACGATTGAGATATTACTGACGTGGAAATAATATAAACTCCAATGTGGAAAACGACTTTTTTGGTAATAGTAATTACACTCTTGAAAAACAAAGATTTGTTTTTATTATTTCCACTACACTAGTAATTTTTAATAAAACTTTTATTTACGTTGATCGATAAAATAATAATATTTTAAAAAGAGTAAAGTAAGTGCAAGATGCAATAATTTAAAAACACTTTTCAAACTTTAAAACGACTAGTTTAGCTCCGTTGTAAAAAGGCTTGCATATTTTTTTTAATTAAAAAAGAAAAAACATTTGGAACTAAATCCTATTTTAAAACTTTTTTCCAATTTGTCCTGTGGCTTAATCATTATTATTACTATCTATCACAAAACATACATTCGTATCTGTGGCATAGATTACTCAACGTCAAGGCATAAAATCATAATTTCCCTTATCACATTACTGGTACGGCAGCGGATACCGCGAGCGATCACGATCGAACAGAAGCGCCGCGGCCGGCGGCGTCGCGTGCGTGTGCGCAGCTTGTTAAAGGGACTGCAGACGATCTTAAATGACAAACTATCGATGCCTTTGCTGTCGATAGTTAGCCTCTAAACTATTAAAAAGGCTACACTAAAGGAACAACAATATCATTGCTGTTGGTGTATCCGCAAATTTGCTCTAGCCGAAATTTTATTTGTTAATATTGCATTGTTAAGTATGAGTAGTATTCGATGATATAATTGAAAAATATCAAACTAATTAATAATATTATATTAAGTTATGTAGCTCAGTAGCTCAATTACGTCATTGTGATTGCAAATGCTTCCTAATAACTTTGATTGCGTTATCTGTAAAAAAAAAGATAAGTTAAGATATCTGGTTATGTGATCACTAGTAATTTTGCTGACTACACGTCATATAAGTACTTATATTGAACAACATCGACACAAAAAACAATGGATCCACCGTTTACACCTTAAGTATTCTCAGAATTCCTACAAAACAAAATATTTTATTAGATGTAACAATCACAAAGTGTAAGAGCGCCCTAACACTGACAAAAGGAGTGATATACTGACAGTAAAGTAGCCACCCGGCGGCTCCGTTCGAGCGGACTGTGCTCTTAACGAGTCTCATTCTCCACTAAATACTTTTCTGTTAGAATAAGCTGGTTATATTAATCAGTATGGTACAATGAGCAAGCAATACTTGTGCTTTGTAAGTCGACTACGAAGCGGGTTGTGGGTTCAAATCCAGCAGGAGGAAAATGTTTACACAGCCGTTAAATAGTATGTTTTATTACTTGCCACGTCCGACTTTAAAATCCTACTTGGGTGACCATAGCAAATATCAATTGATATCAGTATCAACTTAAAAGTTATGAAGACACCCAATTACACCAATTATTAATCAATAATTACGATTTTAAGTCTATTTATTTTGAAGTACTTTTTCTAAAATAAACCTACAAATTATCTAATAAGACGTAAAAATTGGCACCTAATAAGAACTTTTTAGTCGCTCATTGAATTCCTGTAAAAAATATAAACTAATTATTATTATTAATAAATAAAACTCCCACCAACGCATTTATATTGATAAATAGATCAGGTATTTCTTGATCTTTATAAATAGTAATATTCTAAGTTCCACCCTGTATATTTTGCACAACACAGGGTGTGGGGCAAAAACTTAGCGACAAAGAACTCCAGACGGTACCAATTTATGCGGTCCTGGATTAACGGGACAAAGATTTATGTGGTTGACAATCGGGACATAAAAATAAAAAGATCAAGAAAGGTCCTTATAGGCTCTAAAACAGTTAGGCACATTTTTGCTTAACAATATAGATATTTTGTTTATTTGTATTCATGTACAGTCAGCGGCAGGTCAACCTACCGACACATGGTCCGACACATAGAGATCAATATCAATTGAGAAAATTTGACGTTTTGTGGTAGATTGTGACGAGCTGTTGTTTACAGCCAAAATAATACTACAACTAGTAGTACCTAACTACTATCACCAGATAATTCTACTGATTGTAACATAAAATACTAAACGCAGTCGTTTCGTTTGAAAGTGATTTTTTATTAATAATGTACAACACAATTACAAAAAAAAATACAACGATACCGACCCAGAGCACAAATTAGTGGAACATATTTACCGTCAACAGATTTTACTATAAATATTGTTTTTCTTATTAAGACTTGAATCAAAAAGTTTAAGTAGCTTACTTTAAGTTAAATTAATGTAACATTGATCTCAACATTAAATATTAGATAAGCATTAAACTCGAGTCGAGTAAAAAAAGTACTGTACATTTTAAACTTCCTATTTGTAAAATTGTAACCAAAAGCTTTTACACCCTATCGTTTTCTGTAATGCAATTTGTGTGTAAGAAAACATTTAATAGATATCAGATAATTATGTACGCATTTCAATTGAAGTTAACAGTCGTTCAGGATTGTGCAGTCACGAGCAATCAAAGCCATCCGATTTTGAATCTTCGTGCAAGAATATAAGAACACAAGAACAATTTAATTTAGTTCAGCATCGTATCACGCGAAATAACTTGAGTGCAGTATGCATAAAGTACATTATCATAACACGATGTAAATTGCGTGCATTTCTCTAATCGCACCAGTCAAAGATTATGATAATAAAGTTCGTAGATATGCTAAACAGACTTAACGCTGATTGTATTTATACCTAAATTATTTTGAACCCCTTGCAATAAAAAAATGATTGTAGTGTGAACAATTAAGATTTTTTTTGTTTTTTAAGCCTATCTGAAATATTTGATATTATTATGATCTCTGTTCAAAAATGAAACGATTTTGGCCCGTAAAAATAACATCTCCTTTCTATTATCTATATTGGTGGTTGAAGTAGCTATATTTTTTAGATAGAAATATTATTAATACAAATTATTTTGTAGGATTACATTATAGGTTCAAAATAATTTTCTTCCTAATAATTTTCCCCATTTTGATAAAAGACATGTTAATTAAATTTGAAGTGAATATTCCACATGACAATTTAAAATAGTAAACTAAACTCAAATTGAACAAGATTTAAAATGCCAAACTTAATTAAAAGCAAAGATGCCTATTTCCGAACACTAATCTCATATTGCAAACTTTATCCACTTTTATTATTCTCGTTATTGCGCTGGCATATCTGCATCGTATAATCCTTAATCTATGGGTCTTAGTTAGCTTTCAACTAACCGCCAGAGCGGAGAGGTTATGCGTAATGACGTGAAAATTACAACAAATATGAGTAAAGCAGTATGCGGAGCCGCAGGATTCAATTCGCCATTTTGTAATTAATGGATGAGATAGATGGTTAAGTGGGATTTACACGGATCGTTTATCGTGGATTGCGTTCTGTAAAAATGTTGACTAACGAAACTTTAAGTTATCCTTCAATTATAGGTTTAAGGATCAGAACTTTGTCTGAAAAGTGGTATATCAATTTTTGATCTATAATACATAGAGGTAAAGTATGTTGCATTTGGTATTTAGTTAATTTTTATGTATTTGTTTTGTTACAGATACGACACAGGTTTGGGCTATTTGACGAAGTATGCACGTCAGGCGGTGTTCAAGTAAGACATTGCAATTGGGTTAGGTTCCTACGGGTCTCAGAGAACTACGGACCGCAAGTAAGTATCTTATAGATTTACATAATTTTATATAATAAAAATGCGCAAGTCACTCTATCTTCATATTTCCATCTACTTTAAAAATTAAAATCAATTACGACCTCCGTAGCTGAAGGGCGAGCATACCGGAATTGGTGTCGCTATCTCTGAAGTCTCAGATTCGATTCCCGGTCGGTCAATGTAGAAAATTAACTTACCTATATTGTCTTGGGTCTGGGTGTTGTGATACCATCGTAGTTTCTGATTTCTGTAATACAGTGCTTAAGTTCTTATCATAGGATCAGAGCAATGTATGTGATGTTGTCCAATATTTATTTATTTATTTATTAACTTGACACTTGCATATCGAATTTAAAACTATAGTTTTCACACAAAACCATGTCTTGTTTAGGTAAATTTAGTCTGCACAAAAGTAAAGGGTGAACCAGTGTACGAAGCTGTCAAGCCAGTATCAGCGCACACCGAGTTGGTGGTCTACTACCTCCCTGAAAGACCCGAGGAGATGTTCTTCGTCAGAATGAGAAATAATCTGTATAGACAAACAATGGACTCTATATTAGAAGGTAAGGAATATCCTTGAAATAGTATTAATAAATTAACTCCCAATAATTAAAATGACTTTCAAAAAGATCTCTGTCATCGTGACCCATGGAACACATCTTTAAAAAGTAGAAATGTCATATAATTTGTTTGGCAAAATTTTCCGCCATTTTCTAATCTGTATCTGTACTGTTTTTGTATGGGCGAAAGTTGACAGGACTTGTCATTTTATACTACATGTGAGTGAAAAATCACTAACTAGTTTCGGAGAAAGATGGTTTGTATTGCTGTTCTATAGGGTATGTGCTCGATGTCGTGACCTAACAGATAGATTTTCCGACATGACCATAATCCTCTATATAAATGAAAGAAAGTCGGGTTAGTTACACCATTTATAAGTCAAGAACGGCTCGACTGATTTTTATGATTTTTGATTTGTTGGATTCGTCTCCGCTCCAAATAGGCAGAATAACTAATAAAAAATCTAAAAAATTTACAAAAAAAAAAGAAGAGGCGGTACAAAGGACAGCTAGTCTATATACAGTGTGTAACGAAAAGGTGAAATAAAACTTTAAGAGGTTATTCTACGGCTAAATTACATCAACTTTTCCTATGGGACCAAAAAAAAAATTTACGTTACCATACAAACTGATGCCAGCTGGTCGCGTTTTAGTATGGGAAAGTGTTTTTTTTTTTTGCGTATTCGATGTTGGTCCCATAGAAAAAGTTGATGTAATTTAGCCGTAGAATAACCCCTTAAAGTTTTATTTCACCTTTTCGTTACACCCTGTATATATAAAACAAAATCGGGTTAGTTACACCATTTAAAAGTCAATAACGGCTGGGCCGATTTTAAAGATTTATGATTCTTTGGATTTGTCTCCGTCCCGAATAGCAGAATAATTATTAAAACATCGAAAAAATCACTAAAACAAACTAATGTAAAGGCGGTACGAAGCTCGCCGGGACAGCTGTATATTTACAAATGAATCTCTATTTCCATTGGTCATCACATCACGCGTGAACGGGTGGAACAATTTCGCTAATTCTTTTTTTGTTGTTTATAGTCAGGAGAAGGTTTTTATGAAAGAAAAAAATTAAGATAGGTCGCAGAAAATCTTTGATGAATAAACTAAAAAACACGCAAATGAAGTCGCGGGCAACAGCTAGCTTATAATAACTTTTCTCCATAATCATTGAAACGCTATGCTTCTTCCTCCTAACGCTCTGTCCAGTCTTGAGTCGGTTGATCTTGATCATGGTCCTAGGAATATGGCAAATCTAGTATTACATTTAAAGCGATTTTCATTAGGTCTTCGTAACATTAGACAGGCGAAATAGAATATTTTGGACTATAGTTACATCCAATATTATCTGTATTACATCTTATATTTGTGGAAGTACTCACAAGATCAATTCCGCCTAACAATTATTGATATAAATCTGCAAATATATTTAAAAAATCCAAGTTCACACGCATGTAAGGCTAGACTCCGTCTACACAGCTAACACCGCTCAATAAACAACAATGCCACAAGTATGTCTCAATGATGAAGACATTGTAGCGACATCTATCTCGCCACATGTAAAACTGACGTATCTTACATCGCGATATTAAAGTTATCGGAGCGATTGAACCATATATACAAGAACCCGACAAACAACCGTCGGGCAGTAGCCCACCAGACACAACACCCGTCTGGTCGGAGGATCCTCCACACTTCCCCAAAACATTAATAGTATTGTTTCAGTGTTCAGTCAAAACCGAGACTTTAATTACTTGCTGTATCAGAAAAAGTTAAAGCATCATGAATCCTAATAAATCTTTAAGAATAGTTATTAAAAGCTCAACTGTAACATGATTAACTTAAACAAATAGTGATTAATACGAAAGTACTTAAGTTTGTATAAGAAAGAAATCTGAATAAAAGATAAAATGTTTATAAGTAAAATACTGTACAAAAAATCGGAAAGTAATAACTGCTTATGATGAAAGCTTTCTTGCGAGGCACACACTAAAACAATCAAGATTGTTGTAATAAAAAGAGTACAGACAGATGCTATTATTTAACGCGATCAAGAGAAAGTAGAGCAATCGGTTAAAACTGCACGTCCGGTATTTATGGGCGCCATAACATTATTAAGTTAGATGGTTTTAATAGACCGTGCCTTATAAAACACAAGCGCAGCCAGAATAGATCACACACAGCACGCTGAATAAGCTCAAAAATGCTGCAAAATACGTGTGACAAGCTATTTTTATATGATCTTTTTTCACTTTACTTCTGTTTCTATATTTTTTGAGATGGTCTGTTTGAACTAAACTTAATGATAATACAATACTATTATATATACTTTATACAAATAAATATACAGCTTAAAACTAAATATAAGGCAAATAATAATATATTACAAAATGTACATAAAAGACATACAAAATAAAAAATGTATAAAATAAAAATTTATCAAAACCTAACATCGCCCATTCCCACAGAAATGTTAAAGGTGCCCAGAATGCCGGCTGCATTACCTCGTTGAATGGCCAAGCTTATTCGTTGGCCAAGGTAGCTACCAGCCCTCCGGTCACCAGAAACGTCAATCAAGCGGGTGGATAGTTCCGAAAATAGTTTTTTTGCCTCAGGGCCCCAAGGTCCCAGCGCCTCCACTCCAAAAGGCGAAAAACGGTAGCAGCTGTCTAGGCAGGAGTATTTCCTTTTTTTTATAGCCTCTGCAGAGGCAGCTGCAGCACCTGCAGCCTTTGAAGTGGCAGGAACGTGGGTGGGGGCCAAAGTGTCCACGCAGGTCGCATCCCAGACCAACGCACGGCCATTACTCCGTGGAATAAATAATGATGGTCTGTTTTAATTTTCTTGTTTCAATATTTCGGGTCAGTCTGCCCTTGGTTCACAATTCACGTTGTTAGTAGACCCAGTTCGTCATAATTATTTATCATGATTTCAGCCATAGGACGTCCACTGCTGAACATAGGCCTCCCCAAATGACTTCCAGATTGGCCGGTTGAAAGCGGCCTGCATCCAGCGGCTTCCTGCAATCATCCATTCCAGAACCTTTCTGCCCCCATTGTAGACGGTCAATTCTACGTGCAATTTGTCCCGCCACTACTACACTACTTCAGCTTGACCAGTTCAGACCCAGTGCAAATCTTGGAATTTCATTTATTTTGGTTAACAATTTTTAAGTAACTTGCCGCCACCTTAATACCAACGTCCAACCAATTTATAAAAATTTGCAGATTTGTTTATTGCATAAGCAAAACTAAAGTAATAGTTGGAAAACTAGATAGTTTTACTTTTTTAAATACCAGGTAAAAAGTTCTGAATTTTTTAACCGTCTTCATAGAGAATTTGTGGCTTGTGCAAGTAAGAGCAGACTGTTTTCTCTTTAGCTATGATTGGCCAATTGCTCCAGAATATTAATCTATCCGCGTAACTGTTAGGTAAATGGAATTTTCGATATTCCTATAGGTATTTGAGTTAATTGAATTCTGGCTATAAAGGTGTAAACTAGTTGTTAGAAAATTAAAGATTTTCTTCGTTAAATCGTTTGGCAGCAGTTAAATTATTGTCTAAAAATTTTTCACCACTCTAAACCTATTAGCATGAGTTATTTTTTAACCAATAGACTAAAAGGTCTTAAGATTTTAATCTAGTTCTAGGATTCTTATAGACTGTACTTATTATCATAAGACTAGAAAATCTACTACTAGTGTTATTGAGAAAGTATTCATTACAATAATTACTTTATTAGCAATTTTATTACCTGGCTCTAGATAACCTACTTAGCGTTATCTACTTGTTTGTCTAGTATATACTCGATATAACTTAAATGTCTACGATAACTAATAATTTAAATAATGTTTCATTTACCTTGGTTAATCTTACCATATTTTATTTAACGAAATACATCTGTCGTTTCAAATATATAAAAAATCAGCTGTCTTTTGATATGTTTAGTGAATTAAAAATAACGATTCTCTGCATCCCTAATAGAGATTCTCTATACTAAAATAATATTCAAAAGTCCCAGCGGCTTTATCAAATGTGAAGCAGATATAAAGTGTTTCTACAGCATCCGCTGACAGCGCGTTCGGATCACCGATACGAACCGATCGGATCTCTGCGTGGACGCAAACGAAGCCGCTTCGGTTATCTCGGTAAAGACGTGTGTATACTGAACGAAATATCGCTTCCTTGATTCGGGTCTACGTTCTCTGATAGAGCTGTAGTCTGAAAGTTATGGTTTTGAGATGTTAATGTTTTACGATATATAGTATTCCTAGTTTTCCTTTCCTTGACTCGGATTCGGAGTAAGCGTCTTTGTATTACAAAGTGCCTGACTAAAATAAAATTTACAAATATTTATCTGCGTCTTTCACAGTCAATCGTTCAATATTTTATTTCACAAGTACAAGTATTGGCTGACTTAATGTAAACAAACACTAACAAACAAACAAAAATAGTAAAAATTTTGAGAAGAAAACATACTTTATTGTTGTAGTTTAAGGTTCGTTCTCCTATGTCGGTAAATTCCTGTTATTTAAAAATCGACTTAAGGTAAAAATATTTTTAATGATATTTTCTCATCACGGTTTATAATAAGTATTCAACACCTCAATCTACAATTGAACACACCTTTACCGTGCTTAACAAAAAAAAACAATCGCAACGACAGACTACCGAACCGAGACGCCTGCGCAGATCCTTTGATGCACGCCGCCCAGCCGGCCCATACCGGTATTGGAATAGCAGATATCGCCTAACGTGTGAATATATCGGGTGTTTTTTTTTCTATTTTTATTTAGTCATTACTGTTATTTGTTCTTGACCTTTTGCACGATCAGAAAAACGAAAGTCAATTCATATTATTATCAATAAATTATATGACAACATCTGTTTTGTGAGGACTAAAGGGACGGAGAGAGATAATTGTTAATTTTATTGTTCCAAATGTAAAAACTAGACTTGCTACATCTAGGATCATACAACGATTAAGTGTATCACGACTAGAAATGTGATAAAGCGTGAGAAGGAAGAAGGGACTATACCAACAAGCATTAAAAATGTAGAATTAAGTTTTAAGGTGTGTGTCAGTTTTATCTATATGTACATAAGACAAGTAACATTTCTAATTTTTATGAACGCAATGTTATTCAAATATAAAATTAATTAACAGTTTTCACAATTTAAAATTAAAATGAAGTTAACGTTTAGTTAAATTGCTTATAGTCAATCCATTGAAATATGACACCCTAAATGTAGATCGTTTTGAAATGTTAATTTATATCTAAAATCAATGAAACTGTTTGACATAGTTGAATGAAACCACTACTATAAAGGCTATTACAAAAAATGTAGTATTAAAATGAGAACTACATTTCTAGTCAGTTAAAAAGATATGTGTAGGAAACGGAATGCATTTTACTATTGCAAGTAAAGTAAGCAAAACGAAGCGCAGACAACCAACTAGCGAGATGGTATCATTCTACCATCTGTCTGGTCGTCGCGCCATCGAGAATTTCCTTCGGCCGATCTTGAAATAATAATATAAGCTACCCTACCATGGATAACATATCTTTTGATCTAGAATAGAAACATGCGGCAACTAATTAATCTAGTCCATACCATGACAGTACAAAATTTATTACTAATCTCTAGATTATTAACTTTGTTGCAATCCCGTAAAACCAAAGCAAATTTTAGACTTCAGTGATAAGTAAAACGAAACATTAATTAAGACGGGTTCCAAAGATCTATAACAGGTTGTAATAAACATAAACTGTCTAGACTTCCATAACGAAATTTACGGTTGTAAAATATTGGCTCATTAAAAATTTCGCTTGATTGGACCGAGATGTTTAATGTCAATAATTTGATCTGAATTATAAAAAGCGCCCACTCACAACTAATCACCGTGAAATTTGCATGGTTAAGGTTCCGACAGCGGTATTTGAAAGTAAAGGAAATCTATTATTTTCTTTGATGTCTTAGCGTTTTGTGATCAATGGATATGTTGATTTAATTTGATGCATCTCTTTTGAATAACTTTGCATTTTTACTGGCGAGCATTTCACACATCAGTGTGAATAATGTTTTGATTTTAACACAGACTCACCATTAGACCTGTCGACATCATTGCTGTCAAGAGTGCTACTGCCAATTTCACCGCCTTCTGGGGAGGATGAGCATAAGTCTGTTTCCGGAGATTCTTTGACGTCATCATCAGCAGGATCATCGAATGAACTATTAGAAATGACGCCCAAAGTTCAGAGAAGGCCAGCGAAATCAGAAAGAGCTTTATTACCTTGTGAAGTTTGTGGGAAAGCTTTCGACCGGCCTTCACTTTTGAAACGACACATGAGAACACACACAGGCAAGTAGACAAAGTTTAGCAATTATCCGTAATTACGTGAAACCCTTAATTTGGGTCTTATTACTTAATTAATATTTAACAGAAATGTGGAAGTTGATGTTGTATAATGGTTCAATTAGAATGCAATTCAAATTAACACGTCTTAATTATATAAATTTGGCTGCATCCTCTACCTGTTTTAGGAAATTAAAATAATTGAATTTGGCCGATGTGACCGTATACGAGTTTGTAATTTGATAGTTTATATTGCTTTGTTGTTATTGGTCTTTTAAGTTTACATATAAGGTAACAGATTAACAGGTCTCAAGGTAAACAAATTAAATTTGTACATTTTCTCTAAATTAATTGCTTTATCAGATTATTTTATTTGGCCATAATGACCCATTTGAATAGAATTTGGCATCTTACTTCCGCCATTTAAAAATAGATAAATTGTAGCAATTAAATTTAAAGGCGAAATTAATCTGCAAACAGCTTTTAAGTAGAGTGATCTACATAAATGAACTTTTACTTTACATCAGTTTTTCCGCTAAAAACTCAACGATTTTTAAATCGGTTGCAGTATAATCCTATAACTAAACCATCCGTGTGATTCGATTCAGAATCTTTTGGTTTTAACCGAGTTGGAATATGTTTTAATATCGTTTTCAAATCGAATGTCAGATTCAGAGCTATAGAACAGCATCCGTCTAGATTTCGAGTATGATATCGGTATCGGTATGATTACAAGTGGCATTTACGAATTGCGTATATGTATTTAGCACTAAAACATACTTCTAACAATATTATGAAGATATCAACTTGATACCACCCGACAATTTACTGACAGGCATTGATCGGATGTTAGGAAAATCTTGACTGTTACCTATGTTGTAAATAGCGTTGATATTTTTGCGGGTTGAGAAGTACAAGTAATCGCACGTGTGTGATTTCATTTTCGGTATGGAATATGTCAAGTTGGTAGGCGATTCGGTTATTTTGAATTCAATTTATTAGAAATTGTCTGATTTCCTACCGAATCGGTTGACAACAGAGTTACCCTAGGGTTCTGAATCGAGGTTCTTGTTTGACTACTAAATGAGTAATAAGCCTTTAACATTTGCAGCGAGCACGTTTTATTGCGTTATATGCCAAAATCCGTGTAAATTGTGTCGCTTTTTAGACTGAAGTACGTACAGTCCACCTATTTCAAAATCAATAGTTTTCAATTGATTTTGAACTATTTGCTTACTTAGTTGAAATTCGTTTGTAATTAGATGACTTAAAGTAGGTGCCGTAGTCATTGGGCTGATGATTGTATAGTGTTGTAAGATTATTCTCACTAGTGGATATATTTAAATATATATTCTGCATATGTTTGTTTTAGATTTACATATTTTATTTGTTCCCTAGGTGAAAAACCCCACGTCTGCATGGTGTGCAACAAAGGGTTCAGTACATCAAGCAGTTTGAACACACACAGAAGGATACATTCAGGGGAGAAACCGCACCAGTGCCAGCACTGTGGGAAGAGATTCACGGCCAGCTCGAATCTGTATTACCATCGGATGACGCATATAAAGGTAAGATAAATTTATTATGTTACAAAAAAGTCATAGCAGGAAAAAATAATAAAAAAACACATTAAAGATTATCAAAACATTGTCATTTTTGTAACCTCTTTTATAAAAAAGACTTGCACACTGGATGAGGTTAGTACGGGGATTAAGACATCATTTTGTCTCTATTTTGTGTTAGTGGATAGTTGAGGATTACATTTGCTAATCTTAAGTTTGGCAAGTACATAGTTTAAAAACAATGGCTATCGTCACATAACTATTATACTAATATTTATTGACGTGACATACGACCATGACGATCTCCGTAGCCGAAAGGTGAACATGTTGGACTTGATATCGCCACCTCTGAGGTTCCGGTTTCGATTCCCGGTCTGATTAATATAGAAAACGAAACTTGTCAACATTATCTTTGGGTCTCGGTGTTATGGTAGGTACTGTCGTTGTTTCTGTAACACAAGGGTTTAAGCTACTTACCTTAGAGTCAGCAATGTATGATGTTGTGATATTTATTTATTACTAGCAGTGCCGGAAACTTGGAGTGCGTCGAATACAGGTGGTGAATCATATTGTTTGTTTTTCATGCGATAATTTTTTTTTGCATATTAACAGCTCTTCAGTTATGTAGATCAAAAATCGCATGGAATCGTTATGTTAACAACATTATACAGACTGTTTCATAAAGTGCGTGCCAAACGAAAACTGTACAAAGAGCATAAAAAGATAGTCCTAATGAAAGTTGCATCGTTTTTGGGCAATTTGTGCAAAAAGGTGCGAAATTTACGAAGTCTAAGTTTGGACAAGACACAGAGCCTTTTTAGCTGTATTTATGGTTTTCATTTGGCACGCTTTTTACCAGAATCACCTGTGTATAAAGCTACATCTGCAGTCAGTTTTTCTTTGCTTGGTGAATATTGTTAACAATATTGACATTCCTTTTTAACGAAATTAGGTACACAGTTGAAAATAATATAGACACAAAAATAACAACCTACTATTGTAATTAATCATTTAACGTAATTTTTTTTTCTAACAGTTTGTTGATTTTATGCACTGATCATTTTGTAAAAAGACATGACAAGATTGTTTACAATATTCGACGAATTAAGAATACAGTAATGCACTGTACACCTCTCTCGCATCACTGTAAAAATGTGATTTGTTTTTTGGATAGAAAGTAGCCTATGCCCAAGTAACAGTTTTTTTATAAAGATTAATCAAAATTAATATACCTCCTTTATTCAAACTAAATTTACCTCTTTCTTATAACAAAACATGGTCATTATAAATTAACTAATTTAAATACAGCTGTAGACGTCCTATGGCTGAAATGATGATGATGATGATGACGATGACACTTATTTCGATTTTTTTTAAATAATTTTTAACAGAAAGTGTGTTGTGTAATAGAGGCTTTAAATTCCGTGTTTAGTTGATGTAACATTAATTTTACAAAAACACTTAATCAAAATATTCTATCTTTCGTTTCAGTAATTATACAACAAAATCTCTTTAAAACCCACTAGAATTTTCCCAGTAACGTGATTCACCTTTTGTTTCGTTACCATAATATAGTTCACACAGCGCCATATAGTGTGATGCGCGTGCGCACCGGGGCGGAAAAGTCATGCGTCTTGGTCGGCATTCGTGGGAATCACATAATATAGTCTGCCACATACATGAACTTTTATTTCAGCAATTATATGGATTCATTTTTACATTTAAGTTTAAAAATCTATAAAACGGGCAGTCACATCAAATCATTTTAATGGTAATAACTATGGTTTTTATATCCGATAAATCATATAATATGTTTCAAATCGATATTCTACATAGAAATTAAGTTTGACATAGTTAGTTATCTGTTTCATCAACATCCAAGTGGTTTCTCGATTACGCATGCCTGATAAGTTAACCCCTAAATGCATAGTGTGTCGTTTTCGATACTTACTTATATTGTGTGATATAACTTAAATACACTTTTTTATGTTATAGTAAAATAAACTTTTGAAAGATGGTCTGTAAGTACAGCATACTTTTTTAAAGAACTAAATAAGATTTGTGTTTATTCTTCGAGGTTTTGTCCTTTGAAATTTTTGTTAAAAAAAACTACAACTTTCAGACGTGACGCTGTAATTAAGAAAACTGTGACAGATTCGTAATGAAATAATTTTCTTGGCTACGTCATAGTTAGTTTTAGATGATCTCAATGAGTAATTTTAAATCAATGTCAATAAATTTACTTATTTAGAATTTTCTTATACACTACTTATTACAATATTATGTACACCCCTTTTAAGCAAGTAATATGAATACTTATGTTAAAAGGCGCGCTTTTTATTGTTACTAAGCTATGTGTATGTGTTTTAATAATAAACACCGTTAAATTTTTAACAATCAAAAGTTTTTTCTTAGTCTTAAATAAGTATGACGAACGTTTTTATTAGGTAACCAAAAACAACCAATTTATAAGGTGATTTTGCTGCTTAAATATAATACATTTTACCGCGGAGATAATTGACCTTATTAACTTAACCCGAACGCATATCTCATATTAAGATAAAATAAATAAATAAAAACAAAAAAGCGCGATTACCATGTTGGTCATATTATTATAATAAAAGTTATTTTAGCAACCTGTAACGTGTTTTCAAAGAATTACGCCATTTCATAGAACATCATACAAACACTTATAGGTTTTAATCTAGAAATCAATGTCAGATAAAATAGGTTAATGAAGGTTAATCATCAAACACTACAAGAAAACTGTACTTAACACCATCACAATACTCCAGTAATGTGTTCAGATAATTACTCCTAACCATGCAACCCTTTGAAATATGCAATATACTGTCATTAGTCCACCGGGTTACTTAACCACGGAAACCTACGCACGATGGACATAATTAAAACTATAAAAACGGGTTATCCTTGATGATAAAACAATGGTCTGTAATACAGTTTTTATGCTGATAATTCACATGATTCTTAGAGTATATCCTTTTGTATCACATTACGATACTCAACCTGTTTTATTGTTCCAATAAAAAAACACTGAAATCATTCGCGTGATCGTCTTTAGAATTACATGTTCTATGTAAAATAAAAAGTTTTAATTGAACTATTAACTAAGGTAGCATATTAAACGCAGGTAATTGTGGCAGTAGTGCTGATGAAATAAAATACTTGAGTACATACTTTTGCTCGTAGAACATTTTTTGGTATACCCTCCTATACCAACTGCAACTGCTTTGATTCCAAAGATTTCATTTCTGATTGGGGTTGATTCAGATCATGGACTTCAACATTTTAATACAAAACGCATCAAAGTTTTTCTTTCAAAGCATCCACACTAAAATCTCTTCCTATATCTAACTATAACTGATTGTTAAGATCTAAATCTAAAATAAGCGTTTTAATTACGTCCTACTCATAGCTAGCTCATATTAGAATCAAGTCTAAAACATAATTGCCACACGAAGACGGTAATAAGTATAGTACACACGATATACATTTTGTTAAGTGCTATACTACAGGTTGGTAAAGCCTGGCTCATTACACGGTGATGTTACCGTGCTCATTTCCCATAACGCCCCACCTTAAGTTTTTACTTATTTAACTATGACCTCATGTGTCCGCGACTTAAGAAAATCACACAACACTTAGGGCTGCCCCTCACGTCTTAAAAGTAAAAAAAAAAACTGCATTTTTAATGAGCAAAACCGAAGTAAGTATACAAGTTACAACCTATTATAGTATCGATGTTACTTAGTGAAATAGTAGATAAATAAACTAAATTATTAGTTTCTTTCAAACAAACGTAATAAGAATTTATCGATACATAATGTAGTTTTAATCAGTTTCGGTATTAAAAGATGCGAATGTTGTCAACATAAATTACTTTTATTTTGTGATATTTTTTTATTTATATATTTTTTAATAATCATAACACTCTACGAAAATATTCAAACCTAAAGCCCAACATAGACATAAACAAGCAAAAAGTAAAAATAAGTAACTAAAAAATCATTAATTACTTGACCTTCCATAAATTTAATCAATCCCAAACCATTTCAATATTTCTCCACCCACGCACCAGCCCTAGCTCCTTAAGGTACACCTGCGGTCAGGTAGTTATAGTTAAGGCGGTAATAAATTACGCAGGGTCAGGTCAACGTGGGAACGGTCCTGCGCATGCGACTGTGACGAAGGAGTTGTCAATATGAATTGGTTCGCTGGCTCCTTGAATTGCTGTAGAAGAATTGAAGACAGTTTTAAAGAAATTCGGTGCAATCTCATGTAAATTTCAGCTAGACAAGTTATATATTTTCATAGTACTGTTGTAAAACCATAGCGATGATATTAACAGCAAATAAACACAATTTTCCTGAGTAACAAATTTAAAAAAAGTAATGTCAAGTTCTTACAAACAACACTTATGTGATGCTCAGATTTTAATTAAATTGCCATTGAATTATATTTACTTCAAATATTAAGTAAGGTACCTGGGACCTTTTAATCTTATTAATAATATTTAAGCCTGCAACTTCGTCGATGTGAATTAAGCCAAAAAGGAATGATTATCCCAAGGAAATACAAAACTGGATAAAAATTTCCCCTCCGAGTTTAGCTAGATTGAAGATCAATATTTATACCTATGTGTGACAAATTTTGCTGACTGTCATTGAGTTATACAAACATACTAACTTTCTCATTTTATAGTATTATACATTTTTATGTTCCACAGTCAAATGTTTTTGAGTTTATTTCGATTGCAGTTAGAAAATCTCATCCAGATACTGGCCAGAAAGAATACTGGTCACATCTTCTAATAAAACACGTGTAATTTTTTAAAAACTCAGTAATGAACCCCGGTCATCTCATATAGCATGGTTCACGCACAACGTGTGAAGTCACGGTCTGGTGCATTTTCTTCAGTATCGTCTTCGTCCCGGTGTTTGCGCACGCGTGGGAATACCATTTTTGGAATCCTCGACCGTGTCGGGTCAACAAAGACGTGTATTTATTTATTAAGCAATTGACTACTCGATCAGTCTTGAACTCTAGGTTCGATTCCTCGTTTGAGATAATTCAGAAACAAAACAGATCAAAATTGTCTTGGGTCTGGCATGCTGAGACATACCTCTGGCAAAATTCACCGTCTCGAGATCATAAAAAATTGTGTTTCGTATGGCACATAATAATATTTATTTATTTCATTTGTAGAAATTACGAGGGGAAAATGTGATACAAAAATAATTATTCTCAAAAGGGCCATGACCCTAAACAGCACCTTGTGTAGTAGCATGGTTTTATTCTCAGTCAAACTCTAAACAAAAAGATTACCATTGCGTTTCTTTTTTAAATTGAATAATATCTACTTATTCCTTTTTTAATTTATGTCTTATTTTATGACGAAACCTTTTCTAAGTATTTGCAAAATAATGTTTTTATCATTTTAAATATTACTTGCCAATACCCAGTTGTTTTACTTATTAGAACTTTACCGTGTAAATTAAAAAGCAGTACCTCATTATAAATCAGTCTTACTGACTTTGGCATTGTTCCCATCTAGCCCTGATTGATCAGGCATTCTTCCAGCTAAGGAATCTTTTGAGCTGTCTTTGAACATTAAGGGCTAGTTAAAGCTAGATCTGAGCAATAATGCATCATTCACAATAGCAGATGCAGACGACTGATGGACAATAGGCTTTATATCTGTTAAGTAGGGCTGCTACTTAAAATTTAACATTTAGATAAATATTTAGTTCGTTTAAAATACATATTATAAACAACTTTATGCGTACAGTTTTATCTTGAGGAGATTTATTACATTTTGGTTTTTTAGCAAAAGTGGCAACCCTATTAGTTCTTGATGGTAGGATAGGTAGGTGAGTCAACTTAACATTACTGAATCGGCATTGTTTAACTTGGTTGAAGGGTTAAATATATTGAAAATTGTACGTACGTTAAATCCTTAATCAATTAAAAATTTAAAATGTAGTTAACCGAAATTATATTTGTATCAGTACCAAAACAACGTCTAGCTAGTAAATGTGTAATTAGCAGTGATCGAAGTAGGTAGATTGATTTGGGGTCAATGATCTCAAACATTGATGTTAATATGGACATGCCTCCGGGATTCCGGAATTTCTGGATATCAGTTTTTGAAAAAAAAAGGTATATCCATATATGCTAGCACTAACAAAGTACATCAAATCCTACCTAAACCTACTCCTATCACTGGTAATTAGTGAATTGCAGTAATTGTTTATCATCATTTTCTTCCGGTGCCAGTGTTGTGTGGCTTTATAAGACAGTTCAGTAATTAAGCTAGATTTTGTCGATTTGGTCTAATACTAATATTGGTCTTTATTCCTATACTAAAAGTTGTTCATATTCAAAAGAAGAACAGCATGTAGTACATTTGGCAATACTTCTTGAGATATCTAAACTTAAAATCTGCCTCTTACAACACTCTTTTAGCATAATTAGACGTATAATCGTATTTTGTTTGTATCTAAAGAAAAAAAAATAATATTGTATTATAGTAGGTACTTCAATATCATCGCGATTTATCGGCAATCCGTACTACCGACACTTCTCCCTCGTTAGGGCTCGTTATTTGTTTGTTGTCGCTGTCCGCGGACGTGACGCACAATTGGTGGCCACACAAAGCATTGTTAGATGGGATAAGTCATGAACTTATAGCGGTGAAGTTGTAGGTTTTCAACTTCTATAAGTTGTGTAGCTTTGCCTGCAGTTTCTGATTAGGCACCGAAACATTTCCCAACATGTGTACAAGAACTTAACTAAAGTTTCATTTTAATCTGACTAATTGTTTAGGAACGCACGAAGGACTAACATACAAATTAATTTTTGTTTATACGGTTAGATAACTTAAAAGTTAAAGTTTTATTAATCAGATTCGCAAAGAACTAGATAAGCTAGTTATAGAGAAGATTGGCGCGCGATGGATGAGGTCTTTGTTTAGCAGTGGACGTTCTATAACTGAAATGATGATGATGATGACATAGGCACAAATGCTTGGACTCATCGCTCAAACATTTGTAACAAACACACACACAGCACAAAGCCAAGCCCTTAATGACCTCAATATCCGAGAGGCGAGCATGCCAGACTTGATTTCGCTATCTCTGAGGTCACGGGTTGAATTCTCGGTCGGTCAATGTAGAAAAACTAAGGTTACCTACTTTTCCGTATTGTCTAAAGTCTGGGTAACAACGGTACCGCAAAAGGTACCGTTGTTGTTTCTGATTTCTGTGACACAATGTTTTGACTACATACCATAAAATCAGAGCAATGCATGTGATGTTGTCCAACATTTATAATAATTATTATTTATTTATATTTAAGCGTATTGAAGATATTAAGGTACAAGTTTGCTAGTATTGTAAGTCACAAAAATATTTGTCACGGATCACGGAATGGTAATGTGACAGTGTTAGTGCCATTTTCTGAACAGATACTTTTTAGTATAAAAATATATTGAAAAGTATCTATATTTTTATGTAGAATGATAAGCTGATATTCATAAACGCCCATACTCGTTACTTGAATCCACAGTTACGAGTCACAAAGTAACGAGGAGTCAAGAAGATTGGTGAGTGACTGGAATCAGCATGCTATTTGTGTACCGTCTGTTGTGGACAGCTGACGTTTTGTCAACGGTTCCTCGTCAGGTGTTGTAATTGACCTTAGGGTCTAGAAGTAGGTTCTGAGAACAATAATACTGTATTAAGGAGAAGGAAGAAGGAAACTTTGAAAATAGCATCCATTTGCGCTTTGTGTGGCAAGATTAACACGTCGTCGTATTATTCGTTTCGAACAAGTATCAGGATGTTATGTAGTCCCAATAATTACACATGTATAATACCTTAGTTACTTCTGGAATAGAAAAGAATAACGTTTATTTGCGAAATTACATTAGAGTTTAATACATGTCTATAATAAATTACTTGACCAAAATTAAATCTTACTAAAGATTTTTTAAATTCTTATTTAAGTTGCAAATTGCAACCGACAAAAGACTTTAAACTTTTTTGTATTCCTTCACGTGGAACTAAACATTTTCCTTATTATTTTCCATTTTTTTTCCGGTCTACCGTAAGTAAGTGAAACGCGAAGGGTTTTCGATCCTGGCATACCTTAATTTGCAAGTACCCAAAATAACGTAATTTTGGTGTACATCTAAGAAACATTACTATAAAATGATTAGAAACAATAAATACTCTGTGACAAAATGTAGTAAATGATATACTTTGTTCAGAATTTTAATTTGAATAAGTAATATTTACTTATATTTACATATTCAAACTGAAGTTCGATGCCTTTTTTATCTTGCTTTGTCTTTTACAAAGTAGTAAAGTATTTTTTTTTATTGAGCCAATACAGTACAGATATGCAATTAAAAAAAGGTACATTTTTCGAGGTTCCTACCCGTCAGAAGCCCGTTTTCGAACTAGACGTTAGTCTGTGTCTCGGAGAACGAGTTCGTCTCAAAGAGGAGCGCTGTTGTTGGTGTTATAAAGTACCTATTAGCTACTATGATATTACATAACTAAGGAAATACCTTGTTTCCCAAACTAGACTTGGTCTGATTTGTTGGGAAAAAGGAAGAAAAAAAAAACACCTATCGGTAGTTTAGGGTAAGGTAAGGTAAGTCTGTAGATCCTTCAGTCATAAATTACATTTTTAACGAACAAAAGCGCAAAATTACGACATTACGTTTTCAAAGGTTTCAATCACTCGCGTTCACACTTCTTTACGTTTTTAAATGTGTTTCTTTATACAAAATCCTTTTCGTAAGTGCGTGAATCATTCCTTTATCCAGTCCTTTTACGATGCCATATTGCTTTTATAATCTTATTAATGACGTAAGACGGCTGCGCCCGCGCACCCTGCGTGCACCTGCCGAGCTTTCGATCCGGTATTCGAAATTTGAATTAGCCTGTTTTAATTGTAGGCGGTTGTGTTAAATATTATCAACCTCAAAAAAATCAAGTAACTACAAGTTACTATACACTCGTAGTTTGATTGTAAATATTTTAAAAATTGATTGTACAAAATCAAAACTCAATTATGATATTATGACTGTGTTGTAATGGTAAAAGAGGAGAGTGAGAGCTTCCAGTAAGTGTTATATATCTATATATCCCATGGGCGGTTTATACTTATATTAACTCTTCTTTTGTATTCAAAATAAATGATTTACAAGTACCTACAAAAATGTTAAAGTTAATTTGGAATATTTAAAGCCCTATAAAAGGATGTCATCAAAACATACTATCATAGATTTAGTCTTATATTAAAGTCACGTTTGTACTTATACGCTATCTTAGAAATCGATCAGCTACATAAGAAAACAAATGAATTACTTTTACAAAAAAACTCACTCTGAATTTAGTTTTGATCACAATATTTCAACACATCAGAGCAGACCGGAAAACGATTAAAATCTGGTAATTTCTTATGTTAACTATCGGTTTTAAGATAAAAGCGGGCATAATTATTAAAATAAACACGATTATCAATGGGTTCCTCGTGATTACACTAGTATGTATAATGTCTTATCTATAAGTTCCAATGGATTTTATTGACGTTTTTGTATAACTCCATAATGAGCTGTTCAGTAAATCAGAGTCACTCTGATTGTAGTAAAGCTATATTGCAACGAAAACCGTAACGGTTAAGGCGTATATACACTACTATTGTAATATTAGAAAAACACGTCGTGACATAAATCAATTCTTTCTTTAAAAAATTAAAATTTCACATTTTATTAACAACGACATCTACGTTAATTATTTAGATTGCAAGGTAGTGCCAAATTAAAAAAATAAAATTAATTATTTTTTAAAAAAATATATTACTTCAACAGTAAAATTTAAATAATAAATAAAAGAATCTCCTGGCACACAAGTCCCGAGCCTATTTCAGAAAAGTTCAGTTTTTGAATTAACCCAATTTAGTGGGTGTCAAAGTATCAGCTAGCGAAATTAATTTTGAACACGATAAAGCTTTTTAATAACTATTCTGTCGTTTTTTTAAATTTGTAATTGATTATTAAAAAATTGAATATCTAAATAACTTTCAAAGCGAAAACTGCAAAAAATAAATTATACCATGACTGTGATTTTTGTAAGGTACTTAAAACTTTGTTTAACTTTAATATAAACCTCACTGGCATTGACCTTTTGTATTATTGACATCCAAAACAACTTTACAACGTAGTAACTATGAATCAGTATTAATCACACGGCTGTGTGAGAGTGTGTGTCACCCTTAACACTTCAATCGCCGAAACACATAAACTTTTACAAATCAAACGACAAAATTAAGAAAACTGCTCGTAGTACAGGAAGTCAATTAATGGTTTTTATTGGTCTAACAACTTTCGAACTAATAGATACGTATGTCGGATGAACCAGTAGGCTGAGACTAGTTTGAAGCCCGACTTGTCGTGATTGCCGCCAATATAAATTTTTGGACTCATTTTGTGGTAATTAACGAGGTTGACAGTACCGCTTTTAATATTTTATTGAGTCGTGGGTATTCGAATCATTAGGATTGTAGCAGCGAATTCTAAACCTTACTTTTCATTGGGTTAACACTGTTTGCGTCAGGGTGCGTTTTTATGATAGCGGCGACCAGTTCGATAACTCTTACAATCAGCCGATCACTACTGTTAACGATTGTGATATTGATTTGATCATCTATGTAAAACAGTGACATTTGCTTGTGTATATTATCATTATCTTTATCAACGTACACTGATTTTATGCTAGAACCTTGTTCAATGGACGCCATCGAATTATAACAAAAACCAATTCAGTCACGCAAACAAGCAAACACAAATAGTACTTTCTCTATTAATTTTTTGCCCTATCTTTATTGCCTTATTTGTCTGCCTCAAAGTCAAAGTCAAAGTCAAAAATCATTTATTCAATTCAGGACAAAATTGCCACTTATGAACGTCAATAACAACATTATAGGCCCCTAGGGGGCCAGAACATGTCTCCTTATTTTTTGGGCCCTACTAGCGCTTCGAGACAAGACACAGACAATCTGGCAAGTGCTGAGAAGAAACGCCGGAACAAACTCAGTCACCACTAGCTGCCACACAAAAAATATAAATCAAAATAAACAGGTAGGTACATCAGTTTAGTGCAGGCTGGACTGACCATACATTCTTGTCATCAAGATAGTCTTGAATTTTATAATACCCCCCTTAGACATCAGTGTAGTTTTGACATGTGACTTAAATTTATTAATAGGAAGTTTGGTAACATTGTGAGGTATATTATTGAAAAATTTAATACAATTTCCCAAGAATGAATTACTTGTTTTGGCCAATCTAAAGTTTGGGACTACAAGTTTGTTTTTGTTTCTGGTGTTATATGAATGAATATCACTTTTCTTTATAAAAAGATCTAAATTTTTGCGTACGTACATGATATTATCAAATATGTATTGAGAGGCCACAGTGAGTATGTTAATTTCTTTAAAGAAATCTCTCAGGGATTCACGCGGACTAAGTTTGTATATAGCACGAATAGCTCTTTTCTGTAAAATAAAGATGGTATCGATGTCCGCAGCAGAACCCCACAAGAGAAGACCATAAGACATAATACTATGAAAGTAACTGAAATACACCAGCCTTGCCGTTACAACGTCAGTTAGATGTCTAATTTTTCTAACCGCAAAGGCAGCTGAAGCAAGTCTCCCAGCCAGAGTGTCAACATGTGGTCCCCATTGCAACTTCGAATCCAATGTAATGCCCAGAAAAACAGTGGAGTTTGATAGATCAAGTTTTTCACCATTTAGTAAAATTACTGCGTTAGCTTGTTTCACGTTAGGCATAGTAAATTTAATACATTTGGTTTTTTTTGTATTAAGAAGTAAGTTGTTACTTGTGAACCAATTTAATACCTTAGAGAGAGCTCCGCTTACATCGTCAAATACCTCTTCGCCTCTTTTTAATTTGAAGATTAAAGAAGTATCATCAGCAAACAGAACTATCTCACAGGAGTCTTTAGAATAGAAAGGGAGATCGTTAATATATATCAAAAATAGCAACGGTCCCAATATTGAGCCCTGGGGCACTCCCATTTGAAGCGAGGCGCCAGAAGAGTTAGTACCATTAACGTTTACTGTTTGTAATCTGCCTGAGAGGTAAGAATTTAACAATTTTGATGCGTTATTAGATACACCGTAATGTTTTAGCTTCATAATAAGTGTTTGGTGATCGACACAATCAAACGCCTTCGATAAATCACAGAACACACCTATCGCATCATGCTTATCTTCATACGCATCCAAAATGTGTTTGACAAGTGCCACCCCAGCATCTGTTGTATTTCTACCTTTAGAAAAACCAAACTGTTTCTCGTGCAGTAAATTGTTAAGTTTAAAATGGGAGAGTAATTGACTAAATATAACTTTTTCAAAAATTTTACTAAAAGCAGGTAGAATGGAAATTGGCCTGAAATTGCTTGGGTCACTTTTTTCTCCTGATTTGAACAAAGGTATAATCTTACTATATTTCATTAAAGTAGGGAATTGACCTTGATCAATACATTCATTGAATAAATGCGCTAAGTGAGATGCTACGAGAGGTATAATGGGTTTTATTGTGTCAGTTGATATGCCCCACATATCCTCAGTTTTTTTCTGTTTCAATTCCATAAAAGTTTTGACTACCATTACAGGATTAATATGAGTGAAATCAAATAAGGAGTTGCACCCGTCAACACTGGACACAAGCAGTGATTTTGCATGCAGAGCAGATGAATTAAGTTGTTTTGTGGTTTCGACAGGTATATTACAGAAGTAATTTTCGAAAGCGCCTGCTACCTCATCATCGGATTTAATTTGCTTATTATCAATTTTTAGTGTAAATGTGTGATCGCGATGTTGTGTTTTACAAGTTTCTTTGTTTATAATATTCCAAGTCTCTTTAATTTTATTACTCGATTTATTAATTTTTTCACGTATATAATTTATATGATCGGACTAACTTACCTAGTGACGTCCGATCCTCAATTATGTGAAGTAATCTCGTCCTCATTGTGTACAATGTAGTACGCACTTTTTGCTACTGCACTGATTACAATCTTCAAAGTTAGGCGCGTGCATGAACGCGTCAATAAACTAAAAAATAAATAACCGGAACGTGCCCGCACCGTCACCTATCAATGTCATCTGTCACCTGTCAATGTCATTATTTCAAAGGATAAAACTGGACACAACTTTCAAAAAGAAGGGAAACTAAGTAGTATGTAGGTATTTATAGCATATAATCTTTCTTGTACTTTAAGGATTGATAAATACATACTAACTGGGTCGGGCTGGGGATAGGATGAGGACGAGATTACTTCACATAATTGAGGATCGGACGTCACTAGGTAAGTTAGTCCGATCATATAAATTATGTTCTTTAATCTCGTCCTCATTGTGTACAATGTAGATGTTCAAAGAGGAAAGTTGTGTCGACAAAGCAATATAAACATTTATTATGATCATTTATATGATTTGCTAAAGTCTTAGCACATGATAAAACTTTATTTTATTAACTATCTATTGGTAGATGCTTAATTCAAGTTTTATCTAACAAGGATATAGTTGTTTGATTAATTCATTGGAATTAATCAACCAACCCTGTATATCGATACAACCCTGTATATCGATACAACCCTGTATATCGATACAACCCTGTATATCGATACAATCCTGTATGATGATACACCTTGTGTGATGGTACACCCTGTATGATGATACACCCTGTATGATAATACAACCCTGTATGATGATATAACCCCGTATGCTAATACAACCATGTATATTGATACAGTTCCATCCCATTTGATGACACAAACCTGTACCTATTTTATACCATACAGGTGGGCCAAAAAATGTGTAGGAATTCTATAAAATCAAAAATAGCAAATTTTACTTTAATTGCAATACTCTTTTATTTTTCTTAAAACTGTAAGTCTTTATGAATTTATAGATTTGCTGGGACTGAGACTGATAATCCACCTGTTGTACACTTTTAAGTTTGTGCAATAAAGTTTTAAATAAATACCCCGCGCTATTAAGTAGGTATATTCTTTACGAATAAACTAGAGATCACGCAAACGAAATCGCGGGGCAACAGCTAGTTTAATAAGTTGTCATGGAAATGGAGCCAATGCTTTGAACTATTAATATCCGTCTCATTTATCCAGTAGTATGTAGTACATACTTAGTATATGGTTACCTAACAAGGTAAATTTATCGATGTGCAAGTAGGTAGTTAAGCTAGTATTTCTTCTGAAAAGACTTATTTTATTTTATATAATAAGAAAAACTAGTAACCTTTTAAGTTATCATTGTCTGTGATACAATTTTTTATGCAAATAAATTAGTCTTAGGTATTCTTAATAACTCCTGTTCAAGGTGTAGTTCCAAAGTAAAGGAAACTAAAATAAATAATATGGATGTTTACTATCGCAAATTTTTCATTAATTATATGTTATAAATAAGGAAATTATATACAAATACTACTAGTATTGTTCCAGTAGGGATCCTATTTTGTTGACAATAGTTTCAACATTATTTTACTGAGAAAGATTGATTTTTACTCATCTTCTTAGAAAACCGTTATAAATATGTGTTACACTTGTATGGCTGGAAATCAGTATGAGACTTCCTGCACTTTATGTGTGGATCCCTGGTAGGGGATATTAATAAGTTAATGAAACAGTCTGAATACTTATTTATAAAAAGATTCAATGACTGGTCAATTCTTGTAAGCTAATAAAAAATAATAATTAAATAAGTAATAATTTACCAATACATCACATCGGATAAGATAAAAAGTTTACTCCGGCTCAAAATACTTGTAGCAGCCTTACAGCCTTAGTCCAATAACAAGGTAAGGCAACATTTATTGCCTGCATTGCCTTAATTATTGCCACTGATCAATGCCTCTACGGTCTCATCCATTTTTTTTTTTTTTTTCATTTAAGTTAAGTTAGAAATTTTCTGTCATTATTTATCATCTCCATTTTTGCTTTACATAGTAATTTAATATCTAATAAAATTATTTATATATAGACTTACATAGGTACTTGACAATCTTCAATTATAATTGTAAGATTCATGCCGTAATTTAAATAATAATTTTAAGTCAGTAGTTTATTTTTTATGAAGTTTATAGTTTCATGGATACAATTTTAATTTTTTAATTATGTTTTAATAAATCGTATTTTATTATAATCATCTATTTAAATATGAACCTTTGTTATCCACCTGGGATAATTCAGTTTATTTACTATCTTTAGTATCTTGATAATTTAATGATTGGATGATTTAATCTTGATAATTTAATCTTTGTCTTCAATTTTTGGTATCAAACATTTTCACAAATAATAAAATGTCTAGAAATATATGGTTTATAACAAAAATATATTAAAAATATATTTAGGTCAGATTTGAAAATTCAAGTTATCATTGGAACTTTGTGTCTAATTTTTAATTTCTCTTACTTTTCCAAAGGTAGCAGGTACCTACTTAAAAATTAAAATAATTGGTTTTCGACCTTATGACAAGTACATAAGGATCAATTATGGTGCGACATTTTTGCCTGTAAATAAAGCTGCATAAATCTTTCCATGGGTTTTTACTGACTGAAAATATTGGAATATAACATACAGTTACAGTTAAAAAAGTTTTTAATTATGGTAATTTTTATCTTGTTGATAATGAACAAGGAGAATTATTTTTCCATTTCTGTAACAGTGATCTTCACTCACATTATTTGTAAGTAATACTCATCTTGAGTGTGTCTTTATTTCACTTGATGAAGACTAGAAATAATCTAACTAGCCATGGCGATCAGCTAGAATAATAACCTTAAGTCAGTAACAGTGTTAAATTTTAATTGCTTTCATAGATTATTATAGAATCTTGAGAATTAAGCTTGATACTATGAGAATTTAAGGTTTACCCGGTTGTAACCAGATCTAATATTATAAGTTACACAAATGGGATACCATATCAGTTGTATAGGAACATACAAACATGCACCAGCCAACATCAATTTGTCATGGTCTCCAAACAGGGAGTCAACTTCCCTGTATTATGAGGTACAAGACAATGTATCTCGCCAGGGTCATTCGACCAGAGTATCGAACCTGGGACCTTTTACGTTAAGGCACTTCACGAATCAAGTGGACTAATGATCTCTAAGTCACAGATATCAATTAGCAATGTCAAGTAATGTTTATTTATTTATTTAAGCTTTTTAGTAAAATATAAGAGAAAAAAAAAAAAACTTAATATGGTCATAACTACATGAACTATTGGAGTAAACAGGTTGTTTTCTATGGTATGCTTTATAAAGTCTTGCCCTCTTGGGCCAACATCAAGAAGTATCTCAATTACTTGTGGTAAAAAACTTGTGGAAATCCACACCGAGATAAACCATAATTTGTAAAAGCGCTATTTATCATTGACTTGTATGTATATAAATGGGGCAGAATACAAGATCTGACTCTGACAATAGACAAGCAGATCTGAGACCAACAGATTGTCTTGGTACCATTAATGGTTGCCAAAGGCCCAATTTGATAGTAACAACTGATGAAATTATTAAAAACTTAAAATCTTTATAAACAGACTGAAATTGTCTAGGTAAGTATATGACTTGTTTATACAAGACTCAGAATTCCTTAAGCCTTCAATATCAGCAGGCAAAGGAGCTTCTTTCATAGCCTCCTTAGAGTCAAAGTGTTATGTTGAAAAAATTACTAAGACGGAGGGCATTACCTCATGGTCTCGGTACCCATATTCTCCCTCCTCTCTTTTTTTCTTCAGTGGCATTCGAAGATATGTATCGTCTTGATACTTTTGTGTTCGACTATATTTTCAACTTCAATTAATGAAGTCGGTCTCTGGTCAACCTTATAAGATTTGCAGACCCGCAATATTATAACAAAAATTTTAAGCCACAGGCTAACCCCTCGTGAAAGCAAGTGGAAGTGTTATAATTCTGCTGCGAGACAGAAAAGAGGAATAATTGTTCTCTCGGTACATATGACGCGCTAGAAGAATTTTATAATATTAATAACTTACCTTATGCTATTACAGATCCTTTGTAGTATATTTCTGGTGCAACATTGTATCCGTCTCATGGTCAACTCTTCATGAAGACTAGAGCCATAATGTTACGTCTCAGGAGGAATCCCTCGAGGAGACGCTTCAGACTGAACAAAAACCCACTGGCCACTCCATCGTAAAGGCCAGTGCTTCTGTACAGAGCAGTTTCTGTGGAGTCATTCGGAGACATGACAGACAACTAGAATGAACATATTGATCACCAACGGCCAACCTCCCGTGAAGGCTCCGATGTCATTCATTCTGAGACATGAGAGACAACTAGAATGAACTTAATGATCACCACGGCCAACCTCCCGTGAAAGCTCCGATGTCATTCATTCTGTCTCGTTTGCGGGCTGAAGAATAACGCAACTCTCTCACACACACTCCTTGTTTTCATGATTAATTTCTGGCTAATTATGTTGTTGGAGTGGAGGCCACGTCTCGGCGAACGTAGTGTAGGACGCTTCTCAACTCGATGGGCCGACGAACTCGGGAATATGGCTAGATACATTTGTATCAAAGCAGGAGATCGTACTCCTTGGCGCTCTTTGCGTCCTTCCCGTACGTCCAGCAGTGGGCTGTAATAGGCTGAGATGATGGTGATGGTGATGATATTATAAATATAATAACACTAAAATTAGTGTGCTGTGGTGGTGATAGAAATCGTAGTAATCGTAATAATTGAGCCGAGGTATCGGTCCAACAATTTCACAAATTCAACTGACAAGTTTTGTTTTCCAGCCACCATACTTTTACACAAACATCACCGTATTTTCTTCTTGGTTTTTTGCATTTGTATGTAAGCTGTAAATCACTAATTAGTTTAAAAACTATTTTATTCTAAATATTTACGTCTTCAGTGCTGTGTACAAAAAAGTACAATGACATTGACAGGTGACAGATGACATTGATAGGTGACGGTGCGGGCACGTTCCGGTTATTTATTTTTTAGTTTATTGACGCGTTCATGCACGCGCCTAACTTTGAAGATTGTAATCAGTGCAGTAGCAAAAAGTGCGTACTACATTGTACACAATGAGGACGAGATTAAAGAACATAATTAGATTTAGCTACCATACAGACCTTTTTAAATAACTTTGAGTATTTTTTAACATATTCTACAAATATTAGGTCATTATTCCTATACACTTTTTGATTATATAGTTCAAACATTTTCCTCCTACTGATATATATACCAGCAGTAGCCCAGTCACTGAATTTCGGTTTGAAATTGTTTATGACTAATTTCTTTTTAGGAAAGTTTTTGTCAAATTCGTTTTTGATTAGTTCAAACAATTCTTCATATAAGTTATTAACATTGTCATCAACAAAAGGTAATAGCGGTATTTTATCACTTAAGTTAGTTTTAAATTTTTCTTTGCGAGTATCAGTGACTGGTCTATATTGAATAACACTTTTAGAAGGCACAAAACGGTGTTCAAACGTGACTGACTGACCGCAGTGATCAGATTTTACAAAATTTACGATAGATTTTTTAATCACAACACAGTTACAGAAAACATTATCCAAGCAAGTAGCTGTTGTAGCAGTAATTCTAGTCGGTTCAGCAAATACAGGCTTTAAATTAAAAGATTTAAAAAGACTTAGAAACCTAACCCGATAGGTTTTTTCTTCATCTATGATATCGACATTGAAATCTCCACATACAACTACCTTCTTTTTATTAGTAAATATTTTCCTGAGTAATTCTTCCATTATGGACTCAAACAATGTAAAATTACCACTTGGGGGTCTATAAACACAAACAATAATGTAATCGTCCAGCTCTGCACATGATATCTCAATAGTTCGCTCGACAGAGAGAGATACAATATCTTTTCGCTCTTTACATTTTAAGTTATTATTAATTAATATTAGTGACCCGCCACGGATGGCGTTCTCCCTTGAGAACGAACTAATAAGGCTACAATTATCTATGTGCAAAATAAGTTCATACTTTTTGAGCCAGTGCTCAGTTACACATAAAACCTGAATATTCATTTCTTGTACAAATAGTTCAATTTCTAAGTCTTTTCCAGATAAGCCTTCTATATTTTGGTGCACTATGTTTAAATGATTTGAATCTTCTATGCTCGCTAGGTTTTGTAAGCAAGAGTTTTCCTCTTGTCTGAATGTCTAATTTAAATAATTATTAATTGGAACGGATTCCAAAGGTCGAATATTCATGTCAATTGTCTGCTCAATAAAAGCAGACTTGGTAGCCAAGTTCTTGGCTAAACAATCTAAACAATATGATAGCGATAACGCTATTTGTCTTTTGAGATAATTATTGACAAAATAACTATCTCTCGTCAGATAAATCTTATTTTTAAAATAATTATTTATGTCAATAACATGGAAGCCTTGCTAGAGAGTTGGACTTTTGACTAGCCCCGTGGCCTCCATACAAGGACTCTATCAGTTATCAGCTCTGCGGCCAATGTAACTTAGGTACCCTGTTGCTTGGTTATCTTTTTACTATAATTTTGATTGTTTCTTATTAAATACAACTATTGTTAGAATAAGAAGTTAAAGTAAACTTAATAATAAATATATCATCGGCTCGTTTCCAAGTTCAATTGTCGTAATAAATAATTTAATAGTCTTCGAGAATATTTAAAGGTGTTGTTCTGCTTTTGCAAAATTTGTCAGTTGTAGCTCAGTGGTAAACCATCGCCTCACGGTGCTCAAACAAGGTGCTTCTCTCGGAAAAGCATTTTGAAGATGAGCGGCACAGTCTTGCGGAGAGAGAGAACTTTTAAAATCGTAAAAAATCCTCGCTCTAAAATTTTTTCGACTTAATTCCATTTTTGTTGCGTACGTATAACTGATGTATGAAAAAAAACAATTGACAAATCATTTTCTGCCAATTGTTTTTTTTTATTACTAAGAAGGTTGCAACGTTTAAAAAATAATACATTCGAAATTCAAATAGTTCCAATTAGCTAGAAGTGCAAAACTTTTAGTGTGCCCCATGTAGCATAGTAACTCTACTTTTATCTAAAATCTTAGGAACTCTAGAGGTGCTTGTAGCTCACTGGCAACAGCGCGGCAACAGTGACATGAGCATGCCACTACTAAGCATGCTTTAAACATGCTCTTTTATGAGCATGTCTGTCAGTACCTTAACTCATATCCGTGGGTCATCATGACCTACAAATAATCTCATGAGTTTGAAACACGTACATCTAGATGTTTAGGAGTGTATGTACGGGTTATACTACTTATTCAGTGGTAAAGTGCATATTCAGATAACATTGGATGTGCAGCTATGATCTAAAACGGTCTGGTCTGCTAAGGAGGTTAAATGACAATTGTTAAGTTCACCGCGACCAAAACAGGAGGACCAAACTAGGAGAAAAACTTATGTTTACAAACCGACTATCTACCTTATCAATTACACCTATTGTAATTGTGTAGGTATGATGATTGCAACCTTTAAATAGATAGTCCCTTAGCTACTGTGTATTTTACAACCGCAGAGGCGTAAACAATACAGATATCTTGATTTGTAGCTCTTTCATTCACTATTCACATTCATTTTGTAGTTTTGCGGCGTATTGAATATGGTAGTTTTCTGAATGTCATAAACATAGTGTATTGTAGTGTATAATAATGTTCAACTGCCAGTTATGCAACGAGATAAGTTATAAGTTCAATTAAATTTTGCCAGAATGTGAATTCTGTGGTGATTTAATTAAGTATGGCTAAGATGTATAGAACTGTAATAATAACACTGGTCAACAAAATTCAAACTTTTTCGTGCCACACGGACTTTTTTGATATTTTTTACTTTAGTTGGTGATTGTAAGAAAAAATAAACAGTTAAAAAAAATTTGCTAGCCAAGGATTTTATTCTATTGAGTAATTAAAAATATTAAGAAAAAATACAGATCTCGTAAATCAAACTTTTTTTTTTATATAAATTACTTAATAATTTAAGATTTTCTTGAATGTTTAGCTTCTGGTTGGTCCCTTTTAATTGTCCAGCAGTAATCCGCTAACATATTTGGGCTCCATTTTCCCTGGTACCGCTTTTCCATACTAGAAATGTCCTGGTGGAACCTCTCGCCGTGCTCGTCACTGACAGCCCCTAAATTGTCAGGAAAAAAATCCAGGTGCGAGTCTAAAAAATGGATCTTGAGTGACATGTTGCAACCCAATGCTTGATATGACAATAAGAGCTCGCTAACCAACTCTCTGTAGCTGTCACTCTTGTGGTTGCCCAAAAAATTTGCAACAACATTTTTAAATGCGTTCCATGCACATTTTTCTAAACCGCTTAATTTTTCTTCAAATGTTGAATCTTTTATTAACTCCCTGATTTGAGGGCCAACAAAAATACCCTCTTTTATTTTTGCATCACTTATTTTAGGGAATTTTTCTTTTAGGTACAAAAATCCACTCCCACTGCGATCCATTCCCTTCACAAATTTTTTTATTAATCCTAATTTGATATGCAATGGTGGTAAAAGCACATTATTTGGCTCTACAAGGGGTAAATACTTTACATTTTTTTGGCCAGGAACTAACGATGCACGCATAGGCCATGTTTTTTTTATATAGTGATTAGTTCTGTCTCGGCTATCCCATTCACATAAAAAGCAGCAAAATTTTGTATAACCCAGCTGAAGTCCAAGTAATAATGCAACAACTTTAAGATCACCGCAGATTTTGAAGGAATATGTACTGTAATTTATTTTTTCAAGTAAAACTTTCATATTTTCATAGGTTTCTTTCATATTTGAAGCATGGGCCACAGGAACAGACGGAAGCATATTTCCATTATGCAATAAAACTGCTTTTAGACTTGCCTTCGAAGAATCAATAAATAAACGCCACTGAGAGATTTCAAAATCTATGTCCAACATTTTCATGATCTCATTTATGTTATTGCAAAACACCAAATCTCCATCCTGAGAAAAATACGTTCTGAAGTGTTCATCACGGTTTCGAAAATAACTAACTTTTGTATTATGATGTAGCAAATTCCATTCTTTTAGACGAGATCCTAATAGTTCCGACTGCTTTTTTGACAAATTTTAATCCCTAACCAAATCATTTAGGTCTCCTTGAGTTATCAAATGTGGCTCCTTTTCAATTCCTTCAAACTCAAAGTCATCATCCTCGTCAACACACCGACTTGAAGTAGACGGTTGTGAATGGTCGTTATCAACAGACGTTGTTGCAACTGGTATTAGTTCTGGCATTTTTTTACAATGAGAGACTGGTCTTATAGCAGAAGATACGTTAGGGTAGATAACTGTGTTTTTTTTCTTGTAATTTATACCTTTTAAGTCAGTGAGACAAAAATAGCAATCCGAAACGTGATCTCGCTGTTCAGTCCATATCATGGGTACAGCAAAAGGCATAGCTCGTGCACCTTTCTTCCAGTCGGTTAAATTTTTCACACACGTTATGCAACAGACATGAGGGGCCCAGAATTTGTCTTGATGGGCGACAGAAAAACCAAAACATTGGTGATAACACTCCAGCACAAGATTCGTAAAATTTCGTCGTTGTTTTTTGAATGTAAGTTCTCCGCAGATATAACAAAAAGAGTTAGGGTTATTTTTACACTTCCTCGACATGTTCACAGGATTAATAAATCACAAAAAATATTCAAATTCAACTACAAATACTTTTATGACGATTTACTTGTGAGCGTTTCTGTCAATTTACCGCCGTAGTACTAGTTATGAGTATTACCGTATCACAACAAATATGAGGCTAACAGACAAATGAAAACTGTGATTTAATGATGAGGGTAGATTGATAAAACAAAATTAGCTATCAAAGTTCGTGTGGCAAAATCAGTGTTGACCAGTGTAATTAAGTACCATTGTGTATAACTTTTTAGGGCTGTAGTTTTGCATTAAAGTACCAACATTCTTGAGGAAGAAACTGAATCATTATCATCATCATCATTTCAGCCATAGGACGTCTACTACTGCTGAACCAAATGACTTCCGCAATGACTTCCGGATTTCCCAGTTGATAGCACCCAAATAAATGATTTATTTGAATATATTAAATGGAAATCAAGTTACAATAACCTTCTTCTTACGCTACATTACCCACAACAATTGCAATCATAAGTCTCAGAGAGCTAACACAAGGATGGTAACAATAAAAAGTATTATTTTATTGAGTCACAACCTAAAATTAACAATAAGATTTTTGTGTTCAGCTCAGTAACTGTCTTTTTATTTTTTTGTCATAAATATAACACATTTTACCGCCTTTGTCTAGTGGCTTACGTTTTAAACTGAAACGTAAGCGATCGCGGGTGCGAATACCGCAAGTGCCAAATGTTTGATGAATGTAATTAAACTTAAATTTTTAAATAAGTATATATTATTATAAGTATAGGTAGGTAAAAAAATCCTTTATTTAATATAAAGATGGTGCATATCAAACCACCATCAGTATCAATGGCATCGCGTGCGCAATCCACCTGCAATACTCTTGATCTACAAATAATGACCGACGCTCATACAATTGTATTAATCAAGCAGCACGTGACAACCATTTTGCTGTTTTAGAGATCGGTGGGAAGTGGTTGAAGTTAATAATTAGCAAGGTTAAGCGATCTCTTCAAATTCCTCCTTCATTTAGCCTTCTGTCTAGAAGCGGACTGTTGTGGGATATTAATAATGAGATCAAAAATGAACTAGGAAGAGACAATCCAAGTTTTTGAAATTAATTGCATTCTAAGAGTCAATCAGAAAACCAACTTTTTTAACTCAGGCTTAGGTATGCTGGAAGTAACCCTAGCAAAATTAATCGTCAGGTACATCGTAACTTATGGATGATAATATCAATATTTTGAATGCATTTTTAACTAACTTTATACACTAAACGGATATTAGTAATACAACTCCTTTGGTAATTGATTTTCCCGACATAGAATAGACAACCTGTGCCGGATAGTAGATAACGATGTCAATTCTTCTCTTTAAGATCATGACAATTATAAATGTTGTCTGGTGCATAATTTTTATATAGCTATTAATTCATTTCTGTTTTAGTTTTTCTAGATGACGTTTAATACCATACAGAATCTTCAATGCATAATATCAAATCAACATTACCTTTTATATCGCAAAGAAATGCGTGCAGATAATACCATTTTCCGCTTCAGTTCAGAACGCATAATGATGTGACGCCCATAAAAACTATCACGGAGACGTGTCAATTATAGTTTGTATGACTTCCTTGTAACGATCGCATGATTGTCATCTATTGTATTGCGGTTTTGTCATGGCATTTATTAAGGGTAATATTTAGTACTTTCTGTGATAGCGGGCACGAGTAAACTAGTACTTCACTACTTATAATTGATCTTGAGATCTCGTTAAGATATAAAAACCGATGAGGTCATCCGGCAGATGACCAAAGCAATGGATATCGTCCAAAAATGTAAGTGGCAGTAGGCTGACCACATCTGTTGCAGAACCGATGAAAGGTGGAGTAAACGGGTTTTTAAGTGGAGACATTGCCTCGGCGAACGTAGTGTAGGACGCCCTCTAGCTCGATGGACTTACGACCCTAGGAAGATGGCTGGCAGAAGCTGCATTATAAAAACGGGAGGTCGTGCTCCTTGGCCTCTTTGGCCTCTTGCCATGTTTGTATGTAGTCCCTGTCTGTATATACTGGCTAATACCCGGGAGTTCTGTATCAATTTTGATACGGTTTTCACTACTGTATGCACTAGAAACATTTGTGTCTGGTTAGTTTAACCGTAGACTTAATAGTTCTACCCGTGCACACCCAGGGTGGGTCATTGGTACAGTTTTCCAAAAACTAAAGCGAATTATCAACCCTTCGTCGCATTTAGAGGTACAGAAATGATCACAAAATTTAAATAATTTTTGTTTGACGATGATTTTTCTTAATATAGAGAGAAATTAGTCATTTATAGTAGATTCAAATCAATCTATAGTAAAAATATTAATTCAAATGTATTTATTAGTAACTTTTCTATGTCAAAGCTAATCACTCAACTTGTTTCATTCCTATATTCGAAAAGCAATTAAATACCTAATTACTATGTAACAAGTACACGTCTTGACGTTATCTCACACTTTCGGCACGATGAATTGAATATTAAAATGTGATATACAGGGTGACCATATTTAAGCAATAAAACTAAGTAAGGCAAAAGTTAACTAAACTTGACGTCTAAATTAAGATTTAGTACTACTGGATGATATTATTTTGTCAGGAAACTTTACCATACTAGGTATAAACATTTTATACCATTAAATTTAATTATGTCGTTCAATGTCTTTTTTTTAAAATCTTGTTAAAATAATTAATTGCAAAGCTTAATCGACTTTTTAGTATTTGTCAATTTCCACAAAAATAATTACTACTTTAAGTCTGTTCTCTGGTTCTCACTGATAAAATAATATTTATGCATGGCACATCAAATGTCATATATTGTACTAAGTACAATACCAAGTATATTATATTGAATTCCATTGAACTTAATTCTATGAATTACCAATCTTCCTTACCTACCCTCTATTTAACTTCTTGTGTTATATCGATTTCGATACAAAACATATCAAATAAATAATAATAAAAAAAATAATGATTTTATTTATTTTATATAAACTTAGTTCTATTTTGACTCTCATAACAGACGCCCTGTACTCATAAGTCGCTTGTTAAGTACTCACTTTTTGGAGGTGTCATTCTATACTTAGATAGTAGCGCTTAAAATGATTTACATGTCAGAATGTTTATATAAATATCATCTGTATGCGTTAGTAAATAAGACATAAAATCAATTGTAGCTTAAGAGCCCTTATCATCGCCCACGTATCAATCTTTGGACTTTTTATTCCTATTTATTTTGTAATCGCTTAGCCCAGTATTGATTTATTAGAGCGAGTTTGATGACTGATTCGTTATGAGATTTTTTTTACGAATACGAAAGATGCAATGTCTACTGAAGCGAGAGGGCGGATTTGAAGTAGATATCATTGTATTTATATGGACATAATCAGAGCAACATATAAGAATAATCGATTGCACGGGTCCATTGGTCATATCCATATAAATATAGTTACCTAATTTAAATTTAACATCCTTAAGCCGTTACTTTTAAACCCTTTTACAGCGACCGATCGTTTTAAAGATACGAAAATTAATAGTGCTTTTTATTAAATTACAATAGGGTAGTTGACACTCCAATCAAACCAATCAATTGACATACTTTTTATGAGCTGTCAAAACGTACCTCTTTCTTAGAATTTGTATGGCAATAGCGGACAGTGACGTCACTGTTTACCAAACTCAACTGACTATCTATTTATTAGTTTTAAAGCAATTAAAATCTATTTCAAGAAACAAATAAAAATTATGACTGAATAAATTAATTAAATAAGGTGTTATTTAATAAAAGAAGTGTCTCGGAATTATTTATGAATGGTGTGAATTATTTATGAATCCCAATTGCTCAGTTCGAATATATTTTTATGTTTGCAACGTTTCTAAATACTTAATTACTGATACTACCAAATCTACTTGTAACTTTTACCTAAGAAATATAATAAATATCGCCTATTCTTGATATGGCAATGTTGCAAAACATTCACAACTGCTCAGTTAAAACGAATCGCACAGCTTTATCACTAAAACTATTCTGTCATAGCTATGTAGTATTAAAATGCAACCAACGCCTCATCCCTGCAAAACGCAGAGCAAAATAAGTCGCATGCGCCGAACGGAGGCAGATTGCATCGGCACAACACTATCAATCATTCTTTATCGTCCTTTTGCCCGCACTGATTAAATTATTCCGGAGAGGTGACTTAATGAAATAGCCATTGTAAAGGAGAACGCACACTTGCCCGAGGTTTGGTGGGAACAGATAAATTTGTAAATCGAATGCAAGGTACTGTTATAAGTTAACAATGGAAGCCCGAAACTTTTTTTGACGTTTATTTAAAAAAACAGAACATTAAAAAAATATTTGAATTTAATCGTAGCCATTTAATAAAAAGAACTTAGTTATTTAAGTAGTTGCGAGAGTAAATACACTTTAATTTGTCAACATAACGGTTGACATTATGAAAATTCATCCAGATATAACAGAACGTCATTTATAACTACTGATTCAAACTTTACAACGAAGCTATGATTTATCTGCAGTTTCTCTAAAATTTTATACAAAATCCCATTTTAATGACAGACATAGTTCGAATAATTTCATCACTCATCAAGTAGGTATTTCTCAGCACGAAAATTTAAATAAAATATTTTATGAAAGTGTACGAGCTTCTTAAAGGCATAGATACTCTTGTCATAATCATAACACAGAACTATCGTGATATACGAGAGGCCAATTAATATACTTCTTGTCTTAGCCGCACCGACACCACGATATTGATGAATGCGGCTAGAGATAATTGGCCTTGCCTTTAATTAGGCACAATATTGATTGGGCAGATAATGCAGTGACATTTTGTGTGCATCTCAAAGGTAATGATCATTCTTATATGAGTATAAAAAAGCAATAAAACGTATGTGGCTTATTTAGCTGCTTTTTGAATAGCAACCTTTTTCTCTATGAGACAGTTTTCAAAGATTTTTATTTACTTTCCCTTACTTATTTTACATTCTGATATCGGTTTTCTTACGATATTTTTTCGATTACGATTTGATTTACTTCTATGACACGTATATTTATTTCACTTCTATGATAATGTGTGGATTTAAATGATTGTGAGATACTTCTTGACGGGAATATAAACACTAATGTTTTATTTTATTAATAAACGAAAAGCTTGTAAATTTAATAATATAAAATATGACAATAGATATTCTAAAAGTCTAGTTTTCACCTCTAAGTAGCTAAATATTATGGGTTAATATTGGTACTTTCTAAATTACATACCTATGAATAATTTAAAAAATAGATACTCTATTACATTACATAGGTATATTTAAGCGCATCACTTCAGAACGGCTGCACGTACTTATTTCGCTAATTCTTTTTTCGTTGTGTTCGAGATAATCAGGGAAAGTTTTGTGTGTAAAGGAAAACTGGAAAATAAGCTAGTTTTTTTTTTAAATCAGAAAAAACTGAACGTCCTTTTTGGTGCGAATATCGTTTTACATTGTCAAAAGTCGGGACAACGTCTGTCGGGGCAGCTAGTAAAACATAAATACAGAAAAAAGATAGTTACGCTAAGAACTCATGGAGCGATTTTCTCCCGCGCCCGCCGCGGCGGCGGAATATCTGTTTTATTTCAAAACTCACGAGACCGGAGTTTTTGCGGTTACGCAGCCGCCGTGGCTGCGATTATCTCCCGCAAACTTGGCGGGTGATGATCGCAAGTATCGCAACACGGACGGTTTCTATACACCCCGCCCCGCCGGCTCCTGCGGTCGCCCGCCAAGCGATCGCAGAGCGTGTGGGTAACTGCCGCCCATTCTACAAGTCGCCCGCCGGTGCCGCGGGACCCGCGAACAACCGCGGACGCCGCGGGTGTAAAACGCATCGTGAAATGTGCTCTTACTTTTTGCATATAAATCTACATACTACAGAAGCTGCGGGCCCACAAACGCGGCGGGCGCGGGTGGAAACCGCTCCGTGAGTTCTTATCTTAGCCTTAGGTTCAACGAGTTGGATGCATAAAATTGTTTGGTAATAAAGGTCGTACCAAATTATAACTTAAGTAGGTACTAGCGTTATTTTGAAATAATATTGAAATGTTTTAAAGCGCAGGCTATTGAGAAATTTTTATTTATTAGGGGCTAATAAATTCTAAAACAAAAATCTTTCTCTAGAAGTCTTACACCGCAAACACAAGCAACAAGCAACAAAAGTTATCGTCTTTCATTTACATCATCTACCTTGACGACAATCATGTAGAATCGGAATTTTATCTCACAATTTTGACATTGACCCGTAATTAGCAGCACTAGAAGAAAATTCCTCACCGTCCAAAACTCACTCATTCCATATTACGATTAGACTTCATACCAAGTCACGCATATCCTGACTGCCGAGAAAACGCTAACGAGCAATACCGAGCGTAATAGCTCGCGCGGACGATCAATTTATTTAGTTAAATTAACCAAGGGGCATCACATTTGCATTGGATTTCCATAAGGCAGAGCGGGCGTATCTCCCGGCCATACGTCACTCGATGCACGGTACGATCAGTGATCGAGCGTGTGATTATGATAGCGAGTTTGTCTCGATTTAGACCGTCTTTGGAATGATAAGATTGAATCGTCGGACGGTTCCTTGCTGTTTTTGGGGTTTTTTTAGTTTCACAAAATTCTGTTTCTAAGTAACTATTATGTAATAGATAACTCAAGTATCCTTGAAGGAGGTTGTAAATAGAATAAGACTTGTTGTTTAGTTTATGATATGAATGAAAAGTATAAAACAAAGTGTTAACGCAATTAAGAAGCTAGTCTGCGTGGGCAGAATCTAGTTTTATGTAACGCATAATCAATTTTATCTGCAAAATTAACACTACCACTGGTTAAGTCGAGCGTGTTCATATCTTAATGCCTTTCCAGCTTACCAAACAAATAAATCTTTAATTAACAGCAAGCGAATAAATATACAATTTACATTTATATCTCGACAAAGATACATAGATGTTCACACCGTGCCTTTAGTTGAGAGAAATAATCCGTATCGGTTTAATATCGTTACTTTTAAAAGAGCCCCTTCATTACCGGAGTACGTGAGACGACCAGTTTTTTGTCTCTGTCGTGATTTATCCAACGGAAATTGTCAGACAACTAATGGCTCTTTGTTTATTGATTTATATATTGCAATATTCGGTAGCGGGAAAGGTCGAAATAATATCGGGAGTCATTTTTTGCGCCTGATTAAGCTACCGCGTCCATATTGGATGGTTGTTTTTTAGTCTTGGAAATTAACTTTTTAATTTAGACACGTTATATGAGAATTAGATGTTCAGTGGGTATGAACGGTAGGCAGGATAGTGAAAATTAAAAGGGAGGAACTTTTTTCTGTTTTTTTATAATAACACATTTCACAGGTTTTTGGAAAGACGTTGTACAGGATATTATTATTGCCGTTTCTCCGTTAATTATAGGATTATATAAAATAGTTTTAATGGTAGAAATGTTTTTTTAAAATTGAATTAATCGTTTTTTTATGACCTTAAATGCTGTGGCAAATAGGATTAAAATATTTACATAAATCTAAATGAAACTAACGTTATTAATTTAGCCGTTGCCTCTAATATCTAAGAGAACGTTTAACCACAGGCTAAATTGTCTTTCGTGTATTTGTCCAAAAAGTAGAGTGGGCAATGATAATTTGGAGCAAACCCTGGGAAGCCACAGGGAAATGACGATATGGTATATTCAATTAGTTCAGCGTTCACCGCCAGTTTACGGCCATCATCGACTTTTTATTGTCTTCGAACCTACTGTGGGGACTCCATGCTAATGTGTCTCACGACATAATTTTTTCTTTCGGAAGTCGTTTCGGTTAATGTTCTGAATGGTATAGACGATGCATGTTATCAAAACTTCATTTAGCCTATTAAGGAGTGGAGATATTATTTTTTACTTTTAGTAAAAACGATAATCTAAATTGCTTTTATTATTCTTAACAAATTAATTCAGTTTGAAATTTAGATACAAGTTTAAGTTAAAGACAATCTTCTTATACAATTAGTTCATTTAGAGACAGAATATATTTATGAAAAGAAATAAAAACATTCGATAGCACAAACGTTTTCATTTGTTTCTAGTGCACATCACTATTACAAAACAAATATATGTAGGAAGTGACTGCAAAAAGGACAATGATCGATTTCTTAATTTATCACATAATGCACAAGTAATATAAATTATTTCGCTGTAGTACTAGCCTACGTACAGACAACGGGCAGGTCAACCTACCCCAAAAGTTAAAGGTCATTGAACCGATTTTCAACTTTAAGTCCAAGACATAGACATCAATTTCAATTAAATAAATTTGTCGTTTTGTGGTAGGTTGACGTGCTGTTGTCTGTACATAAAACCAAATAACATCAAAGTACAAATAAAATATCAAGTAGCATACACCGCGATCGCATTCCATTTTTTTCCATCAGTTACACTAATGCGTTGAATGTTTTAACGTCGTGCACGGTCGTCCAGTCATTTATAACCGCACTGTATGTCACATAATGATCTAGTGGATGCATATTACATGTGCTTTTAATCAAAAGTTGATAAAAATAGCTAAGTATTATTAAAACTTTATAGACATATCGATCTGTGTCTATAATATAACCTTAACAAAAATAGAGACTTGATTTCAACAGTGACAAAGATTAGATGTCAAATGTGAAAAATTATATTATTAGAAATTGTTTAAAGAATATTGGTGTAAAGTTATTCCGAGCATAAAACGAGTTTATTAATAAGACAGTATGTTTTTTATTAGTTTAAGAGGCAAATAAGCCGTTTTTTTCAACTGCGACGGCGTTAAGAAAAAGTGACAAAATTAGATATAAATAATGCGCAAATTATTGCACATGCATTTTATATTTTCTTGTTCAAAGTATGAAGGATTTAAATTTTTAGTAAAATTGTTATAAAAGTGCGTCTAATAAAAAACTTGTAATGATCAAGAATCCGGGCTGTGAAAAAATAAAATAACATACCGATTTGAACTAGCCGTCTTATGCATATTATCGATATAAACTATCGATAAATCTACAACACTTCTTATTACACACAAAGAAAGCCTCACACATTCACAACCGCGTTCCATTATAAATTCATTTGCGCTCACGCATGATGTGCGATGTCATGACTTTGATTATTGAAGATGATGATTATTATTAGCCGTTTTATTGTCTCCCAAGATTGATTCTGTGTTCTTTTTCTGGTCATTACCTTCCCGGGGTTTATGGCAACTGGTTTTATATGGACTGGTATTAAACCAGTGCTTGTACCATGATTGAGTGAGAAGAGTTTGTTAAATAATAATCTTCAGTTAAAACATAATGTACTTTAGCATTATTAGAACAAAGAAGTTAAAATTAAATGTGCCTGATATAACAATGTCGGTCTGAACACGTCAAGTAGTTAAGATTTAGTTAGTTAAGTTAAATACTACGTTATAATTTTCCTTAAAATATTCTTATATTTACTCTTATTGTACACAAAATTACTGAGTATGATTAGGTACTTAAGTGTTAAGATTATTTTTAGCGTTTTAGTTTTTTGAAGTCGGTTTTTTTTTATTTTTTTTATAAAATTAACTTATTTCATCCATTTTAGTGATAAATCCTAATCAAAACAAATCTTACGAGTGCAAACATAATTTAACTGCTGAACACCGATTTCATTTCCTATTTTTCCACCCTTAGGGGTGAAATTTTTTCCAAAAATGTTTTATTATAGTATCTTTGAAGTATAAGCTATTCATTAAAAAAAGAATCATCAAAATCGGTCCACATTTGGCAGAGATATAGGTAAGATAGATACTAAAATCAGTTAGCGTGGTACGAAGTTTATGCAATGTTTGATGATTTTCTTATAGATCCCATCATCAGAATTTAACCAAATTTATATGAGACCATTTTGAAAGTATTACCTTTCAAACAAAAAAATATTTATCGAAATCGATCAACGCAGTAACAAATGATCGCTGAACATACATAAAAAAAAAAAAAGATACCGACGAATTGAGAACCTCCTCCTTTTTTGAAGTCGGTTGATAAAGAATATGAAGCGGTTTAGATTTCTCGTTAACGGCACGGGTGATTACAATCGTCCCTTCTGGTTGTTTTATCATCATCATCATAATTTCAACCATAGGACGTCCACTGCTAAACATACACCTCCCCCAGTGTCTTCTAAATTGGCCGGTTGGAAGCGGCCTGCATCCAGCAGCCTAATCTGGAATCTGACCCCCGATTCAGAACATTTCGAAAACGAGTTGTCAACCGGTAAACCACATGACACTAATTTTAAATCCTATAGTCATGGTTTTCCGGTCGACAATTTGTAACCCAAAGGTTCTGAATCGGCGGCCGGTTGTCTAAATGTTGTTTTAATTGAGTTTATTGTTTAATTTATATTTGTTTCTTTGTCATCAGGAAAAACCCCACAAATGCAGTCTCTGCTCCAAGTCGTTTCCAACACCAGGGGATCTCAAGTCTCATATGTACGTGCACAGCGGTTCCTGGCCGTACAAGTGTCACATATGCTCCCGAGGTTTCTCGAAGCACACAAACCTGAAGAACCATCTCTTCCTTCACACTGGTAAGATCTTTAATTCTTATAGTAGAAGACTAACAAGCTAAATATCTTATATATAAAATTCTCGTGTCACAATGTTCGTTCCCGTACTCCTCCGAAACGGCTTGACCGATTCTCATGAAATTTTGTGAGCATATTGAGTAGGTCTGAAAATCGGCCAACATCTATTTTTCATACCCCTAAAGACCACGCAGACGAAGTCGCGGGCAACAGCTAGTAAAAATTTATATTTTATGTTCTAAACGATTGTTTAAACAAAATAACGCTTTTGCAAAAGTAAAACTTTTAGAAAAAGCGTTTTTAGTCAAGCGTCTTTCTTTATTTCCTTACGTCTTTCTATTTAAAAAGTAACATGTTGTTTGTATTTAAATAACTTTTTTTAATTTCTAAATTATGGTAAATTTGCATTGCCTATGAATTTCAGTTTAGTTTGCTTTTTGTCTCGATTTTACAACACAAGAACTGACTAAAATCAGAAAAAGCCTATAAATATATTAGCTAAATTAAAATAACATTGCAGACTATTTTAATACGAAGCCATTTACAAGCTTAGAACGTATTCTTAGACCATCAAACATTTTAAATTATTTTTTACAATTACTAATTAATGTAGCTTCTTACATAATATAATAAATATATATATATATATTTCTAATAACTGTATTTTGTTACAGCTAAACATCAAAGAAACAGCGCAAGAGAAGCTACTTGAATCTCCCAGGCCTATTAAATATATAATACTTAAATATTTCATGTACTTTATCAAAACAGTAAATACATATCTAAAGGTATAGTTATACAAAATACAATGTGTGATATTAGCTTTTATCTAGACATTAAGTATTAATTTATTATTTTAGGTAATATAATTCTTTGTTATTAACTATTTTCAAAAATCGAATGAGATAATTAGGGTTAGGATTAATTCAGTACAACTTTGCATTTTTGAGTCTAATACAATAAAAAAGTAGTTAAAGAAAGCTTTTATGAGAATAGATTTATAATGTAATAGAATCTATTTAAAGCGCCGATTATGCAAAATAATTTTATTATATCATGAAGTGCTAAAAACTATAAAAAACAATTCCATAAGTATGGTTCTTGTTAAATAAACGAGCCCAAATACGAAGGTTTTAATTGTAGTCATTGAATAGTTGCACTCATTTCTTGGCTTCACAATCAAATAATTATATCATTTGGACAACATCACATACATTGCTCTGATCTTAAGGTAAGTAGCTTAAGCACTTGTGTTACAGAAATCAGAAACAACGACGGTACCACAACACTCAGACCCGAGACAATAAAGAAAAGTTATTTTTCTACATTGAACGACCGGGAATCGAACCCTCAGATTTAGCGACACCAAGTCCGGCATGCTCGCCTCTCAGCTACGGAGATCGTCAAATATTTTCTTTGACGATCGACGACGAAGATTTGTGATTCCGCTTTATATTATTTTTATGTATCCTTTAAGGACAGCTCGATCGCCTTTTTTTATCGCCTTTATGTACTAAGGCATGTATTATATTATACAAAAATGTTTCGGAAGAAATTATAGAGAAAACCTTATCAGCATTCATTGCGTATTTTGGAAGAACTAAACTATTGAATATTTATTTTGAAGTAATGTAAAAGACAATTTTGCTAACTTTTAAGCAACTGATACTGTTTTTTTTTTGTGGTTTATGGTTGCAAAATGTATGCTTAGTAGAATATTTCTGTGTAATTTTGTTAATGTCAACAAAATTTTAAGTTTGAGAAATAGAATGGGACCAAACAAGACATTCCGTTTACGTTTTTACGTAATTTGTGTAGGCAGAATGTTATTATTTTTTATTTTCTGTAAATAGATTAAATCCTGTAAATATTTGCGTAACTACATAGATGTATGTAGAATACATGTTTATATATACTTACACTATGTACGTATATTGTGATTTATACACCGTCCAAAATGTCTGTAAATATTTTTCTTACTTGCAGCAAATCTATAATTTATGGAAAACTATTTATATTTTTAGATAAGTTATTTGAATTAATAAATTTTTCATTACACAAAATTTGTATTTTTTTAACCTTGTCTACCTTTAAAGTTAAGTTAATATGCAATCTGTTTCTCAGTACAAATAAAAATACAAATGTATGAACTGAACCATCCTGTCAGTATTCCTAACAATTAGTATATTTGTAAAATTACACTATTCTAACTTCATAAAATAGAGGTAAATAATGCTATACCTACATAGAATTACTAAAGCAGGTATTCTAAAGCGACATTCTAATTCATATTATCCACAGACGGAATTTGAGAAGAGATTAATTAGATTCTTAAAATATCAATACCTATCAAATGTTGTTTCAAGTGTAGATCTTCGCTTTAGCGTCGTATACATGAATACAAAAAATTAAAAAGCAATAAATAGTCATATAAACAGACGATCCTTCTTACTTGATTTATGCATCTATATTGTAGTATCTTTATGTTGTGCAACGTCTCCAAGCGTTAATAAGCAACATCCAAAACAAAAAAAAATCTATAGGAAGTTGCTCAATATTTCAATGTTTCTATGCCCCACATAAAGAAACTGCGATGTCGATGCACTAATACTACGGTTATTATTTACGCAACGTTTTTAGTTATGTCGACTGTCAGAACTGAAATATAAGTAAGTATTTACCACACATCATTTAAATAAAAATTCTAACGTGCCCTTAACTTCTACCTAAGCCTACCTAAAACCTAGCTACGTTCTTACTTAACCTTTAGATTAACATTGTCTTTTACGGATGCTGTAAAGTTCAAACTGTTTATCGTCTGGTTCTTCTTTAAGCTGCAATGCCATAACCCATTGTTGCACCAAATCCACCAACAGCTTACCGGCGAAATATTTATTACCCCTTTTAAATATACTCCAACGTAGGCGTCTCAAACACGCAATCCTCGTACCGATTTGCATAAAACAACTTCACTTGGAGGTATTAACTCTTAATTGTGCCTGCCGTGGAGCATGCCCCGGTCCTGTGGGATGGAACATGCTCCTGGGTCCAGATAAAAGCAATTCTAACATTTCATTCCCCGAGGAAGTGAGGCAGTATTTATAGGGTTCTGCTCGTTACTCGATTTGTACTTTTCAAATGATTCCATAAACAATTTTTAATTGATTCGGTCCTATAATTGATTAACAATAAGTAAACGGTTTACAGGTTATGTATTTATAAATACATGGTTAGAATTTTTTCTCCGAAATAGGAGATCAAAGTGTACTTAAAACTGGTAAAATAATTTTTATATTTTTGTCAACCCTATTTAGTAAAAAAGGATTAATTCTTAAGAATAAGTTAACTAGGCTTTAGTTATAAGCACATATTTTGAAACTGGAATCGGTAACAGCGAGTAATTTCACTTAGGTAACATAGTGTAGGTATAATTCAAAAATACCTTTTTTGTAGCTTCAACAGGCCACGAGGTTTTATGTACTTACCACAAAAAAAATTAACCCATTTAGCAAGTATACCTAATAGGTAAGACAATTGATTAGATAGCATAAAGTTCATATTTACAAATTTTTGTACCAATTTATGCAATCAAAGTAAATAAATAACTTTTACTAATTGATTTATTTTAATTGAATCTTATCAAATCAAACTAATGACGATATTAATCAATTGTTTCAATGTACTTACTGACTATAATTAACATTAGATAATGTACTGTGTTTCAAAACGAATTCAATATTGATTTGTAAATAAGATCTAGACATGTGATATGTAGGTAGAGTATGTTTTCAAACGTAATTTTATGTCTAACTAAATAATTTTAAGTCGATTAATAAAAACGTGCTCTGTTTTGAAGTGATCAACCTTTTTACTTATTACTGCTCTGTAACAAAGTTTCCTTGTTGGAAAAAAAAGACAAAACCTGTACTGTAAAAAATATTTCTATGACTAGCGCTGACATATTTATCTGAATTAAACCATATACCTCAACTTTCAGTCTATTTATAAATACATCATCACAGAGTTACTTGATGGTTAAAGTGTTATGTTATCACCTATTTTCTTAGCAACGCCTAATTAATCAGTCATAATTAATTTGCCCTTTAAGTCGGTCAAACAGGCCTACAGAACTAAATTTAGATATTTAGAAGACATTTCTAAACAATAACTATCGTGATGGCCCATGTTTCTTTAGAAATAAGTTTAATTTAATAAACTTCTCATGATCTAACAACACCATGTAGGCCTAAACTGGTTCGAACAAGTCAATCATCGCTGTAATAAATCTTTACACGGAAACAATTATAACATTACCGTCATTGGTGGTCCATTTGGGACCACCAAAACGTTTGTTCTTTTACTTAATGATATTCTAACAGATCACGACGGTTACCGAGAAACTATTAATAGAACCACATGATTGCACCTATTGGTTGCAGCGTGGGTGTCGTCCATTCCAAATTATGCACTCTATAACCTATTTTGAGTTAATTGCAATTGGAGCGTAGGCTTTTGTTTTTCATTAACGTTTATTTTAATGTCTTTTTCGATTTGGCAGTTTATAATTTGTTAGTTTTATATACATTTTCACTGTAGGCTCTCTTACAGACTGATATTGGGGCTTTCTCAAAATTTAATTTGGCAGATGTGTATTTTCCAAATTATATTCTTTTGTTATTATAAAAATCTAGCAAGTTTTCAGTCTCTATTACTTTCAGTTAATCGATACTTATTGATCGAAATGTTTTTAGTGTGCTCATTTCACTTTTTACATTGGGCGATACCAACAGAAGTATTGCATTCACGTTTCAAACGGTGATTACAAAAAGTTCGATTAAACCAACAATTTAGATCGGCGCGGGCGCACAATGCCATAGATCGCGCTCCAGGAGCGAACACGTCGAGCTACACTTGCCCACTATAAATTTAAACGGGCCAGTTTGAATTTGTTACTTATAAAGGGCCATTTTATGTTGGTTGTTTAAACCTATCAGCCCATCTTCGAGGCAAAAAATCTAATAAAGCCCAAGCAAAATAGACAAGTTGTTTGGATCAATATGGAGTTTTGTTCAGAGCAAACTGCTTTGTCATAGGGCGTAATCGAAGCGAGACGGTGGCTTTGTACTGGGTCCGTCATCGGCTTTTTGTTATGTTATCTGATGAGTAGTGCTCCCATTTTGCCGACAAAAACTGATCGGTCGCACGTCCGAAAGGTACAATCATCCACACTGTTTATTAGATGCTGTATCATGTACACTATGTACAGGTTTTACGATAATATAAAGAATTTTAAGATGGTATTTGCCAAAACTCCAGTTTGGATACCAAATGTCATTTTTTAATAATAAAATATATATTATACGTTTTCGTGATCTTCTCAACTATAGCTATAGTTGAAGATATAAAGATACAGTTTTATGATTCTTATTGTATGCTTTAACTAAACACAAAAGAATACTGCAGTAGCAATATTGCAACAGAAAAACAAGAATTAATAAAACTTAAAGGAAAGGTAACATCTACAGTAAAAATCCTAAAGACAGTAATTTCAAAGGATCTGTACATCTTAAACTTTAAACCATCTTCAATTATATTTTGCAGGTTTTTATCTGTAAAGAGCAAAAAACTAGTCAAACGTATAAAAAAATATACTAAAATTGTGAAATAAATTATTGAAAAAAAAAATGAAAACAAAAATAAGTCAGACTGGCTTTCATTACCTACTTGAAATAAGATTTTGATATTAACCATTGCATTAAAAGCCAAAAAAAGAAAAAAAGAGTACGAAGCCATAAAAACAAATAAATTAATCTTAACTTGTAATATTGTATGTATGCTAGTCTATAAGGTATTTATTATATGGGCCTATTATTATAATGTCATCTGTAATAATTAAGATGCCTGAAATAAATGATATTATAAATGATATTATTATTATTATTGCATTCCGCAAGCATATTTACCAATTGTAGTTTAATAATATGTACTTCCTTTGATACTTGTTCGGCCTCTATAATTGATAAATGTGGCATAATTATATTTAAAATTATTATATTTATGTCCATGAATTCAAAAACAGAATCCTGAAAGAGAAAAACAATCCTTAAGTTTCAGTAATAGTAATAAAATATTAGAATGTTAGTTACATTGCTGAATGTTCCTGATGTAACATTATGAATGGCAAATTGAAGTATTGCAAAATAATATGTTAAATTAAACATGGTCTAAAATAAAAAAAGATCCACGATATTGACCTGATAACCAACTAACACAATCATTTATTAATCAAAATGCATAATCTGAAACCTAACATTCAACAAGTATATTTTTTTTTTAAACTGAAGGTTTTAGAAATAGTTCACCTGATAAAAATAAAACTTACCATATATTTTACAGGACTGCGTACAATTGAAAAAATGTCTAATAAACAATTATATGCATATAAGTACTACGTATGTTTTCGTTAAATACAAATCCAAGTTTTGTATGATCTAACAAAATCTGAAATCTAATACGAAGTATCTTCACCCGTTGCCAAACTGTTTCAAAAATTAAAACTTTGACTATCTGTGTCGTAAATACTGATAAAAACACAACTGATGTTATTATTGTCCAAGCTATATTCATTATTGAATAGATTTTTGAGTTATAAATGCGTAATAAATTAAACATTGTTCTATATGTTGCAATAAATAGCAGTGGCCATTAAAAAGATAAAAATGTTTAGGGTTCCTTAGTAAACACCCTTATAGTTTCGCCATCCATCCGTCTGTATGTCTGTCTCACTATCCGTTGCTGAGCAGACTCATACATTTAAGAAAGCCTTAATTTCGCATAGGATAAAATAATATTCACGCCGACAGTAGTAAAATAAAATTTTGAGAAAAATATTTTTTTGTTGCTTTAAAAAATGTGAAAAAATCACAACAGTGGTATAAAGACCACGTCTCTTTTCACTATGCATTATGACTTCATGTATTTTATTTAAAAAATTTCAACTTCCTACGCAAATTCGATAAGTTGTTTGGTAATTTTATATGCAAAGTTGAATAATATTTTTGCGAATTTAAAAATGTCAGAGCAAAAGTAGTTCAAAATGTTATACAGGGTGTAACGAAAAGATGAAATAAAACTTTAAGGGGTTATTCTACGGCTAAATTACATCAACTTTTTCTATGGGACCAACATCGAAATCTGACGTTTGACGTTACATCGAAATATGACGTTTCCATACAAACTGATGCCAGCTGGTCGCTTTTTAGCATGGGAAAGTGTTTTTTTTTTTGCGAATTCGATGTTGGTCCCATAGAAAAAGTTGATGTAATTAAGCCGTAGAATAACCCCTTAAAGTTTTATTTCACCTTTTCGTTACACTCTGTATAGAAGGCGTGGTGACAAGGTGACGTGTTCTTTACGGGACATCCTTTATAACGAAGTTAAAAGGAAAAATATCACAACTAAGTAGGCTTTACAAGTTATCAAGTAAACTTATAAAATAAAATGGCAGATTATAATGACTTAGATGATGTTGTAATTACGTAAAACAGGTTGAAAATACTGAATATTATGACAAGCAGCAACTTTACGGTTCCGCCTATACTGCGCGTGGCCCAACACGCACTTGGCCAGATGTAGCCTTAGATCATAGAAAGATTTTTCTATGATCCGAGGTTATATCCCTCGACCTAAAGTGGGTCTATCTGTCTGTAGAGTTGTAGTTTTTAAACTATTGGACCTTCAATAGAAAGCTTGTTGACATTGTATAAAACAAAATAAAATCATATAAGCTAATCCGATGATTCTCAGCTATGGAGCCCCCGTAGGGTCTCCCCCCCCCCCCAAATACCGGGTAGCTCAGTTCAGTAAAGAGCAGCAGCCAAAGTAGAACTATGGAGTTTGCAATGGCTTCGGCCTGTGGCAAATCCTATGGTTTCACTTCATAAGGCAGGAGGGTACCGTGAGGTTTTAGTCACTTCTCATCATCTCACCTGTAAAATGGAAATAAAATTAAATTTTACTTATCTAATCAACTTCAAACCTTTTTACTAACTACAATACATTTAAATAGACAAATTAAAACTATGAACAATATAATTTTGAAACAATAAAATTGACAATAGTGATCGAGCTTCTTGCCATAGAGTACATTTGTATATTGGAAGCTTCTTGCATTGCCTGTTCTCAGCACTAGCCCCCATTATCCTGAAGCAGTCAAGGGTAATGAAGGCGGGCAGCAAGTAGTTGTAATACATCGCACAAACATTTCGTGTGTCTAGAATATAAGGTCAGATAGGAAACTACCTCTCTAGTGAGAGTAGAGTTTTACCTCAGGACACTAAGTTCCTTAGAGCCCTTTTTTAAGGTCAAGGAAATGCTGTTGCACCAACCACACCAGCCGCGGGGGCGACCGGGGGTTGTTTAGAACTCCGGACCTCAGAGCGAGGCCTGCCTACTCACTAAAAACCTGACGGTGTCCTCCAGTGCCATTAAATAAGTAAGAACTGTGGGTTACCATCCAAGGCAAGCTCTGGGCATTCTCCCGCAAAGTCTTTAGAGCCCTAGCCCTAACTAACAATAAATAAATAAATAGACGGTAGGTAAGGGTTGTGGATAGTGATGTACAAGGCTCGAGGCCTCCGAGTCTTTTTGTCTAGGGCTCGGTGACGTTTACAGAGTTTGCCTCGTTTCTATGAAGCTCGATAACTCGGGAGTCTTTTTCAAAGCTCGAGCCTTTTTAAGAGCTCCAGCTTTTTTAAGAGCTCGAGCCCTTTTGAGAGCTCCATCGATCTCGAGGATCTTTTCTGTGCTCTAGTTCTGATGGGCTGCTTATGAATGAAGATTATTAGAAGTAAAGCACAATAGATTAAGCATATACGGTGCTCTCTATGGCATAAGATATTCATCTTTTTGAGTTTTAATTATGGAGGCTCAAGTCAGATTTGCACGGCTCTGTGAGCTCGATAGGGTCGGATCCAGAGTCTAGTAAAGTGCGAGCTTCCTGAGCAACAACTAGAGCTCCGATGCTCACGTAAACTCGTAGTCGGTGAACAATCCGATAAAAGAGTTGAGCTCTGAAAATTACTTCGAGCCCTAAGTAAGAGGAACTCAAAGAACTCGAGTCTTGTACACCACTAACTATATTATTAGTTGCGGAGATATAAGTCATAAACCTCAACTTGAGCTCTTACTCAAGGTTCGCGCTCATTTTAAGACTTGAGCTCTTTTGAAGGCTCGAGCTCTTTTGATAGGTTTGAGCTCTTTTGAAGGCTCAAAACTATTTTGAAACCTCGAGGCGTGGCTTAGAGAGCTCGCGTCTTGGCTAGGCTCGGGTCTACGAGGCTACCGAGCTCACTGAGTCCTGCCAATACGCCTCGAGGCTTCAAAAATAGAACTCGACGCCTCGAGGTTTGTACATCACTAGTTGTGGACCCGCTGCCAGTCTGGCAGCCTCCCAGACTGATCATAGTGACGGCTAAGGTAGTCTTGGTAGCAGCAGAGGAAAATGAGATCCAATACAGATGGTTGATGTGTTTATTAAATGTAATGTAACATTGACGACCTCAGTAGCCAAGAGGCGAGTACCTACAACGGACTTGGCGTTGCCATCTCTGAGGTCCCGAGTTCGATTCTCGGTCAAGTCAATGTAGAAAACGTTTTTTTTTTCTATGTTGGGTCGGGTCTGGGTATTGTGGTACCGTCGTTGAGTCTGATTTCTATAAAATAAGTGCTTTAGCTACGTTTTTTTTAAATTCAGCCTTATTTCTTAATTTACATGTTATAAAATTGTTTTATATTATATATTCTGTTCTTGTAAATCAGCGTGTCCTACAGACACATAGGCCTCCTCTAAGTTTTTCCATTAATCTCGGTCTCTCGCCAGTCTTTGCCAGATTGTTCCAGCTACTTTCCTAATGTCATCTGACCATCTTTTTCGTTGTCTATTTCTCTTGGTGTTGCTTTAAATCTTAAAAGCTTAAAATCATTGGGTGCCGTCGGTGTAGAGTGCCGACGGTGCATGTGCACACTGCACTGCGGATGGGTTATCCGCTACTGAAGGTCAATAAAGGCGCAGCGGACAAATGTATGATCTAGCTAGAAAAGGTAATGTGTAAATTCATAATTAATAATAATAAGACCTTAGGCCTAAGCTCGCAACCTGTTTAAGCCTCAAGGCATTCCAGGTAAACCAAGACAGATCTTTACCTGGTTATAGCGGGAATAGTACAAATATATTAATTGTAGCAGTATTGGGTAACGAATATTCAATTACTTATAAACGTTCAAGAACAAAATCAGAATTAACAAACCGCTAATTACCAACACGTTAACTGCGGACGTGATTTAGGTTCTGTCGATTCACGGCGTCGAGCCGCCTTAATAATATCGATTAAACTTACGATCGCTGCTTGAATTAATCGATAATTGTTCATAAATCATCGATGTTCGATTTGCACAAAGCACTATCGGGGTGCGAAGAGTTAATTTATCGATCAAGTACATCGCTTCAGGATAGCGTGTTACGGGTTCATAACTCTTGGACTGTGAATCCGTGTTTATGATGGTCAGCTTCGGGTTTTTGCTGATAATGAATCTGGATATAATATCGGTGATTTTTTACAATTAGCGACCGTATTTTGGTTAAAAAAAGCCTTAAAAATCTAATAAAAAATAAAAAGATTAAACAATAATAAAATTGTTTCAGCAATAACACCGATTATCTCGCCTTAGTTATCATATAAATATATTTATTATTATAAGTTTAAACATTATACATAACTTAGTTACAAACTAAGTATACAAACTAAACTAAACACACAAACATTTGCCCCTTGTGCATAGCTTAGTAAGTGGTTAGTTTATTAGTTTATTTTATTATTAGTTTATAACAGCAATCTATGATTTAGGCCCGATTCGACCAAACAAAAAATTAAACCAGTTTAACTATTTATAACAGGAATAACTTTACTTCTTGAATTTATTTTTTGATAACTTACTAACGTTTGCGTTTTTCCAACTTACTTCAGGAAACCACTCTACTCAGTTTTATTTTATTGTGAATGATAAACGAATGGATAAACCTTCTAAAATCCATGTAATCTATTTCTTCTCGATTGTCATCAAATGCCACAACAATTAAATTTTGTAGGATAACAGAATGCCAATGGTAGATTATACAACTTGACAGTTTCTAGGTGACAACTGACAAGAGTGGATTTGACAAGTGACTACTTTGACATTTACTTATTCTCAGTATAATTTGTACACTGTCAAAATCGCCCGTTTAAATATCTTTCATAGTTTAGTGGTTGGTAGAATGAAGAATCAGCTTACTCTAGATTAAGCAGTGGTATACTCTCAAGTTAAAACTTACACCAGCTTGGTCGAATCCGGTCTAAGTATATTAAAAATTAAGTAGACCAGTGTTAGACGGCTAAAATTAAAAGACAAGAAACGATATTTTGTTGCTTTGAAAATAGCATTAATTATCAGGAAAATATCATTTATTTATTAAAAGAGCTATATAGACATTTAAAAACTTAACCAAAGATAGTATATTATTATGATCCTCCTCGTCGCATCAGTTGCCTCTATCCTAAGGATCGTGATTGCCTCGATAAAGTAACATATCGCGGATCATTATGCTTTGATCAAAATGTGGTACAGTCCTGAGCATGATAAATAGGGTCTTGCGGATCTGGTCTGTCCAATGCAATGGGCTTCTTTCCCTCAGTCTCTGGTTTTTTATTTTGCCAGTGACTATAATCACTGTCCTATCTGGTAATGAAGCTGAAGAATTTCAGTATTCTTCGGAGGCACAATGAGCTGTGTAGTGTGTTCAGGATTTTTCACTAGCACTACATCTCAAGAGCATATACATGGAAATATAATAAAAGTTGCCTTGCGATGTGCGTAAGAATATATAATAAGATCCCAAATGAATTTAAAGTGCTAAATAATTTCTTATTTAAAAAAAGATTAACTGAATGGCTTAATGACAAAAATTTCTATAGTGTTAAGGAATTTATTGACAACTAGCTCGATTTTACTGACATATATTTACTATTGAAATTTTGATTCCAGACATTTTTAATTATTGCAATTCATGTAGGTAATAACATACAATTTGCATGCTATTTTTTATTAGCGAAACATGAGCTCTTTTTATTGTTTAATGTTACCATTTATACCGTGTTTTGTGCAAATAAACGATTTATTTATTATTATTATATTCGTGTCCGGTCAGCTTTTTTAAAGTCAAGTCTCTGCGCCATTTTGAAATAGAGAATACTAATGTGTGCACCGTTTTGGTCTTGGTTTTTTGCTATATATGCTAATGTAATGATAAGCATTTGCAAACATTAGTCAGATCACTAAAATAAGAAAAATTATGCCTTTCTTATAACAATCGTACGCAATCATCCCTCACGTAACATCTCGAAAATAAGTATCCAGATCATATAAAATAGAGATAAACAACCAACAGGCATCTATTTCACCAATGAACCAGAAACAAACACATTACTAGCGCAACAGAGTTAGATGCAATGGGCGCAAGCGCCACAAAAAGCTTTCATGCTATTCTGGAAAGTTAAAATTAATAATAACATAGTTTAAACATTATAAAATACAGTTTAATATGTATTGGACCTGACAAGACAAATGAGCCCAAACACGAATGTTTTAATAGTAACCATTGAAGAGTTCTACCATCCACCCTCTGGTTCCATCATCAGATCATGAATCATCATCATCAAGAATGAGATTGATAAAGATGGAGAATAAAAAGGGAGAGAGAATGCCACCCTGTGGCACCCCGGAGGAAACTTTTTGCCAGTCCGAAGTGGAGTGCTCTGTCTTGACGGACTGCTGCCGACCACGTAGATATGATGAAAACCATTTTTGTACTGGAGCAGAAATATTTTTACTACTTTGGAAGTGTCTCTTGCGCAAACTATTTAGAAAGTTTAGAAAAAAATGATATTAGAAACCTTACTATCATTTTTGAAGACCTATCAAGAAGACACGTATGGGTTTGATGAAAAAAAATTGTTGAGTTTCAGTTCTAAGTATAGGGAACCCCAAAAGTCATTGTTTTTTTTCTATTTTTGTGTGAAAATCTTAATGCGGTTCACAGAATCCATCTACTTACCAAGTTTCAACAGTATAGTTCTTATAGTTCCGGAAAAAAGTGGATGTGACATACGGACGGACAGACAGACAGACATGACGAATCCATAATGGTTCCGTATTTTGCCATTTGGCTACGGAACCCTAAAAATAGTACAACCGCGATACATATGACGCGACACGTGTGGCGAAGAAGCCAGTGCTGAAGGCGTAAGTTGTAAACACTGATCACTTGTAAAGAAGAAAATCATTTGTTTCAAACAATAGATTTTTGTTTGAATTTTTAAATCTAGTACAAAAAATAAGACTGTTCAATACAAAACAAGTGAATGCTAACTGGATTTATATATATGTAAAACAAAGTCTAGTTACAATATTTATAAATCAAGAACGGCTGGTCCGATTTTTATAATCTTTGATTTGTTAAATTTATCTCCTCCTTGAATAGCAGAACTATGAAAACATCGGAAAAAATGGAATGAAGAGGCGGTACGAAGTACGCCAGGACAGCTAGTATAGTATTAGCTATATATTTAATTTGTCATTAACAGTCAAATTCAGTGGTGCGACAAAAATCAAGGAGTATAATATCATGGCTGATTGAGATCAATATAAATTTGCTATAAGCGTGCATTACACACTCTGCACGCATGATAAATCATTAATAAATTAAGGTTCTCTGAGATTTTCTAAGTTTACGAACCAATCGCACCCACAAGTACGGGGACGAGCTTGTTGCTTTACGAAGCCTCAGACATGGCCCGCTCCGAGGTACTTTTAAGGTGGTTGCCTAAGGCTGAATGCCTTATGCACTCGCCAATGTACCCGGTGCTTTATCGGCATGTGTCTTCTATACGAGTGTGTGACTCGTTGCGAAATAGGACTAGTGCACATAAATTGCGGTTTCTGCAAGTTTCAGCGTGAAATTGAAGTGATTCTACCATGTTGCCGTCCACTAGGAAGATACAATAAGAAGGTTGACTTTGTTGAACAAAAACTATATTGACTGGTTACGTGCTATCGGTCTTGTCTATTTTCATTTAGGGTTTGCATTTTCAACAAATAAAAGCAATGATTGGGTGTTATAACTACAATTTTAGGCGGGATGTAATTCTCGCCACCTAATTTGTCAATACCCTACTGTACCTTGAAGGCCTAAAAACCGATGAAGTTTATTTTCTCAAAGGAGCTATCACTATGTCAAAAAGAAAACAAAGTTTAGATGTAACGAAACGACTAAGGGTAGATTCGATAAACCACAAAGTTATACCAGAATGACTATTACGGGTATAATTTTACTCCTTGAATTTACCCTTGGATAACTTCGTTTACGTTTTTTCAACCTTTTTAAGCAATACACTATGCTCGGTATTGTTGATCAACGAATTGATTAACCTACTAAAATCCATGTAGTCTATTTCTTTTGGGTTGACTTAAATGCCACAACATTTAAATTTTGTAGGATAAGATAATGTCAATGTTGATGCTAGATGCTAGATGTTGACAATTTGTCAGTTTCTAGGATACGATTTGACAAGTGACAGCTTTGACATTAACCTAATCCCTTTTTTTTTAATGGATTATCCCGCTTCATATGCAGAGCGGTGATTCTGCCAATGTCGAGTAATTCTTGATATAGTGTTCACAATAAATAACGGGTGTTTAGTTTTTATTGCTTTTCTTGGATTCAGTGAAGGCTACTCTTCCGGTAGAAGCAGGTTTCAAGACGCTATCGGGTCTAAAGCAAGTTGTCTTGAGACAAGCCACTTGATACTCGATGCGGCTCTGAATACAATGATATTTCAATAGTTTCAGGTCTTTATCACTTCACCAAACATTAGAACACAAACTACAGCAAACTTGCACTCTAAAGCTCTTTAAATGATAAATAAAAACCATTAAAATAGATCGACCATGCTTTTCGTTCGACTACCCCCCACCGAATCTTACCTAATCTCATTAACATCTTTTTACTCTGTCAAAATCACCCGTTTAAATATTTTATCGTATTTAATTAGCTTATTCTTAGATTAGTGGTTGGTAAAATGCAAAATTAGCTTACTCAAGATAAAGCATTACTCCAGCTTGATCGAATCGGGTCTTAATCAATTAGAACATAACACGGTTTCATTATTTAACTTTGTTATAATTCATTATTGCAATGATACTAAGGCCCGATTCGACCAAACACAAAATTAAACCAGTTTAACTATAACAGGAATAACTTTACTTCTTCAATTTACTTTTTGATAACTTCGTTTGCGTGTTTCCAACTTACTTCAGGAATACACTATACTCTGTTTTATTTTATCGTGAATGATGAACGAATGGATAAACCTACTACAATCCATGTCATCTATTTCTTCTAGGTTGTCATCAATTGCCAAAACAATTAAATTTTGTAGGATAACAGAATGCCCATGGTAGATTATACAACTTGACAGTTTCTAGGTGACAAGAGTGGTTTTGACAAGTGACAACTACGACATTTACTAATTCTCAGTTTAATTTATACACTGTCAAAATAGCCCGTTTTAATATTTTTCATAGATTAGTAGTTGGTAGAATGAAAAATCAGCTTACTCTAGATTAAGCAGTGGTATACTCTCAAGTTAAAACTTACACCAGCTTGGTCGAATCCGGTTTAATACATATTAATTCGATAAACAATAGTTTAGCGCTTTTTCTAAACATATGTCTATGAAGAACTTTGAACAAATTAAGAACCAATAATATTTCGTACAAAAATGGACAGCCCTACAAAGTTACGAATACTCGGAACTAGACTAAAAAGGGCACGTGCCAACACAACACACAGCGAAAACAATTTCTTCACCTTAATGTATTATTTTTCCATTCCATACCATTTGTAACTTTAGAACATTGAATTTAGAATCTAATTTTAAATAACTAATTTGGTTCAGTCAAGTGCTCACGTAGCCATATTATTTGTTTATACTGCTGATTACGTATAGTTTGTTTGTTTTGCACTGGGAACTAATAATTTATGTTTTTTAGAACAGTAGTCATTCTCAGCAAAGTATAACGAGACACAATATTTTACCGAGCGGGTTACAACGGCGGCGGTACATGAGTTAAAGATAATTTTTAGGGTTCCATAGCCAAATGGTAGAAAACGGAACCCTTATGGAGACGTCACGTCTGTCTGTCTGTCTGTCCGTCCGTATATCAAAGCCACTTTTTTCCGAAACTATAAGAACTATAGGTACTGTTGAAACTTGGTAAGTAGATGTATTCTGTGAACTGCATTAAGATTTTTACACAAAAATAGAAAAAAAAATATTTAGGGCTTCCCCATACTTAGAACTGATACTCGCGTGTTCTACGGGTGTCTTAAAAAATGATATTAAGGTTTTTAATATCATTTTTTTTCCTAAACTGAATAGTTTGCGCGAGAGACACTTACAAAGTGGTAACATGTGTAACTTCTAAAATAAGAAAATGATAAAACTAAAAAATATATATGATGTACATTACTATGCAAACTTCCACCAAAAATTGGTTTGAACAAGATCTTGTTAGTAGTTTTTTTTTAATACGTCATAAATCGTAAACCGCAATTTCCCTTTCATTCAATCAACTCAAATATAAAAATTTTAAAAAAATACGTTTTGTAGTAGGTTGACGAGCTGTCGTCTGTACCTAAAAATTTGTACGGAACCCTCGGTGGGTGAGTCCGACTCGCACTTGTCCGGTTTTTAAGGTTTTGTACCATAAAAAGAAAAAAGGAACACAGCATCACTTTGCTGTTTCCCTTCCCTTAGAGATGTGAAAAAACAAAACTTCTAGGTCAAACATTCTGAGGCAGCCATTTATGCCGCATATGTTGATACTACTACCTAGTTTACCAAAAATCATGAAAATTGACCAGCCTGCCTAGCATGAGCACTAAAACACGATATGATATGATATGATATAGCGATATATCGACACTGTAAAAATATGATAGTTATAGCCGCCGTGTTGAATCGCCGTGCCGGTTACGTTATATTATGATCGCTGTTTCGATAAAAATTCGAATTTCTATCATATTTTCACAGTTGGTGTCAATATATCGCTATATCATATCATATCATATCGTAGTTTAGTAGTCATGCTAGGCAGGCTGAAAGTCTGAGGCTATGAGTCTTAGGTAACACAAGTAAAATTCGTAAAGTTTTTACAGAACCTGCGGTGCGCGAATCCAAATCGCACTTGGATGGTTTCTCGGCTAGCTAGTCAAATGTAGTTCTAAAGCGTAGGGACAGTGAAAAGTGTTACGTTACCTTATTTATGCTGTCACTTACAAAACAACTAAATGGAGACAGCAATTTGACAAATGCAGTGTAACACGCCATTGATTGGAAAGCGCTCATTGGAAAATTCCAACGCCCAACGAAAATGTATGAAAATTTACAATATTTATTTTTAGACACTTAAATCTGCACGTACATTTTTAGGAGTAGGATAACAAAATCAATATGTTAGTTATATCTTTAGTACATTGGGTTGCACACATGCAACGATATCAATCAGGACTCCCCATCCTTTTTTCTACTAACTTCTGGAGAATGTTAAAGCTGCCCTGCATTCGATCTCGTAGTATCGAACCTCCTTTTTAAAGGTAGAAACGCCAAGTAATCAAATATGTTTCGTAGTGGTAATTAGGTATGTATGATCGCCCAAACACAAGGTTAAATATACAAACTACTATTTGATTATTAATTTTTCATCGCCGGATCCCGATCAAGCCTTACAGCACCGAGCATCGACGAGTCGCGCTCCGACTCCATCCCGCCTCTACAAACGTCGGACGTCGGACCGCACCACGAAACATTCACAAGACGTAACAACGATCCACCACCGATCTACACTAGCATTAGATAGAGACACCGTTTAGGAGTACACCGCCACCATCACCGTGAACCAGCGCATCCGCCTCCATGTACTCCGGCTAACCGGCACATTTAAAAAAAAAACAATGTACTAACTAAGGGTCTTTGGTAGAAGACGTGGCTAGGTTGATAAAAAATAAAACTTTAGTTCTCTACACTTTGCATAGAAAACATCAGAAATAAAATAAAAACATGTTTAAGCAAAAGCCAGCAGTTACTATAGACTTGCATTTTAAAGGCTCGTGAAGTTTCGTAAATATTGACACCTAGATGTCAGAAAACAAAAGCTGTCAGTTCTTTATTGTTAAAGATGGTGCAACAGTTAGCTCGTTTCAACTGTAAGTTTTATATTAGTTTTCTAATTGCCGAGGGGATATTTGTGCTTCATCTGCTCAATACCTAGAAAGATGTTATGGGGAATTATAAAAAGTCATATACCTGCTGTCCATAAGTCTAATCTAACCATCGTAATGTCAGCGTAAAGGAAGCGGCGACCGTTGGCGCAGGTGCGAGTTCACCTGTTGCGTTGCGCGCGCGCAAGGCGACCGTTAAGTTCTATATGACGTAACGACTTCAATCCTTGGTATGGAACTGTTTTGTTAGAGTATGAGTATAATCTTTGTTTCTGAAACTTATTAATATACCCAAAATAATACCATAAAAGAAACAAAAAATCCAAGACGGTACGTTATTGATATTCTTAATCGTCAAGTTTATCAGATTTTCCTTTTCAATCACATGAGCACCATTCAAAAACTTATGTCTAGGAAATTCCTGAACAACTTTATTTTAATGCATGTAAGTTTGAGTTACACTTTGATGGTTTGAATAAAAAAAAGATAATCAAAATTAGTGTGGATACCATTTTTGTACTCCGAAAAGTTTACTTTAACATTATTTTTTTATTTAGACTTTATTGCACAAAAAAAATCATACAAAAGGTGGTCTTAGTGCCATGAGGCATTCTCTACCAGTCGACCATTAGGCTAAACAGAGACGTTTTGTGGGCGGTGCGATATAGGCGATACAAATTGAAATGAAAGGTCCGTGTGAATTATTTTTAAAAGCATTAACATACAGTAAATAACGATATACATAAACTAAATACTATCATACCTAAATTACATAGGCAAAATACATACGTAAATAAATATGACGACGATCATAATAAGACTACAATACCTAAAGGTTCAAGTCATCAAGTGAGTTAAGACAAGGTTTGAAACATTGAAGTGCTAAAATCAAATAAGCTATAAATCGATAAAAGTCAGTCTGAAATAAGTACCTACTTAGCAAAAAATAAAAAAAATACAATGACATACCGTCTGTAGAAAGCATACCAAATTTTGAAGAGGTATTCAAAAAGTTTCAATCTTCTAAAATTATCCGCCTCTCAAAAACAATTTTTTTCTTTCTGTAAGTAAATGGCAAAGAAAGAAAAAAATATTCTTATGAATTGGCTTGAAGATTTAATTAAATTGAATACCCACGTTTAAGCTTAGTTTATTTAGGAATCTGCATTCAAAAAACAGTTTTTATAACATTACTAGCTGTTGCCCGCGACTTCGTTTGCGTGATCTTTAGTTATTCATAACTTTCTTATTTTTTTCTTTCAAAAAAACCTTCTCCTGACAACAACTAACACAACGGAAAAATCATTAGCGAAATTGTTCCATCCGTTCACGCGTGATGTGATGACCAAAGGAAATAGAGATTCATTTTTATATAATAGATATAGATATATAGGTTTGTTATAGTTCCAAACGCTCCTATTGTAATTATGTATTAGACTTGTTGCAACGGATCATGATCAAGTGCAAGAATTGGTCGCTATGACCAGCACGAAAGATTCTAAATTCATTGATACAATAGCCCGGAGAGAGAAGAAGAGGATAAAATTCTATCTGAATTTGTTACTAAGTTGCGTTTTAACCCTCCAACACAAAAACTATGACACTTACGTCTAATTAACATGAAAATTAAAAACCTCAATAGCTTCACAATAGTAATGAGGTGAATGCAATAGTAACAACACAGGTCGGGGTCCCAGGACAGGTGCATTGCGCACGCGCCGACCGTTAGCGGTAGAAAGCTCGCGACCGCATTGGCACGCGACTAGGGTAGCCATGAGACAAGTTATGGTAATCGTAATTTGAACATGATAGTAGCAATTTCTGGTAAATAAAGGGATGTTTTAAATTAGTAATATGGTAATGCATCTAAATTTAGAGCTGAACGGGATTACTAGTAAATTATTTTAAATGATCAAATAACAAATCCGCATTTAACACTTAAAATACTAATTTTCGTATCGTTATTTAGGTCTAGTTTTTTGCTTAATTATGCTATAGCCAATTAGGGATATACTTAAATATTTCATGTCAGCTTATTGCAGTCCACTGCTGGACGTAAGCCATAACACTTTAACATATTTTTTCGGAAACTCAATGAGTATTTTTAGTTGGTACTTTTCTTGCTATACGATATTAAGTGTGATGCTCGATGACAATGATTTTCATTTTGTACCAACAATAAGCATTTTTTGGTATTTTGGCAATTTTTTTATTGAAAAAACTCTTATATTACATTTTGACTACTTTTAATTACGTTTTCAAACCTATATCAGACTACTGTAGGATAAAGGTCCACCGATATATCGCTCAAATTATCCAATAAAATATTCATTTCTTTTTTGTCTAGATTTTGTTTTGTATTAGCGTTATCCAGCTTTTTGTGCCTTTCGTTTTGCGTTTGACTTTAATCCCATCTTATCGTTTTTGATAGACAAATATTAACTATTCCCGAGAATAGTGGAATTATGGTCACTTTAGCAGCTTAGCGAACATACTAGTGTGATTAATGCTTAAAGAAAATTTGACGGCTGCTGTTGTTTTATCTACTTAGCCGCACGCTCGCGTTTTTTGTCCGCTGTATGTAGAGCGGTTGCTAATGTCTTGAAAATAACGTCTCGGCACAATAAGGGCGGCTACAGAAGGCTCACTTCTTAATAAGCGGCACATGTATAACCGCTTGCATATCATTATAAGTTGCTCTGCAAAAACTCAAAAGTAATGTTATTTTATAAAAATTACATACTTCCGACGTGGTGAAACATTTTAAGGTTTGAGTGGATAAGATGCACTCTCGGAATTGCAAATATTTGTAAAGTATTCATATTGAACGTACACACCTTAGCAAGTTTTTTTGAGGCTCCTGGAATCATCCTCATCTACTATCATCAGATTCTATGACGGAGTAGATTGTAGATGTTTATCAATATCATAATCCAACCAAATTCAACTCGGCTGGGCAGAGTTCGGGAAATTACACAACATCTTCTCGTCCAATATACCTCAGTGTCTAAAAACGAAAGTCTACAACCAGTGTGTAATACCAGTGATGACATACGGAACTGAAACGTGGCCTCTCACTATGGGCCTCATAAGAAAGCTCAAGGTCGCACAGCGTGTTATGGAAAGGGCTATGCTCGGTGTTTCCTTGCGAGATCGAATCAAAAATGAGGAGATCCGTAAAAGAACAAAAGTCGCTGACATAGCCCAACGGCAAGCTGAAGTGGCAGTGGGCGGGGCACATAACACGTAGAACTGACGGCCGATGGGGCAGAAAGGTTCTACAATGGAGACCGTGTACCGGCAAGCGCAGCATAGGACGTCCACTCACAAGGTAGTCAGACGACCTGGTAAGGGTCGCAGGAAGACGTTAGATGCAGGCCGCTTCCAACCGGCCAATCTGGAAATCAATCCATCGGACGTCCACTGATGGACATAGGCCTCTCCTAATGCACACCACTGAGCTTGATCCTTGGTTACTCTTTAACATCCCCTGGCAGAAGCTCTGCGTATATCGTCGCTCCACCTTGTCTTGTGAGGTTACTGTTTGCCTTCTCTTTTATTCTTGGTGAGAGGTCCGGTGTTGCATAAATTAGACGATTCTGCGTTTGGGCATGGTTTTGTATCAATGTGCTGGTTAATGACACATTCGGGTATGAATATGAATGAACGGGTTATAATGACACTCCGGATAGATACAACTGATTGTAACGTTTTTATTTACTTTGACTATTGCGGCTTGCGGATTCCAAATCTTAGTTAGTAACTCATTGTGCATATTATTATATAATTAAGAATATTATGTAGTGTTTTTTGTAATAAGTCTTGACAATTATAGTTTGACAATAAAACGGCATGATTTTGTGTAATTCTTAATTTAATGTAACTTAAGTTTTTTTTAAGTAAATTCTATAAAAACTTACGTCGTTTGACAAATTCATGTACACGTGACACGTTGATGTAATAAATTTATATTGTTACAATTTTTGTGTATAATACCCAGCAGTAAATTTAGCACATTTTATCACTAATTGACTGCATATTCACGCAGTATGGTCCTATTTTTTTATTTTATGATTTACTTAAAATAACACCATCATAAAATTCCATTGAATATTGGTTGGTCTATAATAATTGTGAGGTGCTTGTAGCTTAGTGACGGCAGCGATTTGGTAAAAAATACTAAGATTAAGCTACCCAATCCGAGGTTGTGATGAGATAATATATAAAGGAATAATCACCTATTCCCACTGTATTAGTGACATTTATCACACTCATTCACTTCGTGCTTCAGAAGCCACGTAAAAAATTGGTCCCGGCCAATGTCGCTTGATACTAGTCGTAAAACCTGGTAAGGTTAAGTCACATAGGCAGGCTTTACTTTATACTTTACTATTATAACCAAGCAAATAAATACATACGGATCTTGAAGACAGTTTCCGCCATTACATCAAGAAGGGGAAACGGAAATGGTCCAACGGTCGCGACCACATTTTGATCGTAAAACACAAATAACCCGCCACTTTGAGGTGTAGGTACTTAAATATGGGGGCTTCAACGTATTAAGACCTATACTATTTCATACTTACATTAATTACAAAAGCAGATTCTTTAATATTTTACGTTTTTAAGTTTTATACACTGATCTTCTGATGCATTACTTAGTAGAGACATCAAATCCTGAGTTTTATGTTTCTTTTAAGAGTGGCTTTTAATTACAAAAAATAAACTTCCTGACAATTTTTGTTCCATAAGTGATGATTTCTTTCGATCAGGATAAAAATACCACGCAGTTGAAACCATGAGCAAAAAGCCACGAATTGTTCAACTTTTCTTTAAGGGTTTTAAATCGAATCACATCAAAATTGACAAGATTCAAATGAAACGTTAAAGCAAATTGAACACAAAAAACTACATAACAAATTTTGATACAAGCAACAATTTCTATGTGTCACCATTTAATTTAGCCAAAATTGCTTTCAGTGTAAAATTAACGGTACAAATTCAGCTATTGTGGGGACATTTAAACTTTCACATCGTAATCGAAGATGCAATTCAAACAGATTGGCAATTTAGTAAAAGATCATACTTTTTACATGTCGATTTGAATTGAAAAAGGTAGCGGTTAATACCATAGCAATCGAATTAAGTGTCGACCACGACTGTCTGGGGATCTAAACGTGGTGGAACCATTTTTTATACGCCGGCCGTTACGGCGCTCGTGCCAGGATCACGGAAATTCTGATCGTCACTGTTCGATAGGTGACCAATTAGGGTTATGTTGTTAAGTTAGGGAAAACCCGTATTTTTTTCTTCCTAATACGTTTGACAAAAATATAATTCTACAAATATTTATTCTGTTTTAAAACATTAAAATGCTTGTTATTTTAAGATTCCATGAGAGGTGCTAATAATTGGAAAATTACTTTATGTAATTTTGAGTAATATACCTAGAAAATAACAAAAAGTAAGCACAACTTATAGTACCGAACTTTTTCTTAATCTATTTTTCTACATACATAAAACCAGTGGTATTTCACTGCGCCACACAATATAAGTTCAAATAGACAGATACGGTTTATTGCACAACACACAAAACAAGTACAGGAAAATCATTTAGAACTGTACAATTTAGGCAGTCTTATCGCTATAAAAAACTCTTTTAAACAACCTTTAGGTAGAGAAAAATTGAAATTGAATTAAGAGGATCCTATCTGTCCGTAACAATTTTTTGTATTTTTTGGATTCTAGAGGCCTGTAGGTATACGTAGGTCACGCTATAAGTTTTGCATAACTTAAAAAAACAACATGTTATAACCAAAATATTATGTTTATTGCTTTTCAAAATACTCTCCTTTACATTTTAATCATTTTTTCATGCAATCGAACCATTTTTTAAAACAGGAGGACCACAGATCTGAAGGCATGTTTTCTACGTGCTGATTAAACGCTATCACTGCCTCTTCGGAATTGGTAAAAGTAAATCCTCTCATCAAATCTTCGATTTTGGGGAAAATACAGAAATCACAGGGTGCTAGGTCGGGGCTATGCGCAGGATGGGTGAAGAGTTGTACTTTTTCCGAAGCTAAAAATGATTTGTTGGCCGTGTGTGAAGAAGCGTTGTCATGATGTAGGAGAACGCGGCTTTTGGGTCGTCTTTCGCGAACTTTTATTAACACCCTGAGTTAACAAATGGTAGAATACGGCATTAACATTCTTTTGATCTTCAAGTGGAATTGTACAGATGGGACCCGTAGCTGAGAAAAAAACGCGATCATTTTTTTACCAACGTTTCTCGCCTGCCTCACTTTTGTTGGCCTGTTCTCATTTTCAAACACCCATTCACAAGATTGCTGTTTTTTTTCGGGTTCAAAACAATAGATCCACGTTTCGTCTCCTTTGACAATGTCATATACAGCATTAGAATGTCCGTGGTCGTACTTCAGTAGCATCTGTGAGCACCATTCCACGCGAGCCCGCTTCTGCTCCGCTGTCAGTTCATGAGGGATCCAACGACAGCAAGTTTCCGAACTTTCACTTCTTCGTGTAAAATTTTCTGAATTTGGCTTATACCAATCCCCAATAGTCCTCGAATTGTCTCATAGGTAATCCGCGGGTTTTCTTTAATTAGCCGCTTAACAGGAGCCACATTATTTCCGTTGACGGCAGTTGAAAGCCGCCCTTCACGAAATTGGTCATGTAAAGAAACTCGACCTCTCTCAAATTCAGCAAACCATCGCCTCACGGTGCTCAAACAAGGTGCTTCTCTTCCAAAAGCATTATGAAGACGAGCGGCACAGTCTTGCGGAGAGAGAGAACTTTTAAAATCATAAAATGTTTTCGACTTAATTCCATTTTCGTTGCGTACGTAGAACTTTGATGTAATAAAAAACAATTGACAAATCATTTCCCGCCAATTGTTTTTTTTTAATTACTAAGAAGGTTGCAACTTTAAAAAAATATATAATTCGAAATTCAAATAGTTCCGATTAGCTAGAAGTGCAAAACTTTTAGTTTGCCCCATGTATAAAACCAATAAAACCAATTTATTTCTGCAAATAGGCCTAAATTAAGCTCTTTTACAAGTCCCTTTTTTTTTACCCTACCACTGCTTCGGGACAATTGTGGGCTAGCGCCGAGAAGAAGCAGCGCAAGAAACTCGGTCACTATTGTCAGTCTCTTTTCAAATAGTGTGTTTACATTACAAGATAATATGTACTTGTGTGAGCAGGGCAATATTTAATTCCACACATTTTTATCAATTAAATAGTCATTCACAGTGTAATAACCTTTTTTCATTAAAACCATCTTGACATGCGATTTAAATTTATGTATAGGTAGTTCAGCAATAGACTGCGGCAATTTGTTAAAAAAGCGAATACATTTTCCCATGAACGAATTACTTACTTTATGCAGCAGTATAACTGTAACTCCTCCACGATTTGGTTAAAAGCTGTTTAGTATGCAATTGAATGTAAATAAAATAAAATAAATGTTCTGATATTGTACCACTAGATCGGCGGTGAGGTAAAATATCGAACAATCATTTAATGTAAAACTACTAAACGCATAAACAAGTAGAAGTCACATAAACAATATGGAACCCTTCGAGTGCAGCATCTATTTTTTGCACCCAAAAAGTGAAGCTAAGTGCGATGGACCGCAGTGAATCCGACCACGCGACACCATGACGGGGTGCGCCCGCGCACAAAAACTCCCGCTCTTGTGAAGTAAGATAAGTATTCACGATACACTTTATAGCAATACTGATTTAATTCATTGCAGGCAATGACAGGTTATGGATAGACTTGTTTAAGGTAATGAGACGTAATTTCGCTTTGTAAGACTGGCAAGGGGCCGGTAATGTCGAGCGACTTCTTTCGATTTTTATCGAAATATAGAGCAATGTGCTGACTAGCGACAAGCAAGTAAAGTAGAGGTATCTTATCCTTGGTTTTTCCGTAAACTAATTTGTTTAAAACTTTTTCAGCCTATTTAGTTTATCAGAATAATTGTGACCGTCAGTTTTCATTAGAATAAGTAATGGAAATCAATAAGTTTTCAATTTTGCGTTTTAGTTTAAGTTTCAAACAACGAGTTATTAGAATCACTTGATAATAACTGCAAAAACTCCGAGAAATCATCATTTTGAATTACTGCTCTGGTTTCTGGCCGAAATATTCAATATCCACATAAATTAAAAGTAATTTAAAATACAAGCATTATTGCTTAGTACAGAGACCGCTCCAAATTGCTGTCATTTTGGTAAATAAATAAAGTTTAGTTTTAAAAAAGTTTAAATTACACAAGGAAAAAATATGAATGTTTAAGATTTAAACTTTTTTTTTTGACCGAGTTCACAGTTTTCATTATGAGATATATGTCGCTCTTTAAAGTCGCCGACTAGATCTCATCGTTTGTATAACTGTTTTGTGCTTTCTTTTAAATGGCCAGGTGTTTGTTAATCAACATAGAGCATTTTCACACATTTCTCAATGATCAGACGTGGGTGTGATTAAAAGAGATCAACGTAAAATATGCTATTCGACAAGCCACCGTCATTATTGTGATCGATATCGAGTAACGCTAAGTTTAATTACGGATCGGCATATAGGGATGCGCCAACGATCCAGATAAAAACTGTTTCATTATTTAACAAATCGATAATGTAAGCCTTATTCGTTATTGTATCGATTTAACGTCGACCAAAATTGGAAAACTAATATGTAAGGTGGTCGCGTGCCTTTATTAAACAGAATTAAATCATACGCGTTTTGGGAACTTTATTTCAATAAAGGAACAGATACTTTTAAATAATCAAGCAAAATATTTAGTAAAAAATCACTTGCTCTTTTAGCAACATACATTAAAAAGCAATGCAAAAAACTAACATTAGTTTTCCCTATGCGTTTTGTCGGCTGATCAAAACTATAAATATAGTTAGTTTGGCTATGAATGAATAGAGATAGCTAGAGGGTTTTAGAAGAGGCAATTGGTGTGGTAGATTCGGACTGATTAAAAAAAAAAAAAACTACAGCTCCTTAATATCAATGTCAGCAACTTACTTATCTAAAATCGTTGTTAACGGAAACGACTAAGTAAAATAATTACTAATATCAGTTCAATTTTTTCAATGCGATAGGATTCTTTAAATCAGGGCGATAAATTGCACATCCCTATCTAGCGCCTACGCAGTCTTTAAAAACCCGGCACTGGTTATCGAAGGGGACCACTAGTAATGATTTATTACACCACATTAAACTCTACTTCTAGTAGATACGAACGTTTACCGGACTTCGGCAAAGGTAAGTAAATTTTAATGGATTAGTCACGATATTGGTCTATAAATTGCTTTGGATAACAAGGAGAGTGTATATGAAAGTTATTTGGATTGCCTCCGACTTAAAATTAACCATCTTCGTTGAAAACTTACTTGTTCGAAGGCCCAGTTAAGACTTTTGATTGGTTTGTTACACCTATCAATAGATATTGTTATTAAATTTACTCTTTTAATTTTAAGATGTTGATATTGTTTCAATTGATTTTTGATAGACAAATCAACAAACAGCTATTGTAATTTTTTTATAAATAAGCGAGGTGTAAAATTTTGCGAAAAATATTGGCTTTAAAAATAAATAATAAAAGTCAGAAGACCTACTTATTTTCATGGTCTCGAAAGCAAGGAATTTACTTCTACTAATTTTGCCAGAGGCGTCTCCTAGCATGTCTAAGTGTTAGGTTAGAACAGTTCGTTTTCTAAATTGACACAAACTGTGAATGCTAATCACCCGTCGCCCCTATGCCAATCCGGTTGTCAAAGCTAGCAGCAAAATTTTGTGAAAATAACTAAGATCACAATTCTAATTAATCAACAACGGGAACCCAATATTATCAATGCAGAAACCGTTTACACGGTATCATTTAATAATTAACAATAAATCACTATAGAAAAATGGGCGAAAAGGCGCTGTATATTAATAAAATAATTATTGTATACTGATTGCTTGGATTCATTCGGAAGGCGTGGTCAATTCACACGAAGATACAATTTATGGAAAGACGAAATCTTGTTCCAATCCGTAACTACCAAGAAATGATAAAAAAACATTTGGAAGTAGTATCGCATCCAATGCGGCTAGATACTACACAACTGTGGTGATTTACAGTAAAAAAAGATGCAATGTATTATAAAGACCAATAGCATCTTAAGCCAAATTGAAACAATGATTATTTGGTAGTGCGAGGGATAGTACTGGTAGCACAAAGTAGTTTTATTATTATTTACTAGCAGAAACAATTTCCTGTCGATCTTAGAAGGAGGCGTTATCGTACAATATCGATTAGGAATCTCTGTAAGGAGTTGTTGTCATTAATAAAGTCAGTGTAATATATTATAATTAAGTTTTTTATTTATTTAGCTGTTTTAAATTACGCAACGACCAAATATTTAGTATAGATTTAGACAAAAATACAAGTTGTGTTTATCTTGTTTATATACAAATAATATGCAAAGTGGGAATATTTTTTAAGGTTTAGGTACTCTACTTTTTTCTTTTTGATCTTTCAGAGTGTTAAAATTCACTCTTACTTTTCCCTTACTAATTTCGTTTAATCACTCGTAAACTTCTTTTGTACCTGTCAAAATTTCTCTTTTCTATTGATCTTAAAAGGCATTCATGACTCATTCATAGTATTAGGAGCCCGAAACGCCGATCTATCTTCCATCATCATCACAATGGTCATAATTGACTCGCTATGCTACCATTCCACTCCGACATGTCAAAGGGTGGAGCGAAAAAACCAACAAAAGGTGTTGTAAGTTAAAATTACCCGATTCTTATGAATATGTATGTATCATTATGGGTAACATATGCGCAACACATGGCCAATGGAGCATAAGGCCTATTGATAATATTGGATATTTCGTTTACTGTAGCGAAGGAAGTAAGTTTTTTTGCTCCAATTAAAATTTGTAATGTACAGAAATATAGTTGTGTTTTTAGGTTGTATTATAGAAGGGTTGATTTGGGATTTAGGCGCTTATATTGTGATATGCGTTTTAGTTACTTATTTAAAGGTTCAAAGAAATAAGGTGTTAGTTTTAATTTAAGTTAATAAATGAATTAAATGGGGCACCGACAAATCTTAATTTGTTAAAAAATATTGAATATCATTCTTTACTACTGGTCAAATACCTATATTGCACAATTGTGTTTTTTTTATTACCCTACTTCAGAAAAATCACAGTCTCTGTTTTACGCATAATAGTATTTTCTCCATTCCAGAACCTTTCTGCCCCATCTGCCGTCAGTTCTACGTGCTATGTGCCCCGCCCACAGCCACTTCAGCTTATCCGTTTGGCTATGTCAGCTACTTTTGTTCGTTTACGAATCTCATCATTCCTGATTCGATCTCGCAAAGAAACACCGAACATAGCCCTTTCCATAGCACGCTGTGCAACCTTGAGCTTTCTTATGAGGCCCATAGTGAGGCCCATAGTGGAATGGAGGCCACGTACCGGCAAGCGCAGCGTGACGTCCACCTACAAGGTGGACAGACGACCTGGTAAAGGTTGCAGGAAGCCGCTGGATGCGAGCCGCTTCCAATCGGCCAATCCGGAAGTCACTGGGGCCTATATTCAGCATTCCTATGGCTGAAATGATGATGATGATGATGATGAGTATTTTCTCAAGTGTTATTATTTTGTAATTTTATGACCAACAATAGCGTATAAGTTTGCTGGCAAGGTTGGTGGCGTTGTGTCAACCCCAGAGAAGGGGTGGTATAAACTCTTGGAGCACATAGTTACATTATAGTGTAGACATTACATTTACGCAGACGTATTACTTTTAAGGACAAACACGATTTTATATCCACTCTGTTTAATAATGTCATCATATAGTAGTAAGTAAGTATTTTATTTGTAAACAATATTAGTACTGGTGTTGATACTCTCCATGGCAATAAAACATCTTTGTCATATTACAAAGTTGATTTCGCAAAAAAACATTAAAGCATTCGTTACTTAAATATATACATTTACCTAGATTGGCCAAGCATAAAATCGCATTAAATATATCACAAATCAATCTATTCATTATTGTCCATTATAACGGCACAAGTTGATCACCCAATTTTAATTAATTTATTAAGACAACAGCTCGGTTAATTCGTGATTCGTTTTACCGATGTGCGAGCTATTAATCAAGTTTTTTGGCCCGTGGCAGTTTAGAGTTCACTGGGGAATTCAAAAACCTTGACAAAAACTTACATTACTTGTACTAGTGATACGCTTAGACAAGTAAATAGCATGTAGATCTTGTGTTGATTACAGGAATACTCAATTTTCGCAAAAGTTTGGTCACGCAATGACAAGTAAAAGGCATTTAAGTAGCAATGAATGTTCACGAACAATAACAGCTACTTAAATACTATAAAAACGGACATCCGTTTAAAAGAAAATGTCTCAAAATATTGGAACATTGATAATAAATGTATTTTTTTAGTTTTATTTTTGTAAGTTTTCGCAAAAAAAACGTAATATTTTAAATGTTTTGATTATTAGTTTTAATATTTTCATAATATTATGTTCATGGTTCTTCTTTTTTTTCGTCTGATAGTAAGTATTTTCTTTTTTTAGTAGTTGACAGAACCCCCGTGGGCTAAAAACAATAAAGCACACAAACAATTTATGATCTAACTTAAGACTTATTTAAAAACCGCCTATCACATTCGCTGGCGGCACCATCTTAGCAGTTTAGAAATCATGGTCTCTTGATTATAAAGTGCCTAAAAATTGCAGAATATAAACCCCTGCAGATGTTACTGCCTTTTTAATTACTGCTACTCGTGTTCTGATTGGAATGGGCTAAGATAGTAATTTCACGGATTTGTTTTGATATGAATAATTGATTTCTAATTCGATATCTGATTCATCAAAGAACAGCGCCGGTACACTATTAATTAAGACTAACAAAATTTCTTCAATCATCGCTTTAGTCTTACGTTCGATACGATTAAAGTGTATTGGGTTAACGAGATTCGTGTTTCAATAACGCTGAAGGATTGATTAGCAACACACCCTGTATTTAAACTCCTAATAATCTCATCAAAAGAAATAAGTTTTTGTCCCAGAAATGATTTTATCTTGTTAGCGTCATTAGGATAATATACATCGCAAAAGCATCAGAGTTTAATGTTATCTTTGACGGCCTATCAAATGTTTTCAGAGTATCTACAATAAAAAATTAAAATATTGGACAATGGACAACATCACAAACATTGCTCTGATCATATATTAAGTAGATAAAGCACTTGTGTTACAGAAATCAGAAACAACAACGGTACCACAACACCCAGACCCGATACAATATGAAAAAGTTTTTTTTTCTACATTGACCGACCGGGAATCGAACCCGGGACTTCAGAGCGACACCAAGTCCAGTATGTTCACCTCTCAGCTACGGAGGTCGTCAATGATCTGTTTTTTTATGTTTAAACAAAACATAATCTGGTTCAATCATAAATGAGTTGAAATAAGACAATTTTATGTACCTAAATTGTGATGGAATTTACTTTGCTTAAAAGACTACACACACAAAAAAATTCGACAATTATCTAGTGCACAGTGGATAATTATATTAATGCAAATTATTAATGTCTGTCGGAATAGCAGATATTAATCCTAGGACTAATATCGAACTGTTGTCCAACCAAGCCACTGACTATTCAAGCGTTCCGTATCAGTTACAAAACATGCGAGTCAAAATTAAAAGAATTGACATCAGCCAGTGTTTATTAGATTATTTATCTTTTATTACTTCAAAAACACCGTCTCGTTTACTAGTTGAAGCTGTTATGCATGTGTTCATATGTTATTTAAACTAAAACACTATTGCAAGTAACAATTTGGCCCGCAGTACCGTTGGAGCTATAGATCAGCTCAGGTGTTGTCTGCCTGCGGGCTTCTTTCGTGGTGCAAGTTACTAACTGATGTTTAGCTACTGACTTCTTTGTTCAAACACCAAGAGAAAGGAGTTTATTGTTCTAAAAAGTTGAGAACAGTAACTATTTAAGAGTGTTTCTTGTAAAAAACATTATTCTTACGGCCCACTTGACATGCAAAATCGAAAGTTTTCTTAAACCATCAAGTCAAGTACAAAAATAATACCTCCCAGGTAGGTTCTCGCTGAAAATCAATTAAAGACTGGGAAAACACAGGAATCCTTCCTCTCCTTTCCTTTCCTTATTTCTAGCCATTTTGAGGTTTAACTTAAATTGTTTTAACCTTAGTTTATTAAGAATGTTTTTTCTCTTTTCTTTTTATTTGTACTCAAATTTCGTTAGAAATTTTGCACCATTTTTAATTGAAATAAATAAATAAAGAATAAAGGTAAAGAATCCTTGCTATATTATTAATTAATAAAACTTAAAATCAACCTAAATTTATTCGCTTGGTGCTGTGGAAATCCAACAAATGCTACAGGTTATATTGACACTCGTTTTAAGCCAAAAATTAATGAGTAGGTTAACTTTTACGCAGACTACTAAAATTAGATCTTAAGTCAACTCATGAAACATTGAGAGATGAGTTACAATATCGTTATTTTTTCCATTAATGAATGCTAATTTTCACTTAATAAATTTTACGTCTTGTGATATTTAAAGCAGGGCATTATTATTTCTCTGGGACGCCAAATGCTATGATCTACGCTATCTCTTATTTCTAACTTAAACCACACTAAGCCCAACTGGCAGGTGAGATGCTACGTTATTGTGGCCACCACGCCCGTCCATATGGAGGAATAAATTTGAACTTGTTGGTAAAATATTATTGTTTGTAGTAGTTTACGATGCACCACTGTCAACGGATTCGTTCATGAATATCATTATTTACAACACAATACATTACAAGCATCGTTATCTTTGACTATGGGTAAGCTTGCAAAAATATACATCCTCAAACATTATTATGTCTTACATTTTCAAATAACTTATCGAATTGGCTTACGACTCGTTATAAGAATCATTAAGCAATAACAAAAGAATTTCGTTATTGTAGGATCAATAACAATCTTCAATCAATAACATCTCAAACGAAGTTATTAATGTTGTAAGTACCACTAATTTTCATTTTGACTCATCCAACGGTCAGCATACAGTCAGTCATCACTACCAATCCAAATCTGACAATAATAAAAGCAAAACGCGTCAAATAATGGCATGTGTCTAACCATAATCACAACAATGATTTAAACAAATCTCTCCTTGTGGTTATACATAATAAAAAGAGTAATAAACAGTCGCCGAAATCAGCTTCCAGCTATTACGGTAAACCGGCCATCCAAAGCATAGATACGATTTTTTTTATTATACACAATGAATAGTTATTACCAGAGATGAAAGCCGATAGAAGCACCGCACGCGCCAGCCCGTACATTAAAATTATTTCGGAATGTGCCAGATGTTATCTGAGAGGTAAAAGTTCTAATAATTCGTTATTCAATTTATAGATTGATACTTTATATGAATCCGCTTTTTGAACGCACCTATTTGTTGATTTGAATACGTAGCAAATTTTTAATTTACAGAGAAATCAAATTACATTGAAATGTACGTGGCCAGTCATAAACTCAAGATGGTATTCGCCAAATGAATCGACGCGTAAGAAATTCGTTTAGATTTTACTATTAAAATTGTTGGGCGAGTTTCAATAATTGGTTTGGTTCAGTTACTCTATTAACACTTATTGAAATACATTAATCAGTGAACACGTGCTACAAACGACTGCGCTATTTTGGATATGAAATAATCTTACCTTATTTGCTGTTTGGCAGAAAATTAATTATAAGACCAAACAATATTTAAAGATTTTTTTCGACATCATTACTTTTATCGATAAGTTGAGTAAGGTGCTTATAGATTATATTTTTAATATTATCAATTGTATTAAAATTAAAAAATACATACAACATTATGGATGTTATAACACGTACAAACATTATGGATGGATTATCATTGCACCATTTTTTAAGTAACTGAATCTACGCATAAAATTTAAAAGCAAAATATTCAAGCCTGTTATTTGTTTTATGTCTAACAAAGACAGCTTTACAGTTTTTTATGTCAAATAAATTAAGTTAAATCTACACATTTAAGTCATTGTAGTCCGTATGTTTCCTAAAAGTAATTAGTTGTTCTTAATCAAATAATATATTTAACAATATTATTTATATATTTTCTGTTATTCTGTTAAATGATGGGAGCTTCATAAAGTTTATACATTTTTCACAGATGTACTTAGCTAATTGACCCAGTCTACCACTTTTAGAAGGCGAATGCAAATAAATATTAAATTTTGCAACAGCTAAGAGTGTGTAATTTACTGCGGACACTAACGAAATTACTAGGAACGTGTAAAGTCGTGAAAATATATGCAACTTACATATTGAGGCTGAGGTCGATAACTCATTTCGTATGTAAAGACGAACATGTGTTTTGCGATTTCAGTGTTTATAAACTTTTTAGTTTATCCTTTTAAACAACAACCCGATTGGTGTAGTGGCTCAGTGATTTACATTGAACGCAAAAGGTACCTAGTTCAATTCCCGGTTTGGGTCATTTTAAAAAACTATCTTTTCTAAATTGAATCGAGCTTGGGAGCGCTGAGCAATGTCCCTGGCAAATTGTCTGGCACCTTGTATTACAAGGAAGTTAATTCCTTATACATTTGGTGTGTTGCCTGGCGTATATTTATTTTTATTTATAAATTTTTCATTTGTCTCTGAGCTATTTCTTTATACCTTAGCAACAACTCAATTATTTTAACTTGTAAATACCCAATTTCAAATCTTCCATCTTGATTGATATAGTCATGGTATTCATCTCAATAGTGCCATAACTCAAAAATAACATTGAAGTCTTCATTCTTCGAAGAAACCTCATACAGTTTTTGTCTAATTTGAACTATCAAAATGTGGGTACAAGAACATTAATAAATTATTGCCTGCGGCTACTAAGTGGCCGGATATTGTACCTTAAACTGTATTGATAATGGACAAGGGACTCTATTGCTGAAGCGTTTGAGTTTTATCTTGGTTGGTGGGTGTTTTGATTTGCATTCACAAATTCAATGACTAAAATTAAGGCAGTTTCCGATGACTGTGAACATTAAAAGCGTAGCCCGAAGCGGGAATGTCTCGGATCGATAGTAGACACTTCCTCTGAATGGACCCGTGTTTTGTAGGCGTACGCTAAACGAAATGAGATTACGGTTGAAATAAAAAGACAACTACACCTACGCTTAAAATCAGTAGATTTTAGCCGTAGTGATAATATTACACGCTGAATATAATATATTCTATTGGAACGACATACCATATTTTTGAGTGCAGTGTTTCTTCAGAAGTATGTAAATTTATTTAGTAAGTTATTGGAACGATTAGTTTTTTTAACTGTTGTACTTACTGTTTATTTGAACTAAGATGTTTTAATTACTTACCAATTATACACATTTGTTTAGTATCTACATATCACTCTGTCGGGCTATTATAAATGATCGAACTTAACTTAGATCATTTCATTTAATCATCCATAATACACATCATCATCATCATCATTTCAGCCTTAGGACGTCCACTGCTGAACATAGGCCTGCCTCAATAACCTATCTTTGGGGGGGGGGGGGGGGATTGCCAATACTCGCCACGCTCGCCAATCCGCCTGCCATAATACACATCTCAAGATAAAACTTTGACCTAGCGTCGATTAAGATACTAAAGAACAAAGAAAGACAGTCACCTTTATCTCTCTTTTTACAAGATTTACAGGGAATAAAGTAGCAAAATGTGTAGTGAGTTCAAGCCAGGCAGATTGTAATATCCAGGCAATCATATTTCGTTTAAAATGTATTGTACAGTCAATGGCAGGTCAACCTACACAAAAAGCTAAAGGTCATTGAGCCGATTTAAAACTTTAAGTCCAACACGTAAGCATCCGTTTTGGGGTTGGTTGATGAGCTGTTGTCTGTACCTACTGAATTTTTTTTAATAAAATGGATACAATTTGTTACAATGTCAAAACATTGCGGTTTAAAACTTAAATCAAGCAGAAGGTAAAAGTAGACTGAGAGATAAAATGAGAATAAAAACAATTAAGTTTCTCTAAAAAAATTAAGAAAACATTTATACAATGGTTGCATTTTCAGTGTAACCCTGAACGTGCAGGTTTTCTCACGAAATTTTCTCTCACAGTCGAGTAAGTGGTTTTAATCTGTACCTACATAGATTCTGAAAAATCCAAATGTAAATTGTAAATGCAGGGTTGCGAAATTACAAACAGTAAACAATTAAACTTCTATGTTATGTTTTGGATCGAAATTATTTTGTTGAGAAATTGGATCTTACTGAAGACTCATAAATTACTGATAAAAGTAAGTACATAAATCGTCACTTAACTCATCAATCACTTAATTTTTAGGGCCATTTTAAATTTACGAATAAATCCTTTTTGTGGTCGAATACATTAAATATGTGGAAAGCTTTTATGTTTTATAGTTTCTCGTAATATAGACGTCTGCTACCGTTCGGCATTTGTCAATAATTATTTATTTTATGTTCAATCAGACACTGTTTTGTCTCAAGGCAGGTTTCACATAAACGAGCTATATTCGTCAATTCGGTTCACATTTGATTAGTTTTACTGCCTATTCATAAAGTATGGCCAGGAAAACAGCAAAATTTAAGAGAGTTATGGTTAACTTCTTTGATGGTGGACAAGAAAACGTAACATAGAAAAAATATATACGGGTTATTACCCAATTTGGGAAAGTTAAGTAAGTCTTTGTACCTATAACGACTACAGCTACATTTGAAAGTTTAAAATAAGTTTTCTCGTAACTCCGTATCTCTTTATTACATTTTGGTAGGAGTATTTTTACATGCAGCTGAATACTAGGTGTATCATACTAATAAAATTAGTACGGGATGTAACAGAAAGTTGCAGTGAAACTTTTAAGGGTGATTCTACTGGCCAAGTAAAACTTTATCTAATGAACCAACAAAATATTTAAACAAAAAGTTCTACATACTCAAGGCGCGTTTTTATTGGTCATAACTCGGTCAAGGTCTGGGTGTCAAACCTTTTTTTTTTGTCGCAGGAAAAATGCATTTCGCATATATACCACCGCGGGGGCAGCGATAGGTTATGTAGGACTCCCTCGACAGAGAACAGTGGCTTTCGCAACTGTTCCACGACGAGGTATCATCCACTAAAGAACCTGCGGTGTACCACACTAACGTAGGCAGGCAATACATGGGCACCCGTGTTCTGGAAAGCTATCCATGCATCGCCTACGTACGGGTACTATGCCGGGCCTTAGGCATAAGGTTTGGGTGATCCTGTACACGACGGATCACCCCCCACTCGTAGGCTGTGTAATGTGAGCAGGGGGCCCCCGCCCCACGCTCACTAGCCTACTAGAGGGTAGAAGTTGAGTTCGGCAAAACGCCTACCCCCTCTCCCCCCCTCTTTCGACTTCGGATCGGGTCAGCAAGGAGTTATCCTTCCTAGCCTGATCCGCGGCCACCCTTTGCGACGAAACGGTGCCGCCACAAAAGGCCGCCTACGTCTCACGCCCTCTCGCTGCCCAGCATAGCTTGAACCATACTAGGAAGCGAGAGACTTCCACCAACCGCAGGGTCAGGACCTCGCAGCCACCGTCTAGGCCGCACGAGCAGGGAGTCTTCACCCCTCACACGTGCCGCCTTCGCGAAGACGCATCCACAAGCGGGCTACTGGGAGCGCCTTGCTCATCCCCCCCCCCCCGCAGAGTTTAGCCGTGAGCTAGCAATCCCCGAAAGAAATTACTAACCCCCGTTGCCCAGGATGAACCAGGGCAGGATGCTACTCCTTACACCCGATCCCGACCGACCCGAGTGTAATAAAAATAAATATTAGTATAACGATTTAATGACATGAATTTAATTAATATAATATTTTTTCGTATAACAACTCACGTAATGTAAATAATGTTTCATATTATCTTACGTTCTATAGTATCATTTAAGATAACAATGATTAACTCTTCCACTTACTTTATAATAACAATTAAAAGTAATCATCTTTTCAGCCATAGGACGTCCACTGCTGAACACAGGCCTCCCTCAATGACATTCATTGGGGGGGATTGCCAATACTCGACACACTGGGCAGGCGGGTTGGCGAGCGCAGTTTTTTATAAGATTTCGCACGCAGAGGCTGCTGCCCGACTCGTGCTACAGGAATTAGTCGCCTTTTACGACATGCTTCCTGTTGGCGGTGGGAATGTGTATTCTTTACGGCCGTCCTCACACAGAATTAAAAGTAATAAAGTAAGTAATTTCTTTTCGGATTACAATGACAAAATTTAAAATTAGAATCTAGCGCTCGCCGGCCGCTGCCGTTATCGCGTCTTTTCTAAGCGATTATATATTTTTTTAAATAAATCCCTTAATACATTTATCACGTGAAATAATAAACAACGTCTAAAATAAAATCTTACAATTGAGTTGTGTAGTTCGCTTTACCCCGCTTATTTCTTGGCCCCACACCGCGGCCCACGTTACAGTCAAGCCCCCGTATTTATTGAGCTAATTGGTTGTAAATCGGCGGATTGTTCAAAATGGCTGCCAACGATTTTGTGTAGTAAAACTCATAAACCTCCCTACGCGTTCGTTGTCGGTTAATGGCTTCATGATAAGACCCCTTATACCCTAATTGGAGATTCAAATGTAATTCTGGGAAGTTTTTTGTCTCAATCATTATTAATTTAAACGCCAATTAGACAAAGATGGCGTTTTTATTGCACGAACCCATTTCTCTGTGTCGTTAGGTATGGTTACTGATAATACCTAACGAGTGAACGTACGAGTAAGTGTTTCTTAATAAATCTTTATTGTTGCACTTTAGCTTGGGTATTAAAAGAGGAATGTATATGTATTTGTAAGAGTTGTTCTTTTTCCTCTTATTGTTCTTTTTTTACTTGATGCCAGAAACCTTGTTCATTTGTTTTTAGTCAAATCGGCTCATCTTGATTAATAATTCTTTTCCACTATAGTATATAATAATATAGTCATTCTCTCTTCCCGTTAGTTTCACATACACCAAGATACTTGTAGCTAACTCAGCCTGTGTCACCGGCATTCTAATAGGTTTAATTAGAATATGTGACTTATTTAAGGCCGCGGCTGCACTGATAAGTACTTCGGTTAGTGCCTAGGGTTTAGGCGAGGCACCAAGGGGTATAAAACTATGAACATATACGGGACTTACCGCACTGATCGCTTAGAGGCCGTGCTAGTCGCCTAGCGCAGTCCAGCTGATCTTGTATACAAGGTGACTTAAGGTTAAGGACACCAAAACTTTTTTTTTCATAAATTTTAACAGCTTTGTATATAAAAACATTTGAAAGACGTAACAATAATCTTTGAGGTTTTATCTTTAAAATCATTGTTTAAAATTTGTATTTACTTTATTTTATATTTAGGAAATCAGGCTTTTAAAATACGTCAGTAAAAATGTATTCTATGCATTTCCTCTGTAAGTAATCCTTATCTTAATTTTTGGTTTTCACCAATAGATTGAAAATTGAAACTACTGAAAATTACTCGAAAAAAAATTTTAAAGGTCCATTACTGATTATTTCTGTCAATTTTTTTATTATATTTTTTTTGATGATGCTGTGGCCCAATATTAAGTTGCTTGTATGGACTAGTAAAAACTGTGTTTTTTAATTTAATGTCGTATTATTCTTTTCACCATGCAATATTATAAAAGTCATAATAGTCATTTACTCAATAAATAGGCCCTCTTTCGGGCACTTATACACATCCCAAAATATAGGTTTGCCCTACCATCGCTTCGGGACTATCGGCTGGTGTTCAGAAGAAACGGAGCAACAAACTCAGTCATCTTTGTCGGCCCATTTTACAGGAAATACAGTTACAAGATAGTAAGTGCGAGCTAAGCAGGTTAAGTTCATGCACTCTGTCGCTTAAATAACCGTCTACTTTATAATATCTTTTTTTCTGGATTTTTAATGTGAATTTTTGAACTTATACACAGGTAGTTTAACAAGAGCCTGAGGTACTTATTGAAAAATTTAATACATTTCCCCAACGATATTATATCGTTGCATTCCCCAAGAATAATCACCAACTATGTGTAGCTCGGAAGTATAATTTTCGTTCGTTTTTTGTGTCGTGTATTTTTTAAATAAATATTTGACAGCATCACATACTTGCTTTAATCCTAGGATAAATAGCCAAAGCACTTGTTTAATATAAGTCAGAAACAACGAGAGCACCATAATATCTAGAACCGAGACAAAATAGAAAAGTTCATTTTCTATTACCTGACCAAAAATCGAACCCGAGACCACAGATATGAGGACGCCAAGTCCAGGATGTTCGTCTCTTGGCTACGAAGGTCGTCGAATTTGCTGACCTATTAACTGACTGACCTGACTGATTCAGTCAAAATAACAATAGTCTTAATTTTTTAAATCACCCTCATTTATAAACGGTTACTAGTCTTCTAAAACTTGTTTGCCGTTATTCATAATCCTCATCTTCATTTTACATAATAGTAAAGTTGTTTATGATCGAATCTTTACAAAACCTGCTAATGCTTACGGGCCTCTAACAATGATTAACATTTTGAACATCACAGGTTTATAAATTTATTTTCCATGATCAAGGCAATTTGGACTCGGACAAGGGTATAGAGCGTCGTCCTCGCATTATTACGTCATTACCATAATGCACCCGAAATTCGGGAGTGCATTATGAATTAAACACCGATTTGTATGTATGAGTGCGTGGTGAATAAGTTTTGTAATATCCATAAAATTTAGGAAACTAAATAAATCAATTCTTTCAATAATCAAACCACTTGCACTTATCACAAACTAAGCGCTTGAACTGTAGCGAATAAGTAATAGAATATATAAGAATAGATGTACTTACATACGTTACTGATATTTACATAGAGCACAAATCCTATAGAGTAATAATATTAAATTTTAAATTAAATAAAAAAACAGACAAACTGTGCAGCATCAGATCAAGTCCTCGATCATCTTTTATCTAACAGTGACTCATTGAAACCATTCTTATGAGTCCAAACAAGATTGTCAAGTAAGGATTGAGCTAATAACCTTCAAACGGCTTAACTGATCTTTATAAAATATAGCTAAGATTCATCTCTGTAACATTAGCTTTAAAACAAACGAAAAAACTACTTCAAAATCGATTTATTCGTTTGGGAGCTACAATGCCACAGACAGATACACAGATGCACACGTGAAACTTATAACACCCCTCTTTTGACGAGGATTAAAAATGACATAATTTTGTTTCACAAAAGTTCCACCAATATTTAATCTGTGACTGTGCTGTTTTAGTATGCCCGAGAGAGGACAGGATTTATCAGTTCATATACTAAATGTAAGTGAAAAATTACTGTTACGAGTTACGAGAATACCGTTTGTGATCGTAATGTTACTGGGAGCGGTTCGACACCGGATTGCGGCTATTGTCAAATTACGGAAATTGGGCCTCAGGTTGTTCAATAAATAAATTCATCAATCACGTAAATTAAAAACTTTTTGAAAATCAAACTAGCTTGATTATGGATCCTGGGTTCGATGTCTAGTTTGAGTCGAGTATACGAGCTTTACTAAATAAGTTTGGGTCTGGGTGTGCTGAGACACCTTTAGCAAAATTAATTGACTGGTATTGGTATTGGTGGTTGTCGGAACAAAGAGTTTAAATCGCACGTTAAGGTTATTTTAATGAAAAAGGGTTATTATACTGTTAATAACTATTTAAATGACAAAAATGTCTGGAATTAAATACTGCCCTGCTCGCACAGGTATACATTATTTTCTTTTCCTTTTTTTTGTGGCAGCTAGTGGTGACTGAGTTTGTTCCGGCGTTTCTTCTCAGCACTTGCCAGATTGTCTGTGTCTTGTCTCGAAGCGCCAGTAGGGCCCAAAAAATAAGCAGACATGTTCTGCCCCATATGGGCCAATAATGTTATTATTGACGTTCATAAGTGGCAGTTTTCTGTCCTAAACTGAATAAATGATTTTTGACTTTGACTTTGATTTTAAAGGATGATGTTTCCTTACTTCGCGAGCATGACAAATTATTGTGCTGTCTGGCGGATATTTGTCTGTATAATAAATATTTGTTTATTTAATTATGTTTCCCCAAATTAAGCATATCTTGATCTGAAGCAACTAGATGAAGGATACTTTTAACATGGTGTAACAAAAGTTTCAGCCACATTAAAGGGTTGTACCCATCAAATTCAACAAGTTTGCCAAAGAAACATGGATAGAAAAATGAAGACAGTTTAACATAGGTTGGTCAATCGGCAAGTTTCATAAGAATAAAGATTTTTATTTTTCCCAACACACTTACTGACTGACTCATTAACGCCCAGCTCAAACCTAGAAAGCTAAAATGTTGCACAGAGGTCATTAATGAAGACAAGGATACATTTTACGAAATTCAACTCTTGACGACTGTCGCGGGTGCCTGATGTATACGACCACGGCGATTTGTATTGTATTGACTACAACTTATTTAAGCTATCAACTTCCTGTTTATTTACCAACTAAGCTAGAAAGATAAGCAGCGTATTTACTTAGTAAACGTACTCCACCTTCAACTGCATCACGACTTATTTATGTTAAGATGAAGTCAAAAGCTAACTTAGACCCTACAATATGCAGTGAGAGTTTGGGTTGTTAAAGCGTTAGTTTTAGAGTCTGACTTAGCTTATGTGTTAACATAAGCTAAGTCAGACTCTAAAACAGGAAATGAAAGTCATCAATCTCGTGTTACGCGCAAAATATTTTGATACAATCCAGCAAACAACTCATGCAAATCGCATGTGCAGGTCATACAGCTCATGTTACAACTAACATGAGCTGTATGACCTGCACATGCGATAAGAGTAAGAAAGATCCGGGAAACTTCTTCACTACTCTTTGTTTTTGTATCTACAACGATGCAACACTGGCATTTTACACAACCATCAATCTGATTTTGTTTCACAAAGCTATTTAAATGCACGCGCAAGTAATAAGACTAGATATTGGTAACCCCGCCCCTGCAATATGAGACCACACTTTATAATTTAATGTTACCAACAAATTGCACGGCTCAGACCCCAGGGTTGTCACGTAACGTCATAATGAAACCCCTGATAATTACCATCGGGTAATCTCAGAACCGGTCTGTTCACATCTCCATTCATACGGGACAGCAAAGTGAAATCGGCCAGCTCACTTCGCGCACAAAACTATTTATTTTGCGTTACGTACCCACAACATATTTTTATACCTGGGGTTTTTTTGATTCGATGCTATACCTTATTTTCTTATATTATAAATTTTACATTATACTGACAATAATTAATTTAATGTATTTCCCATTACCTTCGCATTGATCTGTCCATCATAAGACTGGGTCAAGCGTTACATATACAGGGCTATTTTCAAAACATAAACAACATCCTAGGAACTAATTCTGGTGCTGAAATACAACAAGTTTTTCTAGTGAACCAACAAAGTAATCTAAAAAAAATTACTGCTTCATTCAAACTCTCATCGGCTAGTACCGACTCAAAAAGTAACTGATTAGGTACTTATGTGTTAATATTATTTTTAGCTTTTTAGTTTTTTGAAATTGCTTTATTTCTTTTATAAAATTTACTTTATTTCATCTATTTTTAGTCATACATCCTCAACAAAACGAATTATAAGAATGCAAAAAATAATAATTGCTGAACACTGATTTCATCCATTATTTTTTCAACCTTAGAGGTTAGAGGTTTTTTTTTCATAGATTTTAAATATACAAAGTATAAACTATTCAATAACGAAATAATCTTTAAAACCGGTTCGCATTTGCCGAAGATATTGGGTAACATAGATACAAATGGCGCGGTATGGAGTTGATGCAATGCTAGATGATTTTCTTATAGATCCCAATATCAAAACTCGACCAAATTTATATGGAACCATTCTAAAAATTATTCCTATTCGAACAAAAAAAGAATGATCGAAATCGGTTAACGTAGTAACGAATGATCGCTGAATATACATAAAAAAAGATTCTGACGAATTGAGAACCTCCTCTTTTTTTGAAGTCGGTTAAAAAAAGAATTAGCTGTTCTCGTCGTGTTGTGTTCACACGAGTCCGATAACACTCGGTTGAATAGATGCTATCGATGATCGATTCTGCAGGTCATCGATGACTGTCCATATTCTGTATCAATTATAGACCTTTGATGTGCGGATATTGTAATTTTAAAAGACAGCTATTGTTCTCAGTTCGCGATTTTTTAAATTAATGTATGTATATTTGAATTGATTGATATTAAATTACATTGGACTAATTATTTCTAAAGATTTGTGGGTTTTATAAATTTAAAAAATACTTTTGGCCGCATTTGCATAGAATTTAGATTATCATAGAAAATTTAAGTACTTATCTCATAATATTCCAAGTACCTACAAGTTTTTTATGCGTGAGAATTATTCTTAGGAAATCTAGTGCTACTGAATTTCTACGACCATGTCTATCAGTTTTGTGTGGCAAGTTTAATCTGAATAGACTCAACCGCTGATTGGTGATTAAGTACCAAACATATTGCTTAGTTTAGGTACCAACTTTATAATTATTAGATTAAACTAAATTACTTTAATTTCATGTATTTATGCAAAGTTTTTACAGATAAATAAATTTATCTTTATATTTATCTTATCTTTATATCTAAAGCTTCATCATCATCATCATCATCATTTCAGCCATAGGACGTCCACTGCTGAACATAGGCCTCCCCCATTGACTTCCAGATTGGCCGGTTGGAAGCGGCCTGCATCCAGCGTCTTCCTGCGACCTTTACCAGGTCGTCTGACCACCTTGTGAGTGGACGTCCTACGCTGCGCTTGCCGGTACGCGGCCTCCATTCTAGAACCTTTCTGCCCCATCGGCCATCAGTTCTACGTGCTATGTGCCCCGCCCACTGCCACTTCAGCCCGCTAATCCGCTGGGCTATGTCAGCGACTTTTGTTCGTTTACAGATCTCTTCATTTCTGATTCGATCTCGCAAGGAAACACCAAGCATAACCCTTTCCATAGCACGCTGTGCGACCTTGAGCTTTCTTATGAGGCCCATAGTGAGAGGCCACGTTTCAGTTCCATATGTCATCACTGGTAACACACACTGGTTGTAGACTTTCGTCTTGAGGCACTGAGGTATTTTGGACGAGAAGACGTGGTGTAGTTTCCCGAACGCTGCCCAGCCGAGTTGGATTCGACGATTGACCTCCTTCTCAAAATTGGATTTACCCAACTGGATAACTTGTCCTAAGTAGACATATTTGTCAACTTAGGACAAGTTATCCAGTTGTCCATCTAGTCTAAAGCTTGATAAATCTGAATGTTCTTAAACTTGATGCTTGGAATTCAATGTTATATACGGCATAGTATAGCAAGACACAATAGAAACGTCCCAATGCATCCCTGACAACAAAATAAAATAAAAAAGATTTTGTACCATGAATTAAAAGAAAGCTATTGTGGATCAAGGTTCCAAATAACATGGTCTCGTGACCATTCACCAGTTAAACACACATGTAGGTACAATTAGCAATTTACTGTTTTACTCGAAAAAAGAGCACATTTATTTACTGTTACAAAATGTCATCCCATACAATTCTAGTCACGAAAATTGGGTAAACACGTAAAATAATTCCCATCGTTGAGTCCGCGTATTTGGCTATTTTCTTAACCATTTAACAGAATAGCGGTAAATCTATTCAGTGGGCTCACTTAGATACCTTTAAAACTTTAAAGGTGGGAAGGTGAAGACAAACATGTCTTCACGATCGAACGTTTTTCAGACTGATCAAAATGACGAATCGGAAGTGTACAAGTATGTCCAAAATGTTAATGAACGTCACGTACTCGTATTAGCGTCGGATCGCAATGATTTCTTTGACGACTGATCAAAAAAGGTACCTATCGTTCTATTTACGGGTGATTCGCAACTACAGTTAGTCCTTGCAAGAGGTATCCTTTGATGTTGAAAGTAGCAACAGTAATATGGTAGGTTCTTATCACAGCCGTGACCGTATGACAGAATAGCATATCTACCTAATAGGCTCGAGGTAGCATATTTCTGCTGACCCACTAGTTCTTGGTCTTCACTCATCGGGGTGTCGGGATTGCATCTACTTTAACTGTTTACATTGTGCTTTTAGCGCGGGTGCCATTCTATTTCTTGTACAATTATATGAATGAAAGACGAGCTGGTAGCGTGCGGACTACGGAGCCATTATTCAGCTGGAGATTAAGTTGAGGTGTTAGTGGCATGAGCGGTAGCGGCTAGGCTTAGTGCAGCTAAGCGTATTTTTTTACTTGCAGTATGGTTATTTAAAAAAAGGTTATGGTTTTAAACCATTACAACACAGTAAAAATTAGGCAATTGTATTAAAAAAATATAATGTTCTATAATAATGGATAAGGTTTTTAAATATAAATTTTACCTGTATAACGGTTACTATTTTCAATAAAGCCTTAATTCAGTATTTAACTACGTAGAAATTAGACACAATAGGAAATATGTTGTTTGAGGGTCACCTGTACCACAATAGTATTCGAAGTGGTTAATAATTATCACAAGACTTAACAATAGCTCCTTTGTATCGAATGCAGCTGCTTTTCCAGCCCTTACGGAACACTTAAAACAGACTCGGACAAACCAACATAATCAATCTGCGGGCACGTTAGCAGTAGCAGTCGCGATAATGTTATTGTAATAGTAGAATAACAGGGAACAGCTGACCAGATTGACTAAATTAACCAAAAAGTTAAGATAATTTAATTTATTTTTATATTTAAGACAAAACAGTTATCAATAAGACGTTTTTGGTATTTTTATAATTGGACTTTTAAATAAAGGTACTTGTATCAACGTATTTAAATCTAGCTAATCCATGAGATCATTTTAACTGCTATAATTAGCGCTAGAGAAAACTACATGTGACGCAAATAAACTCGAAGAAAGTTCTAGCGGTGAATTTAAGTCTGATTTAAATTCAATAATGATCTACACTGTGAAACCATCCTTATTTCAGACACTACAAGTACATCAGGCGCATGCGTGTCGCTGATGAGACAAATAGAACAGATGCTGATGAATGTGGACCGCAATTATTATTTAGAAAAATACGGCTAGTATTAAAATTGGTTTGGGTCCGTAGGATTTCATGTCAAAACAAGCTGAAAGATTCCACGTGTAGTTAGGAGTTGTAGTTTCTGAGATGCATGGAGCAAATACCCGATAGAGAAGAAAATGAAATGTCATTTATTTTGTCGCACAAAAATTAAACCAATTTTTAATCTGTTACTGCACTGTTTTGGTTTAAGTGAAAGTTGACAGGACTAAATGTACACTAAATGTAAGTAAAAAAACACTTAAGTGTTTTGGAGAAATATGCTGCTCTGTAGGGTATCTGTTCGATGCTGAAATGTAACCAAAGAGGTATCAGAGTTGAAGTTTAAGTTAGTTCTGACTACGTAAAAGTGGCAAATGTCTTCTTCGATACCAACAACATTTACTGTAGCTCATCATAGAAACAGCAAAAGAAATATTTATTTGATCCATAAAGGTATTGTTACGACTGAACTGCATACGTCACTACAAGTAACAAGCCACTAAGAATTTTGTCGGCAGCTGTCTTTCAGAAAGAACCATCGTTTCCTTCCATTCCCGTATCCAATCCATAAGAGTATTATTAACGACTTTAAGCGTTAGTACAGTGTGGGGGGCCGTAAGAAATACACTTCTCCACCGCCAACAGGAGACGTGTCGTAAGAGGTGATTAATTCCTGTAGCACGAGACGGGCAGCAGCGTCTTTTTTCTGTTGATATAGGATATTGGACAAAACAACAACCTGTTGAAAAAGAAAGGGTTAACTATCACAAAAATTTAAACTGTATCCGACACTCCGAATGTTTGCGTTTACTTGCAATACCGTTTTATGCAGATTCAAAAGCGGTATTAATTAAGTAAAATAGACCACTAACGTTGATGATGAAATTTAGGTTATTGTTAGGCTGAATTGACTAAAGTTGCATAAAATTTGTAACAAGATGTAGCTGCTAAAAATTTACTTTTTATTGCACACCACACAAGGTAAATAAGGTAAAGGAAATACATAAAAGCCGCAAAAATTAGGCGGTCTTATCGTTAGAAGCGATCTCTTCCAGAATTCCAGAGATTCAAGTGGATTTTAACCTGTAGGTACACTAGCATATTAAGTTCGTGCTTTCTTTGATGGTGCATTGAAGGAAGATCATTCGGCAATGTTGTGGCCTCAACCATACGCATTCCACCACGGAACCCTAAACACACGAGACCTGCAATGAAACCAAGTGTGATTACCATAATTTCATCGGCCCACGTGTCCGAGGACGCTGCGGTACAAAAACTGGTAATAATCACAGTACATCGCAGTACAGTTGCGGAGAAAAGACAAAATTGAAACGAACAAGATTTCAATTTGGAACGTAATAATCGTAATTTTTGTTTTTAAATGCCGGAATGGGGGTTAATTTGGGAAAATTTTAACGTGCTTGGGTTTTCAAATTGATGCTCAACGGTAGCTGAGAAAAATTAACGTAAAGGAAAAATTGGAGCCGACAGAAGATAATTAGAATAACAATGACACACTACAGAGTTTTAAAAATAAATTTCATATTTGTCGGAATTTCAGAACGTGCACAGTGTACCTACTTACAGACGTAATGAATAAGTAAGAGCCATCATTAAATACAAGAACCCAGTTAACAGTCTTTATCCTTGATTTTTACGTTTCCTGCGTTGTTATAGCAACACCATGCTTTTTTTACCCCTTGGATATTAAAAAAAAAAACTATTTATCAGAACAGATAGGAGAGATTCTGACGTATACCTTTCGTGTTTTGTTTATGTCACTTTATAGGTAATTAAAATATTCTTAGTTCCTTAATAAGATACTGTAAATCCAGTCATTCAGTCAACGTTCTACAACCTGTGTTACTTTGCCATCTTCCTTCAAGAACTTATCTGCTTCAATGGTCAGCAGTTCTTTGACACTTCCTGCCTCCAGATAAAAATAAAGTAGCAACTTGATCTGGCTTATTCTATATGCTATGACGGTTGCTCTAGTGAAACATTTTTTATTTACTGTTATTATCTTTGTTTCGAGCCCGTGATGCCCCTTGCAGGACAATTTACCTTACCCAGTTTTTGGGCTTATTATGTTCTGGGTATCTCTAGGGTATACGGAAGACGACCACGTGATAGACTTAGGCGACAATGACGGAATGAGCTGGACTTTTTCGAGAGGGACTGGTACGGCAGCGGCATAATCAAGCCAGATTCGTTTAGAGAAAAATAAACAAAATATAACATCGTGCCCTTAAAACTTGTTTGCCTGCCTGTACAAAAGTGCAGTAGTCGCATGCCTGGAGTATCGGCTGAGCTACCGTACTAAATAATAGCTTTTTTGCTCAGGACATCGCTTCGCATCGCTTCGTATTATGTTGTGCTGCCCCGCGGCTACGCTTGGTTTTCGTGTACCATAATAATGTTGTGATTATGTTCGTTTGTTACAATGTTCCTATTCAATTTTGGAGTTGTTAGACGCTGATTTTAATATGAGGTTTGCTAATAAAATTATAATGATAGCAGAAATTTTATATGGTAACAATGTGTGTTAGAAGCCCCTTAAGATCAAAGCTAGATTCAATGTTAATTTAAACAAGTAAAAGTAACAACTTAACTACAAAGAGTTACAATTTTAATAGCCATTTACCCCTACTTATTATGAATTTATTACAACATTTTTGTAGAAATTGGTATCATTCACCATAATTACAATAAACCCGATTATAAATCAAAACAGATAATAAGAACATTAAGTGAACGTTATTATCGCGTTAAGTATTAAAATATCTAACAATCTGCAACAGTATAGATCTCGTTGTAAAATCATAGTGGCTTTCATAATCGGACGTTGCTTGAGGCGCGATGCTACCGATAGGGAGCGTGCCCGCGGCGCCCGCGCAGCCATTTACGAGCGCGCCTTACTAGATAGGGTTACCAAGATTTTGTATTTTAAAAGACCTTGCATAACGCCCTATAAATATTAAAAAAAGATATTAACAAAAACAGTGAGGAATATTAAGGCATATTTCATATCTTAAGACAACGTTTCTGCTAGTTCGCCCTTGGACTAAGCAAACCTATACTCTCTGTACTTCGGTAGTAAGTAAAGATTTAGTCAAATAGTAATTATTAAAAATTTGATTCGAGTCGTACGGTAATACATATTAATGTTTATGTATGGTTAGTCTTATTACTAATTGTCTCAATAAACTTCCTAAATATTATAATTATTTTATTGTTTTTATTAAGTTAGTTTACTATTTTACTGTGTGAGAAACTTTTACGAAAATAGAATTCAGACTTTACTAAGTAAGAAGAAAGGTGTGTCCATGCACAGGTGCGTTCTAGCATAAAAACACATACTTGGGAACCCTACATGATAGAGGCTCGTGGTTGTTATTGATGTGGCCAATCCTTTCTGTGTCCTCGGACAGCAAAATTACTGCGATTTATTACATTGCCTTCCCATGATAAAGTAACTAACACCCTTGGTATGTCTTCTATTTAAACGAAAGTCTCGTACTCATCTCGTTTCTGGGAAATGTAATTACAGTATTTATACGTTTACAATTGAACAATAATGTTATCAACGAGACAGTTTATTGTCTCGGCTTTTTGTAAGCAAATTTGCATTAGATTTTATCGTCACTTACCATTAGGTGAGATTGATAACTCTATCTTATTTGCAAGTAAAAATTTTAAAGAACATTTTGAATTTGTATTTTATAAAATAACCTCGGGCCGACACACCCGCTGTGAGTATTTTTACAAACATATAATACTTAAAATGCACTAAACCAGCCGGTTTCTATACCTATCTTTGTTTACTGCGTTAAATTAGTCAGAAGATTGGAACAGACTTACCACACTAAAATTTTAACAAATAATGCGTCAGGCATCAGGTTTCGAGCATTAGTAAACAAAGGTGCCGCGATGACACGGCGGGATGAGTCGTCCGTCTTTGAGATCGTTGTGTTTGTGATATAAGTGGATGATTGCTTAGATTTCGCTATTAAACAATGGATATGTTTGCACTAACTTAATTTATAAACATTATGAGGTGTTTGAAATAAATAAATAAATCATTTATTTGCCAGATTATGGTTCAATACAAAGATGAAAGATATTGTTTTTCCAACATGTTCTATCGCAATGCGACGTGCAAATGTTAATTCTTATCATACAATTAATGTCAATAATTTCAGTACAAATTAGAATTATCAATAGTGTCAAATTTTATCAGTCAGGAATTCATTAATAGTATAATACATTTTCTCTTTTAAAAAATTAAATAAATAGTTCTTAAATTTTGTAAATGTCAATGTTTTCAAGTTAACTGGAAGTTTATTTAATATTCGTATAGATATACATTTCACATTTCTTGAATAAAGAACTAATCTTTGTGATGGAATAGTCAAATTATCAACTCTTCTACTTCTATATCCAGATTTATTTATTTTTATTTCAAAAAGATGGAGATATTTTTTTACACAAATACTGATCTCAAAAATGTATAGGCAAGGGAGGGGCAAAATATTTAAAGACTTGAACAGGGGCTTACAGCTGTCTAAATAATGAGCACCACAAATCGCTCTGACACATTTCTTTTGGGCTTTAAAAGCCCTAGGCATATCCACCGAGTTTCCCCATAAAATAGGACCATATTGTAAAACGTATAGTTCGCTAAAACTTTAATATAATTGTTATAATGTCGTCGATCCTGGCTTTGCGTGTTTATAATTTTGCTGTATTTTATAAATAAATAAATCCGTTTTTTTAATATGGCCATAAAATAGAAAAAACTTGACAAATCTAAAAATATATAGTGTTATAAGTGCCACTATAGCAAAAACTGCATAAATTTCGACTAGAAAAACCAGAAATGTGCACTTCCGGTGTATGACAAATGCAGTGGCACGGGTTTGGCCCAAGCAAGGGATGGGGAGTCCCGATGCGGCGCGAGAACGGATAGCTAAAATAATTAAAACGTGCTTTAATTTTTACATTTAAAATCAAAACTGCTAACATTGATGACTAGCTACTTTTAGCTTCCGCGATGGATCAATTAAAGTGGTAATGCCTAGAAACTAGGCACAATAGAAAATCTGTTCTTTGAGGTCAACAGTACCTCATGGCATTCGAGATGTTAAAATTATTGTCAAACCAGGGTTTGTAACATAATCCGTCAAATAAATAAATCATGGTAACCCTACTCGATCCGTACCGGGAATAGCGAACAAAAACCGTCGCCTCGTGATTGCCTCGCGCGGGTGGATATTGTTAATTTCATTCGACACATCCCTGGTGCCTTTGCCTCTGCTACTTGTATAGGTATTAAAATTTTATCTTACGACTTCAGTGTTATCGAAAATTAGATTGAAACTGGTTTTTGAGCTTCGTAAAAAACAATTATTACAACATTAAAGATCACAAAACAAAAGTATCACTTCCATTGTAAATATCATAGCTTTGACGATAGCCTGTTACATTTATTATTATTACTAAGTTAATATTGTTTATTTCTTAGTTGACTCATTTAGACTTATCCTTACCTGTCTGGTTACTCATATGTAGAGATTTGTAATTAGTATTGAACCACAGTATATTGTACTAGTTTACTGTATTATTGAAACTGTAAATCTTCCTAAAATAAAATAAAATAACACATAATATCATAAGTAAATTTATGTCTTAATCTGTAAGGTGGATTAATGTCTATTCAAATAATGTGTATAAAATATTGACACCAGGTCTCAATCACTAGGAACCTAAAATATTAAAGAAACAAAAAGGGATAAAAACGAAATATGCCTGAATCTGATCATCAAAGATTATGTTGTTTAAATTATGTAATTAAAATAAAGAAATGTATACAAATCTCCTATTTAATTTTATATTTCTGATAAAATATTGACAAAAATGCAAATTTCGAGACAGTAATTTTCCATTTTGAATGTCTAATTAGTGATCGTAAAATTGACATGTGAACATAATAAAGTCGATTGAAAGCTTGCGATGAAACCGATACCTAAAATGCGGTTTGGTTTTGGGCCATGCCGCCAGCGATCCTCCTTCGTATAGACAGTCCGTCAGACGTTTAGGTTTGTAATACCGGTGTGAGTATTAAAATTTAGTCGCATCAATGACGACGTCTCCAGCAATTACAGTCTGAGCTCTTAGGCCAGTATAGACGAGCATTTTGAGAATGGGCTATTAGTTTCCTGGTTCAAAAAATATTATTCTATTTAGTCCGTCAGTTAGATTATTAAAAAATATTGGACCCATATTTTGTCTTTTGTCAATCAAACAAAAAATTACGAAGAATAAAACACATCAAAATGTGTCGTAACGCCTTGCAAAAAATTGTCGCAAGCCGTGATGTTATGCGGAACTTTAACGGGCTATACCTTCATAATTTTTTGTTTGAATTAGATTTTCTTAGGAAATAGGACCTACTTGACTTAAATATCGTATTTGTCTTTAGACACCTGATCTTCTATCCTGACTTATCTCCATGAGCACAGCCTTCTCAAGGTTCCGCTCCACTTGATTCTGCAGTTTAATCTATCCAATGTTTGTTATATCTAAAAATCTTTAGAAAAAAAATATTTCCTCGCTCACTTTATAGCCTCATTGGTAATCTCATCTGGTTGGGCCAGAGTAATCACACGTCACTCACCGCTGGAGTGGACTGGTATGTATGATACAAGCATATCTTCAATTATCGTGCCTTACTTAAACACACGGTAACCACGCTTACTGGTTTTACATAGATTAGGTATTGAGACAGAAAGTCAAGTGTATTGTACCTAATTGATAACTAAAATTTCTGAGTGCTATCCCTATAGTCTCGCAATTTAAATTTTAAAAAGTCACTGAAATTTATTTTATTACCTCAATTTTATTAAAATTTTGATAGCTTTATTATACTTCGGTTAGGTGTTAAGGAATTATTTATTGAAGGTAATATATTATTTTATTAATATTTTGTATAAAAACACATTTTTCGATTAAAGTTAGATAAGAAAGTGAAAGAGACAAACCTATTTATATTGTTTTTTACTACCAATTTTTTTATGCAAATAAAAGCTATGAGGCTATGGACACCAATTTCTTTTTGAGGTAAAACGTGTTAGGTTAGGTTAGGTTTTAGGTTTTTAAGTTTGAGACCAAATGCATTTTTATGAAACATTTTCATTTCAATAAACGTTTGTTAATAATTTAAAATGATTTACTATAAGTATGAAGTATCTATTGTTGTTTTAATACTTTCGTAAATAACTCTTTAAATAGTACTAAGGCTTAGCAACTCTTTGTCTAAGATAAACATGCAGATTTGCTATGTTGATTATGAATACATTTTCAAACAATGATGCTTTCTCTATTCTAAATATTATTACAGATATTTATCACAAGAGTTTACGCTTATTTATGCATTTGTGAATAATGAATGCGAAATACCTATATGGCTATTTGCTTTTACGAGTAACTATTTAATTTAACTGAACAAGATTAATCGTTTGAAATAAACTCGCGAGTTATTATTTTATGTCCTTAACAGAAACTGATTGGACTACTGATGAACATCGAAAGAATTCATTATCTGCTCAAAAACACAAGTATTTTTACCAGGCTAACTAGATATAACGCTATTGCATGTTTTCTTTTGGGTTTCAATACTTTTAGTGTTGGTCTTACAGAAAAATATTTTGTAACTGTGCGGTAACAGTTCCTTTAGGTTCAGATACACACACAGTTTTTGTTACCTTGCAGTAATAGATTATTGTAATAAACACAAATAATATTGCACAAATAATATTTACCTTCTGTGTTTTTTAAATGTATAATCCTTGGTAAACTTTTTACCCGCTCGCCAACGATCAGAGATCACTGGAAGTGATAGCCGATGGTGATCGCTGTGATCGCTAATCACGTCTCTGACGGGCTAAGAAGCCGTTTCCTGTGTTACTGTCTAATTCACGGCTCACTTTAAGGCGTAGCAATAAGTCCGTAATGGAACGGTTTTGTTTTGATGCGTTTTTGTTTTAGAAACTGGGTTGAGTACTTAGTGAAGTATATAATGTGAATATACTGATCTAATTTATTAGATAAGATTTAATGTGTTGTTTAAAATATTGTTAGCCTCTACTAGTTAAACATCAGAAAGTGTTCGATAAAAAATATGAGGTCTACATAAATAATGCCACAATATCAACTATCAACGCCAAAAATAAACCGACCCCACTTTTAAAATGTTTTACAGTAAGATTTTTATTCATCTCCTGATGGAAATTATACTGGACTTTATGATTTTGTAATAAGTTTTTTTTTAAATACATTATTGGGCTATTCTTACAAGTACATTTTTTTAAATAAATATTCAATTTATTTAACTAAAACCCGATCAGTTGTCATCTCATAGATTGTATAAAATACCTGATAAATAAATACATATTGGACAACATCACATATTTTGCTCTGATCCTAAAGTAAGTAATCAAAGTACTTGTGTTATAGACATCAGAATTAATAACGACGGTACCATCCGAGACAACATAGAAAAGTTGGTTTTCAACATTGACCCGAGCGGGTAATCCAACCCAGGACCACAGAGATCGCGACATTGAGTTTGGTCTGCTGGCGTCTCGCAGTTCGTAATTTTTATGACAATAATGAAATATTATCTATTTATAAATGTGAATACTTGTATGTTTTTTATAACGCTTTTACTTTCTGGAGTTAGCTGAAATTTGGCACACATTAAGATATTGTTAACTTCCTTTGTTTGTGCTCTGGGATGTTTATTTTTTGTTTTTGGCTTTTCTGTAATGATTTCGTATCACGAGCAGAAATTAGTACCTAGACCTAGTAGAATAAATCCTAAAAAGGGCATTGGAATGAAGGGCACCGGCAAGCGCAGCGTAGGAAGTTCACCCACAAAATGGACAGATGACCTGGTAAAGGTTGCAGGAAGCCGCTGGATGCGGCCGCTTTTAATCGACTAATCTAGAAGTCACTGGCCTAAATATAGCCTAAAAATCATACATAGTCAATCATAAATATAAAACCCAGCCAATACTAATCCATCAGACATTGCATCACTGCACTAAAAACATCTACTAGTAATTACCAGCGTAGAAAATAATAAAAAAATCTCATCCGGAGTTCGATCCATCTTAGAGATTTATTATTAAATCGGAGGCGATCTAATGAAATCGATACTGACGTAATGTGAAGCAAATAACTACGTAGGAGCTGAGGAGAAATTACTATAATCGAGACGGGACTCGAACTGGCTACCGTCCGCGTACCGTCAAGTGTACGAAGGGAACAGGTTTTGGGATTTGCGTCTACGTATCCAATATTTTAAAGCTTATCTAATAGATCTGGAGATGAAGTGTTTGTGGGTACAAGAGAGTAAATCAGTTGCGTTGATTGCGCTAGTTTGAAGTGTAACTCGAATAAACCTTTTGCAATTCAGAATAAATAGTTGTTGATTACCTAATCTTGTTCCTATCCATAGTAAGTAAAACAAGCATTTATACGTCTTCAGAGCTCAGGCCTTACCTGAACTATGAGGTAGTTTTGGCCATACTCCACCACGTGGGCTCAGTGCTGATTGATTAAGGAGTGTAGTAAGGTCAGCCTGCCAACCTTTTTGTCCTTATCAGACAGACCTTATGGACTCTGACTTGGCTTCAGAATTAGTATCTATTTATATTAGCCTATCCATATAAATAAATAAAACACTGGTCAAGTGTGAAACAAAGTCGTACAGCTAGGGTTCATACTACTATTTAATTTTTCGATGGGATCCTTGGCGCAAGCCTACTTGGCTGGTTTTTAACCGACTTCAAAAACGGAGGAGGTTCTCAATTCGTCGGTATCTTTTTTTTATTTATTTTTTTATGTATGTTCAGCGATCATTCGTTACTGCGTTGACCGATTTCGATAATTATTTTTTTGTTTGATAGGTAATACTTTCAGAATGGTCCCATATAAATTTGGTTGAATTCTGATGATGGGATCTATAAGAAAATCATCAAACATTGCATGAACTGACCACGCCAACTGATTTTAGTATCTTATATATATCTCTTACCTAATATCTTTGTCAAATGTGGACCGATTTTGATAATTCTTTTTTTAATGAATAGCTTACACTTCAAAAATACTATAATCAAATATTTTTGCAAAAAAAATCACCCCTAAGGGTGGAAAAATAGGAAATTAAAGTTCAGCAGTTAAATTATGTTTGCACTCGTAAGATTTGTTTTGATTAGGATTTTTCACTAAAATAGATGAAATAAGTAAGTTAATTTATAAAGAAAATAAAAACCGACTTCAAAAGCCTAAAACACTAAAAATAATCTTACACTTAAGTACCTAATCAGTTACTTTTGGAGTCGGTGCCAGTCGATGAGAGATTCTATGTTTTCGTTTGCACCGATTCCAAAAGTAACTGATTAGGTACTTAAGTGTAAGATTTTTTTTAGCGTTTTAGTTTTTTGAAGTCGGTTTTTATTTTCTTTATAAAATTAATAATTGTTTGTTATTTAACCACGGAGTTTGATTTATAGTTACACCAAGTGTGACGCTTTTATGTACAGTTTTTGCCGTAGTCTACAAAACGATAGTGGCAAAACTAGTAATAATTATTATTAATATTTTTTTCTCAGAACAATGTCTCACATAGGAAGAGCCTATGAGAGACGTTGTTGTTTCTTACTAAAATCGGTGTTTCTGCAAACCCTGAATTTTTAAACGTGAGATTCTGTGTATGTGACATAAATGACCGTAACCCGAAAAGAGATTGGGTCATTGGAGTCTTTGGGAATGAACAAGTATCGGTGTTAGAGTTTGGAGGAATCATTTGCCGATATCATTGGCCAATATGCATGATAACTATATTATCCATTTTAGCAAAAGTGGATAAAATTAGTAAATTACTTAATACGTATTTGCAAGCTATTTAAGTAGTTAAATGTGAGTTTTAGGGCCACTTTCACCACTTGCTGATAAGTTCCTGAAGATTTAATTTCTTAAAGCTAGACGGACAGTTATACAACAACAAACTATGATGTAATAAAGATGCTGTTTTTCCTTTTGATTAACAAAACCCTAAAATAAAAAGGTAACGTTACAACATCCTTATAAAAACGTTAAACGTTACTAGACTAGGCTTAGTAAACTGAATCCATAAGTTGAAGTGAGTCAGGAGTCTTTTTTGTTGATGACTAACGCATACCTTTTGGAACGTCAGTCACAGGAATAGGGTTCGTTGTAAGTGATACTTCTGATCAGTGATTCAGGGAATCTTTATTAAAAAGATAACATTAAGGAAAACTCAACGTATTAAACCAAGACGCAGTATAAATTGGTTTTTGGATTACTTTTAAATAAAAGTTAATAATATTTAAGATAAAAATATCAAATACGGTAAGTTTAACTAAATTTTAATTTATTTTGTTAGTGTGTACTTGTTTATAAATTTTTTAGACAGTGTGTTTTTTTTGCCAAAAGCGTCTTCCATTACACACAGACTCAAGCTTATTCTCGAGGATAGAAATTGTCTTTTTAACAAAGACTTTTATTTCTTACCGATAGGAAGATAAGAAAAAAGAAAAAAATATGCATATTTTTCGGAATAACATCTATGTATTTATAACATCTTTGGAAAATTCAGTTTATATAACACCATAAGAAAAGCTCAAGTTTTAAATAAAGTGTTAGTAACACTACCACGCACTTTACTACAATTTCACAAGTTGCCGCGTTATCTTCTATCCATAGATCATCTTTTTTCACAAAATAACTCAAGAAGCAATTACTAAGAGTAAAAAGCAATTTTAGATTTGGATCAAAAAACCATAAAACGTGCCAACGATATGATACCGCTCATGCACTGTCGTGCGCTATAGTATATTGATAGTGATGTCGAAATTATCAATTAACTAGAAAAATAACGAGTAACGTTGTAGTAACATAATATTGAGTCAATAATTGGTGAAATGTTAGCTACACAATTTTAATATGGTATTTAATTAGAAAACTGATATTCTTATAATTCATTTTGCATTATATTATTAATAAGCTGTTGCCTGCGACTTCGTTCGCGTGGTTTTTAGTTTATTTTTTCTTTTATTTCTTATTTTTTTCTTTCAAAAGAACTTTCTTCTGACCATAATTAACTTAATAAAAAATGAATTAGTGAAATCGTTCTATCCATTCACGCGTGATGCGATGACCAAGGGAAATAGAGATTCATTTTTATATACATAGATTATAGCAAATAGGCAGAATATTTTTAATATGATCATCTATAGTGTACCCTACTCAAAAGCAAATGAAATTATATTTCATTTCATTTAATATCATAGTGACGTATATTTTCTTCTGTCCTATGTCAAACTCTTCATAATTTAATGTAAGGTTGGATTTACCCAATTAGGATACCTACCTAAGAAGTAAGAAAAAGTAAGAAAAATTAGAATAAGAAGATCTACTACAATTAAGTAGTATTTAATTATTTTGTATAACTAATAAGGATTTTTTAAAGCAAAAGAATCGAATGTGTTATTCCAACAACCCAACTAGGGTTGAAAAACTAAAATTTTCTATTTTTGAAAAATAACGTAACGCTTTCCGTTATAACGTCGTTTCCGAAACGTTACCGTCAGATTCAATTACGATACCAAAGGCGGCACCGAGTTGCCGACCGGGAGCCGCCATTATAATAATAATTGTATCACGATCGATTAATTTATTAAACCCAACTGGCCAACTCTATTCACATGTCGTTTAGGCGATTTATCGACTGAACGGATGTAGGGGAGGGCCTATGCAAAACAGTGATTGAGACCGTTAACCCATTATGAGATCGCAATGCGTATTACGTCTAACAAAAATATGAATAATATTCTGAAATAAAAAATAAAAAATCTAATCATCGTAGTTAAGAACGTCAACGCGAAGTCAAAAATTCAAGCTAACTAGGTTATTCTTGCAGTTCTACGCGTGATAAAATTGGTTTGATAAAGTAACGCACTCTCGCACCGCTTGCAGTCGTTTCGGTTACAAAAATGTTACGAAAACTCACCCTTAATCCTGATTTTACGATGCATAAGCACGCGTTCAATAGCTCTCAAGTGAGTTTACCTATAGTATTAATTTTATTCTGCTACTTATTCAAAATGACTCAACTACTGCGACTTTTACGGGAAAGCAGTGTTTTTTTAATTGTATAATGTGTGTGTGTGTTAATCAAGTTATCTAGATCAGCAGCATCAACCCTCATTTCCCTTCCATATAAAAATTCATTCTGTATACTTTTCAATATAATGCAGAAAAAAGTTTTTTTTTTCACTTTTAACTGAGCATATTATATTGACATGCCCGCCCATTTTTTTTAACCTTTTTAACACTTAACTGCTATAGCTTGCCATTGCGTAGACAACAAGACTACGAGACAATAACTAGCGGCTTCTAAGGACACAAAACGTCAACAAAGAGTCCCCGATCCCACAGGATCAACTGCGCCGTTTCTGTTAGTAGTGGACGAATGTAATTTGTGTGTCTGTACGTTTTCTTTGATAAAAATCTTTTTTTTTCATTCAAATCACCTTTCTCTAATATAATGGAGCCTTTAATTGAAAAAAATGTCCTGTTATTCATCAGATCATCTAAGTCACAAAAATTGAACTTTGTTATCATCTGCCATTGGAGGTCTAATTGGACAGAGGCCTCTACTTAAAAACGCTAAAGCGAGCGGCTCTGGGCCTTTTGTATCTAGCGGCTTCTCGCAATCTTGACTAGGTCGTCAGTCCATCGGGTGGTAGGTTTGCCTATAAAGTATGCATACTGAGGACTTTTTTCGTTTGCTCAGTAGGTATTCGCGTAATAAAAAATAAATTCAAGGAAATTAAATAATAAAAATTGCGAATGCAACAAAAACAGAAATGCATAACGTAGGTATATTAAGCCACAAAATTTCCCTTCTTTGGATGTAAACACACTGTTATATTATGTGCATTTGAAGTAAGCAGCTGCATGACATTGACATTGCGCTTGATACTTCGACACTTTCACCACATCATCACATCCCTATACAGGTTGAACCCTTAAACAGATAAAACTTTAAAAGTGCTAAAATTTTAAGCAAGTTTTGTTTTAAGAAAAAAACAATTTCCTTTATACACAATTATTGCGAGGAGCAGCTGATTTTTGTTATGATATAGATCATGATATAAAGTTGATGTATATTGTGTGGGGACTGCCGTAAAGAATACACTTCCCCACCGCCAACAGAAGGCGTGTCGTAAGAGGCGACTAATTCCTGTAGCACGAGATGAGCAGCAGCGTCTTCGTGCGAAATCTTATAAAAAACTGCGCTCGCCGACCCCAAGAGTGGCGAGTATTGGCAATCCCTCTCGATGATAGGTCTTTGGGGGAGGCCTTTGTTTAGCAGTGGACGTCTTTTGGCTGAAATGGTGATGATGATGATGATATAACTAATAAGACTAACATAAATTCATGCACCCTGTATGAAAAATTTTATAAAAACATATTAAATATTCAGTCAAAGTCGCGGTTTTATGCTAGTCCCAGTAAGAAGATTCCAAATTCTTTTGTGGCTCGCCGCCCTGAGACCAGTAGCGACATACATTGAATACAATACAACACTTATTTATAGTCAAAACTGTCGTGGCCATAGCGTCCCACCCGGTTTTATTGAGGAGAATATACACATGATACTATTGTTTTAGACTTAGGTTGAATCGACTCAATTTTTTTGTTTTATTTTTTCCAACGATTACACCGATTATCTAGCCCATAATGCAGCAAAGCTAGAAGCAAATTAAAACATTATCGATACTCTAGCGATAACCAGTAACTGATTTTAATGGTACGGTGAGAGCTCGAACCTTAGGGAAGGGCGGAGGTTATGACACTATTTTATTTCACGCAGTCAAACCGCGAGGACCGTTAGTAAAATAAAACTTTAATTTTTTTTATCAATTAAGAAAAAAAGAAAAGCCTTTTTTGAAGACAGTTAAAAATAATCTGCAACATAGTTTCAGATAAAACATCTTAGCTAAACAACTTTTTAAACGACCCCATTGAAAATGGTCCTTTATAACGTATATCACTGGCTCCTTTTGCGGTTCTCAAGATCAGAGGCATAGCTGCGCCTAAGGTTTTGTTTGAAAAAAGGTCCACTATAACGGTTCGCGGCAAGGTCAATGGGACTAATGATTTGTTTTTGTTGCCTTTGTCCCTTTTTGTTTGGAATAATTGTGTTGTTTGCGGTCAATTTTGGGCAAGCTAATTGGCGAATTGTTTCTTAATTTCGCTGGTTTGGTGATGGGGTTGTAATTTTTAATTTAATGTTCAGTTATTTTTATTGCTTAATACAAGTAGGTGAACTACTAGTGGAACTTAAGAAGCTTAAGTTTTGTATTAGGTAGGTATAACTGGGTCATTTCAAAATCGAGAAGGTAAACTTTTCCTACCCAAAAAAAATGTTGTTACTTTATTTTCGTTGTCATTTTTTTACTATAATTGATAATTGAAATCAGCTTATAACAAAATAACAATAATTGATTATCAGATATGTGAACAAATACCAGTACTTAATAATTATAATTGAATATTAAATATTGCACGACAACAGAGTTGTAGCTTCATACAATAAGTATCAGTAATTTGCAACCAATTTTAAAATTACCTAACCATTAATATAATATTGGATAACATCACATACATAACTTCTATGATAAGTAGCTTAAGCACTTGTGTTACAGAAATCAGAAACAACGACGGTACCACAACACCCAGACCCGAGACAATATAGAAGTTATTTTTCTATATTGACCGACAGGGAATCGAACCAGAACCTCAGAGATACCGACACCAAGTCCGGTATGCTCGCCTCTCGGCGACGGACGTTGTCATAATATCTATTAGTTTTAGGTCCGATTTACTAAAATTTACTTACTTAGATTTACTAAAATATGCATCGAAACATATTATGATAAACTAGTTCCTAATGTTTTTGATTTTTAGTAAAAGTAATATTTTATATATTTTAAATAATTATGCAGATTTTCTCTTATAACAAAAGAAATAAATTTATCATTCCTACTATATTATACTAATAAAGCCACACTCCTTACGAAACATAAAAGTACCGAAAAGCAGCAAATAAATTTGTATAAAGTCCAATCGAACCCAATCATTTTAAAAACTCCTAATTAAGAGTCGAGTCTTCATTAGTTTCGGAAAAGAGAGCATAAAGGACAGATGCTCGCTCCAGATAGATACATCATAGTAGATAGTACGTGATTGACGTGGCCAGTAATTTGTGATTGGTGAACTGAGGCGCGCGAGTCGAATAAGATCTTTATTTTCCGTTGCACAGGTGTTATGTGTATGTTTATGCGTGAAAGTGGATGGTTACATCACTCGAAATCAATAGTGTTATTATTTTCTCATTTGTTTTGTACGTAACTGATTGTCTACTTACACTTCGAAATTCCATTAAAGACGTCTATAAAGAAAAAACAAAAAAGCCTGATATTTATAATAGATATAAAATATTTCTCGGGATTACCGATTTGTTTGGCTGGTAAAGAAAAAATAAGTGCATTCAGTTTGCTCTTTATAGAATACTCCATAAGCAATAAAGTTTAATTCCATTCAATTTATTAGGTTTTTAATGTAAAACAGGTGTTATACAGTGAATGAATACAAAACTAAATAAAAGTTCCCATAAATATTTTATGTACTCTATGACCGGCTACAACTTATCATTCGGCTTTCAAAGCATCCCTAATTTTACTATTAAAACCCAAGTTTACAAGAATACAACGAATTATAATAATGCTATCGCCACAAGGATAATCGGCACAAGTTCCGACCATCTATAATCACACGTCATTAATAAGCTGTATGAGATTCATAGAGCTTATAATTTCGTCTCGCCGTCACCAATGTTAAAGAGGAAGGTACGGTAGGGTCGTCAACGTATCTACTTTGAATGTAGATAACGACAACGTAAAAGAATTTAAGTGGTAGATAACATCTACTTTAGGCAGGGGGGTGCTACTCCGCAGTTATGGTATATTCGGCCAACGCGCCGCCCGAAGCGGCGTATGCAAATGGGATGTCGCTCGGCTCGCACGACAGTCGCGGTCACGTCGCGCGAGCGCATACTTGATATTTTTTTTTGCTTTTGCAAATTGACCCGCAACATCTTCTACTTAGCCGAAACGTCAATATAATAATGCGTATAAAAGATGTTGTTGGTTTATCGGTTGTCTGAATAAAACGAATAGTGAATCAGAGCTAACATTTTGTTAAATTTCACACCATATTGAAATATTTATTCTTCTTTAATTCCATGTCCATAATAAGTAGTAATAGTTAAAATAAAAATCCTTAATTAGTTATATTAGCCCAGAAACAATATTAAGAATAGGATAGGATAATGTTTACAAAGGAATACCTACACCCGTAGGAATCGAACACACGACATTCAGATGGAATTTATATGTTTACAGAATCAACGTTTGTAATGCTTAATCTACTTATTTTAATCGTAAAACTAATAAATCAACTAGGTACAAAAACTTCTCAAGTGACAACCCCGTGCCGTCGTTCGCAGCTCGGTCATAAAACTGGGGCGCGCAAAGAAAATTCGTGGTTCGCGCGCGGTTTTAAGTTTCAGTTTTGCTTGCAGGCGGGTAGCACTGGCGAGTCTAGGTATATTTTTATACCTAAACCTGACTTTTGTTAGGAAGTGAGTCTTCTGTTCGGTAGTACTATTAGGTATTCTGTGCTTTAGGCCTCGTTTGTCCTTTGATTATAAGTCCTGGGTGAAGAAAATCTAAATACGAGTCAGGTTTGTATTGGTCGCTTTCTGAAATCTGGAAAACGTCGAATTAAGACTGGAAAAAATACTTAAAAACAAGGTTTTTACACTTGAAGTTGTCACGTTAGGACACTTTCTAATCATACGAGTACTAACATACGGTTTGGAAAGTTTATGCTAATAATTAGTACTATAGTAACATAGTACTTAAAGGAAATGCGGCTTACGACTCAGACAACAACAAAGTGTACTTTTTTTGGTACAAGAATAAGAATAAGAATATTTTTATTTGGTATACAAAAAAATTGCAGGTCACAAACATAAAAAGACTACTGTACCAAAAAAGGTACTATACAAAAGACAGTATGCAGACCACCAGTCCGCTGATACGATGATAAAGTGGCTGAGTAACACAGGTTGACATATTATAGGACCTTTAGAAATGTCGCGGTAAAAAGTAGTCTTATTTCCAGTAGGTAAATAAAGGGTAATTAGAAAGATAGATATATATTTGAGAATGCCAACGTCTTTGCTGATAGAAACCGACCTTTCTGTTTATAAATTATATTGTATCATCTATCACAGTTTTTCAGTGCCCAAAAATACTGATGGCGTATAAAAAACTCGTTAGTGTGATTATCCCTAATAAAGGTGGGTATATGGTCAGGAATAATGGCGAGACCATTAGGGTAATGCTATGGCAGGCTGTCCCGACGCCTTTGTGTCGCCAACGGGCTGAGTTTATTTATAAATTTTATTAGACGTAATTAGATAAGAGTGGAAAGGTGGTCAGGTGCACGTTTGTATTAGATAGGGTTCCGTTTGTCTTCAATTGAAGTTATCACCAGGGTTATATTTTGTTAGTATCTCATAATTTTTCAGCTTATTACACATACAAATTTGTTACGTTTTTATTTAAGTTTGATGTGGTAAAGTGATGAACAATACGATAAAAATCGTTGTACAGACAACAGCTCGTCAGCCTTCCATAAAACTTCAAATTTTCTCAATTGATTTTGATCTTTACGTGTCGGACTTAAAGTTGAAAATCAATTTAATGACCTTTAACTTTGACCTGCCGTTGACTGTACTTATAGAGGCTAGTTTATCTTATCCCAGTTTTTGTAAGTTTTAATAATAGTTTATTTAGTGTTAGGGAAAAATATAATTGAACATTGAGCTGGTAAACGTCGCAGGAAGCCGCTGGATGTAGGCCGCTTCCAACTTACCAATCTGGAAGTCAATTGGGGAAGTCAAACCGGCACGGGTTGGATAGCCTGTGAGGAACACAATTTATCTGTTACATTTTTTATTTGTTTAATATTTTAAATTTGTTTAATGCTTATGTTTCAATAAAGTATTGCTGTTTTCTCCGGTGCATGCTGTTGTGTTGCCTATAATTAAGTTTGTTCTAAGCAAATGTATCATGATAAAGTACTCTTAGTTAGCAATATGTTGGTGTAATCTTGTTGGCGATCTAAATAAATAAATATGAACAAAAATTTTGTATTTTGGTTCAATAAGAGCCAGTGCATATGAGTAATGTAGAGTAGCTAATGTTTATTTACAGTGAACAGTATTAAACTAAATTTATAAAGAAATCTACTGACACGGTAACTCTAAATAAAATGCACCTGACGTAACTCGATTAGTTTTTTCAATTTTTTGATTAAAATTAAAAGTTTAGTAGAATTTAAATTTCAAATGAAAAAAATATCATTTTATAGAACTTTGTCTGACCTTAAAAACATTAAAAATATTTCCTTTCAAAACACGTGCCTATATCATTCAGCACCCTTCATAGTTCCACCACATGGCTGATTAAAAATCAATAATGCGTTCCAAAAGATCACTTTCGAGTTCACAGTGAGAGATCGATAAGAGACCCGTGGATCTATTGTTGATAGAAATCGATCGACAGTTCGATCGCATCGCAAATGAAACGGTCATAGTGGGATTTTTTTCACGGGTCAATAGATATGTGATTGGATTCCTTCGAAAGGTGAATAGGTACCATTTGACTCCACCGATTTCTATTTCGGATTCCTTTATGGGTTATAAATTGTATTTTGCTGGGCATAAAAGAGTGTTCTGATATAAAAACATATTGAACGGATGATAGGAATGTGCAGTGATCATTATGAATGACCTGATGTATTGATTGAGTACCAAAAAACAATTGTTATTACTGTAAATAAAATGATTCCGTTAATCAAAGAATATTTTAAAAAAAACTCACTTTTTTCTCTACTATAATTTGATGATTTCTTTCTCTATAATATTACAAGTCATAAGAATATGATCCAGTATAAGGACCAAATTACATGTAAATAAAATATTAAACCCGATCTTTAATTAATATGTTTTTTTTTTAATTTACCTAAATCTAACCGACTATACGACGAATAACCGCACCACTATGAGAATTGGGTCGTCAGAAGACCATTTCTCAATTTGTTTTACAACCATTATGGACCTACGAACTGTCATTTAAAAATCGATAGTCGTGATCGATCATCCTCTGTAATAGATACGGAAAGTCAATAAATATGAACAAATAATTACAGTTGTCACATACTATTTGTGAGTACCGATATACGGTATGAGTAATGATCCAGCCTCTGTGGTTATAACGTCACGTGGTGAATCATACCTGCGCAGGATTGCCGGGGATTTCGATGTTATATTGAAAGTTCTAATTTTAATATAGGTAGCCTTCTCAAGTGTAGACCTCAATCTGGCTCGAAATATAATTTATCTTTATTTGCTCAAAGTTTCTAGAAAAAAATTATTAAGTCGATAGATATAATCCGAAAGGCCGATGGGGCAGAAAGGTTCTGGAATGGAGGCTACGTACCGGCAAGCGCAGCGTAGGACGTCCACCTACAAGGTGGACAGACGACCTGGTAAAGGTTGCAGGAAGCCGCTGGATGCGAGCCGCTTTCAACCGGCCAATCTGGAAGTCACTGGGGGAGGCCTATGTTCAGCAGTGGACGTCCTATGGCTGAAATGATGATGATGAGATATAATCTATTACTTCTATAACTAATTCATAAAGTTGATAACAATAAATACCTCATTTTCGGACCAGGTACTACTACCAGCAGTTAAGTGACCAACAGTGTCTTTACTGATCACACTACAAGTTTTGCAGGTATTTCAAACCGTTTACGCAATAAATTCAATAAAAAAGACTTAAAATTAGTTAAAAACACTCTTTATTTAGTTTAAGCTTTTAAGTTTTTTTAATAAAATAAAAAAATGATATTTTTTTTTATTTGAGCCTCTAACTTTTAGCTTTATAACTTCTTTTGAGAGAAAAGGAATTATTTTTATGTCCAAATTTAAGATATCTGCAATTCACCGATTTTATCATTTTGATTTTGGATAAATTTTATCTAACAAATAATTATCAAATCTATTCTTATTTAAAGAAAGTACGAGTATGTAACATAGCACAGAAAACATAAATTGGAATTAAGAAAACTTTCTCTTTTTTCGGTTTGTGCTTCAACAAAAGCCTCAACAAAAGCTACACACACAAAATTTGCACACAGCCAGTTTCAATACCTTTCATCGTTCTTATACAATCGCTCTAACAAAGAACTACAACTTTATCCGATGACAAGCAGATAATGTAAAAGAACTTTGACAATTTGGTTAAAAACACTAGATTACACTGAAACTGAACTTCTCCTTAAATACTAATTATATTATGTTATATATTGGATATCCAGACTAACTCTCACCCGCAATCACAAACACACACACGCACGCACCCACACACACACACAACACACATACACACACACACACACACACACACACATTAATCTAAATTAATTCATAAGTTTCTAAATTATTTACATAAGTAGTGCTACATAGTTAATAAACAAATGGATGGATGGATAGGATAAATCAATTTAAGGTATGGAAGAGTGGCTCCTTCTGATACAGGTGCACAAGCACTTACTAGAATGAGTCAACATTTGTAATAGATTAAGATAAACTTTGTTAATGAAATAAACTTTATTTATTTATTTATCTATTATTGCTTGTTTAAATTATTATCATCCTTTGCCATAGTTATTATAATATTATATAAGCTAGCTAGTTAATTTTATTTTCTCCTGATGGTGACACGTGGCCATGATCTTAGATTCGGCAAGTACGAGTATAGTAACATTTGGAATCGAACCACAAAATAATTCAGCATAATAAAATCAGAGGCAAGAATGATACATTGCTGTCATTGCATACGTTCCAGTATAAACTGCACCCGCGGCAACTTCGCTGCTACTGCGCAGATTATGGATCTGCGCTAGAGCTTCGGGCGTGCGTTTGAGTCAGATGAACATGTTGCATAGACGCATACGTATAGATTTATGTCAATGATTTTATGTATGGTGATTACACGGTACACAATTCTCGTTTTTTTTAAATATTAGAATACATCGCTTCTTCTTCAATATCTTGTGTAAGTGTTCTATTATTCTAACTGTAGTGTACGATTTGGTAATCAGTTTGAGCGCCTCAACCAGCTGTTAGCGGGATGATGTGTTATACACACTAAAACGCGATGATTAGGTACATATTTTACCTTTTATTTGCCTGACGTTTCGATCGGGTTACACTGATTATTCGCGTTGATTCCCGTTTTAGTGTTTTTTTATCGAACGAAGCCGCTAAATGCAGGGCACTTCTAACCGGCGAAATAGACATCCTATGGCTGAAATGATGACGATGATGAATTTTAAGCAACCCGAATCACTAAAATGGCAATATACTACTCAGTGATTTCTTGCCACATAACTAAAAACCGAGTTCGTAAGTCATACAAACACAGGCCAGTGCGGCTTTCAACAAAGAACTAAGATTTACGCAAAATGACAAGAAAAACAGAAAAAGCTTAAAGATCTAAACTCGCAAATAGGACTGATATTTAGCTGTGCACTGATGATCATAATAATACAGATTTAATTCCAGGATTATCTTCAACTTTACTAAAAAATATCGATGTCACACTATTGATAACTCTAATCTAACTCTGATCTAAGTCGTTATCCTATCAATATAATGTTTATTCATTTGACTTCAGTGCCTTGAGAGAGCAACAAATTTTGTAAATGCTGAGAAATATTCAGGGTTCGTCCTTTTGAACGATTCGGACAATGTGCACATTAACGTTCATCAGAGACAGTGTTAACAACGCCATTGATGTTTATGATGGATTGGTATTTCGCACGAAAGTATAGAGTAATCTAACTTTAGTTAATACGTAAGTATTTTCTTTTCTTAGGTTATTGAAAGACGTCAAAACGTTTTTTACATTGGATTAAAATACTAAAAATGCCAAAAGCCTCTCGAGTTATTGCAACAAAACTAGTTCTTGTTGTCATTTTCTCATTTGTTTTTCATTTCAAATATTAATTCAAAAGTCACATTTTCTTTTATGACACCTTACTGATCAGACTAGTCATCATGATACAATATTTTATTCCACAATTCTTGCAGCAAGCAATACGCAATGTGCGTCCCATTCTGATTAATATATCAGAGTCCTGCGTCCGCGCATAACTACTGGGTATGGGACAATGTAATATCTGTTTGTCCTATAAATCCTGTCCCTCTTACTCTGAATATAGGATAGGATTGTGGCTAAAATATGTTTAAGATCGAAACCATGCATTAGTTCAAATTGTCGTGAAATCAGTATTTTTATTTTGCATGTTTACTGAAAAACTAAATATTTTAAGAATCGATTTAATGTACTAATTACTAAACTTAAAGTCAGTACGGCTTCTGTGGCCTGAACCACTGACAAGAAAAAGTAGAGAGGTCTTTGCCTAGCAGAAGGATAGAAATGGATGATTATGAAAATAGTTTATTAATCATTGACAAAAAAAAATTAAACATGTGTTTGTGGCATCGTAGCTACGCAACAGATGTATCGTTTTTTTAAAATCTATAGCTAAGTATGATTCCGTAAAATCTGTTCAGCAATATATAATTCATTAGCTCTTCTCTAATTGATGAAGAGAGCAAGAACACAACAACCTTTGCCTGATGCTCATCATCACCTGGAATCTGCAGGATTCCCGAATCCTCGATAGTTATACCACACTACTAAATTCATGGGGGTCTTTCTCATGGAGGTATGTTTTAGGGACTCTAACATTATTTAAAATAAAATTATAAATTAGGTTACCAGTCAAGAAAAATACATGAACTTGACTTTCAACACTTTATCAGGACGTAGTATTGGATTGATTTGTTAACGGTCATAATTGGGCTTAATCATTATTTACGTCTTAAAAACCAATAAATCAGGTTAATTACAATTCAGAGCAGAAATAATGGTATCTATGGTAAACAATCATTTTGCAACCTTGTCATTATTTTGTTGTAAAAAAACAGACAATTTCAAAAGGTTGAATCTGAATTTTACTCTTTTCACCATCATGGAACACTATGCAGCAATATGGGATGTTGCGCTTGACTTCACAATTTATAAAGCAATTCAAAAATCTTGAACGCATCTAGTAGTCCAGTCTTGTATTATCTATGTCGCTCCTCTATATTCACTATGGTTTTTTGTGCCAAAAAACTTCACGTTCGTTTTGTAAATTATGTTATTTTAACATGTTTCTTATGTTAATTATGCGTGTGGTATATGTGTTTTGTGATGAAAACTGGATCACCAAAAGATTCTATGAAAAAATCGTCACTGGAGAGGAATATCGCCGAATGTTTGGTAACAGTTCATTTCATTTGTTATCCGACAAATGACAACAGGTATGCCTTATTTTCTTATGAAACCTCTGTATAAAACATGAAAATTACACAATTTACGTAAACAAAGTCATTATTTATGACTTCCATACGTTCAAACCTTTTTCTTGAAAACAAAAACCGGTAATGTGTTTGGAGGTTATGTTTATACCAAACACTGTAAAAAGCGCGAAAATTCGAAAAGTTCTTCGGAAATGATTTTTTTTTTCCTTTCCGTTCCGCTGTTTATGTCGTTTCTTACAACGACAACGTAATATTTTTTTTTATATTGCGCGCGCATGCGGATGTAGTTAACTACTTGTGTATTTTTCAAAAGTCCGTTACTTTTATTCTTGAATTCTCGATCCATTTTCTAAAAGTGAAGAAGGTCCAAGACATTGCTCTAACAGCTTTTGTACAAAACTGTTTAAAATGAATAAACGTCAGCACAGTGATAAAACTGAACACATCCATAAGAAAATAAGAAAACTGGAAAGAAAATTAAATAAGCAAAAAGAAAAACTAAATGATACAAGAGATTCTTCAGCTGCAAGTGAAGATGAATCAGTTTCACAACAGGGATTCACAGCACCACAGTTGCCTGTACCACCCGAAACTATAACAATAGACGATAGTCAACCTGGATGCAGTTACACAGAATCAGGTTCGTACCTTACTAATGTAAACCCCTGATCTTTTCTGTTCAAATAATGGTGATGTTCATACTATTTTATAGAGTTGCTCCATAAGGACAAACAGAACTTATGTCACACTAAATGACACAATGGTTAACATTGTTAAATGATTATCCATATTTCACCATTATTTGTGGTCCATATTTTATAGAGCTGTCACTTAAGTGCAGACGGAGACCATTGCCCTTAAAGGCTTGAACATTAACTTGTTCACCTCCATCGATTGGAGATATAGGTACTTATATTATAGGGAAATAATTGTGGTTCCTTTTGCATTCCATTTCAGAAGCTCCTCCAATAGATGAGGTACTTCCTGAAGAGGTTTTGCTGGCTCTTGGCGAAGAAGGAAAAATTGCAGATGAGAAAGGGCAAACTATTAACCAACAGATTGCAGAACGTTGGACCAACATCATTAAGTTGGGAATTAAAAAGGAAAACCTTTTGACTCTTCTTACTAAATATCCTTTGCCAGCCAACTTTCCCATGGCAAATGCCCCAAAATTAAACCCAGAAATTGTAACTGCTGTGTCTGAAAACGTATTAAAACGAGACAAAAAGTTTGAGTACAAACAAAACTTAACTGGGAAAGTTCTTTCATGCCTAGGAGTGATGATTACAGATATCATGAAAGGAAATTTAAATAGTATTAAATTAATTGAAGGTATCAATGATGCCGCAAAAATATTATGCAATATGAACCATTATGACTCTCTTACTCGTAGACATTTTGTACTGACCTCTGTACAAAGTTGTGTGAAACAAGCCATCACTGATGTTCCAGTAGATACTTATCTTTTTGGAGATAATTTGAATGAACGAGTAAAAACTGCAAAGGCCATTGAAAGATCAGGATCTGCAATAAAGCAGCCACATACCTTTAAGAAACAAAACACCAAAAACAACCAACCTTCCACTAGCAAGAATTTAAACTGGAAAAGCCCGTCTCGAAGACCACCACAGAAAGAATACAAACCCAGAGGCGGGCCGAAGAATCAACAACATCAAGCGACAAAAAATTACAAGCAACAACCACCGAGATCAACACGTCGTCGTTAAATGAGGTACATGCTGGCCGATTAAGCCAATTTTATCATAACTGGCAATTACTGACTAATGATAAAGTGATTTTATCATGGATTCTGGCTTACGATATTCCATTCCACAATATCATACCATCTAGGTGTGAACTTACAATGCGCCATTGGTCTAAAACTGAATTTCATAATATAACCACAGAAATTAATAAATTACTACAACTTGGCGCTATTTCTGAATGCTGCCACCAAGATGATCAATTTCTGTCACCTATTTTTCTTATTCCAAAACCAAATGGTACCTTTAGATTCATTTTAAATTTAAAAAGTCTTAATAAATTTATTGAAACTGAACATTTTAAATTAGAAGATATACGCACAGTTTGTAAATTAATGACTAAAGACTGTTACATGGCAACTATTGATTTAAAGGAAGCTTACTTTTCTGTCAAAATGTCAAACAATAGCAAAAAGACACTAAGATTTAAATTTGATGACAAAATTTATGAATTTAATGCTCTTCCATATGGATTGAGTACAGCTCCATATGTTTTCACAAAGATATTAAAACCGGTGGTCTCATATTTGAGAAAACAAAACATTTTAATTTCTATATATCTCGATGACATAATTTGTATAAATGAAAACTATGGAACATGCTGTAAACATGTTCAAATAATTTGCAATTTATTAGAATCACTTGGATTTATTATTAACAAAGAAAAAAGTTGTCTTTTACCTAATAAAACTTGCAAATACCTAGGTTTCATGCTAAACTCCGAAAGTTTGAACTTGTCCCTTCCACGCCAAAAAGTTGATAGCTTAAAAAAGACCTTAACCATGTTTAAAACCAAAAAGGAATGCAAAATTAGAGAGTTTGCTCAGCTCCTAGGTCTTTTAAACTCTGCCTGCCCGGCTATGAAATATGGCCTTATGTACACAAAATTATTAGAAAGAGAAAAATTTTTAGCACTTCGTTCAAATAATGACAACTATGATGCAAAAATGGAAATTTCAAAGAAGTTACACTCAGAATTTAATTGGTGGCTTAGTAAACTAGGCACTACTAATAACCCCATTAGACAACAAAATTATGTAATTGAACTATTTACAGACGCATCTCGATCTGGTTGGGGTGCAGTAGCTAATGGGGAAAAGGTATCTGGAATATGGACAGTAGAAGAACAGAAATGCCACATCAATGAATTAGAGTTGAAAGCAGCCTTTTTTGGGCTGAAATGCTTAACAAATCACTTAGAAGATTGTGAAATTCTTATCAGAATTGATAACACCACTGCCATTTCATATATCAACAGAATGGGGGGGGTTCAGTATTCACATTTAAACAATATTACTCGTAAGATCTGGCAGTGGTGCGAATCTAGAAATATTTTTCTTTTCGCATCTTACATTAATACAAAAGATAATATAGAAGCAGACTTTGAATCTCGAAAATCGGATATTGAGTGGGAATTGTGTGACTCAGCTTTTCAAGAAATAATAACACAATTTGGGAATCCTGACATAGACTTATTTGCATCACGATCAAATAGTAAATGTGAAAAGTTCATTAGTTGGAAAAAAGATCCTGATGCAATAGCTGTTGACGCATTTACAGTAAAATGGTCAAAATATTATTTTTATGCCTTCCCACCGTTTAGCCTAATACTAAAAGTTTTACACAAAATTAAAAATGACCACGCTACAGGTGTCTTAGTTGTGCCTTATTGGACAACACAACCGTGGTTCCCCTTATTTTTGTCACTTTCAACTAGGAGACCAATAATATTCAAACCCAGTAAAACACTATTATCGTCCTGTTTCAGAGAGCATCACCCGTTACATCAAACACTTACCCTGGCTGCAGGTCTGCTCTCTGCGAAGCCCTAAAGAAAAGAGGAATCCCACAGTCCTCCCTCGATATTATGATTTCATCATTGTCGCCTAACACTCTAAAACAATATAATACTGCCTTATGCTTGTGGTGGAAATTTTGTAATGAGAATAATTTAGATCCATACACTGGCTCAATTCCAAATATTATATCCTTTCTGACTAACCGATTCTATTCTGGTGCTTCATATGGAACTTTAAATAGCTTTAGATCGGCTATATCCTTACTAATAGGTCCCAGGGTCGGCACAGATGATAGACTTAAACGATTACTAAAAGGTGTTTACAAAATAAAACCAACAAAACCTAAATATAATTCAACATGGGATCCAAGTACGGTTCTAAATTTATTAAATACATGGTATCCTAATGAGACCATTGGAATCGAAAAACTAACCCGTAAACTGGTAACACTATTAGCTCTAACAACTGGACACAGAATACAAACTTTGTCAGTTATAAAAATAGATAACATAAGTATAAATAATATCGGAATTACTATTAATATAACAGACATTATAAAAACATCTAAACATGGAAATGAGCAACCTGTCTTAAGGTTACCTTATTATAACCATAAACCTGAAATCTGCCCAGTAAAAACCATTCTTTCATATATTGATTTAACAAAAAGTAATAGAACTAATATAAACGATCTCATAATAACTTACAAAAAACCTTATAAAAAAGCTTCAACCCAAAGTATTGGACGTTGGATTAAAAATACTCTAAAAGAAGCTGGAATCGACACACAAATTTTCTCATCACACAGCACTCGCCACGCGTCGACCTCAGCAGCACTGAGGGCAGGTATGACTGTAGACGCCATAAGGAAATGTGCTGGATGGTCTGAAAACTCAGCCATGTTTGCTCAATATTATAATAGACCTTTGTTACAAACAAATACCTTAAGTAATGTTATTTTAGATAACTGTTAATTTTTTTATTATTATTTTTTATTTTAAGGTCAAAATATTGTGTATTAGTCTTTATATCTTTAAGAAGAGAGATTTATGTTGTTACTCTATTCTCAATATTATATGCTGATTGTTTTTTAATAATAACTTTCTGTTTTATTATAAAAGTGTATGGACGTACACTCACAACCTTAGCTTTGAACATCTGCATAGTGTTCCATGATGGTGAAAAGAGTAAAATTGTTAAATTAAACGAACTTACCTTAAGTGAAGTTCTATTTCAATTTTACGAATTTTCACCATCATGGAACAACCCTCCCTACCCGAATTACACAGTAATTTTCCCTGTTTGTTTTTTAAAAAGGTTATTCGTGTCCTACTCTGAACTCTTAGTGAATATAGAGGAGCGACATAGATAATACAAGACTGGACTACTAGATGCGTTCAAGATTTTTGAATTGCTTTATAAATTGTGAAGTCAAGCGCAACATCCCATATTGCTGCATAGTGTTCCATGATGGTGAAAATTCGTAAAATTGAAATAGAACTTCACTTAAGGTAAGTTCGTTTAATTTAACAATTATCATAAAACTGGTAGGTATAGTAACAATTATTATGACAAAAATGTTATAGTCATATTATAAGGAAGTAGGAACATCAGGGGTTTTTGAAGCCCGTCTCTGATAAAGATAGACGAACGTTTCAAGTAGCGGTATGGGCATTATGTCAAAGGTAGTGCGAGGTAAGCTTTAGCCTAAGATATCCCACAAACCACATTAGGAAGGGGTGCAGAGGACGATAATTGTAGGGCACAAGTTAGACTACCGTTGTTAAAGGCATGGCACAGGTAAAAAAAAAACCAGTAAAAAGTGGACCGCTTTATTTGCTTTGCAAACGCCAAATACTCTAAACGACTGGATTTGTATAGTGGCGCAGTGATTTTCTTTAAACGCAAAAGGTCAAGGGTTCAATTCCGGGTTCGGGTCAATCAAGAAATTATTTTATTCTAAATTGGATCGAGTGTAGGACACCACGCCACTAGCAAATCATAGTCTGGTACCTCGTAATACAAAATATAAATTCTTTACTTCAAAGCAATGATAAATTTGTGTCTTCTACTGCATATTAATTAATTTATAATAAGGTAAAAGATTGTTAAATTTACGGAGATTGTAATAGGTGCATATAAAAAAAGAGATTCTTAAAAACAAAAAACACAATCCTCACATCTGTAAGTAGTTATGATGTTATTATATGAGTAGGTACTCTGAGCTGACCATTGTTTTGCAATGGTTCTGACCATTTTAGACCGCTAACGCCACCTATTATTTTTAAGGCATAGCATTAAGCACATTGTTAACTTAAAATACATTAGCAACACTAGCAACAGAGCACCGACATACACATTACTTCGCTAAAATATCAAAAGATGGCGGTAGCAGCGTCTGTTATTGGTGGTGGAAATGGTTCTTAAAATTGTTCCTAGGTGGCGCTCATAAATATTTTTTAGAACCAAAAGCAAATGTTTATTTATTAGTTCAATACTTTAATGGTAGATGGCATCATAGAGAGACTGATTAATGTAAATACCGCGATAGCTCAGTGGTTTGTGCTCAGCCTTCAGTGTGTCTTATATTTTTGAGGGAAGGGGGTCATGCCAAACGTGACAGTGCGTGTTAAAGAGATGGAAAAAATCGTGACATAAGGGGGAAGGGGGTCCAGAATGCGATATTTTGCGTGGCGAAATACTCGTATGTGCAGGTCCTCTTACATAATTACCTATTTTAAATTCTTCTATTCGGGGCGGAGACAAATCCAACAAACCAAAGATCATAAAAATCGGCCCAGCCGTTCCTGATTTATAAATGGTGTAACTAACCCTACTTTTTTTATATACAGTTGTGGTCATATAATTAAGAACGATATGAAGTTCTAGAAGTTTTTTATTTAAATCATGTCATACACGAGATGTGTACTTTCTGAGAGGCAACTAGTTATGTTATAAAATAGCCACATTAATACAGCAACGTGGCTTAGGAATAAATAATTAAATCGCCAACTATTTTTCTTCACATTTTATTTATTTTACCAAAGTAACACATTCAAATAATACTGAAGCTGGACAAATAATTAAGAACGATTTATTAAACTGCTCGGGAATTGTTTTGCATAACACTTACATTTAAAAATCACAATAGCGCGGAAAATTTAAAAAGCAATTTAATACATTTTAACTAGTTAATAGCATATCCACGGCTTTTAATACTGCTTTACACCGGCGAGGCATTAATTCTATTAATTTTTGACATTTCGCAAGAGAAATAGAATTATTATACAAAAAACGTCGTACAACTCTCTTAAATTCCCACACTGTGTATTTGAAACCTTTTTCTTTACTTCGAACCACAGATTCTCTATTGGGTTTAGATCTGGGCTGTTAACTGGCCAGTCTAAGACAGAAACTAATTGCGCTGTAAGAAATTCCTTTACGGTGCGTGAAGTGTGCTTTGGATCATTGTCATGCTGGAATGTCCAAATAACCGGTAGAAAGTCTTCAGCATAAGGTAACATTGTTTCTTCCAGTATATTTTTGTATTGGAACTGATCCAAGTTACCTTCTATCAACTTTACAGGTCCAACACCATGTCCAGAAAAGCACCCCCAAATTTTCACATTTCCACCACCGTGATTTAATCTAACTTTCGTGTACTTAGGGTCGAATGCTGTATTCAGGGGACGTCGTATATATCGTTTTCCATCAGAACATACTCTGTTAATTACACGTGGAACATTCGAAGTAGTTTGATACGTAGCAAAATACTTTACAACGTGGAAAACCATCGTTTTTGAACATTGCAGATGGTCGGCTATCTTTTTATAAGACCAGTTCTTCCGGCGAAATTTTATTATTACTTCCCTTGTAGTATTGTCACAACTTTTGTTTTTTCCCATCGTTTTTTCATAGGAAGCAATCACTTTTAGTCTTTTACAGCACTAAATGGCGCCAAAATTATACAAACAGTAACAAATTGATTGAATCTTCTCTATTTAAATTTGAATAAAGGTATAAACTATTTAGCGTTCTTAATTACGTGACCAGCCAGTAAATAGGAATACTATGTTTAGAAGTAGTGTAAAAAGTTTGTCTATTTATTTTAAGCTAATCATGTGTATCAATGAATAAAGTGGTATTATGGAAAAGTTTTACGATACCGAGAGAAATAAATAAAAAGTGCATGCAATAAGTTTTGCGTCTTAGTTTGAAAAATCTTCCCTTTATATCAGCGTTCTTAATTATATGACCAATACTGTATATAGACTAGCTGTCCCGGCGAACTTCGTACCGACCCTTCATACATTTTTTTTCGTTATTTTTCCGTGTTTATACTTATTCTGCTATTCGGGAAGAAGATAAATTCAACAAATCAAAGATCATAAAAATCGGTCTCACCGTTCTCGACTTATAAATGGTGTAACTAGCCCGACTTTCTTTTATATGTATAGATATAGATAGATGTCCCGGCGAACTTCGTACCGCCCCTTGATACATTGTTTTTCGTGAATTTTCCCGTATTTTCTATAGTGTTTCTGCTATTCAGGGCGGAGACAAATTCAACAAATCGAAGATCATAAAAATCGATCCAGCCGTTCTTGACTAATAAATGGTGTAACTAACCCGACTTTCTTTTATATATATAGATTAATTAAAATGATTAATTGTTTTTTGGTTCTTTAGGTCCCGCTGGTAAGCGTTGAGAACTACCTTTTTTCTTGAAAACCTACCCGATTTTTTCTAGTTTTTATGTTACTTAGGTCCTCAACTTATTATTACTATAAAAGTTTTTTACATACCTATGTAAAGCGTGACGCAGAGCTTATTACAAGTCAGTTGTGAGTTCATGATTACGCCGAGATTAAGGATTTGAGTAATTCTGTTTAGAAACTTACAACTTAGTTGATAGGTAGTTGTAATTTAAAACGTTACTTTTTTTGAAAAAAGTTATTAAATATCAAGGTTCAAAAATAGATCCTTATTGTAAAATTATCTAGGTCTCGTTGTAACAGCTTACATACAATCTTTATTTTCTCGGAAGACCCTTTGCATTTTAGCGTTGTATGCGTACAACAAAAAATCAAAATGATTAGGTAATATTCTCATAAATAGTGTGTAAATACGACGTTAACAACGAGGGATCTAAATGTATTATGTTTTTGATAAGCGACAAATAATTAAGTAAATAAAACCTTAGACAGCAATACGTCATTGCTGTAAGACGAAAATCGTCTCTGATAATTAAAGTCAGGGTAACAGGTGCAATTCCTAAGCTACGTTTATGCAAAGTATATGACAAACGACACGTTTACGACAGAGAAACTGACTTCCGATTGCAAGTTCAATGCCACCGATCACAAACTTGATGAGCAAGCGCACGTTTCTCGCACTAAACGTACCGTTACTCTGACCCACTCACCAGCCTCCGGCCAGTTTCCATCCCAGCGCCTCACGCGGCGAACGTAAAAATGTTTTTCGAAAGTTTCGTACTCAACTTATCTGTGCTACTCGTTTTGATCATCGCTCTTACGTTTGACTATGTCACCAAATTCTTCAGCTACTGGTACATCCGACATATCCCGAACAAAACACCGATCCCCCTCCTCGGAACCGACTACTATAGAATTTTTGGAATCAGAAGCAATACCGATCAAGTGAACGCGCTGTACTCTCAGTATCCCAAAGAAAAGTTCGTCGGAAGCATCAAAAGTCGGATCCCAGATTTGATAGTGAAAGATCCGGATGCTGTAAAGACAATACTGTCGACAGACTTCGCGGATTTCCATTGCAGAGGGCTCGGCTTGGACAAATCTCAGGATGTTTGTTTACGAAACAATTTGTTTTACGCCGAAGGAGAAAAGTGGACCCTACTCCGAGAAGGTTTGAAGTCAGTTTTGAGTATCTTGAAGGTTGACTACGAAGCCAGTCTGCATGACTGTTTGTCAGGAACAAACGGAGATACAAATGTTCAACAGTTTATGTCTAAGGTATTGGATAGTATGTTTAAAGATTTGTTATTAGATAAAAATTCGGACGGACGAATTATAACTAGTATGAGATCGACAGTTCAGAAACGTACTTTAGTTGAAAAGATTAAAACTTATTTGAAACATGTTTTTCCCTCTCTGTATGTAATGTTTGGCTTAATAACAATGCCTGGTGAGCCATCGCAACAAATGAGAGAAGAGTTAGAAAAGTCAAACCTAGCTAAAATTATAAAGGAGAGATCAGTTTTTCAGTTGGGATTAAAAGATAAAAGTAGATCGTTGAATGAAATTGACTTTGCTTTCGCAGTATTAGCAACATTTGTTACAGAAGGCTATATACCTTGTCATAATTTGTTAACAGCGCTTATGTATGACTTAGCTCTAAACCAAAATGTGCAAAAGAAAGTCCGAGAATCCAACGACGAGTATTTAGATGCTGTCATCAAAGAATCATTGAGACTTCATCCTCCTTATTCTGTAGTTACTCGTCAATGTGTGAAAATGTACCAATATCCAGAGAGTGACTTGATTATTGACAAGAAGATTACAATTAACGTACCAGTAGAAGCAATGCACAAAGATGAGAAATTCTACAAAAATCCTCAGGATTTTGTACCTGAAAGATTTTTAGCTGCAGAAATATCGCCAACACACAGTTTTGCCTACTTGCCTTTTGGGGCTGGTCCAAGAAAATGCGTTGGTAAGTTATGTTCTGTATTTGTTAAGCAGAATAGTTTTCATTGCACGTGTATTAATCATAAAATATCTAAATAAATATATATATTGTATAAGAAGTCACTCAGTAACACAAAAATATAAGTATATTGTGGTATTTTCAGTGCAAATAGAACTGTCAATTTCAATATTATAAGTACTTTTTAAAATATTTACATAAACGTTTTAGAAATGTGTGAGTTCAATAATTTCTAGGCACAACCAGAGAAACGGTACATCATTACTGTTGATGATAGTATTCTACATAAGTATACATTATACCTCGGTAAATACTAAGACGATTAGACGAATTAAGATGGTATAGGTTATGTTCTTCTAACTTGCTTTTAGCTCTGTGGTCCATAATACATATTACTAACATTTGATTGACAAGCTTTCGGGCCAAGGCATTGACCTCAACGCCGACAAAACAATACCTACGCAACAATGACTTATAAAATTTACCGTTTGGTCAGCCTTTTCTGTGGCGACTTTCTAATAAATTAGGCTTCTAGTAAGCTGGCTCTATGTTTTCACACATCTTCGACCTTTCAATCAATCTGTTATTGACCTCAATCGCTTTACATGGAGCATTTGTGGTGATTTGTAGGTTATTACGGAAAATTACAGTAAGCTCAATCAGTATTGATAGGTTTTCCATCAACTAAATGATCAGTTATGTGATTTATATTTTTTGCAAGTGTTCAAACGAAGTTTATAATTCGCATAGATATTTGTTACAACTTTAATAGGCAATTTCACTTTACATACATTAACATATTTTTAGCTAACATAATTTTATGCCTTGTACATTCTTTTAGAATTCGGGCATGATAAAATACCTTTATAAATCACTTTTATGGCACTAATAGGATTTTTAACATTTAAATTACTTTATCAACTTTTTTATAGCTTTACAATTTTATTTATTTAATATATATGTAAACACATAATACGTTATGTTGTCTTTATTCTATAAAGAGTAAAAACAATGTGTGTTGGGCTTTCAGAAAGCTTAACTGGAATTAATTAGTTTATTTATTAATATTTTGTATTAATGTCGTAAGTCATACGGGTCCGTTAAAAATCACAAAGCTCATATGGAAATGGGCAGGCGATATCGCTCACTGAACTAACAACCGTTGGGAAAGAAAGGTTCTAGAGTGGCGACGACAAGCTAGAAGACGCAGCGTGTGCGGGCCTCCCACCAATGGACTGACGACCTAGTTAATGTTGCGAGAAGTCGGTGGATGCAAACGGCTCAGAGCCGCTTGCTGTGGCGCTCTTTAAGGAAGTCCAGCAGTGGATATCTGTCTGGTGATGATGATGACGAAGACTTTTAATTAAGAGGCACGATGCCGATTTTCTGCATGTTTTCTCATGGTCAATTATTAGATATAAACGAAATAAATTCAGACAGCTTTCTCTTTCAGGTGAGCAACTTTCTATGCAAATTACGCGGACGGTGACAAAAGCAATCCTGAAGAATTACAATATTGAAGTCAGCGATCGTACCCCAAAACGACTGGTTCTAGCTGACCACAACTTTGGGAGAGTTGTTGATAGAGATGTATGGCTAAGATTCAACCCTGTTAAAAACTAATTTTTTTTACTTTGAATATGATAATGGTGATAGTAGACTATTGTATTAATTTATTTTAGGTAATAAAAACATTTTGTGTAGATGATTTTTAAAGCCATGTCATAATGGGAGGGCGATCGTGGTCAAATTTTAAAGGTAATAACTTATTGTAACAGTGGTTTTCAGTTGTTAATAAGCTTTACATCGAAAAATGATAAAAGAGGGTAGATAAATGATCATATTTTGTACAATATAAGAAATGGTTTACAATAAAAACAAAATCTAGCATTCCAAATGTGAAAAATGTGTTCCATGGAAAATACACAAATGTGTGTAATTAATGATCGCTATTGCAACAAAAAATACCGTTCAAGTAAGTTACTGTTAAGCTAAATTAATTACTCCGTTGCTTTTTACATAAGGTTGCTCTACCTTTTACTAAATAATTATGCCATATTGCTCTCTCAATTGTAGTACAATTTGTGTAATTTATGTTGGTTAGTAATTGTATGTTTAATTGTATTTTCAAGAAGGTAGCTAGAAGGTAGTTTTTTATAGATAAAATTATCTATATGGAACAAAGTTGCGTTTGATTTTAATAATATGAATCCGATTGACTTTTTAAAAAGTATGACGGGCTTATTTTGTTTACAATCCAATATAAAAGAAAGTGGGATGGCTCATGGGTATTCCGACAAAATCAGCCTATCATCCACTGCTAGACAAGTTATTCTGATTTGCAAATAGGACTTAATGTGTAGCTTCTTTTTACCCATTTTACGTGTATTGTAGTGATTAGTGGCACAGAGATCGAAATAAAATGATTTTATTAAAACAAAATTGTCACATAGACATGTCGTCGATGTACGTCAATGTACTTTGATTGAGGCCGACCACAGATTACTATTCTAAGACCGGATTCGACCAAGCTGGTGTAAGCTTTAACTTCATAGTATACCACTGCTTAATCTAGAGTAAGCTGATTTTTCATTCTACCAACCACTAATCTATAAAAAATATTAAAACGGGCGATATTGACAGTGTATAAATTAAACTGAGAATAAGTAAATATCAAAGTTGTCACTTGTCAAATCCACTCCTGCCACCTCGAAACTGACATGTTGTCAACATCTAGCATTGACACTCTATTATAGGTTTATCAATTGGTTGATCGTTCACTCTTGAACTACAGAATAACAATACCGAGTATAGTGTATTGGTCGAAAAACGTAATCGAAGTTATCCAAGGGTAAATTCAAGGTGTAAAATTATACTCGTAATAGTTATTCTGGTATAGCCAAACACAATGGTCGAATCGGCCCTAAGTCGAAGATAATATAACTTAAGTATTTGCGTGATGTTGACATTGTCCGCATAATAGTTAAAAATTTATGTTCATAGACTTTTTTAGGGACATTTTTAGGGACAATTTTAGATCATGACCTAAACTGGAAAAACCACATAGCTAACCTCTGTAAAAAAATCAATAAATTTGTTTACGCAATATATCATATTAAAAACATAACTGATAGGAAGACTGCTATTCTATCGTACCATGCCTACATTGAATCTTTACTGCGTTATGCAATTGTGGCATGGGGCAATAGCACAGATTTGGAAAAAGCATTTATTGCACAAAAAAAATGCGTTAGGGCTATCTGCGGGATTAAGCCTGACCATTCATGTGAGCCCCATTTTAAAAACCTTGCGCTACTACCTCTACCATCTTTATACATATATGAAATCTGTAATTTTGTATATAAACACAAGAATCTGTTTAAGATGGCGAGTGACATGAACTCTAGAACACATAGAGACCCGCACAGGCTTGTACTTGCTGACGCCCCAAGGTCAGCTAAATACAGCAAGAGTTGCCTCGTTATGTGCATACAAATTTACAACCATCTACCCAATGAGATGAAAGTGCAAAATCCGGCAATATTTAGAAAGCATTTGTTCCGGTGGCTGAATGACCACAATTTCTATAGTATTAAGGAATTTTTTGACTGGAAAAAGTAGCTTTATCTAATTTATTTGGTATAAAATTGACATATTGTATTTCTATTAATCCATTCGCAATTTCGGACATCTGCACTAAGTAATTTTAATATTGATTGTGACATATAAATTATTTTTCTAGATTAACTAATGACATTTGCATGCTAATTCCCGTAGCCTAACATGTGACTCAAAAATGTAATGAAGAACTGCTTATACCATGTTTGATGCAAATAAAGTATTATGATTATGATTATGATTATGACTGACTATCCAGATCAAGGGATTTCCTAGGTCAAATTTAAAAATACTCCAGAGAAATTAATTATTTATTTGATTTGAGTTTGGGAGTGAATGTTTAAACCTCCATGGTTAGCTTATGGATGATATAATTGTCTCTCCATGAATATAACCAAATTTTTATATGTACACCATTAAGTAGAAACAAGGACTCAATCACAAAGCTTTTAGGATCACAATTCCATATCATATTTCACCGTCAAATAAGCCATTGTATTGTTTGCAAAAAACGGTGTGTTCGAGCGCTATCAGTCAGAGATCCTTTTGGAAGAAGAGGTCCGTTAGTTTGGAGGGGCACAATAAATCAGAAGGGTAACCACACATTAGGAAATAATCGGACATGTTTAAAGCAAAAATTAAATAATATGTATTCAGCAGCTTCAGTTTGTGATATAAATATAAATTTTAAGAGCACAGCCAAATGAGACACCATAGACATTTAGTTGTTAAGCGGTCTAATGTTTGGGAGTTCACAAGGTTGAAAAACTTAAGGAAGTTATCACACTAAACCTTTAGTTAGCAAATCTATAGAGAAGCGAGAGCCCAGCGGGCTTGCTATAAGTTGTACAGCAAACACGATGCGTGTGCGCGAAATAATTTGGCAGGATCAACTGCGATATTGCGTTTAAATTTACTCACAAATTGCCAGTGTGATAACGCTTTATGTGTCGAATTTACTAAATAATCTAATTTTATGACCGATGCAGGACGTTGAACAAAAAACTGTTAACTCTAGATGTTTTCATGATTTTTTCTTGCAGACGCATGTGTGCAGTGCAGTATCTTAATGATTTAGATCTATATCTCGCGAAGATTGCCATTTTTTAATTATGAGAAATAATAAGGAATTAAGTCTCAAAATCGTTTGACGGGATGATGATAGTTACATTAAGTTTCGTGTCGCACTTGACGGCGCAGATATAATTTTTGTTGATAAGTCTTATCAAGATCTTTTTGCTTGTTACTCTACGACTAGTAGAGCGCTGTAATTACAGTGATGGGTAATTTTTTTAGTTAAATCTAGTACGAACCATTGCTGCATCATTATTTTAAATAATCAGTTCCGGGAACGGTTGTGATTAGGTACATACTTTCTATAGTGACAGACCATCGGCAGAAGTTCTATTAAAAATCATTCATATGTGCCAGTGATATAACCATCGGAATTTAGTGGGTTTATCCTTCTTTTCAATATTGGAAATATTGCAAAAATTCCCCATATGAAAAACATTCCAATTCGGGTGATGTATTTTTTCAGGGTTAAGATTACAAAAAAAAACTTAGAAAATGTCTAACTCGGTTTAATGGCTCATCAGTCATGAAGCCCGTTTACAAGAATTTCGTCCAAAGGAAATAATGGTCGATGAGTTGTGAGGGCGTCATAATTCACAACACGGTGCGTCGGTGGCCATACATCAACGGATTATAGGACAATCCACGTTGTGAAATATCGCGCTTTAAAACGCGTCCAAGCTTATATTAACACGAAAAGAACTGGGCGTTTTCATTAAATGCTTTTTATATGGCACATTCGAGGGAATTTATTAAATATTGCTTTTTGTACTCGTAGCTTGTGACTGACGAAATAGAAATAATCTTTATTTGCATAAAAATAGTAGGTATATAGTATAGATGGTACAATAAAAGAAAAAGAACTAATGTTTCGCCATCGTGGTGGCATCGCCTCACAAAGTTAATCTAAAACAGGAAAATGGTAGTTTAATACGATCGATACAAGGTATTTTTATTTATAGCAAAATATCTAATCCAGTAAACAAGCTCATTAAATAAAGATAAAATCATCATAATTGCACTCCTTTTGGTAAATATTAATTTATTATTTATCTTGACTAGATCTCCTCTGGGAATCTGAAATCTTGACTAAAAACAACGTCCTGTACGAAATACGGTACTGTACGTGTACTAGGCGTTCCATTGTATTATTTAAACATTAGAAAGTTTTATTTAAATAATGCCAACAGGAGGCGTGTTGTAAGAGGCGACTAATTCCTGTAGCACAAGACGAGCAGCAGCGTCTTCGTGCGAAATCTTATAAAAAACTGCGCTCGCCAACCCGCCTGCCAAGCGTGGCGAGTATAGGCAATCCCCCCAGATGATAAATCATTGAGGGAGGCTTTTGTTCAGCAGTGGACGTCTATATGGCTGAAATGATGATGATGATGATTTAAATAACGCCAGTTCATCCTTACTTAAAATTTTTAAAAAAACTTATAAATACAAAAGTAAGACCGGTTTTTTTCTGTAGGAATAGCTCTTTTAGAGCAGAATTCTGTCTAAATATGTGTCATCGAATTCCAACAAACTTATCACAATTTATAGTATCAAAAATTTTACCACTGTTATAAATAATTGTTTTCTATGTTTATGGTAACCCTATTGAGTATTTGCCGGTCCGTTCATGACAGGATCCATTATCAGCGTCGTCTATGAAAAATATTTCCTCTACGAGCCCAGCCCAGCCTCAGCGTCATTGTCGCTTGTATTGATTTTAAGCACGGTAAGTGATTGGGCGAAATGGGAATACAGGGCCAGTATTAGAAGAAAAGTGAAAAAATATTAGCTTTTAAAAAAAATAACTACTAGAAGCTGAGTGAGAAGCTAAAAATAATATCTACAAAAAACATAATCAGTTATGTTTGAAGTCAGTTATGAAAATTTTAAATGTTTTTCTTTGCAATAACTCCTTACATTATTCATTAGGTTCGTTGCAAAGTTTATTTTTAGGTTTTTAGTTTTTATTTAGTCGTTTTTCTTCTCAAATTGAGCTTGAAGCAACCAAACATTGGCCATGTAGATTTGTTAAAAAAGAGAATAAATATTTTTATTTAGTCTTTCATGATTATCTGTGTGTGCAAATTCACAGCAACCATAAAATTCAAGGTTGAAATCTTTGTGTAAAAATATGTAATCATTTTAAAAAAACTATGAAACAAACTTGATACGTCAAAACGAATCGAGTGAGCCTAAACACAAAGGTTTTACTAGAAGTCATTGAAGAGTTCTACTACGTACCTCCTGACTCCATCGTCAGATCAGCATGATGGTGTCAAATTGTAATATTGTCATCCGAATGTCAAATACAAAGTTTTAAATCGATACGTCAGTTAGGAGGTTAAAAACTACTCCCAAGATTAATTAATGAATGCATAGTTAGTTCATTACAAGTGAAGCTAATATGAGTGTGTTAATAAAAAACATTTGAATCCGTGTCAAAGCTAATATTGTCACACTTAAGTTGCACCAACGATGTGGTGGCAAATTACGTTTGCATTGAACTAAATAATTCACCCGGCGTTGCTTATAAAATTTGCACGACGGCGGATTGGCGTGGTGTCGAGCGACGCGCCTAATCAAATATTTTTATGATCGACGCCTTTTTACGAGCGGCCTTTGCAAAGCTGGGAAGAGTTAAATCAAAAGATGATGCGGTAAAAATATACAGAGTGACTAATAAGACAAGGCAGTCGCTTTAACAGTAAATTCACTCATTATAATGAACAGCTTGACAAATATCAAAATCGAAATGAAATTTTAAAAAAATTACAAAATAGTAATTTCATCATTTCAGCCTTGGAAGTCCACTGCTAAACATAGGCCTCCCCCAATAACCTTTTATCGGAGGGGATGGCCAATACTCGCCACGCTTGGCAGGCGAGTTGGCGAGCGCAGTTTTTTTTATAAGATTTCGCACGCCGACGCTGCTGTCCGTCTTGTGCTACGGGGATTAGTCGCCTCTCACGATACGCCTCCTGTTGGCGGTGGAGAAGTGTATTCTTTACGGCCGTCCCCACACGGCACACTAATAGTCATTTCATCATCATCATCATTTCAGCCATAGGACGTCCACTGCTGAACATAGGCCTCCCCGTGACCCCGTAGTGACTTCCAGATTGGCCGGTTGAAAGCGGCTCGCATCCAGCGGCTTCCTGCAACCTTTACCAGGTTGTCTGTCCACCTTGTAGGTGGACGTCCTATGCTGTGCTTGCCGGTACGTGGCCTCCATTCCAGAACCTTTCTGCCCCATTTACCATACCTACTTACCATAATAGTCATTTACCTTGATGATAATGTATGGAGTATACGTTTTTTTTGTGTTTCACCTTTGGCCCCATAGTAAAATTTGTTTAAGTAGTGTTTGTACCGTGGGACGCATAAAGGCATACTTCACTTTTTAATTGTATAACATTGAGCATGTTTGCCAAAGTAACATTATCGTCCTTACTACAAAAAAGATGTCTATGGTAAAAAATTTGCAAACCAACTTAAAAGGTATGCTAACACTACCGAGACATGTATAATGTGTCAACATTTTAGATTCATTCTGATAGTGCATAGCAACATTTTCTACGAAAGTCAACGGACAATACAGGGTTATTTTTAAAACATCAACAATCTCCTAGGGGTTGATTCTGGTGCTAATATACAACAACTTTTTTTATGGGACCAACATCATAATCGAAAAAAAATTACCGCTTCATACAAGCTGATGTCAGCTGGTCGGCGGCTAAGTATGGGAAAGTGATTCCGATGTTGGTCCTATCGAAAAAGTTGTAATATTTGATCACCAGAATCAGCCCCTAGGGAGTTGTTTATGTTTTAAAAATAACCCTGTTTAAAAGCAATACGAGTAGGTTTTGTGTTTGAAATATTATTATAAAATATCCTGAAATAAAGTCATGAGACAGACAACGTATTTCTTTGCGAAGGGTACACTACACGATACATCCATGTGATGTGTTTTGACAATATTTTAAGGCAGTTTACATCATTTAAAATAATCTATACATTAATTGATTAAACTTATACCAAAATCGCTTTGCTCTAGTAACACAAGACAAACTCGTATGCTTAGGCGTCATTCACTACGAGCTTTCATTTCTGTACATAATTTGGATAAGGAAACAAAATAAAAGTATAATCCTTGTTGGGTTGAAGTGGGTCATATGAAATATTATGACTAATTTTAATTTGTAAGAATACCTTACTAATTTTAATTAGTCTTGATAAGGGTTTAGTTTAAGATCCTGTGGCAATAATTGCGTAGAATTCGTCATAGAAGGACGGCTTAGAAAAGGAAACTGTAGAGTACTATGATAAAGGTCTAGAATTGGACCTTATAAGTTGATAATAATAATTATAACACTAATATTATCTCTCAATAAATGTTCTATCTTCCGATTGACCCAATTGGCATTGAAATTCGTAATGAACTCAAAAAGTTGCGGATTCGATGACCGGTTAGGGTCAATTTAGAAAATGATATTATTTCTAAATTGTCTTGGGCTTTGGTGTGCTGGGAGATGCCGTTGGCAAAATTCTATAATCGTATTAACATATTCTATAATGTATATTGTATAATTGGAAGAGTGGCAGCAACGACTGGATAACATTGGCTTAACGTTGATCAGCTACGAACGTTGGTAAGTAGAAATAAATAGAATATCTGTTTTGTAACTTCGGTCGTCTCTTCAGCCCTTTGCCCATAACACTTACCGGAACGTCTTCCCTGTCTGTTCCGACTTTCGGTACCTCAGATCTCTCATAAAGAGCGACATTGACATTGACAGGGACGTTAGGCCTCCAATTAACTTAGGTTGCATGAAATGGCGACAGATCACAGCAACAACATGTGACCCACGGATTTCTTTGAACCTAAAGGGCAAAATTTATAAAACCTGTTTTACTATGATGGACCTGAATGCTGGGTCGTTAAGAAGATGGATGAAAGACGATTGCATGTGGCGGTAATGATAATGTTAAGGTGAATTTGTGGGGTGACGAGAATGAACAAGGAAATATTAGAGAAAAACTGTATCAGAAAAAATTAAAGGAAATCATTTGTCCTGGTATGGACAGTGTTGAGAAGGAAAGAGGGGTACGTAACGAGGAGAGTGATGGGTATGAATATTGTTGGGTGGAGAGGCAGATGATGACCTAAGAAGAGATAGATGGATTGTGTGACGGCAGTGTAAGGGAGTGAATTACTCGATGACGAGTAACCGGATTGCATGGAAGAGAAAAACATGAAGTCCTGACTCCAGCCAAATGAACTGGAAACAGGGCAGGTGAATGATGATGCCATACTGTATAATCGTCCTACATGTTTATCCATAATTATCGTCCCGTGTAATCAACAAATATTAACATTTTGTTAAATTTTAAACACCAGATTTAATTTTAATCGAATGTTTTTTATTTAAACAAATTACAAACTTAAGACGGGCAGTGCCGTGTAAAAAAACTAGTAATATTTATAATTAACATACAAATACGTACCTACAAGGACTTATTTGAGTTAAGCAATCAAAGATTTATCCATTCGACAATTTTCAATATAACAAAATTTCTCCAACAGACTGAAATGTTTCGGGCTTTTATATGCGTCATAAAAAACATACTGTACAATAATCAAAGATACAAAACTTAATTAATATTCAGAATTCAGAAACGCTGCTTCAAAAATATAAATAATTCAATTGAAAGCACCCGCTGCCTAAAATTGCTCCTAGGGGACGTCGGATTTATGTTTTTTAATATTTCGTCGGTGGTGAAAATTTTTAAACATTTTATGCTCTATCATGTTAAATTAATTAAGAACAGGACGCAATTAAAGCATCGCTCGACTTTCATGACAATGTCAACTTTTGCCAGTCTTGAACAAGCGCTAGTGTTAGTGGTTTCGTGTTTTAGAAGGACGCATGCACTTTGAGTTAGTGTGCGTTGCTGGTAAAGGAGGCATACACACACACCGTAATATAAACGTCAAATCATTCATAACCTGATTGGCGAAGTGGCCCGGTGATTAGCCTCGCAAAGGGTCGCGGATTCTATTCTCGGTTCAGAAAAAAAAAAATTGTTTGGGTCTGTATATTATACTCTACTGGCAATATAAAAAAAATACAACAAATTCTGTATGTGTTTGTGATTTAATAATTTTCAATGAAAAAGCACTCGGAAAAGTTACTTAACTTTTTAAATATTAAGTAATGAATTTATAACATTGTTATCTTTAATGTACACTCTATACTTAATCTAGAAACCCGTATAATCTATTATATTTCAAATTTTTTAAAAGAAAATGACGTTCGATTGCGTAATTTCGATAGCAAACAATCGCTTAATAAATTTTTTGACATCATTAAATTGTTAATATTATCATATCAAATATTTTCAATTTTTATTGCAATACCTTTTTCCATTTTTGTCCAAGGATGGAAGCCTTAATTTGAAACGCCCATGTAGAGTTTGTAAATTTTTATGAACGTTTGTAAAAGTATATATCCATTGCCAGTGGAAGAAAGTTCTTTATTGTTGGAAATTAAACAGACAAATATACGCACTAGTTGTCGGGTTATGTCCGAGCCAATTTGTTAAATATCCGAGCGATTGTATAATTCGATATCTTTTTTTGGCAAAGATGTTTAGTTTTATAGTACTAACATTCCCTGCAATATGGTTCAAAATTTAGGCGCTGCGCATACGACGGGGCGGGGCGGTCTTCTTGAACGCGAAGCAATAAAAACCGCGTTTGCCAGTCAATGCCCGCGGTGCCCACTCCACGTACTCAATATACGACGGTCAGTTCAGAACGACCTCTGAAGGAACGTCTGCGTTAGTGTATAGAAACTGGTCTGTGCGATACGGACATGCCTATCCAGCGGGCACTGGCTGCGCAGACGTTTTTGACCGCCCGTTTGCGTTGCAGTATATACGATTCCCTTTGTTCTATCGTTCATCTTACCACTGGAGCAGCGGCGCATATTGTTGGATATGGGTCTTTTGCACGACATAGTAAATAGTAAAGTCGACTGTCCGTATCTGGTCTCCAAGATTATATTTCGTACACGTACGGCGTATTTCGTACGCCTAAATACCGAACCCATCATACCCCACTTTTGGAAACCATGCGGCATCGTACAAACTACCTTTAAAATTCAGTTTTGCTACGGCTGACTCGTGAATATAACACGCGTTTTGAAAGTGTCGACCTTTTTGCGAACACTAAGCGCATATTTAAGAGAGAAGTAGGAGCATTGTTGGATTCGGGTGTAGGGATGTGCAATAAATAAATAAATAACTAAAAGTAACATAATAATAATAAAAATAAAATAAATTTAAAATAAAGTTTAATGATTAAAACTAGTTAATGTCTTTTATCTTTCAAATAACATTGAGTTGGCTGTCGAGTTGATCTTTGTTTTGTTGTATATTGTACTGTGTGTGTAGTGATTAGTGTTGCGTAAACGTTGGTGGCATTTCCAACCTTTTGATGTACTATTGATAAGATAAGGGAAACCTGTTATTGGCCATATTGTGTGTTAAATAATGTATGTTAACATTGTATAAATACGCTGTTGGTTTTTTCAATAAAGAAAAAATAAATTAAATTGTATGTTTCCAGTAGGTATATCTTTAATTTGTAATCGTTTCATAATTTAAAAATACATTCGCTTTATTACAAAATAACGATACCTCATTGCACGTACGTAGATCCTACATAATTATTCCCTGTGTCAACAAAAATACAATGCTTGTGAAACAAAAGGCGTGAACACAACAGCGGGACGTGGAGTAAATAAAGAGCGAGCTTAGTGTGCCGATGCCTTTATCCGTGGAGTTTTGCAGGTATCACGTAGCTAAAAGTGCGCTCGTTCCATTGCGTGCCGAATAGAAGCACTCTACAGGCTTGATTAGTTTGCTGAAGCTACGTTGCGAGAAAATACTGCTAAACTCTTTAACCACTTGGGAAACTATACATTTCCTGATTGCACGATTTTTCTAATTATCAATCAAGGTTTATTTATAGAGGTGGTAATTCTTAAAATATTAAAAACCTGCTAATGGCTGATTCTGGTGTTCAAATAGGGTGCGCTTCATTTGAATTAAAAACAAATAAACTTTTAAATAAAAATATTTAAAAGTTATAACGCTCATTTAATAAATTTTAACTTAGACTAAATACCCTTGCTATAACTACACTTTGTATTATTTTCATTTGTTATAACATTTACATTTTCTATAAAGCTCTTACGATATAAGAATAATTTCATATATTATCACTTAATGCAATTTTTACGAGAAATAATTATCATTTATTACAATGATTAAGATTAAAACTGACTCGCCGTGGTCTTTTGCCGTGGTACTGGTCTGCCCTACAATAGAGTGTAATTTAAAAGCCGGAGGCGCAGAGGGAGAGCAGTCCTCGCCCGCTGTAACAAATCTCAGGCACCCGTGCGAGCCGAAGCGGTAGAGGCTGGTCGCCTGTGGTGACCAGCAAGCCGAAGCTGCGCAGGCTAGCGTGGGTACCTGAGATTTGTACGCAAGGGCGAAAGGACTGCACTTCCCGCAGCGCCGGAGAAGAGCAAATCCAATTGTATGTATGCTTGCATTATGCTTGCTTGCTTGCGTGCTTGCAAGTATGCATGCATGCTAGAATGCTTGCATGTTGTAATGATTGTATGCTTCACGCTTACATGCATTCTTGCATGGATGCTTTCATGCTTGCATGGATGCTTGCAGTAGAGTGTTATTAGGAAATTGAAATAAAAAAAAAACATAAATATGTAACCTATTTTACGTTTTAGCTATTTACAAACAATCAGGCGTTAAGTGAAATTATAATTAAAAAACTAATATTATATTAAATAAGCTCTAAAACTCATAATTGTTATTTAAAATGAGTGTTAGAGCTAATGATTGTTATTTTAAATGAAATTATTAAATGATAGATTATATGAAACGCTAATTCTTAATTGTTGCTGTGTAAATATTTGTGTTGATAAATCTTATTTACCTGTCAATGTTGTGTACGCCTATAATAGGTACATGTATAAGAAATTTATGATGTACGATTGGTGTTATATATAAATATTGTATACATGAACTGTTGGTGTACCTTTTACAATAAATAAATAAAAAATTCTATGAAGTAAGTAATTGTTATATGAAGAAAGATTACATTAAATGAAATTATATTATAACAGCATTATATTAATAATATTTTTACGGAACATTACACACCCGCTCAAATACAACAACTTTTTCTATGGGACCAACAATAGTAATCTAAAATTAATTTAACTGCTTCATACAAACTGATGGCCGCTCGTCGGCGGCTTAGTATGGGACGGGGCCTTTTTTTGCAATTTCGATGTTGTATTTGAGCACCAGAATCAGCTCCTAGGGGGCTGTTGATGTTTTTAAAATAAGTCTAAAACCAATAATAAACCAATAAAACCAATGTATTTCTGCAAATAGGCCTAAATTAAGCTCATTTACACGTCCCAATTTTTTTTTTTTACCCTACCACTGCTTCGGGACAATTGTGGGGTAGCGCCGAGAAGAAGCAGCGCAAGAAACTCGGTCACTATTGTCAGCCTCTTTTTAAATAGTATGTTTACATTTCAAGATAATATGTACCTGTGCGAGCAGGGCAGTATTTAATTCCATACATTTTTATCAATTAAATAGTCATTTACAGTGTAATAACCTTTTTCATTAAAAGCATCTTGACATGCGATTTAAATTTATGTATAGGTAGTTCAGCAATAGACTGCGGAAATTTGTTAAAAAAGCGAATAGTTTTGCCCATGAACAAATTACCTACTTTATGCAGTCTGAAATTTGGAACGGCAAGTTTGTCTTTATTCCGAGTATTATGATGCACTTTTGTCAGTTTGTCCGTTTAAAATAGTTGACCGTAGTCCAGGGGCGTGCATTCCATATAGGCTATTATGCAGAGCCTACCTTCATAAAAAACTGACAGCTAACCATAATTATTAATTACGTATTCAACGATAAACAATAAATATTCTGTAACCATTTTGTCGTCTACCTGTACTTATTCCTTACTAAAACGCGCAACTTAGATCGTTTCTGTGCAATTTAACCAAGATGTTAGGCTGCCGCGAGATCGCCTACTGTTTCACGCAAACTTACTCAATTTTCACTCACAGCCTACCCCCATCTGAAACCAATGCACGCCCCTGCCGTAGTCATGTGTTGTTTTAACTTCTTTTAAAATGAATCCACTAATCCACTAACGCTATTCTACGACAACAACTCCACTGCATTACAACTGCTTAAAACTGCAGTCTGCACTGCTTCTTAACACGCATTTATTTTTAACTTAACACGTGAAGCTGACTTGTAACTAAGTATTGAATGTCACTTTTCTTAGGAAATAGATGCAGGTTTTTACGAATGTACATAATATTTTCATAAATGAATTCTGTCATTCATTCATAAGTGAATGAAGTCTGTATTGTTTGCAAGTTGCTACATAATTTATATGATCGGACTAACTTACCTAGTGACGTCCGATCCTCAATTATGTGAAGTAATCTCGTCCTCATTGTGTACAATGTAGTACGCACTTTTTGCTACTGCACTGATTACAATCTTCAAAGTTAGGCGCGTGCTAACGCGTCAATAAACTAAAAAATAAATAACCGGAACGTGCCCGCACCGTCACCTGTCAATGTCATCTGTCACCTGTCAATGTCATTATTTCAAAGGATAAAATTGGACACAACTTTCAAAAAGAAGGGAAACTAAGTAGTAGGTAGGTATTTATAGCATATAATCTTTTTTGTACTTTAAGGATTGATAAATACATACTAACTGGGTCGGGCTGGGGATAGGATGAGGACGAGATTACTTCACATAATTGAGGATCGGACGTCACTAGGTAAGTTAGTCCGATCATATAAATTATGTTCCATAATCTCGTCCTCATTGTGTACAATGTAGATGTTCAAAGAGGAAAGTTGTGTCGACAAAGCAATATAAACATTTATTATGATCATTTATATGATTTGCTAAAGTCTTAGCACATGATAAAACTTTATTTTATTAACTATCTATTGGTAGATGCTTAATTCAAGTTTTATCTAACAAGGATATAGTTGTTTGATTAATTCATTGGAATTAATCAACCAACCCTGTATATCGATACAACCCTGTATATCGATACAATCCTGTATGATGATACATCCTGTGTGATGATACACCCTGTATGATGATACATCCTGTATGATAATACAACCCTGTATGATGATATAACCCCGTATGCTAATACAACCATGTATATTGATACAGTCCCATCCCATTTGATGACACAAACCTGCACCTATTTGATGACACAAAAATGTGTAGGAATTCTATAAAATCGAAAATAGCAAATTTTACTTTAATTGCAATACTCTTTTTTAAACTGTAAGTCTTTATGAATTTATAGATTTGCTGGGACTGAGACTGATCATCCACCTGTTGTACACTTTTAAGTTTGTGCAATAAAGTTTTAAATAAATACCCCTCGCTATTAAGTAGGTATATTCTTTACGAATAAACTAGAGATCACGCAAACGAAATCGCGGGGCAACAGCTAGTTTAATAAGTTGTCATGGAAATGGAGCCAATGCTTTGAACTATTAATATCCGTCTCATTTATCCAGTAGTATGTAGTACATACTTAGTACATGGTTACCTAACAAGGTAAATTTATCGATGTGCAAGTAGGTAGTTAAGCTAGTATTTCTTCTGAAAAGATTTATTTTATTTTATATAATAAGAAAATCTAGTAACCTTTTAAGTTATCATTGTCTGTAATACAATTTTTTATGCAAATAAATTAGTCTTATTCTGAATAACTCCTGTTTAAGGTGTAGTTCCAAAGTAAAGGAAACTAAAATAAATAATATAGATGTTTACTATGGCAAATCTTTCATTAATTATATGTTATAAATAAGGAAATTATATACAAATACTACCAGTATTGTTCCAGTAGGGTCCTATTTTGTTGACAATAGTTTCAACATTATTTTACTGAGAAAGATTGATTTTTACTCATCTTCTTAGAAAACCGTTATATGTGTTACACTTATATGGCTGGAAATCAGTATGAGACTCCTGCACTTTATGTGTGGATCCCTGGTAGGGTATATTAATAAGTTAATGAAACAGTCTGAATACTTATTTAGATTCAATAACTGGTCAATTCTTGTAAAGCTAATAAAAATAAAAAATAAGTAATAATTTACCAATACATCACATCGGATAAGATAGAAAGTTTACTCCGGCTCAAAATACTTGTAGCAGCCTTACAGCCTTAGTCCAATAACAAGGTAAGGCAACATTTATTGCCTGCATTGCCTTAATTGTTGCCACTGATCAATGCCTCTATCATGTCATCCATTTTTTTTTTTTTTTTTTGTTAAATCCAATTAAATTCATTAGAAATTTTCTGTCATTATTTATCATCTCCATTTTTGCTTTACATGGTAATTTAATATCTAATAAAATTATTTATACATAGACTTACATAGGTACTTGACAATCTTCAATTATAATTGTAAGATTCATGCCTGAATTTAAATAATAATTTTAAGTCAGTAGTATATTTTTTATGAAGTTTATAGTTTCATGGATATAATTTTAATTTTCTAATTATTTTTTAATAAATCATATTTTATTATAATCATCTATTTAAATATGAACCTTTGTTATCCACCTGGGATAATTCAGTTTATTTACTATCTTTAGTATCTTGATAATTTAATGATTGGATGATTATTTATCTTTGTCTTCAATTTTAGGTATCAAACATTTTCACAAGTGATAAAATGTCTAGAAATATATGGTTTATAACAAAAATATATTAAAAATATATTTAGTTCAGATTTGAAAATTCAAGTTATCATTGGAACTTTGTGTCTAGTTTCGAATTTCTCTTACTTTTCCAAAGGTAGCAGGTACCTACTTTAAAATTTAAATAATTGGTTTTCGACCTTATGACAAGTACATAAGGATCAATTATGGTGCGACATTTTTGCCTGTAAATAAAGCTGCATAAATCTTTCCATGGGTTTTTACTGACTGAAAATATTGGAATATAACATATAGTTACAGTTAAAACAGTTTTTAATTATGGTAATTTTTATCTTGTTGATAACAAGGAGAATTATTTTTCCATATCTGTAACAGTGATCTTAACTCATCTTGAGTGTGTCTTTATTTATAAATTTTCTGAGAAATTATTCACACTTGATGAAGACTAGAAATAATCTAACTAGCCATGGCGATCAGCTAGAATAATAACCATAAGTCATTAACAGTGTTAAATTTTAATTGCTTTCATAGATTATTATAGAATCTTGAGAATTAAGCTTGATACTATGAGAATTTAAGGTTTACCCGGTTGTGACCAGATCTAATACTATAAGTTACACAAATGGGATACCATATCAGTTGTATACGAACATACACACATGCACCAGCCAACATCAATTTGTCATGGTCTCCAAACAAGGAGTCAACTTCCCTGTACTACGAGGTACAAGACAATGTATCTTGCCAGGGTCATTCGAACAGAGTATCGAACCTGGGACCTTTTACGTTAAGGCATTTCACGAATCAGGTGGACTAATGATCTTTAAGTCACAAATATGAATTAGCAATTTCAAGTAATGTTTATTAATTTATTTAAGCTTTTTAGTAAAATATAAGAGAAAATTATAATAATAATAATATGGTCATAACTACATGAACTATTGGAGTAAACAGGTTGTTTTCTATGGTATGCTTTATAAAGTCTTGCCCTCTTGGGCCAACATCAAGAAGTACCTCAGTTATATACTTGTGGAAATCCACACCGAGATAAACCATAATTTGTAAAAGCGCTATTTATCATTGACTTGTATGTATATAAATGGGGCAGAATAAGACAAGCAGATCTGAGACCAACAGATTGTCTTGGTACCATTAATGGTTGCCAAAGGCCCAATTTAATAGTAAAAACTGATGAAATTATTAAAAACTTAAAATCTTTATAAACAGACTGAAATTGTCTAGGTAAGTATGTGACTTTTTTACACAAGTACTCAGAATTCCTTAAGCCTTCAATATCAGCAGGCAAAGGAGCTTTTTTCATAGCCTCCTTAGAGTCAGTGTTAAGTTGAAAAAATTACTAAGACGGAGGGCATTACCTCACGGTCTCGGTACCCATATTCTCCCTCTGGCATTCGAAGATATGTATCGCCTTGATACCTTTGTGTTCGACTATATTATCAAATTCAATTGATGAAGTCGGTCTCTGGTCAACCTAATAAGATGATTTGCAGACCCGCAATATTATAACAAAAATTTTAAGCCACAGGCTAACCCCTCGTGAAAGCAAGTGGAAGTGTTATAATTCTGCTGCGAGACAGAAAAGAGGAATAATTGTTCTCTGTACATATGATGCGCTAGAATAAATTTATAATATTAATAACTTACCTTATGCTATTACAGATCCTTTGTAGTATATTTCTGGTGCAACATTATATCGGTCTCATGGTCAACTCTTCATGAAGACTAGAGCCATAATGTTACGTCTCAGGAGGAATCCCTCGAGGAGACGCTTCAGACTGAACAAAAACCCACTGGCCACTCCATCGTAAAGGCCAGTGTTTCTGTACAGAGCAGTTTCTGTGGAGTCATTTGGAGACATGACAGACAACTAGAATGAACATACTGATCACCAACGGCCAACCTCCCGTGAAGGCTCCGATGTCATTCATTCTGAGACATGAGAGACAACTAGAATGAACTTAATGATCACCACGGCCAACCTCCCGTGAAAGCTCCGATGTCATTCATTCTGTCTCGTTTGCGGGCTGAAGAATAACGCCGAGTGGCGTTATTTGTTGTTGTTAGTGACAGAGTTGTCATACACACTCCTTGTTTTCATGATTAATTTCTGGCTGATTATGTTGTTGGAGTGGAGGCCACGTCTCGGCGAACGTAGTGTAGGACGCTTCTCAACTCGATGGGCCGACGAACTCGGGAATATGGCTAGATACATTTGTATCAAAGCAGGAGATCGTACTCCTTGGCGCTCTTTGCGTCCTTCCCTTACGTCCAGCAGTAGGCTGTAATAGGCTGAGATGATGGTGATGGTGGTTTTAGTGTACTGTGGTGGGATAGAAATCGTAATAATTGAGCCGAGGTATCGGTCCAACAATTTCACAAATTCAACTGACAAGTTTTGTTTTCCAGCCACCATACTTTTACACAAACATCACCGTATTTTCTTCTTGGTTTTTTGCATTTGTATGTAAGCTGTAAATCACTAATTAGTTAAAAAACTAATTTATTCTAAATATTTATGTCTTCAGTGCTGTGTACAAAAAAGTACAATGACATTGACAGGTGACAGATGACATTGACAGGTGACGGTGCGGGCACGTTCCGGTTATTTATTTTTTAGTTTATTGACGCGTTAGCACGCGCCTAACTTTGAAGATTGTAATCAGTGCAGTAGCAAAAAGTGCGTACTACATTGTACACAATGAGGACGAGATTATGGAACATAATTCCTTTCCACTCATCCTATTGCATTTTAATGTTAGGGCCCGAAACACACCGGATGCGAACGTACAGATTGGCACGTACACGTGAACGTTCTTCTTTGTTGTAATGTATGGGACTGCACATCTTCGTGTATGCATCTCGTGTGTTTTGGTCTTTGTTTTTGCATGTATTTCCAGATCATATCTCAAGCTCGCACTAGTTGCTGGGATGTCAGGGACATGCTAACAGCTAACATTACCTTACTGTCATTGGACAGCATAAGGTTGAGTCAGTATGCTCAGTAAAGTGCTTAGCTTAGTATAGTCTTATTTGGTAATGTGTTGTTTGAAATGAATACTTTGAAATGTATACTTTTCAAACTACGATCATCAACAATTTACTTCACAAACACTTTTTTTGGAAATTTATTGTTTTATAGAAAATCATTTGACAAACATTTACTTTACACATGGTTTACATTAATAACGTTATGAATGTTAAAGTATTATTTTTGTATTTTAACTAACCAAAAGATTCGTTTGGCAACTTTCAAAACGAATACGTAATGTAGAGCATTTGCAAAATAACTGTTTAATAAATTACTATCTACACATCAATAAATTTCGAAAAAGATGCTTGTGAAATAAGAAGTGACCGTTATATTTTGTAAAGTGAAAATTAGCTAAAAGTGTTTTTGACAAACATTATAGAATCTCTTATATTATAAAGTGAACAATTGCCAAAAGTGTTTTAGTCAATAATTAAAGAACCTTATATAAAAATAATATTGCAATTTCAATAAAGTATAAAACAATCGTACTTACATTTTTAATTTAGTACAAGAAGCGATATCCTACTAAGCAACAAGCTCATTTAATAAGGGACAACTAGATCTAGTAGTGCTATCAAATAATTTTCGCTCTTCGTAAAAACCGAATTCATGGAAGTCGCGCTGATTGAAAGAGTTCGCCCATTATATTTTTTTAATAATATGCATCTAGTGAAATTCCAAGTGGTTGCATTAGTTCACGTAACAATTTTATTGTGTCTTGTTTTGCTGGAATCAGGGGTTTAACACATTATTTTAAGCATTAACAATATGTACTCATATGCTGTTCCGAGCAAAAGCAAACGACTACCTCGTAAATCCAGAGCACAGTTTAGCGGTTGACAAAGAACGCTCCCAAGTATTTGTCGGACATTATGCGGTAATAGGGTTAGTTGTGATATAGCAGCCACTGGAATTTATTTTGGCAAACGTTTATAGTAGTCTATGGTAGAGTTTAACGTTGAAGTGAGAGCGCTTTTGATGTGGCTATGGGTAGAGAAAAAGACGGTTTAAAATATATTCTTATAGAAAAAAAATTACATATTTTTATCAATCTACAATAAATATCCTAAAAGCTAACATAGCTCTAAATAATATTAAGTATAAACTAAAAAAACACTTTTTAGAAAGCATTTAAATATTTATACAACTATAAATAATATAAATATAAAACTAAACAAGCACATAATTTGGCAGCGCCCTGTATGTATGTGCTGGGAACTGGTCGAGCGCGGGCTCGGCGACCGGCTCGGCGTGCATGCACGGGAGGCGTGTCCGTGCAAAATATTACATTGTTCTGTGTATTTTCCAATGTTTTTATTATGTCATATGTTGTGTACATCTATCATTATTTTTTAATCTATCTGCAACGGCACTGGTATGCAGTAAAGCCCTAAAGCTTATGTCATATCGTGTAAATTTTATATACTTATTAATATTGTTTTATAAATAAAAATTTTAAAAAATTAAAAATATTTCTTATTTATTTTCATTTATTGCGTCATATCATCATTAGTGCATTAAAGTGTTATTACATTGTGTGACACCATAATCAAGGACCCTGTAAGGGTATTGCATTCATGTTATACAAAAGTATTATATAAATCAATATTATGTACATCGTCATATTAATAAATTCAAAAATAAAAGTATGTCAAGTCAAAATAACACATAAAATTCATTTTAAATAAAATTCAATGAAAAATCAAATCAAAATATTATGCCAGAAAAGGGGTTGTGGAGTTTATGCCAATATTATGAGTTTATAAAAATTTTATGAGTTAGTTTTACCCATGTTAACAAACAACTTTGCCCAAGAATCTACTTATCTCTCTCAACTTAATTTTGTTAGTGTACGAAATATTTTCTTAACAAAAACTGACGAACGACAAAAACTAGTAGTATTTATAAGAAAAGTGGTTGTATTTAGCTAACATCAGTTTTTATGGAGTAAAAAATTGATTTGTTTAAGCAGTAGAAACACCTCATAAAGACCCACTGCAAATTTTGTTACACCTTGTAAAACATGAGTACTGACGGCTTTATTATTTTTCAATACTTTTATCTTAAAAAATATAATAATATCTTAGTTATTTAATGTTAGTCAGTTTTTTGGAGTTATAAACAGTCACGGTGTAAAATACAATAATACATGAAGCCACGCAAACACGTCAGTTTTGGAACGATTGGATTTGGAACCTGACTATTTTCGGCCAGGGTTACATACCCAGTGCTATCTAAATAAACAAGTATTTATTTTATTTTATTTATTTTATTAGGACCACCAACAAGTCAAGCACAATTAAAAGCAAATTGGTAAGACATGCAAATATTGGCTATACACTAAGTGCCGTCTTAATAACAGGTTGCCACGGCATGCAATAATGGACTACATAATTTTTTAGTTACATAAGTGACCTTAATTATATTGTTGCTATATTAGCTACTACTATTTTAGTGCAAAATAAACAATTTACCATACTTGAATAATTCTATAAGTACTGGAATTAATACAAATATATAGGAGACTATCTCTGAATGTACTAGTTTGTAATACCTCAGCAATTCCGAGTTACTTACTACGTACTGCATAATGTCACCCAAGCATCGTCTTGCCAAGTCGAGCAACAAACTTAGATGGTGCTAGTGTGCGATTTATTGGCCCGCCAAGGAACAGTTGTTTTGGCCAAATGGTTATCTTGACTGTGGATATATTTGGCTTTATCTAAATGCGAGCGAAACTGTTCTGGCAAGGCATGAGATGTTTTAACGAAAATTTGGAACAATCTGTTTAATGTGTATTGAAATTAATCATAATGAGCTAAACTCGGAAATTCATAGTTATAAGCATAGAGAAGTGATATGTATGTACAAAGTCAAGAGGTTGCGGGTGCGAATTCCACTCGCACAATCCCAAGTATTTATGTGATGAGAACTAGAAATTGGATGTGACTATCATTTAATAATTTACTGTTTAAGTATATTTTAGATAGGTGTGATAGTTAATATGATATTCATGTTTGTATCAATCTTAACTCGACATAACAAATACCTAGATACATCCAAAATAACAAAAATTTAAGAGAAATTTAAAGTCTGAAGACGAGTGTCTAGTGTCTTACAGAGCCGAGACATAGTAGTAGTCAGTGGCATGCATTGGGATTGGGAGAGTCCCTTGTTTAGTGGACTGACATGGGCTGATTATGATGATGATAAGGATGATGAAAGTAAGGATGTTAATCAATCACTATCACTTGCTCATTACCAAAACAGTTTTACTGTCTAATAAGTACACTCAACAGTTCGACAAAATATTACATTACGTAAATTTTCTCAGTGAAATTGAGATCAATACGTTGACCTTAAAGTTAAAAATCGGTAAAATGACCTTGGTAGGTTCACATGTAGCTGACTGTAGTTAACAATATAAATTACATATTTCTTTCGCTTCGCTGGAAAATATTATTATGAAAGACCTCGTCCCAATTTGTCATCAAAACGAGATACCTTTTTCCACGTTCTCGTATCTATTCCCTTTCAATACACTCTCATGTAACACGATACTTTATTATAACGCCGTGTTGGCTAAAAGAATTTCCATATTGGAGTAGAGTTTGAAGCAATTCTGTTGATAGTCCAAGAGCCAGTGGCAGCCAAAATATCAACCTAAAAGACAAAAACTCTAATTAACAAAATATTATTACCTATAACTTATATACATATGATTACCTAAGATACGTTTTTTTTACATTACTTGAGTAGTCATATTTCAATTCCCTGATCCTTGGAATAGTTTGTTTTTATTGTTTATTAACAATTGAAAGTAAAATATTATAAAAAAAATTATACACATTATAAAATCTAAGATACGTTATACTGTTTGATATTTTATTTAAAATATATTTATATTTATTTGTTGTTCTGGTGTTTGCCGCAGTAAGTCAATTTATTTTAAAAAAAAAATTCAAATGCGTTAGCCTACACACCAGTTGTTAATTGTTACGAGGTACAGACCATGATTTTTACCAGGTTCGTTCAGACTCCTAGCACACCCAGAATCGAACCCGGAACTCTTTGCATTCATGATTACTCGCAACTCCGCCAGACGGGTCATCTCATTGAATACGACTTCATTATTTTTGGTAAATAATATGAGATACGTACTGCTTGATGTTAAGTCATGGTGGTGTTTTGGGTTTCGCCGTACGTCCACTGTATTAATACTACAAATGTGAGAACGCTTTGTACCTAGCTCTTGGTCTCAGAGCGTCGAGATCAAATGATAAAGCGGAATGCAATTAGAGAACATTTCGAATAAAGTATGTGTTTTGGAGTGAATAGTGTCGGTCGGGTGGACATTCATTACGAGTATTATGCGGAGTCAAGTCACTATGATAGTATTTTTATTTATCATTAAAAAAACTAAAGTCGCGACCGCTACAAGGCATCGAACCTTATTGGCATACCTAAAGAGTTGCAAGTACGTAAAATTACGTTATTTTTGTGTATACCTATGAAATATACGCCAATCGACAAAGAAAATAATAACGAACAACAAATATTATTTGACAAAATATCGTAAATGATATAGGTACTTTGTTCAAAATTTCAGTTTGAATATGTAATATTTATTTTTTGTTATATATTCAATCTGAATTTCTGAAGAAAGTATATCATTTACGATTTTGTCGAATAGTATTTGTTGTTTGTATTTATTTTCTCTTTCGATTAACGTATGTTTCATATGTGTAAGCCATAATTAAATTTTATTTAAAAAAAATCATTGAAAAAAATATTAACACGTAAATAAGTACCTAATCAGTTACTTTTGGAGTCGGTGCAACGAAAACATTCAAACTCTGATCAGCTTGCACCGACTCCAAAAGTAACTGATTAGGTGATTACGTGTTAATATTATTTTTAACTTTTTAGTGTTTTGAAGTTAGTTTTATTTTTTTAAATAAAATTTATTTATTTCATCTAGTGATACATCCTAATTTAACTGCTGAAAACCGATTCCATCCTCTTTTCATTAATTTTTTTTTTGAAATTTTTTATCATAGTATATTAGAAATATTAGCTATTCAATAAATAAAGAATCATCAAAATCGGTTTACATTTGTCGAAGATATTGGGTAACATAAATACAAGAATCACGAACCAAAACATTATCTGGGTATATTTTTGTTATTTTCTCAAAAACTGCTTAATCAATTTTGATAACATTTCTATGGGACCACCTCTGAAGTATGATCTACCAAATATAAAAAGAATCATCAAAATCGTTTCATAATTGGCGGAGTAATTGCGTAACATACATACAAAAAAAAACATACACTCGAATTAGGAACCTCCTCCTTTTTCGAGTCGGTTGAAAATAACGTCATTGTAGGTTACTTGCAACTTTAGGTATGCCTGGCTCCATACAAAAAAGTATGAAGTCTTTTTCTTACCTACACAGTGAGGCACTGGCTCAGATGGGCCGAGAAGTTAAAATTGTTCCCAGTTTATGTATAATCTGTGTAAATAAATGTGGTTTTTATAATTAAAAAAAGGTTTTACAAATTTTTGGAGTTGGTATAACTTAAAACTTTTAAACTGTCCTTATCTGGCTCCGACTCCAATTATAACTGATTAGGTTTAAGTAAAAATATAATTAAAATTATAAAGTATAATAAAAGTTTAAGCTTTTTAGTTTTAATGTAAAAATCTACTTTACTTCCCCTATGTTTAGTATTAAGTCCTCCACAAGACGAATTATTTTTAATTCAAACAAAATGTATTTTCTGTACAGACAATGAAAGTCATCATAAGTAGCTCAGTATCTGAATTTCCCAATCTCATTGCAAAATGTATCACAATAGTATGACAAAATCACTATGCAAAAGTCAAGTAAAGTAGTCAGTTTATTTATTGTGACATTTAGAAGAGTCAGTACTTTTGAATATTAGTTTTGGATCAGCTACTTTTGATTCTGACTTTACTTGAACCGATTTTATTTCATATTTTTGGATATGAGGAGTTTACCTGACGAATTATTTTAGTATATCGCTGTTAAAGGTACAGATTTGAATAGATACAGTTACATTTAACCTCGACAACTCTTTATAATATACAAACAATACAATAAATGTAAATACTCGAACGGTAATGCTAGCTTATAGGATGCCAAACGGATTAAGGTGCATAGTTAACTACTTTCCTGATATTTGTTCCTATTCGAGTTGTTCGGGAGTGACTTGTGTTAATGTCATCGTTTTAGATACAACTTCATTAGTAGCTGACGGTAATTTTAAAATAATAAAACAATATCGCCACCAACTAATATTAATTTTAAACTAGCTGTCCCGGGGTACTTCGTACCGCCGTAAAGTTTATTTTTGTAATTTTTTTGTATTTTTTATAGTTATTCTGCTATTCGGAGCGAAGACAAATTCAACAAAACAAAAATCGGTCCAGCCGTTCTTGACTTATAAATGGTGTAACTAACCCGACTTTGTTTTATTTAAATTGAACATTCTTAGGCCTAATTTTTACCAATCTGTATTTTTATTAATATGAGTAAATTACCTATAGTAAAATAATTTAAAACTAGAAAATAATTCGACTGCCTTAGGTAGGAATTGAACCCACAAAACGACCCTATCCATTCGTTAGTGTCTAGCTGAAATTTAGTACAAACAACTAAGTCTGTGTTTGTTAGTCCATCATTTTGTAACAACCAAATCACAACAACTTGTTGAGTAAATAGGTAACCATTAAGCAGAACAAATGGAAATAATCGGTGAAACTAAAGGCATGATTGGGCCCTTTCTTGTGTAAGTTGTTTGACATTATCATTTTTTATCCATATTACATAAAATACTAAAGTGTTTGATGACTGTATCATATCATACAGAAAACTAAAAGTTTTCATAACGCAGTTCAAATGAAATTGTTGTGTGTAATTTTAAATTTTCTTGATGAATACGTTCTGTTTGAAATTTTGTTTTTTTTCCTTATTTACATACAATTCAGGGATATGTTTGAACTGCGATAATTAAAGTTGCGGTTGCTGTTTAACACGGTATATTTTTACCAGTTGGATATTATCACAATTATCGATTTACTAGCAAGTCTTTTATAATCCCTCATATAGTATCATAATTTTTATTTTCATCGTCAAATAGTAAATGCTAAATTTTAGTAGGTACCGAATGAATATCCAATAACGCGAGTGACTATCGTTTAAGATAGCCAACCCGTACACTGGACCGTAGAGTCTAGGGATTGTAGATACAAATTGGTTTAGTTATAAAACTGTGAGCTCTCTCTGTATTAGCATTATGTGGTCCCACGTGGACGCTTTGCTTCGTCGTTTGCTCTATTGGTTGCATCTATTGCCGGGTACCGTGTACTATTAGGGCTAAGTTAGATAGAACTACGGCGATTTGGTTGTATTTTCTATCTCTTTTACTCATTAATGATAGCGACAGACTATTAATTTGAAAGAGTCAACCTACAGAACTGACATAATTGGTATTTTTTCTTATCAATTCTCGATAATTCTCGGTGATGGGCTAAGATGCCGTCTTAGATACAACATTTTTGACTTTATAGTCCGCAGTATTTTTATTTTCGCAATCGCAATCTATTTTAATCTTCTATTAAACTTCTATGACTTAAATTGTCAAAAAGTTCGTAATGTAACTGGAAATAAGACAAAAATCTAACTTGGATTTGTTCCATTTTCAGACGCATTATAACTACTTATTAATTTGATCGAAACTGGATTTTGACTACTATCCTATAAAAGAGCTTGGCTCTTTTTGGTAGAGTCTTTTCTCTCTCTCTGCATACTGCCTTTCTTTTCACATCTTAACTCAAAACAGTTATAAAACTCACAACCATAACGAATTAACCAAAAATAGTTTTTCACTCATTTCTACGCCCAAACAGGCAGTTAAAAACTTAAAAATGCCTATCATTATGGAGCCCGACATGGAGCAATTTGTTGCGGTCGCGCAAACAAGTGCGTTGCGGTTGCCGAGTTGATGCTCAAAATGCTACTGTTAACGCTAGGACTGCCATTATTTGGTCAAGTGTTTTTGTCAGTGCTACCTAAGCAAACAAGTAGTAATATAAAACATCGAAAAAAGTTAAGGTTACGAAATTGCGTAAATACGTACAACCCTAAGCTGCATCTAAAAATACCATCAGGTGTTTTGTATTCAATTAAGCACTATTTTCTACAGAGTACCTTAAACCTTCAGACTTAAGGTTTGACTTAAATCTTACCTGATAGTGAGTGATGATAAAGTGAGGAAGAGCTGTCAATAACTTAGTCTAACTTGCGGTATTTATTTTTGAATTTTTACCCGCCTTTAAAAAAGGAGGAGGTTTAATGGTGTTAGCTTCTACAAGATATATCCCTGTAAATACGTAACATACATCACATAAAGGTACACTCGGGTCAAACACTAGCAGTTAAAGAGAGCAAATGGTCGAACTTCCGGAGTAACTTTGGGTTATTGTTATGAGGATACGATTTAATGGACGAGTGACAGTTTAAAGGAGACCATTTATTCTCAGCCTAGAAACTCCAAAACTTGAAGTCAGTTACTCATCATCATCATCATCATCATAAGCCTCTACAAGTCCACTGCTAGATATAAGCCGCTCTGGGCTGTTTGCATCCAGTGCCTGTCCGCAACCTTGACCTTGATCAGTCATGTACTAATCGAGTAATTATTAACTGTCAATTGGTTGTGACTTTAATATTTATTAATTTAACCGAGTGAATTATTCTTTACTTTGACGGCTATATAGTACAGATTGCTCTTGTAAGGTGCAGTTTCGGCCACGGATAGTTAGTACGAAATTATTTGCGCAGCACGAATCATTGTGATGCATCGTTCGTAAATGAAATCCTGAACGAAATGAGTACATTTTATACGAGTATTCAATTATTAATCTAAATGAATTTGTATCATGTGAATTTAATTTTTACGTTATATTAAAAAACTATGAAAAAAGTTTTATATGTGGGACTCGCCAAAACGTAAACTATCAAATTTTAATTATCTCAAACACGAAGTTACTCCTAGTAACCATCTTTACGTTCTGTTCTTATTAATCAGATTAGCTCGATCTTGTCAAACTATTGCATTGTAATCCAAAGTTTAAATAGGCACGATACAGAATTAAGTTAAAAACTATTTTTCATAGTTAATACATGGTCTCCATTCTAAAACCTCGATGCCTCATCGGCCGTCAGTTCTACGTGCTATGTGCCACGCCCGCTGCACGTACCGGCAAGCGCAGCATAGAACGTCCACCCACAAGGTGGACAGACGACCTGGTAAGGGTCGCAGGAAAACGCTGGATGTAGGCCGCTTCCAACCAGCTATTCTATTAATATTAATAGTTTATTGAGATCTACTTCTAAGATTATATTATTTTCATCATTCATCTACCCGCTGAAAATGTATGCTGAATAAATAGTTTTGTAACATTGGACACTTTTTAGTAAGTATTATCAACTTAGCTGATTTAGCTTTTTAGTGCCTTTCTCGTTTTCCATAGTTGGCCTTAGCAGTTGAGAATCGTGACCATGTCTTCATAATTGCCTTGATGAAATTGAAATATTAAGTTAAAAAACTACATATATAAATAACAAATATTTATTTTTAGTAATTCAATAACATCTAAAAAAATAAAAAACAATTAACAGGCACTCGTAAAAAAGTTATAAACAATATCACAGTTAGACTTTGGTTGGAGATCAATGCTTTCCATGGTGGAAACCCCAATCTTTATGATCGTGATGGCCGCCCTTCTTGCCATGATCGTGGTGATGGTGATGATGTTCCTCGTGTCCGTGATGGCCCTTGTGACCATGGTGGTCCTCGTCATGATGATGCTTATCATGATGACCGTGTTTGCCATGATGATGTTCATGGTGACCAGACTCGTGATGGCCGCCCTTCTTGTGATCGCCTCCGTGTTTCTCGTGGTGACCGTGGTGCTTGCCATGCTTGTGGTGTTTGCCTTCGTGGTGATGATCATCGTAAAAGTGATGGTCCTTGTGGAAGTGATCCTTATGGTATTTCTTGTGGTAGCCGTCAGTTTTTTCACCTTTGTCGTGGTGCTTTTTGTGTCCGTGTTTACCACCTTTATGGTGATGACCGTGTTCATGATGATGACCGTGGTGATCGTGTTCATCCCAGTGCTTCTTGTGACCGCCGCCGTGTTCATGATGGTGCCCTTCGTGGTGATGTTTGCCGTGATGTCCGTGTTCGCCCTTGTGGTGGTGGTGATGGCCTTTATGGCCCTTGTGTCCCTTTTCTCCGTGCTCGTGATGGTGATGAGCATGATGTTCTTTACCACCACCGCTTTCATGGTGGTGGGATTTGCCACTGGCAGCTGCAACTAAGTCTTTCTGGTCATCATCGAGTTCCCTGCCGTATGCCACCGCTAGGCACACCAAAACAACCGCTGCTACCACCTTCATGTTGCTGTGTACCGTTTGTTGTTGTTGTCGTATTTATAGTTGAGCTAAGAAAAGTGTTGCACAATATTGTGCGCAAGAGTTTCAGGGACAAGTTCGAGACGGTCTCCGACCGGTGAACCGTGTAGCTGCAATTGTGACGGATAGAAATCACATTGTGTATACTGATTTTGTTAGATTTTAAATTAGTTTTGCCAACTTCTCAGTTCTTACAATTTAATTAATGAATAAACTACTTGTCAATACGATTTCAATCAGTTGTTAGCTAAGTGCTTGAAATTTATTATAACATATTAATACATTTTACATATATACATATATTACATTAACATAATTAAAAAATAGTTTTTTTAGAAAGTAAAGGTTTAACCTTCTTAATGGAAATTTGGGTCCTGAGTTCGAGTTAGATTCTTAGTTTAGGCCAATTCAGAAAGCGAAAGTTCTTAGACAGGCTTCGAATTCGAATTCGGTTTCGAATCACACAAGGCACAAATATTTTTGTACAGAGCACGATAGTTTGTTAAACTCTCAGTTTGAATTTAATTGGTGTGATGTTAGTGCCATTTATACAACAATAAATCAAACTAGAGATGGGCCGAGTACGAGTACTCGGTTATTACTCGGTACTCGGTGTACTCGGCCGAATAACTCGGTTTTAATGCCGAATATACTCGGTTTAAGTGAAAAAATATATTTTGGTAGATATAATTAAAACAACAGTGTTATTCTTTTGTGTTTTATTTTAACATGGTTAAACATTGCCGTCGTAGAAGCCTTTTGCCCAACACCACTATGCGAAATCAGAGAATTGCATAAGGTACATTTCACTTTGGTTTTATCTTCTTCAATATCGTCGTAAAATGTCCAAATTCGTGATATTTTACGTGAACTCATTATGTCAACAATCACCAGGTACTACACACCTACACACAATCTTGTATGTACTTGTTTACGCGCCCGAAACTGAAATTTGATTAAACCGAGTAAAACTCGGTACTCGTTACTCGGCAAAAGTGCTACTCGGCGCATCTCTGAATCAAACCATTCAAAATAATATAGCAACTACAATCTTTTCTTTTTCTTCAAACTTCTTATTTTTTGACAGGAATATTCTATGCGTGCCGCATTTTTTAAATGCATTTTCCGGTCTACAGTAGATAGGTGGTACGCAAAAGGACACAGACAAGTACAGTTACATTTGGAGTTCTAGAAGTTTGGTTAAAAATCATTTTAATAGACCGTAAGTTCCACTCATTCGTTGAATAGCTTTTTGACACTGAACAACCTCTGATACTAAGCACGAAATCTTGAGCGTTTCGCGTTGCTTTATTAAAACTGGATCGTCTAATAGATACTTAGCTGTGAGGTAAGTACCGGCATTCATAGATCAATTTACTGAGGATTCGCAGACGGTATTCGATCTTTTTCGTTATCGTTTTAATAGGAAGTATAAAATCTTATGATTAATTAAGTATTATTATGATTAATTATGAGCTATTTACTGAAGCAAAGGACTATGATGTGACTAATACTAGAAACTCACATAGACTTATATTAGACACAACATCCTAGGACCACGTGTACAACAGAATGGAGAAACAGTGAAGGATACAGGCAAACAAAAAATGCAGTTCCGGTAGCATCAATAAATATACCTGCAACCTCATCTGACTAAAAAAGGACAAAATCCGCAAGGTTATAGGAGTTATAACCGGTCACTGACCTCTAAACAAGCACCTATTTAGAAATAGAAATAGACATATTCTTTATTTGCAAAAACATGGTAGATACATACAGGGGATACAATAAAACGAAAAAAAAACTCATGTTTAGCTATCGTAGTGGCATGCAAAAAATTTAACACATATTATTATTAAATTAAATTAAATTTCCATTGTAACGGTAACATAGGTGTGACTGACAGCCCCACATGCAGAGTATGCATGGAGGCAAAAGAAACGCCACAGCACGTGCTTATGGAATGTAGGAGCGTGGCAGATCAACGGCATCAGATCCTCCAATCGGCAAGGATCTCTCCCGGAAGCCTGCAGAAATCTGAAAAGATTGCTGACCTTCTGGGATGATCTAGGCTGGTTGGAATAAGAAGGAAAAGGTAGTACGCACAATGGCCCAATCACGAGGCTAAGTGCGGAAACAGCCCAGACAAACTAACTAACTAAGGACCACGTATTATCAAAAAAATTGTTACGCAATGAGCATAAAAAATTATAATAAAATCCCGGCTAACATAAAAAAGATTCCGTACACAAAATTTAAGTCGGCACTTCAAAAATGGTTAATGCTGAATGCTTTTTACACGATTGATATGTTTTTAAAATAAAAACTAAGATATACCTAATGTGATTCTTAGATATTTTGTGACATAATTAATTGAACAACAATACTCCAGCTTAAGATTTGTATGCTAACATTTAGCTAAATGTACAATGATCAAACTAACCCTGAACACCTATGTAATTTACCACATTTATTACAAATAAAGTTTTATTTATTTATTTATTTTATGAGTGTTTATTATTATCTATCAATAATATTATATATCTCGTCGATCATGCATTCATCGTTTGCTTACGTTCAACTGTCAGTTATTTCAAGTTAGGAACGTTCTTAGGAATGGACAAAAATATAACTTTATGTTAATCAATACCAATTAATTTATATTTATTTTTACTCAAGGACCAATAATACTATAACCGTAAAGGTGCGTTAAATTTAATGTTTAAAAAATGACATCTTTTATGAAGAACATAAGTTTTACTTCTGTAGAGATGGGTCTGTCCATCCATAGGTCAATAGACAAATTAGTGTGATATTTCTATTGAAAAATAATAACTATACTCTTGAAAATTTTAATTTAGATAATTAAGGGGGACGCCTTGTATGCCTTAATTAAGTATCGATCATATATAAAAATATTAATAAACAAGCAGAGGTTAAGTGTTGCTACTGTTAATAACAGCAAATATGATATGCAGGGAACCACGAAGTAATGTTTAACTATGTAGATAGTTACTCTTTATTATTACAAACTATCAAACTATTTACAGATGATGTTTACAGAAAGATGCAGAACTGGTAGCCTTCTCGCTAGAAGCGATCTCTTCCGGGCAATCTTTAGGTAGTACAGCTATAAAGGAAGAGGAAAACGGTTCTTCTGCACTACTTTCTCCTTGTATACCTTTAGCTGATTTACAGATTTTTTAATTAAATAATACTTAGCTGGTAATCACATTGTATTTTTACAAAAATGCAATGTGTTTTATAATAATTTAAATCCTAACAAGAGGTCCAACGTACCTTTGAAAGCATTTCCCCGCCCCAATATCTCTGCGTGACGTGTAAAAAGAACAATCTGCATAGCTGTTGAAATTTAATCAAAACAACAATAGGGTTTGTCCGTCCAGGGGTTATTCTGTTGCGAGGGCTACTATGAAATTTTTTCGTTCAGTTGCAACCGAGGAAATTTAAATACATACTTTTTGTGTCAGACCTTTAAAAATAATAAACAAATTATCCTAGCTCTAGGTATTTAAAAATACGGCTGATTTTAAAAGGTTCAAAAGTCAAACGTTCAATACCAAAATGATGTACTTTTCAAAATTCGGGTTTATCGAACGAACTAACGAAAAATTTTTCATGGTAGCCTAGCAATTCAACCCGAATTACTTGTGACGGGTTTTTGGTATACTGACGCGAGCGATAAAAAATCAAAACCCTTTTTGTTTTTAAACGAGTAACCGTGGGAAAATAATTACAGTGTTATTGTTTTGACTGAATCTTGTTGATGAATGATGAATATTTGGCTCATGCTTGTTTATTATAACACTGGCTATTGTCTTCTTCGTTCATCGTTCAGCTATTTCATTTTTGCATGAAGAGGGTTTGATTTGAAACACAAAATTGAATACAAAATGAATTATAGAAATAAGATACAGAACTATGTAGGTAGCCAGTAAAACTTGACGTTATGAGGGCTGACATGCGTGCCAATGATCTCACAACTAGAGACGCTCAAGACCGCGCGAAGCGGAGGAGCAAATCAAGGAAAGCGGACCCTGGGCTCTACAGAAATGGCTTTGGACGCAACCGGGATTGACCGTATAGATGATGATGATGATGATGATGTAGCCAGTAAAACAAAAAGTACTTAATTAAAAATAAAAGCGTGTCTATGAGAAAAGAAGCAATTGTTTTGAAACAGCAATTTTTATTATTACCTGTATCGAAATCTCATTGTGATAACCATATAAATAATTATCTATACTGAGTAGTTAAGCCAAAAATATTACCTTCTCTGGAACAATAGTGCTCTCGGAATAGGACCACTCACAAATAAGCTTTCGGCCAACGATCCTTCAGGGACGAAAGTTCTGATGGACAAATATTTTTTAAGTTTTTCAACTATGTTTGTATTCCGGCTACTCAGTCCGAGTTTGAGAGACATTTTTTATTCGCTTCGTTGGTTCAACTGTAAATTGGACCAGGTGAATTGTCAGTGCAAAGTTTTTTCGAGTTTTGTCTAAAAATTCATGTTATTTCAGAGAAAAGCTGATTGAGGATTTGATACCGTAATATTATTTTTGTTTACTATGTCTTTTTTACATTTACTAGGTGGAATGTTTTTTAATAAAAGCTAAATGAGGTCTATTTTAAAGTACAACAGAAGCATAACAAACTATACCTAGTTTAAATGGACATGTTTAGTATTAAAATATGTGATCGTTTGTTAAAAAACAGCTTTAGTCAAATGCTTAACATGATGTCTGTTACGTTAAAGACGTATTTTTAAGGCATTGAAATTCTATTTTCCATACATAATCCCATAAATATACAGGGTGGCCAGAAAAGTGATGTCCAAAAATTTATTTTAGGTGCTTTTAGGTCTTCGTGTTGAGAGGTATCTAAATCACTCTTATATATGTTCTACTATTTTTCATAGTTTTCGAGTTACGATTTTTTGAATAAATTCGATTATATAGATTCAATTTTTTTTTCTTGCAGCTAAATCTCTATGTACTGTGCATTTATGCATAAAATAAACAGCCCCATAACTTTAATTAAAGTTACTTTAAAGGAAGTTAATAAAAAATTTTACCTAAAGTTGAGAATTTATGTTAAGTGAGTTATCATTTAAATTTTCAACTTAAAATAAAAATCTAAACTGATAATTCCTTAGTTCCTAAGTAGCTTCAGAGAATGCGCTAGATTCTAAGCTTTTATAATAATAATAAAAAGTAGTACTTCATAGGCTTCATATGCTATTTAAAAAAAATCGTAACTCGAAAACTATGAAAAATCGTAGGATATATATAGGGGTGATTCAGATACATCTCAACACGAGCCACCTAAAAAAAAATTTTGGACGTCACTTTTCTGGCCACCGTATATATTTATATATATAAATTCATAATGAATTGAAATAAATAAACAATAAATTTAGGTATGTATCACGATTCTTGTGATTTTATTTGCAAATTGATATTGTAATGCTTCAGAAATATGGATCTTGGACTACACTATGCTATAGTCCAAGAGCCATATCAGACACCACAATAGTAATATTTGATAGTTTTCATGAAAGATGAAATGGTTCACATATTATGAGGAGGTATAGTCAATAGCAATCAATCTATCCAGATTTAGGTAATCAAACCAATTTTCAACTTTATGTCCAACACATAGAGATCTCCAATCAGGCCCAATCTTCCTAAATCCAACAAGACATCGTAACAACCTTAGCCAACTCCTGGCACAGGTGTAACCGTTCCCGACAAATCCCCTCGATCCCAAATAACTTTTTATTCCATTATCCGCTGGGCGAACTTCCACAAAAGTACGAGTCGACAACTTGGAATTGTAAATCATCTGTCTTCGTATACTTACTCACGTACAAGATAAGTGAGTGATTGACTATTGTCAAACTCAAATCTGTGGGAGACAGTTCAGTTTGTTTAGTTATTTTTAATACAGAAAACTGCGTAGAAATGATTTCAATTTTATAATTATTTTTTTTTGGGTTTTGTTTGTCAAATCCCCTTTAAAAATTCAACTTTCTAGCTCCAAAGCTAGCAAATTTTCTAGCATTACTCTGCCGACTAGATAAACATCAGTACCTACTGTCTGGCCAAATAATTCATTAGTTAAGAGTGCTTTAGGTAATCAATGCCTTTAAGCGAAGGTTAATGATCCCTCTGAATGAAGTATTGTCTAACACCGTGTCCAGGGCAGGACAAGGCAGGGATATAAGTCAAAAACTCGATTCACATTCAGCCGCAGCTAAAAGACGAGCACGTTCTGCAGAGTTCGGAGTTGTTTGTAGTAGTCATCACGAACTACTGTGCAGACGAGCTAGAGCCTCTAAGCGTCAATAGCCTCAACTAGAAAGGGAATGTGAACAAAGTTACATTAATGACATTGTCCATGAATTTTGCGATTTTGCTCAATTTGCAAAATTACAGAAAGTAGTTTCGGGAGGTCTGTAGTTCTGGTGACTCTTTATTCCGGCAGAGTTTCGCCTTACAATCAGTTCAGGGTGGAAACATGTATTAGAATGAACCCATATCCCGCTTTTACACAAAAATTCCCAGAGAACTATATGAGTGTCAAAACAATTTATATAAATGACCTTCCTTACTTTGCAACCGACCTATGTGAGGTGGTATTATTTGCAGATGATACATCACTGATCTTTAAAATTAAAAGAGGTCAAGAATCTTTTGACGATGTAAATAAGGCACTCTCGCAAGTTCTGCATTGGTTTTGTACCAACAAACTTTTGCTCAATGCAAACAAAACGAAATGCATAAAATTTACAATGCCAAATGTAAGGCAGGTCACAACATATATCATTGTAAAAGATGAACGACTGGATACTAGTAATTCCACTACCTTTTTGGGAATAACTTTAGATTCCCGTCTGCAATGGGGTGCTCATATTGAGACTCTGTCAGGAAGACTTAGTCCAGCTGCTTATGCTGTGAGAAAGATAAGACAATTGACTGATATTAGAACGGCAAGATTAGTGTATTTTAGCTACTTTCATAGTATAATGTCATACGGAATATTGTTATGGGGCTCAGCAGCAGATATTGAATCTATGTTTGTACTACAAAAGAGAGCTGTACGGGCAATTTACAACCTTCGACCCCAAAACTCGTTAAAAGAACTGTTAAGGGAAATTAATGTACTTACAGTGGCCTCTTAATTCATTTATGAAAATATTATGTATATTCGCAAAAACCTGCATCTTTTCCCTAAGAAAAGTGACAAACATAATTTTAATACCCGGAATAAAGATAAACTTGCTGTTTCAAATTTCCGACTGCATAAAGTGAGTAATTCGTTCATGGGGAAATGTATTCGCTTTTTTAACAAATTACCACAGTCTATTGTTGAACTACCCATGTTCGAGTTTAAATCGCATGTTAAGATTATTTTAATGAAAAGGGGTTATTATACTGTTAATGACTATTTAAATGACAAAAATGTCTGGAATTAAATACTGCCCTGCTCGCACAGGTATACATTATTTTCTTTTCATTTTTTTTTTGTGGCAGCTAGTGGTTACTAAGTTTGTTCCAGCGTTTCTTCTCAGCACTTGCCAGATTGTCTGTGTCTTGTCTCGAAGCGCTAGTAGGGCCCAAAAATAAGGAGACATGTTCTGCCCCATATGGGCCAATAATGTTATTATTGACGTTCATAAGTGGCAGTTTTCTGTCCTAAACTGAATAAATGATTTTTGACTTTTGACTATTGTTTATTAGTTACATTAGAGTTATAAGAGAAATTATATTGGCCATGAAATTATTACAATTAACCAAAAAAAAAATTAAACAAGTTTTCAAAATCTAAGGTATTCATATAAGGTTTAAATAAAAATGAGATCTTGTGGTAATTTTATTATGATGGCGCTAGTATTTGATGATTTTCGTATTCTCTATAGTAGGCTGTACTACCCAGTTACGTAGAGTGACGGTGGTAGATTACACAAACTTACCATGAGGTGAGGCTAACTAAGCTGTAAGTCTGACACCGGAATTTAGTCTAATAATTAAGTATTCACATATTTTTTAAGATTCAGTTACAAAAGTTGTTCTTAATGTAGAAATATATTTCAATGTTTCTGTGCATGCAAGTTTTGGAATATAATTTAGTTTGCTACTTAAATACATGTTTAGTAATACCTGTGCTCTTGTAATTATATTCTGTTTTGTGTGTCTAAATAAATAAAAAATAAAAAAAGATGGTACTCCAAATCAAATTGCAAGATGCTCGCATAATTAGGAATACCGAATTAAGATACGCCATATTCATGACTTCGTTAGATACAATTGCTCATTGCTTCACAAATAATTTTACGTTCTTTAGAAAGTCCTATTTTGTAAACCAATCTGTAATCCTAACTCGTATTCCTGTAACTTTTCTTTCCAATCTCAAATCCATCACTCCAATAAAAGAAGTCAGGGGTCGTCAACTCTGAATTGTAAATGCGAGGTACGGAGGTCGAGCCGTGATTTGTCGCACGTTATCAGGCCCACCGCCTGGTAACAAATCATCCGCAGATCGCGACAGAAACGGAATATATCACAGCTAGGGTGAGACGGGATAAGTTCTGGGGACACCACTTATTAGCGCGGCGCGTACACACAATGTACTTTTTAGGGCACATTTTTATTTTATTTCAGTGCGTGATTGTGTTGAGAATTCAATTTTGGTGTGCATGTAGTTTCAGATAGTTGTACGTCAAATAATTTCAGTTTTACAGACTTTTTTTTGGTAAGAGTAAAAAGTACAGTGAACATTTTTCAAAAAAGCGCTAACAGCTGGTAATTTAAGGAAATTGTTTGCACGCGCAGTTTAATATATATAATTTTGATTATAAATCTATAGACCTACAGATTTATTCCACTTCCTCAGTGATGAAGAAAAAAACATCGTTAAAATGTTGCATATTCAGATAACATTTCTAAAAAAAGAATCTGGTTTGTAGGGTCTACTATTTTGGTTTATCTGTCGGAGAGTAACGAAGGTCTGATGGCTATCCCTCCAAATGTAAAAACTAGACTTATTGCATCTAAGATTATGGTCAAGCATATCACGACTAGAAAAGGAACAAAGTACTAGAAAATATAGTAATAAAAAAAAATATATATCTCAAATAAAAAGATATAAAATTTTTACACAGTTAAGTGTCGTATGTAGTAGTACTTTAAATAACTAACAGCTAACAAAACAGCTGCTCGCAAATAGCATTACAACAGCACAAAAAATATCAAAACTTAAATGGAATCAGTAGAAAAGATACGACAACAATAAAGAAATGACACCGCGCAAATGAAACGGTTGAACAACATCTGTTGTATCAAGGTGAAGGTCGATTGATTTCATTCATCCATTTTTTATGTCTACCGGCCTAGAAATTATCAGCTTGTTTTATTTTTCACACATTTTCTTTTCTTTTGTATTAACTTATTGTAAAATTTTGGCGTGTATTAAGCTTTTTAATTTTTGTGAGAGAATTGTTTGATAGCTTTTTGCCATCTTGTAGGTAGTGTTACTGTGAAAATGGTAACAGTAATGGTAACAGTGATGTGATGATGATAAAATGATACTGTTACTGTGAAATTTTAGGACATTTGATAAAAAAATGCGACAATTAGTTTTGACAGTCTTCTCTTAAACCTGACACCACCTAAATATTACTAAAGATACTAAAACAGGTGGAAATCGGAATTTGCAAAGTCAGGGCTATGTGGCGGATGCATTAACACCTCCAGCCAAATTCTATTATTTTGTCTGAGTGACTAAAGGTGTGTGTGGTCTACGTTATCGTGATTTCTATATTGATCAATTCCGGCCGCTTATCTCAACTTATTACTTTTATCTCATGAGTTGTTGGCAATGGAGATCCGAATCGATGGTTTGCGCGGCGGTATAAGCTCATAATGAAAAATGCTCTTCCAATCCTACCATACACACAGCATCACCTTATTGCGAGTTAACCCGATTTTTGCCACAGTCTGTGAAGCCTGACCGACCTTTGACCACGACCTTTTTCGGACGTTCTTGTCGAAGGTATCCACTTTTCATCACCATTATCAATCTTTCGGTTTTATTTCAAAAACAGTTTGATTTCATTACGTCGGTTCATGAGGTTTATTTCAGTGAGTACGTGTGGCACCCAAATGAGGAACTTTTTTTGTGTACCCAGCTTTTTTCAAATGGGTCAAAACAGTTTTGTGGTCAATTCCCAGTTCGTCCGCTATGTCGTTAATCCTGATAATTATGCCAATTTTGCTTAACTTTGTCACAAATGGCATCCATTTCATCCATGACACGGCGATCAGAGCGTGATGCCACTTTGACTTCATAATTCCTAGTTTGTATTTTTTTTTGTAATAAATTTTAAAATGTATTGAATTCCTTCACAAGGTTTACATATTTTGATAGAAAGAAGAACAAATAAAACAATTGAAAACAACATTTTAGTAGATTTCATTACAAATGTATACACACTATATGCGAAAAGATTTTCCCCGCAACGTAAAATTATTTATTAAGGTTATTTAAGAATTACTATGGGCCTCATAAGAAAGCTAAAAGTTGCAAAAAGCCGTTATATGCAGTCCGCTTCGAACCGGCCAACCTGGAACTTATTGGAGTGTCTTTAATAAATTAATCGGTAAGTAAATTTTAATGAACTATTTTTACAAACACAATTCTCTCTGTTTAATAACATACCGTGTGTTTCGATCCTCATTTAAGCCACTATCCCCCCAGTATTGGGTACTCAGTTTTTATCGTTTCCGATGACAACTGGATTGATTTCTTATACGTAGACCTAAGACTTAGACTAAATAAGACAGCCAGGTCAAAATGACTTACAATGTAGTAATGGTCTAGCTATTTTATCAGAAAAACTTTTATTTTGAGTTTACGGCATAAAGTAACTTTTTTATTGTTATTTAAAAAAAAAATTATGGAGTATAAGTTCCATACACTTATTCTTTACTAAAACCCAATTAAGTACTACAGTTAGTAAAAGTAGGTACCGAGAGTTCACCATGGAAATGAATTTGTACTTGCTGTTCTATTTTCCTATATCATAGGCCTAGATACTGGCGTCGGCGAACTATTAGGTGCTTTTTATTGGAGCCCGAATATAAATTGTTCTATCAAGAGGGTAGATTCCTCGGTGATCTGTCGTTTTCCTTTGTTTACGAGGAATCTGACCGCTCTTGTTTGTAAGAGTTCTGGGTCTTATCGGAGAATTATTGGGTAATAATATCTCTAATAGGCTATTCATTATGACTTTTCTGATGTTTTTTACTTTGTTCTTGGAGTACAGACAACAGCACGTCAACCTACCACAAAATGACAAATTTTGTCAATTGATATTGATCTCTACCGTACCGTGCAAACCGCTTTTCAAACATTTAAAAATCTTGCCACTACCGTGCCTTTACATTTTTGAAATTGGGATGTTTGTAAAGTTAAATATGCATTATTTCAAACAAGCTAATGATATATACCCACGTAATACACGAAATAGTAATAGACTTGTATCTGTTACCCCAAGAAGAGTGATGTTTCATAGAAATTGCTATTTTATGTGCATCCAAATTTACAACAAGATACCAGAGCACATAAAACAATTACCATGTAATCAATTTATGACTACCTTGTCCACATGGCTTTATGATAGAATATTCCACAGTATGAAAGATTATACTTCCGGTTAGTTCTATTAAGATAAATATAAAATATTCTCATCTTTCATTTAATATGTTTTGACATTCTTTAATTTGATCGATCTGTTATATTGTTTGACATCTATTAATTATTATAAACCTGTGTAAACTGTAATAAAATGACATAAATGTTTATTTAAACAAAAAATATATATAAAAAATTATAATAGTTTATAAAATTGAATTGTACTAATAAATAAAATATGTATCTGACATCACAGTAAATTAATAATTCTTATAAAATTAATATACATGTCATGAATCTTATAATTACGTTATACATTTACATGCTATTATTAATGGCTAAATGGGCTGAACGTTAAACAAATTGTAAGACCTTCAGTGTACCACCCTGTTTAAACGCAAATAAACTATTCTATTCTATATTTTATGTCGGACTTAAAGTTGAAAATCGGTTCAATGACCTTTAACTTTTCGGGTAGGTTGGCTTGCCATTGACTGTACCTGATGAAAACATAATTTTCTGCGGTATTTACTCAAGTTGAATGTGATTTATGTTAACATTAATTACTAACGGTCAAATACTATAACTTGAAGTGCTTGTAGCTCAGTGGTAAAAATGCTTTGGTAGTGATTACCAAAGTTAAGCCATTTACTCCGCGGTTGTGATTGAAGTGACCATTCCAACCATATTTAGTGATATTTATCACAAGCATCTCCGTGTTTCGGAAGGCACGTTAAAAGTTGGTCCCGGCTAATATCGCTTGATACTAGTCGTGAAGCCTAGTCAGAGGCCATAGTGCGGCTTTATGTAGCAGTAAGGTTAAGCTACTAGCCTTACAACACTCCACCTCATGTAGTGGGCCCGCGTAATGGAGTATGGCCCAAACCGCCTCATAGTTGAGGTGAGGCCTGTGCCCTGCTGTAGGACATGTATAGTATAGTATATATACTTTACTTTGCTTTAAATAGTAAAACAATACCAATAAATAAAGCTGATAAAGTAACAATTTTATTTATTTAAACTTTTTTGCACAAAATAAAATCTTACAAAAGGTGGACTTAATGCCATGTGGCATTCTCTACCAGTCGACCATTAGGCTAAACAGAGATGTTTTGTGGGCGGTGCGATATGACGTTACAAAAATGAACATTATTATACAGCATAAACTACACGCAGTATCTATGTCAAATATTATAAACTAAATAATATAATACATAGACTACATAGATAAAATACATACATACATAAATATGATGACGTTAACTGGAAAGTAGAGAGTCAAGGGTTTATTTATTTTTATTTATTTATTTAGACTTTATTGCACAGGTGGGTACAATTGGCGGACTTATTGCTATACAGCATTCTCTACCAGTCAACCTTGAGGTAATGCAGATAGTGAAGTTTGTGGCGGAGTATGAAGTAACTGACAAGTTTATTACATGAGAAAATACTCTAATTAAAATAAACATTACGTACTATCATAAGTAAATATTTTATAAAAAACTAGATATACATATATATTAAATACACATACATAAATAATAATAAGAATACATACATACGTGGAAGTCTAACATTGAATGTCACTATATTTTAAACAATTATAAATAAAAATATTGTGTATTTAAAAATATTGTGTATGTACAACTAAACCAAAGACAACAATATCACATCACAATATTATATAGTATTGGTATTGTAAAATCTCGTTAATAGAAAAAAAAACGTTATTTGATGGTATCGTAACGTATAAACTATAGTTGTTGTAAATTACCAACTAAAATCCCAAAAAAATATTTTATACTTGTAAACTTCATTTGACCACTATTTGTATAATAAGCTTAGAATAAGTTAAGCAAAATTTTATTTACGTACTAACTAACTTCTTAGAGAATTCAATATTCTGTATCCAACTGAACTAACACGATGCACTGTCTAAACTTCAAACAAACCCTTTCAAAACTAAATCTATACGCAAACATTTCGCCCAACTTACTTCAAAACATACGACGAGCCCATAAAATGAAATGTACGGAACTCCGTACGCGTTTTTCCTCGGACATCGTGTTTGACAACCACGTACAGTATGTTATAGGATTTTCATAGAAGTTTCCCTTTAAAAAAATTCAGACACACTCGGTTTGACTGCGATTGCGCGGTACGAAAATTGTGGAACACTTAAATTTCAAGTTTATTAAATATAACGTAATTATAAAATATCACGTTGTAAATTAAAACTATTTGGTAAAACAATAACAAATTTAAATATAGGAACGTTTAGTATTTGATTGGGCGTACAGGTAAATTTATCAAAACGTCAAAGAAAAAAAAAGATGCAAGAGTGACAACTGAATTGATTTGAAATAGCACACGAAGCTATAACATCTCCATCATAAACTAATTACTTATACAGGTATCAAATATATCTACACTGTGAGGTATGCTCGTGCTGAATGTGAATAATTTGATATCCTAGTCACTGTCATCATCATCATAATCAACTCACGTCAGTCCACTGCTGGACATAGGCCTCTTCCAAAGCACGTTACTTAATCTGATCATTGGCTAATTTATCTTTAACTTAACATATTACATCGCTTCACCTTGCCACAGTGCGCCCTACGCGCAGTCCTTGCCAAGTCAAGGTTTCCACTCAAAACACCTCAACCCCATCGATTATCGGTTGTACGACAAATGTGACCAGCCCCCTGCCACTTCAGCTAATATATTTATCTTTTTTTTTTGTCCTATGTAAATTACTTTGAATTTGCGTCAAATTAACTAACTTCTGATTTTAACCTTTACAGAAATTCCAGGCGTAGCTAAGACATTTGTTATTACTGCACTAGTCGTTTCGCAAGTTTCCACGTCTTGTCTGTTCGAGCTTAAGAAAAAACGTATTCCAAATTTTTTGTATCTGTCTTTAGTAGTCAAGGTTGTCTGAATTGTATTGTATTGACTACAGGTTGATCGTATCTAATTGTCTTAATGGATTCTGGTCTAGTAAATCATCACATACAGTAATGTTTTATAGGCAAAAGAAAAGTTAATAATAGACTCCCCAATTTGTGTACCACATCACTGAATTTGAGAGGATAACATTTTGCCGAACACGCTGTCGAGTTTTGAAATAAATTTAAAAGCGAGCACTAACTTCAGACCACGTTTGTTTGAAGGAATTCCTTGAGACCAACAACTGGTACGTGCCTTTATAATGCGGACGTTTATTCGAAAAACGAGAATACTGCACTCGGAAAATGGGGAAAAAGTTTTTTAGTTAGTCCGGGAATTATATAGACAGCTTTTTAGGACCAAAAACTGAACACGGCTTATCATCTCAATCAAATCATTCTAACTTTGTCTATAAGCTTGCAAAGAAAACAAAAAGGGACCTTTTAACAATATGTATAATAATAATAGTCATAATAATCATTTATTCAGTATATACTCGTAGGCAACAAAAATGATACCTGATTTATTAAGTTTAAGACCCTAACAATTCATGCTGGACCAGTTTGTGTTATTTGATGACCGTCTCTCTGGTGTAGTGGTTTGCGCTCTCGACTACAAAGCAAAATGGTTGCAGAGTTTAAAAAAAACTACAGAAGACAGTAAGAGATTGGTACTATAGTTCTACCAAATTCTGTGCTTGTTTGTTACCAATCTTATAAAATATTGTCTCAAAACTGTACATTTACCTTCTATTCCTTAGTAAAAGTAAGTTAAGTAAATTCGTAAAAGTATGCCTAAATACGTCTCATTGCAGAGCACTGGCCTTACCTCCAATATGAGGTGGTTTCCACATGCTCCACCACGCGGTCTCAGTGCGGGTTAGTAGAGCGGTGCTACTATACCCTTGCTTGCATTGCACAGCCTGCCAGCCTGGGGTGATCCGGTGTGTACAGGATCACCTATATCCTATGCCTGAGGCCCGGCATGAGCCGTACGTAGGCGATGTATGGAAGTCGTCCTTATTGGGCTCCCATGCATCGTTAACACACGTTGCGTAGTTGGTACACCGCAGGTTTTTTAGTGGGTGATACCTCGTCGTTTTGACGAGGGAGTCCTACATAACCTATCGCTGCCCCCGCGGTGGTAGGTATGCGAAATGCATTTTTCATGCGAGAAAAAAAAAAGAAAAAAAAAGGGGTGCTACTATACTGTAATACTCAGTACTGTCAGATGGTATTGAGCCGCACTACGGCCTCTGACTAGGCTTCACGACTAAAATCAAGCGATATTAGCTGGGACCAATTTTTAACGTACCTTCTGGAGATGCTTGTGATAAATGCTACTAAATATGGTTGAATGGTCACCCATCCAATCACAACCGCGGCGTAGATAATTAACGACCTTTGTAACCGTGAGGCGAGCATGCCGGACTTAGTGTCGCTATCTCTGAGGTCCCGGGTTCGATTCCGGTCGATCGAGTCAGTCAATGTAGGAAAATAACTTTTCTATCTTGTCTCGGGTTCGGGTGTTGTGGTACCGTCGTTGTTTCTGATTTCTGCAACACAAGTGCTTGGCTACTTACCATAGGATTAGAGCAATGTATAATATGATGTTGTCCAATATAATAAAATGTAGACAAAAAGCCTCACATGACATGGTAACAAATGTGGCATCTATTCATAAATACATATATGTATTAAAATTTTCGGGTTCTAGACAAAACATCTAAATTTTGAGTATGTAACCTATTCTTTTTACAGCCCTGAAACCCTTGATATATGGATGAAATACCATAGACAGACAGCAGAGTGACAGCAATAGAGTTTCTGGTTTTGCCTTTGGGTAGCCGTAAAAGCAAGTCAAGTAAGATAAACGTGTTATTTTTGTCTCGGGTCAAAGTTTTAGTTGCTATAAGCTAGATCTTTAATAAGTGTTTAGTGGCTTTTCTATTAAATACTCTTATTGACTAATAAAAAAAACTAACATCTATCGAAAAAGCCGTACGCACCTCAATTTATTTTTCAAATTCCTTACACTGCATGGTACAGTCAAAAGCTACCATAAAATCGAATCGACTATCAAAAGAGCATCTTAAAGGGGTCGACACTTACACATACTCCAGATAATTGTTATTTGCCCAAGCTTAAAAGGGGCGGCAAACAAAATAGAGTATAAAAATGTCCATGCAAAAACTTCGACTGTATTTTCTTGATAGCCGAACCCCTTTCTTCCACGCCATAAAACTTTTATATAGAAGGTGACGTCCCTAAAGCATAGTTTCGAGGCGTTTGGGAATGATAAAATAGAACTTTTCAACTTTGCGAATGACTGAACTGTATTAAGGCACGCATATTTTGCTCCGGATCTTTTAAAGTTGGGTAACAACATAATTTTATACGGTAGGCTAACTCCCTAAAACTCACCTCAATTTTATTTAACGATCACCAGTTGCGCCTTCACGGTCAACAAGATCCATTACGTGATAACAGATTCATTAAATTTGATAATATTTCACCAATATCTATTATTCACTTAGACTTCTTCTTCTAGATCTTTAGGTAATACAGTACACTTACATACGTCATGTAACAATATAAAAATAACAACAAAACTAAATTTAATATTGAACCTTACCAAATAAAGTAAATTAAAAACTTACTACTATTTTTTACTTATCTCTATTATTCACAAACACATGATTAAATTATGAATAGAAGATTTTAAATAGCTTAGTGAATTAACTGTTTGATATTATAACGTGTAAATACGGATTATTTGTTAAGATAGCAGAAGAGAAGCTTCATAATATTGGATCTTTACTGTGTATGATAACGATTATCATAATTTAATTAATGTGGCATTGTTAAAATATTGATTTATCGCATTATCAATTTTCTAAGTATTTATAATATTGATCTGTCGTTTGACAGCAAATATAGAAAACTGCTGTGTTCATCGTTTGTCGGATTCTCCATGTCGTGTCGCTGCAGGTGGTCTTTGGGAATTTTCTAGGGACATTTATAACAAGCGTATAGTATCTTGGTTTTCGCCTTTCATTCGCTGAGCCACTACCCTTTGAGAGTCTGTTGTACCTTTTTCTATTGTAGTACAGATAGATTCGAGTGTGTGTGGCGTTTTGGGGATAAGGCGGAAATGTGTGAGGTATTTGGACTCCGTACCAATTCCCCGCGGTGTCTTGGAACTATCTGTGAACCAAAAAATCGAATACTATGTAGTTTTACAGTCTCATGAACAAATAGCTACGTAAAAGGTGTCACTATTTCATGGAACATCTTTATGAAATCATCAAGATAAGAACTAAGTTATTTTTTTAAAGATTTACCAAAAATTGTGCAAATAAATCTGCAAGCGTATGCTTGCCTCTAAAGGACAGTACTCAACCCACGCGTGCGTTAATTAGCACGAGCAAATTGTTCGCTAAACGATAATCAGTAACTTATGTTTCATAAATAATTTTCTCATATAGTGAACGTTCGCTAACCAAACATCGCGCTCGTTCGTGACACGAATGCTCTTCGTGAACAGTATTTCCCTTATTACGCGCCACATTCATACTTTATTATGCAATATTTCTACACCAAGATTATTAGCTTTTATCAAAATAACTGTCGTAAACTTCAAACAAAACCGAATGACCCAGCCAGTTTCATGAAACGTCAATAAAAGGAATTCCGTGTCTTCAGGCGTTCGGCCGTAAAAAGAGAATAAAACAAAAAACTCCTCATTATTGTATGAGATCTTAACACAACTTTTCCATTTTCTTTTCGGTGACGACACACCTTCATGTGTATTGTTATTTATTAGCACGCTAGGAAAATATTTGGTTTTATGGCACGGGTTCTAATCCCGCGAAATGTTTGTGTGATGAGCACGAGCATTTATAGGTATGTTTATCCGTTATCAAGTCGCTATAGTACAAGCTTTGCTTAGTTTGGGCTAGATACAATTATTATCACACCAATGAGTGATTCTTAACAATATATTATTTATTATTATTAATTATCATTTATTTTGAAGACCAAACCATATTCTAAAAATCTAAAAAACCTTTCTGGGTGTTATGATTTAAAATATTTTTTTCAAGAAAAACAGGAAAGAATTCACAGTTTTTTTTATTATTTTAAAGATCAATCAAACCAAATTGTCTACTTTATTGAAGATGTGTTCAAAATCGATAAACGACAATTTTTCATCGAAATTTAAACTTTTCTCCAACATTATAAGCGTACTAACAAAAGGAAGCAAAGTAATAACATCTTTGTATTATTGAATCTTTGATATGGCACATAGATACTTCCTTTACTCTTTGAAATTACATTTTTCAAGCTTTTAAAATCCGAAACGTCTCGAGGAAATTCAGTTATATTGTTCCTAGCTTTAATGGGGCACATAACGAAAACAAAGGGCTCGGCTCTTTGGAAATATGATTTTTTAAAGACAAACTCTTTGTGGCTGAGGAGACCACTTTATTAGGTTACGCAGGGCAAATGAGAAATAAAAGCAACAGGCTGCGGGAGAGTCAGTGCTGGGGTTAAGTGCGGTTTACACGCTTCGACATTTATCTTTAGAATTTCAAAAAGTTGAATAATAAGAAAAAATCGCATGGATATTCGCTGTGTGCGCGATGACAGCGCCCCTAGTGACCAAAATTATTGTGGACTTAAGATCTTTCAAATAATGGCAACTGGATGGTTTGAGAATGATTTTCGGATTGTTTTTCTTCGAAATTAGATGAAAATATCTTAAAAGTTTGTGCATATTATAATAAGTGATTTTCTTACTTGAACTAAATATGAATGTTGTAATACCTACTTACGGGATTTGGAGCAATACAACATGATATATCTTTCCAACCTCAAACTGTGCAAAAAGGGAAAAAATTGTATTAGCACAGCATGTGAGAGACGTTGAAGAGCTTCGAACCAACGGACAAAGCTACTTAATAGGAGCTGTGATAATAAGACAAACGTCTGTGACACAAACTCCCTACAAACTTTTTTCTTTTCACTACAGCTATGCATTTATGTCTTTGCTCCAATTTCTATCTTGATATTTGAAACGAAGAAAACATGCACGAACTGTTTTTTCCATTGTTTCTACACTTTATAACACAACACGTACTGTGACCCATATCGCGAATTTTAACGTTTTTACTTAAAAATACTTAATAATGTTAGTATGGAATTCTATGAAAATATAGCAATTTGACACTGACAGTCCAGAGTTTTTTCACATTTCTGCCACATTGCGTGCTGCGATCGATTTGACGGCCCCCACCACCTACTTTGCACACAGTGAATAGATAAGTTCAGTTTTTCATTCAAGTTAGATCTGATTAAGCTTATAAATTATATAGAAATGGTCAAATTTCTATTTTTGCAATCATGATAATAGAAAGTGACAGCTAAAATATTTTACTGACTCAAATTAAGAATTATAGTTTAGTTTCAAGATTTAGTATAAAATAAAAAGCTTGTGTTTACCCGGTGTGTGTTATGTGTTTTTTGTGAACCAGGTAATTATTATTTTTCTGAGTTCGCCCCCTAGCACACCCAGGCGCTATTTCTCAGAGTTACTTTCTATAATTGACCCGACCGAGCGAGGATCCCTTGCGCTCAAAGCGAATCCTAATCTTAAATACCAAATACCGGAACGTCCATAAAACAACGATATTAAATACCCTTCAATATCGTTGCCATAAACGATTAGATTTATTTTGATACCGTAATACACTCACAACCAGACACACTGAAGTTGCGTTCCCAATTCAGTCACCCGTTTAAAATAAATGTTTGGTGTTGAAATTTTAAGATGACATTACCTATATTATTTATTTACTAGGTACTGAGTTATATTACACGATATGCACCTGTTCTCCATCAACAATTTTAATGTCAAGGTTTACTAGTGTAAATCGCCCTTATTAATAACATGTCGTCGGTTCACAGGTCCATCCCAGACTCTGGCTGAACCCGATTTTATTTCATTAACCGTTTGCGTGGCTTTTTAAGCAAACGCACGTTCGAACTTATTTAGATCTAGAATGGGTAAATGAGACTTTGTAAATGTTTATATGTATATAAAATAAACAAACAAATATTTATTAGCGAGCCGGGGCTTTTCTTGGTAGCACTTAGTATCACGGTGATGCGTTAAATTAAATATCAATACCTTTTATTATTGAAACAATTCAATGGTGACACCAACCAAGAATACGAATAATACACATTCACACATATTAAACTAGTGTCATAGACTTTATTATATAAAACCTATTTATTTAAGAAAAATAACAGGAGAAACGCGTCAAAAGTAAAAGTATTTTCGTTTTTGTAGGGTTACGTATCTCAAAAAAACGTAAAAAGGGTTCTTTTTTACTAATTATTTTGACTTCCACTTCACTTTCCGTGTGTATGTTATTCTGTGCGTCTTTATGTCTGTCTGTATTTATGTCTGACTTTTGTTACAAGTTGAAATTAATATCAAATATTCAGGTGATTTCAATTCTAAGCCGTGAAAATATATAACATTTGAGTCAATGCAATCAAAGAATAATAATAAGGCAGTTTATGCCGCATGTTTGATACTCGTAAGGAACCCAAACATCCCGTTGACCAAAAATCATTCATCATCAGAAATTTGGCAAGAGCAATGTTTTTCAGCACAAAAAGGAAGCAAAATGAAGATCGTTGAAAATTTGAATAAATAATGTTTTTGTGATTTTTGAGTCGATTTCCGTTAAAGATGAACTCGATTTTCGTTATAGACGAACTATTTACATACCTACAAGTTTTTGCGTACCCTCGGTACGCCAGTCGGGCTTGCGCTTGACGTTTTTTTTAAATTTAAAGCGAAGACCGATTAATTACTATTGCGCCATAAAAATATTAAATCCTAAGTAAGCTAAAACAAAAATACCGGACTAGTGCGCGTCGCACTTGCTTACCGAGGGTTCCGTACCAATTTTTAGATACATATTTATTGTAAATAGATCAGGAATCGATTCTCGCATTAATTAAAAATTAATTCCAAATTTAATTATAAATGTACAGTGTCAGATTTTTTTCTGTATTTGTAGTAAAACGATATTACTTGGAAAATTTTATAATTCTATATACGAAAAGTACCCTATATATTTTGATTCCCATGGGAGTGTCAAAATCAACGGTTTTTATGGCATAAACGGCCGTACCCTTTTTCACTTCAACTTACAAGTTTGATTTTTTCACAGCTTCAAGGGATTGTAGACATAAGTATATGGTTTTTATTTCAACTTGAAACCTCCACGCGTTCCTAAATGAAAGGTCTTGACCGACAGATGAACAACAAAGTGATCCTATATGGGTTCCATTTTTTCATTTTAAGATACGTAACCTTAAAAATAGGAAAAAAATCTAAGCTCAACATAATCTGAAAAAAAAAAAAAACATACATGTAAGTGATTTGGGTTCCACTAATGTATGTGTAATAGTGTCCTGTGTTTGGATTTTTGCGTAATATTAACTTTCTAAGACATCAAATCTATTATTTTGGCACAATTCCACCCGATTTGTTTAATTGTAAAGCCATTTCCTAATGCGTTTATTGTGTTCCTGTCTTGCATTAATGATCACTGAGCTGCGAAGACAGGCGAAGACAAGTGATACATATTGTATTAGCTGCACTCAAGCCTGTTCCAATGGAGTGTAAAGCTTGCACTTGCAACTTTTAAGCGCACTGAGAATTTTATGTGCTTGTATACTTTGCAGGTCGCTGAAGAAACTAGGTTGGAATGCGGGATTGTTTATTTCATACTAGCAACCGCCTTTTGTTTCCCAAAAAAATTTCATTGCACATTCCTTTAAAACCTACATAATTATGTATTTAACTAAAATAAAAAAGCCTTTATGTAAACTTATATGCGTGCCAAATTTCAATCAAAGCACACAATAAAACTAACTAGGCCACATAATAAGTACAGACAATTTTACATTTATAAACGTAGTTACTCTAACCACTGGATCATTTGGAACTAGGAGTTTCAATAATAAAAAATAAGTAGTAACTAGTTTTTATGACACTGTAATCGAATTGGATTTCAGTTATCACACTCCTGTGCTTTGTTAGTATAAGAAAACTGTAAAAATATGATACATATAACCGCCATGTTGAATCGCCGTGGCCGGTGACGTTACATGTTATGATCGCAGTTTCGATAAAAATTCAACATATCGGCAATATCCATCATATTTAAAAAATATATGTTAGTTGGTGTCGATAAATTACTATATGATATCGTGCTGTGATGGTCATGCTAAAGGGGCAGAAACCTAACTGATAATGAAATGAAGATTACTAAACCTGGTTTGGGTAAAATTTCGATTTTTAAGTCTGAATCAGAATTTTCATTTGCGTTTAAAATATTTTAATAAATAATTTATTTCAAGCATCAAATTCAATACAGTTTTAATACATTATAATAAAAGGCCCATTACAATAAATACCTTACAGACTATCACACTTACAATAATAAAAATAGGAATTAGGTTATATTTTGAGGCTTGGTTCTTGTAGTGTCAAATGTTTAAGAGGGTCTTATAATAATGTTTAAGAAGGTTCTGCTCAATATCGGTGACTCAGCGGTTTAAGCAGTGACATAAATTTCACTAAAACTAGGTTTAGATGCAACCTGGGTTACGTTGAGTTTATGGTCAATCTCAAAATATGAGAGTTTCGCAAGTAGGCAACAACGATTATCTATATCATATTATATATTTCCCTTTTCTTTTCCAATTTCACTATGGTTAATGGCCCGATTTTTATTTTCCCAGGGATCACCAAAAAAGTTTATCGCCCCGCGTCATACCCAGTGGCAGCTGCGAATGGCCCGAATGGTCCATTCCACTGAGTGTACCGTGATTATTGTGATGGTGGATTCTTTGTATCCTGCGGGCGACAGATATGAGTTACGTAGTGATTTAGGTGTTATTGGACGTTGAAGGGGTCAGTTGAATACTTTTTTAAGCTTTACGATGGTGATAGCCGCTTTTATGCTTAATTTTTGTCTGACTTGACTGCGTTAATGAATTATTTTGATAATAATTTATCTTTATGTATTACTTTAAACAAATAACTTTGCATCTATTGTGATATACAATCTATACATATAAAAGAAAGTCGAGTTAGTTTCACCATTTAGAAGTCGAGAACGGCTGTACCGATTTTTATGATATTTGGTTTGTTAGATTTGTCTCCGTTCCGAATAGCAGAATAATTAATAAAAAATCTGAAAAGTTAAAAAAGAGGCAGTACAAAGTCCGCCGGGACAGCTAGTTAACAAATAAATAAACCGGCCAAGTGCGAGTAGGACTCGCGAACTATGTTACTAGACAGTTAGTTTCGTTTTAATTAATTTCATTTATGGATGGGATATGTAATTCGAAATTCTTGTAGTTTAAATTATGTGTAAAAGGTTTTCATTGGTATTCAAGTCATTTCCGTCCTTAAAATCTGTCTCAAAACTCTAAACCTCAAATTCGGCACATTCCTCAAGAAGGGTTAAATATCCGAATTCGAACAAGGGCTACCTACGTCACTTGAATGCCCTTACATGCTTATTAGATCCTTCTTCAGCCTTTGTGGTCAAACTACAGGCAAACCCATATATCAAATATACCTGGATTTATGTTAACCTAATCTGACCTGTGCAGCTGTGGGCTAAAATACCAACTGGGTAGAATGAAAAACGATGTCTAAGCACTTTGACAAATAAATACTAATGCAGCCAATGCACCCAAGGGGGTCATGGAGAGCAAAAAAGAGGCTTTTCCCCTGCAGTAGGACATCTTGAGTAAATAAATAAATATTGAACAACATCACATACATTGCTCTGATCCTATAGTAAGTACCCAAAGTAACCATCCAGGGTGGGTACCTGGATCGTTTAGATTTACAATTGGGCCTGGAAGGTGGTGCTTTTTCTTTGTAAAAAAAACATTACTGTTTTCGATTGCTCAGAAATTGATTTGACACCAGTAAATGGTAATTTTAATTTATAAAACTGCAACGTCTTAACGAACGAAGCATTTTTGTAAAAAGCCTTCTGATTCGTCACCTTAGACTAAACTTGTCGTATGGAATACTGTTATGGGGCTCAGCTGCAGATATTGAAACCATCTTTGTACTGCAAAAGAGAGCTGTTCGGGCTATTTATAACCTTAGACCACGAGACTCTCTAAGATAACTATTTAAAGAAATTAACATACTTACAGTTGCTTCTCAATATATTTATGAAAATATTATGTGTGTTCGCAAAAATCTGCACTTATTTTCCAAGAAAAATGTTTCTTGCCCTGCTTTTTCTCGGCACTAGCCCACAAATTGTCCCAAAGCAGTGGTAGGGCAAAAAAAAAATTGGGACGTGTAAAAGTGCTTTTAAAGTATTTGCAAAAATTAATGATTTTGATTTTGAAACAAATTGTACCCTAAAAGATTAGGAAGAGAGGACAATGGCCCGTTTTCAGCACTCGTATCGTTACCATACCGCGCCTCATAATACGCATTCACGTACAATATTTCAAGAGCGCAGGTGTCCAGAGATGCGGGACCCTCGTCAAAAGGTGATTACCTGAACGCACGCGGCTTTGGACACTTTTATACCCCCTCTGTTATAGGGAGGGATAGTTTGACGGAACGTTGACAGTCTGACTAAAGAAGGATAGTAATGAAAATGTTTTAGATGCTGCGTATCATACATAAATATACTTAATACATGTATAATGCATAATACATAAAATGCTCTTTTAAGATTCTACACTTTAGAGACAAAAAATAAAACCTTGTTACTGTGGAGACATATTTTTGAAGCAGTAGAATTATTTGCATATTTTATCGAAATCATTATATAGATGCAAGTTCTAATCAAACTGTATACGATTTGATTTCAAATACCATTTGAAATTCTAATGCTTTATGTGCTAACGCTGACCGTGGCAGGAAACGCGTGCCGTCGCACGCGTTGGCCTGTTGGAATCAACGAACGACGCTACGCGGCGCTGCAGTTCTATTGCTGATCGTCACGGTATACTAATAAACAAAACCTAATTTTCGTTTTAAAAATAAAATAATTTAAAAATAGAACTTTGCATATTTGGAAAAAAATGTGTTTGATTAATTCACAAAAAAATATTTCACACTGCTAGATTATCAGTTATCAAGCAGAAACCAATAAACTAACAATAAAATTTAAAAAATGATATGAATATACAAACCTTGCTTAGTCACCGACATAATACCGTTCAATTGTTTTTAACGTTAAATTGGTTTTGAGTATTACCTTCGATGGACAGGTCCCAGTGTGCGCTGGCACCGGCCCTAAGCCACGCGTGCGACGGGTCACGGGACCCACGGCGGGTGACCGCGCGCGGGCTTGTATAAACAAAATCAGTGATCGCCGCTATTTAATGCGGTCGGCATGCGCCGTGCGACTGATGTACAATGTCTATTGATATGAAAAGAGTTATGTTGTCACAACAGGCCATAACAGTCGCTTTTATTTTTGTAACAGGGGTATTAGTACATGCATCAAACTTGGTGTAATTACTAATTATAAAAAAAACTTTAAAGCAACAAATCTATAAATATAAAATGAATTGCTGTTTGTTTGTCTCGCTAAAACTCGAGAATAACTGGACCGATTTGGTTTATTTTGATCTAGAAATATTTGTGGAAGTTCAGGAAAGGTTTAAAAGGTCAGAAAATATAAAAACAATTGCAAGGAATGTAGTAAAACAACTATTTTATTTTCTATATATAAAAATGAATTGCTGTTCGTTTGTCTCGCTAAAACTTGAGAATGGCTGGACCGATTTGGCTTATTTTGATCTAGAAATATTTGTGGAAGTTCAGGAAAGGCTTAAAAGGTCAGAAAAAAAAATACAAGGAATATAATAAAACAACTATTTTATTTTCCTATATTAACTATTCGTACCTGTCAAATGACTTGGCAGAACGAAGTTCGCTGGGTCAGCTGGTAGTTGATAAAAATTAGTCAAACGTCTACCTCGAGATCGGTGCGCGCTACTCTTTTGGTGCATAAGTATAATAATATCCTCAACTTCATCTTGAGCCTTTATGGTTGATGTGTCTAGGGTTGACACTATGCTGATTAATATTCTTTTTCAACAATCACATTTCAATTATTTGGCTATAAACTATGCAAAGCTCGGAATGTGTTGACTAAAATAAAGATGCTGAAGTTTGTTAACTCTGCATCACAGCAATAAAAGCTTGCCTTTGTGCGTGGGTGTACTCGTGTCTAACATACAGCCTTATAACAAGACCTGTGTTCAATAATAACCTACTTCCCCCGGATATGAGTGTAATCAAACACCGAGTGGAAAGTAATTGGCAAGTTGGCGTACACCAACCGAGATGGAACGAAGCAGGTACAATCGGGTGCGAAAATGTTAGTGTTGCATTATTTGTTGGGTAAAGAGTTTTTACAATAATTTCAATGGGTTTGAGGTGAGTGCTAAAGAAAATCATCGCTAAAACTATTTTCAAACAAAGCAAGCGTGATCTGTGTAAGGCAGTGCGGTTAAATGCGTTCCATACACCAGTCTTCGAGTGCTGTGAAAAAACGGTTCAGGGTTAAACATTAAATAATAAATAATAATAAATATTGGACAACATCACATACATTGCTCTTATCCTATAATAAGTAGCTTAAGCACTTGTATTTCAGAAATCAGAAACAACGACGGTACCACAACACCCAGACCCGAGACAATATAGAAAATGTATTATTCTACATTGACCGACCGGAAATCGAACCCGGAACCTCAGCGATAGCGACACCAAGTCGCCTCTCGGCTACGAAGGTCGTCTCGTACGAGTATCTTTCTATCAAGCACAATACGATTGTTTCGGGAAACCTTACTAGCAAGTGAACAGCTAAGGCAGGTCTGAATTTCAAGCAAAGACATAAAGGGGTTGAAAAGGTTTTGTGATGAACAGTACAAAGGTCTCGCTTTCAAGTTGTTTATCGGTAAATTGGGCGATGAAATAAAAGCACTACCTTTTAATGTTTTCAGTGTAAAACTAAAAACGTGACTAATTCAAAAATGCTTTTATTCAGTCGATGAATATTTTAATTGCTTCAGACTATGAGCGTTGTAACCCATTTATTTTGCCTCTTCTTTACTTTCAATTTGACATCTATTGGAATCTATTGGAATCTATTGGAAATGTAATTGATTGCTAATGACCATCATGTTTAATAATACATATATAATTATAATTATAAATGTTAATGTTTGTATATCAGGTTCTGGTGATATGTAAAAAGAATTTTTATATATACCATCTTTTGTACCACATTTTATGCAAATAAATGGTTATTTTATCTTATCTTATCTTAAGTTGTGTTGTAAACCGATGCATGTGCAGTGGCGGTAACAGTACAAGATGATTTAATTACGATTAAGAAAAATAACTGTCGATGAGCTGGTTACTGATGTTCAGTAGCTAGAAAAGTAAATTTTTAGAAACGTTATAGATATAACCATCTGCCTGATGAATGAATAACCAGAAGCCCAATTCCCGTAATTTGACAATTGTCGCAATCCGGTGTCGATCCGGCCCAGTAACATTACTATCACAAACGGTATTCTCGTAAACTTTCAATTTGACGTAAAATTATTAAAACTATCCCAATAAGACTAAAAACAGAGCAAAAAAATATCTAATGTTGGTTCCTTTCATTTTCAGTCGCATTACGAACTATAATAGCATTTTTTGAGTTTACGAGAATACCGTTTGGGATCGTAATGTTACTGGGAGCGGATCGACACCGGATTGCGACTATTGTCAAATTACGGGAATTGGCCCTCTGATAAAAGCACATGGCCGATGTGGATCGCTGCAGAGTAGTGGCGTAGGCAAATAAAATATATTGTGCAGCATCTAAAAGAATATGAATTTATTATAAATTTGAACTATTCATAATAATCCACCGTACCACACTAGTTTTTATGGTTTCGAAGCTACAATACCAGTCAAAATTTTGCCAAGTCCGACTCTTAGCATACCTAGACCTGAGTTCGTTTTCTGGGCTTTGTACCTTAAAAGGAAAAAACGGAACCCTTATATGATTACTTTGTTGTCTGTCCGTCTGTCTGTCAAGACGCTTTGTCTTGGGAACGCGTGGAGGTATCGATTTGAAATTAAAACGATATACTCAAGTCTACAGTCTCTTCAAGCTGTAAAAAAAACGAACTTCTAAGTAAACGTAAAAGAAAGATACGGCCACTTTCAAGGAAATCAAAATTAATAGGTTACTTCTTGTTGACATAGAATCATAAAAGTAAAGGAAAAGTCTAAAAACCGTAAATTTGTAGTTACATAAAAAAAAGGATTATATAATTTGGTATGGAACCCTCGGGGCGCGAGTTTGACTCGCATTTGGCCATTTTTTTTACATTACAGACCCGAAGCGTGAATCGATTTTCGTGTAAGGTTAATCACTACGCCGATTGTTTTGAAATATTTTGGTGACGCCGAAGCTAGAAGTGACTTCAAAGTTTAATAATAATAAATTAGACAACATCACACACATTGCTCTGATCCTATGATAAGTTGCTGAAGCACTTGTGTTACAGAAATCAGAAACAACGACGGTACCACAACACCCAGACCCGAGACAATATAGAAAAGTTATTTTTTTACATTGACCCGACCGGGAATCGAACCCGGGACCTCAGAGATAGCGACACCAAGTCCGGTATGCTCGCCTCTCGGCTACGGAGGTCGTCAAAAGTTGCGGAAGCACACGTCACTAGTCAGTAATCAATAAAAGTGATAGTTTTCGACAGCGTTTTGAAGTGGTAGCTGCAGGAAGGCAGCGGTGGTGGTGGGTGTATGGAATTAAAACGTAGAAAAACTTTGGTCCGCAGTTCGGTGGCGGCGTTTTGTCGCTATGACACGTGGACACTGTGCGTTTCTGCATTAATACGCCTATGTGGTGTAGCTCTCTTACACACAGAGAGAGAGAGAGAGCAAGAGAGACACAGCAAGTCTACGAGCATTAGAGCAAAATATGCCATTTAGTTTTTCTTGTCTGTGAACTGACCCATAGACTATTAACAGAGCACGCTCTTTAAAATTAAATTGAACCATTTTTCTATAATCCACTTGAAACAAACTGGTAGGTTTTAAGAATACGTTATAAACTTATTTTAAGGTGATATAGCCATTTAAGAAGCTAGTGTAAGTAGACTTTAGATTGTTTTACTAGGATCTGTTCAGCTGTTGTTTTACTACGAGTAAAAGAAGAGAAAACTTAAAATGACAACCAATATTTCAGTGGATAGAACCTGCAGCCAGTGTAACATCATTGCCGTTTTATCCGGTATGCCAATGAATAATTCGTTCGAAGTTTCGCGGCGCAACTTTATACAAATGGCGCGGTTGGCTTCGCTTGACGGTGGTACAAGTAACAAGCTAGCAAAGTTATTCAAGTTACCCATTTTTCATGTCCTGCGTTCATGTTTACGAGTGATGTGGCGTATTGCGTGCGAAGCCTCGCAAATCTTCATTAGTGAAGCATGTGAAATGCGCGATATGATGTAATCAAAACTTGGAAGCCATCTTTAATCAATTTTTCGAGAAACTGTCGTATAGATTGAAACATTTTACAATACTATTTCGATACTCGTACTTACTTGTACCTTCGTGTTGATCTTGTCCCCATGATTTAAATACAGAACTCAATGGCTACTGGTAATACTCTCAAAGGATTTGTTTGATTAAGATTAATGAGCCCCATTCATATATTAAAGCGTTTTTCTCAAAACAATAATGTTAGATTATATTTATTTTTTAAATAATGAAAAAAATATTGGCCTCTTCCAACCGGCCAATCTGGAAGTCACTGGGGGAGGCCTATGTTCAGCAGTGGACGTCCTATGGCTGAAATGATGATGATGAAATAATGAACAACATCACCTACATTGTTCTGATAATATAAGTAGCTTAAGCACGTGTGTCACAGAAATCAGAAATAACGACGGTACCACAACACCCAGACCCGAGACAATACAGAAAAAATATGTTTCTACAATGACCGACCGGTAATTGAACCTGGGACCTCAGAGATAGCGACACCAAGTCCGGTATGCTCGCCTCTCGGCTACGGAGGTCGTCAAGTTATTTAAAATTTTATTTTTACTGACACATATCAATAGTTCAGCTTAGAATGATATTATTCATACAGCTTGTTATCTGTTGCAAATTTTTTTCTGTTCTGAAGCTTGTTAATTTTCCATCATTCTCTTAGCGCTTTGTCCCGCTCGTAGTCGGGTAACGTTTTACCATGACCTTAGATGCGGTAAGTCTACTTATTTATTAAATTTAGGACCAATTTCACTAACGTCAATTAAAAATTACCCAAAGATTAAAGTATAATATGCCTATATCGAAATGCCATCATCTATTTTTCTAACATTAATACTGAATATAATAATGAATTGCGTAATATTTAAATCGTCAAATAAAAACTACTTGACCAATGTAAAAAAGGCCCTTAGAGAAATTGCCAACCAATAGATGTTCGTGCTTTGTGGAGGCGACAGCCAACCGTCAACTGGAGGCGTGTCGTAAGAGGCAACTAATTCCTGTAGCACAAGACGGGCAGCAGCATCTGCGTGCGAAATCTTATTTTAAAAAACTGCGCTCACCAACCCGCCTGCCAAGCGTGGCGAGTATTGGCAATCCCCCCGATGATAGGTCTTTGAGGGAGGCCTATGTTTAGCAGTGGACTTCCTATAGCTGAAATGATGATGATGATGATGAGATTTTCTAGATGTATGCGGACTACAGAGCTAGCGTTCGCGGGTTCGGATCTCACAAGGGACAAACGTGAGGTTCGAAACCTTAATTTTTGTTTTTCGTTAACCAGTCACCATAGTACAAGCTTGGTTGAGGCTAGATAATTGGTGTTATTGTTGGAACAATTTGTTAATTTTTCTCAACTTCCCTAATTAGCATTGCCCGCTCAAAACTATAAACTTGCGCCAGGAAGTGAAATTTACTGCGTTTTGCACGATTGTTGCAATCCACCATTTCGGGTTATTCCCGCGCACCCATTCGTGGTTCGTTAACTTTGTTATACGAGTGTTCTGTGCTTAGTTCATGATTTCGTTGGGAATAAACCTGCGCGAGGAGGAGTACCGTTTTTTCGGAGTATTTTTATTTTTTTTTGCAGAAAACTAGACTGGACTAACGTGCTTATGCGCGTGTGTGGTGTAAAGTTTATTGGGGCTAACTACGGAGTTATGGTTTGCTTACATTATACCAAGCAAGCAATAACTTTGTTTAGCTAGCGTTCAGATTTTGTTTTGATACGCAGACTACTCCAAACTTCGTATCAAAGGTTAAATTTTATTTATGATTGGTTGGTACAGTGGCTCAGTGATTCGCTTCGTGAACAAAGGTCCTGGTTTCAATTCTTAGTCGTGTCAATTAAGGAAATTAGTTTTACTAAATTGGTTTCTGTGTGGGTATTGATCAAAATGTAAATATTTTACAGCAATAATGCAACTACGTTGTATTGTCAAGTGGATAAAATAATTTGCTTGATGATGCTTGTGAATATGGGGTGAAATGTGGCCTAATACTACTGCCTAGCACGGGCAATCTTTTTTAAACATAATTATTTCTTGACAAGCGTTTTAAAAATTTTATATGAAATACCTATGTTGTTCTACAGGGTGTAAAGATATCCAAAAAGATTTTGAGAACCTATGAGGCATTCCTTAAAAGCTAAACTCTTTGCAACCGAAGCCAAATACTCAGACACTTAATTTTTCGGAGTACATAGATAATTTTAAACATTCGACATCACTGCTTCTACTCAGATACCCAAAACCAAGAAAAAGAGGCATAAAAAACCTATTCAGAAGAACGGATCAGTATAAAATCGAACCCAAACATCTTACTCTATCTACAAGTATCACCTAAATCAAACACACACACATTAAAGTTGGGTCATACATTACTGGCGATGCGTAAATATTTCTGCCAGTTATGATTTACTTGTAGGACATTTATCAAAAGTGTCTGTCACACACCAACTCGAAACGGGGCCGATATGAAATTCAGTTTCGTAAATATAAATTATTATAAGTAACTAGCTGTTGCCCGCGACTTTGTTCGCGTAGTCGTTAGTTTATTCATAAATAATTTTCTGCGCAACTTTATTAATTTTTTCTTTGTTAAGAACCTTCTGGCAATAATTAACATAACAAAAAAAAAATAAGCGAAATTGGTCCATCCGTTTACGCGTCATGCGATGACCAAGGGAAATAAAGATTCATTTTTAAATATAAAGATTTAGGTACTGAGGAAACATTGTCGGCGTAGGGTATTTCGATATACCATTCTGAGCTGGCAATCCCCCCTGATGATCAGTCATTGGGGAAGGCCTTTGTTCAGCAGTGGACCTCCTATGGCTGAAATGATGATGATGATGATGATGATGATGATTCTGAGCTGCGGATAAAGAGTTACATTATATGTGTTAGCAAAATATTGAACGAATTGGCTATTAAGGGAAGCAGATCTGCAGACAGATTTACTTCGTCGTACTGGAGTAAAGAAACGCCTGTATTACTGATTTCTCTCTCTCTCTCTTTCTCTTTATTGTGAAGCAAGGCCCGCTCAGTATGAGATAAAAACCACTGGGACAAGGGTAGTCTTACCGGAGACATGCGTTGTTATAGGTGTTGACTTTTTTCTTTTTAATAGAGCCAGGCCTGGGAACTGTGGATTACAGGCAACTAGGATAGCGAAGAAAAGGATTGTTTTCCCACCACAGGATGACATGCATGATCATTTTCCAGTAAAAAAATCCAGGACGCCCAAATGGATCAAGACTGTGTTAGTTGTCTGGGAAACGAATGGCAAAATGCAAGAGAAAGGAAATTAAACTCTATGTGGAAGAGAGTGGGCTGATAGATATTTTGAATCTTTTTTTAATTACTTATCTTTGAAAATATTACATGAGGCATCAATTTTAAATCACAAAATTCAGCACTAGTCGATTGAGTTGAGGGATATTCACGTAGATATGTAATTGCCGCCGATTAACGACGGATAAATTCAAATAATCATTTAAATAATAATAAATTTTAAGCTACGCTATTTTAAGCATCCGTAATAATTTGTGAAACAGTGAAAATTACTGTTTTTTTAAGAATTTTTTAATTGAATTTTAGTTTCCGCTTTAGTAAAGGAATGTTGTGTGAAAAAGTATGCTTAAAGCATCCTACTACAGGGCACAGGCTTCACTTTAACTATGAAGTGGTTTGGGCCATACTACACCACTTGGGCCCAGTGCCCAGTGCTCAGAGGAGAGGGTATTTTGTGTGAATATGAATTAAATTTATTCATAAATCATTTGATAATGTGCGCAGTAAAGCCAGGTATAAATGTGATTAATAGTGAAGTAGCTATTTAATCAAAGGATTATCCCAAACTAATGGTATTTAAGAGTACGTGTTGATTAATTTATACAGTTAAGAACACCTATTTGTATGCTTTGTGAGTTATTATAATATTGCATCATGCCATTTACCTGTTTTAATTAATATTAAATAACAGATTGCCAGATGTTTCCTTTTCTTTGAAAATAATATGTTAACCTTCGTGTTGATAGTCTAAAAAGGTTACACAAGGCCATTGATTTAAAACGAAGTAATATATAAGTCAATGCATATGGCCACTAAAATATTTTTTTTAAATACGGATGTAGTCTAACCAAATAAAAAAAAGTCTGAATTTGAATTAAATAGGTTTCGTTTTGGTTCAATTATTTAGATAAATATGCACTAGAGTAACACGCGTAGAAGAATGCCCCTCCCTTACCACCCTGTACATTATGTATATAATTAGGGTTCGAAAAAGTGTAAAACGCCAAGTCTTTAAACCTTAGCTAAGCCCCCCTTCTCAATGCACCATTAAATCCTTGTTCTGTTGCTGATACGACAAGAAGAAAAGTCTTCGTTGCAATGTTAATCAGAGATTCCGTATAAATTACTATAAATTGTTAGATGCATAATTTGCTTTATTTCCAAACTCAGAGTTATTCAGCTTCAAATGATTGTAAGGGTTCCGTACCTTAAGCAAAGGGTACCATTATTAAGCTGTTTGTCTTTTTGTATGTCTATCCATGTACCTTAAAAATCTATAGTCTTTGAACCGTAATAGTTAAGTGCTTACTTATGTTAACGTTTTTTTTTATTTGAAACTTTATTTATTTACCAGATAAAGAATCATACAGCAATTTAATAATACATTTAGCTAACATAAGTTATTGCGTTCCGTCATTACGGCGTTAGCGATAGTGCTGAAATATCGGAATTAAAAATAAGGTAAATAATAAATCAATCAAAATATTACTAGACTGTGTGTGTAATTTATTTAATAATAATAATGAATTTATTTATTACAAAAAATCTGTTACATGATTAGATTTATTATATTTACAGCGGCCTCTTGATTAAGCGAAGCTTGTATCGCAGTTGCCAGAAAACAATTAGTAATCAATTTACAATGGACGCATGGCTTATAATAATACCTTAATATAATAATGTAGACCAACTGAACTACTTAAATATAATTTATGTTAGTATATTGGTAATATAGTGTTGAGTTTATTTAAAAAGTTGTCTTGAATATTTAGATATATATTCCAATAGTTATATTCCATGCACCGCCACAAACTTCATTTTCTACATTACCTCAAGGTTGACTGGTAGAGAAAGCTGTACAGCATTAAGTCCGCCAACTGTACTCACCTGTGCAATAAAGTTTAAATAAATAAAAATGTAACAGACAACACACCAATTATGTCAATTTATTGATCTCGAAATAGAAGAAAATATAATGACGTCATCATCAAATGTCTATATAATAATAAAATACTTTTTTTATAACCAGTCGTAATATATTTAGTCGTCAAGTAATACTCTTCTTGTCATTCGGTTAAGACCAAACTAAAAATCGTTTCTATCCTACTGAACCTTAAAGTTTCTGAAAAAATCGTCTAAAATTAACATTGTCGAGAGCAGTCTGCTCGCGTTAATTATCGAGCACTCTCTGTAGGATTAGAATGGCAATGAGACTTATGCTCTGGTCTAGACCGGGACAAAAGAAACAGCTTAATTAACATCAGGTAGATATTAAATCCTGTTTTAGACGAGGCAACCGTTTTTAAAATCGTAGATCTGCTTAGATCTAGGTTACGTAACAAAATTAGATAGCGAGTTTCATAAACAACAAAGGATATACACATTAGGTTATTTACAACTAACTATGATTTGCCGTGTGGAGACGGCCGTAAAGAATACACTTCCCCACTGCCAACAGGAGGTGTGTCGTAAGAGGCGACTAATTCCTGTAGCACGAGACGGGCAGCAGCATCTGCGTGCGAAATGTTATAAAAAAACTGTGCTCGCAAACCCGCCTGCCAGGCGGGGCGAGCATTAGCAATCCCCTCCGATGAAAATCATTGGGTGAATTGATGTTTTGACATGCCTGTTATATTCAGTATTCCTCTTGGCCGATTTTGGCTAAGGTGACATTAATTTAGCTGTAAGTGTAGACGGTAGGGCACACCGTCTACACTTACACACAACAGGGCTGATGTAGGTAGGTAACTTGGGCACTGAATGTTCTGGTGCAATTCGATTTGTTAAGGTACAGTTTACGTAGTCATGGGATGTTTAGTCTCTCTTTTCAACCGACTTCAAAAAAGGAGGAGGTTCTCAATTCGACTGTTTGTTTTTTTTTTGTATGTATGTTACGCGATTACTCTGCCAATTATGAATTGATTTTGATGATTCTTTTTTTGTTTGGTAGATCATACTTCAGGTGGTCCTATATAAATTTTATCGTAATTGATTCAGCAGTTTTTGAGAAAATAACAAAATATATACCCAGATAATGTTTTGGTTCGTGATTCATGGATTTATGTTAACCAATATCTTCGACAAATATAAACCGATTTTGATGTTTTTTTTTATTGAACCGCTAATACTTCAAAGATACTATAGTAAAAAATTTCGGAAAAAATTTTACCCCTAAGGGTAATAACAAGAGGATGAAATCGGTGTTCAGCAGTTAGATTAGGATTTATCACTAAAAATAGATGAAATAAGTAAATTTTATTTAAAAAAAAAAAACCGACTTCAAAACACTAAAAAGCTAAAAATAATCCTAACACTCAAGTACCTAATCAGTTACTTTTGGAGTCGGTGCCAGCCGATGAGAGATTCAATGTTTTTGTTTGCACCGACTCCAAAAGTAACTGATTAGGTACTTAAGTGTTAGGATTATTTTTAGCTTTTTAGTGTTTTGATGTCGGTTTTTTTTTAAATAAAATTTACTTATTATAAAGTTCAAGCCTCTTTTGTTCTTCAAATGATTGCACCTGCTGCTGCACTAGATGTCGCCACTAAGACAGCTCAGTTAAACCTTCCCAACAAGAGTAATCTACACTGAAGATGTAATTTACATCTTTACATATGATATAATCCTTCTTTCTATGTTCCGTTTCTAGTGGAGGTACGCTATGACTATTATCTTTAATGTTAGATCTATCTTTTAGCGATTGCCAACAGAATTCCGTAACCCAGACATCCAGACAATTTTATACTATAGATATCTTAAAACATATTCATCTGCGATAGCTTAATGTACAGGTCTCACATGATGTTTTCCCTTCCGTCCAGCAAGTGGTATAAATCCAGAAGTACGTACTAGGATTCGAACTTATGACACACGGATATCAGGCTAAGCTCATTCACTTCTTTCACGTGTCACGCTATGTTAGCTAATTCTTATCATATCAGAATGAAATAAGTAAATCCGTTGTCCTAAACATGAAATACCTAAATGTAAAATATCCCAGAAGGGATCCATAGAATTTAAACGACAATTACATAAGATTAATAATTTATTCTAACTCTCACATTAACAACAAATTTAAATATTACCAACTTTAGTCAACACACCAGGGCAGCCCATTATAGAAAGCCGGTGGGCCGAACGTAACGATCCGATGTTATCATGACATTGACAGCGAACTGTCAGATGACATTGTCAGTTAGCTGACAACCAAAATGACACTAACACTTGTACGTTAAAAAACACAGTACGAGTCCTTACTTAATAAGATAACGGTACCCTCTGTTACATATAAATATTTGCAATCCTTAGAGCATGCAAACTTGAAATGTATTTTGAAATATTATTTCTGCATCTATAATTCTGATATCATCTTAAACATAAAACTTATTTCAAATTATACAGGTAATACGGTATGTAAAGAAAAATAATATATTATTTATTTGAGCCCTTTGAGGGAAAATAAACTAAAGCTCGAGCGGCGGATATCAGGTATTCGCACGTCATATCCGGCGCGCACCAGCTACATCCGCTTTGCAGCGACGATCAGCTAAAATACACAGAGATGTAGTGGAACTATATTCAGTACTAAGAATTTTCTAGTGAAATTTTACACAATATTTATAGATGTTGTTTTTTAGTCTATAGGTTATTATAAATTTGTTTATGTGATAAAACACCACAAAAAGAATTTCCAACAACCAAAATTGGTAGCAAGTGGTTATGTTTTTGTTCTAAGCACAAGAATTTGTATAATAATCATGGATATTTATGTCATCATCATCATCATCATTTCAGCCATAGGACGTCCACTGCTGAACATAGGCCTCCCCCATTGACTTCCAGATTGGCCGGTTGGAAGCGGCCTGCATCCAGCGTCTTCCTGCGACCTTTACCAGGTCGTCTGACCACCTTGTCAGTGGACGTCCTACGCTGCGCTTGCCGGTACGCGGCCTCCATTCTAGAACCTTTCTGCCCCATCGGCCATCAGTTCTACGTGCTATGTGCCCCGCCCACTGCCACTTCAGCTTGCTAATCCGTTGGGCTATGTCAGCGACTCTTGTTCGTTTACGGATCTCTTCATTTCTGATTCGATCTCGCAAGGAAATTTATGTATAAAGGATATTTATGTATTCAAGTTTATTTGTTCGCTATCTAGTTAATATAGTACAAGCTTGGATAAAATTTCTCTATCCTACAAAAATATAACCTTTTGCAGGATTTGCTAAATACTCGTAGTTGCCCATCACCCATTGTATTTGTGCCGCTGTCTGAGCACCTTCCACATAGATAAGATCTGCCATGGTTGACTTGGAAGTCCTTAAATAGACTCCGGCCAAGTCGCCCGATGCAAGCAGAATCAGTCCAGGTGGGGATTTACTGAGAGCTCAGACCTGACCTACGAGTTTATCCCGCAAAGCATTTCCCATCTAACATCTTGCTCAACGTACCCTGATACCTTCACGCAGTAAGAGTTATTGAATGCCACATATAATTCGCGTGGCAAATTACTGGGCTCACCACATTTACCTTATTTTTGCCATCGACCAACCACTTTGTAGTTTTATAGACCAGAGTCTAATGAAACAGATTAGGTGGGTGTCATCTCAAAAAACTTGTAATAGTCACTCATATAGTCTCGGTATATCGGTAACAGTTTACAACTAGATTTAATAATATTTAGATAATAATAATCATCATTCATCACTTCAGCACACATTCACTTCATAGAAAGTCCACTGCTGAACACAGGCCTCCCCCAATGACCCAACATCGGGGGGGATTCCCAATACTCGCCACGCTTGCCAGGCGGGATGGCGAGCGCAGTTTTTATAAGATTTCGCACGCAGACGCTGCTGCCCGTCTCGTGCTACAGGAATTAGTCGCCTCTTACGACACGCCTCCTGTTGGCGGTGGGGAAGTGTAAAATAATAATATTATTTAATTAATAAGAACTAATATTTTTAACAGTTGTTGCAAAACACATGCTTGTAGACATTACTGATACATGTCATTTATAGATGGGTAAAACATTCTTAAATTACAAAGCCTGCCCGGTTTCTTCAATAAAGCTAAACAACAAACAAACAAAAGCAAAATTTTGTCATTAAGAACACAGGTAGTTAAGTAGATAGATATTAGTGATGGGGGATCAAGCCCTATTTTCAACCGACTTCAAAAAAGGAAGAGGTTCTCAATTCGACTGTTGTATGTGTGTTACGCGATTACTTCGCCAATTATGTTCCATAATCTCGTCCTCATTGTGTACAATGTAGTACGCACTTTTTGCTACTGCACTGATTACAATCTTCAAAGTTAGGCGCGTGCATGAACGCGTCAATAAACTAAAAAATAAATAACCGGAACGTGCCCGCACCGTCACCTATCAATGTCATCTGTCACCTGTCAATGTCATTGTACTTTTTTGTACACAGCACTGAAGACATAAATATTTAGAATAAATTAGTTTTTAAACTAATTAGTGATTTACAGCTTACATACAAATGCAAAAAACCAAGAAGAAAATACGGTGATGTTTGTGTAAAAGTATGGTGGCTGGAAAACAAAACTTGTCAGTTGAATTTGTGAAATTGTTGGACCGATACCTCGGCTCAATTATTACGATTACTACGATTTCTATCACCACCACAGCACACTAATTTTAGTGTTATTATATTTATAATATCATCACCATCACCATCATCTCAGCCTATTACAGCCCACTGCTGGACGTACGGGAAGGACGCAAAGAGCGCCAAGGAGTACGATCTCCTGCTTTGATACAAATGTATCTAGCCATATTCCCGAGTTCGTCGGCCCATCGAGTTGAGAAGCGTCCTACACTACGTTCGCCGAGACGTGGCCTCCACTCCAACAACATAATCAGCCAGAAATTAATCATGAAAACAAGGAGTGTGTGTGACAGAGTTGCGTTATTCTTCAGCCCGCAAACGAGACAGAATGAATGACATCGGAGCTTTCACGGGAGGTTGGCCGTGGTGATCATTAAGTTCATTCTAGTTGTCTCTCATGTCTCAGAATGAATGACATCGGAGCCTTCACGGGAGGTTGGCCGTTGGTGATCAATATGTTCATTCTATGTCTCCGAATGACTCCACAGAAACTGCTCTGTACAGAAGCACTGGCCTTTACGATGGAGTGGCCAGTGGGTTTTTGTTCAGTCTGAAGCGTCTCCTCGAGGGATTCCTCCTGAGACGTAACATTATGGCTCTAGTCTTCATGAAGAGTTGACCATGAGACCGATACAATGTTGCACCAGAAATATACTACAAAGGATCTGTAATAGCATAAGGTAAGTTATTAATATTATAAAATTCTTCTAGCGCATCATATGTACCGAGAGAACAATTATTCCTCTTTTCTGTCTCGCAGCAGAATTATAACACTTCCACTTGCTTTCACGAGGGGTTAGCCTGTGGCTTAAGATTTTTGTTATAATATTGCGGGTCTGCAAATCTTATAAGGTTGACCAGAGACCGACTTCATTAATTGAAGTTGAAAATATAGTCGAACACAAAAGTATCAAGACGATACATATCTTCGAATGCCACTGAAGAAAAAAAGAGAGGAGGGAGAATATGGGTACCGAGACCATGAGGTAATGCCCTCCGTCTTAGTAATTTTTTCAACTTAACACTTTGACTCTAAGGAGGCTATGAAAGAAGCTCCTTTGCCTGCTGATATTGAAGGCTTAAGGAATTCTGAGTCTTGTGTAAACAAGTCATATACTTACCTAGACAATTTCAGTCTGTTTATAAAGATTTTAAGTTTTTAATAATTTCATCAGTTGTTACTATCAAATTGGGCCTTTGGCAACCATTAATGGTACCAAGACAATCTGTTGGTCTCAGATCTGCTTGTCTTATTCTGCCCCATTTATATACATACAAGTCAATGATAAATAGCGCTTTTACAAATTATGGTTTATCTCGGTGTGGATTTCCACAAGTTTTTTACCACAAGTAATTGAGATACTTCTTGATGTTGGCCCAAGAGGGCAAGACTTTATAAAGCATACCATAGAAAACAACCTGTTTACTCCAATAGTTCATGTAGTTATGACCATATTTTACTAAAAATAAAAAAATAAAAAAAAATAAAAAAAAAAAAAAATCTCTTATATTTTACTAAAAAGCTTAAATAAATAAATAAACATTACTTGACATTGCTAATTGATATCTGTGACTTAAAGATCATTAGTCCACTTGATTCGTGAAGTGCCTTAACGTAAAAGGTCCCAGGTTTGATACTCTGGTCGAATGACCCTGGCGAGATACATTGTCTTGTACCTCATAATACAGGGAAGTTGACTCCCTGTTTGGAGACCATGACAAATTGATGTTGGCTGGTGCATGTTTGTATGTTCCTATACAACTGATATGGTATCCCATTTGTATAACTTATAATATTAGATCTGGTTACAACCGGGTAAACCTTAAATTCTCATAGTATCAAGCTTAATTCTCAAGATTCTATAATAATCTATGAAAGCAATTAAAATTTAACACTGTTACTGACTTAAGGTTATTATTCTAGCTGATCGCCATGGCTAGTTAGATTATTTCTAGTCTTCATCAAGTGAAATAAAGACACACTCAAGATGAGTGTTACTTACAAATAATGTGAGTGAAGATCACTGTTACAGAAATGGAAAAATAATTCTCCTTGTTATCAACAAGATAAAAACTACCATAATTAAAAACTTTTTTAACTGTAACTGTATGTTATATTCCAATATTTTCAGTCAGTAAAAACCCATGGAAAGATTTATGCAGCTTTATTTACAGGCAAAAATGTCGCACCATAATTGATCCTTATGTACTTGTCATAAGGTCGAAAACCAATTATTTTAATTTTTAAGTAGGTACCTGCTACCTTTGGAAAAGTAAGAGAAATTCAAAACTAGACACAAAGTTCCAATGATAACTTGAATTTTCAAATCTGACCTAAATATATTTTTAATATATTTTTATTATAAACCATATATTTCTAGACATTTTATTATTTGTGAAAATGTTTGATACTAAAAATTGAAGACAAAGATAAATAATCATCCAATCATTAAATTATCAAGATACTAAAGATAGTAAATAAACTGAATTATCCCAGGTGGATAACAAAGGTTCATATTTAAATAGATGATTATAATAAAATATGATTTATTAAAACATAATTAAAAAATTAAAATTGTATCCATGAAACTATAAACTTCATAAAAAATATACTACTGACTTAAAATTATTATTTAAATTAAGGCATGAATCTTACAATTATAATTGAAGATTGTCAAGTACCTATGTAAGTCTATGTATAAATAATTTTATTAGATATTAAATTACCATGTAAAGCAAAAATGGAGATGATAAATAATGACAGAAAATTTCTAACTTAACTTAATTGAAAAAAAAAAAAAAAAAAAAAAAAAAAAAAAAAAAATGGATGAGACGATAGAGGCATTGATCAGTGGCAATACTTAAGGCAATGCAAGCAATAAATGTTGCCTTACCTTGTTATTGGACTAAGGCTGTAAGGCTGCTACAAGTATTTTGAGCCGGAGTAAACTTTCTATCTTATCCGATGTGATGTATTGGTAAATTATTACTTATTTAATTATTATTATTTATTAGCTTACAAGAATTGACCAGTCATTGAATCTTTTTATAAATAAGTATTCAGACTGTTTCATTAACTTATTAATATCCCCTACCAGGGATCCACACATAAAGTGCAGGAAGTCTCATACTGATTTCCAGCCATACAAGTGTAACACATATAACGGTTTTCTAAGAAGATGAGTAAAAATCAATCTTTCTCAGTAAAATAATGTTGAAACTATTGTCAACAAAATAGGATCCCTACTGGAACAATACTAGTAGTATTTGTATATAATTTCCTTATTTATAACATATAATTAATGAAAAATTTGCGATAGTAAACATCCATATTATTTATTTTAGTTTCCTTTACTTTGGAACTACACCTTGAACAGGAGTTATTAAGAATACCTAAGACTAATTTATTTGCATAAAAAATTGTATTACAGACAATGATAACTTAAAAGGTTACTAGATTTTCTTATTATATAAAATAAAATAAGTCTTTTCAGAAGAAATACTAGCTTAACTACCTACTTGCACATCGATAAATTTACCTTGTTAGGTAACCATATACTAAGTATGTACTACATACTACTGGATAAATGAGACTGATATTAATAGTTCAAAGCATTGGCTCCATTTCCATGACAACTTATTAAACTAGCTGTTGCCCCGCGATTTCGTTTGCGTGATCTCTAGTTTATTCGTAAAGAATATACCTACTTAATAGCGCGGGGTATTTATTTAAAACTTTATTGCACAAACTTAAAAGTGTACAACAGGTGGATTATCAGTCTCAGCCCCAGCAAATCTATAAATTCATAAAGACTTACAGTTTTAACAAAAATAAAAGAGTATTGCAATTAAAGTAAAATTTGCTATTTTCGATTTTATAGAATTCCTACACATTTTTTGGCCCACCTGTATGGTATAAAATAGGTACAGGTTTGTGTCATCAAATGGGATGGGACTGTATCAATATACATGGTTGCATTAGCATACGGGGTTATATCATCATCATACAGGGTTGTATTATCATACAGGGTGTATCATCATACAGGGTGTATCATCACACAAAGTGTATCATCATACAGGATTGTATCGATATACAGGGTTGTATCGATATACCTACAGGGTTGTATCGATATACAGGGTTGGTTGATTAATTCCAATGAATTAATCAAACAACTATATCCTTGTTAGATAAAACTTGAATTAAGCATCTACCAATAGATAGTTAATAAAATAAAGTTTTATCATGTGCGAAGACTTTAGCAAATCATATAAATGATCATAATAAATGTTTATATTGCTTTGTCGACACAACTTTCCTCTTTGAACATCTACATTGTACACAATGAGGACGAGATTATGGAACATAATTTATATGATCGGACTAACTTACCTAGTGACGTCCGATCCTCAATTATGTGAAGTAATCTCGTCCTCATCCTATCCCCAGCCCGACCCAGTTAGTATGTATTTATCAATCCTTAAAGTACAAAAAAGATTATATGCTATAAATACCTACATACTACTTAGTTTCCCTTCTTTTTGAAGTTGTGTCCAGTTTAATCCTTTGAAATAATGACATTGACAGGTGACAGATGACATTGATAGGTGACGGTGCGGGCACGTTCCGGTTATTTATTTTTTAGTTTATTGACGCGTTCATGCACGCGCCTAACTTTGAAGATTGTAATCAGTGCAGTAGCAAAAAGTGCGTACTACATTGTACACAATGAGGACGAGATTACTTCACATAATTGAGGATCGGACGTCACTAGGTAAGTTAGTCCGATCATATAAATTATAAATCGATTTTGATGATTTATTTTTTTGGTTGGTAGATCATACTTTAGAGGTAAAATAATTATTCTTATATCTATGTTACGAAATATCTTTGACAAATGTAAACCGATTTTTATGGTTTTTTTTATTGAATAGCTAATACTTCAAGGATACCATATTAAAAAAATCGGAATTTTTTATACCCCTAAGGGTGGAATCGATTTCCAGCAGTTAAATTAGGATTTATATTTATCCTCTAAAGATAGATGAAATTAGGAAATTTTATTTAAAAAAATAAAACCAACTTCAGAACACTGAAAAACTACTTACGTTTTAAAATTATTTTTAGCTTTTTAGTGTTTTGAAGTCGGTTTTTTTTAATAAAATTTATTTCCTAACTTCTTTACTTGCTCATACATTGCAATTTTGCTCATACATTGATGGTTCATAGGCTGTCATTTCACCATTTAAAATTTACGAGATTATTTACAAACTTTTAAAATTCTTATCCATTTGACTTTGTTACTTTTTTCCTTAGCTTATTCATCTTTGTACATAACATACAAATCGCATTACTTAATTAATCATTTTTATCTTGTTCTTCTTAGTTATAAGACCTGAAGTACATATCAGACGATTGCTACTCTTATTTCGCTAAAAGTTTTTCATCTCTGACTTTTTTTTACAGACTCAGACGATACACACTAAATAATTTATATTCAAACAATCCTGTAAGTCAGGTAATGAGTAAAACTACCAAGTCACGGGTCTCATTTATCTGATTACAGGCCAAACTGGAAGAGTGGACGCGCAAATTGTGTTAGCGTCGCGAGATCACAGACCGATCCGGATTTCATTTAGATAATTGAATGAGAATCTATTCTGACTGAGAAAAGGTTCGGTGCGAGTGAGTAGAGATGGAGCCACGAAGCAAGAGGAAATTGGCATATGTGCCTGATTAACTATTGCTCGTAACCTAAAATCACTTTGAACAAATGTGAACAGAAATTGCAGCTTTTTTAGAGCCTAAGTCTGAATTTAATTTGAGGTCAAATTCAAGTAGAGCGTTATCATCGGCACTGTGCCGAAGTATACAAAGAGTGTGACCTTTTTAAAAAATAACATGATCTGAAGACAAGTTGAATGTCATACGTTCCAACGTGATCTCCAGATCACTAGAGATTCCAGAAAGGATTCAGGTACACTGATTATAATTTTACTATATAATAAAATAAATTAATGCTTTCAACAATAACTCTAATTATATAATTTACCTATCCCCAAACTAAGCAAGCCTTGTACTATTCCCACTAAATAACAAATAAACATACTTAGATACATGTATAAAGATCTATGTCAGGAACAAATGGTTGTGCTCAGCACACATTTCGCCTTGCTAAATCGAATTCGTTACCATATCAAAAAACAAAATAATTTTGAAACAAGGTTTGTAATGTAATGACTTTCAGCGATAAGACCGCCTAAATTGTGCAATTCTTAATGTATTTATTTCCTGTGATTTGTTTCTTTTGTGTGGTGTACAATAAAGAGTATACTAATATAATAAATGTAGTATTTCTTATCAGTAGACGACTACATAACTATGACAAAAACACGAGCACAAAATCATCGTTTAAAACCATAATTTTAACGTCATGACATCGTCGATACAGCTTATCGGCTATGATTATTATCTCATCCGTTATTTATAGGTATATACACATAGGTTTGCAATTCCAGCTTCCAACGGCATCCGACCGCCAATTTCCTGGCCCACGCGACCAAACGCTGACTCCCTCGATCCCTTCCGTCGAGGTGTGATTAATTCCCCGCTCACCTGATCTATTCCGCAGTTAACCTCCGTCGCTCGTTTGCTAACTAGAACCTTTTTCTTGCGTTTACCTAGATTCAGTAAGGGTTGACACAAGTGCTGGTAATGATTACAGATTGAATCATTTGCGTGGCAGCACCATACAAGTTGACGCTTAGGGCTAACCATAATATTAATTGATTTAAGGAATACTTATTAAAATGTCTAAGTGAGAAATGGATGTCTAATGAACTAAATTAGGTGTAATATAACTGGACTTAAAATGTGTGCCTATCTTACATAATCACTTTGCTTGATATGGTGATCAATTTATTGCAATGCAACAAAATTTCATTACTGTCCTTAAGTACAGACAATGGCAGGTCAACCTACTCAAAAAGTTAAAGGTCATTCAATTGATTGATTTTTAACTTAAGCCTAGAGATCAATATTAATTGAGAAAATTTAATGTTTTGTGTTAGGTTGACGTGCTGTTATCTGTAAAATACTAATTAACAAAAAAAAAAAAAATTATGAACTTTTCTGCTTGTGTGAAGAGCCATTTCACAAAATCGCGCTTTTGTATGGAGCGCACGCTTGTGCATCGAAAATGTAGGATTTAGGCTAAGTTGTGAAAGGGTTTTTGATCCTAATTAACTGATTGGATTTAAAAAAAATAACATATCTATATATATAAAAATGAAATGCTGTTCGTTTGTCTCGCTAAAACTCGAGAATGGCTAGACCGATTTGGCTAATTTTGATCTTGCAATATTTGTGGAAGTTCAGGGAAGGTTTAAAAGGTGAGAAAATATTTAAGAAAGGCAAGGAAAGTAGTAAAACAACTATTTAATTTTCCCATATAAACGAATTGGCGGAACGGAGTTCGCTGGGTCAACTAGTTTTAAATAAATAAAGATCACAGGTATTGTGACACAAACTTTAAATTGTAAATATGCTTAATTTAAAACAAAAATCCTTAGTTAACTAGCGCAATTTTTCTAAATAGTTCACAAATTGTTTAATTTTATTTCGAGTTATTGTGATAATAAATGTATATATTCTCGTACATTAAACGTCCTTGAAATTGACAAGGCAAACACTTTTCGTCAATCGAGGTGGCGGGTTTAATAATTTTATTAATAAAAAATAGTGTTATTTGCAAATGTGCTACATTTAACGTCTAAACCAAAGATTAAAAATGTGAAATGGCTCTTTTGTGCCTTATGATGAATGTTGTCTAACAGGTAGACCCCAAAAGGAATAGCGTGATAGCTTGATTTGATATGTTTTTAAAGATTCGTTAGATGATATGCGCTCGCCAACCCACCTGCCAAGCGTGGATTGGCGAATCCCCCCCGAAGATAGTTCATCGGGGGAGGCTTATGGTCAGCAGTAGACGTCCTATGGCTGAAATGATGATGATAATGTAATTTTTTTTCTGTACAAACTTTTAACATTTTAAAATAGGATTGAATTGAACAAGGCAATAACAAATGTGGCATCCCTTACTGCGGTGCTATAAATCGTACACGTGGATCGGATTAAACTTAGATAAGCATTTGTTGGGGTTGAGGAAAGTGCGTTGTTTTTATGGTTTCTTTGCTAAATATTTGAGTTCATTGCATTTATAAAATGCATATTATGTATTGTGTATAGCGATGTACTGTTTATAAGCCCAGGAGTCACGCGGAAAGACCGCGTGAGGAACTCGCGCATCCGCGGTAGCCTTTGTGTTCGTGATATTGCAGACAAACTGCAGGAGTGTCGCCTACGCTGGTACGGCTATGTTTTGTGAAAACCAGCAAGCTACGTAGGAAAAGCATGTCTGGCCATGCCGCCACCGCCAGGTCCTGGCGAAAGGGGTAGACCCAAGTAATGCTGGCTTGACGTCGTGAGGGCTGTCATGAGCGCCAATGATCTCACAACTAGGGACGCTCAAGACCGCGCGAAGTGGAGACGTAAAGCGGACCCTGGGCTCCAGAGCAATGGCTTTGGACGCAACCGGGATTGACCGAATAGATGAAGAAGAAGAATGTTTTTTTTACAGTTTACTTAAATTTTCACAATAAATTGGTATTGAGTTCTTATTGCAAAAACCATAACTAGTCAAAACCACGCGAAATAACGTGCCATGTGGAAACGGCCGTAAAGAATACACTTCCCCACCGTCAACAGGAGGCGTGTCGTAAGAGTCGACTAATTCCTGTAGCACAAGACGGGCAGCAGCGTCTTCGTGCGAAATCTTATAAAAAACTGCGCTCGCCAACCCGCCTGCCAAGCGTGGCGAGTATGGCAATCCCCCCCGATGATCAGTCATTGGGGGAGGCCTTTGTTCAGCAGTAGACCTCCTATGGCTGAAATGATGATGACACGAAATAAGTCGCGGGTAACAGCTAGTTACAGATATATTTTAAATTCAAAAATTTTTGCAACCTGAACAGCGACATCTGACGGTAGCTCTATAATGACAGTTATCTTGCATCCCTCAGTAACCGTACATTTTTTTCTATTTCTATGCCAAATTTCATCTAGATCCGTTTAGCTATTCTGGTGTGATTGAGTAACATTTTCACATCCATCCATTCAAACTTTCTCATTTTATAATATCAGTAATTTATGAAGTAATGGTTTTTTTTTGCGGTATTAATTGTCATTTTGTGGTAGATTGATAAGCCTGTACGTTACATTAATAGAATATTTTAAACAATTTCTTTATGAGCACAAATAACAGTGTGAATAAATGAAACGAAAAATAGAGAAGATAGGCTCTACATTTTCAGAATGCTCAACCTTTGTTTTAAATATAATAGTAAAGATTGCAGTCAGAACATAATTATCACCTTACATGTTGGCCATATATGACACCTCAACGCCATCTATTAGAACTATCCTAAACTGTCGTAAACGGGTAAACGGTTAAACGTCAATCACATGCGTTTGCTTTCTAATAAGTCAAGCATTGAAAATGAGGAAAAACTTTTTTTAAAACCTGTTTTTGATTTACTTGTGATATGAAATATTATACTTATTTTGGTGTGCTTTTGTCTTAGTTGACACGACAGAACTTATTTTCCTAATTTTAACGTTCCTTCGCTCCCGGCGACACCACTTTAGAACCCGCACTGTCCTTCAAATTAATATAATTTTGTCAGTGTGCTGGCCCTTGCTTTTAGTCAGTAAAAATATTAAATAAGTTGCCACACAATACTAAAACCGAACCGAATTTTAAAAATGTTCAAAGACTCATAGAACTTCAAAATTCTACTACTTATATGTATGCGTACATTAACAAATAATCTTATCATTATAACTACTGAACTATAGTAAGGTCTACTTTTACTTCCTCCGTAGCCGAGAAGCGCGTTGGCAACCCAGAGCTGACAACGCAAGACTTGGCGTTGCCAACTCTGGGTTATAAATGCACTAAAAACCACCTAAGCGTTGTGCCATTGGTTCCTTAAAACATTTTGTTACATTTGAGCTCCAGAATCAGCCCTTACAATGTTGATAGATATAATACTAACTCCCATCCTACATACCACGACTTCTTATGTAGTTTTCCGCTTAACCGGGCGGGTTACACGATGCTCCGATTTGGCTCTAATTAACTAACAGTCAATAGCAGGGCCGCCTTCAGACGTCGCCCGGCTGGGCGCGGCCAATTACTCGCCAATTAATTTTGCAATAACAACGGGCTGGTTGACGCTGCAGCAAGTGCAGCAATTATAAGCGACAAGGTTGTTAATCTATGATATTGAGTGTTTATGACTGCTCTCTTTTCTTTATTTTTAACCAACTTAATGATACTAATTTATTTATTACAAAGACCCTCTTCTAGGTACATTTACACGTCCCAAAAATATAACTTCACCGTACCTTTACCGGTACTGGCTGTAGTACCGCTTCAAAGACTACATATTTTTTATAGGAATTAAAATCACATGACATTGTCGACAGATACTAATGTAGATTTAGCTATAGTAGAAAAGTGTGTATACAGTATATATTTTGTATACATTAAATAAATAAAGTTAAGAAAAACTTCACGTCGCGTTGTTAATTGCTTTTTACCTGACTGACCCAGGAGTGTAATGTTTTTTGAGTGAATGCATGTTTTGTTTTAAGTGGTGTTTATATTATACCAGCTCTTTAAACTATGAAGTTGTAGATAGCACACAAATAAATATTTTTGCCACTCTCCAAGTGCCAGATTAACGCGTTTGTGTACCTAATTAAAGTTATAAATCTAATAAGAAAACTAGTTATCTAACCTCGGTTAGGATAGTTACATAAATTAGCCGTCCCGTCCCGAGTTTAATAAGGCGCCACCTGTCCCAGCCGACGCTCGCACTTAATTGCCATTCAGCGTTTTACCCGGTAACTACTGAAGTCTGACTTAAACTATGTTTTATCTAGACTTAGCCGAGTCTTAATTATAACCTTTGAGTTAAGTATGATTTTAATCGTATTGCAAGATAAGTCTGGAGCTGATATTAAACATTGATCAGTAGTCAAAGGCTTTAAAGTGCGTTCGTTTTCTGGACATGATTTGTCATGACTGACTCCATCATCATCATCATTTGCCTTTGGAAGTCTATTGCTGGACATAGACCTCCTGCATACAACGCCACAGCGTGGCTCTTGCATGTTTGCATTCAGCGGCCTTTCGCACTCTTTCAGTCGTCAGTCCATCGGGTGGGAGGCCGATTCCCACGCTGCGTGTTCAGTTCGTGATCGCCATTCGAGATCTTATTTTCCCCAACTTGCAAGCTGGCATAATGACAGTACTTAATTAGACTCCAGACCTAAGTATGCTAGATCAGTGAGTACGGGTTTGCCCTGAAAAACATGATCTATCTTGTATCATGCTCGACCTGCCCTGACTCCTACACGCAGGAGGAGCTTATATTTGTCACAGGCAATGCTTCTCACTTTTATAATCACTGGGATTACCGTATTAGGTATAAAAACGGTTTTAGGCTCTTCTTTTCCCAAATTTCATAAGCTCAAAGAGTAAATAAACGAATTATAATAATTAGTAAATCATTCGTTCCTACTGTGGAAGGCGCTACCGCTAGGCTTTGGCCGCCCGCTCGTGGATGCGTCTCCGTGAGGGCGGCACGTGTGGGGGCTGAGGGATACCTGCTCGTGCGGCCTAGACGGTGGCGGGCGGACGGGGGAAGAGGAGTGTCGGTGACAAGGTGCGCCGTGCTTTCTGTCCTCCGCAACCGATTCATTACTAACATTAATTAATGTATGAATTTTGTATAGGCAGTATTAGTACTTTGTATAACTCTGTAAACTCATTTGCAAATATATATTTTCAGACAGAAATAATTTTTTTCAGGAGCGTCTCCCAGCACGCTCAGAACCCAAGTCATTTTCTGAATGGAACCGAACCGGCAACCAAACTAGTAAACTACCGTGCCTAGTACTAGGCTTTGTGGCTTATTATATATTCGTTAATCTTAGTTATACACAATAGTGTTTTTTTTTCACATTTCTTAAAGCAACCATTTATTCAGCACTAAGCCTAACTTAGTTTGCGTTGTTAATACGAATACTGTTGCCAAATTATAGCTTCCTAGTATTAAGAGTCTCTCAGCTAAGCTGCGGACAGACGGATAGACGGAAAGACAGACAGAACAAATTATAAGCGTTCCGTTTACTGAACTCAAAAATGACGCGTAATGAACACAAACTGAAGTGGTATGACTGAAAATGTCCACACCGGACCTTAATTACATCTACGGACAAATGTAAAGATAAATCACATTTAATTTCGCCGGGTCAGATTTACAATGTAGTAACTTTATCACAAGTTTTACGAGCGGTTTTTGCTCGACCAACTAAATTGCGTGAACCTTTCTGACAAAAACTCTCAGTGACAAAGGGCAGATTGCCGCAAATTAATAGCAACTAATAATGACCTCTTTTAAAACGGGGAGCTAAAATGACGCACTAGATAGTTTTTTTTACAGCGTCATGGAGATAGGTTAGGAGCATCAAAAAATGGAACTGATCCTTTAAAGGTTTTCTTTTCTATCCTATTCTGAAAAGGCTAAAGGCCAAAGGCCAAAACATCGAAAGGTTATAAATATTTCACCCTATTTTTAAACCTGTGGCTGTAAGTGACTATGCAAATTTTGTGCCTTCTACTTGACAGGCTTGTATAATTGTAGAGGTTAGGAGAGTATTGCCGTCAAATCTTAAATTTAGCTAGTAAAAAATAACACTAATACAAAAAAATAAGACAAAAACAATTATTTAAACTATAAATCCTAATCAAAACAAATCTTACGAGTGCAAACATAATTTAACTGCTGAACACCGTATTCATTTCCTTATTTCCACTCTTAGGGGTGAAATTTTTTCGGCAAATTTTTATTATAGTATGTTTGAAGTATAAACTATTCATTAAAAAAAATCATCAAATTCGGTCCACATTTGGCAAAGATATTAGGTAAGATATATACTAAAATCAGTTGGCGTTGCACGGAGTTCATGCAATGTTTGATGATTTTCTTATAGATGCCATCATCAGAATTTATCAAAATTTATAAGGAACCATTCTGAAAGTATTACCTTTCAAATAAAAAAATAATTATCGAAATCGGTCAACGTAGTAACGAATGATCGCTGAGCATACATAAAAAAATAAAAATAAAAAGATTCCGACGAATTGCGAACCTCTTCCTTTTTTGAAGTCGGTTAAAAACAAAGCAAAACGTTGTATAATACAACGTACTGCTTTGTGTTAGTTTTTTTACACGTTACGTTATGTTTAATCAAGAACTTACTTTACTGATTGCCTTTTTTTACTTTCGAAATTGTTTGTGTTATGTAGTTTAAGTATAGATGTTTATAACCTAGTTTTTATAAATATATGAATACGGTAAAGAATTAAAACCTATTCCAAAATTGAAAACGCAACCGACAAAAAAGTTCTTTGCCCAGCTACATTTTACCGCTCCTTTCTCCCGCCAATCAGATAGGGCAGGTCGTGCGGTGGACAAATGCGCTCGTAACTCAGCGGTCACAGGGGATCCTCACCGGTTATTACCGGCTGGATCACGCCTATTTCTCTTTATTTTAGTTTTCCACGTTTAAATCTAATATTACACGTTGTTGCTCGATGCACAGGATTGGACAACTCAAGTGGCGTAGCAGCGCAGTTCGAATTTCTGTTCGGGTCAATTTATAAAACTAACTTTTTTAAATGACCTCAGGTCTGGATGTGTAGTAGTTGATGTAGTAGATAGATGAAAAATTCATTATGTAATCCTTGCAAAATGAATTAATATTGGACAACATCACATACATTGCTCTGATCATATTAAGGTAAGTAGCTAAAGCACTTATAGCAATCAAAAACTACGACAGTACTGTTGTAGTAACCCAAGCCCGAAACGGAATAACAAATTTCTTTTTCTACATTGACTCAACCGGGAATAGAACCAGCGACTTCAGATATGGCAACGCCAAGTCTAGCGTACTTACCTTTCAGCTACGGAGGTCGTCAAAAAGGATTTTTATTCTTCATTTATAGTAATAGATAAACATTCTGAAGCGTATCTTAATATACGGCGAGTTCGTGGCAGCCGCAACAATGTTCTACAAGTCATAGCCGACAGTGGGGACTGTCCACTGATCGAGCATTTAAGCAAGTTAACAAGGTCGCTTTTAACTATTAAGTACTAACATAGTTGATAAGCTTGCTGTTACTAACACAAGGATCTTTTGTAATCTGATAAATAAATATTTTTTATTTTTGTTTATTTTAATATATGTTCAGTTCAGTGAGTGAAATGTCAAGAAAGCAAGCAATTGCAAGCGGCTCTATTATAATTAGAGTTTAGTTTAGTTTTAGCTCTATTATGATCTCAGTTTTGAGTAATATGTATAAAGACAAAGTATAGTGGTCTTTAATTAGCATAAGAGCTTTAAAGACACTTCGATTGTGTGACAACTACTCGTACTTCCTTCATATTCCAAAATTTTGTTTGTATATTAAACACTTTACAACTTTAAACTCATAAGTTTGAGCTACTTAAAGCTTGAGTTCCCACAAAAGACAGTTCCAACTTGCATGGCGAAGTAATTTCACAAGTTCCCTTTACGCCAGCTAACTTGATGCGTGATGTACACTTGCATAACGTTCTAGAGATGTGTTGCTTTATGATGGTAGAGAATTTTGATACTAGAGTGGCTATAACACAGATATAATAGTTAATTGGAGTGTTTCGTAATTTAATCATTTACATCAACAATCCCCTAGAGGCTGACTCTGGTGCTCAAATACAACAATTTTTTTTTATGAGACCACTATCGTAATCCAAAAAAAATCATCGCTTCATATAAGTAATCGATGTCAGCTGGTCAGCGACTTAGTATGGGAAAGTGTTTTTTTTTGCAATTTCGATTTTTGTCCTATAGAAATAATTAAATAAATAAATATTGGACAACATCACACACATTGCTCTGATCCTATGATAAGTAGCTGAAGCACTTGTGTTACAGAAATCAGAAACAACGACGGTACCACAACACCCAGACCCGAGACAATATAGAAAAGTTAATTTTCTACATTGACCCGACCGGGAATCGAACCCGGGACCTCAGAGATAGCGACACCAAGTCCGGTATGCTCGCCTCTCGGCTACGGAGGTCATTGTTGTTGTTGTATTTGAGCACTAAAATCAGCCCCAAGAGAATTGTTGGTGTTTTAAAAATAACCCTGTATACGCTAACTTGATTTGTCGTTTGATTTTGTTGAAGATACGAGTACGTTTGATTTTATGTAGTTCATGAAATCAATCGTACATGCAAAACTCAATAAAAATAAAACAGATTTTTTTTATTGAGTTCTACAGGCACTGAGGTACTTAGATTGCAGGAAGCAGAAGTTCACAGCTTCTAACCGGGTCATCTGGAAGTTATTGGGGAGGCCTATGTCAGCAGTGGATGTCCTATAGCTGAAATTATGAGTTTTAAAGATCAAATTGAAATTAAAATCACAAAACAATAATAACTTTCCCATGCTAAATAGGTGAACTTTTGGTATATTCCAAAAACGCTACGATAATAATTATGTACAGCTTCTAAAAATATTTTTCTTCGGCCGATTTTTGAATAGCCAGATAACTTTTATACGTCGAAAAAGTATTAAATGTTGGCAGTTTTCGTATAGAAAATGTTTCAAACGTCAATTTTATTCGTCGGATAGAAAATCGGCCCTTAAAAACATAGTCCCGATAACTTATTAATAATAAAAATTTATATTAGCAATAAAACAGACTCATCCGATCAAATTTGTAATCAAACTTTGACCTTTCCAAAGAAAAATTTGCCATTAGGTTTGCGTCCAGAATCTATAAAATTTCCAATTGAAAAGTCCAATGTAAACCGATGGTCTGTGCGTTATCTTCGGTTATCTATCTTGTTTTCGACTTTGATACTAGTGCTGTAACGTATCATATCGATTATTGTGTTTGATTCTTAGTTTAAATTTAAGTCTGTTACTAATAATTGAATTTTGGAAACTACTTACTGGCAGTTTAGAAGATTTCATATTTGAATTTTGTTGTTTTTACATTCGTTTTAAAATTTTAATATTAAAATTAAAAATTGGCGCAATGCATGTCGAGCCACGTGCATTTGACATTGGTTTTATTTTGTTTCACCACTGACGGCATGATTAATATGAGCCTTACGAAATTATGGCTTTTTACTACTAATACCCCCTGAGCTAAGTCACAGGCAGACAGACAGATGGACGGATATGTAAGGGTTCCGTTTTGACTACGCAACCCTAAATATTAGGTTCCTTTTAATAGTTAGGATTCAAATAATTGTTTTTTTTTTACTTTTACGTTACATCGGTGCAAGATTATCAAGTGAGGTAATCTTGCAATCGTATTATTTAGTGGTATTTGGAACAAGAGTTCATGATTTTTTTTCTGTTGACATAATAAATAATGTTATGTTGTTTTTAAATTTTTATTATCGTTTTCAGTTTCAAAACTCGCCGACTAAGCCCATCACTACTAGCGAGAGTAATTTTTCCTTATGTCTCGACATCGAACAAATTATCATTCAATTTATTTCGTCTGGAACTTTTTATCGGCTTTTACACTTCACGATTGATTTAAGGATTGGGCTCGACTTTATCGAAGTTGGGTTAAATTAAGGTCCGTTGTTCTGGCATTTTGGATGTTATTGTAAGACGGTTGCTCAAAGGGTTTTTCAGAATGAAAGGCAATTTTTTAAATGAAGAACGTTAACTGAAGAATTATTGTTATGTTTATTATTAGCCTTTTATAGTTCACTGCTGGACGTAAGCCCAAAGGACTAAAGGAGTGGGGGGGGGAGTCTAAATAGCGCCATGAAGCATGCAGGATCTCCTGCTTTTTTCTTCCAGCCACAGGCTATCTATCTAAGGCAACTATCTTCCTAAGATCGTCGGTTTATCGAGATTAATTACAAAAAGGGCACAAGTTAAAATATTCATTGGACGCACTAAATTTCTTACAAAATAACTGTTTCTTTAGTGTTTAGTGACGTGCGATGTTCCAAAATAAACGGGGTAAAGACAATGTCAAAACCATCAAATGATATTATTTTTAAAGTAACCATTGTTATTTCGCTTAAACAATATTAAAAAGGCCAAGCATAAAAACTTAACTAAAGCAGGTAGGTAAATCGAAAAGAATATTATCACTGAAAATCTCATTATTCTCCCCTATAAAATTTTACGTCTTATCGCTCAAGATCCTTAGCCTGGCAAATTACCTAACACTTTATTATTTTCATTAGCGGTAAAACGCGGAGTAATGACCCACGCGTGCCTTATCCTAATTCGGGAGAGTAAACTGGCACTTAACGTCCAAGGAGGGGAATCATTTCGGACCATTTGTTTTAGAGGAAAGTTTGACAGGATGCCACGGCCTGAAGCTTAGACTGTAGTACTAGAGAATGTGTGTAGTTATCGTACAGTCAACATTAAAAAGCTTAGTATTCAAAAGAATTTCACTGCAAAACATATCACAATAGTCTGACAAAATCACTATGCAAAAGTCAAATAAAGAAGTCAGGTTATTGTGACATTTAGAAGTCAGTACTTTTGTAAATTAGTTTTTGATCAGCTACTTTTGATGCTGACTGTTTAACCTAGCAAAAATATGTTTTATTTATTTATTTCAACTTTATTGCACAGACATTTAAAAAAAGTTGTACAAATGGCGGACCTAATGCCAAAAGCATTCTCTACCAGTCAACCATGGGGCCATACAGAGATGGTATAGGCGGTGCAACAAAAAAACAAATTTGAATTAAATCATACAAAACTAAAACAAACTAGATGATTATATACAGTTGTTCATACTAGATACATATTATATAGATACGTACATACTAGATATATACGGTATATACATACATAAAATATATACATACATACATAAACATAATATAATTAATACATACACAAACATACATAAACATAATTATACACAGATCTCATGCCGGCGAGAATCATGGAAAAGAGGGAAGAATTAATCCAAAAAATGATGAGTTAATCCAAAGAATTTTGACGTGGATTTTTTGATTTTCAAGAAAAGTCCGTTCCAGAGTCGTATAGCCGTCAGGGTAAATAAGCTGGTAATAAAACCGGAAGTGTGACGTGGTGTATACAATTGAAGAGTATTACTTAAACTGATATTTCTATCGTGAGAAGTATTAAGGAATGAAAATTTATCTTTGAGATAAGATGGAGATTTGGGTTTGAAGAGTATAGAGTAAAGGACGCAGAGTGTCCGTAAATTCCTGCGATGCCTTATAGGGAGCCAGCCAATATGGGAGCGAAATGTGGAAATGTGCTCAAACTTGCGTAAGCTGAAAATAAAGCGAATGTTGAGAAGGCGGTCCAACTTATTCAGAAGATCTTGGGAGACATTAGAGTAACACACATCACCGTAGTTTATAATAGGCAGGACCAGAGACTGCACAAGCAAAGTCTTTGTACAGAAAGGAAGAAAATGCTTAAAGCGATAAAGTGCTCGTAGAGTGCTAGGAACCTTTCTACTAACTTCCTTAACATGCTGGCACCAGTTAAGGTATTGTCGATGAAAAGACCCAATGTTTTCACATACGGAGAATAATCAACGACAACTCCATCAAAAACAATAGGAGGAATGGACGTCATATCGAGTTTGCAGAGCTGTCTTGAGCTACCGATGATGATCGCTTGACACTTGCTAGGGTTTATTTTACTAAACACAAACGCGACATTTCTCATTACTGCAACTGCTGTGTAAGTGTGACATGAAATTTTAGTAAAACAACTAACAAGGAACTAAAAGGATAATTAGCCGGGTGGCTATTATTTATTTATTTCAACTTATGCGACCATTGTGCAATGACAGGGGTTGACGTACACACACATACAAAATACAAGTGGCTACAATAATTTGCACCTCCAGAAAGATTCGGTAAAAAATTTAGCCCGATGAAATGATAGGTAATTTGACAAACGGCTTCGTTATATATTTTTTCTTATTTGTAGTCTATACTCAAGTTATATAGGGAAAAGTCTAGATAAAGGAGGTAATCTACCGATCTACTTAACTAAATATAATATTGTATAATGTTCATATTAAACCTTCTGGGTGAACATAGGCTACTTTATATCCAAAAATAAGACACGTTTTCCAAGGGGTGCGCGATAGATGTCATATAACAAAGTTATCACTGTTTAGTTAGCAAAGCTAGCGTGACAATATAATGTCTTTTGATCTCTCAAAGATTTCTAATATTTCTCTTTTTATTTCCTATAGTTTATTTTTCGGCAAATACACATAAAAACCACAACTACGCAAAAATCAATATCCATGCAGAGGGTCTGGTACCTATCAAAATAAGTTAGTACACTTAAGAAACTGAGGGAGAGGTTCTCACAAGTAATACTTTTGAGAGTTTTTTCTGAGATTTATGTAAAAAACTTCGGCCATTTTTCATTTTTTCTCGTGCTCGTGCTTACTCGCTGTGTGAACGATTATCATTTTCGTATTTTTTCACGAGCCCAAACTTAAGTTTCTTTTGTCGGATACTTTGGCCAGCCTGATCCTTTTCAAAATAACGAACAATAATTTTGTTGAGGCAGTTTTAGAAGCTTTCTTCAAACTTAGATTGCCTACGATTATAATATTTTGGTGAATCGTACAGTCCTTTATTTTTACATTTATAAAAGTCTACAAATACAAAACAAGAATGCTTAGCAAGAGTACGACTAGGATAATTGTATAACAATCGATATTTTTTTATTGATAGCTATGTGATCAATTGTGATTTAGTGCATAAGCAAATGATGTTTAAGTCACTTAATATTCAGATCAGAATTAAAAACCGGACAAGCGCGAGTCGGACTTGCCCACCAAGGGTTCCGTAAAAATTTTTAGGTACCTACATATTATAAATAGGTTATAGATTTTTACACAGCTTCAAGGGACTGTAGATTTTAATATGTGGATTTAATTTCAACTTAATACCTTCACCGGTTCCCGAGATAATGAGTCTTGTTGACACCCAGATGGACAGACATACAGACGGACAATAAAGTGATCCTATAAGGGTTCCATTTTTTTTTTGAGGTACGGAATCTTAAAAATTAGGTATTATTCATCAGGTAAAATAAAATGAATCAAATACAATAAGGTTAATTAGGTTCATGAAGTTACATCAAGTTCTTGTTGATTTTAAGTACAATTTCATAGAATTTCTTCAAAGCAGTTATTCCAAAAATAAAATATTTTTTGTTGGCATAAAGTATGAACACTTTATTAATACAAATGATTATTATCATAACAATAAATTAGACGACTAGGCAACACCTTCGTTGTACGCATAAACTCATAATGGCTTTGCTTATCACCTAAATTCACATAACGTGGTCACCAAATGATTATATTACTGTATTAATGAGATTTTACGTATCCTACACAATCACATCAGAGCGTAGGTACATTCTCATAGCTATAAATAGTTTTGGCAACTGTTGATCAAGTGGATTAATTTAACAACGCCAATTTCACTTTGATTCACAACCATTATTTCATGTTCAGGAAAGCTACCATCTTCTGGTATAATATGAACTGAATAGCTGTGACAATAAACCATCAATTCAATATTTCTATCTAAAATCAGAGAATTGTTGTCACTTCATTCTTCCTTAAGTCCGGTACATTTAAAGTGAAATGTCTATTACAATTACAATTTGTTGGTCCTCCTAGTTCATTTTTGGCAATACAAATATTTGGCGATCTAAACTTTTCTTGGTCTTTTCTCTTCTTTTTACTTCTTGGTATTGAATGTGGTGCATATATTGCTGTGACATCTTTAAATACTTCAGTGCTACTATTATCTATAAATCCATTTTTGGAGTAGACGCTATAAGGGATTTGGTATGTTTCTTTGGGTTTGGTCCATTCATCGTTTTTCTCAGTTGTGTTGAATACAATTTGGGAGTAGTTTATGGGTTCAGAATGACCATCGTTATTGGAACTTTGGACTTCACTAGCGTAACGTTGGGACATCCAGACGTATCGTGCCATTGGTTCTTCAGGACCCCATAGACGAGACGAACTGAATGCTGATGCGAATTTCTGGAATATAATTTAAATTTATACTAAACAAACTGCTGTATATAGTTTACTTTTAATTTGATCTAAAATGAATTTTAATAGAATAAGTAATTTTGTTTAGTGTAGACAGTTAAATAAAATCATATAGCCATGTTAACTAGATATTATGGATACATTACTCTGTATACTTTTTTTTATTCAGCCAAAAAATTATGCTAGCTTTGTGACAAATAAAGTCTTAGGAAAACTGAGAGTAAATCTTTAGTTTGAAATTAATGTTTTTGTTACTCACCGAAACCAAATTAAACTGTTCCTCCTTTGCGACAGCCACAGCCGCCATAATGATCATTACTACAAGAATCCCGATAAACACTCCGACCAACGGCCATAGCATCTGACCCTGACCCCAAGTGGCCCTGATGAGAGTTCTCAGCCACCAACCGGTAACTCCAATCAGAAGAACAGGGATTGTCCACCAGGAGAATGCCCAGAAGCATGGTAACTTATTACCAGTTAGAAATTCTATGTCTACAGATAGGTAGAACCAGCCTGTAAATTAAGATTATAGCCATGTTAACTTAACTAAAACATAAGGTTGAAATTGTATAGAATTTGTTAGTGTGTAGATACAAAAATTCTCGGGAAATTATTTGCTATAAGTTTGACTACTGATTCCTCCACTCGGAAAATTTAAATATTTGAAAATGGTGTGTATTTACAAATTTAGATATTTGTTTAAAGTATACAATCTAGTATATAATCTTTAGCTTATGATAAAAATATTAAAATGTATATATTTCTTACCATAAATAAAAGCAAATCCAACAACTTCAATGGCTGTAGTAAATACTGCGAGCATAGGCATTGCAAGCTCGTCCATTACGGTCGCAATCTCTAAACTCCTTGTCAAGACAGCTACAGTAAAAGCAGTGCCGATTGCTGAGAGAGTAGCAGCGAATAACCGCCAGTGGTCGCCGGCGAGCCGATGAAGCTTGTCGTATACAGGGAAGAGTAGTGTTAGCTGAAGTGTAAAGCACATTATTTTAGGAGACATGACATGAAGTACATGAACTGTGACAGTTATGTCTTCAAATAATAAATTAATAAGAGGCGTATGTGTAATTTACGAATCACTTTACTTTTTAGAACCGCAAAATTAAGAGACTCATACGAACTAATGCTCTTCCTCGATGATTTCATGGAGCTATTAATTGTAGAAATAGGTATATAAACTTATGAAATGAATGCTGTCCTTAAATATAGATTGACTAAAGTAACATCCGTACCACCAGCCTTAAATTATCTGTTTCTTAGTTTTTATAAGCAATTCACCTTTTTTCCTTCAATCTCGAAAGGCAGAGTAGGATGCCAACGGTGTTAATATTTGGTATCATTGGGATACATAACATTATCGTGAAAATAACCATGGTTTGTATCAACATTTTATTTTACTCGATTAGAAAATAAATGAAGAGCCTTTGGGGAAAAATTTGTATGAACCAATAATTTATTTATCTTCCTTTTTCCTATCAGCATGTCTCGTTTCAAGTCGGGGTACCTAAGCTTGAATATGATTCTAACTATATTCAACAAGTCTGGTATAGGATCATTTGGACCAACTGCCATCTGACATCCGTAAACCTTTAACAAGGAAATTGAAACAATCGTTGCTTTAAATAAAATGTTTTTTTAATGCAGTATTATTTAAATTGTTATTCGCACACCATAGAGAAAGTGGTATTTCATGTTCATTTATTCAGTAACAGGCACACATACATACAGGCATAAATGTATACATAGACTCCGACAAATTTACAGGTTAGGACGTTCCGGGTTAAACTCATAATACGAGAATATAAGGTGAAACTGGGACCATTAAATTACCATCGCACCATACAAGTTACTTAATTATATCCGTAAATATGTTTCCAACTCACCACAGTGATGATGCCAGACAGAAAAACTATCCCATAGCCAAACAAAGGCCATTCTTTACTTCTTTTTTCTGACACACTAGATTGGTAGACTAAAACTAGAATAGCTGCAAAGCTGGTGTCTTTGCGACCGGTTCCACCGATTGACTCCCATATTAGAACCCAGACCCAGCTTGAGATAAGATTCGTTGTTATTATTGACATTGAAGTCCTGAAACACATAACATAGAAATAATAAATAGAAAGATAGATACCACAGCTGCCCAACTATCGACAATTTCGCTATCGATAGTTAACCTAGCAATAACATCGATATACTAGCGATACCATCTCGTCATCATCATTCTCTATACGGTCAATCCCGGTTGCATCCAAAGCCATCGCTTTGGAGCCCAGGGTCCGCTTTCCTTGATTTACTCCTCCACTTTGAGCGTATCTAGTTGTGAGATCATTGGCATGCATGTCAGCCCTCACGACGTCAAGCCAGCATTTCTTGTTTCTACCCCTTTTGCCAGGACCCGGCGGTGGCGGCATGGCCAGACATTTGTTTCCTACGTAGCTTGCCGGTTTCCGCAAAACATGGCCGCACCAGCGTAAGCGACTGTCCTGCAGTTTGTCTATTTTACTATCGATATTATCTATACTATAATTAAATATCAATACTACTGCCCTGTATAACACTATCGATAGGCTATCGATACTATTAATATGACGTCAACTATCGTAGACTATCGATAGTTTAGCCATAGTGGACTATCGATAGGCAACTCTAATAGATACTCTTTGTTTCACACCACATAAAATACACAAAGTACAGGAAAAACTACATTTCGAACTGCACAATTTAGGCGGTCTTTCGTCTAGAATCTCACACGTGTTTTTGAATAAAATACTAAATTAATTCCAGAGTCGGAGTCTTTTAACTTTGGCTGGAAAATAAATACCTAAACTGTTTGTTACAGAATTACTTGATTAGAAGCTACATTTTCTGATATAAATGTTGTATCAGTAATCTGCTTCATCAGACCACAAGCAAGAATGCCAAATATTTAATCATAAATAATTATGATTATTATATTCTATTTAAAGGGCGTCAGAATTATACGTAATTATTTATTTGAAATACTAGCGCCTATGCTAGTACATATATCACTGTTGTAAAAAAAAAAACTTAAAATATTTGATTTTCAAAAACTCACCATCGAACATCAGAATGCCTGTAGATCGTTCCTCCGCCGCTTATATGGAAACCGCTCATCAACTGCGTTGACAATAGTGCTTGAACCATCGCACTATGCCAAATATACGGTTGATATAACGGTGTCCATCGCTCGCACGATTCGAACATAGAGTTCAGAGATTCTACGCTGGACAGAAATGTGCACAGCACTACTGCGATAATGACCACGAGAGGTCCGAGAATATTTAACGACGATTTAAAAGATTTGCGGAGGCGGTATAATCTGGAAACAGAAATAAAAACATTTGAAAAATAAGTTACGAGATTTTGATTAACATCGATCATCATAATCAGCCCACTGCTGGACATAAGCCTCTCTCAATGCACATAAATAAACCCAATTCTTGGCTATTCATTTCCATTCGTTATTATTATTTCTTAGTATTAGTTGAGCCCGAATACAGTACTCGTAAATACACTAGTGAAGTCAGAAATTAAATAATAGTATTTTGAAAAAAAAAAAAACATACTAATCAGCTCCTAAGTAATCAAGTTTTGTATTGTAGTTAATATTTTCAAAACGATGATATCGAGTTTCTAATTTCACCTTCTTATCTAAATAAAAATGAATCGCTATTTCCCTTGGTCATCGCATCACGCGTGAACGGATGGAACAATTTCGCTAATTCTTTTTTTGTTGTGTTATGTATTGTCAGGAGAAGGTTCTTTTGAAAGAAAAAAATAAGAAAGCTGCGCAGAAATTATTCATAATTAAATTGAAACCACACGAACGAAGTCGCGGGCAACAGCTTGTAGTTTATAAATGCATAATCTTATACCCTGTACTTATAGGGCAAATAAACTATTTACTCGTATTTAGTAAAATACAATGTATGATAAGTAAGGGTTCACTATTAAAATATTCACACGGTATGCCAAATTAAAAACATAACAAAAAAGTGTTGTTAACATAGGTAACCTACCTAATTATTATTAGAAACGCTCATTTATGAATAATTCTGTTAATTATGAACAATTAGCATCAATTGTCCGGTTGACATTTAATTATATGAACCAATTTATTAAATAGCACAAAACTGGAAAATGTATTCTTTAAGCAGGACGATGTCATTAAAATGAATCGTTACTAATTTTAATACACTTAAATTAATATGAATTGAATTTTCGATGAAAAATAAAAACTCCTTTTTTATAAATAATTAAAATATGAGCGGTACGAAGTTCGCCGGGATAGCTAGCCCGGCGAACTTCGTACCGCTCATATTTTTTTTTCGTGAATTATCTGTGTTCTTTTATAGTTATTCTGATATTCGGAGCAATTCAACAAATCAAAGATTACAAAAATCGGTCTAGCCGTTCTTGACTTATAAATGGTGTAACTAACCCGACTTTGTTTTATATACATATATAGATTAAAACGTACTTTAAAGAGGAGAAAAAGACGTTACTGAAAAAAATATTAAATTTTACTTACATATTCAATTGAATAGCATTATCAACTAACTAGCTAGGTATATAAAAAGTAAATAAAAATCCGTCTGTACGGAGTTTTAAAGTATTTTTAATATTATTCCAGGAATAACACAAAAACGGGATTTATGGAGTCTTATGTATTATGCTAGATCGATGTGTGATGTGCTTGATCAATAGTTTGCCAAATTAGTTAGCAAGCTACTTCTATTCAGCCGATAAAGAGTAATTGAGTATTATATCTACATCCAAACATAAAAAATATCCATTAGGTAGGTAGATAATGTTTTCGTTATTTTGAATTATCTTCGGGCGACGGAGCTATTCAGTAAAAAGACTTTTCTGTTTAAAGCTTTGTTACTTACCAAGTTATTAATTTGAATCGTAGAAGTACTTCATACCACTAAAAGTAACGATAATGAACATTAAATGCTAAAGTTACTTACAAGATAGGCACGAAAAACCATAAAACAAATATTAGGATCGCCATTATGCCCAGATACTGCGGATATTCGGCGAACGGTGCCAGAAATGTTGAACTGAAAACAAAAGGATAAAAAATTTAGTTTTTTTGCTAGAAATACTAGTTAAAAAAATGAAACTCGTCTTGATGATGAAGAAGAAAATAGGTGAACGCCAATAAGCAAAAGTCAAAAAGGTGTCAACGATGGTGATAAATAGGTACTGAAACGGTTTTATTTTTGGTAACATATGTTATTTAAATGTAAATATATACTTACTGAAAACATTCCGATGCATTCATCTTGTTTTCATAGCCCCGCTGAAAAACAATATCAGTGTATGTTTATATGATGCTTAATTGTTAAAAATAAAAAATAATATTTAATTTACTTTTACAGTATAGAAACATGACCTAAAATAAATCAATGTAAGTTCAGATTCTCTGGTTTACACACTTTATGTAAATAATATCTACTTTGTTCTACTTTGTTCAACTTTGTAACACATAACAAGACTGTATATCATCCACACTAATACAGCATGCTTAATTATTTTGTTTGATTCCATGTTTTGTTATTAGTATGGACTGGACTTACGTTTAAAACATTAAATTTAAAAAATACAACAATGTCTACTATTTCCAAAGTAAGACACACTAGCAATATACAGGGTTATTGATTGATTTTGGTGCTCAAATGCAACACTTTTTTTTATTATAAGACCAACATCATAATCGAAAAAAAATATTACCGCTTCATATAAACTGATGTCAGCTGGTCGGCGGCTTAGTATGGAAATGTTTTTTTTTTGCGATTTCTATGTCGGTCCCATATAAAAAGTTATTATATTTTGCACCAGAATCAGCCCCTAGGAGGTTGGTGATGTTTTAAAAATAACCCTGTATAGGTACAATAGATATAGTGTTGATAATAACTGTACTGACCGGTGTTATATGCACCCGAGTGCAATCCTTCAAAGGGAAGGAACCTTTTCCGATCCATATCAAGTACGCCAGCGACAAAGCCACGTACATGACTGTGTACACACAGCACAGGAACGATGTAATCACTTTAAGATGGCCGACACCTGGAACATAAGTAGTTAATCGCAATTAAGCACCAAAGTAATGATAAAAATAAATCAGGAGACGTATTTTTAGGCATTAGAACTCCAATTAGCATTCTACATCGCAATCGTATATCGAATCCCTAGGAAGTTCTTTTTTGGGGTTTCGCATGCGAATTGGAATTCGAATGTTTCAAAAATACGTCTCGTGTAGAAAACAATTAAACAGGTTAACGTACCCAAAAATTATAAGTTTTATATACCTATTTTAGCTGTAAATTGGTTTACGAGGAAATAAAATCTGGTGATAAAATCGATTTGAGAAAAATAATTAAAATATCTAAGGTATGTTCATTTTCTGAATAAAAATTAAAAGGATGCTTTTTTACCAGTTTTGTTTTTATTTTATAGCACACTGCACAGATAAAAAAGTAAGATGACGGATATAATACAATAAGCATATTTTACCAGTCAACCAATGGGCCACACATAGATGGAACAGGCAGTGCAACAAAAAAAATGAGACATGACATGACATTAGAGAAAATCTGCGAAAGTAAGGCAAACTAGTTAAATAAATGTAATAATGAATTTTGAAGTTCGACATTCAACAACCAACTCAATACCATTCTGTAAGTCAAATATGCTCGACTCACCTCTCAATATGGGAACTGCCCTCCAAACACCAACAGGATCTTGTTGACTCAGCTGCCCCATGGCTAGCTGGAGTAACACCGCTGGTAGACCCACCACCAGCAGCCAAAACGAGTAGACCACCAGGTATGGAACTGCTCCATATCTGAACGCCTCGCGGGGAAGGCGGGCCGAGTTGAACAGTGTTAGTGACACTGATATTGTGCATAGTTGGGTCTTGATACAGTCGCATGTTGATTTTAAAGTCTGTAAAGAAACGAGAGTCAATTTTATTTTATAGACCTTAAAATATTTAGAATTCTTTCAACATCACTAAAATACTGCGCCAAGCAGTTCGTTGTAACGTACGTTATAGATCTTGTTATTTTCTATAATTTAACTTGTAACGTTTTTAACGATTAACTTAACTAGTGACGTTGTAAACGTTTACAACGTTACAAGAACTGTAATAAAGAATGTTTTTTTATGAAACCTCTTTAGAAAGAAAATCCAAAAAGTATTATCATTAAACTCAGATAGCGACGTTAGATTTTCAGTGGGATATTCTTTGTAATAAAGGAGAATATTTAAAGCGTTTTGATCACGTAAAAGTGTTTTATGTTATTCATCGTGTCCGGCTAAGTATTTATATGAAAGTATTAGCATGTTTAACGTATCTTTATTAACTGTTGAAATAAATAAGCGGCGCGAGGACACGAGATCTAGAGCATATCAGTTATATTTCATACACAAAAAATTTATTTGGTAAAATTGTAAAGTCAAGAAAACTAATCATCTTGTTAAGTATAATTTCATAAATATGTGCGCGAGCTTCAAAATGACATAAAATCCCATGATTCATAATTTGACAAGAAAATGTTGAATAACGCACATTAAATTTCACATTTCAACAAATGTGAGATACTAAAATAGATTTTCTCAGAAAGAACAAATTGTTGGAATCACTGTCATCATTATTATTCAACATAATCGTAGATAACAACCAGATGAGACTTAATAAGAACAGCCAGTTCACTTACATAAAGAATACCTATTTACGTGATTTTGCAAGACTTAAACAAAATATCTCGGTCTTCACATACCTACATTTCCTATCACAATATTATACCACAAAATTTATTTTTAATACAACATTTTTGGAAACATGAAATCAATGATTAGCTTTAGTAGATTAGTTACCATAGGTTTATTTTTAATGAATTTATTTATTAATGATGACCGTCTTGTGCATTGGTTCGTGCTCCAAACTACAAAGCCAAGCGGTTGTGGGTTCGATTCCCGTAAGGAGAAAATTACTGTGTGAAAAATACGAGTACCTATGCCATTGGGTGTTAAGCTATGGGGTGTTTAAAATTGTGTTTAGGTATATTTATCCGTTAACCAGCCGATTTCGACAATCACACCATTATTGAGGCTAGATAATGGTGTGATTGTCAAAAGAATTTATGTATTTTATTGTTAAAACGTACACAGATAAATATGTACCAAAGGTGGACTTAATATTATGAGATATCTCAGTATACCATTTGTGTTAAGTCTTCGGGCCCGTTTTACTCTACTACTACGGGATTAGCAACCGAGTTATACATCGAATTAAAATATTTAACTCTCGTTACTAGCATTTTATACATTTTCTACTACTACTACTTTATACTGTTTGAACTAAGCTGTTTTCTTTGAATTGTGGCATAATCGCGGATAAGAACTCTGGCCACTTATATTGAAAACGTAATTGCGAGGCAAAAAACAACGGCATCCGCAGCTCAGTGGTGCAAAACTATTTCATCTCACTGACTTGCTAAGGAACTATCATTCTGTAGAAAGAGACAGAAAGCCCACTATATTGAAACTACATCACACGCCATAGCTCTTGGTAAATAAGTTATAATTTAAAACAATTTTATCATGGTTTTGGGCTTCATTTTTAGATAAGAACACTTTTGATGCGTTACTTATGTACTTGTACTACTATCGTTAGTGCATTTTGCTTTAAAATAAAATCTGTATTAACTTACAAGTACTTGAGTTTATTTGTTCCAAATATCAAAGCATGTGGACTTACTGATCTTGTTTAGAGTGGGTAAGATTGACCTGCAAAAGAACTATCTACCTTTGTAATTACATCACCAACTAAAGTTTATTATTCGCTTTGAATGCAAGGCAAAACCTTTTATTGTTTTGAAAAAACCGTTTTTAATTAACTTTTATATTAAATTTTTCAAAAACACTGAAGTAAAATAAAACCTACAGTTGAATCTTTTATATCAGTAAAATTCAGTGGCGGCAATATGAACAGCGATTCATTTTGAAATTAAATTCAATAAATGCCGATAATTGACAGCAAGTCTACAAAGTTTAAATAGTTGAGTAAATTATGGATTGTGAAACCTTTTTAATAAATATTGACCTGATTGAAATTGATTAACCAGTTTAAAAAAAAACATTTTTTTTTACGATCGGTTGGTTCAAATCGGGCTAGCGGCCAATGTTTGTCTAATGAGCACAAGCATTTAATTTTGTATCTATGTCATTGATGTTTTTTAAATGTTTTTGAGTATTTCAACCATAATCTTGTCACCATGTTAGGGGAAATAGGGGATTGTCGATTATAGGGTGAAGGGGTTAGGGGTTAGGGTTGATTAACTGTCAAAACTAGACTTATTTAGAAGTATAGCGTCATTTAACTAAGCGCGAAAAATGCAATGCTCCCAGTAGGCTAGTTCCTGGGTCAAAAAAAGATTATTCTATTTAGTCGGTCAGATTATTAAAAAATATTGGATCCATATTTTGTCTTTCTTCATTCAAACAAAAAATGACGAAGATAAAGCGCATCAAAGTGAGCACGTGACGTCACGCCTTGCTAAAAAGTGTCGCAAGGCGTGACGTTACGCGGAGCTTTAACGGGCTATATCTTCATCATTCTTTGTTTGATTAAGAAAATAAAAAATATGTGTCCATATTTTTTATTTTTCTGTTGATCTAACTGACGGACTAATTAGATTTTTTTAGGAAACTAGCCCATTGTTTTGCAACACTTTTAAATAGGTCAAGTTTTTGACCTACCCTATAGTAACTAGCTTCGGTCTTTTCTATCTAGAGACTACTCGCCAACCCACACAAAACGACAAATTTTCTCAATTGATAATGATCTCTACGTGTCGGATTTAAAGTTAAAAATCGGTTCTACGACCTTCAACTTTTTGGATAGGTTGACTTGCCGTTGACTGTACACAGTTTGCTAAGTTAGGGACTCGACTAAGAGGAATCGACACCAACTGTAAAAAAATGATAGATATAGCTAGCCGCCATGTGTAATCGCCGTGCCGGTGACGTCTCGTATTATTATCGCTGTTTCGATAAAAAATCAAAATGGCGGCTATATTTATCACATTTTTACAGTTGGTGTCGATATATCGCTATATCATATCATATCGTGTTTCGGTGAGCATGCTAGGGAGGCTGATTTGATAACATGCCAATAAAGATAATATTATACTTATTATTGTACATCACATAGAGCTATAAATTATGGCGGTCTTAGTGCTAGAAGTGATCTCATTTAGAGAGATGGGGAGGAAATACAAATCTCAAAAATATTTCAAGTATTTTCCTAATAATAATAATAGTTAACAAGCATAAAAATTTGTTAACTTCTCAATTCGCTTGGGCCTGGGGCATATTTATATTGATTTATTAGAATATATTTCTGTATTCAGTCAGTTTACTGTCTTGATCGTGACCCATACTTATGAAATCGTTTATTCTGACTGACTGTCAATGCACAGTCTAAACTATTAAGTCTAGAATGCTGGAGTTTGGACTATAAGTTCTCTATGAAATCATTTTTGTAAATTTTTACTTCAACCGTAGAAATGGGAGGGATAATTGGTTTCGTTACAAGTTGGAACTTCAAAATTAGGATTGTTATCTACTCATCATAAGTATCTAAAACATATCTTGGTATAGAGTTTTTGGATATGCAGATTTTAAAAAACTGGTGAAAGTTTGTGTATCGGTTTTATTAAAAATGGAAAAATACTATTGAAATAAGATGTTTGTTCGTTTATTCGATGCGTTATAGCTTTGGTAAAGGGCTGCGCGCCGGCCGATAAAGATTTCTGAATTAATCTGAAGACTACTCAAACGAAATCGCGGGCACCAGCTAGTAAAGAATATAAACGTAACAATTCCATGCGTTCATTTGCTATGAAACAATAGTCCTCGTGTCAATTACTCATCGTTGTTTTCCAAACTCGATACTCGTACGCATTCACCGGTCGATGAGCCAAAACAAACGCTAAGTTTGTGTGTCACATAACTAGGTACATTGTTTGCTTTTTAATTTCAGTTTGCATAGCAACGGTGTTGTTTTAAATGCAATTGATACAGTATTTTTATAGCTCAATATCTCAAATAAAAAGAATCCTTATCTTTTGTTGCCCATAATATGGGCATATATTATATCTCAGCAATATCTAAGGGCACGTTCAATATAGACTTTTTGAAACGGACTGCTCACGCGCTTCGGACATTTGCCCGACTGCACACGAAAAGTTGTATGACAACTGCGTTGAAAATAAAAAATAACTACCAAAAGAAAGTGTGCAGTCTTGCAAATACACGGCTTACGTCAGCCTCAAATCGGATTATTGAAAAAACCTTTTTTTGTGATGTAACTACACAATTTTCTGTCATTTTCCTTAACTTGTGCTATAAGACATAACTTTTTGCCAAATTGTCTGATTCTATTTCTGTTGTTGTTGTCCGTTCCCAATAAAAGAATATGATTCCTGCGCTGGTGTCAAACTATGCGGCATAACTGGCTAAATCTTTTGATTTCGGTGACTAAGAAGTTTGAGTTTGTCACAGCTCCAAGGAATCCCAGACCTTAGTATTTGATATTGATTTCAACTTGATAAAGACAGACATAAAGACTAATAGACGCTCAACGAACAGATATTTCATGAAATTCTTTTTACATTTTGAGGTAGTGAGCCCTAAAAACATCGACATGTGACTTTTGTGCGTTAGTAACTCTATCATATAACTCATGAACTCATGAATCAATAAAAATAAAAGTTATGTAACAGTAAATAACACACATAATAAAGTTAAGGAAATGAAAACATTGGTTGAATGATAGTGAAACTTGGCACGCGATTGATTGAACACTCGCGTTGTTATGGCTCTGTAGTTCGATTTATTGTTATTTACGTTAACAAGTTCTTAACAAGGCATATATCAATAATATGAATGTTTGTTGATTTGCCTTTAACAATCACATAAATGCAATGTTTTTATAAGCAAGGCACAGCACGTGATAAAAACTGATGGCCGATGGGTCAGAAAGATTCTAGAATGCAGGCCACGTAGCGGCAAGAGAAGCGTAGGACGTCCACGCACAAGGTGGACAGACTACCTGGTAAAGGGCGCAAGAAATAGCTGCAGGATGCTAGCCGTTCCCAACCGGCCTATCTGGAAGTCATTGGGGGAGGCTATGTTCAACAGTGGAAGTCCTATGGCTGAAATGATGATGATGAGAGCATGTGGCGACTGCATGTTTGTCTAAGTCATCTATTAACACCATAATTATATTAATAGGATCTCTACGAAAGAGATGATTAATTTATCAATAAGTGTGTCTTGTTATGAACGGAGATATAAATGAAAACATTATTAATACTGCCCAAGCTATAAGGATAATGTCAAATCAGACCAGGAAAAGTTATAAATTAGGACCTACGCTTCAAGATGTATCATGGTGTCTGGTTACTACGAATATTGCTACGCTATGGTCTGGCAATTTGATAAAATTTAGGAAAATTAGACGGGGTGCGAGTATAAAAACTATAATAAAACTCGTGAAATTGCCTAAATTGTGTTTAAAATGATTGGTATATATTGGTATAAGAGCTTTATATAGTAATTAGGAATAAAAAAACAAATAATTTATAAACTATACTAGTACTTTCGAACAGAAAAGTACTAGTATGATTCAATTAGTCTTAAAAAAGGATAAATTGTGTTTCATTTTTTTTTTTTTTATTAAAAATTTTTTTTTATTAGGTTATTAACGTAATTTCCTGAGTTTTTTGTCTTGTTTATTCAATAAATATAACATGGGCAATATGGGCAATACAACAAATTACACGATGTAGATATATCAAATATCACAAAATGTCCAATTCCATTTAAAATATGGCTTATAAAAAGGTGAAAATCAAACTTCAAGCAAGTTCGGATCGATAAAGGTATCGGAAAATTAGGTCTTCATCTTTTAGTTCTATTTTTAATTAATAATATAATTTCATTGTCTTAATTTATGGATAAACTGCTGATTCATTGTAGAAAGCTTAATTTGCATTGAAATTGATTATTATTCAAATGAGATGTTGGTATTTTGCTATGATGCCCATGCATTATAATGTTAGACATTACTTAATTCCCATAGGGGCTTAGAAATATATTATGAAGTATGTTTTAACATGCTATGATGATGAGTTTTCCATTTTTTAAGCAATGATAACTTAAAATGTAGTGAACGAAAGTAAAGTAATTTTTAGGGTTTTGTACCTCAAGAGGAAAAAAACGGAACCCTTATAGGATTAGATTGTTGTCTGTCCGTCTGTCCGTCTGTTTGTCTGTCTGTCCGTCTGTTAAGACCCTTTATCTCGGGAACGCGTGGAGATATCAAGTGGAAATTAAAACGATATACTCAGGGTTACATTCTCTTGAAGATGTGACAAAAATTGAAGTTGAAGCAATGTCTTATAGCACAAGTAAAGGCAATAGTTCAAAAACCGTAAATTTGTAGTAAAAAAAAGTTTTTTTTAACAAACTTCACAAAACAAAACGAAAATGGGTAAATATCTTCGGATTCGATTTCCCTTATAAACGAATGATTTACATAGCTATAAGTTGGTACGGAACCCTAGGCGCGCAAGTTCGACTCGCACTTAGCTGTTTTTTTTTAAACTTTTATGCAGTTGTGGAATGCATATTTGGATTTAAAATAAGGATTTAATAATCTTATCTGTGTGTTATCTAATTCTTCTTTTGCTAGTAAACATTTAGGAGAACGCCGCCCATTTCGATGGACCTGATGATACGATCTAGGAAGATGGCTGGCAGTGGATGGATAAAAAAAGCGTCCAGCGGTAAATTGTAGTTGACTGGCATGATGATGATGATGATGTTTTTAATTTACAAATATATATTTTTTTTACATAAAGACGACATTGTTACTTGTAATTTAGAGTAAATTAATTTATATTTTGACATTTGTCTACCGATATTCATAATTATGTATGTATCCTATGTAATATTTTTTTTTATTGCAATTAAGGGCCCATTTTACAATCGCCAGATAACTTATATTCAGCAAATAACATTTACTTTTATAAAAAAGTAGTTTTTATAAATAAGTTATCTGGCTATTGAAAAATCGGCCTTGAATTTTTTTAGGGCTTCTATCTATTTATACCTCTATAATTATACCTCTGTATCTATATATATATATATATATATATCTATCGCGCTGATAAGCCAATATCAAGTCGAGTGGTAGACACACAGCTGGCTTATGTTCGTCAATTGCTTGTTAAAATAACGTCCACCTGGTGTAATGGTTCGCGTTTGGGACTACAAAGCTAGGAATTTGCGGGTTCAAATCCCTCAAGGGGCAAATGTTTGTGTGATGATGAGCACGAGCATTTGTACCTGAGTCATGGATGTTTATCATCGTATTTAAGTATATGTTTATCCTTTGTCTTGTAGCCATTATACATGCATTGATTAGTTTAAAAAAAGTGAAATCAATCCATCAATTGAAATGTATTACTATTTAAATCCACAAAGTAAACAGACAACCTGGCAAAGGTTGCTAGAAGTCGCTGGTTGCAGGGCGCTTCCAACCGGCCAATCTGGAAGTCTACATTCAGCAGAGGACGTCCTATGTCCAGCAGTGGACGTCCTAAGGGTGAAGTGATGATAAATAATAACTACCACATTGAATATTAAATTAGACATGCATGTTTGCACGTCTTTAGTTTTGACTATGATTTTGTAATGACCACGCGAACAAAGTCGCGGGTAACAGCTAGTGTAGTATAATTATAATGGTTATTTCCTTAGCAGGTATTGATATTATGTATCTTCTACAGTAATTACTAAGAACATGGTTCTTATTACAAGTTTTCCGAAGTAAAGCTATTGATACACGTACATGTTGCTGTTATTCAACGGAACAATGAATAATAAAGTATTTACACCTTCCAATAGTTTCTTGATGTTTGTGCGAATATTGTTTGAGTTTTATCTGATAATTTTTTATTTGAAGGAATTTATGATCTTAATTTCAGGTTCCTGCTTTTTTAGTCAATATCACAGAACAAGAATGATACGCTACGCTTCTGTAGTCAATACAGTGTTGATAAGGATAAACACGCTGTGATTGTCTGAATTTGATTTTGATTTTATCAGTGCACCCTACGTAACCTAACCGTTTTATGAAGGACATACTAATTTTACTATGAGATCTATAGTAAAATTAATAAAAAAATGTATTTCTGTAGGTATAGTCAACGGCATGTCAACCTATCCAAAAAGTTAAAGGTCATTGAATCGATTTTCAACTTTAAGTCTAAGGCATAGAGATCAATATCAATTAAGAAAATTTACGTTTTGTAGTAGGCTGACGTGCTGTTGTCTGTGCTAATGTCATTTGTCCAGTTACGGAACAGTTGTTTTTGTCTCGGTATTTACTTTTGGTCCCACAGAAAAAGTTGTGTATATATTTATTAGAAAAATCCGTTAAATTATATTCTTGTTAAACCTAATACTCTGTATATTTTGAGAATAAACTAAGTACGATAAATTATAATAATACAATATATTAGAAGCCAAGAAAAACCCAGGCCAAGGTTAGCTAATCGGAATGTAGTAAATTATTTAGCAATGCAATTATGTGCAATTATTGTAATAACATAAGCGCATAATAACAGTGCCAATTAGTATTTACTTAATCACTTTTGTTGTACTTTTGTCACTTTTAGTTTCACTTATTGCATCACTAAAATATTTATAAATTTTCATTGATTCCTTGATTAGTTATAAAAACAAAAGTTAAGTTTTTAATTGATTTAATAACATTTATTATGTGGAAACAAATCTTCAAACAATAGTTTTTCTGTGTTTTTCCTTATGACATCGCAATTATATTAAACGTTATAAATAACAAAAAAATTCAAGAGTAAAATGTTTATTTCTAAGGTTTAAAATCTAAATCATTTATACAGGTTACAGTTGGTTTACGAAATTTGAGTTTTTTTCTCAATCATGCAAGCTGAACAATTAAATAAATGCATACAAATAAAAATGACATGTCGCACACTTTAAACATTTAGCGGTTCCTAGGGAATAAGTTTGTCTTCATATTTCCCAACAGGGAATATGCATAAAAAAAAATTTATTATTATAATTTTATAAGAAAATATATGAAATTTTAGTGCTAATAGTGAAAACAAAATTGATTTAAGGTAAAAAATAACCATAGTATAGTAATTAGAAATTAAGGTATACCTATCTCTTTGTAAAATAACTTTTACCATGAAAAATGTATGGCGGACATGTAATATGACGTCACAGTACATATCGGATCTCCTTGTCTAACACGCGACTTTAATGGGCTGTAAGTCAGGTATTTATCAATATTTTTTGAAAATACTTAAAGTTTTATTAATTATAATTAAGCACTATTTATTTTAGGACCAAATAAAAAACATGCATATTCCCTATTATTTAAGGCTAGTTAAAGTCATTAGGAACTTACAAACATAATACCCGCCAAATTCTTTTGAGAGCTATTATTTTCTGCTAAAGAAAATTCTAGAAAACTGTCTGAGAGCCGGGGCTGCTCCGCATAAATAACAGACAAGTTCGCGTTTCCGGGCTCGGGGCAGCATAACTACGAAGTTGTAGGATAAATGTTGCTACTTAATTATTTGCATTACGAGAACTCCGGAATCATGGGATTGGCTTTTCATATTTTGTGAAAATTGTAATTACCCTTTTACCAACTTAATTCTTGCTGTTTCAAAATGTAGAGCGGTAGTTTAATTCTGAATTTGTAATTTTATAGAGTTGAGATAGTAAATGAGAAGAGAAATATGTGTACTGCAAACCATTTGAAATAGGAGAGAAAATATGCCGGGATGGGTTAGAGGAAAATGTAAAGAGGTAGATCTAGAAGGTCTCAAGTAACAATAAGCAAATGATCTAAAAGTAACATATACTTATACATACATGCCATGCATTTAGTTATTTTTGAAGTCAGTGCAATTAAAACATATAAACTCAGGTGTATGTGTAACTAAATAATGTTTTTTTGCTTTTTAGCCACTTGGACTTATGAACGCGTGAAATTAGGCAACCCGTGCTTTTAAAAGCTGGTTGTAAATAAGGTGTCGTGATGAAAAGAAGAATGGAAAAAAACTCTACCGAAAAAAGAGTAGCTCTGAAATTAGTGAGCGAGAGTGAGTTAGACAGTAATACCTTCTGTTTAGACTTACTATTTTACTTTGTATTTGGTCCTGAAATTTTGTAAATCAGATCTGGAAAATCTATAAGCCAAAGCGCATGGTTCCTTTATGCGGCATTCGCTGTTGCATGCATTGCTTTTGCCTTACGCTGCGATCAGTCGGTTGTTTGTCCTGTCATATCAGTAAAGACATATCTCCGACACTTTGTTTTGATACGACTTTCACTAATAGAAAGACTGATTCACGAGAAAGGTTTATGTATCACAGTAACGGTAAATATTTGGTGCTCCCTACCTTCAGTTGTATTAAAATACTAGTAAATAAGCGCGGAGCTACCCGCTCGATGTTCAATATTCTTACAAGAATGCTTTTGTCAAATTCACCCAAACCTGTTTAGCCTTTGATGCGTTATAAGGAAACAAACAAAAAATGTAATATAATAATTACAAGAAAGAGATAAAATAAGGATGTACGACGATTGTTTTAGATTATAAAATTGACTATTATTTAAAAATATCAAGTAATACTCTAAATTTGCACCAGAAGTGGGTTTTCCTTGTTTAGACGTCAGTGAAATGACAACCATGATACATTGCTACATTGTCTTGATATTCTCAAGGTTTTTAAACGTATCAAGAATTACTATTCATTCGTAAATGAAATTGAAATACAAACTTTACTGTTTGTCAGTTAAGTAAAATTCCGAATAAATTTTGCAACGAACATGATTGTTAAAGTTCATTTTCTAATCGAAGAACTAATTACTTACTTACGTAATAAATGTACCCAGGTGCCGTCATTTTAATATTTTAAATATCAAGGTTAAGGTTTTTAATCAGGCATTATTGATTCAGTTGAAACATAACTAAGATTGAAGATGTGAATTAAATTAGATTCAAGACCCATAAAATAACTCATGGCACAAATATTTAACGTAATGTGTGATTCTCCAGGTCCAACAGTTGAATGTTTTGACTTTTTTTGACTATGACATGAAGTGCTATGATGTCATCCACGTATACCTTTGCTTAGATAGATAGTATAAAACGCAAAACGTGCTATTACTTACTGTAACTGATAAATTACGATAGTGCAAAACAGTGTTTACCGTCACCAGAAGGTCGCTAAAGACAAAAAACAGTTTCCTTGTTAAGTCATGAATTGTGACATGTAGTAGTTATGTTGTTAGATAGCCATTGAATACTTAAGGTTTAAGTGAAATAGTTAGAAAAACGGCATTTGCCACATAATTCTTTCTTATATTTTTATGGTGATGATGATTCAAAAAAATGATTCCTTAACCCTTCAGACGTTAACTGGGACCCAGAGTATACTTAATGTACACTGTGGTGGGCTAAACCTGCCAAGAAAAAGCTTATATGAAACTTTCGTGTCATGAGAGAGCCTAACTACTATATTTTAAGATGATTTATTTATTTAATTTACTATTTAATTTATTGATCTAGGCAAAAATACTATGCAACTACCCTTAAACCATTTAATAACATGGACATATAATTTGTATGATTTCGGTGGGACATGGTGAATTAATATAAAAACTCTGCATCTAATTTCAAGTAGTACTGACTGGTTTTGTTGCCTCCACTTGTTTTGTATAACATAATGTTACCGTCACCAAGACAGTATCTACCTGAGGAAATAATTTAACCTAACAAGATAGCAGAATACATTGCAATGAGAGAACCAAATTCACGGTCGACTGTTGTTTTTACTTTCATTTTGTAATGCCTCGTGTAAATTTGAGTTTAAATTAACTGGCTGGGTACTTTCAGTGATATAATAAATAAACTATTATAATAAGAATAGCAACATTAGAAAATATAGTTTCTACTTCCTGGTTCTACAAGTAAGATGGAATTATTTTATTTGCTGGCTAACTCGGGCTAATTAACCTAATATCGAATATGTTTACTTAGAATACACATAGAAATAATCAGCCATAATCAGCCTACACCAATCCTCTCCTAGACATAAGTATCTTCCAATGCACGCCACTGAGCTCAATCCTCGGCTTTTCTTTTCCATCTAGTAATTTATTTATTAAATTAAATTAGCGTCTTGTAGGAACCCTTTTAAATTTGACACTAAAACGAATTTTCATAAAATAAACACGCACTGAAAACACTAGACATTACCCAGCCATGGTTTGTAGACCTGCTGCGGCTAGTGGTACAACGCAAACCATACGGCCTTGCCGCTGCCATATATAACTCGCGTTACGGACCGCGGAGTGGAGGCGCGCGTCGCACGCGCACTGCACTTAACACTGAACGCGGGAAGGCTGCCGCTAGGGATGCGCATGATCATCGTTTATGACGATAATTGAGCTATTCATGTATAAGGGTGCCGTGTTATAATTTTTTTTGTGTCATCGGCCCATTACTGCTGGCGATGCTATTAAATTGTGTATGTAGTAGAAGCGCATTCAAATTAAAAATACTGAAATCCCAGCTGAACAATAATTTATAATAAATACTTAGTCTTAGAAAAATTTAAACTAAAAGAGTCATAATAATTATTAACTTGATACTAAATTTAGGTTTTTATAACTTTACTCTGATTTACAAATACAGATATCACATTTTGAGAGCTATTTTCAATCTCATTTTCAGATTATTTGTTTGAAACGGATAATGGACTAAATACGCTAGGCGCTAAGCGGTGAAACCGTACGAACAACAACAGTAACCTTATGTGACATTATTGCATTAAATATGATCACTCGTGTTGACAGCTTAAATAGCTGATTAAATTAGTTCGTTAAATTACTATAAATAAACAATATAGTTAGTAAGCTTTAACCCTTCGAAACCCGGTGGCTCTCGGGAGAGCCAGCGCAAAAAACCGTAAGGACCCGATGCCCCCCCAAGGAGCCAGTAGGACTGCTCCCGAAAATGCGCCGAATTTGTATAAATTTAAACAATTTATTGGCTTGAATTAAATGCCAAACCATAGACAATTTAATAAGCCTTCAAATGATACCAAACAATATAGTGACTTGAAAAGCAGTGTTTCAAATTGGCAGTTATTTGGTCGGCATCCTACAGTGCACTACAACTAGTGAAAAGTGGTGTTATTACTGCAAAAAACTTAAGTATTATTATATTATAACTTTATACAATTTACAGCCTAAATACACATGAATATAATTGTTTAGTCAGTGTAAATAAGGAAAAAACAACAAAATAATATAAGATTGAGAGGTTACTTCGACACTGTTTTTGTAATGTAAATCTAACACGCTTTTACAAGTTTATGTGATAATGATACTGATTTATTTTATTGCAAATTTTGTCAAGAATCTGATAGTGTATTTATTTGACAATTTATATCATAAAAATCATTTATTTCTTCAAAAACAATTTGGAAGTAAATTTTAGCAGCCATATTTGCTGTTACAACTCACATAGAGCATGTCCCATTTTATATTTTGCTTAGAATGTCCGCTGGCTCCCTGAGGAGCCAGCTGCGTGCGTATTTTCTGTTATGTACCTACAATTTCAATTGTAGAAGAATCCATTGCATAATATTTATGTAAACTCTTGCTTTATTGTGTATTATTTGTTTAAAAGCAAGAATAGTCTAAACAGTATTTATTAGAAAAAAAACATTTTTTACACTGATCTAATATTTTGTCCATATAAAATAATAATATTTTTTATAAGAATGTTTACAAAAAAAACATAGGAATGTAAAAATAATTTCCCTAACAAAAAAGAAACACCTATAATAGTGTATTTTAGAATGCCCGCCGGCTCCCCAGGAGGCCAGCTGTCTGAGGCCAAAAACCTTCAATGGTTTTGACGTATTGCAGTTCGGGTTTCAAAGGGTTAATATCTTTTATTTAAGAAATTAAGTATCTTTGAAACAAAGATGAAATAATTTTATGTTGATTTCTAAATTAAAAATAAATACTTTGCAAATTAATATTAATATTCTAAATCAACGTTCCAAAATCCTTTTTAATTATTGTTGAGTAACTAAATAACTATTAATCACAAATAATCGGTTTAATGAATAATAACGGAAGTAAACTTAATCCGTCCCATCACTATTGCGCCGGAGTGCGCTACGCAAGACCGCGTGCGGCGCAACTCAGTTATGGAAATGAACATTGGAGTAAAAATAAAAACACTTGGTAAATTACCACGATATGGTCAACGAACACCTGACCATCTAAAGGGTCTTTATTTTTTCAAATTAGTGGGTGCAACGATTTTTAGAAACCTCGTCTAATCCACTTCCGGAATTAGGTTTAATGTTAGGAACATATTGTATGCAAACGTTGGTTATACAATGTTTAATTGGTATTCTAGGTAATGCAACATGCACTTTCTAGTGAATGAAAAGTGGTGTATGGTAATGTTTAAAATTCATCTACTTCAAAAGTTAGCTTTGTGATTGGAATCTCGCCTCACATGGGTTGTGAGTTTGAATCGCAACCCGAAAGTCTGGATTTTTCGGATTTATCACTTGTATGTGGTTTGTGTAGGCGTGTCGTAGGAGGCTACTAATTCCTGTAGTACGAGACGGGCAGACGCATCTGCGTTTGCATTTATAAAAAACTGTGCTCGCCAACCCGCCTGCCAAGCGTGGCGGGTATTGGCAATCCCCCCTGATGATGGGAGTCATTGGGTGAGGCATATGTTTAGCAATGAACGTCCGACGGCTAAAATGATGATGAGGTATCGGCGATGGAAACTATCGTAGGGAAACCTGTCTATAGAGATACCACTATTATAGCGTGTAGTGTTGGTCAGAAAATGTTCTGGTTTAACGTTTGAAGGGTTATAGAGGTCTGGTGGCAATCACTACAAGTTTTATGAGAACTTATAGTTATACTTATTTGAATAGTTACATTATTTACATAAAGCAAATAACTTAAGATTTATTGAACGTCAACATTTGACTTGACTTAGTGAAAACTAGATAACTCGATTATATTGTTATAATTAACTAACTGACCCGACGAACTTTGTAACGCTAAAAAAGTTGGACTAAACAAATCCTGTTTGACAGATACAAACAATTGATATAAGGAAATAAAATAGTTGTTTCTAATATAATTCTTTAAAGTTATTCTGCTATTCGGGACGAAGACAAATTCTACAAATCAAAGATCATAAAAATCGGTCTAGCCGTTCTCGATTTTTATATGGTGTAACTAACCCGACTTTGTTTTAAAATTATTCTAAGAAAGAAATGTTATCAACCAGCGGAACAAAACCATTAATGTGATACCACAAAATCACCTTATCGAGTATCTAGCGAACTCGTGTCATCGTAGTTCACGAGATTATCATAAAATACGGGTATTAGCTTCTTACGTAACGCACTAAGCTATTGTTAACATAGTAGATACAACAATGGAGTCAAATTGTTTTATTAACCATTAAGTTATTATCGGTTTGTGTGCGAACACGAAACGCATCGAGCGGTTTGCAGAATGAGTTAATTAGACTTCTATATTTAATTGTACCAACTGCTATATACTGCTATATATATAAGTTGTGGATAAACAAGCTGAAGTAAGAGTGGGCAGGCTAGGATAATTGTGGTTCTTAAACGATGACCGCAAGCTAAAACTAAGAAACGCAGGTAGCGTCTAAAGGGCCAATTCGTTCCTTAATTTGACCAAAATAAAACTAGCAAACCTAAGCTCACGCAGATTTAATGTAAAATGCACAGGTTGAGATAGGCCTCGTTAACCACAGGTGTCGATAAAGAGTCCTACGTCTATTATATACCATTTTTAATCTATTCTTTTTATTTTTATGCAGATTTTAATGACTTTAGAGTCGTATTTCGACTATGGCAGTTTATATCATCATCAGAATTAGCCCACATCCATCCTGAACATATAGGCCTCTCTCAATGGACGCCACTGAGCCCGAACTTTGCCTCTTTTTTCTATCAGACTTCACTAGTTTTGCCTATATTATCGCTCTATCTTGTCCGAGGCCGCTCTACGTTGCATTCCTGCCAAGTCACAACCTACACTGAAGAACACGACGTCTTTTTCATCGGTTATCGGCTCTAGTTCATAATTATTCATTCCATGATATACACACTTAAAACGTGTTCCTCAAAGGCTAAGCGTGAGTCACTAATAAAACACTTTATTAGTACGACGTTGATCATCTGAGTAAACAAAATATAGCGTCACTATTACAGGTAGTGCTCACTGAAAACAAACTCTGTTATCTTTATGTCTTGAATAAAACATAAATATTGGTATGGCGCCACAGACTTTGCCATCGTGCGAGGTCTAGAAAAACACTGAAAAAAAGACTACCTCTATTTCAATCTTGGTAATATTAATTCTGGGAACGCCCTAACTAATATTACAAATATGAATGTTTGGATGTTTGTTTAAACAATCACGGTTTAACGGTAGGATGTTAGCAGCTGAAACTTCATATACTTACACCCATATTTATAAAGAAGTAATAACTTGTCGCTAAGTTGCTACTTAGTTAAGTCATTACTTCAGTAGGTATAGGATTCTTATTTTGAAAATCTTATTCTATAGGCAACTTAACTTACTTGGTAAAGTAAATGCTAAAGTTACAGCAACCAGTGTTGTTTTGAAAAGAAACATCAAGGTGGTATTCCTCGGGCAACATTCAGTTACCGTTTGTATTGCATGAGAAGATTAATACCTAAAATATAGATATTCCGTTAGAATTTATAATACCACATACATTTTTGCATTCAATGGCAAATTAAAGGAATTCTATTTTTTATTACATGATCAATAAGAAATCGTGTTCGTCTTTTGTGATAAGCTACTGACATACAGCCTTAACGATAGGGTTATCGTTAAAATCGTAGAAAAGGCAAAAAATAACCGTGCAATTTCGTTCTTGCACCCATAATAAAAGCTGTTTTATACCAAATATTTAACTATAGTCGTATAGTCCACACACAGGTTTATAAGCTGAAAAGATTTGGTTGCATGTTGGAAACAAAAACTCTAAATCAATAATTAATAACTTCAGCATCTAGTAAAAGAAAAAAAAGGCAAAAATAGGTACTCTAAACTCAATGGCCAAACTTTCATAAAGGTAAATAACCTGTCCATGAAAATCCCCGAAACCTGCCACTTTTTAGACACCCTCACCTCTCTACACGCTGATCACGTCCCATAGTTCTTTCTGAACGGAATTGCCCCCAATAATACCGTAAACCAATTGAATTTAAACCTTTTCGGTTCGTAACACGTTACATTTTGGCATGGGACGTGTCACCGCAGTGATTCTTGTAGAAAATCTGAAAATCTCCCAGTACACTTTGTATGGACCGCGTTACGTGGTGGACGCGCGGTGAAACCTTTTACATCAATTTTCGTATTACCAATGGATTAAATCCAAGGGTTATCCCCGAAGGAAACTTTCCGATTGGATTGGGAGAACGGTTGTCGTGAATCAATGTTATAAAATTTGTATTCAGGTGACCGCTTCACTTTCCACCAGGACTTCGATCGATTTAAAAATAAAACGTATATTCACTAGGACTGTTGTTTTCAAAGATACGTTTATTTCAGTTAAGACTTATTCTTTACCATCGAGTACATACTCTATAGAGCAGCAATACAAACCATCTTTCTCCGAAACTAGTAAGTGATTTTTTACTTACATTTAGTATGAAATGACAACTCCTGTCAACGCTCGCCCATACCGAAACAGCACAGATACAGATTATGACATTTCTACTCTATAGGGTATGTGCTCTATGTTCTGTGCACATAGGGTGCACACGTTTGCCCACATGTCATGGAATTATGGGATACATAAAACATCTTGTGAATTGGCATGATATGAATACTACCTAATAATTAACAAGCACCTGTAATCAAGATTTTCTAAAGCTTGTCTTTATGAAATCCAATAACTACTACAGCCAAACAACTCTCCCAAAAAGGGCAAAAGCAGCGTAATCAGTTTTCTTCTTTATTAAATTTTTTTTGGATCTTGTATAGTGATTCGTTACATAAAGTTTTTTAATGTTGGTTTTATTGTAATAACGTAGGTTAACACTTTCGTCTACCAATTTTAGCATTTCATAAACAAGTGTGGGATTTACTTGTGGCTAAACGCCACTAAACACTTTGCACACATTTCCTTGCTACACCTACGTAACTCCAACACAACTTGTTTTAACTTATGTATCCAGAAAGGTGTACCTACCAACCTTTATCGTGTACTTATTTTTGCTGTAAAAAGTGGGAAAAGTGCTGCTTTTTTTGGTAAATGCTATGTTTCAGTGTTCTGTTCAGTGGATTTTGCGCTCTCGGTGTCAAGATGGCTAGACATTATAAGTCTTAACTCTCTCTTTTAAGATTGAAAGTAGTAGTTTAAAGCCTTATTACCTACTTAACATAAAACTTACAGGAATTTCGTATTTTTAGTAACCTAATAATTTCACTGCTGAGAAAAATATACTTTTCTAGAAACTCTCTTTATTTTTGTAAATTTGGTCAAACTATCGTCGAAATAGACAATTTTCACACTAACGCTAATCATTTTCAGTGTAGGACGGCCCTGGTCTTGATTTACATAGTTCAGCTGATAAATTACCAAATAAATAATGCCAAAGAATTTGTAGCATTGTCTGCGATTACAAATAGCCGACAAAAACTAGTATTTAAATAGAATAGAGAAGATAGGGGAACACTTAACCTTAACGACGGTCTAGTGTAGTAGTTTTAAATCCGGACTACAAAGCCGGACGGTTGTGGGTTCAAATCCCGCAAAATGTTTCTGTGATGAGAACGAATATGATGTGATGCACTGAAGTCATGGATGTTAATAAAATGTATATATGTATGTTGGTTCGTTATCTCTCCGCTATAATACGATATAGTTGACTATGCGCTATAGTTGACGAACACCGTAGCAGAGAGGCGAGTACGCCGGACGTGGAGTTCGTCATCTCTGATGTCCCAAGTTCGATTCTCGGTCCGGTCAATGTAGAAAATGATCTTTTCTATGTCGTCTCGGGTCTGGGTGTTGTGGTACAATATATAGAATATATATATTTAAAAAAAAAAAATATATATATATATATATATATATATATATATATATAATAGAATAGAATAGAATAGAAGTATAATGTATAGAATATGTAATTAAAATGTTATCCCTGAGTTACGGGATACCCTTTATACATTTTATAATTCATCATCATCATCATTTTAGCCATAGGACGTCACTGCTAATTGGGATTGCCAATACTTGCCAAGCTTGGCAGGCGGGTATTTAATAATTACCATATCGTTAACACCAAAAAGCAACTAGTTTACTAGTATATTTCCAGTGCAAAATCTATTTCCTCCAGAACTAGAACGTCGATCCAAAGCTATCGGCCGAAATCCCTATCACGCGATAGCATCGCACGTACAGACGTATTGTCCCTAATCCCATTGTGTGGTAACTTCGGAATTGTTCTAAGGAGAATTAATAGAAGTTCCTCTTACCCCGGAGCCCTATTGTGCCCTGATTTATCGAGGAAGAACAATAATAAATCAAATGAAAATTGCCCCCGTGCGCCTCAAGAATCTAGTGCGGATTAGTGTATGAAACTTCGGAAGGTAATTAAGGTGTAATTTGTTAGGGATAAAAAGGTGTGTCAGATTTTGGTGTCGATTTGGCAAAGTTTACGGGAACAAGATTTTGGTGGCTTTGATTAGGTTTTATTAAGTTTAAGGATTACATACGAAACTAAACCGTGGCTTCTCACTATGGGCCTCATATAAAGCTCAAAGTCGCACAGTCATGCTATGAAAAGGGCTATGCTTGGTGTTTCCTTGCGAGATCGAATCAGAAATAAGGAGATCCGTAAACGAACAAAAGTCGCTGACATAGCCCAACGGATTAGCTAGCTGAAGTGGCAGTAGGCGGGGCACATAGCACTTAGAACTGACGGCCGATGGGGCAGAAAGGTTCTAGAATGGAGGCCGCGTACCTGTAAGCGCAGCTTAGGACGTCCTCGCACAAGGTGGACAGATGACCTGGTAAAGGTCGCAGGAAGACAATGGATGCAGGTCGCTTCTAACCGGCCTATCTGGAAGGCAATGGGGGAGGTCTATGTTTAGCAGTGGACGTCCTATGGCTGAAATGATGATAATAATTGATGAAGTTGGGGATTTTTATATTAATTGATAAGACAATTTCACTTTTAAAATGAGAGCCAACTAGAAGTGATTTTCTCTTAATTGCCGCTAAATTGAATTAAATAACTATGGTAATACATATATCAAATAACTATTTATATCAGTGAATTATCTAAAAAAGTAGATGCGTTATATAATTATAACAAGTATAGGTAATTGTTGCGTCTATCATTACTTTTTTGCATGATTCGATAAATTTTAATAGTGAGCAAAAACAAATGAGTTTGTTGTATTGACCAAAATGAATTAGTTGCTATAATCATTAATCCTGTATGAATAAGATCTTAGGATTCTTACCTAATAGTAAAATCAATCAAATCCATCTTATTCGATGTATCTAACGTCTTGACAGGCTCGTATGGGGTCAAGATAACTTTTTCACAACAGTCACAGTCTTATTAGAGCCAACAACTTTTTTTTGAGTGTTGCCAGTATACACACTTACATGCTATCGAATTAGTCAATTACTTTTTGCATTCAAAAGTTAATATTTAATCTAGGGGCACAGTAGAGCCCCGCCAAGACGGGACAAGCAAAGCGCAAGAGCACTAACTATTTTTTCTTGAAGCTCGTTTTCTGTTGGGTTCAGTTTGTATGTGATGTAAGTTTCGATAGCATAGCTCTTATACTTTAGATTATATTGATATCTAAAAACTCCGATTTCGCTACCGACTTACTGATAATCACCAAAATTCATAAGGTACTTCCTGAAGTCCTAGGAAGCTGAAATTTGGTATGTTAGCTAGAATGGGCTAGATTCCAAAAAAAACTAATTAGTCCGTCAGATAGATTAACAAAAAATATTGGACACGTATTTTTTATTTTCTCAATCAAAGAAAAAATGATGAAGGTATAGCCCGTTAAAGTTGCGCGTAACGTTACGCCTTGCGACACTTTTTAGCAAGGCGTGACGTCACGTGCTCACTTCGATGCGCTTTATCTTCGTCATTTTTTTTCGATTGACCAAAAACCAAATTTGAGTCCAATATTTTTTGATAATCTAACTGACGGACTGAATAGAATCATATTTTTTTGACCCAGGAAACTTCTAGTAGTAAAAATGTAGTTAGAATCTTGGCTCTACATGAAATTCGTTTTAATAGTGCGTGTCATAAGGTCTCGTATTGGCAACATTTTACATAAAATTGTTTTTGGTGGAATTATGTCATTTCTTAAAAATACTCTGACTCGGTCGCTGATTTTATCATTTTTATGAGCTAAGCTTTAAAGTATTATTAATAAGTAGCTTTTGCCTACGACTTCGTTCGCGTGGTCTTTGCAAAAAAAAAGCTTCTACTAAACCGCCGGTCTAAAATAAATATATCGGGAATTATTTATTTTCGCTAACATCCATGTGTATCAAATCGATAGAAGTGTCCTCCAACACATTTTTTAAAATCTGTTTTCTTGTCCCTGTCTGTAGATTATAGTTATTAGACGTTAGGGGTCAGCCCTAGAAAAAGCTAAAACACTGCGGCTGACATTTACATTCGTTGATTCACCCATCTTGGGAGACCCTATATATGTTTGTTTATTGTTCTTCCATTTTAACTCCAATAAAATACTAAAATGCTTATATACAAGTGACACTTCATGCATCTGTTCTACAAAACGCTACAAACTTGAAGTAGATAAGGCAAAGTCCCAGGTAATGCTGGACCCATCAATAAATCAGTCCCGGTCAATGCGTTGATTGATGCGCCTCTACTCGCTAATAGCCGACCCCGATCAAACGGGGACAGGCGTTCTTTAGAAGGGTTCAAGATAAAATACATTTTATTGATAGAAAATTTTAAAAAAAGAATACAATTTAAATCAAATATTTATTACTACTATTATTTTCTACAATGTTACATAGGTGTTATAAAAAGGTGCATTAAACAAATAATTATAGACCCTGTTCGGCACAATATTAAGGTAGTAAGACAAAATAGATGACGCCATTCATAGGTTATTTTAAAGGGCAATTATAATTATAATATTTTTGATAAAATAAAGAAGAAAGATTTTTTTTTGTTTAAACAAAGTATTCCAAAAATAGTAACTAGCGAAGAGACAGAGTTGAGCACCGAGAGGGGGGGGGGGGGGGCTGAACTTTGGGATTTATCTTTTTAACGAAATGTGTCGTTTTACGTTTTTAACGAAACGCAATAATGTCTCTTGGATCCGTTTCCACTTTGTCGTTACGTTTTTTGGTCGTTGAACTTTTGTTTCTAGCTATACTCATTGCTTGACGGTACTTAAAAAAGAGTCGTGGACGACAGACGATAATTAATCATGCCGTGCTATATGCGAAAAACACTATTAAATATATAAGCCACGACATAAGACTATCTATAGTTACAACACAGTGGGAATACTGCCTTAGGGTGCATACAGATCTAGCGATCTATCGTCGTGAATGTGCATTCAATTTCCGGATCTATATGCACCCTTAAGTAAAATAAAAACATAAAACTCGGAAAATGTAGTAATTCGGGTACCTAAAAATATCTCTAGACTACCGCTTGACGCAATGTTTTAGGACATCTTGGATTTTTTATATGTTTTTATTTAGATTTTGTGATATTCATTAGTTTTTACAATAATTTTATACCATTAAACCGATCTGATGATTTATTCAGGGCGTAGAACTTTAACTCTTGGCCACAACACCCATAAGTTTGAAATCACTGAATTTTATTTGATGAGTTGTAATTTAAAATGAAAAATAAACAATTTTCATACAACAAATGTTTTGGCGGCGTTTTTAAACAATTAATATGGAACCCTTTTAGTCTGACTTGCAAATGGTAATTTTTTTAAACTATTTTATTGTAAGTGTCAATTACATAATAAATGATTTCACCGGCGTTTTTTCTCTCTTTGAATAATTTAAACTAGGTTTTAAATTCATCAGTAATTCAGTCTACGATTGATTGATGATTCCCAATCTGCTAATAGCTGACCCCGATCAAACAAGGACAGGCGTTCTTCGACAGTACCCACTAATGGAGTTGAAACAACAATATGGTGCTAAGGGTTGACATGTGAGAGACATATGAGCGCGTTTACGCGACGATAATCTTATTATAATCCTAAAGTTATTAGACATTTAATGAGATACAAAACCAATACAAAATACAGTAAATTCGCCAAATGAATTTTTGTAACATGCCTGATAACTTAAATCTTTGAATTGTATAAAAATTTAAGAAAGTACGACTACATAATAAATAAATAATAATACAATTTAATAAACAATATATCTTTTTAAATTTAATTGTAACGGTTTCATACCAGTACCTATAATTAATTAGTGCTCATAAAACAAACAAAAAAATAGTTAACTCTTGAGAACGTCAGTTGTGAAGCAAAACTATATTGATACTATATACATAATAACTAATTCATAGGTTTCTAATAAGAAATACAATTAGATCAGTTAATCAATTCATATTAAAATGTATAAGAATCAGTTCAATCAGACAAAACAATGTCAGTAGAAAACAGAGACCCTTCCACGAACACATCAATAAGTGCACCAGTCTTCAGGAGACAGTTTAGTGCGAGGCACAGGAGAGTTTGCTCGCGCCATAGTGCGACTGGCAGCTACGCTAAACAGCCCATGTTTCCATCTCATCAATCAATCAGTTGATTCTTTGGTGGAGTCCATAGTAGGATCCACTAATGGAGTCGAAACTTCAAACGATTAGTGTTAAGGCTCCTCATGCATGCCTCAGTGAGTTACTAAAATGTTTCAGCTGAAAATGATGTAGGCGAGTTGAGAGTTAGTCAGCGGTTTTGATGAAATTGTTTTTATTGGCTGGCCTAATTCAGTATTCAAACGTTTTCGCTCATTTTGAGTAGTAAGCAGACAAGATTAATGAAATATGTATGTCAGAGTTATTTTACTTTAGAGAGTAAATTTTCCTAAAAATGAAAGAACGCAACCATTTTGAACCGTAGGATCACTTTGTTGTCTTTCTGCATATCAGCAGAGTTCTTTTTCCTAGACAAAAAAAAGATATATAAAAACCTGATCTCACTGATCAAAACCTAAGGCAATGGTAAGGTCTCTCAATAGTTAGGTCTCTTTAGCATAGTTATTTAAAAGATGAATAATTACGAAAATTTTAGCAAATGAGTTTTTTTTTTGCCATGAAGTTTTGCCATTATAATTGTAACATCCTTCTAACTTAGTGCCATTGATGATTGAGTGAAGCAATGTAGTTAAATATGAAACCGAATTAGTCATACGCGCTGATAAAACGTGTTTTCATAGAATTTCTGTTACTCTATTTTTTATGAAATCATGATTTTTCAATAATTAATTTTATGCTGTCTCTCTTACTGCGTGCCTTATTGCTCAAATATTTGACTGAAGCACCGTCTAAATTGTAATAGTATCAATTATTGTAATAAAAAAAGAACATACTCATCTGATCTTTTGTACAAATAAATCCTATGCCTTTTCTTGCTTCTCCTATACCTTTACATTTTTGGTTCATTCCAAAGACCGTAATGTTACCGATCTTGTACTACACGTGAGAAATGTGTTCTCTGATAGGGCACGTTTGATTGATAGCTACAATTTCACCAGTCATTTGAACGATGTGAACAAATCGATTTAAAGCTTACGTTAAGGTTCGGCAATTTTTCTTGTAACATTAATTGAAAAGTTTGTCTTAGAAAAGTGTTTTTAAGACATTCAGATATTATGACCTCTTACACCCAAAGGGCTACACAGAAACCCTTATACCGTCATTCGATTGTCTGTATGTTTGTTTGCCCATCCTTTTGGTGTTATGCGTAGTTGGTATTTTCCGAGATAGGCATTTTGCGTAAAGGTGGTGTTTCACGTAGTTGGTTTTAAGCGCCAAAAGGGGTTTAACTCTTAAACTGAATGTGACAGTGACAGTGACAAACCATAATTGTAGACATTTATGTTGAAGGTAGACTCCAAACCGAATTTATAAATTTAAGGTCAATAAAAATATTTTTCATCGCATGTACGGTATCATTAACTAGAACTCATAGTACAAATATATTTTTTATTCTTTGAATTCGAAGGCTGTCAATGTTGTCTGTTTAAATCTATACGAGTAGTATGACTTGCTACAGTATGCTTGCTGGCGTTACACCAGGTACCTTATATTATTACATGTACCTTCAACTCCATCAAGTGACTAAGGTTAAAATATTATACAGTCGCTAAGCAAGAGTTTTTTCATATTGACGTTGTAATTTACTCTAGCCTTTCAATAAAAGTAGTAAATGTTTAATAAAATGGTAGGTAGAGTCAAGGGGTAGACAATTAACGGGAATGCGTTTAAGAAAGGAAAAACGAGCCAATTAAGTAAATTAAAATGATGGATAGAAAATGCAATAAGTTTTTTTATCTTAATAAAAAAAGATAAACAGATGCACCATTCCAGCCATTTTAAAGTGCCATGCCTAAAGATAAAAACTAAATGTACCGTGTTTTATGCAAATAAATAATTACTTACTTACTTACTTAAGGAAATCCTGCTGGCATCAGAATTTTTACCTCGTTACCTATTTGCTTTTAGGTTAGTTTTTTTAAAAATAATATTTTAATTAGGTGTACTAGCTAAAAAGTAATTAAAACCTAATAATATCTTCTATGGCCTTCTTTTAAGTTAGAATAATGTTTATTCAAATAATCATAACGTTAGTTACAGTCTATTTTGACTTAACTATTTGTGGATAATACAACTCACCCTAAGGCTCGTAAGCTAACGATTTAATACTACCCGCTAAGACTCAGCATTATGAGACAAAAAGCATTCGTGTGAGGAGCTTATCTCAGGCGCACATTCGCTGTTGTCACCCTATTGTAATGTTGAGAGACAATTTTGGAGGTCGGATTGGTTTGTAAAAGAAAAACAACTTAGATACTTTGAGTGCTAGGAAATGTTGCTGTTGTCAATTTCTTTCCAAGGTAGTAAGTTTGTTTTTTAAAGAAAAAGATACGTATTTTTTAATTCGCTCGTATTTTACCACAGCAGGGCAAAGGCTTGTCCCAAATCCCTCCATATACAGCCAAACTCCGTCAATCCTGGGAGTACTTGCCTAAATCGTCTTGTCACATTTTTCTTGGCCTACCTCTGCTGGCGTAACTTTAAGTAACCGTTGAGTTACAATCTGCGACCATTTCTCAGGATGCATCCTACAAATATGGCCAGCCCTCTCCAGTTTCAGTTTGGCAGTTTACTTACCAACATTGATGATTCAGGTTTGAAAACAAACGATCCTAACCCTAAATGCTTCTTCGGATACCTAGCACACTCCTTTCCATGGCTTAATGCCAAATTTCTAGTTTTGTTTTTTGAGACTTAAAACCAAGTATATAATCGATATAATCTATCTTCTATAAAGATAAAAATTAATGTTTGATGTTTGTCTGTTCTAAATTATTGATCAGATTGTAATAAAAGTTTCATAAAATCTTCTGAGGACGCCCGAGAGAGTTTTTGAATTAAATTGAAGACCGCGCGAACGAAGATGCGGGCAGCAGCTAGTATAAATATAATGGGTACAAAAATAATATGAAAATATAGTTGGAAAATTGTTTACAACAATGCGCGCAGTGTAGCGTCGTTAGTAGATTATCCGTCTGGATTCTACTAGCAATTACATAACCTTTGACTCCCCAATCGATAATAATTTTGGGGGTGACTTTGCCTAATTTATGTCAGCTTACAGCTCTTTATAAAATGTCTACTGTGTCTATAATTGCACCCCCGCGGCTAGTTACGTGTAGTGATGGGAAATACATCAAAATTAACAACAAACATTTTGCTGTTGAAAATCGTTTGATTTTATTGGAATTTAGTTAAATTTAACAATTACACGTTCGCCTCCAGCAGCTTACACTGACATTACATAAGTACAAACAATTTTTTAAACCTAGTGTGGGTCTAAAGGAAGTCAGTGATAGTTAGCTTTGACAAGAACCGTAAGGCAGAAGAACAGAAGCTCTAGCCATTGAAAGGTTTATATAGTCAAGATTTGAATTGTGCATATTGGAAGCACCTACTTAGATTCTCAGTTGATGTTTTTCTTTTCACCAAATGATTGTCAAGAATCTACAACCACAGAATTAAAGATATAACTAATTAGGTAAGACTACATATTGTAGCTTCTATTATTTCTCAACAAAAATCCCTTTTTTAAAGACAATAAATATTCTATTGGTACGCGCATCACTAGTAACGTATAAGCTCTATAATCATTGATTTTGAACCCTCTAGGGTGGAATTAATAAGACCCTCAAATAATAAGATGCGAACGATTACGAGGGGTATTTTTACAATGGTTGTGTCAAAATGTAGTCAAAATATATTTCATTTTCAATACTTTAGTAATGGGGAATTTTAATGGTAATGAATTTATCATCGTCAAAAAGTCGCCATAGTACAATTTGCTTAGTTTGGGGCTAGATAATTGGTGTTATTGTGGAAACAATTTTTTACAATATTATTATTATAAAATAGCAACATAGCACAAGCTCTGCTATTTTAGAATTTGTGTAAAAGATAACTCAGCACTTCGATCGCAAAATCCAAGTTTGCATTTTTTGCGGCTCGCTAAAATATACGGACCTTAAGAGCAGCAGGGCGGGTGTAAATTTCACCAACTACCCTGCGGGTGTGGCCACGACACGTTAAATTAATCGCATTAGAGAGCGCCCGCAAAATGTTTGCGATATCTCCCTGAATAAACTTAGTAACGAAGTTGTGTTTTTACGTAAAAAGAAAGTGGATTACCGATAAAAATATAGAAGTTGGAAATATCGAAGTCGAGTGATTTTAATGCTGATAAATCTTACGAGTTTGTTAATGTAATTGTTTAAAGTGTGTGTAGATTTTTAACCCTTTTGACTCAAACAACTGATTCGACATTACCTACTACTTTTCATTCAACTTTAGATACATACAACAATGTATGAACAATGAATCTATCATTACAAAGATTATTCCCCAGCATATTGTTACTTCCTTAAACATTCCAATTAATTAGTGAACTTTTTTTTCTTCAATTATTTGAAAAATTATTGAAAATTATTAAGCTATTATGCGTGATTGATTGAAATAACAATAGGTTATAATATGCTTTTATCTTTTAATCCTAAAAAAAATAATCCTACATAGTATATAAGAACGCGATGAAAGAAACTTTCTTCTCACCCTTATAACTTAGCGGCCGCTACTTTAATGAATAGCGGTTTTCCTGGCCACACTGTCCTCCTGTGCTGTCCAATAAATTAGCCACTGCTATTGTGTGGGCTCACTTAGTGGCAGACTTATTTACCTGCCCTAGAGCGACCTGCCCAGAATTTGTGTCTGATAGCTGTCCACACTCTGGCTAGCCGGCAATTTCGCAGATGGAAATGAATGACTTTTGGGAACATTGCAACGCCTGATACAATTTTAGCGGCAAATGTTTGGGAGTGCGGATAAGCTTGAACAATTCTTAGTTATTGCTTGGAAATTAAAGAGTTTGTTATGTTTCTTACGTTGAACTTAATATTAAATGAATAAGTTTACATATCTTTTATATAAAAAGACAAGTCTTGACTCACTCATTCACTGATTGACTCATAAACGCCCAGCCCAAACCCCTAGATTGCTGATACTTTGCACAGAGGTTCCTATAATAACATAGACAAGGAATAAGAACGAATTTTTGGAAATTTAACCTCTAAAGGGGTGAAAATGACGATTAAAGTTTGTATGAAAGTTCGTCATTTCTGAAGTTAGAAAGATTTAAATTCGTATTTAATTTAAGCTACTCTTTGTAAATAAAAAGTACCTATTGTTTTTGGAGGTTTTAGGTAAATGCATCCCTAAGAGGGTGAAATTGAGTAGGAAAATTTGTATTGGGAAATGTTTTTTTCGTAATCTATGGACTTGAAATTTGGCACAAATACTCACTAAAAAAAATAAATAGATGCCTGTTTCAGCATTTGTCAACTTGCATCCCTTTAGATGGTCAAATACGGGATGAAAGTATGTATGTAAAATCTTCACTCAGCCCAAATGCCTTAGGATAGAGAGTTAGAGAGAGAAATTTAGTCACTAGCTATAATTTGTGACATAAAAGCTTACCATAAAGGGATGGTATTGAAATGGGTTGAATTTCAATACCATCCCAAGAAAAGAGGGAAGAGGTCTTAAAACAACTTATAATAACTTTTTCCCAAAAAGTAGTTATACATTTGCTGAGTTGCGTGTAAGATGATTCTGGCGTACCAGTTTTGAAGCTTAGCGCGAGATTTCAGGCTGCGTGGGTTACAACATCCTGTTAATTTCTACTATAAATTAGCTTATTTTTGTTCCGAATAAGAGAGTCAGATAGGGACCGTATTTACTTAGTAAGGGCGATCCACCTTGGACTTCATCATCATTGAAGTCGTTATAAAACCTTAGTCACAATTAAAGCAAACCTAAATATAAAGGTTTGGTGTAGGTATATTTAGTTGTTTATTCCGAAAAACCCACTGGCATTACTAAGAGACGTTAGTTAACGAATTTTTGTGACAAACTGAATTACACGCGTGGCTTCGCACGCAGGGAACAGCTAGTAATATATAAAATACAATACCTGTTAACTCATTCCATAAAATTAAGTTATAGTTGATTTTTAGAAAGAAACCTAACTATAACAACAATTTATTCTGATTAACGTTAAAATGACCATAACTTATATTTAATATCCAGTCAACGTAAAAAAACTGACAAGAATTTTTAATTTTGTGCAAAATATTTCTGTTGAAAGAGAAAAACAAAAATGAAAACAATCTAATAAGCCATGTCGACAGCGAGAGAACAAGTCCCATTCTATTAAAATGATGACGTCACAACTGCCTCAAAATATGTAGATTAAGCCAACTCCAAAATAAAACGGGCTATTGTGAAAGAAAATTCTGGGAAACGAGGAAATCCCCCACGTGACCACTCGACGGAATTTAACCCGGCCCGGGACAATCCGGGTACACGGTCGAAATATCGGAGGTGGTGACTTAAAAAGAGTCAAGTTTAAAATATCAAAAAACTCGTTTTTATTCAAAGTCTTTCTACACGTTCCTACGTGCATGCACGAGTCAGCACTAGCGGTTACACAAAAAACGATCAAAAGCCAAATTTTAGACTGTTCTAACTTAAGTCACATTTTCATGTTTAGCTAATAATAAATCACTTAGCTTGGAAAATTACCACCAAGCGTACGCGCATTTTATGTTGCGTTGTATGCGTTCATGTTGGCTGAATGTATTGGGCCCTAGGATCAAGCAAGTTGGGTAAAAAACACGTGAAATACGCGTAATTTGGACAAGGATCATTAATAATTAAGACTCCCAGGAATATTTTAATTATGTGAAAAAAGGAATTACGTGTCTAAGGGCCTCTTTCACCACTTGCTGATAAGTTCCAGATAACCTGACACTTTTTTGACAGCTAATTGTATGGGTTATCTGTCAAAACAAGTGCCAGATAGGTTATCCGGAACTTATCAGCACGTGGTGAAAGTGGCCCTAATACTTTTAATCTCCCTGATAAACGAAGAAAAAAAGTTAGTTGTCATTCCTATTAGTGACAATTTATAGAGCTTTGTAAATGAAACTGATCTTTTTTTTCACAGATATCCTGTTCCACGCTCCACCCGCCAATACTTGAGCCTACCTCTGTAGGTACGGGATATGATACTCTTTATGCAGGATTAAATTCCCGAGCCAGACTTTGCGACGACTCGATGAGTTCATCTGTTCAGATAAATTTCAGGTGCACGCCGAAATTATTTCGCAATTTATTTTTTTCGAGATTGCAAACGAGGGGGGCCCGTATGAATGCCCGGATTTAACGATCATTTTGTTTAATGGCTTTTTAAAGATAATTGCAACGCAAATAGAAGTATGGTGTATCTTTTTTTAATGACTGATGCGTTTGTTTTAGGCATCGAACACATCCTTATACAGCAGCAATACGAACCATCTTTATCCGATACTAGTTAATTATTTTTCACTTACAGTAGGCGTGAAATGACAAGTCTTGTCAACTTCCGCCCATACAAAAACAATACGGATATAAATTGCGGAAAATTTTGTTGAACAAATCTTTTATGATATTTCTACTCAATAAAGTATGTGCTCCATGGTTTTAGGAATCGTTGAGATCTAGTAATCTTGCAAATGCGGCTCACATTATCCTTCTCTGCGCATACTTAAGGTATATGAGTGTTAATTAAGGACTCAATGACGTGAACTTAAATAGTATAGATATCTGTGAGCTTTACTAGCGAACCGCTCAGGCTTTGCATCTATTTTTATATTATTAATAATACACGCAAACCTTTCTCATAACAATTAGTCTTCCAAATAGTGTGAAAACCGTAATAAAATCGTGAATATGTATGTTATGAAACTAACTTCGCTCTGTCCAATAGGCTAGTTTCCTAAAAAATCGAATTAGTCCGGTAGTTGGATTAACAAAAAATATTGGACACGTATTTTTTCTTTTCTGAATCAAACAAAAAATGATTAAGATAAAGCCCGTTAAAGTTCTGCGTAACGACACGCCTTGGGACACTTTTTAGCTAGACGTGACGTCACGTGCTCACTTTGATGCGCTTTATCTTTGATTGACAAAAGACAAAGTATGGGTCTAATATTTTTTGATAATCTAACTGACGGACTAAATAGAATAATCATTTTTTGACCCAGGAAACTTGCCCCCTAAACAAAAAAATTGTAACGTCACGCCTTGGGACACTTTTTAGCGCGGCGTGACACCACGAGCTCCCGTGAATATGTATGTTATGAAACTAACTTAGCTCTGTCTAATAGGCTAGTTTCCTAAAAAAAATTTAATTAGTCCGTACAGAAAATATTGGACCCATATTTTGTCTTTTGTCAATTAAACAAAAAAATGATGAAGATATAGCCCGTTAAAGTTCCGCGTAACGTCACGCCTTGCGACACTTTTTAGCACGGCGTGAAATCACGTGCTCCCATTCCCAAACTTTGATACGCTTTCGTAATTTTTTGTTTAATTGACAAAATACAAAATATGAGTCTAATATTTTTTGATAATCTAACTGACGGACTTAATAGAACTATTTTTTTGACCAAGGAAACTAGCCTATTGTATTCGCGGTATTTTTACTAGTAAGTATTGCATTTACACGGTCGTAAAAAATCGAACAAAACACAACATTGGGGCAGGCAAGTTAGTTTAACTTGTGTAATCTACTAAAATATATCTCTAGTCAACGAGAAAGAGCTCTTCCATTGGTTACTCCAGTGATAAGATATCTAACAAGTACACTAATAAAATTCAACATCATCTTCTTCATTATTTCAGTCATAGGATATCCACTGCTGCATAGGCCTCCCACAATTGCACAATTATATACTTCCAAACTAAGCGTAGCTTGTACTTGTACATAAACATTTGCTCTTTGTAGGATTCGTACCCGCAACTGCCTGGCTTCATAGTCCGGAATGCGAACCAGACTGGCATCAAAGTAAAGGTATTAATAATAAATTAATTCTTTAAGTTGGTTCCAAATTTCAAGAAACAGGGATTGCATTTTTTATCCAACACATATATGTTGGAAAAATGCAGTTGCAATATCACCATTTTAAGAAGGTCTGTCATTGTTATTACGCTTAGCTACGTCTGACATGACCGAACTTCTGTTTGAACACTCATTGAAAGTCTAAAGAAACTGCTTACATAATTACTTAACCGCCGCGATCAAAGCCAGCGTTTTAAATATTGACATCGCGAAATAAAGTTTTAATTACACGCCGAAACTTTTCAACCCTTCGTCGATTAAAATCACATAGAGAGAAGTTTTGTTTGCTTTCAAATCTGCCAAACATCCCAGATCAAATGAGGGATTCAACTGGGATAACGGTTCAGAAGTTAATAGACATAATTTAACAGTTTCACTTTGTTCGGAATACACTGGCTGTGTTTTGTGTTATTCTTTGATTACTTTGTGAGACTTATACAAAGTTAGGCTTGAACAAAATAAAGTAAGTAAGTAAAGTAAAATTAAGTATATATGGGCCGAGTGGGGATGGCCGTAAAGAATACACTTGCCCACTGCCAACAGGCGGCGCGTTGTAAGACCAGCTTCTGTAGCACGAGACGGGCAGCAGCGTCTGCTTGCAAAATCTTATAAAAAACTGGCCTCGCCAACCCACCTGCCAAGCGTGGCGAATATTGGCAATCCCCTTCCGATGAAAATCATTGGGGGAGGCCTGTGTTCAGCAGTGGACGTCCTATAGCTGAGATAATAATGATGAAGTATATATCATAAAATTAGCTTCTGGCGGTACCGAGAAAATCTTAATAAGTTTTCTTTTTTCAAACAGTTATAATTATGACATAGGACTTTTGTACATAGGTAAATATAAATAGGTTAGGTTTAATTAAATTATTACTCTACTCATCCCTCGTACTATTTAAAGTGATTTTTTAAAAACTTGTACAACAACCATAAATTTGTAAATGTTCTTTATTTTCTATTTGTTTATTGGCATTAAACGCTTAAGATTTCCTAAATCCAAACTTACCGTACTTATGGCTAATACAACCCCCACTTAGAAGGCGAGCAGGGCTTCTGAACTCATATGCATGCAAAGTAGAATCATAAAGAACATCTGTAAAATGAAATGTAACACAAGTTGACCCCAGGAACCAGTAAATTTCAACTTATTTTCATAGAAAAAGGGGGGACCAAACATTTATTATGGCGATAAATTTTAAGGAACATTATTTCCACAAAGCTTGCTTGACGCTAAAGTGTGTTTGGAAAGGCAAAAGGAGGGAATGCGATTGGTGTTGCAATGAATTTATGTTGGGCCCATAATGGGGTGATTTACGAATAAATGTTTTCGGCTAAATCGGGTATGCGTTTGTTAAAAACGTCGTTTGGGTAATATTGGTTTAGGGATAGGATGGAATTTGCTTTGGATTTAGGGATGTATTTTACACGTTATATACTTTTAAGTGGAATTAACAACGTGGGAAAACGCAACTATTCTTAATCGTACTCTTATTAATATGATAACGACCATATCTGATCAGTTTTTTCTGGCTACCAGTTCTGAAAGTGCAGCTTTTCTATAATTCTAGCTTTACTGTTATGTCATCATTGCACTTCTTGAAAGCGTGTAGGAAATCAACTGGCACCAGCTTGATGGACCAAGAAATTGTGGCACAAAACTGCAAAGCACACTTCACAGATCAAAAGAGTATGTTATACGTTGTCCAGTAGCGCGAGTTAATAACGTACTTACTTACTACTAGAGAAAAAAATACATGCCCCGAAATCAGATAAATCGTTTTTGTACGTCAAAAAAATAAGTTTATAGAAACATAAAAAATTATAAACTTTTACCATCCTCTTCATTCCAAGAGGTTCAAAGCTGATGCTGTACAGAATTAACCTCTCCGATGCTTCATTAAAACGGCTCAAGTACTATAATTCCTTGCAGAATCACTTCAATATTAATCCGAAGCTGAAAATTGCCGTAAACAGGTTCCGAGTGGTGAAAAGCACGGGAGTGGCCGCCGCCATTTTGAGCCCTCGTGCCAAGAGGATAATCGTCTGAGGAACAAATTGCGATGGAAATGGGTGCAATAATTGATAGAATTATACCTGTTACTATATAATAAGTAGTAATAAAATGTATTTATTACAAAAAATGCAAGTCAATTATGATTGCTGTATTTAGTTGGAAATAGTCATATGTAACAACAACATAGAACAACTCCATAACAAACTTACTCTCTCCACCCCTTCTCACGGCACTGGTTTCGTTTCCAACTCTTTTCTCCTTCAATCTACTTGGCTTTCTCCCCGCATATATCAAAGCAGCTCCCAATGGTACTCTTTTAAGATACTTGCACTCATTTTCTAGCTAAAATGAAATCGTCATCTTGGACCCTTGACTCTTTAATTTCCAGTAATCCTCATCATATTCATGATGTATGTGTATATATTGCCTATATATTATTTTATTTAGTTTATATTATATTGTCATTGTGCTGCGTCTAGTTCATACTATGACTTTATACTTATGTTAATTTTTTTCATTACAAAACACAGCACAGCTCACAAAACATCTTTGTTAAGCAATTAGGCTATATAGCCATGTGGCATTGCAGACAATGCCACATGTAATTGAGTCCACCTTTTGTCCGATTTTAATTTGTGCAATGAAGTTTAAATAAATGAATATGTTAATTTCCCAAAAATGTGTTAAATTTGCGATGACAAAAAAGTTAAAAAAAAACCAAACAAAAAATGCAGACAAAGACCGTACTCTTTTCGCATGCATGTTTGACCATTACATGAAAAGATACAGTTGCTACCGTCTTTGCTTGCCTTAAACAGAATTGCACTAAATAATGCCTATAATAGTGTGTTTTCTTTCAATATACGACTCTGTCGAATAGTATTTAGAAAAGACTTACAACAAATACACCCTTCTTCATGGGTCATAAACGCCGTGACAACTATCTATCAATGCGAGTACGAAGGGAAATGATCGAACGGGACATGGCAAGCAGAACAAACATCCTGTTGGCAAATGGCCAGGGAAAATCTTCCTATAGCAAAGCAACTCTATAGAACAATATTATATGTACCATAAAATAACTTTAGTACCTTTAAAATATTCTACATAAATAACCACATAAATGTTTGGCGTCGAGAATATTTTTGTTGCTAGTGTGTAGAAATCCTTAGCTAAGATTTTGAAGAACAGTTCTTGAAATGAATCTGCTCCTAGTAGGAGATTGCGGTCAGATTAAGGTCATTATAGTATAAACTACCAATTTTTTACCTGGAAATTTTTCTTTTACAAAATTAACTCTTAACTAATTTCATCAAATTTTTTTTACAAAACTTCATTGTGACCCACGATTACCAATGAAGGCAGATTTTATCGATGAGAATATCTTAGTTATTCTTTTGCACATAAAAAATGTTTTCCGGTCCAGCTCCAGAAAATTTAGTACAACGCGTCCGTATATCTGGCGTGTTGCCAAACACTGCAACACTCGATTACGGATGAGTGACATTCAGAAGCCTTCCTCTCCGGAAAGATTACTGTTGCACTTTTTTACTGCGCAAGGTAAAATATATTTATCATGCTCACATTTCTGAATTTCTTTCTTAAAACTTCTGTACTTTATTCAATGTTTGAATGGATATTATGTTCTACTCTTTGCTGGTGTTTTCCCTGGTTTTTTTTCCTCTATCTAAACCACGATCACTACTTACGTAGAAAATATCGAGTTTTTCAATTCGTGGCTTACTCTCCCACCACTATTATCCGTTTTGTGGTGAAGAACACATTATTAATGTAATTTGAACAGGCAGCAGGTAGGCCTTTGTAAGAAATACATAATAACGTGGGGCTACATTGACGACACTGATGGCAGGTGTTTGCAGTGCTTTTCCCCCTAACTATGGCCACCTTCTATCATCATGTCCCGCGTATTTGGATAGCTGCACACGCAAAGACCAGAGGCCCAATTCCCGTAATTTGATAATAGTCGCAATCCGGTGTCGATCCGCTCCCAGTAACATTACGATCACAAACGGTATTCTCGTAAATCCACAAAATGCAATTATAGTTTGTAATGCGACTGAAAATAGAGGTAACCAAAATTTGTTCTTTTTTTTTCTTTATTTTCAGTCGTATTGGGATAGTATTGATAATATATCGTGAAATTAAAAGTTTACGAGAATACCGTTTGTGGTCTTAATGTTACTGGGAGAGGATCGACACCGGATTGCGGCTATTGTCAAATTACGGGAATTGGGCCTCTGTTATGCACAACCGATAGTGCAGTATGTATAGATAGATAGATAGATACTCTTTATTGCACACCATACAAGTGAAATACACATGATTTTCACTATGTATGGTCTGGTCATCAAAAATTTGACGGAATTGCCATTGACAGAAGGAGAGATTAATTAGAGTGTTTTCCACAGCAACCGTCAACCAAAAACGATATAGCATCTGTATTACACGATAAGTTTATTTGAATTTATACTAACTTCCTAAGACCGATCTTGTTGCTTGCAACTGTTCGGCTTGTAGTAACAGTTTTTTTAATGTTCGTTGTTTTTTTTAATCTCGTTAGAAAAAACTGGTATTAAACGATGATGTGCTCTAGGAACATTCCATTTTTAAAAGAAAACGTCATGTCATATATTAGATAAGGTTGTTCTGGGCTGGGCAAAAACTCTGGCAACATAGATTAAGAAGAGAGAAGAAGAAGATTAAGAAGATCAACTGCAAATTATGTAAGAAGTTGTAGAGCTGTCTGGAGTGGTTTGGAATTTAGTTTAGCTAATTTTAGGCAAAATATTTGGTTTGAAAAGGATGGCTCCTTTGAGTTTCTAAGCATGGATCTCACATATTATATATCCTATGCCTTGATAAATAAATATTATAAAAATAAAAATAATGTACCCTCTAATTTTATGTACCCTTTGCATATTAAGCGTTCGGATAATGATTAGATGTGTATGTTGCAAACATAAACTCGTTCTAGGTTGTGATTCAGTGAACAGAGACAATAAAAACGTCATTTGTGAATATTGGTTAAATGATGCGAAACTAGTAACAAATCCCTTGAAGCTGCAAATAATCCAGGCATAACATGTTTGAACTAGACAATTTAGACGCCTTTTGGCCGTGTTCCAAATTTTCAAATCAGTACCATATTTAGGTACCTACGATCGCCTAAATCGACAAGGTTCGTGTTAGTTAGTCAAAAACGGCATCGATAATTTTATATCCGAAGTGTACAAAAGAATATATATTCTTTATACTCTTCTTCTCTTCTAGATAATCATCCAAACTACGTAATCTGTAACTATACCCCCCTAATTTACACTCGTAGCTAACCCAGGGTTATCTGGAAATAGGCATTTTATGCGTTTGTGTACAAAAGTAGCACAACGTAGGGTCCTAACCACTAGACGATACAGCCAAATAAAAAAAAAGTAGTGCCGTGTGGGGACGGCTGTAAAGAATACACTTTCCCACCGCCAACAGGAGGTGTGTCGTAAAAGGCGACTAACTCCTATAGCACGAGGCGGGCCAGCGTCTGTGTGTGAAATGTTATCAAAAACTGCGCTCGCCAACCCGCCTGCCAAGCGTGGCGAGTATTGGCCATCCCCCCCCCAATGAAAGTCATTGGGGGAGGCCTTTGATCAGCAGTGGACGTCCTATGGCTGAAATGATGATGATGATGATGATGTACAAAACTATATTCCTTATAATTTTATAATTTTACTCAAATATAGGACTTTGGCTAACCCACAAATATTGTATTAGAGTTAAATTACAGCGGATTAGTTCTCTTATCTAATAGATTGAGGTGCCTAATTAAATATCAGTAGAACAAAGGAAGAAATCGATCTTCAAAACTGGGTTAATTCAAGACTTTGCACCTACTTGCAATACAGAAATGTAAATTTAAATTATTTAAATATCTGAATCAATTTTCGTACTCTACGAAACTTCACAACTCGAAACCGGAAACGGGGATCTTACGTCAATATTTATGATAACAGTAATATTTTCCGCACAATAACGCTTCGGTTTGGATCCGAGCCAATTCTGCGTGATCTGTCACATAATAATTATGTTTATTCAGCCACTGGCCCGATAATAATATGTCCGCCTCAAAAATGTATCTAAAAATGTCGGCGAAACTATTTTTTTCGTAATAAATAGAGATTGGTTTTAACTGAGCTTTTGAATGGTGTAGGTGACCTTAGTTTTATAACATCTTTTATTGAAATCTGAATGTTGTTCCGTTAAAAAACATTGAATATGTCAAGTTTTATTTTAATTGTATTTATGTACATGCGTATTAAAGACAGCTTCCTTTTAAATGCTTTCCTTCTTATTCGTTATTTAAAAAAAAACATAAAACTTCATGTACTTTTATGCATCGAATGTGTTGGAAACAAAAACCCTATTACCTTGAAATATTTTTATTTTGCGCTATGCTAAATTCAGTAATAAATAATTATTTAATATTATATATAATAGTTGAATAATTATTTAATATTATATACGAGTATAATAGTTTCAAAACAAGTAATATCAATAACAACCTCAGGCATTAATTCAAAATTAAGGTTCCACTAACAGCTCATCATTACTCAGTGCCCATAATCTGAACAGACAATTATTGCTTAACTTCTTCAGCCATCATAAAGACTATTACAGGATATTCTCCTTTGAACATGGACAACTTTTTCTATGGGACCATTTTCGAAATCTCAGAAAAAATTATCGCTTCCTAATTCCAAGCCGCCGACGAGCTGATACCAGTTTTTATAGTTTTTTTTTTCATTCAAATATGAACAGTGTATACAATGTGCCGTCTCGGGACGGCCGTAAAGAATACACTTCCTCACCACCAACAGGAGGCGTGTCGTAAGAGGCGACTAGTTCCTGTAGCACGAGACGGGCAGCAGCGTCTGCGTGCAAAATGTTATAAAAAACTGCGCTCGCTAACCCGCCTGCCAAGCGTGGCGAGTATTGGCAATCCCCCCCAAATTAACGTCATTGGGAGAGGCCTGTGTTCAGCAGTGGACCTTTGTGTCAGGTGGCTGAAATGATGATACAATGATGATAATGGACAAGATAAGTGACTTATTAATATTAAGTGTAAAAGTGGCACCAGTAAAACAAAATGAAGATTTTTAGTCTCGGTATAGACATGTGAAAAGGAATAAAAAAGCACGTAACTTGGTGAGTGATGACTTTGGGTTCTGGTGAGTGCAAGGGTGAAGGATGGCGAAAGAAGAAATGGGAATTGTATGGAAAGTGCGTACAATTTTACCAGTTGCAGTAACTGCATTCGCGGTATATATTCTTTAGATCTGTAGGTATTGGAGCTATAAATACAGCGGCTTTACAGTCTGGAGCGCGAACTACTTGACCAGATGGTCGTCATAGTACAAACTTTGCATTCTTTGGAAAAAGGTATGATTATTAAAAAATACTCAGACAGAAATAGGCAGTTTGATGATAATTTATTGAATGAGATGCTAAGAGATAAACCCACTGCGCCAATACCAGATGACAGCCGGGAGTATAGTTAACAAGGGTACGTCACTATACAAGCGAGTTATACAAAACCTTTAACACTTGACATAATAATTGCTGCAACAAAAAAATTATGGAATAAACAACCTATAATTTTTTTGTTGAAAGTGTTGAAACAACTTCGATAAATCGTTTAAACCTAGTTATATAATAATTCTTAAAATACTTAAATAAATAAATATACCTCTGCACTAATTACTCGATAACACAACTTTGTATAATCGTACATTTTCATTAAATAACAGCGCTAAAGTTTGGCGCGAAATTTCCATTTTTATTACTGTCCCCGTTAATGAAGTAAAATAATTACATTACGTACCAATAACGCTGCTCGGAGTTGGAACTGTTCCAATACGATATCTGTATGTGGTCACTTGTAAGTATAGATGAATAAATACCGGTTCCATTCTACGTCCAAGTTATGGTAACGATGTTAGTAAAGTTTTAGAGAGTAAAACTAAATCAGCTAACTTTCGCAAAACTTATTATATAATATTTGGAACTGTAATGTCAAATTGCTTCGATTCTGAACACCATTTAAAATTTGGTACATTAAAACTGGCGAATATTATATATAATTATGTAATTTAAAACAAAAATAAGTTCTCACAAAACGATTTGAAAAAGTTGTTTTAGGAAATATGTCAAGTTTAAAAACACAAGTTTTAAATCCTTTTAATTAAAATATATACCTACATCTTTGCTGCTTTGATATGTCGTAATACTATATTAATACTCTTTAAAAAACTTTATCCCTATTTTACATAATTATAGGATATACACAATTTTTATTTACAAATGTTCTTTTTCTTATCGTGTCGATGGAATATTTTAGACACGATTATGTTATTAAAAAATATTTAGGTAGAACAACCAAAAAGTAAAATTTCTTACAAAATCAAATAATTTTATAGATAAACATAGACCTCCAATTTTTTTTTTATTAAACGTTTTTGCTAAATTTATTTAAAAATTCCATAAAACGGCCATTATTTCAACGAAAACAAAGGTCAAGAGTTAGTTGTCAGTATTGTGTTAGTATTTCACAATAGAATATTATAATATACATAGCTTTTATGCATATTAATGATTGACTTAATTATTATAAAAATAATAATAAATCTGGCTGAATGTGCTGTGACATTGACTTTCCTATCATGAACAAACATTACTATCATACTGTCAGAAGTCAATGTCACTGTCACATGTAGACTGTCAAAATTGACATTTGAACAAAGGGTTCGGTAGCCTGACAGATGTCAGTAATGTCAATAATATCAGACAGTTGACAGCACAGACAAAAAATAATAAAATATAAATATTTTATTGCGCTCTAAAATTATCAAATAATACCAAAGGTGTTTGAAATGAATATTTCTGTGGTTTTAAGGTGTCATATTTTTGTTACTTTTAAATTGATTTATATCAATTTAAAAGTAACAAAAATATGATATTATTATCATTGTTTAAAACCTTGAAATAAAAAACCAGCCTTCATAGAAAAACCGGTAAAGTCCTTTGTCAATTGTGTTTAGTCCATGTATTTGATACATGGTATGATTTTGGTAACCTTATTTAGAGCTAGAAACGAAAATCTGTTTTTTTTCTGACCATCGTTAACATCCAAAGAATATTAAGCGGGGTATTAGTAACAAACCGTAGTGCTAGTAGCGCATGGATAACTAAATTACTTAAAAGGTGCAGACTCCTAAAAGCCAATAATCAATTTGACGGGAAAAATACGGCTATAATCGAATTAATTCGATACACGCTCGCCAAAGAGGGCTTTCGTGTTCTCTTTATTCTATTAATTATAAAACCTGGTAAGTTACATTGAGTAATACGAGTAAAAATAGAAAGGTAACACAGATACCTTTTTGATTTGATAATACTTATTTGGAGGTGAGAGGAACAGGGTGTTGAGTTCCTCATCCACCATTGAAAAGGGAGGATCCTCCGACCAGACGGGTGTTGTGTCTGGTGCGCTACTGCCCAACGGTTGTTTGTCGGGTTCTTGTCTATATGTTTCAATCACTCCGATAACTTTAATATCGCGATGTAGGATACGTCAGATTAGTTCGTATGTGGCGAGATAGATGTCGCTACACTTAAACAAATTGTTAGGTAAGACGATTATCAGACTATTGTTTTAGAAAAAAAAAAACACATTTGTAGGTTTTAGTGTCATCAAAGAACATAATTTATTTTATAAGAGCACCAGATTGAGCCTCTTAGATAGCTTTGTAATATTTTTATTAATAACTTTCTAAATAAATACACTTAAGTTTTTGGACCTGGGATTCCTTAAATTTTATTTGATCATAATATAAAATCACTAGGGAAGGTCTATGTTCAGCAGTGGACGTCCTGTCCGGCTGAAATGATGATGATATTAGAAAGAAAGATGGTAAAAAATCAAAGAAAATATGATGCTTCGATTTAGCTTGACGAGGAAAAGGGAGTCATTAGCGATGTATAGAGATCAGTGGAAGAGCTTAGGAGACCTTTGCCCAGTAGTAGAATAATACAGGTTGGCAAAAATTATAGAAACATCTTCATCATCAGCCTATAGTATTTGACTGCTGGATATAGGCCTTCCCTATAGTATGCTGTGTTGGCTCGCTGTGGCGTGCAGGTTTGGGCTATTTGCATCCAGCGGCTGCCTGAAACCTTGACCAGATCGTCAGTACACCGAGTGGCAGGCCTGTCCACGCTACGTCTTTTAGTTCGTGTTCGCCACTTTTCTGCCCCGACCGTTGTCAAATCAGAGCGACGTGGCCTGCTCACTGCCACTTTGGCTTTGCAATTCAAAAAGGTTTGTCGGTAACATATAGTTTAAAATATACTATCAGCTTTCGGAACGATCTTTAAACCTTTGCATCTCGAAGCATCTCTTACTCTCCAGTTTCCTTTATTATATTTCTAAAAGCTATTCCTATTGACATATGTAGAACGCATCTTGTCTGTCGCGCGATAAGGCGCATAAAGGGCGAGTCTAGGCGACGGTGCTATTATTAGCAGCACTCCGCAGGCTTCCACAATGCGGCTGGAAGTGGAGCGGGCCTGCGTGGACAATTGGTTACATTGTTTTATTATTTCTGTGGAGAATCATGGCAAAACCAATTCAATTTTGACGACTTGTTTGGCGTAAATTGGCTTGGATCTGAGTCCGCTCCTGTTCTTCTCTGAACGCCCCTGGCAAAATGTATTAATTGATACTTCGTAACACAAGGATTCATTAATTCAAAACCATGACGATTGCTATGTTGTTTGGCGCATATTACACATAGGTATTTGTATTTTATTATTACGAGTACAAACAAATTATATCTCATTTAGCAAAAATTGATAATGATGATGATGTGATTAAATAAATAAATAGTTTTCGCAACCACACCTGTTCTTTAGACCCAAACTAAGCAAAGCTCGTATTATGGCGACTAGATAACGGATAATCATTCTTAAATACGTTAATAAACATCCATGACTTAGGTTTTTGCTCGTGCTTCACACACAAACATTTGTCTCTTGCGAGATTCCAACCCCCAAATGCCTGTCTTTGCAGTCCGGGACGCGAGAACCACTACACCAAGCGGTCGTCTATGAAAATATTCTAATTTATTAAAATAATAAATCAGAATGCTTTCATTGGTACTATCTATAAAATTAACCTTAGTAAGTGGTTGAAGTCACTAAATTATGAGGAAGCCGAAAATTTGCTTAAGCGTAGTTGACTGTCACACACACATACACAAACACACACACATGCGTTTTGTGATTGTAGCTATTAGATTTTTGTTTTGTTTTGTATTTGTTGTTTAGTTTAAAATAAGATTTGTATTGATAAGGAAGAGTGACTCCTTCTGGCACAAGTGCTATTTACTTAAAAGAACGAGTCTACATCTAATATTGTTATATGTCTTTGCAACAAATGCAGATTTTTCATTTTAATTTTCATTTTTCATCTATATTTTCGTTTGAAGTAACTTTTGATTTTTGTAATAATACATCTACGCAGAAAAACCACTTCTAACATTCGATTTGAACCCAAACAGCACTGTAGTCGTTACAATCGATGATACATGCAGAGCTAGAACTGAACCCGCGCCCGCGTCCGGCGAAGGCATCTATTATTGAAGCCGTGTATCGATTTTGGTCATTTGCTTTCAGCTGCCCCTTACCCTTATAAGGTTTGGGGCACATTAAGGTTTACATTAATTTAATAATTTAATATCGTAGTTCAAAAGAGTTTAAAAAATGAGATTGCTCTTATTTGATTTACTAACAGTTCTTTTTCTTCTTGGTTGAACTTTCTTCACTGAAGTTCATAACCACTGAAGTGCATAACAAGTCAGCTAGTAAGAAATAAAAAATACATTTAGAAATGCACAATATACTGGATGGTCTGGTTCTGATAATGGTCATAAGGCAAGCACGATCTCTTTTAGACCACTTTTAAGAAAAGGAACCTTAATCTCAAGAAAATTGAGAGGCGAAGGAGGTGACAAGTGCAGAATAATTAAAATAAGTGTAATTACTTACAATTATAATAAACTTAAAAAAAAACTTAATAATTTATAAAATAAATTACGATCATACATATATTTAAGGACATAATATTCCACTATTTAAATGAATTCAAGCAATCCTACATTATACAGGTTATTAAAATAGACCAATATTAAACAAAAAATAATTTCACTTCCCCATACTAAGCCACCACCAGCTGACGTCAGTTTGTATGGAAAAATCTTTTTTTTTTTAGATTTCAATGTTGGTCCCATAGAAAAATGTGTTGTATTTGAGCTCCAGAATCAGCCACTAGGAGGTTGTTGATGTTTTACAAATAACCCTGTTTTGACAAGAAATTTGACTCATGACTTTGTAATGTACTTGGTGTGCCGCCAACCTATTGGCTATATTGATTCTGGGTTGCCAGGAGAAATCTGAAACAACAATATACGGTCCGAATTTATTTAGCCGACGGTAAAGTTTTAATGAAACTTTTTAATCACCATAAAACGAAGTTGCCTACGTAATTATTATAAATTGACCGTTCGGTCCGTAATTTATGAGTTAAGTAGAAGTTTCAGGCTAGAATTTTTAATTTTCATTCATTGTTTCTATACTAGATAACTTTTAAATTGTGTAAGTTTGTTTTGGTATTCATGTTAAATCAGTTTTTGTTAATTAACACGCTATCTTTTCTAAGCTCTGGAATTATTATTTTAAAAAAAGTATCTAGTTAAAAATAAAACGATATAGTCTTACAAACGTAAGTTCGATCATATACATTAAAGGTAATACCATAATTGTGCAAACTTATGGCAAAATAAATGAATATAAAAAAATAAAATTAACTTTATTAATTTTTTTCTTATATAAATATGTATCAATCTAATGCTTAACTGTCCGTCTAATATTTAAGTATTTATTAAATCTTTACAATAACTAATTTACAATTGTCTTGCCAGTGGGATTGTTGGATTGGAAGAATGTGTAAATGTTGATAATAAAACTACGATACTTGACCGCGGTCATATACCGACCGGCCATATTATGCGCTTAGAACTAAATATTATAATCTAACTTAGAAAACTGACTGGGGTTATTTTTATATTAAACTAATAACTTAACTTATACAAAAAAACGGGCTCTTAATAAAAAAAGGTGAGGTCATTTACGAAATGCCACATTCAAAGGTACATTTCAATTTTATCGGTGGAAGAATGGGACAAAACATGTACCATTGTTTCTAACATGCGTGGTTGCAGACCATCACAATTTTGTCTTGACAAAGGTTAACAGCTAAGTATGTATCCTGTTTTTTATTTCAATCAGCGAATAAAGTGTTAAAATAACAGCGCCATTATAGGACAGCATTGACTGACACAGCGCGGCAGCCGCTGAATTATGCACTCCAAGTCTCTGAGAATAGACACATGGAACAGAGTTGTCTTTTGTTTATTATTTGCATGCTTAGTTATTGTCAATGGTTACCTTCGGACTAATTTTTGCAAAAAAATCCTGTATTCTAATACCTACTAATCAAATTATACAGGATATTCCAAAAATACTTCGTCAAATAAATATACTAGATAGACGGTAAAAACATTATACCAGCTGTTAGAAAGTTAGGTTTAGTAAATTTTGGACTAGTTTTAAATAAATCAAGATTTACTTAACCCATTAGAGGTCAAATGAAAAGTACCAATATTTTTTTAGAATTATCTTTACTTTTATATTAAAATAAGAACAAACAAACACAAAATTTAGGAAAATATTCAAAAAATATAGTTTTCAGCAAATTACAGTGGTGTACTCAATTGAGTACATTGACCGTCTAAGTATAAAAAAATTCATAACAGATTTTCTTGAGGAAAAGTGTTTTAGACACTTTTTACTTTGTCATACACTCTTGAATGGCGAAAGACACACGGACACCACATTTGATTTTCAAATTTAGCAGGATAGTGTCAAATTCTATCATGAAACTTGGTCTTCATCTATTGATGCAGACTGGCTCGATTTCCTTTGTTCATCTTAGCGTAGATAATATCGATCGATAATGACTGTGGAACATAAGTTGATCCATAGGAGTATCATTACATATTATATGTAAACGCCAGGAATTAGCAATCCAATATGTAAGTAATATAATCACCAGTTTTTACCATGGCATGAACAGCAATTTTATATGGTGAGAGAAACAAGAGTTTATCAACACACCCCATGTTTTATCATAATTTTGTAACAATCACGGTTTCACTTTGGTATTATAATTTATTTGTACAGGATTTAGGCTCTTCACAAATAGTATTCTTGCTATCACAGACTTTGGAAGTACGCTGAGAAGTTGAAGTGTATGAGTCCTTCATAAACTTCAACATCACAGTGTTTCCGCCAAGATTTGATCAAAATCTGGTCATTTTATTTTCGACGAAAGCAGTTAATCATTACTAATAAATAAAATAAATAAATTATTAATAAATTAATTAAAAATAAATTCTCAAATCTTCGTTACCGCCATCTTCAGGATTTGTAACAACCTAAATAGTAACAGGTACAACTTGCGGTATGAAAGGTGACGCCATATCCTTTTCGACACCTCCCTATTTATCAGTAAATGCACTTGAATCAGGAGTCAGGCGGTTTGATAGCCATTAATTGTTATCACTATCATATAAAATGGTATCGATGTCTTCGTAAAGCTCTTTTAGCTGTAAATTGTTATTTGCCTATTGTTGAAAAAAAGTTATTTTACTAATGTATGGTATCATTGTACTCAACTGAGTACAGCGTAGTTTGTAGGACTGTAGTTTTATTGTGATTATAAATAATTAATTTTATTGTTGTTTATAACTTTCATTGACTTGTATTGTATACTAAAAAAATGTGAAAACAAACTTTTAATCGGTAGTTATTAAAATACTTTCATAGTAATTAACTTACCTGGACAGTATTACGGTGACATTACTTTAACTGATACTTTTTACTAAAAATAATCACACTACCAGCGTAATATTTATCAATAGACTTAAGCGATTTTATAATGAATTAAAATAACAAGACAACCGTCGATAACTTTTCGAAATCTATGATCTACACTCAGGAAAATGGCTGTACCCAATCGAGTACGGTGACTCCTAATGGGTTCCAAAAACTGATCTATTTTTTGCTATTGACCAAAGTCGCGATTGCAATTAAAAAATATAATTGCAATTGAAATTACCTACCCTATTTACAATGTACAATGTTTATACAAAGTGCGAGATTTACAAAAGCTTATAAAAAATACATAAAGGTAAATATTTAAATGACACAACTCGCAATCGAGAGCTAGTGCACAGGTAGCGCCATCTCTTAGTGGCATCCAATATTGAATAAAGCATTGTAAAGGTCTCTATAATAAGTCAATTAAATTGCAGGGAAAAATACAATATTATTTCGCCCTGCAATTGTCTAATTATAGAGTGCTTTGAGAATCGAACACCTGCCTTACAACTTGTACAATTTACCTTGGGATTGTATGATTGGAAAAATATATATAACATCATCGGACTGGAGTCGTTTCTGTCAATTCGTCTAACTTTTATTTTTTTATTTCACATTTTTGCGATATTTAGCAAAGTTTTGTTACTTATTTCATCATTGGTTTAAAAAATAACATATTATGAAGAATGCAAAGTATTGTACACACGCTTATTTTTAGTTTATCATTCGATCTTCCCTCATAACGTCAAAATTGCTGTAAATATTTCTAAATGTGAACATAGCTAAATATCTAAATAGAAAAGAGATTCAAAGTAAGGTGTTGAAATCTTATATTACACACACTACACGAGAAACATAATAATATGCTAAATAAAAATAGCCTCACGTCAGAATAAAAACGTTAAATGTAAAATATTATTCATAGTAATTTATAAACGGAGATCAGTGCAGTGTGCAGAGGCACAGTCACAGTTAGAATATTTTTATATTGTAGATGTAGACTAGTTACTTGAGTAAATAAGAAAGTAAATAAACTCTTCATATTCAGAAATAAAAAGTAAATAAACTCTCATTAAGTACATACAATTTCCTACTCAAAAACAAATACATAAAAAGTTCATAAATACAGTACTGGACATAATGAAGTCTAGGTTGTAAAAACCAACAGCCAATCGCATGTCGTGTCATTGGCTGAATTTTAAAAATAGAAACTTCACTCGATCAAAAACTGAAGTTCGGTCTTTCGCGGTTTTTCCTCGGAGCTCGCGTGTCATTCATGTGTGAGTTCGAATGCTATAGCCAGTGAAAATAAATTGTTTATACGTATGTCCACGTAAATACGTAGCGGTCAGTCAGTTGTCAGTTAATAGTGGAAGAGGGGCGCGATCCACGTGTCCACTAGGGCTAATAAAATAGTTTTTCCTTTTAGTTGGACACGAATTTGGCGCAACACGTGGTCTCGTTAAAGTTCGGCAACAATTCGCCAGATAATACAAAGTTCGCGCGTGATTTGTGTATGTGTTTGTGCGGTGATTGTTTTTTGTTTTTCGTGCCGAAGTGAGATTCAGTTTTGTTTTTGTGGTGCATTTTTTGGATTTCGAAGCGGTGAGTTGAGTTTTTTAAACAATAATGTTGAGGAATATGTTTGTTTAACTTTGAAATTACATAGTTTTGTTAATTTGAGTTTATTATTTAGTTAAAACTAATTAATAGTGCAAAATATTAGCTTTAAAATGATATAGTTGAAAATAAGAATTCTGCATTAACTTTAATGTCACATAATTTGATACACTTTAAAACGATGCACTTACCTAAGTCAACAGCTGTTCGATTTTCGTACATACTAAACTCTCACATAAAGGGAATGCCTGTTTATTAAAATTTTAGCTTAAAATTAAAATGTACAGCTTTACTTATAGTTTCTCGTATTGCTATCAAAATTTATGAAAAAAAACTGCACAGAACATAGATTTAGTTATTAATTCTTATTTAAAAACCCAACTAGACTTACAATCAACACGATATTAGCCAGTTCTAGGAAAACATACTATAATACTAAAGAACCATTTCTGGTTGGGTAAATAATTAAAAAAAGGTTTTTTTTTTCAAAGTAACTCAGGTCTTGAGGTGTTGGAAGACGCCCCTGGCACCATGTTAATAAAATATGTGTGTTGTTATTCTGATGACATCATCATCATTTTAGCCAAACCACGTCCATTGCTGAACATAGGCCTGCCCCAATGACATACCGGGAAGCGCAGCGTATGACGTCCACCCACAAGGTGGACAGATGACCTGGTAAAAGTTGCAGGAAGCGGCTGGATGCAGGCCGCTTCCAAACGGCCAATGTGAAAGTTACTGGAGGACGACCGTAGACGAGAGGCGAGCATACCGAACTTGGTGTCGCTATCTCTGAGGTTCCGGGTTCAATTCCCGGTCGGTCAATGTAGAAAAATTAACCTTTCTATATTTTCTCGGGTCTGGGTGTTGTGGTACCGTCGTTGTTTCTGATTTCTGTAACACAAGTGCTTAAGCTACTGATCATAGGATCAGAGCAATGTATGTGATGTTGTTCAATATTTATTTATTTATTCTGATATACCTAATCAATATTAATTCCATTGAATGCAAACAATTCTAATACTAAACCTAATACTGATTTGGATCTGTTTTATCTGATTTCGAGTATAAGCGTGTGTTTGTATGTATAAGTCAAATCTAGCATTTCTATTTGACGGTATTGTTGAAAGGCTCATACGGTGGTTTTGTTTGTTGTCTTTTGATTTACATAATAATTAAATGTAAAGAATACCTTAACTTTATGTATAAAACAAAGTCGGGTTAGTTATACCATTTTGGTATAAGTCAAGAACGGATGGACCGATTTTTATAAAATATGTTTAGTTAAATTTTTCTCTGCCCCGTTTAGCAGAATAACTACCTATTAAAACATAGGAAAAATTCACAATAAAAAGGTAGGACAGCAGCTAGTTGATCATAGATATTATGGACCCATTATTACTAATGAAGACTAAAATGTTTGTTGTTTTTGTGTTGTTTGTTGTTTTGTGTGTGTAGTTTTTTTTATTATAATGTAGTTTTTTTTTAAGTTTTTTAAACCCGACTTTAAAAAAGTTACATGTAGTTTAATTTTCATACAAAACATATGAAAAAAAATCACATTGGTAATCAAGCAATGCGAATCCATAGTAAAAGTTTTTTACCCTATAAATATAGGTTATTTAAATCAAATAGAACTCCCGCATCTCTTATTTACTTCCGCAAATACGAATAAGTGTAACTCGTCCTTTATCGGTGGCATGTGACCCGCATTATCATCGTCTGGTGACAGGTCAACGAGTTTATGCCACGTGGACCCAAGTAGATAATTAAGTTATATTAAAATACACTTTTTAAAATTAATTAATATCTAGTAAATTATGCAAATTGTGTTCAAATTTGTTGTGCACACGCAATACTATTATTACATCTAATTAAACAATTCAGCTAATTGTAAGTCGAAGGGTTCCGTACCATTATCTATACAACATTTCCATCAAATGTGTGACCATCCATTTGAGGCCACAAAAATACTACTATATTATAAAAAAGCGGCATAAAAATCACGTTTGTTGTATGGGAGCCCCTCCCAAATTATTTAATTTTAAGTTAAGTAATATTAAAAAGCTTTAAAGTTTTTTTTTTTGTTAAAGTTAGGTGCCAGTGAAACGGATGCATTATGAAATGTGAATTACCGAGTTAATGTGTAAAATGTACTTCGGAAAGAAAATTTCTTAAATTATGTTGTTAATTAGGTAAAAAACAGGTAACAAATACCGCACATTGTGACGGAAAACTACGGAACATTGCGCGTGGCCCGACACGCACTTGGCCAGTTTTTTTTTTTTACAGTTTAACATCGAAATTTCAAAATATGTTTTCCTATGCAATTAGCTGATCAGCAGCAGTTTTTACGGGTTGTATGGAATAATCTTTTTTTTTTTTTGTCAAATTTTAGTGTGATAGGTAAATTCTCCCCGTAAAAGGAAGTCAGATAATAATTTAACTAAAAATAGGACTGTGTAAACACTAGCTTTTTGATTTCAATCTTAAGGAACGACATTTAAGTGCAAACTTTTTATTTTTTTTAAGCTCTTTCGTATATTAAGCATTATGTCTCTTTCTCGTATTTTCTTTCAGAAATATTATTAATGCAGCTGTGCATAGGGATTTAATGGACTCGGTACACATAAAATTTACTTTTATATTTGCAACTGTGGATGGAAAATGGACCTTCCATTCTCCCTTTATCAACAGCTCTCTTAAAGACTTCCTTATGACACTGGTGGATCAAAAGGCTGGCATCTATCTTAGGCGAAGGATTAGCTTCGCTATAAAGAGGGGCAATGCTGCCAGCCCTTTGGGCACCAATCCCAGTGGCAGTGGTATGGCTGATATCTTTTATAATTTATAGTAGGTATCTAATATTTTCTGTAATTTAGTTTATCTTTTTTAGACACTTGATATTTATGATAAGGTTAGGATACTGTTTTGTAAACATCAGTGGTAAGATCTAATTGAGTAAACAACAAGTCTTCATCTAAGATAATATTTTACCTGATATAAAATTTACCTCCTTTGGTGGAGATTGAACCCACGCATCGTTTCACAATCTAGGCAAATGCTGTAATTTTAGACGCTTCAATTAAAGTTTATTTTTCATGCCCTAGGAGTTAGTGCATATGCAACGCAGATCAACTGAAGCGCGACAAATTCGTCGTTGACTCTTGCGCATAAACACAGATTGTGACGGGAATAATGTACGCTAAATATTAGCACCGGTGGTTGGTGTAGTGGAAAAAAATAAATTTAATACTTTCTAATACCAAATACTTACATCCGTATTTTAACAAGTGAAAGAAACTAATTCAGTAAAATTAATTAAGCAACGATTTTGTGTTTACAGTGAAGAAATTGGCTGAAGTTAGAACTAACAAAAGTTAGAATTAGCCAAGTAATAGTTACCATATTTTATAATTCAGAACATGCTAAGAACACGACTTTTATAGGTTTGTGCGTTGGTTTGTGTATTGTTGTAAAATTATTTTGAAATTGTTTTGCAACCAAAATGCTCACAAGAAGACAAATTTCAATAAAATGTAGGTATGTGACATAATAAATTCTAATGGAATATCTATCCCTCGGTCTTTAATTTTCTCATGCAACACAACACAAACACCGAGTATTGCCAGAGGAAAATAACCATCAAGCACTGGCTGTTGTTACTTTAGGATTTACTTTACCAAGTAACGTACATAACTATTATCTTGATCATAGAACAAGATTTCCAAAATAAGAATTTTATATGACTTCACTCTAAGTGAAAAACTTAGCAACAATTTATCAATTCTTTATACTAACGGGTGTTAGCATTCCCAGCAACGTTTATCAACGTACGAGGGTCATGCACAAACTGTGCTACACAGGAAAAAACAATTATCTTCTTGGTACAACGTTTTACTTAATATGACATTAATCGGTATGACTGACAGGATTTCTCCATAAAAAAAGTTGTTTCGGCATTCTGGCATGAAGTTGTAAAACCATATTCTGGTGATCATCAATAATTAGGGCACCGTCAAGATGAGTCGGTGGCCTTTTCCAATTGTTTCTTTTCGCCTCATGTATAACTTCGAGTAATATGTTTTGCAAGCTCTCCTGGTCGGCTAGCACGTCTACTTTATCGCAATAGAAGCTAAGAGGATTGCAGACCCTGAAACATAAATATTTTGGTGTAAAATTAGTTAGAAAGTAGGTACTATTTACGCTTTTATTAAACTTAAAATGTACCCTAATCTCGCATAATCTGCTGAGCGTTAAGGCTATAATAGCCTAGTCGTCATTGTATGTTTTATTGTATATAGGTAATTGTCTTGTGATCAAATCTCTGAAATCTGTGAATACTATCCTTTTAATTTCTGTCTCTAAGTCTGAGTTGGTAGTTGGCTACCTTGTTTCACTGTGTATACCGCAAACATGGCATGCGCATTAATTTTTTTACTGAGCTGTCATTACACATTATACATTTTTCAATTTTTGGACATTGGGCATTTTGAAAACTGTAATGACGTTATGAATAATGCTCTAATCTACATCTTATCTCTTTTCATTATAATTGTTTCTTGTTCTTTTTGCTAGAAATTAGGTGAAGAGTACAAAATTTACCTACCCATTGGGTTCGGCTGATGTGTGAACAAGCACTGGAAAAGTATAATCAATGACGTCCGTATATGTACTGTAGTAACGTTTAGGCACTCGGTCACACTGTAAAACATTAATGGTATGTTACATTTATGGGTTTATTGAAATGGTTAGACAGTAAAAAATAATTGGTTACACTTTTGTAAAGATATTTATGTCCTAAAAGTGATACAAAAGAAAATACCAAAAATGACAAAAAGTCAGAATCATTAAATTTTAACAGCCATTACAATACAATATTGATTTTACTTACTTCAAATATAACAATTTTAGGCTTAGATTGAAGATTGCTCAATAAAATATTGTCAAGTATGTTTCTGTCGGTAAATTCAGCCCCAGGTGTAATATACTTTCCATCATTGTTAACATTTCCTATAACGACTATTCCTACTGCTCCATATTCACAGAAATCCCGTCGGAAGACTGAAACATTAGTTTTTAAGTAAAAATCAAAATCCCAATAATTTCAATAATTTATTTTTGCAAATAGGCCATTAAAAGCACTTTTACACGTCCCAATATATTTGTTTGCCCTATTACTAAGAAACTAACTAATTACTAAGCTAAAAGAATAGGCAAACTAAAGTTGAAATTAGCTAGTCAATATTATGTTCTTGAGAGGAGACCAAGTCGTTATATAAAAATCTATGCCAACTGAGTAAGTTCATTATCATCATTTTAGCCATAGGACGTCTACTGCTGAACATAGACCTCCCCCAATGACTTTCAGGTTGGTCGGTTGGAAATTACTTACAATAACACATATTATACACAGGTCTTGTCACATGATAGTTAAACGTCGAAAGGTCGGGCTGAATTTGAAGGAAAACACTTTTACCTTCAAAAAATTAAACTATCGTGTTAAGAGCTGTGTATAATATGTGTAATGTGTGAAAATCGCAAATCTTTTTTCTGCTGCGGACATTGATACCATCTTTATTTTACAGAAAAAGCTATTCGTGCTATATACAAACTTAGTCCGCGTGAATCCCTGAGAGATTTCTTTATAGAAATTAACATACGCACTGTGGTCTCTCAATACATATTTGATAATATCATGTACGTACGCAAAAATTTAAATATTTTTATAAAGAAAAGTGATATTCATTCATATAACACCAGAAACAAAAACAAACTTGTAGTCCCAAACTTTAGATTTGCCAAAACAAGTAATTCATTCTTGGGAAATTGTATTAAATTTTTCAATAATATACCTCACAATGTTACCAAACTTCCTATTAATAAATTTAAGTCACATGTCAAAACTACACTGATGTCTAAGAGGTATTATAAAATGCAAGACTATCTTGATGACAAGAATGTATGTTCAGTCCAGCCTGCACTAAACTGATGTACCTACCTGTTTATTTTGATTTAAATTTTTTGTGTGGCAGCTAGTGGTGACTGAGTTTGTTCCGGCGTTTCTTCTCAGCACTTGCCAGATTGTCTGTGTCTTGTCTCGAAGCGCTAGTAGGGCCCAAAAATAAGGAGACATGTTCTGGCCCCCTAGGGGCCTATAATGTTGTTATTGACGTTCATAAGTGGCAATTTTGTCCTGAATTGAATAAATGATTTTTGACTTTGACTTTGACTTTGACTTTAAAAGTAATAATTACTTACAAGTTTCACTTATTGCTTTGACTTCGTCTCCAGTAGCATTATGGTGAACTTCTACTTCGAATCTAAACTTCTCGAAAGTGTCCCTCACTTTATTGGCCGTCTCTTTACTCCCATGATATGCATTATCATAATGAAATACAAGCATAGCGTTTTTTCGGTATCTGAAAATGATCATTTTTTGCTATATTAAAACTTAGCATAATACCCCGCTCCACTAAAAATTGGCCACTGTTTATACATAATTTATGATCACTGTAACAATCCGGGTCATCCGAATTTGAACCTTTTAGTCCATTCATATTCTTTTTAAAGAAGATTCTTTCAATAATTAATAATTAAGTATTTTTATCAATCCATAACTAAATAATTATGTAAATGTAATTATTTTGCTTACAATTTCCGCTCAGTTACGCCGGCATAGGCACCCCAATCACACCACAAACACAAGCAAAATGCAAAGAGCATCACCCGCCCTCCCTCAAATTGCATGCAAGACAGATGAATGCAAAAGTTAGTACCTAACACCGACTTAAAAACCTCGACGCGTTTCGCCATCCCACGTGGCATCCTCAGGAGAGATGTTGTCGCCTCGGCAGCGCAGCCGGGTGCAGGTGGTGTGATTGGGTTGCCTGTGCCGGCGTAACTGAGCGGAAATTGTAAGCAAAATAATTACATTTACATAATTATTTAGTTATGGATTTCCGCAAAGTAACGCCTGATTCTATTAATTATTTCTTTTTACCAAACCATGCTTTGTGATAAGATTGTGATATGACCATGATAAGATCTTAGAAGAAACATGGGAAACTTTGTCTTCTATTAGTCATTTGTATTAATTTCTAAAGAAAAAGAGCGAAGAAGAGGCAAAATCGGTATTTATGGATCTGGGTGAGGCCTATGTTGCAAAGAAAAATATTAAATTTATAAAGTATTATAAAGTTAATTATAAATAAATTTTTTAGGATTGTTAATAAAGGCTTTTAAATTAATTCTACAGGTGGAAGTTATATCCAGGCTGGTTTAACAATTATTAATTTACGAATATTACTTACTTGTCTAGCTCATATGTGTATTGATGCGTTGTGTTAACCCTCAAACTTGTTTCTGCTTGGCGACTTTCTTCGTGGTTAAGACTAACAAAGGCTGAAGGATTTCCGTTCTGAACCAAACTAGGTTTTGAACCACTACTCCCATTGCGTTTATCCTTGAATGGCGCAGCACATTCACTAACTGGAAGTTTCTCTCCTTTGCAGTTTGGAGCCATATTATAATAATGTTTTTATATTATCTATACACTGTGATATCACAGAGTTCTATAAACCGAACGACACAAGTTTTACACTGAACAATAACTTTATGAATGATTTGTAGTTATTTTTTGATTTTAGCAGATAAACGTTTTCAGTTTTGCTGGGCTGACATCTGTGTGAATTGGTTTGTTAATCAGTTACTATCACTTATCAACAATGCGATAACGTCAAGACAGTTGATACGTACAGGAGTAATTTATGAATTGCAAAAATATGTTTAAAATACAGCATAAATTATATACAGAAAAAAGAAATAAAGTTAAAAGGGCTGACTAATTATATGTGCTCAAAAAACAACTGTCCCTGAAGAAACAAGACCGAAATTACAAATAGATGTTTTATTTGGATACAAGTCGTAGTTTTCGATCGTTAAATTGTATTGGAAAGCGAATTATTTTATAAAATTTTTAGGTTGTCCCTATTAAATATAAATACTCGTAGCAATTATTTTTCCCCTTAATAAACGTTGTATATTAGAATCTAATTGAATGTTTACTTACACAAAAGTAAATAGCTTTTTAATAAGTAGTAGTAGGTCGATGAGTTTTTGTGTTTAATATACGTGTCCTTCAGAGTTCGAACGGTTGTTTAGACCAGAGTTAGTTAACGTACCAGTGTATAAAGCCTTTAGTTTTACCAGCTATCGGCTTCTGGTCACAGGTCATCGCGCTAACGCATGCTCATATCCTTATCTGGTCCCTAGATCGCGCGGTCAGTTATGTCATCAGTGCATTCAATGCAACCACTGTCTTGAGTTATATTACATAGCATATACGAGTACATATAGACGATGCTAGATCGCAAATATTACTCATATTAGGTCTTTAATTACAATAAAAAAACAGTGTGGTTATTTTTCTTCTACTACTTCTTTAAATATGAAGATTATTATTGTTATGTTAAAATTTGTTTGCTTTACGGCTTTTGTTGCTGGTTTTTTATAAAAACACGGGCCTAAGCCTGGTGCAGTCCTGATTGTTGCGTAACTGCTGCATTATTTTCAACTTGAAGAAACTTCTTTCATCATTTCAGCCATAGGGCGTCCACTGCTGAATATAGGCCTCTCCCATTGACTTCCGGATTGGCCAGTTGGAAGCAGCCTGCATCCAGCGTCTTCCTGCATCGTCGCTACGCTGTGCTTGCCGGTACGTGGTCTCCATTCTAAAAACTTTCTGCCCCATCGGCCGTCAGTTCCACGTGCCCCGCGCACAGCCACTTTTGCTTGCTGATCCGTTTTATTAAGAGCATTGACTTTTTCATAGTACACTGCACACAGTGTAAAGTCATAAGAAAGCTCAGTCACAACTCTAAGCTTTCTTATGAGGCCCATAGTGAAAGGCCACGTTTAAATTCCATATGTCATCTGTCTGTTTGTCAACCTTCTTTACGGTCCTATATAGTATTTAGGAAGACTACTTTTTGTTGATTTGTGTAAATATATTTTGTAGTATGGATTGATGTAGCTGCTATGGTATACACCAGTTGTTGAGAGGACTCTTGGCACTATTAATGCTTTTTGTAGTCTCAATAGACGTGTAACTTCATCTTTTATTACTATTAGAAATAACGTTTATTTCACCGCAGCAATATGACGTGAATATAGCTATACACGGGAAATAGCATACCATTTTTTTATAATTAAGTAATGCAACCTAGCATCCGATTCAGAATCGTTTGATAACAAATAGAAAACCAAGCGACACATATAGTGTGATTTAGCATTAGTGTTACGTATTTTACCGGCTGTCAACATTATCAAAAGACGAATTCTGACAGTTCCTTATTCTGACACTTATTAGAAATTTAAAAGTTATAAAGCTAATAGTTTCGTTTAAAGAGTGGTGCAAAAAATTGCTACCAATGTTTGCTTGGCAATATTTCCTAGTTATAATTATGTTTAATAAAGGTATCATTATAACTACAAGTAACATTAAAAAGATTAATGTAGGAATCTACGAGATACCTTGTATTCGTTAGATTAAAATCTAGAATACTGGCTATAATTTCATAAATAACAAATAAAATAAAATAAAAAATTATGTTAATGAGATACCCAACAATATGTGACAACAATATTTTTATTTCATTTTTAGATCGATAAAATCAAACATAAATTCAAAAGGCTATTTCAACGTCAGAAATTATTGATTCAGAATTATTATAATGTACCTGCTTTATTTTATCTGCTACTTTTAATGAGTCTTCGTCAGTTCGGTATTGTTAGAAATGCCATGATCATAGAAGAACTAAAGTCTGTGCTGGTAGATATTATGGGCAGACAAATAAATATTATCTCCATCACAGTCATTTATAACATTATAATTGAAATCGGCATAAAATTATTTCTGCAATTTACTAGCAATTTGTTCAACCAATTGACATGCGTATTTAGCTCAATACAATCTTAACTCACAAATTTATCGTTCGAGACAAATAAATCGTCCACATAAAGCTTAGCGAAATATTTGACAGTTCGTAACTCGCTGGTCACAAAGACATGTGCATTAAAACAATGTGAGAATTTCGAGAAAACAAAGTGATTTGAACTAAATATATTGCAGTAATAACGCAGATTCGCGATGCAGGAGAAAATAAAATGCGGACGTGTGGGTGTGACCTCGGAATAATTATTTCTGTCTTGCAATGCGAGCGTTGCACAGAGATAGATCTGTCACTAACCGGTGGGTATAAAATGGTTTATTTTCAAAATATAGAACACGTGACGCTAGGAATTACAATAATCCAGATTCAAGATGAATTAGAGATATAATTTAACAATTTATTTATAGATTGGTTAGCAATCGGGACGATACAGTTAGTGACAAAAAATTACCCTACACAACAGTGACAAGAGTTGAGTAGGCAGAATATACAATTAACTATCCTTTACTCAAAACAAAAAGCTCTTTAGAATTTTTTTTATTATTTTCCTTTATTATTTTTAGCACCCAAATATTCTAAGAACTGATTGCTCTGAGCCATTACGCTGGCACTTCATCGCAACGATTTAGAATTAAATCCTAAAGTTTTTTTTTTTTAAATCAATAAATTATTTTCAAATAATCTCTTTTCTAACTAAAACCAGATTACTACAATTATTTTGTTTTCATTAATGTGCGAGTTCTTGATTACAAGCTCTCAGTATAATGGTATTCATTTGATGCAAGAAGATGTAAAAATTATGCTAACTGCTGCCAACAATATTTTTTCATCTCTTGATGAATTCTACTCACAAAATTATACAAAGGGACCGCAATAGATTGCAATACAGTAGGTGCCTTCTACTTAACATGCGCACATATGCACATGCATAATGCACAAGGCGAAATAATACTCCACAATATGGTCCATCACTGGAATTCTAAAATTTTGTAGGTTACCCTATATTGATCTCGATTACCAGAGCCTAATACCAGAACGTCTTAGTAGAAGCTGGTGCTTCTGCAACTTATTTTAGATTTTTCGAGGTGGAATAATTAGGTCTATTTCAAAATGATGCGTAGGCACGTATCTATCCTGTGCCCAACATACCTCTTCTCGGCGATCTTGTCCACCATAATCACCAGCAGAAGGTGGTTTCTATGTGAATGTGAATTGCTTTATCCAGCATGGACTGATCCTACTGCATCGGCTTCTGTTGTAATGAGACTGTGCGTCAGTGTTTGAGATAACTATCAATTTATCCTAGACAAATAGTTCTGTATGCCACATTAAAGTAATGATGCCTTAGGCGACTCCAACATTGAATGGTGAATAAATTGATCATTAGCGATTTTTCAGTGAAAGCGATGTAGGAATTTATGATGATTTGACCTTTGTTATACTCTTATTCTAGCTCGTGAAAAATCTATATTGCCCTCTCAGTAAATATCTCTTTGTTTAAAATTATAATAAATATTTACGGTATTTTAATAGAACCTATTTTGAAATTATCACTATTCAATATAGGATGCTATGTTAAAAGTGTAGAGTCGTTTCTTTTCCTTAATGAAGTAAATGCCTTACCAAAAAATCGGTAATTATTATCAAAAGGATTTTTTCATTGAAGTTAAATGTTTCGTTATAATATTTAATGTCATCGGTGGTGGCGCCACGTGGTTTCATCTGAATGACTCTTCATTTACCAAAAACTGCACAGCGTTTGGTTTTTATCACATAATCTAATTTGTAAATATTATGAAATTTAGGTTGGTACTTCATTAAAATTAAACAAAAAAGTAAATTGTGAAACGACATGGACTTATGAATTAAAGTACAAATTATAAAATATCCTTGATGAAAAGCTAATGTGAACTATGATAATTTCCACTAATAATTACGCCCGAATTACAAATTCTCATCCCGCCACAAACATAGACTTGCAACAAACTAGAATTGCTACATCCTCGTAGATTCCGTATCAAATTAACAAACGCTTGAATTTCTTACACAATACAAGTCAATGTATGGTGGGCTCACTTACTTTAGCACTCACATAAAGCAGATCCCAATAAGCGAATATAGGGCTCTACACGCATGCTACAGAGACTGCATAAAGGACAAGTCCGTCAAAATGTGATGTTTTGTTTAGTCAGTTACAGTAAAGTTTATATCATCAGCAGGTGATAACGCGGTTTTAACAAGTCCTAAATTAATCTTTTGTCTACTCTATGATGCTACAACTAAGTTTTGTTTTATTTCATAAAGTTTTTATGCGGTTGGACATTGGTCTGAGCCTGCCGTGGCTACTTCAATGTTTCTAACCCGCGTTCCCAATGAATTTCCACTAAGTATGTATTTTGGGTGCACTCCAAAACAATTAGTGCAGTCAGTATAGTGTTCATGCCAACGGCTCGCGAAATTGAGAGAAACACTCTAAACGTTGTTAGTGGCTCTGGTCGGCCGTAATTATTTCTCTGCTTTTAACAACGAACGCTGTAATGGTCGTTTGCAAATTGCTTGTCTACCAACTAGATTGTAGGTAAGTATTTTTGATATAGTTTTTAGTTTAGAAGTTAACAAATTAAAGTTATTTAGTTATTTAGTTAAGAAGTTAATAAATTATAGTTTTTGTGACCAATACTCTTCGGAGCAGCATTTTTTATGGCGCCTTGGTTTGGGAAGTAGTTTCGTATTTTTAAGTGTTTCTGAGGAAATCAGTACATATAACCCCACTTTGGGCCAAGTTGAGAACGCTAAATAATGCTTAAAGCGTTTTTTTTTTACGTCAAACTCTAAATAGAAAAAGCAAAACAATGTTGAAGTAATATAGCTATAAGAATTCATGGATGAAAAGAGAGTACTAGTGGTATTATATGTAACTACCTGAATCCGCAATCTGTTAAACATTTCCAAGCCAATGGCAAATCCTGACCAGAAGGGACCTGATGGCAGGTAAGATGGAATGCTTCTCCTTCTATCACATATCTCTAGACTGAAATGGATCCTCAGTATCAATGGTAGAAAGTGATACTTAGTAATTTTGTACTTTGATCACCTACAAGGATAGGTATACTCGAATTAAATAAATCGAGTGTATTATTCATTTCAATAAAATCTGATTAAATTGAATATTAAAATCTGATTGATTTATTCAATTTAATCAAATCTGATTGAATTGAATAAATAAAATTTTAGTCCTACTAAAACTACAACGATCATTCGTTATGACAGGTCGCGATGACGTATCAAACCGTGTATGAAAATGTGCGTGGAAATGAATGGGTCCGTTGTATCGTTTGGCAGCGCGCCGATTAGCTCATTTAATAATTCGAAGTTATATAGGGTGATTTAAAAATATCTGGTAAAAACTTTAAGTATCTAGACAACGTTGATGACTTTTGGACATTCTCATAATAGAAATGCCACTCATAATAATAAACTATGGCGAGCTGTGATATAGAGTTAGGTTAGGTTAGGTTAGGAACTCAGGGAGGAGGTCGCCAACCTCAAAACTGAGGTCCGCAGCCTCCGGCGGGAATTCTCGGAGAGAGCATCCTGCGTTGTGCCTGCTTCACCCCTGGACCTGACCACCATGGATCCCCATGGGAAAGAGACGCTCCTGCAGTCTATCGCGGCGCTTGTCGACTCCCGCCTCGAGAGTCGATTCGCATGCCTCGAGGGACGGCTGGACCGTCTCAACCCACTTCCAGAACCGCGTCCACCTCTCAGGTCGGATCGTGCCAACTTGGCCCCTGCCCCAAACCCTCCCAGCACGGCGGCTCCCATGCCTAGCACTTCCGGAGCGGTAGGCAAAGCCAAGAAGGCGAAAACGGCCAAGACGCCAAACCCCAACCCATCACCTGTGCCCGGCCCCTCAAGGGTTCCCGAAACCTTCGCTACTGTTGCGGCCAGGCAGAAACCTGCCAGGCCGCAGCCTAAAACAGCGGCGAAGGCTACCGCACCACGAACTCGGCAGGCCACAGCAGTCGTCCCCACCGCAGATCAGGCGATCGCCAGCCAGATCCAAAATGACCCGGTACCACCACCCGTCTCGAATGAGGACAACTGGGTCCAGGTCACCCGCCGCAAGCGGAAACGGCCCAAGAAAGGGAAACAGCCTCGTCATCCCTCCAAGAATGCGCCGTCCCAGGGGCCTAAACCCAAGCCCAAGGGACCTTCCCTGACCCCCCCTCGATCCTCTGCAGTCGTTCTCTCGCTGCAGCCTGAGGCGATTGAGAAAGGGATTAGCTACACCGAGGCCCTCAAAAAGGCAAAGGAGGTTCTGTCCCTCCCGGACCTAGGACTTGAGGGCGTTAGGTGTAGCAAAACCGCTACGGGTGCAAGGATGCTCGAGGTCAGCGGCCCTGAGCACAGCGAGAAAGCTGACAAGCTGGCGGCAAGAATGAGGGAAGTTCTGGACGGTGTGGCCAGCGTGGCCCGTCCCATGAAGCGCGCGGACGTCAGGGTCACCGAGTTGGATGACTCTGTATCCAGCGCTGAAGTCGCGGCGGCCATTGCGGCCAAATGTGGGTGTTCTCCGGACTCAATTCGGGTCGGAGAAATCCGCCCTGGACCGAGAGGTGTGGGTGCGGCCATCGCCTCCTGCCCGGTTGCTGCGGCCAAAGTGCTTGTCACTGGCCGCCTACTGGTTGGATGGTCATCGGCCAAAACCACACTTCTCGAAGCACGGCCCCTGCGGTGCTTCAAATGCATGAGCCTGGGACACGCGAAGCAAATGTGCCCCTCAACAAAGGTCAGAAACGAATTGTGCTTCAGGTGTGGGCGACCTGACCACAAATCCACAGCCTGCTCCGCGAAACCACGATGCGCCGTCTGCGCAGATTCCGGCAGAGCGGCAGACCACATAATGGGGGGGAAATCTTGCAGACCCCCCCAGGTTAGAGGGAAGGCCATGATCGTCCAGATACCGATCACCCAAACAAGGAGAGTCAGCCAATCCAGGCAGCCGGAGGAAGAGATGCAGGTGGTAGACAGTAATGCAGGGTAGGTCCCCCATCTCTCTCCTCCAGACTAACCTCAACCACGCTACCAGGGCCCAGGATTTGTTCGTGGCAAACCTGGTAGCGTGGAACATTGACCTGGCAGTCGCGGCAGAGCCGTATTATGTCCCTCCCAACTGGGCTGGCTCTCTCGACGAGACCGTGGCCATCGCCACACAACCGGGCCCCCAATCCTCTCCCCTGACAACCCTGGAGAGAGGACAGGGATTTGTTGCGGCCAAATGGAGAGGCATTGCCTTCGTCGGGGTCTACTTTTCCCCAAACCTGCCTCTCCCACAATTCGAGGCCTTTCTCGAGACCCTTGGTCCTGTGGTTGGCAGGCTGTCACCCCTTCAGGTCGTTCTACTAGGCGACCTGAATGCCAAATCGCCAGCCTGGGGATGCCCGGCTCCAAACGCTCGCGGGGGCATACTCGAGGAATGGGCCTCTGCACAAGGCTTGGTCCTCCTAAACCGGGGGAATGCACCGACCTGCGTGCGCCGACAGGGGGGTTCTGTGGTGGACCTAACGTTCGCTACCCCTGCCCTCGCACGTAGGCTCGGGGATTGGAGGGTCCTCGAGGAGGAGGAGACACTCTCGGATCACACCTACATCCGTTTTGAGTCTGTCTCCTCCCAAATCCCGCCGATCCAGGCTTCTCGCCGTTGGTCCCCACGCTGGGCCCTTACAAGGCTTGATAGGGAAGCGGCCGAGGAGGCGGCTCTAGTCCAGGACTGGAGCTACCCCTCGGACCCCGGACACACCATCGACGAAGCTGTCACCTGCTTCCAAGCTGCGCTGACTCAAGTCTGCGACGCGTCGATGCCCCGGACGCGACCCCGCCCTCCGCGCAAACAGGTGTACTGGTGGAGCGAAGAGATTTCCGCTCTTCGGGCCACCAGTAACGCCGCGCGCAGGGCTCTCGTCAGAAGTCGACGCCGGAGCAATCGTGCCGCGGACGAGGAGGACCAACTATACGCAGCCCACAGGGCCGCAAAGAAGGCCTTCCAAAAGGCCATCGGTGTGGCCAAGGAACGGGCCCACGAGGAGTTACTCGAGGACCTGAATAGAGACCCATGGGGGCGGCCGTACAAAGCCGCGCGGAACAAATTCCGCCCGATGACCGCCCCCATCACAGAAACTCTCGATCCCCCCGTCCTCGAGAGTGTGATCGCTGGGCTCTTCCCGGATTGTGAGCCGCACCCGCCAGAGCGAATGAGACCACCCCGAATCCCTGCCGAGTCTCCCGTTCCTCCCATCACTGATGGAGAAATGGAGATGGCCAGGGACAGACTTAAGGGGAAAGTTACGGCCCCTGGTCCGGATGGTATCCCTGGCCGTGTCCTGCGTATCGCCCTTGACCACCTGGGCGACAGGCTTCGGGGCATTTTCAACCAATCCCTCTCAACAGGAAGGTTCCCGAGGGCGTGGAAGGTGGGTCACCTCTGTCTGATCCCCAAGGAGGGGAAACCTCCAGACTCACCTTCCACCTACAGACCGATCGTGCTGCTCGATGAGACGGGTAAACTCCTGGAGAAGATCCTGGCGTCCCGTCTTATCGAGCACATGGAGGAAACTGGTCCAAACTTGTCGGACAACCAGTTCGGATTCAGAGCTGGTCGTTCGACAACCGACTCTATACTGGCCCTGAAAACTTTTGCCGAAGAGGCACTTGAGAACGGTGACAGAGTGCTGGCTGTGTCAATCGACATAGCCAATGCTTTCAACAGTCTCCCCTTCTCCACCATCGTTGAGGCACTCCGGTTCCATGGAGTGCCTCCGTACCTTGGGAGACTGTTGGCAGACTACCTGGCACAGAGGGAAGTGGTGTACACGGCTGCGGGGGGGATGCTGGAGCGGAGAGCGATGCGGTGCGGTGTCCCACAGGGATCGGTCCTAGGACCGACCCTGTGGAACATCGGATTTGACTTTGTTCTCCGGAACCGGCCTCTCCCGCGCACCCGTGTACTTTGCTACGCTGATGACACACTCGTCGTGGCTCAAGGGGGGAGCCTCGGCGAGGTGTGTCGTCGCAGCGAGGCTGCTGTCTCTGCAGTGGTGGACGCCACCCGACGCCTTGGACTTACAGTCGCCGTGGGGAAAACCGAGGCCCTGCTCATACACGGCCCACGACAGGGTCCGCCACCTGGAGCCAGCATCTCGGTAGACGGAGTTGCCGTCGGGATTGGGACCCAGATGAAATATCTGGGTCTCACTCTCGACGGCAAATTGAATTTCGCTGCACATTTTGAGCAGCTGCAGCCCCGACTGACCCGAACAGCAGCAGCCCTCAGTCGCCTGCTGCCTAATGTCGGTGGCCCCAGCATCAGCTGTCGCAGGCTGTATGCTGGGGTCACTAAAAGCATGGCCTTATACGGCGCCCCAGCCTGGCACCCGCTTCGTGGAGACGCGAGGGGTCTGCTCAACAGGCCGCAGCGCACTCTTGCGCTGCGTGCCATAAGAGCATACCACACCGTGTCTCTTGATGCGGCCCTGCTCATTGCCGGTCTCCCTCCGTGGGATCTCGAGGCCGAAATTCTGGCCACGACATACTTCTGGAGAAGGGAGGTGAGGATGACGGGTGAACGCCCTACCCCGGAAGAGTCAGCCCGCATCAGAACCTGCGCTCAGCGGCATCTGATGCGGCGCTGGGCTCTTAGATTGGAGTCCGGTCGCTTCGGGGGCCTGGCGGACCGCACGATTAGTGCGATCCGTCCGGTGCTCGAGGACTGGATGACAAGGCGTCATGGCTCTTTTACTTTCCGTCTGGTGCAGGTCCTAACCGGGCATGGTTGCTTTGGTTGGTACCTGCATCACATAGCGAGGAGAGAGCCGACCCCTGAGTGTCACGAATGCGGTGCCGCGGAGGACACTGTTGACCACACCCTTCAGGTGTGCTCAGCATGGGTCCAGCAGCGCCGTATTCTGACCTCAGTGGTTGGGGATAACCTCTCGCTTCCCAGCATAGTGCGAGCTATGTTGGGAAGCGAGAGGGCATGGGAGGGTATGGTCTCCTTTTGCGAGGACGTGGTGTCGCAAAAGGAGGCTGCGGAGCGGGTCAGGGAGGACGATCCTCATGCTGATCCGATCCGCAGACGAAGGAGGGGGAGAAGGCGGAGGCATTACGCCCTCCGTCATCTCAACCCTCTAGCAGGCTAGTGAGTGAAGGGTCAAGGGGCCCTATGCTCGCATTGCACAGCCCGCCAGCCTTGGGGTGATCCTGTGTGTACTGGATCACCTTATTCCATATGCCTGAGGCCCGGCATAGCCGTACGTGGGTGATGCATGGAAGTCATACATTGGGTCCCCATGCATCACCAACATACGTTGAGGTGTACACCGCAGGTTTTTTAGTATGGTATGCTTGCCGAGAGACAGCGGCTAGCGCTGCCTCCCGGCAAGAGAGTCCGTACATAACCTCCCGCTTGCCCTGATGCGGTTGGTATGCTAACGCATTTTTCATGCGCAAAAAAAAAAAAAAAAAATTTATTATTATTTATTTTTAATTTACAGCGGTTCAGATTTATACGAAGAGTGAGGTCGAATATTTAACAATACTTACTTAATACTCGAACCTTATTACGTTGTAAACAGCCAATGGGTTGAACCGTAAAAAGAAGGCAATTGGTTCCAGAACACTCATTCCAATAAGTGAAGGCAATTGCACGAACTGTTGTAACCTCTTTCACTTAATTATTAACTTCAATTATAATCAGGGAACACGCTTTGTACCTGAGCGCCGAGAATGACCTATACAGGTTTATTTGTGGTTCTGTTAATATTGCACTTTGTCAACCACTTTAACGTACTCACAAGGGTTTCTAGGAAAATAATTGTTGTCATACATTATTTAGTAGTTTTTTTGGTCTGGTCTGTTGGTTCACGCTCTGGGTTACAAAGCCAGACGGTTGCAGGTTTGGATTCCGTAAGGCGCAACTGTTTGTGTGATGAGCACAAGCATATTTTGTTCAAATGTCATCAAATGCTGTTAACCATTATTAAGTGGAATTATTACAAGCTTTTCTTAATTTGAGGCTAAATAAATTGGTAACATTGTTGAAATAACTTATTTATGACTACATGAAATAAAATATTAAAACGTTGCTCGAAAGTGCATGAAATATGGAATATAATAATCTATTGCACACAAGAGAGCTACAAGCAGAAGTACACACCTCTCTCGGAGAGTGGTCCTTACCACCATTTAACTTACCACTTGTTTTTTTAGTATGACACACCATGATACTCTATCGGCTAAATGTCTTACTATTACTAGACTTGAATGTATAAAATCTAAGATATAGGAAGTGCATTGTACAGACAAAAGCACGTCAACCTACCAGAAAACGTCAAATTTTCTTAATTGATATTGATCTCTACATGTCGGACTTAAAGTTGAAAATCGGTTGAATGACCTTTAACTTTTTGAGTAGGTTGACCTGCCGTTGTCTGTACTTATATGTAATAGGAAGGTAGTTAGACACCTCAGTTGACACATTATCAAATTAAATCGTTTCCAACACTTGTTTGGTACATAAAAACAAAAAATTGCACATACGCGCTATATGCGCTCGGAGCACTATAAAAGTTCAAAGTTTTGGCGCCTCGTACTACTTTTTGCTTCCAGATTTTTTACAAGTTCTACAAAATCGCAATTTGGGTCAGTGAACGAATATCCCTTATTTTTGATACCATCGTCAATATCGTACGTAGCTACAGTAAAAAAACAGAATGCAATCGGCTTATATTCTTAATATATATATATGCTTTCATTCATTTTGTAGGTATTATACGCACACCCAACTCAAAATACACGAGTGTAATTAGAGTTCATGTAGTTAATATATTATGATATGAAATTAAAATGTAGCACAACTAACTTGAGTTGTGCTACATGTGTGTCTTTGAAGTGAATGTAGATTTGACGCAGATTCCGATAATCGCAATAATTCTATCGATTAAAGTATTTTTAGTCTGGGTACCTACTAGGTATCTAATATAAAATAGAAAACAAAGTACCTAAGCCTTGATCTGTTCTACTGCAGTGAACATAGGCCGTTAACAAGAATGCGAGGGCAATATACTTTGGGCAACTTATATTTGAAAATTTAAATTTTTAATATTGATTTGCAAGGAATATTTCAGACAAATTTATTCCTTTAGTCATTCTTTTCAGATCTTTAAATGTCACCTTAACTATGACATTACAAAATAGCCCCCACAAAAACATCAAAATAGACAAAGAACGAACATTTCTATTGTTTGAAATAACCGTTAGAATTCCTAATGGACAAATTCCATTTTCCATTCCACCCTACAATCAGACGACAAATTACCATAGAGTATATGCCACAGACAATAAGGAAACGGCGGTCGATATCGGCCGGTCAATAGTTGATGAGGCCACCAGTTACTTGGATACGGGGTGGACACAAAACTTATTGACCGATTGCTGGACTTAAGACAGACACACACTAGACTTGCTAGGTAAAAAAAAAATGGGAAGCTGTGTAAGACACGCAGAGTGGAGTACCTACGTAAAATGTATTGTGTGTGCCTGCTAGAGAGTGTGTAATAAGTACAAAGAGCTTGCGCATACTTTGACCTTAAGCATATGCAATCGGCGATTTTGCGACTGCATCCATGTTGCATTGCGTTTTGGCGACTTTGATCGCTTATATCCGCGACCTGTGAGTTGGCGACTGCGTGGAATTTTTGCAAATTTTTGGTTGAGATTAGTTCCATTTGCAGTTTTTTTTTAATTCAGTGTGCACAGGCTCTAAATAAAATTGGTTAATTTAGTTTGCAATACGTCGTGATTCACTACCAAGTAATAACTTCTACCCTCTAAATAATGGTAATAAAATAATGCCGCCAGGTGTTATACTTTCCAAGTAATAAACAATTTTGTTATTACGTTACATTTCGTATCATCTAGTTTTTGAACTTTTTTGAGATTTCAATGTTGGTTCCACAGTAATATTGTGGAATATTAGCAGTATCACTCCCTCCCTACATGGTAGGATCTTATATTGCTGTCGTTAAGACAAAGCCTTTATACCATAACATAGTGGATAACATAGTCCAATATCAAAAATTAAAATATTACATACCATAATGTGCATCAAGCTTTACTTTTGAATAATATTATTGATAGATCACTGCGGCCAGTTATATCGTGTTTAATTTATTATTGACGATAACAACAGATGTCTATGAATGCGACGAATATACATTGGTATTACACCTACCAATCGATATACAAATAAGTTATGTCTTTTTTATTGTATTGCGTTATAATTATATGGTATACAAAAAGTATTTTATTATAACTGTGCACTTAGAAAGAAGATTGTATCATTATTGTATTTTTATATACATGTATGCATGCTCCTTGGCGAAGCCTATTTACTCATAATGGCCATCCTAGTGTGGTGTTTGTGTTCCTAAGCTCTAAACAAAAACAGTAATTGCGGGATCAAATACTGCAATTGTGTGATAGTCACGAGAAAAATTTATACTATAAGCCACGCGTATCATAAAAATTTAAGTTTGGCAATCCGTTATTTGTTAGCCGTAATACAAGCTTTGAACAATAATTTTAGTCTATTTTTGTGATTGTTGGAAAAACGTTTATGCTATCACCATCATCACAGTCAACCCACGTCAGTACTGCTGCCATTGACTTATATACTACTTCGTAAATTACTAATTACTTTTTAAATCAATGACTGCTACATATACTATCTCCCAGTACACGAAACCGAAGCAAATTCTCGGCTATTTATTTTTAATTCGTTGCAAGCCGTTTTATGGTTTCTTTGCTCCATCTTGTCGGTATAATTGTATCCTAACTTATGACTTATTATGAAGTAGTTTAAAAACTGGTAGTATGAAATGACAACGGCATATCAGCTGGTAGCGTTATCCCTTCGCGTGCCACTAAATATGTTCACTACTATTTTCCATTGTTTTTCTGGTCTACCGTGGGTAAATGGAATGCGAAAGGCGATGTAGTCGGCAAATATTATATAGACGAAGAGAGAGTGGCTATGTTTTTTTTAAGTTATACGGTTCCTGAACTTTAGAAATCGTAGAAAATAGAGTTTTTATAATTTTTTTACTACAATTATTTATAAGTGTCTGTGTCGTCTATTACATATTATTTTATTGACTTGATCCTTTTTTAACAGACTGTACAAATGTACAAACAAATGTTGTCTTACATAACGAAAAAGATGTTAGTTACTTAAAAATCTTCTCGAAATGGATTGTCAATCAACCCTCGGCCTGCTTAGAGGTTCCAGCATAGTATTATTTATTCATGAACAATTTGCTATGCAATCAGGTCAGATATGAGCTACAATTAAGGTAGACTCGGTATGATCACTTTTAAAGGACTTGGTCGAAAGCTTACGCGCCATGCGCTCGGAGGGAGCTTTCACTACAAAATAGTGAATTAAATATTACGAATGTACATTGATATTTATTTGTTTAAATAAATTGTTTGTTCTGTGTGGTGAACAATAAAGTATAGAAAGATACTCTTAAATCTGTCTATTACTTTTTCTTCTACTGATTTTAACTTTAACTTTAAATGTTGTTTTTATTCCGGTAAGGTCTTTGTTGTTACAAAAGTAAAGATAAAGAGAGCAGGACAAAAATATGCCAGTTTTTGCAATCTACCTAGCTAAAGTACCCTATAAGCAATCTTAACGAGTACCTGCATTTTTTGCAGTAGGTCGATTAGAATTACGCATACATTGTATTTCATATAAAAACATTTCAAATGTTTTCTATTCTGCAACAGCCAATTGTAAAATAACTGATTGCCATGGTGTTCAAACAAGAAATTAACATTTATAATCTTATCAGGTACCAGTCATTTCAGCTATAGGACGTCCACTGCTAAACATAGGCCTCCCCCAATGACTTCTAGGTTGGCCAGTTGGAAGTGGCCTGCATCCAGCGGCTTCCTGCAACCTTTACCAGGTCGTCTGTTCACCTTATGGGTGGACATCCTACGCTGAGCTTGCCGGTACGTCGCCTCTATTCCAAAATCTTCCTACCCCATCAGCCGTCAGTTCTCGTACTATGTGCCCTGCCCACTGCCACTTCAGCTTGTACGAGTATTACTGTGTAACCCGAGTTAAATCAAGTCTACTGTATTTATTTCTATTGCGTTCACAATGTTGGAACGCGATTTGACTTTGATAAAATATGATTATGAACTTGGGGGTACTTTTTTGCATTTTTATACGAGAGCCGTCTTGGGTAGATGTTATCTATGCGATGGTGTATTTTTGTATTCTGAATCTGTTCTGCACGCAATTTTTTTCGTGCGTTGATTTTTTGAAATCGTAAATATTAATTTTTCAATATAGAAAATGTCTTAAACTACCTGAAAAAGATAATAATAGAGTTTTGCGATTGCTCGCAAACTTTAGGTCCATAAACGTGTTTAGTTTTATTCGCTATGTGCAAAGTGGGTGGTGGGGGCCGTCGAATCGATCGCAGCACGCAATCTGGCAGAAATGTGAAAAAACTCTGGACTGTCTTGTGTCAAATTGCTATATTTCCATAGAATTCCATACTAACGTTATTAAGTATTTTAAAGTGAAAACATTAAAATTCGTGATATGAGTCATACGTGTTCGTTGTTAAAGTGTAGAAACAATGGGAAAAACATTTCGTACATGTTTTATTGTTTCTAACATCAAGATGGAAATTGGAGCAAAGAAATAAATAGATAGCTGCAGCTGTGAAAGGAAAAAAGTTTGTAGGTAATTTGTGTTACAGACGTTTGTCTTATGATCACAGATCTTATTAAGTAGCTTTGTCCGTTGGTTCTGAGCTCTTCAAAATCTCTCACACGCTGTGCTAATACATTTTTTTTCCCTTTTTGCACATTTTGAGGTTGGAAAGTTATATCATGTTGTATTGATTAAAATCCCGTAGGTATTATAAAATTCTTATTTTAGTTCAAGTAATAAAATCAGTTATTATAATATGCGCAAACTTTTTTGATATTTTCATCTAATTTCGAAGAAAAACAATCCGAAAATCATTCTCAAACCATTCAGTTGCCATAGTTAGAGAGACTCAAGTCCACAACAATTGTGGTCACTAGGGGCGCTGTCATCGCGCACACAGCGAATAAAGCTACATAATTATGAACGAACTATAAATAAATTTAATAGTTTGGTTATTTTACTGTAATATTAGTAACTGTTTTATAAATATTTTTAGGCCTTATTAAATAAACCAATGAACACCTTAAAATTATTTATTAAATTAGCCATATTTGTTAAAAAGGTTGATAGTAAATTATATCCAAACTTTATATAACGGTGCATAAATCACTGGCCTCTGAGCTGTCATTTCAATTTGTTTTCAAAATGGTGACGTCCACCGATTTTTTAGTAGTGACACAAATGGCGAAGCGATGTGACTGAAATTTTAGTAATTTTTTGTGTTGTGTGTTTTTATATTTTTATGTAGTCTTTTTGATTTTGATTTTTTATTTTGATTTTGTACGAAATTTTTAGTGTAAGAGACATATCGTTTGAATCATACTTCGGTAGGTATACCGTGACTCTTCCGTCGTGTGCTTTCTTTGGTTTTGGTGAAAAATTTTAAAGTGAAAAGGTATGTTCAAGTAGGTTTAAGTATTATTTTATCATTATTAACAATTGGCTTTTGCCCGCGTGATGGTGGTGATTTGAATTGTCACAACAAGACGTTAGTATATTATCATGTCATGATCCACATTTATTCGGTTTAAGTTGGGTTTAAGTTATATTTTCGACATAAAAACCGGCCAAGTGCGGGTCAAGTCATGTCCAGTGTAGGGTTCCGTAGTTACCCTTCATAATTTGTACAAAATTTTCCTTTTTTCTTTTCCAAATAAAAGACTTCAAACTTGTTTGTATGGAGCCTGGCATACCTCAAGTTCCAAGTAACCTTAAATAACGTTATTTTGGTGTACACCTATGAAACATGCGTCAATCGAAAGAAATAATAATAGTAAACAACAAATACGCCTTGACAAACTGTCGTAAATGATACGCTTTTTGCCAGGTATGCCAATTTAGGTTCGATGCCTTTTTATAAGTTGATCAACTAGTTAGCGTGTAAAGCCTACCTGGCTATGTTTTTTTACATTTCTAAAAACAAGCATTTAACTGGCTGAGGAATTCTTTTACTAGCAAAAATACCAATATGTGTTACTAATCTTCTAAGCGTTTTATAGGCATTCTTGCTTGCCTGCTTTTGAGATGTTTGTAAGTAAAAAAATAACGTAAAATGATGTCTAAAATTACGCAAACGGATCCCTAAATCAAAAACTCGTTTTCACACACTTACAATAATTAAATGATTTATTCATCGATATCCAACACCATGAATTTAAAAAAAACATACCTCTCGTCATCTAGCAGGGCCTTGTCTCTTACTAAGCTATATTTTCATGCACCTGTTTATTGTTTTACTAAGCACCACATTCTCGTTATTAGACAAGAATAGGACCACTAAATAGCTAGATACCATAATCTTTATTGAACACCTGGTACAAAGACGATTAGGCTAGTTTCCTGGGTCAAAAAAACATTATTCTAATAAGTCCGTCAGTTAGATTATCAAAAAATATTAGACCCGTATTTTGTCTTTTGTCAATCAAACAAAAAATGACGAAGATAAAGCGCATCACAGTTTGAGAGTGACGTCACACCTTGCTAAAAAGTGTCGCAAGCCTCGCAAGGCGTAACGTTACGCGGAACTTTAACGGGATATATCTTCATCATTTTTTGTTTGATTGAAAAAAGAAAAAATACGTGTCCAATATTTTCTGTTAATCCAACTGACGGACTAATTAGATTTTTTTAGGAAACTAGCCCATTAAGGGACTTACCGCTAAAAATCAAACCATTTAAAAAAAAACTAGAGGCAAAAAACTATAGCTTTAGAAAAAGGAAAAATAAGTACTTATACAGTAAAATAACTTTCGAATTATTATTAATGATTATTTGACAGTGCATTTTTTCCTGATAATGGATTTACTATTTACTAATTTCTTAGCGGTACCTTATAAGAAAGAAAAGTAATATTTTTAATTAATTTACAAAGCGACTGAAAAAATAGAAAGATTAAGTAAAATTATCTCGCAAAACTCATAAATAAGACTCATATGCCCAACCAGCCTTTCCTATAATATAGTTGCAAAACTCCTCATGTAAATCTACACATAGATTAAAAGTTTGGAGAGCAAATACCTTATGTAATAAAAAAGGAACAGATAATTAAAATTTTCAATGATTAAAATATATGGCACTCTATAAAAATGCCAAGGGTACTTATTATATTTCGTTTAGTTGAGCGCCATCTCTGTATTTTCACTTAAGATCCAGAATGGAAAAAGCTAAATCGAAGATAGCCGTTAGGCCGTAGCGATTTGCAGACTAAGGTAGAGTAAATGTCTAAGTTACATTTATGTCACACTTGCTGGTTTATCGTGAAATCCAATAACGGTGAACAGGAGCCGTTCGCGTGCCACCTCACAAGGTAGTTTGGCATAGACCACCCGATTGGCGAAGAATAGGAAAAAAGATAGAAAAAATAGGTAATTTATTTAAATGAAGGCCTTACATAGCACGTAGAACTGACAGCCAATGGGGCAGAACGGTTCTGGAATCAAGGTCACGTACCGGCAAGCGTAGCGTAGGACGTCCACCAATAAGGTGAACAGACGACCTGGTAAAAATGGGGGAAACCGCTGGATGCAGGCCGCTTTGAACCGGCCAATCTGGAAGTCATTAGGGAAGGCCTATGTTAAGCAGTAGACGCCCTACGGCTAATTATGATTTAAAGGAACAATAAAGTAGCAATTTTTATGAAGATTAACTCGTGCAAAGTTCTACTAGTAATAAATAATGCTCGGCAGTCTTACTTTCTGTATTCCCACGCAGTCTCATCGCGGTTTTTAATCGGCTTACGACCGGCGCAGTAGCGTCCACTCGGCGCAAGTATTATTAATTCTATAATTTAATGGTTTAAGATTTTTAAGTTAGTAATCTGATTGCGGCTTCTAATTTCAGAACCTTGGGTCTTGTTTCTACTAAGGTTCGATTATTAATCTAATTTTTTTTCTAATATTTATATGTGACTAGCTGACCCAGCGAACTTCGTTCCGCCAATTCGTTTGACAGGTACGAACAGTTTGTATAGGAAATTAAAATAGTTGTTTTACTACTTTCCTTGCATTTTTTTATATTTTCTGACTTTCTTTATTTTTTAAACCTTCCCTTAACTTTCACAAATATTTGAAGTACAATACTATCTATCTCATACAGTTGTTGTACAAGCAGTAAAATCACATCCAATGAGAAAATTAATCAATTAAATCAAAAATGTTTGTCAATAAAAAAAACAAAGTAACAAAAATGGAGATGGACTTCTTATTTTTAATGTAAGATCATCTGTGCCAGAAGGAGTCACTTTACCTTACAAATAACATTTAAAATGATTATTTTGCAACAACTTCAACACATTTAGTATTTTCTTTATATATAATTCGTTAATTATATTCTGAATTACTCTGTTAAGAACCATTTTTTCATTACATTATATTTTCAACTTTAGAGCTTTTTATTTTTTAACTGTGAATAGTCAAAATGGTTTTCGTTTATCCCATACCCCAAACTAAGCCCCATCTGTTTTAATGGGGACTCAGTAATTACGTCGGGTGTTGAGTGCATTGTCAGTGCGCCCCATTTGGTATAGTTTTGTGTTTGTTCGCTAAAGGGTCTCGGGTTCGATTACCGGTGAGTGTTTTGCATCGAATTACTTTGATTTAAGGGTCGTGTGTAAATAGTGGTTGAATATTTAACTAATCTGGTTAGTAGTGGTTGGAAGGCAATGTGGCTTATTTTGTCATTGTTTTTACTGTGAGATAATTGTTGTGTTTCAACTAAGTTAACAAAGCTTAACAGACAGTTAGATAGATTTCAAAAAATAGAAAAGAAGAGAAAAAACCTATATACAATAAATATTTTAAAATAAAATAAAAATTAATAAAATTAGTTTAGTTAAGTTAATATTATTTTGTATAATTTGTAAAAGTTTCTAAAAAGTATTTTTGTTATTACGTAAATAATTAAAATGACATGAAGAATACGTATATTTTAGCATTTTATTTAGATATAACACTATCAATATTTTCACACTAATATTACAAATGTAAATGTAAGTTTAGTTTTCTGTTTGTCTATTATTCTTGAACGACACAATATTGAACCGATTTTGATAAAATTTGTTATGTTAGGGCTGTAGAACCAAAAATACCTTTTTTAAATTACCAAAAGGGTGCAAAATAGAAGATTAATCGTTTTCCTCGCGAATTAAGCCACGGGCAAAGGTAGTCTTACTTTAATTATAAATGTAAAAGTTTGTATGATACAGGGTGTCCTGTAACTTAAGAATTACCTTGTAACCATATATCCTATACATCATAGTAGGTGAACAACTTGTTCTATGACTTTTAAAAATATGCACTTTTTTTTTCTTACCTAGTCTTGCCATAAATACTGAAACAGAAAAAAAAAACTATTGCCAATAACATTTATTACTTTTACAGTGTGTTAGTTGAATACATAAATATAAAACAATTTAAAATATAAATAGCTTATTCGAAGTGGTCTCCATTGGCTGCAATACAGTCCTTAAACGTTGAGGCCCATTATCAATAGAACCACGCACTCTTCCCATGGGAAAATTCTTCACTGCCCATCGTACGGATTGTTTTAGGGACTCCAAATTATTTTGGCGTTCAGAGCAAGAGTATTATCTAAAAGACGACGGCTAGTCTTCAGCTATGATGAAGTCCGAAACGTTCGTTTCCAACCAAGACTGCGTAGACCGAGCTTTATGAACCGGCGCCGAGTCTTGCTGGAAGGACCATTCTTGGTTATTAAACATGGTGTTGTTAAAAGGCGTTCACTACCTTTTTAAGAATGGTATCTTGATACACTTGTGCCGATGTTTTGATACTTTTTTTACAAAAGTATGGCTCCGTCACTCCTTTATAGCTAATACCCCACCAAACCATCATCACCATCACTGAAGTCGGATAGTGCCCACGTTGCACTCTGTCGACTAATTGGGAAGCTTCCTTAGAGCTTTGAGCATAAATACGGTCATTTTTTGTTAAAATATTGCTCAATTGTAAAAAAATTCTCATCCGTAAACAAAAATTTTCTGTGACCTCTCTTGTTTCGATTTTATCACCCTATTCTTTTTTAAATAATCATTTAAGAAATGACCAGTACGTCTTTTATAGGCTGCAAGTCCTAAGTCATCTTTTAAAATACGCGACATGGTTCTAGGTGCTATCTTCATCTCCCGAGATAAAATTTGCTTTCGGACAGGATTTCTTCGAATTCTTTCTCTTACTGCTTTCACCACCTTTTTCGTACGAACACTACGTGGACGGTCAGATCTTTTTCTGTCACAAACAGAGGAGGTCTCATTGTACCTATTAATAGCCCGGTACACAAACATTTTACTAATACCAAGCGTATGGAGAGTTTTAAAAATTGCATTTGGCTCCATACCTACTTTGTTTAATGCAATCACAGCGATTCGGTTCTCTTTATCACCCCACTCCATTTCAATATCGCAAAATATTGTACAATGTATTGGCGCCAAAATGAGAAAACACAATGAATAATCATATAAAAATGACAGATTCCAAATTCAAATGTAATATTTTATTTATTTTTAATTGTAACAGTATTTATGGCCAGACTAAGTCCATATTCAATTGGCTGTTTGGTAATTTTGTATGGGAAGTTGATACATTTTCATGCAAATTCGCAAAAGTCATAGAACAAAAGTTGTTTACCATGATGTAAAATATGTGATAACAAGGTTATCCTTGAGTCACGGGACAACCTGTATATGTAACTCAAACGAAATAATTGACGATCGACTTAAATTGTCAGACCACATAAATCATGTGTGTGACAAATTGCGTGCAATGCTGGCTAAATTTACTCTTGTTAAAAGTAAAATTCCTTATGCGTCTCTTTTGTACTTGTACAAAGCTTTGGCGGAAACTACAATATACTATGGTCTCGCCAGTTATGGCAGAACTTGTAAATCCCATCTCGATCCAGTATATAGATTACAAGTTAGATTATTAAAAACTATTCTACCTAAAAAAATTAAACTAAAATTCTAAAATAATTACCACGAACTCTTTTATTACTCTAATATTATACCAGTTTACGACCGAGTAAAATACATACTAATCAGTGAACATTTCTTTACTGAAGCTCACAAAACATTTGTTTACCGTAGTAACAAAACGCAAAGTGCTTCGAACACAACTCTGGTTCTACCTAGATACAATAACTTATATGGAAAACACCTATTACAATATCAAATACCTAAATTATTAAATGATCTACCAATAACACTCAAAAACCAAATTACAAAACTTAATATAAAAAACAAACTTAAACACTATTTCTTATCTTTAGCACATACAGATCTAACAAAATAGATATGCAAAAATAAATCACGCCGTGTGTATTCACTAACTCGTAAACAAGTTTGACCCGGGCGGAGCAGTAGCCAAGCAGTCAAAGTGTATGCCTACATGCAAAACTATTAGGTAATATTTGCTATTGTTAACGCATCTGTAGTGCAGTTTATGCCACATAATAATTTGTATTGTATTGTTTTATAATGATCTTACGAACGCTCGATGTCGAATCACGGTGTACGGTAAAACCTAAGTTGGTTTTTGCTACACTGTGAAGATAAAATTAGATATAAGCTTTTAATGTAACTTGTTTTTAAATAAATAAAATAAATAAAAATAAAACACGTTCTAATGGCTGAACGGAGTTAAGTAAAATTTGGTACACGTATTGACCGAATTAAACACATTTAACAGTTTTTAACAGTTTCTGTGCTTTCCCGTGGGATGGTTATTCATTCTTATTTGGCTTGATCATAAAATCAACGTAGGCGAACTCGCCGGCAGAAGCTAGTTTAACAATAAATCCTTCTACAAAGTGCTATAATTCCAGCAAATAATTCTACACTTCAGCTGGATTTGAACGTCTGGATAAGGGACGGTTTTAATTTCACGTCTGCGTTCGCGCTTTAACGAGAGATGAACCAGAAATGCTGACAGTCGCGCGCGGCAATCATTCCATGTAACCGTCCAGTTGGGGTATGGTCTTAGTGATAAACAGAACGGTTTTAACACTTATGAGGTCGTTGTTTATTAGACGTAAATACGCTCAGCGAGAAAAATTATAAACAACAACCTACTGATGATTAACTCCGCTGTTGAGTTTGCGAAGTTATATAACTTTTATTTTTAAAACATTGACATGAAAAGTACATCCTATATTTCAACACTTGCAAGAAATTATTTACGTTAAATAATGTACAACTTGAAAATGTCTGCAATATACTTTTATTAATATAACCTTAACAACCTTAACAGAATTGCCTTTTGCTGACTTGTAGATTCAGAGATAACGTTTTATTGCACAAAAACAATAACATTTAAATATGTGACATAATAGTGTACAAGTGACGCAGTCTTATCGGCATTTACTGTAATAAGTAAAAATTAAAAAGAGACCACGTTTTATACAAGACGACTTACTATCTATGTGACGTATTGGACGTCGTGACCTTCGTAGCAGCGACGTGGTTCACTCTGACCCAACTATTATAAATTCGCTGCCCTCCTTACTGTGGTATGACCCTTAGCAAGTGAGACGCGGCACCGTATCAGCTAAACTCAACTTTTCTCGTTAGTACAGGGGTGAAAACTCCTTAGTCTTGAGGTTTTATTCATTATTTGATTTTAGGGAGCAGCTGTCATCAGTACCCCGAGGGAAACGATTAGGGAGATAATTGTGAATTGTAAACGACAACTTGACAGGTTTTTGATAACATCAGTTTTGTAGAAACGTGAACTCATTAAAATGTGCGTTTTGAATGACGGGAACGATTAGATAAGCCCGTTTTGTTCATTTGAATGGAAATGATGCGTGCGCAATTAGTGTAATGATATTGAATCTGAAAATCTATTTTGTATTAATTAATTACGTTATTAGAACGTCAATAAAAGAAAACTAGGGAGATTGTTATATTGCCAATTGTGAAATCAAGAGAAAAACGTCATCGATTTCACACTTGGTCGAGTAGCACATTGACTTCAATGAAATAAATATTTGGTTTTTTTTCGACTTTATTATTGATCATTAAGGAAAAGATGAAAAGTGTTTGTTTATAAAATTAAGGATTGAAAAAAAAACAGTTTTTAATTCTTGTCCGCAATTTTACTAACAGGGCTTGGAGAAATTGAATCTAAATATTGTAATCCTTCTCGCATTCGTTACGTTCCCTAATTTGTATCAAATTGTTTTCATAAATGAAAGATTCTTTGTTTGTTTTGTTTAATTATATTCTGCTGGAATGTAATTGGCGGAATCTGTCAAAAGTTCTCAGCGAGAGTTAATATGAAAACCTACATAAGTAATATAATTAGCCCTTTTCAGTCACTCTCGCAAAATGTTGTAACTTTAATTAAAACGAGTATGCTTTTGAAACAGGAATTTCATTGTTTTCGTTTTGTTGATTATTCTAATTTTGTTCAGGAAGGAATGGAAAATTACTTGTTGCGAGATCTACAAACTGCGTATTTGTTTTTTGGTAAACAAGTTTTTGTTTTCATTATGGATTTTATTTTGAGATCTCGTAAGGAGATTAGCCAGTGTTGTGTTTATTATCACATTCTTATTAGCTTTCTTGTAATTACTAACTATGTTATCAAATCTTGGAACGTTTTAACGTTTTTAATTCAATTTCTGGTTTAATGGCAGCAATTAACGTTCTTCTAACTGACGTATCGATTTCAAACTTTGTATTTGACATTCGGATGACAATACAATAATTTGACACCATCATGCTGATCTGATGATGGATCCAGGAGGTGGATAGTGGAAATCTTTAATGATTATTAGTAAGACCTTCGGTTTTGACTCATTTGATTTGTTTTGATAAGTACGTACAATACACATAATAATATAATGTGTGTTTTGGTAGAATACACATATCGTCCCTTGTATGACTAAGTGTTGTAACTAGCAACGGTCAAATTTAACTGTTCTGTTTAGAACTTGATATCTGGAGCTGTAGAAAATACTAGGTGCGTCTTACATACAAGTTTATTGTATACAAAGAGAAGAGCATCGGTGTGCATACAGTATTTGGTCCATTTATATATTACATGTATTTTTTATTGTATTTACTTATAAAACAGTTACGTCACTCTGTGATAGCTTTGTTTTTTTATTTAGTTATTTAATTATGCGAGAGACGATATGTTGTGTTTTTTATAGTTTTTAAAACTATGATATCAATTTATTTTTATTTGGTTCTTCTAACGCACCTCCGGATTATCTTAGTATATGATTATACATTAACCTGTTTCTATCAATATCATACAAACTGTAAGCTAAAGAATGTATTTAATACCTCTTAAGTGAATAGTTTGGAATTAAGTGTGCATAAAGGAATTTAGATAAGTTTTTTTTTGTAAATTATTCCATTTAGGTACTCCTTAGGGTATTTTATTAAGAAAACCAACCGTAATACAATAAGGTACCGGTTGGAAGCGGCCTTCATCCAGCGTCTTCCTGCGACCTTTACCAGGTCGTCTGTCCACCTTGTGAGTGGACGTCCTACGCTACGCTTACCTGTACGTGGCCTCCATTCTATCGATTGATGTGGTACCGATACCATCAATAGTTTATTAGTTCTAAGCGACCAATACTATCAATACTATGCACAGCGGTACTTTACAGATGCCGACAAAAATTATAATGGCTTGACGCTTGCGGTGACGTAAGCAGCACAGACGTCACACTATCGATAGGCCTGTCGATAATAGGCTATCGAGCAGCAACACTACTTTGCAATTTGAATTAGGTTTTACTATGGCATAAAGGATATTTTGTAAAAACTAGAACGATATTTTTATTAACTGGCATCATCTTTGTTCCAGGTCTTCAAAAGTCGGCAAACTGGCGCACTTAAGTAAGTTTTATTTTATAAATAGTTGTAGTTAGTACATCTCATTTTAAACACGTATTACTTTAAACAGAGTGGCTGAAATTATAATTAAAAATGTAAACAGGTTCTCTGCCCTATGTATCACATATGACACAATGGTTTTGCCTATTGTGTCTGCTTTTGGACAGGGTAACGGGTATCCAAAGTCCAGTTAGTAGTTCAGTAACATTTTAGTTAATACGAATTAATATTACATTTTATATATTTGTTCATAAAATTCTAATTTAATGATGTTTAACACATCTAGATAAAGCGTCTTTCAACAAGGACGGGTCAATGTTAAAATTGAATAAAACAAGATGTGTGTGAGATATTAACGAAATTTATTTTTTATTTGAAAGGCCCATTTATGCCATTATGGATGGAATATGACATCGTTCAAATGTCCGCCGCGGCTTCGTATGATGGCACGAGAAGATCTCCAATCGTTGGAGAGTAGACTTTGAAGGGCCACGGTGTCTGCCGTAAAATGGGCGCAATGCGCGCAACGTTTGCACTAACGAACACTCATCATGATAATAAAGTTTTATCATTTGCACATGCTGCTCAACCGTGTAACTTGCCATGGTGATTTGGCATCAGTGACTGAATAAGAAAAAACAGATTTGACAGATGCCGGCAAAACAAAATGGCCGCCACAGATTATTAACATCGACCCGCTCTATTTGAAAGACCCTTTACAACATTAAATTACTATGTTAAAGCTCAACCCTATTGGTGTGATCGTTTTTTTGTAAAGTGTACCACAAGAATGTATGAGTTGTGGGATATAGATAGGGCTCGCGTAATTTAAGGTCCAATTTTATTAGTTAACTACATGTTAAAGTGATTCTACTTATCAAATACAACAATATTTTCTATGGGACCATGAACAAAATCTCAAAAAAAAATATCATCCTCATCATTTCAGCCATACGACGTCCACTTCTGCCCCCATAACATAAGCCTCCCCCAATGACTTACAGATTGGCCGGTTGGAAGCGGCCTACTTCCAGCAGCTTTCTGTCACCTTAACCAGGTCGTCTGGCCACCTTGTGGGTGGACGTCCTACACTGCACCTGCCGGTACGTGGCCTCCATTCTAGAAAGTTTCTGCTCCATAGTCAGTTATTTTTTTAAAATCTCCATAAATCTAGTGCCAGCTGGTCAGCGATTTAATATGAGAAAGTAAACAGTTTTTTTGCTATTTTGATGTTGTCCTATAGAAAAGTTAATGTATTTAAGTAGTAGAATTACTACCTAAAAGAAACTTAATGGGATAGTTTCTTAGACAAATCTAAATACGAGTAGTCAGTTTAATTAACAGAAAATATTGGACACGTATTTTTTCTTTTCTAAATCAACCAAATAATGATGAAGATATAGCCAGTTAAAGTTCTGCGTAACGTCACGCCTTGCGACACATTTTAGCAAGGCGTGACGTCACGTGCTTACTTTGATGCGCTTCTATTTCTTACTACTTCTTCGTAATTTTTTGTTTGATTGACAAAAGACAAAATATGAGTCCAATATTTTTTGATAATCTAACTGACGGACTAATTAGAATAATATTTTTTGACCCAGGAAACTAGCCTATTATTAATAAGGATCTTAAATTAATCTTAAAGAAAATAAGTATTCATCATAATGTTTTCGTTTTTTCAAATGTACGGTGTAATCGTTAATTTCTTAATAATAGTAATAATACTGACCTACGTTATCTACATAACAAAGTCGGGTTAGTCGAGAACAGCTTAACCGATCTTTATGATTTTTGGTATGTTGGATTTGTATTCGCCCCGAATAGCAGAATAACTACTAAAACATCGGAAAATTCACAAAAAAAAATTGTATCAAGAGGCGCGGGTGGTACGAAGTTCGCCGGGACATCTAGTTTAAATTAACTAAACAATAATAAAAAATTAAAATAAAAACACAACAATTATCTAGCCTCAAACTATGCAAATCTTGTACTTTGGCCACTAGAATACAGAAATAAATACATTTGTAAACATTCATGACTTTGGCAAAAATGCTCGTGTTCTTCACAAAAACATTTTCTTCACAAGAACGAACCTTGTGAAGAGCCTGCAACCGCCTGGCTTTGCAGTCCGGAGCGTGAACCAGTACCAGTAGACCTAACGGTCGTCAAATATATATATTACTAGCTGTTGCCCGCGACTTCGTTCGCGTGGTCTTTAGTTTATTCATAAAGGATTTACTGCGCAACTTTCTAAGTTTTTTCTTTTAAAAGAACCTTCTTCTGACAATAAATAATACAACAAAAAAGAATTAGTGAAATTGTTTCACCCGTTCACACGTGATGCGATGACCAAGGGAAATAGAGATTAATTTTCAACCGACTTCAAAAAAGGAGGAGGTTCTCAATTCGACTGTTTTTTTTTTTTTTTTTTTGTATGTTTGTTACGCGATTACTCCGCCAATTATGAATCGATTTTAATGATTCTTTTTTTGTTTGGTAGATCATACTTCAGAGGTGGTCCCATATAAATTTTATCGAAATTGATTTAGAACTTTTTGAGAAAATCAACAAATATATACCCAGATAATATTTTGGTTGTGGTTCTTGTTACCTATCTTCGACAAATATGAGCCGATTTTGATGATTTTTGTTTTATTGAATAGCTTATACTTCAAAGATAATATGATAAAAGTTTGCAAAATAAAACTCACCCCTAAGGGTAGGAAAATAGGGGATGAAATCGGTGTTCAGCAGTTAGATTAGGATTTATCACTAAAAATTTATGAAATAAGTAAATTTTATTTAAAAAAAAAAACCGACTTCAAAACACTGAAATGCTAAAAATAATCCTAACACTTAAGTATCTAATCAGTTACTTTTGGAGTCGGTGCAAACAAAAACATTGAATCTCTCATCGGCTGGCACCGACTCCAAAAGTAACTGATTAGGTACTTAAGTGTTAGGATTATTTTTAGCATTTCAGTGTTTTGAAGTCGGTTTTATTTTTTTAAATAAAATTTACTTTTATATAAACAGATTTCTTCTGAAACTTCCTAAATTACAATACTTTTGTATGAACTTGTGGTTTTGTATTGACTCCGTTAAATAAAACTTTTTATGCAACCGTGCAAGAATCTTAGAACACGGTACAGGTAGAGTTTAAGCAACGGAAACAATTTCGTCCAAACCAAGAAACAGTTGCAATCAAAACAAAAGTTTGTCCGTTACTTTTCATTCTGCAGAATTGATTTTAAAATAGTTTTAAATAAAATAATTTTATTAAAGTTAGACCTTAAGCAAGTGCATAATTTTGTTATTTATAATTGAATAAAAATGTAATATAACAGATGAAGAAATATAATTAGCTTGTTGTTTTGAGATTTGAACCGCACATTCTTCTTTTTATGGTTGCGAGGTCGTTGTTAGTGAAATGAAATAAACGCTTTGATTTTTAAAGTGAGTTTAATGTGTTGAATTGCAAATAACGATATTTAATACTATTAAAAATAAGTTAGAAGTTAGTAGTTAGTTATTCAATATATTTAATTTAATGACGAGGTCAATTTCTAGACTCGTCCTTAGACTTTTTCGATTTTACAAGCTTTTATTTACCTTAGAGCATGTATGTAAACTCTTAGTTAATTTTTATTAAAAGATCTTATTTTGTACGAATAAATACAGTAATAAAAATATAGAGCGCCGTCTTCTTTAAGGTTTACCTACACTTATGAGCATAGGCACCTCTGAAAAACTAATAATCCACTCATCAGAGTTACAGGAGATTATACTTTTCTCTATAGCCTTTCAAACTGCGGACTCTCATTTTTATTTTCAACAAAAAGAGAACAAATATTACAAGTAATCAGACGTCGACGCCAACGAAATGAACTGTTCATCTGCATTGAAGTGCGATTGTACTACGAAAGTCTCTCAATCAATATTTTAGAACTCGCGAAATGCAACGGACGAAGTTTTATTTTGGCTACGGACTGCTGTTATTGCTACGAAATATTTGTCAGTGACTACCAAAGTTCGTAGTTTTTTTTTTAGCTGTTTTAAAATCCTTTAGTTACAGAATGGATTTCAGCATATTATAACAACAAAAAGTGTGTGTGTGTGTGTAGCGCTGTTAATACGAAACCTTTTTTTATTTACGTATATACATACGTATATAAAGTAATAATATATACATATATAAAGAATATATACAGAAAATCTATAAAATGGTATTCATGCAATTGAAAGAACCGGATTTTACGTATTCATACAAAACGGACCCTTATCTTTGAATTAGAAGAAAAGGTTCGATATTATGCAATACCAAAGCCCTCTTGTATACAAAGCTCTACGGTTTAACTGTCGAAATCAAACAAGGGATTTTAAGTTGCCTTTTTGTGAATGAAAAAAGTTTGGGACACAGACGCCGGGGGAATTTGCACCACTTCCAAAAAAACCCGATTTCGTTATACTAAGCCTCTTATATTCTTAACACGGACGAAAACGGAGATTTTTTTTTACTCTCTCACGACGAAATGTAATTTCAAGAGTAACTTTTCACTTAGGTAGCTCGGGAACTTCGCAGATGCTCCACTGTAAGTTTAGATTATTTTGTGAAAAGTTTTTTGGAGTACTTCCAAATAAAGTGGAATATGAATCGCATTTCGCAGTAGGTATCCAGATCGCAGTGTATTAAAATATTAATACCGCTCACAGGACTTGCCGTTTGTTAGATGTGAGTGTATTTTTAATTTAATCTCTTCTGATGTTAGCATGCAGGTCAAAGCATAAATCGATACTGCCAATCTCATTTGCTGCATTCCAATGTAGTGTAACTTAATTGTCTTCTTAAGCTTGTTGTGGCCATTTTTATCGCGTTTAATATTGTTTAGCTATCTATATATTATATATATTATATTATCTAATATTCTATAACTATATATCTATATCTGTTATGCTCACTAGCGTTGTGGTGAGATTAGAGCCTTGAGCACAAAGGTTTTCAAGTTCTATTCCCGTTTAGATCAGTACAAAAAACATTTTATTTGTTCGTCGGAGTGTGCTTAAAGATGCTGCAGTAAAATATGCTGCGGTTTTTCGAAAACTTATTTATCTAGCGCATATTTGTTATGACTCTGTTTTTCAATTACCTTATTTTATGATACTAAACTATTATAAAACAAACCTTTATTAGTCATTGTATAACCAATCCGGTCCTGTCGCCTCTAATTTGTTTTTCTTGAACTTTAGCCATACTGTTTTTCCTCCGTTCATTTGATCGAAGCCCTGGGGTCATGTTGGTACTTGTTTATAAGGCGGGAAAACTAAATTACTTCCCAGCTTGCGATTGATTGCTGCTGCCCCGGGAGACTGGGATTGCTGCAATGTTATTGCGTACCAAAGGACTCGCTAAAGATTTGCTGACAGCAATTTGAAGGTTTAAAGACTTGAAGAAAAGCAAGTAAGACTGAAATGAGTGAAGTTTTCACGGAGCAAATGAGATTCAGTAGCTATGTATCTAAAATGTCACGAATTTACTGAGCTTTCTATACATAATTATTGTAAATGTATTCGTTTTTTTTATCTATGCGTGTTTAAGGACAGTACAATTCTAATTCAATAATTTTATTATACGTAGCAAATTTTCTCAGTGCTGTTAGAGAACCTAGGATTTTACTTCCTTATGGTCTACCTTATGTAATTAATTAATTTATAAATTATAAATAAAATCACAAATAAATTCGTACAAAGGGTGGATTTAATAATTTATGTAATATATAATACTTTTTAAAACATTTGCAGCGCGACATTGCTACAGATATTATTTCTAAGCATTATCTATTAATTTGACATCAAATAAGCTATTGCAAAAAGGGCTATACTAGAAAGTAAGTGACAGGAAATATTTACACAACAGTTTTAAAGATGCGGAGTTAAAGGTTTAATAAATATATGTATATATTTTTAAATAGCTGATTAATACATTTATTTAAGGGATGAAAGACAGCGAGTTTATCAGCCCGTTTATTTCTGTGAAAAACATAAAACTCAAGTTAAGAAAAATACAAGCAAATTGCTTTTCAGCTTGCAATTGCTTTCCAGCTTGCCATTGATTGCTGCTTCAGCTCCGGGAATCCAGGATAGCTGGCTGCTATGTATTGAGTCTCGGCGGGCTTGCTAAAGACGGCCAACGATGCGCCGACAGCAATTTGTTGCTTGTTAGTTCTATGAATAAGGAAAGACAAAATCAACGAATGTAGATAAATAAATAATTATAAAAATAGTGAAAATATGTGTGATGCACTCCACTGAAATGTTCTGAAAAAATTTCTTCTAGCTAGATAAAATTCAGGAAGAGAACAGTTAAATCATAGTTAAAACAGAAAAGACCAAATTTTTACAAAAGATGTTGATTTCATCATAATTATCATATTTGTATATGTAGTTAATTATGAACCTTTAATAGCACATACATTATCATACACGCCTAATATAAATACATATAGGTGCATAAATGCATACCTATACACTATATAAAAATGGATCTCTTGATCAAAACGTACAAAAAAGTTCAAGAAAAGTAAACAGTAGTAAAGCAAAAATGATACTACGTTTGTCCAATGACATTGTGTACAAATTTTACGTTGCAGTTGAATTTTATTTATTTTCATTTTTTATTTTAATATATCCTTAGTATTCGATATTAAATGGAATTTTATACCTTTAGTAACTATTCCTGAGAAAAAAAAACTTAAAAATGGATAATAAAGTGGTTATTTCGAGGTAAAGAATCTCAAAAACTAAATAGAATTTAATTTTACTGGCAATTTTTAATCCGGAACAAATTTCACAAGAATCTAAACAAGAAATGAGAAGCATTCAAAAAGCGGTGCTCATTGAGTCCAAACGATCGTTGTTTTCTTTTCGCGACTTCTAAATTAAACTATATACCTTTAATAACCATTCCTGAGAAAAAAAAAACATTAAAATGGATAATAAAGTGGTTATTTCGAGGTAAAGAATCTCAAAAACTAAATAGAATTTAATTTCACTGGCTATTTTTAATCCGGAACAAATTTCACAAGAACCCAAACAAGAAATGAGAAGCACTCAAAAAGCGGTGCTCATTGAGTCCAAACGATCGTTGTTTTCTTTTCGTGACTTTTCAAAAACTTCTCCGTTAGGCATCTATGGCTTCGCGAGTTTCGAAACTTGTTTTATTTCTGACCGTAGCACTGTTTGTAGCGCGGTGTAGTTCGTACAGGTTGGAAGAAAATTGTTTGAGGAGTTTTAAGTGATCACCGCGGTACGTTCGTGGTTGGAATACCAATTCTGCGAGCCGAGAGATTATTTGATTTCAGTGTGACTTTTCAAGAATCTAGAAATTCTAGAACAATGAAATAAAAGTATTTTGGATGTTTTTTTAATGTAATGGGTTTTAAAAATATATTTATTTATTTAAACTTTATTGCACAAAAATAAAATCAAACAAAAGGTGGACATAGAGACATAGAGAATGCCACATGACATCAAGTCATGTGGCATTCTCTACCAGTCGACCATTAGGCTAAACAGATTATATATATCTTATTATAATAAAAATAATAAATAAATTTATTTAAAAAATCAGTAACATGCTTAGATTAATTTACAGCGGCCTCTGCACTAAGCTTAGCTTGTATCGCAGCTTATTAATTTATGAGAGAGGTGATATTATGCTAGATGTTATTAATTTAGTATTAAATCAACTTTGACGTCACTATAATGTGGCTAAAGGCAAAGCGTTAGCTTAATTACAAAAAGTAAATAAACATATGTACAATAGGTATGTAAATCTAATTCCCTGAAATAAGAAGACTTTTTATTGGAACGTAAAGGATATGCCTTTAATGTTGTAGCTAGTTTATTTGTTTATAAACAATAGGAATGACAAAAACCTTTTTTTTTTCTTCATCTATCAGGTAGATTATCAAAAAGTATTGGACACGTATTTTTTCTTTTTTCTCATTATCATTATACAGGGTGTAACGAAAAGGTGAAATAAAACTTTAAGGAGTTATTCTACGGCTAAATTACATCAACTTTTTCTGTGGGACCAACATCAAAATCGCAAAAAAAAAAAACACTTTCCCATACTAAAACGCGACGTAAAGTCAAGTTACACACTGTATAACAGAGATATATTATTTTAAACTGTCGCATAACGTCATGTCCAAGTACAATTTTTACTTAGACTTTACGAGCCCTCACTCCCAAACGTAAACGCGCATTATATTTGTATTTTTTTATTGATAAAATAAAAAGAGTCCATTATTTTTAAATAATTTAACTGATGGTAAATACAATTTTATTTTTTTACCCAGTCGTCATCCCTATTAAAACATTACCCGAATCAAACTAGTTCTATACCATAAACCACATTTTTTTTCAGTCAATCGTCAAAAGTTTTAGACTCGCTAGAAGTTTTTCCATCGATTGTACTACAAACGAGCGGTTCAGTTCATTATTCACCTCTTCGAAGCCGTAGGACAGATGTCGGAACGGGGTGAAACCTTGCAGCGGCATCGCTATACGTTATTGGGCGAGAATTACAGTAGACGATACGAGTACGATATTGTTTCGACTTTTTCCGTTATGACTATTACGTGACTTCTCCCGTTATGGTAACATTTCAATCTTTCTTGTAGTTAAACTTCGAGTGACGGATTAACCATGACGTGTTAGATTATTTTATGAAATGAGATATAGATAAATACTAATACTGCAAACAAAAACAAAGTAATTACAGTTTAGGTGTTTACACAGTTTTAAATTAGTTCAAGGATATTAATTCTGACTTTTCACGTTGTAACCCTAATGTATAGACATTTGATTTTCCCGCGGAGTTGCGGCAGCCACTGACCACATGTGGTGGTCACCAACCAATTTCTTTTGCGCGGTATTTAGGATATGCGCGATCCCTCAGGCTTAAGAACATTAAATTTATTTTAATAAAAAGTACGTGTTGTACACGTGCATTAGTAGGTTCGAAGTTACTTAGTAGTAGTTAAAATATTGGTGCCGTCCAAATATAGTTGATACTGACAATGTGCACATGTTTAATTTTTTTTATAATATTTACTTTCAAATGCATACTTCACTACAGCTTCTAGCCAAAGCGTGAAGTGCCAGTTTATAGTTCAATATTATTCCTATATTGATGGTTGCTGACTAAACTATACAACAAACATTTACTATAAGTCTGTAATCGTGTCATGTAAAGAACTCGTATCACGTCGGTAAAAGTCGTATCGCATCGGCACAGCCCTTTCTACTCAGCTAATGTGGAACACTCTCAGAACGAGTCCATTTTAATCGTACGTCATTCAGTTTGCAGTGAGTGGGAATGTAAGATTGGTATCGATGGAGCTCGCTTACCATTGATGCGGTTAAATTTGCGGTAGGGTGGATGTTTGTTAAAATTGACAAAATGTCTTATCTATGCAATGTTGAATGATATAAATTGTTTAGAAACGCTGTTTTTATGTGCGGTCTGTCACAAAGTAATTTAAATTGTGAATATAAAGTAGTTTATTTTTAAACGTAAGAAAAAGCGCCATATTTATATTAATCATAATTCTTGCGGCCTTAGGACGTCTACTGCTGAACATAGGCCTTCTCCAATGACTTTCAGATTGGCCGGTTACAAGCGGCCTGCATTTAATGGCTCCCTGCAACCTTTGACATGTCATCTGTTCATCTTGTGAGTGGATGTCCTACTCTGCACGTGCCGGTACGTGGCCTCTATTCTAGAACCTTTCTGCCCCATCGGTTGTCAGCATAATGTATCACACACTGCCTAGGGCTAAAATTATAATGTTTAGTTAGACTTTCCGTATTTCTAATCATGATCAAGAACAACGACTAGAAACGGAACATAATGCTAGAAGGAAGCACTTCTAATAACTATTAAAATCTTCAGAGAGAAGATCAATTAAACGACATCAATAACACTCGAAAATCGCTCGATTACTCATAAAATGCTTCTGTACGAGGAACAAGTCATCAATTTCAATAAAATGAAGATGGGGAAACAAAAAAAGCGATGTAATCAATCACACTGCGCGTCATTCGACAGGACTTGGGGTGGCCATATGTTCAGTGCCCAAATAGAACGGCCAGACAACATTTAAACATGATATAATGTAAAAAAAAGATTCATTAACTATGCTGTTGCACAGAAAAGAAAGTTCGCTCTGTGTACCCTTAATTCGGGACTCATAAAATATGACACAGAATGGGATTTAACCCTTAAATAAAACTAAGCCTATTGAAATATTTCTTTGTTTTTCGAGCACATGACAAGCCAAGAAGGTTCTAAGGGCTGACACTACTGCTTCTTTATTTGTAACAAACCAACATCTTAATCTCAAAAAAAGTATGTTCCCCATACTAATCGTAACAGCTGATCAAACATATTTTAGTATGGAGAGTTTTTACACATTGTTTAAGAAAAGCTCTCCACATCTACAAAAACATGTGTATATGACAAGTTTTATGATACAAAAAAATACGGCTCTTATAATTTGACAAAATTAAGTGATGTAAAATTTTCAAATCCTCATTATTTCACAAAATAATTGAAAAATATTTATCGTATTCTATTCTTTAGTTAATAGAGAATGCGGCTGTTCTGTTTGCTATTTGAGGTAATATTCTTTTTTTAATATAAAGTATGTCTGTGTCGTAGTTGAGCTGGGAAAAGATATCCACCCAATTTATCACAAAGGTAATATTGTTGTATATTTTATAACAAGTGGCAGGGAAAAGTGTCGATCTTCCTGCTGTCACATTATTAAGTTTTACGCTATAGTATTTTTCCTAGTTCTAGTTCTTCTATGAGTTTATGATGTAAACGACTTATCGATTATATTATATAGGGTACTAAAAAAACTAGCTAAATGTTAAGGATGCATAGAATTTGTGGTAACACGGTTATCCTTGATATACAGATCCTTGAGATACTTGTACGAGTATATCTAATAAGCCCATAGTTACTTGCTGCTAAGTACCTATAGGCCTTCTTTAACACTAATATTCCAGTGTATTTTATTTAGTACACGCTTTTTTTATACCAATGTGAACAGGGAAAGTGTTAAATCACGCTGCTTCTTACTAACCTGTGCCAATCATTCCTAAGTGACTCAGCCACTCGCGCAGTATCTTTACAGGCATCAGCCTGATCTGATGATGGTCTGCCTGCCTTTCTTTGTTACTCTCTTGGTTATCATTCTGTTAGAGCCCTATTATACGTCGCGAGTTAGCAGTAACGCCTTACATTGGATTCGCAAATCGCCAGTTAGATAATGTTCTTGTTGTTGGTCTATTCGGCCGTATTTCTTTCGGCTAAATTTGTAAAATTTGTTGGCTATTGATAATGACATTATAATGCATCACAATTGAGCTGCGGTCCCAAATGAAACATTATAGATGTAACTGATCAGATGGAACAAGCCATAATTAATGTACAAGGGAAAACCACTCAGTATTTGTGAACGACATTTAATCGGATTTGCAATATGAATGGCCTAACAACTATAATCCCCTTATAAAACATATTTATAGTGTTAATGAGGTGTAGCTTGCTTGCGCAAAATATCACATGGTATTTTTTATAAATAAAACAAATGACACTTCATGATTATTTTCATTTGTTCATTAATTACTTACAGGAAAATAAGTAAAAAAAAAGAAAAACGTGAATCAACCAGACTCGCTTAAAAGGTACATGGTACGATCAGCATACACCTTATTATACATCAATAGCTCAACATAACAAGCACCAGAATTAGCCTTATATGATAATCATCTAATTTTAGCTCCTGTCATGCTGAGAGAATTTGGCGTATAGCGATTTTTAAAATCTAAATGTGGTCATCGACTTTTGATGCTGACGTAAACCCGTAAACGGGTAATTTAAAAAATCATGAAAGTTTATATGAAAAGATTTAAAAAAATATTATTTGTATAAAATTGAACAAACAGAATTACAAAACATTTTTTAAAAATTAATTTTGCATATCACAAACGATTTTGAAGATATTTTTATTCACAACTCTCGGTCATTTTTAGGGTCTGATAATCCAAAGTCCAGGTTACTTGCCCCTTTAATATCTTTTAAGTACACTGAAAAAAATCGGATCTAATCAAGTGCCATTTTAACTTGTTTAAAAAAATGTGACGATATTAATAAACATTATGTACGAATTAATGAAATACAAATGTTTCCATCTATTAAGCTGATGGATAACATATTTAACTTAGTCCAATTGATTACAAAGACTGTTTAAATTAACAAAATAATTGATTAAAGTTTGCGCAAACAAGGTAGTGTTTAAAGTAAATAAGTAATGTGCTGAATTAAACAACAAACGATAACTTTTATAAAATTACATTATTAAATACGATCAAATAAAGTGATAGAATTTATCAAAATATTTGATTCATATGAATAAATTTATGTTATTGTAACAATCACATTATTTGATAGCTTTTTTTCGTGAGTGTTGCCATTTGTGGTAAATTTCTACTAATTGTGAGAAATCACCTACAAAAATAATGCTTTATTTTCTCGGTTGAAAATAAGATAGAATTTTTAAGTAGGTTAAGTAAATAATCCTAGTTACTATTACGATTACGAGTTAAGTAGAATAGTATAAATTATAATACTATTAATGGAAAAGTACTTTTGTTTGTTTGTTTTCATGGCGTAACGAAGCCATTTTGTGTTATGTACGTTTTTTTGTGTGGATATGTGTGGTTACACTCTCCATTAGTAAAACTATTCTATGTCATTTTTACCGCGATAAAACATCTCATTAAAACCAATAAAACTAATAAAAACAATTTATTTCCGTAAATAGACCTAAATTTAGCTCTTACACGTTCCAATTTTTTTTTACCCTACCACTGCTTCGGGACAATAGTGGGCTAACGCCGAGAAGAAGCAGCGCAAGAAACTCGGTCACTATTGTCAGCCTCTGCTTAAATAGTATGTTTACATTACAAGATAATTTGTACCTGTGCGACCAGGGTAGTATTTAATTCCATACATATAGAAATAGTAATTTACAGTGTAATAACCTTTTTCCATTATAACCATCTTGACATACAATTTAAATGTATGTATAGGTAGTTCAGCAATAGACTGCGACAATTTGTTAAAAAAGCGAATACATTTTCCCATGAAAGAATTACCTACTTTATGCATACCTACTAAAATTGACAATGTGTATGTCTTCTATAACATCGAAAGGCATTTATGGCTAGATATATATTTTAAAATGAATAAGGTAGGGGAGGCCTATGTTCAGCAGTGGACGACCTATGGCTGAAATGATGATGATGATGAATAGGTAGGTACAGTTGGAAACCATAAGAATGTCAAAAGCTACTTTAAACCGTAAAGAACATCTATTTCTCGCGATTTACTTGTACCTTCGATTTGAAGTCACACTTTTTTAAATGTTGAATGATTCTCCGTTACTTATGCCAGCCAATCCTTATAGCGGAACATAGGCCGAAACCCGAAAATGCCCATGTCGCAGACATAATAAAAGCAAACTACAGATTTGAAATCTTCACAGGATAATTAAAATTATGTTGCTACTATCCATTGATTTAAAAAGTAATATATAAGTCAATGCTGCTATCATAACAAATACTTGCCAAGAATCAAAAGGAATCCCTTACTATAAGAAATTACATTTCTCGGTGCATCTTTTGAACCCCATGTTAACGGGCTCTTGAAATTTTTACAAAATATGTACCTATTGCTATAACTGCTATACTAATTATCGTTAAAATATAATTTTTCGGTTTGTGTAATTTATTTTGTATTAAGATTTTAACGTAGAAAACAAATCATTATATGGCAGCACTTTACTAGGCGCGGCCGGCACCAGAACAACCGGGCAAGTTACGACAAGTTTTAAAGTCGGTAGCCGTTGGTGTGCGCTCTAATTTAATTCCATTATCTTCATGTTAAACAAGTGCAAATTATATTAATAACTACGGTTTCGATTTCAATAAATAGTAATGGACAAAGTGGCTGATCTTTTGATAGCATGGAAAATACCAGAACTGATCCCAACGTTTGCAAGTAAGTTCTTTTACTTATATTTCTCTGCTCATCTGCTGCAATAGTTACTTTGGCTTATGTAAACGAAAGTGATGTTTTAGAGGTAGACTATTCTCTTGGATTTTGGTCTCAGCCACTGTTCGGTCAGATATTCATCTTGTACTTGCCTTACTCGATGGCGGTAGCGGCTTGATGCGCGGAAAGATCCATAATAATTAGGTACCTATACTGAACCTAACTATTGATCTCGCTGCTTATCAAATAGGTTACGTATGCATTGAGCGGCCTAGGGCGCACAAATTTAGGTGGAAAGAGTGCGAAGCGAAAGTAGCTTGTCAACGATGCTACTAAAAGCCAAAAATTGTTTCAATAATAATTGTACATATTGTGTAGTGGCAAACTAGGTACTTTATCTAGTGTTTTATTTTTTAACCTTTCAAATCACTTCTGACATGGATTACATTACTACATCTTTCTAAAATAGAAATAATGTGTGTACCTATTCAATCTACAACTTTTATAGCTAAAGCTGAGAAGCATTCTCTACCAGTGAACCTTTGGATCATGTAGAAAGTGTAGTTTGGATGTGGTGAAAGAAAAGATGAACAAAATTTTATAATACTATACAAGAAAAATAAGATAAAAAGTTAAAAAAGGTACCTATACTTACACATTACACATACAAAAGATGCTAAGAATAAAAAAAATATTTATACCTAAATATTAAACACATAACACAGTACATAGGTAATTGACATTATAACAAATTACAATTCAGAGAAACTCGAGACTAAAGAGCTGAATTATGGTTCTTGTTTAGCTTAACTATTATATTAAATTTTAACATGTAAGTAAATATCTATGTCAGATCTGATTACCTGTGGAGTAATGAGTTTATTAGTACATACATACATACCTACTTACAGTAATATGAGCAATGAGATTGTAAGTTATTTATAGTTTATTTTTATTTTTTTAGGAATTGAAATAACTGTAGATTTATTGTCAGCTTTAAATTTTGAGGAAATGAAGGAACTGATACCACTTATTGGGCGAAGAGCACTTTTTATACAAAGTTGGAAGGTTTGGTAGAAAACAGTCAACAATGAAAATGCTATTATCTGTGAAAACATAGAGGAAGTTGACTTTTCTAGTTGCAATATTTTGAGTGTAAGTATTTTTAAATATTAGGCATGTGACCAGTAAGTATATCTGTACTTTCCAATTTTAAAATAAAAAAATAATGGATTAATGAATTGCTACTTAAATAATTTCAACAAATATAAAACAAGTGTGTTTGTTTAGACATGCTATGTACCTAATATGTAAGTATTATTGTTTCTAGAAGAACATGATTCTTTTTAAATATATAAACAAAATTATCATGATGTTCCAGAATTATTTTAGGTATTATTTAAAGTTATTGCGAAAAAAAATTTTATATTATGAATTTAATTTTTTATTATGCTCTTTTATGTTCTATCTGACCGTTAAATTGTCTTCATGGTATGGGCGTAAAGTAAAATTATTTACTTTAATGGAGCTGACCGACTTGAAAATAAATAATATTTTGGTTTCAGGCTCTTCAAGATATACATATTTTGCAAGAGCAAGAAACACAAACCACATCTCCAAAAAAATTTTTTTTAGAAGATACCAGAATTCTAGAGTGTCTTACATCGCTGAAACACAGTTCCTCGCTTTGGTCTTTAGTACAGACAAAATGGGATGAAACCTTCGAAAGTCGAAAAATATATCTTAAAGACCCTGAAGGAACTATTGAAGAATACATAGATAAATATCCTGCTCTACAAAAGCCTGAAAAGGCTGCACTTTGGTAAGTTACATGTTCGTTTTCTATGTTTTATAAATTTATTTTATTCACTAATCAAGAATAATAAATGAAGTACTTACTTAATTTAAATTAATGTGTTTTTGACTACATACATTTTGTAGATACTTTTTATTGTACACACCACCACAAAACAAAACAAGTTACAGAAAATACTTGATAGAGCTGTAAAATTTGTATTACTTTACCTAAGTAATACTAATATGTTTTTTTATTCGAAAATACCTACTAAAGTATGAATTTTATATTTTAGCTCGTAAATGATTTTGAAAGCATGTACCCTGCGCAAAAGGACAGTTTATACATTAATTTTCCACTTACAAAACCAAATCTGCCCAAATTACTGAACAGTAAAAAAAGTAAAGACACTAGCCACTGTGACCTAGTACAGTTATCGAAAGGTGAGCTAACTCTCTTACTCGTTTTAAAAAGTCAGCTGACCGAAACCATTTGAAATTTTATTTAAGTATTAATTTATCATTGGGCAATATAAAATATAAGACAATATAATTATTCAGATTCGTTTATTGCTTTCTTGCTTAGTAAAACAGATAATGTTTTATAAATACGATACACTTAAAAAAATATATTTAGTTTTGGTCATCAGGCAGGATTATATATATATAGGATACCTACAAATTTAAATCAATGTCCTTAATGTTTTTTTTTTGCTGTAACTTTGTAATCTCATACTAATTGTTCTTTCAGCCACTGATGAAGAACTAATGAATTAGCAGCCATACTAAGCCTGACAGAGCTTATAAGCCCCAATGTAGTTCTGATTTCAATGAAGGATCAAGTCTCTGCTGGTCCCTCAGCGACAAAAAAAGTTAAACGTAGCTCAAACTGATGTTGGAAAACTAGTAAAGCGGAATCAAAAGAAGCATTTGTAATCCATATAAAAAACGATAGTTTCCTTCAGGTACAACAAAGACACAAATTAGTTACGCAAAGAGGTTTAACACCTCAACCTTATATAGCCATTGTAGGACCCACATTGTCTACTATAAAGTCATACCTATATTATTTATTCTGTGGTCATACTTGGTTATTGTAAACCCTAATACATTTTACAACCTGCATAATTTATTAGAATCCATTGACACTTGTTTCAAAATAATTTGAGCCCTAAATGCAGAGTACCCGTTAGATTGTTATGGACCTCCTTGCTATTTTATACAGAAAAGTTTTTATAAACTCTCTAGCCCCCATGAGAAAGGCTCAACGTCAGCTGAGTCCTTAATGACAGACTGCAACATTTAAATAACTGTACAGAGTGTAACAAAAAAGGTGAAATAAAACTTTAAGGGGTTATTCTACGGCTAAATTACATCAACTTTTTCTATGGCAACAACATCGAAATCTCAAAAAAAAAAATTACGTTTCCATTCAAACTGATGCCAGCTGGTCGCGTTTTAGTATGGGAAAGTGTTTTTTTTTTGCGATTTCGATGTTGGTCCCATAGAGTAATTTAGCCGTAGAATAACCCCTTAAAGTTTTATTTCACCTTTTCGTTACACCCTGTATACTATATTAACACATTAAAACCTAAATTTCATAATTTAGTACACTATCATAGAGCTTTACAACAATTTGGCCCTGTAAACAAAAACTGTTAAACACATAGACCAAATATAATAAATATATATTTGGTCTATGTGTTTCGAAGCGAAACATAGAATTTTCAAAATTGCCGCCAGAGCATCTAGCAAACGACGTAATCTTACCTTTACTGTTGCTATGAAATATCAATTGAATCTAAATAATATGTTTTTAAAAGGTAACTTAGACGGAATTATTAATATAGGCCTAGTTCTAAATATTAGTAGTCTAGAAATACAGTATTTGATTGATAGTTTAAACCTACCACGTTTAGAGAAATTGATAAAAACATATTGGGCAACTGTATCATCCACACGGTATTCTTCAAGTCCAGATGATTTGTAAATGTTTTTTAAATTAAGCGATGTGTATTTATTTAATTCATGCGAGTTAATTTTTAAGGTACTTTGTAACACTAGATTTTAATGAACACTTTCAGGCATACGAAGTTTAAGAGCCTCTTAACCAAAAAATCCTTACCAAATTACAAAGTGATTTAGAATCACCAGTTCCTCGTTATACTAAAAATTTTATAACGCTGCGCAGTCAGGTCAGCCTAGCATGAGCACCAGAACACGATATGATATGACATATCTTATCATAATATGATATTGACATCGACACTAACTGTAAAATTATGATACATATAGCCGCCATGTTGAATTGCCGTGCCGGTGACGTCACATTTTAAGGTCCCTGTTTCGATAAAAATTCGAAATGGCGGCTATATCTAACATATTCTTACAGTTGGTGTCGATATATCGCTATATCGTATCATATCATATCGTGTTTTGATGGTCATTCTAAGGGGGCTGAGCAGTAATAAACTGATTAATGTGACACGTTACCTACCATATAAATTGTACACATGTTGTAAATATATTTAGATTATGTTGATATATTTATAATGTTGATTTGTTTCAATTTTTGAATAAAGACTAATTACTTGATATAAATGGTATGTTTTTATTTCATTTGTAATTTATAATAGTAATGTTAAGTCCAAGTATTTATAATCATGTTGTATGGTGTTATTTAATTACAGTAAGTGGCGCGAGTGACTCTAAACTCCTCTCTATGTACACTCATTACAATGTGCTTCAGACCAACTGCACAACTGCACTTTAATCTATTTATCTATATGCCGGGCCTCACACTGAATACGTGTCCAGAACAGCAGCAGACTGTAAGAGCCTATTTCACCATTTCTGGATAAGTTACTGATAGTCTATCTGACGGATCATTTGACGTAGATAGGCTATCCGCAACTTATCCAGTAGTGGTGAAACAGGCCCTAAGCATCAGTCGCAGTGTGACACCTTCCATTTGTCAGTCGTTCTACAGACGCATTGCACACGCATTTTGTGAGTGTGATGGGAGTGGAGTATGGAGACCACTAGCGCCACTCATTTTAAACAAGTTATAATATTTGGACTAAGCATAACACCTAGTGGATCCCAACACATATACTTGATGAATGTGATAAAGGATTTGTTTAAATCATACAATTTGAATAATAACATCAATATACTTACTAGAACAAAGTAAGTAGGCGTTGGAACTAATTAGGTAATTTGATTGATCTTATATAGATATTTATTAATTTTATCAACCAAAATATATTATTTGAACTCGTAACTTTGTTGATGTACACATAATTTTTAATTAAATTTATAAATCGCAATTATTAGGTTGATCATTATTTTTTGTAAGATAAATCAAATTTCACGATTAAACACATAAAAAAAGTTGGTTAAATGAATTAAGATAATGATTACTATCACCAACTTTAGCATCACTGCTAACAATTAGGCTTGATTAATTCTATCAAGGAATTGATCATTTCGACTAATAGGTTAGTTGAATTGACAGTAATTCTTGGTAATTTTTTAATCAAGATGGCTTGATAGCAGGGATCAAGTTGCTTTATGCGAACGTATTTAAATAAGTATGTTGATTAAATTGATCAATATTTTGACTTTATTAATCAAATTTTTTTTTCAGTGTACAAAAGGTCCGCCATGCGGAGATCCCGCTAAAAAGGTTGACCATTCCTTTGTCATGGGATACTGATATCGAAAGAATTGTATAGCCAGTTATATAGGAGACGTCTATTCACGTTTTTTTGGTACAGTCGGGCACATGTTTAAGTTTGTACATTAATTTTGTTTGAATATTTATACGTACACTATGTGATATTTTAAAAAAACGTTAAATAGGTAGATGTTTCTCGGTGAAAAGGGTACCTGAAATACCTATAAGGAATGAGACCGCTTTAACCACTTCTATGTGGATTCTGTCTATCTTTTAAGTCATATCTTTAGTTAGGAATAAGTTAAGTCCAACTTTGTACACATTTTACCGAAAAATAACAACGACAGTTTTTAAACAAACCTCCTAAGTTAAGTTGCGGCCTGAAATAAGCAGAAACAGAGGGCCTCTGTTTATGGGTATTTTCAATAGTCTTTGGAGCAATCAAAATAATAGTTAGCTTAGCTTAAGGTACTCAAGGTTTGATGACATGTGTTTTATACATCTGATTCTGTTTAGGTAATTTGCAGTTACGGTTATGTTGTGGTTTAGTTTACAAAAAATAAGCATCTTTTGTAAATAAATAGCACATTTAGGTTAAAAAATATATTTGGTCTTAACTTTTTTACTACTCTGCAAAGACTTTCCGAAACTAGTAAGTATCCAAAGCGAATAAGTAAAGAATACACGTTCAACTGTACACCACTATAAGAATCTGATCTCTAGCATTGTGAAGCCACCAACGGATGATTATTAATTTGTCTCCATAAGAGATTACTTTTTTGATAATATATTACGTACTTCTTTCAGCTTTTCGATATGAAATTGGCAATAGTCCGAGGAATATTTAAAGTAACATTTAATATTTTCTTTTGGTATGTAGCTCACAATACAAAGAAAGTTTATTTTTAATTAAATTTATCTATGTCGTAGCCAGATCATAAAATTTACCACTTCATGATGTGACCGATCATTTAATAAAATGGTGGTATTTCATTGTAAAATACGTTTACAAGTTACGTAAATTTTGTTTAATAGTTGTCATCTTGGTTGATAGATAAATTAAACATTTTAAATAGTTACTATTTTTAAACAAAACTGATAAGTGAAAAGCCTTGATTAACTAAATAACCTAACTAAACTGTCCAATTACGTTTCGAACTAGGTACTTGATTTTTGAACGTTGTGCTCGTTTTGGAGTGACTGTCATAAAAATCGCCTAGTTTGGTGTCGTAACGATATTTCACCGCCTTTTTACCTTCAATTAACTCATTATTATTCACTTTGAGAATAAAATATTTGTCCACCGCCATTATGTATCTTTTAAGAAACTATTAATGTGTAACATGCAATTTTTTTAAAAACAAAGCAATATTAGAGCCTCTACCGGTGGTTAATGTAACAATTTTACAATATTTTTTATTTTATTTAGGAAATAACGGCGATACATTGCATGTTACACATCAATAGTTTCTTAAAAGATACAGCTAATTATAGATTTCCACATATTAAAAATAAGAAATTAGTAAACAAGGAAGTAAAAAAAGGTAAATAGTAACAGATGCTCGACAAAACTTAATAAAAAACTTATAAAAAATTGAAACTTAGAAAGCAAAATAAAACTATGAACAATATGCTCATCAGGTTGTGTGTGGGTGTGTCTGTGACTGATATGATCACTAATGATTGACCATTTCGTGAAGTTGTCGTGCGTTTAATAACGTCAAACGCTGAGTATTCATTGATCTGGCCAGACCACATCATGATGTAAGCAGCGGGTTCTGTTTTATATCATGTAATACCACCATTTTATAAACCGATCAGTCACATCATGAAATGATCAATTTTACGATCTGGCCACGACATCTACACTCTTACGTCTTCGTTCATTAATTTTATGAGCACAAAATGAATGCACGAAGGCACCAAGAGGTGGCGCTTCCTGTACAGTCAACAGCTTATTAACATTCAACAATGTAAGACTAATTAATTTACCCGACTTTCTACACACATAGTTTAACAACAATAAATTAAGAAAAAGCGACGATTTGTGATACTTTGATCGGCTCTTGCTGTGAATTAACTTGCTCGTCGGAAGAAGTTAAACGCAAAAGTTCAATTCCCGGTTTAGTTCAATTAAGAAAATAAACTTTTTTAATTGCTTATAATATATCTGAGTTTACTTGGAGATGATCCTGGCAAAATTAATTGTAAAAGTATCACAGGTATGTTAACTTCTGTCCCGGCAGGCGCGTTGAAATGTGTATCGTTGCGAACGAAATATAATCGCCTATTCTCATAAACATCCTCACGGATCTGACGTTGACGCGACTGATTACTGATTTGACGGTGACATAACTAATAGCATATGCAGCCAACAGGTTATCAACGTTCTAAAAATACCTTATATTGTCTCAATTAATATACTAACTCTAATTGTTGAAGTTTAAGTAAAAAAAATGTTTAGGAAATTTGTGATTTTGTTTTAGTTTATACGCAGTTGACTGTTTTTTTTATTTGGTTTAAGCATTTAGTATTAATAGTAGAGTTATAAAACGCACAAACATACTGCTAACTCCCTTATTTATAAAAAAAGACTACTAAAGCATGACTAACGATAAGATTTAGAATGTATATCTCTATTATTGAGACATATCAAATTTGACTACATTCAAAATTGTATAACCTATTAACCTCAGCTGAAAGTATTCCATTGATAAATGACTTTATTTATAATACAGTAAGGTAAATATTTGTTTTGGCCGGCACAGTTCTTCAAAACGACCCTCTGTCTTCTATAAACAGTTGATCACCGGTAGACTCAATTATACTTTCTGCTATTAGACTGTGTTCATATTTCAATAACTACAGACACCCCGCCATATTGACAGGTCTCGGAGGGCGGAAACCCTCACTATAACCAAAGGGGACGAGAAATCAATACACCTTTGGAAATTTTAAACGCGTAACCAAGGGTTTTTTGAAGGGTGCATTGGGAGGGAAGAGAATCAATAAGGCTTACATTCCACCAACGTAGGGCGCTATAGGTATTAAAAATCCACAAGATAAGTAGATAATAAACAAAATGGGATTCTTTTGTATGTTTTGTCAATGTAACATGAAAATGATACTGATAGATTCAGACACAAAAATAGTGTCGCTTACCATACACAAAACATTGATGATTTAGCTATTTACTGTCTTGTTACTAGGCTAATTTCTTTAATTGTAAATTTCAAAGAATTTTTGTTTTATTTCTAGTTAGTTGGCAATACTAAAGTTATTAAAATGTTGTGTATAGCAAGTGGTATATTCTGTTTAGTAAGGTATATTTTGTAAGAAAATGAAGTTAACAAAAATATTGTCAATAAGCATAATCTTACTTGGCATTTTTAGCAATTATAATACAAGTTCAAAAACAAATTTATCATTTTTGATACCATAAAAATAAACATGCGCAATGGGTGCGTCTTCAATAAATATATGCGATTCTGTGGAACTACTTTATAAACAAAACCTCTTTTTTATTGTTAACAAATTTTGACGATTAGACTCGGCCCTATCTTTTATGCGATTTAAATCGTAATAAAAGTTATATTTTTACGTGGCTTTTAGAAAGCTATATTTAATAGCTATGATCTATCTCTCACTTGTAGTTTATTTAAAAAAACGTTTACAACAGAATTAAATTGGCAACACTTACAATTTTATTCAGATAAACGCTGATTAGCTTACCACTTTGCCTGGACGGTGCGCTTTATCCATCTGGGAGTTGATTAGTGATATTTTGACGTTTACGACTCGTTAGTGTCTCGACGTCAAAGACCTTCAAAGCCTTTGGCGTTGATTGGCTCCAGAGTCGATCGGCCCTCACCTGTCTGCCCGTAGGCAAAATATGCCAAGTTATTAACGCAACAAACTAGAACAATTTTGATTTGAGTAATAATAAACTAAGATATATATCTCATTTGGTCTTAGTATGGTTTTGGTAACATATACGATTAAGTTAATGCTTATGACCTTTGAACTTGCAAGTTAAAATATGGTTTCGGTGAGTCAATCATTGCATTCATTTTGAGTCATCATTAGTTGCTTTGCGTGTTGTATTATTCCGTTAAAAGTGGACTTTTAGGTAGGTAGGGCGTTTTCCGTTTATAAAAATTTTGATAAACGGAATCGATAAGCATCTTTTTTTTTATATATTTGAATTTTTTAAAAAATATATATATGCATGTCAAAATATCTCCAAGTTTTAAGAACAGAATTTAAATTGCATCTAGCTACAACGGAATGAGTACTCGTACTTTTATTGTTCTTCTTTTACTTGCCTTAAAAATATCTAATTTCAATCAGGATTTGTGAATCGGATCAGTAGTTTAACATGTTACCTCATAAAGACATACTAGCAAAGTAGGTAGGTATAGATTTAAAAATAAATAAAAAAACAAGAGCGTCTATCAAACGCATATCAATTTGCCCGCGGCATCACGTACGCCAACATCTGCGAAAACAATCGCACGCGACAAAGTAAATCTTACGCGGGCACCGAGCGGTTTTCTGCGCCAAAAGATAAGGGTGTCAAAAATAGTAGGGCTGAGAGACAACTATAAAAACTTATTTCTAAATATACACATTTTTGTGAACCTTTGATTTGATTCGCTTATGTAAGTTCTTAAATGAAACTAAAGTTTGGTTATGGTAAGTAGGGCTAGTATATGTTCTGACCTTTAAAATATTCTAATCGTAACTACCTACTTTTCCTAAAATCAAATAATCGAATAAAATAGTAAAGTAGTATGACTATTAAAGCATCTACCATTGAACAAAATATTATAACAAGTGATACTTACATTTTGTTAAAGCATAGTGTTTTTTTTTTTTGAGGTAAACCTAAAAGCTTTTTTCAACAGGGCATGAAAATTCATTCACCTGAACGCATGTTCAAGCTCATCCGCCCTAGATCTTCGATCGCGGTATCATAAAACTATACGCACGAACAGCGAAACTCATGAACCAAACACGGGTACCCGAGCGCGAAATTGATTCAAAAATATCCCGTCAAATTGAATAGTCGTAAGCGAGTTACGCCCTAAAACGCCCGAGAATTCGTTAAGGGTGCTCTATTGTTTTAGACCCAATCTATACGCTGTTTGTTTTGATACAGGGCAAGCTGTTTTAAACGTTTAGTCTTTTAGTGATTTCAAAGGGATGGTTCATGTGATGTTCGCGGGTTTTGGAGCACCATAAATTGGCAACATTACGTTAGTATGGACCTCTTTTTGATATGTTAAAAAGTCTTGACAGAAAACTGAAGCTGTTAGGTTGCACCAAAAACAGTATTCTCGTAATGATGATTTCAATTAAATTTCTCTGTGATCTCTCAAAAGTCAATTTGAATTCGAATTCTGATTACTAATCATACAAGCTCTAGCGCAATATAAATGAAGTACTTGTTGTGAGTAATTAACAGTTTTAATTAGATACATCTAAAGCTGTATTTATTTTTAAAAAAAGTTATAAATGCCAGATGATAAATCGGCCTAAACTTTTTAAAATTTTCGCGTCATTGAGGTTTATGATTTAAACTTTGCATAATAAGAGTAGCATTTAGTTGGTAAATTCATTTAACAATTTTGGCACTAGCACTGGCTACATAATAGATAGATCAACTTAAATACATTACAATGTTTGTAAAATGACAAGAGGGCGTTCCCTTATGCCCGTTTATCTATATCAATAATAGATTGAAATAAAAATATCAATGTACAAAAATAAGCATATATATAAGCAAAATTCGATAAATAAAAAAAATATTTTAAAAACCTTTTAAAAGCAATATCGTAATTCTTAAAATAGTTACTAGCGTATTTGCGCTGCGCAAGCTGGCAACGTCGCTTTTCTTTCTCGCTCGCTTTTATTTAAAGACGGGTTGGATGTTTATTATTTTTTATGATATTTTAAAATTAAAATAATTTTTAATAGTTTTTAGTTTATATGGACGCTATAGTTTACGGTTTAAAACGCCTTTCGTAAATAACATACTGTATGTAATCTATGAGAGATAAAAATGCTAGAGCTCATCACACAAAAACTTGTCCCTTGTGGGATTCAAACCACGACCATCTTTTTAGACCGAAGTATAAATCACTAGACTATTTCGCTTGTCTCCATTTGTATCATAAATAACTTCTGTCACTGATATGTATGGTACATTGCTTAGTTATCAGATTACAAATTACATCGATATCTCCAATTAGAAATGACACACAATACCTGTTATAAATCCTCAATAGCAAGAACATTGCTTCGGGCAAAATGAACATCGAACAGTATCAGATGTTGTAGAAACAAAAACGATTATGATATTACAAGAAAATCGACACTGGGGAGCTTATCGAGATATTTATGACTGGACACAAACGGGAGCGGTGCCAGGGAAATATTTAGGCTTTTTGAGCATTTGTTGTGCGAACCGGCTGTATTTCATATTGATGTGTCTGGAATTTCAACTACGAGCTAGGAAATGGAATCCCAATTATGCAATCAAAAATATATGTTGACGCACTTTGCGAAGATTACACTTCAAGACAGCATGCAGGCAAAGACAAAAACATTATTTTAGCAAGCGTAAAAATTAGAATAGCGTAATAAATATGTGGATACTAAATTCATTTTCATTTGTTAATACTGTACAAATTCCAGTCATTGTGATGATCAACAAAAACAAAAGGAATTTTTACATTAAATCGGCGTCCACTGGCTTCCTGCGAACTTTATCAGGTTCTCTGTAAGTCCTACGCTGCGCTTGCCAGTACGTGGGCTCCATTCTAGAACCTTTCTGCCCCATGTCCGTCAGTTCTACGTGCTGTGTGCTCCGCCCACTGCTACTTTAACTTGCTGAACCGACGGGCTATGTCAGTCACTTTAGTTCATTTACTGCCAATCTGGAAGTCACTGGGGAAGCCTATTTTCAGAACTAGACGTCCTGTGGTTGAAATAATGACGATGGTATTGACATACTATAGTCAACGGATCATCAACCTACAGCAATATATCACATTTCCGCAACTGATTTGCAATTTAAAGTCGTACAAACAGAATAAAAATCGAAAAACAATAAATTTTGTAGTAAGTATCTTGATAGCTTTTTATGAAGTGATTAAGATTGCAATGTATTACAAATGATTCTTAGCATGGTTTGGCCTTTTGTGTCTATTCTTGAACAGAAATCCTGTTAAGTATAGCAGTTTATTTTGTTAAAAAAATTATATAATTAACGTTTAGTCTAGGAATGACCGATTCGCGAAATGACCTCATAGTCTATAATTGACCAATTCTTGGAATGTACAATCCTAAAAATGACCTATTCTACAAATGACCGATTCTACAAATGACCGATTCTACAATTATTGATTGACTGTGCATGCACTTCAAACTTTTAGCATAATGACTTCTACACAGGGATTGCTATTATTGAATGGAGGACAATGGACATAAAAAAAATGGACTCGGGCAATCCAAAATGCAATCTACAAAGTCCCCTCGCCCCACTCTACCTTCGTAACTCTGCGAGCCATCTACGTTTACCCGTGTAATATCTACCAGCCATATTGTATTGATTGGGCTGCGAGTGGGGCTCGCGAGCTATGCGTAATGGCATCCGATGGACACACCGCCTATTGTGATGGGCTTAGTATATATATACCTAGGGGTGGCCGAACTTTTATAAATTACTAGCTCTATCCTCGGCTTCGCCCGGGTCGAGTAGGAAAATAATACTGTTTTCACATTTACAATTTTTTGACAACTGAACAGTAACCTCCACTGCAATAAGCATCTTCTATATTAAAATCTATCTCGCATCCCTCAAAAATGTGTATTATGCTAAAACGCATCCCAAATAAATACACATTTTTGAGGGAGGGAATACACATTTCTGCAGTTTACCGTCGATTTGTCGACCGTCTGGTGTAGTGGTTCGCGCACCGGACTACAAATCTAGCGCTTGTGGGTTCGAGTCCCGCTTAGGGCAAATGTTTTAGTGATGAGCACTTGCATTAGTACCTAAGTCATGGATGTTTATAAAAGTATTTAAGTGAGTATGTTTATCCGTTATCTATACACCATAGTAAAGACAACGACAGGTCAACCTACCTATCAAGTTAAAGGTCATTGAACCTATTCTCAACTATAAGTCCGACGAGTAGAGATCCATATCAATGGAGAAAATTTGACGTTTTGTGGTAGGTTGACGAGTAGGTCCGTATAAGCTTTGCTTAGTTAGGGGATAAATTATTGGTATGATTGTAAAAACAAATTATTTTTTTATCTTTAAGAAAACAGAAACATAACATATCACATTATCACCTGATAATTTTGTTCTCTTTTAATCATATTTGGCTTGGCAAAACAAATGAAGAAATAATTATCTAGCTCATTCGGTATCCCACAGGACATGGTATTTGCTGGATATAGACACATCTACTATAATTTATTGTACTTTTTATTGTAAGAGGCGACTAATTTCTGTAGCACGAGATGGGCAGCAGCGTCCGCGTGTGAAATCTTATAAAAACTGCGCTCGCCAACCCGCCTACCAAGCGTGGCGAGTATTGGCAATCCCCCCAATGAAAGTCATTGGGGGGAGGCCTATGTTCAGCAGTGGACGTTCTATGGCTGAAATGATGATAATGACTATGATTCGTCTATTGCTGGACATAGGCTTCTTCCGAAAAACGTCACTGAGCCTGAGCCTCATCTTTGGCTATTATTTTCCAGCCGCTGCCAGCAGCAGTTGTCTATTATCACTTAGTCTCATCGGATAGCGCCTTATACTTACATAAAATACTTCATACAAGTATACTACTTCGTTTAGGTATGTTGCACAAAATCATATTTTTTAAATAAATTTACACATTCTTTGTCGTAAATAACTCCAAAAATCCCTTAAGAGCCCGTGCACCTTTTTTCAGTGCAAAATTGAAATACAGTTATATGGTTGTGTGCGTCTATGATGCGGGATAAAACGTCAACAATGTTGATCCCTTGCAAGATAATATTGATAATTTATTAGGTAGTGGACGTCCTACCTAGGTTTGAAAAACGATCGGTTTTGCGCGCTTGATTTTACATTTAATTTTGACTTAGGTTTACTACTTAATTTTTTGTTTTTTACATAAAATAAAAATTATATTATTTTAAAAGTATAGCTGAAGATTATTGTGTTGTGTTTAAATCTTATAATAGTTGTTATTAACAATAGAAAAATAAATGATATTTGAATAGAAATTTCTAAAATATTATGTTATTTCAGCATCTTGTTTCTGCTATATTTTGTAAGAAAGTAAAAAAGTATTCCCCTATGTGCAAATAGACCATATCTTCAATTAAATGGTAAAATTGAATTGTCAAGATAACTTGTAGTCTCAATCGTAGCTCGAACGTCATTTTTCTGAAATAAGGGTAGTTCTTTTGGTGATTTACCTTTATTTTTGAAATGATATGAAAAATTCATTCAGGCTACATGCAAGAATAAAAACCAATCTTTAAAATCACGTGTTATTTTGTTTCAATTATCATTTACGTCGTTACAATCAGAGAACAAAATGTACGGAAATACGACGATTTCTAGGACGGCCTCTTAAAGTTTGATAGAATCAGGCTCTAATTAATGTGCGAAATATTGACGGGTAACAGACGTGGGCCGTGCGTCAAGGCGGATCCTAAGAACGTTAACAGAATAAACGCTGAAGCGACTGCGGTAACGATTTATTTCATGTAAAACTGTACCTGTTTTGTTGTTTTTATTTTCTGGAAATACTTTTAACGGAATGTTTTTTTTTTAATAGGGCCAATACTACAAGATAAGATTTAAAAAATCTACGAGATACCAACGTCCCCATCTCCTTTACTGCCTCGAATAAATCGTAACTTTTGGTTGGTATTTTAGTATGAGGATAGAAGTTTTTTTTATTTGTTCCGTAGACTCTCTCCCTAAAATATAAAAGAGTTTAAAAAATCGTTTATAGTGGTAACTTTTTTTAATTTATTTTTTTTATAAATGGTAACTTGGTAGGGGGATGTAATATTATTGTTAACCTTGGGATCTCTACAATATAGCATACATTTTAGGGTTCCGTACCCAAAGGGTAAAAACGGGACCGTAAGACCTAAGACTCCACTGTCCGTCTGTCTGTCTGCCACCTCACCAGGCTGTATCTCATGAACCGTGAAGCTAGACAGTTGAAAATTTTACAGGTGATGTATTTCTGTTGCCGCTATAACAAAAAATGCTAAAAACAACAAAATTAGTATTTAATCCCATACAACAAACGTGATTTTTTGACGTTTTTTTTGCTCGATATTAACAACGACAACAGGTAGACACTTGAAATCGCACTTAGCCGGTTTATGATTCTTAAAGTAACTGTAAGAGCGTAAGCACATCATGCACTTTAAGACACAATAAGAACTACAAAATAAACTAAAACTTGAATTAAAGTCAAAGTCAAAGTCAAAAATCATTTATTCAGTTTAGGGCAGAAAACTGCCACTTATGAACGTCAATAATAACATTATTGGCCCATATGGGGCAGAACATGTCTCCTTATTTTTTGGGCCCTACTAATTAGCGCGATCATGCTAAGACCATGCCTTGGCAAATGTAGTGTAGGACGCACCTCCAGCTCGAAGGACCTTAGGAAAATGACTCGCAGTGGCTGGATGAATAAAGCATAAGATCGGACTCTTTGGTGTTCTTTAGGGGAGGCTTACGTCCAGCAGTGGACAGCAATAGGCTGGCATGATGATAATAATGTAAACATCTTGAATATCTCTATTACGCCCTTTACAAAGAGCCCGCCTCGTGTTCGTTCTGTGCCCGCTTCCGCTCTCGCTTTTGTTATTTATCGTAAACACGACCTAAGGCTTTACTGAACGACGTTCCCAATTAAACGATATTTATTAGGGGTTTAATGCTGAGCCCGGCCTCACAGTTATAGTAATTACCTGACACGCGTCGCTTGTAATGTGAAATATTGCTTTGATTAAAAATATAAACTTTATTCAATATATTGATTTTTCTAAATTTTTGCCATCAAATCTCCGTAAACATTGGACACCGGAACGAAACTATTGTGGATCATGGATACACATTCAGTGTTGTCTGGTTTTCTCAAGATGTGTTTCCTTAACAACAAGCAAGTATTATACATAAATCCATAGGTGCTAAAATATCCAGACGCACGTGCTGGGATTCTCTTGGGGACCTCTGAGTTACCACAGTTTAGTCACAGTTTAGCTATGCCATAGAATATATTGGCAATACATCGTTATTCTGAGGTTCATCATCTTAATAGTAAATTGATTTTATTGGCTAAATTTAACCTAGGTACCACCCTTACAGCGCTGCAACCGCGCTGTACCTTGCGGCTAATTTGAATGAGTGAGAATTTTACAGAGAATGAGTGAGATTCTATCTTTTAAAAAATACAATATAAAATTAATAATTAATTTAGCACTCATTTGTAGGTAAACTTTTTACTTATTTAACCAAGTGAAACGCACTCAATAAAACACATCGAATTTAGTACAATTTTCCGCAAATTCAACACAATGAACCGTTCAGGACAATGCGTCCACTCCCATAGCGTTAAGGAATTGCATTTTTAGAATAAAATGCGGATAATATTGTACGGAAAATAACCGAACTAGGTTGTTATTTGTAAATAGTTTTGTTGAACATAAATATTTGGAAGTACACGATATTTATAAAACTATAAATTTTTCTTCCTTACATACTTTAAAAATGCACTACCTCATTTAGGACGTAATTCAAATACGATAGACATTAAAAAATCTGGATAAAGAGAAAAAAAATCGGAGGTTAGTTATCACTTTAAAATACACATTAATTATTTTACAAAATAAAATTATTATGTACTAGCTTATATGATTTTATTAATAAAAATACAAACAATACTTAAAAAATATTTAAAAATATTGCAAAACTCTAATTCTGTAGACACCAAAAAATTCAAAATCTGAAAATCGACAAACAAAAACTAACAGCGTTTTTAATTCAATGAAAGCACGGAAGATGCAAATTAAACTTGACCAAGTGTAACGACGACTTTGGCCATAACAACGCTTCTTCAGTCATTAAAAAGAATAGCTTGCTGCGGAGCAATAATAAAAGGCTTGGATAGTATGACCTTTGTTCCATAAAATAAAATAAAATATCGTTTTGGAGTATTACAGTTTTTAAAACCACTAAAACAAATCTGAAAATCCAGATCCAGATTGTGTTTATAAGCCTGAGGAAAGCCAGGATAATTCGCTAGAGTAGCTTTAAAAAATATAAATTGTTTATCAATAGTCGGATACTTTCCGGACAACTCGAGTACAGTTCGCTATAAAAATAAGAAGGTGTCAAACGCAGGAGACAATAGTCGTTGAGCAAAAAAAATGAAATCTCAAGCGTCGGTCGTGAACTTTCTCAAATAATGTAGTAGGTTCACGAGTTTTAACTTAACTTTGTAAAGGGAGTTGTACGATGAAGAAATTGAGTTTTGAAAAATCTAAGAATAGAAAAACTTCACCCATACATACTTGGTAAGTAATGTTGAGTAAAAGTTTATGTTTCTGCAAATGGCGCTTTTATTTACAAAGCAACAGTGGTTTTATTTTCAGCTAGGATCGAAATAATATGATAAAAGTACAACACAGGTATTGGGTAAGTAAGTAGGCTTATATCTGAGCAACGAGTCAACTACTATAGATAAGAATAACAATTTTTCTTTTAAATATTTTATGTAACTCGCAGTTGTAATAATAAATAAATAACTTTAACAATTACACAAAAATAATTACTAGATAATTACACAAATTAATTACTAGATAATTAATTTGTGTTAATTGAAGTTATTTAAATTAAGCAAAAATAAAAACAATTATTTTTGCAAATAGGCCAATAAAATCACTTTTAACTTGTGAAGAAAAGATTATGATTACTAGTGTAGGACTAAGACTCGATACGTAACATCACTAAAGTAACGTCACTACTGAAATCCGCCATCTTGACTTTACTTCTGGCGTTATCACTAGATAACGGATAAATATATTTAAATACATTTAAAAACATTCATGTTTAAGATACAAATGCTCGTGTTCTTCACACAATTTCCCCTTGCGAGATTCGAACTCGCCTGTCTTTGTAGTCCGGAGAACCACTAGACCAGGACGGCCGCGGCCATCACACTGTAATAGTACAGATAGAAAAGAATAGTGTACAAACCCCTTAATGTATTTGTATTCATGACACAGTGCGCCGGAGCAATGATTACACCTCGTCCACGTCTTTATGCTAATGCCGAGTCGGGAATTCAATTGCGTTGATTTCTTTCGCACGCCATCTGTCGGGGGGCTTTCATTTGAGTTTCTGACACGCAAAATTTACAGAGGTGATAAACTTCAGTGGCCCCACTCTAATTAGATAATAATGCGTCAAAACCAATTGTTAGTATCAAAGTAAGGAAATAACGTCTTTGTCTAACAAAGTACCAGATAAAGAATTTTGTAGGACGTCTTATGCTGTGCTTGCCAGTACGTGGCTTTCATTTTTTAACCTTTTTGCCCCATCCACTGTCAGTTTTACGTGCTGTGTGCCCCGCCCACTGCCACTTTAGCTTGCTTATCCGTTGGGCTATGACAGCAACTTTTGTTTGTTTTCAGATTTCTTAATTCATTCTGATTCGAAGCCAATTGAGTAAAGTTAATTTTCTAAATTAGTCTGAACCGCAAAGCATTTAAAACGTCAAAACGTTTGGATACTTGAGTAGGCGTATTAGTTTCCATACAGTGCCGTGCATGCAGTGTGGGGATGGCCTTAAAGAATACACTTCCCCACCGCCAACAGGAGGTTTGTCGTAAGAGGCGACTAATTTCTGTAGCACGAGACGGGCAGCAGCGTCTGCGTGCGAAATATTATAAAAAATTGCGCTCGCCAACCCGCCTGCAAAGCGTGGCGAGTATTTGCAATCCCCCGCGATGAAAGTCATTGGGGGACGCCTGTGTTCAGCAGTGGACTGGCTACTTCCTATGGCTAAAATGATGATGATTGAAGTGTCAGGGTGAAATGGGGAAAGGTTGATCAACCGTTCCAAATCAGTTCAGCGCTGTCTGTTTTACTGTTCTCGTGTAAAACACTAGTTTAACCAGTTACATTTCTGGTTTCACGATAACAAGTCAGTCCAGTTACTAGGATTTTGATTTGTTACGTTGAGACCATACAATTGGTGTTTTGTTTTGCGTATATGTATTTAATTCCATGTAAAAGTCCCGAATATAGAATAAAAAGAATAACTCTTGAAATTCTCGTAAATGTCAACGGTACCTAAATGAAGAGGATGTAGAATAAGTCAGTCTCAATACTTAAGAAGGTCATCACATTCAATGCATATTACTTTTACTGGGGGGTAAACATCGAAATATTGAAAAAGTAACATTATTGCTCTATATATTTATTATCATCGAGGTAGATTTATTTTAATTTTTAAAGTTTTTATTTCACGTTTGTTTTTTTTTACGATATCAATGTGCTTGGTGTCTAAAGCAAAAGTTTTTCGTTGTGACGAACATTATTTTCTTCAGTTCTCCAGTTTCATTTCGATATTGAAGACTGACTAAACCTACAACTTATAGATATGTATCTTTATATATCATGAAATTATTAAACTACTGTATGTAAATTATTAAACTATTTAACAATAGAACATAAGACTCAAGAAATCCAGCTAGCCCGCATGCATACAAGTTCAAAGTGTCTTTTAAGCTTTACCCACGAAAGCTTGTGTGGGCTCTTTTAGTGAAGTGACTTTATCGATAGTTTTACTTGTTACACGTTTATACTAATTGTAGGTAAAAAGCTCGACTTGTCATAAACTGGCAATACATATTCAGATCAGTACCGAATGGATAGTTATAAATGTATGGTCTGTCATCACGATATAACCATATCCACCATAATATTATATACAACGACCGTCTTGATTAGTTCGCGATCCGGACTACAAAGGTAAAAGGTTTCGGGTTCTAATCCCACAAGGGGTATGTTTGTGCTATAACAACGAGCATTTTATACCTAAGGCATTTAAATAGGTATGTTTACCCGAAACCAGGCCACCATAGTACAAGATTTGCTAAGTTTGCTAAGCCATGAGTCACATAAAATCTTCGTATTTTCACAGACATCCCTTTGCTTAAGTGCCTAAGTGCAAGTCAGTCGTGGAGTATTTTTAAAATTTATTTATTAATTAGTCGACTATCGATAGCAGCTTAACATTACTCACATCTAACTACTTATGCCCAAGTAGCTAAACTACAAAGCGAATATTTGACCTATTTACTGCTTAACCTCATAAAGGCAGTGCCCCTAAAATAATGCAGTCGACGTAAAAAGATTAACAACACAGCCACTTTTGTGCCGCGGACAGGGATCAAGAAATATAGCCAGGAAGAGGGAGTAAGACGGCGGGTGCGTAAAGACTCGCTCATACTGGAAAAAGCCAGGATCAAATAAAATCATTTTTTAAATTATTATTTTTTTGCTACACATTTTGATTCTATGCGACGCAATTCAGTTTTTAATATACTTTGTAAGTTACAATAGTTAAAGAAAACAATGTTGTTAACAATTTTTGTTAAGGAAATCACATCTATTATACATGGGGCACACTAAAAGTTTTGCACTTCTAGCTAATCGGAACTATTTGAATTTCGAATGTTATATTTTTTTAAACGTTGCAACCTTCTTAGTAATAAAAAAACCATTGGCGTGAAATGATTTGTCAATTGTTTTTATCACACATCAAAGTTCTACGTAGGTACGCAACGAAAATGGAATTTTAAGTCGAAAAGATTTTAGAGCAATTATTTTTTATGATTTTAAAAGTTCTCTCTCTCCACAAGACTGTGCCGCTCGTCTTCAAAATGCTTTTAGGAGAGAAGCACCTTGTTTGAGCACCGTGTGGTGATGGTTTGCTTAATTTGAGAGAGGTCGAGTTTTTACATCATGACAACGCTTCCTGAACACGTCCAACAAAACAAAGTCATTTTAGCTTCCGAAAAAGTACAACTCGTCACCCATCCTGCGCATAGCCCCGACCTATCACCCTGTGATTTCTGTATTTTACCCAAAATCAATGATTTGATGAGAGGTTTTACTTTTACCAACTCCGAAGAGGCAGTGATAGCGTTCAATCAGCACGTAGAAAACATGCCTTCAGATCTGTGGTCCTCCTGTCTTAAAAAATGGTTCGATCGCATGAAAAAATATATATAAAGGAAATCGTATTTTGAAAAGAAATAAACATAATATTTTTCTTATAACATGTTGTTTTTTTAAGTTACGCAAAACTTATAGTGTGACCTACGTATTCCTATAAACTTTAATTTAAATTGGTCTTAAAATAAAAATTGTTAACGTTTTGAGGTGTCCTGCAGGATATTTACAAACTTTATCGTTGAACAGATGTTGGTATAATGTTTCGGGTTAGACCTTAGCCAAACCTAGGATGGTATAGATAAAAAACAGGGCGAGGCGAAAAATAATCTTTGGGCTCTTTAAATGTATCTGCGAGCAGAATAATATTTATTCTTCAAACATTTTTATTCTAATATTTATTTATTACCGTGCCATGTGGGGACGGCCGTAAAGAATACACTTTCCCTCCGCCAACAGGAGGCGTGTCGTAAAAGGCGACTAACTCCTGTAGCACGAGACGGGCAGCAGCGTCTGTATGTGAAATGTTTTAAAAAACTGCGCTCGTCAACCCGTCTGCCAAGCGTGGTGAGTATTGGCAATCCCCCCCCCAATGAAAGTCATTGGGGGAGGCCTATGTTCAGCAGTGGACGTCCTATGGCTGAAATGATGATGATGATGATTTATATATTAGTTTCTTAACCCTTCGCGTGCCACTACAATTTTTCTTATTATTTTTCATTGTTTTTTTGGGGTAGGTAAGTGGAACGCGAAAGCTTAAAAAAACAATTTAATTTTTAACTACTTTACATTCATTTACCTTTTTCTAGTTGTGTGATTATTGTCATCAACAATAACATAATGTGACACCATTGAGCTCTTCCTGGTGCTAATGGAGCTAATAGGCAATTCTTTTTTAAATGTCTTAAGCAGACTAATAATAAATTATTCCTCATATCTAACGCTTTGTCATAAATCGACAAAGACATAATTCAGTCCAAGGACACAGATGTTCATACCCACAAGTATTGATTTCCAGTAAACTGAACAATTGATAAGGATATAAATACACTGTCATTAGCTTTGTATGATTATACTATTACAAACAGTTTCAGGTTTTATTATTCTGCTGACTGAACATTATTCTAGGTCACACAAACATTGTATTTGACTTTGTTAAAGATTGTTTTAAACTAGGTACCTATTAAATCACTTTTTTTCTACTTTCAATTGCGTGTTTGATTCTACAAAATAAAACGCGATGGGCTCGTGAAACTTACGTTACGTATCCGTCGCGTGTAGTGGACACCTTTATGCACAGTATATGTATAATAATATTTAAGTAAAGTAGTACTTAAACCTTATATATTTTGTAGAAATAAAATAGTTTGTTCAGTAAGCATACTATAATAAAAATTTACGCAAAGCGTGACAACTGAAAACTCGTCTCGGCTCGGCAGTATTCGGCACCTGTACTGACCTCATTGCAACATCATTCTTCTTGTTGAGGCGTGCGTCTGTGTGAATGCGTCGTTTCGAACGTTTGCATGCAGTCTCTTTACTGCTTTAGCTTATACATATAATCTGTGCTTATAGCCAAATTTATTGTAGTCAGCGAATAGAAACTAATAAATACTATAAAACTATATGCGTGCGTGACCCTGGAACCGAAGTGTAGATCTCAAACTTTGTTAAATCTCTTTGCACAACAATTTCCCACTTCTTTTGAGTATGCTTGCTATTTTATTCTTTACTATACGTCGCGACTTTTCTGGGTCTACGTTTATTAGGAATTTCTCCAGGTCATTGCTTATGTTAACTGTTTAAGTTTTGAAAGTGGTCTTCGTTTCTTTGTAACAGTGTTTATTCAGGACTTGTCTTGGAACAAATGACTTGAAGTTATACTTGTAAAATTAATAGTTCTAACTGACTATCAACGCACAGGCAACACTTCTAGACTAGAATGCTGAAATATCGAATAAAGAGTCGGGTTTTTTAAAGTTTTAACATTATGGGAAGGGAGATGAAAGTTCATTTAATAATTTGACATTTGCGCGGACGAAATCACGGGGTTCCTCGCTAGTCTTTTTTAAAAAGGTCATCATGAACTTTTTAAAAATGTTTTTTTTTTTGTGCACACAGCTTTACTTCGTACCTAAAAGGACGGGTGCGGAGATAGTACGAATAAAGGCCAAAATGCAAAGAAGCAAAGGTTCAAATAAATCATTTGAGCACAAAAACGTGACTACTTTGATTCGGAGCTCGGACCGAGCGTGATTTGTTGTCAAGAGTTTTTCGCCTTTGTCAAAAATCGTTTGGGCTTTGTGCTTGCGATGAATAGTTTAAAAACTTTGTTATAAACAACATTATTTTTTGTTAACGCAATGCTTCTAACCTTATTGGATGCCAAACGGTCGCATGACACCGCACAACAATTTCTAATGTGTCTAGTTTTGCTGGGCTTAGTGTTTTGCTTTTACTTAGTGCAATATATAAATTGTGCAATTCTTTTTTTAGTACTTTATTTTATTATTAAAATAAAGTCATCTATCATCTACATCTATGGAGAAGAATGACGAAAAGTAAAACAAAGCAAGTTGTAGATTACCTAAAGGGTCTGCAAATACAATAAAACGTAAAAATATTTTCATGTTACCATAGTTTCCGAAACAAAAGAAATAAGTCAATTTAGGGTTAATTACAAACAAAGCGGGGCACAGCGCGCCATAAAATCTGATTTATGCGTTTTGTACATTTAATAAATGAGTAGTCGACGAAATGAAAATTTTATGATAAATGCCTCGCGAATAGCAACACGGAATAAACGTTATGCGGAAACTAATGTTGATTTGAAATGTAATTGCGTAGATTAGATTGCTGAATAGAGCAATTTGATATTTATTTAGTTGAAACGTCAAACTTGGTAAATTAATAATGGAAATGATAAGTACATTCATAAACAATAACAAAGAATCTTGTTACCTCTTTGCTTGACCCTTGTAGGTCACTGATAAATTTGGCAAGAAAAGCATAAACATTGTTGGCGCCTACAGCCAGTTCGGGCATCATCGGCGTTCTCCGTATGCGCGGGCGGTTGGCACACTCCGTAGGTGCCCTCCGCCGCACTCAGCCTCTCGACCATCATCGGCATCGGACGCGGTTCCTCCCTCGTAGGCGCGATCAAAGTATAAGGACAAATTAATTATCCAGAAATATATCCTATGCGTTTACAGTCCGCGTCTTATTTAATATTCCAATAGTCGTAGGACCCTAACAAACATGTTTTCATTAAAAAAAGAGGTGTTCCAAAATGATGATTCCAATACGCAGTTAAGGATATTATGCAACAGTCTTTGCGAGAGCTTACCTGCATGGGTGCACCTCTGTCGTACTAATTTCTACCTCTAAATAGAAACATAGATAGATAGACATTTTATCGCACAGAAAACATCAATCGTTATAACAGAACAGATCACTATCAGGCGGCCTTATCGCCAAAAAGCGATTTCTTCCAGACAATCTTTGGGTACAGGAAATCAAGTTGTAGTGGAGTGAGGTAACGTAGGGCGAGAGCGAAAGAGTGTAAGTAGCTTTTCTGTATTTCAAAATACAGAAGTCAGTCATGCCAGTCGATGAGAGATTCTATGTTTTCGTTTGCACCGACTCCAAAAGTAACTGATTAGGTACGTAAGTGTTAAGATTATTTTTAGCGTTTTAGTTTTTTGAAGTTGGTTTTTATTTTATCTAATGTTGATCAAGAATTTTGCCTAGTATCAGTTGTGTCATCAGTCTGATCTATAAACAAAATCGCATTCTAATTTTGTCGCGACGAGCAGGGCTAAAAAGTCTGTTACATTTCCCTCTTGCTACAAACACGTACGAACAATAAGCGAAAGTCGCTCTAGTGCTGTAGCTTGATCTGTGTATGATACTATATTTTTATAGATTTTTTGATATATTATTGCTTTTATGTTTGGTGCCAAAATAAAATAATAATTAAATTCTATCTTTCTTATTCTATTCTATCGATTATATATAAACATCCATGACTTAGATACAAATGCTCGTGCTAATCACACAAACATTTGCACCCTGCCGGATTCAAACCAGCAACCGCTGGCTTGTAATCCGTAGCGCGAACCACTACACCAGACGGTCGTCGAAGTCTTATAAATGTATGAAGTGGGTAAATTTGTGTATTTTAATCCGTGATCTTGTATCTTTTTGTCTTTTATCAATAAAATTATGAATAAATGCTCGTAACTAAAAGTCTTAAGTCACAATCTATGGGATTTTGTTTATATCGATATACTAAACACAGAAAGAATAGAAAAATATTGCCTTTTGCAACACTAAAAGAAGCCGGTCCCTTTAAAAAACTTCGAATTCCCTAGCGTTTGGTTCGAAATTGTTTTTGTAACCCCGTACCAAAAATTCAAGTAAAATGTGCCACCTAATAAATTGCCTGATGCCGCTATGTTGATAGCCCGATACGGAGAAAACTCCGATTTCTCATTTGTCAAGTTTGAAGGGAATTTTGGAAGTTTTTATCTATAGAGATGGAGTTTTACCACAGTTGAGATAAACATACAGTAGCCTCATTCCCTATCGATCTCGCGGCATGTATAGAATATTTATTTAACTCAGTTTTACCGCTTGTTTTTTCGCCTCTGGATTATAGCGGACAGTTTAGTGCAGACATAAAAAGAGGATGAATATAAAAGGAGGAGGTTCGGCTGTATGTATTTTTTTATACTGATATCATAAACTTATTTCGTATTTTATTTTGCTTTGAAAAGGAAAGGAAAGGTGGTCATATTTTCGCCAAGTTAAGATTTGATGATTGAATCTCAGGGAAATCAAGCCAAATCCTCAAAAAAATATAGAAATTATGACTCTCAGACGCAGACACCTGAATAAAGCAGGCTCTTTCAACTGGACCCAATTTCATAATAATAATACATCTTTTAAAATGACTTCAATTATGAGGTGATTCCTAGTTGGACTCAATTGTTTACATATTGTTATTAAGGATGGACAGGTTATATACACTTTATTTCTCCATTCGTATATAAAGCATGTTGCGTCGTTTAGAACTAACAAAACATTTATCGTTATTTTAAAAACCTACTTCAATATTTTTCTTTCATGAAAATTATTTTTTACCTGTAAGTTTGCACCTTAGGATGCCATTTTTGCAATAAAGTGAAAAAAGTGAATGTCGAAAACATGTCGATTACTCTCCAGTAATCGACATGTTTTCGACATCCAGTATCTCCATACTATTGGCAAGGCAGTATTGTACAGACAATTTGGCACTACCTTTCAAATTCTTTCTGTATATGTGGATGAGTAGCGAACCTACCCATACCTGTTGTGAGTGTGGTCATACTTCGAATTTTAACCTGCCATGATAAAGTCTGGGATTGAATTTACTTTGTAATTTCGTGCAGGTGTGTTGTTCATTAAAACTTTTATCAGGTAGAAAACACACACAAACATTGATGGTTTTTTTAAAATACAAATTTAGTCTTTATTATTATCTGTTTGTGATTAAATGAAACTAACTTTTTTGTCAGCTTAAATCTCAAAAGCAATTTTAAGGCAACTTTGTGCCAAATTAATGAACATAATATCTCATTCCTGTATTAAAATACAAAATGGCAACCGCTTACAACTACAGAATATTGCAAGCAATCTATCCGCGAATTTCTCTTGCGTTTCAAGCAATACGGTGCCGTCAGAGTGTAGTACAGAAAATAAATTGAAAACATCATTATTCATCGACAGAGAATATTATGTTGCGAAATGGATTGCTGCCATCAAATATACTTTAGGGTGAGGACAAAGGGCAGGAGAGAGAGACCTCGAGAGAAGTCGAGGATACTCGAGAAGGGAAAAATATAGGGTCCTTACATGACATTCGTGCTTGAGTCGTATTCACGAGTGTGGAGTGTGAGTCCAATTATATTTTGAGGTTATTTTTGGGTACATAGTACAAGTATGTCTTTTCTTTTGGGAGAGGTTTAGGAAGTATTTCAGAAACTAAAAAGAAATACTTACAATTAATTACAATTATTATTTTAAGTATACGACTGCCTACTTCAAGATATAACAATAAAAAGCGGTGGTACGGTATGCTATATTTTAAGTCGAGTATAAGTGCCCGGAAGAGAGTATGCATACTGAATAAATTAGTATTATTGAATACAAAAATACAAGCAGTACGTTTAAATATTAGAGCATTTTCACAAAACCTGCTACACTTAAATCTGTTGCGACGTGAATTATTATTAATCTCCAGAAATATATATACAGAGTGTAACGAAAAGGTGAAATAAAACTTTAAGGGGTTATTCTACGGCTAAATTACATCAACTTTTTCTATGGGACCAACATCGAAATCGCAAAAAAACACACTTTCCCATACTAAAACGCGACCAGCTGGCATCAGTTTGTATGGAAACTTCATTTTTTTTTTTGAGATTTCGATGTTGGTCCCATAGAAAAAGTAGATGTAATTTAGCCGTAGAATAACCCCTTGAAGTTTTATTTCACCTTTTCGTTACACTCTGTATATATATTACTTATACTAAAAACATCTGTAACACTAAAACTGTAATTAATTTGGCTTCTTAAGCTTACATTATTTTGATAAAACATGTTGTGCTTATTATCAATAAACGGTGAGCCGTTTTTTTTGTAAACGCTGGCACATATTCACACGTTCTCTTTCCACTTAGCATTAACATCTTCGCTATCGCTTCTCACCTAACTACCATCCGAAATCGCAAACGGGTGACAGTAGGTATTCGAGTGCAATGATTTACGCGTTTCACCTTTCTTCCACTCCGCGTCACGTGCCACGCAAATGACAGGCCTCGAGCAAATACGCCGTTTTTATGGCCTTGTAGTTCCGAAGTGGGAGCGAAATGTTTGCGGTGAGGTATTGACGGCTGTTTTGTGGCCCGTCAGTGCGGACGGTGTTATTGGCTGCTGATGAAGATTGGGATTTTAGATAATGATCGCAGTTACCTACGTAATATTTGACATTTATTTATACTTTTTAAATTAGGTATAACAAAATTAGTGAAAGAGACTTGATGTAGAAAAGTAGAACATAAGAGGACCAAAAAAAACTTCTTTAAAACAGCAGTAAATGAGGATAGATTTTAATTATTTTATAAGTTTGAAATATTTATATTATATAATTATTTATTTGTCCAATTGTTTTAATAGCGTTTTGATAAATATATTAAAATGCAATGTTTTTACAAATTACATAAGTACTTTATAAAAACTAGGTGTAAAATAATTATAAAGACAAGCTTTTATTTTTAAAAGAAATAAATAGTTATAATAATCTTAACCTTTAATTAAGTCCAAAAAAAACGAACTAATTTGTATAAATTTGCCAAATTCCAGCTCAATCGGACAACAACAAATAGTTACAAAAAAAATTCATAAATTGTAAACGGAAAGACTTATATATGAGTACAAACATTGCAAGTTACGTAACAGCTTATAATAAAAATATTTTTAAAATCGAATTCAAACACGTGGGTCGCGCAACCCATGGTTTGTGCACTAGCTGAGCCGGCGCAAACCGGTTATTTGACAACGCGGTGCGTACCTGATGGACAACCAGTGCTCACGCACACTGACCGCGCGCTTGTAGTAGTGTGCCTATGAGAGCGTGATTTTATGAAGCTTTGTCTCTATTTCTTTCTTTACTCATGTGTTAGTACCTCGAAACTCAACGATGTTTATTCCATAAATCGAGACCGTGAAAATTTGTGTATTGTCTTGCGCATATTTATTTATTTTGGCCACGTAATCGTCCCTAACAGGATCATTAGTCATCAAAACAAGCAATCATCTGGAAGCACCCCTTTTTAATTATGCAAAATCTGTCCCATTCTTTGACCCCCTCCTCCCACGCCACCCCCGCCATTACTTGGCGGAATGGACAAAATTATTTACTTAGAAATTATGAAAAATATTTAAGACAGATGGCGCTATCTGTTTCAATTTCCTAGCGAGAGTGACTTGTTAAGGCTGCTCTCACGCAGACTGAAGTAACTTAAATAATAATAAAAAATACATACAATAAAACAGGAAACAGTTATTTTTATATATTACATTAAAATTAAACATTGGGTATACATTCACAATTTTTTTTTTGGACAAGTTCACATTCATTGCTCAGATCCTATGATAAGTAGCTTAATTGTGCACTTGTTTTACAGAAATCAGAAACACCCACGGTATCACAACACCCAGACCCGAGGTAATATAGAAAAGTTTTTCTACATTAATCGAATCGAACCCGGGACCTCAGAGATAGCGACACCAAGTCCGGTATGCTCGTCTCTCGGCTACGGAGGTCGTCGTTAATTTTTACATTTATAAAAAATAATTGCATTAATGTATTAATTTATTATACAGGCTATAGGCATATAATCGGAGTAAATAATTAAACAATAATGCTTGCTGGTAATTCGCGTTAAACGCAAAGGGTACCGGGTTCGTTTTCCAGTTCAGGTCAAATCAAAAAGGATCTTTTCTGAATTGTCTCGAGTCTGGGTGTGCTGGGAGACGCCCCTGGAAAAATACAATGTCTGGTACCTCGTAACACAAGGATATTAATTCCTTACTTCGAGACCACAGTTGTGATGCCTGCCCCCCTAGCATGTCTACCAAAACACGATATGATATGATATGATATAGCGATATATCGACACCAACTTTAAAAATATGAGAGATATAGCCGCCATTTTGAATTTTTATCGAAACAGCGATCTTAATATGTGACGGCGATTTAACATGGCGGCTATATTAATCATATTTTTACAGTTGATGTCGATATTTCGCTATATCATATCATATCATATCGTGTTTTAGTGCTCATGCTAGGCAGGCTGGTGCTATTAAAAATAAAATGCCAGCATTCGGTGTGTAGGCCGCCTAAACTTTCATTTTCTTTTCAATTCAAATTAGACAGGTGGGAAAAGCTATCTATCGCCACATTATTTCTTGAAGACAGCTGTGCCCAACAAAATAACATAGAAGCTGTTGATTATATCCGTGTTTTTATTTAAATTTATGTTATTTAATTTAGATAGAATTGGAGTAAGTATAAAAAAAAATTTATTGTTTTATTCTTTGCTAGTTTTATTGTATTTTTTATTTATTTTTAAAACTCGTGTAATGTGAGCGTGTACGCTCATTTTGTCAATCGATAAAAGTATCAGTTGTATAGATCGACTCACTTTTGTTTAAATTACTTTACTTACATGAAGGCTATTAAAGGTATGTTGAACTAAAATGGTTATGAAAATGATAATTCCTAAAATATCTAGTAACTAATAAACAAGTCTAAAACTATAGGCCGATTTTAACCTTATTGAAATATTGAAAAGCTTATATTAGTCTTAGTGCTCCTAAATGTGTTAATAGTATTTTAGCTATTTAATATTCAGTGGACCACTTAGCACAATTGTTGAGTTTTGAATTCAAATCTCTGGTTATTAGTTTAACGTCAATAACAATTGAGAAAGTTTAATTATTATTTAGGTTGGGGATTTCAAATTAATATTTAGTTTTTGTCGTTTTACTCTACGTTTCTGGGATAAATTGGAATTCATTCCCGTTTTTCCTAGGAATAATAAAACTATTTTAAGTCGTCGTGTAGGTAATACATAGAGAGCGTATTTGAAATAGCTATTCATAGAAGTATGTCCAGTTCAAGTTTTGTTACAAAAATAACAAATTGTACTGGGTAACTTATCGTAATCGCTAAGTCAAATCAGCTCTTTAATAACAAGTGCAATACAGGATAAACATTACTAGTGTAAAATACAGAAGGGATTTTATATATGGGTACTCTTCTTCTTCTTCTGCAGCGTTAATGGCGACTATAGATGGACTTCGACAAAAACTGGGCAACTTCTACGTGTCGCTTTGTCATCTTTTGTGCAGGTGTAGGGAAACAAAGGGCAGGCAAGTAGGTGAGCCGTAGTTTGCGGATTCGCATCAAAGTCTTATTCACGCTGCCGCTCCTCGGTCCTCATATCCCACTTTATTCAATTTTCGTCTATAGCAGCCAACATCTGTACGAAGACGGTTAAACGCCTTCCAAGTTGGCTTAAGCTGATATACTCATGATAACAAACAACTTTGTCAAGAAACTAATAAATTACCTATCTCAACTTAATTTAGCTGATGTACGTTTTCCGTCCGCGATCACGTTAGGATATAGTTTTCGCTCACTAATAAAATTAAGTTGAGATATGTTTCTTGTTAGTTTCTTGGGCAAAGTTTTTTGTTATCATGAGTGTAAACAAACCCTACAGTATTTTATACACTTATATGTGTAAAAATGTAAAATCTTCCCTCAAGCGCTTTGTTTTGTTCTTAGTTGGAAAAACCTTCCATGATGCGGCAAGTTGAGTTCTCACATTTATAGCGACTGTTATCAGAGTTTATAATCTTTAAACATCATACATGTATTTAAATAAAATAATATAAAAATATAAATATGTGCACCAGTGAACACACGCATTACGAGTATCATTATCAATAAAATAATGAATTAACATTTTAGTGTTGGGGGATTAGACAATATAATTTACTAGATTTGCTCCCATCAAGCTCAGACCACAGGCTAACTTAAAAAAGATTGTTTTCTGAAATGACCCAAATTGGCGCAGTTTTCCAGTAAGAAATAAGTACGCATTTATAATAATATCCGATAGCTGTACATTGATTAAAATCACCACACAGCACACGTTTAAAGCACATCTGCAAATACACAGCCGCAAGGTACGAATCGGAATATCAATCGGACGTATTACGAATTATTAATAACGGAACGATTTTCGGCAAATGCCACAGCACCCCTTGGCGAAATTCGACACGATATCGCATTCGAAACACGTACCCTCCCTTCGACGTCCCGACCGCCGAGCGTAACGACAAATCACGCGCCACGGCCACTCGTAAATGAATATTGACATCCAACTAGTAGCCGACGGTTTGAATTGATAAGCGAATGGTAATGACTCGCTCTATTTCAAAATTTGAATACGGATAAACAGGTTTTGAAGGTGGAAATTGAATACTTTGAAATGAAGACATTGTTAAGACCATGACAGGATTAGGAATGTCAACGTGCTTTTTTAAAATTAAAAGATAAACATTTATTTTATTTTATTAATAAATGATCACATTTCAAAAAATATTGTCCCCTTTTGTCACTGCATAGTAATAGATCTCAAAGATTGGTGCAAAAAAATAAAAAAGTAAAGTAATGCCTTTATACGTCTCGTTACAAGACACTAGACTCACCTCAACTACGAGGTGATTTGGCCCGTACTCTTCACCACGCGGGCCTGTGCGGATTGGTGAAGGAGTGTTGTAAGGCCAGTGACTTAACCTTACTGTCAGATGTTATTAAGCCGTCCTAAGGCATCGGCTTCAGAACTAGTATCAAGCTATATTAGCCGGGACCACTTTCAATGTGCCTTACAAAGCACGGAGGTGCTTGTGATAAATGTCACTAAATATCCAATCACTACCAAAGCACTGCTACCACTAAGCTACAATCACCTTCCTGGTGCAAGTTATAACTAATTACAGTTTTATTTGAGATAAATAGGTAGCTATTACGTTTAGAATAAAAAATAGTAATAATTACGTTATACCAAAACAAAACGTAATTATAAACGTAACGAACTTCCTTTAAGTTAAGACCAAAATTAGATTTAGATAGTATGCAAAGTTAACAACTCACTAACCTACCGCAACAACAAAAATTGTCTCAACCGATTTTCTACTAAAAGTTCAATGTGAGTTAAAATTGAAACTCAAGTTTGAATTTTAATGTATGAATGTGCAATTCATATTTAGCAATATTTAATATTTAGCAATATTTAAAAAAAAATGATATTGGGTAAAGGCAAATAAACTGCTTTAATGATTTCATATTTGCTAAACTTCTATGTTTTTTGTTACAGATTTCTCGCAGTACATGGGGGACATGGATATTCAAGACTACAAAGTCATGACTGGGGGAACTGACAGGTAAGTCAATTTTTATTTAGGTAAAAACAAATGTGATAAATATACGCCTCTATAAATTACTTAAGTAATAAAAACGAAAAGAAATGATGTTATTTGTCAATGTCACAATGAATTATTAAATAAACGATCATTATTTTTGTTCACTGTATGATAACGATATTTTTTTAAATAAAATATAATTTAAATTACGACAATAAGATAAAACACTGCAGTTGAGAACCGAACCCATGTCTCTTCGTGAGCTCCTAAGGTGGAATTTTTTTGTGTAATAATATATTAGATAATATATAAAACGTAAGTAATGGCAACAATATATATTTTATGTATAACTGCTATAATGTCAAAATCGTTGTAACATTTACAATGTTCTTTGTTGTTCAATATTCAAACATCAATAAAGATAAACGAGACTCATTTCTAATCAAAACAACAATACCTACTTCATCTCGAAATCTTTCCCCTAAAGGTTTACAAAAGAAATCAAGAAATCCTCCAGGACCCTGGTCGACGTCATCCATCTTGTTTTCGTTTTTGTGGCCCCAGCATCCCCAATTCTAGCGTTCGTCAAAGTGCAATGTCATCAAATCACTGTAAAAGAAGTTCCATGATTTGGGTGGAAGATGGGGATAAAATATTACAACGGTAGAGGTTCGTTTCCGAAAGGACTAGATGGTATAGGCTTGTAGCACAGTTAAGCTCAAAGCACCTTCGAGAGTTCAAAATTTTAAGTAAACTGTTTTATTAATGATATAACATAAATTATATTTCAATACAATATTCTATTATCTGGCGTCGAACAAAACTGTGACTATTAACATTTATGTATAAAAATAAATAACTTAGTGTCTAATTATAATGTCAAAGAAATAGCTTTTTACTCAATGCATATGAAAGTTTAAAAGGTACTGATACCAAAAAATCTGTTTTTTTTTCATTAAATTGTAAACGAAATTCAATTCGAATAAAGAATTTATTGAATAGATTTGAGAAACCACGCAAACAAAATCGCAGGTAACAGCTAGCAGTTAAATGTTCCCATATGGCATCCTCGTCGCAAATGTTCGGGCTATAACTTGTTAGTTCCCGTAAACGAGACACTGGGTTTGTGCCTCGGAGGACGTACAACTAGATCAATGAAAAATATGTAACGTACTTCAATAAAACAGTTTTTAAATAAAAACTAGTATAGTAATTAGCAATAAAACATATCAAGCATAAATATTTACTAATATAATTAATTACCAAACGATTTATAAATTAACTGAGGTCTGATTTTATAGCATTTATATATTTTACGCTTAGCTACGCACTGGGTAACAGCCCTAACGTTTTACCGCTGGCATCTTGTGCCGAGTCACTCAAGACGTATTTCATGGTACGTCGACTCACGAAATGATATTGTCGGGAATATGATTCGAGAGCGTAACAAATGTATTATGTACTGCCCCCGCATACGTCTTGATCCCACACATCGATCTGGCAATTATAATTGAAGGTCAGGTTTGGGCTGAGGTAGTGTTCGCTTTTAGTAAACTACTACAAATACATGTTTACAGGATCCTATGACTAAGGCATCGTTGTCTGTTCATTCGTCTGTCTGTATAGCTGTGTCTTCTTAATAGATTTAAAAAGATACACTAACTGAACCTTTCGTATGCGAGACAGATTAAGATCTACAATCAGTCCTAATTAATCACGATGAATTTTGTCAGTTAAATTATTATCGATAGAATAAAAAAAACAATAAATCATCGATATACTTTTATCGTATTCATTGTATTCTGGGTCAAATTCAGAAATTAATTAATTATCTTGTTTATCTGGCTCGTACTTTATAAAACCCGTAGAATCACCATGATAACATAAAGTTTGATGCATATTTTGTACTACAGTTTATACTGTTCACAACGCAAAAGAGTGAAACTAACAACTTCAACCCCTAAAAACGAGAACAACGAAAACGTAATGCTCACTTCGTAGCAATCGTAGCGGATTCGTAGACGGAGCTACGCCGTAGCACGGGCTCAACCAGTAGCTTCGCGGCCTCAGAGAGATTTTAATTTGATTTCCAACTTGTAAGCAACAAGTTACCGGATTTTCATCAGAAATTCTTCTTTCTACTTAGTCATTTTTGCTTAATTTACTATTGGTTTGGTGAAAATATTTAAGCTTAAATTACTTACTTTTGAGGAAAATAATTCAAAAATCTAATTAAGTCGACATCGTATTATAAAGATAGTTATTGACAAAATAAAAATACATTTTAATATTATGCTGAGGGTAACAAGATTTAATTAAATCGCTGATAAGGCTTCCTCCTAACGTTAACGATTCTCGTCTATATAATCAGCAATAATTCTAAACATTGCTCGATATTAAATTTCGAGAGGCCATAAATAACAAACTAATTTCTAGGGTGTTAATTAAACAAATTAGTTGGTGGCTGGGCGTAAAATCTCGCGACAGAATCCAAGTTTGAAGAGTGGGTGTACGTGAGTAATTTACTAATGCACTGGGACCGTCGTCGTTCGTTTTAGCAATGGGAAATGAAGACTCGGGACTGTTTATGGTCATAACCGGAGAGACACGCGGAGCGATTTTTTCTAAGACTAATATTGCTCTTTTCGTGAATAACAATGAGGTAAATCAGTTATGATGTAAAAATTGTTATAATATCTTGTTATATAAACTTCGATGTTTTTAAATTTATTTATACGGCGAATTTATGCACCAATTATAATCTAAAAACAATAAATAAACACCATACATATCTAATAATAACAATCAAATATTAAATTGCAATAAAGTAAATTAAAACTATGCGCAAATGCACACTTGGATAGCATTAACTGAGTAATTTATAAGCTATAACTTTATTTTAAGTTTTTCCTATGTACTTAATTTTATGCACTTATAAATATTGTATGTTTTACTGATAGGTTATTTCCTAGTAAGTTACTCTACGTCATAAAAAATTAAAACTAAGAAAATGGGATAAAATAAATTACACACATACTCGTACTACTCAATATTTGAAACAACTTTTGTTCTATGCCTTTTAAATGCGTATCTAACTCATTAGATTTTTTATACAAAATTACCAAATAGCTGATTGAATTTGTCTAGAAGTTAAAGTAAGTTTGAATTCCGCTTACGTCGCTAACGTATACGCACCCGTAGAGGTCTGCCGTCGTATGCACCCCCGCATCATATTTGCAGCTTTCATTACAGATATTAAAAACAGGGATCAGTTTCATTTGCTAACAAGAAACTGTTTCCGTAATTATGAAATACTCTTTTGTGCCTTTTTGAATGTATAGAAAATTGTTCTATGAACATAACAAGTCTTGATTATAAATGGCTTCTATGATACAGGATTATCCTAAAAATCATAACTAATAAATATACCTATTTCGTTGGTGCTATTTTATTTTTTTCTCTCAATGCTTTTGTTTTAATAAAATAATGGATCATAATAAGGATTGACTAGACTGTTTTAAGTTTAAGGAAGGCTTAGGTAAAGAAGGTAGAAGGTAAGCATTAAACGTATGTTTTGTTACATACAAACTTATTAATTGATCTTATTTGAGACGATACACTTAAACAGCCAAGTTTTTAGAAGTTTAAGGGCCTCTTACACCACTTGCTGATAAGTTCCAGATAACCTATCTAGCACTTTTTTTGACAGATAACCCATACAATTAGCTATCAAAAAAGTGCCAGATAGGTTATCTGGAAGTAGTGTAAGAGGCCCTTAGACAAACAGGCGAAAATATTATGTTTTAAGATAGGGAAACTTAGGACAAAGGATGTGGTATTATGAAGATTGTTCAACTAGGTTTTACGTACATCTGTTTTTATATTATATTTAAATGCATTCATAACGATAATTAATTAAATAGAAGTACTTTTCTGCCGGGTCTTTTTAACAGTTCCTAATCATAGCTATTAACCTTACAATTTCTCAAAAGACGACAAAAGAACTAATGTGATTTAAGTCACGGTAAAGCTGGGATTAGAAAAAATATGGCATGAAATAATGCTGTTTCATCTTGCTTTCAAATCAAAATCTGTATTTCTCACATAAGACAAGTGTTACTTCGATGGTTCGTTATACTTAAAGACAAAAAGTAACGTTATGTTGTACTAAAATTTGAATATCCTCATTCTTTTTTTAAAAACAAAGCTCTCATTTAGAATTTTGTGACATCAAGTTTCCTTCGCAGTGAAATGTTCACTTCCAGTCGATGTAAAAATTTCACTGGTTTTAATCAGCCAATATGTCCGGTCGCTCGCTCGCATCGCAAAGTATTTTTAATCTAAAGCCGTACTTTGATCAATGCCGTCGGGTCGCGTCAAAATGGTACGAACGGACTATTTGTATGGAGCTATGAATTTCTGGAATTCCAAAAATTTTGGCGGCCATTTTTCATGTCAAGCTAAAAAGAATATTATGATGTGAATATGACGTGAAAAAATAAGAATACATTTTAGAAAAATATTAAAAATTAAAGTACTTAATTATGTTTGTTAATATACGTATCCATGTTTATTATCCATGTTCAGAAGTTAATGTCTTATGGCTGAAAAAATGATGATGTTTATTTTGACGCATCTAAGTTGTATACGTGGTAAATATATTCTTTACTAACTACTGAAATAAACAGAATGTAAAAACATATAGAAACCAAACTTTTAGGAATGATTATGAATCTATATAGAAGGAAATACGTTTGTTTAGAAAAAAAACCTACCTACATGTTTACATTACTATGGTTTTATAATGAATACATTATAGGAAATATATTACACGTGATTATTAATCAATCCTCGACAGATCTAATAAACAGCCGAATTAGCATAGAGCCGAACAGATGGGACCCCATCACAAGAACCATGTGCATAGCAATAATGATATTCATAGTCTGAGTAGGTATGGTATAATTATATCGGGTTAGAACGGAGGCCACGTAACGGCCTGCGCAGTATAAGACGTCTACCCACAAGGTGGACAGACGACATGGTTAAGGTTGCAATAAGTCGATGGATGCAGTCCCCTTCCAAACGGCCAATTTGGAAGTCATTGGGGGAGGCCTATACAATGTGTTAATTTTACACTTGATCAAACTTTCAGGGAGTGCTCTACTGGTTGTGCATGGTTAAACCAAAAGCAAGTTTTGTATGGAACAGCTGAATTTTTTTTCTCTTTGAGAGTATTAGTCCTATAGTAAAATTTGTTCACAACCATGAGTAGAGACTCCCTGAAAGTTTGATCAAGTGTAAAATTAACATATTGTATACAGTAGTGGACGTCCTATGGCTAAAATAATGATGATAATTCATTAATAGAGCTAAGAAAAGTGTGGTAATTTTTTGTGTTTGTAATAGCAACGACATCCGGGTTAAATTGATCAATATCGAAATCCCCTGTCGATACAAAATTTTATTTATTTTACTTTTATCAAATTTAATGCGTTAAGCACTATCTAGTTTGTTTAACAGTCGTGACTTTATATCGAGTTTAAAGAAAATACAGCGAGTTTATTGACCCTCCCGGTGGAGTGCTTAGCCGGCTAATCAAGACGCCAGGTGACTGCCGCTGATTGGTTATCGACCTGCACTCTTGCCTTGCCGTCTTGCTTACAGTGCAAGTAAATGTAGCAGGTTTACTCTTAATTAGCCAACATAATCATTAGCATAAATTTTTATTACTGTAAAAGTTTTAGGGGTTTGTTGTATATACGCATGATGACAAACAACTAGTTATCTATCTCAACATAAATGTATGAAAAAAATTTTTTTACATAGTTTTTTTACATAGACGGTAAACGTACAGTAAGAGTATTTAGTTGAGATAGGAAATTCGTTTCTTAGGAAAAGTTTTTACACTAATAAAATTTACCTTATATTATGACGCACGCCGGCCAAATAACGCAAGTGCGTCATTGTCTTAACTCAACACGACTAGAATTTTCGTAATTGTCAAAAGGACAATAATGTTATTTGAGTTTTTATTTTGTAATGCAGATAATAACTTTTTAGGTTTAACCCGTTTCAAAACGGCGTCATCGTATTGGTTATAAAACTGGTATAATTAAAATGAAACTCCATAAACATACGGGTTAATAATAACGGGCTGGCTGCATAGGAAAATTCATATTAATTTGAAAATCACCTTCTTAAAGGAAGTTATGTTATAAAGTAGGACTCTTTATTATTAGTGTAGATTCTAAGTAGGTTTAGGTCTCATTAATTGCGGTCATGAACCTTCAACAACCAATTATTCTCCGCTACCTGGACCAGCATGCGGTCTCACGCTCCTACAGCCAGTTCTCTCGACATACGTTCGAATACCTTTCAGTCCCTTCTGGTTTCTGTTGTTGTCACTATAATGTCACTCGTCTACTTTAACGAGCATAGCCGAGAGGCGAGTACGCCGGACTTGGCGTCGCCGTCTCTGAGGTCCCGAGTTCGATTCTCGGTCGGGTCAATGTAGAAACCGAACCTTTATATGTTGTCTCGGCTCTGGATGTTGTGGTACTGTCGTTGTTTCTGATTTCTTTAATACATGTAATTTAGCTACTTACCTTAGGATCAGAGCAATGTATGTGATGTTTTTTATTAATAATTTATTATTTATATTTGCTTCAACGTTATTTTACGAGTCATGTCAGTCCGCTTTGTTTTTCTTTTGATACCTGTCGAAGTATGTAGTTGCGCCTACTCATCTTACCTCTATTGTGACGTCCTGGTCGGATAGACCGTGTTATTAACTGATACTTTTCTAGTAATAACCAGCTAATAGGTGGTTAGGTACATGAAATGTTTTGATGGAAAAATGGCAAAATGGAAATAATAATAGAGACTTGATTTTTGGTTCATAAAACAGTGTTTTGTATTGTCACGATATGTATTGAGATGGATATTTATATTTACGAAACACGAGGCGTTAATTTAAAAAAGACTGAAGCTGTCTTTAATAGTATAATTATATTGTGGTAAAATAAAAATGTAGTTTTTTTTTACATCATCACTACATGAATACACAAGGAAGGCGGCAATCAGAGAAGAGTGGCGACGTGTTGTGAAGCTTGCCACCTACACCTGAAGTGATGACCACGACCACTCTGCCAAGAGTGTTACCGACGAAGAAGTTTTCTTTATAGCGCCTTTTTATTTAAACTTCTTTTTTTTTAAATATTTAATTATTATTTTTTTACTTTTTTTTAAATTTAATATTGCAAGAAGATTTTGAACACTTTCAGTGGTAGGTACATACAATCAACGGCAGGTCAACCTACACAAAAAGTTAAAGGTCATTCATTAAACCGATTTGAACTTTGATTCCGACATGTAGAAATCAATATCAATTGAGAAAAATTGACATTTTGTGATATGTTGACGAGCTGTCTTCTGTCTTCTGTACATAGGCTAATTAATCAAACTAAGTAATACATATCCATACATGTTTTAAACACCTACTAACGATTGATTAAGCATTATTATGTGTTTGTGTTGCTAGATTTTTTCTAACATTAATTACTGTTTTGTTGCACCGCCTGTACCATCTCTGTCTGGCCCCATGGTTGACTGATTGAGAATGTTTTTGGCATTAAGTCCGCCATTTGTACCACTTATTCTTGTTCTGTGCAATAAAGTATAAATAAATTAATAAATTATCTAAATAAATAAAAATAGAATAAATATTATACACCTTTATAACCTTAACTTATAGTTAATTATATTATTAATAATAAGTAAAAATTTTAGACCACAAAATGTTAGAAATAACAAACTGTATAAAATGTTAGGTATTGCGCAAGTAGAAAAAGTAAGTAAGTAAAGGGATAGTCATGTGTCACTTGAGAATATCGCAATAACTTTAGTCTTGAAAGAGTCTATTAGATCTGCCTCAATTACCTCTTTACAGTTTCTATGGTCCAATCCATAAGCGATAAAACTTTCGTTTCTTGTAGCATCACTTTTTAAACGCTTGATTTGATATCAATTGTAGTGCCCCTAGCGCCCAACTAGCAATAAGTAAAATAATACCTACAAAATAGGGAGGTGTTTAAGCTCATAGAACTAAAAAACGTTTAATACGAATGCATGTTTTTGCCGGATAAAAACGGCCCGGGCGGTACGGGCACGCAAATATTTGTCGGATTAATCCGACAGAAGCGGTATATGCGTTAATGTAACTTAACACCACATATTAAGTACCTAAGATACAAGCAAACAATTTGCTTAATTTAGGTATAAACATCGTAATATTTGTGTACTAACCGATATTTCTTAACTTAAGTGTTATGTATTTAGGCTAAGTTTTTATACAGAAATAAAATTTATCTTATCTTATCCGTCACACTAAAATTTTCCACTTGCGGGATCCAAACCCGATACCACTAGTAATTATAACATCATACCAAGGCCATAGGAAAAGGGGGTTCAAACTCCCCTCAAAATTCTTCGAAAAGTATTGTACTTCCAAAAATACGTCGTGTTATTTACAGAGATAAAACTTTTTTACTGTTAAAAAGGATGGCGTGTACCCTTTACGCGCGCTTGTGGCTGTCCTTGGATTACATTCGACTACAAGTTACAAATAATATAGCGCTTTTTATTTGGACCACAGCACAATAGACGCTGTAGATCGAACGAGAATAGCCGTCCCAGATACGTAACGTGGCCGGAGCGAGCACGAGGCGTGAACTGCACGCCACTTAGTATGGCGTCCCCCGCTTGCATACACCATTTGTTACAATGCTCGCAAGGGCGTGAAACAAGCATGCTAGATTACGTGAGTGTGTAATGAGATCATTATTTTATTTTTTGCGTTCTAATTTAAAAATTCTCTCATGCCATGTCCCAAAGCAAACGATAATAACTGTTTACTTTCAGTTTGCTTCCCTATAATTTTTAAATGGAGTACAGTGCGAAATATACGCAGTTCGCGACGTTTCGCTTGCCGGCTCATTTAGTGAGCAGTTGATTCGCAGCGAACGATGCGCGCAGTCAGCGGCGCTGTTTACTCACTACGTCGGCTCAACTTAATCTAGTTTGGTTCAAATGATAGACCCAGTGTGTTTTATATATTTATCGTTATTAATGCCTCATAAACAGATATCACTTTAAGAAAATCCATGGTGTCAAACAGAACCACTGATATATGAGCTTACTAACCTTCCCTCCCAAGAGTTCGCAAGCGCTTCGCGGCTAATACGCTACAGTTCGCCGCTAACTCGACAATGAGTTAGCGGTCGATACGCCGCTCAGAGTCAGCCAGCAGACAGTCAGCTCCTCACTGTTCGTCTAATAGGAACACGGCGTTAAGCATGTTCACACCAAACGTTTTTTCGACCTTCGAGCGGGCGCTATGCAGTTTACCGCTTTTCTATACTTATCCAGCTTTTCGTTTACTTCGATATACCTACGCTATTCCACTGTGCGTTGTCACTGTCGGCGGCTGGTTTCTGTATACAAGTTTGTGTCACAATACTTTTGATCTTTATTTATTTGAAATATGTAATTTTTTTAAAAATCCAATTAGGTAATTGGGACCAAAAACGCTTTGACAACTTACCCTAAATCCTACATTTTTGATGCACAAGCGCGCGCTCCATACAAACGGCGCAATTTTGTGAAATGGCTTTTAATGTAAAAGGTATTATACTAAACCTCTTAAAAATACATATTATTTTATATAACTTAGTCATGTTTATATAACTTAGTTATGTTTGTTTTTACTATCTTAACTTTGAAGTGTGCTCTCACGTTTTGTTGAAAAAAATATTACTGCACCCTCAAAGCCCTTCGGCCACTTCGCAAGCTAGTCCTAAGAACCACATAATTCCTCGGAGTTTATCCTCAACCTTTTTACTTTATCAGCCATCTGTTAAACTAAGGTCGGCGGTCTACGAGGTATTATCTTCCGTCCTTCACACGGCCGCGTAATGCTCTTTATGTTTTTATTCCATTACTTTGAGGCTGAGTGTGGTCAAAGAATAAAGACCTACAGCAAGCCCAGTCAATAGTGTAGGTACCTAGAGTTGTTAACGGTTACTAAGACACCGCGATGAAACAATCTCGAGGAAAAGGTTTCTTCTTTCCCGTCTTATCCCGTTTATTTTTATGTACAGGGTGAATATGAAATCATTAACTTTTTCTGAAAGTTTATAATCAGCTGCAAATATTTAACAACTTTTACCACTGAACCAATCTGGAATCGGAAAAAAAGATTATTTACAAGAACGCTACAGCGAGTAGCATTTTGGCATCTAACTTACTTAAATCTTGGCTACAGTGCTCTAGAACATGGAGCAGCGCGACCACAGACGTGTATACTTTTATTTTGGCATGTAACTTACATGCCAGGTGCAATGCAAGCCATCCAGCAGTAGCATCTAGTTCATGTCAGAAAAATTAAATATTTTAAAAAATGCAGAGCCTTTTTTATGTTAATGTAATTTTTGACCGAAATATGTTTCTTGACAGTATTGGAATATTACTTTTATTACTAGTCGTTGTCTGCAGAATAAGACATTTGCACTAAAATGAAAAAAACATTTTATTTTGATGTCAATTTTCAACTGAACTATGTTGCTTGACAGTAGTAGAATAGAATTATGTCATTGAACGAAATAGGCGATTTTGTATATACCATATCTCGTGGAACCCCAAGCGGTCGCAGAAGACTGCGTAATAATAATATTTATATTGTATCTTGTTTCGCTAGGCTGAGGGGTAACAATGCATGATCGTATTAGCACGTTCAATGAAGTGGTCATTCTGTACTTTTCTGCTTAGTGTGTGAGGTTTGCTCGTCGAGGGGCTATCGTTAAGGTAACTTATTGCTTGGGTAATGCTTTTTAGCTTCTGTGGCGCGTTTTTTAGCGGTCCGTCAAAAGAGAATGTCGGATTTGAATGTGGCGTTTGCGGGAACGGCTTAAACGAATCATGCTTAATTTGCGGTATGTTGAGGATCAACGTTGTGGATCTATGAAGAAATGTTTTGTGAACGTTTATTTATCTGTGCTCAAATTGAATGGCTGATATTTCAATGGATTGAGGTAAGGACGTGTAGCGACATCTATCTCGCTACATATAAAACTGACGTATCCTACATCGCGATATTAAAGTTATCGGAGCGATTGAACCATATATACAAGAACCCGACAAACAACCGTCGGGCAGTAGCCCACCAGACACAATACCCGTCTGGTCGGAGGATCCTCCCTATTCAATGGGGGATGAGGAACTTTACACCCTGTTCCTCTCACCCCCCATACTGGTGACCCCGAGCATGAACGTCAGCGCAGCCTTCGCAAAGCTACGTCATCGTTACGTCATCATCACTTCCTCAAGCTTTCGAGCAGCGAGTCCATACAGCCAGCCAGCATCCACGGCTACTACGGGTATCCTGACCACCAGCATGCAGCGGACGCGCATTCCTGGTCATCACCCACAGCCTTCTCAGCGACCTTGGCACAGCACACTGTACTTCGGCCGGTCAGAAAGCAGAGACGCAATTCTCTCCTGGTCGACGCAGCAGCCAGCCACTACGCAGCACTGCACCACTCCGACTCACTGGAGCACTTGCAGCATCACCCCGACTCACTGGGGCATCACCGCAGACAGTTCCGACTCACCGTGAACTATGCGGCATCTAGTTCCGACTCATTGGAACATTCCACTGGCCCGGCAAGCATCACAATGGACGACTTAACCTGCTATCGACCTCCGGTCTCGGAGGGGAGTGATGTAGCGACATCTATCTCGCTACATATAAAACTGACGTATCCTACATCGCGATATTAAAGTTATCGGAGCGATTGAACCATATATACAAGAACCCGACAAACAACCGTCGGGCAGTAGCCCACCAGACACAATACCCGTCTGGTCGGAGGATCCTCCCTATTCAATGGGGGATGAGGAACTTTACACCCTGTTCCTCTCACCCCCCATAGACGTTTGGAAATGCATGATTTTACCAATAATTAATACCCTTTTTGCTTTAAGTATTTCTATTAGCCCTTGTTTTTGAAATATTGAAAAGTTCAAAATATCTCGTGAATCAAAACATCGTTCATACAGGGTTAATGATAACCTCGAAAACACATATTCAACATCATGGTGAACAACTTTTGTTCTATGATTTTTACAAATTTGCATGAAAATTTAACGACTTCCACAAAATTACCAAATAGTCGATTCAATTCGGATAGAAAAACTAAAACATTATTTGCATAGGTATTTTAAAAAAGTCATATAACCAAAGTTGTTTACTATGATGTATAGAAATGTGGTTATAAGGTTATTATTATGTTATTTATGTTACAACCTGTATACACATCATATGATCTAGGAAATTACAGAAGACAGCTTAGTAGTTTAATTGATGTATTAGTTCAATCACAAAAAAGTAATTGTTGAAGTGTTTATTGTAATACAGTCTTTGCGGATAAAAAATATACTCTTTAAAAATTTTATATATTTTTTCTTAAATAAAACCATTCTTTAGAAGCTTGACAAAACATTACTGTTGTTGTGAAAAACAACTATTATAAGTGGTTCTCTATTTTGTTCCCTAACTTTTTTATCCATAATCTAACGTGTAATAATTTTTTTTGTCCTATTCATCATTTGTCCGAATGATAACTTGCCCGAACTTAATGTCACATAATATTACATGCAATAAAATTGAAAGCCCTAAATATAATATGCCCTAAATTTATTTGTCATAAATATTACAATCAATAATAAACGAAAGACATAAAACCGTTTTCTATACAAGTTGTAAGTCCTACAATCAAATTATATGATGTTTATTTGTCCTAATAATAATAAAAGCGTAGTGCAAGCTAGCAGCAAGCATTATGCATGCAGGCAATCAGCATGCACCATGCCTGAATGCAAACATCATACAAACATCATGCATGCAAGCATTCAGCATGCGCCATGCATGCTACCATGCATGCAGGTGTATGCAGGCAAGCAATCAGTATGCTTGCATGCGAACATCATCCATGCAAGCAATCAGCATGCACCATGCATGCACGCAAGCAGCAAGTACAATGCATGCAGGCAAGCAGCATATACCATGCATGCATGCAAACATCATGCATGCAAGCAATCAGCATGCACCATGCATACACGCTAGCAGCATGCACCATGCATGCTGGCAAGCAGCACGCACCATGATGCAAGCAAGCAGCATGCACTATGCATGCAAGCAAGCAGCATGCACCATGCATGCAAGCAAGCAGCATGCACCATGCATGCAAGCAAGCATGAAAGCAAGCAGCATGCACCATTTATGCTAGCAAGCAGCATGCACCATGCATGCAGGCAAGCAATCAGCATGCAAGGCTTCTGTCACAGCTCCGGTGCTGCGTGTCTCTGGCGATCCCACGCGTGCTAATCGTCGCAGACGGCTTTTGCTGCCAGCCTCCTGCTCATCAGCCCGCGGGCCGCCTCGCCCCTCCGCACCTACGCGATTTTGAATTACACTCTAGGGGTAGGGCAGACAAGACTGCGTGGAGTCGGATTTACGGCAATTCGTTTCTGTCACTAAAAACCTAATTTTTAGCTATTGTTTTAGGACTAACAATAATAAATAAGTAAATGAACATTCGGAATAATACACAGTATATAATACAATACTTAGGACATTTGACTTTATTTCATGTAAAATTAGTAGATTCAATTATTATAGTAATCGAAATTATGACAGAATAGTTTTAGGACTAAAGATAATTATATAACACAAAATTTAGAATTTTTGAACATTATGGTTACTGAAGTTTATTGCAAACGTGTTATGGATAATGATTTTCGGACAAACAATGTTAGGAGAAAAAAGGGAGTACCATTATAAGTAGCTATGAAATAAAGAAAACGGGATCGATATTAACCCTACCAATGCTAACAGAAATTAAAGCGATCAGTAAGTTGTTTTTGAAACCAAAACATTGGCATTTTTTAAATTGTCTTAAAGGTCTTAATAGCTCAGCCATCTTCTGGCGTACCATTTATAAGACACCCTGTATATTGTGTGTTTATCCGTTAGAGCATAATTGAGTTATAAACATTTAAATGTACAAACTTTCACATTTATAATAGTAAGATTAACAACTTTTAGTAATACTTTACGTAAATACTGTTAATGGATCGTTCCCAAACTTTTCTAACCATACGATAAAGGATGGTTATAAAATCTAAAATTAATATGTAACCCCGACTAGTTTATAAGCGTATAAAGGTGCAGAACCCAAGGTGGCATTATGTCGTCCCAACGCGATAACACCGCTGATTCCTGATAAACCCGACCAGCTTTATTTGGCAGTGTCAACTTGGATGGCCTTATGTAAAACTGTGCAACGTGATGAAACCAAAGTTTAATTTACAATTCAATTTTAAATTGACTATGTTTTTTACTTTTGAAATTAATAGCGATAAATGCGAGTATGAGGGTTTGGTGCAAATAATGGGTATACCTTTAATTTAAAGCCGACGTTCCAATTTTCAACCAAAAGATTCTGAAAACCGTTAATTTGCAGTTATTTAACTGCAAATAAACGGTTTTCAGAATATTTTCTTCTACATAAGATCTTGCTTCTTGCAAATCCCAAATTTTAGATCAACGAGTAAGACCCTACCTAAATAAAGTCTTCATGAAAAGTTTGCAATTATCAAAATATGATTTGCTGTGTCTTTTAATAGCTTTGACATAAACCATCCTCAACATCCTCAATAATTAATATTCATTTTGACTTCATACCACAGCAATTTAGTGTAGTTATGCTAAATTTACCTATGTTCTATCTGCTTAGAACACATTTTTCTTTATTTGTGTCACATAAATCTTTTCAATTCAACGAGCATTTTTAAAAGGAAAGTACATCCATTATGATTGAATAAGTCACTTACCACATCCTCAGTTTGGGTTGTCCACTGGGTACATAATTGAAAATTGTTCCATGCAGAATGTTCCATCGCAACTAGGCCGGGACGCGGGATTTAATAATAGATAAGAGTAAATGGGCCCGGCTGATGGTAACAAGACATAGTTACCTTTAAAGTTTACTGCCCCTGAACAATATCGAGGTGGATCCAGATTTAAAGCGCAAAACCTGCCATTTGCTTTCGGTTGAGATAAAACGTTTAGGTTTATAATATCGGACCAAGGTCCTAGGATATCTTTTAGGATTGGTACATAGAGGTTTGTGTCCTAGGATGTGTCCCACACATTGTGGGCATTATAATTGTTATTAAAGTCACGCTACAGGTATATCCTAAAGTGTATGTGTTAGTATAGATATTATAGGTAGGAAGGTAGGTTAAGGAGGTGAGGAACAATTTAATGTTTTTGATGTCGAATCGTGAAAGTGTGAAAAGTGTTTCAGAATATCGCGAAAGAGGAGTGAATGTCCATATCACCGGAATACAAAAACGGGATAAAAATATCCTCAGTTTTAAGCTAGACCAACATCTACAGTGTCTCGTAAATAAAGCTCAACCTTGTAACTACATATTCAATACAGGGTTACATTGCAAAGGGGTGCCAAATTTAAAAAATAAGATCTAAGGAACAATAATTATAAAGAAGCGTCTTAATTGTTATAATTTTTAATAATCGTCTTTTACGAAAAAAAAAAATACTTGAAAATATACTGTACAAGGTGTGTACAAATTTAAGCTAATTAATCGATTAATTATTTGACGTCTCGTCGCCGTTTCGCTTCCTAAAAGGTACCAAAACAAATTACTGAGCTAGAAATAGAAATAGAAATAGAAATCGTTTATTTGCTGAAAAAACACGGTAAAAAGGTTATTACAATTATGTTTATGTTCTCATGTTTTGCCACTTAAAAGTAGCATGCAAACATTGAGTAAGCTACAGAACAAATATCAATTATAATTATGAATTAGGTACTATTAATGTGAACTATGTCAAAAATGACAGTAAATTATGTCATTATAATTTAAGGGAGAAAAAATCTTTCAGCTTATAAAAACTTTGCTCATTAAGCCATCTATAGAGCCTACTTTTAAATGAATTAATAGCGAGCATTTTTAATTCATTGGGTAGCTTATTATAAATACGAACACACATACATAAGCTACTCTTCCCGTATTTACTAGACCGTGGTATATCTGGGATTATGAGTCGTTGGGGGCATCTAAGTCTCAGATTTCCAGACCTTTGAAAGAGTTCGGGATATTTGTGGACAAATACAGAAACCTCCTGGATATAAAGCGATGCGAGTGGCAGTAATCCGAGCTTTTTGAACAAAGGCCTACATGACTCATCGGGGGCGATTCCGCAGATAGCTCGAATGCATTTCTTTTGGGCAATAAATACCCTGTTTTTAAGTGTACTATTGCCCCACAGTATTAAGCCGTAGCGTAAAACGGATTCTATATAGGCATGATATGACATAATTGCTGTTTTCAGATTAGTGACTATCCTTATTTCCCGCAATGCATATACGAATTTATTAATCCTACTACACACACTATCTAAATGTGCTTTCCAATTAAGATCTTCGTCTATGGTAACGCCTAAAAATTTTAAAGTATTTGTTTCGTTTATTTTTGTTATGTTCAGTGTAAAGTTGTATTTTTTGTGCTTAGATTTATTAAATTGTACGTATTTAGATTTGTCAAGATTTATTTTCAAATTATTTAATTGTAGCCATTCAATTACTTTGTCAATAGTGTTTTCAATGTCAATTTCATGATAACGTAAATTAGTTTTGTCATTAGATGATATAATTATTGAAATATCGTCAGCAAATAAGGTACATTTGTGATTTGTTATTTTAGTTATGTCATTGATATATAATAGAAATAAAAGTGGTCCCAATACGCTTCCCTGGGGCACACCAAAGGATTTAATTCTAAATTCAGATGAAATGGACCTTATTTCACAACTAACAAGTTTATTAAATCTAACACATTGCTGTCGGGAACTCAAATAGGACGCTATCCATTTCAAAGCAGGTCCTCTAATCCCAACTGTTTCTAATTTATAGAGCAGGTTATTGTGGTCAACATAGTCAAAGGCTTTTGACAGATCAAAGAAGATGCCAGTTGTTAGACATTTTTGGTTTAGATTGGTCAATACAGTAGCTACCAGATTGTATATAGCTAAGGTAGTGGACTTATCTTTTTGAAAGCCAAACTGCTCTTTTTTTATTATGCCATGTTTGCTACAGAAATTGTTGAGCCTTTTGAGCATACACTTCTCGAATACTTTTGAGAGAACTGGTATAAGTGTAATGGGCCTATAATTTTGTGGGTCTTCGCGGTCACCTTTTTTGTACAAAGGCTTGACGATTGACATTTTTAATTTATCAGGGAATGTCCCTGAAGAAAATGACAAATTAACAAGATAAGTTAAGACACAGGTGATTTCTGAAACGCTCAATTTTATTATCTTAGTAGTAATGCCATCGTAACCTGCTGAGTTAGTGTTATTTAGGGACATAATTTCTTTTTTCACTTCCTCGTTTGTCACTGGCATAAGAAATATAGAATTTGCAATAGGGGTGCTATGGTTATATTTTCTAAAATTAGATGTCGTATTGTTGGTCAAATCAATAAAATAATCATTAAAAACATTGGCTATGTCAGAAGGGTTATTTAGTGTCTTATTATTAATATTTAATGCTGTTATGTCATCGTCTATTTTTGTAGCAGACACTTGATCCTTGATCACTGACCACGTGGCTCTACATTTGTTTTTGCTTCTGTTGACAAAATTAATATTGGATTTCATTTTTGCCAGACGTATGCTTTTTTTAAGTATTTTTGAGTAAATTAGGTATTTTCTTTTATCTATTGATGTTTTTCTTTTGTAATAACGTTGCCGTAAGAATCGTTTGGTTTTACAACAGATTTTTAGACCTTTTGTAATCCACGCTAGTGCTGTCTGTCTGTTTGTAGCTTTTGAACTATAAAAGTGGCTGTTTTTTTACATGAGTTATAGTGCCAGATAACCCTACCAATAGTAAACAATATAAAATAAAAGGCGCTTTTAAAATAAGACGACCTCCGTAGCCGAGAGGCGAGCATATCGAACTTGGTGTCGCTATCTCTAAGGTTTCGGGCTCGATTCCCGGTCAGTCAATGTAGAAAAATTACTTTTATATATTGTCTCGGGTCTAGGTGTTGTGGCACCGCGTTAATTCTGATTTCTGTAACACAAGTGCTTAAGCTACCTAGCAAAGGATCAGAGCAACGTATGTGATGTTGTCCAATATTTATTATCATGGTCATTTCAGCCATAGAATGTCCACTGCTGAACACAGGCCTCCCTCGATGATTTTCATCGAGGGGGATTGCTAATACTTGCTACGCTTGGCAGGCGGGTTGGCGAGCGTAGTTTTTTATAACATTTCGCACGCAGACGCTGCTGCCCGTCTCGTACTATAGGAATTAGTCGCCTCTTACGACACGCCTCCTGTTGGCGATAGGGAAGTGTATTCTTTACGGCCGTATATATATTATGATTATTTATAAAAGGCTACAAAAAAGCTTTTAAAATTAATAATTAAAACCGTTTAAGTAAAACCCGGCATTGGTGTTATCGATAGCTAAGGTATAAAGGGATAATTTACGGGAAATCAGGGAAATTAGAGGCAGGATCAGGATCAGTGACAACTATACAGGGTTACATTGCAAAGGTGTGCCAAATCCTTAGGAGTGGCTCAGAATCAGTAACTTAATCAAACAATGCAAAGATCAAAATAAAAAAGAATTCTCATTTAATTTATCCTATCCGCTGTTAAAAATCGTTCTCGTGGATAATTTAACTCATTCATGAAAAAATGGCACCGTATGTGCATTGCGTAAGGTCCTTGTTGGCTCGCCGTACCTACGCCTCTGGTGAATGACCGCGCGAGTTTCTTAGTCTCTCTATTGACTTTATTTTCGGATATTTAAAAATTTTTTTTTTTTTAACATACTATTAATAAAAATAATTACGATTAAGATGCTTCTTTATACTGTTCTCTAGATCTTATTTTTTAAATTTGGCAACCCTTAGCAATGTAACCCTGTATTAACCAACAGACAGACAGAGTAAATTTAAAAGATAATACGTAAAAAAAGTCATTTAGAAACGTATAGATAAAAACTACCAAAAAGAATCTAAAGAGTAAACACTCGCTTCTAAAAGGTATCGCTATCGAAAGGATTCGATTCTACCGAATCCTTGGTACTACTTGCATTTGCTCGGTTTTTCTATGCATAACAGATCCTCTTTCTTGCGCCTAACAAAATAACCATTCTTACAATACGACGAAAATATACCTTATTACTATCTTATTTGTCTAGAGTAGATGTCCGAGGTCCCTTGTCTCGTTCGGCGAGCTCGTCAAAGCGCGGCTTGTCGTCTGAGTGCGGAGGAGGGCTCTCGACAACTTATTTATGAGAGAACTCGACGACCCTGCCCAGAGGAGACTCAGGCGCTGGCAATCTGACGCTATTTCCTTTAGTCGCCCGTAGGGCTTGCTTGAGTACCTAATATATTTTATTTTCAATGGTAGTAATGGCATTTTATATGTACAGTGAACAGTAGATCAACTTACCCAAATAGTAAGAGTAACTTTAACGTTTAAGGCCATAAAGTTTAATACTTAGGGCCTCTTACACGTGCTGATAAGTTCCAGATAACCTATCCGGCACTTTTTTGACAGCTAATTGTATGGATTATCTGTCAAAACAAGTGCCAGATAGGTTATCTGGAACTTATCAGCAAGTGGCGTAAGAGGCCCTTAGACATTAATTGCTTTACCAGTCTTACAATTTTGGCAAGTTCGATATCATATTGACGTTTTAAGGTAGGCGTGAGCTGTTGACTATAGATATATAGATCTTATATATGAATTTTATTTAAAAAAGCAGACACATACACACATAAACAAAACAGAGAAAAAAAAATAAAGATAAACAGTAACTAAAAATGAAAAAATAAACTGCTAAACACTAAGAAATAAAAACCGAGTAGTTTGTGTACCACTGCATTTTAAAGGGAAGGTAGCTTACTAAAAAATTGCTCTAGGAGCAAAGTGTTGTGTTCTGCTAATAACGATTAGTATAACTTATATAGTACCTATACTTATAATTATTTGAAATTCAGACTTACAGCCTTTACATAAAAACACAGCTGTAGTAAGTTGCGTGTTACAAATAAACTTAATTAAGTAAACTTATATAAAAATACTTACGTTTAGAAAAAATATTTAAAATTTTCTGCATTAGTTTCTGAGATTAGCCTTTAAAGAAAAATAGGACAGAGTACCTAAGGGGGGGGGGGGACGACATCATAACGTTTTTTGACATCTGACAATAAAATGTATGTTCAGCTTCTATGAATAATACATTTTAAACATTGATTTATAATTTTTTGCTGCTCCATACATAATCATCGAGGTGAAGATTTAGTTTGAATGGGAAACCAAAATTTTTGATGCTGACCGCATAGAAAGGTTGTTCTTATTGAAGACTGAATTCGCCTTCTTAAATTTTGTTTCTCCGCATACTGTTTACAATTACATCATCTGTAACTTACATGCAAAAGTTTCTACCTTACTAGTAATATATCTTACTATTAATATACATTTTAATGTTAAGATGTAGGTATATTTATCCCGTTTTTATGGTTTTCCTGTAGGATTCTTATCAATTTGCCTGTGGCTCAATTTAAAGGTCTACGCAAATGGAGTTGCGAGCAAAAGCTAGTGCAAAATGATTATGATATGTATGTAATGCAATAACATTGTGACGACTCTCACAACACTAACTCAAAACGTTTTCCTAACAAAGACAGTTCCGTCGTATACAAGAGGAATCGTTAAAATTGACGTCGAAGACACCAGAGAATTAAATTGCTAGATGAGACCGATTTGTAAAATAAACAAGCTTCATTGTAAACGAACAAAAGTCGCTGACATAGCCCGTCGCCCTAACGTGGTGGTAGGCGGAGCACATTCCACGTAGAACTGTCGGCCGATGGGGCAAAAAGATTCTAGAATGAAGGCCACGTACCGGCAAGCACTGTGTAGGACGTCCAACCCACAAGGTAGGCAGACGACCTGGTGAAGGTTTCGCGAAGTCGCTGGATGCAAGCCGCTTCCTATCGGTTAATTTGGAAGTCATTAAGGGAGTCCTATGTTCAACAGTGAACGTCCTATGGCTAAAATGATGATGATGATGTTGATTGTAAAGCAATTGAGCATTGAATAAGCTACTCAGAACGCCATTTACTATGAGGCTATAACGGTTCGCTGCTCGCTTGTTTTCCCATATTGAATGCACGAATGCTCGCTTTGTAATATGTTACAATTAATGGTTAACAGGTTAATGGAGTTGTCAAACTAACATTCTACTTTTGCTACTATACCTACTATATTTAGCAGAAGGTACAGGTCAACTTATTGAATTCTGTTGAATTCGATTGTTTGGGAACTTTTATTTTGAGATTGCGATGTTGGTCCCATTTTAAAAGTTGTTTTAAATGATTTATAGAATCACCTCCTAAAAGAAAATAAACTATTAATAAAACTAGGACCTTATACACATTAAGGCTCATTTAGTGATTTAAATCTTTGGACGCAACTACCTCCGTTGCATCCACAGTCTTAATGGTCGTCTAGAAACAAGTTTAAATAAGAGCCGCCTTAGTCCTAATGATGTTTGTGAAAGGAAAAAGTCAAAGTGAAGTGTGCATTCGCGGTTTTTACCCGACTGTGAATGAAAGAGGGTCATTGTTGAATACTCTAAGAGTAAGGCGGTGGTTATGTAAATAAAAAGCTCTCACTAAAGTCGCTTTAGACGCTTTTCTGTTATTATTCCCGTTTTTCTGGGGGATTCTGTAACCCTCGTGCTTGAAGTGCCCTTAAGAAAGTCGTATATGCATCTCAAAATACAGGATTTTTATGTAGCGCAATAATTTGAGTATTTTTAAAACCAAACGCTGCAATTTCTTCTTATTTATGTTATATAGCTTGAATATTGTGTAATATATTATATTTATTTACACAGAATGTAAATTATAAAATGAGGAAATACTTAAGTTTTTTCCAATTTTTATATTACAGACTGTAACATAATTAGCATCATTATTTCAGCCATAAGACGTCCACTGCTAAACATACGCTTCCCCCAATAACAAAGGTACCTTAATCCTTAAACTCTCATCGTGCATACGTCTACGTATGAATAAAAAGTTATGAAAACCCGTCCAATAAGTTCAAAGATTAAAGATACTCTATATTGTACACCATACAAAGAATTTATAATTGATCCTTATAGAAAGATGCACAATTAAGGCGGTTTTCTTATCTTTTGCAAAAACACCTCTTTTACGTGTATTCTGTTTACCCGTTGCCTTAAAGCGAACTCTTCTATACTACTTTTAGGTAGAGGACAGACAAGAAAGAATAAATCATATCATTAATTTAAATCAATTACATTTGAGAAGAAAGGGGAAAGTGGTGCGGAGAGCTCAACCCACTTGCGCCTACTAAACTAAATTTTACCTACCTGATAAAAAAATGTCCAAATAGAAATAAACTTACATGATACATAATTTTGTTGAATTGTTTTGTTTTATGAAGGTTATAAAATACTATCTGATATCTAGGTAAAATATTATTTATCTGTAATCAAAATAAATCTAATACCCTAAATCCATTGATGCTAGAAACAGGCAGAAGATTCAATGCTGCTTAACGCTAACGTACTCATTATTGTAACTGAAAATAAATAGACATTAAGCCAACGAACAGAATTGGCAGATGTTGTACCGTAATTTTGTCACAGACACGACAGAGCAGCGCATTTTTAATTAGGCCTGTGACAGACTGAATGACAAATGCGTCGACGTCGGACAGTGCAATAAAACGCGCACGACGTCGCATCGTCGCGTCGCCCGGTCGCGGCGACAGCGCGCGACGACGCGGCTGATTGATGAGTTCAGATCGATTACGTGGACGTGCGACTGTCCGAATATGCTGCGGTGTGTGTACGGCCTTATGTTTAGATAGTGTTGGATAAATAGGTTTACTATTGTTTTGTTTTGTGGATTATACAAGAATGTTTTATACAGGAATTGTGATTACGAGTCGTTAGCCAACCTCGTACATTCAGTTTTTTTATAATATACACTGACGTATTTCAGAAGAACTGAAAGGCTTGTTGATAAATAAGTATCACTAATAATGCTTGATATTATACGTTAAGCTTAGTAAGAGTCCTTAAAGTACGGTCGGCCAAGAAAATGGTGTACCATTTTTGGCAAAATTTTATGTGTAAGTATAATAGCAATAAAGTTGAAGTCATGGACTTATTACCTTTTAACAATGAAAGAGATGCACAAATTTGACGTATTATTTATGGTTTTGACGTCATAGATAGTAGAAAGAAGGGTTCTTTTCATGGGAAAATCAACGTTGTTGTTCTATGACGCGCGAGTGATTTTCAATCTTAGGGTGATAGACTACTTTCTTGGCCTACTGTACTTCTAACTGACGTATGGATTATAAAATTTGTAAGTATCGCACAGTAATGGCAATACAATAATTTGACACGATCGTACTGATCTGATTTTGGAGTCACGAGGTGGATAGTAGATCTTTTTAATGACTTCTAGTCAACAATCTTGAGTGTGGGTTGATAGGTGTATGTAACCTAATAGTTTGTCTTAACAGCAGCCATCTAGCAAATCGGATTGGCTCTGCATAGTATAATAGTAGAGTATGACCGTATATATGGTAATAATAACAAATGAATCCTGAACGATAAATTTTAAACTACCAGCCCCCCTAGCATGTCTACCAAAACACGATATGATATGATATAATATAGCGATATATCGACACCAACTTTAAAAATATGATAGTAATAGCCGCCATTTTGAATTTTTATCGAATCAGCGATCTTAATATGTGACGGCGATTCAACATGGCGGCTATATCTATCATATTTTTACAGTTGGTGTCGATATATCGCTATATCATATCATATCATATCATGTTTTGGTAGACATGCTAGGCAGGCTGGGGTCTTAAGAATGAGAAAATAAAGGGCCACTAAAATTACATATTCCAGAAGCGTTTAATGTACTACGCATCTAGCTTCTATATTATAAGTTTTTGATATCTCATTAACTTACGGAGTAATCGCTTGGCACACTTAATGATCACACGCTGTATAAGTTTTACAATAATTAATGTATAATACCTTAATTAAAACCTGAACGCACGTTTAAAACTAAAAGCTTCTTGTTATTTTTAAATGAATCGTTTATGGTTTCAGAACAGATTTAAAATCATAAAGGGGTTACAAAATAAATCCTCATCAAAATGAATCATTAGAGTGAAAAAAAAGATAACTTCTGATCAACGATTTCATCTCTTATTTTGGCATCCATATAGGTAGGTGATTTTTGTATTCTTAAATTTTAAATATAAAATATTTGAAGTAGGAAGTAGAATAGTTATAAGCTATTCAATAAAAATGAATCATCAAAATCGGTTTACGTTTGTCAAAAATATTGGGTAACATAGATACAAAATCAGTTGGTATGGTAAGGATTTTATGCAATATTTGATGATTTTCTTGTAGATTTCTTCAAAACGTGACCAAGTTTAAAGGACTATTTCGAAATTATTTCCTTTTGCTTAAAAAAAGAATAATCGAAATCGGTCAACGTGGTGACGAATGATCTCTAAACAAACATAAAGTAAACAAAACAAAAAAAAACTGACGAATCGAGAACCTCCTCCGTATAAAATGTCGAAGTCGTTTAAAATACCGTGATTTTTCTTTTCCAAGATGTGTATATTGACAGGCAAACATCTAAATTGACATCGTTCTGCCTTTTGGTAATGCGATAACTAAAGACGTTTCGGATTAAACGGCAAATATACGGGATTTGGTACGATTGAGTCGAAGCTGTCGAATAAAAATATCAACGAATTTCTCTCCTTTTGGAACAGAGTAATGAATATTATTTCTTTAAGGTAATTTGGTATTTGGAAGAGCAGTTGCCCGAATAGCAAAAGGTTGTAGGTTCGGTTTCGATGTTTGATTTTAATTCTGGCGGGATCACCCGAAGCACTTAAAAAAAAAACAACTGAAAACATTATTCTTGATATCCTCTCCCAAGCTAAAAACTGTAACATTAAAATCTAACAACCATGTTTTCATACTTAATCAAACCTAACTTATTTCTTATTAAACCTAAAAAAAAGACTAACTACTACATTACAAATATTATACGAATAGACTTATCAAAATGGCTTTTCCAAGTGTAATCTGAATGTGCATGTTTCCTAACGATGTTATTTAAACTGCCGAGCAAGTAGTAATAAAACCCTTAATCATCATCATCATCATTTCAGCCATAGGACGTCCACTGCTGAACATAGGCCTCCCCCAATGACTTTGATTGTCATTGCCAATACTCGCCACGCTTGGCAGGCGGGTTGGCGAGCGCAGTTTTTATAAACTTTCGCACGCAGACGTCACGTCTCGTGCTACAGGAATTAGTCGCCGCTTACGACACGACTCCTGTTGGCGGTGGGAATGAAACCCGTAATAGATTCCGAAAAATCCAGAATTAAGAACGTGAGGCAACCGCTGAGCTAACCATGCTCTACTACTACTTATAATGAAAACATCATTAAGGTAAGACCTCACATGACATAAAGTGTAGTATCTAGTTATTAAGAAATAGTGAGATTACCATCCAATTACCTTTTTAGGGTTCCGAAGCCAAATGGCAAAAAACGGAACCCTTATTGATTCGTCATGTCTGTCTGTCTGTCCGTCCGTATGTCACAGCCACTTTATTCCGAAACTATAAGAACTATACTGTTGAAACTTGGTAAGTAGATGTATTCTGTAAGCCGCATTAAGGTTTTTACACAAAAATAGAAAAAAAACAATACATTTTGAGGGTTCCCTATACTTAGAACTGAAACTCAAAAAAATTTTTTTCATCAAACCCATACTTGTGGGGTATCTATGGATTGGTCTTTAAAAATTATATTGCGGTTTGTAATATCTTTTTTTTCTAAACTGAATAGTTTGCGCGAGAGGCACTTCCAAAGTGAAAAAGGTGTGTCGCCCCTCCCCCCTCCCCCTGTAACTTCTAAATTAAGAGAGTGATAAAACGATCGAGATCTAGTAAGTTTTTTTTTTAATACGTCATAAATCATAAACCGCAATTTACTAATGTTATGAATTTCATTTTACAATAAAAATATCATAACTATGACTCGATTGTCGTGAAGGGTTAACTTTTACTTATATTACCTACCTACAGGTTTGTACGGAATCCTCGGTGCGCGAGTCCAACTCGCACTTGGCCGGTTTTTTTTTATTGTAGGGAAACAAACAGTTTACAGTTAAATATACTAACGTTCACAAATGTAGCACATCAAACAATGAGACTTTACACTAATAGAAATATCAAATAATACATAGAACACACACACATAGAATAGAGCAGCCTAACTAACAAACATTAAATGAAACAAATTACAAAAAACATACAAGACACAAGACTTAGTTGCTTAAATTAAATTTAATTTAAGCAGCTAAGTTTCAGCATCTCTGATATATTTTATTTATGAGACTAGCTGTTGCCGCTTGTTCGCCTAGTCTTTATTTATAAAAGATTTTCTGCGCAACTTTTTAAATTTTTTTCTTCTAAAAGAACCTTCATCTGGCATGCATGCATTTATCTTCATTAACACAACAAAAAAAGAGTTCGCGAAATTGTTCCATCCATTCACGCGTGATGCGATGACCAAGGGAAATAGGGATTCATTTTTAAATACCTATATAGATCGTGCAGATGAGAGAGGTGTTAAAAATGTCAAAATCTCAAAACTGCTTATTATAAATTCTGTAAGCGCGAAATAAATCAATAATTTACAACTAAAATGATAGTAGTCCGCCATTTAAAGTATGCTTGATCTTTTTCTTCTTAAATGAAAAGAAATGTGAACTAAACTGAATATTTTTATTCCTGTTATTGTACAAAAAGTTCAAAATTAGAAAATCACGCGACGCTATGTGTATGTTTACATTATCGCTCAACCCTAAAATCAAAAGGGCGGTCTAAACGACCCGTGTCTGTTTTTTTTTTGATACGTAAACCTACGGCCTAATTTCCAAGGGGTGTAATAATTTATTCAATCGGCTTATAATGATAAAATTTTACGACAGTAAAACATAAAATATAGGTACCTAAATTTTTAACAATCACACCAAATATTATCTAGCCTCAAACTGAGCAAAGGATATTTATGGCGACTAGATAAAGGATAGACGTACTTAATTGTACATTCATAAACATCAATGACTTATTAGGTACAAACGCTCGTGCCCATCACACACACTTGCAGGATTTGAACCTGTTTGTGCTAATACAATACAGTCATTGTGTACATTTATTAAGATTGAAGTCAAACTCTGACTCAGATGCAGATATCGAAAATAAAAGTCGTTAAAACTTAAAAACTATCGATACGGTATTTTACACCACTAATCAATTGACATAGTTTTTAAAAACTGTCTTAACGCTACTCTTCTGTCTATAATTTGTATGGCGATAGCAAACTATGACGTCACTGTTTACCTAACTCAACGGACTAATTTTTTATTGATTTTTGAACATTTAAAAATCGAATTTTTTAAATTAATTTAATGTGCCGAGTTATTAGGCCTAAAGGTGACAGCATTAATAAATGTCTTAGAATTATTTATGAATGGTGTAAACCTTTTAATATATTGATAATTAATACTTTTTATTGTTTAGTGGTTCAATTGTTTGTCAGATAAAAAAATAAATACTCTTTTTGATTATTGATAAGAATCATGTTAAGTACGTATGAATATTTTGTGAGTTCATACCAGTATGAAAATGATATATTCAACCCTAAAATCAAAGGGGCGTTCTAAAGCGTATTTTTTCGCGCGGTCTCATTGCTTGCCGCCGGGTAATTTCCCGGCGGGCCGTCATAATTTGTCCAAATTACCGCCGCCGCTGGACCTTGAATTTATTCAAGATTGACTTCCAACTGGACGTTCGCTGTGATGGGTTATGTGACGGTGGTCAACCTTGTTTGCTGGTTTGAAAAATATGCATATTGCTGCTTATTTTTGCTTCCGTTTATACATTTTAGACATGATTAGGACATAGGTAGTAATATCCATTTTGAAGTGTGTTAAAGAAGCAATTAATTCAATTGTATTATCCATTTAGTTTCACTATAGCGAATGAGATTTAGAATCAGACAGAGCAATTTTGGTTACGTATACCTTTTTACTACTTGTACATGTTTACTACACTGTACATACTATTATTTTTTTATAAATATGTAGCGACATCTATCTCGCCACATACAAAACTGACGTATCCTACATCGCGATATTAAAGTTATCGCAGCGATTGAACCATATATACAAGAACCCGACAAACAACCGTCGGGCAGTTGCCCACCAGACACAACATCCGTCTGGTCGGAGGATCCTCCCTTTTCAATGGGGGATGAGGAACTTTACACCCTGTTCCTCTCACCCCCCAAACTGCTGTCCCCGAGCATGAACGTCAGCGCAGCCTTCGCAAAGCTACGTCATCGTGACGTCATCATCACTTCCTCAAGCTTTCGAGCAGCGAGTCCTACAGCCAGCCAGCATCCACGGCTACTTCGGATATCCTGACCACCAGCATGCAGCGGACGCGCATTCCTGGTCATTACCCACAGCCTTCTCAGCGACCTTGGCACAGCACACTGCACTTCGGCCGGTCAGCAAGCAGAGACGCACTTCTCTCCTGGTCGACGCAGCAGCCAGCCAATACGCAGCACTGCACCACTCCGACTCACTGGAGCATTTGCAGCATCACCCCGACTCACTGGGGCATCACCGCAGACAGTTCCGACTCACCGTGAACTATGCGGCATCTGGTTCCGACTCACCGGAACATTCCACTGGCCCGGCAAGCATCACAATAGACGACTCAACCTGCTATCGACCTCCGGTCTCGGAGGGGAGTGATGTAGCGACATCTATCGCGCATCATATAAAAAAAAACTGACGTATCCTACATCGCGATATTAAAGTTATCGGAGCGATTGAACCATATATACAAGAACCCGACAAACAACCGTCGGGCAGTAGCCCACCAGACACAACACCCGTCTGGTCGGAGGATCCTCCCTTTTCAATGGTGGATTGAGGACCTTAACACCCTGTTCCTCTCTCACCCACAAATATTTATGATTGCGTCGTTAACCTTTCCTTGTTTTCTATATTATAGGTTCTCGTTATATAAAAAGTACAGTCAGAGCATACCGGACTTGGTGTCGCTATCTCTGAGGTCCCGGGTTCGATTCCCGGTCGGTCGATGTAAAAAAATAACTTTTCTATATTGTCTCGGGTCTGGATGTTGTGGTACCCTCGTTGTTTCTGATTTCTATAACACAAGTGCTTTGGCTACTTACGATAGGATCAGAGCAATTAAATGCATGTGATGTCCAATATAAGGTAAGACTTTATACGTCCTAGTGCAGGCAATTGGGCCCAGTGCTGATGGATCAGTCTGTGTTGAGCCTCTGTCTAGGCTTCACGACTAGTATCAAGCAATGTTAGGCGGGACCAAGTTTTAACATTCCTTTGGAAGTATGGAGATGCTTGTAATAAATGCCTATAAATATTAGGAATGGTCACTCACTCACAACCGCGGCGTGTGTTGCTTTTATTTTGGTAATCACTACCAAAGTGGTGCGGCGGCTGAGCTACAAGCACCTCTCGCTATGCACAGACAACAGCTGACGTCAACCTACCATAAAACGTTAAATTTTCTCAATTCATATTGATCTCTACGTGTCGGACTTAAAGTTGAAAATCAATTCAATAACCTTTAACTTTTTGGGTAAGTTGACTTGCCGTCCATTGTACACAACTTCTATTTAAATGTATGAAAAAAAAAACTGTGTAAACAATACTCTATTCCCAATTTTAATGCGGAATGCAAACGAGTCGCATCTCAGCTCCAGATTCTCCGGATATTCGAATTTGAATAATTCCGGCGCGAGCTCTTTCGGCTCCTACAACAAAGGTGCGGAATGAACTGCGTGCCCCTAATTAAGTTTTGCTTTTGTTGTGCTCGGCTAATGAACGTGTGCAATTTTTATGGAAAACGCCGCTCCTCTTAGTAATTCACCGTGTTTGGTTATTAAAACTGACGGAAGGATTGTTCTCGTGTGCATTGTTAGTGGGGGGTTGATTAAGGTGTAATTGTTTTGGGACTAGATGAGATGCTTGCTGAAATTCGATATTGAGATGCATTTTTATAGAGTTAGGCAATTTTTTTGAAAATAAAGCTTTTGGAAATGTTTTTAGATCATTATTTTTCTATTGTCTCTTGCACACTAGTGCTTGCTCGTTTACTCTCTCACGTCAGTGACCGCGATTTATCCGAATTATTTGCAATTGTCGCATTTTATTTTACACATTGCTAAGAAATAAGGTCGAACTGTTGCAATCACTTAACAAACTAAAGTCCCTTGTCGTGTTTGCTCATCGTTTGTTCTGTCTTTACAGGCTAATCTAACTATGCACTAAGTTTAAATTACATCTCTGAAACTACTGTAACGACTTTGATACGGTTTTCACGCGTATAGTTAGATATCAGGGGCGTGCATTGGTTTCAGATGGGGGTAGGCTGTGAGTGAAAATTGAGTATGTTTGCGTGAAACAGTAGGCGATCTCGCGGCAGCCTAACATTGGTTAAATTGCACAGTAACGGTCTAAGTTGCGCGCTTTAGTAAGGAATAACAAATGGTTACAGAATATTTATTGTTTATTGTTGAATACGTAATTCATAATTATGGTTAGCTGTTCTGTCGGTTTTTTATGAAGGTAGGCTCTGCATAATAGCCTATATGGGATGCACGCTCCTGTTAGATATATACTCTTTGTTGCACACCAGAATCATGCAAAATACATGAAAGTACAAGAAGAAATACGTTTAAAATAGCATTAGTTGATTTCATTATAAATACAGACAATATTTAACTTGAAGAATTCTGTAACAGCCTCAGATCTTATTTTTAGACTGATTTACGACTTTTATGTATTTACAAAAGTTTAGTTTAATGTATATCTTTTATATTCCGATTTTTACATTTGGAGTGATTGCTATCTGACCTTCGAAACTCTTAAAAAGCGAAACAGGTCATTTGGATCATGATGACATGTCTATATTATCTTGATATGCAGCTGGTTTCGTCACGCCTATTTTCCTTCACATCCGAGATGGTTGTACGTAGGATGTGTCGATATATTGTTATATAGCCCTCTTTATTATGTATATCATCGCATCACGCGTGAACGGATGGAACAATTGCGCTAATTCTTTATTTTGTTGTGTTAATTATGGTCAGGAGAAGGTTCTTTTCAAAGAAAAAAATGAGGAAGTTGCGCAGAAAATTCTTTATGAATAAAATAAAGATTACGCGAACGAAGGCGCGGACAACAGCTAGTGTACAATAAATTCAAATGTGAGTCAAAAAGAGCTTTTGTGCTTGTTTCCAGCCTGTGATGTGGTCACAGACTGGAAGTGCCCGAACTATTCTTAAGGTTGCATAGCTTTCTTGTGACATAAAGATTGCAAGACTCAGTCCCACGGCTCCTGTGTCGCCCTCGCGAGGGGTCCACGGTCGCGTTATGAGGTACCTACGATTCCTGTAGAAAATTGCACAAAGGCCTCGACGCAGCTGGGCGTATATTACTGTCATCGTGTGTGTTATTTACGGCCGTGTTCAACACGGCCCTGATATCGGCACGTTTCCTTTGTCGCTTTCAAACTAGCAGCTCTAACAGAAATATTACAGATAGAAATGGAATGGGAATTAAGAGTTGAACATGGTAACGGCTGGATGAAATGGCGACGGGGTATGGGATTGGGTTGAAAAATATTTGCAGTAAAGACGGTAAAGAGTGTTGAAATGGTAGAGAATAGAGTTAGACAACCATTTTATTATAGTGTTTTAATTTAAGTTAACTTTTACTTGTCGAATAGGTATAATATTTTAAGCAAGGAGAAAAAACTTGTGCACAAGTGATACACATTTAATTTTAATTTAAGTATGACATCTATGCGTATTACAGTTAGCATACACAACCACTTAACCGTCTATAATATTTATATCATTTAAACCCTTCGCCATTTTGTCGGTTGTCTATGCATGCCTGTCCTGCCTGCCCGAGATAATTTAAGAATTACTGTAGTAAATTGGATACGGTTTTTGCTTCATAAATAACTCTAGATTACTTCTAAAGCAATTAGCATTAGCACTAAGTAGCTAAAGCACTTGTATTCAAAAATCAGAAACCACGACGGTACCACAACACCCAGACCTGAGAAAATATAGAAAACTTATTTTTTACTTTAATTTTTACATTGACCGATAAGGAATCAAACCTGGAACCTCAGATATAGCGACACCATATCCTACGGAGGTCGTCAATATACAAAATTTAAAATAAATAATTTAAAGGAATTTATATAGGAATTTAAATAAAAATATCAAAACTATTATTTGTGTTAAACTAAATCAATAATCTATAGATACACCAAAAAAAAACAAAGTAACATAAAAATGTGCATTAGGATTAGCACAATTAAGGCGGTATTATCGCTAGAAGCGATCACTAACATACAACCTTCAGGTAGAGCACAGTTAAATTAAAATCTATTTGCGTGCCTTTTAGCTGATTCCATTCAGCCCGTAAAACGTGATTGAGATGCTAACATCCAAACAAATGAGTATTATATATGTTACTATATACTTTGGCTACTTTTACTATAAAAAGAGAGAAACACCAATTAAAATTAATATTGTAGATATAAGGGTTGTACCTACCAGCTACCTTATACCTCCTGTAGGTAGGTATCAAAAGTCGATGACCACATACAGATTTTCAGAATCTCAATACACCATATACCTAAACCGCTCAACATGACAAGGGCCAACTTTGAGCTTGTAAGATAATCACCCAATTCTGACGCTGGCATGTGAAAAGTTTGTCCCGACTATAATACCTAATATCGTTTGATATAAGTCATGAAATCTAGTCAGCGGCCTTAAGGAGGCTTGATAATATATGACAACAATGTTACTTACTGACTTTTGAACATCCCGCCACCAATTCGCACTGGGTCCGCGTGAAGTATGACCCAAACCACCCCATAAGTGAGGTGTGGCCTGTACCCTGCGGTAAAACACTAAGGTCCACTTGCGCACCACGGGATAAATTTAGTAAATAATTAAGACATCTATCTGTCTCTATCAACGCCATACAACCTGACAGCTATAAAATGATTTTAATACCGTGTTAGTGGATAGTTCAGGATTAAAATCGCTAATCTTGAGAAGTGGAAGTGGACCTTATAAGCTTACTCCACTTTCCTCAAGATGTGTTATTAAAAGTGAACCATGAGTTCTTACGGGAAATTAACCTTAACATTAGATGAGTTATCACATTTTTTACAGCTAACGGATTATTTGTACCTACTTCATTGTATTGAATTGTTAACAACTTTCCTGTATATTTAAACGCAAACAAAAATGTTCTATTGTCATGATTTACAAATGGAAATACTCCACAAAAATTAGAAATCCCTACTTTTGACAAATGATTATTCCCCAAATAAAGAATGAGGAATCGTAATTACGATGAGATGAAATACCCGTGATTGCGATCCCTCGGCCAACCCCTCTATACCTGTTGCGGGTCTAATCAATCAATGGTAATCTTTTCCTAGGCTATACCCCTACCCCTATAAATATTTGCATTTGCGAACTCAATGGCCGCCCGCAATCCATCAGATAGCCGAACAAACTGACAGTTTAATTTATTTAGTGATGTTTGTTTAGTAAACAACGCCGCTTGTTTTGCGGTCAGGTTTTTTTAACCAATTGTTTCAAGTAAAATGATCTTACTTTTATTTTAATCAAGTATGGGTATTATAATTTGTTAATTTTATACGCAAAATGAAGTCACTGTTTTCATAGTAGAACTATCGATTACCTATATATTTAAAGAGAGAAAATAATTACAGACCACAAATACTCTTTGACAAAATGTCGTAAATGATATACTTTGTTCAGAATTTTAGGGCGAACATGTAATATTTATTTTTATTTACATAATCAAATTGAAACACTAAACAAAGTATATCATTGACGACATTTTGTCAAAGAGTATTAGTGTCTGTAATATTTTTTTCTTTCGATTCACATATGCTTCATAGGTGTACACCAAAATAACGTTATTAAGGATTACTTGCAACTTGAGGTATGCTAGGCTCTATACAAAAGAGTTCGAAGTCTTTTTGAAGGCAGCTGTTAAGAATGCCATGTACAAAAACAGAAATAGAATAAAAATAAATACAACATGTGTGCAGAAGTTCAAAACATACATTTGGCAGTGTGAAAATTGCGACATCGACGCCTAAACTAATTGTATTGCCCGCTCGGTAACCTGTGAAACGCAATTATTTCGGGGTGAATATAAAACTAGGTGAGCGCGCTCGGTTAAGCAAATTTAGCTCCGGTGTGATTTTACTTTTATCTTTATGCGCAACTAAAATTGCCATAAACTTCTGAATTGAAATTTTTTCTGCAATAAAAATGGTCCTAGTCTCAGCATTTTACGATGGGTATATTTTTTAATAGGACCAAAGATTTGATAGCTAGAATTTTTTGAAACACTTGTAACGCAAAAAAACGACGAAAACTTTAGGCCAATAAATCATATTTTTTTAGGTTGTGTGTCCACCGCAGCCGTTAATAAACCGAGAACAAGATTACATCGGCGATATTCAATTCAATTCAATTCAATATATTTATATACTAATATTAGGCTGGTTTATCACTATGAAATATTTATTACTTCTTAAGATATAAATTAATATCGCTCACCGTAATTTAAATACTTTGTTCACACTGAGATTATATCACATCACACCACAGACCTGTCGGAGTCAGACTATATTATCCCATAGTGAAAAACAAGTTACATGGACTTACATTTGATGGTTTTAAGTATTTTTGCATTGAGTCTCCTTAACACTAGATAAAAAGGTAAATAAAGTACGCCTATATACATCCCACTGCAGGGCACAAGCCTCACAGGCCAGTGACTAAACCTTACTGTCAGAGGTTATTAAGCCGCCATAAGGCCTCTGACTAGGCTTCACGACTAATATCAAGCGATATTAGTCGGGACCAACTTTAACATGCCTTTCGAACCACGGAGATGCTTTTGATAAATGTTTGGAATGGTCACCCATCCGATTACAACCGCGGCGTAGGGGCCAAACTGTGGTAATTTAGTAATTACTATGAGCTACAATCACCAGCCTCTCCTCACCTCTCACCAACACTAGGTGTAATAAGTTTGAGCGCCATCACAGACTGACTCTACTAGTAGTGTTTCTAATGTGTAACTATTGTCTAAGAGGAAGGTATCTCGAATTAACATCATTAACAAGTCTAATTACCCGGAACAAACATGAACTAACACTAATTGTATCCAAACAGCCCTTAACTGAATATTATGTGTATCCCGGTTACAGTTTAATATGCAACTTTGTGAATATGTGAATAGTTTTACGAGCGATGTAGTTGAACAACACTCGAATTATCTGGCTTGTATATCGGCCCTTTATGATGTTTCGGCGGAAAGTTACTGAATGGGTTTTTTATTAAGTGCCTTTGAGCGTTAAATAAGTAAGTTTTGACTTTCGAACATTATATAGGGAAACATTATTGTGGTTTAAAATTGTAGGTATATTATACAGTGTGTAACGAAAAGGTGAAATAAAACTTTAAGGGGTTATTCTACGGCTAAATTACATCAACTTTTTTTATGGGACCAACATCAAAATCTCAAAAAAAAAATTGACGTTTCCATACATACTGATGCCAGCTGGTCGCGTTTTAGTATGGGAAAGTGTTTTTTTTTTTTTGCGATTTCGATTATGGTCCCATAGAAAAAGTTGATGTAATTTAGCCATAGAATAACCCCTTAAAGTTTTATTTCACCTTTTCGTTACACCCTGTAGAAATGTTTTTAAAATAAAGTAAACTTAAAATAAACCTTACTGTAGGGTACTGCCCTCAACTTACCTATTGAAGTGTGGAGTATACTTGTGAGGTGTTGTGTACTCTATTGTTGTATACTTGTGTTTGTGCAAGTGGATAACCTTACTGTCAGGTGAAGCAGCTGCTAAATAATGACAGAAGAGAAGGCGACGGACAGTGTGTCATATACCAGATTCTCTTTTAGTGCGAATGCTAAGCCAAGAAAAGAGAATGTGCTAGCAGCTAATCAGTTTGATAACTTAATCTTCCGATTTCTTATGTCGAATATCAATTCTAGCGTTAAAAGTTAAAATCACTGATGTTATTAGAATAAAACTAGTAATCAACAGTTTCCCCTTTCTTTTTGTTTAAATAAACACCACAATGCACACTACAAACACTTTACCTTAGTAAATTAAATCGATAGTTATACAAGTTGCGGGTCAAACCGTCCCTTGCGTGGAACACGGTCGAATTACAATGCCCACTCGATTCATCGTAGCGCTAAACTTATTCGTTTCTACCGCATTACTGGTAAATATTTATAGCGGGCTAGCGCTGTACATGCGTAGGGCTGCCAATACAAAACCAACTAGATAAATAATAAATATTGTACAACATTACATACATTGCTCAGATCCTGTGGTAAGTAGCCAAAGCACTTGTGTTGCAGAAATCAGAAACAACGATGGTACCACAACACCCAGACCCAAGGCAATATAGAAAAGTTATTTTTCTACATTGACCCGACCAGGAATCGAACCCGCAACCTCAGAGATAGCGACACCAAGTCCGGTATACTCGCCTCCCGGCTACGGAGGTTGTCAGAAATGTAGGTATACCTAAAAATAAAAAACACATACTGTTAAATGTTTAATAGATAGTATACATTCTATATTGCAAACCATACAAAGTAAATTACATATGAAATTTACAGAAGAAGTTACATTTGAGGTGGTACTATCGCAAATAGTGTGATTTAAAAAATTGTCAACTGCACTGTGAAAATGACATTGTGCTCTGGGGCATTGTTTTTTTAGTGAAATACCAATAATATATAGACAAATTTTAGGTATAAAAAATCTGACAAGCTGTCACTACTACAAAAGGTAGATTACTGTTGATGTTTGCAGAAATATGTACAATGTAAGAAGTCACATACGATAATATAGATATAACTACATAATAGTACACAAAAACCGTTTATAAAATCTTTTCTCCTTAATAAAAAGCTCATCAATCAGTTTTTTTTAATAGAAAAAACGTCGAAGGCTTGCCAAAATAACTTGTCAAATCTAGTAAATTAAACAAACTAGCTGCTTTAGTTTCATGCAGATAATTATTAAGAGAATCTTTGTCATCGTTATCTTTGTATTAAATAAGATTTTTGAGCTAGACAAAGCTAAAAAATAGGTAATATTTTTTGGTTGAAAGCCCTGAAATAGTTGAGATAGGTAGGGGCACGCATATGCTTGATCCGCGCCGGACCTCTGCTACAGATCGCTCAGAAAAGCCATACGGTAGCCGAATTTAAACAAAAAATGTTAAGCTTTTTCCGAAACGACTTCTGACAAAAAATTGGAAAAGTAGATGTTTCCCATCGTATGAATTCACTAGTTAGGGATTTTTTTTTTGGTTAATAATTAATTGACATAATTACAAAAATATCTTATTCACTAAATACAAAATTAGTATATAATGATCTAACAAACGGACGATAACATGACTTTAACTTAGATTGTTCAATTTCTTTCTACAATTATACTAACAATCTAATCCCAATCTAAACGTATGCTTCTACTAGATGGCTAATTAACGAATAGACATACTTATAATAAAAGACATTATTGACTCAAATATATTTGTTACTCGTGTTAGTTGCTCGGGCTCTTCACACAAACACTTGCCTCTTACGAGATCCGAAACGCAAACCACTTGATCAGATGGTCGTCAAATCAAAATGGAATGTCCTGGCTGTTCCATAAAGGCTATATCTCTGCGCGTTCCCGGGAGTTTCAGGAGTTACGCGTATGTAAATCCCAGACCCAGGACGGCCCGCAAACGACGCGGCCGCGGCCGACTTGCGTATGTGGTTGCAAATAAAATATTCCGTATTTAGTTTATTAGGTTAAACCAGCCACACACACCTGTGGTGGAGGCTAGCTGGGGAATGCCTAGAAACGACGTATAGTAAACGTTTGTGAAGTTAGTTTACTCTTATGTAGCTTCTACCTAGTCTTATTTAAAAAACTATTTGAACAATCAAAAGAAAATACGGCAATACGTAACTTTTGGTAAGCGAGTCCGACTTGCACTTGGCTGGCTTTCGAAAACTTTTAAGATTAATGATTTGTACTAGCCTCCAAAAAAAAATTATAACCGAATAATTTTTCATTTGTTTTTTTTTTCTTTTCTTATAAATCTGTCTTTATTTTATAATTAACTCACCACCATTTTCAACTCATTATTTTTTGTTGCAGAAAATTATTTTAAACGAGCTTGTTTATTGGCCTCAACAGCCATCGCGTGTAAAAACAAAAATGTTTAAGTATTTATTAAGCTACAGACAAAGTACTTTCTGTATAAAAAAGGCGCAGGTAGAAGAGAAGTGATAAATCAAACACAAATAATATCATCATCATCATCATCAGCCTCTAGAAGCCCACTGCTGGACATAGGCCTCCCCTATAGAACGCCACAGCGAGCGGCTCTGGGCCGTTTGCATCCAGCAGCTGCCCGCAACCCTGACAAGATCGTCAGTCCACCGCGTGGGAGGCCTGCCCACGCTGCGTCTTTCAGCTCGTGGTCGCCACTCGAGAATCTTTCTTCCCCAACACAAATAATATATTACTAGTAATATCGATCTGAGTAGGCTGGCTTGTCCTCTGAATACCGCATTGTTAAAATACCATACAAAAGTTACTCCCTGTTATTAAAATCTCTTTTGACGACCGTCTGGTGTAGTGGTTCGCGCTCCGGACTACAATGCCAGCGGTTACAGGTTTGAATCCCGCGAGGGGCAAATTTTTATGTGATGAGGACGAGTATTTGTACTTAAGTCATGGATGTTTAATATATAAGTATTGAAGTATGTTTATCCGTTATCTAGTTGCACATAATACAAGCTTTGCTTAATTTGGGGCTAGATAATTGGTGTGATTGTGAAAACAATTTATTTATTAAAACTTTGCAGACTATAATTCGTACAAAAGATTAACTTAATGCTTTGTGGCTTCCTTTTCCAGTTGACCGCTAGGCTAAACAAACGTTTTGGGTGCGGTGCAATAAACAAGAAACAGAAGTCGCAAAATATAACTATACATACATAGAACTTTTAAAAAAAAACAGACAGAATAGATTCACAATAATGATATTAAAGTAATATGACGACGATCAATAATGAACCCTCGTAATGACGATTGCAATTTACGCAGAAAATGTTTGATAATTTCAGAGAGAGAATTCTAAAGCCAAGTCTTATGTCATGTTGGATTTGGTTGGTAATATTTTAATACATTTCTTGCGATTCAGGAACACGCATGACAATTTACATTGGCGTAGCTTCATAGACGCTAATTTGACATCGCGCTCTACGCTACGCTACCGCTATAGGACACAGATTCGTAGTGTTGTGTATAACACAAATATACAAAACGTTCGGAAGACGGTTAGTCAAACATATACAGATTGTTCGGAAGAGGGTAAGCCAAACATTTTGGGTGTATATATGTTATCATCATCATCATAATTTCAGCCAAAGGACGTCTACTGCTGAACATAGGCGTCTCCCAGTGACTTCAAGATTGGCCGGTTGGAAGGGGCCTGCATCCAACGTCTTCCTGCGACCCTTACCAGGTTGCCTGTCCACCGTGTAGGTGGGAGTCCTACGCTGCGCTTTCTGCCCCATCGGCCGTCAGTTCTACGTGCTATATGCCCCGCCCACTGCTACTTCAGCTTGCTGATCCGTTAGGCTGTCAGCGACTTTTATTCGTTTACGAATCTCCTCATTCCTGATTGGATCTCGCAAAGAAACACCGAGCATAGCTCTTTCCATAGCACGCTGTGCAACCTTGAGCTTTCTTATGGGCCCTTAGTGAGAGGCCACGTTTCAGTTCCATATGTCATCACTGGTAACACATTACCAGTGTATATACCTACCTACCTATATGTGGGTAGAGCTATTTTGAAAATACAAATTAGCCCTTTTTACCTATACACTCAACACATTTGGCAAACCCTCTTCCAAACACCCTATGTATTTAAAAAAAAATACGTTCTTTGCTATTCTAAGCTCCGATTGTTGGTCGGAGTTGAGCCTAACTAAAACCAGTTTTCTTTTAATCGGTTGCCGCGGCAACATGTTTTTTTAAGTCATGACAATAGATAATTGTGCAATACTTTTTTTTGACGACTGTCGGGTGCGGGTTCAAATCCTTCAGGGGGCAAGTGTTTGTGTGATGACCTCCAAAATTTTTACCTAAGTCATGGATGTCAAAAACGTAATTTTAATCTTGCAATGCACCGACTCTAAATAGGGGGAAACAATTTAGAGTATCATTAACCATTACTTAACTAATGAAAAGACGAGCAGATGTAACAGCACGAGTATTGTTTCTCAAAATTATAACTAAATTACGAGTTGGAAACTTGACAAATTCCATTTATCATGATAAATGTCTCCGGAGATAAAAGCGTCATTTATCGTTGGGCTCTAGGATAATCAGAGTTATTGTCGAAAACCACCCTGCAGATGTGGCCGTGATGCATCTTACAAGATAGTTTTATGAACGCCAGCGCGTCGCCACTTTTGCTTTGCACAATTTATAAATATCTGTTTCATATTTATAAATTGCACATACACTATAAAGTATCTTTAATTTCTCCAAAAATAGTTAATAACTTTTAACTTACATTTAGTGGGAACCAAATCTTGGAAGTGAATCCAACTCACTTGTCGTATCGTTAAAAAAAATTGTAAGAATGTACAATCTTAACTACAATACAATAAATCGATGAAATTGAGCTGATCTGATGATGGACCCAAGAGAGTTGAAAAGTTCTACTGTCCCAACTCTTCAATAACTAATAGCATAATTTTTAAAATTGGGCGCCTTTACTTTGACGACCCATACTTCAAATTTTGTAACAAATGTGCAAAATAGTAGTTTAAATTTTAGATCTCTAATTTATGTAGTTATTATTTTACGCTTATCGCCATTGTATAGACAACAACATACCTACCTACAACAAAATTTCAAAACTCTTTGACTGATTTTGAACTTAGTTTTAATGTTATAAAGTAGATTTTATTTTAAATTAAGAAAATTGAAGATTTTACAGTGCCTACATTCAAGAACTGCAGAATGTATCATCACCAAAATCTGCCCACGTCAGCGCACTTCTGGACTTAGACCTCTCCACATGCACACCGCTGAGCTTGATCCTCGGCTATTATTTTTGATTTGAAGCGTTTAATATCGCTCTACCTTGTCGGAGGGCGTCCTACGCTGCGCTGGTAAGTCGTGGTCTCCATTTAAAAAACACATCTACCCCATTTATCAGTTCTAAGAATGTGAACAGCCCACTGCCACCTTATCTTGTTGCAGCAATATCGACTACTGTTTATTTTGTGAAAATGAGCCTTAATTTATTTTACTCAAGGCAAGATTACATATTTGCAAGCAAATACTTTAGACACTGGCTGTTATTTCTTGTTTCATACATTGGGCTCGTTTAGGTGGGTACAGGCAATCACAATACAGTATGTTTTGTTTATCCCTCGGGAAACCCGAACATAAACCCTTCCAGGTCTTATAAACATAAAGCAATACAAAGCTTAACCAATCTTGATTTAAGGAAATGGTTCAATTTTATTGCTTCTAATAAAATATTTACTAACAAGCAATCAACTCGTAATATTACGAGTCTGTGGAATAAGAAAAAAATAGAAAAAGAAGAAATAGTTGGCCAGTATATTTGGATTCTATTATTTTTTATTATACTTAGGTTAGGTAGTAGGTTAGCAGTTGAAATCTGACCACACTGCTGTAACTTGTTAGTTCGAATTTCAGTGCAAACCTTTTTGTTTTTCAGAAAACATAGTAAAGAAACCTGCACATTTTGATAAAACAGTGTATGTTGCCATGGTAAAAAAAACTGTTAAGCCCCTTTAAAAATTTAAAAATTCTTTCGTATTAACCTAATATTATAAAAATGAATCTCTATTTCCCTTGTTAATCACATCACGCGTGAACGGATTCAACAATTTCGCTAATTCTTTTTTTGTTGTGTTATTGTTAGGAGAAGGTTCTTATAAAAGAAAAAAATACGAAAATCCTTTGTGAATAAACTAAAGACCACGCGAACGAAGTCGCGGGCAACAGCTAGTATTATAATGACCATCTACTAATTTCAAACATTGACAATTTATAAAAAAAAAATCCTCCCTCCTCCACCGTCTAACGTCAGGTGAGATTTTTAAAATTGCATTTTTTTTGGAAATACGTAAAAAGTCATGTACTTGATTGCGTTGAATTTATTTAAAAACATAATTTTCATTATTTTTATAAAATCGCTTTTTACCACAATTATAGTCTGTTTTTCGTGGAAAAGAAATACGTGATATTTGCTGAGACCTCCCACGTGATTGGGTGAGATTCTGCTTATTTTTTTTTTAAATTTTTGGTATCTATTTTATTTAATTTCTTCAAAGAATTTGGTAATGAATAAAGTATGTATATAATTATATTTAAAATTAATTAACATCGCAGGCAACCTTCCAATCATTAGACTGAATGTTAATTAAGACCGCACTTTTTATTTTTAAAAGGAAATTAACGAAGCTCTTACAAGAAGCTTTTCTCCACCACAATTCAGTAGGTACGTAATACGTTTCTTCTTATTTACATTAAAAGCCTATTACCAACGTTTACACTGGATATCAGTCCTTGTTCTTTTAGCAGCAGAGTTTATAATAGCGTGAAATAATCAGATGATATTTATGTCTTGAATCTAGTGCATCGTGTTCGACTGTACTTCTGGAGCAACTGACTCAATTTGATCACTATAACTGCATTCCGACTGTCGCCCGACCGCGGCCCGTTTGCCATCCAAGTCACGGACTAGGGTGCGTCTTCAGTGCTAGCGATGAATTAATAAAATAAAATAAAATATTGGACAGCATCACATACATATTGCTCTGGTCCTAAGGTAGCCAAAGCACATGTGTTATAGAAATCAGAAACAACGACGGTACCACATGACTTAAAATATATAAGTATATAAAAGTTCTTTCGATCTCCGAGCCGAGAGGCGAGCATACCGGACTTGGTGTCGCTACCTCTGAAGTTCTGGGTGCGATTCCCGGTCGGGTCAATGTAGAAAAATAACTTTTCTATATTGTCTCGGGTCTGGGTGTTGTGGTACCGTCGTTGTTTCTGGTTTCTGTAACACAAGTGCTTTGGGTTCTTACCACAGGATCAGAGCAATGTATGTGATGCTGTCCAATATTTATTTATTATATTATTTATTTATTCTTATTATCTTGAATCGAACCCGGGACCTCAAAAATGGCAACGCTAAGTCTAGCGTGCTTGCCTGTCGGCAACGGAGGTTGTCGATTAAATAAATTTATGCCAATGACCACATTCACCTCAAATGGAAACAATTTCATCTAGAGTGCAATCAATTATTATGACTTAAGTATAGGGAGTGAGTTCCATAAAATATTTAATTTTTTAAAAGGATTTAGTTAGTCACCAAAAATATTTGACAATCGCCATCTAGTAAATTATTAAAATTATCTTAGGTCAACTACTATAGATAACCATATAAATATTTAACACTTATGCTGAAATTATAAACTACTGAATAAAGCCATGAGCTTTGATAGTTGAAAACCCTAAAATCACATCTTGCATAATCCCAGAATACTGGTAAAGACCAGTTTGAAATTATTTTTTGCATTCCGCTTTATGTGGAGATGTACCTTTGTTAGACTGTGGACCGAGTTCGCTAAGAGGTGTTTGTATTGAAATTGATTTATGGAAATTTCGCGGCGAAGACGCGTCTACATAGCGTCGACCCACAGATCGTTAAAACAAATCAAATCAGCCGTTTTTCTTTTATTTTTCTCTCATAAATGGTGAAACCGTAATCTTTGCCAACGGTTTTTCCTGAATATTTTAATTTTATAACGATTGTATTTTTCTTGGCGATTATTTTATCCATAAATATGTCACAGTCAAAATGCGTATCAAATCAAAAGTATTTTTTACTCATTTCAGTCAAAACTTCAAAAAGGCTACAGTAGGTTTGGTTTGTATTCTCTAGGTCGAAATCCAACCGATTCTTTTTGAAAATCGAGAAAGTTTAATCAATTATTATTCAAATGAACTTATTTAAAATAAGAGATATACTGCAATGTTCAACTGCCAGAGTTCCATAAACAGCTTTTTGACAAGTCTTTTTTCATTTTCTTGGCATTTTACCAAATAAAAGCAAAACAATAACGAAAACTTAACAAAAACAGTAACAAAAGTCAACATAGGAACTATGCGAAAAATTACGATAACACAAACCGCATACAAGGCAGACGCTCTCGTACTACTGAAGTCAACGCATAGGTTTTCATATGCCGACCGAACCGATTCATCGATTTAGTTCCGATTATGTATTGTCAATCCCTATAAGTAAACGTTCCATTTTACGCATCAAGTATTTGAAGGAAATCCTATTAATTTATTTGTTAAATCATTAAGATAAATTATTCGTTTGCAATTTTTGCTTTGATTTTTAGAGGCAAATATTATTATATTTTTGCAATGATATAAATTAAAAATTAAAAATATTATCGTAAATAGTATGGGTGAAACGGAAAATGCCAAGTGTCATAAGTATCTTCTTATCTTGAAATGACTATACATTGATAATTTATTAAAAAATGTACTCGTTGTAACGTGAATTCTAACATCAAAAATACATTCGTACCTATTCACCTTCGTTAGCTCTTTCGCATTTTGATTTCGTCTCAAACTGTTTTCTCCAACGAAAATTTATTAATGCCTTTGCTGATGGAATATTGATATTTCATGCGATATTTTTAAAAGCAAACATCACTTTGATCTCTTGATTTGGCATTCGCACCGAGGCTCGTTCTAATCAGAATTTGAGACGATCAAGCCTTGCCTGCAAAAATTAATTTAAAAGGTACCTTTCTAATGTAAATATTTGAATAAAACATTGACGGGTTCTTGATAACTATAAAATTCAACGGTGACTTTGAAATAAATAAGCAAAAGGTAGAGCTATAATCAGCTAACAACTACATTATAAATAAATAATAACATAACCAAAAAATACATTTAAGTGCTAAAAAAAGAGTTACGAGTATCATCATCACCATCATTATCATTATCCTTTAGAAGTTTACTGTTGAATATAGGCATCTCCCATAGAACGCCACAGCGAGATAAAAATGCATGTGGATACCTATGGTGGTTGGTTTTGACACTGTTAGAGTTATTGGAAAAACTAAAGCAACAGTACGTTAGCTTAATAAATACCTACAATCAAATTAACATACAGAAAATAATTGAATGCACAAATACCTTTCAGAAACATGATAACTGAAGTCTTTGAGACTTAGAGTATTATGCAAATGGGGGTTGTAGCTTTAACACCTCACTATGAAATAAAGCTTTACATATTGATTGTAAGGCTTTTCGGTACAGTGGGGTTTTTGATTCGATATCAGAATAGGTACAAGATTTTCTTAAAATCTATGCCCACTTAATAAAGATTAAGTGTAGTAAATCATGTTTTGTTATTTAATGTACTTGCATTATTTAAATTAATTGTATGGAATATCAAATAAAATCACAAAGATTTCCCGGTCACTAACAAGTTAAAAAAACAAGACCAGACTCTTTAGAGATTGTTTAAAAACTTAAATAATGAATAACGCCTAATTTGTGACACCTTTTTGTGAATTGTACAAAATCTACCTAATACTACTTCAATGCAATTCTTTAAAATAAATCTATAATTTTTTAAATTGGAAACGCCTCTAACGATTTAAGTGATTTTTTCACCTCTCTCATACTGAGAATTTCAATTAGCGCCATCTCGTAAATTTTTGTGGAACTTTTATTATTGCCGACGGATGACAATCTACTGTTACCTTGAAATTGTGTAAGATGGCGCTATATGCTACCGAGCAAAGGTCGGTAGTTACTAAATAAAACAAAATACAAAAAGCAAGCAATACTTATACGAATCATGTAAGAGGACAAGGTGGTTTGAGTTATGATCACCAGAATTTTGACCTGAGTTACAGATGTCATTAACAATATTTATGTTATGTAGTCGCCATAGTACAACATCTTCTTAGTTTGGGACTAAACAATTTAGTGTCATTGTTGAAATAATTAAGTTACTTCATCATGTCAGCCTATTGCAGTCCACTGTTAGATGTAAGCCCAAGAAACGCCAAAGATCACGATCTCCCGCTTTTTTTCCAGTCACTGCCTGCCATCTTTCTAAGGTCGTGGGTCTATCACCTATTCATTACTTACTTATTACATTTCTATTTTAAGGCTTCTTTATTGGAGGTTTATAGCAGTAGAGCAGTTTAGTTATTAAGTGCGAGCACAAGGCATCTTTTTTCAATCTATGTTTGCATCTCTTTTCAATCTATGTGTGTATTTATTTTGCGTTTTGTGTTATTGTATTTATTTTGTGCCAGCTCTATCTTATCTCTATCTTACATAGTTTTATATAATTTTTGATTTTACACTAATTTCTTATATAATACATACATAAATACACAAAAAGGATACAATTTTAATAGTCAAAACTAACATCATTTACTAAAAACGAATTCGGCTTTCTCTACGGTATTTCCGTTTTAGCCTCGAGATTGATTATTCATAAAACTTTTATTCATACTAAAAATGTGTAAATTGTTACAACTATTGACTGTGTAAGACCTAATATTTCCGAAAAAGTGAAATAAAACCAGACAAATAAACAAGAATCTGGCTATATCAATATCACTCAATAGGAATTCTCGAAATATCTTAATATTATTGATAGGAATTTATTCAGACAATGTGAGCAGTATTCTACGGAGGTATTTTCGTATGTACTTAGTAATGAAAAGTAAGAGGAAACCGACTACCTAACACGTATTTGTTATAATGAAAATTTAATGAGTTACCATCTATTGCCTTAAGTTTCATCGTAGAAGAGGTGGTGCTCAAATAGACTCTCATGGTAGTGAAACAAAAACAGATACGCCAATTAAATAATCGACATTATTATTGTTAGCAGTTTAGTCAGCTGCGTTAAATTGATATAAAAATCACAAAATACAAATAACCGAGATCGTTTGTACTAAAGAAGTCTCTCGCTTAGTAGGTATTAGGCACCTTAGGAGCATCGTCCGTAATATAATTTTAGTGGTTTTGTGGCCATTTTGTGATGTGCGCTTCTTTGTTACAATATTAAATATTATTAAATGATCGTCAAAAATAAAATTTTAAAAATGGTGATAATATTAATGGAAGTATTATTAGGTTGCAATCGTTACTTTACCCAAAATAGAACCGTGTTGAAATCAGCTTCGGACTAAAATACCAGGCGGTCGCGGCTTTCGTTTAAAAAGGCAATTGGTAATGTGATGAGCACGAACATGTGTACCTAAGACATAGATCTTATATATTTATTGAAGTATATCTAATAGGTTTCTAGTCTGCATATGTTTTATGGTTCTAGATTTAAACAGTTGGGCTGCTCATGCGTACACGTCTAATATATTTTTCGTTCCGTTTTTAAATAAACTTGTTATTACAGACAATATACCTACATAAATAAGCCGTTCTATTTAGGCTTTGGTACCTATAGGTAGCGCTCAAATAGAGCCTCGTTCGCGACAGTTCAAAGCGTCTCGTTGCTAGGCAACGGATCGCTATTCACAGATGGTGGCTTTTACACGAATCATTTGTGTCACGACTCGGTCGCTGAATTGAGATAAGAGTCGAGAATCAAATGGACATCGAAGCAAATCTGTCATTCGCGTTGTGGCTCAATGAAGTTAAATCTCTTCGCGGTAACTAACTAAATTCTTATATTCAGTATAAATTGTAACTGTTCTAATAGCTGCATTATTTTTTAAATATTTTAATAAGATTTATAAGACCTAGTTAATAAAATAACCATTTAAAACTAAAATGTTAGTTACAGAGGTTCGCATCTCTTAAAAAAAAATTGTAAATAGCTTAAGCTTCCTGAGAAATTTTTTTGGTACTTAAAAACTATTTTATCCTTGGTCCTCCTTTACCATTAAAAAATACAAAGTCTCTAAACTGATTAATAATACTAAGTATTTCTTAATTGCACAAATCATTGTTACAATCAGATAAGCTAATTTGATCCTCATAGTGAGATAGTCTATGGTATAAGCCTTCTCCTTAGAGTGCAATATACTGCGGTCCTGTAATAAGAAAGACAGGAATTAATTAAACGATATCTGCAACATTCAATTAATTTCTGTCTCTTGTGATATCAGCCGCTCATCTAGCAAGATAATAATTTGAAATCAGATATTTTCAGATATCCCATATATCGTAAACCAAGATGTTATGATTTGTTTTACGAAAATAAAATGAATCCACAAATTCCACAAACTTAATGCGGAAGAGTGTACTCCATATGGCTATAAAAATAATAACCATATTCCAGGGCCATTAAACGAGCTACCAGCATAAATATTTAAAAAGTGTCTCATGCGTGTGTTGCTTGACAAGGCTTATTACTCAGTTGGTGATTTTTTCAAAAAATTTGGTCGTGACTTTTGTTACTATTAAATTTGTTGGTATGTACCTACGTTAAATAAGCTTTTCGATTTTCAATTAATAGATTCCTGCTGTGCTACACTTAAAGTTTGAATACAATGTATCTGATATGTATTATTGTTACCTAGAATTTTAATTTATCAAAATATTTGTATGCCTGAGGGCGGGACATAGTGGAACTATAATAATTATGTGCATGCAACCAACTCTATATTGCCTAACTATGGACCACAAATAAGTAATTTGAAATTGAAATTTGAAAATTCGTGCCGTGTATAAGCCTCTGAAGCGTGTCAACTGCGTAACATGGCCAGTTTAATTAAGCCCGTGGGTTAACACCTAGACGGTAATACAATCATTCCTCTGGCATACCGGCGGCTCAGAAAATCAAACCACAAAAGCTACTCTAACTCTAAAACGATAGAGCTTATTTTAGAACGTGCTACTAAGTGTAAAGATGAACGCATACGGTAGTCGGGGGGACATGGGAGGTCTCACTTTAATAGTCACGTTCGATACCATTACTGTTTTGGTTTAACAGGTTTTGTTTATTGCCAGGATTTTCACCAATTTGTGGTATTTAATTATATTATGTGCGTTTCTGGTAGAGAACTAACGACGTCTACTGAAAATAAACTATCCATTGCTTTTCTGCGAAAATATTTATTTAACATCTCCTTGCTACTCATCTTGAAAAACATTTAAAAGATATGAACCAATACTATAAATCAGAAACATTACATTTTCGTAAATGTATTCTAAAATTGAAAAAAAAATTGCCCGAAATCGTTGTCTTCTATAATATTTTTATAAGCTGCTTTATTTTTGTATTGTATACCATTTGTTAGTCTCTAAATTCAAACGATTGCGTTTGATTAAACATAGTGTCAAAATTCGTCCTTCGCCAATACTAATTAATTCAGGACGCCATGTTAATTTTTATTTTCTTTACCAGTCCCAGGCCCAGCAGTCTGTGTTTGGTTTTCATCCTACAAAAATCTGCCTTTTGATCTTCAGTTACACTGCCTCTATTTTTTTTTATAAATGTAAGCTATTTACAACAATCTATTACTACCTCCATACAGTTAACTTACGTCGATCAAACACATAGGGCTAACAAATAACGACGCAGCGATCATCGATTATTCATTGGAGCATCTATCCGGTCTCCGGCAGACTATGGAAAATGAGCGTAGCTGTCTGTTACCAGCAAACGGTGTATAGAAAGACAGTGGATATTATCACATAAGGACGCGTGAAAATAGCTAGGTATATAGATCTAAGAATTTTTAGTAAGCATTACATATAGAATGAACTTGGCAATGCTCACGGCAGAAATATAGCATTTATGATCTCGTAGATACAATCTTCATGTTTTTGTAGATAAACAAAAGAGATTGTATTTATAATAAATCCCAAATCCCACGCTTAGCCTAGATAAATTCTTGACGTTGTTTTTGGTGTGGTATTGGCGTAAAATATAATAAAGTTTCGGAACCCTAAAAAGGACCAATGTTACTTATGCCGGAGCTGAATATTATCATTTTATAATAAGTTATATATTTTCTCTATGGCATTATCATAAAATAAGTTTTATAATGTACTATTCACTGTATTTGATCAATGGATTTTTCTTCCACTAACATTAAAATGGTTAGGCAGATACCTCAAAAGATAGTTTTTGACTTTTTGTTCTCCTTACTTGGGTTTAACAAAGCTGTAGTTTATAGCATAATACAAATAAAACCTTTTTTGTAACACTTTTATAAAATACCATGCCGTAATAACATAAAAAACAACAAGCGCAACAGTACAGTCATTGTCAATAGTTTCAAAGTTCACGAATAATTTAAATTAAATATGTTGTTCAAACTTAAGTATTACACCAATTATGTAGCCCTGAACTAAGCTAACGATGTACTAAAACTAACTACTACTAACAATGATTTATAACTAATAACGATAAAATGAAGAGTGAGTTTCCAAGCAAAACCTAGATTATTGTAGGCAATCTAAAATAGGTCTTTGAAAACGTAAAATATAACTTGGTATTAACTCGAAGTCAAAGTGTTAATACTACAAAAGCCTGGACAAGTTACAAATTTATACATTGTTCTGGACGGTTAATTAAATGGATCTATTTTAAGACCAGCTGCGACTGTTCAAAGTTTATTGACATTGGATTTCAGCGTTCGTTTATACGTGATATTTATAGCAAAAAATAATAATATGCTGTTGACGTTAGATATTGTACTACTTAAGTTTGTCTAACCGCCACATTGATCAGACACAACTCGGAATTTGACAGCGAGAAACACGTGACAAATATCGACAGCTATGCTTATTAATACTCAACCATCAGTAGATAGGCCCTCTTCCAGGCAGTTACACGTCCCAAAGTATAGCTTTTCATACCTTTGGAATTGGCTTTGGAACTACATATTGGCTGGTGATAAGAAGTAACGGCGCAACAAATTCAGTTACCTATGTCAGCCTTTTTTACAGGAAATAAAGGTACAAGACATTATAATAAGTCCGAAGTAAGTTGGTTAAGGAAATCTTATAAAAAACTGCGCTCGCCAACCCGCCTGCCAAGCGTGGCAAGTATTGGCAATCCCCCTTGATGATAGGTCATTATTGGGGGAGGCCTATGTTCAGCAGTGGACTTCCTATGGCTGAAAAGATGAAGATGAAGCAGGCTAAGTCCATGCACTCCTGTCGTTTGAATAAACGTCTATTTTATAATGTCCTTTTCATAAGGACTTTTTGATGTGGATTTTGAACTCATGAACAAGAGTATGTGGTATGAAAATTTTCCTCAAGAATGAATTACTAACTTATTATAGTCTGAAGCTCGGGACAGCGAGTTTATTTTTGTTTCGAGTATTAGAGTGATGAAAATCACCCTGACCCTGAAATGCTGACGTCTTCAGTAGCTCATATTTTGAAAGAGCAGTCGCTCGGATTGCGAAGAGATATGAACTCGGTTTCAACTTGATAATTTTTTAAAAGTGTATTACGAATTATCTAAATATATTTCGTTTTATTTAATTCGATTCCTGGTAAGTCAATGTAGGAAAAATAACTTTTCTATATTGTCTCGGGTCTGGGTGTAGTGGTACCGTCGTTGTTTCTGATTTCTGTAACACAAGTGCTTTGGCTACTTACCATAGGATTGATTTTTTTAACTACACAGACAAACACAGTTATTTTGTTACCCAAATCATGTTAACAAATACATTTAATAATGAACCACTTGGGTATTTAAACTAAAATCTGAAAATAGTTACGCCACCGTTAATTAATTAACTGACGGGAATTTAACAAAATAACGTCGATAATGGTAACGTTACTAGTTACGTAACGTCACATAGGCTTTAATACTTTAATAACGACAGCAGGGATGCCACGGTGCAACTGGCAGCTGCGAAATAAAATAAAATGTTACCCACTGAGATTTTCCCAAGACGACAAGGTACCTACACCATAGGATTTTGCAAAAAATAACTATAAACTAAAATTGATTATTTATTTAACAAAACGTAAGTACTGGTAGGTATACAGGGAGTCCCGTAAATATCACGTTACCTTATCTTATCACCAAGCATTTTACATAAAATTTTGACCAACTTTTGCGCTCCACCTTTTTTAAATTTTTATATAATAAAATAAACTTGCTTCCACAATCACAACAATTATCTAGTCCCAAACTAAGCAAAGCTTGTACTAAGACGACAAAATAATGAATAAACATACTCAAGTACATTTATAAACATCCATGACTCAGGTACTGGTCGTGCTCATTACACAATCATTTGCCCTTTGCGGGAGTCGAAGCCGCAACCGCTCGGTTTTGTAGTCCTTGAACGGTAAGACAGTCGTTAAGGACGTCAAAATCTATTCGACCGGGCACATACGTATGTTTGTAATTAGACAAATACATTTTTATTTATATAATATAACATTAAGTGGTAACCCTAGTTACAGGGCTATGTAAAAATCGTTTATTGGACAGTTATATTATCCCCTGTGCCGATGAATTGTGATACTTAATACTGTGATTCGTTATTTATGTCACAGGTAATATGAACAGATAGTATTTTTAGTGGCGGTCTACGTAACATTATTATGAGTTTATTGTCAACAACACTTTTGAGTTCGGTAATTTATATTTAATACAAAGGAAATTTCATATTTGGGTTTTGTGGCTTTGTTATAACGATACTATTCGTTTAAATATCAGCTGCAAAGTTTACATTCATTGTACAGGGTCTACCGTAGTTACTAAAGGATAACCTTGTAACCACATACTACAGGGTTATTTGTAAAACATCAACAACCTCTTAGGGGCTGATTCTGGTGCTAAAATACAACAACTTTATTTATGGGACCAACATTAAAATTTAAAAAAAATAACCTCCAAACTGATGTCAGCTGGTGGCGGCTTAGTATGGGGAAGTGTATTTTTTGCGATTTCAATGTTGGTCCTATAGAAAAAGTTGTTATATTTGAACACCAGAATCAGCCCCTCGGAGGTTGTTGATGTTTTACAAATAACCCTGTATACATAACGAAGCTCAACACTTGTTCACTATGTGTAATAAAAAGAGATAGGTCACTGGGATTCGAATACCTCAGACCATTTAGGTGACAAGTAAAAAGGAGAAATCAAAAGTGTCAACTTTTGTCCATTCTTCAGTTTCAGTTAAGCAAGTAAATTTAAGAACAAGAAATAGTTTATTTTAGACAGCTGCATCACCATAATTTTTTTCTTTTTTTTGTGCTGAAATTTGTAAACATCAGATAAGCAGGCAACAAACAAATGAGTCCCCTTGCGCCGAACCGATTGTGTAAATCACGTCAAAAACGTAACCGCTCCGAAATCATCACGGCAGTCAATTGATAATCGCGCGATCACACGAGATTTGTTTAACTCGGGGAGGGGGGAGTGCGAAACAAAGAAAGCCCGTAGGGCGGGCGGGGTGACTCGCACCGGTCGTAGCAAGACCAGTATTGCCCCGACCGGCGGCGGCGTACCGCGCGTTACGACCTCCTAGTCGCTCGTAGCACCACGCGTAACGCGACAGTGAATGTGTACAAATTATTTGTTACTATTACACGAATTTCGTAAGTAATCACGTCTGTGTGTGGATACGTTGCGATATTTCAATACCACGTGGTATGATAAAGGTGTTTTAATGTCACTATGCCGGCGACAGAGATTTTGAATGGTGAGTTTGGTTTCATGTCTGTTTCAGGGTTCGTTTGCGTCTGATGAGTTGAGCTCTACATTGTAATTAATTCCTGATAACTAAAAACCTGAAATTGTATGTTTGTTGTACGAGTATTTATCGTTGGCCTAAATATCTATGAAAATTTCACCTCAAAGGAACGTACAGGAAGGAAATGTCCTAAGATAACATCGCAAAAGAGTCTTTGAAATAGAATAATGAAATACAGCACATTTGATGTTTATTTTGGTAACATGTGGATAAAAAACATAGTCTAAGGTGATAACAAACAAGATTCGTTTACCTTACTTGTGGTACAACCTATAAAAACGTTGCATCTTAATAGATTTTATAGCCACAATGAACAGGATCAAAGAGATTTATTAAATCATAGCATGAGATTTAAAGATAGACTTACAATTTAAAAAGTAATATAATTCTAATAAATTTAGAATTAACCTGTAACCTACGCACAGATTTAGAATTTAATGAAATCGTATTTCTCATTATCGAAATCACGAGAAAAAACGCTTTTATTTACTAAGTCATCATCAGACTTTCTTGGTCTATTGGTTCTCTCTTCAGACTACTAAGCCAGACAGTCTCAGGTTAACTTTGAATCTCGCATGAGGAAGTGTTTATGTAGTGAGCACGATCGTGGATGACATAAGGGGCCGATTTTTCAATAGCCAGATAACTTTTATATGAAAAATTTGTTTAATATATTGGCAGTTTTCGTATAGAGAATGTGTCAAAACGTAAATACTATTCTTTGAATAAAAGTTGTCTGGCAATTAAAAAATCGGCCATTAATATTACAAGTTTGTTTATCTGTAACCTACTCGTCATAATAAGGTGCAAACAATAGTTGTTTTGGACTAGATGATTGGTGTGATTATTGGTACAATTTACTAATAGATTTAACTAGCTGTACCCGCGTCTTTGCCCACGTGGAGTACGGCATGTTTAGCTTTAACAGGTTTTCCCTTAAGAAGTGGATTAAAATAGTAGCTTATGTTCTTCCCTAGGGTTTAATCTTTTTTCGTACTAAATTTCAACAAAAATGGTCCACGCAATCTATCCCTTTATCAAAGAATCATTAAAATTTACCAAAATTCAACAAAAAATTAAAACGTAACAGACAGACGAGAGTTACTTTTGTAATCATAATGTTATATTATTATAGTATAGTAGATATTAGTATGAATTTCATTTTATAGGTTTACTATTTTGATGATGTTAATTACCGTAATAAATGTAGTAGGTACCTATACAGGGTTACATTTCTAGGCAGTGCCAATTTTTGTATATTTGACAGCGCTTAAGCTAGATACTATCATGGAAAAGCTGAAGTCAAAATCATATTTATTATTGTTATTTATGAGAAAAATTTAGCTACAGTTATCATTTCACATAAAAAAATAACCGACTTCAAAAACGCTAAAAAGTTAATATAACTTTTAAACAATCATACCAAACAGCACCGACTCCAAAAATGGAGTCGGTGCAAAAAAACACATTCAAACACTCTACGGCTGGCACCGAATCCAATAATATAAAAACATACAACCGAATTGAGAACCTCCTCCTTTTTTTGAAGTCGGTTAAAAAATACAACAGAATACTGGAAAATATGCATACCTACTCAAATACCTTAGCTCTTTGTCCAAATAGCTACGCAAATTAATTACTTATTAATTCTAGATGTACCGTTTAGTATTAACCACTTTTTATTATATACGAATACTTATCATATTTTGTAAAAGTAAAGGTTTTTTGAAACATACTTTACTATATTTATAAGTACATTGATAAGGTCAATCAAAACTACATCAATAAAAAGAAAAAACTCCTTTGAAGGTAATTAAAACGCAATATCTACAAAGGCAATAAATATCGAGAGCGCGAGTCAGGTAATGTAAATAAAAACTGCATGTAGTATCGGATGTTTGCTCGATCCTACTTGAATTTAGATCCGGTAAAATTTAAATACATTATTATTTTACTAAGGACTTGAAAAACTTTTTGCATATGAACATTAATTTTCTGAACTGATTTAATTTTTGTTAAATAATTTTTAACTTTATAGAGTGCAACCGACTGCGTAGGTTTTTTACTTTTCGCTCTCTTCTTAAGTTTAAAGCATCTGTCTCACCACTGACCAGGAAGCGACTAGCTATCGACTATTTTCTAACTCAAAGGAAGTACAATCAGGGGCGTGCATTCCATATAGGCTATTATGCAGAGCCTACCTTCATGAAAAACCGACAGCTAACCATAAATATTAATTACGTATTCAACAATAAACAATAAATATTCTGTAACCATTTTGTCGTCTACCTGTACTTATTCCTTACTAAAGCGCGCAACTTAGATCGTTTCTGTGCAATTTAACCAATGTTAGGCTGCCGCGAGATCGCCTACTGTTTTACGCAAACTTACTCAATTTTCACTCACAGCCTACCCCCATCTGAAACCAATGCACGCCCCTAAGTACAATACATATGGATTTCAAGAGATACATACAGGGGCGATGAGAACTCCCTCTCTACTAGTATGTCGCAGTGATAAGAGCTGTCAAAGATAAACTCGCTTAGCGATGTTCGCTTGACAGTCACGGTAAAAGGCTCGCTTAGTACCTACATATACGCATAGCAGCAAGTGACTGGGCTGTAATTTTAATTGACCATCGCACTCGCACATTCGCTTACAGTCCTGTGACAAAGCGGATAGCTTTACACATTCGCAATGCGTAAATATCACATTTTATTTTTTATATCATCGTTGACATTTATATTAGTTAGTTAGCTTGAAGGCCCTTTTTTAAGTATTTGCCCTTTTTAAATGTCAATGTCAAATTGATTTCGTAGGCAATATACCAGAACAAAAGTTTGTAATAAAGCTAAAAACGCTGTACTTAAATGACAAACTAAAAAATAATAATAATAATACTGTCAGAGCCGATTTCGGCGACAGCGACTGCTGGACGGACTCAGCTGCAGCGTCTCGATGCCCAGCACGGTCGTGTGCTCGCATATGACTGTTATGTCCAATCTTAAAAAATAATAACCGGAAAGTATCAGCATTCATAAAAAACCTAAAAACCCCTTTTAAGGTTCTATCTTTAACATTTCTCATTAAAATCCTTCATAATTGAATAATGTTGGTGATCTTGCAATTCAAAGTGTATTTTATAAAAGACGTAATTACTTAAAATGCTTTCCAAAGGTACTTTTTGTTATTTACTATTTATCTGTGGCATATCGACTACAAATTCACACAATATTGTTAATACTCTCTAAGAAAGTACCTACCTACATTTTTTATTAAAGACAGACAATTTTAGTTTATTTTTCATATAAATACCCAGAGTATTTATATAAATTCTATCAAATCAAATATGGGAATGAAATTAGTTATAATTTGATTCACCCGACTGTAATAACGAGTTCCCACACTCTAATTAGGGTAATGAGATATTAAGGGATATCGAATTTCTTCCTCCTATATAATAATATATTTATAATTATATTATAAATGTGAAAGTTTTGGGTATGGATGTATGGATCGTTGTTACAATTTCACGCAAAAACGACTTAATTAATTTTGGTAAAATTTGGCATGCTGATAGACCGTGACCTGGATTAACGCAGACAAAGTCGCGGGCAAAAGCTAGTATAAAGTAATTCATAGTAGGCACATGACAACTAATATACAACATAGCTTAATATATTTCCAAGATAGTCCAGTTTTTTTTTTTGGGAATGGTTGTATTAGATGCCTCGTTTTACAATACGACAGATTAATATCTGAAACATATTTTTATAATTGTCACGTAGTTTTATGTAACGATTATTGAGTTTAGCTAAAAAAGTGTTAAGTTAAATTTAAGTGTTAATTTAATTTAATTTAACAAAAATTCTTTGTTTTTCATTCATTTTATGCATACCTAGTTGTCTTTATAAACATTCCAATCATTGTTGAAATGTTCTGGGCTAAAATCATTTTACCGAGCAGATATTTTGACGACCTCCGTAGCCGAGAGGCGAGCATACCGGACTTGGTGTCGCTATCTCTGAGGTCCCGGGTTCGATTCCCGGTCGGGTTAATGTAGAAAAATAACTTTTCTATATTGTCTCGGGTCTGGGTGTTGTGGTACCGTCGTTGTTTCTGATTTCTGTAACACAAGTGCTTCAGCTACTTATCATAGGATCAGAGCAATGTATGTGATGTTGTCCAATATTTATATTTTATATTTATAATGTGACGTAACCGTGCATATTGCATCTCCTTGTCTAACACGCGACTTCAATGGGCTGTAACTCAGGTATTTATCAATATTTAATATTTTATATTAAAATAATTATTATAAATTGTACACGTTTATGAAAATTACTTTTAGATAGAGCAATTAAAAGGGTTTTTTTTTAATTTAGATCTCATATTCTACTTACCGACGAATCTAAGTTATGATAACATAAAACTTAAAAAGTCGACCTCCTCAGATGGGAATCGAACCCACCTCTCATAGTGTTTTCTTTATTATCTATTGATTCATTCAGTCTGAATCTGCAGTAATATGAGTAACCAAAAAAGTTATTGCGTCGTGTCACGATAACAGACGGTCAAGACAATATTTTAAATTTTACGTTTAATTTGTCAAGTTAAAAAGTTTAAATCAAATAAATGAAGCATAACAATTATTTAAAGTTGATGATGTGTGTGATGCAAACCTCTTTAAAATTTGACATTGACAGAAAACCGCCTATAAATACCTATCTTATTAGCTTATTATACGTCCACTGCTAAACACTGGCCTTCCCCAATGACTTTCATAGGGATTGCCAATACTCGCCATGCTTGGCAGGCGGGTTGGCGAGCGCAGTTTTTTATAAGATTTCGCACGCAGACGCTGCTGCCTGTCTCGTGCTACAGGAATTAGTCGCCTCTTACGACACGCCTCCTGTTGGCAGTGGGGCAGTATTCTTTACGGCGGTTCCCACACGGCACCTTGTTTACCTACAGTTGCTGAGTCACCTGTTTACTGCGCCATTTCTCAAATCGTAATATCTATATTTTCCTATGTTATTCCACGTAACACCATTATACTATGTAAATAAAATATATTATTCTATTTTCCAGCAACTTTGTACGTTTTCTAATGATGCCTATCCATTACAAACTTCGCCGAGGAAGGTACGCTACCTCTAAAATGTTATTTCATATAGATGAGAGGTTAGCTTCATCGCTAGAATGTATTGTTCGTTTCCGCCCCAGGTCGCTTCCAGGCGTCTTACAAGTTCGCCTTATAAATTGCTTCTACACTGTATTGCAATTTAGATAATATGGCAGTCCAGAATTTTCGTGGTGCACGGGCAATATTCTACTGCGGTAATAAATTTTAATGTTAAACACCAAAACCAAAGCACGTTTGTGTCAAACCCTAAAAATAAAATAGTGATTCAGTAAACTCGGGTAATTACTACATTAAAGAACACAAAGGTCGCGTAGACGCTAGATGCAGGCCGCTTCCAACCGGCCAATCCGGAAGTCAATGGGGGAGGCCTATGTTCAGCAGTGGATGTTCTACGGCTGAAATGATGATAATGGGAAAAAATCGTTCATTGAGTAATTGCTTTTCTTGTTTATAGATATGTTATCCTGAGTCACAGGTCGAATTCACCTGCACCATAGTGTGAATGAACATATTATGTTCATTGGCTGCAATCCGGCTTAAATAACTATTGACCTTCAGAGGGTTAGAGTTTACGACCCGCAAAGGTTGACAATTAAAATTTAATTATAGACCCTTGTAGATAACAGCATGGAATCCCAGGTGTTTGTCTTTATGTTTTGTAAACTGCCAAGGTCAATGACGTTCTTAAAATAAATATGGACTTCTGTTAAATTGTACCCACAAATTATGTTGTATATGTACCAATCTAATCAGACAACAACATAGTTTTAATACGATTTTCTACTCATAATATCATGATCTACTCATTTGACGACCTCCGTAGCCGAGAGGCAAGTGTCGTCGAATGAGTAGATCATGATATTATGAGTAATACGTCGAGGCAAGGACTTGATGTCGCAATCTCTGAGGGCCCGGCTTTGAGTGTCGGTCGGGTCAATATGGAAAACGAAATTTTCTATATTTGGTCGGGCTTGGGTGATGTGCTTAAGCTAACCTCAGGATCAGAGCAATGTATGTGATGTTGTCCAATATTTAGTTTAGAGTTATCTTTCTCAACGATGCCATTTGCTTTGCTCTAGTACGCCAATATCCTTTGTGTCCTTTCGGGCCTTCGTCATCCGCGGAGTTTGTGGTTTTGTTCTACCTCTCTTCTTTCTAGCTATGGAAAAGCACTTTCTCACGACACAATCGTCTAATATTTGCAGTACATTACCGTACAATCTCAACCTAATTAATTTAAATTTAATTTAAAAATTAAATTTAAATTTATTTAAATAGATTTAAATTTAGATTTAAATAAAATTTTTGCAACCGTGAATCACTTTCGTGTGTGTTCGTTGCACGTTTTTTCCTTCTCACACTTTTTTATACATTTCACAGTTAAATGCTTCCATTACTTAAACCACTTCAAATATCACGAATTTTTTATGCGTGGGTTTAGATTTGATTCAGCGTTGCAGAGAACTGCTTCATCTATTTAAAATCTGTTTGTTAAACAACGAAAGCATGTTTTCTATGTGTGCTCCAAAAATGAATATCAGTTTCATGCATTGAAGCCTTACCGTGTATATTATCTACCAGGAGGCCTTATAAACTTAAACTAGTAGAAGTTAGTAAACATTATAATTTAACTGCCTAACTTGCTCTTGCTCGTAAAGTTTTAAAACGAAATGTTTTACATCAACATGTTTATTACACTAATTCTCTTTTACGATAGCACTGAACATGGTAAAAGATTTGTAGCTTTTTTAAACCGACAGACACCAACAACTAACAATAATTTGGCGTAGTCTTCGATTTGTCATAAAACTGTGTGCTTGCACAATAATCAGAAAAAATCCGACAAATTGTGAGTCCTAGTCGCACACTGAGGGTTCCGTAGCACGTATCTTTAATATTATTTAGTTTAATACATTTTTTTCAGCTCATTTTCATGTCCATGGATAACAATCATTAAATATTCTGTAAATTATTGCGTTTACGAGCTTATAACCTCCGATAAACGTACGGAAATAGCAGAGTGATATGAAAAATTGAAAGTCCCAATAAAAAGTGATACATAAATAAACAACAAAAATATGCATCAAATTTAAATATGATATGATAGTCCTCCTTATTTAAAGCTGGTTGAGAAATATCATTCGTTTCCCTCACGAAACTTCATTCGTGCAAACAAAACTTTGCTAATTGTAACAAATTACAAAAGGAAATTTAATATAGATATTGAAGTAACAAGTACTAATTTTGTCGGAGGACACCACGATCCGAAGTCAAACAATTTAGAGTTCCCTCATCCCGCGGGACTCCGAGGACGGTGGCCAATTTACAAAAGTTTGCTTTACAATTTATTGTCTCCATTCCATGGCAGCATCCGCAATTTTATTACTTATTAGCTTCTTTAAGTTAATTTGTGACATTTCTTATTCATTACAACGAGATCTAGTTTAAAAGGATTGTCAAGAATGTTCACTGTTAAGAAACAATGTTTTATTTTATCTACTCCAGCATGACCACCAAAACAAGATATGATAAAGCGATATATCGACAGTAACTGTAAAAATATGATAAAATAGAGCCGCCATGTTGAATCGCCGTTCCGGTGACGATACATGCTATGATCGCTGTTTCGATAAAAGATCAACATGGCGGCTATATTTTATCATATTTTTACAGTTACTGTCGATATATCGCTTTATCATATCTTGTTTTGGTGGTCATGCTAGGTTTACAAAAAACATAAAACCGGCCAAGCGCAAGTCGGACTTGCATACGAGCTCTCGGATTGCATACCTATCGCCGTACCATATTTAGCACACCATATTTATTTAAATTATTCTGAAAAAATACTTCTTGATTGTACACTACTCAATCCAAACAAAACACTAATGGCCTTACTACAAAAAAGATAGACTAGGTTTAAGCAAGAATAGCCATTCAATTTTAATATTGACACATCACACATGTCTCGGTTATGTTACCATACTTTTTAATTGGTTGGCTAATCTTTAGGCAGTGTTTAAACCTAGTATATCTTTTTTGTAGTAATGCACTAAATATCTAAAAAACAGTAATTACAAAAATAAAGAATAAAAGACAGTGTAAAAAAAGTTAATAGAAAAATATGTTGGCAGCATCCATCGTCTACAATAAGCATAAGTACTTTTATTTTAATATTGGACAAAATTACCTACATTGCTCTGATCCTAAGGTACAACGAAGATACTACAACAACATCCAGACCCGTCTCAACATAGAAAAGTTATTTTTCTACATTGACCCGACTGGCAATTGAACCCAGGACCTCAAAGATGGAGACCGGCCGCCAAGGCCATCGTACTCACCTCTCGGCTACGGCGGTCGTCAAACTTTGAATATTTTAGGTTTGATTCCAGAGACCAGCTGATAAAATAAACACTACGCACATTATATGGGCCAGACAGCACACAAATTGTCATGGCGGAAGTAAGGAATTACCGTCATAGTGGCCTCTTAGTACATCAAGACCCAAATAGATTTAAAAAATCATTTTTAACCGTGACCATGTCCACGAATCAAAAGGACTACACGTCTTAAATATATTTCAAGACCGATAATAGGTAAATAACTTAAATGTCACAAATTATTTCGCAAAAATCGTTTTCCAGCCAGTTTTGTGTTTATAAGGGGTTTTCCTTATGTTTCAAAGTCCTAAGAATAAAAGTTGTTTATGTAGCTGAGTAGCGACCTCTTAAGAGGATTGCCTGGAGAGGGTCACGCTAGTCGAGTGACATAATTTTGGTAGTCTGAAATTGAATTAGGAATTCCCTTTGGTAATTTATAAGTAAAATAATATTATATCTTTTAGATAAAAAAATCTAAATCGTAAGTAATGCATCCCACTGCAGGGCAACTTCATGTTTCGTCATATACGAGTATTCTACCACGCAGGGGTGATGCAAGGTTCACTTGCTAACCTTGATGTCAAATGTAATGCCATCATTGGCATTTGACAAGGTCTAACGACTTATCAAGCGATTAAGTTAGGACTAACTTTGCTGTCCTAAGGACGTTGTTGCTTGATTAAATTTTACTAAAAATGTTTGGAATTGTTTAGATGGGTTACTTGCTTTTGGTAATGACTGCCAAGTTGCGGCTGTCACTCTTAAGTTCAAGCGCTAAAGTACCAATAACATAAACTAAATTATTGGTTGAGCTTGTTAAAAGCTCAGACTCATAATATTTGGCTACAGGAGTGCGTTATCATACCCATATTTTTAGGGTTCCGTAAATCTTATCACTTCGTTGTCCGACTATCTGTCTGTACGTATTTCTGTTTTTCTGTCTGTCAAAACCCTCTTTACCAGGAACGCATGGACGTGTCAAGTTAAAATTAATACCGAATAGTCAAATCTCCATCCCCTTGGAGCTGAAAAAAAACAAACTTCTAAATCAACGCAATCATAAGATACGGCCGTTTATGCCGCATTTTGATACTCACTCGAGAATCAAAACCTGAAGGGTACTTTCTGGAATCATGAAATTTATCAAGAAACAATATCATTTGTTATAGTGCTAGAAAAGGAAAAAGTCGGAAAACCGTAAATTCCTAGTATTTTTTAACAAACTGAAAAAGCGGTAAATATCTTTAACATTCGGTTTCCGTTATGGACGAACTATTTACCTAACATACCTACAAGTTTTTACTGAACACTCGGTATGCGAGTCCAGCTTGTATTTAACCGGTTTTTTTACTACAAATAATCAAAAACTGATAAAACATTCAACTAAACCAAAAAAGAATCCATTTACGATTTTGGTTCCAGCAACTTCGTATTGTGATGAAGTGGATTAGCTTTTTTCATTATAAGGAAAACATCGTATTGACCCATAAATAATAATAATGAACCAATCCAAAATACCGTCCATCTCGTAAATATATTGAAAAAACCGAGGTCATTTCGAGAGTCGACCTTTTTAGAGCGTCCCCTCGTGAAAAATGTATGAAGATATCATTATTATTAGATATAGGAGGACAAAGATATTACCATAATAGTTATTGGGGGTTTTCTGCCGTGACCGCCCTTATGATACACGTGCATGATTGGATAGCAATCAGTGCTGATACGGATAGACCGCTGAGTCCCTGAGTATATTGAGTCAACTACAAAATAATCCTTTTTGAGGAGAGTAACATGTTTTTTGGTTGATCAATATTCAAATTTATGTACAAAGGAGTGTTTTTAATATTTAAAAGACTAGTTTTCAAACATAATATGATTTCAATCCGTTTGTATCCATGTTTTCATTAATTAAATATTATGTAATTTTCTTAAATATGAAATGAATTTCTGTTTAAACATTGACTTCTTAAAATAAGAAGCATTTATCATTAAGATGTGTAAAGAAAACATCTCATATAAATGCGTAATATTTTACGCCACATACCTATTATTTGTCACATACCTATTTTTTTATTTCAGAAATGCAAGTATTCGATAGCCCGCAGGCTGAAAATTTTACTTTTTCGTGGATAGAATCTAAGGATACTCATATCATATCATAAACAGGGTTATTTGTAAAACATTCTGGAGCTCAAATACAATAACTTTTTCTTTGGGACAAACATTTAAGTCGCAAAAAAACAATTCCCTTCCCTATACTATGCCGCCACCAGCTAAAATCAGTTTGCTGTTTGATGTTTTATAAATAACCCTGTATACGATAGCAACAATAACCGGAAATAAAAATAGCCAAGATTTGAGATGTCCCACTATACGCAGAGGCCATTCTGTATGATTGAGCGGTAGAGGCGCAGCGAAGCAAGCAAATTGGGTTCTACCAGCAGGACCATCTGATTATTAGCCTCTGCCTTGTGTAGGCATATGCTCTATATTATATAAGTAATACGGAAAATTGCGATGCTTCGAATGATTGGTACTAAGAGTGAGTTATACATGATTGATATGTCATAAAAATTGCGTTTCATATTAGTTTTTACAACTTAAGTCCTAAGTACTCGGTATCTAGGAAACCACGTAGATATTTAATAGGTCACAGTTATCTTCTTTCTGAATAATTTAAATTAAAAATATATTTATGAAATATTACTAATGATGTAATAATTAAATTACTATTCAAAGCATCATCTCACCTATTGGTCCTTCGAGATAGATTTTATTTTAATTTTATCATACTACAAAAGTAGGTATATGTCCAAATTTACGCTAGACTACAAAGGACGACCTTACATCGTTTATTATCAAAATTATGAACAAAATAAATTTACATAATTGGGATTAATAAAACGCATGACTACATTCATTAGGATAGCGCGGCGTGCGGTTTTTATCCCACCTCCATTAATTGTTCTTTAATGAGAGACCGCGTCCCACTGGGACGGAATAGAAGCAAGGAGAAGGGGGATTGGTCGCGCACTTTGTTATATTACGCTGTTATATAATTTATTTTTAATGGACCCATAGGACAGATTGACCGGTCGACTGCCACTGGGGAAAGGCTTGATTGATTTTTCTAGAAAGCTTGTAGCATGCTTTACTCTATATGAGTTATTTTTTATGAAATATTTATGAAAATTGTATTCTGTAAATTCTATAATTTTCCGAACATGTTTTTCTTAAAGGCACTTCTTACCAAATTAAAGATTTCGCAATAGAGCTATAGCCAAAATACCTTTCTGAGATGTTTGTCCTGTTATTAAATGGTTAATAACAGGACTAAACATCTCAGAAAGGTAACTTCCCTGAAAAGATAAAAATAAAACTTATTTGAAAATTGTAACGATAATAAGGTCCACTCAAAGTTAACAAACCGAGATAATATCTTTATAGTCTAAATCAGGACTGGAACCTCATACTGTCCTTATCAACATAATTCAAACTGACTGACACAAAACAAGAATGATTTAAAACGAGGTACAAGTTAAATCTTGGCTTAATTATGAGTCCTGCTAGGAGTACGTATTGGAGGATAATTAACCATAAATATCAGGGTTATTTTGTAAAGTTACCTTATTGAAAATTGGATCAGAGAAGTAAACGTTTTAAGAATTCGTTTAAGTATGAGCCCCCCTAGCATGACCACCAAAACACGATATGATATAGCGATTTATCCGACACCAACTGTAAAAATATGATAGTTAAAGCCGCCATGTTAAATCGCCGTGCCGGTGACGTCACATGTTATGATCGGGTGTGTAATGTTTCGTATAAATATTATTAATTTAATATAATATAATTTCGATATATTTATAATATATAAATGTTGTTATAATATAATTTCATTTAATATAATCTTTTTTCATGTAACAACTCACTTCTTATAATTAACGTTTCATATAATTTATCATTTATAATTTCATTTAAAATAACAATCATTAGCTCTAACACTCATTTTAAATAACAAGAGTTATAAAGCTTATTTAATATAATATTAGTTTTTCTAGTTATCATATCGCTTAACGCCTGACTGTTTGTGATTAGTTAAAACGTAACACAGGTTACATATTTATGTTTCTTTTATTTCAATTTCCTAATAACACTCTACTACAAGCATGCATGCACGCATGCATTTAAGCAAGCTGTAGGAATAAAGAGAGCGCCCGTAAATATTAGGCTTTATTCAGCTAAAACTATACATCATTTAAAATTACGATAATAGTCTGACATGTGACACTATGTATGATATTAATGTCACATTTACTTTTATCTAAGTAAATGGCCAGAATTACCACATTCTCTCCAGCCTATGTAACATAGTCATGAAGGTAGGAAAACGGCCGTCTATTCCGTATTGATCTTCGAGGCAGAGGAATAGGAAGAGAATTCTGCTGATCTGATTCTGGTAGTGGCGTCGGAATATCTGGAGGTACAGAGGTATGAGTGGTTTGGGTTTGTATTGAAGTATTGGGAGGTGAACAACAATCAATGTTTTGTTCGTCACCCATTGGTGCTAAGTGACGATTAGATACGGTTACTTCACGATCATTTTGCAAGCGGATGAGGCTGTACAAAGGATTAGGTTCGATTAGATCCACTTCTTCCACCAACGGGTCATACTTGTTTCCAGTATAACACCTTTTCATGATCTTTTTCCCTGGTTGCAGCCAAGTAGGCATTGATTGGCCACAGGATGACCGTCTGGGGTGGGTGAACATCCTCTCGTGTGGAGATTCTCCTGTCGCTGTACAAAGGAGTGATCGAATGCTGTGCAGCGCTTGCATAAGGACCGACTTCCATTCAGTTATTGGCCGATTGCTACATCATAAGGAAAGTTTGATAGTCCGCCATAATGTGCCGTTGAGTCGTTCTACTTGGCCATTCCCTCTAGGATTATATGGAGCTGAGTGGCTTATAGCAATACCTTTGTTATTCAGGAACTCTCTTAATTCTGATGACATAAAAGACGCTCCTTGGTCTGAATGAATATACGACGGCATTCCAAAAATAGAAAATAAATCTGTGAGACAATTATAAGATTAAACGAACTTACCTTAAGTGAAGTTCAATCTTAATTATACGCAGCTGATTGTTTGAGATATATTTACGAGTAGTACCGATGTTCTACAACAGCGTCGGGTCACAATGTTTTAAAGCTGGAAAAGAAAAAACATTTATCCCTGCAAATGGCAACATTTGTTGGTAATGTCATTACGTTTAAAGACAGCCTTATGAGCAACCCTCTAATATACTGGGATAATACAAAGTATTAGTGGGTGGGTTTTTGGGACTGTTATATCTCAAACAATCAGCTGCGTATAATTAAGATTGAACTTCACTTAAGGTAAGTTCGTTTAATCTTATAATTATACTTGCTGATTGTTTGAGATATATTTACGAGTAGATGTTTGAAGTTCGGTTGCGAATAAGTTGCTTATTAGTTTAGAAAATGCAAAAAACATTATGAAAACTAAGTACAATCCGGAGACGTTTGATGGCAAATCAAAACAAAAAAGGTACTTATATTTAATCATATCTTTTATGTTTAGTGCTAAGGCTGAGTAACTAATGAATTCACGTAGAATATCTGAAATTCTGAATGCGTCAAGAGTAAAATTACGTTCCATTTAGGTCTCACATAATATACTGCACAAGCCAGGCCACAAAATAATAACTAGTCTATTACGATAGTGTTACATCACACTTTTTTTTTTTTTTTTGTAAATATATTTTTGTTTTATTATCTGATAATAACAACAATGTCCATTGTTAGCCAATTCCATAATTGAGTGATTAAACATCGAAAACAATTGTTCCTGAAGACCGGTTGTAAGACAAATATGTTGTTATAAGTACTGTAAATACTTATTTCAATAAAGTGTTCTAACAAAAAAAAAACAAATAAAAAGATTAAAATGAATATAACGAAAGGAGAGTATCATATTAAAAAAAAATGCAGGTGCGCAATCATAATATCTTAGCGTATGATTACAATTAATATTTTTACTAAAGGTGGCAATAATGATTAAAAATATTTATACTTTAAATGATAAAAGTCTTTGACTGCCACAAACTAGACACAATAGAAAATCTATTGTTTGCGGCTCCGCGTAGCGCTCAACGTGTTAACAATCAATTATTATATTCTTTTATTTTTTATCTCAGCTAAGGCCGGTAATCTATAGAATCAGTACGGGAAATTCCAAGTAACTGACCTATGTAATTAAGTTGGCATATTTGTTATTGTTGAGGGTTCATCCTGTAAAGTTTTTTTTTTTTTTTTTTAATTGGTTAAAAACATCAATCGTTATGCATTGTGCAACTTTTAATCTAGTCACTTAATGAATGGGTGACCGTGGTCAAACAACTTCAAGTTTAATCACTTTAGTCACTTATTGGATCAACCTCAGGTTTGGTCACTAAATGGATGGGTGACCGGGGTTCTAGAAACCTCAATTTTGGTCACAAATGTACGGATGACCATAGTTAAGATACATCCTTATTGCTACCGAATGTTAATATTATGGAAATAATATTGCATAATTTGGTTGAAAATATCGATTGAATTCAATACGGTAGCTTATGCTTTATATTTAGCAAGATAGAGCGTATAATCGGATCATAAAACCAAATATTTTATCAGTTGATAATATTGTAAACTAACAGAAAAAAAAGTTCTTTAACAGACTCAGTTATAGCTTTATTTGAATGCAGCAATGTAGGCATAATTTTCATAAATGTAACATTAAGTTATAATGTGAAAGAATGTGTTATTTTTTTTATTTTTATTATTATAATTTTTTTTTTTTTTTTTTTTGCTATGGTAGACAATATTATTGAATACGATAAATGTATTTATCAGTTCGACTTATCTGTTATAACTATATTGCCCATCTCTTATTTTTATTGACAGTTATTGGGCAGTCAACGGGTTAAGTGTTTACCAACAGAGAATGGTTCTATCTGAGACATGTTTCTACATGTACAGGTTAATTATGGTATCTACTAAAATGTCTGGTTACTAGGCTTTGTTTTTGGAATTTACTTCCATATTTTTTATTTATACCTAATTGATTTAAATTAAGTTTTCTACATGAATTAATTATTTGAAGTACAATTATTCTTAATGTATTATTTTCCATCACACATTATTGTCAAGATTGTCATCTTTAGTAATTAGTAATTACAAGAATACTTTGTTCAGAAATTTAGTTTCAATATGTCATATTTAAGGAAATTCAAGCCCTGGCATTATGTAATTTTTATCAGGACAACAGGTGTTAGACTGTTCCTGTTTTAGTGACTTAAATGAAATAAAAGTAATCTCTAAGATTATATTTAAGGTGATATACCAATAAGTACATATGTAGGGGTACCTACTATGTTCTTATTGTGAATTTATCTATTCTTAATTTTGAGAAATGTCTGTCTTAATGGTAATTTAAAAGGGATATTTCAAATTTAAGAAATTGAATAGGTATAATGATTTTGTTAGATTATGATCAGAACTTTTAAGTGATTGGAAGCAGTTCCTTAGCATGTGATCATGTGATGGGATCTTAGCATGTGATGGATCACAGCGTTATTTTATTTTATTATCATAAATATATAAAAAACAAAAGATCTATTGAAATTACTAAATTAGTATTAGGTAAATGATCATCACATAGCCTTTATGTTAATTCAGCGGTTACAGAAGTCTACCTTAATAAGGTTTTATTACATAAATTTTTTATAGTCCTCAATTAATCATAACAAGATATTCAGAAGAAGGTCAGCCAAAGAAAAGATGGTTCCACACATATAGCTTGAGCTCGACTGGAAAAAGACTCAGCACAAAAGGCTTAATAAATAATAAATAAATAGTTATATACATATTACTAATCTTACAGACTTTTGTCTATCTTATACTTATTTCATATCGTTAGGATGGAGGACTGAACAAATCAAGCGTTCCCAATAGTTTTAAAATGTATCTTATTTTGAATAATGGTACTTATGTAAGTACATATTTATAAATAGGTAATCTTAGTACATTACATTGTTTACCACAATGAAGTAAAGGAAAGGAATCTGGAATATCTAGGTTATTATTTAATTAAATAATGTAAGCCTAATATTTTAAGGGCTTTTATGGTACTTCCATAACACCTTTACTTTTCAATTTGTTTGTGGCATTAACTTTGGATTAGGGTTAATAAATTTTAACCTTAAGGATTTCTATGCAAAAATTCTTTGACATGAAGTATACGCTGATAAGATGGCATCTGATTTGTCACAAGCTGGATTTTATAAACGTTGTCTTGTCAAAATCCTTGTTTCACTGCAATTTTGCAGGACTATTTATTTCTTCCAAGAATTGCATAAGTGCAATAATACCTTTAAATACTAATTAATTAGTAAAAGATTGGGTTAGTTATATAATTTCTTGATAAATTATTCAGTAGTGCAACTTCATTATCTGACTATGGTAAAAACCAAGAAAGGGTTATTTTGGAGTTTTGAACCAAACAATGGATTCATTAGCGCAATGGCTAAGACTTTATAATAGAGATTTGTGATTAATAAGATGGCCAGTAAAGTAATCCAAAGCTTTGATAAGTAAGTATCTGTATCTCTATTGTAACCTTCTTTCTTGAGGTAAAGGGCTTTTCACAATAATTCCGGGTTAAATTTTCTATCTCCATCCAATTCCTTCCGCTTCCAACCGGCCAGTCTGGAAGTCAATGGGGGAGGCCTATGTTCAGCAGTGGACGTCCTATGGCTGAAATGATGATGATGATGATGATGATCCAATTCCTTAGGAACTAGTTAAAACCATCTTTGTTTATTTGTAATAGTATTTATCAGATATTAGCACTATTGTCTGACAATAATAATATTATAGTGTTGTGTTGATTTTGTACAATTGGTTTTACAATTTTATATAGTATTGTTTCATACTGTCATCACATCAGCTTACAGTGCAAGATTTCAAACAATTTGTTTGATTTTTCATTTGTTATATATGTAATATAACACTAATTGCATAGCAATAGGTTAGTTATTATAACAAGTGAGCCTGCTTGTTTGTCCATAATTTCTTTTTATTCTCTTAGTATATTAGCGCTTGTTTAATAATGAGTGAGCCTGCCCATTTCTATATACTGTCTATTTGCTTAGTAACAGTAGGACTTGGTGTTTAAAAATGAGTGATCCTGCTCATTTGTCCATACTTTGTTGTCTCATGATAGTAGCGCTAGTTGATTGAAATTGAGTGAGTATGCTTGTCTGTCCATACTATTCTATCCACTTGGTGGTAGCGTTAGACATCTAATATTTTTGTGTACTTGTTCAAATTTAATTTTCATGGTATTGCAACATATACTGTCATACTGTCTTCCCGCTTTGTGAAAGCGCTTAATGTCAGGTCATTAGTGCACCGGCTCAATTTTTAGTTTTCCTGGTATTGCAACATACTGTCTATCCGCACTGTGATAGCGCTAGATGGCAATTAATTGGTGCACTGGATCAATTTCCATTTTCATGGTATAGCAACATACTGTCTATCCGATAAGTGATAGAGCTAGATGTCAAATAATGGGTGCATTGGCTCAATTTTCATGGTATTGTCTATTGCCCATTATGTATATACTACCCAGGCGTTTGAAGTTTATTTCAGTAGGTAATTTGTAAAGTTTTCTCAACACCCAGCCATTGCGTTTCCACTTCAATTTCATTGATATAGACTGAAGCCTGAGGAGGCTGCTTCAATATTTGAGTTTCCATACTTGTGTCATGGTTTCTTCATCTTGCTGTTTTCTAAATTTCTTAAGTTTTCCTTATTTTCATAAATTGTATATTTACTAGGTATCTTCAGTTTTGGGGCGAACTGTAGCTTAAACTTGATAGCTCTGTATTTCATTCTCAACTTCTATTAAGTTTTTTAGAAGAAAAAGTAACAAGATTATAATTTAAAAATGACTTTTAGGTTAGATTCTATCAATCAATTATACGTTAGGTACCTAAGTAATTCCTTCATAGGAGAATATCTATAATTCACAAAAGGAAGTAAAGTATTTGATTGTACATACCTGTAACTGGAACTAATGAATATATAAGTTGATTCCATTAATATAGCGTTAAAAAACAAACCATAACCGCGCCTGATTATGGCGCTCATCCCTTGTTGCTGGGCTGGGCCATTGCGTTTCCACTTCAATTTCATTGATATAGACTGAAGCCTGAGGAGGCTGCTTCAATATTTGAGTTTCCATACTTGTGTCATGGTTTCTTCATCTTGCTGTTTTCTAAATTTCTTAAGTTTTCCTTATTTTCATAAATTGTATATTTACTAGGTATCTTCAGTTTTGGGGCGAACTGTAGCTTAAACTTGATAGCTCTGTATTTCATTCTCAACTTCTATTAAGTTTTTTAGAAGAAAAAGTAACAAGATTATAATTTAAAAATGACTTTTAGGTTAGATTCTATCAATCAATTATACGTTAGGTACCTAAGTAATTCCTTCATAGGAGAATATCTATAATTCACAAAAGGAAGTAAAGTATTTGATTGTACATACCTGTAACTGGAACTAATGAATATATAAGTTGATTCCATTAATATAGCGTTAAAAAACAAACCATAACCGCGCCTGATTATGGCGCTCATCCCTTGTTGATTTTTGGCTGAAATTCACTATAAACCTTATTGTAAACACAATCCACATAGAGAACTGTATAATAGCATTCTAAACACTAACTTTTAAGCTACAAATAGAGTAAATAATAGTTATTTTACACATTTTATTGCAAGGACTACGTGCCCGCGCTGTCACAAACAATCGTAATGACATTACCAACAAATGTTGCCATTTGCAGGGATAAATGTTTTTTCTTTTCCAGCTTTCACACACAGCGTCGGGTCACAATGTTTTATTGTGACCCGACGCTGTTGTAGAACATCGGTACTACTCGTAAATATATCTCAAACAATCAGCAAGTATAATTGATTACCGTTGTTGTACTCGTATCTTTACATGCATACGCAAATGGGAATCGCGAGAATTCGTCTTTTATCGTGAGTATATATTTATTGCAAGTAATTGAAGGGATAGGGCCTTTAAAATCAATTGCTAATCTTTCGAATGGCGATGTAGCCTTAATTACTTGTCCAACATAGGTACTTGACAAATCTTGGCTTCACTTCTGCGCAAACCGGACAAGTGGAGACAATTCGTTTCACATCATCTGTAGAGTAAGGCAGGTTCTTAGATCGTACCCAGTGTGTGAGTCGAGTCACACCAGGATGACAGAGTGACTTATGCAGTAGGAGTAATTTATTGTGTGACGTAGACGCGGCACAAACCGGTCTACTAAGAGCATCAGCTACCACGTTTTCTTTTCCTGGACGGTATCTAATATCAAAATTATTAGATGCTTGATAGCTCTAGTCTCCATCTCTGTATCTTATCATTTTTGATTTTGCTAGCATGATTTTGTAACATATACGCTACAGATTTTTGATCCGTAAAGAGATAAAAACGTCGACCAAGCAAATAATGTCTCCATTTCTTAAGACTCGATGATTGCACAAGCTTCTTTTTCGATAATAGGATATTTCTTTTCGCTGTCATTTAATATTCGAGAAAATAATGCTACAGGTCTACCATTCTGAGTGAGCGGGGCAGCAATAGATACATCCAAGGCATCTGTCTCCACAGTGAATGGCTCCTTAGAATCAATAGCTAATAAAGATGATGCTGATATAATTTGTTTCAAATTCTCAAAAGTGGCCTTTTGGTTTTCATCTAGAGGGAATTATTCTAATGTGATAAGAGGGCGTAGTTTCTATGAAAAGTTTGATACCCATCTAGAATAATGCGCAAAAAGGCCTATCGCTCGTTTCAGTGATGCACAATCTTGAGGTGCTTTAAGACGATCCGGATCTGGCCTAACAATCCCGTTACTAATATTATAGCCGAGGATGTTTATGTCGATTAATGAAAACTCACTTTTATTTTTGTTGATGGTAAGAGTATATTTCTCGGCTATGTCTAGAAATTTCTAGAGTTTGACATCGTGGTCTTCCTTATTTAATCCACATATGGTAATGTCATCCAAATATATTAAATATAGTCTAGTAGTCTAGTAATATAGTCTAGTAGCTTTTAAATGTAGTCCATTTACGGTAACAGGCATAATACAATTAGTTGCTGCTAGAACTAATGCGTCATCTGTGATAGCAGAGCTTTGAGAACTTTGGCAGACCTTGGCAAATGTCCTCTCTTTCCACATTTCAAACAGGTGCTATCCGAAGCAGGGCAAAAACGACGCGGGTGGCGGGAGTTACCACAAAAATAACATTCGCTAGACTGACTATTATTATTTGTAGATTGTTGGCGTACATTGCTGCGAGGCTTTATAGCTGCTGCTGAATTATCTATGGAGTTACTTGTAGCAGACACGTGAGGCGAGGAATAATTATCTGATTGTATTTGAGCTGCTTTTAAAGCATTTGTCTTGTTATATGCTTCGTCTAAAGTTAGAGTTAGATTTTCTAAAAGTCTCTGCCTGATATGAGGCGAGGTGAGGCCTGCTAAAAATGCACCACGTATCGAGTCTTTCTCATTATCTTCTGCAGATACTGCTTTGAATAGGCAGTCTTTAGCTAATAGGTTCAATGCTTGAAAATACTGATCTATTTTTTCGCCCGGTTGTTGTGTGCGAGTTGCTAGTTTATGACGGGTAAAAATTTCACTTTTAGGTTTTATATATAAAGCTTCTAACATAGATATAGCCGCAGTGTACGTCGTACACGCTGCAACATGTTCATAAACAGCAGGTGAGATATGATTTATTAGAAGTCTTAGCTTTATTTCCTCTGTGTACTCAACGATGCCGGTTTCTGATGACGTTCTGGATTCTTGCAAAAAAAATTCAAATGTACGTCTCCAATGAGTCCATGTTGAAGATAAATTTTGACTCCCAACTGAGGCGGGGTCGATGTCAAATCTTTCTGGTTTTAGGTATCGATACATAATTGAATTTTAGCTGAATAAATTGTAGGAATAAAGAGAGCGCCCGTAAATATTAGGCTTTATTCAGCTAAAAATATACATCATTTAAAATTACGATAATTGCTATGTATGACATTAATGTCACATTTACTTTTATCTAAGTAAATGGCCAGGATTACCACACAAGCATGCAAACATGCATGCAAGCATGAAAAATATAATAATTACAGCATACAAGTATGAAACATGTATGCATCCTGGCAAGCACGCAAGCAAGCAAGCATACATGCAATTGGATTTGCTCTTCTCCGCGCTTCGGGAAGTGCAGTCCTTTCGCCCTTGCGTACAAATCTCAGGCACCCTGCGCAGCTTCGATGAGATTTGTTAGAGAGAGAGAGAGAGAGTTAGTCCTAAGAGTTATTACTGCGTACGTGGACTGCTCTCCTCGCCTCCGGCTTTTAAATTACACTCGTGTTAGGCAGACTAGTATCAGTGCGAATTATTATAATAAATGGTAATTATTCCTCGAAAAATTGCATTAAGTGATAATATATGAATTTATTGTTATATCGTAAGAGCTTTAAAGAAAATGTGATTAAAAATGTAAATGTTACACCAAATTTAGTCTAAGTAAAAATATATTAAATGAGCGTTATAACTTTTAAAATTATTTTATCTGTTTTTAATTTAAATAAAGCGCACTTATGATTGTTGTTATGATTGACTTTACAAATAAAACCCCAAAGTACCACCCGGTGTTAATTAATGGCCAAAAAATACCACATGAAAATACTGCAAAGTATTTGGGCATGACCCGAGGGTCACACACAAAGCTTCGCTGGAAAGCTCACGTCAAGAAAAAAAGGGCCGAGCTAGAGATTCGCTACAAAAAGTTATATTGGCTGTTGGGGAGGCACTCCTCCCTGTCAATACAAAATAAACTTACTTTGTATAAACAGGTTCTTATGCCAGTATGGACCTATGGTATACAGCTGTGGGGCTGTACCAAACGAATAATATGTAAAAAATAAATATAAAAATAATGTTATAAAAAAGTATGCAGAAGCTCACGAAAAGAGACTTCATCACCATGTGAATGTCGAGGCAATCCAGCTCCTCGATAGCACGGACATAGTGAGAAGACTTAAAAGAACAAAACCTTTTGAGTTAGTGCAGTGATAGTGTGTATAGCTCTCTGCTATTTTTAAAGACTTGTGAACAATGTGTCTTCCCCTTAATATTATTAGTGACAATAAGAAAAGTGTTAATGGACACGTTCTTAGCTATAACTTATCAACTATACTTAGATTAGGTCAAAATTAAATTACTCATTAGTCTAGTTAGGCTAGATTGTAATATTCTTAAGGTTTATTGTATAACTTAGGCCTTAGACAGATCATAATAAAAAATATAAAAAATGATTGTTGTTACGAAAAAAGTTCAACATGGCGGCTAACTATCATATTTTTGAAAAAAATAATACCGTTGGTGTCGATAAATCGCTAGTTCATATCGTGTTTTGGTGGTCTGATCTAGTTTAGGTACCGTCATATATTTTGGAAGTCATCTGTACAGTACGTAGGCCCTATTTCACTTTCGTCAAGTAGTGACTCTACGCTTATTTGACGATTAAAATATAATACGAATGATTATTAAACACCATTCAGTATAATGTTAGGAAAACAGACTATGACATTTTTGATTTTACTTTGTCAGGTAATTTTTAGCTGTCGATAGTGAAATTGGCCCATAGAAATTTTGTATGGATCAAATATTTGAAGGCTCTGTTGGCATATTGTGGTTATTCGGGTTATATATCACTGGTTCGGTTTCCGCTTCGGGTCAACTCAGAAAACTAACTTTTGTAAACTGGCTCGGGTCTAAATTTTGCAAGGAGACGCCCTTGGCAAAATACATTAGTATAAAGATGTTATTTTTTCACCTAAAAATTTTGCGTGTTGTCTTATTCTTTTATTATATAACTTTAACATAACATTAGGCACAATTACATGACTTCAAATCAGCCTAAAACATGTTAAGTCATTTCTCATTTCTGTTTTTTTCTCGAAAATCTTACATTCCGTCTAAATTACAATTCTTTGTAACTCCTCTAATTGAACTAGAAAAGTAATATAATTAAGACGTTCACTCGTAGTTTCGTTTGTATTTAACCTTGGAAACAAACACTAAGCCACAAATCCTTGAAATACTTGCAAGATCAAAGAAATCTATCAGCTGGAGAAACGAGAGAGAATCCCTCAGGATCTTAATTGAATCCGAATTGTTTAATTGTCTCCGTTACCTTTTTAAGGATTTTTATCTAAGGCCGGTCGGATTAGGCAAATAAAACCTTTGATGTCTGATCGTGGCTCAAATAAATGAGGATTGTTTTTACCATTCGCATTTCGCTGTTATTTGTTTTTTTAATTAGAAGTAAAAATGGGAAAGACCCGGCTCTTATTATTCAGGCTTTGTTTATTCGAAAATAAACGATGAAATGGGAAGCTTTATTTTATTTGAGTATTTGGGTGTTTTCTGAGTATTCTAATAGATTAGATTTCAGTTCAAGGCCGTAGATTATAAGGCTCGTGTCTTGCTCCTCGAGAAAAGGGTTGAAAATCAAATAATATTTTAATATAAAAATAAATTCCTATAACAATCACTCCAATTATCTCAATTAACTCAGCAAAACTTGTAAGATAACGGATTAACATAGTAAAGTATGCTTTTATACGTCCCACTGTAGGGCACAGGCCTCCCCTCAAATTTAAGGTGGTTTGAGCTATACTCCTCCTCGCGGGGTCAGTGCGAATTGGTGGAATGGTGGGGTATTATAAGGCCAGTGACTTAACCTTACTGGCAGATGTTATGAAGCCGCCCTATATCCTCTGACTAGACTTCACTTTTCAGTATCAAGCGATATTAGCCGGGACCAACTTTTAACGTGCCTACCAAAGCAGATGCTTGTGATAAATGTCACTAAATATGGTTGGAATGGTCACCCATCCAATCATAGCCGCGGCGTAGGTGGCTTAACTTTGGTAATGAATACCAAAGCGTTGCCGCTAACGAGCTACAACATTACAACACGGATTAACATACATAAATACATTTATAAACATCTGTGACTCAGATACGAATGCTTGAGCCCATAATCATCATCATCATCATTTCAGCCACAGGACTTCCACTGCTGAACATAGGCCTCCCCCAGTGATTTCCAGATTGGCCGGTTGTAAGCGACCTGCATCCAGTGGCTTCCTGCAACATTTTCCAGGTCGTCTATCCACCATGAGGGCGGCCACATCGGCCGTCAGATCTACCTACTATGTGCTCCGCCCACTACCACTTCAGCTTGCTAATCCGTTGGGCTATATCAGCGACTTTTGTTCGTTTGCGTATCTTCTCATTTCTGATTCGATCTCGCAGAGAAACACCGAGCAAACCCCTTTCCATAGCCAGCTTGAGCTCATCACACAAATATTTGCTCATTCTGAGATTCAAGCCTGGCTTTTTTAATCGGAGCTCGAAATACTAGACCGTTTCGGCTAGAGTAAGAAGTATTTCGCAAAATGTAAAAGCTGACTTAGCTTAACTTGCGGTATGGCCAGCGCTTAATACTTGCGTCACGTATCTGCCACTCTAATTCAGCTTAGTTAAAAAGAGTATTACGATAACATTTTCTTTCTTATATTTAAAACTGCAACAGTAAATCCAGAGTTGAAACCAGAAGTGAAGGCGGCAGTTTTCGCGCCATGCAATTTAAATAAATCGGGGTTTGTTGGGTGTGGAACACAGATGTTTATTCCGATAGTATAATTTCTCAGTCATACATCAACAGTTTTAATAATGGACTCCATTCGTGATTTTGTTCAGGGTTGCCAAAAAGAGATACAAAAAGTTTTAGTTTTTTTATTGATATATGTATAATATTATAATCACTGACCACCCAATTTCTTTAAAAATATTTAAGTTTTCCAGGTCGTCTGTCCACCATGAGGGCGGCCACATCGGCCGTCAGATCTGCCTACTATGTGCCCCGCCCACTGCCATTTTAGCTTGCTAATCCGTTGGGCTATATCAGCGACTTTTGTTCGTTTGCGTATCTTCTCATTTCTGATTCGATCTCGCAGAGAAACACCGAGCAAACCCCTTTCCATAGCCAGCTTGAGCTCATCACACAAATATTTGCTCATTCTGAGATTCAAGCCTGGCTTTTTAAATCGGAGCTCAAAATACTAGACCGTTTTGGCTAGAGTAAGAAGTATTTCCCAAAATGTAAAAGCTGACTTAGCTTAACTTGCGGTATGGCCGGCGCTTAATACTTGCGTCACGTATCTGCCACTCTAATTCAGCTTAGTTTAAAAGAGTATTACGATAACATTTTCTTTCTTATATTTAAAACTGCAACTTAGTAAATACAGAGTTGAAACCAGAAGTGAAGGCGCCAGTTTTCGCGCCATGCAATTTAAATAAATCGGGGTTTGTTGGGTGTGGAACACAGATGTTTATTCCGATAGTATAATTTCTCAGTCATACATCAACAGTTTTAATAGTGAACTCCATTCGTGATTTTGTTCAGGGTTGCCAAAAAGAGATCCAAAAAGTTTTAGTTTTTTCTATCGATATATGTATAATATTATAATCAATGACCACCCAATTTCTTTGAAAATATTTAAGCATGCGATGGGTTAGGTAATTACCTACGCCTATAAAAATGTTTATAACACATCCTAAGCTTAAGTTAGTTAAGTTAAGTTAGGTTTAAACCTTAAATCTAAAGAACATTTACTGAAGCAGCATTTATTTTCAATCTAAAGATTTGAAGCATTTTCTAATTCTAAAGATTTAAAAATATTGCTATTTCAGTAAAGAGGGCTCTGTTAGAGAAGGTTATTTGAAAATATTTAATGTGAAATGGGTGATTAAGTTTAGTATGAGGAGTTTGACATTTAACCGCTATAATGCTTTACTGATTGACTATTTTATATAAATTTTCATAACCGCCTTTAGGAATTAAATTATTAATTCTTCAGCAGATATATTACAGAATTCCAAAATATGCGTCCTCGGATCATGGAACGTCAGCACCCCGCCAATTATTTGAATGATACTTGTGCGTTTTTCCAGTGCCTTTCAACCCTCGTCTCGCTCGCATACATAAACGGACCCTCATCGACGTCACAATAAAACGCACGCTTTTCATTCCGTTGTTCAAGATTCATTAGCGTTCATACCTAATTTGGTGATACTTTGACCTATAGATATGTTATATCATTTAAAGAGTGAAAGGAGCTTAACATGAAATTTCACTTTTTAAATATGACTTTTTGTGTATTTGTAAGTATTGTAAACTCAAATAACTAAACATTATGTTACGGTATTAAAATTTAAGTGATTTTAGATTGAGTAATTGTAAGATCTGGAAGTCATTAAGGGAGGCCTGTGTTCAGTAGCGGACGTCCTATGGCCGAAATGATATGATGATGAATTGTAAGATGGCACCTTTAACGTTTGCTCAATCAACTTTATTTTCAACTTAACTACTCACGCTTGACAGAAATTGTATCGACATTAAATATTTGTAACGGATCTCAATATTCTCAATGCTATTGTAAGCTTAATAATGAATATTAATACTACTGAATAATTTCAAAAAATACAGATACACAAAATAGTCTTGGAACAAACAAGTTACAACTGCATATTTAGGCCTTATTGCATTTTTTTTGTTAAATTCGTTTATTTATTTCTCTCTGTTAGTACTTTTGGTTTAGTGTAATCTGTAATAAAAAGTATCTGTACAAAAATTTCATCTATTTACATTATTACTACGTCAAAGTAGACAGACTTTATCCAAACGGATTCAAACCGCTCGCTTGTAAAGCCCACTTTCAATTTCGCAATGAAATTTAAAATCATAACACAGCCCTGGCACAGAAGCGGTCACGCGGGTAACCGTTGCGGCGACACCGTAATATTGCGAAATAATAACACATTACCGCCAACCCTGGCACCGAGGCTAGTGGTTGCAAGGAAATTCGGTGTAGCGATTTAAGGGTTAAGTGCTCGCAGCTGTGACTCATAAAATTGTACGTTACTTTACAATTGTTACAGTGCCGGTCTGATTACTCATTGGAAAGATACAGTGTGTATTTTAGGGTTATGTATGTTGTCATGTTTTCATTTATTTAATTTTAGTAGCTTTGTTTTTTTTTTATCGAATCTCAGTGTTCTGTATGTTTCAAAAGGTTTAGATAAAATAATTAAATTTTAGTTTAGGTATATATAAAAAAATATCCGTTATTTATTACGAAGATTAAATTTAGGGTGAATTTAACTTCACGCACTTATTGTTTGTTAAAGTTAAAATTAATAATAACGATTAAATTGCGATAAAATTTTCGTGAAATGTGCGCACGTTGTAAACGGTTTATAAATTGCAAAACCGCAACTAAATACTGGTCAATTAGAGAACAGACCTTGCCTACGGTTTATACCACTGTAATGTAAGGTCGCCTTTTATAAACGGGTAAAATTTAAAAAGCAATTACAAAAACATAAATTAATATAATATTTGTAAAAAAAAAAATTTTTTTATACGCTCGTTTCCGAGAAAAACGCCAAAAACTATTTTGATTTCAACGTAAAATAAAACACCCCATACCCCGTGCGTGCACCCCGAGGGAAGAGTTGGGCACGGTTGAAATGAGAGAGACAGAGGCGATGACGTAGGGACGTTTCAGACTAGACAGGATGCTCTTAATTTTTTTTTTGTTAGGAATAATAAAAAAGTAAACCAGCCCGTTTTTAAGAACGAAAATAATAGGGCCCGGTTTCTCTAATATAATTAGAAGTTCTGTTCAAGTTTCACCTGTTTATAAAAGGCGACCTTGTATAATAAGGTCTTTAGCAGAACCCCAACGAACGAACAAAAACATAATCTTAATAAGGTCTTAGAGGTACGATACCCCAAAGAAAGGACAACGCAAACTAAATTGACAGAAATATCTAATTCAAATTCCAATAAGGACATGTTTGTGCTCACAAAACATGGGTAAAATAGGTATGATAATATTAAATTTTTGGATCTTCCATGCAGAGTTATTGTAAAATATCAACAACCACCTGGGGTCCACCATTCTTCTTCTCCTCCTCCTCCTCCAAATACAACAAGTTTTTCTATGGGACCAACATTGAAATAAAAAAAACATCACTGCTCCATACAAACTGTTGCCAAGCTGGTGGCGGCTTAGTATAGGAAAGTGTTTTTTTTTTACGATTTTAATATTGGTCCCATAGAAAAAGTTGTTGTAATTGAGCACCAGAATCAGCCCCTAGGAGGTTGTTGATGTTTTACAAATAACCCTGTAGAACACAATTACCATAAACTAAATACGAACGAATATTATTTACAAATCTACCGATTTGGGAATCAAGTCGCATTGACTGAGTTACCTCGCGTTACTATTAAGTCCAATTTAACATAATTATGCAAATGAGAAATGTATCGCTTTGACTAAATGCAACGCTCCAAATAAGCGAATTACAGATTGAAATATACTAGCTTTGATCAAATGCTTCCTTCTATCTTATAAGTTAACTTACTTTATATGATTCTTTTATTGAATTTGATATTAAAATCTCACAAAAGGTTCGTTCTTTTGACTACGAAAATAATTTGTTCACATCTTGCGAGGGTCAATCATTGTGTGATCAGCATGAACACATATATTTGACGACCTCTGTAGCCTGTCTGGGTTTGGCTGTTGTGGTACCGTCGTTTATTCTTATTTCTTTAACACAAGTGCTTTATCTACTTAACATAGGATCAGAGCAATGTATGTGATGTTGTCCAACATTTATTTATTTATATTTATGTAGTGTATGTTTGGTATATTTATTTATAAATTTTCATACGTTATCCAATGGTCATAGTACAAGCTTTTTTTTGTTTAGTACTAAATAGTTGGTGTGATTGTGGAAGCATCATTTAATGTGTTACTAGCTATCCTGGCGAACTTCGTACCGACACTTCACATATTTTTTTGGTAAATTTTCCGTTTTTACATTGTTATTCTGCTATTCGGGGCGAAATTCAACAAATCAAAGATTATAAAAATCTGTCAAGCCGTACTTGACTCATAAATGGTGTAACTAACCCGACTTTATTTTATTTATATAGATATCATGATGGGAAATCAAACTTCCAAAATTAATCACTAAAGCTGGCTCGTTCTAAATGTACCTACCAAAGCCATTAAACATGTAGGCTTAGTCTTTTCAAATCCTCCAGATTATCATAATCAAATTCATTGAATATTAATCACCAACATTGTGCGCGACAACCGCCTTACTTCATTACTATTGATCAGTATGGGAATTACTCGTACCTGGTTTGGGCTTTAGAGCTCAGATTCTGTTACATAAATTAACACTTCGTCTCAAACCAGCAAAAAGATACGCAATAAATAAATAAAATAAATTCTTCCTTCAATCGCACAAATTACCTAGCTCCTAACTAAATAGAGTTTGTACAACAGCACGTTTTTTTTTTTTCAATTGAAATTGAAAGCTTGAAAATCGGTTCAATGACCTTTAACTTTTTGGGTAGGCAGACCTGCCGTTGACTGTAATAGATAAGACAAATATACATACAGGGTGTAAAAAAATCTTAACTAAGCCTTAAACCACGCATTCTTTACATCAAAGTTGAATCAAATAATAATAATTGATGGAAAATGACTTTTACTTTGGGGTATAAAAAATAACTAATTTATAACCCGCAATGTATAGCGCGCACGCGCAACTATGCCTGTGTGTGTGCATACGTCAAACATTTGATGTTTTTTATTTTTATTTTATTGTTTTAGCTGTTGCTTTCTCAGTAATATTTTACCTGAAATAAAAGCATTACCTATATTCTATATTAAGATTACCTACATAAATTTGATAGAATCGAATTGACACCCAGGTTCGGGGATCAGTGCGAAGCATAAATATTTGAGCGGTTTCCCAGAATTAGTTTACAAATACAAATCTGCCTACGTTTTGATGATTCGATCGTTATTTATTCAGTCTACCAGACTAACTCGTAATGGAGTGGAAATAATCAAATGCATATATCGCAAAGCTAGAGCTTATTTTGCATTCACAATCTATTATATTTTTCAAAGGTTGTAAGCTGTGAGAGTTTCATTCCGCAATTCTTTAAGCAAAGATTCACTATGTTGTGGTATATTAAAATCGTTATTACGTCATTTTTATATTAAACTAGCTGTTGTCCGAGACTTAGTTTGCGCAGTCTTTCATTTTTTTCAAAAGAACCTTCTCCTGGCTGTAAGTAACTTAACAAAAAAAGAATTAGCGAAATTGTTCCACCTGTTCACGCGTGATGCGATGACCAAGGGAAATAGAGATTTATTTTTATAATATAGATAGGTAAGGCGTGGATGAAAACGATGACGAGATGACTTAGACAATTATGCCGAAGATTAGCAAATTCTAGCCACCGCAAGGATTAGTGGTGGAGTATTTTGCCCAGATTTACTGTTGCAGACAGCTAAATAAATGAATAAAAAACCGGGCAAGTGCGAGTTGGACTCGCTCACCGAGAGTCTCGTACAAAGTAGGTACATATTATAAATAATTCAGGAATCGAGGCTCGCAGTTTAATTTCAAATTATTTACGAAATGTATAATTTTGAGGTTTTTTTTTTACCTGTACTTGTAGTATAAGACGATAAATATTACGGTCCTTTCATATTTCTAGATCAACGGAAAGTACTCTATAAATTTTGATTTTCTTGAGTGTCGAAATATATGTTTTTTTGCCGCATATACGGCTGTTTTTTTTTTAGCGTTATCTTAGAAGTTTGTCTTTTCCACAGCTTTCAGGGACTGTAAACTTACGTACCTATATAGTTTTAATTTTAACTCGGTGTGAGAGTATCCGAGATAAAAAGTCTTGAGAGACAGACGGACAGACAGGCGGTAAACAGAAGACAAATAAGACTTTAGTTTTTTTTTTGAGGTACGGAATCCTACATAACCAGCCTCGTGTTGGGGTAGGTTGTAACTTAGTCTTTTAAAAATATCAATACAGTGTCCTTTGTCTTCAAAATAAATGCGATAAAAAATACACACAAAAATGAAACAATAGAAAAACTATTCAAAAGAGAATTTCCCCTAGGGCTCCAGCGGAAACGAAGCTTATTGATTCTATTGAAAATATTGTGATAGGCACGAAGTTGCTAAATATGGAAATATGCTGGAAATATTTTGGTTTTTTACGGTTTCGTTTCGATATGAATTTTATTTTATACTTGTTAATTAGGTCACAAGCGCCAGTATTTTTGCTATGGTTAGGTACATAATAAGTTTTATAGATTAGGTATAGTTTATGATAATCTTCTTAGAAACTGCATCAAATCCACCCAATGGTTTAAGTCTTTATCTCTTTTGCGAGCATTGGCAAATTTTTTGCCGTAATTTGAACCTAATATACTTATTATACGGTCCAAACTCAATGAATTTATTTATGAATATTGCTTTCGAACTTAAGACTTTAGTTTATTGTTTTATTTAGCTAGAGTTTTCCTACCGCAGGGTAACAGGCCACTTCCATATCCTTCTGTCTTTATCTACTGCCAAATTATGCCAATCCTGGGAGGAGGTACTTATGGAGATTGTCTCGCCACCTTATACTGGATCTACAATAGACTTAACTTACCCTAGACTAAATACTACGAATAATATTTTATTTAAGTAGTTCCTCCTTGATATTCCAATAACCATGCTAATAATAACAGTTATTCTTCACAATACATAATGCTCTTCAAAACATCAAATTTTAAAGTTTAACATTTAAGTTTGGGCCAACTCTTGTGTGATGAATTAAGTCAATCCACTATTCCCGCCAATCAGACTTGCAATGTTTATAATGGCAGTACGGACCGGACGGGGCCAAATTAAAAAAGTTGAAGCGTGCCCCAGCGTATGCAAATAGAGAAAAGTTTTCGATGCGTGCGTTCGCAGATGGATACGGTAACAGATAAAATTACAACAGCCATCCCATTTGATAATAACATGCCTAAGCAGTAAATGTGGGTAGTGAAATGATAGTTTTAACAATCACATCTATTTTTCTAGCCCAAAATAAAGCAGATCTTGTATTTTTGCTTATCATTCAAGCAATTGCCTCTTACGTTATTAGAACCTGACACCAAACCAGCTAGTTTTGTCGCTACAAGAATCTATTAATTTGTTCATTTCTCTTTAGCCCTATAAATATAATCTGCACTCCGTGGAAATCCATTGCTGGATTAGCACTTGCTTTGAAGGAAAAAATAAGTCAGTGCTCAGTTGACAACTTAATTAAATTAACTTTGTAGTCACAATTTTTAAATAATGTATAATCGACTAATATCACAATTTCGGGCAATAAATGTAAAACCTAAACTAAATGCAGGTAGCTACTATTTATTTTAGTGTCCATCTGTATGACAGGTGAATGATCCTCCCCTTAAACTGTAATCGACAAACAAATAATTTATCAAGGATCGTATTTAGTGGCGTGCATTAGGAGAGGCCTATGTCCAGCAGTGGTGGAATAATGGTCACAAAAGAATTGCCGTCGATTCGTTCGAAATAAGAACGAAGGCTGGCCGTTATCTCTGCGCTTACGACATGGGGTTCACTTTTTGGTAATCTTGTTCGAGTGGATAGATTGGATGCGTCTTTTTAATGCGCCAGTCCTACCCCTTCGGTGTTGGTTTGATCGCGAGTGGTATGCGTTGATTTGGTTAAGGGAGGCTTTGATTACTTACACATTATATACAGTATGACTACACTTTGTTCCATAAGCTACTTAAGAAGTCAAGAAAATAAAGCTTTGGCTAGTTTCTATCAAATTGTGTATAAGAAATAACAAAGTAATAATAGTAAATGAGTTTGTTACATAATAATATTTATTTGTAAAATACAAACTATTTTATCAAAATAAAACCTAAAACTGTTTTTTACCATACAAGTACGTAGTATGTATTCACAAATAAACCGATGTTAGATTATAATTTGCCAAATAAAAAGAATCTATTTAAACACACTATGTAAATAGATGAAAACAATAATACAAAACCTATATATTTACCTTTATTTTCTGTGGCTACCGAATAAATGTATTTGAACCAAAAACCGCCTGAGTAGCTTAATAGAAATGAACGTGAACCACTAGACCAGATTGCTAATTAGAAGTCGTAATATCGCTTCGACGTATGTTTACATGATTACATGTAATAGACGCCGGTTTCCGATATAATTCGTCCGACGGCAATTAAAGGGGATAAGCGCCAATAAAAGTCTGGGATGGGGTTATAAATTGATCAATTTGTGGGAGCCGCGCCAATGTATCGGCTCGTGCCAGTCAGGCAGGTGCCGGTCTTTAGCCGCAATGCCATTTGAATATTTTTAAAATGTATATTAGAAGAAACGTGAAAATTAACCTTTCCAGATGCAAGCTATGAAAGTGATGAAACTAAGTAATACTACATATTAATATTGTTTTATAGCACGACTAAATAAATAAAACTACTATATTATATAAAACAAAGGGTTAATTACACCATTTGTAAGTAAAGAACAGCGGGACCAATTTTTATGATATTTGATTTGTTAGATATGTCTCTGCCCGAATAGCAGAATAACTAATAAAACATGGAAAAAATCACAAAAGTATGAAGAACACCGGGACAGTTAGTTTATTAATAAAAATATGTGATTGACTTATTACATAGACTTATAACACCTAAAACAAATTTATATCACACGATATTCGTGACTTATTTGACAAAATGATTTTGCATTTTTGCATGCAGGTTGAACATATACAAAACTATTATCACCGTTATATTTTGTGTTCACGAAAATAAACGCATTTACTGCGTTACTGCTATAACTTTTTCATCTTCAAAGCTGCATATGTTTTAAATATATATATATATATATATATATATATATATATATATATATATATATATATATATATATATATATATATATATATATATATATATATCCAGTCAAGCTTGATTAGTTCATAGTGTGCTAATATAACATTGCAATATCTGCTATAAACATAAAATACATTTATTTTATTAAACTTGACTCTTAATGTCAATTAGGTAGTGAATAAACGAAAATACAAGCATCAAGATATTGTTTCTTTGAAAACCAAATATCTAAATATTCCCACAAAGAAAAGAGTTAACGTAAACCATTTTTGTCTTTATCATATTTCTCGGGGAAAACTCAACGCGGCTATATTTTCTAAGTAGCGATAAAATCATATTATTTCAAGAGAAAAGTCGAGCTTTTCAAGAAATCGAGATCTCAAAATGTTTTGGTACACTTTATTAAGAGTGCGATAATAGTGGTTTTAAGATAAATTCGTCTATCCTTTTATATGTTTTCTCTGTAAGCTACACTTAAATTCAATTTATCCGATACATTTTTTTTTCTTTACAGGTAAGATTTTAACACAATGCAAATAACGAATGGGGTCTCACATATTTTATTGTAAGTTTTCCTAATAATAGTCATTTTTAAATTGAGCATTATCTTAAATCATCATACAGTCATCATCCGTCGGGCGTTCGAATGAGACCGCGATAAATTAAAATTTCTAGTTGTTTCTTAGGTTGAGGGGTTCGGCATACCTGTCTACAATATTACTACTATTATCAATGCAAAAGTTGCAATAGATGGATGTTGGCACAGGGATCATTGTAGTCTGGAACACAACAATTAATTTTTATCACGTAAAAAATATGGTTCCCGTAGAATGTTTTTGTTTTTTACAAAGCAAGTGATTGCTATGATTTTTTGCATAGTTTAGGTGTCAGAGAATGACAAAGGCAACTTTTTATTTTGGAAAAATCCACGGTTTTAGTGGGACAACATAACAATAATTGTATCCAAGGAAGGTAATGAGCTTTTTTTATCTCATCTCCTAAGGGTGTAAAATAAAGGGTAGCAGGTAGGCTTTAATACAGGAAAAGCCGCGCCTGCTGCTGCCGAGCCTGCTTTATGTACCGAAGCTTCATATTGTCTTATGTAAAAATTGATGAAAACACAGAAACTTTCTCTATCAAAAGCATTACAATAAGTACTTAAAAATTAAGTCTGCATTTAATGCATCTGTATAAGCATAGGTATAATAAGAATTTCAACTTTGGTAAAAAACTATTTCAATTTACAAAAATAAAACAGCGGTACGGTACAATCAGTAGCTTAAATGGAGGTAATTATTTTCATTAAAACTTTCTCGCCAAAATATATATATCTCTATATAAAATATATCCCCAGTGTGTAACCACGAGCGCTAGACGCGACTGATCTGCTTTCATTCTATCGAAAGAAGGCTCTTTTGAATTGGTGGTTTGCTCCCCATTACGCAGGTAATGGCCGCACCATCTGTCTGTCTGTCTGCCTGTCTGTCACATTCTTTTTAGCATGTTTACTTGTGTTTATCGTAGTAGATTGTAAAATTGTCTACTTCATGATGTAACCCATCATTTTATTAAATGGTGATATTTCATGACATTGCCAACTAAAACTGACCATATCGTTAAAATGTCAACAATTGATAATATGTTAATCCATGTTTGGCATATCATTAAAATAAAAATACGTTTACAATTTACTTGAATTGGTCTTCTCTTGGTTTTTGATTAATAAATTAACTTAACTTATTAACTTAACTTTCATAAAAATCACCTATCTTGTTGTCGTAACGATATTTCATTGCACTTTCATCTCCAATTTACACATTAATATTTACTTTTAGTATAGAATAATTGTCCGTCGTCATGATTGTCACCGTCAAAATTGTGATAAGTGGAAGTCCAGACATTGAGCACTCTATTTATTTATTTATTTATTTATTTATTGCAATAATGTACATTATCAATACAATTGAATACAGTACAAAACCCTGTTAGGGTGCAGCAAATATAAATTTTATGAAAGTAATTACATAGAGAAAGTTACTTAGTCCATAGTAATTATAACAATAATTCGGTAACAATTTACAAAAAAACCGTACAGTGTAGTACTACAACTAAGTTTTACATACTATTTTTATGTACAAGTAAATTATATACACTTGTATAAAATTATATTTAAACTTGAATAAATTTACTGGAAGGATAGTTTTTTATTGCACACTATGTTTAGTATTTATATCAATGTAGTATTTTAATTAATTGTGTATTTTTACGTGTGTGTAAATAAAAGTAGAATAATATTGTTTTATTAATACAATACAGAAACAGGTGTTGCAGAATGCTAAAGTTTTAGTAGCAGGTACTTGTTGTTTTTTTAAGCCTTGAGTTTTTTTTTTGCATTTACATAGTAACTTTGGTCAGAAATTCGGCACTATTGTATTACGATTTACATATCATTTAAAGAAGTAATTGGGTTGTTTTACTTTATTTTAACCTTAACATCGTGAGCAGGAAAACAGCTGCAACTAAGTGCTTTTGGACCTTTAAAACTTAAAACATCTGAATCGACTAAGGCTTTAGAAAAAAATGTATACCAACAGCGACAGTTTAAATATAATTTTCTCAAAAAACAGATTTTTATTGATAACATTAAATTTATCTTGCAGTCCAAAAAAAAACAGTCTAGCCTCTATACACGGGCACAAAGAACCCTCATTACATCCACGCCCTTATATCAAAACGTATGTATACTTTCCATTAATTAATCCCGCGCTATTGAACATCAAAAGTCGCACACAAACACACGCAGCGCATGATGTGTGCAATTACACGCATTATAAGTGTTGCCAGTAGTCGATCATAAGCTAGTATCGATAAATCGTAGTAAATAAAATAGTGTTATCTGACATCAACAATAACAGTACTAATAAAAAAACTTACCGTTCGCGTGCCACTAAAAATATTTCCGATTGTTTTCTATTGTTTTTCCGGTCTTACACGGGTAAGTGGAACGCGATAACATAATCACAATGATGATGAGAACAAGATGATGAGAATATGAGAATAAGATGAGTCATATAACACCTACACAAACGCCAATTTTGTAATATTAATATTGAACTCTGTAATACTAATAATGTTATGTTAAACTTCAAGTTGAAAATCTGTTGAGGGCATTTGAATTTTTATCATACGCTGTCGTTACAGAGACTTAGGACGCTGGAAAGTTCTTAGTCTGACAAGTTTTTCTTTTCGTAATAAGCATATTCTTGACTCATTTCGACTATCGATAGAGAAAGAGTCGAGTGTTGATATTTCGGCTGCACTAGACACAACGTCCAATTAAATCTGGTCGCATACGTTAGAAGGGATTGCAGGGGAGTACGGTGCAGGGAAGCCCCATTCGCAATGGGAATTATTGCTTTGTTGAATTCGGAATTTATTTTACACGTGAAAATGTATCGATGGAAGTATTACTATAAGTAAACTTCCATTGATACTTTTAAACTATAAAATAAAATTACTGCATTAAATAAATCACAGATTATTATCATTATTTATATTTTTAATCCCCGACGAAAAAGAGTGGTGTTAAAAGTTTAACGTGTGTATCTGTGGCATTGTAGCTCCCAAACGAGTGGACCGATTTTGATATAGTCTTTTTTGTTTTAAAGCTGATATTGTAGAAATGGATCTCAGCTATATGTTATAAAGATATGTTCAGCCGTTTGAAGGTTATCAGCTCATTTCCCACTTGACAAAAGGATTTCCAGCTTATTGCAAACTTTCACGGGTCCGATTGATTTAAATTGATACACGTTACCTTAGTAGTATTCCCAAGACATGACAACCTTGAACTGATGCTGCAGCATTAAGAAATCTGTAAGATTCCCAACTCCTGAGCAAATTACTGCAGATACAGCGTGTTTTGGCTCACAATAATGTTCTCAATGAGCAGGTGTTAGATAAATAATGATCGACGCCTTGAGCTGATGCTCCACATTGAGAAGTCTGTGGGATTCCCGATTACTCGCCAATTTAGCGAGTTTCGGCTTACAAGCATGGTTTAAATAAGTAGGTATTAAAAGATGATGATCAGCCTTGACTGATGATGCACATCGAAGAGACTGCTGGATTCCCAAGTCCTCAGTAACTCACAGCAGATATATCGTGTTTGGACACATGAGAATGGTTTCAATGGGTAGTTTAGATAAATGATGATCGAGGCCTTGAGCTGATGCTGCAATTTGTGTCGGGGTCTTTTTAAATTTAAATATGACTGACGATGTTTAAGTATAATTGACATTTAAATCAAATCATTGTAGGTATTTTAGTACCGCTTGGAAAAGTTTTTAAGACGTGCCTATATCAATTACTAAAAGAGTTCACACTAAATAAAGATGAGTAATTAGTTTTACTTGGAAGTGCTTTATTGAAAAGTGAAAAGAGCTTAATTTAGGCCTATTTACAGAAATAAATTGGTTTTATTGGTTTTTATTTTATTGGTTTATATACTCTACCAATTTATTCACCTAACCTATAATAGGATCAGATCAGAGCAATATATGTAATGTTGTTCAATATTTTTTATTTGTAAATCTTGCTCTCGTGGTATTTTATTTTATTTTATATAAATTCTTACTCAAAGTCTCAAAAAATGACATGTTCAGCTAGAGCCCGTTCATTTTCAACGCCATTTGATATTATTATCTTTGCCGTCCAGAAATTTACTTGCAACCGCTTCAGCTTTCCCCAAACAGTCCTCCAGGGGGCGATATCTAAAAGTGCATCGCCCCACTCCGCCCTTCACGCCCCATTAGATGCGTCCGCGGGAAATCGACATTTGCATAAGCGGCTTGGCTCTCTACACGTAGTAATTGGGATCACACGACTGTGACCAGTCTAACTTAAACTCTCACCTTTCACACCAAATTAAGGAACCCCCCAAATTCACCGTCTCCACTTACCCTGGACTGTCCGGTATAGATTTAAGTTAGGTGGAAGCACTGTTTGCTTTGCACTTAAGCGTTGCTATTCGTGCTTTTAATCGAAGTGCAAAATTTGAATGCGATTTAAATACGTATTGTTTTAGGCACTAAACTTGGATCGAGTAAGTGGGTGAATTTGCATCGAGTAGGGCAATTGATTTGCTCCGTTATTTCAAATGAACGCACAACTAATTGCTTTGCGAACGAGTTTTCATTTATGATTGGGCATCAAACTACACTTCTCATATTTCTGGCTCTGTTCCTCGATACCGCAATGGAGTTTATCATTTTTGTGGGTTCTTATAATTCGATACCGCTTGAGCTTTGTTTGATAAGTGATAAGTTTATCGTGTAAAGTATTATATTAATAGTTATTTATTATTATTTATTTGTTTTCAACTAGATCTATAATTACCCTCATAAAAACCGACTTAATTACAAAGGCTGGTAGTATTTCATGGATTTCAAAATAATGGAAAATAATAGTTTCAGGAACATGCTGAAATATTGTTAATTTCAAACCAAGTTCCATCAAACTGACGAGCTCAATCCTAACTAACAGTTTGTCAGGAAGCAGATAGCTTGCTGTTTAAAATAATTAATACCAGCACTTCAACTTTAATACGTCACATAAATCACCTCATTAATTTTCTCTTAAGTAGATCAATTTGCTACTGCAAATTGGATTTTATATCTTAGACCATAAGATTTAAAGATTAAGTATTTAGGTACATATATTAGAGATTTCCTTGAAGTTTTCGTTTAAAAAATAAACTATGACTTTTGAAATGTAGATAGAGAAATGTGTTACAAACTATTTCCTCGTTTGTGGCATGTAGTAATGAGGATGAAAATTTATCATAATTTTCTTGTTTCAAGTGTGATTCTACATGACGTATGGTATAAATATGATCTTCGTATTCTAACCTTGTTATCTTTGTAAATCTCTGGTAGGTATTAAAGATTTGCTCTGACGGCAAGAATATTCGCTCTTTTACGAAAATGATTTATAATTTTCTTATTCTTTAACAGATACAAATATTTTAGTTTTTTGAGATGTTTATTTAATATTACTATGATAACAGTCGTCGTCTGGTTTTGCGAAAATATCACATTTATTGTGTGTTTTTGGAAAATGGTATAAATGCGCGAAATTTAGTCCCTGTTGAAGTACTGACATCGTACATTTGTTGCAGTTTTTTTCCTTATTATATGAACTGCTATTACCCAAATCTATCTATACATATTTATTATACAGGTTGGCCAGAAAAGTGACGTCCAAATAATTTTTTTAGGTGTCTCGTGTCGAGGGGTATCTGAATCACCCCTATGTATGTTCTAAAATTTTTCGTAGTTTTCGAGTTATGTTTTTTTTTAATGAATTTTTGCAAAATTGTGACCGGATCAGTTTTTTTTATTGAGTAGGTTTTTTTCGTATTTTTTCTCTTGCAGCTAAATCTCTATGAACTGTGTATTTATGCATAAAATAAACAGCCTTATAACTTTCATGGAACTTACTACAAAATTGACCTAAAATTGAGAGTTTATCTTTCTATAACTAAAAAAAGATAATTATGACCAACAAATTATGAATTTATGCATAGTAAAGAAAATCAACATGAAGTAACATATTTTATGCTTTGTACAACTTTTGCAATTGCCATTAGTTATTAGTTGATCATATTCACATGTCTAATATTAATTTAAGCTTAACGTTTGCGATATTATTTTGTGGGTCGTACATTTTCCCTGATTCTGCACGAAGCAACTAACACAGTTCTGATTCTATTCCCGAATTTAATAAAGCCTGGGTGCGCGTGTGTTGTCATTTACATTTAAAGTGCCAATTATTTGGTATCATTAGCGCCCTCTGGTAGCCATTAAACGCACCCATCACGCAGTCCCCCCCTCTTATTGCGATTATAAATTAGAAATAAAATGGCAATTTTTAATCTCACCCACGCGTTTAATACTTCACGTCGTTGTAATTATCGCTAGCGTTTTTTTTACTAAACAAGTCAAACACTTTTTGGAGTGAAATTATTTTTAAATTTTTCAAGCTCTTTTTTCTGTACTCGGGCCCTGGATTCAGAATTTGTCAAAAATGAAACTTTAGTCTGGCAACAAAAATTTAATCTACTTACCGATTTATGAGTGACAACACATTTTTATCTAGTCAGCGGTGGCAGTGCGACTAAGCGTTAGAAAAAAAAATGCAGCATAGGGCAAAGCATATAACGTACATAATAATTCGTATGTGAAAGTACGTAGGTAAATAAATAAAATAACCTTATAATACCTATTAATATCCTCTCAAATGAACTAATACTCTAAAGTGACTAACATAGCTTGGTGAACTTGGCCCTAAATCTTCGCATATTTTAATTCTTAGTCAATTTGAATAGTGTCAAACCCAGTATTGTGGTGGTTAAATTACTTTGTTTCATTATTGTTTTCGCCGAATTAATTAGAAGCAAGTTATCAAACAGTAATTACAATATTTCAGTTACCGCAAGATGATAGAAATTGTAATTCGACGCCGTGAAACAAAGCCAACGAAATATTAATTTGCAATCTGACGCGCAATAATGCTACATGATATTTTAATTTCATTGCTTCCTCTCATAACTGTCAGCCGGAGGCAAGTTCAGAAAGAAGGTATATTTGACCGACAGCTAAAGTTAAAAAGTAATTTTTAGCTTTAAAAAAAAACCTTATTTGATAATTTCATTATTTTAAGTCGTCATCTAGACAAATTAGATTGTAAACACTTGTTAACTGCTGAAGATTTATTTCCTTCTTTGCGTTTCCACATTTTTCTTGAAGTGTAAATGGTACGTCTATGTTGTTTAGTTAGTAGTTTACGTACATAAAAAATTTGGCTATTTTCATAACTATAATATGTATTTATGATAACTATACTATGAACTGTTCTTCTTCATTGTGCTTTGTAATTTTGTCATTGGATGGCCTCTAATTTATATAGCAGCCAGTCTTGTGTTTCCCAAAAAGCCTTATTTATTCTGAAATAGAAGATATTAATTTTCTTTTTGCCTAAATATTACGTATTCTTGGCCAAGGCTAGTATATTTAAGGTATCTTATTACATCAAGTAAGAAAGGTTCAATTGTTTTTATAATAAGTGTTGGCGATTTTTGTACTAACTTTACACTACAAATACATTACGATAAAATTTTTTTTCAGAACAGACCATTTCAGACTTTTTCTGTTTTTGTATTTTTCATGTGGTTATATTACATTTTGGCTACGAATAAAACAGCTGGCGCTCTTCCTTTAGCGCGCTTCCCCTCCATTTGTCTGAGAATGATGAGTTTCTCCAGGCTGTGCAATGGGGATCGCATTATGTGCCCAAAGAAACTCCGGATCCTTTCCTGGCACGTAGTCAGCAGGCGCTTGGTGACCTTTAGCTCTTCGAGGATGGAGACATTGGTTCGAGGAAGAGCGCCAGCTAGATGGGTGAACCAACTCAAGGAGGTGACTGGAGGCCAGATACGGGGAGCGGTACATATGGCGCAGAACCGGACCGAGTGGAGAAGATTAACATACAGTCACGATCCTCAGCATTGAGGGAACGACCAGAAAGAAAGAATAAAACAGAGCAATACCTTAAATTGACATTGTTTTACTGTGTTTTACGTCTTGACTTTCCATATTTATTCTGTTTGTTATTCATATTATCTATGTTACATATGTTTAATTTATGCTGTTGGTATGTATCCAATTCTCAATAAATATTATTATTCTTTTAAATTCTGATCGATCGATCCCCATCAATACCATAGCAACTAATCTGTCCAATCCTGTGTATGATTTATTCTAATCAATCTTAAACGCTCAAGTGCGTTCAGTCGTCGTATAATTGCACACGGCCGACTGGATTCAGAAGTGATTAGGATAATAACTATGTGCCGTGTAGTCATATCGCCTATTATGTCCGTATACGTGGGCACAGTTTCAATGCTGTGTAATTACTCCATTCAATTTCTGATACAGCCAGATGGTTCTGATGTTACAGTGTAGTTATGTTACGATGCATTAAGGGTGTAAGGTTTCTGGTATTTACAACCGCTGATTATTTGCAGTTAAACTGTGTAGCGTTTATAATTAAATCATTTTTAAATTTGGTGAATCTAGCCAACAAAAATGTAACGAATGATGAAGGTTTCTCGTCTTCAGTCCAGTGAAAATATTTTGCAAGGTTACAATTTTACCAGAATGTAGCTATAAATACTATTATTTTTAGACATAGGTACGTACTTCATACTCGTAGTGTGTAAACAAAGTGATTGCCATCCTGCTCTATAATTGTGGTATACAAAAGAATTTTGAAATAAAAAAATATACTAATTAGGTTCTGGTATAGTTTATTTTGAATCTCTTTAATTTTTTTAAACACATCAAGAAGGCATTATAAAAAAAATAGCTATAGCAGATAAATGTATTTCAACAATGGGCTAGTTTCCTTTTACATATTACATATTAACAAAAAATATTGGAGACATATTTTTTCTTATGTCACGTAAACAAATTATTGCCCCTTGCGGGATTCAAATTCGCGAATAAATTTCTTGGTCGACTGTCTTATCAAGATAGACCTTAATACCTAAAACAGTCAGCCAAAAAATTACGCATGATATACTGATTTTTTTAAATTTCACTAAACAGAACGTGTTAACCAAAACAAAACCACACTATAACATGTACCCCGCCATTCACTATTATCAACTAGTAGAACAACAGGGATTTCGTATTAAATTTTGAACAACAATCCCAGATTGTTCACTATTATAACTCTACTACCTTTTTAGAGTCCATAATAGAAACGGACTCACAGGGCTCATTTCTGCTGTGTCACATACATTTGTGTAAAGGCGTGCACCCCTTTGCATTTGCTTGAGTTTGTCCTCGGAGTCTGGTCTCAGGTGAAGTGATTATGCCGGCGTAACCAAATGGATATTTATCCACCATTATCATCATCAGTCTTTGGAAGACCACTGCTGGATAGAGTTGTAAAGTCCGTCACGTTATAAATGTCTGACCAATATGACCGAGCTAATTAGACATTTTCACAATGTGATCGGACATTTTGGACACTTATTGACACAAACGTCACATTCAATTATACTGACAAACTATGAAGATAAAAACATTTGGTCACAAATAAGTGCATTATTATAAGAGAGACAGGCTTTAGTAGTGATGATCTATAACGAAATGAAATTTCTAAAATGTATTAATCTTTCTGCACGAACAAGCTAATAAGTGTCGTATCGTTACGCGCGAGATTTTTTTGAGTTCGATCCAGATCCAATTACATGTTTTATTATATGTCTTTATTGTCATATAAGTCCAGCCTAAAACCTCGACTAGGTCATCAGTCCACCGGGTGGAAGGCCTGCCCATATGGCACCTTCCAGGTCGTGGTCGCCTCTTGAGAAGCTTTATTCCCCAACAGTCATCAGTTAAAAATTGTATGCAAAAGAATTTACCTTTATAATTAGGTTAGCTTTTGTATAAAACATAGTCCCTCTTTTCTGTCTTCTTCAATAAAAATGCTCCTTCAAAGTAGTTTCAATCAAAGCTGTGGAGAGAAAGGAGATGGAGGAGCTGTGTTTTCATACCATTGACGACCTGCCCCCAGATTCAGAACCGTTCGACAATCTACAGGGAACTACTGTTACAGGCAAAGCTAATATTGTCAGACGGCGCCAGCGTGTTTTGTCTTTTAAACAATGTCAATGACGCGCGCCATCAATTAAAAAAAGGTAAAAGAGGAAGATTTCATTGTACTCAAACAATTCTGTAGCTCAAAACATACAAAAATTTATTCGCACTATACAGAGGCATAATTTTGAACAGCGATACCAATGAATGTGCTTATAATGGATGGGTTTAAACAAGATTAAAGGAATTTTAACGTAGTGATTACCTGTTCAGTGGACATCATAGCAGAATAAACCAATGATCAAACAATTACTATAAGCAGACCAAACACAATGCGACACCTATCGGGATAAACGTGCATTGTGTTTCCCTACATTAACATCCGATAAATCACGTGACAATAATGTTAAATCATAATATAGTGATAGTCCGTGGTTTATTGGTGGACAGTTTGCTATCAAACGGTTCTGAATTGGGACCTGAGGTAACACGAGCGAACTGCGCTTTGGTTAAACAAACATGAATTATTTAATTCACTATAAAATCTATGATCAAGTACAATTTATGTAAATTACTTGCATCTATAGAGTGCAAAACAGCTATTGTTTTAAAAAGCTTAATTAGACGGATAATTTTACATTATTTCTATTAATTTTAATAACAGCGACCGTATTAAATAAAACAAAATTATCACTATTTCTGCTGACAGTGCTGACATAATGTAGTAACAAGAATTCAAATAATAATTCATTGTCTGCTTTTTTAAAAATCGTAAACGGTAAAATAAACCGCTTTTGTCGATTACAAGGCTGTCGGTGTAATCTACGATCTTATTCATTCCCTTTTATATTACTTTAAATTCTGATACATTTGACGCGTAAAACTATATACTTATTCGTGAAAAATAGCTCTGAAAATCGCACAATAGGATGTCACCTTGCACGTGACAACCTCGCGCGTTTATTGTTGCTAAGTCTGCTCTAACCCAACTCTATTGTGCCCCACCCTCCCCAATTTTATACGAGTGAGGAACGCGTGACGAAGCACACCCAGCGAACCGTAAAAAAGGGAAATCAATTATACTGAAATGGCGAGCCTACAGTAAGGGTTAACCAAAATAAAATGACCCGGCCCAAGCCCGACATAGAAAGTAAACGTAAGCAAAAATTAAAAAGCACCTGAGTGCGACAGGTCTATTTAGATTGGACGTTTTTTGGAGTCTCATTACAAAGGACACAATACATCTCGTCCCTTTCAATCTAATTAGTGCAATAACTATGTTGGGATCTACTTTCAATTTCTAACACAATGTCAATCGAACCCGAAAGTAAGCAAGTCTAGTAGAACTTAAGGTTAGGTTAGGTTAGGTTAGGTTACAATATTTATCAATGTGTATTGCAACAAGCGATTTAGGGACATCTTCATCGTAAACAGTCCACGTCAGTCCACTGCTAGACACAGACCACCTTGCCGGAGGGCGCCCCACGCTGCGCTTGCCTAATCGTAGTCTCCACTTAAGAACACGTCTAACCCATCGGTTATCGGTTCTACGAAAAAAAATTAGAGACAAATTACGACTAATTCCTGCTTGGATATTCAAGCTTTCCACACAAACTACCGTAGGAACCCTTTCCTCTGCGGGGTGGGTAAACAATTTAATTAAATAGTTAACGATTACATAGATTTATTTTATACACTGCCTATGGCGGTGAGACGTTTATTAAGTTATAGCTTCATGTGCCCCGACTAGTATTAGTTGACCTAATAAAAACAAAAAACAATCATTGTATTCTTCTTGCTATTTGTAATAATATGTGTTTTGATTAGTTTGCCCTTGCTTAAATTGATTATTATATGTTAAAACTTTAGGCATAGGTAGTTCCATATTTACTGTTTTAACCAACGTTGATACTTAAAAGCTGGTTATTGTTTTCCTTTGAAAATGTAAATAAATCAATAAAAGTTAGAGCAAGGACATCTATACATTTCTCGGACATCTTGATTAAACGTTCAGATAACATTAGATGTGTAGCCATGATCCAAAAATGTTTTGGTTTTCCTGTCTAAAGGTCACGGAGGTACGATAGCTATCGCTACAAATGTAAATAACTAGACATACCGTATCTAGGAACTGGAAAAAACGCTAGCAAGAAAAATATCTATACATTTCTCGCTCAGTAGGAAGTTACCTTACTGTGTTGCATCTACAAAAAACAATGACAATTTTCAACCATCAACATGGATACATCTATGATTTCCTTTTGTGCCTTGATAAAACAGACGATCAACGTTTTCAATTTTCTCCATAAATTGAAATCGTCAGACGACAATTTTTGACTCGTCTTTTCCTTGTCAAAAAAAGCATGACAGGAATAAGCAAATCGATTCACGCATCGTCTGTTCGCTTATATTTGCGTATTTCGTGAGACGTTACTCAATTGAGCTTGGGTACACTTTACAGTAAATATAAACAAAGAAAGTTGTTTTAAGAGACGCTACAAAGCTGTGCTCGGTGGTGAAATGGTTAGGAGTAAACAGTTATCTAAACCAAAACGCTTGCGATACAGAAGGCTTCCTTCGTTTTAAATTGTAACATTTCTTACATTGAAGTAAGAATCCAAAGTCATACTTCTACTGACTTCTACTACTTCTTCTTCTTGTTATACGAGTACATCTGATCTTTGTATTCATAATGCTGCAAGTTTTTGCTTGTCAAAGAATTTGATATGATTTTTATGCGTTGCAACTTTTACATTGACCATTCAACCTAAAAGTAAACTATATTATCTTTAAGTGAACTCATTAAAGTTAAGTTAAATATAAATCTAGGGAACTTATATCGATGTTTAGATTATGAAGTGTTGTTTTGTAAAAAAAATTTTTTTTGGTAGATCCAAAAATATCGACCTCTTTGATTTTGAAGTTTGTAGAGTAGATATATCACAGACAACAATCGGCAAAATTTCTTAACACAAATTAAATTTCAGGAAGCCGCTGGATGCTTGCTTCCAACTTCCAACTTCCAATGCTTCCAACCGGCCAATCTGGAAGTCACTGGGGGAGGCTTATGTTCAGAAGTGGACGTCCTATGGCTGTAATCATGATGATGAATAGGCTAAATATAAATGAATAAATAATGCCTTTGAGCACAGAACTTTTCGTTCACTACAAAATTTAGAAGCCAGAAATTTCGTTGCACATAACCGATTAAGCCTTTGTACGTACCTAAAATGACTGACGTCATCGTTCTGTGTAGCGAAATTCGATTCTCGAGGGCGGATGTGTACTTTTTCTCGGCTCGCTGTGTACAAACAATGTTTAGTGAGAGGGGGTGTATTCTATCTTATTGTGCTTGTTTTGCAGCGAGGAGTGGGAGGGGATCACCTGTTGCTTCCGTGGGAAAGCCTAATCCTGCTAGAGATAAAATAAATACAACATTTGCCCAACTTGAGATCTTTTGACAGTCCGTGTGTTTGTATTTACGTAATTCCTCTACCGTTTTGCCGTAAATGGTTGGCTTCGTATGCAGTGATGCAGTCTAGGTGGATTTAACAGACAAAAATAGTAGATGTGTTAATATTTAAAATCGCTGTCTGTTGTTTCAGGTAAAGAAACATTATTCAACTTGCAGTATCCGCTGTAATTTTAATAAGGTTTGGATGGTATGTTTCAAAGAAGAGGAATGTGTATTTAACGTTTTGTTTTTCAATAGTGAATTAGTAGAGTAAAAAGATAACTAATTAATACTCGTAAAGCTCAAATTGAGTTAAAACTAATATTAAAGCAGTTCATCATTCATTATATCTCGGTATTTTATCGCAGAAAAAATAAAAAACAAAATAAATTATCTAGCCCAAAACTATGCAACACTTTCATTATGGAGACTAGTTAATAGCTAAGCATACTTGAATACATTTATGATCTATGACTTGGGTATAGATACTCGTCCTCATCACACAAACATTTGTCACTCACGGGATTCGAACCCACAACCAACTGGCTTTGTAGCCCGTTCCGGAGCGCCACTAGACACAGTCATTAAATACTTGAACAGAATTCTATTACAAAAAACATACTTAACTGTTTCGCGAATAAAATTGTTTTCAACACAATTAAGTGGTATACCGCCCAGCCATGAGTGTTACAAAGAATTAACAAATGAAATCTTCTAGATGGGCAATTATAGAGGTGCATGCTAAATTGACCGTAATGCCACTGTCTGATTCTAACTGCATCTAAAACGAATGTGTGTCAATGTACATCAGGAATAGAATTTGGGCCAGCTGGAATCGGCTCAGCTAAATATAGGCTACTACAGCTCTGTTTCCAGTATTGACAGCATAAGCAATTAATAAATTGGCGAAAAAGAAACCAGCAAGTTTTAAATAAATATAAGTGAGATATTAGAGTTTATTTAACTGATCATTAGTACAAGGTTAGCGAAATGTTTAGTGCCTATTTGTTATGGAGTTTATTTTGGAGTTGGATAATGTAGCCACAAATATAATTTACTTGTATAAAATTTATCAAAAAATTTATAAGAGTGTAAATCTTTTTTGGAAAGTAATAAAAAAATACTGATTTAGGGCCACTTTCACCACTAGCTGATAAGTTCCGGATAACCTAACCTAACCACTTGTTTTGACAGATAACCATTACAATTAGCTGTCAAAAAAGTACCAGATAGGTTATCTGAAACTTATCAGCAAGTGGTGAAACTGGCCCTTGAACTATATTAACGAAACAGTCCTAAGGGAAAATATATTTTCCAAGTCTTAACACTGCAATACAAATCTCCAATTCAAATACGCCGCACGAAAACATAATCCAAAAAACTTTTATGCTCGTATGACACACTCAATATGCGTCCTACTCTGAAAAAAGTATGCAAACATATCTGTCAGTTGTAACGGTACAGTCGCATGTCGGCGGAAATATCGCCGGTGGCGCCCCCGCGTCGGAAGCTGCGCGCGCGTCGGCGGCCGCTTCCGGTCCGCGCTCGTTACCCGCGCTTTGTGCGGGCCGGTGTGTGACGTGACTGAAAGCGCCTATTCTGGCACGCTTGATGTGGGGTGACAATAGAATAGGCACTATTTTGCATTGGTTATATTCACGCGTTTAGATGACAGATATTTATCAAAGACCGTTTAGTTTTGCTGACTGGGTGACTTAGAATGTCTTCTAACAAAAAATTCAACACAATTTCGTATTATTATTTAACATGAGACAATAATACCTTACCTTTCATCTATTATTAATCTCTATAGGTATATAAAATAAAGTCGGGTTAAAGGCTGTAACCTTTATAAATCAAGAACGGCTTGACCGATTTTTATGGTATTTTTAATTAGATTTAAATTTACCCCGAATAGGAGAATACCCATTAAAATATCGGAAAATTCACAACAAAAAAAGTGGGTACAATGGAATTCGCCGGGACAGCGGAGACAGCTTGCTTTGAAAACTTCAAACCTTCAGCAGTTAATAAATATTTATTTCGAGTAAGACGAAAAAAGTATTACTATGCCATTTGTCCTGAAACAAATATTAACAATAATTAAGGACTTGCTGTTGCCCCCGACTTCATTCGCGTGTTCTTTTGTTTATTCTTAAAGGATTTATTTTGCAAGGTAAGGCAATATTACTTATTCTCAAATAATACTAATCTGTCTATGGATTTTTAACTGTCCGAAATAAAGATTTTTTTTATATTTATTATTTCTGCAAATTTCTTTTTTTTTTTGGTTGAACCTTCTTAATAGGAAACTTAAAAAAAATGGTATAGTTGTTTTCAAGTTATGGCGTGACCAACAGGATTTATTTTTTTAGATAGGTAGTAGTATGAATTCATCAAATTTAAAAAGAAGCAACGTTCTATCCTGAAATAACCTTAGAAGGCCTTATTCTAATCTTGCACCGCAAATAAACTGTTGTCAATCAATATTGATTCTAAATAAAGAGACACTTTAAGGTTATTTTGCTTTACAATTATTTTAGTTACACCATGAATGGCCCCGACAGGTTTTTCGGCGTTTCAAATTACGTTTTGAAAATTTTACGCGTGGTCGTGCCACGTTATTAATTTCCGTTCCGTGTTGTATAGTAATTATACATTTAACATTTTGACGAATATTCCGGTTCGGTAGTTTGATCGCCGGTAATCTGCCGGCTTATGGGTGATTTGCTTTTAAAATTACATCATAACTTTTAATGCAACGCTAAATGAGTTGAGTATTTACAGGTTTAATAAGCTATTTTTAATCAACGATTCTTTTAATTTGTGTACGTATTTATGTAGTCATAACGTAGGCATTGTGACAATTAGAGCGTTATCACCAGTGATCGGAATAGGTAGATCGATTTGATGTACTTTGGTAGTGCTAGCATAACATGGATATGTCTTTTTTTTAAGAACTGATACAAAGAAATTCCAAAATCCGGGAGGCATGTCCATATTAACATCAATGTTTGAGATCATTAACCCCAAATCAATCTACCTACTCCGATCACTGGTTATCACACAAGCGAATTAAAAGCGAGGCGAGTTTGCAGCGATAACGCAGCGAACACGCCACGATTTGCAGAGACTCGCTTGAACTGAAATGTTTATTTAAATTAACTTATTAAAAGAAATACTTAACTCATTTAGTGTTGTGAAAACAAAAAAAACATATTAAAAAAGTATTCACATGTTAGACTTGCTTCTAGTCACGCACTAATAAAGTAAAATGATACCTTGTAGTATTTACAGAGCCCAAAACCTAACCCAAGTCAATTAACTTAATATATTTGATAGGGCGCCAAAACGATTTTTCATTTCACGCTAGTACATATTTTCCCGCGTTACGTGATCAAAGTTTTAGTTTTTTCAGGCTAACATCAGGTAGCATTTTTTCGCGGCGTATATTGTTGAAAACCATAGCCTATAGAAATAAAGACAGCTCACTTAATAAAAGATATTTGATTGTACTACATACGTGATGCTATTACTATACAAGTAGACACTGAGTTAGATATAAAACCAAAAAATATAATTTATTTGTAACTTGTATCATAATTCACTTAATTTAGCTACTAAATGTATTAAACGCTATGTTCAAAACACACATGATAGTTAGTGATTACTGATGCGTAAAATTTTATTATTACAAAAGATAAATCCACATTCAGATCTCTAAGATAAATAAGTAAATATCACTTCTTTAAACGCATGCTGTAGATTCTTAACACTTTTACATTTTAGTGCCTCCCTAAAAACTGCCCAAATAAATATACTTGATGAAAAGCTTTAATGTCGACAGACACGGACCTCTCTCTGGATATCCGCAAAACGCCACCATCTGATGCTGGTAGTGTTAATATAAGTACTACGAGTATGAGTGGTAGACAGGTACTTGTTCACGAAAGTGGATTAATGTTGTTAGTTGGCTACTTTTTTAACGTGTATCAAATTAGGATAAAGAGTTTGAGTGGCGAGTTTTAAGCGTATTGTTTCGGCGTCTTAGGGTTAGTAGCAGACGCAGGAAGCTAGTAAAGATAATTCGTGGTATCTGATAACGGCGCGTGATACTATAGTGTGGAAGTTTTTTGTGGAATGTATGAAAACTGCAGTTCAAGCAGGTTAAGTACGTAAAGTAGCCCGTTTTCGCCAGGCTTTAAATAATTCGAAAAAAAATACTTCATGTCTTTCATTCATCATTTTCCAATGTTCTCATTTGGTCAGAATACTTTTAATCAGTGTTGTCTGCCTCTTTTAAAAGGTTTGATCATTGATGCGAATAAACAGATTTTCTAATGTTTTAATTAGTTGGATATGTTTGTTCTATTTGACCCATGCAATATCCGATGTCTAACATTTTCCGATGGAATCCGGTCCGTTTTATTCATCGGGTCCAGCCACTCAATTCGTTCCGGGTCACAGTTCGCGGTGTTAACGAATTTCAGTTTGACAGACACGAGGTGTTTTCTACTTGTTACAGTTTTTTGACAAAAACACTTTATGCGGAAGATATTTTTAGTAGGTACAACGTTATTTCCCAGGAATAATATTTGAATCAGGCAGTGGTTATGTTGAAACTAAGAATTCTAAGATGTATACATATTATAAGGGTGAGCGAGAGATAATATACAGGGTTATTTTTAAAACAACCCCCTAGGGACTGATTCTGGTGCTCAAATACAATAATTTATTCAATGGGATCAACATCGGAATCTAAAAAATAGTTTAACTGCTTTGTACAAACTAATGTCAGCTGGTCAGCGGCTTAGTATTGGGGGAGTGTTTTTTTTTTTTTTGCGATTTAGATGTTGGTCCCATTGAAAAAGTTGTTATGTTTGAGCACCAAAATCAACCTCAATATTTAAAATATAACCCTGTATTCTTCTTGTTATAGTTCCAGATTGTTGAAGTTGTTGCGGTAAGTACTGCAAAATTTGCGACAAACAATGTTACATTACAATTCCGAGACACAATGTATTTAACGCCTTAGAATACCTTTTTTGTCCTTACAAAATAACCAGTATTAACGAATAACGCAACGTCACAAAAAAAACATGTAATATCTAAATAATCCCACAAAATTAAGTAATATTATTCAAAAAATAGAGTACTTACAAATACAGCAATGAGAAAACAAAATAATCATGTTATGTGTCAAGTCTGAAATGCCAGTTTCAATTTCCATTCCTTTTCATCTGAAAATGACAGCGCATTGCGTGAAGTTAGCGCCTGTTCATTCATCTAGCTATTCATTAGAGTGCATTGAAATAGTCGTGAGAGACGTGCATGATATGCGGACGTAGCTCGCGTGATGCTTGACCGTATATAAAACAAGTTTAGGTATGAGTAGGTATCTAATTTTGACAGTTTTCAATTGTATAATTATGCTTAGTTTACAATTCGTGGTCAATTAAATGTAATCTGATAAAACGACAGCATAAACGGATCCAATAGTTGCGTTTTTAACCATCTCACAGCTGATTTAAACAAATTTAATCTTCATTGGTTTTTAATCTTAACTCAAGATCATTAAGTTCAGAATTTGGTGGCAGCTGTTTGGCCACTACTGGTTAAAGGGTAGGTATATAGAAAATAAAATAATTTTAATATTTCAGTTTAATTAACTAGAACGCACGTTTTATTAGTACGAACTTGTTAAAAAAAGTTAAATAAGCCCAAACACGAAGGTTTTACTATTGAGGAACTCAACAATATAAATCCTGGCTCCATTATCAGATCAGTTTAACGCTACCAATTTATTTTATAGTCATCCGAATGTCTTATTATGTATAAAAAAGTTCGAATTCATACAACAGTTAAGACATCTAAGATTTGATTTTATTAAGTTACAAGTGAAGCTTAATAAGAGTGTGTCAGAAGCTGATTGCGCGTTTTTGTATTAAAAAGCTTATATTCCGTAGAAGAAATAAGTAGCCAAAGCACTTGTGTTACAGAAATTAGAAACAACGACCACTACACCCAGACCCAAGACAATATAGAAAACTTATTTTTCTACATTGACCGACCGGGAATCAAACCCGAGACCTCAGAGCTAGCGACGCCAAATCCCGCATGCTCACCTCTCGGCTACAGAGGTCGTCAAAATAGGGAGTAAATCAGTAAATTCACAAGTTTGAAATCGACCTAAATGTTGTAGCATTGTATCGACTACGAAAAAATATAAATTAAAATACAAAATCACTGCTACGCTCTCGTAGCAAGACCTTTGAAATGACTACGAAATCGACTGCGACTACGGCTACGGAGAGTGATTTCAATATATTCGGCGAGACTGCTCTTTTACACACGTATGCATGCGTCTGATCGTAACACACACACAGACGATAAATGAAAACATACGGAACTCAGTTTGGACTACGTTCAACTTTTATGCTAATGCAAAACAAAGGTTTTTTTTACAATCTAAGGTTTCAAATTGAAATATGTGTAAATATGTTACAACCGGATAATCTGAAAGTCATTGGGGGAGTCATGTCCTGTGGCTAAAATGATGATAATGATGATGGTGTGTTGTTTGGTAGACAACACAAAAAGTGTTATGGTTTGAATATCGGATTAAAGGCTGGAGGTGTCACTTGGCACTTGGCTCAGACGCAAAAGAAATCTATGTTAATGCGTATTTCTCTGTATTTCACGGTTGTTTCTTGCGTTTAAATTTTTTTTTAATTGACAGTATACTTTGCTATCTTGGGTGACAAACAACAAGTAAAATTTCAATAAAAGCCATGCAGATCACGGATTACGATAAAATATATATTTGACAACATCATCATCCTATGGTAAGTAGCAAAAGCACTTGTGTAACAGAAATCAGAAAAAACGACGGCACCACAACACCCACACCCGAGACAATATAGAAAAGTTATTTTTCTACATTGACCAACCGGGAATCGAACCCGGGAACTCAGAGATAGCGACACCAAGTCCGGTATGCTCACCCCTCGGCTACGGAGGTCGTAAATAAAAAAAAAAACAAAAAAATCGTTTTTAAAATTTACACATCAAAAAGAGAAAAGAAAACAAATCAATGAATTGGCTTGTCCGCTCACAATATCCAATCGTGTGTTCCCAACCCGCACCCTTTTATATTGGCGATCGTACCAAAATGGTCCCCCCACCAGCATCAGCAATACCGGAAACAATTATTTTCACTCTCTAGTACATGCAAGTTGGATTGGATATACGGAAGGAAACGCGGCCATTTTTTATATTTTTATTTTGGTTTCATGTAAATTAATGGCATCATTATTAAAAATATGCACGAATATGCATTAATAAACAGTAAAATATGAATAATAAATCAAATAAATTAAAAATACATCATCATCATTATCATTTCAGTCATAGGAACATGGCCTCCCCCAATGACCTATTCTCGGGGGGGGATTGCCAATACTCGCCACGTTTGGCAGGCGGGTTGGCAAGCGTAGTTTTTTATAAGATTTCGCACGCAGTCGCTGCTGCCCGTCTTGTACTACAAGAATAATTAGTCTTACGACACGAAACATTACATAAATATCTCCAATTTTAATAACCCAAACATGCTTTATCAGGATCATGGTTAAGTTTCGCGACTAGAAAGGGACAAAGTGCTAGGAGGAAGAGAGAGGATAAACAGAACTGGTTCCCTCCAACTACGAAACATGTTTTTTTCATCTAATCTTATAAATATTCAAGGTCGACGAACTCCGTAGCCGAGAGGCGACTTCGCCGAACTTTGTATCGCCATCTCTGAGGTCCCAGGTTCGATTCTCAATTGGCTCAATATGGGAAACGAGCTTTTCTATGGTATCTGGGGTCTGGGTGTGGTGGTACCCGTCGTTGTTTGTAATTTCTATAACAAAAGTGCTTAAGCTACTTTACCAATTTTAGGGAGAGATTAGAGATTAGAGCAATTGTGATGTTGTCCAATATAATATTAATATTAATGAGAAAGTATGTTTGTTACTTTTACGTATTATTGGTTAAATGGAATTAGCTCAAATTGGGAACACATACTAGATATTTATCTAGTTCATAACACATAGGATAATTCAGGATTCCTAGCAAAATTCAGTTACCTCGTTACACTGACTGAGTTTGTTGCGCCGTTTATTCTCATCACCAGCCAATATGTAGTCCCGAAGCGGTTGTAGGACTAAGCTATATTTTGGGACGTATATAAGTGCCCGGAAGAGGGCCTATGTACAAAATAAATGAGTATTATTGAATATTACAAGGATTTTTATTGCTTACTTGGAGACCAGTAATTGATATGTTGTCTGGCCAACATCAAAATAAATAGATACAACTCGTTTCTGTGTTTTCTCGTGGCAATTTAATTTTTCTTTGACTTAATTCTGAAGTCAACTGAAGAGATACTAAAAAATTCATGAACCTGCATAAGCCATCTTTTAATAGCTACATTCCTTTTATTTATAATTCCAATTTCTTAATTAATACTTAGTATAAAAACAGTATTCCTTAAAAACATTTTGTAAATTTTAATGCGTTCGACGAATTCACTGAAAAAAATTAAAATTCAATTCAAACTTATGTACAGACAACAGCACGTCGACCTACCACAAAATGACAAATTTTCTCAATTGATTTCTCACTTTAAGTCCGAGATGTAAAGATCAATATCAATTAAGAAAATTTGACTTTTTGTGGTACGTTGACGTGCTGTTGTCTGTACCATATTGTATTGGTATGTGTGACATTCAATATGTCAACCAAATCAAAATTCATATCAATTCATGTCATTATGAACGTATATCACTATAAAGCTCCTTAGCAAATCTAATAAAGCAGCCCATTCGTCTTACGCAAACCGACTACAGGTGCTGTGATTCTTACGGCGAACCAACGGCATCTCAGCTAATGTGTTTACCCCATTACATTCAGAGATTTTACAACCAAACACATAAGACCTACCCCTCTCCCGTCACCTCTTCAATCGACATGCGATAGAGGGGCGAGTGTGTGCTATCACACAGGTCCATCTATCTGGCTTCCTCTAACTGTTTCCCCGCGGATTTCGACAAACACCGACGAGCCAGCGTTTGCATTAAGTTTTATTACTTTCCTCTTGTAAATTATAGGTGTAATATACGAGCCGTGCTGGGTAGAGATGTATGAGTGGTAACGTTCGGTTTAAAAATACGGTAAGATTGTTAGTCTACGCCTGGCTACCTTAAGTTTCTGCACGAAATTTTTAAGCAAACATCGTCATTTCAAAGTACCACAGCACTGTTTCCCTAAAATTACCAATCTTTATAAAATTACCAATCTTTGTAAAATTACCAATCTTTGTAAAATTACTACTCTTTATAAAATTACTACTTTATATAAAATTACCTATGTTTATAAAATTACTATGAGAAATGAGGTTTTTCATTGTCTCATTGTATTTCGTAACTACCATTCATAAGCATCATGTCAGCCTATTGCAGTCTACTGCTGGAGCGACGAAGAGCACGATCTCCCGCTTACTACCACTAACATGCCAAAAAAACCTACCATAAGATTAAGAAAAGGCAACAACAATGTTAGTTTATAGTCGAGCTACATTTAATACACTAGATGGTAAAAACGGCTGAAAACTAGACAGATTACTCTTGACACGCCTACACGCGGACTACATCACATACATTTCTCTGATTCTATGATAAGCAGCTTAAGCACTAGTGTTACAGAAATCAGAAACATCGACGGTACCACAAAAAAATACGTAGGCTACTTAAATTTACAACACTACGGCAGAAAACTTAGATATTTGTCTTTTAAAACGATAAACATGTACATAACAGGTGACATATATTACCATTTACATGATTTAAAAAACTTATCATTTTGATAAGTCGCTAGTAGGCTACAATATTTCGGTAGACTACATTAGATTCACAACACTAGCAACCGGAAAATTGAGATATTTTCCTTCTAAAACGATAAAGATGTAACTCTGAAATTCGCAAGCACCCGGAATGTTTACGCGTTGATTTGTGCCGCATGTATTATTTATATGGTTTAAGAGGAGGAAGGGGAATCATTTCATTTTTAATAGCCCGTACAATCAGCGGCAGAAAGTAAAATGTGTTTTCTTTTTTTGTCTATAGCAGTAAGAACATTAGTCGCTCGTACGCTAAGCTGTTGAAGAGTTGCGTCATCTGAAATTACTCTAAACTTCAGCTGAAGTAACTGTCAATTTTAAGCAAGCGAAATAAACGTCATTCATTCATTCATGCATTCAAGCATTCGCAGTGACTAAAACCAGCAATCAGGGCCTAATTGACAGTTACTGCAATTTTAAATCACCCTTTAATATCTGTGAGTCGATGAGGCGGTGCGCACACGACGGGCCGGACAATTTTGCCGCAAACGATAGAACAAAGGGAATCGTGTACTGCAACGCACACTGTAGTCAAAAAGACCGCGCCGCCAGTGTTTGCTGGGTACGCGGCGGCGCGTGGCGGGACGAGGCGGGGCGCCGCGGCATGGTCGTGACTGCCCGCCGTGGATCGCACAGACCAGTTTGTATACACTAACACAGACGGCGGCACGGGCGGCTAGCATAGTCCGCGCCGCGCGCTTTACTAGAATGGTCGTCCTGAACTGACCGTCGTGTGCGTTGAGTACGCGGCGCGGTCAGACGCGGACATTGACGGGCAGACGCGGTCTTTATTGCTTCGCGTTCAAAAAGACCGCCCCGCCCTGTCGTATGCGCAGCGTCTAAGAGGGAGTGGGTTGCCAATACGATACTTGTTGCCGGTTGTGGGAACCAGCAACTCGTCATATTTGTCAGTTGCTAGTTTCGGCAGTTTAAATCACCAATTGCAGAAACAGGAAACAGTAGTGATTTCCGAAACTCGCAACCAGGGTTGCTACTCGTATGTCTGTGCAGTTTTTTTAAATTATGTGAAAATGTTAGTTGCTCGTTGGCGATAGCCACAACAGAAAACCAAAAGTTCCTCCGTGTGCATGTGCGCCGTCATTTATTTATTTTGTGATAATGTCATGATATAATTTTGCTATTGACTGTATTTGAACATAAAATAAGGGATGTATTAAGTGCTTTTCATTATTAATATCAGGAATAGGGAACGTAATTATTACTGCACCATTAAAAGAAGTCGCTACGAGTAAAACTTTTGTACTCAATAATTCAGCACACTTAACAGCAATGTCGTACAATTTAAAACATTTGAATTTAAACAGTTTTCCAGCGAACATTTTCTTTAAAAAAAATTGTTATTTTTTCAAACTAACTTTAATGTTCCTAATTACTTTTACCAATTTGTATTCAATCTATTTAACAGGTTCTTTATATGTTCTTGCTCTAGAAATTTTCTCTAGATTTCTATTCGGGCGAAAAGAAAAATTTCTGAATAATATTTAATGGAACGGTAAAATACCATAATTTTCTCGAACTCTTAATTTAACGAACTCATTTATTCGGCTAACAACAAAATAAATCATGCGAGCGAAATTACTTCGTTCTATGACCCCAGTTAGTTAAGAACAGACAACAAACTGGATTAATATTGTCCATAGAATTCAATTAAAAATAGCTTGTAACCATAGTCATCTGATCAATTCTCATTAGAATAAGAATTAATATTTTTTTATTCTTATATCTATGAATACACACACATAGAGCAGAGCTTCGTAGCACAAGTGAAATTGTTAAATTTATTTGCTTAAAAAGAGGCTTTAACAACTGAAACTGTATTTGGCTAGTTTATCGAAATAAACTATTTGAATTTGAATTTTTATGTCAAATCTACTACAATCCTTTATTTAGAAATAGAAACAAAAGAACGTTTATTCGACAAACATAAGAGAAAAATACACAACTGTAAAATAATAATAGGTATTTGATGTGTCAAAAGGGTTATTTGATCGCCACCTGAGACAATTTAGAAGTAGTGATGTCGAGGGTTTTTTTTTTCAACTAACTAAGTGCTTACTATAAAAAAATAAGCCTACACAAGTGTGTACTACAGGCCTACTAAGGTAAAGTACTGAACTTACTACTTAACCTTAGTAGGCTGTTTTATTCAGGCTATGCCCGAACTTTGATCCCCGCTCAATTGGGGTCAACTCTCCTGATGTTTGATGAACGAAAAGTTCCTCAATGAATTTGCTTTGAACTTGTTGTAATGAATGCCGCTTCCTATGAAATCTTGCTATTGCTCCGCTTCTATGGGAATTTGAGCCGAAGTTTGTCTCGTTATACAGGGTTGTAAACTAACAAGACGTCTAACCTACTTTCGGTGTAGAGTTACCCAAACGAACTATAACTTTAGCCTCTTCAAGAATAGAGTTAATAGGCACTTGATAAGTATGTAATTTAGACCTTGTCTTTAATAGTACCTACTGTACAGTACAGTACATTGTAGTTACTTTTAAAAGTCTACGCTGAACACAAACACATACATACATACACGCATACGTACGTTCACTAAAGTTCACTACCATGCTATTGTTACCTACATAAACTACATAAAATAAATATTGTTGTAATTGTAAGATATTAAGTACTACTTAGTGGATTAAGAATGTCTTTTTCTGACACAGGTGCAATAGTACTTAAAGAATAACTTGAGTCAAATGTTATAATATGAGATAAAAAAAGTTGTTACACGGCGTATTTATTATTCATTTATTCATAAGACAACATTGATCCAATAATGGTTAGTAACAAATGGATACTTAATACTATGTTAGTACATTATTTTGACGCAAGTCAGTACGTGAACCATATTGCAGTGGTACAGGTACTGACAGTCAAACCGCTCCGCGAATGCGCTCAAAATACTATTGCGGCTGCCCCTCACCCTGCGCACCAGGGATGCGCACCGTTTGCGCATGGTTGCATAGAAGCAGTCCACGCGCGCCTCGGCGAACATTCCCGATGCGCTACAGGAGCAAGGCAGCCCCAGCAGCACCCTGAACGCATTATTATATTGGATACGTAGTGCATTGTACTGCTTCTGGGTATAACTCACCCACAGATTGCTCGTGTAAAAAGACGTACAAAATGCCCTGAACAGGGTGATCTTGACGCCCCCCGAGCAGCGAGCAAATCTGCGGGCTGTCATGTTAGCACGAACAGACAATGCCCTACGCTCCCTCTCAATATCCGCATCGTCTTTAAGGTCCGAGGTTACAATGTGGGTTACAGTAAGAAACACATATTAATAATAACTAAACTTAAACCCGTCTGTTAGTTTAAAAGTGAACAAGCCAAGATGGCGCTTTATTTTTAAAGTTTGTCTTCTAAAAAGTATTTAAAGGTACGATTTTTTATCATAGCGATCTATCTCCTTTGTAAGCTCGTTCAATATTTTAATTAACCGTTTTTGTCAATTTATCAAGAAAATGTAGACGTAAAAATCCTAATTGCCTCGAAGGCTATTAAATTTGCGTTAACTAAAACACTTATTACATTTTAATGGCACCTTTACATGACTGTCGTCCTGTTTTAGGATTCAATAATATAAATATAAAATGCTCAACCATAAACATATTTAGTTTATAAAGAAGATCGATCACTAAATTCTGTTTCGATTCCAGTTTTAAAGAAGAGGTTGATTTCTATAATTTTCACACGAGTACAGATAAAAGTTTTTTTTAATAACTCGAGGACTAATAAATACTGAGCCTTTATGGCGCGATTTTTTTATTTTTTTTACTGTAATAGTTTATTTTTTGTGCCAAAAATAGTTTTTTATTCTTATTAGGAAACTCAACAGCCTTTTTTAACAATCACGCTTAAATAAAGAACTTATAAAAAACACTTAGCTGATAAATAAAAAATACTCCTACTTACCTTATTACATCAAAGCGACAAGATTACATAGTTAAAAAAGGGTTTGAATGTTAACCCTTCACATCAAAATTGCATAAGTCAGTAAGTCTCCCATACTAATCAAGTTGATTCGCGACCTAACCTTTTCAATGCTCTTTATGCACAACCACGTTTTGTCCCCTCGGGCCTGTATTTTTGACATGTGCGTACATAATTTGAAAACAATTTACATGCATTTACCAGTTTGACGTGCGACATTAATTTGACATATTATTGGTGATTTTTCAACACGACGCGGCGCCGGTCGCTTGAGGGTTGAATGCAGTAAACGATAAAGGATAGAAGCTTTGACAAATTTATAAAGTCTGCTCGAAAATGGCGATTTAAAATAACTTACAGAATTCAAAAACTGGGGTCTCTTGAATGAAAGTCTAAACAAAACATTTTAAACCCTTGTTCTGAGTATTGACTTTAAAAAAAAACATACATAAATAAATAAATATTGGACAACATCACATACATTGCTCTGATCCTATGATAAGTAGCTTAAGCAATTGTGTTACAGAAATCAGACACAACGACGGTACCATAACACCCAGACCCGAGACAATACAGAAAATATTTTTTTCTACATTGTCCGACCGGGAATCGAACCCGGGACCTCAGAGACAGCGACACCAAGTCCGGTATGCTCGCTTCACGGCTACGGAGGTCGTCAATAACTTATTTAAAATCCTCGTATAATAATATTTTTTTAATGAAAATACATTAAAATAGCACTTAAATCTACTTATTTTACCTATGTCATAGTATGTCTTTGCTATGTAAATCTTAAAGTTGGAAACTGCTCTGGCTAATGTATTTATTGTTAATATAATTCTTACACTTAAGAAATATAAAAGGTGCTGATTCTTTCTTATGCATAGCGTACATAGGGCACTTTACATATTATAGTATAGTATTTCAACTTTACTATGAATTCCCAAATAGCTAAACTGTCAAAAAAGCTGGCGACAGTGCAAATCTTTTTGAAATCATGTCTCATAGAGCTTTCTAAGCTTTTTCGTTTGCCTGTTTCAAACGTAACTAGATCGAGAAATAAAGTTGATGTTGAAATATGGCCCAGTATGCAAAATTATGGAATTTGATTACAGCCGGGTTGAAATAGCTGTTCAATTATGCAACGCGTTATTTTTCCACTGACAATTGCAGTTGCTGTTACTTTTACGGACTTTATTAAAAAATAATTTAGCACCAATCATCCTAGCATTTTATAATAAAAAAAATATTATTTTACATTATCATACTAGAATTTCACAAAAAATAGTTTTATCTTTGCCTGCGTTAAATATGGGTACTACTAAATAAATATTGTTTATACATTCGACGTTCTTTGACAACTGAACAGCGCCATCTAACGTTAAATTTTACGTCGTTTATTTTAGGAAATGTGTATTACTTCGGAATAGAAACTAACATATGTCTAAAAGGTTTTAAAGATTTCATTGTTATCATCATCATTACAGTCATAGGAAGTAAACCACTGAACATAGGCCTCCCGAAATGGCTTCCAGATCGGCCGTTTGGAAGCCGAAGGTTTATTTAAGAATAAATAATATTAACAGTATTTGTTTAAGCACTATTGTTGTTACTACTACTCCCTACTATTAATTCTGATTTAGGTTTAATACTGAATGATACAAATGTGGACCCAAATTAAATATTAAGCGTCAATAGGCGTATAATTAGAATGCAAATCTATACAGGTTACATGTGCGAAACCTACCTTAATTTTATGTAAAAGTTAAATGAGCATTAAATTCATTATTTCTCCATCAAATAAATAAAATTATACGCTCTGATATGAACAGTGCTGAACATATGCAAATTCAATAAACCTACTGACAGTCATCATGAAATCATGTTTGTTTTGCTTAGTTCGTAGTGTTAATTCAAATAATTTTAACTAATTTACAATTCGTTACTGACAGCTAATTTAAATCAAATAACATGATTTAACAACAAAGCAAAATTAATATGTAATTTGAAACGGCTATCGCAACTAATTAGTTAATTTTGTAACAGGATATTTTAGAGAACATAGTTGAGCTAGGCTCAAGCAAAATATACACAAGGTCAGTAAGGCCACTTTATACCGATTCGTAAAATGTACAATCATTTGCTTGAATGCTAACAGAAAAATTTATGATAATTCTCGTACATTTTTTAATTTCAATTCAAATATGAACCTTATTATGGAAAAAGAAAATGTATTGCTAATAATAAAAATAGAGCAGCATTTACACCGATTAGAACAGATCTAGCGAATGCGCCGGCGAATAATGCACGCGCGACGCATGGATACCAACTGTTTGACTTTTATTATCGCAACTCATACAAGCCTCACAGAAGGCATGCGTGTAAATCGCCCTCATGCAGTTCACTTCAGTTCTTAGTACACACACACAAACAAGCGCTCATCTTGTGCGCGCGTGACTTATCAGCAGCGCGCGAACAGACCGCGTCACGCATGCGTGCAGCTTGCAAGCCTTTCACAAATAAACGCATTAGCAGCACTTTCGTTATAATCTTAAATAAATAAATTGTTTCCAAACTCACATCAACTATCTAGCCCCAAACTAAGTAAAGCTTGTACTATGGCGACTAGATAACGAATAAACATACATAAGTACGTTTATAAACATCACAAAAACATTTGCCCCTTGCAAGATTTGCACCCGCAACTGTTTAGCTTTTTTAGTCCATGGCGCGAACAACTAAACTAGACGGTCGTGAACTGTTTCTACTCTTAAGAAATTTGTATTAAATTATCTTGTCCCGTTGTATTGTAATGACACAATGTTACAATATTTTGAATAAAACTTTATATCTTAAATATATTTTTAATGAATAGAACTCATGGGGAATATGCATATATTTTTATTTGGTCTTTAAATGAATAGTACTTAATTATAAAATTGATAAAACATAAAATATTAATAAATACCTGACTTACAGCCCATTATAGTCCCGAGCAAGAGAGACGAGCTCCGATGCAAGGAGATCCGATATGTACGGTGACGTCACAGTACACGTCCGCCATAGATTTTTCATAGTAAAAGTGGTTTTAGAAAGAGACAGGTATACCTCAATTTCTAATTACTGTATTACGGTTATTTTGGTTTTCACTATTGGCACTATAAATATAGTAAAAACTATTTATTATTTTCGTGTATATTCCCCATTAGTAGAACACTTTTTTTGCCTACTATAAGTAACACGAGTGGGCCTTCCATGCCTTCCTATTTTGCGGTTCTAGTATCAATCATGAATACATTACGGCAGAGCGTTCATTTATCATTGCTCGCTACTCGCTAGAACACATCTATCTCTATCATTTGTGCATTAATATACACATAAATGATAACCATTTTCGGTCGTGGATTCGATGAGATGAATAAATTCAAGTACCTTAACGTTTTTTGTTAAATACAGGGTGTGTTAAATGTTAGGACACTCACAAAAAAATACACAATATTTACAAAAGATTTTATTATAGAATTAACTACAAATTCTTGAAAAAAAAAGTATCTATAAATTCTTGGTTGAGAGGTTGATTAACAGAGACTCATTTTAAGTTTAAAGTTTGCCAAAGAGCTATAGACCAGAGCATACTAGGTACGATCAACTTAAAAGATGGATAATTACCAGAATTTTTTTTTTATTTTTTTATTATATTGCATATAAAAAATACAAATAGCGGACTAAATGCCAAAAACCTTTCTGTGACAATCAATCTTTAGGCTAAACAAAAATAGTACAGGTGGTTGTTAATAATCATACATAAAAATTTTACTACTTACACTACGAAAAACTCAAGCAAAACCATTCTAAGCAAACAAAATTACAGCCACTCACTTTGTAACAAAAACACGGTCCGAATCGCTCCCGGCTCTACTTCATAAAACTGTGTCATCCAATCTACATATTCCACTCGGCTCATTCAGAAACAGCACGTCGCAGTCAAACGGATGCAAGCCGTTTTTGAAATAGCCAACCAACATTGTTCAAACTTAAATTGCTTCTGGACATCTGGGTTGATGAACGAAATAGTACTAACGTGCTAGTATTTTGTGATGTTGTAGTCTAAATCACTTTGTGTAATCTTTAGAAAGTGCCATGCGTAGTTTTTTTTTCTAAGATCTATCGCATTTTGCAAGAAATGTTACCGTTGCAGTATAAACTAAGTACCCCACTCCTCTTACCATCATTTTCTTTACCTAAATGTTGTCTGAAATAGAACGCTATTGGCGATAAGGACGTTTTATTGTACAACAGTGTGTCAAACACACTGTTGTTGGCAAACTTCCTTTTTAGGGTTGATTTTTAGGGTTAGAGGCACTATAAATCCTACCTAGCTTCCTTACTAAACTAAAAGCCAGTCAGTCACCGTCTTTAAAGTCACAGCTCAAAAGTTGCTCTACAAATGGCACAGTTAAACTTGCGGTTTTCGAAATAACCATCCAGCATTGTTTAAAGTTAAATTGGTTTCTGCACACCTCGCGAGCGGCGTGACATTCGTCGCGGAGTTGTTTAAGCGTGGTCCTGACTAGGTGACGGTTCTATTACGGCTACAGGTCGATTCGGACCGTAGTTTAATGTTGAAGTTTTGTTGTTAAGAGCGGTTTTCTTATGCGAACTGAACGATAAATGAACCTGTTAGCTATGGCAAATGACACTTACTGGATCTTTTATTATTATGCGCGAAAATAGGTATGTCCTGTTCAGGAGTGAAACGACCTAATATTATTTTATATTATTAAGGACGCTATCTTACAAAAATCTTATAAATAACAATTCATAAAGTGTGTCACTATTGCGAACCAGGTTGATGCAGAGTGACATTGATCCTAATTAGATATTTGCCCTAAAAAAACAATGATATAGGTACTTTACATCAAAAACAGAAAGAATGACGTATTACATAATTTATTTATTATACATAACATAATTTTAAGCATTTACAGACAGCTAAAATTTAGCGAAAAATTATTGTTTCTTTATAGCGAAAAATTATTTGGTTTATTTACACTTATTATTAAGCAAATACAAAATGTTTGTATAAGTGTCCATCCCTTGGGTTTTAAAACAGCAAAAAGTGTTGCCACCCTTTGTATTGCGATCCCCATCATTCTGATTACAAATTAATTCGCCAATTCTTTTATCAAAATTAAAATTCAACGCCTCACTCGCAAACAGCCCCAGGTGTTCGTCCACCGCCAAAAGCTGATTGCAAATTAAAAAAACGAATTACGCGACAGAATGCGTCAAAACTAGAACTTTGTACGTGTCAATTCGCAACGAAAACAATTACCGGGGTTCTGGCGGGTCTGCATTTACATAGAGGGCAAAGTCGCCCGGGGCGATTAAAACCCCCAAAATACGCGTCAACGTGTTGACGTTTTGATGAGGCGATATAAAGGGGCCCCGGGCCGCGCGTGCCCGAACAAAATGAAGCTAATAATCATACAGTCTTGATCTTTTTTACCCGCGGCTCTCGAATTTGCCGAATTCTGAAGGAAATGAGGTCGATCTGCTCGTTTTGTTCTGATAATGGTACAGGTTAACGCTAATAATTTAAAAGCGAAGCTTTTTAAGTGAACGCTGATATGAGCATTCTGGTCACTAAATATTCACACAATTTGGAACATTCAAATTAAGAACTTCATTTACTAACCAGAACTTTTCTGTTTTTTGTGTAAGGTTTTTCAATCATTACTGAATTATTTTTACTTGAAATTTGGTTACTACTGCCTCACGACCTTTCGCTATCTGGGCGACTTCTCATCCAATTGAACTACGAATACAAAAGTGAAATCAGCATTTTTTTAACGATTTTCTGTATGTTAGCCAGCGTTGTTAAATGCAACAATAACATTTTAAAACTATTTTATCTTCATCATTTCAGTCATAGGACGTCCACTGCTAAATATAAACTTCCCCAATGACTTAAATTGTTTAAGTCGTACGTTTGGAGTACCGCTCACAGTAGGTAGTTTTTATATTTTTTCCAACGCAGTTATCATAAAATTTTCGTCGACGTCCACTGCTAAACATAGACCTCCCTCAGTGACTTCCAGATTGGCCAGTTGAAGGCAGCCTGCATCCGGCGGCTTCCTGGAACCTTTACTAGGTCGTCTGTCCACCTTGTGGTTGGATGCCCTACGCTACGCTTGCCGGTGCGTGGTCTCCATTCTAGAACCTTTTTGCCCTATCGACCGTACTATGTGCCTCACCCACTGCCACTTGGGCTTGTTAATCCATTAGGCTATATCAGCGACTTTTATACGCTTAGGAATTTCCTCATTTTTTCGATTCGATCTCGCAAAGAAACGCCGAGCACTGTAATTTTCCGTATGCGATCCTCTAACGCACCACTGACGTCTTGCTCAATATGTTTTATTTGAAAGAGCCCTTAATGTCTAAGGGTTGTCAGTAGGCGTTTTATGGTAATATAAATTGTTACACGACTAATTTTGTCTCAACTTACCCAAGTTGCCACACATTATACCCATACTAAAACCACCCATGTCATTTCAACGCACATCTAGATTACTAACGAAATAACAACAACAATACCAACTCCAGAACTGTTAAACGAAGTTCACGGTTTCGAATTAAACTGTTACTTTGATACACCCACAACAGTGTTTATCTTTAGTTTGATCAATTAACAAGAATTAAAGCGATTTGCTTCCAAAAAACACGAATCAATAAATTTTATGGCAAAAATAATTGGACTGGCTACTAAGTAATTTTCGTCAAAATACGTTGTACTTGTATGCTTACATAATATGAGTTACTAAATACTCGTACATCATATTGTAACATTTTTAAATTTGAAAAACGCAGTTGGATGGAAACAACAAATCTATTAACTGGTCAGTCTATATTCCATGTGTCTTAGAGCCGCCTTGTTAGTCTCGTACGGATGGAAAAAGACCTGACGGACTTACATTGGTTCCTTGGCGAAGAGGGCGCTGTCTCTTGTGGGACGCAACATGTGTTAGCACTTTTGCTTCGTCCCATTTATGGCATACCCTAACATCAGCAGGTTCATCGGCGGAAAATGCCGCCAAGTTAAAACATGCCAAGTACTCTGCTTTGGAGTCCATATAAGATTTTGTGCCGATCGCTGTGAAGACGGCTATGCCCTGGGGCACTGATTTGGGCCTGGGGTGATGAGGCACGCGAGCTTTTTAAGGAGTTGGGACGACGTTTTAGGGAAAAGGGTAGGTGCTTTGGGACTTGGTTGGTTCAGCGGGTCTCCATAGCTATTCAGCGAGGCAATGCTGCTATCATTATGGGGACCTTCGGATCGTGCGGGGCGTTGAGTGAAAATCTATTGCCGTGAAGTTACATGACATAGCATGTAGTGGTATAGTTTTGAAAGTTTTGTTTATGAGATTTTTGTAAAAATTTGACGATGCTTATTGCTGATTTAGTTGATTTATTATGTACTTGTAATTTAATATTAAATGTTATTAAGTTTTTGAAGCAGTATTAAGCATAATGTGAATTGAAATGTAAATTATATGTTTATTAAGCGATTAAATGAATTTTAAACAGGTTTATGGTTTTCTTTTGTCAAATTTTAATGTAATAACAGGAAGAGAAAAGCCCTACAAAACAAGTCCTCTCTTGTGGCATGTAGCGGAATACTGGCCACCAACTAAAGACTAAATTGCCGTCGACACGAAAACAAAAAAAAAACGATGTAACTATGAGATAACTATTTTGAAATTTTGTTACGCATATTTGTCTATGTTTAGCAGCAGACGTCCTATGGCTAACATGATGATGATATTTGTTTAAAATGCTATTGTTTCTGACTAGTTTTTCATTTCATGTCTCAACTCCTGAAACGATTTTTGATGAAGTTAGTTAGAAACTAGTGGAAACTTTATGAAACATAGAAGGATATCATGATGAGGCTACTTTTGGTGCAGAGAAAAAATTGTTGTATAGCTTTTTTGCGACGACCTTAGTGTAGAATTTGGTTTGTCACATCTTCTTACATATAAAATTCTCGTGTCACAATGTTCGTTCCCGTACTCCTCCGAAACGGCTTGACCGATTCTCATGAAATTTTGTGAGCATATTGAGTAGGTCTGAGAATCGGCCAACATCTATTTTTCATACCCCTAAAGACCACGCAGACGAAGTCGCGGGCAACAGCTAGTAAAAATATAATTGTGTATTCTTGAGTGACTTGTAAATTAGGATAAAACAGCATTCGTTTTGAACTAGGTTGTGATTGTCAAATTTCGTCCAAATTAGTTTGACTGTTGTAGTGACTGAGTTAAAATGCCAAACATTAAAAGGCATCGAACCTAATTTGCATACCTAAAGTTACAAGTACCTAAAATTACGTTATTTTGGTGTACACCTATGAAACATACGCCAATTGATAATCGGTAATATTTATTTTTATTATACATATCAAATTGGAATTCTGAACAAAGTATAAGTGTATACTAACAACTTATAAATATAAGTATAAACTTCATAAAAAAAGTCTTGTACGCAGCCTCGATCTTTGTCTAATAAAATGACTACGTTCTAATGAGCATCATTAAATAAGTTTTTCCATCTTCAATGTTGACGGACCAATATTTCAACTTCTTCATAATGATATGAACATTTAAACAACTTAACACGGTAGAAGTTTTTTTTTTGTTTTCTATAAAAACATTGTTAAATAAAAGTAATATCGAACCTAATTAGCACTCCAGGTATTGCAAATACACACGAAACATCCAAAAACTGAATTATTAATTCAAAAACCGCACCCCAAAAAGCTCTGCCCTACATTGCATCCGCAAAAACGAAGATATAATTATCCTGGTTTACATTAATTATTAATCATATTTAGTAGCTGGTTGTAAAGACCACCAAATGGACGGAGCTAGTGTACTTAAAAAGCATAGAAGTTAATAAGAGGTTGTCGTCTGAATCGATGTGATGTCGGAATAGATATGTCAAAAATTGGCTCTCGTCTTCTTGTGACAGGACACTTTTCTTATTTTTCTCTGCCACTTCGCTCTATTCTGAACACTTATTTCAGTGAGATCACAACTCTGTGATCAGTGCATCTCGGCCGATCCGATTTATCTTTGGAAAGGTATGCGCTAACGCATTTCATAATACTCACCGATAGTCGGCCCGCAAGCACTTGCTGAAGAAAGAAGATCTCTTCTCAGTCGATTCGCTCTGGACAGAGCGGTCGTGATCGTTACGTAGTCGTATCAGAGGGGGCAGATTTTACGCATTTCACGATGTTTCTCTGTCTTCTGGAGGTCATCCTACTTAGACAGAAATTAAAAAATAAGGATAGCCACAGGCAAAGTAAACGTGTGCGTTGAGTCGGACAAAAAATCTGTGATAAAAGTTTGCGAAATTATCAGCCCGATTATGGAATCTATAAAACATCTGACGTGAGCGAGCCCTATTATTTATCTACAGCTAGTTTTTAATCAACTTAAAAAAAAAGGAGAAGAGTTAAAATTGAATTGATTTTATTAATACCTTTAAAAAAAGAGCTTACGACAAAGGTGTTCCCGTTTCAATTTGAATAAACTCACGCTTGACCTATTGACGGCTATTTATAAAAAGATAGTTAAACGAGTTTCTGTACTTTTTTCGTTTGCTATTTGCATCTCTGAATCAGTCCCAGAGGAATACCCGTATGTAAGGTATAGAGTAAGCAAGGGTATAATATTGGCTTTGCTTTAATATGTAAATAAGCAAACATTGACATTTTGCAAATATTTGGAATGGATTAGCTTGAGACCTTGAAGATGACTTACAGGCAGTCTTATGTTTTTATTTATAAGTATAGATTGTTATAAGTATAAATAGAAAATCTGCTGTGTAAACATAAGGCCTCGTATTCACTAGCAGGCAAATTTTACACGTCATATGTCACTGGAAATGTCATGCAATATATCGGTCGTTGTTAGTCGACGTTGCTCAACGTTCTCACGAGCTCTTTAACAAAAAAAAGTTGCTTAAAGTGGCATCGATCAGTTAGATTCCGAAACAATGAAGAAGTACGTGATTCACGACTTACGTACGTAAGGCCAGACTTCAACCACTAAGCTACCATCGCTATCGCATTGCATCATCGGTGTTACTGTTATTTTATGCACTTAATCTGCCTTAACTTAACCAGCATAAACACTTAAAATCTAGTAAGTTGTCATTCCAGTTTTAAAAAGTGCTATTTGAGTCGCTAGACTCGGCACCACCCGCGCGTGTTAAATAATTCCACCAAAACACTGTTGTCAGTGTGAGAGCGTACGCTCTGCTCAGTATTCAGTCGCTGTGCGGTCAGTCAAACGTCTGCGTCTGTAGCTTTTAAATACGCCCTCCGCAAGCGAGCTCTCATACATACGAAATAAGTGGTGTACCGTTTGACCCACTTCGGACTGTAAAGCATTTTCGACGGATGGACGCGGCGATCGTTTCGCCGTTTAGCTCGCAAATCGACCGAATGTTTTGTGGCGACTTCATTTTTGTTGTGGACGAGAATTGAAACACGTCTAGACTATTATAGTACGATCCAAATAACAAAAAGTTAGATATTCTACCAAAAAGTAATACAATAATCATCATCATCATTTCAGCCATAGGACTGAACTGAACATAGGCCTCCCCCATTGTCTTCCAGATTGGCCGGTTGGAAGCGTCCTGCATCCAGCGGCTACTTGCAACCTTTACCAGGTCCATCTTGTGGGTGGACATCCTATGCTGCGCTTGCCGGTACGTGGCCGGTACAAAGAATAATTCTAAAATCCAAAAATAAATAGTAGGCAACACGAAAAATTACGCAACTCAGTCAGTACACTACTACTTGTACATACACGCAGACCCCTCCGTAATGTAAATAGACTGCTTACATAGATAACTAATAAAACCTAGAACTGTGAATAATAGTAATGTAACCTAACATTTATCGTTTTTGGTCATATGAAATTTCATTTTCAATGATTAATAAAACAATCATCAGCATCATCATTTCAGCCGTTAGACGTCCACTGCTGAACATAGGCCTCCCCCAATGACCTATCATTAGGGGATATTGCCAATATAACTAAGTATTTCACTCATCAAATAAAAAAAACCTGTTTAAACACAGTACGTTCTCGCTTCACACCTACAACAGAGATTTTAATTTTGGGGACATTTTTGCAAAACAAAAATTTCCCCAGAGTAATTTACTTAATTACCTTAACAAACAGACCAAATTTAATGGTGCGGGTATGACTCAAAGGACTGTCTAAATTATTTACATAAATCCGAGGGGATCGTCTTCCTCGTTTTGAAAAGGACTCTCCTGTTTGGTTTCTTTTTTAGAGCAGAAAGATGATTATTTCTCGAAAATATAAAACGGAAAATTTTTCATATTCAAAGTGAGTACCTACGTGAAACAGAGCATTCTTAGAATGGTTGGTGATATCTTTTCAGCGTCTGGTGAGTGAGGTACAAATTAAAGAGAGTCCTGTCGACGGTGACCATGTTGTCAATATGGTTGCGGGAATAAGAGGAAAGGGGGTGTCCTGAAATAAAATATAATTAGGTCCAAAAACTTACTTTTACAAGAAAAATTGGCAGCTTATTGATATTTTATAAATCCTGATAGGATTTATAAAATATCCAGATCAGTTCAAAGAAGGCTCTAACACTGTGATGAGACGTAAACTTAAAGAAAGGCTCGTAGATTTCTGTTAGGCTCTTAACTCATTGTTATTTTACCTGTTCACATGTGTGATAAAATATTTTCCATTCCAGGAAAAAAACAGTTTTTTATAAATATCATAATTGATAGAATTTAAGCTCAAAAAGCAATGTCTTGGATTAACTTAGAATACGTTTGTCTAAAATCCGCGGCTCTTGCTAATAGTATTAACACGATCACTTACATTTTAACGTAAAGCCAATAATTACAATCTTTAACACCCGAAACATAATATAAATATAATATTCTTATAACTTTAACGTTCGAAATTACGACACACACAGACGCACACCTCAACAAGAGCCCTAAGCGGTCGTCGCAGTGCTGACAGTCGCGGGTGTCGAGTACGGCCAAGCTTTTTTTTCCTGTGTTTCCTTGCGCGTTCTATCGTAAATATATTCTTATTTTATTCTTTTAAAAATTTCACGCACATACTTTGTAAAATCTTAAACTAGATTTTAAGAAAAAATCATGCATATAAGTGAAACTGCATCAACAGGATTTATTTCCATAAATTGCGCAAACAAAACAAAACGCGTTGATTTGATTTTAAGTTGGAAAGCGTAGGCGGCCCCGTCAGCCGTTTAGTTCTGTAGACACGCCACATTTCATGTCCTTTTCAATTTGGGTGGTAATAATTTCGGCTAGTGGAATTAAGTTTTAAGGTTGGTCAATTAAGTCACGTTAGTTTTATTAAACATCCAAGATGCTTTATGATAATCTACATACCGAAGTAGGGATGTAATGTTTTTATAAAGTTATTCTGTGTAAATTTAAACTGTTTTAAAATATAAAAATGAAATTATTTTGCTAATGATTCCCGCTTTTGATCAGAACCGTGCTGTTAGTCAAATAATTTATTTCGTTTTAGTTTTTCGTAAAGTAGGCCTGATACAATTGAATCTATAAACTATTATTTTCTAAGTAAAATAACTAGCAGCTGATAAACCATTCCATGTACAGGCAGATCTGTCTTTAACTAATGATGACTTATGATTTTATAGTTACAAATATGTACCTACACTCTATTCAATAATAATAAATATTGGACAATATCACATACAGGCTCTAATCCTATGGTAAGTAGTCAAAGCACTGGTATTACAGAAAGCACAAACAACGACGGTCACTGACCGTGAATCGAACACGAGACCTCAGAGATAGCGACACCAACTTCGGTATGCTCGCCTCTCGATCGTCTCGAATAATGATTTCTTCACTACTTTTATATTTTATATTCAGTAGGGTTAAGTAATACTATCAACGTATCCTTAAAAAAGATGAAATGTTGGATACTCTAGCGAGTCGTCGGCGCGAAGGACATGGCATTCAAACGAGGGCTCTCCGCAGCGCCATTCATTGTGATGATTGCTCCGCTCCGCCACGACTCAGCCGCTGACGCCCGTTGCGGAATGAGACGCGACTATGAATGGGGGAGAATAACAGAGAACGTCTGGAAACACCAGACACTAGGACTTCACCACATTATATAAAATATAACTAATTAGATTTTCATGGAACTAGTACATAAAACTAAACCACCAACTACAAACTAATTGTTCTGAGTTTTACAAGCAAAATGGCAACGAATCCGTAATTCGATTTTTCCGTATGTTTTCTCTCTGTTCTTATAGAATGTATCAGTGTAATGCTCGTTGTATTTCGAATAAAATAATATAAATTTAGGACATACGAGACCATTTAAATTATTTTTGAATTTTTAAAGTTACTGGAATATTCATACAATATTTATTTAATTAAATTTGCACGTAAAACTGATGGCCGATAGGGGAAAAAGTTTATAGAATGCAGGCCACGTACCGTTATTAACACTAAAAGCTCCACAAACAAACAAATAAATGCAAGTGTAAAACAACACTATTAAAAATATCCGAAGTAATTCTAAAATTTTGCACATAATTTTTCAGTCAGACGTTAAAAACTACGTTCTATTTTGGGCGTTATTTTAATGTATACAGAGACTATCGTCAGATTTGGGTATAGTACTCATTTTGTTCAAATTACATCCCTATCTTATATTCGCGAGAAGCATTTTACCGTGGCATGTCGACTAGATTTCGTGCTAGGTGAGATCAAAGACTGCTCTTAAGGACCTTTTAGACGAGCAAAACGTGAAGAACTGTGAGCAAATAACGACAGTCAAAAGAGAAATGATTCTCTAGCACCTTAATAAATAAAGATACAGTAAGTTTACTAACTACGGCATAAAGCGTATGAAGTGACAGTCAAACTGAGACAGTCTTGGCGTAATGCTAAATTAATAAGTCTAAATTAATTGTCGATGACTGAAATAAATACTATTATCGACAACATTAAGATCTTGTCAATTTGATCACGCCTTGTCTAATATCATATAACAAAATCGGGTTAGTTACGTAGTAATTTTGATGACGCTTTGTCTAATAAAAAATATATTAAACGAAGTCGGGTTAGTTAGTTATATCAATCAAGAACAGCTGGACCTATTTTAATGATATGTGGTTTGTTGGATTCATCTCCATCCCGAATAGCAGAATAATTATCAAAACATTTGAAATATTAATTTAAAAAAAACGAAGAGTCGGTACGTAGTTCGCAGGGACAGCTAGTAAATAAATTAATCAATAAATGTATCTAGTATCGTTTTATGTAACCAAGCAGTTATAGGCAAAACGCGTTGCGCAGGATTGTGCGACGCAGCACGGTGTGTGTGTGTGTCTCGCTCAAGTGTGTCTTGCTCCATACAAACCATTTAAACTCTATATGTGTTTAGTGCAAATTATTAAACTGATAGATGGGTGAAACGCAGACACTGCACATAATAACAAGCTCTATGCCTAAGACATTAGAAAACTCTGGACTGTCTGCAATATGCGTAAATAACTCACTTGGCGTAGTACGCCATACGCCATATGCCAAGTCAGCTCCTATAGGAAATACAAGTATAGAGCTCATTTTTCTATGCAGTTGACACTTTTTACAGCAAATTTTAAACTGGGCCTGCTGTATTTACTTTTATGTTGTGGAGACAAGCTCTTCTCTAGTACCAGGTATAATTAACAGTGTATAGAAATAAATATTCCAGCCTTTGTGGAAAGTCAAATTAGAGCTAAAAATAAAGGTTGATTTTCCTAGCTTAGGGTTTTATACGATCTGTAGGTAGACTGTGGGTGTTGAGTTGTTAATAGATTAGGGCACGTAGAATTGTAAATAAGACTTGATTTATTTGTTTCCATCTTTTTCAAGGTTCGGAGCCAAATGGATCAAAACGAAATTCTGGTGTTAGTACTTTGTACTATATTATATATATTGCTTGAAAGCTAAAATACAAATAGATATTTGTAATTTTTTTCCCATAATAACAGTAATTGTGTATTTCGAAATTATTGTGCTTGCCTTTGTAAATTAATAAGATGCATTTAAAATTGACGGTACATTGCCGTACCGACCCGACCGAGAATCGAATCCGGGACCTCAGAGATGTAGATGCGAAGGCTCGGCTATGGACGAGCACTTACACGCTAACTATTGTATTAATAAAGTCATGAAAATTTGTCGTGCCACCTACTCTTATTTTAAACCAACAACCCTGAACTAACCGCTCTTAAATTACAAGGCAGAACGCTTAAATGGATGAACAAGGACTTCCCGGTTGACCCAGTATACCGTCTGACATAATCAAAGCCGACGCTTCGATTAACATCCGAGAGTAAATTGAGCTGACAGCGAAATTTAGTTTTCCGAATAAAAAGTAATTTGAAATATGCTTTCATGGCAGAACCGATTAATTAACAATGTTTTTGGCAGCTAAGCTTAAATTGATTTTTCCATTAGCATCATACAATTATTAGGACCTTAAAAACTCTTTATAAAAAGTCTAACCGTCTTATTTATTAAAACGTTTATTAAAACTCGATTTACCTTTGGAATAACTTTACGATAAGGTTAATCTATGAAGTATACAACTTGTTAACAAATTAGAGATAGATCACGATAATGGTGACATATATTATACATTGGTTGCCTACACAATTATGGTTTAAATCTAGTCTATATTTTCATGAATAAGGGTCAGTATGTAGGTACACATATTTTTCTACTTCTTGCCCTGCGATACCGGAAACAAAACGACTTGCTCCGAAGTAAGACTAAAATCTATATGGGCTGGACACATTGCGAGAATGGGCAACGTTCACTGGACAAGACGAGTTCTTAAATAGAGCGCTGGGTGAATGACATCCGAAAACACGCAGGTTGGGACTGGATAAGTTTGGCACAAGATAGCCAGGAGTGAAAGAAGACAGAAGAGGCCTTTATTCAAGATTGGATTATCAAAGAAGCCACCATGATGATAAAGTATGCATGCGTATGCGTAAAACACATAATGGAGCAGCTATATTTTATGATTTTTTTATACTCTATGGACGCAGAACGAGCTACTGCCAAGACCGACCAATCAGGGACGCTTTACAATTTTACGATTGATAAACTCAGACACATAGTCTGAGTCTATATTATCAGGACCGTTACAATTTGACGGGTTGAAGTGGATAAGGTAAACTATCGAAAATTAATACGTTATATTCTAAGCAGTACGGTATAGTTCACAATTTTCCGACAGTTTACAATCTCGCGCGATACATTATAAACTATCGGTGCAGAACTAGGATTACCTAATAACCTAATAATGTTGTTTTGGCAGGTTGCCCTTAATATTAAAAATATGACCTTATTCGCATAATGCGATGGAACATTAGGCAGGGAACAAAACATAAAATAAGGGTCATGGGACGGAATTTGTTATATCTCAACAATTGGAACTACTTTTATATTCTTTCCGTGCGAGTCTTGAGAGCATTAAATGTCTCGTTAGTAGTGTTATTTTAAAAAAGAATATTACGTTTAGTACACGAACCTATAGTAGTAATTAGTTCTGTTATAGTTCCCTTTTCCTAGAGACTGTATTTCTCTGGTTAACGAGCCAACTACTATGACTTTCCATTACTTAAATAAATCTTACTTACTACAGTTATGATCTTTACAACAATATCAAACTTTGAATAAATCCACCCCACTTCCCAACCTCGCACAGAAAATAAATAAGAAATAGGTAGTTATGTCCCTACGTTTGCCTTCGAAATGCCTAAGTAAGCACTTTCGCTTATTGCTTCTTACAATATTAAACCCTTAGTCAACCCTTTTAATTAAATTCTTAAAAAGAAGCCCTTTTTATTGCATTATTGAACAAAAGACTTGTTTTGCCTAATCAGCATCCGATCAATTCGTGGTAGACGCCTCACGTCTTAGCCATAACAACTCATGGGTTTAAAAGGCAATGTGAGCGAAGGCAAGTGTCTTTTACACTTCGAAACTCCGCTTAGACAGGTCTGCTCATCGGGAGCATTAGTTTGTAAAGTCATTATTTAAATGAAAGTATTATTTTAACTTCAAATAGTATTTACTTTTAAAGTCCTTCTTTGATTAGATAGTTAAAAAAATATATTTTTTAAACCAATTTTATGAATTTTATAAAATATTGACATTGTGTTATCAGTACAATAGTGTAACAATAAATTATGGATTTAAAAAATCAAAATACACAAATGCTTTATTTTAAAGCTAGCTTTATCGTGCTGTCAGTTATCGGATTTGTATACGAGATAAGCATTCACTTGTCAAAATAAATAAAAACACAATATGAATTTACGTGCGCTAACCAAAATCGGTGGATGAATAACGACTTTGTTTTTTCAGTTGCAGCGAGCTTAGTTTCCAAAATCTATTATGCCATAGTTTTTATGTTTCGACATGATTTATTGCCAGTTCTATTTAGGTAAAGCATTTCAAAATATCAGTAGACTGCGACCTGTCAAATCGCGGTCATGGCTAAGAGCGATGTCTTAACGCAAAAAAAATATATATTTTAAGCTGTGATTATGTTAGCATTTATAAATTCTTTATTAAAGCCGTAGGCCAAAACTTCAGCGTAACTCTTTTTTAAATAATTTATAAACAGGCCTGTAACTACGTCGATAAAAATATTATATGCATCTTTTCCGTAATTAATCCTTATCTTAATTTTTTGACTTTGGCCAATCGATAGAAAAATTAAAAAACAAAATTTTCTGGTTTTTTTATTATTGGTCCATAACGATATATACGAACTTCTTGTTCTCCGGCTTGCCGTACAGGGTAGAGAGGAAGACTGTTGAAGGTAACTTGCTCGGGGAATCACCCTAAAAACAAGAACCGTCATATAAAATAAATAAATAATAAATAAAAACCTTCATTTTCCTCCACAATTTGAGTCATATCTTTAGTTGGTACAACAAAAGTTCTATAGGTTCATTAAATGTTTGTGTAGATTGTGAGAGGCTGGCATCTGTACTAGGCATGTAGCCTATGTTACAGAGCACCAGCACTCTCCTTTCCCACTGCGGTCAGGGTGCACGTTACAATAATCGCTTAAGTATTTACTGTACAAGGTATTACAACTAGGAGAAAATAAATTAGTTGCTAATTATGTGTGATGTTCGTGTGTGTGCGTGTGTGTGTGTGTGTGCGCGCGATAGTGTGTGTGTGGTGTGAGTTTAGTAAGTGAAGTGTAGTTAAAAGTATAATTATTACTAAATTGTGATTACCTACCTGGATGAAGGGTGTTTTCAGTTCCATGGTAGTTAAAACCTTGTAAGTAGGCAGATACTTTAGACCTACAATCGAATTTAGAGTGTTGTTGTTGAGTTTCCGGTGAAGCCAGTTGTACAGGAAGGGGCCTAAATAGACTTTGCACAATAGATAAACGTCTTGTTTTTAAATAATTTGCTGAGTACGACTTGACAGAAGGCATCCAGTGATAGCTTTCTTTAGATCCAATCGTCATTTTCCATTTAGTCTACAGAAAAAACTTTTCCGTAGTCGTTTAGTTTTTCTAAATTTTGCTCTGCAAACTCATAGTTCCAAAGCGTGGTCTTGCATTTTTAAACTTGCATTAATATGTAGGAATTCATAGCAGCAAAGTGGCAAAATTAATTAGGAATGAATTATCGCAACTTGTTTTTATTATTTCCGTGTTTTTTTAAATAAAAAACAAGCCAATTGCGAGTTAGACTTGCACACCGAGTGTTTCGTACAAACTTGCTGGTACCTACTTAGGTAAATCATTGTTTCCACATTCACACCAATTAGCTAGCCCCAAACTAACCAAAGCTTGTACTATGGTGACTAGATAACGGATAAACATACTTAAATATTTTTATAAACATCCATGACTTAGGTACAAATGTTTGTGTTCATCAAACAAACATTTGCCCCTTTCGGGATTCGAACCCGCAACCGCTGGCTTTGTAGTCCGGAGCGCGAACCACTACACCAGACGCTCGTCAAATAGTTTACCCATAACGGAAATCGAGCCTTAAAGATTTTTTTAACTTTTTAATTATTTATTTTTTTCATGATGACATACATGTTTACGGTTTTGGGATTTTTACTTGTTGAAGATATTGCTAATTGCCATATTTCATGATTCTAAGTAAACGGAAAGTACCCTATTAGTTTTGAATCCCCTTGCGAGTATCAAAAATGCGGCAGAAACAGCCGGATTATTTGATTTCGTTGACTTAGAAGATTGATTATTTTACAGCAGCAAGATATTGCATATTTGAGTGTTTGATGTTAGTTAATTTCAAATTAATACCTACACGCGTTCGTAAAATGGCGTAAAATGGCCTTAATAGACAGACAGACGAACAGACAGACAGACAGAAGGTGGAAATTTAACATCGAAATCAGATTACATACACATTACATATTTGCCTTTTTCGGTATTTTAATTTTGGTCCGACAGATAAAGTTGTTTTAAGTTTGTTGTGTTGTCTATGTAAAGAATCTACTTTAATTTAAAAATCAGAAAATATAACACATTTTACTCAGCGCCAAGCCATAGTTAGTAAAATTCCACGCGATGGCTGACACCTGATTGTCTTCTGTCAAAGAAACTTGACAGATGCCAAACCTGCCACAATTTATACGGCAAAGCATATCGCGCTACTGAAAAATGACGTCGCCTTTTTTCCATCCCAACAATATTACTATATCTCAATTGCAATGCGTCGCCAATATCTATCACATAGACTTAACCGCAACTTTCCAGACACACTATTATCTGGGAGGAGAGTGGGGTATCTAGGTACGATCGATGAACCACCCTTTGTTCAGCTTTAAACTGTATTTCGGTGGAATAAGACACATTGTAACAACGTTATTCCAGGTGTGTAACTTTTAAGTGTATGTGACTATGACGGGAAATTGATTATAAGTAATCCATTTTGAGTGACATGAAACTTGAAAGAAATTGGTCTTGCCGATACATTCATTTTACAATATTCTGAAGTTGAACATCATTTATATTCAATAAGAAAGGTTAGAGTTTAGTGTGAAATTGTTGAGTAGTTTAGTATTTGTAATTGTAGTAGGAACAATTATTAATTTGATAAAATCTTTGAAAATATTATTAATTTGATTTTGATCCTATATATTTTTGTATTTGAGCACCAGAATCAGACCTTAAGATGTTTGCGTTATTTCATTAACACATTTTATATTTCTTTACTCTTTACTAGTAAACTTTTTTTAGTTTAGATTATGATTTACTACTTCAATTAATTTTCTCTATAAGAACAACATCTACTGGAGAAAGTCGTTTTATTTCAGTCGTAGAGTCATTCCCTAAATCGTATTAAATAGCACCTCACAATGGGGAACTACACTGCACATTTATCCAGACAGGTGTCACATTAATGGTTTTGTTACGCTGCTACTATAATTACTACGATAAAAATTAAGATAGGTGGTCAAACGGTGTCAGTCATGCGTCATACAAGCGAGCGCAGAAAAAAAAACAACATCGAGATAAAAAAATTGTCAGCTAGCGCCATCTGTGATAAGCTTTGCCTGTGCTTCCCCACTGTACAGACTACAGCTCGTCAACCTATCACAAAGCGTCATAACTTCTCAATTGATATTGATCACTAGGTGTCGGACTTAAAGTTTAAAATCGGTTTAAAGACCTTTAACTTTTTGGGTAGGTTGACCTGCAGTTGACTGTACAAGTTTTGACACATTTTAGCCTTCAACTTGGTTAGCTTTTTACTCTATGCTCTCGAAATTGATTAAATGACATAATTACACATTTGACATAGAATAAAATCGCCAATCTATCGCTAACTATTCAACAAAACAAACTCAAATAGATGAGTGGACCATTGAGTGCCACTATAACGGATAAACAGTTATTACTCGTTTATTTACTAGATAAACGAGACAAACAAATCCGCTACCGCATCTGTGAGTTCAGAAGTTCTATGGGTATAACAATAACTACGAATTTATAATAAATGACCTTCGAAGAACATTAAGGTAGGTGTAAGATGGCTTTCCACGCCACACCTACGTTAGATATTACTCTTAGCTCCTTGTTACTATGCTGTACACCATTGTATGCTGTAAACCATTTCATCACCATACTCTACTTAGTCTCAAACTTAGTACCTATGTATTAACTAGCTATTGTTCTAAAATGACTCAATAGGTAAATACATAATAGCGCTTCGTAACTAGAAACGATAAACGGATAATTAATTCCCAGACTATTGTACTCTGATCGTGTATTTGTGCAGTCAGTAAATGTATCCTAAATGTCAGTGCGCTGAAATACACGTGCACGATCAATTCATTACTTAAAGGCAGACCGATAATAGAGTAATTAAACATTTGAATGTATGCCAGATACCCATTCGAACGCAATACAATTTAGAAAAAAATAAAGAATGATTTTTAATTGTTATATTTGTTTAGTTTTATAGATTTTTTTTTTAAATAAGTCATTATTAAAAATCGTATAAAAGGTACTTAATTTGTAATTAAATCAATTATTTTCTTGTTTCAGGTAAATAATGATGTATAATTGGAAAACTGTCAGCTACGGAGGTCACCAGAAAATTGGTATATGCATATAAATATACAGGGTTATTTGTAAAACATCAACAACCTCCTAGGAGCTGATTTTGGTGCTCAAAAACAACTTTTTCTATGGGACCAACATAGTAATCTAAAAAAAACACTGCTTCATACAAACTAATGTCCGCTGGTCGGTGTCTTAGTATAGATAACTAAATTATTTCTTTGCGATTTCGATTCTAGTCCCATAAAAAAAGTTTTTGTATTTGAGGACCAGAATCAGCCCCTAGGAGGTTATTGATGTTTTACAAATAACCCTGTATAGTTAGTTTGTCTCATTATCATTTACAATGGTTTTGAAAAACGAAATGTATAAGTGCCCGGAAGAGGGCCTATATACTGAATAAATGAGTATTAAAATGGGTAACCGATTACTTGTCCGTAATTTACTTGACAGAATTTCAGTTGGCCGAAAATTAAAGACCGACATTTCTTTTGCTATATGTATCATTTGACATATTTTTAGTCCATCGAAATATCTCTTGACATAAGTATCATTTTATCGAACTACGTTTCATCGATTTTCAGAATAACTTTTTACTATTGGCCGAAGTCTTTTTTGAACCTTTTTCATTTACCAGAATACTGCGTATGTAATAAGACTAAATTGGTTAAGTTAGGTTAGAACAGTGACCGCACACAGCGAGCGTAGTGAGCATGCTGTGGTAGTGGCCGCCGACCGCTTACAAACTAAGGATAAATTGTAAGAATAATTGCTTGCTTTCTTGTTTGCATGCTTGCTTGCATGATTGTTTGCATGCATGCATTGCTTGTTTGTTTGCATGCATGCATTGCTTGCTTGTTTGTATACATGCATGCAGCTATGCGTGTAGACTTGTATGCAGTTATGCAGCATGGTTAGGTTAGGTTAGAACAGTGACCACACACAGCCTAATTACTAAGGATACATTCTAAGGATAAGGATGAAGGATTAATTATTATAATATAGGAAGCATTTTTCTGGAAACCAAATCATCTAACATTATCAGCTTTGGCAAATGTTGGATGTAACATAATAAAATACTTAATACATACTTGAAACATAATACTTCGAACAAATGTTAATGAAATGTTAAATGAGTAAATGTCTTATCTTGTTAAATTGACTGAATATCCCATAATTACGAGTAACTTTAACAGTAAATGTGTAAAAGGTGTAATAAGTGACAACTTACTTCCATCTACCTAAAATGAATCAGCGAATTCAGTATTTTTAGAAGAATTTTATAACTCTACTAGTTTAAAACAATGACAACGCTGAACACAAACCCCTGAATGAACTATGCACTAGCGTCGCGTATGTCCAACGCTAATCATCGTTTTTTTTAGTTTTGTTTACGTTCTACAAACGCGCTCGAAAAATGCAAGTATGAAGGGGCCTTTAAAGACACAAAGCAGCTTTGATTTAGTTTTATACTATTTTTATTGATTACCCTAGTCAAACCAAACGCAAAGGTAACATTCTATCCAGTCCATTAGCCACCAGACGCTTGATTTAGTACTAAAATAAATTAAACACACATTGACAACTGTCCAATCTAACTAAATTAAATATAGATGAAAGATAACCTATTTGCGAAACCAATGTTAGTATTTCATCGTACTTTAGATTATTAATACTTACTAATGATTGACAAACATATTGCTATCTATATATAAAAAACAAAGTCGGGTTTATACCATTTATAAGTCAAGAACGGGTGGGCTGATTTAATGATTCACGATTTTTGGATTTGTCTCCGTCTCGAATAGCTGAATATCTTTTAAAATATCGGAAAATATCACAAAAAAACGTCAAGAAATAGTACGAAATACGCCGGGACAGCTAGTATAATGTAAAACAGATTCATAGTCATATAAGTTTTAATTATGCATTTCACTTTCACCAATTACCATTAGGTAATATTCTGTGCCTTTCTTGAAAATATGTACTTACTTGTAAATATGTTTTAAGAGCTAGACAAAACAGCAATTATCATGGTCTTTTAGTAATTACAGAATTAACATTATAGTATCACTAGGTACCGCAAAAACACTGCTAAGGGCAACTGCACAACCTAATCCGAACAAATCTAGATAATCCTTTTTCTAAATTGACTTATATGGATATCAAACTTCTTACACCCAAATCTTAAGACAAAAGCCACTTCGCTAGGCATAAACAAGGAACACCATTTCTCAGAACTTAACTTATTCGCAAAAGGAAACTCAATCAATAACGTAGTTAGTCCAATTGCCGTTACTTTTTCCGATGCATATTCATAAGTCCCCGACTTACCCTGGACTTACCAATTATCCGGCGTCAGTTACAATCAATTTTCGCATTGAATATCCAGTTCGTTAATTGACTGTTAAATGGTAACTTAACCAATCATTTATCGCTTTTGCCTTTTCTGTTATTCTTGCTACGGTAAGCCTCTTTGTTCATGAGAAAAAAAATATGACTTGATGAAGATAAGCTATATTAAAGCATTTGTTTGACTTTAAGTTTGGAAGGTATCATGAGAAATCAATATTTACTGAAACTGCTTATTCAAACTTAATAAAATGTAAATGGAACCATTTGAATGTAAGGTTATATTTTAACAACTTTTATAGAGGGTGATCTAATATAAATATGAGTGAATTGTGTTTGGCTGACATGAGTGTAAAGCGTGTATTTACTAGTTTATCAGCACGATACGATTACTAATAGTAAAATAAAGTAGTTATACTTTTATAAGTCCCGCTGCAGGACACGAGACACCTCAACTATGAGGTGGTTTGGGCCATACTCCACCATGCAGGCCCAGTGCGGGTCGGTAGAGCAATGTTTTAAGGCCAGTGACTTAACCTTTACTGACAAATGTTAGTTATTAAGCTGCCCTGAGGCCTTTGACCATGCTTCACGACAAGCGATATTAGCCGGCGGGACCAACTTTTAACGTGCCTTCTGAAGCACAGATATTTAACTTTCATAAAAAGTAGGCCAGAATAAATCTTATTGGAATTTATTTCTCAACTTTAGTTTTATTGCGTTAAAACTAAACATTACAGTTGCTCGGTATTACAATATTGAATAGAACTGTCAACAGCAGGTCAACAAGTCCAAATAAAAATTTCGTTTAATCGATTTTCAACTTTAAATCTAACTAACAGAGATTAATATCAATTGAAGAAATTTAAACTTTTCGGTATGTTTGTAGGCTGTACAATGAAAAAACTGCTATAAGCCCTGTAGTTGACATCAAATTAATGAGTTACTACAACATAATCTCGCCTTTATTATTTGGCTACAATAATTATGGCTGCAGTGTTTTTAATCGCGAAATTGTAAGGCTAGGTGCAAACAAATGGCGGCGACACAAATTGTTACATTTGAAAATGAAATAGGCAGCCATTAGTCGCTTTGGTCAGGACTCCGTTGCATATGAAGCGGAATCATTTGATTTGATCACATCAATTTTATCATCATAATCAGCCCACATCAGTCCTGCTGGAGATTGGTCTTCAAAGGACAGGCGAACTCATTAATACTTATTACTCAGTTTAAAGGCCTTCTTCCGGGCACTTATACATGTCCCAAAATATAGCTTTACCCTACCACCGCTTCGGGACTACATATTGGCTGGTGATGAGAAGAAACGCAACAAACTCAGTCACCTTTGTCAGCCTTTTTTACAGGAAATACATTTACAAGACATTTAGTAAGTGCGAGCTAAGCAGGTTAAGGCCATGCACTCTTGTCGTTTAAATAATCGTCTACTTTATAATACCTTCTTCTAACTTCTTATTAATCTTTACCTTGCGGCGGTCCCAATCTGAAACTGGAATTACCAGTGCAGTTTAATAGAAACAGATTAGCTTCGGCATTACAACTGTAATGTGCGGGACATATCCTGTAAAAAAAAAACTGAAGAAAACGTATCTGCTCTAATCTATCCTGACTGTGATGTTGTAAAAGATGTTCAGCACATTTGATGGAGTTAATTTTAGGTGATAGGCAGCTACGTGATATTGGATATTGAAACAGTGGTTTTGACTTGTTCTATGTCAGATAAAACCCATGTATACAGGTAAATAAAATCTCAAAATGTTTTTTATTTATTTATTTACCAATTCATTGATTAAAATTATTATAATTTTGAGCCAACGTCATTGCCAAAAGACTAAGCCTTTTAAATAAAAACTAGCCAAGTGCGAGTCAGACTAGCGCACCGAAGGTTCCGTACAAACTCGTAGGATTGTAAATAGTTCGTTTGTCAATATCGAGTCTCGAAGGTTTTACTGCTTTTTCCGAGTTTGGTCTAAAAAGTTATTTTTTTCTGATAAAAGTATGCATATTTTGGACTTTTTACTTAACTTGTCCTATAAGGCATTTCTTGTTGCCATATTTTATGATTTCTAGGTCAACGGAAAGTAAACAAATGAATTGTTTAACCCCGTTTAATTATCTAACCCCGAAACGCAAAGCTTGTACTATGGCGACTAGATAACGGATAAAAATACTTCAATACATTCATAAAAAGCATGACTTAAGTACTAATGCTCGAGCTCATCACACTGCCTGCCTCTTTCAGGATTGAAACCAGCAACCTCATGCTTTGAAGTCCGAAACTCGAACCACTAAACCAGACGGTTGTAAAAAAGTACCCTATAATTTTTGATTATTTGAGAGTATCCGCCGTATATTTAGATTAGGTTGATTTCGAAATTTTTTTTCTACAACTTCATGGAAATGCAGACCTTAGTATTTGTTAATAATTTCAACTTGATACCTCCATGCGTTCCTGGTAAAAAGGAGCCTGATTCTTGACTGACAGACAGAAGGACAGACGGATTGACAGACGGACAACAAAGTGAAGATTTTTTTGTTGTCGGTCTGTCCGTTAATAATATAAGAGTTCCTTTTTTCCTTTTGAGATACGGAACCCTAAAAAGTCGCCTGGCATGTAAGTATGTTAGCATATAATTAATTCCCGGTAAAGTTTATAAAAGGGATACAGATAATAATATATCACTTGTAGTGTACAATCACTGTGCGCTGTTCAATCACGCCCCAAGTTACTCTACTCGACACTACACGTGCGTTGACGCGTATTGTGTTCGCAACACTGATTCCCGCCTATCCACCATTTGATTAATTACCAAACGTCATAGTGGCGGAGCGATCGCGACGTGATATAGTTAGGCATCCATTTATTTGCGCGCTAACAGTATCGGGTGTGGAATGACAGGTGTCATCGGATGACAGTGACCGATTTGCGATTTCCTATGCTATTTATTTATTCTAAGCGAGGTTTGAGTTTTGTATACATATTTACTTAATAATCAAATTTCGTCGTGTTAGGTCTGTCTCCTTTTGACTACAGCTATAGCACAGAATAAATTATAGTTTTGGGTACCTGTACAGAAGTTATGCTTCATACAATGCGCGCTCGAGCGACACGCAAAGAGACGAGACATTGCTCATGGACACAATATCTCGGATCACGCGGCCAGTTGTTCGACCCCAGGCATTCTAAGTTTTCGTGTCCGTAAGCGATGTCAATGTGTGCGTTTCTCTATAGCGAGCATTGTATGAAGCTTAACATCTGTTACTCGGTGTTTTGTGACAGTAGGATGATTTATGTACAGGAAGGCAAGCAACATTATGCAATGATTACATTGTCATGTCACGATAGTAGGCGATAGGATAGAACCTTAAATTTTAGTATCAATTTAGTATTTGACTAATAACATGCCCGCACTACCATTTTATTAACCGATCATTCGCATTCGCTGACATATCAAGTTGAAATAATTTAAGGGCATTTTTAACGATTCCATTGCCGTAGTGGCGCCGGCGCCGACCTTGAACGCAAAGGATCTCGGATTCGATTCTTGGTGCAGGTCAATTCTGGAAAATATTTTTTCATAATGGGCTTGGTTTGGGTGTACTGGAAGACGTCTCTGGCAAAAATAAATGTCTGGTACCACGAAAAATCTGTAAAAGTAGCAAAAGAAACAACGCAAAAAACTCGGTCGCTATTGTCCGCCTCTGTATAAATAAATAAAAAGTATAAGGTTTGTTTATAAGAAAATATATGCATGTGTGAGCAGAGCAGGTTTTAATTCCACACATTTTTATCATTTGAATAGTCATTAAATAGTATAAAGCCTTTTTGCATTAAAATAGCATTCACATGCGATTTTAATTTATACATAAAAGCGAATTCATTTTCCATAAACGAAATACTCTACGCTGTCTAAAATTTTGGAACGGCAAGTTTATCTTAATTCTGTTTGTTAAAGTTATCTTTTTTTAAATCATCGAAACATCGCAATCTAATAAATGACACTTCTTCTATCAAATTGGGCAGCTGTCAGCTGGTCGGCAGTTTAGTATCGGAAAGTGATATTTTTTGTGAGTTCGATATTGGTTTATGGCAAAAGCTACTATATTGGAGCAGTAGAATAACCCCATAGAAGGAAGTTGACTAATAAATAAGGATTTTATATTGTCACAAATATTAGTTGATAATATTTTTCTCCCACTTATTTAGCGTTATAATACCAACATGTCTTATTATTAAAAATTCTTCTTCTTCTAAAAACTATTAAGAGATTCAAAACATCAAATTCCTATTTTGAATACAAATCCAAATAAACGAATCGGCAAAAGGTCTCACTCAGCACGAAATTAGATTGCTTATAAGCTTTTTTCATTGCATTTTCCTCTTGCGGTCTCCCTTCATCGTTTGCATTCAGGTCTTGTTCGAGGTCCCTGTTATATCACTGACCTATTTAGTGAGACACAGTAGAGGCAGGTTACAGAAGGCACACTCCTTTAAACCAGGCTGTAGCAGAAAAGCAGCAACAAAACTTTATTTATTTGTGATAGTCAAAATTTGTAAAAATTTGATGTAATTGTTAGAAGAATCAATTGTAGATTATTGATTCATGTTATGTTAATTTAATTTTTATTTTAACTTTCTTAGCCTTGGCGATTTTTGCGTGCTGCTCATTATTCAATATGATTTAAAAATAATCATTTTTTAACTTAGTGGATGCGTAGCGTTCGCATAGGATCACGTAACAATTAAGTTTCTATCAAGTTTTTTTTTAAAACCGCTTGTTACGATTAGTGAAGTTAGCTACCCACGCCTTGGTTGTGATTGGATGGGTTATCACTTCCAATAATATTAAATGACATTTATCACAAGCATCTCCATACTTTAGAAGGCACGTTAGAAGTTGGTCCCGGCTAATATCGCTTAATTTTTTTTTTTTTTTTTTTTTTTAAGTCTCGTAAAGGTTAACGACCCACACACAGTCATTATTACACTCAATTATGTGCCATACAATACACCATTTGTCAAGGTTACAAAGTAAAGAATTAACTTTCTTGTATAACAAGTACGATTAATAATTTTGCCAGCCGTCTCCTAGTACACACAGACCCGCTACAATTTACCACCACTATTTTGCAAAACACCAGTATGTTTACTGCTTCTTTCTCTCTTGTGGCGGGATAGTGTTCTCCTAATGGTTTTTCCTTTGTCTTTTGACTGGCTCAATTGTAATATGATTCCCGGGATTAAATGCAATCTTGGATGCGGCTTGATTAGGTCTGACTAGGAACTTAGGCACTAGTCTATATTCAGTATATTTTCTTACTAAAGCCACGTTTTGCGATGACAATAACGTCCCAATGTAGATACCCAGCCCAGCGCTGTCTAGCTGTGTGTGTGTGTGTGTGTGTGTGTGTGTGATCTGTCCCTGTGTGGACAACATATTCTAGTGCTGACTTTACGATTGCAAGTAGGTACTTCTAATTGGATTGAATCGTCTAAATAAAACATAACTAATTCTTTAAACGGCTTCTTAGGTTGAAAATCAACAAAGTCCGTTTTGCGGAACCCATTTATGAAGTCGCTATCACAACACAAACATTGAATCCTCCGGTGAGTTACACAGAACTCGATCCAATTTATTCAAATCAGTTACAAAGGCTGCGTACACACTATAAAATCTCTCGGCACTCGATCTATTAGCTCTTTATTAATGTAAAATAAACCTCCCGAGCCGTCTTCCGAAGTAACTGCTGGCAGCACTCTGACGCAGCCCGTGGTAAAACAGGCAGTACAGTTCAAACGAAAAAACTGACGAGGAGTTTGGTTGTAAAACATATTCGAAAAATATGAGTAGACATAAATAGAGGTGGTTCTTTATCCTGCTATTTTAATAACTTTAAAATAACTAGTATTTCAGTAACCAAATTTTTATAAATGCTGAAATCAAGGAAGAAATTACTTATTGGAACAAGCAATCTTTGTTAATTATTTAAACTCGTCAGATTTAAGAAACTTTTTGTTTATTTCGTGGCTGTATCAGAATAAAGTTTGGTTTGCACTGACTTTTAAAGTTGCGTGAATTTTGTTTTTATAGAATGAAATAATATTTAATCTTTAAATTTAGAGAAACTACCTACATTAAATAAGTGTTGCTTTGTATATTTTTTCTTTTTTGTAGACATTCTGTCAATGGCGCAATTTGAGTTTTTTTTTAATTTTCCTACACGATAAGGTTTTTGTATTTCTTTAGTCTTTTCTTAGCATTTCAGAGAGCGCAGGGTAAACGATTATTTAATTTTATTGTTCATTTATAGTGATTGAAAAGATTTACCTTTTGTATTTAAATAAAATAAGGAAATTGCACTCGTATATTGGTGCCCTCTCTTTTGTACTAGTATTTATTTACGGCCATTTTTTTCATTTTCACTTCTGTGTTTACGGTTTTAAATTCGCCCGTGCTTGCCCCGTCCAACCGTCCGTCTATTTTTGAAGTTGCTGTTCTTTTTAAACTTTAACCGTGTTATGCGAAGTTAAACGCGCAATTTGCATAGAAATTATATCGCGTCCGCTTGTTCATAGGAAATTTTCCTAATTAATACGCCTTCAGAGCGGGATTCTGTGCCAATTAAAAGTTCCGCCGAGTGTGGCTGGAGCTATTGTGTGGCAATTGATAATTTTGCGGACGCAAGAGCGGTCCAGACTTGCTGGCGAGACACGTTTCGAGAGTCAGTTTGGCAGAATACTGAAATGCAAGTGGTAGACAGAAATTGCAAAGCAAGTTTGAAGTTCGAAAATTGATATTATCACTGACTGCACTAACGACTTAAGTATCTGTGTCTCTTCTCCAAGATGTGTTCTTGACACATCGATATTTTTTGCATGAAAGCCTTTCGTCATAGTTTCTGTACGAATTATTTGAAAAATAAGTTATTATTACTACTTGAGCAGTCGCGTCTGCTCTAGGCATAGCAGCATTTAGCGAGTCCGGTTGTATTGACTGCTCAACTGTTTGAAGCTTGTAATATTGAGGCGACTCCCGTTTCTTTTTATGAAGTTGGCTCAATTGTCTTTACTAGAGAACAAAGAAGACAAAGAAAGAGCGGGACTGGTACAGGACGTAAGACGTAGAAGGCTCTCGCCGCTAAATCAACGCCCGCTTGCCTCGTCCGCTTCATTGCGCGTGCTGATGATTACATAAGACGAAATAGCAGGATTTTAAGCGTCCCACTAAGTGGCGAAACGCTAATACTAAAAAAAACGGGACTAACTACCAAAAGCGGGACATCTGGCAACACTACCTACTTACATAACAGAATTGCTTTCCAAATTGGTAGGCAATATTAGCATAGCGTAGGTATTTATATTGTATCTAGGTTGTTTTATACCATAAAACACGTATACAGGGTTACATTGCAAAGGGGTGCCAAACCTTTAGGAGTGACTCAGAATCAGTAACTTAATCGAACTATGCAAAGAACAAAAAAAATTCCTATCCGCTGTTAGAAGTCGTACGCGTGGGTTATTTAACTCATTCATGAAAATACTACACCGTATGTGTACTACGTAAGATCCTTGTAGGCTCGCCGTACCTACGCCTCTGATGATTGACCGCGCGCTTTCGTAGTTTCTCTATTGACTTTATTTTCGGATATTTCAAAGTTTTTTTTTTCGTAACATGACTATTAAAAATAATAACGATGCTTCTTTATACTGTTCCCCAGATCGGAGATCTGGGGAAAAATTAGTCGCCTCTTAAGACACGCCTCCTTTTGGCGGTGAGGAAGTGTATTCTTTACGGCCGTCCCCACACAGCACTACGGCTCTGACTATGCTTCACAACTAGTATCAAGCGATGTTAACCGAAACCAACTTTTAACGTCCCTTCCGAAGCACGGAAATGCTTGTGATAAATGTCACTAAATATGGTTGGAATGGTCACCCATCCAATCACAACCGTGGCTTAGGTGGCCTTACTTTGGTAATCACTGCCAAAGCGCTGCCACCACTCGGCTACAAGTACCTCCAATTAAACAGATCCCTTGTAGAATAATAGTGCGTACTTTTTACCCCCGAACCGTGTTCCTTTATTGTAATAGAATGCTGGCTTAGGCCGAACAATAGTTCTTACTAAAATAAAGGCGTTATTACTGAACAGCCAAGCGGATTCGCCTGCGAACTCGGCCCTCCCTAATGAATTTATTGTTAAAGGTTATCTCCGGGGCCCGTATGTGGAGGGAAATGATAATTTAAGAACTTTTCTTTGCGTTATTTCGAGGTTGTGCGTGCGTGGATGACATTTGCTCCCTTTATTCCCAGTGTAAATACTTATCTAGGCCCTTTCGGGATTCTCTGGGTTATTTCGCTACTCGTATTTGGCGGTTTAGTGATATTTTTTGATATAATGGCAGTGAAAGTAAACAAGTGTACGCATATTGACAATCAGGAATAGTAGTATTTTGCTCTGGTGATACTGATAGAGTTGTATTATAATATTATGATGTAGTGTTTTATTTTTATAATAGAATACTATCTATTTAAACATAATCCGATTTTTGGACGGAGTTGAGCCCGACTAAGGCCAGGCTTCCTTTGATTAATTGCCGCGGCAACACGTGTCAGTGGGTGGATTCACATAATATGATCATTTGTGCAATACTTGTATAAACTAGGATTATTGAGTATTCGTGCAGTCAGTACGATAAAAAAGCGAGAGACAAGTCACTTTACACTGGTTTTAGCACACGGCGTAACGTAACATGCATGTCGCGAATATTACATTATGCCACGTAGCTGATCAGTAATGTTAATATTTTATGTTCAAAAATCTGGTGACCACTTATCAACATCATTAATTTCTGATTACAAAGTTAAGATTCGTATATTTTTTCATGTTTTTTTTTCATAACCTATTCAATCCCACTGCTGGGCAAACGTCTCCCCCAGACTCTTTTATCGATCTCGATCTATCGCAAATGACTTCCAATCCCTCATCAGGTTAACCAAATCGTCACATCATCTTTTCTTAGGTCTACCTCTTCGGTGACAGCCGTCTGTAGGTACCCATCGAGTGACGATTTGGGCCCACCTATCCGGATGCATTCTACACTGTGCATTCTTTCATGATATTATCCAATAATTATTTTGTGACAATCGCATAAATTATCGAGCACCAAATCAAAGGTTGTACTGTGTTTAAATATATCCTAAGACAATTGGGTGTCTATCAATCAATTTTCAAACTAAATATCAACCCAAAAGTGCAAACCTATCGACATTGCGACCCCAAGTGTACAAATGCCGCATTGATATCGCCCCTGGCTGGGAACGCTCTGAAATCGCCCAAATGGAATATTTAAACCCGTCTACACCGTTCAATCTTCCCGGGGTCTGCGTCAGCGATTCGGTACAAGTGATCCTTAAAAAGAGGGATTTTTTTTTTCTGCATAAGCACATTTTGGATTGGGATAAATAGCATGAGAGTTAGTTACCATATTTTTTTAAGAATATTATTATGATTATATTGTGCTATTATGTCAACATGCGCTCAAAGACAATAGAACGTGTATGCCTAAAATTGGATGCTTTAATTATTATTTTTTAAAGAACTTGTAGTGTCTAGACAAACCTAACATAAGCTAAGATGCTGTTAATCAAAATTATGTATTAACTTTCTTGAAATAAAAATAAATTCAATTCAATTCAATGCGGTAAGTTTATCAGATCATTTTAATATAATATAACTTTTATTTAAAAACACGGACGTAAGTCAGACTCTACCACCGAGGGTTCCTTACAAAGTTGGTACATATTATAATTAGTTCAGGATTGAAGTCTCGCAGCCTAATTACAAATTAATGAGAAATGTACTGTAGTTTTCAGATTTTTTTCCTGTATTGGTAGTATCAGACGATATTACTTTCAAATTTCATATTTCTAGGTCAACGGAATGTACCATATAAATTTTGATTTCCTTGAGTGTCGAATTATAAGTTTTTTGGTGTTATAAGTTGTTATTAAGTTTCCCTAAGGTTTCTGACTAGGCTTGACGACTAGGATCAAGTGATATTGGCTGGGATCAACTTAAAACGTGCCTTCCGAAGCCCGGAGATGCTTGTGATAAATGTCACTAAATATAGTTGGAATGTTCACCCATCTAATCACAACCATGGTATAAGTTACCTTTGGTAATGTAGGAGCTACAAGCACCTCAATTATTATTATGTAGCTATGATTACATTTAAATAAACGTGATAAAAGTCCAACAAAACAATAGATTTAAATTTAAACTAACTAAAACAAAATACAATCGCATTCCCTTATTATAAAAACAAGTCAGGAGTAATTATATTACGAAGGTCTAATTAGTTTTAAATCCTTCTACGCTCGCAAAGTTGCTGAGATTCTTTGGATTTTCGCGAAGTTTCTGACAAGTAAATTCGTAGGCATAAGTAAGGTTAGACAGACATTTACTTGCTGGCTTAACTTATGTACCTATTATAAATATATATTTATATATCATATACATTTATTAATTCAATTATCTTAAAAAACAGGCTTAAATTTTTATACCATGGAAATTTTACGTCTTTTTAAGAATTTATAATTATTTGTCAACTCAAAAGTTGAATTGATATAATTTTATTATGTATTGATAAGCGATTTTTTAAATATTTGCTTGTACTTAATACACAAAACAACGGTTCTATTTTAGTGTTGTATGCTGTTTATTTAGTATACATATTAGTTACACTATGGTTTAGGGAATAAATGTTAATTGATCTCTCCTGTAGATATATAAAACGTAAAAAAAAGTGTAAGAAATAACGAATTCATTCATTGAATTATATCGAATCAGAAAACATGAAATCGATAAAACGTCTCCCTACGTAAACAAACATTACATAGATCCTGACTTCAAGTTTTTAATAATGTTTAATTAACTTAAGAAGCCCCTTAGTCTAGCGTGCCGAATATTGAAATAATTTAATGGAAATCGGGAAGTTGAGAGCGTAAAATTTTAATAAACCCCGATGCGAAAACATTGCCGGCAGATGTAAGGGCCCGCCCCCACACACCCATCGGTGGTAGGGCCACTAAGACAGACATAATAAGATAATTATCAAATCGATATAAATGATGTAAGGTTATTTCACTTCTTGGAAAATAAGAAAACCACCTTTATACGAGCGTAGCATTAATCGAACGTGTACGCAATATCAGCGTTTACGGAGCGCTAGCATTGCGTTGTCTACGCTTCGACAACGCCTAGGATGAAGTAACGCTAGAGTGAAGAGGCTCTTACGTATACCAGCAGTATACGTAAGCCTTTTAATGTCACTTACATACATGTATACATCAAACCACAAATAAACCTCGTGCTTGTTTTTGAATTGCAAGAACTATAATATCCAAAACGCACTATGCGGCCAGCCGCAACGCGACTTACCGTTACGATAGACCGCATGTTTTTTTTACATTATGAGACTAGACTAGAGTATTTTATTAATCGCACTACCCTGCAGCCAATCGTCTACCGCTCTTCGGTTGGCTTTTGGCTGCGTTGCGACGAGCCGCCCGCTGTTGACCGCATTCCTTCTACGCACTGTACCCGGCGGACCGCACTGATCAATAGACAATATTACCATGGATACTTGATGTCCACTGTTACTATTTTCCATTAGAATGGTACCAGCGAACCAACATCTAGAAGATTTAAACACCAACAGTACGTGAAATAAAAAAAAGCGAAATTGATGTTCATAGTTTTCATTTCAGAAATCAAAATAATATTATCCTTCACTTGCTTATTTTTGACATGGAAAATATTTTTGCTCAGTCATATTTCATGCAACATTTTAACTTGTATTCAACCCAAATTTTATCATGCCACATGCATTTCCAATATTTAAGAACATCTATTTATTGCATTATACTGCCGTTTTGTGGCGAATTCTCACCTCCATTTTCATCTTTTATACGAATCCGATAATACTTGGCTACAATCCAAAACTTTTATAGTCAGGTGCAGAAAATATGTATCGATTTACCTATAAAGTCAATGCGGTAACGTCTAAATGTGGATGCATATTTTTATACTGTTATTAACTAACCTGACCTAATCGACGCCAGAGTTTGTAAGTTTAATTTGATCATGACGTTTGTTTTTTTTTTGTTTTGTGTTGTGATTGATTTTAACTTTCTGGGCCTTTTTTTTAACCAAATCTGTTACGTAGTGGGGTCATAGTACTTTACGGAGTGCGGTGCGGCCCATCATGATATGCGTGCAGTGGGATCGGTGGATTGCCCGATAGCGCATTAAATTAGCGGAGTAAGGCCGGTTTGCTGAAATGCGTTCTAAGTACACAAAAGTTATCAAAATAGCGCCAAATAAGCCATAAAGCAAAAAAAAAACTTTTTTTAAAGTCGTAGTAGACCGCGCCGATTTCTCACAATATTGAGTATTTGGTGAACGAGTGCGGCTTCTGATATTTGGTAATGATTTTCAAATTAACGGCTATCCGATTTCTCATTTTATACTGCATTGATATACATAATAGATTTTCACCTAACTCGTATTCACATAACCTAGAAGGGTCGTCGATGAATAATTTAAATGCAAGCCTGATTTATAGGTCTAGAATTGGGTACCCTGAAACGTTTTCCATTTAGTGTGTGTGACCAGTGATCGTCTATAATGTAGAACGAAAATGTAAATGTTATGTAAATTAAACTATTTTAGTTACTAATGCGTTTAGCACTACGTACAGAACGAATTATAGGTCTAACCTATTCTTTAATCTACTCGTATACAAATTGTACACGAATACCTAGGAAATTTAAATATTGCAGGTAATTTATACGCGGATTGGCATTCTAATGCTTCTAAAATACTAAATAAAATGTGTATGAATGTAAGTTGGCAATTAAAGAAGATTTTGTAAACTTTCTAATTCTTTATAGCTGAACTCAAAACTTATTAAATTTCGTAGAACACTACCATATATCGGTAAGGCGTTTATTCCGCTATTTTAGAGGCCTCATTTCTTAATAACTCGAACTTTTTACAAAGCCAAGGAACACTTTAACAAAGATCCATATTCATGAAGTGCCGTCTTGCTCTCTCGATACTAGCAATCGAGTACTACGTTTTATTCAATTAATCCAGCATAATGGTGATCTTACAAAACTCAACTTTGATGCTCTAAAAGGAGTCTTGACCACAAGATAGGAAGGTTGAAAGACCCCGAACGACCGCCAATAAATTAACAGTCCTAATTTTTCGGCCCTGGTAATTTTAAGACCGAAATCCTGTACTACGTTTGTTTCCACATGCACTGGATCGGTTTAAGTAATAATTAAGATCCATCACGTCAAAATCCAACAAAAAGTACCGCTATGTTTCAATCCCGTTTGGATAAGAAATTGAAAGGTTAAAGCACTTCTCGTTGTGTTTCTTTATTTGTATAACATATAAAATTTTGCTATACGGTCTTTCTAACCAGCTAATCTGGATATCAATGGGGGAGGCCTATGTTCAGTGACTTTAACGCGTTGCGAGCTCTTTTTTTTTGCTCAAATATCATTTTCTAGACTAGATTTGAAATTAATCAAAATAACTATCAAAGTCACCGACATAGCTTTTCGAATTGCAAAACTAAAATGGCAATGGACAGGCCACATCGCTCGCAGAACTGTCAACCATTAGGAAAGGAAGGTCCTCGAGTGGCCATCATAAACTGGAAGACGCAGTGTGGGTATACCTTTCACCTGGTGGACTGAAGACCTAGTCAACCTAAGAAGCGAATGGCCCAGAGCCACTGTAGTCACAGTCCTATGTTCAGCAGAGGACTTCCAGAAGCTTCCAAAAGAAGATAATTGTGAGTCTTATCGGTCTTTGTTTGTAATAATTCTTTAGAATACTTGTTCTTATTGTATTTTCTCGTGAACGCAAACTCACGCAACCGACGTCTGCGTAAGAAGAATTCAGGCCTAAGAATCTAACCTACTGCACTAATCTGTATTGTGTCTTAACTATGAATATTCTAAAGTACTCAAGCTAACAAGTCTCGGGCGGTGGGTGGGCGATCGAACGGAAAATATAGTCTGAAGACTGGGAGCGGTCAATGTTACGGCGGGCCGGCCAATCACTTGTATGGCTGGGATTAGCCTTTCAACATTTAAAGTGCACTTAGCAAACTGGCTGATAAATACAACGTTTATGTTCTAGCCATCGATTGACGGTTAAATAGATCTAGAAATTTTATTGTTAATCACACAAAGTATACAAAATAAGTACTGAAGTTGTTTGTTTTGAATTTTTTGACCAACTTTAAGTCTAGGTGAGATTTCTTGATATCAGGATTATGCAGGTAAGGATCTTGCATCTTAACTTTTAAAGATAAATCTGCGTATCGTAATTCCTAATAATCTACACTTTAATATTAAAAAGCTAAAGGGTTTGTTTGTTTGGTTGAACGCGCTAATATCAGGAACTCGATCACGATTCGAATTTTTAAAAAAATGTGTAGGATAGTCCATATTTTATCGTGGAAAGTTATGTTGCATCACGCTACGATCAATGGGAACGGAGAATCAATAAAAAATGTTGCAAAAACAGCAAAAATATTCCTTTTAAGAGCTTCTGTTATGTGCGTTGCATAAACGGTTAAAGTTACGCAAATAGCATGTATGACGGAATTGTTCCAATTTTAAAAAAAAAACTGTGACAGCACGTGTCTATCTTTTAAAGTTGACTCATCATCACTAATAATCACTCATCATCACTCACTTTAATATTTTTTAAGATGATAAAATTTGTTCTAAAGTAATGCATTATTTAGTCGTTTAAAGACTTGAAATGACAGAGCGAACTCCACGCAGGTGAAGTCACGGGCAGAAGCTGCTTTAATTATATGCGAAGTCTACGTATTGGTAATATTATTATGTACTTTACGAAAACTAAGCGTGATAAGTATAGTGGTAACCATGCGTTTTAACTTCTTGTTTTGGTATTTTAAAAAAAGTAAACGACTGTGGAGAAGCAAGCAGCTGATTGCTGTAACTACCTAATTAACAAGCCACTTATTATGCAGTCCATGCCGTAGAGGAGTCCCGAACAAGTGTTTTGGTAAGCGTTTCGCTGTGGCTCGGCTATATCTAGCGTGCTTTTAATTGTATGGACTAAGAGTAAATTTAGGCATGATTATAGATGGTCCCAATTTTATAAATAATATTCTCTCATTGAGGTGATTCTAAAGGTAAAACCTTTTTTTTCTATGGTACCAACCTCGAAATCCTAAAAGAAAGTCACTTCTTCATACACACTGATGTCAGCTGGTCGACGGTTTAATGTGAGAAATTTTTTGCAATATAAATTTTGTTTCTACTGAAAATACTGCAGTAGAATTACTTCCTATAAGGAAGCTGACTGATCTAAAGGACCTCAATTAATAAAAAAATCCCTTTTTACACTGTAAAACAAAATAGTATCGAACCGGCCTTCTATCGATAGCAGCAGTTGATGACAGCTTTGGGATGAGCGAATTTGCTCATCCCTCTTTGTCGATAAGTTAGCAACAGTAGACAAAATTCTTAAAGTGGCGAATAAGGAAAGGGCTACATGCGCTTCTACCCTGCCTAATATGTCTCTATACCTCGAAGGTGTTCAATAAATTCTGATCGTATTCTTTTTTAACAGCTTTTTCTTTCGAACAGCTGGAGCTACCAGTCAACGCCGCCCTTCACCAGGCGACGGACCGTATCGGTTGGCGGCAGACAATGAAGCGTCTAAGGAGTCACGATCCTCAGCAATGGGGGAACGATTGAGAAGATAGATTCTTTTTTAAACCACGCTACGCCATAAGACAAATAATTCTTCATTTGCAATAACAGATGCATTGACCCGATCAGCTATGAAATGTCGAAAATGAACTTTTATATGTATATTGCATCGGGTCTGAGTGTTGTGGCACCGTCGATGTTTCTGAGTTTTACAACAAAGTGCTTTAGCTACTTACCTTAGGATATTAAAGCAATTTATGTGATGTTTTTCAACAGTAGATAGAGGCCACTAGTGTATCAAAAAACAATAATTTAAAGTCAATACAATCGCTGTGAACTGATTTGGCCTATTGGTACAAAGCGAAAATTATTAGAACATCAATAATTAATTAATACTGCGTTGCGAACCTTGTATTTGACAGCTTTGAGTATCGCCCGGATCCATTTAGCCCAAGGTTATAAATGTTTGGGTGTTTTAGGTATGGCTTTATCCTTTTGTTTCCTAATAGTGTATTTTAAAATTGTGTTACAAGTATTTTTCTACGCAAATAGCATATTTACTTTTAATTTTTCCGGCAACTTGGGCTAAGTAGCTGCTAGTGAAGTTTAAAACAACTTGTCTCTTTACATTTTCCGACACCACACACGAAACTCGGTTTAACAAAATTGATACACCAAAAAAAATCTGTATTAAAAAAAATGGCTATTCAACATGGTCAGGTCTTTAGCAATCAAAATATAAGCTGGGGTAAAATAACAACTTTATTTAGTAGAAGCTTTCATCTCCAATACTAATTATTAGACTAGTTTCGGCTCGTTTATAGACAGCAAATTATAACCCTAACAAGTTTTGTCAACATCGTTTGACGCTGGCAATTTCGGCGTCAATCTAACTTTTGATCTGGCGGGGTTATAGGAAGTTTTCATAGGTATTCTAGTTTAGGTAAATACCTAATAAAGGTAGTGTGCCTGTATGTAGTGACAAATGAAACAATATTATTTTATTAAACTAATATCATCTAAAGAATGTTATTAATCTGTTATCTTTTTTGATATGTGACCAGCATTTTGAAGGAGCGCATACATAAAATCTGTCTAATGGTATATTAATTATTTTTAGGGTTCCATTGTCAAAAGATAATAAAACCAATAATAGGGCCCTGTCCTATTACTAAGCGAACGCAGTCTGTTTGTTCGCACATCCTATCTATAACAGGCTGTAACTTGCAACCTTAATATATAAGTAGTCGTTTGAAATCATATTTAAATCGAAACCTCACACACAGGCCATGTGCAACAGCCAGAAATCGCTGAAGAGATTTCTAACTATCGAAATTGCAAGAGAAATTTGTGGTGGTCAAAACAAGTGATAGGTGGCCGCTTTTTTGCCAGTATCCTAATTGAGTCCGTGTTAGTCTGTAAAATCGCGCAACTAGTTAAAAGTCAGTATATTGTGCACTGTTTTGTAGTTATTGGCGGCCATAAAAACAATTTTGCGACGAATCCGAGGTACGAGCCACCTACACCGTGTGCATCGAGCTCGTTAAGTGGCTCTCAGTGGCCTAAGACGAACCTTATAAAGGTGAACCTAAACAGAAAAATATCTGAAGTACTTAACACTTTTTCGATGCGGCGAGCATACCGGACTTGGTATCGCTATCTCTGTCGTTCCGGGTCTGATTGCCGGCCGGTCAATCTAGGAAAATAACTTTTCTATTTTGTCTCGGGTCTGGGTGTTGTAGTATCGTCGTTCCTAATTTCTGTAACACAAGTACTTAGGCTACTTACTGTAGGATCAGAGCAATGTATGTGATGTTGTCCAACATTTATTATTATTAATTAGAACAACTTTCTTTATTCTTAAAAATCTAAACGTATTATAACAAACTTGAGTCACTAAAGTATCCGAATACATTTTGTAAATAATGCTTTTCTTCCGTACTTTTTGGTTTTTGTACGTCCTCGCGTGCAATATTAGAATAGAAAGCATAGACAAGCTTCGCTCTGGTTTCGGATCGCGCTTGTCGAAAGTCGATTACTTTCCATGAATAAATACATGATAATATCACGCGACTCCACTTGCTCCGGTATGAACGTATGGACGGACGGACGGTTTTATTTATGTATCTGTTTTGATAAACATTCTTAAGTATTTTGCCATGGATATCCTATTGCAGCAAACAAAAGAAAACAGGTTTTAGGTCGTTAACCTACCATTATAGTTGTCTTAGTACCGTGGAGTTTTACTTTAAGCACAAGGGTTCCGGGTTCAATTCTCGCTCGAGACAATTTAAGAAATAAGCTTTTTTAAATGCTCTCTCATCTGAGTGTGCTGGCTGGCAGCTGGTCTGGTCGTTCTAGTATCACAATAATTGTCATTTCTTACTGCGAGACTGACCATTACTATGTTATCAGTATGTTTATACATACTACAACAAACATGAATAAATATAAATTAGGTTATGTACATAAATATAAATGTACTTATGTATATAATGTATTTTTGTATTAAGTGTTTAATTATGATCGTTTATAATAAAGTTAGAAACGATTTTTAAAAAGTTAAAATTAATTTTTATTATTAACCTTCACATCCCTAAAGCTTGCAGAAAAAATAAATTTTGAATTTGAAAGAAAAAATTCTATATTTTTTAAATAATTATAGAGTAAACCATTCTTTTATGTCAAATTTTGTATGCAATCTTGTTTCAAAATCTCCTAATCATTGTCCCCGGCATTCACTTACAAAGATGACGTGCGAATTTGCAGGACACAATTTTTTCACAAACCCCCGTCACTGTTGAATGAAGAATACCAAGGCATGTAAACTGCTCGTTCAGGGATAACAATACGCACCATCCGAAAGGACCGCCACTTACCAGGGGCATTGTTCGTAAAGATTAATTTGTGCCCCACCCTAGTGGGGGCTCCGTTTCACGGAGACATAGATGGTAAGAAAAAGCCAAGACATTTTGGGGTACGTTTTTGGCGTTGTTTTAGTTTAGGTATATTTGAAGCCAGAATACAGGGATATAACCAACTATCTTTACACTGTAATTTTGAGTTGAGATGACAGTAAAAAAATATGATAAAATAACAGTAATTTATGGTACTTTTGCAAATTACTGTTTTTTGGAGTTATTTGATTAACAAAATTTTATTTAAAAAAAAGTAAACTGACTTCAAAAAACTGAAAAGCTAAAAATAATATCAACACTTAAGTGTACCTATATGTGTATAATCAGTTACTTTTGGAGTCGGTGCCAACCGATGAGAGTTTTAATGTTTTCGTTTGCACCGACTCCAAAAGTAACTGATTAAGTACTTAGTGTTGATACTATTTTTAGCTTTTCAGTTTTTTGAAGTTTGTTTACTTTTTTTATATAAAATTTACTTATTTCATCTATTTTTAGTGATACATACTCAACAAAACGAGTCATTTGAGTGCAAACATAAGTTAACGGCTGAACACCGATTTCTTTCCTTTTTCCTACCATAGAGGTGAAAATTTTCCAAACATTTTTCAATATACCATCTCTAAAGTATAAGCTATTTGATAAAGAAAGAATCATCAAAATCGGTTCACAAATGCCGAAGATACTGGGCAACATAGGTACAAAAAAATCAGTTGGCACGGTATGGAGTTCATGCAATGTTTGATGGTTTTCTTATAGATCCCATCATCAGAACTTGATCAAATTTATATGGGACCATTCCGAAAGTATTATCTTTCGAAATTGATGAACTTGGTAATGAATGATCGCTGAACATACATAAAAATAAAAAAATAAACGACTTGAGAACCTCCTCCTTTTTTTGGTATCAGTCCCACACAAAAAGGATATTTACTGTTTTTTTTTTATTGTAACTTTGTATTATTTTGCTTTTGTGATGAGTAATAAAGATTTATTTATTTATTGTAAAGAGGGCGATTATTGAGGCCATGCAAAGTATCGGAGTGTAATATCGATTCTGTCTATTGTCAGCTGACCTTTCTTTTCAGGCTGTGTCAGGGAGGTAGAGCAGAAAAAGAAACGGTGCGGACGCGGGCCCGTCATCTTTGTAATGTAGAAGGGAATGCTAGGTTATTAAGAACCGGCAAGACATAAAAAGGACTTGCATATTATTTCATATTTACGTAGATAGATTGGTGAGGAGATGGATAATGGGACAAATGAAACTCCTAAAGAAAAGTTACTTTTCTTTACTCTACACCTACTGTAGGTGTAGAGTAAATTATAAATAGTGTCGAATAACAAGGGACCGCGCTTAGTGTTTGGAGTTTGGTTAACGAAGGATGTTCATGGTCAGGAATCCGATTTTGGTGAATTTGTAATTGACTGAATCCTATCTAACAGACCCAACCTAACCTTACTTACATGCATACACTGCGTATTAACACCATACATATACACCGGCGAACAATGAACGAGAATCTAACGTACCGATAGGAGAGCTTTTCTTGAGCTTGCTTGCAGGCCAGGTGCCTTTTTATGTTTATTGCTATTGCTGAATATGTCTTTTGTATTTCAAATAGAATGGCTAAATAGGCAGCGTAATAACTGAGAAAGTCTGCGATGCTTCATCATCGCCAACCTTAGGTAGGTATAAGATTAAAGTCAAACGTAAAGTTAGCCGTGAATGAAAACCAATCCTTCCTCTCAACGTTTTCTGCTAATCCTTGTCAAGGTATGCTTAAATATCTTCCTAGATGCCGTTATTTAGGAGATTTGATCGATATACTCGCAACATGTCAGATCCATCTAACCCTAATCTTATTTATTAGTCCAAGTCAAGTTAAGCATTTGAAGCGATTGTCATAACCTTTGAAAGTCTTCGGCTGGGTATTAATGAATAAATATTGGATATCTTCACTGTAGTTTCATGGTAAATAGCCAAAGCAGTTATAGAAATCAGAAGTACCAACAGGACCCGACGAGACCCGATAAAATATAGTAAAGTTATTTTTCTACATTGATTCGACTGGTCCGAACCCGGGACCTCAGAGATCAGATCGGACCAAATCAAACCACTTTGAACCATAACCACAGATCTAGTGTTTCCTTATCATCATCATGCCAGTATATTGCTGGACGTAAGCCTCTCACAAAAAGCACCAAAGAGCACGATCTCTCGCTTTTTTCATCCAGCCATTACCTCTTTCTAAGTTCGTCGGCCTATCAAACTGGAGGGCGTCATACACTACGTTTGCCGAGGCGTGTTCTTTACTAGAGAACCCGTTTACTCAACTTTCATCGGTTCTACGACAGATATGGCAGGTTTCTGCAATAACACAATGAGAATTGCGTAGCCTTTTACAAAAAATAGACCAAATTGTTTACATTTTCACAAAAAATTACTAACTACTTTTCTGTGTGGCAAAATCAAATAAATTATTCATTCACCAAAGTAATACAATATGCAAAGTTGTCAATTCATCTGTCGGGTGTTTCTGTCGATGACATAATAAACATACTCTGTTTCGACACGATATCTCCATTTGCAACTTGGTATCTAATTTTAAATGGTAATTTAGTTCTGCGAAAGTAAGTGTTTATAGGATTTAGTTGAGATCTCAAGTTTGTTTATGTTAGGTAAAGAATAAGAGCCATTGTACTTAACAAAGCTCTGAAGCGTTAATAAGTACGATTTGACCAAGATTATTTAAAGATATATTTTAGGTTTTTAGATATAGGGCTGTCACTGCAAAATGGTTTTAAGTTTTGATTTGTTTTTTTTTTGTTCTTTTTCAAATTAATGAGTACCTTATTAAGGACGGACCATCTTTTTAAAATCACATTCGTCAAAAACACAAAGTGTAATGGATGAATAATTATTTCATTCAAAATATAACTTTTAATTACGAATCAAGTGTCCAATCTCAATCTATATCTGATATTTCGACGAATTAAGAAAAAACTGAATTCATATGCAATGTGAAGGTGCGTTCGTCATGACGAGTCGTTTTTTTTTTACGCTAACTACGTGGCCCGTCTGAATGAGCTGTTAGTAAATATACTATGTGTTAAGATCAAAAAAGAATAAGAACAGTAAGAGTTGTAACTTATTCAGTAATAAGATAGGCATTTATGTAATTTTGTTATATCTTATTACTCGTCTCAAAGAACTTCCTCTAACTTGTTTGTAAGTACACATAGCTACCAATTGTAATAGTTTTCCTGCTACAATATTAGAATCTAACCGTACAAAGTACGTAGATGTCAAAGAATCAGGTAGAGGGTTTATTAGCCCCTGATAGGCGATTAAAAATAGTTCAACAAAGTGAAGAATAAGTTAAGTGTAGATGCGACAACTGAAATCTAGATTTAATTTAAAATTCAAATAAAAAGTCATAATGATATTTAAGCCAGAGTTAGACTAACTCCAGGTTCTTGTTAGTGGGTATTACTCTTGAGTTGCTGCTCAGACGACATAATGTAGCGGGCAGTAGGATAAATTAACTACATACTTTTTAGTCGCTAAGAGACAACAATATTTTACGCAGACTTTTCATCATCATTATAATCATCGTCATCAGCCTTTGGAAGTCCACTGCTGCCTATGTTCAGTTCCTATGGTATCCTATAGAACGCTACGGCTCTTGGCCGCTTACATATAGCGTTAGTGGTGATGTAGCCTGCCCATTGCAACTTAAGCTTTAGCTCGCAGACTTTCAAAGTAAGCTTTTGATTTTATGTCGACGTCTACCTTTTAAACCTATTTTATCCCTCTGCTTGGCAAAGGTAGAAGAAGAATAATAAAGACGTTCCATCTTTGTCTGACGGACCATTTATTATGTAACACGTCTCTTTAGTGGACACTGGGCTTAACTTATCAGATGCTGAGCTGTCGCATGAGACCACGTTACAGTACAATTAGTTTGTGTTTCGTTTTGCTGGCTGGTTACGGTGAAATATGTAGCTGTTGTTAATACCAAATTAAATCTTTCCCGCTCCACTCATGACAATAACCTCCGCCCATGACAATGTAGCGGGTGAGGCAAGTTTCATAATCGGCGTCGCATTCGTCACGTACTCGCGGCCAAGTTAATAACGGCCAAGTGTCGCCCCCGGCAGACTTGGCGCGCTCCGCTGTAATTGCCCAACAATCGACGGTTAACTTTATCTTGAGGACTTAACATAGTTGTAATTAGACTGTGTGTCGATTGTGATTGTGTGTGTCGGCAGATTACCTCCAATCTGTGGCGTAGGTAGACGAAGTTCTGATAGTGTAATTATTAAGTACAGTTGACCCACAGTAATCCGACAAACGTTTTGCAAAGCGTTGTCGGATGATCGATTTTGTCGGATTATAGAGTACTACACCACTTCCTGTTGTCCGAAACTTTTTGATAAAATGTACCTTGTAATTTAATTTCTTAGACGTCAATTACAATATGTAATACCAGTATATGTAAATGTATAAACGCTCGCCAAGTAGTACCAGTCACATTCAAACTGAAAGAATACGAGCCAAGCTAATTTCCTGGTGGTCAGAACTGTTCAAATACGCATTTACCACTGTTTTCCGAAATAAATATACTGACATGTTTAGGAAATCTAACTAGACTCTACTAAATTCTTAAATCCTGGTTCTTTACTTATTTAGAAGGGATAGTACCTATAATTAAATTACTTTAACAACTAGGTACTTGTTGTTTTAAGGCTAATACTACTAGGTACTAGCCCTATAACGATCTCAAGGCAAAGTATCCGTATTTTGAATTTGTACAACAATGCTTTCTGGAAGGGCCGTGAATTAATATACATTGGTTAATTATCGCGCCGATGATGTTTCTTTATCTACATATCGATACAACAACTTCTACTATGGGAACAACACTAAAATGGGACATGTGTGAATTTTTAAAGAATTTTTTATTATTTTTTGTATTAGGGACCGATTTTTCAATACCCTAATAACTTTTATTTTAAGGAAAAAGTTTGACATCCAAAGTTTGACGTCCAATAAAAGTTATCTGCCGTTTGAAATGCGTATGTTCTAGAATAGGTACCTGAAAATAAATATGGATTTTTTAAAGCACATGCTATGTCCTGAACTAACAAACACGTAGATATCCGCCGCGGCGGATCAACTGTGTTGATTGGATACCCATCTAGCGAGTTTTGTTTTTCGATGGACTTTGTCGAGCGCGTTCGTATTCCGACCTCGGTGTAAAGGGGAAATATTCTGAAATATTGGACGATGCGTTCATTTCACGCTAACACGGAACGAATGTACTAAAATCGGAATCATTTATTTTGCTTAACACTTTTCTTAGTCTTTTCATATTTGAGTTTACACCACCTACGAGTTAGGCTCGGACTACATGCATCCGGAATTTTTCAGAACTCCATACAAAACGGCTCCGGACAAGCCTGGATTCATTCTGTTTTGTATGGAGTTCTGAAAAATGCGGGATGCATGTAGTCCGAGCCTTGAACTACACTGACTAAGTTGCAGGAAGCCGCTGGATGCGGGCCGCTTCCAATCGGCCATTCTGGAAGTCACTGAGGGAGGCCTATGTTCAGCAGTGGACGTCCTATGACTGAAATGATGATGATGAACTAAATTCCCATGGTTAGCAACATGAGCGAAGCAAAAGGAATTTACCCTCGCTCCGCTTCGTTATCAGTGCCGCCTGCGCTTTAAAGCCTTCGCAAAGTGAGCGGCCGCGCTGATTTTGTAGGAACGACACCGTGTGCACACAGGCGCGGACAACCAGACGCTGGCCCCACCGCGCGCCGGCACCATGTAGAGTTGTTCTTTGTTTTTAAACCGACTTCAAAAAAAGAAGAGGTTCTCAATTCGGTTGTATGTTTTTTTTAAATGTTTGTTACCTCAGAACTCCGCCATAAAGAACCGATTTGAAAATTTTTTTTCTCAATATTGAAAGAGTATACATCCAGATTGGTCCCATTTTTTTTTTTCAAAATTCAATTCTGATGATTGGATCCATGAGGAATTGACTACTAAAATATTACGCCGAAGCAGGCGTAGACTGCTTCTATGCAACAATGCGTAAACGGTGCGCGTCCCTGGTGCGCAGGGTGCGGGGCAGCGGTAACAGCGTCCTGAATATGATCGCTGGTAGACTGGATTGCCAGTACGTCAACCGTTCTTGTGCCATTTCGGGGGGAGTGGTACAGGAATGGCCACTTTAAACTGTAATTCTCAATTATTTTTACTAACATAGTTTATGAGATCTACTAACAACATGAGTCATTGTTACTTAAAAATAAAATTATTCATTCATTCATTATAGGTATACATACATAAAGCGATTTTAGTATATTCAACAACAAGTCAAGCATTCAGAAAGTATCATTTGCAGAGGTGGGACTGATGAAGAAGACCATAGTTGGTCACAAAAATCTTCCACGATTAGTGATAAGATATCTTCATTAAGCGTGAAGCTAGTCCTGTGTGCGGTCGTACGCGTCCGGGTCCGTTTTAAAAATAAAAAAATAACCGACTTCAAAAACACTAAAAAGCTAAAAATAACTTTTAAACAATCATACCAAACAGTTCTTTTTGGAGTCAGTGCCAGCCATGGATTGAATGATTTTGTTTTCACTTGCGCTTGGAACCGAACCCACAGCTATGGCCGTCTGGCTACAGATCGAAAAGGTAATAAACCAGTACAGGCTGAAATAATTATTATATTTAAATACTGTGTGTACAAAAGAATAAAACACTCCTCGAATCCACGTCATTAGCTGCTCATATACAAAAACTTTTATTGAGGAAGCAAAATCACAATTGTATTTTTTTTTATATTCCATACGAACTGACGTGCTACATATGCTACATGCTACACATGTAAATGAAGCTACTGAAAAAAAAAACAGCAGTTCGATATTGGTACCATAGTGAAAAAAAAGTAAAAGTTGTATGTGAGCTGTTGATTAGTTTTAAACAGTGTCCTATTGTTTTGTACACCTGTAAGTATACAGGGTTATTTGTAAAACATCAACAACCTCCTAGGGGCTGATTCTGGTGCTCAAATACAACAACTTTTTCTTAGGGACCAACATTAAAATCTAAAAAAAAAATTTCACTGCTCTATACAAACTGATGTCAGCTGGTGGCGGCTAAGTATGGGGAAGTGTTTTTTTTGCGATTTTATTGTTGGTAAACAGAAACAGCCCCTAGGAGGTTGTTGTTATTTAGCAAATAACTCTGTATAATTTAATCATTTTTATTCGTAATCTCCCCAAAATGGCAGAGTATGTACTCGTACCCAACTTTGAACCAAAAGGGGTTTTCAAGAAACTCTGGCTCAAGATCGCATTACCTCCATTCTCGACATCCTCAAAGTTTGCTCGTTGCACCGAAGGTATTTTAGACAATCCCAAAATAACGCTAGAGGGAACTTTTCGCATTGTTACAACTCACTTGCGGAGTGGTTTACCCGCAAAACTACAACTGGAACACTTTTAACGGTGATCGTCTTAAACAAAGTTCAAATTTTTTTTTTTTGCGCAATGCTACCAGAAAGAAGCTAGAGAAGAGGTTGAAGTAGATGGATAGAAGGTGCCAGTAGATTTAATATTACGTGATCTATTTTCCTTTTTTTATTTATTTATTTACAAATTAAATTAATTTATTTGTAATTTATGTTGTAAATATTTATCTTGTAAAGTTTTGCATTCAGTTTAGCTTGTAATTTAAAATTTATTTAATTTGTGAATAAATAATACTAGTATGCACAGTATACTATATGTACTCGTATACTATATACTAGTATGTACAGTCGGGTACAAATGGTAAGATGTTTTAAAAAGAAATGCATCAGAGCCATGTGCGGGATCCCACCGGGCGAGTCCTGTAGAACGTCCTTTTGGAGTCTGGGCTTGCTTCCGTTGCCAGCGCTGTACATTTTTGAGATGAGTTGCTTTGTAAAACGTCATACCGACCTCTTCCAGAAAGCTAGAGATGTAAACTCTAGACTGAAAAGAAATCCAGATAGACTAGTATTAAGTGTCATACCCAGATCTGCTAAATTCAGCAACAGTTGCGTTGCAATGTGTATTAAAATATATAATAAGATTCCCAATGATATTAAAAACCTCAAAATAAATTTATTTAAGTCAAGACTTTATAAATGGCTCATTGAACTAAAAGTGTATGACATTAAGGAATTTATTGACTTTAAACTTTAATAATTAATTGAATCTTACTGTATGGCGTGAATTATTAATCTGATACTTATTGACATTATTTTTTATTATTTTTTTAAATCTGACAACTTAATTTTATATAATTGATAATTAGTAATTTCTGATGTAACTTTAAATTTGCGTGCTAACTTTAAGCGAAACATGTGTACTTAATTTATTATTTCATCCACAAATACCATGTTTTTATGCAAATAAAGAATTTATTATTATTATTATTAAAAAACATTTTAAAACCTCTACCTAGGACCATAATTCCTTACTTCGAGATTCTGACAATAGATGTGTAGTGTGACCCATATAATTTAATGTTTATTCTAGTATGATCAAAACATAATAGTATAACCTCCTTAGTTCTTACTTTTTAATTATTTTAACTCTATAAAACTCATACTTTTAAATTATTTTAACTCTATTTACTTACGAAACATTCTTCCTCTTCCGGCAGCGGCCACGAACGCGTCACGCTATTGTAAAACATTTAATTTGTAAAGTCGTCTTAATGGAATTATTACTAAACTACAGTACAGTCCACTGCAAGTCATCGTATCATTTAACAAATTGCACTTCTATTATTTGTATTTTTGCTTCGAACTGTCTAATCTAAAAGTCAAAGGGTAACGCCTATGTTCAGCAGTGAATGTCCTATGGCTGAAATAATGATGATGAAGTGAACTACTTATTGTAACTCCTTAATTTGATAGTGTTACCATGCAAAGATTAAATGCATCAACACTAGTTCAACACTTGCCTCAGTGAGCCAGCCTCGGGGTTACGTGTCGTATAATTCAACCCGTCCCGTAGCGAATTCCCAATTTCCCATTTCCACTACCGCGCGAAAATTACCTGCGACGTGACAAAGATGAATACAAAACTATCATTTTCACAAATATTACACCGAAATATTGACTCTGACATTATTTGTGTCAATGTAATGTATACCTCGGAAAGCGACCCATGAGATTCCTTGTATTGTATTGTAGCTTGAGTACTCAGGGTACTCAGTAACGTTATTTTTAACCGAAATCAAAAAAGTTTTTTAATGTACTTTCCCTGATAAGTTTCGTCAAAATTATGGACCGATTTCTACTTAAATGGTTCTCAAATACAATAACTTTACATTGAATTTCAAAATTGTTACTACCGATAATAAAACGACTTCATTTAAAACTTTTTGTTTACTATGATGATATCTTAATCCTTGAAACTTGACAGATGAACTACAATGTGATCCTTATAAATTTCCGTTTGTTTTTTTCTGAAGGTATAATCTTTAAAAATCTGCATAAAATGATCGATATGATATTCAGATTTATTAAAACCAAATAATTTAACAAGCATTAATTACATCCCAGCTCATAATATACCCATGTATATAATCCAACCAGTCGATAACCCCACGAATATTACCTTCCAAGGAATGTGAATGGCGCACTTGCGAACGCGGCGTGGAATTTGGAGTGTCGCATAACACGTTTCAATTGTTTAGCTAATTTCGTTCGTTGAGGAAAGCTTTTCTACTCGTAGATGTTAGTTAATCATTCATTAATTCTTTAATAATACACCTGAGTTGTTTTTATATATTCTGCCGTCGTTATGAAAAAGGGCATAACTATCATTTATTGTGAAATCGAGATACATACACCTTCGAGATTAAAAACGAACTCATACATTCAATCTTAATTTTCTGTCTGAGTCCACTTCAAACTAGTTACTAGTTTTTTACCAAAAAAATAACACTTTACCAGTGAAAAGTTAATTTTAAATCTAAGAAGTGGCATTACTAGTAATAAGGGTAGGTATCTTTGCTGCAGAGTAAACTCAGGAACAGATAACGGAAGTCCCGTAGTGCTGTAATACGCGCACGTGACACCGACAACCGATTTTCTAGATTGCAGTAAATTGGCTGCACTCCTATCTTCCTCACTGAATTTGACACGTCTTATTGAATATTCGTGTTGCAGTTGAATTGCTAGATTAGTAAACATGCGTAATGACTGGTTCAAAATTATTGGCCAGTTGTCTTGACAATGCGTGGAAGAAGGATCAAGTTACATTCAGGTAAATTACCGCAATGAGCTGGTTGATATAAACAATAACAAATAAAATTTTCCATACTTTAGTGCATACTTTGTAAAGATCAAACTATGCTTTTAGCGTTAGCTAACTTTTGTTTCTGCTTATTATTTAACAACAAGTATAGAACGAGGCATCAAAAATCTATGAGAAATAGCCACAATAGCCTAATCGTATTTAAAAGGTTAGGCATATTAAAACTCAGTTCTGGTTCCTCTGGTTACAAGAACTAGTTTTTTTTTGTGTTTTTACTGGTAAGAATACATCAGTTCTGATTTTGCAAATTGCTCGTTACATTCGGACTTGGTATTCAACTTTCATTAATGCAGTTCTTACCGCAGTAGGTGGGCTATTCAGGTATTTCGTAGTCGATAAGCGTTCGGAGCAGTTATTTCTGGTGACTGAATAGTGGTATTCAACATATCAATTTAGCCCTCGACTATTTCAGAATAAGGATCATTATAGGCTAAATAAAACTCGTATTTTGTGATAAAGGTTAACGTATTCACTTGTAAATTAGGTTTTTTGTGTCAAAACGTTCTTTTGATTTAAATGCTTATTATACAATGGGTCAGACCACCGTTTTTTATACCCCGACGAAAAAGAGGAGTGTTAAAAGTTTAACGTGTGTATCTGTGTATCTGTCTGCGGCATCGTAGATTTTCAGCTTTCTTTGCAAACTTTCACAGGTTCGATTGATTTGAAATGATGCACTGTTACCTTAGTAGTGTTCCCAAGATAACAATATTCAATAATACTCATTTATTTTGTACATATGCCCTCTTCCGGGTACTTATACACATCCCAAAATATAGCTTAGTCCTACCACAACATGACAACCTAAACTGATGCTGCAGTATTAAGAAATTAGTGGGATTCCCGACTCCTAAGCAAATTACTGCAGACACAGCGTGTTTGGACTCTTAATAATGGTCTCAATGGGCAGGTGTTAGATAAATAATGATCGAGGCCTTGAACTGATGCTGCACAGTTGTGTCGGGGTTTTTTTTAATTTTCAATTTAATATTATTTAACAGTATAACTTTTACTTTCTAGACAGGACGTGACGTTGCGACGTAAAACCAAACATTTTGTACGTAAATAATAAGTCAGTTTTAATTATAATGGTATCCTGGTTCAATTTATACAAGAAACCACTACCTTAGACTACTTAAACTTACTCAACATTAACAGTTAAAGCCCTACGTACGACTGACCGTACAAATTGTGCAGTACGGCATACTTATGGCAGCTCCAATTAACTACTGAGAGAGATACGCTTGGCGTTTCTCTGCGAGATAAAATTCAAAATTAGGATATCAATAAATAAACAATGTCACAGTCATAGCTCTTCGGACTGCAAAGCCGATGTGGCAATGGGCAGGCCACAGCTCTCATAGAGCTGCCAACCGTGGGGAAAGAAGATTTTCGTGTAAGACACAGAAGACTGACGACCTAGTCAAGGTAGCCGCTGAATGTAAATGGCTCAGAGCCGGCTCGCTGTTGCGTTCTATGAGGGAGGCCTAAATGTGCAGAAGACTTTACAGAGACTTGATGATGATGACTGTACATAAAAAACTATCTAAAATTTTGGCACAAATAAACCATCTACTCTACTTATTAACACTATTAACACATACAAATACATATATTATGTCATTCCCGTGACTAGTTCTATCCTGTCTTAACAGCATTCACCTGGGGCCGTTTTCTCGCTTCAAAACCAACTAATTGAGTCGAATGGAACACACGGCGGTGACAGACTTGGAATAAACCTAATTTTACGCTCGCTCAGCTCCGCCTATTATGTTTTACGCTCGCGATGGAAAGTCGATTTTGATGGCAGTTTGAGATTCACCGCTTTTGTCAAAGTGAAGACGTATTGCTGTTTAAATTTTATTCAGCGGGGGACGTAAAATTTTATGACGGGAGAGTCATACGACTTAATATACCTTGAGAAGAATGAAACCGGTAGAGCTTTTGACTTCTTATTTGAATTATCTTTATCAATTATCTTCAATAACTTTTCTTAACTGATAGTTAAATATTTACAACAATATTTCTATCGAATGTTGACAATATAGATGAATAGTTAGGTTACTTTGTTAGGTACGGTGAACGGCAACATTAATCAAACAAAACGCTGGTTTTGACAGCAAGAAACATACTCAGAACCCTGGAGATTAAGGCGGAATTCCATGCCACTGCGCCAATTAGGTCATCATAAATAAACAGTATAGTCCAATAGGAATAAAGGTTATTTGTTTACTAATTAATAGCCACAAAGATGCCGGCTTGGTAAAAAACGGAAAATGAGAAATGTGATTTACATATCGGTCTGGGGTATTCCCTACACCAAACAATGACTTAGACGTTGAAAGCAACGTCTTTTCAATTTCCACCAGACAAAACTCCCTGTTCAGTCAAAATTTTAAGCTGCCTAAAACTTGAACCTTAACACACTAGACATAGAGTTCACGAAGTTAGTTCGGATCTATAAAGATCCCTGATTCGTAGGAAGGTCTGGTGGCTGCACCTCTTTGTGCTGCTTATGGAAATAAGAGCGCCATCTCTCATTCACCGCGAGGTCCTTGCATAACAGGTTACCCCCAGGGTCTTAAACAAAGCGACACTGGAAAATGTCCTGTGCCGCTTTGACCTTAGAGCGCGCCAACTTATCCTCTCTATATAACGGATAAACTTACTTAAATACACCATTGTCTTCCTCTTGAGTTACGTAGAGATGCAGCAGATATTACCTATTTATTGAACATCGCTAACAGCCATGTTGACAGCTCACAGCTTCTAAATAACATACAATTACGCGTACCCATTAAACCAAATAGACAGCGCCCGTGCTTGTACTCGTCACCGTCTCGCACAAATTACCGTCAGAACTCATTATTTAGTGGAGTTACTAAAAAGTTTTACGAGACTGTCTGTGCCTACCCGCATTTAGACTTATTTTGTACCCGCTCCGCCGACGTGAGAACATTGCTTGCAAATAATTTCATGCGTCCAATCGTTGACCCTAACTTTCTTTTTTCTGTGTTTATGTTTTATTGGTTTTTATATCATGGTATGTAATTTAGTACTAATATTTGACTACTTAGAGGTGAAAACTATAGGCTTATTGAATATCACTGTAGTCGTTATTTTTTATTATTAAATTTACAAGCTGTTTGCTTTCCATTAAAATAAAATAAAATAAAATACATTAAAAACATTCATGACTTAGGTACAAATGCTCGTGCTTATCACACAAACGGTAGCCCCTTGCGGGGTTTTAACCCGAAACAGCCTGGGCTTGTAGTCCGGAGCGTAAACCACTACACCAGATAGTCGTAAGACATGGACTAACTAAATAAAAAAATAAAAAGTCTTATTGTATGAAATAAAAACCAACTTTTTGTGGAATGTAGATTTTTTTACGCATGTCAATTTACGCTGTTATGATACTTACTGCTACTTAGTTATGCGATTTAAAAAAGTAAATGTGGTGCCCCTTGAACAGTTTTAATTTTATTTTTTTGGTCTGGCGTAGTGTGTTTTGTAATTAATTGACTGAAAAATATTTATTAATGGTTTTTTGTACATAGCTTAAAAATCAAACATTTCTCACGTTTCATGCAGGAAAATCACGTTTCATGATGCCAAAAAAACTACCTTATGTATGATTAGCTATAGGTCCTATGAAGTTAATTCTTTAAAATATTTTTTTGTGGCTAGGACTAGGTCCTTCTGCTTACTGTTATTTATCTTTGGTGTATGAATGTGAGTGAGTACCTCTATTTCTCGCAAAGATATTTTATCAATTATTAAAATAAATAAGCGGGTTTTAGAGAAACTTTTTTTTGTTATTAAATTTTGAAAAACCACATGCTTTTTATGTGCAATGTGCTGAAAAATTAAAGAGAATTGTTTGCAAAAGAATTATTTTATTGTGTTTAATTATAATCCATACAATCGATTACAATACACAATAGCCTAAGTGGCAATAAACTATAAACTCGTTAAATATATTGTATTTCAGCTATATGCCACAAATCTTCTATTGGCTCATAAGATCTTCTTTATTATTCACACAAAGATAACATTTGACTTTGAATTATTGTGCCTTGCACAACTTAAATAATATTGGCCCTTTCACTCTTTTAGCTTTAATCAATTTTTTTTAGATTTCACTCTTAAGGTGTTCTGCATGGAACCAATTATTATATAAATGGTTGTTAAATCGGTTTGCCTGGAATCGTTTTCAAGTGCATCGGCGTTTGACCTCTTTTGCCTTAATCCAAAAATAGGGAATTTAGGGTTAACCGACATCTAACTTCGTAAATAATAACTCTATAGCTGAAACTTTAATTGCATAATATAGATCTTTTCTTAAAACATATATTTCTGTAAGACTTTTCTCTGTTTATAGCGCCAAAAGATAACTACGATTTTTTTTCCAAAAATAAAAACTTTAAATCGCTCTCCTGTAAAGTTATCAAAATGTCGCTTGATGCCTTTTGCCTTTCAACCGTCGATAAAATCTATCATCTAATTTTATGAATTTAAAAAAATTAATGTGTGTATGTTTGTTCCATATACGTTCCTACACCATTCATCCCATTAGAATGAACATTTGGTGAGTTGTTGTGTAAAATTCTTGGTGAATTGTTGTGTAAAACTTTTCCCGGCGCGTGCCGAGGTTTCTGTTGTGAATTGAAGACCAAGCAAAATAAGTCGCGGGCAACAGCTAGTTTAATATAATTTTGTCATTTTTAGCAGATCCAAAATAAATATCTATATATATAAAAGAAGAAACTGACTGACTGACTGACTGACTGACTGACTGACATATCAACGCACAGCCTAAACCGCTGGTGCTAGAGATTCCAAATTTGGCATGTAGGTTTCTTTTATGGTCTAGGGGTGCACTAAGAAAGGGTTTTTCAAAATTCACCCTCTAAAGGGGTGAAATGGGGGCCCAAAGTTTGTATGGGGAAACAAGATTAGTTAGACTATTTTATTCGAAACTTCACAGGAGTATTCCTAACAATAAATGATTCGTGTTTCAGGTTTTTTGCGAAATCCACCCCTTAAGGGGGTAAAAGGGGTAACAAAGTCTAAAAATCAACATGGGTATTGTTTCTATGGTTTTTCGGGTCGCTGATTACGAAAACAACAACAATTTTAAAATACAACGTTGCGGACGTGAAATATCATCCCCCTGTTGGGGTGCGATAGGGTTGAAATGTCTAAATATCAATATGGGTGTCGTTTTTATGGTTTTTTAGGATGTTAATTACGATAATGACATCGATTTGGAAATTGAATAATTGTGGACATAAAAATTCTTGAACTCAACCCTTAAGTAGGTGAAAAGGGGGAAGAAACTTTGTATTTCAGTTATCTATTTATATAAAATGGTAAACTGACTAATTGTTGATATATCAACGCACAGCCTTACCTTATACAGTGTAGACATCCATTAAGGAAGGTTTTTTTGGGAAATTATAGCCCTATGGGGGTAAAATAGGAGAATAAAATTTGAATGAAAGCATATCAGTCAAATAATAATCTTCAAATTTTGTATTTATAGTGACAATTGAAAACAAATTTATGTATTACAGCGTTCTTGATTATTCAACCCCCGAAGGGGTGAAAAAGGAGATTAAGTTGTGTCTTGAAAGTCCTTCATTTTTAAAGTTATAATCACTAAACTTATGTTTATAGTAAACTTACTCAACTTAAATTGTTGGTGTTAGAATTTCAAAAGGAATAAAAAAATTGTTATTATCGAATTAATAATCACCAAATATATTATCGCGGCTTATGGTAGCAAACCAACCGAACATACATTGTTATTATCACTCGACTGCCGTAGGCGGGTTATGTTTTTCGAGCGTATGTATGTGTGTTTATAATTTTTTGGCACGCTCTACAGCCTAAGCCGTTAGAGATGTATTTCATCATATGAGATTCTTCTCAGTTGTGGAAGTGACATAAAGTATATCGTTTTCCGGAATTCCCATGGGACATAGGAATTACGCGGGGAACTCTGATCTCTAATGCTACTTACCTGATTTCAACCTTCGATGAAGGTCTGCTTTAGATTAGTTTAAATGTTGTTAAAGTGTCCCAGAGACGTCGCCTGGGGTCTACGGGGGCCAAAATTTTGTTTGTTTTTAGCTAGGACGTACCGTTTTCGAGATATTAAGGCGCTGCGTACACGACGTAGCAGAGCGGGCCGGACCATTTCGCCGCGAACAATAGACCAAAGGGAATCGTATACTGCAACGCACACGGTGGTCATTAAGACCGCGCCGCCAGTGCCCGCCCCACGCCGCGGCATGTCCTTGGTAGCCCGCCGTGGATCGCACAAACCAGTTTGTATACACTAACGCACAGCTTAGTCTGCGCCGCGCGCTCTACTAGAATGTTTGCAAGTCCTGAACTGACCGTCGTGTGCGTTGAGTACGCGGCGCGGGCAGCCGCGGGCATCGATGGGCAGACGCGGTTTTTATTGCTTCACGGTCAAAAAGACCGCACCACTGCGTTGTATGCGCAGCACCTTACTCCATACTATATTAATTAATATATATACATATATAAAGGCAAAAGTGATTGACTGATGTACAACGCACGGCCCAAATCGCTGGTTCTAGAGATTCCAAATTTGACACGTAGGTATCTTATAAGAAGGGATCCCTAAGGAAGGATTTTTAAAAATTCACTCCCTAAAGGGGTGGAATGGGGGTCCAAAGTTTGTATGGGTGAACAAGATTAGTCAGACTATTTTATTCGAAACTTCACAGGAGTAGTACTCTTTACGATAATTAAGTTAACATGTGTTTCAGATTTTTTGAAAAGTTAACCCCTAAAAAGGGGAAGGGGGCTGATAAAGTCTGAAAATCAACATGGGTATTGTTTCTACGGTTTAGGACGTGAAATACCATCTCCCCTGTTGGGATGTGATGGGTTGAAATATCTATCAGGGTGTAGATTTTATGGTTTTTGGGATGTTGATTTTAAAATTGACCTAGCATTCTGAGACCGTAATTACGCTCCCCGGCAAGCTGTTTTAACCCTTTTGCAGCTAGAAGGAATATTGTGAACATGAACATTTTCTAGCATGCTGTATTAGTAAATAATGTTGTTTATAAAGAAGTTTTGTAGAGTTTTTTTTTTATTATTGAGTTTGACATTCATACATTTACTCAAAATCAAATCTAACGCGAGCGAAGCCGCGGGAAAAAGCTAGTAAAAGAATAATAGCGTAACGGTTATATATTTTCATAGCGCATTATTGTTCTAATAACTAGTCTAACTAACTAGCCGAAAACTTACTACCTTAGGAAAAATTGCTTTCATGATAAATGTATAATTTCTTTACTCGCATTTTTTTGTTTGTTAAGAAATCTACGTGACAGGATTTTAACGGAGCTACGTAATATTAAAAAAGCCTGTTTTAAGCCATTGCGCATTGTATTTGTCAAACAAATTCTTTTACAAGTTTTAAGATTCAAATATTTTTTCATAGACAATTTTTTCAAGCTAAAATATTAATTATAACTTTTTATACAAAAAGTCGTTTGCCGCAGTCTCCCTTTATAAACAAAATATATTAATTGTTATCGCTAAATGTACCTTGGCTTTTTATTAGGTACATGAAAACATAATAATTAAAACACGTACCTGGGCAACCTTATAAATATTCGTTTTATGTCACATACAGGGTGGCAGGTTAGACGAGAGAACTGCTTTCTTTAGCAAAACATTGAACCTATTAAAATGAACGACTTTTACTATATTAGTGATAACACGTTATTACGATATTATCGTCAAGGTATTTATTGTGTAAACAAATAATAACATTATTTAATAACATACATTTATAGACATCTATAACTCAGGTAAAAAAAACATAATACATAAATGTTTGCCCCTTGTTGGATCCAAACTCATTTGCTTTATCATTTGTTTTGCGTACCACTGGACCAGACAACCTTATATATCAGTATCAAAATATCCCTTTTTTATTTACTATAAGGTCTCAGGATTATTGTAATAATATACTATGGTACACTGTAAATACAAAATCCGCGAACGCTCAGTAAACAAAGAAGCCAACATAAAGCTGAGTACACACTGCTGTTAATCCACCACGGTTGTAAGTTGTAACGCGCCCGACCGCGTCGAAAAGTTGAGATATCCCCTCTTGATATTAAACTGGTTTAGAGCGGTTTATACTGGCTTGATTATATTAGCGCGTCGGCGCTTCTGCCGCGAATTTGGTGGTTTAATTAGAACAGTTGCCATATCAATGGCGGTTGGGGGTTGATTTCGGTAGTGAAACTCGCTTTTATGTTCTCGTATGAAGCATGTTTTTAATTTTAATAACTTCCTTTCTAGTACATTAAAAAGCGTTTGATATCCATGCCCCATGGTTGTTTCGTTTTGTCAATGTCGCTAATTGCAGATTTAAGAAAAAAATATGTTTTTGATATTAGAATTCAAAAGATGACGTCGGAGAACTATGTAATTTCTATTGCTTTTGCTTTTTTAAGGCACGTACCAAGCGCAGCATATGACGGCCACCTACAAGGTGGACAGACGACATAGTAAAAATTGCAGGTAGTCGCTGGATGCAGGCCTTCCCAAAACAGCTAATCCAGAAGTTATTGGAGGACACCTATGTTCAGCAATGTATGTCTTATGGCTGAAATGATAATTCGATCAATTTATGCTCACAAAACACTAACCCCCTTAATAATTGAGCACCAATAGTCGGCGACAACAATAAAAACCAATCAAACTAATTTATTTCGGTAAATAGGCCTTAATTAAGATCTTTTACACGCACTCAACTCAACGCATAGCCGATTAATGTAATGTCGGTGCGATGTGAACGAAAAGTTGATAATGTATAAAAAACCAGTAACTGGCGTAATATCCGCTTACAGTCAGTGGCCGTGAATATTATTTGTTGGTTTAAAGATTGCTTAATAGATGTTTTTTTTTATTATCAACATTTTGTAAACGGTTTCTAATTTTGACTCTGTATACTGTATACCTTAGCTATAACGTGACAAAAAATAACTAAAGTTTGGGTTGAAACATCCTAGTTTCAGAGCGAGTATTGCTGCTAAGCTTAGCCAGCAAACTTGGGTATCATTTAAAACTTTCGAGCCTTTGGATCACTCAGGTACTAAGAACTCTCCAGGAAAAAAGTGACACACTTTTTTACTTTTAAAGTTTCTAGAAGGTTTTTAGACGAAGAAATTAGTAAATTCAGATGAATTTTGAATTAAAGCCAGAACTTTATTGAAATTTCAGCACTGACCAAAGCCTACCGTCTGTTGTGTAAGCTTTTTAATAATTCTGACAATCATAATGATGTTTATAAGAAAAAAATCATTGGAACGCTCCAATCAAAAGACTTATTATTTCTATTAGAACCTTGGCCAGTTTATTGTCAGGGGCTTCACCGATATCCTAGATTTAGTAAAAATGGTTTTTACATTTATAGCACTTACTCTAAATTGATCGAACTATACATTTATTTGATGTTTATAGTGTTCTCTTTAATTTTATTAAGCAATAGCTATATGAATACTTCTTAGCGGCAAAGAAGTATACCTACCCAAGTGAAACTCTGCAAGCAGCGAAGCAGAATGCATCGTCGAAATTATTTAATTACTTCCCATTTACCCTAATTCCTAACCCTCCTAATAAAGCTTAGTCGCCAGTTTTAACCGACGCGAAATTTAGCAGCGCACATCCATCAAGCGTTTAATTGCGCTCCTCTGTCAAATGACTCAAATGTGAGCGTCAAGTTGCACGCAAACGCGCGTAATTGTCAAACGCTGTGACAAAGCGCGTTGTATAAATCAGCACTGACGATGCCCTGCTTGTGACAAAATCTAGCATTATATTATATAAAATACCTACTAGTACTGGTAACTTAAGTTGGTATTAATATATTTAGTTTGTCATCGATACGATATATTTTTTTAAATAAACGCTTTTTAATTATTTTACAGTAAAAACCGTTCTACATAAAACGTTATCAACTTATTAATGAAGATGTAAACTTGAAAGTAAAACAACAAGTATTAAACTCTTGCCAAGCGTATGTTGATTGGTTAAGAACCGACTCGCACTTTGCCAGTTTTAATTTGTAAGTAATCTACAGCACATTAGATATTCAAATTTGTAATTAAAATATCTAAGACGTTGTAGATTTTTCGTTAAGATTACCCTTTGTTATTTAAAAGTTAACCTTGCTTAGATTTGCAAGTCAACAATATGATAAGACTTGTTAGCTTTATCCAAAAAGTGTTATTAACCCCCACTTTAAGGGTTAACCCATAAATCGGTAAAAGTTTCCCGTAAACCATAAACTTTACTAACCCAATAACGAGTGTTGCTAACGACTTGTTTTTCTTGTTTCAGGTACAGACATAAATATCTAAGACGTTTACTACTGCCTTCTAATTTTACTACTAATGGTATTGGATTTATTAATGGAGTTTGTAAGTTTGTGAATTGTTCTCTTTACTAGCGCTTGTCTTATTCTTAGTCGTTGTACGCTTGACCGAGATCAGAGGATGCAGCATGTCTGGAGACTACATTTGGAGCGTGTGACAAAAGAACCGCAACCCTATCCTTTAAAAAAAATTGTTGCTCCTAACAATATTGTGACTGTTGTGACTCTCTTGACTCCGTACAAGCTGAGTTAGATACATCAAATAAAATGGATTTGATTGATTGCTTCTACTATTATTTTTCAAATGCCAAATAAATATTATCCGACAAGTTAATGACGCTTTGACACATTTTCTCTACAGAAACTGTCACCATGTCAAACTTATTGGTCGTATAAAATTTATCTGGCTATTGAAAAATCAGGGATTTGGTGGGAGTAGTCGAACGAAAAGCATGGTCGATCTATTTTAATAGTTTTTATTTATCATTTATAGAGTTTTAGAGTGCAAGTTTGGTGTAGTTTGTGTTCTATCGTTTGGTGAAGTGACAAAGATCTGAAACTATTAAAATATCATTGTATTCAACGCCACATCGAGTGTCAAGTGACTTGTCTCGAGACAACTAGCTTTAGACCCGATAGCGTCTTGAAACCTGCTTCTACGGGAAGAGTAGCCTTCACTGAATCCAAGAAAATCAATAAAAACTAAACACCCGTTATTTAATGTAAACACTATATCAAGAAACACTCGACATTGGCAGAATCACATTGTCGTTTTAACGTCTTCTTTTTAAAGATTTTTATTTTTTAATGTTGTTGACATTTAAAAGGGGTTCTAAAAGGCAAAGGTTGCTTACCTATAAGAATCCAAGGGCATTTTAAGGCCTAATCTATTTAAAGAGAAAATAAAAATTTGGTAAGATTACATAAGCTTTATGAGTAAAGTTACTCGTACATTATATTATGAACTGTTTTTCAAGATCTATTTCTATATCTAGATCTAGATATTTTTTCTCTGATTACTTAAAATGCATTTAAACATTAATTTGTGTTTTGGATGCGATGCTTTTTCGCAACTTACTCGTGAAAAGCCTTATGGCTCTTTGTAATAATTTTTTATTTTAATCTATCATAATAAATATTACCAATTGAAGATGTCTTAGTGCATAATTAAAATGTTTCCCTGCAAATGTTAGCCACATCATGCTTTATATTAGATAGGCAAGTGATCAATCATCATTATCATCATCCATATAAGATTTCGCATGCAGACGCTGCTGCCCATCTCGTGCTACAGGAATTAGTAGCCTCTTACGATACGCCTCCTGTTGGCAATGGAGAAGTGTATTCTTCACGGCCGTCCCCACATAGCACATCAATAATTTAACTAATTTCAATTTCAAAAAATAAAGACTTTAGATTGTACGTTTGAGAAACTATGCTTCGAAGATGCCTTGAGTATCTAAATGCACGAAGGAATGTAATGTGGCAACCGCAGTTTGCTGCGAAGCTTAACCCTCCATGCATGCATATGCATGAGCCAGAGGTATGACCTCTGCAGCTGATGAATGGGCCGTCCTCCGTGTTTATGCCTCACTCACTTGAAACTGCGTAGTGTAGTCTGTTACTCAGGTTAAGTTTATAAGGGCGGATTAAGTTATACCTTCAAGGCTTAGCGTAGGATAATACTCGTGCATGTAGAAAATAACACGTAACAAATATTGCTCACATGTATTGTTTATTTAGACAACGTTATTAAAAGTTTTTAAGGCCTTATGGTCTAAGCATAGACTAAGTTTTCTTTTTTCTCTAATGCTCAGATTCAATTAATTTTATTATAAGATTAAACGAACTTACCTTAAGTGAAGTTCAATCTTAATTATACGCAGCTGATTGTTTGAGATATATTTACGAGTAGTACCGATGTTCTACAACAGCGTCGGGTCACAATGTTTTAAAGCTGGAAAAGAAAAAACATTTATCCCTGCAAATGGCAACATTTGTTGGTAATGTCATTACGTTTAAAGACAGCCTTATGAGCAACCCTGTAATATACTGGGATAATACAAAGTATTAGTGGGTGGGTTTTTGGGACTGTCATATCTCAAACAATCAGCTGCGTATAATTAAGATTGAACTTCACTTAAGGTAAGTTCGTTTAATCTTATAATTATACTTGCTGATTGTTTGAGATATATTTACGAGTAGATGTTTGAAGTTCGGTTGCGAATAAGTTGCTTATTAGTTTAGAAAATGCAAAAAACATTTTGAAAACTAAGTACAATCCGGAGACGTTTGATGGCAAATCAAAACAACAAAAGGTACTTATATTTAATCATATCTTTTAAGTTTAGTGCTAAGGCTGAGTAACTAATGAATTCACGTAGAATGTCTGAAATTCTGAATGCGTCGAGAGTAAAATTACGTTCCATTTAGGTCTCACATAATATACTGCACAAGCCAGGAAACAAAATAATAACTAGTCTATTACGATAGTGTTACATCACTTTTTTTTTTTTTTTTTTTTGTAAATATATTTTTATTTTATTTTTATTTTATTATCTGATTATAACAACAATGTCCATTGTTAGCCAATTCCATAATTGAGTGATTAAACATTGAAAACAATTGGTCCTGAAGACCAGTTGTAAGACAAATATGTTGTTATAAGTACTGTAAATACTTATTTCAATAAAGTGTTCTAACAAAAAAAAGATTAAAATGAATATAACGAAAGGAGAGTATCTTATTAAAAAAAAATGCAGGTGCGCAATCATAATATCTTAGCGTATGATTACAATTAATATTTTTACTAAAGGTGGCAATAATGATTAAAAATATTTATACTTTAAATGATAAAAACTAGACACAATAGAAAATCTATTGTTTGCGGCTCCGCGTAGCGCTCAACGTGTTAACAATCAATTATTATATTCTTTTATTTTTTATCTCAGCTAAGGCCGGTAATCTATAGAATCAGTACGGGAAATTCCAAGTAACTGACCTATGTAATTAAGTTGGCATATTTGTTATTGTTGAGGGTTCATAAATACATACATATCTGTAAAAAGTTTTTTTTTTTTTTTTTTTTTGGTTAAAAACATTAATTGTTATGCATTATGCAACTTTTAATCTAGGCACTTAATGAATGGGTGACCGGGGTTCTAGAAACCTCAATTTTGGTCACAAATGTACGGATGACCATAGTTAAGATACATCCTTATTGCTACCGAATGTTAATATTATGGAAATAATATTGCATAATTTGGTTGAAAATATCGATTGAATTCAATACGGTAGCTTATGCTATTTAGCAAGATAGAGCGTATAATCGGATCATAAAACCAAATATTTTATCAGTTGATAATATTGTAAAAAAAAAAAAGAAAAAAAAAGTTCTTTAACAAACTCAGTTATAGCTTTATTTGAATGCAGCAATGTAGGCATAAATTTAATAAATGTAACATTAAGTTATAATGTGAAAGAATGTGTTAATATATTTTTTATTATTTTTTTTTTTTTTTTTTATTTTTTTTTTTATTTATTTTTTTTTTTTTATTTTTTTTTTTTTTTTATTTTGCTATGGTAGAAAATATTATTGAATACGATAAATGTATTTATCAGTTCGACTTATCTGTTATAACTCTATATTGCCCATTTCTTATTTTTATTGACTGTTATTGGGCAGTCAACGGGTTAAGTGTTTACCAACAGGGAATGGTTCTATCTGAGACATGTTTCTACATGTACAGGTTAATTATGGTATCTACTAAAATGTCTGGTTACTAGGCTTGGTTTTTGGAATTTACTTCCATATTTTTTATTTATACCTAATTGATTTAAATTAAGTTTTCTACATGAATTAATTATATGAAGTACAATTATTCTTAATGTATTATTTTCCATCACACATTATTGTCAAGATTTTGACAAGAATACTTTGTTTAGAATTTTAGTTTCAATATGTCATATTTAAGGAAATTCAAGCCATTATGTAATTTTTACAGGTATTAGACTGTTCCTGTTTTAGTGCCTTAAATGAAATAAAAGTAATCTCTAAGATTATATTTAAGGTGATATACCATAATTACATATGTAGGGGTACCTACTATGTTCTTATTGTGAATTTATCTATTCTTAATTTTGAGAAATGTCTGTCTTAATGGTAATTTAAAAGGGATATTTCAATTTTAAGAAATTGAATAGGTATAATGATTTTGTTAGATTATGATCAGAACTTTTAAGTGATTAGAAGCAGTTCCTTAGCATGTGATAGGGGTCACAGCGTTATTTTATTTTATTATCATAAATATATAAAAAACAAAAGATCTATTGAAATTACTAAATTAGTATTAGGTAAATGATCATCACATAGCCTTTATGTTAATTCAGCGGTTACAGAAGTCTACCTTAATAAGGTTTTATTACATTTTTTTTTTTTTTTTTTTTTTTTTTTTTTTTTTTTTTTTTTTTTTTTTTTTTTATAGTCCTCAATTTATCATAACAAGATATTCAGAAGAAGGTCAGCCAAAGAAAAGATGGTTCCACACATATAGCTTGGGCTCGACTGGAAAAAGACTCAGCACAAAAGGCTTAATAAATAATAAATAAATAGTTATATACATATTACTAATCTTACAGACTTTTGTCCATCTTATACTTATTTCATATCGTTATGATGGAGGACTGAACAAATCAAGCGTTCCCAAAAGTTTTGAAATGTATCTTATTTTGAATAATGGTACTTATGTAAGTACGTATTTATAATTAGGTATTCTTAGTACATTACATTGTTTACCACAATGAAGTAAAGGAAAGGAATCTGGAATATCTAGGTTATTATTTAATTAAATAATGTAAGCCTAATATTTTAAGGGTTTTTATGGTACTTCCATAACACCTTTACTTTTCAATTTGTTTGTGGCATTAACTTTGGATTAGGGTTAATAAATTTTAACCTGAAGGATTTCTATGCAAAAATTCTTTGACATGAAGTATAAGCTGATAAGATGGCATCTGATTTGTCACAAGCTGGATTTTATAAACGTTGTCTTGTCAAAATCCTTGTTTCACTGCAATTTTGCAGGACTATTTATTTCTTCCAAGAATTGCATAAGTGCAATAATACCTTTAAATACTAATTAATTAGTAAAAGATTGGGTTAGTTACATAATTCCTTGATAAATTATTCAGTAGTGCAACTTCATTATCTGACTATGGTAAAAACCAAGAAAGGGTTATTTTGGAGTTTTGAACCAAACAATGGATTCATTAGCGCAATGGCTAAGACTTTATAATAGAGATTTGTGATTAATAAGATGGCCAGTAAAGTAATCCATAGCTTTGATAAGTAAGTATCTGTATCTCTATTGTAACCTTCTTTCTTGAGGTAAAGGGCTTTTCACAATAATTCTGGTTTGAATTTCCTATCTCCATCCAATCCCTTAGGAACTAGTTAAAACCATCTTTGTTTATTTGTAATAGTATTTATCAGATATTAGCACTATTGTCTGACAATAATAATATTATAGTGTTGTGTTAATTTTGTACAATAATTGGTTCTACAATTTTATATAGTATTGTTTCATACTGTCATCACATCAGCTTACAGTGCAAGATTTCAAATAATTTGTTTGATTTTTCATTTGTTATTTATGTAATATAACACTAATTGCATAGCAATAGGTTAGTTAATATAACAAGTGAGCCTGCTTGTTTGTCCATAATTTCTTTTTATTCTCTTAGTATATTAGCGCTTGTTTAATAATGAGTGAGCCTGCCCATTTCTATATACTGTCTATTCGGTTAGTAACAGTAGGACTTAGTGTTTAAAAATGAGTGATCCTGCTCATTTGTCCATACTAATTGTTGTCTCATGATAGTAGCGCTAGTTGATTGAAATTGAGTGAGTATGCTTGTCTGTCCATACTATTCTATCCACTTGGTGGTAGCGTTAGACATCTAATATTTTTGTGTACTTGTTCAAATTTAATTTCATGGTATTGCAACATATACTGTCATACTGTCTTCCCGCTTTGTGAAAGCGCTTAATGTCAGGTCATTAGTGCACCGGCTCAATTTTTAGTTTTCCTGGTATTGCAACATACTGTCTATCCGCACTGTGATAGCGCTAGATGGCAATTAATAGGTGCACTGGATCAAATTCCATTTTCATGGTATAGCAACATACTGTCTATCCGATAAGTGATAGAGCTAGATGTCAAATAATGGGGCATTGGCTCAATTTTCATGGTATTGTCTATTGCCCATTATGTATATACTACCCAGGCGTTTGAAGTTTATTTCAGTAGGTAATTTGTAGTTTTCTCAACACCCAGCCATTGCGTTTCCACTTCAATTTCATTGATATAGACTGAAGCCTGAGGAGGCTGCTTTAATATTTTCTATGTGAGTCTCCATACTTGTGTCGTGGTTTCTTCATCTTGCTGTTTTCTAAATTTCTTAAGTTTTCCTTATTTTCATAAATTGTATATTTACTAGGTATCTTCAGTTTTGGGGCGAACTGGAGCTTAAACTTGATAGCTCTGTATTTCATTCTCAACTTCTATTAAGTTTTTTAGAAGAAAAAGTAACAAGATTATAATTTAAAAATGACTTTCAGGTTAGATTCTATCAATCAATTATACGTTAGGTACCTAAGTAATTCCTTCATAGGAGAATATCTATAATTCACAAAAGGAAGTAAAGTATTTGATTGTACATACCTGTAACTGGAACTAATGAATATATAAGTTGATTCCATTAATATAGCGTTAAAAAACAAACCATAACCGCGCCTGATTATGGCGCTCATCTCTTGTTGATTTTTGGCTGAAATTCACTATAAACCTTATTGTAAACACAATCCACATAGAGAACTGTATAATAGCATTCTAAACACTAACTTTTAAGCTACAAATAGAGTAAATAATAGTTATTTTACACATTTTATTGCAAGGACTACGTGCCCGCGCTGTCACAAACAATCGTAATGACATTACCAACAAATGTTGCCATTTGCAGGGATAAATGTTTTTTCTTTTCCAGCTTTAAAACATTGTGACCCGACGCTGTTGTAGAACATCGGTACTACTCGTAAATATATCTCAAACAATCAGCAAGTATAATTACGGGATAAGCATCATAATCTTGAAAAAAATAACTTTTTCTCTACAAATCGTAGTAGCTTTATTTATTCCAAACATCTTAAAAGCTAACAGAATACAAGTTCCAAAGCGCCTAGAAGACTCATTACAGTATCGACAGGTAAGAAATGTCAAATTACATGAGCAAATTACAAATAGGTACATCATGAAAAGATGATATTATAATAATGATAATTAGTCATCAGTCAAATGAAGTCACAAAAATAAAACAATAGGAATAGTTAATGCTAATTTTCGAATGTCAATACATTAAAAAAATCAAATTACAAATAAATCATGAAAGAAATTCAATGAAGTAAAATTAAAACAATAGAATCAGTGTCAAATCGTCATTGAGTCATTGGTAATGGGGTTTTGCGTTAACATTCTGCTGACCCTAGTAACGTTGAATAGTAGGTAAATACTTTCAGATTAGTTAATATACAGGTGGCCAAATAAATTGTGTCAAAAGTCATACTTAGGAGTATGCGAATCCCTGTCAGTATTTCAGTTTTTAATAACTGAGATTTTACTTTTGTTATGTCGCATTCCTATCAGATCGACCCACAGTTGTTTTAAATAATAATATTGCATCTCAATATTTCATGACTCCTTGACCAAATAATGTATTTTGAGTCAAATAAAGGTTTGGAAAATACTTTAGTAAAAACATTGTTTAATAAACGACTTCAATTAATAAAATTAAAATAAATAAAATATTATTATTTATAATTTGTGATGGAAAAGTACATTTGAACATTTAAGATTAATATATTTTGCAATCACCTTCAACTTCAAATTTGCAGATCAGTCTGATTTTTTTTTCTGAGAGAGTGCAATGTCCTAATGTGCAAAGAGAGTAAGCACCTAAAATAAAAAAAATAATATAATTTTTCATTTTAAAAGAAAATAAAAAAAAATTAAAACAATAAAAGTGGTGATATTTCTAAAATAATTTAAAAAATCATATCTTGAAGCGGCTGACAAGCGTTTTTTTTCCTGGATCCGCCAGGAAAATAAGTCCCTATGCCGACTACCTAAAAAAATTTTTATATCCATCTGGCCTGGACCTCCCTGTATAATTCGCCATATTGTTTTTATGATGACGTTACATATGATAATAAAGAATTTCACACACATACATATATACATTACCTAAAACCATTACCCTCCTTTTTCACTCGTTTAAAAAGGGCGTTGATTTGCCATTAATAAACAATAACAAACAATATGAACATACATAGGGTAATTCGGACTTCAGCTTGACGTTAGGTTTAAGAAAGTCTGTATACATAGACTGTGGCCACATGATAACCCTTAATTGTTCAGCATGCATGGTGATTGCCTATAAACTTGCGACTGCTACTAGTATTATAGTGAGGTCGCCTTAATTGTGTTTAAGATTATTTGACACTAAAATTAGGGTTAGCGACAATGCCTTACTGTTTTAACTTAAGACTCTGCAGAACTTGAATTTTTTGCAATTTTTTGTAAAACCTAATGTAGTAATAAGAGTTTTTTTTTATATTGGGCAATATCACATACATTGTTCTCATCCTATGGCAAAAACACTGCACTAATTAAGCACTAGTGTTACAAACATCAGAAACAACGACGGTACCACAACACCCAGACCCGTGATAACATGGAAAAGTTATTTGCTACATTGGCTGATCGGGAATCGAACCCAGGACCTCAGGGATAGCGACACCAAGTCCGGTATGCTCGCCTGTCGGCTACGGAGGTCGTCCGTCAGTTAAAAAAGCCGTTTTACACCTTTACTCGCATAAAGTCTACTATATCATAAGTAAATTTTATAAAAAAAAAAAAACGACTTCAAAACACTAAAATGCTAAAAATAATCCTAACACTTACGTACCTAATCAGTTACTTTTGGAGTCGGTGCCAGCCGATGAGAGATTCAATGTTTTTGTTTGCACCGACTCCAAAAGTAACTGATTAGGTACGTAAGTGTTAGGATTATTTTTAGCATTTTAGTGTTTTGAAGTCGTTTTTTTTTTTATAAAATTTACTTATTTCATCTATTTTTAGTGATAAATCCTAATCTAACTGCTGAACACCGATTTCATCCCCTATTTTCCTACCCTTAGGGGTGATTTTTATTATGCAAACTTTTATCATATTATCTTTGAAGTATAAGCTATTCAATAAAATAAAAATCATCAAAATCGGCTCATATTTGTCGAAGATAGGTAACAAGAACCACTACCAAAATATTATCTGGGTATATATTTGTTGATTTTCTCAAAAAGTTCTAAATCAATTTCGATAAAATTTATATGGGACTACCTCTGAAGTATGATCTACCAAACAAAAAAAGAATCATTAAAATCGATTCATAATTGGCGGAGTAATCGCGTAACAAACATTAAAAAAAAAAAACATACAGTCGAATTGAGAACCTCCTCCTTTTTTGAAGTCGGTTGAAAATGTCCACTGTATCAAAATGTCCACTTTAAAATGTGGTCATTAATTTAATATGAAATCTTGTTCTTCCTTCCTGTAGAATTTTTGATCAATGTCCCATGAAATGTTTACATTGTATTCTGATCAAAATGTAATGTGTGATTGTGTAGACGTTATTTAAAAATAATCAATTATTATTGTATAATTGATTATTTACCTCTCTTTGGGTCATATTTGGTCGATTTTTTTTAATCAGTTAATCATATTTAGGACAAAAATACCTTAGTGCCTAAAGACGAAAGTGTACCACCAGTGTGTGTTACTAGTGATGACAAATGGAACTGAAAACTCAAGGTCTCACAGCGTGCTATGGAAAGGACTATGCTCGGTGCTTCTTTGCGAGATCGAATCAGAAATGAGGAAATCGGTAACCTAACAAAATTCGCTGACATAGCCCAATGAAGCTGAAGTGGCCGTGGGCGGGGCACATAGTACTTAGAACTGACGGCCGATGAGGCAGAAAGGTTCTGGAATGGAGGCCACGTACCGACAAGCGCAGCGTAGGATGTCCACCCACAAGGTGGACAGACGACCTAGTAAAGGTTGCAGGAAGCCGCTGGATGCAGGCCACTTTCTACCGGCAAATCTGGAAGTAACTGAGGGAGGCCTATGTTCAGCAGAGGACGTCCCATGGCTAAAATGATAATGATGATGATTTAGGACCAAATTTAAGTCAATAAAGTAAATTAATTATTACAGTGATTATTTTTCAGTAAAACTATTCTAGCAGCCGACATAGAAACCAGAGTCGCTAAATAAAAAAACGTAAATAATTTTGAATAGCGCGGGCTGCCTTGAATGTTCCCCCTTAATACGGAAGATTAGTTGGGTACGCAAAAACTTCGGTCTTACAACGTTATTGCGGACAAAAATAAAGTGTACCGGCCATTTATAGCGGCCATCTCCTATATTATCCCGCTTCGAGCCAATGGCCCCTAATGTCGCCCATTACGAGACTAATGTAAATGTGTTCGCTGGCCGTTTGTCTGTCAGTTGGCCCGTTTTATATGTAGCGGGCTTGCTATTGAAAAGGTTGTTTAGTGCGCAAGAGAACACGATTATTGGCTAAATCCAATTAAGGGCTGATTTTTCAATAGTCAGATAAGAAATATTCATCGAACAAAATACAATATGGCTAATTTGAAAACGTCACCTTATTGTCAGCAATCATACGTAACTGTATTTTTTTTAAATCTGTCGCTTTATAATTTATCAGTCTGTTATGTTTTATCTGACCATTGAACAATCGGCCCTAAGTCAGATTTGACTGTTTATTACACGTCAACGATACATTCGTGCGATAACTTTATATTTGTGTTTTGTCTTGTTGGTATTTTTTTTAATTATCGCTTTTGTATGCACAATAAAAATGTATGTATAGTTTACAGTAAATCTGCCACTAAATATTTTATTTATCAATTGATAGAGTAAACGCTCATTTTTATTTTTTTGTTGTAGGCTGCAGAATTTTGTTTTACTTAGATGGGTTGAGCGGTACTTCTCGTTGGCTGTTTTTCATTGTACTAACAACATTAAAACATGCTTTTGTGCATATACAATATACATAAAACGCTATTTAAGCCGTCCTATCGCTAGAAATTATCTCTTCCAGCTCCCCTAGCATAACTACCAAAACACGATATGATATGATATAACTAGAGTTGTAAAGTGTCCGTCACGTTATAAATGTCTGACTAATATGACCGAGCAAATTGGACATTTTCTCAATGTGACCGGACATTTTGGACATTTATTGTCACTAACGTCACAATCTATGACAAATCTATTCTATTGAAAAACTATGAAAAAAAAATTTGGTCACAAATAAGTGCATTATTATAAGAAAGACAGGCTTTAGTAGTTATGATCTATAACGAAATGAAATATCTAAAATTAATTTATCTTTCTGCACGAACAAATAATAACGAATACCCAAACTATGTTAATTAAGAGCTGTGGATTTTGTTAAATAAAGAAAAAAAAACAAGCTAAAAAGCATCACGCGCAAGTTTTTGTTTTTGTTCAATCCAGATCAAATTACATGTTTTATTGTATGTTTTTACTGTCAAATACATAACACTATTTTAATATAGCCGATATTTTGATTTTTTATCTAAACAACGATCATAATCCGTGACGTCACCGGCACGGCAATTCAACATGGCGGCTATATCTATCATATTTCTACAGTTGGTGTCGAGATATCGCTATATCATATCATATCGTGTTTTGGTGCTCATGCTAGGGAGGCAGACAAACTTCAGCGAGAATAAACACTTATTTGGTAAAGTCTAACGCAATACAAGATCAGACATCGACATTAAGAATATTTATGCTTTATTCAATGAGCTATTGTCTGTAACATTTTCCTTCAGACTCAGGTTGGTAGCTATAAGAATAATCTAATTCGCTGTAGCACCACCAATGCCACTAATAGACATGGGTGGACACACGGTAATCACAAAGACAAAAAATGCGGTGGTAAAATGCTGGTCACAAAAAATTTACAATCACCATAAAAAACAAGAACATTTCACGAAAAATATCCAAATTTGGCTTGTAAGTCATTCTTTTACGCTCTAAAATCCTGTGACCTACACGCTGAAGAATGCTCGATTAGACAGTTATAAAAAAAACCTGCTGTTCTATCCAAAAACTGCCACCTGGTCAGTGAAAATGAACAGTACAGCTGATTTTCTTGAACCTGGAGAACTTATTTTAAGTTTACCAGTGTGTACCTCATCATAGATTTTTGTACAGGCTACGCCTAGTTTAGGTACCATCAATACATAAGTTATAATGTGCACAATACATATTTTGTTAACTTTTCTTATTTATATTTAATATAAGTAAACTTAAAATTAGTGCTAGAAATGGACTTAAGCCCATACTTGTAGTAGTCGAACTACGTAACACAACTCGTTAAGAGTTGTATAGGTTTGTTAGTTCTACCTTCATTATTTAGTTAAAACTTTCTTGTGCTTATGTTTTCATTAGTTATTGTGTGTATCCTTCTTTTAAGTCACTAGATTTTTTTTTTTCATTAAATCGCAATAATAAGCCAAAGACGTTTCTAACCATACTTAACGTACCTATCGTTCTAAAATCAACATGCCAATACCAACCTTTCCGATAAATATATGCCAAGACGCTCTGGTAAAAGCTTTATAAGTATTATTTAAGGCTCTTACCGAAGCAGAAAAATATCTTTACGTCTAAACATTCTTGGAGTAAGTAAACAGCTCATTGAATCAGTTGTTTACTCAAGCTTCTCGAAACTTATCTGGAGTAGAAATACCTACCTATTTTTTATGGTGGAATATTACCAGTATGAGAAAAGCCGGCCAAGTTTATTCAGACATAATATTGTTAGGTTCATTATTTCTTGAAAACATATTTCAAATTTTAATTCCATACTCTGAAACTCTATTTTCTAATACGGGAATCTTTAATCAAAATTGTTGTCGTAAGAATTGGTTAAAAAACGTGGCTTAGATTTAATGGACTGTTTTGATTTGTAGTTAATTGATAACAAGAGAGTAATAATCAATCTGATGTGGTAAAATAATTCTTATTTCAAACAGTGTTACTGAACTTATAAAGAAAAGTAATTTTGACGACAAGCCAAGGTACTCAGGAAAAGTACCATTTATATTTCCTCATCTTTTTTCATATTCCCCAAGGAACTCTATTCTTAAATGCGGCAAAAGTTACAAGTAGCGAGTCAAGGGCCGACGAAGAAAGTTTCCTTTGTCATGTTTATTTGCAAAACTTCGAGGTGCAGTATGAATGAGAACGGTCGATATTAAGAACTGGGTTAACATGGTAAGGTATAAGCATACAGTATTGTCGTTAAAATAGTTTTTTTTGTTTTCGATATCTTTTAGCATATTCATGTGACTTTACATGGGTCTTTTGCCGTCCTCTGCTGAACTTGGGCTTGTTTTAATTTGCTTGCTTAAATTTCTATTTTATCATTATGATAATTCCGATGTTGTAATTATTATTATTTTGACATTGATTTTACAATGCCTAATGTAAGGGTGGTCTCAACGCATATTATTGTAAAAGATTAACAACTAGATACGACAAACTCCACTACGTTCTTAGGAATAACTTTAGATTCCCGTTTGCAATGGGGTGCTCATATTGAGGCTTTGTCAGGGAGACTTAGTTCAGCCGCTTATGCTGTGAGAAAGATAAGACAATTGACTGATGTTGAAACGGCAAGATTAGTGTATTTTAGTTATTTTCACAGTATAATGTCATATGGAATACTGTTATGGGGCTCAGCTGCAGATATTGAAACCATCTTTGTACTGCAAAAGAGAGCTGTTCGGGCTATTTATAACCTTAGACCACGAGACTCTCTAAGAGACTAAGAGACTAACTATTAAAAGAAATTAACATACTTACAGTTGCTTCTCAATATATTTATGAAAATATTATGTATGTTCGCAAAAATGTGCACTTATTTTCCAAGAAAAATGACATACATAAGTATAATACGCGGCATAAAGATAGACTTGTCGTTCCAAATTTCAGATTGCAGAGAAAAATGTATTCGTATTTTTAATAAATTACCACAATCCCTTGCTGAACTGCCAGTATTTGAACTTAAATAACTTATAAAATATTAATTTTAAAAGAGGCTGACAACAGTGACCGAGTTTCTTGCGCTGCTTCTTCTTGGCACTAGCCCACAAATTGTCTCGAAGCAGTGGTAGGGCAAAAAAAAATTGGGACGTGTAAAAGTACTTTTAATGGCCTATTCGCAAAAATAAATGATTTTGATTTTGATTTATTGCCGTGTAGGGACGGCCGTAAAAATACTCTTCCCCACCGACAACAGGAGGCGTGTTCCACCTTCCACCACACCACCTTCCTGTAGCACGAAACGGGCAGCAGCGTCTGCGTGCGAAATGTTATAAAAAACTGCGCTCGCCAACCCGCCTGCCAAACGTGGCGAGTATATGCAAACCTCCCGATGGAAGTCATTGGGGGAGGCCTCTGCTCAGCAGTGAACGTCCTATTGCTGAAATGATGAATTTATTATTTACTTACAGCTGGGCCTTGTTTCTTTGACAGGGTCTAGTAAAGCCATTTCCAACAAAGATTAAAGTTAAAATCTATTTTTTGGTCGTCTGCCTTGTACAGTCAACATCTAAGTTAACTGCATGTTCGCATTATAAGGTATAAAAAGCAGTTAATATTGAATGATGAATAATATGATAAATGGACTTAAGAGGTTGTGTGTTGTTTGAGTTCACCTTGTATTAGCGTATTTCACAACCGTGACTTGAAAGTCTTAAAATACATTTTATCAATCCCCAAAAAATCACCTTACTCCCCGATACCGAGTACGTGATTAATACGATCATACGTTACGCATTGCGCTAAGGGGGCGGCACACAACGCGTCTCGATTTAAACAGATCACTGACAAATGTTAACATGCAGCGAATAATACACTTGTGTGCTTATTTATTTCTGTTGTTTTAATACTCTTGGAACGGCTTGATTTTAATATACCCAACAAAACCCCGAGACAAGGTACATAATAATATGCTCCATTCACTACCAGGTGATCCAAAAATAATCTCTGCCATTACTCTGTCATGAACAGGCTTCAACGACAATATAATGAGTTACAGAAGAAATCAAGTAAGTATAGATTTATTTTCCAACACACTCCCCAAATTTTAAAAAATGCCTACAGAAGTACTTACCATATAACTCTTACTGTAACTGTGTCAATCTTGGCTATTGCTAGTATAAAATTAACTCCTGAAAAGGTTATCAATCCATTTTTATTTTTAAAAGTAAGCCCTTATTTTATTTGGTGTAAGATTTGTTGGTTGCTTTTATTAAATAAATAAATAAATACGGATTTTATTAACCTTTGTAAAATTTTAAAACTATACTTACCGAAAGGTTTCTTCACTTCACTTTACCTCGAGACTTAAATTAAAACATAAGTTGATTAAAGTAACTGCCGAACTAGACGCAACTTTGCTGACTTGGCGTCTGCTGGTCTGCTTGGCGTCTCAATGTTTGCTGAAAATTCCGGAATGTTATCAATTGGATGTGCAATAGTTTTGTGTTGCAAGCGACTGACCGGAACTTTATCATAAATTATACCATCAAAATAAATAGATTAAATAATTTCCAACCTTTTGTCAACCGATCTATAATGATATTTATTTGTTTTACTTTACTAATCGTAAAACATCTGCAAATATCGTAGACACGTTTATCTCATAGGGAGTTAGTGAATTAATGCATTCAAGATTGATTATCTGTAAATTGAAAATGATCAACATTTTGACATAATTCCTTGAGACCATATTATCCCAAGTTTTTTTTTTAGGGAAAATCGGTCGTTGTTTTCCATTACATATACATGCGTTGGAAGAAATAAATACATAGAGATGTCAGTATCATAGCAACAATGCTAGATACCCTCAAGAGTAGTTTACTTTACTTTATGACATTTATTTTATTCAACATCAATTCCGCCATTATTAACTCCGTGACAATTTCGTAAATATACGGCTCGTATAAATACTCTATAGATGTGCTCAATGCAAAAAGAACGTACATTTTCGAATTACTTCAATCGTTAAATATTGAAAACTCGAGTTGCATCGTGTACGTAGGGCCTAATGCGCACACCTCGACTTCCCACATTTGAATGCGGTGTATTAGTGAATAGGATTTATCGTTGTCGAACTGTAGACGTGCAGCGATTTATTACTGTGAGTGTGTTGAGTGTTAGCAAGTATACGGATACGAAGTGCGATTTTTTCTCCCCTTCCAGCTGAACCTTGGAATGTAACCTGAATAAGGAAATGTGCGTACAGCTTTTTCATTAATGTTGATATATATCTACATACTAGCTGTTGCCCGCGTCTTCATTCGCGTGGTCTTTAGTTTATTTATAAAGGATTTTCTGCGTAACTTACTTTTTTTTTTTCCGTAAAAACTTTCTACACAGTATCGGTAAAGTCATTCTCTAGTCATGGCGTGACCAAGGGAAATAGAGATTCTTATATATTATAGGGATTCTTGTTAAAATGTATTGTTTTTTATTTGTCTTTCTCTACGTCATCATCATCATCATCATTTCAGCCATAGGACGTCTACTGCTGAACATAGGCCTCCCCCAGTGACTTTAGTCTTTAGTTTAGTGATTTTAGTCTGCCTAGTGATGCTGTTGGTTGGAGAAACCGTGCCCGAATCTGCCACGCTCCTGCATTCCATAAGGCGTTTCTTCTATCTTCTGCATGTAGGACTGTTTGTCACAAATATGTTAAACAAGTGCTTGTTTAAAGAACAGTGACTGGTTATATAATAACTTTGCAGAATTCGTCCCTTTTTCGTCAGATGAAGTTGCAAAAAAATGCATTTATTTCCAGTTGGCATCAAAAAAACACTCCCTTTTGTTTGCCTACTTCCTTCACTGCTTTTCCATTCTGTTAGATGGGCTTCTTCCGATCTTTTGCGCAATGTTTTTATTTAAGCCGAGGCCCAAATAGGCCCATGGTATAAAATATACTTTAAAATTTCCGAAAAAAAAACTCCAACAAGGACCTTATGCAGTTTACATACGGAGCAATTAACATAATTATGTACAAAAATTTTCGCAAGTACTTTTTTTTAAAGAAATGTATTTAAAAAAATTAAGATTAGATTACTGATTTTGGCTCACTTTTGTAAATTTAACACTATATTTCAAGCAAAGTAACCTAATGGTTTTTTTCAGATTCTAATTTTTGTTTGTTTGACAGTGGATCAGTGGATTGACCTGATTATAGAGCTAATTAAATGAATATACATTCAAATCTTAAACATATATTAAATTCCTTTTGTTTAAAATACCTAAATGACTTATGAACTTAAATCTAACACTGACTGCGGATTTTGTTTGGCTAAACAACTTTGTCAATTAAACTCGTTGCAAAACTTCACAACAAAAGACGTGGCCTGATTCTTCAATGCAATACTGTAACTCTCCCTTTCTCTTGTCACTTATCGTTGAGAATGGCTCTCTATTATACAATATACGCTATTGGTGCTACAGGTGGTGGTGGTACAGGTGCTATAAAATAAAGTTTTTGCTAATTTCGATAGATATTATCGATATTTCCTAACTAATATATATCGTTTGTCCACATATTACCCACGCATGTGGAAAAACATACTGCTAAGTTAAGTTACAAAATAATATGACCTTAATGTCTATAAGACTGATTATAGATTCTTTTTAAAACAAGAATTAAAGGAAATGTTACTTGCCTTTATCTTACTCAATTTGATTCTAAAATAGTTTTCGATTCAAGCAAGTATATTCTTCTTTTTAGTCGATTCGCTCTTGACAAAGCGGTCGTAGTCGTTATGTAATAGTATCGGAGGGGGCAGATTTCATGCGTTTAAAGATGTCTCGCCATCTCGCCCTGCTGGAGGTCATCCTTCAGCAGACTTTATCTGGTCGGTCCATTGCATGGATGACCACCCGCGCGGTCTAGTGCCTTCCACTTTTCCCTGGACGACGAGGCGTTCTACGGAACGGTTGTCGCGCCTCGAAACGTGTCTGAAGAATGCAAGTATGCGAGATTGCACTAAAGAAAATAGGCGCTGCCTGATGCCGACCTCTTCAAGTATCGAGATATTTGTGTGAAACTCAGCAAGCAAGTATATCGGTAGTAAAATAATCGATACTATACACCACTATGTCAAGGTAACTTGTCAACAGCTATTTAATACTCCATTTTAATATTCTCCAGCGGTATCAGAAGAATCTCAGTTTACCTTTGTTAAACTTAGAAACATTTTTGCATAGTGAAGTAAGAAACAATATCAAATCAGAGTAGAGATAGACAGTAGACTTATTACCTGTTGTTGAGATGAGTAGTGAATAAAACTCATTCATTCTATTTAAGTTATAACAAAGTCTAGGAAGAATAGGTAAAGGAAAAGGTAATGTTGATAATAACTTGATTCTAAATCGATTCTTCCTACAATCGCACTAATCATTTAGCCCCAAACTAAGCAAAGTTTGTACTATGGCGACTAGATAACGGTTAGACATACTTAAATACGGTTTCATGACTTAACAATGATGCATTTTATATTAAAACCAATTTAATTTTATAAATGGTAACGTTTTTGTCTTTGGAAGTTCAGATGTTTGTAACTCAATCACACAACCCTTTATAAGGCAGTGGGCACAATAGTTGCCAGCAAACTTCGACCTTTAATCCCTTGTTTTAAGGTCGAAAACATTATATGTCTTAAAAAAGGTTAACAGCCGTTACCGTTAGCCGTTAAACGGAATCAACATACATGTAAATATCACATAAGCTAAATTAATCCGTTTTTCTGTTCCCGTAGGACGATTATTCATTCCTTGTATGCCTAACTATGGAGTCTACGCAGACAAAATTGCGGGCAGAAGCTAGTTTGTAAATAAAAAAATCCCTGAAAACTACGTTTTTAACAATTCAGACAAACGACAAACCTTTCCTCTTTACCTCTCTTGTTGTGTCTTGGGAAATTTAGGGTAATTTAAATAAAGTTTGTGAAAATATTTTACTTTTTTGTAAATAGTAAATTGAGTTTTATTCAGAATAAGTTTGTTTTTTATCTTTGACACTTAATCTATAAAGTTTTGAGCCGTCTCAGAAAGGACTGTCAATTCTGATGGCAATTTATTATCAGATATACGAAACTCTACAGTAAGTATCTAGCTTAAAATCCAATTAGTTGTAATAAATTAATTTTCGTCTGAAATATATTTTTCACAATTATTCACTGTCCAATATTTTTGACGGTATTTTTTAATAATATCGTTTTATAGTTAGAAACTGCCTCCGCCTCACGTGTGTCAAATTCGGTTTGCTAAAACTAAAACTTGTTAATGCACTCTCATCGAGAACTGTTTACTTTACTGGGATATAAAGAATCATAATTAAGTATAATCTATTCCAGATAATAATTTGTCGATTGATTAAATCTGCGTTGCTGTCGATTAACAAAATTAAATATCTTATCATCCTCCTCCTTAGGATCCTCATTTATTAGGAGTCGAAATACTTGAGTAGCCATTAGATGTGTACCTATGACGACCGGAAGGTTATGTGAAACTTCCTTGATTAGACTTCGGACGCCCAAACCTGAGAATACTTTACGCCAGGGGTCACCAATTAGTTTAATTGGAGCTCTGATTTTTAAACTGCGGTCCGCCATCCTGCTCTCTCTTGTATGACATGGCCCGTAATTCTGCCTTTTCTAAAAAACTTTTTTAGAATTTCAAAATTTATTCTTCTATATGCTTATTAGCTTTAGCAAACTTTACCACAGCCTTAACGATACCTTGGCGACGATAACACAATTTTCATTTGTTCGCAAAAATGAATACCAAAGTAGGTACGTCTCAATTGGTCCCTCCACGCAAAATATTTCGGAAACTTTTATACCTGAAGTTATTCGGATAGTCAAACCTCATTAGGTCCTTCGTTGTATCTCGAATTTCTGACAAAACGCCTAATGAAACAAAGGACGATTCTTACAGCTGAATATAAATTTAATTACGAAACTCCTGAGTTTATTGCGCTTCGACAAAGTTTGCGATAGTCCGTTTCGCCGGGACCTTTTTGGGAATTTATTATAAGGTGGTGCGTGTTCACTTTCAAAGAGCTGAGATAGCGAAAACTCTTGGCAAAATAAACGAATATCGCGCAGGTAACTACGGGTTTAAAGAAAAAACTAAAACTGTCAGTGCTTTTTCCATCGTTTTAACACGTTGTCTCTGTGCCAGTATGCAGGTCATGCACTCCAGGACGGTTTTATTGTCTTGGACACATAGTATGCACACTTGAGTTATTTTCGTTTAAACTCTGTATTGTATTTTTAAAGAATTATGTTTCAAACATAAATCATACAACAACTTAAACAGTTAGCTTTCACCGTCATCATCATTATCATTTTAGCCACAGGACGTCTACTGCTGGACCTCCATTAGTGATTTCCAGTTAGCTTTACAGCATCATAATTATGCACTTAATATAAATAGATACGCAAACTTAATGTGTTCTCTATAGATAAGTAACGGATTAGCAAGCTGAAGTGGCAGTGGGCGGGGCACATAGCAAGTAGAACTGATGGCCGATGGGGCAGAAAGGTTCTAGAATGGAGGCCGCGTACCGGCAAGCGCAGCGTAGGACGTCCACTCACAAAGTGGTCAAACGACCTGGTAAAGGTCGCAGGAAGACGCTGGATGCAGGCCGCTTTCAACCGGCCAATCTGGAAGTCAATGGGGGAGGCCTATGTTCAGCAGTGGACGTCCTATGGCTGAAATGATGATGATGATGATGATAGATAAGTGAGAAGAGCCTTGAGCTTGAGCTTGAGCTTGAGCCAAGAGACCTTGAAAGTAAAATTGATTTATTCCCCCTAAAGTAACACAAAATCAATAAAGTAAACCCACAATTTTTTCATGCCAGTCTCGCATAATATTGCATGTTTCATGTTTTGAAATAATCACTACACTTATCACTAATTTCATGACAAAGTTAGGAGTGGACTTAGATGCAAAACAGATGGACATCTCTTTAATAATAAATCGGTTATTCAGGAGTATTTATTTGTCGGTATTGTTTGAATACCACGAATAACTGAAGGGTCATGGCCGCATTCCTGGCCTCGATTATCCTCGTGAGTTTGGTAGGTATCTATTATAATAAGTCGTGGAATATTAGGAAGCTATTAAGTTAGATAGCATGAATTGTTTAAAGCGAAATACATCTTATCATAATATATGACAACCTAAAGTTACTTATAATTCGTCAAAAAAAAACGTAGTTAACTATCTAGATAGAACACGTAATCCGGTGCATTTATTATTGAAATAAAATCTTGCGATAAATTGAAGAACTGCTTTAAACTGTATAAAGACGTCACATGAAAGGTAATGTCTATGGCGCAGTATAATAGATAAAGCCGTAATATAGTTTTATCCCTAAGGATATAATTATATACCATAACATAGTTATACGAAAGCGATTCATTACTATCTTAATAGGAATATATTATAATACGGTTTAAGTTTGGTGATATAATTATATTACTTGATGAAGTTTAGTGAAATAGTTGTAGGAGTGTAGTGCGGGGGTGCAGCAATCATAAAATTGGAACTTTTTTTATTTATTTTTATTTATTAGGGACAACAAACAATTGCACATGTTGATAAAATAAGAAGTTAATTACAAAAATATATATATATGTGCAACCAGCACCATTATCCACAGAAATAACGAAGAACATACGGTTATTTAGATCGTACACATTAGTTAAACTTATAGTAGAAATGCTGACCACTCCCACCATGCAACAGGCACCAGTCATTGTGAACGAAACATTGAAGCATTGAAGGCGTTCAAAGGTAACAAGGTATTCGCTCCCATGTGTAGGGATACACATCCCTACAAATTAGAACAAAAACAATTGTTAAAAAATATATATTTGGACATTTAAAGTGTGTCTAGTAATTCTATAACATTTTTTCTAAATTTACTCTGTGACAAAGCAAACAAGTCTATATTAACTTCAGTTGGTATCCTGAAAGCTTGGTTACCTAGAAATGCAATACAGCTAACAAACATTACCCTGCAAATATGCCAAAAGTTATCGCCTTTTGGCGCCCAGGCCTCTATTTATGTCGATCTACTAATTGTTGCACAATAAAAAAAAAATTCACTGATACGTGTTTTCTCGGCAACTGTTCAGAGTAGACTGGCTTTAGTCGGACTCAACTCCGACAAAATATCAGAGTTGAAACACGCAAGTCAGATCAATTTAATGTAAGTCGTATATTTTAAGCTATTATTAAAAGGGAAATATATCATTTCTGTTGGCCGACTAACTGTTGCACAATTAAATATTTCAATTTCTCACTGATACGCGTTGTCGCGGCAACCAATCGAAGTCAGTCAGATCAACTTGTGGTTTCGTTTTAATGAGAGCGGATTTGAAATAGATTTTATTGTGTTTTTATGGACGAGTAAAATTTTTGTCACAAGAATAACAAAATGCACTTGTATTTTGATTATACTTGCTGATTGTTTGAGATATATTTACGAGTAGTACCGATGTTCTACAACAGCGTCGGGTCACAATATTTTAAAGCTGGAAAAGAAAAAACATTTATCCCTGCAAATGGCAACATTTGTTGGTAATGTCATTACGATTGTTTGTGACAGCGCGGGCACGTAGTCCTTGCAATAAAATGTGTAAAATATCTATTATTTACTCTATTTGTAGCTTAAAAGTTAGTGTTTAGAATGCTATTATACAGTTCTCTATGTGGATTGTGTTTACAATAAGGTTTATAGTGAATTTCAGCCAAAAATCAACAAGGGATGAGCGCCATAATCAGGCGCGGTTATGGTTTGTTTTTTAACGCTATAATAATGGAATCAACTTATATATTCATTAGTTCCAGTTACAGGTATGTACAATCAAATACTTTACTTCCTTTTGTGAATTATAGATATTCTCCTATGAAGGAATTACTTAGGTACCTAACGTATAATTGATTAATAGAATCTAACCTAAAAGTCATTTTTAAATAATAATCTTGTTACTTTTTCTTCTAAAAAACTTAATAGAAGTTGAGAATGAAATACAGAGCTATCAAGTTTAAGCTCCAGTTCGCCCCAAAACTGAAGATACCTAGTAAATATACAATTTATGAAAATAAGGAAAACTTAAGAAATTTAGAAAACAGCATGATGAAGAAACCATGACACAAGTATGGAGACTCAAATATTGAAGCAGCCTCCTCAGGCTTCAGTCTATATCAATGAAATTGAAGTGGAAACGCAATGGCTGGGTGTTGAGAAAACTTTACAAATTACCTACTGAAATAAACTTCAAACGCCTGGGTAGTATATACATAATGGGCAATAGACAATACCATGAAAATTGAGCCAATGCACCCATTATTTGACATCTAGCTCTATCACTTATCGGATAGACAGTATGTTGCTATACCATGAAAATGGAAATTGATCCAGTGCACCAATTAATTGCCATCTAGCGCTATCACAGTGCGGATAGACAGTATGTTGCAATACCAGGAAAACTAAAAATTGAGCCGGTGCACTAATGACCTGACATTAAGCGCTTTCACAAAGCGGGAAGACAGTATGACAGTATATGTTGCAATACCATGAAAATTAAATTTGAACAAGTACACAAAAATATTAGATGTCTAACGCTACCACCAAGTGGATAGAATAGTATGGACAGACAAGCATACTCACTCAATTTCAATCAACTAGCGCTACTATCATGAGACAACAAATAGTATGGACAAATGAGTAGGATCACTCATTTTTAAACACCAAGTCCTACTGTTACTAAGCAAATAGACAGTATATAGAAATGGGCAGGCTCACTCATTATTAAACAAGCGCTAATATACTAAGAGAATAAAAAGAAATTATGTACAAACAAGCAGGCTCACTTGTTATATTAACTAACCTATTGCTATGCAATTAGTGTTATATTACATAAATAACAAATGAAAAATCAAACAAATTATTTGAAATTTTGCACTGTAAGCTGATGTGATGACAGTATGAAACAATACTATATAAAATTGTAAAACCAATTGTACAAAATCAACACAACACTATAATATTATTATTGTCAGACAATAGTGCTAATATCTGATAAATACTATTACAAATAAACAAAGATGGTTTTAACTAGTTCCTAGGGAATTGGATCATCATCATCATCATCATCATTTCAGCCATAGGACGTCCACTGCTGAACATAGGCCTCCCCCATTGACTTCCAGATTGGCCGGTTGGAAGCGGAAGGAATTGGATGGAGATAGAAAATTCAAACCGGAATTATTGTGAAAAGCCCTTTACCTCAAGAAAGAAGGTTACAATAGAGATACAGATACTTACTTATCAAAGCTATGGATTACTTTACTGGCCATCTTATTAATCACAAATCTCTATTATAAAGTCTTAGCCATTGCGCTAATGAATCCATTGTTTGGTTCAAAACTCCAAAATAACCCTTTCTTGGTTTTTACCATAGTCAGATAATGAAGTTGCACTACTGAATAATTTATCAAGAAATTATATAACTAACCCAATCTTTTACTAATTAATTAGTATTTAAAGGTTATTGCACTTATGCAATTCTTGGAAGAAATAAATAGTCCTGCAAAATTGCAGTGAAACAAGGATTTTGACAAGACAACGTTTATAAAATCCAGCTTGTGACAAATCAGATGCCATCTTATCAGCGTATACTTCATGTCAAAGAATTTTTGCATAGAAATCCTTAAGGTTAAAAATTTATTAACCCTAATCCAAAGTTAATGCCACAAACAAATTGAAAAGTAAAGGTGTTATGGAAGTACCATAAAAACCCTTAAAATATTAGGCTTACATTATTTAATTAAATAATAACCTAGATATTCCAGATTCCTTTCCTTTACTTCATTGTGGTAAACAATGTAATGTACTAAGAATACCTATTTATAAATATGTACTTACAAAAGTACCATTATTCAAAATAAGATACATTTTAAAACTATTGGGAACGCTTGATTTGTTCAGTCCTCCATCATAATGATATGAAATAAGTATACGATGGTAAAAGTCTGTAAGATTAGTAATATGTATGTAACTATTTATTTATTATTTATTAAGCCTTTTGTGCTGAGTCTTTTTGCAGTCGAGCCCAAGCTATATGTGTGGAACCATCTTTTCTTTGGCTGACCTTCTGAATATCTTGTTATGATTAATTGAGGACTATAAAAAATTAATGTAATAAAACCTTATTAAGGTAGACTTCTGTAACCGCTGAATTAACATAAAGGCTATGTGATGATCATTTACCTAATACTAATTTAGTAATTTCAATAGATCTTTTGTTTTTTATATATTTATGATAATAAAATAAAATAACGCTGTGACCCCTATCACATGCTAAGGAACTGCTTCTAATCACTTAAAAGTTCTGATCATAATCTAACAAAATCATTATACCTATTCAATTTCTTAAAATTGAAATATCCCTTTTAAATTACCATTAAGACAGACATTTCTCAAAATTAAGAATAGATAAATTCACAATAAGAACATAGTAGGTACCCCTACATATGTACTTATTGGTATATCACCTTAAATATAATCTTAGAGATTACTTTTATTTCATTTAAGTCACTAAAACAGGAACAGTCTAATACCTGTTGTCCTGATAAAAATTACATAATGCCAGGGCTTGAATTTCCTTAATATGACATATTGAAACTAAATTTCTTAACAAAGTATTCTTGTAATTACTAATTACTAAAGATGACAATCTTGACAATAATGTGTGATGGAAATAATACATTAAGAATAATTGTACTTCAAATAATTAATTCATGTAGAAAACTTAATTTAAATCAATTAGGTATTAATAAAAAATATGGAAGTAAATTCCAAAAACAAAGCCTAGTAACCAGACATTTTAGTAGATACCATAATTAACCTGTACATGTAGAAACATGTCTCAGAGAGAACCATTCCCTGTTGGTAAACACTTAACCCGTTGACTGCCCAATAACAGTCAATAAAAATAAGATATGGGCAATATAGAGTTATAACAGATAAGTCGAACTGATAAATACATTTATCGTATTCAATAATATTTTCTACCATAGCAAATAAAAAAAAATAAAAAATTAACACGTTCTTTCACATTATAACTTAATGTTACATTTATTAAAATTATGCCAACATTGCTGCATTCAAATAAAGATATAACTGAGTCTGTTAAAGAACATTTTTTTCTGTTAGTTTACAATATTATCAACTGATAAAATATTTGGTTTTATGATCCGATTATACGCTCTATCTTGCTAAATATAAAGCATAAGCTACCTATTGAATTCAATCGATATTTTCAACCAAATTATGCAATATTATTTCCATAATATTAACATTCGGTAGCAATAAGGATGTATCTTAACTATGGTCATCCGTACATTTGTGACCAAAATTGAGGTTTCTAGAACCCCGGTCACCCATCCTTTTAGTGACCAAACCTGAGGTTGATCCACTAAGTGACTAAAGTGATTAAACTTGAAGGTGTTTGACCACGGTCACCCATTCATTAAGTGACTAGATTAAAAGTTGCACAATGCATAACGATTGATGTTTTTAACCAATTTAAAAAAAAAAAAAAAAAACTTTACAGGATGAACCCTCAACAATAACAAATATGCCAACTTAATTACATAGGTCAGTTACTTGAAATTTCCCGTACTGATTCTATAGATTACCGGCCTTAGCTGAGATAAAAAATAAAAGAATATAATAATTGATTGTTAACACGTTGAGCGCTACGCGGAGCCGCAAACAATAGATTTTCTATTGTGTCTAGTTTGTGGCAGTCAAAGACTTTTATAATTTAAAGTATAAATATTTTTAATCATTATTGCCACCTTTAGTAAAAATATTAATTGTAATCATACGCTAAGATATTATGATTGCGCACCTGCATTTTTTTTTAAAATAAGATACTCTCCTTTCGTTATATTCATTTTAATCTTTTTATTTGTTTTTTTTTGTTAGAACACTTTATTGAAATAAGTATTTACAGTACTTATAACAACATATTTGTCTTACAACCGGTCTTCAGGAACAATTGTTTTCGATGTTTAATCACTCAATTATGGAATTGGCTAACAATGGACATTGTTGTTATAATCAGATAATAAAATAAAAAATAAAATAAAAATATATGTATTTACAAAAAAAAAAAAAAAAAAAGTGTGATGTAACACTATCGTAATAGACTAGTTATTATTTTGTGGCCTGGCTTGTGCAGTATATTATGTGAGACCTAAATGGAACGTAATTTTACTCTTGACGCATTCAGAATTTCAGACATTCTACGTGAATTCATTAGTTACTCAGCCTTAGCACTAAACATAAAAGATATGATTAAATATAAGTACCTTTTTTGTTTTGATTTGCCATCAAACGTCTCCGGATTGTACTTAGTTTTCAAAATGTTTTTTGCATTTTCTAAACTAATAAGCAACTTATTCGCAACCGAACTTCAAACATCTACTCGTAAATATATCTCAAACAATCAGCAAGTATAATTATAAGATTAAACGAACTTACCTTAAGTGAAGTTCAATCTTAATTATACGCAGCTGATTGTTTGAGATATAACAGTCCCAAAAACCCACCCACTAATACTTTGTATTATCCCAGTATATTACAGGGTTGCTCATAAGGCTGTCTTTAAACGTAATGACATTACCAACAAATGTTGCCATTTGCAGGGATAAATGTTTTTTCTTTTCCAGCTTTAAAATATTGTGACCCGACGCTGTTGTAGAACATCGGTACTACTCGTAAATATATCTCAAACAATCAGCTGCGTATAATTAAGATTGAACTTCACTTAAGGTAAGTTCGTTTAATCTTATAATTATCATATACATCCATATTGATATGGAACGAGTAAATAGCCTACTTTAAATTCACTCCCTAATAATAACAATGTATTTTTTTATTAGTAAAAAAAGTAATAAAGTTCTTGCTACTAATACAAAATACTTTTAGCTTCGGTATTTTATTAGTCATAATTAAACGTCAATGTGACCTTTATACGTAAACAAGATCTAAGGTTGCTATTCTGGTGACATTTCGTCCCGTTAAACATGCAGTAAATCTAATACGTGTGTCAGATTTTACGACGACTTATACGCCTACAATTTATGGCCCCCTGAAGACACGTCTGCATTTCTATGTCTAAGCCTTTGACATAGCCAAAAGGAAGCAGACTGTTAATCATTTTATTGTAAAGATATTACAGAAATGTAAGATGTCAATTTCATGCAGGAAAAGAAAAGTCCACAGCCTAGACAATGTAGTGTGTTAAGTCAAAGTAGACCGACTGTTTTCTTCTTTTTTGTGAATTACCTACTATAGTAGTAGATATGCTCTGTACGAGTATTATGTTTCATCTGCTTTGTTTTTGTTGTTAATTTTAATTCAGTTAATATATTTTTTTCGAATCCCAACTGTAAGAAAAAACCTTCAGAAAATAATACTCAATGTCCTCCAAATCTAACTTCGTTCATTGTCATCTTTTCAGCCATGGGACGGCCACTGCTGAAAATAATCCTGCCCCCAGTGACTTCCAGATGGGCCGGTTAGAAGCCTGCATCCAGCGGGTTCCTGCAACTTTTACCAGATCGTCTACTAGTTTAGTTAGGTACTTCTAATGAGACAGGTGGATCGGGCTAGTTATAGAGGTTAAATAGTTTTTCATTAAAGAAAATTCAATGAAACACAGCTTTTATAAGTATCTCTTTCTTTATTATATCTCTTTCTAAGTGTAATTATAAAGAGTCAAAGTACCTACAAAAGTATTTAATAACTTAATTTTGCTATAATACCAACCAAACCAAACCAAACATTTGCAAGAATGAAATATCTAAAAGCAACGATCGCAAAATCACATATTGCACCCTCATTTTAGATACGTTACCGTCGAAGAATTGCTTCCCTCTATTTGTGTAGCGTTCACTTCCCTGCCGATTCTACGTCGACTTAGTTGTCCATTGCTCACCCAACGGGGCGTCGTTTTCACAGCCTCGGGCTCAAGCCCGCAATAGAATAAAATATAGTACATAAAGCCGTCGCGTAAAGATGGTCGGCCGGTTATTCTATTTGCACCGCAGAAATATGGACATTTGTATTTGAATGCTCCTTTATTCTTTTCGAAGCTAGATTTTGGCTGTCGTTATGACACATGCAATACAGTACAGCAAGTTACTTGCAGATAAATGCTCATTGCAAATTTAGTATCACATACTTGTGGCAGTGCTTTTGACATGACTGTATGAGATATCGTTAGAATCCTTACGTTCTCCCGGGTGAAGTAGCAAGAACTTTATTAATTTTTTTATTAGTAAAAAAAATAATAAAGTTCTTGCTACTAATACAAAATACTTTTAGCTTCGGTATTTTATTAGTCATAATTAAACGTCAATGTGACCTTTATACGTAAACAAGATCTAAGGTTGCTATTCTGGTGACATTTCGTCCCGTTAAACATGCAGTAAATCTAATACGTGTGTCAGATTTTACGACAACTTATACGCCTACAATTTATGGCCCCCTGAAGACACGTCTGCATTTCTATGTCTAAGCCTTTGACATAGCCAAAAGGAAGCAGACTGTTTAATCATTTTATTGTAAAGATATTACAGAAATGTAAGATGTTAATTTCATGCAGGAAAAGAAAAGTTCACAGCCTAGACAATGTAGTGTGTAAAGTCAGTGTAGACCGTGTGTTTTCTTCTTTTTTGTGAATTACCTACTATAGTAAGTAAAGCGGGATTAAAGCCTACAAAAAATAATTATTAAAAAAAGACTGCCGTTATTAAAAGGGGAACTAAAAACATATGATATACTAACTTTTGCCCGCGACTTTGTTTGCGTTGACTTTATTCGGATAAAACTAACTTTCCTATCTGTTAGTCTAGGCCATGGTGTATCAGTATGCCAAATTTCATCAAAATCCATTCACTAGTTTTGCATGAAATAGTAAGAAACATCCATACTTATGGATGTTTGTTTGTGAGTATGGACTCACAAGTTAAATGCTCACAAACGCACTTTCGCATTTATAATATTAGTAGGGCTAGTTTTTGCCTGCAATTTCGTCTGATTTGACCTACCCGAATAAAAAGCATTCTATGTGTTAATCCAGGCCATGGTCTATCTGTATAAAAAAAATCATCAAAATCTGTTCAGTAGTTTTTGCGTAAAAGAGTAACAAACATCCGTACATACTAGTAAAGATAATAAGAGTTAGTAAGATAGGTGTCATAGAATGGTTATAAAGGTGTCAATTTCCCACTGTATTCGCAGTGTATTTCTAACTTTTTCGTTTGCTTTTATTGTTTTTATTATGACATTACCTATGTCACCCGGGAGAACATAAGGATTCTAACGATATCTCATACAGTCATGTCAAAAACACTGCTACAAGTATGTGATACTAAATTTGCAATGAGCATTTATCTGCAAGTAACTTGCTGTACTGTATTGCATGTGTCATAACGACAGCCAAAATCTAGCTTCGCAAAGAATAAAGGAGCATTCAGATACAAATGTCCATATTTCTGCGGTGCAAATAGAATAACCGGCCGACCATCTTTACGCGACGGCTTTATGTACTATATTTTATTCTATTGCGAGCTTGAGCCCGAGGGTGTGAAAACGACGCCCCTTTGGGCGAGCAATGGACAGCTAAGTCGACGTAGAATCGGCAGGGAAGTGAACGCTACACAAATAGAGGGAAGCAATTCTTCGACGGTATCGTATCTAAAATGACGGTGCAATATGTGATTTTGCGATCGTTGCTTTTAGATATTTTATTCTTGCAAATGTTTGGTTTGGTTTGGTTGGTATTATAGCAAAATTAAGTTATTAAATACTTTTGTAGGTACTTTGACTCTTTTTAATTACACTTAAGAGATATAAAAGCTGTGTTTTATTGAATTTTTTTTCATTGAAATAAATGAAATCGTTAAATAAGTATTTCACTTTGCTTATTTGACCGGAATCCACATAGAGTTTGACCAAAATTACTATCGTTTCCGTAACTAGGATTTTATGAACGCATTTAGTTGCGTTACTCGTTTGTAAGTTTGTGTGATCCTTATGACAATACAATTATTAATACCATCAAACTAAACAGATGATAAAACCAGGAGGCGGATAGTAGTATATTTTTAAGTATATTGGTTAAGTAATAGTAAATCCGACCAGGTTAGGCTTATTTCATTCGGTTTGTAGTATTTTATACTGTATTATTTAAATTATTAATTGTTTAGGATATCCGAGACTTTGCGACAACAGGTTCAGATGTTTGCGATCCATACATTGTTGACAGACGCCCTAATCTCAGGAACTGGAGACTGGCATTACATCTTAGGCCCAATGTGAGCAGCGTACGTCTCTCTGAGGTCCTGTAATCCCAAGCTCTTGTGTCTCTGCCCTGTAAGTCCCACATAGCTAAAGGTTAAGTCAATGTCTATCCTGTTTTCGTAGATACCACTGTTATTTGTGTCTTAATAGAACCACAATTGTTTATTCGTTTCCGCGTTTATGAAGTAGTTTTTTCTAAGTGTTTTCGATGCATTTGTATTTTAAAGAACCTTTTTGTAGATTCTTCGTTACCTAAATACCTTGCGTTTTTTCCAATTTCAAATTCCAATTTATGGACGCAGTTAAATTCGACTAAAGTTAAGCTTCTTCTGATCGGTAGCCTTCTTTTCGGTAGCAACAAAACAATGTCAGTGGGACACAAATATAGTTAATTGTGTTAATACTTGTTCTAAGTTCTAATATTTCGTTGTATGTGATATCATTTGAAATGTGACATCAAACACTGTCTCTGACGGATTTTGAATTTGAATTTTGAATATATTATTTTCCGGGAATTCTGGAAAATGAAGTATAGGGAACAAAATACATACTTTAGTTTCTTTTTTATTCAATACAACAAGCGATATCAACAGATAAACTGTACTTTTCAGGAATAAAGATTCAAGAATTTACGTATCCGATTGTGTTTTCGGAGGCTCGCTTAGCTTATTCCAGGTAAATATTGTTGTAATCTGAATAACTGTTTCACTTTTGAATTAATAGTTTTATTTAGTTCACGTTGTATAAAAATGCAATATTACTACTATTTAACTCTATTTTGATTATGAACTTTATTTTTTTATATAGATCGGTGTGAACGACACATTCATAAATGTGTATTACTTTTGTTTTTATTTGTTCGAGGAAAAAATAATAATAAAAATTGCTGCTGACCTGACTGACCAAACCAGTGGTTCCATGCAGTTTTTCATTACACAACGCATACACAACTTTCCGAGTTGGATCCGTTTCCCAACAGAGCGCACCACCGCAGGTATTCACGACGAATTCACGTCCGTAAATAATACACGTCAGTGACGGATTTAGAAATGTCACATTGACAAAGGAAAATGTGCCCCGAGTTATGACCCTCTGGGCTCTCTTTTGTTTGGCTAATGCCCTCGTATTTTATACTTTTTTTGCCTATCGTTTTGTGCTTTTTTCATAGAAAGGAGCAGGTGTCGAGTTTCATGACAGTAGCGCTTTGTTTACGCTTTCCACAGTGTCGCTCTTAATTTCGCATCGCTGGGGAATAACTAACCGGAGGTTTTTGAAATGGAAATCGCTGTTTATAGACACAGGCTAAATTAAAGTTAGGTTTTAACTTATACGAGTTTAAAACTGGGTGAGGATGAAAATAGGTTTATATATATGAAGTCCAGTACATTCGATAGTTCATCAGCAATCTACCATAGAATGTGGAATTTTTTCAATTATTACTAACTGGTTTGAAAAAAAATATTGGTTTTCTTGATTAGCTTTGACTGTGGGTAAGTACCTTCTTAAATATAATTATTAAATTTTATGATCATAGATTTTTTTTATAACTTGGTCTTAGTTAATAAATATTTTGGCGCAAACTAAAAGAACACCATAGGCTGATTTACTTTCATTATTTTAGAAAAAAAATATTTAAAAGACCGGACCTCTACACACGTAACCTTTTTTTTGCTTTTTTTGCTTTTGCTTATCGATACAACATGTAATACTCGTATGCAGGTCTAGCTAGACATTTGGATATGGTTGTGCCCAGGAAATTTAACAATTCATGTTTCTTTTGCAAACGTATTTAGTTTCGTAAGTATTGCACGTAGTCAAGCATTAAACTTTGTATGATTAAACTGCATAACTTAAAGTTAAAACAAAAAAACTAATTTGCGCTAAGGATACCGAACGGAACCTTCGCTGCATGATCCGACCTACGCTGACTGGCTTTTACATATATTTATATACTAAAAACGATAGTAATGTAGTTCGTATTTTCAGTGCACTAAAGATTCTATATTTCCAGCGCGACCCTAATGTTTTCCTTGCGCTGTCAACCTGCCTCCATAATAGACAACGTACACACGCTCGGCGCAGTCCAAACCGGTTGTGCTATTTTTCAAAACAAGCGTTCAACCTACCCTGTATAACGTGGAAATATCGTGGTATGATTCTACAGTAAGGGCTTGTGCTAACTTGATACTTGAAGTACCTATCACAAATCGGATATTTTATTGCTCGTCTAAATCTCAGAAGATTAACAAAGAATACTTACAGACTTAAGAATACTTAGTTTTGTTTATTTTAGTAAGGACTAAACTTCGATCCTATAAATTGTACAAACTAAATAAGGCTCTGGGTAACATTGATAGAGCGTCAAACCATTCACTATACCAGACAGATCAGCTTTCCAAATCGACTAGTCCCAATATATCTGGTGTTCTAAAATAACTATGAGCCTACGCAATGACGACCGTTCTAAAATTACTAAGAGTCTAAAATCACAACCGTTCTAAAATTACTAATATTCTATTATTATCTTTATACCATGACGACGTTTCAAAAATGACTAAGAGTCTACAATGACGACCGTTCTAAAATGCCGGAAAGTCTAAAATCACGACTGTTCTAAAATTACTAATATTCTACAATGACGACCGTTCCAAAATGACTAAGAGTCTACAATCACGGCCGTTCTGAAATGAACTAAGATTCTACACTGACGACTATTCTAAAAATACTAAGAGTCTACAATGACGACTGTTCTAAAATGCTCAAAGTGCCAAATGAACCAGTTTTCCAATTTTTTTTTGTATTGTATGGATCTTTTTATTTAATTATCTGAAGTTTTTCTCTTGGCTGCTTATCATTTTGTACTCAATTGTTTTCAACATTTAATGAACCATTACGGTAGGTACCTAGCTAATGCGATTTTACTTAGTCGTATTTTTTCATTTACAATAGGTACTATTATATTATAGAAGATGATATTTCACTTAAAGTCAATCACCTGTATAGTGAATGGATGTAGATTATAACCTCAGGCAACCTTTTTTTAAAGTTAAACTTCTAGCTCCTATTTTATCGACGATTTAGGTTTATTACGCCTGACTAAAGAATGCAATCTTCTATTTTGTTAGCAACCTTACTTATTAACATTTAATACTCATTGATATTGTGCTTAATTGTCCAATTAAGTATTTTTTAACTGAAGATGAAAAAATTCTGAAAAAAATCTAATTTTATTTGAATATCTTAGAGGTAACTTTTGTGTCATAAGGCTTAGATGCATATTTTAAGTTAAATGATGCTTTATTGTTATAATATAGCAAAAAAGGGCTGTACAGTCGTCAAAACAATGTAACAAAAGTCAAATCTTGTCTTGGTGATAAACAAAGTCACTAAGTTTGCAGCAGCTATAAGCAAGCGCTGTCGGAACCTGGCCTAGAATTACGCTCATTTTGGAGCGAAATGCCAGAGAACCCAACTGCGACGGCACTAAAAAGCCATATTATATACGCTACGACGTATATTATACAGGTGTATATTGTTCTAGACGTACCGTAGCGTTGCCAGAGCCCAACGTTTATCGTTGAGACGAAAATTCTGTAGTGATTCCAAGGATTTAGGTGAAATGACAAAGTATGTTGATGTATAAAACGTGTTCTCACAACAATGTTTCACAGGATATTTTATAAATAGATAACAGCAATGTGAGGTTTTCATAGGACGTCATAGCGTAGGATTTCTACTCACAAGGTGGTCAGACGACCTGGTAAGGGTCGCAGAAAGACGCTGGATGCAGGCCGCTTCCAACCGGCCGCTTCTAACCGGCCAATCTGGAAGTCAATGGAGGAGGCCTATGTTCAGCAGTGGACGTCCTATGGCTGAAATGATGATGAGGTTTTCATTCTGTTCCTACTATAGACATGAATCTAGTTTAAAAAATGTTCATCTGACACTATAGTGAATTGACTATTCCGTACTTTACGAGTATTCTGAAATTCTATCTCATTTCTCTAAATTGGCTGCTGCATAAAAAATAAAGAATGAATATAGATCTTAGTGGAAGTATGAAAGAGGCACAGAAAAGACGAAAGGAAACCGTTTGTCTTGGTACGGACATACGATAAGAAGGAAAGAAGAGCACGTAACGAGGAGAGTAATGGATATGAGTATCGATAGGTGGAGAGGTAGAAGACAAAGTACAGATAGATAGATTTTGTACAAAGAGATATGACTGAGATGGTATTGAATGACTCGATGACTGATTGCATGGAAGAGAAAAACATACTGCGCCGACCCGACATAAACTTAGAACTGGACAGGCGAATAATGATGATGATCATCATCCTATTTAAGAGCTTTACTCTTGTCGGTGGAGTCTTTTTTCTCTCCCTTTCTGCCTCTCTTTTTACATCTTGATACGATACGACGTTCAGCTTCTCCTATAACTACTGCATGTAGCTTATTTTTGGTCTTCCTCGCTTCCTTTTTCCCTCTATTGTTTCTTCTGTAATAGTTTTCATAAAATCGTCGTGTCGTTGGGTAATCACTGAATAACCAATATAAATTTCAAGCAGGAAAGGCCTTTTACTTTATTCAGCATATTACGTATATGTTTATGTATATTACTTTTGTTTTATGTTCGTTTTAATTGAAAATGAGACACCTAAATAAATTACTTAAGAATACAGCTAACTTTAATTAAACAGTCAGATTTGTTAGTTTTATCTCAGTTCATTAGCATTTTGTTTTCCTTGACCATAACAAAAACGTCTAAAAGCAATAAAGTTGCAGGTTTCCTTGTAATTAAAAAAACATAGTCATTAAGCACTGGCGTAACTGCGTCTTATTAAACTTTACTAACTAAATGTGATAATTGAAATGTCTGAATCAACGAACAAAGATAAGGGTAGAATAGATCTATAAAGATTAAAATTACTGTGGATGTAAAAAAAAGCCGAGTTCGCTCATTTAAGGTGCCATACCATTTTGGTTTCTTAGCCTTGGATCCTTAGCGCGCAACTGACTCTTACTTGACCGATTTTATTCAACTGCAGACCCTTAACAATAATTACACTAAGTCTGACGTTTGTATTTATTCTCGTTTAAAGTGTAGACCCTTCAGCAAATATAGTTAAAAAGTGGCTCATAAAGTTACTAATTATGACACAATAACATTCTGGATTAAATATCAAATCATTTTAAAGAAACCGTTTTTTATTATATAATTATTAGATTTAGAGACCAAACGGACAGGATAGCGGGTACCTGCTAAAAAACTGATTAAATTATCAGTTGTAACTGCAGTTCGAATTTCAGGTCTGTAACTCATTTCGTTTACGGGCTAGAAACCCTTGACATATTACAGACCGACATAGGGTTTCCATTTAACCCTTTATGTAAGGAACCCCAAAAATTATTAAAGCACGCCCTTGTACATTCTTTTTAATCAGCAGCCTAAGCCTCTCGCATCTAACTACAGACCTCTCTCTCGTACACTACAAACACTGTGTCGACACAGAGTCTTGCCATAGTATAGCAAGGTACGCATCACTTTTTTTAAAATAAATAAATAATAATTTGTTTCCACAATCACACTAATTATTTAGTCCCAAACTAAGCAAAACTTGTACTATGGCGACTAGATAACGGATAAACATACTTAAATACTTTATTATTTTTATGCTCTTGAAGTTGAATTAAAATAAATAAAAAATGTAATAAAAAGTGACCTGGCCTTTTATAAGGCTTGCGTGGGGGGTATACTGATTCAACACGTAGAGGCCGTTTTAAGTGCAATAACCAAACCTGAAAGCGTTACACTGCTGGATCCAATCTCTAACTACATCATGGGATGTAATCAGAGATTATACCCAGCACGTCTACAGGAACTATTGCAGCTAATGACAAATTAATTGGGTTTATTAAGGAAAGACGGAGGGACTGGGTTCTGGGTTATTGATGGAGACTGTCGGTCACCTGCCTGGTTCATAGTCTCAGACTGAAAAAATTGGCAGGTGGTGACCACAATATACCCAGACCCGAGAAATATAAAAAAGTTATTTTTCTACATTGACCGCCCGAGAATTGAACCCGGGACCTCAGAGATAGCGACACTAAGTCCGGTATGCTCGCCTCTCTGCTACGGAGGTCGTCAATATTAATATACTATGGTATTTATTATCATGGAGGTGTTATTTTATACTATGGTCCTGACTACAGCAGCGTGTCTCACCGCCTCACCAGCTGGAAACCCCCGTTATTAGTCCTCCATTGTTCGAAGTCCTATGCCAGTAAATTACAGTGTTTAGTGAGGGGACTTTGCGAAATTTATTTCGCTCAATCCAGGAGCTTTGCCGCCAACTTGTTGGAAATAATTAAATTCCGTTCCCGTAGCATTCCTTTATTATTATTTATTGGTCCAACCTCCCTCGGCCGTGGTTGGTACACTCGATTATGTTATTTTATTAAAATTTTTGTTGCAAGCCTTTGGAATACTGCGAATATTTTAACTACGCTGCGTTGCAATAGCTACCTGCCGCGGGAGCGGGACTCGCTTGTGTATGTAGATTCTGTTATGAAAATAAATTCTTCGCTGATTTTCCATTGAATTAACACATTGACAGTTGTTTTATAACTCTATCGGCTATGAAAACACAGTCAATTTTACAGAATAGGTTATCACTACAAAGATTCATAAAGATTAATAATAAATAAATAAATAACGTCATAATCATCATCACCATCATTTTAGCGATAGGACGTCCACTGCTAAACATATGCTCCCCTAATGACTTCCAGACTGACTTCCTACAAACCTTTACCAAGTCGTCTGTCTACGTTATAATACAACACACCGACTGTCATGGCCTCAAATTTAATTACACACGTTTGCATACATACACCCTTTCTTTTGTAAATTCACCCGACTCTAGAATCTAACCGGGGATCCTATGAAAATAATAGAAAACACAGTGCACTACGCTTAATGTATTTTTACAACGAATAACAATACAATGTAACATTCTGCCAGAAAGCGTGCGTAACACAGTTGGGTACCCGCTAAAAACCAAAGTCGTCGCACGCCATATGACATTTTTGATTAATATTGTATGCATGTTTTTGTAAAACAATATTTTGTTATTATATACACTGTTAAAGAAATACAAGTACCTGCTCCGTCGGTAATAAAAACTGGTGTCGCAAAGCCAAACCGAAATTTCAACTTTCTGTCATAAAAATACACTCAAGGATCCTTTTAAAAATCACGTCTCTGTCTTATTTCCCTCCATTAAAACAGGTAAAAAACTCCGGCCATTATTTATAATACCACTCCAGGTGGATAAGGGCCGGCCCCAGCCAAATTTATTATGATCTATTGATTCTTTCTCGTTTCTTCTCTTCATAAAGCGAAGTTTTCCTGTACACCCCGAGTTGGGAAACTCCCGAAATTATGTCACAAGTTGGTGTCCCCGCGGGAAAGTTATTTTACTACCACAACTAAGACTAAGCACCAATTGAGCCAGATACAGTAAGCTCAGCTCAAATGTGTTTAATGCGAGTCACACGCATATGGCCGCTAGTTATCGCGCTGCGAAACACGATATCATTCTAACTTATTTGTTTTTGCTGTGTTTAATTTATGGCCTAATTCTTAAATATTATTTTAAATAATTATTTTGTTTTATTTGAGTTTGAAAACATAGTTATAATGTAAAAGACTTGTAAAAACAAATCAAATAAGTAATATTTTTAAACTGCCATCATCATTACAAATTTAAGAACTATATGCTCTTGTTGGTGAAACTTTGTTCTATTATTGTTATTACATACAGAAAATGGTATGGAAACCTGCTTGTGTGGTGCTGTGCTTTTCCTTCACTCGGTCTAAGTATGACAGACTTTATCATTAACTCTTGTTTTCCCCTTAATTTTTCTGTCAATGATTTCAATGTCATCACGTCGCATGAAGTGCCCCGGTATGTTTCCTGACTTATTTTTAATGGTTCACAGTATTTATCTTTGCATTTACTATCTTCAAAACCCCTTTACTATATTCAAAACAGCAAGAATGGCAGAGTCAAAATAGGTGTCAAGAGCAAGTAATATTTTTTTAATTATCTTGTAGTTAAGGAATTAACATCCTTGAGTTGTGAGGTGCTAGTGAATTTCTCCAGGGTTCTCGATACACCCAAACCCGAGTGAATTTAGTAAAACGTTTTTCAAACTCAGTCAAACTGTTTATTTCTAAATTGCCCGAACTGGAAATGCAAAGGGTTCCTTTGCGTCGAAAAAAAATTACTTTACGTTAACAGGGAGCTTACTTTGTCTGCCTGTGTTATATTACCACCACTAAGACTTTAAGTAAGGGCACGACACGAAGCAAAGTCGTGGGAGGTGTTATAATAAAAAAGTGTACAAATAAAAAAGTGGAAGTCTCGAGATTCAACCGCGAAAGTTAGTGTCTTGTGTACCCGTGTCGAATTTTTATTTTGCCATCGGCAGTTTTTATGCGATGCTTTAATAATGGCGTTATTCCGCTGTTGAAGTAAATTATACTGCCAGTTTCAATGACTCTTGCAAAACAGCATACGTATAGTTTGACATTTTATGCTACCTAAATACGTATGTTAGTGTGATCACAGGGTAACATAATTTATTCATCTGTGGCTATGGCAGTACAAAACATAGTAACAGTAGGGGAGACCAGGGATAAGTAAGTAGGGTCAAAAACTATCAAAGTTTTTTTTTAAAAGAAAGAAAGTTTTAGTTTACTAATTGTCAAAAACTACACTTGTTTGACAGCGACATTCAACTAAGCGCGAGAAATGCCTTGCCGCATGACCAGCGACTGAGCGGGGAGAGAAAACAGCTTTTCGCACCGAATTGAATTTAATTGTCGCAACACTTTCAAAAACCGGCCAAGTGCGAGTCGGACTCGCGCACCGAGGGTTCCGTACAAACCTGTAGGTACCGTTATGAGTGAAAGTTCACCCATCACGACAATCGAGTCATAGTTATGGTATTTTTATTGCAAATTGAAATCCGGTTTACGATTTATGACGTATTAAACTAATTACTTGATCTCGTCCAAACCAATTTTCGCTGGTAGTTTTTATGGCAATGTACATTATATTTTTTTTTTAGATTTATTCATTCTCTTATTTTAGAAGTTACAGGGGGGGGGGGGACACACATTTTACCACTTTGGAAGCGTCTCACACGCAAACTATTCAGTTTAGAAAAAAATGACCTCAATATCATTTTTAAAGACCTATCCATTGATACCCCACACGTATGGGTTTGACAAAAAAAAAATTTTCGAGTTTTAGTTCTAAGTATAAGGAGCCCCCAAAATTTATTATTATTTTTCTATTTTTTTGTGAAAATCTTAATACGGTTCACAGAATGCATCTACTTACCAAGTTTCAACAGTATAGTTCTTATAGTTTCGGAAAAAAGTGACTGTGACATACGGACGGACGGACAGACGGACAGACAGACATGACGAATCTATAAGGGTTCCGTTTTTTGCCATTTGGCTACGGAACCCTAAAAAGATAAATTTGTTGACAGGTAACCTACCCCGGTCTCTCCTATAAAAGCTGTTCTAATTCAGTTTAATGTGTCTTGGACTATTGTTAAATTTTACTAAAGCTAGCGAGAAAGAAGTAAAAATGTTTAGTACAGAAATATTAAAATCATTGCACACTTATTTTTTCAGTACACTAGTTTTACGATGCCGCAATTCTTCATCTCAGTGGTAAGAATCCACGATAAGCCTGAACATTGGAATAATTTTGAGTGTTTTAAATCCCACGCTTCTCATTTCATCCGTACTCGTATATAGTTTTATGTGAAACATAAAATATGAGAACTCGCGAGTATGTGCGTCGATATTTTTATCGGACCGTTACTTTTGGCATTTGTTTTAAAACATACGTTTAATATTTTGGTGCGGTCATGCTGCTAGATTGACAAAGCAGAGCGAGTTAAATTGTATTGTATGTACTATTGATGAATTAAGTAGCTGAGAGGCGAGCATGCCGGACTTATTGTCTCTGTCTCTGAGGTCCCGGGTTCGATTCCCGGTCGGTCAATGTGGAAAAATACCTTTTCATTATTGTCTCGGGTCTAAGTGTTGTGGTAGCGTCGATGTTTCTAATTTCTGTAACACAAGTGATTTGGCTACTTACTATGGGAATAGCCAATATTAATTCTATTACAAACTCTTTTATTCTCGCTACGCACGCACTCTTCCAGGTCTAAGGTCTTAAAAATATAGCTTTACCCTACTGCCACTTCAGAGACTGCATATTGGCTAGTAATGAGACCATTTATACTTCCAAATATATTACTATGTTTTATTATTCAGTTCTGACTGATTCACATACACTAAATAAGATTGTTACAAAGATAAACAATTTTAATTCTACAATGTGTCTTGACACCTACGAGTAGATAAAAGTACACTTTATTTCACAAAAAAAACATAAAAAGGTAATTACAATTAAGACACAGTTTTGTATAATCAGTTTTGTAAAATATAAGGTGCCACCTTGTCGCCAAATGGGATCTCTTCCAGACAATATTTGTCCAAATAAAAAAGCGTGCGTGCTGGATCAAACCTTAGCCGCGACAATTATGATCGTGAAATGTTTCTGTATGTTTTATCCACACAGCCATATAACCCTTCCACAAAAGGTAGTCCGACGACGTTAATCAGAAAAGGTTCACTGGTTTCCGCTATCGTAAACGGTCTCGGGCGCAACGTTTATTTCGAGATATACGGACGTTTTCTGTATGTTATGATGTGAGGATGAAATTGATTTGTGTTTTATTTTATCAAGACAATTTGTAATAATTGTAGGGGTTTTACACACACAGCACAGCATCTCAGCAAGACATATTACGGTAGTATGCTTTACCGGCTGAGCGGGTAACGCACACCAGCGCTTAACGTGTAATTGTATCGTCAAACCTTTAGCTATAGTATAAACATAAACTATAGCAGTATCGCAACATTTGTTAAGATAAATACCTACCCTTCAATGGGTCATTAGGGTTGGCTTCTAGATTTTTCTAAAATTGAAATAGTTTTTCGTTTAGTCAGAATATTAAAGCCATAATCGCAAATCGTTACAACTTAAAGCTCGTTTCAGCTCGGCAGTACTCGGCACCCGCGAGTGACAGCACTGCGACGACCGCTTAAGGGTCTTGTTGAGGCGTGCGTCTTTGTGATTCCGTCATTTCCAACGTTTATTCTTTACTTACTTTACTGCTTAAGCTTATTTAATAACTATAGAAACACTCGATACAATTTTTAAATAATGGGCAATGCATCACCGCCCGCTTTCGCCATTTCTTCCGCTCCGCCGGCCGCTGTGTTTGATTCGATTTTCAGTTCAAGTTAGTTCAGAAAACGAGTTTTCCAAAATTGGCTAGGTGCGTCTCCCAGCCCAGCAATTATAATAATTATAAATGGAAGACTTAGTTACTTGAGTAAACAAGGCCAACACTTTTCATGAATCGATGTAGCAGGATTATTAATTTTATGAATGAAAAATGGTTTCATTTGCAAATGTCTAACATTAAACGTCTAAACAAAAGATTGGAATTGTTTTTGCAAGTGTTTAACAGTCTTTAAATTTTCTTTTGATTTTGCGCTGAAAATGTGTAATATTACAACTAAAACCAACAAATGGTTACAGCTAAACAACAATTTTCCCACAAAATGTTGCGGTAACCAGCAACGATTGCTTAACATTGTAGCTTAAGCACACTCAAAGTTAGTAGCGATAAGACGAGCAAGTTACGAATTAAACAAACAACAAAAGAAACAGTAAAACAGTCCAACTTTGGCAGTTAAGCTATCGGCAAGCCGGTGGGACCGATCGATTTCCTGGCAGGTTAAATCTATGGTATATATTGTATCTATACTTTTATTTTCAAATAACATGCTTTAACACCTGTTTAAAGAAATATACACAGCTTTACGTTAGGGCAAAGGTTAAATTTTTTGTTATTTCCTGAAAACTAGTAACTGAATGAAGTTTATAGGAGAGAAGTTTTAACTAAGTGTTTTTTATTTTATAATTTGGTCAAAAAAAAAAACAAATTTCACCAAAATAAACAAATTGGTGTCAAAAATAGCGGAACTTCTCCAAATTTCCTTCTTCAGCTTCTTCCATAATACAAACTTTGCTTAGTTTGGGGCTAGATATTTAGTGTGATTGTGAAAACAATTTATTAATTTATAGCTTGGGTCTTGGTATGCTGCAATGGTTGGAGACGCCCCGAGCAAAACGTTCTTTAAAAATTGTTGTAACATCATCATCATCATCATCATCATTTCAGGCCTTCCCCAGAGACTTCAAATCAATTTATATGCCCTACAAATGTAATGTAAACAGTAATACAGGTAATCAGTTTCAATGACGTTGGAATTGTGCCGGTGATTAAATGTATTTATTAATAAGAAATAATTTATTAAAGTAACATCCATAATTCAAAATATAAAATGTCAAATTGTAATATAAAAAAAAAACATGTAATAGGTACCCATGTAGGTAATATTTTTCATTTAATTGTTTACATTATGATCATATTTATCAAAAAGAAATCCATGAATTTTACTTGTAAATATATATTTCAAGAAATAAATAAAATTATTTTTATTTTTGGTATACAGGGTATATTTCAAGGTAGTGCCAATTTTTCAGGGACCACGCAGAATCAGTAACCAAATCGATCTACGTAAAAAATGTTTTTCATATATGTATATGTAAAACAAAGTCGGGTTAGTTACACCATTTATAAGAAAGAACGGCTGGGCCGATTTTTATGATTTATGATATTTTGTCTCCGTCCCGAATAGCAGAATAACCATTAAAACATTTAAAAAAACACGAAAAAAAAAACGAGGCAGTACGAAGTTCGCCGGGACAGCTAGTTATAAAAGCATTGCATAGTTAAAAAAAACGAAGACGCACTTTTATATTATTCTCTAGATCTTATTTTTAAAATTTGTCACTAGCTTGCAATGTAACCCTGTATATTTATATATTTAAGTCACAATTATTCAGGAGTAACCAAAAACTAGATGACCTAAGTCTCAACAGCTCTCATCCAATTAGTGGTTGACAAATTTTGTTATCAAAGAAAGATGGTAAAAAATGTAGGTACATTACTATTTCGCAGGTGAAACCTCCATCGATTCGTACCGTTAGCGGGTATAACTCAACCCCACATCCCCACCTGTTCCAGCATCCCCCAGGAATTGAGAAGGACGAGCCAGAACGCCTCCATAACTCACTATCAGGAGATTTGCGACCGCATTATAAGCCCAGGTCGCTATAAATTCGATTTTATTTTTAAATTGCACCGTTAAGGTAGAGAATCGATTTAGTGGGATTAGGTAAAGGATTGGCGGAACACAGACACCGTTATAAATTTGTAAAATTATTTTGTAACGGTTTTCATTTGGAGTCTTCCAAAAATTGCAGTATGCATTTTGGCACATTGCATTCGGTCCATCTTTTGCAGGTACTATATTATTTGTGAAACGTAGTTTTTTTACGCGTGATAAAGGTTGCAGGGAGACGCTGGATGCAGGCCAATCTGGAAGTCAATGGGGGAGGCCTATGTTCTGCAGTGGACGTCCTATGGCTGAAAAGATGTTTTTTTTTACATTTAGCTTATATAAGCGGCTATCTGGTACTTTACTTTTTTTTTTACTTGTGTATAATTTTACGAAGTGATTTGAACTCAGGAATATATAAAAAAAACTAATGATTAATTAGGTAGTCGTTACTACTCATATTTGCAATAGTTATAAAAGCCTGAATATGAAGCCGTCATAAATTTCACACCTACCTATTATAAGTACTAATAAATACGTACCATTTCATGAAATCAGGCAGGGCTAAAATTATAAATGAGTTGATGATTTGATGTTAGCAGAACATTATTTATACATTTTTTGGCTCATGTTTAAAGATTTTTTGTTTAAAATTGTTTCACTCTGATTATTATCAAAGACAGACTAGTCTGTCACTAGACTAGTAGATCTCATCAAGCACATACTCAATAGAGCAATAATATGAACCATCTTTCTCCGAAACTAGTTAGTGATTTTTACTAACATTTAGTATGAAATGACAATGTCAACTCTTGCTCATACTAACAGTACAGAAAAATAATAAAAAATAGCGGAAAATATTATCGAACAAATGGGTATGTGTTCCATACTAGTCACTTTAAAACGATAATGTACAAAACATTGTTTTTCCTATAAAATATAATTCATTATTTACATTAATTTAACATTCGTTTGTTCCATGTTCAATTAATTTCGCATCAACGAAGCAACTAATTGCAAAAGTATCAATCATGTTTTGCTACTATTCAATTTGTCAATAAATTTTAAGCCTTATCCCTTTTGTAATACGTTAGATAATATGTTGTATTGCTTGTGTATGGAATACGAAATCGGTCGTCCCATCAAGCGAGGGAACAATCAAATGAAAATTAAATGGCACACCGGGTGCAGGATGGCGACTTATCATTAATTATTCATTAATTTGCGATGTTTCGATTTAATGATGTCGTCGTACGGGCATCGTACGACGTCGTACGGGCTGTTAAGATCACATTATCTACTCTCAACTAAGCTAGCGGTAACATAAATTAACACCTTGATTTTATATCAGTTGAGTACGATTTGGGTTGAATCTGTGCAATGATCTCCTCTCCTTTTATTATTTTTGTGTCGGGAATCCCACTATATATGTTTTCTTTTGCCGTACTATGTAATCGGTAGATTTTATAGGTGCAGTTGATTAAAAAACTGGTAAAACTTCAGCAAATTATCTGTTCCCAACATATCGAAAATGTTCACTTCAATTGGTTAGCGCGTAGCGTATGGCGCGCTTACAAGCGCATATGCAAAAACTTCCATAAAACACATGCGTCTGACACGGTACCACTAGGACTTTACGTGATTTTAAGTTTACGAGCGATGAAATTTAATATAAACACTTCAACTTATTATGTTGTAATAAGATTACTTAATATCAGATGAACATGTATATATCTATATTTATATCTATGACTGTAGCTCTATGTAGTGGGGTATGGGTTCACTGAAATTCTCAGAAAACCACATACCTATATTTGACGTTTATCTGTTAAATGGTCCGGTTTCCACTTATAACTACAATGATACATTGCTATCATGTGAACAGTACAGTGTTGCATTGCAAAAGGGTGCCATATCTTTAGAAGTGGCTCAGAATCAGTAACTTAATCGAACTATGCAAAGAAAAAAATGATTATTTTCACTTTTAATTATTCCTTCCCGCTATTAAAAATCATACGCGTGGATAATTTAACTCATTCATGCAAAAATTGCACCGTATGTGCACTGCGTATGGTCCTGTTGGCTCGCCGTACCTACGCCTCTGATGAATGACCGCGCGGCTTTCGTAGTCTCTCTATTGACTTTGTTTTCGGATATTTTAAAGTAAATTTCTTTCGTAACATACGATTATTAAAAATAATAACGATTAAGATGCTACTTCATATTGTTCACTAAATCTTATATTTTAAATTTGGCACCCCTTTGCAATGTAGCTCTGTGTGCTTTTTTAACCATTATTTTGTTTTTTAACTAACGTGTATTGTTTGTTTGTTTCAGGTGGATGACAAATTCAGTTATAATTCCCGGTGAAATTAACGATAAGTACGTTTGAATTCAACTTATTTATCTTTTAATAGATTTAGTTCATCTAAAACTGCAGTTACATTTCATCATAATATTACAATTGAACTACTATGAACGCAATATTACAGTGCAAAATCGTAATTAGTAAACATTTTAGAAAGGGTTCTACTTATTTTTAGAGAACTATTATAGGGGTTCTACTTAAACGTGATCTAATAGTAAACGCGAATATGTATATTATTATTTAGAAATAGAATAGAAATAGAAATAGTATTAATTGCATAAAATCGGTAATACAGGTGGTCACAATAATAATGTCCGCATATTTTAGCGCGACATGTTTTTATTATAGTGTGACATACCACGATTACTTTTTGATCACGCAATTAAAAAATGATAGTAGTATCATGACTTCTTATTGTGTTAGTTTAATTTGATAAATTTTACACTGATCAGTCACAATCATTACAATATAGGTTGCTCCGTAATCTTATCGTAAATATAAACAACTATTATTGAAAGACCAATGCAATGGTCAAATCGAAAATAAAATTGCTTTTCCATACATTTTGTTTAAGTAGACCTTGAACTTTAGTATATTCCATACTATAAATGAATATAAATAAATGAATGAATAAATTTATCGTATTATTTCAAAAAATCCGAAGCGTTTCGTAGTAAGCAATCCGAAAAACGATTATCGTATTGTAGGATTTCGTTTTTCGTAGTAGACCTACAGTAACTAAATCGATCTACGTAAAAATTACTCTATTCTTTTCTTTTTTAATTTTTTCCATTCTGCATTTGAAAAATAGAATACGTAGAAAATTTTCGATTACTCGATTAATTGCACCGTATGTGCACTGCATGAAGTATTTTACTCCAGAAATACGACGACTGAAATTAATTACGATAAATTAGTGTTTCTATATTGTACTGCCTTAAAATGTAACCCTGTATAGGGTGAATTTTTATTAGTGTAAAATACCTAAAGGTTTGTCTATACTCATGATAACAAACAACTTATCCCAAGAAATTTGTTACCTATCTCAACTTAATTTTGTTAATGTACGTTTGCCGTCCGCGTTTTTGTTAAGAAATATTTTCGTACACTAACAAAATTAAGTTGAGATAGGTTACTCCTAGTTTGTTTATTTTATATTATTTTATTTAATTGGACAGCCAACAAGATGAGGTTAATACAGGTTAATTACAGGTTGCCACGGAAAGCGCAAAACAAAGATAGTTGGTATTGGAAGCATAAGGCATCCCTTAGCTTAAAAATTTAAAAAATATGTATACAGGGTTATTTGTAAAACATCAACAACCTCCTAGGGTCTGATTCTGGTACTCAAATACAGAAACTTTTCTACCACCATTGAAATCGCAAGGAAAAAAATCACTTCCCCATACTAAGCCACCAGCCGACATCAGTTTGTATAGTCCCATAAAAAAAGTTGTTGTATTTGAGCACCAGAATCAGACCCTAGGAGGTTGTTGATGTTTTACAAATAACCCTGTTTATTTGTATGTATGTATGTATGTACACATTTGCTACTAGCAAATGCTTGCTTTGTTGTTATCATAAGTTGTTTGTTATCATAAGTATATCATACCCTTCAGTGTTTTTACACTACTATACAGTATTTCACTACACCACGAATAAAATATTGTAGACTATAAAGTTTTTTTTAATATTAGACAAACTTGGTTAGATCCATTTCAAATTTAACCCTTTGTAAGTCATTCCACAAAAAACTAAATTTCTAAACTTTGAACTATATAAACTAAGAACTTCATTAAAATACATATCTTATCCACATTACAAATCCTTCTCTCATAATCTTTGAAAATTCTTTACCAAAGTAAATTCCAATTATACCAAAGACAATGCATAAGATTTCTAACTTAAAATCCCTGCAACCCTTGAAACCTAACACTTGCACGGTGATTCCCAGATTTTCCGCCGCCTCGGCGTTCCCAACCACTGTTTCTATTTCTCCCCATTCACCGATGATATGGGGGAGCAACAAATTATTCCCTCTGGTCCTCGGTTATAATTACAATTCTGAAAAATTTCTCTTTGATCGGAATTAAATAGGTCAATACGGCATTGTACGGGCTGTGGCGTTGTGATTTTTGTATTAGCTTAATGTCTTTTCGTGATGAATATTTTTCATATTGATTATTGACATAGTTGGTTCCTTTTTGTTTTTAAGTCTTGGTTTTATTGTAAACATAAAAAAAACACTAGGTAGATTTAATAAAACGCAGAATAAACCTTTTTATCCCTAGGTTATATTTTTGTGTGACTCAACCTTTTTACAATAAAAAAGATCACAAAGATAAATGTATAGTAAAAAAAAGCATATTAGTTAGGTAGATTCATTCTTAAATCTAAAGATAAGAGAATTTGAAACTTTTTAATATAAAATTGGTACTTTTGAAAGGAGTCAGTCAATATTGCTAATAATTAATTAATCTTATAGACTATTTATGCACACGGGATAGCTAAGCATATGCCGCTACGAAGGTTAAGACATGCTTTTCTCATTGTAGTAACGAATACTCTTTAACTCCGTTAATACGCTCTAAAAGCTCCTAGTATTAACTCCATAACACAAATAACAAATGAAAGATGCAACCAACTGCAAACAACAGACGTGCATCTTCGCCTGTCATGAACACCGGCAGCGCTCCAGTATTAACCACCCGTGGTCACAATGACATTTTGGTTATCATTTTCCAAAAGAAAATGCAACCCCTCAAAATCGGGCAGCAGCCACAGCGTTACATTTCACAGGGGTCCGGGCCCTAAACAAATTATCCCCGACTGGTCCACCGACATAATTACGGTAATTCGTTTCGTGGCACAGTGGAAATAGAAGAGCCATAGCTTTTTAAGGGTTAAATAAAATATTACATATTTATAGTGCACATCTTTTTAAAGTTCTTGTAGGTCATCAGATAGATTCGAGTAATTGATCACGTTTTATTTTTATTTTCTTGATTACGTTTTACAACCTGAAAAATTGATAAGATGAAAATAAATAATCACTTACTTGCTACTGCTATTCTGGCTTGCAAGCAAATTACAGAAGTCACTGTACTTTCAATTATTGTTATTCAATTATTATTATTTGCCGGAAAGAAAGTGACTCGGCCTTTTAGGTTTGCGTGGAGATTTCTTATAGGCATTTTAAGCGCATTATAGTTACTCACAAATTATCACAGTGCTACTACACCAATCGAGTTGACAAATCTGTTACCTAACTGGCTGGCTCCTATTTGAACTCAGACCCAAATCTAGCTACCTTTACTGTATTGCTAGTCACCCATGAGTTTTTCTTGTTACCACTTTAGCTAGCAATCCATCCATATATCTATAGCGATGTATGATGATGACTTTGCATGGTCGTTTACGGATCTCCTAATTTTTTTTTCAATCTCGCAAAGAAACGGCTTGAGGCTCGGCTCAACTGTCTGTTTTCGCTGGACTATGAAGGCTTGCGGCGCCGGCGGGAGATTAGGTGTTAGGTTTCACTTTTTAATAATATAATAGTTGAGCAATTATGAAAAAACGCCGGTCGTTACAAAGTAATTTGAGCTTTCAGTTCGTGGCCAGTAATGAGCGTGTTTTATAATGGTCTAATATTACAAAAAAATCGATGTAAAATTTTCGCACACCTGCTTATTTCAGTTTACACTTTTAACACATTTTGTTTGAGTAAATTGATACTTTTGTAAACTGTCAAATTAGAGTAAATCACTTTTTAGGTCCGATAATACTCGTAAGTTAAAAATTTGTAGTTAAAAGTTAGTATTGAGTTAGATATTACCGTATGTCGTATGAATGAAAACCAGAAAACAATTTCGAAGAAATTTTCGTCTATTTTTCTTTTTTTTTCCTTAATGGTGGCAGATCATAATTTAGCGACATCAACGACATTCCTCATTGTTTTGTTATGATCTTTCGTTGTGCAGTTGTACAGACGACATCACTACAATTATGGTATAATTTTGACTTATCGCTAAGGACGATTGTTTAGTTCTTGCTTTCTTTACTAAGTAATACAGAATAGGTCCTTTTTTATGCTTTCTAACTTCACACCGCTCAATATGTCATAGAATTTGATGCAGAGTGTACACTAACATATTTTTCAAAAGTGACAATTTTGGTAATTTGTATTACCAAAATTTTTCTCAAAATTTTATAATAATGTGAATAAAAACTCCGTACCACGTTTAGAGCACTGTCCATCACACTGGCGATTTGCAAGTGTATTTAAAGCGAAACTCGCCGTGAGTTCGCAGTGAGCGCGCAGCAAACACGCCACAGAATCCTCCAAAACTCTTCCACGCACTACAGTAAATACACCGCACATGCCCAGATCGCGCTAGTAAAACTAACATAGCTGTTAATACTACTCATAACTCAATCCCAAACTTAGCAAGTTCTGTGGTGTAGCCCCAAAGATATTAAACTGTGTGCATATTCGTTATTATTAAGGCAGTGCACGGCACGGCGCGCTGCAACACTTGATCCCTTCTTCGGCATCATTACGAGCGCGGTCGCAAGGCATTGTCGGCCGGCGCGCTCATATTTTCTTACATCATTAAACCGACCGTGTATATCTAACGTTTGGAACACACTAGGTGTAACAAGAATATTAAATTGAGCTTACCTTTGGTTTTGAAGATGTAACCGCGACGAGCGACGACGAGAGGCGACACGCGACTTGAAGCATGACCAAAGGGTTATGATATGAACTAAACTATTAAGTTTAGTTCGAGAAAATAATAAAATCGGAAGGAAAAATCGTGTAGTTTTAGAAAATGGTACAGTTAAGCCTTGAAGTGTCTAGATGGACATATTAATACTTCTCAAGGGTGGGGGCTTGCTAAGGTAAATATCCCTTTTTTCAAGTATTTTTCTCATATATCAAATATTATTGTATGATTAGCATTATAATCACCTGACGATAATTCTACATAAAATTTTGTGTTAATTTAGTTTCATTTTCACTCTACGATTAACACGTTTTGAGGTACAACAGTATTTCGTAAAAAAAAGGGAACTTTAGCAGCTTTTGTTCCATCTCCTAAGCGAGTGAAATAGGGTAAGACAAACCATATTCCGCGCCTCGAGCACAGCTAGTAAAAATATAAAGCAACTTAAAAACATCCGAAATTCTTTTCTTCAGAAATAAAACCTGTCGTGCTTTTTAACCTGGCTATAAGCTGCGTTGGTGCAAATAATGTACGAGTATTTCCCACGCAACGTGAGTCATAATTCATTTATAATTAAAATATTGCTCCCAGTGCGCCGGCAGGTTTACACCACCAAGGCTTATAATAATATATTGTGAAGATTCCTCCGGATCTAGGGGCATAGAGACTCCACGGTAATGAGGTAAAGTATTACATTACTCGGCACAGGCTGTAAAACTACTTTAACATAATAATATGATGCACAATTTAAACTGCGTGGAGCTGAAAAATATTGAAGGAAAGTAACGGTTTACAAATTGTTTTATGTAGAAACATTACGTTAATATTAGGGTGCACGATGCACAATTTAGTTAACTATCTTTTCCTCGCATTTTCAGAGTTAAGCCAGACGAATGTATTAAATCATTTTAAATCTTTTCAGCCGTTAAAGCATGAATACAAACTTTCACATTTATGATATCATCATGATTACTAGTTTCAAACTAGACTGAAAGTGAAGAACCTTTTTTGCGGGCCCCTGAGTTGTTTTTCTCAAGTTATACCTTGATTGATTAAAGGGGAAACCCAGAAAAGTAGGTTTAGCGCAACACTGCATGCTTTATTATATCAACGCTCATTTTTACTGTTACATTGGTAAACTATGACTGATTGTTACACTGTTTGAGCTACCGACTCTCCTATCATGACGCTAAGTGAACCTCATAAATGGGATAGGTTTGGCATCAGTAAACAGATGTATAGATGTTAGATATTTCATTTTGCAAAACAGACGGATGCACACAAAGGCAAATATTAGTAGGTGGGCACAGACCTATAAATAATATAAATAAATATTGGACAACATTACATACATTGCTCTGATCCTATAGTAAGTAGCCAAAGCACTTGTGTTATAGAAATCAGAAACAACGATGGTACCACAACACCCAAACCAACCGGGAGTTGAACCCGGGACCTCAGAGATAGCGACACCAACAAGTCCGGTATGCTCGCCTCGCGGCTACGGAGGTCGTCAAATATTAGGTAATAGGGTTAACAAATCAATCGATCTAATAGATGTGTCTCGCGTCCAATATTTTTTCGGAGTTGAGTGCGACTAAGATTAGATTTTTTTGATTGCTCATCTCGGCAAGACGTAGGTATACTCACATAGTCACGAATTTTTTTTGATATACTTTTTTGTAAAATACAACTACAAATTCAGTTGGCTGACATCATATTAGTATCGAAAGATTTGACACGCTTGGTTTTCATACAACTTGATGCATTTGCATGGCCTTCTTCATTATTGGTAGGTCTCATGGTGGCTACATTAATTTACCAAGTCGCAGTTTTCTCTGAAACTTAGGTATACCCATCGTTTTTGGTTCTACGCAAATCTCCTTCTCATACCACCACTTTTGCTATAACGATCCTTTCACTTTATAAAACCAATATTTACCGTCGAAACAGCACCCACTTGTATTAGTCCTTTAAAAACACAAAAGGAACCCAGATAAGGATTTTAAATTGCTCTTTTTTCCTCTAACTCAATACCTGTGCACACGAGTAAATGTCTATCGGAGTCTCACATGTGTCCCGAAACAATATTTCTAAATAAAATACATCCAAGAGGGACTAGAAGTAAAATGTGGTCCAAGTAAAAAAGCGATGGCGGAACTCGACTCCTTTATTACGTAAATAGTATAACGCTCTAAATTTCGTAACTCATCATACATCATCGACCCCTCTTTATCTTGTGTCTCGATGCGATGCGGCACAAAATATAAAATAACCTAAAAAGTCATTCGATTGAGGCTTAAATCCGTAGCAGAGCGCGTTAAGTCACATTATCGGTAGTTCCAAAAAGTAGTGATAATGCATTGAAAAAAAAAGGAATGATGGGGTAGCCAACAGAGGGTGATAATCATCATCATCATGTCAGCCATAGGATGTCCACTGCTGAACAAAGGCCTCCCCCAATGACTTCGGGGGGGATTGCCAATACTCGCCACGCTTGACAGGCGGGATGGCGAGCGCAGTTTTTTATATTTCACACGAAGACGCTGCTGCCCGTCTCGTGCTACAGGAATTATTTGCCTCTTACGACACGTCTCACGTGCCGTCTTGGGACGGTCGTAAAGAATACACTTCCCCACCGCCAACAGGGTGATAATAGTAACTCATTATATTAACTTATCAGTAGACCCATAAACATGTCCTACAAATATAAATTTGCCCCTTTTACAATTACACAATTAACTTAAATTTACGGTATATTTCAGCATCACAAAGCCATCAGTTTTCGTCTTACGAACCCGCGGCGGGTCACATCTGTTGCAAGACCGATAACCGTCTGAGTAAACTAGTTTTGCGGTCAACACTTAGTCTAGCCTATGTAGGGCGCATGCTAGATCTGAATTGCGTGCTCCAAAATTAATAATTGATTTCTATTTAGTTCAAAGCTTAAATTATATTCAAGTTATTTGTGATTAGTTATAGTTTATTTGTGATTTCATTGAAAGGTATTTTATCAAAAGTTTAGCATAGATCAGGTACCATATATTTACCCGTGATAAAGCCTAGGTTTTAATATCAAACTATAAATGTAAACAACATTTTTTTTTTTAGTTCAGGATCTATTTGTTTTGTCTGTGCTAAATTTTATTAAAATCGGTGTCGTTGTTAATTGCTAATTGAATGACAAACATACATAATGTTTCATGTGTTAGCTAAAAATCCTTTATTTTTTCTTAAAAAATGTTTTATAAGATTATGTTCAAGAATTATCTCCAAAGTTTTTAACTTGCACGGCGTCGAAAAGAATAAAAACACCCTATCGCTCGCGCGGTATCACCCGCATTATATTTAAGTGGGTAGTTTGCGAGAAAAACACCGTATTGTTGTCGGAATTGAAAATAAACTCGCACCCCAACTTAGGATATATCGTCCTCTGAACAATGAGTATTGTGTCGAGGTGACAATTATTATTATTTTGTGCGCTTTAATAGCGGCTGAGAGTGGCCCTTGATTCGGCTTACGTGTAATACGATACGTAGAGACCGTTCCAAACAGTTAAAACACACCCTTGAGGGTAATATGTGTTGAATCTAGAATCTGATCAACGATATCGTCGCTTACGATTTAGTTATCCATTCGTTGGTGACAACAGGGCAATAATATTTCTATCTTAGAAACTGAGCAATGGACCCTGACACAATTCGGATATACGCTAGGAAAGAAGAAGAAACAGAGCAATAAATGATAAAATATTTAAAATCTTAGTTTACGGTAACCAACTACTTTCGTTATAAAATTCCATTTAGCACGGACAAAAACATCATAATTTTGACTTTTTATTTTCTAATTAAAAAAGAAATTTATCGAGTGACATGCTTACCTATTTTATATATTTATTTAATATGCTTATTAATAATTAAACAACTCACACTAAGTGTTACTTTTTTCTTTTCCTATTGACAAGTTACTAACTAACATATACGAAAACTGTAAATGGTGTACTTTTACTGTGTTGAAGTAGTGTTAATTATCTGTTAAAATATCGTATGTACGTTTACTGAAAAAAAACTTATAATTACTAATTAAGGTAAGTAATAAGTAAATAGCCAATATAAAGTTCTGCCAGTTAAAACAAAAGCGTGTTTACACGAAACGTCCATTCAATACAGTTACATTTCTAAATGAAATACTACTTTATAGATCCTCGAATCGCGATATCGTACGCCGGAGTGCCTTTTCACTCGATCTGTCAATTATCAACAATACAGAAAACGACAGGCCGACGTTACATTCGAAGCAAATTAGATTCTATTCTGTTTGTTTTTAATGCCAATTTTCATATCGCTATTATATGTTATTAACTGAATGGCTTTTGCAGTGAAACTTTTAGAACATTTTCAATATTGTGATTTATGGGTGTCCTTGTAATTGATACCTAGTCTGGTCATGAACAAAGAAGTTTTAGGTTATGATACAAAATGTTTTCCACCCAAATATTTTACCTGATCGCTTTTTACGATAATAAATCTATTATACAAGGTGTTAATAAAGCGTGGCGAGTATTGGCAATCCCCCCAATGAAAGTCATTGAGGGAGGCCTATGTTCAGCAGTGGACGTCCTATGGCTGACATGATAATGATGATGATGACTCCATTAATCAATTAACATACTTTTTAAAAACTGTTTTAACACTACTCTTCTATAGAATTTGGGAATTTGTATGGCGATAGCAAACTATGACGTCACTGTTAACCTGACGGACTAACTTTTTATTGATTTTAAAACAGTTAAAAAAATATTAATTATAATGTGCCGGGTTATTAGGCCTAAAATAAGGCGACAGTTTCAATAAATGTTGTCTTAGAATTATTTAAGAATGGTGTAAACAACCCAATAACGCAAAATGTTTAAGAGGTGATTCTTCTGCTCAAATAAAGCATTTTTTTCTATGGGATCAATAATAAAAATCACTTTCCCAAACTAAACCGCGACCAGCTGGCATCAGTCTGTACAAAAAGGTCTTTTCTTTTTGAGAATTTGATATTGTTTCTCTAGACAAACTAGTATTTGAGCACCAGAATCAGCCCCTAAGAGGTTTTGCGTTATTTTATTAACACCTTGTATTCGCTGTGTGCGCGATGACAGCGCCTCTAGTGACCACAATTGTTGTGGACTTGAGCCTTTCAAACTATGGCAACTGGATGGTTTGAGAATGATTTTCGGATTGTTTTTGTTCGAAATTAGATGAAAATATCTATAAAGTTTGCGCATATTATAATAAGTGATTTTCTTACTTGAACTAAAATACGAATTTTATAATACCTACGGGATTTTAATCAATACAACATGATATTTCCAACCTCAAAATGTGCAAAAAGGGAAAAAAATAGTATTAGCACAGCGTGTAAGAGATTTTGAAGAGCTCAGAACCAACGGACAAAGCTACTTAATAAAATCTGTGATCATAAGACAAACGTCTGTAACACAAATTCCCTACAAACTTTTTTCTTTTCACAGCTGCAGCTATCTATTTATTTCTTTGCTCCAATTTCCATCTTGATGTTGGAAACAATAAAACATGCACAAAATGTTTATCCCATTGTTTCTACACTTTATGTCGCGAATTTTAACGTTTTTCACTTTAAAATACTTAATAACGTTAGTTAATTAAGTAGTAATTCTATGGAAATATAGCAATTTGACACATGACAGTCCAGAGTTTTTTCACATTTCTGCTACATTGCGTGCTGCAATCGATTTGACGGCCCCCACCACCCACTTTGCACATAGCGAATATCTTGTGCATTGAAGTGTATCTACAGGTAGGAAACCTAGACAAAATACACTGTAGTTCAAATTAAAAAGCGTACTTATCTAAATTGTCTAGGCCTAGATGTGCTAGGTGCAAAAATATATTGTTTTATTATCATCATCATTTCAGCCATAGGACGTCCACTTCTGAAGGCCATTTACTTCCAAATTGGCCGGTTGGAAGCATCATTCATCCATCCATTGTTTGGTTTTTCGTAATACAAGGATATTTTTTCTTGTTTCAAGACCATGACAGTCGGTGTAATGTTGGTCGCATATTTTTAAATAGACAATTATGTATAAATAGATCTATGTCAAACTTGTTTCCCAAATCGTATGTCGATTAAGGCTGTCTGCATTTTGAATGTACGTTTTTGCACGAATGGGAAACGTGCGAATAGAAACATGAAATCGCATACGCAGCTAGTGTTTCTTGCGCTGCTTCTTCCAGGCGCTAGCTCACAATTGTCCCAAAGCAGTGGTAGGGAAAAAAATGGGACGTGTAAAAGAGTGATTTATATTGGTTTTAGTACGCAGGTTCCCATAGTAGTTGAAGGATCCGGATCGTACGCACGAATCGAATTATAAAACGCGTCTAAAGTGTGCCTAGCCTAAGTTTCACGAGTGATCATAGATTCGAAGTTCAAAAACCGATAAACAATGGCTATAAAACAATTACAGGACCGTATAACAGGCTTATATTTACGAGTAGTTCGCGTATCGCAAATGAAGCGCCATTCGCTGCGATAATAGCAATAAAATTCGACTGAATCCAATGCATTTTATGTGCAATCGGTTTTGAAAAATGTATGCACTTTAGACCTTCAACTCATTGGTTTAGGAATCAAAACTGTATAAACATTTTAGGATGACACTAAATATTGTGCGCTGCCATATTGGTTTTAGAATATTATTAGAATGGACGATTCGACTTTTTTATATTTAAACTTTACTTTTACGTACATAAATAAATATAAACGTAATATTAGAGTCTAATATTATATTTATGTTGCAACAGAATTGTCAATGGTATAAAGTGAATTGGTATTCGTGATTTCATGAAATGTGTTTTAATTAAAAACAGCTCGTAAGGAAGCCCTTTAAAACTTTAAATTACAATTTACTACCGCGCTTTGAACAACCAAATCTACACAGATAAACACGTAGAGCAAACTCATGCAACATAATAAACCTAGCTAAGTTCGAGTAGCGCACTGAGACCTCCATACATTGTATTTTCTTTCATCTTGATCGAGATACTAAGCGCGAATACGACTCACATTTATCTCGTTTTGATTATTTCCTGTTGAATTTACATATTTTCATTATTGGTGACATAGACCGACCGACATATCATTATGTCAAAATTGTAGTCTCATTTTCTGACTCCAGTCAGTTTTTTTTTGTAGTTATAATTTTTTTAGAAAAAAAAGTTTATGATAATAAATAAATAAATATTAGACAACATCACATACATTGCTCTAATTTTATGATAAGTAGCTTAAGCACTTGTGTTACAGAAATCAAAAACAACGACGTTACCCACGGTACGGTACGGTACCACTCGCCTTATCCAAGCAAAACAATCCGAAAATGAAACGATTTGTAAATATACACTGATGTAATTAGTTTGTCTGGGCTGTTTCCGCACTTAGCCTCTTGATTGGGCCATTGTGCGTGCTACCTTTTCCTTCTTATTCTAACCAACCTAGGTCATCCCAGAAAGTCAGCAACCTTTTCAGATTTCTGTAGGCTTCCGGGAGAGAATCGGTGATAGGAGGATCTGATGCCGTTGATCTGCCACGCTCCTACATTCCATAAGCACTCTACTGATGTAATAATTATTTTAATTTCTAAAACACGCCATAATTTTCAGTATTTTTATTCGTTTTGTTTCCTTTACACTTTAATTTGGAATGAAAATTGATGAGGTCACTTCCAAGTTTCCGATTTAAAGGCGCGACGCGACTTGAATTTCAAAACAGGACAATAATGATAAAAAATCTCATTAAGACCAAGACTTTAAGACTTTATGTTGGAATGCTGGAAATTGGAAGAAGTGGACAAAAACTTAAGGCAGAGGGAATTTCTGTGGACAAATACATTTTTATCCTAAAAGTCTTACATAGACTTAACACCTATATATCACCAATGAAAACTGTAAATGTGTATCAAAACGATTGTGGTGGGAAAATAAATTAATCTGTATTTAATTTAATCTGTATCATTTCTCGGCGGAGCACACAACAACACACCAAAATTTAATGGCAATCGGATTAAAAGTTTAAGAAAGCATAGAAAAATAAACATTCTTTTTAATATACAGATTTATAGAGGACTTATAGATACTTAATAGAGGACCTGCTTAATTTTAGTGGGACATTCAAACGGACGCAAGATTTTTTTTTAAACAATCCTTCAATCTATTTGAGTCATAATTGGTTAGTTTTTTAGTAAAACCAATGGCTCTTAAAAAGTGGTTGTGTGATAAGAATCTAGATATTATTATTAGAGTATAAACTTACGTGGTTTTTATATATTTTTCAGTACTATCTCATTGATGCGCTTTTCATCCCAGATATAGTCATCCCAGAAATACCCTTTAGATTGCCCAATTTATTTTCGTGTATCGGGATTTTATCGTGCGATTTCATCACAAACCATTCACAACATTTGAAAATAAAAATACACTCTCTTGACACCTAAGAGTTAAATGAAAATGAAAAGTTTCACAAAATCATTTTTTTGTAGAGTATTATAATATTTATTCCTTGGCCTTGTGAGTTTGTAACCTACATTTAGGTGGTTTCTTGATTTTCCTAGCAAATATTGTTTTAATTGTCATTACGCAAGCAATAATTTTCACCTAAATTTAATTATTACGTTTGCCTAAATTGTTTAAAATCTAAATATATATCATTTGCTATTATTTCATTGAGTTAATCTTACTTAAAAACCTTTTTGGACTTGTCACCTTTACACTCTTATATCCTTTGCTGTATGCAACACTGTTTGGCAATAGCATACTTTCCTAAATGTGTTAATATAAGATTTAATATCAGACATGTTTTAACTATGTTTCAGGCTATTATTTTGCTAAAAATAGTAGATATTTTTATTTATCAAATTCAAATTCATTCTCTCTCTTTCTCTCTCTTTCTCTCTCTCTCTTCTGTTTGTTATCCCTCATGTCCAGCCGTTGTGAGCCACGGTTCTCAGGCCCTTCGCTCACTCAACAGATCCACCTACCCGTCACAGTAAAACCTACTAATCCCTTACACAAAAAGGGAAAACGCACACCCCATATATGTACAGTAAGCTGCAAAATTATAAGACCACTGTCTTCCCTATCTATGTACCATCATGTTTGTTCCCTTGTCATGCTGTGCAAACACAGCGAAAAGTAATTTTCACCGACTGCTGGTGACGAGTCCGGTACAGAAAGCATGTTTTTTTTTATTTATAATGAACATTTTTATATGTTTAGTATCACAATTGTTTGGCAACTAAAGTGCCAAAACTTGTCTTAAACTTAGAATTAAGTTTTTCAGTCGCAGAATTTGAATATTAAGTAGGTAATCAAGGTCTTTTTTAATGTTGCTATCAAAGCCACTAATACAAACTTAGGATTTTTGATGACCTCCTAGTGCTTTACAGTTCCTAGTCAGCGTTACGCTTTACCATGATTATAGATGTACCAAGTGTAGTTATTACGATTGTGGCGATTGCCATCAGACGTAATAAGGAAACCAGACCAATTTGAACCCTATCTACACAACAATATAACGGAAAAAATGCTGGTTTTAAATTTTTATCCTTACCGCTTAGATGTGCAAGTTTCCTAGTGATCTTTAGCGCCAAAATCCATGTATGTATAGATTTCGAAGATCCATCAGGTGTAGTTTAATTACTCTTTTTAACCCCCAACGAAAAAGAGGGGTGTTATAAGTTTAACGTGTGTATCTGTGTATCTGTCTGTGGCATCGTAGCTCCCAAAAGAATAGACCGATTTTGATGTAGTTTTTTTGGTTTTAAAGCAGATATTACGGAGACTTTCAGTTTATTGCAAACATTCACAGGTCCGATTGCTTTGAAATGATGCACTGTTATTATTAGTAACATATATTAGTAGTATTCCCAAGACATGACAACCTTGAACTAATGCTGCAGCATCAAGGAGTCTGTGGGATTCCAAACTCCACTCCCAGTTGGGGCTTATAATAATAGTTTCAATGAGCAGGTGTTAGATTAATAATGATAAAGGCCTTGAGCTAATGCTGCACATTTGTGTCGGGGTTGTTTTAAAATTAATTTTGTTATTATTGTTTTGGTATTTATTCAAAATCCACGAGCCATTAATACTCTTTCTCTCGATTAAAACAAATGAACAAGCCACTTTTGTCGCCGTCTGTACACACAATGACTATCGCATAACGCGATTAGCCCATCTGGGAGGTGGCCGCTTAATCCGGGTCCGTCCGATTAAGCCCAACGTTTCGTACCTACTTTAGGCCTGTTCAAACTAAAGCGGATCTACGCGGATATGCGGGAACCAATCGCTCTTAATTTCGTGGCTAAATGAAACAAAAATCCTGTCAAGTACGAGTCTGATTCGAAGGATAGTTTCGTACCACCATACTTTTTAAAATTATGTAAAGATCATTTTTGAGGTTTATTTTATTTTAAAATTCTATTAAATTTTAGTGAAAGTTTGACGGTCGTATGTACTGACTTTTTTACAATTGAAAATAACAAAAAACCGTTGAAAAAGCATGTTGCTTGTTAACCTCAGTTCTCGATAGAAAAGCAAGTTGCCTAATAAGTACAGTACAGGGACACCAGAAGTAAAAAAAAAAAACAATTATAATAACATAATCCGCTTCAAGAGCTGCTTTTATAGACACCACGGATGCATGAATAGACGGTGCAGGTAAAAAACACCGAGTAACAGAAGTTAAGCTTCATAAAATGCGTGCTAGAGCTACGCACACATAGATATCGCTCACAAACACGAAATCTTGACAACGCAGTTTGAGCCGGAGCGCTCTTGAGTTTTCGTGTCCGTGAGCGATGTCGATGTGTGCATTGCTCTGGCATACAATAACTAATATAAATATAGTAATAACCTCCCGTTGTCACTTGTCACCTTTTGGATACGGAACCCTAAAAACGGACAATGTCCCCGTGTCCTGATTAAATTGGCTTGTCACATTTATAAATAAACCTTCAGTGATGTGTGTGTGATGCGTTACGTACGACCAATTTGAAATGCAGCCTTTAAAAAAAAACTGCTGAATTATCCGATCTTATTGGCACGTCTGTTATCTTAGTTATGTGCACGATTTCTTGAATGTACTTCACATTTTGTTACTATATATTTTATAAATACAAATAAACTCTTTTTAAAAAATCCAACATCTAAATTTCACAGTACTTCTACGTCAAATAAATGTGTAGCACTGTAGAATGTCGTAGTAATGGTCGTAGATCGTAGCTCGTAGCACTTGACAGTGAATTGTGTAGCAGCACCTATAAAAATATCTTGTAAAACTGAAAAAGACGGTCAATAGTTATTAGTTGGGTTTGTGGGCTAGTGCACAGAAGACTACACTAGCGTACAATTGTCTTGAAGCAATTAGTGGTGTAGAGTTATATTTGGAAATGTGTAAATGCCTCACATGTTCATATAATTATGTGAAAAAATAAATAAATTTAACTGAAAAGACGAAACATTTAGATAAATGGATACTCTTTATTGCACACCATACAAAGAAGTTACAGTTGATGTTTACAGAACATATACGCTTTTGCTATAAGTCTGTGGTCTCAACATTTTTAAATGTCAGTTATATTGTATGCTTTTTTTATCTAATATTATGGTTTTTAAATGTCACATATACAATGGTAAATACAATTACATATTTTTTGTTAAAAAGATTAAGAACTTATTAGAGAATAACTTAAAAAACAAATAGTAACAGCTTAACTCGTAGTCAACGTGGAATATCTATATCTATATATATAAAACAAAGTCGGGTTAGTTACACCATTTATAAATCGGCTGGGCCGATTTTTATGATCTTTAATTTGTTGGATTCGTCGGCGACCCGAATAGCAGAATAAATAATGAAATATTTTTTTTACTTTAAAATAAATATACCCGTTTTTTAAATATAATTTTTTTTAAACCTTCCTTTACAGCTCATAAGGACCGATTTTTCAAAAGCCAGATAATTTTTATCGGACGAATAAAATTGACGCTTGACACATTTTCTATACGAAAACTGTCAACATCTCAAACTTGTTCTTTAAATAAAAGTTATCTGGGTATTAAAAAATCGGGACTAAAATGACTTATAAAGGTCACGATAGAAGGGTTAAGGTCGCGCATGCAAACGTTATATCCTAATAACGAGGTATTACTAAAACACTAATCACCTTCTAGAAGCTAAATTGGTGCTCAAATACAATAACTTTTTCTAAATAATTAACCAACTTCTTAATCTGAAAACTGAGTTCACAAAACTAAAAGCCAAAAAATAATATTTAAAATACGTACCTAATCAGCTATTTTTTCAGTCAGTGCGAAGGACAACATTAAAACCTTATTATTGTATTTTGTTTGTAAAAACCTTTATTATTTTGAGCACTGAAGTGTATTTAGGGTTCCGTAGCCAAATTGCAAAAACGGAACCCTTATAGATTCGTCATGTCTGTCTGTTTGTCTGTACGTCACAGCCACTTTTTTCCGAAACTATAAGAACTATACTGTTGAAACATAGTAAGTAGATATATTCCGTGAACCGCGTTAAGATTTTCACACAAAAATAGAAAAAAAAAACAATAAATTTTGGGGGCTTCCCATATTTAGAACTGAAACTCAAAAAATTTTTTTTCATCAAAGCCGTAGTAACCCAAATACGTGTAGGGTATCTGTGGATAGGTCTTCAAAATTGATATAGAGGTTTCTAATATCTTTTTTTTTCTAAACTGAATAGTTTGTGCGAGAGACACTTCCAAAGTGGTAAAACGTGTGTGTGTCCCCCCTGTAACTTCTAAAATAAGTTAATGATAAAACTAAAAAATATATAATGTACATTACCATGCAAACTTCCACCGAAAATTGGTTTGAACGAGATCTAGTAAGTAGTTTTTTTTAATACGTCATAAATCGTAAACCGTAAAACGAAAGATAAATACCTTTCGTAATGTTATAGATTTCATTTTGCAATAAAAATACTATAACTACTAACTATATCGATGGTCGTGATGGGTGAACTTTTACTTATATAGCCTACAGGTTTGCACACCGAGGGTTCCCGGTGTGCAAGTCCGACTCGCACTTGGCCGGTTTTTTTATCTATCTATCTATCCCTAACGGCAAGTGAGCCAACTGTAATCACTCCTATCGTGTTAGCAGTGGCTGAGGCCGTAGATCGTAGCCCGTGTGCGGCCGACCGTGAACAGTAAATAAAGGCCGAAGTCCACGGTAAATGAATAATTAAAGCACTAACCATTTTATGCGCCGCGAGGCGGTAGCGCGCGATAATTGTGATTTTATGTTACCACTTGATCGATGGGGTGTCGGTCAAAATGATACTTAAGTTTGTTACTTACACATAACTTAGTAGAAGCTTCATACAAGATAAAACATCGCTTTATTTTTGACTAACTCCCGCCCGCGGCTTCGCATGCATTGAGTTCGGTCTCTCAATTAGTCTTTATCAAAGAATAATACAATATTTTAGTTACGATAAAAAAGTTATCTACCTTAATGGACATATGCTGTCACGGACGCGTTTTTATAACTTTTAATGGGAAACAATTACGTTATACATAGTTTTTTCGTATCTTTAACCATTTACACAGCGCACGCAAAGGATTCTCTCAAAATAAATATTTTTTCCTGTTTTTGCAACATTTTTATTAATGCTCCGCTCCTATTAATCATAGCGTAATGTTATATAGCCTTATAACCTTCCTCGATAAATGGTCTATAAAACACAACAATATTTTTTCAATTTAAATAAGTAGTTCCTGAGATTAGCGCGTTCAACCGAACAAAAAAAAACTCTTGAGCCATAAAGTATTAGTAAAGATTTAACTTACAAACATACACACACGGCTATAAGTCATGCTATACATTTCTATTATAGTAATTGAAAATATAATATTCGCCAAACGACACTAAAATAATGTCATGTTTTCGAAGTGAGAAATTTCCTAATTAAGTTCTTATAAATAAGAAAATATCTGCTACATACTTTATCATCAATAGATTTTCAATCAAAGCCCCGCCCGATCCAAAAGTTCCCGTTATGCAAGCAGTATTGCCACGTTGAATAGCTATGGAGACTGAAACAACCTAGACCCAGAGCGGGGATCGTCACCCTTATCCCTACATCGTAGTTCCAACTCCCTAAAAAGCGCCTCATCCCCCCAGCGCCCAGCCGTCTCTACAGTGATCAGCACAAAATCATGTACTTAGTATGTTTTAACTTGTGAGCAATTGAATTGTTTTCATCAGATATGACAATGGAGTTATCAACCTTTACGAAGTTATATATACTGGTCCTCAAACATTTGAGAGCATTGCCTTGCCATCGACACGAGAAGAAGAATAAGATGAAGTATCAGACACCATTTGGAGTGAATCTAAATTAAAAAGACCAAAATAAGGTTTTTTGTATGTCTAATTTATAGGAGTACGAGCTACGATCGTACATTATCTTGTCTGCTGCGCCGTCAGCGGCCTACAAACTAGCAATTGACCCATGAACCCTGCACATGCACTGTTGGTACTCTACACCGACGGTACACACCGATAAACCTGCCCATGTTAACATTCTGTAACTTTAATATATATTAGCTGTCACTATGATCAATCTGGTGCATGTGCCAGACTGGCAGTTGATCTACACCACCTATCTACTTTCCTAACGCTGCTACCCTGGGCAACCTGGGAGCAGCCCTGACTTCTCTTCTCTACATTCTTATTATATTTACGTATTTATTTTTAGGGGGTGGCCTATGTTCAGCAGTGGACGTCCTATGGCTGAAATGATGATGATGATTTATTGTTAGGTGGGGCTAGGGCTGTAGGGACTTAGTTTCTTGGGGTAAAGGGATTCTTCGCTTACTAAGAAGTTCCCGTCTAACTTTATATTCTAGTCGTCGGGAGCGGTGCCTTATCCACACTCGCTTCCCGCCCGTTAAAAAGGCTTAAACAAAAATAAAACACTTTTTTCAGCGCTAAACAATTTTTAGCTCACATTTCGCGTTAGCTTACGAATACAACGAAAGGCCAAACAAAAAACAGAAATCAACAAAACGTAATATTACATTATGAATGACATCCATTCTGTAATTCAGCTCTGGGAAAAATGAGTTATATTTTCTTGAAATCGCAAAGCATAACGTTTTCATAGCTCACACAAATGGGCCACGATAACTCAGACGAACATAGTTACACGCTAGTATCGTGGATTAGTGTTGTAATTCATTTTGATGTCTATCAAAAATTTGTTTTATCGTCTATCGAGAATTAAGGGAACTAAATTGGTTTTATTGTTTTTTTTTATTGTCTTGTAAGGCCTGAACCTGACAATGAGTACTTAGACTCAAAAGGCGAAATTGTTTTTTCTACCGGCATCATGTTTTTTTTTGCTAAAGATTAGAATTAGTATAGCAGTTTCATTTTATAAACGTTCACTAAACATATAGTATAAGTATAGAACTCAAGTCATAAGTGTTAACATTTTATACTGTAAGACTTGCCGAAATTGAGAAACAAAGAAAACAGGTGTTTCATGCCAAATCCAAGTGCTACTAGACCAAAATTCAGTTCAGCTGACATTAATTCTTCTCGATTAAAATCAATGGTATTAAAAAGTCACCTTATATCGCCGTTTTCCATTTATTACTATTGGGAATTATCCTTGTTTGTCTAAATCCAATTGCTACAACCTTTCTACTCCTACTGTCCCAGTTATTCAATAGACAGCACATACAGCTATAGACACCTAGTAAACTGATTGCCTTTTTGATCAAATGCCTCTATTCGCTGTGTGCGCGATGACAGCGCCCCTAGTGACCAAAATTATTGTGGACTTAAGATCTTTCAAATTATGGCAACTAGATGGTTTGAGAATGATTTTCGGATTGTTTTTCTTCGAAATTAGATGAAAATATCTTAAAAGTTTGTGCATATTATGATAAGTGATTTTCTTACTTGAACTAAATATGAATGTTGTAATACGTACGGGATTTGAAGCAATACAACATGATATAACTTTCCAACCTCAAACTGTGCAAAAAGGGAAAAAAAATTATTAGCACAGCATGTAAGAGACGTTGAAGAGCTTAGAACCAACGGACAAAGCTACTTAATAAGAGCTGTGATCATAAGACAAACGTCTGTGACACAAACTCCCTACAAACTTTTTTCTTTTCACTACAGCTATGCATTTATGTCTTTGCTCCAATTTCCATCTTGATGTTTGAAACGAATAAAACATACACGAACTGTTTTTCCCATTATTTCTACACTTCATAGCACAACACGTACTGTGACCCATATCGCGAATTTTAACGTTTTTACTTTAAAATACTTAATAATGTTAGTATGGAATTCTATGAAAATATAGCAATTTGACACTGACAGTCCAGAGTTTTTTCACATTTCTGCCACATTGCGTGCTGCGATCGATTTGACGGCCCCCACCACCTACTATGCACACAGCGAAAATAACTCGAGGTCAGCTTACGCCAGAAATATTTTTTAAAGTAATTTTTCAACTATCGATTATTTCACAACACTACCGTGATTCTAATGATATTGACGGTATAAGCTTTTAATGTCCATTGTATCGTAAACTTGCACATTATGCAAATATCTTAAATTATTAAAAAAAAGTATTTTAAGTTAAGGGTACGCTTGACCATAATCCTAGAAGCAGAAAAACTACACCTAAAACTGTTAAACCAGAACCAGGATTCAGAGGGCCTTACTACAAAAAAGATAGACTAGGTTTAAACACTGCCTAAAGATTAGCCAACCAATTAAAAAGTATGGTAACATAACCGAGACATGTGGGATGTGTCAATATTCCAAATTGTAGGCTATTCTTTAGACATGGTTTAAACCTAGCCTATCTTTTTTGTAGTAAGGCCAAGAATGTTTCGATAGCGAGTTGTTAACCGGTGAATCACGTGACACCACCGAGTAAGATTCTTTAGGATTTTTGTATCGACTAAATATTTTCATAAGTTTCCATAGCAACGGTGACTCTTTTAAATCTTTTCCATGTTGCAAAATGTAACTTGCCTTTTTAGGTTCCGTACCCAAAGGGTAAAAACGGGACCCTATTACTAAGACTCCACTGCCCATCTGTCTGTTTGTCTGTCTGTATCTCATGAACCGTGATAGCTAGACAGTTAAAATTTTCACACATGATATATTTCTGTTGCCGCTATAACAACAAATACTAAAAACAGAATTAAAAAATAAATCAAGTAAGTATTTAAGTGGGGGGCTCCCATACAACAAACGTGTTTTTTTTGCCTGTTATTGATCGATATTAATAACGGCAACAGGTAGACGCTAGCCGGTTTTTTTTTAACTTTAGTTTGTTCAAACATGACAATAAACAACACATTGGATCTAATTAGGGCAGCCTCACGTTCGCCTGACTGATACGTATTTGTCCGCGATATCGACTCAGTGTGAATGTGAAATCGGTTTACACAAACGGTCGTGCCTTCCGAACTTTGTACAGCTGATATACGGTCATGTATTAGGGATGTATTGGCAGCTTTAAATCAATCGTGAATCGGTCAGTGGGATAGCTTTGGTGGGGCATTAGTAAAGGTTTGTTAGAGATATCTTAAGTAATTGTTGTAACAACTTGTAAGATATGATTGTAATTGTAATCGATTATTCTGATTCTCAAATAGAAATTTATATTTTTCATGGTACGAGTATTTATCATAGTCAGTCTCTAGAAGTCTGCATATCCGCCTTATCATAGTCAGTCTCTAGAAGTCTGCATATACGCCTTCACCATAGAACATCACAGCGCGCTATTCCTATTTTGTCGACTTCTGTAGCCGAGAGGCGAGCATACCGGACTTGGCGTCGCTATCTCTGAGGTTCCGGGTTCTATTCCCAGTCGGTCAATGTAGAAAAAAAACTTTTCTAAATTGTCTCGGTTTTGGGTGTCGTGATACCGTCCGTCGTTGTTTCTGATTTCTGTAACACAAGTGCTTTAGCTACTTATCATAGGATCAGAGCAATGTATGTGATGTTGTCCAAATTCCAACCTTTATTCGGGGCCGTTTGCATCCAATGGTTTTCCGCAATCTTAACCAAGTCATCGGTCCACCGGGTTTTTTTCACCACGCTTCTTTTAGTACGTTGTCGCTACCCGAAAACATTTTTATCCCAATCTTGCAAGAGCGCGATGTGTCCAGCCCGTTTCCATATCCTACCTCTATTTTTAACCGACTTCAAAAAAGGAGGAGGTTCTCAATTCGTCGGAATCTTTTTTTTTATGTATGTTCAGCGATCATTCGTTACTACGTTGACCGATTTCAATAGTTATTTTTTTGTTTGAAAGGTAATACTTTCAGAATGGTTCCATATAAATTTTGTTAAATTCTGATGATGGGATCTATAAAAAAATCATCAAACATTGCATGAACTCCGTACCACGCCAACTGATTTTAGTATCTATTTTACCTAATATATATCTTTGCCAAATGTGGACCGATTTTGATGATTATTTTTTTAATGAATAGCTTATACTACAAATATACTATAGTGTAAACATTTTTAAAAAAAAATACCCCTAAGTGTGGAAAAACAGGAAATAAAATCGGATTTATCACTAAAATAGATGAAATAAGTTAATTTTATAAAAAAAATAACAACCGACTTAAAAAAACTAAAACGCTAAAAATAATCTTAACACTTAAGTACCTAATCAGTTACTTTTGGAGTCGGTGCCAGTCGATGAGAGATTCTGTTTTCGTTTGCACCGACTCCAAAAGTAATTGATTAGGTACTTCAGTGTTAAGATTATTTTTAGCGTTTTAGTTTATTTGAAGTCGGTTTTTTTTTTAAAATAATATTAAAAAACAAACTCTTTTCTTAAATACCTACTGCGTCAGCTATTATAATTTGCATGGCAGGTTAAAATTAATTTTTTTTTTTGTTAAGGTTCCTATGGAATGTTTTTGGAAAAACACTGAAGACATTTTGCATCATTCCAACATTCTTATTCCTATTATTTTGTCCTGTTCCTAGATAGGGTACTTCGTCTTGAATATGATCCTATTAGATGCAGTAAGTTTAATTATTCCATTTGAAGCGATAGACATCAAACCTCGGCAACCATTGCCTACGGAAACCTGACCATGGTAGATCCAGTGTTATTTCAGCGTTATACGGGTTAAATTATGAGACAAAGATCTTTCTTACCTACTAATATTATAAATGCGAAAGTATCTCTGCCTGTCTAGCTGTCTATCCGTTACGCTTTTACGCACAAACTACTGAACCGATTTTGATGATGAAAATTGAAAAAAAGATAGGCTAGAGCTTGAAAAAGAACGTAAGACTCATTTTTGTACTGAAAGCTGAACCAAATTTGATATAACTTTGTACGGAAAAAAGCTTGAACCCTAGGAAAGGACAAGGCTACTATTTTTTTCCATATTCTAAGCGAGTAAAATAGTGTGTCACAAATCAGATTCCACGCGAGCGAAGCTGCGACCACAGCTAGTTATACTATAAATAAATCAAAAATAAAAATGATGAAATTGATGTAAGTACTTAATTAACGACGAGGACTTATTGCTGTGTGTTTAACACCGCCTAATAGTGAAAATAGTTTTTAATTATAGCAAGGAAATCGCTATCGCGTGATCGCACATCACGAGTTGTATCTAAACCAGAATCGCTCGACAGGTGGTTGTTTAATAATCAACTCGAGTTTCGGTTAAACCGGCCTTTTTAATTAAAACAAATGCGGTTGTTTTAACGCTTTTAATAATACCAGAATAGTGTCGAACGTCCACGTCTCTTGTCTTTTCGCTTTACTACTTTTATTCTCAAATTATAATTGTGTTGGTATCTCGGTGATTGCAATGTTTGACGCACTTTGTAAATACAATATGCGAATTACTAATTAAGTCAAATTAAATTGCGGATATTAGAGCTAGTTGATATATTTCTTATCAAAAAATTGTGTGAAACACCTTACGTGTAGTCGAGTTTCGCACGACACCTGCGCGATTTACGCGCGAAAATCATACGAAGCTTCTTTTTAGTGGCTGTAATAATAATTTTTCACCTCAACAATGGGCTAGTTTCCTAAAAAAAACTAATTAGTCCGTCAGTTAGATTAACAGAAAATATTGGACACATACTTTTTCTTTTCTCAATCAAACAAAAAATTAAGAAGATAAAGCCCGTTAAAGTACCGCGTAACGTCACGTCTTGCGACACTTTTTAGCAAGGCGTGACGTCACGTGCTCATGTTGATGCGCTTTATCTTCGTAATTTTTTATTTGATTGACAAAAGACAAAATATGGGTCCAATATTTTTTGATAATCCATCTGACGAACTAAATAGAATAATCTTTTTTTGACCCAGGAAACTAGGCTATTATCCGCACAGATAGATAATTCACCTAGTGTGACACCGGTGTCAGTTTTATCAAAATCTTAAAAAACTTAGATACAGACTGAGAAAGGTGCCTCTCCTTTTATAAATAACTACACCCGTGCCTTGCCCGCACCTCGCTCACGTCACGGCCGCGCCACGGCAACGCCACGGCCACGCATCTTATGTAAGTCCCATGCCTTAGAACGACAAGGTACATAACCGCCAATTTCCTTTCATTTTAATACAGTTCTATAATACCAGGTCTTAAGATTCTATCATTCTATTCCCGGCTTGTAACAATAAGATTTTCCAGATTTACATACAGATAGTTTACAAATTGGTTTTCGATAAGAAACGAGGATGAAACTCGCTTAAAAGCCCGCAGATATAAAATGTTAGTAAAATACGACGTTCGAGACGATCTATGTAAATTAATTCATAGTCTTTTATCACGTGATAGTTTTTTACGATTCGACTTACAATTTTTTATTTTTTGTATACTGATCTTTAATTAGCTCACCATCCCGGGTTTCAGAATACATAATAGGGTAATACATTCTTAAGAAAGCATTTATTTTTAGTGAAATAGCACGTTCTCTTGGCTAACACTACCGGTTCATACCTTTAAAATTAACAACTCAAAAATACGTAATCGAGACACAATGGAAAATCCATCGTTATGCGGTCTCATGAGACCGCTTAGATGTTGACGATTTAAAAAACCCTTAACGAAAAGGGTAATCAAGTACACTAAAGGAGATCAAGTTAACGACATTCTCTGCCAATATTTATCGGTTTCCAGGCACTCACAAGAATAAAATCAACAATCTATACTTTTGGGCATTCATAGCTATGCTTTTTTTTAAATATTGACATATATTAATTATAAATTATATGATAGACGAAAATACTTATTACTTATTACATTTTTAAGAATGATAAATTTGACCCGTGGCGGCTAAAAATCATCCTAAAGTCGTTTACCATTATTTCTTTAATACAAATAATGTCAATTTATCTTGCAAACACCTCTAAATCTTTAGGCTTGTCGTTGCCAATGATCACTATTACTAAAAATATTAGTTTGGCATCGAATATTCGGCAGCATTTTGTCGTAACGATATTTACGGCAGCGCTTATTGAAACGGCAAACACAGACAACGATCGGCACTCGTTGTAAATCACTCGCAAGCAGACTGTACTGCCGAAAAGAAAACTCTGCTTTTAAAAGACATTAAACAAGAGTGAAGTTCAACATATCTTGGTCGGTCTTCATATCACCGTAGGCTAACGACTTTTCTTACTGCCAAATTTTATTAAATAATATAATTATAAAATAATATTGAACAACATCATTTACATTGATCCTAAAGTAAGTACCTACCTAAAGCACCAGTGATATAGAAAAACAACGAAGAAACCACACGACCCAGACTCGACTGGGTTTTGAAAGTTATATATAGAGATGAGCTGATTACGACTTTGGCTGACTGGCCGGACAGTCGGCTGTAAAAAGGCTGACTGTCCGGCCATGCCGTGATCGAGGGCATTTGTCAATTTTCGTGACGCTTTGTTCACAGCCGATTCGCGCGCAAGTTACAACCGCCGCTTGCGAGCGTGTCGAAACATATAGGTATTAGTGTTAAAATAAAACAATACTGTGATAAGACATCTTAGTGAAATACTACAATAAAAAAAAATATCAAAAAGTAAGAAACCGGATAGTCCCGCTTTTTGCCGATTAATCGCCGACTACTCACCGACTACAAAAGTAGTCGAATAGTCGGCTTCAGCGATAAGTCGGAACATCTCTAGATTTTTCTACATTCGAACCGAGAACTGAATCTGGGACCACAGAGATAGCGAGTCTGGCGTACTCGTCTTGGCTACGGGGGTTGTTTATTAAAATTATTATTATTATTTATAAAATTTACGTTCTTCTTCTTAGGGTGCCTTCCCTTGCCGGAGGTTGGCGATCATCATGGCAATTTTTACTTTGTCCACTGCTGCTCTGAACAGGGACCTGGTGCTAAGTCCGAACCACTGTCTAAAATTCTTGAACCAAGAAGTCTTACGTCTGCCTTGTTTCTGGCGTTCTTGAATCTTCTCCTGGATGATCAGTTGGAGAAATTCATACTTGTTGTTGCGCATTATGTGACCAAGATATTCAAGTTTACGTTGCTTTACAGTGCGCAGAACCTCTACCCCTTTGTTTAATCTCCGTAAAACCGTCTCATATTTCACCCTGTCAGTCCATGAAATCTTCAACATTCTTCTGTATACATCTCAAAGGCCTGAATCCGCTTGCACATTGTTTCCGTGAGTGTCCAAGCCTCGACTCCATACAATAGAACAGAAAACACGTAGCAACGAGCCAGTCTTATACGGATGGGTATCTTTAGGGAACGGATTGTGAGGAGACTGTTCATCCTCAACACAGATGAAGATCTATCAATCAATGTCATCAACACAGATGAAGGTCTATCTACTTATATTGTCAAGTGTCAGATCAAATGTCAAGCTAACAAAATAACGATTACACCTTCCTAACCAGCATTTCCTAGCGTTTGCCCTCGTCACTAGCATAGGCGTGTAAATCTTTGCATCCCCAATACTGCTTTGTGACTTGTCCTCCTGACGATACGGCGTTTGTAGACGCGCCTAAACACTATGCACCGGTCCCGGCGTAATATCGGCTAACAAACGGCCTGTCGTTAGTTTAACGGCGGTATTAATCGCTGTTTTGTCTAGTGTTGCCGGAGACCATCGCACGATTTATGGCCGTAGCGTACCACTGCTACGACAATCGATAGTGCTACGAAAATAATAAGCGAAGGATGTTTTGTGCGGTTGTGATTTACGAATATGGGCGTTGTATTAAATTAAGCTCCGGAAACTCTGTTTTATAATCTTACATGAAAATAGTTTCTGGTCGCACTCCTCCGAAACGGCTTTACCAGATTTTATTAATTTTTATATGTATATTTGGTAGGTATGAAAATAGGTCGTAAAGTAGGTATATTGTATGCTACTATGTGATAAGGGTGTTTCTATTCAGATTCTTCTTTCTAAATTAAGACTATGCGAACGAAGTTGCGGGCAACAGCTAGTAATAAATAATATTTGCGGCTGCTGATTTTTTTATATGTAATAATATTATTTTAAATTTTAAAATACAGTCTGTTTTTAAAATCAATGATAAAAATAACATTAAAATTTAATGTGGTCTTTTTTGTGAAAGAGATAACAATAGTTCCCAAATCCCAATCAAAACATAAAATGTCGCAAAAAAATATCGGAAATAACGGAACCTTAAGGCGTAATCCGGTTAAAAAATTCGAAATGCAACAGTTGAAAATCGAGCGCTTGTAACAATCGCTCAGTGAAATACTTCGATCACTCGGTAAGGGTTTGTTTATGCATGAAGCGTTTCCAAACATTTTTTATTTTTGTTTCCAAACATACGTGTTGTGTAAATGTTTGTCAAACAAATTACCTTTTTTGGATACTCGTCACGTGTCAAGTAAGACAAAAGAAATGGCATCTCCATATTTTCTTTCGTCCCTTGCTTGACATAGATGGTTTTATCTCTCAAATTTGTGATTAAGTCACGGAAACTTAACAAAACTTTTACTGTCAGAAGAATTACAATGATTCTTATTGTTTGCTTTGTAGAATACGAAGGTATTGTAGAATGTTGATTTATGTTCAAATGCTTACAACAAACGTCAAATTATATCACATTTACCAGCAATTTTATAGTTTATATCAAAAACGCTTCGCTCTAAGTTCCGCTTATTTACGAATCCAACCATACGCTCTATGGCGCTCTCCCGGAGGGGGAAATTAAGGAAGCGAGAAAAAAAACGCGCCAACAATGCAGATGCGACGAGGGCGCCCTCTTCAAAGCGCGCTTTTTCTCCTCTCCCGATAGTTGTTTGTTTCCATCGCGTTTGATTTGACGACTTCGCATCGACTATTTTTGCTCGTTACTTTAGCGCCCTACTGTTCCTATTATCTAGTTTTTCAATTTTTTAATGGCTGCACTCGTTAGGATACTGTCGTAGCATTCATATAAAAGAATACAAAAGCGTTTAGAGCCGTTAGTAAACTTTAAACGTTTGAAATTATTGGAATAACGTACGATGCAATTTTTTTTTCACTTATTATAATGGAGTGCGCATTTAACTATCATCTATGCGCATATAACTCGATCATAAAGGTGTTAAACCATCCTATGTAAAAGTGTTCAGTGTTTTTTTTCTTAAAACTAAGTATGAGTTAAAAAGTCTTATCAAATTTCCCGTATAAAACAGTATATGATAATTATTATCAGCTTTAGAAGTCCACTGCTAAACATAGGCCTCCGCTATAGTGCCACAGCGACACCGGGTAGGAGGCCTGCCTACACTGTCTTCCAGTTTGAGGTCGCCATTCGAGAAAGTCAGTGAGTACTGTGATTACGTCACTGATTAAAATAATGGCGGAATTTATTGTTGTCGAACAAAATAAGGTATCCTGAATTTGTTAAACCTTAAATCATGGTACCTACACTGCTATAGGATCTACGTTTGATAGTTTATGAACTTTAAAAATTCGGTTTCATTTATAGGTTTATGTTGGTGTCTCTCTATAAAGGAAAAATGTAACAAGAACATCTGTCTCCAAAATTGTGTGTAAATCTTACTTCTGACTAAAAAATAAATGTCAAAAATTGTATGTTTGGATTTTTGTTACATAAAAAGCTGATATCAAATTTCAGATTTTATCAAATAGCCTATTAGGCTATTTGCCTTGTACTAAAATTTACTTAATTAATAATTTAGTTTGATAGTTTTCACCATATGGAACCGAAACATATCGGTAGTTACTAAAAATAGTACATGATTACTGTAAAAAATGCATTTTCGAATGTTATATTTTTGTCGGTATTTTACATTGTCAAAAACGTCGGCCACAATGACAGGCACATCACCAGTAACTTTGTTCTAGAACTGACATTCCAAGCGAGATTTTGCGCTACGCTCGCACAAAGTATGAGTAGAGTAGCAGAGAGCGACTGTCGACGAAGGTTTTATAATATGCCCATTCTAGTACTTTATAACTCAATGGATATTTAAAGGTTCGTGACGTCACAAACAAGTACATCATGGCCGACGGCGCATGCTTTTGAAAACGTAAAGAATGAATTTCTATTTTTGATTATATTCAATGGTTTAAAATTGAAATAAAATTGTTGACGCTTTATTTGAATACAATACCAACAATAATAACTCTATTTCAGAAAACAGTCAAATAGCCTAGTAGCACATACCTTTTGCGGGTTTATAGGGTAACACCATGTATTTTTGTATAATTTTTATCTCATCTTGAATAAACATTTGACTGTACAAACGCGAAAGTAGTAATTGTGCTCAGACGCCATGTTGAATTTGTGTTATTAATTTCACCTTTCTCGCAGCGTCTTGAGAATTATTTCATGAGCTAGCGCTGTTGGTGATTAGGTTTTCGTTTGCTTTGAGTAATATATTACGTCTTGTAACAATGTACTTACTAACTAATCAAACCTTTTATTTTAAATATTATTTACTACGCTTTTTTCTTTATAATTATCTTAACAGTTTTTGTATTCTTCAATAATAGTAACGTACCTAAGTACTTTGTATACTTTGTGTATCATTCAAGCGAGCAGACTTTATTGGTTTTTCATAGTCAATGACGATACTTGACAGGCTTTGATTGCAATATGTTTGATGTTTATAAAAAGTAAAATAGAATATAGAAATTCCAGACATAATGAGAAAAAGATTCTATTTTGAATGTGTGTATACAAGTAATACTTACAATAAATGAAGTGAATTGATGACCTACTGTCTCTTTTTTCAACGTAATCTTATTTGCAAAAGAACTTCCAAAGTCACCATAAACAAACAAATTTACTTTTTACTACTTGTCAAAATTACAGCAAAAGTTTTTACAGCACTATCTTCCTCCGGGAATAATTTCGCCCTTCCAACTTGGAGGGCGCGGCAATTGACGCTCGCAATAACACCCGATCGGGCAACAGTCGTCAGCGACAAATTGTCGCGGCGACGTCGCGCGACGGAACACGCGGTAAAACGGACAAGTTTTGCCATAACCATTATCACTGCCTGCCCTTTGGATCGGCCGTGAGGCAGTAGCGAGCAGCGAATCATCAACATTTTAAAAAAAATGTTTGCTCAAGATTTAAAAGTAATCGATACAGCTTAAGAATAAACTATCTGGTAGCAGTGGACTGGTCGTATTTGCCGTAGAACCGATAATTATTGATGGGGTAGACAGAAAGCAGCTGGCAGCGCGATGGAAAAGAATAACCGAGGATCTAACTCAGTGGCGTGCATTGGGCTCTCCCCTACTCCTACATACGGCTGAAGACTGGCGTAGGCTGATCACGATGATACTCTAGACTTGCTACGGTAATCCTAAAATATACCTGTCAAAATAACATTCTCCTTGTAAACTTTTAAGTTAGTTTTAAATTATCCGGAAAATATTTCGTTATATTGACCAATGTTTGATGATGTCATCTCTTTTATAATTAGCTACCAGAGTGAACAGAACAACTGATTTCCGAGGCCTTAAACAGTTTAAATTTTAACTTCTTGTTCAGCAGTTTTAATTAATGATTAATTCATCACAGGTAATATTTTTTGTTATTTCTTAGAATCAGCTAAAATTAGGCATTTACGAAGTATTTATACCACGTTATAGTATCACGGATCGATAACACGTTATATAGAGTACCTTTGGAAAAAAAATGCTATGGAGGCATATGAAGATTTCATTCTTACACAAAAGTAAAACGCAATGTACCATAATCGCCTTGGTCCTGTGGTTTTTTCCGGACTACAAAATCAAGCGGTAGTTCTTAGAATTGAACCTCAAAATGAAATAGAAAAGAAAAACATGTTTTTTATAAAAGAAATAATAAATACTTTTAACTTGCCTGTAACTTGTACCCCACCTTGACTTTACTCCATTTCTCTGGGCGAAGATTTTTATACGACGTCCCACTCCGTTTATTGCTTAAAAAAGTAATTCTGGAGGACGAATCTGCATAATGTTAGAAGAAAAAACAACTTGTTTTCTCTTTTTTTCGTCTTTAGGCTTCTTTTTGTTGCTTTAAGTTTGTAATGTAAACAGTCAGCCTGGGAATATAAAAAAAACTTATGAAAATCACCTTATGTATTTACAAGCATTTTAAGCATGTTACTTTAATGTTTTAGATTTCCAAAGTAAACTTTGTAGTATTTTTTACTTAGAAGCACGAGGGTAATCAAAACAAATATATTGTTTCCTTTCAGTTTCGGTAATTTGATGAATTAATTAAATAAAAATATTGTTTCGAAAAACAATGATTGAGTTTATTAATTGTGCTTAAATTTTATGTTTATTTTCTAAGCATTACCGTTTTATATACCTATTTTACCTTATTATTCTGCTTCTTAAATGGTTTCACTTTGTCGGTCTGTTATACTCGTATTAGATATTACAATTTGCAGTTCCTTGCCGTGCTATCATTTGTTCTGCCTGCCTGTACTGGCTAATCTCCGAAATGACTGTAGTGATTTTGATACGGTTTTTACTATACTTAAGACTGATTCACCAGGAAGGATTTTTTATATAATACTAGCTGTCCCAACAGACGTTGTATTGTCCAAATTTGACAACTGCGCCTGTAGTAGCAAAAATCTCATAGAGAAAGAACGTTCTGTTCTTCCCGAATTAAAAAAAAATCCAGGAAACTTCTACATTATCTTCCTTCACAAACCTTTTCCTGACAATCTTGAACACAACAAAAATAGAATAAGCCAAATAGGTGCAGCCGTTCTGAAGTGATGCGCTTACATACATTCGGTATTTCATTATTATTTATATAGATGTAACCGTAGATACTTTGTGCTTACAGTGTGAAGCCGAGAAGGGTCGCTAGAATTCTATTATTCCTTAATATAATCATCTTCGCAAATATACAGGGTGTAACGAAAAGGTGAAATAAAACTTTAAGGGGTTATTCTACGGCTAAATTACATCAACTTTTTCTAAGGGACCAACATCGAAATCGCAAAAAAAAAACACTTTCCCATACTAAAACGCGACCAGCTGGCATCAGTTTGTATGGAAACGTCAATTTTTTTTTTGAGATTTTGATGTTGGTCCCATAGAAAAAGTTGATGTAATTTAGCCGTAGAAGAACCCCTTAAAGTTTTATTTCACCTTTTAAGATTATTAAGAATAAGAATAAAATAATTTATTCCAAAACCACACATAGTTGTGAACATGAAAGAAAACTAAAAAATACAATTTTATCTTAAAATTACTGGTTCAGAAATGGTCTCCACTCAGCAATATGTTCTTTTCGTTACACACTGTATATATATTTTAACTACAAAAATTTTACCCTTTTTTAAATGTTTTCGTCAAAACTATCTTAGTTTTTCTACGTATCTTTCAGCGTTTAAGTCTAATCGTCGGATCGCGATAGTGCCGCTCATTAGTATAATGGCGGCGCTAAGTGTCGGCCATATTGTTTTCCGTCCCGGGATAGTGGTCCTCGGATTTATTTATATCACTGATTGTAAGAGATTAGTTTTTTCTTTGTAACACATTCACATTTGTTACTACATTATTTGGAACATGAAAGAATACTGAATATTCGTTTTACCGAAATTGTGTGTATCAATGGTTCCCAAAGGTTTACATATTATTATGTCTTATGGCAATCGTTCCAAATGTAATAACTAGATATGCCGCATGTAGGATCATGGTCTACCGTACCCCGACTCACTTACACTCATAAGAACTGGACAAAGCGCTAAGCGGAAGATTTGCTCTGATTTGATTTGACTGCCCGCAACTCTTGGCCAAGTTGAATTGAGATTCAACTTGGCCAAGAGTTGCGGGCAGTCAAACAGGGTGCTGTCTAGAGTACCAAGAAAGCCAATTACGCCTCTTGCTCTACCTCTTCTTCTCTCTTCGCTGATCAGGACTGGGTGTCTTGGTGCCTACTCACCTATCCCGTGGTTGTGTAAACTGCTAAATGGATGCAGCGTGTCAACTGACATTCATGCGGATTTCGCATAACAGTTTTTGTCAATTTTAAACATTATTAATTAATTTAGAGTAATATTTTAAATCAATTGTACTTAAGTAGTAAAATTATATTGAATACAGTAGGTAGGTACTCAATGTAAAATTCTACTCACACTCCTAAAGTGTATTTATCGTATGTGGTGTGTACTTGTAATTAGTTTTATATTTAGATTAGTACTCCAATTAAGTATCATACCTATAATGTAAAAATGTAACACTGTTGGTAAACTTAATAAATAAAATAAAATAACATTTGGTTTGCCAAAACTTTGGCTAAATACTACAGTAAATAAGCTAACGCAGTAAAGTAACTAAGTACAAACGCTCGAAACGATGCACTCACACAGTACACATCTCAAGCTCAACAAGACCCCTAAGCAGACGTCGCAGTGCTGTCAGTCGCGGGTGTCGAGTACTGCCGAGCCAATAGGCAAGTTGTCTGTTGTCTTGCTTTGCGTTTACCTCTATATAATGTGTGATGTCTAGAGCTTTCGGGTGATATTAAAACGACTAGATTTTCAGTAAGTAATACATAGCTCAAAGACTACGTCCGCTCGCCCCAGTGACAAATACAGATTAATCTATGTCTAAAGATAACAAGTCGAGAGAGAACGTGGCGCCACAGCCAATCTGCATACTACGTTTATTGAATGTCACATAATGCATATACTAAACAAAAAACTTTTTTTTTTAAATTATTTACCAACGATCCATTATAGTGTAGGTATTTATCTCTACAAATACGCCTAGTTTCGGTACTGCTCTAGCCTATCAATATACTGTGATAATACTCAAGCATTCCTGTTGTAATGTTTCATTCTGAATCGAGTTTAGGTTAAAATTAAATAGTACCTAAAAACCCCTATTTATCAGACCAATTGACTACTATCAAAGGTTAATAATAATTATGCTTGATACAAAACTTCCTTTTAATTTTTTTCTAGTATTTCGTATTCCAACATCTTCTCCGGTTAATCACCGAAACACCCAACAAAAGCACGAATTTAATCAGTAATTGCATATCAAAGCGAAACGGGTAGACGAGAATGAATTAACCGAGGGAAATACGATTGCTTGACAATCCTAGAAAGAAGGGTTCCTTATGGTGACTACACCAACGTGCAAACTCACAACGTGGATTCGCACCATGGATCTACAATCCTCCAAAAACGTCATCATCATCATCATCATATAATTAGCTTATGTCAGTCTACTGACACAAATAAGTCTAATATATACATATATAAATATTATCACCTCACTTCTGCCCACTGCTACACTTAGGCCTCTCCCAATCCCAATGCACGCCACATAGCCCGATTCTTGGCTATTCTTTACCATCTACTGGCAACAGCTTTTCCTATTACACATACGAGTATTATACACAAGTCTTATCACGATGGGTAAATTTTTTGAAGGTTAAAGTATTTACCTTTAAATTCAGCCCGACGTTTCGAACGCGTTGCAGCGTCCGTGGTCATGGGTAGACTAGCGCGGCGAAATGTCAATTATTCTTGCGTAGGTAGATTTCCTACCCGCACTTACCTATAAGATTTGTCCGGCACACAACACTCACTGTATCCGCTGATGAGTCTGAGGACAGATCGCAAGGCTTACACTTGTCAATCACTGGGTTCCATAAAGCTGTCAGCTTGAATCCATCTTCCCAGTTGAAGTTTTTATGTTTCTTGATTTCAACCGCTTGACTCACAATCCTTTTTTAGTAGTGGTGATCGGTGGAGAGGGTTTTAGACTCATGTAGTTCAATCCAATGATTGGTGCCGCCTCCCAATAAATGTTCTGCTATCGCAGATTTATATGTCTGCCTGTTTTTGACTGCAGCTGTGTGCTCCTTGACCCTTTCAGCGATGGACCGTTTGGTTTGGCCAATAGCTTAGTCCATGCCATTGCTCCACTTTATCTATTGCACCCTAAGTTTCGTCCGCTAAGTCACGGTCTACCCCATCAGTTTGCCAAAATCTCGGAAACATCCTTGAAACTATATTCACGTCATAATTACATTCACACCTGTTCGCTGCACTTCGCGGGAATAGTCTGAAGATACTTATAGATTGGCTGATGTAAAAACATCCACGTAACAACGTTTTAAACAACGGTTTAAAAGTACGAATACAATTATAGATAGTAAATAGCATGCTCAAGAACAAAAAATCATAGCATAAAGAAGACAAGCTCAAATACAGGGTGTCTGGTAACTCAAGTTATCCTTGAGCTACATGTAACTACATATTCTAATAAGTACATCATAGTAAACAACTTATGTTCTAAGACTTTTGCAAATGTACACGACATACAATACATACGAAACTACCTACCTAACAGACGATTAAATTTGTTTAGAAAAACGAATAAATATGTGCATATTTTTATACCTAAAAATATATATTATATTGTTTGTGTATGGACTTTATCCTAAGACTTCACTCGGATTTGTAGTTCAATTGTTAAATAGTTACTAATCTATGACAGTCATGAGCAATACTTAAATAATATGTCTTACTAAAATGAGCGAAGAACAATGTAAAGTCCGTTCATCTTTGGTCCACGAATATTATAAACAATCTTGGCATGTCTTTTTACATAAAATTGACAAACTGTCAAAATATTTATTAACATATATTTTTTGGTTTTTAATTAATAATTATTATAGTAGGTTAGTACCTCATTTTTAAATGAATACATTAAAATTAATGTCAAGGTTGATTACTATATTCGCCAAGCAAATAAAATCGGTAATTAGTATGTAATCTTTAATGAGAATTATATTTTCCTGCAATACGGATCCCTAACAGAACAGGCCACACCCCAGCCAGAGGCATCCGCCAAGGCATCCTCTCCTTAATTAACGGTACTCTAATTAAAATTCCATCCATTTGACCGGAAAAAACTCTTTGCAGTTCTCTCCACAAAGGAGGTAGTAATGGTAGACTCACTCTCTTCTATCCGCAAATCTTACATCAGGTTACTCAAACACACGTTGATTACGCTCGTACACCAAAATGTTACGTGTCATAATCCTATTAATTTTATAATTTTGAAAAAATATAAGCTTTTCTGTCTGTGTTTCTTGATTAGACTGTAGCAAACATTGTAACAACCGTCCAAGTAAATAGACCCAAGAAAGTACCTACATAGTGCCCGAGGCATAATGCTTTATATTTTCATAGATGTGCTTTACTATACTACATACTATACTACCTTGTTTGTTTTTGTGTACCACGCTTATACATACACAATGGTTCTACTGTATCAAGATGAATCATGACTTTCTGACTCGTAACCCGCGTTGTGCAACTTTAAATTTTCTTTGATAAGATCGTTAAATAAGTTTTTTTTAATCGGTGTTAGGATTAAAATGCTAATTGATTTGATGGTACATTTGAATAGACTTAAAGTATAGTACCTTCAGGTACGGTTTTTTGCGATTAAATTGTCTAAATCTGTGATTGGTAGTTTTGGAACTTGTATGACCTTAGATAGCATCGAAAAAATTAAATATAGGACCTTTTCTACATGACCTACCTAACAGGTCTTGCAGCTTTAATAAAAAACAGAAGCGTGTAATAGGTCGTAAAAACGATTCGCCCTAAAATATTTTCTACATAAAAGCTTTTATTTTTACGAAACTTTTTAGAAAGAAGAAAAGCATTTTTGTTTTTTATTTTCTATCGACATCATGTCAGTGTTTACTGCAAAAAGCCCCTAATGGATCAAAGAGAAAGCCCCTGGGCCTGTACCTTGATTTCGTGTCACAGAATGTCACTTCGCACTCTTCAACGTCTGTTCATCAGTCAATGTGAAGTCAGAAACAAAAATATGTTTTCTTTTTTGGACAATATCCCTTGGATATTTTATTTATTATATAAATAGTAAAAAAATACTCATCCGTACATTCATACATTTCTTTAAAGTTATGTTAGGTCTATTGTGCAATAAATAATATAATTTACATAAATATTGGACAACATCACATACATTGCTCTGATCCTAAGGTAAGTAGCTAAAGCACTTGTGTTATAGAAATCAGAAACGACGGTACCACAACACCTAGACCCGAGACAATATAGAAAAGTACGTTTTCTACATTGACCCTACCGAGAATCGAACCCGGGACTTTAGAGATGGCGACTCGCTCCGACTGGCGATGCCGACTCCGGCGTACTCGCCTCTCGGCTACGGAGGCCGTCGTCATTGTATATTAAATAATAAAAGTGAGAGAATGCAAAAAAATTGTAGATTCTTTTTAGTGCCAATATACAGGGCTATTTGTAAAACATCAACAACCTCCTAGGGGCTGATTCTGGTACTCAAATACAACAACTTCTTTTATGGGACCAACATTGAAAATGGAAAAAAACACTTCTCCGTACAAACTGATGTCTGCTGGTGGCGGTTTAGTATGGGAAAGATTTTTTTTTTGCGATTTCAATGTTAATATAATATAATATTATGTTTAAATATAATAAATACCTGCTATTAAGGGCGTACAACGGAATCGGTCATACTTGGAAACGACGGAACCAACTGCTTACAGAAACATTAACTGGGGGCAACAAACATATAAAGATGCTCCATACAAAAAAACGTGCTACAGAAGCATCTTTTTTTCTATTTGATGATAAAGCTACAATTTATTTCAGCCTATAGCATGAGCACCAAAACACGATATGATATGATGTGATATAGCGATATATCGACACCAACTGTAAAAATATGATAGATATAGCCGCCATGTTGAGTCGCTGTGCCGGTGACATCACATATTATGATCGTTGTTTCAATAAAATTTCAAAAGGGCGGCTAGCCGGCTTTATCTATCATATTTTTACAGTTGTGTCGATATATCGCTATATCATATCATATCATATCGTGTTTTGGTGGTCATGCCAGGGGGGGGGCTGAGCAAGCAAATCTATCATAAAATAATACCTTGAAATAAAAAAATTAAAAAACTAAGTAATAACGGTATAAAAGTCTGTCAGTTTTAATAAGGCTTCGATTCTACTTCTTTGTGTGTTCAAGATTAAACATTTATTAGACGAACGCTAAGAGCGCCCGAGGGGGTTGTGAAATTAAATTTTGCCGACACACCTTTTTCTACGGCGATGATTAGAAATTTAATCAACCAAGAAAAGTGTTGAATGAACAATTTATTTTTTTTACCTTTGTGAATTCAATTTGTAACGATATTTAATAAATTCTGTTAATAAGCGTTAATTCTGTTATTAACACGAGTGCCACTTTGAATGCCTTTGAGTTATATTTACTGCCCATGGATTAAAACACCATAAAATTATGTTTGTACAATTGCTGCACTGCTAAACATAGGCCTCCCCCAATGACTACCAGAATGGCGGATTGGAAACAAATGCCGGTACGTGGCCTCCATTCTAGAACCTTTCTGCCCCATCGACCATCAAGTAAGGACATAGTTTTAAAAAAAACAGAATTATGTTTAACTTACGGATGCGAGGTAAGACTGCGATCACTGCGCTACTCTAATGCTCAACTAAATAAAACAAGCAATATAAAAAGAAATACATCGTTACCCATCAGCCTTTTGCTGCCCACTACTAAAAGTAGGCCTCCCCCTATCCACACAATTCTGCTTTATCACTTGCCTTCCTCATCCAGCTACCTCCCCAAGCCTTTAATAAATCTTTCGTCCAACAAGCCGCTATGTGTCCCACACTGTGAGTCCGTTTGCCGATATGTGGTCTCTACTCTAGAACTCGTCTATCGCCTACTTACGTCTTTTGGCGGATAGGTAATCTTTCCTGATCTGAGAAGAAGAAGAAGATTCCTCAAAGTAATACCTAGAAGAGCCTTTTCCATAGCTCGTTGAATGACCTGTACCTGGTCAGACGCTGAGTATGAGTTAGAAAGGTTTTGGAATGGATGCCACGTACAGGCAACTGCTCGCATAGGACATTCACCCACACGATGGATAGACGACCGGGTGAAGGTTACATAGATACATGCTGGATGCAGGTCACTTCCAACCGTCGAATCTGACAGTCACTGGGGGAGGCCTTTATTCAGCAGTGGACGTTCTATGGCTAAATTGGCGATGATGGTTGAAGCAGTGGTAGGACCGAAATTTATTATGGGATGAAGCTAGTGAACAAGTATTATTATCGAATAAAAGATAAACCCTGAGGTTTTCTCTTGCAGAACATTACAGGTAAATCTCCCGCAAGATTTGTGTTAGTACCCGGGTTGCTGGCTCGCTGCTACCTGCAAAAGTATACCCAATTAGTGAACGATATAGGGTTGCCAATGGCCGTTTAAGCTTGTTATAACGATAGTAAATAATTTTTATTTGACACTGTCGGAGTTATATATGCTTTCGCGTTGAATTTCTTGGGGTTATAACTTTTATAGCTATAGGGTATAGGGTTCTATAGGGTAAGAGTAAATCTGCCGTTACTCCCACTATCTGACTTATCTACATTTCTATTAATAAATACACCTTATATAATTTTCATATAACATGAATTAACCCGCTTAGTACTTTACTTTCCCCTGATATATTAATATCTCGTCATAATACACACCTCGTAACTGTAGCGACATCTATCTCGCCACGTATAAAACTGACGTATTATCCTACATCGCGATATTAAAGAACCCGACAAAGAACCGTCGGGCAGTAGCCCACCAGACACAACACCCGTCTGGCCGGAGGATCCTCCCTTTTCAATGGTGGATAAGTAACTCAACACCCTATTCCTCTCACCCCCAAACTGGCCCCCAAATACTTAAATTTGGTCACTTAGTTATTTAAATAAAAAATGAAAATACACCACTCAGCTCCATGCTATTTAACAATACTATTAAGCAATACACAGCAGACTCACCTTAGTGAAACCTTACTATTTTACTTTTTTTTTAGCGCGACACTGGCAATAAACATGACCAACGACCTCATTAAACCAAAAAACACAAAACCGAAGTTGCCAACCCTACAATAATCTCGCCATAAGCGTAACCCCCCGCTCTATAAGTGCGTTAGTTCCCAGCACATACGTGATTCTGGAAGCCTCCGCCAGCCATTAATCCCGCGAACGGATCGGGACGGGACAGCACTAGTAATTAATACCGCTATTTAACTAACGAGCGCCCACTATAAGGGATGGATCCACTAAAACTAAAATAACTGGTTAAAAACAATGGAATGTTTTTATGGATAGTTTGAGCAAATCGTGATAGTTATAGCTTTTTTTTAACAATACCTATTTGTAGTTACTGTAGTCAGTAATTGGAGTTAGTTGAATATCAACAAAATTAGCAAATATTATTTAAAAATATATATATTTTCGAACAAAAATACCTAAATGTGAAATACTGGTAGAAAAGACTACAAGCTTTTTTTGACGGACCTATCGCTGACGGCCTTTGAGAAAGGCCTTATTCGGCTACACCGGGCAGTTTAGGCTAGCGCTGAAGGCAGTCATCCTAGGTCCACACTAGAAGGCCTACTACAAAAATGTTTCGTTCGTTCGGACGTACAAGCCTAACAAATTAAAATACCATCTACTTGTGTCAAACCTTTGACAATTTATGAACAATTGAAAATGGTCGGGATTTTTACCCGGCGAGTTTCAGATGTCCATATTTTTTCAAAGGATTGACACAAGTGAATGGCTATTTTAATTTATTAGATTTATACATTTGAACGAACGAAACATTTTCGTAGTAGGCCTACAGTAGAGGTTTCCGCGACACGGACGAGTGTGAGGCTTTGCCTGGCTCGTACTTGCCGTTCCCCATACTAGCGGGTATGACCGGGCCAGTGTCGGGTGCATAAGGCAACCTACCAAGCGGCGGACCCGCTAGTGGTGGCACCGACGAGACCGAGTCGGCCGAAACAGGCCGGACCGCTGTTAGGCTCCTTACTAATCGGACTCGGGTCTCAAGAGCGTATCCGTAGGCTCGGACCTCGGCTTGAGCCATCGTCCGAAGGATGGACAAGGACAGTACATCATACAAAACTAGGACCTGCACATTATAATAGCTTTAATAATGACCTATTGTCCCTCAATTATAAGGTATATAAAGTGCTTTTTTGGAACTAAAGTAACATAAAGTACTTAAAGGGTTTCAGTGCCAATTTTATGGCAGACGCTAAAAGATATGAAAAATAATGACTCAGAAGAAGAAGAACAGACATTATGCAGTAAGTACCTACACTCGGAGAGAAAAATTTGCAACCGTAAACAAATCAAGAAGCTTTTTAATTTGTTTGAGCGTAGGAAATGAAATGACCGAAACGAATTCCATTACTCACCGCCTACAAATTAATTAATGCAATTGGTCAGACAAAACGTTTTCGCGGCGATACATTTATAAAACTGAGACTATCGCCGGATCAAGGTAAACAAAAACTTCGGTGAAATGACCTTTATTGCTAAGACGTTACGGCTGCAGTTTTACCGAGGTTCAATTTCAGAGGAGAAACAACTCGATTAATCTAGTTAGCGTCGTTAGGAAGTTTGATGAATAAGCTCAAAGAACGATAAATTACAGTCGCGCTGCCAGCGCCACGCCACATTTGCGGGACTCGGCGGAAACTGACTCAGGCTATATTTCGTACAGGGCACGCTTTCGTGGGTTTGTCAAAGTCTGACTAAGCATCAAATCCTACTATTACAAAATTATTTAAAGGTAGGTAGTAAATCAATATATATAAAACAAAGTCGGATTAGTTACACCATTTATAAGCCAAGAACGGCTGAGCCGATTTTTATGATTTATGATGTTTTGGATTTGTCTCCGTGACGAATAGCAGAACAATTATAAAAAACCGGAAATGTTTACAAAAAAAAATGTAGGGGCGGTATGAAGTTCGCTGGGACAGCTAGTTGTTCATAAAAATAACTAGCCTAACTTATCTTTTCTTCTAATAATCCTGCTTCATGTAGTACCTATTGACTCAACCACTTTTAAGTAAATTTTAACAGGAATTTTCAAAAGCTTTGTATTTATTTACTTTATGAAAAAATAACTGCACTTCTTTCTAGTGCTTTGTTCTGTTCAGGCAGTCTCTGTGTAAGTATTTCTTAGAATAAAATGCATTTTTACTATATTTACTACCTTTGGCGGACAAAATGACTATTACAATTCACAGTTATAAAGTGTTTGCGTTTACTTTTCATTACCTTTAACAGGCTGTGTTTTGACGGGAGAGTGGTTTTAATTCGGCCCCGTCGTTTCGTCACGAAGTTGCCAGTTTTCAACTTTATCAATTTCGGCTCGGTTCGGCCTTGTTCAGTTGCCTCCGGCGGTAATCTGGACGCTTTTGGGTTACTTATTATAAGGTATTAAAAGTTAGTGCTAAACCATCTAAGGCATAACACAAGTAACGCATACTGTTACATAGGTATGGAAACAGATTTAATGTAAATAAGGTCTGCTGGTAAATAAATCTGTCCAACTAAAGACCTTTCTTCTTAATTGGGATGTGGCATTATCCACTGATCTTCATTCAGGGCGACGGGCTACGAAAGCCTCCCAATCCAATACAGGGTAGGTTACACATTTCGATCGCGGGGCCCTGGGCAAGTGCCCAGAGTGCCTAGTGAGAAAGACGGCTCTAGGTCAAATCGTCACACATTAATTTTTCGGGTCTACCTCTCCACCTAACAGGTTGCATACGTGGCATGCATACTTTTTGTGCCTATAGATTTCAAGGTGGTATTTGCTCCTTCTTATACTTAGAATGTCCCGCTGCATTGCAACTTGGCAAACCTTGTTTTGGACTAACGAATATTTGATTTATTGATTGCTCTTAACTCTCTGCGACTGACGTGACTCAATTTTTACTATTGTACTGACGTGGTAGTATACGAGACACCATTTCAACAGTAAATATTTCTTTATTATTAAATTATTTGTATGTATTAAATTTATAACCTATTTTTCATGGTATTATTACTTTAAATAAATAAAAAAATTGGTATTTTATAAATTAAACAGTGTTTATTGACTTTACATAAATCAGTCTGTGAATCTCTAATTAAACATTAATGACATAGAAAAATTACAAAATCAACTTTTTTTAAATTTTAAAATGTCTAATTTTAAAAATTCACAATTAGAGTAATCAGTCTAGGAAATATGAGACATATTCGCTGGTTGACTACAAAATTAGACACTCTCCAAATCAAAGCTTTGTTTGACAATTATCACATAGTGGCTTGGAGCACTGAAGGCAAATTGACTTTGAACAATTACAATAATAGTATTTTGTCTGCCTTATTATTTTTGTTGGACAAATAGAACAAAGTTTTCTGCCATTTGGTGGAACAGACCGAACTACTGGTGGTGAAGAGGGGAGATCCATGCCTAAAACCCTACTGATAGTCATTCGTAGCTCTCTTGGCGATCTTAAACTTGTTGACAACTCGCCTGAAGATCGTTGGCGTTCGACCAACGCGGCTGGTTCCTGTCACGCTTCTTCTTCTTCACGTTCTTCATATGTAATGACATCGTCTTTAACGTGTTGGGTTTCTGGCTCGAAAGAAGGATCTTCAACTTCATCATCACTTCACGTTGACTTTCCTCTTCCAGACACGCTAATATTTGATCTTCATGACCCAAAAAAGTTCGAACCGACGTTCTTTTACGAGTAGAAAATTGTATTAAAATTTATTTACTGATGTGGTTGTTTAGGAGACACTATGACAACGGTAGTATAGTAGACCTTAACGCTGACGTAGTAGTCTCGTGGACACCTTCCTCCCGCTACGCACATGTGCGCTTACTACGACCGCCCGCCGCACACTGACCGACGCGCAAGCTCACTACAGTAAGGTACTAAAAGCGGCGGCGCTCAAATTTGAAAATTAACGGTAATAAACCAAATTTTATATTTTGCGGTGTCTGTTGGACTACCACATCAGTCGCAGAGGGTTAATATTCAAACCAGTAAATAATTAGGATTGATACCTGGTTTATTAGCCTTTATTTAAAAAAACTGAATAATCAGTGACAATATTTACATAAATTTAAGGGAGAGTTGCGTTTTTGTCGGTTATTAATTGACAAAGTATATCAATTAATACCTGTCTGAAAGAGATCTAAAGCCGTCTACTGCAGATCTAAATTTATTCATTTATTTCAACTTTATAGCACAGATGAAAATCGTATAAAAGGTGGACTGCATCCCATGAGGCATTATCAGCCAGTTGATCGTGGTTACCTGTGGGCCCGAGCCATATAGTGAAATAAAAAACTTAAAGAAACTAAACCCTTTTAAGCTACGGAACCTATTAAAAGCCGGAAGCACGAACATTCCACACACCAGTTCCAAGTTGACGCCGCAACGGATAAGTCTTTCTTCCGCCGGACATTGTAACGTTAAATCCGCGGAAGTAAAAGTTAACAAATGGACGGTAAGGCTAAGTTTAATAAGATACTTATAAAAACTTTATAGGACTTTCTGTGGCCACTGTAGGATTTTCATGAATACTTCCGGTCTCGTTACACAGCCTGTTATAAAAACTTTATCAAAGCACGCATTGCTGCTGCGTGGGCCAAATGGCGAGAGGTGACTGGTGTCATTTGTGACCCCAGAATGCCGGTTAAGCTTAAAGGACAGATCTATAAGTCCATCATTAGGCCTGTTCTTTTATATGGCAGCGAAGCATGGCCGCTACTTGAGCGACACAAGCAGGAGCTGCGTGTCACGGAGATGAATATGCTGCGGTGGATGTGCGGAGTCACGCGTAAGGACCGCGTGAGGAACTCACGCATCCGCGGTAGCCTTCGTGTCCGTGATATTGCAGACAAACTGCAGGAGAGTCGCCTACGCTGGTACGGCCATGTTTTGCGGAAACCGGCAAGCTACGTAGGAAACAAATGTCTGGCCATGCTGCCACCGCCAGGTCCTGGCAAAAGGGGTAGACCCAAGAAATGCTGGCTTGACGTTGTGAGGGCTGACATGCGTGCCAATGATCTCACAACTAGAGACGCTCAAGACCGCGCGAAGTGGAGGAGCAAATCAAGGAAAGCGGACCCTGGGCTCCAAAGCAACGGCTTTGGACGCAACCGGGATTGACCGTATAGATGATGATGATGATGATGACTTATAAAAACTTTATAGGACTTTCTGTGGCCACTATAGGATTTTCATGAATACATCCGGTCTCGTTACACAGCCTGTAACATAGGTCGGTCTCGCTCACTGATAGATTTGTACAGTTCGGGTCTTTAGCCCAAGTTACACTTGCCTAGTTTTTATTAAAATATTTACTGTTTATTATTTATTATTATTACTATTACTGTTATTTTTTGTTTATCAATACCAATAACATTTATATGGGTTCAACATTGAAATCGCAAATGGTTTTCGTTTCTTCATACAAACTACCTACCTCGAAAATGGAACAGTTATGATTTCGATGTTGAACCTATAGTAAAAGATGTTTGTATTGATGAACGTATTCGCTTCCTTAAATTTGGCTACGGTTCAAACCATGCCATATACGTATAGTATATGCTTTTTACCATTATAATATAACACGTACCTAGGCTGTTAATCAATCTGTTGATTAAGGTACAAAAGCTACAACCGTCTAAACGGATAGACAGCGGCGGCGTAGTAATAGGTTCCCTTTCTCTAATAAAATAATAAATGAATAATAACAAAATATCCCCGATCTTTTGATCAGTTATAATTAAATAGACAGATAAATATTTTTTGTTGTACACCATACAAAGATACAATACAAAGGTACAATTGGTGTTTACAGAAACATGCACAATTTATATATGATATGAATCTACGTTTTTGGCACTACCACTAACGTGATTTTAATGTGTTTCTTTAGTGATAAACGAAGGATTATTTTTTCTTATCTACAACTCATATTGAGGTAGCCTACGAATTTTAAACTGTTTCATTCCCAAAGGATTAAAAATACTTTGATATTTTTAAGTAATTACTTTGTTTTGTAGCACCCACACATTTTTTTAACGATTGACAGCAAAATATTGCCATCATAGCAGTATATATTATTGCATATCAGCACTTAATGTTTGTAGCAATAATAAATCACAAACTTGATAATATTAACATCAACTTTTATCCACTTTGAACGTAATCATCAAGTTGTATCACTAACAAGGTATTTAGTTAGCGCAATATTCCCGGCGCGTGATTGCGGGCATTGGCAAGTTTTTGCTCCCGGGTCCCGTCAGCGAATCCCGAGGGAGCCCGCTTAATCCCGGCGGTGGACTGACTTCAGATGGGGGAAAGTTTACTGGTATAACTGTCGACTGTCGGTCAACAAAAAATGTGCAAACATTTGGAAAAGCCACTAATGACATAGAGTGACACATTGATTTGGAAAATATTCTTTAAGCCTAGTCAAGGGCATAACGGCGTTTTGTTTACATTTGACAAAGGTATGCTTAGTCATTGAGGAGCCCTTACACGCAATTTAAATTGCTTCATTCCGGGGCGGGACGTTTACACGCAACTGACTGATTTAGAGTGTGCGCGCACGGGTGACTTTTTTGTCACTCATATGAAATCCTTAGATATGTCTTGGATATCTCGAGATATCCAAAAATTTTATATATTATGAGTGACAAAAAAGTCACGACGTCAAAAGTCACCCGTGCGCGCACTCAGATACTGCCACACCATTGATGTGACTTTATATTAAGAGAAAGAAAGGACTAGTCTCTACTAGTTAGATCTAATGTCTTCTAGTAGATATGTTTTACAGCGCTAACAGGCCGCCAATACATGAACTAGACCTAGCGTGAACTTAAAAATGACATGTTTTTTCATTAATCAACATACTAGTAAGAGTAAATCCGCACTGCGTGACTAGCTTATCTAAAACTATTTCTGCTATCATATTTACAATATTTTTTTCAGAAGCGTTGAATCGTTTTTATAGCCGCCATTAAACTTCTTTGACACTTGGCTCTGATTGAGTCTAGTCAGTTCTTTAGCCGACTTGTTTAACTTGTCGACTAAGTGTTTCTTTATCGGATCCTTTGAAGTTATTCGAACAAGTTAATCGATCGTCTGGACGCGTTGGTCTGGATCCAACAAAGTTTGATTGAGGTTAGGTTTGGTTTTTGTTTTAATTCATTTTGTGATATTTTCTTCTTAAGTACTGCTAATGTAGCATTTATCAGTTGATGAAATTAAGGGGGAGTACTTATTAAAACTTCGTTCTGTTTCTAAAATAAATAGATACTAATAAGCATATTCTTTTCTCTTAAAGTATTGTAAAAATATAAATTGAAACATTAGCGCTTAAACATATGATAAAATTGATTTTTCAGTATTAAAATAATTTCATTATTTGTCTCGCATTCCGTGCAGTTGAATAAACAATTTCAATAACTAAAAAGATGTCTTAGTTAAATATACGTTTTTGATTTACTCTCCCAAGTACCTACTATACTCATTACATAAACAAACGTTTGAGATACTCATCGTCATCATTCAAAACTTTGTTATTCTTTGCATTTACTATAATGTTAGTTTATATATCCATCAAGGATAATAATTTCACTTGAAAAACTATTTCAAATGCCTCTAGTGGAATTTGAACCCACGCTTTCGCTATCCGGGCGACTGCTCTTACCAACTCAGCTACGGAGGGCATAGTTATGTAAACGAAATTCTTAGTGCTTATAGCTTAAGCCAGCGTTGTTTTATCAATTTCTTAGATACTTAGCTCATATTTTAAATAGTTATTGGTTTAATATTTGTTGGTTGCTCTTATTAAATAAATAAATATATAAAAATTATGAGAAAATATCCATAATCATAATCATCATTATCAGCCCATCATAGATGTTTACTGCTAGCCACAGGCCTTCCTCATTTTAAAGAACACCACAGCAAGAGACTTTGAGCACCACAGCAAGATTGTGATGCAATACAGATACGTTTAATTCAGGCTTTGAATTTCAAACTAGAATCAAATTCAAATATTGATCTACTTACTACCCATACTTTGCTGTCAAATAGTTCCAAATATCCAATCTAAAAGCGTTCGACTCGAAAACGCATTCCATAGTGGTACAGTCTCCAGCAAAATTAAATTCTTGTTATGTCTGTACTAAAGGTCGTGCAAGATTCCACACAATTACAAATGTAGGTACTTGGTTATGCAGACCACACAAGGTTGTTTAATATAGAAGAAAATATATATGACAATTAAGAGGTTTCTAATGCAAGAGCAATCTTGCTGACGTGCCTATGATGCGTGGCGTGGCTTTACGAGCGTCCTTAAGTGTTCTTAAGTTCAATGGACTATGAATGCTTTTTTGCCAACAAAACAATTTATTGTAATCGATGAATACGCATTGCCTTTGTTTAACTAAACGTTTAAACACGGCCGCGGCGGTACTGCTGCTGACTGGTGCCATGTGCCATGTGCCATGTGCTATGCCATGTACGGTAGGTAGCCGCCAGGTGGAAGTGGCAAGACACTAGACGCTAAGTTAGGCGCATGCAGTGCATCTGCATATTAGGTACCACAAGGTACAAGTAAAGCCTACAGTTATTCGTGAATTGGAAGACTTGTACAAGTAACACACTGAAAACAAAGCTAAAAGTGAGTGTTACCAAAAACTTGATTAAAAATCAAAAAATAATAGTAATAGTTTAGCTTGTTAGGTACTACATTAAGTGACGATTATAGTGCACTAGTGAGAGTCTGGGCCAAGCACAACTTTATACGATCCAATAATGATACCTTAACGGCCTGCACGTTTGCTAAATCGAATCGAGAATCAAACACTGTATGGTTTGAAATATACTGATAAAAAATGCTGCCATGCCAACTGCTTCTTATTTATTGTTGATTGTAACTTTTTAATTGAGACGTTTTTACCATATTTTGGAGTTAGATACTCAAAAACAAACTACCTATAAAATAATTATAATACGAGTACGTCGCACTTTGGAGCATGAGGCTTACCTCACGCATATTAAGCTGGTTTAGTTAGTTTAGTTTAGTTTACTGGATGTGCTCTAAGATATAAGGGTTATATTGCAAGGTTGTGCCATATTTTCATACTCAGAATCAGCACCAGATCAACTTAAATAACAAAACAAATGTTTTTTAAAATTATTTTTGATTATTTGTATCTGTTATTATATAAGGTGCTTCATAAATATCTGCAACGGCTGAAATGGGTAAAAGTATTGCTTATATAGATTACGATAGTAAAGAAATTTTATATCCAGAACATCATTAATTTTTTCATTAAAAAAATTATATTAAATAAAGATTAGGCTTTATTCTGTCTCAAACCGCCCACATCTGTCCAAAAATGCTAACGTTTCACATTGTACCGCTCCCGCGCAGTGTCAAGGGCGGATGACGAAGTGTGTTATGCAAATTGAAGCAAGTAACCATTTATTAACTGTCTTTTCGCAAATAATGAATTACCAATACGGGGTAAGTAATTCCTTGACTATCGTAATCTATACAAGCAATACTTTTACCCATTTCAGTCGTTTCAGATATTAATGAAGCACCTTATATATGTTTTTTTTAAATAACTTAAATTATTTACGATTGATTGCAAAAAGTTGTTAGCTGGGTGTCGGCATACGCTTCAGAATATATATTAATGTCAGCGCGTTTTCTAGTTTTTTGGAATTTTTGAAGTAAATTTTATTCGAAAAATATAAAAATAAAAATCAATTACAATAAAGTCGTTTACTTTTATATTGTTCATTAAACCATTTTTATATAGCACTACCTTTCTATAATACCTTGTTTATTTAAAGAAGTTCTAAGTTATCATGTACATGACATACATTTAATCATTGTGCAATTACCTGAAATACACAATTCCGCCAGTAATAACGTGAATTTTGTTTGTCACAAAAGTGTGAAAAACAGGTTTAACAGATTAAAAGCTGCGGGATTACACTCTTACACTAGCGCAACTAATATCATCCCAAAATTAAAGTCATGCAAGAAAAGCTTACGTTATAAGTTTAGTTTCCGTCTTAAAACCACTTTCCTACTAAAATCTCAAAAACCGCGTGGCCGCAGCGCACCCGTTCGCAATCTAGCTCCGTATATTTCGGCAACTTTCCAAGCCACAGTAGCCGGCAGGTGCGCGAGTTGAAATTGTTTCTCGGTCCAATGTAAATATTAGTTAATTAAGTGTAAACCGAGAGGGCAGTTAGCCCGCGCCTCGGATGTTTGACTTGAGATCCAGTTTAAAAACGGGAGCCGACGCTCTGGGTTAGACCGTTGAGGTAGTGTAGCCATGACAAAACTTTTTTGTCGGACGGACGCAGTGGTAACGAGATTAATGAAGTACCTAATTATGTACAGTAGACAGCTATTTAACCTACAACAAAATACCAAATTTCCTCAACCGATATTACAACACGTAGAGTGCAATATCAATTAATAAAATTTGAGGTTGAGTTGAGTTTGCAGTTTTGTTTGGGATTAGGTAAATGATCTGTTCACTTTACTTTACTCAAGAGCTTTGCGTTAATTATCATAGCAAATGAGTTGGTTGTCTTCTATTAACTTAGTCAAGACTAGCAGCTCTTCTGGAAGCTAGAGAGAACAAATTTACTGTCATGTTTATTTATAGGAATATTGACATTTTAAAAAGACAAAAGTACCTAAATTAAAATGTTATTTTTATTACTAGACTAGCTCTCACCATAATCTTTTTACTTTAATAAAGTTGACTAGCAGGTAAATAGATAGAAACTTAAATAAAAAATATTTGGCTTTTCGTGTCGATATTTTTTTTTTGTTTGCGTAACGTACAAATCAGCTTTATTTAGATTTATGCCTATAAGATTATTTGATTGATTGCCAATAAATCTTTAAAATCGAATCGAATCGATTAAAACGATCTTTGTTTAACGCTGTATAGTCGAAATTATGTTCTTACAACCAGTTTATTGTGACATTGGCCGTGAATGTTTCAGATCTACATAACTTTTTAATGGCTTATAAAATGGCTGTCTTGGCAATGCCACTAAAGCATAGTCACCCTATAAAGGCCTCCGTAACCAATTCCTTTCGGAAACATTTCGGCTTTATGGCATTTCTCGTGACAAATCTCCGTTATACCACTCCGTTTTCCGTACATAATTCACTGGAATTGTTTTTGTCTCATTAAATAAATAACTATAGGCAGTAAAATAAGTTACTAAATTAATATTCGAGCAGTTAAATGTTTATTTGTAAAATATATATTTCCGGGAAATTCAACAATGTTATTTTTACTTTATAGGTTTCCATTAAAATTGGTTTTCTTTTAGTCATGCAATGTTAAATACTTGGAGGTCATTGACTTCAATATACTATCTCCTGCTGCTTTTGCTTTTGTATTTTGTTTATAAGAAATTGAATATTATGGTAAATTATATTAAAGCGTAGGACGGCTACCCACAAGGTGGACAAACGACCTGGTCCCCGATTCAGAACCTTTCGGTAACAAATTGACGACTGTAAAACCACGTGACACTATAGGATTTTTTTAACATTAGGGTCACGTGATTCCTCGGTTGACAACTCGTTATCGAAACGTTTTGAATTAGGGTAAATATCGCAGGAAGCCGCTGGATGCAGGCCGCTTCAAACCGGCTAATCCGAAAGTCAATGGGGTCTATGTTCAGCAATAGACCACAGCAGAGCAGTCCTATAGCTGAAATGATAAATTATATTTGTGTGTATTTTGATTTCTGAAAGTCTTAAAAGTAAACTATACCTACTATTTATTTTACTTCTTGATCCTGTCTCCACCTAATGCTGAGTCTCCAACTTTCCTACGCAAGTCGTGAAATAAATAGTTCTGTTATTACTATCGGTATTTAGTGCTTACAATTTTTTCGACTTTGTTTCTTTGGACGTCAATTCAACAGACTCTAATTTTTTTAACCTCTATGCAAGGCTTGACATGTGCACATCGGTGCTCCAAAAACCGATCGCAGCTCATACCTGGATCGACAGAAGTAAAAATCATAAAATTTTGAGCTTTATGCCCATAGTCATATGGAGATAGTTTTTAGGAAATTTTGCGTGTCAGACTTTTCAATAGCACCGACGGATATTACTCTTCCTGTTTTTGTTCCGACGCAAGATTGAATGATTCCGCGACTTGTGTTTGAAATATGGCTGTAATATTTTTGCAGTGCACTTTGTATTGTGTGTACGTTTTCTATCAAACTTCAATTCGAATGCACAGTGGATTGATGATTGCTTTAATAAACAAACTAATAGACATTTGCAATAAGTATTTATGTTTTATATAAGCACTGGTGTTACTAAAATGTTTATTTTAGAAAATGTAAAGCGAACTAAAAAAAAAATCTACATTAACTGTTACTTATTAAACAAGGTTACTAACTACGTAAATAGTGGTGGCTTTAGGAGGTTTCCACGTAACATTATCGTGATAAAATCGTTAGTCTTACTCTAACAAAAAATTATAGTTTAAAGCTTAATATTACGCAAACGGATCTCTGAATTGAGATCAGTGTTTGCACACCCACAATATTTTTAAACGACCTACCTACACGACACCCCAAACTGTCCAATGTAGTGTAGAGACCCTAAAACGAAATATTTTAAAGATTTTATTCCACTACTTTGTCGGCGTGATTAATATGTATTCTATCTATCTATAGCAGCCTTTGGGTTCGTCTTCGAACATAGGCCTCCTCTTCAACCTTCCACCGACTTCTGTCTCCGGCCACTTGCATCCAGATTCCAGCCTGTTGCCGGATGTCATCTGTCCATCGTTTAGGCGGTCTTCTTCTGCCGCGGGTGTTATTGCGAGGTCTCCACTCTAAGGTCCTTCTGACCCAGCGATCGTGGTTCATCCGTGCAATGTGTCCTGCCCATCTCCATTTACGGCTCACACCACGTCGCTGACCCCTGTCTTTTCTCTAATCATTTAGACATACGTACGAACGGACATGGTGAAACTATAAGGGCTCCTTGAATAGGGAACCCTTAAATTAATTCTGTATCATCCCAGTTCAGTGGCTAGCCATGAACCTCTTAAAACACTACCTGCAACCTTGTTTTGTTTTTCCGTATAAGGTTTGACGTAAAACAATACTGTTTTGGCCTCAGGTAATTTCCACGCTCGGATTGTTTTTCCTCTCGAAATGGAAGTCAAAAACAATCCAAGCTGATCTAAACACCATTTCGTCCGGCTAATTTTCGAATTGCGAGCGCTAACGGTCAGCCGGCCTCGGGCGGCTATGGGGGCCGAGTCACTTACTAATGCGTGAAGATCCGATCACACGTGTTTTGAATAATCGGAGCTATTCAGTACAGATAACTGGACTATGCTTCTGTTGTTGACGAGCACTTTTTACTGGAGTTAGATGACGTATTTTTGATGCATTGGGATTCCAATTCAAATACGAATGACTTAAAATCACTACTTTGAAAAATTCCTTGTGGTTTATTGATATTGACAAGTGAAAAGTTCGAAAATTTAAAATTCTGACAACGGTAAATCATTGATCTAGATTTCAGTCGCGGTCAGCATTTTACCTTAAATATGTAACTAACAAAGTTATTTTACAAACTACAAAGCCAGACGGTTGCGGGATTCGAACCCGCAAGAGGCAAATGTTTGTGTGATGAGCACGTCGAGCGTGTCGACCAGAGTCTTGGGTATTCAGTCAGTTTAGTTACAAGCTTTGATTGGGCCCAGATAAAATTGGTGTTATTTTATGAGTATTTATTTATTTAAGTATATGAGCACTTATGAGTGTGATTTATTTAGATAGGCTAGTAATACGTTTCTTGCAAATAAATTATCTGGTACCTCATTAAACAAGGAAAGATGTATGCCTTATTTCGTGGCCCATTGACTGGCACAGCGCATAGCTATTTGTTTATTTATTTTAGGCTGTCATCTGTTCTAAACGATTCTATCACGCTTTTATATATTTAAAATTATATCCGCAAATCTGCGGGTGGCGCCGCCGGCAGGAAAACATTGCGGGGAAATTACGTTTCCGCGGCGAATGTGCCGGCGAAGGTCGGCGGGTGCTCCTAATTTGTTGAATAATTGCCGGCGCGACGAGGCGGCCTGCGATGTAAGTTACAACGTAGTACCACATAGAACAGCAAGCACTATTAGGGTTATTTAGTCATAATAGTCACTTATTCTAATAATTTCTATGTCTGTGCCAAACTTCATCCAGATCCGTTGGACCGTTTTGGCGTGATTGCATTTTTATATTAATTAGTAAGAAGTAAGATAATATTTTGTGCCGTATGGGGAAGGCCGTAAAGAATACACTTTCCCACTGCCAATAGGAGGCGTGTCGTAAAAGGCGACAAATTCCTGTAGCACGAGACGGGCAGCAGCATCTGCGTTCGAAACCCTGTAAAAAACTGCGCTCGCTGGCAATCCATCAATCAGCATCAATTATCAAAATCAATGCGGAGGCCTTTGTTCAGCAGTGGACGTCCTATGGCTGAAGTTATGATGATGAAATATTATCTTCATCATTACAGCCATAGGACGTCCACTGCTGAACAAAGGCCATTGACTTCCCTCGTCATTTAGGGGTGATTGCCGATACTCGCCACGCTTGGCTGGCGGGTTGGCGAGCGCAGTTTTTTATAAGATTTCGCACGGAGGCGCTGCTGCCCATCTTGTACGTGAGGAAGTGTATTCTTTACGGTCGTCCCCACACAGCATACGGGAAGATAATATTTATACGTAAGTATTAGTCCTTATTATACTTACCAATCCAGTCAGTTATATCCACTATAGGGCCGTATCATTTGGGCTGTAGTCAGCCAGCGTGAATCGTGATATACATTACAGAGCTGGATGCAGATGTATGGATGACACGAGCCGTGATTCGCAGAAGTAGAACAATCCTTGTTGTTTACATTGAGACATATTTATTTACGAGTATTTACCGAATGTACCAGATTTGACTTTTATTTGTGACCCAATATAGGTTAGATTCCTAAACAAAAACAAATTAGTCCCCCAGTTGGATTAACAGAAAATATTGGACACGTATTTTTTTCTTTTCTAAATCAAACAAAAAATTATGAAGATATAGCCCATTAAAGTTTCGTGTAACGTTACGCCTTGCGAAACTTGTTAACAAGGCGTGAAGTCACGTGCTCCAATTCCCAAACTTAGATGCGCTTTATCTTCCTCATTTTTTGTTTGATTGACAAAAGACATAATATTGGTCCATTTTTTCAAATAATCTAACTGACGGACTAAATAGAATAATATTTTTTTGACCCAGAAAACTAGCCTATCGAGATTAAAACAGTTTAATGTTTGACTCGTTTTGATCGGCTGTTTAGTATGGAAAAATCATATATTTGTGATTTAAATGTTGTTCCCATAGAAAAAGTCTATGCATTTGAGAAGTAATTTATTACCATGCTAAATATCACCTGGTAAGTAGATATATTACCATATATCTACTTACCAGTACCATGATGCCAAGGCGCGATCTATTTCGATGTGTTGTGTGATTATAAAGTAATAAATAGTATGTGCTTTTCATTTCCACATATACAAATAGGTTAGAACAAATACTCACCAGCTATAATTGTTTAATGCGCGCACTGTTAAGTATTAGTTACTGAAATATTTACCTTAAATTCTACCAGTAGAGCAATAGCAGAACAATATCATTAACGCGGCTGTACCAGATTTGCCCCCCTAGCATGTCTACCAAAACACGATATGATATGATATGATATAGCGATATATCGACACCAACTTTAAAAATATGATAGATTTAGCCGCTATTTTGAATTTATATCGAAACAGCGATCTTAATATGTGACGGGGATTCAACATGGCGGCTATATCTATCATATTTTTACAGTTGGTGTCGATATTTCGCTATATCATATCATATCGTGTTTTAGTGCTAGGCAGGCTGGACGTTTTTTTTTATACACTTTATAAGTTTTAGGATAAGATCTGGAGGCATTTGTCGAAACACTAATTTATAGATTAGTTAAATTATTTTTTTATCTGTGTGTAAATTCGTCTTCTAAGACAGTGTTGTGTATACCTATAATAGGCATATGTATAAGAACAAGGCACTTCACCTTTATTTGTTTATGTTGCATATATGTGCTGTTGGTACCCATTTAATAAAATAAAATAGAGTTCATTATCTCTTGAGAAAATTTGAAGTTGTGTAAAAGGCATCATCTTCATAATGTTCAGAATTTAAATTTAATTAAGTAAATAAAAACAAATATTACATATTCAAACTGAATTTCTGAAATTAGTTTGTAATTATTTTCTCTTTCGATTAACGTATGTTTTACAGGTGTGTACCAAAACAACGTTATTTAAGGTTACTAGCAACTTTAGGTATGCCAGGGTCCACACTAGAGTTGTTAATTGACGGTCATATGCTATACGCGTCCGTCATTTATGATAAATGCTCGGTCACATTGGACATTTATTGTCACGATGGTCACATTTTTTTTTTGTAAAAAAAATTAAGAAGAAGAATTCTACTAAAGTAAGTCTTAAATGTTAAGTATTTGATAATAAAAACATACAATAAAACATGTAATTGAATCTGGATCTAACTTTTAAAAAACTCGCGCGTAACGATACGACAATTACACCTTGTTCGTTCAGAAAGATTTCAGAAATTTCATTTATTTATAGATCATCATTACTAAAGCCTAAGAGAGACTCTTATAATAATGCACTTATTTGTGACCAAATTTTTTTTTCATGTTTTGTCAATAAAATTGAATGTGACGTTAGTGAAAATAAATGTCCAAAATGTCCGGTCACATTGAGAAAATGTCCAATTTGCTCGGTCATATTGGTCAGACATTTATATCGTGACGGACACTTTACAACTCTAGTCCACACAAAAAAGTTTGAAGTATTTTGAGTGGTTGTGACAGGTACTGTTAACTCATCATCATCATCATTCAGGCATCGGACGTCCACTGCTAAACATAGGACATACATATCCCTTAATGTTGACTTGTACTAAAATCCAGAAAATGTGTAAGCATATTCTTAGATCCTAAAGTTTTCCCACAAGATCACTTTAATAATAATCAATCACGAATCTATTAATCAATCTGGCTTACCCTTCATCAGCATTATAGCTAATCCCATTCCTCTAATCTATGGATTGTCTAGTACCAACGTAATTGGAGTGTGATGTACCTTGCATTAGAACGTAAAACGGAATGTCAGAATAATGAGTTTATGATTGAGATCTCAACACTAATGGTAAGTGGCGCCCTCTTCAGTGATTTAGTTTGGTTATCTAGTTATACTAAGATGTGTAGGCGCTAAGTTTAAATTGTAATGGTTTAAATAATTACTATTTTGCAATGATTACTGAATAGGGAAAGTGATGCATTGATTTGATTTAAGTAAATTTTTATTTAATGATTACAAGGACCAGTCAGTGTCAGTGTGATTTGTATAAATAAAATTCGCTCTAAAATACTCAAATTACCATAGTATCGCAGTAACCAATTAGGTAACAACCCTGGTGGCTCCTATCACATACAAATTCAAGAAAATTCAGAGGTTCGTTTGTTTAATTTACCTGAATCAGGAATCAAACCCACCATCTTATCACAAAAGGAGTTTCTCTATTTAAATAAGTCTTACATTTCTAAAACTGTCAAGCCATAGAGTCTAGCAATTTAATTTCTTTGCGTTTGGCCAGTCAACTTTCTCGTAAATAATCAACTTTAGAAAAATCTGTTTAAAAGCTTGCTCAGGTTATCATTTGCATGATACTGATAAAACAGTTTGTCTCTTGTCCCTACCTCATTCATTGACCTGTAGTAACCTGAACTGGCTGCTGTGAAAAACAAACTCATACCTATTTGATTATTGCTATTTTGGCGCTCTATGCCAATTTTCACTGTATTGGCAGATGTCAGTCATACGTTATATTTGTTCTTGGTACTCTCACTTGTGTGTGCACTTTCAAATGGGCACACAAAATTTGACGTCATTTGTATCAGATAGACAGATGTTCATACAGATCTGTGACCTTAGGTGAAATACACTTTACTAAAAATGCCTTTTTGACTTTAAAAGTAAAACTGTTTTAAATATAACATCTTACAAACTTATTGGTTACTTTTTTCTAAAGAAAACACTATTTGCAAGTATGTTTGCTGCCGACAGGCACATGCAACGGTGCCACTGTGACATGTTTAAACTTCAGACATAATTCTCGCTATTTCCCCACACGCGACGTGCAAATGACTTCTTATTTTCTCACTAGTTCGCTGGTTCGCACCAAAAAGAATAACCCACTCAAAGCCAGACGTTAAAATGTTTAATTTAAATTTTAAAGAGCGCTCATTGCTTTAAAAGTTTTCCGAGCAAATTGTGTAATTATTATATTCCTCCGCCTCAGAGAGCTCACTCGTTAACAAGTTACGGGTTAAGTTGACGAAGACTACCGTTTAGTTTGGAACTCCGCAAGGATCATTGCTTGGACCATTATCTTGTCTTTAAAGCCATCCGTAGTTTTAAAAATCAAAACTCGATGATTTGAAATGGTAACCTGAGTTGAAACTAAAACAGGCCCCCAATTCAGAAACTTTCGAAAACTAATTGAAAACTCGTAAATCACGTGACACTGATGCTAAAATCATTTACTGTCTCGTGGGTTTCTGGTCGACAATTTGCTATCGAACGGTTCTGAAGCAGGGGCCAGGTCAATAAACTCCAATGGTGTACTTGCTACAGATAGTCTGCCCTAAACATGTAAGCTTTGTGTATATTCGCACCACAATAGACACATAAACAACCAACTACACTTAACCAACAACTTAACACAAGATTTAGAAGTCAACGAACCCAGTTTAAATCAATGCACCAAACGGTATTCACACCGCACACACACCACACTCTCCCAAACATCTTCCGTGTTACATTAAGACCAATTTTCAGTGTGAAGCGTCCTTGCACCGAACTCGTGTCGGACCAGACTGCACTTCCCGCGTCCGACATAACCCGACGTTTGTCGTGCCCCTGCTTTGTAAACCGACCATCCGACGCCGGGGAATTTCATTAATTTTCTCAAGCACAACTTTCGCGTTGCCGCTGTCCGTATCTTGCTTTACAATTATTTGGCACAAAACTGCGCTTTGCTCATAAACTTGTGGACTTGGTTGAGATAATTATGTCGTTTAAACTAAAAGCGTTGCATCAAATTTGTTACTTGTACATCAATGAGATGTTTTCACAAACAATGGGCTATTTACGTCAATTGTTAATCTTCACTACAAACACACTCTTGTTGAACTATCTGTTTATAAGTACGTTTAAGTTAAAGTACATTTAAAAAATCCTAATGTAAAAAGGATATTATAAAGTAGATGATTATTTAAACGACAAGAGTGCCTGGATCTATAACCTGCCTAGCTCACATTTACTACGTCTTGTAACTGTATTTTCTGTAAAAAAGGCTGACAAAGGTGACTGAGTTCGTTGCATCGTTTTTCTTATAATGAGTCTCGAAACGGTGGTATGGCAAAGCTATATAATTGGAACATGTATAAGTGCCCGGAAGAGGGCCTATACTCGTATACTGCATAAATGAGTATTATGCAGTATTAGTTGCAGGAAGCTGCTGGATGCAGGCCGCTTTTAACCGGCCAAACTGAAAGACGTATGTTCAGCAGTGGACGTCCTATGGCTGAAATGACGATGACGATGATGATGAAATCAACAATTATGAACTTGCATTGTTTGGTACTCGCTGACCAACTGACAACAACAACTTCATAACAATACGACTGTTATAGCCGCTTTGCCCATACGGGATATGGAGCATGCGGAGGGTAGATTCATAAATCTAAATTATATATTCATTTACATTTTTTACACGATTTTTGTACCCTATCATAATAGAGTATAATTAACACCTGAGGCACCGCTTTTAAATAATTGGTATGGGTAAAATGAAGAAAGAAAGCAGTTTCCAACTTATTCGACTTTATTCGCTCTCGTATCAAAAGGAAAAACTTATTTAAAAAAAAACATAACCGTAATTAACACCCATGAGATTAGCAAGTTACTACGTTAAATTTTCTACGTCACCCTAATTCGTTGGTTTTGGGTGTGAGTATTATAGATTATGCTAATAGAATTTTATTATCACTTAATTGCTAATAATCCACTTTGTGTTATTTTTTATTCATTTTTTCACAACAAACCTCAAAATTTGATATCCTGTTATCTCTTCTTTATTACTTGTATTTATATGATCTGCAGATACTTAGTTATTACATAAAAATACATGCAAAGTTAGGACCCAATGTCTTAAAATAATATAGCACTCTCTCTCAGTCTAACATCTCAGAGATGAATAACTGTATAAGTAGCCAAACTGTTCTGAACTATTTGGACAAATGAATAACGTCGATACAGTTTGCGGAAGTTCCGTTATTTCGGATGTACCTTGCACAGTTGATGACAAAGCTAAACACCTTTTTCTTCGTGCAAGTTGTAATAACACTTTTGATGACCTTTATACCCACATGGTTTTATAAGCTGATTAAAAATTTTATGATAAATATGAAGAAAATAACTTGACAAAAATACCCTACTTTTTATCATTAATTACAACCAAAGGACATTAGATTGTAGCTGAGTCGTAAAAAAAGGCTTTTGAAATGTCTTAATTTAAAGAGCAATTAAAAACCTTCTTTTGGTATGTCAAATAGATGTAGTATTTAACAATCAAATCTCTCTCATACATAACAGTCTTAGATACAAAGGTACTCGTAATAGGCATATTGCTGTTCCTATGTATAAACATAAGTCACTGTCATCTAACTTTGGATTTAGGCGAATTACGATTAAAGGATCATTTACATCTGCCGACAACAGCTTGGCGGACATGAAACGTACAATAAACAACATTTTAGCACAAACATCTCATCATTTGGTTAAGTGGCAAGATGAAATTTACACAATTTAGAATATTCTCATTAGTAACTTGAGATTTTAGCCAGTTTCTAGATTTTGGTATATAAAACAACATTAACATAGGTACTATAATTACACACACTCATCCTAGTGGTAGTTTTAATTATGAAACCCGTCTCTTACCGCGATCAATCAATCAATTATATTTGAAATTGAGAAGTATAGAAGTATTTCACGATCGTTTAAATCTAAGAGAAATCGTAGTAAGAAAACTAACTTCTATTCTAGTGACTCATTCATGCCAATGTACAGTGTAATATAAAAATTCAATAATAGATTGCAGGATATGTCCACGAAAGTAAATAAGTTTTCTGAAGAAATGTAGCTCGAAATAAAAATAAAATTTTTGTCCTTTCAATACTAACTGCTTATACATTTATTCTTAAAAATGTAGTAAACATATCGATTTAGTATAGAAGGTAAAGTAAAGTAAAATAAATGTTTTTATTTTACAACGTAAATAATAAATAAATATAAATATTGGACAACATCACATACATTGCCCTGATCCTGAGGTAAGTAGCCAAAGCACTTGTGTTACAGAAATCAGAAACAACGACAGTACCACAACACCCAGACCCGAGACAATATAGAAAAGTTATTTTTCTACATACCGGCAATCAAACCCGAAACCTCAGAGATAACGAAACCAAGTCCGGTATGCTCGCCTCTCGGCTACGGAGGTCGTCAATAAATATACCTACAAAAAATGTTTTCATAATTTGGAGTATACTTCTTTGGCAAAGTTGTTTAGTTTCGTGAGCATAACCATATTTTGTGTAGTGGTAAAGTTTTAAACTCTAACATAGGGCAATCCTTACCTAGGTTTTTAAGTATATTATAATATATATTTTTTTACATTCAATGGGCTTACTTCTGATCAAAATGTATCCAGAATGATGTGGATGTAGTCTCATGTAGAAGCTAGCTTGCCCAAAAAAAGACTATTCTTCTTGCCTTTGGTTTGTATAAGTTTGGGAATAACTAAACATGCGGGCGATAGGCAATTAACATTATTTGACAAAAAGATTTGAAATTAATTAAGGTGTTAAACCCTTCTAGAAGCTTTTTTTCTGTAAAGATTACTGTTAATTGCATAGAAAATAATAAACGTTATTTTTTTAAAAGATATTATCTAATAATTTGATCTTTATGACGGCATCATTTGACGAATAGGTGTTTTATGTGTAGGTATATTAATCGAATTATTCTATGGTACCTTGGAGATGTAAAAAAAAAATCTGGTTCTCTAGTTCTAAAAAATCGTAATACACATAATCGTCAAACTTGGTGTGATTATGTTAATTAACCCTGGAGCTGAACCAAAAATACCAAAATCCGCTAAAACGTGAATTTTCAGTGCTCAATTCCGACTCGTACTTGGCCGATTTTTTCAATCATAATCATTAATCATTCTTTTGCCAGAATATGGTTACAATAGGTAGGTCAATTCATAAAATATTTTCCAGCATATTCTATTTCAATGCGACGTGCAAAAATGTGAACATATTTTTTATATTTCACGTTTGTATTCAATTCGGTAAAAAACTTTTTGCAAATGAAATTAAATACTCCACGGTGCTAAATATCGTTTCGGATAATATACCCTTTCTAATCTGTGGGCAAACTATGCTTCCCGGTCACTCGTCCTATCGGACAGCCGGCGACTGAATTTGATTTGACGTCAGCATCGGCATTGATTGCACCCGACTTGATTAGTTTGATCACCCTGATACGATTTCAGTTGTTATCTTCATTTGTTAATGAACGGATCCGGTGGATTGTCACTTGACGCTGATGGAATCATTTGTAATCCGTTTAGCGACGGTAATAAGAGTGGACAACGATTACAATTAATTGTGACAATTCTGGCTTAGTAAGGTAATATGGAAAGGTTTTTAAGATTGTCTTGGAATTCACGAAATATCTAGTTACGCAAGCAAACAGGTTTTAATTGCTATTATTTTTTCTAAGCTTTTGTCAATTTATCGTTATAATTAAAAATACCTATTCTTTGACCCTTATCTCTTCAATGTCATCGGAATTGCTCTAAGCTAACTTAAAATACTTCTGCATACTAAGCAAAAAGCCAAGAAAATATGTGATGATAAAAATCTGTCACATTTTCTTTCCTTAATCTAATTCGCTACCTTAATATACCATACTTATACAAACAGATATCACGAAGGAACTAATGTTTTCGGCCCCTTACTACTGGGTTTAATAGGCTTCCGTGACACTGTCGATTTGGCGTGCTCAATAAAAAAAATCAGCTCAATTTATGTTCACGTAACACTGCGGTAATTCGCAACGTGCCAACCCTGTGCGCAGTGCTATCGGAAACGGAGCCTTTTAAAAAATTGCCAAGGCTGTGTAAGATGTCACCTGATCGATCCGACCTTGTTTGATTTACGGTGACATAAAATTAGCTTAGGTCTGAGTTTTGGTACATCAAATGGCTACTGTTGGACGAAATTTGTATTTTTTCTAAATTGGCATTATTTTTTTACCATTCATCATTGACATTGGTACTTCTTTTTGTTCCCTTTTCTACATCATCAGAATTGCTCTAACCCAACTGCAAAAACCCTAATGCATACTAAGCAAAAAACCTTGTCTGTATATTGATAGTAGATCTCTTCTAAGCAACCATCTCCCACCAAATGTTTGTTGACATTTTCAGAGAACATGAAGCGCATATTACCCGTGTCATATAAAAATACATGGCTACTCGAATACACATTACCCTAATGCAAGGACCCTACAAACGACGCCCTCACCACATCGTGTGTAAGTGTCTTGTTATTCACAAGCCGTGTTATTCACAAGCCGAGATCTTCCATCACAGACCGCAATATTAATCGCATTAACATAATTTCTCAGTTAATGTACATTAAGAGGCCGCCACTGGGTCTTATGCCAAATATTTATACCTATCTACTTAGATTCATTACCAATTCCAGACAGAAAATTATTTTTACTGTAAATTAAAATGGCATCTGTAATGACGGCAATTATAATGTTAAGCACGATAAATAAGAGTTAAATTATTGTTACTGTTAAATTGTCACGATTTCGAAGTAAGAAATTAACATCCTTGTTCTTTAAATTTAGTAGTAATCGAGTTCTGAGTTGAACCGAACCGGCAAATGAATCTTAAGATCGTTTGCAATCTCAATCTTAAGTGAAAAAATATGTACAATTGCGGTTTATCATTTCATCTAATGTCGAACATCAATGAACCCGGCTGTTGGAAAAAATATCATCTAGCATTATCTATGGTTCTTCGATGCCGCTAACTAAGCTTCAAGCCATAGTGCTGATGATTTAACCTACTAGCATTCCTACTAAGACCAAAGAGGTAAAAATCAGTATAAAATATTGTAATAACGATTTCACACTTATTTCTTCATTTAATGTCGGCATTCTGAGGTCTTGCCAAGCCCCTTGGCCAGTGCCAAATATTTACTCGTTTATTTGTATTCATTACGGCCTCATTTCGCGGTAACTGCCTTCGCTGAAGATTCTCGTGGAAAGCTCTTAACGGCTGCCTCTTATATTGCTTGTCGCATATGTAATATTTTGGTTTGTTGGCAACCTTATTGCTAGCATTAAGATTTCTTTCTACCAGGAATTCCAACAAAGTAAAAATCTAATCAAAAACTAAGTTTATTTCTTTTGTTTTCGCAATTACATGCTAGTAATATCTAAATCCTACTTGCGACAGTAGTTTTTTTTTTTCTTAGAGACTAATTTTAATAATGTGACAGAACTTGACATTTAAAACTGTATTTTTAATTCAAAATAGTGTGACTTATTTACCAACCTTTTTTTTTCGTTTTATTCTGACATTGTTTTATTTTTTATTTTTAGTGGTTGTAATTTATCTTAGTTAATTAATTCAAACACGATGTATATTGTTATTGAATAAATGAATTGAATTGAATTTAAGCTAAATTATCTCAAAACCTAAATTGTTTAAATACATTGAAAGTAAGCATCCAGTAATTGCTTGTGATAGATTATTATTAGTTAATGTTTACAAAATCATTCAAACCAATTTCATACTTACATAACTTAGAAACTTGCATCTCCAGTATCGAGAATGTTGATTAATTCTGAATGAACAACTGATGAAAACATGAACTATTGATGATAAATGACCACTTTTAAAAACTTTAAGCATTTGCAACATAGTATATATACCTTATATATGTACCTTAGTTATTATACTACGCTAAGTAAAATCATCAAAATTATTAGTGATAAAACAAATATTTGTCTTCAAGTAGTAGCTCGCATATACCTAAGAATAGTCCTAATATTATCACTGATGAGTCTGTGAAAAGGGCATTTCAAATTACCAACATTAGACCGAACGTTCATGAGGGCTAAATAATTCAGTGTGCGCTAATCGAGCAATTAGTATCCAGGGCGGTAGTGGGGACCGCGCATTAGCATTTGACACGGATACCAGGAGTCCCCCAGGGAACTGTACTAGGTCCATGAAATTAACCACTCAAACTGACCGATCCACTATCACGTGCATGTCACGTAAGTCCTGATACATAAAAAGAACGTTTCGCAGTAATTCTCGCTTAATATCTTGTTGCCCACTTAATTTAACGACTCTGGAGATGTACCGTCATTAGTGAACTCCCAGCGCAAGTTAATTTTCTGGTCTGATACTCGATTCCGCTGCGATGGACGTGAATCTCAAGTGAGTTATCTCGCTTGCTCACATCAATTTCAGGAATGAGTAAAAGAGACGGATCTCGTTAGGTCAGTAGTGTTAAGGGTTTCTGAATTGAGACTGCTGCAGAAGAGCTCTGACACAAAGGCAGACTCACTGCAGTGTACCTAAGGAAATACAGTACCTATATTGCATAAAAACAAGTGTCAAAATTGATTTTCTATGCAATTTATTATAGAATGATTTAGTGTCTCGAATGTCCAGATTTTTTAAAATTTCTGCCTGTATATATTTTTTTTAACTAATGCACTGCAAAATCCTAACATGGCTGCATCTTTATGGCACACGTTATGTAGAATTTTAAAAATTAATCATTACAAAAGGCCGATATAACACAAAACATGATTATGCTTCATCAAAAAATACCAAACCACTAGTGAGAATATACGAAATTGATATACAATGAATAAATAAACCAAGAAGTAGAAAAATATAGCTATTTTTGTAGGGTCTTCTTTCAATATCGTTATATTACGTCTCTATCTACTATATCTTTTACTATATGGGGCGCAATATTAGATATTCCGTGTTAGTAGTGGATGAGATTATTACGTCGACTAGAGAGGATCTCTGTTTTTCATGACGTTACTTTGTCACTTAATACGATTATTAGCCTCATAATGGCAGAGTGCCAGCAAATCTACTTAGAAGGATACATTTCGCGATATCATCGGGTGGATTTTTCATTAGTGGAATAGTACACCTTTCCAAGTAGGTCCGTAGACTTGGTAATTTAACGTAGGTTCCTATAATCTTATTATGTTGTCGATGGTGTCCGCTTTTACTTTGATTATTTTCCTCAGAGTGATAATTTTCAATAAGAATGAACTTTTGTCGACAGAAATTAAGTAGACATCTATTTTTAGTTAAAACCGTTTCCGGGAAAATAGATATCTAAGAAAAAACATATTTTTTACGGGGTTCTTGAGAAACGCCAGCATAATATTCTATTAAGTCGCTAAGACTTGTTATTGCTATATTATTTCTCCAGGCGTTATAAATATAAATTAGATAATCCAAAATGTATTGAAATGTATCTAAATGAATTAGGGTTTGTCGTGTTTATTTTGTTTGTAGATTAATATAAAAATAGTATGCTTTTAACTACAAGTGAATTGGTAATACTTACTTAACTTAAACTTGTTGTTAACGTTCCTTTTCGCATAATTGAGCTCCTTAACCAATCAAGAAAATTGTTTATCAAAGTTCTAAGGAATTATTCCCGTTGTACAAAACGAAAACGGAAGTGGATCCTTCCAAGTTGGCCTATGTCCAACAATAGTTGTCTATGATAGGCTGATTGAATTGTATTGGAAATAGCTTTCTCAAGACCATTAAGCCGCTATTCGTTGTAAGTGCACAGATTCTATCTGCTTACATTAACATTACAGACTAGGGGTGCCACGGTTAGTTTGATTTTGGATTTTTATTAATTAACGCCGCCATCTTGAGGAAACTTCATTTTTTCTTAAGAAAACTGAATAGCTATCTATTACCAACGATATAAACTGATGTTTCAAGTTTTTTTTTAAATCTATAGGCCATCTTTGTATTATTGTTATAAATACCGAGTAATTACTTACTCAGACACGTTTAGCTTTCGGTGATGTCATATTATCATGACACACTTCTTATGACGCCATTGAACTCGATATACCTACTTTCCTACTGATGAGCAAACTTCCCTTATTTAACTTCCACTAGTTTTTAAGCTTACTTCGTTGGCTCAGCGACCCGAAGTGGATCTTGGCCTCCGACATCGAAGCTCGCCACTTGTCCCTATCCCGTGCCAGACCCGTCCAGTTGGGCACGCCGAGTTCACTTAGGTCTTTCGTGGCTTCATCGATCCAGCGATACCTAGGACGACCAAGGAGACCTAGGAGTAGATAGTGTCAAGTATCTGGGATGTACAATAAGCAAGTATATGTATATTTATGTATATTTCCCCATACAGGGAATATTTCTCGGTCCCCGCATGGGGAATATAACGGCACATCTCTAGGTTTGTATGGCGCATATTTATTGAACTAGCTTCTGCCCGTGGCTGTGCCCGCGTGGAGTTAGATCTGTCAGTTGAAGTCTTAGTCTTAGTCGTAGCGTAATGTTAAATAGTCTAAAACCTTCCTCGAATAATTCGAACTCGTAGTTCCTGAGATTAGCACGTTCAACCAAACAAATAAATTCTTCAGCTTTATAATATAAGTATAGATAATTTAAATAACGAAGCACATAGTCGGGTCCTACTCCTAGGACTGCTTTCAACAGGATAATCGAAAGCTTACTCCATTAAAGTATATTAATAGTCGTCCTCAGTGCCAGTTAATATGAAAAAAAAAATACAGACATCTTTAAAACAAAAAAAATCTCTTAACTACAAGTAACATGATATCTTTATACAAATTACTCATTTCCACTTAGCCGTGATCGTGGCCGAAACTGTTCTGAAAATTAATGCTATTTTAATCGACTAGGATTATATCTTGTCCTAACATAAATCACCTAGTGTAAAACGGTAGCGTATTGAAATATCGCAACGTACTGACGTCACCTTCTCATTGCAGTTCAGTGATACCATAGTGTTGTTCAATACAGTGTTATGTCAAAATGCCCGGTGCGGACAGGACGCTGACCCTAATCGCAGTTTGAAAAAAGCAAACATTTTGTGTGTGTGTGCGCGTGAGACTGTCAGGTGGCGATGAGGCGGGGGGCGTGTGTGCCCCCGCGCCTCTTATCAGGAGATAAGGCAAGCTGGCTCGCCGCAAGACCCTCGACAGACGCAGTCGAACCAGCAGCGTGACCAGGCCGCTAGCCAGAAAGCGGCCGCCGCCCGCCATGCTAAACTCACTGAACGCACTCGCCGGGAAGATATCACCGGGCGGCGGCCTAGATACAAATGCGAACAGGCACAACCATCCCAACAGGAACCACAAGGCGTCGTCGCCGTCGTCGCCGTACGCGAAGCCGAAGTAAGTGTGCATGCTTCCTTTTCTCGTTAAGTACCTTCCTTGATTAATAAGATTCCACTTGTACTTCTTTTTCGATCTAGATCAAACCTAATCTGGCTTTTATAATCTATTATAATAGCTATCACTTTGTTTGAAGCTCAGAGTCAGAATGACGTTTCAGGCCCACTTGCACAATCTTATTAAATCAAGTCTGACATAAACCTGGTATTATATGTAGATCAGTTTATACAAACAGAACGAAGTTTAAAATAAATGTAAGTGGACCAAAATCCAGACTTAGGCTTAATTTAGATTCAAGAACATATTGTGAAACTATTTTACCAGGACTGCCTAAAGAGGACTGTGATGTTTTTGTATTATCTCTCGTATGACAAGTGCATAAGGTTAGCATGGTGAAAATATTTCTATCACTGCCCGCGAAAGGTAATCAATTTTAAAAAATCGATAGATTATGAATTTATTTTTTGGTCACTTTATGTTAAATAATAGTATAAGTACTCATAATTAGAAAACAAGAAATCCTTTTACAAAAGTATCTGTTGATTTACGATCGGAGAGGAAAAGACTAATGATTTGATTGAAAAACCCCATATTTTCCAGTTTATAACGGTCCAAAGTTTATCATTTTAGCAAATGGACGTCGTCCTTATGAGTGAAAGTGAAATCATATCATCTGTTGAGCAAAAAGGAATAAAAAGTGTATTATTTTAGGTACTTTAGCTGTTTATAGTCGAAATGGCTTCTTTTGTTACTCATTTCTTTACTTGTCTATAGCTTACGGAGTAACTCCACCGCGGACTTTCCGACGATTCATTTTATTGCATATAATAATCCATCGTCGGGCACACTACACGGATGATCCGTCGTGTTTTTTTACATACCTACTTACATTAACGCTCCGTCGATCAGCGAATGAATTTTCTCGTAGTGTGGCAAAGGTTTTACTGCGACATTGACTCAAATTATTATCTTTATCAGACGGTGTTTCAAAAAATCGCAATATCACTTTAGAATGTGTGACTAATTTGGTGTTTGGAAATAAGTTACTCTATTTATAGTTGTGAAGTGTCATACAGCTTTTTCACATTGCATCTAATGCAATTACAGTAAGTTTGAAATGCAACAGTGGTATTTACGTAGAGCGCCACATAATAAATCTGTACATCTATATATATAAAAATGAATTGCTGTTCGTTTGTCTCGCTAAAACTTGAGAATGGCTGGACCGATTTAGCTAATTTTGATCTTGAAATATTTGTGGAAGTTCAGGGAAGGTTTAAAAGGTCAGAAAATATAAAAAACGTTGCAAGGAAAGTAGTAAAACAACTATTTTATTTTTCTATACAAACTGTTCGTACCTGTCAAACGATTTGGCGGAACGAAGTCACCCAGCGGTCAGCTAGTAAAAAATAAATCCCTATTACCCTAGATCACGCCATAACTTGAGAACGACTTTACCAATTTTATCATTTTTTAAAAAGATTTCTAGTCTTTTGTAGAAGGTTCTAATGGAAAAAAATAAGAAAGTTGCGCAGAAAATCATTTGTGAATAAACTACAGACCAAGCGACTGACGTTGCAAGCAACAACTAGTATAATAAAAATGATGTGCCAATAGTCAGTCTCAAAATAGTCTTAAAGTAAAGAATTAACGTTCTTGTCTTACGAGGCACAGACAACAGCACGTCAAATTTTCTCAATTAATATTGATCTCTACATGTCGGACTTAAAGTTGAAAATCGGTTGAATGACCTTTAACTTTTTGGGCAGGTTGACCTGCCGTTGTCTTGCTGTTGTTTTGTAAAACAACTACTTTTGCCGGCGGCGACTCCTTGCATTCTAATTTCAAAATTGACGCGACTGGGAATCACACACGGGATCCTTGCGCTAAAGGCAAATCTCTGGCACTTGCACTCTGTCAATCAGGTTTTCCAATCAGGTCGGGTGTATGGTCACTGTCAATGTAATTTTCTTCTGTATGTGTGTTTGTCACCTAACTCCTCTTTAACGGTAAAGGTTAAATAGGTCAATAGAAGGAAATTAAACTGATTTAAGTGCTGGCGTCTGAAAAAGACAAGAAAATCCAAAAACAATTAGACCTCCTGTCGGCTTTAGGAGTATTTTTGTAACACTGTAGTAATCACATGACTATAGACAACAAAAAATCGAAGTTTGTAAAAACCCATAATCGAATGTATGATAAATTGGACCTAGTTCTGCAGAAAGCAGCCAAGTGGCACTTTTTTTCGAAGATCGAGTTATTAACGAAACAATACTAAATTTACTAAAAATTTTTTTTTTTAAATGGCTGCATTTGACGGCTCATATCTCCGCCGTAAGAAGAGATATCGAAATGGCTGTTTTTGGAAAAAATCCGGTATTTCGAATATAGTATGGCTGTGTTAATAACCCGATCTTCGAAAAAGTGCCACTTGGCTACTTTCAGCAGAACTAGGTCCAATTTATCATAAGTAAATACAATCGTTATAGAAAAGTTTATTGTTTTTAACTTTAGTGGATAGACCCGTTTTGTAGTTTTAAAGAAAACCTATTTATAAAAGCAGGTAACATCCGCGGTCTTTTTATCCATCCAGTTCACAACACTTTGCTTCACGCAAAAGCTGGAAGGAAAGCTTACGAGTCTCGGCGATTTTCTCTATCTGAAAGTCGACACATAGAATAACATCTTAGAACTTTTCAATATGTTTTAAAAGTTTTTACCGGGAATACTAGTTTCGACTTGAATGTAAATATCTAGCTCGAGTGCTATGTAAAATTCTTAACTACTTATATACTTCTAGTTAACTTCCCTTTAGGGTAGATTCTACTGCTCAAATATAATAACTTTTGCTTTAAAAAACATCAAAATAAAATAAAAACTAGTGTTAGTTGTATGGGAACCTTAATATATTTTTTGATATTTTCATGTTTGTCACTGTACAAGCTACAATTGTACATTTTAGAAAAATCTGTTACAATCAGCCTCAATAAAAAATTAACCAATAAAAAAATATATATTTATTTAGTTCACAAATATTCGTATTCGTAACTAGCTGTTGCCCGCGACTTCGTTTGCGTGATCTTTAGTTAATTCATAAAGGATTTTCCGCATTTTTTTTCTTCAAAAGAACTTTTTCCTTAAAATAATTATCACAACAAAAAAAGAATTATCGAAATTGTGCCATCCGTTCAAACGTTTTACATATACCGATAAAATAAAAAAAACATAACCCTTCCTCGGCAGTCGGGTAAAAAGGCCTAACTGCATACACCACCTTCAGCACTTGCGCTGTAGGTATTGGTTTTGTATACAATGCAAGCACATATAGTAAGTTTTTTTACTACATAGTCTAGCAAGATTTGATTTTTTTGTTAAAAAAATGCCGGGTTGATACTTTTTATTTTATTTATCCTGTGTTTTATGATCGATACTTAATCGCCCTTAAAAATTTGGTAACTTTTTTTACATCATTTTCATTCTGTGACCAAGGTAGTCTATAGATTTCACAATAGAATAGAATAGAATAAAATTTTATTGCAATAAATGTGGTACATTATGATGGAACAAACGTTTGGCATCTTACATCTAGTCTAAAATAATTGGCATGCAATATACTGAGAGGCTTTAAAAACAAGAACAACAATGAAATAATAAAAAAGAACATCATTATTTCTATTAACATCAAAATTGTTGGCATAAGGCAGCGTATGTATATTTTTGAAGTGTAGAAAAAAATTGTAAATGTTGCCAATTAGACTCGATAATGGTGACATACATCGTAAATTGGTTGGCGTCTCTATAGTCATAGTTTATATCTTGTCATTACTTTTAAGAACTAGGCCGTAAGTCAGCAATATTGTTACTTCTTTATTCTCATTGCCCAAAGTAGCAAAAGTAAAAAAAAACAAATATTAATTTAAGTAACAAATGTTTTGCACAACCCCCAGAAGCTCAATTGTATTAATTAGGACTATACTAAAAGACATGTTTCAGCAGGGCCTGGTATTTTCTGTGCAAAAATACAAGTGAATTAAGAGAGTGAATCCCTGCTCTCTGACGTCCGGCAGTTGGTAGGAATGGCCCTCTTGCCCACCCTCTACAGTTTAGGTGATGTTAAGTTCTTTTTCCAATGGGTCACAGATTATATTAATGCTATCTATAATAAGCCTAATAAAGAGTAGGTATGTTAATTAACAAAAGGGGTTCCCGTTAACCCATAATACTAGGGCGTCCATACACACTGAAAAAAATAATCCTATTTAAAAAAAACGTCCGACCCTTTTCTTAACGTGTGTCGTTCGAGCGAGACAGAAAACAGACAGACAGATAAAAGCGACGTTGTTAGTAAACACTTAGTTACTATTCCGCGTTACGATTTTGGTTTTAAATAAGCGTTTTGAATTTGATATCATCATCATAAATATTTGAGCTCGGTTTTTCCGACTGTGTTTTATAAACAGAGATTTGCGCCAAGAATTTGTGTTGATGACGTTGTTTTTAATGAACCTTTTCAAATAAATATAAATATTTGACAACATCACATATATTGCTCTGATCCTATGGTAGCCAAAGCAATTGTGTTACAGAAATCAGAAACAGCGACGCTACCACAACACCCAGTCCTGAGACAATATAGAAAAGTTTTTTTTTCTACATTGATCGACCGGAAATCGAAACCAGGATAGCGGCACCAATTCCGGTATGCTCGCTTCTCGGCTACGGAGGTCGTCATTCAATTTATTTAAAGAAAAACTCTTGATTTTTCACAAAAAACTTAGGCTGATACTACCAATCAAAATCAAAACGATACGTTCCAAACCGACGTTAAAATCATCAGTAATCTATTTTTCAAAAGCCACTAATCACTATATAAAAAATAAAAAACCTTTTTTTTTCTTTGCTCGACTTCTAAGCAATAAACCACTGGACCTCACTAGATTAAGAGTGAATCTCAGCCCTCTGAGGGCCGACAGATGGTCTGAATGGGGCACTCGCTCGCCCTCCGCGATTTCGGCGATGTTTCGGAGCATTTCGCTTGGGGCAAGAAAATGAGGAAATAGGCACCTATTCGACATAACGTTTTGACGTCACTTACATCGGTGCTTCGAAAACAGCGTGATTCATTTTAACAGTAGTTTCAAAAAAACTTATATTATTATTATAAATGTTTTTATACTTAAATGTTTAATCAAAAGTAGCTTGAATTTACCTAAGTAAAATATCTAAATATTGAATTAAATTAAATATTGAATTATGATCATCACTGTCAGTCTAATCAGAACCATAAACTAAATTAATCTAGTACTAAATTAATGACAATGATATCATGGTTTGAAAAACGATAACCCAGAAGGGCCCTCCCTTTTCAAACCATTATGCTGAATAAATGAGTATTATAAAATACACTTTTAAATGTACTGGACTCGTCAAAACGAATCAAATAACCCCAAACACGAAGGTTTTTAAAAAGTTTCAGCTCCTGGCTCCGTCATCAGATGAGCACGAAAGTATCAAATTGTTGTATTGTCATCCTAATATCAGATACTTACGTTAAGTATCAAATCGATACGATACTTAGAAGTAGGTTAAAAACGAATTCCAAGATTTAGTTATATTGTCAGTTAGTTACAAATAAAGCTAATATGTGTGTTAAAAATTAATGATGAGTATGGTTGCGACTGATGCAGTTACTTAGGGTCCGCCAAAAGTAGTTAAATAGTTAGTTTGAAATACTCCTACATCAGGCGTTAATCTTTAGTAACATAGATGAGTAAAATAAGGCTATCTTTTGCTGTTATCTTTATAACTCGGTAGTTGTGTAAGAATAAAGTATGTGTGTGTGTTTGTAACATGTATACTTGAGTTAGCGTGCACTGGCTTTAGAAGCCTCGTAATATTTGTTCTCATATTTTATAGTAGAAAACAAAAACCGCGTCGGTATCGGTCCATAACGATAATAATAGTCATTTTATTCAGTTATATAGGTCCTCTTAACTAACTAACTAACCACCTCTTTGCGACTGCATGCTCGACTGGTGTTCTTAACTTTAAAAAAGGAGGTTCTGAATTCGTCGGTATCTTTATTTTTAAAATGTATATTCAGCGATCATTCGTTACCAAGTTAACCGATTTCGATAGTTCTTTTATTGTTCGAAAGGCAATACTTTCGGGATAGTCCCATATAAATTTGATTAAGTTCTGATTATGGGATCTATAAGAAAATCATCAAAGATTGCATGAACTCCATACCGTGCTAACTGATTTTTGTACCTATGTTGCCCAATATCTTTAGCATTTGTGAACCGATTTTGATGATTTTTTCTTTATCGAATAGCTTATACTTTAAAGATGGTATATTAAAAAATGTTTGGAAAAATTTCACCTCTATGGTGGAAAAAATAAGAGATGAAATAGGTGTTCAGCCGTTAACTTATGTTTGCACTCAAATGATTTGTTTTGTTGAGGATGTATCACTAAAAAAAGTAAATTTTATTTAAAAAAAGTAAACCGACTTCAAAAAACTGAAAAGCTAAAAATAATATCAACACATAAGTACCTAATCAGTTACTTTTGGAGTCGGTACAAACGAAAACATTCAAACTCTCATCGGATGGCACCGACTCCAAAAGTAACTGATTAGGTACTTATGTGTTGATATTATTTTTAGCTTTTCAATTTTTTGAAGTCGGTTTACTTTTTTTAAATAATTCATTAATAGTTTTTTATAAATAAATAAATATTGGACAACATCATATACATTGCTCTAATGGTGACTGGTGATGAGAAGAATCGGCGCAATAAACTCAGTCACCTTTGTCAGCCTTTTTATAGGAAATACAGTTACAAGACATAGTATAGTAAGTGCAAACTAGGCAGGTTATAAGTTCCTTTCACTCTTGTAATTTAAATAATCTTCTACTTTTTACTATCGTTTTTTGATATCGATTTTTTAAATGAGGTTTTTGAACTCATTAACAGTTAGTTCAACAAGATTCTATGGTACTTTATATAAAAAAAAACATTTCCCCAAAAATGAAATCATAGTCACATGCCACACATGCAACATATGAACACACAGAAAAAAGCGAAAAACTTCTAACACTCCTTTTTTTGCGTCAGAGTATAAAAACTCTCATTACCATATTAAAACTAATTGCACAACACAAATTTATGCATTGTCGGGTAAACTGTCGGCTTTTACAGCAGAAGTTGGCATAAGATCGCCGAGGTTATTAAGTTATAGGAGAAAATTAATAATTGCAATTTAAAGTTTTGCTAGCAAATTGAATTGGTGTGGCGCTCGCGCTTAAAACTTCTATACTATTACATGCACGTTCTATCAAACTATTTTTTTTAGTTCTGTGTACTGATATGCTTATTACGTCATGGTTAGTTAAAGCATATGTGAATCCTTTTATTATGAGCTCATTCTGACACTCAAATATACCTATGGAAGTAACATTCAATTTTACCCGTTGAGGATTATAAGAACGCCGGCGGTCGCATAACAATGTAATTTCTATTGTGTCTCGTTCACACATGCTTGACAGGTTAAAAGTATAAAGTAAATTTTTAATACAAGTCATGACTGTATCTGGCTGACCAAGACAATTATAACAAGGCGTTCACGCTGTACACACGCCGAACGCTGGTAAAACGCGACGCTCTTGCCGCGTTGTCGCGGCGCGCACGCAGCCTTCGCGTCGTTCACACGCCCGAGGAACGCGCACGCCTACGCGAGACTACAAAACGGTATCAGAATGAGGGTAGATTGCTACTAACAAATAATTGTGCGAAGTCTGCACGTACTCGCCGCCAGCACGCGGCGACACGCAGCGAGCACGCGGCGTTATCGCGGCGGTTAATAACTCGCGGCGATACCGTTGCGTGCACGCCGCGAGCCGCCGCGTGCCCGCTGCGATCTCGCTCCGCCGAGGAATCGCTGATTAAAATCGCTCGTGTGAAAGGGCTCTTAGGCTTTCCAGGTCGGCCACGGAAGGAAGAAGTAGCGCAAAAACTAGGTAACTATTGTCAGCATCTTTCTGCTATCATTGAAATTATAAACGAGTTAATAAATACCTGAAATTCAGTTCGAATTTTTATACATTATTCAACTTGTGTGTTCTTGTACTTCATTGATTCCTATAAGTGTTTGATGACATAAGGTATATTTTTTTATTATAACTTAGTACCTAAAGTACATTCGACGTCATGTGTGATAACCGCTGTGATGTCATTGACATTCCTTCATTTTGGACGAATAACGGCGTCATTTCAAATATTTGCAAAAGGCGAGCTTATCTAGTAGCGTTTGCGTGGGGCAAGTTAAGCATTACTTTAGTTTTGATTTTTTGCAGAATAGTTTAAGAAACGTAGTTAGTAAGTAGTAAGAATTAGAATAAAGTTTAAACCAGGTAATACTTTGTAAGTAAACTTTTCTGTTGAAGTTTGTAATCCCAATGCTAAAATAGAACTACTATTATAATGGAACCACTATAGAAATAAAAATGATAGGGTTAGGGAAGGGATACGAAACCCTAAAAACGTATGAAATATAAGTTGTGGGATCGAACCTTCGCGTAACTTTTTGAGATGTATCACCGCGCAACTACGCCAATAGGGAAAAACGTTACTAAATAAATATAACTAACTTTAAAAAAATATGTTGACCCAAACTAGGTGAAGCTTGTATCTATGGTGACTAGATAATGGGTAAACATACTTATATACATTTATAAACATGACTTAGGTACAATTGCTCGCGCTCATCACTCAAACATTTGCTCCTTGCGGGATTCGAACCCGCGACCGTCTGACCACAGTATATTTATATTAGATAATGCAGTACCGAAACTAGGCCTTTTTGTTGAGTAGGTACTATTACTACAAATAAATGTCAAACGTGACAACTGACAACTCGCTTCGGCTCGGCAGTACTCGGCACCCTACCTACAAACTCATGCTCGGTGCACCCGCGACTGACAGCACTGCGACGAGCGCTTAGGGGTCATGTTGTTGCGTACGTCTGTGTAAGTGCGTCATTTCGAACGTTTTTACATAGTTACTTTACTACTTTAGCTTATACATATATTTACTGTGGCCTGACTTTGTAGTCCGGAGTACGAACTACAACCACTAAACGGTCGTCAACTTTACTCTTTATTGCACACTATAAGAAGTGTTAAATATAACTTATTCTTTATTTCACAAACTGGGCTATTATCAAGCCACCATTCAAGAGTGCGGCACAGTCAACAATGCACACAATCACGATGTTTGCATTAGCAGATAACGCTGAGAAACATTTTGTGTATCACACACGTCTACTTGCATGTGTCGTTTTGTGATATTTTGCGTGTCATAATATTCGTAATAAGATCCTATGAAGATGTCAATCGGATTTCTCATAGATATCTTAATTTTGCCACGTACCAGCAAGTGCAGCGTAGGACAACCACCCACAAGATACCTGTAAACGACCAGGAGACGTATTTTTGAAGCATTAGAAATGAATTTCAAATTCGAACACGAAAACAATTCGTGCATGAAATTCATTTCTATTGCTCACGATTTTGCGCATTTTTGATTCACTCGAAATAGGTGTTACTATGAAATTGAAATCTTGTACTTATTTTTGTTTCACGCAGAAAATATTATAAACCATAAAACAAAAACTTATTAACGAACGTAAATAAAAAGTTATTATGTCAAATTTCTGTCAAACATACGTTTACTTGTCAATTTAATTCTTCCGTACTTTCTACTAGTAGAAAACAAAAACGAGTGGTCGTTGCAGAATTCACGGAATGACTTTTCAAACATAGTGATTTTAGGAATTCGCATGCGAATCTTGCGATTTCGTATTCGGATTGGAATTCGCATGATTCAAAAATACGTCCTGGTAAAGGTTATCTACAGGAAGCCGCTGGATGCAGGTCGCTTCCAACCAGCTAATATGGAAGTCTTTGGGGAGGCCTATGTATAGCAGTAGGATGGATAGGATGTCCCTATAACTTAAATGATGATGATCTCAATATTGAAAGCTGAAATCGTTATCCATTCGAGATCTTATTTATTTTAGAGGTATAAAATATTTATCACCTAACGTACAATAATTCTTTAAAATAATATTACTGATATCTTTATAAATGTTGTGTGATTATTAAACAATCTCACATTAACGACTCAACAAATACAGATGAAACACAGATAAGATGCGTAAACGTGAATTGGTATTGCATTCGGTGACGCCACCTGGTGTCATGTTAACTAAATTTTATTTGCAACTCGCTGTTATTAACTTCATCAATAGCCTAAAGCCCAAGCTAATCAAGAAATTCGTTGATTTAATGTAACCTAATTAAACCATTTAATTAATTTAGTTAGTTATATACCTACACTTATAATTAGTTATACTGTCTCACATTCGCATGTCACAATCGTTTTATTGCCCCTAACTCAGGGAGCATTGTTGCAAAAATGCATCGTGGGTTGTTGTTTTCTAACATCTCATAATAATATCACATGTACTTATATTAAGCTTTAGTTATAAGCGTATCTATACAAAAGAAACAAGGTTACACCAACAATATGCCAATTAAAATGCATATCATGATGACTGAGGTATTAGTTTATTATAGGCGACAACATTATGCACTGAAGACAACAGAAACACCTAAATAAATTTTAGTCTATTTGTGGACTTAGACAGAGATTATAACGCGAAAACATTCTCTCCTACGGGTAATCACGGCACATAGGCCGGTCTTTTTGAAAGGCGTTCGTGGGGATACAGATCCAACACGAAGGTCCCTTTAAGATAATAAGTTGGGATATGAACACCTACCGGATACTATCTCTGCCTGTACGATTGAGAAGATACAGCCAAAGAAAGCACCATTACACACACACAGACAGCACAGCATAGTGCAAGGACTATTGCAATTAAGATGCACTTTTTGTCTATTATCCTTATTTCTTAATTTTAGTAATCTATTCTAATGACTGTTTCGTGCCAAAATAAACAAAAAAAATATCATCATTACTTTAGCCATATTACCTCGACTGGTGAACATAGGCTTCACTTGTAACCAAATATCGAATAATATTATGGATATTAATTTTATTCTAACTGTAAGTGTCTTATCGGTTTAAAACTTTGTGTGACCGTCTGTCTGGTGTAGTGCTTCGCGCTCCGGACTACAAAGGCAGGGGTTGCGAGTTTGGAACCCGCAAGGGGCAAATGTTTGTGTGATGATCACGAGCATTTGTATCTAAGTCATGGATATTTATAAAAGCATTTAAGTATGTTTATCCAGTCGCTATAGTATAAGCTTTGCTTAGTTTGAATACGTTAATCAGTGGTTTGGGGCCACATAATTGTGTTGATTGTGAAAAACAATTAATTTATTTAATTAACTATTTCAAGTAATTCGTCAGGTTATTGACTATCTATGAAAGACTTATCTCGTCCAGTATTCGGCAATATTAGCAAATTCTCGTAATGAACACCACACAAAACAAACTTAAAAGAAAAAAACATTCAAAATTCCACAATTAAAAGAGTTTGGATCATATACCATCTATTCTATCTTCTTCATCATATACTAAATCATCCTTAATCTAAGATAATAAACTTGAAAAAGTCAGTAAAACTGAACATCGTACTCACAAATAATCATTACTCCCTACGCACACCTCTAAAGGTGTAGAAGGGTTAAACACAAGGACAGATGTTATAAGTTATAGGGAGCTTTATCAGTTTGATACGAAACAGTACACCATAATCCCTTTACCATAGACCCCTTTGTTTAGCCGATCAATAGATATAACATTGATAGCCTGGATTACATGTTTGATATTACATTTTTCCGTGTATGTTTCGCGGCCATGTTCGGCTTTAGGCGAAGCTTACTGTAAAAAATTAAGACCATGATGAGTTATTTCTTCATCTTAATATTTTATTTAAATAAACTATTCTGGTAGGCACCTTAGTTTATCTAGCCCCTTACTGAGCAGAACTTATACTATGATGACTATATAACGGATATATATACTTAATATACAGGGTTATATTGCAAGGTAGTGTTAAGTTTTCTGTAGCGACTCAGAATCAGTAACATAATCTATCTACGTAAAGAACAAAAAAACAAACATATTTTTCATTTCTAATTATTTATATCTGCTTTTGAAAATTCTTATGGATATTTTACGACATAGGGTGGACGTCCTACTTTGCGCTGCCCGGGTACGTGGCCTCCATTCTAGAACCTTTGCTGGACAATCGGTCAATCTGGAAGTAACTGGGGGATACCTATGTTTATTTATTTTATTTATTTAAAAACTTTATTGCACAAAACTTTAAAAAGTGTACAATAGGTGGACTTAATGCTAAAAGCATTCTCTGCCAGCCAACCTTAGGGTCATGCAGAAAAACAAGTAATGTTTAGCAGTGGACGTCATATTACCGAAATGATAATGTAAATGAATGAACAACAGTACAATGTAGATTATTTTTTTTTGCATTCATCATCATCATCTCAGCCATAGGACGTCTACTGCTGAACACAGGCCTCCCCCATTGATTTTCATCGGGGGGGGATTGCCGATACTCGCCACGCTTGGCAGGCGGGTTGGCGAACGCAGTTTTTTATAAGATATCGCACGCAGATGCTGCTGCCTGTCTCGTGCTACAAGAATTAGTCACCTCTTACGACACACCTCCTGTTGGCTGTGGAGAAGTGTATTCTTTACGGCCGTCCCCACACGGCACATTTTGTACATTATTGTTACATAATGTTCAGTTAGCACCATTATCCCCTTCTTACATATGCAAAAGTTCAAGCCTCTAATTGTTATATAAACAAATACCGCCATCACCATCTTTCCCCGAAACATATTTAGTGTTTTTTTTTAATTTTTATTGACTCATCCTGCTCTTAAAGCCGAGCGGTGATTCTGCCAATGTCGATTGTATTCTTGGTTTAATGTCAAAGCTTGTCAAGCTTTGACATTAAACATTAAAGTTTACAATAAATAACGGGTGCATTATTGCTTTTCTTGGATTCAGTGGAGGCTACTCTTCCCGTATAAGAAGGTTTCAGGACGCTATCGGGTCTAAAGCAAGTTGTCTTGAGACAAGTCACTTGATACTCGATGCGGCGTTGAATACAATGATATTTCAATAGTTTCAGGTCTTTATCACTTCACCAAACATTAGAACATAAACTACACCAAACTTGCTCTCTAAAGCTTTTTAAATGATAAATAAAAACCATTATAATAGATCGACCATGCTTTTCGTACGACTACCCCCTACCAAATCCGGTCAACCCTTGCCTATACAAAAACAGTACATCCACAGATTAAATCATGGCGGGATTATTGTAGAACAAAATAAATGTCAAGTCTGCTAAGTTTTACTCATTTTTTAAATACTATTGATGTAAGTTCTAACAAATCGATCAAAATCACAACAAACGACAAATCGATATCTGAGAAATACCTACACATATGACTTCATTAGATGATGAAGTAGGGAAAATAAGATGTCATGCATAAATATTATTTTTGGAGTGTTAGCTTTTGCTAGCAAATTAGTCTTGATTTTGTCGGGATGAATAAGCTTAATTATTATACTCTTTTAAGTCTTATCTCTACAAGTCATTATGTAAACCCGTCGTAATCGGTTTAGCTGATCTGTAAGTTATCTCACATAATCAGACGGAATAAAATATATACTGGTTATTAGCTTTGTTTATGTGAAAAAAACGATAATAACTCTTTTTATAGCAATCATTTCGAAATCACAGACAGTAATTTAAATTTTGTGTTTATGATAGTTGTACAAATAAAATCACTGTGATTACCCAAATAAAATCACTGTGATTTATATCACGACTCAGCTGGCCAAAGTATTAGTTCCAAATCTCAACTAGTATGGATACATTAACATAATGTGGGTACAATAAGACCTTGTTTATGAGCACATACCCACATTAACTGTATATTTCATTACAAGCTCAAAATTACTACCAATCACATGGTTCCCAAATAGTTTTTATTTTATCATAACGCAAGTGGAACTACCTGTGCTGGTTTGTTGTGATCACCGAAACAGGAACATATTTTGTGCGGTATAAAGTGAAGTAAAATCGGCCGTTGGAATCGGTTTGTTGATTAAATCCGATAAGTGATAAGAACCACCTTGTTATCGAGCGATGTATGCCCTTATCAGTGATAACGTCATGCCCCGTGAGTACGCGTATGCGGAGTGGCGAGAGCGGTTTTCTAGAACAATGAGGTATATAACCTATTTACATTGCACATACAAATTTGTTTACATATTGTTTAACGCTAAAACTATTTGGTCATTTGTAAACTTACCTAATCATTTTTTAATAAATTGCATTTCGGTTTCTGTTGTAATAATTATATTAAATATCAGTCTGATAGGATTATTTTGTTACTCATGTATAGTTTTTATTAGTTCCTAAAAATACACGAATTTAAACATCTAAACGACACTAACACCCGTATCTATGAAGACGTAAACCTACTTATTGTTAAGTTGTCACTTAATATTCCCTTAGTAACAATATAGCAACAAGATATGTTTACTTAATTACTCAGTTTCCAATTTTTATTTTGAAATTTTTATTCTAACTTAACTTTAGTCAATTACTTTACTATAAAAACAAAATAGTTGCTTACAATTACTTTTCTTAAGTAATTACTTTTATTTATTTATAAATACGGGTTTTAATAACAGTAAAATCCCTAAATGACAGCTAACTAATAAATTAAGACCTTATGTAGGTATATTTATTAACGAATCTTAAATAAAAAGTAAAAATGTGATTAAAAAAAGTAAATGAATAGTAAACTTTTACTTGTAGCCATCAAAGAGTTCCACTGTCATCCTGGCTCCATCAGAAGATCAGCTCGAGGGTATCAATCCACTGTAATTACTTTGTATGCTATGAATTAAGAGTAAAACAGGGTTCCTTACGCTATACCAAATCACGAATGACAGAATAACATATGCCCGAACACTAATGACCGATAGCTTGTTTCACCGAAGCATCAAAAGACCGAAAGTTTAAAATCTCGATAGTTTATATGACTGAAAATAAGGCCAAATTAACCTAGTCCCTAGTATCTAAGTTGAGCTTGCAAAGTTCAATCGTCATCAGCTAAAATCTAGATCTATCAAAATTTTGAAAGCATAATTATGAAAACTATTCGTCGGGCATATCTTATTCTGTCATTCGTGATTCGGTATAGCGTAGGGAACCTAAATAATATCTGTCAAAACGAGTATACCTACTAAAATCTACTAAAAGCACGTAAATAAAGACTATCTATACAAACGAGTAGTTTCTTATATTGATATTTATATACCAGCTATCCCGGCGATCTTCGTACCGCCTCTTTTTTTGTGAATTTTTCGATGTTTGAATCAAGGATCGAAACCGGTTAATATTTATTTCAGAATGTATTAGACCCATTTCTAATATTTGATAGTAGTTATAAAGATTTGACCATAAAACTGAATTTGCAATAGCTTTTAAGTCGATACTTGCGAGTGTGTGATAGTTAATTTAGCGGAACCTTTATTATTCCGGTTAAGGTTTCATAGTAAAATAACCGGTTTCCGATCCCTGGTTTGAATAGTTATGCTGCTATTCGGGACGGAGACAAATCCAAAAAATCATAAATCATAAAAATCGGTCCACCCGTTCTCGACTTATAAATGGTGTAACTAACCCGACTTTGTTTTATTTATATAGATATCAAAATGAATCTCTATTTCCCCTGGTCATCACAACACGCGTGAACAGATAAACAATTTCGCTTACTCTTTTTTGTTGTGTTAGTTATTGTCAGAAGAAGGTTCTTTTAAAAGAAGAAATTAAGACAGTTGCGGTTGGCAGATGAATAAACTAAAGAACACGCGAACAAAGTCGCGGGGAACAGCTAGTTTACAATAGAATATAGACAATACTGTAAATGAATATTATCACGACAGGTTCCAACCCGTTTTCAAATCACAGTTACAATTTATTAAAACAACAATCGTCGGAAAAAGTAAAACCGTCCATTCAGACGTTACGGGTTGCAAATTTGAAATTGTAATCTGAATTACATTTTCTGTTTAGATTTTATTGCACAGATACGAATAATGGATATTTGTATACCGTCGGGATCGCACAAAAAGGATGATTTAAACGGCCGCAACACGAAATGAAACGGAAATTTTCGCTTTTATTACTATATAAATAAAGCAGAAACGGAATTTGTTACACGAACAATACGAAATAAAACACAAATAGGTACGTTTATGACTGTAATCAGTTGTAAGGTTAGATATGATATGAAATGTAAGGTTATAACACGATGGTGTTTAATGTATATAGGATAGGATGTATTTAAAAGAGCATTTAACAATACACACATAAACATCAAATTTACAAAATATCTTAAAATCTTTGTGATAATGCAAATAAATTCAGTATTCCAACAATTACACCAATTTACCAACCCCAAAACCAAGCGGAGCTTGTTCATGGCAACTATGTAGCTGCCATGAACAAACGAAACGAATAGACAAAGATATACTTAAATATAATTAAGAAGTTCTATAAACCCATATGAAAAAAAAAACATAAAAGAATAAAAAGTTCCCACGTAAGCATATTCAAATTTGGAACTGCAAGTTCAATTCTTAATTGCACCATGCCCCGATCATTGGACGGCGATTTGGGACACATTTTTTACTTGTAAATATTTTTGTACATATTTTTCTTTTTTCTTTTTAGGGTTAGTTTCTGTTATTCAATTTGTACAATTTCATAAAATGTATCTTTCATGAAATAAATGATTCAATATTTGAATTATTAATAATTCTTAATCTGAATATATTTATTAACCTTACATAACAACGAATAAACCAGTAAAATATTGTATTAATCTGTATGTCATATTGGTTTAGTAGTTCGCGCTTCGGACTACAAAACTAAGTGGTTGCGGGTTTGAATCTTAGAAGGAGCAAGTGCCTCTGTGAGCAATGTGAGAGCACGATTTGCATTTGATTGAGTCATTACTGTATGACATATAATGTAATTATGTATGTCTGTCAACTATCTAGTTATTTTCCTAATTTAGGACTACAATAATATGTTATTGTGATTTTTTGGGTGAATTAATTTAAACAATTTGCATCGTTTCTTGGTCGTACTATTTAATGTCACCAAATTTCATGATAGAAAACTATTAGTATGAAAGAGATCTTTGTTTTTTTGGGCATTCGTATAAATCGTGCAATATTTGTTTACCTTCTATTTGACTATAATTTTGATGTCAAAGCACTTTATATCTAGATCGCGTGTTCAAGTTAAAGCACTAAATAGTTGGCGTTACTGTAATTTGATTTAGTTTATCAACATGGATTATCGCGTGCTACTAAACACTTTCGGCTTAGATATTATCTAGGCCACTAAAAGCGTTTAGCATTGTTTAAATGGAGAATGTCTTATTGAATCTGTGCAACTGTTCGTTTCACAAGTCTTTATTGTCTATTTTAAATAAAAAAGTTCATTTTTTTCAAAGTCAAAGTCAAAAATCATTTATTCAGTTTAGGACAGAAAACTGCCACTTATGAACGTCAATAATAACATTATTGGCTCATATGGGGCAGAACATGTCTCCTTATTTTTTGGGCCCTACTAGCGCTTAGACAAGACACAGATAATCTGGCAAGTGCTGAGAAGAAACGTCGGAACAAACTCAGTCACCACTAGCGGCCACAAAAAATGGGAAAAGGAAAATAATGTATACCTTTGCGAGCAGGGCAGTATCTAATTCAAGACATTTTTGGCATTTAAATAGTCATTAACAGTATAATAACATTAATAACCCTTTTACATTAAATTAATCTTAACATGCGATTTAAACTCAAACATGGGTAGTTCAACAATAGACTGTGGTAATTTGTTAAAAAAGCGAATACATTTCCCCATAAACGAATACTCACTTTATGCAGTCTGAAATTTGAAACAGCAAGTTTATCTATATTCCGGGTATTAAAATTATGTTTGTTTGTTTTTCTTTTAATTACTAAATTTCCCAAATAACAAACAGACTAATTATATTATCTTAGTTTCGAAGTAAGGAATTAACATATTTATTACGAGATACGAAAAAATATTTTTTGTTGAGCGCTTCTCATCATCGCACCAAATGAAACGTTCGTTTCCTAAATTAAATCAATTTAGGACCGGGAACAGAACCCGGCATCCTTTCGTTCAAGGTAGAATCGCGCTAATCGCGTCTGCGCATAACAGCTTCATTTATTCAGGTTGGACAAGGAACGAGTATAATATACTATAACATCTGTTTATATATATTATAACATTTGTTTTTTACTCAATTTCCCTATTTCCCATTCCCCAGTGGTCCTATAAAAATAAATAATAAAAAATACAGTTGGTGTCGATAAATCGCTATATCATATCGTGTTTTGGTGGTCATGCTACGGTGGCTGGAATCGAACCCGGGACCTCAGAGATAGCGACACCAAGTCTCAAGTCTCACTCAGCTACCGGGTCGTCAAAATAAATACATCGGCTGTTTTATTAATTTAGGTTTACAGCACATGTTTGATCGATTTCACCATTGGTTTATTCATCCCTCGTTTAACGTATCACCGTCTACACGTATCCTACATTATGTATCATGTACGTTGCGATAACAAGAGGTCCTTAGGGAACCCTAAATAATCATAATCATCAACTTTTGAAAGTCCACTGAACCTGCCTTTCCCATAAAACGCCATAGCGACCGGCACCGGACTATTTGCATGCAGCCTGCAACCTTGACTACGTAGTCAGTCCACCGGGCAGAGGGCTGGTCACGCTGCGTCTTCCAATTCGTGGTCGCTACTCAAGAACGTTTTTTCTTCAATGGTTTTTAGCTCTGCGAGCGATGTGACTTGCAAGTCACTTTAGCATTGCAAATCGAAGAGCTATATGGTCGAGCTTAGTGTTCATAACGACAACAGCTCAATCTACCACAAAACGTCAAATTTTCTTAATTGAAATTGATCTCTACGTGTCAGACTTAAAGTTGAAAATCGGTTCAGTGACCTTTAACTTTTCGGGTAGGTTAGGTTTAGGGTAGGCGGTTTTCTGTACAAGTATTTTCCATAAATTTAAATTCGATTGTCAAACTGATGTATTTGCAATGTATGTTTTTCTCTTGTTACAGTGGGATGAGCATGAACATCAACAACAACAACAACACGAGCATAAACAACAATAATAATAACAACAATAATGAGGAGAAACCCGACCTGCCCGATCCTGATTATATCAAGGTATTGCTATAATATTTTTGCATCTACAGTGTTATTTTCAACCGACTTCAAAAAAGGAGGAGGTTCTCAATTCGACTGTATGTTTTTTTTATTTTTTTGTTTGTTACGCGATTACTCCGCCAATTATGAATCGATTTTAATGATTCTTTTTTTATTTGGTAGATCATACTTCAGAGGTGGTCCCATATTTATCGAAATTGATGTAGAACTTTTTGAGAAAATCAACAAATATATACCCAGATAATATTTTGGTTGTGGTTCTTGTTACCTATCTTCGACAAATATGAGCCGATTTTGATGATTTTTATTTTATTGAATAGCTTATACTTCAAAGATGCTATGATAAAAGTTTGCACAATAAAAATCACCCCTAAGGGTAAGAAAATAGGGGATGAAATCGGTGTTCAGCAGTTAGATTAGGATTTATCACTAAAATAGAAAAAAATAAAACCGACACTAAAATGCTAAAAATAATCCTAACACTTAAGTACCTAATCACTTAATTTTGGAGTCGGTGCAAACAAAAACATTGAATCTCTCATCGGCTGGCACCGACTCCAAAATTAAGTGATTAGGTACTTAAGTGTTAGGATTATTTTTATTAAATCATCAACAACCTCCTAGGGGCTGATTCTGGTGCTATACAACACAACACAAAACAAACAATGCTAATACAACACTTTTTTTATGGGACCAACATTGAAATTTAAAAAAATCATTTTTGTTTCTTCATACAAACTGATGTCAGCTGGTGGCGGCTTAGTATGGGGAAGTTAATTTTTTTTTTGCGATTTCAATGTCGGTCCCATTGAAAAAGTTGTTGTATTTGAGCACCAGAATCAGCCCCTAGGAGGTTGTTGATGTTTTACAAATAACCCTGTATACTTGTTGCTTGTTTTTAAACAGGGTGTCCTGTAAATCAGGGATAACCTTGTAACCTTATAATCTATACACCAGTGAACAACTTTAGTTCTATGACTTTTAAAAGTATGCCTATTTTTTTGTCTTTCTATACAAATTCAATCAGCTGTTTGGAATTTTTGTATGGGTATTTGTATTTTAAATTTTCATGCAAAATTGCAAAAGTCATACATCAAAAGCTGGTCACCATTAGGTATGTATAAAATATGCGGTTACAAGGTTATTCCCTGTTTAGTATCGGGATGTGGTACGCGAGTGAAACATTCGGCTGTTATTAATGCACTGATTTATTGCAATGAAAGACATCGCGTGGCGCAGCACGCACACACGTATACGGCTCTTACATATACATACATAACATTCCCGAGTCTCGATGTAGGGGACACCCTCTGTAGTTGTATATCGTACATTACATCACACCACGCTGATGTGTCAAAGTGTAATTTCATCATTTAGAGATCTCCTAATACGTTTTTAAGAACAATAGAATGGGCTAGTTTCCTAAAAAAATCTAATTGGTCCCTCAGTTGGATTAACAGAAAATATTGGACACGTGTTTTTTCTTTTCTCAATCAAAGAAAAAATTATGAAGATATAGCCCGGTAAAGATCCGCGTAACGTCACGCCTTGCGACACTTTTTAGCAAGGCGTGACGTCTCGTGCTCACTTTGATGCGCTTTATCTTCGTATTTTTTTGTTGGATTGACAAAAGACAAAATATGGGTCTAATATTTTTTGAACCTATTGAACTAATCCGTTATAAATTTAGAACTGATCGCTAAAATGTAACTGACGATTCATGTACAAAAATTGGTCATAAATTACGCTGTGACCAAAATATATGTGGTGGGGACTGTTCATTACGGCCTTAATTAATTACCTTCGCGTCGGTGAAATAAAGCACGGTAATTAAAAAGGTAAAACGCGACAAACGCCGGCGGCGATGCGGCGTCAATACGGCCAAAGAACAGGAAAAACAGTCGGCTCACTTCGTATGAAACATGTTAAATTTTATTAGACTAGAGAGTATGCTTACCCTTTTCAAGGTTTTTGTCCGCCATCTTGGATTATGCCCTAACGGTTCTTCCGCCGGGTGGTCGCTGGACCGCAAGTGTCGCCGGCGCGACTGCCCGACTATTTATACGATTTATCATATATTTTTGTATGTCCCCGTCCGCGCCGGCGTCCCGCAGGGATCGGTGTTATCGCCGTTACTTTTTTCGATCTATGTCAACGACATACCCAAGACGCCGGACGCGGAGTTAGCCCTATTCGCGGATGATACCGCTCTCTATCGCTCAGGATACAACCGTCGTTACATCACGATAGCGCTACAGCGCGCCGCTGATGCTCTCGGCGAGTGGTTCAGGAAGTGGCGTGTGGAGGTGAACCCCGAGAAAAGTGCAGCAGTGTACTTTACTCGAGGTCGCTTCAAAACGCGGCCTTCCAAACAACCCCGCTGCAAGAAAGTCCGTTTTAACGTCACCTTATTTGGCCGACCGATCCCCTGGGTGAGGGAGGTCAAATATCTAGGTGTCACTCTCGACCATCGGTTATCGTTTGTACCCCACATTACGCGCGTTCTCAATCGAGCGAAGTTCTATGCCCACCGACTATACCACCTTGTCGGTAGCAAGAGTAAAATGTCACTTAGAAATAAGTTGACAATTTACAAAACTTGCATCCGCCCCGTGATGACATACGCCAGTCCGGTGTTTGCTCACGCTTCTTCTAACAGCATTAAGAAAATGCAAAGTTTCCAAAACAATTTCTTGCTGAGAGCCTCGGGTCAACCGTGGTTCGTACGCCGCAAGAATCTCCATAAAGATTTCGACATGCCCTCAGTAGCCCAATATATGAAAGAAGCGTCTGAGCGCTTCTTCGATAAGGCAAAAAACCACTCCAATCCGCTCATAGTCAAAGCCGCCACGTACACGCCCCAGGAGGATGTCGCTGCCCGACTCTGTCGGCCTCGGCACGTTTTGGACGACCCTGACGATTCCTACACCGCGTACTGTAGAACAACAGCCAACACCGCCTTAAGCATTTCAAGTACTGCACAACATTTTAGTTCGCATCACCGCACCCGCCGAAGGGTGCGAGGTCCCGTATTTCATTTCGGCCGACACAGACATGTGCCTGGCCGTTTTTCCCCTGCCCACCCTACGGACGACGGCCCAAGCCGAGGTCCGAGCCTATAGAGGCGCCCTTGAGGCCAGAGTCCGACTCACCCCCAGATCGGGCCCGCTAGAAAGGAGCCCGGCAGCGGTCCGGCCTGTTTCGGCAGTTCCGGTCCCGTCGGCGCCACCACTAGCGGGTTCGCCGCTTGGTAGGGTGCCTTTTGCACTCCACATTGGCCCGATCACGCCTGCTAGTATGGGGCTCGACACGTACGAGTCTGAGGCTTCGCTGCGCGAAGCCTCACACTCGGCCGGGTCGCGGCGACCGCTAGCGGGGCGGACCTAGGCTGTGCGCCTTCAGCGCACGCCACAACTGCCCGGGTTAAGCTGGCGAATGTCTTCCTCAAAGACACTCAGCGATAGGTCCGTCCATAAAAAAAAATTTAAAAAAAAATTGTATGTAAAGTGCTAAATCTAATTATTGAAACGTCTATCACACGCAGATAATAGTAAACTATGTAAATTTAGTAAAACTCGTATAAGTTGAAAATAGTAGTTTGACCACTATTTGTATTAAATAAGAACAAAATAAATGCCATGAGTAGCGGTTTTTATTAAATGTTTCTCTATAACACAATAAGATACGTAATTAAAACTATACTGACCATTTCTTAAAGTCCAGTTTTTAATTATAATAAATCATTGATTTTTCAAAGGTTTTTATTTTTGGGATTGGCCCTTCCAATTCACTAGAAAACTGTTTTAGTGTAAGTTTTATGCACCGAAATTAAGATTTTTATGCATTTCACAAAATAGGTATAAAAAAATGACATATGAGCCTAAGAAGGAAGGTTTTTAATGGAAATTTCTCTTTGAAAACCTTCATTATAAAGAACATCTACAAACCTTCAAACCCAAATCCAAAACCCGACCCTACTTAGTCTCCCTTGATTTTATGTCGGTGGTTCTTGCTTGGCTGTGCAGTCAATACAGTTTCATTATTGCTTTTAATTTGTCCAGCATTTTTGAGCCAACGTCGCATACGGTATACGGGAATATATTAAACAGGGAATAATTATTTCGCGATTCGTTATTGAGTCATTTTGCTTTCATTAAGGAAATTCTCTGATATTTTTTGAGTTTATTTACTTCATCTGAACGTTCCATTCCTTTGTGTTTAAAAATTATAGCACAGAATAGTTTTTTGTCTATGTAATCCATTTGAACTTGGTAACTACTTGAAAGATGCAGTTTTTATTATGATTAAAAGAGTTATTCGAAAAAGGTTTCAATAGTACCTTCACTAGACTTTGGACAGTTACTTACCCGACGTTGAGACGGTCAAAATTCTAACGACCGTCGTATTGGTGCGGTGAGTCAGTTCAAACGAAAACTTATCAAATAATAACTAAGTGACTAGGGTCTGGGCACAGAAAAAAAAAGTCACTCTGACAATTAGAACTTTGAACCCGAGTGTTCTGAGATTTCGTGTCCATGAGCGATGTCTATATGTGATGTGCGTAGTTCTAGCGCGCATTGTATGAAACATAACTTCTCATAACCATAACCATTATTCATTCTGTAGTCTGAGTTTATGGGTAAATTTAACTGTCTGGTACTTGTAACACCGGATTAGCAAGCTCAAGTGTCAGTGGACGGGGCACATAGCACACAGAACTGACGGCCGATGGGGCAGATAGGTTTAAGAACAGAGGCCATGTACCGCAAGTGCATTGCGGAACGTCAACCCACAAAGTGGACAGATGACCTGGTAAAGGTTGCAGAAAGCCGCTGGATTGTAGCCGCTTTGACCCGGCCAATCTGAAAGTCGGGGGGGGGGGCTATGGCTGAAATGATGATGATGATAACTCATACTCATAACAAAAAGATGTTAATAGGGATGACGACCTACTTTTTTTTCTTCATCTATCAGGTAGATTATCAAAAAGTATTGGACACGTAATTTTTCTTTTTTTACAAAATCAAAATATTACGGAGATAATTATAGATATGAAATTTCGCATGACGTCACGTCTTTGTACAATTTTTACTTAGAAATGACGTCATGAGTCCCCACTTCCGAACTGTAACTGTGTAATTTTTTGGTTGTTTGATAAAAGAAAAAAAAGGGTACATATTTTTTTGATAATTTAACTGACTGACTAAATAGAATTTTATTTTCTATACCTTATCATCCCTATAATATACTTTTAGACATTCACATTTGGTGATCTAGGGCATATTTATATTCACCCAATCCTCGTCAAATTCCAGATGTTCGTCGGCCAGGTGCCCCGCAGCATGGACGAGAACGACCTGCGGCTCATGTTCGAGGAGTTCGGACGTGTGCACCAAATCAACGTGCTGCGAGACAAGATCACCGGGGCCAGCAAAGGTTTGTACCCATTTAACTCCATTTATCTAATTAATTAAAACGAGCAATTCTTGTATACAGGGTGTCCCATAACTCAATGAGTCCCGTAACTCAAGGAGTCTCGTAGTTCAAGGAGTCCCGTAACTCAAGGAGTCTCGTAGCTCAAGGAGTCCCGTAGCTCAAGGAGTCCCGTAACTCAAGGAGTCCCGTAGCTCAAGGACAAATGTATCTGACTGAATGACTTTTTATACAAAATTACCAAAGGGGTGGTTGAATTTCTATAAAAGGTTAAAAAAATATATAAACATATTTGTTAAAGTCATAGAACAAAAGTTGTTCACTATGATTTATAAAATATGTGGTTACAAGATTATCCTTGAGTTACGGGACAACCAGTATACGGTGAATTTTTATTAGTGTAAAATACGGACGGTTTTTTTATACTCATTATAACAAACAACTTTGCCCTAGAAATTAGTTACCAATCTTAATTTTTTTAGTGCAAAATAATACATAATTTATGATTATTACATAAAATAATCATGAAAATTCTTTGTACTTTTTGGGTAACCCACAGATTTGGTGGTTGTAACAACTCTTATGTCTCGTCACAAAGTTTAGGTAAATATAGTCACCCAATTCCTATCACGGTTAATTACGTTGAACTTTTGGCAGAATGACTAGATGCCAGTTCGCTCAGGATCCATCCAGGTGGGCTGAAATATGCTGTTTACGCGCATTACAAGAAAACTAGCCTTTTGTCATTTATATAATTATTATCAAGCGAGACCGTTTTCGTAAACATACATATTGTAAACTATTTTTTGTTTACCTAATATCTTTTAAGAGATGATTTTGGTTCTTAAATTTAATAGTTTTAGTATTGGAAGAAAATCTAAATCTCAAAATAATTACCCTATACAAATTATGACAGCTGATTGGTCATTTAGCAGTTTTTTTTAAATTTGGATACTAAAAGTTGTATTTGGGCACCGTGTTAGCTATACGACTTATCATAAAATAACATTTTACATAAATTTGTTATAAACGGTGCTGTAGTCCTACTACGAAAATGTTTTGTTCGTTCGGACGTAAAAACCTTATAAATTAAAATAACCATTCACTGTGTCAATCCTTTGACAAAATATGAATATCTGAAACTATCCGGTTAAAAAACAAGACGGTTTTTAACTGTTCATAAATTGACAAGGATTTGACGCAAGTTAGATGGTATTTTAATTTGTTAGGTTAATACGTCCGAATGAAACATTTTAGTAGTAGGCCCCCTGGTATTAAATTAGGCTAAATCTTGCTTATACTCTGTCTGAATTGTATTTTGTCACTGTTTGTTAACCTAAATAAATAGTAAAAATATAGACAGAGGTATTGCTAAAAAAACTGTAGATGTCGAAATTAATTATCGTGCGTGACGTCATAGTGTAAGTTGTTAAAAACAACCGCTTATCATAAATAGATTACACTTTAATTTGTATTACTTTTCGATCAATTTATGGTCTCTACGATTTGAGAGCAGGGCATACTACCAAAGATTCCACAAGTGAACTTCGAAAATATTTTAGTCCTAAACAGTACATGGTCACCCTTTTGTTGCGATTAGTCGCAGTGGACTTGGGTCAGCAAGGGTTTGTAATGCATTGTTTGGACTTAGGGTTTAACAATGATGGATCACAATTGGTTGTTAAGAACAAGTCTTATCTTGAGAGGACGATTTTCTGATAACATTTTTGTTTCATTAATTTTATTGTATTTTATTTTTTCAAAAGGTTAAAAAAATAAACAGGAACTATTTATGAGAAAAAGTTCCGGTATCTAACCTTTAATATACAGGTTGCTCCGTAAACAACAGAACAAAGGCAATAAAAATATATACATTTTTGGAACAGCACATTTCTGGGCTAAATTACAACACCTACTATAAAAGAGATCTAAAAAAAAATCCACCTACATAAATTGAAACACCTGACTTTTTCCATGTCGTGTGGAGTTTTTATTTTATTTTGAAGTAAAAGTTGTAGTAAATAAGAATCAGATTTAGCGCTGAAGTGGTATTGCGTTAACTAAAAACAAAGTTGTAATAAAAAAAAATCAAACATTATAAACTACTAAGGTAAAATTTTTACATCATTAAGAGAAGTTGTATTTTGACAGAGCACTCAATTTCCTTTGGAACTATTTTAGAACAAAATGGGCTACCTACGAATTTTGAACGAAAATGTTTTGTGACGGAATCGTTTATTAATATTGATGAAGCTATCCCGAAGTTGAAAGGGACTCGCGACACTTAGGAAATTAATTTTGTATTTTAACAATGTCGTAAGGAACTAAGTCACAGTTTTTGTTGGGACAACGACGGTATCAAGTTCGGAACTTTGAAATTTGGAAAGGAATAATTTCAGTAATTAAATTCGATGCTGTGACGGTTTGAAGAAGACGTATTATAATTTTGACACGAAATATTTTTAAAGAAGATACTTGTTTATAATAAAGTTGTAAATATTATACCTACTTAGAACAGTGTTTGGTGGTAAACTTTTTCTGACTGACAATGACATTACGATACATGATTTTATGGTCACTTTATAATATGTAAATAAGTACATATTTGCTTTATCTTAACAAATCGTTATAACTAAGTATCTTTATTGAAAACTATTACATATTACTTTAATAAAGACAAAAATACCTATATACATATACAAATAGGGATAATAATAATAGATTTACTAATTGTTAAATATTAGCAAACAATATTTCTTTCGGATTTTGAGATCTTACCTAAACATGTATAGATCAACACTCGTTACAGCGTAAAAAGTACTACAAATAATTGATGTAAAAATAAATGAAATGTCCTCTGTAGCTCAGTTGAAAAAAAAAGTCACCTGGCTATCAAAAGGACGTGGGTTCTTCCCATCTGTGGAAGTAAACTTTTCATCTGGCTTGTATGTTTCAAGAAATTATGAATGGTAAAAAGGATTTTTTCGTTTGATGGAACCAAACATCGTAACTTCGTTTTACGACATGGAGTTTGCGAACACAGGTGACCATCGCTGCTCAAAGCGTTGTAAATGTCGCTTTCAATAAAACATTTATTTTCCAAATGCCAGTGAAACAATTCTTTTTAGAAATAAATGATACGTGTCCTCTAATAGGTAGAAGACAACAAAATCCCGTATTGTACCCCAGCAATGTTTGCCAAGATCCATGTGCGTTTAAATAACACCGGCGATGTCGGTTACATTGTTTTGCATTTGAGCAAACGTCCACCGTAGGTTCCATGTTGACATTTTTGTTTGTTTGTTTTGTGTAACGTCTTTTGTATGAAAATGCCCCTTTTGTTGGTTCTAGTGAAAGAACTCCTTTGTCTGTGTTGCGCATTCAGGGTCCAGTGTTTTCACGCTCACGTAATATTTTACGTTTTTAACGTTTCGTACTAAAATTTTTAGGACTAAGTTTCCAAGCTTTTGTGACTCATGCAAACTTTTTTGTTTTTATATTTTTGGTTTAAAAATATATTATGATGATAATAATTCTTTTTTAAAACTGTTAAGCACTTTATATGTAAGGGACTGGTCGTCGAAAGTCAAAGCTTTTACTGGTACTGATAAGAGTTATTTATTTTTTTAAATTTATTCTAAAAAATTCACAGCTCTTAATACAAAGAAGAATCACAGTCTTACATTCTAGAACTTACAGCCAGTAATGAATTTACATTTTATAATAAAAGAAATTATTTATACGAGTAAAATTACGTTAACACGGTGCAAACAAGACATTACTTAAGCCTAGAAGCTGAACATTTGCATGTTTTATATTATTAGTTTATTTTATTAACTAGCTACCTAGTTCACCTTTCCACCCCCTTGCTCCACCATCAGATCAATTCGGTGGTGTCAAAATATTGTTTCATCTGGATGACCCATGCTTAGCACAAAGTAAAAAATGTGTCGTAATGTCGTAGACACAAAAGTTGGTTTCTCTTTCATATTTGTGAAATACATATTTAAATTGAAAACCGGCCAAGTGCGAGCCTGGCTACGCGCCATGTAGAATTCCTTAGTTGCCCGTGACAATATGTTGTATTTTCTACCTGTTTTACTTATTTACCAACGTTAATTAAGTATTTTCTTCTCCAAATACATTTTATTAGTTAACTCGGTAACTTATTAAGCCTTAGGCTTTACTCCGGACGAAATTGGTGTTTTTTATTTTGTCACACTATCGCCATCTAGGAAATGCATTACGCATTATTTCCTTTTTCGAGTCGATACTTGCCGCAGCATATTAAACTCGAATTAGGCTTGTTTTCATTTTTTGACAATTATTATATTATACAGCGTGTTAGGTAAATGGTATATATAGCCGAAACTAGCCCATGTTAACATAACAATATGTAAAATGCTATAGTGAAGTCAGAAATTTAATATCATAATTATTTTTTTCATACAAAACTTAATTCTCCGAATCCGATGTGTGTTTTTTTTAAATGATGATATCAAATTTCTGATTTCACTATAGCATTTTGTATATTGTTATATGCATATGTTAAAATAGAAATATTAGTTAATAAAGCTAATAAAAGTGTTATAAAGTAAGATGGCGCGACACGTACATTTTTGTCAACGTCATCGAGCGTAGTTCTTTTGTTTGCTATAGCAGTGACTAACAAAACAATTGAATACCTACACATTATACATCGAGGTATGTTGTTCACGGTTATACTGGCATGCGTTGTGGGGTTAAAAATGGATTAAATTGTAATTCCGTACTGTGTTGTAAATTGGGGTTAACATTTTACGTTATTATAATATCACTTAATGAGTAACATCGAGTGAAGCCACTACTAAATAGCTTTTAAAAATAAAATAAACATAATGAATTACTCAACTTGCAGTTTATTAAATATTTACTAACTTCATAATTAAGGAAAGATGTAATATACACCAGATCATAACAATTTTTCACCATAGTCTAATGATAACTATGAAAGCAGAGCTGATATTCTAAATAAACAATTGTTGATTAAGCTTCGACTAAATACATAAATTATAGTTTGATATAAGAAATAAATGTTTAAATAGAGTCATAAGGTATACATACATATAATATGGACAAAGGACCTGGTAAAGTTTGCAGGAAGCCGCTGGATGCAGGCCGCTTCCGATCGACCGATCGGAAAGACATAAAGATACGCATAAGTTCAGCACTAGACGTCTTATGATTGAAATTATGATGATAATGAAAGTACCTTTAAAATAAATAGGACAAGTAATAGATAGATATTCTTTTTTGCATACAATACAAAATAAATAAAAGCATAGGAATCACATTGTGAGGTGGTTTTCAATATAGCAAAGGTTTTCAAATTTCAATCTAAAAATATTTACTTCCAACTGAAATTCTCAAGAATCTATTATGTAGGCGTAATTAAAAATAGTACTATTTACAGAAAATGGGAATGAATGCAATTTTTCATTTCATCTACTACTAGGACAGCTACGCCAGGATGTCGAAATACGAAATACAAATACAAATAACCTTAGACAATACATACCATGACTCAATATCGTTGAAACGATATTTGAAGACGCGCGGCTAGACGTTGTTCTAATAACCTTAGCTCAATCAAAATGTGTATCAACCTCGTATGAAGCCGACAGTTTGTAAGGAACTAGTTAATTGGTTGGTTAACTCAAACTCGCGTGACTACAACCCAGAACAGGCTAGGTTGTGTAGTAAGCTAATTATGACGCCTTTGTAAAAACATTTAAATTAGAAAGTATGTATTTTTTCGGTAAAAGAATAAAATTGTTGTTTAAGGGCAAATTTTTCAAAGGCCATAACTTTTATCTGTAGAATAATTTTAACATGTTGAAATTTGGCGTTTAAAAATCGGCTCTTAGTAAATTTGGTAAAGTTTCTCGTGTATGTTTTGTTGTACTGCTGATTATTAAGTGATGTCGTTTATTGTAAAATTCTTCTTCATCTGCATTGTCCAGCTATTCGATAAGATATAAAAACTACCCGTAGTTGTGTTTTTAGAAGTGGTAGCAATCACTAATGTAACTTTAATCGGCATCTTCACAGCAAATCCAATTGTCTTTCGAAGGAATATCGCGGTCTTGTATGGGTGATATTGCTGGTCTATTTTCTTTTGTCGTACCTATGTCATTTCCACACATATAATGTCATTTCGATTTAAGTACTTAAGTGAAAAACTTAAATTTCTACAAACCTTTATCGTTATTTATTGTCTTAATCATTTGTAGTCTGCATCTTGTTAGGTTACAATTCAGCCCATAAGCCTTAAGTTAAACAAATTGTAAAAATCATGATAGTAATCTGTTATGCATCTTGATTAGATAAAATAAAATAAAATAAAAAATTTTCAAAGGCAACTAATAATTTCTCTAAGATGTGTTTAGGCTTGGAATGAAATCGAGTCAGTATCTGTTCGTATTTCTATTATATTTTTAAAGGCAGTCCGACAAAAACGTACCCGTGTATAACATATAAATATACTGTATAAAAAAACGGATAGACGCAGCAATCTTGCTGTAGAATCTTGTATTTGTCTGTTTTGTTTGTGTTGAGCCTTCAATTTTAAAAGCGATTCTTAAGGAATGCTAAGTCGTCCGAGTATGCTCATATTGTTACCAAAGTCTAAAGATGGCTACGTTACTATTTAGTTGCGTGTTTTGTCTGTACGGTCCCTATTGTTAGCAGTCTTGTATTAAAATTGTATTTGAATGTATAATGTTATGGTTAGTGGAAATTACGTTTTTATACCAACTATACGTTTAAAAGCTACCTTTAAAATGATCATAAAGTTGGTTGTCATTAGACAAGGTCTTTAAAACAGGTTTACAATATCTAAAATAGTACAAAAATAGACTAACTGTAGTCGGTTGACCATGTTGTAGTTATGATGCCGGTAACTATAGTCTTGTCATCAATTGAATGGGTCGAGGGAAAATCAATGCAATGTGAAAGAATATATTCTGCCAAAAGCAACAATTGTCGACTAAAAGAATTGCACATGGCATAAAACTTTATCTTTTGTTAACTTTTCTTTTAATTTATGCGATAAGTACAAAATTAACAAAAAGGATTATAAAATTAATATTCATGAGGATATTATTAACTAGCTTTTAGAATACAGGTACAGTCAAAATCGAAGGTAGCTTAGTATCCGAATCTTCCAAAATAATTGCATTGCAAAATACAGAGTGTAACGAAAAGGTGAAATAAAACTTTAAGGGGTTATTCTACGGCTAAATTACATCAACTTTTTCTATGGGACCAACATCGAATTAAAAAAAAAAAAACACCCATACTAAAACGCGACCGAGCTGGCATCAGTTTGTATGGTAACGTCAATTTTTTTTTTGAGATTTCGATGTTGGTCCCATAGAAAAAGTTGATGTAATTCAGTCGTAGAATACCCCTTAAAGTTTTATTTCACCTTTTCGTAACACCCTGTATATCACAATAGTCAGACAAACTCTCTACGCAAAAATCTAATAAATAAGTCAGGTTATTGTGACATTTAGAAGAGTCAGTACTTTTGAAAATTAGTGTTTGATCAGCTCCTCTGATGATGAATGTACTGTAAAAATTTGCTCCCTCCAAAAGACATTTTTTTCATTATTTGACCTTAACTATCTTATAGTGATCCTTAATTTCAATGCGTATTATCTCACACTGCTCATATTGTGACTAAAGTTGTTTTTTCCCGTTACCCCTCCAATTGTGCTTTGGTATAAAAACGTAATTCCGCTGCCATTCCAGTCCGTTTGTGTACGTTTGTGAGTGTCAAGGTATGTACGTGTGCGCTTCTGTTCCAGGGTGCTGTTTTGTGACGTTTTTCACGCGGAAGGCGGCGTTGAAAGCGCAAGACGCTTTGCACAATATCAAAACGTTGAGTGGGGTAAGTGCGTTTATATGTTACTTTTACACAAACACACTATACATAAGCATAATCAATTTTTTACTTACAATCGTTTGACTACCTCAATTTTGCAGCTATAGATATGAAGTTTACACCAAAAGTTTAAAATAAACATTAGTTTAAAGTTGTTAACACCTTATCCAAAAATTACTAAAACACGATGTTAATGACTTGTAATAAAGTGACGTCAGTCGTGCGTAAATGGAAACACGTTTTCTTTAAAATTAGCTAAAGGTAAGTTCAGAAAGTAATGTAAACGCTACGAATACTTGCTACGGATGCCGCAAGCGTTACGATGAAAGTTGCTACGACACTTATGCTACGAGTGACTACGGCACATGATTCATCAATGACTACGAAATTATTTGGAAGTTTTACCAATCTAATTCTACAAGTACATAAGCCTGAATCCAACTCTTTCACGCCTCCCACTTTTCTCCCTACTATGTATACCCACCTTATAATAATTATAATATGGTTTCTGCTTTTGTTTTTTAATTATATATGATTAATGAATATAAAGAAAGTAAACACGTTTAGTGGAGACTTTAGGCAATTTTACGGTAATATATACAAAAGAAGAAATATAAAAGTACATACTTTAAGAATACCTATAGGAAATTGCTTTCGAACAGGTATTCTACTACATTTTTTCTTTTCCCCTTTTTATCTGTACCAACAAGACGTCCCCTTTGGGACCTACTTACAAGAATAAAGGCGTGAATTGTGTTATTTCTTTTCTTGTTTCGTATTGGTTTTCGTAGACAATGTCGAAAGTAATTTTTATCGTGATATATGCCATTCGTTTTCTCTCCTGGGCAATTGTGTACTGCAGTACTGCACTTATTTCCCTGAGGCGCTATCCTTCTTCTGGAGGCTAATAATGTTACGGAGCTAAGAAAGAGAAAAGTTTCACAAACAATTAGAAAAACAACTTCAAACTAATTTATTTGATACTGGTAATATTTTTATTTATAACTAGCTATTGCCCGCGACTTCGTTCGCGTGGTTTTAAGTTTATTCATAAAGGATTTTCTGCGCAACTTACTTTTTTTTTTCATGAACCTTTTCCTGATAATAATTGACACAACAAAAAAAGAATTAGCAAAATTGTTCCATCCATTTACGCGTGATGCGATGATCAAGGGAAATAGAGATTCATTTTTATAAAAAGACCTGGTTCCATATAAATTTTATCGAAATTGATTTAGAACTTTTTGAGAAAATCAACAAATATATACCCAGATAATATATTAGTTGTGGTTCTTGTTACCTATCTTCGACAAATATGAGCCGATTTTGATGATTTTTGTTTTATTGAATAGCTTATACTTCAAAGATGCTATGATAAAAGTTTGAAAAAAAAAATCACCACTAAGGGTAAGAAAATAGGGGATGAAATCGGTGTTCAGCAGTTAGATTAGGATTTATCACTAAAAATAGATGAAATAAGTAAATTTTATTAAAAAAAAATAAAACCGACTTCAAAACACTAAAATGCTAAAAATAATCCTAACACTTAAGTACCTCCTACCCCTTGGAGTCGGTGCAAACAAAAACATTGAATCTCTCATCGGCTGGCACCGACTCCAAAAGTAACTGATTAGGTACTTAAGTGTTAGGATTATTTTTAGCATTTTAGTGTTTTGAAGTCGGTTTTATTTTTTTAAATAAAATGTATTTAAAGTATGTTCTATGTTCTGTGTTTAGCTGCCATAGTTCAAACTTTGCTTAGTTTGAGGCTAGGTAATTAATGTTTTTGTTGAAATAAATTATTTGTAGATACTTAAACAATTTCAAAGTTTCAATCGGCCAATCTGGAAGATATATTACTGTAAAACATATTACTAAAACAAAAAAACAAACAAAAACATATTACTGTAAAAACTATTGGTGGAAACTTGTAATGCTTTAGTACTATACATTATTTTGTAAACGAAATGTAACATTGATAGCTGTTTGTTTCCTTAATAAAGAAAAATAAAATAAATAAATAAAATTACAGGAGGCCTATTTTCAGCAATGGACGTCCTATGGCTGAAATGAGGATGATGATGATATTTGAATGATTGGAATTATACGTACGTTCACGTACAAGTCAAAGTCGTACAAAGTGCGATTCGCTTTGTTACGACATCTTATCACCTCAAGACAAAGTCACCTGTTGCGACATCGGTGTCTGTGCTAATTTGGGTTATTGCATTATCTGAGGATGTCGGATAGATGAGGCGAGGGAGACAAACAAACATAAGATAATAATGTACAGTATGTTCACTCTACAACAATCGACAAGAAATAGACATGATCATCAACGACCGATTGCTTTAGTGGTTTGCGCACCGGACTACAACGCCAGGCCGTTATGGGATCGAATCCCGCACGAGGATTTTTGTACCTGAGTCATATAGATGTCTAGTCACCATAGTACAAGCTTTGCTTAGTTTGGTAAATTGGTATGACTGTAGGAATTTATATTACTAGCTGTTGCCCGCGACTTCGATCGCGTGATGTTAAGTTTATTCATAAAGGATTTTCTGCGCAACTTTCTTAATTTTTTCTTATAAAAGAACCTTTTCCTGACAATAATTAACACAACAAAAAAAGAATTAGCGAAATAGTTCCATCCGTTCACGCGTGATGTGATGACCAAGGGAAATAGAGATTCATTTTTATGTATATAGATTATATAATAATTAGCCTACGTCAGTCCACGGCTGGACATAGGCCTCTCCCAATGCACTCCACTAAGCGGGCTTAGTGGCTTAGAGGATCGGGATCCTCGGTTAATCTTTTCCGTCCGCTATCAGTACTATTAGTAAGCTAGTTATTTAACTAACTTTATTAATAAAATTCAGTACAGGTATAAAAGGTTTGTAGTGGATGAAATCCGCACCCATAGGTTAGCAATCTTAGCTGTTCTTAAAGCGTTTTTCTTTTACATGACATAAAACACCAACATGCAAAAAAAGTATTTAAAAACATGTTAATCATAATAATCAAAGAGTATTTGTCCAATGTTTTGTAGTACAGACAGCGTCAAAGTAAGACTAGTTTAATGTGTATTCTCTAAACTTATTGTATAATAATTAATGATCAGAATTCAAAAACTCCACGACGAGATTTCGATGCTAATTGAACACGTCATCTGTACACGTGTAGGCTTTTTGTGGCTTTTTAGCGTTTTATTTTTAAACCTTCTATAAATTCCTATATTGCGAATCAACCCGCTCGATACCGCATCCCCGATTGTTACGGAATACAATCGAATTACTGACTCTTTCCCCTGTCATTTAGGGTTGCCATGCCATGGAAAAAAGATTAACATCACGGCCACTTATTTCGTTAACCTGACGTGAATGAACTTGAACCTCTATCAGTACTTCCAGGATTGTATTTTGTTGCTGTTTTTGTCTTGGTTCAAAGCACCAATTATCGCCAATACCTGTATGTAGGATATACATTTGCAAACTTTATTTAAATGTCAAATAAATAAATCTAGACTAGTCAGACTATGAAATGACTTTGACAGGACGTTCTACTCAACAAACTGAACTTTTACTATGACACCGATATCGGAATCGATTAAAAAAATACGGCTATGTATAAACAATTGTTTCCCACAATCATACAAAATATACAGCCCAAATCTAGGTAACGGATAAATATACTTAAATACGTTTCTAAACATCCATGACTTAGGTACAAATGCTCGTGCTCATCGCACTAACATTTGCCTTTTGCGGGATTCGAACCCACAACTGTCTAGCTTTATTATCCGGAGCGCGAACCGCTACACCAAACGGTTTCGTGTTCACTTTAGTAAAAAAAACATCCTGTTACAGTGATTTTCTCGTTTAAACTGTCACTCTGTATTATATTCATTTTCTACTGAGATTTTGGTGTTACAGTTTTTTGGTTTGGTATTAGGCTTTTGCGGTCTTTAAGGCGACGGGTAAGGCAAGTGACTTTGAACATTTAGCGTCGACTTGCGCGACATCTATTACTTGCCTAAGATAGTACAAATGCTTCTCGCAGACTAAACATCCATCCTTTGTGCTCCTGTGCAAATAGATAAAAATAGATAATAAGAAAATATAAATGTGTACAAGCTCGCGGTATTCGCGGTACTTTGAAATATTTTTAATGTTTATAAGAAATAATAACTAGTATTTAGATACTTTAGGAAAAACTTCAACATATAAGTTACATGATATATTAATTTCAACATCCTATATTCAGTATTTTCGCCAGAAAACTTGTGCAAAAACACCTCTTTTACGTGTATTCTCCTTACCCTGCGCCTTAATCAACAACTACGACGACATCTTATATAGTCGGTTGGTCGAATCTGCAAGGAGAGAGTGTCAAATAGGATGGAATATTATAGAATTATTGAGTACTAGCTGTTGCCCGAGACTTCGTTCGCGTGGTCGGGTCATAAATAATTATCTGCGCAACTGTCTTATTTCTTCTTTCAAAAGAACCTTTTCCTGACAATAAGTTCCATCCGTTCACGCGTGATGCGACGACCAAGGGAAATAGAGATACATTTTTATAATATAAATAGTCTTAGTACAAACTGGCAGCCCTGTGAAGCCTGCGTCTTTCTTCCCCGTTCAGTCTTCATCTCAGTGATAATTCAATTCCATTATATTATCGGCGTTTTTTCGCCCTCGATTGATTTGGAGCGCTCCCACACTTGATGGAAGTGGCAGGTGGGGGCCCGTGTAATAGGAGGGAGAATTGGGGAAAATATTTGTTGATTGGACGCATTGTTTGAAATAACGCTTTCCCATTGTTTGCTGTAAGAGTTTCGGGTGACTGTCGCGGTATTGTAATGATACAATAATACTCTGTTTCATTCATATTACGAGGGAATATTATCATTTGAAGATACGGCTTAGTGTTCTAACTATTTGTTTTAATGACGAACTTTTTGTTGAATACGAATATTATCTTCTGTTGGCAAATTGAAGTAATATGCGAGACATTAAAATCCGAGACCTTATCTATACTTACTTATTATAACTAGCTGTGCCTGCTGCTTTGCTAGCTTATAATGCGGTTTGACCTCTGTTTTTACTCTCGTAGAGGTTGGATTAATTCATAAAACCTCGAGCGGTCGCGTGAGACCTCGTAACATTAAAATGTATATTGTGTTTCGTTAAACTGGGCTAAGGGGAGATGCCTTCTGACCTTCTCTAGTGTTATAGCATTTTCCATACTAACAATAGTTTGAATCGGTTCTGCGGTTATTTTGTAAAGGTTAACAGACAGACAAAGTTACTGTAACATTTGTTATACTATTATATGGACTAGCAATTATCTGCAGCTCTGTCTGCCTTCCTTATGGTTATCAAATTCATCATATATACAATCAAACCAGAAATTATCTATGTATGTTCCTTTCTGTTTAGCACAATGGTCCAAACATCTATATTCATTACTTAACTCCTTATGGTTATCAAATTCATCATATATACAATCAAACCAGAAATTATCTATGTATGTTCCTTTTTGTTTAGCACAATGGTCCAAACATCTATATTCATTACTTAACTAGGATAGAAATACCTCAAAACCCTTCATATTTTATAAGACAGCAGCTGAGTACGACAGAGTTAAGTATTCCCAACTCAAAGGACGCCCTAAGTAGAATCTAAGCGGAATCGTCCCGGGAACTCGAAGTTTGGAACTACCCCATCGGCTTTAAATAAGTAACGAACTAATAGCAGCTTACAGTTTTGAATGTTTAATAACCTTATCCATTATCTGAGAAATGGGTAGAATACTGAAGTACTTATTTGGCGCTGCATTTTTTTTTGCAATGACGTAGGCTTATGTCGTCCTTTTAGTATGCAGAAATCTGTTTTCGTTTCTGTGCTTTCATAAATTTAACCTATGTTCAATTTTTTTTTTAATTCAATATTTAAAACAAATAAATTTTGGTCTACATCACCCACATTGCTCTGATCCAGTGGTAAGTACCCAAAGCACTTGTGTTACAGAAATCAGAAACAACGACGGTACATCACCCAGACCAGGTACAATATAGAAAAGTAGTTTTTCTACATTGACCGACCGGGAATCGGTATGCCTCGCCTCGCCTCGCCTCTCGGCTACGGAGATCGTCAAATTTATACAACTGCTTTGCGAATGAGGTCAAGTATGGTCACTGCTGAGGTCATTTGTCGTAGATAATTCTCTAAATACACCGTTAAATAACCCGTTATCATAACCCAAAAAACTTGGAGTAAATCCTTTGATAGATGTAGGTAATTATATATTTCCTATAATATTTTTGTAATAATATAAAAATTATTGTAATTGCACCTCCACTCCACTCTTGTGCTACTCTTACAGTCGAAATGTCTCAGCATAAAAAACCATACAATTAGTGTCACTAGTCACATTATATTTCTTAGCTCAAAAACAAATCAAGGACTAAAACGGTATAAGTAATTAACTAGTGTACGCGACAGTGACAGGGACAAAGCAAACAATGGAAATAAAGCGGCTAAAGGCCCCGTGGGCCATCAAAATTAACGCAATAGTCGCCTAAGATCTATTTATATCTCTTCGTTATTTATTTACATTTAACCGGTGTACCATAAGATTGATCTTCATAATTAACGCGAACCAAATTAACGGCGGCGAAGAGTTTTAAATATTAAATGACCAAGTCCATTAGCATGGAAAATAAGGCGTTAAACTCGAGTTTTGTTGTATTTTATTGATATTAAGGGGTTAACTGTTAATTAAATCAGTTTTACAGAAGAGGATTGTTTTTAGGTTTAGTTCATTAGTTTATTATTTAAAGTGATTGTTTCCTTTTTATCGTCATAGGTCAATCTATTTAATTTAAAACATAAAAGGTTTAGAATATTGATATGGTCATTATAAGATGTTGCTTAGTTAGCTCATTACGTAATAACTTAAGACAGAAGGCCCCATAAATAGGGACTGAATAAATTAACCGACTTGGTATTACATGGATCTCTCAACTTTTTACGGTAGAAGAACTGAGTTGCGAGACTTGTTTTTTTTACAAGTTATGTTTTTGATGGCATACGTATTTTGTGGCATTAATGGCTGTATCTTTTTTTTACGTTAACATAAGTTTGATTTTTTCACAGCTTCAAGCGACTGTGAACCTAAGTATATTGGTTTAAATTTCAACTAGATACCACCCCGCGAAAAAGGGTCTTGACAGACATACAGACAGACACACAGACGGACAACAAAGTGATCTTATTTAACAAATTTAATAAGCTAAGCTAAGTTATGATTTAGATTTAGACCTTTTTTGTACTAACATAGCAGCGGTTAGGCGACTACTGGGCGAACGTTTTTTCAAATCCTCTATTTAGATACCTACATATACATAAATATAAATACCTACTTTTATATATATGTTTAGGCAAGCGAAGTAGATAGTAATAATAATAGTATCCTATTCTGTTATTGGCTGGTATATGTGTTGCATAATGTGGTACTCCACATTGTATAATTCCTTCTTTTTTGAATTACTCAATTTCTTTCTGAGTAGACCTGTAAGTGGTTTTTAGGGTTCCGTAGCCAAATGGTAAAAAATGGAATCCTTACGGATTCGTCATGTCTGTCTGTCTGTCTGTCCGTCTGTCTGTCCATCCGTATGTCACAGCCACTGTTTTCCGAAACTATAAGAACTATATTGTTGAAACTTGGTAAGTAGATGTATTCTGTAAACACACAAAAATAGAAAAAAACAATAAATTTTGGGGGTCTCCATACTTAAAACGGTAATTTTTTCATCAAACCCATACGTATTTAGGGATAGGTCTTCAAAAATTATATTTAGGTTTCTAATATATTTTTTTTCAAAACTGAATAGTTTGCGCGAGAGACACTTCCAAAGTAGAAAATTTGTCCCCCCCCCCCCCTTTAACTTCTAAAATAAGATAATGATAAAACCAAAAAGTATATATGATGTACATAACCATGCAAACTTCCACCGAAAATTGGTTTGAACGAGATCTAGTAAGTAGTTTTTTTTAATACGTCATAAATCGTAAACTGCAAATGTTATAAATTTCATTTTGCAATAAAAATACCATAACTATGACTCGATTATTATTGATTATTGTCGTGATGGATAAACTTATATAGGTACCTACAGGTTTTTACGGAACCCTCGGTGCACGAGTCCGACTCGCACTTGGCCGGTTTTATTTTAGTGTTATTTTTGTATACCTATTGAAAAATTGTTAACCTTGGTCATCTTAAAATAAATAAATAAGGGTTCCGTTTTCCTCCTTTTGAGGTACGGAATCCTTACAACATGGGAATCGACCACCCATTGCGTTCAATACGAATCTTTAATCCGCCAATCAGGTCCACGGCTTAAATAATTAACCATTGTGGTGGAACTAATAACAGCAGCTAGTTTGATGTGACACACTGAACTTATAAATTCAAAGAAAAACGATATCGCTGCGCTCTCGCTTCGCTTTTAAATCGCAAATCGCTAAAGTAAACTTAAACTGAGATTTTAGAGCGCTACATTTTGCTTTTATAAAAACCCTTTACCATGAGAACCCATTTTAAAAGTTACTGAAAATATCTAATTATTACAGCATATTATTATGTTATTATTTATTACAACAACACACGTGTGGTAAGGATCGACAATACTAAATATTTAATTTTAAAGTACTTAGTTAATTACCTATATTCCTAAATGCCCGCGAGCGATTCTTTATTACCATCATCGAAGTTGATATAATTAGTAAAATTCCCGAAATTTCTCGATATCTCGAACGGCTTTAAGGCGAACTATGCCGAAAATCGTGCGAGGGCTCGGCCGAGGCTCAAGATATACCGGCTAGGGTGACTAAGTGGTCACTTTTTACCCGGACCTGGATAAAAATGATGGCAAAGACAAAAGTTTGACCTAACTTATATTAATTAATAAGTTAGGTCTAGATTCCGATAAATTACATTGTCAATTATTATTTATTAATCTGTCAATCTCAACAAATGCGTAGAGAACAAATAGTGACTAGACGAACTTACCAGGTAACATACTGTAACTTGATGTGGTACTTTTTAGGAATGCTTCAATCATTTTAAAAAAAATATAGATGTTTTTGCACCTTAGTTGCAGTGATGCTCGCGCAAACCAACTTGCAGCTTTATTAAAGCCAGCTTCACCCAATTAAACTGTTGACAGCAGATAAGGCAAAGTTAACTCGTAGTAAACAGAGATTTATCCACAGTTTGCGGACGGACGGTTACCAACTTTTTATTTAACGATGGCCTTAGCTTTGTAAATGTTGAAGACTTTTCTCGACAACTAATGGATCTGTAAATGTTTTATTGATGTTACTGGTCTAAAAACAACTTTAGAGACTTAAAAAATCCCCGTATTTTTTTCGGATGTAGACACCATTCATGGACTAATAATAATACTAATACTTAAAAAAAACAAAAATTATTAAAATTTGATTAAATATAATTTACAATTTAGATTAAAAAAAGATTTAAAACCAAAAAGTTTAAAAAATAAATTCAAAAATCTGCTAAATTGTTTTTGCGGTTAATGAAATGTGATGAAATGATATAAGATTATTTTTAGCATGGCACAGATATTGTGTGTATTACATAGACGTTGTACTAATAGCAGACGCCCAGTAAGCCTGTTTGTTATATAAAACAACCTGGCCTTAAATGTTTTCTTTTAAAAAGTATTGTATTACAGTCTGCAAAATTTTCATACCCTCAAAATTTAGAAGCGGTCAAACTTAAACACGAAGTAAAGAACCATTTTCTAAATATTAACTTCGTTAGCAAATTGCTGTCTGGATTGTGTTAAAACTTGGGGCAATTTGTCGAACTTTATTATTATGGCTTTGTGGATTTTCTTAATATTTCACAACTAACTTTTAAACTACAGAATCGTGTTAAACTAAGTGAGGAACGATTATTATCGGTGGTCCAATAAAGTGATAGAATTTGAACAGATTGTCATGCTTAAATAAAAATATTTATTAATCAGATTACAAAAAAATTATTTTATCAACTATGTTATTACTTAACAGTTAAAAGCGACCTAGTTATTTTGCTTATATTCTCGATCAGTGAATAGTCCCCTCTGTCGACTATGACTTTTCTGTCTGTTGCGGCTGCCACGCTCTCGCTGTAGAACTGAGCCGGCTTTATATTTTTATCTTATATATTTATAAGATTAAACGAACTTACCTTAAGTGAAGTTCTATCTTAATTATACGAAGCTGATTGTTTGAGATAGATTTACGAGTAGTAACGATGTTCTACAACAGCGTCGGGTCACAATGTTTTAAAGCTGGAAAAGAAAAAACATTAATCCCTGCAAATGGCAACATTTGTTGGTAATGTCATTACGTTTAAAGACAGCCTTATGAGCAACCCTGTAATACACTGGGATAATACAAAGTATTAGTGGGTGGGTTTTTGGGACTGTCATATCTCAAACAATCAGCTTCGTATAATTAAGATAGAACTTCACTTAAGGTAAGTTCGTTTAATCTTATAATTATACTTGCTGATTGTTTGAGATAGATTTACGAGTAGATGTTTGAAGTTCGGTTGCGAATAAGTTGCTTGTAGTTTAGAAAATGCATAACCATTTTGAAAACTACAATACAGAGACGTTTGATGGCAAATCAAAGACAAAAAAGTATAAGTATTATATTATTCGTAACTTTCAAGCGGTTCCGTCTTTACCATAAGGGCACACGGGGCCTGTGCCCAGGGGCCCGGCCTCACGGGGGCCCCCAAGCACTAAAACATGTTTGTAAACTAAGAAACATAGTTAACTAAAAAGAAAGAAAAGGGGGTCAAGGCCTATAAAAAAAAAACAACTATACTTCTAAAGGAGATATGAAAATATTTTTTGGAGTCTGAAATTCATACCAACAGTATTTCATTTTTACTTTGCAATAGGGCTCCCAAATTCTTGTGTTCCCCAGGGCCCTCCCATATGTTAAGACGGCCCTGCTTTCAAGTATATTTATAGTAAAGTGTTACATCACACTGATAAAATGTCTTTTATTATTATTTTTATTAATTTTTTCATTGTTATCAGAATATAACAACTCTGTCTCCACTGTAAGGCAATTCCATACTTGAATAATTAAACATTGAAAGCAATTGTTTATGATGTGTACATTTTAAATAAAATGTTTTAACAAAAAACAAAAAAAAGAAGATGTAAATGAATATAAATGAACGCAACGAAAAGAGAAAGCGTTTTAATAATTAATTTATAAACGCAGGTCCGCTAATGGCTCAAGGCTCAAGGCTGATAATGTACTCATATCTATATCTTAGCGCATGATTACAATTAGTAATAATTTTACTAAAGATGACAATAATGGTTCAAAATATTGATTTACTTGAAATGATAAACGATAAAATAAAATAAAAATTGGTTATTTTATTAGTATTGCGACTTCCCATCTGGTCATTATATGAATGGGTGATCATGGCTAATCAATCTCAAATTTGGTTACTAAATAATAGAGTGACCGTGGTCAAGAAACTTTTAGTTTGGTCACTAATGGATGGGTGGCCGGTGTTAAGCAACCTCAAGTTTGGTCACTAAATGGATGGGTGACCGGGGTTAAGCAACCTCAAGTTTGGTCACAAAATGGATGGGTGATCGTGGTTAAGCAACCTCAAGATTGGTCACAAGTCCTTACCGATGTTAGTATTAAGGAAAGAATAATGCATAGTTTGGGTAAAAATATCGATTCAATTCAATACGGTAACTTATGCTTTAACTATATTTAGTACCTAAGATAGAGCGCATAATCGGATTATAATACCAAATATTATCAGTTGTTACTCGTATTATAACTAATATTCAAAAACTAAACAGAGAAAAAAAAAAATCCAACTGGACTCAGTTATAGCTCGTATTTGAATACAGGAATGTAGGTCATTTAAACGAATTTAACATTAAGTCATAATGTAAAGGAATGTGTTAATCTTTAACCATGTTTTTTTTTTTTTTTTTTTGCTAACATAGAAATTTTTATTGAATATGATAAATGTATTTACTTATCAGTTGAACTTATTTGTTATAACTATAATGCCCATCTCAAATTTTTATTGACTGTTGCTGGGCAGTAAACGGGTTAATTAAGTGTTTACCAAAATGGATTAGTTCTATCTGAGACATGTTTCTACATGTACCAGGTTTATCAGAGTACTAGAATGTTTGTTTTTAATTTTAGATAGATAGATACTCTTTATTGTACACCATACAAAGAAGTTAAAATTTGTTAATTTGAGGTGAAAGACCAATAATTGCTCCTATTATTCAATTATGTAGGGCTACCTACTATGTACTTATTGTAAAATTATCTATCCTTATTTTTAAGAATATCTGTTGTCTGTGTGTGAATAATGGTAAGTCAAAAGGACTAATTAAATTTTAAGAAATCAAATATGTATGATTATTTTGTTAGATCATGATCACAACTTTTAAGTGATTAGATGCAGTTTCTTAGCATGTGATAGTCACAGCGTTATTTTATTAAACTAGTTATTTATTTACTATTATCATAAATATTTTAAAATCTTAAGGTTTATTAAAATTATTAAATTGGTATTATATAAGTGGTCTTCACATAGCCTTTAAGCTAATATGGCGGTTGCAGAAGTTTACCTTAATACGGTTTTATTAAATTTATTTCTTATGCATTTAGTCATCCTCAATCTTATCATAAATAAGACATTCAGAAAGAGGTCGGCCAAATAAAATATGGTCCCACACATATAGCTTTGACGCGACTGGCAAAAAACGGTGCAAACCTCGAAGCATCCGGAATGGAAGCTATGAGTCAACAGGCAACCATTGGTATAAAACTACTTAATAAATAGAAAAACAAATTATAAACCTAAAGATTTTGTCTATTTTAAATTCTTTTCATCATCGTTATGATTGAGGACTGGACAAATCAAGTGTTCTCCCAATAGTTTAGAAATCTATCTTATAAAAGTGAAACTGACAGTAAAGGAATCTGGAAAATCTAGGTGGCTTATAATTATTCAATTATGCAATGCAAACCTAGTCTTTTAAGGGTTTTGTATAGCACTTCCATATTACCATTACTTTTTAATTTATTGAAATAAAACTATTTGTGGCATTAATTTTTTGATTAATAAGCAACAATCCTTTGATATGAACTTAAAAGCTGATAAGCTGGCACCTGATTTGTCACAAGCTGGATTTTATAAAATGTATCTAGTCAAAAACCTTGTTTCACTGCAATTTTGCAGGACTATTTAATTCTTCAATTAATCATATAGGTACAATAATACCCAAAAACTAATTAATTAGTAAGGAATCGGCCTAGTTATAGTTAGGTAATTAGTCATAGTTGTGCCGTGTGGGGCGGCCTTAAAGAATACACTTCTCCACCGCCAACAGGAGGCGCGTCGTAAGAGGTGACTAATTCCTGTAGCACTAGATGGGCAGCAGCGACTTCGTGCGAAATCTTATAAAAAAACTGCGCTCGCCAACCCGCCTGCCAAGCGTGGCGAGAATTGGCAATCCCCCTGGTGATAAGACATTGGGGGAGGCCTTTGTTCAGCAGTGGATGCATCTTGTGGCTGAAACGATACTGATGAAATGATGAATTAGTTATTTTGTGATTACATTTCTTGATTAATCATTCAGTTATCTTATCTGACTATGAAATAAACCAAGAAGAGGGTTATGAAACATAAAATTATGTTTTAAGCCAAATAATGGATTTGTTACTGCAATGGCTAAGACTTTATATTGTGATTTAGATGGTCAGTAATATAATCTATACCTCTGATAGTAACTATCTGTCTCTGTCTCTCTGTAACCTTCTCTCTTGAACTTAAGGGCCACCATTTTTTATGTGTCTCCATTCTAGTGTCATGTTTTCTTCATCTTGCTGTTTTGCTTGCTGCTAAATTTTCAGTTTTCTTTTATTTTCATACAATTTATACCTAGTAAATAGGTATTTTCAATTTTGGGACGAATTGGAGCCTAAACTTGGTAACTCTGTATATCAATCAAGAACAAGTATACAATTTTAAATTTAAAAATGCGTTTTAGGTTAGATTCTATCAATTATTTATACGTTACCTAAGTACAAACGTACGTAACGTACAAAAGGAAGTAAAGTATTTGATTGTACATACCTGTAACTGGAACCAATGAATTAGTAAGTTGATTTCATGAATATCATTCAAAAACAAACCATAACCTCGCCTGATAATGGCGTTCATTCCTTGTTGATTTTTTGGCTGAAATTCACTATAAACCTTATTGTAAACACAATTCACATAGAGTACTGTATAAAAGCATTGTAAACAGTACATTTTATGCTACAATTAGAGTAAATAATAGTTATTTTACACATTTTATTGCAAGGACTACGTGCCCGCGCTGTCACAACAATCGTAATGACATTACCAACAAATGTTGCCATTTGCAGGGATTAATGTTTTTTCTTTTCCAGCTTTAAAACATTGTGACCCGACGCTGTTGTAGAACATCGTTACTACTCGTAAATCTATCTCAAACAATCAGCAAGTATAATATTTAGTTATACTCAATTCTATACAAAGTTGCAATGTGTTTATAAATTATAAATAAATAAATTGTTTCAATCACACCAATTATCTAGCCCCAAACTAAGCAAAGCTTTTATTATGGCTACTAGGTAACGGATAAACATACTTAAATACTTTTTTAAACATCCATGACTTAGGTACAAATGCTCCTCGTGCTCATCGCACAAATATTTGCCTATTGCGGGATTCGAACCCGCAACCTTTGTAGTCCGGAGCGCAAACCACTACACCAGACGGTCGTCTATTATTCTAATATTATTTTTATACATTTCTTGTCTCTCAACTACCCACATTTAGAACATAGGCTGTCAATGGTCAATGGGTGTGCAATAATAAATTTTCATATTAGGCTCAATTCCAAGCAGTTGGACATGCAAAAATTCAGCAAAATTAATAAAAATATTGCGCGCCCTTTTTTGTTAGGTGCACAAGTTCGTTAATTTGTTTGAACAAACGGGACGCCCAACAACGTAGTTGTATAGTTTGTAGGTCTGCAACTCGTTCTGAAAGCATGTCAAATGTCATTCAAAATTCTGCCATAAATTCAGAGAGGATCACGAGAACAATTATTATTATTAACTATTAGAATCTAGTAACTAGATCATTAAAATTAGACTACACCGCGGGTTCGTTTTTTATTAAATGTATACAGCACTTAGGACAAAATCGGCAGCAAAATTAATATACAGGATGGAGACGATCATACGTCAATAATTTTCTGGAAGCAACAACAACATTTTTAAACCGCCGACAAGCTAACACAAGTTTGAATAGAGAAGTGTTTTATTTTTGTGATTTTGATGTCCCAAAAGTTGATTGTATAGAATAAATGTATGTTCATTCATTGTGTATGATCGCCACTACTCAGTATAAGTAAGGCAAACTTTTTCACTTCATATCATAACTTATGACTAAGCGATCAAAATTAATGCTTTAGAGCTCAATAAATCAATCAACTGGCCACGTAACCCGCAAAATAGAAAAGCAATATTTTCTCCGTGGTGGGAGTGCTACGGGACAAGCTGCGTTTTTGCAATGTATCAAGCGAGCCAAACGTGTTATTATTAACAAATCTATTTAATAAAGTTATTAATCAGACGTAAGTAATGCTTGGTTTCTTTAGACTATACAGCTTCGACTTCTGACTAGGCGAGGAAAACCCGCATTTAACGTCGACTATTATCGGATAAATACAAAATACTGACCATTTTATAAAATGGGTAAATATGATAGTTTAAAAAAGGTAAATATGATAGCTTGGATGTAGGAATTAGATCTGATTTAAATAAATATGGATCTTCCGGGCATAGGTTAAATATTTTATTGTGTATTTTATTCACAAACCGAATTTCATATGCTTATTCACCTCGTACATGTTGTGCGTGTCGAAAAAAATTATTATTTAAGTTTGCAATCAAATCACGTAATTTTTATAGATTTTTGTTTTTCTACATACCTTTTGATTATTTAGTTCGAATAACGAAATTTTAATTTTCAGTTAGATCTGACGGCTTCTTTTTTATTTTATGTAAACGGTGAGGTAAGAACTAGGCTAGTATTTTCCACTTATATGCTTTGTTCTAGTATACTTTGCAGTGTAAACTGCAAAGGCGCCGCCAACCGGTCACGGCCGAACTTTGATCGATAGCCAGGATTATGATCGAGTTCCCCCGGTCTTAAGTAATTGACCGGGTCCATTAGTACGTCAGGTCCGGGTACAGCTGGGCAGGGCTTTGTTGGATCTCTGTCGGCTTCCAGTGATTTATAAAGGAATTTGCTCAGGTTATTTTATATTGATTGTAGCGCGGCAATAAAACGATTTGCGTCCGATGTTGTGGAGGGATATTGATGGAAGCCCCAGGTTTAACATCTGACAAAAAATTTGCTTCACTCAAGATTATAGCCACCTTTTTGTCGCTTAATTCTCATGGTGCAGGTGTAGGAAAGTAAATTCAATGTAACGTTTTAAGTAGGGACATTTTAACCCTATAAATGGCAATCCCATTAACATTTCTTATTATTTGTGCAGCAAAAACAATTAAACCCTAATAAGGCAGTGCATGCAAAGCTCCATTGATATTTGATCGTATGAAATGTCATGATCGTGGTAGTCTATCTTAAATAGGCTTTAGGGTCAATTATTTGTACTTAGTTAAGTTTTCTTGCCCAAATTGTTTTTTTATTAAAAATATTTTTGAAAGTTTTATTTATTCGATTTTTTATTTGTTAGAATAAGTTTTCCTATTTTTTTTTATTATTTACTTTAAAGAAATAGGTCGTGTAAATTGACTTTTTATGTATTTTCTTCCTTCTACGTGTTTCCTGTCTGTTGATTGGCAGTCTATTTTCTAGTTACTTACACCCATTTTGACCCTTTCCATCATCTGCTGGCGTGTACCGGCCAGACGGGTTAATCGCGTCGAGCCGCATCGCAAGTCATCGCGTAAACCTGACGACTCACTCGCTGAGGGATAGTTCACCCAATTGTTCACTTAATATTAACTAGCTTCTATTATGATGATCTTTTTATTAAAAGTTGAAGTCATTTAAGTAAATTAGTATCTAAATAATTGTAGTAATATAGGTACCTATCTTAAAGTAGTGCAAGAATTTTAACTCAATATTCGAGATAATGTCAATGTCATCAAAAACATAACTTATAAAAAAAACAAGTCTCGCAACTCAGTTCTTCTACCGTAAAAAGTTGTGAGATCCATGTAATACCAAGTCGGTTAATTTATTCAGTCCCTACTTAAGGGGCCTTCTGTCTTAAGTTATTACGTAATGAGCTAACCTTACAACATTTTATAGTGACCATATCAATATAAAAAATATTTTGTGTTTTAAATAATAGGAAATAGCCTGAACTGCTTCGAGAAAAGGATGGTACGGCCGTGCCGCTTTTTTGCTCGACTTGGCCGTGGCCCTTGATTGGTGATTTTTATACAAAGAAATAAGTAAGGACTTCTAAAGACGTGCTAGTATAGAGCATGCTCTTTTTGATGATGTAATTATAAAAGATTTTTTAAACTTTTAGACTTGTATTCGCAACATTTATTTTAATTTGCGTTTAGTTATTAGTTATTTATTCATTAAAGACGTTGATTTTTAAACCGGTACTTCCCAATGTTTTTGAAGTAAGTCCCATCTGAATTTTCTTTATTTTGTGTGGCTAAAATCAAAGAGAACGTTTGGAAGTTGGTCCGCATCGAATACGAAACGAAGCACGTATGTGATGGATGTGAGTTACGACCACAGACGGACGAGATGTTGTGACACGGAATCCGTAAGGAGATAGAATCGACTGAGTTATTGATGGATAGTAATAATATGGATTTGCAGATAGTTGCCAAAATAACATGCTTCGATACGAATTTACAACTTACAGACTATCATCAGCATAATTTCAGCCATAGGACGTCCACTGCTGAACATAGGCCTCACCCAGTGACTTCCAGATAGGCCGGTTGGAAGCGGTCCCAAGAAGCATCCAACAGCTTCTCATTTTCGGTCTTTCACGAACACGAAGATTGATCCAACTTCAAAGTAATTCCTGTCTTATTTGAGTTATGTAAAATAACAGGAGACGAATAATTAAGTTTAGTGTGAGATTCAACATTGTTGTGTGTAACGAAGTTAATAGACAATGAATTTTGTTAGGGGCGTCTCCCAGCACGCACAGACCCGAGCCAATTGAGACTATATCGTACTCTTTTGTAATTGTACCAAACAACCTTATGTTCAATCGTTCATTATCAAAAAATGCTTCCTGATACATATATAAAAATGGCGGAAAATTTTAACAAATTAAATGACATTTCTTCTCTATTATGAAAAGTGCGCACAAACTTGACAGGCCATAGAGATACAACTCCCAGTTTAGATGTATAAGTAATATTGTTAAATATACTCCATAAAATGAAACATTGCATTGGATAAGACTTTAAAGCGAGAAACAGATTTCCTCGATATCTCAAGAAATGAATATAAGCCGAGACAAGATCACAGTTCTGTGTGATATTGAAAACACTATAAAGGGGAAATATAAAATTCAATTCTAGCTTTATTGCAGGATCTGTGTAGCATATATTATTGGAACGTGTAAAAGTGGGACAAACGATATATAAATAAATATTGGATATCATCACACATAGCTCTGATTCTAAGTAATTGTGTTTTGTGAAATTTCTTTTTACTCGAGGCTTGAAACTCGGTTTAACTACACAAATACTACTTAAACTTATAGGTTTAAGAAATGGAAACTGTATTTCAAAAACAGCACTTTTATATTATCACTTGTATTATAGAAATCAGAAACAACGATAATACCACACTACCCAGACTGAGACAATATAGAAATGTTAATTTTCTACATTGACCCGACCGGGAATCGAAACCGGGACCTCAGAGTGACGGCTAGTTTAGTGTGCTCGCCTGTCAGCTACGGAGATCGTCAGAGGAACTATTTGCATACTTAAATAAATTTATTTTTAACATTATTTCAGGTGAAAATTCCCTATACAGGTCGGCCCAGACCAGACGTATATACAATTGTTTTTAGAATTCGTTTCAGGAAAAAAATCGCTTCCCATCCAATTATGAGTTATGATTTTTTACTTGAAAATTTGGAAATACAACTGATATTTTTATTAATTTTATCCAATGAAAATTTCTGTTTTTTTTATTGCAGGTTCTTAGATAAACACTGTTCTCTCTTAAAAAAAACAGACTGATATGCAGAGTTTAAGTGCATTTTATACGACTGAAAATAGAGCATAAAAACAATATAATTTTAGTTTCTTCCATTTTCAGTCGCATTACGAACTATAATAGCCAAAGCCAACTTCTGAAAAAAAAATTACATCCATCAGGTACCACCTTGTATTTATATGCATCGTATTCGGAAACAAAATGTCTCCAACGACAAATCTAGTTATTACATTTGCGATTGTCCTCAGACCTCCGTAACCTGTGCATGTGCCATTCATGTAATCTAAAAGTGCAGGTTTCCTCACGTTGTTTTCCCTGACCGCGCAAGTGGTTTAAATCCTATCTCTTCTTCATCTATACGGTCAATCCTGGTTGCTTCCAAAGCCTTGCTTTGGAGCCGTGTTGTGCACCAAAACACGATATGATATGATATGATATAGCGATATATCGACACCAACTGTAAAAATATGATAGATATAGCCGCCATTTTGAATTTTTATCGAATCAGCGATCATAATATGTGACGTCATCTGCACGGCGATTCAAAATGATAGCTATATTTATCAATTTTTTTACGGTTGGTGGCGATATATTGCTATATCATATCGTGTTTTAGTGCTCATGCTAGGGAGACAGGGTCCGCTAAAGTGGTTTAAATCCGTACATAGATCTCTAAAACATACAGAGCTGCGTACTTGAATACGAAATTACGACCCACCTATTATCATCATCACCATTTCAGCCAAAGGACGACCATAGGCCTCCCCCAGTCACTTTCAGATTGGCCGGTTGGAAGCAGCCTCATCCAACGGCTTGTTTCAATCTTTACCGGGTCCTCTGTCCCAAACTAAACACGAGATAATCGCGGACAAACATACATACTCAGAAACATATTTTAAGTCGGTTAAAATTGTGTACCCCTACGTTTCTGCAGCCATGTGACAAGGACAGACTTTATCATCTTATATTGACCCTTACTGCAAGGCTCATCCTAGCACACTAAGAGTCAAGCGAAGCACTGTAGAAAAATCCGTTTTTGAATATTTATATTAAAGTGATTTGATACCTGAAAATATTGCCGCAACATTCAGTTAGAGAGAAAGAAACAGGTAGGTAAGTCATAATATGACAAGGACAGAGACTTTAACTTTCTACCAAGACCCTCACAATAGCCCTCCACAGACATCTCACGTGAGACGCGTACTAATTGCCTAATTGGGTAACAACATCACCAGTATACAGGATGCCCGTGAAAACTGGCAATTGCTTGCAAATGTAAATAGGAGATAATAATAGGGATTCTTAAATTTTATTTTTATTTTATTTATAGCGCAGCGTCTTATTATGTAAATAAAAAAGACTTTTAGTAAAAAATTACAATAACTTACGTAGTCAATATCTACACAATTGTAATTCAATTCGAAACTTAGCTATAAACATTTATTTTTGCTTCTACTGCGACTTTTACGAATGCCATCGTGCTGGTGCACTTTTTTAAGTACACTAGCACGAGTTATACGTGTTATAATATTCTCCTACCGTTTCCTTAGCCACCCTGTATGATAGGTATAATTACAGGCTCTAAGGGTCGGCGGACCGCAGCCTCCGACCCGCAAACTGACTCGGGTCGCGTTGTTTTATAGCTTGTACAATGAAAACTTACACGTGGGCTTACAGACGATGGGTTTAATTTGCCATTTAACGGTCTTATTAGACTGAAAAAAACGAAAGCATGTTTTAATTTTTACACAGAACTTACTAAATACTATATTCATGGCTGATGTTTCAATTGCTAGATAACTTAATTTATCCGACGAATAAAATTGACGTACAGATTTTCTATACGAAATCTGTAAAAATGACAAACTTATTCTTCAGATTGACTAGGTACCTCCGTAGCCGAGAGGCGAGAATACCGGACTTGGTGACGCTATCTCGGAGGTTCCGGGTTCGATTCCCGGTCGGGTTAATGTAGAAAAATAACTTTTCTATATTGTCTCGGGTCTGGGTGTTGTGGTACCGTCGTTGTTTCTGATTTCTGGAACACAAGTGCTTTTGCTACTTACCACAGGATCAGAGCATTGTATGTGATGTTGTCCAATATTTTAAAAAAAAGATACAATTTATCTGACTATTGAAAAATCGGCCCTTAAACATGTTTTAGTAAGGGTTAATGTCAGAATGTCTTCTTATTTTGGTTTGTTTCGTACGAAGTTACCTTTCGGAAAACCTTTTTGGATCAACACTTGCACCTTAAATCAAATTATAAATATTTATTGATATTGTGAATATAATATTTTAATCATCTTGTCCCTGGTGATTTCCTGATCTCACTGAAGAAACTGAAATAAGTTGCAAAACAGTTTACTCGAGTTCCAAAAAGACCTCATTTTGGAATCAAATAAGACGTATTTCTATAATTAATGCCCCGACATAGAACCTCGAAGCCCTTTTCTGCGCTATTTAGGCGAAATAATTGGGTCTTCCTCTGTCGCTTAAATTGGATCCGTACCTGTTTGTATTTCGATGTGATGTGAGACTGCCTTAAATTCACTGTGGTGTTACTTTTTTATTATTATGCATTATACCATCCCAATTATTAATTATCATAGCTAACGAGAATTTCGACCTACAATATAATGAACATCATGTAATACTCATAACAAAATAGTCTGAGTATATTTTGCTTCTAACCGGCCAATCTGGAAATCACTGGGGCAGGCCTATGTTCAGCAGTGGACGTCCTGTGGCTGAAATGATGATGATGATGATGATATTTTGCGGAAGATGAATAGAGTAACATTCACTTTAATTAGTTAAAGTACTTATGACGTTTTTAACTACACACGTTTATGATACGATTCTTTTCAGGGTCTATATCCGTTGCTTTTCCTCTTTTTTTAATTTAATTCCAAAAGTTCAACAACCTCTAGATTCTCGCGCCAAATCTTGCAACGGTCTTACTTTTGCAATTACAATGAGCGAGTCGCGTTAATTTTACGACACGCCCAAACCCGGCTCTGGGGACCCCAATAAAGCAGGGCCGTATTTATCGGCCAAGTCGACGAAAAATTTAATCGCCTCCAAAGAGGAGGATTACTTTTATAATTTTCCGAACAGGTGCTATAGAATTTGTTAACTCCATTGTTGGCGGGAATGAGCAATTTCGGAGTCAGCGAGAGATTAGCACGGGTCCGCACCGTAATCCGAATATCGGACCCTGGGTGTGGGAAAAAGAGAACAGACGGCATGGCAAAAACAGGTACAAACAAACGTAAATATACTATACAACGTTGAATTTTCTCTTTACATGTTTTATTTATAGTTGAAAATCGGTTCAGGAAACATCATTCAGAGTAGGATGGTGATTCCTTGAATGTACCAAACTCGTGTGACGTCATACTTAAACTTATATAATTATAGGATATGTATCATATACAATGACAGCTATTTGGAAAAATGACTGTTTCAAGATACAAATAGGTGTAACCTCTGTTAGGATGTTAGGATGTTAGGATCTGATAGGAATCGAACTCGATATCCCTACAGTCTTAACACATTTAATTCTTTTTACCTTTTTTCTTCAACTAGTTTCATTTCGTTAATTATGAATTTTGTTTCGAATAATATAATAATTATAATTATAATATATATAATTATAAGAAACTATTCCTACCACAAATCCTACAAAGTTTGGTGGTTGCGGGTTCCAATTCCGCAAGGGGCTACTTTTTAGGTGATGAGCACGAGCATCTATCAAAGTCATGGATCTTCAAAAATGTATTTAAGTATGTCTGTCTATGATTTATAGTACAAGCTTTGCTTAGTTTGGGGCTTAATAATCGATGTGATTGTTGAAAGAATTTGGAAAATTAATCACGTTTCGCTCTAAACGTCACTAAGTTCATAGTAGCAAAACTACGCCTGCCCTCCTAGCATGAGCACCGAGACACGATATTATGATATAGCGATATTTCGACACCAACTGAATCAATATAATAGATATAGCCGCTATGTTGAATCGCCGTGCCGGTGATGTGACGTATTATTATGAGCACTGTTTCGATACAAAATCAACATGGCGGCTAAATCTATCATATTTTTACAGTTTGTCTCGATATATCATATCGTGTTTTGGTGCTTGGGAGGCTGGCTCTGTCGAAATTTAATCACTCTGATAAAAAGAACTAGTTGAGTTGGCTCTTCTTTTTTGACCGTGCGTTAGATCGCTGCCCCTCATATTTCATAATGCGCCCCCACAAACCCCACTGTCTTTGCCGATAATGCCAGGCGGTGGGGGAGTCCCCAGATCTCACATGGACGATTCTTGATATGTTTATTAAGGCCCGGTTTGATTATGTTTATGGAGCCTCGAGTTCGGCGCTTTGCATAGTTTGTGTACGAGTTTTAGGACCGAGATTTCCATATGACTCTGATAGTATCTCAGGGGAACGGCAATAAAGTGACTTGTTCATTTACTCGATTTATTTTGATAGCCAAATTAAATGGTTCAATTTCACACACTTTCAAAACAAGATTGACTAAGTTTGGTGAATGTATTTACTGTTTTGTCAATGTTATGCGATTTGGGTAAATACATTTAAAATCGTTTAAAGCCGGCGCACAGTGATTTTTAGTATTCGCGATCTGCGATTTTGCGACTACATCGATACTGCATCACGTTTTTGCGACTCTGCAATCGATCTCTACCATACGCAATCGGCGAATTTTAATATGCGATCGCTGATGCTCAAAATGCTGTGTGCGGAAGGCTCTTAATGCGTTTGCCTGAACTGTCGATACGTTTGTGGTAACAAACATGTTTTTTTTTCTGCGCAATAAATGGATGGTAAAATAATTAAACTTATTAATTAACATTTTGTGTATTCGTATCTAAAATTGTTTACATAAAAGTTACGCTATTGTTGAAATTCTTACAGTGATATTACTACCAATAATATACCTTATCCCGTAGTCTTTTTTTACAGATTTTGATGGGACGGGTTTTTACTTTTTTTATCATGTAATCGTAACACTACCACGTATTTCTGAGTGTAGGATGCACTAAATGTTTTAATTTAATTTTTGCAAACACCACCCGCCCAAACTAAGTAATTGAACCCCCTGAAAGATTGTCACCCGCTATCCTAACTGCTTCTGGGAGAACGCCCTCGCGGTCCGAAACGATCGATTTATTAAAACAGCCGCATAGAGCCGGTGGAAAAGTCGGGGGCATCGGTTATCGGCCCATCGAGCCGGCGACGGCCGAAATGACGCACGGCCGGATAAGACAATGTAGCGGAAAGGTACACCCGGGTCAACCCGGATCTTTCAATTTTCCTGATTGCACGGGACGACGGGTTTTATATCTTTATCCTACACGCTTGTTTGGTCAGATGGGTATCGGTTCAAGATTGTATTATCACTGATTTAAACAACTATGTTTTGGCACTTAAGAAAAGCATTCAAAGGGCACCTTAATATTAGTAGCGTATAGATTGCACCCAGAGATGTGCCGTTCATGGGAATATTCCCCGCATGGTAATGGCACATCTCTAATTGCATCACAAACGTGCTACCGTTGCGCCATTATCGCAAGATATGTCACAAATAGCACTTGGACTTTCGTATTAAAAAACTGACTCCGTGAGAAAAACTACCTTTACAAAATTACCTTTGTTCAACCTTTCATGCTGTATATCTTTATCCAATACGCGTACGAGCATAATAAATGTCATTTGTTCTTTTTTTTTCTTGTAATGGACTCATCCCGCTCTTAAAACAAAGCAGTGATTCTGCCAATGTCGAGTGTATTCTTGATAGTCAAAGCTTGACATAGTTCAGTTTGTTCTTGGATTCAGTAAAGGCTACTCTTCCCGTAGAAGCAGGTTTCAGGCTACGCTTTAAGCAAGTTGTCTTGAGACAAGTCACCTGACACTTGATGCGTCGTTGAATACAATGATATTTTAATAATTTCAGATCTTTATCACTTTACCAAACATTAGAACACAAACTACACCAAACTTGCACTCTAAAGCTATTTAAATGATAAATAAAAACTATTAAAATTGGCTAGGTGCGAAATAGGAGGTGGGAGAACCACGAATCGATCACAGCGCGCACCGTGGCGAAAAAAAGAAATTGCGACAGAACAACTGTCATTTTGTTACTAGCGAAATTTACGTATCCGTGCATTTTAAGTAATATTAAATAAAAATGCGTTACAAAACATGCTGAACAATGGCAATTAAATTTTAAATAAATTACATTATTTAGGTACTACACATTGCATCGTAATCTCTGAGTATAAGCCTGCTAGCGTTTCGCTTCACTAAATTTCCACCGAAGAAATGAGATGTTCTAGGGATTTTTGTCCTTCTCCTACAAAAAAAATATCGTCTGCTTTACAGTTTGTAGGCCTGATGCCAAACCCCACCAGAGAACGTTGAGTAGTTCTCAAAGAAAGCTTGACCCGCAATAAAAATAATCAGAATTAATCAGAAGTATATAATAAATAAAATAAATCAATCTCCATTGTTGAATGTTCATCAAACGTAAAACAATCATACTCTCGGGGTTCTCAATGAATACGACATACAAAAAGACCACGTTTATACGTTCAAACTTGTGTAACGCTTATCTATCGCTGAAAAACGCGCGTGCTTAACAAATGCTAGTGTGGTACCTCGCCTACAAAGACGAGTATGGACAAAAAAGTCAATGTTGCATGATTGATGGCGATCTAATACGATGATAAGGGAAATGGAGTGGGCAAAAAACATGTGGGGATTGTAGGGCCACGTAGAGCCGCGCCTTCGATATCGATTTTACCATCGTGCACAACATTTGGCACCAGTTGCAAGTAGTTTTTGCTATTCGATATTCAACTTTGTCGGTAAAAAAGATTACGATTGGACTTTTATTAGTAGAGAGGTCTTTGAACTCGTGAAAAAATTGTTGCGCTTACTTTTTTCGTGTTTATTTTACGTGCAATTTGAACTTTATCGTTTTTGAATGGACATTCATTCTATTAGGGTTCCGTAGTCAAATGGCAAAAAACGGAACCCTTATAGATTCGTCATGTCTGTCTGTCTGTCTGTCCGTCTGTCCGTCCGTATGTCACAGCCACTTTTTTCCGAAACTATAAGAACTATACTGTTAAAACTTGGTAAGTAGATGCATTCTGTAAACCGCATTAAGATTTTCACAAAAAAATAGAAAAATAATAATAAATTTTGGGGGCTCCCCATACTTAGAACTAAAACTCGAAATTTTTTTTTTCGTCAAACCCATATGTGTGGGGTATCAATAGATAGGTCTTTAAAAATAATATTGAAGTTTCTAATATCATTTTTTTCTAAACTGAATAGTTTGCGTGTGAGACGGTGGTGGTAAAATGTGTGTAACTGTGTGTAACCCTGTAACTTCTAAAATAAGAGAATGATAAATCTAAAAAAAATATATAATGTACATTACCATAAAAACTACCAGCGAAAATTGGTTTGAACGAGATCAAGTAATTAGTTTTTTTTTAATACGTCATAAATCGTAAACCGCAATTTAGCTTTCGTAATGTTATGGATTTCATTTTGCAATGAAAATACCATAACTATGACTCGATTGTCGTGATGGGTGAACTTTTACTCATAACGGTACCTACAGGTTTGTACGGAACCCTCGGTGCGCGAGTCCGACTCGCACTTGGCCGGTTTTTCATTAAAATTGTTTACGGAATAAGTCCATAAAAATGAATGAATATATTTCTCGTACTTAGACCTAATTTTGACAAGTTTTATTAGAGTGACAAAGATTCCACAAGTATCTTGCGTGTCTCGGCTCTGATTTTTGGACGGAGTTAGTCCGACAATAGCTAGGTTTTATTTGATCGGTTGCCGCGGCAACACGTGTCAGTGGGACACCAATGTGACTAATTGCACAATACCTAGTTGTGAAAATACCAGAAAAACAGTTGACCGATAGAATGGAGATTTCTTTCCCGTGACGTTAGATTTGGTGCAAAAGTTTTGCTATGCTTGGTTTTTGTGTATTTTTTTTCTTAATCAATCAATCATTTATTTGCGTCAAATATGGTATACAAGGTCAAATTACAATAAAAGAATCACATATTTGGGGTACATAAATTAGCATGCAAATGTCATGGTACAATAAAAGATGAAAAATAGTTAAAATGTCAAATAAATCTGATAATAATTGTTACAATGTCAAATCTGCTCATGTCCAAATTCCAAATTATTAATAATAACAGGCGAATTATATTATTATATAAATTATACAAAAATTACTAAGTCAGTGTTGAAATGCCATAACCTAAATTCCTTTTTTTAATTTGAAAAAGTCCTCTAGACTATAGAAATTATGGTGGTTTAGCCAGCGGAACAAATGTCTTTTAAATACTGGTTTTTTTTTTTTAAATTAACAACATCACATACATTGCTTTGATCCTATGATACGTAGCGTAAGCACTTGTGTTACAAAAATCAGAAACAACGACGGTACCACAACACCCAGACCCGAGACAATATAGAAAAGTAATATTTCTACATTGACCGACCGGGCATCGAACCCGGGACCTCAGAGATAGCGAAACCAAGTCCGGTATGCTCGCCTTTCGGCTACGAAGGTCGTCAATTATTGGTTGGAGTTTGTAAATTATTGGTTGTATTGGGTCCTAGCTTGATATCAAAAATTAAAAAGTTTGATTAATGATTTATTGTTTAACGACACGACTGAAAATTTTACTAGTTTTCAGAAGAAATGTAAGAACAAACCTAAGTACTTGCATTCGTCTTACTACCACAATCGCAATACTTGTACCCTAGCAAGCCGCTGACCCGCTCGTGACCCGGATGATTGACGACCGGCCAGCCGGCCCGGATAGGACAATGTACCGGAAGGAATGACCTGCACCACCGAAATATACCGCCCGATCCGGCTTTATCGTATGAAATTATGAACCCGATAGACTTGGACGGTAGTTGGGAATGATAGGTATACGGGTTATTTGTATTCGACGTTCGCAGTATACCAAGTTAATTTTAAAAAAATGTAGTTATACTACTAGATCAGCTTTTATTATTCTTAGGTGCTATTATTTTTTTCAACATCGTTCTTGTCTCTAAAAGCGAAACTCAGTTCAGAAGTTAAGTTTCCATAAAATCCTACATAAATAAAACTAGCTGTCCCGGCTTACTTCGTACCGCCTTTTCATACTTTTTTTGTGAATTTTTTTCAATGTTTTTAATCTGCTATTTGTTTCCGACAAACACAACAAATCAAAGATCATAAAAATTGGTCCAGTCGTTCTTGATTTATAAAAAGTGTAACTAACCTTATTTTGTTGTACATACATATATTATTCTTTAAACCTGTCACATACATCACAAAGGGTTCCGGGTTTGTTAGGGTACCGTGCCTCAACAGGAAAAAACGGAACCCTTATAGGATCACATTGTTGCATGACTGTCTGTCAAGACCCTTTATCGCAGAATGCGTTAAGGTATCGAGTTGAAATAAAACTATACACTTAAATCCTACAGTCCCTTGAAGCTGTAAAAAATCAAACTTTCAAGTAAACGTAAACAAAAATGGCCGCATTTATGCCGCAAAAAACGTATATTCCGACACTCTCAAGGGAATGGAATTAAATTTATAGGCAAGTAATATCGTCTTATCTTTTTCTTTACTGCGAGACTCGCTCCTGAACTATTTATATGTACCTACAAATTTGTACGGAACACTCGGTGAGCGAATCCGACTCGCACTTGTCTGGTTTTCCCAGTTTAGGTCCAGAAAATGAACTGACTGAAAGCACTTAATCAGCCACCGTATTTTTTGTCATATACAAATTATACAATACCTTGTAAAGGTTGCAGGAAGCCGCTGGATGCAGGCCGCTTCCAACCGGCCAATCTGGAAATCACTAGGAGAGGCCTATGTTCAGCAGTGGACGTCCTGTGGCTGAAATTATGATGATGGTATACAACACAGTCTAAAGTTTTAGTTGTTATTTGCAACCGAATTTATCGCAAAAGCCTCTTACAAGAAATTATCATAAAATAACCAATAGTCTCCCATAATTCTTCAAAACTTTCGCAACTTGAAATAGAAAACTTTCCCTTGACAAATTACATTCATAAACTAAGTCGAAGCAAGATCTGCCGCAAATTAGATCTTAACGCGTCTACCTCCAATTAAATTGGGCACGTAAATCTATCAAACTTTACGAGGGACCCTTAATTGACTTCGCGATTTTCTATTTACCCCCAGTTTCATAAACTTTCGAACTTCGTTACTAACTGTTCCATTCTAATGAGCTAACTCCCCTGAACTATATTAGATAGAGCTCTAAAACTTCATTCAGTTTGAAGCCAACTTCAGTCGAACACTATCCCCGATATTATCCTAACAAGAGTTAGGGGTAACCTTCTGCCGCAATTATAACGAGAGCCCCAGATGCGGAGTAAGCTTTAGACATCAAAATTGAAATGTTAACACAAGGGAGGATCAGGTTAAACTGGGCTGTGAATATAATGGAAGTATCCATAATATCAGTTCCGATTGCAGTCTGTTCACGTATCTTCGGATTGAAATCGTGGTCTGTATCGGTTTACAACGAGTTTCCATATGTTATTACAATTTATGTTAAGGCTTATACTAACAATATTCCTAAACATGCATGCAGTAATCTATCGAATTCAAAGGGGTTAAAAACCATTGTTCAACGGTGTAAGTTTGAACGTGAGACAACTTCGTCTACTCAATACAACCGTACCCGAGAGGCGAGCATACCGGACTTGGTGTCGCTATCTCTGAGGTCCCAGGTTCGATTCCCGGTCGATCAATGTAGAAAAACTACTTTTCTATATTGTCTCGGGTCTGGGTGCTGTGGTACCGTGGTTGTTTCTGATTTCTGTAATACAAGTGCCTTGACTACTTACTATAGGATCAGAGCAATGTTTGTGATGTTGTCCAATATTTATTTGTTACTAAAATCCAAGTAATTCTTAACTAAAATGTAGGTAACAGTTTTGTTTTACAATGACACAGCTGTTACTATCATACCTGAGTAAAACTTCAATCATCATTATCATCACCATTTCAGCCATAGGACGTCTACTGCTGCACATATTATGCCTCCCCTAGTGATTTCCAGTTGGCCGGTTGGAAGCGGCCTGCATCCAGCAGCTTTCTTCAAACCTTTACCAGGTCGTTTGTCCACCTTGTAGGTGGACGTCCTACGCTACGCCTGCTGGTACGTGGCCTCAATTCCTAAACCTTTCTGCCCAATCGGCCCTCAGTTCTGCGTACTATGATAACACACACACTTCGATAGGAATAATAAATTAAAAGAAACAATTATCTACTCGCTTTACAAAAACAATATTTCCGGGTTTCATAAAAAATACCAGCCAAGTTCAAGACGGACGTTCCGTACCATCATTCTAATTGGAACTCCTTAGCGCAAGCCAGACCGGTTTTAATTCGCAACTTACTAATTAGGGTCGGTACTTTACTGCTGAATGACTAACGTAGTGTCCACAGCAACGGAATAAATAACGCCACCCTACCGCGCCATTGCATACAAGGACATCAATTTGTATATTGAAGCTTTATGTCAAATACTGTTACCTCCGATCCTTTTCGAATACGTCTCCCATGCTTCACATATTAGAGCTCCGGGGAAAGGATTTACGCAAACATAGCCCGGACTGCCATTCCTATCCGCCTTTTGTGGCGGGATATCTAGCGGAAAAGGCAAAGAATGTTTTCAAAAGGTTTCATGGCGGCTAACAAACAACGGCCGTGGCCGACGACAATATCTCTTGGGTGGCGTCTGCTGTATTATATTGAACCGACACTGTATTGTCTGGGGGACAATCATCACTAGTACTGAAGTGAATTGTCGCTAACGTATACTTCTATAACACTTTTAAAAAATCTGCAGAAAGCCACTAAATGCAGGCCGCTTCCAACCAGCTAATCTGGAAGTCATTGGGGGACGTCTACGTTCAGCAGTGGACGTCCTATGGCTGAATTGACGATGATGGTGTATAATGTTAACAGCTTACACATATTCTGTTGAAAACCAACACAGTTTAAGATTAATAAAAACAAATATATGTTTGTTTATGTAAATGATATACGAGTAAGTGAAGTGATTAAGCGTTCGCATTAAAATCCCGTTTTGGGTCAATTTAAAAAAAAACATGCCTGAATCTGCTTGGAGACGCCCTTAGCAAAGAAATTTACAACAGAGGGATAATTATTCTTTACTTCGAAACTACGATATCGTTGTGTTGAAGTTATTTAATGTCAAAAACTTGTTTTTATTTAATGACATGATTTCTACAGCTTTAAAAGAAATTATTTCTTAACAAGAACATTGTCCGCTTGTTTACATGAAATTCTGATATACATTTTGATTCCTACTCTAAAAGTAACGTAAAAAAACTAAAAATATACCTACCTTCATTTAAAAAATATGTTTATTAGCTCTATTTTAAGCTTGTTGTCTAAAAACCAGGCTATTTTACCATTCACAACACTGCAGAAACAAGATAAATAGTTTTACCAACTTTTAACGTCAAGTAGTAATAATGTTTCATGACAATTTTCCAAAATATTTATATTATATAACATTTTTGCCCACGTCCCTAATACGTGGATAGCGGCAACAGGCGGGCCTTTCACCGACTTCTAAAGTTCATTCTCGTCCCGCTCCATTAGTTTGGGACAATTTTTCCGACCCCCTTACTTTTGGGAGCATTGCCCCCGGCTTCGGTTTTTGAAAGCCCGAAAATAAACAGGGATCACAGGATTTTTTTGGGGAGGATTAATTCCACGCGGTCTGTCATACGTGAACGGACAGAGCTGTCAATGTAAAAGGAATATAGTAAAAGAATTTTTTTTTCTTTTATTTGTCACTGTTGATTTTATAACTAGCCTAGTTTATTAAATATTTTTTATTAACATTGGCATAGTTGATTAAACAAAAGCAGGGTATCAACATAATAATAACATGTAAACCCACAGGTCAGGCAATGCGTTCAGGATGCGGTTGCTATCTATCCACTTTAGATTTTCAACTATTGATAAGAGAAGGTATTAAGAATTTGCGTTAGTGTATAAATCTAGATTTTAAATATTCGAGTCAGAACGTAAGTGAGACCCATCGTACTCTCAAGAGGTCTAATACGTAAGTCCAAGGAAAAAATACTTGTTCTCGTCACTCCGGGTTACGGCCCAATTTCGTCAAGAATTTAGGTACCTCTCGCGAAGCAAATCCGGCGAGCGAATCGCGAATGAAACTTGTGATTGTGCCTTGAGTAATTTCCCCAGACGGGAAGTTTGTATTTGCCCCTTCCGCGCTCTTATTGACCGTCAAACAGAAACCTTTTCATTGTAGAAATAAGATTTTCCAGGAAATAAATTAATAATGAATTGAATTGACGTACAATATTTGAGAATTGTATTTACTTGCCTTTACTTTGGGTAGTGGCATAATAATAATAAATTGGATACGAAATATTTTCAAGATAATTTACAACACACCTCCACGAAAATCTGCTATGGGCCCGCGGGGTAGTATGGCCTAAACTACGTCATAGTTGAGGTTGAGGTGAGGCTTGTACCCTGCATAGTGACGGTAGGAGATAAACAGGCATACTTTGTGTTTTAAGAACTTTATTTTCTCATAAAGAGTTACATGAATTCACTTACTAAGAAAAAAAAACCTTTTTCCCATCTATCAAATTTTGATTCATCCTTATCTGTGTGGCTTGCACTACCAGAAACCCACACTGCTGTAAGGTAAATATATTTCTAACTACCAGTAACTGCACTCATAGCATTTTACGTCTCAGTTGATTCACTAACATGAAGCTGTGTACATCTTTTTTATCTCTCTGATGTCATCGATTGAACTCCCTATCTACACTGAAACAAAGGCATACCACAGTGAGTGAGGAAACGATGGGTTTTCCAAATAGTGATGTTATGTTCCCAAGTGTCGTGTCCCGTTTAGTCCCGCTTTCAGGCGGGGAAGCTTACTTAGGTAAAGGTTAAGACGGCCTTTGTTGTTACATTTACATATTATTATTTTAAACAAATTTTAAATTTGATTTGCTGACAATCATCATCATCATTATTTCAGCCATTGGACGTCCTCTGCTGAATATAGGCTTCCCTCTAGTGACTTTCATTAGGGGGGATTGCCAATACTCGCCACGCTTGGCAGGCGGGTTGGCAAGTGCAGTTTTTAGGTTTTTCCTAAGATTTCGCACGCAGACGCTGCTGCCCGTCTCGTGCTACTGGAATTAGTTGCCTCTTACGACATACCTCCTGTTGGTGGTGGGAAAGTGTATTCTTTACGGCCACACGGCACAATTACTGACAATTTTATAAATAAACTAAATATTTTATAAATTATAAAATCAGAAAATGCTCACAAGAAGAGATAGATAGATAGATAGATACTCTTTATTGTACACGATACTAAGAAGTTACAATTTGTGTTTACAGAAAGATGCACAATTTATGCGGTCTTATCGCTAAAAGCGATCTCTTCCAGACAACCTTCAGGTAGAAGACAAATAAGAAGAACAATAATCTATCTATCCATCTATATAAATAAAAATGAATTGGTGTTCGTTTGTCTCGCTAAAACTCGAGAATGGCTGGACCAATTTGGCTAATTTTGGTCTTGAAATATTTGTGGAAGTTCAGGAAAGGTTTACAAGGTCGAAAAATATAAAAAAGTTGCAAGGAAAGTAGTAAAACAACTATTTTATTTTCCTATACAAACTGTTCGTATCTGTCAAACGAATTGGCTGAACGAAGTTCGCTGGGTCAGCTAGTATATTATATAATATTAAATACATATAATACAATATACATATATATACACATAAAATGATACTTGATACATGCCAGGATATATCGTGACCAACAATGACCAGTTGACAATATTAAAGAAGGATAGAAAATGGTTTGTATGTCAAGACGCAAGAAAATGTGCTTTATGCCGACCTTTAAAGATATCAATCGATTCGGATTGCCTTATAGGTAAAGGATACTCAAGGCTTAAATTATAATTTAAATTTAACCCTTAGACAGGTTTTATTTTTTATGTAGGGCTTCAATTTGTATTACTAATAAATAAAAATGATTATTTGTGAATTTTTATAGTCTTAGAACCATAATAGTATCAAAGTATTCATTGTAATTCACTTTTTCGGAAGTTTAAAAATAACATTATTACATCCCAAATTGATGTTGGCTTTTTGCTAGTTTGCTAGAAATCGTAGCTGTGGTTAGGTATCTTATTTTGGCAGTAGAACGGATAAAACTATACGTCCCACATCTCTAGCCTCCTAATCACTGTACTAACAGAGACTAGCCATCACATACTCCAATCGGGACACTATCCGGGACAATATGGCACTTATTGTAATTGCTCTCCGCACTCTCCCCGCGGTACAGAAACAAGGGGATTTTTTGTCCCCGTCAACCGTGTAATAAGCCTAAATGGACCTCTTTGATTTCGCCACTCTCTTTTAAATGTGGGTTTTTCATTTACCTTTGAGGGGATGGCGACTAACGATTGCGTTATGTCAAAGTGTCAGGGCTTTCGCATATTTTTTTAAAAGTTTTAAATTTTTCAACTGAAGCTTTGACTCTTAATCGAAGCCCATTTCTAAGTGCATATAAAAGTAACCAATTTACTAATGTTAAAGATTAACACAGCACATAGTTGTACGCATTTCAATCATAAGTTGATCTTTCATTATACAGACGGTCACTTCAGTGAGAGGTCATATTAATAGAGAAATAAATCGATTATCTTGCAGCCGTACAAAAGAAAATTTTGTTAAATTGTATTAATAGAAACTGATTAAAAAATACTAGTTACTGAATTATTGTATCGTTTTACAGCGACACCGATTACTGAAAGTAAAGTATTCCTTACTTATTCAAACGATTTTTATTAGGTTATCTGAATATTGATGACCTAATCTTATGCGTGTTGCCAAGTCTCCGTTCATTTAATCAATTTGTCTATCTTGACAACAAATAATTGCATACAGTTCAGAAATCGACTTCTAGTTCTTATAAATCACTAGCTGTCCTGGCGAACTTCGTACTGCTTTTTAAATATACTTTTTGTGAATTTTTTTGTTTTAATGACTATTCAGCTTTTCGGGGCGAGGTAAAATTTAACAAATCAAAGATCATAAAATCGGTCCCTCCGTTCTTCACTTATAAATTGTGTAACTACTTTGTTTTATATATATTTATTATCATCAACATCATTTCAGCCATTACGACGTCCACTGCTGAACATATCCTCCTCTCCCACAGACAAAAAATGCTCTTAGTGTAATACGTTCTCTATGTTTAAAAAAAAACCAAATGTATCCTACTACTATCTTATTCGTTATTAATTATCCATTATGGGAGTGATTCCATTGCTCAAAGGGAACAATTTTCACTATGGGATATTTTCAAACAACCTTAACATCTGATCGGCAATTTAGTATAGGGAGGCCTGTGAGGGGTGGGAGGTGTTTTTGGCCATTATGATGTTGGTCCTATGTTAAATGTTTTTGTATTTGAGCAATAGTTTAACCCCCTAAAGTAAAGTTACTAAAAAATAGGACTTTATATAGGGTGAATTTTTAATACAGTAAAATACTTTATAGTTTATATAAACTTATGATAACAAAAAACTTTGCCGTCAAATTAGTTACTTATCTTAACCTAATTTTGTTAATTTACGAAAACTATTATGTAATAAGTATGGACACAAACCGCAAATGTACATTAACAAAATTAAGTTGAGATAGGTAATTCGTTTCTTGGGCAAAATTGTTTGGTATCTTGAGTATAAAATAAAAACCCTTGTATTTTACACTAATAAAAATTCACCCAACAGTAGAGATAATTGAATTAGTAACCGGAGGCAGCCCTACACGGATAAAGGGCCAGTCGTCTACAAAGGGGAAGGCTTTGTTTTCTGATATTTTTCTTTTTGATCAGCGACCAGCCCTTTTCGGGCTTAGTGCTACATAACTATCAATGGCTTGACCCTTCTACGGACTTATCATTTCTTCCCACATTATGACTGCGGTCGAGTAGAGATACACTTTTATTTCTGCCGAGGGATAACGTTCATATTATTCTTATATTACAATATTCTAGTCTCAGTAATAAAAGTTTCATTGTCTTATTCTGATTAAGTAAATCAGGCAAATCTTTACAAATAGAGAAATATAGTTTGTTTGGACATATGAGGTAATATCCGAAAGTGAACTGAACTGATTTAAATAATTATTCGACCAATATTTGAAATAAGCCTTTTGTATGGACATAAGATAATTTAGATCCCGAAAATGTCAAAATTCCCGAGCGATTCGGAATAGGTGTAACACGGATGGCTCTAATTAATAAACCAACTGTCGCTATTCAGTTGTTTCTTTTTTTTTAAAAAGGTAAAAAATTAAATAAATAAATGAACATCGAAGTAACTGATGCATGTTGAACGATCGACAGGAGTTAGACATGAACAATGGACATAGGTTAAAAACAAATTGTAAAATTATGTCTAAGCAATAGTGTTTATTTTATTTCTTTGTTTGGTCTCGTTTGGGTATTGTGGTATCGTCTTTGTTTCTATTTTCTATAACGCAAGTACTTTAGCTTTAGATCAGAGCAATGTACGTGATTTTATCCAATATTATGAATTCATTATTTACTAACAACGAGAAATCCCCGAGAGTTCGCGTTTCCCTATTTCTTTGATGTTGAGAAAAACTTGAGTTATCTCTTGTCACCAGACGCGAAATAGCTGACATCATCCATCTCCTGAAAATTATCACAGCTGAGATAGATAGCCCTGAACTTCTTGCTAAAATCAACCTTTTTGCCCCTAGTAAAACTGTGAGGCGTAATAATCCGCTGCACATACCACAAGTATATTCTAACTACAGGCGAAACAGTTTTGTTTGGTGAGCTAGTCGTAAGCTGAACGAAATAGTTCAAGATACTGGCATCGATATCTTCAGCACCAGTGTTACGGCGGCGAGGCAGCTGTTGGTCGGACGGTTCATTTCTGGCGGCAATGAACGTGTGTAACTTAGAGGCAAACATTATGTATTATGTTGGCGCGTTCGTTTTTTCGTATTTTATGTTGTATCAGTGTGCTCAGTGTGCTTGGCGTGTGTCTTTTTTCTTATTACTACATTATGTTAATGCTACCTGTGAAGACCTATAAGTGGTTTAGAAATATCATATACTGTTTCCTACCACCAATTTGTAAACCCTGGTTGTCCTAAAATAAATAAATAAAATAAATAGTCAAATGAACTCTTTAACAATTAGTATGTTCAGCAACATTATCAGCCCACACCAGTCCACAGCTGGACATAGGCCTCTCCAGCAGCACGCCACTATTTCAGATCTTCTTCATCTTTATCGTCATTATAGCCTACACCAGTCCAACGCTAGTCACAGGCCTCTCCCGCAGCGCGCCACCTAAGTCAGATCCTCGGCTATTCGTTTCTTCTATCCGCTGCTAGCAGCAGAAGCATATGATTTATCACTCCACCTTGTCGGTGAATTCCCAAAAGCAACAATAGCAATAAGCATATGCACTGAAAATGAAATGAAAAAGACGTTTTTGGTTTGGAGCCTGACCATGGCATACCTCATGTTGCAAGTACCTAAAATTACGTTATTTTAGCGTACCTTTGAAATATATGCCAACCGACAGAGAAAATAATTACAAGCAACAAAAATTCAGACAAAATGTCGTAAATGATTATACTTTGTTCAGAATTTAAGTTTGAATATGTAATATTTCTTTTATTTAATAATTGAATTTTTAGAATTTAAATCCCAAACTAAATAAAGCCTTTCATATCCGCTTGACTGCCTGCGCTATAATTTAATTGACATTAAAATTAATTTATACATCGATAATTTTGATATTTAATATTATTATGACGGATTATTATCATTATGCTATTTAGTAATTGATTGTCATTTATTTCAAGATTTATATCTAGATGTTTTGTAAAACTAAACTAAACTAAACTTGTGAACTCTGTTACATTTGTATGCCGCCAAGGCTGATCACAGCGCTCTCATAAAACCCTGTTCCTATGTAATAATAACTATTTACCTGTGTATCACAAATAAATGATTTGATTTGATTCAACTTAAAGTATGCCAATGAGTTTCGATGCCTTTTAGTTTATTGCGTTCACCGTAGGGCTGGGTGTACATTACACGCGATTCGCAAACTTTTGTGTCCATAAATTAATTTGCACGCGCTAATGAGCTGCGACCGTCTTGGCTCGCGTCACACTTCATTTATTTTTAAACGGCTCATCTGTCTATTTGAACAACTTGGTGCGAGTTCACATAGACATGAATAGCACAGTTGTTTGCCATTTTACATTAAGTACAGTCAACGGCAAGTCAACCTACCCAAAAAGTTAAAGGTCATCAAACTGATTTTCAACTTTAAGTCCGACACGTAGATATCAATATCAATTGAGAAAAAATTACGTTTTGTGGTAGATTGACAAGCTGTAATGTTTTTATTTTTACACTGGCGTGTGACATTTGAGTATGAAATTTATTTTTATTTTGTTCATAAAATATACAAATTAACAATATTTTAACTATTCTTGTAAGTGAAATATTTTAAAATAGCTTAGTTAGTAATTTCAAGTGTAGGTAATAAAAGTCAATCTGCGAAATATTAATAAAGCATTTCCTATTTCATTGTATAAACCCAAAAGTTCATTAAAATTAGTTTGGTATGATCTCAGCTTTATAAATAATGAAACTATGAATCTGCAGCTTGGTGTCCTAGTTTTAAAGTTCAAAATTGAACGCAAAGTTTGTCTCTGGTATGGTTTACTGAAAACTCACGAAAAAATAATATGGGCAGGCTCGCAGCGGACGGATAGAATCTGGTCGATATTTATTATGCTATATTTTAGTCAGTAGTTTGATAAACAACCCTTATGGCTCATTGGAACTTATTAGCTTCTAGGAATCGTCAAAAAAAAACTATCAAAAGCGGCAGCATTATGTAAATTCTACTTTCTGTCAACGTCGACTTACAAACCTTACTAGTATTAAAGTAAAAACTCATTGAACATTATTTTTTTTAATTCGTAGTGCTGTTAATGTATTTCAATGATGAGAACTTAGTGACAGGTAAGATCCGCTGAAAACCCGACAGAGATAATCAACTAAATGACTTCAAACACGCTAGCGAAAATTTGGTAATAAAGACTCGTATGTATCTCCAGCCCACTATGAACCAATGAGCTTCATTATGAAATGAAGATAAGTGTCTAGATAAGAGTAATCTTATTCAATGAATAACAATAACTATTAAAAACGTCACTTCGTTTTTCATTCGTTAAACTATATGATCCCACCTAAACAACTCAGTTGATCCACGTCATTTTATAAAAACCGCGTACCGGTTCCGAAGTGGATCTCGTATATTTTCATTCTAATACGCGATATATCACGCTCTTAATACCCACAAATAAAGTTTAGAGTTGCATGAAAAATTGATGGCATCGCCGTAATATGTAAAGCATACATGCACGGGGTTCAATACGGAATTTATATTGGATAGTAAGGCAGTAAAGTTGTGCAGGTTATTTGATCGGGGCTTAGCATGAATTGTGGACCTAGATTTAAGGGATCGAGGTATACTTTCATATTAGGTTAGGTTATTTTTGAATGGCGGTCCTTAACTAAGTATAAACTAGACACAATAAAAAATCAGTTGTTTGGGGATACTGGCGACCCTTTATTCATTCATTCATTCATTCATTCATTCATTCACATACGATTTCGTAACATATACATTCGTAAAATATAACTGTAATAACATTTCTAGAATAAAAGTTTATAGCACAAGAAAAAACTCATAAAATTATATTATTTGTTGTCACATCAGGTCACTTACCTGATGTGACAACAAATAATATAATTTTGAAGTTATAACAAACACTTTTTCTATGTTACGTAGTCTTTAGTAAAAACGGGAAACACGGTGCTCTTTAAACTTTGTGAATAAATATAAGCGATGTACGTCGGAGGGTATTAACCCAAACCCAATATGGGTAAAAAACCCATTGTCTGGGTATACAATGGGATTTTTGATACCCAGGTAAAGATGGGTAGAAATCGGATTTTTACCCATATTAAGTAAAAATACCCTTCGTTGCCCATCGCTTTTATCATTCATGGCCTAAGATAGATAAATAAATATTCTTTATTGTACAAAACAAAGTACAGAAAAAAACTGAAACTTCACAATTTAGGCAGTCTTTTCGTTAACCGCGATACAACCAGCATTTATAGGATAGTTAAGCCTTTGCGTTCCACTTACCCACGGTAGACCGGAAGAACAATGGAAAACAATAGGGTTTTTTTAGTGGACGCGAAGGGTTAAGAAACAAATTATAAAGAAAGCGATCAAGTGTGAGTCGGCCACATGCTACTTATAATATATCAAGAAAATATGGTGGTGGTCTTGCTAAAGTGTCGCAAGGCGTGACGTCAACTTTAACGAGCTATATCTTCATAATTTTTTGTTTGATTGAGAAAATAAAAAATACGTGTTCAATATTTTCTGTTGATCCAACTGACGGACTAATTACCTTTTTTCAGGAAACTAGCCCATTGTAATTTATATGATTAGGTAGGTATATGATTATTTCCCGTCTACTTGTTCTACCCCCATACTGTAACATATACAGGGTGTCCCGTAACTCAAGGTTAACCTCGTAACCACATATTAAATACATATATATACATCAAAGTGAACAACTTTTGTACTATGTTATATGGCTGTTTGGTAATTTTGTATAGGTAATCGATTTTCATGCAAATTTGCAAAATTCATAGAACAAAAGTTGTTAACCATAATGTATAGTTATAAGGCTATCCTTGAGTTATGGGATATTCCATATATGTAGAAGAATATTCAGGGTTTTACTTTGGCCGAACATCAAAGATGTTTTTTTAAAACTTGGCTTATACAGTGTGTAACGAAAAGGTGAAATAAAACTTTAAGGGGTTATTCTACGGCTAAATTACATCAACTTTTTCTATGGGACCAACATCAAAATCTCAAAAAAAAATTGACGTTTCCATACAAACTGATGCCAGCTGATCGCGTTTTAGTATGGGAAAGTGTTTTTTTTTTGCGATTTCGATGTTGGTCCCATAGAAAAAGTTGATGTAATTTAACCGTCGAATAACCTCTTAAAGTTTTATTTCACCTTTTCGTTACACTCTGTATAAGTAAGCTAAGTTAAACAAAACATACAGTTTTAATGACTACATGTATATAGTTTACTTAATGATTTATACAAATGTTCATTCAAATCTTTTCGGCTTATTCCGAAAAGAATTTAAAAAGTTAGTATCCAAAATCACCCAATTGTTAAAATTGAGTTGAACAAAACAATATATAATTTACGAAGTCAACCTTGGGTTCGTTAATTAACATTCATAAAAATGAATCGGAAAAGTTTCATTACAACGCGTTTGTTTTATTTCATAGTAATTACTGAGTTGGAACATTCCCAAAAAAACCGTTCGTTTAATCAACGATTCGATAATTTCTCGAAAGATAATCACAGAGCTTGGAAACGAGGGTAGAGCACTTTTGGAAAATTGGGTTAAAAACGATATTGTGCTGTGCAGTTGTCATTTGTGAAAATTGTTGACTCATTCTGAAACTCTATTTTCGTACGCGATAGTTTAAAGCCGCAATGAATGTTATGAAAAATGTTAAAATGTCATACTATCTCGTTAGTGTTTAAATTGGTCTAGGTTTGTCAGATATTTCATTTTTTGGTTTTATGATTATTGCGTTTCATTTGTTTTCTTTTAGTTTTTATCAGCTTATTTTTGAGTTGACAGTTATTAATCGAAAGTAAAATATTTTGTTATTCAAATAATATTTTCATTTTTAAAACTCGGACTCACTAATTCAGTTTGAATGAAACTATATATTTTTTTATTTTCATGCAGGCATATTTTGGTATCACCAAAATGGCGGGCGTACCTAGTTAGTATAAAAGCCTAGTGATGAACAACTCGCGTGTCTCGAGATAAGCCGGAACACGACTACGGGCGTCCCTAATCTCGTATCACGCAAGTGACCATCCGTCACGCGGGCGAGACAAACATTGCACATGCTGCGTGATTTGTCACGTCTGAATTGCTTTGCGCCTGAACTGCTTAACTCATTGAAGTACCTGTAAATTCTAAATTTAAATATACGGGGTCATTTGTAAAACATCAATAACCTCCTATAGGATGATTATGATGCTCAAATACTACAACTTTTTGTATAGAACCAACATTGCAGTCTAAAAAAAGAAAATTTACTTCATACAAACTGATTTCAGCTGGTCGGCGGCTTGGTATTAAGGAAGTGTTTTTTTTGCGATTTCAAAGTTGGTTACATAGAAAAAGTTGTTGTATTTGAGCACCGGAATCAGCCCCTAGGAGGTTGTCGATGTTTTACAAATAACCCTGTATATTTAAATTAAATTATTTTTAGATCATTTACATTTAACAGAAATGGCTAATGTGATACAGCTAGACCTTTTAATTCATTATCGTAAAACCTTTTAGGAGGTGATTCTACTGCCTAAACACAGCTACTTTTTCTGTAGAACCAATATCGGAATAGCAAAAAATGATAAAGAAGTAAAAAAAAGGGATTTCAGTGTTGTTCCCTTATAAAAAAATCGTTGCATTTAAGCTCCAGAATCAGCCCTTAAAAGGTTTTGTATTTCAATTACTGAGAATCAGAAACTTAGGACATTTACGAGTATATGGACTATCAATGCCGTGTGGGGACGGCCTTAAAGAATACACTTCCCCACCGCCAACAGGAGGCGTGTCGTAAAAGGCAATTAACTCCTGTAGCACGGGACGGGCAGCAGCGTCTGCGTGCGAAATCTTATAAAAAAACTGCGCTCGCCAACCCGCCTGCCAAGCGTGGCGAGTATTGGCGATCCCCCCATGAAAGTCATTGGGGGAGGCCTATGTTCAGCAGTGGACGTCCTATGGCTGAAATGATGATGATGATGGACTATCAATGACATTTTCTGTTAGTACTATTTTAAATGTCTAATTCAAGTTAGACACTTTCCAATTTATTCGGATTATACCGAATGAACAAAACTTTTATTAGTAGTCCTACAGTATGCACGTACAAGGGCAACTTTGCCTCACGCAAGTGACTATCCGTCATCCGGGACGGGACAAACATTGCTCGCTGCGTGATTTGTCACTCTGCCGTAGCTCGGATTAAGTTGCCTTAAAAAATTGCATCGCAACGAGCTTCTGTCACTTTATATGTAGAGTATTCAATATTCCTATGGCATAGACGACCGTCTGGTGTAGTGGTTCGCGCTTCGGACTACAAAGCTAGCGGTTGCGGTTTCGAATCTCGCAAGGAGCAAATGTTAGTGTGATAAGCACCTTAGTCATGGATATAAAAGTATTTAAGTATGTTTACCCGTATCTAGTCGCTATAGTACAAACTTAGCTTAGTTTGGGGCTAGACAATAGGTGTGGTTTCATAATAAAAGTCAAATTATTTCAGCAGTAAAACATACTGTAAATACGGTTACCTAAACTTTTTATCCGTTTATTACAAGCGCTCATCACACCTATCATTTCTAATCATAAAATAAGACTGATCACAACATTTATGACTTGATAAGCCGTTGATTAGTCAAACAATCACATCAAGAATGAATTATCGCGTCTGAATCTATGCCAAGAGTTTCGCGAGTGGCGCCGAGATGTACTCTATCATACCGATTGGTATTAAAATAATATCGACCATTGATTGGCTCGAGTTGTGTGATTGACAATTCATGGCAATCTCTGCTTTTATTCAAATTCAAACGTTTATTTGCCAAAAACACAGTTAAAAAAGGTAACAAAATATAAAAAAATACATGTGTTCAGACTGCTCGCAGACGTGCACAAATTAGATTATCTCTAATTACATTAAATCAGTCATTAAAGATGGTTAATTATAACTTTAAAAACTCTTGTCTAAAAGCCAGCTAGTTAACCTATTTTTAAATATCAGTCCTTTAATAACATTAAGCTCTTCTGGTAGCAATACATGACAATACTCGTATTATATTCGTGTTTTATGTCGCCCTGTCTGTGTTGTTTTTTGAAACAAGACAAAAAGACCAGCTTATGTAGACAATTTCAAAAACTCTTAAAAACATAAAACCGTCTACAACTAATAAGAGACTTAGGGCCTCTTACACCACTTGCTGATAATTTCCAGATAACCTATCTGGCACTTGTTTTGACAGATAACCCATACAATTAGCTGTCAAAAAAGTGCCAGATAGGTTAACTAGAACTTATCAGTAAGTGGTGTAAAAGGCCCTTAATAAGTAAAGTTGGGTTGAAATTCCTTTACCGGTCGGTGATTAGATACACACAATAGGCAAAAATATGTTCAGCAGAGGACATCCCATGGCTGAAATGATGATAATGATGATGATGAATAGGCAAAACTATTCGAAGACCCGGTTCTATGTTGATTTAATGGCGCAGTAAATAACCTTAACGCAAACGGTCCCCGATTCGATTCCCGGTCGTTCAATGTAGAAAAATAACTTTTCAATATTGTTCTGGGGTCTGGGTGTTGTGGTAGGGTCGCACAAGTGCTTTGGCTACTTACTATAGGATCAGTGCAATGTATGTGATGTTGTTCAATAATGATTTTTTGTTTACCAAGACATGACCAACTGAAATCTTGCCTATTACTACGACTCAAGAAGTAGGTCAAATCAAAAGTAAAAAGAAAAGAATTTACCGGACGAACTAGCACCAACGAACTGGCAGGGCCATAATCGGAAGAGCAAATACGAGTAGGATGTGTGCTATAAATGATTCATTATGCCCTAACCTACATTCATACGTTTGACGTAGCTAGCCGATCATACGTACGTCTTTGTGTTTAAACTAGCACTATAATATTGTCGACAATGCTTGAGGTTTTAAATCTTATTTTTGCATTTGTAATCTACATTTTCTAGTCTGATAATTAAAGTTATTAACAACTAAATAATGCATTACTAAAGAACTTTGATTACTATAAAAAATGTTATAGTAAATCAACCTTATAAGACATAGACATAATTATTACGTCACGGACCCTTTTTTAGTACTTCTAAAGAGGTAAAATTCAAATGTTAGTCTTTCTGTAGTATGTGATGTGTAACTCATTAAATTAAATTCAAACCTATGTTTACGACATACATAATTAAGCTATTGTTTTACGTCACGGCGAATTAGTAGCTGCCAATACGTCCCACTGGCCATTACTCAATAGAGGGCCGGCGCGCGCGCATAAAAATAAACGCGATGAAAGATGCGCGGTGTAACGTGACCGTGTCTGACGGGTGGACTGCTCTGAATAATGGGTTTTTAATTTAACAAGATAATGGAATTTGTGGGTTGGTTGCAAATTAAATAAGCGTGAACCTGAAAAAAGGAATAAATGAAATTAATCTAAAAAAACAAAAACATAACTGTGTTAGAAGTAAACTTTAAAGACGAAAACAAGATGTAAAGAATCACTTTGCAGCCAGAATTACCAAGTTTATTTTTTTGGCAACTTTTAAGTTTGTAGTAAGTACGTGTAATACCTGTTTCTATGTGAATTCCGGGGAATAATATACCCGCCTATCATTCCCACAGCTAAGACGAATTTAATGACATTTTACATGTTGAAATCCGTCGAACGGTTTAGGCTATAGAGCGTGCCAAACAATTAGACATACGAACGCTCGAAAAACATAACCTCCCGTTCTTTCCGGCAGTCTGCTAAAAATATGGTTCAACTGACAGGTTTTGTTAAACGGGGTGTACAAAAAACTCTTTGCAAACCATGCTGCTCCTACACAACAACTCTAACTATGGCTACGCCGATGATAATCTATAGAGTATGGAGCATCCAAATTTTATAGTCAGAGTAAAAGTTCTAGTTAGCAGCTTTGATTACATGGTTGTGAGTGTCCTATTATTTTGTGCACCCTGTATTGGATGGATTTGCTCTTGGTGAAAATTAGAGATGTGCCGTTCCCGGGAAAGTTTCCCGCATTTTTTTTAATGCTGCATTGGGTAGCTGTCTCCAATTGCTGTTATTTTTTGTACTTGTCAATTTTTTTTATTTTGTTTACAATGTTCATGCTACAATAACATCTACGTACTACTCTAGCCAATTACAGAGTTCCACCACTTATACAATATCAGTAGAAACACAAAAAAAGGATAAAAATTATGTGTGCAATATTTTAAAAGTTTATAGTGACCACCAAATCACAAATAAATGATTTGATTTGATATGATTTGACCAATACATACATAATAAATACTTTTTAATAATTAATCTAGTAAAAGGAAAATATCAAAGATAAAGAAAATATTTAAAAAGTAACGCTAGAGAACACAATTAACAAATAAATAAATTGTGACATAAAGTTAAGGTTAGAATGGGGATTAGAAAAGATGGTGTGATGTGTGGTAAAGATATGTTTGTACGTACCAACACTTAATTATTTGCATGTCGCGATTGATCCGGCGCAAACAATTATCAATAGCAATTATTTGTAAACAAACGCCGCATGGCACCCGTCAACATTGGCGTTAGTTGTAAAATCTGTTACACAAATCTAGATAGTTAAAGCCAAGAATAAAAATGGTCACGAAACTCCCTCCGGCTGACAGTGAAATACGCAAAATGAGAACAATACGAAACCTACAATATAAATATTGAGAAAAACGCAAAATGTGCTAAAACATTAATACATCCTGATAATTTTCGAAAGGCAAAATAACAACTAAACAAAATACATAATGCTCAAAACGTACGAAATACCTACAAGATCAACTTTCTTTTCTTTATTCATAAAACAAATTGAAGCCCAAAATCTTCGAAATGAATAAACGTATAACAACGCATGAGGAATACTAAAGTTTAAATACTTACTTAGTAAGGAATTTTTTTGTTTTATTTTACTATCTAACGATTTCCACAGAAACAGTGAATTGTAATTATCTCTTTAAATTTTTAGAATAATGTATCCTGGCATTAACGCATGATGATTTAGTAAAGAACTTGTAGAAAGGTTTAGTAAAGCCATTGATGATACCTATCAATTGAAATCAAATCGACTGCCTCACATGGAAATAAAATCCATGTCCTTTTGCTGGCCAGGTGACTGCTTTTTCAACTGAGCAATAGAGGCTATCAATTCCAAGTGCTTTAACTTCAGTATCTTCTAAATATCAATGCAAGATTTTATAATAACAAACATTTTTTTTATGTGAAAATAACATTTTAATACACATAATCATGCTTTAACAGTTTCCAGTTGCCACCAACCAGTATTAAAAATAGGTTACTTTGAATTTCCTAAACCCATTTCCGATGGATGAGAGAACTTTACAAACCGAAATCTGAACGAGCAAGGGTTACGTTCATGTTTTTGTTTTTAGTTCTTCATTCGTTTTTCCCCAAAATTCAGGCTAACAATGAACCCAGTCCCAGGTGTGACACATCTTGGCACAAAGTTGCGGTACAACACGGCACAACTTTAGATTTATGTGTTTCTATTGGTTTCGGGGCTGAGCGCTAGCAAGACGTTGTGCCGACTGAGTTTGTGTTAGGAAACTAGCGCTAACGTTGCACTAGTGATGTTGCGAGATAGTAACATCGATAGTAATTATAAGTATATCGACATCTGGATAATAGTGTGACTTTGGTATGGCTATGGGTCGTACTGATAGTGTAAAGTAATGGATAGTAGGTATTATCGTAAATTTTAAATATAGGTAAAATTATTGACACAACCCTTGAGCTCTTGTAATCCACAAACAAATGTGGTTTTTCATGTGGCTAACCAAATCGCTCACACTAATTAGGTATGTGTATTGTGAGTACATTACACTGTCGTATGTATAAATAAATGTAAGTATACGCCCAACCAAGAGTAAAGCCCACGCTAGTTCCTAAATTCCAAGGACTGTATCATCATTATTTAAGTATTTATTGCCATACGTTACCTTAAATTAGTAATTAAATTTATTCCATATCTGCCTATAGTAAGTTTAACAATATTGGCGATAATATTGGTAGTTGTAGCAATAGTTTCGTCCGTTTCTGTAAACATTATTGCAAAATATCAATAGTGTCACAATATTTCATTTTGTAAGAAGTCTCCTCAGGAGCTAAGTCTACAAATTCAACTATCGATAGTTTGGCATTTAGACATCACTACATTGCACCCAATGTTGCAGTAACTTGTGCTTCATTTAACATTTATTAGGATCTAAAAGTTAAAAGTGGGTAAGTCAATGTTAAACTTGTGCATTCTGCGATATTGCAATTTTATACTGCCATGAATCAGACAAATAATAAATGAAGTTAAAATAAAAAACTGATAAATTTAAAGAAAAGGTTTTTAATTTTTTCTTACGTTGGGCTTTTGTTCTTACGATGGATTTTAAAGTCGAACAGGTCGTTTTGTTCTACTTACAGCCCTTTGCTACCGAAGCTACAGCCATATCAATAAGCTTCATTGTCCACTGCATGACGTGAGTCTCTGTCATGTGTGTCTTCACATTGTCGCTTATTTTAAGCAATCTATTGCAATAAGCTAGTGTAACCGCGATCTTGTCAGATTGGCTTAAAATTTTAGATGATGTTCAAAATAAGATTCTCTGGTGTAGATACTTCAATTAAATAGCTACAGTTAGCAATGGGTGATGGAGGATAATCTTAGGAAATTTACCCAAAGTGGGTAAAAACCCGATTTTTATAATTTTTTCTCATGTATCTATCTGAAAATATGGGTAAAAATTTATTTTTTTTTTTTTCATATTGAGTAAAAACCCTCCGTCGCCCATCGCTAAGTATAGTAGTGGTATCTTAGCATGCTCTATATTCAAAAAGGAACGTCGTTCGTCGCAACTCAATGTTTACAGCGACGCGTCGGACACATGCGCTTTGTTTACAAATAATCGCAACAGTCCGACTGTTTGCGCCCGCGGCTGAACGCAAATAATTCAGCCGTGATACATTATATTAGGGACCTTGCACACGATCTTTGACAATCGCCTATTTTGATAATTTCGTAATAGGCTAGTTTCCTGGGTAAAAAATATATATTCTATTTAGTCCATCAGTTAGATTAAAAAAAATATTGGACCCATATTTTGTCTTTTGTCAATCAAACAAAAAATGACGAAGATATTATAGCGCATCAAAGTTTGGGAATGGGAGCACGTGACGTCACCCCTTGCTAAAAAGTGTCGCAAGGCGTGACGTTACGCGGAACTTTACCGGTCTATATCTTCATAATTTTTTGTTTAATTGAGATAAGAAAAAATACGTGTACAATATTTTCTGTTAATCCTACTGACGGACTAATAATTTTTTTTTAGGAAACTAACCCATTGGTGTAGAAATGCTCATGGTATAGAATCGATTGACGATTCAAAAACTTAACGAAATTCTGAGCCTAATATATGGGTACTTTCAAATAGTTTCAAATACTTTCAGTTTTGGACTACAGTTTAGCTACAGTTTTACCTACAAGGCTGTAAAGAATGAGATATTCAGAACCCTAATCAAAATATCTTTAAAAGGCAAAAACACTTACTGAAATAACTGTACTAAGTACTGTTTTATCAGTACTTCAGAAGTAGATACTTTACTTTGTGTGAAACTTACTATTTTCTCTTTTCTATTTGTAAACTAGTTTTGAATCCTAGCCAGCGATGCATGTTTTGGGCTACAGTTTAGCACTTCATTTTCTTCCACATGTATATTCGGAAATCAATAAATTAAACTAAGTAACTCGAGTCTGAAACCCCGATCTTAACAAAAGAAACATGGTACGCAACCATTGGTGCACGAGTCTGTCGTCTACTAGATGAAAGCCTACCCCAAAGATCGTCAAAGAGAACGTTCTCCACCTTTTTATCCAGCCACTGCCAGCCATCTTTCTAAGGTCGTCGGTCCATTGAGCTGGCATCGCTACACTTGCCAAGGCCCGATCTCCACTCGATAACCCGTTTAATGCACCTTTCATCGGTTCTGCAACAGATCTGGCCGGCCCACTGCCAATTTAGCTTGCTACGTTTTAGAAATATGTCGATTATATGGTCTTATGCCAGATAACTTCATTTTGGATTTTATCCCCTAACGAAATTCCAAGCATCGACCTTTTTATAGCTCGCTGAGTGACGTGAAGTCGGTGGGCTAGCTTTACTGTCATGTTCCACGTTTCGGCTCCGTAGGTCATCACTGGTAGGACGAACTAATCGAATACCTTGCTTTTCAAGTGTGCCACCGTCGCACTTGGTCAGATATTATTCTGAACCGCCGATGCGAAAAATATAGGGAGTTAGGTCCATAACATGTCGCCTGACCACCGATACATTGTAGGTTAATTTAATTAATTTCTAATAGGGTCGCGTTTGTTTGAGCGATTAATGAGCAGGGCCAGTGATGCGATAACTCATAATTAATACTGGACAAAGCTCTAGCGTAAACTTTTGGTTTGCAAACGCCATGTTTGTTCGGTTAATGTGGTGTGTATCATTATAATAAAAAACTAATTGAACGCCACACAGGGCGATGACAATATTGACAATGCGGTAAAGCCGAAATTTAATTGAAAACAGTCAATATTAGTAAATTTGAAATTAAAATTTGTCATTGATCTGTTTGATGTTGGACTGAAATGAAAAGCAAAAAGAAAGTTATGTTGAGGAAATGAAATCAGCAATGTTAAAGCAAAATCAATATTTTACTCACGTTATTGTGTTTATTTTAGAATAAAATGGAACCCCCGACAAAAAACTATCAGTTCATTCTTAGAACTGATTTATTGCCGTATGCAATTAGCGTTTGAATCTTAATAAAATAAACTTTTCTTGACTTTTACACACTTAGTATTTTTTTTAGCTAGGCATTTCTTACCATGTATTGTACAAATATATTTTTCTTTTGGATTTCCATAAAATTTTCTTTTTCTCCTTGCAGATGCACCATCCGATCCAGATGAAACCGGCTGATAGTGAAAATAGAAATGGTAAGTCTTTTATAATGTTTACAAAAAGTACTCATCCATAATACATACTTTATACAATACGTACCAAGCCATAATGCGCTAAAAATCAACGGGATTCTCAATAGATTCTCATTTCGACGTATTGTATTTCAACATGAACATGACATAAGTATTGAGAAAAAACACAAATAAAGTTTTCTCAGTAATAACCAGTAGGACAAAGTTTTTGACCTGACCTTTGATAAAATTAAAGTAGTTCTTCTAATACCTTTCGAAGTCAATCAGCTTACTGGGCAGTATGACGAAACCAAAATATTATTTTTCATAATTTGTTCGACCTGTTTGGAAAACTTGTTTAATTTTCAAGTAATGTACATAAAATAATTAAGATCCCAAAATAGCCGTTTACTAACCTTAATTATCGCTATGTACTCTGTCAGCCCATAGTCCTAATATTGACTCTGCCGTTCTAGGCATTGATAAGGTCTCAAGGACTAAACGCCGCGTGACAAATCGATTTGCACTGTCGTGTTGCTTCCATAAATGCTACTTTAATTGACGCTAGAGTTTAAATCATGCTGCTTCTTCTGGATTTGGAATCTGTGCATTACTCTTTACACCACGTGATCATCTGCTCATATTCAACTTTTACATGGGAGCAACATCGAAATCGTGAATTTTTTTCACATGCTTCATACATTATCATCGAGATAGCGCGTTAGTTAGTTTGTATTATTTTTTTCCGATTTCGATGCTGTCCCCATAGATAACATTGTTGTGTAATAGCAGCTGATCACGTGGGTTTAACGAGTGTTCTATTCTTGTGTACACCCTGTATACCACTTAAGAGTAGTGTCTAGCTTAGCCTTACATCTGTAAGTCACGAGTTCACATCCCACAGCCCGGTCTCTGAATTCATGGAGGTCAAATGCTGCTGATTCCCCTCACTCCTCCGCATCTATACACCAATATGTTCTGATAACGTTCAAGGTTTCACACACAGCGTGATCAATCGATCCACGGTATCATGTTACCTGCTCTTCATACTGTATCTATATGTAAGTGTTGCAAAGAGATGGCAAAATCAGACAATGTCTGCTATAACAATTTTAAGTATTAGTATTGAGAAATTTTCTACATTGATTGTCAGATAGCGTACGGAACGGACGAATTTCATATGTCGCAAGTATAGTTTACTACGGAACCCTATAAAGAAAGTAATTTTTAAACTTTGTTGACTAAACAACCACACGCGCTAACAACAACAAAGTTAGTTTTCTGTCTGATGTTTTGTCGAAGAAGTTAGTGACCATAGCACTATAGGCAACTCACTGCACCACTGCAGCGCCATTAAACCGGCCTCGGCAGGAAATGAGAGAAATGAAGTGGCCTAGGTTCTCCTTATTGTTCACTAAGTTCTTTTAGAACATTATCATTTACTTTTAAACCTTGTTTTGTTTTTTCTATACAGGATTACATTGCAAGATAGTGCCAAAATTTTAGGAGCGGTTTAGAATCAGTAACTTTATCGATCTCTTTCTACTATAAACTTTTTATTTTTGTTTTTAATTATTCCTATTTGCTCTTAAAATTTTCTCTTAAAAATTTACGATTAGTCCATCGATTAAATTACACCTATGTTAACTGCTTAAGGTCCTAATAGGAGCGGCGTCGTCTTACGCCTGTGATCTCTAATGAATGATGGCACACCTCGCGTTTTTTTTCCACACATTTCTGGAATACAAAACACATTTCTAAAATACAAAGATTAAAATTAATTACGTAAAAGTCGTATTTTTTATTGTTCTATAAAGGTTTTTCTTACAAGCTTTTATTTATAAATTTGGCTCTGCCTTACTAAAGTAACCCTCTATACACTGCTTAGGCACTATATAGAGTTCATGGTTGCGGCCCCTGATACATAAAATAAGTAGTTGCGCACTTATTTACTTAGCAACAATACCGCGATGTGATTGAAAGGCTAATTTTACATGCCAACTGCGACACGCAAACATAACACATTATGTCGCCGTCACAATGATCCGGTACATGCAGTCTCTGTTCTATTCTATTAATACATACTTGATCAAACGGATTAGTCCGCTATTCGTCAGCCGTCAAACGTGCCAATGCGCTTTGACAATAAATTAGGGTGATTATCAGCTAATGTGGCGCGAACGAATGCTCTTTTAAGTTTGGGTTTAAGTGAACTTTTAGTAAGTTTTTTTACGCAAAAAATTCTTCAATCAAATTAAGTGTTATAAACAACAAGTGGTTTTGTTAAAAAACACTTGATTACTTTTTCTTTTGACTAAGATAGATTTAAATTCTTAAAAACGTTTATTTACTATTGACGTAAGACGTTTGTGTTTTATCATGAGTGCTTAAAAAATTTAAGTAAAAAGTCCTAGAGACGTTGCTTTTATGACATCAATTTACTTGATTATAAATTTTTAAGACAAAGCTGTAATTTACTCACTTGTGATTTTTTATCTTATTCTACAATTGTCACATCTTAGATAACTATTTATTCACACGCAACATGAGAATCATGACTGAATGATGAATAATTAAGACAATATGTCAATAATGTTGCATAAATGTGTCATTTTCATATTATTACACTGATATAAAATTATAAATGTGCCTTTATTTTATTAGCTCTTCTGACTACATAAGTGTGTGAGCACCATAAAGGCAGGTATGCATACATTCAGAGTCGAAACACGTGCTTGCGCGTCCAAAGGTTCTGAGCTCAATGCGCGTCCCATAGGTACATAAGTAGGTACTTTAGTTTCTATAGCGGCCATGAAGGGCCAGCAAATATAAATGCGTCTCATATTATCTAGTAGGTATTATGTGCCTGCGACTCGTTTGCGTGGATTTATGTTACGAGACATCCTGTCTGCCGCTTAGCACTATTAAAAGATATAAATTATATCTGGGCTGAAGATATAGTTTATTGCTTTGACGAGATAAGTGCTAAATTTATCTTTTCTCTTTCTAAGGTAGCATCTATTGTGATCGGTCACTGACCCTCAGTCTGACCCTACTATGTGCCTATTGAGTAACGTTCGGCCAAAATTTTTACACGGCATATTTTAATTGTTCATAGCATACCCAATTTCTAATACAGATAAATGTACTTTCTAATTTTACAGTTTATTTGGAACGAAACTGAAACAGCTAGAGAATAGACCCCCTTGTAACTCAACGTAATCGTTTTATATTTTTTACAGAAGTTTGTAATTATTCTACTACTAGCACTAATGTACTACTATGCGAATCAGTCGACAAATGCTAAACGACTGCTTAATATTTTGTTTTTTAAAGACTTTCTTATAACTTATAAAAGATACAAAAGTTGGTCACAGAATAAAATACAAAGTGTTTCGTTACGTAAATACAGAGTAACTCTCAGTGGGCTTCCCAGGTGTCATTGATACGTCAAAGAAACTCCAGTATAGACGGCACTAAAACTTTAGTCTTTAGGGAACCCACATCACTCTTCATATTTAAGTTGGTTCCGCTATTGTGACTTTGCATATGTAAGGCAGGATAGGCATATGGCAAGCTCTGCCATATCAATACAGGGTTACTAGTAATATTGAACAACATCACATACATTGCTCTGATCCTATGATAAGTAGCATAAGCTTGTGTTAATTTTCCTTCCTTTTCGTTCGATTCCCGGTCGGTCAAAGCAAAAATATTAATTTTCTATATTGTCTTGAGTCTGGGTGTTGTAGTACCGTCGTTGTTTTTGATTTCTATTACACAAGTGCATTAGCTATACTTACCTACGGATCAGAGCAATGCATGTGATGTTGTCCATTATTGAATTTAGATCCAAACTATGCATCGAACCCGAGTCCCATTGTGTTCTAGTCGAACTACCGCGCCATTACGACAATCGCTGTTTAAACAACATTTGAATTGAGTCAATATATGTTATGGTTTCAATCGGTCAATTAGACCAATATCGTTTTGCCACTTAATAACTATTAGGCGTATACAGACATGTTTCCTCTATAGCTTTGGTCTGCTATGTTTTTAATTGTTTTACATTACTACATAGATTTTTCCTGCACAATAATAAAGAAAAAAAATACAAAAAATCAATATTTTTTTTTACGAAGTATCACTAAGTTTCAGCGATAAAATCGAGTTTAAAGGAACATCCTAAATGTAGCCCCACTGACTATTTCACCTTATTTAATCGATGCGCATTCAAAATTTAGCACTACAAGTTTTTAAGGTGCCTTGTCATAGACAAAATCATTCAAAAAAATGTAGTTATTCAGTAGCAGAAAAGAAACAATATCAACATTATTACTCTACGATTCCACATTGAGTAGAGTTTTGAAAGAAACAGTTGAAAATCGCGATGGTAAAATTGTAAATTGCGACACTAAAATCGATTAACCTTGTCCAATCGATGCGCGTTCAAGTTTCAGCGTCGCTGCTAGTATACCATCGCCTCCGTGTCTGTAGTTGGAAAACGGTACACGTGACGTGCAGGATGGAACTCATTAGTAGTGATGGCTAGAAAAAAGGGGGCATTGGGACACACGACAGGTGAATGGTGGCCTGGGTTTGCATAGAAGGGGGGATAATCGAGACGAAACTACGGATATCAAATAAATTGGTGCTTTAATGTTTAACAGTGCCCGCATGTAAAGTTTTGTTACACGTGTAATGTGTGAAACAAACAAGGTAAAACTGCGCAATTCTGAAAATAAAATATATTCTACAGCAGAAGTACGTAGGTACATAACTTACCTGTTATTATGTGTAAAGTGGAAGGTTAAAAAGGTTTTAACTTTATTGATAGACACGTGTAGGTTTAGTTTGATCAATTCTCAAAGCAACTACGTTAAAATATAAAGCCTGAAATGAAAGAATAGTCTGTTAAGTACTGAATAAAATTCCTGAAAGTTTACTGCTTAAAAAGTTCACTACTGAAAATCGCACACGGGACGTCCCATTTGACGGTAACACTACTCATTAACCACGTAAGCGGTGACAACTAGCAAAGAATGAGTGATCGTCGCACGCGCACGCTGGCCCGCCAGTCGAGTCTGAGCCGCGGTCGGGAGCTGACGTGTTGTGTTGTGTGATGTGAGTGCGCAGTGAGTGCAGTGAGGATGCGTGGCGAGGCGGGGGCCGCGCGGGGTAAAGGGGGACGAAACAGCACCAACTATCCGCCCATCAGCGCCGCCTATTGGCTGCCGCCTTCGAACCCTACACCTTATCACGTGCCAGGTTCGTTATGATAACATTTAATTGATAAGCACATAAACCTGTTCCATCCTGGACCTCGCATGTTTACAAACATTGGTTGGTATGGTTTAGGTCACAGAAATGGTCTTCATTGTCATAAGGTTCGAGTTTATGATTACAATAAGCTAATTCCAACTGACGATTTACGTAAGACAAAACGTGAGAATGACTTGTGCACTGTAAGGCTGTAACCGATACCTATTGTTGACAAAGCACTATAATAAGTATTGACTCTACAAGCATTATTGTAATATTGACTCTTAACAAGTTCGTGGCAAGGTCGTAAGCAATATAAATGTGACATGTGAAAACAAAACAAGCGAACAAAAAGCAGTTAGAAACTTTTTTTTTTCAATAAGCCTGAATAAATGAGTTGCAAAATGTATAGATAAATGCTAGTTGTTTTAGCACTCATTACAATGCTAATTTATGATTCTTCTTGCGCAATTGTGATAATCGCGTAGAAACATTGTCAGAAAACACATTCCTTGGTTACCGATAGATAAATGAAAATTCGAATTAAATTGTTGGCAAAGTCGTCATTAAATTATATTGTGACAAATGTCCAATGCCAAAAAATAAAGCAGGCTTAACAATCATCTGATGTACAACATTTACTAGAAACAATTATAACATTTTGGTAATAGAAAAACTTCATGTGAGGTAGAGGTATTGCAATAAATATTAGGCAATTTTAGGTAACATCATGATTATCTATCTAATTAATAATTTAACTAGGAAAAACTAGAAGTAATAGTATTATATACCCATTCTCAACCCCGATACTATTCTAACAAGACTAACCAAATACAAACTAACCAGTTACTAACTCTAACACAAGCGTGACATTTGACTATGATGGATAGAGTCAACAACGGTGTTCTATATTCAACATTTTCCGTGACTGTACATTTTCCTCGTGCGTTCGTGGCAAATATTTCGAATTCAATTATCCTCTTCATTACCAACTCATTTGTTTCTAGAAGTTTTTTTTTTCTAAGATATAGCCAGGTGCAAAAGTGGCTTTAAAATATTTGTAGAGACGCGGCTTATGCACATACGTCCAGACAACCCTGCAGGGTATTATACAGGGCTGTATATTTTGCAAGATTCTAAACAATATTGTATGGATAAGTACTATAAAAACCCCAATGCAAAAACTAGACAGATAATGTAAAACTAATTGATGTTAAATATTGCCCCCAAACCTTGGCAATTAGACCCTGAACAATGACTTCTAGATATTAAACAAGGTACTTTATCATCAAAAAATTCCCAATTTTCCATCATTAGTGTTACCTATGACCTATAATGCAAAATTTGCAGTTTTCTGAGCCATCATTTTCTTTATTTTCTTCTCGAGTACTGACCCAGTGGAGAGGTAGCCGAACCGAGATATTTTTCTCTTAACGCCCGGGTTTTACTGAATCCGAAATCGAGAGCGCGTCTGACATTGACCGATTTGCGGACAGAAAAACAATGCGTTTCGCGATTTCGCAATAACGTTGGGAAATTAAACATTTACGAGTTCTGAACCGCGAAAATTCTCTATAATGATCTCACCGCCCATGTTTATAATGAAAAGCGTAGAGTTCCAGTTATGATTATGAGTGGCTGGATAGTATTTTTGCTCGGTCAACCGTGAACTTGTAAACAAAGTAGGTATGTGTATGTTTCAATAAGCTGTCTCGGATGGCATAAACTAAATGAGTAAATGTTAGTGTGAAATTATACTAATATTATTAATATGTTGTTTGTTTGCATGTGCGATAATCTCTGGAACTACTCGTTCGATTTAAATAAATATTTGACAAGTATTTATAATAAACTTCTCGAGTGGACATAGGCTACTTACTGTTAAAAAAAACTAAAAAAATCTGGTAAATTTTACCTAGATGTCGCTGCTTAGTTGTCAATAAAAGTTAAATGTGAAAAAAAATATATCATTATCCGTATAATCACCCACATTCGACGAGGACGAAACCAAGATCGCAGGTTATTAAAAAAAATATGGAAAAAAAACTGCGTTCTTTAAGAATAGAATAGAATAACATTTATTTCCAAGAATACGTTTGATACATGGTGTTTAGTACGTTTAGCTAAACATCGTATTCAGTCTGTGTACAGACGTGCAAATTTACTTAAAGTTTAGGTAGGAAATCTATATAAATAAAAATATTACAATAAACTTAGTTGTCAGAGGTTTTAAAGGTAATCATTTATACTGTTGTAACATTTTTCAGCCAACTATTTCGACAGAGTAACCTCAAACTTATGCCCCTCCAATGGTTTTAAAGGAATGATGTCCAGAATTTAATCGTGTATGATTTCATGTTCCCTATTAGCTTTGCATAAAATTTCATAATATCGTTTGGAACACCAGTCCTAGGTTTTTTATTATTATTATAAAAGCTTAAGAGTCTAGCGCATTCTCTGAAGCTACTTAGAAACTAAGAAATTAAAAGTTTAGATTTTTAATTTTGGGTGGAAAATTTAAATGATAACTCGCTTTACGTAAATTTTCAATTTTAGGTAATTTTGTAGTAACTTCCACTGTAGTTATGAGGCTGTTTATTTTATGCATAAATGCATAGTTCATAGAAATTTTGCTGCAAAAAAAATATCTAAGAAACCTTCTACTTTTTTATTTATTTTTCTAACTTGCAAAAATTCATTAAAAAAATCGGTAAAAAATTGTACTTCATAGGTTATTTAAAAAAAATCGTATCACAAAAACTACGGAAAATCGTAGAACATACACATAGGGGTGATTCAGATACCTATCAACACGAAGGATCTAAAAAAAATTTTGGACGTCACTTTTCTGGTCACCCTGTATGTCCGAATGAATGAAACATTTTTGTAGTAGGCCTACAGGCTACAGCAGCGCATGCAGTGTATTGGGAATGTTAAGCACTTTCACTTACTTATACCTTGGTTATGTCTTCGTCAATACCTGTCGCCCCTGATGACTATCACACACGATCTTAAAGGGTTTCAGCTTTATTTCTTAACCATTTACGACGGCGACGTGTAGTGGTTCGCGCTCCAGACGACAAAGCCAACCGGTTGCGGGTTCGAATCCCGCAAGGGTTTGTGTAGCCCATAAATTGTCCTGAAGCAGTGGTAGGGTGCAAAAATAATATTAGGACATGTAAAAGTGCCAAGTGCAAAGTGCCAAATGGCCAATTTGAAAAAATAAATGATTTTGCTTTTGTGATGAGCACGAGCATTAATACCGAAGTCATGGGTGTTTATAAACGTATTTAAGTATGTTTAGTCGCCATGGTACAAGCTTTGCTTAGTTCAAAGTTCAAAGGTTTATTTGCCAAAATAAGTTGACAAAAAAAAGTTTAAAGTTTCGAGCTAGATGAGTTGTGTGATTGTGGGAAGAATTTATAATGTGCTTGATATACATCTACTATGACGTACCACCTCTCCCAATAAACATACCTACTTGGTATTCCACCGAGTGGTAATAAAACGGGTGACAATAGGAAAAAGTCGTCGCAATAATGAATAATGGATGTTTTAATCGGAACAGACGAACTAAAAACACGCGTCGTGCATATCAATTGCCTTTGCCTGTGTACTTATTCCATTCGATAATACTGAAACACTATGCGGCAACTAAACTAAACATAGCCATTAAACTGAGACACATTGAATTCTGACTTTGCACGGCGTATTTCTTAAACGATTTTTCGAAGCCAAAGTAGTATTAGTTTTACCATAAAAAGAAAATCTTTGACCACAGGACATCCTAATAAAAATCTCAAAAAAAATTCCGATTATTAAAAATCAAAACCTAAAGTACTTGAGTTATTTATTTATAGTCCCCCATTTTAGTGGGATTAAGTTTTTTTTGTGTATCAATGTTTTGTGCTCAACCTGCATGAAGAAATGCGGCTATTTTCTTTTTTTTTTGTAATACATGAAATCTTTTACTTCACATAAAAATATACACATGTTAATTATAAGATTTACAAGAAACCAAATCAAACGACCGCAAATTATGTCCATAGTGAAAAATATTATAGGATGCACTAAAAATATCATAAAACGCATTTGATTTATCTATCAAATCACATATTATCGGTTTAATATTATTAACTACAATGTAATTAAGTCTTGTGCTTCTAAGAGATGTAGGGTTGCCATCTGAACTCTAAAATAGAGAATAATATCCCATGTAAAATGTTTAAACCTTTTTTGCATTTTTTTTACAAATTAGGTGTTTGATACATTTTTACCACCCGTTTAGTGTATAGTGTTAAAGTATTGTCCTCTTTTTCTTAAAGGTGTACTTTTTAATCTACTTGTACTACGATTGACTGTCACTGTTTATAACATTCAATAACTGGTGTCCTATATGCAAGTACTAAGTACTCTTTTTTTTTTTCTTCTATAACCGAAATAAAAATCAATCCCAACTATAAAAATTATTCCTCGTCCCAAAAAAAAGCTGGCAACCCTAGGCAGATGCTGATATAATTCCATTAATATCACTCGATATCGTTACTATGTAAAATCAACGTAATTATAATAAAAGCTAACTGATGAAATAAACTATATTAAGTCTGAAAGCATACATCTCTCTAATTATATTATTCTGACGGTTTACATCAATCACTAATGGGTACAAAGTGATGAATATTGAACAACCCACTTAAGTAATTAGAAGTGAATCAATTATAAATCGATTCATCAATTAGTCTATCGAGTTCGTTCTCCGTGAGTATTAATAATGCAGAGTTGTGTGACACGCAACTTTCGATCACTCGTGTAGGTAGGTCTCTATCAAACAATCAGTAAAAACAATTTCAATATGAAGTTTGATAGAGACCTAACCTAATCTAACCTAACTTTCAGAAACTGTACGTAGTGTATCAGACACGAGAACTACCTACTTACTACTAACTCAAAATAATGTAACAAGAAGTCTCCTTTCTGTTTTATTTTCATTATGTCAAACTGATACATGCAATTTAGAAGAACCGATTAATGGTGGAGACCACGCGTCGGCAAACGTAGTGTAAGAGTGCCCCCCAGCTCGATGGACCATGACCTTAGGAATATGCCTGGCAGTGATTAGACTATTTATGTAACTATATAAATTAATTCAGCAAAGGTACGATTAACTTTGATATGTTAACACTATTAATCTCAGTAGTGTGTAATCGGCACCTCGATTATATCAAAGAACTAATTTGCGCGTCTCAAACAGTCGGGCCCGATAGCATTATATCCAACTTTGACGCTTATTGCACGGGCATAAATACAGAAATGTGTATACGTTTTTGGTTCTGACGTTAGCTGTGGATCTGAAGGGACCTTTGGGCCAACATCAAAGTAGATTGACGACGTATTTCGACTCTACTTAACGAAGCTATATTTAGGATATTATACGAAGTTTGGGTTATAATTATTATACGTTAACTTGTCGCTATCACATTATCAAGTTAATAAGTTAATTCGTAATGTAAATGCAAACAGTACCCATAATTATTGTCTCTGTTGTAGCATGCATTTTCAAATTGTTTTTTATCTACTAGAACGTAGTGTTTATTATCCCTTGTAATAGAATTTATTTTATTAACTATGAATGTGAAAAATTTTATGCTTTGATATTTGTTACTTAAAAACCTATAACAGCTGAATGGAATTGGCTGAAACTTGACACTTATATATATATTGTAGACATTGTTTCAGCTTAACAACATAGGATAATTACATCTCGTCTTTGTGATCCCGTGGGACGATTATTCATTCCTCTTTAGCTTAATTCTGAAATCTACGCAGACAAAGTTGCGGGCAGATGTTAGTAGTTTGTAATTCTTTGAAGAAGTTTATGGTACGTTGAACTGACGGCCGATGGGGCAGAAAGGTTCTAGAATGGAGGCCATGGAAGTCATTGGGGAGGCTTATGTTTAGCAGTGGACGGCCTATGGGTAAAATGATGATGATGACGATGAAACTAGTGTTCTGTACAGTATATTGTATCTATAAAGAAATGTGATAATAATAAGTAAATATTTAAAAGTTTATCAACATTTTGATATTTCTTACAACAAAGCCACATTCTCGGTTTAGAATCTTAAAATTTAAATGCTAATCTTCAAAACTTTTCAGACGGATTTGCGGTACAGACTTGAAGCTATAAAGTTATATGAAATTCTCTAACATTCAGTACGCGCGGGGTAATACTTGGCATTAAGGGCGCATACGTGAAATGGCTAACAACAAAGATATTATAATTTCATAATATACTTTAAGTTAACTTCATTTAATAGTACAATCTTTACAATGGGTCCAAAATCGAAATCGCTAAGTTAACTTTCCCGTAAATAGCTGATGAAGTCTTCAGGGTTGTTTAAGAAAATGAATACTTATATATTTTTGAGATTTCGATATTCGGTCCAATAGAACCTTAATTACTATAGCGTTTGAGTATATTTATTTATACTTTATTGTACAAACAAAAAATATGTAGTACAAATGGCGGACTTAATGCAAAAAGAGTTCTGTACCAGGGGCCAGACATTTGTAGGTAGTGCAATAAAAATTAATTGAAGAAAATCTATTAATTATTAATAATACAAGCAGTAGTATCACCCAAAAAAGTGGTTAACTAATTAAATAAATAAATAAATTGTTTCCACAATCACACCAATTAGCTAGCCCCAAACTAAGCAAAGCTTGTACTATGGCGACTAGATAACGGATAAACATACATAAATACATTTATAAACATCCATGACTTAGATACAAATGCAGGTATTCATCACACAAACGTTTTCCCCTTGCGGGATTCGAACCCGCAACCGCAGGCTTTGTAGTCCGGAGCGCGAACCATTACACCAGACGGTCGTCAAATTAATTATTAGGACGTTTTAAAAAAATCAGCCAAGTATTTGACATACCACGCGCAGTAGAGGGTTAAATTATACTCAATTTCTTTAAGTCGTAATATAAAGTGCTTGAGTTTTTAAGGGACATCTAACAAAAAGGTTAACTTCAAACCTTTCTTTAACGTAAACGGCTTTGTAAAAAAACAGCGGCAAAAAGTGTCAATTGCCACTTATTTTTAAAGAACTGTTCAACGATGCCAAACAAGATAAGAGACGCTAATAAAAAAATCCACTTCAACATTTGGAGACCCCCAACATTTTGGTAATTATTATATTATATTTTCTCTCCTATAATTAAGCATTTCGTTCAGTTGCTCACCAAACAGGTGAAATAAAGCCTTCGTCGGTCAGCAACTGTAACGAAACGTTTACTCTTCCGAATATGTTTTTTTTAAATTGTAGTTAATTATATATTTTTACTAACATAGCTGTTAAGAATTACTAATAAACTGGATCAATGTAATCTTTTAAAATGTTTTATTTTATTTTTTAAATAGCCTTATTGATCATCATCATCATTTCAGCCAAAGGAATGAGGCCTCTCCCAATGACTTTCAGATTGGCCGGTTGGAAGCGTTATTAATATCGAATCTAAAATTAAGCCTATTTTAAACTTACTAACACTGAGATAATATTACACTTGAAACAAAAATCGATCGCCTGAGGTGGGAAACACTGACAAACGAGCAAAATGGCTGTAACACAGGCGTACTGGAACATAGACAGAGCTTATACAGGGTTACATTTCACGGTAGTGCCAATTTTTCATGGACCACTCAGAATCAGTAACTAAATCGATCTACGTAAAAAACAAACTCTTTTTTTTTTCATTTTTTATTCTTCCATTTTGCAATTGAAAAATTACGATTACTCGATTAAATTGCACCGTAAGTGCACTGCATGGGTTCTTGTTGGAGCGACGTCGACGTACGCCTGTGATCTATGATAAATGACGGCGCATCTCGCGTTTTCTTTTTTTCGGAATTTTTACTCCAGAAATACGACGACTGAAATGAATTACGATAAAATAGTATTTTTAGATTGTTCTATAGACCTTATTTTAAAAATTTGGCACTACCTTGAAATATAACCCTGTATAGAGCATCGTGTTACACGCGTCTAAAGGGCCCTTAATTAGTCGGCTAAACACCCTTTGCGAACCAACAGAGGGGTCTGCTGCAAATTGGAAGACCGTTGCAGGCTCGGTACCAGTCAGATGCGATACGAAAGCAAAGCGAATCATCAGCCCGTATACAGGCCAAAGCTATGGTACGGTACTCAATTTTCTGCTTTATGCACCCCTTACCCTTTACATCTTACACAGACGTTTGCCGTCTTGTGTTGATGTCCCCATTATGAAGTCGGACTGCACCAAATACACTGAAATACACTGGTGGAATATGGTAGTATTTGTAGATCTCCATTGCTTTTATTTGGGTAGTAGGTCGCTATTTTGAGTAAATGGGAGACTGAGTTACTTAGAATTGATTTGTTTTGATCACACCTTGATGCAAGTAGAATAATATTTCGATATGGTTTGAAGGAAGAAGTAATTGACTGAAGTAGGCCGTAGAACCACATAATTTGTAATACTCGTATAAAAAATACCAGATTACTAAATCTGGTTAACGTGTTAATTGTCTCATAGGATAATAATCCTACTAGACAACTAATTTTAACAGCGGCGTCTCTCAGCACACCCTGACCCGAGATTTAGAAACGTTATTTTTCTGAATTGACCTGAACTGGGAATTTAACCGAGAACCCTTTGCGTTTACAGCTCAACTCCGCTAAACAATGTCAACATTAAGAGAGCACTCAATTCTATCACTCTGCTTTTGAAAGTAGACTGTATAGGTAAGTATCATACATAAATCTCGTATTAACTCTCATCAACTGGCCAGCTCGTCTGACATTTGTTTAAACAATATCATAAATTATTTCAGCGGCGCAGACGCGCTGTCTAGATCGCGGCGACAGAAATAAATGTCTGTGTGTTTCCTCGTGTACTCTGTGGTGTATTAATTATTATCCTGGACACATAACCACAAATATTAATAAACTGAAGCAAAAATTTAAAATACCGTACACTTTATTTTTGGATACATAAATTGTTAGTTTGTTACCATTGAGTTGAATAATTTAAAATTTAATCATTGTAACTAAAAAGTTTTAACATGTTAAATTCTTATTTAAATTAATACCTAATTCTCACAATTATCTTTGACTACAATTAATCTTTAATAATAAAGTTTGAAATATTTTCGATTTAAATGAACATGTCAACGATTAAAAAAATAACGTCTTAAATTTAATAATTTTTATTTTAGGGTACATAACAGTACATTAATAATAGGTAGTGCGTGTTACTATAAATATTGAGTTTTTTTACTAGTTAAAGTATTCAGATTATATATTTTTATATTAGAATGATACATAGATACTAAAAGTATATCAAACTATACGCGGCATTCTTATCAGACAATCCGCAAAAAAGTAATAAAATTACCATTTCATGACCACGTCAACACAATAACATGCTAATTGTTTTATTTCAATTACAAACACTTCAAGGTCTTTATCAGTTTATTGTAAGTTTGGTCCAATTGTTTTGTTTAAATTAACTATTTATCTTTTAAAATGTACTAATTCTTGAGACAATGAGTAATGTAGCTGTGCTGTGCGAGTTAAAAAACTCTTTCATGTTCCGTACAATTTGTCTCCACCTTTGCCGTGGCCTCGTCGTGCCGTTGGCATGCGGTCGTCGTGCCGTTATCGTGTCGTCGTCGTGTCGTCATCGTGCCGTTGCTTATATAAATACAGGGTGTAACGAAAAGGTGAAATAAAACTTTAAGGGGTTATTCTACGGCTAAATTACATCAACTTTTTCTATGGGACCAACATCGAAATCGCAAAAAGAAAACACTTTCCCATACTAAAACCCGACCAGCTGGCATCAGTTTGTATGGAAACGTAATTATTTTTTTTGAGATTTTGATGTTGGTCCCGTAGAAAAAGTTGATGTAATTTAGCAGTAGAATAACCCCTTAAAGTTTTATTTCACCTTTTCGTAACACACTGTATAATGTAAAAATTGGCTTATCATCATTTCAACAGGCCAAAGGGTATCACACACTAATTTACCCAATCCTATTAGCAATTTCCATTCTAGGACTCATTTACACCAATGACTTATTAATCCTTTGATAGATATAGCCACCGTTGTACCACTTCAGCCTGCTTACAAGCTCTTTATGACCATAGTTTATTACGTTTGTAATTAACCTTATAAATAGAAGTTAAAAATGAGGGCTATTGTTTTTGTGCTCACTCACCAGTTGAAGCCACAAGCGAGTAGGGTCCTGTCAGTCCTGTAACTATTCATTAATACCAAAGTCTGGTGATCTTCTTTTCGAAGTTATACTGCTTGTAAAATTTGTCCAGCAGCTATACAGTACTTATAAACCAAATCATTTTATGGTATTTCATCTAGTATGTGTCCAAAAAAAATTATATTTATTATACTTAGTCTTGCTTGAAATCTGTAGCCAAAAAAACATAACTTAAAACTCTACATGCATACAAATAAATCAATCTTACAGCAATCATGAATAATTAACTAGTAAAAATCCGCGACAAAGATGCCGCGTACGGTAGATCGTTCAGTGACATTTCACATTTCTAGGAGACCTCACTCTACACTAGCGCCTCTAGCGGTGATTCCAAGCGCATTACCCCTCATTGTCAAAACATGTCTTTCATATCCGGAGGCCAACACATCAACGGTGTTTACATTCTGTCATAGCTGTGGAATCCAGTGTTTGATTGTGCGCGTGAGCCGGTGTCGCGACGGTAAACAAACACGCGGGAATTTTTGTCAACGTAAACAAACGCACACATAAGGCATTGACAAGCGCAAGGTTTTTGAATTCACATCATTCTTTGATTAAGCGGTCATCTGTGGGAAATTTGTTGACAGGTGACATTGTTTTAAAAAAGCCGGCCAAGTGCAAGGCGGAGTCGCGCACTTAGCATTCCGCACAATATACTTCTTAGCGTAAGCAAGATTTTTATTACTTTGGAGTTTGTACTACCATCATACTAAGTTTAACCCAATCGGTCTCTTGTAAAGAAGAGAGGAGAGCAAACGAGCAAACTGTAAATTAATAGATAAATATTTAAATAAATATAAATATAATGTAAATAATTTTATGTATTAAAAACTTTATTACAGAAAAAATAATTATATTGGTATTTTTCTAAATAATGGGCAGGCTTATGTATACATAATGTACAAAAAATATGGTATTATCGTATGTAATCAGGTGCTGATATATGACAACGTTTACTATAGGAGCAACACCGAAATCATGAAAAAAATATGGCCCATACATTATCAATGAGTTAGCGCGTACCTGTATGGAGCAACACAAAATAATAATTTTAAAATAGCACCCCGTATACCCCTGTATACCCTTATTTGTCTCTGGTGTGAGTGTCGTGGTACCGTCGTTGTTTCTGATTCCTACAACACAAGTGCTTTAGCTGCTTAAGTTAGGGCCAGAGCAAGCAATGTATGTGATGTTCTCCAATATAATATTTAATTATTACTTTCCATATTAATAAACGCAGTATGCAAACCATGATACGGCTAATACGCTACGGCATAATAATACGGCTGCCCTTATTATTAACTTTCAATAACACATCATGTGCAGTATGAATAAATTAAATTAGACAAAGCAAAGACGTCTTTGCCTTGTTTGTACATGTGAGGCATATTCTATTGTTGACTTTTAATTATATACCAGTTGCATCAACAATAAAATTTATTGTATTATTATTATATTTAATATTATTGGATGCGAACAAATCACTTAATAGGTCCGTATTGCAGCCTCTGGGTAAGTGGCAGCCTTAACCTACGCAGGGAAATCGGAGACCGTGCCGCGAGTCGAGGCAGCGGTTGAATGTACGCTCGCGACAAGGGTCTCCACTTGCGCTGCCTCGGGTCGAGGCTGGCGCTCGACCTGAGGCTGCAAAGAAAATATTTAGTTTTACTATTGTTTAGAGCTGAGCTCGAGTTTGGCGGTCCTACATGCTTGCTTAATTTAATCTAAAATAATAAGAATAAATCGCACTAAATAATTCCTTTAATTAATCTAGCAACGAACAATGTAAAAAAAATCAAGTTCTCATTGGCAGTGCATCGACAGATTAGACTTTTTTTTTGTTTTTTTACGTTTGTAATTTGTTTACTGTAACTGTGCCTTTTTAAGTTATTGGTCGGTCGCATGTGACCGTGTAATAATAAAGATTCGATTATGTCTCGTTTTGCGGGGTTTAGTGGTTAACAAACTAAATATAATGTTGTTTCATAAGCTGATAAAAACAAATTAAGAATGTAAAATCAGGTGTTTATCATTCATCTGTCTTGAAACATAATTCCAAGAATGACACAAAAATCTCCTCATGCGATAACAAAGATAATCTTTATACACTCCGTAATCACATCAATAACCGTTGTCGTTCGTCTCCGCAAAGCGTTGCGCTCGGAAGTAGCGTTGTGCGATTTGTCTACCTATTAAAAAATAAAAACCGACTTCAAAAAACTAAAACGCTAAAAATAATCTTAACACTTACGTACCTAATCAGTTTTTCACTTTTGGAGTCGGTGCAAACGAAAACATATAATCTCTCATCGACTGGCACCGACTCCAAAAGTAACTGATTAGGTAAGTAACTCCAAAAGTAACTTATTTCATCTGTTTTTGTGAAAAATCCTAATCAAAACAAATATTACGAGTGCAAACATAATTTAACTGCTGAACACCGATTTCATTTCCTATTTTTCCACCCTTAGGGGTGAATTTTTTTCCAAAAATGTTTGATTATAGTATCTTTGAAGTATAAGCTATTTATTAAAAAAAGAATCATCAAAATCGGTCCTAATGTGGCAAAGATAAGATACTAAAATCAGTTGGCGTGGTACGGAGTTCAAGCAATGTTTGATCATCAGAATTCAACCAAATTTCCATGGGACCATTCTGAAAGTATTACCTTTCAAACAAAAAAATAATTATCGAAATCGGTCAACGCAGTAACGAATGATTCAGCGATCATTCGTTACATAAAAAATAAAATAAAAAAAGATACCGACGAATTGAGAACCTCTTCCTTTTTTGAAGTCGGTTAAAAAACAATCGAATTGGATTATTTCGATTAGTTACAAAGCTAAGAGGTGCTTATAGCTCAGTGGCAGCTGCGCTTTGGTTGAGATTACCAAAGTTAGACTCTTTAGTGACATTTATCACAAGCCTATTCTCAGTGATTCGAAAGGCACGTTAAAACTTGGTGGGTTGGGCTAATATCGCTTGATACTAGTCGTGAAGCCTAGTCAGAGGCCTTAATGGGGTTAATAACACCTGACAGTAAGGTTAAGTCACTGGCCTTACAACACCCCTCCACCAATCCGCACTGGGCCCGTTGGTGGAGTATGGCCTAAACTACCTCAAAGTTGAGATGAGGCATTTGCTCTGCAGTGGAAGCTCCACTGCACTGCACACCATTTAGGTTTAATTTACAAAGCTAATGTAAACTGAAATGATACTCAAAATTTTATTTACAACATCCAAATATTGCCCAACTTAGCAGAAGTAATAATTATCATTTGTAAGCTTAAGTTATCTGTGTTTGGTACATACCAACCGCCTGGACTAGTGGTTGGCGCGTCGGACGACAAAGCCAGCGGTCGCGGGTCCGAACTCCATAAGAGACAAGTGTTTGTGATGAGCGTACCTGCGTCATGAATGTCATATTATTATAAGGAATATAAGTATGTCTATAAGTTATTTAGAAACCATTTTTTTAATAAAGACTATTAAGAGTATCATTTAAAAATCCGACAATGTACTCGATTATTCTTAATAACATCACTAAACTAGTACATCACTAAACGGTAAGGTTGTTAGCGCACCTGTTTGCACAAGTGTGCGCTTGCGCAAGCTGTGTAGTGTGAAGAGACAGTAATGCAGGGTTTTTGTCTGTTGTTTCCCCATTTTTACAGTCCTTGTTTTTTTGTGTTGATGCTTGCTAACAAAATTCATAATAGCCTTCTCTGTAACTATTAAAACCTTTCTTATTCAAAATAATAATAAATTATTTTTAAGGAGCTTTATTATATGTACCTGTGATTTAAATAATGTAGCCTTTTTTAAATAAGGTGGACGGATAGCGTGGGATCAGTAAAATGGGGTCCTTTATGTGCCCTTTTCGTACGAAGTGCTTTTTTTTTTAGAAAAGCGCATTTACAGAAATTTAAAAAAAGAATAAACATGATTGTATAGTAACGAGTAAACGTAGTCCTCAATGTCTTGTCACAACGTGTAAATTCACAGGTTAATTTGCAGTTTCCTTCTATTGTTCTTGGTATCTTAATTGACGGTATAAAGGTGTTCGTTAGGTCGTCTAAATTGATAGGGAAAAATTGCGTTTATGAATACTGTTTTTTTTTTTTCATTTAATAAAAATAGGTAACGGCGGTAGCGATGTAATTAAAGTCAAAAAGGAATACGTGATATTAAACAAAATAATTTATCAAGAGCGTTAAAATTATTTTGAAAGTTATTGTCAGAGCAGTAAGCACAAAAGTTAATTTTTAATCAGATCAGATTTAAGCAGATCATTCTATGGTCTAGGCAGAACATTCTATGATCTCGGCAGATCATTCTATGATCTTGGCAGATCAGTCTGTAAGATCAGTTCTGTTCCAGTGATTGAAATTGAATCAATAATTAAAATTTTGCTTTTAATGGTTCCTCTTTTTCTATCAATATTGTCCATAAGTTACTTTGAATTTAATAATTTCCATCTAAAGCTTAAATTGCCTATTTTTTAATCTGCGCAATAATTGTAGGACGAGAGTCACAAACAATTATTATTTATTAATCAGAGAAACCTCAGAGAAACTTTCTGGGATCACAGACGTGGGAGAAAAGGCTGCAGGGTTGAAGTGGGAGTGGGCGGGTCATGTCCATAGGATGGACTCTAAAAGGTGGACAAAAGTCGTCACGCACTGGCTGCCTACTGATGGACATCGTTCGAGAGGTAGACCTCAAAAGCGATGGCGCGATGACTTGGACAATTTTCTCCAAGATTGGCAGGCCCTAACCACCGACAGGGATAAGTGGAGAGGTTTGGGGGAGGTCTTTGCCCAGCAGTGGGACAGAAACGGCTAATTAAAAAAATTTTTAAAAAAATCAGATAAACAAAGAACAATAGCCACGTTACCTAACTAACACAATTTAGCGCATAAATTATACTTCATTTATTCTTAAGGATTTTGTTTTTCTGTAAAACTATTCATGTGGGGTTTTACTGTTTTTTTTTATTCAAGCTTATTAAAACAATTTTCGATAATTTATATCTAATAATTAATATTAATGCACCGCCCACAAAACATGTCCGTTTAGCCTAATGGTAGACTGGCAGAGAATGCCACATGGCATTAAGTCCAGGTTTTGTACAATTTTTATTTGTGCAATATAGTTAAAATAAATAGATATGATAGTATTATTCATAGTAATTCCTAACATTGACATAGGTAATTCCCATAATAGAAGTAGGACATAAGTAGAAAGTAAACTTATTTACAAATACTAAAACGAAATAATCCATTAAAAAAAATAAAACCGACTTCAAAACACTAAAATGCTAAAAATAATCCTAACACTTAAGTACCTAATCAGTTACTTTTGGAGTCGGTGCCAGCCGATGAGAGATTCAATGTTTTTGTTTGCACCGACTCCAAAAGTAACTGATTAGGTACTTAAGTGTTAGGATTATTTTTAGCATTTTAGTGTTTTGAAGTCGGTTTTATTTTTTTTAATAAAATTTACTTATTTCATCAATTTTTAGTGATAAATCCTAATCTAACTGCTGAACACCGATTTCATCCCCTATTTTCCTACCCTTAGGGGTGATTTTTATTTTGTAAACTTTTAGCATATTATCTTTGAAGTATAAGCTATTCAATAAAACAAAAATCATCAAAATCGGCTCATATTTGTCGAAGATAGGTAACAAGAACCACAACCAAAATACTATCTGGGTATATATTTGTTGATTTTCTCAAAAAGTTCTAAATCAATTTCGATAAAATTTATATGGGACCACCTCTGAAGTATGATCTACCAAACAAAAAAAGAATCATTAAAATCGATTCATAATTGGCGGAGTAATCGCGTAACAAATATACAAAAAAAAAAAAAAAAAAAAACATACAGTCGAATTGAGAACCTCCTCGTTTTTTGAAGTCGGTTGAAAAGAGCGTTAATTTCTAATTAAATCTTGACATTGCTTAAAACAGACCTACAGGCATAGGTATATTGAGATAGACACGAAACTGTTAAAAACGTTATAAAGCAAAGCGTGTCAAATTTTTCATTTTTGATGACGTCACATGAAAAGAAATATCTCCATTCTGTCAGTCAACTGTATTTGTGTTATTTTAAACAAAGTATTGCGGAAATAATACGTGTCCCACTGAGCCGTGTAGCCGCGACTACCAAATAAAGGAATCCTGGCTTAGTCAGACGCAACTCCGTTTAAAAATCGGAGTTGAAACATGCAAGGTAGATCAAGTGGACTCTATTAATATGTAAGCAAATTATATAAAAATTATTATCAACTTCTTAAATCCAGCTGCACGGGCTCACTTTGTAATACAAACACCAAATACCTACCTATTATACCAAAGCAAGTATGCAAACATGACCCTGGTTGACTCACAGCATACACAATGTACGTTTGATTCATTAAATTCATTGCATATTGTATTCTATCTGTAATTGCCAAGCTCTTAAAATGTGATAGCTAATTCATAAAGCATTGAAGCCTTACCATCCATACCTAATGGCGGAATTGAATAAAATTAATTTTAGTTTGGTAGTATAAGATAGTTTTCTTTGTCATATAAGGCTTTGTACCAGTCAATAACCTACCACAAAACGTTGAATTTTAATTGTCAATGAATATTGAACTTTAATGTATGATAGAATTAATATTGAAATCCAATACTAGATTTTTAAAAAACGTTGGCCTCGGTTGACTGCACATTTTTACATTTTACTGATGACGATATTATGTCTTGTTATCTCTACAAAAAACATTAATATGGCTTGCAGAAAGGGAAGAAAGGGTTTCACTAAGTAAAGAAAGAAACTCGGTTGTATAATTTTTAAAATTAATACTTTAAAACAAATACATAACATTTTTAAATCATAAATAGTTCTTTTGAAATCTACTCAACCATTTTCACGCTATGAAGTCTAAACATGATACCGTACAATTTATCAAAGTTGTAATATACCATAATTATAACTTCTCACAAAAAGCCATCGAAGTCGAAAATGTACTGCCAGATGGCGCCAACCCGAATGCGATAAAAAATTGCGTTTATTTTTCGGTTGCTTTATACTAAAAGACATCACACTAAGGCCTCCAGAATAATATCAAAATTACGAGTAAAATATGGGCAAATAAAGCATAGGACGTCCCCCAATCACCTGGACTAGTACCATTTCCAAAGATATGTCGTTTGGCCTAACGCCAGAAATTACCTAAGACCGCGGTCAAGTATCCTGCCGTGCGTAAGGCAAAACTACGCGCAACCATCATATATTAAACCTCGAGAAATTTAAGGTTGATTGTATGCGCCTTTTTCATTACAACGGCAGTATCAGGAGGGCTGACCCCAAAAGGATTGTCCCAGGAGAAAGATGATGAGTATAGTAGATATAAAATAAAGTAAACTAAACTTAATGTCTCAATAAGTAACACTCTTGTCAGATGAAGAATGTAATAAAATACAAATAGATTTAAAGAAACCCAGCACATGAACCATTACACCTAACGTTTCAATCCGTCACGTATGAAATATTAGCTGTTCACTGCGAGTTTTCCACTCCACCGGCTCGAACTAAGAGGCTATCAGTAATAGTGCATGCGGAGGCATTTACACCCGACGACTCATGTTAGTTCTGTTTCGTATTCTTAACAGTGTTACTTTTAAAACAGTTGCCAAATGTAATGAGGTGAATGTTTTTATGAATAAAAAAAAAACTACGGCATCAAAATCAAAATTGCGTTTTTCTTTTTTTTAAAGCTCTACCCTAATGATAATGGATGAAGCAGCAAAAATATACTCATGATATTGATGTAAACCCCTTAGTAAAAATTGTTTGCATTAATTGCTTTTTAAATTTGGCAACTTTTTTTTATGTAACTTTCATCATATATTTCATTTATTCACAGTCAAAGGAATAGAGTATGATTTTTATTACTGACTTAAAAATTTGCTATTGACGTCAAGTTTTTCACTTGATCGAACAAAGGGGATACCAATAAATAGAGCATGTGAAGGTGTTTACACCTGAGGACTATAGTATATGGTAACATAGTGCCGATCTTTAAACCTACAGTAATTACTCGAATGAACAGTGACAATTTTGATAAAATTGGTGCTGACAACATAACTTTTTGCTGCCTTGCAATTCACGTAGTCTCATTGGCTAATAATACATAACATGTACGATTACTAGCGATTTCGTGATATTCATCACTATTCATTTTGGTTATATTTTAAACCCTATTTAAACTTTTATTACATTAACCATCAACACTCCACGACTAAAATCGTCACATCTTATGTCCACCAATGCAACAACTTTGCTACGAAGAGCAGCGCATCTACGACACGAGTCCGCACCATACACATACATTGAACGCTATAATCGGTAAAGCGGAAGCGAGGCGTGTGCCAAGCGAGCCGTGTACGTTAACAGTTTAGTCGCGTAAAATGTCGCCATTCAAGCCGATGTGAAGTGGTTCATGTCACGGTAACTCCTGCTATAGGGCTGGCAATATCGAAATTATTAATATTATGGGCTTTAAAATTTGTGTTTTTGGTAAATGTTTTTCTTCTTCTGTCGTATAAATAGCGACTCTAGATGAACTTGGCAACTACAATTTTACTTCCAAAACTTGGCAAATTTTACTGCATTTTGTGTCATTTTATAAAGGTCATCCCTCGTGCAAGTGTAGGGACTCAAAGGGCAGCAGAGTAAGTGACCTATAGTTTTTAGGTTCACAGCACACTCACATTCACTCTGCCGCTCGGTCCTCTACACATTACCTTATTTTGCCTACAGCGACCAACCTCTATAAGAAGACAGTTTAGCGCCTTACAGATTGGCCAAGGCAACATATACGATATAAAATTGAAAGGTGGAGGAATTTTAGAGGACAAGATTGGTAAGTGTCGTCACTAAATAAACTTATATTTTATGGATGACTAATACATTTGTTTTCAACTGATAATGCGTTGTCTTAATTGTTAAGCTATTTAAATTATTTGTCGTCTATTGTCAATGCGAGCTCAACCCGTCTAGATCTAATTACAAATTCGCACGAGGAAGTCGAAACACAAGGTTATAGGCGCAGCGTCATTATCGCAGTCATTAACGTTATTTAAAACTAAGTATCGGTTAAATTTCAATAGGTACATACTCGAAAAGTAATGTTTTTATCATTTATTTGTTTTAACTGCGCGTTTTACCAACAATTAATTGTGCTTTTAGAAATAATCTATTTGTATTTTTTTACATTTCTATGAGGCCAATAACTGTTAGATAATGTGAACCAAAAAATAATTAAAGAAAGGAGGAAAATTTAGAATCTTTATTTTTTGGAGTATAATACAAAATTAATGCAAACGATTGCAATGCATTTCAAATTAGACATGATATGATCATAATTTTAGCCATAGGACGTCCACTGCTGAACATAGGCCATTGAATACCAGATTGGCCGGTTGGAAGCGGCACATAGCACCTAAAACTGACGGCGAATGGGGCAGAAAGGTTCTAGAATAAAGGCTACGTACCGGCAAGCGGAGTGTAGGACAGATATAGGTACAAGTTGATAATTATTCAAAACAGTTAATATTATTACAGTGATTTAACCCTTCATCAGATCCGGGCTAATAAAACTTGATACATTTTGGGTTTTAGTTGAATGTGTGAGTTGGTGGAGTGTATTTGATTAATCATCATCATCATTTCAGCCATAGGTATACATACTGCTAAACATAGGCCTCCCAACATGCAGTGGCTTCCTGCAACCTTTGCCAGTTTGTCTGTCCACCTTGTGGCACAGAATACCTCATAGTTGTGGTACTTGCTCTCCATTCTAGAACCTTTCGGCCATCAGTTCTACGTGCAGCGTACAAAATACAATTGTTACTATGCAGAAAAAAGAATGTCAAAACTACACTGATGTCTAAGGGGTATTATAAAATTCAAGACTATCTTGATGACAAGAATGTATGGTCAGCCTGCACTAAACTGATGTACCTACCTGTTTATTTTGATTTATATTTTTTGTGTGGCAGCTAGTGGTGACTGAGTTTGTTCCGGCGTTTCTTCTCAGCACTTGCCAGATTGTCTGTGTCTTGTCTCGAAGCGCTAGTAGGGCCCAAAAAATAAGGAGACATGTTCTGGCCCCCTAGGGGCCTATAATGTTGTTATTGACGTTCATAAGTGGCAATTTTGTCCTGAATTGAATAAATGATTTTTGACTTTGACTTTGACTTTGAATGCAATTATCCATGGGTGTATACAGCTATATTCAGACTAAAAAATAGCGCATAATTAGTCCCCGTCTCTAAAATTGATATTTTACCATTGTTTTATTAGGGTTAAGAAATAATGACTCCGGTCGCCAACCCTGCTATAACATACTCAGCTTTATTGGAGCTCTGGGGTGCATGTATCCCAAGTCTGTAATAATAATCTGAGACCCAGCTCATCCTAGTTTAGTGCCGAACTCGAGACTGTTAAGTTCCTAGCCCCTGCACCATTCCGTAACACAGGGAGGCCGTTAAATAATAGATAACCTATCAACTGCAGATATGAGATGTTATGGTTGTAAAATAGAATAAACATATTTTGAAATTGTTTTGTTAACATGATTTTAATAACTAACTTAACTAAGTAACAGCGATATAATCCTTGAAAATTTCCAAGAATACGATTACAGAAGTAGTTCAGTTTCACTTATAATAATATAGTAATAGTACCTATCTTGTAAACTATATTTAATCAAATGTTGGAAATCGTATTTAACCTATTTAAAACTGTCGTATCGATTTAAAATTCGATTTAAGTATATGACATTAGGATGACAATACAACGATTTGATATCATCGAGACGATCTGATGAGCTAGGGTGTGGATTGTGGAACTCGTGTCTTATAGATTTTTATACAATATTGTAAAAAATATTTTCAAATTTAGAAAAACTAATTTTAGTTATTCTTATAATTGTTAATTCTTCTATTTAAATAGATCTATATCTATAAAAAAAAAATTGCAAAACCGCGAAAATAGTATTTACTTGGTTATATTATTTAGCCGATTTATTAATAAATTTTATTAGGTTTATTAATAAAAGGTATTACCTAGGTATGTTTAAAACGGCTATTTTAAGTGATATCTGACTGTTAGAATGTCAATTACGTTTTAATTGTTATTATCAGAGATAACAGTCGAATAAAACGTCATAAGAACTAGTTAATTTAAATTTAAATACTTTTTAATTGCCTACAACGGTGACTTGACGTAGGTAAACTGTGGTATTTTATCAAGCCAGTGACTAATTTAAAGAATCGTTAGCAAGTATTGAGGTGGTACACAAGGTGGTAACAAAACATCCGTTTAACCCTTTATCCCAGTAAAACAAGACACACAGACATTTCAATCTACCTCCGTAGCCGAGAGGCAGGCATACCAGACTTGATGTCGCTATCTCTGAGGTCCCGTGTTTGATTCCCCTTCGGTCAATGTAGAAAAATAACTTTTCTATTATTGTTTTTGGGTGTTGTGGCACCGTCGTTATTTTTTATTTCTGTAACACAGGTGCTTTGATTACTTACCACAGGATCAGAGCAATGTATTTGGTGTTATCCAATTTAAAGTATCGACAAGCATTTAAAAAAATCTAACGCGGCCTCATGCAACTGCTTGGGAGTCAATAGGTTAACAGTGTAATGTGACTCTATTAAACCTTTATACAGTTGCGATATAGTAGCCACCAAACTATGAACTTTAATCCTTTAAGGTCGCAAACCAACGAAAAGTTTATAACGCTGAGCCTTAAACAAGATGTTAATGAAATAACCCAAAATCTCTTAGGGGCTGATTCTTGTGCCTAAATACAACAAATTTTTCAGTAGAACCAACATCAAATTCTTTAAAAAAATTGACGTTTCTATACAAAGTGATGTGGAAAATATTTTTTTTGCGATTTTGATGTGGCGCCCATTGAATAATTTGCTGTATTAAGATTCTACTAATCACCTAAACGGTTTTGCGTTATTACATTAACGCCTTGTATAGGGTAAGGAAAAGTCGACCTTTAGTTGATATACCTACCAAATTGAGTATTAGTTATCCTTAATACACAACGTACAACATAATGGTTCAGCCATGTTTCAAGTTAAGGTTGAGCTCTTTTTTTTCCAAAGAAACATTGGTTAAAATATTCTTCCATACATCATTTTACTGGGGCAGTTAGTATGGGACTATGTATGTATGCTGCACGTTGAATTATATAGAAAAGAGATGATTTCAAGATTTCAAATCAATATAATTGTAATTTCCAACTCTTATTGGTGACAGAGAAATAAATAACAAGGGACCAATTTGATAATCTAATTTACTTCATCGAAGATGCTCTCTGTGTCTAGAATCTTGATCTTATTGAATTAAACAGTGAAACCTATTTAACTTCACACTTTCGCATGCAGATATATCTCGTGCGAACTAATGTAAGCAGATTAAGCGGCGAACTTGGTGTTTTTGATATAATCCTCAAAGTTCCCGGGATTTCGCCGGGATTTGTGTTCGGGTGTTGACGTTAAATATTAAACGCACACTAGTCACGACTATACTACAAGTAACTAGGGTTGTGAAGTGAAATGACACCAAATACGAAAATAGTGCCTGTAACAATTTTGATGAAAACGTTTATTTGCGAAGTCATGTTCTGTCATCGAAAGAGTTGAGGTCAATGACCGTTTGCAAAATATGCAGACTGCATTATGAAGTACTAATAATGTGTTGTAGTGGTAGCATCAATTGAATAGATAATGTGTGTAGTTATAAATAATTGTATGAGTACTTTAACATAGTTCTTTCGTTCGGACTGAATCTTTTTACAAGCTTTATATTTAATTTGTATATTGTCCAATTGTCAATGCCAGTTTTCTTATTTTAAAAATAAACAACTTGTATTGGCTAGTAAAAATTGATTATTTTTAATATAATCGATTTCGCGTACCTATGGTGCATGTTTTTAGGTTACATAAAACATTGCGCTTACAATAGGCTAGTTTCCTGGGTCAAAATTAGTCCGTCAGTAAGATTATCAAAAAATATTGGACCCATATTTTGTCTTTTGTCAATCAAACAAAAATGACGAAGATAAAGCGCATCAAAGTGAGCACGTGACGTCACGCCTTGCTAAAAAGTGTCGCAAGGCGTGACGTTACGCGGAACTTTAACGGGCTATATCTTCATAAATTTTTGTTTGAGAAAAGAAAAAATACGTGTCTAATATTTTCTGTTAATCCAACTGACGGACTAATTAGTTTTTTTTAGGAAACTAGCCCATTATTTTTAACCGACTTCTTAGGATTTTTTTTCGCTTGTATAATTTTTGAACTAGAATGTTTTCGTTTGACTGAATTTGTCATAGGTATTTGAGAAAAATTGTGTAAAAACTCGTCCCATATCGTATTTCACTCTTTCTAAGCGTCTTTGTCCCATTTCACGAGCTGGCCGTTTGGCTAACTCAATTAAAAGTTCCGCGGCTCTTCTTGCCACGTACACCCGCGAGCAATACAAAATACTACAAGCATATTGCAACAACACTGCAATTTGAACCATATTGCTTCGTCTCAAGACATCACCTGGGTACATTTTACCGTTCGGAAGTGTACGTTTTGGAGCACTTAACTTTTATCTCATTGCATTTGGAGCTAGGCTCGGATTGTGTTTAAAACAGTTGAAGTTTCAATGATTTAAATTTTTTTCTTCTGAAATATTTCTTGAAAAAAATACTATAGTCAAAATTTTGTACATAATTTGACAATTTTAGCGTATTTTTAAAAAAAATATTTTACTATCAATTTGGGCTTAAGTAGTAAGCTTGAAACGTCATAGCAGTTTACATTTAGCGACTATACTCCCCTAACTTGAAATAAAATGTTCAAAGCGACCGCAATAAGGGGGCACTCGAGGCGCGCACCGCCGGAGTTTTTCGCAGTGTTTGCGCGCCTGCCCGCGACAGCATCGGCCCGAGTCCCGCCCGAGATCCTTATCACCGGCACTTCCGACTGCCATGGTACTCCAGGGGACATGGTGGAAATGTATTCAGTTATACCCATACGTATAAACATAGGACAGACAACACACCAATTGACATCCGTAGCCGAGAGGCGAGGACGCCGGACATCGCCATCTCTGATGTCCCAGGTTCGATTTCCGGTCGTGTTAATGTAGAAAACGTACATTTCTATATTGTCATAGTTCTAGAGTCTATGTGGTTTGGTACCGTCATTTTTGTGGTTACGTACCCTAGGGTAATAACGGGACCCTTTACTGAGACTCCACTGTCTGTCTGTCTTTCTGTCACCAGGCTGTATCTCATGAACCGTGATAGTTAGACAGTTGAAATGTTCACAGATGATGTATTTCTGTTGCCGCTGTAACAACAAATACTAAAAACAGAATAAAATAACTATTTAAGTGGTGCTCCCATACAACAAACGGTTTTGGTACGGAACTCTTCGTACGCGAATCCAACACGCACTTGGCCAGTTTTTTCTGATTCGTATAACACAAGTGCTTCGGCTACTTACCTTAGGATCACCACTGTATGTGTTATTGTTTATTAATATTTATTTATTTATGGTTACGAATTCGCTATCGAAGGGTTCTGAATCGGGGGCCTGATCCTTTTTAGCTGAACTAATCATTATGGCTCTTCGTCTCTTCATCATTATCATATACAGCCTTCGTAAGTACACTGCTGGACTTAGATCGCTTCTAATAAAAGGTAGACGAATGGGCTAGTTTCCTGGGTCAAAAAATGATTATTCTATTTAGTCCGTCAGTTAGATTATCAAAAAATATTGGACCCATATTTTGTCTTTTGTCATTCAAACAAAAAATGTCGAAGATAAAGCGCATCAAAGTGAGCATGTGACGTCACGTCTTGCTAAAAAGTGTCGCAAGGCGTGACGTTACGCTGAACTTTAACGGGCTATATCTTCATCATTTTTTGTTTGATTGAGAAAAGAAAAAATACATGTCCAATATTTTCTGTTAATCCAACTGACGGACTAATTAGATTTTTTTAGGAAACTAGCCCATTCTTTAGTGGAGACCGCGATATTGCACACGCGTAGGACGCTCTTCGACAAGATAACGCAATGATATACGCAAAGATCTAGCTCAGTGCGTGCATTGGAAGACGTTAGATTATGATGATGATGATGAAAAGAGACATTCTATTTTAGAACAATGGAATCCGCACTACCTTCTACTTGTACAGACAAAGGCAGGTCAACCTTCCCAAAAAGTAAAAGGTCATTGAATTGATTTTCATCTTTATGTCCAGCACTGAGAGATCAATATCAGTTGAGCAAATTTGACGTTTTGTGGGCGGTTGACGTGCTGTTGTATGTACATTACCTATTACCCCGGACAGCTTGTAAACAATGCAATGCCAGTACACAAATACCGCGAAATGCATTACCCCACTAATCAAATGACCACTAACCAACCGACATGCGTAACTGTCTGAATATTTTATTCTGTACTATCATAGCGATGTATGTACCTACATCGCCGTTTGGTAATTATAAAAAGCAGTAAACAATAGTGCCGTGTGGGGACGGCCGTAAAGAATACACTTCCCCACCGCCAACAGGAAGCGTGTCGTAAGAGTCGACTAATTCCTGTAGCACGAGATGGGCAGCAGCGTCCTCGTGCGAAATCATATAAAAAAACTGCGCTCGCCAACCCGCCTGCCAAGCGTGGCGAGTATCGGCAATCCCCTCCGATGATCAGTCATTGGGGGAGGCCTTTGTTCAGCAGTGGACCACCTATGGCTGAAATGATGATGATGATGATGATGATGAGTAAACAATAAAAATTTTGATATATACAATATTAAAACTTGATACTGTTATTTGGCCTGTCATTGTTACATAAAACGCATATAAGTGACTTTAATGACCGAATGAAACGACCTCCGTAGCCGAGAGGCGAGCAAACCGGACTTGGTGTCGCTATCTCCGAGATCCTAGGTTCGAATGTCGGTCGGCCAATGTAGAAAAAATTACTTTTTTATATCGTCTCGGATCTGGGTGTTGTACACTCAAGCAAGCTCACTCGAGCAATGTATGTGATGTTATCCAATATTTATTTTATATTTAAATACAGTCAGTATTCGGAGGTAATTAAGGCCCTGTGTTTGTTGTGTTTGTTTTCGTAAAAATATATTCTATGTTAAAAATCGTATATACCGATTGAGGTTAAATCCCGTACCCAGTCTCCAAGAGCAATCAGTTTACATTTCCTACAGGATAAGAGTCCCAGGAGCGTTTAAAAGCGGTGGGCCTTATCAGCAAACGGTGCTCCGGAGATATTCCGAGATACACTCGGTCACATACACATAGAAGGCCCGAAGCACACTTGATATACTCAGTCGTGGCGATTTAGTCGACCTATAGCCACTACGTTTATTTTTGTCGTTCATTCTTTTATTTATTTGTTATTATTATAACATACTGATAGGTATATATATACATTTGTGACTCATTATAATCATTTGATAACAGTACAGTCAACGGCAGGTGTACCTACCCAAAAAGTTAAAGGTCATTGACGACCTCCGTAGCCGAGAGGCGAGCATACCGGACTTGGTGTCGCTATCTCTGAGGTTCCGGGTTCGATTCCCGGTCGGGTCAATGTAGAAAAATAACTTTTCTATATTGTCTCGGGTCTGGGTGTTGTGGTGCCGTCGTTGTTTTCGATTTCTGTAACACAAGTGCTTTGGCTACTTACCACAGAATTAGAGCAATGTATGTGATGTTGTCCAATATTTATTATTTATTATTATTATTATTAAACCGTTTTTCAACTTTAAGTCCGACATGTAAAGATCAATATTAATTGAGAAAATTTGACGTTTTGTGTTAGGCTCGGACTACAAGCATCCGGAATTTTTTAGAACCCCATACAAATCGGATTCAATCCGGGCTTGTCCGGAACCGTTTTGTCTGGAGTTCTGAAAAATTCCGGATGCATGTAGTCCGAGCCTTAGGTTAACGAGCTGTTGTCTGTACATTATAAATAGACAATAAATAATTATTTAAGCGCCAGACAACTAACCAATTGTGAAGGTCATAGTGGACTCAAAGTAAGGAGGAAGGAGGTTAGGAATTAAAATCCTTACGTTACGAGAAACCAGACGATTCGGGCGTCTTCTACAATACACCCAGCCAGTTTATAAAAGTTAGTTTTCTGGATTGACCAGAAATTGGAATCGAATCCGAGACGCTTTACGTGCCATGCAATTTACCCCACCATGCACTGCAACCATTAGGTCGATAAAAGTGTACAGTTAAAATTTCTACCTTTTTTTTCTATTAAAAAATAAAGAATATGTATAAACCATGGCTAAAGATTATTAAATAAATATATTATTCATTTATTTAATGCCCAAGTACTATTATTAGTCCCTCAATAGTCTAATCCTTTATTTATTATTAACTAAGATCTTGCGAAGTATGGTCTTAATCTATATAATTTAAAAAAGGCTGTAATTTGACATTTTTCCATTTACTTAAACTGTTAAGTGTATATAGTATATATAGTCAGTTTCCACATTTTAAAAATGTATGCATGCCGTGGTGGCCTTTAATTAAGGCAACACTATAAAATGTAAAATTTGAATTGTATTTTGTATTGTCTAGGTGTATGCTTTGTTGGCTGTCCTTAATAATATAAATAAATAAATATATCTATTATATAAAAATGAATCTCTATTTCCCTTGGTCATCCCATCACGCATGAACGGATGGAACAATTTCGCTAATTCTTTTTTCGTTGTGTTAGTTATTGTCAGGAGAAGGTTCTTTTGAAAGAAAAAAATAAGAAAGTTAATGAATAACTAAAGAGCAGCTATCTCTTATAATAACAAAAAGTGTTTATCTCAATATTTCTTTTTTAATCATTTTAATGTACCCAGTGTGCAAGAACCCTAAGTTATACGAGATATGACCTCAGTGCGGACTGTCGCATATTTGCTCTGCTGTTTCGAGATACACGTAATTTAATATCGGATGCGATTGATAGTGCAGTCTCGAGTACCTATGCAATATTGGATGGGCTTTCTTTGAAATGCTTTTTCGATATATAACTCTGAAGGGCTATTGAGATCGAATTGTAAATACTGCGAATTGTGAAATCGAGCTGAAAGTACGTAGCGACTCGTGTAAGTAATATTTACTTGAATAAACTTTGTTTGAGAGAAAATACAGTTATCGACTTGTAATTTTAACCAATAGTACTCAACCAACTCGCTCAATACAGCACTAAAATCTTTAATGTAAGTAATTTACAAATGTCATTTGCCAGAATTATAATGTATTGATTCATTGATTTAAAAAGTAAAGATACGGCTGACAGAACAATTCACATTACACTTTCGCCATACATGACACACTAACGCCATCTATTAGACTCTAATGTTATCTGTTAAATCGCAACACAGATGTAGCCTTGTCAGAGCGGCTTAGAATTATAGAGGAACTCAGTAAAAAAAACTTTACTTATTTTATTTAATATATTATTTAAAGAGATCATAGTAAATATGTATAACTTTTTCTTGCTTAAATAAAAATACAACGTCATGTCTCATTCTGCCAAGGATTAGTAGAAAATCTACAGTTAAAAACGTAGTTATTTCTATACTACGTTAAAACACACGTTAGTTTGATTTAAATAAATCGAAACTTCAGATATTTTATCATCATAAAACATAATATTTGTATGACATCACCTAAAACTATGATAGTGCCCACAGTGTAGAACTAATGCACGCCGCTACAAAGTTATATCGGACATTCGTACGATAAATATGGCGTCGCTTCGTATAATTGACAAGAACGATAAAAAAATATTAAAGTAATGTAAATAATTATCAAATTTACGATTTACCGCTGAAATGTAATATAAGAATTATTTTTGGTGAACTTTCTGTCGTAATTGACACAATTCTTAGAAGAACATCCAGGCATAATATTGTTTCTTAGGACACCGGCTCCCGATGACAGCCGACCACTGACTACGTCACTTTGGCCCTAGGTAGGGTCAGAGTAGGGCCCGGTTATAGGCAACAGCCTGACGTTCCGACCGCCCTGTCCTTACAAAGTAATATATAAGTCAATGTATTGATTACAGAAAGTGACATAACAACAGCTGTACTTAATTGACCAATATCAAAATAAATTAATTAATTACACACAGTCTTAAACTTAGAAATGAAAATCCTTGTGTTGAATTGGAACCGATGGAAGGTGAAGTAGACGAGTTCTCGAGTGGAGACCACGCCTCGGCAGTTGGCAAACGTAGAGTAGGACGCCCCCCAGCTCGATGGGTCGACGATCTTAGGAAGATGGCTGGCAGTGGATGGATGAAAAATGCGGGATATTGTGCTCTTTGGCGCTCCTCCATTGCAGCAGTGGACTGCAATAGGCTGACATGATGATGATGATCCTTGTGTTATGAAATCAACGATTCTTGTTTACGAAAAGACGCAAGCCAAATAAAACCGTAAATCTAACTTATGCGCTCAAGCTGAGTCACTGCACCATTGCGCCAATCGGCGATTTTTTGCACTTTTAATTTTATCACTATCTTCTACTATATTTTTTGACAATTGTGACTCCTTGTTAATACTTTTTGGTTATGTTGAATCCTTTTCATCTATTTTTATACCATTTTAAACCACTTTATTTTTATTTTCGGCTGCGCCATGTCAAATGATACGACCGGTTGAGTACAAACTGCATTTATTCCTTTACAACTACATCGCCTTCCACAATAAATAAAAACATAAGTGTACCTTCATCACTACAGTCAAATTGTTTTGTATCCGTAAAAAGATATTTACTTTCTTTTATTCCTGCAAAGACTGCTGCTTACTGTTATCTCACTTCAATAGCTTTTAAAGTTAAACGACACTTTGGGAAATACGAAATAAATGTTTGCCTCGGTACCAAACGGTCCAGTATTGATAGCGTCATCCAGGCAAAGATCTAGGATAGTTTGGAGCTAAATCTAGGCAAGGAAGTTTGGACTCAGGATTCGTATGGAGATTTATGCACTATATGTTCTTTTAGATGAAGATTTGTGATTGTGATATTTTTCGGTTGATCGAGCATTAAACTTTAACGATTTCTGCCACCATGTACCATTTAACGTTATACTTTTTGGACTGAAAATCCTAACTCAAGTACTAGACAACTTTACTCTTTAAACATTATTATTATTATTTGGTGTACCGTATCTCATGTAAAAAACGGAAATTTGAAGTTTCCTAGTTAGTTTAGTCAATATACTTATCAATGGTTTTAGGTATTTTATTTACGGTAAAACACAATCCTTATACTTTTTGTGACCTCCTTCAACTAAAAAACATAATTAGTAAAAACCGGTCAAGTGAGAATCCAATTTGCTGTAAGTCTCTTATCAAATGAAAAAAAATACGGTCGTGTACGATTCCGACTCGCACTTGGCCGGTTAGTGATACCAACGGGAAACAATGCCATGAAACAAAAATTTTCCTTTTAGATAACGTAGGTTTTGGCTAAATTAGGTATATAATTTAGTAACCCTTATTATTTCATTGCTGATATTAAAAGTATCTAGTACAGTTTTTCCTCTTTATTAATATTTTAATTTAGTTTTAATGTCCCTCTATTATCGGCTTTTAGATACATTAACCTAAAAGCAATGAGTAATGCGTGTAAACGGATATTTCATATCTTAATAGCTTTTAATGTATCTAGCAACCTTTTATTTATATAAATACACGTAATGTTCTCTGTGATATGTTTTTAACATCACTAGGTAAGTATATATACAGTGTGTAACGAAAAGGTGAAATAAAACTTTAAGGGGTTATTCTACGGCTAAATTACATCAACTTTTTCTATGGGACCAACTTCAAAATCTCAAAAAAAAATTGACGTTTCCATACAAACTGATGCCAGCTGGTCGCGTTTTAGTATGGGAAAGTGCTTTTTTTTTGCGATTTCGATGTTGGTCATAGAAAAAGTTGATGTAATTTAGCCGTAGAATAACCCCTTAAAGTTTTATTTCACCTTTTTGTTACACACTGTATATATTTTTAATGATTAAAAAAACATTTTGGTTATCTTATTATAACTACAATGATGTTATATTGTCTAGGTTGAGCATACTGCTTGAATCGTACTTAAAAAGCAGGCCAACATTGGTCGAAAATTAGGTACCTACTCGGCGATGATATTTTACTTTTTATTAGTCTTGTCTTCCTTTATAGTTTCTTCACATTTTATTAGGACAAATCGCCATTTCCGACACCTGAATTTTGCCTAGCGCCATATTCTTATCCAGTGATGGAACACGCTGCGAAGAGATTTAACGACCATGGTCTGTAACAATTTTTGTTGCAATGTTCGCTGCCTCGACTGTCCGTCTAGATAGTATATACTTGATCGAAGTATAACTATGGAAACATTAACATCAGTTTAGGTAATTTATTCTTTTCGCACAAGTAATGGATATATTAAATTCTGTAATAATAACAGAGATCATGTAATGAGTGAAAACCGTTTTGGCCTTAATACTCTTATTCCATAAAGGGGCAACATTACTTGTAACGGACGACTCAGCAAGGAGACGAGGGCGGAGCATCGCGGCGCGAGACGAAGACGCCGCTATAAGAGGGAAGGAGACGGCACACTGGTGCCGTGTGCAAATCGGAGCGCGCTGATTGGCCGACAGAGTATCGGGCAATAGTCACTAGCGTAGGGATGATTTTGTCAATATAAATAGGCATAAGTCTGAAATAAATATAGTATAGTATGAGTATAATATAGTTGTATTTGTTTTTGATCAACAAAGTCGGAGTTTGAAGAAACCATTACAGTCCACAACAAAGTCTGGTCCTTCGAGCCGGATGGAAGAAAACCGCCAGTACCCTAGTGAAATGGTACGAACCAGGAGCCAGGAGCGGGCAATGGAGGGCACGGAAGAACCGCTATCCATTGCCAAGGCGCGAGTATTTCACTCGCCACCGAGATCTCCGTCCGCGGCCTCAAGATCGCGACCGGTGACGTCACAAGGGGAAGGAAGTCGTACTTACGAACCAACAGCACTTCCCGCACCCCTCGTACCGACCGCCGCACGCCCAGCGACTACGGCCGAACGGCGCCGTGAGCCATCGCCGACGCGCTCGCATACGTCACGACGATCAACGGGTAGCACCGAGGCGCGAATACGCACCGCGCAGCTAGCAGCGGAAGAACAGTTAGCGGAAATAAGGAAGAGGGAGTTCCAGTTAGAAGCCGAGCTAGTCAAGAAACGATTAGCAGCCACTGTAGAAACAATTCGGGAAGAGGAAGCCGCCAGTATCGGGGACCCGGATGAACGCATCAACAGTTGGCTACAACAGAGCATCGTAGCGCCAGGGATCGTCGAAGCGACTACCACTCTGGGGCACACAACGTCCGAGCCGAAAGAAAGCACGCTGCCTGCGCGCGAACCGCGCACCCCGAGAGCCGACCGGGGGGAGCAGCCGCCTCACGGAGGTGTACGCTTTGAAGACGCACGCCGTCAAGCTCGCTCATCAACACCGACCAGGAATCGAAGCAGGGGCATCGAGCAATTAGCGGAGGCAATCGAGAAGATGGCAAGAAACCGACCGGTGCCGCGGCAGGTGACCGACTTACCTAACTTCTCCGGTGCTTTCAACGAGTGGATGCCATTCGCCGCAGCATTCAAAGAATCAACTACGGTCTACAACTTCACCGACATCGAGAACATGGCGCGCCTACGAAATTGCCTGAAAGGCGAAGCAAAGGAAGCTGTCACCGAGCTCCTGTACACTGGTGGCAGCCCCGATCAAATCATGCAAACACTAGAGCAGTGTTTTGGCCGACCCGAATATATCATCGACAAAGTGATAGAGGACATTAAGAAGCTACCACGACTGGGCAACACAGCGAGAGAGCTTAACACGTTCGCCGTACGACTTCAGAACATAGTCTGCGCTCTCAAGAATATAGATCGTCGTGGTTACCTGGAGTTTCCAATGCTGATAAGGGATATCGTGGATAAACTTACGCCAAACTTAAGATCAAGATGGTGCGACTACGCGTATGAACATGAACATGCTATGTCTCCGGAAATCGTCCTGCTATCGCGCTTCTTAATGCGCGAAGCGGACATGGCGCTGCGATACACATACACGACGTCAGCAACCGTGACTGGGAACCAGAAACAAGCTCCAGCAGCGAAGACCTATACACGAAAGAAACAAGTGGAGGTGTACGCAACAACTGCCGCCGCGACGAACGAACAATACAAGTGCTATAGCTGCGAAGGAAATCATACACTAACTAAATGTGACACATTCGCAAAATTGACATCAGATTCACGGTGGGAAATAGCAAAAAAAGCAGGCCTTTGCTTCAAATGCATCGCTAGCCGGCACAGACGAACGAACTGCCGAGCAAAGCCATGCGGAGTGAACGGATGCCGCCGACCACACCACGAACTCTTACACACCGAACCCGCGTCATCGCCACCTCTGAGTTCACCACTTGAGCCACTGCAAGTCACTAACGAAACTGTGATGTCCGTCGCCGCCACTGAAGATCAACAAGGAGCTTCGGTACTACTGAAGGTGGTGCCTGTTAGTTTAACGGGACCCAAGGGAAGCATTAACACTCATGCTCTCCTTGATGAGGGTTCTACCATCTCTTTGATCGAAGAAGACCTGGCGTTGTATCTGGGAGCGGAGGGACCGACACGACCACTACACATCAAAGGAGTAGCCGCCAGTCAACGCCAAGAAAAAAGCAAGTCAGTCAACCTCGAGATCCGAGGCAAGAACCAAGAAGATTGTCATCAAATTAGACTGCGCACTATCCCGCAGCTGGTGCTACATACACAAACAATATCCACTCAGCTGCTTAACTACGAGCACCTGCGTAGCCTGAATCCGGACGACGTGTGCTACGAGAAGTCGAAGCCGCGACTGCTTATCGGTGCTGACAATTGGCACCTAATAGTATCACGACAACTCAGAATGGGAAAGAAGAAACAACCAGCCGCCTCGCTGACCACGTTGGGGTGGGCGATCCACGGAACGGTACCGCGCACTATCCACAGACGAGATACAGAGTCTGTCCTGCACCTATTCATGCCTGAACGCGGCGTGGATGAGAACGACGTGCCTGACAGCCGTCTGGACACAATGATGGAGGAACACTTTAAAATTGACTCATTAGGCGTGTCTATTTGCACTAAGATAACGAAAGAAGATCAACGTGCCATCGAGAACTTCGAAGCTACGGCCAAACGGACCGACGGCCGATTCGAAGTCGGACTACCATGGCGCAATGATGACCTGGAGACGCCACCGAGTTACAACGCCGCCTATAGAAGACTTATTGGACTAGAGCGCAGGTTCGCCAGAGATCCAGACTTCGCAGCACAATATAAGAAGGAAATCGAAGCCCTGAAAGAGAAAGGTTACGCGGAAGCCTGCGATGGGACAGAAGAACGGAACCCAAGAAAATGGTATCTGCCGCATTTCCCGGTTTTTAACCCTAATAAACCGGGAAAGCTCCGCCTAGTCTTCGATGCCGCTGCAAAGTCACACGGAGTCTGCTTGAATGACTTCCTTCTGGAAGGACCGGACCTTCTTCGACCGCTGCCAGGTATCCTGTTCCGATTCAGAGAGAAGCCAATAGCAGTGAAGGCGGATATTCAAGAGATGTTCCTCAGAATTAAGATCAGATCAGACGACCAACCGGCCCAGATGTTTCTTTGGCGAGAAGATCCAAATAAACCGCTGCAGGTCTTAAAGATGACGTCAATGATCTTTGGAGCCTCCAGTTCCCCATTCTTGGCTCACAGTGTGCGCAACCGGAACGCTGAAGACTTTGTGCATACCCACCCGGCAGCCTACGAATCCATAACACGTAGCCACTACATGGATGACCTGGTAGAGAGCTACGAGGATATCTCAACTGCAAAGAAAACGATCCAGGAGGTGACTTTCGTCCACAAGCAAGCTGGTTTCAACCTACGACAGTGGAACTGCAACGAACAAGAAGTATTGGCGGAGGTCCCATATGAGCTAAGAGCCAAAGCGACCACACATCTAGCAACGCCATCAGACAAGGCGCTTGGACTGCTGTGGGACGCTGAAAGAGACGAGCTAGCTTTCAACACGAATCTTGCTAAGGTACCGAAGCAAGTAGTAAAGAATAACAGAACGCCAACTAAGAGAGAAGCCCTCAGCGCCGTGATGTCCGTATACGATCCTCTCGGACTACTGAGCCACTTCACGATCAGAGCGAAGATACTTTTGCAAAATCTGTGGCGAAATAAGATTGGATGGGACGAACCGCTGCCCGCCGCTGAAGCAGAAGACTTTCGAAAATGGCTCTCAGAATTAACAAACAGCATAGCCGAGATACGTCTGCCCCGTTGTTACGAACTCGGCAGCCATGAACGAAGAGACTTGCACGTTTTCTGTGACGCCAGTGAACAAGCCTACTCGACTGCCGTGTATTGGAGATTCACGAAAGCAGATAACACGGTGAACGTAATCCTAGTCGCAGCGAAAGCAAAGGTAGCACCGCTCAAGAAACAGAGCATCCCGAGACTGGAACTGCAAGCTGCGGTTATCGGGGCACGCCTCGCGGAGGTCATCGCCGCAGAACATGAGTTGCAGCCTAGCAGCGTCACATTCTGGAGTGACTCCCGCACCGTACTGCATTGGATTCGACAAAATGCACGACGATACACACCCTTTGTCGCGCACCGCCTCGGCGAGTTAGCGGAGCGCACGAAGAGTGAGCAGTGGCGTTGGCTACCATCCGAACTAAACGTAGCCGACGACGCAACTAGATTGAAGAGCAACTCGATAGCTGCAAGCGACCGATGGTTCACAGGGCCGAGTTTTCTCTGTAGACCTGAAGAGACTTGGCCCCAAGAAGAAAACAAGGAACTTGACCCAGAAGAAGAAACTGTCACGCTTACTTACGAACATCCAAAGGCAACTTACCTACCGGATATCAGCCGCTTTTCATCGTTCGAGAGGCTCATCCGCGCGACGGCATACGTCCTTGTATTTATCGAGAAGTGCCAAGGGCGAGCGAAGCGACTTGAAGTCCGCCACCTGGAAGAGGCAGAACAGCTGTGGATCAAGAAAAGCCAACGAGATAGCTTCCCTCTGGAAGTTGGATTACTAGAAAACGGGAAGCGCATTCCGAAGTCTAGTCGATTATACAAGCTCGACCCGAAAATCAAGAACGGAACTTTAAGATTGGACGGCAGAATAAGCGCAATAAATGTGCCAGAACAAATGAAGGAGCCTGCCGTGCTGGACGGACGCCACCCGTTCACCCGCATGCTCATCCAACGGGAACATGAAACTGCTGGACACGCGAATAGGGAACGTATCGTCAATGACCTTAGACAGCGGTATTGGATCTTGCACCTACGAACAACAGTGCGGAACGTGTCTAAAAACTGCGCTTTTTGCTGCCTCAGAAAGGCAAGACCACGGGTGCCAATCTTTGGAGACCTGCCGACGGCGCGCATAGACCCTTATCGACGGCCGTTTACGAATTGCGGGGTTGACTATTTTGGACCAATGATTGTCGCTGTCGGACGAAGACGTGAGAAGAGGTGGGGTGCACTCTTTACGTGCCTCACAACCCGAGCTGTCCACCTGGAATTAGTGGGCTCCCTGTCCACAGATTCCGCTATCATGGCGGTTAGAAGAATGGCAGCACGCAGAGGATGGCCCGCGGTAATGATGAGCGACAACGCTACCAATTTCCGGGGCGCAGATGCAGAACTTCGCGCCGCTTATAAAGAGTGGGCACCTGCACTAGAAGAGTTGGGTCAACTACACCGCATGACCTGGCGATTCATCCCTCCAGGAGCACCGAACCAGGGGGGAGCTTGGGAGCGCCTGGTCCGATCAGTGAAGACAGCTCTTACCGCAGTGCTGCTGGAAAAGACACCAAAGGAAGAAGTGCTACAGACCGTAATGACTGAAGCAGAGTATTCCGTCAACGCACGGCCGCTCACCCATGTCTCGGTTGAACCTAATGACCCTGAGGCGATTACCCCAAACCATTTCCTGCTGGGGTCGTCAACGGGCCTGCCACACACCGGGCCATGTCAGCCGGCCGACCGCAAGACTTGGCGCGCTAGCCAAGGTATCGCCGATGAATTCTGGAGAAGATGGGTTCGCGAGTACTTACCGACACTCGTACCACGCCAAGCGGCTGCATCGGACGAACGTCCACTGCAAGAGAATGACCTGGTTATCATCGTAGACGCTGCGCTACCCCGCAACACCTGGCCGCGCGGGATTGTTCAGAAAGTGTATCCTGGTCCGGATGGCAGAGTACGTAGCGCTGACGTTCGCACGCGAGGAGGAGTCTTCCGACGGCCCACCACAAAGCTCGCCGTCCTGACCGTAGAAAGGGCTGCGACGGAGTCTTCGCCGGGGGGAGAGCTGTAACGGACGACTCAGCAAGGAGACGAGGGCGGAGCATCGCGGCGCGAGACGAAGACGCCGCTATAAGAGGGAAGGAGACGGCACACTGGTGCCGTGTGCAAATCGGAGCGCGCTGATTGGCCGACAGAGTATCGGGCAATAGTCACTAGCGTAGGGATGATTTTGTCAATATAAATAGGCATAAGTCTGAAATAAATATAGTATAGTATGAGTATAATATAGTTGTATTTGTTTTTGATCAACAAAGTCGGAGTTTGAAGAAACCATTACAGTCCACAACATTACTAATAGTATAAATGTACAAGTTTCTATATTTGGAAACAATTAAACGGACGAAACTAATGTATGGTCCAGTTTTCAGATGTCACAGAAATTCAACTACTTGACGTCAATCGGTCAAATTTATGTTTTAACTACAAAACTAAATTAAAAGTTTTAACTAATAATTATTGACAATAGGACATTTTCCAAGTATATTTAAAGATATTGACATAAATTTGAAATTTTATAATTTGATTTTATTGTACTGTGACATTTTCACAGTAATAAAAAATTTGCAATTCAATGCTATTTTTAATTAAGACCATTAAGTACCATACTTGACGTAAACATAAATTTAAGATTATAAATAAAAAGAGCGGGTTAATCACAAATCTGTCAATTGTACTCACTCTCTCACAAAAAAGTATAAATAAAAACAACCGGTACCTTTATCAGAACGGAATCAAATAAATCTTGTGGCAATATAAATTCGGCAGTCTTTTGTAGTGTGTTATCAATTGTTAACAACGCCATCAAAACGGCGTAAGGCCGGCATCACGGCGCGCCGGATCAAAAAACCGTCTCCGGCCGTTTCTAAAACATTTACGAGGGCACTATGACGATCCGGATGGTATAGAAGGAACATAACAGCCAGCTCAATTACACACGACAGTGAGGAACAATTAGACTAAATAGACATTTTGTCTGCCACTGCCTGCCAATTATCAAATCTCTTATACAGGGTGTAACGAAAAGGTGAAATAAAACTTTAAGGCGTTATTCTACGGCTAAATTACATCAACTTTTTCTATGGGACCAACATCGAAATCTCAAAAAAAAAATTGACGTTTCCATACAAACTGATGCCAGCTGGTCGCGTTTTAGTATGGGAAAGTGTTTTTTTTTTTTTGCGAATTCGATGTTGGTCCCATAGAAAAAGTTGATATAATTTAGCCATAGCATAACCCCTTAAAGTTTTATTTCACCTTTTCGTTACACTCTGTATACAGCCGACTGGGACCACAAGATACTGCAACCAGTCGCTCAATGCCGTTTTGAATCAGACGTCTGGGATCAAACATGACATGAATTAAAGTTAATTAAGTACAAAAACATCTACAATGCAGTAGTCTAGTTCACTGACTGAATGGAAGCCGAATCCGATTTAATCAGTAATGCGTACATCTGCCAGTGACCACAATATCGTTATAACTAGTAATAGCTTTGATTACTAGTAGCTAATTTGAGCCTTATTTTAAGAATGTTAAATTTATCTTTAAGACAAAAAAATCGAATAATGTTAGTTATCAAAATATTGGATATTTTGGATCATCATCATCATCATCTCAGCCATTGGACGTCCACTGCTGAACACAGGCCTCCCCCAATGATTTTCATCGGGGGGGATTGCCAATACTCGCCACGCTTGGCAGGCTAGTTGGCGAGCGCAGTTTTCTACAAGATTTCGCACGCAGATGCTGCTGCCCGTCTCGTGCTACAGGAATTAGTCGCCTCCTACGACACGCCTCCAGTTTGCGGTGGGGAAGTGTATTCTTTACGGCCGTCCCCACACGGCACATATATAATATTATATAATAAATATTTTGGATGAATGTCCAATATTACCTATACTCTAGTAGGAGTTTATTAGTATAAATACATTTTAGTCGAGAAATCGCAACGTAAATGTTTTTATAATAATTATGTTCCTGCCTCCTCGTGTATTGGCCGTGTTCTTTTGCTATTGCCATCGGTCGGGCCAAAATGGCCTGAAAAGTTGATAGTGCGGACTGGGAACCAAGCAGATCAGCTGGCTAGAATTGCTTTTAACCCGTTCGTTCTATTATGTAGTACTTGACGGTCAGGATAAAGTATTTTATTTTCTTGTAATACACCTCTTTACATACAAACACGACTGAAAACTGTTTTGTATAAGTAATAGGTTAAAAATTATTTTACTTGCTGAATGTACCTACTGATTATTTTCTAATAAGTAGTCCTTAATTCGTATAGTGATTTTTAATTAAAGATAGTTGGTTGAAAGCACATAAGAAAAAAAATACGAAAAAAAATGTTTTTTTTTTTTAAATTTGTACAAAAACCTTATATAACACGGCCCCCTAGCATGACCACCAAAACACGATATGATATGATATGATATAGCGATATATTGACACCAACTGTAAAAATATGATAGATATAGCCGTCATTTTGAATTTTTATCGAAACAGCGATCATAATATGTGACGTCACCGGTACGGCGATTCAAAATGGCGGATACATCTATCATATTTTTACAGTTGGTGTCGATATATCGCTGTATCATATCATATCGTGTTTTGGTGCTCATGCTGGCTGGTCACGTTTATATTACATAATTTTTTCGTATGATATAACAATTTATGCATACAACCAACTCAATAAACCTACTTACTGGACTACTGCTAATTCAATTGCCACGTTCAATCTTTTAAATAAATACTAATGTGTGCAAAGTGCAAACTCACTCCAAATCCTGTAAATATGGAATATGTAAGAAAAACCCAACCAAGGTCTTGAAAAACACTTGCCCTAAGCTTACGAAGATTTTTCGTTTCATATTTCACAAAGTGAAAAAAGTTATATTATCCGTTGGAAAGCAAAACGGTAAAAAGAGCGGGAAATGTCACCAGTCGCAACCCTATTATAGTTGCGACGTTGTTGGCGTACTTATGCGACACGCTTGCCTATAGGGCTGGCAAGGAGGAATAATTGGTTTATTACCCATTTATTTCTTCGTCTTTCTCTTAGTATCTACCTTGGTATATACCCAGATACCTGAGAAAAACAATCGGCTTGGTATATAATAAATATCCAGACACAATCGGCTGGTCCGATTCTTATGATCTTTGATATGTTGGATTTGTATCCGCCCGGAATAACAGAATAATTTTTAAAACATCGGGAAAAAACTCCTTCCTCCTTTTCCATAACGTTGTGCTTAGTTTGCGCAGCCCTATTGTCGCCAGATACTTGCTCCGTGACCGGGTGGTGCTATAATATAAATACCTGCCAGCACTCGTATCTGTGATTTTTAGCGCTCCGCACCCAAAAGGTGCCTACACTAAGCTATGTCTTTGATCAATACTACTTACAATGACCGTAGTTTTTGAATCGTAATAATTAAGCGTAAATTTAAATTACAACAAATAATAAATAATTTAGTTTAAAAACGTGACTTTTTTTTGTTGTTTAAAGTCTGCCGTATATATAAGCATGTATGCGTATACGTATGTTTGTGATTATAGTGCAATCTCTTAACAAATAACAAAAACCATGCGTCAGGTTCACGCTTAGGATTACATTATGTGGTACGAAACCTTCGATGCGCGAGTTCGACTAACACTAGTCCGGTTTTTTACTACCAACGAGCACACACGTCCCAACTCCCTTGAATAAGTTGACCCACTTCTGAACAATCGATTTTGAATCGAGTTGCATTCACGCACGTGATCTGCACTCGATTATCGACAATAACATGTAATAGATAAGGTGACTTTAACCTTATTATAAAACTTATAGAGTCGGTACAAGAATGCACGTAAAAAAATAATGTCACAACTTAAGTGAGTTTAAAATATTTGCCTTAAATCGAATCATATTTGTTCCGGTAGATACTTAAAGCAGTCGATAAACATTAATACGTTTGTTTGTCTTTATATCCCATACTTTGATTGATTGGCTATAAATATGTAAACAATTTCAGTAACGCACCTTTATGTATGTACTTTAATAAATAAATCAACTATTGGCTTCATTATTTTCATGCAACTCTACAATATACTTAAGTCAGTTTGTAAGCATAATATTTACTTGCAATAATTAATATTTTGTTTAGTGTGCCATGACATGGAATTGTTCAAAGAAATAATGCTATACTCGTCCATAGAGTTACTAATATTTTACAAAACCACCGAAATTATTAAAAATATGTTGTAACTCTTTTTAAATTCTAGAAAGGTACAAATTATGCAATGATACTAAATAGTGTAATTCATGTTATTTTAGTATTTTTATAACATAATTATCTTCACAGGGTGGAATACTAGTTTTACCAGCATTTATAAGTAAACTTTATGAAAACTCACACTGTTCGTCAATTCTTAACCTAACACATTACAACTAGCATAAATTGCAACATTAAAGTATCTACTTGATATCGGCCATGTCGGTTCTCTATGGAGACAAAAATCGCGATTCGATCAAGATTAAGATACAGTAATCAACAAAGTCAAGTTTGAATGATATTGAACCTTAAACCAAGGGAATATTGTAACTGAGTATAGTCAAACCAAACCCGTGACTGTACATTCAGCAACTCAGCCGGCACGCGATGTCGATGCATGACTTTAGGGAAAATATAAACCTATACTTTTTCTTGAACATAATGATTTGTAATACTTTTGACAATGCGATAAGAAAAAAGGATTTAAAAAAATCATTCGATTAAAAATGTCTTTCTGTTTAAAAATCTGCTTAAAACCAAAGGAACAATTGCATTAAATAAATGGGTTACTTCGGGTTCTTGCAGTAAATTTAGATTTCATCGACTAAAAGACATAGGTGCCAACACAATTTGTCACATATTTTTTATAACACAAATTATAAGAAGCTGTGTGTTTTATCAATTCAACAATAGCTTTGCAATGCAATAGTTTTTACAAGCTACAAGGATTCCGTTTGTTATTTCCTTATATATTTTAAATAAAATAGCTAACATATTATATTGGCCTTCGTTATTTACAACAACGATTACTTATATGTGTGTCAAACATATACTTACAGTACTTGTTTGCATGCATGTGTGAGTTTGTTTAACACTATCCTATTTAGAATTGTGTTCGTAATATAGAAGAAGCCTACATAATAAGTACAATTGTCAAGAAAATTGTATTCAAAAAATATAAATCGGATTCTTTCTAGTTTTTTTAAGAGGTGAAATATATTTACGAGTATATATATGTTTATTTTTGTTATTCCGGTCCAATCCCTGATGTTGTAGCCACGACTACGTTCTGCGACCAAAATGCCACTTCCTGGAGATCTTGGCTATCTTAATCACCTGCTTAAGCTTAAAAAAGTAAAAAGTCTTTACCACGCAATTTAAACACAAGTCATACGCAGTCACTTAATAGAATTGAGGTATACTACGAGTAAATTTTGATAAGCCCGAGATCACGATAATTCGCTTCTTGAAAATAAATCTTTTGTTAATCTGGTACATAACGAAAAAACTATTTTTATTGTTATCATTCAGTATAACGATATGCTATAATTATGAACTATTGTCTAATGTCAAATTTTCCCTGCTTCAAAGTACAATGCACCCGTCGTATATTGCCTATTATTATCCATTTATTTATTTATCTTTGATACTATTTGTGTTTTTATATTTATAATTATCCTGCGATGTAATCATTTTTACATCGAATATTATTCTTGTTTCATACTAATCAACTGAGATACCTCGTAATCTATAATAATGACATGGCATTATTATATATTAAGAGGTATTAGGTTATTCATGCCATAGCATCATGGCATGAAACCGATGACAGCCCCTATTTAAATATTTATCCTTGTTTTTATGTTAATGCCTCATTTTCTTTAAGGATGGTACACGCAACTATTTTATTTTGACTCTTTTTTATTACATGAAATAATATTTATTACTATAAGATTATTTCGCATGAAATATTACTATTAGGTCTCATAATGATCACTAAGCATAATTACAATACTCCTAACTTCATGTAGACAAAAATTGTTTGCCGCTTATTCTAACTTAGCGCATAGCAGTTAACAGTGTCGTATACACTCATAAAACAATTACAAAAACGGCGTTTTTGACGATAACACGAACGATTACCCCATTTAACGTGCAATCGCTTTAACACCGGCACTTGAGTCAGCTAAAGCGACAAAATGACGGGCACAGTTAAACACACCGCGAGTCATAAACACCAGTAATCACTAAGCAAACAATTGCGACACAGCGTAAATATATCAGTTTAATCATTGGTGCAGTGTTTTTGGCATTTGTATTGCATGGTATGCGTTTGATAGAATCATTAATGCGAGCTTCGTTTTTGCAAACAATATCTTCTTTATTTACACTAATAAAACCTTATAATTTCTGTAAATACGTATATAACATAACTCGAATGGCACGAGAGCCGCAAAATAAAGAATGAATTTAAATAAAAGCAACAGTTCCTTAATTTCAAATCAACTTGGCTTGACTACAGAGTCAACCTTATCGAATAGAGGGATAAATACCCAACTTGCAACTGTATTTTGAGATGTTAGGTAGTAATTACATTAAAACGACGTACCCAATTTGGTATTTTGAGAAGTAAATATTCCGTTAATTGTATGTAGGTTTTTGTTAATATCTGTCGTAAATTGTTATCTTTTTATGTTAATATTACTTTACTAAAATTACAAATACTGCTGTTTTTTATTTGTACACACTAAGTAGGCTGTTCTGTTTGACCCATGACAGTGCGTTTAACGGCGCTAAGGTAACCTTAATTATTCGCGTATAAATTCTAATAGTCCCATAAACTTTCTAAGGTAATTTTGCTAAGCGTTGTGGCCTTGTGGGTAGGTAAGAAAGGGGTCGTAGGTCGTCAATTTCTTTTAAACAAAATGATAAACAAAGTGAATGACATAGTATTTTTCAGGAAACTTTTAATAATATATTAGTTTGTAAGTTAATCGATTTTAAGACCGTAACTGTAGCTGGTAAAGATACCTAAACCAGAAGATATTTCTTCTGCCTCCCTTATGTTTTAATGATTATTTGTAAAGAAATCTGTAAGCTTGTTGTTTTTGGTGGTAAGGGCAGGTTTAGATATTGTAGACTTGGGTTTTAGTTTTAACTACGCCGTAATATTAAAAATATAACATTTTTTTTCGTTATTTCAATGCATTATTACCCGACAAAGCCAAAATTATCTTACGATTTTTTATTCATTTAAGTAAAGTTGGTTGTAAGTTATATAATATTACAAAGAATACGCATCAAATCGACAAAAGAATTCAATCATAGGTTGACTGACACTATCAGCTATCTTATTTCAAGCTAAAATAATACCATGTAACTCTCAAAAATCAAAATTCAACAATCACAATTCGCGGTGAAAATTCGACGAAACCTCATAATGTAATTTGATCTCGATACAAATTGGATAGTCTCGCAGACTGATTCGATTCGGACGCTATTCAGTTTTCACGGTACGTGTATTAAGGTTCACTGTCAATAATTAGGACTTACAAGAAATCCTTTTAAAAAACCGAAAATTTTTACATAAGAACATTGCACGCAAATATAAAAATACAACTTACTTAATATCTGCATTCAAGAAATTGGCGCGTCTGTCAGCATGCTCAGAAGCGAGCCAGGAAAAAACTAGTTTCATACATTGCAAGCCATGCTGCCAGGCCCAGACTAGTAATGAAATAATGAATCTTTTTTTTAAATTCCGTAAATGGTTTCACCATTTATTCATTATTAATATTTTTAATTATTTTTCGTCTGTAGAAAGTATTTTAGGGTCTTAATATATTTATTAAATAAATAAATAATAATACATACATTATTTCCACAATAGGTACTCCCAATGATCTCACCCCAAACTTATATTATGGCGACTAGATAGCAGATAAACTTACTTAAATTTATTTATTCACATCCGTCACTGAATGCTTTTGCTTGCTTATCTATCACACAAACATTTGCCCCTTGCGGAATTCAAACTCGCAACCTCCTGACTATGCAGCCATGACCACCAAAACACGATATGATATAGCGATTTATCGACACCAACTGTCAAAATATGATAGATATAGCCGCCATGTTGAATCGCTGTGCCGATGCCGGTGACGTCACATATTATGATCGCTGTTTCGATAAAAAATATCTTTTTATAAAAGAAATGCCAGTTAGGTAGGTAGTGTTGATAAATTGCTATATCATATCGTGTTTTGGTGGCCATGCTAGGGGGGCGGACCGTCGTCAATTGTCGTTATTTTATTTGTAAAGCACTTTTCTCGTTCAGCGTACGTATTAACAAGATGCGTGCGCTGACACTTATCGATATGCCGCTAATCAGAACAGAAGGCTGGTTGCCGGTTTGCGACCACAGTGTAACAAATAACAGTACGTGTGGGCTATGATATTGTAGGCTAAACTATTTACAAAAAAAAAAAAACTTATTGTACCTACGGCCCAGGGTTGTGTCGAGGTTCCCGCTAAAAATAAGCGTCGTGATAAGTCAACTGGCTGTCGCTGAGAAGGGACCTTTTTAACACGTCTTTATTTCAATGTTTTAATTGTCTGTTTGTCTTCACTATTTGCCTTTTTGCTTTATTTGCTTTAAATAAATATTACTCTTTCAACGACAAGAAAATAAAGGAACAAGAACCCTCGGAGTCCATATTTTCGTAGTTTGTTTATTATTTCAATATATTTTTACTTTACTGAGAGCCAGTCGCAGCTAAACTGCTTTTTGGGTACAATTCTGACTACCTTGCTTAGGATCTTACTAGTTTTGGAGTAAAATCTGACAGGAGAGATAGTTCAATTAAAAGCCAAATCGCATTAAATTACTTCATCATCATCATTTCAGCCATAGGACGTCCACTGCTGAACATAGGCCTCCAATGACTTCTAGATTGACCTGTTACCACTTACTTACTTACCACTATTTTATAAGATTTTGTATAACTTAAAATATGTAGTAAGAATCTTAGCTGTGGAAAATGACCTAAAGCACAATACGATGATTAATTAAATGAGTAATGAACTTCAATACATATTGCATCATAAAATAAGCCGAGAATACGAACAGTGCAAATGGCCCAAGGCCTTGGTTATAATCGTAAACCTAAACGCTAGATTTCGCATAAATAAGCATCAAGTTTCTAAGTGGACTCATAAAAGTTTATTTCATTGTAAATTAAACTTTATTACAATGGTATTAAGTTGTTTAAATGGTCACTTCACATCTTGTGCACAAAGGTCGATTATAGTCAGTGAAATCAGTGAAAAATTCAATGTCGTTCCGCGCAACGGGGATGTTTTCTTTGACGATGTCCATCGACGGTTGTCGCTGGGTTCAGTGTTGTTATTGTTACAAGCAATTAGCAGCAATGGTTATTGAGCGTAACGATTTTGACGACTCTAAAATGTTATTGGGTAGTGCGACCTTGCGAGCGATTACTCTGGAGTCAGCCTTAACAATAACAAAACGGAGTTTACACGGCTCGAGATTTTCCGCTTGATTGAATAACACATTTTTATCTAGTCTACGAGTTTAGTTACTACACCTGACCTATCGTAAGAGTCTTTGTTTGTCCCTCAATGCTTTAAAGACTAAATAGAATTAGATGAAATTTAGCACACAGTGATCTATCGTAACACATAGAATAATTATATTCCGTTTTGTGCTGCCATGGGATGTTTAAAATTCGTTTATTTTCTGTATAATCCTGAAGTTAACGCAGACAAAGGCGTAAGCAGAACCTTGTTAAGTAAATGTGGTTAAAAAAGATTGAAATCATTATGTTTAAACTGAGTCGTGTAATTTCCTAATAATTTATAGCTTTTATAGCTTTATCATTATTTAGATTCAATTTCATTCATTCAATATAGAAAAGTTATTTTTCTACATTGATCGGGAATCGTACCCAGAACCTCAGAGATAGCGACACCAAGCGAGATATGCTCGCCTCTCGGCTACGGAGGAGAAATTAGGAATTTAAAAACTTAGATCCGCTAGCACAAACCAAACTTTATAAATATTTAAAAGTCTAGACGTGTAAACGGCACTTACCTCCGCATACAATAAGGCTGAGGATATTACAGCGAGAACAATGGACACGTAGCAGTTGTCGTTATTAACCGCGGATACCGCAGTGATAACTCTGTCCTTTAGGTATGATCTTTGACAGGCTTTGGCGCCAAGTTGGTAGTTAAAATCGTTATTATTTATTATTTTAACTACCAACATTAAATGTTAATAAGGTAGGCTACTGCCTACCTTATTAACACATTGAGCGCCATGTTGGTCACCCGTGACCCCCAAACAATAAATTTTCTATTGTGTCTAGTTTCGTGGCAGTCAAAGGCTTAATGACGAGTGACGACCGTCCTGTCTAGTGGTCCGCGCTCCGGACTACAAAATCAACTAGTCGTAGGTTTAAATCCCGCAACTGACCAATGCTTTTGTAATGAGCATAAGCATTTACGTAAGTCATGAATATATATAAGTATATTTAAGTACACTTATTCGTTACCTAGTCGACACAGTACACGCTTTGCTTAATTTAGGGCTAGATAATAAGTGTGATTGTAAAAACAATTTACTTTTTATTACAATAGGAAATATTAATCTTCTTTCTTTTAACTTTTACATATCTGCCCCTCAATAATTTGATTAAAAACTTAACACGCAAGTGACGTCACGCAATGAGACCAACTTTAAAAAAAAACCTTTAGAACGCTTGTCTTTAAGGCCTTCTACTACAAATCGTAACAGCTCGGTGGTCGTTCAGTATAGGTACAAGTTTTTAATTTTATTTCGAATTGTATTACATAGAAAAAGTTGTAGCATTCGAGCACCAGAAAGCCGGGATGAGGTTATATTTTATCTACGCTTCTCTTTGCCTCACCTGTAGAATATTTAAGTAATTTCAATAAATCAAAAAGTATAAAATATCAATTTAATCAACTGCTACATTTACGAATACAACTTTTTTTTTTGCCGCCATACCACCAACTCTCAAAATATTCACCTACGTTCAACATTATTAAAATAAACGCGTACAAAAAGGCACATAAATTAGCACAGATAAAAAATATTTATCAACAGGTAGGTATCGGGAGCGCATATATTACAGCGACCTCTGGGGGATGAAACTGGAAAATATTAGTGTCTCTATTACCCTAAAAATAGAGTCGAAAATAATAGCAAAAACTAGCAGTGGAATCAAATGGACTGATAAGTAACGTGTGTTATTATGTGCATGAATTTGCTATAATGACCTTAAATTTATTCCGGAACCGGGGATATTTTACGTTTGTTGTTTCTCTTTTTTGTTGTTGTTGTTTGCATTGATAGCTAGGATCAGCACGCTGGCATCAGGTAATATGAAATACAAGTAAACACGTATTATACGTAGAGTTTTTGCAATCAGAAAATAAGCGTTAGATTAACTTGTAAATTGATGTTTGAATAATCTGTCTATGGCTCTACGTGCCATAAAGTGCACATGGAGTCGTGTTTTCACAAGTACATACACCCCATGATTTTTGCTGAAGCAAGAAATAATAATCATTTAAAAGGATGGATCTCAGAGAATATCTCTACCATACCAATTGGAAAAAATGGGTTTTTTTTCTTATTCATGAAGGTATAACTGTATTAAGCTTTGTGTATTTATACATATTAAAACAAAAATAATTTTTTTCCCTAGAATGACTATTATATTAGATGTGTGGGTCCTGTAAGCAGTAAATAATTTATTTTATATTTGTATTCCAATACAATTTCTGTAATTATTTAATTTTAATAGTTCATTTAAAATTTCAAAATGTACAGTCGACGGCAGTTCAACCTACCCAAAAAGCTAAAGATCATTTTTCAAACCGATTCTCGACTTTAAGTCTGATACGTAGAGATCAATATCAATTGACAAAATTTGACGTTTTGTGGTAGGTTGACGAGCTGTTCTCTGTACACTGCGATTCTATAATTGCCCTTTCATGGTTCATATATTCACTGCCCTATATAATAAGACCATACATTGATGCCTAATATGAATATTATTGTTCCTATAAAACTTACATTTCCCGACAGCAAATAAATTATATTCACTTAAAACACAGTGATATCAACAAAACAATGTATCCAAGTTACGGAAAAGCATTATGTTACTAACAATGCTATTATTCTGTTGCTATAAAAGTAAACCTTGTTAAAGGCTTTATAACCTTTTTTTACAATCCTTAAACGCATTAGCATGGTCACCCTACGCCGGGTAATAATTCACTACTTCTTTCACCCTCACTCACCCTACGAGCTTAATATCAGCAAGAGCAACTTTTTCGGCCGTAATTCCAGAGTCCTGAATTATAACGGCATAAATCATGGCCGCCCTATCGTTTTTCGCAGTGGAAATTCGATACGTGCATTTATTTATCGAATCGTATTATTGAAGTCGGCTGGCTAAGCCACAGCATAGAAAGATACAGTACCTAGGTAAGTTCAGTTCCGTAGGATGCGCATAAACTATATTATTACGGACACGTAAAGGCGTTCTTAATATTTAAAGTGTTAAAAAACTATTTAAGTAACTGGCCAAGTGTCATTTTTTATTTATTTGTTTTTTATATACTTACTTCATTGTATAATATGTATTATTAGTATTATTACATAAGTAATGTTGTGCAAATATTTTCATGATATTTGTAATAGTAGCTAAAAAATCTGAACTTAATATTGCAAAAACCATCTTCAAGTTTTCTAGATCATGAATGCAAATTATTTTTCATTTCATTTTACTTTTGAGCTATGAGATGACATAGAATAAGAATTACTGCAAAGTGGCAAGATTATGTAAATTATAGTCAGAAACATGAAAAAAGTCTTTTCGCATAAAGTATGTAGAAACTTGTAATAAAAACTTTTTGGGTGTACAATTTGGCTGTTAATATTAAATAGTGTACTTTATTTTAACGACTTTTTTAAACAAATAATAAAGCAACTTAGTGTATCCGCTGTAAATGCAGTAGGTATTTGTGGAAGCCGGCCTACTGCATTACCTGTTTTGTGGCATTATTGACATTGGCCGTTCGGGCCGTGTCGGGCGGACCGAATAAACGAAATGCAGGTTTTGATTTCGCATTGTTGTCGGTCATAATTAAAAGTTCCACCGGGGCTTGTGATTTTTACGCAAATATCAATATGTCAATATCGGGTTTTTGTTCTGTTTCGATGGGCCGCCATGAAAATGCTAGTGAGATTTTTTGCGAGCCAATAGGCGTGATATGGAAGAAACAAATAAAATTTAATTTAATACAGAGTTGGTTGCATGCACATAGTTATAGACTACCGTCTGGTGTAGTGGTTCGCGCACCGGCCGGACTATTGATCCAGCGATTGCGGGTTCGAATCCCGCAAGTGTTTGTGCGATGTGATGAGCAGGAGAATTTGTACCTAAGCCACAGATGTTTATAATAGTATTTAAGTACTTTTAACATAAGTAACATTAACGCGCATTTTCTGGAAGATATTCCGGGGAAGCACAATATTTCTTAATCCATTATACATAATAGTCATTTATTCAGTATATAGGCCCTCTTCGGGGCACTTATACACATCCTAAAATATAGCTTTTTGGTCCAAAAATATAGGTATCTACGAATATTTTCGTATCGATCCGTTCAGTCGTTGATGCGTGATTGTCCAGTAGAGGACATAAAATTACACTTTTACTGTACAATTCATTATTAATATCTATATTTAATATCAGAATTATTACGGCATCATAACAATAAAGTGTAACCTTAACCCTTTTCCTGCCATAGGCACAATTCGCCCTTTCAGCAGGCCTACCAATCTCTATTAAGGCCCATTCCGGCGTTACCCAACGCATACGTGTCGGCGTATTCTTGTTACGTATTCTAAATCCGGCGGTACCAGACACCGCGTGCTTCGAATACGCGACGAACACAAACCGGCATTATCAACGCATCATTTATCGCGCCTACAACGAATCGCGATGGCATACAATACCGCACACAATACATCACCACTTTTATTTGGTAACGAATGCATGTGATTGAAACGAATCATCAATGAATACAACACGGCTTAAAAACTGTTTTCAAATTGGAATGCTCTAATTCAATTAGTACTAACGCGATAAAGAAGCATCGAATCGTTTGACGGTCTCTAGATAGAACTCTTGCAATTCCCACGGAGGAGATGTCGTATATCAATCAGCAATTGGACATTTGGCATACAGAGTGGTTGCTCTGATGTTAATTTGACTGCGGACCAAGTAGTAGCATTACAAAACATGTATATACAGTAGGCGCACTCTCCTACCACAAACCTACTTATATGCACATTGCATAATGCGTCACTTTACGAACACACGATCTAAAATAAAATGTCGTGCGATGAACATAAATTGCCCGAAGTCTTTAGACACCTTGTCTCACAACATTTAGATGAAGAAAACAGGCAAGATTTTTGCCGACGTCGTGTAAAGTCGCCTGACACCGCATGATATTTCTGCAAGACGTGTCAAGGGATATTTGTTTCCTAGAAAATACGAGGCTTCATACGATGAAAGCTCACGTGTCTATATATTCTCATTGGACCTACTGTCTCTTCCTCTAATAGAAGTGCTATTTGAGCGTTGTTTATCGCGATCGCTGATACCGATCTGTTTATTGAGTGTGAACATGCATAATGTCTAATAAAACTATAATTATGTAATATTACCGATTTTATTAACGTAATTTGTTAGCCAATTTGTAACAGCAGAATAAAAAGCATCAAAGATCGCTAAGTTAACTCTACAATCGCTCATATTAATATAAAATGTTATTACTAAGTAAATTGTTTGTCCTTTCTTCTGCAGTTCAATTACAACGAAATTATATTCAAAAAATGAATTTTAATTTCCCAAATCATAGCGATGATGACACAAACTAATTGCCGTTGACTTGTTTGAATCACCTCTCTAACTTTTACATAAAACTAATAATAAATACCTAACTACAGATAATTTAATATCCAATATTTACAGAATTTTATAATAATAAATTACAATATACTTATACACTTATACTTATATACTTCTTTTGTATACCGACAGTAAATTTCTCTCAAGGCAAGACCTACGAACGAAGGACAGTTTTTGCCTTATCAAAAACACACAGCCCGTTGTCAAATGGGAGTCCTGATAAATAATGAGGGTATTAGGATTAGGGCTGCCAAAACTCATGAAGAGCATAATCCCCTAGATTTGGAGCGGTGTTAACGTACGCGGTGTGAGTGTCGTAATATGACGACTTACCATACTATAGTTTCATAATCATATTATTATATGGCAACAGTTCACAAGAATGTTCACTTCTATAATAATAATATAATATATGACTAAAATTAATGCACTAAATAATATTTACACAATTTACAATTAAATACATTACAAATAAAAATAAATAAATACATAATAAAAGTTTTATAAAAGCCCAAAATCACTCATTCTCTCAGAACGTTACCAGTGCCCAGAAAGCTGGCTGCGTTACCTCACTGAATCATCATCATCATCATTTCAGCCATAGGACGTCCACTGCTGAACATAGGCCGGTTGAAAGCGGCTCGCATCCAGCGGCTTCCTGCAACCTTTACCAGGTCGTCTGTCCACCTTGTAGGTGGACGTCCTACGCTGCGCTTGCCGGTACGTGGCCTCCATTCCAGAACCTTTCTGTCCCATCGGCCGTCAGTTCTACCTCACTGAATGGCTAAGCTTATCCGTTGGCCACGGTAACTCCAGCCCTCAGGTCACTAGAAATATCGACTAAGCGGGTGGATAATTCAACAATGAATAGTTTACCTCAATTAGGTATTTGTGAATTTAAATTAACAAACTTTTGATAAAAAAAATCAAAATCAAATCAAATTTATTTCTTAGAAAATGGTACATACAAGGTCTTAAAAGATATATTAAGTTCAGCACATTCTGCCACTAGTGGCGTAGAAATATATATGGCGTGGCGTAGATAGAAAAATATTTAACATCATTTTCTCCTTAATCTTCTATACAAGCTCAGCTTCACCTTCAGATTTTAAGTTTATTTGTCTAGTGCTATATTTTTCTACACAGACTTTTTTCTATAACAGCATCTTCATCATTGTAATCTAAAAAAATGTATTACTTGTATTTAATTGTCATCCTTAATTTATTTAACCCCCTCAGCCCAGCAAAACAGGATACAATAGAAACTTTATTATAACGCGGCCTAATGCAACCACTCGGGGTTTCAGGAGTTTGTCTTCACAATTAAAGATTTGTCGTAAACCTTTGTTTAGATTCAAATTAAACACTTTGCATGTTATTTTTAGACTCAGGTTAATAACAGTATACTAATACTTATCAACGTTATCTACAGATGTGATCTTTCACGGATATTAGGTTATCAATCTAGTCCTAAATTACTAACCATTCGTTGTAATACTAACCACCGATTGTCAACTGTCGTATATACCAAATAAATAAAATAAAATATTAACGCTATCATAGCTAGAGTTTATAATTTGAGCCAAATGTCGCGAGTGTTAAAGCATAAAATGCTTCTACATGGAATACGTTTCACGCGTATTTTTTCACTCGCATCATAGTTAAAATAGAAAAAAAAAACATTTAATTAATTAATTAATAAGTAGCACTGATATAATCTGCAAATGCAACCATTATATGATTTTATGGAATTGGTCGGCCTTATCTGGTAGGTGAAATATTAACATAAAAATTCATTATTGACTTCTGAAAGTTCGACTGGTAAAAACTAAGATCTACTCGTATACTTATGCTCAATTCTCAATGCATTAGCCCAAAAGGAGTATCGTAACTCGTGCTATATCCGTTTCTTCTTTGATAATCGAACCAAAAAATTATAGCAGAACTGTTTATCGAGTTTAAGTATCATGATTGCGTATCACCGCCCGCGATCATGATACGTGATGGCGTATCATCAACGCTTAAATACGATACGATGATTGCATTAGAAATATCCATAAATACATACCAGCTACTACATACTAGCTGAGAATCCTGGATATCGACGTCTGCCTGCCTAGCATGAGCACTAAAACACGATATGATATGATATGATATACCGATATATCGACACCAACTGTAAAAATATGATAGATATAGCCGCCATGTTGAATCGCCGTGCCGGTGACGTCACATATTATTTTATTTATTTAATATGGCTTACCAACTAAATACATAAAGGGAAATTATGTTAACACAATCTTTAAATACATCATATATATGCATTTAAATTATAGGTATGCACAGCGTTATACATATAAATTATGTTGTTTTACTAAATATTTACAAAAAAGTTTTGATTTATACAAAAAAGTAAGAATGGTTCTCTAAACAACAATATAAAATTTAAAAATGAATCGTGCAACATTCCAAAATTGACTTTTTAAAAATAGCTATTGATTGTGATCGCTGTTTCGATAAAAATTCAAAATAGCGGCTATAACTATCATATTTTTACAGTTGGTGTCGATATATCGCTATACAGTCACATATCATATCATGTTTTTAGTTGTCATGCTAGGGGGGCTGATCCACGCGGGAAGAATGCCATATGCAATGATGATCAGAAAAATGATACGAACAAGGACCCGGATTTAATCGTTGCATTAAATGTTACTGTTCCATCTGTACTGTGGTTCCACAGAGGTTTTCATCCATCCCGCCCGTTTATTTTCCTCCTGTCACAATCCCTCAAATTATATCGTTGGCTCCATTGAGGCCTCACTACAGGTACTGTTCCGTAACGAGGTTTTATCACAGTTCCCGCTTTTCGCGCCTGATCTATGGGAGCATTAATCTGGAAGATAAATCCGTAAGCCTGAGTAATACTGGGTGTACAAAAATTCGTGTCTCCATGAAAGTACGTAATCAGCTACTGATCTGAGTAAGTATAACAATGATTTATTACTAAGCCAGTAAACCTATTGATGCTCCAAACAAACCTTGAGGCACATTTTAAATAATGCTTAAAAGGTAAAAAAAATTAAAACTATTACATTTTTCAAATCCCCTAGCATGCAAACCACTAGTCATTAAATAATATATTTTTTTTGTCTTTCTCTTCCATCCACGTCTCATTTTTCCTAAAGAACAAAGGGAAACGTCGCTTTTTGTTTCCATCAACTCTTATTACAGTTTCGTTAATTTCGCATTAGCCGCCTTATTAACTCTCCAAACAAACTCTCATAAAATAATCGTAAAATTTATATTATCACTCGTAAAATTAAAATAAATTTGGCCCAACGCCAGTCTTAAGATATGCCACACCTAGGGACTATTGTACGGTTTACTACACTATGCTCCGGAATGTCTCGTAAAATGGACCGTGGGTACCTTAAAATGCAGTCTTAAGGAGCCGATTGTCTATTGTTTTAGCTTAAATCAAGATAATATCAACTGCTTTTGGATGGACATGAGAGTAGGTACACATTTTGAATTTGAGATTAATGGTTCGACCCAAGTTTGGCGTGTTAGTTAGTTTTGGTAGAATAGGTGTGGTGGTACCGTCGTTGCTTCTGATTTATTTAACACAAGTGCTTAAGCTACTTATCATAGGATCAAAGCAATGTATGTGATGTTATCCAATATTTATTCTCATTATTTTATTATTTACCTTACAAAACTAACATTAAGAAACGAGACTTTATTATCTAGAAGAAGCTACATAAAGTTCAGTGGTTGATTCCGCGTATTATGCTTTTTTTAGCAACGCAAGGCGACAGTCTATGGTATGGCGTTAGTCTATGGCTTTTAATAGTTTAGTTAGTTTAGTTTATGGATTTTAATAGTTTAGTTAAAAATTGCTTTGCAACAATAGATTGAATATATTCTATCATAGTAGCAAAACAATTGATAACTATTAATCATCATAATCCTGGTTTAACGTAAGCAACAACTATTCAAAACCAAATTTTAACAAAACGTTTTTCTTACATCAGCCTTTTAACGGTCGGAAAATTAAACTATTAGACTACTTTCTTCAGTAAAAGGCAATTTTACTATTAAATTAATTCACGTTTCGTATTTCACGAACTTTTTCGTTCACACCTTCCCCTTACTTAATACTTTATCTGACATCAAGGAAATTTATTGTTGCGCATTAAATCGTGGGCTACGCACAAAAGTGTTTGCTATGATGGATGGCGCCATTAACGCCATAGCAAAGCATTCCAGTCGCCATTACCGTAGGTCAAGTTTCGGTAATGAATCTCTACTGATGCTATAACGAGGTACTATTGAACAGGGGCAGATTTAACTAGGTTGTTATTCGACTATTGTAAAATACTTCTCGGATTCTTGATCAAAACTTAATGAGGTAACTTCTAACTTAGTAGTTTTACCCCTCTTGGTTTCGGTGTTTATAGACGACCTCCATCAGGTGGATCGTCAGTTCATTTGCTTCTAACGTATTGGCTATGATTGTATAAAAGGTAGACTATATGATAAATAAAACCAATGAAACGTAGATTGGATGTCACGTTTTTTTCCATCTCTTTTTTCTTTTTAACGTTAGGAATTATTACCTTACTATATTACCGTAACCTAATGTGGACGACCTTTAAATTGTAAAATATGTTATACAAATCTTACTGATTTCAACTATTTCGAATCAGTGTCGTGTTAATGTGAAATATGTGCCGTGCGAGAAAGCATGCGTGCTGATATTGCATTCACATTTCTATATTTGCATGACTCAATACTTCACTGACTACGCTGGAGACGCAAATGAAATACGAAATATCTGAAAGGAATTGCGATTTATCAATCTGCTCACATCAATGTGAAGTGAACTAGAACAATATTTATAGGCTTTTATATTGCTTTGCGTGTTGCTAAATTATTTTTATACCTCTGCTAGTTCAAAGACCTCTTGCAAAACGTGACCAAATCCCAAACTCAGCGCCTTTCCTTTTAGACGCTTATCAAAGGCTCATATCGTTTCTTTACTTTCTTTAAAAACTGATTCTAAAAATTTGTTTGGTACTTATTAAGTTAGATCGGAGTAAATTTACTAACTACAAAATCCATGGTGAAAATAGAATCTGTGGCAGACCCATACTATATGAATAACGGCTGTTAACAGAAACAAGAGAATGTATTGCGTGGGATTGAGGACTTAGGATAACCATTATGATACATGTATCTCTGAAATGGAAGAAAGATCCTTGAAGAAATTTACTATGGATGTTGCGAAGACCGAATGACAAGGATCGGCTTTAGTATATTGTGCTCAAACCTTTTTTTATTTCAGTATGACGTATTAACAACGCCTCATACATACCGCATACGCTTACGCAACCACGTCTCGGTAATCTTGGATTGCTTTGATACAGTCATCACCGTCTCAATGAGCACTATTGCCAACGGGGCGTGGCCACGCAGTGCCGGTGGTCGGACGTTGATTGATTCTGGCGTACGCGGTGGCGTTTACGTTATTATTACATCATTATCAATCAAAAGCCGGCGCGCGCGGTCCGGATGCCGGATGTCATAACGCGGTTTTCGTGGCCCCGCGTAAATTGTGTTTTGGCCGATTTCCTTTGTGATGACTTGTGGAAATGTTTTACGCTGCGCTGAAATGGGTTAAGGAAATCGATTGGACGGTCTTCATCAAAGTTTTTTGACGGTTTTTGGATTGAAAGATGTTACTACACTATATAACTTAAGAAGGATTACTAGAAAATAGAAAAAAGAAAACAGTATTCTGATAACATTCTGTTTGTATTCAACAAACTTGTGAATACCTATCTGTCTCCATTAAACTGTTTGGTATATATGTATTTACGACACTCAGAATAGATTTGAATGATTTATTTGCATTGAATAGGTGTATTGTGGTTTACAAAGTAAATGATCCTTTCTTGCTATTCTTAGCAGTTATAGTTACGTGAAAACTATGTATTCAATTGGTTACATCCTTTTCGATAAGACACCATTCTTCTTTCAACTATTTCTACTATCTGATCTGATTCTGGACCTGTCCGAAAATTAGGATTTTTAATTTGTCTGGATTTTTTTTTTCAAATTTTCTAAAATTAAATGTGATTTAATTTTCTTGTCTGCTATTCCTGTATAACGTATTGTTAGTAGGATTTGTTGATTTATTGCGTAACTAAAATCAAATGTCCGGACGTTTTGTCAGAACGTTTAAGTTCTGAAACTAGTCGTTCGATTTGTTAGGCAATACGAGTTATTAAATTAACCTTATATAGTTTATTCTTATATCATTTTAATATTAGTAACAAGTGGCCCCTCCGGAATGACGTTAGATGCATATTTTCTTTCTCCTCGCAGGGGCTGATAGGAAAAACATACATCTTTCTTGGTTGTAGATGGTGTATATTGGGCTAAGCAAAAAATATAGTGTAATAGAAGGTAAACTTACGATTGAATAAAAATATAAAATAATAAAGTGATGAAAGACAATTATCGTATGTCTTTCTTGTCGTCAAATGACTTTTTTGAACACACAGATAGCCATTTAACGAAATGTCCCCGGTGTGTTCGCTGTCCTGAGGTGTGGAGTGACATACCACCGACCCACATTCCGCGGTCTTTGAGGACCAACCTGCGAAGTGACATACACTATTTATACATGCCATTATATCTTGACCTGTGGAGATAGGTAGAGTGATTTAGTTGTGGAAGGACAATAGGTAAAATTAGGTTGTTTTAATAAAATGCTTTAAAATCTTTTGGAACTTTCATAGTAGCTTACGTAAAAACATTACCCTCTTTTTGGGTAAAAACAAACTTCAACTACTAAAATCTAAAATCAAATTTAAAAATTTAACTACTAGATTAATTATAAAATTTTAGATAAAATGTTAGTTTTAAGTCGTTTTATTTGTTTGTAAACCTAAATTTGACAAACACATAATAGTTTTTTACGGTATGGCACACATACCGAAAAAACTTTAATAAGCTAGTCAACATGTCATTTTAGAACTAATTAATTATTAATTAAAGATTATTGATAATTGCCACAGATTTATAGAAAATTATAGGCTCTTTACTCTCTTACATTTAGGGTTTTTTATATGTGATGGGTTTGCTCTTTGCTCCACAACACAATTTCATGCAAGAATTTTTCAATCTAATCAGTATTCCACTAAGAGACAATAAATATAAACTTGTCTTAAATGTTGTATCTATTGTTTTTCTAATAATAACAGTGTAACACCAAATCCCATTTTACCAGAGGTCTCACTTCGCTGGTCGGTGTCGTTGTCGCTTACTACCTAATGACCGGTGCGTCATGCAACTTGTCTTTTTTTCGGGTATTTAAAGACAATGCTCTCTCGAAACAATACATGTGTTAGTCTAATGGAGTCTCCTAATACACTTTAGTGCGCTATTATTATTGTATCGACAGTGCGTAAAGTCGTTCAGCCTGCCTAGTATAAGCGCTAAAAACAAGATATGATATGATATGATATAGCGAAATATCGACACCAACTGTAAAAATATGATAGATATAGCCGCCATGTTGAATCGCCGTCACATATTAAGATCGCTGTTTCGATAAAAATTTAAAATGGCGGCTAAATCGATCATATTTTTAAAGTTGGTGTCGTTCTTGCGCTATATCATATCATATCATATCGTGTTTTTAGTGCTTATGCTAGGCAGGCAGTATTGCAATTCGTAAAACTACGAAGTTACATACCCAGTCCACAGCTAACAATTATTTGTCAAAAACACCAGGCACGACGGCTCAGTACGTTATAATTGTGTTAATTTTTACAAGAACTGTCATCCTAAAATCTAAGAAGAGAGTGAATGACTCGATGACAAGTGACCGGATTGTATGAAAGAGAAAAACATACTGCCCCGACCCCAGATGACCTGGGACCTGGGTATGAGCAGTGACTGTCGGTGGAAGTATTTTGACTTGCCTTTTCTTGTTTTTTATAGCTCAACGATTATTAACTTACTTGTGATGTCACAATACAGTACCTACATGGCCGACGGCGTTATCGCGGGCTTTTAAAAAAGTAAAGATTTATTTTAATTATTATATTATCTCAACACCTTTAAAAATTGAACTACATTTTTTTATTTTAATTCCAACAATGGGCTAGTTTTCTAAAAAAAAAACTAATTAGTCCGTCAGTTGGAATAACAGAAAATATTGGACACGTATTTTTTCTTTTCTCAATCAAACAAAAAATGATGAAGCGATTTTTAGCGAAGCGTTACGTCACGTGCTAACTGATGCGCTTAAACTTCCTAATTTTTGGTTTGATTGACAAAAGACAAAATATGGGTCCAATATTTTTTGGTAATCAAGCTGACGGACTAAATAGAATAATCATATTTTGACCCAGGAAACTAGCCTTTTACCAATTGCCGGAAGATATACATTTTTTCGCATGATCTTACTAGTAAATCGGCTGGAGTGGTATTATGCTATGCCATTCATTAGGATAAAGAGTGGAACTTTTGTTATGGGATAAATAATATGTGTAATAATAATATGCGTTAGACTACACACCAGCAGTCTCGAGATAAGGAGTTATTATTGGGCATCTCCCAGCACACTCAGACTCGAGAAATGTTGTAACTATTTTCGATTCACGCAGATATTATAAAACGGAATTCAAAAACTCATTGATTTTAAAAACCGTTATTGAATCGTTTAAAACGGAACGAAAATAAATAGTTATTAGGTATGTCAAATCTCTGTTAAACTATGTTTACTGGTCAGTGTTATTTTGCCGTAATTCCTACTAGTAGAAAATAGTAGAAAACAAAAAACGAGTGGGTAGGACCACTCGTAGCAGAATTCACGGAATGAATTTTTGAAAAATATAGATTTTAGGTATTCTCATACGAATCTTGCGATTAAAATTGCGAAAAATACGTCTTCTGGACTAATTAATTGATGAATGTAACGACGGCCACCAAATTATCACGTTCTCTTTCCCTGTTCCACTAAACGGGCTATTATATCACTCTATTTAAAGCGCAGTAGTGCGAAGTGAATTTATGGTAATTACTGCTATTAGAGAAATATTGACAAATGCTTACTGACTCTAAGCTGGCGTTAAAGCAAATTGCTCCATATTAGTTAAAATAACACTTCTTAGAACAAATATTATACTCAAGGTTAAACGTTTTCTGTGTTAGTTATTTAAGTGGTTAATAAAATTACCACTGGCTATACAAATTTTGTAGAATAGTTGGTAGTAGTTTAGTAGAAATCATTATTCTTAAATCTTAATCTTTAGTTTTGTAAATGCATACTATTTACTCAAGAGTCGTGTAAACGTAGTTTTTATAAAGTTGCCGCCGAGAACTTCTGTGTTACTAGAAGCAGATAGCAAGAAAAACAAATAAACATCATCGTGAATTACTGTGAATTCCTTAAGCTTGAAGCGCCAGCTTGAAAATAAGCTGGCGCTAAGTGCTGGAGTTAGTGCATTTGAAAATACATTTAGATCTTTAGATATTTCAATATATTCGTAAATATAATACATGATAATTATCTGTCATTTAAAATAATATCCGTTCTTCTTAATTATGTAATTCACGGCCAAGTCGTGATCAATATGTATAAATGACATTTTAATAGAGTGGTTTGTCATAACTTTCTCGGTTTTACACGCTATTAACAACTGACCAGTGTACAAATTTCTCCAAATTCTTTACCTTCGCCAAAATTACACTGATACTGTGCATAGTACTATGATTGCTGTGTACTTATAACTCACGTGACCGCAACATTCGATATGCGTCAATAACACTAGCGCGGCATTCGCAAGATGCCGACGCTCGTGACGCAGTCGACGCGTCTTGACGTCACGAATATGCCCGCGATGCACATTCCGTGAAGATATTAAAATTATACTAGCACTTACATATTTGAACGTAGTGCTTTACCTAGGTATGTACTTTATGCGGAAATAAACTGACTTCAAAATTGAGGTTCTCAATTAGACTGTATGTTGATTTTTTTGTGTAAGTATTTTACGCAATATCATCGTGGAATGTAAACTGATTTTGATAACTCTTTGTTTATCAATCTCAATATATAACTCTTTCTTTTCTCTTTTAATAAATAAAATAAAATTTATTTAATAAAATATACTTCAATTGGTCTCATAAAAATTGGAAGTTAAATTCATCCCATTAGTGCTAAATTTGCAAATGAAATCGGTGTAGAGTAAATATCTTTTGTTGATGATTCGTCTGTGAAAGACTTAACACTGAAAATACACAGATATAGATAATATTTCCACAAAAATAAACAATAGACTTGATGTGCCGAGTGGGGACGGCCGTTAAGAATACACTTCCTCACCGCCAACAGGAGGCGTGTCGTAAGAGGCGACAAATTCCTGTAGCACGAGACGGGCATCAGCGTCTGCGTGGGAAATGTTTTTAAAAACTACGCTCGCCAACCCGCCTGCCAAGCGTGGCGAGTATTGGCAATCCCCCCCAATAAAAGTAATTAGAGAAGGCCTGTCTTCAGCTGTGGACGTCCTATGGCTGAAATTATGAAACACTTGACTTTAAAAATTAAAGCGAATAATATTATAAGGAGTCGGTGCCAGCTGTGAATGAATGAATGAATGAATGACGTTAATTTTGCTGCCACTAAAAATATACAAATACTTCTTATCAAACAAAAGTTAGAATACTTCGAGTGAAAAGTTTAAATGTTTATGTTGGCATATTCATAAAATCGAATTGCCAATATGTATCCCGAAAATATTGTCCATGTAGAATCATACTCATGATAAGTATTATTATAACTCCTGCAGTATTAAGAACAGCTGTATACTGAGCGTCTTTTATTTGAAATCTGAAGCCTCTCGAAGAAGAGATAGTATAATAAAAGCCCCAGCGGGACGCATAAAAGTTGGCACTTTAAGCGACATTACGACATTTTCAACGAAGTCGACCATCTGCTCTATATCTAATCTAAATACATGCAATATGGATTTGTATGTCAGCATTGAAACCATAGACTGATCGATGACTCATTAGTCAGTCTATGGTTTTAAGTTACCTGCATCGTGTTTGCACCTACACATGTACTAATAAGGAATAAAAGAATTGACTGTCCGTACTAATTAATATGTATAGATAATTTTGATAAGTAAATGTTGTAACTTCTCTGTAAATTTAACGTGATACTAACGAGACAGGCCTAGCCTAGTGTAAAAATCACTGGTAATATGTATTATTTACATGTCAATTTGGAAAATAAATACTTCTACTTCTATTTGTATTCTACTAAAATATTTTTTTCATAAACACTGAACTAGTCATCTAATGTCACTTTTTATCTTATATGTTGACAGCCTAAGGAAAAACAAGCCCATAAAGTGTATTAGGTCAAGTTTAATAATCTGTTTTTGTTTTAGTGAGATACTAACACTGCTTTGTTTACTAATTTTAAAATAAAATTCTATTTTTTTACTTTTCTTTCATGTTCACAACTATGTGTGGTTTCGGAATAAATTATTTTATTCTTATTTTTATTCTGTGTTGTTTTTTCAGTATATCTACACTCCATCTGTTTCAAAGTTTAAGTCCGGACTGTCAAAACATATTAAAACCACTACTATTTACAGGTCATAATATAATCTCTTCAATTGCCACTACACTGAAATACACTTATGAAACAATGCAAAATGGTGAATTCATTAAGGTGGCCCAGGAAAATATTATTTAATAATAAATTGTTCTCTATTCCAAACAACAAACCTTTACGTCCAACTAGCGTGTTCGCCTCAAACCTTATTACACAAGTAACAAAGAAACCTCCACGCGACAATCTAAATAGGTAATTTAAAAAGCATTCTGTTGCATTTGCAACTCACTGTAATTTCTAATTCTGGAAATAGAAACGGGATTGTAGCGATGAAAATGAAATTTCTATTTCTGAAATGTAAAAAGGTTAGTGCGCCTATAGCTTTTACTTGAAATTGTTTCTGCAGCAGGACTAAGTTTAGAACACAACATAATTGATAAATTGTGGCCACTACCATCCACTACTGTCTTAATATGTCCATGAGATAGCTAGAAAGGTGAAACTTTTTCTTTTCACTTGGAAATAGTTGAGCTGAGGTAGAAATGGAAAAGTTTGCTATTTGATGCCAGTTATATTTCTTCAATTTTACTATTAGTGGGATTTATTATTATGTTTTTTATTAATTTGATGTCATTTATATTTCTTTAATTTTATTTTTAGCGTAATTTATTGTATTATTGTTTTTTATAAAATTAAAAATTACAGCATTTTAATGTATGCTTGTGAATGTAAAATGGACAAACCTCATTTTTTTTTAATTTATATTGTCACCTTTTGAACCTATCAATGGATGCCATAAAGTACTTAGTATTATTTTTTAGGATTTTATCCGAATCGATTTCAAAGGGCAAGCGTATTTTCAAAAAAATTTAAAGAAAATTTTGCTTATCTTATATAAAAAAATGAATATTTCCTTTAATTAAGCATCTCCAGTATATATTTTCCCTCCAGAAGTCGTAAAAAAGTTTCGCCCTATAAATACACATTATGTTCTATTGCGGAGGTGCCCTTAAAAATATTAACAACACAAACCAGATCTATCAATTCCTGAACTTTGAACACTCTCAGCGTGTAAAGCCGCAAATATTAGGGCCTCATCGATTATGAGAACGAAACAAAGGTTGTTAACCTTTAATCTTATCGCTGATTGTATAAAATCGCTTACTTAGCGGCCCACGCCTGTGAGTCAATTATTGTCGTGCGCGTCACCGACTTAATGGAGACTTCCCGCGATCCTATTAGCCGAGCGGTGCACCTGAAATGATGCAGCATTTGAATAAAGTGGTAAAACAAACTATTTATTTATTTTGACCAGTGCGTCCTACTAGTGATGACCTACGGAGCCGAAACGTGGAATATGAAAGTAGAGCTGCCCCATCGACTTCACGTAACTCAGCGAGCTATGGAAAGAACGATGCTTGGAATTTCGTTAAGGAAAAAATCCGAAACGAGGTTTTCCGGCAGAATACCAAAGTAATGGACATAGTCCTAAAATGTAGCAAGCTAAAGTGGCAGTGGGCGGCCGCATCTGTCGCAGAACCGATAAAAGGTGGAGTAAACGGGTTCTCGAGTGGAGACCGCGCCTTGGCAAACGTAGTGTAGGATGCCCCCCAGTTCGCTGAGGACCGACGACCTTAGGAAGATGGCTGGAAGAGGCTAATATGATGGAACTATTTATTGTTCTAATATTAGGTAATTATTACCATGAAAATAGCTAAACTGCTGCTGTATGTGTATTGTCGCAACCTTCTTGGACTAGTGTAGTGGTTCGCGTTTCAGACTTACCAGATTCGAATGTTTGTTAGTGTTTTCTGTTGCGTGTTTATGTGATAAGCCCACAAACCAGCCCACAAATTGTGCCAAAGCGGTGGTAGGGTAACAAAAATTTAAAAGTTTTTAGTGTCTATTTGCAAAAAAAAAGATTTTTTTGATGTGCACTTTTTAAGTTCCACCAACAATGAAGTTCTACTTGCTATATTTAAAAAATACTTCACTTCTTAAGCAAATTCCATTACAGTACTTTCCTTTTTTTTTAAACTCATTATAAAATCTCAAGAAACATGTCATTTAATGACTATATCATAAACAATTTTACTATGGGCTTTCAACATCACCACACCACTAACTGTCAAACGTAAACAAAACTTGACACCGACATCAGACTCCGAAGCCGAGTGTCGACCGCTCGACTCTGCGTATTTCGTGTGATTTATTAATAACTACCTATTTCTGAGTATATGTTGTCTCTTTCCTCATCTACGTATTTTCAGAGAAAGAACAAAACATAGTTTATTTGGTCATAATTACAATGCATACAATAATATTATGTTACCAAAATGGAATGTAATAGAAATCTATAACTCTTGGTGAAAAAAACTTGGTGGAATTAGCAGAACCACACACCACGTTCGTCAACGCATGGGTCCTTTTGTCCCATAACACATGCACAATAAAGGGTAGGTACTACGTTCTAGCCATTATAGCAAGTATCATTGACACAGAAAGACGAAGCTTGAAAGACGAACAAGCAATGATGCTTGTGTTCAATAGTTTTTTTAAAAATTACAATAGGATTGAAATTATATTCGTATGGTATATTATTAAAACCATTAAAATTTATTGAAATGTTGGCTGACAAGTCGTACTGTCGTTTAAATGTAGTCTCTCAATTTCCTTAAATTAAAAACTATCTTTTCCGAATTGGTTTCGTGTGCTGAGAGACGCCCCTAGCATAATTCACTGTCTGGTACCTTGTAACACGGATGTCGACTACTTTCTTCGAGACCATGGCAGTTGGCATCTGGCGCATATTTCTATAATATTGATTACATTGAGAGCTTTCTCAAAAAAAAATTGTTTGTAGGTATGCTTATACCTACATAAAATTTTTTTATGGACTCAATCCAGCTCTATAAGAAGAGCAGTGATTCTCCCAATGTCGAGTATTTTCTTGAATAGTGTTTACAATAAATAACGGGTGTTTAGTATTTATTACATTTCATGGATTCAGTTAGGGCTACTCTTCCCGTAGAAGCAGGTTTCAAAACGCTATCGGGTCTTAAACAAGTAGTCTTGAGACAAGTCACTTGCCACTCGATGCGGCGTTGAATACAATGATATTTCAATAGTTATCTTTATCACTTCACCAAACATTAGAGCACAAACTACACTAAACTTGCACTCTAAAGCTCTTTAAATGATAAATAAAAACCATTAAATTAGATCGACCATGCTTTTCGCTAGACTACAACACCACCCCCCCCCCCACTGGATTTCATGCAATTTTATAGTTGAGAGATAGTTTTATTAGCTAAAACGTCAGAATCGGGTCCATTCATAAACAAGAACACGAGACGCGATAGGACACCGTGGCAGCGGCCCGCGACGATGCGCGCTGTCACGGATTTGTGATTTATTAATAGTCGCCTATTTTCGTTCCAACAACATACAACATGGATATGTTGCAGTTAATACGCACTTTCAGTTAATAAGCTAAAAATACTAAAGTTTGGGCTAGTAGCATCGACTAAAGATAATATTTCTATTAAAAAGTAATTAAATATTTAATTATGGATTCCAGCAAAGTAACGCCCGATTCTATTAAGTTTCTATTATCTATGACTAGTGAGAATATGAACAAAATGTTTCGAATTTATATTCAGATTTCTTATCTTTACGAAATTTATATGCAAATAATTTTATCCAGTCGAATAACAAACGACTCTATGCCATTGGCTGTTGATGGTACGATTAGTCTTTAAAAATACGATTTTTTCAATATAAGTTTGACATTGTGCCAGTTTTCGTATACTTAAAAAATGTCAAAACATCAATTTCATTCATCGGATTAAAGTCACACGCGTTTGAAAATTCGGCCCTTATTAAAATACCGAATATTATAACTACCCGCGACACATACATCTGGGACTATTCCCGCTCCCAATTCCACTTTCCTATGATCTACGGTCACCTCAAGACGGCTATAAAACGCGCTCGAGAATTTATTATTGTGTAAGTGTTAATTTATTGTCATTTTCCTTCGAGTCTGCGAACGTCTTTTTGTCGTGTTCGTTTGTGGTAGGTCTTGTGCATTTAACCACGCAAATTCGCTTAAGTATACTTAGTTACTTACATGAGGTCCAAAACGATTTTCTATTATTTGAACTGTGCTGTTTCGGAAAACTTGTTCAATTTCATGGCCACAGAAAGTAATAAATCATAAAATATAGCAGGATCTATACGATACACGTTGTATATCGTGGGTCAGCTTGTGTTAAGAATGTTAAGACTTTAGCTCGATTTTCTGATATATGTACCTATTGCCTCCTCAGCCCAGCGAAACAAGTCAAACTCAATCAATGGATGTTATTGTTACGCGGTCTTGTGGGTCGCTCGGGGTTTCACGAGTTAAAGCTTTAGGCCTCATTCACACCGGCATCTTTTTTCACGTTTTTAAACTTTCGCATACATATAACTGTCGCAGTACAAACGACATGTAAACTCTCATCTAAACACGACAATGTATGCGCAACCTGGCTGTACTCTACACCGTCGGTCAGTTCGGTCACCTATCCAACACTAAACGTCATTTAACTGTTGAAGTATTTTGCCTTGATGTTCTTCAATCATTGTCGTTAAATTCTACTAGATTTATAGTCATTTTCCGGTACACACGAGTAGCAGTCGCGACAAATGTCTGTCGGTCGAATAAAATGTCATGTTTGTCGATAATAACATTTTAGTTTTCAAATAGTCTCTCTCGTAGATTGTCAAAATTAATAAAACTTCATTGTATTTTATAAAAGTAAGCTAAATTAGCGAGACATTACAGGTTATATTTGAGGTGTTCGCATTTAGAAACTTATTTATGTTGCTCAATATGTGTACCTATTACCATATTTGATGCAAATAAAATCTTATGATTATGACTGAAAATTCGTAGCGGCATACGAAAAATTATTTAAAATGTATAAAGTATTGATTTTTCGTTTTATTACATTCAACCTGGTCTTTGTTAGGACTTGATTCATTACCTGTTAGAAGTGAAGATTCATCTTCAAGACTTACATCTAAGGGAGAGCCCGATTGATATTTAATTAAACTTTTAATTATTTTGCATTTACAAATTTACCTAACATTATTATGTCCTCAGTAGCTCAGTTGGGAGAGCAGTTGCCCAGAAAGCGAAAGGTCGTGGGTTCGAATCCCGCCAGAGGCGGTTGAAAATTTTCTTTAAGTAAAAATATTATGCTCGGCATATGTTTGTATTACATAACTCTACTAGTAACCTTTGCATATCCCCATCACAATTAACACATAGTATTTAATCTTATTAAAGATAAACACGTCGTAAGTTGGCACGCGATCATTTCCTGTCATTTCAATTTCAACAGTCGGATAACGGGATGTGAAAAAACATAACATTCAAAGTATAAATCATGGAGACAGTTTAAGCTTTTACACGCGAAAATTGTGTAAGTATAGAAAAATGCAACACTTACCGATTCTAAAATATTCACTTTTTTCTTCGTACGTGACTCGGACTAACATTTAAACAAGAGTTAAAAAGAGAGGTGAAGAGGTGAGAAATGCATCCTTCAAGTCTTCAGAGTAACATATTATCGTTATTTATTATGTCCTTTAACCAATAGAACTTACCAAGCTGCGAACTATAAAAAACCTGTCAAGTGGGAGTCGGACTCGCACACGAAGGGGAGCCCTTCGTGGGCTCCGTAACATCATACAACGCCAAGTGCACAAATACTTACTTTTAGTCTTAAGGTTTATTTCTATTAATCCTAAGTTGTACTATGGATGATTAGAAAGAATCGACCGTGAATATTCGAATAATGAATACTGAATTTTAATGTGTACTCGTACGTGGACTTTTAGAACTCTTTGATACAATAGTTTATAAAAAAAACGTTTCTTATATTCCTATTTTCATCGAGTAAATAACCAAATTTTGTACATAACCACTCCAAATACTAATATAACACAAATATCAGGTCTATTGTCCGAAGCTGACTGTAAGCCAACAGAATTATCTGTGAAATTGAATATTTCACGCAACGGCTGCGGTCCGACTCGCTTGAATTGGCTCATCGGCGGACCTATTATATGCTATAGAAACTGACCATCATTGACAATATAGAAAAAGTATTTACTTAGAGTCGAGCTTAAGAATACTGTTCTCACACGAACAGATTTGAGTCTGCACAATTACTTTCTTGATCTCCTCACATTCAGCCTAGATGCCTTACAAGCTCAGTAACCGTCTCTTTCCAAAATAAATTTATAGAATTATCGTTAGTCAAAGTATTCATGATGAATGTCAATATGTACTTGGATAATAGTTATGTCAAAACATCGTATTGAATCCAAAAAAGACCTGAGGCTTACTCATACTGAAGCCTAGATAGTACGTAAGCGTACAAGGTTGAAGTAATACTGCTAGGACCTAATCTACCATGATCTTATATACCAATCAACAGATTACTTTTAGACCACTGTTAAATTGAAAAATCAATCTTAAGAGTCTTGCGTCCTGCAGTGGACTGCAATAGACTGACATGATGATGATGATGAATCTGAAGAGTAGTGTTCACAGGCTGGTCAGAGTCAAATAGATGGCGATAATTATGAAGCTAGCTAGCCCCCATTGCTTTTCGTAATAGGCCCAGATGGCCGCGCCAGATTTAAACGCCAAAATCCACGGTTTCCAACGGGATAACCAACGCAGACATTAATCTGGAATCAACTAATATGATAGTTCTCTTTAAATGGCTGCTTAATACAGTCCACTGGACTCATAACTAAAAGATATAGAAGATCTCTGCACACCACATAGAGCAGGTAATTACTAGAGGACGAATTTAAATTATCGGTTACAACGAGTAATAGAGTAGTTAATATGGATAATGACCAGTTCAATTTGTTCTTGTTACAAAAATTTTACTGGTCATGTCCATATAAATACAATAATAGCTACTACAAATTCAATCCAGTAATTACACTTTTCACAGCAATGAGTAGTTCGGTCTTATTTAATATGGATTGTCTAATAATTGGATTTAGGATTTAAAATTTATGTTGTAGTTATTCATGGCCTTTTTAATAAGAATGTGTATAAAAGTGTAAAGATGACCAAATACTCGGATAAACCTATAGATTAGACCAGTTACATCGCACTTGTTAATTTCGTTAAGAACGATTTGTAACTTTGTAAACCATTTTGGTGGCAAATTGGGTATTTATATATATTCTATATTTTGGTAAGCAGTTACCGAAACCTATGGCCGTTTAGTCTAAACGCCTTCGATTAATAATGAACCATTAACCAGTGCATTGTTATCCCTAAAAAAGCCTTATTCCGCAGTCTTGGCAAAACCTCCGGAGTGAACTCATTTTACCCAGTAGTTCGTTGGAACTCTGTACTTGAACACCGTACTATACTGATAGCCATGTAAATAGACAAATAGCAGCGAATGAACTTCCCCCGTCGGAAATGAGAAATGATCGAGAGTCGTCTTTCAGCGACGCGGGCGCATCGCGCCGACATCAAACGTGTGAGCTTGTCAGCACTGATATTTTTATCTGTACTAGACCTTGTGTTTATAAAAATAAGATCTAAAATGATCACCCTGATCAGTTACTGGAAGCGATGTCAAACAAACGTCGCTTTTGTTTTAAACACTAAAACATCAAATAAAGTTTAAATGTAAATTCTGGTGCATTTTGTTCATTGCAATCTATAAATATATAAATTTGGCATATTTTTAAATTCGCGAACACAGATAGTTTTTGCAGTACAATCAAACGAAATTGTGTCCTGAAATAGTTTTTGCGTACAACGTACTTAAGTTTTAAACATTTTTCTTCACCAGGCCTAGCTTGTTGATTTTTTTTTAAATATTGGTTTTGCCACTGACCCCTGTCGGTTTAAGGGCCTATACCAATATTCTAACAGATGTTTTTATTTTATTGATTGAGTTATTTAACAGCGTAAATGCCTGACAAAAACTCTACAATACCTCAAATTTTACCTACAAAGAAAGTCGAATCCCGTTAGATTAGATTAGACACCTTGCAAGACTAATTTATCAATCTATTTGATGCTTCAACAAATCGCAATGACAACCGAACATTACATGGATGTATGTAATGGATGTATAGAAAAAATTATAATTCTCTCTTCAATCAGGTAAAAGTAATACCTACAAGGTTCTATTTTTAATTGATCACCATCAAGCAGTCCACTTGATAAGTATCACTCCTTGTTATATTTTGTCACTACAAGCCTTCAATTCATTCTAAAACATTCACAGTCTAAGGGTACAGCAGTCCGTTGGCTGACACGGATTCCTCTATGGGCGGCGGTTATTGATCCTCGTTTGTTTTTAAAATTCGAACCGCGTGCGCGGGCGCCGACCGAGCGCGGCGGGAGGGGGCACCGGTGACAACGTTCGTGACCCCGTAAGTTTAACATCTATGGTGATAGTGCTCTACCTTTTTGGAACTCGTAAAAACAATTTACGCACTGATGACGTCAGCAATGTAACTTTAAAAACCGGCCAAGTGCTTAAGGTGTAAATCATTTCACCAATAACAGTATCACCACTAACAACTTAGCACTTCACACTTGAAATTAACCGTCAAATATTTAGAATCATGCTCCTTTTTGCCAGTGGTGTAAAAAATATCTAAAGGCTACCTCTGTGTTAAATACAGCTATAGTAATCATTGTATTCGGTAACACTACCATAGACTAAGTTACAATACTAAACTCCATTATATAAATTCCGCTTCTACGGCTATGGTTAGAAATCTAAGCGGATATGACAGCTACATTGGTCCCATACTAATTCATCCCCACTTTGTTTGACGGGCTATTTAAATTCCTAAGTGCCCTTATTAAGTTTAAACTCTTTAATTGATTCGGAAACTTGTGGACTCGATTGGGAGTGGGCTCACGTAGGATTGCTTTGCCGGGTTAATTGTCTTAGCTGCCCCGACAAACTTTGATGGAGGGTCCTCGAAGCAACAAATCTATAGATGTTTTTTTAAATTTATTTATTCAAGGCGCAATACATGGCACAACACAAATTTACAATATCTTATATGCATCTTATGAAGAAATCATTGTAAAGTCGGCACATAGGGTTGTAAGAGGAGTTTTTGTTTCCTATAGTTAGAATATTCTAAATTATGTTACTAATTTTATGACCTGGGAACAGGGCAGGCGAATGATGATAATGATGATGAATTTAATAAGTGGCCAGTTGACGTCTCCGATTCCAATAGTACAAGAAAACGAAAATTACATCAATCTAGCGCTAACACCAAAAGTAAGTAACGAACCACACTCAGCACGACAGCTGGCACTTGCTGCTTTCCAGCAGTAAGAGGTTTTTATACAGATGCTAGATTTGCGTACACGTACCTACACGTGCGTACATAAAAGTCTGTCAAGTCCGACGACATACAACTTAAGACATTAATGGACAAACAGACACAAAAGCACGCAAGCAAGTAAGCACGCATACCTCGCAGGGTTCAAACAAACCATCCTGTAGTAGCCAAATTAATATTATGTCGGGCGCCACGTAGAATATTCAAGTATTAATTTGAGTGTCGTTTTCAAAGAAACAATCAAAACGTTGAATGGATCTAAGTAAGATTGACGAGCTGCCGAAATGCGAACTCAATCGCAGTACGCACAGAGTAAACCTATTTAGCATTGGAGTACCCGGATCGAGTCAAATTGCTTCGATTAAGTCGCGCCCGCATCGCAATTGAGGTAAAACATCGTAGTCTCACTGCACGTCAGTGTTAAGCGCAAAGTATGTGGCAACATCTATATCATCGCTACCACATCCCCACGAGACCAAAATAATGAGATTTATGACAGCTAGCATTTAGGACGTTATTGGCATTATTGATATCATAGTTAAAAAACTATAAAACACATATTTATGTACTGGACTCGTCGAAACGAATCTAATGAGCCCAAACACGAAAGTTTTACCAGTAGTTATTGAAGAATTTTACTACCTACCTCGTGAATCCATCGTCAGATCAGCACGATATGGTGTCAATTTTTTGTATTGTCATCCGAATGTCAAAAACCTATAAAGTTTTAAATCAACACGTTTGAGGTACTTAAAACCACTTCCAAAATTAGATGACAAAGTTAATTACAAGTGAAGCGTGTAATAGCATATAAATGTGTTAAAAAGAAAAGAGAATTATTGAAATAACTTATGAAATATATTATACAGGAATAGAGGGCATCAAAAATTCACATCTATCATAGGCCTAATGTTTAAGTTGTGTTAACTAAAACCTTCCATCGTATCGCAAGTTTGATTCAATTTTGATATCAACAGATGGCCCTTTAAAAAAAACCTCTATTTTACACGCCGCATTGCCATACAAACTGCATAGCGGTTAAAAAGTTTTCGATAAAATCGCCTGTCCCACACGATACGCGGATACCGTGTGTGTGTATGCTTATTGAGAAGTGAGCCTTCTAAATATTTTTCTATTGTCCCGCGCCTCACCACAAATTGGGCCACTAATTAGGATTAGCGCCTCCGTACACATGAAATTGCCAAATTTGATACCATTACCTTGTGGTTCGATAATAAGGTTGCAAAGAGGCGCTCGTTACAGCATATAATTTGGGCAAAGCGAATTAATAGGTAGACGAGGTAATCTAGTATATATATAATAAATAATAGGTAAGCAATTACAATTACCTATAGGAAATAGGCATCTCGCGTGGAAATCACTGTAATTATCTTTACTTAAGGTTGAGCTGTTTATTGAAATAAACACCTGTGGTCCACTTGCGCACCACCGAATTAGTTTAGTACGGGATTAAGACATCTATCTGTCTCTGTCAATGCCATACAAACTGACAGCTATAGAGTGATGTTTATTAATACCGTGTTATTGAATAGTTCGGGATTAAATTTGCTAATCCTGAGATGCGCAAGTGGACCTAAACATTTTACGAACCGTCGTTTTAATTAATATAATAAATCAAAAAAGTTTGTGAAAAAACTTAACAAACCTGAAATAAAATATGACAAAAGTGAGTAAATTACGAGCAAGCAAACCCAGTAGTTGGTAGTGTAGACAGTGAGATACGGCTAAGAAATTGCAAACTAAGTGTAGGTTAAGTTAATCTTTTTGTGAACAACACTAAGGCTGCATTCAAAAGAGTAACTAATGATTTATCTGTTACCGAGAACAAAGGTAAACTTGCAAAACTAAAGAGATATATTACATCGGTTGTTTAAAGTTAAGACTGGTAAGCTGTAGTCATAAAAATTTACGTAGAAATTCATCTTTTCTGTTTAGAGTTACATTTTTTATGTGCAGACTAATTATTAAAACGTAGCATAAACTCTTCCGAATACAAACAATATAGATTAACACGTGATGATAATGCCAGGTTGGAAAACATACATATTATTAGCACCATAATAATATATATTTGGAAAGGGCTATGTTCGGTGTTTTCTTGCGAGATCGATCAGAAATGAGGAGATTTGTAAACGAACAAAAGTCGCTTACATAGCCCAACAGATTAGCAAGCTGAAGTGGTATGTGCAAGACATACTTATAGCACGTAGAACTGATGACTGATGGGGCAGAAAGGTTCTAGAATGTCGTCCACGTAGGACGCAAGCGCAGCGTAGGACGTCCACCCACAAGGTGGAAAGACCTAGTTAAGGTTGCAGGAAGCCGCAGGATCTGTAATCTGGAAGTCAATATTAGGAGACCTATGTTCAGCAGTAGACGTTTTATGGCTGAAATGATGATGATGATGATGATGATGATGATGATGATGATATATTTTATTAAGCACCTTTCGATAACTATCTTAATAAATACTTTTAAAAGTCTAGTTTTCGTTCTTGTTATTCGTGTAGTCTTGAAGTCTTGAAGTCATGAAAGCAAGAAGCAAAAGCATTAAAAAGAAAAAGCATAGAAAAGCGTTAAAAATATAGTAACAAGAACTCTAACCTTTTCGTAAACTACTGAAAACTGACTATTGATTAATGTTGCCGTTAAACCCCGAATCTTTTAACTTCTCTGATTTATACCTACGTTACGTTTCGCTAAGATTTTTGTTACAAGTTTGCGTTTTGTTTAAAAGTGGATAAATCGTAATAATTTCTTCGCTTCAATTTGTCTAATATCTGAGAAACGATAGTTAACCGTCTATAAATACGAGTAAAAGAGCTTTCAACAAAGTGAGAAATATTACTTTGTAAGATTCATTAAAGTTGTTTATCGCTGCGTGAAATTGTCCTTTTTCTAACTAAACTTAAATCATATCAGTATACAACCAAATTTCTTACTTTCTTGCTTCAGTATACAAAAAATCGTAATAATAAGTATAAAGCAAAACTTAAATACATTTTAATCTGCGCTAATTCATAATTAAAGCATGACTATCATAAAAATATTGGAATGGTCAGTATTAATCAAAATACTACAAACAGATGAAATTTCTAATTTTGTATTAGTTAATTCGGGCAACATGTTTCCCCGTGGAATATCCCGATATTCCTCGCATTAGTTGCCGCAACTCGCAACACTCGCGCGACTTGTCAAATCGTTAGAGTTGCCAGGGCTGTGACAGTGTTGACAAAAACTAAAAACTTAAAGTGGAACTAAATATTATTTATGAAAGGATAAAAAGACAAATTAAAATATGTTTTTGAAAATGTCTGAATGATTTAGCACTATACTTAATCATTATTGTTTCAATGATGAACTTAAAAACTATAAAACATTATTTGCCCTGTACGGCACAGATATTAGAAGGGGAGGGACATTAGGAATTTATATTACTAATAAATGAAATATTACCAAAGAGCTAGCATCAAATCTAGCACATAAGAAAATAGAGTGAACTAAACTGATTAATCGAGACAGCCATATTTAAAGACCTAGGAACCTTGGTCTCTTATTATATCAATATTACTTTAACCTTGTTTTGTTTTTTCTGCATAGAGTAAACTAAAAACAACACTGCTTACGCACTGTTTAGCGTTCATGGTTAGCACCCTTAGAAGTATGTAGGTACTATTTAATTATCTCTATTTCAATTATCTTAGTACTAGTACCAGGCTTGTTGTGAGTTGTGACAACTTCGATATGTAATGTTAGTAGTTTATTATAATATTATGGTGATGTGTAGATGTTGAACCGTGTTCTGTCGGGCATGTATATGTAATGTTGCCGCATTCGGCAAAATTAATCGGCTAATCTCACTCTCTCGACGCAAACTTTGTTCTGACGCAAGCTCGAGTTCGAGCACACTCGACGGATATAAATTAACGACAGTTGACAAGCTAACTCGACTTCGCGGGAATTTGTAGTCGGTGAATTCCGTCCGAAGAGCAATATTTGTATCCTATTTTGTTTGTTTGTTTTATCCTAATTTGTGTATTGATTTATAATAATAACTAGCTTGCCCGGCAAACTTCGTACCGCCCCTTTATATATTTTTTCTTTTTTTTGTGAATTTTTCCGTGTTTTTATAGTTATTCTGCTATTCGGGATGCTATAGAATTTGATATTGTTTTCATTAACCTTGTACACTTGTAAATTACTTATTTAGAATTTAACTGGAACAATCTGACTTGAATATTACATAATGTGAAATATTTTCAATAAATTTATATTTGTCTTTCTTTTTTTACAGGTAAGTTAAGAAAATATCATCGACAATGTAGAATCCATAAAAAGCTACGCCATTCTCTGGTAAGATTTTGTCAAAAATGCGGAGTGGAGTAACTGAGAGTAACTGTCTACTTGCTCGTGTGATCATTTTTATAGTACGGCTTAATCCGAATTTCATGTGTCTATTTGTATTACTTAGTGCAGTAGTCTATTCTGTTCCTCAAGATTTACTAGTAGAGAATGCTGTATACTACTAAGTCCGCCAATTTTACTCATCTGTTCAATCAAATTTAAATAAAAAAACAAACTTAAATACTTAAAATAAGTTGCGTCACATTTTAAAGTAGAGAGTGGTAACCCTATCAAATAATGTGTGTGAACCGCCTCGCACGGCTAATTCCCAAAATCATAGCGCAGATGCAACAGCTATATTATTGAACAATGAATTAGGGTCTGTGAGCTTGTCTGAGTAATTATCTAAGTAAAATGAAAACATTTGGAACTATGCAAATGCCAAGCAAAAACTCATGATGGCCTCTTCTTTTCTCCTATTGGCTAGCTTTTTCCCGCTATTATACGTGTCCGAGTAAGTACTTTTCTACAAAGGTTTTCTACAGGGTTGTGTCCTGAATCGAGAACACAGACTTTATGTTTTACAATTTTTATCATAATCCTCTAAGTTACATATCATTATCATCATTATTTCAGCCATAGGACGTCCACTACTGAACATAGGCCTCCCCCAGTGACTTCCAGATATATCCAAGATATACATTAATGAAATTAGCATGATGGCCAAACACAATTTGTTGACTGACGCGGCCTCGGACTGAATCTCTTTTATGTTCTTCTCCGTTTTCTTTTCTATTCGAACTGTTTTTTTTTTAATATGCTGGCTTTTCTCACGATACTGTGGCCGCGTCGCACGGCTAATTCCCCTGAATGGAACATTGGAATTAATTGCGTATTGATTGAGCGGCAGTCTTCAGGCTCCTGCTTAGCGACAGTTGAAATCGACTGAGTTCGGCACTGATTGACTGTTCACACGGGGGGAAAGATAATTAATATAAATTAATAGCGAATAGACTATACACGTTACGCGTCTTTAAATGCCTAGGTAAGGATGTAATGGGTAAATTGGTCTTGAAATTTTGGTTGGTTTGGAAGATTTATTATTTGAAGATTTCAACTTTCAAATGATAAATCATCATCATCGTGATAGGTTCATACTCCATACACCGATGACCTCCAGTGGACACTGAACAATATAATTTGAGATTTTATTAAAAGTGACAAACATTTTGATGACAGCGTATTAATGAAAGTTAAGGAATATAACTACAGTTTTAAAACAGTAGCTTGCCTCATGATATTGAACCGACTAAATTATGTAATAAACTATTTACGGTACTCCCAAAAATATAAATACCACAGGCAGTAATTGTGACCTTTCAGAGCTCAAACTTTGTCACATAGTTTTTTTTGTGCCCCACGAGTACGACGTACTGACTATTCAAGCAACAATGTCAGACATCTAACGTTACGTCACCTACACTCGACCTAAAATTACAAAAAGCCGCTACATTTTTGAGGCTCGGTCTACGAAGGGTCGTAATCTTAATTACAAGTATTATAACGCTCACAGGATGAACCCACCTTGCCTTATCAACACTCTTTGGGATGGCGTGTCATTTTTGTCAAATTTCTATACAGGTTGATGTTGATAACAATTTCTGGTGCGTTGATTAAATTCATTTTATCTAAAATATTTTCGCAAGTTCATTAGACTCTAAAAATAAATTAAGAAATTAAATGCCTTTCCTTATGACTAAGATACACAATTTTAATTAACACTTTTTTGTGCATGCTATTATCTATGCATGGCCGAAGATGTGATACGTTTTTATGATCCTAAATGAATTATATTTAAATTTTATTATAGGATATAATGTAATATAATGATTCTTGATTCCTGGCTTTTAAATGAAATATATAAATATTCATTTATGAGTATCCCCTTGGATACAAAATATAATTAGTTTATATACATAAAGTGTCCTTATACTTGTATATATATATTATTATTTTAACTAATTATACCTCTATTTTATTTAAAAACTCAGGCGTTCTAACACGAAATGTTCTGCAAGTACCTAAATGATACCTATTTATCACATTATTGTTCTCGTGCCATCGTTAATACGAATATTTCTTTAATCTCTTACAGGCTTTTAGAGGCAAAATAAGAACGCTTTTTCTGACTCTATACATCATTGACGACCCGATTGGCGTCGTGGTAATACGGAACTCGGGGGGTCCCGTGCTCGATACCCGGTTTGGGTCAATTCAGGAATCTTACTAAATTGGCTTGGTTGTGGGTGTGCTGGGAGACGACCACGACAGAATTCACTATCTGGTACCTCGTAACACAAATATGTTGTTGATTCCTACTTCGAGACCATGACAGTTGGTCCGTCATTGATTGCCTGGCTTGCTTAAAAATATTTACTAAAGAAAGTCATCCTAAATCTTATTTTAAATATTTTTGAATTATTTAGAGGTGCTTGTGGCTTAGTGGTGGCAGCAGTTTGGTTGATTACCAACGTTAAGCGGCGGTTGTAAGTGGATGGGTGACCGTTCCAACCATAAACAGTGACATTCATCTCAAGCATCTCCGTGTTTCGAACGGCACGTTAAAAGTTGGTCCCGGATAATATCGCTTGATACATACTAGTCGTGAAGCCTGGTCTGAGGCCTTAAGGCGGCTTAATAACATCTGACAGTAAGGTTAAGTCACTGACCTTATAACACTCCTCCACCAATCCGCACTAGACCTGCGTGGTGGAGTATCGTCCAAACCTCTCATAGTTGAGGTGAGGCTTGTGCCCTGCAGTGGGACGTATATTGAAATATTTTGGACTAATTGTTAATCGCATTGACCGCATGGTCTATTTTCATAATGCTAGTTTTTTCTTGGTTTTTTCACTGCCGGGCAAAATCTCCAAAATCCCTCCAAACTTTAAGATAATATGTAAATTCTACGTTTGGCAGAACTACCTACATAAGCACGAAGAATAAGGTTCTCCTTGACACATTTTTTCATGATTTATACATATTATATACTTATTATACATAAACATAAATCTGTAAACCAAGTTAAGTTTTGGCAAGAGTAGTCAACGTGCACAGCCTTTATTCATTTTGAATGTAAATGTTGCATGAATACAGAATTCGCGGGGTTCAGACCATTATATAAAGCAACTCCGCGCTATTATTCCTGTGCGAAAACAAACGTATTTCGATCTGCATAATCATTGTTGCAAGAATGCAACACCTACACTGTTTTTGTGCTAATAATATAATTATTCATTCCGGGGTGTCTGTATGTCTTGCTGATTTAAGAGCTAGATAAATGCCGGTAGCTTTGTTTCTTTAGAGATCTGTTTTGTAATAATCATATTAATAACCAAAGTTTTGAATGAGGTACAGTCCGAAAATACTTATTGCGCGTGGATTTATTGACCGGGAATCGAACCCGGGACCTGAGATAGCGACACCAAGTCCTATGTGCTCGCCTCTCAGCTACGGAGGTCGTCAAACAATCAATATCAATTGAGAAAATTTTACGTTTTGTCTTAGGTTGACGAGCTGTTGTCAGTACCAAAAATATCCACTGGTAAATGGTTGTCATATACTTGTCGTTTTGCTTCATTGTTCTTAAGTAAGTATGGTATGTTTCTTTCTTCAGAATTATTCTGATTCTGACTCACTCTGTATATGACCACCTATCGTGCGACTGCCACATATGATACCTACCTGGTGTGTGTTTGTGTGCGTGCGCTTATGTTTTAAGAGTGTGCGCGTGTGTGTACCGCGGGAGCGATAACAATGCAGCTGACTTCACACCTCCACTTTACTATATTCGGTGTCAGGGTTGACAAATAAGATAAAATTTAGTCATTATTTGTAGCTATAGTTGTCTAGTGCAAGCTGAAGTAACAGCACACATCGAGATTATAGTCTACGATCAGTCAGCGTTCGTTGTCAGACTTTGTAATCAGGTCTGTAATCAGGTCACGTATAGATAGAGATCTAAGACCTTTGCATGTTTGAGGTTAAGATAAAAAAATCTCCAGAAATCAGGCTGAACCTCTTTTGGAACCTCTACAGAGAGATATAACACACCGTAAATACGAACCGCCCAGAGTAGCGAAGAAGTAGGTTGGTTTAGTCACAAACAAAAGTTCTCGTTTAAATAGATTGTCATTCACTTCACCAACATCATCACTATTAAGAACTATGCCCATCTTGCTTGTTTTTTTTCTAACCTTCTCTATTTCTTACCATCTCCTCAACCACAGAACCCTGCAATAACGAATTGACAACTAGGCAATCACGTGACACTAATATATTTTGACATTAAATAGTGTCACGGGTTCTAAATCGGACCATGAATCAGGTTTTGAAGCATCCCATTTTTACTCTATTTGTTCCATTTATGACCTTTAAGCCAGTTTTTCTTCTTCTCTCTCTTTTTTACATTTCCCTCAATTATTACCTTTATAAGGTCATGGTGTCTCATTGAGTGCCGCTAGCTATTTCTTTTTCATAATTTACGATCTTCTAAACCTCCACGTTTCTCACTTTTAATCTTCCTTTCCGTCCAGATAATCTTTATCGTCTACTGCCACACCACACCACATTTTAAAAGCTTTCTTTCTGTCTCTGTCTCGTTATCTTTCACGTTTTACCGTTTTTATCGATTAACTAATATTTAAAAAATCGCCGTTTTTATGGTCTCCAAGTAAGGATATCCTTGTGTGACGAACTAGGCAGATAATGAGTTTTGCTGTATGGGCTTCTCCCAGCACGGCCAGACCCGAGCTAATTTACAAAAAGCTTTCTTAATTGATACGGACCGAGAATCGAACCGGACCCTTTATGTTTAAGATCGCCAGGCTACTACAACAATCGGGTAATCTAGTTTACCATATAGTTTATTTATCTTAATGTACTCGTTTTAATCTTCTGTAGGTATGTGTGTTTGTCACCTGACTCCCCTTTAACGGCTGGATCTATTTGGATGAAACTTTGTGTGTATATTTACGAAAACACAATTGAACCCAGTATAGGTGGCGCTGCATCAGGTTTTAGGAATTTTTATCTTCTGACAACTGATTTGTACAAGACAACGTCTGTCGGGACAGCTAGTTTATTTATATGAATAACTTGCTTTTGCCCGCGACTTCGTCTGTGTTAACCTTACACGAATAAAAAGTAAGCTATGTGTTAATCCAGGCCATGGTATTCGCTGTGTGCGCGATGACAGCGCCCCTAGTGACTAAAATTATTGTGGACTTAAGATCTTTCAAATTATGGCGACTGGATGGTTTAAGAATGATTTTCGGATTGTTTTTCTTCGAAATTAGATAAAAATATCTTAAAAGTTTGTGCGTATTATGATAAGTGATTTTCTTACTTGAACTAAATATGAATGTTGTAATACATACGGGATTTGGAGCAATACAACATGATATAACTTTCCAACCTCAAACTTTGCAAAAAGGGAAAAAATTGTATTAGCACAACACGTGAGAGACGTTGAAGAGGTTAGAACCAACGGACTTAATAAGAGCTATTTAGAGAATAAAGCTACTTAATAAGAGCTGTGATAATAAGACAAACGTCTGTGACACAAACTCCCTACAAACTTTTTTCTTTTCACTAAAGCTATGCATTTATGTCTTTGCTCCAATTTCCATCTTGATATTTGAACCGAATAAAACATGCACGAACTGTTTTTCCCATTGTTTCTACACTTTATAACACAACACGTACTGTGACCCATATCGCGAATTTTAACGTTTTTACTTAAAAATACTTAATAATGTTAGTATGGAATTCTATGAAAATATAGCAATTTGACACTGACAGTCCAGAGTTTTTTCACATTTCTGCCACATTGCGTGCTGCGATCGATTTGACGGCCCCCACCACCTACTTTGCACACAGCGAATATCCGTATGCAAAATTTCATCAAAATCTGTTCATTACTTTTAGCGTGAAAGAGTAACAAACAAACAAACTTTCGCGTTTATAATATTATTAGTTTATAATAGAAAGTAAGCAACATATTATGTCGTTTATATTACATATTTCATTTAACTCTAATTATGTTATACGACAGGCGACCCTAGCCTCCGCAACGTACATCTGTATAATATTCCACGTTCCGACACTCGACAATTGTTTGAGTAGGTATCGGGGGATCACTGGTATACAACATATCTGCAACATACAACATACGTGTATATTATGTAGAACAAGCTGGTCGATGCTGTTTCAATTTGTACAACGGTCTCGGGAAATCGGTCGAGTGGCGAAAGCGTTTTGGGTTTCCCATTGCAGAAATGCCGTTTGAAACGTTTAGTAAATGTAGAAACTGAGGTATTGCTAAATATTTTGGAGTTTGCAAGACTATGTAGGCGTGTCGAATGATTCGATACGGTATTAATTATTTCATCATCATCATCATTATTTCAGCCATATGACCTCTACTGCTGAACATAGGCCTCCCCCATTTACTTCCAGATTGGCCGGTTGAAAGCGGCCTGCATCCAGCTTCTTCCTGCGACCTTTACCAGTGTTAATTAATTATTTTACAAACATCAATTTAGAGATAAATTGTCCAAAGCGATAATTTTACAATTTGCAGTTGAAGATATAGATACTTAAATAAGGACACAAAGAAAAGCGAAAGGGAAAGAATATTCTGACAGAAAGAGACAAGTAGCAGAACCAACAAGTGTAGCCTTATTTAAAGAGATAAAAGAAAAACAATGTTTTAAAGCGATAAAATTGATATAAAATTATATTTGATACTTATTCAAATTGAAAACGATGCGCTTCTTCATATTAGCTCCATATTTTTGAAATTATCTGTTATTATAAGTCCAATAGCTTATAGATGGATACATAGAAACTCTTTATTGCACATAACACAAAGCAAATAAGGTACATAAATTGCTAAATAATAGGTAAGGTTAATAGCTGATAGCAGCTATATTTAGTTATTCGTTACATATCATCAATTTCTGAATATTTGCATGACAACTTATGGTGAATCTTATGTACCACATTTCATGTAGCTATATAGCAAGTAAATAAATTTAAATTTAGCCATGTGTAATTTTTTAACAAATATTTATTATTACAATTTTGACTCAATACACAAAAGTTATAAAAACATGGCAAACGTATTATGGAATTGCAATAACTATCAATTCAATATTTGGCCGCAGTCTGTTAAGCCCCCCTAGCATGACCACTAAAACATGATATGATATAGCGATATATCGACAAAAACTGTAAAAATAATATGATAAATATAGCCGCCATGTTGAAACGCCATGACGGTGACGTCAGATGTGATGATCCCTGTTTCGAAAAAAGAATTAAATTGGCGGCTATATCTATCATATTTATATCCTTTATATCTTAGAATATTACTGGTCACTGTTAGTTTCGACATCTCCTCGCATATATCAAGTAGTATGTATGTTTATTGTATGTATGTATAATTATTGTTACTTATGTATTTATTTTATTTTATTTTTATTTATTTATTACTGTTTGTATACGTTTATGCCGTAAATTTATGCAATTCTATTTGTATCAGGTAAGAATTTTAAGAACTCTGCAACACCTTCCCCTTTCTTTAATGGTTGTCCTCTACCTAAAGGTTGTCTGGAAGAGATCGCTATTAGCGATAAGACCGCCTAAATTGTACATCTTTCTGTAAAAATCATGTGTATTTTACTTGTATGGTGTGCAATAAAGAGTATCTATCTATCTATCTATCTATATTTTTTTTAAAATCGTCAGTTGGTGTCGATATATCGCTATATCATATCTTATCATATCGTGTTTTGGTGGTCATGCTAGGGGCGAAGAAACGCTATTAACTAACACGACATAGCACGTAGAACTGACGGCCGATGGGGCAGAAGGGTTCTGGAATGGAGACCGTGTACCGGCAAGCGCAGCGTAGGACGTCCATCCACAAGGTGGACAGGCGACCTGGTTAGGGTCGCAGGAAGACGTTGGATGCAGGCCGCTTCCAACCGGCCAATCTAAAAGTCAATGGGGGAGGCCTATGTTCAGCAGTGGACGTCCTATGGCTGAAATGATGATGACGATGATAACACGACAAAAGAATACATACATAATCTACCAAATTGTCCTTTTAATAGACATCTCCTAAGGGGCCTTCAAGTGAATTGAAGAACACAATTACTAAGAACGAATAACTCTAAAGAACTAAGCTCTAACTATCCCCTATAAGCTTTCTTCAGGGCTGTCGCCAGTCGCAACCCAGTATTATTGTATACTAAACACTAAATTTGATTCATACGTATGGCCTATGTTATCACGAGTTTTAGTAAGTTAAATATTGATTTGAATCATGAGAACCAATTGCATATAATTTAATATCATTATGCGCCTCAGCTTGTAGCTCAGTGGCGTAGCAGGGCTTTGGTAGTGATTACCAAAGTTACGCCACCTGCGCTGCGGTTGTGATTGGATGGGTGACCACGCCAAGCATATTTAGTGTCATTTATCACAAGCAACTCCGTGGGCACGTTAAAAGTTGGTCCTGGCTAACATCGATTGATACTAGTCGTGAAACCTAGTCAGAGGCCTTAGGGCTTAATAACATCGGACAGTACGGTTAAGTTACTGGCCTTACGACACCCCTGCACCAACCCGTACTGGGCCTGCGTGGTGAATTATCGCTCAAACCACCTCATCGTTGAGGATGAGGCCTGTGCCCTGCAGTGGGAAATATATATAGGCATACTTTATTTTTATGCGCTAATTAACACACAACTTGTCATAGTCTCGATGTAAATCACTTCCACATATTAAATCGCCGATCATCTGACGTCAATAAAGAAGTGATTTTTAGGGAATTTGATGTTAATCCCATAGAAAAAGTTTTTGTATTTGAACAATAGAATCAACCCCTAGTAGGAAGATAACTAATAACTTAGGACCTTTAAATATGGAATTATTGTTCGGGCACCAGGCCCCCGTTTTAGAATCGTTCGATATCAAGTTGTCGACCGGAAAACAACGTGACACTATATTATGTCACCTGATTTACCGGTTTAGTGTCGGAGGGTTCTAAATCTAATCCGTGAATGGTTGAGATCTGTAAAGGTGGCGTGGGTTACTTATTCCGTACCTAGGATGGACCTAATGTTCCGTCTCTGTGCGTCTCAGCCCTGAGGTGATTATGTATTAATGACCTTTCTCGATACTTTTTAAATCGATTAAGTAATAGGCTTCGTGGAATCGAATATTAGTAGTAGTAAGTTTGGAATAAGAGGAAATATAAATGCCTGGCAACCACTCAGATTATGTGTCCTATATACGAACATATTCTTATTTTTTACAAATTTTTACATTTGCACAAACGAAAGACGACCGCCTGGTGTAGTGGTTCGCGCTTCGGACTATAAAGCCAGCGGTAGTGGGATCAAATCACGCAAAAGCCAAATGTTTGTGTGATGAGTACGAGCATTTGTACCTAAGTCATGGATGTTTATAAAAGTATTTAAATATGTTTATTCGTTATCTTGTCGCCATAGTACAAGCTTTGCTTAATTTGGGGCTAGTTAATTGATGTGATTGTGGAAATTATTATTATACTTTCCATTTCATATACATTTATATAGATATATTGTGTAGGGGACACGGGGGAGTGTAATTACCCTAAAATAACCTAGTCCCTGATTCAAAACCGTTCGATAAAAAGTTGTCGACAGGAAAACACAGGACACTATAGGATTTAGCAATTGTGCCACGAGATGTACCAATTATATCAATGCGCTATCGTAGGGTTCTGAATCCGGGGCCTAGTCTCTATTTTTTTATTATTGTATGTGTGTTATATAATAATAGAAATAAATGATATATTATAGTTGACTATAAGTATCTAAAGATTGACTAACTGTCAAAAACTAGACTTATTTGACAGTGTTGCTTGTCCGCCGACTGAGCGGCGAGCTGAGAGCTTCTTTTGACCCAGGAAACTAGCCTAAGGATTTTTTTACAATTAAGATTCACATTTTTATTGCAAGTCACATGAATAGCAAGATGTTACAGGATAGGTAAGGTACAAGTGACGCCCCGCAAGGGCACAGCAAACATGAGGCAGCCATTGTCTTTTACTTATAAATAAAACAGTTAATCAATATTTCATTTTTTTTCCTAGCAGACATTATTGAATTAAATTCATATTTACCTATTCCATTCCATTAGTAATATTTTATTATAGAGTATTATTTTTTATTTTTTAATTAATCAACCTACCCCTATATAGTAAGTAAACTGTCATCGGTCTCTCCTACGTGTCTGCGCCGATTGAAGAAGGCTTAAGCATAACATACACAGAAGGCATAACATAACGGCGACGGTTCGGGTCAGGAGTACGGCGGGTCTAGTGACATACTTTTAAATGGGCCCTTACAGACGGCGTGAGCTGAACGGCTGTTATTAGACCCGTCGTAATCCCGACCCGACTCACGCCTTCTGTGTGTGGTACGCGTTATCATCGATGCGATTAAATAGTCGTGGTCACGATACTGAACCTCTGAGGGACCGACTGTACCTCTAGAGGAGGAGGTGTTAATGTCGATACATGTATCCATAAAAGACATACAAATCAAATCGGCCTTGCTCGTTCGCATATCGAGCTCGTTCCCCGATGCCGCGATAAGCGTACATCTGATGTATTTACCCTCAAGGTGGGAATGGAATATTCAAAGGCTCGGGCCCGGGCTAATTAATATTAAACCGGGTTTACCTACGTCTTCTTAGGCTGACAGGTGACCACCGAACCGGTTTCAGATTGCGGTTTTCAAATGGTTAATAAAACAAATCTGAAGTCGGGGTGTGTCAATCAGACTAAAAGATCGTTAAATATCTTAGAATCTTATTTTACGAATGTTTGTAGCTTTTCTACGTTTTTCAGTGCATCCTACGATGGGAGAGATGTTGTATTTAATTGTATATGCCAAATCGAGCTATATATAATTATTTGTTAGTCTTAATCAACACCTGCGTTTTGCGCTCAAGGGGTTAAAACGAATATTGGGTTAAAGATATCCCTCCAAAATATAACACTAGACTTGCCGAGGTCTTAGTCAAAGGTATGGCTAATAGAAAAAAGAAAAATCGCAATGACACAAGCAATGTTGCCATTGTAATAAAACGAGTATTCAGTATTAAGTACGTATGACAGTCAGTATCTAGTTTAAAATATACAATTCTAAATTAATCAATTTTTAATAAATTAATATTAATGTCATTATTACTAAATCTAAAGTGACCAATTTATTTCTTCGTTAATAGTAATACATAATATAACTTAATAACATACATAATAATATTATGTTATGTCGAACTGTGTTATATTTGTAACTAATAAATGTTCTGTGTTTTATGTAAAATTTATGTACTCAGTAAATGAATATATAATGAATAAATAAATGATTAAAGTTTACCTCAAAAATATACCCATCAAACCATAATACCTAATCGGCTCTGAAAATTGTTCAAAATTGTTAACTTAGCTCTAATTATTGTTAATTGTTAGCCATTCAATATGCTCTAATTTTATTATCTAGCTATAATATAGGCTGCTCTCTTCATTTGCGATACCTTATAGGTAACTAAGTTTTGAAGTCCTGTTGCATATGTACCCACCACCAATGTACATCACTTAGTAAGCAAATAAAGATTTGAATTTGAATTTGAATTTGAATTTGTAAATAAATGAGTTAAATAAAAAATCTAAATAAATAAGTATCATTGCTAACCAAAAGGTTAAAATTTCCTCAATTCAAGTCTATTTTAAGCACTTAGACTCAATAGACTTATTTAAAGGAAAAAGGGTAGCACCGCAGGCGCCCCCACACGTGTCAATTCTTTTCTGCCTTACGGTTGTTTTTATAAACTCGATATGTAACGTTTGATCGAAATGTTTACACTGTAAATGATACCGTAACAACTTAAGTCTTTTTAGGCTCAGTCTGATACACATACTCTTCTCTACATCCTCATCAAATTCCCTTTGGATCAAATAAAATACAACATCGGAAGCGGAAAAAACAACAGAGCATCAATATAAATACGAATTAATTCCACAAAAACAATCCTCCCCCAAACAAATAGAACCCGATTAAACAACTCTCACCACATACAATTTAATTATCCCAGCCTTATCTATGAGCCCTCTGTAATACCCTTAGATCTGAAGTAATGCCTCTCCAAGCCTTTAAGATGTTAACAACAACGGAAGAAATGCTACATACGGATATCCCAATACACATAAGTACAGTAATCTTGCTAAAATGATGATATTTAGACTGCCTCAAGCTTGAATAGAACCTACAATATTTCGCTATATAGGCGACTGCTCTTCCAACTGAGCTCCAGAGGACTTTATTAAACTTATTAAACTTGTCGGTGTGGGTTTGATTCTCACTGAAGACGTCAAATATCGCCTTCGATATTACTAACACGTAAATGCAAAAATAATATTTGAAAAAGTAATATAACTAGCCATTTATGGGATGACTGGTTTTGCAAAAGAATTAAGTGTAATTTCTCGCACCCTTTGACAGGTTATAGACGTCAAATTTGTTTTTTGTAAACCCTTCATTTAACCCTACAATAGTTGTATCACTAGGTTTTATGTGTAATGTTTTGTGAAAGTGTTGTCCCTGTTTAATGTACGTTTATTAAAAAAACACGTTTTCACGAATTTTTCACACTACGCGACTTCGCGTATCTAAGTTGCGCTACCGAGTAAGTTAACACACAACCGAGCCTTCTGAACATATTTTTGTGAGAGCGAACGATTAGCGAGGGACGTCGAAACACCTGGGTATCGAAAATATCCGAGGTAATATCCGCTAATACAACGGACAAATCCCCAGGGCGAAAGCGATGATGGCCACTGAAATGTTAGGTAACAAATTGCACGCCCAATACTAATGGGTATAAACCTGGTATACTCGTAATTACATCGGCAATTGTTTCAGAATTTTTCAACATGTTTAGATTTTTTCTGGCGTCGCGAATTTTGCTTTCGGTAACTGTTGTAATATTCTTATTATGATCAAATAAGGTTTTTTTACAGATTTCACTCTTTGTTTCTGCTTCTTTCTGTTCCCACAGTTTTGTGCCTCGAGGGAATCACTTTAACATAATATTCTGCCCATTACTTTAGGGTCAAAGTCGCAACACAAAAAAAATACTGATGCTCCATACATTATCGTCAATCTAAATGACTTTATGTAGATATGAACTTTTTTCCTCAGATTTCGATTTCGGTGCCATAGTAAAATAAAAACATTTTAATGTGTAGAATATCGTCTCAAGCGATTTCCTCGTTTTGCTAAACACAGGGTGTTTAGCAAAAAGATTATATATAGGTAACTATTATAAGACTACCTAAAGTATTCAATAATTAAAAATACTTTTTAAGTAAACGGGAGCTCATGTAAGTTTTTGTTTTTGTTCATAATCAAGAATAAGACGTCTTTATTTGCAAAAAACATGATAATTTAAGGTCTTAAATAGCATAGGTATTATAAGAAGTAAATTAGTAAATTTACTATAGCATGCAAAAATTTACAATGAAATTTAATTAACAATTACTAAAATATTTTTTAATATTAAACACTGCATAGGATCAATTTAAAAATATTACTAACCTCTTTTGCTCTACTTAAATGCATAACATTCCATATAAGGCTAAATTCGATATTTAAAATGGTACCTTTCCATAAGTATGTATTAACTATCTTTATTATTTAATATACATACTTAGCAGTAATACATTAACTTTACGCCAATAACATCATCAAAAAACTATAGAGAAAAAAAATACATATAAAAATATAGTGTTTCTTGAAAGTGAATTCGATTCGTTCGAAATGTGTGAGACAACTATAAAATATATTTTCACTCTCAATAGAGCCTTAAGTAAGACATTTCCTCGTTCGCAATGGAGCGCTGGGAACCGTTTTTTGCACAGCGATTGAGACAATATTTATTGAAAATAAATTTCCAATAGTTTGAACGTAACAACAGTTGATTAACAAAACCACGGCAACAAAGGTTAAGTAGAGATTAAGATTTAACAAACTACTTGCAATTTATGTAGTACTTACTTACGTACTTACTCTAAAAGTAAATTATTTCGAATTATCGTCATATCTGCCGTTCAGTGAAAAAAAGAGTAACCATAATTTGGTTACAACAATACATATTTTCCGTGGTTCTGTAGTTTTTATTTTTTATTATTGTTATATTCTTTTTAAATATAACAGACTATTTTTCATAAAAAAGTAAAGTATTATTTAAATGCCAAGAGTCAAGAGAGCATATACTCATACCCTTTCTAGCTCGCACTTGCTACATGTCTTGCAACTATAGTCCTATAGTAAAGGGCTGACAAAAGTGTCCGAGTTTTTTGCTCCGTTACTTCTCTTCACCAGTCAACATGTGATCGCTAAAGCTTCGGTAGGTCAAAAGTAGAAGAAGGGTAGAAGTGCCCGGAACAGGGTCTATTGTATATTGAATAAATGTGTATGACTGAGTGATCGGACCACCGAAGATTTTTCCTAAACGATGCGATAGTTTAGATCTAAAATTAAAGAAATACCCAGCTGCATTTGTATCGAAACTCAAACCCTCTAGAGACTGCCGAAACGCAACGGACCAAATTCACAGGCACTGCACCGTACAGGTAATGCTGTCAATCCGCCGGTACACTGCGAACGAGGGGGGCAGTAATTTTGTCGAGACCCGTCCTGCTCGCTTTGAGCCGAACACTCATCGGAAGGCCCTTGACGTTCGAGTCCTCAGTGCTAGCGGTAGTTCAGAAACGATAAAATTTAAATTCAAAGTATTTCTGATATACTAGTCTACAACGTAATTGATAATTCGATAAATTTTTCTCAGAAGGTGATCGAGAAGCAAAAATGTAACAACTTTTCAGAATAAAGTAAAATCGATACGTGATTAAAAATCACATACATTGATTTGATAGTATGTAGCAGCGTATTTTTTGGGTTTTTGAAGTTGGCCTAGTTAAAAACAGTTGAATGTTTCTGTATAAGGATAACGTATAGTAATCATTTTTTATCTTATTACACCCATGCTAAGCCGGGTCTGGTTGCTAGTATAATACAATTGGCCCGTCCTCCTCATACTAATAAAAATGGTAAAGCGAACGAATTCTATTTAATTTTAACTTTTATTTTAGTTTTTGCATTCACAATAATGCTAGTTTATTAATATAGTCCCACCAGAGGCAGTTGGAATTTTTTTTTTAGGTTAAAATATTTTCCTTGATATTCTATTTAATTTTCTCTCATAAGTAATTTGATATTTTGCATAAGAAAATATAGCAAAAATAATGCAACAATAAAATTTCTTAGTTCAACAATCAAAATTCCCACAAAAATAAGACTCGAACAACAATATCGTCAATCCCAACAAATGCAATGCATCAGTAATCGCCGTGTCTGAGTTCAAACCCGATTGTCAGGAGGACTCGATCCCCAATTAAATCTCTCTCGATACCTGGAATTATACATCGGACGCGGATCGATCCGATAGTCGACTCGGATCGCAGGTGATCCCAAATATTGACACTCGATATCGCGCGCAGTCTGCCGTGCTGTCCGTCTGTGGGGCCACGGTAGATTTAAATTTAAAATCATATTACAACAGAACGGTCTTAACTCAATATTTGATGGAAAACAAAAAGAATAACATTTTCAGGGCAGATTTTAATTTTATTTTGTAAAAGGTGCTTCTTTTTCTGTTTAAGTTTTGACTCCTCATGTGATTTTTTTACTAGGGTTATTGAACGAAAAAGTATGTTCACACTTCACGCTAAAAGTCTCTTAATACGCAATTTGTTATTTAATATAAAGAAAAAGAATATTAACATAAAGAATTTTAGTAAAAATATTTAAAATAACTGTAACGGACGACTCAGCAAGGAGACGAGGGCGGAGCATCGCGGCGCGAGACGAAGACGCCGCTATAAGAGGGAAGGAGACGGCACACTGGTGCCGTGTGCAAATCGGCGCGCGCTGATTGGCCGACAGAGTATCGGGCAATAGTCACTAGCGTAGGGATGATTTTGTCAATATAAATAGGCATAAGTCTGAAATAAATGTAGTATGAGTATAATATAGTTGTTTTTGTTTTGATCAACAAAGTCGGAGTTTGAAGAAACCATTACAGTCCACAACAAAGTCTGGTCCTTCGAGCCGGATGGAAGAAAACCGCCAGTACCCTAGTGAAATGGTACGAACCAGGAGCCAGGAGCGGGCAATGGAGGGCACGGAAGAACCGCTATCCATTGCCAAGGCGCGAGTATTTCACTCGCCACCGAGATCTCCGTCCGCGGCCTCAAGATCGCGACCGGTGACGTCACAAGGGGAAGGAAGTCGTACTTACGAACCAACAGCACTTCCCGCACCCCTCGTACCGACCGCCGCACGCCCAGCGACTACGGCCGAACGGCGCCGTGAGCCATCGCCGACGCGCTCGCATACGTCACGACGATCAACGGGTAGCACCGAGGCGCGAATACGCACCGCGCAGCTAGCAGCGGAAGAACAGTTAGCGGAAATAAGGAAGAGGGAGTTCCAGTTAGAAGCCGAGCTAGTCAAGAAACGATTAGCAGCCACTGTAGAAACAATTCGGGAAGAGGAAGCCGCCAGTATCGGGGACCCGGATGAACGCATCAACAGTTGGCTACAACAGAGCATCGTAGCGCCAGGGATCGTCGAAGCGACTACCACTCTGGGGCACACAACGTCCGAGCCGAAAGAAAGCACGCTGCCTGCGCGCGAACCGCGCACCCCGAGAGCCGACCGGGGGGAGCAGCCGCCTCACGGAGGTGTACGCTTTGAAGACGCACGCCGTCAAGCTCGCTCATCAACACCGACCAGGAATCGAAGCAGGGGCATCGAGCAATTAGCGGAGGCAATCGAGGAGATGGCAAGAAACCGACCGGTGCCGCGGCAGGTGACCGACTTACCTAACTTCTCCGGTGCTTTCAACGAGTGGATGCCATTCGCCGCAGCATTCAAAGAATCAACTACGGTCTACAACTTCAGCGACATCGAGAACATGGCGCGCCTACGAAATTGCCTGAAAGGCGAAGCAAAGGAAGCTGTCACCGAGCTCCTGTACACCGGTGGCAGCCCCGATCAAATCATGCAAACACTAGAGCAGTGTTTTGGCCGACCCGAATATATCATCGACAAAGTGATAGAGGACATTAAGAAGCTACCACGACTGGGCAACACAGCGAGAGAGCTTAACACGTTCGCCGTACGACTTCAGAACATAGTCTGCGCTCTCAAGAATATAGATCGTCGTGGTTACCTGGAGTTTCCAATGCTGATAAGGGATATCGTGGATAAACTTACGCCAAACTTAAGATCAAGATGGTGCGACTACGCGTATGAACATGAACATGCTATGTCTCCGGAAATCGTCCTGCTATCGCGCTTCTTAATGCGCGAAGCGGACATGGCGCTGCGATACACATACACGACGTCAGCAACCGTGACTGGGAACCAGAAACAAGCTCCAGCAGCGAAGACCTATACACGAAAGAAACAAGTGGAGGTGTACGCAACAACTGCCGCCGCGACGAACGAACAATACAAGTGCTATAGCTGCGAAGGAAATCATACACTAACTAAATGTGACACATTCGCAAAATTGACATCAGATTCACGGTGGGAAATAGCAAAAAAAGCAGGCCTTTGCTTCAAATGCATCGCTAGCCGGCACAGACGAACGAACTGCCGAGCAAAGCCATGCGGAGTGAACGGATGCCGCCGACCACACCACGAACTCTTACACACCGAACCCGCGTCATCGCCACCTCTGAGTTCACCACTTGAGCCACTGCAAGTCACTAACGAAACTGTGATGTCCGTCGCCGCCACTGAAGATCAACAAGGAGCTTCGGTACTACTGAAGGTGGTGCCTGTTAGTTTAACGGGACCCAAGGGAAGCATTAACACTCATGCTCTCCTTGATGAGGGTTCTACCATCTCTTTGATCGAAGAAGACCTGGCGTTGTATCTGGGAGCGGAGGGACCGACACGACCACTACACATCAAAGGAGTAGCCGCCAGTCAACGCCAAGAAAAAAGCAAGTCAGTCAACCTCGAGATCCGAGGCAAGAACCAAGAAGATTGTCATCAAATTAGACTGCGCACTATCCCGCAGCTGGTGCTACATACACAAACAATATCCACTCAGCTGCTTAACTACGAGCACCTGCGTAGCCTGAATCCGGACGACGTGTGCTACGAGAAGTCGAAGCCGCGACTGCTTATCGGTGCTGACAATTGGCACCTAATAGTATCACGACAACTCAGAATGGGAAAGAAGAAACAACCAGCCGCCTCGCTGACCACGTTGGGGTGGGCGATCCACGGAACGGTACCGCGCACTATCCACAGACGAGATACAGAGTCTGTCCTGCACCTATTCATGCCTGAACGCGGCGTGGATGAGAACGACGTGCCTGACAGCCGTCTGGACACAATGATGGAGGAACACTTTAAAATTGACTCATTAGGCGTGTCTATTTGCACTAAGATAACGAAAGAAGATCAACGTGCCATCGAGAACTTCGAAGCTACGGCCAAACGGACCGACGGTCGATTCGAAGTCGGACTACCATGGCGCAATGATGACCTGGAGACGCCACCGAGTTACAACGCCGCCTATAGAAGACTTATTGGACTAGAGCGCAGGTTCGCCAGAGATCCAGACTTCGCAGCACAATATAAGAAGGAAATCGAAGCCCTGAAAGAGAAAGGTTACGCGGAAGCCTGCGATGGGACAGAAGAACGGAACCCAAGAAAATGGTATCTGCCGCATTTCCCGGTTTTTAACCCTAATAAACCGGGAAAGCTCCGCCTAGTCTTCGATGCCGCTGCAAAGTCACACGGAGTCTGCTTGAATGACTTCCTACTGGAAGGACCGGACCTTCTTCGACCGCTGCCAGGTATCCTGTTCCGATTCAGAGAGAAGCCAATAGCAGTGAAGGCGGATATTCAAGAGATGTTCCTCAGAATTAAGATCAGATCAGACGACCAACCGGCCCAGATGTTTCTTTGGCGAGAAGATCCAAATAAACCGCTGCAGGTCTTAAAGATGACGTCAATGATCTTTGGAGCCTCCAGTTCCCCATTCTTGGCTCACAGTGTGCGCAACCGGAACGCTGAAGACTTTGTGCATACCCACCCGGCAGCCTACGAATCCATAACACGTAGCCACTACATGGATGACCTGGTAGAGAGCTACGAGGATATCTCAACTGCAAAGAAAACGATCCAGGAGGTGACTTTCGTCCACAAGCAAGCTGGTTTCAACCTACGACAGTGGAACTGCAACGAACAAGAAGTATTGGCGGAGGTCCCATATGAGCTAAGAGCCAAAGCGACCACACATCTAGCAACGCCATCAGACAAGGCGCTTGGACTGCTGTGGGACGCTGAAAGAGACGAGCTAGCTTTCAACACGAATCTTGCTAAGGTACCGAAGCAAGTAGTAAAGAATAACAGAACGCCAACTAAGAGAGAAGCCCTCAGCGCCGTGATGTCCGTATACGATCCTCTCGGACTACTGAGCCACTTCACGATCAGAGCGAAGATACTTTTGCAAAATCTGTGGCGAAATAAGATTGGATGGGACGAACCGCTGCCCGCCGCTGAAGCAGAAGACTTTCGAAAATGGCTCTCAGAATTAACAAACAGCATAGCCGAGATACGTCTGCCCCGTTGTTACGAACTCGGCAGCCATGAACGAAGAGACTTGCACGTTTTCTGTGACGCCAGTGAACAAGCCTACTCGACTGCCGTGTATTGGAGATTCACGAAAGCAGATAACACGGTGAACGTAATCCTAGTCGCAGCGAAAGCAAAGGTAGCACCGCTCAAGAAACAGAGCATCCCGAGACTGGAACTGCAAGCTGCGGTTATCGGGGCACGCCTCGCGGAGGTCATCGCCGCAGAACATGAGTTGCAGCCTAGCAGCGTCACATTCTGGAGTGACTCCCGCACCGTACTGCATTGGATTCGACAAAATGCACGACGATACACACCCTTTGTCGCGCACCGCCTCGGCGAGTTAGCGGAGCGCACGAAGAGTGAGCAGTGGCGTTGGCTACCATCCGAACTAAACGTAGCCGACGACGCAACTAGATTGAAGAGCAACTCGATAGCTGCAAGCGACCGATGGTTCACAGGGCCGAGTTTTCTCTGTAGACCTGAAGAGACTTGGCCCCAAGAAGAAAACAAGGAACTTGACCCAGAAGAAGAAACTGTCACGCTTACTTACGAACATCCAAAGGCAACTTACCTACCGGATATCAGCCGCTTTTCATCGTTCGAGAGGCTCATCCGCGCGACGGCATACGTCCTTGTATTTATCGAGAAGTGCCAAGGGCGAGCGAAGCGACTTGAAGTCCGCCACCTGGAAGAGGCAGAACAGCTGTGGATCAAGAAAAGCCAACGCGATAGCTTCCCACTGGAAGTTGGATTACTAGAAAACGGGAAGCGCATTCCGAAGTCTAGTCGATTATACAAGCTCGACCCGAAAATCAAGAACGGAACTTTAAGATTGGACGGCAGAATAAGCGCAATAAATGTGCCAGAACCAATGAAGGAGCCTGCCGTGCTGGACGGACGCCACCCGTTCACCCGCATGCTCATCCAACGGGAACATGAAACTGCTGGACACGCGAATAGAGAACGTATCGTCAATGACCTTAGACAGCGGTATTGGATCTTGCACCTACGAACAACAGTGCGGAACGTATCTAAAAACTGCGCTTTTTGCTGCCTCAGAAAGGCAAGACCACGGGTGCCAATCTTTGGAGACCTGCCGACGGCGCGCATAGACCCTTATCGACGGCCGTTTACGAATTGCGGGGTTGACTATTTTGGACCAATGATTGTCGCTGTCGGACGAAGACGTGAGAAGAGGTGGGGTGCACTCTTTACGTGCCTCACAACCCGAGCTGTCCACCTGGAATTAGTGGGCTCCCTGTCCACAGATTCCGCTATCATGGCGGTTAGAAGAATGGCAGCACGCAGAGGATGGCCCGCGGTAATGATGAGCGACAACGCTACCAATTTCCGGGGCGCAGATGCAGAACTTCGCGCCGCTTATAAAGAGTGGGCACCTGCACTAGAAGAGTTGGGTCAACTACACCGCATGACCTGGCGATTCATCCCTCCAGGAGCACCGAACCAGGGGGGAGCTTGGGAGCGCCTGGTCCGATCAGTGAAGACAGCTCTTACCGCAGTGCTGCTGGAAAAGACACCAAAGGAAGAAGTGCTACAGACCGTAATGACTGAAGCAGAGTATTCCGTCAACGCACGGCCGCTCACCCATGTCTCGGTTGAACCTAATGACCCTGAGGCGATTACCCCAAACCATTTCCTGCTGGGGTCGTCAACGGGCCTGCCACACACCGGGCCATGTCAGCCGGCCGACCGCAAGACTTGGCGCGCTAGCCAAGGTATCGCCGATGAATTCTGGAGAAGATGGGTTCGCGAGTACTTACCGACACTCGTACCACGCCAAGCGGCTGCATCGGACGAACGTCCACTGCAAGAGAATGACCTGGTTATCATCGTAGACGCTGCGCTACCCCGCAACACCTGGCCGCGCGGGATTGTTCAGAAAGTGTATCCTGGTCCGGATGGCAGAGTACGTAGCGCTGACGTTCGCACGCGAGGAGGAGTCTTCCGACGGCCCACCACAAAGCTCGCCGTCCTGACCGTAGAAAGGGCTGCGACGGAGTCTTCGCCGGGGGGAGAGCTGTAACGGACGACTCAGCAAGGAGACGAGGGCGGAGCATCGCGGCGCGAGACGAAGACGCCGCTATAAGAGGGAAGGAGACGGCACACTGGTGCCGTGTGCAAATCGGCGCGCGCTGATTGGCCGACAGAGTATCGGGCAATAGTCACTAGCGTAGGGATGATTTTGTCAATATAAATAGGCATAAGTCTGAAATAAATGTAGTATGAGTATAATATAGTTGTTTTTGTTTTGATCAACAAAGTCGGAGTTTGAAGAAACCATTACAGTCCACAACAATAACGTAGATTTTTATTTTTCGAGATAGTCATATTTTTTTTTTGTCAATGTTAAAACCTTTTGTTGTTTTTCTGAAATTACATCGAGGCTATTGAAATGTCGTGATTTGCAGCGTCGCGCGAACAACAGCAAGTGAAATGGAAAGTGTTGATGAGTTGGCGCTTAATTTTCTCACGCGTTTTACTCCTAGCGACACAGTGAAATGCAATTTGAAAAGCAAAAAGTAATACCGTTATTACAAACGTTTTAACTTTTATTGTTAATAATAGAGGACAGTGACCTTTTTTGGCCAAAAAATAATTTATAAATTTTTTTGTTACTATGTAATTTTATAGTTCTTGAATTTTTTGTTCTAAATAAATTTATTTTAATTTCCTTTTTTATACTCATGCGATTCAAAGAAACAGGCAGAATATATCGAATTATGTGTGTACTTGTTTTTATTTGTCGTAAATGCAGTTACGTCGTGTAACTCCAAATCCTCTTAATATTAAGGGATAATTCAGCTACTCAAATACAACAAACATTTTATAGTTTGGCCAAGCTTTGCGTTTTATATGAGACATCGTTTTTTTTTTTTGTTTTCGTCAAATTTTATTGTATTTGCATTAGAATTGTGCCGTGTGGGGACTACCGTAAAGCATACACTTCCCCACCGCCAACAGGAGGCGTGTCGTTAGTAGCAACAATTCCTGTAGCACGAGACGGGCAGCGTCTACGTACGAAATCTTATAAAAAACTGCGCTTGCCAACCCGCCTGCCAAGCGTGACGAGTATTAGCAATCCCCCCAATGATAAGTCATTGAGGGAGGCCTATGTTTAACAGTGGACGTCCTATTGCTGAAATGATGATTAGATTCAGCCCCTAAGATTTTTTTTTTTTCATTAAGTCGTACCCTCTACCAGTAGCCTACCTAAGTATACCTACTTAATTTTCTAGGCTACCTAATTTTCTTACGCTTCTACAGGCGCATTCTAGTAGAATTCTACCGTGTAAACTACTGACTAAAAGAAGGATACTTAGGCAAGCTTTGAGTTTACATTTTAATCCTGGAGTTTCCGATCGCCTCGTTCGTTAGCCGCTCTCGTATCGAAGTTGGGGTTCGGCGCGCGTGACCGGGACTCTGGCTCAATTCGACACTGCAAATGAACTAGGTTACAACTTGCAACTTCGGATTCTCCTATTGGCTACAGAATTGTTGATGATTGGTAAATCTTATGCTAAATGTGTTTTTGCTAACTTTAAATGATCAATGACGTCAAATTTTCTCAATTGATATTGATCTCTAAGTGTTGGAGATAAAGTTGAAAATCAATTTAATGACCTTTAACTTTGTCTGTAGGTTGACCTACCGTTGTGTATACTTTGTTATTTAACTATGCGTGGCCTCGTCTCGACTCGTCATGATGACCTCCGTAAGTGAGAGGCAAGCACGCCGGATTTGGCATCGCCATCTCTGAGGTCTCGGATTCGATTCCCTGTGGGGTGAATGTAGAAAACTATTTTTTCTATATTTTTTGGGTCTGGGTGTTGTGGTGAAGTACCTTTTTTCTGATTTCTATAACACAAGTGCTTTAGCTACTTACCTTAGGATCAGTGCATGTGATGTTGTCCAATATCTTCTATCTTCTATATATATAAAAATGAATTGCTGTTCGTTTGTCTCGCTAAAATTCGAGAATGGCTGGACCGATTTGGCTAATTTTGATCTTGAAATATTTGTGGAAGTTCAGGGAAGGTTTAAAAGGTCATAAAATATAATAAAGCTGCAAGGAAAGTAGTAAAACAACAATTTTATTTTCCTATACAAACTGTTCGTACCTATCAAACAAATTGGCGGAACGAAGTTCGCTGGGTCAGCTAGTTTGTTATAAATATAGGTGCTACTGACTGTGAATAGCAACCACATTTACCAAACAGTACTAATTATAGAATATCTGGACAGGCAAAGCTAACGCGTTCATAACAAGAGACAAGGATAATCCTAATTTTAAGATTAAAATCAACACCTCTACTTTACTATTTACTACAACATTGTTGCTAACAACAGTTCCAACCACTAACCAGATATCCTATTCAGCAAAGTTCACGGGCATAAGTTGGCTAGTAACGTTAATTAGAAACATACAATTAAAGATACAAAGCAAAGCGCTCGCTTAACCGCCCGCCCGTGTGTAGTTCAGCGGACGGCCGCGAGGGCGGCGCCACTATCTCGATCGGTGCCCAACAAACAAACACAATGGCGCTGTATTGTGTACTTATTTCCAACAAATTTCGTATCTTTTCGTCTCATTCCACTTCTGTTTATGTTTAATGTAACAGACATTTTGAAGATATTCGAATGAGAGTTGGAAAATCTTGATGTTTTGATGGTAAGAAAGGTCTGACAAAAATGTAGTTTGATGCCTGATCCAGGTGAGGAAAACCTAAGTCTAGTAAATTCTACATTAACGTTAGTCCATTACTATTACTAAGAAAAAAATGTTTTTTTTTTCTTTGACCTTTTAAGTATCGAACGCCGCCGTACTTACACGATAAAAACAGGGTAAAAAAACTATCTCAAAAGAAAATATATCAATTAACTTAAAATATCGAAAAATATAGACCGAGACTCTGAATACCACCATTTTCAACATGAATAATAATATTACAAGCTCATATGAATATTGTTACGTATATCGTACGAATACGTAAAACGTTCTAACTGATCTTTTTTTTTATCGAACTGCTGCTTATTTTTTATTTATTTTCATAGTACAATTAAACAGCGAGCGGCAAAAGAACGGCGATCTTTTACTTTTAAAATACACACCTACTAATGACATTAAATTGTGTCGGGTGACCCATTTCGGTCAATTACCTGAACCTCGCATAATCTAAGTAACTAGGATGTAGGATGTCAAGCAATAATCTTGAAAATTGATGCAGAAAACTACTGAGGCCGTTTTTTTTTATAACCTCATCTTTTTGTGAAAATGTGGACACTGTAACTTTTTTAAACCAGTAAAAATCCTATTATGGCCTTTAAAAACAAAAACCGAGGTTACTGGCAGTTAGACAGCTAATAGGTAAGCTCTGACTTTTTGTTGAGTTTAAAAAGTTAACATACTTAATTTTATGTGTACGTTGGCTTTTTTCAATATTGTTTGTAGTTTCTATGGTATTATCTAAAGGACAGAAATAAAAAACTCAGCCTATTTTAGGAAAAATCGCTACACATATCGCTAAAACGCACAACAGGTTGATCCCTAATACGCGTAATAGGTAATACCTTTGTTGACAGATGGAAAAGGGTTGAACGCCATATATCTATTCCGTCACACAAATACTCGTTTAAAATATCCGTAATTCCCAAGCCGGAGGCGTTTGAGTGTCATTCCGTATATTGCCATTTATTACAAATAAATTCGTTACTTTACCCGTCAAAGAGTAACAAAAGGGAGACATGAGACGTATAACAGGTATAAAAGATTGACAATTACGTTCTTAAGTCGACGCAGTAAGGTTCAAATCACCACCAAATTTAAAGCAACTGTACTCGTACATTTCAATTTTGGACTAAATTGCAATATGAAATGCGGATATCGGAAAACGCTCTTGCTTTTTGTAGTATAAAAAAGCAGACGTGGTTTTGTGTTTTCCTTGTGCCAACATTAATGCGATTTGAAAATCACTTGCAACTTTTTACTTCAACTGATGGCAGTTCTATTTTTGATTTTCCGGATAATATCTGCCGTCTCAATATAGGTAGGTAGGTATACCATCATTCAAGCCCACATTTAAAGTTTCTACTTAAAAAAATAATTGTAAAAGTAATTGCACCAGTTTCTGCAAAATTTACCAAACCCAAATAACGCAAAATCATTATTTGCTAAACTATCTATAGAACTAAATATATTACATGATCAAAAAAATTACTAAATAGTTAAATAGTTAAAAACTAGGTCTTTAGTCAACGAACCTCATTTCACTACTGACTCAAACCACTGTTGCACGTGTTAATTTAAAAAAATATACGAAAACTGTTCGTTTTCGATTTAAGAATTTTCTCAATCAAACCGCCAATCGCGTCAAGATCTCCTGGGACCGAGTGCCCCTATGTTCCCCCCCCCCCCTCCCGCTGCTCCACATTCAAATTTATTCAATTTTACCAGCGATCCGAGTGGAAATGAAACGTCTAGCGAACACTTCCTACTCTATTAGCATTTGTTGCCGTCTCGTCATTGTTATAGTTGGTGAATAGGGGTGGCAAACGGTGATAATATTTAAATTTTATTATTATATCTCAAGATGTGAGCGGCGAAAAGACGAATAACAGTGATATTAAACAGGAACTGAAAAAATGGTTAACCAGCACAAATCAGAGATACTTCTTAGCTAGCAGAAGTGTATTAAGTCTCCACACATTTTTCAGCCTAAGGATATAATATACAAAGTTTACTTCTACCACTGTGATAATTAAGCAACCTTTGTTTTTATGCTTAGATTTAATATTTAAAAAAATTAAAGATTACATTGTATTTCTGCTTAAAGGCTAGAATCACTGTAGTCAACCATAATCAGTTATTCACTAACTATTATAAATACACCAAAATTCGATCAGTCTGGTTTCATATGACATCATTTACAAAATATATATAAAAATATTTAAATTCTCGCCAACCCTAAGACGTCAGACTTTTAATAGTCCGTTCGCTGAATATTATCGACAGCCCTGGCGTCAACCGCCTATCGCGCGGTAAAAACTGAAATGGAGCAGCGCTATTGAAATAGACCAGAAATCAAAGATGAAGACCGATAACTAATGGAAGCCGGAGTTGTATAATCTCAAGCTAAGAGCTTATATTCCATATTGAGACCCATTGAATTCTTCTTGGCTTTTTTTAAGTCATCCATCAGTCGTTGTATTATAAGGAAAACTGTATGCACTGAAGACACAGTCAGGCTGAAAGAAAATTATAACCCGATTTCTCTTACGATAGCGAACAATTCAAAACAAAAACATGAATAAATTTTAGAACAAATTTATTTTTTAGAACAAAATAGATTATACCTTAGAAAAGGTTAAAAGTTAAAATTATTAATTTTATAAAAAAAATAAAAACCGACTTCAAAAAACTAAAACGCTAAAAATAATCTTAACACTTAAGTACCTAATCAGTTACTTTTGGAGTCGGTGCAAACGAAAACATTGGTCTCTCATTGACTGGCACTGGCAGTCGGTTTTTATTTTTTTTATAAAATTAACTTATTTCATCCATTTTAGTGATAAATCCTAATCAAAACAAATCTTACGAGTGCAAACATAATTTAACTGCTGAACACCGATTTCATTTCCTATTTTTCCACCCTTAGGGGTGAATTTTTTTCCAAAAATGTTTTATTATAGTATCTTTGAAGTATAAGCTATTCATTAAAAAAAGAAGCATCATAATCGGTCCACATTTGGCAGAGATATAGGTAAGATAGATACTAAAATCAGTTGGCGTGGTACGGAGTTTATGCAATGTTTGATGATTTTCTTATAGATCCCATCATCAGAATTTAACCAAATTTATATGGAACCATTCCGAAAGTATTACCTTTCAAACAAAAAAATAATTATCGAAATCGGTCAACGCAGTAACGGATACCGACGAATTGAGAACCTCCTCCTTTTTTGAAGTCGGTTGAAAAGATAGACGGACTTTCTCAGTAAGCAATTTTATTTGTGTATTTGTAGGGTTTATTGACCTTAATTAAGGATCTTGTCCAAATCTGATAAACTATTTTTTTTTTAAAACAAAATATGACAGTACATATAATAGACGTATATTTTTTAACATAACACTGGCAAAGCAAGCCACAATGAAAAAAAGTAATTCATTTATAAACTGTCATTCACCTTAACACTCACTTTGTGGAAACAATGCCGCCACAAATGGAATTGTAAATATTAAGTGACTGATACGGTGTCTCCAAAATTGTCAAATTCAAAATTAATCGCGATACTCGCGATCCGTCGCGGGTAAGTGTATAGGTGTATTGTTTAAAGGAGGGTGGGGGCACCCCCCACCTACTTTCGAGCCCTCTTCAACCGCGAAATCTGTTTTGAGAGGGATAGGCACGATCCGTCATGTGATACTTTAGAATACGTCAAACGAATTTTTGGTAGCCAGTTTCAGGAGATAGTGTACAATTCAAAGTTCTAGCAATTTAAATCTTAATTAACAAGCAATCCAAACAAAATGTTTCATGTAGGAGTTAAAGAAAATTATATTTATGTGCCACTGCTGTATTAACATCATATTTAAGGGATTCAATAGATTGAAAGCATCTTTCTTTTACACTTTTAAATGATTAGTATAATAAATAAAATTAATAGGTATGCTACCTTTACCGTTATTTATTAATAATGTTTGTATTGTTATGCCATACATGCATACGTTACATTTCCACTCATTAATAATATTCAGCCTCAAGACACTTTTTTTATTTTTTATTATTTGATTTCAAATCTAGTTCTTTAGATTGTAGCGTATTAAACAAATACACTGCTACTCTTATGTCTACTTACTACTATCACGCGATACCATTAAAAAAATATCAGCGTAACCCCATCCATCACTAGATTGTTGAAAAGCTAGCGTACATAATAAACTGCCGTCAAATAAGGACACGAGCTAAATACGAACGAGCACTTCCTCGGTGGAACAATGCCGTTCCAGCGCGCTGTTTGAGCGGTAATTTGAAAAGCCCTCCGGAACGCTGACGGAACTTGGAACATCGCGTGGAACGCGCCGAAAAATTGCGCTTGATTTTTTTTGGTTAATGATCGAATATTTTGTGAACATGGTCGACGGCGCCATTTCCAAATTTTCCAAATTATTTGTCAAAATCTTTTTTTTATAGATTTACAGAATATATGGTACGGTGATAACAGATGGTGAATTATGTCGTGCATGGATTTATGTCGTGGTAATAGAGATTAGAGTAATGGGTTTCGGTAAGCGATTAGTTTATCACCGGATGTAATTACCTGATGATATTTCACCATATCGTTAACACCTAACTACACAATACATGTCAAATACAAGTAGTTCTTTTAGGAAAAACGTTTTCGTTGGTCGAAGCAATTTTGTGACGACTCGGTTAACGAGCAGTTTGGATTTTTCGATTTTGATAGATGTGGCAATGCAACCTTTGACTTTAAGGCTCGGACTACATGCACCGTAAACCTTTATTTATTGGTAAATTTAAGGGGAAAGCGCACCTGGTGCCGTTTTATCTAAATTTTTCGGGGCATCTTATTTTTAACTAAGGCAATATTTTGGTCGAGTTAGATCCACATTTCGAGTACCTCTAGTACCAACCGGAGTTATCTAATAGGGTAAGGTAAGGTAGAGATAAAACTACAATCGATTAATTATTTTATCCTAGGATAAATTACCAAGAAACTGATCGCGATGCACCACAAACTTTATTTGACATCTTAATTATTGAGCTCATAGTTTGGAGCCAGTGGTTAAAGTCTAAGTACTATAGTCTATTTCGTAAATGAAATTTCGCTTATAAGTACACTATATACAATACAAGAAATATATGGTCCTACCGCATGTCTTGCAGCTGGGGGAGATCAACTTCTTTCTTATCCATCCACGCTAACAAGTTCATCTGTCTGTAATACCAACCTTCATTGTTTGGGTTTTCTTTGTGATCAAGTCTCACAACACAATCCACAAGAGAAGGTAGATGTCAAGCCGATAAATCTGTTAATGTTTCAACCTATATTCGGCACGTTAAGTACCTAGTTGCAAAATTGTCAAAACTGTTTATCGTCTCCCGGGCGGTTGCACGGCGCCTGTTAATTTGTATCGCTTCCGAGCAAACAATTAGCTCAGTTTATAAAGCAGCTTTTACACGACCAGACTATATTGTATAAGGTGCTTCATAAATATCTGCAACGGCTGAAATAGGTAAAAGTATTGCTTATATAGATTAAGATAGTAAAGAAATTTTATGTCCAGAACATCATTAATTTTTTCATTTAAAAAAATATAAGTATTAAATAAAGATTAGGCTTTATTCTGTCTCAAACCGTCCACATCTGTCCAAAAATGCTAACGTTTCACATATCGCTCCCGCGCAGTGTCAAGGGCGGATGACGAAGTGTGTTATGCAAATTGAAGCAAGTAACCATTTATTTACTGTCTTTTCGCAAATAATTAATTACCGATCCGGGGCACGTAATTCCTACACTATCGTAATCTACTACCCATTTCAGCCGTTGCAGATATTTATGAAGCACCTTATATATTTTTGGCATTTTTAATAAGCACACTATAAACCACGACATGGAGAGATAGAATAAATATTGCTAAACATTGATCCTAAGCGTCTGTTTCCGATTTACTATATTCCTATCCCATATTCCTTCCATAAGACGGCCATATCCCAAGACGTGACGCTGTTAGCCTAGAAAAGCATCTCATGTTCGGACACCCAGAAGGCTTACATGTAGATCCGCGACTATTATATTCAGACCAGTGATCACAAATTTTAGTCCCCTGTCATAAGATTAATCCCATAGATCGAACCCATTAGAATGGAGCCCGCATGGACTAGTCTGCGTTCACGGCGTAAAGTAGCCCTGGGTCACAACGATACAACCACTAGTGTCAAGGCTGGGAGCCCTCAGCACTCGGCTTGGTCCGATCGCGCCTGCTAGCGAGGCCCAGGCGCTTATGAGGAACTCGCTAGCAGGCCGTTTTAGGATAGTGCTGTAAAGGCCTTCTGCCAATAGCATGTCCCTTAAAAAAAACAACCTTTAGTAAGAGACACAAACCACAGGAAGATCCATCCAACCAAAAATCCCTGAAGTCTCTACATAAAACTTAAGCTAAACGACAGATTATATTATTCTTCTAATTGCGTTGTCAAATTGTAATTAACACATTAAATAGTAGCATCCAAGAACAAGGCTACGTACAGTCAGTCTTTGCAGACTGCTCCGTTAATCTGCTTTGTATTTACTACATTACAAGTTCTGGGCAAAGATAAACCCCTAACGTAATAGGTTTCACTCATCAGTCGTCTTGTGTAAATCTCACATTGAGTGCAGTACACGTAATAAAGGCTACTCAAATGGCGCGTGGCACGGTGCTTGGTGGCATTATGATGATTGCGCCGTCACGGGGCCCTGCTAGGTAATGTGTAGTTATAGAGGTATTAGTCGCCTGTTAATTAATTTAATGTACTCGTACATCTGAACATAAACCTAGCTGTAAGTTTATAACGTGAGCAGGTATAAATTTGACAAATACGACCAAATCCGACGACTATGTTCTGGGACCAATGGCAAACCACACGCATATTTATCCCGATAGGTGTCGCATTGTAGTGATTAAAGATCAATAGTTTTGTCACTGCTGAAATTGATCAAATTATCACTACGATTAAGGTTATCATAAGTTGTCAAAGTTTTGACATACTAGCTAGCATGTTTTCCCGCGGAAAAGTGATTCCACTCATAAAAACAAACAACTGTTATTATGGAACCAACTCTGAAATCGCGAAAAAAAAATTACTTTTTCATACAAAAGTTTAATAGTAGCAACTTTTTTTATGAGTACGACGTATAATGTAAACCTTTGTGGCCTTACTACAAAAAAGATAGACTAGGTTTAAACCATGTCTAAAGAATAGCCATACAATTTGGAATATTGACACATCACACATGTCTCGGTTATGTTACCATACTTTTTAATTGGTTGGCTAATCTTTAGGCAGTGTTTAAACCTAGTCTATCTTTTTTGTAGTAAGACCCTTGGACTTTAAATAGTACTACAAACTTGAAGTTATCTAAAAATGGTTTTATTATGTTTTTTTTTTTATTAGTCATTGCTTGTTTGCAGATCATTTACTGTACATTAATTTAGAGCTTAGCTATGAGATATTTATTCGGCTACTTTACTCGTCTACAGCTGTTAGAAATAATAAATTTACTTAGGTGTCTGTCTATATACGCGAATAATTACAAGAACACGTACATATTTGTAACAGCAACTGGTCACTATATGCGTCGTATAACGACACATTGTCTTCGGACACAAAGTCACAATGACGTCGATAACTACTGTCAGAGCCTTTTATGCCTTACCTTGACTTACTGCAGCGACAATAAAACGTTGACTAGCAACTAGGTCCACAGGTAATTAAACTTTATATTATTCGTTAAAATATAAAAACGTTTATAACTGAACATTTTAAACTTCTGCCAGTGATCAGTCTATGAGCCCACTTTCACCCACTACTCGATGCCAACATCATCAATTTCGAGTTATTATAATAATAAGTGTAAGCCACTCGACACTCGCTATTCCTGTATTGGGGCGTCACTCAGCACTCCCAGACCCGAAAAAATTCCGCTTTCTGAATTGACCTTGATTTCAGAATGGCACCCCACGGCGGATTTTCTTTGGTTACTTATTATACCTACGTGCTATTTAGTCGGGGGGGTTTAAACATTTTATTTTTTCCTATTACAGGTATAGATTTAGCGTTGGTATATTTTTTTTTAATTTTTACTGCCAAATACCTGACATCAGTTTGTATGAAAAAGTTAATTTCTATTGATAATTCGTTGTTTTTTCTTATATAAAACCTCTCACCTATTTATGCTCTATGCAAAAAAGAAATTAATATATAACTACCACTACTTCCATTGTGTTGCTGATGATTGGATGGTTAGTGATGAATCAGGAAACCAATTTTTATTTAAATCATACATATTATAATAATTATCAGCTCATTTTAAGCAGTTTATATCAGTAATGTCCCAGTTAGGTATTCTACTGTTACCAAGTCCCGGCCTTCACTCAAGAACACGCCAAACTCTTGCTTAGCTGTCCTTACCTATTTTATTTTATAATTGAATTTCCATTTACAAGTACCTCTTCTGTTTAGTTTTCTAAAGTATTATTTTATGTTTAAAATGGAATGACGCAAAACAACGGCAACATCAAAAACAATGCTACATCAAAATCTTATGTGATCGCTATTATGTCAAGTTTTTATGTTCGATTTATATATTTTAGTTATAGTAGTTATTATTGTATTATTTATTTAAACATAAGTTAGTATTAATTTTTGACGGAAACATGCGTCAATCAGGAAAAATTACAGCACTCGTTTAAATTATCTTTGAAGGTTGCCCATTTACGTTCTGCATTTAAGCATCTTTGACAATAGACAATGTATTTTACGAACTCACACAAAGACAATTAACCAATATGCAAATCAGAACGACCGCCATTTAAAGTAGAAATGATCACTTTGTCACAATTACAACATTTAAAATTTTCGGCTGTCGTCTTAGACGCCTTTGTCAATGACAAATGAGGTACCTATTTTGAGACAAAAAAAAACACAATATGAAACATAGTAGCCTATTGCATTTTTGAACCAGCCACGTATATAATATTATTAAGATAAAATGAGCATGCTGAGGGAAGCGTAGATTTCAGTAAGATAGGTACCTACTTAACATGTGTACTGTGTCGGTTAAGTGGGTAAACTATTTTTAGAGTTTTTAATTGATCACTCACGTCAACGAGTAATCTACCTCAGTATGATAAGCAAAATAGATAGATAGATAGATACTCTTTATTGCACACCATACAAGTAAATTACACATGATTTTTACAGAAAGACGTACAATTTAGGAGGTCTTATCGCTAATAGCGATCTCTTCTAGACAAGCTTTAGGTAGAGGACAATCATTAGGGAAAGGGGAAGGTGGTGCAGAGTTTATTTTATTTATTTATTTATTTTATTAGGACAACCAACAAGACAAGCACAATTACAAGCAAATTGGTAAGACATGCAAATATTGGCTATAGACTAAGTGCCGTCTTAATAACAGGTTGCCACGGCATGCAATAATGGACTACATAATTTTTTAGTTACATAAGTGACCTTAATTATATTGTTGCTATATTAGCTATTACTATTTTAGTGCAAAATAAACAATTTATCAATAACCTACAACTCAACAAAATTAGACATTGGCTAAACGGATAAGGATAACAAAACCCTCCTCTTAAACTTTCCCATGGAGTCAGCAAAGATGTCGATGTCACATTCTCTGCTGAGTTTATTGTATTGTCTTTGGAATCTATTCATGGTGGCATGGTGACCAAGTTCTTATAATTCTTAAATTTACCTGCTACAAATAGGATTGGAAAATGTATAGCATAGACGTACACAAAAATACATAAATACATAACAGTAATATATACCTACATACATACACTAATCATACTCAATATGTCCTAAAATTACTTAATAATAAAATTTAATAAAAACATAAGAAAAAGAGTCAGTTTTGACAAATTGCATATCCCAGAAGCCACATATGGCTAATAATAACAATGGTTTTGCCTATTATTATTAGCTATCTACTCTTGGACAAGGAATGGGATAATCATCTTGGGTAATTCAAGTTTTCATTATCAGTATTTATTAAGTTGTTGATAGTAATGATGCAACCTACTAATAATTGAATAAGCTATTCATTTTCAACCGACTTCAAAAAAGGAGGAGGTTCTCAATTCGACTGTATGTTGTTTTTTTCTTGTATGTATGTTACGTGATTACTCCGCCAATTTATAAATCGATTTTAATGATTCTTTTTTGTTTGGTAGATCATACTTCAGAGTTGGTTCCATATACATTTTATCGAAATTGATTCAGCAGTTTTTGAGACAATAACAAAATATATACCCAGTTAATGTTTTGGTTCGTGATTCTTATGTCTATGTTACTTGTACCTAATATCTTCGACAAATGGAAACCGATTTTGATGATTTTTTTTTTATTGAATAGCTAATACTTCAAAGATACTGTACCATTCCCTTTCAGATAAGGCGGTAACAGGTAGGGTAGGCAGACAATAATCAAATGCAAGTCTTAAAGTGTAAGAACACAATTTTAATTAATTTAAATTAAATAAATCAGGAAGTAGGTTCGTAATTGGCAACCGAGCGGTACAAAGTCTCAAAGATAATCAAAACCACTGTCCTCGTTCGATGATATCCGGCAGGCACTGGACGGTGACTCAGAAGTAGTTGAAGGGTTAAATTTACAGTAGAGTTGATAAAAAAGGGCCGGGCTTCTTCGGAGAATCGAAGTCTGGAACCGGGAACCGGGACCCCGATATCGGGGTAACACAAACGTTGATGCAATTGGTAGAATTAAAATATAAAATTTACGACACTCTCGTAGTTCGTCGTGAGTAGGCAGTTTTGATCAAAACAGCTGTAAGTCCTTGCGTTAGAATAACTTCGCACGGACTGGCAAGGCAATGTTCCAAAGGCGAACTCCTCGTTCGGCCGAACCTGTTTTTACATAGTGTTCACTCGTTGTTCGCGCTCGCAGATATTTTGAAACTAGCAATTGCACCAGAGTTTACGTATTAGTTTTTGTAGTTATTATTATTAATAATTTAATTAAGATTAGATTTAAGTTGTTTATATTTTTTAATTAGTTATTATTTAGTTATGTTTTTTAGTAATTTTTAGTTAGTAATTTATTTATTTAATATTGTGAAGAGTGTAACGAACCGTTACAATACTATAGATAGTAAAAAATTTTACCTCTAAGGGTGGAAAAAAAGAGGATGAAATCGGTGTTAAGGTTAGGATTTATCACTAAAAATAGTCGAAATAAGTAAATTTTATAAAACGACTTCAAAACATAGTACAACACAACAGCTAAAAATAATATTAACACGTAAGTACCTAATCAGTTACTTTTGGAGTCGGTGCAATCTGATCAGAGTTTGAATGTTTTCGTTGCACCGACTCCAAAAGTAACTGATTAAGTACTTACGTGTTAATATAATTTTTAGCTTTGTAGTGTTTTGAAGTCGGTTTTTATTAAATACTAGCTGTCCCGGCGAACTTCGTACCGCCTTATTTTTTTTACCTTTTTCGATGCTTTAATACTTAGTTATTCTGCTATTCGGGGCGGAGACAAATTCAAGAAATCAAAGATCATTAAAATCGGTCCAGCCGTTCTCGACTTATAAATGGTGTAACTAACCCGACTTTGTTATATAGTTGTTTTTTTTTTAAACGGCTGGTCTGCGCGCATTAACATGCATTCAATTAAATTGCTAAATAACGCCCAGTAAAGTCATTAACTTGAGGCTTAACGCTATTCAATTACAAGTTTTTAAACATTATTACTGTTTAGCTACCTACACGTTTCTAAAAATAATAAAACGTTGCATCAACATCAAAGAAAGCATACCTACAGAATCCTTTGCTAAAATCAAATACGTTGACACAATGACGATGTATCTCTCGGAAAATTGAAAGCTCTCGCTTATCCTCTTAGAGGAGGTCTCTTTTCGTTCCTCTTGTAATTGTTCTCTGAATTCCTTCTTATATTATGTTACAAACATCTGCCTTCCCCTTGCCAAGAGGTTATGTAAATTGTTTAACGAACGATGCCGTAACGGGCCCCGATGGGGCACTTAAGGCATTAACGTTTTAAACCGTTATTTGTGCTAAGCACACAATTACTTGTACATTTAAACTGATTACGCTACGTTTAAAAGAGGATTCACTTTAAATATTCTAATTAGTAGTTGCTTTGGTCGTTGGGCCGTCGTTTAGATGAGTTGTTTCTGTGACGACGCCAACAGTTTTTTAGCAACACACGCTATCGTGACTTAAAACATTTGTGATTCAAGATAATATTTGTAATCGCAAGAGTAACATTTCAAAATACCTTTTGGAAATCACTTATTGCACGTCCTAGCGTCGGAGGTCCTCGCCGAAAATTAACGTCGTGTTAATCGTGATCGTGTGGCTGTCACAACAAATGCTGTGCGGAAACCTTTTTGACACACCAGATACCAGATAATTGTTTAGTCTTTTTCTTTCATGTGTATCAAATAAACGTTTTCTATTTCTATTAAAGTTGTTAACACTCGATAGTTCTCACACCGATGCGAGAATAGTTTAGTAGATTAACATAAAATTGTTACCCACTGTACAGTTGGACACAACTCAGGAAATTGGATCTCTGCAAGACAGAACATGCGTTGGCAAGGCCACCTGCAGGGCTGAGTTAGATGTGATGCTGATAATACCATGCTATAACTAGCCCCTTGATACCTTAAGTCCACATTATAGATCGTGTCGTGACACAACAATGGTGTCAAGTTTGTCGTTTTCGTTATATACGGTGACGTTTGTATGCTATTTTCGACATGGTAATCGGTAATAAACAGCTTAACCTTTATAATGCTTTTTTAGTGCTCACGATCTGTTAGATTAAATTTCTATTAATAACTTGAATACGGCTCTACGTCACGTATAATGAATTGTCAGGTGTACAGTTATTAAAAAAATATGTTTAACATCCGTAAATTATGAATCATGACATAATGGCATTGGAGAGCACTGAAAATAATTATTTCCTCGCTTGATTAACATCCCAATAACATTACGGGGAACTTTGTGAGAGATGACATCATTACTGCTGTAATATTTTGTAGCTAGTGGCCGTCACATTTTCCTAATAACGACATCTTTGTGTTCGTATAATAATATAATACACGTGGCGGAGAAAATCCGGCTCGAAGGACCTTTTGTAGCACCATTTCGCCTGTTCCCCTTTATTATCATTATCAAATTACTTCAATCTGGATACTCTTTACGTTTGTCGTAAAATGTATTTCAACCTCTTCAAGGCTGGAGCAATCGAGTTAGACTTAATTCCGTCTCTCTTAACGTTTCGCGTTATTGCGAATTTTCGAGTCTCAGAAGATTGGCTGTTGAATCGGAGACGCGCTCTCTACCCGCATGAGCGGTTGCCACGTGTGCTGATCTCTCAAATTTAAACATTCATCCGGTGTACAAAGCAAAGCGGTGGAAATTAGGGTATGCACGCTCCGTCGACTGGGTTTTTCACGAGATCTCCGTCCCGTTTTCTCGCGCCATTTTCATGCTAATCCCCGCGCGAGGGCGTGCTGATTTTGCGGGCATGAAATATTTGTAACAGACGGCCCTGCCTCGGCACCTTTTCAATTTTGCCCTGCCTCGCGTCCGCCGGGGATTGAAAGCCCCAAATGCTGGATTTTGTGCGTAAAAACCACCCGCATTGCAACGTATTTCGTCTTCCAGCGGTTGAGGTCGACAACATTTTAACCCGTTTACATCGTTTGAAATTCGCGTTGTGTGTTATTCTACGCTCGACGTGAATAATAAAGTATAACGTAACATAGGTTTTGCGAACATAAAAAAAAGTTGTGTATGGAATAAACTTGTTGAGACGGACTTACTTATTCTGATGTGAATAAAGTAGAAAACTTTTGTATGGAGTCTGATGCCTTTGTGTTTTAAGCGTCATCTTAAAGTTTAAAGGCTACAGAGCCATCGGAATTGGTATGCGCGGAAGCAAAAATGCTTTATGGCCGGTGGCGGGTTGAAAGTCGTAAATTCGCACTTAACCCGGCGAGCCCGGTGCGGGCACTACATATTTCAGGATCATAAGGATTTCTGTCACCCGATGTTCGGCGCCACAATGCACAGTCGCTGTGTCCGATGCAAACACGACGAACCTCCGTGAATATGTGATGGGGTTACGCGTAAATGTTTAACGCCGCGTGAAAGGAAGCGAGTTTCCTCGCAAGGCAAATTATTTTTTAATGGACAACGACAATGGCCTGCCCATTGTAAACGGCAAAGGCGATGAGTCGAGCATCAAATTTTAATCAGCACTGTGTCATTCTAACTAGGAGCTACTACTGAAACATGCAAATACTTTTAAGAGGTCATTGACATTATTTTAAAACAACATGAAGGCTTTTGACGTTTTGAAGTTACTTGAGTTAGATTTCGTTAATATCATTGTATTCAACGCCGCATCGAGTGTTAAGTGACTTGTCTCAAGACAACTTGTTAGACGCCATCTTGAAACCTGCTTATACGGGAAGAGTAGCCTTCACTGAATCCAAGAAAAGCAATAAAAACTAAACACCCGTTATTTATTGTGAACACTTTATTAAGAATCACATTGATTTGACAGATTTGACATTGGCAGAATCACTGCTCTGCATAGAGCGGATAGACAAAAATAATTTAAAAAATGATTTCTACACCATGGCAGTAAGCCATGGTGTAGAAATATCTTATATCTTTTAAAAAAAATAGAAATTTAGATGATTATTAACAAATGTTTGTTTTTGTCCACAGAACGGAAACTATTTGTCGGCATGTTGAACAAGAAGTTGTCGGAGAATGACGTCCGAGCGCTATTCGCGGGGCACGGCGCGATCGAGGAATGCACGGTGCTGCGGGATGCGCAGGGGCAGAGCAAGGGCTGCGCGTTCGTAACCTTCGTCTCGAAGCAGGCCGCAATCGCTGCTATCAAGGTAATGATGTTTTAGTAATCAACTCAGTATACAAACCCTGTACTGCTGATTATAGACCCCTCCATCTCCAGCAAGAACGATTCAATGGCTGCTTTTGCAGGTAGAGTGTTATGCCATTGTCACAAAACCGTTGAGACTATCTGAAGAAATCACACGTTGTAAAAATAAACACAAAGCTTTACATCCTACAATGTGTAAAAAAAGCAATAAATAAATAAAAAACTTAAGACGAATACTGCTCCAATCAAATACCTACACACACCTTCCCAAGGGAAAGTCAATATTTCCGAATTTCCTCAAACCAAGTTTTGCTTTTCCATACTAATGTTAATCTATCATCTATGTCTTTGAGTATGAGTAGGTACCATATTCGTCTCGTATTTGTGATTCAATTAATGATTACCATTTGATTGATTCAACTAATGATTACTTTTTAACCCTTTTTTTGTTCTATTGTATGGTTGTAAGTTGTAAGTTTTGAAAGCAATAACTTTACTTTTCATTTGATTTCATTAAACTATATTATTCAAATGTATGTGTATCTTATTTAATTTATTATGTATTAGTATTGTTTGTTTTTAAGATTTATAACTACCTATTACAATATATTTTGACCATTACCGCATCCATAACTTTCTTTCTGCATGGCCCTAAGGCTTGCTGCCAGAGAATGCTTTGGACATCCGGTACACTTTTAAGTTTCTGCAAAAAAGTTGAATAAATTAAAAATAAAATCTTAGGAGACAGTTGTCGTCGACTATCGTCCATAATCTATAAATTAATAAAATCATCAACCAGGTGACCCGGCGAACTTCATAAAAGTTGTGGCAATTAGTCGAAAAAATAATTTCTGAACGCATCCTAATTAGTGAGTAACATGAGTTTAGAATTATTAGTAGTGTGCATGAGTTTATGTGTGACTAACAAACGTCATTTCATTTTTATACATCATCAATACGCTCATACTTCTAATTCAGTTCTAATGCCAATCTCCGTGCTAAGCAGGCTTACAGAGGGGAAAACAAAATTCAACGTAAGATTAATTCGGCTTTGTCTTAAGAATATCGTTTCTTGAACACAATCCTCTTATGTGCTGGTTTTGCGATGTATGTAGCACATAAGCTTGCACAGAGACCTCTACCATCATATATCATATCAATTCAGTAATTTAATAATTTAATATATATAATTTATTTATTTGTAACGATACCTTTTACATTAGACATTGATTCCCTGACTCCCGAGCTAGAAAAACTGTGTTTTCAGGAGTCAGTTCCTTCCCTTTTAGTATGTCTTAACAGAAGGTCATGTACATAATCTCAATTGGTAAACATAAAAATTAAATTTAAAAATTACGGTACAACAAGTAGCGTTTCGTTTTTCTTTAAAGCAATTTACGTAAAGATATCGTTAGGTTTTCATGGTAGGGGACCGTCGGCCGATTCATAACCTTTCGGTAACAAATTGTCTACCGGAAAACCACGTGACACTATAGGATTTAACTATAGTGTCACGTGATTCACCGGTTGACAACTCGTTACCGAAACGTTCTGAACCGGGGGCCAGGTGAGATAATAGACACACGTTTCGAATAGAATGTGGGCAAATTCAGTGTTCGTGTGACAAGACGGTGTTTAAATACTAATACCTATCTAGTTTTAAATACAAATGGCGTTTAGCATGATGGCATTTGGCGTTCGCTATTTCACGGAAACCAAGGCTACGGGAATAATGCTAAGGGCCCTACTATCTAACTGACGAATGTGAGAATAACACGTAAGGCTTAAACGTACTACTGAAGCAGGCTTAAGGCTTGTTCTGTGTGATATTCGCAGCCAGGATATCAAAAAAATTCTTAATCTTAAGGGTTATTTATACTAACTACCCTTTTTTGAGATTTTGATGTTCGACCCATAGTGATGTTGTAGGTACTTGAGCAGAAGAATAAATTGTTTTTACAATCACACCAATTATCTACCCCCAAACTAAGCAACTGTACAGACAACAGCACGTCAACCTACCACAAAACGTCAATTTTTCTCAATCGATATTGATCTCTACGTGTTGGATATAAAGTTGAAAATCAATTCAATGACCTTCAACTTTTTGGGTAGGTTGGCCTGCCGTTGCTGTACTATGGTGACTAGATAACGGATAAACATACTTAAATACTTTCATAAACATCCATGACTTAGGAACAAACGCTCGTGCTCATCACACAAACATTTGCCCCTTGCGGGATTCGAACCCTCAACCGCTGGCTTTGTAGTCCGGAACGCGAACCACTACACCAGACAGACGGTCGTCGAATCATCATCTATTCCTAATTCCTTTTAGGTCCGCTTTCGCTCCACCGAATTAGTTTAGTAAGAAATTAAGCCATCTATCTGTCTCTGTCAACGCCATACAACCTGACAGCTATAGAACGATGTTTATTACCGTGTTAGTAGATAGATCGGGATTAAATTCGTTAATCCTGCCTGAGATGCGCAACCTAGATTTACTTAGTTAATACATAGAAAGGGACTTACTTATGCTTAGATTTAGAATATTGTTTTTATACTTTTAGCTTATACCTCAGCGACTCCGTCAGTGCCTTTTATTTTATTTTTATTTACGCATTTTATTTTTTACATAACGCCCGCCGTGACTTCGTCTGCGTTGACCTTACCCGGATACAAAGTATCCTATGTGTTAATCCATGGTCTATCAGTATGCCAAATTTCATCAAAATCCATTTAGTAGTTTTTGCGTGAAAGAGTTACAAAGATCGGTACATCCTTAGAAACTTTCGCATTTATAATATTAGTAGGATTAGCGTCTCTAAATGCGGCAGTTAGCACTAGACCTAGTTGAAATACAACAGTAATTCTGAATTTCGGGCAATGCAACACGAGGCAGTTGGAATATGATAAGGGCTATCCTGTCTGACTGGCGAAATGTAAATGTCACAATATCACGCAGCGTGTAGGCCTGGTGACGGGGTGCGGACGGCGCGCAAACTGTAGAAGGGCCGATACACACGCACGTTGCGATAGTGATACACAATTTTTACAACATTTTTTATCCGACATCCAAATCTTGATTAGATGCTCCATTTTATATGAAGTCACGTAATTCTTTTAAAGTACGGTAATCAACACTTAAGATAGGAGCATATTAAAATATCGTCTACCTAAATGGATTGTATTTCGATGTTGTGTCAATGAATTTATTGACGCTACGTCAAAATACATGCAAACTCATTTAAAAGGCACTAAAAGCACGCACATGATTTATTAAATGCAAATAATAAAAAAGTCCTTTCATTCAGCTCCATCCAGACAGCTTGAATGGCTCAATTTTTATACAAAAATAAATCTTTAGTAGTTTGATAAATAGATAGACTGTTTTATAAATATTATAGGTGCTTGATTTTTGGTTAGTAACCAAAAAAGGTTTCAAATAATTTTGCAACAGCGCCCAAAGTTGTATTCGTCCCACGACTGTGTTACGTCAGCCATCGAGTACATACCCTATAGAGCAGCAATATAAACCATCTTTTCTCCGAAACTAGTAAGTGATTTGTCACTTAGATTTAGTATGAAATGGCAGCTCCTGTCAACGCTCGGCCATACAAAAACAGCACAGATACAGATTTAAAAAATGGCGAAAAATTTTGTCGAACAAATCATATGACATTTCTACTCTATAGGGCATGTTCTCCATGGTCGTAGCGTAGTGTAAAGGTACTTATGTATGCGCTTCTAACATCAGTCATCCTAGTTAATGCGGCGTGCGGCTAAAAAAATGCAGATGGACATTACGCGCTTTGGCCGGCAGTGCGAGCGCCCTTGCCTACATTTTAAGTGAACACACTCGGATCTTTAGTAGGAAATTGTGTAATTGTGAATATGCATGAAAAAAATATATTGTTTTTACTATGTTTATAAGAAAATATATAAAATTATAGTGCTACTCGTAATAGTGAAAACAAAAAAGATTTTAGGTAAAAAATAACCGTAAGTAATTAGATATTAAGGTATACCTATCTCTTTCTAAAATAACTTTTAGTATGAAAAATGTATGGCGGACGTGTAATGTGACGTCACGGTACATATCGGATCTCCTTGTCTAACACGCGACTTTAATGGGCTGTAAGTCAGGTATTTATCAATATTTTTCGAAAACTCTTAAAGTTTTATTAATTATAATTAAGTACTATTTATTTTAGGACCAAATAAAAAACATGCATATTCCCCATTGTGCATCTTTTACAAACCAATGATGTTCGCTTGCTTTAAAAGTTTAAACAAAAAGTCAGTAAGTATGGCTCTTTTTCTTTTCAATAAATGGAAAGAACCAACTTAAAGCAGCTAAAAATTGATAAACTGTTTTTACTTAAATGAGGCATGTAAACCTATCATGATCAAAATATAGCGAAAAGATAAACCAAAAAACAAATTTCGACAGTTCTTTAGTTTGGCAGCTCTAAATTAAGTCTGTTGTGATCATTCAATAATGAGGAAAAGAGAAAACGAAACTGTCGTTTCAATTCAAAATGTCAACAATTGAAAATAGTATTTTTTGAATAAAATTTTGTTTTTTTTTAGTTAGCTTCTTTTTAAGGGTTCTTCTTGCTTATCTACATCAAATACTCAAGACATAACGTGCTAAAAATATGCTAAACAAGTTTTTTCGTAGCAGACTACGAATTCACCGGTCTCTTACAGTGCTACGAATTTTAAATGCCCAATGCCATTCAAAATAAAGAGGTTATTAATGCACCCTAGAATGAGAATCGAGAAATAACCATCTGTTTTGCTCTATTTAGTGTTCAATTAGGTATAACTGTCTAACGTTTGAGACGGACGGTGACTTCACCGCGACCACAAGACCTCTAGGGCTGGAAGCGTGGACTGACCACAAGTATACATAGCTTTGCAAACTACAAAGTCAAGATGGGTTCAACTGGGTGACCTACTTCGGGTTGCGCTTGTTTATGTTAAATCGAGTAGACACCTGGCAATAAATAAAGCTTAATACGTGACGTTCAACTTGTTTGTTAACGTTTCACAACAGTGCCAATAAACTGAACATTAACTCTATATGCAGAATGAATGCTAGTGTGTAAATATTTGATTTAAACAGTTTTTTTGCAGATGGACCTTATTTGTTTTGCATTTCATTCTTTCTTGAAAAGTGTTTTTTTCTTTTAAAGCTGCGGAATCGCAACTTTCTTCTTTTTCTTAGCGTGTCGATGGCAAAAAAAGTTTTATATGGTAAGCCCAGTAATTTGCCACGCGAATAGCATTATCTGTATCGCATTCAATAGCTCTTCCCGCGTACAGGTATCAGGGCACGTTGAGCAAGATGTTAGATGGATAGGGCTGAGCTACACAACTTTTACTAAGTGTGAATGTCACTTTGAAATCGGGAGAAACCTCACCATTTCGCTATAAGCATGAGCATAAACATTCCTGAAATATAGTTTAACTTATATGATACACGTATATTTTGCATGGTCAGGACTTTCTTTTAGAAAATGAAAAACCTACATGATTTTATATGTACTACCATCGTGACCGTTTGGAGTCGGTTACGGTCCACATTTTACTCAGTTTACAACAAGTATTTATAGTAGATTCATTTTCATATTCCAGTCGCTACACCACAGCCAAACGATGGAGGGCTGCTCAGCGCCCTTAGTGGTCAAATTCGCCGACACGCAAAAGGAAAAGGAGCAAAAGAAACTGCAGGCGATGCAGGCGAGTCTGTGGGGCCTGACGACCCCGGTGGCCGCGCCCGCTTACCTCGCCTCCGAGGCGGCCCTGTCGCCGGCAACGCAGCTGCAACTGCTGCAACAATTGCAAGCGGTCGGGCTGCAACAGCAGTTGCTGCAGGGGCAGGGCTCCACGATACTGCAAGGTATCTTCACTGACGGTACTTCATCATTTTTCTTTTTTTTAGTTTTAATTTAATTTAAGTGTAGTGTAATAAAAACGGGATTTCTTGATGCGTTTATTTTAATACCAACAACTGAACATCGTACTGCACGTCACACATTTTATTATTAAGTCCATATTTCTTTCTCCTCTTGCTCACTTCGTCTTCCTTCCTTTTGCGTTCCGTTTCACATATTCCACTTGAAGTAGAAAAAACCTTTTTATTAAAACCTTTAACGTAATTTAGAGACGGCTCTCCTAATGGAAAGAGGCTATCATGTCCCATGAACATGCAATATAAAAAGGATTGTCAATGTGTTGCTGAACTTGAAAGTGCACTTGCACACCAGACTGGACCTTTAAAGAATACCTACCATGTAACGCGGAGTTAATCATTCGAGACCGTGAACGCGCTATCGTTGCGCACAGACCCTTATTGAAGCAGACAATGCAATTACTACAAACTGTATGAAAACCAAGCGAATTATATGACGTCACGAGAAGACCATTTTCATTCTGACGCCGAAGTGTATTTGTGGGAATATTAGTACTAGTAATACATAACTTAACCATATTTGTGTCCACCTGACAAGAGGCAAAGGAAGCCTGGCGCTAGCCGGACTTCGTTCTGTCACAAATTCGAAATCGAGCCAAGCAAAGTAGATGAACTTGTGGATTCTACTAAAATACATATATCTCTAATGATGCACAGTAAAATTCAACTGCAAAATTCATTATCACATTAAACATTAAGAATAACCTACCTTATTAAATGCGATCTTTATTTTGAGATCATAATGGAGCCCTGTCATCAACTTTTTTATATTCATGTAAAAGTCCTTCCTTTTGCCGATACATAACTCTCCCTCAGTAGTGATGGAAACTGTCTGAATTCCCACCACATAAAATGCATCAAAAAAGGTTTTATTTACTTAATATGTCAAAGCTTTATCCACCTTTCTAACAATGAAATGAAATTCACATCATTATTACGTGTTTGTTTAACATTTAACGTGCTTGCTTAACTTTTACTGCACATTATATTTTGTTTTCGTAACATTAATTTTATTTTCTAAACACTTTTTGTTTAATTTGCAATATGATTTGCTTTTTTGTTGTTTTACGTTTTCGTTTCGTTGTACCTTAGGTGTTAACTACCAAGATATCGGTTTCAATGGTGCAGGGCTGAGTGGGGGGGCCGTGAGCGGGGTGGGCGGGGGGGCGGAGCAGCTGGGGGGGCTGCTGGCGCCGGTGTCGGTGCAGAACCTGGCTGCGCTGGCGGCGATGACGCAGCCGCCCGTCGTGACGCAGGCGGCGCCCATGCCCGCCGCGGCACCGCAGCAAACCGCGCCACAATTGTGTAAGTATTAAAGACATTTAGATTGAGGTTTATTGGGTAGAATTTAACTTGGTGCGGCGGTAGGAGGTCCACTGATAGGTTAACACGGATTGATACATTCTAGGTAGTGATTGTCATTAAGAACCTGTTTTTCTATTCAGTCTTATTTACATTAAAATCGGTTAATAACTAAGATACCATATAGGCTAGCTGCCAAAAGTGACAAGTTCTTTGTCGGAGAAACCTATAGCCCGATTCAGAACGTTCGATAACAAATTGACAACCGGTAAATCACGTGATACTAATATTAAATCATATAGTGCCAAGTGGTTTTCCGGTCGACAATTTGCTATCGAACGGTTCTTAATCGGGAAACAGGTCTGATAACCAACAGAATCGTCACTTTCTAGGATGTCTATTAACCAAAATCACATTTAGACTTTACCTATTCGTAGTTGTTTAAATTTTTAACCAAAACTGTGCTTTGACACCCCTGACACAGCTGATTTCATTAATAAATTAGTAATCTGGACACTGACCATAGCTACCATAAGTTACCAAGACCACATAAAACAACAGGTTCAAATGTCAAATTAATATTCTGTTCTCGTTTACTTTCTCTCGTCAGCTGTCCCATCCAGGCGAGTTTTAACTTTAAATCGAGCTCTCTTCTCTCGTAGATCTTTTGTAAGCATTGTTTCGATTTATTGGAACTGCTATAACACTTAAATTAAAGGACCTTACTTATAGAAAGACAAGCCGCAACTTTTGACGCTATTGTACTTAGTTAATTTGAGTAGCTACTTATGTGCAGTCGACTCAAATATGGTCCACTTTTGGCAGTTCCACAACACAACCTTATTCCATTGTTTTTGGAATCAACATCTGTCAAAAGTGTATATCTACATATATTTGGAGTTCGGTTACGCGTTTAATATATTTAAAGGGCTACTTTCAGTCCCCGAACCGAAGCGAAATAGTTACGGTATTGTGAAACAATTACGGATTAAACAATGTTGAACTAAAACTACGAAACCTGATCAAAGTAGCAGACCGCAAAGTTGGCGACCGTAACTCGGAAGATTTGATTTGTAGAATATGATAAGATAATAGATGGGACGTTCCGATTCGAGGGCCCTCAGCAGTTTAGGTAAGTATTTAACAGACGCAGTGAATAATCCACCTGAAATGAGTTTTGTAATGAGAAACACCCTAGTTATTATTCGTATAAAAATCGACTGGGAATCGAACACCCCTCGTTCTTCGCTATCCTGGCGACTGCACCTTTCAGCTAAGCTACACAGGATATTTAGTTAACTTGACAAACTCTAGCTAATGCCAGCGTTGTCTCATCAAAATTTTGGTTATACTTATGTACTTAGATAAGTACATACCATCAAAATCAGATATAAATATTATTGCAAATTATTTACTTATCGTTTAGTTGAAACACCTTGAATTCAATAAATCTGGTTCAGCTTTTTGTTCCCATTAAAGAAACTAAATACCTATTATAAAGGTAATTAAACCTAATGATTACACAAGAACAACTTAACTGTAGAGTTCCTTAATGTTCCCTCGAGTGAAAATTACCATAAGTTGAGTAGCTGACCTTGCAAGAGAAAGTGAATTCCTACCGACAAAGCACTGACAGAAAAGCTCCTCCACCAATAAGCACAAGGATGCTTAATTTCTCCGCAAAGAAAGCAAACAAATTATGTTCCACGAACGCTGCGCGCGCTACTTGAATCGGAACGTTCTCATTACGTGACGAGGAACGGAACGTCGAGCACCGCTCGGATAAAACTGCCAACCTTAATTGTCATTTCTTTTACTCTATTAACGGCCGGCCTTTACCTAAATTCGACCTCCGCAGGACAATTAAGCTCAATAAATTCAGCTCTAATTGCTCGTCCCGTCCCAATCTCTAATTGGAGTGTAGCACATCCACTACATAAGTTAAGCCATGAAAAATTGTAACGACCGTTTTTGCCCGCAAACTTTCCTATTTCAGGTTGGACTTATTATTGAGAAAAGTTAAAAAAAAAGTTAATTAACGATGAACATTTTTCACACTTCAGGTCTTCTCGGGAAGACTAACATCACAGGTAAAAATGCAATGAAATCGAAAGTGTGTGTTATCTTAAATGGAATGACTTATCTTTGGCTTCAAAGAGTAATGTGCTAAATGAGACAGACCATTCACATTGTACCTACCTAAACCTATTATAACTTTTTGTTTACCTTAAACTATGCAACATTTCTTTAAGTTTCTTTCTTTTTTAAAGGACACGCGCATTAGATAGAATATAAATCGTCGTCATTTTTCCATATAAAAACTAAGGACCGACCATTGTCTTGTGTGGCCGGAAATTAAAACAAGGCGACACGCACACACATGAATTGGAATAAATACAGAATATCAATGAGTCTGTCTCGTTTGGTACCCCGATACATGTAGGTACGGCTTTGGTTTGATTCTATGTTGGCGTTGTAGGTAGAGTCTGCAGTTGCTTGTGCATAGGCTTATTGTAAAACAACAATATGGCAGCGATTTGTGCAAGTTACAAAACATGTTGTTAAATATTTTTTTATCATTTGTACGACTTTGGTCACGTTGTTCGGCGGCAGGTTGCTTAATTGTATTTGATTTTGTTTAAAATGTAACAAATTGTTGTTATCTGTCCAAGGATGGGAATAATATCAATTTTAAGAAAATAAATATGTAAAGGATACTTTGGAATACTTTGACTTAACTTTAAATATTGTGCCCACTTTGGACAAATACTTTAAATTAAGCTGCATGTCAAACTTTTGTAAAGTTATTGATTAATGAATTAATTAAGCCAGCCGTTACTTCAGGCTTAAGTTCTGACATGAAGTTGTTAATAACTTGATGATTGTCTGTCTAATCGAATGCTGTGAAACGTTTGATTGATTTTGACGGCTTCTGTCTGACCCGTCTGTCTTCTTACTTAATCTTTGTTCTTTCTGTTGGTAGTTTAATCATGTCGCAATATTTGAAGCAAAACTTCTCAGTTTGTTATCCACGATTTGTGTCGTACGATGCCTACTGTGAAGTAAAGAGTTTATGCAACAGAAGAGTAACTCAGTGAAAATGCTTATGATAATATTGCGACATTAACTTTCGTGTTACATTAACATTTCGTTTGTTGTTTTTGCATGGAAGTGCTAAATAACTAAATAATACTGTTGTTTTATGACTCTCATGTGATTGATAAATGTATGTGATAGGTGTAAAAAAATTCGGTACGTAAACAATACATTTTTAGTAACCTTTTTTCCCCAACAGTACCTATAAGTTACTAAATAAAATCTGAATCCTTATTTATAACTGGTATTAGAAAACCTGCAATAGATTTCTAATTACTTTCGACTTTAGTATTAATACTATCATATATTAACGATTTAATTTATGTACATTCAAGAGTGATTGGATTTTCAGTCAATTATTGTCAGATTACATAATCGTTGTTTAAAAATTTTGTTATATTCTTAGTATTATTTTGAAATCATTCTATAGTCTAAATCTAATACACTTATCAGTTTCCTAGACGGGTTTTTCCCTGTGTGGTTACTAACACCACTAATGTAGTCTGTGTCTACAGGGTCAACGGCTGAGCCGCTCGGTTCGGCTTACGCGGCTCAGTTCGGCAGCGCGTTTGCGGCCGCGCCGCTCGGCTCGGTGCTGGGCTCGGCCGCCGCAGCAGCCGCTGGGAAGCAGGTCGAAGGTAGGCAGAAACTGTACTTTAGTCGCTCTTCACAAATACTATCAATAACAAGTCAACTTTGTAAAAGACATTAATATCTTAATCGATTGATTATTTATTAAAGTTGCAATCGTTAAATTAATATTAACAGGTTATCACAACATTATTGGAATAATGTGGACCTTTGACTTGGCTTATCAAAAAATATTAAAAATTAAGGGTTCTGTGAATAAATGTTCTATGAAGAACAAGCGGTAACAAGTAACGGGAACACATAGTACAACTGTCATACTTGGTGTGGTTCTAGTGACGACTAGCACTTTAATGTTGGAGTCTAACCCAAACGAGTGGTATTATCTTAAATCATCTATTCAGATATCTACCTCCGCCGTCTTTTTAAGATATTTAACAGATATTCTGTGAAAATATCAATCTAGGTAGATTGATACGGTTCAAAAGTTACAACGGAACCCTAAAAAGCGTTATGACTTTTACCATTGAACTGCTGGCTGTTAAGTTTCACAATTATAGTGCTATATATCATTTTTCAGGTCCGGAAGGCGGTAACCTGTTCATTTACCACCTGCCGCAGGAGTTCACGGACACCGACCTGGCGTCGACCTTCCTGCCGTTCGGCCACGTGATCTCGGCCAAAGTGTTCATTGACAAACAGACCAATCTCTCCAAGTGCTTTGGATTCGTGTCCTACGACAACGCGGCGTCCGCCCAAGCCGCCATACAAGCCATGAACGGCTTCCAAATAGGTACAAAGAGACTCAAAGTTCAATTGAAACGTTCCAAAGAACTATCGAGACCGTACTAGCTTATTCCAGAACTCGTTCCTAGTGAATATTTTTGAAAAAAAAAGAAGAAACTATATTGCAATGAGGTTGTAAGATTCCGAACGGTTGTTGTGATGTTTCGGTGCACTGGACTGAGGGTAGCTGAGTCGGCCGGCGTGCACAGTTGTTAACTAATAAGTATAAGGTTAAGGTTTGTGTCAAAGGATTTATCGTTTCCAAAGTATTCCCCAAATTTTGTTTATTATATTCGTAATAGCTACTTTAAAAGTTAAGTTATAGTCACTTTAAGAATAAGTTGAACGCGTTTCATTATTACATTTACGTAAACGCCAAAGATACGGTACCGCATAACTAAAAGCCGTTATTTACCGTTATTTTTGTGAAGCATTGGCAACGGTACCGGTCGATCATAAGACATATTATTATCAACTTACCGCATAAGTATTGCTTATAGTTAATTTACCCGTTATGTTCAAATAGAACAACTTTATTACTTATTATAACGATTTTGTTAGATTTTTGTTCTTTATTTTGTGTTACCATAGTTGATTATACGTTTAATCATGAGTGTGGCCATTGTCAGTTCAGTCTTAGTGTTTTTTGTTTAAAATTGTAAGTTGTTAGAATAACAAAATGATCTCAAAGTGATCAGTGTATTTATTGTTTACCTACATGTTGTCAATAGTGTACTTAAACTTTTAAATATTTTTTGTGTATAAATGTCACTTAAATAATGGACTGGGTATGGATATCTCAAACAATTGTTTATTTTTCCAATATAATATTTTAAGAATATTTATATATTTTTTGCATACCATACAAATTAGTAGGGTAGGTGTCAATCATGTATCATATTTATATTTTTAGGAAAAGTTGTGTCAATCATAGCGGCATAAGTTTTATGGTGCAATACTGGCAATCAAGTTTTTCATTTTATTTTTATTTTCTTCTCTGTGACGTAATTTGCATGAAGTTTGAGATATCTGTGCATTATTCGTAAACACGACTTCGTCTTTGTTTGTGTATTTAACGTGTACATTATACTTAATTAACGCAGTTATTTCAAATCTCTGAATTTATTGTAATTTGTAACACATCGAACACTGGCCCTTTAGTCAAAAATTTTGTTAGAGTTAAGTATTTAATATTAGATAATTTTACTATTTTTCGTAAGTTGGGTATTAATTAATTACCTGCTTGATACATATTTTATTATTACTTGTATACGTTCACAAATATTTCGTGTTTAAACTCTGGCACATAATTTCACTTATTTTTAATATTTTTACGGCACTAAAATCGGACCGGGTAATTGTTTTTTTTTTTTTTAATAAAAACATGAAATAACACTTCATATTTAAAAAAATAAAATAACGTTAGTAACAGTGACCCGGGACCCTTTTTAGAACGTAATTTTTTGAACCACGTCTTTTATCAATTAGATAGACAAGTTAAAGTATAAACGAGTTAATTAAGTATTACCTTATTTCGTGAATTCCTATAAAACGCTCAATAATAATATATGGACAAACAAAAATAAATTCTAAGCATATTTTCTTGACTTGAAAAGAATTCTATGAGTACGTTAAAAATTATTTAAGAATACTTTGTATCGTTTATAGTTCCGTTGATATTGTGCCAATGAGTTCAAGATGTAAGGATCAATGGAAATTCAACTCGTCTGATTTAGTTATAAACTAAATGTTTACTATTCGTCTATACAAGAACTAAGTAGACAACATCGGTGTAAATTTAGTTGAGTATTATATTCTATTTAAAAGATTATATTATCAAGATGGGTTTATTTTAGTTTTAATTTAGTCATGTTTGATGTCTGAAGAAAGACAATATCTAGACTGAATAAGTTCCCAAGTAGATGTTATTGCAATGTTTCAGTTAGCTGTCTTGTGATTCCTTTAGTGAGTTCATAGCGAACCCTGGTGAGATCAGCTTTTGTCTCTTTTCTTGTTGTAAGGTATAAATTATTATAAAAGGATGTATTGTTAAAAACATTTTGACATCGGGAATAACGGTGACGGATATACGCTACAATCCTGGACACGGCCGCGGTTAGCCTGATAAGGTGTGATCTAGATAAATGTCAAATAAAATTTAAATTAAGACAATTTTTTACCTACATTTTCTAGGTATCTTAGACGAGAGACCTCAGGACCTCACTATTGTTGTTGTATCAAAGAAGTAAAAACAAGACGCTGGCTTTTGGGGTTTTGGAACTATTATGGCCAGCTTTACCAGTTATGTCATTGTTTTGCAAGCGATCCCTTTTTTGTACAAACTGGTGGATCACCAGTAGCTAGACTATTAGAAGAATCAATTCTAAGTCAAAATACAATCAGCAGCAAAAGTGATAGTGTGGAAATACCGTCAACAACAGATTCTTAAGTAAAATCACCTTTAAAAGACAATAAAATCTGCCGTCATTGCTAATACATATTTACATAATCATATAAAAAATCGAATTTTGTAGTTGATTGTATTTCGCAGAAGGGGACTGTATTGTTACCGAACGTTTGCCATAAGCTTCAAATGTATAATAACTTAGTGTTAACTGATAATGCTTCTCATGATTTTATTTCTCGTTGAAAAAATGCGATCTGCATTTTACCATGTGTTTAATGTACGACTTGATGACCAACATGAAAATTACTTTGTAATATACGCTAGATTGCTATTTATACTATTATCTAGTTTTTGAAATGTTGACCTACTTGTGTAATTATTAGTATTAGGTACATACTAATCGGTATTGTTACTAAGTTACACAAAACGAATTCTCCCTTTTTTTTTGTCTTTCAAATACAATTTTACTTTATCATACATACAATTGGCAAAAAATGAAATTATTAAACAGATAACGGTATATTTCAATTTCACTTTTGAATTGTATGGTATACCGCTAAAAACATTTTCAAATAATCTTCTGAATTTATTAATAAAGAGCGTAAAAGTATTAAAGTGTTAAAGATAATATCATGAAATAATAACATTATAAAGTTTGAAGAATTTACATTTAATTAGTAAATGTAAAAAAAAATACTTTTAGGTTGTCGGTCAACATTTAAAAACTAGAATATTGCTTCAGTGCCTCCACGCGTTTCGGCGGGAATCCGAGGCGGTTTGCGTCGCGCGGGCTTGTTCCGGCATAAGTCATACATACATCTCCGCTGTGAAATTTATCATTTTACGTAACCACTTTGAACCGCCAAAGCGTGCGGAGACACTAAAAATTAAAGCGGCGGAACACTCGAGTCACGGTACCTACGAACCAGCATATCCTAAATGCGGAAGCAAATTTATTTTTACACAATTCGAGGCACCCTATTTAGTAGGTATACAATTGGTATGAAGAAAATAAATAAAAGAACTGTTTTATACAACACCCGTTTTGTTGATATGAATGTAAATAAATGTCAAGTTAAAAATGCGGTTTTCTTTTTTATCCTATTATCTCCTAAAATCTAAGTATATAAAACAAAGTCGGGTTAGTTACACCATTTATAAGTCAAGAACGGCTGGGCCGATTTTTATGATTTATAATTTTTTGGATTTGTTTCCGTCCCGAATTGCAGAATAACATAATAAAAAATCGAAAAGTTCACGAAAAAAAAAACGAGGCGGTACGAAGTTCGCCGGGACAGGTAGTATTTTATAAAGATTTTTAAGGGCCGATTTTTCAATAACCTTTGACCCAATTCTCTTAATTTGACAATAATTACAATCCGGTGTCGATCCGCCTCCAGTAACATTACGATCACAAACTGTATTCTCGTAAACTTTTAATCTGACGTTAAATTATCAAAACTATCAAAATACGACTGAAAATAGAGCAAAAAATTTTTTTTCAGTCGCTTTACGAACTATAATTGCATTTTTTGGGCTTACGAGAATACCATTAGTGATCGTCAGTAACATATTGAGAGCGAATCGACACAGGATTGCGCTTATTACGGGAATTAGGCCTCTGGTATTTGAAAAATCGGCTCATAATGTATAATTAGTGAAAGAGTAACAACAGTATTTTTTTAAATAACGACAAGTATTTCGTTATTTAACCCATACCGTTATCGTTAATTCACATCTGAATCACAAGTCTTTTTCAGTGATCGGGTAGGTAGATCGATTTGGGGTCAAAGATCTCAAACATATCATTAATATGGACATGCCTCCGGGATTCCGGAATTTCTTGCTATCAGTTTAAAAAAAAAAGCATATCCATATTATGCTAGCACTACCAAAGTACATCAAATCAATCTACCAACTCCGATCACTAGTCATTATAAAGCTTCGTACTTTGTGTGTATACTTTGAATCGGAAGTAGGAAATATCCTATGGTAGGTGTGTGTCATAATAGCAATGAATTCCGAAGTCATTTTTTTTGTATTTACTTAAGTTTGTCGCCTGTTTTATTTGTAGTCATTCTTATTAATTCCTAGTCTGGCACACCTGTAGCACAAAACACCGAGTAACAGAAGTTCAGCTTCATACAATGCGCGCTATTATTATTTACTCTGTGCATGTAGTTTCTCGGGGAATTCTCTTATAGATGTCTGAGCCATAGAGAAAAGCCAAGTAACATCACATTCATTGCTCTGATCCTAAGGTAAGTAGCTAAAGCACTTGTGTTATAGAAATCAGAAACTAGTTGGATATTTTGAACCTTATTTACTTGTACGAACCGATACGTTTAAAAACCAATAAAAAAATCAATAAGTAGGCTATGTTTGATTAAACAAAACCACAAGATCACTAAACAAAACATTTATTAAATCCACTACCTAATCATTACCAATCTTTGGGGCGATTTCATCCTTCGCTTCACTATCGTCATCATCTATTTCATTTTCCACTACAGCTTCCTGCTTCGTCACATTTAGTTTAGGGGACTTTATTAACCCGTTTTCGTCCGCTAGGGGCAACACGTCGCAGATTAGGGGCGATTCGACCCCTAGTATGTAGTGGCAAGTGCGTGGTTCTAGGAGGTATAGAGATACCTGGGCGGGGCTGGAGGAGTTTTCAAGGCATTTCAGCTTGACTTCGGTTTGCCGAGGCTTCCCGGTCTTGTCGCATACGTCACCGCCGGAGTAGAAGTGGGATACTGATGTGCGGTGTTCTGAGGAAAGAAGACACGTTTTTTATTATTATTTTTTTACTTTGATTTAAAAAACGCGAAGATACTAAGTAAAATCGTATACTTATAACGTTACGGAGGATAAACGTTACGTTACGTTAAACGTACGTTATACATCCCCCTAGGCTTTGATTCTGGTGCTCAAATACAACAACTTTTTATAGCGGACCAACATCGTAATCTATAAAAAAAAAATACTGCTTCATACAAACTGATGTAAGCTGGTCAGCGGCTTAGTATGGGGAAGTGATTTCTATTTTGCGATTTCGATGTTGTTGTAATAATAGCCTATACTATCCCACGGCTGGGCAAAGACCTCCCTAAGTTTTTGGGGGAGGTCTTCTAAACGAGTTTGCGAATCTCGGGTGAAACTATTCAAAATTTCAAATCGTCACGCCATCTATTTTTTGCATCTTTTTACATGATTACGCATTTAAATGCAAAAACAACCTGTACAATGGATTAAGCTTATTCATATTAACTGATTATCAAATATTTTCAATATTATTACTCTTAAATAAGTTTATGTACTCAAAACATTAATGGACCAACACCGGCTTAATAACAATAACTGGTGGAAAACTTGGATAATAAAACGAATATTTTCAGTATCTTGTATGTAGTTCGAATAAGCAGTCGAAAAGACATAGGTTCCATTCTCGCCTTTCATAAGGCAGTGAATTTTTTTAATCTTTGATCATGGCTTGTCAAACAGAACATAAATAAAAATTATTTTTACCTATTTATCAATTATCAATGCAGGCGAATATTTATTTTTTCTAGCATTTCTGAGTTTAAATCACCGAAACAATATTTTTAAGAACTTCTAACGTAAGAACGTATCAGATTTGACAAGTGACATTCACGTGACTTCCTCATGCGCATTCACAAAGGTAGTAATAAATAATAATAATAATAAATTGTTTTACAATCACACCAATTATCAAGCCCCAAACTAAGCAAAGCTTGTACTATGGCGACTAGATAACGAATAAACATACTTAAATACTTTTATATACCTACATCCATGACTAAGGTACATGCTCGTGCGCATCACACAAACATTTGCCCTTTGCGGGATTCGAACCCGCAACCGCTGGCTTTGTAGTCCGGAGCGCGAACCACTACACCAGACGGTCGTCATTCATAATTTATCATCATTAAATAGGGTAGACATCATTAATTTTTCAGTTAATCAAGAGCCGTTGACGTGACCGAACGTAATCACAGTAGTAACTTTGGAAGCCTTTCAAAATGGAATGTGCGTTCTATTCACCGTCAGCAACGAACGAGCGAAAGAATTTTCCTAACAAATTTTCGGAAATTCGTCCGATCCGGAGCGGATAAATGAGGTTTTCTATGATTTCATACAAAGAATAGAATATTTGGCGCTTTGGGAGTTCACCACAAATCAATTAGCATGTTTTTTTAAAACTGGAATGTATTTACTAAAACTGAGTGTATTTATATAAAGAACAGACAACTTACCGACTGGTTTTGGCGCTTTTCCCTTATTCTCTCTAATCCAGTCAAGGTGCGCTTGTTCGTCGTACTTGCCCAGCAGTAACGTCGTCTTCTCTCCCGCGCGGTCTACGTGGTACTGTACCACATGTTTGCCGTAGCAGAACTCGTACTTCCACCAGCCTGTGCCCTATAAATAACGGAACTGTTTAGAGCTAGAAGAAAACCAATTATTATAGTCCTTTCAAGATAAGAAGATACTTGTGACACTTGGCAGTTTCAGTTCCACCTATACTATTTATGAAATTATTCTATAAAATATATTTTTAATCTTTAATTTATATCATTGCAAAAACAAACAATCTTTGCCTCTAAAAATTTAAGCAAAAATTGCAAACATCTTAATGACATAAAAATAACAAATAAATTAATAGGATTTCCTTCAAATACTTGATGCCTAAAACGGAACGTTTACTTATAGGGATTGACAACACATAATCGGAACTAAATAGATAAATCGGTTCGGTCGGCATGTGAAAACCTATGCGTTGATTTCAGAGTAGTACGAGAGCGTCTGCCTTGTATGCGATTTATGTCATCGTTATTTTTCGCATAGTTTCTATTTTGACTTTTGTTACTGTTTTTGTAAAGTTTTCTTTATTGTTTTGCTTTTATTTGGGAAAATGCCAAAACAAGAAAAAAAGACGTCAAAAAGCTGTATACGGCACTCTGGCAGTAGAACATTGCAGTATATCTCTTAATTTAAATAAGTTCATTTGAATAAAAATCGATTAAACTTTCTTTATAAACTTTCTCGATTTTCAAAAAGAATCGGTTGGATTTTGTTAAGGCACATCACTATTTGTGTCAACAGGGAAGTCATGTGATGTGTCATAAGTTTCTTCTTATCTTGAAAACGGTATAGTAAAAACGTTTAAGACCAACGCTAAAGGTGCTTAGGGCACATCACTATTTGTGTCAACAGGGAAGTCATGTGATGTGTCATAAGTTTCTTCTTATCTTGAAAACGGTATAGTAAAAACGTTTAAGACCAACGCTAAAGGTGCGCGCATACACGAGCAATTTAAATTGCTTCATTCTGGGCAATATTGTCAGTTATATACCACGTTTATATGCTTTTGATACCGCTTTACCTTATGAGCGATAGCGAACAACGTAGTTAATCTGTAATAATGTATTTAGTAATTAGCAGAATTGGTGGAGCAATATGGAGTAATTCCTAAAAAATATGGTGTATTTCTCTCCCCATATTTATTTTTATAAATTCTCAACTGCTGACTGTAACGGCCGGGTAATAATTTCTCAAAAAATAACTGGCGTAATGTAAGAGCGACAAGAACTGTATTACAAATTTCACGAGACACGATAGTGTACAGTCAGCATCAAAAGTGGCTGATCAAAATTTCAAAAGTACTGACTTTTCTAAATGTCACAATAACCTGACTTCTCTATTTGACTTTTGCCTAGTGATATTGTCAGACCATTGTGATATGTTTTGCCATGAGATTCTTTTAGAAAAATCTGATAATAAGCTACATTTGATGTTGACAGTACAATAGGGTATTTGACATCAATCCGTTGACAGACTCAAACTCAAATTCAAACTCAAGCGTTTATTTGCCAAGAACACAGTAAATAAAGATATCATTTAGATTTTTATAAGCTGTCAAAATGCAATTCTTCTAATTTGTATGGCTCAAATGAGAGACTGTTTTTGATTTCAAAGCAATTAAAATCGAATTAAAAATTATTAAAAAATGATGATAAATTAATGTTTTCAATGAGGTTATTTTAAAGACACCATGTTCTGGAATTATTTGGATATTATATTATATTATATATATTGAATGGTTTCAACTGAGGCGGTCTCAACCCCAATAGCTCATCCAGAGAAATTGGGCAAATGAAATTACGTTAGCGGGGTGAGAGAGTAGAAGCGTGACATCATCATCATCATTTCAGCCATAGGACGACCACTGTTGAACATAAGCCTCCCCTATTGACTTCCGGATTGGCCGGTTAGAAGGGGCAAACACAAAATAATATTTTTAGGATCCATTAAATAGTTCAACTATCCATCTCCTGACTGAGTGACTCCATCATCAGAACAGCTCGATGGTAATAAATTATACTGTTCTGCCATCTATATCACACATTCTTAATAATTAAGTGTGGTTTAAGACTAAATCCTACCTAAAATCAGGCGTATTTTTGGTTACCAATAAAACTTTATCTTTAAATACAGGTATATAAAGTTAAGTATAATATAAACTATAAACTGCCAAAATAAACGTCCCACTGCATGGCACAGGCCTCACCTCAACTACGAGGTGGTTTGGGCTATTGATGGAGGGGTGTTGTAAGGCCAGTGACAACCTTACTGTCAGATGTTATTAAGGCCTCTGACTAGGCTTCACGACTAGTATCAAGCAATATTAGGCGGGATCAATTTTTAACGTGCCTTCCGAAGCACGGAGATGCTTGTAATAAACGTCATATGTTGAATATGGTTAGAATGGTCACCCATCCAACCACAACTGCGGCGTACGTAGCTTAACTTTGGTAATCACTACGAAAGCGCTGCCGCCACTGAGCTAAGAGCACCTTTCCAGGCGACAACGGTTAAAGGTTAAGTGAAATCGTGCGTTTAACGAAAAAAAAAAATACACGAGATTCCCCCCCTCCTCTCTTGTGATATTTCGTGATTAATTACAACCCACCCTTCTTTCGAGGCTCACGCAATTAATGGATACCCCTAAACAGATATCACTAACCCCATTGAGACAGTTCTCTCCGTTAAGGAATGCTCTGACAGGCGAGTCGTCCAAGATGACAGGCTGCGGCTTGTCCAACGCTTGCGTCACTTTGGAAGTATCGTCCGTCACGTCTTCGTCTTCGTTCAGCGGGTGTAGCTCGAACTTCAGATGAGTTTCACCGTCCTGGAAGGTACATTATTGTTAGTACAACGTATAAGCCGCACATAGGACGCTTATTTGTACAAATTTTAATTATGTAACTACAACGAATTGACGACCGATAAGTCACGTGACACTTGCTATCGGTTGACATTTGTTATCGGACGGTTACGGAATCGAGTGCCGGATCTGATAACACTGAATACATATCTGCATTTGCATATTAATATGTATGTCGTCGTTCACATAGTTGTTGTTGCACCCAAAGTTCGGCTGGAATGATACTACATCTTAATAATAGAAAGTAGATTGGTTCAAACATTTCTTTCCTTTTGTCACAACGTTTATGTCATCAAAAGCTATCATGTAAAACAGATAAACTAACACAAGGCTCTGTCCGACGCTCCCACAGTCAATAGGACTGTGGAAGCGTGACCTCAGGAGGTGACTAGAACGACACGCGCATATGACAATTTCATAATTGACCAATCTAATGTTGTTTTTAAGGGTCTAACGGAAATTACGACAAAAAAAAACATTATTTGTCCAATTAATGAAACTTCAACTTATTATTACTTACTCCTCTACCTTACCTTCCTTTACTTTACCTTACCTTACCTAAAGCATTCTTCGTAGTTATTGTCAAAAAGTAATTATTAAAAAATGCATGCAATTATACATCATTTTGATTAAACGTTATTTAATCAAAATTCTTATCAAGCATATTTTGGTACATCAACATAATATCATATCATACATTTGCCAATTTTTAGTTTAGGTTTTAAAAATTATAACTCAATAATCGATTCAGGAGATATAATAAATATTGATGTCCACTGTAACTATATGAACAAAGATATGCAAGTATAGAAATAAATCAAGAAATGTGCTATAAAAATAATTACCTTCTCAATCTTTTCAACTTTCAATACTGCTAGTACATCCTTAGGTTCCTTATCCTGAGTACATGCCAACAGAACTGTTAATAAGCCACTAAGTATTACTACACTACAAAATAAACAGGTGAATTGCTTAATGCCAAATTGCCAACACTAAAAAAGATACATAAGTTGTCTTACGTAGATCTTCGTTTAAACCAACGACACTCAAAAAGGATTCGTTATTCCCGATACTCTATGGTACAATAGCCGTAATGTGGCGACTATTGTTATTGTGTTTAGCCGTATTGTAGATGATATAGACAGAAAACAAACAAAGAATGTAAACGCCAAGTTGTATAGAAAATAAAATGATTGCTGCTGGCAGCACAGTAAAGATTTTTTTTGTTGCCATAATCTTATCAAATATTTCTACTAGCGGTAAAAACATATATTTTTCTTTGAAAACGGCGTGTTTAAAATTTTTGTAAAAATACTAAAAATAGGCAGATTTTGATTTTAAACAGGTGATTCACGTAAGACAAACCTACAGTAGACCTAAACACTTCAACAAAACTACTTAAACAACGTCACATAAACATGATTTTTAATTACCAAAATTCGAATCCAACTCACATTATTCAGGAATTTAATTGTCTGATGTTGGAATCTTAAATTGTCTACTTCCATTTTTAAAAGACTTCTAGGTTTCTTCGGAGCGTCTCCAACTGGTAAACAATCTACGGCCAGCTCACTAACATCCTTAGGTTTGAACTGAGGATGATCACACAGCAATGGAGATAGTATTATGATCTCATATTCACATGTGGATGTCTCCTTAAAGGAATAAACCTCATGTTTGCCGTGAGCATAGCATACATACAAAACTTTTGTCATACGAGGTTTGCCACTCAAGTCGCATAGTGTACCTGAAAATAAAAAGTTTACACATACACAACATGTTTTAAAAAAATACGACATAAGGGCTCTTTTACTTTTCTTTGAATCATTATTTTTCTGGATTTTAATCATCATCATAATCGTCATCATTTCAGCCATATGACATCCACTGCTGAACATAGGCCTCCCCCAATAACTTTCATATTTAAAAAAAAATACAAATGATTAATTTTGATGGATTATCAATGTCAAATGAAAGTCTGAAAGGACCCTTAAAAAAGCCAACGAGAATAAAATTTGTGATTACCACCTGTAATAAAATAAACGAATTAATCAACAATCAATGACAATGAGGTATGACGTGCAATAGATATGGATATAGGTATAGATTCTACAAAATCGAGTCTCTGCCTCTAGACTATTCTAGTGAGAGTAATTTTTAATTTTCTGGTAGTAGTAGTAGAGTACAAGGATCGAAACTGGTTAATATTTATTTCAGAATGTATAAGACCCATTTCTAATATTTGATAATAGTTGTAAAGATTTGACCATAAAAATAAATTTGCCATAGCTTTTAAGTAGGTAGTTGGAGTATATGGTAAATAATTTAGCGAAAACCTTTATTATTCCGGTTAAGGTTCCATAGTAAAATAACCGGTTTCCGATCCTTGGTAGAGTAGGGGAGGGCCAGAATGTTTTAATTTAGGATGATTAATTAATTCATTAAAACGCAGCAATTTTCTGACACAAGTATCCAACTTACAAGGGACTCCCCTTGTAAGTTGGATACTCTGCAAAATTGGATTGAAAACAAGTAAGAATTTTAAAATTATTTCAATTTTTATTTTAATCAATTCACCACTAACAGAATCATCTTCCTTTATGAAATGTTGATCTCTCCAACGATTTATCAGGGTTAAGGAGAAGAATACCTAAAGTTTTAGTCGAGAACTTGCGATTCTGGTCATCCATTAATAAGGGTAGGTAGGTAGGTAACCTAAGAAAGTGGCCTAAAGGCTACAAAATGATGCACCAAAGTCTTTTAAGTCCTGTGTGTAAAGACAGCTGCACATGTGATAATTTTGTTACAGGCCACAGTGCGATCCGTGTGGCGGAATACTGGTCATCAAAAATCTACATGGAGAGAGAAGTGGATAAGAATTAAAACGCTTACCATCATCCATTGCCATTTCCACATATGGTAACGTTAAGCCTTCTACTTTGGTTGTTTTTGGTGCTGCTTTGGTTTCTTGTAACGCCTGTATTTCAGCCTCCAGCTTTGCCTGCTTTTCAGGGCTCCAGTGACCAAGATAGTACTCTTGAGTTTTGACTTGTTTACCTGAAGGTTAAAAATATAGGTGTTTTATAACACCAAACAAACAAACAAAATAGAAATTCTATTGTTAAGCGGTCTCATGAGACTGTGTAACAATGTAATTTCTATTGTGTCTCAATTACAGCTGACGAGTTAAATGAACAATGTCAAGAAACTTTGGAGATGTAACTGTGAGATTACTATAAAGAAATCCTGAAATGCAAAGTTAACATTCTAATGAAACACTAATTATTTTTACTGTCATCATGGAAATAATTATTCTAGTTCCTAACATGTTTTATTTTTATTAAGTTACCCTCTCTTTCTTCATGGTATTGCCTGATGTACCGCCCATGGCAGACCTCGTAACTCCAGTAGCTTTCCAACCGATAAGAGCATATCTTCTGTGCAAACAATGGTTTTAATAGATTAATTGGAGAAGGCCCATCATACTCTTCTATGCCACCGGACTCTTTGGTTTGGAGTTCTGGTATGTAGCACTCATACTTCTCTTTATTTGATGTTGTCACTTTCAGTATTTCCTTATTCAGGAGCTGGAAATAACACAGGAAATAACTATAAATGAATTATTTATAATGTGAATTTACAGTATTTATTTCTTTAGGCCTTTCCCAACCGGCCAATCTGGCAGTCAATGGGGAAAGCCTATGTTCAAATGTCTTATGGCTGAATTGATGATTACTTTATACAAGAACCAACTTAAAATACCTATGCAATCAAATAATATGAGAAACCGAGCTTGATGTAAGTTTTTTGATTATTTATTTTTTTACTTTTTGCTATTGATATTGTACCTTTTTATTTTTATGTGACAATCCATTGCATTAACCCCATCCAAGCGGTCTCATGAGACTGCATAACAATGGAATTTATATTTTGTCTTGTTTACATATTTACTTGATCAGTTATGACCACATAATAAGACTTATTCTTTGACATAAAAAATAAAATGTATGAAATTTAAAAATACATTCACAGACAAGTTAGGGTAAAATACATAGGTTTCATTCTGTAAAAGCCAATATCTGTGACTATGTATGTGTATTTTTAACCGACTTCATTATTTAGTAATAATTTGAATTTAAAAAATAACAATGTTTGGGAATGAAAAAATGGAGTAAGGACAGGCGTCCTCAGTGCAAAATGTGCAGTCACATTCAAGTTTTTTGATTATGAATACACTGAGGTTTTGAGATGAGGGTTGATCATAGACTAAGAAAATGCTACACTCGAGTAGATGGCTAAATCTGTCACTAGATACTGGGAACTGATAAAATTTCTTTTTAAAGATTTTTTAATAGAACTGGATTGCAGTCCAAGCATTCGGAGTTCTGGGTTCATAGCCTAAATTAGATGGATGTGTTAAAAATTCCAAGTAGTGTCCAGCATACCTGCGGCTTATTTACTTCTCCCTCTACCAAATTCTCAAGGGTTTCAGGCGCACCAGGCCAGTTAATGCCAAATAAAATGGTATCATCGAAACCCTTGAAGTCATGTTCGATGCACGAAATAATACCGAAAGCACAAACACTTAATAAACACAGGTATCTCATCTTCACCTAGTAAACGTACATAATTTTTCAAAACGACCACAGTTTTATAATTTTAATTAATCAGATTCAGGCTTTCAGTGTTTTCATTCAGTAACAAAATGCTAGGGAAAATTCTATAGTTCTAAATTTAAGAATACACAACTCGTCACTACAGAAACAAACTAAACTGTAAAATAATCGTACCTAAATCTTGATCGACAAGACTTCAAATCGTGTAACTTTTGTAATAATCAATACACTTCTAAATTTAGTCGCATAACAATTCGCATGAGTTGGTGATCTGTCATTCGATGACAATAACTTGGCTGCGTTCACGAATTATCAACATTTTGTACACATGCTTTTTCGAAGACTGTACCTAAAACGCTAGATCTGTGCCTAGATGCGTAACTTAAAAAAGCTACTGTCAGTAAGCACAAACTGTCTTGTGTCATTGTCTGTTGGTTGTCACTGTCACCACTTTACTTTTGTCAAAATGGCGTTTAATTTCCCAGCTTTTTCTTACATTATAGCGTTAATTGTGGACGCTTTTCTCATATTTTTTTCGATATTCCACGTCATAGCGTTTGATGAGTTAAAGACCGATTACAAAAATCCAATAGATCAGTGCAACAGTCTCAATCCAGTTAGTAATATAAATTGATTGGTCATTCCAGGTTGCCTTCCAAAAAGTGACTTAATTTTGTCTTTTCAGTTGGTCCTGCCCGAGTACTTATTGCATCTTCTTATAAACCTACTGTTTCTGTTGTCGGGAGAATGGTTCTCGTTGCTTATCAACATTCCTTTGATCCTGTATCACATTCACAGGTAAGCAGTTTGAGGTTATGTTTATTATGACAAAGAGGCGTTATGTGCTATATTGCTCGTTTTCTGAATTGAAGTAGGCGTATTAGATTCTTAAAGTAGTTTTGTTTGAAATGATTGATCATACATCAGCAGTATAGAAACTAATCTTAAATGGAGAGATTTTATGTAATTCTGATAAGACTGATAAGATTTTTTCTTATTTTAGATATTCTAGTAGGCCAGTGATGTCAGGCCCGGGATTGTACGATCCAACCAGTATCATGAATGCGGATGTTCTCACAATTTGCCAAAGAGAAGGCTGGATCAAGCTGGCTTTCTATTTGTTGTCATTCTTTTTGTATCTTTATGGGTAAGTTACTGTTCTATATTTTTAACAGTTATAAAAATGATTATTGTTTTTTTTTTAAATTACACACAACCAATAGCCAGTACAGTTTACTTATGAAGCAGACAATTGGCAGAAGAAAACACTAGTTTATTTAATATGTATTGCCAATTTGGAACTTTAATACCTATAGTTTTGTAACAAATCAACATAATATGTTACTAAAATAAGTGGGTCATCTTTTTGTATGAGTTGACTAGTAACATACTGATAAAGCTATAAGTATATCTTTATTTCCCTTGGTCATCGCATCACGCGTGAATGGATGGAACGATTTCGCAAATTCTTTTTTTGTTGTGTTATTTATTGTCAGGAGAAGGTTCTTTTGAAAGAAAAAATTAAAAATGTGTTTTTTATGATAGACCACGCGAACCAAGTCGCGGGCAACAGCTAGTATAAGTATAATAGTATATCCTTTCCTTTTTATAATGGCTATCGGTCGTCATCACAGTTCATCAACCCACATTAACACTAAGAATTTTTTCAGCCAACAATGTCATAGATCATAGATTTCATATAATAATAATTTTGCGTGTTGGGATTGTATCAGACACACTCACAAATAAGGCACAACAACACTTAACTTGTCAACATCCAAGAGGCTCATAAGACTGCATAACAATGGAATTTCTATTGTGTCTTGATTACGGATTCTTGATGAGTTAATCATCATTTCAGCCATAAGACGTCCACTGCTGAACAAAAGCCTGAATGATAAGTCATTGGGTGACTTATCATTAGGGGGAAATGCCAATACTCGCCACGCTTGGCAGGCGGGTTGGCGAGCGCAGTTTTTTTATAAGATTTCGCACATAGACGCTGCTGCCCGTCTCGTACTATAGGAATTAGTCGCCTCTTACGACACGCCTCCTTTTAGCGGTAGGGAAGAGTATTCTTTACGGCCGTCCCCACACGGTGGATTATTTAATATCTCATCCTAATTTTTTTGAACAGAGGGTGACATTCTTACTAAATAATAATTATATATTCTTCCAACAATCACACCAGTTGGCCCCAAACTATGCAAACCTTATACTATGGAGACTAGGTAATGGCTAAACATTCTTAAATACATTTATTTTGCTCCTTGCGAAATTCGAACCCGCAACCGCCAAGCTTTTGTAGTCCAAAGCGCGAATCACTAGACCAGACGTTCGTCATACAAAATGACAGCGTCTTATTACAACATTACTAAATTTCGCCTTAAATTTTTATTGACTCTACCTACAAACATGTATCTTAGTTTTTACTACTGCCTTAATTATGGCCAGGCTATAAAGGTGCGTGCGTGTCTACCAAAGCATAGTTGTATCTTTTATGGAAGAAGCTGTGTTTTATACAGTGTGAGTCTTGATAATGTGCACATATTAAAATATGGGAAAATATGTTTAATGTTATCGACGGAAATTTTTTTTTTTTTCAAAATAATTAATTTTTTTATGGATTTTTACACTATATAAAGACTCACACTGTATAAGTAGTAAATGATAACCCAAGTAATAACTGCTTTAGTTGTCAATAGGTGTACTACACAGGACGATCCACTGCGATCCGATGTCGCGCGGCATGATCCAAATGCGCTGTATGTCAGTGCACCTGCCTCCAATGCGCAATCCAAGCGCACTCTCCAAAAAGGATCGTCAAGTGTAGACCTAGCCAATTGGCATTGGTAGAAACATGATATGTGTTTCTCTACATTACTTGTTTTCTTTGTTCCAGAATGATTGTGGTGTTGATTGCGGCATAAGTAGAATTTTTTAATTATTCTCCAATAAGTCATAATTTATTGTTAATGTGCGGTGATCTAAAGTTGTGTCGAACAAGTTATTGTTATGAAGTTAGAACTATGTGTGATTGAGCAGTATTTTAATAAAGTTTCATATTACAACACCAACATTAATTTTATTATTTAAATAAAATCATACTCATATGCATCAAAATGTTATCCGCGGCTGCAATAGTGATCACGTTCAATTTCGCGCGCTGCAGAACAATTACCTATAATCTGTCGCCGTGAATATTTTAATGATCTAAGTTTTAAAACCCTTACGCGGTATTTGTACCTTTTTTGTTTACAGCACCCCCTGTATATACCCCTGTGATAATGATATACAGACCACAACAAGAGCTTATTCGCTGTTTACTACACTTATTGAGTTCACAGCACTGTAGGTCAGTGACACCAAATAATCACTCGGCTTATCGCTAAAAATTGTGTCACTCGGGTAAACTTTTTATAGGTTATTTTACATGATAATAATTATTAAGCTCTCCTCATCACTTTTTCCTTTCTTCTTATCTGTCCTCTACCTGTCTGTTTGGAAGAGATCGTTTTCAACGATAAGATTGCCTCCGCCTATATTATGCATTTTTCTGTAAACATCAATTGTAACCTATTTGTATGGTGTATAGTAAAATGTATCTATTCTATCTACAAACTATAAAAGATGCTTTAAAATAACAATATTGGTCGAATCTTTTCGAGTTGCGTTCCACCAAAGCGGAAAGGTGTGTTTCATACAAATGATAACCTGAAGCCTAATAAAAAAAAAGATAAAAGATCATTTATTTGCTACAAACAGGTTACATAAGATGGTAGGTACAAAGTAGGATCCATGTTTCGCTGTATACATTCCAGCATGCAAACTGTAAAAAAGTTAATTAATAAGCTGCTAAATTTTTGAATCCAAATATTCGCTTACAGTGTAAAAATTACAAAGAATTAACCAAGCATGCAAGACTTTTTTAAATTTATGTAATGGTAAAAGTTTTACATGGGCTGGCAACTTATTATATATTTTTATAGTAGCAATTTTTTTGGTATAGTCTTATTCTAGGAGCGTTACTAATTTAGAACCGTTCGATAACAAATTGTCGATCGGAAAACCACGAGACACTATGATTTAGTTTTCATCAAGTGATTTACCGGTTGTCAATTCGTTATCGAAGGGTTATAAATCGGGGGCCAGCACAACTGGACTCCGCTTTGGTTGTCCGCTTTATTGTGGGACTGTAAAACTCATTAAGTTGTGCTTTTTAATATTAGAAGGATCAGTTTTCGAGTTGAGCATATTGAATCGGCGCTTACGAAACACTGGTTTCGTACATATTATCGAAAGTCGAAGCCCATTTCTACTTACGCCACAACACCGACCATTTTAACTTAAAAGTCAAAATTATGTTGCGCAAAATACCTAGTTCCCAGTAAAAATTACGTACAATACAATCCAAAAACGAAAAGGGTTGCCAACTTAAGCATTTAAATTCCCTATTTTTTTTATTAAAAAAAAATGTTACGTAACGTGTTGTTCGAACCCCTCGTCCTTGTAACGCATCGTAACGTTTAAAAAGAACCCCCCTCCCCCCAAATTGCGTTACGTAATACTTGACCGCCCCCCACCGATATTTAATGACATTTTCACAGCATCTCTGTTATAAAAGGTGGTCCCGGCTCGTATAGCTTTATTGATACTAGTCGTAGAGCCAAGTCAGATAGGTCTTAAGTAAGAGTAAGGTTAAGTCACTGGCCTTACAATACCCCTCCACCAATCCGCACTGGGCCGGGGAGTATGGCCCAAACCACCTCACAGTTAGGGTAAGTGTGGGACGTACCTATGGCATACTTTACTATCTATAAGTAGGTAATGCACAACGTAGGGCGTCCATCTACAAGGACAGACGACCTGGTAAACGTCGCTGGAAGACGCTGGATGCAGGCCGCTACCAACCGGCCAATCTGGAAGTCAATGGGGGGTGGCCTATGTTTAACAGTAGACGTCCTATGGCTGAAACGATGATGATGATGACACGTAGAAGTCGTACAAAACTTTAAATATATTTATTTTTTACAAATAGCTATGGTTTATGCTCTGGGTTTATGTTGTTTAATTTTCATCAAACAAATTTTTATAAAGAAAATAACCGACAGCCTAAACACTAAAAAGCTAAAAATAACTTTTATACATACCTACCTAACAGCTATTTTTGGAGTCGGTGCAAATAAAAACATTCAAACACTCCAACGGCTACCACCGACTCCAAAAATAACTGTTAGGTAGGTAAGTCTGTTTTTAGCTTTTTATTGTTTTTGAAGTCGGTTATTTTTTATATTTGTTTTTTTTAACTCTAAATGGTAATTATAACTAAAGTGCATCTCGACATCTCATGACGATTCAAATAAGTCCAAGCACGGCTATAATACATTGTTTTATCACAGAGTTCCGGTGCTTACCTTCCGCCTTCGTCATCAGATCAGTTTGATGGTACCATTTTCACTAGAATCATTTATTAAAATTTGATTTGTCGACTGTGGCGAAGCATAACTGTCTTAATGAAGATATCTTATCGCTACTCGTGGAAGACGATTGTGGCCAACTATGGTCCCTTCGTCAGTTTTACCTTAGCAATTGATACTTTCTTAATGTAAATGCTTGATTTGTTGTTGAATATACTAAAATCGCTATATGTATACCTATAATTATTTTAGGAGTTCCCTCAATTCCTCATGGATCCCTGATCTGATCTGATAGATTAATTTTGAAACAAATGGGACCAATCTGGAAGTATACCCTTCCAATCGAGAAAATAATTTTTCGAATGGGTCATGTATGGCGGAGTTCTGAGGTAACAAAAAAAAACATACAATCGTATTGAGAACCTCCTCCTTTAATAAAATAAAAATAAAATAAAAATCCTCCTAAAATAAAATTTACCTAATTATTATTTATTAATATTATATGATATTTTCACTGAATAATAATAACCCTATTAATCACTTCACCTCATTAAGTCATTTTTGGTCGAAAATTACATGTTTTAATCAATCCGACATATGCATTAATTGATAAGTCAATGAGGTAAACTGATTAATAAAGTGATTGGTATTTAGTAAAATTACACATTTTGGTAAGTAAGTAATGTAATACTTTGTAAATCGCGTTTTTTTTTAATACAGTATGTAACGAAAAGGTGAAATAAAACTTTAAGGGGTTATTCTACGGCTAAATTACATCAACTTTTTCTATGGGACCAACATCAAAATCTCAAAAAAAAATTGACGTTTCCATACAAACTGATGCCAGCTGGTGCGTTTTAGTATGGGAAAGTGTTTTTTTTTTGTCACTTTTTTGTCACTCATGTCTTGGATATCTCGAGATATCCAAAGATTATATATGAGTGACAAAAAAGTCACGGCGACAAAAATCATGTGCGCGCACTCTAACGACTGGTTTAGGTACTTAACGAATCGCAGTTTAAAAAAAACGTGAAGTTTCATGTTTCGCGGGCCGCATTGTACGATAAATCTCAACTCTAGATTCCATTTAACAAAAACATATTTTAAAGAAACAAGAATGAAGGAAGTGGAAAGATTCTGAAATAATTCAAACAGACCTTCTCTAACAATAATCTATCGTACATGTATAATAACGACCATTTTACGCTAGTTATTTTTAATTAATATAACACTCAATACACGCTTAATTAATTTTTTTTTAAATGCTGATCATTATAATAATAGTCAATTATTCTGTATATAGGCCCTTTTGACATTTATACAAGTCCCAAAATATCGGATTCCCTACCACCGCTTTGGGTCTACATATCGGCTGATGATGAGAAGAAATAGCGCAACAAACTCAGTCATCTTGTGAGCCTATTTTACAGGAAATACAGTTACAAGACATGTAGTAGGTAGGTGCGAGCTAAGCGGGTTCAAAATTCACTTGAAAAAACTGAAAAAAACGAAAACATTCTAACTCTCATCAGCTGGCACCGACTCCAAAAGTAACTGATTAGGAACTTAAGTGATATTATTTTTAGCTTTTCAGTTTTTTGAAGTTGGTTCAATATATTGTAAAACAAAATTATCCTCTTTCCAAAAGGAATATCTCCAAAAATTTATCGCCCTCAGCTTGCTGTGAAGCGCGCAGCAAGCGTGTTCTGCTTACCTACATTAAAATAACTATGTGTGTAAAACTACTATGTGTACACCAATGTATGCATGTAACCATGCAATAAATGATTAAATTGAATTAATCTATCATCCTCGATATGATAATCTTCTACATATAAAAATGAATTGCTGTTCGTTTGTCTCGCTAAAACTCGAGAATGACTAGACGATTTGGCTAATTTTGATATTGAAATATTTGTGGATGTTCAGGGAAGGTTAAAAAGGTCAGAAAATATAAAAAAGGTGCAAGGAAAGTAATAAAAACTATTTTATTTTCCTATACAAACTGTTCGTACCTGTCATACGAATTGTTGTAACGAAGTTCGCTGGGTCAGCTAGTTATTTACAAAATTTTGATAACTTCCAGATTTGCGTGGTGTGGCTTAAATATATGTCGGAGAAGCCACTTGACATCTGTCAACCTGACACATGACATTATGCCGATCCGACAACTGACAGCTAGTCAATCTAATAGACGTCAGGTTGACAACTGACAGCCCCTCAAACTGACATCCGACGTTGCATCAGTATTGACACACGCTATATTGTCAAAATGAAGTTTGACGTTTCCCTCAGATATTCGAGCGCCTCTCCAATAATTCGGACGCTACCCGCCGCCATTCTACGACATATATAAAAGTCGATGGTAAATGGTTCAATTAACTACCATTGTGTAGAAACTATTTAATGCAGATGTGTCAATAAAATAATAAGTACTGTAGCGTAGGAAGGTGATTTAGGACACCATTTACAACAAAGAACAGTAGTAGTCATTCGATGTAAAAAATATTTAAATTCTTTGTTCGACAAGATTTACATAATCTGTCTTAATGCGTTAGTCTACGCCTTTCGTTAACTTATTTGTGTAGTTTATATTATTATTACCTACGTTAACTGTTATTTCGTTAAGGTACACTACATAATAGGGGCTAACTAATACACACTAAAACGGTAATTAACGCGATCATCAATAGTTAGTGTATTGTAAGACGGTACTTGGCGTGAAAATAATATTACCTATGAGGGTGGGTGAAGAATCCACCTCTCATATGGAGTGAAGACATCGATGTTCCATTCCAGTCAGCCTGTGACCACGGTCGGTGTAACCCAGTCGAAATGTCAGGCAAATATGTAGGTACCTATTGATGATCGCGTGAATTCCCGTTTTAGCACCTATGTCTTAGATACTATTGAACTATATGAATAGAACTAGGGGGCCCCATCGATCGCAAGGCCCTGAGCAAATGCCCAGAGTGCCCAGTGGAAAAGACGGCTCTGACACGGACATTTTCACACTATTCAATCTGAACAATATTTACTATAATTAGATTAAATAATGCTACCGAACACTTTTACGAATTCTATAATCCAGGAGTCGCGAAATTTTTTAAAGCAAATATTTTATCGACCGTCTTTGTCCAGTGGTTCGCGGTCCGGACTATAAACATCTTTGTATAACGAAGTATTAAGCTATGTTTTTTTTGTCAGAGGCGTCTCCCAGCACACCAGGAAACAAGTCAATTAAAAAAAACTGAATTTATCCAAACAGAGAATCAAACCCGGGATGCGTTCAATGCCAATCACCGCCACTATTTCACCAATTAGGTCGTCAAAACGATACACCACGTCGACACCACGAAAATGTTTAAGGGTCACTTCTCTTTCGCCCTGCTAAGCATTTTAATTTTTACAATGTTACCATGCGATCGCAAAATCTCGATGAAAGTATGCAAAAAGATATTCATTGTCGATTGGATCGGAGAAACGAGAAACTATTCGTCACAGGTCGATGCGCTTATAAAAGAATACTTAATGCTTTTCCATTTCGCGACAGTTTCTCGTTTGATAGCTACCATAACGATCTGTTAAGAAATAGGAATGCATCTACTACGTCTATTTCGTTTGATTTAGTCGCACTATCTAGTAATGTAACATTTAAGTACTTAACGAATGTCTAGGTAACTGTTTTCGTCTTCCACATTCACATTGTTTGCCACTGAACAAAGAAATTACCATGAAACAAACATTTACTCGTCTTCGTCTTACGTGCATGTTACTTACAGACAGGTGTCAGCTAAAAACACAACTCCTGAACACTTTCATAGGAATCTAAGTAGCTAAATATGTCAACTTTATTTTTTTAAAATGTCTAGAGAAGTTAGCTTTGTGCAGGTACTTAGTTTATGAAACCACTTAGGAAATTTCTGTTGAAATAAGTACATAAAAATAGATTCAGTTTCAACATTGAATTTGGCTTTTTGACAAATCAGCTGTCCTAAAAGTTAGTAAGTCTAAGTAAACAGAAGTGAACATTTTCTGTTAAGATTTCGATCTGAATTATAAGTAGCCGTTGTATTTGAACAGCAGAATCAATCCCTGAGAGGTTTCAATAAATGACGAAAGTTACCTTGTCTACTATTTAGCCACGTTTAATACACCTAATATATTTCAAATTCTGCAACCGAGCATGCACACGTCGCCTTGATAAAATGACATGCAATTTATTTATCTGACCAGTGTCCATTATTTTCAAGTAGGTACTGCGTTATCGTCAAGAACACGCTCGCTATGCACTACTTCCTGCAATTGGATGCGTTTATCATGTTCGATCCGTGACCTTTATCGCTCGCTGTAATTCAGTTAAGTGGACGTTGCCCTACACACGTGTTCGGTGCTTGCGCGTACCACTGAAAATAGAAGCAGCCGCTCAGTTAGTTAGGGGCAGGCAGCCGTCGCTGCCGAACGGCATTCACACTTCGTAAGCGCACCCGGTCGGTGCAATGCGCGCCCTACTAACTGTTTTTTCCCTCGCGACAATAATCACACTCGACGATGCCAACGCGGCACGCATCTTGGGCCTATTCCCCCACACCGGCAAAAGCCACCAAATGGTATTTGAACCGCTACTTCGCACCCTGGCAGAGAGAGGACACCATGTGACAGTTGTCTCCTTTTTCCCGCTGAAAAACCCTCCTGAAAACTACACGGACGTCAGCCTCGAAGGCATAGCCGGGTTGGGACTGGAAGTTATAGATTTATCAATTTATGAAAATAGTAACTTTTTCTGGAGAGTGACAGGAGTGGAAAGGATTGTGAAGCAATTGATAGATTTCCATCCGCTGGCAGAGATGGCTATCGAGGTGTGTTCAAAGTTGGTGAGCTGGCCTCCGCTTGCAGAGACCCTGAGAAAGGACTACGATGTGATTCTGGTGGAGAATTTCAACAGTGATTGTATGCTCGGACTGTCCCATGTTTATGAGAAGAAAGTTCCGATTATCGCCATGTTGACTAGCAGCCTGATGCCTTGGTCGGCGGACCGCATCGGTGTAACTGATAACCCCGCGTATGTTCCTGCAATCAGCTCGGACTTCACCCCTCGGATGACCTTTTCTCAAAGGCTGGAGAACACATTCTTGAATGTGTACTTCAAGTTGTGGTACCGGTACGCCGTGCAGTTGAAAGAGCAAGAAATTATTGAGAGGCATTTTGGGAGAAGGATCCCTGATCTGCAGGATTTAGCCAAGAATACTTCGCTGATGTTGGTGAATGTGTTTCACAGCCTGAACGGAGCCCGGCCTCTAGTGCCAGGGTTGGTTGAAGTGGGAGGAATGCATCTTAACCACAAAAAGACTGTTATACCACCGGTGAGTCTATTTATAAGATATTTTATTTCAAAAGTTTGGGTATAAATCTAAGGTGCTAGGTACCATCTATTAACAGGACGTTTAAGAATGGCTACGTTTCCTGTGAGACCTTTTTAGATATTATATCTAAGTTGTAACTCAAAAATACATAAAACACTTTACTTTTATATTGTTGTGCTGCCGTGAATAATCTAACTGAAGTGTATAAAAACATAGGAAACATAAATATACATTCGCGAAATGAAGTAAATACCACATTGATAATAAAAAATTGACCGAAAAGAGTTTATATGCCCATGACCAGAAGAATGTATAATACAAATATGATGCGTAATTGAACCCGGAATGTATCACTCACTCATCGACACAGAATAGGTAGGATACATACAAGTCTATCGGTTGACTTGTATTGTTTATGTGTGTTAGTTAGTCGCGCGAAGTAGCGATAGCGAAATGTATGCCTTTAAAAACTAGTACAATAACATTCGACTATAAAATATCTGATAAATCATGTTTCAAATTTAGTACAGTTATTATTTCTAAATCTAAACGCAACGGTTATCCCGCACTTGCCTGTCTCGGTCCCTTGGGCTTTATACCTGCTACCCTAACGGCCGTTCCCAATAACCTATCTATCGCCAGTTTTGACTTACTAAAGATAGAAAAATCTATCTATCATCTGTTTTGGTGTCCCAATAACATACCGAAGGATATGACAACTTATCGCTCCACGCTATCTATCGATGGGAGGGGCTATCTCTTACTACAGATAGATTTTTATATGAAAATGCAACATTAAGCATCCCAATATCCTTTTGACAGCTATCTGTCAGTAAATGTCAGTACTAAAGATAACCAAACTTGTCAATCCGTCGAATTGCAGGGATAATTATTGTTTATTTTTGTAAAATACAATTAAATTTATAGAAGTGCAGTGTTTTTGTTCACGAGGGCTATTAAAAAACTTGAGCGAAACCATGGGAAATAAGAAACAAGCCCGGTCTATCAGGCTATTCAGAAATATTGTCCTTTCTGCGGAGTCCCTCCGTAAACCCTAATAAAACAATTTATCTAAGGCAAGGCGGTCCCTGAGTAATCAATAAACAATAGAAAAGAAATGTTTACAGCTGCGCAGACGCTGGAGAGAGTAATTAACGTCGTAATAGAAATGTGCAACTATAAAAATTACCGCACTTTGATGGAACAAAAGAACAACAGAGCGGCACACCGGAGTTTTCAGCGGCGCGTCCATGTGTGCGCCAACCATTTGGGCAATAATTTAGAATGTTACAAATTCCGTTAGGCAGGCAGGCCCAGGACCCAACGCGCCACCCGCCGCATTCACTACAAAAATCGGACGTCGGACCGCACGACGAAACATTCACAGGACGGAACGATCCACCACCGGTCTACAGCGTGCATCAGCTAGAGACACCATTAGGAGTACACCGCCGCCATCACCGTGAACCAGCGCATCCATCTCCGTGTACTCCGCTTACCTACTCCGGCTGACCCTCACAGTTTTCGTCATAATGTCTGAGTCTAGTGAAAGTGATTTATCTATGTTAATGGAATTATCTGACTGGGACAGTGATTCTCAAGATGAATACCAGAAAAACTACAAGGAACGCGTAAACCATATGAACGACTTAAATTGTAGCGAATTCACATATAGATTTCGATTAAATAAAACTGCTGTTAGTAATTTACTAACAGAAATATATCCTTTGTTAAAAGTTACCTCAAAAATGTAAGTACCTATAAATAAATATAAATTCCTGTAATAATACCTAGGTACCTAATTTAGGTATAATTTTTTAAAGTTAATTTTATTTTTCAGAAATCATGGCATATCTCCTTTGCATCAGCTGCTATTAACTCTGAGATTTTATGCATTAGGCACAATGTTAGTGTCTGTTGCAGACTTTGTAGGAGTCTCAAAGTCTTCAGCGGGGCGTATTATAGCCGATGTCTCATCTGCAATAGCAAGCTTATATAGAAAATATATACATATACATAGTAATACTCAGGAAGATTTCTACAATATAAGCCAATTTCCAAGAGTTCTGGGTGCAATTGATGGCACACATATTCTAATACAATCACCAAGTAAGTACATTGTATTTTGTTAAAAAAATAGTTAGATTAGCTGTTAATATTCATACTCTACATTACAAGTGATCATTTTAATTTATAGATTCTAATATTGGAGAAGAATTTAGAAATAGGAAAGGATATTTTTCTATGAATGTGCAAGCTGTGTGCGATGCACATTTAAGATTTATGAATGTGGTGGCCCGTTGGCCTGGATCAACTCATGATGCTACAATCTTTAACAATTCAACACTGAGAGGTACTTAGTTCAGTGTTTAGTTGCTGCATACTACCTATTTAAAGCTACTTAACAATATATTTTTTAAAACTCATACACATGGAAGTTCCTTACAAACATATTTTTTATTAATTTTCAGCTGAATGTGAAAGTGGTTTTTATGGAAATCGCTGGTTGATTGGAGATAGCGCTTATCCGTGCAAACCCTATTTATTAACTCCTTTATTAAATCCAACTACACGCAGTCAGCAAATGTACAATGAAGCCCATATAAGAACACGAAATACTATTGAAAGGTACCATATAAAATATTACTGTAGTATAATAATTCTTTACTATATACTTTTCTTTAAAACATTAATCTATTCTAATGAGACATCACATTGTTAGACTTATCCACATTTTTTGCAGGTGTTTTGGAGTGTGGAAACGGAGATTTCCAGTTATATCATTAAAAATACGGTTATCATTATCAACTACTCAGTCAATAATAATAGCAACAGCTATACTACATAACATTTGTAGACAGATGAGAATAGAAGATGTAATACCAGAAGTAGAAATACCAAGTTATAATACGGTCCCAATGATGTTACATGAACCTAGTGACAGTAACATTGATGAGCGACAAGACTTGATAAACAACTACTTTGGAGGGTAAGTTGTTTTTGATCCCATGTCTTTAAGACATGCAGTTCTACAATATTTTATTGAATCCTAATGATTATATTAATTATGTGTTATTTTATTTGTTTCAGATTTGAGTAAATTACTTTATTAGTACATTGAGTATATTACTTGTAATTTAGTGTAAATAGGCATTATAAAAGAAAAAGTAAACTATTTTAATTACTTATTTATTTTGCTCTAAGTCTAATTTTAATTTCCTATTTGTTAATTCCATATTTTCTATCTCTAATTCAATTTTTTTCCTTTTAATAATGTAATAATCAGCAATGGCTTGGTTCCGTGCAGCTCGTGTCCTTACATCTTCATCCAGCAGCCTACGTTTGTGTTTATCTGTAAAGAAATATAAGTATTATCACAAAGAATCTGTTTTTATTGCAAATCAGTTTTTCCAGCCTACTCCAGATCATTATACTTAAAACTTTTTATTACACATAAATAGCTAATCATAGGTAAATTGTGAAATCTTTCATTTTACAAATGCTTATTACTGTTAATATTTGAATGGTAAACAAAATAATTGTAAATAGATAATGCTATTGGTAAAATGTCAAATTCTACAATTTGCTAACAGTAGATACATACTAATATTGTTGCCACTAGGAGTGTTAAAAAAGAATTTCTTTGGTTTTGGTGTCGTCACAACCAGCAGTTGATTATTTCCTGATGATCCAGCCCCATTATCACCACTCATTAATTTAGAATCACCATCACCCACGCCACTATCTATCACCATAATGTCACCACTATCACTCAAAACCTCTGAATCCACCGTCACCTCAGCATCTCCTCCCAAAGATACACTGTAACCCTCACATGTTGCACCCAATATGGATGCCACTCTGTCCAGTGCATCATCTGGTGGGATATAATCTGGCTTGCCACCACCAGTCTGAAAGTATAGTTACATTATTAAACAATAATACTTAATAAATTAAGAGTATATCTCTCACATCCTACGTTTCATAAACACTACACACATAAGCTAGGGCAAAATGATTACCTTAATGTGGTTCATTCTAATTTTGGTAGATCTCTTTCGAGCAGTTTTTTTTAAATTCTCCCATTTAAGTTTTAATTGATCTGTTCTTCGTGGGCAACTTGAAACCGATGCATTAAATGCATCTGTAATTTTGGACCAGGCAGCTTCTTTTAAGTGATTATTTGTAGCATTTGTAGCCTTGCTCGTTATCACTCTGTTAGCTTCAACAAGATCAATAAGCAAGCCCACCTCATCCTTGGTTAAAGGTACACCTTTAGTCTGAAAACAAAACGAATATTAAATACAGTCTTATCCTAAATATGATGAAAGAAATATTAATTGTTCCGAGGTTTACTTTGCACTGTAATTTACTCAATATTATTTAAAAAGTCTCAGTCAACTTGAATAGGAACGTATAAATGTCTGGTTATACTTACAGTGCTCATTTTATTTGAAAATTTACCAGAATTCACAAAATAAACTTGGTTTTATTAACAAATAAACCGGTTGGCGTTTTACTGCTTGCGAGTTGAATTGATTGAAGTAACTGACACTTGACTACGTTTCGTTTTTCCTATTTTGCGCGCCAAATATTTGGTCGCTAACTTATTATCAATAAAACAAATAACTCTAATTCAAATAACTTATTTTAGCATAAAAATATTACTTATGCTTTTATTTGATCAATTTGTATGGTTTTAGGAAAAAGGTTAATGAACAAATAATTGATTTTAAAGGTGTTAATTTTTGTAGCTATTGTAGTAACGAAACGTATGGGAGGGTTGGATAGCTGCGTTTATCTACCGATGTCGATAGATAGATAGACGTTATCGCCACTTGTGGGACGTAATGTAAGGATAGATAGAAGTCTACTATTAATCGTCGATAACAAGATATCGCTTACTGAGGATAGGTTATTGGGAATTTTTTTAAATAAATTTTTAAAGTTACTTGACGACACGATTTGTGTAGCGGCGCGGTGGTTTGCCTTCAGCGCAGTGTCCTAGGTTTGATTCCCGGTTTTTCAAAATTGGCTCGGGTCTATATGAGCTGGTATACTAGCAAAGTTCCTTCTGGTACAGACGGCAGGTCAACCTACCCAAAAAGTTAAAGGGCATTGAACTTTAAGACCGACTTGTAGAGACCAATATAAATTGAGAAAATTTGACGAGCCATCACACCTCGTCAACAACCACGTAACACAAGTTCCATAATTCCTTACCTACTCCGAAACCATGACAACAAGCGTGTTATCTAGCAACAAAAAAAGACTGAACTTTTTTGTTTGGAGCCTGGCATACCTCAAGTTGCAAGAAACCTTAAATAACGTTATTTTGGTGTACACCATAGATTACTAATCTATGGTGTACACCTATGAAACATACGTTAATCGAAAGAGAAAATAATTACAAACAATAAAACTTTTGACAAAATGTCGTAAATTATATACTTTGATCAGAGTTTCAATTAGATTAAGAAAATAAAAGTATATATTACATGTTTATCCTGAAATTATAAACAAAGTAAGTATATAATTTACCACAGGTTTTAATCTTATAGGGAGACTCCTAAATAAAAATAAAAATAGGTAGTTTAAAAACATAAGCTCAATTCCCGTAACTTAACAGTATAGTCGCAATCTAGTTTCGATCCGCCTCCTTCGCGTAACCAAAAAAAAATCTTTGGCGTAACATTACAATCTTATAAAACGGTCTTGTCATAATTAAGACAAAAAGCGCCTGAAAATTAGACGAAAAAAGAGTAATTGTGTTTGTGTCATTTTCATTCGCATTACGAACTATAATTGCATTTTTTGAGTTTCGAGAATACCGTTTTTGATACTAATGTTACTGGAAGAGGATCAAAACTAAATTGCGACTACTTTGAAATTACTACGGGAGATTCAATGAACTGTTAAAAACCTATTAGGTCATTAATACTGAACAAGTAAAGCAAAATAAATAAAAAAAGATTACCCACATTATTTACCGACGCACAAATAGTAGCAACACATCTATCATTAAAATACAATAGATTTTGTGTTTTATATTGCAAAAGTATTTCTTAAATAAATTCAAACATTGACCCGCATAACCTTTTGCTTTAAAAATATCCACCTACCTACTAGTAGCAATATTTTTGCCAAGTATTTTTTTTTGTAATACGCGTAGTTTACTCGTATATATTTATTATATTAAGTATTTTACAGTAGTATCTGGAAGTCACTGCATTGTTCAGCAGTGATGATGATGATGATAGTATAAGTAATAGTATCTATTAGTAGATAGTTAAATAAATAAATAAATATTGGACAACATCACATACCTACTTACATTGCTTTGACCCTATGATAAGTGGGTAACCTACGCCATATCGAATACCAAATGATCGAAAATCAAAATATCGAATCGTTCAATTATTTGTAAATTTGATATTTTGAACGTTCGATTTTTGGACCGTTCGATGAATAGTGTTCGATATTTTGATTTTCGATCATTTGGTATTCGATATGGCGTAGGTAACCCATGATAAGTAGCTAAAGCTCTTGTGTTACAGAAATTAGAAACAACACCCAGACCCGAGACAATATAGAAAAGCAATTTTTCAACATTGACCGACCAATAAAACCAATAAAACCAATTTATTTCTGTAAATAGGCCTAAATTAAGCTCTTTTACACATCCCAATATATTTTTTTATCCTACCACTGCTTCGGGACCATATTGTGGGCTAGTGCCGAGAAGAAGCAGCGCAAGAAACTCGGTCACTATTGTCAGCCTCTTTTTAAATAGTGTGTTTACATTACAAGATAAAATGAACCTGTGCGAGCACGGCAGTATTTAATTCTATACATTTTTATCATTTAAATAGTCATTTACAGTGTAATAACCTTTTTTTATTAAAATCATCTTGACATGCGATTTAAATTCATACATAGGCAGTTCAGCAATGGACTGTGGTAATTTGTTAAAAAAGCGAATACATTTTCCCATAAACGAATTACCCACTTTATGCAGTCTGAAATTTGGAACGGCAAGTTTATCTTTATTCAGTTTATTAATTTTATGCATGTCACTCTTTTTAGGAAATCGATGCAGGTTTTTGCGAATATACATGATATTTTCATAAATGAATTGAGAAGCCACTGTTAGTATATTAATTTCCTTGAACAGTTCCTTCAACGAGTCTCGGGGTCTGAGGTCGTAAATTGCCCGTACAGCTCTCTTTTGTAGTACAAAAATAGATTCAATATCTGCTGCTGAGCCCCATAATAATATTCCATATGACATTATACTGTGAAAATAGCTAAAGTACACCAATCTTGCCGTTCCAACATCAGCCAATTGTCTTATCTTTCTCACGGTATAAGCAGCTGAACTAAGTCTTCCTGACAGAGTCTCAATATGAGCACCCCATTGCAAACGGGAATCTAAAGTGATTCCTAAAAAGGTAGTGGAACTAGATGTATCTAGCAGTTCATCTTTTACAGTTATATGTGTTGGGACCAGTTTTACGTTCGGCCGAGAATCGAACCTGAAACCTCAGAGATCACAAGTCGAGCGACACCAAGTCCGGTATGTTCGCCTCTCGAGTCTCGGCTATAGAGGTCGTCAAAGTTAATTCTAGAATCTAGGGTAAATACGAAGTACATAACTTCATTGCCCTGTAGGAGGCATGTTATTGATCCTCTTGTGTTACTCAGTGCTGTGCTGAGGCATAATGAGGACGCCTTGTTGCTTTGTAGTCAAGTAAAGCTGGCGGACTCTTTTGGTCCGCAAATCGACAAAACGGATGGTTACCTCGGACCTGTCAGCACGGGTTTAAAGAGATGACCAAATAATTACATATGACATGCAATAAAGATATTGAATTGAATTGAATTGACTACTGCCAACTCGATACGATCAGATGCGAAGCCAACCAGCAAGGTCACGCAAAGTAAACCGAATATGCTCTTCCTTTATTTATGTCGATAAGATTGTAATTTATTACGTTTATTTCTTGTAAATTATATTGTATACACATGGTTCTAATCCGTCACTTCAGCTTGCTAATCCCTTGGGCTATGTCAGCGAATTTTGTTCGTTTACGAATCTCCTCATTCCTGATTCGATCTCGCAAAAAAACACTTACGAGCATAGCCCTTTCCTAGCAACGGATTAGCAAGCTGAAATGGCAGTAGCGGGGCACTATCACGTAGAACTGACGGCCGATGGGGCAGAAAGGTTCTAGAATGGAGGCCACGTACCGGCAAGCGCAGCGTAGGTCGTCGACCTACAAGGTAGACAGACGACCTGGTAAAAGTTGCAGGAACCCGCTGGAGGCCGCTTCCAACCGGCCAATCTGGAAGTCATTGGGAAAAGCCTATGTTCAGCAGTGGAAGTCCTATGGCTGAAATGATGATGATGATATATGGTTCTGAATAAATGTTCTTCTATTCTGAATGGGCTGAAAAGCGTGAGCGCCTGCATTTCACACGCCGTGTTAGACTTAGTACGATACCCCAATCGAAACTCCCCAGCTTCGTTGACATGAATGGAGCCCATCATATTCTGTACGTTTAAATGGTTAAGGCATACTTAGTGTAAATAATATTTCTTGGCTTGAACTTACGCGTGTGTAGATTATTACAGGGTGTAAAAGAAGGTTAACGAAGCTTTAAACTATGCGTTCTGTGCATCAACAAGTTGAATGCAAAAAAATATTTTTCTGGGAAATGGCTTTTATATTAGGTAAAAAAAAATATCTAATTTCTAATAGTAGGTACCTAAGTACAGCGCGCACGCAGACTATGCCTTTGTGTGTTCATAAGGTCTGCGGGCGGTCGGTCCGTTTTCACAATGGTAGACCCTATATGTAATAGTGAAGTCCCAGAGTGTTCGGCTGTCTTGCTACTGAGCTCGTGTACTAGTAGGTAGGTGTAGGTAGAACTAGACGTATACGTACCGTATGTCCACATCTCGGCTCTCAAGTCAACAAACAACGTATCCAGCGACTGACGCCGATATGTCTGTTTGCTGGATCCAGTTACCACGGTCGTGAAAACGAGTCATTGTCTAAGGGTCGTGAAAGTGATCCGTAGGCATATTATGTGTTTTTTACGGTGATTTTTATCGTTTTTACTTAGGCATTGATATATTTGAGAATATTTTAGAAAACACAACTATGTTGGTGACTATACCATTGTACAATCGTCCCCAAAAAGCTATCCATTTTAAAAATAATACAACTACTGTAAAAGTGTTTAGAGCTGGACATCTTCAAAGACACTCTTAAAGTAGCTAAAGTTGTAACAGTTTTCAAAATCAATTTTCATAAGCTAAAAGCAAATCAGCGATATTCATTTAATTATAAAGACCTTTCAAGGAAACAAAAAAGGCGTTTTTCAACAAACCACTCGTGTTGCGTTTCGTTTTTCACTTGCCTACTAAACAGTGCAACATTGTATCTTGCTAATCTAACCCCAGCCCTTCTACTTCCAGTACATCGAGCGCTTCATGAACGAGTCTCACGAAGGCGTAGTTCTTCTCAGCTTTGGTTCCCTGATCAGGACATCTACTCTACCAGAGCATAAAGAACGCATGATCATGGGCGCCCTCTCGCGATTGAAGCAGCGAGTTATCTGGAAGTACGAGAACAGTGATGAAGAGGGGACGCTGGAGGGAAACGTTCTCAAAGTCCGATGGATACCACAGTACGATTTGTTACGTGAGTAAATTCTATTTTCTGCTATGTTATAATTGTGTCTTGATCAGTTCAAGTCAGCTAGGCATATAGACCTCTCCCGAATGCACGCCTCCGATCCTGCAATTCTTCTCGGCTTTAGCTACCAGCGGCATTGCGTAATCCACCTTGTTGGAGGTCTACGCTGCGGTTGCTAATTCGCGGTCTCCACTCAAGAATACGTCGTCTACACTATTTCATCATCATCATCATTTCAGCCATAGGACGTCCACTGCCGAACATAAGCCTCCCCCAGCGTCTTTCAGATTTGAAAGCGGCCTGCATCCAGCGGATTTTTGCAACCTTTACCAGGTCGTCTATCCACCTTGTGGCCCTTGTGGGTAAACGTCCGACGCTGCGCTTGCCGGTACTATACTATTTGTATAAAGAAAAGTATAGCATTATTTGGGCAGTAGAATCTAGAAGGCTCCTAGAAGGTCATTAGTGTTTCAAATAAAACCGTGTCTATTTGTTGGATGGACTAGTTCGTAATAATTAGAATCTGACAAGGGTACAGGTACCCTCTGATCCTTGGATATACGGATGATCTGGTAGCATTTCTAACATTGTGGCTCCTGAAGGTCTTAGCGTTGTAAAAGGTTCTAACCTTTACCAATGGACATATTATAGAAAGGGCATTTCATTTCTTAGCTGTTGACATTAAAAAATATATGATGGAGATTATGAGCTTACTGCGACATAAATTTTAATTAAAATATTCAGACTAACTTTTCGCGCGGCACTGTCTAGCCTGATTTTACTTAAGTTTGTCCGCAGGTTAATTTTTTATGGATGAAATGAAAAGTACAAAGTCCATGTTCTAAACGCACAGGCGAAGATCTATCAAAATACATTTAACTGCTGGTGCGTGCGGAGCCGTGCGTAAATACGAACAGTTGAATGCATTTCGTTGAATTTATACGTTCTGTTAATAATTGAGTGTGTTTGTGAAGTAGTGTGCGATTAACATTCAACATCTATCAGCTGAAGGTTTAGTATTGACGCTGCTTAGATGATTTAGATGCGAGTTTGTTTTTACTACGTCAGACTTACCCGACACAGACTAAAGTTCAATAATATTGGGTATAATTTATTGAACTTTAGTCTAACAGTTCATTTGACGGACCGTCAGTGGTACTTAAAATCGGTTGTTAATAATTTAACCCTCTATTAGTCAAAGCCAGATTCGTAATGTAATTAGGTTTTCTTAACCGCAGCTCAGGCAAAAACTACGTAGCTGGTCTTTGCCCTCAAACGCCATTTTATTTTGCTTTCCCCATTTGCAATAAAATATCTGCCTTTCACCAATTCGCACTGCAGAAACTAGCAGACAATATGGACTCAATCATCGACCGAGTAGGTACAAGTATTAAAAAGTAATTACGTTTTAAGTACTTGTTGCTTTGTCTGTCCCGTTTCTGTTCGGGACTTGATCTTGATCACTAGATCTTGATTAGCGCAAACCCTATAGAGTAGGAATGTCATATGATTTGTTCGACATCATTTTCCGCCATTATTTAATCTATAAAGTATATCTGTACTGTTTTTCAGTTACAACAGGAGTTGTCATTTCATAGTGAGTGAAAAATCACTAACTAGTTTCGGTGAAAGATTGTTTTTTATTGTTTTTATTAAGGTATGTGCTCGATTGATTACAGTGACTCGGCACAAAATATAGTTTTTATATAAATAAAACAATTTTGCAATTTGTCTGCCCAAAATGCATGATACCCACTTGTTTAAAAATAACTGTTATTCAAGCTGTATAAGAATATTCAACAAACTACCTCATTTATTGACTGAACTTCCTCTGCACATATTTAAAAATAAATTATTTAACCGGCTTAGGGTTAAGTTTTTCTCTTAGTTAATGAATACTTTGAATCAATTGAGTTGACATTGATGATATTAAAGTATTGAAAACCTACTGAACAATTATGACATTTTATTTATTTTGATACTAAGTTATTTATTATTTTGTGGTTTGTTAGGTCTGAAAAAAAATGCTAATGTTGATGATGTTAAGCTAATGATGATGTTTTGTGACATACATTAAAATATTTGCACATATATGGCTGAATAGCTAACTAATGTAAGTAACTACTTGTTAGCTATTTTCAAAAGAAAATAAATGGTTCTTGATTTTTAAATCTTGAATTGAAGTACTATATTGGTTTTTACAAATAGATCATCTGTATATATTATATAAAACAAAGTCGGGTTAGATACACCATTTATAAGTCAAGAACGACTGGACCGATTTTTTAAATCTTTGATTTGATGAAATTGTCTCCGCCCCGAATAGCAGAATAACTAATAAAAAACCTGAAAAAATAAAAAAAATATGCGGTACGAAGTTCGCTGGGACAGCTAGTGAAAGATAAAAGAAACTACCGTGATTTTTCGTACAATCATAGTTTTTTTTATTTTATTGGACGGACCTATCGCTGAGTGCCTTTGAAGAAGACATTCTTCATCTTAAACCAGGCAGTTGTGGCGTGCGCTGAACGCGCACAGCCTAGGTCCGCCCCGCTAGCGGTCGCCGCGACCCGGCCGAGTGTGAGCCTCAGACTCGTACGTGTCGAGCCCCATACTAGCAGGCGTGATCGGGCCAGATGGCGTGATCGGGCCAAATCATAGTTTGAAAAAGCAGAGCAGTTAAAAAGCAAGCCTGCTTTAGAATAGCTAATTGATAATGGGCCTAGTTTGTGCTGTGCATAATGTTGAGATATTCCTTAATAATCATGAGTGCCTGTCGCCGCCTAACGCTAAATAGAGCGGATGGCTTTACTTGCCTAATTAACATTAGACCCTGATATCAATAATACTGTAAATACGAATTAAAGTGAGTATATTTTTATCGTTAATTACGAAATATTGCCCTCATTGCCGCAGGTCACAGACAGACAGCTTATCTTTTAAACCAGTAGACAGTTGGATTATCTCTGATAATATTATATTCGTTATACTTACAACAGTCGTTGATAGTGATTATTAAAGATAAGATACAGGGTTATAGTGAGCTAATTACTTAATGTCATCATTACACTTTTATGGTCTAATAAAGATTGACTGAAAATAACGGTTTACATAGGTCCCTACGACCCTGACGACCTATAATGCTCTGACCTCAAGATAGAATAGAAGGCGAATCATCTATATTACATATATAAAAAAAATACTTATCTCTATTTCCCTTGGTCATCGCGTCACGCGTGAACGGATAGAACAATTTCGCTAATTCTTTTTTTGTTGCTTTAATTATTGTGAGGTAAAGGTTCATTTAAAAGAAAAAAATTTGAAAGTTGCGTAGAAAATCCTTAATGAATAAACTAAAGGCCACGCGAACGAAGTCGAGTATTATACCTACCTAGTAGATTTATTTTCTTTCTTCATTCGTAATAGTGATAGTCATTTATTCAGATACTTATAGGCTTTTTCCCGAGCACTATACACGGCCCAAAATATAGCTTTTCCCTACCACCGCTTCGGGACTACATGGGTGATTTTCCCAGCACCAAATCGTAAACGGCATGGCTGAAACTGCTAGTGCAGGATGGCACTTTTAACTTGTAATATTTTTTTTTAGATGAAAAATGTTGTCTCCTACAGCAGCCTACAAATATTTTTCCATTATGATTGTTGCTAATAAGGAAAAAAAAAATATAAACACCTAAGTTTTTCATACCGGTGAAGCGGCACAATTTGTTTTTCAGTATACTTTTAATCATATAATAAAAACAGTTGATTTTTTAGGGATTTTCTTTTTTAAATTTAAATCCTAAATAGTGGCAGTACTTTATTGCGGAAACTTCATTACAAAATCTGTTGTATTTAATGAATGGTAAGTACAAATTCACGTGTCCAAATTTGATTTTTCACCGCGGTGAATTTTCGTTGTACGCGAATATCTAGGCATCCAACAACACTAGCTTCTCGCTACTGCGCAGTAAACTTGCGCACCAGGGACGCCTAAGCGCTTGATGTGAGAGGACGCGTGTTGCTTGTCTGGTGTTCCCACCAAAAACGTAAGTAGTGGGTTCCGGTGACTTGGGACCGCTTTTTTTTTCATTCACGTGAGTGGATAAAAGTTGTGATCCAATGATCCGATATGTTTATTAAATATATGTACTTTTACTTAATGTCGCCCGATCAAGTAGGTAGTATCAATTTATTTCTATCATAAATACTGTGCTTGTAGTGTTAACTTCTATTGGGTGATTTTTTTTCATTTCGGTGAGAAGTTGTTCATTTCGATGATTTTTATCTTCATCTCGGTGTTTTTTTTTTTCATTCCGGTGACAAATTATTTCACTTCGGTGAAAAACAGACCATAATTTCTTTTGTTACATTTTAGTTGCACAAGGAATATATTTGTTTTGGGGACTAAAATGTAGCAACTAGTTAAAAGAATAATCTCAGTTGTTGCTCGCGTGGGCAATAGGCTATTTGACTAAATTATGATAATTAGTCCACTTTAAACGTTATTCAAAAATATTGAACACGTGCTTTTTTAGGTTCCGTACCAAAATGGTACAAAAGGAACCCTCATACTTTCGCCATGTCCGTCTGTCAGTCTACGGCCTAGCACAGATACTGTTTGTACTAGGAAGCTGTAATTTTGCACGAGTATAAACATTAAACACGCCGACAGAATGGTACAATAATATCTTGAAAACAAAAATTCTAGGGTATCTCCCCTACACGTAAAGAAGGGATGAATTATTTATTTTTAGTCTACCCCATCGTTTGGGGTATCGTTGGATGGGTCTTTCAAATATATTGCGAGGTTGTAAAGACCATTTTTCGATTCAGTGATCGGTTTCCGAAATATTAACCTTTGTTGTTTAAATTCCGAAATATTTTTGCTAGAGTCGTGTCCCCATCCAAAAGATAGATTTTTGTGCTACCTGATTTATTAATGACTAATACACAATAAGATTTTGTGAAGACAAATAACAAGAGACTACGTTTGTTTTATTTTACATTATACAGTGTGTAACGAAAAGGTGAAATAAAACTTTAAGGGGTTATTCTACGGCTAAATTACATCAACTTTTTCTATGGGACCAACATCAAAATCTCAAAAAAAAAATTGACGCTTTCATACAAACTGATGCCAGCTGGTGGCGTTTTAGTATGGGAAAGTGATTTTTTTTTGCGATTTCGATGTTGGTCCCATCGAAAAAGTTGATGTAATTTAGCCGTAGAATAACCCCTTAGAGTTTTATTTCACCTTTTCGTTACACCCTGTATATTACAGTATCTTTGTGTTATCAAAACTAATAATTAAAATCTTTTAAAATAAGAATCTGAAAAAGTTGTAAAGATATACAGGTTGTCCCAGAAACAATGGATGAACCTTTAACTGTCGATAGGTTTCGTCAAGACCTCTCTAATCTCAAATTTTGACTTTAGTAAAAATATCTCGGTTTTCAAGATAATTGAGTTAGTTTTATTTTTAAATGCCACTTTCGGTTAGTTTTTAATGTGCCATTTTTACAAATACGGACTTTTTCTAATTCAGTTTCTTTTTATTTCTAAAAGAATAGTTTAGCTATCAATAACAATGGTTAAAATTGAGCTAGCTAATCACGAAGTGCTTCAAAAAACAATGTTCCAAAAAAAACATAAAATTATTTTTCCTCATGTTTGGTCAACTACCATGTTAAAAAAATGTATGGCGCTCATCGTGCCCATTAACTTAAAAAAATTCTTAGTTATTCTATTTTCCGAAAAGGTATAATAAGCTTATGTTTTCTGTATCTCTTAAACTTTATGTCTGGTTTTTATTAATTTTTTATTAAAATTACAATAAATGTTCGAATTGGCGTCCTTGCGCTCTGATACACGCCCGGCATCTTTTTATAAAAGAACTAGCTTTTGCCCGCGGCTTCGCTCGCGTTAGATTTGATTTTAAGTGAAGTATGAATGTCAAACTCAGTAATTTAAAAAACTAACAAAACTTCTAGACAATATTTTTAGCATGACTATCAAAACACGATATGATATGATTTAATATAGCGATTTATCAATTTTAGAATAACGCGGGTATACATCAAATGCAAAAATAGAACCTTTGTGTTGGGATCACGTATGGCTGTCTGTCAGTCCGTCTGTTACAACCGATTAGCTCCGAAATTACTGGCCCAATTGGATTGCAATTTGGCACAAATAATTTCAAGAATTTTCATGTTCACAATATTCATTTTAAAATCAAAGTTCCAAAAAACCATAAAATCTACACCCATATTGATAGATATTTCAACCCCATCGCATCCCAACAAGGGAGATGGAATTTCACGTCCGCAACGTTACATTTTAAAATCGTTGTTGTTTTCGTAATCAGCGACCCGATAAACCATAGAAACAATACCCATGTTGATTTTCAGACTTTGTCAGCCCCCTTCCCCTTTTTAGGAGTTGACTTTTCAAAAAATCTGAAACACGTTTACTCATTTATCGTAAGGAGAACTCACTCCTGTGAAGTTTTGAATAAAAGAGTCTGACTAATCTTGTTTCCCCATACAAACTTTGGGCCCCCATTTCACCCCTTTAGAGGGTGAATTTTGAAAAACCCTTTCTTAGTGCACCCCTAGACCTTATAAGAAACCTACATGCGAAATTTGGAATCTCTAGCACCAGCAGTTTGGGCTGTGCGTTGATATGTCAGTCAGTCAGTCAGTCAGTCAGTCAGTTTCTTGTTTAATATTTATAGATGTTTGATGCGGCTCGCGTAACCAGACGTTTTTATGTATGCAGCTGCATTTTGTATGCGAGTCCGCAACTCTGTTATTGAGGATACTGGTCTCGCGTAGACAAGGTCTTTCAGACATCCGCAATAAAAAAAAAATCAAGGGATTTAGATCCGGCGATCTGGGTGGCCATAAAATAGGGCCGAGCCGGCCTATCCACCTCTGTGGGTAGTGTTGATTCAAATAATTTCTTACTACTATTGCGTAGTGAGCTGGGCACTCATCATTTTTAAGCCACATTCTCCGCCTCACTTCTAAACTGATATCTCCTAGCATGCCGGGTAAATCATTTTGTAAAAAATTAAGGTAAATTTCACTATTCAGTGTAGCTGGATGTTCATATAGCCCGATCACCTGTCCGCCAATAATCCCAGTCCACAAGTTAACTTTAAATTGAACTTGGGACCGATCTTCCCTCATCAAATGTGGGTTTTCTACTTGCTAGCTATGTAGATTGTGGATGTTAAGATATCCATCTTTCCGGCATGAGGAATCATCCGTTCACAACATTTTATTGAAAAATTGCAGGTCCTCCCTTATTTTATTTAACATGATTCTGCAGAATGCAATCCTGCGCGGATAGTCAGCAGGCTGTAGAGTTTGGACCCTTTGAACATGGAAAGGGTGCAACCTGTATATTTTTAACCGACTTCAAAATAAGGAGGAGGTTCTCAATTCGTCAGTATCTTTGTTTTTTTTTATTTATTTTTTTATGTATGTTCAGCGATCATTTGTTACCAGGTTAACCGATTTCGATACTTCTTTTTTTTGTTTGAAAGGGAATATTTTTGGAATGGTCCCATATAAATTTGATCAAGTTCTGATGATGGGATCTATAAGAAAATCATCAAACTTTGCATGAACTCCATCCGTGCCAACTGATTTTTGTACCTATGTTGCCCAATATCTTCGGCATTTGTGAACCGATTTTGATGATTCTTTCTTTATCGAATAGCTTATACTTTAAAGATGGTATATTGAAAATTTTTTGGAAAATTTTCACCTCTAAGGTGGGTAAATAAGGGATGAAATCGGTGTTCAGCCGTTAACTTATGTTTGCACTGAAAAGATTCGTATTGTTGAGGATTATCACTGTATGTATCACTAAAAATAGATGAAATAAGTAAATTTTATAAAAAAAAGTAAACCGACTTCAAAAAACTGAAAAGATAAAAATAATATCAACACATAAGTACCTAATCAGTTACTTTTGGAGTCGGTTTCAACATTCAAACTCTCATCGGATAGCACCGACTCCAAAAGTAAATGATTAGGTACTTATGTGTTGATATTATTTTTATCTTTTCAGTTTTTATGGTTGATTATTACAATATATTTGTTATTTTTGTTGTTTTATTCTCACACGTTTCTAAATGAATTTAAGTTCAAATAAGTTAATATCCATGTATGGTACATTTTAATTAATACTTTCAATACCATTATAGTATAGTCAGAAAAGGATAACCTGTACTGTGTGATAGCACTCTTCAAAACGTAGGTAAGTAATTATGGAACTAGGATAGCAGCATTTTAGGTGCGTTGCGTGGTAACAGTTTAGTTTTTTTCGGTGACTGCATAAGTAATTTAATTGCGGTGACTCGCGTTTTTCATTTCGGTGATGAGAAGTTTCATTTCGGTGAACTATTCTTTAATTTCGGTGACACCAAAATTTTAAAGTACTATATCTCCTAAGTATATGAACTCAATTTGATGTCGAGTAAAGATTAATCATAACAATATCATAAATAACAATACTACATGGTTTTATTTCAAAAAAAGTTATAAATAAAAAAGTTCACCGTAATGACAAAAAAAATGGACTTGTTGAAATTGACCCACATATCGGCTGATGATGAGAAGAATGAGAAAAAACTCGGTTACCTTTGACAGTGTTTTTTGCAGGAAACACATGAATTACAAGATATGGAGCAAGTGCGAGCTAGGCAAGTTATAAATTCCATGCACTCTTGTCGTTTAAATAATCGTCTACTTTATTATAAGTAAGTATTCTTTTTTCGTGAGGATTTTTTAAATGTGGATTTTGAACTTATAGTTCAAGGTAGTTTAACAAGAGTTTGTGGTTATTAAAAATTTATGAATGAATGAATTACCCTTTCTGTAGTCTAAAGCTCGGAACGATAACCAGAGTCGAAAAGAAAATCTAGTTGAACAAAACAATCAAGAAAGAGTACCCCGGCCCGGCTAATGCCATTAAGATTGCTATGTAGGTAATCATTGCTAATGTCTGTCATTGTACTAGAATGACCGGCTACTGTGCCACTAGCTTAGCTTACTAGCTCCTAAGCCACATCCCATAGCGTGGGTTTTTTGCAAAGTTCAGCTAATAATTCCGCGTGGACGTCCTTGTAAAATTCATTTTACTAACATCTCGCGGTCTCGCATGAGCAAATTAAGTAAAAGAACCAAAGTCACCGATATTAGCTCTTCCAATTGCAAAGCTAAAGTGGCAGGTGGCACTTCTGAAGAAGACAGGTTCTCAAGTGGCAACCAGGAACTGAAAGATGCAGCGTGAGCAGGAGACGTATTTTTGAAGCATTAGAAATGAATTTAGAATTGGAACACAAAAACGATTTGTGTATGAAATTCATTTCTATTGCTCACGATTTTACGCAGTTATGAATCTATAAAATCTTATCTATAAGTATGTAGTCTAGTAAGTATTAATCTATAAGTTATGTTAAGAATAACTATTTTCCTAGAATACCTAATAGTACTACCGTCTTTTACGCAGAAAGTATTATGAATGTTCGCCGGGTAGTAGCCCGTCGAACTGACGACCAGGAGACGTATTTTTGAAGCATTAGAAATGAATTTCAAATTCGAACACGAAAACAATTCGTGCATGAAATTCATTTCTATTGCTCACGATTTCACGCATTTTTGATTCACTCGAAATAGGTGTTACTATTAAATTGAAATCTTGTAACTATTTTTGTTTCACGCAGAAAATATTGTAAACCATAAAGCAAAAACTCATTAACGAACATAAATAAAAAGTTTTTATGTCAAATTTCTGTCAAACATACGTTTACTTGTCAATGTAATTCTTCCGTACTTTCTACTAGTAGAAAACAAAAACGAGTGCTCGTTGCAGAATTCACGGAATGAATTTTCAAAAATAGTGATTTTAGGTTTTCGCATGCGAATCTTGCAATTTCGTATTCGGATTGGAAATCGCATGATTCAAAAATACGTCTCCTGGAGACGTATTTTTGAAGCATTAGAAATGAATCGCAAATTCGAACACGAAAACAATTCGTGTATGAAATGTATTTCTATTGCTCACAATTTTACGCATTTTTGAATCACTCGAAATAAGTGTTGCTATTAAACTGAAATCTTGTAAATATCTTCGTTTTACGTAGAAAATATTATAAACCATAAAGCAAAAACTCATTAACGAACTTAAATAAAAAGTTATTATGTCAAATTTCGGAGGCGTATTTTTGAAGCATTAGAAATGAATCTTGAATTTGAACACGAAAACAATTCGTGTATGAAAATAGTTTCTATTGCTTCCGATTTTACGCATTTTTGAATCACTCGAAATAGGTGTCGCTATTAGATTGAAATCTTGTAACTATTTTAGTTTCACGCAGAAAATATCATATACCATAAAGCATAAACTCACTAAAGAACGTAAATAAAAAGTTATTATGTCAAATTTCTGTCTAACATACGTTTACTTGTCAATGTAATTCTTCCGTACTTTCTACTAGTAGAAAACAAAAACGAGTGGTCGTTGCAGAATTCACGGAATGAATTTACAAAAATAGTGATTTTAGGAATTCGCATTCGAATCTTGCGATTTCGTGTTCGGATTGGAATTCGCATGATTCAAAAATACGTCTCCAAGTCAAGGTTGTGGAAAGCCGCTGGATATATGGTGCACTCAATATTGTCAAGAATTTCTCGAGTTGTATTTCTTGATGTGGATTTTATTTTCATACATTGTCCTCCTCGTGTAATAGTGATATTATTTCCCATCTACTTAAGCAGTACTTAGCGGTATATCATAAGGTTTATTACCCATTATCTTAATTGAAACGTGTTACAATAAGTTGTAAATCTTACGAAAACATCATCATCATGAGTTGATGCTGATTAATAGAATTTTTAAAGTTGCTTTTATTACAACATGTAAGTATGTAGAAACTTCATACGTAAGTGATATTTTATTGTGTGTCGCTTTAACTATGGCTGAGGGGTTAACTTCCTTATTAGAGGCTCTATTGATCAATCAATACAACAATGTTCACAATCACAAGGTACTTACTTCCCTATTTTATTAAATCTCTTTTCTATCTTCAACCGACGTCAAAAAAGGAGGAGGTTCTCAATTCGATTGTGTTTTTTTTGTATGTATGTTACGCGATTACTCCGCCAATTATGAATCGATTTTCATGATTCTTTTTTTGTTTGGTAGATCATACTTCAGAGGTGGTCCCATATAAATTTTATCGAAATTGATTCAGCAGTTTTTTTAGAAAATAACAAAATATGTACCCAGATAATGTTTTAGTTCGTGATTCTTGTATCTATGTTACCCAATATCTTCGACAAATGTACACCGATTTTGATGATTCTTTTTTATTTGAATAGCTAATACTTCAATGATACTATAGTAAACATTTTCTGGAAAAATTTACCCCTAAGGGTGGATAAAAAGAGGATGAAATCGGTGTTCAGCAGTTAGATTAGGATTTATCACTAAAAATAGATAAAATAAGTAAATTTTATTTTAAAAAAACCGACAACAAAACACTAAAAAGTTTGAAATAATATTAACACGTAAAAGTACCTAATCCGTTACTTTTGGAGTCGGTGCAACGAAAACATTCAGACTCCGATCAGCTTGCACCGACTCCAAAAGTAACTGATTAGGTACTTTCGTGTTAATATTATTCTTAGCTTTTTAGTTTTTTAGTGTTTTTTTTTTATAAAATTTACTTATTTAGTCACTAAATACCCAATCGACGTTTATAAATTTACCTTGTTTAAAATCCAATATGGCTCCAGTAAAGCAAGTGGTAGAATCAACACTTAAAAGGAAGTTCGCCAATAAATGTGACCTTAAATAAGGGATTCATATATCTTTGCAGGTCACAAAAAGATCCTTGGATTTATAGGCCACGGTGGTCTCTTGGGCATGACAGAGGCCATATCTGCTGGGAAGCCGATGGTGGTGGTGCCGTTCTTCGGGGACCAGCCTTACAACGCTGCTATGGCTACAGAAGTCGGGCTTGGAGTGGCGCTGCCATATGAACATCTCACTGAAGAGAGCTTGTTAGCGGCTGTACGGACTGCCCTAAGCGCTGAGTAAGTAAACTCCATATTTTCAACCGACTTCAAAAAAGGAGGAGGTTCTCAATTCGACTGTATGTTTTTTTTTTTTTTGTATGTTTGTTACGCGATTACTCCGCCAATTATGAATCGATTTTAAGGATTCTTTTTTTGTTTGGTAGATCATACTTCAGAGGTGGTCCCATATAAATTTTATCGAAATTGATTCAGAACTTTTTGAGAAAATCAACAAATATATACCCAGATAATATTTTGGTTGTGGTTCTTGTTTCCTATCTTCGACAAATATGAGCCGATTTTGATGATTTTTGTTTTATTGAATAGCTTATACTTCAAAGATAATATGATAAAAGTTTGCAAAATAAAAATCACCCCTAAGGGTGTATAGGGGATGAAATCGGTGTTCAGCAGTTAGATTAGGATTTATCACTAAAAATTGATGAAATAAGTAAATTTTATTTAAAAAAATAAAACCGACTTCAAAACACTAAAATTCTAAAAATAATCCTAACACTTAAGTACCTAATCAGTTACTTTTGGAGTCGGTGCAAACAAAAACATTGAATCTCTCATCGGCTGGCACCGACTCCAAAAGTAACTGATTAGGTACTTAAGTGTTAGGATTATTTTTAGCATTTTAGTGTTTTGAAGTCGGTTTTATTTTTTTTAATAAAATGTTTATCTAATATGAATATTATATATCTTAATCAGCCTACAACACCAACCAGTTGCTTATCCTTCGACCTTTATTATTTTCATGATTGTTGTTTTTGTTTTTCAAAATTCTTTATTGATAATAAGAGTTAGACAATAATATAACTTACGTTAGTCCGCATCATTATATGTGTGAAATATTTGTAACATTTACTTTAGGCTGTACGCACCTCTAAAAGTAAATTTTCATGATTAATACAGATAGGATAGAAGACAGGTTATTAAGCGATAACCCATTTATTAGACATCATGAAACATCTTGACCGTTTGACATCTTGACTTTAACTTCTACCTACAAAACCATCTCAAACATAAATTACGGATTTCGATTTCGATTTCGATGTTGATTCAATAGAAAAAGTTGCTGTAGATATTTAAGCAGTAGAATTATCCCCTAGAATGAAGATAACTAATAAAGAAGGACCTTTACAAGACAATTAGATGCTTCAAACATTATCATCAGGTCCCTCTTTACCATAAGGGCAAACGGGGCCTGTGCTCAGGGCCCCCGGCCTTACGGGGGCCCCAAAGCACTAAAACATGTTTGTAAACTAAAAAACACTGTTAACTGAAAAGAAAGAGGGTCAAAGCCTAAAAAAAAAGAAGGGAAAATTTTAAACTATACTTTTAACGAATATATGAAATTATTTTTTGGTTGTCATGAATTCATACCAACAGTATTTTATTTTTACTTTACAATAGGGCCCGAATTCTTGTGTGCCCCAGGACCCCGGGATATGTTAAGACGGCCCTGATTATCATACAGGAAGCGCGTTAATTTGGTATGGAACATCAGATTTTTATGATTTCGAATTCAGACCTCATGGTGAAAGATGTTATACATCAGCTGATTACGAAGTTTTAAGGTGCTATTCTATTGTAGGGTTTCCATATCTATGACTGCTAAGTGACCCTGTATAACAATAAATATTTTTGTGTCCCGTAATTCGTTCTTAACTCATCAGGCATGCTATCGAGACACAATAGAAATTCCATTGTTATGCGATCCCATGAGACATTGGATATTGACGAGTTAAAACAATTCGATTACGATGAAACTTTAGTAAGATATGCGCACGCACGCCGTGGTAGGTTTATGAATTGAATCAAAGACCACGCTAATGTTGTCGCATGCTACAGCTAACTTCTCTCTAACGCTTTCATCTTGTCAGCATAATGCAGTCCACTGCTTGAAACGTATTTTGAAGCATTAGAAATGAATTTCGAATTCGAACACGAAAACAATTCGTGTATGAAATTCATTTTTAACGCTCACGATTTTACGCATGTAAGAACCACTCGTCGTAACTATTTTCGTTTTACGCAGAAAATATTATGAAACGGAATGCAAAAACTCATTGATTTTAAAAACTGGAAGTGAATCGCTTAAAACGAAACGTAAATAACAAGTTATAATGTCTAATTTCTGTCATACATAATATGTTTACTTGTCAATTTCATTCTACCGTAATTTCTACTAGTAGAATATGAAAAACGTGGTCGTTGCAGAATTCATGTAGCAATACGAACCATTTTTCTCCGAAACTAGTTAGTGTTTTTTTACTTACATTAATTATTAAATGACAAGACCTGTCAACTCTTGCCCATACTAAAACATTACCGATACAGATAAAAAAAATGGCGGAAAAGTCGAAGGACGTCTGACATTCTCTATAGGTTAAGTGCTCTCCCTAGTAGCATTTTTGGTAGGCATTTGGTAGGGCCACATACATGTCTTTGGTTGGACAACGGTTAGATTTGGCCGAATGTTTTGCTAAAGGGCCGGCAACAAAGGGCCTATGTGAAAACTCCTACAGAGGGCCACATAATGTATTTCCCTGTAGGGCCTTTGTATAGGAATCCTACAAAGGGCCACGTAATGTATTTCTTCGTAGGGCCTTTGTATAGGAATCATACGATTAACCAACGTCGTTTGGATGCTGGTTAGGTACCATGGGGGAAAATCTGCAGATCCACTTTTCACTCTAATTATAATCATAATAAGAGCGAAAAGTAGGTGGTCTGCAGATTTTTCCCCCATAGTACCTATCCGGTAGGATTTTATGGGTATTATAATACTCTCTCTGTTTTCAATCACTATCACATTTTATCACAATGCTTGCTTCATTGATTTAAAATATTACATTAAGCACCCTTTCAAATAATAAACATACTCGTACATACAGTGAGAGAACTATAATAAAGAAATTATAAACATTTTTTATTGAGTCTTACTCAATAACAATTTATTAATTTAGGCTGTAATTACATCTTACGTGACTAATACTTATTATAAAATTATTCAATAGCACAAGTTTCTGTTCACAAATAGAATGCATACAATATCGTTATCATAAAAATTAGTTAATAGAAAACATTTTTTACTCAATGTCGACAAACAGTGACTTTCTTACAAGAACTTATATTACTTTATATACGACTACTGCTTTCAATAATAAAATAATAACTATATTTAACCTTTTTGATATCTTTTATTCTTAAAATATCTCCATATTTGGTATTCAAACACGAATTAATACTAATATTGCAACCGTCACCTAAATGTAGAATATAAACATTATTTATGTATATAAATAAGACAGACGGTTCTATTTCTGCTACAAAATATTCTAACATAATAAAATTTTATCATATTAAAACAATAAAAAAGATATAGGTGTACATATTAGGTACCTACCATTTGTAGCAGGTGATTTCGGTGATGTTAAGTCCCATTGAGGAGTCTGTTCTGTATTCCTTCTGTGGTTCCACATTCACTTCTGTAGTAGGTAATTAAAAATATTCAATCCAACTATTGTAATGACTTTACAACTAAATGACACATGGGGTAGGTAAAATAATATTATTATTATATACCCATGATTATACCATACCAATTGACTATGTTTTCTTTTTCTTTTCTTTGCAACCTGTTAGTTTTGACTTAGGTGGGTCTGGGTATTTGAAATTAATGTAGTTTTCATCTTCTTCATCCTCATCGTCAAGTCACTACTGATTACGTTATAAGGCTTCCTTTTCCTCTTCTTTTTAGTTTGCTCAGAGGTATCTCAGACTAGGTCATACTCATTTTCTACTTTTTTGCACTTTTATCTTGCTGATTTTAGATCATCTGAAAATGAATGTTTTAACCTATTATAAAATAGTATTTGTGCTACTAAAAACCATTAGTGCTAGTTTGGGTTCACGGACAAACCGGCATACAAAAGGTCAGAATGAAATTTTACAATAAGTAGGTACGTTAAGTATGTAAAACCGTTAGAAAAACTATCTTTGTCTTTCAAATCGGATTAGGTTAGGAAGTGCCAATTAGTATAATAATAAGCTATAAATAATTACAGCAGACTTACCAGTTTCATACTTAATACGCATAACAGCATAAAATGGGCCAGTTTTCGTCGGGCAAGTCTTGCGAAACCAAGCATTTGTTGAATTTACTTGGTATTTCTTATGGCGACCACAGGCATTGTTTTTTACATGGCGTCAACCAGCTTTCTTTTACAATGCCTACGGCATTGTCTTCTAACTCTACCACTTTATACATGATATTCACACGCAAACTTGAAATAACACAAATTACAGAATTTATATTGAAATAGTACCCGTTTATTCGCTCGACCGCACCACGTCGAACTCGAAAGTAACAACAAAATGAATGATCATCACAAAATGGCGGACGGCCGCTTGCTATTAGTGGCGCGCGCGGCGACCACCCTCCCACCGCACCCCCTGTAACTCCCTCGCACACTACTGAGGCCCAATGTTGGTAACCAGTCGGCATAATAACCGATATTGAGTCTTTGTTGGGCCAATACAAGTTGCATGTAAGTGATTTTACTAACTATATTTCAACAATGTTCCTACCGTTGGCCAGTTGTCTCTAATTTCTGTTGGGCCAACCTTTATTTACTGCAGTAATACCAACGTTGTTCAGCCAACGGTAGCAAAAAGGCATAAAGGCCCACTGTTGGTAATCAACTCGGCATAATAACATTGTTGATCTTCGTGGGGCCAATACAAGTTTCATGTGGGCGATTTAACTAACCATATCCCATCAATAACCCTACCGTTGGCCAATTGTGGCCGATCAAAAATGCTACTAGGGCTATGCCGGCGAGCAAGCTGTAACGTTAACCATACATGGCCAAATTTTATACAAAAATACATAGTGTGTGATGCGAACTCACTACTCAAACTGGGCCACAGACTATACAGACAGGCTACAGCATACAAACAGTTTTCAATTTCAATTTCAATAATGCTAGCTGTAGGCTGTATGTAGCCCGTGGTTACATTGGCTAAACACTATTATCCACAGTCCCACACTTCAAGAGACACAAAAATAACTAACACCCCGAAGGTTTCTCATCCCGTAACTCTGTTACGAAAGTGTACAATTACATAAATGCTGTTGTTACATTGTCCGGCTTCTGGACATTCGCCCACGCCCTTTTAATTGGACGGAAGGTCGTAGGCTTGCCATCCGCACTATTTTATTAGTATAGTACTATATCTTAGTAAATTATACTATATCTATATATATTTTATAGTTATAGTTTATTCTTAAAGGATTTTCTGCGCAACTTTCTTATTTTTTTCTTTCCTATGAACCTTTTCACAATATTTAACACAACAAAAAAAGAATTAGCGAATTTTTCCATCCGTTCACGCGTGATGTGATGACAGAAGGAAATAGAGATTCATTTATATATATATAAGATAAATGATCGTCGTCGTCTCAATTACTCACTTTTATTACAAAGGATAATAGGCAAAAGACTCCGAACTTCTTTGTATGGAGCCTGGCATTCCTCAAGTTGCAAGTAACCTTAAGTAACGTTATTTTGGTGTACACCTATGAAACATAAAGTATCCTATGTGTTAACCTAAGCCATGGTCTATCTCTAAGCCAAGTTTCACAAAAATCCATTCAGTAGTTTTTGCGTGAAAGAGTAACAAACATCCATCCATACTCACAAAATTTCGCATTTATAATATTAGTAGGATATAGCCGCCATGTTGAATCGCCGTGCCGATGACGTCACATGTTATGATCGCTGTTACGATAAAAAATCAAAATGGCGGCTATATCTATCATATTAAAAAAAACAGTTGGTGTCATTAAATCGCTATATCATATCGTGTTTTGGTGGTGACGCTAGGGTGGCTGGAATGGACATTTGAAAAGCAAATGCAGAATGTGGACGCGTGTTTGATGTCTTACTATCGCTTTTTAAGTAATATCTTAAAAAGCCAACAAAGTAGTAGGTAGGTAGATACGGAGTTGGGTTTTCGATTTGTAAGGTCAAGAAAATTCAATGCCCTTTGTTTTACCAAGTACATTTTTTGACGCCTCTCAATGAATAAACATCTATCGTGTAGAAGATTTACATCACAATACTATTGGGTTGGTTGAAACTTAGTTAAATGTTCCTTGAAGAACTCGTTCTTTTAGCTAGATAAGTAACTATCATTGCCTTAGCAATATGTACCTACCTTAAAAAGTGTATTTAATGTAAGTACGTAAATCTACATAGGTGAACAATGTCTCTGTCACTACACCTACTAAGTGCTCCCTTACTTATCAATGTTATATAAGGTCTTTGATTAATTTATTAATCAAAGTAGGTAAATAGTGCTATTGTTGTAAGAGCTGCGTACATAGACAAGCATATAAATCTACGGAACAATACAGAAAGTTAATTACTTATGCATTTTATTTTAACCTTGACAGCGTCGATAATTGCAGTGGGTCAATGCGTGGACGAACCCGGGTTCAACTCTTATAGAAACAGTATTTTATAAAAAGTTACTTATTTGTAAGTATATTTGTTATTTTCAGAATGCGGCTGAGCGCGCGTCGTGCTTCCAAAATCTGGCACGACAGGGAGTCGAAGCCGCTGGACACGGCGGTCTACTGGATCGAACGCGTCATCCGATGGGGCTACCACGACCCCCTACACACCGCGGCGAGGGACCTCAACTTCGTAGAATACAACCTATTAGACGTCGCAGCAGCGTTCCTATTAGCTGTTATAGTTTTAATTCTCATAGCAAAACTGCTGTTGACAGCAGTTCTTAGGGTCTTCAAAGCTAGTTTCAGAGGAAAAGACAAGGAGAAGTTACATTGATAATTAGCAATTTTGTACAAATTTAGCTTAGTGCATCGTTCATCTAATCATCTAGAAATTATCCTAAACACAACATGAGGTTGTAAAGTATTAACCCCTGGTAAAAAGTAAGTAAGTACTACTTAAGGCAAGGGCTGAGGCAGCGCAGACCTCGACCAGACCAGACCAGACCATGTTTTATTTAGGTAGATCATGCATGGACGCAGTTGTATGTAGCATATCCAGCGCCGGATTAGCCCATAAGTAAATTAAGCAATTGCTTAAGGCATCACGTCTTAAGGAAAACCGGAAAGGGCGCCAAAAAATGGTTTACTTATCGATAGGGGGGCCCCACAGGCGTGGATTGCTTAGTTAGGGCATCACTGCGCACACCGGGCGCAAAGGCTAGTCCCGGCACCAAAGATGAAGAGGTTCTCAATTTTAATTCAAGTATGTTCTTGTGTGTATGTTTCTCTAATATCTTTAGTGCAAACCGATTTGGCTATTTGTTTCTATTCTTATCTGTTTAGTTTTTATTTATTTAGGTACTCTATTTGATTGGAGGTGCGATTATGTTATTTAGTAACTTATGTTTTGTAATGAAATACAATAAATCCTTTTGGATCCTATTCCATTCAGTGTATTTACTTATTTGAGTTTCGTACATCAATAGGAAAAATAAAACAATAACCTAGTTGTCCATCCGGCCTTTTGTCAAGTGCCTCATCATTACTTAGTCAGGATTAAGAAATGAATATAAAAGGCCAACATTCTATAGAGCAGGGGTTCCCAAAGTGTGCGCCGCGGCGCCCTAGTGCGTCATAAAAAGTAAAGAGGAGCGCCGTGTGTCGATCCTCTATCATTATCCGAAACCGTATTCGCGTTTAACCATACCTAAGAAGAAATTAGAGTAGCAATGTCGAGCCTAATTCCCCGCTGAGAAAAGCTGCGTGGGGATCACCTAACTCACCCGTCATATTGGTTTGACTGAGTAGATATCTATTTCAAATAGCTAGCAAGGGTAGGACGTCGCGCGTCGTGACAAAATACTCAACTTGTAAGTGCGCCGCTAGCTGAAAAAGATTGGGAACCCCAGCTATAGAACACTTCCCCTAGACCTAAAATAATGAAATTTAGAAGCTAAGGGTTCATCCAATTGTATCGAACACCGTAAAATAATTGTCATTTACTAGCAAGATTTTGGGATATGATATACCTATGGATTCTACTCATACCGTTTACTTAAGGTACGTACGCACTGACCGGTTTGCCACAACGCGGCTGCTCGTCCGGCTAGCCGCAGGATGCGGTTGCAACTGCGGCCAGCCGGATGGCGGCTAGTCGTAGTCGCAACCGGAAAGCGCGTATAAAAAAGAAATTTGTATTTTTTGGATGTATCTAAATTTATAGCATCTGTTTTTAGCGCGCAAACCACGTGTGTCGTTAGTGTCAGGCGGCCAACCGCAAACTACTAGTAACCGCGTAGTGGACTAGTGGGTATAGCAACCGTCCGGCTGGCCGACAGTCGGGCCGCAGCGCTGCAAGCGACCGCAACGGTTGAGCGGCAGCCGCATGACAGTGCGCTTAGAAACTAAATTTTTATACATACTTTTGACTGCGTTTAACAACGGCTGACCGCATTCCAGCTAACCGCAAAGTGCGTTGGCCGCCTGACACCGTATTGCTGTCAATGTAATAGTTCCGTCCAGTTCCGTATTTACCATAAGGGCACACGGGGCCTGTGTCCAGGGACCCCGGCCTCACGGGGGCCCCAAAGCACTAAAACATGTTTGTAAACATAGAAACACTGTTAACTAAAAAGAAAGAAAAGAGGGTCAAAAGAAAGGAAAAAGAAAGGAAATTTTAAAACTATACTTCTAATGGAGATATGAAATTATTTTTTGGAAGTCATGAATTCATATCATTAGTAGGTAATTCATTTTTACTTTACAATATGGCCCCCAAATTCAGGGACCCGAGACATGTTAAGACGGTCCTGCATATTGAAAGACCCATTAAAATACTACTTTGGTTATACATAGGTGCACAGTCAATAATTACCTACGTTCCCTAACATCGTACTTGTGGTTGAATTTGGCTCTCTTCCAAGTTATGTCACTTTATGTAACACGTCCAAAATAGATTAGTTAAGGGACAATATCGTGGGCATCGTCTATTAGTGTCTTCTTTTGCCTGACAAAGGTGACGGAATTGGTTGCGCGCTTTCTTTTCCTCACCAGCCAACGATATTATATCCTTGTGTCACCAGTCTTAGCCAAGCTATTAAGCTACGCGTATAAATAAGTGTCTGGAAAATGGCTTAATTTAAATGAGTTTTACGAGTTTTTAGTACAATTTTCTAGACTAGACTACACTAGCACATCATAATACGAGTACTTACTTACCAACCGTTTATTACTGAACGGACCAAATCCAAATACCTACGAAATTATTACTTTTTTGTATAAATATGATCGATTTGATCGGATTGTATTTATTTTTGTAGGATTTTGACGACCTCCGTAGCCAAGAGGCGAGCATACCGGACTTGGCGTCGCTACCTCTGAGGTCTCGAGTTCGATTTCTGGTCGGTCAATGTAGAAAAATAACTTTTCTAAATTGTTTCGGATCTGGGTGTTGTGGTACCGTCGTTGTTTCTGGTTTCTGTAATACAAGTGCTTAAGCTACTTATCATAGAATCAGACCAATACATGTACCTATGTGATATTGTCCAAATTTATATATAATTTATTTAAACTGAGAAGCCGATTTACTCTTCTAATAAAAATCTTTATCATATTTTTTATAGCTTTGATCATATGACGACCGATCTAGTAGTCCAAGCTCCGGACTACAAAGCCAGTCGGTTGTATTAGGTTTGAATCCCGAAAGGGTCATAATTTAAATAATCTAAGTTTGTGTCAAGAGCACGAGCGGTGGATGGATGGATATTTATAAATGTAGGGGTAGGGTATTTAAGTATGTGTATTGGAAATTTGTAAATCAATTTTATCTTAAGTAATGGACTTTTAGCCCTCCAAACACACAACGTGACACACACCTTGATCGTCTCTTCAATCAAGCAGAAAACGCCTAATAAAATGTAATAGCAAACCAACTTTACTCTTTTCTACGTGACGCTCGCTCGACGCCTATGGACAAGTTTTCGTTTTCTAGTGTAAAAAACCGAGAAGCATAAAGTAGTTAGTATAGCAATATTATAAGCTTGCACAATACACGTCATTAGTCTATTTAGAGCCAGTAAGCAGAATCTTAGCTGCAATAGATTGCTTGGAAATCTCGAGGAAATAATTGTAGATGATGGTATCGCAAATTAGAAGAACTCATTTTGTAAAAGCACGTTGTGCGGTTTCACGTTTCATTTTAAATTATAATCGTATTATTTTGCGGAAAACTACATTTATATCCTGTATAATATTACAGTCATTGAATTAGTTGTAATTCATGTAATCAAGTATAATTATAATTTAACTAGCTGTTGCCCGCGACTTCATTTGCATGTTCTTTAGTTCATTCAAAAAGGATTTTCTGCGCAACTTTCTCAATTTTTTCTTTTAAAAGAACCTTCTCCTGACAATAATTAACACAACAAAAAAAGAATTAAGCGAAATTGTACATCCGTTAACGCGTGATGCGATGACCAAGGGTGACCAAGGAAAATAGAGATTCATTTTTATATAAGTACAGGGTTATTAAAATTTGTAAAACATCAACAACCTCCTAGGGGCTGATTCTGGTGATCAAATACAACAACTTTATCTATGGGATCAAAATTTAAATCTAAAAAAAAATTCATTTCTCCATACAAACTGACGTCAGCTGGTGGTGGCTTAGTATGGGAAAGTGAATTTTTTTTTTGCAATTTCGTTACTGGTCCCATAGAAAAAGTTGTCCAAAATCAGCACCTAGGAGATTGTTGACAAATAACCCTGTATATACTTAGATATCATTGCAATATTCCCCACCATCAAATGAAACCATTTCAAGCTCCTTTACGACACGTTGTGTGAAAGAGATAGCTTTTAATGTATGGCGTACAAGGCTCACTATTATCTATATATGTATAAAAGAAAGTCGGGTTAGTTACACCATTTATAAATCGAGAACGGCTGGACCGATTTTTATGATCTTTGATTTGGTGAATTTGTCTCCGCCCAGAAAAACTACAAAAAAAAAGTTTTTTTTTTATTAAAGGGCGGTACGAAGTTCGCCGGGACAGCTAGTAATATTATAAATGCGAATGGATGGATAGATGTGCTACTCAATCAATCCAGAACGGCTGAACGGATCCGGATGAAATTTGGCACAGAAATAGATTGTAGCCTGGAATAGCAGATAGGTTACTTATTATCCCGGACAAAGTTACAATTCCCGAGGGATGCAACATAACTGTCATTATAAATGGCGCATCTTACCGTTAAAATGTGTAAAAACTTAACACTAGCTGTGGCCCGTGACTTAGTTTGCGAGGTCTTTGCCAAACCTTAGACTAAACTAAAAATCACACCAATTACTTATCTAGCTCAAACCCAAACTAAGCCAATCTTGTACGGCGACTAGATAACGGATAGACATGCTTAAATACATTTATAAACATCCATAACTTAGGTACAAATGCCCGTGCTTATCACACAAACATTTGCCCCTTACGGGATTCGAACCCGTAACTGTGTAACAGACCAGACTTTGGTCTCGTCTTATATTATGTATTTTTTGCCTTAATTTAGCAAATTAAATTATAATTTTTAGTTTGTAACCATTTTATTATATTTTCAACAATTTAAATAGTAATTACAATTCATTGCCACAATGCATAAAGCAGTGAAAGCGATAATCATAGGACAATCCTGTTTTAGGTGCAATGGGCATTCCCTTTTTATGGCTTAATAAATTATAAGGGTATTGTTTTACCTTATTGGTACTTCAACTTTTTGTGAACAATCTCTGTACAGTAGATTTGAAACAAATGCAGCCTACATAATACTGTTAAAAGCAAATTTCATCAGAATTATATATTTAAACATTCCATTTTTTAAGTACACCATCCTTTCCATGTGAATTTGTAATATTAAATAGAAAAGTTCATTTAAATACTCCAATTTTTTTTTATGTGATCATCTCCTTTAGCCAACTAACTCATTTTCAAGTCTTTTTATTTTTATTGGCAGAATGTTAACCATCTCCTGGCAAAGACTGAACTCCTCATACATCATTGCAGCAGCATCTTTATCATTGGTGCAAATATCAACAACTGCTTGATAGGATTCATAACTCTTTCTTACATTACTCAATTGAATGGTTTTATCCAAAGCTATTCTCTTCATGCTATTTCTGCCTATAAATGCATATGCACTGACCACTGGCCGGATGATATCAAACTCCAGTTTAATAGGCATCTTCCCATTTTTGTCTTTGACTGAATTTAAAAAGTTATCATAATTCTCAATGCTCTTCTCACAGAGCATATTAACCTTCTTCAAAGCATGTGGAGTCGGTTTCTCCTTGCTTTTATTCAACTTATCTAACTTAATGTTCAAGATATCTGAGTAAACTTCACCTAACTCAAACCATAGTTGCCGGCAGTAGTGCAAATAGTATGTGGGATTAATTTCTTTAATGAGGTCTTCTAGCATATCAATGCGTCTTTTGTGCATTTTAGATCTACGTTCATCATCTTCTTCAAAGAATGCCAGGTAACTATATGACTGAGAACTATCTTGTATGAGCTCAATGTAGTCTGAAGCTAGGCTGTCTAACTTGTAGTACTCCTTAGCCTTATTTAACCAGTTCTGGCAACACAGGAATACCTCTCTCGCATCTTGATAAGTAAGCAGGAATTTGTCACCAATTTTACTCTCATATTTGGAAACATCAATATCTGGGAACACCAAATTTTTAGCATCACCACCACAAATGTTTTCATCATCTTCTATTTTCAAATTGGACATATCTGGAAGGAAACACAAAACAATGTTTATAAAGAAAAATATGTTAATTAGCTACTTAAACCCTTTTGCAGGCAGTTGTTTTATTTTTATTAGTTTTAGATCATATGGCAAGTGCATATAGTTTAAATTATGGTGGGAGAATTTCTACTACAGCCAGCAATGTAGTAAAGATATTTATAAAAATTACAATGAAAACAAATATGATTATTAACCTGTTATAGCCTCTGTAAGAGTTTCTGTGTCACTCATGAGCCTTGTCTTTGAGGCAGTCATCAACAACAAGCAGTACTTTGCCCAACAGCGTGCAACATCTGCCGACCTGTGTTTATACGTCTCCAGCTTCGCTAGAAACTCCTCATTGTTGCTCTCAGAGGACATCAATTTCTCTTCATACCTCTCCAGTATTGTGGAAGCTGCAGCCAAATGGTGCCTGGACTGAAAGAAGCCATTTTGCTCAGCAAAGAACTGGGATAATGTTGCAGAATTCAATGCCCAGTCTATTGGCTCAAAGTCAGAATACTGCAACTGCCTCCTTAAAGTTACATGACAGTATATGGCAGACTTCAAGTTCTCCTTGAGAGACCCAAACACTTGTGCCAAATAATACAGGGTTAATGTGAATGCCTTTTCTAACAACATGAAGTCGCCCACATCAGCCTCACCTATGTTACCTATCACATACTCAATCGGCAATGGCATCTGCAAAGTACATTTGAATATCTCATACAACTCTTTTGCCTGGAGTAGAAACCCTTTGGCTGTCCCAGGCTCGTCTCGGTTGGACCATAAAATGCCTATATTGTTGTATATGTTGATTAGAGTTGTAACAATTTCAGGTTTAGAGGCATTTGGGCTCAAAAGGTCCACGGCTTCGGTGAGCACCTTTTCACTAGCCGCAAGTTCTTCTGTCTCCATATCTACAATGCCAATATTCAGAAGTACAGCACCCAACATAGCGTGCACTTTGATACTATCCACATTAGACTCCGAATTCAGGATCTTCTTAAGGGATTCACACATATTCGTTAATATCTCCCTAGCTTTATACTTCGATAGATAGGGCTCGTTCTCCGGATCATTTTTGCTGTCTTCATCTAGTAATTTGCGAACTTTTCCATAATTTTCTTTGAAATCGTTGAGAATTTCTTTAGCCGTCATTTCAGAGGTAACAATCATAACAACTACGAACTAACTAAACGCCTAAACAGAACTAATTTTCCAGTCGCTTTTACTTTTTATAAAATGTTGATACAGTTCTGAAATCTTCAATTCTCGCAATTTAATCAAGCAAGTTCATATTTTTCCAAAAAACTTTGTAAATTTTTGGTATTTGTTTGTCAAAGTCATTTAGATGAATATCCTCAAAGGGAAAGGCAATGGTACAGAGCCATACAGCCGAACACTCTTTATACAAATTATTCTGTGATACACACGCACAACACCAAAAAGATCCATGACAACACCACACCATTTACACAAACGTCAGTAGTAGTACTATTTTAACGTACGGACTTGGCAATATCGACTTAGTCCAAAGCCGTTAAACAAATATATTTAAAAAAATGTACGACGGACTTCTCGAAAAAAAGCCGGCCAAGTGCGAGTTGGACTCGGCCATCGAGGGCTCCGTACATACTGTAGATAAATAATATAAAAGTTCAGAAATTGAGTCTCGCAATTTAATTACAAATTATAATGGATTAGATGATGATGGAAAAGATATTAATACAAAATTGTATATACCTACATACACAACTTGTACTAGTAAGTACTTAAACCACAATAAATGAAAAACGAAAATAAAAAAATACATAGAATTCATTTACTTACAAACCGAAATCCACAGACGAAGCCGCGTGCAAAGGCTTCATTTCACAAACAAAGAAGCTTTCTATCAAACGCTTCTTCCATCATCCATCCATTTCGCCGCGACGTGAGAACCGTTGATTGTTTAGTGTACCTACTATAACTATCTTACATTACTTCTATAAAGCTCCAAACAGTGGTGGTCTATGGCAAGACGTAAATGACAAAAAAGGGACCCTCATAACTATAACTAAAAGTTACATAATCAAAGCTAAAAGGTTAGGTAATGAATGAACCAAAAACATGGAAAATTACAAAATGACATGAAAAAGGACATGGCATGATCAGTGGACATGTCCTTTTTGACAACCTCCGAAAACGAGAGGCGAGAACGCCGGACTTGGCGTTATCTCTGAGGTCCTAGGTTTGATTCTCGGTGGGGTCAGAAAAAAGACGTTGTCTCGGGTCAGGGTGGTGGTGTGGTACTGTCGTTATCTGATTTCTTATGTTACAAGTCCTAAGGTAAGAAGCCATAGTAATGTACATACTATGTGATGTTTCATTATTTATAAGACCTCCATAATGTTGGTCTTTAGTCTTTACAGCTTCATTCACCAAGCAGATTGACGAGTGCGGAACGCCTGCTAACGGGTACACGTCACCGCTTACATAGTAAGGGTCGTTCGCGTCCAATCCCGGTAAATAGGGGCTTGTCGATCGAATTGTGTCGTGTTCCCGACTGAGAGGTAAAACCCAACGATAGTATTTAATATCGTTGGAAAAACCTAACTATAGTATAGTGATTGCACCGTCTTGGCCCAAGGCTGCATTTCAGACTAGTCTGTGAGCGCAGACCTAGAGCCTAATGCGAGTGCCACCGCTTCACTCAAGTACTTCAATCGAAAAGTAAATGGAACGTAGGACCTCGCACTAGCAAGTTTCGATTGAACTAGTGCTTGACCGGCTATTATTTGTGGATTGTTTGCGAATGCAACTGGCTTGTTCCTCGATCGGCGGAAACTCGAGATCTTTTTATCACCCGTCATGGGGTCTTGGAGTGGGGTGTCTTGGTGGTGTTCTTATTCTGAATCAGAATAACAAAAAGCTGAGTACCTATCTTCCAACGCTTCTTTAATAAGACCGTCAATCATCAGAATCTTTATCCTTAGCCATAACAAAGAAGTGTTGGAATGGAAGAGATGGTAGCTTGTTTTCTTATATATTTTTCCACAACTAAGTTGATTTTACTAATGTGAATATTTAAGAAACAAAATAAAACAAACGAAATAATGTACTTGCACTGTTTGTTTTATTAATAAATCATGTTCCTCACAATTTTTTCACCATTCATTTTTATCACAACGACGGTATTACTTACTCACCAAAGCATAATTCCCCTATCCATAAACAAGAATGGTAATTAAATAAGGTATTTAGTAGTTATTTACATGTGCTGATGCTTTTTAAATACTTTCTGTACAAGTAACACATTTAACCTAGTTTTAGGTTCATTTTATTCGTGTAAAATCGTTGCTGTCATCAAAATGACCTAAAAAAAGGAATAAAAGAAAGAATATAGTTCATGAATAAAGGAATTTCTATGTCAACTTTGCCGAGATCAGGAACAACTTATACTAACATTTTAAATTGAATTCTAATATTAAAAAGACCACATATAAGATAGCCTAGGCTGTTTTTAAAATAGACAACTACCTACATACTAGGACAGTGAATATTTTAGCTTAGTGCCCCTGATCTGATCCTTATAAAGTACTATCATGCATGCAAAACTAACATAAATAGTAGTACTTACTACCTAACTATTATTAGACAAAATATCTTTTGCATTATCATAGTATTCATCATATTAAAATGGCATACAGTCAACCCTATTATTAAGCGATCAAGAAGTTAAAAACATTATTTTATTAATAATCATATCATAAAATACTGTAGTCAAAAACAAATAAGATTTTAACTAGCGATTGGTTAAGTAATAAATAAATACAATCAATTAGAGTTTTGTATAGGAAACAATAATAAATGTATTTTGTATAAGCCTGTCTTAATTTATGGAAAAATGGGAAGTGGATATTTAGATCACGACGATTATTATAGACCTCAACACAAGCAAATTTTACATTATACCAACTTCTGATATTATTAAAAATGGTCTTAATTCTTGAAAAAATAAAGTATTTTTCCATATACAATCTAGATGATGATCTCAGACAACTATACATAAAAAAATAACACCATACGCATTTATGTTGCATTGCATGCATGGGAACATTTACACCATACAACATAATTATAATACAGACAGTGCTCTCTACGTTAAATGGCAACGCCAAATACATATATTAGGAACCTGGTTCCGGTTCCTGGTCTTCTGTTGAAAGTGCTCGGGATGGAGGTGTGTGTGTGTTGAGTTGAGAAAAAACCTCTTTCTCTCCCAATGCTAAGGGATCTGGCTGTGTAGCAGGAGATGGAGCATACACCATCATGGGAGATGGTGACGCAGGCCTCACTATCCCTGCACCCGAAGCCTCCTGCTCCTCCAGAAACCTGTCCATGTAGTCTGTATGTCCAGGATGCAATGTATACTTCTTTTTTTCTAGCCGTGCTTTATTAGCAAAAATATCATGTCTTTCTGTCTTTTTCCAAATATAGTAAAATTGAACCAGCTCCCCAACTGAACGTGTTCGTACTTTGTGTTGTCTAATCAGGTGGAAATCTTTACCATGAGCTTTGAGCCCATTTTCAAAATTGCGACATTCCTCTTCAGACCACAAACTAGCATGGGCCGGTGTTTGGGCAGAAATTCGTCTCCGTCTTAAAGCTTCCTCTACATTGTGACCACACTGTTGTAATAAGAATAACGCTTCTTCATCATCTCGAAGCTGTTTGCCACGAGGGACTGCTTCAACTCCAGAACCGGAGTTCATAACACATATTTTCCTCATATAATCTTCTATGACTTTTTCATCAAGAACACTAGGGTTCCACAGTAATTTGTCCTCATTTTCATATGGAAGAGCATCGTCATAGCTACATAGACCTTCAGGAATGCCCGCTTGGTAGTCACTGCCAACCATGATTGTTTTTTTCCAGTCATCTTCATCGGGACTATAATCATAATCATCTTCCTCCTCTGAGGGCGGCCGGGAGCCCGATCGGAGGCATCTTGTAGCTTCTGGGCTAGTAGTTTCAGTGTATAACTGTTGTAATGCAGATTCTGGCTTTTCTGGCTCCTCAGGGGCAGCCTCTGGCGTCGGTTCCGGCGGTGCCGGCTTGTCCATGCTTCTGTCGTAACCGTATAGCGCGAGCAGCTCCTCTAAAGGCATGTCTCCCTCTCTCTGCAGGCTGTTCAGCTCGGCCTTCGGGTCCTGCTGCTCGCCTGCCGCTAAAGCCTCTTCTTCGTCTAGTGTTCTCTCGTCGTCGAAATCATTTACCATCATATCAACAGTGGGCTCGAAAAGAGACTTGTCGTTCCCCACGTCCATACTCGCATCGTGTTCGTTTACATTGGCCACTAACGCGCAGTCTGACATGACTACCACACTTGAAGATTGTATCACCAAAACATGATAATTTTATAATTTATTTGATGGTAGTTCACGTAATCCTATAATAAAATAAATAGAAAAAATTAAAATTACGACATATTACGCGAATTTAAAAGCAAAATACAAGGGACAAAACAAAAATATTTTGACACGAAATCAACCATGAATTACAGAATAAGAGATTATTGCCATGAATCTTTAGACATTTAATAATCTGTGGCCATGAATGAATGGCTGATGGCTGTCTGTCGATTTGTAAATGCGAATTGTCAAATTAAAACTTTTTAATATCTCCTTGAAACAGAATTATTTTAGCCATGTTTGGCAACATGAATTTTACTCACGAATGTCACGCGTAATTCTTATTCCAAATGACAAATACTTATCAACATTATATCATCATCATACGTAGTTTTAGTGATCATCATCATCATTTTAGCCATAGGATGTCCACTGCTGAACATAGGCCTCCCCCAACGACTTTCATTGGGGGGATTGCCAATACTCGCCACGCTTGGCAGGCGGGTTGGCGAGAGTTATTAACATTTGATACTATCGAATTGAATGGAATGGAGTTAATATGATGAAGCCAAAAGGTTTGGAAATGTTCAAAAACTTCGTGTTTGGGCTGATTTTTAACTGACTTCAAAAAAAAGGTTTTTAATTCGACTGTACTATTTTTTGTTTGATACATCATACTTCAGAGTCAGAGAGTCTTCCATGCTGGTCTGGGAGGAAAAGAAAAACTTAGAATGTGCCAGCCCCCTCTCCACCCCGGGGGTGTCGTTAAAACCGACTAGGGGGAAATTGCCCGGTGCATAACATTAAGCACCTTAAGGCACTTGCACGGTGGAGGGAAATCCACCAACAACAGCATTCCCAAAGGGGGTTGGTGTCAGGCAGGCGGCCAACTGTAAAATAAAAAGCCAAAACCCTTTTGCAGTATATTCATACTATAAATGTGAAGCGCGACAGGGCTAGGGCGTTTCCCGCAGGCGACGCGCAGGAGCAGCACCCGGCACCTGTGGGAAGTGAACGAGGGTTGTTGCCCCCCGGGCGGGGGCAACGTAAGAAGCAAGTCCGGGAATTGAGATTTAGGTATGCAAGTTGGAATGTTAGTACGATGACGGGATGGTATAGAGAGTTAGCGGACGTGCTGAAAAAGAGGCGAATAAATGTGGCTTTTTTGCAGGAAACGAAATGGAAAGGTACAAAAGCGAGAGATATTGGTGAGGGGTACAAGTTCTACTATTGTGGGGGTGATGAAAAGAGGAACGGCATGGGGGTGGTACTGGACAATAATCTGAGAGAAAGCGTTACGGATGTAAAGAGGGTTAGTGATAGATTAATAGTTGTGAAAGTGATGTTGGAAGGTGTGGTGTTGAATGTTGTGAGTGCATATGCGCCACAGGTTGGATGTGATGACAGTGTGAAGGAGAAGTTTTGGGAAGAATTTGATGCGGTGATGATGGCTTTACCAGCGCATGAAGAGATTTATGTTGGAGGTGATTTTAATGGACATGTGGGAAAAGCAAATGAAAGTTATGAAAGAGTGCATGGGGGATGGGGATTTGGGTACCGCAATAAAGAGGGAGAAATGTTCTTGCAAGCTGCTTCCGCTTTTGACCTGGCGGTAGTAAATACCTGGTTCCAGAAAAAGGAAAGTCACTTGGTTACCTATAAAAGTGGTCAAAATAAGACATAGATTGATTACTTTCTCGTTCAACGCAACAGCCTCAACCGCGTTAGGAACTGCAAATTGCTACCAGGGGAAGACCTTGTTTCTCAGCACAGACTCCTTCTAATGGAAATAAAGCTCCTGGTCAAGTCAAATAAAAACAAAGAGCGACCTCCCCTTAGAATCAAATGGTACATGTTAGAAAAGAAAGAATAGGCTGTCAAATATAGAAATAAAGTTATGGATAAAATAATGGAAATGGGAGATATGGAAGAGCGAAGTGTAAATGAATGTTGGAGAGAGATAGCAGAATGTATGAGAGGTGCGGCAAAGGATATTTTCGGTGTGTGTGGTCAAACGAAGTGCAAATTGTGCTAAGGGAGAAGAAAATAAAATTTAAAGAATGGCAAAGGGTTGAAGACCAAGATGTAAGCGTGAAAGCAGAGAAAAAGAATGAATACATTGAATGGAAGAAAAAAGCCAAAAAAGCCGTTGCTATAGCAAGAGCTAAAGCCAATAACGAGCTTTACAGTAAGCTTAATAGTCTTGCAGGTCAGAAAAATATCTACTGACATGCTAAGGCTAGAGAAAGGAAGACGAGGGATGTTACACATATTAAATGCGTAAAGGATGAAACAAGCGATGGAAGAACTATTTCGAAAGGTTGACGAATGAAGAAAACGATTGGAATAAACAGCTCGAAGAGGCACAAATTAATATAGGATTAGTAAGGGAGATTAGTGTAGAAGACGTGGAAAGGGCAGTAAATGGAATGAAGCGAGGGAAAGCGTTAGGACCGGATGGAATACCGGTTGAGGTATGGAAGTTGTTAAGGTTGAAGGGATGGAAGCGGTTAGCTTTATTCTTCAATAAATTGCTGCACGCAGAAGCGATACCTGATGAATGGTGCAACAGCCTGCTGGTGCCCATTTTTAAAAACAAGGGTGATGTGCAAGAATGCAATAACTATAGAGGAATAAAGCTAATGTCACACAATATGATAATTTGCGAAAAAGTAATTGAGCAGCGACTGAGAGAGGAGACTGAAATTTCACAAAACCAGTTCGGTTTTATGCCTGGTCGAGGAACAGCAGACGCCACCTTTGCCATTCGCCAAATGTGCGAAAAGTTTAGAAGGGCACATAAAAACTTGCACATGGTGTTCGTTGACCTCGAAAAGGCATACGACTGGATACGTCGTGAGGTTTTGTGGTGGGCCCTTAAGAAGAATCGTGTGCCTGGAAAGTACCTGCAGTTGATTTGAGCTATGTATAGTAGGTGCAGTACTCAAGTCTGGTCCGTAGTCGGCACTAGTACTAGCTTCAGTCGGGGGGTGTCATTCCGCAGTTTAGGTATATTCGGCCAGCGCGCCGCCCGAAGCGGTGTCTCGCAGTGGGCTATCGCACGACAGTTGCGGTCACGTCGCGCTCGCGCATATTTGAAAGTATTTTTTTACGACACCCGCAATGACTTCTAAGCGTAAACGTCAATATAATCCGTATAAAAGATATTGCAGTGTTTACGGATGTCAGAATAAAACGAAGTGTGCGTCAGAACCGCGGGTGGAGTGTCATAAAATCAAATGAAACATGTTCAATTATTTAAAAATGATTAAGTAGTATTTGGTAGCGAAGCAAAAACATTTAGTAGTTCTACAAATACAAAATGAAACTAAAAACAAAGTCCGCCGCCAACCTGACATCAGGTTGGCGGGTGGTAATTAAACGGTGTAAAATGCTTAAGATTAAAGATGTCAAACTTTAATAGTCCTTTGGTAACTAAATAAAATAACGTTAAATCTTATCCACGCCTTTCTATTTAGATAGAAACATTTTTTTTAATATCCGGAACCTTACCTACTACGAATAAAAATTGCTATGATAATATGCTTAGGCGTTCCTGATATGTTTTTTCCTTTGACGGGCCTCCTGAAGTCAGGAAAAGTTTACTTAGTGTTTTTCATTCATTCGAGGGTTTTCTGATTATAGCAATCTTAATTAATACATTTATTAGGTGCATTTATTATTACATAAATAGGTGCAAAATTATACTTTAAAATGTGGTGGGAACTATTGTCCTGAGCCCTCTTCTTAGAAGAAGCTCGTATCTTGCAATAAAATGTAAATAGGTAGATGATGAAACAATGCTATGTTGAATGATGCTTATACGAGAAAAAATGCTAACGGATTATAAGTCAAAGGAATAAACATATCGGGAACGCCTCCGTATATTATCATAGCAATATTTATAAGAGATATTTTTTCAAATTCGGAAACATCACTGAAAGTTTTTTTATAAATTCATAGGTTCTCTGATTAAAACAACGTTCATTAACATCTAAATAGAAAGGCGTGGATAAGATTTAACGTTATTTTATTTAGTTACCAAAGGACTATTAAAGTTTGACATCTTTAATCTTAAGCATTTTACACCGTTTAACTACCACCCGCCAACCTGATGTCAGGTTGGCGGCGGACTTTGTTTTTAGTTTCATTTTGTATTTGTAGAACTACTAAATGTTTTTGCTTCGCTACCAAATACTACTTCATCATTTTTAAATAATTGAATATGTTTCATTTGATTTTATGACACCCCCACCCGCGGTTCTGACGCACACTAAAACGAATAGTGAATCAGTTTTATTTTTTAATTAATTTAATTTTTTTACGTATTTGTATTTTATTTTGTTAGAAATTCCCAGTTAGAATCGCCCATATGTGCAATAAACTAACTTAACATCAGAGACTATCAGAATCTTAACATAAATAAGACTACGATTACTTATGGCGCATCATCGAAGCACCTACGTGTAAAGGCGGGGGCGGCAGCCGGTTGATCTTCTTTAATTCCATAAGTTCTTAAGTACAGACAACGGTAGGTCAACCTACCCAAAAAGTTAAAGGTCATTGATTTAATTTTGAACGTTATGTCCAACACTTAAGATTAATATCAATTGACGTGCTGTTGTCTGTACTTAATTAGTAATAGTTAAAATAAAAATCTTTAATTAGTTGCCCAGAAACAATACTAGGAACAAGATAGGATAATAAGAATAGACAGGATAATGTTTACAAAGAAATACCTACACCCATGGGAATAGAACACACGACATTCAGATGGAATTTTTATGTTAACAGAATCAACGTTTGTAATGCTTAATCTACTTAAAACGAACAAATCAACTAGGTACAAAAACTTCTCTAGTGACAACCCCGTGCCGATATTCGCAGCTCGATCATAAAACTGGAGGTTATAGGTTTCAATTTTGCTTGCAGACGGGTAGCTCTGGCGAGTCTAGGTATATTTTTATACCTAAACCTGACTTTTGTTAGGGAGTGAATCTTCTGTACGGTAGTACTATTAGGTATTCTGTGCTTCAGTGTCGCTATGGGCTTGCACCAAGGGTCGGCACTTAGCCCGTACCTCTTCCTTATGGTAATGGATGACGTCGGACATACAGAGGGAGGCCCCTTGGTGTATGCCTCGCCGACGACATAGTGCTGGTTTCGGAAGACGCCCTAGAGGTCCAAAACAGATTGGAGGAGTGGCGGCAACGACTGGAGAACGTGGGCCTAAAAGTCAGCAGAACTAAAACAGAATATCTGTTCTGTGACTTCGGCGGTCTCTCCAGCTCTTTGCCCATAACACTTGCCGGAATGCTTTTGCCGGTCTGTTCCGACTTTCGGTACCTCGGGTCTCTCGTACAGAGAGACGGTGACATTGACAGGGACGTTAAGCAACGAATTAACTCAGGTTGGATGAAATGGCGACAGATCACAGCAACAACATGCGACCCACGGATGCCCTTAAAGCTGAAGGGAAAAGTCTACAAAACTATTATAAGACCTGCTTTACTACATGGCTCTGAATGCTGGGCCATTAAGAAGGTAGATGAAAAGCGATTGCATGCAGCAGAAATGAGAATGTTAAGGTGGATGTATGGGGTGACGAGAATGGACAAGATAAGGAATGAATATATTAGAGGAAGTATGAAAGTGGCACCTGTAGCAGAAAAGATGAAAGGACACCGTTTGTCTTGGTATGGACATGAGATGAAAAGGGAAGATGAGCACGTAACGAGAAGAGTGATGGATATGAGTATTGATGGGTGGAGAAGTAGGGAACGATCTAAGAAGAGATGGATGGATTGTGTGAGGAGAGATATGACTGAGAAGGGAGTGAATGACTCAATGACGAGTGACCGGATTGCATGGAAGAGAAAGACATACTGCGCCGACCCCAGATGACCTGGGAACAGGGCAGGCAAATGATGAATGATGATGACATCATACTTCAGAGGTGGTCTCTTTAAGTTGGTGCCTGCCAGCCGATGAGAGTTTAAAATAATGTTTTCGCTTGCACCGACTCCAAAAGTAAATGATTAGGTACTTACTTACACAATTTAATGCGTTTATGTTATGTTTGGTTTATATTTTATTAATTAAGTCGGTTTTATTTTTTTATACAATTCTACTACTACTGTACACTATCTATGGTTTCGATGGTTTTTTCTCTCACTACATTGGCAAACGTGGAAACGTGGATTGGCCATAAAAAAAAGAAGGTTTCCTATAGCAGTGATGACAGTGACATTTCGTTCATGTCATTTGTAATTCGTTTTCGGTGCTGTGTGTCACGATTTGCGAAAATAAATTGTTTTTATTTAAAATCTCTTGAAAATGTGTTTTATATATAATTTTAAGCACAACAAATAATCCCTAGTTCTTCCAGTTGTTACTGATCTTATCAAGATGTTTCGCAGCATAATTATATTAGCAGCTATAATCAAAGTGTCGCTTAGCTTTTCCGATGTTGGAAAATGGGATTTGCCGCTAAATGGGGTATTTATTGTATAAAAAAAACTACCTATGCTAAATCCTGTCTACCATGTTAATAAAAACCGTAACTTATAACTGATAACTGTAACTTAAGTTGACAAGAAGTCGACTCTATAATCGTAACACGCCGTACTAAAAAAAACATTGTATTTTAGTTACATTATCAATATTGATTTAACATTTATCCTTAAGCTATGCAAATTGTTTTGTATTTCAGGAAAACTGCGGGTTTGCATTAGCAAAGTCTCTTTTTAAAAATTCAAAGCTGATTCTAATATGTGAGTATTTTTTCCTATGTCCAAGTAGTAACAGTAATTCTAGATAGATAAACCTAAATTAGATTGTTTTTAACCCCTCAGTTAAGCAAAACAAGACAATAGACATTTTATTGCTATGCAATAGTCATAAGATCTTATAAGACCACTCCGCATCCAATAAGTTAAAAATTTAAATGAAAATGTCTTATCTAAAACTGGTATTCTTCTTGGTCCTTAACTATCATTGTGATGATTTAAAAAAATAATAAGTAGTAAGTTTTTTTTGTTTTTGGAAACATCCATTGATGTTGTTGTAAACTGTTTATTATCTTTCAGTGCATTGTGGTGTGGAATCTGCAAATGTGACAGTCTCATATCATTGGTCTCCATTCCCATGTTCTCCAGACTATTTTCATTACTTTGAGCAGGTATGTAATATGTGCATTAAACTTTTATAATATGTTAAAAGACAGTAAAAAGGAGGGATGCGCCAAAAATGAAATTCAACTGATCAAATACAGAAACTTTGTCTATGGGATGAACAGTAAAAAAACCACTTTCATACTAAGCAACCAACCAGCTGACATCAGTTTGTATGGAGAAGTGAATTTTTTATTGAGATTTTGATGTTGGTCCTATAGAAGAATTTGTTGTAGTTAAACAGGAGAATAATAGGAAGTTACTAATAAGACCTTATACAGGGCCACATTGCAAGGTAGTGCTAAATTTAAAAAATAAAGCCTAGAGATATCATAATTAATTTTATACTTTAGAACTTCCAAAATAAAAAGAAAACGCAAGATGCGCGGTCACTTATCAGAGATTACAGGTGTACGCCGACGCCGCGCCAACAAGAACTTTATGCAGTGCATACAGGGCGGCCAAAAAAGTAACTTCCAAAAATATTTTTTAGGTGCCTCGTGTTAAGAGGTATTTGAATCACCCCTATGTATGTTCTATGAGTTTTCGTAGTTTTCGAGTTACGATTTTTTTAAATAGCCTATGAAGTACTACTTTTTTATTATTATTATGAAAGCTTAGAGTCTAGCGCATTTTTTTAAGATACTTCGAAACTATGAAATTATCAGTTTAGATTTTTAATTTTAAGTTGAAAATTTTAATGATAACTCACTTGTCATAAATTTTCAACTTTAGGTCACTTTTGTAGTAACTTCCATTAAAGTTATGAGATTTAACTGCAAGAATAAAAATTGGAAGAAACCTACTTTTTTTTTTAAATTTTTCAATCTGATCCGGTTGCAAAAATTCATTTAAAAAATCGCAACTTGAAAACTACGAAAAATCGTAGAACATACATAGAGGTGATTTAGATACCTCTCAACGGGAGGGACCTAAAAAAAATTTTTGGACGTCACTTTTCTGGCCAGCCTGTATACGGTGCAATTTAATTAATCAATTGTAAAGTTTAACGTTTTCAAAGTCCTGTGTTCAATAAAAACAAAGAGAACAGAGGTCTATATGATAGAAGATTCCATATGTAGATCCACCTTTGCATCTAAATTTGATATTTTGTCAAATATCTAGAATAAAATGCATTTCTCCATTATTACATAAACGAGTGAAAGAGACAAACTTATGCAAAATGACATTTGTTTTGTTAACATCAATTATTTTTCTACCTTGCCCTAACAAGAAAGTCGGGCTTCCTCTTATAAGTTACTTGCGCAATTCTTCGTTGTAAAATCACCATAAATAACAGTTTGCTATACATTGTTTTCATACAGTTTGAAGCAGTTGAATCGTAGTTCAGTTTAAATCTGAGATATCTTACATTCCCAAATAATGATAGAAAAAGATATTTAGTAAATTTTTGGGGCATCTCTATAATTTAATTTTTTATTTTTACCCCAGCAAATTGTAGAATGCCCTCAAAGAGTTGAGAGGTCCGTCCCCGAAGCAAATACAAGCAATTTACTTCAAGTTGGGACCGGGCCGAACACTTACTACTGCCACAATCGGAAGTCTATTATCTTGTATGATAAAAAGAATAAACTTCCTGATGACGCTGACAAACAGACAGGAGGAAGGGACCCGGTAAGTAGAATTCCTGTTTATTCCTCAGCCCAGCAAAACGAGATTATAGAATAGAAATCGCAGGATAGTTTCATGCTATCGCTCTGCATCCAATAAGTTAATGTTATATGTAAAAGTTTGTGTTTCTTGCTAAGCAATTTCTATCAAACTACGGCGGAACGGTCCCTTTATTTTAACAGCTCATTTCAGCTCCACTAAACACATCCCAAAATCCGCATTAAAAAAACCTTATGGATAAGGATATTATAAAGTATGACATTAGATTTGGAGCTGAATTCCATATGTCCATAAAGGTGTTATGATATATTTATAGATCATAAGTTTTGATTGTACCGCTTTACCGTGTGGTATTTTTTTGTGTAGGTACCGGTGACTCGAGTACTGGGTAATTATTTTTACGTCAAACCCTTTGATCAAATATAAAGAAAAACGTCAAAAAAAAGGAAAGACATGGCTTGCGTGGTTGGCCGTTTATTTATTTTATCATCATCATTATTTCCGCTATAGGTTGTCTACCGCTGAACATAGGCCCAGTGACTTCTAGATTTGCCGGTTGAAAGCGGCCTGCGTCCAGCGGCTTCCTGCAACATTTACCAGGTCGTCTATCCACCTTGTGAGTGGCCGTCCTACTCTGCGCTTGGTGGTGCGTGGTTTTCATTCTAGATTCTTTCTTTCACATTGGCCGTCAGTTATACATGCTATTTGCCCCGCCCACTGCCACTTCAGTCATATTAGCGACTTTTGTTCAAAGACAAGTCAAAAATTATAAATTTTCATACCACCGTGGCATGAAAATTTCTTATGAGGCCCATAGTGAGAGGCCACGTTTTATATGTAATAAAAGGTAAAACACACTGGTTGTAGACTTTCGGCTGTAGGCACTGAGGTATTTATTTATAATACGTCAATGTTTAAACCATTTATAAATTCATAAGTGGTAATAACCCATAAGCCTTAATTTTTTCAAAAATGGCAGACAATACTAATTTATTGGCAAGTAGGTCTAAATGATACAAGATCATTTACGACAAGAAGTATTAATGTTTTGTAGCTAATTATTTTCTTCCTGATTGCTACTTAAAAGAAGAAAATATTAAATTTATTTTACATATTCAAATCTAAATTCTGAAGAAAGTATATCATTTAGCACATTTTATCAAAGAGTATTTGTTGTTTGTAATTATTTTCTCTGTCGATTGGCATATGTTTCATAGTTGTACACCAAAATACATCATTTAGGTACTTGCAACTTTTAGTGATCAACGATTAATATGTGACGTCACCGGCACTGCGATTCAACATGGCGGCTATGTCTATCATAGGGCTTTGATGAATATACTTTTTTCACAGAAAACACCGCCCCTCCTCGCCGTGGACAAGGAAGGTGTGTACAAGCTGGAGATGTCGATATCGAGCAGTTTGAACTTTAAGGGTTCCATGCAAGTCGAGATGCTAGCGCCCTCTGGATACCTGTCCGCGGCTATGTGGCCGCTTTTAGTGGTAATTGATATTTTATTTTATTTATTTAGGGGCAGTCATAGTCAAACAACCAAACGTGATGCATAAATTATATGTATTTGTCGGTTATAATATAAACACACTGCGAAAGAATAATATAATTAAAATGTATAATTTTAATCAAAACAGGAAAATGGATGTGAATATTGATATGTTGGGTACAACAGGATTAGGGGTCATTAAACTTTGTTTTTTCAAGTTTTAACTTGAAGTATTCGCTGTGTGCGCGATGACAGCGCCCCTAGTGACCACAAGTATTGTGGACTTAAGATCTCTCAAATTATGGCAACTGGATAGTATATGAAGGATTTTCGGATTGTTTTTCTTCGAAATTAGATGTAAATATCTAAAAAGTTTGTGCATATTATAATAGGTGATTTTCTTACTCGAAATAAAATATGAATGTTAAAATACGAACGGGATTTGAATCGATACAACATGATATAACTTTCCAACCTCAAACTGTCCAAAAAGGGGAAAAAATTGTATAAGTACAGCATGTAAGAGACTTTGAAGAGCTTAGAACCAACGGACAAAGCTACTTAATAAGAGCTGTGATCATAAGACAAACGTCTGTGGCACGTACTTCCTACAAACTTTCTTATTTTTACAGCAGCTATCCATTTAATACTTTGCTTCAATTTCCATCTTGATGTTGGAAACGAATAAAACATGCACGAACTGTTTTTCCCATTGTTTCTACACCTTAAAACACAACACGTACTGTGACCCATATCGCGAATTTTAACGTGTTTGCTTAAAAAATCTTAATAACGTAAGTATGAAATTCTATGGAAATATAGCAATTTGACACATGATAGACCAGAGTTATTTTACATTTCTGCCAGATTGCGTGCTGCGATCGATTTGACGGCCCCCACTACCCAATTTGCACATAGCGAATACCTGATTAATAAAAATTAATATATAGGCGGTAGGTACGCAGCTAGGACATATATAGAGGGTATCACTAAAAATTTTGTTAAATTAAAGTCCAGAGATAGAGTAGTAACTTTTTATGGCTCTGTGGTATCACACCGACCCACAATTGTTTTAGTTGACTTTAAGGCATACTATTATTTACCTATTATTGAAAAACAAATGCAAAAGTGAAGTCAAGATTTGAATAAAAAAACACGTATACTATGAAAAATAGCGAAACATACATGGGAATGACTCGGGTAACTCTAGGTGTACGTCTCTAGACTTCTGCTTGACACAATTTTTGCAAACACTGTATAGGCTTACTTTCCTTTTATGTAATGTTTCTACATTCCCCATATTCGTTTCAAGTTCTTCGGTGTGATGTGTGGCGTCTACACAGTCCTGTGCGCGTGCTGGCTGCTAGTGTGCGGGCTGCAGTGGCGCGACCTGCTCCGCATCCAGTACTGGATCGGCGGCGTGGCGCTACTGGGCATGATCGAGAGCGCTACATACTACGGGGTCTACTCCGCCATCAACAAGAGTGGGTAAGTATACTGTGCTGTGTGTAACGCTCGAGAGCACACTTGACCGTAGTCGTCGCCACTCGACCATAGTCGTCAGCACTCGACAATAATCGTCGCCACTCGGGTCTACCTGAGTGCTGTAGTACTGTCGTTGTTTCTAATTTTTATAAAACAAATGCTTTAGTTACTTACCCCAGGATCAGAGCAATGTATTGTATATAACTGTGTCTTGTTTGTAATATCCTTTGATATTTTTTTGCAATAAACTGTTTATCTATCTATGAAGTATGTAATGTTCTCCAATATTTATTATTATTATAATCGCCTCTGCTACTAGACCATAATCGTCGCCACTCGAGTGACTCGACCATAGTAGCTGCAACTCGACCATAGTCGTCACCACTTTACCATAGTCGTTGCCACTCAAGTGACTCGATCATAGTCGTCGACACTCGACCATAATCATCGGCACTCGAGTTACTCGACCATAGTCGTCGACACTCGACCATAATCATCGGCACTCGAGTTACTCGACCATAGTCGTCGACACACGACCATAATCATCTACACTTCACCATAGTCGTCGCCACTCGACCATAGTCATCACCACCACTACAATCCTCATCATGAGCTAGTTTCCTGGGTCAAAAAATGATTATTCTATTTAGTCCATCAGTTAGATTATTGAAAAATATTGTATCCATATTTTGTCTTTTGCCAATCAAATAAATAAATTGCCTGCTATTTTGACGTTTAGAAAAACGTTCACCTTTTTTTTGTATGGACTTTTCGTACCATAACAGAGCAGCTGAGCGTCTTTTGAGCGTCTCTAATGTCACTTTTGACAATCTTGAAAAAGTTAATATTATTTACTAGCCTTTTAACATTGTTTTGATATAACATCGGGGGCGTCGCGTCGCGGCCGGGGGCGTACCGAAACAACATTTTTTTCAATGTGGGTGCGTGGCGGCCGGGTACGTAACGGCATGAGACCATAACGGCCGGACCCTTTACTACTATAGACGAAGTAATATATAAGTCAATGACTACAGATGAAACTGGAACAAGCAAGAATCACTAATGTATCTACAGAATGTAATATGTATAAAGTGCGAATGTTTGGTTCCCCAATATGTATAAAGAATAAGATAAATAATTACAAACTCTATCTCAACTTCAGAGCTCAAATTATGTCTAAGTATAGCAAAAATATCCTCAAAGATCTATAAAATAAATAAGTTGAAAATAAGTTAAAATCAGAGGTGGGGGAATTTCATAGTACCTACCTACTTATCCTCATTCCATTATATAAAATAATGACAAGTTTACGATTTGTTTTATTTTTATATAAATTATGAATGTTTGCAGGTATTATCAACAATCCAAAAAGTATTATATATTTATGTATTTATTGTACATTGCACAATGTTAACATAGTACAAAAACCTGCAGGGGTGTAGCAATTATAATAAAAAGTTAATAATGTGTATTGCTGTCTATATTTGGATTGTATTTATAATTTGTTTAATAATATGTGTTTGTGGTTGAACTGTTGGTACTTAGTGGGAATAGTCCTCTCAATAAGAGAGGGTTCCTCCAACAAATTGTAACAACTTTTGGAACAATAAGTAAACTTTTTATTTATTATTTTGCTATTAACCATCAATGTTTCTGCATTAATTTAGTAAAGCATACTCTGGGGTAGCTAAACATGTTGCCCGGTACACAGACAACAATGATCTTTAGGGCTTGAGTGGATGTTGTTGTTACAGGTGAACTGCTGCAATAAAAACAAACATTACAAAATGCAACATCAAATTCACCCAATGGACAGTTTAACAAATTATACCAAGGTCTGATTTTATATCACACTATTAAAAATATGTTTTATCTTGTATGTATTTTTATGTGAACTTTATTAGCTTGATTAACAAAATTCAAGGTAATAAAATAAATAAAATACTACTGCTATGCTTTTGTATGAATTTACGATGTGAGTAAATTACCTAACCCATTTCTTATGTTGATGATAAAAATATTCATAATACTTCTTATGCATAATGTTTGGTTCACTGTTGGACATATGCCTCTTGGTCGGCGATTCTTGTCTGGTGGTCTGCCCACACTTCGTCTTCCTGTACGGGGTCTCTGGTCTCCTGAACAAGACCTAGTGACTCCAACTTTTATCGTCACTATGGTATACGTCACTGATTAAGTAAAACTACGTGGCCTGCCCATTGCCATTTTAGCCGTGCCACCTTTTTGCCGTCATTGGTAACTTTATAATACTTACAAAAAGGTATTACAGGTATTTTAACGCTATTTACATACAAAAAAGGATTACAGGTATTTCAACGCATTTGAAATTTAGCGCCAAAACTGAATCTGAAAACCGTTCGAATCGCTTTACCGTGTTAAATCTCTTTCCCATGTTTACAACAACGAATATTTTTTAATAATGTGCATCTATACTGCTTTTTTATCATGAAAGTTGTGTAGAAACAAATTTACAAATTAGATGCAAAGTTTGAATTTTCTTTTTCTTTATTATTCTTCTGTCTCATTCACTGAGGAAGTAATCACTACGTTGTCTCACTCTTTCATTCTTTAAAAGTAACAGACCACAAACAAGAATAACTGTTTACCTTGAGGTCTAGCAGTGCAATAGTCGTTCACCTTTGTAGCGCTTATAGTACGGCTTCCAGCCATTTATTGCCCTGCTTTTGAACTGCCCGGAAACTGAATGGTTTTCTGTAAGCTTATGGTAAGGGTCCAGGAGACGTATTTTTGAAGCATTAGAAATGAATTTTAAATTCTAACAAGAAAACAATTCGTGTATGAAAGTAGTTTCTGTTGCTTCCGATTTAACGCATTTTTGAATCACTCGAAATAGGTGTTGCTATTAAATTTATATCTTGTAACTAATTTTGTTTCACGCAGAAAAAAATTATAAACCATAAAGCAAAACCTCATGTATTCGCAGGCGAATCTTGCGATTTCGTATTCGGATTGGATTTCGCATGATTCAAAAATACGTCTCTAGGCATACATAATTGAGACACAATAAAAAATCCATTGTTATGCGGCCTCATGAGACTGCTTGGTTGTTGACGAGTTAAACCGTTCCGTTTTATCAATTGGTTTTGTTCTTTTGTACAGTTTATTTTATTAAATCACGATGTTTTTAAATTGTTTTTTTCTAAAATAGGTTAATATGCTATTGTGAAAATTTTCTCCTCAATAATAAGAGATAGCTCTTGTCGGTGCAGTTTTTTTTCCATTTTTTTATACTCCATGCCAAGGAGATGGCTCCTCCTGATACAACACGACTCCCAACTTTTTCCAACGCTCAATAGTCCATGTCTGACCTCGAAGATTAGGAATTTTTAGTATTTCTTTCATAATTGGCTTTTAAATTTACAACACGCAATGTACGAGTAACAAGCGCACGCACACAAACGCTACTTTTCAACTCGGCGCACACAGAGGCGCTCGTACCGTGCTCTCACGCACAAGGCAGGCACAGTCTGTCGGTTACCTACGTAGTGCGCTATACACTGATTTATACTAAATACAGTACTTTAATGACACCTAAAAATAAAAGTCATTTCCCAGCAATTATGCCTATTTTAGATTATGACTTTGGTTTGATGTACAGAATGCGTAGTTTCTGGCTTTGTTATTTTTTTTAACACCATGTATGTTATTAGGTTAAAAAGGTAATAAGTTAATTAAAATATTTATTTATTTATTATTTATTTATTTTTTCATGGAAAACAAACAGCATTTGTATAACAAATATAGATAAAATAGTAAGAAATAAGTATGGCTTAAACAGTTTTACAGAGATTTATATTGATTTGAAATGTTGCATGACGTCTCGGTACAATTTTTACTTAGAAGTGGCGTTACGAGTTTATCTTTGTCATTTTTTGGTTGACAAAAGAAACATTATGTTTTGACTATTTTTCTTGGATAATCTAATTGACGGACTAAACATAATTTCATTTTCTTTACCCAGTCGTCACCTCTATTAAAAATAGGTTAAAATCGACGTCCAACATTTGATAACATAGTTAAGAAACTAAAGCTGAACAACTATAAATGTAATGGTCACGTATGAAGTGTGGTTCCAGCTACTTCAGCGTGGAGGCGTACATGTTCGCGGAGTGGGTCTCCGTGGCGAAGCGCGCGCTCGCCAGGATGCTAGTCATTATCGTTTCACTGGGATTCGGGATCGTCAAGTGAGTTGTTTTACCTAAAAAAAAACTGGCCAAGTGCGTCAACCTACCCAAAAAGTTAACGGTCATTGAATTGATTTTCAACTTTAAGTCCAATATATAGAGATAAATATTAGTTGAGGAAATTTGACGTTTAATGGTAGGTTGACGTGCTGTTGTCTGTACATTAATGAACACTATTTAGTCCGATTCACACTTGGACCATGCCGTGTGGGGACGGCCCTAAAGAATACACTTCCCCAGCGTCAACAGCAGACGTGTTGTAAGAGACGACTAATTCCTGTAGCACGAGACGGGCAGCAGCGTCTTCGTGCGAAATCCTATAAAAAAAACTGCGCTCGCCAACCCGCCTGCCAAGCGTGGTGAGTATTGGCAATCCCCCCCGATGATAAGTCATTGGGGGAGGCCTTTGTTCAACAGTGGACGTCCTATGGCTGACATGATGATGATGACACTTGGACCGATTTTTATTTTTATTATTTGTTGTTATAGCGGCCTAAGTAATACACACTCTTAAATCTGTTTGTCTAGTTATTACGTTACTTCAAAACTCATATGGTTGATACCCATACATATAGCGCAACCTTCTGCGAGTTCATGCCATTGCCACTCAACGCGCTTTTATGAGCCATTTCATGTTTTCAGCGCGATACCTAATATTTCCAGCACCTGATTTGTGACCTTAAGAATGATTTAAGACTGTTAAAAAACATTTAAAAAAATGGTTTAATGTTTGACATTTTTTAATAAAACCATTTAGAAAATTATCAATCCCGCCACCTCGATTTACGAAATGTGTTTACCATGTCAGCTTCAAACAACGAAATCCTTAATTTAAGCTCATTTTAATTGCTTGAAAATATGTTGAAATGTCGGACATATTATTTTGCTAACTTTTAATATTTTTTGTCACAATATACTCTAAATATGCAATTTTATTAACAATCCAATCAGGTAATTAGAACCATAAACGTTATGAAAGCTGACGTTAAATCCTAATTTTACGATGCACAAGCGCGCGCTCCATAGTAACGAACGGCGTGATTTTGTGAAATGACTTAAGAATAATCGGTAGTAAGTTCTTAAGTCGATTTACTACCTACGCTCACGGTAGACGCACGCGCGCCGCTCGAATGGGGAACCACACTGCACATTTATCCCGATATGTGTCGCATTGTGTTTTGTCTTGCCCGTAGTGATTATTTGATCAATGGTTCAGTCACTGTTGCCACAGATCTAATAATCACTACGATAAAGGTTATGATAAGTTGTCAAACTTGAGTAATACTAGCGAGAACAAAAAAGACTTTCATCGCCATAAAAAAAGAAGAAAAATCGATCTTTCACATTTGCGTAGACATTAGTTGACAACGGTAGACAAGACCAAACACGCTAACGCCATCTAAGATTAGTTTGGTCTGTGCTTTCCCATTACCTCTGCCGCGTCTTTATTCCTATTGTTATTTATTTATTACAGGAAAACCAGGGTTTACACATTATAAAAATATAACAAAATAGCAACTATCAAACCACTTATAGGTCTTCACAAGTATTTACCTAGCTAGTTCTGTGTACCACGGCGGACCCTGGTCTCCGAAGCGATAGCTTTGAACGCAACCGGGACTGACCGTAAAGACGATGATGATGAGTTCTGTATACTACTGTAGTACAGGGGCGTGCATCCCATATAGGCTATTATGCAGAGCCTACCTTCATAAAAACCGACAGAACAGCTGACCATAATTATTAATTACGTATTCAACAATAAACAATAAATATTCTGTAACCATTTTGTCGTCTACCTGTACTTATTCCTTACTAAAGCGCGCAACTTAGATCGTTACTGTGCAATTTAACTAATGATAGGCTGCCGCGAGATCGCCTACTATTTCACGCAAACTTACTAAATTTTCACTCACAGCCTACCCCCATCTGAAACCAATGCACGCCCCTGCTGTAGTATTATGTCATATGTCTTTTAAATGTTTTTAGACCTTGTAACCATTTCTATCTCACAAACTACTTTTATTTACGAACCTGTAATATGTGGCAGTTGTGTTGCATAGTGTGTTTTGGGTCTAAGTTCCAAAATCATCTGTGCGCAAACCCCGATAAGTAGGTTGAGGCGTTATCTTTAAACTTATTCGTCTGTAGGCCAAGGACCGGAATCGCTTACCATTAAAGGGGTTTGTAATTGGGTATTTCATAGACTTGTTTCCACTAACCTTATCAATTCGATAAGCATAACGACTTACTCCAACGAAAGACTAACCAAACCAATACAGTTAAGAATAAGAATAAATTTATTTATTTAGTTAGTTGGTGCTTACCTAATAAGCACTAAAAAAATTAGAAAAGCCTATTAAGGCTTACCCTATCAATGGGATTTAAAAAGCGCTCAAGCAATTTACACTTCTACGCGTACTCCATTCGACTTATCATTGCAATACCTTTTATATGTGTATGTGTCACCGTAGCGAGCGTATTGCACATCATCGCTACATCAGATAATAACAAATTATGAATAGAATGGTCCTTAAATTAAACAAAAGCATCTATTAAGTACATTATATTATGTGCTTTCATATTGGGTTCATATGTTCATGTGCATGTTCTTTATGGACATTATATTCAATTCCGCAATCCGTACCTAGTAGTCAGGTTATTAGAAATCACCAGAATGCGCAGAAAAGAGACTATAGGGTAGCCCTATTAGTTGGTAAGTGCCTAAATATTGAAAAACTATTTGATTCGGTAAGCGCATTGAAAGCAGTAAACCTTACTCAAAAAGGTTTCCACAATAAAAGACTAACACTAAAGATAGCTTATCGGGTAACTTTATCTTTGGGTAACCTTCAGACTCTCCCTAACGATTCTTAGGGAGACAAGCTGATTAGTTTTTTTCAAAAGGGGTTTTCCGGTCCTTGCTCTCCAGGGTTAGGCACAAGCTTGCTGTGAGGCGTGCTGGACGGTAAACGTCCAGCTGTAAACTGTTCAATCCTCAGGCCCCGGCTAGGCCCGGCGCTGCAGCGGGTGGTGGGCACGGGCCTGCTGTGGGGCGCGCTGGGCGCGCTGAACGCGTGGCTGCGCCTGCACCACCGCGCGGGCGCCTCCAACCGCGCGCTGCTGCTGTCCGAGGCGCCGCTGTCGCTGCTGGACAGCGCCGTGTGCTGGTGGGTGTTCGTGTCGCTCGCGCACACCATGCGCACGCTGCAGCTCAGGAGGTGAGTACTGTCCACTGGTCGAGGCTGCACCACCGTATGGAGGACGAACTCTTGACGATGAGGGGACACGCTGCCATTGGACGATCCTTCCGTCCACTTCCGTCAGCCACTCCGCCCCCTTCTTCGAAACTAGCCATAATCGGTATTAGTGTTTTTAAACTTAGCCCGAGTTTATATTCGCCTAGACCACTCGAGTTTTAGTAAGCTAAAATCGATTCATGCTCGATCCGGAACAAGAAGCGAATAGTCTACGGTCAAGCAATGTCAAGAGGAGGCCAGCTTTCATTCGCCAGACCCATTATAGAATGCCCAGCCCAGCATAGCACGCGACCCGCGCCGCAACGCATCGCGAAAAACCTCTTACAGCACACCTATCAGCGGTCAGCATCGCAGTACCCAAACGCAACGCAGTCAGCGAATATACTGATGATCTCACGCACTTAGACGCACCGCACGCGCCGCTGTACCAGCAATACCTGCAGTACCCGAACTATCCGCGTCGCATCTCTATTCTAACAGAAATTCTGTTCAGACCGGACTTGTGCTAAGTGCTATGGATTTCGATACGGTTGTACGCATCGGCCGCAGCGTACGCGCGCATCTGATGGCGTCATCTGAAAGAGTCAGTATATTATGCGGCCGCTGGTCGCCGCTGGTAAGTGAGCGCGGTTCCATACGATTTTATACAAAGAATTCTAAAATCCAATGATTTTAGCGCGTGCGTGTGGGTACTGCGGTACTGATAGGTGCGCGGTCACCCTTACGTAGCAGTGTGGCCTGCCCTAATAGATGAATACTCATTAAAATACTGTATTTTTATACAGTTTACTCAGTGGTAAGTGAGATGTTCCATTATGGTCAATCTAAAAATCGACACTCTAATTATACATTATCGCTCTTATCTCATCAAGGGCCTATTTATTGACCACACACCTCATAAATATACATTCAATAAACCAAAACGTTCAAAATTATTGCACATTGGTAAAATGTGGAAGAAGCGGTTTTGTTTTTGACTGACTCCTGTCTTTTTTTTCTTACAGAAACACAATAAAGCTGTCACTGTACAGACATTTCACGAATACACTTATATTCGCGGTGATATCATCTGTGGTGTTCATGCTATACTCTATCAAATCCTACAGAGTATTAGATTGTATTAGAGTAAGTATTTTTTATATATTACATAATATACAATATCTCACACTTCACTTCACACTAATCCAGTTCCTCAAGTAATTTTTCTCATCAAGCATACGTAAATGAGACAAAATAGAAATTCCATTGCTTTGCGGACTCATGACACCGCTTGGATGTTACCGGGTTAAGAAATATATAGAATCCATTGAACATGGATAATATTAATTGTCATAATATTTATGAGTCAGATATTTAAATATCAAAATGTTATTTTGTATTCTTATAATATTTATTCAGAATCAGAAATATTTATTGTGGATCTTAGGTTAATTATAGGTAAACAATTGGTGATAGTATCACTATGTTTCGCCTGATAGGCATACAATAATTTCTTAATAACTATAAAAAAGAAAAACTGACAGTCTGGCATGCTTGAATAAAAATGAAATTTAACACAAAAATTTGATTGTTAATTGGTAATTTATAAAAGTTATACATGTCGATATCTTAAAAATAATAAATAAATTTCAAGCTGTACAATACAATGTCATTATTGAGTTGTTATAAAATTTAATAGAATTTTCCGGTTAGAATGTCAACAAAATTCCAAAGCAAAAATAAAATAAAATATTAATCAAATCAAATTTTATCTCTCAAAAAGTCATTAACACTGTAGTAACACTTTGAAGCTAGAAGATTGGTTAATTCTAATTTAAATGCATTTACACTTAGTTCTCTTATTTATTTTGGAATTTTATTACATATAGTGGGTATCATACAGAGAACGCTCCTACGCATAAGTGCAGTGCTCGAATTGTGAACAACTAACCTATTGTCTCGTCGACCACGATCATTTACATCTGTCATTTTTTTAAACCTTGTTGGATTGTTTTTTGCAAACATAGCTATTTCTAACACATACAATGATGGAAGTGTCAGGATTTTATATTGTTGGAAGTAGGGTTTGCAGCTGTCGGTGGGATCGAGCCCAAACATTGCTCTGATGCATCTTTTTTGAGCACGAAATGCTACATCCCTGTCCGTTGAATTACCCCAGAATATCACGCCATATCTTAGATGGGACGCAAAAATTCCATGGTATGCTGTAAGTAAAGCATCTGTATTTAAAACAGATGCAAGTTTATATAAGGCGTAAGCGGAAGTACTAATCTTCTTACATAACGCTTCTATATGAGCCTTCCAGTTAAGCCTAAATCTATTAATAACCCTAAAAACTTTGTCGAGTCTGTTTGACAAATCGTTGAATGATTATAGTGTATTGTAATCGGCATAGGCGCTATTCTCTGACTGAAATGTACCAATTTTGTCTTATTCAAATTAATGAGAAGATTATTATTGTTAAGCTATTCGATTATTAATTGTAAAGTGTCATTAATGTCTTTTTCATACATGTAAAATTTCTTACATCTACTACTACATAGCTGTACTGTCATCTGCAAATAATGTCATAGGTTGCGGTATCGCTTTTGGCAGGTCATTTATATAAATTATGAATAGTAAGGGTCCCAATACACTACCCTGTGGCACGCCATATAAGCTAGTTCTTTCGTGTGACCGATAAGTTTCTTCGTTTTTTGTTTTACGATTAATCTTAGTGATTTCAGTATATTGTTTTCTATCTTTCAGATAAGATTCTATCAGTTGTAAAACATTTCCGCGTATTCCGTACGCGTGAAGTTTCCGTAATAATATTGAGTGGTCAACGTTATCAAATGCTTGGGTCGTATCGCAGTAGATAGTGCAAATAGGACTCCTTTTGTCAACACTCGACAGTACAATATTTAAAAAGTCAAAGATAACCATGTTTATAGTCTTCTTTTGTCTAAACCCTTTTTGTTCCTCAGTCAATATGTTTTGTTTTTCAAGATACATATACATTTGCTGATAAATGTATTTTTCAAAAACTTTTGAGAGTATAGGAATAAGAGCGATTGGTCTATAAAACTCCAGCAGCTCTTTATTTTCTTTTTTGAATAGAGGCTTTACTATACTTATTTTTAAACTATTTGGGTAAATACCTTGGCATATACTAAGGTTTAAAATATAGCTTATATGTTTGCTTACATAATTGGCTACAGTCTTAACGACTCTAGTTGAGATACCATCATAACCAACGCTTGGAGTATTTTTTAGGGAATTAATTATTTTTATTATATCAGATGGTAGGCTAGGTGCCATAAACATTGAGTTACTTTTGCTCATAATGTTGGTTGTGACGTTTATTCCTGAGCCTTGCAAAGGTTTTATTTAAAGTAGTCATTAAAAGCATTAGCAATGTCATTGGAGTCTGTTAGTACGGTATCATTTATTCTAATCTTGTCTATGGAATTCTTAGTTAGATTTTTCCAACCAGTCTTTATTAAATCCCAGGTTGCTTTGGCTGATCTTATTTTGATATGATATTATTTACTTTTTGAAAACAAAAAATTGTTGTGGTAATGGTCACTTCACCTGAACACCCTGTATATGGCAACTACATAAGTAAGAATAATACCAGGTATTCGTGTAAGGGTTTTGCCCACAACTTTCAATATGATACATTATTTTTAATTTTGCCCCGCCTTGTCGTAATAAATTGTAAAGGCGCCTTCAAATCGGTGGCGTGAAAAAACGCCACAGTTGCGCCACTTTTCTTACAATACCTAGAAATGATCAATTATAGTGCTCGACATAAGATGCCGAGAAAGGAACCTATCTGGTACATTAAGGCGAAGAGGAAGGCAAGTGACCTTGAGCTTTTAGCGTCAACTCGCGCGACACCTATTTCGTGCTTAGGATAATACTTATACTCAGGGGCGTGCATTGGTTTCAGATAGGGGTAGGCTGGGTACATACAAAGACGCTCAAAGACGCCATATTCATAAATCTGTTGAAAATGGAGATCCCGCTAAAGTCTGGAAATTTTTAAAGTCAATTGGAGTTGGAAAATCACGTAACGATTCCATTGCCAAAGATATTAACATTAACCTTTTAAACAAGCATTTCTCTACATCTGTTGCCCTTGATGGCTCGATTAAAAAAGATACACTTAGTCATCTTTCAGTACTTCCAACTCCTGACTATCCACCTTTTATTTTTAGTCAAGTATCCGATTGTGATGTTAAGAAGAACATACTATCTATTGCCTCTAACGCTGTAGGGAGCGACAATATTAGTCGTAACATGATAGTTCCTATACTAGACTACGTTACTCCTATTATTACTCACATATTGAACCATTCTCTCTCCTCAAGCGTCTTTCCAACAATATGGAAAGATGCCCAAGTTACTCCCTTACCAAAAAAGACCAACCCAACTTTATACTCAGAATATCGCCCCATATCCATCCTACCGTTTATTTCTAAAGTTATAGAGCGTGTTGTCCATCAGCAACTTAGTTATTTTTTGTCCAAAAACCAACTTCTAAACCCGTTTCAATCTGGTTTCCGGCCCGGGCATAGTACGGTTTCAGCGTTAGTCAAAATCACTGATGATGTCAGAAATGGCATAGATAATGGGCATCTTACCGTACTAACCTTGTTGGACTTCAGTAACGCCTTCAATAGTGTTGATTTTGATCTTCTGCTGGGAACACTGGGTTCGCTTAACATATCTCCAACGGTGCTTGACTGGTTTCATAGTTACTTGCATGGACGCCGGCAACGCATTCGTGCTGATGACTGTTTCTCTGCATGGTGTGACATCAGTGCCGGTGTTCCTCAAGGTGGCGTTCTGTCTCCTCTTCTATTTGCAATTTTTATTAATTCAATCACTCTCAAATTATCATCTTCCTTCCACTTGTATGCAGACGATCTCCAAATATATTCCCAAGGGCGCCTTGAAGACCTCTCTAGTGTAGTGAAGTTGATAAACACTGACTTGAACCGTATTCTCAGCTGGAGCAAGTCATACGGACTCAAGGTCAACCCCTCTAAGACGCAGGTTATAGTGCTGGGTGGCTCTCGGCGAATTGCCAGGATTGACTGGAGTGCCTTGCCACCCATCACATTCGACGGGGTCCTTATACCATACAGCAAAGTCGTAAAAAACCTTGGTGTTTACATGGATAGCGCACTAACCTGGACGACGCAGATTGCGGAGGTCAGCAGGAAGATGTTTGCAACGGCAGCGTCAATTAATAGACTACGCAACTTTTTACCAAAACCTACTAAAATTGCACTAGTACAGGCTTTACTTTTCCCCATTCTTGATTATGCAGACTGTAGCTACTTAGATCTCAACGAAAGTCTCCTAAGCAAGCTCGAGCGCCTTCAGAACTTCTGCATTCGTATAATTTATGGTCTGCGTAAGTACGACCATGTCTCAGAATACCGAGCTCTGCTAAAATGGCTACCTATTCGACGTCGGCGTGAATATCACATTCTTTCTTTTCTATTTTCTATTCTATTTAATCCTAAGTCACCGCCGTATCTAAAGGAGCGCTTTAATTTTTTGCAACCTGCCCTAGGTCACGAAATGCGGTCTTCCAATAAACTTCGCCTCGTTTTTCCACTCCATTCTTCTCAAACCTATTCCCACTCCTTCACTGTGCAATCCATCCGCCTATGGAACTCCTTGCCATTGTCTATTCGAGAATCTGAATCGCTTCACAGTTTCAAAACTAGACTTAAAACCTATCTCCTTTCACTGTAGTTTTCTCCTGTCTATTTTTCTTCTACTTTATTTATTTAGCCATTTTTCCTACATCTTGGTCACTAGATTCTTTTTCATGTTAATAGGGTATTTATTTATTTACATGTATTTATTTTAAGTATGTATTCATATTATGTCTGTATTATATAAGTATTTTACTATGTACATGTACTAGGTAGTATGTATTTTATTTTATTTGTTCTTATTTTATTTTATTTGTTTGTTTAATTAGTTTGTTAAATTTTTTGGACTTTTATGTTTTGGAACTCTTTACCGCCTCCCTTCTCTCAATATTAATTCAACTTTCCTCTACCTGAAGGTTGTCTGGAAGAGATCGCTTCCAGCGATAAGACCGCCTAAATTGTGCTATTCACTAACTACTTTCCTGTGATTTGTTTGTTTTGTGTGGTGTACAATAAAGAGTATCTATCTATCTATCTATACACATTTCAAGCCAGTGAACAACGAAAGCCTAAACCGTAATTCATATTGAGCGTTTAAATAAATGCTAGATAAATTTATTTCTGGTATCACTGAAATTAAATTTAATCCTGTATTTTGTTCACTTATATCTACGTCACAGTAAGGACCGCGTCTTAATGCTTTTTAAATATAAATTGTACTCGTCCACATCTCGCGGTTTAGGAAATGTAAATACTAAATAAAAAACGCAATAAAATTGACATGTTCACGTAACAAGCGCCATCTTGGTAATTAGATTGGAATAAGTTAATAAATTGGTGGATTTTGCTAAAGCAGGGTAATGATTAGTTATGTGAAAAACTCAATAGATGGAGCTTTAAAAAATAAAATGATAAAAACTTTAATTTTACCTTTAGGATTTTCAACTAAATTATAAAGAGGTACTTCGAAATTCACATGGTATTGCATTGTTTAATAAATGATAATTTCTTACCCAGATGTCGATTTCTTTTTGCAAAATGGTGAATGGGGTCGTTGATTTATTTTACCACAACAAATATCAAAACAATGAATGGAATTAAAACAAGTCATTAATCTGATATCCGTAATGGCTATGTACGAAAAATCTGTTGATAATGTCTTGTTTTTGCAACTAACACAAATCCACATTTGATTGTCTTCGGATTGGCGCGTAATTTATTTAACCTAGAATTCGCATTAATACTTCACTTTGCAGTTTTTCCATTGAATAACACACAACCACACAACACTTAACCCCGAAAACAAAGATAGCACTCAAAAAAGGTGTAAAGATCAGTAATACTATAATCTGATTTATCAAAACTCGCGAGATGACTAGAGATGGGTAGTGGGTTAAAACCCATTCCACCCGAATGGGTTAAAACTGGGTGATTTGGGTTATAACCCGGTTTTATTCCATTTTCACCCATTCTAGTGGGTGAAAATAAAAGTAGCATTATTTGAATAGTGAGAAGTTGTATTTGTTGCTAAAAGCTTGTAAAATGAAAGTCTGAATCCAATGCCGCATAGGCCGGGTTCCCACTGTTCCGGACGGTGAATTTGCCGTAAATCGGCTCCCGGACAATAGTGTTCACATTACACCAGATCCTACTAAAGAACCGGACAGTCAAATACTCACCTCAGTTAAATTCGGACCTTTGCTCGCAATGGACGACGAAATTGTTGTGTTGTGGTGATATCATAATAGAAGGCTAAATAGAGTAAAAAGAAAGGATTGGCTACATCCCATTTTACGGAAAAGATTTTCACTTGGAACATTTGATTTGAAACATTAATGGGTGAATTTTTGTGCGTTCATATCCATGCTACACGTCTCCTTTATTCAAAATGCGAAGCAGAAATGATGACGCGAGAGGAGCGAGTGCGGGGCGTGTGGGAGACACAGATACCGGCGCAAACTCGTTCACATCCAGTCCGGGTGTTCTACCGGCGCTGCGCAGTGACAAAACGCTCAGTTAAAATGCTCGGTATTTTTACCGGATTCGGCGTAATGTGAATAGATCCATATAAATTCTTTAGCCACTAGCTCTTCCCGCAGTTTTACCGTGCTGGTAAATCTGCCGGTCCGGCATAGTGGGAACCCGGCCATACATTTATTTACCTGTATAAACTATATTACTCATCGTCACATTCAGTAGAAATGCGATCGCAATCTAAAAACTATGCCTCAGCCATCTACGTCCGGCATTAATCTATAAATTTATGCCGGACGTAGATGGCTGAGGGCTAGCAGCGCGAGGTGGGCTGAAATTTGTTGGTGGTGACTCAGGCATGCAATCCTCAGCATAATCACAAAAATTTTCCAATTGAATTGAATTGTATGTCAAAAAGGTCAGTTTTTTTGCCTTTTCTGTTGTGAGCCTATTTCTTTTTTTTGCTGTGAGCACTAAATGGACGCTCTACAGCCCCGGAAGTGCAAGGAGCTGTAAGTATTTGGACAGCAACTTTACTTAATGCAGTAGATCCATATATTCTTTTCCACCAGGTAGTTGCCTCTACATTGTTAATACTGTCCCATAAGAATCTTCTACTCCAAAAACCATCTTTGGATAGAAAAGATGCCAGGTTTTCCATTACATTTAAGCCGATGCTTTGTCCCACTTCATAAATGAGCAGCAAAATGGATAGGCTTTAGGCACATTTTGATTCTCTCGTCGCATTTCGATAAAATTCGTCTTTTTCCGTTTCATCTATAATCGTTATGTCCGGTAAACTGAAAAGTAACTTTGATTTCATGTTTTTCAGCGTCAAAAACACCTTGTGAATATTTTTTTCATTTCCTTCTAGCTGGAATATTGCATCTGATATATATTCTAAAATCAGTTTGTATTGATGAACAATTTTCCAAAAGTTTTTATCTAACAGTGATGGTTTTTCTTTCGAGGGTAGAAGTATACCTCTTTCATGTACAGCTAAGGTCTGCAAGGCAACTTTTGTGTTTTCTATACTTTTAAAACATGTGTGATAACTACCCCATCGAGTATCGCATGGTAACTTAAAGTTTTAACAGCGTTTTTTTCCTTCACTATTTGAGCAAGTAAGCAAGCAAACCTTAAAGACTGCTATATTTTTGGAAGCGTCAATTACTTAAATTTTGATAATACTTTTGCAGAGTAAATTTAAAGTATGAGCAGCTCAGTTACTACAAGTTATATCTGGAAAAACGTTTTTACATGTCGAAAAACTTTTTGCATGTTACTTGCGTTATCTCCAATCATCGTGGCTTTATTTTCTCCATACTCAGTTAATACATTTAAAATTATTTCACATACATAATTACTTTTGTGTCGATTTTCTGCTGTCGCAATGCTTTTATAAAAACTGGTTCTGGTTTTGCTATTATTAATCATCTAAAATGAGGAAGGCAAAACTGGTGCCAGGCGGGGTGCCGCGGAAAGGGCTGCGTGTGCGCCCAACCCCTCCCGCACTCCCCGGCTAGTTGCATATTATTTTATCAAAAATTTCGAGGCCTGATTTAAGGTTTTAGGATTTTTTGGTTTTAGTATATGCATATTAGTGTTAATATTCGACTTACATAATAAATAATAAACTTAAATGAGCAAAGTAGATGCAATAAAAGATTCCAATTGATAAAATTATGAAATATTTGTTATCACCCGCTATAATCACCCCTGGGTGGAATGAAATGGGTTATTATTGGGTTATAACCCACAAGTGGGTTTTAACCCGGGTGGAAACCCATCTCTAGAGATGACAGCCGCCGGCGGCAAACTATGAAACTAATGGAAAAAATTGCTGACGCAAACTTTGTATCAAAACAATGTCCTGCATTACCTTTCAAGGAACTCAAACGTTTCTATAAATATAATTACGATTTTATCATTTTAAATATTCATTTCAATATCTTGCACTGTCAAGTTTTAATAAAATACGACATATTTAAAGTGCAAATGATCGAAGTAGGCGAGCCTATATCCGGTTTATGCTGCTAATAAGGAATGTTCCTTCCGTCCGATTGTCATGTATGAAAAGGGTGTAATCTTTAATTTAGGCGACTTTCATTTTTTTTAAATTCAGTTTGTTCACATATAAGCAGCGAGTATCTAAGTGTGAGTGAAAATTGAGTAAGTTTGCGTGATACAGTAGGCGATCTCGCGGCAGCCTACATTGGTTAAATTGCACAGGAACGATCTAAGTTGCGCGCTTTAGTAAGGAATAAGTATAAGTAGACGACAAAATGGTTACAGAATATTTATTGTTTATTGTTGAATACGAAAATAATAATTATGTTTAGCTGTTCTGTCGGTTTTTATGAAGGTAGGCTCTGCATAACAGCCTATATGGGATGCACGCCCCTGCTTATACTTCTCGCAGACTAAACATCCATCCGTTGCGCTCCTGTGCAAATAGATGGCGCGCAGACGATTCAGTGTTTATCGCAGAGTAGTTTAAAGTTCAGAAATATCTTTCATTTGGAAACTAAATGTTTAACACCGACTTAAACATGTTAGGAGTAAGCTAAGCTCAGTTTATACATGAAATGTAAACCAAAATCTAATGAATCTTTCTGACCAAGTCAGTCTCGTTCTATTAGATAATAATTATGTCACGTCTACTAATTTGAAGGCAGCATTTTCCGACTTCTTAAGATGATCAAATTATCCTAGGACTGGAAAGAAGTGTGGATGGACGAAGCGTACTGGCACATCTTGTTCGCGAGCGTACTGACAGTAATCATGGTGCTGTGGCGGCCCACCAACAACAACCAGCGCTACGCCTTCACGCCGCTGCTCGACAACGCGGAGGACGACGAAGGTAAAAATATAGTCGTGAACTTAACAGATGTAGTGTGAGTTTTATAAATAATCGCATCGCATCGTCATCATCATCATTTCAGCCACAGGACGTCCCTGAACATAGGCCTCCCCTAGTGATTTCTAGATTGGCCGGTTGGAAGTGGCTTCCAGCGGCTTCCTGCAACCTTCACCAGGTCGTCTGTGCACCTTTTGGGTGGACGTCCTACGCTGCGCTTGCCGGCACGTGGCCTCCATTTTAAAACCTTTCTGCCCCATTGTTATTTTTAGCGGGTTATATTATAGCGGCCCATTTTTCTATATTACTCATTAAACATTATAAGTTTGTAACTTGTTTGACATAATCTTTGCAAGATTTGAATATTTTTTCTTAGGGTTTTCGTGTATTGCTATTTACCTTAAAATATTTTGTTAAAGTGAAAAATAACAACAGGTATGTTGGTATTTAACTGTATAAAGTAGTATAAATGACTCGATGTGAAGGAGCTGTTAAAACTAGAAACATTAATAAACTTATTAAACCACATGTCATAAAATAAATTTGTATTGGGGCTTATTCTGAATATATACAGTATTTTTTTGTATCGAAATAGCAAAAGTAATACATTTTTAAATTCAATAAATTAATAGACAGCCCTATTGTTTATTTAGATAAAAGTTATGGACTCGCCCACGATAGACAATCGGTATCCGATTTCTTGTGGGCAACAAATTGAAACATACAGATGATACAGATAGCAATATTGAAACGCGCACTTTCTACAATAAGACGAACAAAAACAAAATCAGTGTATTTTAACTGATCCGATTGTGGAAAATAAACCGTCGGGTCCGATCGGGACCGCCTAGGTACTTTTCTCTCCGGCAGTGACGGACTGTGCGTTGAGTCAGCGTTGCTAACCACATCGACCTCCGTAGCCGAGAGGCAAGCATACCGGTCTTGGTGTCGCTATCTCTGAGGTCCCGGGTTCGATTTCCAGTCGGTCAATGTAGAAAAAACTCTTTTCTATATTGTCTCGGGTCTGGGTGTTGTGGTACCGTCGTTTCTGATTTCTGTAACAAGTGCTTTGGCTACTTACCATAGGATCAGAGCAATGTATGTGATGTCCAATATTTCTTTATTATTACTCACAAAATCGGAGACAAGTCGTCAAAACAATCGAACCTTTAAAGAGTCTGACGTTGGCGGGCCTTATGTTACATTATATTAGGGTTGTCAATTTAGAACGCAGTTCAGAATCGGCCTCAATTTGTTGCACCAAGATATCTTACAACACTACTTGTTACAGATGAGGAAGAGCAGTTCGTGAACGACGCGTACGGGGTTAAAATGCGGGGCCCCGGCATCAACAACAGCGATAACAACGACATGAAGGACTCCTCACACCCCGACCCCAGCAGCAACTCTTTAGACTCCGACCTCCGCTGGGTCGAAGAGAACATACCTACTAGCACGCTTCCACTTTTGGACTCGGACGAAGAAATAATCAACACCAAGTTCGAAGTTTCCAAAATGCAGTAATTACTTAATCGAATATTGTAAAAAGTATTTATGTAAATGTCAAAATGTGATTTCATTTTTACCTATTGTAGATTTAAGTTTATTTGAGTAAATGTTCTATATCGTACAAAGTTTCGAGTTTCAATTGATGGAAGGGTCAGCGCTGCTTAGTGCAAGGAAACACAGGCAACGTTTATTTCGGCTAAAACACAACGCCCCGCTGCGTAAAGCGTTCGGTTTGGTTCGTTCGGCGACGCTTATCTCGCACTAAAAAGCGCAAGCGCGGGGTTGGGTTATAATTATTTTAATTTTCGTGGTTTATGTATTTGGATAAAAAACTAACTGTCAGATAAAACATTTATTTGTACATACACATTAAATATCTTTTGTTCGTTAAATGTGATCTTTGGTATATAAAATAGAATATAATATTGGAATATGGCCACAATACTTATTTAAACTACATAATGGAAGTTAAAAAGTCAGTCAATACAAAGTGTAATTGAAAATTCAGAATACAATATTAAAAAATTGATAAAATATGTGTTGCTTTTAAATTATTATTTATTAATTTATAGATAATATTCTTATTGATATAAAACTTAAAATACTTTGTGCTTAAATCTTATACAATTAAGTCTTTTTGTAGTGATTATTACATCCATGGAAGAAGAAATTTAATAATTATTATACATGAAATAATATTATTTTACTAATTATAATTTAACATCCATAATGCAGATTTCGCATTCGGTGTGTAACGACCGCGCGGCCTTTTGACAAACAACGGAAATACCTACGCGATGAACAGATAATGGTACCAAATATGGAATGAACATCCTAGTATTCGTCATAGCAACCCGTAAGGTCGTAAGCATGGCCGACCACATGAAAACAGTTAGCTAACTCTGTAACTAGTATATAATTTCACCTGCTTTCTATTTATCATGAAATTGGTTATCAAACCTGTCAGATAGGTAGATTTTTATTCTTTTATACCAGGTTTTAGAAAGGTCACAACTCTTACTCACTTATGTTCAAAAGCTTTTACTAATAAAAATATCATATCAGTCAGATAATCTAATAAACTATCTCAAAGTAGAGCCAATGTTACAGAAGTATCAAAGAATTAAAATTTATTTAACCCCAACTCCGAAATTAAATTATATATCATAATGGAAATCATAGTCATCTGGTTCCTCTGGTATTTGAGGAGGATCTTGTGGTATGTCAATGCCTTCAGCATCTAGGAGGCGAACCTTGATATCCATAGACAACAAAGTCTCTAAGTCACATTCAAAGGATTTGCTGGACATCTTCTCTTTTAGTAAAGCATTTATGCCATCAGTCCAGTAGTCAAATATTTGCTCATCAGGTGCAACAAAGTCTAAAGAAGGTACTTCAGCAGACTTCAGAATTAAAGAAAATGCTAAGTGTAGGGTAATTTTTCTTCCTTTTAAATCTTTCATATGAGGACAGTCTTTGCCAACTACCACACATTTTATTTCAGCAACTGGAAGTTTACTGCCAAGCTCTTCTAAGCTCGGTGTACTTTTTTCATCACAGTCGCCATAATGTAACACTTTGTGATTTGGGGAAAGACGGACAAACCAAAACTTGTCTTTTATCCTTTGTGCTCTTGGTGAGTACTTCTTAAACCTGGTACCACCAACCAACACACCTAGCCTCTGCTGTTGGATCAAGTCAATTATTTCGGGAGTTATTTTCTCTTTTAGTTCCACTATAGGTCTGGCATGTGATTCCCAAACCTCTCTGTTGTTGCGTTCCTGTTGCCATATTTGTGTGATTTCTGAGTATGTAAGCTGATTTATCCTTTGGCGAAACTTGTCGATTCCTTTGGGAGCTGATGATAATGCCCTGCTTATCTGTTCCCTGACAACACTGGATACTTTTATGAAGTCTTCCGTGGTTGCTCTCATTTCCTTCCACGTTTTGTTTAACAAGACAATACAGATGCAGAAGAGCTCTTCAAAGGGATGGTCATGTGTGAAAAATAGAGGGTGGTATGTCTGTCCCTGTTCACTGGGCGGTTCTCCGATGTGCAGTATGTCACATAGTTGCTTGATCAACTCCACACTAGTTTTCCCAAACGGACATTCATGCTCATCTGCTCGGCAACTGTTTTCTAAAACAATCTTGGTATAATCTTCTGGATAATTTCTCGCAAAATAAAGCATACAATCCAATGCCAACACTCCAGGTGGTACTTCATTGAAATCTTTTATTGGGTCAATCTCACATTTGAATCCAAGTTTTTTGAAGTCCTTTGAAAAACTTCCAAGCTGACGTCTTGTTGTCACCTCAATGTTAAAGTTGTTGTCATTTTCAAAAGCTATTTTCCTTAATTCTTTAATTTTTTCTTGCGATTCTTGGTCTTGAGAATCTGCTCTTTGTCTCATTTTAGGTTCCAACAAGCCAAGCATGAGTGTTTGTAGCACATACAGTTGGTGTGCCAGTTCTGTGCCTAATGCCTCTTTGGATGCGTTCTTTGAGAATTCACTTGCTCCTATAAGATTTTCATAAATCACATTACGGACCTGCTTAGATGCTAAAGTTCCTGCTATAGCTTTCTTTTTGGTATTGTCTGCTTTAGAGAATATAGCATTAATGAGAGCAATAGCATTCTGTTGAATAATACTGTCCTGGTATGGATTTTGCAAATGTGAGACCAAGCTTGGTATAGTGATTTCCTGTTCAACATGATGATTTTTCCCAGAGCTATTAAGTACAATGTTTTCAAGTATGGACAGACATGATTGGATTACTTTAGGGTCTTGTGTGCTTGTCTGATTGCTAATGAAGCTGGCCACTTTGTTTATGAACTGGTTTTCCAATATATCCCATGAAATAATACCATGATCCATAAGCTCGACAAATGTTACAAGAGCATATTTGAGGGAATTTCCTTTAAACCTGCCAGTTTCTATGTTGTTTATAATCAAAGATAGGCCTTTTTTATTAATGAATTCGATGGCAAATGTTAAATCGCTGCTGAGGGTAGATAACTTAGTCAAGGCAGCTGTTTGCTCAGCATCAGCCCCTTTGTTAATTTTAGCCAAAATATCCTGCACAGTTTTTGCTGGGGACTGCTCTAGACGTAGGACCGTCCCGTTTTTAATCTCGTTGCGGTTTTTCTCAGTTATGTAATTTTGATTATTGCTTTCTGAGAACTGTAGAGCATAGTTGTCGGGGTCGAGTAGACCCCACGGCTTGCACAGGAGCTGAATGATGCTAGACAAGGGTTGACTTTGATCGAACTCGATCAGCTGTGGCACCTTGTCGGGCGCATTTAGCATTTCCACAGCGATTTTGAGTATAGTTGATTCCTTCTCTTTGGTTGCCGACGGCATTTTTATTGGCTTTGTAGACATTTATTCACCATTTGATAGGAAATATTATCACAACAATTTCCACCACACCTCAAATTATGACACGATGATTGACAGCACAGATTAATATAAGTCTGACAGGAATCAGGATTGACAGTCAGTGTCAAAATTTGACAAGGTCCTGAATCATAGACAGATACTTTATACTTTCTTTGTCAAAAGACGGCTCTGGGATGGCTCTCTCTGAGCCAGGATAGGTCGATTTAGAAAAGGACATAATTTATTAAAAACATTTATTAAAGCTATTTCCCAATGTGTGTTTTTTCTTAAATTTAGCGCGTATCATGAATGTCATTTCTTGCCACCTTGTAAAACTTGTAAACCCGACGATACCCTTAAGCCCTTGCTAAACGGAGGACGGAATAACTCTTGACATTACTCGACTTTGCCCCAGACCCCGCCCGCACCCTCCTTGTATGGAAACCATTCCAAAACTGGCCATAATCGATCGATATTTAGTATCTTCCGGTATCGCATTCGTCCTATTTGGTTCTTGTTCCGAATTAAGAACACATCGGTTTTAGCTTACTGAAGCTCGAGTGGTGTAGGCGAATATAAAGTCGGAAAACACTAATGTCGATTATGACCGATTTCGGAGTGTTTCCGTACAAGAAGGGGGCGGGATCTCAGGCAAAAAGCTTCGCGAAGCCTAAAGCTCGGACTGCATACATTCGGAATTTTTCAGAACTCCATACAAAACGGATTAAATCTTGGCTTGTCGGAGTCGTTTTGTATGGAGTTCTGAAAAATTATGGATGGCTCTGACTCCGGACAAGCCCGGATTCAATCCGATTTGTATGGGGTTCTGAAAAATTCCGGATGCATGTAGTCCGAGCCTTAGGGTCGTCCGCGTCTGGGCCCCATACTAGCAGGCGCGATCGTACCGTGACGAGTGCTGAGGGCACCCGGCCAAGAGGTAAACCAGACTAGTGGTTGCACCATCATGATCCTTGCTGCTGACTAGTCTGCGAACGCAGACCAAACCATGCAGGCTCTAATCTACTGGGCCCTATTGGAGTGGAAGGATTGGGCTTCAAGGGCGCCCCTGTAGGCTCGGACCTTGGATTGGGCCATTGTCCGAGGAGCGGACAGGTGAAAAGCATCCAAGTACATGTCTTTGCCTGCCGAAATGGAACGAGGGGCCTCGCACTCGCCGGTGAGTGCGCTGATTTTGACTAGTGCTTGGCTGTAATTGTGTACTGAGGTGTGAGTTGGCAAGAGCTAGTCGCTTGTTTTAAGCGGTGTTCTTATCGTCGGGTTCCTCGAGAAAGTTCCTCGGTCAGCGGAATTTAGTATCGACATCTTTTTGGCAGGAATAAGTGGTGTCTTTGACTACGAGTGGACTCGAAAAACTGACGGCCTTATCAAAGAACCTTTAAGACGTATCTTTCATAAAAGCGGCAATCGTCGGAATTTGGAGATCTTATTGCGCATTTGCCCCGGGGCGTCTGCGGAGCGTAAAAAATTGTTCTGGAGGGTTTATAATTTGTTAGGCTGATAGGGGGAGGCATGAGCGAACACTGGACTAGCGTACGTCGTCACGGGGTAGATACAGGCTTTGTAAATTGTCAACTTATTTCCAAGCGAAATTTTACTCTTCCAGCCTACAAGATAGTAAAGCCTACAAGCACCAAAAAACCCTGCGCCCGCCGACCACAGAGTCCAAAGATGACCTGGGAGGCAAATGATAAATAAGTATTGCATAGCTGACTGAAGTGCGTAATAATTTAACAAACTTGCGAATTGAGGACACAATTAAAAGACAGGGCTGACAATTAGGTACAACAACAACAATCGTAACACGAGCTTGTTAATTAAAACCACTAGGTCTTTTATAGGCGCTTAACTCTTATATAAGTCGCAAACGATCAAGATTAGCAACCATTCATTCTTTTTCTGTTGCATCGTTGTTTTTAAATTTAAAAATTCGTAGGAGTTTTGGACAATACACGTATTCATTTATTCGGAAATGTCTCCAGTTCCTGTAAAATGGTTGTTTGCGTTTTTATTGATCATAGCAAAGCACAACATCCTCTGTTTTCGATGTGATAGAAGACCGTATGGAACCACTACACAGTCTTCTCCAGCAGACGGTAGATTTAAACTACAGATTGTCGGCACCCACATCGCGTACCTACCTGATCAACTTTATACTGGTAAGTTGGTAACTTCGATTACTTATCCACATTGCAGAGCCAGTATCGTAACTTAGAAAATGACAATAAAATTGTTTCAGTTCAAATAACTGAAACCGATGGATTGTCAAGTTTTACAGGATTCATGATATCAGCAGAAGGTGATTTAAAGCCAGATTCACGGAACCCTCGACGAATGATCACTCAGTACCCAGGAGAGATACGACCGCAAAGTTCTAACACTGCAAAGTACAGCGATCGATGCCTTTATTCCGTTGAACATACTGTTGCTTCTTTGAAATCTTCTGTCGAGGTAAAAACAATAGGTGACGAACGACAAAGTAAGTAATTTAACGAATGGGTGATAAATTATGTCAATTAATGGCGCCTTTCGTAAATCGGGATCTAAACGTGAATCGCTGAAAAATATTTCGATTTACAGAATGAATAAACTAATGGTCAAAATGTTAACAACGATCTCCATGTATCGATAATAATTGCTATTGTTTCTGTATAGTGTTTTCGGCAACAGTCAGACACGAGTCCAACAAAGGGGAAACGAAAGGAGGTGTGTGTGTATATGTGTGTCATACAGTTGACAACCCTAGTGGAAGCACTGCTCCTTTCCTCCTCTGCACACACAATGCTCCCAGTTCCCCTCCTTTTATCTCCGCCTCGGTAGGAATGCACTCAACGCACTCTCGCCCTGCCCCCCTAGCATGAGCACCGAAACATGATATGATATAGTGATTTATCGATACCGTCATTTTTTTAAAAATATGATAGATAAAGTCGCCATGTTGAATTTTTATCAAAACAGCGATCATAACATGTGCCGTATAGGCATGGCGATTCAACATGGCGCTATATCTATCATATTTTTACAGTTGGTGTCGATAAATCGCTATATCATATCGTGTTTTGGTGATCATGCTTAGGGGGCAGATATCATACAATATTTCACATAAACAGGTGTATTGGCAAGCTCCTCCGTCAGGCAGTGGTTGTGTAACTCTCCGTGCGATGGTAGCAGAAAATAACAATATTTGGTTTGAAGATGGGTCTCCCTTAACGATGAGGGTGTGCGAAGACACTAGACAACCAGATGATCTCTCCCTTCAATCGAATTATAACTGTCAAGTCTGTGATGAAGCTAAATATGAGGTTTGTGTGGTGTAGTGGTTCTGATTTCCGTACGATTATCTTGGCAAACTTCGCAAGCCTCATTCATTGTTTTTCATTTGTATCGGGCTTGAAGAAATATTTTCAAATATTATAATAATATGTGTATTTATGACAATAACATTAAGTATTCCATTTAGATTTCATTCACGGGTATATGGTCACGTAATACGCATCCTCGGAACTACCCAGAGAATGATTGGGTTCCCAGGTACAGTGACTTGGTCGGAGCTTCCCATACTGCAGACTTCATTTTATGGTCCCCTGGCACTGCCGCAACTGACGGTTTGCGACAACTTGCTGAGCATGCAAATTCAAGCAAGCTAGAGAAAGAAATTTTAGAAAAGGTTGTATTGATGTCCTTGTGGTGCAATGCAAAATGATAAAAACCGATTTCCTACAAGCTATTCTTTCCACAGGTAGGCGACGGGGCACGCACACTTATAAAAGGTAAAGGACATGGCGATCTGAAGATGAGCATACCGACGTACGCATTTTTCCGAAGTGATAAGGAAAACCACATGATTAGTGTGGCTGTGGGGATCTTTCCCTCGCCAGATTGGTTTCTTGGCGTAGCAAGGTTCGAGCTATGCCAAGAAGATAACACTTGGTTACAGGAGAGAGAGTTGAATCTGTTTCTGTGGGATGCCGGTACTGATAGTGGTGTTTCCTATGAGGTACTGGGATGTAATATGATAAGACATATATGTAGTAAGAACGAAATTATCGTTTCATTTTATCTTTTTATTATTTACTACATAAACACATCGTTATTGATTTTAGTCTGCAAATATAGAGACATTCCCACAAGATGCTATTACTCGGGTTCAAATGAGTTCATATGATAAAAACTCGCCTTTTTATGAAATGGATATAAAAGATTTGCACCCATTTGGAAGACTCGGCATCAAACTTGTTAAAACCTACCAAAGAGTGTGTGAAGAACCAACAGGTAATTATGAACCTGAACATATCTGTTGCGGTTATAATAAATATATTGAAACATTTCTGGAAAATAGGGAAGCAACATAAAAATGTAAATGGCATGGGTTTGTGTTATTGCGTACTCGTATGATGGAACTACCTTTTGAGGTGCATTTAACCATTTAGTAAGTATTAAACTTAATACGTTTTCTTGTTTTTGAAGCCGAAGGTGACGAAGGCAAAGTAGAATCCACAGACGAAGAAGAAAAGTCAGAAGAAGAAAGTGGCGAATCCAACGGGTCCGAACCTGAAGAACCCTCCAGGTATCAAAACCCTGACCTTGATAGCAGCGACAGTGGGGGGTGAGACACCTACCAACTTATTGGCACTAAACAATTTTCATGAGTCATTTAACTGTTTCATTTAAAAAGTTATCTTCTTGGGTCATCTGTTAAAATTCTTTTCACCGCTATCACATTCCATTATCATAATATGTAGATGCATTTTTTTACACATAATAATGTGTACTGTTATAATATTTATGTGTATTTATTAAAGATGTAACGTCTTTTACTTAAACTAAATGTTTATTTTGGCTTGTAACTTTGTTCGAAGTTCGGAAATAGTCCCTAGCGTCGATCCAGAATCTGATGAGGATTGTCCTATGACACCTTGGCAAGAATGGAGCAAGTGTGAAGGAATATGTGAAAACAACAAGATCAAAGGTCTCAAATGGAGGGTGCGAGACCATCTACCACCTCATGTAAGTAAAGTTGCTAAATAGGATCAGTTAAATTATACCAGTTTCTAAAATTTTAGACATTGCCAAGTATAACTTGACGACCGTCTGGTGTAGTGGTTTGCGCTTCGAACTACAAAGCCTGCGGTTGCGGATTCAAATCCCGCAATGTACCTATACCTAAGTCATGCAAGTTTATTAAAAGTATTTATGTACTAATGTGAGCGGCGCCTCGCGCAGCAGGTTAGTGCGCGCGCGCGGCGTCGCCAGCAGCGGCGGCCGCCGCCTTCTCTCCGCATAACGGTCGGGCACACTAAACCATATGTTTTTTAATAAGTCCGGATTATATGTTTTCCCTCTTAACAATTTAACTAAATATAGTATCAGCCCGACGTCTCTCCTGACTTCGAGTTTATTGTACCCTACCATGCCTAAAATAAATAATGTCGGATACATTAATGGGTAGAACGGATATACCCCGTACTGCCTTAAATATATATATTGTATTTTCTCAAGCATGACGCTGTATTTCTTTTCGTGCGGTGCCCAGACAAATGCGTTACATTCGAGGTGACTTCTAACAAGAGCATTATATAATAATATTATTGCTTTGATATTCGTAAAACCATGAGCTCTGCGTAGTATAAAACCCAAGTTTCGGTATGCTTTTTTACAGATGTTATGTACATGATCGCGAAATTCAAGCGACCCCGTAAGACGCACGCCCAGATCCCTTACCTCATTTACTCTTAAATAGTGTGCTTAGTGTAGTTTGTAAGTAATGACCATGTCTTATTCAAATCCCGATCTATTTCAGCCGCAAGGAGAAGTCCTGAAATTCTGCAAAAATAAATTCGAAACCTTTGAAAATGTTGATTGTGAAGAAGACTGTTCTGAAAATGAAGATGAAGATATTGCAGGTAAAATATCAGTTTAAAGAAAACTGTATATTGTATGGAGAATTTTTATTAACAGTTTATTTATTTACCTACTCATGAAATACGATTTTCAGCTCAGAAAAGGATTATGGTACCAGTAGTGTCCGGTCAATCGTGGTCTAAGAAAAGAGATCTGCCGATTGTGACAAAGAAGTTTAAATAAATTATTTAGTTTATGCATTTATATTCATATTAAGAACATTACATACGAGGTTTTAAGATGAGTGTTTTATGGTAAAAATATTTCGTGACTGAAATAATATCAAGCAAATAGTTATTAAAATGCTTAATGTTATTAAATAGATATAATACTTATACTTACTCAAACACAAGCGCGCACACACACATTATACATTAACCTTAGTATTTATATTGTAACTCTAAAATATCTATTCTAGGTATAGATTTTTGAATTTCTGTTTTTTTATATTTTATATAGCAATTTACATAATTATTTAAAAACATTCTTTATAAACCGGTTGTTGTATTGTTAACTAATCTTTAATTCTAAGTATAAATATTATGTTCTTGACTAATACTGTTAAAACCGTATGTCCAAATCAATCTTGGTCAAATAAAAGGCGCAGTGACAAGTTAGCTTAGTGCAGAAGCTGCTAGATATACCTGAGATTTAATCTCTCTTCTCGTCTTCTTATATGGCTATAAATAAACATTGTTATTATCAAGCATGTTTTTCATGCAAGTAGGTAATAAGAATGTTACGGTTTAACTAATCTTGTTACCAGTATAGAGCAATATTGGAATTTCCACAACTATCATGCACATGCAACAAAGCACATTTTCGCACATCATCTGAATTAATAAACAGCGACGTAAATTGGTTAAAGGGAGATGAATAATGAACTGTGACACACACTTTAAATATCCCTATTAATGAAACAGTGTGCAGTGTCGACCAATTGAGAACCTACATTCCGCTAATATAGTCGCCGGTGGTTATTTTAAGTTTATTTTTATTGTGGCAGTTGTTCATGATGGAAAGAAAAGTGTTAAAGCGGAAACTATTTTTAGATGTCCTTTTTGGTAAGTACAGTTTACGCTTTTTTGTTTGTTTTACTTTTATAGTACCAGTGTTGTACTCGTATGTTTACTCAGTACGATATTTTTATCTAAGTAAGTACTAATTTAGACACTATAAAGCGATAATAATATGTAAGACAAGACTAAGACAATAATTATCACTAACCTAAATGGTAACAAAGATTTTAAGGGGTAAATTTTGATAGAAATGTGTAAGTACATAACTTTCTTTGAATATTGTGTAATTTTCAGGCTTTTGTTTAGCATTTATCTTAGTAAAAGAGTGTGCTTGCGAGTTGGAAATATGCGACCGGCGTCCTTTCGATACAAACACCGCTCCTTTACCGCCAGATGATAGATTCGCAATAGAAATCGAAACCATTACCGATTTGTATATTCCTTTACGACGTTATAATGGTAAGTTAGTAATAATAAGTTTACGTATAAAGTATCTATTGTTAATAGAGGCATAGATCAATGAGTAATATAATCTCAATTTTGCAGTTCGGCTATATTCCAAAGATAATAAGACAACATTCATGGGGTTTACCATTGGGCTTCGTGAAGATGAGGCCCCCAATGAGATCAACCCACGAAAGCCGAAACGACTTGACCCGGGAAGGCTGCACCCGTCACCTGACTCCCCAGGTGGTAAAGCGCGCCCGCCCTGCAACAATACTGTCATCCAAACTGATATAACACCTAAAACATCCGTAAACGTAAGTGGTACCTTTTTTTTCTTCTGAACATTAGGATAGGACAGTAAAGACACATTTACTTTTCGAATTTAGAATATCCTAGGTACAGGCCTATGGGACGGAAAACGGATGAATTCATTCAAAGGTAGATACGTAAGTAGTTTTACTTTTGTGGCAATGGTAAGCTTGCTGTTTTTACAGTCTATTAATGTACTTATTATCTTGTCTTTGTGTACTTCTTAAGGCTCTTTGGATTGCGCCAAGAAAAGGTAGCCAGTGCGTGACGATTTACGCTATTGTGGCTATAAAACCTGACGTTTGGTATACGCATGAGGGACCGCTATCAAAGCGAGTCTGCGAAGATAATAGAGATGCCGACGATATCCTGCCCACACAGAACGACAACTGTCAAGTGTGCGAGGAAGCTAGGTATCAGGTAAGAAAAGTTTAGCAATGCTTTACTTGCTTATTTCGTTATTTAAATGTTTAAATATTTATTTTCTCTAAACAGTTAACATTCAAAGGCATGTGGTCTTACAACACACATCCCCAAATGTTCCCTAAATTCCACGAGCAGGCCAGATTCAGCGATGTAGTAGGTGCATCCCACAGCAAGTATTTCAGCGTATACAAGTATAACTCTGAAGCCAGCGCTGGCATGAAAATGCTGGCTGAACAGGGAAACACTACACAGTTGGAAGTGGAAATTCAGCGTGAGGTAATAAAAAGCAAATTCAAGTATTTTGCTAAGGATATCGAAACCCATAATAATAAGTGTCATATTACTGGTACAGTGGACAAGCGGTTTTGCTTAGGTAATGTTTATTTGTCTATTCATTACTTCACCAGTTGCTCCGCTTCTCGATGACTCGACGTCCTTAATGAAACGAGAAAGATCCAACACAAGTTAATATGGTAGGTAGAGTAATTTAATACCATGCTTTAACTCTGTTTACAGCTTGGTCGCATCGTCCGTACTGTGATAAAGGCTACTGCCCCTGCGAAGACCAATTTAACGACTGTGACAAGTTTCCGCGCAAACAAAGACAATCACCTAGTTTCTTTAGTGACAGGCATCATGCCATCCCCTGACTGGTTCCTTGGAGTGGCGAACTTGGAATTGTGTAGGGAGACGAATGACAAAAGAAGCGAATGGGCGCCAACAGTCACTCTGAATCTTTACCCTTATGATGCTGGGACTGATAGTGGAAAGACATTCGAGGTAAGATCTATTATTATCTCTTTAATACTAAAATTTATAACTCCGTCTTGGAAATTCTATTTAAAAAGTTTACTTTATAGGCGCCAAACGACGAAACATCACCACCTCAGCCGATCTCTTCCGTGGCTCTTGTGCAAGACCAGGGCAAAAAGAAAGCCTTTGCAAGAGTGAGATTCGACCTCGTCCGGACATATCCAAACCCAAGTTGTACAACGGAAAATACCGTTACGGATGAAGAAGGTTCAAACTTTTCTGACTATTGCTTATTGAACTCCGCTAAAACACGCGCGAGCGCACGCAGCGGGCGAAATGTATATGTATAGCGATTTATCGACACCAACTGCAAAAATATGATAGATGATCATGACATGACATTGTTTTGATCGCTGTTTCGATAAAAATTCAACATGGCGTCTATATCTATCATATTTAAAAAACAATCCTGTTGGTGTCGATAAATGGCTATATCATATTATACCGTGTTTTGGTGGTCATGCTAGGGGGGCTGGTATTATAATATTTGCTTTGATTACAGAACCAGTTGACAATAATGAAGAAGTTGACAGTGGTGAGCAAGGTGAAAATAATCGTTTTGAACCTCCACCTCCAGTAGAAACTTATACGACACCTAAGGCGTAAGTAAAATAAATAAATTTAAAATCGCCAGAAGCAAACCTATTACCATGGTCTCGAAATAAAGATTTAACATTCTTATGTTACGATTCCGAGTGGCCATGGGCGACGGAGGGTATTTACTGAATATGAGTAAAAATCTGATTTCTACTCATTTTTGAACCAGTAAAAACCGGACAAGTACGAGTTGGACTCGCCCACCGATGGTTCTGTACAAATTTCTAAGTACATATAATAAATAGTTTAGGAATCGAGTCTCGCAGTTTATTTACAGAATAATTAAAAATGTATAAGAATGTTTTAAGATTTTTCCCTGTACTTGCAGTACTTATAAGACGTATTACTTGCCAAATTTCATAGCTCTAAATTTTGATCCCCTTGACAAAATATATGTTTTTTGCGTCATAAACGGCTGTATCTTAGAAACTTAGAAGTTTGATTTTTCACAGATTAAAAGGATTAGACCTGAGTACCTAATATGGTTTTAATTTCAACTCGACACATACACGCGTTCCCGAGATAAAGGGTCTTGACAGACAGATTGACAGACATAGAGACTGCCAACGAAGTGAACCTGGTTTCCGTTTTTTTCTAAGGTACGGAACTATAAAAAAATAGGTTTTTACTTATATTTGGTAAATTAATAACTTCTACTCTATAGGGTACGTGCTCCATGGGTGACGGAAGGTTTGTTCAGTTTTATTTTCCTACGTCGCCCATTGTTAGTTCCGTACGAGGTAAATTTTGCTACCGGCGTCCTCCAGCACACGTAAACCCGAGCTAAAAAGTCTGTTTATTGAACTGACCAGAACCTGGAATCGAATTGCCGAGCCACTACGCCAATAGGGTGGAACGAACTGCAACTTGCATCTCATGTTACTAAATTATTAGTAGCCTATAAAAAACCTAAATGTAGGTAGGATTTGACTTTACAGCAATGTTTTAAAAATGTATAACGATAAAGGATCATTTACCTTTTTACAAGCTTTATTAATATAACAACAACAACAATATTATTATTAGCATTAGCTTGCAATGTTCGTATGTAACAATTTTTAAAATTAGCAACTTAAATTTGACCCACTTCCCGGTGTTCTGAGGTGTAATTCGGCACACGTATGTGAAGTCGGTGACAATGCAATATTTTGGTACCATCGAGCTGATCTGATGATGGAGGTGGAAGGTGGTCACAAAAACTCAGTTTTCGAATTTTTTTAGCGAAGTAACCGTCGCCCTAGATCCCGATTCTTCTCAGAGCTGTCCGATGACGACCTGGGAAGATTGGCCTTGCGAGGGACCCTGTGAGGAGGGCAAGAGGGTAGGCCAGCGCTTCAAGTATCGCTACCATATCGTTGATGGCGTCATCGTTGGAAAATACGATGGCACCGTGAGTAAATAAGACGAATAATATAAATAAATTATTTCAACAATCACACCAATTATTACCTAGCCCCTTTTTTTTCGCGGAGGAAATGTTGCCTTGGGGCCGGCAGTAGGTTATGTGGGACACCTTGACGAGTGGCGGCCTAAAACCTCCGCGTGTTCCACCATGCCGAATTGCCGCTATTAGCGGGACGACAAAGGATCGCTGTTTGCATGCACTCCATCAATTACCTACCTAGCCCCTAACTTAAAAATAAAAGTGGTTCGAATGTAGAGCCCTGGGGCACACCCATGCGTTAGGGAGCTTTGCTTTTGAAGGTTACTATAACCTGGAAGATGACCTGACTAAGTTGAAAAAGAGCTTGTGGTAAATGTGGTGATCACACACATTTGCCCCATAGTGAAAGCGACCCGCAATGCAACGGCCTACGCTAATAGTTGTATGTAACCATAATATAAATTGACTAATTTACCTACTGTTAACCTTATGACACATGACATGACTATATATCAATTTTATTTCCAGAACTCTGGTGAGAAAAAAGAGGTTCCTCGAAATTGTTTATACATGGAAACATTTAAAATGGAGGATTGTGAAGAGGAATGCACTGAAGAAACAGTGGAAGGTATTTTTTATTCTGAGTTTCGTGTAGGACGTAATATTACAGCTACTTAAGTTGTCATTTGGGTAATATTTTTGTCTTTGTTCTAATTTCAGAAGATACCGAAGCCAATGATATAAATGAGGAAGAAAATGAATGAAATTACGACTTCACTTGTATTATATATAAGCCTACCTTCTCACCAATTTATGGCACAAACTCTCCACCTGCGGCCGGGCGTATTTATTACAGTAATAAGTACACTACACACATAGTAGCTAGCAACGTGACAATAAAATTGCGTATCACGAAATAAAATTCTTCGTTCAGTCGTCTTCGTCTTATATTTTGTAATTGTGATCAATAAAACTTGATATGTCGATCATAATTATTAATTTTAAAAACTCAATGTTTTAATTGTTACCCTACTATTTAGTGCAAATTAGTCCACACACACATACTTGCATGCATTGGAATCGACCGAATGCCGTGGCGCGCCACCTTTATCTTCCTTATGAGGCCCATAGTAAGAGGCTACGTAGCAATTCCGTAGGTCAACACTGGTAACACACACTGGTTGTAGATTTTCATCTTATGGCACTGAGGTATTTTGGACGAGAAGACATTGTGTAGTTTTCCGAACGCTGCCCAGCCTAGTTGGAGTCGACGAATAATTGACCTATTTTTCAAAAAAATATACAACAAAATACCAAATACCTACTTCCTTAATAATGATTATGGTGTAGTAAAAAAAAAATTAAATACTTTTTTAAATTAAATTCAAATTTTCTTTAAAAAGACTCAAGAAAACTCGAGAAAGAAAAGGTCGAGAAATGACAAACCTTAAACTTACACGCATCACACAATAAACAAATGCAGATCAATTCGCGCGCTTGGACTAATGCGCATAAATAAATATATTATTATATGCGCCAGACAATGGTCTCGCAAAAAGGAATTAAAATCCTTGTGTTACAAGAAACAAGACAATGTATTTTGCCAGGGGCATCTCCCAGCCCACCCAGGCTCGAGCTAATTTAGAAAATATTGTTTTCTGATTTACCCGTACTGGGAATCGAAGCGTTCAAGGCTAATCACCGCGCCACTACATAATTGGATAGTATGACACAAAAAACACCCTTAAAGGAGAAATGTGATTACTAACGACCTAGTGAGTTGTAAAAAACAACACCCTCGAAAAAATAGAACAAAAACTTATAAGTGCTTTACTGTTTTGTGGCACTCAGTTGGATTTGCGGGTGATACAGCCATTACCGCGTGTATACAGTATGCATGCCGCACATACACTTATGGTACATACCCTATGTGTATGTGCGGCATGCATACTGTTGCATGCAGCTCGATGTCAGTATGCCACTAATATACGCCCATGTATTTTTTAAATTAAAATAATTCAATCGGTTTTGTATGGGGTTCTGAAAAATTCCGAAAAATGTAGTCCGAGCTTAAACCTACCCTATACAAATCGGATTGAATCCGGGCTTGTCTAGAGTCTGAGCCGAGCTGGTGACAAACTGTGACGGACGCGTCTTGACATTGTGAGGTCAAGCGCTGCCATTGGTCTATCCTTCTGTCAACTTCCGCCAGCCCAAGGATCGACCAATGTCAGCGTTTGACCTTACAATGTTAAGACGAGTCCGGAGCCGCGTCCGTCGCCATCTTTATACCATATCCTTTGCCTACGCTAGCGCTATTTTGGAGAGTTTTGAAACTGTTATTTACTGCTTTAGTGGACACTTTTTTTAACTTTCCGTTGGTAAGAGTTAGTACTTCTTACCTCTACCCTCCATAGTCAATGGGATTATGGGAAGCAGCACATTTAGGCGAGTGTCGCATTGTGTTTGGTCCTGGGTCCCGTAGTGATTAGTTGATCAGTGGTTCTGCCACTGCTGCTACTGAATCATCTACCACATGTGTACTGAATCCTTTGAGTAGTAGTCAAAGTAGTCAAAGACTGAATCCTACAACTTTATGTACTGAAATTTACTGAATACTCTAACGTAGTGGTTACTTGTTTAGTGCTAAATATGCTAGTGGTTACCCCGTAGTATACCCCGTATCCAGTCCAGTCCGAAATCCAATTTATTGGATAAGAGAACGAAGTTATAGGAAAAATAAGTTATTTTTACACCTTATTATATTCTTAACGTTAAAAAACCTGTTAACCCAAAGCCAAAAAATTTATGTAAAGAATAAAAAGTTGTCTATGTTTTTACTTTTTCTTACCACAGATTACCTAGAGTATTTTAACTTACGTCATCGCGTCGTCGCCTGACGTCTGCTCTGCCAGCAAAAAATTCATGAAAAAGATCTCTATTTCCCCTATATTATGCTTATAAAAGATCCAAAACCGACTTATAAACGAGTGATTGGCACGACTTTAAAGGCTGTTTTTATCGCAGAAGCTTTTGGTATCGCAGTTTCTTACGGTTTGTGGTACAAGCTGAATACTGAGAGGGGTGAGTTGCCGTTTTACTTGGAGTTGAGGAACAAAGAAAGTCTTTTATGTCATAAATCAAGCTAAAAAGGGTTTAATTAAAACGAACATAAATCATAAATTATTGAATTACGATATTGTTTGATCAATAACTCTTCCTAACATGTCCCCAATTTGTACAAATCAAAACGTCATTTCCATGCTACCATCCATCAGATTTGATTCCTAAATTCAACATTTGCATTCCAGATTTCCGCTTATATATGTACAAGAATTATAACTTCGTTCTAGAAGGATATTATACTCTTGGTGAGACAATCGCCGACCACAAGACCAGAGAGCTGGACCTGAAAGTTTGGACTAACGAAGGGAAATTATAAAGAGCGGTGAGATGAGCATTGCTATTAGGGCCACTTTTTGGGTGATGACCATTGGCGGATTCACTTACGCAATGTTCAAGGTGTTCAAACCAAATGATGAACTACTTAAAGAGGTCAATATTACTTTCTGTACAATATTAGTGGTCACTGATGTTTATTAACTGGGTCAGGTCTGCATGTTGTGTGTTTCGTTTGGTTGCATATACTATACAGGATGCTGAAAAAACTACTAGCTAAACTTTAGGTATGATTCTGAATCAAGTGTATGCGGGAAATATGTTGTTAAAAATATGTAATGGTAAATCCATTGTAATAATGATGACTCTGTTTGTACAATGGTCAAAATGCTGGCTCATCGCTCGATTTTGACTTTAAATCCCAGTGAAGATAGCTGCTGAGCATATGACAAAAGAAGATTATTAAACAATGTAGGCTGTAAGAGTCTATATCAAATCAACTATTATTATTATTATATTATTGGCAGGCAAGCAGTTGAAACAACTGATAACAGCCTGCATCTCGTTGTCATAGTTTAAGTTATCTTTTTCTCCAGATACTTATCTAATCTGTTCTTAAACTGGTTAGTAGTTTGTGCTGACACCACTTCTGGTGGCAATTTGTTCCATGCCTCGATCACTCTGTTATTAAAAAAGTGCTTGTTGTTGTTGTTGTTGTTGTTGTTATTAAAGTAGTAATAATAAAAATGTTTTTTTAAACCTGTACTTATGCTATACTTGATTCTGAATGACACCATAAAATTTGGCTAGTACTTTTGTTAACATCCTGTGTAACTAAAGTTGTTGTTGTTACTAAATATTGTACCTAAGTGTTGCTTTTATAGAGCAGATTAGAACAAAAAGAAGCCTAACAGAAACTTCAGTCACCATAAATCTAAATATTCTCAAGTTCTTGTAAAAAATAGTATCATTGATCATGATCATTTGCATTGAAGATTTGTCACTAATCATCAAGGTTTGATCATCTAGATTTTGTTTGACTCCATATTTGCTACTGTTTTTTGACATTCTGTTATTTAATACTTTGTAATTTTTTTCAGTTTGAACAAGGATCCAAAAACACTGATACCAGAAAATTCTCCCGTGATACCATAGCTGTTTTGAAAGAAGCAGCTAATCAAGATTCTGAATTAAACAAAAAGTTGGAAGAATTGTTAAAAAAATGAATGACAAAACTACCATATTAGAAAGACTAAGCAAGAGAGATGCACAAAGATTAGAAAAACTTCAGAAGGCACACAGGGCTAGGGAAGAAGTAGATGCTTGTGATGAAAATGAGGAATATTTTTCTGGGGCCTTCAAAATGAAATCTGAATACATTGAAGACATGCTATCACAAATACCAACAATGGAGACTAAGGTCCTTCCTTCCCACTTTGATAATATTAAACGAGAAACTAATGAATTACAGAAATATGTAGTCACATCCTCCTTTTTCTTAAAAGAGTTTAATATGCGTAAATACTTGGGTATTGTACAAAATCTGCAGACCAAATGTTATGAGTTAGAAGACCAGTATGTCCCTCGCAAAAAGTTTGGTTTTTCTAAGAAAAAGTTACCAAAATCCCATATTGAAAAGCAGAGTTCTTTAGATGAAGCCGATTGTGCTGGCAAGATGGATAGCAATAAATGGGATGAGAAACTTTTTGGTTTTGACTCTATGACAAATAAGGTGCTTACTCTTGAAAACGATGACTTGTTCCAGAGGGATGTAACTTTACGTAATTTGAAACATTGCACAATAGCTCTAAAAGGTGTTATGGGCACCTTGCATATGAGTAATTTGGATAACTGTATAGTTCTTTCTGGACCTGTGACTTCATCGGTATTCATTGAAAAATGCACAAATACTAAAATAGTTGCAGCCTGCCAACAGCTTCGAATGCATAGTTCAATTAAATGTGATATTTATCTCCATGTTACTAGTAAAGGAATTGTTGAGGATTGTTCAGAAATACGGACTGCACCATACAACCTGTATTATGGAGATTTGGAGAAACACTTAAATATGTCTTCATTAGATAAGAAAGTGAATAATTGGGATCGCTTAGATGATTTCAACTGGCTTGCTCCAGATATTCCTTCTCCTAATTGGTCCGTTTTAGATGTCAAGCAAAGAATTAGCAACTGGGATGAGTGGTGGTCAAGATCTCCGCCCTTGTGAGGAACAATAATAGATCCGAAAACGGATTTGTTGATGAAATTCTTAATGCTCACTTTTATATGCATTTGGTATACAAATACTGTGCAATTTATTTATTTAAAAATCACCCAGTTCTTTGCCAGCAATGATTAATGTTTAAAATTATCAAAGAAGGAAATGTACACTTTAATTTTCCCTTTTAAATGTAACTGAACTTATTCATGTTTAAGTAACTATGCCTTTGTATAAGAACACTCATTTACTAACAATATGAATAATGTAACATATAAAAATAATCAAGTGCTCTTGCATTTTGTAGTTTTTAAAATTAAAACAAGCTTTATCTAACTTTTGGGCGTTGAATAAAGCCAGTTGAAGTTTTTCTTATTGAATGTAGAAAATTGTTAGCATCGTCTCTACTAAAGATCAACGGAAAATATAAAAAACAATACAATACTTCATTGCTTAGTTAACTTCAATAATACCTAAAGTAGCATTTATTAAATGGAATAAATTATGAACAAATATTTAATGAAAGATTTTAGGTGTTTTCATTTATTTATTTAATAAGAATACAACTATTATAAATATATTATCTACATTTAGACATGTAAGTTAATAAATTGCGAAGAACATCACAGTACTTTATAAAATTCAGAAAGAAATGAACTTATCCAAAATGGATGGTAAGGTATTGTAAGGTCGGTTTAGGTCTCCTGGTAGAATGCCGATTATCTGAATTAATTGGGACCGGGGTCGATTCGGATAATCGGACATAGACTGGTAATAAAGTAAAACGAACTGTCACACATAGAAAAAACTTTACTAGGTTAACAAACACAGTTCTACAATAACGCTCACTTGAACGTCTCGATCAGAGTAAGTTGCAACCTCATCAGGCCTTAACAAAAATACAAAGTATAAAAATTATCTTGATTTAATGCTCATGCTAGGCAGGCTGGACTCCAGTGAGTTTCAACTTCTTACAACAAAACACAAATCAACTTATGTACTTGGTTGGTTTTTATGTTACGCGACGGATAATTGACGATTCGGTTGATCGGCGTTCTACTGTATTTTTCGATGCAAAACTTGAGTAATAATGATAATGAGAGCCTAGTGTGGGTATTACTCTATATAGTTTTTGATGAGAAACGCAGATTTCTATGGAAAAATATGGTTTTGTTGTTACGCTGCTAGGCGGCGCTACTCCGAAGTTTATACAAATTCACGTTTATTTATTTATTTATTGCACTAGGTCCTCTGAATTTCCAATTTTCCGTAATTTAACAGTAGTCGCAATCTAGCGTCGATCCGGTCCCATTAACTATAATCTAAAACGGTATTCTCGTAAACTTTTGACGTAAAATTATCAAAACGTTTGTAGGGCGACTGAAAATTGTGACAAAAATATATTATATTGGTCTTTATCATTTTCAGTCGCATAATTTTGGGTTTACGAGAACACAGTTTCTGATCTTAATGTTACTGGGACTGAGTCGACACTGAATTGCGATTACTGTTAAATTACCGGGAATTGGACCTTTGGCTGCGGGATCAAAATGTCAGATCATACACTTTTCTTGTAGAGAAATATTATTTTTTATCTCTGAAATCGACATAGTTACCACTGCCCGACCATCTCGGCGTTACACCCCGTACATGCACGTTACGTGAGTCTCCGTGCTGGCTCCACCGGCAATGCACACGCAGGTACTTTAACTAAATATGCGTCAGACAACACAACTGTAATGGTCTCGGATAGAGAATGCAATCCCGTAAGAAAATTTAAGTCCAGGTATTTGCTGGATCACGCATGTTAGTTCTTTAAAGACAATAATGATAATTATATTTTTTTAAAAGAATTAAAAATTATTTTTTAAGATAGCTTCTCAAAAAAAAACGTCCGATACTAATTCTGGGCGCTAGACAATCAAAGCTTCCATCAATTACCTCGCGCTGAGTAGCACAACGCATAAATTTAGCATCTCTTCAATCCCGTCAGTCCCGTTCAATTTACGACTGGGATTTGTTTCGCATCACACATTGCATGCGGGATTCAAGTATTTTTAGTATTGCATTCCTTAGTTTCGGAGTAACAAATTATCATTCTTGTGGTATGAGGTAAGCACCTACCAGATAATGAGTTTAGAGAGAGAATACTCAGATCCGAGCCAATTTGGAAGTTAGTTTTCTGAATTGACCCGAGCCGGGAACCGAACCCGAGATCCTTTGCGATCAAGGCGGATCAACGCGCCACTACGCCAATCGGTACGTCAACGTGCATTTCCACGTACTCTACCTTTTGATCATAAAAACGAAAACAGCATTAAACCTTTTTTAAAAAATGCACTGGCTATCTCACTAAGGGAGCGCTTTTGGTGTGTCAACATTTATCAGAATGTGACAGAGCAGTATCTAGTATCTACCCAAAACAATGCAGAAGTATTAAGTTTTTATAATAAGAGGGTTACAGGCTTAGAGCTCCTTCACAGTAGCGCGCTTCACAGAGTGTAAACGCGTATGACTGAGCTAAGCGTGGTCCACACTTCACAGTACAGACTGCGCGTGTTTTGAATGAGTTGCGGTATGGAGTGAGAGGCCGAAGCGGCACCTCCCGACGTCTGCGCGCATTGCCTCTCACACCGCAGTTTTAAATAACTACAACTGAAAATGTTGTAATAGGTCTCTTAATGTATATAGGGTGGCCAGAAAATGACGTCCAAAAATGTTTTGTAGGTGCCTCGTGCGTGTCGAAAGGTATCTGAATCACCCCTATTTATGTTCTACGATTTTCTTCGTAGTTTTCGAGTAACGATTTTTTTGGACGTCACTTTTCTCTGGCACATAATCTTGGCTTAAAATAATATCTGATCCGGGCCCTTCGCATTCGGCTTGAGACAAAAATTAGGTATTCAACTTATTATTTATCGTCAAGCACGCGAAATGGCGAAAAATGTTCTAAAGATATACATTGAAAGAAAACAAAAGTGTCTTAACCTTCACTTTGTGATAACATTATGTTGAATTAATAATGTTTTAATAAAAGTCATAATAATTAATATTCTGTAAAAGGAACAAATATCATAATCGTCCACGCGGCTGAACGGAACGGAACGCCCCTAACGTTTGATGAACAAGTACTTGGCTAATGTTATGGCTCTCTTATTCTGTATGCCCTCATGCCCTGCACAGAGAAATGTAACAATAATATCTGACAAGATAAACTACCTACCATAGTTTTTGCGTAATAAAGCACTGATTGAATAAGTTTTAATCGTAAATTGAATACAATTTTCTATTTGGATTGCTCTGCCAATGCAACCGCAATGTACCATCGCAATCAATTACATCATTAAAATTCTAGTAAAACTATTATTTTGTGAATACATACTTTAGTTACATGCAGTGTTTGTACCTATTTACATTTTACATGACTTACATACAATTTTTTTACAGATATTTTTGATATCAGTCTAATTTGTGACATTTACTTAACATAAATGATGGTTAAGATACAAATGGAGTATGTAGTTAACATTTCATTTAAATGCAAATATCAACATCGCTTTTATAATACATAATATATTAGTATTGCAAGATTTTGTTTGAGCGGCGTCATTTACAATAAAGAAATAGAAATAAATAAAATTTAATGACTTGGCCAATGTGTTTAGAGAGTAATACAATAACATGACAATAAAAGTAAATAAAACCTTTGATATATAAATTATATAATAATAAATGCAATATAAATTCATAAGTCTGGCAAGTGAGCATTATTATTTATTAAAAACAAACAATTGAAAATAAATAAAAATAAAACAGAAAACTACCCCATAGACAGAATCATTAATTAGAGAACAGAGAAATAAATAAAACACAAAATACATAGGATAACTAAAAGAAACGTTAATTACTTAATTAGTTTTATATTTACATTATTATAATAATGGACATAGGTACTAATATAATAAGGCATTCTTAAAGATACCTACTTATTAAGTAGAAGTACAGGTTTTTTTTTTCAAAACAAATGCATACCTATGCAATAAACTATTTTAGCTTATTTTATCTAAATTCTAATTTATTTGAACGCAAAAATACGAATTTTAATACAGCCTGTGGTTTTTAACAGCCTTTTTGGAGGTGAATTACAAACGAACTTTCTCCATAGAGTCGACATCGAAACCGTATCGATTAATATTTTTTGTTTTTCCATACACACTTACGCTTTACCTCAATGATAATGTATGGAGCAACAAATTTTTTTTTTTATGATTCCGTTGTTGGTCCATAGATAGATAGATAGATAGATACTCTTTATTGCACACCATACAAGTAAAATACACATGATTTTTACAGAAAGATGTACAATTTAGGCGGTCTTATCGCTAATAGCGATCTCTTCCAGACAACAGTCCATAGTAAAAGTTGTTTGTCTTGATGGACACATTCGCCTTAAGTTTAGCTACTATTAAAAACTACAGCCTGTACTCATAGTGTAACTTAAAGGTTCAGTCATATCTTTTTTATATTGAATATGATTTTGCTCATGGGACTGAACCACTTTGCCAAAATATGAAAAATATTAGACGTTCTTCTTTAAATCAATCAGATGACCAGGCCCTAAAGCATGACCACCAAGACACGATATGTTATAGCGATTTATCGACACCAAATGCAAAAATATCATAGATATAGCCGCCATTGGAAGGCTCACATTGAAAATATGTGTACAAGATTAAATAGATTTGTTTATGCACTAAGACGACTGAGTAACATATCATCTATTGAAACTGCAATATCTGCATATCATGGCTATGTTTCGTCGTTGCTTAGCTATGGTACTTTGTTATGGGGTAATTCGGTAGATGCAAAAAGGGCTTTTATAGTACAAAAAAGTGTATTAGGGCCATTTGCCGAGTTCATTTCCTTGAATCTTGTAAACCTTTATTTAAAAAGCTTTAAATTCTACCATTGCCGTGCCTATACATAAAACAGATATGCATATTTGTCCGACAATACCCTAAATATTTTGTCACAAGAGGGGAACATAAAAATAAGTCAACAAGACATCAAGGTAGACTCATGATACCCAATACAAGGCTGAAACTTTTTAAAAACAGTGCCTTAGCATGGCTATACAAATTTATAATAAGTTGTCTGAAAGTTTTAAAAACCTGCCTTTACCAATGTTTAAAAGGCATATACATAATTGGCTACTCACAAAATGTTTTTACTCCATTCAGGAATACCTAGATGCAAAATAATTTTGAATATAATTTTGTGACATTATGTAATTATTTTTGACATGTTATTCATTTTTACTATATTAAAATTATAAGATTAATATAATTGTGACTGTGATTAATTATCTTTCAATTGAATTCAAATAATGACATTTTAATTTATATAAATATTTGCATGACAATATTGTTAAACATGAGAACATGCACTAAAATAACATCTTTGTATCACCATGTTTTGAGCAAATAAATAATTTTCATTTTCATTTTCATGTTGAATCGCCGTGGCCGTGCCGCGATGACGGCGACATGTTATTAATTTATATATATATATATATAATATTATTATATATAATATTATCAATATCGTGTTTTGGTGGTCATGCTATGGGGGCTGGAGACGTATTATTGAATCATGCGAATTCAAATCGAAATACGAAATCGCAAGGTCGCGATACGACTACTTTCTTAATAATAACATAACATATAATAAAGTAAAATATTTTGAGATTCTATAGTTTTATTTAGTGACGTTTAGAGTTAAGTACTACTATAGGTAATAAACAACAAATATTGGGCAGTGATTTGTCATTTGGCCGCTATAATGGAATACTTTACCACTCATTCCCTTTTCTGTTTTTCATAGTTAGGGACAAAATGCACAATCTGCGGCGACCATAATGCAATATACAGGGTGTAACGAAAAGGTGAAATAAAATTTTAAGGGGTTATTCTACGGCTAAATTACATCAACTTTTTCTATGGGACCAACATCGAAATCTCAAAAAAAAATTTGACGTTTCCATACAAACTGATGCCAGCTGGTCACGTTTTAGTATGGGAAAGTGTTTTTTTTTTGCGAATTCGATGTTGGTCCCATAGAAAAAGTTGATGTAATTTAGCCGTAGAATAACCCCTTAAAGTTTTATTTCACCTTTTCGTTACACTCTGTATTCGTGAAGACTGCACTAAGTTTTGTTTAAACTCTGTAGTAAAAGCCGGGGACCAAACCACGACCTTAGACTAATAATTATTTTTTTCTCTTAGGCTGTCACAACTACATAAGGGGCGCACGCGCGATAGTGGCGCCGCCATTTTGTTCATAATTATTTTGATGAATTAAATCAAAGCCTTGTAATACAATGTATAGATTTGTATTTTAAAGACCTGTCTAGCATAATATTGAATAATTATATTTGTATAAGTAGTCAGAATCTTGATTATTGCGTAAAGTGGCTAAAGTTAGCAATATTTTAAATTTTGTATTCTTGTACAGACAATTTACACAAAATATCAAGTATAAATAATCGCGACACTATAGAAATTCTATTGTTATGTAGTAGTGGTTAAAATGTAAAAATACTGTTCCACAGTGCACTCCAAACGATACTTTGTGTGTACTAAAATGTACTAAATTAGTCGTAATTAGTATGATCTAAATGGCGGCGCTACTATCGCGCGTACACCCTTTTAACATATGCAACATAATTTTAAATGTGGTTAATGTCTCGAAGTTATGGATATAAATAACAGCTGTGAAATGGGACTGAGCGTATATATGGTTTATTAAACCTTATCTTGAAATGTTTAAACGCCTATTAATACGGAATTATTAGAAAATACATTCCAAAACTAAACTTAGCTCCTCCGCACCGAAGTAGACTATCTCAGGCAGCGGCTGTGTATCGGTATGAAAATTTCTGTATAATACCAGTAAAAATTTCAATACTGAAATTTTATATCGGACAAATTTCTGTACCAATATTTTTCTTTTCAACAGTTATTTTACTCTTATTTTAGTCACCGCCAGGTCCTGGCAAAAGGGGTAGACCCAAGAAATGCTGACATGCGTGCCAATGATCTCACAACTAGAGACGCTCAAGACCGTGCGAAGTGGAGGAGTAAATCAAGGAAAGCGGACCCTGGGCACAGCCCTGGGCTCCAATGCAACGGTTTTGGACGCAACCGAGATGACCGTATAGATGATGGAGAAGAAGAATTATCCCTTATTTTATTTCTATACTGAAACGATTTAAACTGGAGTGCAGGGCCTGAGCGAGGGGTGTGGGAGGGAGAACTAGTGGGTGGATGAAAACGAGTGGGAAGGCGCGGCGAGCGGCAGTATCCATTACACACCAAGTTTCATATCAGTACTTTAGTAAATATGTAAAATTGTACTAAAATTTTGCGTTACCAAAATATAATGTGTGACATACAGAAAAAAAAATACCGGTATACAGTCCCTGGGCGCAGAGTCTAAGGCCTGCTCCGCAAGACGATATTCGAATCTATCATTCTCTTTTACTTATGCTAGCATCCCAGGGTGAGTGACAGAGACGGATAGTGTCGAATATATCGAAATTGCGTTGCAAAGTAACCTCAAAACCAAACCTGGCTTGTTCCCGGCGAGAATCCGCTCAGCCTTCGTCTCTGAGCGGAGGCATTCAAACCGCTTATCTTAACTAAAACTCTTGTCTACATACATATTACAAAATTAATATACACTTTCAAAATGATTAAGAGGAACTTTTTTGATGATCGAAACATTTGACTGAATACACACTGGCGTTCAAAAATATTTGGCCCACTAATTTTGGAATTGAATTACAAAAAATTGGAATCATAATCTGCATACTTTACTGAGCTTACTATTTACAGAACGCGGTCGTCATATTTTACATACTCAACTTTTGGCGCCTGCACTAAAGTATTAGTCATAGTTTAAAGCGTGTCAATATTTTTATTATATAAGGGTAGAAAATGTAAAGCCATTGCACGCCAGTGCCAACAGTGCATCAAAATATTTAACGGTAGAATCTTGATAATTTCATTTCTAACAAACCTCTAAATCTTTGTTTACTTAGGTATAATTTTTAAAAATTCATTTCACCCAATGATAATAATAATATGATATATTTCTTAACATTGCTTCAGTTACAGTAAATGTATTTAGTTCAACTTATTACAATAAAATTCTAATCTAACAAGACACTCAATGAGGTCATGCCATTGTCACATGTGCGACCTTATATCCACACCAACTACAACGCCGTATTATTCATGCCGCCGACGGGCATTTTAGGAACTAACACAATTTTCACTTTATGCTCGCTATTAACTAAATGTCACTTTAAATAGTTCTTAACAATCAGAATAGTTACTTAAAATGCCTGTCAGGGTCACTTCGAATACCGTAAACGCACCGTTGTTTAGTTTTTATACGTTACCGGTTTGTCAGTGTGACGTAATACGATAGAGACAATGCTCTATAAAATCGAAGCTAGCGATCAAAGACCAAATTTCATTATAGATGTTTATGCCTATTTCATTTTATACTTGGAATTAATATAACAGGTGCTTACTTAATAGGTGGTGGAAGAGGTGTTTGCTTAAGTTAACTATCTACTGTTATATAAAGAAGAAAGAAAGAACAAAAATCATCTTAGGGCGACCCAACTAAAAGACACCATCATTCGCCTGCCCTGTTCCACGATTATCTAGGGTCGGCGCAATATTTTTTTCTCTTTCATGCAATCCGGTCACTCGTCATCTAGTCATTCACTCAACTTACGAAAAGACACCAAAATCTCAAAAACAAAGACCTTAATAGCTTTTTTGGGATAACAATGTTTGTCCCATAGCAAAAGTTGATGGACTGCAACAGCAAAATCTCCTTAGACGATTTGCGTTATTTAAATTACACTTTGTTTTTTATTTAAACGTTTAACGAACTTAATTACGCTCGTTTGGCCTCAGCCTAAAAGTATTAGTTGTATTTGATGTCCAGCAATGTAACGGCTAATTTTTTATCATCGTGTTGCCTAAACCAGACATTTATATGGAACTGAATGGAGCGTTAATTACGGACTTACATTACGCTCGTTTACGAGACAAAATTATACAAAAATTACATTTGATTTAGTTTACCAAAATTCTAATGAAGTTTCATGCTAGTAAAATCTAAAATCTTTGCACGTTAGGTTTTGCCGGCCGCCGGTATGATCTAAAGGGATGGGTTAGGTTAGGTTAGGATTCTCCCCTCACCAGTTGGGCTTCTTGTGCTCGATGACCCACTGCTGGTAAGTGTTGCGCGGGTCGCAGGGCGCCAGGCCCAGAGTGCGCGCGTGCGGCTGCAGCGTCAGGCAGTACCCGTGCAGCCGGTGGATTAGCTGGTTGTGCATTTCTTCGTACCTGGGCGAAATTATTATGATTTATGGCTCGTACATTGTGTTTTAGAAATCAGAAACAATGACCGAGAACCAGAAATTGAATTGTCATCGAAATCATGGTATCTTGAAAATAGTATAGTAAGTTTTTAGGGTTCCGTAGCCAAATGGCAAAAAACGGAACCCTTATGGATTCATCATGTCTGTCTGTCTGTTTGTCCGTATGTCACAGCCACTTTTTTCCGAAACTATAAGAACTATACTGTTGAAACTTGGTAAGTAGATGTATTCTGTGAACCGCATTAAGATTTTCTAACAAAAATAAAAAAATATATATTTGGAACGTTCCAATCTCATATTTAGAACTGAAACTCAATTATTTTTTTTCACCCAACCCATACGTGTGGGTTTTGTAGGTTTTCAAAAATGATATTGAGGTTTCTAATATGATTTTTTTCTAAACTGAATAGTTTGCGCGAAAGACACTTCCAAAGTGGTAAAATGTGTGTGTAACTTCTAAAACCCTGTAACTTCTAAAATAAGAGAATGATAAAACTAAAAAAATATATGATGTACATTACCATACAAACATCCACCGAAAATTGGTTTGAACGAGATCTAGTAAGTAGTTTTTTTTTATTGATAATAATTTAATCATAAATCGTAAACCGCAATTTACACTATTAAAACATCGATCAAAGTTACAACGAACTACATGAACTTTTATATTATGTTACTTGCTGCTACGGAACCCTTTATGGGCGAGTCCGACTCGCACTTTGCCGCTTTTTAAATTTTAAATCGGAAATGCCAATCGTAAGACAGGCCGCATATTATCCGAAGCTTCTAATAGAAACATTAGAAGGCAATTCGGTGCATACATTTTGTGCTAGACCCCGCATATTGTAAGAAATGTTTCTTGCCGGTCATCCGGTTCTAATTGAAACGTCATCAGAATTCTTAAGAGGCCCGTCTACCATACATTTTGTACTACACCCCGCATATTATCATAAATTTGTGTCAGTTTGGTGGCAGACGTCGCCGTATGCTTAACATGCGCTTCTTGTTGCAAAATATCAAATATGAAAGTTTACTTTTGTTAACCGACTATAAAAAAGGAGGAGGTTCTCAATTTTTTACCCTTACAACCGACATCAAAAAAGGAAGAGATTCAAACGGCTTTACCAAGAGGGAGGGTTATGGACTTCAAAAGGGGGTGGTTTAGTCGATAGAAGGAAAAATAGGAAAATGTATGCTCTTATTATTGCTAGCTCGTGACCAAACACACTCTAGAGGTCGACCCCGCAAATGATTTCCTACAGTTTTCACAATGCATTTTTAAATTTTAATTCGGTTTAATTCTTATTCGTGTTTTTAAATTAATATTATTTTTTTGGTTTGTTTCAAATTAATAAATTCTTTTCATATTATTCTTATTCTAAAGATTTTGTAGCTGAAGTGGAAAACTATCCATGCATATGGAATGTGGATAGTGAACACTAAAAAATATAAACAATGATTTTCTTCTTTAATAAACTAATCAAAAGTGCTCAAATCACCCCTGTGCGAACGTCAAAAGACGGAGAGGTGTGTCGTGGCGGCGCAGTCAGCAACAATTGGCGCCGAATCGCCGAACCGGATAACGTGCGGGGCTTTGACAGTTCAGTCCGGCGCGCGATATAAATGTTTCTTATTAGAAGCTTCTGATAATATGCGGCCTGTTTAATACTCTTCTTTCAGAAGTCTTCAGTCTATTTCGTCACGTCACTACTCGACATTTAGGTTTAAAATAGTTACAGTTTTACACAGAAGGACCTAGGAGGTTTAATCCTATAACGGCTCGACGACTTTTTGTTTAAAAAAAAACGGGCACTCGATTTCGTGCCAGGGAATTAAAAATAAAAAATTTCGTGTACAGTCGAGGAAGTCGGCGGTGCAGTTTACGAAGCGAATCAGATTGCCTGCCGCGTCTACCAGCGTCAAATAGTCATCATCATCATCATTTCAGCTATAAGACGTCCACTGCTGAACCATGATGCGCCCATTGATGCGCAAATAGTATAATGATTTATTTATTAACTTTAGCAACAGTTATTATTGTAACTATTTAACAAAATGCACAATTATGTTCAGTCAACGTATATGAAGGTAAACATCGCTTACACTCTATTACATAGATCGGCATAAATTTACATAATAATAATTACTAAAACAAAAGCAGTCAACAGTGCTCTTTGCGTATTCACGAGACGCGTGCTGCCCATATACAATCGGAATGTGAAGACCTTGCCCTTATTTTTGTTCTAACACCAAGGCCACACGCGCTTCCAAGTGAGTGACGAATGCTGGCAGTGGGCGCGGCGAACTGTACGCCGTTCAAGGACAGACGATTTTCATTTAGGCATATACGGATAACGACAAAAATGCCCAGCTCTCTCAGACTCAGACTCGACACATCATATCAGCCTTGCCACTTCTGTACGTAAGCCTACTCGCCAAAGAGCCCCTATAAGAACGATCTTTCGCCTTTTTCATACAGCCACTGCCAGCCATCTTCCTAAGGTCGTCGGTCCATCGAGCCGGTCTACCGACCCGACACCCATCATCATCTTAATGGGTTTGACACATGGATGTCAGCCTCCTCCTGACATTGCTTGACCATGCCCCTACCCTTGCTTCCGGTATCGCATTCGTTGACTCTTCGTTTTTTATTCCAGATTGAGTATACATCTATTTTAGCTCACTGAAACTCGAGTGGTGTAGACGAACAAACTCGGACCAATTTTGAAAACACTAATATCGATTATCGCTAATGTCAGAATGGTTTACATACAAGAAGAGGGCGGGGATTTGCTGGCGGGCTGACGGAAGTAGACAGAAGGATCTTCCAATAGCAGCGGGCGTTTGATGTCAAGGAAAACAGAGTTCGGGAGTGGGGGCTCGTGTGTCGTGACATCACTTCTAAGTAAATATTGTACCAAGACGTGACGTCAAGCAACATTTTCAAAACAATATATCTCTGTATTATCTTAATAAATCAAAAAAAGAAAAAATACTTACGTGTCCAATACTTTTTGATAATCTAACTGTCTTTCTCAAAATAGGCGATAACGCCCCCTTGTGGGCGCTGAAGGCCTAGAGGGGGGCGGCAAGGGGCCTAGAAAACATTGGGGGTGATGTCGTTTAGGGCGGCGTAAAATTGGGGAGCGTTAAAAATAAATGAGGCTTTATCTTTCAGGCAACACTATGACCATATAACAACCAAGGCCAAGAAAATGCTTGGATTTGTCATTAGACTCTCGAAGGATTTAAGTAGGCCAAGCAGTTTGCTTTGTTTATACTACAGTCTCGTGCGTAGTATATTAGAATATGCTTGTCAGGTTTGGTCTCCATACTACGCCGTTTACCAGAATGCCATCGAGAGTATACAAAAAAAGGCTGTGTGTGCTGGCTCGGAGATGCCACCTCTATCGTCAATTGCCTAGGTATACCGACAGGTTCAAATCGTTCAATGTCACATCACTGACCAACCGTCGAAATCAGTACGACTTGCTGTGCCTACACAAGGTTCTGCACGGCGCAATTGACTGTCCTGATCTGTTGTCTCTAGTTTCAATCAGTACTCAGCGTCGCACCCGCTCTTATAAGACGTTTGCTAGAAATAGAAATAGAAATAGAAATCGTTTATTTGCTGAAAAAACAAACAATTGACGTATATACAAAAAAAACCTCGTACTTCAACTCTATTGTTCGAATGTGTCGTTTGTATAGTAGCGTATCAGCAGATAACCCTGCCCTTGACATCTTTGATTCAAGTGCGGCTAAATTTAAGAGACTTTTGTTTGGGATATGCGGGAATTCCTATTCATAATTTGCTAAAAAGTTTTAATAATTATAGCCCTCGAGACAAGTATGTAAGAACACTTAAATGTGTGTCTTAATGATACGCATTTAGGTGTTCTCATAATCTATAGCTGTTGTTCTTAATGTAGAAATATATTTCAATGTTTCTGTGCATGCAAGTTTTAGACTATAATTTAGTTTGCTACTTAAATACATGTTTAGTATTACCTGTGCTCTTGTTATTTAATTATATTCTGTTTTGTGTAAAATAAATAAAAATTAAAAAAGATTTCCAAAGTGGACGGTAGACAAAATAAGTTTGAGAACCTCTGAAAGAAAAGAAGTTAATCGTCATCCATATTGTTAAATTGCTGGTGGTGGGTCTTACCTCCAAGCCCGCCAATTGTTAACTTGCTGGTAGTCATACTTACCTCCAAGCCCGCCAATTGTTAACTTGCTAGTGGTACTTACCTGCAAGCCCATGAATTCTTAACTTGCTGGTGGTGGGACTTACCTCCAAGCCCGCCAATTGTTAACTTACTGGTAGTGAGACTTACCTCCAAGGCTACCAATTGTTAAATTGCTGGTAGTCAGACTTACCTCCAAGCTCGCCAATTGTTAACTTGCTGGTGGTAGACTTACCTCCAAGCCCGCCGGTTGTTAGCTTGCTGGTGGTGAGACTTACCTCCAAGGCCGCGCAATTGTTAATTTGCTGGTGGTGAGACTTATCTCCTAGCCCTTTAATTGTCAACGTGCTGGTGGTGGGACTTACCTCCAAGCCCGCCAATTGTTAACTTGCTGGTGGTGAGACTTACCTCCAAGGCCGCCAATTGTTAACTTGCTGGTGGTCACACTTACCTCCAAGCCCGCCAATTGTTAACTTATTAGTGGTGAGACTTACCTCCAAGGCTACCAATTGTTAAATTGCTGGTAGTCAGACTTACCTCTTAGCCCGCCAATTGTTAACTTGTTGGTGGTGAGACTTACCTCCAAGGCCGCCGGTTGTTAACTTGCTGATGGTGAGACTTACCTTCAAACCCGCCAATTGTTAACTTGCTGGTAGTGAGACTTACCTCCAAGCCCGCCAATTGTTAACTTGCTGGTAGTGAGACTTACCTCCAAGCCCGCCAATTGTTAACTTGCTGGTGGTGTGACTTTCCTTCAAGGCCACCATTTGTTATTTTGCTGGTGGTGTAACCTACCTCCAAGGGCCGTCGACGGTGCCCAGGCGGCAGATGGCCTGCTTCACGGTCTCCGCGTCGGCCTCCACGCAGCGCTCGCCCACGCCGAGCTGGCCGGCCTCGTTCAGCCGGAACAGCTGACTGTTGCCGGAACCGTGACAGGTCGACGTGCCTGTTGTAATGAGATTACTTGTTAATCTCGATAAAGTAACTGAGCTTCTTTATCGTTAATTAGAATTTGTATAACATACTAGCTGTTGCCCGCGACTTTGTTCGCGTGGTCTTTAGTATATTCATAAAGAGTTTTCTGCGCAACTTTTTTAATTTTTTCATTCATAAGAACCATCTCCTGCCGTTAATTAACACGACAAAAAAGAATTAGCAAAATTGTTCCATCCGTTTACGCGTGATGCGATGACCAAGGGAAACAGGGATTCATTTTTATTTAATGACGTTTTATATACGGAACTGATTATAAGCCGACCGTATCTAATGAATAATAATTTGATCAAATCACGCAATCGCGTAGTGATAGCTTAACAATGAACGAGGTTCATTATATTATGTACTAAGAAAGATCTTATCAGTAATCTAGCTCAAGGCATTAACATGACTCTATAAGTTCCGCTGCGCTCTGACTTTTCACTCGCAAATCGCTACTGTGTTTTATAGCTTTCTGAGTGCATATAAAAGCTAGATAGTTTTTATTTTTTAAATTATGAATAATTTTAAACACTATAAACCAACTTTTTATTTGGTTATCATCCCACTTCTGACACGCGACAGAAGGTAACGGAGGCTAAATCGGAACACGAGATGATTTTTCGATGAATATTTATTAAGGCAGAGCTTCGCCGTACAAAGTAATTAATCTGAAAATTATATGATAGCCCGAATGAACCGACATTTTGCTTTTATACAAAATTTACACAACTACGACAGTCAAAATAATTACTTTTTTGAGTCTCGAATTAAACAGCAAATCAATGATTCTAATGAATTAATAATTTTAATGATGTTACAATTTTGGAAAACAACTATTTATTTGTTGTATTTAAATTAATTAATCTAAATATAGTGGTGCCAGTGTCGGTGTTTCTGGTAACGTTGTTAATAGACGGTATTCCCCGATTGTGACGTCATGGCGCCGGAAGTGGATGATAACAACGTATAGGCCTTGTACAAACGATTAAAATGAGCCCAAACACGAAGACTCGTAAAGTAACCAGTAAAGGCTGTCTCTATCCACCTGGCCCCACCATCAGATCTGTTCAATGGTATTAAATTATTGTTTTGTCAGCAGAATTGCACATAATTAGCTACAGAGTTTCAATTTGATACGGCAGTTGTTAGAAATCGAAGTAAATTAAAAACGACTTCCAAGATTTGATTCCATAGTTTTAACTGTTATTATTAGCAACAAGTGGACATTGTGGTACTGTCGTTGTTTCTGATTTCTATAACACCAGTCCAGTAGTCCAGTATTTATTTATTTAAGTTAAACGAACATGCATTTTTAATGGCTCAAAGGTAAACGATAGCTCTAATAATTCATAATGCAATGGATGGCCTACGACTAAATAAACAATGTAAACTTACCAATATAAGCTGGGGCCGCTTTGCCCATAGTGTCTAAACAAACACCAGTAGCTTTATTCTTCACCATGCCCCAGTGAATATTCTTCGGCAGCTTCGGGAACTTATCGTACACATCATAAGCGACATTCTCCATGAACCACCCAAAGTCTTTACACTTCAACTTCTTCTTCAACTCGATCTGCTCACTTATGTCGCCCATGTCCAAAAATCTCGCCATCGGTTCCCTAGTGTAGAAGTATTCCTTATGTTCTTCATCAAACCACGTCTCAATAACTCTCTTGTAGTTTATTGTAATCAGAGATCCCTTGCGATTCTTGGCGAGGTTTCCGAAGGAGTAAGGCATGAATGCTCGATAAACGTGGCCGACTCGAGAACACGGAACCCACTCGATACTGCCCCCGCATTGCCAGATCTTGAAGCTGAGCTCGAAGTTCTCACCGCCCCAAACCAATAAGCCAGGATCGTACGCTCCAATTTCCAGGAAGTACCGTCTGTTTATTGCGAATAGCCCTCCAGCATGCGTCGGGCTTTTATACGGCTCCGATTTGTGCTTATGACGATTGGCCTCTCTTTCTGGGACTTCATTCTCTTTGTATAACATACCCCATTCGAATATACCCCTATAATTAATCCCGTGTTGGTATACTGGTCTGTATTCGAAGGTTCTGTGATCCACGCCATCTATGACTGGTACAGTCATGATTCTGTAGTTACGGTAAATTGGGGCTAGGAGTGGAGGCAGCCAATTGACGTTGACTTCACAGTGCGCGTCCAGGAAGACTATAACATCTCCCGTGGCCTCTTGGGCCCCTCTCGACCGCGTTCGGATCAAACCCTCTCTTTGGGTGTTGCGAATGAGTCGCACTTTGCCGTTCCATCGTTTTATGTAGTTGTCGAGTTGGCTTTTCAGGTTTTCTTTATCGGAGAAATCGTCGACCTGAATAAACAGAAAGTGGTAAAGCTAGAATGGTATATAGACGTTAGACGTACAGTACTGAATAAGATGGACCTCATTACTATGAATGAAAGTGAAGCACTTCCTATACAGGGTTACATGCCAAATGTAAGGCAGGTCTCAACACATATCATTGTAAAAGATGAACGACTGGATACTAGTAATTCCACTACCTTTTTGGGAATAACTTTAGATTCCCGTCTGCAATGGGGTGCTCATATTGAGACTCTGTCAGGAAGACTCAGTTCAGCTGCTTATGCTGTGAGAATGATAAGACAATTGACTGATGTTGGAACGGCAAGATTAGTGTATTTTAGCTACTTTCATAGTATAATGTCATACGAATCTATCTTTGTACTACAAAAGAGAGCTGTACGGGCAATTTACGGGAACCTTCAAGGACCTTACGCAGTGTACATTACGGTGCATTTATTTCATGAATGAGTTAAATTATCCAGGCGTACGATATTTAACAGCAGATAGGAATAATTAAATGTGAAAAAAAAAATGTTGTTCTTTGCATAATTCGATTAAGTTACTGATTCTAAGGCACTACTAATGATTTTGCACCCATTTGCAATGTAACCCTTACCTGTATGACAAGCTAAATGAAGATTTAATACACGCTCGATCACGCTGTTATATTATCTAAAATTGTGCTAACAGGTTTCGTTACGCTGATTAGCAAGCCGAAAGGGCGTAATTATAGTCTAAGCCTGCTTCACTTGATTACTCTACAACATGGCATTTTCCTATTTTATAAACTGATAAGTACTAGAAACGTTATCGCGCAGTTCACTTCATGTTCGTGAGGAAAATGCGCATTGAGATTAGTTTTAAACTTAAGGATTTATTGTATGTATGTTACGAGAAAAGGGTTTAAGACACGAAATGGTTATATATTATACAGAGCACAAAGAAATTCGTTTACCTCCTGTTCACGTCCCCTTTGCTACCAGAGACGGAGGACGTTAACTTTATCTATTCCTTCTACAATAAATATCGCGTATGTCAAATTAATACAATGTCTAACAATTTTTATGATAGTACTCATTACTGATAATGATAATTCATATGATTATAATTTAATTCTATTCATATTGTTAGTACATAAGTCACATATTATGTCGCATACTATGCATACTGTTGCTTGGGAAAACACGCTACATGAAGTCGGTTTTTGTTAAGGTATTGCTTGTTACGACACTAGTTTACTAGCTCAGATGATTTCAGGCAGGCATTATGAGATTTTTATTTTATAAGTTAAGTCACTTTCAAGCAGAGTTGTTAATAAGACACGTTGTTTTATTCATCGTGTTTAAAACATGTTTTAAACAAACTTAAAAAAAGAAACATTGTTTTTTTTCCTCCTGTTATGTGTGTTTTAAACAACTTGCTATGTTGACCTATGAAACAGGTTCATGTATAGAAAATATAAATTATGGTCCTATTTTCTTAGTGCACTTTATTTTAAGGAATGATTTAACTGCTCATTTATGGAAGCAACATCAAAATCACAAAAAAGGTAAATGTTACAGGGGGTTTCTCTTACCACTAGTTTACAACAATAATAAACGAATAAAATGTTTAAATTAATGTTTTATACATAAAAACATAGAGAATGTGATACATAAATAGTGGATGAAACATTGTTTAAAACAAATGACACAAACTTTTTTTATAACATATTTATATAAAATTATTAGTTTTTTTTTCAATTTTGCTTTGAAGTCGATTATTAGACACGCCAATAAATACAGTGAGGGTATCGCTTTATCAGGACGTTCAGCTCATTAAAATGAACAACTTTCACATATTTAGAAATCGTAAAAAAGAAATTCACCTTTCCATACGAAAGGTATAGATTACAAATTGCGCGCACAAACTCGCTGACAGCTTCTATTAATACATGAACCTGATTATAACACTGAAGATAACTTACCAACACAATTTCATGCAGTACATTCGGAGGAGATCTATCTATGACTGTGTGCACCGTTCTCATAAATACGGAGAAGCCTTCATTGTGGAAGACGATGATAACAGACGTGCTTGGCAGGTCTTGGGGATAGTGCCAGTACTTGCACTCATCTAGACGAGTGTCCGGAACAGACCTGATAGGAATATAAATTATTATTAAATTGCTATAGACAACAGCTCGTCAACCTACCACAAAACTTAAAAAAAAACAATTGATATCGATCTCTATGTCTCGGACTTAATGTTGAGAATCGGAATAATGACCTTTAGCTTTTTGAGTAGATTGACCTACCGTTCACTGTACATCAATAAGGATTAACACTTTTTTTTATTAAGCAGTTAAAAAAGTTTCTAATGCAATATAGTTTAAGGTGAATAATACATGTTTGGTCAATGGTCTATAGGGGAGACCTATGTCCAGCAGTGGCCTCTCAAAGGCTGATAATAATATGTATAATAATAGTATATTCTATTCAAAATCACCAGTTATGTAGCTTCAAACTAAGCAAAGCTTTTACTATGTCAACTAGCTAACGAATTAACATACTTAAATATGTTTATAAACATCCATGGCTCAGGTATAAATGCTTGTGCTCATCACACAAACATTTGCCCCTTGCAGGATTTGAACCTGCAACTGCCTGGGTTTTTAGTCTGGAGAGCAAACCACGATCCTATACTACGATGACAAAAAAAGGCATCTCAAAAAAAAAAAACATTCTTGCAAAAACGAGTAATGTTATTATTTAAGATTCTGATGGTGGTTTGAGAAGTTATAGTGAGCTTCAAAATTGACTTGTATAGTAGGTAAAAGGATTTTCATCTATTTCCAAAATCCTATTATACACTATAGCTAGATGTGCATGCTTAAAAGGGTCCTGGGTTCGAAGCAAGGATGCTTTGGGTCAATTTATAAAATAAACTTTTCCCTGGCATAATTAATTGTTTGTTGCCTCATAAAACAAGAATGCTGTTTTTTTTTCTCCAAGACTGAGAATTGGTGTGTTTTCTGGTGAATATTTAAATTCTAAAATTTAGTGAATTAAAAATTACATATCAAGTGCATCCTTAATTTACGTAAAGCATTAAATTATTCATAAAGTTTACTTGAAAAATAATATTATGTATACCTGTTCATGGCGATTTCATCAGACGCAGCAATGTTCATGCCATATTCACTCTCAGACTCTGCAACATCATTGGCTCGGTCTGGGGCCATGTGGTATGGCTTTCCCTCTTCACCTGGTCCTCTTACTACAATTTTCTCCTTTGGTTCAAAGTTCCCTAATTCTGGGGAGTAATGAAATGCAATTAGATAAAGATAAAGAATATTTGTTGCTAAAGGACATCACAACGACACATAACAGAACAGCACACAAATAATAATTACTATTAACATTATAAAATTTGGACATAAATTATAAACAACAACAAAAATGGTAATAATATATAAAAAATAAATAAACTAAAAAACATTAATGACCGAACAGTGCCGTTACGCGCGTCGCGATTCCCGTCGCAAAAGAACCTCACTCAGCATAAGTTGTTGCCCACTACATAGGCCACAACGCTGGTTTTCAGTGGGCCCCTGCTGAGTGAGATCATGGACTACCCGACATAAAATAATTAATAGATATATACATAGACTACTGTTACAAAGATGATAAATAAATGCTATAAAATAGTGATTTAATATATTAAACAAACATGTTAGAAAAAAGTGTAAAGTGAAGTGTGTTGACGTATTGGCATATGCAGATGTAATGAAGACATGTGCAGTCAACATCAACATGTTTGAGGACAGTTTACCAGACACATTTCAGTATATTTGCTTTAATTTTATACATCAGTACATGGTTTTCATTTCTAAACTGATCAAGCATATGTAAACGAGACACAATAGAAATTCCATTGTTATGCAGTCTCATGAGACCGCTTGGATGTTGACAGGTTAAGTAAAAATGGAGAGGAGAGGATAAGAATTGTTATCATACAAATTATAACAAAGCAGTCTGCCTAAATACCCGCCTAGACATCTGTTCATACATAATCTACCCAGATGGAAATTTATTTTAATGTAGTTTTGTTTTCACTTGTACAAATAAATCTTATTAATAACACCCAACACATTAGTGGTATAATACAAGTGAAACGAAAAGTTTTTGACTAAATAGATGAAACTTTAGAAACTTATTGTTACACAAACATAAATGAAAATAATAAGAGTAAAAAGCCATCAACAATAATATGATTTATTTGATCACGGATTTATGGCCTGAAACCAAATGCATGGCATAAAGTGACGTAAGAAAACAAATGTACCGTAGTCACGCCGGCAAGCTCACTGGGGCAAATAACTGTATAAACCAGTTCATAGTCGCCATAAGCCACCACAATAACAAAAATATACTTTTATATACTTTACCTGTTTTCAATGTAGGGTACACATCACGATGAAACTTGTAATAGCCAACCTGAGCTTCACTTTCAATTAATTCATCAGTAAAAGCAATATTATCACCGGACCATTTGTGCAGAGCGTACACCAAAAGTAACAACACGGCACAAGCTGCGCCCATACGCACAATCCTCCCACGTCTTACGTTTGTAATCCTCATTTTTAAAAGTGTTTTTAACCTGCACTTATAAAAGTTTACAAATATTTTCGAATTATTTGGGATTTTCAAAATGATCTATTGCTTTCGCTCATTGGATGACGTTTACACAAATTGACTTTTGTAGTTTTTTATTCACGATAGAAATGATGGGATGGACGGTGGTACAAAACCATACAGCCTGAACTGAAAGTTATGGGTCTGACAAATGGCCTCTTCTTGACATTGCTTTGACCGTCGAATCTTTTTCCTGATTAACGGCGGTGACAGATGGAGACGGAAACTTTTGCTAACATTGAAGGGATAAGCGCTGCTATTGGACGATCCTTACGTCGTCTTCCGTCATCCCACCAGGCCTTTCCTGTTCCGAAACTTGCCATAATCGATATTAGTGGTTTAAAACTTGGTCTGAGTTTATTTTTGCCATGATTTCACCTACAACACTCGAGTTTCAGTAAGTAAATTGATGTATGCTTAATCCGGAACAAGAAGCGAAGAGTCGACGGTCAAGCAATGACAAGAGGTGCAGCTTTAGGTGACAGCTTCTATTTTTCAAACCCATTAATCTAGTATTTCACTGTTAACATGGAGCAACTCCATGAATGCTATTTACTGGCATCACTAGCTGCAGTTATGTTTCCTGTGTTGCACAAGGGTGTTGTGTTGTCTATGGTATTGATATTTATTTTGACTTTTGTTTGTACTTCTTTCAAAAACCGGAGAACCGTTGAAAATAAATGTAGATTATGGTTGACGCAAAGTGTTTGTTTCAATAATAATTTGTTTATAGTTAAAATATTCCCACAAACATGGAGAGGGGTAAGTCGTGGACTGTTACTTTTTATTGAAAAACTTAGATCAGTTTAAAATTTATTAGAATTTGCTTTCAGCACAAGCTTTTACTGTGGAGAACTTCATCAGCAACTGGAACGGAGACTTTCCAAATTACCCGCTGACCGCCCCTGATTTGAAGAAACCACATGCTGTTATGGGAGCTTTGTTTCAAGTGTTTGATAGGCTGGGCATCGATAGGGATGCTGTCTTGGCGGTGAGTTTTAATAGTGTCTAGGTGCTTAACTCACACACATTTACACCAAAAGTTTATCATATTTTAAAATAGGTATTCTTAAAATTTCTAAGCAAAATCAACATGTACATTACATTAACTAACTAGTTTTTCTAATCTGTATTTAGGCCCCACCAGACGAAAACCAGCACACTGTTTATTACCGGGACCTCCTACCGGTAATCAACATGACTCGCGTCATCAACCACCTGGTGTCAGTGATGCCACAGGTGGACCCTAACATCAGCGTGACGCACTTTCTGCAGCCAACGTCGACATCGTCTCACTCCATCTTGTTATTACTGTTCAACTTGATGGTGTTCAATGAGGACCGTTTGAGAGATATCGCTCCCCATGAAGAAGAGTTATTTGCGAAGACTGATGAGGTAAAAATAAGAACTAAGCTCTTCCATATTAGATTAAAGATATTCACATGAATATCGTTGTTACAAATTCAAATTAATTTATTTACATGAAACATGTACCATGTTTATGATACATTTTCACATAATAATTATTTTTATCTTTGTTGAAAGTAGTTAAATTGAAAACATTTAATTTACCTATTTACTACAGTCCCTAACAGTCAATCTGCTGACTTGTGTAACAACATTTTATAGTTCTATTGTACTATTATATCTTCAGGTTAAAACACTAGAGGACAGGAAGAACAGACTATTGGAGATGTTGAATGAACAAGCAGAACAAAAAGGCAAGCGTGAAGGCAGGCTTGAGAAGGTAACTCAATAATTTACTGTCTGGTACTCGAGTTGTTGTTTCTTATTCCTTCCTCGCCTGCTCTATTCTCTTTCAAAACAAAATCACAGTCCGAAGCTAATAATAAATAGTTTCAGTCAAATTTACAATAGCTTAACCTGTATTATTAAACAGGTTAACTCACACTTGGAAATTATTTTATAGATATATATTTTCCAAGGTTAGGGTTAACAACAGAGGAGTCCAAGTGATACACGAACATGGTTTTAAGGCAAGATTAATATAAGTTAGTATGAAAAATAATTAATCTAAACTTGTCTGAATGACTATATTATTATAGAGTTCATGTTGAGTGATTATCACTTAATTTTACAGTTAAATGAAGAAATACAACAGTTGGAAGATGAGTTGAATCAAGAGAAAGAAGCCCACAAAAAAGACAAGGAAGAACTAGAGGCAGTTCAAAAAGAAAGTCGCCAAATTGAAGTTGTATTGGAAAAAAAGAAAGGTGTTCTAGAGGCAATCTTGGCAGAAGTGGCTCGCAAGAAAGCTCTACGTGTGTATGACGGCGAAGATATCAAGGCGCAGGCTGAACAGGCAGCTCAGAACGTGCAAGAAGCTGAGGAGAAGCTGAATACGCTCAGGGCCACATTGATGCAAAAGGAAAATAGTCTTAAGAATTTGCAGACAATCAAACCGAGCTTGGATAGTGCAAACAATCTTCTGCATGAGATTATGAAGGTGTCAGAGAGTTTGAAGTAAGTTTTTTTTACTTTTGCATATTTGGCGTTTTGGAGCTGTGTGGAATTTTTTGCAAAAAAAGTTTATAAAGTAATAAGTGATGCTTTCAGAAATTGCAATTTTCTGTGGTAGAAAGTAGCTTCAATCTTTCCTTATTTAAACAAGTCTGTAGTTTGTCTATGTGATAATAAATGTTTTATTTATCCAAATCAGTTCAGCCACCCAACCAATATAACTTAACATTTAGGATATAAAGTAACAGGTAAATATATTATTTACCTTACATTTGATATGAATTATTACTTTTATTTTGATACCAATAATATGGGAACAGCTGTTAATGGTAATTTAATGTTTTTTTTTTGCAAATATTAATTCAGTTCAATTTTTAATGCTTGAAGTAATCGATCTTTAACATTTTAAACAATTGTATCAGCTTCACATATGAATAAACGGGACGAGGTAAGTAAGTAAAGCGGAATAAAACTACATGCCATAGATCGATACATTTAAATATTTGCTTAGCTGTTATCTGTATAAATACTTAAAAATATAATCGTCTCTTTTGTTCCTTTTGACAATCGTCGGCTCTAGTCATTTTCGCTTCGGTCTACAGAGATATAAATATCTATCATATTTTTATAGTCGGGAGTGCGATCGGGGGGCCGGTATCAAACATCAACGCAGCCCCTGGCCACGCCCGAGAGTGAGGCGTCATCAAGGAACTCGGGAGTCGGGAGAGTGAATTAAATTTATGCGTGAACGGTTTCAACGTTCCAATCGAGCCCCTCGTAATCGATCTTTTATAATACAGAGACTACGAATCGGGTGACCTCGAGTCGGACAGCAGGGAGGGCGAGCTGCACGTGCTGCGCACGGAGCTGGGCGAGCTCGAGGCGGCGCTCGGCGAGCTGCGCGCCGCGCGCCTCGGCGCCGCCGGCCTGCGCCAAACCGGCCAGGCGCGGCGCCAGCGGGAGAAGGCCGAGGCGGAGGGGTGAGTGCGGGGGGGACGATGGGGAACACTGTAGTAACTATACTATCGGTACCGGTACTATACGTACTACCAATAATACCAATAAAACCAATTTATTTCTGTAAATAGGCCTAAATGAAGCTCTTTTACACGTCCCAATATATTTTTTTACCCTACCACTGCTTCGGGACAATATTGTGGGCTAGTGCCGAGAAGAAGCAGCGCAAGAAACTCGGTCACTATTGTCTACCGGTACTAGACGTAGTTTACCTGTACTAAAAGTGGTACCTATACTATTGGTATCGGTACAAATGGTAGTGCCTGTACTATCGGTACCGGTACTAGAGGTAGTACTTGTGCTAGTGATACCGGCACTGTACGTAGTACCTGTGCTACCGGTACCGGCACTGGATATAGTACTTGTAATTTTTCCATAAGTTAGACTGAAAAAATAGAGTAAGTAAAAAAGTTTGTAAGGCATTAGAAATAAAAACATACGCGGTGGACCTAAATCGGTATCGGTACTTGTAAGGCGAAGTATCGGTAGGCACTGGCTGTCGAGAACACCTTAGCACTTGTACCGTTGGTACCGGTACCGATGGTAGTACTTCTTCTTCAAAAAATCACTTAATTCCTGTGAGGCCTTTTATGGATGGCCACTACCAGACTATTCTAAATAGGTATTTTGCCAAGGGCGTACTCAATTAGGTCGTCAAATAAGTGAGTAATTTATAACAGTGGTCTCATCCTACTTGTTAAAATCTATAAGTGGTTTATTAGTTGCTATTCTGTTATATTTTTATAATGTGTAAACCCTGGTTTTCTTGTAATCTATTTATATATTTCTATATTTATAAAACAAATTGGGTTAGTTACATCATTTATAAGTCGAGACCCATTTTTATGATTTTTAATTTGTTGGATTTGTCTCCGCCCCGAATAGCAGGATAACTATTAAAACAATGGAAACATTCTGGAAAGGGTGGTAAAAAGTTCGCCGGGACAGCTAGTCAATAAACGAAATAAAAATAAAATAAATCCGTGGTTTCCCAGCGCCCTCCGGGACGCGGAGGAAGAGGACAAGCAGTCCCGATTACGTTCCCAGCAGGCGCAGCAGCGCACGCTGCAGATCCGTGCCGCCGTGGCGCAGTACGAGGCGCGCAAGGCGGCCGGCCTGGGCTCGCTCGCCGATATGCGCGAACAGTTTATTAGCGAGGTAAGTGATAATGGTTTAATCATATAGACATTTTATTATGTAAAATACATAAGGGTTGGTATATATATCATCACTTCAGCCATAGGACGTCCACTGCTGAACATAGACCTCCCCTAGTGAGTGACATCCAGATTGGCCGGTTGGAAGTGGCCTGCATCCAACGGCTTCCTGCAACCTATACCAGGTCGTACCTTGTAGGTGGACGTCCTATGCTGCGCTTGCCGGTACGTGGCCTCCAGAACCTTTGTGCCCCATCGGCCGTCACTTCTACGTGCTATGTTGGGCTATGTCAGCGACTTTTGTTCGTTTACGAATCTCCTTATTCCGGATTGGTGGCAAATTGATGATGCTTCTAATAGTATTCGTTACGTCAAAACTTAAGTTAGGGTAACCATGATTTAAAATCATAGTCATTATTTATTTATATTCATTCATGTAACGAAGTACTTACATAATGATATCAGGGGAAGTAATATTAATTCGTGCTTTTGTTTTTCAAGCAACAGAAAGAAACATTAATATTTTACGTTGTATTGTGGGAAATATTGTTTCGATAAAAACATCAAAACTTGCACATTATGTAACCTTTAACTCTCAAATGTTAACCTACCCCTTACTTTACCCCTAACGCCAAACAATACACGCTGATTTCTCATTATTTTTGGAGCCGCAAAACACCCCTTTGCTCAATAGGCTTATTTTGTACTTTTTTTCTGTTAGCGAACCCACTAAGATAAGTTGGAGGACCTCTGTGGGTCTGCGACCCCAGGTTGAGAAACCCTGCCCTAATTTTATAATCCAAATCACATTTTATTCTCTTTCAGCTCAATGTAATAGAGGAGGCATTGCTACAGAAGATAACAGAAGTAGAGAAGCGAGTAGAAGATAAACTACGTAATAGGAACTTGTGATCAGTATCTTGGTCTAAAATAGAGTGATGAAAAAGTGTATTACTTTCGTTAACGTGTCGTTATGTACCATGAACCTTGTTAACCTTGTTCACTTGCCTTACAAATCTAATAAAAAACTTTAACATGCTGGACCAGATTGGGGTTAAATTGTATAAATGTAAAAAGTGTTGTGTGAAATCGTGGACATTATAAAAACCTTGTTATTAATAATTATGTAAATAAGCCATTAAAAATAATAAATTGTTATTATTACAGTTCTATATTTCTTTTATTCCATAAGTAAACTTTAGGGTCAGTTCACACTGAGACGCGACGCGACGCGACGAGAGACTTACTTGTGTAAATAAAGTATATTTTGAGTAAATAAAGTCTTCTCGGTGTGAACTGACCCTTGTCATATTTTGTTAATGCAAGTTAATACACATGTATGAAAACTTCAGTCTATACCTTAGTGGCCCTAAGTTGGCTTATCAGATTTATTATCTATAAGGAAAAAATCTGAATGTCTGAAGCTACAGGACAAAAGGAAAAACAACAACAATAATTTCAAAACAATAATAATATAATTAATCATTTTGAAACAATACTACTAATGACCTAATTTTACAATTGCTCCGATAATAATTGGACTAGAAAACTACAAAATCATATTTTTTAAAAGAAATTTATTTCGTTATCATTAATATAAAGAAGAGAGCATCCTATATCTATCTGGCAGTTATGTTTACTTTATTTTTACAAAAGACAGAGACGACGCTATATAAATAAATGCTGGAAGAGTTTTTTTAAACTAGGTACCTAGTACAAATTTTTAATCGCGGCTAAAAGTTTCGCTTATCTGTATATCTTCGTCTAAGCAAGAGCGATTCTATTCGACGACCCAATTGGCGTAGTGGTTATTTCGCCTTAAATTCAGACGGTCCCAGGTTCGATTCCCAGTTCGGGTCAATTTGGAAACGAACTTTTCTAAATTGTCTCGGGTCTGCGTGGGCTGGGACTTGTCAAAATCAATTGTCTGGTACATGGATGACAATACCTTACTCCGAGACATTAATCGTACTTCCTACTAATATTATAAATGCGAAAGTATGGATGTTTGTTACTCTTTTACGCAAAAACTACTCAATAGATTTTGATGAAATTTGGCATACCTATAGACCATGGCCTGGATTAAGTCATAGGATACTTTTTATCCGGGTAAGGTCAACGCAGACGTAAGCTAGTATTCTATATGTTTACAATTGTTGCTGATAAATGCTTAGCAGGAGCTGATGTCAGGCAGAGATCCCTGGCAGTGGTTCTTCCAGCCGTACCACGCGTTGAATCCGTGCCGTTTGAAGATCTTCTTGGCGCAAGTGGAAGCCTTGGTAATGTCATCGGTTGTGACATCTGTAACAAATAAAGAACCGTTTATCGTTTGTATTTTACCGGAATAAAGTATGACATCGTCGTCACAGTTTATATATATACAGTGGTGGTCATATAATTAAGAACGCTGATATAAAGGGAAGATTCTTTCAAACTAAGACGCAAAACTTATTGCATGCATTTCTTATTTATTTCTCTCGGTATCGTAAAACTTTTCCATAATACCACTTTATTCATTGATACACATGATTAGCAATAAATAGACAAACTTTTTACACTACTTCTAAACATAGTACTCCTATTTACTGGCTGGTCACGTAATTAAGAACGCTAAATAGTTTATACCTTTATTCAAATTTAAATAGAGAACATTCAGTCAATTTGTTACTGTTTGTATAATTTTGGCGCCATTTAGTGCTGTAAAAGATTAAAAGTGATTGCTTCCTATGAAAAAACAATGGGAAAAAATTAAAGTTGTGATAAATCTACAAGGGAAGTAATAATAAAATTTCGCCGGAAAAATTGGTCTTATAAAAAGATAGCCAACCATCTGCAATGTTCAAAAACGATGGTTTTTCACGCTGTAAAGCATTTTGCTACGTATCAAACTACTTCGAATGTTCCACGTGTAATTTTAATTTGCAAACAAAATCTGAAGAATACAGTTTGACGATAAAAGTAGGTACATAAAATAAAATACGAATTTATTATCTTTATAACTTCTGGAATTTGAAACAAACTGTCATCCTCATTTTCACCCCTTTCAGGGTGGAATTTCGACAAATCCGGCCTTATTACTTGCCTGACTTGCCTCCTTAAAAAGGAACTTCTGTCTAAAAATTTTAATTCATCAACAATAGCTTTTTTTCTTTTTCTTTTAAGTCTACAATATTTGGTCTAGTTTCGTTTCAACCCCGTTCAGGATTGCACTTTAGCCTGGGACACATTGCATTATAAGCGTAACGTGGGACGGCGAAGGCTCGGGTCGGGAGTTCAGTGGGTCCATTAACATACGTTTAAAACGGCGCCCACAGACAGCTGGTGTGCGCGAACATCCTGCTCACGCCATATATGTGTGTTACGCTTTAATGTCTAGGAAAACGCACTGACCTGCGCAGGTGACGTGGCAGTCCTTGCCGGCCGGGCCGGAGCTGGTGCACCAGTACTTGTCGTTTATCTGGAACAGCCCGTAGTCTTTGGAACCGTTCTTGTTCCGTGGCCCGACTTTGCCCGTGTTTCTACTGCTCTCATTTTCCACTAGGCATACCCCTGTGACAAAAATAAACATTTTAATAACTATTGACGTCTGGTGTAGTGGTTCGCGCTCCGGACTACAAAGGTGGCGGTTGTGGGTTCGAATACCGCAAGGGGCATAAAATGATTGTTTGCTGACACAAGCATTTTAGGTAACGAATGTTATTATGGCAGACATGAAGTAGTTATATTAGTATTATAATAGCCTCTAAGAAGTTTGAACCCGCCACACGAGTTCAACTCGCAGTTGCTCGGTATTTATTGCACACCAATTCCCTAACGCTTGTAATATGGAGATTTTAAGAAAATCATAAAAAATACATTAAAATTTATAAACCATGACTTAGGTACAAATGGCTGTGCTCATGTCATTTTTTGTCCCATGTGGAATTCGAACCCGCAACCACTTAGTCAGGGTACTACTTTTGTAGTAGTAGTAGTAAGTAAGAGTAAAAAAATTACAATTTACAAAATTTTAAAGTTTTTAAAGAGCCATATTTTTTTTTGGATTAGGATTCATTCTCAAATTGGATTTCGTTACTATTTGTGTGGAGAGGATTTACTATGAATGATAGGGTGGTTTTATTGGTTTTGAATTGCTTGAGAGACAGAAATGGTGCCTAATCCTCGTTAATCGACTAAGAACGATTTTTAATGTTTTTTTTAAATTAAATAATATTTGAGTATGGAACTTAAGAGCCGCAGCTTTACATCCAGAGCCGCATGTGGCTCGCGAGCCGCAGGTTGCCGACCCCTGGCTTACATTAGCTTTGTAGTTCGAACTACGAACCACTAGATCAGACGGTTGTAACTAAGGCAAAGCAATGCAAATTAAGATAATGATAAACTTTGGGACCGTGGGGCCCGAGTGCCCACAAGCTATACCGTCAGTTGTTTAAGCGTTTAGTTGAGACATCTCACGGCTGGCTTATACCTTGGCCAACGGGTTAGCCTAACTATCCAGCGTGGTAATGTTGCCATCCTTTTGGGCACCTTTCCCTTGAACGGTGATCTCAGTTAGATATTTTATTTATGGGATCTTTCCTATGAATAAAATTTCTGACTTTGTTAGAGTCTAAACGCATCAAACATGGTATAAATAATCCAATAAAAATAAAATACCTAATTATATGTACATATTCTAAAATTATATACATATAATTAGGTATTTTATTTTTATTGGATTATTTATACCATGTTTGATGCAAATAATTTTTTTTATTTTTTTATAGGTACAGATACAACCTTCGTCACAAAAATGTATAATAAATCTCATACATAACGATTAATTAAATAATATCAGGTAGAAAAAACTCACAATCCCTCATTTTATCCTCAGGAAATCCTTGCCTCCTCAGTTCATGCACCAGCTCGCACCTCTGGAAAATCTTAGCCTCACTTTCCAACCAGAAATTGGCCAGGATGAATAGTGCTACAAATGTCAATCTTGCCATTTTAAAAAATAAATGTAATCCCTTTCAAACTCGCTCCAAAGAGTTTTGGAAACTGATGCGCTCGATTGCCTGAGTGTTATTTATATACGATGCGTTTTCCCTGAGCTTGCGCGGGCGCTTATCTAATGATGTGTGTGTGTGTAACAGGGGATTCCTGCGCCTGCCCGGTCTTGGCAATTATCTATCTGTAGCGGGTATCGGGACTTAACCCGCACGTGAGTTTAATGAACTATGACATTTGTGATAATTCAAATGTTATCTAAAATGTTAAACCGTTACTAAGTATGACATATCTTACAGACATCTTACGTAAAACCATTACTTAAATTGTGTGTGATTTCAAACTTTTTTTCGTATAGTCTAAGCAGCTCTTTGTGATGTGTTGTGGTAGTATGTACCTACCTACCTCTTTGCCTTTTTTGGGCTGCCTATATATCCTTGGCGTTGTTCTCCAAATCGTCACGCCATTTTTTCTTTGGGTTTATCCAGTGACTAAAGACCTGGGTTCATTATAAATATTTAAAAAAATATTGGATAACATAACACACATTTCAGTAGCTTAAGCGTAAGCTTGTGTTATAGAAATCAGAAACAACGACGGAACTACAACACCCAGACCTGAGACAACATAGCAAAGATCGTTTTCTACATTGATCCGACCGAGAATCAAACCCGGGACCACAGAGATGGTGACGCCAAGCCCGGCGTACTGGCCTCGGCTACGGATATCGTCTCGTGAAGTTGTTTCACTTGGCTGGAATCTGGATGTATCTGGCCGACATGACCCGCCCTAGGTACTCATATTGTAGTTATTTTCTTTTTCTGAGGCGCCTTTACAAGGTGCAAGGTTTGGCGCAAGGTGTGCGTTGCACACGGGCGTAGCGGTCCTAGGGGGCGCCGAACGCCGCTCGCTACTTAGTACCTATTCCATTTAGACCACTCGCTTACTAGGGGGCGCGATGTTTACCGGCGCTACATGGGCTAGAGACGCCTCTGTTCTTCTTCTCAGGTCGATGGCAATTCCCTCAATTTTTTGATGGCCAGTATTCCGCCACACAAACCGCACTATCGGTGGCGCGTAAGAGGCCCAATACCCGCAATCCGGTGTCGATCCGCTCCCAGTAACATTACGATCACAAACGGTATCCCGTAAGCCCAGAAAATGCAATTATAGTTCGTAATACGACTGAAAATGGCAGAAACCAAAATACAGTTTTTTTGCTCTATTTTCAGTCGTACTGGGATAGCTTTGGTAATATAGGTAGGTACGTCAAATTAAAAGTTTACGAGAATTGTTACGTTTGTGATTGTAATGTTACTGGGAGCGGATCGACACCGGATTGCGGCTATTATCAAATTACGGGAATTAGGTCTCTAGTCTTAGCGTGTGCAGCTGTCCGAACACGCGGGACACGTTAGAAGTTAACCTATGGTTTGGGGAGAAGCAAGGACACACTTGCTGTTGGTGCCGTCAGTGTAGCCCACTATATTAGATTAATATTATTGTGAAATGTGAATACTTATTGCCAATCGTAAGTAAATGAAACTCCAGTCACCTTTTTGGGTTCTGTACCGAAAGGCAAAATTAAACGGAGACCCTGTTTCTATAACTCTGATGACTGTCTGTCCGACCGTTTGTATGCTTATAACTTGTAAACATAATGAGTTACAGATCTGTTTTTTAAATTTTGTATAAAAAATGAAATTGATTTTTTTCCCGTAGATCATTGTATTGAGCTCATTAGTTTAAGAAAAAAATGCATTACCTTTTTGTTAAAATATCGGTTAAAGTAGGTAAGTAAAATGAACGAAAAGATCCCAAAGAACCCTCGGTGCGTAAGCCCGAATTGCATTGGACGTTTGTTTGCTTTGATTGTTTGACTTTCTCTTATCAGTCCGATGTGGAATATTGCAATACTTACCGATATTATCATATTAATAGCGTTGTCGTAACAATAATGTATTACTAGTAAATGTTTACTTGATTTCTTAGAATAAGAATAAGAATCTTTATTTGCAAGAAACATGGTAATCGAAGTCTTGTAGGGCAAATTAATTCATGATTTACTCATAATTTTTCTTTTGCTCGTATAAGAAATGGCCAGTGCTGAAGATTTATAATATTTTTTGGTTGGTTGGCTCTTTGTTTCATAAAACGTAATATTATTTCTGCCCATACTTTTTTGAAACGCCATAATTAATGATATTACCAAGACCAACCAGTGCCTACTCACTAAAATTGCACTAGTAAAGGCAATACTGTTCCCTATTCTATTAATGCAGATTATAGCTACTTAGATCTCAACGATGTTCCCCTAAACTAGCTCGAGCTCTGGCAACCACAAGAGCCATCAGAATTTCTGCATTTGTATCATTTACAAAAGCACTACAAAGCCTCAGAATACCAAGCTCTGCCAAAATGGCTACCTATTCGATCTAAGTGTGAATACTGTGAACATCACATTCTTTCCTTTCTATTTTCTATATTATTTTAACCGAAGTCACTGCCATCTACCTAGTTAAAGGAAGACCTCCATAGCCGTGGGGCAAGAACGCCGGCGCCGGCGACTTGGCGTCGCCATCTTTGAGGTTCCAAATTCGATTCTCGGTCGGGTCAGTCGGTCGGTCGATGTAGGACACGATATTTTCTGTTATCTCAGGTCTGGGTGTTGTGGTACCGTTGTTGTTTCTGATTTATATAACACAAGTGCTTAAGCTACTAACCTAAGGATCAGAGCAATGTGATGTGGTCTAATATTAATATTTATTTATTTTTAAGGAGCGCTTTTATTTTTTACAACCTTCCTCGGATTACGCGATTTGCGGTCTTTCAATGAACTCCACCTCGCTTTTCCTCTTCATTCCTCTCACACTTATTACCACAGTCCTTCTCTGTGCAATCCATCCGCCCAAGGCTTGTTGTCTATTTGACAATCTGAATTGCTTCAAAACTAGACTCAAAAATCCCCTTTCACTGTAGTTTTTCTTTTGTTTCGTTTTTTATTTATAATAAGGTAGGTATGTATTACTATAATATTATAAGTACCTATTTATGTTATATGTGTGTTCTATATTATGTGTATATATAGTATTAAGTAGGCATTTTCTCTACTTTAAGGATGTCTGGAAAAGATAACACCGCCTAAATTGTGTTATTCTTTTTCTGGTAGGTATTTTGTTTTTTTTGTGTGGTGTGCAATAAACGAGCGTCTATTAATCTATTAGATTTAATTTTATCGTAACGTTTAAAACTAAATGTCATGAGGAAAACGTGAACAAGCTATCAAACAAAAAGTCTGACTCATTTGTCATCATTCACTCCAAAATGGGATTCACCTATCGTTTATGGTTGCAATCTTGAATCATAAAGAGAATCATAATTAATTTACTTTTTATTTAGTTGTTGGTACTACTATACATATTTCTAAATAAACTCTGTATATTTTTAATGGTTAATCGGACGAATTAAATTGGGTTCCTTGGGTTAAGACTTAGGTACACCATGCCTACTAAAAATGTATCTTAAATTATAATTGATTTCAGTGAGTAACTAACCTCTATATTCTACTTTTGCAGCTTTTTCCGACCTTTTGATGAAAATAATTCATCCAAATAACTACAATCTACGAACCACTAAAACGCACAGCCACATAAATATGGGGCTTCTAATTTTACCTACAGTACCTATGAGCATATCTGTCCGTGGAAAAGGCGGCCCCAGGTTGAGAAACCGGTGTTCCATTTAACTAGCTTCAGCCCGCGGCTGCGCCCGCGTGGAGTTAGCTCTGTCACGCTCCTATTGGTCGTAGCGTAATGTAATATAGGCTAAAACCTTCCTCAATAAAAAGACTATCCAACACAAAAATATTTTTCAATTCGAACCAGAGTTTCCGAGATTAGCGCGTTCAACCAAACAAACAAACAAACTCTTCAGCTTTATAACATTAGTATAGATTAAAAGAAGGACGTAATTGTAATGGTTACACATAGTATAATTCTATTCAAGTATCTACTAAAGTGTTATTTTAAACTTTAAGAAAGTTAGGGTGTAAAAAAAAGTAGTCCACACGATAAATTAATTTTCACGATCGGCGCGTCAAAACAATAAATCGATTACTTCATTCTGCTTGCTTGCGATAATCCTGTATTGTGTCGGAGAGAAATAGCAAAAAGAAATGACAACCGTCCTCGGGGAAAATGAAAACGGCAAACAAATGGTGTGCAATCGGAAGGCGCCTTCAATCCTTTTCGATTGGTGCCGCGAAACGGGCGACATCTCACGCGTTATAATTTATGAATATTAAAAAAGGGAAGGCGGACGTTGTGCGCATGCGTGACGCGTTTCCCATCGACTGCCGTGCCGTCAGTTACACATTGCCGTCGAGCTGGGATGTCTGCTTTCGGATGGGCGGCGCGGGCTGGGCGCGTGGCGAGGCGCGCGTTGCCGACGATTCGGACTTCGAGACTCTGAAGAACCTCCTATCCTCTGAAGATGGGTGGACCCTGGAATACGAGAAAGACGGCGTCAAGGTCTGGGCCGAGGATGCCGCGCACGGTGCTCTCCGAACGGTTAAGGTTTGTTGATTGTAAACTTATTTCTTTGTTGTCACAATAGTATCGTCCATGTAAACAGACATGATTTATACTGCTGTTCCTTACCGCGGAGGGGGACAAAACAAAAGAGGAATTAGGTTATTAATAATCACAACAAAACATAATATTGATTTTCAAAACTCAGAACTGAGGAGAGTAAACATTTGCTTTTAAATTGTCGTTTCAAGTTTGTTTAGGTCCGTAATCTGCGCTAGGGACTGTCTGCCGCAGTTTTAAGCGGGATTGCTCATTAGCTCGGCTCGTATATGGTTGTATTTGTTAATTAAATTTACAGTTTACTAACAAATAAGTATATGTACTTAATCTGAGAATATAGCGGCCAATTGATGAAGCAGTATCACTTTTGGCACCATAGGCCACTTTATGAAAGCCTTATTGAACGTACAAAAGATGGACTACATTTTGTAGGTAGTCCACTTTTTATGTACGTGCCTAGATACCGTACGTACGCCAAGTGGCGTCATAATAATTATTTCAGCCATAGGACTGCTGAACATAAACCTCCCCCAGTGATTTCGCAGATTGGCCCGTTGGAAGCGGCCTGCATCCAGCGGCTTCCTGCAACCTAAACCTGGTCGTCTGTCTTCTAGAATCTTTTGATGAGGATCGACCGTCAGTTCCACGTGCTATGTAAATAAATTACCTGATGGGCTACTTATGGTCTGTATAGAAAAATTGAACTTTTGTCGAGATTTTGATGTTGGTGAACGGTAAATTGTATACATAAACAGCAGAAGCAGAAGAATCATCCGCTAAGAAGTTAAGTAACATTCTTGGGGAAATGTATTACATTTTTCAAAAAAGTCCCACAGATTCTTGTTAAACTATTGGTTCATATTGTGTTCAAAATTTACATTTAAAAAATAGACTATTATTTAAACGACATGAGTCTATGAACTTGCATAGCTCGCACTTGTTTTGACGGGTCAAAAAAGTGACAGATAGGTTATCTTGAACTTATCAGCAAGTGGTGTAAGAGGCCCTTAGTCATGTAACTGTGTTTCCTGTAAAATGGCTGACAAAGGTGACTGAGTTTGTTGCGCCGTTTCTTTTCATCACCAGCCGACATATACTCGTAGTCCCTGAAGCAGTGGTAGAGCTATATTTTAGGGACGTGTATAAGTGCCCAGATAAGGGCCTAAGTATATCTAAATAAATAACTTTATATGACTATTAATAAAATAGTACTTACCTACGTTTATGCTTTTTAATGACAGCTGAAAATGAATATATATATATATATATATATATACATTTCTTGAATTAACTCTGTTACCTACAACGTATGCTTTTAATTAACCATTTCTAGTATAACATGTTTGTTTTCCCTTGATAATGCAAATGTGGCGCGTTAAAATTAATGTACAGTCGGTGGCAAAAGTTGCCGAGTATTATAGGCCTTAAAACTATTGAAGTAAGAATAATTTAATAAGCTGATGCATGTTGATTACTGTACAGAGGCTCTTTTAATGCTAATAATGGTACTGCACTGATGTTCTAGCAGAATTTTAGGCCTTGCCTCTACAGAAACAAATAAAATGGCGAATATTAAACTACATACTTCGTAAAAAGAGATCCACTTTCGTTTATGAAAATGTGCTATATCTTTAATAGGGGTCAGTTTATAGGTCTTAAAATTCTCATTAAATGGAAGTTACTAAAGTAGGTACATATTTTAGCGTTCATACAACTTTTTTTGATAGCTACTTGCCTTTCGATTCAAAATAGGAATTTTCAGTTTGTTTATTCGGTTGTTTTTTTTACAAAATAATCCAAATTAAAAGTATGTCATCGTGAGCGTTGACGAATAACAGCAGCCTTTTCAGGGTTCCGTAGCCAAATGGCAAAAAACGGAACCCTTATGGATTCGTCATGTCTGTCTGTCAGTCTGTCCGTCCGTATGTCACAGCCACTTTTTTCCGAAACTATAAAAACTATACTGTTAAAACTTGGTAAGTAGATGTATTCTGTGAACCGCATTGAGATTTTCACACAAAAATAGAAAAAAAAACAACAAATTTTGGGGGTCCCCATACTTAGAAGGGAAACTCATAATTTTTTTTTTCATCAAACCCATACGTTTGGGGTATCTATGGATAGGTCTTCAAAAATGATATTGAGGTTTCTAATATATTTTTTATCTAAACTGAATAGTTTGCGCGAGAGACACTACGCCAAGGTGGTAAAATGTGTATCCGGCCCCTGTAACTTGATAAAACTAAAAACAATATATGATGTAAGTACATAACCATGCAAACTTCCACCGAAAATTGGTTTGAACAAGACCTAGTAAGTATTTTTTTTTAATACGTCATAAATCGTAAAACGCAATTTACCTTTCGTAATGTTATGAATTTCATTTTGCAATAAAAATACCATAACTATGTCTCGATTGTCGTGATGGGTGAACTTATATAGGTACCTACAGGTTCGAACGGAACCCTCGGTGTGCGAGTCCGACTTGCACTGGTTATTTAAAAATATCACTTATTTTATAGCGCTTCCTATTGTATAGAGCTCGTAGTGCACTGGACAAGGAAATTCCAATGTATCCAGTAATAATGTGTAGTATTGTTGTTAATAAATTATTTCATGGAGACAAATCTAACTTATTGTAGATAAGTCGCGTGAGACCGCGGACCAATAAAATTTATATTGTGTATCGTTTCACTATGACGCGCCAAATTTAGGGAACGGACATACATACATATAATGGGGAAGGTAACGCAATGAGGTGAATATCCTACAAATGGTATAGACTCTATTCTATACTCTTTTATACTTCATACTATAGAGTAAGAGCACCACCGCTTGAATCGTGATAATTATAAATCAAATAATTACATTTGAAACACCAACGTTTCGTATACATCAGTATTAATAGATGTAACCTCGTCGCTTTGACGAATTTTGCGCTTCGCGTGGTCGCCGACAAATTATAAACCTTACACAGACAGTCGATGTGATATGTTAGAAACAATTAACATACAGGGTGTATCAAAAATGGTGTCAAGGAAGTCTACAGATAGATCACCTACACCCACAGATAGGGTACCCGAATCAATATGTTCCTCGATTTGCTTAGTTTTTCAGTTTATTTTTTTTAGATCTCGGTCACTATTTGATTTCTTTAATTCATCGAATAACGAATATTAGTGTCTATTACTAATTAAAAGACATTAGCGAATAATTAAAGGGATTTATAGCCTGTAGCATGCAAAATGTCATAAAAAAACTGCGCTCGCCAACCCGCCTGCCAGCTGTGGCGAGTATTGGCAATCCCCCCCAATGAAAGTCACTGGGGGAGGCCTATGTTCAGCAGTGGACGTCCTAACGCTGAAATGATGATAAATAATCATAACTTTCGCACCTACGTAAAACTAACCCTGTATTGAGTGATGCGGCTGACTGTACATGAAACGTACGGTCGTCGTCATACGAAGCGTTTGAGTAATTATCGCCGTGAGAGTGACACTTGCCCTTAATGCTTTGAAGACGGCACACAAATGTGTTTGCACGGCTTATTTAGATATACAACGTTATTTTGTTACGTAATACTGCGAACCTAAGGGCTGAATACAACCACTTTTAATTATTTTTTATACAAATTACGACGTAGTCAGAGGCCTTAGGTCAGTTGGTTATAGGTATAAGTTAAGTACATCTGACAGTGAATAAGTAAAATAAAAAATAAAAATATGATATAAACTGGCAACAAACAAATTGTCAATTGTCAAGTCCGGAGAGACGCGTTTAGCTCAGTGGCAGCAGCGTTTTGAAACCTAGTGATTACCAAAATTAAGCCACCTACGCCGCGGTTGTGATTGGATGGGTGACAATTCTAACCATATTAGTGTCATTTATTACAACCATCTCCGTGTTTCGGAAGGCACGTTAAAAGTTGGTCCCGGCTAATATCGCTTGATACTAGTCGTGAAGCCTAGTCAGAGGCCTCAGGGCCTTACGTTAAGGCACTGGCCTTACAACACCCCTCCACCAATCCGCACTGGGCACCACGAGGGTGGAGTACGGCCCAAAAACCATCTCAAGTTGAGGTGAGGCCTGTGCCCTGCAGTGGGACGTATACAGGGTTACATTGCAAAGGGGTGCCAAATGCTCATTATCAGTAGCTTAAAAAAAAATTCATTTTTAATTATTCCTACCCGCTCTTAAAAATCATAAGCGTAGATGAAACTCATTCATGAAAAAATTGCACCGTATGTGCACTGGGTAAGGTCCTTGTTGGCTCGCCGTACCTACGCCTCTGATAAATGGCATAATGGTTAATTTGCAATGTAACCCTGTATAGACATACCTACTTAATTTTTAAATTTACAAAGTACGGAAATAACATCCATATCTATGTTACGAGGTACTAGAATACAGTTGATTTTGACGGGGACTTGTCCTTGCACAACAAAACCAAAGGCAATATTTAAAAGTTTGTGTTTTTAATTGAAAACGTTAATCGGAACTTTGAGTTCTGGGCGAATCGCCACGCACATCTCACTTACGAGCCGAGTGGCGTAGTAGCCTAGACATGTAGTAGTAGTCACTGCACTCGTAAGTGAGATGTGCCGTTCCCGAGAACATTCCCCTTAAAGCTAACCTTTCTATCTATCTATCTATCTATCTATCTTTATTATTAGTACCTTAGGTCTTTAGTCTAATCTCGACATTGTCAGTTTTCAAATATCACATTAATGTTATATAAAGAGCAGAACTATAACAGAATACGACCTTTTATACTTAAAAGGGAACTGTATTTTTTACTTATTCTGGACTCTGGCCACTTGTTACTGTTTTGATTTGATTTGATTTGATTTTCATTTCAATGTCACAGCTCTAGTCGTAAGGTAAGGCATCCAATCCGCGCTGGGGCCGAGAATTGGAGTATGACATACAATACGGACCACCTCATAATTCAACTGTGTGATTTTTGCCCAAATTTTTCCTGCAGTGGGGCGTTTATTTATATAGAGGCTTACTTTTGAACCAAACGATAACCTGAGTGGATTTGAGCGGACTCACTTTTTTCGTGTTCGCCTTAGTGGAAACTATCCTTATGGCTGAACCGATTTAGATAACAGGCACCGATTTCTATCGTCTTTTAATAATTAAGTTTGCGATTATTTTTGATACAGCCACACGTAACTTGACATACTATTCTAATTATTTCGTTTCTTGACTAGCCTTATGAAAATATATTTATTTTCTTTGGCGTACTTACTTTGTCTAAATAATAAATTAAAATCCATTGCCTATCTACTTTAGTAGAAATTGGCTGTGTTCCCTTTTTCAAATAGAGCTTACTCTTTTTAGAAAGATCTCTTCAATTTGTTATTGATGATTGGATTTCTCTCTCAAGACGATATTAGTTTTCATAAAACCTTTTAAATTATACTGGGAAAATAACTGCTGAAATTAATATTCTTGTAGGTATTAACGAAAAAAGTCAAGATTAAAGCTCCTGAAAGTAAAGATTTGTGGCAAAACCGGCCAAGTGCGAGTCGGACTTTCGTACAAACTTGTATGTATGTATGTTCATCCATAACAGAAATCGAGTCTTGATGATTTTTACCCCTTTTTCCGAGTGTTAAAAAATCTTTTTATGTGATGAATGTACGCGGTTTCCGGACTTTCTTCTTTACTTGTACTTAGGACATTGTTACTTGCTAAATTCCATGATTCTCGGTCAACGGGAAGTACCCTATAGATTTAAATTCCTTGCGAGTATCGAAAATGCGGCACAATCTTTTGATAGCGTTGACTTAGAGTTAGATTTATGTCACAACCCCTTGAGGGTTGCAGACCTTAGTATTTGATATTAATTTTAATGCTTTCCTGGTAAAACGGGTCCTGACAGACAGACAGGACAACAAAGTGATCCTTTTTAACTTTTGAGGTACAGAACACTAAAATGAGGATTATCGCCTTTTTACTTTTAAAGGTGCTCTAGTTTTTATTAATTTGTTGGATCAGCGAATCTATTTTATTATTCTGTAAAATGGTCGTAAATGAAAAAATAAAAAGATGTTTTCAGTGTATTGTTATTGAGGCTTTTCATTGTCTATAACATAAATCCGAGGTTACTACCTCTACATTAATAGTTTACCTTATAGAGTTTAAATTATTTTAAGTAACACGAATAACCAGACACCATTTCTTTGCAATCACACCTTATTTCAGTCACTCTTTCATTTATTAATTTTAATTATTTGTAAAGTAGATTTTAATTTTAGGATCTTTCTAAAATTATTTAGTTAGTGATGTCATAATACAATTTTTTTCTAATCGTGTTTTGTCTAGTCATAAAATAAATGCGTCACTTGTCTTTGCTGTGTGTGAGATGTCAATTTGTTATTCATAAATGTTATTTTTCTCGGTCCTCATTAATCTCGTTAAAAAAATATGTTGTTATTGGAAGTAGCTACTATATTTTGTGCATAGCTATACACTTTGACAACTCGTTACTGCTCATTCCGATCTCACTATTATTTAGATGGTTACAAAGTTTCAAGCCTGTAAAACTCACTTAGGGTGAATATACCTACCTATCTGTGTATTTGTTTTATCTGTTGACGCTAAGGATAAGATACTAACAATACAAATACATCTGCTTTTATAGTCGCCGTGTCATGGTAACTACAACGGTTCTATTGACTAGTTGGCAGCGTTAATAGTTCGACAACGGTGGATAAGGCCATTGTTTTACGACGTTTGAAGAAGGCCTGGGATTGTATTAGGACCATTTCGCGTTATCTAGGAACAAATATGTTAAGTTAAACAATGTGCTTAGGTTAATGTAACCTACAACAGCACTATAACTAGTTCAACTAATATAATTTAATACTCTTAAAAATCGACCTGCTCGGGTAGCACAAGTTAGTACATAGTTAGACACACATCAAAGTGTGGTCAGAAATGAAACTAAGGAAGATTATGTTAAAAACTTTAACATATGTCATTACCTCAAGTTGATACCTATGCAGTATTGTCGTGGACTGGCTAGTCGGTGCACCTCGCCCAAGACGTCCGTTATTTATTTATTTATTTTTAGTAAAACTCTCGAGTTTAATTCATTTTATTTTTTCTTAGGTAGGTATTATACATAATAAAAGGGTTTAATAAAGATGATTAAACTTTAAATTACAGTTATTGGTGCCACCTAAGGGGTGACACATCAACGCGTCAAACTCAGTTTAATCGAACCCTAATAACTCAAATGCAAGCCACGTATTTAAGTAACCTTTATTAATATACATAGTCAAGCGTGAGTTAGGCTTGCGATAAGGATAAAAGAAAATACAGAACGGAGCAAGCCTGACCCGCAAAACCCTGGCCCAACTAATACAACGTGTTAATGAAATCTATATTATATAAAACAAAGTCGGGTTAGTTACACCATTTATAAGTCAAGAACAGCTTCACCGATTTTTATGATCTTTGATTTGTTGAATTTGTCTCCGCCCCGAATAGCAGAATAACTATAAAAAACACGGAAATATTAACGAAAAAATACATGTATGAAGAGGCGATACGAAGTTCGCCGGGACAGCTAGTAATAAATAAAATTAATCACTTTCCCATATTAAACTGCGACCAGCTGACATCACTTTGTATGGAAAAGTAGTTATATTTTATATATATATATATAGATATATATGTTTTTTAAATTTAATGTTGGTCCCATATAAAAAAAAGTTGTTGTTTTTGAGCAGTAGAATTAGCTCAAGAGGTTTTGCATTATTTCATTAACTCATTGTATAAGTGTTTAGTCGCAAAAATCCAAGTACTTTCGTTATAGCTAGAGATAGAGTAAATCGTTTCTGACTTTACTAGCTCCCAGCTATCAATGTTTAAAGGTTTTTCGTTAGGGTGGCCATAAACTCGCGATAAGATAATGCTTAAAAGCTCGGATAAAAGCTAAAGGTACAGAGACATCGATGCCGGCGTGATCAGTTTGTTAATCGATTATGATGTTTCGATTTGAATTTATACTGCTATATTTGATATCAATTTATCGTAGTTTGGGGATTTAGATTTGCTATTATTCATATACGGTTCTACTTTATTAGGTTAGGTAATTTCTATTTAGGCGATGATTCACTTATTTGAGGACCAACATCAATAATTATGTGCCTAATACCTTCGGTTTTTATCTTTAATTCAAACGCATTTAAGATCTTTCTCAATAAAAGTTCTTCTTAATAAAAAAAAAAAAATGATAGCTCCTGTTTTCAAACATGGTCATTCATAACACCTGATGTTGTGTAATTATTTTGCCTAGGTATTCAGTTGTTAGTACAAAAAGAGACGATGAACATACGAAAATATCCATTTTCATTAGTTTTCCATATTTTGTTTGCGATGTTCGTTTATTTTTTTAACGTCCATTTGTTTTGGACGTGAATTTGTTACGAGTCGGAATAAAACCCTCTCATATTCAAATGTAGCATGTAATTAATCTACACTTGAGAGCATCAACAAAACCAAAAAAGCCAGCTCTGTAAAAAAAAAATATTGATAGAATAGTCCATTATTTTCGTCCCTAGTCTGGTCCTCTCTGCAATCGGGTAAAAATACCTGAATTTATTTACCACGATAACATTTGTAACAGATTCCAATAGTTTTTATAAGTGACCCGAATTCATTGGTATTGAGTGTATGCAAGTAGTTTGTTTATTTGTTTGTTTGGACGTAGGAGGCACTCTTCGAAACTACTCATTTGATTAAAATAGTTCAATGACTAGTTTTTATAATGAGCCTTTCAGAATGATACAAGCTACTTTCTCAAAAAAAAGAACATTTTTACACGGAATCGTAGACGTCGCTGTTCATTTGTTGTAAAAAGTTAAACAAAAACGATATTAATTATTATTTACAATCCGTATTCCATGCCCTCAAAGCCGGGCAGCTTCATCATGTTAGCCTATTGCAGGCCACTGCTGGACGTAAGCTCTTTGGGGGACCAAAGAGCGCCAAGGAGCACAATTTCCCGGCTTTTACATCCATCCACTGCCAGCCATCTTCCTAAAGTCATCGGTCCATCGAGCTGGGGGGCATCCACACTATGATTGCCAAGGCACGGTCTCCACTCGAGAACCTGTTTACTCCACCTTTCATCCGTTCTGCGACAGATGTGGCTGGCCAACTTCCACTTTAGCTTTCTACATTTTAAGACTATGTCCACTACTTTGGTCTGCTGCCGGTTATCCGGCAAGTAGTGGACATAGTCCTAAAATTTCGGATTTTATCTCTTTACGAAATCCCAAGCATCGACCTTTCCATAGCTCGACGTAAAGTCGGTGGGCCAGCTAGTAAAGCTGGACCACTATGGTACCACTGGGTACTCATGTTCCATGTTTCGGCTCCGTAGGTCATTACTAGCAGGACGCACTGGTGGAATACCTTGCTCTTCAAGCATTGTGACAGAGGCAACGAGAAGATATGACGCAGCTTCCCAAATGCTGCCCAGCCAAGCTGCACTCTCTTAGCGATTTCCCTTTCAAAGCTGTATCTTCTAACTGCAGCACTTCTCCGAGGTAGACATACTCCTTGACACCTTCGAGCGCCACGCTTTCGACGGACACCGGTTCGGGAATGATGTTGTCATTAAACATGACTTTAGTAAGCTGCAAGGTTTTCAGTGACCTAGCTTTACTGTCCCTACTACCTATACATTACGTCGATATGCACGTATCGAGTGTTCTCAATGGCAGTGTGGACACAGATGCCACGGATTGCGTTCCCATGAGTTCATCATGAGAATCTGAGTCAAGGTCTGATACTACTACTAACAAAACGGCTTTAGGTTACGTTTAATTAAACTGACAACGTGTTGAGATGGTGATGCAGGCGCTGTTAACAGTTTAACAGTCGGGCATCTTAATATTTTTTTAAAGTAAAGTACCTATGATTTTATACGATTAACTGCAGGGCACAGGTTTCACCTCAACTCTGAGGTGGTATACCCCACCACGTGGGTCCAGGGCAGATTAGTGGATGGGTGTTGTACGGCAACTAAGTTTCACGACTAGTATTTACAATATTAGCCGGGACCAATGTAACGTGACTTTCGAAGTACAGAGATGCTTGTGATAAAAATGACACTTAATATGGTTGGAATGATCGCCTATCCAATCGTTACCAAAGCACCGCGCTGCCGCCACTGAGCTACAAGCACCTTATTTGAATATTATCTATATTATATAAAAAGACAAGTCCTGACTCACTCATTCATTCACTGACTGACTCGTTAACGCCCAGCCTCCAAACCCTTGGATCTAGAATAATAAAATGTTGCACAGAGGTTCCTTTAACAACATAGACAAGGAAATAGAACGGCTTTTTGAAAATTTAACCTCTAAGGAGGTGAAAATATCGATTACAATTTGTATGAAAGTTCGTCATTTCTGAAGCTAGAAAGATTTATATCTATCTTTATATCTTATTTGTATCTAAGCTACTCTTTGTAAATACTGTTTTCGGAGTTTTTGGGGAAATAAGGGGGTGAAATTGAATAGGAATATTTGTATGGGGAAATATATTTTTTGTAATCTAAGGATTTGAAATTTGGCACAAGTACAGTGAGTATTATTACAAAAATAAATAAATACCTGTTTTAGCATTTGTCAACTTGCACCCCTATAGAGTGGCAAATGGGGGATAAAAGTATGTAAGTATGTAATCTTCACCCAGCCCAAATAGCTTAAGATACAGTGTTGAAATTTAGTCACTAGCTATAATTTGTGACATAAAGGCTTACCAAAAAGGGTTGGTGTTGAAATTCAACCCACAAAAGAATAAACTAAAGGGAAGATTTTTGTATAAGTATTTGTATAAGTATACAAAGAAGTTACAGTTTATGTATTTAGAAAGATGTACAATTTAGTCGGTCATATAGCTAAAAGCGATCTCTTCCAGACAACCTTAGGGTAGAGGATAACTATAGAGATAGGGGAATGTGGTTGAGGTTAGAAACGAATATACACCTGTATAAAAACTACCTGTTGTTTATTCCGAAAAACCCACTGATCTTACTAAGAGACGTTAGTTAACGAATTTCTGTGACAAACTTAATCACACGCGTGCGAAGCCGCGGGCAACAGCTAGTTATAATATAAATACTTTATTCCATTTTATTCACATAGTACTGTTACAAATATTGTTCAAGACTGATTAAATTATGGGATGCCCATTATGAAAGGTCACTTTGCTGACCCCTAGTCCTGTCCCTTTGCCCTTTCGGCTACAAAGCGGCTGCCTCTAAAATAAGACTTCAAAAGGCTCCTAGGACTCAGATGAGTCAGATTTTAGTTTGCAACTTTTGATTAATGAAACGTTAGTGTTTGTTACTTATTGAGCCTTGAGACATGTTAGTAAGTTTGAGTTAATTTATCCCAGCAAAAACATTTTCATGTAAAATGTTACTAAGGCGAGGTCATATAATATGGCTCAACTGTCAAAAAGTTGACAGATCTCATCTAGCCCTAACTTCACAAGCTCTACACCTTAGACAAAATATCTGGCTTGATCGTTTCTACTACTAACTAAAGAAGTAGAAGCTCCGCTATTCTTTTAGTTTTGTTTACTATGTGACACATCAGTAGGCTTTGAAATCGCAAAAATATATATCAAGATGCTTTGAACTAATCTTCAAGGTAGATTATCATTTTGTATAAAACGGTAAATATTGTTCCTGCAATTTCGATGATGCTTCCATGGTAAAAGATAATCTTAATTGTTCATATCATTTCCGTCAAAGAAATGTTTTAATATTACAAATATACAAATTACAGAATACACGTGTCGTGTTGATATAAAAAATACAAACATTTTCCTCGTAACAACGAATTTATTGGGCCAACGACACTTAATACCCAAACTAAATTGTGTCTGCCTCATCAAAGTAGAAAAGCTTTGATACTATGAAGCCTCTAAGAAGGGATTTGGTGAAATTCGAAGCCTCAAACAGCCTCAAGAGGGGTTGCCTCTTGCGAGGGCTGTACGGTAGGTATGTTTGGCAAGGCTTTTAATCATTTGTGAGCATATTACGCGTTTTTTATTTCTTCTGATTCTTACATTAGTTGCCTGTCAGCGTATGTATTAATTAAAGCATTATTTTAAAAAAATTGGATATTTTAAAATTGAATATGAATCCAGGAATAATATTTACAGTTGCATATTAATAATATTGATATAATGTTATTACGACAAAAAACCGGATTCACAGTTTATTATCCGATGATACTTACTCGTAGATAGCTTTTAAATAAGGAACAACCAATTTTTTTCATTTCGATGTATTTTATAGAAGCTTCACACTTTAAATTAATTTTCTTTTGGTTTGTTTGTTCAAGTCAGTTTTTCTTAGCTTATCCAATACTGTAAACAATCTGTCTTTTTACAAAAATATCAGTGTATAAAACCACTATTGTTTGTTATAATTTTTGAGTCAATTTTATTTGTAAATGAATAATTTTGCTTCAAATAAATGTCAGAATTGATTACAAAATTTGACAAGCAAAGAAAAACGGACTTTACATTTCTACAAATGTCAGAAGTTATACCTAAGAGATTTCTTTAGATCCGGACATGGCAATGGCTCTTAAAGCTACTAAAAGGTTTCTAGCTTTGATCCCGACAAATGACACAAAGCTACGGCAAATCCCAGGAAGGTCGATTAGTTAGCGACCCTTTGTCTTGTTGCGTTTAGATAGCGCAACTTGTTGATTCTAAAATAACGCACCGCATAGCTTATACCTTTAACTTCTGTTTTACAACTTTCTAACAAGAACAACGAGAAACCGCAACTTAAGTAGAATCAAAAACATGACTAATATTTTGCAGTCTTGTTTGACAGTTTCAGTCAAAACTATTTATAGGCCACGGTAGATTTGGTTGGTAGTCGGTATCCTTTAGGTTAGGTTAGAAAAATAGTGACCGTTGACGTTATTTATACAGGGTTATTTGTAAAACATCAACTACCTCCTAAGGGCTGATTCTGGTGCCCAAATACAACAACTTTTTCTATGGGATCAACATTTAATTCCAAAAAAATTTTTTACTGCTCCATACAAACTGAGGTCAGCTGGTCTGCGGCTTAGTATGGGGAAGTGAATGTTATATTTGGGCACCAGAATCAGCCCCTTGAAGGTTGTTGATGTTTTACAAACAATCCTGTATAATTGAGCGGTGCCTGAGGAGAATGTCAGAGCCAGACTTAATTGTAATGTCGTATTGTAATGAATTTCTTTTCATTATTAAGTAAAATGGACGATGCCTTACTTTACAAAAAAAAAATTCATTACTCATACTCGGAAAGTAGGTCTGAAGTTGTCTGAAAGCGGGTTGAAAGTAATACTTTTCAGCCCTAGAGAGAATCGTTTTCAACTGACAGCTGTCAAATTATAAAAAGAAAAAACAAGTTCTATTAAAAGCTTTTTTTACATGTCTATTGAACCATGTTGCAACTTTCTATACAGCCACTCAAAAACTTTCCTTGTGTTCGTAATGAAAAGCACAGTGTTTACCACGGGTTAAATACTTATTTAGTCCCTCGAACTATTGGCGCCCGAGCGTATTCTCGGGACTAAATAAGTTACTTTCACCCCTAGGTTAACAATGTACTATTATTTACTTGAATCATCATCGTCATTTCAGCCATAGGACGTCCACTGCTGAACATATACCCCAGTGACTTCCAGATTGGCCGGTTGGATTAATTGTTTTTTAAATTATAATTCGTTTTTCGACATCAACCATTACAAAAATAATATTCTAAATTTAAAAAAGATGTTGATAAAGGTAGTTTATTGCACTGATAATTGGGTGAAATAGTTTGCATTTTTAAAATTTTATACTGTATAAGCACGTATCTAAGTGTATGTACTGTGTTACCTAAAAATGAAATAAATGAATGTGAATAATACAGACGACGAAGATTTTTCCACCACTCAAAAGTAGTTTTGACTGTAACAAATCAATAAATCTTTTATCACAAAAACATTGTAGTATACTCGTAAGTGCCATATGGGGACTGCCGTAAAGAATACACTTCTCCACCGGCAACAGGAGGCGTGTCGTAAGAGGTGACTAATTCCCGTAGCACGAGACGGGCAGCAGCGCCTGCGTGCGAAATGTTATAAAAAACTGAGAGCTCGCAAACCCACCTGCCAAGCGTGGCGAGAACTGGCAATCCCCCCGATGAAAGTAATTTGGGAAGGCCTGTGTTCAGCAGTGGACGTCCATGGCTGAAATGATGATGATACTCGTAGGTACAGAAAATAATTTCCCTATTTTTGTGTGCGACTGATGCCTATCCTAGGTATTATACCTGTATTACAGGACATCAGGCTCCTACCACCTCGGAATACTTGAAATACAAGGCATATTTAGTTGCCTTTGAAAATAAAGTAGGCAATGTACGGAAAAGTATTAAGATTGTCTAGAATTTCTTTTGTAAATAGTTTAACAACTCCTTTTGGAACATGTTTTTGAACGGGATCCAAACTGGGACCCTAGGCATATATTATCTTTCAGATCAAACGATCCCAGGTCGCACATTTTCCATAGTCTACAAAGTCTAGTCATTTGAAATCCTAAGCAGGGTCTCAATCTGAGTATGTGTAAGAGGCTTTTAAGGTAAGGCTTTCGGAGATGATATCGTACATGTTTTATAGCGTTGTATGACGCGTTTATTATTCACCGGAATGTGTCTAGACTGGTCTCAATGCTGCGTCTGTTTAGGCGAAGTTATTCAAAGAGATAACACATTCTCCTAGATGTTAGTGAGGGTCGTAAGACTTTATCGTATGAAGGAGTTAGGGGAAAGTACCAGTTTGCTATCCTTACATATCCTCGCGTTATAAGTTCTTGTTGATAACTATGATAATAGTCATTTATACAGAATATAGGCCTTCTTCCTGGCACTTGTACACGTCTCAAAAATAAACTTTGCCCTACCACCGCTTCAGGACTAGGTACATATCGGCTGGTGTTAAGAAGAAACGGCAAAGCTTAGTCACCTCTGCCAGTATTTTTTATATAAAATACAGTTACAAGGGTAACCTATCTTACTTTCGAAACTCTTCTGTTCGAATTTTAGTTATAGTTCTGATATCTTGTAGTAATAATATTTCGGAAACGGTACGAAGTTTTAAATAGGTAGGTAGTTTTTTTTTACATAATATTGTAAGTAATAAATTTATTTTTCCGATGTTTCATTTTCCAGAAAAATAAATAACTTACTTAAAAACTAAGGATAAGGATGAAGGATTAATTATTATAATATTAGAAGCATTTTTCTGGAAACCAAATCATCTAATATTAATACCTTTGGCAAATGTCGAGTAAGATTACAAAACATAGAATTTTAAAAAAAACTATTGAAAATCGGAATATCAGCAATATGTTAATTGTGTCTTCGGTAGGTAACTATAATAAAAATATGGAAAATGGCAAAAAAGGGCAAAACGTTTTCTGAAAAATAAAATTCGTACTAAAACTATTCGGATTTAAAATAGGTAACCAGTTACAAGACAATATGGTAGGTAGTTACATCAGTCGATTGAGAATATTATAGGCATTTCACTAATTTATTAGTTGAAGCCCTTTACTATAACATAGTCATCCGCAATCGACGAATATACGTAAAAAACCCCATGTACAAAAGGTTTTATTTTATAACTAGGCCGGGTCTAGTTTGTTTGTTTTTTACTGTTTTTTTATTTATTTTATTTGTTAGGAAGGATGTTAGATACAAGCTGCTATTTACTAATCAATTAATCATATTGTAAACGTTGTGAGGATCATTTACCTTTTTATTTAATTGCAAAGATATGGGAATCATTTCTTGAAATGTGAAAGTTTTGACACTTGACTTTTCAAGTTTTGTTCGAAAAATCAATAAAGATTATTTAGTTTATTTTTTATTTAGATTATTTAGTAATTGAAAAAACAAGTTTTAGCCTCGGAATAACTTTAGACCATGTAATAAAAATTGATTAATTATAGAATTTGAAATGTTGTCAAAGACGTTTTGATGATAGTTTATACACTACAATTGGTTGTAATCTTTAGTCATAGTTTAAATGTAGTCTCTATTTATATTAAAAAAGGAGATAATGTTAAACGTATGGTTTTGTTGTCACCAATATATTTTATAACCACCGCAATTAATGTTGTTACAACAAAATTAATGCCACTTGCAAAAACTTGATAATTTCCAAAGATTATTTCTGATAACACCACAGAATAAATAATAGTGATGGGTATTAGAAGTTCTCGAGCAATGCACACATAGACATAGCTCACGGACACAAAATATATACACAACGCTCACGGACATGAAATATATAGACATCGCTCACGAACACGAAACACATAGACATCGCTCATGGACACGAAATACATAGACATCGCTCATGTGTGTGTTGCTCTAGCGTGGATTGTATGAATCTTCTGATAATAGTAATAGTAGTCATTTTTATTGATTTTATCACTCAAGTAATAAAGACAGATTAAAAATTTCACAAGTTTATAATTTATTATTCCCAGGTGGTCGCCGAATTCACGGACGTGGAGCCGGAAGCCCTTTACGACGTCCTACACGACCCCGAGTACCGCTCTGTGTGGGACACACACATGCTCGCCGCCGAGGACGCGGGACACATCAACGTCAACAACGACGTCGGATACTACGCAAGTGAGTACTTGACCCTCTGTGGGACATACACATGCTCTAAGTAATACACACATGCTCGCCGCCGAAGACGCGGGATGTACTGACGTCAACTACTGCGTCAGCTACTTTGACATAATTACCCCTGTGGGAGGTCCTTTATATGATGTCCAGCACGACTCCGAGTTCGGACTACCGGTTCGTGTGGGACCCACACATCAACGTTAACAAAGACGTCGGATACTACACCAGTAAGTCCTCTGTGGGACATACACATGATTTCTTTGTTTATTAGTGAATATGACCTAAGTGGGACACACAGGCATGCCTGTGCCAGACCGAAAAAACTCAGTCTTTCTATGTAGGTATACTATTTCAGACTATACCCAGTCTGGATTGTTTCCACTCGTATGTAAATGGTGTTATATTAAATTTATTCTTTCTGTATTTAAGCGGGATATTATACGGGATCATATTACGCTAACTCCCTAGAATTCTGCAAAAACGAGATTCATTGGCGAATTGGGACATATGGGGAATATATTACGTTTATCAGATTACATATAGAAATATACAAAAGCGTAGAAGCAGTTTTACTTTAAACACACCAGTCAGACTATAAGAACTGTTAATAGGACCGTATTTTATTTCGCTAATATTGTTAGATGTGCAAGTTTAAAAATAATACACGAAAGTATTCATTAAATAGTATTAATGGATCTAATATCTCATCATATATGAAGTAATAAAACTAATACGGGATAAAGTTAACTTTTTACGGGATGAAAGAAATATAATAATTGCTTATTTAAACAGCAGATACGGTTAATTAAACACAGTTTTAGAACCGAACAATAAACACCCAGTACTGAAAGATCCGCAAAAAATGGTCTTGCAATTACGAATACGAACTACTCTGTAACTTTTCAAGTTTTGTTCGAAATTAACCAAATAAACTGGACAGTACCTACAACGCAACCAATAATTGGCCAACACGTTATTAGTATTTGGTACAAGGTAAGAGAAAATTCCCACATATTGAAATTACTTAAGAAGTACTAAAGAAAGAGAAAGAATAGGCCCTCAGTAATGGACATTTGGGGCCATCCATTAATTATGTCACACGAATTTTATGATTTTTTGACTCCTCCCTTGTTCCCCCTGTCCTTGTCACAGCTGGCACATTTGAGAGACTCCCTAGTGTGGCAACACATATTTCGTCGGTTCGTTCGTTTACACTTAGTAGAGCGAGTTTCAACTCGCCAATGAAACAATTTAAACTTTAATATTTATAAGTTTTTCGTTTATAGATGTTGTTTTAACACTTAGATATGTTAGATTTTGAAATGTGACGTATAAAGATGGCTCCTTTGCAACGACATTGGTCGTTCATTCTATGCTTTTATCCTTCGCGAAACACATCGTATCGCATTCATTCCTCCCATAACGACAATATTAGGAGAGCGGTGCGTCACACCCGGCATTTTATTCAAAGACGACCTTATTTCCACGGAAATAAAAGAAGACGTGTAATATTCTTGGTATGTCAGTATGTTTATTCTAAGGCGCGCAAACGTTTCGCATCGCTACGCATCGCTTTGAAAATAGTCTGGAACACTGAAATTGAAATTCTTGGAGTTATATTCATGAGATGGAGTTTTAGAACGAAAGTGCAACTAAAATAGAATGTATCTTCAATAATGTATTCTACGTTTCTTTATTTTTTGCATTTATTAACTATCACGGTTATGGGTTTAATTGATTGAGAATGTAGGTTAAATTACTTCTTAAGATAATAGTTATTAATCTTGAGGAAAAATCGTAATGTTAATTAATGTCGTCGGTAGGTCAGTTGAAAGAAAAGTCGCCTGCATAGCGAAAATACGTGTCGGTCGTTTTTTTTCAAGTGCAATACTTTCTTAAATATAACAGGCATATAATTGCAAAATAACTATTGTTTGTTTCTAAAGTGCCTAGATCAATGGTAAGGATTAGATTTCGGGATGTGCACTGAAACATAAAGTCATTTGTGTTCGGGCTACGAGCTACTATGTGCTACGAGGTGCTACGAGATCTCTTATTGCTTTGGTTTTGAAGAGCTCAGGCTCTGTGGTTCTGTTTTCACCTGAACTAGTCTTTAACTGTCTGTGACAACGTTACGATGCCTATGAATAGTCGAAACATTTATACAGGTTGATTTGAAATTTGACAGGTTGATAAAAGTGGTAGAGAATCCTTTTTATCATTTCAGCCATAGGACGTCCACTGCTGAACACAGGCCTCCCTCAATCACTTTCATCGGGGGGGGATGGGCAATACTTGCCACGCTTGGCAGGCGGGTTGGCAAACGCAGTTTTTAGGGTTCCGTAGCCAAATGGCAAAAAAACGGAACCATTATGGATTCATCATGTCTGTCTGTCTGTCCGTCCGTATGTCACAGCCACTTTTTTCTGATACTATAAGAACTATACTATTGAAACTTGGTAAGTAGATGTATTCTGTGAACCGCATTAAGATTTTCATACAAAAATAGAAAAATAGTAATAAATTTTTGGGGTTCCCCATACTTAGAACTGAAACTCAAATTTTATTTTTCATCAAACCCATACGTGTAACCCCTAATACAACCCCTAAACCCTAAATACACGTAATATATGGATAGCTCTTCAAAAAATATATTGAGGTTTTTAATATTATTTTTTCCTAAACTCTCTCACACACACTCACACACTCACACTTCCAAAGTTGAAAAATGTGTATCCGGCCCCTGTAACTTCAAAAATAGGAGAATGATAAAACAAAAAAAAAATTATAATGTACATTACCATGCAAACTTCCACCGAAAATTGGTTTTAACGAGATCTAGTAAGTAGTTTTTTTTAATATGTCATAAATCGTAACCCGCAATTTACCTTACGTAATGCTATGTTTTTCATTTTGCAATAAAAATACCATAACTATGACTCGATTGTCGTGATGGGTGAACTTTTACTTATATAGGTACCTTATATTTACGCACCCAGACGCTGCAGTCTGACTCGTGCTACAGGAATTTTCGCCTCTTACGACACGCCTCCTGTTGGCGGTAGAGAAGTGTATTATTTACGTCCGTCCCCACACGGCACATCCTTTTAGACCAATATTAAAATCTTACAAGAAACTTCTGCTCAAATACGACATCTTTTACGATGGGATCAACATCAAACTCCAAGAAAAAAACATTTTTGCAGAGCAGCATGAAGAAGTGTTTTTCTTTCCTATTTCAATGTTCGTTTTAAGAAAGTGGACTTATCTGAACAGTAGAATCACACTCTAAAAGGAAGATATATACTTCAATAATAATAATAAATTGTTTTCACAATCACACCAATTATTATCTTACCCCAAAACAAAACTAAGTCTAACTATGGCGACTGCATACCTACATAAATACTTTTATAAACATCCATGCTCTAGGTACAAATGCTCGTGATTATCACACAAACATTTGCACTTTGCGGGATTCGAAGCATTCGGTTTTGTAGTCCATGCACGAACCACTACACCAGTCGGATGTCAAACTTAAAATATGAGCTTATATTTGAACTACTTACTATTTCGGATAGCAATCAATGATAGAAAGAATAATATTTATTTGCTTTATATCTCAAATAATAACTTACAACAAAGTACCGTCGACCAAGGAGGTGCTTTATTACCACTTTTGATGACAAATCCCAGTAATATAATAATTCGCTAAGGCTTATTGTAAGACTTACACTTCCAAGTTCAAATAATCAAAAATGACACTACTGACGTAATTAAAGGCAAGCGGAAATAGACCTTAAAGTTATTTTATGAGCAAGTGATATTCAACCTTAGGGTGGTAAACCTTACTTTGTCGACTATACAACAAAATATCCGTAATTTATAACGATATAGTTGCAACTCAGCTATTTTGCCATGACAGTATGTTACTCGCTATGAGATGTCGTAGTATAGCAAATTTGCCTGTGGTCGTCTTAATGAAGACTATTTGTCAAGGTACGTAGAGTTGCGAAACTGGACACTGACCTTAATCTCGTGGGCCGACATTGAGAGATGTCACGAATAGTTAGAGCGCCGAATAACTGACGGTTCACTTACTATTGGAGAGCCACAACTTACTAGGTTAGCTCTGGTAAATAATTGTGTCAGTTGAGCCATATATAAGGTCTAACCTAAATAGTGCTCAATATTTCTAAAGGTCAAAGAGTAAACATGAAAAGGATCTTCGTTATGAAAAAAAAAACATAAATAACCGAACAACATATTTTTTATGAATTAATACTTCAAATTTATTGTTTTAACGGTTTTTTATTTATAACGCCATTCGTCTATGAAGGAAAATCTACGCTTAGCGACATTTGTGGTCATCTCGTAACCAAAAGAATGCAGGAATGACGTTATGCGCCAAAAAATCAATTTCTAAAATATTATGTAATTGAATTAAAACAAATACGTTTTAGGTTTATGTTTTTATTTTAATAGACATGATCCTTATCGTATACTAATTGACCTCTAGAAATATTGAGCTCTATTTCGGTTACACCTTATTTATTTACTTAATGACTCCACTTATTTAATCATATGAGTCAATTATTTATTGCTTGCTTTTGCTTATTATTATTGCTATATGGCTAAGCTACGTGACGTCGCAATGGATTTACTTATCATCATCCTAGTGTTTGTAGCTCAGTGTCAGTAGCACTTTGGTAGTGACTACCAAAGTTAAGCCACCTACGTCGCAGTTGTAATGGGGTGGGTGACCATTCCAACCATATTTAGTGATATTTTATTACAAGCATCTCCGTGCTACTGAAGGCGCGTTTAAATGTTGTCCTGGCTTTCCGCTTGATACTGTCGTCTAGCCTAGTCAGAGGCCTGCGGCTTAATAACATCTGACAGTAAGGTTATTGGCCTTACAACAGCCCTCCACCAATCCGCACTGAGCCCACGTGATGGAGTATGGCCCAAACCACCTCATAGTTGAGGTGAGGCCTGTGCACTACAGTGGGACGTATAATAGGCACACTTTACTTTACTTTTTTACATCCTAGTGCAGTACTTATATTCAGGATGACATATTAAAAGAGGGAGCTTCCTTATCAGATATTCTGCTCGTTAAGTTAAAAGCTTTTGCTATGAGGCCAACGTCGCAGCCAACGAAAAAAAACACCGATACTTTATGTTACATTATTGGAGGTAAATTATTATTTTTTATGAAAACGTGAAGTGCTTTTTCCGATTTCAATATTGGAGACGTAGTGAAAGTTGTTCATTTCGATAGGTTAGTATCATGGAAGAGGTAATCTCTTCCGTGGGTAGAACTTCCTATATCTGAACAGCTTGTATAAAGTAACATAATACCTTATTTAACGAGACATTAATGAATAGAGATCATCATCATCATCATTACTTTATTTATTTTATTTTATTTTTATTTTATTTATTTTAGGAAGATTTACAGTTTCAATAATACAGTAAACTAGTACAATATACTGTGGTTCAATACTAATTACAAATCTCCACATATGAGTAACCAGACGGGTAAGGATAAGTCTAAGTGAGGCAACTAAGAAATAAACAATATTAACTTAGTAATAAAAATAAATGTAACAAGCTATCATCAAAGTTCGAGAATCTCAAAATATGTCCTTGTCATTTGTCGCTTTATCGAGGCAATGCTACATACATTACAGCCATAGGACGTCCACTGCTGAACATACACCTCCCCCAGTGACTTCCGGATTAGCTACTTGGAAGCAGCCTGCATCCAGCGGCTTCCTGCAACCTTTATCAGGTCGTCCATCTTGTGGGTGGACGTCCTACGCTGCGCTTGCCGGTACGGACGTGGCCTCCATTCTAGAACCTTTCTGACCCATTGGCCGTCATTTCTAAGTGCTATGTGCCTCCCGCCCACTGCCACTTCGGCTTCAGCGTACTATGGAAAGGGCTATGCTCGGTGTTTCTTTGCGAGATCGAATCAGGAATGAGGAAATTCGTAAACAAACAAAAGTTGCTGACATAGCCCAACGGATTAGAGAGATACTAATATTAAAATCAATTTCATTGGGTGTGAAATGATATTGATTTTGATGTTGGAATCTCTTTTCTTTAATATTCTCGTCATTTATTAGTAATATAATCAATAACTAGAGGATAATTATATATATCGACCCGGTTCGCTACGGTGGTTTAACACATCAGCAATGCCGTCTCGTTGTAGCAGTAGGAATATCATCGACATCATCATAAGCTCCTGGAAGTCCACTGCTGGACATAAGGATACCGGGTTTGATTCCCAGTCGGTCAATGTAGAAAAATAACTTTTCAATATTGTCTCGGGTCTGGGTGTTATTGTAGTACCGTCGTTGTTTCTGATTTCTGTAACACAAGTGCTTAAGCTACTTATCTTAGTATCAGTGTAATGTATTGTTCAATATTTATATTTATTTATACAGGGACGTTCTGCATCCAGTTAGCAGACTAACCAGGTCGTCAGTCCACCGGGAAGCGGCAAAAACAGAAACAACATTCTCAGTCCTTTAAAATCAATCCGATGGTTGAAATATGACTCAATTAAATCTACTGGCAGTATAACTGCCTATAACAAAAACATATAGATTTGAATACAATGAATCTAGTTCATGAGAGCTGGCGACATTCAAGGCGTCTGCGGATAAAAGAGCGCTTGAATATGAAACAAGTTAGCTGATAAATAGAACGACCAACTAAAACAAAACTTTTTTGTGTTATAGCAATGTTTTTGTACCTTTAAAATAAGTACATCTGTGAAAAAGTGTTTTTAAGGTTCTGTAGTCAACACGGAACCGTTATAGTTTCGCCATGTCCATCGGTCTGTCTGTCGGTCCGCGGCTTAGTTCAGAGACTTTTAGAAGGAGCCGAAATTTCGCATGAGTAGGTATACTCGTCATTATTAATCACGCCGGCAAAGTGGTTAGAATAAAAACTGAAAAAAAAAAAAATTTTTTTTTGGTTTCCCTACGTATAGTGGTGTTGTGGTGTTTATTTATCGATTCAGCGATCCGTTTGTGCAATATTAAGTTTTAAAGTGCAACATTTTTTAAAAGTCAAGTGTCCCCCCCCCCTGCGCTAGCTAAATGGTTGCTTTAATTAAGAAATGTGTAAAAGTAAAAGTTCACGACAGTAGTTTAGAGGGATAACGACGTTAAAAGGAAAACTATTACAGCTAGGAAGGCTTTACAAGTTACCGAGCTAACTTAAAAAAAAATACGTTGATAAAGTTGTTAATTGTGTAAAACAGGTAGAAAATACCGCATATTGTGACGCGGGCAACTGCGGTACCGTTTTATGCGCATGGCCCGAAACGCACATGGTCGGCTTTTAGTTCTTATTTGCATTTAAACATTTGTACCTAAGTCATGGATATTTATAGATGCATTTAAGAAAGTATCTTTTATTTTATCCATTATCTAGTTGCCACAGTTCAAGCTTTGTTTTGTTTGGGGTTAGATAATTGGTGTTATTGTTAAGAGAATTTATTATTATAATTATTGCAAAATCTCCCAGAAGTTTAGACTTATGTGGCTAGGTAGGTTAGATAAAAAAAAACTATATCAAATAGGCTTCTAGATGTATGAAATATGTTAAATATTAGCTTTGAAATTCAATGAGAAGTTTAAAACGGTTCCAACAAATCCACGTCCTCAAATCTAGGCTGACCACATTCAGCGCTGCGGGCTTTAAATAATACATCATCCCCGCAAAATCTTTCCCGCCTTTTAGCAAGCTGTTACGTAATGCGAACTTCACATGGGACGATTCTCCGTTTTATACGTAATAAAATTCTCACGCTTATTATACGCTCTTATATGTAGTAAGACCATAGTATACAGGGTTACATTGTAAAGGAGTGCCAAATTAAATTAAAAAAATCTAGGGAACAATATCAAGAAGCATCCTGATCGTTATTATTTTTAATAATCGTATGTTACGAAAAAAAAATTAGTTTAAAAGTAAATTACTTTTTAAAGTAATTATAGAGAGACTACGAAAACCGCGCGGTCATTCATCAGAGGCGTAGGTACAGCGAGCCAAAAGGACCTTACGCATACACATATTGTGCAATTTTTTCATGAATGAGTAAATTATCCACGCGTACAATTTTTAAAAGCAGATAGGAATAATTAAATGTGAAAAAAATTGTTTGGTTTTTTGCATAGTACGATTGAGTTACTGATTCTGAGCCACTCCTAAATATTTGGCACCCCTTTGCAATGTAACCCTGTATAGATGGACTTAGTGTCGCTATCTTTGAGGTCGCGGGTTCGATTCCGGGTCGGTCAATGTAGAAAAATAACTTTTCTATACTATCTCAGGTCTGGGTGTTGTGGTACTATCGTTGCTTCTGATTTTTGAAATACAAGTGCTTAAGCAACTATTAGAGGGGATCCTCTAAATAAAACGGTATATTAACTTGTTAAAATATATTGATACGGAAAACGCGCGAAAGCACAATTACGACGCATGAAGTACGCTCCGATGACAGCTGACAGCTAGTGCTGGGAACCGCTCATAGGGATGTTCCCAGCAATCGATTCCCCGCTAACACTACTTACCATAGGATCAGAGCAATATATGTGATGTTGTCTGAATATTTAATAAATATAAGCTGAAGCAGTACCGAAACTAAGCCTATTTGTTGACATAAATACCTAAACTCCAATAAGTCATTAGGGTTGGCCCTTTAATTTTTGTAAATTGAAATAGTGTTTTGTTTAGTAAGCATTCTATAGAGATAATCGCAGAGCGTGACAACTCGTCTCGGCACCCGACTGACAGCACTGCGACGACCGCTTAGGGATCTTGTTGAGGCGTGCGTCTGTGTTGATACGTCATTTCGAACGTTTATACGTAGTTACTTTACTGCTTTCGTTTATTTATATACTGTGGTAAAACTCAATTTCCTCCTTGTGTCATTCTTATACTACATACTTAGTTTTTGAGCAAATTAATATTTAACAAATGCTTAAGAAAACTACTCAAAATCGTAATTTGTGCAAAAATGCTGCGAAATTTACGAAGTCTAACTTCGGACAGGACTTCGAATAGTATTTTCTGATTTAATTACGGTTTTCGTTTGGCACGCTCCTTACGGGAAACCCTGTATAGCTCCAGTTGAAAACAGAATTAGTTGGTCTGAACGATGAGACTTCAGTACTAAATTGATTGTGCTACGAGATCTCGTAGCACATCGTAGCCGTAGTCATGATAAAAAAAATCTGTAGGCGTTATTGATGTTGCAAATTTTTATCAATGTTAGACTTATCAAAGCCATGTATTTATTGCTCTGATACTGGAGTGGATTGATTGAAGTCAGTTTTGTTGAGTACAGTTTATGTTTAGTAAAATAACATTCTGTCTGTCTTCAAACTAACAGATGTTAAGTAGTATTTTAAACCAAGCATGAAAGCCTTAATGAGTACTGCTGTAACTTGTGATATTTGTCATTTATACTTGCAAGGCAAGGTCTCATCATTATCATCATCTCAGCCTATTTCAGTCGAGAATTATTCTATTTTTTATCAGTTCTGCGACGGATGTGGCTAGCGGCCTACTGCCACTTTTGTTTCCTACATTTTTAGAATATGACCATTACTCTGCTTCCATATGACCTCGTGCCGGATGCCATCTCTTAACAAGACCCCAAGCATCGACTTTCCTATATTTCGCTGAGTGACTTGAGGTGGTGGGCCAGGTTTACTGCCATGTGTGGAACATTTAGACTCCGTAGGTCGTCACTGGTAGGACGATTGATCGAATACGTTGTTCTTCAGGCATTGTGGCAGTGGCAACGAGATGATATTATGTCCTATATGTAAACTAATTATAACTAACAAACGTTTATATTAGCTTCACTTGTAACTAAATAACAGTTAACCATGTTATCAAATCTTGGAAGTCGTTTTTAACCTACTTCTAACTGTCGTATTCTGATTTTGTAAGTATGTGACATTTGGATGACAATACAATAATTTAACACCGTCGTGCTGATCAGATAGAGCGAGGAGATGAATAGTGTAACTATTAGTAAAACCTTCGTGATTAGGCTCATTTGGTACGTTTAAACTATGATATTAATTTTAATTACACGATAATAATCGTGTCATGAAAATCAGGCCGTGTAAAAGGCCCCGTGGTGGGCGCTTTGAGCTTTTGCGGAAGTGTGGCCCAGAACTGAGCGTCAAATAACCTGCTAGCCTAGCTACGGTGTCTTGTGACTTTCTGCACGATATTAGTGCTCATTTAAGGGTAACATGATACCTACTTGAAAACATGTCTGTTTATGTTAATTGAGGGGTTATGTACTTGTTACTTTAAAGTTTGTACACGATGTAAGTGCTTACCGAAGACATGTATATTCGGTTAGTTTTCGTTGGTTTTGGTGCCGTAAAATTCTTATTTTTCTGCTCACATACAACTACTTTTTGTATGATACAAACATCGAAATTTTAAAAAAATAGCACTTTCCTAAACAAATGTGTTTTTTTTGTGATTGCCACAACCCGTTTTAAGCCTTTTCATAAGAGCCATAACACGCATTTCACGATGTGGATGTTTTACAGTAACCACGGTTTCAGTTTTTGAGTGTAACATACTCGTATGTACCTAAGTATATTATATACTTACTCATTATTATGACAAACAACTTCTTGTACGTTTGCCGTCCGCGTATTTTTGTAAAGAAATAGTTTCGTACTATACCTAACAAAATTAGTTTAGATAGACAAGTAGTTTCTTAGGCAAAGTCAGCCGTCAGTTCTACGTGCATATTATGTGCCCAGCGTACTACCTACCACTTCAGCTTGCTAATCCGTTGGGCTATGTCTGCAACTTTTGTTCATTTACGGATCTTCTCATTTCTGATTCGATCACGCAAAGAAACACATTTGTTTTTATAAAGACAAAGGGCCACTTTCACCACTTGCTGATAAGTTCCGGATAACCTATCTGGCACTTGTTTTGACAGATAACCCATACAATTAGCTGTCAAAAAAGTGCCAGATAGGCTATCTGGAAGTGTAGTTTGTGTAGTTTTATTTTTTGTTAGGTTACTTACCCGCTATAAAAATTCATTTTTGTAAAAAAATCGACCGTTTACCAATAGCAGTTCAAAGGCTACTACCCCCGTCAGGCTACGGAAACGAGACAAGGAATAGTACATTGTTAGCCTAGGGGTGAAAGTAACTTATTTAGTCCCGAGCGCCAATAGTTCGAGGGACTAAATAAGTCTTTAACCCGAGGTAAACACTGTGCTTTTCATTACGAATACAAGGAAAGTAAAAATAAAAACATGAATTAGCTGAAGAAAAAATTAGTCAATTTTAACAAAACCGTACTAAAGAGTATGCAATCACTACGTTATACAACTCAAAAAAACAAATGAAGATCGGATTGCTGCTTTCCCGCTAATTTTTTTTCTGTGGCCGGCCAGCTATTCAGCCATTACTTTTCATTTTCATCATTGAAAAAATGGTATATAACTTGCCCAAATATGTTATTTTAAAGAAATAGTTTAAAGTAAACTTATAATAAGGTCATTAAAATAATCTTTAATTAATACTTAACTTTATGTTACTTAATTAAATTTTACAGTACAGTGGCTGTATAGAAAGTTGCAACATGGTTCAATAGGAATGTAATAATACAACTAGTTTTTTCTTTTTATAATTTGACAGCTGTCAGTTGAAAACGATTGTCCCTAGGGCTGAAAAGTATTACTTTCAACCCGCTTCTCAGGCAACTTCAGACCTACTTTCCGAGTATGAGTAATGAAAATGTTATTGTTACGCGGCCACTGTGGCCACTGTAGGTGGTTTGACTTTGACAGATAACGCCTAGGTCGGCCGGAAAACGTAGAGTTCCTTTCGACGCATTAACCAACTACGCGAAACACCACTTTTACGGAAAACGCTAATCTCGGAAAATACCACTTACGCAAAATACCAACTATGCATAGCACCAACTTGATTTAAGCAAGATATCAAAAACGCATAATACCAACTTTTTCAAAACTTTGTCACTGAAGTGAAGTGGGCAAACAAACCAGCCAGTATTTTATCAAAAGAGGTATTAGTTCTAACAGGAATACTTGATCAGTAGGCCGAACAAAAAGACAGACGTCATAAGCTTATAAACAAAACACAAAACAAAACCTAGCAATGTGTGTATTCTAGTCAGTACCAGGTTTTAGTTCTAACTAGCTGTCCCGGCGAACGTCGTACCGCCCGCGCCGATGTTTTGACAATTATTCTGCTATTCGGGGCGAATACAAATCCAACAAACTAAAAATCATAAAAATCGGTCTAGCCGTTCTTGACTTATAAATGGTGTAACTAACCCGACTTTGTTGTAAAGGTATATATAGATTCACGAATTATCTGTCTGTATCAGCTTCAACTTCAGATTAAAATAACAAAGTATTAATTAAATTGCACAAACCAAAAGTTTGTCGAACATTAATTGTTCCCATGAGCTAAAAACACGATCAAAATACGAAACAAACAAATTGTAACAACTGTTGGTAGCAAACATCCGCGTTGATTCGCGGGAAATCCGCGAATTTCTGATCCGAAGTAATTAATTGGGAATTCTGCAATGAATATCGCCTATTGAGTTCGCACATTCCACTTAGGGAATGGTAACATTACACGAGGCCACAGTACAAAGAGGTCAGCAATGCATGTTTTACCTGCTAGAGTCGTGACCGTCATTTCTGCAAAAAAATTACAGTAAATTATTTTATAAAAAGGTTTCAGCTGCAATTATGTTACTATTTATAATTAGTTGCTTAGATTAATTAAACCAAGGTATTAAAAATGTTAGGTGTGTAATTAGATTTTCATCGTACTACATAGTTAGTAGATTTACGTGTGTGTACGCATGCTATAGGATAATAAATTAACAACCTCAAACCACTGAGCAAGAATCCTTTACCCTCTCTTGTAGAATAATTTACTAATTTACGGGAGGATAACCCTGCGCTAAAATCTATTTCAACGCACATAAAATATTATTATGTATCTCAGAATAAAGATAGCATTAATGTTTACGTACCTACTACAATCATTTATCTTCGCAACAAGAATAAAATATAGATTTGCTGTCATGGAAAAACTATACAACGCATATTTTTTATGTGTTATAATATGGCATAAATAGTCTAACAAAACGAATAACACCAAAGGTTTTACAATAGCCATGAAAGATTTACACTATCCACCCCCTGGCTCCATCATCAGATCAGCACGATATGGTGTCAAATTAATGTATTGTCATCCAAATATCAGATACTTACAAAGTTTCCAATGGATAGTTAAGAACGACTTTCAAGATTTTAACATTGTTAGTTAGTTTTTAGTTTTTTAAGCTTCCTTTGTAACTAAAGTGTGTTTTTAAGTAAAAAATAGCAGTTAGGTACGGTCATGTAATTAAAAATGACAAATCTTTTCAACCGGTTTTAGATTTTTTGTCGAATAATAGTGTCCAATACAGTCCAATATCAATTGAGAAAAGACGTTTTGCAGTTAAATAAGTTGGTTGATGTTTGGTGGAGGTTGAGTGTCCATTGAAATCTATGAAACTGTTTTGTTTGAGTGATTTGAGTATGCTTTTGGTTGGGCTGTAATCGAGTGTTATGGTACTCATACGGGGGGAAATTTTGACGATAATATAATATTTATTCACCGTGTTATTAATTCTAATAATGAGCTTCATTATTGGCCAATCTATTTGATCAACGAAGGCGAATTTATATAAGAGGGTAGTGTTGTATCTCTTTATACATGAAACAGAAAGAACCTATGAAATTCTTGTTTTTTCTCGTTCCATCTTAGGGATGTTAATATTTGGCAGCAACTGACAGATCAAGACTTAATAATACCAAATCAGTGCCTAAGCTAAAGAGTTCCTGAAGTATGCACTAGTTTAAATGTATTAAATTTGATGAGGGCTATGATTGTTTCTTGAGCCAATTGCTTAAGCATCTAAGTTAACAAATGTAAATACTTGGTTTATCAATTTACTTAAAAATATATAAAATCAATCCCGAATACAAGATTTCTCTTTGGTAAAATGTGTTCCTTGTGAATTTAAAATAACTGTGATGCCAATTAATTGTCTTTGTTGTAAATCAATTAAAATGCCATATTCTCTAATGGAACAAAAACCTTTTTGCTTTCCATAACTAAGAGTGGAGCATTGGTGGCACATTCGCTATGCGCAAAATTGCGCGCTATCTGACTGCGTTGTGAGAGAAATAAATGTCTGAATTTGAATCTCGTCTTAGTTTATGTACGAAGAAGCAAAGTGGACTGTACCCGATGAATGCGAAGGGCGGCGCGCGGCTAACGTTGAAGGCTTGAACGAGTTGTTTTATACCAGCCTTTTTCATATTTGTCAAGGGCGGACCTCTTAATTACGCAAAATAACTATGAAATGAATTAAATTCCAAATCTCTAAAGGAACAAAAAACTGTGCTTTCTATTACTAAGAGTGGGTTAAAAATCTGGCGAATGTGCCGCTAATGCATTGGTCGTGCGATATCTGACAGCATTATGTTTCCAGTCGTTAACTTAAATGGATAACTTGTCGTGAGAGAAATTAAACGTCTTAATTAAATCTTGTCTTAGGTAGAGTATTTAAAGAAGCGAAGTAGACTGTACTCGATTAACGAGAGAGCGGCGTGCGCGCTACATGCGAGACTTGCATGAGTTGCTTTATAGCCTTTTTTAAACTATTTCAACGGTGGACCTCTTTACGCCAAATACTACAATCCTTGGTCCCCTTAAAATGCTCCGCAGTAATTATAAGCTCTTGTAACTTGTGTCCGCTTCAGCGGACTCCTGGGATCAGGTTGAGAAACACTGCTCTAAAGAGTTTCAACTCGCTCTCGTAGATTGCGCGTTGCACTGCATTACATGCTGCTCATTCGCGGCACTTTCGCCTAATCTGTACGAACCCTAACATTTTAATTAACATTGTTCTGTCTTCTGTAACAATACCGCTAATCTCCGAGATGACATTGACTCTGAAATAGGCCATTAACTTCGATTTTATGGCTACCATCCCATTACAATGTTTGATTGAATAGCTACGCTTGATTAAATGTCAGAGTTACCCGCCCCTAAATAATGTTCGGGCTCGTGGACAAATTGCTTTCTTAATTTTGAGAGAAAATAGTTTATTTGTGATCACAATAATATATTATATTATATATTATTGTGTGTGTATCATAGGTTTATGTTTTTGTATAAGTTTTTGTACCCATTATATTCTTAGCTATGTAATTTGCCTAGCATGTATCGCAGACTAGATCAATAATAACTTTTTTAGGGTACCGTATCTCTTTGAATATTTATAGCAAAACGCTAGCGCGAAGCAAATGCGTACAGCGCCATCTAGTCTTTTGTAAAAAGGTTTAAACGAAAAATGTTGGCAAGTCCGTTCCTCTTATATTTCAAATTCCATCGGCGTTCGAGATAAATGCCGAGACAGACGCACGGAGTGATTAAATAAAATTGGGACTCATTTTTTCCCTTTTGTAGATCTCTGATAATGGTATTTTATCTTGGCTACGTGGGTCATAGTTATTATAGGTATATTAAAGACTAGCTGTTGTACGAGTATACAATAACGATAGGTTAGGTCTCACACTTTTATTTTTATTTTATTACGTAAAGATTCTTGGGCGTCTCTCTGAATACATTTATTGATGATAAGTTTGAGAACTAAACGTATTATTTTTGATTTGATTGTCAAATACAAATTTACATGTTTAAAGATAATAGGGACCCATAGGGTCATAATGTGATTTTTATTCAAATCTAGATTAAATAACAATGCATAAAAGATTGAAGAAAAACAGTTGCAGGTATAAGAACATAAATAAAGAAAGAGTTAGCTGTTAATCGGTGTTTTATTAGCTGTAAAACTTCTAGCTAGAAGCTGACCAAAATAATCAAGGCAATGTAGCGAACCTGCCGTAATTTACTAAGTAATACGTTGTTGTCTATTATTAAAGTGTTACAAGAAAGATTGGCAACTCCCCAGCTGATCGAGTTGCGGGCATCGACCTCAATCTGTAGAGATAAGCACATTAAGGCGCCATTACGACCGCTCGCTGCATTAGCAGGGTTGGGGAAGGCGGGTCAATGGTATAGTTTACTTAGGAAGCGCTTGGTTGCCGGGGGATTTCTTGCAACATCATGACCTTTGAGTTATATTTAAATGTCAACTTTGGCTGTCCACTTAAGCGTAATCTAGTTGTTCAGGTTTTTGTTTATAGCGTTGGTGGTTAAGATTGCAAGTGCCAGGCTTTTTTTTTTTTCCGGCGAAACGCCTCTATCGACTTCGGATCGGGTCAGCAAGGAGTTATCCTTCCTAGCCCGATCCGCGGCCACCCTTTGCGACGAAACGGTGCCGCCACAAAAGGCCGCCTACGTCTCTCGCCCTCTCGCCGCCCAGCATAGCTTGAACCATACTGGGAAGCGAGAGACTTCCACCAACCGCAGGGTCAGGACCCCGCGGCCACCGTCTAGGCCGCACGAGCAGGGAGTCTTCACCCCCCACACGTGCCGCCTTCGCGAAGACGCATCCACAAACGCGCTGCCCTAGCCCACCGGGAGCGTCTCGCTCATCCCTCCCCCCGCAGAGTTTAGCCGTGAGCTAGCAATCCCCGAAGGAAATTACTAACCCCCGTTGCCCAGGATGAACCAGGGCAGGATGCTACTCCTTACACCCGATCCTAACCGAGTGTAATAAGTAACACCCCGCCGCACGTGGAGGTGACTCTGATCAACCCTGCAAGTGGCAGCCTAGGGTGACCAAGGTCAAAAGATTTACTCAGATACACATAATGGGGTAAGATAAATAGATTTCGTCGGCTCTATAAATATGTAATATGCATCATCTTAAAATATACATACTACGGCTGGACTACTGCATTAATAAGGCATTGCGACGCTTATAAACCTTAAGCTATACGTCTTAAGAGTGTTTTGTAGTCAATGAAGGTCACATAAGCTGGTAGAATGTTATTCGTTCAGGCATACATTATATTGTTATGCGGTCTCATGACACCGCTTGAATGTTGACGAGTCTTATATAATCGGCTGATGATGTGAAACGACTTTTAAGGGAGTGACGTACCAAGACCTACCATAAACCTCGAAGATAATGTATAAATATATTGGACAACATCACATACATTGCTCTGATCCTATGATAAGTAGCTATTAAAGCACTTGTGTATGAACTATCAGATTTGCGTATTATGTTAGCCCCATTGCACCTAGTTAAAGTTGTTGTTAAGTATGATATATGACTTTACTAATTCACTTTTTGTTCCCCGGAAATTTTAAGAATTCGTCGTTAACCCTTAGGTAACTTTCCGTAGCCCAATATGCCCTTGGCTGTATTCAGGACAGCTTCCGAGATATTTTCCTTCCCGAGGGAGGAATCAGGAACGTTTCGGGTTTCGTACGTGGAATTTGTTGACTCGTAAACTTACCCGTATCACACTGTCACGCATAATCATGTCAGATGAATATTTCGCCAGACAACATACCAATTATTTTTGTCGTGATCTTAAAGTAAAGACTTAACATCTTTGTGTTACGAGGTTCCCGTCAAAGAATTTAGCCAAGGGTGGCTCCCAGAACACTAGACCCGAGCCAATTTAGAACAAAAAAAGTTTTCTAAATGGACCCTAAACGGGAATTTAACCCTTTGCGTTCAAAGAGTATCACGGGCGCTTCGTCAATAGGGTCGTCAAATTTGATTAAAAAAATTTGTAACTACAACCAACTTTGTAAGTAAATAATTATATTTAACTCTCTCTCTCTTAATGACATACAATTTGCAAGTATTTGAGCAGTAGAATCATCACCTAAAAAGAAGTCAAATAAGAAACTAGATCCTTAAGACAACCAGACTGAAGTGCAGTTCTATGCTTGTGTGCGTCTATGATGCGCGATGAAACGTCAACAATGTTGATCCTAAGAAAATATTGATAATTTATTAGGTAGTGGACGTCCTACCTAGGTCTGAAAAAACGATCGGTTTTGCGCGCTTGATTATATAGTTCATTTTGACTTAGGTTTACTAATTATTTTTTTGGTTTTTTCATAAAATAAAAAAATTATTATTTTAAAAGTATACCTGAAGATTATTGTGTAGTGTTTGAATCTAATAATAGTTGTTCATAACGACAAAAAAAAGGTATTTGAATGGAAGATTCTAAAATTTTATTGTATTTCAGTTTTTTTTTTCTGCTATATTTTGTAAGAAAGTAAAAAAGGTTTTCAAACCATGTGCAAATAGATCATATCTTTAATTAAATGTTGAAATCGAGTTGTCAGGATAACTTGTAGTCTCTTGTAAACCGATGTTCAAACGTAAATCGAACGTCATTTTTCTAAAATAAGGGTAGTTCTTTTGGTGATTTACCTTTATTTTTGAAATGATATGAAAAATCAATTTGCGCCACATGCAAGAATAAGAACTAATCTTTAAAAACACTTGTTATTTTTTTAAATTATCATTCACGTCTTTACAATCAAAGAACAAAAAGTACAGAAGCTAAATCTAAAGACAAACTAATGAATATACTTACATATATTATGAAAAACTACCTTTTCATAATATACTCGTATACAATCATATCATAATATTTAAATATAAATGCTACTATCGACTCTATCAAAATGTAAAGAACAGCTGTTTTTTTAATTCCTTTATTTTTATATTCACGCGTATATTGCCTGCGCGTATTTTTTATACATTATTCTGACTTTTTTTAGAAATGTAACACATCTTTTGACATAATAACTAATATTTTTGAAATCAATGTAATTATAATTTAATTGCTTATTATATAATTTTTGTCTGTATATTAATGTTAAATGCACGACGATAGCGAACATTTGCTTATCGATAGATCGATAAAACATGTATGTGCCATGCCATAAAGATAAAAACTAAATGTACCGTGTTTTATGCAAATAAATAATTACTTACTTACTATGTTTTCACCTCTCTCAGGTTTATTTGCTAGAGTATTTGTTGGCTGCATGTACTAATTGATCCGGTCATGTCGGTATTTGCTCTCCTCTGCTGCATTCAAGTGTATTCTGTTTCTACAACACAAGCTCGAAAGCAAATACAGATGTTCTGCTGACATTAACTACACAACCTTAATCTTGTATTAAATACATTTATGCAATAAACTTGGCGTGATTACTATTATTCACGCTACAAAGAAAACACATACTGAATCTCTTTACTGTACTTAATTGGTTTATATCTATGGAGATTTTGATTGGATTTGGAACAAAAATAGGAAATTTGTATTTCATGTTTTTTTATTAATATACGCCTGACATCACACCAACTATTATCGTCTCAATTTAAGGAACATCCTCATTTTACGATATACCTACCTGGACATGGAATTTTGGTCAAGGTCGTCTCCCAGCATGAGGCCGGCAAGATGGACTTGCTGTCGGTCAGGGGAGTGACCCCTTTAGTATCGGAATTAGGCGCGGAAGATTTTTCCGAAGTAGAATCGCTGTGGAGGTGATCGCGGTGGACTCATCGGAGAGTCTGGAAGACCTTTCTTTGGGGTCCATTTGTTCGGACGCAGACTCCGGGGATCATGGGGAATCCCGGATGGATAGCGATTATAGTCGCTCGGTTGCGGTCAAAGGCTTCACTAACGAACGGAGCGCGTGCCCCTTAAAATAAGAGTAAGAGTACTTTTATTGTGGAAGTATAATCCTATTAAAGAATTTAAAGGTTACATTTTTAAGCACCGATTCGGAACGCGCCGCAAACCGACAAGAATTGGCAAGAAACTCGAACGGTGACAATGAGTGATAGGCCTCCCTACCTAAAGGCAGGTCTATGATTCAAAAGTGCTTACGAGGATCGGAGGATGAAGATCCCTAACAATGAGTAATCCGACGGCAGCAACGATGTGAAGTTGGCACGAGATAAAGTATTATTTATCAAACAAATCAAACGGATAAACGGATCTACAAAATCGAAACTGTTGCGCGAGGTAACCGACACCTAACACCATCTGTCGGTTCCCTTACGAACTTAACTCTAAAGCAAGTATAGGCTCTAAGATAAACGACGATCGGGCTCACAATAAGCACTAAAAAAAGGAAAAGAACTGTCGATACGCGAGTCTGACGCACACTTAGGACTCACACCCGATATTTTATTAGCACTAAGGTCTAAAAGTTGTTTTATCGATTCGTGAAATTCTCTCTGAAACTTCGACAGATTTTGATTTCATTGCCTCTAAAAACATAACAGTTCGACTGCATACTTCTCAATATTTTTTTATGAAATACTTTTAAATTCAATTACCTACATCACTGATTCTGCACAACTTCTAGGACTGGGTCCTATGTGTTCGTACAGTGGTCCAGTACCTGAAAGGAAGCTTTTAGCGATAACACTGCCTAAATTGTGCATGTAGGACAGAAACATCAATTTTATCATCATAGTAATGTGTGCAATAAAGAGTATCAGATTCTGTCTATAATAAATTATTTGTATTTTTGACAGTGTCTTGCCCGGCACCACTCAAGAATCGTGACTTCGTGCTGCAGCGCTCGTGGCTTGACACCGGCGACGAGAAGATGATCCTCAACCACTCCGTCTTCCACAAGGGCTACCCGCCGAGGAAGGGCTACGTCAGGTAAAGGGACTTGTCTTACAGCAACTCGTCAACAGGTACTTTCTATTGTCTTTCTTTGTTGACGATGTTGATCAGTAAGTAACCCTTGGAAACGTTGTTTCACAAAAAGTATCTGCGGCGTGGACGCATATTTTCATTCTAAATCTATCAGTTGACCGTGGAGTTAGTATTTTAGTTTTTTTACAAGCATTTATTTACTTTCACCTGTCCCGGTGTCTGTAATAAAATCTTGGAAGTTAAATTTGACCCACTTACCGATTTCCGATTGAGCTGAAATTTTGCATGCATATGTATATCGCGTGGCAATGCAATGTTATGATGACATAAAATAAAGCTTGTTTTTAAAAAAGGTTTTTTAACTAAATTATTTATATATTAGGCCCATATTTCTTCGGCAAACTTTTTAAATTTCATGTACACAACCAAATTCGAGGAGAGGAAGCGTGGGCAGACCCGGTGGACTGACGACCTTGCTTTGTTAAGGTTGCGGGAAGCAACTGGATGGAAACGGCGCAGAGCCGCTCATTGTGGCGTTCTATTGGGGAAACCTATGCCCAGCAGTGGACTTCTATGATGATGATGACGACTAACCTTAAATACACTTTGTTCATTGTCAATTAGCATTGCTGTGTTCCATATTTGCTGAGTAACTTTGTTCCACCTTCGACTTTATCGTTACTAGGTCAGTTACATTGAAGTCAAACGCTGACGCTTGCACAAAAAAATTGAGGTTTTTACAAAGAAGAGACTTTTGAGAATAGGTTTTTTTATTTAAAAATGTAGAAATTTTAACAACCGATAAAAATCTACATTAAGTGGTATTGATATTTCGAAGATCTACGAAGACCATTAACGAGTTTTTCGTTGGTTTTTCTAATGGGAAAATCGCTTTGCAATTCAAGCAGAATAAAAACTGCAGAGTGCAGACTATCATATCTACCTACTCTTCAAAAATAAAAGTAAGAAACATTAGACGAACAATTATTTTTTTACTACGAAACACTATGAGTATCGTGTCAGATGAGCTCCGTTTTATCGCCGTCAGGCAAGCTTCCGCAGCAACCGTAGAGTGGAGATACTGGCGAGTCTGATAGCTGAGCCCCGGAATGACAGCAAAAAATGCTGACGAGTTCCTAGTGCCAGCAAAGGCTCCTGGGAAGCGCAAGGACGCTTCAGAGTGGAGTTCTTACAGTTTACTTCCACTATCACAGGGATGACCGTAAGACTCGTAGGTAGGCGTAGTTATCGTAGGTCAGCGTACATTTTCAGTAGGTACTGCGTTGTGCTCACTTTGAAAGCTCGATCCAAACTGTCCATACTATGACTGCAGCGCTTTTTATAAGTAAAGGACGTTCTAGAAAATTCCATTCTTTTCTAATTCCTTTTACGATTTCAATTATTCGAAACGTGTGATCGCCCGACCTGCCAAGTATAATCAGCCAGGACGTATATACAATCTCTTTGTCATGATAAATTCCAAGAGTGCGTCAAGAACTTATAGTTATAACTTAGAATTCAGTTTTTCAGTAAAAAAACGTAAATATATAGAAAAATCCAGATTTAGACTAGCAAAAAGCCAAAACGTTATAATTAAAAAAAATACAATTATAGTATGATCTCCATTGAATAGGCTGACATAAAAAAAACACTAAAAGAATAGGAATAGGTAGGCACTATTCTTTTTGATAATAACAACAAAATGTACGTTTATTATTTAAATATTTTAGTCAGAAAAACAAGAAATCTATCATGCTATATAAGTATTGGAAAAATAGTTATTATGAATCATTTAAGACCGATTTGAAAAGAGCGTGAAATAGATTTAATTATAAAATTTCATATTTTTCAACAATCAAGAGTAACAAGAAGATATAAAAAGTAGCTTATAAAATAATTACAAATAAGTGAAGAATTAAAAGGTGATATAATCATAAAGAATACAGAAAGACATTAAGTCATTCACCACTTAATGTACGTAGGTAGTTAGTAGCTACAACAGGCAGATATTACAAGACAATAGCAAAACATATACCATATCTGATCGCCACCGCCACCGCTGCACACGTGACGTGATCGCGCATCTCACTTACGCTATGCCGTCTGGACTCGATCGCAGGTTTCCTAGAAATGTTTTTTGTTATTAAGTAGAATAACATTAAGTAATTAATCCTAATCCCGCAAGAAAGTTAAACTGTCTTGCAACTCGCTAAGACATTATAATTTGAGGAATTTGAGGTCTACTTTAAAATAAAGTTACTGATTGATAATAAAGTTACTGAGGTATTTGAGAAATCCTGAGTCCTTGAAAAATATTTTCACCCGGTATCATTTGTAATGGCGCAAAAATGAGTTTCGCAGCCGCTCTAAAATGAAAGCTGAAAGGTAAAGCGCAGGCCACACTGGGAGCAAAGCGAAGTGAAGATTGGCGTTTTGTATTTCATTAACGTCACCCAACAAGAGAACTTGCAAGTTTGCATCGCTGGCCTAGCTTAGCACTGCAGTTCGCGGGGTAAACCCTAGTTTAAAAAGACGCAGTAGTGACATAAGCGAAGCGAAACGAACTATAGTTTCGCTTCGCTCACATTGTGGTCTGCACTTTAAAGCTGAAAGCGGAAATAATAACCTTTTATTAGCCTTTCATTTTTATCTTGGCCTATTACTTTAGTGGGAGGTATGCTATTGCGGATTCTCATTTGACAATTCTGTCATAAGGTAGTAGGTTAGTGAGGATAGATAGTCAGGTATTACGACATTTGTAAGATGTTTTAACTGCTAATGGATTATTTTATTATTATTCATATTATTTTATATAATTAGGTATTTGCGTTACTTTTAGCTTAGTATAACGATGCATATTGATAAACTTTGCTTTTAGAGTTCGGCTAGTGCACCAACTTAAAGTTGTTCTGCGAATTAAAGTTACTTATACCTCAATAGGATAAGCATAGGAACCAATAACCGATAGGTACACGTGTTCTTGAGTTGAGACCGCGATTTGTCAAACGCAGCGTAGGGCGTCCTCCGGTAAGATGGAGCGCTGAAAATACGCAAAATTGCCGGCAGTAGATGGAAACGAATAAGTAAATAAGTAACAAGTCTTTATTGTGTATGGAAAACAAGGTTACAAAAAGATCTTAGGATAATTACAAAGAGTATCACTTGATCCTACCCTTTCAGGCATATACACGAGTGTTTTTAAAATATTTTACTTATAATCTAAATATTCCTGTATATAATAATAACCGAAGATAGGGCTCAGTGGCGTGCATTGTCCGGCAGTGGACTAACGCACCAGCAGTTCAGCACACGATGATAATGCTAATGACATAAAATTTTGCAATTAGCTAAGTAAATTTCGGCAACGGCAATTTATACGTTGTAAGTATAATTAATATAGTATGTATATTGTGTCTATGTATGTAGCAACATTTTAGATAACTTATTAAGATAATTAATTTTTCTCATGACAAAGTATTTGAGGTAAATCTGATTGTTCAAAATTATGTCTTGAAAATATTATAAATGCCGGCTCCGTTATTTAAGTTAGTCCTTGCTTAAAAGCATCTAAATTGCTTACTTATTTAGGTACTGAGACCCCAAATAAATTGCGTTTTCTTTGCCGAAACTCGGCAATCATATTAATGATGGAATTCCTGCCAGGCTGAAGTAAGAAGCTCCGTAATTAAAATATCTTCGCCTCCAAGGCACTTGCGTTTCACTTACTCTTAAAGGAGAATCGTCTAGTGGGAAAGAAATGGAAGATGAGATAAATGTCTAATGAAAGAGCTCTTGTGAAGGGGCTTACTTGAGGCGACATTTTTAGTCGATTAAAGTAAGCGCCGAATTGAGGGATAAGTTTCAATGGCGGAATACTTCAGAGTTTCATTGTTTGAAGGGGTTTTATTACGGTATTCTGTAATTAATTTGTTTGAAAACAGAATCAAATTATTTCTATAAATTCTTCTTGTTGAAATGGCAAATGAAATCGGCCCATTTTATATATTTTTTAAATATTTATACTGTAAGTCCGTAACTAGGTACTACTGTACTGTACTGTATCTATTATAGTTGCAGTTGCAGCGTATTTAATATTAGGTCCTTACATATGAAATTACCGTTCAGTATCAAAAAAGTGAATAATTTTTTTTAAATGAAATTATTATTTAATATATTTTATTTTAATTTTATTTTATTTTTTGTTTTTCAAAATTCTTTATTTAATCAATTGCGAAGCGAATTATGCGCCGTTGTTAGGTATCGACCTTTGGAAAAAAAATCCTGGGAGCGAGAGTCTATGAACGGTTTGAAGGCGGTTTTGACTGCCTCATCAGATTTGAATTTTTTTCCTTGTAAAAAGTTATCAAAATTTTTTAAAAAGTGCTAATCGGTTGGGGCAAGATTTGGAGAGTATAGTGGGTGACGCGTACGACGTAAAGGTTCCAGTTCCTCTAACTTAGCGACCGTTTAATGTGCAGTGTGTGGTCTAACGTTATCCTGAAGGAGCAGTGGGCTAGACCGATTCACCAGTCTCGGTTGTTTAATGGCGAGTTTTTCCATCATTGTTTGCAATTGTTCGTAATACAAGTCTGCAGTAATTGTCTGGCCTGATCTCAAGAAGCTGTAGTGGATAACACCAGCACTGGTCCACCAAACACTGGTGCCACGGTGCCAATGTTGAAGCTCAAACAAATCATGTGAAAACAAATGAAATACCAATGTTAAAACAATATTTTCTGGCTTTATTTCGAAATAAATTTGAATTTGGAATTCCTAATCAACCGCAAGATATTTGATGTTAAAGTTGCCAGTATTGAGTATCGGCAATTTCGTATTAAGGACCTATTAAACCAATGAATCTTTATTGTTTGCTTTTATCACAGTTTTATGGTAATTGTTACTAGCCGTGCAGTCCTTTCTACTTTTAATAGTCTCTAAGTTTTTTTTTCCAAACATTCTATGGACTAAGACGTCTGAAAATAAGTGTGTAGAAGGAATTTCTACTTTCGAGATTAGATAAGAAATTAAAGAAGTATTGATGATATTTAAAATCACTACCTACAAATGTGAGGCATAATAACATATTAATAGAACTAGAAAATAAGTATTTATGAAAAAATAAGTCCGAGATCTTTGCGAAAATCCCATACAAATAAACGAGTCAAATCTAATAAACTATATTATCTAGCAAATAACGTAAACATTTCAGAAAAACATATTCCCTGTGTAATCAGAAACGTGTAATAGTTGCCAGGGTTGGCAAAATGTGAAACTTACTATTTTATACAGGGTAGCAGGCTGTTAAAAAACTATCACCCAAATTAAAGGGGGTGATTTAGAAGAGTGTCTTGGCTTTTCTTCATGGCCGAAGCGTTGTGACCGAGCACGCACAACGCGTCTTATAGGCGTTTTTTATGAGCTATTATTATATTACTGTATATCAATACACTTTACTTAATTAATAATAATTAAACATGTTACTGTATTTGTAGGTAAAAAGGAGCATCCCTGCGTTGTCATTATTTGCCAAATTTGCGGGCACTCCACAGATTAGATAGCGTCCGACCGTGACGCTGCGACCTTCAGTCGTGACGCACTCGTCTCGAGTTAACTTTAATAATATTATACCTACAGTTGATTTCTTTCGAGAGTTTTTATAATTTCACGCAAGCTGTCGTGACTATACAACTCCTATGGATAAACTAATGCAAAGTAATCTGAAGTAGCAATGGGCTGGTCACATTTATCATAGGACTGATAACCGATGGGGTAGAAGTGTTCTTGAGTGGAGACTTCGACTAGGCAATGGCAGCGTAGGGCGCCCTCCGACAAGGTGATAGACGCTCAGGACGACGGATCACGCTTAGTGGCGTGCATTATGCGACTACTATCAACGTGTCTAAACAATCAACTAAGTAGGTAATCAACTGTATATTTGATCTGTAGGCTCTAGACATCCCCATTGTGATCATTCTATTAAAAAAAATACATACAGGGTTATTTTAAAAACATCACCAACCCCCTAGGGGTTGATTTTGGTGCTCAAATACAACATCTTTTTCTAAGGGATCAACATAGTAATCCGCTGATCGGCGGCTTAGTACGGGGAAGTGTTTTTTTTGCCTGTGCATGGGTTACCAAAGCGGGTTGTGTGAGGAATGTGACAAAAGAAGAATGGGATATACTATAAAACAAACTTTAAACAATTATTAGAATTAAATCATGATTAGGATTGTTCTTGAATTGTTGATTAAAATCCGTCGTCCACCGTTTGAGATGCTTAGAGGTTATAGAGACTCCAATATCGGGGCATGCAAAAATCCCAGTTTTTGTTGTCACGCATCCAGGTAAAAATGAAAAAATATCGTACGTAGTAATGTGTGTCAAATTATGAATCGCTCTGACAGTCTCTAGGGTTGCCACGTTCCGCGGCTAAGCACTTTTCACCCTTGAATCATTTCCCCTCTCAATGGCATTTCCCAAACTGCTGATTTACGAAACGTGACTGATTGTATCACTGACGCGAATTTGTGCGAGTCCGCTCGAGTGGGGACGTTTGTGACAATTTTCTTGAGTGTCGTTATGAGAGTAAATTCAGTACAATGCTATCTCGTCACAATGGATTTCTAAAGAAACTGCGTGTGAAGAAATACGCAAGGAACTGTCTTGATATTCAAAATGAAAAGATAAAATTCGTGTGACATTTATCAACCTAATAAATACAATTGGGCTAGCTAAAAAAAAAAAATTCTAGCGGCGAATTTTGTTTTGAGGAACCTAACGATTCGAACGATTTTTCTTTGTCGTGTTATGTGTTTCTTATATTTGGGAGTCATTTGTACTCTCTACTTGAAGTCAGTAATAATCTTTTAACGGTCACCGTCAAATCGATCTATAACAAAACTGCTAATTTAAACTGGATACTTACATTTTTGATGGGACCCATTAGAATCCAACTTTAATATAATTATGGCCTGAGTATGCAAAAAGAAAAGTTGATGTAGGCTGTTTATTGTCGAGGATGCGCGCCATCTCTCCCAAGAATACCAGCTTGGTACCTACCACTCCACCAGTATTAAAATATTTAGAATTGAAACTTAAATATGACTGATCTTTGATTTTTTAAATATAGGTTGTATGTTGAAGGTACAAAATTAAATATATATGTCTTTCAGCAATATTCAGAATCTCAATAAAAAGTAATGTGTGGTCTATGGTTCATATACTGCAGACTGCAGTTGATGAAAGTGATGACACTGCCACATTGTGTGACCAGCCCTCCTAGCATGACCACCAAAAACACGATATGATATGATATGACATAGCGATTTATCGACACAAACGGTCCATTTTTATTAAAAATATGAAAGATATTTATGATCGCTCCTTCGATAAAAATTCAAGATTGCGACTATATCTATTATATTTTTAATAAAATCGTCAGTTGATGTCGATATATCGCTATATCATATCGTGTTTTGGTGGTCATGCTAGGGGGGCAGACTTATTTATATCGATAAAGAAATAAGCTTTGAGTGCTATGTCGCAGAACAACGCACCTAGTGCGTCATCAATCATTCAAAGCACTAGTGACGCGTGAGAAACAGCCACAGCTCAAATAAAAGAGATTCTGCAATACTGATCGCACTTTAACAACAACAACCATTTTTTTGGATTGGTAGTCTTTCATTCAGAGTCACACATCCCGAGTTTAAAGCCTCTTATAAGGGCCGACTTAACATATCCCGGGGCCCTGCCCTCCTAGCATGACCACTAAAATACGATATGATATAGCGATTTATCGACACAAACGTTCCATTTTTATTAAAACTATGAAAGATATAGACGCCATGTTGAATTTTCATGATCGCTCTTTCGATAAAAAATCAAGATTGCGACTTTATCTAGCATATTTAAAAAAAATTGTCAGTTGATGGCGATATATCGCTATAACATATCATGTTTTGGTGGTCATGCTAGGGGCATAATTTTCTATATTTTTAATCGTGAATTGAACATATCAAATAAATTCTTCTAGATGTTAATGAAGAATCAAAACTTAATCTATACTTATAATAAAACTGTGGCAGGTCCAGTTCTGTAAAGTAAAGATATGTTTTTTTTCTCTTGTAAGTGCTTGCGGGAACCCCGTATGGCTGGGGGCCCTGGGCACGGGCCCCGTGTGCCCTTGTGGTAAAGACGGAACTGCCTCTTATACTGTATTTATTAGTTTGGACGCTTTTTTAAAAAAAAATTACCGTCTAGGAGGAGTATTTTTGAAGCATTAGAATTCCAATAAATAAATATTTTCTAATTCGGTCTGGTTGAAGTAATGACTTGACGAGGGCAATATCGAAGCCTTAACTCTAAGTATCGCATCAATATTCAATTTGTGTAAACTTTCAAGCTACAACCACCTACATGTGAATCCGTAACAATTAAATTCTATTATGTCTCCACGAATTCCAATTTGCGTACGCAGGAATCGTCCCTATATTCAAGGAAGTTTTAAGGAAATTGTAAACAATTCCTGAGATTTCGTATGCTAATTAGAATTTTAATGCTTTAAAAATACGCCCCTTGCCGAAGGTTTTCTGGCTGCCGCGAAGACGGTATCATTTATCATACACAGTACTAATGATGCGTGAAGATAATAATGATCTAGCCTCTCAGCTCTCAGCCTCTAATACCATTTTCGGAGTGTTCTGTAAGCTACGCCCAAAAATAGAATGCAATCGTATGGGGCCTCCGAAAGTTGATTATTGTGACTAGGTTTCGAGTTGACTGGCAATTTATCATTGACCCGCCCCCTGATTAAAAACTCTTCGACAGCAAGACAGAAGATAATTCAAGAGACATTCATGCTAAATCATAGAGTGTCACGGTTTATCGGTTGACAATTTGGTATCTAACGGTTCTGACGGCCTGCATATAATAATAACCTGCGTGATTATCTGACATTTGACGCCGACAATGCTATTTTTAACGCAATAAAAAAAAATTAAGGATAAAAACTTTAAAATTGCTGATGTAAAATCATCAACATGTGCTTCAACTACGGAGGAAACTGACGAAAAATGTAGTGGTTATATTTTGTTTGGCAGTATCCTTTGCTATATGGATACGGCCAAGCCTATAAAAACTGATAAGTATAAAAGATCGCGTATTGCAGATCGCGTTGATGTGAATGGTTCAGCCGAAAGTTAACACAGTTGTATAGCGCTTTGGATAGTTTATCGATCTGGCGGTTCTCTCTTATCTATCTTGTGTTGCTGATGCTGAACAGGGAAGTAATACTGACAAATACTTTGCGTTCCAATTGGTTAAGTAGGGCAACAGTTTCGTTTTGCGGGTTGTGGTTTTGAAATCGAATTAGGTCATCGTGAGGCAGCAAACTTGGTCAGTAAGAGTAAAGAAAATTACTTTGAATGTGCCTGATTAACAAAAAGTATTGCTTAAATAAGATAGTGCTAAAAAGTACTATCATATAAAAATATGGCGCTACCATCAACGTGTTTAAACAATCAACTACGTAATCAACTGTATATTTGAGCTGTATGTAGGCTCTCAATGATATGCCACCCCTAAAGGTCAGCCCGATTATGATCATTTAAAAAAAATACATACAGGGTTATATTTAAAACATCAACAACCTAGGAGCTGATTCTGGTGCTCAAATACAACAACTTTTTCTATGGAACCAACATCAAAATAAAAAAAAAATCACTTCCCATATTAAAACGCCAACCAGCTGACATCTCACACAGAAAAGTATTCTGCTTCGACTCGAACCGGAAATCGAGCCTGAGCCGGAAAAAAATGCGTTTAAGGCGAATTAACCTACGCCCAACGTAGAAGTTTTTCTGCAAAACCAGGCCTTATCCAATTCTCAGATAGTCATTTTTAATAAATAATAATAAAACTTTATTTATTTATTATTACTAACTATGCACGTATACCTGAAATATGATATTATTCAATAACGAAAGACTTTTTAATTTGTCTTTAACAGATCATGATCATGATGTATCAGATGCAAGCTGATGTGGCAGTGGGCTGGTCACATTAACCGTTAACCGATGGGGTAAACGTGTCCTTGAGTGGAGACCGCGACTTGGTGAACGTACCATAGGGCGCTCTCCGGCAATATGAAGCGATGATATACGCAAAGCTGCTGCCAGAGAATGGAAAAGAATATCCGAGGACTCTATGACTCTATGGCGGGTGGCGTGCATTGGGAGAGGCCTATGTCCAGCTGGATGTGGGTTGATTATGACCGCTCGGCCTAGCAGAACGTGACACAATATAAAGTTTATTGTTACGCGATCTCTATGGTCGCTCGGCAGCCAATCAGTTAAGAAAGGTTACGAGAATAAAGGTAGGTAGAATTCCGTGTCTTGAAATGTGAACTGTCTCCTAAATCCCTCGTTAGATGATCGCACATTGAGTTTATAGGGTGGGTTTATTACTTCTCGTTAGACTCCGCAAAAAAGCAGGACACGTAACTAAAATGTTACACACGAGCACACCGGGCATTTTTCGGGGTCCAATAAAAATCTATATAACTGTACGTGAGTGTATCCTCAATGTGTTGTTAACAGAGCGATGTCCTCGCTGACTTCGTGTGTGGATGAGACTATTTTCTCTAGGTATATAAATAAATATAAGCCTCCTTTAAACGTGTCTAGTCTAGACAATTTGTAGAATAGAATAGGTTCTTATTGAAGCATTTCGAATAGCGATTTGTTATTTTGTCGAGACCGTAAAAGCAGATTTAATATGAACAAGCGAAATGCATTCATTACCCGGTTAGCGGCAAGTTACATGAATCAAAAAAGGTTCGTCAAGCAAGATGACGCGTGGTGCCATTTCTACTAGCTCTCTTATGTCTTCATCATCATCATCATTTCAGCCATAGACCATCCACTGCTGAACAATAACTACCAGATCGGCCGGTTAGAAGCGGCCTGCATCTATAGCTTCTTCCTGCAAACTTTACCAGATCTTGTAGGGGACGCTGCGCTTGCCAGTACGTGGCCTCCATTCTAAAACGTTTCTGCCCCATCAGCCGTCATTTCCTTTATCTGTTCATACTTTTCTTTTCTTTTGTCGTCTCACAAAGACGCCAGGCTAAGAAAAGCATGCAGCAGTGCGACCACGCCCTTAGGCCTTAGAGTAGCATTACACTGCTGGTATTTATAAATGTTTTTTTTTTGGTTTTCAATCTTAACCTGAGAGTTTAGAGTTCAGAATAAGGTGGCCACTATTTGGCCACAAATCACAGGTTTTAAGGTGGATACTGATTGATTGACATAATGCAACATGTTACAAAATGAGGATGCGTGCAGTCAGTACAGGGAAACAAGCAAGCGACTCTACTTTAGCTGCATTTGAGCATCGCACACTTACACTTTTGTTTGGTTTACAGAGCGATGTCGCTACTGACCGGCTTCGTGGTGCGGACGCGGCCTGAGGGCGGGAGCTGGCTGGGCTACGTCTCCCGGTCGGACCCTCGCGGAGCGTTGCCTGCCTGGCTAGTCAACAGGTAATAAAGGAAATTGCGTTCTGCGCCCATATGCATACATTGTTTGCATTCTGTGTGTCTGAATTATACGCAAAAGCAGTACAGCGCCACACGCGTTCTGTTGGGGCTGCCTCGCTTCTGTAACGCCTCAGGGAAGTTCGCTAAATCGTGTGTCGATTGTTTTTATACAACTAGTGCGCAGGGTGCGGGCCAGCCCGAACAGTATCCTGCGCGCTTTCGACTTTCGCTTGCGTATCACTGTGACATGATACATGTACAAGCTAAATGGGTTTTTCATTGTTTATTTATTTTGTAATTGTGTAATTCACTTGAATAAATAAATTCTTTAATGAGAACTAAAACTCATGAAATATACTTTTCTAGGTTTGAAATCACAAGTGTTTGTGTTTTACAAACACAAAGAACAATACTCATTAACAGATACTTCTGAGAACTCATTTATTAGCAAATAAACGATTATAAGATATTTTGTATCACTAAAAACAGTAATGACCTACTTACAAAATAACTACTTCAAGCGCATTTTATTAGCAAATAATAGGAACTTTTTTAGTTAAGTACCTACCTACTTGTAATTCAAGAGCCCGATTAGAAACATTGATAAAACAATGACTTCTTCTAATTCTTTTTTTTTATAGCGTTGAACGTGTTTTTCTTTCACGCACGCAAAACAATTCAAAATAACATGACAAAGACACAAATTATTTGTACGGCATGCGTCAACGTCAACTACTGTTTATTACTAAATTTAAAAAAAGAGAGGGAGATGATACCAAAAATAAAGAAGTTGTTTATTTATTAGAAGTAGGTACCTCACTCTTATCTTCGCAGTCGGGTAAAGCGATCAATCCACAAGGGTCTGCCCCTTTGGATCTCGAGTCATTGAACACGATCCTTTACCTTTTTCCAGACTAGGCCCTTTTGGTCGTTCCCAAGCGCTGATTAAAAATATTGGATACTTTTATTAACCTCAGCGGGCAACTCCGCAAATGCATACAAATGTTTGATGGCGCGAGAGCACTCGATCTATGGAGCACAGAGTAGAAATGTCACTTAATTAGTACTAGCTATTGCCTGCGACTTCGTGCGCGTGTACGCGTCGTCTTTAGTTTATTCATAGAGGATTTTGTGCGCAATTTTAATTTTTTTCCGTAAGAACCTTCTACCTATTATTAGAAAAATTCAAATTAAAAGATGGATGAAATTGGTAAAGTCATTTTCAATTTATGGTGTACCTTTATTGTACGGGAGAGTGACAGTCAGCTAAGATAAAAAAATTTTTTTGCATTCACAACACAATAATGCTAGTTTATTATCAAGAAAAATAGTTTTACTTGAAAAACATTTTTAACTGCCTGTGGTGGGATTCGAATATATTTCATTAAAGGTATTCTATAGTTATACTATGTCGTCTCCAGGGTCACAGCTCAACTAGCCCCGCGTCTCGTCCAGCAGTTGCATGCTGCGGCGCGGAAGTACCCTGGCTGGAAGTCGCTCACCGACTTGCCGTACCACAAGCCCTGGAGGCACCCGGAGCAGGTGCCGCCGTATAGGATCTCTTTGGCCGATGTAAGTTTTATATCATCACTTAGCGCTAGCACTATATGTGGTCACTGTTCTAACCAATCTGACCCAGATGATCTTATTTGCAAGTTTTGCCACAAGCCGGATTTAGTCTTAAATAAATGAAATAATAATTATGCCTCGTAAAAATAAAATGAAAGCAAATGCAATCTATATATATAAAAGAAGAAACTGACTGACTGACTGACTGACTGACTGACTGACTGACTGACTGACTGACTGACTGACTGACTGACTGACATATCAACGCACAACCCAAACCGCTGTCGCTAGAGATTCCAAATTTGACATGTAGGTTTCTTATAAGATCTAGGGGTGCACTAAGAAAGGGTTTTTCAAAATTCACCCTCTAAAGGGGTGAAATGGGGGCCCAAAGTTTATATGGGGACACAAGATTAGTTAGACTATTTTATTTAAAACTTCACAGGAGTATTCCTAACAATAAATGATTAAACACGAGTTTCAGGTTTTTTGCGAAATTTTGCGAAATAAAGGGGGTAAAAGGGGTGACAAAGTCTGAAAATCATCATGGGTATTGTTTCTATGGTTTATCGGGTCGCTGATTACGAAAACAACAACAATTTTAAAATACAACATTGCGGACGTGAAATATCAGCCCCCTGTTGGGGTGCGATGGGGTTGAAATGTCTAAATATCAATATGGGTGTCGATTTTATGGTTTTTTGTGATGTTAATTACGAAAATGACATTGATTTGGAAATTTAATGTTGTGAACATAAAACATTCTTGAAAAAACCATTAAGTAGGTGAAAAGGGGGAAGAAACTTTGTATTTCAGTTATCTATTTATATAAAATAGTAAACTGACTAATTGTTGATATATCAACGCACAGCCACCTTACCTTATACAGTGTTGACATCCATTAAGAAAGGTTTTTTGGAAATCATAGCTAAGGAGGTAAAATAGGGGATGAAAATTTAATGAAAGCATATCAGTTTCAAACAATAATTTTAAAATTTTGTATTTATGGTGACGATTGAAATAAATTTATGTATTACAGCGTTCTTGATTATTCAACCCCTGAAGGGGTGAAAAAGGATATTAAGTTGTATCTTGAAAGTCCTTCATTTTTAAAGTTATAATTACTAAATTTATGTTTATAGTGAACTTACTCAACTTAAATTGGTTGTGTTAGAATTTCAAAAGAGATAAAATTTTGTTGTTGTCGAATTAATAATCACCAAATATATTATCTCGGCTCATGGTTGCAAACTAAACCAACATACATTGTTATTTTCACTCGGCTGCCGTAGGAGGGTTATGTTTTTCGATCGAATGTATGTGTGTTTATAATTTTTTGGCACGCTCTACAGCCTAAGCCGTTAGAGATGTATTTCATCATATGTGATTCTTCTCAGTTGTGGAAGTGACATAAAGTATATCGTTTTCCGGAATTCTCATGGGACATAGGAATTACGCGGGGAACTCTGATTTCTAATGCTACTTACATGATTTCAACCCTCGATGAAGATCTGCTTTAGATTAGTTTAAATGCTGTTGAAGTATTCCAGCGTCGTCGCCTAGAGTCTACGGGGGCCAAAATTTTGTTTATTTTGAGCTAGGACGCACCGTTTTTGAGATATCAAGGCGCTGCGTACACGACGTAGCAGGGCGGGCCGGACAATTTCGCCGCGAACAATAGACCAAAGGGAATCGTATACTGCAACGCACACGGCGGTCAATAGGACCGCGCCGCCAGTGCCCGCCCCGCACCGCGGCATGTCCGTGGCTGCCCGGCTTAGTCTGCACCGCGCGCTCTACTAAAATGGTTGTTCTGAACTGACCGTCATGTACGTTGAGTACGCGGCGCGGGCAGACGCGGGCATCGATGAGCAGACGCGGCCTTTATTGCTTCACGGTCAAAAAGACCACACCACTGCGTTGTATGCGCAGCACCTTACCCATTCTACATTAATTAATCTATATACGAGTACATATATAAAAGGCAAAAGTGATTGACTGATTTATCAACGCACAGCCCAAACCGCGGGTTCTTGAGATTCCAAATTTGACACGTAGGTTTCTTATAAAATCTAGGGATCACTAAGTAAGGATTTTTCAAAATTCATCCCCTAAAGGGGTGAAATGGGGGTCCTAAGTTTTTATGGGTAAACAAGATTAGTTAGACTCTTTCCGACCGAAACTTCACAGGAGTAAGTTCTCCTTACGATAAATGAGTAAACATGTTTCAGATTTTTTTTAAAGTCAACCCCTAAAAAGGGTAAGGGGGCTGACAAAGTCTGAAAATCAACATAGATATTGTTTCTATGGTTTATCGGGTCGCTGATTACGAAAACAACAACGATTTTTAAATTTAACGTTGCGGACGTGATATTCCATCTCGTCCTGTTGGGATGCGATGGGGTTGAAATGTCTATCAATATGGGTGTAGATTTGATGGTTTTTTGGAACTTTGATTTTAAAATTGAATATTGTGAACATGAAAATTCTTGAAATTATTTGTGCCAAATTGCAATTCAATCGGTCCAGTAATTTTGGAGCTAATCGGTTGTAACAGACGGACTAACAGACAGCCATACGTTATCCCAACACAAAGGTTCTATTTTTGCATTTGATGTATATCGTGTTTTGATGGTCATGCTAGGGGGGCCGTATTAGTAAAAAATATTGTCTATAAAGAAGTTTTGTGGAGTTTTTTTTTTAATTACTGAGTTTGACATTCATACATCACTCAAAATCAAATCTAACGCGAGCGAAGCCGTGGGCAAAAGCTAGTGTGTTATAAAAATGTAGCATGCGAGCAAGCAAACATGCATGCAAGCAGGAAGATATTCATGCAAGCAGGAAGATATTCATGCAAGCAGGAAGATATTCACGCTCGCAAGGCAAGCATAGTAGATTATTCGTCCCTTTTTCGGAATATTCATAATCGGAATACTGTTTTCGGGTTAATGACACTTTGGTGTTTTAATTTTTCGTACTTGTGATAATCGGAAAAATAAGACTTCGTGTTATTAACATTCAGTAAAATAAGATTCGTGATTCTAAACAATCGAAATTTTAATTATTTGAAATTATGAAGTTGGGATTGAAGAAAATCGGATTACTCAAATTCAGAATTAAATATTTTGGAATTTTTGAGTGTTCCCTTAACAACTACCCATGTCACTGCCCAGTTCAAAATTTATATATGTGTATAAAACAAAGTCGGGTCAGTTACACCATTTATAAGTCGAGAACGGCTGGACCGATTTTATGATCTTTGATTTGTTGAATTTGTCTCCGGCCCGAATAGCAGAATAACTATAAAAAATAGAAACCTTCTCGAAAAAAAAAATGTATGAAAGGGGCGGTACGAAGTTCGCCGGGGCAGCTAGTAATCAAATAATACTATAAACCACATCAATGTCTCGCTCTAACAGTAAAAGAAAAAGCAACGCTATCGCCAATGCATTGTTTTAGAAATTTGATTACTATAACAAAAGGTTTTAGTGAGTTAACCTTAAAAGATAGACATATGCTGTCATGGTTTTTTTTTTAGTACACTTTTGTCATACATGGTTTTTGCGTAACTTTAACCGTTTACGCAGCGCACGCAACGGAAGCTCTCAAAAGCAATATTTATGATCCGCTTCTATTAGTCGTAGCTTGATGTTATATAGCCTATTACCTTCCTCAATAAATGGTCTATCTAACACAAAAAGAACTTTTCAGTTTGACGCAGTAGTTCCTGAGAATAGAGCTTTCAACCAAATAAACAAACAAACTCTTTAATTTTATAATATTAGTATAGATTTCAGTCTAGTGCCATTTTAAAGGTTAAATAATCTTTACTATTAACAGAATGATCAGCTGTGCAAATCCCGCAAGGGGCAAATGCTTGTGTGCTGAGCATTTGTACCTAAATCATGGATGTTCATACATGTATATCAGTATGTCTATCCGTGGGACATAGCATGTAGAACTGACGGCCGATGAGGCAGAAAAGTTCTAAAGTCATATTACTTCATATTACTCAAACAGATCTCTGAATCAAAATATGGTGTTTGCACTTCTACAATATTTTTAACATGCGGTAGACGAGAAATTAAACATTTATCTCCAATAAGTGAGGTGCCCTTAAAAATAATTATACGAATTTTACTCAAACGTTCTGTCTGCGTGATCAATGTATCTATACCCTTGCAAAGTGACGGCTTCCTAGGATCAAGAATCTCCGAGCTAAGCTGCGGACTGAACTCGGAACTCTTAAAACCAATCGGCAGCTATTGCGTTATCGCTCGAAGTCTAATAAAATTTTATATTCTTTCCAGTGCGTCGACCCTGATGCGCCTCCACCCCCTGAAGAGCCAAAGCCAGACACATCCAAGGGTAAACTCGGAGTGCCTCAAACCAGAGAAATTGAGAGCCACAGCGTCGAGGACCTCGGAGACATTTCCTCAGAATTCAGCGTCGAGGTCGAAGAGGACTTATCTGACCTCACACTGGACTCGACTAAGAAGAGAGGGAAGTTCTATAAGCTGGTTAAATCTATGAAGAATAGGAGAAAGAGTGTGCAAGTCGCGAAAAGTGCTGATAACCTGGCAGATGGAAAGCCAGAGGAAAAACACGAAAAGAAGAAAGGTTTTAAGTTTCATCGGAGGTTCAGCCTTAGTAGAGGTAGGGAGGATTAAGGTTGATATAACAAATAGGAAGGGTTATTAAAATATCAATGGCATTATAGTAAAGTTTTAGGTATGGTAAAAATACAATAAAACGTAACAAAAATAGCCGTGTATTGGATTTTAAATATTTCACGAGGTTATTTATAAAACTTTTCTTCATTGTATAGTCAAATAGTAAAATAATGACTAACTCATAATGGTTCTATATTTCTTTTACATCTAGATATATTAATTTTTAATCAGGATTTAGGTATATATTATATTTATCGGCAAAATCATTATATGAAGACAGAATATACAATTAATTTAAGTATTTCAGTTTAGCTTTTAGTTGCAATGTTACAATATTTTTTATAGAAGTATCAAGATGTTACAAATTAAACTCTTGGTGTAAACTATGTATATCATTACAGAGCTAAACATATCATAATTGAACGCACATTTCTATTATTAGCTATTCCTTTCTCATATCATAGCTGTTGAGTTGTGTTAATCGCGCTGTCTTAGTAATTGTTGTATTGCAGTTGTTCTAACTGGAATCCAGCTGAAATAGAACCGTATTCCAACCATGCAGTGAGTCTGCAGCCAGTGTGCAGTCTTTAAGGCTCCACAGTAATTGCAAGCAGACTTCACAATCGGTTTGCAGTTACAAAACCAGCTGGCTAGCAGTCCGAATACAAATTTGTATGGCCCTATATGAGCTTATTGATAAAACCGTAGTCAAAGTCGATGTTGAACTTGTGTTGAATGACACACATAAATGTTAATGATTTGTCAAAGAGAGAGATTGTTAGTAATTGTCAGTGTTACAATGTTATAAGATGTTATTGTAGTTAGACCTCTTTTATGAATTCTACAGATAATGTGTCGTTAGATGTCGGGTCACAACAGTTTGAGCCATAGACAAAATATACTTAGTTAAAATCTTTGAAATACTGGCTTTTATATGTGGTATCGGTGGTTGTGAATGTGTTAGTTAGACGGGTTGAAGCAAGATGGATGCAATGTCGAAAAAAGGTCGTCAGGAATGTGAAGCCGTCTTTCGACTCTTAGAGTTGTTCTGAATGATGTTAAGTACCCTCTTTCAAAAGACGACTGTTCTATTTCACCCTATATGAATGAGTAGTTTAGCCTTTGGGCAAGGTATTCGTTTCTTTGTTGCGAAAAAGCGCATGGTTTAAAGAATTGATATCAGTGAAAAACTTAAGGGGCCCGATTATTGTAGCTTTTTAATCATATTTCCGTTATTGTTATACCTAGCGATCCGTAGACTATTGCGTGTAGTAGAAATTGTACCAGTAAATTATCATCATCATTAATTAACTCTAAATAGTTGTGGTCAAACTTAAGAGTTACCACTTTTATTAAAACACACTCCACTGAAATATATCAAATACCATTCCATTGTAAATTACCATCGTATATTCTTTTTTTCTATGACACAAAGGGTAGGGACTAGTATATTTTGATAAATTATCGTCTAATTAATTGCGTAACAGCTACTTTATCTAAACTATTACCAACCTATTTTAATATAGGTACAGATTGTTAGATAGAACAAGAGATACACTTTTACTAGAGGATATACCTGTCGGGCACCCGCAATGTAGGGTTATGTAGCTGCCTGTCACAATATGCAGTATTTACTACCTGTTTTTCATAATTTTACAACTTCATCTAAGTCTTTTTTTCTACTAATAACTACATTGTATAAGTTAACTTGTAAAGCCTAGCCGTGATAGTTTTCTTGTTAACTTCGTTATACAAGGTCGCCTTTTATAAACGGGTGAAACTTTAAGAGCACCCTGTCTAGTCTGAAATGTTCCTACGTCATCGCCTCTGTCTCTCTCATTTCAATCGTGCCCCACTCTTCCCTGGAGTGCACGCACGGGGCACGGGTGTATTATTTTACGTTAAAATCAAAATAGTTTTCGGCGTTTTTTTGAAGATAGCGTATAAAAATTTTCTTTTTTTTAACAATAATGATTCATTTATGTTTTTGTATTTGCTCTTTAAATTTCACCCGTTTATAAAAGTGGACCTTATATACACTAAAGTCGTGATTTTTTGTTTATTTTTAATACAACCATTTCGCTTCCGATCAATCCCCCCCTGATGATAGGTCATTTTGTTTCCGATCAATCCCTCCCTGATGATAGGCCTCGTCCTATGGCTGAAATGATGATGATGATTTCGCTTCCATGGCTTCTTCCTTGACTTTAACAACAAAAAAAACTTCAAATCTTAATTTTCTAAATCAGAAAATGATGTTTTCACTCGACATATATTTAAACGACCTACTCAATGATACCACACCAGCGGTAGACGACAAAAACAACCCGGTTTTACATGTAGGGGAGATACCTTTATCGATATTTTATTCTACTACTTTGGCGGCGGGATTAATAAGTATACCCTTGCAAAATTACGGCGAAAATAGGTTTGAGGGTGAAACTCTAAAAACAAGTATTTTGTACAAAAAAATAATATAAATCAATCAAAATTTATCTAACAACTGTTTTTTATTCGATTCTACATCGGTCCCATACAGAATTGTTTTATTCATTAGAAGAAAAAGTAAAAGTATGTTCTTGTTCTACCTAACAACCTAGTGTCAATAACAATACGGTGTGATTAACTGATACTAACTTAAATAAATTATATACTTAATTATATTAAGCGTCTGCAAAAGCAATACAATGTGAATTTCTTCTATGGTCTTCCTCTTTACTAACAAGTCACCAAAACATAAATAATTCAATAAGTCATTTAGATAGAAAAATATGTTTCTTTTATATATTATTATCATCATCAACCTTTAGAAGTACTCGGGGTCATAGGCCCGTTGACCCGATCCACCATGTCTATGTCGTGGCCAGATCGTAAAATTAAACATTTCATGATGTGACCGATCATTTCATAAAATGGTGGTATTTCATGATATAGAACAGAATCCGCTGCCTACATCATGATGTAGTCTGGCTAGATCACTGAATACTCACCCTTTGACGATATAAACATCTAAACGCACGACTACTTCATGAAATGGTCAAACATTAGCGATCATATCGTAAAATCGTTACATTATCTACCGGTAGAGGCGCTAATGTTGCTTTGTTTTTGTGATGAATAATGGCGGCGGACAAATATTTTATTCTAAAAGTGAATAATATTGTGTAAATTACCAAGCTAGGCGATTTTTACGAAAGTCAACTCAAAAAACTAGCACAACGTCAAAAAGTCAGAGTTCGGTACGTAATTTGAGAGGTTAGTTAGGTTATTTAGCTATTCAAGTCTTTTCATTTCTTAGTTTTGTATAAAAATAATAACTATTTAAAAGGTTCAATTTATCTGTCGAACAAGATTACAAATATTAAACAAATTCACGTAACTTGTAAACGTATTTTTATTTTAATGATAAGGCCAAACGTGGATCGACATTTCATCGAATGTTGACGTTTAAATTATATGGTCAGTTTTAGTTGGCCATATCATGAAATACCACTATTTTATGAAATGATCGGTCACATCATGAAGTGGTCAATATTACGATTCGGCTACGACATCTATTCCCACGCGTATAATAATATTTAGTTATTACCAAACATCTATGATTAAGTATAAAACATTACACAAACACACACAACTGTATTCATCTGAGGGCGAGTGTGAATGTATTAAGTACTCGCTTCGCACACATCGAGTTGAATAGTAAACGATATTTGTATTACTTTTCTATCGATTTATGCGAATCTATTGTTGTGTGGCGCTCTGCCAAAAACCGTGAAGTTTTCTAAAATACAAACACAGTCGTTTATATTAAATTGGGGATAGATTGTTCTAATAAATTAATTTTTATTTGTATTAGAATCTACCTAGAGTGGTTGAGTAAGTACTAAATCCAGCATCCTAACTCTTCATCATAAAAAAAAACGTCTACTCCAAACACATGAAATTTTAACATAAAGATAAACATTTAATATTAAGTAATGGAAACAGCTCTATTAAGTCTATAGATTTTTGACAAAGTATCTGACAATATATTATAGTTGATTTTCTTAAGGCAATCTGGTGCTCAAATATGCCAACCTTAAAAGGCATAAGTCAGAAATATTGATTTATACAAAGTGTCCTGTAAATCAAGGTTAACCTTGCAACGACATATTCTGTACAACTTACTGAACAGCTTATTTTCTATAACTTTTAAAAATGACATGCATCATTTTTTTGCCTTTCTCTACAAATTCAATCGGCTGTTTGGTAATTTTGTATGGAAAGTCGAAAAATTTTCATGCAAATCTAGAAAAAGTCATAAAACAAAAATTGTTAACTAGATTTATAGAATATGTGGTTACAAGGTTACTTATCCTCCAAAGCTATTTATGGGACAACCTGTATATTAAATGGTCAGAAAGCTAAGATTTAAAAAACCCTCTAAATACTAACAGACCGGATTATAGAAGGTTTTTTAAAAAGTAAATGCGACTTTATAGTTTTATTGTAGTACTTAAGAAAAAATATCAATGAAAATTTGTAAATTATTTAGATTTCGATCGTTGAGCTCCAGAAAATGTTTTCATATTTGAGCCCTAGAATATGCGCTCTTTTTAGTGAATTCAAGGTAGCCCGGTTTTATGTCATCTGAAAGTAGATAGCAGTTACTGTATAGGTATGACGATTGTTTTGTATTTTAAAATAAAGTAAACCTAACAAATTCTAATAGTTACTTATTTAAAAAAAATGCAAACAAACTGTACAGACGACTATAAAATAAAATATGCATAAGATACTTATAAATATCTGTTTTACAAATAACAATACATTTATGTCGTTATAACGTTTTAAATCTTTCTCAAAAATAGATTTCAAATAAGGAAAACAAAAACATGTTCTTAGAGTTACGTCTGACACAATAGTGTAATTTCCAGAACTTGTAAAAAGTTAATCGAGCCGAACAAAAATGTATCGATTTATATTGTTGAAGAAATGTTGTTAGTAAAAAATACTTTGAAAAAATTACAATAGGATAAGGTTTTTGCTCGTTATTGTAATTCGAGAGTCAAGTTCATGGTCAAGATTTGTTTTGCTCAGTCAAATGGGGCGGTTTGATCAGGAATGAATTGGAATTGGAAACAGCACAGGGGGCTGAGACTAGTATCAATCGTTCGGTAGTGATTTGATATCTAAATTTTTCATCGCCTCTGAGATAACGCGGTCAAGAGCTCCAGCTAAATCTATTGCTTCCAACTGCAGTCGTAACCCAAGTCTCCATTGCGGTCTCATTCAGGTGTTTTCTTGATGCGCAGTCCACAATAATCGCATGGATGCGTTTTCACAACTAGGCAAATACCAGCTGGCGAATAAAAATGCTTCGTTGTCTAAAGCGAAATAGCTTTTGCTCCATCATCGTTGCGACGGATCGCTAACGAAGCGACGAACAATAAAACTGCCGCTTGACTACTACGTTAATTGCTTACATAAAAGTAAGCAATTAACGATTCGTTTCTAAATTAAACATTGTCTACTAACTTCTATAACGATGACGATTTACCACGTGATTTCACGACGGCATATGTCAATACCATACATTTTATCATTTTCGAACTTTGTTGTCGATTTTAAACTGTTATTTTGGCTAATCCCTCAGTAATATACAATGATTCCTCCAAAAAACCTCCAAAGGATCACAATTTTATTTAAGAAAATATAGATTTCAATGCAAATGATAACACGATCCTAAGAAGTTAATATGGGACACCGGTTTTTTTTCGTAATTTCGATGTTTGTCGCTTAAGAAACGATGTTGTATTTTGGCAGCTGAATGTTTAGTTGCTTGTTTTGATCCATTAATTACCACATTATTTTTAAAAGTGTACCATGATTGTCTTGAAGACTCATAGATTACAGTAAACTCTTTTATTTGCCGTAACGATCTGCTTTACGTTGTAATTTGAGGGTCAGTCCAATTGATTCTGTCGGGTAAATGGATTCTTCTTGATTGGTTTGTGTTTGAATTTGGGTGTGGTAAGAGACGCTACTGGGTAAATTTATTGTTTGGTGCTTCGTTACATGAGGCTGTTCACCTATGTCCATACTTCAAGACCATGATAATTGGTGTATATTGCCTGGCGCATATTTATGTATATTTATTTATATTGAACTGAAAACACATTGGTCAGTCGCTTCCGTGAATGTACTTAACCAAGCTATTTTTATGGCTAAATTGGGTGTTGTTGGAATTACCATTATTTATTTGATAAGATACTAACTCAAATATATTTGATGTACTTACTATGTTCGATTTGTGTTACAAAAAGACCGTGCACAACCGATGAATAATCCGAAATAAAAATGAAGCATTGAAATTTTGAATGCAAACATGTAGGATTGTTTTGGATGATTCTTTCAGAATAATCATTGAAAGCGATATAAATACATACATTATGGTCACGTGATCTAAATGACAAGGAAATTTTATAATTTTACTGTCACAACACAGTGCACAACGCACAACCGATGAATAATCCGAAATAAAAATGAAGCATTGAAATTTTGAATGCAAACATGTAGGATTGTTTTGGATGATTCTTTCAGAATAATCATTGAAAGCGATATAAATACATACATTATGGTCACGTGATCTAAATGACAAGGAAATTTTATAATTTTACTGTCACAACACAGTGCAACATACATGACATACATCTTTGTATTTTTAATAATCTATTAAATTTCATATTAATACTACATTAAGTGCTGTATGTTTCATACTCTATCTACATATACTTTTAAGATGTGTGCCTTTTCTCTATTTTACTGTAATTTATCCTATTTAGTAATAACCTCCGATGTAACGGTTATAATATAATCCAATTAAGTATACAAATATCTGGGGCCTAGCCCCTAGGGAACTCTTAAAACCCTTTTTATTTCAAGTTTGTTTTACTTTTGGAGTTTGGCGTATAAACAACACTGCTTCATTCTTGGTTGTTAAGAAAAGACGTCAAAGCAAAGAATTGGTGTTTTCGTAAAAACAGATTAGGTAGGTACATACCTAATGCATAATGTTTTCTAAAGAATGCATACTAAGTACTTACATAAATACAAAATAAATAGCGCGATATCCTTAGATTTTTCATTTCTGGGGCCTACCCATAAGCTCATAAACCAGTATTACTTACTTTAAGTTTGTTTTACTTAGAATTTGACTTAAGAACAACACTGTTTATGTATTGTTTAGCGTTCATGGCTAGGCCCGATGGCCCGAAAGGTTAAATAAAACTTACGCACTTTTTCGTTTTGTAAACAAATTCGACTTGTTTTTGTATGAATTCACCTCGTTTAGCAAAATTGACGCATTTGACTGATAGATGTCTAATGTAGATACTCACTACCCAACTTATTGTAGAGGTTTTAATTTGCAATATTTTTGGCTGTTTTGTTATTTTTGTGACTTCCATCATAAAGTCAACCTTACAAACCAATATTTTGAGTAAAATAGTTGCATACCAGACTTCATGTATCGCTGGAAAATCGCAGTGTTTCGAAGTTAAGCTTAATTTAGAAAGGTAAATTACCAATTTTCCAGTGCAGATTTTGATAACTACACATAATATACTATTGCAAAAAACAACGTTAGAAATCTAACAAAAACTAATTGACCTACTTATTTACTTAACGTCTTCTTTCAAACTGCGCTAGATAGCTCGCCCATGAGGGACAATCGCTGAGCGATTATTTTGTCGCCAAATATAAAACAAGGTCGCACAACGTGCTATGGAAAGGGCTATGCTCGGTGTTTCTTTGCGAGATCGATTCAGAAATGAGGAGATCCATAAACGAACAAAAATCGCTGATATTATAGCCCAAAGGATTTGCAAGATGAAGTGGCAGTGGGCTGGGCACGTAGTACGCAAAACTGACGGCCGATAGGGCAGAAAGGTTTTGAATGGTGGCCACGTTCCGGCATACGCGGCGTAGGGCGTCAACCTACAAAGGGGACAGACAACCCGGTAAAGGTAGCAGGAAGCCGCTGGATGCAGGCCGCTTCGAACCGGCCAATTTGGTAATTACTAGGAAAGGCATATGTTCAACAGTGGACGTTCTATGGCTGAAATGATAATGATAATAGAACATTTAGAGTTCAATACTGAAACGCCCACAAGCTTATACCTATTCGGCGACAAAATAATCGCTCAGCAATTGAGGCTCGTGAGTGAGCGCCCTAATGTTTGCCTACATGGTTATCTTGCTGGCAAAGTTGCTATCTGCGTCTAAGGGCCTCTTTCACCACTTGCTGATAAGTTCTAGGTAACCTATCTGACACTATTTTGACAGCTAATTGTATGGGTTATCTGTCAAAACAAGTGCCAGATAGGTTATCCGGAACTTATCAGCAAGTGTTGAAAGTGGCCCTCAATGTTGGCGCCTTTAGTTCTTGTAATTTACGCATTAGATTATTATAGGGTTTTCAATATTATCTAAAGAATTTACTCTGAAAGTTACCTAGGTTTACGCGTACCTACGGTCCTTTCATGAAAATATATTATAATTACGTATCTATTATTATGGGACGACTAATAAAACCGAGAAAATAAAAACATCTTTTCTAAGTATGCATTTTGGTCGAGTACTTTGACTTAGTTTGGAATAGATAATTTTTTTCTTGAATTTACGATTGGTCACTTCGTAAAAGTTGTTTTATTAAAAGATCTGCCTTTTTATTTATACTGGGTGTAACGAAAAGGTGAAATAAAACTTTAAGGGGTTATTCTACGGCTAAATTACATCAACTTTTTCTATGGGACCATCATCGATATCGCAAAAAAAAAAACACTTTCACATACTAAAACGCGACCAGCTGGCATCAGTTTGTATGGAAACGTAATTTTTTTTTTGAGACTTTGATGTTGGTCCCATAGAAAAAGTTGATGTAATTTAGCCGTAGAATAACCCCTTAAGTTTTATTTCACCTTTTCGTTACACCCAGTATAGTCTTGACCCAATATATCAAAGTATAATGTTATATGTATATTTAGCGAAAAACTAGAATTTTATAATGTTTATTAGAATCTTTTCAAGACAATTTTATAATTATTACATTTGACAGGATTTTAAGAGAACGTTACGACTAACAATTTCGTTTGTTGGTATGTAAAAAAATAAAATGTATACTAAGCTGTTGTTGTATGTGTATGCAAGATATGATATTTGCTGTAAGTATATTCGGCTATATTATAATAGTTATGTATAACAAGATGTATCACTTTTAGGTAACAGCCAGGGTAATAGATTATACAATTTGTTAATGAATGGACGTAAAACCTCTTTTGTGAGAAAATTCTACTAGTCAAATAGGAAACAAGAACTGTTCCTATTGAATTAACATTGCATGGTGGAAAACCCATTATGTTATTGTTAGTTTTCGTTAATATTATTTATTTATTTGTTTTGCGTCCATTAACACTTTGTATAATGTACAGTCAACTGCTTTTCAACCTACCTCAAAACTTTAAATGTTCTTAATTAATATACCTGATTTATGGTTTGATTCCCAGTTCGGGTCGATTCGGAAACTGATTATTTCTAAATTGTCTCGAGTCTGGGTATGCTGAGAGACGCCCTGGCAAAATACATTGTCTGGAACCTCGTAACATAAGATTGTTAATACCTTACTTCGAGACTCAAGACTATTTGTGTGTTGTCTGGCGCACATTTATTTATACAATGTGTTAATATAATAACGCAAAACCTATAAGGAGCTGATTCAGGTGCGCAAATAAATCAACTTTTTCTAGGGGACTAACATCGAAATCGCAAAAAAAATAAACTGATGAGTTTGTTGGAAACGTAATTTTTAAAGGTTCCGTACCCAAAGAGTAAAAACGGGACCCTATTACTTAGACTCCACTGTCCGTCCGTCTGTCTGTCTGTCTGTCACCAGACTGTATCTCATGAACCGTGAAAACTAGACTATTTTTTTCACAGATGATTTATTTTTTTACTATAACAACAAATACTAAAAACAAAATAAAATAAATACCTTTTTAACACGGTCTCCCATACAACAAACGTGTTTTTTTTTTGCCGTTTTTGCTCGATATTATTGACGGCAACCGGTAGACGCCTAAAATTTTTACAGTATTAAGTATTAAGTTGTAAGTATATTCACTTTAAAAATAAATAATTAAATTAAAATAAAATAAATTAATCCTATACAACAAACGTGATTTTTTTATAATATTCGTGTGTTTCTGTTGCCTCCATTATAATATAGTGTCTAATGTTGTGTTGTATAGATAATGGTACGGAACCCGACTCACACTTAGCTGTTTTTTTTTTGAGCATTCTATGTTGGTCCCATAGAAAAAATTGTTTTATTTGAGCCGTACAATCAGCGTTGTATTATATAATTTAAAGTACCTACCTACATTTTCTTTACAATAAAACGTTTTGATTCGAAAATTGGTTGAATAATTGTGTACATTTGTGTTAGGTTGATCAGTTGTTTACTGTACCAGGAGTTGAAATATAAGCGGTGTGCGATGTATTTTCATTTTGTTTATAAAAATTGACAAAAGTGTATTAAATTTAGATTGATCACCTGAATTGAATAACAATAAAAACAATACTTAGCTAACTCCGTTATTTACTGTTTCAACTTATATGCAAAATGTTGGCTTACCGGCACTTTAAAAATATTATTATATAACCTGTTTCTGTCTGATAGCATTTACCGCTTGTATGTTCCAGCTAAATACGGCTATGTTAGCGGGCTTAAAACATCCCTTCCTAGCCCCCGATTTAGATAGAACCTTTCGGTAAATTGTCGACCGGATAACTACGTGATACAATAGGATTTAACATTAGTGTCACGTGATTCACTGGTTGACAACTCGCTATCGAAAAGTTCTGAATCGGGGGTCTGATCGAATTACGCAAATGTTGTACAAAATATATACCCAGACAATGTTTTGGTTCGTGATTCTTGTATGTTACCCAATATTTTCGACAAATGTGAACCGATTTTGATGATTCTTTTTTTATTGAATAGCTAACTACTTCAACGAATAGCTACTTCAAAAATAGTATAGTGAAAATTTTCGGAAAAAATTGTACCCTTGGGTGGAAAAAAAGATAATGAAATCGGTGTTCAGCGGTTAGATTAGGATTTATCACAAAAAATTTATGAAATAAATCAATTTTATTTTAAAAAAAACCGACTTCAAAACACTAAAAAGCTAAAAATAATTTACGTATTAAAATCATTTTTAGCTTTTTATTGTTTTAAAGTCGGTTTTTTTTACTCGTTTATGGGGATCGTTCGAGGCCGGCGTAAACTTAAGAAATTTTGAATTTAAGTACAGTCATTTTTAACTTAGCATAAAACGAGTAATTTTGTCGACTGCTTTTGAAAAAGATGTAGAGTTCAATATCAATTTACTACATTGAGTATTCAAAAATGTTTTATTATAGACTAGCTTTTGTCCGCGACTTCGTCTGCGTTGACCTTACCCGGATAAAAAGTATCCTATGTTTTATTCTAGGCCATGGTCTATCAGTATGTCAAGTATCATCAAAATCCATTCATTAGTTGTTGCGTAAAATAGTAACAAACATCCATACTCACAAACTCTTGCATTTATTTAGTAGAATGGCTCACGTGTCATCGCCACTGTTCTAGGTCCGCTAACATTAAAAACAACAACACGTATTTTTATAGCATAAAATTAAATTTGCATAATTTGCATTTATAATACCAAGAACCGTAAAGTACTTCTTACGATTTTGTATGCGAATTAAAATTTTAATGCTGAACACCTTTCCATGGTAGTTGACAAAGTCGATTTCTACAGTGTACTTCGTAAAGATCTACTGGTTTCTACCAAAACTATCATAAAGAAGGTCCTTCAACTATCCTCACATTGTTATTCGGTTGTAAGAAAAAATGACCATCTCTTAATGAATAATATATTCAGCTGGTTTTTCATTAAACAAAAAGGACACACTGGGGTCGATTGGTCTCTAGCTTGTACGATTTATGCATTACCTACCTACAATTGCAGGCTACAATAGACTAAAATGTAAGGACATGTGTATCGAACTGGATTTAGTTTTTAAGTACTTACCTAAGTCTGTCTCATTTCACTCATGATTATTTCAGAACTACATATCTTATAATATATTTTTTTAATTCTCTGTGTAGGACCTGAATAAATACCTAAATTAATGATTCTATTCACAAATATGTACTTTAGAATTGTCAAATTAAAGAACTGTCGAATGATTATTTTGCGAAAAGTTACACGCACTATTGAAACCTTAGCGGAGCGTAACGTGTCATTCCTGTTCTGTGATTGAAACGTTTTCAATGTTTGACAGCTTTTTAGTTCGATACATTGTCATGTAAGCTGTCTCTTTTTATTCAGCGAGAGAAAAAAAAAGCGACATTGACTTTTATTTGAGAATTCAGTAAAGAGCAACAACCATATCGCGACCATTATTATTGGTCCTATCTTATTAGCTAAGTTTCTTTTTAGGGGATTCGACTGCTCATTGTACACCAACTTTTACCAACATCGAAATCTCAGAAAAAGTTAAATGTGCCCATACAACTATACTAAATGCCGATTACTTAAATATAAATTAGAATGTAGCAGTGGCACTAATTTTTTACTCGAACGTAAACCATTGCTTAATCTAGAGTAAACTGTTTTTGCATTTTACCAACCACTGATTTATAAATAAGGTTTACACGAGTAAACAGCTGATTTTGGCAGAGTAAAAGATTAATCTGAGAATAGTAAATGTCACTTGTCAAATCTACACTTGTCACCTAGAAGCTGACAAGACGTCATTATCTGGCATTGACACTATTATCCTACAAAATTAAATTGTTGTTGCAATTCATGTTAATCTAGAAGAAACGGATTACATGGTTGTAGTAGGTTTATCAATTAGTTCATCATTCACATTTAAACCATAGAATTGCAATACCGGATAAAGTGTATTCCTCAAGTAAGTTGGAAAAACGTAAACTAAATTATCCATGAGTAAATTCAAGAAGAAAAATTATTCCTGTGATAGTTAAACTGGTTTAACTTTGTGTTTGGTCATATCGGGCCTAAAAGTTGTTCTCATGGGGAAAACAGGCAAAGCTGTTTGGTCTTGTCAGCCGTTGTCTATTAATGTCCACGGAAATGACAAAGTACGATTTTTTTTTCTGTGCTCGCTAGTATGACGCATGTTTGACACACGCTTGATAACATCATAACCTTTATCGTAGTGATTATTCGATCAGTGGCAACAGTGACAGAATCATTGATCAAATAATCACCACGAGCAAGACCAAACACAATGCGACACCTATAGGGATAAATGTGCAGTGTGGTTCCCCATTGAGCAGTAGAATCACCCCCTAACGGAAAGATACCCATAAAAAATTGTAAAGGTATTCCATAGGGTCCCTATTTTCCATGGAGCACTTACCCTATAGAGTAGAAATGTCATATGATTTGTTCGACGCAATTTTGCGCCAATTTTTAAATCTGTATCTGTACTTATTTGTATGGGCAAGTTGACAGGACTTGTCATTTCATACTAAATGTAAGTAAAAATCACTTACTAGTTTTCGAGAAAGATGGTTCGTATTGCTGCTCTATAGAGTATTTACTCGATGCTATTTTCTAAACATTTGGTAGTTAGGTAGCTCTGTACACTGTGGTAAGTCGACTCTCACGTTGAACAAATATTTATTGTAAAGTTAAACATACACTGTTCCATTTGTTGAGCCATTAGTGTGACATAGAATAAAGAAATATTGAATTACGAAGACTGATGTGTTTTATTTAAATGAAATATATTAATAAAGGTAGAAATGGGCTCGTACTTTAAGCGCGTATGAAATTGATGAAATTCTGTGGATGCGTACGATGCCAAAGGTTCGAAGACATGCTAAAAATTTGTATTTGTAACATGTTAGTGTTGAATTCTATTCGTTTTCACAAACAAATCACTAATTACGTTTACTTATGCCAATGTTAAGGTTAGTAACTAGAGTTTTAGACAATAGTAATTGAAATTGAACAAACTTAGCGTCACACAGAAATTGGAGCAAAACAAACACACAACGTGTCTTTCTTTTTCTGCCTTTGATAAACTTCTAATCGTAGTTACATCTGATGAAGGACGATGTCATCCGAGATACAGTATAATTTATTGTACTAGTTCGGATGCCACCGTGCTACCTTACATACAAACTCATCCTTTTACATTGTAAATTATTTTATCTATTGTACTTTACAAAATTGCTTAAATACGGTATTTGTATGAGTTTTTGCTTAATAAATAAATATTTCATTTCAAACATTTCTCGCAATTTCAATTTCTATAAAAATCACCGGCTTTTGTAGTCAAAGTCAAGTCAAAACAAAATCTTTTTTTAAATATTTGTTTTGTGAATCAATCAATACCTAATACATTCATTTCTTTTTAGTGTCGGATCGATAGCCTGATGATGGTTAATGGATTATTGATTGACAATAAAAAGTCAGTGTTAATATTAAACTCCTTTTAAAAAAAATATACCATAACGATTTAGTTGTATTTATTAACCAATAATCGGAGTTGGGTGACTATATTTACCTAGTGATGAGGCATAACCTTCGACCAAGTATATAATATCTAGACGGAAGTCGAGGCAGCGTATGCTGCAACAAAAAATGTCCCAGACCGTCGTAGTCCGTTTAATCTCTTCCCAGCATGTGTTCCTTCACTGGACACGTACATAGGTACATGATGCCGCGAGGCAAAATTGATTGTGTCGGAAATGGCGATTTGTCCTAATAAAGTGTAAAGAAACTACAAATAAAGGAAGACAAGACAAATAAAAAAGTAAAATGCCATAGCTGAACCTAATTTTGGACAGATATAAGAATAATAATAGACACAGAATAAATGTAGTATGCTCAATCTAAACAATATCATACCATTGGGCATAACATAGATTGTTACAGCCACCAAAGTTCCGGGTTACCCGAAAATAAGAAGATTTTCATGTTTCCTTATTTAAATAACCGTAAAATATGTTTTATTATTCTTATTCCAACATCTTATAAACGACCAGCAAAAAGCAAACTTTTTGAATAGGACCCACTGATCTTAATGAACGCCACGGGTAAATCTTGAACCTGGAAGAACGTATTAGTAGTAGTAAATATTGAAACGGGATCGTGTGTTTTAATTACGCGTTATTTAATTTTTTGCAACAAAGTTCATTTACAGTTACCAACTCAGAAAACCTTCTCTCGCTTATCTTAAACGTTACTCCTATGCTGTTTCATGGTCAAAAGAAAGAAAATTAGATGAAGTGGGCTTAGAATTTTCATTGCCTTTCTAAAGGGTCACATCACCAAGGTCGTCCTAATCCTATTTATTTCGCCGATACAGTCGATCGAGTTTCTGTCAGTATCCTTAACGCGATCGAGTACTACCTAACCTCTTTGCAACTGCCGATGGCAAGTTTTGGCGGGAAATATCAACGCGAAGTTTGTAAAATCTGTGCCACGCACTGGCCACACGAATCAAAGAAAAATAAGTAGTGGAGTGGAGTGCAAAAGAGGTATTATTGATACAGTGTCTTCGTCTTCCGTTTTAACTTTCTTTTAACTTCAAATTGATGTTGGTTATATATAGGTAGATATTGTCTAGAGCAAATTGATTGATAGCAGATAGACTTAGAGAAAAAGTCTTCTAGATTCGACTGAAACAATGAGTAACATAATTTAACCTATACGTACACAATGCACGCTGCAGCAACGCACACATATTTTGTCTATTATAAACTTATTTTAATGATGCTGGATTGAATCGATGCGGATTAAGTCGACGTGTAGATAACATGTGTTTATTTATATTCATGATACGTCTTGTTTAAGACTATAAAGACAAATACCTATAATCGGTAAAATTTGAGTCGGTGGCAGCCAAGGAGTACAGTTTAAAGGTTTTCGTTCATACCAACTACACTGATACAAAACTAACTAATACAATATATATATAAACATATAAATATTTATAGGTAAATTATTTATTTATTTTTTGACGACCGTTTGGTGTAGTGGCTCGCGCTCTGGCCTACGAAACCAGGAAGTTTCGGATTTAGGTCCCGCAAGGGAAAAAATGTAATGTTAGTGTGTAAACACTAAATAAATATAAAAGTATTCAAGTATTATATTTCCGCCGCCATTCTAATAAATTTCAGTTGCCATAACACAAGCTTTGCTTAGTTTGGGGCTCGATAATAGGCTAGTTTCCTGGGTAAAAAAAAGATTTTTCTATTAAGTCCGTCAGTAAGATTATCAAAAAATATTGGACCCATATTTTGTCTTTTGTCAATTAAACAAAAAATGAGGAAGATAAATCGCATCAAAGTGAACACGTGACGTCACGCCTTGCTAAAAAGTGTCGCAAGGCGTGACGTTACGCGGAACTTTAACGGGCTATATCTTTATAATTTTTTGTTTGATTGAGAAAAGAAAAAATACGTGTCCAATATTTTCTGTTAATCCAACTGACGGAATAATTAGATTTTTTGGTGTGGTTGTGGAAAGTTTTTTTTTATTATAATTTATTTTACCTATCTCACATTGCTTACTCACACCTTACGGTCGCTCCGGTCTATGATACCTACGTAGTTTTTTTTAAATCTTACTTTTAAATTAGAGATAAGTAACTTCTAAAATAGGTATTGAAGTAATACAAGTAGCTCAAGTAGGTACCTACACACAGTGTATGTCCTGAAAACACTTACCAATATGGGTAAGAGATTGTACAGTCAACTGCAGGTCAACCTACCCAAAAAGTTAAAGGTCATCGACCCGATTTTCAACTTTAATTCCGACACATACAGATCTAAATTTATTGAGAAAAATTGACGTTTTGTAGTAGGTTGACGAGCTGTTGTCTGTACAATGTACAATACTTATTAATAGATTTATTTATTCGTATTTCTTGATAAAACCCAGTCTAATTATTCTATCAAAGTAATTACATACGTATATGTACATAACTTAGTTGTAAATAAATACACACACATTTAAATACACATACTCCTAAAATAGAACTTACATACATGCAGAACTTGTAGTTACCTACCGATTATTGCAATGTTACTGTCGAGTTAATCCTTGCTCGGTTACTATAGTAGGCAACAAGTTGGTGTAGTGGCGCGGTAACGGCAAAGAGACCCAGGTTCGATTCTTGGATTAGATCAATTTAGGAAAACATACTTTTTTTAAATTGGCTGGCTGGTCCGGGTTCTTAGTAGTCAACCCTGGTACAACAATTTTCTGTCTGGTATCTCGTAATAAGGATGTTTTGTAGATAATTACATTTCAGCCACTTGAATAAAGTTTATTCAACCACCTTAATTTTTCTCTGTCTGGTATGTCGTAACAATAGAATGGTAAATCATTACCTACATTTCACCCACTTGAGTATAATTTATTCAACCGCTTTAATTTCTCCCTAATTGTATCTGAGCCTTCTACTAATCTCTACAAAACCTCCAAAACTCATAAGGCACCTGTCTTACCGCCGACAATCGAGTTGTTAGAACCTAGAAACGAGAAGCGAGTGTAAAGAGTGGACAGTTTTGACGCTAATCTTAAGCGAGTGTGCGAGTGCGACTGGCGATTATTCGTATTTGTACTAAGTGAGAGTCTCTCAGCGTGAGTTCTGACCGCCAAGCAGCAGCGTTAAACGAGTTTTTTCTCGTATAGCTTTTGTCGTGAGTGTGCGCATTGTGAACAGTCAGCTATCAGATTTAAATATACTCTGTAAGTATCTTATTTTTTCACACGGGATTTATAGCGAAGACATAGTCGATAGCTAGCCATTTCCTCGTCAACGGTGAGACAGATGACGCATTCTAGTATGTGGCAGGCACAAAAGTTATCGAAGAAAAAATTCACTTAGGAATGCTTGCTTGGCGGGTTAACACGCCGAAAGACTCTACCGTACAAAAACCAGTAAGTGACTGCATAGGCAGTCATCTAATACACCGTCGCACTCGCACACTTGCATATAGCCCAACGACAAAACCTACCTACCTACTCGCTTCTCGTTCATCGTCGTCGGTGGAACAGGTGCATTTTGAGAAATACTGCTTTTGACTGCAGATGGCTCCAGATGCGTCGGATACACTGTTGCCCGAAGTGAGGCCGAAGAACCACGAAAAAACCTTGTCTCTGGAGTCATTAAATGAAGAACGAACTGACTGCAACTGCAAGGAACTGCATTATGGAGCATGTAATCATTTCAGCCTAGATAATACTAGCATATTTTAGTTTAGTTTTTAGTTTATTCATCTGAATACTAACAGACTATATGTAGGCAGGTGACTGATGATGATATGGGTTTTTGTTGTGGATTCGCAGATGAGCTTAAAACTAAAAACCGATTCAATCAGCCAAGAAGAGTTTAAATGTTTTTTTTCGCACCGATTCCAAAAGTAACTGATTAGGTATGTTTTAGTAAATATAAATACATATTTTTAGTTTATCATAAAAAATGTATTTTATTTTACTATTTTTAGTGTTAAGTCACACTCATTGAGTTGAGTGAACTCATTTGAGCCCAATTGAGAATCTCCTCCTTTTTGAAGTCGTAACTATTAATATAAAAACCGGGTCAAATTAAAAGTATCTAAGCCTGCTTTATTCTCCATGGGATAAGGTCTTGCGTTCAATACTTAGGTCTAATTAAGAAACGAAATTATCTAATTTTGTTTGTTTCTGGATGTGCTGGTTTACAGCCCCAGTAAATAAAACTGCTGTCTGGTACCTTGTAGGCGCCACGTCTACCAAAGTCACTACTAAATTATAACAAATCTGTCGATAAATCGCAGTATTAATCCACGAAATCATAATCGTTAAGGAGTTCTGAGGCTTTTGTCATCAGCTCAGCAGTATGATAAATGAGTTGTTAAAAGTTAACAAACACACTCTACGTGCCTATAATTTTTTAAGGATTTCCCGTGATTTTCCTGAGATATCCATCATCAGATCCTAACTTGGTGATAATGGGACCACTCCGAAAGGACCTATCTATCACACTAAAAGAAAATATGTAATTGATCTTTAATTACAAAAATATCGGTGACATATTCAGGGTTATTTGTAAAACGTCAACAACCTCCTAGGGGTCTACCTCTAAAGTCTTTTTAAGAAGATCATTAAATACCTACCAGTGCCATCCCACTTTGAGGCCAAGGTCATCCATCTTTATCCCTATCCAGTGCCATAGTCTCCCAATACTTATGTTGGTTCACAACTTTTTCGAACTATCTTTACCTAGACTTCTTCTAGAAACCGAAAAGCCTACTTTTGATCTAGTGGTTCGCGCATAGTACAAAGATAGGCGGTTGCGGATTTAAATCTCGCAAGTGGCAAATGTTGTCCAATATTTATTTATTTGTGTGATAAACATGGGCATTTTACCTGAGTTACGTGGTGGTGGTTGGTGTTTATAATGTCTAATATTAATATGTTGATCCGTTATTCAGTCGCCACATTACAAGCTTTGACTTACAACAATAATTTGGGGTTAGATATTGGTGTCATTGACAGAACAATTTAACATTTCAATTTATAACTATGGAGTTCCAAACCTTATTGAGAGAGATTGAGATTATTTAATTATTTCTTATTTTATTACAGGGGATGCAGTATTGTCTACTTTCGTGGTAGCCCCACTAGTGGTGTCCGTGTGGAGGGGAACTTGGGGCTTGATGAACCTGCACGCCCTCTACTTTCCATACGCAGAAATATTTTTATTGGGGATTGTCATACACACTAGTTTCGCGTTAGTCAGGTTAGCCTTACCATTTCTGTTCAATGTGAAAACGTCAGCAAACATTTGCTCCAAGACAAAATGTATTTAAGTAGATACGGTCAACGGCTTATTAACCTAGTAAATAACGTCAAATTCAATTATTATTAAACTCTATCTGTCCGATTTAAAGTTGAAAATCTGTTGAGTAGATTGTTATGCCTTTGACTGTACTTAGTTGTTTCTGTATTGCGCTAGTGAAAAAAAACAATAAAACTATTTTATTTCTGCAAATAGGCCTAAATTAAGCTCTTTTACATGTCCTAAATTTTTTTTACCGTACCACTGATTCTGGACAATTGTGGGCTGGGCTTGGTAGTAATAGCAACTTGTGTCCCCACACTCGAGTAGCTAGATGAGCAGGCCTGTGCTCTATAGCAGAAAATCCTTATTCTTACTTCTTTATTGTTTTTAACTTGTATTTTTTTTGTGTCAGTGTCCTATAAACTAGTTTATAATTTGAACATACTGTCACAAAAACAGCTTATCATATTTTGTGTTACACAATAGTACATACATAATTTGTGTAGCCTATAGGCTTACATTAGGAATATTAAAATAAGGACATTAAAATGCGTGAAAAATGCTTCTGCTTAGAATTTGCCGTGCATGAAAGGCTTTATCACGACACTGATTTTCGGCGGGGACCCGCCGCTGAGACTTACAGCAACGAAACGGCATATCTGATGAGCAATCAGCTCACTGGATAATCACAAATTTCTCCAAACTTTCCTTACTGTCTTACTTTAGTATCTATTGTTAGTAATAAAATAAAAGTACATAATAGATAAACTCAACTAAACAAGAACTCGCGCAGGCTCACACACTAACTCACATACACCCACACACACGTCCTATGACTGAAATGATAATGATGATGAATTGATTACTTTTGTTCAGATCCCTACTCCTATCGCGGTCTGTTGGAGCCTGGAGTGAGGATCACGGAGCCGGGCGCTGGCTGCGCGAGCGCGTGCTGTCCAGGGTTTACACGTACATCTTCATTCTGTCCAACATCATGCACTGGAGGGGCGGCTGGGGCCTGCTAGACGCTACTGTTGCTGCTATACTGCCGAATGAAAAAGATCCTCATAGGTAAGTCCACAGAATATCTAAATATCTATATACATGGATATGTCAATGTTGCTCTCATAGAAAAAGTAGTTGTATATCAGTTTGTATATCCTGAACTAAAACCAAGGCCATTCTGTCTGTTTGAAGGGGTAAATTCTAGCTTGGTCATTCATTCGGAATAATCCCAAGAGTTTTTTTTTTGTATTCGACATTTGGTGTAGTAAGGTCCAATAGGTCCAAAAGTCGAGGAGCATATACAATCTTAGATGTTTCGGTCGGATGAAACAACTAAATAGAGTGTATAGTATGCGTTGACCGCCGCGATGACAGCCGACCGGCCCGAGGGCCTAGTGTGAGTTTTATAAATAAACGCATCGTATAAATCGATCAAAAAGTAAACGTGCATGACTTCAAGAAGGCGCTGCCTGGCGGCACATTAACAAGGATATATTTTTACATACTAATCCGCGTTAACGTTTTCATCAAAAGCTATCGAATAAAAGTCATTCTAAAACTTCCGAACGTGCTCGTACGCAAGTGCTATTCGGGGCGCGGCTCGCCCTCTTTTGTCAAATTGTAGAAACTCCTTAAACAATTAATAACATAGCTTACATAATCAAACTAAGACCTTTTTAATTTGTATTGTGATTGTTATGTGTCTTGCTGTTGGTGTTTCTTTTTAATAAAATAAAATAAAATTAACGGACTTAATGAAGAGAGTTTTTTGTTTCTCTTTTCAGGCCAGTGCTGATAGCAGCGTTCACGATACTGTTCTATATGAGCGCTGTGAGTCTCCGCTCGTCGCGCAACATCCTCGCGTCGCCGTACTTCCTCGTCACTGATGGAAAAGAGGCCACCTACATCTTCACCACTCGGTTCAGGAACATAGTAAGTAAATTTTGTCTTTCGATTGTGTGGAAATGACTGACGATTAGCTTGTTTTTTATTGTGACCAGTCTTTTAATGTCTTCATTTTTATGTTATTACTCATAATTTCGATGTTTATGCTATTCAAGAATAATTCTTATAACATTTTTTTAAGGGATAACCTACATAGCATACACCTTAAAAGTTAAACAATGCTGTGAAATTCACAAGCATACATACTGAGAAATTACTACTTAATATTCTTATAATACTATCCTTTAAAAAAACATATATAACTTTTATTTTCACTCGGCCGAAACAAACTGGTCGTGTAATATAGATTTATTTAACTTTATGAAGCGAATAAGATAGGTATTATTCGGAGATAGTAGAGTCAGATTCAATGTTTACCGGAGGTGATCGTTATTTCTTTATTCCTTTGAAATAAGACCTAAACCTTATTTAACAATTCTTCAAAAGAAGCGCAGTCGCTGGTGAAAAGGCGTGCGGGTTCGGTTCACACTTTAGGCAGTTTTAACTACAACTAACTAACATTACCTTAGTATTTGGGAGTGAAATAAATTTAATAGTTTTTGCGCAAATTTACTCTAAAATGTTATATTGTAATTTATTTTACCTTAGTGTTGTCGAATTTATAAATTACGGCAAAATAAATGGTATGTTTTTATTATTTGCCATCCAAGAAAAAAAGACTAGATTTATTGACCCTGACAGTATTAGTCTAAATCGAATCTAGCAGGGACGCGCCGCAACATGGCGCATTAAGCAAAGTGGATAATACACAGACCATGCCCAGTCTCTGTATTATCTTAATAATATACAGGGTGGCTAAATTTGATATATTCCTTGCTAGAAGCGATGGAATAAGCAAGAATGTAACAACTTTCTGAAAAAATATTACACTATTCTAATTATTAAAACAACTGTTACGATTTGTTTGCGATGGTGTTATTTTACGTTCAGATTCTAATGTCGCTTTAACATTGAGTACATACCCTATAGAGCAGCAATACAAACCATGTTTCTCCAAAACTAGTAAGTGATTTTTCACTTACATTTAGTATGAAATGACAACTCCTGTCAACGCTCGCCCATACAAAAACAGCACAGATACAGATTTTAAAATGGCGGAAGATTTTGTCGAACAAATCATATGACATTTCTACTCTATAGGATATGTGCTCCATGCGCTTTAATAACTGAGCAGAGTTATTAAAGCAAAGTGTATTACTTAGGTTAGTATCTGCATATACGAGACACGTATCTAAGTAATACACTTTGTTATTACTAGGAATTTTCCCAATGTTGTTCCCTAAGTTGTTGCATTTTTGCTGTTACATTATCTAATGCAAGAAATTGGTCGAATTAGCAGTCAGCCTGTGTACCACTCAAAACAGAACGTACTTTTTTTAAATCTATACCAACATAAGTAACTTCTATACCGAAATGCAAAAAAAATACTGCCTCAGCACATGTTGTAATACTGTGTATGCGTGATAGCAGAGAAAATGGACTATCTGTCTTCAATAGGTTTACCGATCTGCACCTTATCAACCAAACGTATATCTTCTACTTCTTCGTCGTCGTATGCTCATGGCTGAAGGTCGTGACCACTTCGGACAGCACGATTAACCAGCACTCTCCAAGACGTGTTGCACTCTGAGGCATATGAACGCCTGTATGTTGGTGATCTCGTCCACCATTCCCATCCATGGTTGGCGACCTGCCTGTTTACATTCTACAAACATACATATCAGTGAACATCATACTAATCAATCTAAGTCATTCCACTGCTATACAAAGGCATCTCCTACTGCAAGTCTCCTCGGATATCCCTATCAATCCTTTGCCTGCAGGATTTATCCTATTATATATTCTGTGCCTGCAGCACTGCGTATTCATCAGTTGGCTATTTTAATTTTAACGTAAAAAGTTCGTGATACTAACGTGAAAACTAACAAGACATACCTTGAAAACACTGTATAGTGCATATAAAATATTAAACACGATTTAAACTTTGATCTAATGGTAAAATACTTAGGCGTTGTTCTTCGTAACTTTACTACTTCCAAGGAATTACACGATTTCATATTCACCCTGTATAAAATTGTAACTCGTAATGTGCCCAGCTTGCCGTCGGGCAGCAACCACAATAGTTTTGATTATTGTGTCTTTCTACTCATCGACGTTAATGGAAAATATTTACTACGTAAAGGAAGCGTTTACGTAGACTTGAAAATAAGCCAAAGAGAAAGCCAAGAGCTAATCAAAAATCACACGGAAATATTTATTACTTGTTAAGCTAGATTATCATGTATGATATCATATTTATATAGGGTAGCCAAAAGTTCCGGAATGTCCCTGAATTTTGCATCTTGTCCTGTGTCCAGTAATTAGACTTTACCTACTGTCCCGGATTTCGAACACCTACTAGTTGTTTATAAAAAGTTAGTAATCACAATAATACAGTTACAAGTATGATAAGAGTGTTACCAGTAAGACTAGCAAAGCACGACTACAAAGTCCAACCGTCCGTCCGACCAACAAAAGACCGCCTTTCGCAAAGGCTGAAAATTTAGCTAAGCCGTGAAGGTTTAAATTTTTTGTTAAATGTCTGGTATTCAATTATATGTGGTATAATTAATTATCTGGTATAATTAAATCTGGTAATTCTATATAGATGAGTGCCAATTTCCAGCTAATTCCGTTCAGCCTTGATTTAGCACCTATTTAACAAGCATTCGAACATTCATATTTTTATTATTTATTTTATAGTATATATAAATACAAGGTGTGAAATTAAATCGGAGTCGCAATAACAAGAAGTTACAATTGGCGTAGTGATTTAAAAATTAACGGGTTTTCCTCAATAGAGTTCCGTATTGTAAAAAACACTTTAAGTGAGATAAATGTGTTTGTATTGTGAAGTCATTGACAGCCAGCTGCTGTCATGATAAAGGCCACCACGTAAGAGAAGCTCCTTGACAATCTCTTTGTGGCGCATGCCTAATACTCGTCTTGATTACTTCGACTCGATCTTGTGAATCCAGGACTTTCAGTTTAACCTCCATCAAACGAAACCTATTAAGTTTGGATATTCGGTTTTATGGGCCAAATGCAATTTTATCGGACCGAGAAACTATGATAGTAATAGTCATTTATTCATTATACAGGGTTATTTGTAAAACATCAACAACCTTCTAAGGGCTGATTCTGGTGCAAATACAACAACTTCTTCTATGGGACCAACATTAAAATCGCAAAAAAATCACATCCCCATACTAAGCCGCCGACCAGCTGATATCAGTCTGTATTTAGCAGAAAAAATATTATTTTTTTATTTCAATGTTGGTCCCATAAAAAAAGTTGTTGTATTTGAGCACCAGAATCAGCCCCTATTAGGTTGTTGATGTTTTACAAATAACCCTGTATAAGCCCTCTTCCGGGCACTTATACACAAATATAGCTTTGCCCTACCACCGCTTCGGGACTACATATCGACTGGTGATGAGAAGAAACGGCGCAACAAACTCAGTCACTTTAGTCAGCCTTTTTAACAGGAAATACAGTTACAAGACAAGTGCAAACTAAGCAGGTTAAGTCGATGCAATGTAGTCGTTTTTATAATCGTCTACTTTAAAATATCCTGTTTTAATAAGGATTTTTTAAATAAATAAATAAATATGGACAACATCACATACATTGCTCTGATCCTGTGATAAGTAGCTTAAGCACTTGTGATACAGAAATCAGAAACAACGACGGTACCACAACACCCAGACCCGAGACAATATAGAAAAGTTATTTTTCTACATTGACCGACCGGGAATCGAACCCGGGACCTCAGAGATAGCGTCACCATGTCCGGTATACTCTCCTCTACGGAGCTCTCTCTCTCTACGGAGGCTCTCTCGGCTACGGAGGTCGTAATGTTAATTTTGAACTCATGAACGGATTGTAAATAGTTCAACAGGTTACAATTATACAGGTTTGATTAGGTGTATTCAGTCTGTTTAGGCTGTCTTTCTTCATTTCACTAGATTGGCGTAGTAGCGCAGTCCACCTCGGACGATTTACAGTTCGGGTCATTACGAAAACAGAAATTTTCTAAATTAGCTTGGGTCTGGCTGTGGCCTGTTTGGGAGACGCTATGACAAACATAATTCTCTGATACCTTGTAAAAGATGGATTTTAACTACTTCAAAAACAATTAGTGAGTTGTTGCATTTTTTAAAATTTAAATTTAAGAGAAAGAGATTTTTTATAGTCCCAAGTGCTTAGTTTATTTAACAGACAGTAATGATGCCGTTGTTTGATGCAAATGACGAATTGGGCATCAAGAACACAATTTTAAAGATATTTTTAACCTATCATAACAAAACAAATCTCGTATGTGCGGTACATGGCTACGTAGATGTATTTGGGTTCGCCGCGATTGGAAGGCCGTTTAGCGTCGGGCAGGATGTGAAACTTCAAACCACTGTCGTGCTTAGGGCTGTCTCCTCGTCGCTTTTTTTATCTCTATCTTATTAAGGCCCGATTCGACCATACACAAAATTAAACCAGTTTAACTATAACAGGAATAACTTTACTTGTTTAATTTACTTTTTGATAACTTCGTTTGCGTTTTTCCAACTTACTTCAGGAATACACTATACTCAGTTTGATTTTATTGTGAATGATGAACGAATGGATAAACCTACTAAAATCTATGTAATTGATTTCTTCTAGGTTGTCATCAATTGCCACAACAATTAAATTTTGTAGGATAACAGAATGCCAATGGTAGATTATACAACTTGATAGTTTCTAGGCGACAAGAGTGGATTTGACAAGTGACATTTAGTTATTTTCAGTATAAATTATACACTGTCAAAATCGCCCGTTTCAGTATTTTTCATAGATTAGTGGTTGGTAGAATGAAAAATCAGCTTACTCTAGATTAAGCAGTGTTATACTCTCAAGTTAAAACTTACACCAGCTTGGTCGAATCCGGTCATAAGGAGCTGCGCCCTTGTCGGTAGAGTAATCACTATTCTGTTTTTGCTTCTGTCATTCCTTCATTTTCTGATTTTTATTCCAACTAGCCTGGGGCCTAACTGTGTACTAACTGCTGTCCGTGCTGTAAGCAGAGTACCTAGTTTTAACGTCCGACTCTATAAAAAAGAACAAGGTTGAATTAATATAATTTTAGGAGTTTATAATTAGTCTTCGATCTGTACTATAAATGATCTCTGTTAGATGCCTTCTTTTCCTCAATCTTAGCGTCTATTATTTTCCTTATAATATTTATTTTTAAACAAATCGTGTCATTTATAATAATAATGCCTACAAGTTTAATGCTATTAATAGAATAATGATGATATCCTTTTTGTTTTTTTTTTAATTATCTTATTTTATTGTTATTCTAATTCTTGTTTTAAATTCTTGTTGCCTCTCTCTATATTGCATGCCAATTGTTTCAGGCTAGATGTGAGATGCCAAACGTTTGTTCCATCATAATGTACCACATTTATTGCAATAAAGTTTTATTTTATTCTATTCTATTCTATTCTATTCATATCTAGTGGTCAGTCAAAATATTTGTCTCCGGTCTTTGGTGGTTTTAAATATTTTCATGTTTGTTCTTTTTCATTGGACACAATTTCAGTCCAATTTAGGGAGCTTTTAGACAGTTCTGACCGTTGCCGGTTAACATGTACCCTTATACTCTCTATCCTTTGCCAAAACCATAATCTCAAACGTCTAGGTAGGTACCTGTGCGTTACGTCCATATTGCGTGTCCATGTATCCATGTAATGCCTGTCACTTTATGTCCATGATTTACATCCAATACTCCCAATAGATGCTCAAATTATGCTTTAACAAACCCTTTTCTTAATTTTCAGAAATATGTTTTTGCATTTTAATAGTTACATATTTACCACTTTTGTCTGCTAACAAGGTAAATAACTCTTTTGCTAATGTGGGAAAATCCCTAACAGAACGAATTCCAAAACAAACCTACAATCAGCCAAGTATATCTAGCAACTTAAACACCTTTGTTTTGTTAGATACCGATGAACAAGAAATATCACAGATAATTTCAGGAATGAAGGATGACTGTGCAGCAGGTTGGGATAACATAAGCAATAAGATCCTTAAACGCTTCATGCATATTTTTGTACCTCCCTTAACTCATATATTTCGAATCTGCCTATCGAGAGGTATTTTTCCTAAGTGCCTAAAAAAGGCTTTAGTAATCCCTATTTATAAATCGGGTAACAAAGAGTTAGTCTCAAACTATAGACCTATATCGCTTCTTCCTTCAGTGTCAAAAATCCTGGAAAAGATCATCAACAGTAGACTAGTAAACTACTTAGAAAAACATAGATATCTTTCACCCAATCAATTTGGATTTAGAGCAAAGTTATCCACATCAGATGCAGTTCACAGTTTAACAGAATATCTTACTCAAGAACTTGGCAAAGGGAACAAAACTTTGGGAGTTTTCCTTGATTTGGCAAAAGCATTTGATACTGTGTCTATACCTTTACTTTTGAACAAACTGGAGGCGCTGGGTGTAAGAGGAACACAGCTGCAACTCTTCGCAGACTACTTACATGATCGAAGACAATGTGTAAGAATAGGAAACACTACAAGTGATGAACAAATAACGTCTGGATATGGGGTTCCCCAAGGAAGTATCCTTGGCCCTACCCTGTTTCTGGTGTATATTAACGACCTGTGCAATCTTAATTTAGAACATGGTAAAATCATAACATACGCCGATACGGCGCTAATATTTACCGGCAAAACCTGCTCGGAGTTATACGAAAATGCACAGCTAGGCTTTAATTTGGTAAATAACTGACTTCACTACAACCTACTAACATTAAATGCTGACAAGACAAAATACATTTATTTCTGCATGCGCAACCGTCATCATAATGTTGTTAATCAATTATATGCACATCAATGTCAAAACCCTGCAGTCAATCCATGTAATTGTCCTACTATCCTTAATACTAATAACCTAAAATATCTTGGAATTACAATAGACGAGACACTTTCCTTTAGACCCCACATGGAAAATTTGGTTAACAGGGTACGTTAATTAATATACGTATTTAAAAAACTTCGATCAATCGCGGATTCTAAACTAATTACACAAGTATATCTTGCCCTATGCCAATCAATAATCCAATATTGCATCACGTCATGGGGTGGAGCACTAAAAACTATTATGATCCCACTTGAACGAGCCCAGAGAGCAATTTTAAAAGTAGCTAACTCCCTCCCCTTTTTCTACCCTACACATCTCCTATATAAGGCCTGCAATGTATTGACTGTCCGCCAACTTTTTATAATGAAAACATTACTAAAAAAACACGCTATGCTTCCTTATAATACTGACATTACTAATAAGAGACGGAAAGATATAGTCTGCATTACGCAATCAACGTCACAATATATTTTCACAAATAGGTTTTTTACATATATAAGCTCATTTCTGTATAATAGAATAAATAAAGCTCTTAATATCTATGAACTAAATTATTATAACTGTAAAATAGTACTTAATAAATATTTAAAAACCTTGTCCTACGACAAAACCGAAGAATTACTTGTAGCTTGTAAATAAAGATAGATTAGTTGTATCTCAGACAACTCGAAATTGTAGTTACCTAAGTAATTAAGTTCTACTAAAGTTTATTATTGTTAATTTATATAATCTAAATACACGTAAGAACTCGCTCGCCTGAAGCACAGGTTCTACCTAGTTCAGGCAAAATATCATTTTTTTTGCACTGTTTAGTTTTAAGTTATACCAAATGTAACTGCTTCCTATTATTTAATAAACGATTTATTATTATTATATTATATTATGTGTGTACCTCATGTACATTTTGTTTAAAACCTGGACCTGTTACTAACCATTCCGATTTAAAACTTAGTAAAGTACCGATTTGTTATGCGGATGTTTTATCATACCTACTAATTTAATTTAAACAATACGTGAGGAGGTGGATAGTGAAACTCTAAAATAGCTGTTAGTATAGTTTTCACAAGTCAAGCGTGTTCATTTATCAATTAATATATTTTTGCTTTAAGAGAAGGTTAGTATTCGTTAATAGTTTAGTTTTGACACCCATCACGAGGTAACCCTGCGAGTAAGCGGAGTAGTTGTGCGCAAACTGGAGCGCAGGTCAAGTGCGCGCCGACCCCGCGGCAGCTCGCAACTCCTGCTCCTCATCAGACCACCTCATCACCAGTGCTGCTGAGTGAAGAAATGAACGGACCACTCCATTACGGTAGTGTGAAAAAAACAGTGGCGATATAAGTGTTACGTGTCGTGTGTGTCGTTACAGGATGTCGTGCGGGATAGCGCAAAAATACTTTTATGTGTGTTCCCTTGTTAAGTAATTGTATAACAGTGACATTTAATAAAATTTATTCATCTCTGATACATATTTTCATAATGAGTTTGTAAATGTGTTTCTTTTAAATGCTTAGTCTGCAATTAACTTTCATCATAAAGTGATTCCACATAATATTAAGATCAAGACGGTTTCTTAGTTTGTTTCATTGATAAAACTTTGATTAGAACCCTTACGCTTTATTACAGAAGCATTTAGCTGGTTAAAGACCTCGTTATCACCGCAGCGCGCGGCCGTAGATATATCAATTAGCTGCCAATAGTGTTATCGCGAGGAATCACAGGAACGCGCGGCGACGTCACAGCGGAACGATAATGCAATTACCCCGCCTAATCTGCGGCGGCGCACCGTAGAGGCGGCACAACTGCCACAACCATGCGCGGGAGCACTGCCGGACTCGCCGACACGCTCGCGAGCGGCTCGCGCGCGTACTCCGCTCTGCTCGCTTGCGCTGACGCGCTCTTCGCGAGCATCGTGGTCGCGCCCGCCGTCGTCACCTACTGGAAGTCCACCTGGACTCTTATGGACCTATATGTGCTGCCGGACGACTCCATCGCGAGCGCAGCCGCCTGCGCCGCCTTCGGCCTGTGCGTGGACCTCGTGCTGTGCGTGCTGCAGACTCAATTGACGGAGTATCTGAGCCCGGATCGGGGGCGGTTGACTTACTACGTGCTGTCCAGGATGTGTACGTGTGTGGCGGGGGTGGCTTGTGTGGGCGCGTGGCGAGGGGTTTGGAACTTGCTGAACGAGTGTACGGGGGACAACGCGAGGACGCTGTTGTCCACCACAGCGGCGGCCACGCTGTCGCTGGCGGCGCTGAGGACCCTAAGGAATATCTGCGCTGTCCCCTTCGCGGTGGCGGTCGACTCGCCACAAGATTTCTTCTACGTGCCGACTATGTTCCGTACGGTTGGTATTGAAGATTTTGAATACTCTATGATTATTCTGTCGGTGTATAAAACTAAACAAAAATAAAAAGCTTTGAAACATATCGGCTAGGGTCAAAAAGGAGGCTAAAAAACACATCGAGTGAGCAAAAGTATACTTAATTTATTATTCGGCAATTAGAACAGTCAATTCTCACAACTTCATCTGCAAGGCTTTGAAAAATATCTAGCCTACCTTGTTTTGTTTTTTCTGTATAAGTTTTGTATTAAAACAAGTTGGCTTAAAGTCCGTTTTTCTTTGCATGGCAAATATTGTAAACAATATTGACTTTTAGTTTTAACGAAACGTTTCATTTAAATTAAAATCGATACAAAAATAATAACCTACAATACCTAGTCATTTATCATTTAACACACAAACCTTTTTATTCTAAAAGTTAGTTAATTTTAAACACTGATTGGTAACAAAATGCTAATTGTTACAAAATTTGACAACTAAAAGTTAGTTCGTAGTTGGTAGGTAGTAGTAGGTATATATTTATTTTTTGATTGACACTTACACATTAGGAATCGATGTTGTTGGTATCCAGGTTAAGAAACACAACCTATAAGAAATTGATATATTCTCATCTAAGTTATTTACAAAGTGTAACTAACCAACCATATTTAAATATAATTAATTTATTCATTTCTAAGGTTCTAAAATTTATATATTATATATTAGGTTATATTTTCGATGATGTAGTTTACTCGCTGATGCTATGGTGCGAGCTGATTACTTGCTGATGCTGATGATATTCACTCACAAATCATTGATAAATTGTTGTCACTGATAACACCTACAGTTCCTCACTAGCCGAAAAACACGACGCGCAAGGTCCTGCAGATACCGCTGCTCGAAGGACCACTTAGATGTACGGTGTGAGACGTACACCTGAAGATTTGCTAAATGAAATACCGGAGATTGAGTTACTGTAGAGTTTATTGTTAATTAGCGTAAATACAGAAATTTGATAATGCTAAGGATGACGTGTGATTGTTATGAATGCGATGTGTGCACTGATTTATTGAGTGGAAAAATGGATTGTACAAAATGCTAAACTGCTGATGGAGTGATTTGGGCGTAATAAAATATGTACACCGTACAGTCCAAGTACTCTAAGTACTTGGTTCCATGTATATTTCACTAACATAACATGGAAATGTCAAAACAACATACAAGTTAAAAAGTATATAAGTATGTCACATATTTTGAGATTTCAATTATTTATTTTGAGATTTAATTCGATAGATAGCCTTATTTTTTATTTATTTTTAGATCTAGAAAACATTATTTGATAAGAAAAATCTGCCTCGAAGTGGCTTTATTCATATCTTTACTTGCAAAGTCCTGAAAACTCCTAAACAGTTCATGTAAATAGACACTAAATTATTTATGAACATAATTATTTCAAAAACCCGCTTTACTTCACAGCAATAGTATATGTATATGTATAGGTATATAGGTTCTCTTTTCCTATTATTTGTACGTAACTACAGTATTCATGTTTTATCTTAGATATTTCTTAATGTAGGTAATGTAAGGATTATATGTTGTTCAATCAGATACAGCTGACGGCCTTGCTGCTACATGGATCCTACGGCGTAGTTTGCTACGTTATCAAAAATTAATTAAATTAATTATGCTTATTGTTAATTTCAGCATGCATAAAACATTTCTTTTTACACATTTCAATTTTATGGAGCTAAAATTTTATTTGTAACCATCGTGACTTTCTCTACGCCGTAATCGATTTCGTAGCTAAATTCTTTTTTTTTGTGCCATTTAAATATTTGAATATATTTTATTTCTGACTTAATAGCATACCTAATGATATTATACATATTTAAAACTTATTAATACTTATTTAATACTATATTTAATACTTAGTTAAAAACAAAGGCGTAGCTATTGTTTTTAACTAAGTTTCAGTTATTATTTGCGTGGTTTGCTACGCCGTAGTCGTCGTAGTCGCATGGTAAAATTTACCATGAGTAGCCGTTACGCAGAGGATTGTGCCCGTTACGATTTTTCTACAATGTTTACAAATGTATTATAGTATTTCAAAAGTTGCAAAGTAGTTTACTTAAGCATACGGTTCGCTGATATATATGTCAAAGGGTGTAACATCACGATAAATATATCTATTGTTTATAGACAAAAATCGGATTTCGGAAAGTTTATACTTGAAAAGTTGAAATACTACAAAATAATTCATTCATTAAAGTTGAAACTTTAACGTTTATTATGTAATTTAAGCTTTATCAATAAGGTTGAACTTAAAATTACATGTGAAGTCTGTTTATCCTTACTTGTCCTATTTAGTATACAAACAACACTACAACATTTTGCTATGAGAGTCACTGACCTCACTAAGTATATAATATTCTGTGTATAAATAGCTGAATAAAATCCACTACAATTTTATTTAATAACATAGCTTTTTCTGACATTAGCTAGTCAGTTTTAGTGATGTTTTTCTAAATCCCCTAATCCCCATAAATTTACTAATTTTAAAAAACTTTATTATTTTAATGTTATTCCCTTGGTAATTTTTGTATTTTAACAGTAGAATACCCCCTTAAAGTTTTTTTAAATAAGGCCTTACATAGATACATAGATTTAAAAAGTGGTTTGGTATAAATTTCTTGTGTTTTTTTAAATATAAAATTGCTCTAGCAATTACACCAAACTGAATAGAATGTGTACAATTGAAACTATACATTATACAGCGTATTGAAAATTGAATTAGTTTGCAAAATAGACATGGTTCAAAATATTGTTGGCCAACCAATCGATTTAGTATGGAAGGTCCAAAAATTTCGTATTTAGATCAATGTTTCTTGGGCAAAGTTGTATAGTGTCACTGATTCAACCATAATGTAGTTGTGCCAGTGAAACTTTAACAACAAAAACATATTATGTACATGACCATATATCACTTTCTAGACATCAGGGTCATTTTTAATTTGTTGCAGATAAACTGGTCCCTGCCTAAAAAAGTTTTTGGCTGCTTAAATTGATCACAAAAATCAGCCAACATAATATATTGACGACCACCTTAGCCAAAAGGCAGGCATACTGGACTTTGTGTTGCTCTCTCTAATATCCCGGGTTTGATACCCGGTCGGTAAATGTAGAAAAATAGCTTTTTTATACTGTCTCGGCTCTAGGTGTTGTGGTACCGTCGTTGTTTTTGATTTCTGTAACACAAGTGCTTAAGCCACTTATCATAGGATCAGAGCAATGTATGTGATATTGTCTAATATTTGTTAAAAATATAATAGTTATTAAACAGATTTTAGCGACCTTTGTAGCCGAGGAGCGAGCACGCCGGACTTGGTGTCGTCATCTTCCATGATCCTGAGTTTGATTCCCGGTCCTTATACAGCAGTCACAAAGTGGTTCTGCAACAAGTTTCATTTTGAAATTTGAACCCAGAAAAATGACCTAATGACTCTATTACTTTTGGTAGTGTTCAAAATGTTGACGCGGCGCGTGGGTTTGTTGTTGCGGGGTCTGTAGCATAAGTTCAACGAACGTCTAGACTGGAAAAACCCTTGCGTAAAGGGGTTCTTATAGTGTTAGCTCTGTATTTTTACGGTAAAGTGAATGCAAAAAGAAACTGCAAGAAAAATATTATGAAGTGAAACCTGAATTCTAGTTAAAGGTTTTTCGTTTTGAGGTATTGTAAATCTTGATATTTCTTGTTATGTCTAGATATGAATGGCCATTATCTTACTCCCCGATATTCGGTTGTTGGTCCATTTGTGGACATTTTACACTTTTTTGTGAAATCTGATGAAGACACACAGGGTTGAACAACAAGAGTGACTCTGGACAAACATAGCTGAATTCACCTGAGAGACTGACTGACCTTTGCCCAGCAGAAGAAGTCAATAGTTTTAAATGTTATTCTTGCATTTTTAATGCTAGTCATGTCAAAGACGACGATTACGACGATGGTATGTCGAAGAGAAGAAAACTGGAGTAATCGATGTAGCAGCTTGCTTATTATGTAGGATAAGCAAGCTAAAGTGGCAGTGTCACATTTGCCGTAGAACTGATTACCAATGGGATAGCCTTGTTCTTGAGTGAAGACCACGACGTAGCAAATAAAAACCTCCGACAATGTGGTGCGATGAAATACGCAAGGCTGCTTGCAGCGTTTGGAAAAAAAAACCGCGGATTTCAGCCATAGGACGTCCACTGCTGAACATAGACCTCCCCCATTGACTTCCAGATTGGCCGAATGGATGCAACCTGCATACAGCGTCTCCCTGCAACCTTTACCAGGTCGTCTGTCTACCTTGTAGGTGGACGTCGGTGGATCGGGCTCAGTGGCGTGCATTTGAAGAGACCCATGACAAGCAGTGGATCAATATCTACCAGTGTGGGCTGACTAAGATAGTGATAATAATGCGGTATTCGATTTTTTTTCAAGTCTATCATGGTCTTGGAAACAATAGGTTATAAAACACATATGTAACGTGCTGTATTATTTACAGAGCAGCAGAGAGACGGCCCTGTACGTGTTGGACTGCGTGTTCTCGGTGTCGGTGGTTGGGTCGCTGGTGGTGTTCGTGTGGCGCGGCTCCTGGGCGCTCCTGGACATCTTCCTCTTCCCCGACGACCAGGTCAAATCGTGCTGGACTTCTTTGGTGAGTGTATTCTCCTTTTATTATAGTCGATGCCGACAAGTCTGCTATTATGTTAAGAGTGACATAGTAGCAGACTTCGCAGATTTCGATAGATACTAGAGAGTATCAAAATAATTTTGAATTTGTCATTTTCACGGACACCACTTTACTTGAGAGAAAAACTCTGCAACATCAATATCTACTTAGCAAGTCAGAATAGATTGTCAAACGATTAGGGTTAAACGATATGGCAGGTGTTAGATGGTCAAAACATGAAATAAGGCGGCGGTCGCCGCGAGAGAGGTCTATCGATAATTCATGCTCTGTGTGGGCTTCGCACACATGCAAGGCGTTAACATCCATTACAAGTACCATCATCTCTTTTACCTTTGGGTATCCACTGCTGGAAATAGGCCTCCAACGTAGAATGCCACAGCAATAATATTTTTACATATCACGCCTATCACGATGAGCGTGATATGTAAAAAATGTTACCTAAATAGTATAAACCGGGTAGCTCACGATCTACCAAGTTAAGAATTGAATAGTTTTCAATACAATGTAGGTTATTGTACAGTGTAAAAAACAAGGTTAGGTATAGTTACTATTGAACTATAGTTTAATCTTGTTTTACAAGATTAAACTATAGTTCAATAGTATAGTTACTATTGAACTATAGTTTAATCTTGTTTTACAGAAGTTGTTTAATATGTGCCAGACAACATACATACGTATTGAAAGAGGGATCGTGACCTGTTCGGTAATTCATTTTAGTTAAAACAAGTTACAAATTAAATAACTTTCTAGTAAACCATTTACAAATAATTCTTTGACGACCTCCGTAGCCGGGAGGTTAGTACACCGGACTTGGTGTCGCCATATCTGAGGCCCCGGGTTCAATTCTCGGTCAATGTAGAAAATCAACTTTTCTATGTTGGGTCGGGTCTGGGTGTCGTGTTACCGTTGTTGTTTCTGATTTCACAAGTGCTTTAGCTACTTACCTAAGGATCAAAGCAATATAAGTGATGTTGTCCAATATTTATTTGAACTCTAAAACAGATTTATTTAGTAGTATTATTACTATTACTTAAGTACTTAGGTAGAAACTTAGTAGCAATAATGTACTTAAGTACCTTGAAAACTCTTAACGACTCCTGCATGACGTCAATGCTTTGCCCAGAATTATACAATAATAGATAGGCCAGTATTTTTATTGTGATGTGCCATCTGATCTTTCCGCATATGGGCCATATGTACCGCCATTGAGTCACTGACCATTTGCGCTCAGAGCAATTGGCGCTTCCTCCGGTGTCTTATCCCCCTACTACGCCTTAATGACGGTAAAACTATACATATTTGTGAACCTTATTCTTATAGACAATGAGAGGACAATCCAATGAATGAAACATTTTATAATTTGGTATTTGGCATTGAGTATTTTGGTAGTATTCGCTTTTGGGTTTAATGACTTGTTCTTGTGTGAAACACATTTTGTGAATTTCTATATATCTGTAATGCATTCAAATAGCTGTAAGGTTTGGCAGCCATCTAGTCTTTACTTTTCTTATTAGTAATAGTTTTTTTAATAGATTTACACCATCATTTTAGCCGTAGGACGTCCACTGCTGAACATAGGCCTCCCTTATTGACTTCCAGATTGACCGGTTGGAAGCGGCCCGTATCCAGCGTCTTCTTGCAACCTTTACATGGTCATCGGTCCACCTTATTTACATAAATATGATAACTGCTAATCATTGTTATCCCGAAAGGTCCCGGTCTCGGTCATCTAGAAAAGAAATGAAGCTATTTGTAAATTTTTACAGTAAATAATAACATCTTTACGTCTTTGATTTTAACTTGATGGACATAAAGAGGTAGTCTAGGTCAAGTGTGTATCAATCAATGCGGAGAGGAATCCTTCTAAGTGCAAAGTATTGCAATAGTTAGTACATTCTTTGGTTAGTTGTAGTGTAGCGTCTTATAATATTTATTATGCTTAACTCACATAATAGGTACTACATCTTATCGTCTTTTCTAAGTAGTATAAAATAAAATCGCTAACCGGATCTCTGTGCGCTAAGTTTTTCCAAACTAAGAAACAGGTTTTGATAGCATTTTCACTATCATTTAGAAAATTTATTTCGGAAGGTTTACATTCATACAATTTATAGTGACCGAGTTTTTCTCATTTTTCTCGGTACTAGCTCTCAAATTTCTTTTTGAGCGTGCAAAAGGAGAAAGCGGCAATTTAGGTGTCTACTTCTATCTAAGCAAAGAATTAACACCATTTTGTTACGACTAAGAGGTACCAGAGATTTTTGATAGGATTTGGGGCATCTCGTAACACGTAAGCCAACTTATAAAAGTTTATTTCCCTGCGATCGTTCGTTTCGTTCTATATTTATTGACACACTGTGTCAAGTCAGTTATCTCGAACTAATCTTTATTAATTATCTTTTTATAGATACTAAATTGTTTTACTTCTCACGTGAGGTTTTGTAATTGCGTTTTAAAGCCGGCAATAAAAGTGCCACAAACTAAGAAATGGCTTCTTTGTTTGTGGCGTAGAGTTTAGACATCGAACACATACCCTATAGAGCAGCGATACGAAACATCTTTCTCCGAAACTAGTTAGTGATTTTTCACTATGATAAGTCCTGTAAACTCTCCTCCATACTACAAATAAAGCACGGCGCTATTTTTACTCTGTTTATACTCCATGAGTTTCGATTACTTAAAAGGGGTAGAGATTTTCTTTATTTTTTATTCGACATAAATTCTTATGAAGGAATTTAAATTTTAGGAATAACTAGTTTGACCTCGTTTTGTTGGAGAGTAGTGGCACAGTAATTCGTCTTGAACGCAAAATGTTCGGGTCAATTCAAAAAACGATATTTTCTAAATTGGCTCGAGACCGGTTGGCCTCTGGTAAAATACTTTTTGTTTTATATTGGACAACATCACATACTTTGCTCTGATCCTATGATAAGACGTAAGCACTTGTATCACAGAAATCAGAAACAACGACGGTACCACAACACCCAAACCCGAGAAAATATAAAAAGTATTTTTTTCTACATTGACCGACCGGAAATCGAACCCGGGACCTCAAAGATAGCGACACCAAGTCCGGTATGCTCGCCTCTCGGCTACGGAGCGGAGGTCGGAGGAGGTCTACCTTCTGGTACTCGTAACAAGAATGTTAATTTCTAACTTCAAGACCTTCAATTGGTGTTTTGTCCGGCGCATATTTATTTTTATTTATTTAGTTAGGTAGTTAGTTCAAAAAACTATAAAACACTCTTTATCTTTTAAGGGACTCGTCAAAATAAATTCAAAATGCATCAAAATTTGAGGGAGTTCTATACACTTGACTTAGAATCAAAAAATTCTCGGGCCCGTATTGAGCGGACGATTCAGCGAAGCCAAAGGTATATTTAACGACCGCCTGGTGTAATGGATCGCGCTCCGGAGTTTGTTCCGGCGTTTCTTCTCAGCACTTGCCAGATTGTCTGTGTCTTGTCTCGTAGCGCTAGTAGGGCCCAAAAAAAAAGGTTCTGCCCCATATGTGCCAATAATGTTATTATTGACGTTCATAAGTGGCAATTTTTTGTCCTAAATTGAATAAATGATTTTTTACTTTGACTTTGGACTACAAAGCCAGCGGTGGCGGGTTCGAATCCCGCAAGGGGCAAATGTTTGTGTGATGAGCACGAGCATTTGTATCTAAGTCATGGATGTTTATAAAAGTATTTAACTATGTTTATCGGTTATCTAGTCGCCATAATACAAGCTTTGCTTAGTTTGGGGCTAGATAATTGGTGTGATTGTGAAAACAAAAACAATTAAGACATGGACTTAAATTGGCTTGCTCTACAATCAACGTTTTTTAAACAGAAGGCATAGTTCCTATTTTTAAAAATATTAGATTGGTATCATTTAGGGCCGATTTTTCAAACGCTAGATACAACAAATAAAATTGACGCTTTGACACATTTTCTATACGAAAACTGTCAATATGTCAAACTTATTCTTCTAATAAAAGTTATCTGGCTATCGAAAAAACGGCCTTTACTTAGATAATAACCTAATACGTTACTTACTGACTTATTTAATACGACACATCACTGTTAGCTTTTGTCTTATCCTTAATGTAATGATATCGTATTCCAAGGATGCCTTGAAGGCAGCTATTGCGTTCAATGTCAAACAGTGACATTTTGCATTGAGACAAATTACTCCACGTGGGATGAATAGCACTAAATGTAATGTAAAATTGCGCCAAGTTGTCATTCTATGTATAAAAATATTTCACTCTATACCGGGGCGTAGCTGCGTAGGTACGCTGCGCCATTACATAATACTTAATTATCAGTATTTTTTAAAAACGATTTAAATTTATTTTAATAAGCACGCAAATCAGAAAAGTAAAGTATATATGTATTTTTGTAAATATATTAGTTAGTATGTATATATTTTAAGCATTAAGTTTTTTTTGTATATTATGTAGTTTGATGTAAAACCAATAGTGTTTTTGTAATATTTGATGTTTGCGGTACGGGGCTACGAGGCAGATGCTAACAAATAAATTAATAAACAAAGGAAAGAACAGTTAATCTATAAGATATATTATCACCTCGTCTTTCTGTCTATTGCGCTTTCATGACAAAACCACTAAACTCATTTTAGTAAAATTATGTACGGAAACAGCTTGAACCGTATGCAAGGACATAGGATTTTTTTTTATTCATGCATTACAAGCCCAGTTATGCCGCGGGCACAGTTAGTTTACAATTATTGGATTTAAGAATTATAGTAAGTAGTAGGTATCATACCTTATAACCCGATCTAAGCGATCAAGGAATACATAGTTTTTTTTCAAAGATGTTTAAAGTATACCATACGCGGCTTGTATCACTTGGCCCTCCTCTGCCATGTGACTCTAAACATTGCTTACGTCATAGGTAAACAGTACGGCTTGAGAGCATTTACCTCATTACCGGGTTCCTGAAACTAAGGACCACTTAGGGACAAATTGGATAATTCGCGGCTAAAGATAGATGCAAATACGCAGAATCTGTCTGACGCGCTTGACTCGAGTTTCCTTTTTACTTGGAGTGTTCATATTGTTTGGACTGTCCAGTGCCCTGAAAGGATAAGGATGCGTCACTTCTTAGGCGGTTATCTTAGGACACATTTGAAGACCCGCAAGAGGGCTTAGTTCTGGATCCGATATTAAAGCCCGCTGGTTATTGTGCTACACGTCAAGTATGGGTAAGACTAACATTAAAACAGGTTTAGGATAACCTGACATAAGTGGGGGCTATGGGAGTGCCGGCCTGCGATTTTGGAGCCGCAGACTAGACCCAGGCGCACATCGCCAATGCCACCTGTACTGTTTTCCCGGTGGCCTGCGGGAAGTTAATCTGTTCACCCCAGCCGCTGAGGGCTGGTTACGCCAACTAGCACTTCACATTAAAATTAGGATTCAAACAGTTAAATGCCATACGATACGATGATGACTTCTTAGGCAAAGATAGACTCGATGAATGATACTGTTTTCTTATTATAACCCTAGCAGACGTGACAGACAGAGGCAAAATATTATTTTGAAAATAATAATGTTTGGACCACCTATTTTGTTCTCTTATTTTATTCCTATTGGACGTAGTGTGATATTATAATAGCCTATAACCTTCCTCGACATCCAACACAGATTTTTTTTTATTCCGAATCAGTAGTTCCTTGAGATTAGCGCGATCAACCAAACAAACAAACTCTTCAGCTTTATAATAGTGTAGATTAATAAGAATTAGGTGTGATTAACGTGTTTTTATAATCTGTTGTTGCATTTAACTGTCTTACCAACTGTTTTTTATTACCTAACTAGCTATCCCGGCGAACTTCGTACCGCCTCTTAATTTTTTTTGTGAATTTTACAATGTTTTTTTAGTTATTCTGCTATTCGGGGTGGAGACAAATCTGACAAATCAAAGATCATAAAAATCTGTCCAGCCGTTCTTGACTTATAAATGGAGTAACTAACCCGATTTTATTTTATATATACAGAGTGTAACGAAAAGGTGAAATAAAACTTTAAGGGGTTATTCTACGGCTAAATTACATCAACTTTTTCTATGGGACCAACATCAAAATCTCAAAAAAAAATTGACGTTTCCATACAAACTGATGCCAGCTGGTCGCGTTTTAGTATGGGAAAGTGGTTTTTTTTTGCGATTTCGATGTCGGTCCCATAGAGCAAGTTGATGTAATTTAGCCGTAGAATAACCCCTTAAAGTTTTATTTCACCTTTTTGTTACACCCAGTATATACATAAACAAATATTTGTATGATTTGTTGTAGGTAGTACAATGGCTCGTTAGCGGCAATGATACAAAGCTTTCATAATGTACTAATCTATTTCAATAATTGACAAACACATCTTTCCTATTAAAAGGCTTTACAATTTACATTTGGATTATTGTTGGGCCCATAAATAACTCGTTTTCTGCATAACCATCATACTAATAGTATAAATGCGAAAGTTTGTGAGGACGTATGGAAGATCCATTCTTCACGTCACGTTACTCTTTCACGCCAAAACTACTGACTTTATTATTTTATATTTCATATTTAGATATATTTTTTATCCGGGTAAGGTCAACGCAGACGAAGTCACGGGCAAATGCAAGTAAAATATGTATATGTCGTAGCCAGATCGTAAAATTGACCACTTCATGATGTGACCGATTATTTCATAAAATGGTGGTATTTCATGATATGGCCAACTAAAACCGACTATATCGTTTTAAACGTCAACATTCGATGAAATGTCAATCCACGTTTGGCCATATCATTAAAATAAAAATACGTTTACAAGTTACGTGAATTTGTTTATTATTTGTAATCTTGGTCGATAGATAAATTACAAATATAAATACATATTATTTTGAAACAAAACGAATAAATGAAAAGACTTAAGAACTAAATAACCAAACTAACCTCTCAAATTACGTTCTGAACTCCTTAATTTTTTTGACGTTGCGCTCGTTTTTTGATTGACTTTCATAAAAATCGCCTAGCTTGGTGTCGTAACGATATATCACTTAACTTTTACCTTCAATTTACACATTATTATTCACTTTTAAAATAAAATCATCACCATTATTCATCAAAAACAAAGCAACATTAGCGCCTCTAGCAGTAGGTAATGTAACGACTTTACGATATGATCACAAATGTTTGACCATTTCATGGAGTAGTCGTGCGTTTAGCTATTTATGTCGTCAAGCGCGTCAAATGAGTATTCATTGATCTGGCTAGACCACATTATGATGTATGCAGCGGGTTTGGTTCTATATCATGAAATACCACCATTTTATGATATGATCGGTCTCATCATGAAATGATCAATTTTACGATCTGGCCACGACATATATCAAAAGCCACCATAGTAAACATTATTTGGATCTTACATCCTAGTAATAAAAGGACTTCAGGAACATCACGATATTTATATAGATAATAATAATCGTAGCGTAGCAGTAATCGTGTTTGGGTAAATTATCAGTATCATTATCAATTAACACCAGAATTTCTCACTTGAAGACACTTTTGGATGTATTAAAAATGTCAATAGTATTATAAAATTCGCCAGTAATCTGATTAAAGATCACTTTGTATCTTTCTAGTTTAATTTAGGTAGTTATTTCTGTTCTCTCCGTCTTGTTATTGTTACTTATATTAGCTTTGGACTTTCGAAGCACATGTAATATATCATTAGCGTGTTAATGAAACCATGTTGGTAAAATAAATAAACAAATAATAACAACCAACCAAAAAGTGGAAAAGTGGGCGGGGCACATAGCACGTAGAACTAGACGGCCGATGGGGCAGAGAGGTTCTAGAATGGACATCATGTACCGGCAAACGCAGCATAGGACGTCCCCCCACAAGATGGACAGACGAACTGATAAAGGTTGCAGGAAGACGCTGGATTCAGGCCGTTTCCAATCGGCTAATCTGGAGGTCAATAGTCAGGCCAATGTTCAGCAGTTCCTATGGCTAAAATGATGATGATGATGATGATGACCGAAAAGTTAGGACTGACAAGTGTGCGAGTTTAAGTGTAAATTTTTCCAAAAAAATATGTTATGAGCAATTCCACGGTAACTCCCAGACTCTCTCGTGTAAAGTAGGGCGTTTTATTATTGTGAGGTGTTACTTGGCTAGTTTTTTGTATTAAAATAGCTTACAATTGATCCCAAGCTGACTTGAGAATAAAGTAGAATAAGACAAATTTCTCAAACAGTCACCTGACGCGTATAGTCATAACTATTAGATACGAACATCATCTAATATCCTGTTACCAAGAATTCGTTATCAGGGGCTATTTACAGCGGCTGTTTCCATTCTAGTCAAATCCACCGTTAGGGTCGCCGCACACGGACCGCTCGCGACAGCCATAAAACAGCGCGTGAGCTGCAGACAGATTTTTTAATACATTTTTTTATTAACTTTTCGCATTTTGTTTGTAACGGTCATGTATGTTGTTCACTGGCCCCAAGAGGCTGTCGCACACTTCCGATACTTTGTTTGACAACCGCTTCCAACTATAGGCTGCGTTTTGCAGCTGTCGAGAGTGACACGTGTGTGGTGACACTTAGTAACAAAACAAACGAGCTACATATTATTCAATTTATTTCGTAAAGCCTTTAATTTGTGTATATCTCTATTGTGTATGGGATTATGATAAGGAAGCATTTATATTTGAGTAAGATCTTCCGGCGCCGACAACTACGTATTGTCTACAGATTTGTTTGTAAACTTCTTGAGTAAATTCTTACGTATTTTGTTCGTGTGCTAATTATAACGCATTGTGCTGCAACAATTTATTCGTTATTTTTAGCACAGATAAAACAATGTGTTTAACAATGTTGTTATTCCATGTGCAAGGGTTCGTGTAATTAGTCGTATTTTGTGCATTTGGGCGCGCAAACTTACAACAAATGTAAGTAAATAAATTTAATTGTCCAAACTTAAAGAGTTCCAAAAACTTACATTTCCAAAGGCAAACCTTGGCATTGGATAGGTTGATGTATTTTCAAAATGTTAATCTTTGGATTTTAAAGATGATTTCGAATTGACGAATTCGTTATTTGCACTCCAAAAATACAATACGTAAGCCGTGTTGGAGCACACACAAGACGACATTAAGGAGTTGAATTGGTTCGCCGTGACTGAGCGTCATGGATGATCATAACGACTATTTCTTCTAACCGATTTCACATTTGCCCCTTGCGGAATTCGAATCCGCAACCGCATGGCTTTGTAGTCCGGAGCGCGAACCAAAATCCATTTTTAATATTGGACGCCATCTTGATCTGATCTGGATCTGTAATCACGTCGATACAATACATATCGTGTTTATCCCATTCAAACATTCATCATCATCAGCCTCTAGAAGTCCACAGCTGGACATAGGCCATAGCGCGCGGCTCTGGGCCGTTTGCATCCAGCGGCTGCCCACAACCTTGACCAGGTCATACAAACATTACCTTTAAGGTAATTTACTCCTTAGAGGTTGACTGTACAAAACAGATAACATTCATTGCTTTTATCTTGAAAAGCAGCCTATAGCGGAGCGTAGTGTGTCATTCTTTCTGTGATATAAACAGATTTTCGTTTTCCTCTCTAATTTTAGCCTCTTGTTCAACAGATCGTGGGCTACTCAGTGGTGATTGCCACGTTCGCACTCCAAGCGCCTATTCGCTGGGTGACCGCGCGGCTGCACGGCGCGCCGCGGCTGCTGCTGGCCGACGTGTACCACCTGGTATCCTTCATCGCAACTGTCAACGTCTGGCGCGGGTTCTGGGGCATGCTGGATATTTACTTGTTCCCTGGTAAGTCTATCAAAAATGTGATATTCTTCTTCTTCTGTCGTTTTGACGATTCTTGATCGACTTCGACCAGAACCAATTTTCGTGTCGCTCTCCCTCGTGCAGGTTTAGGGACACAAAGGGCAGGATAGTTATAGGTGGTTCACAGTTAGTAGGAATTGTGGGATTTACGCACGCAAGGCGTGCATGCAGGTCACTTTACTTCTATAAATTATACATAAAAAAGACGAAGCCAACTTTTCGTAATACGTGCGCATTCGCAAGATCTGTACGCAAGACGCACCGCAACGCGTCTAAGGAAAAATATCATTATGATGAGCTCGTTTTCTAGCCTCCAGAGTTATCGTTTCTTACGCCGACTTGATAGCGATAGATTTTTAATAAATATAGCAACATACAACTCCTTTGAGTACACAAATACTACCTAATTAGCTAAGTTTGTGTTCCTAGTCCACAATCTTCCTAAAGGATTAATTAACAAAATGTTGGATTTATTGACAAACTACTTGATCAGTTGTATGAACTACGAGGCACTCAATGAGATGTTTGTTTACGCGATAAAGCATAATCCAGGAAATTACCGTCTTCTGTAGACACTCACGCTATCAGTGTTACTCGTACTTAGTTTGTGTCGAGCAAATGATTTCTAACATGTGAGACATAAAAAACTAGATCAATGATCATAGTATATATTGTACCGACTAACAACGGGACAAAACATTAGAAAATAGAACATTAGAAGTTAGAAAAAACTCCTGGAGTTTACTATAAAGTTTAATATCTTGTTCTCTCTTCACCAGAAACACCAAAACTCAGCAACTGGTGCTCGCATATCGCCAGCCTAGTCTTGCTGATGCTCCTGAACTGCTCCAACTCGGTCCTGGTCCGAGGGGTCTATATTGACGCTGAGGAACCAGCTGGCGAGTGCGTGGTTTTCCCCTGCCACTATCTCAGGCTTTTCTTCCACAAAGAGAGGACGAAGAAGCGACACAAGAGAGCGCTAGCGACAGCGGCTACAAGAAAACCAGAGATTGAATCAAGTATGCCGTTACAAAATCCGGAGGAAAAAGTGTAGCCAAAAGTCTTTGACACTAAGGCCAGGGCACACCCCAAGCCCCGAAGAAGGCTCAGTAATGAGTCTGGGCTCCAAATACACCAAATGTTGAAAGGTTAATAGTGACGTTTGCGCTATAAGCCAATCAATTTAGCCAAAGATTCGGCTACCGGAATCACAAAAGTCTTAAAACATTTGGAGGAGTTTGGTCGGGGTAGGTTTGCGGCCGAAAAACTTGTTGTTGTATTAACTTGTTGCTTAGTTGTACCGAGATGCCCAAGTGATTGCATTTGTAGAGTACCAAATTGTTCTTCGTTAATTTCTTTATTGATTTCGTGTATACTAAGACTACCTCCGATTCTTCCATTAGGATTAAACTTAGAACTTGAATCGTCTAGTGTGAATTAACTATTAAAGTTAGTGATATACCTTTTTTAAATACAATAATGTACATATCAACTGATCCCAATATGGCGTTTCTTGCTTTTAACAAGTACGAGTTGGTTTGAAATAAATGAACAAAAGAAACAAAAATTACAGGTAGTATTGTAAAATCAATAATATTTTTCTACTCTTGTATTTTTAATTGTACAATCTTGATTTTTCCGTCTATTTATGTTATCTATAGTTTGCCTGCCGACTCACTGTATAAAGTTCTCACGATATCTAGTATTATAATTGCAGACACAAAATCATAGTTAGTTTGTATGGAGTTTTTGGATCCATACAAATTATAGATCTTGCTCCCATATTAAAAGTTGCCAAGATGAGTAAATACTTCATTCAGGTAATGTCAAATGATTATCTCCACTATCTATTTAAACATCAGCATACAATTTCATGTTAAAACTAGTAGTTCGGAAATAGTGAACGCAATATTTCTTAGCAAAATTTCAATGAACCAGCTTTTAACTATGATCTTACGTGGAGACCAGAGTAGGCAGAGAACACTATCAGGGTGAACCCACAGCTGTCCGCGCCACACGCACCTAAATAATTTTCTTTACCAGTTTTTACCGGCAATGCGGCCTATTTGGATAGGTAAGCGAGGTTTCATATGAAAAATCGGCGGCTTTTCGGCGCGTACATCGCGGATGGATGTGCGTTCACCTTTATACACAAGTACTGCATATTAAATAACAGATAATAACAGAAATACAACTGCACGCAACCTACAAGAACTTATCTTTTTAGACTCACAGTAAAAGTAAGCTTGTATATAAACAATAGATAGATCAAAATGTACCTAAATTACGTACCGTTTTTTATGTATGTATATTGAGATATAAGTGTTGGTATTTTGCATAGGTACCTACCGTTGTTCTATAATAGAAATATATATGTCTAGACTATCCATGAAACGTTTAATAGAGCCGGGTCAAAGCTTGTTCTATTTTTAGTCTCTATTTCTAATTAACAGTTATTTAGGAAGAGTGGTTCAAAGCGGACCATCCCGTTATTCTAAGTCATTCTTTGATGTACAAGGTATTGTAAGAAAAGCTTGTGTTATGTAAATATTGATGTAAGTTAGTGTCGCCCCCTGTGACAACTTTAAGTACAATAAACAGTTTTAATTTATCGGCTGTTTCATTCATTACGTTAATTATTACCCTTTCATTGTATAATATTGATAGCATATTGTCTGACGCAATGGACGGTCTTTTTGTCGTAAGAAAATTGCAATTTATTGATTGTAACTTTCATTGTAACTATCTCCAAAATCTGGATTATTACTATTTACTGTTTGTGATACGAACGACGAATTATTGGAGATACATTAAAACATGGTAAATGAAATAATCCTGAATTTATATTATTTAACTAGCTGTTGCCCGCGACTTTGTTCGCGTGGTCTTTAGTTTATTCATTAAGGATTTTCTGCGCAACTTTCTTATTTTTTTTTTCATAAGAACTTTTTTCTGAGAATAATTAACACAACAAGAAAGAATTAGCGAAATGGTTCCATCCGTTCACGCGTGATGCGATGGCCAAGGGAAATAGTAATTGATTTTAATTATATTTAAATATACGACAATTTCTAACGTCGATTGATACTTACTTCGGAGTTAGAAGGCAAGTACGTGTGTACCTAATTTTACCTGTCTAGGTTAGCGTAAAAGGCAAGGCTTACTTTCAGCAGTTTTTTCCTAATTTTTCAATTTTCTAGGCAACTTTACTAATTTAAATTACAAAATAACCCCTTCGGACTATTTGAAAGTGACCACATAAAATCAAATTCTAAATTTTAATTTTGGTAGAGTCGTATGTATGTCATCTTTTGTATGGAACAGCAGATATTATTTTCTCGATTTTATTATTTTTTTGATTGCTAGAAGGTATCTTCACTTCGACAGTACCTTGAAGAAGGACGTCCAGTGTTTCGCCAGGTACCCTGTAAGTAGTACTTCTTGATTAATGTGACTCACTTCAAGACTTGCTAATAGTGAAATTAAGGAAGCAAAATACAACCAGAACTTCGTCGTATGCCGCCGTCTGTCATTTACTATTTAGTAATCTTCTAAAAACACACTCATGAAAACCTAATTATTGAAAGTTATAATTAAAATTAAACCTAATTATTTAAAGTTTAATCATGTATGTGGTGACTTTTTAAATGAGATATGAGTCGTGAGATACCTATTAGTCGATTAGACGAGTGATAGTGGCAGCTGAGATATTAGGTATGGCCTATAGGTTGACTGGCAGATAATGCTTTTAGTATTAAGTGCACCTATAGTATGTTGTACTTTTAATAAGCGTGTGCAATTAAATTATAAATAAATAAATATTCCTTCTCTAACATGGAAAAATTTATAAGTACATTGTTATAACAATCACACCAATTACACAGGGTGTCCCGTAACTCAAGAATAACCTTGTAACCACATATTCTATACAGCATAGTGAACAACTTTTGTTTTATGATGTTTAAAAATATGTTTATTTAATTTTAGTCTGCATGGGGCACACAAAGTTTTGCACTTCTAGCTAATCGGAACTATGTATTTGAATTTCGAATGTTATATTTTTTATATTATATCTTCTTAGTAATAAAAAAAAACAATTTTCGGGAAATGATTTGTCAATTGTTTTTTTATCACACATCAAAGTTCTACGTACGCAACGAAAATGGAATTAAGTCGAAAAGATTTTAGAGCGATGATTTTTTATGATTTTAAAAGTTGTCTCTCTCCGCAAGACTGTGCCGCTCGTCTTCAAAATGCTTTTGGGAGAGAAGCACCTTGTTTGAGCACCGTGAGGCGATGGTTTGCTGAGAGAGGTCGAGTTTCTTTACATGACGAATTTCGTGAAGGGCGGCCTTCAACTGCCGTCAACGAAAATAATGTAGCTACTGTTAAGCGGCTAATTGAAGAAAACCCGCGGATTACCTATGAGACAATTCGAGGACTATTGGGGATTGGTATGAGCCAAATTCAGAAAATTTTACAAAAGAATTGATAGTTCGGAAAATTTACTGTCGTTGGATCCCTCATGAACTGACAGCGGAGCAGAAGCGGGCTCGCGTGGAATGGTGCTCACAGATGCTACTGAAGTACGACCACGGACATTCTAATGCTGTTTAAGACATTGTCACAGGAAACGAAACGTGGATTTATTGTTTTGAACCCGAAAAAAAACAGCAATCTTGTAAATGGGTGTTTGAAAATGTGAACAGGCCAACAAAAATCTGGCAGGGGAGAAACGTTGGTAAAATGATCGCGTTTTTTTTCTCAGCTACGGGTCCCATCTGTATAATTCCACTTGAAGATCAAAAGAGTGTTAATGCCGAGTGGCATTCTACCATTTGTTTACCCAGGGTGTTAGAAAAATTCGCGAAAGACGACCCAAAAGCTGCGTTCTCCTACATCATGACAACGCTTCTTCACACACGGTCAACAAAACAAAGTCATTTTTAGCTTCCGAAAAAGTACAACTCGTCACCCTTCCTGCGCATAGCCCCGACCTAGCACCCTGTGATTTCTGTATTTTCCCCAAAATCAAATATTTGATGAGAGGTTTAACCCAACGGATTAGCAAGCTGAAGTGGCAGTGGGCGGGCACATAGCACGTAGAACTGACGGCCGATGGGGCAGAAAGGTTCTAGAATGGAGGCCGCGTACCGGCAAGCGCAGCGTAGGACGTCCACTCACAAGGTAGTCAGACGACCTGGTAAGGGTCGCAGGAAGACGCTGGATGCAGGCCGCTTCCAACCGGCCAATCTGGAAGTCATTGGGGGAGGCCTATGTTCAGCAGTGGACGTCCTATGGCTGAAATGATGATGATGATGATGATGATGAGAGGTTTTACTTTTACCAACTCCGAAGAGGCAGTGATAGCGTTCAATCAGCACGTAGAAAACATGCCTTCAGATCTGTGGTCCTCCTGTTTTAAAAAATGGTTCGATCGCATGAAAAAATGATTAAAATGTAAAGGAGAGTATTTTGAAAAGCAATTAACATAATATTTTGGTTATAACATTTTGTTTTTTTAAGTTACGCAAAACTTAAAGTGTGACCTACGTATGCAAATTAAATCAGCTGTTTGGGATTTTTTTTTCCATTGTTCACCATGAAGTATAGATATGTAGTTACAAGATTATCTTGAGTTACGGGCCACCCTGTATACAGGGTTAGACTGCAAAGGGGTGCCAAATATTTAGGATACGTACGTACGTTAATACGTTTCGTTATACTGTTCCCTAGATCTTATTTTTTTAAATTTGGCACCCCTTTGCAATGTAACCCTGTATAGCTCCAAACTAAGCAAAGCCTGTAATATGGCGAAATTTTCGGGCCGGCTGACCTTCTCTTCATCATATTTAGGGTTGTTGGTACCTATTTTAAGATTATGTTTTACTTCTTGGTTGGATATTAGGGTTAAGAAGTGAACATCACATAAATCTGTCAGTAGGTACCTAATTAGATAAATTGTTTCGCCATAAACAGAAGGAAAATGTCCGCAAAAGAATATGTCTACATTTTTATCGACTTTATTGTATGGAAACCAGACTTTACCAGGCACTTGTTGAAATAAAGAAGTAAAAGTAAATACGAGTATATTCTTACATCTCAATGAACGATGTCAATATTCAATAAAACTACTTAATCGTTTTGATAACACCAATTAACGTAAACAATAAAAATCACTTCCTCTGACTACAGAAATAGAACTATTGTTTATAATGTCTTGGAAGAAACCAGAGGTCCTTGTCCTGGAGCCCTGATTACAATAATATCAATGCAGTATCATTAACTCTAAACGCTATAAAAATAAAGATGAATTTGGTATGTTTTTGTCAAGACAATTACGTGGCAAATTCATTGAGACGCTACAGAGATACGCCTATCGTGAATTACGCTCATATTATCGGCAAACTGAATTGTTATGCGCTGCGTCAAAACAGCGGTTTTGTCGCCAGACGATAACCGAAATATTTACATGGGAATTATGAAAAAAACGCGATATAAATCCGCGATCAGTACATAAAAGAGTAATATAAGGTATTATTAAGATTCTTAAGACCCATAAGTGTCGGGCGTTTTTATTACACTTTTCATATAACTATTATCTAAGAGTATGATGTACAAGTAACCAAACTTGAAGTCGATTATTTTATTTTATTTATTTAACAAAATCCACAGCCCCAAATTAACATAGTTTGGATATTAGATGCTGACTCTACAGCCAATAAAGGATTTACATTATTTAAGTTACTCATCCCGGTCTATCGCGGTATAACTTAGATTAGATGAATAAATAAGTAAAAGTTTCATTGTACAGAATTGAATTGAAATCATCTCATTGAAAAGGAAAAGTGACTATTATCTTCGGATCGGCTAATTTGATTTTCATCCCACATCATCAGCTTAGAAACACCTTAAATTAGCTTGCTATTACAAAAAGAAACAACCTTTTTGCGTCGGCGGTTAAAACAACATTACCCAATCGTCTACAATTATTTGTTATTTAAGAACAAATTACATGAGGTGTTTTAAAAAACAGGCAGGCAGAGGCAAACAAACCGCGCCTCCATCTAAGTAATCTCCTTTGACAGAACAATATTTTTCGCTCGCGCTTTTCCCAACATTGTATTGCCGGTAGATGCAAGGAAGGTTCTTTTATTTTATCCTGTATGTACATACGATACAAGCAAGATTTAACAGCCTTATTCACTAACGGTATTTAACTTTAATAAAGCCTTTAAATAATGATTTTGATTTGGATTGAGCCTTTAAAAGATCTGTTTAGGGAAATTAATATATTAACTTCTCAATTAATTTAGGAAAATATTGTGTACATTCGTAAATCTATTCCCTATGAAAAGTGACATTCATAATCTTAATACCTGGAATAAAGACAAACTTGCCGTTCCAAATTTCAGCAGTCAAAACTGCCGCAGTCTATTGCTGAACTACCTATAAATAAAATTTAAATCGGATGTCAAAATGGTTTTAATGAAAAAAGGTAATTACACTGTAAATGACTATTTAAATGGTAAAAATGTATAGAATTAAATAGGGAGAGGGGATATCCTCAGGACGTGTTCGGCTGCTGACCTTGCTATTGTGAACACGTGTTTCAAGAAGAAAACCGAGCATCTTATAACCTACAGGAGCGGGAGACACGCCACTCATATCGACTTCCTACTCACTAGGAGACACTATAATAGTTATGACTATAATCTTAAGAAGGCATTTATTATACAAAAAATAGCAATAAGAATAATGGTCCGCATATCCCAAAGACAGTCATGCCGAGAACACTTTCGATACCTAAAAATACTTACAGCGCCATGTCTTTACATTCTAGTTCTTTTGACAGACCTTGTTAAATATTTAGACAGATATGAAACCACAGAAGAAAAGGTAAAGCGTCATAACACTAGGCGAAAAGATATTGCGAACCTGATACAGCCTAACTTACAAATAGTTAAACATTGTGCAAGATATCAAGCAGTCAGACTATTTAATAAATTGCCAATTGATTTAAAATGCATTACTAATGTGATCCAATTTAAAAGCAGATTGAGGGCGTATCTTCTGGAAAATAGTTTTTACAGTGTAGAAGAATATGTTAATTCCAATTTAAATTGTAAGAAATAATAATATTGGACTTATGATAATATAGTTGAATAATTGTCATTTTCTTTATTGCAATTTTTATTGTTTTGATCTTTGACATGCTTTGATAATGTAATTTCATGATTTTGACATAATATTTTAAAAGGAAATTTTTAATAATTTGACATAGGTATTTTTTATTGTATGTTTATTATTTGGATGTGGAGTATTGCATGAATTTATTTTTAAATCTTAAATTAATTTCCAACACAATGTATTTTGTTATTAATGGAATAAATGACTTATGACTTATTATGACCACATCAGTAAGTTGGCCAACTGTAAGGTCATACCCGGTAAGAGTCTCGCTGCACAACACCGTGTACTTGTCATGGATCTCCGCGTAAAGCCCAAAATCAAGCGTATCGAGCGCTGCAGACGCCAAATCAGATAGTGGAAGCTTGATGAAGATACGTCCCAGAAGTTCGCCTTAACTATCAGCGACAAGTGCAACGGTAGTGATGGCGAACTAGTCCAAAAATACTAGAATATGATTCAGGCAGCCGTCACTGGTGCAGCGAAGGCGGTGCTTGGCTTATCTCAGGGCGGTCGCAAATGTGACAAGGAGACTTGGTGGTGGAACGACTTAGGCCAGGGGGAGATTAGGGTAAAGAAAGCCCTCTTTAAAAAGTGGCAAGCGTCCAGATCTCCTGAAGACCACGACTCGTACAAGGATGCAAGACTCGAGATTCTATAGTTCAGACCGCTGTTGGCGACACCAAACCGTTCCCCATCACCGTCGGAATACACCAGGGTTCCGTCCTCAGTCCGTTTCTGTTCAGTGATATTAGACGTAGTGTCAGACAGCATCAGAGACACATTATCAGCCACTATGGCTGCTGATGTATGCTGACGATATCGCACTGGTGGACGCGGACAGGGGCAGGCTGGTGAGATGGGTGAACGAGTGGAAGCAATCGCTTGAGAGCGGTGGTCTGAAACTCAATGAGGCGAACCGAAACCGAGTACCTGGCCTGTAACTCTACAGATCCAACGTCCGCATAGGCGGAGAGAAGGTCGAGCGCACGGACCAGTTTAAATACCTTGGATCTGTACTTCACGCGTTGGAGACATTGATTGCGACGTCAAAGCACGCATTGCTGCTGCGTGGGCCAAATGGTGAGAAGCGACTGGTGTCATTTGTGACCCCAAAATGCCGGTTAAGCTAAAAGGACAGATCTATAAGTCCATCATTAGACCTGTCTTTTTATATGGCAGCGAAGCGTGACCACTACTTGAGCGAAACAAGCAGGAGCTGCGTGTCACGGAGATGAATATGCTGCGGTGAATGTGCGGAGTCACGCGGAAGGACCGCGTGAGGAACTCGCGCATCCGCGGTAGCCTTCGTGTCCGTGATATTGCAGACAAACTGCAGGAGAGTCGCCTACGCTGGTACGGCCATGTTTTGCCGAAACCGGCAAGCTACGTAGGAAACAAATGTCTGGCCATGCCGCCACTGCCAGGTCCTGGCAAAAGGGGTAGACCCAAGAAATGCGGGCTTGACGTTGTGAGGGCTGACATGTATGTCAATGATCTCACAACTAGAGACGCTCAAGACCGCGCAAAGTGGAGTAGTAAATCAAGGAAAGCGGACCCTGGGCTCCAAAGCAATGGCTTTGGACGCAACCGGGATTGACCCTATAGATGAAGAAGAAGAAGTATAGAAGTAAATACTTCCCTGCACGCATAGGTACATATTATCTTGTAATGTAAACATACTATTTAAAAAGAGTTTCTTGCGCTGCTTCCCTTCAAGCAGTGGTAGGGTAAAAAAAAAATAGACGTGTAAAAGAGCTTAATTAAGGCTTATTAGCAGAAATAAATTGGTTTTATTGTTTTTTTTTGATCGTACATCTTTGGTTAAGGAATATTGTAAACCATCTTGGCATATTTTTTACAAAAGTTTGAGTGTTAAAAAAAAACTGGTAGAAAAAAAATGGAGACCACGAGGTACTTATTTGTGTTTAATGATTAATTCTCATATTAGGTTATATTTTTGTAGCAATCTTATTTTTAAATAAATAATTTCGTTTAAAAGAAATATCAAGATTGTTACAATATTTGCCAAGCAAAGAAACACGGACTTAACGATTATGTTCGCTAATGCAAACCTATCTGGTAAAACCTTGCGTAGAAGTAATAATGCTAGGTCGATAAATAAAGACAGTTATTATTTTAAGATTACTCTTAAGCTAGAAAAGTTGGTAGAAAGATTGACTATTATTATTATAATATTTAGACTCAAGTCCTTCATGCTTTATTTACACTAGTGTGGGTTTTTCCCTTCAACATTTTAACTGATAAAAATAATTGTTATCCCAAAACATACGTAGGTACAACTTAACCGTTTTCTTAATTATTATGCTGCCTAAAGCGTAGATTGTACTGTAAATATTGAGTAGATTATGTTTTATCTATCAAACAGTGCAACACGTTTGCAAATAACAAGTTAATGTTATGTCTCCGAGTCACACGAAAAGCAGCAAAACAAAGCTTTTTCTACGGGGCTGAGATTTTATTCTGTATAATATATTTATATTTTCGTAAAGTTAAATTTCAGTATAGATATACATCGTCATCATTTCAGCCATGGGACATCACACTGCTGAACATAGGCCTCCCCCAGTGACTTCCAGATTGGCCGGTTGAAAGCGGCCTGCATCCAGCGGCTTCCTACCACCTTTACCTGCTTCCTTTGGCATGCAATAAATGATGATAAAAATAAATAAAAATGTATAATTTAGAAAACTGTTAACTTTATTGCATTACAAAATAAATACAACAATTAATGACAATATACCTTTAAAGAAATTAAATATTATATGACATTACAAAAATACATCACCTGCGTATAAAATAGGTCGATTAGAAATATGCAGTAAGTAAGTATGTAACCTAAAATATTATTTTATTTAATGTTTTATTAATAAATTCAGATGTTCTTAGTTAGATTATTAAAGTTAGTAAACATTTTTGCCGTCGATCAAGCTGACAGCCAGATAAATATGTATAATACCGTGTTAGTAGATAGCTCGAGATTAATTTTGCCAATGCTGAGATGCCCAAGTGGACTTTTTGCTAAGTTTAGGTTTCAAAACCGTATGCTGAAATCGGTATAGTCTAACCGAGATAGATACTCCCAGTTCGTGAGCTCGCACTTCTCAATCTTGCAGCCTGGGGAGCCCGTGGTCTTCAGCCAGTCGATCCTGGAACACCATTATAGAATTAAAAATAAAATCCAACCAGACAGGCAGTCGGCCGTCCAGCCAAATTCCATTTAATCATATTTAAATCGTGTCCACTGCCTGTGTTTAACAAGTATGCAAAAGAAACATGGATCGAAAAATTTTAAAAATGTTTTGTTTCATACAAAAGTATCAACTCTAAACAGTTTTGATTTCACGTCAACCTATAAACAAAACAAGGTATCATAGACGCCATCTGTTTAACTGATCGATTCAGTATGAAAAACCCATTTTTTTATATTTCAGCATTTTGAGCACAACCTTATCCTAAACTATAGATGCCTATGGATAAACCTCTTTAAAGCTACACTATAATCTTAATGCGCATATTCAGTGAGTCAGAAATCTTGGTTACCATCAAGTGAGGGTCACATAACATATAATTAATTATGTTTGCATGATTTCGAAACCATAATCTCATCATCTAAACAAAAAATACTTTTCGGTTTCCATCCAAAAAATGTATCAATTAAATAAATCAATTGACACATGTATGATGGAACATTATTTGAAAACGGCCGATTTGGCGATTCTTTTTTCGTAGGACTTATTATTGTCATCCTGAAAATAATAAATCTAATACATTTGGATGACAAGTTTCTTTTTTTAAGTATACGAATTTGAGAAAAACGTTGAACGTCTTTTTTTTAACCAAACAAACAATTTTGCTAAATATGTGCATGTCATTGCCAAAGCACAAGACAAAATCTATCGGGACCAAGGAATTCTTATAAATTCCTAGGTTGGGTCAGCTAGAAGAAAATAAAAAATGTAACTGCTAGAATACCGGCATTTTTGGCACGTCTCTTCCATTATTAGGCGACATAAATATGGCAGTAGAAGGAACTACACATGGATTAATTGATATTTGGAGACGATCCAAGTGATGGATCGATCGATATCAACAATATCATTCCTCATCAACGATTTATCAAATGCACTTTGTTTAATTAATAAATCGTCATTCTTAAGTTCATTAGGGTGAACATACGTCTCCCAAATTCATGCTACTAAGCCATTAGGCTCACCATCATCATTCCATGCCTTGTTCAAACGCTGTCATGAAATCTTCAGGGTTAATAAAACGAATTCCTCTATAAATCTTTTATTTTTGGAAATAAATAAAGTCAAAAGGTGCCAGATCGGGACTGTAACGAGGATGATTCACTAACTCTACACCTTCAATATACAAATATTCGATAGTCCATTTGCGGGATGAGCTGGAGCGTTGTCGTGCTGCAGGATGATCCCGCTTCTTAGGCGCTGCTGTCTAACATTTTCCAAGACAACTGGTTAACAATGACTGACATATCAATCTGCAGTGTAACAGTCCTTTTACCTTCTAGGACAATTGTTGCGAAATGACCCGTCTGTCCAAAAATGAGGAACTTATTGGTTTGATATGTTTCCCTTGAGTTTTGCCCTTTGCCCTTCGTCGGAAAAAATTAGGGATGTAAACATCCATTGGGCAGATTATCTTTTGGTTTCAGGTTCGTAACAATATTATATCATGCTTTGTTTTCATCAACTGTGACAATGTCATATACAGATATTGTTGGCTGCTTTTCATACTGGCCTATTCTAAAAACATCCAGCGCAACCCACGTATAACATGGCCTACATTGTTAAGGGCTCTACCTGTGCTAGTCTTCGCTCAAAAAACATCATAGGTAATTAATTGGGTTCTTCGGCAACTGTGATCATAAAACTGCCACTTCAGTTGGCTTATGTTTTGAGCTGTGGTTTACTTTTTCACTATTGAATAAGCTCATTTTATAGTTTTATCTTTGAGCTAAACTCATAACATAGTCTTAATGCCTTACTTAGCTACTTAAAGCTTTACCTCGTAAGACTCGACTTTGCATAAAAGTTCAAATTCAAAAGCATTTTTTAAATTAAGAGTTCTCAAAAATCATTTTGTAGTTTAGTTGTTTTGATAACAAAAGTAATTACTAATTAATTATAATACTAACCTCGCTTTGAACCTCGAAACACATAAGGGATACATGTTCATAGTATTTAACGATGAGTGTTTAAAAATTTTAGAAGAGCGAAAAAAAGTCACGTTAATTTTAATGGTTAAAATTGAAAACAAAAATGTACAGACAACAGCACGTCAACCTACTACAAAACGTAAATTTTTCTCAATTGATATTGATTGATCTCTACATGTCGGACTTAAAGTTGAAAATTCAATTTCAATGACCTTTAACTTTTATAAAGGGGTAGGTTTACCTGCCGTTGTCTGTACCTTTAGTACACATTGCCTAAAACATTATTTTGTATTTTTTTACCTGAGGTAATAATAAATCTGTTCGAAAATAGCATCTTACTATCATGGGTCATTTTACTCATAGAAACCGTGGGCGCTGGAGACTAAGGTCGCGAAATGGATGGCAATATAACACTAACATGTGGTCCAAAACAGATTTTTTCCCTTGTATCTTGCCGACGATTGTGCCTTTCTTGGAGTTCTTCACCCAGCCGCATATCCCTAGCTGCTCGGCCAGCTCTTTGCAATACTTTGTGAAGTAGCAACCTGGAAAATACATTCATTATCGTTATTACAGCTAGTAAGGCCGTAAATATGGAACTCCTATATTACATTGACGACCTCCGTAACCGAGAGGCGAGTACGCAGGACTCGGAGTCGCAATCTTTGAGGTCCTGGGTTCGATTCTCGGTCGGGTCAATAAAGAAAACGAACTTTTCTATATTGCCTCGGGTCTAGGTGTTGTGGTACCGTCGATGTTTCTGATTTCTATAACGCAAGTGCTTTAGCTAGATTACTTATAGGATCAGAGCAAGCCTAGCAATGTATGTGATATTGTCCAATATTTATTTATTACAAGAATGAATTATCCCCAGGCGGCTTATTACATCCAATAGTAGGATGGATTTCCTGTCACCACAGAACACGCTACGCTACGTCAGTATGCCCGATTAATTTGAAGATTTTAAATTTTGACAAGTGATAAATTCACATAGCAAGTGCAAACCATACGGCCCAAGCGATTTATATCTTTTTTTTTGGGTGCGCTTCATTTGAATTAAAAACAAATACTAATTTTAAAAGTTATAACGCTTCTTTAATATAATTTTTACTTAGACTAAATGATTTCACTTCATATTATTTTTATTTGTTACATTTACATTTTATAATCACTTTTTCTATAAAGCTCTTACGATATAACAATCATTTCATATATGACACTTAATGCAATTTTTACAAGGAATAATTATCATTTACTATAATAATTAAGATTAAAACCGACTCGCCGTGGTCTTTCGCCGTGGTACTAGTCTGCCCTACACTAGAGTGTAATTTAAAAGCCGGAGGCGCGAAGGCAGAGCAGTCTTCGCCCGCTGTAACAAATCGCAGGCACCTTTGCAAGCCGAAGCTACGCAGGCGAGGATGGGTGTCTGAGATTTGTACGCAAGGGCGTAAGGACTGCACTTCCCGCAGCGCAGGAGAAAAGCAAATCCAATTGCATGTATGCTTGCATCATGCTTGCTTGCTTGCGTGCTTGCATTCTAGAATGCTTGCATGCTGTAATGATTGCTTAATGCTTGCATGCATGCATGCATGCTTACATGGATGCTTGCAGTAGAGTATTATTAGGAAATGTGTGGCTTTTTTCCTTCAGGATGAACCTAATGTAGAAACTTCAACTAACTACCTAATAAGGTAAGATCATTTACTTGGCAAAGCCCGAACATGTTATTTTTAAAACCAGCATCCGAATCAGAAAATCTATTTACCAAATAATAATAATAATAAAAAATAAAATCATTTATTCAGGAAAGAGTTTCACAACTTACATTTTCTGGTAGTCTCGAAACTAGGTAAAAAACTGTCTCTTGGAGATTTGAGTTTGAGCTAGAGTTTGTTGACAACGTTGTGTATTGGTTGGGTTAAAAGGTTTTGTTATGTTTTCCTCAAATTTTAATATTTTCTAAAATTGACAACTATTTTCGAAAACATAGTGTTTGACAAATTTTTAGTTTTATGAAATTGTAAATTTTTAGATGCCTCTTACTTGTGAACTTAAAATAAGGTTAAGATAGTGGCTGCAGGAAATGTACTTGCGAGCTTCCTCCAGCTATGGACTATAGGCCGAATTCCCGTAATCGCATTCCAGTGTCGATCCGATCTCAGTAACATTACTATCTAAAAAGGTATTCTCTTAAACTTTTAATTCGACAATATTATCAAAACTATCCCAATACGACTGAAAATAAAACAAAAAAACTCATTTTGGTTTCTTTCATTTTCAGTCGCATTACGAACTATAATTGCATTTTTTGGGTTTACGTAAATACCGTTTTAAGTAGTAATGTTACTGGGAGCGGATCGACACTGAATTGCAAACATTGTTAAATTAAGGAAATTTGGCCTCTGATCTTTTCATTACTGCAGGTATCGGTGCAACCCTGTATTTTATAGTGCACGGGACAATTCCTACAACTCGCTCACCACTACAACTTTGGTCTGACCATCTGTCTGTAGGACCGTCAATAAAATTCAAGACAAAGCTTTCTTACATGCTAACTTGTCTTGTGATTTCTCTTGTTTTGCTTTTTTTTAATAATCTTAATTTAGAACTGAGATGGATGAAAAATTACAGTAGGTAACAATGTGTTAATAGCATAACGTCATAATTTAAATAAAATAAACCTTGGGTGGATTTTGATAAGTGCGTAAATAAATGAAACCGAGATAACCAAATCCCACAGCTAATATATATTTACTTAAGTACCTAATACCACCACCCACATAAACGAGAAAGCGCAAAATATAATATTTACTGAGCCAACTACAAATTGACGTCACAAACTGCCTTGTCAATAAAAACATGAAGAGCTGCGAATTCACCGAAGAAGATGCCAATGATAGACCGAAGACCAGAGGCCCAATTACCGTAATTTGGAAATAACCGCAATCCAGTGTCGATCCGCTCCCAGTAACATTACGATCACAAAAGGTATTCTCGTAAACCCAAAAAATGCAATTATAGTAATGCGACTAAAAATGGAAGAAACCAAAATTAGTTTTTCTTTTGCTCTATATGCAGTCGTATTAGGATAGTTTTGATAATTTTACGTCAAATTAGAAGTTTACGAGAATACCGTTTGTGATCGTAATGTTACTGGGAGCGGATCGACACTGGATTGTGGCTATTGTCAAATTACGGAAATTGGGCCTAAGCAGGAAAGCGGACTCTGTCATAAGACGGGCAACCGCTAGGATCATAAGAAAGGGCCAATTGCAAACTGCTTGGTATCTCGACATAACGTGATTCTATAGTGCAAGGAACATACACGCTGATTTTTATTTGATTTTGCCGCAAATCATCACCGCCTTTTTTTTGGGACCAACATAAAAACTCAATAAAACCTCCTCATACAAAACGAGCAATCAGCTGTTACGATTAGTTGGGAGAAGCATTTTTCTGGGATTTCTATGTTGATCCCATAGAAAAAGTTGTACTTTTATTGCTGTAGGCCGCGCGACTTTGCGGCTTAAAAACTAACCGCGTTTATCAGGAGTAGAGCTTCTACTATATAAAAATCTGTCGTCACTTTTTGCCTGCCTGTCACTGCATCTAAATCGCCCATTGACATCGACCCAGATGCGCGCGCGTCTAATAATAAAGTGATCGGCTGCCGATACATTGCCTAATACTCTCACTCGTTAATTTATGCAAACCATCTATACTTGGACCTTTTAATTGAATATTATAAGTTTCAATAAATGAGGTACTAACACTGAAAATCAAAAATAATTACAACCATTTCTTAATTTCAATCATGACTTTCCAAGGAGAACCCTTTGGAGAAAGAAGAAGCACCTTTCTTTCAATCTGTTCACTTACAAACCCGATTTTGATTAAGTACTAGCTGTTGCCCGCGACTTCGTTCGCGTGTTATTAGTTTATTCATAAAAGATTTTCTGCGCAACTTTCTTGTTTTTTTTTTCAAAATATCGTTCTCCTGACAAGAATAACCACAACAAAAAAGAATTAGCGGAATTGTTCCATCCGTTCGTGTGTGATGCGATGACCAAGGGAAATAGAGATTCATTTTTTTATATTAGATTTGTTATTTACCTATAAGATTTACACGATTTTTTTATGAACATCAATGACATAGATAAAAATGCTCGTGCTCATTCATTCATTCGTCACACAAACATTTGCCCCTTGCGGGATTCGAATTCGCACTGGCTATGTAGTCCGGAGCGCGTAAGTACCACTACACCAGACGGTCGTTAAACAAGTAATAAGTGTTTTATTTAAAAGTTCTGGGGTATTCAATTGTTTTTTTTTAGAAGCTTTGTACCGAAACAGTATGCCTTTGTTCGTTCGAATGTTTAAACCTTTCGAAAAATTTCTAGAAATTAAGCATTCGCTTCCAACTCGCGTAAAACGGGACTCGTAGGTATATCAAAATAAAGGACTATTAAATTTTCCTGCCATTAGGTCCAAAATAATAACGTCTAAAATAAAACAAAGCCGTCTCTACACCGTCACTTAATAGTATGTATTTGTACCTTTATTCCTACAAAGCATATTTAATAATAATGAGTTTCAAAATAAACGAATAAATATTGGACAACATCACATAGATTGCTCTGATCCTATGATAAGTAGCCAAAGCACTTGTGTTACAGAAATCAGAAACAACGACGGTACCACAACACCCAGACCCAAGACAATATAGAAAAGCTATTTTTCTACATTGACCGACCTGGAATCGAACCCGGAACCTCAGAGATAGGTATAGTCCGGTATGCTCGCCTCTCGGCTACGGGGGTCGTTAATAATCGTAGCAATAATGTCAACAAGTTATGAAATTATGTTGATTAACCTCTTAAAGTTCTTAAAACATTATTGAACATATGTTTAAGATTATATTATATAAGTACCAGAATATTATTTACTTAAATAAAATTAACTTCATAATTTTATTACTTGTATACTCATAGTTTAAAGGATCATTTTATTAAGATATCTGGATATTAGATAAAATTGCTAAATTATGTTATAAAAGGCTCTCTCTTATAATATTATCTTTTAAAGTACTTGACAGCATAAAGATCTTGTTTCAATGGGCTAGTTTCCTAAAAAAATCTAATTAGTCCGTCAGTTGGATTAACAGAAAATATTGGATACGTATTTTTTCTTTTCTCAATCAAACAAAAAACGATGAAGATATATCCCGTTAAAGTTCCGCGTATCGTCACGCCTTGCGACACTTTTTAGCAAGACGTGACGTCACTCCCAAACTTTGATGCGTTTTATTTTCGCTATTTTTTGTTTGATTGACAAAAGAGAAAATATGGGTCTAATATTTTTTGATGATCTAACTGACGGACTAATTAGAATAATCTTTTTTTGACACAGGAAACTAGCCTATTATAAATGTAGCAATCCAAATGTACAGTCAGCGACAGGTCAACCTACCCGAAAATGTAATGTCATCGAACCGATTTGCAACTTTAAGTCCGACATGTAAAAGTCAATCAATTGAGAAAATTTGACGTGTTGTGGTAGGTTGACGAGCTGTTGTCTGTACGTCAGATTCATTTTTATTTGCTTGTCGAATATTGTAAACAATCTTGACATTCCTTTTTTACCGATTGGGCTTTATTTTCAAACGACTTCCAAAAAGAGGAGATTTTCAAATGGACTCAAATGATCACGTAGGAAGGACTTAAAACTAAAAATAGTGAAATAAAATTAAGTTTTATAAAAAAGTAAAAACCGACTTCATAATTAAACTTAAAAACGAACAATAAAACAAATATATATATATAAAACGAAGTCAGGTTAATAACTAAAAATCAGGAACGGCTAGACCAATTTTATTGATATTAGATTTGTTGGATTTGTATCCTCCCTGAATAACTAACAAAAATCCAAAAAAAATTACAAATAAATGAATAGGCGGTACGAAGTTCGCCTGGACAGCTAGTAATTACTAAAACATACCTAATCAATTACTTTTGGAGTCGGTGTCAACACATTTATAATCTCCATGACTGGTATTTATTTTTTGTAGGTTTGTTTTTAGGGTTCCGTAGCCAAATGGCAAAAAACGGAACCCTTATGGATTCGTCATGTCTGTCTGTCTGTCAGTCTGTCCGTCCGTATGTCACAGCCACTTTTTTCCGAAACTATAAGAACTATACTGTTGAAGCTTGGTAAGTAGATGTATTATGTGAACCGCATTAAGATTTTCACACAAAAATAGAAAAAAAAACTATATATGTATTTTGAGGGTTCCCCATACTTAGAACTGAGACTCAATTTTTTTTTTCATCAAACTCATACGTGTGGGCTATCTGTGGATAGGTCTTCAATAATGATATTGAGGTTTTTAATATCATTTTTTACTAAACTGAATATTTTGCGAGAGAGACACTTTCAAAGTGGTAAAATGTATGTAACTTCTAAAATAAGAGAATGATAAAACTAAAAAAAATATATGATGTACCATGAAAACTTCCACCGAGAATTGGTTTGAACGAGATCTAGTAAGTATTTTTTTTTTAATACGTCTTAAATCGTAAACCGCAATTTACCTCTTGTAATGTTATGGATTCCATTTTGCAATAAAAATACCATTACTATGACTCGATTGCCGTGATGGGTGAACTTTTACTTATATATATAGGTACCTACAGATTTGTACGGAAACCTCGGTGTGCGAGTCCGATTCGCACTTGGCTGGTTTTAGTTTTAGGTTCGTTACTTTATTAGAATTGATTTTTATTTATTTTCGCTTTTTCCAAAAAAGGAAGAAGTGACTTATTTGTTGAATAACATCAACTTTTTGGAGATTTAAACATTACATCAGATTAGCTGAAGGAAGACTAACCTTGAACCTGCCCAAAGACTTCAAACTCCACTGATGCCAGCACATTGGGGTCTACGTTATCTGAATCCATTTTAGCACTAAACACAACACTGAATACTATAATCCAATTGATATATCTTATATTTTTCTCGCTGTTGAAGCCAGCGTTAAAAATTAATTGATTTTTACTACACTAGGCGGGTTGACGTATACTGTCTTTGGGCGGATTTGCCGCCCGCCCAGACGCCGCTTCGGCGGCTGCCCAGTTTTATTTTTATTTACGTTGCGGTGCAGGGAGTAAAACGTCAAGTGGCAAGTTTATGATCGTAAACATGTCTCGTTAATTATAAGGTTTAATAACGATGGCCTATTTATGATCAGCCAAGCTTTAGAATATAAAATTTAGATCATATCAGTTGTTCGGTAATGCATGTAATTAATGTTACAACTAATAGGCCAAACCTAAACATGTAATTAATGTGCATAATTACATGTAACATGTATTTAATACATGTTACATAGTGCCGTGTGGGGATGGCCGTAAAGAATACACTTCCCTACCGCGAACAGGAGACGTGTCGTAAGAGGCGACTGTAGCACAAGACGGGCAGCAGTGTCTGCCTGCCAGGTACGTGTTGGGCACAGTACACACACACACACACAGTAAAAGGTTCCGTAGTCTTAAGTTAGGGGTATAAAAATATGAATCGCCAAGTGTATGCTTATATATTTATATAAAATAAAATCTAAATTTGACGACCCCATTGGCGTAGTGGCGTGGTAATTCGTCTTGTACGCAAAGGGTCTCGGTTTCGACCAATTCGGGTCAATTTAGAAAATAAGCTGTTCTAAATCGTGTCGAGTCTAGGTGTGATGGTCGACGCACCTGACTAAACTTATTGTCAGGTACCTCGTAACACGAGGATGTTAATTTCGTGCTTTGAGACCATGACGATTTGTGTGTTATAGCATATTAAGGCTTGACCAGTGTACCTCACTCAGCGGGGCCTACTGAAAACCAGCGTCGCGGCCTACTCAGGCCGTGGCTCAAGCTGAGTGAGGTCCCATTATCCCGGACATCACAGGCACATAGTGGCACCGCTTGGTTTACTCTTTTTTCTATTAAAAATTTATTTTGTTACTTTTTTTATTTTTTATTTTTAATTTAAATAATGTATTGTGTCTTTTACTGTTTGTGTGTGATGTCCAATGTATAATAAATGTCTATTCTTTCTTTCTTTCTTTCTAAAATACCGCGAAATTGAGTAACTTTGTACGTGAGATATTGAGTTTATCTAAAAAAAAAATACGCAGTAGTCTATAAGATATGAGTAATGGTGATTTTTCTTGATATCACTTTGACATATGGAACCGTCAAAAAAATTCTAAAGACAACTCTATTTTTCACATTTGTAATCATTTTACGGCCACATTTATTATCTAAAAAGTATCATCACTAAGAAAATCATTGCGCGCTGTTATGAACAGTATTTTAATGAGTTTTTGTGCGGTATTTGTACTAACATTCGTTGAGTCGCTAATTTGGAGACACTACTCGCCTTAATATAATTTTAGGAGGACAAAAAGGCCCTGTGGGGACGGTCATAAAGAATACACTTCCCTACCGCCAACAGGTGTGTCGTAAGAGGCGACTAATTACTGTAGCAAGAGACGGGCAGCAGCGTCTGTCTGCGAAATATTAAAAAAAAACTTCGCTCGCCAACCCGCCAGCCAAGCGTGGCGAGTATTGGCAATGACCCTATTTATTGAGGGAGGCCTATGGCTGAAATGATAATGATGAGGGGAAAAAATGCTCTTGCTTCCTAATAGAGCTGTGGTCTAAACAGAAGTATGGAAGCACCTCTGACGGATGTCCAAGGAAGGCCCCGGCATGGAGTGGCCGGTTCCGCTGCTACAATTGCAATTATATGATTGACCACTGATTGAACAAACTGCTTCCTAATCAACTTGCTGGCGGACCACGCCAGGGAATATAGGTGAAGGTGCGGATACTGATTTATAGTGCACGCGCACCCGATCGAGGAAGCGAGCTCTATCTCTTAATTGCCGCTTGAAGGGCACCTGAATCATTGTTTGTTTTTTCACAACTACACCAATTATCCAGCCCCAAACTAAGTAAAGCTTAGTACTATGGCGACTAGATAACAGATTAAATACTATTAAAAACATATCATGTCCTCATACGAACATTTGCCCTTATGTTTGTTATAAATTTATTTATTATAACGGTTAGGACATACTTACCAATGCTTACCAATAATAATAAATAAAGGCACAGTCGACTTAATTAATAATTGATGCATAATAGGCTAGTATCCTGGGTCAAAAAAAGGTTATTCTATTTAGTCTGTCAGTTAGATTATAAAAAAATATTGGACTAATATTTTGTCTTTTGTCAATCAAACAAAAAATTACGAAGATAAAGCGCATCAAAGTGAACACGTGACGTCACGCCTTGCTAAAAAGTGTCGCAAGGCGTGATGTTACGCGGACCTTTAACGGGCTATATCTACATCATTTTTTGTTTGATTGAGAAAAGAAAAATACGTGTCCAATATTTTCTGTTAATCCAACTGACGGACTAATTAGATTTTTTTAGGAAACTAGCCCATTGTGTACGTTTGTAATCAATTTCAATTAATCACTATGTACCTAATTCACAACAATAATACAATTTTTACATTGCTCAATTTATACATACCTTTTCTACATTATTTTTCGTGAATTTTCCGATCTTTTCGAAGCGGAGACAAATCCAGAAAATCAAAGATCATAAAAATCCGTAATTATATTAAAGATTTTTTCTACTTACCATTTTGCCGGTGTGAATAATATTATAGGTATTACGAGTAATAAACCCTTGCGAAAATATGGCTTTCTAATACTAAGAGTCACTGCTGAGTTAAGCGGCGGACAGGCGTACAGACAGACGGACGGACGGACGGACATGGCAAAACTACAGGGGTTTAGTCTTGATTACGGAACCCTAAAAAGGAAAGATAAATCAAACTGCCTTTTAATAAGTTTATCGTCGTCTTCTACGTCGACATCTTCGTCTTCTATTTTTAGAAAATACAAAGTAATTTACACCGCAATGCGTGATATTTTGCTTTAGAAATAAAGGAACCCTATAGGATTACTTTATTGTCCGTCTGTCTGTCTGTTTTTTAACGAACTCGTAAAAACCGGTAAAAATCTTCGACTCGCTATAAACGAACGACAGACACTACAAGTATGTACGGAGTAGTGATGCCACGAATAGTTATTTGGCCGAATACCGAATACCGGATTTTCGGCGACCCTCGTGGCCGAAGCGCCGAGTATTCGGTAGCCGAATATTCGGCAACACTTAGTACTTTCCGCGGGTGATAAGTCACAACTGACGAGTTGTGAACCACGCTCACGGCCACGAGGCTCGCCGAAGTAGTACGTAGGCGTAACAAAACTGCAAGTTTTGTTTTATTTGTGATTAGGTCGCGGTTGTCACAACAGGTTTTATTTGTTGATTTCAAAATTTGGTAAGATTTGTTTATCATCTCCTACTAGCAGCATATATAGTAAGTGGCTGTTTTCGGAAGCAAATATAATTTATGAGGAAAATCGCAATCGTCTGCTATTGACAAATGAAAAAAAAATTTTTGTGGTTAGTTTACCACAGGTAGATTTAAAATAATAACAAATGTTAATTTGTTGATTAAAAAAACATATTTGTGAGTAATATTTTGAGTTATTATTTTTTCATGATTTGCTTTTCGATAATAGGCCGAATAGTTTGCTATATTCGGCCGAATACCAAATAGTAAAAAAAATTGGCCGAATAGCCGAATACCGAATAGTTGCCGAATATTCGTGGCATCTCTAGTACGGAGCCCTCAGTGCGCGAGTCCGACTCGCACTTGACCGTTTTTTATATTCTATTTAAACTGTATTGATCCTGTATCAACTGGCTTAGGACAGTACAGATAGAGTAAAGAAAAATTGTGTGTACAAACTTTTAATATGTTTGATGAAGAGTGAGAATCTTTTTCATTGCGTTGAATAGTTCCAATAGATGGCGTTGTTGAATTTTAGCTCGAGGTTGCATTTGATTTTTTCGGAGAAGCTAAGTGATCCTGCGGAGTATTTATAAGAAGGGAAGGGAAGGGAAGGGTGCGAGGTCCCGTCTTTCATTTGGGCCAACACAGACATGTGCCTGGCCGTTTTTCCCCTGCCCACCCTACGGACGACGGCCCAAGCCGAGGTCCGAGCCTATAGAGGCGCCCTTGAGGCCAGAATCCGACTCACCCCCAGATCGGGCCCGCTAGAAAGGAGCCCGACAGCGGTCCGGCCTGTTTCGGCAGTTCCGGTCCCGTCGGCGCCACCACTAGCGGGTTCGCCGCTTGGTAGGGTGCCTTTTGCACTCCACATTGGCCCGATCACGCCTGCTAGTATGGGGCTCGACACGTACGAGGCCGGGTCGCGGCGAATGCTAGCGGCGCGCACCTAGGCTGTGCGCCTTCAGCGCACGCCACAACTGCCCGGGTTAAGCTGAAGAATGTTTTCCTCAAAAGCACTCAGCGATAGGTCCGTCCATAAAAAATAGAAATATTATACTCTACCTTGGCCCGATCACGCCTGCTAGTATGGGGGTTACGCTACTGCCCGGGTTAAGCTGAAGAATGTCTTCCTCAAAGGCACTCAGCGATAGGTCCGTCCATTAAAAATTAAAATAATTATACTCTACCCGATAACTTGCAGAATCGTAAGAATACTTATTTTTGAAATATCATTGCTATTTTTAATCCAATGATATTAATGGATATAATTAAAACAGTTATTTAGTTCTTCTACGTAGACATAATAATAATTATTTGTTATTAGAGTTTGTCCGAAGCCCGTAGAACGGCTTGGGAGAAGCAAAGTTGTACAAGACAGACACCTCATAATAAGTATCTCAAATTTAAGATGACGAGACTACCTCTGTAGCCGAGAGGCGAGCACGCCGGACTAGGCGTCGCCATCTCTGAAGTCCCGGGTTTGATCCCGGTCGGGTAGATGTAAAAAACGAACTTTTCCTTAATATTATCTCGGGTCGAGGTGCTGTGTTGTGGTACCTTCGTTGTTTTAGCTACTTACCATAGGTTCAGAGCAATTTTCAGCCCTAGGAAGAATCGTTTTCAACTGACAGCTGTCAAATTATACAAAAAAAACTAGTTCTCTTTTCTAATAACAGAGCGATGTAAAATTGAAATAACATAAAGTTATGGATTAATTAAAGAATACATATTTTTCAATGATTTTAATATATTGTATAATTTACTTTCAACTATTAGCTAGGTACCATTAGCTGAAATAGCCACGCCATAGAAAAAAAATAGGCGGGAAGGCGGCAATCCAATTTTAATTTGTTTTTTCGAGTCGTCAACGACTCGAAAAACACAACAACAAAACTCAAGTTCTGTTTTTAATCTTCCGTATAGCAGAGATTAGATTTTCATGAGAAGAGGCTAAAGCAATAGTGGAATTTATTTTTAATTTCCTTTGTATTCGTTATTTGTATTGTTGTTTGTATTTGTATTTGTTATTCGTCGTTCGTTTTCATTAAAAGCGACCGTACTTTATCTCGGGTTAAAGACTTATTTAGTTCCTCGTACTATTGACGCCCGAGCGTAGCGAGGCATAGATAAGTCTCGGGCCTAGATAAGTTACTAACGCCCCAAAGGTAATAATGAGATATTTCGAACCAGTAGTTACTAAGATTAGCGCATTTAACCGAACAAACACTCTTCAGCTTTATAATAATATAGTACTGGATTGCTTCGCTTAAATAAATCGAAAGTAAAATTATCGCTTACTTTTCGATCGATTTGTGCGAAGCGATTATGTTAAGTGTTGATGAAGTCTGTGAAGGAATTGATGGAGTACGCACGCTTATACGGTAATTACGCTGACCTACCTATCTTACCCATTTATCCAACAAAACTCAGAAACAATATAGACTCTAGATAGCTAGACTTACAATGATGCCTGCATAACATTTAACGGCAATGTTGGGATTGTCGGGGGGTGGCACTTTGCTATGTATACTTTTAGGCACTTTTCATATCATAAAAATATTACCACATTTTCAAGTTAAAGATTACCTAAGGAAATTATTGACCATAAAGAGCCGTTCCATATTTATTGATCTGGTATGGTGTACGATGCTTAACGTTTTTAATTTCTGAAGTATGGTAGATCAGCTGATTGTTATGGCTAAATACAAGAAGCGCGAGCCTAAATTATTTAAAAAAAACAAGCAAACAGTCTGTCTCTCTCACAGATTATTAATGTCTAGTCTGTCTGTCAGCTAGTGTTGCCAAAGTATTAACCGTTCTAGTATCGATAGTTGACCTATAAAATCAGCTAAACTATACTCTTTTCAAGATAAGAAGAAACTTGACTTCACTTTTGACACGAATAGTGATGTGCCCTAACGAAATCCATCCGATTCTTTTTGAAAATCGAATAAGTTTAATCGATTTTTATTCAAACGAACTTATTTCAAATAAGAGATACTGCAAAGTTCTACCGCCAGAGTGCCATATACAGCTTTTTGACTGGTTTTTTTTTGGCATTTACCAAATAAAAGCAAAACAATAACAAATACAGTAGCAAAAGTCAAAATAGGGACTATGCGAAAAATAACGATTACAAAAACCGCATACAATACACGGAAACGGAATATACATATGGAAAAGCTACTATGCTTGTATTGCTTGATTTTACTTGCGCTTTTGACTCCATAAACATCACCTTGCTGCTTTCCAAGTTGTCTTTCTACGGCTTTGAAAGGGACAATGTTTCTTGGTTTGAGAGTTGTTAAGAACGGCCAGACACAGTTTGTAGAGCTGCGCTCGGGTGGTTCCTGTCAACGGTCAGAGAGGCAAACGGTACAAAGAGGAGTCCCTCAGGGCTCGATACTGGGACCGCTACTATTTATTTTATACAGCGCTGATGTACCCCAGATGTTGCGTAACTGCCAATATCATATGTACGCCGATGACTTGCAGATATATGTGTCATTTGACTCCAGGAAAACAGCAGAGGCTGTTGCTAAACTGAACTCCGAGTTGATCAGCATTAGCTTGTGGGCAAAAAGTCACACTCTTATTCTCAATCCTTCCAAGTCTAAGTTTATCATTTTTGGTACAAAAAAGCAAAAACCAACTGTGGAAAGCCATAGCTCCCATATTACTTTGGACAACCAGCTGGTCGAGAGGGTTTATATGGCGAAAAATTTGGGGGTGATGTTTGACGCAGGCTTTCGTTTTGAAGACCAAGTTACTTGGTTGGCTAGGAATTGTCAATACAAATTGAAAATTCTGTACAAAATCCACGACTACCTTAGTGAGGAACTTAGGAAAAGACTTACTAAAACACTTATATTATCCAAGCTAAACTATTGCTATCCGGTTTTTGGGCCATGTTTACTGGCTTATTCCGGTCGCGTGATGCAGCGTATCGAGAATGCTTGCGTGAGATTCTCGGCACATGTGCCGCTTAGGACACATGTAACGCCATTTATCAACGGAGCTGATATGCTGAACATGAGGTCCCGGTGAGACCTGCACTTTGCCAGCTTACTCATTGGTGTAGTTAACAGTGAGTCTCCTTAATATTTATTTAAGAAGCTAAACTGGAAGCACTCGGACTCTGTTTACAACACTCGAGGCAGGTCTTGGAAGCTCACTATTCCACGGCACAAGACCGCAGCATTTAGAGGGAGCTTTAGGTATCTGGCCACTAAGTGCTGGAATAATTTCCCACCGCTGATAAGGCAAGCTAAAACTAAATTTATGTTTAAATGTAAACTCAAAATACACTTACTCGCAATCCAGAAGCTAATAAACGACTAACTTAAAGCTCTAACTCTGACATTGTATATTATTAAATTAATTATCTTTATTATTTTCTTATTATTTTAAATAATTTATTATATTTGTCGTCTGCCACTAAAAGGCTGGCTGGCCACCCCGCACTCGCACTTCCACCGCCATCTGAAAATCAGCGTCCAGGCGTTAGCCAAGATGCTGAGACACATGCTGAGACGGGAACATTTTTGCTGCTGGAGCACTGCTCGCGTCGTGCTACTATCTCTGTTTGTTTGTACAGTTGCAAACATTTTGATTTTATGTTTAAGAACTCGATGTAGTGTTTGTAGTGAAATAAACGTTTACTTACTTACTTACAAGACAGACGCTATCGTACTACTGACGTCAACGCAACGCACGCATTTTCAGAAGACGACCGAACCGATTCATCGATTTAGTTCCAATTCTATATTGTCAATCGCTATAAGAAAACGTTTTGTATTACGCAACAAGTATTTGAAGGAAATCCTATTAATTTATTTGTTAAATCATTAAGATATATTATTGGTTTGAAATTTTTGCTTAGAAAAATTGATCTTTGATTGATGATTGATCTTAGATTTTTAGAGGCAAAGATTATTGTGTTTTTGCAATGATATAAATTAACAATTAAAAATATATTTTATAAAATATTAACGTAAATAGTATGGGTGAAACGGAAAATGCCAAGTCTCATAAATATCTTCATAACTTGAAAGGACTATAGCAACAGGTCAATTAATAGTATAGACAGTATTGACTGTTTATTTCATGTTTGATAACGGTAATAATGATATTACATAACATTTGACTTTTCCACAATCTAAAATACTTTATAATGTTGATATTAATTGAAGCTTCGATTTATACGTCGGACAAAAATGGTATCTCTGTATTAATTGTAATGTTTAATAATTAATTAATCAACCTTCACATTTGTGATTAGGTACCTACTAGTGAGTGTGCAATAAATCAATAATTGAACACGAAGTTTGATTCCCGCATGGGATATGCCGGTGTACATAAACCTCCTACAAAATTCAACGTGATACTCACGATGAGACAGCCTAGCCTAGTGAAGGAATGTTACGAATTGACTAATGTTTGCACATGACAATGTGTATTTTTGATGTACCTTTAAAATCTTAGATAAATGTTACGTGTTGCTTTTCAGGTGTGCTTAATTAGTTAATTTTGTGTTTTGTATATTAATTTGTTGATATTGAAATGTATGTGTTAGTATGCACGAGACGTTGTGAACTGTGTTTTCCTTTTTTTTAAGTAAATGAATTAATATATTATTTTTTGAGTAAGTAATAAAGTGCTTAAACCGTAAACCGTAAGGAATTACTGGTAATCTGTATTATTTAGATGTTAATTAAAGTTATAAAACATTTATATTTCTATATGGTATTAATGTTTTACGAAAACAGAACTATTAAAAATAAAATAAAAATGTGTAAATAAAAAAAAATATTTTATTCTATTCTAATGTTCGATATACTACATAAAATGGCTTTGGAATTTTTTAAAGTTAAAGTTGAAATCGGTTGAATGACAAGTTTTTCAACTTTAAGTCCGACGTGTAGAGATCAATATCAATTAAGAAAATTTTATGTTTCATAATAGGTTGACGAGCTGTTGCCTGTACAGTAGTTCTATCGATGCTATTAAAATCACATAGTATAGATACCTATTTAGACTATAGACAGATGCGATACTATCGAATCGATAGTACATTCGCCATAAGAGATCGATAATATTGATAGTATTGGAATATAATTAGTGTCTATTCTCGAGTACAGTTGGTTTTGCAATCACTTTCGATAATCCATCGATAGTCAACTATCGTGTGGCGAGCAACACTACAGTATTGACTGTCGTCTGTCACTGTCAGCAGAAGTGTCAGCAGATCAGAATAAGAGCACTGAACAAGTAATACAGGGATTAGTACCTACTGTCTCAGTCAAAATAGATTAGATTCGCCGATTTAATAGAATTTAAAAACTGTTCAAGAAATCTTTCACTTCAATAGGATTAATAATACAAGTATTTGAGGATTCACTCTAATCGAGTTTGTGCCATTATTGATAAACAAAAGTTCACTCAAAAATTTGTCCATATTTTGTAATTACTTATTCGGCGGCTAATAATGAGTGTGTGTAACAGTGGAGACTCTAATTTAGATGCTGCGGTCAACACCTGGCTAAAACATGACAAGGTAATGTACCTACCTCCTACAGTTGCCTACTTTGTTCAACCAAAATTGACTTATTTTTATCTTGTAAGTTTATATCTAATATACCTACTTATATTACATTAGCTCTTTAATAACTTAAAAATTAGGTTATTTTTATTAAGATATGATAGGTTTTTCTGTTTCTATAGTATACTAGCTGTTGCCCGCGACTTCGTCTGCGTGGTCTTTAGGGGTATGAAAAATAGATGTTGGTCGATTCTCAGACCTACTCAATATGCTCACAAAATTTCATGAGAATCGGTCAAGCCGTTTCGGAGGAGTATGGGAACGAACATTGTGACACGAGAATTTTATATATAAGATGTACAGACTAAAACAGTAATGGCATGAAAAGGTAGTAAGTACATAAGTTAATACATATTATATTTATTATATTACTTTTTTTCGGCGGTAGGTGTGAAAAACGTTTAAAAGCTCTTCCATAATTAATATTGTTTTTAATTGGAAAAAAACTAATTTTCTTATTAATTTCGGTCTTTATTGTCACATAAGAATACAATTGAATACATACATTGTTGGGAACTTCATCCATGAAGATTTAGTGTAGTTCACTGCTTCCACCTGCCGGCCAGCTGTTTCACTATCACTAAAACCGTCAAGAACCACATACTGCTTATTATGGCTACTCTAGAGCAGATCACCGAGACACAACGTTCTTTGGAGAACACTCTGATGCAACGCATGGCAGAGTTTGAGTCGCAACTTCATGGACCTGCAACTTCACCCTCTCCGTCAGACAGCGCCGGCCTACTGCGAAAGGATTTCTATGCCTTTAAGGAGCTTGTTGGTAACATTCTTGGTCTACTGCGCCAACAGATTTCAGAGCTTTGCAAGAGTGTTGATATCATTGAGACTCGGCACCGCCGTAAGTTCCTAGTCATTAATGGAATACCAGAGTCAACTAACAGTGATCCAAAAAGTCAGCTTATGGACATTCTTCATGTTCGCCTCCAGTTGAAGGACATCGGCCCCACTGACATCGTGTCATGCCACAGACTGGGTAACTTATCAGAAGGCCACAATCGTCCAATACTGGCTAAATTCACTGACACAAATACCAAGGCCCTGATCTGGCGCAAGAAAACATTGCTTCGAGGATCTTCTGTGGTGTTCAGTGAATTTCTGACGCGACCCCGACAAGCGGTTTTTCTAGCCGCCCGGAAACATTTTGGTATGCGTAGTGTGTGGACAACAGATGGCATTATTTCTATTAAACTGCCAGACAACACTCGCCGACGTATCGCCAGCACTTCTGAGTTGGACGCTCTCATTGCCTCCCATCCCGGGGACCAGGGTAGCAGCCAGAAGAAAACAGACGCGGCGGCAGCGGCGTCGACTAGCAGAGCTGTTACTCCAACCAAATCAAAGTTGCAGCCCGGTAACAAATTAAAAACCTCTGACCCTGCCAAAACTAAGCGGTCCACTAGAAAGTAGCATATTTTGATTGATAGATTTTCCGCTACGTAATCATTTTTTTAATTTTGTGATATTACGGACAGTTGAAATGCTATATTATTGCCAATATTACCCTCTAATAATAGGTAACTTCACTTTTTTACTTGTTTTTCTTTTAAAATTTGACATACGTCAAAAGTGTCATTTTTGGAACTACGGTCCGAATCAACAGGTGTTTGTAAATTGAAAAACAATTAAAAATAAGCGTTTATTGTAAACAGTTGGCCGGCCGGAAAATGCAGTTTTGTTGTTATAACATATATATTTTTTAAATTTATATTTTTAATTTTGTTTATAATTATTTTTTGTATATATCATATCATTATTCCCTGGAAGTCTAGCGATGAGTGACGACGACGACTCATTTTATTCAGCCCACAACTCCAATAACTCTTTTTTTTCCACGTCTTGTAATAGTAGTATCGTTGATCATCAGGATACACTTGCAAACCGGATACATCACATATTTACTAATAACAGTAGCAATGCTTTCAATGTTTGCCATATAAATGCTCAAAGCATACCTAGTCACTACGATGAACTTTTAGATTCCTTTCCTGACAGTAGTAACTTTCATGCAATTCTTGTTTCTGAAACCTGGCTAAAACCAAATTTATCTTCTACTAGTTATAGTTTACCTGGTTTTATAATTATTCGAAATGATCGCATAGGTAAGGGTGGCGGTGGTGTTGCCATCTACTTACGTAGTCATATCCCATACAAAATTTTGGCCGCATCGCCCTCACAATATTCTCATTCCATGGAATTTCTTTTTCTGGAGATCGTTCTGAAGGGTGTTAGGGCCGTTCTCGGAGTAATATACTGTCCTCCTACCGTAAATTTTCTTCCTTCACTCGAATCAGTACTGGAATCTGTCAGTACAGACTATTCCCATCATGTAATAATGGGTGATTTTAACGTCAATCTTCTTAAAACTACACAACAATCGTCAAAACTTCGTTCTATAATCGAAGCAGTAAATTTATCTATACTACCTTTATTACCCACGCATCATAATCTCGATACTTCTGATTCTTTGATTGATTTGATGCTTACGTCTTCTGCTGATCTCATACTGCAACATGGCCAGATTTTTGCACCTGGCTTCTCCCGTCACGACCTTATTTATATGTGCTACAAAATAACTCCGCCGAAGCCCAAACCCACTATTGTGACTTTAAGAAATTTTTCTAAGATAGACCACGAAAAACTCATAGCCGACGCGTCTGCCATTGATTGGTCTCCAGTGTATTCAGCGCCTACAGTTGATGGCAAGGTTGCTCTGTTGAATTCTACTATTCTAAAGTTATATGACGTACATGCTCCCTTGCGATCAGTCAGGGTAAGGCGACCTCCTGCACCCTGGATTACAACTGGTGTGCGGATGGCTATGTCGAGGCGCGATCGTTGTTTCAGGGCTTACAAATGCAACCGTTGCGAGGAAACTTGGGAGTCGTTCAAGACGGCTAGAAATTGTTGCAACCAGATTGTTAGAGCAGCTAAACGTCGCTACATCCATGTCAGTATTCAAAACTCCTCTCAAGCAGATACCTGGAAGTTTCTAAAATCTCTGGGTATAGGTAAAGTAGCTCCTGCCATGAACTGTGATCCGTTTTCTCTCAACGATATCAATTCTCATTTCTCTTCGTCTCCGATGTTGCATGGCAGTATCAAAACTTCCACGATCTCGTCTGTTTTATCTTTACCAAAACTTGATATCGATTCTTTCTCTCTTTCTCCGGTGTCAGAGGACGAGATCCGCAAGTCGATTACTGCAATCAAATCGAAGGCCGTGGGCTGTGACGATGTCAGTAGAACTATGATTTTTCTGGTGCTTGCTCAACTTATTCCAGTCATAACACACGTCATCAACATATCTTTAAGCACTGGGGTATTTCCCAACACTTGGCGTAAAGCCTACGTACTTCCTCTTCCTAAAGTCTCAAACCCTAGTCAGCTAAATCATTTTCGCCCTATTTCTATTCTTCCCTTTCTTTCTAAAGTCTTAGAGGCCGCTGTCCATAAACAGCTCTCTATGTTTGTACTCAGTAATAACTTAATTAGCGAATTCCAGTCCGGCTTTCGTCCAGGTCACAGTACCGCGACTGCCTTGTTGAAGGTTACTGAGGACATTCGTGAGGGAATGGAGAAATCTATGGTCACTGTCTTGGTCCTGACAGACTTCTCGAATGCGTTTAATACAGTGAATCACGATGTACTTCTCTCAATCCTGTCTCACTTGCGGGTCTCGCCCGAAGCATTAGAATGGTTCAAATCTTACCTTCACGGACGCCAACAGTCTGTGCGTGTCGGCCGCCAGTTTTCCGTTTGGAACGATTTGTCGGCCGGTGTCCCCCAGGGTGGCATCCTTTCACCTCTTCTCTTTTCAGTTTTTATTAACCTTATAACCCCCAAACTTAAGTGCTCTTATCATTTGTATGCAGACGATCTGCAACTTTATGCTCAAGCAAACGTGGAAAACCTGGACGCTGCTATATCTGCCCTGAATGGCGATCTTGCCTACATTGCTGAATGGTCTCGCAAATTTGGTATTTTAGTAAACCCTACTAAATGCCAGGCTATAGTGGTGGGTAGCTCGAGGCAATTAGCCAAAATCAACTTTTCGGCGATTAACCCTGTATTATTTAATGACATAGTAGTTCCTTACAGTGATAGTGTCAAAAATCTCGGGTTAATCATAGACAACACCCTTTGCTGGAGTAAGCAGATCCTTGAGGTCAGCAGAAAGGTTACTGCAACGTTATGCGCCCTTTACAAGTTTAAAAACTTTCTTCCACCTCACACAAAGATCCTGCTAGTTCAAGCTCTCGTCCTTCCCCTCATTGATTACGCCGATGTGTGCTGCTCAAATCTCTCTCAAGCCTATCTTGACAAGCTTGACCGCCTCCTTAATAATGCTATCCGCTTCATCTTCGGGCTTCGTAAATATGATCACGTCTCTTCTTTTCGTACCAAGCTAAAATGGTTACCCATCCGTCAACGGAGAGATCTAAGGACCCTAAGCACGCTCTTTGGCATCCTACATGACCCTAACTCCCCAAGTTATATGAAACAACGTTTCATCTACCTGGGTACCACCACTTCGCGCAATCTTCGCTCCTCTCACAACCTTTCTCTTTATACTCCCCTTCATAAATCCGGGTTCTTATCCGACTCTTTTACCATCTCAGCTATCCGTCTTTGGAATTCTCTCCCTCTCCGTATCAAACAATCGTCATCTAAATTTGTTTTCAAAAAATCACTTCTTGAGCATTATCTTGGCACCCTTCGGAACTGATCATTTTCATGCGTCTCCTGTTTTCTTTCTGTTTTTTTTCTTTTTTTTTCTTCTCCTTTTTTTTCTCTCTCTAGACCTTCACCCATCAATGTTAGACTTCCCCGTATGTATGTATTCTTATTATTATTTATGTATGTGTATTTAATATATATGTATATCTAGTTTTTATAAAATATTTACTTATGTGTACTAGCATGTAATGTTTATTTTAATTAAAGTATTTTCTCATGTAATAAACTTGTCAGTTACTTCATACTCCGCCACAAACTTCACTATCTGCACTACCTCAAGGTTGACTGGTAGAGAATGCTGTTTAGCATTAAGTCCGCCAATTGTACCTACCTGTGCAATAAAGTTTAAATAAATAAATAAAATATATTATTCAAAACAATATTCTTGTTGATATTTAGCAAATTAAAAAGAATATTTATATATAGAAGAATATTTATGATGAAGTGTGAAAATATATTAAGTATTGTATCATCAAACCATGTAACTTTATTAAAATGGATACAGTTTAACTGTTTGAAATGCATAATAATACAGAAACAACATTAAGGACAATGCAATTAAGGTTTAAATAATGAAAATAAGGTATTAAGTATATGCAGCCTATGTTAACACCATAATTTATGCTAAACACCAAGAAAGGTCATTTCAATAAATAAAGTGATGAGAGCAAATTGTTTTGTACACTACAAGCTTAGTTCAATAAATATTTACTATTCTTGTTGTGTTATAAATAGACTAGTGTGGTAAGGTTTCTGAACATTAAATAAATTATAGATTAAATTAAGTGAAACGCAACTGTGTAAACTTTTTTTTGTTTTATATTAACAAACTTACAGACTATTTAGAGTTTCAGGAATGGGTTCCGATTCATAGTGTTAGAAGCATTTGTAGAGTACCGGTATGAAAAATAATGGAACCTTAAATTTAGAAGTCACATAACATATACCTTTTCTTCTAGCCTCCCTAATCAACCACCAAAACCCAGCAACAAATGATTGTGTAGTATATCTGATACTGAGTATTATCTTATACGGGTTGAATCTAGATGAAGGCAAGGGAGAGGCACTAGGTCAAAACAGTAATTTATAAATGTTGCATTGTATGTAGTAAAGAATGGAAAATTTTAATGTAAAATTAACATTTTCAGACATTCGCTTCATTAAAGGCCATCACAGTAAACCATTTAGTATGAGGACACCCAGGCCTAATGAATAACTTCTTAAACTCTTTATTGTATACAATTTTTTTGCTAGTGCAGTACTGTATCATCTTAATAGTGCTGGCAGAGAGAGTATCCGCTAGGTGTACATAACCCAACTCATTATCGTATCTCAAAAAGGTCTCTTCATGATTGATCTGTATCACCACAAACGCCTTCCAAAAGAACCGGCCTTCGTGCCGTGATTTCCCGTAGGAGTGTTGTATTTATCAGACTAAAGGCTAAAATAATTGTACATAAAGCAAATATATACAAAGGATGCACAATTTAGGTAGTCTTAAGTGATCTCTACAGCCAATCTTTAAGGAGGGCAACTATTAAACTTTTTGTACAGAACCCTGAAACCCGAAAGGAGGTGCTAGATGACATAGCGGCGTCGCGATGGGACAAGCTAAAGAAGACGATGCTCCACCGGCAGAGGTTCGGCACGGCCGGCCTGCGCGGGCGCATGGGCGCCGGCTATAAGTGTATGAACGACGTCGTCATACTGCAGACTGCACAGGTTTATATATATACACCTACTGTAACTATACATGTTGTTCGTTATGCAATAAAGACATTTCTCATCCACCTAAGGCCTTGTAGAGTCAAATGACTCGGTATTGCGCGCTTCGTGTGTTATATTCAAACATATATACATAATACATAATATATATACACATAATACATAATTATGTATAATGTTTTAATTGTTTTATAGCAATACTAGCTTCTGCCTGCTTAGACTGTGTGAGTGCCACAAAAGAACCGCCTCGAATAAATCGATCGAAAAGTCATCATCATCATAATTTCAGCCATAGGACGTCCACTGCTGAACATAGGCCTCCCCCATTGACTTTCAGATCGACCGGTTGAAAGCGGCCTGCATCCAGCGTCTTCCTGCAATCTTTACCAGGTCCTCTGTCCACCTTTTGGATGGACGTCCTACGCTGCGCTTGCCGGTATGTAGTCTCCATTCTAGAACCTTTCTGCCCCATCGGCCGTCAGTTCTACGTGCTATGTGCACCGCCCACTGCCACTTCAGTTTTTTTTTAAATGAATTATATACTGTGGGTGGAAAGGCCTTCGGGCGGGCCCCGTACTACCGGGCGCAATTTGACCGTGCTGAGTGCTGAGGGCCGGTGCCACTTCAGCTTGCATATCAGTGGAGCTATGTCAGCGACTTTTGTTCATTTACGGATCTCCTCATTTCTATATTCGATGTTGCAAGGAAACAGACAAAAGTTTTAAAGCTAGTTCAATATTGTTGCAGGGTCTGTGTTCCTACATCCAGAAAGTTTGTAACCAGAGTCAAATACGGAATGGTATTGTCGTTGGATATGACGGACGATACAATAGCAAGAGGTAAGTTTTGTTATATTAATATGATTAACATTTAAAATCAATTCGTCATTTTAAGTTTGAAAAACGATAAAACACGCTTTATTTTTATTGGACTGTCAAGTCAAAGGAAATCAAATGAGCCCAAACTCGAGGGCATTAGCAAATAGCCATAGATTGGTCAGAGAAGCTATTGGAATTACCGACTGTAAAACAATCGTGAAGATAGGTTAAAACTGTCGTATCTGGAATTTTGTGGTTCGATTATGTGGAAACCGTAAGAATAAAAAACGAGCCGTTTCGCGATCGGATAATATAAAAAGATATTATAAAATGAAATGGCTACCATAAAATTCCCTCCATCCATAGTAACAGTAGTTGTTATGCTTCGATAAAATGCTTACTTAATACTTATTCATAAAGTATTCGATTACTGAGCCGTAAAACCTATTTATACCTTAATTTACTGTAGATACTAAGAAGTATAAAATATTTAAGTCGCCATTCTACGTCTTGATTATTTATGGCATGTTAGGCATATGAAATGATTTTGTTATTTACTAATATACTAAATTCGAATGTAACAAACAAATCTGCCATTTTGTCTTATCACTGGGCCGCGGGGGTCAGATTTTTTAAAAATATTTTAAACATTCCCGATAAGGAACCATATGATGTGTTGTTTTTACAAAAAACAACTTATTTATACTTATTATAAACTTGCTGTTGCCTGCGACTTTGTTCGCGTGGACTTTACTTTAATTGACAAACCTTCCCCGGCTTGCACACAATGACCCACCAAAGGTTTATTGCAACCGACTCCTTAAAAGTTCATCAATTCATTTTTCTTTTATTAATTAAAAAGTAATTTACAAAAACTCACATGTGCAGGTCATAACACCCTGTAACTAAATCTACAGTCAGCTCTTATTTTAGTTATTACTGGTAAATGTATTATTAGTGTAAGATTTGTTAGTTGCTGGTAAAACAAATCGTATAAATAGTGAAGGATCGCATTCGGGACAAACAAACGAACATACATTTTTATGTTTGTTTACAAATATATTGAAGTCTCTCGTTGTTTTTCTGTCGTCCGAAACTACTTATATACGGTACTAAGATATTTTTATATTACCAGTTTAAATAAAGAATGTGTCACGTCACGACACGAAGAAGGTTTCTATAATTTTATCTTCTCGTGAAAAGGTAATTTAGCAATAGATTCTACTGAACTACTTATGCAGAGAGAATCTTTATGTACCTACGCCCGTTGAGTTTTAATTAGTTCTAGCGGTTTTCATTGCGTACAATCATTAATCAATATCTTTGTACGACCGACAGTCTATTGTATAAACGACCGTAGCTACTCATTTCATCACACATCAAGATAGTCAAGCCAGTCACTGTCTTTCTAAGTCGTCATCGCTTTTGACACCTAGTATAGCAACCCTTTATACTTCCCAATGTAGGGCACAGGCCCCACCTGACCTATGATGTGGTTTAGGCGGCCTAAATTAGGCCATACTACATACATAGGTGGTTATGGATGGAGGAGTGTGGTAAAACAAGTGACTAAACTGACTGACTCACAGATGTAATCAAGCCACCTTGGGCCTTACGACTAGTATCAGCGACATTTAGCTAAGATCAATTTTTAACGTGCCTTCCGAAGCTTGTGATGAATGTAAGATGTGTTTGTTTGTATTTTTTATTTTCTTTGTAATGCTATGTGACATGTGATGAGAAGGGAAGAGGAGCACGTAACGAGAAGAGTGATGGATATGAGTAATGATGGGTGGAGAAGTAGGGGACGACCTAAGAAGAGATGGATGGATTGTGTGAGGAGAGATATGACTGAGAAGGGAGTGAATGACTCAATGAAGAGTGACCGGATTGCATGGAAGAGAAAGACATACTGCGCCGACCCCAGATAACCTGGGAACAGGGCAGGCAAATGATGATTTTCTTTATAATGCTAGCTGTGCTCGCGGCTTTTCGCTCGCGTAGAACATGGTTTGTCCCACCCTATTTTACTCGCTTAGTAGATGGAATAAAAATAGTAGCCTATTGCCTTCCCTAGGGTTCAAGCTTTTTCCGTACAAAATTTAATCAAAATCGGTTCAGTTTTCACTACAAAAAGTAGCCTAGTCATTCCCCAAGCTCTAGTCTATCTCTGTACCAAATTTTATTAAAATCGGTTCAGTAGTTCGTAAAGGGAAAGCGCATTTATAACATTAGTATGAGTTTTACATAGGGTCCCATAATGTCTAGGGCTGGGCACAGTGGTACCCGTGCAGCATCCCCAGGCATGGGCCTGCTCACCAAAACCAACCCTCCCAATTCACTGTTATAATCCACGGGTTTCTTAAAGTAGAAGTAGTAATATCTTGACGGCTGTTTAAAGTATTTATGTCAGCTACAATAACAATAATATCGAAATAAACAGTTTTTGTTACGTCATGCGTTTGACTTAATTTTGTCGCTCTTTTGTTGAGATAACTCGTTAATTAGATGAGTTCATTTTTACATAAATAATGTTTTACAATAGTTAAGACATGTAATCACTAGGAATGGCGAAATACCGTCTCTTACTGGACAGGGATTTTCAGGACCAACCGGGACTGGCTTGTAGGACCTCTAAGAAGACAAAACTCTGCAAAGTTCTGACCCATTTTATGTGCCAACGCTAAAACTTAGGGTTACCGGGAGGCCCTAGAGCGGACATTCTCTGAATATAAATATCATCATTTCAGCCATAGGACGTCCACTGCTGAACATAGGCCTCCCCCAGTGACTTCCAGATTGGCCGTTTGGAAGCTGCCTGCATCCAGTGGCTTCCTGCAACCTTTACCAGCTCAGACGACGTCCACCTTGTAGGTGGACGTTCTACGCTGCGCTTGCCGGTACGTGGCCTCCATTCCAGAACCTTTCTGCCCCATCGGCCCTCAGTTTTACGTGCTATGTGCCCCGCCCACTGTCACTTCAGCTTGCAAATCCGTTGGGATATGTTATTTCATGTGAATATAAATATAAGTTTGCAAAAACCAGCTAAGTGCAAGTCGGACTCGCACACGAAGGGTTTTGTCGGTACCACCGCGTTGCACCGATTATACGTTAACGTACCTATTGCTATTAGGATTGAGCTAAAACGCAAAAAAAACATTTCTTGGTTGAATTTTTAGCTTTTTTTAAATCGTTGTTGTTTTAGCGGCCATAGATAAATATACTGTCAACATTTTAAGTGACTGCTAATTTCGGATCAGAAAATTAGTCAAGTGGCCGACGGACAGACAGCGGAGCCAGAGTAAAAGGGCCCCGTTGGCACCCTTTAGTTACGGGACCCAACACGGAACACTAAATATCATAAGACTTATTACTTATGCCGTGTGGGGACGGTCGTAAATAATACACTTCCCCACCGCCAACAGAAGACGTGTCGTAAGAGGCGACTAATTCCTGTAGCACGAGACGGGCAGCAGCGTCTGCGTGCGAAATCTTATTTAAAAAATCGCCAACACGACGGCCAAGCGTGGCGAGTATTGGCAATCCCCCCGATGAAAGTCATTGGGGAAGGCCTGTGTTCAGCAGTGGACGTCCTATGGCTGAAGTGAATTACTTAAAAATCAAAATAACCTAATAATTATATTATACTAAAGTCCAAGTTCTACTTACCCAAAATACTAAAAGATATTAATGTTCACAATGTACTAATATACTATAGTTATAATAATAATACCTCAAGTTAAAATTAATTATTCTTACAAAAATATTTTTGTTTGTAATAACAACAACTTTGTGAAGGTTAAGTTATATTTATGCATAGTATTTGTTTTACTTTCGGTCAAAGAATATATTTTCAGAAAGTAAAACACTAACTTAGTCCCAGACATTACGATTAGATTAGATTTACAGAAACAAAAACAATATTATTATTATTGTTTACGGACAAACGACATTGTTTATGTAATGTTATACTTATTTATTGTTTATGTATTGTATTTACGTATAAATTTAACCGCAACATTGTCAAGATTAGGACCCATTTTGTTTATTAAAACACGTAGTTGAGTATCATTCATTCAATTGAAACCAATGTTTGCCACTAAATCTAAATTGAAATCTAGTTTGTGCTACACCATTAATCTGGCTGCGGTCGGCGTATAAATTATTACTAGTTAAGTATTCACCCATACATGCAGATCTGATGATATGTAGCTAGGCATTTTAATAGGACCTAATTGCTCAAATTATTCAACGTGTTCATTCAACTGAAGCAATGGACATGACTGTTGCAACTGTATTTTGTGGAACTTTGTTTTCATTTCATACGCAGTTTTGTCAACAGAAATAGATAATTATATAAAAAAACTATTACAAAACTAAACAAAACAAGTAACATTATTTTGTTATAAACACATATGTTCAAAGTTCATTTATTTATACATCCTATTTAATTTTATAAATGCAAAAGTTTGTGAGGATATATGGATCTTTGTTACTCTTTCACGCAAAAACTACTGAACAGATTTTGATGAAAGTTGGTATACAGATAGACCATGGCCTGGATTAACACATAGAATACTTTTTATCCGGGTAAGATCAACGCAGACGAAGTCGCGGACAAAAGGTAGTAATCATAATAAATGCGAAAGTAACTCAGTTTGTTTCTGTTTTTACAGTTATAGCTATTAAACCAATTAGATTAAATCTAGTATAGAGTATTTTGTAAACTTGAGGAAGTATTGTAAGGCTACTTTTTCTTTCACATGCATTTGTCTTTGCCTAGGGAAGCGCGGTGACGTCGGTTCAATAATCGGTTGATAATATCAGTGACAAGATTTGTGTTAAGCCGAGTATATTCGCCAAATGTAAACTAGCACGTGGTTTCAAAAGCTTATTACTTAAGCCCAAGTTGTGTAGGTGGCGCTGCAATATTATTTATTTAACTGTATTATTATTTAATTATCTTACAGATTCGCCGAGCTCACAGCAAAGGTTTTTATCTCCTCATCTATCCCCGTCCACCTGTTCTCTGCCGTCTGCCCGACCCCCCTCGTGTCGTTCGCCACGATACTCTACCACGCCGCCGCCGGTGTCATGGTGACTGCCTCCCACAACCCGAAGGAAGACAACGGGTATAAGGTCTACTGGGGTAACGGGTGCCAGATAATATACCCGCACGACCACAACGTTTTGGATGAGATAGAACAGAACTTAGAGTGAGTGGAAATTGAGTTAGTGGGGTATCTAAATGCGTCGAATGTCATACGACAAAGCTATCTTTTTCGCTTTTGGCAATAATTTTATTTTTTGCTTATTGGTCCTTCGGGGCTCCTTGAACAGGGGCACAATTGATGTGAAAAACTAAACGTTTTAATTCTTGATAACAACAACTTGCCTAAAATATTTATTGTTTACATTGCATTTCAACTAAAAGGAGAATTACAGAGCAATATTGGCATAGCAAGAGCATAAATGCAAAAAAAATACTTAAAATGGCTCTTCTGTATAATTTTAAACACCCAATAGTGCCCTTGGTCTACCGAAGGTGCATGTTGTTGTTTACGTGATAACGTCTTTAAAATCGTTTTAGTCGGGTGACATGTTCAGAAACTTGTGTCACACCAAAACCTCACGAGCGCGATCGCAGGTATAACGAGAGAGAGACGGACCGATCTCCCGTCTCATCTCGAGCGCTGCCAGTCATTCCGTGAAACTTGTCACGCGGAATCCTCACGAGCGGAGGCTGGCATAGCGTTCGAGTGAGTGGACCGATCTTCCGTCTCTCTCACTCTAGCGGCATACAAACGAATGGAGATTTTCTCGTGCGGTTAAGTTTGATTTGAGTTAAAAACGATAGATGTAATTTAAAATTTGAAAAAATTGTTATCTTCATTAATTCCTTACTTCCCAAAAACTTATATCACCAATAAGACGTTATCACGTAAACATCTCGATCGTAAACCTACTTTACAAACAACCAATTTTTTTTTATTATTGGTAAGGGTCGCAGGAAGACGCTGGATGCAGGCCGCTTCCAACCGGCCAATCTGGAAGTCAATGAGGGAGGCCTATGTTCAGCAGTGGACGTCCTATGGCTGAATGAATGATGATAATGATGAAACTTAAATGCCAAAAGCCATTATAAGTATTGTCAGTATTTGATGACCCAATTAGCGTAGTGGCATAGTAATTTGCACTGAACGCCCTTTGCATTAGGTTAGTGTCAATACAGAAAACTATTTTTTTCCAAAATAGGCTTGTGTATGGATATGCTGAGAAACGGCCCTGGGAAAAGTCTTCGTCTGTACCTTGTGACATAAGGATGTCAATTCCTCACTTCAAAACCATGACAATCGGTGTGTTGTATAGCGCATATACAGGGTTATTTTTAAAACATCAACATCCTCCATAGTAATCTAAAAAAAAACACTGCTTCATACAAACTGATGTCCGCTGGTCGGTAGCTTAGTATAGGGAAGTGTTTTTTTTTGCGATTTCGATATTGGTCCCATAGAAAAAGCTGTTGTATTATAGAACCAAGATCAGCCCCTAGAGGCCTTTTGTTTTTTTTAAATAACCCTGTATACTAAGGGAAAAAAGTATGATATATGGACTCTGAAGCGTGGACTCACGATGATACGACAGAGAAATGAGCTTTAGGCTTTCCTTGCTTGAGCGCAAATGCTACTGGTGAGAACGTCGATTATTTGTGTATTACTAAACTTTCTGTCAGCATACCAGTTTTTTCAGTATCCCAGATGAACATTGGAACATCGATGAGATCAGAACCCACGAACTGGTGACCGACTGCCTCGCAGAAGTCACTACGAAGTACATGGACTACATTAAGGACTCGTTATGTGACAATCTTCTGGAAAAGAATAGAACAGCAGCTATTGACACCGTGTACAGTGCGATGCATGGTGTAGGCTACGAATTTGTTGTTAAAGCATTTAAAGCTGCTAACTTGAAGGTAAGTTAAGCTAATTTTGTTCATTAATCGTCAAAAAAAGTGCTCTCAAACAAAATTGAAAAGGTCATTGGGCATTTTTGACCCGGTACCTCAAAGTTCGCGACCATTATTGAAATACGTTTTTTTTTTTCATGGTTTAGGGTTAAAATTTCACGGAAAGTTTTTATTTTGATCCAAATGCATCATCAATGCATTCTATATGCTGCCAGCAGCTTTGCGTATCGCTTTTCCTTGGCAGCGTAAAAACTCGTTTCTAATCGGCTCTACTGCAGCCAGCCCACTGCCACTTTAGCTTGCTTGTCCTTTGAGCTTTATCGAATACGTCTTTTACTACACGTGTCAATTCTTTTTAGCCGCCAATAAGCGTGCACCAACAACAGGATCCCGACCCTGAATTCCCAACAGTGACGTTCCCTAATCCCGAAGAACCGGAATGTCTGGAGCTCAGCAAGAAGTTGGCCAAAGAGAGAGGTGTGCGGCTCGTCCTGGTCAATGACCCCGACGCTGACAGGCTGGCCGTCGCCGAGTATAACATAAGGTAAGGTTTGTTTCATTTTACATGACGAATAATGTAAACAAGCTACTAATTTTGACGCAACTCATATTCTGTGACTATTTCGGCTTAATTCCGAATGCACTCATAGACGCCATGTTTGCACGACGCGATGACCAAACTACGTTAAGATGTTTTGGCAACGATATTAAATACCCTAGGTGTAACCGTACATACAAAACGGCGACCAGAAACTGTCCCGAAAGTAGCTATCAAGCACCCGCGACACAGGCGACTGCCTGCATCCGGAAAAAAGTAACTTACTTTACTATTCAAAATTCAAAATTCGACCTTAAGATACAGTAATACTGTTTAATTTAAATGCATGCGTTCAATATTCATGACATTTTAGAATGTAACCAGGCTGCAAGCTCGTAAAATTTTATTGCTTTATTTCTAAAAAGAAGAATATAGGCTTAAACACAATGAAAATAAGGTCCAATTTCCTAACTCCATCTCTGCATATCTCTTTCTCAAGCAGCGCGAGGAAAAGAGAGGCTGCGCAACCGGCATTATGATTTTAAAAAACTTCAGTTCCAGTACATTTTAGGACTAACTTCTCTAATAATACATTCAATTATCAAACATTGATGTAAGACCTGCTGGAAATAGGACACTCCAACCTTTTTACTGTGGTTAAAGTATATATATATATTTTTTACGGAGCACTTCGGCATACTAAATCATGAACGGTCCTCGCGCGACTGCGAGCGAAGGAGTGCTTAAGCCAAGTTTAAGCACTCCTGTTTCTGGACATGTTTTGAGCGCTGGCAGTGTATCTAGGGTTGTGTTTTGGTTCTATTTGGTTGGCCCTATACTTAATTAATTATTATTATTAGTGTAGTTGCAGGTTTACAGTTTTTCTATAACATTTCGTGTTCGTTTTATTTTTTACATTTTATTCCTTAGAGTAGAGTGCGTTTCTTTTATGTAAATAAAGACCAGAATATAGGCCCAATAGGGAATAAATAGAGATTTTGAGGCAATAACTTAGTACACAGTACTGGGATAGTTCAGATAGTTAGCCAAAATAGTAGTTCTCTGTAGTGTGAGAAGAGTGAGACGACCATAACATGTATATCTTCCTGAACGTCATGACGTAAGACTTTTACATCGGGAACTCTATGTTTGCCTGTATTCCTTTCGGAAACAATATGGCCTTAAACAGCAGCAGCAGTAAGATTTTTTACTAAGTATTAACCTAATTTAAATATGCATTGTTCATGCATTACGTAATGCGCTAGACTTAGTGTTAGTTGGTACGTCAGTGCACGACTAAAAATAGGCACAAAGTTTTGTGCAATAAACTCTTATAGCGTTATTCTTATACTCTATAGCTGTTAATTAAATTGTTAATCATTATTTAGCTAAGTAACAACTTAAGCCTTAAGCAGTGATTAAAAAAATTGTACTCATGAACGTTGCGTAGAACAGTTGAGTACTTCTTTGGTAGGAATGGTAGTAATCTGGCTGTTTGCGCGTCATTCTTGCCTAATGTCAAATAAAAAAAAATTGACACTTTTTACTGATTAAAACTCAGAATCAAAGTCAGCTGTTAGATGGACGCCATTTTGATAATTAAATTTTAAAAAGCCAGGTGTAGCGGTTATTTATTTGACATTATTCTGTTGATGAGCTCTTAGCGTATTCTAAGTCTATGCTCTAAACAGCATTTAATTTATGAATACAACATTTTGTTAGCCATTATCTAAAGGCTTTCATAAAGTTAATTAACGCTTATGAATATGACTGTTAGTGCTCTCCTAGCCACTGCTAACAAACATCCTTTATACTTTAAAGTATTTTTTAATATTCCTGGACAGGTCAACTTCGGTAGTTGCACGTGTGGTGATAGAATCACAAATTACGTTAGGACAGAAATACATGTTGTTTTTTTTTTATTATCCTTTATCAATCATTATCCAGTGCTAACTCCTGGAAAGTGTTCACTGGGAACGAGATGGGCGCCCTGTTGGGCTGGTGGCTGCTGCAACAGAACCAGTGGCGCGCGGACGCGAGCGAGGTGTACGTGATCGCCAGCGTCGTGAGCTCCAAGATGCTGCGCGCGCTGGTGCGCGGCCGGGGCGAGTTTGTCGAGACCCTCACCGGGTTCAAGTGGATGGGTGAGGAGTAGCAGCATTTTGCGCCATTGATCATGTTTTATCACCAGCTGATATGTTTTCCGAAGCGACGGTAGGGCAAAGCTATATTTTGGGAAGTGTATAAGTGCCCGGTAGGGGTTCCCTCTATCTGGCAGAATCTTGTTGCTCCGAAATTCATTTGGCATAACACACTTGGCATAAACTTCTTTAAACGAATATTTGTAAAGCATATTTTTTCTTAAATATAATCATTATTTTATCGAATGTTTATATGTCCGAATTTACAATGGCATACTTATAAGATGGCAAAATTATATTCTGCATAATTTCGTTAAGCATACCGTTTATTTATTGCGACGATAATTTGGTATAATTTCATTTGGCATACTAAGAAGATGGCATAATTTCACTTGGCATACTATTAGGATGGCAGAAGTTTATTTGAAAATAATTTTATCAGGCATATTGTTATTTTTATAAAATATTATTTTAAACTTAAACCGAATTAAGATATTATTTTCTTAAAAAGTCAATATGTTGTGTTACAAAAGTCGGTGACGGAAACGAATCGGTGCAAAACTGACTCCACGCAGTCTTGTCTGCCCTACCCCTAGAGTGTAATTCAAACCCGCGTAGGCGCGGAGGGGCTAAGCGGCCCGCGAGCTGAGGAGCAGGTGGTTTTCAAGGGCGCCGCCGCGGCTGAGGCTGCAGCAAGCCGAAGCTGTGGTGGTGAGCGTAAACCATCTGCGACGATAGCTGACAGAAACTATACATGCTGCCTGTTGCATGTTTGCTTGCATGCTTACTTGCACGCTGCATGCTTGCATGCACGCTACACGCTGCTTGCACGCTGCATGATTGCTTGTATGCTGCATCCTTGCTTGCATGCTACGTGCTTGCTTGCATGCTGAATGCATGTAATTATTATGGATATAAAATGTATTTCAAAAGATGATTTTGAATGTAAACTTTCTGAGATATAATAGTTCTGTCTTTTAATGACTATGGATATTAAACGTATGCCGAAAGACGATTCTGACTGTGAACTTTCTGCGATATGATGGTTCTGCTTTTTTATTATTGTGGATATTAAATTTATGCCTAAAGATGATTCTGGCTTACAAAATTATGAGTTTTGAATGTCTGATAAATGAGTGAATGCCAAATGAATTTCTGCGAAATGAAGTTGATGCCATTCGTTGATATGCATAATAAAATAATGACATTAAAAGTTCTGCGATAAAAGGTGGACCGCCCGGAAGAGGGCCTATAATATACTGAACAAATGACTATTAATTATTTGTTAATAAATACAGTATGTAAATTAACAGAGGGCGTTCCCATCAGCCAGTTTTTCTACATTATTAATATCTTAAAATAAAAATAAAAATTTGCAAAAATAAGCATAATAAATTAAAAATCCAAAAAAAAACGAAACGCCTATTTAAAACCCAAATCGTAACGCGCAATAAGAAACTAGCGTAATTACAATGCGCAAACTTGCTCGCTCGGTGAGAAAAGGGTCGGACGAAATTTTAAATTAAAAACATTTAATTTTAAATGGAAATATTTTTTTTTAGGATGTATAGACGCTATAGTATTGTGGGTTAACGGGAACGCCTTTCGTTAGTTAACATACTCTATAATTCCGTGCAGGTAACACGACGCTCCTGCTGGCGCAGCAGGGCAAGCTGCCGCTGTTCGCGTTCGAGGAGGCCATCGGCTACATGTGCAACCACCGCGTGCCCGACAAGGACGGCGTCTCCGCCGCCGTGCAGGTCGGTATAATCAATTTCAATCTTATCTCAAGTGCTTAAAGTTCAAACTGCTGGCGGCTGTATGGTCACGTCACTACTGGTTGGATAGATTAATGACACATATATACGTAATCCGCGCGCAAAAAAGCAACTAAATTGGAGCCACATAAGGCTCCCTACGCCTGACAGCTCCTACTGAGCTGAGAGTGTTTTAATGTAAATCCGCTCCGAACGCATAAATAAGAATAAAAATAGTTTTATTTGGCACACAAAAACAATCGCTTTAACTCATGAGTTTTTATTAACGAATACCAAATAACAGGTAGGTCAAGAAAATCTAAAAAACGATGCTTGGAGTGATACTGTTCGTTCATTAGAACGAGATGTAGATAACAAAATTATAAGCTCTCTTCACGAAACTTGCTCTTGCTTTCTTGAAGCTTTTCCGGTCTTCATCTAAATACATTATAATAAAACCAGCAGCTATCACGACCTTCTTATTCGGCATGATCATCGCAACTCTCAGTTGAACAGCTCTTAAACAAGACTCGCGTTACATAATTTGCGTTGAGTTCGAGTGCCGTCCACACGGTTAATGCAAAATTACGTGTAAAATCTTATATTACACGTTTCACCCATCTGTGCCCGGCTTTAGCAATCGCGGCGCGCACAGTCAACAACAAAAGTAGCTTAGTATCAGAATTTTCCAAAAGAACCTCACTGCAAAATAATTCACAATAGTCTGACCAAGTCACCACGCAAAAGACAAATAAAGAAGTCGGGAAGAAGACATTTAAGTGTAAGTCACAAGTTTTGAAAAAACGTTTTTGATCAGCTACTTTTGATGCTAACTGTACGTGACGGGTAGTTCGTGCCCACAAACACAGCCCCGTGCGCTAATGTTAGCGCACGGGGCTGTGTTTGTGTGTGTGTGTGTGTGTGTGTGTGTGTATGTGTGGTAAGTACATACCACAGCACGATTGTATATGAAGCTTTCTCTGATCCTTTATTTCATCATCATTGCAGCCATAGGCCATCCACTGGTGAACATAGGTCTCCCCATTGACTTCTACATTGGCCGGTTGTAAGCGGCCTAGATCCAGCGTCTTCCTGCAACCTTTACCAGGTCGTTAGAACGTTCACCTTGTGGTTGGAAGTCCTACGCTGCGCTTGCCGGTGTCCTTTATTCTTTATTTACTCATGAGGTAATAGTAAATAAAATGTGTCCCGTCGACAACCTTTGTCAAGAATCGTCATAATCTCGCAGGTGGCATCCCTAGCCTCGCACCTGTACTCGCGCGGCATGACCCTAGTGCAGCAACTCAACGCGCTGTACTCCGAGTACGGGTACCACGTGACGCACAACGCGTACTACGTGTGCCACGACACGAACGTCATGCAGAGGATATTCAGGAGGATCAGGAACTACCACGGGACGGGAGAGGTATGATTCGTTTGTTATTTTCAACCAACTACAGAGATATGGATGTGTTTAGCGATAGGGCAGCCTAAATTGTGCATCTTTCTGTTAATATCAATTTTGTAGTATCTATGGAAGTTCTCAAATTGACTTTATATTTTTTTGAGCGTTGATACCACATTGCCAATTTTGATCCTTTTTAACCCCCGACGCAAAAAGAGAGGGGTGTTATAAGTTTATCGTGTCTGTCTGTGGTATCGTAGCTCCTAAACGGATGAACCGAATTTCGTTTAGTTTTTTTTTTATTCATTGAATACAATACAGTCAACTTCAAGGGTGGACCCTTAGAAATCTCAGAACTGGTTTGATTGACTTATCAGTAGTCAAGTTTATAGTGTTTTCCTTCAGCCAATGTGGGAACCCTTCTAGACTCAGAAACTCTTCGTGTGGCGATTGGTCTCCGTGTTGGTGCCGAGGTTTGCAGTCCACATAAGTGTCCTTGTGGTGCTGATGTCAGCTCATTGGGACACCACGGACTTTCTTGTACAAAGAGTGCTGGCCGTTTTTCTCGCCATGCTTGCATCAACGACATCCTTCGTCGGTCCCTTGCTACCATCAACGTGCCGGCCATACTTGAGCCGAACGGTATCGCTCGTGATGATGGCAAGAGACCGGACGGAATGTCTCTTGTTCCCAGGCGAATGGGTCGGGCTCTGGTGTGGGACGCTACCTGTGTCGACACATTAGCCGCCTCCCATCTTTCCGGGACGAGCAGAGATGCAGGTGCGGCTGCGACAGACGCTGAATATAGGAAAAATAATAAATATCGGCAAATCAGCGCAAATTACTTTTTTATACCTTTTGGCGTCGAAACACTAGGTCCTTGGGGTCCCAACGCACTCTCTTTATATAAAGAGATTGCCAAAAGATTAGTAGACACCAGTGGGGACCCAAGGGCTGGCAGCTACCTCGCACAGCGACTAAGCATCGCAATCCAGCGAGGTAACGCTGCCAGCATCTTGGGTACCCTTCCACGAGGACCATTTTTATAATTCTCTATTTTCGTAGTTTTTATTTGTATATAGTATTTCATAGTTGTATATAGTATTTCATAGATTTTTAAATAGTAGATTAATAATTAAGTGTATACTGTTTTTTGTTTTAAATAAAAAAATATAAATCTATTGTATTTGTTACAGTACCCGAAGAAAGTGGGCTCGTGTGAAATAGTCTACATAAACGACTTTCAAGCTGGCGTCAAAATACCGGAAACAGCTCAGGGGGAAGCACATCTAAGTAAGTATTTTTGCTATAAATATATACTAGGTGTCCCTGGAAGTATAAATTTAATCGAACAGGCGCAAAGCGGGGGTCATTCCCGAACTTTTTGGCTCATTGAATATAGGTTCCATTTTTATCAGATAAAAAGTTGTTAAGAAAAAATAACTTATACTCGAGAAGTAGCACGATGTAAAATTGTAATAACATAAAGTTTTAATTTAAAAAAAAAACAATGACATTATTATAATTGACCTTTAACTATTTCTTTAAAATACATACAATAATTTTTTTTAAATGATAAAATTCAAAAAAGAAATGGCTGGCCGGCCACAGAAAAAAAGAGGGAAAGCGGCAATCCGATCATCATTTGTTATTTCGAGTTTTGTTAAAATTCATAATTTTTTTTAGCTAATTAAGTAATGTTTTTTTTTTTGCTTTCTTTGTATTCGTAATGAAAAGCACAGTGTTTACCTTCGGTTAAATACTTATTTAGTATTCGAACTATTGGCGCCCTCGCGGGACTAAATAAGTTACCTGCTTTCACCCCTAGGATAGCAAAGCACTATTCTTTTTTTTCAAAATATCACATAATGCGGAAGAACAGGGAAAGCTAATCTAGATGGCGCCAGCGTGTTTGGTCCTGTCAACCATTGTCAACTAATGTCCACGGAAATGTTAGTTCGATTTTTTGACAACTTACCATAACTTTTATCGTAGTGATTAATAGATCAGTGGCAACAGTAACAGAAACATTGATCAAATATAAATAAATAAATATAAATATTAAACAAGATCACATGTATTGCTCTGATCCTATGGTAAGTAGCTTAAGCACTTGTGTTACAGAAATCAGAAACAACGACGGTACCACAACACCCAGACCCGAGACAATATGGAAAAGTATTTTTCTACATTAACCGACCGGGAATCGAACCCGGGACCTCAGAGATAGCGACACCAAGTCCGGTATGCTCGCCTCTCGGCTACGGAGGTCGTCTATAATAATAAATATAAAGTAATATACCTACACTACGGGCAAGACCAAACACAACGCGACACCTATCGGGATAAATATGCAGTGTGGTTCTTCATTACGTACAGCTGAGCTGAGTACTTGTTGAGTAAGACCGCAACGAAAGACGTAATAAATCATTTATGGAAAGTTTTCTCTTGTCAAATTCATTTTGACGAAACGACAAACACTTTTTAAATTGCCGCCAATTTGTAAAAACAAATGACTGACATAATTATGAATTCATTATACATCTACAGATTCCCAAAGAGTTCCTAATTCGAAATTTAAATACATTTTTCTTCAGCTGCTTTTCCAACTGACCTATTCTATAATCTTTTAGGGTACATGGGTCACATTAAAAGTTTTAGTATTTTACTACAGTAATCTACTAAGTAGTGATAGTATACACAAGAGTGCAATAAATAAACATTTGTAATGTTTTTTTAGATGTCCTAGGCACTGGCCTAGACCAGGACTACACGAGCGGCGAAATGGTGATGTTCCGCTGCCGCAACGGGCTGTCGGTCACCGTCCGCACCAGCGGCACCGAGCCCAAGCTCAAGTACTACTCCGAGCTCGTCAGCCACGCCGACACTGACAGGTGAGCCACACTACAACACTACACGGCCGAGCTAGTGATGTGCCGCTGCCGCAACGGGCTGTCGGTCACCGTCCGCACCAGCGGCACCGAGCCCAAGCTAGGCAAACATTGCAAATACAAGCATGACATTTACATACACTACATAAAAGTGTCAAATTTGGGTGGTCTTAACGCCACAAGCAATCGTAATATTTTCTTAATAGAAGTTGAACTCTATTTATTCGATTTTCAGTTTAAAATCGTGCACTTAACTTTAATTAATCATTTTAATATTTCTTTGCAGTGAACGTGAGCAAGTGAAGAGCAAACTACAGCATATCGTTAAAGAATTCGTTGAGGAGCTTCTTCAGCCCAAAGAGAATGGGCTAATAGGGTAGACAATAGACATGCTGGTAACATTTTAAAATATTTTAGATAAACAAAATTTTCTAAAATTATAAATTACCGGCGAATAGTTTAACTATTCCGCCTTTCGTTTCCTTTTTTTGACAGAAATAGTTAAATCATTGTGTGACCACCTCTCTGCTATTGCATATTATTGATTTATAGGGTAGATGTTCGTTTAAATTACTCCTTTTTTCGTTTAGACAATAAATATTAAATTCTTCAACTCACTATCAGGGTCTGACCAACGAATTATATTTTGAAATTGTTTTACTCTAGATTAGCGAACTTAAAACTCAATTCATTTTAAGTTGATTATTTTTAATGTAACATTCCAATAATCTCGTTTGGCTTTCCACTGTTTTCTTAACTATTAATAGTGTTTTTAACTTAAGATGCGGCATGTTTTTTTAAAAAACTTTACATTGTTGTTTTCGTAATACTATTTTCTTAGATTGTTACTATGTTAATAAAATTAAGAGCAAATTTATTAGATTATTACACTTTTAAAACTCTCGTCTCGGCAAATGTAGTGTAGGACGCTCTCTAGCTCGATGGGCCGGATGACCTTATGAAGATGGCTGGATGAAAAAAGCGAGGAATCGTGCTCTATGGCGCTCTTTGGGGAAGGCTTATAATACCAGCAGTAGCGGAAATCTGAAATGATTATGATAATGACACTTAAAAAAAAACAATGTCAGATATGTCCTCGGTAGCTATAGCGTATAGACGTGGGTTCACCTGAAGTAGTTGATTTCTTTTAGGTGTAAATTATCTTATACCTAGCACGTTATTGCTAAAACTAAATTATAAAATAATTTGATTCGGTTTCGATTGTGATAGATCCAAAGATTTCGTGAAAACAAATATTTGTCTGTGATAGTGTATGAATCATTGAAGCGTGTAAAGTGTTATCGAAAAGTTAAAAATTTCAAGAATTTTAACACAAAGTTTAGTAGATTGCGTATGATTAAAACGATGCCTTTCGCGGTTTTATCCAAAATTTAATATTTGTAGTAAAAACTTGATACTTAGATACGATAATTTTGCAAAGAGACTTATTTTCGCATTAAGAAAAATCAGGAACGACGTCTTAAATGTGTATAATAATTAATTAATACTTAGTATACATTATGTGTATACATTTGTATAATACTAACTGTTCAATTTATTTATTATTATCGCCATGTTAAATAAACCATTAAATCAAAGACAATTTTTATTTCTAGTTTTTATTGGTTTAACTACATTCTAAATTATCAATTTTGACAACCCTTTTCCTAATCGACTCTCACAGCCCTAACAAATGTCGGTAAACAATTACTCAAAACTTGATAATCGACACAAAAACTAGAATTTATCTACTTATACAACAGGTTACAATTAAGGTATTTTTTAAGTTATGGTGATATTATACAACTCTGAACCAAAGAAACATTGATCGAAATTTGAAGAAAAAATTTGGTCCTCACATATAAATCTGCTAGGTCATCTGATCCAAGAATATTTTTCACATTTCGACCCTTTTCTTTGGCAAAGTTTTCTAGTATCATAAGCCCAACCATTTCTGAAATATACCAGATAACTGTTGTATATTCAATTGTAAAATATCGTAACTTAGTTCTCGGCGTTCGCTTCGGCATCCCCCTCCAAACGCAACCTCTCCTTTTCTTTCATATTGAGCTCGATCAAATTGTCTAGTTCCGGACTCAGAAGTACTGATAAACCCGCTGTAGTTGGTACCTGCAATTTGTTTCCACCTTTAGACCGCGTTCCTACTATAGTCCTTTCAAGATAACAAGATACTTATGAGACTTGGTATTTTCCATTTTATCTATACTATTTACGATAATATTTTATAAAATTTATTTTTAACTTATATCATTTCAAAAACACAATAATCTTTGCTTCTAAAAATCTAAGCAAAAATTGCAAACCAATAATATATCTTAATGATTTAACAAATAAATTAATAGGATTTCCTTCAAATACTTGATGCGTAACACGGAACGTTTTATAATCGGAACTAATTCGATGAATCGGTTCGGTCGTCTTGTGAATACCTATTATACCTCGACGTCAGTAGTACAAAAGCGTCTGCCTTGTATGCGATTTGTGTTATCGTTATTTTTCGCATAGTTTCTATTTTGACTTTTGTTACTGTTTTTGTAAAGTTTTCGTTATTGTTTTGCTTTTATTTGGTAAAATGCCAAAAAAAGGAAAAAGACTTGTCAAAAAGCTGTATATGGCACTCTGGCAGTAGAACATTGCAGTACTTATATCTCTTATTTAAAATTCATTTTTGTTAAGTTCATTTGAATAAAAATCGATTAAACTTTCTTTATAAACTTTCTCGATTTTCAAAAAGAATCGGCTGGATTTCGTTAGGGCACATCACTATTTGTGTCAACAGGGAAGTCACGTGATGTGTCATAAGTTTCTTCTTATCTTGAAAAGGGTATAGATGCAGTCTCACAGTATACAGGATTTGGCGTTTTTTACGATCTTAATAATGGCAATACCAAACGTCATACAAATGGTAGGGTAACCCTTCGTGTGCGAGTTCGACTTCGTGGCCGGTTTCTAAATGTAATTATGACGTTGCGAATAGTTTTTTGCGTCATTGTTTATAACTACTTAGGGATGTATATTTTGTGCTGCTTACCTCGCTAAAAATAGGTCTTGACGCATCCCACCTTTCGATGTGGTTCTCTACAATCTTGGTGCACGTCGCTGCTTTGGGCAGGATTCTACCTAAAGTTCTGTAACAGATTTTTTCTAAATAAATAATTACTTGTAGTAAAACCTTTCACCCAGAAGTCCCGCCCACGAAATACAAAAAATATTTAAAACCATAGACAAAATTTTGTTAACATCTTTAAATCGAGAAAATTGTTTTCTGAATACGTCCAGCACCGCCACTACGACAGTCATTATAGTAAGTGAATATGAATATACCAAGTTTCAGGAGGCCTATGTTCAGCAGTGTACGTCCTATGGCTGAAATGATGATGATGATGATGATGATACCCAGTTTTTTTATCTATATTTAAGGAACACAGTATCGCGGTAGTTGACAATTCATGTGAATTTCTAGTGACTCCTAGATAGGCCCGCTAAAAATAAGCGCGACCGCGGTACGGTCTGTTTTAAAAGTCTCGTGCCGCCGCCGACCCGTTCACGCCCGCTAGCACAGAATACCTAATAGTACTACCGTACAAAAGACTCACTTCCTAACAAAAGTCAGGTTTAGATATGAAAATATACCTAGATTCGCCAGAGCTACCCGCCTGCAAGCAAAATTGAAACTTAAAACCGCGCGCGAACCACGAATTTTCTTTGCGCGCCCCAGTTTTGTAACCGAGCTGCGAATGACGCCGCCACGGGTTTGTCACTTAAGAAGTTTTTGTACCTATATGATTTATTAGATTTACGATTAAAATAAGTAGATTAAGCATTACAAACGTTGATTCTGTAAACTTATAAATTCCATCTGAATGTCGTGTGTTCGATTCCTACGGGTGTAGGTATTCCTTTGTAAACATTATCCTATCCTATTCTTAATATTGTTTCTGGGCTAATATAACTTATTAAGGATTTTATTTTAACTATTACTACTTATTACGGACATGGAATTAAAGAAGAATAAATATTTCAATATGGTGTGAAATTTAACAAAATGTTAGCTCTGATTCACTATTAGTTTTATTCAGATAACCGGTAAACCAACATCTTTTATACGCATTATTTATTATATTGACGTTTAGGCTAAGTAGAAGACATTGCTGGTCAATTTGCAAAAGCAAAATAAATATTATCAAGTATGCGCTCGCGCGACGTGATCACGACTGCCGTGCGAGCCGAGCGACAGCTCACTGGCATACGCCGCTTCGGGCGGCGCGCTGGCCGAATATACCTAAACTGCGGAGTGACACCCCCCTGCCGCTAGTATGGGAGCTGACACGTAAAAGTTAGCCTGAGGCGAATCGGATCGCGGCAATCGCTAGTGTGACAAACCTAGCTAGTCCGAAAAAAAGTATTTCCAAGAAGAGGGTAGTTACTCAAAAAGCGGGACGCATGTGGTCTGCAGGAATTGTATCTCGAGGTCGGGGATGAAGCACTTCTCGCGGTCCATGATGATGGGCGGCAGGTCCCCGCGGCTCTTCTCCACGTCCCCTTGTCGGAAGAACTCCGTCAGCACTGCTGCCTGGTGGCATCACATCGTAAACGTTTTAAAACTCTATTTTGTATCTTAGGGCCTCTACTAAGCGACGCGGGAAACACGCCGCGCGTACTGGCTTCAAAAATAATCGCTTTGTAACATGTTACCTACATTTTGCCTCGTATATGGTTAATGGTTGTAAGGTGGTTTGTCAAATCCTTTGAAATGTTAAATCATCTTATGTTTTTACTTTAATTTTTTGTTAAAACACCGTCAAAATGAACTTGAAAATTTAAAATGTATGAAGCATCGTATACATTTTCGAGCGTTCATTTTTATACCGACGGACAATAGGATTGGCCGGGATGCACTACTCCCTGTAGGACGTGTGCGTTTCAATATTGCAATCTGTGTGTCCCCTAAAACAATCGTAACCGATTGAACTTAGTAATAATTTACACTTCATACATTGGCGAATAAGAACTAGGCCGACAAAAGTCTTAGACGTCACGTCAATTTTGTTGTAGTATTATTATTCAAGGATTATTGGAAGTCATTAAGGAGTTACATTGTTTAAAATGCATACAACTACCGCAAAATTTTCTCATCTACCTACCGCAGTTTTCTTGACACTGCCCCAGTCTTTCAGTTGATCGCTGAGATCTGCGGCGTTCATGAGCAGGGACTGGAGAGCAGAAGTGTGCACGCGATTACCCTTTTGGAAGTCCCATGATATCGCTTTGAAGTCATTCAGGTTTCTACAAAAAATATTTTTTTGAATTATGGGCGTTTACACCCTGCGACTTTATGGATGCACGAGAGCGTTTTTAAAACGCACGACTGCATCGCGAGTGTTGTGTAAAGATACAGTTTAGTATCTATCCATACCTGTCAGAGCCCTCCGCCCTAGCTAAACAGATATGGTTGGTGATGAAGGTAATACACTACAGGAACGTATACACTTTAAACAGTTGTAACTTCAACCAAATTTCCTAAATGTGTATTGATCATTTGTTTATGCCCCGATATTTTTAAAGTATATGTAAATAGAGACCTAGCGGATTCTTGGAGAACGAAGGGTAAAGATATTGGAGGAAGAAAGCTCACGAATCTTCGTTTTGCTGACGATATTGTTCTCTTCGCCAATACATCTTCTGAACTAGAAGTCATGCTCGAGCAGCTGAGCGCAGCAAGCTTTGGGGTTGGACTGGTGATGAACGGGTCGAAGACTAAAATGATGACCAACGCTACTAAGGACACCATAGTAGTGGAAGGGCAGACAATGCAATACGTTGACGAGTACATATATTTGGGCCAGATAGTCTCCTTCGAAAACAGGCAGGACAAAGAAATCGAGCGTCGCATCGATAATGCCTGGAAGAGCTTCTGGTCCATGAAAGCTTATATGAAGGGCAACCTTCCCATTTCGCTCAAGCGAAAACTCGTCGACACTTGCATCCTGCCCATTCTTACGTACGGAGCGCAGACCTGGTCTTTGACCGAGAGTCAAAAGTCCAAACTCAAAGTTTGCCAAAGGGCTATGGAGCGGAGCATACTAGGTGTAAAAAGGATTGATAGAATCCGCAACACCGCCATCCGCTCCAAAACCGGTGTCGCAGATGTAGGCGAGAAAACTGCAAAGCTAAAGTGGGAGTGGGCAGGACACGTGTGCAGAATGCATCCAGACAGGTGGGCCCAAATCGTCACCCGATGGGTACCTATAGACGGCGGTCGCCGAAGAGGTAGACCCAAAAAAAGATGGTGTGACGACTTGGTTAACTTAACGAGGGATTGGGAGTCATTGGCGATAGATAGAGATCGATGGAAGAGTCTGGGGGAGACCTTTGCCCAGCAGTGGGATTGAAAAGGTTGATATAAAAAAAAAAAATATAAGTAATTTCTGAATTTTTCCAGCAGGGCTCTGCTGCTAAACTACACATTCAATTGATTTCCCAATTGAATTTGACTTTTGTGCCCTTAGACCCCTTTTTTATTTCAACAACTACTTTCTACCTAAGAGCAATCATTTCTATATAAAATCAAGTTGAATAAGTAAGACATCTATCTATAGTAGAGCTCCTAGAGCAATATATAGCTGCTTTGAACCTACCTAATAATTAATAAGGTTCACCGTTGCTTTAACGGTTGTTTGAAGATACTACGCCACTAACTTGAAATAGTTCGCTAAGTCCGAAGCTAGGATGTAATCTCTGAGCAGCATGATAGCTCTGTCGTAGTCTCTCCTTGGCAGCGTCTCTAGAATATCGCAGCCTTCCGTGTTGAGGATGCACATCGCTTGGGCGAGATGATGTCGCTCCATCACGCTACCTTCGCTGGAGTAGAGTGCAGCTAGGGTCGTCTCTGTTTTGGTAAATAAGCCACCCTATATTTTTAAACAGCAGGTACCTTTATAATATTAATATGGTTTTGGTAATATGTTTGGATCACCTGCACAAACTTCGAAAATCTCTAATAATATGTGACCGTTTATTTAAAGTTAAAGACCGGGTTTTAATCTATATTTAAAAAGGTTGTACGTACAGGTGGCTTTGAAAAGGCAGAGTACTTATTTATTAATTTATTTATTGCCACACATATGTAGGTACTTTAGGTCTTATAAATTTATATTCTAGACTAAATGCACACTAAATGAGAACTTCGTAAAGAGAAATAATAGATTTTATTAGAATCGTAAGGAACTAAATATCGTGTAAACTTACGTCCAAGTATGTGAAAACTGTTAGTTGTTCCGCGGTGATCCAAATCATGCACAAAGCCCGCTACGACATACATCAACGCCTGTAAGTCACTATAAAATAGAGAAATTTAGTAGACATGGTTGTCTAAAGCGTTAGATTCCGTTAATAGACTTATGCTAATAATGTTTAATATAAATAGCTACAAACATTTATCTGCTGTTAATGTTGAAAAAAACTATAACATCATCTGATTGAAACAAAAGAATGAGAAAACGTAATTTTGTACGTGTTATAAAAATTATACAATTTGGGTGTCTCAGGGGTGTATTTTAAGTCTACTTCCATATCATCATGTTTTGGACCTGGCAGAGATATACTCACAAATGTAGAAACCAGCAATTTTTATAAAGCAAAGGCTAACTTAGATATACAAATCTTACTTGAAATATCCCTGTGAGACGAGCTTATAGTTGACCAATGCGGCGTAGGCCCACTGGCCGACGTTAAAAGCGTGCAGCCAGCTGTGATATGGCACATCACGGTAGCCCTTCTTTACGTATAGAATAAACCGGGCTAACTTCGGGGTCTTTATGTTGAATCTACGACGTCATTATAGAAATAAATATTTTTTCTAAAATTCATCCGACAGCTAAATAGTTCGGTACATAACCACCTAACACCAGGTTCCTTAATCTAAGGCGTTGGCATGGTAATGGTTAGGCTAGATATACTAGGTTATTATCAATATTTGATTGTAATCAGCAATTTGTTTGTAAACATAACAAAGTAACACAACCGATAGAATAAATAAAATTGTCACATTACTTTTTGTCGAATCCCAAATCAGTAAACATCTTGAGGGCATAGCAAGGCAGTTCCCGCAGTGGCAGTGCGCGGGGGTTAAAGTGCAAGCTTGACAAGTGAGGGTGGTTGTGGAACCCCGTGCATTCCAGCATGCGGGCCACTTCGGGATCGCCCACCTGTTTTGTAGCAAATATTTAACCTGTCTAAATCTATAGTATTAGTTGACTGTTGATGAATTAATAAGAATCATTCACTCAAAGTCATCTTTCAAATCCGGGCGAGCTTTTCCAACTGAGCTGCAACTGCTCTACGCTCGGATTGTGAAAAGGTACGGTAAAAACTATGTGATTGCGAAAACTACATTTAGAGTTGTTCTTACTTCAGTCGAGTTATACTTACCTTCATATGATACATGACGAGCTCGTTAGCTAGCGTGTTCCTAATATGCGCCTCCTGTATCTTCTGATAAACGACGGAGTGTATAATGCAGACGCCGCAGTAGATGCTGAACGCTAGCGCCATCTCCTCATCCATGGCGTCAAAGTACGGGTCGCCTATTTTATTAATCAGCTGACCCACACCGATAATCCCTGTCTGCTCCCGAATTGGGAAGCAAAGGATTGTTCTGAGACAAAGAAAATATAACTAAGGTGTGTAAACTCACACAAAACTTTTGGTTAAAATAATTTTGCATCATTGATTCTCTAACTTTAAGTACTTATAAGATTAACATTTAAGTATTAGGTTAGGATAAGATGGGGATAACATGTAAACCTGTTAAAAATATAGAATAAAAAAAGAGTAAGGGTAATTATTAACCACCATGATCACTAGCATGGCCACCAAAAACACGATATGACAAAGCGATATATCGACACCAACTGACGACTTTTTAAAAAAATATAGCCACCATGTTGATTTTTTATCAAAACAGTGATTATAAAAATTCAACATGCCGTCCATATCTTTTATATCTTTGAAAAAATTGGCCGTTTGTATCGATAAATCGCTATATCACATCATATCGTGTTTTGGTAGGGGGGCAGGTGAGTGACAATAGTGGTAATAATCAGTCTAGCTGAGTCGGTTTCTGAAGTATGTAAAGTAGTTAGTATGCGCATGCAGATTGTCTGGGCAGATTGATAGAGGGGAAGCATAGGCAAAGCTTATCTCAGATGGCGCTCGAGTGTTTGGTCTTGTCAATCATTGTCAATACATTGTCAACCAACGTACCTACGTCTATCAGTTTTTTTTTTTGCTCGTTAAATAAACACAAAATGACTTTTAGTAAAACACAGAAGCATCGTTTTAAATAGAGATACAATTATTGTGTTTATTTACTTATATTTATTTCATCATAAAACACTAAATTAACAATAAAATAACTATAAAAATAACATAATGTCCATGAGGCAGGGAGCCTCGCCTCCTTGCCTCATGGACACGGTTCGCTTGCAGCATTTCCTCGCTGAATGGCTATACTAAAGCCTTTGACCGAGGAAAGAGCCAGCATTTTCATTTTCCGAAATTGAAATAAATTTTGGTGCTATTTTTCCAAACAGTAATTTTGCACTCGGTCCCCACGGTCCAAACGTCTCAACACCAAATGGCACAAACACATAGTTACATGCAAGTGACTCGTATTTGCGCCGCTTGGCATTTTCTGCGGACTCCGCAGCTTTTACGGCTGATTCCCTAAGGTGAGACGGGGCTAAAGTATTGACACAAGTTGCATCCCATACTAAAGCCCGTCCCCGCTCCCAGGGATCGAGTGTAATCTTGTGTCTCTTGCCGTCATCACGCACTAACCCACGAGGTTGCAACGTCGATGGAACGTTGATGCTAGCAAGAGCCCTCTTGATGGCGTCATTGAGGGCAGCATGGCGGGCAAAACGCCATGCGCTTTGCTGACAATAGAGACCGTGAAGACCAAGTCTGTCCACCTTTTACCACAAGGACACCTGAGTGGCTCGCAAACTGGAACTCCGAGGCGCAATCCCACACACACCCGAAATGATTCGCTGTCAAGGAAGGTGCCAAGGTTTTTTTTTACTATTATTAGTATAATGTGTTTGATGCCAGTTTGACACACGTTTGACTCTTAGCTAAACCTATAGGCTATAACCTAGTGACTATTTGATCAGTGATATAACGTCTGATCAGCGATCAAATGATCACTACACGCAAGACCACACACAATGCGGCGTCTATCGGGATAAATGAGCTGTGTTTCCCCATTGGTCTTCCTTTTTTCGCTCCCGCACTGAATCGCTTTTTACTGAGGCCTATAGTTAAGATATACTTATATGATCTAGAAAAACTTATACACTCACTTGCAGTCTATTCCTGGACAGCCGTCTATGTTGGGGTCGTAGGCACTATGGTCTTTCGCCGACTTTGCATTAACTAGCTGACCAGTTTGTATCACATGGCCAGCAATGCCCTTGTTTAGTGGGAACCTGCGCTCTTTTTCTTCCTCTGAGTTTTCCTAAAGTTAAACACAAATTAATACTTAGGTTAGGTCTTACAATTTTGGCGGTTACATAAATGTAGTAAGCATTTTAGGGACCCGCTGATTATTGGTATTTGGCGCTAGTGGCATCAAAAAGCCTGGGAAAGGCTGCTCTAGGGAGTAAGTTATTCTTAACCACTGTGTAACAGTAGTTACTTACTGTTTTAGAGTGGGCCTTCCAATGTGAGCTCGAGTCGATGAGCTCCATGCGTTCTACATCTATGAGCATCACGGAGCAATACTCTGCTTTGGTCAACTGCTTTGCCTGATCCATAGCGATTTGCAGCAATGTATCCAGCGATGCCACCTTCAGTTCAGGAATAGGATTAGTAGCTTGCGATGCCTGTACTTTTTGCACACTCAGGATCGAATGGTTAAAAATGGGAGTCGTTTCGCTTGCCGTCCTGCCTGCCTGTGGCGATTTTACTCGCAATTCATACCGCATTTTATGGCACCGGTGACCGGAGGATGGTCAGGTTTTAGGTAGGTATACGGACTTCACTGAGGTCCGGTCCCACATAAAGCCCGGCGCCGCCCCGCTTTTGGTGTGGAATTAGTAGGTAACGAATTTTACTGACGATACAAAAAGTTGTCGCTTCGCTATTTTATAAATTGTGCAAGGTGTTAATTTTTTAAAAATCTACCTAAACCTACTTTTCTAAGATATAAAGATGTATTAATGAGACATCTTAGATGCATTTCCATTAGTGGTGGGGGTTTAGGTAGTTTCATAGCAGTTGATCAAATGAAATTCGTAGAGATGTTCATATTCTATATAAAAGAAGTATGTAATCAGCTTACATTGATGTGTTAAGTATAGGTACTAAGTATGCCATTGAGTTGGCAAAAGACACGTACTATAGGCATGGGGGCTAGGTACTTACTAGCTCCCAATAATTGTCCTAATAACTATCGAAGCATGCTGGCGTAGGAGGAAGCCTTTGTCAAGACATGAGATTTAAAGTTTATAGACAGATTCAAATTCTCAATGATAGTTACATCCTACATACTTGAGTGAATAATCGCTTAGCTACACGCAGGAGTTGTTGGCACTTCTGCTTTAGGGTGCATTCGTATTCGAAACGAATCGTTTTCTTCAAGGTAGGCCAGGTAAACCTGAAAAATGCAACTGGTAATAACAGAAGACAAAAAGGAACCTGAAACAAATGCATACCTACGTTCTTCAGTTACTTAATTAAGTACTACGTTATGTGAGTATTTAATTTAGTGTTAATCAATAACGTCCTTAGCACTTTCTCCTGTTTCAAGTCGGGCAACGCTTCACCATATTGGGTTCGGCAAATAGGTATAGTTTTACTTGGAGCGATTAAGTACCATCTGACCCCCGTAACCCTGGACAGGATCAGACCCTTCTTTGGACCATGAATACATAATCAATGTGTGGGTTTCTTGAGATGTTTTCCCTAAGCTTACACCCCCGAGTCCGGAACTGAGTCGAACTAAGAACAAGCTAGCGTCAGCATAAAAAGCTGAATTGAATAGTCGGTAGGTACTACACTGACTCATCCGGTAATCCAAAAGGCCCAGCGGCGATGCACTATGTGCCCTGCAAATTCCCACTCCTGTTTTGTTCATTTAGGTAGGTAGGTACAGTGACGAGTCCGCATTGCTAAAACTATTAGCTTGCAGAACTGACGACCGTTGCGAAAAAGGCTTCACGACTGGTGTAGTGACCAGGAAATCAAAAACGCAGTGTGTGGGCCTCTCACTCGGTGTACATAAGCACTGGGTGCAAATATTATATATATATTATGATTAGATTGGTCCTGTAGTGTGTGCAAGTCGCATATTGGAGCACATACACTATAGAGTAGAAATGTCAAAAATTATTTGTTCAACAATATCTTTCGCCATTTTTTAATACCTGTACAGTTTTTGTATAGGCAAGAGTAGACAGATCTTTTCATTTCATACTAAATATACGTGAAAAATCACTAACCAGTTTCGGAGAAAGAGGTTCGTATTGCTGCTCTATGGGGTAGGTACCTACTTGTGTGCTTGATGGCAAGTAGATATGGAAAACTTGTATATATTATTATACTAACAAAAAGCACTCGTGAATTAGAATAGCGACGTGGTCCTCTTGCACTTTTGGAGCCAACACACAAACGATGACAGAGAACGGCCGGTCCGAGATCGGGTACAAGATCATGCGTCGCTTTTGATTGTCTTTCGGGACAAACTGCCATAAAAAAAATATTTAAGATAACACTCCAATTTTACGATTTTTGATGGCTCGGTGATGATGTATGTGTGAGTTTTTCTCATTCTTTAATATTTTATTACTGTAGTTTACCTACCTAATGAAGTTTTAAAGAATGGAAATAAGGTACTTAACCCAAGGTAGATACTAACAGGAGCAACGATTGCTTGAAAGTCAGGTGGGAAGTTACTTAGCAACTCATTTTGTTCTTGGAGGGATTTCAGAACGTCCCCTAATTTTAGTGACATCTGCCAATGAACAGAAAACAATATTTTTAAGTAGGTACTAATTAATTAAAATAATCACACGTTCGCAATACTTACTTACCTTACTTTACTTCAGAGCACATACAAAATGAAATTACATAATAAGATTTGAGACTAGGCAATCATCAAGGCACTAATAATATAAATGTGAAAGCAAATCTGTCTTAACGCTTTTACGGCAAGACCACTGAAACGACTTTGTTCGGCGGCAGCTTGAACTTTAGGAAAGGACAGTCTTTATAAGTAAATGTTCCTACTAAGGGAAGCAAAGTATTTTAACAAATTTTTAGGATAAACTAGAAAGGAGTAGTACGCATACTCACGCATATTTTATGTTTTCGCTGTAAAGCTGTCGCTCCGACCGCCTCTATCGAAGCCTCCATGCGTTCTGCATTCACTATCACTTGCAAAACCAAGTCAGCGTCACATTCTTCGCTCAGCTAATGATAAAACTAATTTAATAGTTAAAATCCTAGCTTTGTAAGTTACACAAGAAGAAATAAATGCTTACGTAAGTATTTATTTTAATTTGCAACTGGGCACAGGCCTCGTCATTTAGACTCATCACTAGATCTAATATTTTCCCTGGATCACTATTTTGGATGCTTTTCCGTCTTGGCTTCTTTTGACTAGCCATAATAATACTTTAAAATATTTCAATTTTTGTGAAATAAATTGCAGCAAAACTGAACAAAACGTCGATGATGATGTTTGAAATTTTACCGCCGTTTATTTATTTTTAGATGCCGTGTCATGTTATTCAATGCTGGCAGTTCATTGGCTGGGGAATTATCACTCTCTGTCAAATCGTTCCAACCAACGCAGTTAGCTGCTCTAACAGTTTTTTCATTAAAATACATAATTTAAATTATTTTTAAGTCACGACCAGGTCACAACTAAAGCATAAATAAATATAAAGCATAAATATAATGATAATTTGTAACTTTTTACTTCAATAAATAATATTTTTTTTATATAAGATATTATAACTTTATTTAAAATACACACATCTACGAAAAGGAACATAGCTTGATGCCGTGCTTGCTTGAAGCAATCTGTATTTTTTTGACAAATCAAAACAGCTGATGAGTCGTTGTAACAAAATTGTAAAAAATATTTAATGTGGCTAGTTTTATTTTAAGTATATTGTAATATACATCACAATGGCTGAAATACAAACGCTTTTAGAGATGGGCTTCTCCAAAGAGCGAGCGTAAGTAAAAAATTCAATGTATTTTAAACAATCGGCTTTCAAATGAAGGTTATGTGTTGACTTGAGAAATTATTATTTTGTTTTTAGCGAGAAAGCGCTAGCGGTAACGAATTACAAGGGCGTTGAGCCCGCTATGGAGTGGTTATTGGCACACGCGGATGACCCTGCCATGGATGCTCCGACTGGCGGTCAGACGCTTGGTTCTAATTCGACCAATGTTGCCGAAACGGCCGAAACTCCTCCTGTGCCGGCTGAACCGTCTGCCGAAGATTCGTCACAAGCCGAAGCAAAGTCTTTTAAATGCGATGAATGCGGCAAACTCTTCAAGAACCAGGACGAGATGGAGTTTCACGCAGCCAAGACAAACCATAGCAGTTTCTCCGAGTCTACAGAAGAGAAAAAGCCTTTGACTGAAGAGGAGAAGAAAGCTCAACTGGCATTGTTAGAAGAGAGAATGAAACAAAAAAGAAAAGAGAGGGAAGAAAGGGAAAAGGTACATATAGAAATATTTTTTCCATGAAATCTTCTTATTGGAAAATAGACTTGCTTGATGCTTAATGATATTAGGTACCCACACTATTATAGATTTATTTGGGTAACCTTGTAGAACACACTCCCTTCAGTTCTAATTAAAGTACCTAGTTTCAATATGCATTCTAAAGCCAGGTTTGCATGGTGCTACGCCAGGCATGCCAGACTTAGTCTCGATATTGCCTGTGACCCTATGAATTATTAGTACGACTAAGAGTCGTGATGAAAAACATTTACTCTACTGCTCATTACAATACTATATGGAACAAACATCAAAATCTCAAAAAAGGTTTAATGTTTTCATACAACTTACAACAGCTGATTGACTATTTAGTATAGAGAGTTTCTTTCCTACTTTGTATACATTTTATATAAATGTTTGTGACCACTGTTCATTATTCACAGGGGCTAAAAATTCATTGAGACCTAAAATTCTCCAGATATATATTTTTTTCTCTAAACATTTCCTTCCTTCCAAACGGTTCCTTATTTTTGAAATTTCTCCAGTAGCCAAATTTTTACCCAGGATTGTGAAAAGAAATACCTGGCATCAATGGCTATGGCTCAGTCCATTAACTCATTAACATCTAAGCGGTCTCATTCATTCAATTTATATTGAACTCTTGTTAAAGTTAAAAATATGTCAAAGAAATTTGTTATTTTGTGATGGGTTAAAAAACTGTAGACTGTACCATTAATGTCGATTATCGGATTGTAAAAAGGATTTTCTCATTTCTAGGCTGAAGTGTTGGAAAAGGAACGCCTTCGCATAAAGTCCGGAAAGGATATGCAAGATGCCCGCCAACGGCTACAGGAGCAGGAGATGATGAAACTAGTAGAGCAGCGCAGAAGGGAGAAAATCGAGGATCAGAAAGCTAGGGAGCGGGTACGAGCACAAATTGAAGCAGACAAACAGGCCAGGAAGTAAGTAAAAAGACTATAATCATATGTAAATTATCCGTTTATTTTTAATTACCAATATAAACTGGGACCATGTTTGAAATCTTTAATATTGATTATAGCCAATTTCGGTGTGGTTTCCATACAAGAAGGGGTTGAGGTTCCGGGTTCGATTCCCGGTTCTAGTTAAGTTCTGAAAAGTTAGTTTTTTTAAATTGGTTCAAGTGTGCTGGGAATGTCTAGCAAAAATCATTATATACAAGTTAAAAACGGGTTTTAAACAAGGACCGAAAAGGTTACCCGTATAGTGGTTTTAATCCATATAATTTTAAGATTCGGCCGGAAACCCTACGTTTAAAGCTAATCCTTAAATACGGGTAACCCAATCATATAAAAACCGAAGCCAGGAAAGAACCAGGAGGATGTGAAATCATATCGCCCAATCAGTCTATTACCTGTCCCATCAAAGGTTCTTGAGAGCCTATTTCTCAGAAGACTCATGGTGGTTGTAGCAAAATAAAACTTAATTCCGGACCACCAGTTTGGTTTTCGTCGTGGCCATGGTACCATTGAGCAAGTGCACAGACTAGTTGACAAAATCAACTATTCTTTTGAAAACAAAAAATATTGCTCCGCTGCTTTTTTGGACATATCTCAGGCTTTTGATCGCGTTTGGCACGACGGACTACTCTGCAAACTTAAAAATGCCCTCCCTATAATTTTTTTTTTGTTTCTTGAGTCTTATCTCTCCGATAGACACTTCTATGTAAAGCATGGAGACGACAGAACAGCCATCAAAAAAATCCAAGCAGGAGTTCCACAAGGCAGCGTTTTGGGCCCGATCCTATACCTTCTATACACTTCTGACCTGCCGTCGTCGCGTGATGTTTTGGTTGGAACTTTCGCCGATGACACTGCTGTATTAGCAGTCCACGACGACGCCGCAGCGGCATCCTCGATGCTTCAAGAAGGTCTAGATAAAATATCAACCTGGCTAAAAGACTGGCGCATTAAGGCTAATGAAACGAAGTCCACTCATGTCTCATTTACCTTAAGACACAACACCTGCCCACCTGTCACTTTAAATGGCGTCCACCTTCCTCAAGAAGAGAACGTGCGTTACTTGGGAGTGCACTTGGACCGACGATTAACATGGAAAAAGCACATATTCACCAAACGGAAGGCCCTGGGCCTCCAACAAAGACAACTGTACTGGCTGATGAACAGAAAATCTGGCCTTTCGCTTGAGAACAAACTACGCATCTACAAGTGTATTATCAAGCCAATCTGGACATATGGCATTCAAATATGGGGATCAGCGTCCAAATCCAACTTGGCAATCCTCCAACGTTTCCAGTCGAAGACCTTGCGCATGATTGTTGATGCTCCTTGGTATATAACAAACGACCAACTACACCATGACCTTGGGATTCCAACAGTTAACCAAGAGATCGGCAAAGTTGTGAACCGATATACAAAACGATTAACAAATCACCCAAATCCTCTGGCGTCAGACTTGATAACGACCAAAACAGCATTTCACAGATTAAAGAGAAGACATCCCCAGCAGGACACTAACTAAAAAAATAACAGACAATAGACATGGATAAGTCAATGGACTTATACCATACAAGACCATACCACCTTCATAACACATCGTTAAATGTCCTAGGACAGATCACGAAGAAAATTGATATAAAAAAATAAAAAATATATAAAAACCGGTTCCAGTCTAAGGTTCACTTTCGTTAATTTTTTTCAAGTTTCCATACAATGCAGTCGACTAGCATTTCTATCTCGTTCTTTCCGATTAATCAATAAATACGGCTTAAGCGGAACCACAGAATAAATAATATAGCAGAAGCGACACTTAAAGACATTTGCTAAAATAGATTATCTACTCTCAATGTGCGGCAACAAAGAGCAAATTAGCTTGCACCGGGCAATGTACTCTCATTTTATAATAGCCTACAAAGCGTTACTGCAAGCGATAATCCACCACAACGCCACAAGTGAGAGCTCTTTTTACTTTGTCCTGTCAGCTACCGCTCTCTCGCAAGGGCTGCGACTTGTGTTTGTGAATTTGGTCGATACCTACCTACGCATGAAATAGCGTGTAGCTAATTAGTAATCATTTCAATGAAAATATTACTTTCCATTCCGGTATATCGATACAATTAATTTATGAAAACACCCTGATCGTAATATTAATGTTAAACAGCCCTGTATAAAAATGTTGTAACGTAGTAAGTACCTACCTAATGAGGACTTAAAATTGATAGAAGTGGTTTATGTACTTATTATAATATTGTGGTAGGTCTGCTGGAAATCGAGACGTTAGTATTTTCAATCACAACGGAGCGGTCGCGTCGTTGCTACTAATGCTACCGAGCGACCCTGTGGCAAAATATATAACCCAAATGCTACGCAATATTTTCGATTTCTTTTAATTTTCTTATTCACAGTGAATAAACTCAGAATAAAGTCGGAAGTGTAACGCGTACAAAAAACTAATTTTAATAATAAGAACGTGTAACAGCGCGCGCGTGACACTCGATTCATATTAGCGTAGGTATTTATCTCGACCGAAACGCGGAGTGTCATAGGCCTGGCGGAACGTCAGGTTAGTTGTTTTAAACACGGTTTTTCGGTCCTTGGTTTTATTTAAACCATGGACTTTGGTTTAAAACGGTTCGTTTACAAATCCAATGGTGACCAACCACTCGGCTCGCAGGCTAGCCGCGTCGGGCGGGGTGGGCGGGGTGGGCGAGGCGGCGCCGGTGCCGGTAGCGGCGGCGCCGGCGCCGGCGGTGCCGGCCCCGGCCGCGGCCCCGGCGGCGCGCGGCGCGTACGAGCAGGCGCGCATCCAGCTGCGGCTGCCGGACGGGAAGGCGCTCGCGCACACCTTCGGCGCCAAGGAACAGCTGGCCGCTGTCAGGTAGGCTTTTGCTTTTAGATAATTCTTCCTTCCTAGCGCATTGTGCCGCTCAGACAGGATACTCTTTTAAAGTGAACGCGTATCTATCGGCATCGCACTCCGGAGTATCCGCACGCACCGCAGTCATCGGATTTAAGCGTAACACAAAGAAGGCGTAAGCGGGCGCCTAGAGACAGCCGGCGTGCGAAACGAGCACGGCCCGCTCACGCCGGCTGTCTCTGGGCGCCTATTTAAACGTTACTATGTTAACAGACCCGCCATACTCCCGACCCGACCCGTCGCCGTCTGTGTGTTACGCTTTACTGACCTCGCGAACCTAGTCGCACCGCACACGCCGCAGTACCCGCAGTATCCGCATCGCATCATTTCTTTCTTATTCTAACAGAATTTATGTTCAGAGCGGACGTGTACTTAGTGCTATGGATTTCGATACGGTTGTACGCATCGGCCGCGTCGGCTAATGACTTCATCCGCATTTTGAGAGAGTCAGTATATTATGCGTCCGGTGCGGCGCGGCTAGATCGCGGTTACATACGATACGATTACGATTTCAAATTCTAAAATATGATGACTGCGGCGCGTGCGGGTACTGCGGTTTTGATAGGTTCGCGGTCACTTTAACCATAGTACGGAAAGTCTGGTCAGTCAGTCACCAGACCTCCCTAACCCTTTAGGGCCATTACAGACGATGCTGCCTGCCATGCAGACCGGGGGAGGCCAATGTTCAGCAGTGGACGTCCTATGGCTGAAATGATGATGATGATGATGATGCAGACGGCTTCCTACCGGCTAATCTGGAAGTCGCTGAGGGAGGCATATGATTAACAGTGGATGTCTTAACAGTGACGATGATGATGATGAGAATGGGACCAGCGTGTCCTGCGTATACAGGTGGCAATGGACCTCTTTCAGATTCATCCATTGCAGTTTTCTCTGCCGTATGCTGTTCTACGCTCCTAGTTCAAATCGCACGTCCTGCTTTGTTTAATACCATCTTCCCATATCTTTACTTGTTTACTTCTTTTCCTTTTTCCGTCTCGTGGTTGCAATTAAGTTAAAATAAATAATCCGAAACATTAGTTGGGTCTTTTGAGGACAGCCGGGAGGGTTTTCTTAATTTAGATGAACACCACGGAAACTAAGTCGCAGGCAACAAAACAGCAAGTGCCTAGTACCATTATGAAATGTGCTCTGTTCTGGTCCGTCTCTGTGCTTCAGCATAAACTCGACTTTAACTTTAACTGCCTAGAAAGACAAATGATAGAAAATCAGTTTTCAGTGAACCCTATGCCCCCATAAAATTTAAGGTGCTAATCTTATTTCTACTATAGTTGCTGGATCTCTGTCTTATATAACATTAACATTTTCAGATTATATCTACAAATGAATGCTCAGGAGTACGCTCAGCAAGATTTCAAATTAATGACGACATTCCCCAAGAAAATCTTCACTTCAGAGGATTACGAAAAACCTCTCGAAATGCTGGGTAAGTTTGCAGTTTTTATTTTACGTAGCGTAATTTTGTAGCAAGAGCAAGACAGCAAAGTGGATTGTCGACCGAAGAACGGATCGGATCTATATGAAATTTGGAACAGAAATAGATTATAGCCTGGAATAGCAGATAGGTTACTTTTTATCCCGAAAATATGTACTGTTCCCGAGGGATGCAAGACAACTGTCACTATAGATGGCGCTTCTTGCCGTTAGATGTCGCTGTTCAGATGGCAAAAGATTTTAATGTGATTTTTTTTGTAACACTAAGTAACTTTTTTTTTCAGGTTTAGTACCATCAGCAGTAATCATAGTATCAAAGGGCCAATAAGTCATTCGAACAATTATTATTACCCTTGAAGGGCCGGATTCATTAATCGTGTTATTGGGATGTGGCACAAAGTTAAAAATTAATGTAACATTTGAAGACTCATTGAAATTAAAGTCTGCATAAGGAACATGGTCTTTTACTTTGGGTTCTCACTTAGTTTACTTATTGTTTACGTTTCCGGACGAATGTAAATCGTACGAATATAAAATATAAGCTCGCACACGCAACTTAAGCTAGTGACAAACGGGTGCGGACGCGTCTCTGGACGCGTCTTGATATTGTGAGATAAAACGCTGCCATTGGTCGATCCTTCCGTCAACTTTCGCCAGCCCGCCTGCAAGACTCCGCCCCTTCCTGTTCCGAAACTGGCTTTAATTAATATTAGTGTTTTCAAACTTGGTCCGATTTTATATGCACGTACACCACTCGAGTTTCAGTAAGCTAAAATCAATGTATGCTCAATCCGGAACAAGAAGCGAAGAGTCGACTGTCAAAGCAGTGTCCAGACGCGTCCGGCCCCTCTGTAGGTATCACCAGTTTTAAAGTGTGCCGGTTTCTATAGTAGTTGGGAGGATCCGGATCGTTTTTACGTTGACGCACGACTGAAATTCGTACGAAAACTTACTTTTTTATTATTTTATTTTATTTATTTAGACACACAAAACAGAATATCATTACAAGAGCACAGGTATTACTAAACAGGTATTTATGTAACAAACTAAATTATATTCCAAAAATTGCATGCACAGAAACATTGAAATATATTTCGACTTTAAGAACAGCTATAGATTATGAGAACACTTAAATGTGTATCATTAAGACACACATTTAAGTGTTCTCACATACTCGTCTCGAGGGCTATAATTATTAAAACTTTTTAGCAAATTATGTATTGGAATTCCCGCATATCCCAGACAAAAGTCTCTTAAATTTAGCCGCACTCGAATCAAAGATGTGAAGGGCAGGGTTATCAGCTGATACGCTGTTATACAAACGACACATCCGAACAATAGGGTTCAAGTACAAGTTTTATTTTGTATATACGTCAATAGCAAACGTCTTATAAGAGCGGGTGCGACACTGAGTACTGATTGAAACTAGAGACAACAGATCAGGACAGTCAATTGCGCCATGCAGAACCTTGTGTAGGCACAGCAAGTCGTACTGATTTTGACGGTTGGTCAGTGATGTGACATTGAACGATTTGAGCCTGTCGGTATACCTAGGCAATTGACGATAGAGGTGGCATCTCAGAGCCAGCACACGCAAGAGCCTTTTTTGTATACTCTCGATGACATTCTGATGAACGGCGTAGTATGGAGACCAAACCTGACAAGCATATTCTAATATACTCCAAACGAGACTGTAGTATAAACAAAGCAAACTGCCTGGCCTACTGAAATCCTTCGAGAGTCTAATGACAAATCCAAGCATTTTCTTGGCCTTGGTTGTTATATGGTCATAGTGTGGCCTGAAAGATAAACGCTCATCAAAGTATCACCAAGGTCTCTAATTACCGATTCCCGTTATAGAGAGTCACCTAAGATTTGGTAGTCGAAGCATATACTTCGATATTTATTTCTAAATGAGATTACCGAACATTTCTTAGCATTAAGGTACATACGATTTATAAGATAAAGATAAATTATATAATTCAGATCATTCTGCAAGGATACACAGTCGTTAATGTTTTTGATTGACGTGTAAAGCTTTAGGTCATCAGCATACAGTAAGCACGGATTCTCAAGACCATCAACAAGGTCGTTAATAAAAGTAATAAAAAGCAGTGGACCAAGGTGAGAACCCTGCGGAACCCCGGAAGTTACAGCCACTGGTTTTGATACAAAGCCCCTTAGTGCCAATATTTGACTTCTCCGATTCAAGTACGAATAAATCCACCTATACAGACTGCCATAAATGCGATATGTCAAGAGCTTGAAACACAAAAGCGAGTGACTCACTTTGTCAAAGGCCTTACTGAAATCCTTGTAGATGGCATCCACCTGTCCTCCATCTTCGAAAACATTGCAAACAACATTTTTGCACCATCACACTGTGTCTAACAGTTGATCTGCCTCTAACGAAGCCGTTTTGTGCCTTACAGATATGGACGGTTTCATGTGGTCAAAAATATACTCAAAAACCATGCTTTCAATAAGCTTCGGTATACAGGACAATATAGTAATGGGTCGGTAATTCTCACAACACCTATCGACGCATTTATAAATTGGTATCACATGTGCCAATTTCCATTTAGTAGGAAATTTAGGTTGTATTTAACTAAAAGAGAAAGGAGCAAATGCTCATATATAAATACAAATAAATTAACGTTTTTTTGTATACCTATAAAAAAATTGTAATCCTTGGTCTTCCTAAAATAAAATAAATCACAAACTGATGACACTTTCGAAAATAGATATTTATTTTCCATCGTTTCAAATTCTTGTTTCCTCTTTTCTAACCGAAATTGATTTCTGCGTGCCAACTCTGGCAAATATCAATTCAGAACTAATTTGTGCACACTAAAGTTTATTTTGGCATAAATCTCCGTTTGATCTAGTGATATTATTCTATGACGTTATTGAGAAGCTGGATTGCCTCAAAATTCCCAAAGTGATAAAACACTTTATATTTCATACAGCTTCTTTTTTTTATTCTGGGTAATCAGAGGAAGGTTATTAGTAGCAATAATGGTCGTCTGTAAGAAATAGCTGTACGCAATCTTAACATTATTATCATATTTAAAAAAAAGGAAGTTAGGTAGATATATGTGAATTTTAAAAATAATAACAATTACTTAACTCATTTTAGCTTTAATTTCAATAACTTAAATTAAGTAAGTACACAGTATAAAAATTTCCTAAATATAAAATGCTAATTTATTACTTTCTGTAATAATAAATTCTGCACGGACGTATTATCATTGTTATTTTACTACAGACAAGCATATGGCCCAAGCAAGTCTGGCCCGCTTCGCGACAAAAATCGCTATTATTAATATCGCAAATCTGCACATAATAACATCCTAAAGTCTAAAGCATGACGAACGCAAGTACAGTCACGAGCAATGAAATGTACGAGTACTTATACACTTCGTAACTTATTCCGTTGTAATAAGGATTGGAGTCTTATGTTATTAAACTAAGCAATAAACAGTTATTATCTTTTGTCAAAATATTCTATTAAAATTAATTGTTTTTAGTTTATGTAAATATTTTATTTTTTATGTAAAATTACGTAACACGTTGACTGTAACTTTGCATTCTCAATTCAAAAATTGGTAAAAGGAAAAACATGCAATTTTCACTCGAAATGCAGATTGCGTTTTACAGTCTTACTAAAATATATATTATGCAAAAAATAGTGTTAAAGACATCATAAAGGTAGCACATAAACAATGCACAATAAATACCTAATATTATTATGAATAGTTAGGAATATTTATGAATCAAACATGATAAGCACTGATAACAACTAAATATTGTTTAAAACATGAAAAACTTTTGATAATAACAAATAGGTTGCTCATTTATGGACAATAATATTTTACAGTTATTTGTTCCAAGTTAACTTTAGTCTATAGGTAAACTTTTTAGATTATACCACCAAAACACGATATGATATAACGATATATCGACACCAACTGTAAAAAATATGACAGATATAGCCGCCTTGTTAAATTTTTATCGAAACAGCGATCATAACATGTCATGTCACCGGCACGGCGATTCAACATGGCGGTTATATGTATCTATCATATTTTTTACAGTTGGTGTCGGTATATCGCTAGCATGACCACCAAAACACGATATGATATAAAGCGATTTATCGGCACCAACTGCATTTTTTTAAAATATGATAGATATAGCCGCCATGATGATTTTTTATCGAAACAGCGATCGTGTCATGTCACCGGTATGCAGCGATTCAACATGGCGGCTATATCTATCACATTTTTTACAGTTGGTGTCGATATATCGTCATATCATATCGTGTCTTGGTGGTCATGCTAGGGGGGCAGACTGTTTGTCTTGTTTAGATGTTTTTTTTTTTTGACAAAAACGTTATTCGGTTATTTTCAAATTTAGCGCAGGTAAATATTCCTTGCGGTTTTACGCATGTATTTTATTTTAGTCATCACTTATAAATAAGTACCGCTCCCAATGTAGTTTTCTAAATCATCCTTGAATGGCATCTTAAATGCTATACGGCAATTATTATATAAGTATATAAGTAAAAGTTAATGCCATTGTATTGTAAAGTATTAAAGCATTACAGATAATGTATATGTAGATTAGCTGTTTTTCGATTTTTGGTCACTAGCCAAAATAAAATTTAAATTAGGTTAGTTAGTGTTGACCAACTTATTTTGACTAAGTAAATACTTCAATAAAGTTCTTATTTAGTAAACTTCTTTAAAAAAGATGATTCTGCTGCCATTTTATAGAACTAAGTTGCATATACTAAGGTGCTAAGTTACTTTGCTATTTATACAAACATGTATTTTTGTAGATTACATCAGGTTACGTGTATTTTAACTCCGATTTTTGGACGGAGTTTAGTGTAACTAAAGCCAGGCTACTTTTGATCGGTTACCGCGGTATACGCGTCAATGGAACACAAATATGATTTGCAATACTTGGACGTAGTAACGAAAATTCAGCGCCGACAGAAAAGAGATATTTTATTTTACGAGACGTTAGATTATACAGGGTTTTCATTCAGCAATTACGCTGACTATTTAAGTACATAGTAGTTCTGTGACTGTTATTATAGTTTGTACAGGAAAGCAGGGGCGTGCATCCCATATAGGCTATTATGCAGAGCCTACCTTCATAAAAAACTGACAGAACAGCTAACCATAATTATTAATTACGTATTTAACAATAAACATTAAATATTCTGTAACCATTTTTTATCTACCTATACCTTATATTCCTTAATAAAGCGCACAACTTAGATCGTTCCTGCGCAATTTAACCAATGTAGGCTGCCGCGGGATCGCCTACTGTTTCACACAAACTTACTCAATTTTCACTCACAGCCTACCCCCATCTGAAACCAATGCACGCCCCTGCAGGAAAGTAAGACTTTTTGGAGATTTCACACAAGAAAAGTTTTTGAATTTGAGCAGCAAAATCACCTTACCTTACCTTATATAAACCAATTACCCAACACTAAGTTAGGTGTAATTCCAGTAAGCCTCTCTCATAACTCAATTTAGGTTCAGAAATCCTTTTCTATCCTGACTGAATACAAAAAAACAGACTACATTTTTGAATTGTAAGCTCATCCAATTGTTTAGCCTTTATTTTGCTAAATGTTTTCATCATAATTTTAATGGTGATGGTATAAAATCCAAAAACGATTGTCAATAGATGGAGTTTGTTTGACGGTTTTATAGTTTGAGATCTCTTAATTCTTAATAGTCTATCCTTTTTTTTCTTATAGGAGAGAGAGAAAGGTGAACTTAAAATAAGTTTTAGAGTGGCTGGAATCATACTTACTGTAATTTATGCAAGTGACATTATTACAATGTAAACCACTGCAGCCATGATACTAACTTGTACAATTGCACATAAATCTTCTTCTGAGGCCACTTGTTGTGGGGATATAAGATTCCTTCTGTTGGGTCACAATTCGATATAATCTTCCCATTGCCCTCGAAGTCCTTGTTCAGCATTATGCCATCACAGTTAGTTAGCTTAAGATTTTTATCGAAACAGATGCGAATCTCTACCAAGTATGCTTTGCCGTCTTCCCAACGACACTGAATTGAAGGGTTAGTACCTACGGATGCAGTCACGACGTCGTTGATAGCTGTAAGTGTGTTTAGCTTTTCATCATCAGGCACAATGCCGGCTTTGGCTAAAATATCAGACATTCCGTATTTTTCGCCCCAAGAGAGGCCTTGTGAGAAGTATTTCAGCTCTGACGCGAGGGGTTCTAGAACGGCCGCGCATGTTCCATGTTTGTTCCATTCGTGAGCCCAAAACGAGTACTCGCCGGTATCTGTAATTATCAATGAATACTACTATAGTCTGGTCGCTAAACATGATTCAATCCAAGAATGATTAATACTCGTGACAGGTTCACAACATATGAGTAAGTGCTATTTTTAGAATGTGCTGATCTTGTTATTTTTCAGTTGTTGTAAGACAATGTTAGGTTTAAATAACTAATCCCAGTAGTTTTTGGTCTTGTCCAAAAAATCACACTACATATATGGTCCGGTGATATAGATTAATTTAAAAAGGGCGCTTTCTAATTATAATTTTACAATAAAGAAGTGCTACAGCCCCCCTAGCATGCATGACTACTAAAACACGATATGATATAGCGATTTATCGACACCAACGGTCAATTTAAAAATATATTATAGATATATACATCATGTAAACTTTTTATAGAAACAGGGATCATAACATGTGACGTCACCGGCGTGCATGGCGATTCAACATGGCGGCTATATCTATCATATTTTTACAGTTGGTGTCGATAAATCGCTAATTATCATAATATCGTGTTTTGGTGGTCATGTTCCTCGTCATGCAAACGTGCCACAGACACGCTACTACTAAGGGTGAGCGCAAACAAGCCACTGGTGGCTACCAACAAGCAGTTTACACGATTTTTCATAGAATTTGTATTGACACGCCTTTCAGTAGCGAGTGGCGGCCACTTGCTACTTAAGTAGTACTACTATTAAACTCGACAGTGGCCGCGACACCCCATTTGTGGTTCGCCGTTATCAAATTGGTTTACAAATTAGTAGCGACCAAACTTTCCATCTCATCGTGAGACTACACTGTGACAATAGAAAAACTGTTACAAATTGAGGGGGGCCAACAATCGTTAGCAGCAACGTCCACTAATGGCGGCCACTGACCACCTTCGTTTGCGCGGCACCTAAGGATGAAGCGCGCGACAGCCACCGGTGGCAGCCATCTGAGCAAAACCTAACTTTCATACAATATCTAAAAGCATAGTTGCATACGCTTTTGGATATTTCAAGAAAATAAGTAGTGGTGTTTTTTCACACCACCATTTTGAAGGCGCCCCATGGAGCACATACCCTATAGAGTAAAAATTACATATAATATGTTCGTCAACATTTTCTGCCATTTTTTAATCTGTATCTGTACTGTTTTATATGGGCGAGAATTGACAGGACTTCATTTCATACTTAATGTAAGTGAAAAATTAACTTGTTTCAGACTGTTTTACTGCTCTTTAGGTCATGTGCTTGATAAAGCACCCTAATGCCCAACCCTACTAATATGACTTCAAAAATTCAATAGAGTTTAACATATCATAAATATCCAGTAATCTATTGTCAGTCTATATTGTTTACAGGAAGGAAAATATTTATGAAAAACAATACTGATAAAATAACACTGATAATACAATTTAAAGCTAGGTACATAAAAAAATATAATTTTTATACTTTATTTAGGTACTTTACTTTTAGATAATTATACCTTCTTTATCACACTGTACAAGTAATATCAGTAATTTTTATTGTAGAAAATCACATTCTATTTGTTTTTATTTGATAAAACATGTTTTATTTTACTAAGGCCTTTGTACCATGTTAAAAAGCTTTAAATTCTGTATATACCTTTGTCGACTGTTTTTATCATAGACCATAGCCATAATACATGAGTGCCATTGTCAAGATCATTTGATTGTCAAGATATTTTATCCCAAATAAAATAAAAAAAAAGCAAGAACATAACGATGCTGACATTGTTTATTCTAAAATTGAAATTAAATTTGCCGGCTTCCAAAAACAACCCAAAAATGGCATAAATACCCAACTGACTCATATTGCTCCCTGGGAAAGTAACATTTTTAGCTTATGACAGTAAAATATTGATACATAATAAATAATTAAATAAGGTACTTACTGCCTTCTATGTTAGTCCACTTTTCTAATAATTGTGTCTCAATAGGCCTGACCTGTTCAGGGTCAAACAGCCATGTTCGGTTACAAAAACCTGGACCTTTGGTCCCAAGTTTAGTGGGCCAGACGCCATGGATACTCCAGGAGTCTGGTTTTTTGGGCATTACGCAAGTATGTGATGGTTTGTTATGCACCCACTCTTTACACACAGTTTCGGGCCATTGTTGCGTAAATATGAGGATATCCCAATCCTGTTGACTATTATAACTATATTCTTGCGTCTGTTGAGCATTTTCTACGCTAAAATATTAATAATAATTAGTTAAAGAGCTTATATTTTATAGCATTTTTAGAAAGTAAATCTTACCTGAAGTAGAGGACTACTGTAACAAACAATAATTTATTTATAGCCATTTGATCTGCTGAGTCGTACTTATTCTTGATGTATGTATTTTATGGAACTAAATCCAGCCTTTAAAAATATTTGGTATCGTATTTTTCACAAAAACACCACCACAGCTGACGCACAATTATTCAACAGTGACAGCCAGATGACTGACAGTGACAGCATCGAAGACACTGACATAATAAACATGGACTAGCTGTTCCATACAAATGACAGCTAATTTTGTATGCCTATTTAAAGCGCCTCTAGTATCTAAACCCAGAACTAATTTAGACGTAATAGCGGTGGGTAATATCGGTTGTATTTATTGGGTTAAATTGCAAGGTAGTGCCAAACTTTAAAAATAAGATCTTGATAATAATATAAATGTGCGTCTTCATCGTTTTTTTTATCTTTTACTATTATTTTAATATCAATAACTTTAAAATATCCGGGAAAAACGACAATGTGACCTGCTTAATCATTCATAATAACAGGCGTACGCCGCGGCGCCTACGCCGACGACCGCCACCGACGCCGCCTACGAGTGCACATACGGTGTACCGTATATGCACTGCATAAGGTCCTTGATAGCAAATTCATTATCGCGAACCTTACGACGTTACCTTAACAGTTTGTTTCCGCGCGCCATTGTGAATTTGTGAATAATAATGCATTGAACTTTGCAGTTATAAGTTGCACAGATATCTCTGTGCAACCTGTAAAATTCTACGCACGTATTTTGTATTTTATGAATGAGACAAGATTATCCATGAGTACCATCTTTTTTAAGGCGGATAGTAATAGTTAAATGAAAAAAATGAGTTTGTTTTTTACGTAGATCGATTTAGTTACTGATTCTGACTGGTCTCGGAAAAATTGGCACTACCTTGAAATGTAACCCTGTAAATTCTTCTTTTATTTTTTTATTTTTATTTAGATTGTTATTTAATATCGGATATTGAAACTATATATTTTTTAAAACTGTAAATTTATCGTAACTACACACTGCTGTGATAAATTGACTATTCGATACGACAGTCGATATAAATATGTTATACGTCATCGTGTATGATTCAATAACGTTTTTTTTTTCTAGTAACAATAAACTTAATAGGGACGTGAAATCTTATCCACGTACAATTATTAGTGCAGTTTTGACAATGATTTATAAAAAAATATTTGTTATTAAACCGATATTACCCACCGCTAGAGATCGGCCTTAGAAAAATGGCTGGCAGTGGCCTAATGAAAAGCGGGAGATCGTGCTCTTTGGCACTCTATAGGGGAGGCTTTCGTCCAGCAGTGAACTGCAATAGACTGACATGATGATGGTGATTCTGCAGACTGTTCTAAACAAAAGATATTCCCAAAAACCTCTGTATCTATAATTTGCTAGGTCTAAACTTGGAGCTTAGGAAGCCGCGATCGCACTAAGATCGATGCGTTTGGGATGTGGTGTCGGCGGAAATTACTTCGCATATCCTGAAATACCAATTACCATGCGAACTAACGAGTCCATTTAAAAGAACTCAACATCACCACGCGGCTCTTCACTATAACCAGAAGGCTTACCCTCAGTTTCTTTGGACAAATTATGCTATCTTCAAGGTTTGCCTGGAGAAACAAATGATCTTGGGCCAATGGAAGGCAGATGTGCTCGGGGTAGAGCACCTACGAAATGGTCAGACGCGGTAAGGAAGACGCAGTGCGAACACATGCATAGTGCGGTCCACACAGCGTATTAACGCGGTCTGTGGAAGAACATTGTGGTTGCGATCCTCATCAGTGAGGGACCGAGGAAGAAAAAGAACCTTTGCAATAGTAAATTATCTTCGTATGCACATGACAAGTATAAAACGATCTTGTTGAACGGCAAAATGTATATCGCTTTTACTAAAGTTGGATACAATAGTTTAAGGATCACAAAATATTCTTAAAATATAATAATACGTTTGAAATAGATACATAATACATAATACAAATAGAAATTTTTGGTAATTTTCGGGTAGGCCGGAAATTTTGTGGTTTCAACAATGCTATATTGTGTTTCATTAGAAAGTTTAAATACAGGGTTACATTGTAAAGGAATGCCAAATCTTTATGAGTGACTCAGAATCAGTAACTTAATCGAACTATGCAAAGAACAAATAATTTTTTTCCCTTTTAATTATTGTGATCCGCTGTTAAAAATCGTATGCGTGGATAATTTAACTCATTCATAAAAAAAATGCACCGTATTTTGACTGCGTAAAGTCCTTGTTGGCTCGCCTCAGCTACGCCTCTGATGAATGACCGCGCGGCTTTCGTAATTATTGACTTTATTTTCGGATATTTAAAACTATTATTTTTTCGTAACATACGATTATTAAAAGAAATAACGATAAAGACGCTTCTTTATATTGTCCATGATCATCATTTCAGCCATAGCGTCCACTGCTAAACATAGGCCTCCCCCATTGACTACCAGATTGGCCGGTTAGAAGGGGCCTGCATCCAGCGTCTTCCTGCGACCCTTACCAGGTCGTCTGACCACCTTGTGAGTAGACGTCCTACGCTGCGCTTTATATTGTTTCCTAGAACTTATTTTTTAAATTTGGCACCCCTTCGCAATGTAACCCTGTATTTTCGGGTAACCCGAAAATTTTGTGGATTTAACAACGCTTAGTTGTGTCTCATTAGAAAGTTCAAAATACAGTCGCCGTATTGTTTATAACACTTGCTTTTAAAAAAAAGGAGATCTCTATTCGTCGTAATTATTTTTTATATATGTTTAGCGATATTAGTCGTAGCCTGATGTCTTTAGCCAGTTATAAGCTATATATAACCTTCCTCAATAAATGGACTATCCAACACAAAAATATTTTTTCAATTCAAACTAGTAGTTCCGGAGATTAGCGTGTTCAACCAAACACATTTTTCAGCCTTTTAATATTCCATACAGTATGTTAACTAACAAAAGGAAAAAAAAGAAACCAACTTTCTTGTTTACCAGTAATACTATAGCGTCCAGACATACTAAAATATTTCCATTTAAAATGAAATAAAAAAATAAAAATTTCATAGAAAGTTTAACGTCCAACCCTTTTCTCACCGTGCGAGCAAGGCAGAAAAGCGACTTTCCAAGTTTGCGCATTGAAATTACGCTAGTTACTATTCTTCGTTACGATTTTGGTTTTAAACAGGCGTTTTTTTATGTGTAGGTATCTATGTAGGTATCTACAGCTTCCTTCTAGACCATACAGAAATTCTAAGCATGTCATATTTTAAAGCTTATTAGAAGCAATCAAACGTTTCAGTCATAGTTTTAGTAGATACCACAACTTCGTTACTATGAGTTGGTTTTTTGTGTGTAAGCTGGGAAAACGTGTCTCCAGCTGATACATGCCGTTAAGGCAAGCCAGTGAGGTTAGGGTTTTGGTCTATAGTCAGAAAATTAACTCATAATTTCAGCAATGAGAGCCAAAAAAACTAACCATCACACTCAAATACTGTTGAAATAGGATCATGAAACTGCGTGCGAGCTGGAGTACCATGTCTCTGGCTTACACAGCTGTATCTTCGAAATAATTTAAGCTACGACTATGCATTATTTTATTTATTTATTTATACTTTATTGCACATTTAAAAATAATTGTACAAATGGCGGACTTAATGCCGAGAAGCATTCTCTACCAGTCAACCAGTGATCAAACAGAGAAATACATTATACCTCAATATTCTTGACCGAATTGCAGCATTAGACTCCAAATTTATCAAAATTCTAGCTCGAAGTGTTTGTACTACGAACCGATAAGTTGGTGAGTGGTGACACGTAACACGGGCTAACATAATGGTGACTTACTGTAACTGTATAAGTTAAGAGTTTCGTTTTAAAGATCAAATAATAGTTATGTTATGCCTAATTTGCAGCACACAGCATATTATATCAGATGGCATCGAACCTAATTAGCATACCTCAAGTTGCAAGTAACCTTAAATAACGTTATTTTGGTATACACCTATGAACCATACGATAATCGATAGAGAAAATAATAACAAATAATAAATACTCCTTGACAAAATGTCGTAAATGATATGCTTTTTTCAGAATTTCAAGGTGAACATGTAAAATTTATTTTTATTTACATAATCAAATTAAAATTCTGAAAAAAGCGTATCATTTACGACATTTTGTCAGGCGTATTTGTTGTTTGTAATTATTTTCTCTTTCAATTAACGCATATTTCATAGGTGTACCTACACCAAAATAACGTGATTTAAGGTTACCTACTTGGTTGCAACTTGAGATATGCCAGGCTCTATACAAAAAAGTTCGAAGTCTTTTCTTGGTCTCTTTTTTAGTTTTAGTTTCAAAATTAAAAGCCAAACTGTTTTCCCGCCAAAAAATTAAATTTATAAGTATTAATTTAATTTTATTTTGTTTTATTCGGAACACCACCAGCTTTTATACAATCTATGAGTACAGAGTTATCCTATTATTATAAACGTAGCTATTAACAGCTTAAATAAATGTAGTATGTAAATAGACCACTTAAGCCATTTCTAGAATAGTCAAAAATATAGAAGAAAGAAAATAGACTAGGAGGCGTCTGATATGATAACGCTAATTTAAAAACCTTTTTTATAAGTATTTTTTTCAATTTAGACTTTAGAACCTTTTTTAATTTTATTTGTTAATAAGACTTGGCATTGTTAAGACTTGGATTAGATTTGGCGTTGAATGGTACAGATTAAGGAGATTTCGATCAATGAGGTTCCCTAATTAATTACCTATACTCGTCTATACTCGTACTTAGTGTGCGATTGGACTCCGATTACTTACATAAATGTACATCATCCATGCTGTATCTCTGAAAATCGTTTTATCTGGGAAACTTCAGATTAAAGGTCTTCGGATAGCGATGAGGACGCCGACCCCAGTTTTTTTTCTGCTAATATATACCGTTCTCGGCTAACCTCATTCCGCGTTTTTCTCCGTCATCGGTCCGGTGCACCGGCAAAAAAACGATCGCGTGCGTCACGAACGATGCGCGTATCCACAATAATAATTACGCCCAGATGCAATATGGGTCCCGCAATTATCACTACTAATGGGAGAGTAAAAAGTTCCGCGTGGCCGTAGGGCGAGAAAAAACAAGCTGGCATTACGCTGGCGCCTTGCAATTGCTTTTAATAGCATTGCTGACAGATGCATGTATTCGGAGTATTAGCGTTGCCGCACACTAGCAAGACGCTAGGAGATCAGCCCCCTAGCATGACCACTTAAATACTATATGATATACCTAGCGATTTATCGACACCAACTCTCATTTTTTTTAATAATTATGATAGATATAGCTGCCATTTTTAATTTTTATCCGCGATCATAACATGTGGCGTCACTGGAAGGGGAAGTACTACCTACTACAAAAAACGAAATACGATGTTTCGGACGAAACGATACGCAAACGATAGGCTTACTAACTACGTACGTAACACTTTTGGATGTCGGTGTTTTAATTGGATGCGACATTAGTATTTTCGGAACGACTCATTCACGATCAACAGTCCATTGTTTTTATAATTAAATGTATAAAACAGTACCTAGGTACTAAGGGGTACTTACCTAATGTTACATATAAAATAAGTATGTTTTTCAACTGAACTGTGGTACCTAGAGCTCATTGGTTTCAGGAGGCTGTAGCCAAGAAGTAGGTACGTACATTTCAACGAAGGTTTAATCATCATCATATGCCTTTATTTAGAAGTCCACAGCTGGACATAGGTTACCCCTATAATACAGCACAGCGTGACGTTCTGGGCCGTTTGCTTCCAGCTGCGTTCCGCAACCTTGACTAAGTCGTTAGTCCACCGAGTGGGAGTCCCACGCTCCCACGCTGTCTTCTAGTTACCTTTAGGTTTATAAAGTACATACTGTGCCTACATAAAATTAAACATAATATTAACTTACGTCAAAATAATGTTCCATTACATGTTAGTACTCATTAAGAATGTTTATTTTTGTGTTTGAACAACAAATGACGTCATGAACTGTTCAAATTCAATATTCGTGTAAATAATTCCGCGACTTTGGGTAACTTTTCCCACAACCAAGGGCGGGCGCGGTGAGTGGGCACCTTGGAGCCGCAATGTCAACGGTTCGACGACACCGTGTCCCTTCGACGCATAAGAATTGGACCTTTTTATAGCTCGTTCACCCACATTATTACATTTAAATCAAATCCTCGAATTTAATTCACAGGGCTTGCCTGAGGGAATATATGTGTAATACCAATACCTAGCTAAAAGTGTTTTATTTTTTAACGATTAAATACTATTAGTATTTTAATATAAAAGGTACCTTATCTACTCGTGCGTGGTTCATCGCAGTAGCTGTGGAAATTGGAATATTTGTTTAAAGTTATGAGTATAAATGACTGACACGACCGTCTTTATAAGGATTTCTAAAAAGTTATTACACAGTCTTTTCAATTAAATAATTTAAACCACTGATATCATCACTGTAAATATTTGGTTAGTTGTATTAGACACTAATACAATTAAATAAATGTACGGTCGGCCAAGAAAGTGGTCTACCAGTATTGACAAAATTTAATGTGTAGGTAAGTGTAAAATAGCAATAAGGTTAAACTCATGGACTTTTACTTTTGTAACAATGAAAGAGATGCACATTTATGACGTAGGTATTATTTATTTGTTTTTGACATATGATAAAGAGAGCATTAGTGGCTGTCAGAATATTTTTGCATGGGAATATTAACCCTATTGTTCTATGAAGCGCGAATGATTTTCAACCTTAGGGTGATAGACTAGAATCTGCCTTACCAAATTATAAATTATTGTTTAAAAAAAAAAGTTATAATTTCAACAACGGAATCAATCGTTCACAGGCTAGACGTATACAAACGCAGCTGAAAAGTGCTCTCTTTTGAATATTCTGAATCGAATCGGTGCTATACTGCTATCAGAACCGCCCGAAAACAACATAATAAGTTTTATCATAATTCAGGATAAATGAAAGTGCATATGAAAATAAGCAACTTTGCTATAGAAACATGCATTGAATTATGATTACTTAATATTTTTGGACCCTCACTACTGAAAGATTAGCAGACATAAAGTTTGTATGCGCAAACTTGTTTTCAACACACACACTATCATCTCAGGTTTTTTTTTTTCTTTTCCTCCTATCGCTTTTCTCCGTTCGTATACGAACTACGTTTCACCATGATTTTACATGCGGCTGGTGCGGCTACATTTGGAGCCATTGCCATCAGATTCAGGCCTCTGTAACCCTTAGACAGAGATAGATAAACTATTTATTAGCAAAACATTTTGGCACGCTTCAAACAAAATTTACAAAAGAGTGATTAAATTACATTAATTATTTTGTTTGTAGGCCACAGAGATGAAGGCAAGGCAAGGAGTTCCGTGTATTCCGTGCTTCAGAGCAAAAGTCTGATTCTTTCAGCTTCCGCCCACACACAGGGTAACCAAACCATTTTGGGTCATATTCATGGCTACTCATCCACTGTGGTTCGGATCACGGTGTTCCCATCACGGCAGAGCAAGTGGTATAACTTTTTTGTAGGTACAGTAAACGGCTGGTCAACCTACCCAAAAAGATAAGAGTCATTGAACCGATTTTCCACTTTAAGTCAGACATGTAGAGATCAATATCAATTGAGAAAATTTGACGTTTTGTAGTAGGTGGACGAGCTATTGTCTGTACATAGATTCTAAAAAATATCCAGAGGTACGTGCTTGAATGCGAACTTACAACAGACGAAATACGGCAATAAAGAACAATATTTATCCAACTCCTAGCAATATCCGTCCGTGCATCACCGACTGCTTCAGATTAATTACCAATACGGGCATTGCTCTGGTATTATAAACGAATGCAATAGCGCAAAAACGCCGCTTGCTTCCGGACGCGGCAAAAAGGCGCGCGCGCCGGCCGCGCGCCGTGACGCGTTTTTCTGTTTAATTAGACGCTGCGCACGCGACTCGCTGAAGGCGTTACACACTTGTGTGCATTGTACTCAGGTACAAGACAGGTACAGGTTAAATTAAGGGTAAAGCGCACTATTAGAGACAATATTTTCTATCGTGGGCTGTACTATAAGTATGTATTCTGTCATCATGATCAACATTTCAGCTAAAGGACTACTGCTAAACATAGGCCTCCCCCAGTGACTCCCAGATTGGTCGGTTGGAAGCGGCCTCATATAGCGGTTTCCTGCAACCTTTACCAGGTCGTCTGTCCATCTTATGGGTGAACGTCCTACGCTGCGTTTACCGGTACGTGGCCCCCGATTCTCGAATCTTTCTGCCACATCGGCCGTCAGTTCTAGTCTACGTGCTATGTGCCCCGCTCACTCCCACTTCAGCTTGCTAATCCTAATGATTTCCTCATTTTTGCTTCGGTCTCGCAAAGAAACACCGAGCATCCCTTTCCATAGGACGCTGTGCAAAATTGAGCTTTCTTGTGAGGCTCATAGTGAGAGGCCACGGTTCAGATGTCATCACTTACCGACTGATTGTTATAGGGCACTGGGGTATTTTGGACTGCAGACGTTGTGTAGTTTTCCGACGCTGCCCAGGCGAGTTAGATCCTGGTGGGGTTATTTATGATCGTACTTGGTCCCTCTTAAAGTCGGATTCATATTTCGAGTTCATCAACTTATTACAAATTGACAAACTCAGCCGATATTATATACTTTTGATTTGCTAACTTTAATGAAATTAAGGGAAAACTGAAAAAAAAAGCTATGTTTGGATAAGGCATTTTTGTAATGGAACACATATTCATGCCATAACCTAGGCTTTGACAGACATGACTTTATTTTTAACACTACTGCCCAGAGTTCAATATTTTAGTTCAGCTCTTATTTTAGAAGCTACGGCGCTACTAGATACTACGAGATGCTACGAAAGTTCCACAGTATCCACAGATTAGAGCTAGTAAGTAACTTACTACTTATTCGATAACTTAATACCCGATACTCAGTAATTTAAATAGACAGTCAACTTACTATAAATTGACTGTTAGGTGGACCATGGAAGGCCATGCTCCTTCGAAGTCTAATTATTAGAAATTCGTAGTTATTGCCATGTGATGACAAATCCTTCTGTAGTCCATTTTTCTTAGTTTTGCGAATATTGTAAACAATTTTTACATTCCTTTGTAACGAAATAATTCATTTAAAAATAAGATGGATAGACACAATATTTTTGTAGTAATTAATCATTTAACACAAAATCCTTTTATTTTATTTTATTTTATTACAAGATCCACAGCTTTAATTACAATTTAGATGAACTTATGAACGCACGTTCAGCTTTTTTATACAGAGTGTAACGAAAAGGTGAAATAAAACTTTAAGGGGTTATTCTACGGCTAAATTACATCAACTTTTTCTATGGGACCAACATCGAACTCGCAAAAAAAAAAACACTTTCCCATACTAAAACGCGACCAGCTGGCATCAGTTTGTATGGAAACGTCAATAATTTTTTTGAGATTTCGATGTTGGTCCCATAGAAAAAGTTGATGTAATTTAGCCGTAGAATAACCCCTTAAAGTTTTATTTCACTTTTTATTACACCCTGTATAATAAACTCAATAAAGAAACACAAATATACAATAAAAACTTTTATGAGTATTTAAATGATTCTATCCAAGGCAAGCAAATAAATTTCTACAAAAATAATACAATTGTATCTTAATATTTGATTCTTGCACATGTTTCAAAATGTTGCTAATTAGCAAAAACTACATTAAATTAACTTGTTGTAATTAAATAACTGATAAGAGTATCTATTATCACATTATAAAGTGTTAGTCACCACCATATTTCTATAAATGTGTTATTTATATAATTAATACCGCTGTTAAATTATGAAGTGATTAAATAAAATGAATTTGGATTTAATGTAAAGGTGCCTTTACAATCATACAAGGTTACATTTCACGGTAGTGCAAATTTGTCAGGGACCACTCAGAATCAGTAACTAAATCGATCTACGTAAAAAATAGTCATTTTTTTTAAATTTTAATTCTTCCATTCTGCATTTGAAAAATAGAATACTTACGATTGCTCGATTAAATTGCACCGTATGTGCACTGCATGAGATTCTTGTTGGAGCGTCGTCGGCGTACGCCTGTGATCTCTCATGAATGACGGCGGATCACGCGTTTTTTTTTTTTTTTCGGAAATTTTAAAGTATATTTTACTCCAGAAATCCGACGACTGAAATTAATTACGATAAATTAGTATTTTTATATTGTTCTATAGACCTTATTTTTTAAATTTATCACTAACTTGATATTATTGAGCACACATCTTGAAATCACAGAGCAGCAATACGAACCATTTTTCTCCGAAACTAGTAAGTGATTTTTCACTTACATTTAGTATGAAATGACATCTCAACACTCGCCCATACAAAAACACTACAGATACAGATTAAAAATTTGCGGAAACTTTTGTCGAACAAATCATATGACATTTCTACTCTATACCTATGTGCTCTATGCTTGAAATGTAACCCTGTCTAAGTGTGTAAATGACCAATTGACTTCAGAGAAGAAAGCAGCGCAGTTTCACTACTTGGGGCTGACAACGATCTCCTGTTTATGTTGATGTTTTACCTACTGCATAGCGTTAGTTACGTACTCTACCAATACGAATACCGCTGACCCCGGGCGCCTAACTAGAGCGCACAAGATATTGCAAGATCACGGAAACGCTGACACAGCGCTCGTGCGCCGCTAACGTGACCAAGCCGCCGGACAGCATGCCACCGCCATCATCCTCACTTCGTATCTAACATCGATCGAGTCAATTTTAATTTTTAATTGAATTAGATTTTAAGTAATTTCGTTTTTTTTCGATCCTCCGGCTGTCGCTTCGTAATTCGTTCATGGTTGGTGATGGTAAATGGTAATGATAATGACCTAGGGGTCATTTAATATTATTTTTTCATTACTCATACTCGGAAAGTAGGTCTGAAGTTCCCTGAGGAACGGGTTGAAAGTAATACTTTCCAGCCCTAGGGAGATTCGTTTTCAACTGACAGCTGCTGGCCGGCCACAGAAAATAAAATAGACGGGAAAGCGGCAATTTGATCTTCATTTGTTTTTTCGAGTTGTAGAACGTAGTGAATACTTACTTTTTGATAGAGTTTTGTTAAAATTCACTCATTTTTTCTTTACTTTCCTATTTTTATTTTTACTTTCCTTGTATTCGTAATGAAAAGCAGTGTTTACCTCGGGTCAAAGACATATTTAGTCCCTTGAACTATTGGCCAAACCCCAAACCCCGTCTCGGGACTAAATAAGTTACTTTCACCCCTTGGGTAACAATGTACTATTACGTAGTAGACGAAATAAAATTATTATAGTTCCTACAAATCTCGATAAATAACATATTTTTTTATTTAAATACATAATTATGTAGTTAAAATGCGGTAGACAACACATGCCGTGTGCCGTGTGGGGGCGGCCGTAAAGAATACACTTCCCCACCGCCAGAGAGAGGCGTGTCATAAGAGGCGACAAATTTCTGTAGCACGAGACGGGCAGCAGCGTCTTCGTGCGAAATCTTATAAAAAACTGCACTCGCCAACCCGCCTGCCAAGCGTGCCGAGTATTGGCAATCCCCCCCAACCCCCATAATAAGTTATTAGAAGAGGCCTTTGTTCAGCAGTGGACATTCAGTCACAAACACATTCATTACAATGGTCTCTAAGGATAGATAGGTACAGGGTCACGAGATACTGGAAAACGACTTTTTACGAGGGTATATGCTAGCACCATCATCATCATCATCATCGTTTCAGCCATAGGACGTCCACTGCTGAACATAGGCCTCCCCCAGTGATTTCCAGATTGTCTGGTTGAAAGCGGCCCACATCCAGCGGCTTCCTGCAACCTTTACCAGGTCGTCTGTCCACCTTGCAGGTGGACGTCCTACGCTGCGCTTGCCGGTACGCGGCCTCCATTCTAGAACCTTTCTGCCCCATCGGCCGTCAGTTCTACGTGCTATGTGCCCCGCCCACTGCCACTTCAGCTTGCTTATCCGTTGGACTATGTCAGCAACTTTGCTATGCTATGCTAGCACACCCAGACCCAAATTAATTTAGAAGTTTGCTTTTAAAATTAATGTTAATGATGTGTTTATACATTGTTATTTATTAATGTATGTGTTCTTTGACTTTAATAATTAATAACTATTCGTTTTTTATAATGTTTATATTTTTATTTTAAAACTATGTATTGTGTAGAATGTGGAACAACGTCCTGAAATAAATAAAGTTGATTTATTAATTTATTGAATTACCTAACGGCTAATAATTGCGCCGTCGCGCGATTGTTAGGTACATCGGCGTGGTAAGTACTCGTAGGTAATGCCCATATCGCTAGCAGTCGACAATTTATTTTAATTAAATAGGTATCAGAGACGTGCTACTTACTTATCTGGACATAACATTTGTTCAATATTTTATACCGGGTGGGAGACGATCATGTCACATGGCCCCCTTCAGAACCCTTCGACAGCTATTTTTTTATCAATCGATAAACCACGTGACACTAATGTTAAATCAGGAACTTCACAGAAGTATTCCTAACAATAAATGAGTAAAAAGGTATTTCAGGTTTTTTGAAAAGTCAACCCCTAAATGGGGAAAAAGGGGTGACAAAGTCTGAAAATCAACATGGGTATTGTTTCTATGGTTTATTGGGTCGCTGATTACGCAAACATAAACGATTTTAAAATCTAACGTCCGCCACGTTGAAATAAAATTTCCCTGTTGGGGTGCGATGAGGTTGAAATGTCTAAATATCAATATGGGTGTCGTTTGTATGGTTTTTGGGACCTTAATTACGAAAATGGCATCGATTTTTAAATTTAATAATGTAGACTTAATTTTTTTTCCTTTTTCTAAGCGGGAAATAGGATGTGACAAACCATATTCCACACGAGCAAAGCTGCGGGCACAGCTAGTTAGTAATAATCCTAGACTCTGTATCTGGAAAACGATGAAAAATATTGACATTTTTCTCTAAGACATGAGAATTTGATTATTATAGTGATAGTCGGTCGTTATGTCCCACCCTGTATAGTTCAATTAAAATGTTAACTGTGGATCCGCACTGTTTCCGGACCTAATTAGGATTTATTACTTATTAAATAATAACCAGTAAGTGCTCTACGATATTCGTAAACAGTTAAATAGTTCGTGTTCCGCCTTGTTAAACTTACCTACTGCACTTTTTCAATAAACCATGTTTTTATTCTTTTAATAATGTGTGCTAATACAGTAAGCCATTAAGATAACAATAAAACATATTCAACATTCACTTAAATAGGTATAGATAGATAGATAGATACTCTTTATTGCACACCATACAAGTAAAATACACATGATTTTTACAGAAAGATGTATAATTAAAAAATATGTATTTAAATCAATGATATCTTTATATTGGTAGATAGACAACCCCATTAATTTTCTTTGATTTAAATAAACAAATATTGGAAAACATCACATACATTGCTCTGATCCTATATTATGTAGCTAAATCATTTGAGTTACAGAAATCAGAAACAACGACGGTACCACAACACTCAGACCCGAGAATATAGAAAAGTTATTTTTCCATATTGACCGACCGGGAATCGAACCCGGAACCTTAGTGATAGCGACACCAAGTCCGGTATGCTCGCCTCTCGGCTATGGAGGTCAAGTGTATATTTAGTAGTCGTCAAATGTTATGTAGATATTTAAAACATGGCTTCATTCTTCACGATAGAATAGCGATTAGTCGTAACCAAGGCTAATCTTACAGTTCAATCTTATAAGCTAATTCGTAAGATTTATTTTATTTTAAAGTTAGCACGTTTATATTGCCACACCTGTCGCAGTACCGATAAGGTGCATAAACAGGTTCTCAAGAGGAGACCACGTCTCGGCAAACGTAATGTAGGATGCCCTTCAGCTAGATGGACCTTAGAAAAATGGCTGGCATTAGCTAGCTAGAAAAAAAAATCCGGAGATCGTTCTCTTTGGCGCTCCAGCTGTGGAGTACATTAGGCTGCAATGAAGATGATAATGACTTGTATTTGGTTTCACTAGTTATCAACTATGTGATCAAATCTTGAAAGTTCAGCTTGACCTTATTATTGTATTATCGATTTGATATCCGATACTTACAATAATTTGACGACATCGAGATGGTGGTAAGACTGAAGTATAATAGCTACTTCCTCGTAAAACCATCGACTTTGGTTCATTTGATTAAAAAGTGTGTTTTATAAACTACTAGAGAGCTCGCGGCTTCGCTCACGTAGATTTTTCTAATGTTTTAGTTATCCTACTATCCGGGGCACAGACAAACCCAAAATCAGTGATCATTAAAATCGGTCAAGCAGTTCTTGAATTATAAATGGTGTATATAGCCAGACTTTATTTTAAAATATCTATATTATTCAAATAATAACTAATACAAGGACAAAGCCATTAAAACTGTTTCATTATCTTGGTATGTAAGATGTTATCTTTTACTATTTACCAAGAAGTGATGTAGATTTTGGTAATTCTTATCTTTTTATTCGTCATTTATATCCCAGTCATTTTATTCATATGATTACTTGACTCATGCGATACATATGTTATATTTACATAAGAGATTGTACAAAAAAAATAGAATTCAGTATTTTTATGTGACATACGAAAATTAAATTATACCTTAAATATAAGTACTTATAAGAAAGAATACTAAAGGTAATAGTGAAAACGCGAACAACAAGAACTAAGACTTCGATCCCAAAAGGAAATTTTTCAGCGAAAATATTATTGTAAACAGTATTTTTAACCGCATGTAGACCTATCAAAACAACACAAAGGTCAGTGCCACATAAAATAATGCGCGCAATGATGTGGAGATGCAAATAAGTAAATTTTATTAAAAAAACGACTAGCATTTTAGTTTTTTTGAAGTCGGTTTTATTTTTTAAATAAAATTTACTTATTTCATTTATTTTTAGTGATAAATCCAGATCAAAACAAATCATAAGAGTGAAAAAAAAAGTTAACTGGTGAACACAGATTTCATCCCCTATTTTTCCACCGGTAGTTCGGTTTTTTAAAATTATAGTATCGTTGAGGTATAAGCTATTTAATAAAAAAATAATAATTAAAATTGTTTTACATTTGCCGAATATATTGGGTAACATAGATACAAGAACCACGAACCAAAACATTATCTGGGTATAAATTTTGTAATTTTTTTTAAAAAGCGCTGGATCAATTTCAATAAAATGTATATGGGGTGTACCAAACAAAAAAAAAAAGAATCATAGAATCATTAAAATTGATTCTTAATTGGCAGAGTAACCGCGTAATAACATACAAAAAACAGTCGAATTGAGAACCACAACACAACAAATAAAACGCTGAAGTATAGGACAACATTACATACATTGCCCTGATCCTATGATAAGTAGCTTAAGCACTGACTTGTTACAGAAATCAGAAACAACGACGGTACTCCAACTATAACTTTACAAACAGGCAAGGGTAACACGTAACACTGCGTGCGCATACGGCATACCTCAACGGTTAAGACCTCATGTCATACCCATGATTCCAAGCTATTTGAAAGCTATTGGTATGATGATAATTAAAACAGTGCTATTTATGTCATAGAAACGGTGTTCGTAAGATGTTTTACACAGATCACTTGTTTGGTAAGAGTTTTTTGTAACAACTTGACACTTGAAGGAAATAGTTTTAAAGCCTTGGAAAATCCGCCCCTAACGGATTACTCTTTGGGGAAATGAATGATTACCCACATCTTTGGGGAAATGAATGTTTGTATGAAAGTCTTCTTCTCTTCTTCAAATCTTGTGTTTAGGCTGACGATTGAAAATTTAATTATGAGTCTCAGTGTTTTTGATAATTCCTCCCCCAAAAGGGAGATGAATTTGGCTGTGGAAAATCCTTAGTTTTCAAAGTAATAATAACAAAGATATTATTTAGGCCAAAAACACCGTTATACGTTGCGTTTGTTTCCAACCACAGGTAACAACATTAATGTTTTTGGGATTTCAACCCAGTATGGATACAATTTTCTATTGTTCTTTATTTTTATTTATCGTTGTTTTTTTAATTCAACCCCTAAGGAAGGGGATCCTCTACTGCAGCCCGTCTATGTCTGTCTGTCTGTCTACCACGAGCAATAGTTATATCTCAGCTGTCTGGAAATGGGTCAAGAACTTTACCTCCCCATACGTTGACCCGTAACAGCTGATAGAATACTGTAATAATAGTAAACTGATTGACTGTGCCGTGTGGGGACGGCCGTAAAGAATACACTTCCCCACCGCCAACAGGAGGCGTGTCGTAAGGGTCGACTAATTCCTGTAGCACGAGACGGGCAGCAGCGTCTTCGTGCGAAATCTTATAAAAATTTAGGACTTTTAAAGCAAAAAATAAAAACGACTTCAAAACACTAAAAAGCTAAAAATAATATTAACACGTAGGTTAGTAAGTACCTAATCAGTTACTTTTGGAATCGGTGCAACAAAAACATTCAAACTCTCACAATAGTTTGGAAAAGCTAACGATGAAGAATCTAAGTTTTAAGTTGATGATGTAAGTAATTACTATTATAGGTAGGTACAAATTAATGTTTAAAGTTTAAATTTTAATTTGTTTAAAATTTAAGTTTCATGCTTAATATTGTAAGTTTCCATTAACACTAATTTAAACAATAATTATTTTAAAAAATCATGTGGACAATGTTGTTTGTCGTACAATAACTGATATTGTGTAAACATATTTTGTACTAAGAACTATTGTAAGACTGTTTTTTGTCCTAAATAAATTGAAAAAAAAAAACCTCCTTTACATACTGGGTATAGGCTACAACAAGTTAGGCCGGTTAGGGCTAAGTTACAGACTACAGCAAAATAATTTGCACAGATCACAGAAAGAAGTCCTAGTGATTTTCATTCCTGCCCCTTCTCCATGTCTCTTTGGCCAATTGCAAATCAGGATTCAAGTAAGGAATGTAAGTAAGTTGGTAGGATTTGTAGAGATGGGATAAAAGTCCGGAATTTTGTAATCCCGGGCCCTTATTAATACTTATTACTATGTTGGTAATACATTTACTTCAATAAAATGTGGAACTTTTAGCAATCAGTGATTATACTGATTGATTAGTGATAATTAATTAATTAAAGCACTTTCATAAATAGATAGTGGTTACGCCTTATCATAATTTATCGTAATTAATGTTTAAAATTTCGCGCCTTATTTGATAGGCTTGTGTGCCCTATGTTAATATTTTTTTTTGCTAGATGACACTGTGACGTTATTGACCTCCTACTGCTCAGTGCGTTCGAACGCTCTGATTGGTCCGAAACCAGTGCCGTATTATGGTCAAGTGTCAACTGACAAGCATCTAGCTGGTCGGAACAGCCGCGACAGCGCTGGTCTTCAAGAAACATTATCTAAGGAGCAGCCTCTCAAGTTCTCAACTTACTACAAGGCATTTGTAAACTTGATTGTGAATTAGGAATTCTGCAAAAGTATCAATTGCGATGGGGAAATGAGTTCTGTACGTGCAAACTTTTCCGTCTTAGGCGGCGTTAATTCGAATTAGTTCTTCGCCGAAGAGATCAGATCGTCTTGAAGCAGTTCAACTATAGACCATTCAGAACTACCGCTGTACCCCCTTTATTTCCTGCCTATCCTCTTATCATGTGTCACTGGCCCTTGAATTGCCAATTGTAAGAAACAAGAAAGACAATGCGTTTTTCTTTTTTCTTACAATTGATATTGTCTATTTTGAGTAGAAATACAAACCGCGAACTAACAACCTACAGTCCACCTTCTTTGGATTTACACTAGACCACAAAGAGCAGTTTTTTTTTTTAAAACTTTATTGCACAAACTCAAAGTGTACAACAGGTGGACTTAATGCCAAGGGCATTCTCTACCAGCCAACCTTTGGGTCATGCAGAAAGCAGGTAATGGGTGCGGTAAAGGTCAAAAATAAATTGTAATTGGTACTAAACAATGATAATGCAAATTAAATTTAATAAAATACACATATATTTGGATAAATATGATACAATACACAAAATAAATAAATAATAAGTAAATAAACATACATACTATTAATAAAATAAGAAAAAATATGCAACTATGTACTGAAATATTTTTTAAGTTTATTTTTGAAAGAAAGTTTTGATTCCGAATGTTTAATATCTAAGGGAAGCAAGTTCCAGAGTCGTGCAGCCCTCACTGTGAACGAATTGGAGAAGTGGGCAGAGTGGTGAAGATTTCACTCCATACAAACTGATGTTAGGTCAGCGGTTTGTAATAAAATGTATTTTTGGTCACGAGACAATAGGTACATACGACGAGCTAAGAGGCAAGCATACCGGACTTGGTGTCGCTATATATGAGGTCCCGGGTTCGATTCCCGGTCGGTCAATGTAGAAAAATATTTTTTCTATGTTGTCTCGGGTCTGGGTGTTGTAGTGCCGTCGTTGTGTCTGATTTCTGAAACACAAGTGCTTTGGCTTCTTACCATAGGATCAATGTATGTGCTGTTGTCCAATATTTATTATTATTACTTATAGTTCCTATACGATTTCCGACAACATCTTTCTGTAAGTGTAAAGTGGTGAGTTCCACACAAGTTTGTAGTCGTGTGCTAGAGTTAGTAGAACACGGAGAGCCCGGAGCCCGGGATTAGGAGTCTCAACACGGGATGGCAAACCCTATCGTCTTAAAATAGCAATGCGCGGGCGCCGGCGACCCTGTGACGTCACAGGAATTCGCCTCGGAAGTGAGTCACGGACGCCTGACTCACGCGCAGCCTTCGCAGTCACAGTCGATTTCGAGCGGTGGAATTTCACTTTCGAGGAAGTTTTAACATGAAACTGTGTTTCAACTGTGAACCTTCGTCAGAAAAAGATATCAGATGGTTTATTCATGGTTTTACCATCCCAAGTCCTTTTTAGCTTTAACTTTAAGCGTTAACTTTCAAGCTAGTTTCTTACAAACTTTTAAGTCTTAATTATTCGAATTGAAAGGCAATCTTGTTTATCTTGTACCTATTCAGTTGCAATATTATAGTGTTTATTCATTTTGAAGATTTCGACTCAAATATATGAAATGCTTTTCTGTGTTAAAGCTAGGCTATACTTATGTACCTATGCGGTTCTCTGTATCAGACAAACTATTTTTGACTGGTTAAGAGTTTAGACTGTGTCATTATATCATTACATATTTCAAAAGCATTAGCAGTCAACTTCAGCTGGTCGATGTTTACGGAAGTTCATCACCACTGACTCGTACCACCAGTTTCCTTACTTATTCGTCCATAAAATAATACTGCATTAATCTTTATTTCACGAAAGTATAACCGCAGCAAACGATGCGCACGCAGGTATTGCACCGATCGTACAGATGCAAGTTTACGTCAAGAAGGCTTGTTAACGACGTCTAGGGTTGTCACTATAGGCTAGCCTTCCACGAATATTTTTTACAGTTTGACTCGTTAGTAACTCTTCTTCATAGCGCTTTATCCCGCTACTAGCTGGGGTACATATGGGCAAATGCTCACAGAGGTACAACTATCGGCTCGGATCTTGAGCGCTAAACGAAAGATGCGCAAAAGACCTTTTACGATTACGTGATTGGCTAGTCGCACGCCGCGACCGCACCGCCGTCTGGAATTTGTTGCTTGCTCCGAGCACCCGCGTCTCTGAAGCGATAATCGTCTCTTAAAATGCGCAAGCGATCCCCACTTTCCTCCAGCGCTCCAGATCCCTGTCGGGGATTGTAACAACCGTTAACAGCGACCACGAACTAGAAGGCGTAGCGGGAGGGCCGGGCACCCCGAGGACTGAGAACCTAGTTAAGGTTATAAAAGTAGTACGTCAAACTTCAAGCTAATGTCATAGTTGTAGAGTGGACTGTGCGCAAGTTCGGATTTAAAAAAAAAAAAAAAAACAATTTATTTCGGACAATAAAGGATCCACATTGTGTTAGTAAAAAGCTTAACTGTGATAGTAATTTCTTTTTAGACAGGATAGTCAATCAGTGGACAATCCCTACTGTCAACTGCTGTCTTGATATTTCTGTGGTGAACTGTCTAAGCCATCTCTATAAACGTCATACAAAGTGAACTATGTAAATTAGGAACCTTAGTGAATTGAAAGTTCAGCCCAATATAGCTCTATAAAACATCGATGGTACTTACATTAATTAGCAAATTATAACGTGATTTAACGATCCAAAAATACTTTCCTTTCCCCTAGTGTTTGGTCCAGTTTGTCCCTTACGTATGTGTGACCTCAGATGTGGCACGTCTGTATCTGTAACCAATGCACAATGGATTAAATTAACCATCACATCAGGTTTCTGGCCCCCGATTCAAAACTGTTCGATAGCAAATTGTCGAACGAAAAACCACGTGACACTAGATAGTGTCTGATTGACACACATGATTTACACTTGTTAAATCAGATGATTTAACATTAGTGTCACATTAGTTACAAGTTGTTAATTCGATATCGAAGGGTTATGAATCGGGGGCCGTCCAAGTGGATCAAAGTCAATTATAGTCGACCATGGTCCTAGAACGGCAAATAAATGAATACTTTTTATTTATAACAAACAAATTATTTTCACAATCACGTTAATTTATCTATTGACCCGAAACTTAGCAAATCTTGTTACTATGGTGACTAGATATAGGATAAACATACTTAAATGTTTATAAACATTCATAACTTGGGTACAAATGCTCGTGCTCATCACACACAAAATAGCCCTTTACGGGATTCGAACCCACAACCGCTGCCTTTGTAGTCTGGAGCGCGAACCACTACACCAGCCAGACGGTCGTCGTAGAACGGCAAATCAAAATAAAAAAGAAATTAAAATTGTGCAGAATGTTGCTGTTAAAAGAATGAACCAGATCAGCGAGGCAGCCCTTTAATATATCGGCAGCGATGCCAGCAACACCCACGCCTCGCCGTTCCGCGCCATTGCGTTGCAAGTCAATGATCCCGCGCTACCACGCGCTGGTCTCCGATATTTGCACTAGCCAGCGTGTTCCACATTTAAAAGTTAAAAAAATATGCGTCCCACCGCACGGCACAGTCACGGTCACCACAACTACGACGAGAGCCATGCTTCATTTACCACGTGGGTCCAATGCTGGTTGGGAGAGTTCCGACTCGAGCCAGGTAACTAGGTAGATAAGTTTCTGAATTTCTCCCATATCAGTTTTTTTTTTGCCAAAATGTAGTTCTGCAACTTATTCCCCAAATTATTTTTAAACAGGAAATAAAACAAATGCTAGGTTTCAATAGTGTGTATCTTAACGCTCAACGGGTCAACCGGCACGATATAATTCAGTAGAAATTTATGAATCTTGTAAAAACCAGTAAAGTTACATAACTTTACTGGTTTTGAGACTACATAGTCAGTTAGTGTAAGTGCATATAAATGGTCTTAGTAGAAGAAACTAAACCAATCAACGAGCAATACTCATTGTTTTAACTATGGATATAATAATATAGGCCATAGATATAGGCGGTTATCTACCGGCCAGTAACTAATCTTCCAAAGCGAACAAGTTTTACCTGCTGTAACCAATGTTCAGTCAACAGAAAATTAAACTACCACAAACGTCAACTTACAAAATGAGATTAGTTTTATTTAATTGAAACAAGGATAAAGCAAGGATTACAATATACCTAAGATATTTACAGAATAATATGAACAATTAACCTAAACTTAAACAAATACTTTACATAGAAAAACAATAATAAACATTAATACAGAAAATATAAAATACTATAAAATGTAAAAGATATCAGCCCCAGCGCTGCCATTAGGGATGGTGCCCAAAAGGCTAGCAGCATTGCCTCTCTGGATAGCGATGCTTATCCTTTGTCCGAGGTAGCTGCCAGCCCTTGGATCACCAGTGGCTTGAGTTAGCCTTTTAGCTAACTCTTTAAATAGAGCTAGGGCACTTGGGCCCCAAGGACCCATGGTCTCAACGCCAAACGGCGCAAAAATGTAGTTATCACTAAGAGCTGCATATTTGCGTCGCTTCAATCACTCAGCAGAGGCCGCCGCGCCGCACTTGCAAGGCTGCAACAGAGGAAAACTCTCCAAACCACCTTAACAAAAATTTTGAACTGCAACTTCTCAAATAGTTCCTGGGCACAGGCCACCATTCCCATACGTTTCGGAGGACTAGGTACTCATAAAATCTCCACTATTGCCCTGCCAGCATTTCTTTCTTCTGCATACAGTACAGCCAATCTTTTTAATAAAATACTGCATCCTTCAGTGGGTTCAGTTGAGTTGGCTTACCTTGCAGAAGCAAGAAGTGCTTGGTCTGTGGCTTGCTCGGGGGTTGATCCACCATGTTCCTTATCCTCCCAGAGGCAGTGGGATGAGCCTCTCTGTTTGCGTTCAGAGTGAGCTTTTAGCTTCCTCCGAGGGTTCAACAGAGCGTGCTCGCCTCCTTGCCGTCTTTCAAGCAGAATCAGGATACTGGCTGCACGCTCTTCCTTCAGCCAATATCGGGACCCTGCTTAACAAGGCCACTCTCACATTTTCCATTTGTTTACGGGTTGGCGCCATGACAAACCACCCCCATCGTTGCCGCTGTGGTGATCGCGTCAATGAGTTGGGGCAACACGGTATCTCCTGCCAAATTAGTGCTAGTCGTGTCTTTCGTCACGTCTGTCTTAATGACATCATCCGCAGAGCTCTTGTCGCCGCCAATTTGCCAGCAGTACTTGAACCTGCTGGGATTTTCCGTGACGACGGCAAGAGACCTGATGGCATGACGCTCAGTCCTTGGAAACAAGGTCGTGCTCTTATATGGGATGCAACCTGCGTAGATACTTTAGCACCGTCCCATATAAGTAGTACTTACAAAATTGATTTTGACATTTATTCTGGACTTAAAACTCCCTACAAGCCCGGATTCAATCCGATTTGTTTGGGGTTCTGAAAAATTCCGGATGATTGTAGTCCGAGCCTTACCCTATCATTGACTTGTAGAGTAAAAATGACATTTATTTGTTCCAGACAAATCTGCCAATGTTTAATCTGTGGCTGTACTGTTTTTGTATGAGCGTGAGTTGACAGGACTTGTCAGTTGATACTAACTAGTTTTGTAGAAAGATGGTTCGTATTGATGATCTATGGGGTAATTGCAAGTGATCGATGCTTATCGCTGGCTGACTGCATGTAATTCCTCCTTCGCGCTTTGTCCTTAGCTCTACTCTTCACCGTGTTCCCAGATGGGAGAAGTCTATCATCATTTCAGCCATAGGACGTCCACTGCTGAACACAGGCCTCTCCCGATGACTTTCATCGGGGGGGATTGCCAATACTCGTCTCGCTTGGTAGGCGGGTTGGCGAGCGCAGTTTTTTATAACATTTCACACGCAGACGCTGCTGCCCGTTTCGTGCTACAGAAGTTAGTCGCCTCTTACGACACACTTCCTGTTGGCGGTGGGGAAGTGTATTCTTTTCGGCCGTTCCCACACGGCGAGAAGTCTATATCTATAACTAAACCAATGGACCAGTGCCCTAACTGCGCCCATGTAGATCCAAAACAAAGTCTGCCCCCCTAGCATGACTACCAAAACACGATATGATACAGCGATATATTGACACTAACTTTAAAAATATGATAGATACAGCCGCCATGTTGAATTGACGTCACATGTTATGATCGATGTTTCGATAAAAATTTAATTATAATTTATTTCGGACATCAGAATCCATAGGTTGTTACAACTACGCTACGTTAAAAAATATGGGTTAGTTTTGGGTTCATTATAAAACTTATAATAGGTAATTAAAATTAAAGAAAAATTTAAATCAGAGGTCAAAACCAAAATTCAAATCTAAATTTAGAATTAAATACAGAATCAAAACTAGTAGCTAACAAAAAAGATAAGCGCCGCGAAAAATTATTAGAATATGCGCCAGACAACAAATTGTCATGGTCTTGAAGGAAAAGGAGGAAGGAAGTAAGGAATCAACATCTTTTGTCGACGACGTCTGGTGCAATGGTTCGCGCTCCGGACTACAAAGCCAGCGGTTGCGGGTTTGAATTCCGCAGGGGCTAATGTTTGTGTGATGAGCACGAGCATTTGTACCTAGCTCATCTAATGGATGTTTATAATATTATTTAAGTATATTTATCCGTTATCTAGTCGCCATAATACTTACAAGCTTTGCTTAGTTTGGGGCTAGATAATTGGTGTTATTGTGAAAACAATTGATTTATTATTATTATTATTTGTGTTACGAGGTAACAGACAATACATTTTTCCAGGAGCGTCTCCCAACACACCCAGATACAAGATATAAAAAGTTTATTTTCTGATCTGACCCGAACTGGGAATCGAACCCAAACCAGATGCGTTCAAGACGAACCACCGCGCTACTACGCCAATCCGGTCGAATAAATTATAACAGTATTCACTCATCCACACACGAACCTTTGGCGCTTAAGACGTACGTTCTCACTCACATCCTCTTCTTTTTTGATACAAAGCATAGTTAAAATCAGTTAAATTCTAAAAAAAACATGTTTCTATCATAACGCTTGACAGCCGTCCAAAACGCCATTGTCTTTAAGTTTACTGCACAAAGATAAATCATAAAGATTAGTCTAACTTCAATCTAATTCTCGTTTTATTTTGGTTCATTACAATAAATAAAAAGTTAAATAATAGCGGCCGGCAAACATCGTTTTTCTAAATCAGTGAAATAAAATAAAAAAACTAAAATTTCCAAGACGCTGACATTCATCTGTCAAAATTTAAGGTACGTGTAACCTAAAAAAATTGTATAAAAAAATAACCGACTTCAAAAACACTAAAAAGCTAAAAATAACTTTTAAACAATCATACCAAACAGTTATTTTTGGAGTCGGTGCAAACAACCACATTCAAACATTCCACGGCTGGCACCGACTCCAATAATAACTGTTTGGTATGATTGTTTAAAAGTTATTTTTAGCTTTTTAGTGTTTTTTAAGTTGGTTTTTTTTTTATAAAAATTTGTTTTATTTGTCTGTTTTTTAGTGTTTTTTTTACATTCTAAATGGCGATCTGTGATGTAATTATAGCTAAATTGCTTCTCATGACGATTCAAATAAGTCCAAACAAGCCTATGATACAGTGTTTTATCACAGAGTTCCGGTGCTTACCTTCCGCCTTCTTCATCAGATCTTCAAGATTTGATTTGTTGACTATGGCAAGGCTTAGCTGTCTTAATGAAAATATCTTATCGCATGGGTGGGCGTGCGTACCTTACTCGTGGAAGACTATTGTGGCCAACTATGGTCTCCTTCATCAGTTCACCTTAGCAAATAATAGATACTTTCTGAATGCAAATGCTTGATTTCTTGTTAAATATACTAAAATCGCTATATGTGTACCTATAATATTTCAGGAGTTTCCTCAATTCCTCATGGATCCCAACATTAGAATTGAATTTTGAAAAAAATGTGACCAATCTGGAGGTATACCCTTTCAATTGAAAAAAGAACTTTTCAAATTGGTTTATTAATGGCTGGGTTCTGAGGTAACAAACATTTTAAAAAAAACATACAACCGAATTGAGAACCTCCTCCTTTTTTTGAAGTCGGTTAAAAAGCCGTGACCAACACAGATGTCAGAATAGGTATCTCAAAAGCGGACTGTCATCGCACCGCAAGAGTCAATGATCCCGCGCCTACACGAGCGGCTGTCCGATATTTTGGATATAGGCAGTCTGCCTAAGGTCACAGGTCTTTTTCTTTTTCTGTGAAAGTTAGGTAGCCACTAGACAGTGTGCTAACGGTATATTTCAACAATTTATTCTCTAATAAGTCCCCAATTACTCAAACTCGACAAAAAAGTAGCAATATATCTGAGTTTATGCTAGCAGGGGTAACAGGATAAGGAAATGACATCATTTTCTTTTTGTATCTATTCATCACTGACTTTCAGATCCAGCGGTACGTGGCCTTAGTTCTAGAACCTTTCTGCCTTATAGGCCGTTTGTATTTGTAATTTTTGTTCGTAGTATTTAACGTACACTAATTTTTCACAATTCTTCGATAGTTAGCTCCAGACATCAACATGTACCCGAAAGAGCAGCAATCAGATCATCTTTCTTCGAAACTAGTTAGTTATACAAAATAAAATGACATTTCTGCTTCATGGCTCCAGAAAACCCTGCTGACATCTTTACAGAAGTCATGGCACTAATTAACAAAATACAGAAATTAAATCCTCCGCCATATCATTCTATGACTCACGTACACAATAATATTGTTCATCATTATACAAACATTTGCTACAAAAACAAGGTTTTTTAGTGGTACCGATTTTAAAGGAATGTCCTATTTACGACGCAGTCAGTGCCGGAATCAGAATAAATAAATAAGTATGGCCAGGCAATACACCAATTGTCAGGGGTCGAAGAAAGGAACAAACACCCTTGTGTTACGAGGTACCAGGCAATGTATTTAGGCAGGGGCGTCGCACAGCACACCCGGACGCGAACCTATTTAGAAAATTTAATTTTCTAAACTGACTTCGGATTTGCACTAATTTTTTCTTTCAGTGCTAATCTTGGTTCATAAAATCGTTTTGTCACGATGATGGGCGATAACGGAGTCTCAATTTTAAGTATCGTTGCAGTCGTCGGGTTGAGGTGGGTTAGATGTAAGGGTCGGGGAAACGTTGAATGTAAAAAATATATAATTCTTAATTTTAAACTGAAATGTAACAATCGAAAACAACACTAATGATTAAGTAAACCAACTTAACCAAAGACAAAAATACGAAGCGATGATACATTCATTGTTTGCTCGCTAAATGGCAAAGTCTAACCGGCGTTTTTATGGCAAAAATAGAAATGAATTTCAGCGCTATTTTGCCTAAAAGTAGTTTTGCATTCGATCCCCCCACGGTCCAAATTTCTCAACGCCAAAAAGGCGCAAGCACGTAGGTAATCACTGTAAGAGACTCGTATTAGCGCCGCCTGTCATTTTCTGCAGCCTCTGTAGGCTGCTGCCTTCTTTAATGGGGTTCTCTGAAGTGTGAGTGGGATAAAGTATCGTCACAAGTTGCGTCTCATAATAAAGCTCGTCCCCGCTTCTAAGGAATGAGCTTACGGAAATCCGTTCTCTTGTCGTCATCATTCACGAGGTTCCAGCGTAGAACGAACAATGATGCTGGTAAGTTGTTGAAAATGCTACTACACCTTCGTGACTACAGATCAAACAGGCTTGTAATTTCGCTTTGATGCAGCTTCCACAGTATTTTTTTTGATTTGAGTATAATTAGGTAGTCCCTAACAAGAAGTTACATACATGTATTTCAATAACTAGTACAATGAGTAGGGAGGAACGTACTCGAAGTCTAATCTGACTTATGGAAGTGTGCAACACTGTTCACCAACACAATGTTTTGTTGTTTAAGAAGCACAGGGAAGGTTTTCGCAGCTATTAAACTCTGACGTTTACTGCAAGTTTAATAGATGTTACATCGACATGATCGTTGCGAATTCTTTATGTACCTACTTGGCCGATCACATAAACTTAGTAGGTTATTAAAATTACTAGAATATAAATGAATATGCACGCGAGAGAAATAGTATCACACGCAGGGTTTCGTAGGGTTTGTGAAGAAGGTTCCTAGTTTATTTATTTTTTTAAACAAGTATAAAATTTATTAAAAGACAGGCTTCTACCTGCGACGACTAGGGCGCTGACTTTGTAGTCAAAAGCGCGAATCGCTTGAGTAGACTTACTTTTTTTTGGAATACGTACAGTTATCATCAAAGATACGGTTGGGAATTTAGGCAGGCCTTGACCAGGGCTGCGACCACGTTCTAGCCCTGTTGTTAGGCAGCTAACTGGGTCATAGACTGAGCACTGAGTAGGTTACACGCGCGCAAGTGACGTCACAGACATCTTTGATCAGGGTCACCACGTTTGGATATGTATTATAGGACTTTTTTAAAAGTTTTATTTTAATACGGTTGTATGACTTGTTGAATTACAGATAGTCCTAAAATTGTAATGTTTAAAAAATACTTGTAACTGAACATTTAATTTAAAGTTCTATAAATTTATTTACCATTAGACCAGTTAATTGGTCATACAGTCTACATTAAGGGCTTTCCATAAATTACGTCACATGAATTTCATGATTTTTTGACACACCCCTGTCCTTCTCACAGCTGGCCGTCTTATTCAGAACCGTTCGATACCAAGTCGTCGACGGGAAAAACACGATACACTACACGATTTAATGTTAGTGTCACGTGTTTTAACAGTTGATCATTAGTTATCGAACGGTTCTGAATCGAGGTCCGGTCATATAATGAGACCCCTCTGTAGTCACATATTTTTCACAAATTATTTAATTAAAATAGCAGTTTCGAAATAAGTTTTATTTCTATTTAAATTAATTTTTAATAAATCAACATCATAAAAAGATTTGAAAACATTAACAAAATAGTTAGTACTAACAATAAAATTTGACATGTGGCTAAGAATGGCGATTCTAAATAAATACAAACAAAAATACAGATGCATGTTAAAGACAATTTCATTCATTCGTTATGATGAAATTATGGAAAACTTATAACGTTATAGCCATTATGGCATTGTGAGGGAATTTTAAATCACACTGCGCGTTAGTTCTGTATGCAGAACACGCGCATGCCATTTGTCAATTTGACAGTTTTTAAGGATGTTACTTGGAATCGACTATCGATAAGAATACGTAGCAGAGTTGTTACGTTGTGTAACGTCGGTAGCTGATTTACTAGTGAAGATAAATTAATATGATTTTATTAGAGGATTACTATTACATTAATGAAAACCAGGGATCGGAAACCGGTTATTTTACTATGGAACCTTAACTGGAATAATAAAGGTTTTCACTAAATTAAGTATCACATACTCCAACTACCGAATTAAAAACTATGGCAAATATAGTTTTGTGGTCAAATCTTTACAACTACTATCAAATATTAGAAATGGGTCTTATACATTCTGAAATAAATATTAACCGGTTTTGATCCTTGATGAAAACTAGCTTTAATTTTTACCATCGTTCGAAGTTTTTCACCTCATGTATTTCAGGTATACTCGACGAATTAGCTCTGATAAACATCATGGTCCGTTTATATGTTTGTCATCCAAATCTGTCTATGCGAAATTGAATTATAACTTGATTACTACTAAGATTAATTATTCACTTCCGCATTGCACTGCATTATTGAGTATTATATATATATAATTGTAAGAATAAACAAAAATAAACTAACTTAAAACTAAAATCTACTTTCTCAAAAATAAAAGCGTGTCCATGAGACAAGGAGGCGAGAATGCTTGCAGCATTTATTTTTGTGTAAATAAATAACGTTTCAATACCTAATATCAAGGAAAGCGGACCCTGGGCTCCAAAGCAATGGCTTTGGACGCAACCGGGATTGACCGTATAGATGATGAAGAAGAAATTACGTTTCAATACATACACCTTATTTATTATTTTAGTAGGATATCGACAGTCGATAAATTGGCAGGATATATTGACAGCCATATCTGAGTCCTTACTGAATAATGTTATGCAAACGACAACTCTCACTGTTGACGCTACTGTTCCTTTTGTTTTAACGATATTGAATAGTTACTAATCCTACTAGGTAATTTTCTAGTGAACATATTGTCTTTAGGTTTTTTTACAACTGAAATAGTTATTGTTGGCACCAGATCTGACCCAGTTGCTAGGCCATGTCCTACCCATGGTCTAATAAAAACTTACATCATATTAAATATCCTTACTTGTAGAGTATTATTAAAAGAATATATTATTAAATATCATGATAATATATTTTTTTTAATGGTTTAAGCAATTTAATTTGGCATGAAAAAATAATTTATCTAAGATGATTATTTATTTATTTATTGCAATAATGTACATTATCAATACAATTGAATACAGTACAAAACCCTGTTAGGGTGCAGCAAATATAAATTATTATTATATTGGTAGATAACTAGATACTATACCTAGTATTGGATATGGATTGGACCATCGTACATATATTAATATCGTTTTGACTTATGACCATGATACATGATACTAATTAATCCTTAGGATGAAAAAAAACATTCTTGAGTTTTAACACTTAGTCCAATGTCTATAAAACTAGTAATAGCGTTTCCTACTTTATGTCGTGCATAGGATAGGACGAATGAAATTGTGATGTTATGCCCCTGCGATCTTTATCAACGACTGCTAATGGTTTATTTCTATGAAACAAGTATTAAATTGTTCTTTTTGAGTGGTCGTAACTCAAAACGAAACGGTGTTGAATATCACACAAACGACTTTAACGCGTTGAATATTTACAGTGGTCCACTTACATAATAAATAAATAAATAATAAATACATTCTTTATTTACAGACACATAGTATGAATTTGATGGAATTAAAAAACAACAACAGAGCTAACATGTTTCACCAATCTGATAATGAGATTATGTTTGTAAAGTTAAATTAGAGTCAATTTTATACATAAAAAAGGTCATGATTATCAGAACAGTTAAACTTTATGAATACTTAGTAACGATGTTCAAAGAAAAATTTTTATATGTCATCTTAATTTGTCAATTTATATAATAAGAATTTATTAATATTATCAAAAGGTCTTCCGATTAGCCACTTGTAAAGTTTTGTCTTAAATTGTTTTGATGGCAATTCGCGAATACTTTGTGGTATTTTATTATAAATTGTATTTGTCCATTATTGTGATATATTTTGCTTCTACACATAGGAGTAGCACTTTAATTTTTATAAATGATAACGTAGTAAATGCTATTTCTTATATTTGTATCGATGACGCAACGTTAGAATTTATGTTTTTTGCGAATTAATAAATCACCTACTGTGTTAAAATCTATATAGTTTCAATTTTAATATTAGTTAACACTCTTAAATTGATTTATTAAAAAATAAAAGTATCATTTCTTTTAAATCATTTAGAAAACTCTAAAATGGTTTTGTTGGCAAAAATTAAAAAAAAAATTGATGCCAAGTGCAATGTTTGTGTTTTAAAAAAAAAATTATAAAGGACCAGAAACAGATTTAGAATAAAAAGTAAAAACTTAATACATATTATATCTAAAATTTGACATTATCATTATGAATCCAACAGTGTTGGTCACAGTTTGAGTATCAGTTAGTATTAAGATAGAGCTTATCATACCTACGCAGTTACTAGTTAGTAAGTAGACCAATTAAGGAAAAACAATATTATCAAAACTACTATTTCCACTTGTAACAGTACTTTCCAAATAGATATAAACCAAGAAGCTGTTTCAAATGTTCTTCACCCAAATATAATATTATAGGCAAATTAACAAATATGTACTAGTAAACTTAAAATTGTTTTTGGTTTTCAAAAAATACTCGCCTCGTTTTATCCTTAATATTCCGCAGAACCCATATCCATACTACAGTGTAGTGAACTTGTTCACGCGAATTCGCGGACTCGATTTCGCACAATTCCGTTGCGTATCTGCTAGCTAAAAAAATTAACACTGGCATCGGTATTGGCGTTGGTTCCTAAAATATCCACCGGTACGACTACAGTAGACGTTCTTTAGATAATGATATGAAATGATAAATGTAACTTGAGACAACAGCTCGTAAACCTACCACAAAACGTAAAATGTTCTCAATTGATATTGATCTCTACATGTCGGAATTAAAGTTGAAAATCGGTTGAATGCCCTTTAAAATTTTTGGGTAGGTTGACCTACTGTTGACTGTACATCTAAAATCTACAAAGGGTCAAGTTGCTACTACTAAAACTATCGTGACTCCGTGTCACGCAGCCGGCCTAATGACAGACTTATAGATCTGTCCTTTCAGCTTAACCAGCATTCTGGGGTCACAAATGACACCAGTCACCTCTCGCCATTTGGCCCACGCAGCAGCAGAGCGTGCTTTGACGTCGCAATCGATATCTCCCGACGCGAGAAGTACAGATCCAAGGTATTTAAACTAGTCCGTGCGCTCGACCTTGTCTCCGCCTATGCCTCCGGACGGGCGTTGGATCTGTAGAGTTACAGGCCGGGTACTCGGTTTTCGCCACATTGACTTTCAGAACAACGCTCTCAAGCGACTGCTTCCCCTCGTTCACCCGTCTCACCAGCCTGCCCCTGTCCGCGTCCACCAGTGCGATATCGTCAGCATACATCAGCAGCCATAGTGGCTGCTCATGTGTCTCTGATGCTGTCTGACACAACGCCTAATATCACACTGAACAGAAACGGACTGAGGACGGAACCCTGGTGACTCCGACGGTGATGGGGAACAGTTTGGTGAACTTTGGTGTCGCCAACAGCGGTCCGAACCATAGAATCGGAGCTGCGATACATGTCTCGAATAATGTCAATATATGCCTCGGGGACCCCTTTGGATCTCAGTGCCCACCAGATCACCACTGGAGGGACACAGTCGAAGGCCTTCTGCAAATCAAGAAAGAGCAAGTGCAGAGGCGTGTTCTTTGTCCTGTGACGGACCTGTGTGTGTCCTCCATGACGGTCCTTAGCGAAAACAGGGTCCATAGTACCGTTGCCAGAACGAAACCCATATTGACATTCTGTGACATCACACTTCTGTCGGATCCGGGAGTCCACAATCCGCTCAAAGAGCTTCATGGTGTGGGACATGACCATTATACCGCGGTAGTTGCCGCACTCTTGCACCGATCCCTTGCATTTGACAGAAAGTTCCAACTTGTCACAGAGCGTATGAAAGTGGTCTCGCCTGGCTCTGGCTACAGCTCTCTTAGCAGCGCGTTTTGCATCCTTGTACGCATCGTGGTCTTCAGGAGATCTGGACGCTTGCAACTTTTTAAAGAGCACTACCTATTTTCTATACTTTATTGCTATGAGTGCCACAGATAAAATCGTAGATCACTTAAGGGCGTTTCAACGGTCACCTTTAAATTAATGAAACCTAGATAACTACGTAGAGTGGGCTCCCTACGCTTGATAGCCTCGCTGCTTCGAGCTCCGTAGTGTTTAATGTCTATCCGCTCCGAATGCATGACAATCTAAATGTAGGCATTGCTTTTATTGAATTTTCCTCGATTCTGGGAAAAACTACTATTGGGAGCAACCCTTTTTTATAGTGGTGTGCGTGTGTCTGTGTGTAAACGTTGCACACGAAACTGTTTTATTGCTTCAATTTTGTAATCGCCGTAGGTACCGAACTATAACTCTATGTTTCATTATTCAAAGCGGTCACCATAGTATTATATTTAACTTGCACTTGCATGTTTTGCATCGTGATACTATAGCACATAATAACAAATATGAACAAAACCTGTCAATCAGGGCCGTCTTAAATATCCCGGGGCCCTGGGGCACACAAGAATTTTGGGGTCCTATTGCAAAGTAAAAATGAAATACAATGAAAACAGGCTCCATGTGCCCTTATAGTAAAGACGAAACTGATGTCAATAGCATCACCCCAAAACCCTTAACTATATCATTTACTTACAGCAATTATTTAGCGCAACTTAGGTATAGCTTCTACATCCTTGTACTAAGGCCTATTATTCTATGGCGCCTCGATAGAGGATAAACTTAAACATGCTCGCGCTCATCACACAAACATTTTGTCCCTTGCGGGTTTCGAACACGCAATCATCGGGCTTTATTGTTCGAAACGCGATCGTAGTCAAATTTTTCTTGAAGGTGAACCTAAAGTGCTATGATTGCGTATCTGCGCTTTCTTCGCCATTCTTTTTTATCAACAAACGGGTTCGGAGTGACGCATCTTCGGATAAAATTAGCAATTTGGGTGAATGAACTTTGTTCAAGACTTACTTACGCGGTGTGCCGGTAGCCGGGACACGAGGCATATGCCTAGTAAATGACTGTGCTGTTAAATCTATAATTAAGGCGTAATTTGCGAAGCGTCATCGGTCATATTGTTCTTCGTGATAGACCCCGTTAGTAAGAACTATAATAATATCTTTGCTTAGTGGCAGGCTCTTTACAATTTTACAATACGAATGGTCAAATCGTGTAACATAATAGTTGGATACGGACGGTGTCTTGCGGAAGACTTAATAAAGGTAGGTAACAGTCCCGAACTATCAGACTCGATAAAAAAAGTTTTACACATATAATTACAGTCTTACAATTGGGACGTGTAAAAGCGCTTTAAATAAGGCGCTTTTACACGTCCCAATTTTTATTATTATGGGCTAGCGCTGAGAAGAAGCAGCGCAATATTGTCAGCCTCTTTTAAATAGTTTGTTTACAATAAAATAAAATGTACTTACCTGTGCGAGCAGGGCAGTATTTAATTCCAGTCATTTTTGTCATTTAAATAGTCATTAACAGTATAATAACCCTTTTTCATTAAAATAATCTTAACATGCGATTTAAACTCAAACATGGGTAGTTCAACAATAGACTGTGGTAATTTGTTAAAAAAGTGAATACATTTCCCCATGAACGAACCACTCACTTTATGCAATCTAAAATAAAAATTAAAATTGTGCAGCTATATGTGTATTTGTGAGCGCAGCGTAGGACGACCTGTTAAAGGTTGCAGGAAGCCGCTGGATGCGAGCCGCTTTCAACCGGCCAATCTGGAAGTCACTGGGGGAGGACTATGTTCAGCAGTGGACGTCCTATGGCTGAAATGATGATGATGATGATGATATGTGTATTTTCTGTACATTATTTGCTTGGTGTGGTGAAAAATAAATAGTATTTCTCTATCGATCTATATTTCTGATGATGTGCATAAGGATTAATTGATTCGGGAACGTAACTATACATACATCAAAGACTGTACTTATATATGTATAACTACATAATGTATTTTAAGAGGATAAATATCGAGTTCGGAACTGTAGCAAGCCTTTTTTTGACTGATAATTATGATAATAACCCTCAATTCCGAGGTGAATCAATCAATTCCGTTAGAATCAGTCAGTTCCTCACGTTTCACCAACTGCTCAGTGGTAGGTATTTGCGTTTGTCTCTTTCTGGTGCATATCAATAAATTCATTAAACGTCAGAACGGAAGAAACGAGACAGACAATGGCGCCGTAAATCTTTGAGTTTAAATCTTGAGGCAAAGGCGTTCGTCGTTTATATTATACAGTGTATAAGTATGTACTATATGAAGTATTTGAGATAAAGTCGAGTTCAGAGATCGACTATTGGGTCAACTAAACTGAGAGATGGAAAGATGAATGTGAACTCATATCCAAATACAAAAAACTATAAGTAGTAACTATAATCCTATTATTGCATGACTATGGCCTCGACCCTGCTAGCAGAATGGACTAATATCTTCTTTAAATAACAATGAATGTTTTATGTTTGTGCTCTATGCCATTGATCAGATAGTGATGAAACTTTGCTAGGGTGTGTTTCTGACCCGAGTGGGTTTCTGAATTGAATTGAAGACCACGCAAACCAAGTCACGAGTAACAGCAAATATCAAATCAATTCTTCCTTCCAATCACACCAATAATTTATTCCTAAACTAAGCAAATAGATATTTATGTATCCAAATCCATAACGTATATATAAGTAGTTACAATTGATACAATATATGCTCTAGCTCACCACACAAACATTTGCCCCTTGCGGGATTCAAATTTGCAACCTCGCTTTGTAGTCTGAGGCGTGAACTATAGGTACCTACTCGATAGTGTTCATGAAATGTTTTTATTTTGTTCACGGAAATCACAGATAAAAAAGGTCCTGTGTCACAGGTCCATCAAACACACACAGTCAATTTAATATCCAAAAATTTAACGGTCCCATTGCTTCAGGAACTACAATGACGGCTGGTAATTGAAGAACACTTTTTTGTAGTCATCATGTCAGCCTATTACATTCCACTGCTGGACGTAAGCCTTCCTCAAAGAGCACGATCTCCCGCTTTTTTCATCCAGCCAATGCCAGCCATCTTCCAAAGGTCGTCGCGTCGGTCCATCGAACTCCCCATTGCAGCTTTCTACACAGTCTTTTCAGTTTTTGTAGTTACAGATGGCTGATTGGTGACCGAGTTTCTTGCGCTGCTTCTTTTCGGAGCTATCCCACAATATTGTCACAAAGCAATGTTCATATAAAAATAAAATTGGGACCTGACAAAAAAACTTTTTTGCCTATTTGTAGAAATAAATTGTTTTTAGTTTTTAGAACTAAAATGCAGAAAGGCTTACTATGTGCTATCATAGGTACGGTCAGGTTAAAGAGTACATTACATATTATACCTGAATAATGATCATATAAGGCCAATTCTGGCGCTTGTCATGATGAGCGATTTAAATTAATAGTGTATAGTGATTTTGAAAATCTGAATGTGGTCATCAACATTTAATGCAGACCTCACATACATATTCACGTCCAAAAATCAACGAATGAAATGAAAAAGTTACACTTGTAGTTTCTAGGAGTCTGAATTTTGATTCTGTTGCTAGGTAAAAGGTCATCTGGTCTAGCTTGCGTCAGAGCTCGTCTATCCTTTTTACGAGGAACCAGACAATGTATTTTGCAACAGAAGTCTCCCATCACACCCAGGCCTAAGCGCAATTTGACAATATCATTTTGTAAATTCAAAAGAACAAGAAATCAAATCGGGGTGAAGTTTTTAAGGGAAAATCCCCCAGATCCAGAGAATATTAAATAAAGGACTAACGAAAGATAGCTGTAATACCATTTAAGCCAATATTTTTGCAGAAAGTGACAGCTTAAATAACTTGAATGAAAAATTAAAGTATAGAGACGCTAGGAACGGGCTGACCACGTGTGTGCGTGTGCACAGCGTGTCAGGCGCGCGCACCAACAACAATTGATTGTGTATGTGGGTGTCACAATTCTTGCGGACATTACTAAGTGTTGATTAATTGATTGTTGGATGAGGCATTGATGGAATTGGTGATACAGACTTGCAATTAGAGGCATTTTATCAGATAAGAATTTGGCCAAACAGGGTGAGACTTTAAGAAAGGAGGTAGGCTTGAATTTGGAAAAATACAATTCAGAAATGCATTAATTATTCATAATTTGTTTCTTAAACCAGGAAACAACAAGTTTGATATAGCAAATAATTTACTTACATCAGCGCCAATCTATAAACATGTTGCTTGTGAGTTAAATGACGCTACATACATAACGCATCTAGTTTACCTAACTATTTAAACCTAAAACATGTAACATAAGTGTATCCATTTCAGTTTTAGTGCAAAGCTAAACCACAGAATACCTAATAGTACTACCGTGCTAAACATCTTTTCCAAAGAATCATGGGTCGAAAGATCTAGATTTTTCGACCTTTCATACTATAACGATCAGTAGACCGGGCAGTTTGTATGGAAAGGCTAAAATTATAATTCAATGTTTGACCCATGCTTATAATATTTAAATTCAAGTTATATACCTAACGTAGTAAGTAAAAAATATTCTTTGCTAATTATTTTAGATTTACTATTCCGGTTTTGGATCACACATGTTCGTAACAAGTCTAACACCGGTGCGAATGTACTTAAAAGAATGAGTCAAGCATGTCCTAGTTTTAAAAAAATGTTATAATCATCGTTTTGGTTTTACAGAATTATCTCGTACGGGTGTTGGGAGTCCCCTAGTTTGCGTTATGATAATCATTATGTCAAATTACTGGCAGGTATTTTAATGAGAAAAAGAGATAGTATAAAGATACTTAAGCATTATTATAAGAAGGATATACACAGAATAGAGGCGTTACCAAGTTATGCATACATCAGAATCATAGCTATAACTCTTCGTAAATATCGGTTAGATAATTTAAAATATACAAATTGTACGATTTGTTTCGAATTGGTATGTATGTCAGTAGACTATAAAATGAATTAAAAGTTTATTCTCGTATCTATCAGTTAGGTATGTAAAATTTTTGGCAACGCTACATGTTTCGACTATTTGATTAAATTCGCCCTAATTAGATACTAAAGACGAGTCATATATTGTTAAACATTTGATCAGCATTCCTTTGGATACTTAACTACTATTATGATAACATAAAAATGTGAAAGATTTATTTCCTTCGTTTAATTTACTTAGAGTAAAAAAAGAGTTAAGTCGTTTATTTGGCTCACTACATAATATTACACTGTTATTGACTTGCTGATATTTATTACTTATATGCTAGGTTTTAGTTGTTTTTCCTTCATTAGTTTACACACACTTGTTTATTAGAATAGAATATTTATTTATTTGCTTGAGACACAGTATGAAAGCTGTTACATAGTTAGAGTGGATTGTGCACATGTCTTGCTTCATTAAGATAGCATGCAAATATAAATTAATTAAATTAAACACTGAGTTTAGAAAGTCATAATAAAATTGAATACTAGTTAATTATAAATTAATGGAATTAAAGGCACAATAAAATAAATAATACAACATTCAAAACTATTAATTAATTCATTTCAATGTCAAAAAATCTCGGATGTCATAGAAGCTGTGTTTATTTAGCCATTTAAACAGTCTATTTTTAAACAAATCAATATATTCATTTAATATAGTCAGTATTTTTAATGCTTTCTCACTCTAATGTCAAACATTAGGGTGAGAGAGCCGGGCAGAGTACCTACTTACTCTACCCGGCGGCTACGAAAAGCAGCCACATCCATCAGTTTGCACATAATTTTTCTCAGACAAGTAAATCGTCGGACGTCCGCCATTTGCCGCGTCCACCGCTTCACGCATCTGCGCCGGAGTCGATGAACTTATCGTGCGCGAAATTGGCGAACGCGCCGCGCAACTGAAGTCCGGCGCGGGCGCACCAGCTCATCGGGCTGAGGCGACAACCGCGCGATAGTAAGCATACATTGCTTGTTTTGTATAAGGTCCTAATCCTGATAAAGATTCCCTAGAAAAAATACACTTTAAGACATGTCAAACCAAATAATGTCAGCTGGTCGATGGTTTTTATGACAAGTGATATTTTTCTTCGATTTTAATGTTAGTCCGGTAAAAAAAGTTGCTGTAGTTGAGCTGAAGAATCTCCTCCTAGAAGAAAGTCAACCAATAAATTAGGACCTTTACAGTCAAAAAATTAATAAACGACGCTAAGAGTCAAAAACGAAAGGCAAGGAAACAAAGAAGCAGGGGTAAGCAATTATGATAGTTCATTGCTGGCCCAGAAAGGTGAAGCACTGTTAACTGAACTGAACTAGCTTCGAAAAAGGAGGATTTTTAAATACGACGCGTAAATTATTTGTAACAGTAACTACTTCTATCAGCTATTTTAACATAGTAACACAAACAGGCAAAAAATAATCAAACAGACACAGTCCCTGCAAAAAATAAGAGGAAAATTTGTAGAAATTATTGCACAATTCGGCGGAGCAATGTATGCTTTACATTCAAAAAAGTTTCTGAGGTGATCACTCTACAATGTCTTGGTACTTCTGCCGTCTCGAATACAAGGTCGCTTCGCCCGACGCCCACTTCTATAAATACACAGACATGCAAAAATGTGATACATAAACATTTATGTGTCCTAATATGTGCGGCTGTTGTATGTTAAATTCGATTTGATTCGTCTCTTGATGTCGAATTGATGATTTAACTTTTGCCTCCTTGGAAAGAAAGTAGGGGGTATAATACCGTTTTTGGCAAAAGAAACACAGACTTATTAAGGGGAAATTGGGGATAGATGGTATCATCAATACTCCTTACCATAAATGGGGGTTCATGAAGTTCAGCTCCCACGTTCTTCATAGTTCAGCTAGTACGGATGTCATATCTGTAACGGATTAAGTCATTAGTTAGTTGGACGCTTAACTAGCAGTTCTATTTTCAGGAACTAACCCATAACTCGTGGTATTCTAGGTATACTTATGTGAATTATTCTCTTTTAATAGTAAGGTGACATTCTCCAATTGTTTTGTTTTCAGGTAAATGATATATAAATTATTAACAGATGGACTTAGTCGTTTTGTTTCTTCTAGTTGTTCCGGTTCCTACTCGGAGCAGGCATTTTATCCATGATGTTATTATTTGGAGCTATTGCCATCAGACCTTGCCGTTGTAACCCATATATACAGAGGAGAATGCAATTTAAAAATCACTTGAGTATTTTAATCATAGATTTCATTAAACTTTAGAAAGATTTTCTCGATGGCAGTTTATTAGTTTCTTTTATTTAATGTGTAAGTAGTTATTTCTGCGCGTGTGCTGACGCTTGTCTTTATGTATGCGTGTATGTCCGTTCTTAGTTATTGGATCGGCGTAAACCGCTAATTGCTTTAATTAACTTACCTTGGAAAGTTCGGAGTTATGCCGAGAGCGTAGAAACAACGCGATCGTTACAAGCTTTCTTCTAGCATTCGTAGATATTTACAGATTTCAGTTATTTTTCTAGCTGTTTATTTAAACTTCTTAGGTTGAGTGTTGGCGCATCAACCAATCAAAAAAAAATTGGGAAAGCGCAGTGCACATTTTATCCCAATAGGTGTCGCATTGTGTTTGGTCTGCTCATAGTGATTATTTGATCATTGGTTCTGCTGCTATGTCACTGACCTGTACACATACCTGGACTATTGTCCCATACAAATGACAGCTAATATTGAGTGCCCATTTAAAACACCACAAGTGAGAGTACCAAGAATTAATTTAATAATAAATATTGGGCAACATCACATACATTGCTCTGATCCTATGGTAAGAAGCTCAAAGCACTTGTGTTACAGAAATCAGAAACAATGACGGTACCACAAAACCCAAACCCGAGACAATATAGAAAAGTATTTTTTATACATTGACCGACCGGGAATCGACCCTGGAACCTCAGAGACAGCGACTCCAAGTCTGGTAAACTCGCCTCTCGGCTATGGAAGTCGTCAAATTAGATGTATAGTGCATAATATGACTCTACCAAAACACCGCAAAAATTGCGATAATCAAACAGGTAGTATACATTTATTTTGACATTTACGGTGACATTGTTTAACAAGACCAAACACACAAGTGCCATCTGTGATTAGCTGTGCCTGTGCTTTCCTATTGAGACTCGTAAGGAATTAAAATCGTTGTGTTACGAGTATTTAGAGACAACGAATTTGACCAGGAGTAAACTAGCCAATCTGGAAGCCTATGTTCAGCGGTAGACGTCCTATGGTGAAATGATGATGATGATAATGAACTAGCCTGGCACAAGTGTTTTACACAAATTTGAATCAAATTTCCTGTTTTTTTTATTTTTTTAATAGTTGCGAATCAAGAACTCGTTGCGTTTAAATAAGACGAAGGACCGCGCCACTGCGCTAAAGGGTCGTCATAATAATATTAGCTCAGGTACAGAAAAACTTCTGTTTATACCCAGGTTACAAGTTACGGCGTAAACATTTTGCGAACTTAGTCAAAATGTTTACGTCGTAAAAAACAGAATTTAAAATAACTGCTTATTAAATCTGTTGTTGTTTGCCTTTCTACTATCATTAGCAGAATACCTTTCTGTAATTTACGGCTTTACGCTTATAAAACTACGTAGTGGCTATCCTGAAATATAACAGTTATTTCGATCAATAACAGTAATAAGTTACAGAAGATATACTTATATATCGGAATAGGACGTCTAAAGAAACAATATTGCGTGCCGATTTTGAGCCTAAACCAAGGAAGAATTTGGCTCTTAACAGTGAAGCAATAAGTGACTTAAGATAGACGTTACGACGTAACGGAATAACGTCAGAACTTATTAGAGCGTGTGGTAAACCGATACTTGTTTGGAGGAGTCCCCAGAGGCTGTTCAATTCCGTCATCTTTCAGGATATTTATCAACAACTTCGAGGTTATCGTACCCAACAATCCTAGTATCGGCACGACATGGACGTTTCATGTATGACTTTCGTTTGGGCCATGTTCGTTTTAGGACCCACCTGTTGGAAGACTTCAAAGTCTTCAAGCATAGTACCAAGGTCTTCGAACGACACCGCCAATATGACTATGGTCGTCGGCAAAGCGAAGGTGAGTGATTGCTGATATTCTAGAGCTACCTACATGAAAGCATTGAAAAAATAGTTTTAACCCTTCGCGTTTCGCTTACCCGTGACAGACCGGAAAAACAATGGAAAACAATGGAGAAAATTTTACGTGACACGCGAAGGGTTAAGTACTACTAACACATTTTACTAATATAAAAAAATCGACAGTAATACACAACACCATTGAGTTTTCCTGCATTTTCTACGGCAAAACGAGCGTTGGTGTTACTTTTCGGCCACCAAATAATAATAATTAGTCATGTACATACTTCACAAATCGATGAAAATGTTATATGATCGATTATGTATGCTCTTGAATATTATTTTTCTACACAATACAAGGAATATTCCAGAAAAACAATATAACTCATATACGTAATAAAAGCGATGATTTATCTTATTGTCCTGAGTACTTGACATACGGAGATAATTAATTGGAAATAATTATTGTGATCCCAATAATTATATATTTTTACATACACATTATGTAAGCTGTACTTATTTTAGACGCTGTTTGTTGTTACATGCTAGTTATTTCTAATTTCTAATCAGCTGATACAAATTCGTGCCATATGGGGACGGCCGTAAAGAATACACTTCCCCACCGTTAACAAGAAGCGTGTCGTAAGAGGCGACTAATTCCTGTAGCACGAGACGGGCAGCAGCGTGCAAAATCTTATAAAAATTTGCGTTCGCCAAGCCAACCCGCCTGCCAAGCGTGGCGAGTATTGGCAATCCCCCCTAATGAAAGTCATTGGAGGAGGCCTATGTTATGCAGTGGACGTCCTATGGTTGAAATGATGAATGAATGATGATGATACAAATTCGACTACCTCAAGTCGGAATCGAACCCTCGTACGAACGTCTCTTCGCTATCCTGGCGACTGATTTTTCAACTGGGCTAACGCGGACATTGTTAACCTATCGATTTCTTTCAAATGTTGTAATTTTATTTATCGATAGGTACTCGTACATCTGTTTAATAGTTGTTTTATTCCTATTTCATTAAGGGCCGCATTCTTATACCTCAGATAACTTTTACCTGACGTATAAAATTGACGCTTTGACACATTTTATAATACAAAACTGTCAACGTGTCGAACCTATTCGTCGTATAAAATCTGGCAATTGAAAAATCTGCCCTAAGATATTAAATGCTAGCTACCATCTCCCGTGCAAAGAAAAACACTATTCAGTAATACATTTTCATAAACCTATTTGCTTAATTAACTGTGAACCGTTAACCTGTTTTTTACACTGACCCTCAGTTTTATGACTAGAAAAACAATAACAAAACCATTAAAGGTGTAAAAAGAAAAATAAAACAGTCAAGAGCGAGTAACAACGAAATGCCTTTGATGAAAATTAATAGAATTTCCAATTTAATCTAAAACTGGAAATTTTTTAGGCTTGCTAACAATTTCCAAATTTCAGTGTAAATAATTTTCAGCGATACTCCAATCTGCTCACATCATTTCTTCAACTAGTACCTAGATTGTCTGGAAGAGATCGCTTTTGGAAGAGAACATAACTTCTAAGTTCATCAACCCTTCAGCCCTGTAAAATAAGATAATATTAAGTACAATTGTAATTTTGTTGCTACTTACGTGGTCTTATGCGACCGCTTAGGGGAGGTTTCAAGAGTTAAATAACATTGAATGTGCTAGCACTGATATCTTTTAGCTTTACTTAAACGTAATGAACTGTAATTAAATGTATCGTGTTTAGACAACTTCTCAGAATTTTATGTAGAAATGTATTTACATAAGACAGAACCAAAAATAAATTATTATTTTCAAACTAATTGGTCACTGATAAGGTAAGCTGTAGAAGTGTAGACTACTATCTTCTCTTGTGTGACATTATCATGAATTTAATATTTACCGCAATAAAGCGTAGGTACTTAGGTACGTTCTACGAGTTGTAAAGTAAAAACCGGTGATATTATCAGACGGACGGACAGACAGTATATACCTATTAGCAATTTTTCCCTGTGATCACTCAGTAAATGATCTATTCCGTGCCTGTGGGAACCCTAACACTAAAAACGGATCCGTCAAGAATGGTCCTGCAGTATCTATCTGAGCCGGGCTGTTATCTTCAACATATTACTGTCTACGCACGCGCCGGGACGCAGAAGGTCGCAGGTGAACGGACGGATGACGCAGGTTCGTTCGTTTGATCGTTCCAACCGCTAGTAGGCACACTCAGGCGCCTCTTTCAATAGAATGGAGCCCGCGTGGTCTGGTCTGCGTTCATGTCATCATCATCATAATCAGCCCACATTAGTCCACTACAGCTGCGGATGAATGAGGAACTACACTACACATTTATCATGATAGGTGTCGCATTGTGCTTGGTCTTGTCTTTGGTAATTACTTGATTACTCATCCAACAGTACCTGCTGCCACTGATCTAATAATCACTATAGGTTGTCAAACATATGTAAAAAATGCGTCAAACACATTAAAATAAGGACGACCTCCAGTATACCGGACTTGGTGTTGCTATCTCTGAGGTCCCGGGTTCGATTCCCGGTCGGAGTCGGTCAATGTAGAAAAATAACTTTTCTATATTGTCTCGGGTCTGCGTGTTGTGGTACCGTCGTTGTTTCTGTTTTCTGTAACCCAAGTGCTTAAGCTACTCATAATAGAATCAGAGCAATGTATGTGATGTCGTCCAATATTTATTATAGTTATTATTATTATAATAAGTAAATCAATACAATAACAATAAATCTGTAAATCCCTGGGGAGGCGTTATATGTTCAGCAGTGGACTGGACGTCCTATGCCTGAAATGATGATGATGATGAAACACAATAATTGTATCTTTGTTCAAAGCGATGCCTCTGTGAACAAGTTAAAGTCATTAATAAATACATATTGTGTTTATTAAAAAAAAACAGACATTTACGTAGACAATGGTTGACGACCTCCGTAGCCGAGAGGCGAGTATACCGGACTTGGTGTCGCTATCTCTGAGGTCCCGGGTTCGATTCTCGGTCGGTCAATGGAGAAAAATAACTTTTCTATATTGTCTCGGGTCTGGGTGTTGTGGTACCGTCGTTGTTTCTGATTTCTGTATCACAAGTGCTTAAGCTACTTATCACAGGATCAGAGCAATGTATGTGATATTTTCCAAAATTTATAAAAAAAAAAAAAAAATGGTTAACAAGCCCAAGCGCTAGGGCCATCTGAGATAAGCTTTGCCAGTTCAGCACAAGCCATGCAAAACTAGGACCCAAGAGAAAAGAAACGTACGAGCTCTGTCGGTATATCTGGAGTTCTTAAAATTAAAATAATAAATAAATTGTTTTCACAATCACACCAATTATCTAGCCCCAAATAGCTTGTACTATGGCGACTAGATAACGGATAAACATACATAAATAGTGCAGTGTAGGGACGGCCGTAAATAATACACTTCCCCACCGCCAACAGGAGGTGTGTCGTAACAGGCGAATGTAGCACGAGACGAGCAGCAGCGTCTGCGTGCGAAATCTTATAAAAAACTGCGCTCGCCGACCCGCCTGCCAAGCGTGGCGAGTATTGGCAATCCCCCCCAATGACAATCATTGGGGGAGGCCTATGTTTAGCAGTTGATGTCCCATGGCTGAAATGATGATGATGATGATGATGAAACATAAATAGTTTTATAAACATCCATGACTTAGGTACAAATCCCCGTGCTTATCACACAAATATTTGCCCCTTGCGGGATTCGAACCCGCAACCGCTGCCTTGGTAATTCGGAGCGCCAACCACTACACCAGGATGTCGTCAAAAGTAAAAAAAATACAAATCTAAGTGCAGGCTCCTTTAACATCACTTTGCATCGCATCAGTTCGGTTTCTTAGCCTGTCTGCGTGTTATCTTCCTCAGATTACTGTCGGCGCACGCGACGAGACGCACAAGGTCACAGCTCACAGGTAAACGGACTTATGACATTAGGTTCGTTCCTCCAACCAATACAGGATACGTAGTGTTCGTTTTGTTTCGACGACACCTTTCGGCTGGTCACGTGACTTCTCTCTGTCTGCCTGTAGGTAGATACTGCTCGTTATCTTTCGTCTGGGGCTGTATAGAGTTCTTTTATTAAGTAACTTCCCTTTAGAAGGTGATTCTACTGCTCATGCAGTACAACTTTTGCTAAAGACCAATATGTAAAAAAAAAAGAAAACATTTGTCTATCATTTGTCTATGCAACCCGCAACAGCTGACCGCCTCGTTTCATAAACAAATCTAATTTGTCCGTCCGTTGGATAAACAGAAAATATTCGAGATTTATTTTTTCTTTTCTCAATCAAAGAAAACATGATGAAGATATAGCCTGTTAAAGTTCAGCGTAACTTCACGCCTTGCGATACTTTTTAGCAAGACGTGACGTCACGTGCTCACTTTGATGCGCTTTATCTTCATCATTTTTTCTTTGATTGAGAAAAGAAAAAATACATCTCGTAGTGTTAGTGTTGTTGTAGTGTATGTGTGTAGATGGTAATGTCTTGAATTCTCAAACCAAAAATAAATAGATCAAACTCTACAATGCTACTTTTGACAAATAAATAAATCTTTATGACAATTGAATTTAGCCAAAATCTCGCAAACAATGATTTAGGGACATTTCTAGAATCCACCACCTTCAGGCCTCTAGCGGTGAATCTAAGCGCGATAGCACTTATTGATGTGTGTCTGGTGCATATTATTTATTTATTTTACGTTGGAGTTATGAACAATTAGTAGTGCCTGTCTTGTCTTCTTGTTTACGGTAACAGAAAAACTGCTGTAGAGGCGTCTTATAAAGCATTATAACTCCAATTCACTGAATAATATAAAATTTCCTAGGCATTTTCCTAGGCATACTGTATCACAAGTATAAACCGTATACAATTATTTACTAGGAAAACGATTAGCGATTTCGCAACCCGATATTAATTTGACACCAGCCCCCCATGCATGCATAGCATGACCACCAAAACACGATATGATATGATATGATATAGCGATTTATCGACACAAACGGTCATTATTTTGAAAAATATGATAGATCGCGCCATGTTAAATTTTTCTAAAGAGCGATCGTAAAAATTTTACATGTCGTCTAAATGCTTCTATATTTAAAAATAAATTGACCGTTTGTGTCAATATATCGCTGTATCTTATCATATCATCTCGTGTTTAGGTGGTCATGTTAGAGGCCCCTCTATAGGGTGGCGCGACTGCGAATACCAAAAGACACATTTACTTATTTAAATGTTAAAAACTCGCACTAAGCTCTCTGGTCGAAAATACGCGACAGGACCGTTCGTTGGCAGGATGGCAGGACATCAAGGTCACAGGACTCACAGGTGAACGGTCGGCGTCGCAGGTACCAAACTGAGTGAATCGTTTTTGAACCCAAAGGTTACACGAGCAATATGAATTGTTAAGTTCCGAGAACTCTAGTCAATTATAACGCCACGACTAAGCAAGCAATTCACAGCAATAGCAACATGTATGTAGGTACCGCCATACTAGAACTACGCTATATGGAGCGATTTTAGGTAATCTATCTACCTATATCTATATATCTGTAGCTACTCGCACAACACACAAGCCACCGAGCACGCGCCGTCTCATCGACAGAAACAGAAGCGAACAGTTCTGAAAAGAACTACGTCAAGTCGAAACAGGATGGTAGCTCTGAGAAGAGCTGTTTTGTGTGAACGCGGCACCCACGCCGCGGCACGAGCACTCCTCGTTCAAGAACGGCTGTACCGATTTTTATGATTTTTGATTTTTTGGATTTGTCTCCGTCCCGAATAGCAGATACAAATAGCAGATAGACATTAAAAAATTGAAATAATTTACGAAAAAAATAACGAATGAAGAGGCGGTACGAAATTCGCCAGCTAGTTTAAATATAGTAGTTTGATAGTGTAAATTTTGGCATTTATCAATTTGACGAATACGATTTTGGGAGTGTCATGTCCCCCCCCCCCTTCGGACCGCGCCAGGTTGGGTGACGATGAGCTCATCTAAGAAGCCAACAGTCAAGGATCACGTCTCAGTGACGTAAGTTCGTTCGAATGCATCACGTACGACTGAAGACAAAGACTTTAGTCTGCAGGCTTTGGCCGATTAGTTGATAGTCTGTTCTTGTTTAGTTACATTGTTTACTATCTTTTGATTTCAGTGTATTAGACGAATCATCATCCCAGCCATAGGACGTCCACTGCTGAACACAGGCCTCCCCCAATGATTTTCATCGGAGGGGATTGCCAATACTCGCCACGCTTGGCAGACGGGTTGGCGAGCGCAGTTTTTTATAAGATTTCGCACGCAGACGCTGCTGCCCGTCTCGTGCTACAGGAATTAGTCGCCTCTTACGACACGCCTCCTTTTGGCGGTTGGGAAGTGTATTCTTTACGGCCGTCCCCACACGGCACAAGTATTAGACGAATACTGGAAACAAAACCTACTCAAACTTCTCTGATTCAGCCATTTAACACAACGCCAATGTGACCTTAGTTGCAGCAACAATGTGATTCATTAATGTTGTTTTGCGACTGTTATACTATGTTACGTTGACAGCTGCTAGCCAAATTAACTGATCCTTAACTTTACAACGAAATTTTATTTAATGTAGGTTTCAGAACTTTCAGAGATTGGGTCACAACTCCAAATTCATTATTTGCAAATATTTACTGCATGAACTGCATTGTTTCCACTTTGCCTCCAAAAAGATTTTTGGTAGAAATATTTACTTACTTAACTCCCCTTGACTCCAAAACAGTTTTGAGAAAGTCAACACCAAAATTGCATATCGAGTCGGTGTTAACAGCACTAAGGACTTAAAATGACTAGTTTTTTATTTATGGATTCTGTCTTTTCCTTCCTATGTTGAAAAAACAAAAGAAGGAATTCTAGAAAAATGTGTCCTGATAGTTTAGATGAATCGTGCTTCCTACAGATCAGATGATCAGATGATGATCAGACAAAATTGAGTTTTTTGAATAAAAATAACTTAGAGTCGATTAGGGTTTTCAGTCTAAGTCTTGAAATTAGCACTAAATAATGGACAAACTAACATGTTAACGAAAAAACGAACTTCGAATTCCTCCCGGCCTATCACTAACTACCGATCCAATGGTATCACGGTACTTTATCTAAGTTAGGAGCTATTTGTTTTATCTCCGTAACTAAAGTTGGCCTGAATCAAGTTATTGCTATTTTAGGAGCCCTTGGTTTAAGTGAAACAATTTAGGTACCTACCTACTTTACATATTGGCAAAATAACCTATTTTCTTTTTCCCTGGAGAAAAAAGACAATCAGCTTTGCCAAGTTTATATTGGTTTCGCTTACTAGTCTAGTAATTATGAAGATTTAATTAGCCATTGATTAGTTTGCGGAATACCTCTCCACTCCTCAAGCACCTCAGGCTATGTTGTCCCGTGTCGCTACGTCACAAGTGTTATAGGCCGTTGTTAATAGAGTGTACGATTCCCCCCCTGCCATGTTATGGTAGCAAAGGCGTCGCCAAGGGGGGCAGGAAGAGGCAGATGCCGGGGCAAACCTTAAAAAAAAATAAAAGCCCGTAGAGCTTGACACATTGTACCGTTCGTATTACAATTTACGTAGAGGTAAGAGCACTACAAGTGTGAAGCTTCATGGGCCCAAGACTGTACCCACAATTTATACTTCCTCACCCCAAATTTATAACAACTTGCCCCCCTCTCGGCCATCAGCTGGCAATGCCCTTGTGTTAGTACCTTTCATATGCAAAGGTCATGCAGCCTGCGGAGGCCTTAATTTTTCTAAATTCCTAGTCCAACAACCTTAAAAAAAGTAAAAGCGCTATTGGATTTGTTGCTTTTTACTTACGTGCGCAAATGTCGTGATAACTGATTGATTGACTTTGGACAAAGAAACCTCTGTCGGATTCATGGTCGGGTCAGCTAGTTCAAGATAAAAGCTACCGTTTTCCGTCTACTTATTACATGAGCAGCTTTGGAATTCAAAATAGCGCCAAGACTCTAAAAGACTATAGAAACATAATGAAGACTGGCTGGATAATCTAAAACAGAAAAATCTTATCGCCTTCTGTAGACTCATCATCATCATCATTTCAGCCATAGGACGTCCACTGCTGAACATAGGCCTCCCCCAGTGACTTCCAGATTGGCCGGTTGAAAGCGGCCCGCATCCAGCGGCTTCCTGCAACCTTTACCAGGTCGTCTGTCCACCTTGTAGGTGGACGTCCTACGCTGCGCTTGCCGGTACGTGGCCTCCATTCCAGAACCTTTCTGCCCCATCGGCCGTCAGTTCTACGTGCTATGTGCCCCGCCCACTGCCACTTCAGCTTGCTTATCCGTTGGGCTATGTCAGCAACTTTTGTTCGTTTACGAATCTCCTCATTCCTGATTCGATCTCGCAAAGAAACGCCGAGCATAGCCCTTTCCATAGCACGCTGTGCAACCTTGAGCTTTCTTATGAGGCCCATAGTCAGAGGCCACGTTTCAGTTCCATATGTCATCACTGGTAACACACACTGGTTGTTGACTTTCGTCTTTAGGCACTGAGGTATTTTGGACGAGAAGACGTTAGGTACGTAGTTTTCCGAACGCTGCCGAGCTGAGTTGGATTCGACGATTGACCTCCTTCTCAAAATTTGACCTACCCAACTGGATCACTTGTCCCAGGTAGACATATTTGTCAACAATTTCGAGAGTAGAGCTCCCAACTGATACTGGGTACTTACTTACTGGTGGGTCTGTAGACTCGCATAACATAATTATCTGCAATCGTTAAGGCGTGAAGTGCCGCGCTGCTATACTCCATAGTAACAAACGGAAATGCGGAATCCCTGCAACAATCATCTGAATGAGAAGCCAATTATATTTATATGAATAAAATAAAACATCGAAATGGAATTAAAAAAATTTTTATGCTCAATATCATCGTGGCTACCTCGTGATTTTGTTAAGATGGAGTAAGTATCCGAATTTTTTGTAATTTCGAAGTTGATCCACTAGTAATACTTGTTGCACTTACATCAGCTGAGTACATGGTTTTAGTGTGTCCTTTTCCTTTGTACACCCTGTCTTATTCTTCTTAGTGAATCCAGTGTTAGATAAATTGTACCATTTATTTTTTATCGACAATTTCGTTGCGATAACAGACGATGATAGACCCATAACCTGAACTTAGTACATCATTTAGTATACAAGCCGTCAGCTTGTGAATATTAATACTTATGCGGCGATGACCCTTTTATCACCAGCGACTCGTATGTTGTATATGCCAGTTCACCTACCTCACGAGTAGGTAGCTAGGTAGGTACTGATGAAACATTCAAGGCCCTAAAACATTTTTTTTTGAATCGTTGAATTAATTTAACAGACGTACAACGTACTGAAGTATTTTAATAACCCGGCACATTATAATTAATTCGATAATTCAATTTTTAAATCAATAAAAAGTTAGTTTGTTGAGTTAGGTGAACAGTGACGTCATATTTTGCTATCGCCATACAAATTATATGAAAGAGTAGCGTTAAGATAGTTTTTAAAAAGTATGTCAATTGATTAGTACTGTAAAATATCGTATTTAGGCGGTTAGGTAGGTACCTTATTATTATCAAAAATGCGATAGTAACTCTGTTATGTTTTGACGCCTGAGACGTTGCTAGAATTTTGATGTTTTTTGGTAAAAATAGTTTGGACCTTGAAGAAGGATATATACTACTTTTTGTCGCAAAAACTAAACCGATTTTGATTAAATTATGTACAGAAAAGGTTGAATTCTAATAATTGGAGATAGGCTAGTAATTTTATCAACCTCCTTAAGAAGTAAAATAGGGGTGACATGCTGTATTCCACGCGGCCAAAGCCGCGGGCCCAGCTAGTATGTTCATGCAGAATTTAACCACTTCTCGCTAGTAGGTTGAAATTTATTAAAACACGTGAGCAGTGGTCATTACCAGCTCCATTACCCCTCTTTTTTGGTTTGGACTTTTATTCAGCCTAATCGACGGTTTAAGGGAAAGTTATATTTTTGCGATTAAGTTGGTAATCCCATAGAAAAAGTAGATATATTTGAGCAGAACAATGACCTAGGCCTTAGGCCTTAATATTTAATATCATGGAAAACTCTTTTACAGTAGCAGAATAGTTTTAGCAGTTCTGAAATTCAGTACATTTTGACCTCCCTAACAAGCCGGCTTCCATACGCAAGACCACATCCATACGCTGCGGCAAGTTATACAGAAGACCGAGGAGTATAACTTGCTACTATGCGTAGCGTTCGTGGATTATGAGAAGGCCTTTGATTCGATCGAGACCTGGGCAGTGCTACAGTCTCTCCAGCGGTCTATTGACTATCGATACAGCGAGGTGCTGAAAACGCCACCATGTAGGTCCGAGTACAGGAGCAGCGCACGAAGTTCCTCTGCAGCGCGGCGTAAGGCAATAAGATGTTATATTTTTTTATAAACTATTCACCGCTGCATTGGAAGACGTTTTTAAGCTCCTGGAATGGAAAGGATTCGGCATCAACAACAACAGCGAGTACATCACGGGCTTAGATATTTCTTATCTAGTTAATAAACAATCATTTTGATAAAAAAAACTGCTTGTTTTTAAATGGTAACTTCGAAGTACAGTCAACGGCAGGTCAACCTACCCAAATAGTTAAAGGTCACTGAATCGATTTTGAAACTTTATGTCCGGCACGTAGAGATTAATATCAATTGAGAAAATTTGACTTTTTGGGGTAGGTTGACGAGCTGTTGTCTGTACAATTTAACATGGCGCCTAAGAACGACGCTCATAGGTAAGATTCACAGAGGAAGATAAACAGTGTCCCATAAAGACCTTATAAAGCTCTATCTCCTGTCCAAAAATAGTCCTTATGAAAGTCGCTACGAAAAACGGTACATTTTTGGGCAAACTGATATATTTTTTAAATATAAGGAAAACACCAAAAAATTACAATTAGTTAGTCCAAAAATGGTGCGACATTTACGAAGTCTGATTTCGGACAGGAGATGGAGTTTTTCTTGCTCTCTATGGTTTCCGTTTGGCACGCTCTATATCGGATACCTTGCATATAATACTTACGCTATTTGTTTTCGAGCCGAAAATGCCACATCATTCTGCTTAACTTTATGTAAAGACCAACACTAAATATCTTCAAAAAAATCGCATCCCCATACAAAATCACCCATTAGCTGTTACGATTTTCTTTGGGAATATTTTTTTTATAATATTTTAGTTGGTCTTATACAAAAAGTTGTTGTAATTAATAAGGAAAACGTATATATTGCTAACTTATTAAACGACCCGTGTATGCAAGCCCTAAGCCCAGTTGCTATGTTCACAAGCGAATTTCATGAAGGTCACGCACCTAGGTCATAGAATCGCTATGAACTAGAGGAAAATTACATAAAGTTCACCCTTGTTTAGTAACTACAAGGCAAACTAAATGTGTGTTATTTATGTCAAATATTTTTTGTGTGTCTTTTGTGTTAATTGGGTTTGTAGGACGATCACGCTTTAGGTATATAATATACATAGGAAGGAACAAACAAACCTTAAAAGGAACGTTATACTTACCATAAATAATAATAATACCAAATTTTACTCAAAAATGAAAATCCAGCTTTACTTTCAAACTTAGACAAAGTATTATATTATAATAATATATTGAAAAATAAACTTCTCAAAATAAAGTCTCCCTCATATAACTTTTAAAAAATAATTAAACTGTTAACTTCATTCAATTTAAAAAAAAATAGCTTGCCTTGACAGGTAATCGAAAAGTTACCAACACTCCAAAAAATTTTAAATTAAAAAAATATTGGATAACATCACATACATTGCTCTGATCCTATGGAAAGTAGCCAAATTACTAGAACTAAATATTACTAGTATTACGGTTGACAATCAATGAAGCCATTAAAATGATCTAAATCTCTCTAATAAGCATTAGTCCTTAGAGTTAACATTTCTATAGTCGAATCGAAACTAATACAAAACCAAATCACATTTTAAGGGTCTGTGCTATTATAGGAAGGCAAATAAATAAACTTACGGTCTAGTGCTAATAATAGATGATTACGGACAATAACTGTTATTATTTAATCGGGAGATTAGGTACAATTCATAATCGTCTTCTAATTCTTTCAAATAATGGTATAAAAAAGCACCATAATCCTAAAACACCCGATGACAATATTTTATTAGGAATGTTCTATAATTACTAACTTATTTGCATAACTTTAATTGCTTTAAAAAATGAAATTGCTTTAGAAGCATACAGGGTTACATTGCAGAGGGGTGCTAAATTTAAAAAATAAGATCTAGGGAACAATATAAAAAAGCGTCTTAATCGTTATTATTTTTAATAATTGTATGTTACGAAAAAACACTTTAAAATATCCGAAATTAAAGTCAATAGAAAGGCTACGGAAGTCGCGCAGTCGTTCATCACAGGCGTAGGTACGGGGAGCCAACAAGGACCTTACCGATTGCACAAACGGTGCAATTTTTTCATAAATGAGTTAAATTATCCACGCGTACGATTTTTAATAGCAACAGGAATAATTAAATGTGAAAAAAAAACTTGTTCCTTGCATAGTTCAATTAAGTTACTGATTATTTATTTATTTATATTTTTAATTGAGTTACGTACGTCCCAGGGGCGTGCATACAATATAGGCTATTATGCAGAGCCTACCTTCATAAAAAACCGACAGAACAGCTAACCATAATTATTAATTAGATACGTATTCAACAATAAACAATAAATATTCTGTAACCATTTTGTCGTCTACCTGTACTTATTCCTTACTAAAGCGCGCAACTTAGATAGTTACTGTGCAATTTAACCAATGTCAGGCTGCCGCGAGATCGCCTACTGTTTCACGCAAATTTACTCAATTTTCACCCACAGCCTACCCCCATCTGAAACCAATGCACGCCCCTGGTACGTCCCTTGGCTCGGCTCGGCCTCGGCTTGGTATTATTGCCATACAAAGTCAATAAAATAAACAACTCATAAAAAGTATGTCATTGATTAGTGGTGTTAAATATATTTATCATCATTATCATTTCAGCCATAGCACGTCCACGGCTGAACGTAGGCCCCCAATGAAATACCCTATTGCGGGGTCAAATAAACAAGTATTTTTCCAGCTGAAAAATTCTAGATTGTGTGACCAGCGTTTAAACGCTTCGCACTTGCGCGGCCTAAGCCCTGTTGCTATGTTACACTAGCGATTTCGCAAAGGTCGCCTCGCCCGGCTAGGTTATAGGGTCGCCATGAGTACTTACATGTCACGATACTTGGTTGTAGACTTGAAGTTGAATGACTGTGTCGCGTCCTTGACTCGTAGCTACTACGCTAAAGCCGAGTCCACAGCATATGCAGTGCTGTGGACTTAAGCTTTTTTGAATTGTCCGCTAGTTTGATACCATGATTTTTAAACTGGCGTATACCCTTTTTTGCAAAAGATCGCGACAAAGGCATTTGCTATAGCGGTTTTTGATTTACTAAGTTTTCGAACTAGCTTAAGTACCACTAACATTTTTTTTTGCAAAAGCGTGCGTCGCAAAAACTTCATTCGAACCTACATATCAGGCCCTTATTTTCCCGATCAGATCATCTCATAATAATATGACTATCAAATAACGTATCCATTTTTTAAAATAATTACTTTTTTCAAAAACATTTATTGAACTAAGCAGTAACAAATAATATTCAATGCACTTTGCATTGCATGCATTTTTTTTTGTGTGAACAGAAAATAATTTGTTACTTTTTCGTTCGATTAATGCTTTTTAGCGATTAGTAACAGTTAAGACGTTTTTTTTTCAAATTTGTACATTTATCACGTCAGGTAAAAAGTAAGAGATATATTTACTTACAAACAAGCCATCATGACTTACAAAATACAAAGCTAGTTAAATAAATACGCTTTGTAAATTACTGATTTCTAGCTAATTTGTAAACGAGAAAATTCGAAGTACCACTAAAATTTTCAGTTAGCAACAAAACTAGGTCAAGTCCCAGGATTCCTTAAGAACTAGATGCCCTATTACTGGATGAAGCTAGACAGAGTTATCGCTAGGCCCAACGGTAGCTAGCTTTTGGCCCTGACGATGCCTATTGCCTACTTGACTGTAATTGACGTGAATCTTTTTTTTGTAAGATGCTGCTTTTGGATCCAATAAAACAATTGCGTCGTTATTTCTGATTTCTGTAACACAAGCGCTTAAGCTACTTAACATAGGACCAGAGCAATGTATGTGATTTCGTCCGATATTTATTTAATTTTATTAGTTGTCTGTTTTTCGAATGGATTTGGTTTCTAACCCCGGCAACGTAAATGTTGTTATTCTGGCATGTGATTGTATTTTTTATCAGTCAGCTGATCTGAATCATTACAATATCAACACTTTTTCCTTTTTCAATAGAGATGGACATTCAAAAAATTTTCTTTGACACGTCTGATCGACTTCAAGTTAGGTAAACATACTCATATATTCCTTTAAATAAAGTTATATTAAATATTTTAAAAACATCTGACATAAAACATGTTATTAAAGTGAAAAATAACGTCGCTTTAAGTATAATTATCTTAAATTTTTACTGCTATTCGGTAGGTACTTTACCAATTATAAAGCTAGCTGTTGACAAGGTTAAATAATAAAAAGAAAACAAAGAACAGAAATAAATTAAAATGAAACAGTTTTGCTAATAGGTATTGTTTTAACAGTATTAAAGTTAAAATAAACTTAGCGGTTGTTCGGAAATATTACCGAAACTAAAAGATTTCAAGAACTACCAAAGACTCAATATCACTTTTTTACACTTATTTGTTACAACAGTATAGGCAATTTAATAAAAGACCCAAAATAGAACGTTGTTTGTAATCACTGATTACTTAATTTTATAAGTATTTTTGTTAGGTTACTTACCAAAACATACAATTTGAGGACATAATGAAAGAATTCTGCGTCGTAATTATCTAGACCTAGAATAAATGAGTTTTTATCAAACATATTCTGCTATTTAGTATAACAAACTCAAGTCTGGGCGCCACTTGGTAACAGTATAGTGCTTGAAAAAGTGTACATGTATTTTTATCGCTTGGGAATACAATACCAATAAACGATATTAGTGAGCAACAGGAGACGTATTTTTGAAGCATTAGAAATGAATCTCAAATTCGAACACGAAAACAATTCGTGTATGAAATTCATTTCTATTGCTCACGATTTTACGCATGTTTGAATCACTCGAAATAGGTGCTACTATTAAATTGAAATCTTGTAACAATTTTTGTTTCACGCAGAAAATATATAAACCATAAAGCTAAATCTTACTAACGAACGTAAATAAAAAGGTTATTAAGTATGTCAAATTTCTGTCAAAAATACGTTTACTTGTCAATGTAATTCTTCCGTACTTTCTACTAGTAGAAAACAAAAACGATTGGTCGTTGCAGAATTCACGGAATGAATTTTCAAAAATAGTGATTTTAGGAATTCGCATGCGAATCTTTCGATTTCGTGTTCGGATTGGAATTCGCATGATTCAAAAATACGTCTCCTGGTCTAGCCGTTCGCGCTCCGGACTACAAAGAGGCGGCTGTGGGTTCGAATCCCGAATTAACTATTTTGTGGATTTCCGCAATGGGAAAATGTTTGTGTGATGAGCACCTTGTACAGACAACGGCACGTCAACCTACCACAAAACGTCAAATTTTCTCAGCTGAAAATCAATTCAATGACCTTTAACTTTTTGGGTAGGTTGACCAGCAGTTGTCTGTACCTAAGTCATGATAGGTGTGTATATAATATGTGTGTGTATAATATGTGTATATTTAGTTTCTAATAGTAAATAAATAATGTGATACGCATATGTGTATAGTAGATTTGTAATAATTGTGCTTACTTAAAATTATGGTTGTGTTTCTGCTAATGTTAGTTTTAACCAACAGTTTAATAGTAATTCTTAAGTTCTTCAACTACCTGGGTACATAATATGTACTGTAATGATGTTATTAACAATAACTATCATAAAATAATATTTGTACGCTACTTTTAAGCATATTTTGGTATCTGACCCAATTTATAACATTTATTAAGACCCTAATGTATAACCCAAAATAACGCAAATAAATATTTTGAGTTTGAGTTTGAGTTTGACTTATGATAAAATTACGTGTACACTTTTTAAGCACTTCACAATTACGGTCTGTCACCAAGTGGGCGCCCAAACTTGAATTTATTTTACTAAATAGCAAAACGTTTGGTAAAAACTCATTTAGCTTTATTTACATCTAGGTCTAGATAATAACGAGGCAGATTTTTTATTAATGTCTTCATCCATGAATGTTTAATAAATATATTAAAAATATTAGACAACATCACATATATTGCTCTGATCCTATGATAAGAGCCAAAGCACTTGTGTTACAGAAATCAGAAACAACGACGCGACGGTATCTCAACACCCAGACCAGAGACACTATATATAAGTTATTATTCTACATTACCGACATTGATTATTGTATCCGTATCCGTATTCGTTCTAATAGTCGCCACAGTATACGAAGCTTCGTAGCTTTTATTAATGTATTGTTGGAAAAATTAACCACAGACCAAAACAAACCAAATTTTTAACAAAGGACTCCGAATACGTGGTACATGTTGACACATTCTGGAACTGATCACTTACAATAATAAAATAAAAAACATTAATGGAATTCGAAAATGGAACTCTCTGGGAACATTGAGTTATTTATTTTAACATTACGGCGTTCTTTAGAAAATTGTGTGTCGCTATTACAATGAATTTAACTCGTGAAAATGTTCACTTAATAATATTTTACGATTCTCACTGTGGTTAAATCAACAAGAAAGTTGCCAAAGACTTCAATTGGCAAATGTCGCAGCTCTGTGTATTCGTGGTTCGGAGAATTATTTAGACGTGGACGCGATCATCTTCATGAATGTACAGACAACAGCTCGTCAACCTACAACAAAACGTAAAATTTTCTCAATTGATATTGATCTATACGGGTCCGACTTAAAGTTGGAGTCGGTTCAATGACCTTTAACTTTTTCGGTAGGTTGACCTGCCGTTGATGTATTACCTACGTGAAGGTCGGCCCGCGACTGCGGTTACAGAATCCAACATTGAAACTATACGACCATAAATAGAATCTGACAAAAAATACTTGTCAGCAAATTCTTACTGTATTATTGGCATTGGAATTGGCGTCTGTTGGTTCGGAAGCTTAGCACTCGATGAATAGATACCGCAGCCCTCGAAGCAATATCGTTCGTCACCACTATAACGCGTCCTCACATTCCTCTAAGTTACGGGAGCGTATTTCATCATCATCATCATCATTCGTCTGCCCTGTTCCCAGGTCACCTGGGGTAACGGAAGCGTATTTGAAGGCTTCAAATGTAGAACTAATGACGCATCCGCCATACAGCCCAGACGTCGCACCCTGCGACTTCTTTTTGCCTCCTAAAATTATAGAGAATCTTACTTAGTCACACGTTTTACAAGCTCTGAATCGGTGGTGAATGCGTTCCACGAAGCCATTGAAGAGGTCCTAAGGAAGACCGGTCCAACTGCTTTTTACAATAGTTCCAGCGTACACAAAAATGTATAAATTTTAATTGAAAAACAATAATGTATCTTAACCTATTATATATTTACTATTATATATTTACCCACTTACGTGTTAAAAATAGTTTAATCACATTGGTCTGTTAAAATAATAACGTTGCCAAAACTATCGTATTTGGGAACTTTTCAGTAAACGTCATCGTGCAAGGGTTCCTTATTTAATTTATATTTTATCTTAGAGTACAGTGGTTTGCTGTTTGTAGTCCAGTCCGTCTGTCTGTGCTCAGGTCTGTGCGTATGTTACATCCATTTTATTTACAGGCCTTGAAGCCCTGAAATTCATCCTGAATAAAGAAAGATACAGAATGTAAGATTAAATTTTGCACGTGTAACCCAAAAGTTATTAAAAATTGACACCTTACCGCATTCTTAAGACAATTAAACAATTTGTTTGCCTAGTAACAGAGACGCTAGACTAAATACAGCGTTATTAAGATATAAATTTTAATCTTCGCTACTCCCGACCTTCCAAGGTCGTTATGTAAGGTCGCCTGAGCCTCCCTACATGCCAGAGTCAGAGGGTGACGCCTAGAGGGGCTTTTTCTATTATTTCTAACCTCGAGACGCCCTCAGTCCGAGACTCAGATCAAAAGTCCATAATGTATCGCGAATGAATCTTGATTAATTCACAATTTTTACGGCAAAAGATCGTCGTTTGTAGGTTAGGGTAGGCAAATTCATTTAGATTATTTGGAGGAACATTTTTCTTATCTTATTTAGGGCCGATTTTTTAAACGCCAGATAACTTTAATCCAAAGAATAAAATTGACACTTTGACACATTTTCTATACGAAAACTTTCAACATGTCAAACTTATTCATCATATAAAAGTTATCTGGGTATTGAAAAATCTGCCCAGACTACAAATATTTTGTTGAGAAGCATACAATCATAATTGTCTAGAAGATATTAAAGCTTCTAGGAATCGGTCTTTTGTTGTGAAATATTAAATTTTCTGGTTACTTGTTCGTAGCTTAATGCGTGTTTAATTTGTTCAGCTACAGTGTTAAAAAGTACGATCTAAATTATAAGTAAGAGTTTAGAATCGAGTTTTCTACTGTATCATCTTTATTACCTACCCTATTTATTGCAAATAAAGAAATTTGAATTAAATTAGTGCCGTGTGGGGACGGCCGTAAAAAATACACTTCCCCACCGCCAACAGGAGGCGTGTCGTAAGAGGCGACTAATTCCTGTAGCATAAGAGGGGCAGCAGCGTCTGCGTGCGTAATGTTATAAAAAACTGCGATCGCCAACCCGCCTGCCAAGCGTGGCGAGTATTGGCAATTCCCGCAATCATTGTGGGAGGCCTTTGTCCAGCAGTGGAAGTCCTGAAGAAGAAGCTAAAACGATAAATTGAATTGAATTGAGTCTAGAATAAAGTGATAATTTAAAAAAAGTAAGCAAACTCGTTCAGTATAAGGCATTGGAATGAACCAATTGCAAAACATTTTACATGTGAATTTGAAGGTAAATAAATAAAAATAAATACTACTAATATATTGAATAAAAGTATAAGGCACAAATACAAATTAAATAATACCAATAAATTACTAACTACAAGAACGTATTAAATAAATCTTATATATAAAATTCTCGTGTCACAATGTTCGTTCCCGTACTCCTCCGAAACGGCTTGACCGATTCTCATGAAATTTTGTGAGCATATTGAGTAGGTCTGAGAATCGGCCAACATCTATTTTTCATACCCTTAAAGACCAAGCAGACGAAGTCGCGGGCAACAGCTAGTAAAGATACACATTATTATTTTATTAATAAAATCAATAAATTTAAAAATACAAATAAAAGCTGCAAGCACTCTAAATAATAATAATATACAGTTTATCTTTATAACAACCGCCTGGTGTAGTGGTTCACGCTCCGGACTACAAAGCCAGCGGTTGCGGGTTCGAATCCCGCAAGGGGCAAATGTTTGTGTGATAAGCACTAGCATTTGTACCTTTGTCATGGATGTTTATAAAAGTATTTAAGTACGTTTATCCGCTATCTAGTAGCCATAGTACAAGCTTTGCTTAGTTTGGGGCTAGACAATTGGTATGATATTAGAAACAATTTATTTATTATTTAATTTATCTATAAGAAATAAAAATAATATGTTTTTGTATGTATCGTGGGTTTTACTATTGACTAGGCTCCAAAAATAATATAATATAATGTATGCATGTAATGTTATAAGAATAATGCCTTCATCTATTATGTTGCTGTGCCCGGCAGGGCCCAAAATGATATGTATTACTACTATTATTAAGACCTTTATGTACATTTCTGGGAAAGCAATTCAATATTGAATTGAATTGAAGGTTCGGGAACTTTAAGAATATAATCTGTAACCTTTACCAGGTCTTCCGTCCTTGTCCGACCTTGTCGGGCTTGACGGTACGTGGCCTCCATTCTAGAACCTTTCTGCCCCATTGGCCGTCAGTTCTATGTGCTATGTGCCCCGCCTACTGCCACTTTAGCTTGCTTATCCGTCAGTATTTTTGTGTAAGGTATTCTAAAATGATTATTATGAATATTGTCGACCTGAATGGTTAAGTGGTGCGATAATTCGCCTCGAATGCAAAGGAGGGTTCGATTCCCGGTTCAGTCAATTCAGAAAACGATGTTTTCTAAATATTATCAAAAACTATATTATCTGTCTGGGTGTGCGGGAGACGCCAAAAACAAAAGGATGTTAATGTTTTAAAAATTTACATTTTCAACATTTTCGGATGACGACCTCCGTTGCCGAAAGGCGAGCATACCGGACTTGGTGTCGGATCTGAGGTCCCGTGTTCGATTGCTGGTCGATCAGTGCAGAAAAACAACTTCTCTATATTGTCCCGGGTCTGGGACAACCATAATTCAATTTCATAGTTAAAAAACTACAAAAAACATTTTGAATCAATTCTCTAAAACGAATCTTAAGGGCCTAACACTCGAAGATATTCTACTAGCCATTGAAAAGCACACTATCCTTATTGATTGTAACCTGAAGTGTAACCTCTACCTGAAGGTTGTCTGGAAGAGATCGCTATTCGCGATAAGACCGCCTAAATTGTACGTCTTTCTGTAAAAATCCTGTGTAATTTACTTGTATGGTAATAATAAAGAGTATCTATCTATCCACCTTCTGGCTTCATGATATCAAATTGTTCCGTCGTTCTAATGTCACTACTTTTCAAATTGAAACAACAGTTAAAAGTAAGTAACTATTTTATGAAACATTTCCAAGATTTGATAGCATAATAGTTAGCAGTTAGATTCAAATGACGCTATTAAATGTGCGTAAAAAGTACAACTTTACCATACAAAAAACGATAATGTACCTAGCTCCTGGTAACCCCGTGTCCCGAGGGATCGGTTGAAATTTTAGACGACATTTAATCCAATAAATTCCTATAATATAAGCTCCCCTCGGAAAAGCCTCCATCTGTGTCTTTTATGTTTACGATTAGTCAATTCAGAGCCCCAATATTCGCCACAACTGTTTTTTTTATGGTATATGTACAGTACCTACAGTATCATAACCACGAGTATAGTAACTGTTCTCGTATCATATTGTGGTGGCACACACATATTTAGTATATTCAGATTTTCATTGATTTCATTAATTCATTATTTAATTGTTTTCATTAAGTCCGAATCTGTATCCGACGGCGAATGCACGCAAGAATTTCGCCCGCTCATTAGCATCGCGCGCGCGTAGATAACATCTCTGTGCAAATAATTAATTTCCTAACCTTTTCTAACTTCTATCAACTAGTATCTTCCTCGGTTACTTCTATTAGCCTTCTGTGTATGTTAAACTATTTTCTTTCTGTATTTATATGTGGACATCCGTGTTTGTGGAACAAGACTTTATTTTAATTGCAAATAGACTTTTATTCAAATATTCCCAATAGGGTTTCCCATAATATCTACTTGAAAAAATGGTAAAATTGTAAAATTTTCTCTTTCGTAAATTTTGCATTTTTTTTAAAAGTTGTGGTAGTTGTGTCTTGGTGCATCTTTTCATTTAAAATAAATATTGCTGACGATATTTATTTATTAGCTTCTAAATCTATCAGACTATCTATAGTTTTGACTAAAAAACTACCGCAAGCATTTTTTTATATTAAACTTAATTGAATTACTAAAAACCTACAGACTTGATTAAGGTGTACTTAATCTATTAAGACAGAAATTGTCTTATTTCGGAAATTTTATCACCCGAAACAAATTACAAGAAAGAAAAGTAGGCATTTACCTTTAGGAGTTGCAACTCTTTCCATCGCACAAGAGAGGAGGGAGGAAGAGCGGTGTAACAGTAGGTAGAACAGATAGTATTTTTGGAAATACTTACTAGCCTTGCGTATCGGTTCTTCACAATCCACAAGCGCTTGGACGAGAAGAGAATGAATAAATTCGGCGAATGAATACGTGACGTAGGAATTCGGTACCGGCCGCCCTAAACCAGATGACTAACGAAGCCGCCAAGCGCGCAATGCTATTATAGTGGTAGGTATCTACTTTTTCTAGGCTCCTAAGTCTCGGACAAAAAAAAACTAGCCAAGTCCTAATCGAACTTGCACTCAGGTCCCTTGCGCACCACCGAACTAGTTTAGTATAAATAAAACTAAGCAAAGCTTGTCCTACGCTGCGCTTGCCGGTACGCGGCCTCCATTCTAGAACCTTTCTGCCCCATCGGCCATCAGTTCTACGTGCTATGTGCCCCGCCCACTGCCACTTCAGCTTGCTAATCCGTTGGGCTCACAAGGTGGTCAGACGACCTGGTAAAGGTCGCAGGAAGACGCTGGATGCAGGCCGCTTCCAACCGGCCAATCTGGAAGTCAATGGGGGAGGCCTATGTTCAGCAGTGGACGTCCTATGGCTGAAATGATGATGATGATGATGAAAACTTGTACTTTTTCGTGGGCTTGGGTACTATTTGAAGATCTTCTGGTTCTTTGCACTTTGCGAGTATGTACTACAAAGCCAGTCGTTTTGCAGGTTCCAATCCCGCAAGGGGTAAATGTTTATAGGTTGTTTGATGAGACTGATGAGCTATGAAAAATGAAAGAGAATTATGACTTCAAGCACAATAGGCAACAGATATAGACAGTTAATCTCTGTATGGAGTAACTTGTGGTTATGACAACACGACGTGGTCGGACAGGCCGTTGGCAATCTATCTGACAATGCATCACAATTATTATTTACAATAATACTACGAACTATCTTATTCAGGATGTTAATAACTTCGAGTCCATGGAAATGTGTGTTTTGTCTGCTTGTCTGTCATATATTTATTGTAAGTTGTAAGATGTATACTTACGTCAAAAATGTTAATAAAGATGTTTGCTCGTCATATTTTGACTTTCCGAGCATCTTCTGACATCTCTTTCCGTTGCATTGTCCATTGTCATCACATAATAACTGATTGTTTCCTATTTTTAACAGCCTTTTGTGATTTCTTTCGATCCCATTCTGGTTCCGGTGGAATACCTATTCAGAATTAAGCACTTGCATAAATTTGATTGATTGATGTAATGTTTCGCATTCGCGCTTTGGTTCGAATCCCGCAAGGAGCAAATCTTTGTGTGATGAGCACGAACATTTGTATCTAAGTCATGGATGTTTATAAATGGATTTATGTGTGTATATCCGTTATCTAGTCGCCGTAGTACAAACTATATGCTTAGTTTGGAGATAGATAATTGGTGTGATTGTTAAAAGAATTAAAAATTTATTTGTTACAAAAATATCCTATACCTACTAATCCTACAACATGTTTTTTCCTGAAAATAGGGTAATATGTGAGTAATACGTTCAATGGGAACAACATAACATGTTCAAAATGTTTGTAGAACCTCTTTTTTGTTTTCTTATTATATTATTATTATCTTTAATACTTTTATGCACTTGACGTAGGTAACCAGAAAAATGGCAACATCTGTGTATTTTAGCGACCATTGACTTTTCTAACTTGTAAGGAAGTCATAAAATTTGACACTTTTTCAAAATTAATAACTTTTACGTTGTGCAATTAAGAGCAACATTTCATTTAACAAAAACATAATTTATTCGTAAGGAATGACTAGTAAAAATTTTCGGACAGCAAAAATAACACTTTAAATATGACTCTTGTGTTTTTGACCTTCGACCTTCTGAAATCTTGCACTTTTTTAACAGCTTCTTCTTTTTATCATACTTTAACGTAGTGGTTACTTGATCAGTGCTTGTACTTATAGCACAGTATTATAGTGACTATGATGTTATGCCTGCGTTGGTCGAAACAGTGACAGGGCGTTAAATATGTATGTGTCGTAGCCAGATCGTAAAATTGACCACTTCATGGTGTGACCGATCAATTTATAAATGGTGGTATTTCATGATATGGCCAACTAAAACTGACCATATCTTTTATACGTCAACATTCGATGAAATGTCAATTCACGTTTGGCCATATCATTAAAATACGTGCACAAATTATGTGAATTTGTTTAATATTTGTAATCTTGGTCGATAGATAAATTAAACATTTTAAATAGTTATTATTTTTAAACAAAACTTATAAATAAATAGACTTGAATAGCTAAATAACCTAACTAACCTCTCAAATTACGTTCCGAACTCCTTGATTTTTCGACGTTGTGCTCGTTTTTTGAGTGACTTTCATAAAAATCTCCTAGCTTCGTGTCATAACGATATTTCATTGCACTTTTACCTTCAAGTTACACATTATTATCCACTTTTAGAATAAAATATTTGTCCGCTGCCATTATTATCACAAAAACAAAGCAACATTAGCACCTCTACGGTGGGTAATGTAACGATTTTACGATATAATCACTAATGTTTGACCATTTCATGAAGTAGTCGTGCGTGTTGCTGTTTATATCGTGAAACGCTGAGTATTCATTGATCTGACCAGACCACATCATGATGTAGGCAGCGGGTTCTGTTCTATATCATGAAATACCACCATTTTATGAAATGATCATTTCACACCTTGTCACATCTTGAAATGATCAATTTTACGATCTGGCCACGACATATATATAAAATGACAATTATATTTGTCATAGTACCTACCTACAGACTGACGCTATGGCTGTCTTTGTTTTAGGCAACCTTGAAATGTTATTTGCTTTTTGCCAGTCTAGGACCTTGGGTACTTTGTTAATTGGATTATAAGCACCCAGTTTCATGACAAAATTATTACTTTAAATAAGTCGATTAAGATAATAATGATATAATTAAAAATATCGCGTATCTTCGTAAATAATGATAATGCTAAATGCATTTATGTTAAATGAAAAGGCTGATATTCTGACTTACACGTGCGACCCAATTAAGCCAAATTATAAAATAATTTACAAAATAATTACGATATGATAAACACATTTGAAAGATTAAATATAATGAGATATCTAATAATATGAATATAGGAAAAATAAAGCGTTTGACAAATGGATATCATTAGGTTAATTAATTTTTTGAAATTTTTAGGGCTCATTTTTTAACTCACAATCAACTCAACATCATCATCCCAATCATCCCGTGACCACGGCCAATGCAACTAGGTCGAAACGTCGGGAAAACCAATAACGTAAAATAAGGTATGTGTTGCCTAATACCCGTTTTGTAAATAGTGTTAGTTAAAAATGCAACAAGAAAGTTTAAAATGTTAAAATGGGAGGTTCTGAATTGTTTTATAACCTCAGAACTCCGCCATTTATGAACCGATTTTGAAAATTCTTTTTTTATCTGTACCTACCCTGTACTAATATTTCCAGACAGATCCCACTTTTTCGAAATCTTGTTCTGATATGGGAGCCATGAGCAATTGAGAAAGAAAAAGTTTTGTAGGTTGGTGAGCTATCGACTGTAGGTATAAGGTGGACCTACTGAACCAATAAATAAATAAATAAATATTGGACAACATCACATACATTGCTCTGATCCTATAATAAGTAGCTTAAGCACTTGTGTTACAGAAATCAGAAACAACGACGGTACCAAAACTCAGACCCGAGACAATATAATAATATAAAAGTTATTTTTCTACATTGACCGACCGGGAATCGAACCCGGAACCTCAGAGATAGCGACACTAAGTCCGGTATGCTCGCCTCTCGGCTACGGAGGTTTTCCAATGAATCAATACTTTCTAGAATAATTATTCGGCTAACCCAACGATCAAACCTCGAAGAATCTATGAAAATACATTAATTAATACCGCAACAAAGCAAAGGCACCGTGGCCTGATATCTTTAATTATATCGTGTGACCTTAGTCTTTGTTGTTTCTCAAATGTCAAAGTCATAAAACAAACGTCAAACCCGCCACATTGAGGTGCCCCCGAGTTCAGTCCACTAAGGGACTTTGCGCATTAATCGGCCACAAAGAACTTCGGCCACTCGTGGTCCAGTCACAGAGTACCTAATAGTACTAGTCCAGTAGCGCCGGCCCAGTGCGCGACATCCATAATATAGAATTAGTTAAGGCCGTACCTCCACCCAAAAAAATGAAAAAAATATAATTGATACATAGTCTTTTTTTCTTTAGCGCACTTCACCAAAACTTTAGCGTAACTCGTTTTTCCTTACTTTTTAGCCGCTTTCTACTCCGCATTAAGCAAATAAATTAACTGAAAAACATAACAATAATATTTGAAATTTTATATTTAAAATCATTATTTTAAATTTGTATTTACTCTATTTTATATTTACGAAAACAGGCTTTTGAACTACGTCGATAAAAATGTATTCTATGCATCTCCTCCGTAATCTTAATTTTTGGCTTCGATCAATCGATACAAAATTTTAAAAAAAACCTCAAAATTGGCAGATATTCTTTGTTTTGGTTAATGATTATTACTGACAATTATTAATTATTATCTACGAACTTCTGTCTCTCTGGCGCGCCTTATCTACGGGGTCGAGAGGAAGAATGCGGATGGTCATTAGCTCGGGAAACCGCATTAACCTGGCTGCTGCGACCACTAGACGCAGTCATGGTCGTCTAGTGTGCGAAGTCCCTTAGATAGATGACACACCTACGAAGAGCGAGGAGTATGCTCCACTTCTATTATAGTAAGTAAAAATACGAAGGGGTTTTTGATCTCACCTTTTCAGGGCTTTCACCGACAGCTTTTTGAATTACAAAGCTTAAGTGGCATTGGGCAGGCCACATCGCTCGCAGAACTGACAATTCTTGGGGAAGAATGGTTCTCGAGTGGCAACCACGAACTTGAAGATGCAGAGGCAGGTCTGGCAGGCCTTCTACCCGGTGGACTGACGACCTTGCTGTGTCGTTCTCTAGGGGAGGCCTATGAACAGCTGTAGGTTTCTAAAAGCTGGTGATGTTTGTAAACGTACGTATGCTAAATCCGTAACCATGAGATAACATAAAGAAAAATGGTCTAAGAAGTTACAAGCTCGATTTTGGTAAAAATAAAACTGTAGATAAATCCTCATAAATCACTCGGTAACCTACCACATCATAATAGGTTTTACATTTATTTATTTAAAATATATTGCACAGGTAAGTACAATAAATTTGGGAGACTCAATGCTATACAGCATACTCTACCAGTAAACCTCCAGGTTATGCAGATAATGCACTATGGGATATAGGTAATTACATTAATAAATGTAGTTTTTTAAATGATTAAATTCAAACTGCAAATTAGAATTTTCTCTTTTCTTTAAACACAATGAAACGGACAATCATTGCGTACATTTATTAGGTTTATTAAACATAGTGAAAGAATTTAAGTGTGTTTCTTGAAAGTCTTTGTTACTTTCACGTAAAAAAATTGTCTGGAAGATAAATTGTATGCTACTTCTTTTACAATTCAGAACAGTTAAATAAATAATCAATGAAAATAAGTTCTAGATTCGTCCTTTCATCATCATCATCATCATCATCATCATCATCATTTCAGCCATGGACGTCCACTGCTGAACACAGGCCTCCCCCAATGACTTTCATCGGGGGGGATTGCCAATACTCGCCACGCTTGGCAGGCGGGTTGGCGAGCGTCGTCGTCCTTTACGTTGTGAAAATTCTAGTAGCGAATGTTTGTTTACTAGCGAGGGCCGTGACACAGTGAGGGTGTTTTGTGACACTCTGTGCCATATGTGGTGGTCAACACCGAACAAATGGAAAACTTCGTTTTTTCGTACCTCAAAATCATTGTCTATCCGTCTATCTGTCTGCCTGCCTGTCAGTCTGTGTGTCTGTCTGTCTGTCAAGACCTTTTTTACCAGGAACGCGTGAAGGTTGAAGTTATCAAGTTGAAGTTATTCATGACGCAATAAATGAATGAATATGAATATATATGAAATTAATTTAAATACCTACTCAGGTCTGCATACTTTGAAGCTGTGAAAAAATCAAACTTATAAATCAACGCAACCAAAAGATACTGTTTAAGCCGCATTTTGACCTAGAATCATAAAATAAGGCAAAAATGTCTTAAAGCACAAGTTAGAAAAAAGTCCGAAATTGTCCTAACAAACTTAAAAAGCGGTAAATATCTTTGAGACGCAAGTCCCGGTATGAGGAACTACGAGTATTTACCTGTAGTTTGTACAAAACTCGTTGCGCGAGTCCGACTAGCACTTGGTCGTTTTTAGCCAAATGGCAAAAAACGGAACCCTTATGGATTCGTCATGTCTGTCTGTCTGTCCGTCCGTATGTCACAGCCACTTTTTTTCGAAACTATAAGAACTATACTGTTGAAACAAATGGTAAGTAGATGTATTCTGTGAACCGCATTAATATTTTCACACAAAAATAAAAATAAAAAAAAATTTTTTGTGGGTTTCCCATACTTAGAACTAAAACTCAAAAATTTTTTTTCATCAAACCCATACGTGTGGGGTATCTATGGATAGGTCTTCAAAAATGATATTGAGGTTTTAAAATATTTTTTTTTTCTAAACTGAATAGTTTGCGCGAGAGACACTTCCAAAGTGGTAAAGTGGTGTACATGTACATTACCATGCAAACTTCCACCGAAAATTGGTTTGCACGAGATCTAGTGAGTAGTTTTTTTTAATAAGTCATAAATCGTAAACCGCAATTTACACTATTAAATCATCGATCAAAGTTACAACGAACTACAACAACTTTTATATTATGTTACTTGCTGCTACGGAACCCTTCATGGGCGAGTCCGACTCGCACTTGACCGCTTTTTTTATAGTTTAGTATTACCATTTACAATACAATACAAATTTATTTATTCAAAAAAGGTATTGTAACAGTTTGATTTACAGCGGCCCCCATACTTGGTTTCACCTGTATCACGGACGGCCTGGGGTGGTTAACAAATCATTGCTTATTACATAGTACAAGTCCATTATTAAGATTAAGCAAAAATTGTCAAAAAAAAACATTTCTTGAATGATGACGTCCTTTAATTTTTAAAATATTTGTTGTTAAAGCGGTAAAATGACTAATGGAATTTGTACACACTGTGTACAAATTAGTGTGTACAAATTCCATTAGTCATTACACACTACCTTTTACGGTTCCAAAGATACAGCCTTAGGACAGACAGACAGCGGAATCTTAGTAATTAGAGTCCCGTCTGCACTATGCACCTTATACTGAACCTCAGGGAACCCTGAAATTAATTGTAACGAATAATTTAGAGATCTCTGTTGCCCTTCCTTAATTAAGAATGTTATCTTCTGCTCCCTTAAATAGCTACTTATAATAAAAGCAAGCCTGGCGACACCTAATATAGTAGGCAATATTTATAGCCTGGGAGGAGGAAAACAGCGCCTCAATAGCACCAAAAAGACCACAAAACAGGCCTTTTGTCAGACACTAAATCACGAGGAAAACAACAAAGAAATATGACCTAGCTACTCTAGTTCTTTGTGTCTCTACGCCGGCGTTGTGGTTGGTAGTTATTTACATTTGTTTATTATCATAATCATTTATTTTTGCAAATAGTCCATTAATGGCATTTTTATACGTCCCAATATTATTTTTTACACTACCACTGCTTTGGGACAATTTAAGCTGCCGTGCCGAGAAAAGTAGCGGAAGAAACTCGGCCACTATTGTCAGCCTCTTTTTAAATATTTTTTTTACAAGTTTTTACTGTTTATAAATTTTTTATTTAATACTTTATTGCACAAACTTATAATAAATGTATAAAAGGTAAACTTAATGCTGGAACTATTCTCTGCCAGTCAACCTGGAGGTCATGCAGAGAACTTGCAAAAAGGGGCGGCAAGCATACAAGATATGCAACAAATAAATTATAACTTGATAAAATAAAATAAAAAAAAACGTATTGTAAAACAAATATAAATAATATTGGACAAGATCACATACATTGCCCTGATCCTGTGATAAGTAGCTTAAGCACTTGTGTTACAGAAATCAGAAACAACGACGGGTTACCACAACACCCAGACCCGAGACAATATGGAAAAGTTATTTTTCTACATTGACCGACCGGGAATCGAACCCGGGACCTCATAGATAGCGACACCAAGTCCGGTATACTCGCCTCTCGACTACGGAGGTCGTCATTTATTATCATTTATATTTATCACTAACGGTGTCATAATCCTTTTTCAATGAAATCATCTTAACATGTAATTTAAGTTAAGCAGTTCAGTAATGGATTGTGGTAATTTATTAAAAATACAAATACATTTCGGGGATTTCACGGGGAAATCCCGTAAATGAACTTCTTACCTTGTGCAATCTGAAAGTAGTCAGATTGTACAAGGATTCTTCTTCTTTTTTGCCTTCCTCATCATTTGGGGCGGCCCTCCTCGTTCTTAGACAAGGATATGTAAACAACTTTAAATTAATTTACCTACTATAGTAACATCTTGTTGCAGCAGAATAGATTGGTGCAAGACAGTATATCTAAGAATTAAGAAGCAAATAAGTAAAGGTCCTTATTTATAAGTTAACTCTCTTCTTAATCATTGATATTTTTGATTATGATGATTACACTCGAAATTCTACTGCTAAAATTTTATTATTATTTTTTTTTTTTCCAAATTTACAACAACAATTTATAGCAACTTTTTCTGTCTTTGGTTCCATAGAAAAAGTTCGAAAAATATCGAGATAGCAAAAAAAAAACACCTCTCCAATACTGAACCGCTGCGAGCACTTTTGAGTGAAAAAGTTTTTTTTTTAAATTCATTTGTTTAATAATAGACCTATAGAATAGTTGCTGTTTTTGAAATAGAAAACATTTATTTGACACACACGAATAAAAAATACATAACAATAAAACAATGAAGGATATGGTGTGTCAAAAAGGTTCCTCGCTCAGCATTTGTCGTGACAGTCACAGACTTATCACGACGCAGATTTTCGGCGAATCTCCCCTCTGGAAAGAATTAACTAATAATTTAGGACCTTGTTTATAACTGTAAATATACATACGACCTAAAATAGGTCTGTCTATGGATTACCTACTTTATTACTAGGGGTATTAATTAATAGGTATAAAATCTCTACCACACCTGTAACAACACCTGTAATATTATTATACTGTTATACTAATACCGGTATCAAACAATATTACCGATATGTTTTCCAAGCCACTGATACAGGTAATTGAAAATACCGATATTCCAAGCCCTGGTCCTATGTACAAAATATCCATGGTATGCGACACATGGTATACGATATGGTATACACTGCCTCGTGTGGACAGGCCCAAACCCTAAGACCTTATTTCCCCTGAAAGGTTGATTTTCCCTGGACCATGGATTTTGGACCATGTAAATAAATGAATTTGAATTTGACCAATGCATGGCTACAGATGCATAAATACAGGGTTACATTGCAAAGGGGTGCCAAATTTAAAACATAAGATCTAGGAAACAATATAAAGAAGCGTCTTAATCGTTATTATTTTTAATAATCGTATGTTACTAAAAAAACAGCAGATAGGAATAATCAAATGTGAAAAAAAAAATTTTTTTGTTCTTTGCATAGTTCGATTAAGTTACTGATTCTGAGCCACGCCTAAAGATTTAGCACCACTTTGCAATGTAACGCTGTATATTAAGTATTTACTATTATTACTAGAGGTAAGTATGTAGATTCTGAAATATCCAGAAGTACGTTCTTGGATGCGAACTCACAACCCACAGACGTAAGGCGAGACTCAGACTACTGAACGCTTATTACGTCTGTTCCTCTAATTACTTTAATATACATGAGATAAATAAATAAATACATCACATACATTGGTCTGATCCTAAGGTAAAGGCTAGCCAAAGCACTTGTGTTGTAGAAATTAGATATAACGACGGTACCACAACACCCAGACCCGAAACAACATAGACCGGGAATTGAACCCAGGACCTCAAAGATAGCGATGCCAAGTCCGGTCTGCTTACTTCTCGAGGTCATCTGATGATCTAAGTAGAGATGGCGGGCAGAGCAGCTGGATGAAAAAAGCGCGAGATAGTGCTCTTTAGGGAAAGGTTAAGTACAGCAACATACTTACTGCAATAGACTGAGATGATGTGATGACACGATACTATAGACTCTTCTAGGGTATAATTTAGTCACCAAATAGCTAAATTAGTACATTAACAATTACTTACTTTACTTAACTTATGTACATGAATGAAAATTACCAAGTAATAAAAACTAAAACTCACACTACACGAGTTACATGCTATGAACTATGACTCAGAGCGGCAAACTCTTGCATTCAATCGCACAAAATGTCTACACTAATACCTACATTTCATTCTAAGAAATGCTTGTTATTTTAAATATTGTATGACTATAACTATTTTGCAAATTGCAAACAAGGCAATAATTATTTTCCGTTTCATTGATGTCAACAACAACAGCAATGATTATTTAATTTAACTTAAAATACGTGATTGTTTGTCTAACCGACTGCTGTAGGAGGCTAATAGTTTTTCGAGCGTACCATTAAGTGAACAGGGTTACATTGCAAGGTAGTGCCAAATTTTAAGAATAAGATCTAGAGAATAATATAAACTTGCGTCTTCGTTTTTTAACTATGCTATACTTTTATTCATAACTAGCTGTCCCGGCGAACTTCGTACCGCCTAGTCGTCCCTTTTCAACCGACTTCAAAAAAGGAGGAGGTTCTCAACTCGACAGTATGTTATTTTTTTTTTGTATGAATCGATTTCAATGATTCTTTTTTTGTTTGGTAGATCATACTTCAGAGGTGGTCCCATATACATTTTATCGAAATTGATTTAGAACTTTTTGAGAAAATCAACAAATATATACCCAGATAATATTTTGGTTGTGGTTCTTGTTACCTATCTTCGACAAATATGAGCCGATTTTGATGATTTTTGTTTTATTGAATAGCTTATACTTCAAAGATAATACCAACCCCTAAGGGTAGGAAAATAGGGGATGAAATCGGTGTTCAGCAGTTAGATTAGGATTTATCACTAAAAATTGAAGAAATAAGTAAATTTTATTTAAAAAAATAAAACCGACTTCAAAACACTAAAATGCTAAAAATAATCCTAACACTTAAGTACCTAATCAGTTACTTCTGAAGTCGGTGCAAACAAAAACATTGAATCTCTCATCGGCTGGCACCGACTCCAAAAGTAACTGATTAGGTACTTAAGTGTTAGGATTATTTTTAGCATTTTAGTGTTTTGAAGTCGGTTTTATTTTTTTTAATAAAATTTATTTCCGTGAAAATTTCTTTTGTTTTAATAGATATTCTGCTACAGTTGGGGGCGGAGACAAATCCAACAAATCATAAAAATCGGTCCAGCCGTTCTTGATTTATAAATAGTGTGACTAACCGGACTTTGTTTTATATATATAAGTTGAGTTCGTTTTTTACGTAGATCGATTTATCTACTGATTCTGAGTGGTCCCTGAAAAATTGTAACTACCTTGAAATGTAACCCTGTATATTTCTGTATTTTAAATTACCTATTGCGTTTGCGATTATGTTAGTATTAGTAACTGATTGATTTTTCTGTTCGTAAATATTAATGAGTCTTAATCGTTTAAAAGCGTTGCGCACGCGACGTCTCAATGTGGTGTGGTTGTACTTTTACCTACTATTACTACTATACTATAATATAGCGCACACCAATATGCATAGCGGTAAACTGTTTAAAATTCTAAATATAAGCATTAAGTACTTGCAAAAATTGTATATGTTTAGTTTATATTGTCTTTATTATCTTGGTCTAAATATAATTTTTAATTACATAGTTTTTATGAAATACTCGCCAAATGAACCAATGTAATCTATTTAAACAAAATAAATCATTATCATTTAGATTTTAATTATAAATAGTACGGTACCATTAAGCTTTTTGCCGTTGCTACTGAGGATATTTATTCTTCGAGAACTATAAACTATTAAAAATAAATATGCATAACTATATATAATAAATGAAATAAATGAAAATTATTATATATACAGATGTAGCGACTCAAATCCAACCACAAGCAATGAAATGTCAAACAATTTATATCGTTTCTATAGTCTAATCAAGTTTCGATACATTACAAACTTATCACAGTATATTACACGTTATTAAAAAAATAGTGCCTAATACTTAATACCTAAGACGACCTCCGTAGCCGAGATGCGAGCACACCGGACTTGGTGTCGCTATCTCTGAGGTCGGTTCGATTCCCAGTCGGTCAATATAGAAAAATAACTTTTTTACTGTTTGTCCGTTAGAAAAAACCGTTTATGTGACACATAACGTAGAAAATAATGTCATAAATGCTTATTGAACTTAATTTCGTTGTTTTAATGTGTCTGGATAAAATTCATTTAGGGAACAAATTAGAGGAAACTTTTGCCTACTTCCATGTCAATCGATATTTTGATATGAACCTGTAGACTCAAATATTTGAAACTTACAGAGCCGTTAGTCGACTAAGTAAGGTAGTTTTTAAGATACATAACAGAAAACATTTATGCACATTATTTTTAACTAGAGCGAGACTAAGATACAGATAAATTATCGAAATTAACAAAATAATAGATGAATATAATTTTTTCCGCAATATGTTTTATGCTAACGTTTAAATTATATTTTACTCAGAAAGGTACATTATTGGACTAATTTATAAAAATAATGGGACTGTAGCACTAACCGTTTAGTCGTCCAACGTGTTTTTGTGGAGCAATCCGCTCAAAATCCATTCTAAACTAAATATCTCGAGAATCGATCATTTTCGCTGAACATACATGGGGGGTCCAATCGATAGGTATTAGTGTCCTCTATCACCTGACTCCCGCTGGGACACCCTTCTTGGGACACCCTGCATATTGTCTCGGGTCTGGGTGTTGTGGTATCGTCGTTGTTTTTGATTTCTGTAACACAAGTGCTTAATCTACTTATCATAGAATCAGAGTATGTGATGTTGTCCAATGATTATTTAATTTATTTTTATTTTAAATACTTACATGCAGAAAAAAACGGTAATTTTTATCAACTTTTTGCATAAATACAACAATAATACTTGGTACAAATGACCAGAAACCGTGTTTGTGTCTCCATCTCCTGGTCTTCTAGTCATGTTACAACTCCGCAATCATAGATACATTTACTTACTTTAAATTCATTAGGATAAGTGAAAATGAAATTTCCTCAAATTATGGGAGTAACCAAAAAAGATAAAACAAAAATAATAATGTAGGTGAGTGGCCTCGGACACCGGTCCTCCGGAGGGAATTAGTATTAAATATTCAGTATTCATTTTAGTATTAAAACAGTAAAGATACAGATTATGTTTGGTCCTCACTGTCTATAACATCTTTGTATACAATGTTTACTTGCAAATAAATTATTATCATCATCATTATCATTAAAAAATGGCGAAGTCGAGTGAATTATTACATTTCTACTCTATAGGGTAGTGCTCCATGGCCGGTATTTATTTAGCCCTGGCCTCTTGTGTTTACCTTAATTAGCCGGCCAGAGTTACAAGAGCAGAACCTGTGCTCCAGTTGGGATTGGAATTTTGTAACGCCGGGACTCTGCCTGTTATCTGGTGCGTTTAGCACTGAGATCTTGTGCCCTGCAGACACACACTACAACCTCATCCCCTTACACTGATGTTGCTATCCTCGCTCCCTTCTGGTAACTTTAATACGGCGGCTCATTGAGTGAGCGGCGAGTTACCCTCTGATTATTGCTTTGATAGCAATCGTTCTAAACGTTGCACTGTAGGATCACAGCAGTATATGATCACAGCAAGTAAAGGATCACAGCAGTATAGAATCACAGCAGTTTATGATCATGGAAGCGTACCGACTACGCACGGCGCCCGCGACAAAGAATTATCTTTTGAGAATTTCAGAAACATAAAACACGTGTTTCGAAAGTACCTACATCTCGTTTTCTCCTTTCCACTTTAAAAAAAAATCTGTTTATGGTTACTAGAATTTTGACAGATAATTGTACGCGACGTAAGGAAAACGGCGTGATCAGGATCGACAACGCAGATAAACACGCGTGCGATTTCAATGAATCGTTTTGAGAATTAGAATTCTAAGGTTTCAAAAACATCTTTTGTTTCCTATTTCATCACTGCTAAAAGTATCAATTCTAAGAAAACCTGCAGACTTGTTTATAAGGTCATAGTCATTGAAAGGCGAGGAGACCGAGGAACGTGAGTCATTGTCTCCTAAGTTTTTGACCCAGAAAAAATTGGCAGGCCATTCTTAGCACGTCCGCCATGACAGTTGATAACATTCAAAGCCTGTACATAACTCTGATTAGATTCCTTTCGTGGAAACGGATTATAATCGAACTTCGATTTCATGCTTTGGTATCTCTTTGTTAAACGGTCTGTCTAAATGTATATTAATTTTTAAAGTAGGTAGGTACTTTCAAAGATATGAGACAGACTGGACAAAGATTATGCGTCAGACAAACCACAAATTGAGGTTCCAGACGATGTTTTTTTTCTTAAACCATTGTTCTTGTGTGGAAAATAAAAACGTTAGTAAAAATCTTTATGGTAAAAATACGCAAGTAAATTTTTTAACAAATAATTTTAATTACTTTAGAATTAAGCCAAAGAGAAATAAACAATCATCATACAAAAACGGGATAAAATTATCCTGTGTTAAGCTCGATCAATATTTAAGTACAAATTGTGTGCCACATTTCAGCTAATTTTGTTCAGCCATTGAAGCGTGATTATAGTATACAGTGCTCTGATTCTAAGGTAAGTAGCTAAAGCGCTTATCTTATAGAAATCAAAAATAACGATAGTTCTACAACACCCAGACCCGAGATATTATAGAAACGTATGTTTTTTACTTGAACCGACCGGGAATCGAACCCGGGACCTCAGAGAGACGCAAATTCCAGCGTGCTCGTCTCTCGGCTACGGAGGTCGTCGAACAAACAAAAACACACATCTATAATATCAGTGAGATAGGTTCCATTTGTCAGTATCTCTACTGAAAAAAGAAAAAAACTAAAAACTTGCAAAAGGTAATCATGAAATATTGCAACTACCTATCAAAATCACACTCATACATACAAACGCACACACAAGAACTTTTTAACCTATAAATGTTTTACTTATAGTATTTATACAACTTATATGTTGCCTATACACATATGTATGCATATTTTCTTTCTCTACCTAAGGGCTGAGGGCCTGGTGGTCTATCACACAGGGAGCTTAGATACTAGTCTGTCACAAAGGTCAAATGCTGTTTTGTAAAATATTTGATACCCAAGTAAGATATTATTTGTAGTAACCATTGTGAAGAGGAAATAAATCATTTATTTTACTAGATGTCCCGGCGAACTTCGTACTGCCTCTTCCTTCGTTTTTTTTTTGTTCTTTTTAATTCTGTAATTCGGGGCGGAGACAAATTCAACAAATAAAAAATCATAAAAATCGGTCTAGCCGTTCTTAAATTATAAATGGTGTAACTAACCCGACTTTGTTTTATATGTATAGATATATAGATTTTCAAAATCAACTTCTTGAACTAACTTCTAAAAAAAAAAAAACTAGAATTCTGAATGTAGGGCGCCAAATGAGCAAAAATTCAGCGTAGTTGTTTTTTTGTGATTCGCCTCAAAAGACCTTGTGAGCTAAACCTTGTGCGAAGTAGAAATCGCGACCTGGCAGGCGTTCGTAGAAACGCAAGCATTAAAGGCAATCAACTGATCGTTTCGGCGCGCATCGCCAATTGAGGCCCGAAGATGACACATTCGTGCTTGGCCAGTTCAAATAAATTAACAGCATAATTTTCCTTGTGGACACAAGCATGCAACACAAAGAAAGAAAGCCACCGAACGCCACTCGATTTCGTTTCTCTTTAATTTGAAATCTAACACGAAGAATTCTTTGCGTTCACTTAAACAATTAGACGCATTCCTCAGAGTCATCCACCCGAGACTTGTATTTTTATTGGCTGTTTGCATTAAATATCTCGGCCAAGATACGTTTTCGTACATGCGGGTTAAACGTGCCTTTATCGCCCAGCCATAAAGTCGTCAATGTGGAGCTGCTCGCAAAGTTATCAGTGCACGGTGGTTTCGTACCAAAAAGAGGCAACAGTTTTGTAGTAACCTTGGTAATGACGGGGGGCAGCGAAGTCGCGCGACGCCTGTCACGGCGCGGGCAGCGACATCAACGCGGATCAACGATTCCGCACAGTCATAAAACGCTTTGTTCTTGAACTTTGTCTCGGCATCTTTACAATCACATACAATCAACCAGACAACGCTACAACGTTTTAAAACTAATAAAACCGTCTCTACCAAAAATACGCCTGAAATCGCACATTACACGCCCAGACAGAATTTATAGACCTACAAGTTGTACAGGAAAACGGCGCCGGCAGCCGGCTGCTGTCGAAAAATACACCAAAACCAGTTTAAGCTGCTTTTGTTCAGATCTTTCGGTGGGAAGTTCGATGACCAATGCAAATGTGGTGTGGGCTGTACGCGTGTGCGAATTTAGGTGTGAGGGTGGAGCCAGGGAGGGGTACGGTGCAGCAGGTCATCAACCGTGATCATGACTCACCGCTCTTTGTCCTCGCCCACGTCGCGTCTACGTACCTTCAGTCCTTCGGGTCCTCACCACCACGTGCTCACTAAACCACGCGTCCCGCACTAGCCACGGACGACAACCGCCGACACGGTAAGTGTACTCCAACAAGCGCCTGGAACGATATTCACCAGAGCACCTGATGAAGTACAATGGGCGTGCGGCGGTTCCGAGCTGGTTCTCCGTCTTCCAATGGTGGGTTCGGCCGAGGGTACCGCGCGCTACTTCAGGTACCTGACTCAGTGAGGACAGTCCCGGCGCCTTAGTAGCGCGCGGCGCCGCCGCCTGCTCCTATTAATAGCGCGGGCCTCAGAGCGGAGAGGCGTACGTCTCCGTCCACGGTCGGGACTCGACTGCACCTCCGAGCCGACGCCGCGTCCCCCGCGCGTCCCCAGACGTCAGCTGACCGCCGCTGCACCGGCCCTGACATTGGCGCGCCCGCCGCCGCGCGGGGGGCGAGGTCGCTGACCCCGCCCGCGGAAGCCTCCTCGCGAATTTGCGCCCGCCCCCCTCTACCCGCAACGTCACTCATCCTCCTGTGACATTCACCAACTTAGACGCTCAATGATTTTGAGGAAAATTGTAGCAGCAACCGTAGCCCTATGAGTACGTCGCGCTAGTGTCATGAAGCGCCAGCAGAGCTATGTTTACGAATCGCGCGGAATCATTGCCGGGCGTCATCGGTGGGACAATATTTAAATGTGAATCATATTCAATTACTTATCGTTGTTGTGGCCCCTTATCTTATCTGGTTGGCAATTTTTTTACAATTCCAACGAACTCTCCGTACCTACCTATGGTATGTAGCCGCGTATCTTTGCTCATTAATTAGCACGTCAATAATTCTTTAATTTGATCTGAAGTATTCAGAACGAATCTCATAGTAGAGTGGCTGGAAAGGTGACCTGTTTTGTCATTGTCTGTAACGGTTTAGGTATTGTAATTTAATGTTTTGTCTATGCATAGTTGGATAAGTTGGATAAGTGGAATTAATAAAGATAGAAGAGACGACTCTACATTGAAGGGCAACGCGAAATACTAATCTCGCTAAGTGGTTTAAGTCAAATTTATCACCCATAAATGCAATGCTATTATTTATTTAATAATTAGAAAGTATTTACACATAAAACTAATGCAAACACATAGGTCTTAGAAGTGAGCCCTTGGGGAGCCCCCGTCAATGCGCCGATTTGTCGTTTTGTCAGTAACAACCTTGGAACATTCCATTGTCAGTAGAAAATACTTACTAATATGTACTTTGGTCCGAAACTTAGTACCTATGGTTTGGATGACAGATAGGGCAAAGTATAAAAAAATACTTATATGAGGTTTTCATATCTTATTGGTTAACGAGTGTAATTATTGTCCCCGATTGTTCAAAATAATACGTATTTGTTGTGGCTATTCACATTTATTATAAATATATAAATTTTTGGTTTTAAAGGCAGTGTACTTAAAGCACTGGATAGGTACTTTTATAAAGATGGCTGTTATATTTCTTTAGGCGTCTAATATTATTAAATAACGGCTATTTATTAATTATATCGTACATCTGAAGCGCAACGTCTAATTTGTGAATAAAAAATTACTTAAATCGCACAATTAACAAATAATGTTATATAAAATTAAAGAACTAACGTATCATCCACACAAACCTCACTATAAATAAACAAGCTACGGCCGATGTCCTTTAGGTGAACAGTCAATCGAGTTCAAACAGTTCACTTTGAGGAGACAACGGCTCGACCTAACCTAGGGCACGAGAATGACCTCAAAGTGTTTTCGAGCCCTAAGGTCAAAGGATAGGGACCGTTCTCTCATTCTATACAACTCTGCACACGGCATCGCCTATCCCTTACTCTCTAGTACAAGAAAAGAAGGATACAGTTAGCCAAAAAATAAAAGGCTGTAGCTCAGACGGGCTGGGAATTCTACCAGTTTTTAAAAGGTTTCGACAGAATAAGATTTTTCATACGATTCGATTAATTTTGGAATTAATTTTTGGCTTAGAAGTTTCTTTGTAGACAAAGGTACAAAGTAGGTACGAGGACGGAGACTATAAAATTCAATTAATTCGTTTCGTAGCGAAGCTTAGTGCAGGAAAATTTGCAGATTATAGGTATGTTCGAGTTTATCATAAGAACTTTAATAAATAAATAATCATTGAATTTTTTTTTAATTTAATCTATTTTTAGTGATTAATCCTAATTAAACTGCTCAAAACCGATTTCATCCTCTTTTTTTCCACCCTTAGGGGTAAACAATTCTAAAAATTTTAATTATAGTATCTTTTAGGTATTAGCTATTCATTATGAAAAGAATCATCACAATCACGATATTGGGTAACATAGATACAATAATCACGAACCAAAACATTATCAATGTATATTTTTCTTATTTCCTCAAAAACTGCTTAAATCAATTTCGATAAAATGTATATGGAACCACCTCTAAAGTATGATCTACCAAACAAAATAAGAATTATCAAAATCGATTCATAATTGGCGGAGTAATTGCGTAACATAGATACAAAAAAAAACATACAGTCGAAGTGAGATCCTCCTCGTTTTTTGAAGTCGGTTGAAAATTAAGTTATGACGACCGTCAATTGTCTAGAGGTTCGCACTACAGACTACAAAGCCAAGCCGTCGCGGGTTTAAAGCCCGCAAGGGGCAAATGTTTGTAAAATGAGCAAGAGCATTCGTATGTACCTAAGTCGGGTGTGTAATGTTCCGTAAAAATATTATTAATATAACGCTGTTATAATATAATTTCATTTAATATAATCTTTCTTCATATAACAACTCACTTCATAGAATTAACGTTTCATATGATCTATCATTTTATAATTTCATTTAAAATAAAAATCATTAGCTCTAACACTCATTTTAAATAACAATTAAGAGTTATAAAGCTTATTTAATATAATATTCGTTTTTCTAATTATCGTTTTACTTAACGCCTGACTGTTTGTAATTAGCTAAAACGTAAAACAGGTTACATATTTATGTTTCTTTTTTTTTTTAATTTTCTAATAACACTCTACTGCAAGCACGCATTTAAGCAAGCATGCAAGCATGCATTTAAGCAAGCATGCATGCAAACATGCATACAAACATGCATGCAATCATGAAGCATACAATCATTACAGCATGCAAGCATTCTAGCATGCATGCATGCTTGCAAGCACGCAAGCAAGCATTACAGACAAACAGTACGGGTCCAAAGTTGCATTATTAATTTAGCTTTGAAATCCAAGACAAATTATTTTTCTGTTCTAGGCCAAGAAATTCATTGCTCTTTTTCAAGATTGTTTGTATTTGGGCAATGGAATGTTACAAAAAGCACGAATGCTGAAAAGTCTCGTCTTGTGTACCAGCATCTAAAGTTATCATTAGCTAATGATGAGGAAAATATTGACATTAAGAATTTAGAAAATAAGAGTAATTACCTGTGCAGTAAGCAGTAAGCTTCTTGTAGCAGAATATCCATGGTATTATCTTCCTTCATCGGTGCATAAGGTACTTATTCATGGATATAAGGTTATAGAATATGCTCTGCTGTCGATAGGACAACTATCAGAAGAGGCCGCAGAAGCAAAAAATAAAGATATGAAGTATTTCCGACAACATAATACGCGAAAGAATTCCAGAATTACATGCAACACCGATTTGCTAAACCGATTGCTATTAACGTCGGATCCTAATATCACTGGTTTGCGAAATTTGCCTAAAAAAGACGTCTTCTTTACCTAAAGAGTGTATTAATTTAGTTTCAGTAGAATAATATAATAATATACAATGTTTTACAAAGTATTTATTTTTATTAAGAAATTTTCCACTTTTGACCGCTGTTACATAGACGCGGGACCACCGTGGGGTGCCTGAGATGTGTTACAGCGGGCGAGGACTGCTCTCCCTCCGCGCCTCCGGCTTTTAAATTACACTCTAGTGTAGGGAAGACTAGTACCACGGCGAAAGACCACGGCGAGTCGGTTTTAATCTTAATTATTATAATAAATAGAGATAGATTAATATAATAAAGAGGGAGACGTACATATATGCCGCTAGGCAAAATTGAGATGACGGAAATGACGATTTGTCCTGTGAAGTGTGAAGAAACTATAATGAAAGACAAGACAAATAAAAAAGTAAAATACCATCGCGGAGTAGGTACCTAATTTCCGACCAATGTTGGCCTGTTTTTTTTATTTTTTAGTAGTTGTAGTAGCAGCAGTCTTAATAACAAGTCTTAATAACAGGTTGCCACGGCATGCAATAATGGACTATATAACTTTTAGTTTATTTTTATGTAAGTACTCGTATATGCCAAATTTCAGCTAAATTCGTTCAGCCAAAACACGATTTAGTAACAACATTTAAACATAGGTACAAACTTCTTCATTTATAATATTTTAATATTAGGTTGGGGAAGAAGTTCCTTCGCATTTTAACTCAAGACAATTTTTGTTTTGACCGTTAGTGATTACCGCATTGTTACTGAGAGCGGATCGACACCGGATTGCGATTATTGTCAAATTACGGGAATTGGGCCTCAGTTGTTGGCAGTAGAGATCCGAATCGATTCTTTTACCCGGCAGTAAAAATCACAATAAACAATGCCCTTCCAATCCCACCATACATACAGCATCAACTTATTGCGAGTTAGCCCGGGTTTTGCCACAGTCTGTGAAGCCTGACCGACCTTTGACCACGACCTTTTTCGGACGTTCTTGTCATACGTGATCCACTTTTCATCACCAGTATCAAACTCTTATAATAAAAAATCGCAAATGAGTACACAGTGCCGATCTTGCTCCACTTTTTCATAAATGGCGTCCATTTTATCTGTAAACAAGGCGACCAAAGCAAGTTGCATCTTTGACATCAAAATTTCCTGATTAAGAACGCTTAAACCAACTTTATGCTTCTCTTACTGACATTGCATTAGGTCCTTAAAAGTCAAAATTTTTTTGCGCGGCTTGCGATGCATTTTTTCTTTTTTTGTACTAACAATTTAAAAGAAATTGAATACTTAATTTCTTCATTAATTAATAAATACACTCATTTTTACAGAAAGAAAATGAAATTAAAAACAGCTGGAACAACATTTTACAAACATATATGTTTTTTTAATGTACGGCCAAAGAAATTTTATTACAAGTTTATACATAGTACTATTATGTGAAAAGAATTTTTCTTCGAACAAGTTATTATGATTTAAGTAGTTTCAATTGAATCAATCACACTTCCAATCTTCTAGTTTGTCAGCAGTTATTTTATATGAAAAACCCTAAAAATCTAAAGTTTAACTAATTTAATACAACAGGTTCTCTGTCTTCACAGTAGGTTTTGCCTATTATATTAACTCGTGAACAACAGGTTAAGATTAAAACACAGACACGCAGACAGATAGTTACTCAAATAACTCAATGTTTTAGAGATTAGGTACTTATCATTAGTCACTATGTGTTATCATTTTAACTAATATAATTAAGTTTTACTAGCAATAACACTGACCACCTAATAAGTGGGTCTAAAATTTCTGCAAAAACTCATACAGCGGGTAATAGATGGAAGACTAGTGAAGATTTATGAAACGGAACATCATTTCTGAACAACCGGTTTATTTACGGCCTTGCGAGTTGCGACTAGTCACTAGACAATTAAACACGGAACTTAACAACAGTGGGGATTAGATACAGTAGGCCTAGATTTCTTAATACTGCACTGCAATAATGATGCAGAATTTCTTGTTTTAAGAATTTTACAAATATTTTGACATACTGATTAGGAACAGGAGAAGGATTGTTGAAAAAAGGAGGTGTTGATGGAGTGATGGAAAAGAATTGCCGAGGATCGTCCTCAGTGGCGTGCATTTGTAAAGGGTTATGTCCGGTAGTGGACTGAAGTGGGCTGATTATTAAGAACTGTCAAAAATAGAGACGTTTTGGTGAAATTTTAGATACTTACTTTTAGTTAGAAATATGCCCGAACCTCTGACGGCTATGTTATTGTTACATTGAGAATTTGAGATTACTCTTCCTTTGTAGATGCAATAATTTGACTCTAGTAAACAAAATATTCAAATCTTTATTTGCAAAATGTGTAAATATAAACTTAATACAATATATGCTTAAAGCTAGGAGCCCTGTATGTAGGGCACGGCAATTTTTGCACTTCCTTCGCTTTCGAGATATTACTCTACCTTAACTCAGTGACTTCCACGGAAAGTAAATATTTTAGGGCCGTGGTCACAACCTTTTTTGAAGGTTAGATCCACCATTTTTGTAAAGTAGATTATCAGAGCCATGTACCTAATTGTAGTACTTATAAGCAAATTTTTATATAAAGCTTTATTCCAATCCAACCAACCAACAATAATGTTGTATTCGTATTCTTTTAATTATTATTAATATTTTTTAATTTCTACTTTCGTCTAGAGCCTGCTGTTTTATTTCACGCTGTAGAATCCTAAGCTTAATCTAGTCCTATGGGGAGTGGAGCCACTGTAATTAGGACCAATTGTGACAGCGCTCATGTTGGTTTTCTAATTAGTTTTTAACCAATTAGTGGCTTATCCAACGGAGTCCAGCATAACAATGAAATACCATAGGGAAATATTTTAATTTTGTCAAGTTGTTGGAATTAAATGGGTTTGAAGATTTTGGCATGGTGTTAGATGTTTCTACACCCAGCGGGATCCCATGTCTGGGAGACTTATGAGTGATACGGAGAATTAGATCTGGATATGTTCTACTGAATTATGCTGAAAACAGAATTTGTTCCGTATAATAAACGGAAATATAAGCTTCTCTAACCGACCTCCACCCAGCGGGATACTTACCAAAACTACTTCTGATGAACTATAAATTGGTATCAACTTTTAGATCAATATGTGTTCTGTTCATTTAAAAAAAATCATTGTTCTAATGTCCTTAATTCAGTCACAATCAAGCTGCAAAGAAACCTCCAGTCAGCGGACTTTTACTCCTTAGGACGTTATTATTGCAGCTTTTACACTAAATTAATGAAATTTAAACTATTTACGACTTATTTTACTTAAATTACCTATTTGTACATCTTGTGTTAAAATTTAAAATGTGGGTAGAATACAAAATAATCACAGTCTGCATTGTCTTACTTATGCATTGATTACCAGACGTTATTGACGTTGTGTTGATTTATTTTAAGAAGTACCTAGTTACATACATTATAAATAAAATTAAAATGTTACGCGTAAGTCAAGATGGCACTACAATCTTTAAAATAACTTACCCGGTAAACAAAGAAAATATTGTTTTATTTGCTTCTACTTAACTTTTTGCAATTTTATATTTTAGCTACGTATTTTCTATTGTTCTTCTTCTCGTGTCGAAGGCACCTAAATATTTTTATGAGACCAATACTCCGCCACGCGGACAGCGTTTAGGGTGGCGTGACGTACCTAAGTCTTGGCGTGAGCAGGTGTGGCGCGGGACAACACAGAAGATGGGCCATTGTTTGGGGCCAGGATCCGCACTCGCATCTGTTGTTGGTTGCATCAGTGTAGCTCCACCTACACAAGTTGTCCTTGTATCGACCGACCTGAGTCCGCAGCCTATTAAGGGTTTTCCATGTGTCACGGCCAATCCCTGCCAGGAGGAACTTTCTGACGGCAGAAATAACGACGCAGGATGCTTCTTCTTTCATTGTGAGAGAGACCCTTAACTGGTATGTATCGGATCCACGGACAACTCTAGCGCGCGGGTATTATTTTCTATTTTGTGGGTTCGATAAATAAGCAGTTTAAATATATTAACCACGTGACAGTAACCTACATGAGAATTTTGTAACTCCAGGGACCAGACTAATCGATCTCGAAATTTAAAATGTCAAGAAATAATTCGCGCATCTACAAAACATTTTAAACATCTAATATATGTATTGTTTTACACACACTTGCAACGAAACTCCAACGGCCAGACACGAAACTAGTACCCATTACTTACTTGGAGCCTAAAAAATGGGCGTTATTTACCGAAGAGAAAAAATGTGATCCGAGTGTTAGACCTTGAGGCCGCGAGTTCATTAGCATCGAGATTAGCTGCTGACGTCACGCCGCAATTAGTGATAATTTACGTAGGCCAACACCTAGCGAGCTGATAAAATATTTTACGCCCGGATCTGAGCCACGAGGACCCAAATATTCTAAATTATATAGCAGAACCTACCGTTGAGATACAGACGAAAACAGTACGTTCTCACGTAATAATACAATTTGACGCCTGCCTACAAGAAGATACCTGTAGTAACACAGGTCTTCCTACCACGGGCATCAGTAGGGTAGTCGCCTGTTTTCCTATGTACCTGTGTACCTAAATTATGTTATGCCTTTAAATTTGGGAGAAACGAAAAATAGTATTGTCTATCCTGTATCTGTGTAGCAACAGAACAGTATATCAAAAGAAAACCCTTATACATCTAGTCTTGATTAATAGAAGAAAAGTGTCGCATACCAAGAACTATTGTTGTCGAGCGATTGTAGAATATCGATACTATCGATACCTATCTAGAAACTAAATAAACAATACCTACTATTGACGGTAAGATCAATGGAAAACTAAGGTCATTAAAATACATAGCCGTTAGGTACCTACGCAAAATCTTCCGCTCGTAGAGATTCTAGTACACATTTTTTAGAGAATAATCATAAACATCATTACTTACTTACCTTTTTGACACGAAGAGAACATTTTGAGATTCCGATATATTGTAAACGCGGGGAAAGATGTTATATGGAGTAGAATCGTACGCCTCAAATAAATCCATATCTACATAATGTTTAGGTAGCCTTATTTTAGACAACAACGCCCGTCTAAGAAACAGAGTCTTAATGTTTTCCGTGTGATACAGGATGTTTCTTTAGAAATCCTGTATATCTCGTCTATGGTCATACTCAACTCTACATAGTATGTAAAGGAAGTAGCAGTTTCCACATTCCTGAATATATCTGTATTACGCAGTATATTTTCATCAGTCGACATCCACTTGCCATAGTGCCGGGGCATTAGTACTCGGATGCTGACCAATTTACTACAGTGACCAAGCAGTTGAGGTTAAAACTGGGATTAGATATCTGAAGCAATTTCAAAGGCAAACGCGCGTTAGCAGTCCGTTTCAAATAGTCTCGATTGAAAGCGCCCTTAGTGGAAGAATCTGGATAAATTGCTCGTATTTTTTATAAATTGCTCAAGCACATTCGTAACTGTTTGATACATCTACGGGTTAATTAAGTTGCTTCATATCGCTTTGAATGGTCTGGCGGTCCTTTGTACTTATTTTGACATTTAAAAAACCGCTTATGAGTCTCGCACAATTATACTTACATGTATGTGGTGCATCACCCTTACCTTTCATCGTTTTTATCCACTGCCTGAAGGTTGTATGAAAAAGATTGCTTTAAGCGATAAAACGGTCTATTTTGTACATCTTCCATTATTCAATAGTAATTATTTTAAATGGTAAGCAAAAAAGTATAAATCTATCCCGCCAAATTCTTAACATGTGGTTGCACTACCTACGATACAGTAGCCGTTACAATTCGTACGTATTGCCTGTTAGCCTAGATTTATGTGAATAGAATTAATACGCGAACGATGTGTCCACTTAAGTGCGATTTGCGACCTAGTTGGGAATTAGTACAGTAAATAAACATATGAATAGTGCACAGTAGCTTAACTAAGCTATTTGTGTAATGATTGCTTGACATTTCAGCTGACACAATGAATAATGATTTCAAGGCAAGTAAAGGGTATTGTTTGAGTTTCCATAGAATCTTATAATCGTCATCCCCTCAAAGTCTAGAGACAAAAAAAATATTTAAAAAAACTGCACATAGTCCTGAATGATTAATAATTAATTGGTAATCCCCCCCAATGAAAGTCATTGAGGGAGGCCTCTGTTCAGCAGTGGACGTCCTATGGTTGTAATGATGATGATGATGACTCGTCACAACCTCGACTAGGTCGTTGGGCCACCGCATGGGAGGCCTGGCCTACCCACGCTGCGTCTTCTAGTTCGTGGTCGCCACTCGAGAGCCTTTCTTGGTAGTCAGTTCTGCGAGCAATGTAGCCTGCCCATTGCCACTTTAGCAATTGCAATTCAAAAAGCTATGTCGTTGACTTTGGTTGTTCTACGGGCCTCCTGCATTTCGGATCTTATCTCGCATCTTATCTTAGCCGGTAGATGCAACCAGCCCTACCCTCTTGGCATGACTACCAAAACACGATATGATATAGCGATATATCGACCAACTGTAAAAATATGATAAATATAGCCGCCATGTTGAATCGCCGTGCCGGTGACGTCACATATTATGATCGCTGTTTCGATAAAAATTCAACATGGCAGCTTTACACTTTAAATATCATTTATTTTGATAAAAATTTACTGTTGGTGTCGATAAATCACTACATCATAATATATCGTGTTTTGGTGGTTATTCTAGGAGGGCAGAGCCAATCGTTGTAGAACATTGGGACAGTCACAGTACCTACAGTATCACTGCTTCAAAACAACATTGTACACAATGTTGTTTAGTGCCATGCTAGTGCCATGATTTTTGGAGCCGAGACGTGTGGACACTTCACGTACGACCAGTACACCTATTAACATTGGTACCAGTATTTTAGGGATTTTCCAAAAACCAAATATCTTATTTGGTCTATATTTAGACACTCACTAAAAGTCTATAATAAGACTAATGCCGATTAACCACAGATTATCGCCTAGTATATATATTTTTTCGAGTCGACACTGACGACAGTGTGTCGAGTGTGACAGTGTGGACCATGTTTATGGTTAACTCGATTGGGCGTCTGCTTTTATTTTAGGGTTCCGTACTTAAGGGTAAAAACGGGACTCTATTACTGAAGACTCCCCTGTGCGTCTGTCTGTCTGTCACTAGGCTGTATCTCATGAACCGTGATAGCTAGACAGTTGAAATCTTCACAAATGATGTATTTCTATTGCCGCTTTTACAACAAATTACTAAAAACAGAATAAAATAAATATTTAGTAAACCATACAACAAACGTTATTTTTTTTTGTCGTATTTTGCAAGATATTAATAACGGCAACAGGTAGGCGCTTGAAATATTCACAGAATATTTAGTTGTATATTCACTTCAAGAAAAGTTTATATACTTAGTGTCTTATGTTGTATAGATAATGGTACGGAACCCTTCGTGCGCAAGTCCGACTCGCACTTGGCCGGTTTTTTTATTCTTAGGCGCGGGCGGTGCAGCTCATTTCGTCTAGGCCAAGTCAAGGGAAACTGATTCTGCCTACCCAGAGATTTACTTTTGAATGAAATAGAATTTGTAGTAGAAAGTTATAATTTGTGGGACATTCGTTGAGGATTTATTAAAGAATATCTGTAACCTAGCTGAATACCGCTGTTTTCGTCTAGGCCACTCCGATCTCTGAAAATATTCTACATAGGGCCGATCTGATTACTGTGTCAGCACCACAAATTCATGTTAGAATGTGTTATAAAAAATCACCGTATGTGGGCTTATGATGGCGAAGTTATTAAGGGTTAAGTTTAAGTCAGCTGTCAAAAATCATTTATTCAATTTAGGACAAAATTTCCACTTATGAACGTCAATAATAACATTATAGGCCCATATGGGACCAGAACATGTCTCCTTATTTTTTGGGCCCTACTAGCGCTTCGAGACAACAAGACACAGACAATCTGCCAAGTGCTGAGAAGAAACGCCGGAACAAACTCAGTCACCACTAGCTGCCACAAAATAATATAAAATCAAAATAAACAGGTAGGTGTACATCAGTTTAGTGCAGGCTGGACTGGCCATACATTCTTGTCATCAAGTCTTGAATTTTATATATACCCCTTAGACATTAGAGTAGTTTTGACATGTGACTTAAATTTATTAATAGGAAGTTCGATAACATTGTAAGGTTATATTATTTTTAAAAAAATACAATTTCCCAAGAATGAATTACTTGTTTTGGCCAATCTGAAGTTTGGAACTACAAGTTTGTTTTTGTTTCTTGTGTTATATAAATGAATATAATTTTTTTAAATGAATAGATCTAAATTTTTGCGAACGTACATGATATTCTCAAATATGTATTGAGAAACCACAGTGAGTATGTGATTTCTTTAAAGAAATCTCTCAGGGATTCGGGCGGACTAAGGTTTTAAATAGCACGAATGGTTTTTTTTTGTAAAATAAAGATGGTATCGATGTCCGCAGCCGAACCCCATGAGAAGACCATGAGACATAAAACTATGAAAGTAACTAAAATACACGACCCTTGCCGTTACAACGTCAGATAGAAGTCTAATTTTTCTAACCGCAAAGGCAGTTAAATCAAGTCTCCTAGCCAGAATGTCAACATGTGGTCCCCATTGCAACTTCAAATCCAATATAATGCCCAGAAAAACAGTGGAGTTTGATAGATCAAGTTTTTCACGATTTAGTAAAATTTCTGGGTTAGCTTGCTTTACGTCTTAAATTATAACGTGAATTTGTGGTGCTAATACAGTAATCAGACGGCGCTATGCAGAATACATCCAGAGATCGGAGTGGCCTAGACGAAAACAGCTGTTTTCAGCTTGGCCACAGATATTCTTTAATAAATCCTCAACGCATGACCCACAAATTATGACTTTCTACCACAAATTCTATTACATTGAAGACTAAATCCCTGGATAGGCAGAATCGGTTTCCCTTGACATGGCCTAGACGAAATAAGCTGCACGCGCGGGCATTATGTACAAAAGAAGCGGCCTTGCCCGTGCCGTTCCTGCGCCTTATGTATTAGTACTAGCAGACTAGAAGTAGGTAAATTTAGTTGTGTAAAAAATTATTTAATTAAATAAACCAAATCGTGTCATTGTTTATTTGTACCTGACAACTGACCTGACAACGGTAGGTCAATCTACCCAAAAAGTTAAAGGTCATTGAACCGATTTTCAACTTTATGTCCGAATTATAGAGATCAATATCAATTGAGAAAATTTTACGTTTTCTGGTAGGTTGACCAGCTGTTGTCTGTACTTATCAGTTATCACTGTAGGGATTCCATTCTTATTTTCACCTAAATAAAACACTCCCAATATGGATTAAAATGTTTAATAAACTGTTTTGAAAGATGAAAATGGTCAAAAAACATTACACCTAAAATTTTACAATTATTTACTGATTTTTAATCGGTATTTATCATATATATTACATAATATTTTAGAATGAGTATTTTTAAAATCATTAATGAATATTTGTTTGGCAGTGATTAAAATACCCTATTGAATGGTTGTATATTGTGTTAATGTCAAAATATTCTTGACAAGCTGCATTTCCATTTTATGAAACCTTGAATTGATTGAATATTAATTAATTTTATTCTATATCATTTAACTTTGTTTAAAATCGCACTATACAAATACTTATTTAGAAAAACATTACAAAATATACAAAGTTACAAGAAATTTACTTGTGAATATTAAAATTGAACTAGCTATGTATAAATTGGACTACTTAACCTATTTTGAACTATCAGAATTATATTAAAATATGAAGATATGACAATGTTATTATAAATTACATTGAAGATACACAAATATTGCATTTGGAAAGAAACGGAGAAGGAAGACGGATTAATAAATAACATAGATATAATAACAATAATAAATATTCATTATGTACTCAATACTCAAATAGAGATGATGACACCACCAATCAACTGACGTAATTCCTAAGAGCTGTCAAAACGCCATATCCCCATAGCATTTGTAATGCGAATACTCAATTGTGACGTCACTTTTATGTTGCACGATGTGAAATGACTAAATATTTATTGATTTTAAAGGGATTGAAAATCGATCTTCTCTTATAATTAAGAAATGTATAAATAAATAATAAAATGGTGAATGGTGTCAAATTCAAATCATTTATTGCGTGTCACATTGAATAATTAGTTTAGATGGTAGATTTACAGAGATTTATGTGATGTCATCACCCCAATTGTAACTTACTTAAGTATAAATCCCATTTAATATTTTCTGTTTTTTACCCGGGTGTTAGGTTGAATGGAAATAAGTAGTTCATCTACAAATTGGTCGTCTCATGAATATGAACAACTCTTTATATGGGATCAATAAAACAACTTTAGTCAACCACCTCCGTAGCTGAGTGGCGACCACACCGGACTTGGCGTCGCTATCTCCGCGATTCTTGGTTCGACTTCCAGTCGGGTCAATATAATACAAAACAAACGAACTATTCTATATTATCACGGTGTTGTGGTACCGACGTTGTTTCTGATTTCTGTAACGCAAAGCAATGTATGTGATGCCCAATATTTATACAAAAAGAACAGCAGATTTCTTATTCCGATTTCACCATTGGTTATGGAGCAAAAGTTGTTATTAATACTAATAAACCCGCCGTGTGGGGACGGTCGTAAATAATACAATCCTTCACCGCCAACAAGAGGCGAGTCGTAAGAGGCGACTAATTCCTGTAGCACGTGACGGGCCACAGCTTCTACGTGCGAAATCTTATAAAAAAAACTGCGTTCGCCAACCGGGCCAAGCGTGGCGAGTATTGGCAATCCTCCCCCCGCAAAGAATGTCTTTGGGGGAGGCCTATGTTCAGCAGTGGGCGTCCTATGGCTGAAATGATGATGATGATGATGAATAATAATAAAAAAATTAATAAAAATGCGTTAGTAAATACACTAACTGTCATGGTTGTGAAGTAAGGAATTAACATTCCTGTTACGGGGTACCAGACAATGTATTTTGCTAAGGGCGTCTACCAGAACGCCCAGACTGGATCTCATTTACAAAAAGTCGTTTCCTTAATTGACTCGACCCGGAAATCCAACCTGGCCTCCGATTCAGAACCCTTCGATAACAAATTGGCGACCGGAAAACCACGTGACACTATAAGATTTAACATTGCTGTTACGTTATTCAAAGATGGTTAATTCGCTATCGAAGGGTTCTGAATCAGGGGCCTAGTATTATATTCATGAAAAGAACAACCAGTAGAAGTATTGTATCTCGTTTAACCTGACACCCTGTATAATTCATAAATTCGCACACGGTTTTAGTCCCTTCGCGTGCCACTTACCCACTGAAGACCGGAAAGACACGCAAGAGATTATAAAATATACGTCTAACTATACCCAACACTATTGTACTTATTTATTCGAGATAATCATTATCTTAACACTATTAGAATCACATTACGCAAGTATGAAAACTTAACCCAATTTCAACAACCCTTGTTATTTACTAATTAATCAAACTATTAACAGAGAATTTCAAGTCCCACTAAACAGTCTGTCAATTGGAATAATTCTCTGTTAGATGGCTTTTACACTAGACGTCTTAGCCTCTCTACTAAGTTGCGAAGTTGCATTACATTACATGATTCAATTTTATAAGAGCAGAGAACGTGTCACGTTCTCTGTTCCCTATACAGCCAAGAACCAACACAATCTGTCTAGTGACGTCTGCTTGTAAGTATTGCTTCATGTATGTTAAGTTATGTATCTACAAGGGTACACGGATTAATACGGAACCTCGGTTTCGGTATTCCTACGAATAACAAGGACAGTGAACGTGAACGTGTTTAGCCGCAGTCAGCGACAGTCATTTTTACATTGAACATAGTTGCGCAGCCAAGCAGCGTAGTGTGAAAGCCTTCTTAGTGAATAAATAGCTTGATGAAATCGGGTCTTAGTATACAACCCTTAACCAGGCCTAGACTTGAAATTTTTCATATTTTTAAGCAGTATGCCTGGTAAATTAGGTTCTAAGTGTGATGGCAACTATTTTGCCACTGCCTAATTAATGGTACACTAACTATATTTACAATATTATCGATTGCTTATATTTGTCACAAACTTCGTTGTGGATGGTAATAAGTTAATAAACCAATTATACTCACAAAAATAAAAGATAAACTTATAAATACATTGCTATTTCTATGGATTTAGTCCTAAGCACTAATAAATCATCGCTGCACTTTAGATCACTTGTTTACTATTGAGTCACAGAATCACTACTCCGGAGGAGAATGACGGTTAAGGTATGCTATGGAATAGCGCGTTATTTGGCCACGTTCGAAAATTTGATATTTATCCCAATATTTAATAATAAGGCTGCACTCACACCAGACGTATTGCCAGTCTTCGAGTGTGAGCGAGCGAGTTTTCCGTTAACAACGAACCAAAAATACGTTATTACGGTATGTGTAGTTGTCAACGTAGAATTTATTCACACCTGAGGTGCATTGTACGCTACAGCGTATTGAAATGTAGTCAGACCCCAAGTTCACATAAGTGCTTACAGTGAGCCCGCTCAGTTCGATTCAGTCCAAGACAGACATAGCATTGAGTAGTGTTTTGTTGAAACTTACGTTTGCATGCGTGCATGCTTTACCAGCAACACACACTAGCGCAAAGGAAATGTTTACGTCAATTAACACACAAGTAAGCCTTACGCGTTCGTGAATTGTACCAACTATATCAATCTATTAATTTCTATACCTATCCTAAGGTAGAAACTCTTTAAACACATTGTTGAACTTGACAATGTATTACTATTCCGGTGAGGTCGTCGACGATGAATACGTGCTCGAGAATGAAGGTAGCGAGATCGAGGGCGATGGACTGGGTGTTGCCGATGGAGTTCGAGGTCCTATGGTAGGCATTCTGGGCGGGTGTGGTGGAGTAGCGGATGGTGTCCATGTATCGAAATCAGCGGGCGACGGCATTGGCGTAGGCGAAAGCGACGGCGTAGCAGGCGTACGTCGATGCGTTCTGGTCCACTTCGACTTAGGCGAACGGTTTTGCGGTTTTCGCGGAGGTGTCGACGACGATTTTGGTGATGATTGCTTACATCGTGAGCATGAAGATGACCACTTTGGTGACTGATTTTGAGTTACGGACAATCGAGTTTGAGACTCGCAGGATTGTGACTGACTAAATGTTCGGGACACTAAAGATTGTGTCGGCGAAACAGACGTCGAATCTGTTGACTTGGACTCTTTCCGAGTTGCCGTCGATTTTTTCCGATTCCTTGACGATCGCTTATACAACTCCGGTGACCTTTTTCGAGACTCCCTAGATCGCTTTTGATGCTCCGGTGTCTGCTTACGAGACTCCGGTGATCTTTTACGCAAAACTTGAGACCTTTTTCGGAAGGACGTCGATCGCTTGCTTGAGGACGACAAACGCTTTTGAGAAGATGGCGATCGCTGTCTAGAGGACGGCGAATGCTTCCAAGAGGAGGTCGATCGCTTTTGAGAGGACGGCAATCGCTTTTGGGAGGACGACAAATGCTTTCGAGAGGACAGCGAACGCTTATGATGGGACGGCGAATGTCTTCGAGAGGACGATAACTGCTTCCGAGAGAGGTGCAAGTGCTTTTTTGACAATGGCAGCTGCTTTTTAGGGGACGGCGAACGCTTTCGAGCTGATTCCAAATGCTTTCGATGAGAAGGTCGCTTTCGAGACGACGGCGAATGCCTTTGGGAGGATGGCGAGCGCTTTTTAGAGGAAAGCGAGCTCTTTCTAGAGGATGGCGACATTTTACTAGAGGACGGCGAATGCCTTCGAAAGGATGGCGAGTGTCTTCTAGAGGAGGGCGAGCGCATTCTAGAAGCCTTTCGTAACACCGCTGATTGTTTTCGAGATTCTGCTGCATGTTTTCGCAACGCCGTCGACTGTTTTTGAGATTTTAGCGATTGCTTTCGTGATTCAGGAGATGTTTCTCGAATCATCAGTAGATGTTTCCGAGATATCGTTGTCTGCTTACGATCTTTTTTTGACTCTATTGAGTGCTTATGTGACACCGGAGGCCGTTTTCCGGAAATTGAGGGGTTCCGAAATTGCATCAAACGCTGTAGAGACGCTGGTAATTGTTTTCTTAACACTGGTGACATTCCACGAGAAACCGGCGACTGATTGCTAGAAGATTTTGATCCTAGATCTTGTGCCGCTGGCAACGGTTGAGGAGCCTTCATCAGTTTTTGCAACTTTAGCAATCGGTTCAGAGATTCCTGTATTTTATTTTGTGTCACTGGTGAATGCTTTCGAGTTACCGGCAGCTGTTTTGGAACTGCTAACAGGTTTTCTTGCTTTAACTGCTGCTTCAGAGATACCTGTGATCGCTTTTCAGGTAATGGCGACGCTTCGTGAGGTGAAATCAATTGCAATTGGGGTACTGTAGAACGTTTTCGAGATTTAGGTAAATGTTTTCGAGATACCTTTGAATGTTTTGGAGATTTCTGCAATTGATTTTGTGACTCTATGGTCTTTCGAGATTCCAGCAATTGCTGACGAGATGCAGAAATCTGTTTTTGAAATATAGGCGATCGTAATGGAGTCACTGGCGATTCAGACGACGTTGACTTTGACGGAGATAATCCGAATAGAAGCGTAAATCGCCGCTTTAATTTTAGCGGCCAGGGTTCTGACGATTGCGATCTTGGTCGCACAATAGGCGGAGTAGAGCTAATTCTCTCTGACAATCGAGAAAGAGAAGCCGATTCCGGATCTATCTCCGATGTTTGGCTTGGCATTGGCGTTTTTGTAGATACTGACCTCGACCTCAACCTCAATGATCCCGAAACGGATGAAGTTATATTGAGTGACTCCCATTCTGAATCGGAATCGCTATTCGAGCACTCGCTGTGGACGTTTGTCGACAATCGATCGACGTCTTCGGACTCGAGCGCAACGTACCTGTTACAGGTTCTCTTTAACCGCCAAGAGGACGATGTTTTAACAGCAAAACCTGTAGACAAAATTTTGATTAATATAAGAGATTAGATTTAAGCACATAAAGACACAATCTAATGTCGTCAGAACATCACACGTTCAAGAACGGAAAGTACTATCTGCCGTTTAATTTAATAAAAAACAGTCGACAAACTCTTGAACAAGAATAAAGCAAAACTATCAGTTGTCAAAAGCCAAAGACTGTAGCAATTTAAACACTGCGATAAACAAAAGAAAAATCTAACAATGTGAACAGACAAGAATTGAGGCAACCAAAGTCCAGAATCACTAGATTTCAGCTGGCAATTAATATGATAAGGATAAGAAAGCATGTATTTTAACGATCCACAACAAAAGACAGTAAAGACAGAGAGTGGAGAGATGATCGCTGATATGAGATGGTTACTGGTATCAGTTAGCGTGATGATGATGTTTAAGTAAAGAGGACCAACAATCAGTAGGATCTACAGCGGCGAGAACATTCAGTCACAGACACAACTACGATGTAGATGGTTATTCAATTAATAAAGGCGATCTCGAACCTAATCCAACGTGGCAGTCAAAGAAAGCGTCAAAAAAAGACGATCACAGAGACCATGATGTGGTGATTATGTCAGCAGTCGGCACTAACCTGTGACTGTGCAGCGAGCGTAGGCCTAGAGAAGTGCGCGTGCGGCACTGCTGGAGGGGCGCAGGGGCGCGCGGGGGCGGCGGGGGAAGGGGCGCGGGGAGGGGCGCGGGGAGGGGCGCGCGCGGCCCACGCGAGGCAGGCGCGCGCGGGGGGCGCGGCGTCAGCGGGCCGGCGCGCCCCCGCCCGCGCCCGGCGGCGACCAGCGCAGGCACGACGCCTCCACGCACCGAGCGCGTTCCGCTCGACGCGATACTTCCTCTAGCACCTCCTAGGAAGGAAAACAGGGGTCGCTATGGATGGATTGTTTTTTTTTATACAACATAGGTATTTAGGCCAGGCAACGAAAAGGTATAGAAGTCAATTATTGTTTTTCAAACATTTCTTTAGAACACAATTTTTGACTGCGTAACTTTGATTGGACTAGTTAGGAGGTGAACGAACATATCAAAAGTCTCCGCTAGCAGCCCTTTATTTTTATTTTTTTGGGTACATCGTCAAAGAATCCGGTCAAATAGAGCAAAAATGTGAAGCAAAAATGATTTTTTCTAAAATTACAGACTTTTAAGAGCAGATAAAACTATACAAGATATCAAAAAACTTGACCGAATAAAACTTGGTGCAAATTTTCATTTTGTACTAGTAGTCATGTCGCTAGGACGCATAGTTTTCGACATATAAGCGAAAAACCGAAAAATGGAACCTTCAAACCTTGCCCTTCTTCCCGGTTCAAGGGCTACGAGCCGGGACTTTTGATATGTTCACTTCCTAACTAGTCCATACAAAGTTACGAAGTCAAAAATTGTGTTCCAAGCATTTCCCTCTTTTTTTGTCGGCAAAAAATTATACATTGCCGTTTGGCATATGATCTACAAAAAGTCGGACAAAAACTAAATCAGTGCAATCGGGCCGATTTGATAGTCGGTAGAAAATAGAACATTTGTAAATTACTACCACTATTTATCAAAAATTTTATCGGCCCGATTACCGATACCTATAAATAGGCTGACGTGGGCAGAGGCCTTTATGGAGAACAATGATATGATGATCACTTTATTTTATTTTTATTTTCAGCGTCCATAGATTGTCATCAACAGCAAAAAAGCGTTTGTTGTTTCTTCTCAGTAGTTCTCAGTTTAATAGCCTTCATAAATGTGCCGAAGATATAAATAATAATAATAAATAGTGGACAACATCACATACATTGCTCTGATCCTATATATAGCCAAAGCACTTGTGTTACAGAAATCGACGTTACCACAACACGCTAACCCGTGACAATACAAAAAAGTTATTTTTCTACATTGACCGACCGGGACCTTAGATAGCGACAACCGTCCGGTATGCTCGTCTCTTTGCTACGAAAGTCGAAGAAGTAGTAGGGTAAAGTTATTTAAGTAACGGGCGTGTATTTGTTTTCTCCAGTCAATTAATTTAAGTAAACACCACCGGTAAGTCTAAGAAATTCAGAATGAGTTCCACGATTCTTACAAATCACGCGTCATGATGACAAATGAAAACCCACTAACTGTAAACACGTTGCCTAAGACATGACGTTTCTAAACATGACTGAAAATAATAATTCCCGCAAATTGCTGTTAACTTCGATTCTAAATGTTCTAATTAAATGAAATACATATAAATCGTAAGCGTTAACCGATACAGTTTCTTCACCTTTGTCAAAGCCGGAGAAGTAATAGTAGGCTTACAGCCCAAAAAAAAAAAATTTTTAGTATATATATTATGTTTAACCCACAATGACACCACGCGTACGACATCGCGCCTTAAATATCCTTTAAGATTCACATAGATTCGTGCAACAACGTGATACGCGGTGTCCTGTATGTAGTTCACAACGTATCCGATAGAAACGCAGAACAAGTGTCCATATAATTATTTACCGTAGCTAGGATTAATCAAATCTATAAACCACAGTTCAAAAAATGCTTTACAGATTGCCACCCATAATTTTCACATTTCATTTGAGAAAATTTTGAGACTTCGGAGTGAGAAGCCAGTAGTAGAGTCAGGTATGTATTACATGCCACGGCGGCATTAGGCTACTTCGAGAAGTGTTAAGGTTTGATTCCGACAGCCATTTTGTACCTATGTGACATTCTTATGCATAGGCATCGTAAAAAAGGCAGTGAGCCTTCTACATGTACTTATGTTGTGGCATAACGTATTAATATCTTACGACAGACCGGCGGCAACCGCTTTCATTTCGCGTAACCAAACCTTGGTTGCGCACGTCATACACGCCTGTCAACACAATAGAAACAAATACAGTAGGTGACGTGCATTTATATTTTTAAAGCATAAAAGCCAGGGAAAGAGAGCGGATGGTCCTCTTAACGGAACGGGTTCTCGATACGATACGATAGAACGATAGGGTAAAAATTTACCACTTTCTTCTCATTAGACGCCGTATGAGACTAGATATTATACTGACATACGAATCTTTATTGTACTTGACGATTAAAACGATACGTCACTGTCATTTGTGGTAGCCGCGAAGAAAGCCGCTGTACCTATTATATTATGAATTCTCGTCGTAATAACTGGAGATAGACACAGTAGACTCCTATTCCACTAAACACGGAGCCCACACAAACTCAAGCTTGCTAGCGCGCGATAGACCACTTTCGATAAATCTATGAATAACACGGTTATAGTAATGACTTTTAATAATAAAATTATATTGATCAGTTACACAGAATCGATAGTTTTACCGTCCCGTACACGATCATTTGAAAGAAACTTTTAGTAATAGTATTAGTATCGTAAGCTCGTACCGTATAGCGACTAATTCATTCTTATCGATACTATTAAAAGTTATTATATTATTACCACGTGTTGCGCTTATCTCTCAACTCATGTTATAGTTCTTGATAGTTTACCTGGACGAAACAATTTCAAGATTCTTTTTTGTGTCTCTGAGATGTCAAAAACGGGAGTGAGCTATCTGAATAGAGGTTCTGCTGTGGCATTATCGATCATACCTCGTTTATTGGATACGCGCAATTAAGCTTTATCTATCAGAATCTATTAATAATAAACAGTAATGTTCTGAAAATGGTTACGAATATCCCCGAAGAGGGACTTTCGCCAACACGTTCAAACGAAATCACGAATCATGTCAAAGCCTGATTTATTTAAACTTTTGTAAAAAATAATATTGTAGTTTCCCGAACGCTGCCCAGCCGAGTTGGATTCGACGATTGACCTCCTTCTCAAAATTGAATTTACCCAGCTGGATAACTTGTCCTAAGTAGACATATTTGTCAACAAAAGAGCAAAAAAGTTTACCAAAAGATAAGCCATTATAATTAACATACATAATAACATAACATTTTCTGCTCAATCAAAGCACAGTCGACGGATCAACATCCAGTAAGACAGGGATGTCTCAGGGTACTCTACTTAGTCCTCTTGTTTTAAAAGCCGAATTTACATTATAATCGTTTTTAATATTTATTTACTTAATCCCTAGATAGACCTCTTTTGTCTGACATTCTGTTTATCTTTAATAGAGATCTTGCATACGGCATATGGTTATTTAAATACATATCATAACAGAGATATATTACTACATATTATTCTCTGATCACATGATTGGAATTCATGCTTTCTACAAAACTCTGAGACGTATTTTTGAAGCATTAGAATTCGATCATGGAAACAATTCGTGTTACAAATTAATTCCTATTGCTCTCGATTTTAGGCATTTTAAACCACTCGAATGAAGCGTTGCTATTAAATTCTTGTAAATATATTCGTCTCAGGCAAAAAATATTAAAAGCCATTCCGGCTCCGTCATCATGATTAGTAATAAAACACATTGTTTTAAAAACCGGTAATTAATCTCCAAAAGCCGAACGTAAATAAAATATTATTATGGTGTGTGTAAGTGGTAGGGCCACTTGTAGCAAAATTCACAGAATTAATTTTCAAAAATAGAGGTTCGCATGCGAATACCTGAGTATTTGCGGATATATACTTGCGGATTTGTATCCGAATTAGAATTCTAATGCTCCTAAAATAAGTTTCTGTGATATTCTTGTTTTAGAAACTGATGTAAGTTACACAAACTGTGTACAGATCACTAAGATCATTTCACACACATCACACATACATCAAACGACCCCAACCAAAAAAGTGCTTGTTTTTTTCTTTTGCTAAGTACTAGCTAGACTTATCATACAGAAGAACATCAAAATAAGAACCTTATTTACGCAGAAAGTGAATACACTAACCTGTTTCTTCAGTACTATGTGTTTCCCCTTCCAATACTTCATGAGACCGCGCTCCTGTAGCGTGGAGACGATGTCCGAGGACGCTATCGCTAGGTCCTTACTCAGGTCTCTGATGCAAAGCGTCGGACCGGGAGCAGAGCACAGCCGTCGGAGCAGCGCCTCCTTCCAGTAAGACCGGTAAGAGATCAGACCCAAGTCCGACAGGGGTGTCTCAGGGGACCCAACTTTGCCCTCCACTTTTGTTAGTAGATAGCCTGGGGAAAAAAACATCAGTTAAGGGTGTCTAAAAATTATGACAAAAAGTGCGGTGAGCATTTTCTTACTAAAAGGAGAGAGCACATTAAACAGGGTGTCCTAAAATGTATGGTAAGCAGTAACACAAAGAAGCAAACAAAGAGGAATTAAAGCGTGTTTGTTCCGTATTTAAAAAACAAGTTTTTAACCGTTTTTCCAAAAAAAAAAACGCCCTGTATGTTCCGCGTTTTTCTAGCTTTAAACTGTTTTGTTGCCGAAAAAAAACTAACTTTAGTGAAGTTCTTGGACATGGTTCATCGTTGTCTCTGATTTCTGTAACATAAGTGCTTTAGCTACTTACCATAGGATCAGAGCAATGTATGTGATGTTGTCCAATATTTATTTATTATTTACTAGCTGTCCCCGCGAACTTCGTACCGCCTCTTAATATTTTTTACCTTCGAGAATTTTCCGATGTTTTATAGTTATTCTGCTATTCGTGGCGGATACAAATCCAAAAAATCATAGATCCTAAAAATCGGTCCAACCGTTTTTGGTTTATTAATGGTGTCACTAACCCGACTTTGTTTTATATTCGCGTATCTAGACAAAGAATAGCACAACTCGAAATAATACAATAGGCGAGTTATTGCGATTATCGGAATGTGCGTGGAATCTACATTAACTCCTAAAGACACCCGTGTACTTGAGACGTGTTACTCTTTAATTTGATCTCATACTACATTATCTACGTAAACTCCAAAGACACACATTTATTTTGTGTTGTGCCATCACGTAGTTGAGCTACTCTTTATTTAGGTGTGTGATATACAGGGTTACATTGCAAAGGGGTGCCAAATCTTTAAGAGTGGCTCAGAATCAGTAATAGGCTATTTGACTGTTTTCTGAAATAGAGTTATTATTGTTGGTAATATTCAAATAAAGCGTCAGCAATTTTATTACATTTTTTAAACCTTTGAGAATAGTAAAATGTTTTATTTTATTCTTTACGTTTTTAAAAGCCTGCGAAAACGCCGTCGGCCATGATATACTTGTTCGTGACGTCACGAACCATTAAATATCCATTGAGTTATAAAATACTAGAACAGGCACGTTAAAAACCTTCGTCGACGGTCACACTACTCATACTTTGTGCGAGCGTAGCGCAAAATCTCGCTTTGGGATGTCGGTTCTAGTACAAAGTAACACAAAGTACAAAAACGCCGGTAACAATGACAGGCACCTCACCATTCTACTGAATGGTGAGGTGCCTGTTATTGTTACCGGCGTTTTTGACAATGTAAAATACCGATAAAAAATAACATTTGAAAATGATTTTTTTACAGTAATCATTTATTATTTCTAATAACTATTGATATATTGCGGTTCCATATGGTGCAAACTATTAAACTAAATTATTAGATAAGTCAATTTTGGTACAAGGCAAATAGCCTATTTAATCGAACTATGCAAAGAACAAAATATTTTATTTCACATTTAATTATTAATATCCGCTGTTAAAAATCGTACGCGTGGATAATTTAACTCATGAAAAAATTGCACCGAATGTGCACTGCGTAAGGTCCTTGTAGCTTCGCCGTACCTACGCCTCTGATCAATGACCGCGCGGCTTTCGTAATCTCTTTATTGACTTTATTTTCGGATATTTAAAGTTTTTTTTTTTTCGTAACATACGATTATAAACGACGACGAAACAATTAAGACGCTTCTTTATTAAATATTGTTCCCTAGATCTTATTTTTTAATTTTGGCGCCCCTTTGCAATGTAACCCTGAATAAATTATAGTAGCGTGCATAATTAAGACACAAAAGACGTAAAACATTATTCTTTTCAAAATTACTGATATTATTTGAGAGAAATTGCGGACAACTCTGTAGCGTGCATCAGTTGAGCCTATATGGTATGTCCAGCAGTAGAATTGACATGGTTTAATTGTGATGATTACATACATATGCATCTCTGAGATCGTATAGCAAAGCCAATCGGTATTTAATAACGAACAGAACAGTCTAGTTGCATGTGCAAGAAGGAAAGCATCGCGCGGCCGATAAATCAATCGCGGGCTGCGCGCGCGCCGGAACGGACCGTAACGCTTTAAATTCATACTTTTTCTTGTAAAACCGTGCGGGTTAATGGCGGACGTAGCGTTATTGGAACGATGCTACGTTTTTTTTTTTTAATTCACTGCATCTTTGCAGTTTTCTTGTGTTTGGTTTTTTATTTGTCTGACCGGTGAGCGATCTTTTGTATTCCGTAAATTGTGTATTAATATAAAATGCATTTTTTTAATATTTAGTATGAAATTTAAAAATAATGATCGTCATAATAACAAATTTTTATACTTATGCAAAAAAAAAAGATTTATTTTTTTCAAGTTTGTACATAAAAGTGCCGCCAAATTTTACCTACAATCTAGATTACATTTACAGATTTTATAACGAAGACTTTTAGTAACAAAAAAAGGTTTTCTTGGTTTTTAGAACAGTATGAGCTTGTAGACTTAATTATTCGAAACGAGGGTTCCGCTTTGTCCATAATAAGTACGTTAGTACTTCACGTCTATCTTAAGTTAAATTACGGTTACCAAATTTCTGAAGCTGATCTTTTTTTAGAATCAATAAAATTCTCTTAAAGATTTAGCTATTACGTAGCCAGCAACAGTTAGAATATTTACACATGGACCAGTTTCTATCATAGGAAATTATCTTAGTGTAAAAGATTACGTTAATCCGTACACAAAAGCTAAGAAGTAAGTAAATTTTTAACAACCCACCTATTGTCATGGTCTTTGAAGATATAAATATTTGTGTTAAGTCCATACAAGGTAAAACACAACGATATTTTAAGCGGGGATGGAATTTAATAAGTCAATTAGAAGTGATCGTTTACTAAATTGACCCAAACTGGAATCAAACCTCCCTGCCTCTCTTCACACTAAAGTCGTATCAATTGGCTTTTACAAATCGGGCCGTCAGTACAAGGTCAAATAACTCTACAATGCCTATGTATCGTAAAAAGAAACATTATAAATAAATTATTTTCACAATCACAACAATTATCTAGCCCCAAACTAAACAAAGCTTGTTATATGGCAACTAGATAACGGATCGATACTTAAATCCTTTTATAAACATCCATGACTGAGGTACAAATGCTCGTGCTCATCACACAGACATTTGCTCCTTGCGGGATTCGAACCCGCGTGCCTGGCTTTGTACTCCAGAGCGCGAACCACTATACCAGACTGCCGTCCGCAAATATGCAAAACAGTGCCATCTTAAGCTTCATCACAAAACACTTCATCAAACGAACTAACACCCAATTATCGTCCAAAACATTACACTGAAAACAATTATTAACCTCGGCATCAAAATTCCTCGTCTACGATTCGCCGTGCGCCCCCCAGCCCTAACCCCCTTCGAGTCTAGACGGCAGACCGATCCATACTGCACCATCGATCGGGGTCGACGGCCGCGTCGTCGCGACGCCCGGGCCCCACGAGGGGGCTAGGGCAAAACAAACCCCCGTTGACCGCTCAGGTAGTCGCGAAAATTGGGCTACTTATGCGATTAGGTGTGGTGCGGATTGATTAGTGTCGCGTCCATTCACAATCAAGCACTACTTAGTACATGTATTTTGTAAGACAACAATTTCACCATCAATTTGTCTGTGACATTCATCTAATAGTGATTTGCAGTGATTTATTTTTTAATTTTGAATGTTATAAGAAAAACAAAATTACAGAAAACGTAACTCCAATTAAAATGAGCGATGTAGTAATCTATATCTCTCAGCAGTGTTAATAATTTAGGGCAACACGACTGTTTATTTTTGTAACGCGGTCTCATGCATCCGCTTGGCCACATATTGACAAGACAATGCGAATTGAGTTGCCTTTGTTATAAAAAAGAAACACTAAGAAGAAGTTCTTAAGAAAATGCGTTATTTCGTTTCTTTTTTTTGTTTTTTATGTATAATCGCATAACTTTTTATTAAGACGTCCAATTCTGATAAATCTTATTGCATGTAAACATAATATCAAGCGGAGCTTTATTTGAAACACGTAAACCGATGAAATGGGTAAATCTAACTCATACTTCATCATTATTTTTGGCGGGTCTGGCTTTAGCGAAGATAGGTATGCAAGTACCTACGTGATTTTAGAAGTCTACTTATTAATGTTATTTGTTTAATTAACGTTACTATCAGTGACATTGGTGTTATCATCAGTAAGATTAGAATTCGTATTAGAAGAATTAGAAAGAGCTAAAGCCTCAGGTGGGAACCGGAACCGAGTCTGCGTCACGTTTCAAATGAGCTACCAAGAACATTGGCTTACCCGCCGAAATTTTGTTTAAGCCAGCGTTTTCTAATCAATTTTTCGTTTTTATGTAATCACTATCATCATCATAATCAGACCACGTCAGTCCACTGCTTCAAATAGGCCTCTCTCAATGCAATCCACTAAGCACGATCCTCAGTTTAATCACCGTCAACATCTAATAAAAATTTTGTCGCAAATATTAAAGTATCAATTAAGATGAGAATAGCTTAAGAGGGAACGTTCAAGACAGCCCGCAAATTCTTGTGCTTTTCACAAACACGTATAGGAATCAAAATTTAATCCATGTGTACTCATAGTAATGATATTTTTACTAAACAATAATTATTTAAATCACCAACTTAACTCGTTGAATCATATTTGATTAAAATATCTATCTATACTTATTAAGTCAATTAGGTAAATGGGTTATCAAAGTAATAGTAGAATCACATTTTGATAGTTATACACAGTAACCCGTACGTTATTTGATAAAAAAGGAAATTTTCAATTTCGCGGACTGCTTTCTACGATCCGCCTTAACTTAAACGATTTAAAATTTTACTACTAAAGTCACCAGCTTTGACGTGACCATTTTAACTCTTGGGTTAGACATATATCCGTAAGTGCAATACGTTTGAAACAATGTCCAATATCGAAGCAGCGTGTTTGCCCGGCCAAACCCTACCCTAGGGCAACGTTCCGTTCGTTGCGATGATATCGATAATCAGGCGCCAACGAACTTAGCTTTTCGGGGCGAAAATAAATATTATTCGTTCCAATTTCGTACAGAATGAATGAACGTAATGAACAACAATGTTTATAATATACATAATATTGTGTTAAGTAGATGACACTAAAATTAGACAATGCATAATTGTAAAATATTTTAATTAAATGTCACCATTTAAAAGTTTTCTTTTAAGTAGGTAGGTAAGTTATTTAAAGCGAATTTTCTGAATTTAACCGTAAATTTTTTTTTTGTTTTTTTTATGTTTGACCACTTTTAACTTTTTATAATGAAGTTTATAAAAAAATGGCCTATACAATAAACTGTATAAGTGTGTATAAACACATACTTTGCTCTGATCCTAAGGTAAGTAGCCGAAGCACTAGTATCAAAGAAATCAGAAACAACGACGGTATACATACGTAATTGAAGTACTAATCATGATTATTCAATAAAAAATAGTTTCTATTGTTGAAAAAAGTCTTAAAAATTAGACATAAAAAGTATGTGAGATGAGTATTAAATTGATTTACATTCGTTGTCTGTAATTGATTAGATTTTTTTTCTTACACAGCGACAGATTTTTCTGTGTCTCATTGTCTTTGGAGTTTCATAAGAAGAGAAGATAGAAATAAAACAAGAGATGATGATCAAATCTACTTACTAAAGTCTATGAGCAGTCGCCCGTACCCCTGTCGCTGATACGGAGGCAGCGTCAGTATACACGACACGTTGTAATTCAGGAACGAGTTCTTTTCCTGTGAACAAACAATACAATTAATAATGGTTGCCATTCACAACGCAGAAAACCGTAGAAGAACCAAAGCCGCCGACATAGCTCTTCGAATTGCAAGGATAAAGTGGCAATGGGCAGGCCACAAAACCGTTGAGGAAGAAAGGTTCTCTTGAGTGGCGACAAAGGATCATACTAAAAAAAAAACCGACATAACATACTTAATAAAAAGTGGAGAAACAATTTTTTGAAGCTGATTAGAACTAAAATTGACAAAATTTGAGAAAAAATCGGGTAACATAGGATACGTTTGGATAGACATGGATGTAAGAAATCCAAAAAAAAGTAAAAGTATATCTATCTATCCGTCTAACGCTTTCACGGAAAACCCATCGAGTCAGATTTTAATAAAATCTGAGGCGTCTCCTACCAAATCTAGACAAAAGATATCTTAGAAAAGATCATTTTCTGATTGACTCGAATCGAACGGATACTTCGCGATCAGGGCGATTTACGCAAATCCGGTCGTTAATTATTGCAAGAAAACGGTTAGAACTAAGTTACGAAAGAACTTAATAATAACCTACCATAATAAATAATTAACCATTTAACGCAAAATTCATTTTATTTCAACAGTTTGTCCAGTAAGCTCAGGGTTGCACAGCGTGCTATGGAAAGGGCTATGCTCGGAGTTTCTTTGCGAGATCGAATCAGAAATGAGGAAATCCTAAAACTAATAAAAGTTGTTGATATAGCCCAACGGATCAGCAAGCTGAAGGGGCAGGGCGGGGCACATAGTATGCAAAACCGACGGCCGATCGGGCAGAATGGTTTTGGAAAGAAGGCCACGTATCGACAAATGCAGCGTAGGACGTCCACCCGCGAGGTGGACAGATGACCTGGTAAAGGTTGCAGGAAGCCGCTGCAGGAGACAGGTCGCTTCCAACTGGGCAATCTGGAAATCACTGGGGGAGGCCTATGTTCAGCAGTGGACGTCCTGTGGCTGAAATGATGATGAGATAACAGTTCGTTAATTTTATAAAGTAACATTTTTGTAAAAAGAAGTGCCAAGATTGTTTACAATATTCGATACGCAAAGAAAAACGGAGTTTACACTGTTAATGTAAACGACCGTCTGGTGTATTGGTTCGCGCTCCGGACTAAAGTGCTGAAATTAACAAAATCTTCTCTATTATAAAATAAATAAATATTAGACAATATCACATACATTGCTCTGATCCTATAGTAAGTAGCGAAAGCACTTGTGTTACAGAAATCAGAAACCACGACGGTACCACAACACCCAGACCCGAGACAATACAGAAAAGTAATTTTTCTACATTGACCGACCGGGAATCGAACCCGGGACCTCAGAGAGAGCGACACCAACAACGAAAAGGACAAATTATAAGTATGCCTCTCGCCTAATCGGTTTTACCGTCATAAACAAGAGTTATTGCATGCAAACTATGGATTATGAGCAATATAAAGTAAACAAATAACTGAAAGTGTAACGGGGTACGATATTTGCCTGTCAGATGATTCATATACAGGTACAACATGAACTTGTAATATTACTCTTTATTTATACTCCAATAAGAGTCAAAATCTAATAGCAGCTTTGACATGACTGTACAATCACGCAATTCGCAAAAAGGGGTGGCCAAAGTATTATTAGCCAGCTGTAATATGTAGTGCTTTTATATGCTAATATTTCGACTTCATTTTCAACCTCGAACGTGTGTATTTTAACATTTTTAATTCGTTGTCATTGTTTTTTGGTATTAATTTAAATCTGTTACATGTTTATTAGATAAATTAGAATAGCGTTAACATTTCTGGTTTATTTATAACTTCTATTAAATAGGTAATTAAAAATTGTATTCAGACTTGTTTTATTAAAAGTAACAAAGAACAATTAACAAACTGAAGTAAGTACTTCATAATTTTACTATGTGTCATACAAAATGTAATATTGAGTGGTCCAAATTTTGTTTTAGGTACAGGCCACCGTAACAACTCGTTAAAAAAATAGATAGATAGATAGATACTCTTTATTGCACACCATACAAGTGAAATACACATGATTTTTACAGAAAGATGTACAATTTAGGCGGTCTTATCGCTAATAGCGATCTGTAAAATATTTCTGCAAAAAAATTGAAAAATCTAATTATTTAAACCTTTATAAAAACAAATATAGTCTAAAAATAGTCATTAAATGCTTGATACAATCACATACTAAAATACTAAATATCACGTCATTTAGAGTCACAGTTTCCAAACGAGACTTCGACTTCGAGAGAGAGAGATTCGAAAGGTTAAAAAATCAAACAAGTAAAAAAAAACATTCCAAGCTATTGGTTTTCGCGATCTATAAAAAAATGTTGGACCGCAAATTGGTAAAATTCATTATTTTAAATGCAAATAAAAAATATTTGTGGTATTTTTAAGGTGTAAGTTTTGACATGGGTTTTGACAAGAGAATTTAATTACTACTTTTTCACAGTTTTGGCATTATTTATTAGTACCTACTATAAACTTTATTTTCATGTTTGTAATTTCCGTGGTCAGTAACTTATTGGCATGAACATTTTAATGTATGATTTCTAAATTGATTTGTAGGCATTTATTATATGACCATGATCACTGATCACCTTTGGAAGTCCACTGCTGGCATACATAACCTCCCCTATAGAAATACAGGCCTGTCTCGTGAGTATCACGCTGAATTTACACAGAAGTTACAATATTTTATATTACATAATATCATTATTATTTATCAAACGAATTTTTTACTGTATGATATTATGTGTGTGCGTGTCATACACGTATGATGTGTGTGAGTGTTTACGTATGTCTTACATTTGATGAGTTAAAGAATAGTTGCAATATGCGTGTACGAGGGCTGCACTAAAAGTATCGGGAATGGAATATTTCCACTGTTCCTGTCATATTAAAATCTTTTTAATTGCAAACTCCTTGGTTTTAAAAATCGAATACCATTTATTTATTTTAAAAAAGATTCTCGGTCTTATTACAAGGTCTTGTCAAACTTGTTTAGTCGTTGAGAAAATGGAATTGACTCGAGAAAATTCAAGAGCGATCATTTATTATGACTTTCGAAGTGGTTTAACACAAAAACAGTGTGTTGACCGGATGATTTCTGCATTTGGTAATGAAGCCCCATCCAAAACCACAATTTATCGCTGGTTTGCTGAATTTCAACGTGGACGTAACAAGCTCAGTGATGATCCCCGACAAGGTCGTCCAAAAACTGCAGTCACCCAAGAAAACGTTGATGCTGTGCGTAAGCTGATTGAGGAAGATCGACATGTGACATACCGCGAAATTCAGGCTACTTTAGACATTGGCATGAGTCAAATACAAATAATCTTGCATGAACAATTAGGTGTAAAAAAGTTGTTTTCCCGATGGATACCGCATTCGCTCTGTGAGCGCAACTTGGTGCGTCAGAACTCTCGAAAGATTCCACGCAGGATCCTCAAATGCTGTATACAACATCGTATCAGGTGACGAATCCTGGATATAGTCACCCAAGAAAGTTTCTAAACTCCGTAAAGAGAACTGCAACCGCCGCATCATCCTCCATCACGACAATGCGAGTTCTCACACCGCGCACAGAACAAAAGAGTTTTTAGAGCAAGAAAACATAGAATTATTAGACCATCCGCCGTACAGCTCCGACCTAAGCCCTAATGATTTCTATACTTTCCCTAAAATAAAAAATAAATTGTGTGGTCAGAGATTTTCATCACCTGAAAAAGCTGTGGACGCCTAAAAAACGGCCATTTTGGAGACCCAAACTTTCGAATGGAATGGTTGCTTCAATGATTGGTTCCGTCGTATGGAAAAATGTGTCAAATTTCGCGGAGAATACTTTGAAAAGCAATAAATACATTTTTAAATAGTAATGTTGTGTCACTTCCTTGATTCCCGAAATTTTCAGTGCCGCCCTCGTATGACAATGAAAATGATCAAAATTTATCAGTTATATCCAATTATTCCAGCGGTGGTGTCACGTTGATCAATAAAGGATTGATGGTGCAGTTTGCTATTCTTGGCTCGATGGTGCAGTTTGCTATTCTTGGCTCCCCCCTTAAACAATCAGCAAAGACTGATGTCTCCCAGACGCCACCCTATAAGTAATACACATTTTAACGAAACTTTACAACTTAGGTACGTCCGTACGCCTAGGGTTGTCAAATACCCATCTATATTAGTATTTATTAATTTATTATCAACACAAAATCCATTCCCCTTGCTACATGACTGCTGTGACGCTGTGAAGATGTTTATAGACAGGTTTTTTAATTAATTAAATGTTCAGGAGACGTATTTTTGAAGCATTAGAAATGAATCTTGAATTCGAACACGAAAACAATTCGTGTATGAAAATAGTTTATATTGCTTCCGGTTTTACGCCTTCTTGATTCACTCGAAATCGGTGTTGCTATTAAATTGAAATCTTGTAACTACCTTTGGTTCACGCAGAAAATACTATAAACCTTATTGCAAAAACTCATTAACGAACGTAAATAAAAAGTTAATATGTCAAATCTCTGTCAACCATATGTTTACTTGTCAAAGTCATTTTTCCGTACTTTGTACTAGTAGAAATCGAAAAACGAGTGGTTAGGACCACTCGTACCAGAATTCAGTTTTTTTTTTAAATAAAGATTTTAGGTATTTGCATGCGAATCTTGCGTTTTCGTATTCGGATTGTAATTTGCATGATTCAAAAATACGTCTCCAGATGTTAGAGATCAGATTTCTAGTGAATTTAAAATAGTCCCGAACTGAAATAAAAGATTTCTTTAAATCTATTTGTGTTCCAATAGGCTATTTGCCTTGTACCAAAATTTACTTAACTAATTATTTAGTTTAATAGATTGCACCATATGGAACCGAAACATATTAATAGTTGTTAAAAATAATACATGATTACTGTAAAAAATACATTTTCGAATGTTATATTTTTATCGGTATTTTACATTGTCAAAAACGCCAGCAACAATGACAGGCACGTTACCATTGACTAACTTTGTACTAGAACTGACATCCCAAAGCTAAATTATGCGCTACGCTCGCACATTGTATGAGTAGTGTGACCGTCGCCGAAGGTTGTTAACATGCCTGTTCTAGTACTTTATAACTCAATGGGTATGTAAAGGCTCGTGACGACACGAACAAGTACATCGACGACCGACGGCGTTTTCGCTAGCTTTTAAAAACATAAAGAATGAAATACTATTTTTAACTATTTTCAAAGGTTTAAAAATTAAAATAAAATTGTTGACGCTTCATTTAAATATTACCAACAATAGTAACTCTATTCCAGAAAATAGTCAAATAGCCATTGACTTATATATTACTTCGTAAAGACAGGGCGGACCGAACGTCAGGCTGTTGCCTATAACCGGGCCCTACTCTGACCCTACCTGGGGCCGAAGTGACGTAGTCAGTGGTCGGCTGTCATCGGGAGCCGGTGTCCTAAGAAAAAAATATTATGCCTGGATGTTCTTCTAAGAATTGTGTCAATTACGACAGAAAGTTCACCAAAAATAATTCTAATATTACATTTCACCGGTAATTCGTAAATTTGATAATTATTTACATTACTTTAATATTTTTTTATCGTTCTTGTCAATTATATAAAGCGACGCCATACTTACCGTACGAATGTCCGATATAACTTTGTAGCGGCGTGCATTAGTTCTACACTGTGAGCACTATCATAGTTTTAGGTGATGTCATACAAATATTATGTTTTATGATGATAAAATATCTAAAGTTTCAATTTATCTAAATCAAACTAACGTGTGTTTTAACGTAGTACAGAAATAACTACGTTTTTAACTGTAGATTTTCTACTGATCCTTGGCAAAATGAGACATGGCGTTTTATTTTTAGTTAAGCAAGAAAAAGTTATACATATTTACTATGATAACTCTTTAAATAATATATTAAATACAATTTTACTGAGTTCCTCTTTAATTTTAAGCCGCTCTGACAAGGTTACATCTGTGATGCGGTTTAACAGATGACATTAGAGTCTAATAGATGGCATTAGTGTGTCATGTATGGCGAAAGTGTAATGTGAATTGTTCTGTCAGCCGTATCTTTACTTTGTAAATCAATGCAAATAGCCTATTCAAAGACCGTATTATCTGTAAAAGTTGTGTTTATGAAATTACGCAAATCAATGAGATGGCAAGAAATAAAACGATCTGGCATTTACAAATAAAACAGTAAAAACAAATCCTTTTGTTTTAGACAAATAGTTCGGTGTGCTGACTTATACAAATGCATACCTGACAGGCAGCCCTAGTCAAACCTAAAATCCAGACGAACGCTGGCTGCAGACAGGCTGAGCATCAGGTCATTGAACTGAGGGGGGGACTTCCCGAATCCGAGTAATAAAACGAGTGACCTTTGGTAAATAGTGGCAGCAGACAAACAAGGGGTTGTTGTTTTGAATTTTGATATTCCAGGTGACAACAACGATAGAACAAAACATTTCTTACACTGTTAGAGTAAGTAGTAAGTACGTAAAACCAATTAATAAATTTACTAACCTTTGTAAAAGTAATATTACACCGGATGGGGCATACGAGCAACGAACGAAAGTTCCGTAAATGTCGTTTTGAAACCAATGTGTAAGTTTCGTAGTAGCAACCCAAATTTTATCATATTTTATTATCGTAAAAATAAAGCATTTTTCATTTTATGTCAACCCTAACTCTGGTCACATTCTTTGACTGAGTTTGACATTAGTAATTCTTGAATCTCTGCAAAGTATCAATGACCCGATGACCTGATAGGGTTGAATTTCGTAAATAATGCGTTAAACTTAAACTAGCAGTAATTTTGAAAACGAAGAAAATTATTGACTTTGTTTGTTAAGACACTTTTTAGAACAAATACAAAAATATTTGATTTTTAGGGATAGTCGGTCGTTATGTCCCACCCAGTATATTTGAATCACAAGGTATTTCAATTTTGTAGCAATGATAGCAAGCTGATATGGATGTGACAAACGGACGGACGGATTGGACTTAATTATAAAAGTCCTTTTTTTGCCAAACTAAAGATCACTAAAAACATTAGCACTAACCAATGAATTGTTTAATAACGCTGTGCGTTGAACGGGGTAAAAATCACCTAGATTTCGATACCAAAGTCATAAAGAAACTGACCAAGTTTATCCTGGGATATTAAATCAAATCAAAGGTACAAAACTATAAAATCATCAAAGCTTAACAACAGAAATAAGATTTTTAGAACTGTTTTAAAGATGTCGATATCTTCCAGACATCAAAGAAACTATCCAACCAAAATAAAAAGTACAATACTTAATTTTAAAGTACAAGTGGCGCCCCCGCGGGAGTGACAATTTTCCCATGGCAAACACAGACGTCTAGACCCCAGACTAGCACACATGTATCCTGATAAATCTCAATTTTCCTCACTGTGTGTGCGTGAGGGGCGTTTAGTTCAACGTTGGGTCTGATTCTGAGATGATCAATATTATAACGTTTAATAGGAAGGTTCAACCGTTAATCAGGATAGGAGCGTCATAAAACTAACTTAACGGAGACATGACGTGGTCACTTACTGTACGACTAGTACACGAATTTAAAGTTTCTCAGAAAGCTACGGAAAACCTAACAAAGTGACGCTACATTTGAGGAGATCCGTAAACGAACAAAACTCGCTGACATAGCCCAACGGATTAGCAAGGTGAAGTGGCAGTGGGCGCGGTACATAGTACGTAGAGCTGACGCGATGACGGCCGATGGGGCAAAAAGGTTCTAGAATGAAGGCCACGTAAAAGCAAGCGCACCGTAGTACGTCCCTCTACAAGGTGGACACACGACCTGATACTTGTTACGCATCACCGATAATGCGGTTCGTGTGGCAAAATACCAGTCAACAATTTTTTTACAGAATTGCCATCGACACGAGAAGAAGAAGCGAGCTATTCTGTAAAGGATATGACTAGATTATTCTACAAATAACTGAAGTAATCGATACAGTCCAAAATATAAGCAAACTCAAGTGGCAGTGGGTTGGTCACATTTGCTGTAGAACCGATTACCGATGGGGTAGACGTGTTCTTGAGTGAAGACCGCGACTTCTACAAAATGCTGGCAGAAGATGCAAAGGAATAGATGAGATTTAATTTCAGTGAAAGACATCGGAAATAGCTTATGTCCAGCAGTGGACTGACGTGGGTTGATTATGATGATGAAAATAATTTTGGCTAACAAACTGTCCGGTCAATTCATCGATTTAATACGGAAGAACAGAAAATATTATTCCTATTCCCGTCCAGTTTGTTTTACAAATCTCAAACTTAGCATCATAAACTAGACGAAAACAATTTGTCACATTAATTTAAACAATTCTTAACCTTTGGCTTTTCATTCATTTGAGAGAGAAAGAGATATTAATCAATATTAAGTTTAAATATTGCCTGCAGGGAATCAGGCCTATTGAATTTAAAGCGAAAAGACTGATTTTCAATTCTTTATTCACTATAGCTTATTTAGTAGATTCCGTGTACTACTTGAAAGAAGTAAGTATTTCTTGTGTTTTGTAACTGTAACTTGTCTGAGATATAGATGTGCCTGGCCAGGCACAGACAACAGCTCGTCAACCCACCACAAAACGTAAAATTTTCGCAATTGATATTGATCTCTACGTGTCGGACTTAAAATTGAAAATCGATAGAATCACCTTTAACTTTTTGGGTAGTTGACCTGCTGTTGTCTGTAATTGAAAGTTGAAATATGTTTCATATTTAATTTTTGTGAATTGAATGAATAAAAACAGTGAGTGATACCTTAAAACAAAACTAAAACATAACTACACACTCGTTATTTCATTTTAATAATGTGTTAGCAAAAATCTAAGAAAAGCTTATGCTTTAGAGTTAACAGAATGACGTCATTCAAAATGCGACTCAATCTTTTCACCCCTTATCGCTATTAATAAGCTCTTGCGTCATAGACTAATTTCTAATATTAGGAACTAAGGAAATGTTTGCGTCACAAAACCTAATGGATCCTGCAACAAGGAGACAGGTGACATTCTTAACATAAACTGTCAACAAAATAAATTCATTGGATATTTTAGAAAACTTTAAGCCAATGCGACTTTTAGCTTCCGTGATTTTGCGACTGCATTGATGCTGCATTGTGTTTTAACGAATCTCTGCGATCGATTTCTAGCTTAAGCATTTTTAATCAGCCATTTCTGTCCCACTGCTGAGCAAATTCACACACACACACCAAACCTCTCCACTTATCCTTGTCGGTGGTTAGGGCTTGCCAATCTTTAAGAGAGTTGTCTAATGTCATCACGCCATCGTTTTCGAGGTCTACCTCTCGGACGATGTCCATCAATAGGCAGCCAGTGCGTGACGACGCTAGTCCACTTTTTAGAACTCATCCTATGGACATCGCCCGCCCATTCCCATTTCAGCTTGACAGCTTTGTCTCCCACGTCTATGATGCCATTTCATGTGCAGATGATAGAGTTGCGGATCCGATCTGTCTTTTTTATTCCCAAGATACTCCTCTCCGTAGCTCTTTGGCATACCCCAAGTCTGGGCTTTTGACTTTTGGTCAATGATACCAAATAAACATTGGATTCGTGAATGGCATAAAGATGGCATGTGCAGTGTGATGGATAACAGTATTCCATTCTACGGGTTTGTTATTTTGACTCGTTACATTTCTATAATGAAACTTTGATCAATTTATTTACAAAATTATCTCCACTAGGATCGTGCTCTGTTATTCAAATAACCTTGAAATGAATAATTCCAAGTCTCCAAAAGAAGGCTGATAAATTACCTAATAAATTAGGTACTATTAATAGAATTTGTTAAGCATGACATACACTCATCCGCATATTCTACGCGCAACTGCGATGGGGTGAAGTGTCCGGAAAATATGAATCTGGAAAGCGAGGAGGGTCGTCGACCCGGATAGACGGTGTCTCGTCTCTTTGGTCGTAAACATTCGTAAACAAGTTGAGGTTTAAGAGTCCAGAGCTACAATTTTTGGTTTTAGACAAACAATGAAAATCTGATAAGCAAACTTATTACAACGCAATGAGTGTACTTTATTAATCTAGGGAACTAGATTACACAGATCAGATCTACACTAGATTAGGTAGTGCAGTTATTCTTTACAATGAAAATCACTTTTCGAATAAGCTATTATTAAAGAATTAATTAATTAAGCGGCCAATCCGGAATCACTGGGGGAGACCTATATTTTCAGCAGTAGACGTCCTATGATTAAAATGATGATTATGAAAAATGAAATTATTTATTAACACACTTTGATAGCTACAATTAAACTAAGTGTAATATTAAATTATTTATCCAATGTGTACTTATTTATTGGTTAATTGTCACCAGACTACCGCAAAACAAGCAGCTTGCTTAGTGCAGAATTTACTATAATATTGTAAGACCTCACATGTGTTTTAGAAAATAGTTTTTTTTTGCATTTTTTTTAAATGACTTTTTCTTGTTAATACGTAGGTCACACTAACAGTTTTGCGTAACTTAAAAAAACAACATGTTTTAACCAAAATATTATGTTTATTGCTTTTCAAAATACTCTCCTTTACATTTTAAACATTTTTTAAAACAGGAGGACCACAGATCTGAAGGCATGTTTTCTACGTACTGATTGAACGCTATCACTGCCTTTTCGGAGTTGGTAAAAGTAAAACCTCTCATCAAATCTTTGATTTTGGGGAAAATACAGAAATCACAGGGTGCTAGGTCGGGGCTATGCGCAGGATGGGTGAAGAGTTGTAATTTTTCGGAAGCTAAAAATGACTTTGTTTTGTTGGCCGTGTGTAAAGAAGCGTTGTCATGATGTAGGAGAACGCGGCTTTTGGGTCGTCTTTCGCGTACTTTTTCTAACACTCTGGGTAAACAAATGGTAGAATACCACTCGGCATTAACACTCTTTTGATCTTCAAATTGAATTGTACAGATAGGACCCGTAGCTGAGAAAAAAAACGCGATAATTTTTTTACCAACGTTTCTCGCCTGCCTCACTTTTGTTGGCCTGTTCTCATTTTCAAACACCCAGATTGCTGTTTTTTTTTCGGGTTCAAAACAATAAATCCTAGTTTCGTCTCCTGTGACAATGTCATAAACAGCATTAGAATGTCCGTGGTCGTACTTTAGTAGCATCAGTGAGCACCATTTTACGCGAGCCCGCTTCTGCTCCGGTGTCAGTTCATGAGGGATCCAACGACAGCAAAGTTTCCGAACATTCAATTACTCGTGTAAAATTTTCTGAATTTTGTTCACACCAATCCCCAATAGTCCTCGAATTGTCTCATAGGTAATCCATTATTTTCGTTGACGGCAGTTGAAGGCCGCCCTTCACGAAATTCGTCATGTAAAGAAACTCGACCTCTCTCTAATTCAGCAAACCATCGCCTCACGGTGCTCAAACAAGGTGCTTCTCTCCCAAAAGCATTTTGAAGACGAGCGGCACAGTCTTGCGGAGAGAGAGAACTTTTAAAATCATAAAAAATCATCTCTCTAAAATCTTTTCGACTTAATTCCATTTTCGTTGCGTACCTACGTAGAACTTTCATGTGTGATAAAAAACAATTGACAAATCATTTCCCGCCAATTGTTTTTTTTTATTACTAAGAAGGTTGCAACGTTTAAAAAAATATAACATTCGATATTCAAATAGTTCCGATTAGCTAGAAGTGCAAAACTTTTAGTGTGCCCCATGTATTAAAATTAATTAAAAAAATATTATTATATATTATAAATTATTATATTTTTATTATTACAATTTTATTTTTACAATTCGCTTTCTTGGCTTATTATAATTTTAAATTTACCATATATTATATTTTATATACCTTATTACTTTTATCATCATTGAGATACCTAGCATATTCTATTTAGGTTTTTAGCTGCTTTTTCACAAAAGCAAGCTACAAACCGGCTGAATTTCCAATCACCCCACGACATAGGCACCCGGATGCATCCGGATCCGGGGGTCGATGACCCCGGACAGACGTCTCGCCGACGGCCAAGTCTGTAAGAGCCCTAACTAGATATACGATTATTTAATGTCTGCTGTTTGTCGCGATTCGCAAATCGATTGCATACCTATCAATTCCTTGGTAGATTGTTGTAATGATCTGTAAATAGCGACCGTCTGATCTAGAGCGCTATCTATTTAGTATAGTGCGCGACCCAGACTATAAAACCTGTGGTTGCGGGTTTAAATTCCAACAGGAGCAAATGTTTGTGTGATAAAAAGTTCTTTTCCATACAAAATAGTCGAGAAAAAGTTCACCTTGCGACACAAAATAGTCATCTGTTATTTTTATCGCGTTGCAACTTTGGCTACATGGTAATGATTACTACGTTTTAGAAACTTACGACCTTTATAAAAAAGTACCATTAGGTCTCAGACTATTTAAAAACAGTTACCCATTTCAAAATGGAAGTCACCATTATTTTACTTATCTGTTTTTTACTCCTAGCCCGTTAGTTACGCTTTACTACGATCCAATTATACTATTTAATTCCGCCCGCGTGCGGATTTGGTCTGCATACGTTATCTTATTTCATACAGGTTTTTCCTATCACGCGACGCACGAGCAACGCGGATTGGCTCCGGACACACAATCTGCATGCGGGTTGTCCGAATTTTATTATTTCATATAGGTTTTTCCTATCACGCAGGTTACACGCACGCGGAACGCGGATTGACTGCGGGCACACAATTCGCATGCGTGGCATCCGCGTGCGTAGTGGCGTTCTTCTACTCTTTAACCTGCGTGCGGCCCGCAGTGTGATTTTACACGCACGCGGACCAGATCCGCATGCGGGCGTAAATCCGCAACAATCGTAACGTGCCATGGTTACACACTAGTATACCATCTAATTCCTTCGCGATATTTTCTTGTTGGCCTATCAATCGACGTATAAACGAACTAAATTGGGCGGTTAAAAAGAAGAAAGCGAATTAGCATCTTTTTTTTTTAATGATTTCAATATATCAAATGCTATGCTCAAAATGATGACATGGTTTTGAAAATCTTAGCATTTATACAATTAACAAGTAATAACTATTTAAAACTAGCTGTCCCGGCGAACTTCGTACCGCCCGTACATACATTTTTTCTCTCTCTCGAGCTATAAATGGTGTAACTAACCATATTTTTTACACGACTTTGTTTTATATATACGAGTTTTTTTTGTATGTTTGTTACGCGATTACTCCGCCAATTATGAATCGATTTTAATGATTCTTTTTTTTTTTTGGTAGATCATACTTCAGAGGTGGTCCCATATAAATTTTATCGAAATTGATTTAGAACTTTTTGAGAAAATCAACAAATATATACCCAGATAATATTTTGGTTGTGGTTCTTGTTACCTATCTTCGACAAATATGAGCCGATTTTGATGATTTTTGTTTTATTGAATAGCTTATACTTCAAAGATGCTATGATAAAAGTTTGAAAAATAAAAATTACCCCTAAGGGTAGGAAAATAGGGGATGAAATCGGTGTTCAGCAGTTAGATTAGGATTTATCACTAAAAATAGATGAAATAAGTAAATTTTATTAAAAAAAATAAAACCGACTTCAAAACACTGAAATGCTAAAAATAATCCTAACACTTAAGTACCTAATCAGTTACTTTTGGAGTCGATGCAAACAAAAACATTGAATCTCTCATCGGCTGACACCGACTCCAAAAGTAACTGATTAGGTGATTAGGTACTTAAGTGTTAGGATTATTTTTAGCATTTTAGTGTTTTGAAGTCGGTTTTATTTTTTTTAATAATTAGGAATTAATTTGAGACAAGCAATAGCCAAGACTTACAAGAGTTATAAGCTAAGTATGTTGCCATTTTTTTTAATTTAGGGAGTATGTTGGAAAATATATTTATTCTCATTATATTGTCGTTGAAGTCTGTTCATGACAGAGTGATATAACTTAGGCTAGATATTTGGTATATGCTAAGATCGTTTATTCCGCGACCGCGACACATGCACCCGGGTTCCGGACACGTCCGGAACTCCGGAAGCGGGAGGTCAACGGCCCCGTAGACGTCTCGACGTGCGTGTGTTACATTAAAATAAAGGACGCGCGGGTGGGTTCTGAAACGCAGGCAGCCAGATAAACAAGTCTGATTCGTTATTAAAAAGCAAAGGAGTTGTTTCAGATTTGTATTGAGCCTGACCGGTTATAAGCGTTGAATGCAGAGCGGGACGCAAAACAAATCATAAGAGTGCAAACAAAAGTTAACTGCGAAACACTGTTTTTATCCCCTCTATTTTTTACATCTTTAGATGTGAACTTATTTCTGCAAATTAGTTAACTGCTGAACACCGTTTTCATCCCCTCTATTTTTTACACCTTTAGGTGTGAACTTATTTCTGCAAATTTTTACTATAGTATCTTTGAAATATATGTTGATTGTCTCAAAAAGCGCTGAATCAATGTTGACAAAATAGATATGGGACCTCTGAAGTATGATCTACCAAAAAAAAAAAACATCAAAATCGATTCATAATTGGCGGAATAATCGCGTAACATACATACGACAAAAAACATCGAATTGAGAACCTCTTTCTTTTTTGAGGTCGGTTAAAATGAAAAGTTAATGTTTTAACAGGTGCCAATAAGTTAATGTCACCGTTGTCACTTGTCAAATCCACTCTTGTCACATAGAGACACAAGCTCACACAAGATGTTAACATCTAGCATTGACCCTATTAAACTACAAAATTAATTTTTTGTGACATTTCAAGTCAATCTAGAAGAAATGGATAACACAAATTTCAGTACGTTTCGTTAACTGTTGAACCATAGATTAACAATACCGAGTCATCATCATCATTATTCGCTTTCCCTAGGCCCTAGAGTATAGAGTATAGTTGGAAATTGACAGTTAAATTGGAAAAACGTAAACAAAGTTATCCAAGGGTAAATTCAAGGAATAAAATTATATTCGTAATAGTTATTCTAGAATAACTTTGTGTTCGGTCGAATCGGCCCTAATTGAAAACGCATAATGTAACTTGTACAAGCAGACAGGAAAACGCAAATATATCATCATCATCATCATTTCAGCCATAGGACGTCCACTGCTGAACATAGGCCTTCCCCATTGACTTCCAGATTGGCCGGTTGGAAGCGGCCTGCATCCAGCGTCTTCCTGCGATCCTTACCAGGTCGTCTGACCACCTTGTGAGTGGACGTCCTACGCTGCGCTTGCTGGTACGCGGCCTCCATTCTGCCCCATCGGCCGTCAGTTCTACGTGCTTTGTGCCTCGCCCGCTGCCTTGCTAATCCGTTGGGCTATGTCAGCGACTTTTGTTCGTTTGCGGATCTCCTCATTTCTGATTCGATCTCGCAAGGAAACATCGAGCATAGCCCTTTCCATAGCACGCTGTGCGACCTTCAGCTTTCTTAAGACCCAATGTGAGAGGCCACGTTTCAGTTCCATATGTCATCACTGGTAACACACACTGGTTGTAGACTTTCGTCTTTAGACACTGAGGTATATTGGACGAGAAGACGTTGTGTAATTTCCCGAACGCTGCCCAGCCGAGTTGGATTTAACGATTGACCTTCTTCTCAAAATTGGATCTACCCAACTGGATAACTTGTCCTAAGTAGACATATTTGTCAACAATTTCGAGAGTAGAACTCCCAACGGATACTGGGTAGGGCGCAACATGGGCATTCGACATGAGCTTGGTTTTGTCCATGTTTATCCGCAGCTCTACTTGTAGGGAGACTCGAGTAAAGTCATCGAGCATTGTGGAGGTCTTCAAGCGATTCTGCCATGACCACAACATCGTCGGCAAACCGAAGGTGAGTGATGTACTCGCCGTTGATGTTGATGCCAAATCTTTTCCATTCCAGGAGCTTAAAAGCGTCTTCCAATGCAGCAACGCAAATATATATATTGATGTAATCACCTGGCACAGTCTACGAACGCTTTAACTGATCTATTTTAACCGCTATCGTCTGCGATTCGCGGATCGATCGCCCCCGAGATGCCGAGACAGTGATTAGTGTTTGGATAAGATGTTTAATTCACCCGTGGGATTGAATTCCTTATCGACAACCTTTAAGACAAGTTAAGACGAGGGAGCAATAAATGGTTTTGACTAAACTGTAACTGATAACGACATGACATTTTACGGCGATAAGTTCTTACTTGTTGGAATTTATTTATAACTTTAACGCACTGTTTTTAAAATAGCCTTAAAAAGGTGGACTTAAGGCTATGTTCAATTCTTTCGCCAGTCGACCATTAGGCTAAACAGAAATATTTTGTGGGCAGTGCGACAAAGGAGATACAAGTCACAAAAAAAACTAAGTACGTCTCAAAATATATTTTCATTAAAAATATAATAATTTATTTATTAAAAATATTGCACAGTTTAAATATCATACAAAAGGTGGACCTAATGCATGTGGCATTCAGCAGGGAATATTATTATACGTCGCACGTGAATAGAAGGATTAATGCATGATAGTAAATAAAGATACACAATTGCAAACGTGCTTAGAATTTTAGTTGACTTAATTTATTAAATATGTAATATTTATTAGTAAAACAGAAAGATTATACATAAAGTTAAATTTCTTCACTGAATGTGCTTTATCAAACCAACGAGCTTAATGGCAAAGAATTTTGAAAAAGAGCGACACAGCGAGAATTTAAGTTCACGCTCAAAGTAGGGGCCCTCGAGTCTACTACGGCGTAGCGTCACGTAGTCGAGTGGCTACGAGCTACGTACTACGCCATAGTGCGCTCGTGGCGCCGTAGTAAGGCAGCTATGCATTGACTTCCATTGCATTTAGACCTCATTAAGGTGGAAAGAAAAAATCATGGATATTCTTAATAGGGAACGACACTGCACATTTACACAGGTGTCGCATTGTGTTGTTGCCCGTTGTGATTAATTGATCAATGGTTCTGACACTGTAAGCGACACATACTTAAGTTGATAATTAAATAAAAATTAACAGGATTTCTTTAAGCCTTTAAAAATAAATATAAGTACACCTGTGGTAAATAATTTAACAACTTTTTATGTATACATGTTTATATTAATAAACGCCTGCAGTCGTTGACAAGATTAATATGGTTCCCTCATTCCAGTCCCTCAACCACCAAAACACGATATGATATGATATGATATAGCGATTTATCGACACCAACGGTCAATTTTTTTTAAATAAGATAGTTATAGACGCAATGTGGAATTTTTAGCAAAACAACGAACGTAACATGTGACGTCACCGGCACGACGATTCAACATGGCGGCTATATTTATTATATTTTCAACCGACTTCAAAAAAGGAGGAGGTTCTCAATTCGACTGTGTTTTTTTTTTTTTTTTTTTGTATGTTTGTTACGCGATTACTCCGCCAATTATGAATCGATTTTAATGATTCTTTTTTTATTTGGTAGATCATACTTCAGAGGTGGTCCCATATAAATTTTATCGAAATTGATTTAGAACTTTTTGAGAAAATCAACAAATATATACCCAGATAATATTTTGGTTGTGGTTCTTGTTACCTATCTTCGACAAATATGAGCCGATTTTGATGATTTTTGTTTTATTGAATAGCTTATACTTCAAAGATGCTATGATAAAAGTTTGAAAAATAAAAATCACCCCTAAGGGTAGGAAAATAGGGGATGAAATCGGTGTTCAGCAGTTAGGTTAGGATTTATCACTAAAAATAGATGAAATCAGTAAATTTTATTAAAAAAAATAAAACCGACTTCAAAACACTAAAATGCTAAAAATAATCCTAACACTTAAGTACCTAATCAGTTACTTTTGAAGTCGGTGCAAACAAAAACATTGAATCTCTCATCGGCCGGCACCGACTCCAAAAGTAACTGATTAGGTACTTAAGTGTTAGGATTATTTTTAGCATTTTAGTGTTTTGAAGTCGGTTTTATTTTTTTTAATAATTGCAGTTAGTGTCGATAAATTAAATAAATAAATAAATACGTTTATTACTAAAAAAATGTACATACTAGTATTTATATTGTTTACTAGTACCGCGTATGTGTTTTTTTAAATAGCCTATGAAGCCTATGAAGTAACTCTTTTTTATTATTATTATGAAAGATAGTCTCTAGCGCATTCTCTATTAAAAATATTTAATTTTAATAATTCTCAGTCTCTAATTTATTGTTCATCTCTGCATTAGAACTAAAACTAATTGGGCCTTATAAACTAACAGACGAAGGGAAGTGACGTCACCGCAACACATTTTGCCACTACGAACTTTGTTACAACTCGTGCGCTGCGAATAATTTATATCCACACAAGTTTACAAATTCAATTGCATTTGGAGTTGTGGATCTAACCACACTATCTTGCAAGTGTTAACAAATTGGTATCGTTTGACATCGCTTTATAATGTTTTTAAAATAAAATCATTCGGTAACAGTTCAAAGTTTCTAGTTTACGCGTATTAATTATAAGAAATTGATTTTAGAAATAAAAAACAAAAAAAATAAAAAATATATAAGATTAAGATTAATTAAGATTAAGATTAGAGCTGTGGATTTTACACTAAAATAAAAATAAAATAAGATCATTTCGAAAATCCAAAAAATATTGACTCTGGAACCTTTAGGCGTGGAAAGGTAAAAAAGCAAAATGGTAAACGATCTCAAAATGGTAAAAGAGCGAAATGGTTAAACAGCAAATGGTAAAATAGCATAACGTCGCGCAAAAAGCGCATAACGGTTAAAGATCACAATGGTCATAGAGCAAAATGGTATAAGCGCAAATCGTCAAAATTTCATTTCACTCATTCACAATTTATAGGCTGGAAAATAAGGAATTTTTAAAAACCAGACGATGTACTGACCCGCAGTTTAGAAAACGATTTTCCTAAAGTTGTTTATTAATTTATTTTAATTACAAAAAGACGTACAGTGTTGGGGGTCTTATTGCTAATAGCGATTTCTTTCAGTCGACCTTCAGGTAGAAGTCAACGATAGAGAAAGAGGAAGGTAGTGCAGACTGCAGTGCAGTTAAGTCTATTATGACTTGTCTCGCACACGCTCGAAAACGGAGACCGAATAAAGAAAAGCAATTTACGAATTGGACGTGCAATAATTGCGATTTTTGACAGCCTTTGTTAAATTTTGATATAAACAAAAATATACAAAATACAGGTAAAAATAGATGCAGCATGTACTTCCATTACTAAGCATTATTTATTCACAAATTCCTGCCCGCGAACACGACTGCGTAGAATTCAGAATTCAGCTAAGAACAAGTAAAACAACCAAATGTACATACACCGTCTTATTAATAAACTTGTTTTGACCTCGGAATAACTTTATTGCTAAGTTAACTTATTCTTTTTTTTAAATATCGGACAACATCACATACATTGCTCTGATCCTATGGTAAGAAGCTTAAGCACTTGTGTTACAGAAATTAGAAACAACGACGGTGCCATAACACCTAGACCCGAGACAATATAGACAAGTTATTTTTCTACAATGACCGACAAGTCCAAGTCCTTCACCAGAGTCAGTTACCCCCTGGTTGTTGATGTTTTTAAAATAACCTGGTATATTAAAAAAAACTGTCAAATGTAATAATTACTGTCTACAGGACGTCCGCTGCTAAACATAGGTTCCCCAGTGACTTCTAGATTTGCCGGTTAGCGTCCAGCATCTAGCTGTTTAATTCCTGTAACCGTGGACATTCAATAATAATAATACTTATGTGATAATGTTATTGCATGCCACGAAACAAAAGTTCTTTTTAACCCCCGTCAAAAAAGAGGGGTGTTATAAGTTTAACGTGTGTATCTGTGTATATCTGTCTGTGGCATCGTAGCTCCCAAACGAATGGACCGATTTTGATGTAGTTTTTTTGTTTTAAAGCTTATATTACAGAGTTGGATCTTAGCTATATGTATTTTATGACGATCTGTTCAGCCGTTTGGGTTATCATCAGCTCATTTGCTACTTGACAAAATAATTTTTGAGTTTATTGCAAACTTTCAAAGGTCCGATCGGTTTAAAAATGATGCAGTGTTACCTTAGTAATATTCCCAAGACATGACAACCTTAAACTGATGCTGCAGCATTAAGGAATCTGTGGGATTCCCAACTTCTAAGCAAATTACAGATACAGCGTGTTTGGGCTCATAATAATGGTCTCAATGAGCAGGTGTTAGATAAATAATGATCGAGGCCTTGAGCTGATGCAGCAATTGTCTGTTTTTTTTTTAAATTTTCAAATTTAATTAGTTACATTTTTACCCGAATACTTTATAATGTATCATCTGTATGTAGCATGTTTTTTTTTCTTTTATAATTTAAAAGCTAAAGTTTGTTAGCCAACTTTTACAAAATATTAAGTAAGATAATAAAATATTTTGGCTTTTTTTAGTCCAGGATTAAACTTAATCTAGTTTTTGGAATAAGGGAGACGGAGTTCAATCTGAATTTCGGTATGCAGATGACATTAGAATTCAGCCGTTTCAAAGAGGTCTATTTGCAAGATTTATCTCTAGCTCCAGTCTCCAACCAATCATACCATCTTAGAAGTACACCAGCTAATGGTCTAACCGTGTTATTCCGAACGTCTTCAGCAATTCCATTAAATATTTTGGAAAAAAATTACTCCAGACTTCGTAGGTGGTCGGGTGGGGGTAGGGGGTAGGCGTTGCCGGCGAGTTCGTTGACCCCACAGCTGACGCGCCCCCTGAATGGTGGAGTACAACACCGTAAGTTGTAGCGTAGATGTGTAAGCAAACGACGGATTTTGTAATTATGGCCGGTCGGATGTGGCGTTAAGCTTGTTTATGGCTGAAGTTTCGTGTATTTGAATACTGTAAATTTGAGAGCATGAGTCGTTTTTTATATGCTTTTATTTGTTCACTTTAGTTTGATTGTTCAAATGTTATTACATTTGACATTTGTATTTTAATATATTGAGGTAATCATGTGACGTAATAGACAGATGTTAATCTAATGAAGCATTTAGCATCATAATGATATCAGCCATAGGACGTCCAATGCTGAACATAGGCCTCTCCAATGACTCCCAGATTGAAAGATGTTTTAGCATGAGACATATTACAATTTAATTAGAATATAATATTGTTAGTTGTGTTGAATCAGAATGTTAAAATGTAATATTAGTATAACTTCAATTTAAATATATATTTAAGTTCAAAATTAACTCTTGGAGGTTATAATGTAACTATTATATTATTAATACTGCTGTTACATCATGAAGTGATAAAATATGAATAATCATCATCATCATCGATCACAGTATCTTATTAAATGTTTGTTGCAGTGCCAGTTTCTGATTATTAATCACAGATGTGATGACTGTGCTGCATTTTCGTTTGTGACTGAGTTTTGCTAAAGCTAGGCTAGGGTGGTTTCATCCGTAACTATACTTCCCAACGCACAAAGGACCGAATTTGAGTTTGAGTGCGGAAAAGGGAGTCAACTCTCAGACTCAATACTCTCATACCTTTTGCCAAATTCGTCACATAAATAACGTGAGTTAGTAACAACGAATTAATAGCTAACAAAGTAAATCTTGGGAGTCGGTTTTAATCTTCTTGTACTTCTGTATTATCGATTTGAAACTTTGTAAGTGTGTGTAATCCGGATGGTATAATTTGATACCATAGTCATAGATGATGGAGCTAGAAGGTAGGAAGTAGAATTCTTGAACGGCTACTAGTACCAACACAAAGTTGTGAGCTCATTTGATTCGTTTTGACGACTATCCCATAGATATAAAATAGTGTTTTTACAAGACTGCCAAAAAGGTGTGTGATGTTGTAGGGTTCATGTATGTGAGTTTCTATATTCCACCATAACAACCAAACGCGGTAACCAATTTTGACGTATGAGGTATCGTTAGAATCCTTACGTTCTCCTGCGTGACAGGCTATGTGATGTCATAAAAAAATAATAGGGCAAACTATACCCAATAATGCGCGGCCTAAAGAAAAAAAAATTTTAACCTTATCGAATGGGGTATTAAAATGAAGGGTTTTGAGAGGTGATTATAAAATACAATGCTTTGAATAACGTTTAAAATCAGGTTCCGATACCATCATCATACCACGATAAAGTTAATTGCAAAGGTAACGTTATGCTTGGTAACGATACTTGGCCGACCTTTACCGGTAAACTGATTCAACGTTATTGATGATTTTATCGGTAAATGGTGATGTTACCAAATCAATACTATAAGTATAAGATTAATAACGTCATTTGTTTTCATTTCTTTCTTTCGTTTTCTTACGATGCATGCATATTTGAGTCAGTAGCTATATTATTATTCGTTACAATACTGAACGCATCTCGCGCGGAATTATTATTGATTAAAACTTACGATTTTACTATATAGATTAAAATAGTAAGAATGTTTTTTTAAATGTAATTACCAGAAGCCCTTTTCCCGAAATTTAAGACACAGTAAACAATCCAAGACAAAAATACTGAAGTTACCTAAACAGGATTGGACAAAAAAGCAAATACTACAGTCTATTAATCATTATTCAAAGAAATTAAGTCTGGATATATTATATAAAGAAATCGGAAGATGAGTGTAGTATTTCAATAAAACACGCCGAGTGCTGGACAACAACTAGTTTATTTTATCAGTAATTGCTAACTACCCACATACACTTTTGGTATACGCACGACAACTCCCCTACAAAATTCTAACATTACTTTACATGATCACCTATTCCCTTTTTAAATATTTTTGACATGCATCAAAGAAGAATACAATTTTCCATTTTGTAAAACTAATAAATATTATCACGATACTTACTACTAATACTACTTATGATAATACAGACTTAAGTTTAGATTAGTTATTAATATGATTTTACTTAAGTAGCTCAGATGATTTTAGTTTTTTTTTAATGTATTACCTTCATCATCTGACTACTCATTTTAAATTTTTATCAGTATTAATACTAAGTCTACTAGTTTATATAAAAAATACTTTTAAATATCCAAAAATAAAGTCAGTAGAGAGACACGAAAGCCGCGCGGTCATTTATCAGAGGCGTAGGTACGGCGAGCCAAGAAGGACCTTACGCAGTGCACACATAGTGCAATTTTTTCATGGATGAGTGAAATTATCCACGCGTACGATTTTATCAGCGAATAGGAGTAATTAAATGTGAAAAAAAACAAGTTTTCTTGTTCTTTGCTTAGTTCGATTAAGTTACTGATTCTGAGCGATACTCCTAAAGATTTGGCACCCCTTTGTAATGTAACCCTGTATGTAATAGTAGGGTTATTCCCTCGACTGCAAACAATTTTCTACTGTATTCACAATTTATTTCTTGCTTTTTATTATACTTGATTTTATTAGCGGCAGACATGTTTTTATTTGCTATTTTTTAAAACTGTGTATAAAGTTAAATTGTTTTATCCCTAACAGATGCGGCATTGGCAATCATGGTACACTGCTTATTTTTCTGGTTACATGACATTTTGCTGAGTGAAGGCCATTTTAGATCAACTTGTTTTATGACAAAAAATATATTTTGTTGTTTTTACTCTCTATGGAGTGTAAGATCTGAATTTAAGTCTTTATTTTTATTAATGAAGTTAGCGGTTTTATATTTTTAATTATCTGCAAATTAGAAAATTTAATACATGAATGATGATAGTGAATTTCTTAGTAAAATATTGTATTTACTCTACATAGAAAGTTCACATTATATCACATACACATCCAAATAAATCAGACAAATGCCACTTTAGATAGAAAGTTTATAAACTCATAAATACCTCAAAATTTGTATAAAATCTACAACATCACACGGTCTCTTTACATTTTAATTTAGAGCTCTGACTGGAATCCCTGTATAGTAGCGCCATCTAGTGTTATGGCATTGCGATACTTTGCGATTGCAATACGGTTTTAACGCATAGGATGCGAACACAATCAGCGGTTTGTTTTAGCAGGTTGCTACCTAAATTTTTAAAACTACTGTATTTAGCATATTAGCAGTATTTTATAGTCACTGGATTAATCTTACAGGTATACAGTGTGTCCCTCGATAAAGTGCAATCTCGAAAGGTATTACAGTATTAGCTTTTAAATAATTAAAAAAGCTACGTTCTAACTCACACAACAAGCAGGCTAAGACCTTTTAAAGTGTACCACAAATTATTATTTTTACTATGTACCCTATAGGTATTATAGTAAAAACATTTTTTTTTTTAAATAATTTTTGGTCTACTTTTGCCCCCTTTCGAAATAGCACTTTTTTCAGAGAGACCCTGTATAAATGTACTGGTTTTAAACGGTTTCTCGGTTTATTCTTTAGATTTCAGCAGCACGAACCAACAACATCTGACTACTTAAAATTAATTGAATCGCACCCGTCACATCACACATTTAAATTTGTATTCGTCTCCCCTCTCTTCACACATCTCCATTCTCACATTCCAAATAAATTTCGGTATTTATGTCGATGGTAATAAACTAATAACAAGAATGCCTTAATGGAATCAGTCTTTTTGACTCTCGAGTCTTCATGAACTTTTAGACTTTTTAGGGATGTATGAAAAACCATCTTAACGGTGCAGGTAAGACAGATGTCAAGTAAAACGATGATTTAATTTGCTACTAATAATAACGCTGCAGCCAATTCGAACTTACCATTATCCATCAACGTAGCATTGTAAAGGTTTCTACGCTATTTTGGCACGTCAAAAGTAAAGTTTAGTTTCAGTTATACACATATAGACACACAACATTAAAAATAGAAAGTAAAAACTTTCTATTTTTATGATGGTGTCCGAATAAATTATCTATTGCCTTAAGGTATTGACAGACATGCTCATATGCATGCTTAGCTACATTTGCTAGCCTAGCAATAAGCATACCTAGTTTTGAGCATGCTCAAAGCAACTATTCACTTGTGCCATTTAATCTCAAGCTATCGGACAAAATGGAAACTTTGCAAGAAAATACTAATTAAAACAGTGGTTTTCTACAGTTACGAGGGGGCGGTCGGCACTGAAAATTTCGGGAATCAAAGAAGTGACACAACATTACTATTTAAAAATGTATTTATTGCTTTTCAAAGTATTCTCCGCGAAATTTGACACATTTTTCCATACGACGGAACCAATCATTGAAGCAACCATTCCATTCGAAAGTTTGGGTCTCCAAAATGGCCGTTTTGTAGGCGTCCACAGCTTCTTCAGGTGATGAAAATCTCTGACCACGCAATTTATTCTTTATTTTAGGGAAAGTATAGAAATCATTAGGGCTTAGGTCGGGGCTGTACGGCGGATGGTCTAATAATTCTATGTTTTCTTGCTCTAAAAACTCTTTTGTTCTGTGCGCGGTGTGAGAACTCGCATTGTCGTGATGGAGGATGATGCGGCGGTTGCAGTTCTCTTTACGGAGTTCAGAAACGACCTGTGACAAACAAATGCTAGCATACCATTCTGCATTAACCGTTCTTTGTCCCTCAAGAGGAATAGTCGCAACATGGCCGGTTTTGGAGACAAACGTGGCCACCATTTTTTTGCAACACTCCGTGAAAGAACAATTTTTGTTGGCTCTCACTTATTTTCGAACACCCAAACTCGTGACTGGTTTTTGTTTCGGGTTCGTACGCGTATATCCAGGATTCGTCACCTGATACGATGTTGTATACAGCATTTGAGGATCCTGCGTGGAATCTTTCGAGAGTTCTGACGCACCAAGTAACGCGAGCCGCTTTTTGCTCTTTACAGAGCGACTGCGGTATCCATCGGGAAAACAACTTTTTTACACCAAAATGTTCATGCAAGATTATTTGTATTTGACTCATGCCAATGTCTAAAGTTGCCTGAATGTCGCGGTATGTCACATGTCGATCTTCCTCAATCAGCTTACGCACAGCATCAACGTTTTCTTTGGTGACTGCAGTTTTTGGACGACCTTGACGGGGATCATCACTGAGCTTGACACGTCCCCGTTGAAATTCAGCAAACCAGCGATAAATTGTGGTTTTGGATGGGGCTTCATTACCAAATGCAGAAATCATCCGGTCAATACACTGTTTTTTTGTTAAACCACTTCGAAAGTCATAATAAATCATCGCTCTTGAATTTTCTCGAGTCAATTCCATTTTCTCAACGACTAAAAAAGTTTGACAAGACCTTGTGATAAGACCGAGAATATTTTTTTAAATCATCATCATTTTTTTTTTCATTTCAGCCATAGGACGTCCACTGCTGAACATAGTCCTCCCCCAGTGACTTCCAGATTGGCCGGTTGAAAGCGGCTCGCATCCAGCGGCTTCCTGCAACCTTTACCAGGTCGTCTGTCCACGTTGTAGGTGGACATATTTTTAAATAAATAAATGGTATTCGATTTTTAAAACCAAGGAGTTTGCAATTAAAAAGATTTTAATATGACAGGAACAGTGGAAATATTCCATTCCCGATACTTTTAGTGCAGCCCTCGTACAAAGATATAATAGTACGTAGTAATAGACGAAAAAAAAAACTATTTGGTTTCGTAACTGGGTAATTTATAGAGTCACGCATCTTCAGTATTTGATTGCTGAAGATGCGTGACGAAGATGTCAGCAGCTATAAAAATCATTAACGTAGTAGTTTATTTTCTTTAGTGAATGAAGGCAAGATACCTTAGGGGTTTTTTGTGATTTGTCTAAGGCATTCGATTGTGTCGATCACAACATTTTATTGATGAAATTACAACAATACGATGTCTCAAATTATTAAGTAAAATTGATAAACAGACACAGAATGCAAAAAGTTAATACTAATGAAACTGGAGCTCTTCTGGAGTTCCATTAGGTATATAGGTGTGCCCCAGGGTGCTTTATTGGGACCTATAAACACTTGAAAAAATTCGTCAACATAACAATGTCCTTCATAGCTCAGTTGGTAAAAGCAGTCGCCCGGATAACGAAAGGTCGTGGAATCGAATCCCACCAAAGGCAAATGCACATAGTAAACTAGCATTTTTGTTAATGCAAAAAGTATACAAGTTTAAATTATTAAAACCTGCGAACTACAAAAACTTTCAAATTATCGAAAAAAAACAGTCGGGTACAACAAAATATCGCTGAACATACATGAAACTGATTTGGATATGTCCCAGTAAGAGGGACATAAAAAACGTTACTGTTGAAGCCATCCTGTATCATCATCATTTCAGCCATAGGACGTCCAGTGTTGAACATAGGCCTATCCCAATGACTTCTAGATTAGCCGGTTGGAAGCGACCTGCATCCAGCGGCGTCCTGGAACCTGTATACTCCGGGCGAAAATCTTTATAACCGCGTCGCAGGATTTCCACTCACCTTGCTGAAGTATCCGACGACGTGGCATCCCTCCTCGTCCGCATTGGTCATCACGTAGAATAGAAACGGCTCGACGTCGTAGTACAACGTCTTGTGGTCGAGGAAGAACTTCGCTAGGAGACAGAGTTGCTGGCAGTAATGTTTATGCTTCCGGCCGTCAACTTGCCACACGCTTAGATTGTCTTTTCTGTACACCTGCCGACAAACATCACTATGAACTGTCAGCCCAGGGGCGTGCATTCGTTTCAGATGGGGGTAGGCTGTGAGTGAAAATTGAGTAAGTTTGCGTGAAACAGTAGGCGATCTCGCGATAGCCTAACATTGGTTAAATTGCACAGTAACGATCTAAGTTGCGCGCCTTAGTAAGGAATAAGTACAGGTAGACGACAAAATGGTTACAGAATATTTATTGTTTATTGTTGAATACGTAATTAATAATTATGGTCAGCTGTTCTGTCGGTTTTTTATGAAGGTAGGCTCTGCATAATAGCCTATATGGGATGCACGCCCCTGCTGTCAGCCTAGGGAAACGAGAAAAAATGGATAATCTATTGTTATGTGGTCTCTTAGTCCGCTTGGAGTTTGGGCTGTTTAACGTGTTAAGGAGGGTGAATTTAACCAAAGCAAAGAGGAGATGGGTTCCCATACAAATGACAACAAAAGCAGAATTTGCCTGGGTTACGTGCCCTAGGTAAGACGTTTGAAACAGAACTCGCAAAGCAAAAAGTCTGGTACCAGGCCTCCATTATGTGTAAAGGTTGGTCGTCGTCTGGTAGGTGCCTCATGCCTTGATGACAACCAACGTAGCCGAGAGGCGAGCATACCGGTCTTGATGTCGCTATATCTTAGATCTTGGGTTCGCTTACCGGGCGGTCAATGTAGAAAAATAGCTTCTCTATATTGTCACGGGTCTGGGTGTTGAGGTACCGTCGTTATTTCTGATTCCTGTAACACAAGTGCTTTGTCTACTTACAAAAGGATCAGATAAAAGTATTTATGACCCGCAGCGTCAGTGCACAAACCACAGAGAGAAACAGAAGTTAGGGTTAATACAATTATCGATCGAAAAACGCACCCATAGACATCGCTCACAGACACGATATTTTGGAACAGGCACACTCAACAATGTTGGTTTGATTTTAATAAATAAATATGTCATTCACACACAACACATAGGAATGCATAATTAAAACTCTCATTTTATATCAACAATTAAACTCATTATCAAACTTTACTAAGCAAGGCTTGTACTACGGCGACTAGATAACGGATAAACATATTTATATATAAACTTATTAACATCCGTGACCTAGGTACAAATGCTCGTGCTCATCACACGAACAGTTGCCTCCTTTGGGGTTCGAACCCGCAACCGCCAGGCTTTGTAGTCCGATGGGCGAATCACTACACCAGAAAGTCGCCACGTCAATGTTGCCAGTCATAGCGCGAACGCCGGTATGAATAATGAAGCACTACACGAGATTTATTTCTGTTACTCTCGGTGTTTGATGGGCGTTCATACAGAACTCGCAAACACCTTCGTAGCCGAGAGGCAAGCATACCGGACTTGGTGTCGCTATGTCTGAGGTCCCGGGTTCGAATTACGGTCGGTTAATGTAGAAAAATACCTTCTCTATATTGTCACGGGTCTAGTTGTTGAGGTACCGTCGTTATTTCTGATTTCTGTAACACAAGTTAAGCTACTTATCGAAGGATCAGAGCAATGTATGTGATGTAGTCCAATATTTATTTAAAAAAATAACGAGACTGGTACCAGGTGCCTACGCCATCATATTATCATATTGAAACTTACCTCATCGCCCGGCGGATGTCTCCACACGCACTTGGCTTTGTGTCTCGCGGCGCCAGTAGCCGAGGTGTGGTGGTTGAGACAGAACTCGCACACAAAGAGACGCGGGACTCGCGCTGCGTCGCCCGGATACGGAGACTGGTACCAGACCTCCATCATGAACTTGCCCATAACAACGAATCTGGGAACAAAGTGGCGTTTGTAGTCTAAAAACAAAGCATATAGGAAATAAATAAATAAAAATAAATAATCTTGCACAAAACAACGCAACGCACCAATAGTCGGTTTTTTAAGAAAATAATTAAGATGCTTGTGTTACGAGGAACCAGACAATAAATTTTGCTAGAGACGTCTCCTAGCACACCCAGACACAATTTAGAAGACACCGTTTTCTAGATTGACTCGAACCGGGAACTACTACTAATCAGTCAGAAGCAGGAGAAGTAGTTACCCAGGTAAAAATGGGACTTTTTCCCATATTGGGTAAACTCCCAGTACTAATTACTACTGGTAATTCTACAGTCGAATTAAGAACCTCCTATTTATCTGTCAGAAGTAAATAATACTCGTAGTAATAAATATTCACATGACAACACACCAGTAACCATGGTCTCGAAGTAAAGAATTAAAATCGTTATGTTACGAGGAACCAGACAATACATTTTCCGAGGGACGTAGCCCAGCACACCCAGACACAAAGGTTTTACCCATATTGGGTAAATTCCCAAGGTAAATACCCTCCGTCGCGCATCGTTAAGACTCAGTAGTGGTTCTACAATCGAATAAGAACCTACAAATGTCAGTACTCAACCTCCTATTCATGTCAGTAGTCCTCACCTGGTCCCCTTGTCCGTGGATATGTCCCCCAGCTCCTCCTCGATGCGGATGGCGGCCAGCGCCTGCGCCTCAACCTCCTATTCGTGTCAGTAGTCCTCACCTGGTCCCCTTGTCCGTGGATATGTCCCCTAGCTCCTCCTCGATGCGGATGGCGGCCAGCGCCCGCGCCTCAACCTCCTATTCGTGTCAGTAGTCCTCACCTGGTCCCCTTGTCCGTGGATATGTCCCCTAGCTCCTCCTCGATGCGGATGGCGGCCAGCGCCCGCGCCTCAACCTCCTATTCGTGTCAGTAGTCCTCACCTGGTCCCCTTGTCCGTGGATATGTCCCCTAGCTCCTCCTCGATGCGGATGGCGGCCAGCGCTCGCGCCTCAACCTCCTATTCGTGTCAGTAGTCCTCACCTGGTCCCCTTGTCCGTGGATATGTCCCCTAGCTCCTCCTCGATGCGGATGGCGGCCAGCGCTTGCGCCTCAACCTCCTATTCGTGTCAGTAGTCCTCACCTGGTCCCCTTGTCCGTGGATATGTCCCCTAGCTCCTCCTCGATGCGGATGGCGGCCAGCGCCCGCGCCTCAACCTCCTATTCGTGTCAGTAGTCCTCACCTGGTCCCCTTGTCCGTGGATATGTCCCCTAGCTCCTCCTCGATGCGGATGGCGGCCAGCGCTTGCGCCTCAACCTCCTATTCGTGTCAGTAGTCCTCACCTGGTCCCCTTGTCCGTGGATATGTCCCCCAGCTCCTCCTCGATGCGGATGGCGGCCAGCGCCCGCGCCTCAACCTCCTATTCGTGTCAGTAGTCCTCACCTGGTCCCCTTGTCCGTGGATATGTCCCCTAGCTCCTCCTCGATGCGGATGGCGGCCAGCGCTTGCGCCTCAACCTCCTATTCGTGTCAGTAGTCCTCACCTGGTCCCCTTGTCCGTGGATATGTCCCCTAGCTCCTCCTCGATGCGGATGGCGGCCAGCGCCCGCGCCTCAACCTCCTATTCGTGTCAGTAGTCCTCACCTGGTCCCCTTGTCCGTGGATATGTCCCCCAGCTCCTCCTCGATGCGGATGGCGGCCAGCGCTTGCGCCTCAACCTCCTATTCGTGTCAGTAGTCCTCACCTGGTCCCCTTGTCCGTGGATATGTCCCCCAGCTCCTCCTCGATGCGGATGGCGGCCAGCGCCCGCGCCTCAACCTCCTATTCGTGTCAGTAGTCCTCACCTGGTCCCCTTGTCCGTGGATATGTCCCCTAGCTCCTCCTCGATGCGGATGGCGGCCAGCGCCCGCGCCTCAACCTCCTATTCGTGTCAGTAGTCCTCACCTGGTCCCCTTGTCCGTGGATATGTCCCCTAGCTCCTCCTCGATGCGGATGGCGGCCAGCGCTCGCGCCTCAACCTCCTATTCGTGTCAGTAGTCCTCACCTGGTCCCCTTGTCCGTGGATATGTCCCCTAGCTCCTCCTCGATGCGGATGGCGGCCAGCGCTTGCGCCTCAACCTCCTATTCGTGTCAGTAGTCCTCACCTGGTCCCCTTGTCCGTGGATATGTCCCCTAGCTCCTCCTCGATGCGGATGGCGGCCAGCGCCCGCGCCTCAACCTCCTATTCGTGTCAGTAGTCCTCACCTGGTCCCCTTGTCCGTGGATATGTCCCCTAGCTCCTCCTCGATGCGGATGGCGGCCAGCGCTTGCGCCTCAACCTCCTATTCGTGTCAGTAGTCCTCACCTGGTCCCCTTGTCCGTGGATATGTCCCCCAGCTCCTCCTCGATGCGGATGGCGGCCAGCGCCCGCGCCTCAACCTCCTATTCGTGTCAGTAGTCCTCACCTGGTCCCCTTGTCCGTGGATATGTCCCCTAGCTCCTCCTCGATGCGGATGGCGGCCAGCGCTTGCGCCTCAACCTCCTATTCGTGTCAGTAGTCCTCACCTGGTCCCCTTGTCCGTGGATATGTCCCCCAGCTCCTCCTCGATGCGGATGGCGGCCAGCGCCCGCGCCTCAACCTCCTATTCGTGTCAGTAGTCCTCACCTGGTCCCCTTGTCCGTGGATATGTCCCCTAGCTCCTCCTCGATGCGGATGGCGGCCAGCGCTTGCGCCTCAACCTCCTATTCGTGTCAGTAGTCCTCACCTGGTCCCCTTGTCCGTGGATATGTCCCCTAGCTCCTCCTCGATGCGGATGGCGGCCAGCGCCCGCGCCTCAACCTCCTATTCGTGTCAGTAGTCCTCACCTGGTCCCCTTGTCCGTGGATATGTCCCCTAGCTCCTCCTCGATGCGGATGGCGGCCAGCGCTTGCGCCTCAACCTCCTATTCGTGTCAGTAGTCCTCACCTGGTCCCCTTGTCCGTGGATATGTCCCCCAGCTCCTCCTCGATGCGGATGGCGGCCAGCGCCCGCGCCTCAACCTCCTATTCGTGTCAGTAGTCCTCACCTGGTCCCCTTGTCCGTGGATATGTCCCCTAGCTCCTCCTCGATGCGGATGGCGGCCAGCGCCCGCGCCTCAACCTCCTATTCGTGTCAGTAGTCCTCACCTGGTCCCCTTGTCCGTGGATATGTCCCCCAGCTCCTCCTCGATGCGGATGGCGGCCAGCGCCTGCGCCTCAACCTCCTATTCGTGTCAGTAGTCCTCACCTGGTCCCCTTGTCCGTGGATATGTCCCCCAGCTCTTCCTCGATGCGGATGGCGGCCAGCGCCTGCGCCTCAACCTCCTATTCGTGTCAGTAGTCCTCACCTGGTCCCCTTGTCCGTGGATATGTCCCCCAGCTCTTCCTCGATGCGGATGGCGGCCAGCGCCTGCGCCTCGCGGAACAGGCGCAGGTCGTAGTCCGGCGCAAACCCGTCTAGCACGGGTTCCCGCTCCTCGCTCGTGTCCTCTCCCGTGTTCACCAGCTTTTCGCGCAGTTCTTGGCTGCCTTTCCATTTTGAGCGCATGTCCTGGGTGCGGAGAGTGAGAGGGTAGTGTAAATCATTTTATATTAGTTTATTTATTAGAAAACTCAAAAGCTTTCTTTAACAATCATGCTTAAAATAACTTACAATAAAACACTTAGCGACAAACAGTTTTCAGAATCAAATGAGCCCATTTGATAAATTCTATACACCTATAAGCGTGTTTCATAGTTTTCAACCGACTTCAAAAAAGGAGGAGGTTCTCAATTCGACTGTATGTTTTTTTTTTTGTATGTATGTTACGCGATCACTCCGCCAATTATGAATCGATTTTAATAATTCTTTTTTTGTTTGGTAGATCATACTTCAGAGGTGGTCCCATATAAATTTTATCGAAATTGATTTAGAACTTTTTGAGAAAATCAACAAATATATACCCAGATAATATTTTGGTTGTGGTTCGTGTTACCTATCTTCGACAAATATGAGCCGATTTTGATGATTTTTGTTTTATTGAATAGATTTTTGTTTTTGCTTTGGAGTCGGTGCAAACAAAAACATTGAATCTCTCATCGGCTGGCACCGACTCCAAAAGTATCTGATTAGGAACTTAAGTGTTAGGATTATTTTTAGCATTTTAGTGTTTTGAAGTCGGTTTTATTTTTTTGTGCGTCAAGATCGCGGGTGTACTTCTCAAATTAGCTTAAACTTATTGTAGATATATCGTACCGTCTGTATACTTTTACGTACCTCTCTTGGAAATCTGTGTACCTCCGCGCATGTAAAGATATTCAAATCAATAGGTACACCCGCCATCCTGACGTCAGTATCTGAACGACAGGGTCTCCGGCAGCTGCCCAGTGTGTTACCTTCACTTTGAGCTGGTAGGCCCGCTGCTCGATGGTAGGCATGGCGCGCGGCCGCTTTCCCCTAGCTGTGTGGGACAAGAGACATCGGCGACAGGGTCTTCGGCAGCTGCCCAGTGTGTTACCTTCACTTTGAGCTGGTAGGCCCGCTGCTCGATGGTGGGCATGGCGCGCGGCCGCTGCTGCAGGGCCTGCAGCGCGCGGCGGCGCGTGGTGGAGGCGGCGGCGCGCTCCTCTCCCGCCGCCACGCACCACGCGCCCGTCACGTTGTGGTACACGGGACAAGCGTCCCACGTGAAATGCCGGGACGCTTTGCCACCTTCGAAACGAGATGGCTTAGTCTTAATACTCTTAGGAGGTAAAATCCTACTAATCCTATCCTACTAATATTATAAATGCGAAAGTTTGTGAGGATGTATGGATCTTTGTTACTCTGTCACGCCAAAACTTCTAAATGGAGTTTGATGAAATTTAGCATACTGATAGACCATGACCTGCATTAACACATAAGATACTTTTTATCCGGGTAAGTTCAACGCAGACGAAGTCGCTTGCAAAAGCTAGTAGACTATAATCGTGAAGATTTTTTCAGGCCGTTACGGACACACGTCCCAGATTGCAATTTCGGGCACACATCCCAGAAATATAACTGTATCCTACTTTCGAACCTACGTATAAACTAGTGATGAGAAGAAACACAAACCAATCTCCTTCTTTGCGGCTTTGCTAGCAGATTTTCGAAACTGATGCTGCAATATTGTTGTGACTTGAAGTAAGTTATGTTAACTTGAATTGGTAACACTAGGATTCCTTTCTTCCAAAGCCGCAAACGAACAGCCAAAGGGTGCTGCCAGCGTTCAACGGTCATAGCCTTTTTGATAGGTATATTAGGTACCGCAGAGTGGATGATCAACTATTCACCGCCCTGCTGCACTCCAATGCCATATTTACCATGAAAACTTACCAAGATGTCCGCTGGAGTCACACCCCCTGACAGGACACCGTCTCTCCGACGGCTCTGGTGGGGGAAGCTTTGGAACTGGCGAGTGGACTAGCGGTTGACGACTCTTGAGGCTCTTTTTATTGTCTTTGTTGCTGCTAAAAAGTAGAAAAAAAATGATAAATTCTTTTTTGAGATAAATTATAGAAAAAATTGTAGTAAGTAGTTTGAGACGTGTGTTTATTGTAGTGTAGACGCGAAAAGAGAAGAGTGGAGCCGTAAAAAAAGATTTTATCACTGACGCGGAGCGGGGTGGGAAGAACAGCTTTATGATTTAATAAAGAAGTAGAAGAGTCAGTTTGTTAGTAGACCAACTGACTGCCTTTCGTGTAGTTGACTCTGGGTTGCCACTGACATTCCCTGATTGTTTAGAAAATGGCAACAAATTGATAGACTAGGCTGACTGATTGGTTAGTCAATGAACTACATCCTTGTAAATTGTACATCTTTCTATAAAAATCATGTGTAATTTACTTGTATGGTGTGCATTAAAGAGTATCTATCTATCTATCTATTTTTACTTGCACCACCCCGCTCCGTAAAATTCAGCGCCATAGGTTCGCGAGTAGGACAGGTCCACTCGGTGCTGCATCAGCCATACTTGGCTACGCTACGCCACTACGGAGCCGAGATGTGTATTCTAAATAATCTTAATGGTTATAGTGGTGATAATGGTTATAAATATGTTTAAGGTTTACGTTATCAAAATGTATGTTTATATCTTTAGTTTCTTAGGGCCTTTGCTAAAACACGGGGCTTGGATTAATGAGTAGTACTAAATAAAACAGACGCAAGGCACGAATCGTAGTAAACCATAGAGCACATACCCTATAGAGTAGAAATGTAATATCATTTATTCGGCGAAAATTTCCGCTATTTTTTAATCTGTATTTGTACTGTTTTTATATGTGCAAGAGATGACAGGAGTTGTCCTTTCATACTAAATGTAAGTGAAAAATCACTAACTAGTTTCGGAGAAAGATGGTTCGTATTGCTGCTCTATAGGGTATGTGCTCAATGTAGTAAACCTTTCGATTAATGTTATCACGACGCATGCGCCCGCTCGTTATACAAAGTGATCCAATAAGAAAAAACGATCGGAAACAAAGTTTGTTGTCCGTCTGTCTGTCTGTCCCTATGTCTGTCAAGACCCTTTATCTCGGGAACGCGTGGAGTTATCTAGTTAAAATTAAAACAATATACTCAGGTCTACAGTCCCTTCAAGCTGTGAAAAATCAACCTTCTATGTTTACTTTTCAATAAAAAATATACGGCCGTTTATTCCGCAAAAAACGAATATTTTGACACTCAAGGGAATCAAAATTTATAGGGTACTTTTCGTTGTCCTGGAATTAGTAAATTTGGAAAGTTATATCGTTTTATACTACAAGAACAGGGAAAATTCTAAAAACTGTACATTTGTTATTACATTTTTAAATTAATTTGTAATTAAACTGCGTGACTGCCTGAACTATTTATAATATGCACCTACAAATTTGTATGGAACCCTCGGTGGGCGAGTCCGACTCGCACTTGTCCGGTTTTTATTTAACGGAGGACCTCTGTGTGTTTTTGTCTGTCAGTATAGATCATGGCGTCACTGATTGGAATCCGAATTACTCGGTATGTATATTGGACAATATTGGATTTGCTTAGTGATCTATTTTGGGACAGTAAATACAAATACAAAAAAAATACATCAATTTAACAAAAATAAAAGTGAACCTAGCCTGCCACATCATAAAATATTTAAAGCTATACATACCAAAATAAAAAATACATGAATTATTTATTTAATAAATTATCCCAACCAATTATCTAATAATCAATTATCAAGCCCCAATCTAAGCATACCTTGTGCTATGGCGAGATAACGGATTATATATTACGTTCATGACTAAGGTACAAATGTTGGGGTACATCGGACAAACACTTATCCTTTGCAGGAAACGAACCCTAACTCAAAAATGAAACTATAGCAAAGACATGAAGCGACACGAAGCGAAAAAAAAACTATGACAATACTTTTCACATATAGACCTACCTTTATGATCTAATATATCCTATATCCTATCAAATCTGGAAGCAATAAACGGAAAAATAAATAAATATTATAGAATACAGTAAATATTACATAATTCTAAAATAATATACTAAGTATAATATAATTTATTGGGAAGGACATTATATGGATTGTCTTTAAATAAGATTATCAATATCAATTAGGATAAGTTATTTTCGCGAGAAATAAATTATAGCAGACACGTACCTTTTATCATTACTTTTGTCATCGACTTCAGAATCAGTGTCAGTATGTGTAGGCCTGGATACGGTGGCTAGTCGGGACACTCGGGCTGATAAGGACCTGGTTAATTTCCTAGGCATTGTGGAATCCCCAGACTCGCTACTTTTGCCCGTGTTTTCTTGCTGCAATAAAATTATTGGTGATGTTATCAATCTTCTTAGTGCCAATTTAGCACGTTCCTAGATGTCATGTGAGTAGAGATGTGCTGTTCGCCGGAATGTTCCTCGCATGGACCATAATAACTAAAACAATTTAGTACTTTAAAATTCAATACCAGGTCGCCTGAGCTTCTATCGGTATCGGCGACGGATCGGGTCGGTAGTACGGCGGCGCGTGCGCGGCGAGTTGTACTCCCGACACGACCAGTCGCCGTCCCGCTCACGCCTTCTGTGTTGCGCCTAAAGCACCATCTCACATAATCTTGAGGTATAAGTTGATTATCATTTGTCAGCAACAATACAAGTATTTAAATAATATCATATGGCGCCATTCTACACAATTTTGAGATAATAGGTCATTATGATTCTTCGGTAACAAGTACCACAAAAATTTACGAGATAGCGTTATATCTAGGGAACAATATAAAGAAGCGTCTTAATCGTTATTATTTTTAATAATCGTATATTACGGATTTTTTTAAATAAAATATCCGAAAATAAAGTCAATAGAGAGATTACGAAAGTCGCGCGGTCATTCATCAGAGGCGTAGGTACAGCGAGCCTACAAGGAATAATTAAATGAGAAAAAAGGTTTTTTGTTCTTTGCATAGTTCGATTAAGTTACTGATTCTGAGCCACTTCCGCCACAGATTTGGCACCCCTTTGCAATGTACCCTGTATACATCTAAATAGAGAATAGCTCGTTTAAAATCATTAAATACCTACGGAGATAACACCTCGTTAAATAAATATGCCAGATCTATTACTCCTATCAAACAAGATCTATACTCACTTTACTGCTAGAACTTGAAGGAGGTTTTGTTTTGCCAGTTTTCAGAGGAGCCTCTTTTTTAGGTGTCGGTTCACTATCACTATCTGAAGACACTGACTCTACTGATGACTGGCTCGACGAACAGGATGATGCACTTTTCTCTTCAACCGCTTTCTTCGGTGGAGGTCCACTCGGCTTATTGGTACTTCTACGTTTCGCATTATCTTTGCCATTAGATTCCTCATTTTCAGGAGTAACCGACGATGTCTCTTTCTCATCACTAGACTTTCTAGCACTTTTCTTAGAGCGTGGAGATCCTTTAGGGCTTTTGGAAGCTTTACTTTCCGATTCAGACGCAGAACTGTTGTCAGGTGAGAATATGCTTTTCTTCTTCTGATCTGATTTCGTTGGTTTTGATGCTGTTTTCGATGCTGACTTTGGAGTTTTACCTCCGGCCTGGGCTCTAGGCGCTGGTTTGCCTTTAGCAAGTACCGCTGCTGCTGCTTTAGGTTTTGCCGAGCGCCTTCTCGGTGGCTGTGCTTTGGGACTCACAACTTTTGGTGTGTCATCGTCGCTTGATGAAGATATTTTGTTTGTTTTTGAAGGTCGTCTTTGTTTAGGTTCTTCTTTCTTCTTCGGTTCTTCAGCCGTTTTCGTGGGGGATTTCGGGGGTGGTGCAGGAGTTGCATTGGCCGGTGGGGTGTCGGACGCTGAGGATTCTGAATCAGAGCTGGAGGAGCCGGACCCTGAACTGGTAGAAGAACTGCCGCTGCTACTAGAGTCTGAGGATGACCCGGAACTACTGTCACTGCTACTATTGGCCTGAAAAGATGTCACATAATAAGTCGCCTTTAAAGAAATGGAATGCGAAGTGCGAGGGGGAGTGGAGGGAGTAGCTCCCATCTTATTTTTCTTATACAGGTCGGTTCGGCTTAAAAAGGGTTTTAGGTAAGAGTGTTTGGTTACCGTGATCACCGACACAGATTTTTTACATTTATCTTTTTTAAATTTGATTTGACATTTTGTAGGCTTTATGAAATTTGTTATGTCTCGTAATGAAAGCATGAATTCATTTTACACAGCATCATTTTATGGAACTGTCTGTAGCACCATGAGCAACTTTAATATTGTTATATACTATCATTATCTTTAAGCTTTATCGACATTATGGAATTAAGAAACTAAAAAACAGTGAATTTTTTTGCTTTTAGGAAGAATTTTTTATCACCATCCAAATATTTTTTTAGGCATTCGGAATCCTTCATTCCTTCAGAACCCATTAATAAATAAAAATTGGTATGTCGGTTTTCACCATATTTTTTTTTATGTGGTTACTGCTTAACGTAAACATTACGCTAGACACATGAATGAGAGGGCGGCGCGAGGGCAGCGGCGCGCGGGCAGCGGCGCGCGGGCAGCGGCACGGGGTTGCCATGACGACGGCCTCGTGTCGGCATCGGTGGCGCGCCGGCCGGTGTCAACAAACACACAAATCAGTCGCCCGGCCAACCCCGTGACGTAGGCGTGCCTTATTACCGCGTTTCCGCGTCCCGCGCGCAGCGTACTATCGCGAAAATATGAAGGGAGAGTCAACAACTTAAGGATCGTAAAAACATCAATGAAAAGCGGGGGCGGGGAGAGGCGTCGACGCTAGCGCGTAGAGTAGTTTGCGTGCCGTGTCCATACTCTTAGTATTTGTTTAGACAATTTCCAGGTGCTTTATCTCAACATTTTTGTACTGGGCGATACCAAAAGAAAAAAACACGTGTATTGTTTTTCTCTCATACATTATTATATTTAAATTTGGATGGTGATAAAAAATTCTTCCTGTATACATTATGTAAAATAACAGAGGGCGTTTTCTTCAGCCAGTTTATCTACACTGTTTGAAGATTGGTAGCTGCTATTTTTTATTTTTTATAGCGTTTATTAACAGTAAAATAGAATGAGCGAAGAGTAAATTCATTAAGTGTTTGGAAAGAAAAATAATGACTCACAAACATTGCTTGGAAACAACTAAATGTCGTCAAGATAAGCAAAAGACTACGTGAGTGTGCAGGCCGGGATGTTTTATTTGTCAACAGCCTATCAGTACCTGCTGAACTCTCACGTTATTACTTTTACTTTACTTTACTTTTCTTGACGCCAGCGCCGTGCATATCTTTTTAAAGTGTTTTTTTCAACTTTGCAGAAAAAACCCATGGTTCCACTTCAGAAGGCACCAGCGGGGACCGTGAGGTTTTAGTAGGTAGCCGAAATCTAAGCCGGAGTCTCACACATCCCTCCACCCGTTTCCTCGCCGTTGGAGGAAGGGTTTGGGTTAAAAACAGAGTAGTGTTCAGTGGATGTACTATGTACATAGACGAAATTTTATTTAAAGTAATATATTATGTAAATAAAATACAAAATCGATTATCTTGTTAAATATTGATTGTTATTTTACTGTCTAACTATACCCTTTCCAAGATAAGAAGAAACTTATGACTTCCCTGTTGACACAAATAGTGATGTGCCCTAACGAAATCCAACCGATTCTTTTTGAAAATCGAGAAAGTTTATAAAATATTAATCGATTTTTATTCAAATGAACTTATTTAAAATAAGAGTTATACTGCAATGTTCTACTGCCAGAGTGCCGTATTCAGATTTTAGGCAAGTCTTTTTTCCTTTTTTGGCATGTTACCAAATAAAAGCAAAACAATAACGAAAACTTTACAAAAACAGTAACAAAAGTCAAAATAGGAACTACGCGAAAAATAACGATAACACAAATCGCATACAAGCAGACACTCAGACGTCAGACGTCAACGCATAGGTTTTCACAAGACGACCGAACCGATTCATCGATTTAGTTCCGATTATGTATTGTCAATTTCTATTAAGAAACGTTCCGTTTTACGCATTAAGTATTTAAAGGAAATCCTATTAATTTATTTCTTAAATCATTGAGATATATTATTGGTTTGCAATTTTTGCTTAGATTTTTAGAGGCAAAGATTACTGTGTTTTTGCAATGATATAAATTAAAAATTAAAAATATATTTTATAAAATATTATCGTAGTATGGGTGAAACGGAAAATGACAAGTGTCACAAGTATCTTCATAACTTGAAAGGACTATAATATACGATTTAGAAGTGGCCGCATCATGTACCATTTCGCCCAATCTCTTTTATAGACATAGGCAGAAAAAAAAACAAAAAAAAAAAGGGCTGTTTAAAACCAAAATCGAAGCGTCGCATTTCTATTTTGCTCGCACGGTGAGGAAAGGTTTGGACATTCAACGTTATATTTTTATTTTAAAATTAAAAACTTTTTTTTTTAAATGGGTTTTTTTTTTAGTATACAGTTTTGACTCTATTGTATTACGGGTTAACGGAAACTCCTTTCGTTAGTTAACATACTGTTTACTGAGTAAAAGTCAAGTTAGTTACACCATTACATGTGTATACACCAAAACATCAGAAAAATTCACAGAAAAAAAATTAAGAGGTGGTACAAAGTTTGCTGGGACAGCTAGTAAATAATAACACCATCAATTGGAATATCCCAAATTAACTCAATAATACTCATTTATTTAGTATATAGGCCTTAGCTACATACTGAATAAATGAGTATTATTGAGTTGCCAGACCATAGAGATGGCAACCCTATATTAAATTGACGGACAACTGAAGAAATGAACAAATAAAACAGTTCCTCTGTAATAGACCAATTCTGGATATTCTTAACCCGTTGAGGATTAATAGACCGCCGGCGGTCGCATAACAATGTAATTTCTATTGTGTCTCATTCACACATGCTTGACAGGTTAAATTAGGTTAGGGACAAAGTTTCTTCACATTTTACATTAAAACTTGTTTTTTTTAAAATATTTATTTGCATTTAATAACTGTTTTTAGGGTCACATTTTAGTAAGCATTGGACCTAGATTTTTTAAATTAAAAATTTTGTTTTCTTTTTATTTTTTCTAAAAAAACAAAACAATATTTTTAAGAGCACCTTAACTGATCAAGCATACGTAAACGAAATACAATAGAAATACCATTGTTATGCGGTCTCATGAGACCGCTTGGATGTTAACGGGTTAAGTATGAGATAAATGAAATTACCTTAGTTTCCGACACAGACGGCTTCTACTCATTGCCTCTCTCCCTCAGTTCACTCTATCCACTTCCTACATCATCTAATCAATAATGAGATTAATTGTTCAATGATTTTCTACTATCTTGTAGGCAGTGACATAATCCCGTTGCTATAGAAAATTTGGGACATTTGATCAAAAAAAGTGTGACAAATAGTTTTGGCAGTTTTCTCTTAATGTTATTATGAAAAATAGCCAGAAACAAGATTTTACTAATTTGTGTTTTCTAATTTTGAAATGTTACCTTTTTAATGTTATTAAAACCAGCCAGATACAAAAAGTACAGCCAAAGAGCATATATTAAAAGTTTATACATACTAATGCAAGAAGACTTTTTCCCCGACTTAATATTACAGTGTCTCTTTTCTTCATTCACTTATGAACAGATAACCATCTACACCATCTTGGAATCAAACATATGTCTAAAATTGTTGTGAGTTATAGTGAATGGCGTCTTGGAGGTAAACCCATTAAATACAAAATAGCGCAACAACTTTTGATACTGTCCCTATAATTTTTTAGCTTGCCTACACAAATTGAATCGGCAGTTTGGTAATTTTGTACGAGTTTTTTTAAAAAAAATGCAAATTTCCAAAGTTAACAAATAAAAGTTGTTCACCATGATGCATAGAATATGTGGTTAGAAGGTTGTCCTTGAATCATGGGACATCCTGTACAATGGGTGTTGCGGTGTGCTATATATACAAATGTTTATCGCATCATTTAAATAAGAGAAAAAGCATGAACCATCATTTAATCAAGACACTTGACATGACACCTTCTATCTCCGGTTCTAAGGTGCCACTTTTCTCTAGTTCTTCGCTACTATTACCAACAGACAAAACAGCAATGAGATGTCTCTGAAACCGATACTTTTAGGTAGGCCTGAGTAAAAGCAAAGGTGAATTATCTGTTTGCTAATATATCATGAAAAAAACACATAGGTTCTCACTGTACTGCGTGTAAAATGTATGTAATTAGTCAACTAAACATAAAATAACAACAGTCAACATTCACTTACATCCAGGTTCGTCATTTTGAACTAAGAAAAATAGCTTATTCTGATAACTAAACCACTATAAAACGACTTTAACAGGCTAGCTACGATATTACGTTTCTAATTTCTTTCATGTATTTCAATCATTACACGAAGTCAATTTAAAAACGTGATAAAATTAAAATTCAACCAATTCATTAACTTTTTACTTTTAGTTTTTTTTTTTTTCACTAAAGATAACTAAGGTACTGACCTGTATCACACCAGACAGGCAGGCTGCTGTCAAATAAAATTCGCGTCAATTTAATTTTCTTTTCAAGTACTTAAAACCGAGTTATCACTCGATACCTTGTAAAGCCTACCTACCTAGCTGTGCTAATATAGTTTTCCTTTTAAACTTTGTTAACAACGATATTAAAAACACTTATATTGATCATGGCCAGTTTCGGAACAGGAAGAGGGCGGAGTTTGGCTTAGGAGGATGTTGCAATTTATTGGTCTATCCTTCCACTGATCAAGTAAAACATAGCCTTCCGTCAACTTCTGCCAGCCCGCCGACCAAATTAGGGCCTCTACCTGTTCCGAAACTGGCCATAATAGATATAAGAGAGTGCGCGCACGGGAGACTTTTGTCGCTGCGACGTTTTTGTCTCTCTTAACAAGTCCTCTGTTATGTATGGAGGTGCGCGCACGTTGCGAGCCACAGATTAGACAGAGTATGTTGCGAGCGACGCGACAACTGGGAGACATTTTTGTTCAACGACCAGCACGGGTGACAAAATTGTCTTTGTTTTTTTTTAAATACTGGGTTTTACGGCTCTGGGTTCTAGACCTCACAAATAAAAATAATTAAACAACATGTAAATCCAAATACTCAGTGTCTTGTTTTATTGCTCAAACACAACTTTTTCTAAGACCTATCTTTCTGTCTTAAATTTCGAAATAAAAACCAATGTTTTTTAGATATATGAAAAACATTGGACAAAATTGTGTCTCTCCGCCAGTGTTGCCAGATTCATAGGTTAAGAATTATCCTAGTTTTACTGCAAAATTATCGTGTTATCGCATCCCCAGTTAACAAAATAACTGTATTTCTAACTACCGAATCTAGATTTTACTAGTAAAAGAACAGAATATACGACTCAAAAGTTTAAATCATGTTACTTGATTACTTTTTAAAATTACAAGTTTTTGTTAACTAAATTACTGCAGTACTTACTGCACAAGCATCGAGCACATACCCTAAAGAGCAGCAATACGAACCATCTTTCTCCGAAACTAGTAAGTGATTTTTCACTTACATTTGGTATGAAATGACAGCTTCTATTAACTATCGCCTAAATAAAAAAGTACAGATACAGATTAAAAAATGGCAGATATTTTTACGCTAAAAGTCTATCTCTTTCGTAGTGCAAAGAAATTATATTTACTATCCTGCTGTCAGAGGCAAAGTTGTCCAAATAAAGGTAAAATGTATTCAAATACACAGATTAAAATTTCATAAAATTCTTTTACTTAACTGAGCAAAATGTCACGGATTTTCGTAGATTTATCGTGCGATACATTATTATTTTTTCTATTGCATTACTTTCCAAAATATCGTGAATCTAGCTTATTATTTATCCCACGTCTGGCAGCACTGCTCTCTATGTATTCTACATACAAGCGAATGACGCTTCGAATTTTAGTTTAGTTTTTGTCTGACTTTTTTTTTAAATTCGAAGCGTCATTTGCTTACCAAGACCAAGCGTATTCTAAAGCTGGCGACAAACTGCGACGGACGCGTCTCTGGACGCGTCTTGACATTGTAATGTCAAACGCTACCATTGGTCGATCCTTGGGCTGGCGGAAGTTGACTGAAGGATAGACCAATGGCAGCGCTTGACCTCACAATGTCAAGACGCGTCTAGAGACGCGTCCGTCGCAGTTTGTCACCAGCTTTAGAATACGCTTGGTCAAAGCAATTACAAGACCATGCGCGTAGCTTCAAAGGTAGGTGGCGCCCACCATAGAAACCTCTTTGCTAGACTGCTTAATTAATTACTCATTACTACTTAGGCGTCATAAATGATCTCTCGTTAAATTGTGGTTAGATCAGCCGGACGGCAGTTAAGGACAAATATTGTAAAAAATTCACCTATTTTTCAACTCGCTTATTTTTTGGCATCTAAACGATTTAAAGTATTTTATTATGAATAAGAATAGTTGTGAAAAGCGCTAGAACCGTAACCGAAAAAAAATGGCTAGCAAAGCGAGCACGACTGTTTTTCGAGATAAGCATATCGTCACCGTTGTGGCAGAATTAACTACGTTGTCCTTGTCGAAAACATGTCAAATGTCCATCCTAAACAGGGTAATAATAAAGTTCAGGAGTCTATCTACTCTTTACTGCCTGAGAAAACCGTTCTATTTTTGGTAAAAGGCGTAACGAATTGACTTATGGCCAGAACTTAATAAAGATAATTCCGCATGTGACAGAAGAACTTCACGGTTTCGTAGACAGCTAGAAGTTCAGGGTCGTAGGGTAAGTCCTTTGACATGAGATGAGCATTATATGTGCGTAAGATAAAGGCCAATGACTGCCCAGAATCGTCTTTCCGCTGTTGTAATACCAGTTATTGCAGTTTACGTTTCTGATGCATTAGTTATAAGGGCGCACGTAATTATTTTCTTCTAACGCTAACGAAGCCTCAACTGTTAGGCTGGTTTTAGTCACGCTGATCATCGGCGCTGACCGCCAAAATGTATTAACTTGAACCGCGCTGACGGCGGTCAGCGCTGACAGCGATTTCCATACATTTCGGCAGTCGGCGCCGATGGTCAGCGTGACTGTAAAACAGCAATTTCCATACATTTCGGCAGTTGGCGCCGATGGTCAGCGTGACTGTAAAACAGCAATTTCCATACATTTCGGCAGTCGGCGCCGATGGTCAGCGTGACTGTAAAACCAGCCTTAGGTTTATAGATTCGGTGTTTTTTGCCGTACCAGTCAGTAGAGCATGTACAGGGGCTTGGATTTAAGCAACTTCTGGAAAAAATATCCTAAAAAAGTTAAGCATCTTCGAAAATGCTATTACTGCTCGTACGTTTAAATAGGAAGGAAAGCCTTTGATAGCCTATATCTTAGAATTGGTAAAATTGATACTGGTTCAAAGATAGTGTTACTTGGCTTCTGGGCGTTCTATTTCGATGTTACTTGACCAGTACTCGGCACATCACCAAACATATCGCGCGTGCTCATTCATACCATTACTATTCAACCATTACTTATAACGTAGTAGTTGAATATAGTTAAAATCTTTTACAGTGACTTTCATTTATTTATTAACATTATTTAAATGTGTGGACAATAACCATACACTTAAATTAAAAAGGGGATATACTCAAATAAAAGACAGAGTTAAATAAACTCAAAGTAGGTAATATTTCTACAATGGCCCTTAATATGATGCTATTATTAATAATATATATAATTAATATTATATTTTTGACGACCGTCTGATAAAGATAAAGATATAGAGATAGAGATAAATATCTTTATCTGGTGTAGTGGTTCGCGCTCCGGACTACAAAGCCAGCGGTAGCGGATTCGAATCCCGCAAGGGGCAAATGTTTGTGTGATGAACACGTCATGTACCTATGTTTATAAATGTATTTAAGTATGTTTATCCGTTATCTAGTCGCCATAGTACAAGCTTTGCTTAGTTTGGGGCTAGCTAATTGGTGTGATTGTGGAAACCATTTATTTATATATAATATATAACCATTTATATATGCATAGATTACTTACTTATTACTCATGACGTATGTAGGTATACATACTTCATGTTTATACTGGTAATATTAGGGACCAAGTATTAGAAAAAAATACTTAATTTCACACCGGCTTATACATACATTAGTTACCTAATATGAAGTTTGATAATTTTCATAGCCATAATAATTATCTTCCTTGATCATATCAGATGCTTTTTCTGCTATCATAATAGTAGGTGCATTGGTATTACCACTGGTAATTAATGGCATAATACTGGAATCAACCACTCTTATGCCATTTAAACCATGTATTCTTAATCTATTGTCAACAACCCCTTCTCCTTCAGGGCCCATAGCACATGTGCCCACGGGGTGAAATAAGCTAGCTGCAGTGTTTAAAGCAAAGCATTTCCAATATTCATGGCTTTTAAATTCGAAATCTTTACATTGTTTAACATTCAAGTCAACAACCTTTGAATTTACAGATTTGAAATAAGTGGTATTAACAACAGTTATAAAATCTTCGATCATGAAAGCATATCTTTCCAGATCTTTTTTATGAGAGAAGTAGCCAGTGTAAATTAAAGGATCCTCATTCGGATCCTTGCTTTTCAGCTTAACCTCTCCTCTGGAATCTGGATGCAGGAGCACTATAATGCCAGAAAAAGACTCTCTTTTTTGTACAGCACTTTGTAATGAAATGGCTATTTTGTCGTCTAATCCGAAAACATACGATACCAATAGTGTGGGAACTATGGTAGCTGCAGGTAAAGGTAACATGATAACTTGATAATCAGGATATGTCTGTAATTTATTCAGGGTAGCAAAGCCCATTATGACAGGTGTAGGAAACATACCTAAGTTTTTTAGTATCTCTAAATTTTGAAGTTTTGAAAGAGGTTTAATTTTTTCTGTTAATACCAATGGTACAGCTATGTGATCTTGCAATTTTTTTCCAACGTTTGGCGAATTAAGTATTAAGTTTATATTTAATTCTTGTAAATGATTACTAGGTCCTACTCCTGATAGCATTAGCAATTTAGGACTGTTGATAGATCCAGCTGATAAGAGTATTTCTTTGTTTGCTATTACGTTGACAAGATCTCTATTAGGTAGCTCCACTTCGACTCCTATAGCTTTTTTGTTTCTAAAAAGGATTTTTCTAGCTAATGTTTTCTTCAAAACGTATAAATTTGGACGGTTTTTTATACGTTTTAGAAAAGACTCAGCTGTACTCTGTCGAACGCCATCACGTACTGTAAACTGTGCCTCGGCGTAACCCAGTTGTTGGTATCCATTATAATCTAGTAATATATCATGCCCATTTTCGGCAAAGGCATTAAGTTGGTTCTGAGTTCTCTCATTCCAAAATGGTCTTGTTATTCCAAGGTATCCATTAGTATTATGTAAATAAGCTGATTTGCTTCTCATTATGGCTTCACTTTTAAGTGCTTCACTTTTTTTAAAATAATACGTGACGTTATCCCAATTCCATCCTTCATTACCAAGTCTCTCCCAATTTTCAAAATCATCTTTATTTCCTCGAACATGAAGCAAATAATTGCTTCCGCTCGATCCACCCAGCATTTTTCCTCTGAACATGCGAAGGTTTTTCTTTTTTGTAGCTTGGCTTGAATATCCATCATTGACGGTATAGTAATGCCAGTCTGGATGGACGAAAGGAAATAAACCTGGCACCTGCAAAAATTGTAATACTTAGTTGTTAAATGACGTTTATTGTTTTTGAAGTAAATATCGCACAAAAAAAAATCTTACAATTGAGTCAATATTAGGGTCATCACCAGCTTCAATGAGGAGAATAGTCCAGTTCTTGATCTCTGTAAGCCGATTTGCTAACACACATCCCGCAGATCCGGCGCCAACTATGATAAAGTTGAAACTTTGCCTATCTAATGGAAGGAAACATGGTAAAGATAAAAAGTTGGTGTGAGTATATGATATTAGTTTATTTAAAGGGCAATCTAGCCCATTTTACAGACAGATAGATGTCGAATAGTTTAACTTTAATTAGATAAGTTCAATTTCTTCAAGCTATCTAGCATATGTTTGAGGCATTTTTACACGTTCTACGTTAAAACAATCGTGGGATATTGCCGAGAAGTACCTAGCAATGCAATACAAGTAACATGAGAACTTAATTGCATCCTTTAGGCACTCCGCTGCGTGATGCGGATGTCCGCGGCGGACAGACCGCAAATGGGACTTTTTAAACAAGAACACCGCTACGTTGCGCGGACTGTCCGTCGCCGTAGTCGTATACACCGGGCACCTGCGACTGTCGTCATAGTTCAAGGATTTCAACAGTATGGTTTTTCCATAATTTAAATTCTCAAAATTTATGGTTTATTTAAAAGAGTATTATATGTACCTACCTAATTTTATACCAAAAAGATTACGAAATGCACAGAAACTAAGAAAAAATTTGACCTACTAATGTGTCCGGTTACTCAAAAATAAGTATGTAAGTACCTAAATATAATAAAACTATTGGTATACAGATACATACTTACTCACACTGCATACATACATACTTACACTGCTTTTGCAGGGTTACAGTAGTTAAGGTTTGGTTTTAGTTGCATTTGTTTAAAGTTAATTAAGACTTAAAACTTGAAGAGAAATATAAATGAATAATCAACCAGATTTCATGCCTACCTTGTACGTTTGCTTGTTCCGGATAATCTTTAGATCCAAGATGCAAAACTGATAGTGAAATAAGAAATGATTGTAAAACCTTAACAGCAGGGGTGATTGCTGAAACTATAGCATGTGGTATCAGATCGCCAATAAAATTCATTTTTTCTTCCACTTCATGAAATTATTACTGTGTTGTATCTAGAGGCGTAATCATCATATAACGGAGATACCACGGCGTCTAGGAAAATCTAAAATCGAGAAAATTTTATACAATTAGAAATTATAAATTAAATATGTAACTACTTACATAAGTAGTACTTCTTATCAGCGTTATACCAAACGGATTTTCATACAAACTGTCAAGTCCAAAATATTTAAAATGAATAAACCTACTTAGCATAAATGGAAGCTGCTAATCTTAAAGAGGACCTCACTCGATTTCACTTTAATGAAGTCCTCACTCTCAGACTCATGAGTCTATAAACTTGGTAAAGAAAATTTTTGAAATTATGTCATAACGAAATGTGTATCTACTTAAGTAAACCACAGAAAGAAATCAAACAATTGTATTTTACGAAAACCGGACTTTATTAAAAAGAAATCGAGTAAGGAGGCCTCTTTAAGATTAGCAGATTTAAATGATGTCGTTACTCGTCAAGTCCTATGAAGAATCTATCTTTGATAGATCTGCTCAAACTGAGTTAAATTTAAATATAATTAAGCTCTATTCGATAAACGAAGAATCATTAAAATTAGACGTTCATAAAACTGTTGAGCATAACTCGTACTTATCTAGGGAAAAAAAGATTAACACACGTCGATTGGGATCTTCCCCATCACTTAGTTGATCGAAAATGTATTACCTACCGACTTATTACACTCGTGTCTTGCTGCGTGATTTTTTTAGTTTAATTTACAAAAAAAAAATTGTGATTTTGTTACATGAATGTGTGTGACGTCTTTTAAATTTTAAATGACAAAATAGTACTTACTTACTAATTTTATTCACTGTAAAAACTCGCAGTCACATCACAATACAGTAAATCCTTGTAATATTAAAATGTCATTTTAACACTTATTTGGCCGTAGGTATAATTATTTTGTCTATTAACGGATTTTCTTTAATCCAAAAAGTTAATGCTGATACAAGCAAATTGTATTAAGGCGTATTTTTTATTCGTTACAATTTCCAGTTATTTTCAACCCATCTTCATCATTTCAACACTACAATAAAAATAAAAATAGTATCGCATCAATTTGTGTAGCTCTGCTTTTTATAGCTAAGAAAATTTAATGAAGCAATTTAGAATAATCATGAATATGTATTAGCAATTAGGTGGGCAATAATTTTATCTAAAATGATAAAACATCCTTCTTTACTGATAGTGTTAATGCAGAGACTCTTATACAGAGAGTTATTTGGTAGGTTTGTGATTGTCCTTCTTTTGTATGAAATATCTACTCGTTTTTTTAACTGTTTAAAGTCATGCGAGCAGCTGGGATGGGAAGGGCAAGGGTAGGCGGCGCTCACTGCATAATTAATTATTACTAGGCGTCTTTAATGATCTGTCGTTAAATTATAGTTAGATCAACTGGACGGCAGTTAAGGACAAATATTGTAGAATTCACACATTTTTTCGCGCTCGCTTCCCTCCTGAATTTGGTATTTACTGTTGTAGAATTTTGTCTAAATTCAACGGCGCGATGCTACTAAGAGTTTATTGTTTCGTTCGCAGTATAATCCACTGATCAGGTAAAACTTGCTCCTCACGTTAAAATTAATAAACCTTTTTCTCAAATCTTTTCGAAAATTAATATAAATTACACATCATCCCTGACTGTCAGTTTCTTTTTATTTTATTTAGATTACGGTAAAGGTAGAAGCATAATGTTTAAAAGTAAAAGCGGTTTCCCACTAGCTGGCGATGGTGGCAGCACGGCTTTCGTAGATTCTGCGTGCCGCTGCTGCTGTCGCAGTCGCCGTTGCTATGCCCTATAGTGCCCTAATATCTAGCCTAATATCTGGAAAAATCGTTTTGAAAAAGTTTTTTCCGGTTGTATAAAAATAGTGGGTACCTTTTACCACTATTCTTATTTATAATAAAATACATTAAGTTGTTTAAATGCAAAAAATATTTCGCGCTCGCTTCGCTCGCGCTGATTGCAACTGTCTAACTTAAGTATACTATGGAGACATACATCCGAACGCCGCTGCATCGCAGGCTCACTGAAGCTGCAGTTTTTGGACGGACCTATCGCTGAGTGTCTTTGAAGAAGACATTCGCCAGCTTAACCCGGGCAGTTGTGGCGTGCGCTGAAGGCGCACAGCCTAGGTCCGCCCCGCTAGCGGTCGCCGCGACCCGGCCGAGTGTGAGGCTTCGCGCAGCGAAGCCTCAGACTCGTACGTGTCGAGCCCCATACTAGCAGGCGTGATCGGGCCAATGTGGAGTGCAAAAGGCACCCTACCAAGCGGCGAACCCGCTAGTGGTGGCGCCGACGGGACCGGAACTGCCGAAACAGGCCGGACCGCTGCCGGGCTCCTTTCTAGCGGGCCCGATCTGGGGGTGAGTCGGACTCTGGCCTCAAGGGCGCCTCTATAGGCTCGGACCTCGGCTTGGGCCGTCGTCCGTAGGGTGGACAGGGGAAAAACGGCCAGGCACATGTCTGTGTCGGCCGAAATGAAATACGGGAGCTCGCACCCTTCGGCGGGTGCGGTGATGCGAACTAAAATGTTGTGCAGTACTTGAAGTGCTTAAGGCGGTGTTGGCTGTTGTTCTACAGTACGCGGTGTAGGAATCGTCAGGGTCGTCCAAAACGTGCCGAGGCCGACGGAGTCGGGCAGCGACATCCTCCTGGGGCGTGTACGTGGCGGCTTTGACTATGAGCGGATTGGAGTGGTTTTTTGCCTTATCAAAGAAGCGCTCAGACGCTTCTTTCATATATTGGGCTACTGAGGGCATGTCGAAATCTTTATGGAGATTCTTGCGGCGTACGAACCACGGTTGACCCGAGGCTCTCAGCAAGAAATTGTTTTGGAAACTTTGCATTTTCTTAATGCTGTTTGAATGAAGCGGCAGTCAAGCGCGCGGCCGTATTTACGTTCGCGTGCGAGTAGGTTAGGTGTATTGTGTTGTCTCTGTCATGCATCTGTATCATTTTGTGTTAATTAAATATAGGGTAATTGTAATTTACTTGTAACGTAGAAATAGTATATAAGGAAGTCATTTTACGAAATAAACACACATATCAAATCATTCTGCCTTTGACTTCTGAACACGCAACAGCTGGTGACCTATCGACGAATAAACATGAGCAACAACAGAGAGGCTGACGTCACTGAAAACGCACCTGCTACCGAAAGCGCAGATCCGCAATTCTACAATGCCGAACAAAGTCCGGAAGTAAAATTCGACTTGGCGGGCATTTCAATCCAGTCGAGAATACTACCTTTCTGGCGGGATCACCCACGTCTTTGGTTCGCTCAGTTCGAGGCACTGATTAACCCGATGAAAATGGCTGATGAGCAAAAATTCAGATACGTCCTGGGAGTACTACAAACATCGGAGATACAACAAATAAGCGACATACTACTGAACCCACCCGCACATCGAAAATACGACGCACTGAAGGAACGCCTGCTTTCTGTGTATCAAGAATCAGAAACGAAACAATTCCAAAAGTTGATCAGCGGCCTGGAACTCGGAGACCAGAAACCTACTCAATTACTACGACGGATGCGAGAACTCGCTGGCAGCTTGGTACCTGACGATGCACTTAAAGTAATGTGGATGAACCAACTACCCACTTACGTTAGAACCGTCCTGTCCATCAACAAAGAAGCTACACTATCTACTTTAGCAGCCATGGCCGACCAGATGATGGAAAAACATGATCCCGTTACGATTGCATCGATCTCTAATACCGCAACCACTCGACAGATGGACACAACCGGCGCGGGCGCATCCCAGAGCCCATTTGATTTACTATCACAACAAATCGAGCACCTGTCACTTGAGATCGCCGAGTTACGTCGAGGAAGACAGACATATCGACGTCCCTTTCGCACATTTGCAAGATCGCGCTCCCGCTCTAAATCGAAACAAGGAAAATCAAAGAAACCTGGAGATACCGACTGGGAATGCCGTTATCACTACAGATTCGGTGATAAGGCAAGGAGATGCGAGTCACCTTGTGCAAGAAAGAAAAACAACCAGGAAAACTAATACATGCACCGTTAGTGGCGGGCGTCGGTGTACCTACTTCACATAACCGCCTATGCATCTACGATACAGAGACTCGAGAACGCTTCCTTGTCGACACCGGCGCGGAGATATCAGTTTTGTCTGCGAAAAACAAGCGAAAACTAACTCCGAGCACCTACACACTATATGCAGCGAACAACACACCTATACGTACCTACGGCGAGCGCACTATACGACTGAACCTGGGACTACGGCGCAACTTTGAATGGACATTTGTCGTAGCAGACGTGAAAACATCCATATTGGGCGCTGACTTTCTACGCCACTACAAACTACTGGTTGACTTACACCATAAGAAGCTGAAAGATGAAATTACAAACCTAACTGTAAATTCTATCGAAGTAACCTGCGAGATAGAAACCGTCAACATGATAAGCAGCGACCAGATATACTACAACATTTTAAAAAAACATCCAGACGTCCTTCGCCCAATGTCACTGAAGAGCCCAGCAAAACACGACGTGACTCATCACATTGAGACGACCGGCCCTCCTCTCTTTGCTCGGCCACGCCCACTACCACCAGATAAATATAAAGCGGCTAAAGAAGAGTTTGAACGAATGATACAGATGGGCATTTGTCAACCTTCAAAAAGCCCCTGGGCGAGCCCACTGCATGTTGTGAAGAAAAAAGACGGCGGATTGCGCGTTTGTGGAGACTACCGCCGACTGAACGCCGTGACGCAACCAGATAGATATCCAATACCTCGCGTACAAGATTTCACCTACCAATTGCACAATATGAAGATATTCTCTAAGCTGGACCTGAAAATGGCATACTACTGGATCCCTATCTCAAAAGAAGACGCACAGAAAACAGCGATTACAACACCATTTGGCCTTTTCGAGTTCAAATGTATGACTTTCGGACTTCGAAATGCAAGCCAAACATTTCAACGGTTCATGCATGAGGTGTTAAGAGGAATTAACGGCTGCTACTGCTTCGTTGACGATATACTTTTGTACACGGAAAATGAGAAAAGCCACACCGCACTACTTCATGAAGTTTTACAACGCCTCGACAAGTACGGAGTTACCTTAAACGTAGAAAAATGCGAGTTTGGAAAGACAAGCATGAACTTCCTCGGCTACGAAGTATCAAGTGAAGGAATCTCGCCTACAAAAGAAAGAATGGAAACAATCTCGAACTACCCAAAACCTAAAAACGTCACGGAGCTAAGAAGATTCCTGGGTATGATTAATTTTTATCGCGACTGTCTACCGCATCAAGCAAAGCTGCAAGTGCATCTCAACTCATACATACACAATGCAAGAAAAATGGATAAGACAGCAATCAAGTGGACAAGCGAAGCAGATAAAGCTTTCGAAAAATGCAGACAAAGCATATTGGAAGCCACCACGCTAACACATCCTGTTCCTGGCACAAAGCTAAGCATCATGAGCGACGTGTCTGACCACAGCGTCGGAGCAGTCCTTCACCAACTAGTGAACGGCATCTGGCAGCCCTTATCGTTCTTCTCCAAAGCGTTAAGTCCAACGCAGCGTCGCTACAGTGTGTACGATCGCGAACTCTTAGCGATTTACATGTCTGTAAAGCATTTTCGCCGTCTAATTGAAGGAAATGACGTCATCGTATTCACTGATCACAAGCCCCTGACTCAAGCGCTAACTCGACTACCAAGCAATAGCGATACACCACGGCGTGAGAGGCAACTACATTTTATTAGCCAGTTTTGCACCGCAATTGAATACGTGCACGGAAAGGACAACCCTGTGGCCGACGCGTTATCGCGAATAGAAGAAATCCAATGCCCAACTTTCATCGACTATGCCAAGCTAGCAATTGAACAAGAAAAAGACGACGAGTTACTAGCTCTAAAACTGCAGCCGAATTTGAAGTTTACTAATATGGCACTACCCGGATTAACCCGGCCGATAACGTGCGAGATGTCCACCGGCACCCCGAGACCGTACCTACCCTCAACATATCGTTATGAAGCCTACAAAGCACAACACGATATGTGTCATCCAGGCGTACGAACCACAAGAGCACAAGTCGTCGCAAAATACTTCTGGCCAGCGATGAACAAACAAGTTGCTGAATGGACTAAGGCTTGCACAGGCTGCCAGCGCGCCAAAGTCCACCGGCATGTCGTCACTCCTATAGGCGAACTCCCTACGTCGCAAAGATTTGACCACATACATATCGATATCGTCGGCCCACTGCAAATATCGAATGACTACCGCTACTGCATAACCATAATCGACCGATGTACCAAGTGGCCTGAAGCAGTACCAGTACGAGACATCACCGCCGAGACTGTGGCAAAAGCACTGTACGAAAGCTGGATATCGAGATTTGGATGCCCACTACGCATCACCACTGACCAGGGTAAACAATTCGAGTCGTCACTGTTCAACGCACTGCTAAAACGATTCGGCATTACGAGAATAAGAACAACTGCTTTTCACCCTCAATCGAACGGGCAAATTGAACGATGGCACCGAACCCTGAAAGCTGCACTAACGGCAAGAGGCGGAACGACGACTTGGACAGACGAACTACCTACTGTGCTACTGGGACTACGCACAACCTTACGTCACAACAACATCAGTCCGGCAATGATGACGTACGGCTCGACCCTTCGAATCCCTTCCGATTTTTTTGTGCCTACTCAGCCTAAAATCGACGAAGCAGACTACGTACGCAGCCTAGTCCAAACTATGACGTCACTTTCACCGACCACTAGAACAAGCACAACACAAGTGAAGCCATTCGTGCACAAAGAACTCGCCACCTGCACACACGTCTACGTGAGGAACGACACGGTCCGCAAGCCGCTAACACCGTCATACGATGGACCGTACGAAGTAATGAAACGATACAACAAGTACTTCAAGATACAGTTACCAAACCGCACTGCCGTTATCACAATAGAAAGATTCAAACCCGCCTTTACACTGCAAGATCAAGACATTACGACCGCGATCACAGCGAGTACACAGAAAGAAAAAGACGGCACTGGAACCACAAACTCAGCCTACGTGACAAGATCCGGTCGTGTATCGAAACCGTCTGTGCGTTTTGCTTGAGGGGGAGTGCTATGGAGACATACATCCGAACGCCGCTGCATCGCAGGCTCACTGAAGCGGCAGTCAAGCGCGCGGCCGTATTTACGTTCGCGTGCGAGTAGGTTAGGTGTATTGTGTTGTCTCTGTCATGCATCTGTATCATTTTGTGTTAATTAAATATAGGGTAATTGTAATTTACTTGTAACGTAGAAATAGTATATAAGGAAGTCATTTTACGAAATAAACACACATATCAAATCATTCTGCCTTTGACTTCTGAACACGCAACAATACAAATCATACTATGTACATAAATAATTATAGTATTTCATTCATAATATTCTCCTATTTCTAATTCAGGACAGAGAACGGCAGCCTTTAACAGATTAACAGGAATAGAATACCTAGGTACCCGAAAATTCCTGTTACGTTAAAACTTCAGATTAAATATCATGGTTACGTCGCTTCTTTGCTTCGGTATGGACTCATACTATGGGGCAATGGTGTAAAGACAAACAACGTATTTGTTGCACAAAAAAAGAGCTTCTCACTCTTCACTGCTTAGACATTTTTGAATTGTGCAAGTTTGTTAAAACGTATCCTGATCTTTTTCAAGTCAAGTCAAGTTTGAAGATGTGTATAAGTTTAGTGGCAGACACATTGACTTTAGTAATATCAAGTCAATGGGCAGACATAAAAACAGACTAGCGCATCCCAGGGGAAGATCTGCTCTGTACAGTCGTAACAGCTATGCTATGGCTACTGTTAAATTTAATAAATTAAATATAAATATAATCAACTCAACAGTTTAAACAGAAAATTGTTTAGTTTATTGGTGGACAAATGTTTTTATTCTTTAAAGGATTATCTGACTTATAATGTTTGTGTATATTAATGAACATGAGTTAATTTTAGGATTTTTTTAAAAAATATTTATTTATTTACTTTATTGCACATTTAAAAATAATTGTACAAATGGCGGACTTAATGCCAAGAAGCATTCTCTACCAGTCAACCAGTGATCAAACAGAGAAATACAGGCGGTGCAGCAAGAAAAAAAAAACATACATATATGCACACCAACATTACATACTTAATAAATATACTGACATGAGTAGATTTAAACTGACATTATAATTGAAGAAATACTTATTGATAATTATTTTATATATTTTTTTAAGATAGGTACACATATTTCTTTAAGTCTTTTTACTACTTTTATTATGATTCATGCATGTAAACTTGTTAAGAATTGTGCATTAATTGAATTTAACTAATTATTATTGTTCATAATATAATTTTATTAATATGTAGGTACTTACTATCACACACTAGCTGCGCTAGTAAGATAAGCTGCACTCTTAATATTTTGTAACATCACTAGTACTGTATGACCTTCTCTTGGTGAATAAATAATCTTTGAATCTTTGAATATTTTAATATGTTTAGTTACTACTAAAAAAAATCTTATCGTTATAAAATAAATTATACACAATGAAATATTATCATATTTATATCTCACTAGCTGTCGGCGAACTTCGTACCGCCTCTTTTTTTTGTAAATTTTTTCGATGTTTTAAAAGTTATTCTGCTATTCGGGACGGAGACAAATCCAACAAATCAAAGATCATAAAAATCTGTCCAGCCGTACTTGACTTATAAATGGTGTAACTAACCCGACTTTGTTTTATATATCGTCCACTTGCGACGACAGTGTGACATCTCGATGTAAGTATACGATTTTTTGTTTTACCGAAATTCAGAATCGCGGTCTTGCGTTCTTTTATCTCCAATAAGTGTTAGAGTGCTCTTCGATTTCAAGAAAAACGTGACATCTCGAGGATACCGCGGTATTGATGACAAAGGTAAGTCTTTTATAATGTTTTTATTTTATTCGACAATGTGGCTCGTCATACTTATCACAATGTTCTTGTAAAATAAATTTTTAATTTAAAAATTATGTCACTTTATTCTTGTAAGAAAATCAAAGTACGATCGGGACATCATAAATAGTAACGTTGTAGATGACGAATATTTTTCTTTTATTGGAAAGATGTTGTAGGTCATTTGTAGATCTTCCGTTATTGCAGAATGCATATTAATAAAATTTAATGGTATACCTGCTTGTCACGTTGTATACACTAAACAGTAATCTCTAGTAGTAGTTATCTTTACAGATGGGGACTAGGATTAAACGAATATTGCAATTAGCATAACGCAATATAGCCGACGATTTGCTCGATACAGCTACCTAGTCGCTCCCAACAACCCGTTACAAACTATAAATAACGATTTATTTAATTTAATTAAATGTATTAAATTAAATTAATTTTATTTTATTTAATTTCATAAACGAATTAATACAACAGAATTAATATAGTACTACCGTACTAATACACAAACATTATGACGGCCCTGTAGCCTAGTTGGGAGTACGCCTGCATTCAAAGCACAGGGTTGCTGGTTCGAATCCCCCAAGGTGGACATTCGTGTGATAAACACTTGTGATTACCTTGTGTCTCGATGTTGTTTATCTATATATGTACGTATTTGTTTATTTAAGTAATGTATATCAGAGGTCTGATACTCATAGTACAAGCTTTGCTTAGTTTGGGATCAGATGGCCGTGCTTGAATTGTCCCCACATATTTATTTACTTATTTATTATTATGTAATTATTCAATGTTACTTATCTGTATTGCTTATGTTGTGCTTTCTGCAAAGAAGCTATTTTAAAAGTATTATTATTATTACAGATGATCAAGAACAGAGAGAGACAGAAATTCATCGCCATCGCACTATATCGACAAGCTCATCTTCTTTAAGTTCATTTTCTTTAAGCTCCTCATCTAGCAGCTTTTTTTTTGCATGTCCCCTCTACGCGATAGCGAAATAATGTGTATGAGACTTTCGGGCTCTTTGAGTTGATATAGTTTATAGAGCAAACCATCGTGCTACAGGAATTAGTCACCTCCTGTTGGTGGGGAAGTGTACTCTTTAGGGCCCACCCCACACGGCACGACGCATGAATGGGAAGCTCTAAAGCCGAACTGTTCTTCGATCGCTCGACCTCGCTATCCATTGCGCTAAGGTGGATAGGATCTACAGGGTGAGTGCTAGGAGAGCACTGGGCCTCCAGGTTTTCGGCTAGGCACTCGGCTTTCTCGTCATGGTCGTAGGTGATGGAGTTGTCGTGTCTAGAGAGGGGAGGCATAGCCGTCACAGTGATTGACTTAAAAGACCTGGACAACTTCCAATAAGCTTAGTGCAAACTGACTGAGGCTGAGTCCAATACTGAATTGAAATAGAGCTCGAGATTCTTATTTAGTCTATCCCAGTCCAGGATTGTTTTTATGGTCGGGAAAGAGTCCGGGGTACCTAACTTCATTTAAACTTACAGGTGATCTGAATCTAAGGCATAAGAGACTTTTATTGAATAGAGGCGTAGATTATTGCTTTAGAATCGCCATATCCAAGATATCAGAAGAAATTTATGTCAGGAAAAACAGCTTAAGTCAAAATTTGTGTCGCATCAATTAAAGCAGAATCAAACTGGATATAATTTGCTGCTGTTTCAAGCGACAAAAAGTGTTCAGATTGCCACGAAACCAAGTTCAAACGACGCAGAAAAATCGTGCGATTTCGAATTTGGGCCAAGAAACTCAATTTCAGCCAACTGGTTGCCCATGAACTCTCGATATTTTTCTACTAAGGTATACTAAGGTATATATATAAGGTTATACATACCAACAGTTCCTCTTACTTTGTTTACAAAATTGATAGTTGTGAGAGTTTTACGTGTATTTTGATAAGCTTTAGTTTTTAGAATAAGAAAACGTAATGTAAGCATAAATATTTTATGTGAAACATACTTCCTAAAGTGCCTGCCTACTTAAATAAAAGTGCAATCTAACATACCAAAGCAAAACATGAGCCTATTCCAATAATTACCTCGTTTTGACTGATTGTATTGTTTTTAAAATAAAAAAGTTATTTTTAAGATCAACGTTTTATTTAAAAATGACGGGTAAATATATTTTTGTACATCATCTTCAACGTGACAACTAAACTTACCATCTTCAAAAAATTTTTTTTACTAGAACAACGTGATATATTTACATTTTTTTTTCAGTCACTATAATTTCATTAATTTAGATGCAAGTTTATTTCATATAATAATTTAATTTATTAATAGTTAATCTTTAATCATTTCATACACAATAAGGTTATCTTGACCATAATTGAAGAGCTATGGTCTTTCAAAAGTTTTTACTTTAGTTTTACAAATAGTTTTTTGTAAAATACGGTTTTTGATATATCACACTGTTGTCGCAAGTGGACGATATTATCATGTCGTAGCCAGGTCGTAAAATTTACCACTTCATGATGTGACCAATCATTTCATAAAATGGTGGTATTTCATGATATGGCCAACTAAATCTTACCATATCGTTTAAACGTCAACATTCGATGAATTGTCAATACACGTTTGGCCATATCATTGAAAATTTAAATACGTTTACAAGTTACCTGAATTTGCTAATATTTGTAATCTTGGTTGATAGAAGAATTAAACATTTAAAATAGGTATTATTTTTAAACAAAACTAATAAATAAAAAGACTTGAATAGATAACAAACCTGACTAACCTTTCAAATTACGTTCCGAACTTCTTCATTTTTTGACGTTGCGCTCGTTTTTTGAGTGACTTTGATGAAAAATGCCTTGCTTGGTATCGTAACGATATTTCAGTGAACTTCACCTTCAATTTACACTTTATTATTCACTTATACGATAAAATATTTGTCCGCCGCCATTATTCATTGCAAAAACAGAGCAATATTAGCGCCTCTACCGGTGATTAATGTAAAGATTTTATGATATGAATTATGATCACTAGTTTTTGACCATTTCGTGAAGTATGTAGTCGTGCGTTTAGCTGTTTATGTCGTCAAACGCTGAGTATTCATTGATCTGGCCAGACCACATCATGATGTAGGCAGCAGGTTCTGTTCTATATCATGAAACACTACCATTTTATGAAATGATCGATCACATCATGAATTGTTTAATTTTACGATCTGGCCACGACTTATTATATAAATGTCGTATCGAAACGTCAAAGTATCTCAGCAGTGTGTAGTTACAAAAAATATACAGTTTTAGGAAATATTATTATTAGTTTCAAAATCCAATATTAAATATCAATAAATAGAGAGTTAAAGCGATATTACTCACCGCTACATACGTCAAAATTAGTTCTGGGTTCAAATAAAATGGGCATAAAAATTTAGCTATCATTTGTATGGGATAGCCAGGAGTCCTCCTGTCTGACTGAAGACGCATCCGGGCTCTACCAGGCTCTACTAAAAGCATGGGCTGCCAGTTCAGAAATCTAACGTAGTTTTACTTGATCAGTGGTTAGAAAAAGAAGAATAAACTATTCTGTCAATGTGACAATGTCAAAAGCAGATGATCGACCGACATCGCTCGTGTAACGAGCGTGCGAGTTGATTATTAAAAATAGATAATAAAGATTGTTAAAATTGTGTAAAAATGTCTAAATTACGGCAGTTATTTAGGACATCTTATTGCCGTTATTACAGTGTCCAGCAGGCTAAGAAAAAACTACCCATAATATCGTGTAAACGACCCGAATTCAATCACTATGAGGGCCAAACATATTCTAAGTTTGAAGGTATTAAATTGGCTTCCAAGAGTTGGCTTCATCCTAAATCGAAGGGAGACTTCTTTGTGATGTATGGAGATGCAAATAAAAAGGTGGTTAAGGATGTTTATAAGAAGAGTTTTGAGGAAATAGGTGTATCAAAGCAGTTGATTGAGGTTATGTGTAGTCAAGGATTTTCTTTGCCTACAGAAATACAGACTAAGGCTATTCCATCTATTTTAAAAGGCAATAATACTGTAATTACTGCTGAGACTGGGTGTGGAAAGACACTAGCGTATTTGCTGCCGATTTTCCAACACATATTAGAATGGAAACCAAACATTAATGAGGAATTTAATAGTCCATTGGCTGTAGTAATAACTCCTAATAGAGAACTAGGTAAGTGCGTGTATAATATTACATAATTTATGGATGCTAACAAGAGTATTTTAGATTGCTGAAGCATGTTATTAAGATTTTGTAATTATTGTGTTTGTTAAATACACTTGCTGAATAAGAATGTTAATAAATATCTTCAAATGCAATTTACTATTAGTATTTTTAGATGCAAACATGCCACTTTGGCATTCTGTTGCTAATCTACTTCTAAATAATTATATATGACATTATGCCACGATGATTTGAATAAATGAGGGCTAATAACTGTAGTTCATATATAAAAATTACAAAAATGTGTGGTTTTCAAAACTTGCCAAGCTTTTATCAGTAAGTATATTAAGATTTCAGTCATAAAAAAAGAAGAGACTAAAGCAGTGGTTCTTAATTGAATACCAATATTGATGATTTTTTTATGGTTTCAAGAAAAATCATAAATATTTTCACAGCAGTCTCAGTGTGACGATAATGTAACAGACAGAGTTACTTATTTTATACAGTTTTCATATCTAAAAAAGACAAATTTCGGGTTTGAATCCGGCAACATGCAACCTAAGTCATGGATTTTTATAAATCTATTTAAGTATGTTCATCCGTTATCTAGTCGCCATAGTACAAGCTTTGCTTTTTTTAGTTTGGGGCTATCTAATTGGTGTGATTGTTAATACAATTTATTTGTTATTGTTTAATTACGTTCTCACTCGTCCACAGCAACTCAGATTGGTGAAGTAGCACAGAATATCGCTCAGAGCTTAAATCTAAACGTTACAACTCTGGTTGGTGGGAAAACTAAGCAGAAGATGCTTAACCCCCCTATCGAGTATTGTGACATGCTCGTCACAACCCTCGGAGCGTACAGCAAACTAGTTACAACTGGTATTTTTAAGTTGCACAATGTTCACCATGTGGTTTTGGATGAGGCAGATTCTTTACTTGATGACAGTTTTATTGGCAAAGTATCCAATTTAATGAAGAAGTTTTCGGTAAGTAATTATTATTAGGATAATAATTTTTAAAAAATCTACAAAAATTATATCTATCAAATTGATTTAATTACTTTACAGATACGACATAAAGTAGAGATCCAGAGCCCACCAGTGGGTTGTCAACTAACGCTAGTGAGTGCCACAATGCCGCAAGAGTTACCAGAAACGGTTACTTCATTTGTTGACCCGGAATCTTTAAAAACTGTTACCACTTCCAATGTTCATAAGATATTGCCTCATGTTCCACAAAAGTAAGTTTACAATCATCATCATTATCATCATTACAGCCACAGAACGTCCACTGCTGAACATAGGCCTCCCCCAATGACTTTCATTGGGGGGGATTGCCAATACTCGTCACGCTTGGCAGGCGGGTTGGCGAGCGCAGTTTTTTATAAGATTTCGCATTCAGACGCTGCTGCCCGTCTCGTGCTACAGAAATAAGTCGCCTCTTCCGACACGCCTCCTGTTGGCGGTGAGGAATTGTATTCTTTACGGCCGTCCCCACACGGCAATACAAGTTACAATAATCATGTTTATTTATTTTTTGCTTAATTGTAAAGTAATAAGACATTTTAAAAAGCAACCACATTTAAATTTATCAGTCTTTTAAAAGAGCAATTAATACAATTATCCTTTAACACATGTGTAGTGGTGCAGTAGTTCGCGTCGAACGCAAAGTGTCCCTGGTTGGATACCTGGTTCTGGTCGATTCAGAAAACGATTTTTTCGAAATTGGCTTTACTGCGTGTGCTGTGAGACACCCCAGGCAAAATACATTGTTTGGTACCTCGTAACGCAAGGATGTTAAGTCCTTACTTCGAGACCATGACTATTGGAGTGTTGTCTAGTACGTATTAATTTATATTTATACAGAGTGTAACGAAAAGGTGAAATAAAACTTTAAGGGGTTATTCTACGGCTAAATTACATCAACTTTTTCTATGGGACCAACATAATAATCTAAAAAAAAAAATTGACGTTTCCATACAAACTGATGCCAGCTGGTCGCGTTTTAGTATGAGAAAGTGTTTTTTTTTTGCAAATTCGATGTTAGTCCCATAGAAAAAGTTGATGTACTTTAGCCGTAGAATAACCCCTTAAAGTTTTATTTCACCTTTTCGTTACACTCTGTATAATTTATATTTATTTTTAATGCCACCTGGCATTAAGTCTATGCTATGTAATTTTTTCTTTGATTTATTATTCTAAACATTAAATGAATCATTTGTATGGAGTATGTGCGTATGGTATGTGGTTCTGTCCTAATACTAGCAAGCGTATGGATAGAATTTTTATTAGTGTATAATACTTGAGGGTTTGTATACAGGGTTACATTTCAAGATTGTGCCAATTTGTCAGAATCAGTAACAAAATCGATCTACGTAATAAAAAACGTATGTTTTTACCTATCTTCTTATCTCAATATATAAAACAAAGTCGGGTTAGTTACACCATTTATAAGTCAAAAACAGATGGGCCGATTTTTACGATTTACCTACGATTTTTTGGATTTTTCTCCATCCCGAATAGTAGAATAACTATCATAACATAGAAAAATTCACAAAAAAAACAAGGTACGAAGTTCGCCGGGACAACTAGTTAGTTAAAAAAAAATCGAAGACGCATTTTTATATTATTCTCCAGATCTTATTTTTAAAATTTGGCACTACCTTGTAATGTAACCCTGTATACTCATGATAACACCACTTTGCCTGAGAAACTAATAGCCTATCTTAACTTTAAATTGTTAGTGTAAGTTTGCTGTCTGCATTTTTGTTAAGAAATTGTTTCGTACATTAATAAAATTTGGTGTTGATATAACTGTGCGTAGTTTCTTGGTCACAGATCTTTATTATCATATCATAAGTATGAACAAACCCTTAAGTATTATTTATATATTATATATATTTTAAACCCTTAAGTATACACTAAACCCTGTACAATTGCCTAAAAAGCTTTCTAAACCTAAAATACGATAGTAAAATATTACATTGTATTCATTCTGTTAAATAAAATATAACTTATACCTTCTAGCGACCGTCTGGTGTAGTGGTTCGCGCACGAGCGCGACCGCTCGCGCAACCGCCTGTCTAAGTACAAACTTAGCCAGGCGGTTGCGGGTTCGAATCTCGCTAGGGGCAAATGTTTGTGTAATGAGCACGAGCATTTGTACTTACCTAAGTCATGGATGTTTATAAACTTATTTACTCGTAAGTATGTTTATCCATTGTCTAGTTGCCATCTTACAAGCCTTGCTTAGTTTGGGGCTAGATAATTGGTGTGACTGTGAAAACAATTAATTATTATTATTATTATTTATCTAAATGTGACGTTCATTCTGTCCAGGTTCCTCCGTCTTGGAAAAGCCCACAAACCAGCCGAGCTCTTAAAGCTAGTCCAGGCGGACATGAATCTAAAACGACCAGTAATGATATTCTCGAACCAAACGTCCACATGTGACTTCGTCTCAATGTTCCTCAATGAGAACAACATCGAATGTGTCAACATTAACGGTCAAATGGCCGTCACTTTGAAACTGGGGAAGTTTGACATGTTCAAGAGTGGAAAGGTCAATGTGCTGTCTTGTACTGATATAGCGTCGCGTGGATTGGACACTATCCGTGTAAGTGTTTTATAAATAATCAATATAAATATACTCAAGGCCGTCTTGACATATCCTGGGGCCCTGCCCCCCTAGCATGACCACTAAAACACGATATGATATGATATGATAAAGCGATATAACGACACCAACTGTAAAAATGTGACAGATATAGCGGCCATTTTGTTTTTTTATTGAAACTGATCATAATATGTGACGTCACCGGCACGGAGATTCAACTATGCTATGGCTATGTCTATCATATTTTTATAGTTGGTGTCGATATATCGCTATATCATATCGTGTTTTGGTGCTCATGCTAGGTAGGCTGGGGCACACAAGAATTTGGGGCCCTATTTTTTCTCTGATTTTCTTTATTTTTAATTGTAAATTGGTACAAATCAAATAGATTCTTCTACATCTTATTAAATAATCAAATCTAAAACATATAATAGAATTATAGCAGGTCTAGTTCTGTACAGTAAAGATATGCAATTTTTTTCTTGTAAGTGCTTTAGGGCCCCCGTAAGGCTGGGGCCCTGGGCACGGGCCCCGTGTGCCCTTATGGTAAAGACGGAACTGAATATACTTATAAATACAGGCTGTCCTGTAACTCAAGGATAACATTGTAACCACATATTCTATACATCATGGTGAACAACTTTTGTTCAAATTTAAGATTCATCTAATAATAAATAAATATTGAGTCACGTCACATACATGGCTCTGATCCTATGATACGTAGCTTAAGCGCTTGTTACAGAAATCAGAAACAACGACGTTACCACAACACCTAGACCCGAGACAATATAGAAAAGTTATTTTGCTACATTGACCGACCGGGAATCGAACCCGGGACCTCAGAGATAGCGACACCAAGTCCGGTATGCTCGTCTCTCGGCTACGGAGGTCGTCAATTTATTGTTTAAAACATACGTCCCCAGATTACAGAATGTACAATAAATAATCCAACAAATTTTGTTTCAAGAAGTTAACCAGCCATGAGCACTAAAACACGATATGATATGATATGATATAGCGAAATATCGACACCAACTGTAAAAATATGATAGATTTAGCCGCCATTTTTTTTTTATCGAAACAGCGATCTTAATATGTGACGGCGTTTCAACATGGCGGCTATATCTATCATATTTTTACAGTTGGTGTCGATATTTCGCTATATCATATCATATCATATCGTGTTTTTAGTGCTCATGCTAGGCAGGCTGGGTGTTGCATGTAACGTATCTGATACTGTATCAAGGAGTACTTAAGCGCGAGCATCTCGCGCGTGGTCGCAGTTAGCTCGCAGCGATACAGTATCAGATACATTACATGCTACACAGCTAGGTGAGTAACCTGCTTTAGATATTTTTTACCTAACCAGTGATCGGAATAGGTAGATTGATTTGATGTACTTTGGTAGTGCTAGCATAATATGGATATCTTTTTTTTAAGAACCGATAAAAAAAAAAAGGAAACCCGGGAGGCATGTCCATATTAACATCAATGTTTGAGATCATTAATCCTAAATCAATCTACCTATTCCGATCACTGCTTATAACTCGTATATTTCCTCCGACCAAGGTCATCCACAACCGGGACTTTTTCATGTCAATCCATCACAATTTTTGTTGCTAGGTTCAACACATAATCAACTACGACTTCCCCTTATACACTGCCGATTACATCCACCGATGCGGTCGTACCGGCCGGCTCGGTTCTGCCCAGAACTGTTACGTCACTAACTTCATAGCTTGGCCAAGAGAGGTGCAGCAGGTGCAGAAGATCGAGGCATCAGTTCGGAAACACAGCGACCTGCCAAGCGTGAACGCGAACATAAAGAGGTTGATCGAGGACCGGATTGTTAGGATGGTGGAAACAGGCGCGGTGAGGAGGGCTGCGTAGGTGTACAGTTGTTACATAGATTTTATAAATAAATCGACGAAAGTTTCAATAGATATTTGTTTTTTACTTACATAATAATTACAAAACACTTTATTCCCGCCACTGAGCCCTATTCTCGGCTATTCTGTTCTATCCACTGCCAGAAGTTTTGCATTTGTAGGCTAGTTTTCTGGGTTAAATAAAGATTATTATATTTAGTCCGTCAGTAAGATTATCAAAAAATATTGAACCCATGTTTTGTCTTTTGTCAATCAAACAAAAAAGTGTCTAATATTTTCAGTTAATCCAACTGACGGACTAATTCGATTTTTTTAGGAAACTAGCCCATTATAAACCTTCCGGATAGACAGGCTACTTTATATGCCAAAAAAGACGATTTTTATTTAGTATTTGGCATGGGACAGACGTATTTAGGAGATTGCTGCTCCGATCTAGCATCGCTAACAAACGTCGCAAGACTATATTTTTTATTTATCACGTGTAACATACGCAGTAAGGTAGGTACTGTAAATGTATCAGCGTATTTAATGGCATTTACTTCATATCTCAAATTAATTCGGCATTACGACCACGAGTCGAAAAGGAAATTAATTCCGTATCTATTTTTAGTATTTTTTTTATAGTTCACCAGATAAGTATTTGTTTATGTTAATGAGGTTTTTATTAAGAAACTCTTATTGATTCCCATTATCTCTCAAAAGTTAAGAGGTGCTAATTTATTTTAGATGTAGCTCTGAATTTAATGACACGTTTTTGAAACTCTAAGGCCGGGTTCCCACTATGCCGGACCGGCTGATTTACCGGCACGGCATTTAAAACTGCCGAATGAGCTAGTGGCTATAGAAGAACTATTGGCACATTACGCCGGATCCGGCAAAAGTACCGAGCCCGGCATTTTTACCGAGCGCTTTCTCACTACTCAGCGCCGGTTAAACACCCGGACCGGAGTAATGTGAACGAGTTTGCCGGTATCAGTGTCCCCCGCGCTCCTCTCTTTCGTTACTTCTGCTTCGCATTTTGATTAAAGGAGACGTGTAGCATGGATATAAACGCAGAAACTTTAATTACGCTTGTCCAAGACAGACCCTTTCTGTGGGATAAGACCGAAGATGAGACATTATGAAGACAAAAAAAACCCGTTAAATAGGATGTAGGTACCCAATGTTTTCTTTTTACTCTATTTAGCCTTTTATTAAGATAACACCACAACGCAACAATTGCGAGCAAAGGTCCGAATTCAACTGAGGTTAGTACTTGACTGTCCGGTTTTTTGTGGGAATCCAGTGTAATCTGATTACTATGATCCGTGAGCCGGTTTACGGCAAATCTGTCGGTACGGCATAGTGGGAACCCGGCCTTACGAAGCGAAAGGCGATGGGCGGCGTAAACTCAAAGAAGTCGAAAAAAAGATTTAAAAAATCCCGAGGTTCTTGTTACAAATCGCACAAATAATTTGTACGCATTACGTATAACAACAGTAAATTATTTGTTCCATTACCTAGACTAGAACCTTTAGAAAAACTAAACAAAAACATTTGAAACTAAGATTTATTAAAAAATGATCGAAGCCAACTACGGCGGGTACAATTAGTTTTGAATAAAACAAATGCTCACCTTTTTGAAATTTTATTAGATGTCTCACACAAATAGATTCTAAATCAGGAAATCGACTAGTTTTTTAAAAGTAATTTAGTAGCTCGCTTTTTACAAATATAAAATATGAACACTTCTCTAGGACCACTCTTAAATACAAGGGTAAAACTAGAATATAATTCATTCTAAAAATAAAGTGCCAGATCCATTCTACTAGGCACTAAAATAAAACTAATCTTATTTCATAGCTAGGATTAAACCTACATAATATTGCTTAGTACACTTATTTAGATTTATTACTTAATTATTCAATTTATTTTTCGATAAATTAATTAGTAGGTCATAGTAATTCAGTCAGATAATAATTTCGTATATTTTAAACTGATTATGTTTATGTATAATGTTAAAAGCAGGAAAAATAACTTTCGGCGAAATACATCTATAAATAAAATTGTACAGACAGTTTACAAACTAGATGCACAGTCAACCTACCCAAAAAGTTGAAGGTCATTCAACCGATTTTCAACTTTAAGTCCGACACGTAGAGATCAATATCAATTGAGAAAATTTGACGTTTTGTGGTAGGTTGACGAGCTGTTGTCTGTCCACAACATTATACGCTGATAAATACCTAATTTGTTTCCAATGTTGCGATAATGCAAGGATAGCATTGCTGCCTGCCTAGCATGAGCACTAAAACACGATATGATATGATATGATATAGCGATATATTGACACCAATTGTAAAAATATGATAGTTAAAGCTGCCGTGTACGGTACATACGAGTATTATAATCGCTGTTTCGATAAAAAATCAAAATGGCGGCTATATTCATCATATTTTTACAGTTGGTGTCAATATATCGCTATATCATATCATATCATATCGTGTTTTAGTAGTCATGCTAGGCAGGCTGGGAATGTTTAGCTCTGTGTGCTGTTTATTTTACATACGACTAGGCACAATAATATTTTGTAAAAATACACACTACTTAGGCGTTACAATTGTATGTATGTAGTATTTTGTACATGGTTAAATACAGCTGATGAATATTTTTAAATGATCGTGGAATAATATTGTTAAATCTATCTTTGCTTGTTTAAAAATTTAAAGTTAATGAATTATTTCAATGTGATATCTTTAACTTTGAAAATTGTTCAAATCCACTATACAGATTTTGATTATACAATAAATTAATACATTACAAGATGATTATCAATTTATAAACTACTCTTTGGTGTTAAAGTTCCTTTTTTGGCGTAATATATTTACAGATTATTTTCAATTATGTATCATAATATTTTCTACACGTTATCAATTACAAGTACATTCACACAAAATTTGCTATGTTACACCACACTGTAAATTTCTCTACAAAAAGGCAAACATTATGCGATCGTCAACATATTTTTCAAACAGTCATAATAATCATAAGGATAGTTTAGTGCTGCACGAAACCTAAAAATAATCGATTAATGGCAGTTACGTTTAGATAAGGTTAACTATTATCAAACGAATTATTCCCCCGTTGATGGCCCAGGTCTAGCGTCTTCCGTGGACTTCCACCTATTTTCCAGCACAGATTTATCTTTAGCCTCCTGGTTCACTATCACATTCTGATGACTAAACCTTCGCTGCTCGTCGCATATCCTCCCCGATATATTGAACACGCTATCCGCGCTGGTCTTCCTTCGAGTGTCTAGGGTCGTTAGACTGGTCGCAGTCGGGGATATTCTATGGGGAAATCTCGGAGAACCCCTAATTCTCTCGCAAGAGTTCTGATGTGACATCGACTTTTTGTGGGTAGATGGCAAAACGAAGTTCACCTTCGTCTCCGGTTCCGCTACATATTTATTCGTAGTCGAAGATATACTCTTCCGGTTCTCCGGCTGATAATTGGAACACGAAGGTTCGTCGTCTGTTATCCTAATAATAGGTCCGCTTTTGGCATACGATTCCCTTCGCAATCTTAATTCGGGATGAGGAACATGTAACGTGTTGCAAGATAAGACCATGGAATGCTTTCTGTTCCCTGGCATCAGTCCAGCGATCATTCCGACGTGCATCTTCAAGGCGGCCGCTATGCTCTGTCCGGTCGGGTCGGCGATGGACATCATAGACGCTTTTCTGCTGGACGGTCTGCTGCCGAAGAAGCTTTTTATTCTACTGAGAAGACCGGTGTGTTCCTCTCGTTTGTTCAGGCAGAGATTGTACAAGTCGATGGCTGGTTGTGATTTTCTGTGGTAGAGTTTGGGTTGTGAGCTGAAGCTGACGGAGTTGCGGCCTCGGCATGCCTCGGCGGAGGGCCAGCTCGCGCGGGGGATGACGGGGGGGAGCACTGACAGGAGGAGCATGGGCAGGCCTCCGCTGACGCTCGGCGTGCGACGGTCTGGATCTGACCGACATCTGCCTTCTTCTTCTACGGTGTTGAGTTCCGTCTGAAATATAAATGTCGTTAGTTTTCACATTTTTATATTTTCTAAATAATTAGCTGCTAATGATCGCCCAGGTCATGGTCACCTTGCCTTGCGTCTTCTCTCTGTTGTTTTATTTTCAAAACAGACTTTGTCATACCACTCATCTAATATATTTTTTAATGCCTTTGATTTATAGAGGTATTTTAAGTTTCTTGTAATCTATCGCAAAGAGTCGCCAAAACGCAATACAGCATAAATGCAGCCGGAAAATGGCCGATCGCGGATGCTAAATCGCAAATTCGCAATGTGCATCCGGCTGTTATAGCGTTTTGCCGATCTGTCAGACTCTTTGATACTTACTCGTTTATGCAAAGCGATAGAACCACTGGAACTGCTCGTGGATTCAAGCGGTTCTGCCAGCAACCTCTCCAATCTCCCGATCTCCTTGTCGAGGGCTGCCACTTCCCGCTTGTACACTTTGTTCTGTATCTCTATCCTAAAGTGAAGTTCTTGTGTTTCGTCTGTGACGAATCTTCTGGTCTTACATTCTAATCTTAGGCCCAAACTTTGAATTACGGGGTCATCTTCACCTGAAATGATTGGAAGTTTTAGGTATTATCTTTCATTGAGATACACATACTGCTTATTATCACCAAAAAGCAAAATTTCTAATATTTTTTGGGCGGTTTCAAATTAGTGGCATGAAGAAGCGCATTAGACGTGCTAATGTCGCGCCACATGCCTCTACTAACTTTCATACATATCTAGAAGCACAACTGTTAAACGCGACTATGGCACTGCAACTACGCCTTTAGATGTATTTGTTTGTGTCTGCGACACGCCAGTGACGCGACTGTAACACGTCTATTGCATTTATGGTAAAATTGTAAGATAATAACTATAGTTTGACCGCCGTGAAGTCAGTCTTTTGCGAGATATGAAAGTTCCTTTCAATAAACTGGCCAACAGGAGCCTGTAAATATCGTTTTATTTTATAACTTGTGTTTTTGATTGTATAAAGGGAGGACACGGTAAGCTCTAAGACAAACACACCTGTACTTCACAGTAAAGAATGCATGATCATGATCGCTTAAGAAGTGCCAAGTTTATAACGGCCAAGCTGTCAGATAGGTTATCTGCCTACTTACTTTTAGTCCTAATCGCGATGATTTTCGGTAAAAACAGCAAGCATAGCGTTGATGTCGTCGTGATCAAGATGAGACTTGTAATAGTTATATACGCAAGCGTTGCTCTTTCCGATATGATGGTTCCGATGACCACTACGCTGGTGCTCGTGATGACCACGGAGTAGACGCTGATGCCGATGTATTTAGAGTCGTTCAGGGCTGATATCTTGACGTGTCTGGTCTCCCAGGCCATGTAGACCCCGACTATGAGGAGCAGCCCTTTGTACGCGTATAGGGCACACAGCCAGCCAGTAGTGTTTTGAGATTTGCAGATTTCTATCTGAAAGATGACCGATCGTTTCATAAGTTTAAAAAGTACTTAATAAAACAAATCAACTACCACCAATCGCACCTTCTAGGCCCAAATTGAGCAAAGCTTGTTCTATGGCGACTAAATAAACATCACGACTCGGGTTGGTTCCGGCGAATATTGCTTGATACTAGTCGACCTAGTCGTGAAGACTAGTCGAGTTGATTATATCAGACAGAAGGTTTAGTCCAAGCGAAAAGTATTATTTTCCCCAATTTTTGCTACCTAGAGACGCAGCGATTGTCGTAACAGCCACGTTTCATTGCGCGCTGTTATAAGAATCGTATATTAATGAGTTTTCGTGCGATATTCGAACCAACACGAGTCGAGTTGCTAATCGCACTACTCGACTTAGGGCGGGTACGACCTTAATAGGAATTTGTTGTGTTCCCACCTGCGGCTGATAAACGACGCTCCTATCTGTGGCACTAATCTCAATGGTCAGGTTCTTGAGGTGCCGTTCCATGGGGTCCAGCATGGCCCACAGGGTCACGATCATCCCGTCGATGACTAGCAACGCGCACACCAGCGATATCAGTGGTGTGTCCTGTAGGAGCTTGGTCTTGCAAACGCCGCTACGGTTACTGAAACATTAGATTTTATATCAGTCATCGATCAAATTATGTATTGGAATTCCCGCATACCCCAGACAAAAGTCTCTTAAATTTAGTCGCACTTGAATCAAAGATGTCAAGGGTTTTCTCACGATGTTATATCCTCACCGCCGAGCAAGTAGTAGGTATAAATCCGTTTATACATTCTGAAATATCCAGAGCTACAGTCAGCTTAAAAAGATTTTCAAAAGTAGGTAGTTGACTTCTAAATGTCACAATAATCGACTTCTTTAATTGACCTTTGCGTAGTGATTTTGTCAGTTTTGCAATTAGATTCTTCTGGAAAATTCAAATACTAGGCTACTTTTGATGTTGACTGTTCGTGCCAGGATGTCAACTTACGACCCGCGGATGTGCGACCTCTATGTTCTTTGTTTAATATCACAATTTAGTTATTTCATGATTAGGGTTCAAATAATTAGAACCTCAACCTTAAACTGCCATCATTATTAGTGAAAAAAACGCAATACTTGACAGTATTTACTAACCTGATAAAAATTCTGTGAACCCGATATGTCTTCGCAAACATAGATCCAAAAGCGAGGGAGAAACCGGCTGACAAGATGTACACTCTGCCCTAGAAAAAAATAATTCACCATGTTTAAATAAACCACAAAGTTAATTAGTAACTCTACTAACTTTCACTTAGCAACACAGATCAGTTCTAAATATCTAAAGATATTCAGCGTACCTACAGTCAGATCAAAAAATCTAATAAGCGTATCACTCAAGAAGTTATTACATGTTCTTGAGAAGTAGTTGTCATGTCTAGAATGGGCTCTTTAAGTTGTCTATGTACAAAAAAAAGATTATTGGAAAGCAGAACTTCTGAGTTTGTTTAAGTCTCTATTTTATTAGTTAACTTTCTTTTAGGGTGATTCTACGGCCCTTATAAAAAATACTACTACTGGACGAACATCAAAATTAAAAAAAAACAACAACAATCCTATTTAACCTACAACAGCAGCTGATCATCTATTTAGTAAGAGGGTGCAAAAAAAATCGAGCAATTTCGATGTTAGTCTAATACTAAAAGTTGTTGTATTTGAAAAGTAGAATAAACCACAAAATTTTTATTTTATTTTTTGCATTCACAATAATGCTATAAAGCGCTTGTTTGTGAGTCTGTGCTGAAGTTATATCGATTTAATATTTACCCTGTATTAGTTAAAAAAGAAAAAAATGAGCGGAAACCTTTTTGACACATGAGAATAAAGTTTTATTGTTATGTATTTTTCTTTCATGTCAAATAAACGTTTTCTATTTCTATAAAAATCAAATCTTAGGTACCTATGCATTCGCGTCCTGAAGTGGTCACGTTTGAAAATATTTTATGAAGCTGACTGTACATACGTAGTTAAGTTATGGACGGTACTAAGCTTAGTCATTTGAGTAAGTTAGGATATCTTAAGCTAGCCTCATTTCACATTCCGTGTGTCCACATCAGACGGAATAAAAAATGAGTTCCCTCTTAATGATAACGAGGTTACTTACGAGAAGTGTTACGCGTTTTAGAATTAAAATGTGGGGTAATATTAAATTAGCGAGATGGACGTTCCACGTAAACACTCCCGCTGTTTTATTTTTTTGTTTAGAGTTTTTACCCTTTTAGACCAGCTAAAGGAGAATAAGTAAATATTATTGTAACGCAGGCACATGGGACCACCGCGCTCAATAAATGGCATTGAACCAAACCAAGTTGTAAGATTCTGATTGGCGCCCAACGTGGGTTGTGTTTTTTCAGGTAACGCTTAAGTATTTTACAGTAATAAAAAATCATCCTATATACGGTACTTATACAGGGTTATTTTAAAAATATCAACCACCCCCAAGGGGCTGATTCTGGTGCTCAAATACAACAACTTTTTTAATGGGACCAACATCGTAATCTAAAAAAACAACTTTACTGCTTCATACAAACTGATGTCAGCTGGAGGCGGCTTAGTATGGGGAAGTGAATATTATTTTGAGATTTTAATGTTGGTCCCATAGAAAAAGTTGTTGTATTTGTTCACCAGAATCAGCCCCTAGGAGGTTGTTGATGTTTTAAAAATAAACTGGTATATAAAAAAAACACTTAAAAGAATGACTGTCTGTCTGTTCGTTCTGTTTAATCTCCGAAACGGCGGGACAGATTTAGACAAGACTTTCACCGGCAGATTGCTGATGTTACAAGGGGTAACATGAGCTACTTTTATTTAAGAAAAATTATTGGGGTTTCACACACAATAATAAAACCCATAAAACTGTAAACAAAATCCGATTGATTTAAATTTTGGATTGATTTAAAGACAGAACGAAGTCACAGGCAACAGGTAGTTAATAATAAAGTATTTGAAACTCACAGTGCACATCGCGGAGAAGGGCACGTATGAAGGTAGGGTAGCGTTGTCGACGCCCAGCAGCGCCACAGCCGTGTAAACCAACACACAGCCGATCAGGGTCATGTTGTTCAGTCGGGGAGACGACAGCTTTATGGACCTGAAGATAAAGGTTACTCATTTTCATAGACATACAGGGTGTAACAGAAAAGTGCAGTGGTACTTTAAGGGTTGATCCTACTATTCAAATACAACAACTTTTTCCGTGTAAAAAAAATATCGTAATCTCAAAAAAACGACCGTCTGGTGTAGTGGTTCGCGCTCCGGACTACAAAGCCAGGTTGCGGGTTCGAATCCCGCAAGGGGCAAATATTTGTGATATGTATGAGCACGAGCATTTGTATGTCATGGGTGTTTATTAAAATATTTAAGTATGTTAATCCATTCATCATCATCATCTTCAGCCATAGGTCGTCCACTGCTGAACATAGGCCTGCATCCAGCGTCTTCCTGCGACCTTTACCAGGTCGTCTGACCACCTTGTGAGTGGACGTCCTACGCTGCGCTTGCCGGTACGCGGCCTCCATTCTAGAACCTTTCTGCCCCATCGGCCATCAGTTCTACGTGCTATGTGCCCCGCCCACTGCCACTTCAGCTTGCTAATCCGTTGGGCTATGTCAGCGACTTTTGTTCGTTTACGGATCCCTTCATTTCTGATTCGATCTCGCAAGGAAACACCAAGCATAGCATAGGGTTCGGGAAACTACACCACGCCTTCTCGTCCAAAATACCTCAGTGCCTCAAGACGAAAGTCTACAACCAGTGTGTGTTACCAGTGATGACATATGGAACTGAAACGTGGCCTCTCACTATGGGCCTCATAAGTTAATCCATTAAACAGGTTTATTTGTAAAACATCAGCAACCTTCTAGGGGCTGATTCTGGTGCTCAAATACAACAACTTTTTCTATGGGACCAACATTAAATTCTCAAAAAAATATTCACTTCTTCAAACTAAGCTGCCCCCAGCTGCCATTAGTTTGTATGGAGAAGTGTTTTTTTATTTTTATTTCAGTGTTGGTCCTATAGAAAAAAAGCACCAGAATCAGCCCCTAGGAGGTTGTTGATGTTTTACAAATAACCCTGTATAGTCGCCATACCTAATATAAGTTTTGCTTAGTTTTGGGCTAGATATAATTAGTGTGATTGTAATAACATTTTATTATTTTATTATAAATACATTTTTAAGTAGATATCCATGTCTCATGTACTTACGTGCTTGTCCTAATCACACAAACATTTGCCCCATGCGGGATTCGAACTCGCCGTGAGCCACTGCACCGCTGGTTAGTGCGGTCTTATAAAGTTAACACAGATACTTGTTTATATTTCAAGCAATCTCACTACTAACTGATGTTAATATGATCCTGGGTTTACTAAAATTTTTTTTTCCTGACTGTATAGTTTTATTGCACCTTTATAAATAACGTTGTTACGTTATGATCCTGGGTTTATTTAAATATTTTTTTCCTGACTGTACAGTTTCTAAATTCAATAAGTGCAGCAAAAAACGTTTGCTTAGTCTCTAAAATCACAGTGAAAGTAACTTCAGTAAGTCATAATATGACTATGACACATATTATGTGCGTGCGATCCGCCATGATGATGGTTCAACTATAAGAACCTGTTTGTATAGGTGTTTGCGTCTTTCGGCCGAAATAAATATGTTAGGTGTCTTTTTAATTGGTCAATTAAGAACTAGCTTAGCATCTTAAAATATCATTCTCTAGGGATGTGTTAAAAATGCAGTATTTTTTTATTATAATAAAGATTCAAAAGCATTTGCGTTGGACTGCACTTTGTGACGCGGCACGGCGCGTGCTTTCGTGTGGGTAGCAGAAGCCCAATTAGCGTAATTTAAAAGTAAATTTAAATTACGCCAGTCGCGTCTCACAAGATCTTCTTGCTATAATAAACAAACTTATATATAACAAGAATAATTTTATTATTACTAAGCCTACTGTGTTTACCTTCACTGTGGCAAAACCCTTGTCATATTGTGTAACAATAATCAGATAATCCCGCTGCTTATTGTCGAAGCTTTGCCTTTCTCTTTGTGGTTCACATTATTTATCTCAATTTGTGAATGTTTTAGTACTCTTTGCTCATATTTCTTAAATCTAGCCTCAATTTGGATAAAATCATTAGTCTGTATAAAAAGTACAATCCAATTTTAGTGGATGGTTCAAAATCAAGTATTAAATATAGTAAATTCATCGTATTTTTTTATACATAAATACTCTTTGTTGCAAACTGCACAAGAATAAATTACAGGGAAAATATATAAATTAAAATTTCACAATTTACGCGGTCTTGTCACCAGTAGACATTTTGAAACCTGGTTTTGAAATCTTGATTTAGGTTTGTATAAGTTGGCTTAAAGTAGGTGTTTTGGTAGTATCCAAAGCCGATTAAGATATGTAGTTAGCCCGGTTCATCAGATTAGAGGATCCAGCGGTTACTATAATCTGACCTAATAACGCTACGATCCTACATAATTTGTCGGGTTTTACTATTACATTCTGACGGTAAATAGAGATTACAGGAGAATAAGTGTGATTTATCCGGTAAAATGCCCCTTTTTAAAAAGTGCCTCAAAATATTCGGTCATCTTTTTCATTGCGTATGGTATACCTCTTGCGTGGATCAGACGTCGATATCCATGTTTCTCAACCAGTTAGCGGTGGAAGGTGTGTATTTGTGGACTTCCGACATTTCACCGGGAAAACAGTGACGCAGGTACTCGTTTACTATATGGGAAAGGGTCTGGTCAGGTTCTCTGCAGTCGCACTGTGGTTAATCCTTTAATCCCCATTTATGGAGGTGGTCATTAGTTTTTCCAACAAAATCGGTCATCATAATCATTTTAGTAAATGTCCACAGCTGGACAGTCTGTTGTCCTCCCCCCTCTTGTAATCTAGCGAGTATGCTCAATCTCTGGCGTTTTCGATCCGATCATCCTCAGTCATCATACGAGTAATCAGCTCACATCAGTGTACTGCTGGACTGGATCCTTGGCAATTATTTTCTACCCGCTGCCAGCAGCTTTGTGAATATCATCGCGTCACCGTATCAGAGCGTGCCCTACGGTACGTCTACCAAGATGCGATCTCCACACAAGAACACGTCGTCCTACCCTCATTAATGTCGCTTAGAATGTTACCCTATGAAAATTTGTTTTTACTCATCATAAAAATTATTATGAATGTCAAAGTTTGGATGTTTGTTAACCAATTAGGCTTAATCGGCTTAATAGAGTTAGCTAAAGTTTATCACACAAAGGTACATTGATATAGCTTAACAAATAAGGTAAGATTATGTTTTTATCTCGGTTTTAAGTTCCTGTAGGATGATTATTTATTCCTCTTTAGATTAAGGGTTGTTAAGTTGCTGATGAAAGCTAGTAAAAGTTAACTTACCGTCGTTTGCTATAATGCAAGTTGAAGACCAAAAACGCCAGTGCCAGAGCCACTCCAGCGGCAGCCAGGGTTGCCACTGCCAGTCTCGCTGGCGCCCACACGGAGTCAACCCTGAGCACCAGCACTCTTCGCGCCGCGGGGATGCCCCCAGCCCATTGCGGTCTGGCGCAGTCGGTGCACGTTAGTTCTCTGCCGTGAGTGTATAGCGCCACTGTTTTTGGACGACCTCCTGAAATTAAAAATAAAAGTAAGCCTAATTGTAAAAAAAACACTGACTGCTACACTTAACCACCGGGATGATGATTTTTTTATTGAAAGATTTATATGTTGGTCTCATAGAAAAAGTGGAGAAACTAGGACCTTGTCTATGCCTCATCTATGAGTTGGTGTGGGCCATACTCAAACACACGGGCCCAGTGCGGATTGATGGAGGAGTATTCTAAGGCCTGTGACTAAACCTTACTGTCAGATGTAATTAAGCCACCCTATGGCCTCTGACTAGGCTTAAAGATCGTATCTAGCGATATTAGATAGGACCAACTTTTGAGGTACCTTACGAAGAACGTAGATGCTTGTGATAAATGTCACTAAATATGGTCGGAATTTTACTCTATTTGCACTAGACAACAGACTAATTGTCATGGTCTATAAGGTATGGGTATAAAATACTATCATCGTGTCTCGGATAAAGTTTCAGACAGCGAAATTTGCTGGGGTCCTCACCCAGCATACCAAGACTTTGCCTCGAAGGTCTTAATTGACCCGTCCGGGCATAGAATCTTCGTGGGTTCCTTAAGCGCTTAAGGTTACGAGTAATTACAGCATGCTAATAAGCCTTGTAACTGTTGCTCCTTTTAGATGAATAAAGTCGTATTCGGGCGCTGAATATGTACCTAAGTATAGTGGAGTGCTCTAAGATTGGTATCTACGTAACAACCTCACATACTGATTGGTTGCCTAATAAATTGAGATTATACTCTAGTGTTTGACAAACTTTTATACGTAACACAATACTAGGTACCTACTACAGACTACTATGTAACTTTGTTTCGCAAATAAATAATTAATCTTCAAAATGAAACAAACTTCAGTTAGTTACGCGAGAAAAGTTAGAAAAATGTTTGCTAGCTGGCAATCAATTAGGGCACGAAGTGTGTACGAACGTCATTATAATGATTAGAATTTGAGATGATCCCTCCGTCTGCCAAATACGCCGAGCCAAATTAGACAAACGAATTTATCCGTCTCTCCGAGAAACGAATCCTCATTATTAGAGCAAGCCCCCGCAAAGGTTATAAAAGCGCAATATAGATTGATACAATAGGCTCACTAAGGGCACAGATAACTATAACAGACAGCGCACTTTTCGAAACAATCAAACAAAATATAAATCTTGCCGCTAGAATATAGTGCAATCTAGCTCGCATCATATTCATGCGTAAAATTATATTTTCCTACAGCCCGAATGTTTGAACGAAAATGTACCAAAGCAAATTGGCTGTGACAGACGGACTGACGGACACACGGGTAACCCTGGGTTCCGTTTTTTAATTTAGACTTTGGAACCTTAAAAGGGAACCGAAAGGGACACGAGCGGACACCCGCTTTGGTTGTCATTTGAATTACCTAAAACACAGCTCCTCTCTTCTCCGCTCCGCGTTGGTGAAAATCCACCATTACTCGAGTACTTATTAATTAAGAATCGAGTCTAGTAAACGGAAGGTGAGCCTCTCATCTATTTCTCTGAGACAAAAGATTCAAAAAATAAAACCATGAAGTAGCAGCGTAATGAAGAACATAATTCATCCTATTTTAAGTATAGATAGTCTGGCTCAACTTTTTGTGTCGTGTCGTGATGTCTTACATTGAGTTTGGTACAGCAACCATTATTTGCTTTATTTAGCGGGAAGTTCACGAGCATTATTGTTGAAGATTCGTTGGTTGGTGTACAATGTTAGGCGATCTTGATAGGTGTAATATTTTATTTTATTTTATTAAGGACAATAAACAATTGTACAATTTAGATTACAGATTGTTTTTTCAATAATGTTACTTATTGTACCTATAACCAGCACCATTATCCCCTTCTTACATAATGTTGAAGTTTTAGCTTCAAATTTTAGGTTTAAACGTAAATATAAATCTACTAATATTTTAAATTGGTAAAATAACTAAGTTTGGATGTACGAATTAAAGGTTAGGAATTTTGTAATGGTGAATACTAAATGGTGTAACTCAATACTATTAAACTAGGTTAACAAGTTTTATTAATATTAAAGTAAGTATAGTAATAAGGCTACTGCAATCCTCATAGCGCTGGCCAGGAATTTTTTTAACGTCTGGATATGCACAAGCATTTTGCCGTGCGACGATTAGATAAAGTAGGTGACAAAATTTAATTAACCAATGTTAATCAGCCTACTGCATTTGCTTCTATTACATAAAAAGCAAGCTTCGATTTTAATTATGAGGTCTACCGAATCGTCTCCTCTGTCAAAAAACGTCACTGACAGGAGTATTACGAAACCCTGATACAGGCTCAAAGTAAAAAGCGTAAAAACGAGAATTTTCTTATTAAAATGCTAATCCGATCCGTATTACTGAAATCCGTTTCAAAACAAGGGAGCTATGTTATACGGCTTAAGGCGGTATAGCAGCTGTATAACTGTATTGTATTGTCAGTTCCTTTGTGAGAAGAATCTTAATGACGGGAGGTTTTATTCGGGAGGAGAGTGTCACGAGAACATAAGCCTCTGCGGCGTAATAATATATGGAGTTTTTTTTATAGATGTGGTTTGTTAATAAATTCTATAGTTACTATTAATTACCTAAGTAGGTATTATATTTTATTAGTGAACTTTCCTTTAGGGGTGATTTTAGGTAACCTTTTTTTCTTGCATTTCAAAGTTGATCCCATAGTAAAAGTTGTTGTATTTTATTTGAACAATACAATCATCTTATAAAACGAAATTAACTAATGAAATATGACCTTTTATAAACATTTATGACTTTTTCCCATTTTCTACTAATAGTAGGACTGATGCAAGAGGAGTCTAGGCTCGTTTACAATTTATAAGCGTAAATACTTAAGAGGCCGTGCACCTTTTTTCAGTGCATTATTGAAATACAGTTCTATGCTTGTGTGCGTCTATGATGCGGGATAAAGCGTCAACAATGTTGATCCTTTACAAGATACGTAATATTGAAAATTTATTAAGTAGTGGACGTCCTACCTAGGTTTGAAAAACGATCGGTTTTGCGCGCTTGCTTTTATAGTTAGTTTTGACTTAGGTTTACTACTTAATTTATTGTGTTTTAAAATAAATAAAATAAAATAAAAAACATTTATTTTCAGACCAAGAAGTCCATAATTTTGTTAGTGACAATTTGATCTTATATACTATGTTAGTAGATTAGACTATGTTACTGTTAGTATCAATTAACTTATAAACTATGTTAGTAACAAACAGTGCACGGTGGGAAACAGTGATGGTCATTTCATTGATTCACATGCTTGACATGTAAATCAATGAAACAACCCTAAAACCAAACTGGGCATCCTGAAGTTATGTAAACTTGCTAATATGATCATCCAATATTCTATCTAACACCTTGGCCATGACCGTGGCAAACGAAATTGGCCTGTAGTTAGATTTGTCAGCTAAGTCACCTGTATTTTAAAAGTATACCTGAAGATTATTGTGTAGTGTTTAAATCTTATAGTTGTTCATAACAATAGAAAAATAAATGATATTTTAATGGAAAATTGTAAAATTTTATGTTATTTTAGCATATTTTTTGTGCTATATTAAAAGAAGTATTCAACCTATGTGCAAATAGACCATATCTTCAATTAAATAGTTAAATCGAATTGTCAGGATAACTTGTAGTCTCTTGTAAACCGATGTTCAAACTTAACTCGAACGTCATTTTTCTGAAATAAGGTAGTACCTTTGGTGATTTACCTTTATTTTTGAAATGATATGAAAAATCCATTCGCACTACATGCAAGAAGAACTAATCTTTTAAAATCACTTGTTATTTTGTTTCAATTAGCATTCACGTTTTTACAATCAGAAAACAAAATGTACAGAAATACGACAATTTCTAGGACGGCCTCTTAACCTGCACTACCCTACGCGTGCCCTAGTATTTATAAATCTAATTTTATAAGTCCAATAATGTCGTTATAGTTATTAATTTTTGTATATTTTTTTCACCTACCTTGTATTTGGTAGAAAGCTGATGTGCCGATTCGATCAGCTCCATTAAACGATACGGGACCCTGAAAAGAAACATAGATAAAAGCATTGAGCCTAATAATCATTCATTTCACGTTTATTAATATTAATTCAAACAGTAAAAAAGGCCCTTGCTCCGCTCATGCCCTATAAAAAAACAACTGTCAATTATGTTTTTTTTTGCTTAGTGGCTTGCAGGAGCAATAAATGCCTACATGCTGGCCATGTATAGAAAAAAAAACAATTTGTATTGTACGTTAATTCCAGTTCAACATTGTAGTGAAAATTCAAAATTTCGTATTCGATTGCACTGTGATTCACAGTAAAACACTTTATCTGCATACTGAAATGGTTTTCATTAAAACGGCGAGGTTTTTGTCATCGAGGACTGTCAATTTTGTACCAGTGATATTTAATATGCAGCGGGTTTTTACTGTAGGTTGCACCTACCTACCATTTTGATACATGTGAATTATTTGGTAATGCTTAAACTGTAGCTATCATAATAATTACTATTACTTATAATGTTTAAATACATAAGAACTTCAGAAATGTATGTATAATGTAGGTACTTATTAATAAGTACCTATTACGAAAGAAATAGTGTCACTATTTCTTTCCTATTATTTTTTCCTAGTAAAGTGGCAGTGGGCCGGCCACATCTGTCGTAGAACCGATTTAAGGACAAACGGGTTCTCGAGTGGAGACCACACCTCGGCAAACGTAGTGTAAGACGCCTCCCAGCTCGATTGAACGATGACTTTAGATTGATAAATAGATACTCCGTGCCGTGCCGTGTGGGGACGGCCGTAAAGAATACACTTCCCCACGACCAACAGGAGGCATGTCGTAAGAGGCGACTAATTCATTTAGTACGAGACGGGCAGCAGCGTTTTCGTGCGAAATCTTATAAAAAACTGCGCTCGCCAACCCGCCTGCCAAGCGTGGCGAGTATTGGCAATCCCCCCTGATGATAAGTCATTAAGGTAGGCCTTTGTTCAGCAGTGGACGTCCTATGGCTGAAATGATGATGATGATGATGAGATAGATACTCTTTATTGCACACCATACAAGTGAACTACACATAATTTTTACAGAAAGACGTACAATTTAGGCGGTCTTATCGCTAATAACGATCTCTTTCATCTCTTGGGGAGAAAGCTGGCAGTGACTGGATGAAAAAAGCAGGAGATTGTGCTCTTTGGCGCTCTTTACGTCCTGACGTCCAGCAGTGGACAGCAATAGGCTGACATGATGATGAAGAGTGACACCTAACTTTAAAGCAAACGAATTTGAATTTAAAATCAGTTTACACTTACCGAAACGCCTAAAAAACTCAAATTTGCCAGTTGGTTCAGAAACTCCTCCGCCATGTCCTTCCGATCGTAATCAAAGTACCCCAGCCCCTGTTTCCCTCTCCTAGTACTGTTCCCCTCCTCCTGATCCCTCCAGAGGTTTTCGGCCTTACTCAGGGCCAGTGCTATGGCCCACACGGCGTCGTACGTCTGTGGAGCGTACGAGGACACGAAGACTCCCGCGTTCTCCATCTCCCGACTGAACATCTCGTTTGTCTGGAAAGAGAGATCACATAAGAAAAATAATACTTATCTATATATAGGGTTATTTGTAAAACATCAACAACTTCGTAGGGGCTGATTTGGTGCTTAAATACAATAACTTTTTCTATGTGACCAACATCAAAATCGCAAAAAAAAATTTACTTCCCCTTCCCCATACTAAGCCGCCGACCAGTAGGCATCAGTTTGTTTGAAGCAGTGAAATTTGTTTTTTTTTTAGATTACTATGTTGGTCCCATAGAAGAAGTTGTTGTATTTGAGCACCAGAATCAGCCCCTAGGAGGTTGTTGATGTTTTACAAATAACGCTGTATACATAAAAATGAATCTCTATTTCCCTTGGCCATCGCATCACGCGTGAAGAGATGGAACGATTTCGCTAATTCTTTTTGTTGTGTTAGTTATTGTCAGGAGTAGGTTCTTATGAAAGAAAAAAAAAAGAAAGTTGCGCAGAAAATCCTTGAATAAACTAAAGACCCCGCGAATGAAGTCGCCGGCAACAACTAGTACTTAATACTAATAATAAATTGTTCCAACAACCACACCAATTTATCTAGCCCCAAACTAAACAAAGCTTATTCTATGGCAACTAGATAACAGAAATTATACTTCAATACATTTATAAACATTCATGTCTTGGTACAAATTACATCACTGTAGATTCAAATTCAAATTCAAATTATTTATTAAGTATCAGGTTTTTAAATTTCTGCATTACGATCGAGGATTGCTTCTAAGTAATTAAATACTTGTGTTAGAAAGCCCCGCTCTCCATACAGCGAATTACATAGAATAGAGCAGGTACTACCTACTTATCAGATACTATGAATTTCTTAATGCCTAAGGACAAGTACCTATAAAAAGTTCGCGTGTGCGTAAGTGTTCACGAGAGTGCGCGCGCGTGTGTGTGTGTGTGTGTGTGTGTGTGTGTGTATCTGTGTGTTTGTGTTGTTTGCGATTGACGGGTAGAAATTCCTGTTAGCATTAAGTACTTAGGTACCTAACTATGCAATAAAATTTAAATACATAAGTGCTTTCAATACTTTAAATACATAAGCTCGTGCTTATAACATAAACATTTTCCCGCTGCGGGAATCGAACCCGCAGCCGGCTTTGTGTAGTCCGAAGCGCGAAGCACTACATCAGATGGTCGTCAGAAAAGCAACAAAACCTTTTTCGTGTAGCATCTTTTAGGGTCTAATCTAACCTTAAACTTTTTTATTTTTTGCATTTACAATAATAAATAGTTTATTATATCAAGGATAATATTTTCACTTGAATTTTTTAACAGTCTCTGGCGGGATTCGAACCCAGGACGTCGCTATCCGGGCGACTGCTCTTCCAACTAAGCAACGGAGAACATAGTTATGGTAAGGGAATTTCTTTAAATGTGTTTAGCTGTTAGTAAGCCAGGCTTGTTTCATTAATGTGTTGGATTTTAAACCCACAAACATCCGAAAGAAATATAATTGCAAATATTTAATAATCAGTAAGGATTTAAGACAGTTTGGGCTGATAATTATTGGTGTGATGGAAAGAATGGGCTAGTTTCCTAAAAAAATCTAATTAGTCCGTCAGTTGGATTAACAGAAAATATTTGACACGTATTTTTTCTTTTCTCAATCAAACAATTTTTTTAAATGATATAGCCTTTTAAAGTTACGCGTTACGCGTCACGCTTTGCGATACTTTTTAGTAAGGCGTGACGTCACGTGCTTACTTTGGTGCGCTATGTCTTCGTCATTTTTTGTTTGATTTATTTATTTGTTTATACTTTATTGCACAGATTAAAAAATCATACCAAAGGTGGACTTAATGCCATGAGGCATTCTCTACCAGATTGATTGACAAAAGACAAAATATGGGTCCAATATTTTTTGATAATCTAACTGACGGACTAAATAGAATAATCTTTTTTTGACCCAAGAAACTAGCCTATTTATGTATTTTTAGGTATTGAATAAATTAGGTCTACATTGTAAAGTAAAGACGTTGTTATAATTACATTACAAGTAAAGCTATTGTAAGTATAATTAAACTTGATCCCGCGCTTATTTTAGTGCTAATTGCAATTGCGTGCAAAACGTATCCTCGTGTCGAATATTAAGCAAAGTATTTACATCGTATTATTATAATATCCTAATAATATCGTTGGTCAAAACAAATGCTATTAAACACCAGTTATTATATCTGATTGTATACTTAGGCTAGCCAAGGCAACAAATATACCTCAACCAATATTTAACTTCCTTCTACCAAATAGAAACCAAATGATTTTATACCTGACTTATTATTATGTGCCTGCCATAATATTTTTAAGAGATGGTATGGTCCTAGTTTTTTTAACTGCGTCAGGAGAGAATCGCACCAACGTACCTACTTTTGCTATCCGGGCGAATCCTCTTCTAATGAGCCACTGGTCAAATATCCCAGGTTCGAATTCTACCTAAGTCCGCCAATACCCGCCAAAAGACATACTAATTGTTTTAGTCTTGAATAAATAATTTATCAGAAATGAAGAGATCCGTAAACGAACAAAAGTCGCTGACATAGCCCAACGGATTAGCAAGCTGAAGTGGCAGTGGGCGGGGCACATAGCACGTAGAACTGATGGCCGATGGGGCAGAAAGGTTCTAGAATGGAATCCGCGTACCGGCAAGCGCAGCGTAGGACGTCCACTTACAAGGTGGTCAGACGACCTGGTAAAGGTCGCAGGAAGACGCTGGATGCAGGCCGCTTCCAACCGGCCAATCTGGAAGTCAATGGGGGAGGCCTATGTTCAGCAGTGGACGTCCTATGGCTGAAATGATGATGATGAAAGAATTAAAGGTTAGGTTAGGTTAGGTTAGGTTATTTATATATTGACTAAAACTCGATCCTGGATTGACATTGATTTGATAGCTTTAAGGATAAAGTAAACTACTTATGACTTTATATGTCCCACTGCAGGGCACAGGCCTTACCTCAACTATGAGGTGGTGTGGGCCATATTCCACCACGCGACTCATTGGGGATTGGTGGAGTGTCTAAACCTTACTGTCGAGATGTTATTAAGCCGCCCTAAGGCCGGCCGGCGACTAGGCGTCACGACTAGTATCAAGCGATATTAGCCGGGGCCAACATTTAAAGTGCCTTCCGATTTTCCGAAGCACGGAGATGCTTGTGATAAATGTCGCTTAATATGATTGGAACTGTCACCCATCTGATTACAAACGCGGCGAAGGTGGCTTAACTTTGGTAGGCACTACCAAAGCGCTGTCACCTCCTGGGCTATAAGCACCTCTGCCGCCACTGAGCTACAAGCATCTCGCTTTTAAGATGTTTGAGAATAAATATAAATTTAATCTTTGTGTTCCGAAGTCTCAGATAATAAGTTTTGACACTCCTACTAAATCCAGCACAATTAGAAAAGGTTGGATTTCTAAGTTGATCTGAACTGGGAATCGAACCGGGGACTCATTACGATCAAGGCGAATAACTGCGCTACTATGTCAATGGAGAACATGCATATATTTTTATTTGGTCTTAAAATAGATAGTATTTATTAAAAATTATAAAACTTAAAAAATAATTGGAAAAAACTGATATATACCTGACTAATTCATTGAAGTCGCGTACTAGACAAGGAGATCCGATATGTACCGTGATGTCACAGTACACGTCCGCCATACATTTTTCGTAGGAAAAGTTGTTTTAGAAAGAGACAGGTATATCTCAATTTATAATTACTGTATTACGTTTATTTTTTACCTAAAATTTTATTTCACTATTAGCACTATAATTTCTTATAAATATAGTAAACACAATATTATTATTGTCGTGCATATTCCCTATTGGGTCGTCAATTGTAAAAGTAAAAATAACAAAAAGAATTATTTAAAAACATCTCCAAATACAGATTCCTTTGGGAAACATACCGAATAAATTCTAGCTCAACATAAATTCTATTACGCATTTATAAGACAGTACTAGGTTCGGATGTATTTTATTTCTCGTAAGTGAATTAGACTTTTGAATAAAAGATGGAGGATATTTGTCATGGATTGGGAAAGCATTTCAGGCGTAAATTATTTATCAATCCTGAGAGAGTTATTGCTGTAGGAGAGATAATTTATCTTTTAGTTGATCCTTCAACTTCTAGTACCGTTTTGTTCCGGTCCCAGTATCAAAAATCCGGCCAAGTGCGAGTCGGACTCGCGCACAGAGGGTTCCGTACCATTATATTAAAGTAAATATACAATTGAGTATTTTGTGAATATTTCAAGTATCGGTTGCCATTTTTGATATCGAGAAAAAAAGGGCAAAAAATTCGCGTTTGTTGTATGGGAGCCCCCTCTATATATTTCTTATTCTTCTTTCTTCTTCTATTAAGGTTCCGTAGTCAAAGGAACCGTAAAGGGGCCGTAACTACTTGTCCTCGTTGATTTTGGTTTATGCTCATTGAATCTACTTCAATTCAATAATGTCTACTGGAAAGCCAAAGATGTCGACACTGTGTGGAAAGTGTAATAAAATAGCAAATGTAAACAAGCAATCTCTTATCTGCTCACGCTGCAAAAAATATTTCATGTTTTATTTACAGGTGTCTCAGGAAAAAAAAAAAAAGTTATTTTTCGCTTCCAATAAAGACCAAAAAAATGTGCAGCCTGTGCTTTAATAAGAAAAAAGTAAAAACTTTTAGTACCTCCCCTCCAGCTCGAAAAAATACTCCTAATATGCTATCTGCCTGCCTAGCATGAGCACTAAAAACACGATATGATATTTTTTTTATTTTTTATTTATTTATTCATAGCACACAAAACAGATTACAATCAAAGCGAATATCTTATATCATGCATATAGTACAGATCTAGATCATAATCCAAAAATATGTATGCCTAGAAGCTTACAGTTTGATTTTATATATTTATGCGCTAAAGAGCGCTACACATAAGAAACAATGCCAAACTCAGAAAAAAATTACACAAGTTAAAATTAAAAAAAAGTAGTTGGAAAGAGAACTAATTAATTAATTAGATACTTATTTATAAATAAATCTTACTAAAATGTGTGTTTAATTGTCTCCAAAACTGAGAGATGGAAGATAAAAGCGTGAGATGGAATATATCTATTTCTTTGTTTATTGCAAGAATTTCATTGTATTGGCGGTATGATAAGATATAGCGAAATATCGACACCAACTGTAAATATATGATAGATATAACCGCCATGTTGAATCGCCGTCACTTATTAAGATCGTTGTTTCGATATAATGGCGGCTAAATCTAATCTATCTAATATTTTTAAAGTTGGTGTCGATATTTCGCTATATCATATCATATCATATCGTGTTTTAGTGCTCATGCTAGGCAGGCTGATATGAGTAACTTATCACAAAACAACATTACGAAACTTCTTTTCAGTCACTAGAGACTGATGACGAGGAGGCCGTGACAAACAATTATTCTAATAGTCTGAATGGAAGCTGTCCTGTTCTAGACCACACTCAACATGAAGATTTGGCTGAAATGAGGAGTTTACCGTCCGACCTACAGGCAAAACAAGTGGCAGCTGATAGTGAAACTATTAACTTATTGCAATAAATTTGCACGCTAAAAAAACATATTCGAGATTATGAACAGAAAATAGTAAACCGAATTTGCAATTTGGTACCTAAGAAATCAGCAAATAAACATAAAGATAGTTCTAATAACAACTCGAACGAGTTGTTTTGGAGTCACAAGAAAATGACAGTTTTTTTGTTTTATGTGCTGACCTAAATGAATGTAGCCTTATAAACAATAGGTACTAATCAACATAAAAAAATGCACCCAGTTCTGCAATTCTCAGAAATTTAGAAAATAAGTCGCAATCTCTACCAAGAGACAACATTATTATTTTAGCAGTGGGATCCAACGACAAAAACCCCTATAAACTTACCACAAATTGATGTAACATATTGTCAAAACAAAAAAATACTAGAGTTTACTTGTTACTAAGTGTTCAACACAATAATTATTTAAATACAAAACTTCTAAACTCTGAATTAAAAATGATAGCTAAAAATTATACTAATTGCAAGTATATTGAAACAAATCTGAATGTACACCATAATTATTATTATATGAATTCCGTAGACTATTTTAATTATTATTATATAAGTTCGGTAGTTTCTTGTCACAATATGCGGTATTTGCTACTTGTTTTAACAACATTAGCATCATCAGCCATAGGACTGCTGAACACAGGCCTCCCCCAATGACTTTCATCGTGGGGAATTCCCAATACTTGCCACGCTTGGCAGGTGGGTGTGGTGAGGTGGGTTGCCGAGCGCAGTTTTTTATAACATTTTGCACACAGACGCTGTTGCGCGTCTCATGCTACAAGAATTAGTCGCCTCTTACAACCCGCCTCCTGTTGGCGGTGAGGATGTGTATTATTGACTATTTAGCAATTTTTTCTTTTAACTTCTTTGTATATACTATTCTCGTGATTTTTTACTCATTTCTTAAATCAACCATTTCGGAGAAAGACCTTGGTCGGGGACACTTGACTCTGCATTTTAAAGCTTAATATTACGCAAAAGGACCCTTGAATCGAAAGATGATGTTTGAACACCCACAATATTTTTGAACGACCTATTCAACGACACCACTCACCATGCGATAGACGATAGAAAAACATCCCTGAACTGAACGTGTACAGGACAGAGGAGGTACCTAAAAAAACATTTTTTTTCAAGATTCTATCTACTATTTTGTCGTCGTGATTACTGTGTATCCTTGCGAAATGACGACTTCCTAGTACTAAGAGTTTCTGAGAAAAGCGAACACATAGACAAACAGACGGATGGACATGTCGAAACTATAAGAGTTTCGATTTGACTACGGAACCCTAAAAAGGACCTTATATTTCTCTAATTCATCATCGTTACCCTCGCATAATTCACAGACATTAACACATTCAGCATTTATAAGGGTCGGGAGTTTGTGCCGAATCATTATGGTAATTAATTACTTTACCTTGTTTCTGCCTTTTTCTCTTCATGAACCTCGTCGGCTATTGTTTTAGCGGGTCCAATATTAATACCAATTACGCTCAGAATCGGGTTAGACAACTTTGATTGGGAACCTAACAATGGGATGAAGGAAATCCATTTTAGCCGTTTTTATGATGTTTATTAAGCTTTCTGTTTTGCGTCGGAAACGTTTGTGTTAAAATCTATTTATATTCATACTAGCTGTTCCCTGCGGCTTCGCACGCGACTAATTTAGATTGTCACAGGAATTCGTGACTTAGTAATGTCAGTATGTTCTTCGGAATAAACAACTGGTAGTTTTCAATAGAATATACTTACAACTGATTATAGCATAAAACTACATATATAAAACTCATGATAAGGAACAACTTTTCCCAAGAAACTAGTGACTTATCACCTTAGTTATGTTGACTTATGCTTGCTGCTATGCGTGTTAAAAAATAGTTTACGTAAGAAATTAAGTTGAGATAGGGTAATTACTAGTTTCTTGGGCCAAGTTGTTTATTATCATTAGTTTATACAAACTCGATACTACTAAAATTTTACCCTATATGCTGAGTGGATACCATTTCGGTTCCATACTGTAAACTTTTCCAACTATGTGTATTTGTCAAGTCTTTTTGATTCCAGACATGTCTACGTGTCTAGATAATATGGATAGAGGTAAATAAATCTATATAAATAATTTTGCTGCTCAGACGCTATGTGGTCTAGTTACTACCTGTTGGCTATGGTTCCTACATCAATAGGTACATCCATACAATATAATCATTTATCTATTTAGCCTGTACTACTAGTGTTTTATGCCATAATCTTTCCCAACGCGTTCCCAACCTAGCCATTCGCAACGATAAGCACGATCTAATAACCAACCTATTCCATGAGTCATATATGAATCAGACCATTTTTATGAAAAACCAACACAGCTAGAGACCCTCAATGGTTTCCACGGAAAACCAACGCCACGGCTAACTTGTCCATGGTAAAATACCTGAGTCGCAAGCTTATGGTACTTTGTTTATATCGGCAATTTTTGTTGTATTACTATTTATTAATTATAATTATTTTGTGTTAATGCGATACGAATCAAGTATTTTTTTTTCCAAGATCTATCCTTACCAGGCCAGAATAAGAAGAGCCGTCTCCAACAATCCCCCTATGCGCAGTGACAGTGACGAGCCCCTCAAGCGCGCGGGCGAGCTGCGCGCGCGAACACGGCGCGGCGCCCCGGATGCGCGGCGGCGCGCCCGCCACGAGCCAGGCATACTCCGCGCCAAACATGCCCAGCTTGAACGCCTGCGGGCTCGCATACATACAATGGTTTATTATTTTTTATAGCTATACTACACTGTGGTTATAACGAAAACACATTACCAGTTATTTTTTTTGAAAGCGAGATATAATTATTTTATTTTAAAAAAATCGGGATAAAAACGGTTGGCACCTGGGAGGCATATTGTCTTTCTAAATTTCCCTTTTTACACATGCGCAAAATGGTATACATTTTGATAATATTTTACTTAATAATTAAATTACATACACTCGTAACTTCAAAATGTCTGGTCACCGCCAGGTCCTGGCAAAAGGGGTAGACTCAAGAAATGCTGGCTTGACGTCGTGAGGGCTGACATGCGTGCCAATGATCTCACAACTAGAGACGCTCAAGACCGTGCGACGTGGAGGAGTAAATCAAGAAAGCGGACCCTGTGCTTCAAAGCAATGGCTTTGTACGCAACCGGGATTGACCGTATAGATGAAGAAGAAGACACTTGTAACTTCGATAGCAACTCACCTCGCAAAATATCTTCGGAATCATTTCTTGCGAAAAACTGCCGATAATTATCCTCGTGTCCAGCTCCTACACAGAAAAACATTATGACATCATCATCAATTACCTAGGTATTCTTAGTTGGTTAAGAATTGGATATCACAATTGAGCATCGTCAGAGTCAGAGAGTGGACAAAGACGTGCCGTGTCTGATCTGGCCCCCGATTGAGAACCCTTCGATAGCAAATTGGCGATCGGAAAACTACGTGACACTATAGGATTTAACATTACTGTCACATGATATACCGGTTACGTATCAATTCGTTACCAAAGGGTTCTGTATCAGGGCCCTGGTAAGCTTGAAAAAGCTGCGAACTCAGGTCAGCCGCTGTTCTTTCCCCCTATTACGCAAGCCACCCAAAACAAACAAGATAAAGTAAAAAATACATTTAGAATAGTACAATTTAAATAACTTTTGACCGCTTTTTAGAAGCTTTGTCTTTGTTACTTTGTATACTCATGTGCCGGTACGTACAAGCCGGTTCGAACACATATTACCAGTGATCGAAGTAGGTTGGATATGCCTTTTTTTTTAAACTGATACTAAGAAATTTCGGAATCCCATCCATAAACATCAATGTTTGAAATCATTGACCTCAAATCAATCTACCTACTGCGATCACTGCATATTACTTACTAATGACCTTTGTCTCCCTGGGCTATCGTGCCTAAACATATCAAAACGAAGGTATCTATCTACATCTGCGAAGCTTATCAAAGGAATTTTCAAGCGCAGGCCGCAGTCAACTTACGTTCTGTATAATGAGTTGCCGACTCGTTCCCGTCTTTGAGTATAAACCCTTTTTTATAAGTTTTGGAACTGCAAAGACCTTTATAACTCTCAACTTGCGCACTTAAATCTAAATAGCTCGAAGTAATCAAACTTCGTCTTACACTATAAAAAGCCGCAACAAAAGTTGAGTCGCCGAGACAGGGCTATTTAATTTTCAATTTAAATTATGTATGATTAATGACGCTCGGGGAAAATTTGAAAGTGGCTTACGAAATTAACTCAAGATGTTTCATGATTTAATTAAATTAAGTTTGTGTGTTCTTAAGTCATGTCACAAAATTAAATTATGTTAAGTTAAGTTAAGTATTAGAACTAAGCTGAACAATAGCAGTAATTTTGCAGAGCTCCTGAAATTTTACAATCTAAACAAATAATCTAGGTCAAGATTTTATGGATGTTTAACATGATCAGGTTTTGGGAAAGTTAAAATTCAATTGTTACACCATCATCAGCCCATTACAGACAGACAGACAGACATGTACTGCAGCTCCGATTCTATGGCTCGGACCGCTGTTGACGACACCAAACCGTTCCCCATCACCGTCGGAGTACACCAGGGTTTCGTCCTCAGTCCGTTTCTGTTCAGTGTGATATTAGACGTTGTGTCAGACAGCATCAGAGAATCACACGAGCAGCCACAATAGCTGCTGATGTATGCTGACGATATCGCACTGGTGGATTGACCCTATAGATGATGAAGAAGAAGACACCATCATCAGCCCACCTGGCAGTGGGCTGTGGGAAGTGTGGGCCGACCACGCTTGCACTTAGTGCACCGCATGACCGGAGGTCCAATTCCCATAATTTAACAGTAGTCTCAATCCAGTGTCGATCCGGTCCCAATAAATATCAAATCGATCAAAAACGGTATTCTGGTATAAAAAATTAAATTATACTTAATTAAGAAATATTATAAATTGTTTCTTCAATCACAACAATTATCTAGCTCCAAACAACTAAGCAAACCTTGTACTATGGCGACTAGATTACGGATAAACATACTTAAATACGTTTATAAACAACCATGACTTAGGTACAAATGCTCGTGCTCATCACACAAACATTTTTCCCTTGTGGGATTCAAACCCGCAACCGCCTGGCTTTGTAGTCCGGGCGTGAACTACTACACCAGACGGTCGTCTATAGTTCGAAAATTCGTAATGCCCCTGGAAATGAAAGAAACCTTAATAAGATTTTTTGGTGGTTCCATTTTTAGTCGCATAACGATCTTTTTCTGATTGAAACTGTAATGCGACTATTAATAATAACAATAAATTACGAAAATGGGGCTTCTGGTCATAGTTTCAGGGAAAGAATGCCGAAATAAAGACTGAAAGACTGTGAAAAATTGGTTTCTTTGGAGTATAACTAAGTATATCTTACATTGGGTGGCACCGGGTTGAAAAAGAAAGAAGATCATCAGCCCTCATCAGTCCACCAACCACTAGAGGTTCTTAATGCGAACCAGCCAAACCTGAACTATTAGGCAGATTAGGTTTTTCTAAAAATGTGAACAGCTCATTTCTACCATAATTTAATTTTACTTAAGCGAACTAGGTTTATTCATTTTTGTTACAAGAATTTCACGGAAATTTGAAAGTAATTTAGTGTCATCTTCCAAATCTATATTTTTCATAGAAATACCTACTCAATTTACCCTTCTAACCAACTTCAAAAGCCGTTTTGTCGCTCAAATTGTTTTCCCTGAACGTGCATACAAAAACCAGGGTCCAGCAAAAAGTGGAAAGCTTACGTTGAAATAGAAACGTCACAGCGGACGAGCGAGTTTCGAGCGATAAATTACTTCGTCAAAAAAACGTTGTCGGGAAACGTTTTCGAAACGATTCGGCCGTTTCGCTACTGAAGCCCAACAAATTGGTTTAACAACACTATTTTCGATGCTTTCAGCTTTCACAATGCTGCAAAAGTGCAGGGTATTTGATTACGTGAAACTAACTATCCCTTTTTGATCGCTTGAAAATTGGACTCGGAGCGAAGAGTTTTTCAATGCAAAAGTCATAGACATATAAATCTAGCTGATACCTGCAACTTCGTTCGCTTGTACTTAATAAAATTTAGAAACCTCTCCAGTGTGCGCACAATAACTCGGAGTATTCGTAATTGAATAAATGGTTTAGGAAGGCAAACAAAGAAACTGACATTAATTTTATGCACAGGGTGTAGCGCAATGAATAATTAATACTTTACCTGTGGATAAGAAGCCTCATAACTGTTCAGAGAATCGAAATTTACGTTAGTAAAAGTCCATAGTTATCGAGTTTTTGTGGACATTTTTGAATTTCCTCGTTTCGATAAACAGGGTTATATTTTACTTAAAATTCATATCGGGATATATAGAATTGACTAAACATATTTTCTTTGCTCTGATCCGAAATTTATCAATGTCACCTGAATTCCTTTTGCTTTCTTTGCAAACTAATTCGCCAACCGCAAGTTTTTCACGTTAATTGTATACCGCCATTGTTTTCGCGCTTAACAAAGACCGTATCTCTTTTGTTTTAACTCCGTCACAGGGCCGGACTAAGCAAGGAAAGTTTCATCTCCCTCCTACGAAATTAGGAAATATTCTGGGAAAAGGACAGTCATCATGACGAAGTCTTCTTTTATTTGGATTAATAAAAAAGGCAGTGTCGTCGCATTTGATTAACGCGTGTAGATAGAATCTATACTAAGTATTAAATTATTTCATGACTGCCAAAAACAAGGAGAAAAGTGAATATAACATGGTAAAGTCGATCAGTAAGTTAAAACACAGATTTTACTAGTCTGTACAACTATTACTACGGGAGCAAAATCGAAAGAAAAATAGACGGTCCATGAGAAATCACTGTTTTTTATTTATTAGAATAATACCATAGGTTAGATATCTAATAGTGAGCTAATGGTATAATGCAATCCCATATCCTATAGTAAACGTTGCTTGTATAAACAGCTAGTCTAAACTGTGTTTTTATTGTCGTATGATGGTCACCATGGAACTGAAACATGGCCTTTCACTATAGGCCTCATAAGCTCCTTGAATCAGGAATGAGGAGATTCGTAAACGAACAAAAGTTGCTGACAAAGCCCAACAGATTAGCAAGCTGAAGTAAAAGTGAGCGGGGCACATAACACGTAGAACTGACGGCCGGCCAGAAAGGTTCTGGGATGGAGAGCACGTAACGGCAAACAGACGACCTGGTAAAGGTTGCAGGAAGCCGCTGGATGCGGGCCGCTTCCAACCGGCCAATCTGGAAGTCACTGGGGGAGGCATATGTTTAGCACCACTTTATGACGTCCACACGTCCTATGGCTGAAATGATTATGATGATGATGATGTCACCACCTTGTTTACAGGGTTCATGTATATTTGAGTTCCTTTAATTTAATCCATTTAATCTTCTAAATAAGTCTGTGTTATTGATAAAATCCTTAAGTCATCTCGAGTAACAAGTGTACGTACCTAAAAATGTTATCTCGCACTAGTATCTTTAGTACTGTAGTAGTACCACTCAAAGTTTGCCAATTCCCTGGAAGCTTGGTAAAAAAATTTCACCATCGTTTTTTGGACCTCGTTTAATACTTACTCATTGTGTGACAATATTGGCATCTTTCAAGAATAAAATATACAAACTTCTTCTTGTTTTGCACCTTGGGTCCCTTTTTTTAAAATAAATTCCAGTGTCCTTGGCCCCCGCAAAATACCAGTCATGGCATGACTTTTAATACTGAGTGGGTGACTATCTTGGAACAAACGCATTATTTTTATGTTATCTGCGTTGTAATTATAACTGCCATAAAACTTTTATACGAGTTGGTGACCAGATAGATAGATGAGAACTAACCCCTTAGTAGGGCCCCACAGAGGATTGCTAACACTGCACTCTGTTGTTAACACAATACTGCTCGCTTATCCGCCTCCCAGTGTAATGAAACTTTTCCCGACACTGCTACACAGGCTACATCGGTTAGTACAGTCAGGTAACAGAATATTTGTTTACATTTTTTTATAAAAACAAATGCGTTGTGCATTTGTGCGCAAATTTTACTGTGTTATCTTACTATAGTTGTATGTTTGGATGTTTGTTATTTACTCAATCACGGATATACGTATTTAAATAGTTGAAATTTGGCACATATATGGTGGTATGGAGGTACATGGTAAATTTTCATTGATTTGAAAACCGCAAATAATAACTTTTTCTATTGGAAAAAGTTTGAACATTACCGTGTATTTGTACAATTGTAGATGTTGATCTACCTTAACACATATGATAAATTTAATTCCATGTTTGTGTCTCTACCTGTAATATGATTAATCATTCTTATTTAGCTTAATTAAGATGTCTACGCAGACGAAGTTGCAGACAGTAGCTAGTGACATAATCTAAGCTAATGAGAGATGTTGAAAAATAACCTAGCCGGTTAGGCTGTGCAGGGGCTGAGGATGACGTAAAATAACAAATCTATGTATGATAGTATTTAGTTTATGTATATCGTTATTTACTGTATGTAGTTTATGCTTTAAAAAATAATTCACACGGACCTTTCATTTGAATTTGTATCGCCTATTACGCACCGCCCACAAAACGTATCTGTTTAGCCTAATGGTAGAGAATGCCTCATGGCATTAAGTCCACCTTTTGTATGATTTTTAATATTATAGATAAAGTCTAAATAAATAAACAAACAATTAATATTATTAAACGAATTTCTGTACATTCTTGTTTGAATTTGGAGCCTACAGTAATTCTGAAAAAAGGGACCAGTATTTCAGTGCAACTGTTGTGTGCGTCATTTTGTGTGATGAGTACGAGCATTTGTACCTAAGACATGGATGTTAATAAAATGTATATAAATAGGTATGTTTATCCGTTAACTAGTCGCCATAGCTTAGCTTTGCTTAGTTTGGAGCTAGATGATAGGTGTGATTGTTGGAAGAATTAATATTATTATATTTTTTTAAATATTGGACAAGATCGCATAAATTGCTCTGATTCTATGATAAGTAGTTTATGTAGTTATTTGACAGAAATCAGAAACAACGACGGCACCACAACACCCGGACCCGAGACAATATAGAAAAGTTAATTTCCTACATTGACTGACCGGGATTCGAACCCGGAACCTCAGAGATGGCAGCTTTAAGTCCGGCGTGCTCGCCTCTCGGCCACGGAGGTCGTATTTACTATTGGTGGCGCGTTACAGGCATTCACGTGTGCAACTGTCCGATACGCGGGACATGAAAAAAATTGTTAAGCCGTTGGCCATGGGCTGGCCTCTGCCATTTCTCGAATAAAATTTCCCCAGTAGACGTCATATGGATTATACTTGAAACGAGTAAAGCATATACAGGGTTACTTTGCAAGGTAGTGCTAATTCTAAAAATAAGGTCAAGTTAAAGTAAAAAGTAAAGGTAAATCAATATAAAAATACAACTATCGTAGTTAATTTCACTCTTCGTATTTTTAGGATAAAAAAAATTTCGCTATCATTCATCAGAGATCACAGGCGTACGCCGACGCCGCTCCAGTATGGACCATATGCATGCAGTACACATATAGTGCAATTTACATGAGTTTTATCTTATAAACGCAGATAGATATGATGAAAATTTTTAAAAGTTTTGTTTTTTACATAGATCGATTAAGTTACTGATTCTGAGTTACCCCTGATATTTTGGCACTATGTTGCAAAGTAACCCTGTATAGACAGCTAATATAATCGTCAATTCTCATCAGGATTGCGTAAATTCTTACAGGTCTTACGTTTAACGAGAATTCCTAATTTTGTTGTCACTGTACCACCAACTCACTGTACAGGAACCATTACGAATTGAATGCGAACTCCATAATATGGCTCAACTTTTCCAATATTACAAACCAAATACATTACGTGTGTATTGATCGTGACTGCCCCAGGAAGTAACTGAAAGGCCGCGAGTTGAAAAATATGAAACAAGTTTAATATAAATTACTTTTCACTTCGTATGAATACGAAAATATCTTGCCGGAGCAAGTGACATTTTTATCCACGACGTAACAAAGGTATGTTGGTTTGGAAGCTTTTCGTGTGCTTACGGAAAAGCTTGGAATTTCAAACTTTTTGTTAATGAAGCAACTGAAAAAGTTTGCTTCGAATGTATACAAATATTTAATGGCTATACAGGGTACATTTTGTTTTTAGCAGTTACATGCTTGTTATATCTATGGGTTCGAGTCCCACCTGAGGCAGTCGATTTTTTTCAAGTGTTATAATATTATCATAGATATTGCAGCTGCAGATATTGAAACCATCTTTGTACTGCAAAAGAGAGCTGTTCGGGCTATATAACCTTAGACCACGAGACTCTCTAAGAGAAATAATTAAAGAAATTAACATACTTATAGTTGCTTCTCAATATATTTATGAAAATATTATGTATGTTCGCAAAAATGTGCACTTATTTTCCAAGAAAAATGACATACATAAGTATAATACGCGGCATAAAGATAAACTTGTTCCAAATTTCAGATTGCACAAGGTAGGAAGTTCATTCATGGGAAAATGTATTCGTATTTTTAATAAATTACCACAATCCCTTGCTGAACTGCCAGTATTTGAACTTAAATTACAGGTTAAGATGATTTTAATGAAAAAGGGTTATTACACCGTTAGTGATTATATAAATGATAAAAATGTGTGGATTTAAAACTGCTTAGCTCGCACCAAAACTTGTAAAAATATTAATTTTAAAAGAGGCTGACAACAGTGACCGAGTTTCTTGCGCTACTTCTTCTCGGCACTAGCCCACAAATTGTCCCGAAGCAGTGGTAGGGCAAAAAAATATATTGGGACGTGTAAAAGTGCTTTTAATGGCCTATTTGCAAAAATAAATGATTTTGATTTGATTTTGATTTTGATATACAGGGTAAGTCAAAGATAACCTTGTAACCACATATTGTATCTCGTATCACGAGAACAACTTTTGTTCAACGACTTTTAGAAATATGCATACATTTTTTCTTGTTTTTCTAAACAAATTAAATCGATTTTACAAGCGGTTCCTTTAGTGGAAGTTCAGCTTATAATGTAAAAGTATAAAAGTATAGCTTGACTTATAGCTCTTTTTCTTCAGCTAATTTGTTTAGTCCAGAATTTGACATATAACTCTTGAAGCTCTCTCCAGCTAGCTCTTAGTGCGGCGATCCTTTATTATATTATTCGACCATCTGGCTGGTGGTCTTCCCACACTTCATCTTCCTGTAAGGGGTCTCTAGAACAAGACCTTGTGACTTGTAGCTGGGTGTATCTAATAGTAGAGAGTCGTAACCATTATGTGAAAAGACGTACCGCTTTAATGGCAACATTTGTAATAATCTCTTACAAATTATTCGTCAATTCCAGCACTACTTCTTCAGACACTTTTCCTAAATTTACATTAAACGTTTGATCGTCCTTTCTTTCAAGTTTTATCATATTTTGAGCGAGCTGCCCTGTCCAAACACATGGCGACCTCAGATTATTTGCATTCCCATTTTATTACATTCAAGCCTAATGCCTTCGAGACTGAAGATCAGAACACACATAATATCTTTTGGATATACTCTACAAGCAGAAAATATAATGTTTTATTTTCATACGGTAAAATTCACTGTCAAAAGTGCGTCGATCTATTCATGAACTCTCATAATACAGTCATTTTCGGCATCCACAGCGCAAACCTCAAGCACTCTTGTAGTTACAGAATATCGTACTTACTAAGCAGTTTATCTGGTGCAGGGTGTAATGATGTTGTTGGTTCCAGGGCTTCATTTCTACAGCAGCATTCTACAGCAAATGTGACCAGGTCACTGCCATTGCAGCTTGCTTATCCTTTGAACTATATCGATTACTTTAGTTCTCTGTCGGAAGACCTTATTTCTTACAATTATCGTCGCTTCCTCCCTCTCTCCATAATATTGTTCCGGTGCAGTGGTAAGATAAAATAATAATAATTGAGACGTGTTGCTTAATTCAGGCCTTAAATAAATTGGTTTTGTTGGTTTTTTACCTTTAACTGCTGAAGCTGCTCCTTGAAATCCGACTCTGCAAAGGTAATCGAAGCCGCGCAGGTGATGTTGGCTGCCTCCAGCTGGGTGACCAGCTCGTTGACAGCCAGAGAGTAGATCTCCTCATTTTGGGTGAATGCCGTTACGGTATCCCAGCCAAACTGTCTGAAATGATTGAAAATATTGTACTATGATCTAACTAATAGATGCATTTAAACTAGATTCTTTCTTCTTCAGCTGTAAGTAGTAAAGTAGTTTTATGGTTGGAACGATCACCCAACCATTACGACCAATTATTTCACAAGATTTCGTCACATTATATCACAAGATCCTTCGTGATTCTAGGTCAACAAAAAGCACCCAGAATCTATAGTTTTGATTTCGTTGCTTGCGTTGATTTAGAAGTTTAATTTTTTACAGCTCTAAGGAATTGCATTAATTTTATTTTGTTAGCTCCACGCGTTCCTGATAAAAAGGGTCTTGACAGACAGACGGACAACGAAGTAATTCTTTAAGGATTATTTACTATTTTATAAAGCCTTCTATCGTTTTATTGCCGACGGATGATATGTTAAATAATCAACTTGTAGCATTTTTTTTTTGAGAAGACGTTATATTAATGATATTGTTCGAGTATTCGTATTGTTGCCGAGCGAAACTCAGTCGCCTTGTTTTGTCCAACCGTCTTTTGTTTATGCTGTAAGTTCCACGTAAAAACGACACTACGTCTCCTTAGCATCTATGATAGAGATGATAATCTTGTAGCATGTGCCTGATTGTGCCTGCCTAAGATCTATACATTAAAGAGCCCTTAACGACGTTCGCATTATTGGTATAGTTAGATGTTGCTAAGTTCACTATCCATTGATCACAAAACGCGCTTTGTTTGCCAGTACAATGGCTGAGCGAGGCCTGATACGCGGGATTTGATTAGTTTGGTAATTGACAATCTAAGAGCTGATAAGGTTTACATCCCGCATACATACATTATCTTCTCATACGATTATAGTTGCAGTAGAAATGCGAATCCTCTTTAATATTTAGAGACAATATTGTCCCACTTGTAGAGCAAAGATCTTCTTTTTCCTTGCAGAGTAAGTACCGAACGAACATTAAAGATTTACAGCATAGAATACGTACTACAATCTGAAGTTTAAGTTTTAAGTTTACCACTTAGTAAAAGCTTGTTATAACTTCCATCAGATGTTATTGACGTCTTAAGTATAGTATATTTAAATGAATAAATACAAAAAACGTGATTCCTCGTAATAAACGAATGTGAAACTAAACTATTTCCTATTATATATAAGGGGTAACTAAATAATTTACGGAACTAGTTAATCGCAATCGACAAGACATAACAGCTTGTCGATTGCGATTTCAATGTTAATTGAATGGGACGACTTAAACGATAATTCACACGGACCTTTCATTTGAATTTGTATCGCCTATATCGCACCGCCTACAAAACGTCTCTGTTTAGCCTAATGGTCGACTGGTAGAGAATGCCTCATGGCATTAAGTCCACCTTTTGTATAATTTTTTTAATCTGTGCAATAAAATCTAAATAAATAAATAAACGTTTGTTATATTATTTAAACAGTAGAATCACCGGCTAAAAGAAAGAAATAGACACACTGAAATATATTGTAGCGATTTTAATGTTGCTGCCATTATAAACGTTCTTATTAAGAGCAACTTATAAATTCATTCTTACCCCGTATTACCTAATTTATGAGTTGAACCGTAACACAAACAAGCCAATCAACAGTTAAAATTATATCGCCGAAACAGTTTGATGTGGTGAATAAGCTTGTAAATTGGGGTTTCCTTAAAGGGTATGCACAGTCACACGTCAAAGCCGTTAAGGATCGATTTCAAATGTCAGTAGTTCACCTATCTGCCTACTATGCGGTCAGAATACTAATTCTAACCTACTATCTCGTCCTACATCTTACGAAAAATGTAAGGTTTCAGGGTTTTGTATCTCAAAAGGAAATAACAGAACCATTATAGGATCACTTTGTTGTCTGTCTGTCTGTCCGTATGTCTGTCAAGACCCTTTATCTCCCTTTATCTTTACCTTTATCCCTGTAGAGGTATCGAGTTGAAATTAAAACCATATACTCAGATCAACAGTCCTTTAAAGCTATAAATAAAACAAACTTCTAAATTAACGTAAAAATAAGAAACGGCTGCTTACTCGTATGCCGCAAAACGTATATTTCGACACTCAAAATATCAAGAGAAATATCAACTTGTTTATGAAAGCAAGTGACATGAACACAAGACTGAAACGGGATCCTAATAGACTGGTGTTAGACATTATCCCAAGGTCAGCGAAATACAATAAAAGTTGCCTAACAATGTGTTTAAAGATAAATAATAACATTCCTAATGACATCAAAAAATTAATTATTTATAAATTCAAATCAACATTATTTAAGTGGCTTATAGATAAAAGAATGTATGACATAAAATTTTTGACATGAAATCCTAATATTCTACCTGACATATTTTGAATTTATTTTGAACTCAAACTAATTTGTTGTAATGTGACACAAAGTTTATAATACTTCTAATTCATAAGAGTAATTGAAAGATATTTATGTAAATTTTGCGTGCTATTTGTAATAGCAAAACATGTGCACTCTTTTTTATCCTGTAACATCTTTAAATCACATGTTTTTACGCAAATAAAGATTCTGATTCTGATTCAAAGAAATCAAAATTCATAGGGTTTTTCTGTTGACCTAGAACTATAAAATTGGCAAGTAATATCGTCTTATACTACAATGTACAGGGGCAAATCTGAAAACTATACTTTTGCAATTAAATTGTACGAGATTCACCTGTGCGGGTAAATTTAGTAAATTAAGTAACTTAAACTGATTGATTTTAATTTTTATATTATTTATTTTATTATTATTAATTTTTATTCATATATTTTAATTTAATCAATTACACAATTAATCACCTAAAATCATGGAGATATAGGGTCTAGTACCAAATAAATGTTTTTGTATGTATTATAATAGGTTTGTCCTAATAAGTATTTAAGCCAACAAATTTAAATAGATCACCAATAAATCATATATTATGTCCGTTTTTAAAAATGATTTTTTATTTTATATTTGGTTTTTGGTTACCTAAAGAAAAATAATTAAATGATTAATTTATCAATCTAATTACATTAACTTTTTAACAGCATTTTTGTTACACCGTTATATATTTAAATACTAGTTGTCCCGGAGAACTTTGTACCGCCTCTTTTAAAAAAAAAAATCAGATTTTTTATTAGTTATTCTGCTATTCGAGGCAGAGACAAATCCAACAAACTAAAGATCATAAAAATCGGTCCAGCCGTTATCGACTTATAAATGGTGTAACTAACCCGACTTTCTTTTATGTATATAGATTTTGCGTATTTTTGAACAAAATACGACCACCTCAGGTGGGAATGAACTCACGTCTCTCTGCTATTCCAACTGAAATACCGATGACATTAGTTTAAAGTTTAAAGTGTAAATTTATACTATTTTTTATTAAAATAGTATGTAATATATATGCATATACTTTTATTTGGTCTTAAAATAAATAGTACTTTATAAAATTAATAAAACTTAAAGAATTTTCGAAAAATATTAATAAATACCTGACTTACAACCCATTAAAGTCGCGTGCTAGACATAGTGATGCCATACATTTTTCATAGTAAAAGTTGACTTAGAAAGAGACAGGTATATCTCAATTTCTAATTACTGTATTACGGTTTTTTGTTTTTACTATCAGTACTATAATTAGTTAATTGCAAAATCAAACAATATTTGAATCTATACCAACGTCATAAATCTTTAATGTACGTATAAAGCTCTGTCAGAATTTCAGAAATGCTATTTATTCTCCTAATATTTTTTACACATATAAACATATTCACCTTGTCTCATATTAATAACAGTTTTGGTAGATTCTTATAAACTCGTTACGGTACGTGTTTGTTTGAGAAGGAGGTTATGTCTTCTAAGTTGCCAAAACATGAAACTTAGGACAGAAAGCTCTATTAAGCTTCTAAGTCTTATTGGAATTCAATTTTGGGCTTCGAAAGACAACTTGCATACTCAATTATGGATTTAAAGGGTATGAAACGTTTGTCCCATTTCTAAAATGTGTTTTAAAGTATTTTTTAAAGTTAGATATTAGAGACAAAGATAAGTTTGGCTGAAGGCTTTTTGGGTGAATTATGTAACGGGTTTTACAGTGTAAATAGAAGCAGTTGGCTCACTCGAATAAGCAATGCACACACCTTACGAGATGTGGATACATACTTTTTTTGAATAATTATAATTCTTATTCGCTAACGAAATAGCAAAAATCGCATCCAAATTCTGATCATAAATATTTTTGACATTATAATACGAGTATGTATAAACGTCAAATTTGCTGTATATACAGGGTGTCCCAAAAAATCAAATCAAATCAAATCAAAAAATAGTCCAGAGGTAGAGCATCACTAGGGCTATCCGAATCACCCCCATGTGTGTTCCGCGATTTTTGATAGTTTTCGAGTTATGACTCTTTTAATATAATTTTTAAAAATTTTGTGTTAAGGCACTTTTTTAGTCACTGTGGCCCGAATAGTTAAGGTACATGCCTGATTTTTTTTGTATATACACAATACTTTCTCCCACCGAAGACGTTTGAGGTATTTTTATAACACTATTCATATTAAACAGGTATACAGGGGTTTAGGTTATGATTTCATAAAGCTGAAAAAGAGAGATATAATATGATATGCCTAATATACACTAATTTGAAATTGAAAATCAACTGAAACAGGCATAAACATTTCGCATAACACTTAAGCGGTTTTTGTTTTACACGCACACAATAATAACCACAAAAGATGTTAACCAAATTTCCAACTTCATTTATTTCAAGACTTGCACAATATATTAAAAATTATTGTCATTACAAGCAAACACGTTACAGTCGGTAGAAAAGTATTAAATGACATTAAAAAAATGTTATAATAAGGGTTCTGTCATATCATAACAATAAATGTTTGTAATTTAGTTAAACTTTCATATTTTTTCAAATGTCTTTGTTACCAAATATATATTTTTTTATCTTATGGTGTTACCTAAAGCAGAGTTTTATTGGTTAAAAACTGATAGTGAAAATTTAAAGCGATCCAAAAAGCTCGCTTCTATAATGGTGTCATTATGTTTATCGCCTGTCCGCAGAGCCTCTCTCTACTGAAAGTAAAGCTTTCAAGTAAAAGCTGGATTTTAAAGTTTCGTTTAAAAAGCTTTTTAATTCTCATGAATCTACTTAGCTATCTATCAATTATTTTTAGGTGTAATTTGTATATCTTGCAGGTAATAGAGAAGTTATAATAGTACAACGTTTTCTAGACCGACAAAGTTTAAAAAATTCTTTGAATAATGACACATATAATGATAGTTCGGTACATACGGCAATTACAAAATTGATGCAATAAACAGTTTGTGTGCAAACGGGTACACACAAACACACGCACACCTTCTTTGTCAATGTTACAGGGCCTGTCAAGGCAAGGTTTGGTGTCCTTTAAATTGTAAGTTAATCTTAGTTTTAAAATAAGGTTGCGCTTAAGCTCGGACTACATGCATCCGGAATTTTTTAGAACTTTATAGAAAACGGCTCCGGGCAAGCCCGGATTCAATCCATTTTGTATGGGGTTCTGAAAAATTCCGGATGCATGTAGTCCGAGCCTTAATAGTAGTTCGATAAAAATTCGATAAGCGATGCCTGTCGTGATTCTCATGCGTTTGAAGCAGCGGATTGACATTAAACACTACGGAGCTATCAGGCGTAGGGCGCCCTTAGTGGCAACAATGTACTTGCTTTCTTTTGTGCGCGGATGTACAATTTAGGCAATCTCATCGCTAAGAGCGATCTCTTCCAGACAACATTCAGCTAGAGTACAAGTATAAAGAAAAGAAAAGTGGTACAGAGTGCGACCATGTATTTTGCTAGGGGTGTTATAGTCAAGATTTTGAACAGTTGGCTTAACAGGAGTTCCAGTGTTATCCTAAATGGGTTCTGTTTTTTCATTCAGACGCACGGAAGCCTAACAAACGCTATATCTGTAAAGACGAAGAAAAAAGGAGGGATTAATTACCTGATAAACGCAATCCGGGCAGGGTTGTGTGAGGAATCCGGCGCCACCGTGCGGCAGAACAAAGGAAACTCGGATCGGTCGCTAAGGGCTGGTGATGTTGACCCGAAAGATACCTGGGTGTAGAATGTACTATATAATTGAATTCATATTAGCTTAATTACAAATTAAATACTTATTCAGACATAAGTAACTAAGAGCCGATTTTTTAATAGTGAGATTACCTTAGAATAAATTTGACATTTGACAGTTTTCGTATAGAAATTGTGTAGAATAAATAGTAACTGGCTATTGAAAAATCGGCTCTAAGTAAAACAAGCCATTAAAATAGAATAGAAAAATATTAAGATTGCCCAATTTAAGCCATCATTATTTAGTTTGGTTTCACAATGAGTACCTAGTTGGAACGGTGACGCTTATCTTATTACAATTAAAAGTTTATCAAATAAATAACTATTAGAAAATGTAAAACAAACTCTGTAGGCAAACACCAAATAATAAAAACCGGTCAAGTGTGAGTAGTTCTTGCGCTATAACTCATAAATGAAAGCAAATACAGTGCGGTACATCGTACGCAAACAGTCGGAGTGCGAGACATACACGCTTGACTAGATTTTTTGTTGCAGATGCAAACGAAATCATCGCATCCGCTCCCGGCTACATCTGTCAATAGCAATCCGATTAGTGCGCACGCAACGATAAACGTTGAGCTTAATCAAATATTGTCCGGCACTAGATCACGGTACACGTTGATGCAGAAGGCTTGCTGTACTCTATGGCTTGCTGTATCGCTCGCTGAGCTCTCTAGCAAATGATTTTGAACCATAGCTCTTTAAAAATATGGTTGACTTTAGTTTATTAAGACATGAAGGGTTTTTAAAATATTTATTTAAAAAAAAAAAGCTAAGGCAATAAGTGGCAAGGTCAAACGAGGTGATCTGGAATGACTGTTAACCCTATTACTCCTCACTAAGACAATCACATTACAAATACAGTGTGTAACGAAAAGGTGAAATAAAACTTTAAGGGGTTATTCTACGGCTAAATTACATCGACTTTTTCTATGGAACCAACATCAAAATCTCAAAAAAAAAATAATTGACGTTTCCATACAAACTGATACCAGCTGGTCGCGTTTTAGTATGGGAAAGTGTTTTTTTTTTGCGATTTCGATGTTTATTTCACCTTTTCGTTACACCCTGTAGAGTAAGATTTTCTGTTTGAGATTTAAACTGAGAACGAGGGTGTGATAGTTATTAATGAAATAAAAAATGTTTTTACTTTTTCACAAAAAAGTTGATAACTTAAAAAATAAAGACGGTGTACCGTGTTTAACAATTAAAAACAAATGAGTGGAATGGGCTAGTTTCCAAAAAAAACTAATTAGTCAGTTAGTTAGATTACCGGAAAATTTTGGACACGTATTTTTTCTTTTCTCAATCAAACAAAAAATGATGAAGATATAGCCCGTTACAGTTCCGTGTAACGTCACGCCTTGCGATACTTTGTAGCAAGGCGAGACGTCACGTGCAAACTTTGATTTGACGTCATTTTTTGTTTGATTGACTAAAGACAAAATATCGGTCCAATGTTTTTTGATAATCTAACTGACATACTAAATAGAATAATATACTTTTTTGACCCAAGAAACTAGCCTATTCATGTGTGTGTCGTTTTTTCGTAATTACATGAAGACTTAGCCACAAGCAAAGGCCGTTTTAGTTGAATAATCGTAATTGCAAGAACAGTGCTAAGTTTGTTTGAGGCATGTTTTTCTGTTCTGTAAGACACTCCACTGTCCGTATGTCTGTTTGTCTGTCATCAGGCTGTATCTCATGAACCGTGATAGCTAGAAAGTTTAAATTTTCCCAGATGATGTAAGAATATCTGTTGCCGCTATAACAAAAAAAAAGCTAAGAAAGCTATAAAAACAGGATAAAATAAATATTTAAGGCGGGTTCCCATACAGCAAACGAATTTGGCGTTTTTTGCTCGATATTAATAACGAAAACAGGGAACTAAAATAAAGTAATAACTAGTGTCTAATGTTGTTTAAATAATGGTTTTTGCGTTGACAAACCACCCAACGTCAGTGGTCACGATTCGAGAAAATATCCCAGGAATAAGGTTGTGGAAGTATCAGTAGATAAATATTTTTCGAGTTAAATGTACTCACACTACTGTATTAGTATCTTTATTGCAGTTGAGTCTAAATCAAATATTGCCCAGCACTAAATTCAGATATTTCAGATTGTTTAAACCCACCAATTCAAAAGGCACCTTAGGTCGAGTCAATTGGGAACATTTCAGCTAGTTCCTGTCGATTCTGAAACCCAAACTTGCAACCTTCAGAGGAGATGTAATAGTTAACGACGGGTTCGTCAGGGTTGTCGATTTGGGAGTTTCGTATTTTTTATTTTATTTAAGTAAATCAATAAACAAATATAAATTTACTAAGCAAGTAGTGATACCGTTTACCACAGCTTATCTTAGAGTATATTAATTTTAACAAATAAGAGTAGTCTAGTTGAAATCGAAATGAGTATAATGCATACCTAATTTAAAACAAGATTTCAATTAGGAGCTTTAAATGAACTGCAATAAAGATAAAACACTAGCTGTTGCCCTCGACTTCGTTCGCGTCATCTTAATTAAATTTAAGCGTGTGCACAGCTACTCACTTAAGTTGAAACTTAATCGGATAAATGGTTTAGAAATGCATACAAGACCAACAAACAAATATATTTGCATATTGAAATAGATTTTGGGTGCTAAAATTCAACGATTAACACGATTTTAAAACGGGTCGACATTTAGACATGTATTTTTTTGATGAATTCTATTGTCATTTCACATACCTAACATAATTTTTTGGTATAGCTTAAATTATATCTTAAAAATTTCAGGCGAGTTATAAAAAAATAAAAGATTTTCGGAGTTGTCAACCCTAGCGACCGATTTGAACTAGTTATAACCGGCTGTAGTTCACCTGATCCTTGTCACGCGTGGTTTCGACTTCGCGATACAGGTTCCTTCAAATCCACTTAATGCCTTAGAACTTGGTGGAACTTCCCCGCTGGAGAGTGGGGGCTAAAACGTTAAGCTTCTAAGCCAACTGCTTAGTTCTGACATGAGAACATGTCTGAACTACATTAATCGTTAGACGTGTCCTCTATCAAAATTGGATTTATAAAATAAAGATTTTCATAAATTAAAAACTAGTAATATCTTTTTCGGTATCTCATTCTTTAAAGTGTGGTTAAAAAAAGATTTTTCGTACAATCTAAAATACTTTGAACTGCGTAATGCAACAGACGTGATCTTATTTCTTTTGTAGGCTATCTCTAGTAGAAATAATTGGTAACTGACCTGTACTATATTCCAGTAGGGCACAATTTTAGCGATGCTTTCTGTGACCTCTGAACAAGCAGTTCCGAGCAGCATCACCATCCTTGACTCCCTTTCTGTGTAGAGGGCGTGGAAGAACCGGTCTACCCCAACGCCTGGGTCGCACTACATAAAAATATAAACAAATTACAAAAGGTAACACAAACCCGAAAAAACATATCTAAAAATAAGGGCGCCACTTCTTAACTAATCTATCAAATAACTTTGAACAATGCTTAGTTCTAGTTTTCGTTAAGTGACGTTCCTTTAGCGTGAGAAGGATGTCAGAATGAGGATCCTCAAGACTATACTCCTCAAGAGTGTAAACGATCTCATGATAAATATTAAGGATGATAATAATGCAATATTCATGTTTCTATACCTACTGATCAGGCGGAAAGCAAGTGGTTTTAAGGCACTGCTCCCGACGTCCAGAATATAAGGTCAGACAGGAAACTAACTCCGTAGTGAGCGTAGTCCCTTGTACCCCAAGACACTAAGTCTCTAGAACCCTAGCTCCACCTAACAATAAATACGTAAATATAATAAGGATGTAGAAAGAGAAGTGAAGAGCTGCTCCCAGGTCGCCCTGGGTTAGGACGGTAGGTAGGCGGTGTGGACCCACTGCCAGTCTGGTAGACTCACTGTGGGCGTTGGCAGTATACGATTCCCTTTGTTCTATCGTTCGCTGCAAAATTGTCCGGCCCGCCCGCCAGGTACATGGCTGGAAAAGTTCATACAAAGTCTAAAATCCAAATCTAAGTAGATACCTTTGTATCGTTAGTGATGAGATGCAGCTTGTACCCTGGCAGGAGGCCCCTCTTGTTGACATGCTTCACAGCTAACTTGGCAGCGGCCAGTTCTGACATTCCGTCGGTTCTCGGGGAATCCCCGACTGACAGCTCAAACAGGCCGAGTATGGAGACTATCCGGTTAGTCATCGTTTTTGGAAGTTCTGGAAATAAAAATACCTATTAAGTTACTCTTTGAAAAAACCATGGAATAATAGACAGGTAAGGGCAATTAGGAAATGATCCACTAGGCACAGGCGGTGCAGGATCGCGATGTCTGGTCTGGAGACGGCTCATCATGAGGGGGCTAAAGATACGGAATCACGATCCTCAACCACTGAGGGACTGATTTATAGAGGAAGAGGTAAGTAAATAAGACAATAAACTCAACTCCCACCTACTTATGATTTAGCGTGTGATTTTTGTAAATTTCTCTAAAGGTCCATTTTACGACGTGATAACTGCATGTTTGACCTTCTTTGCTAGTAAAAAAATATAGACTGTGTATGCTGAGACGTCAGGTGACGCAGTTTAGCTGCGCAGCGCTATCGATAGGGTATCGAAAATATGTAACTTTAGTACGATTAGGAAAAAAGCAGCGCATGCTACGATGTAGGTACGTGAACGGAATACTAGTAGCCTACTATTATTATGAACGTCGCTTACCATGATCCCTATAACATTTACCTATACCTTGTTTTGTTTTTCTGTATAGTTTGACGTTAAATAAACACTGATAAACGTGCAGAATACACTTATCTTATAATTTTATCATCATCATTACAGCCATTGGACGTCCACTGCTGAACAAAGGCGTTCTATCATTGGGGGCTTTGGGGGGATTGCCAATACTCGCCACGCTTGGCAGGCGGGTTGGCGAGCGCAGTTATTTACAGGATTTCGTACGCAGACGCTGCTGCCCGACTGATGCTACAAGAATTTGTCGCCTTTTACGACACGCCTTCTGTTTGCGATAGGGAAATGTATTATTTATGGCCGTCCCCACACGGCATATCTTATAACTTGTTACCCTTTATTTAATAAAACGCGTTTCGCAAGAGTAGCGTTACCTGATTGACTAATATAAATCTTCATCATGTCAGCCTATTGCAGGCCACTGCTAGACGTAAGCCTCCACTGATATTTCCAACCATTGATATCCATCTTCCTAAGGTCGTCGGTCTATCAAGCCGGGGGGTTTCCTACACTTCTTAGGTTACAAACCTATACTAAATCCCAAATATCCGAATCTATTAGTATAATCGTGTCAATATTCAGTCATAGTCAGTAGCTTCAGAGACTATACAACGATGGACTTTAAACGAACTTTAGATATTTAAATATGTATAATATAATATCCACTGGTCCGTGAAATCTACCACTGCATGCGGGAATAAATTCTATAGTCATAATCAAAATATATTCACCAAATATCCACAAAACGAAGTACCTAATAAAATGCTAATAAAACCTTACGATTCAGAATCGAAAACTGTTTCCATTCAAGCGGGGGGTTTCAGAGTTATGCCTCTAGCCTTTTGATAAGATCAAAATCGCTTTCGGAAAGCCATAAGACGGCTTGAGCACTCGTTTACTAGAATCTAGAAAATGCTTTAAGATTAGAGTTAGGGTTAGTTAGATTATTTTTAGGGTATAAGAAGTAAAATGGGAGAGTAGTTGGAGCTTAGTGGACTGAGTTTAGCCAAAGATGTGTGGCCTCACCTCAACTATGAGGTGATTCGGGCCATAATTCAACAGCCACTAGTGTTGCCGAAAAATCGATTGTTTTGCAATCGATAGTTGAATGCCAAATTCATCTATACAATCGATAGGACAATCGATAGTATCGATAGTATCGATATCTCTTTTACTGCAATACTATCGGTAAACAGCAATACTATCGATAGTATCGATAGTTCCGATCGTTGCCAACTAATGAATATCTATCGATAGTATTGCTCTTCAATATCGAGAAGACTATCGATAGTATCGATACTATCGATAGTTTTGTACTATCGATAGTGAGCTTTAATTCAATAGTATTGCCACCTAAGAATTCAAAGAATTGCCATCTTTATTTAAAAAAACTAAATGTACGTTTAAATAAAGTCAAATACACTAGTTAATTAATTTGACTTCGTTGAACATAGTTACCACTCATTATGCCTGCATATTAAATGCAATACTATTGAAATAAATATCACTATCGATAGTATAAAACTATCGATACTATCGATAGTCTATTAGATATTGAAAAGCAATACTATCGATAGTATCGATATTATCGATAGTTCATGGGTTGACAGCGATCGAAACTATCGATTCTATCGATAGTATTGCTGTTTACCGATAGTATTGCAGTAAAAGAGATATCAATACTATCGATACTATCGATAGTTTCGATAGAATCGATAGAATATCGATAGTATCGTTTTTCCTTCAACTATCGATAGGCTATCGATAGATAATCGATATTGACCTATCGAGCGGCAACACGTTAGCCACGCGGGCCCGGTGCGGATTGGTGGAAGGGTGTTGTATTTTAATATAATTTTTTATTTTTATGGACGTATCCGTTATTTAAGCAGAGCAGTGATTCTGCCAATGTCGAGTGTATACTCGATATAGTTTACAATATATAACAGGTGTTTAGTTTTTATTGCTTTTCTTGGATTCAGTGGAGGCTACTCTTCAGGGGTGTTGTAAGGCCAGTGACTTAACCTTATTGTCAGATGTTATTAAAGTCCCTGATTAGGCTTCACGACAGTATCAAGTGATATTAGTCGGGACCAACTTTTAAGTGCCTTCCGAGGCACGGAGGTGCTTGTGATAAATGTCACTAAATATGGTTGGAATGGTCACACAATCACAAACGCGGCTTAGATGACTTAACTTTAATCACTACGGTAATCACTACCAAAGCGCTGCCACCACTGAGCTCATCATCATCATCATATCGTATGACATTTATAGCTGCTTCAATCCTAATTTAAATATCAAGTGCTAGTTGGCGTAACCAGTCCTCAGCGGCTGGGGTAAAAAGATTAAGTTCCCGCAGGCCACCAGGAAAACAATACAGCTGGCAATCGTTGGCAATATGCGCCAGGGTCTGGTCTGTGGCACCACAATCACAGGCCGGTGACTCCCTTAGCCCCCACTTATAAAGGTGGTGATTGGAACGGCCGTATCCTGTCCTGAACCTGTTTAGCTGAGCTACAAGCACCATTTCTATTATGGTCCAGATTATTTTTTCAACAGCTGAGAGTTTTAGCACAATTAATTCTACCTACGCGTGAGTCTAAATCACTCTGAATAATGTTTTAGGAAAAAGTGATTTAGAGGCTGTATTTCAGAGCGAATTAGGCAAGGCTAATTGATTTATGCCGGGTAAGGTAATTTTGGTAGGTATTTATTTCCTACCTTGGTGTATTTTTTGCATTACGTTTGTTTGGGCCATTTGCGCAATGTATTGTGTTGACAGGATAACCATTTTGATTTGTATTTTATAATTTTGCTAAAATACCATTAATAATGTGTTTCTGCGAAATTACTTATACAGGGTTATTTGTAAAACACCAACAACCCCCTAGGGGCTGATTTTAGTGCTCAAATACAATAACTTTTTGTATGGGACCAACATTGAAATCGCAAAAAACCACTGTTTTATTCAAACTGATGATTTAATGGAGAAGTGTATTTTTTTGTATTAACTATAACTAACCCTGGATAAGTGATTGATAATTCAACCTATTCTTGATAAGGGGATATAGAGAAGACCATTTCCAATTAATTTCACCCTATCCATTCAGTATCTCAAAATTAACCGCTGTGGAGAGAAACCCGAGTCTTTGGCTTTTCTAGCTTCCAAAGACTTGTTGTCTCATAGTATGTCTGAGATCCGTAGACGGAGAACCAAAATCAAATACGGTTTTGCAATAAGAACCATACCAAAGTCTGCATTCTAAGTAACTGTTTAAACTAGTTTTGAGAGACTGATTTAGAATTACCTTATTTAGTAATTTTTGACGACCTCCGTAGCCGAGAGGCGAGCATTCCGGACTTGGTGTGGCTATCTCTGAGGTCCCAGGTTCGAGTCCCGCTCGGTCAATGTAGAAAAAAAAATTTTGGGTCTGGGTTTTGTGGTACGTCGTTGTTTCTGAATTATGTAACACAAGTCGTAAAGTATGTGATGTTGGCCAATATTTATATTAATCAATGAAATTTTCTGCAAGTGATATTCCTCTATCAAGTTACTATGCCGTCCTTTAAGTTCTTCTTAATAAAAATGAACAAATGTAAGTAAAATGATTAAATTTTGCTGCTTCGTAACTGCGTTTTTTTAGGGCCACTAGCTCTTAATCATAATGCTTTGATTACAATTAGAACTATACGGTATCCTATCTAATAATATAATAAATGTGAAAGTTTGGATATTTGTCTCTCAATCACGCTTTACCGTCTGAACGGAACGGCTGAATCTAATTATCTCATTTTTGTGATCTCGTGGAATATATTATTCTACAGCGACGACGTCGCGGGCAAAAACTAGTATTTAAAGATTTAAAATCCATTGATTGGCTACATCTGTTCTCTTTTATAATCAAAGACGAATCCTTAGCCAATTTTCCAGAGGTGTTCTTTTAATTAAAATGGCATTATTATAGTCCATTTGGCTCGAACGTTTATCGTTCTCACAACAAAAAGAGAGCAGACAGCGAAAATGGCTACAGTTTATTCAAACTACATTTAATTTGTCCAGCTACCAATTTGTCATACATTTGATATTGCAGATTACTACCTTTTTAACGATTTCACTTGTTTTTAATATAACTCGTAAAAGTAAAACACATTAGAACTTGTATTCACGGTATGTTTTCTAATTCTTTCTCTCTGTGTAAGGATGGAGAGTTGTTGTGATATCAGAAGGCTGCCTCACTAATATAATATTATAAATGCGCAAGTTTGGATGAATGGATGTTTGTCACTCAATTAAGTCAGAACGGCTGAACAGATCTGGACGAAATTTGGCACAGAGATAGATTATATTCTGGAATAGCACATAGATTAAGGGAACCGTACACTTTTCGGGATAAAAACCCCGAAAAGTGTACGGTTCCCGTAGGATAGATTCGTTTTTGTTCTTCACAGAGCAAGGGATCGACATGATTATTTGCATAGTGGTAGTTTAGGGTCAGATAATGATAATGATATCGTCATCGTGAACCCTTGACTCAGTTAACGTCATCATATTTATGTATGTATGTATTTTATCTATGTAGTCTATGTATTATATTATTTAGTTTATAATATTTGACATAATAATGTTCATTTTTGTTACGTCATATCACACCGCCCACAAAATATCTCTTATTTTTAATACACTTCCTAAAGGACTAAAATAGAGGGTGACAAGCCGTATTCCACGCGGGCGAAGTCGCGGGCACAGCTGGATAATAAGTATGCCTACGACATTAAAACCAAGAAAACATTTTTTTTACGTGTAACTGTTCTTTCTGGGCTATGTTATCTTTTCGAAGGGAATTAATTGAAATAATGCTAATGTTGTCATAGGCTCGTCGTAGAATTGACTCGGGATTACTTTGTAATTTCCTAAGGTATATAAACTTTTAGGACCGTTTTTGTTGACGAAGATTGATGTCTATTAATTTTCGGTATTAAATAAGAAATACTTTTAGATTTTAATATGTATACATACATACCTAATAATATTTTAATCTAACGACTCAGTTAAAAATTACGTCAGTACTAAAGGTATTAACCACAACAGTAAAAGAAAGTATAAGTACTTAAGCACCTTAGATCAATCAACAATCTATCTTCAATATTATTTTTGACAAAATATGTTAGTATCCTCCTACTCATCCCATGGGTGTCGTAAGAGGCGACTTAATCTCGTTGCTTAATCTCGCGCTCGTCCTCTGTTGAATGTGTAGTCCACACATTCAACAGAGGACGAGCAGCAGCGCTCTCTGTTAAACATCAACTTTTAAACGGCGATCTCCAACCCGCCTGCCAAGCGTGGAGATAATAACAAAACCCTCCACTAATGTGGAGGAGGCTCAAAGCCCAGCAGTGGACGATATCGGGCTGTTGATGATTGATGATATTATGTATCACCGTTAACAATTTATTTATTAAGAAATGCCAACAGCATGAAAATCAAACAATAAACAACTAACAAATAGATCAGAATAACGATGCTTAACGATATTTTCCCTCACCGTCTAGCAAATAGACTAACATTGCATATCACCATAACATCACGATCCCATAAACGCGTGAAGTCTTATTTAAACGTGTCCCACGCAGGGTTTCATTGAATCTACTCAAAGTACACGAGTAAAAAAACAGGGTTACTTTGCAAGATAGTGCCAAATTTTAATAATAAGGTCTAGGTTTTCAATAATAAGGTCTAGGTATACTGTTACGAAAAAATCTCTCTGCGAATTTTTTTTATTTTTATATTGTTCTACATCCAGCGTCTTCCTGCGACCCTTACCAGGTCGTCTGACCACCTTGTGAGTGGACGTCCTACGCGGGCTCCGAATGATTTACAGAATTACCCTTGAACGATATAATTGTACATAGAAATCACTGTCCATCGTTCATCGATACAAATATATTTTTTTTACCGACAGCTCGGTTCGCCGAAAGAAATATTTATCGTTCAAGGGTAATTCTGTAAATCATTATGGGCTCGTCCTACGCTGCGCTTGCCGGTACGTGGCCTCCATTCTAGAACCTTTCTGCCCCATCGGCCGTCAGTTCTACGTGCTATGTGCCCCGCCCACTGCCACTTCAGTTTGCTAATCCGCTTCCAACCGGCCAATCTGGAAGTCAATGGGGGAGGCCTATGTTCAGCAGTGGACGTCCTAAGGCTGAAATGATGATGATGATGATGATGATGATATTGTTCTATAGAACAATATAAAAATACAAATTTTTCGTAATTAATTTCAGTCGTATTTCTGGAGTAAAATATATTTAAAATTTTCCGAAAAAAAAGGAAACGAGAGATGCGCCGTCATTCATCAGAGATCACAGGCGTACGCCGACGCCGCTCCAACGAGAATCTCATGTAGTGCACATACGGTGCAATTTAATCGAGTAATCTAAATTTTTCTACGTATTCTATTTTTCAAACGCAGAATGGAAGATTTAAAAATGAAAAAAAAAAGTTTGTTTTTACATGATCGATTTAGTTAGTGATTCTGAAATTTTTAAGTATATTTTACTTTACAAATACGACGAATGAAATTAACTACGATAAATAAGTATTTGTTTATTGTTCTATGGACTTTATTTTTAAATTTTGGCACTACCTTGAAATGTAACCCTGTATAAGTTTCCCAAGTCTAAACGCGTGTACGCGTGTCGGCTAGAGCTCAGTAACTGACCGCCATTGTAATGACTAAAATCTAGTCCATAACATCTACAGCTAAAAATTCAAAATCTCTGGCATTTTTTTTTACATACATGTCTTGTGACCCTACGATATTTATTTATTAACTGTAGAATAAGAATAACGCGCTGTGTAAGCATACAAATGAAAATTTGTTAATATTTGGAGAAAGTAGAAAGAAATAAGATTAAACAAAAAATGGACATTTCAAAATTTATTAAATTAACTGTTGATGTAAATTGTTATGCCAACCCGTTAATAGCAAAAAGGATTTAATTTAAGCCCGTTCATAAGGAAATTAACTTTTTAAAGGACCTTTTATAACGTCTTAAAAGCGATGAAGCTGTTTTATTAGATTTTAGTTAAAAAGGGATGGAACGCGATTTACGGAGCTAGTAAAAATGCAATTTTGTATTTAAGTGTGAAATTTTAACACGAAGCCTGTGTTAAAAGCCTTGGACTTCTCCATAAATCTGAAAGTTTTTAGGATCTTGAAGAATTATACGAATTAATGGAACTCCAATGTTATGAGGGGGATTGTTCGCTGGTATAAACTGCCTAGCATTTTAGGTGTATAATTTAGTTTCATTGTAAATCGATTTATTGCCGAATATTGTTGATGTTTGATTTGTTAACTAGAGGTGATTTCCATCCCTTATTTAAGTACTTCTTTAGAAGTAGAGTTTAAAAAAAGTTGGAAAACAAGACATGAGTAATATTTCGTTATTTATGATGGATAATATTCAAAATTTTATCACAACCAACATTAAATTCTTGTATTAAATAGGTATTACTTCCCTCATCTCGTAAAATGTTTTAACATTTAGGGCCACTTTCACCACTTGCTGATAAGTTCTAGATAACCTATCTGGCACTTTTTTGACAGCTAATTATATGGGTTATCTGTCAAAACAAGTGCCAGATAGGTTATCCGGAACTTATCACAAGTGGTGAAACTAGCCCTTAGTCTACAACACTTCGAAATGGTTCGTAACGTTAAAATTTACTTTGGAATACTGACCTTGTTATTAATTTGCCATCATAGGAGATACCGATAGTAAAATAAAAGCTACCTATGCCGAAATACATCAAGCAGATATTCTATTAGAACAAGTAATACGTACTATCTATTAGATAATCTAATCAGTTATTTTTCACTCAAACTAAGCATGGGTTAATAAGTCTTGTCCATACTCATCTGATCATAGGTATAATGGCGGGATTGTTGTCAAACAAAATAAATAACAGTTCTACTCCACACGATAAATTGTCATTGGTTATGGAACCGTTGGAAAAATTACGTTTCCTGCTCAAATTTAACAACTTTTTCTATAGGCCTAACATCGTTATCTAAAAAAGCGGAAAAGCGGTCAGCGGATGGGTCATTTTGTTTGGTGTGAAGTTTCACGGTGATATCCTTCATGCAGAAATTTCAAGGGCTTTCTATTTTGCATCTTTCATCGCCCCGTGCTTGTAAAACATGATTAAGGATTATATCACGTAGGCCAATATTATATCAGGCTATGTAGGGAGGCCTCAGCACTAAGCAAATTATGGCAGAACGTCCTTGTAATCAACGCGCGACCCCCGACCTTTACCAGCGGCACTGGGGCACAGAGTACTTCGTGTAAAAACTTTAGGATAGATACGTGCATTGAAGATATAATACTATTTATACCTGGGAGTACTGACGTAATGTGATCGCCATAGAAGGCGTCAGAAGCCGTAAAAAAGATTATCTATCTAAACAATGAAACCTATCAAAATGTTTTTTTCCGATTTCTCCGCCTTAAGACTCGAATTCGCATATGGGAAATCGAACACACGTCACAAATGGGCTAGTCTCTTAAAAAAAATCGAATTAGTCTGTCAGTTGGATTAACAGAAAATATTGGACACGTATTTTTTCTTTTCTCAATCAAACAAAAAATGATGAAGTTATAGCCTTTTAAAGTTCCGCGTAATGTCACGCCTTGCGACACTTTTTGGCAAAGCGTGACGTTATGTGCTCACTTTGATGCGCTTTATCTTTGTAATTTTTGTTAGATTGACAGAAGACAAAATATGGTTCCGATATTTTTTGATAATCTAACTGACGGACTAAATAGAATAATCTTTTTTTGACCCGGAAACTAGCCTATAAACAGAGGCAGTAGTAGGATTTATCCTATTATATTATATTCTGTGGTAGTAGTACACATTACAGTTACAATTAAACTTACAAAACAAGTTTCGGCCTAATTTGGGATAAGAATTTGTGTATTTTAGACTATGGGTGGTTAGGTTAGTCAGTTTATTCAGCGAGTGTATATTGGAGGTCTGAAGGCTGAGTAAATTACCCCGAAAGGTCCTTGTGATCAACGAGTGACTCCCGAGTCCCGACCTTTGCCGGGGCAAGTGTCAGGTGCCACGTGCCTAGTCTATTTTTAAAGTCAGATTTTTCGGGTTAGGTAGCTTTTTAATATTGTAATTTCGTTTTGAAGTGAAAATTTTGGCGCAACGTTAAATTAGTCATAAAGTGTAACAAAGTTTTATAGTTATTAATTGAGGCGAGTAGTGCCCCTAATTTAGCGACTTGACGAATGTTACTACGATTATCGCTCGAAAACTCATTCAGTAAATACCTACTGTCTGTCTTCTCTAAGGCAATCCTACGAGGTTACATAAGAGAAGACAGTAGGCTTTTTAAGGGAGATGGTCCAAGTTTAAAATCCAATCTTTAAAAGTAGCGAATCAAAATCTATCCCAGTTATTTTAAGTAAAATAAGACTACTCATTCACGGCATTTTTTTTTCAAAATTATAAATTTTTAATCTAGAATGAAGAGGAGGCTTTCTCCAGGCCGTGGGATTTTAATGGCCATTATAACTCATCTCATCGTTAATCTTTTGACTTCCATTTTACTTGTAAAAGGAGATTGATAATAACTGACCCGCATAACCCACATGACTAGATCAATTGAATTCACGTTTCTAAGTCATGTACACCTCAAATTTTGCCAATTTATATTGAATTCTAAATGTTTTATTTTAAGTTGATTGATAAATAAGCAAAAAGCATAGTGTAATTGCATTTTTAAAATCCGTTACTAATTTTGTCTGTAGAAATCGAACGGAACTTTCCTCAGAATCTTTCGTAGTATCAGATCATCTAATGTCATAGCCACTTTAATTAAGAACTCTTAATATTTTATTGCTCTGGCAATAAAGCGGGGTAATCAATTGACGACGAAGTACGGGGGTGACGAAATTATTGCCCTTTTTATTGTTCAATGTGCTTTAACTTAAGAAATTGGTTTTAAATATGCAAATTGGCTTACAATTGAGAAAATGTTTTAAATATTCGTGTATTCATTCAAGGATAAAAAAGGAAATTTATTAATAAATAAAATTTATTAATTCTCGATTCTAAAAAAAAACAAATTCATTCAAGTGCAAATGTGTTCGAAGACGCCTTAGGCGTAATTAATTGAAATGTGTAACGAAGCACAAGAATTTTAATTTCTTACTTCGGTAGCGCTCATTTATATTTATTTATTTCTTTACTCAAGCAACTCAAGGTTATACACATTTATGAATAAAAGCTAATATTATATCTTAAACAACGCCGAAAGATCCATTTATTCAATCTTATAATAATATAATTGATATAAAAATAAAACTGTGAAACACTCTTTTATACGTTTAATACTTTGGACGACCTCCGTAGCCGAGAGGCGAGCATACCGGACTTGGTGTCGCTATCTCTGAGGTCTCGGGTTCGATTTCCGGTCGGTTAATGTAGCAAAATAACTTTTCTATATTGTCTCGGGTCTGGGTGTTGTGGTACTGTCGTTGTTTTCAATTTCTGTAACACAAGTGCTCAAGCTACTTATCATAGGATCAGAGCAATGTATATGATGTTCTCAGATATTTATTATTTATTAATAATCGTTTTTTTAAGGCTTTTCTAGATTTGTTAAATAATTCCATTATCCACTTCCTGACTAAAATAATGTCAAATACATACAAAGTTTTAAATCGATACATCAGTTAGAAGTAGGTTAGAAATTACTTCCAAGATTTGATTAAATAGTTAGTTACAAGTGATGCTGATGAAATAAGGACACGACGCCCCGGCCGCTCGACATTCCGTCATATAAAAGAAAGTCGGGTTAGTTACACTATTTATAAGTCGAGAACGGCTGAAGCGATTTTTATAAACTTTGATTTATTGCCTCTGCCTCAAATAACAGAATAACTATAAACATTTTAAAAAAAAATTGTAGTTATTGTGGGCGTGGTAGTGGGCGACGAAGTGCGCCGGGACAGCTAGTAATAAATAGAAGCTTGTAAAAAAATGGTGTCCACTTTGTCTTAGATCTTAATAACCTCCTCTGCTTATGTGGTCAAGTAATCCTTCCATTAATATAAATGCTAAATGATCTGCATTAGGGACTTGCCTGACGAATGGGTACATAGATTCTGTTTTAGCGCCACGTTCTATTATTAATATGCCCTTAGGAAAGTCGTTTGTTTTTGTCAAACGTAATGTGGTTTTTGCTCTAAAAAGACTAAGAAAAAGAATTGTTTGGTATTTGTGCGTAAGATGTGATTGACTGCTCTACGAGGGTTACCTATTTTAAATCCGAATTGTGTTAGTACGAATTTTATTTTTCCGAAAACGTTTTGCCCTTTTTTCCTTGCTGATATTCCGATTTTCTATTTTATTAATTCTTTAAGTTTTGATATCTTACTCAACATTTGCCAAAGTTATTAATGTTTGATGATTTAGTTTCCAGAAAAATGCTTTCATTATTATAATAATTAATCCTTCATCCTTATCTTTAGTCTAAATACGTAGTATTTACTATTTAGTTAGAAATGAACATTATTGTAAGTAAAACAACGGTGCAACGAAAAAAAATGGTTTTGATAATCAGGTAGGTATCTGTTTTTCTGAAAAATTAAACATCGATAAAATAAATTTATTACTTACTTACAATATTATGTAAAAGAACTACATGTATTCAAAACTTCGTTAAACCGTTTCCAAACTACTTAAATTCGAACAGAAGTGTTTCGAAAGTAAGATAGGTTACCTTGTACGAGATTTACATGACGGATATGAGATAAAAATCGAGATTAACTTTCTTAGATAAGTGATCTCATGACGTTTGGACGTGTGAATCTATGTTCAATTGATGGTTTCTTGTCATTGTCTTTGGTGGAAATGCAAAGGTAGTAGTGCTCTACTCTCTAGTCTGTAATCTTAGGGGATGACTTAGGAATTGCAAATTAGCAATGTATCTTTTTGTTTTGTAAAATCGTTGATTTAATAAAAAAAAACTGCTATTGGCATGAGGTTAGACTTTTAAAGGAGATGAATTTGTCTATTACCGTCAAGAAAGAATGGATCTTTGAATGAAACTCGATAACGTCGATCTTCATCGCATGAAGAACCCTAGAAATGGCTATTTAGATGAACGAATAAGATAAACTGCCCACAATATCGTTGTTAGATCATCTTTTCTGCGACATTTACATATCACATGTGATAGTTTGTTTGTTTAATGTCTATTACTCAATTAATTATTATTTAATGTTCTCAAAATGTGGCGTTAATAGTTTCCAGCTGACTAGACTCCTATGAAAACTATAGTAGTATATCGTTCACACACCTTCAGTGAACCGGCTAACTTGTTCAAGCGCACTCTGGCGGATAATTCGGGAAGGTGAAAACAAACGAATCCTTTTTTTAATTTACAGCCCATTGAATAAAAATATCGTTTGATTTGTACGCATTGTTAGGTATACATCTAATAGATTCCACGGGTTTTTCGTATATGACCCTATTTACATTAAAAATGGTGGATTACCGGCGATTTCAATTTTATTTTGTAAAATTTAAAGGGATTTATTGAATTAAACCTTATTGTACAGGTGAATACGATTGGCGGGCGTATTGCTTTACAGTATTATCTATGAGTCAACAATGTAGTTTGTGGCCTTATTATAAATAAAAGCTAAATAGCTAGATTTTTAAAGATGCCTGTAAAACAAATAGAAGACGATGCGCCATAATTTATGTTTAGAAAAAAAAGTAGTATTTACTGTGTTATGAGTTACAAAAAATTAAGCAATCTCACTAGTTATTCGCATAGACATAAGGTACAAATTTAAAATTGTTAATCGTGCTTGACTGTACATTCGACCTTTGCGCCCCGCGCTTTAAAATACATCACGCGCGGAAGAGAAAATGAGATAATTTTCTTTTACACCGCCCCTTAAACCCTAATTTGAACTTTAATTTTATGGTAATATGGTATAAAATGTAAGCGCTCGCATAATTTGTGTACGAGAAGTCCCTGTCTTATCATTGTGTGTATGATAACGGCTGCCATTGTATGCCCATGTCTTCAGGGACCTTAAGATTTCATTTGCCAACTCGTACCGGTGATTTCATATATTTTTGTTGTATACAGGGTAGTCCAAACTATGACGTCCAACATTTTTTCTTTGATTTCTTACATCCAGGGCTATCCAAACATACTCTATGTATGTTAGCCGAATATTCGTAGTCTTCGAGATATTTTTTTTTCGTAAATCGTGAAAATTTTTGATCTTATTAATTAAAAAAAAAATACCTCTACTTTTTGTGATGTTATGTCGAATTTTTCTATTGCAGTATGATCTTAAATTAAACTGACTTATCTCCCTATATCCTGTTATGCTCGGTGTTTCCTTGCGAGATCGAATCAGAAATGAGGAGATCCGTAATCCAACAAAAGTCACTGACACAGCCCAAGCCACAGTGGACGTCCACTCACAAGTTGGTCAGACAACCTGGTAAGGATCGCAGGAAGACGCTGGATGCAGGGCGCTTCCAACCGGCCAATCTGGAAGTCAATGAGGGAGGCCTATTTTCAGCAGTGGACGTCCTATGGCTGTAATGATGATGATGATGATGACCTCCCTATTTGAGAAGGCCGGGCGGTGCTCTTTGCAATCGAATGTGTTTGTCCACGAAGTGTGGGTGCAGGTACTATGATTGGGTCAATGATGTTAAATTGTCTAGATTGAGCATACTGCTTGAATCGTACTAGAAAAACAGGCTAACTTTGGTCGAAAATTAGGTACTCAGCGATGGTATTTTAATTGTTTATTTGTTTTGTCTTCCTTTAAAGTTTCTTCATATTTTATTAGAACAAATCTCCATTTCCGACACCTTAATTTTGCCTAGCGGCATGTACGAGTACGTCTCCAAAGATGGAACACATGCTGGGAAGAGATTTAACGACCGGGGTCTGGAACAATTTTTGTTGCAGCGTTCGCTGCCTCGACTGTCGGTATATACTTGGTCGAAGGAGTGGGGTGATTATGTGTTACATTTTTATTATTGTTTTGAATAGTGAAAACTGTTGAATTCGAGCAGTAGAAACACCCCCTAAAAGAATGTTGACATTAGTTATATTAATATAGCCCTTCTCTATTGAGAGGTGTAAGAGGTCTTCCTTAATCTATTAAGAGGAGGACTATATAAATGTAATCTTCAACAATGACACAACGCTATTTAAAAATCTTACATCATCATCATCATGTCAGCCTATTGCAGTCCACTGCTGAACGTAAGCCTCCCCCCCCCCCTCCCCCTCCCCCGGAGCGCCAAAGAGTTCATCCGCTTTTTTCATCCAGCCACTGCCAGCACATGATCGATCTCAAATAAATAATTATGACTTAACATTCTAAAACTCAATTTAAGTATGTGATCGAATTTGCGGTTCAATATCCACAGTTTGAGGCTAAAATACGTAAGACCACAATGTAGATTGATACAGTAAAATCTTCGATCAGTGCGTGTTACTTATGACTTACGGTACTGAGACGTGGTCCTAGTCACCCAACGTTCTAGGAGAAAGCTATGCTTGTCGTTTCTTTAAGAAATAATATCTGAAATAAGAATATCCGTAAAAGCACAAAATATGATGGGCAGGCTACAACACTCGTAGAGCTAACGACCGTTAGGTAAGACAGGTCCCCGAGTGGCAATAACGAACTATTAACCGTTAGATTGACGCCTGGTCGTAGTTGCTGGAAGCCGCTAGATGCAAAACCCAAAATCGCTCACTGGGGCGTTCTATGGCCTCCCTATGTTTCAGACCCAGCCACTCCTTGGAACATATTTTTCATTTATATATCATTCTAAAAGTTACAGTAAATTACAGTTAGTAAGTAGCTTTTACTATGCGAGCAACATTGAAATCGTTAGAAAATGTTAAGATGTTCTGATTAAGCCGATTTTTAAAATGACGCAGCGTGGGCAGGACTCCCACTTAGTGGACTGACGACCTAATCAAGGTTGCAGGCCGTCGCAAACGGCCCAGAGCCGCTTGGTGAGGCATTTTATAGGCCTATGTCCTGCAGTGGACTTCTAGGGACTTATGATAATACAAAATAAAGTGCTAACTAATGATGATGAATGTATGATCATATCATACTGAGCCTTTGTGTTTTATGTTTTGATACCAAAATGACTTGCGTGTACAAGTAGGTAAGCGGCTCACTTTGTTAACTGACTTTATGACATTCTTAATTACGTTTATGTCAGCTTAGGGGTTAAAGTTTTCTATTAATTTGCTTCGTAAGATTACCGCTTTTGTAAAATTATTGTAGGTTTAATTTTATATTTAAAATTACGACGATATAATAACTTAGTTCGAGATCACTAGCACGTAGCATTTTTTTTTGAGATATTAATTACGTACCACATAGACTTCTTGAATTTTCTTATCTGACTGACTCAATTAACGCCGTGGCTAAACTTTTGAAATGTTGGTATTTTTTATAGAAGTTATCTTTTGTGACGTAGGGTCTCAATATACCTTTTTTTATGTAATTCAGCTTTTAAGGGGGTGAAATGGAGGGTGATAACCTGTAGGAGAATAACATTTCGAAGTTCTGTTTATGAATTTTTTTTTGTGGACACATTTCTGTCTAAACTGACACTTTTTCCTGTCCAAACGTATTCTGTTCACTCCAATCATGGAAAAACGGAGAATTTCCCAGTTTCGAAAATTTCCCGTTCGCATGTACAAGCAATGTCACCCGTCAACTCATTCAACGCTACGCTATGTATAATGCTACGAATCTCGTAGCACCGACTACAAGAAAAGCAAGCTATGGTTATCTTTGTGGTTCGTAGTTTCTTAGAAGTAATTAACAAAAACAGAAAACAAATAATCTTGACATACGAGAACTAGCTTAAATATTTAAACTAGCCAATTTTACTACAATAAGAACTTGTTTTATTTTTTGAAAATTACACGAATTTTTAAGGAACTCTGGAAACAGCTCGTTTTAGCCAGGAATTAAACTAATAAAGAAAAAAATAGATTGGATTAGACTCTTACCTGAATCAGTCGATTTTTTTGAAGTCAACTTTTATATTTAATAAATAAGAATTTTAATATTACCGTCACATAAGCGCTTTCAAATGTTTTAAACTCGTCAAACCAAACCAAAAAAGGTAAAAATTGAGGGTTTATGCATTAAAGAGTTACACTCTCTACATCTATCATCGAATCAGATCAAAGGCATGAAAGATAACCATCGAGTAGAGGACAACTATAAAGAAAGGGTAAAGAGTGCTTAGGTACTTAAAATTAATTAATTATGTAAATTAAAATTAAAAAATTTTTTTTTTACAAAAAACGTTTAATTTATGTTATGTGTCAAACGCTTTTAACTTAGCATTTGACATTGACACTTTGGGACTTATTACGACGCAGATTAAGTATAAGCAGGAGTTATGATGGGATTCAGTGGGGGTAGATAGATAGATAGATAGATACTCTTTATTGCACACCATACAAGTAAATTAAACATGATTTTTACAGAAAGATGTACAATCATACAAGTAGAATCATAGAATCATAAAATCATAGAAGTAGAAGGGGAAGTTGAACGAAAAGCATGGTCGATCAATTTTAATGGTTTTTGTTTACCATTTAAAGACCTTTAGAGTGCAAGTTTGGTGTAGTTTGTGTTATAATGTTTGGTGAAGTGATAAAGACCTGAAACTATTACAATATCATTATATTCAACGCCGCATCGAGTGGCAAGTGACTTGTCTCAAGACAACTTGCTTTAGACCCGATAGCTTCCTGAAACCTGCTTCTACGGGAAGAGTAGCCTTGACTGAATCCAAGAAAAGCAATAAAAACTAAACATCCGTTATTTATTGTGAACACTATATTATCAAGAATTACTTGACTTTGGCAGAATCACCGCTCTGCATATGAAGCGGGATGGAGTCCATATTAAAAAAAAATAATAAAAAGTATAAGCAGTTCATTAATTTGTATTCAAGGATAGTTTGTTTCACACTGTACATTTATTTATTTAATATAATAACTTTTATTGCACAAAAATTAAATCGTACATGTATCTGACAAATAATTGTCTTCTTCTTTGGTTTCTCCAGATTTCCCAGAAGTGCTATGCAGCCAAAAAGCGAAGGTTCTCAAGCGATAAATGTAATTACACCCTAACGACCTGTGCACAGTTATTAAGGGGGTAATCGTCGATGAAACCCGGTTAACGGACTGCGACGAGATAGGTACTCGCGCGATTTAAGGCTGAACCATTCGATAATGTTTTACCCAGGCCCTTGAGAGCGCCGTCCTTACGTGAAAAAATCTAACACTTGAATCGTTACATAAGGTCCTAATTTATTTGTTGAATTCATTTTTTTGTACAAAATTTGTAGAAAAATGTAAACTCAACAACACAGTTTTATTAAAAACTAGCTTCCGCCCGCAGCTTTGCCCACGTGCGAAAACAATTTTATACTCTACAACTTAATTTTATTAAAAACTAGCTTCCGCCCGGCCGCCCTGAAAATAATGCATTATTTTAGAACTAATTTCATCACAATAAAAAAGGTTTTTGTAAATCAATCTCAAAAGATAGACAAATGCTGTCCTAGACTCCCTTTTAGAACTTTTCAGTGAGAACAGTTCCGCCATATGTGATTTATGCGTAACTTTAACCGTTACGCAGCGCACGCAACGGAAGCTCTCACTTTTTTAAAAAGGTTTTGCTACATTTTTTATTAATAGTCTGCTCCTATTTGTTGTAGCGTAATGGTTGGCATATTTGCCGAGAGCAGAGTCTCTAATATACAAGCTTTAATGCACAGAATCAAACTATCATTTCACAAACGACTGACATGTACAAATAATGATATTGTTAAAACTATATATAAAAGTATCTCTTGGACAAATGTAATTTTGCCACTCTTTAACGTTTATAGAATAGGCTAATATAAACAATTATTACTATTTTTAGTAATTTAGTACTTCTAAATTTCTTGGTAACTTATCGTTTAGGACATATCGTATCGTTAAGGACATGATAATAATAATATTATTTAAATTTAAATTGATAGTTATGTCATGTAATGTAATGGTATTTTAATAGGAGTTATTTGCCTGAAATAAATGTTATTTAATTTTTAATTTAATTTATAACGTTTCCCAATACATGGACCATCCAACACACAAATATTTTTTCAATTCGAACCAGTAGTTCCTTATTAGCGCGTTCAATCAAACAAACTCTTCAGCTTTGTAATATTTGTATAGATTTTATTACGATTTCAAAGAGATTGATAGCTGAGTATTGAAATGACAGTGTCAGTTTACGTCTCTTATAATTTTGCAAGCAGTCAGTAATAAAATTATGTCTAATGATTTTTATTGAAAATGTCACAAATTTTATAGAAATTCTTCTCTCTGAGCCATTGCATGAGTCTGCGTTTAAATAAAACATTAGGCAAATCCTTTTGGTCACTTGGAATTGCATTAAAAATCTTAGATTTCGATTATGTATGTGCATCTGTTTTTGAAAGAAGTGCAAGTTATTTTTGACAAAAGTAGCTACCTCTATTATGTACATACACGGTAAAGGCCATATTTGTAACTGTTTGAATACTGGCTTGCAAGAATCACGAGGAGACAAACCACAGATCGCTCTTAAGCATTTTTTTTGTGTCTTGAAGAGTAGGTCTAATTCATTTCAATTTGTAATTGTAACATATCATCGTTCTGTTAGACCATAATATATTATCATTTAGGTATGTTCTCGGACATAGAGCAATAGATAAAATTGATCGCCATAAAATAACACAAGCTCGATTTTGAATATCATTTCAGTATCGGGCCGAAATAGTAGTTGAATCTCTAGTTGAACTACTAAAAATGATTAATGGCCCGTCATATTGTTCTACGTTTTGGTTTTGGCTAATTTATATTGCTGAACCTACTAATCAAGTCTGAATCAAGACCTAACTAAGAAGTTGTCGGCTTATTGATGTCTAGTCGAGTAGGTACTCCATTAATTAATGGGTAGTTTAAAAGCTTTGCCGTGTTCCTGTAAAAATACGTAGAAAGTTATGTTTTGGGTCTGCTTCTATGGGTAAATGGGCATTCATTTTGATCAAGTATTTTTATAGGCTTTTTTGGTTTTCAAGATACACTACATAAAGTTATGACGGCTAAACTACTGAAAAGACTTTCATTAATTATTTAATCAAGGATGCTCTATTAGTATCTATATCTATGTGTATTTACAAATATTGTATGTATTGTGTTAACTAACAAAAGGCGTTCCCGTTAACCCGCAATACTTTAGCGTCCATACATACTAAAAAAGTGATTCCCATTTAAAACAATAATGTTTTTAATTTTAAAATTACAAAAATAATAATGAACGTCCGACACTTTTCTCACCGTGCGAGCAAGATAGAAAACCGACTTGCCAGTTTGCGCATTGTGATTAAGCTAGTTACTATTCCGCGTTACAATTTAAGTTTTAAACTGGCGTTTCGATATTTTTTTTGGATTTTGAATTTTTTTGTACTTATTTTTGTAAATTCGTATTTTTATTTGTGATGATGTGATGTAGATACACTGGCTGAAGGGAACGCTCTCTGTTTACGTTTACGTTACGTTTTCTGTTTTACGTACTGTTTATGTTAGTATTTATGTAGTTGTACGTTTTCACTCTTGCTGCATATAATTATTGAAATGAAATAAAACGATTTATTTGCGTGAGATACACGGTACATATTAATAGGTCTTATATTATATATTGGAACATGCGTGCTCTACCGAAATGTCGGCATGCAAAAACTATGTCATACAGTTATGTGGTCGTTACAAGATTTAATTATATTTTTTTTATGTATTATTAAGAAATATTTACTTACTTGTCAAAAAAGAAGAAAATGATATTATTACATTGATCAGATAATATCTGCTCTGATAATATTGCCATTTTATTGTTGAATTTGTTCTGTCCTGGTTATCAGCGACGACACATTTTTACCACTTTATTTTGTAATGTGTCTAGGTCAACTTTTACTGGCCATGTAAGTTATCTTTCGTGTAATATGTCAAATGATGTATACTGTTGTTGGCCCAAATATAAATAACTAGCTGTCCTGTCGAACTTCGTACCGTCCCTTCATAATTTTTTTTGTGTTTTTTTGTGGTTTTTATAGTTATTCTGCTATTCGGGGTGAAGACAAATTCAACAAACCAAAGATCATAAAAATCGGTCCAGCAGTTCTCGACATAAAAATGGTGTGACTAACCTGACTTTCTTTTATTTATATAGATTACATTTTAAATAGACGGAATAGGTAATAAGGGTAAATTTGAAGTATGACTTATATCAACATTCTTGTGTTGCGAGGTACAAAATTATGAATTTTGCCAGAAGCACCCAGCTAAGCGTGTGCTGCAGAAAACTGCAGCGTTGATTCAAAAGAAGTAAGATTATTTTACCCTCAAAGGCGTCACTCGACTAAAACCCTGCGGTCGCGGCTAAACCACTCAATTCTCCTTTGAACTCCCGTCAAGTAAAACAATAAGAGCTGATCCCGAGATTTGCCTTCTAAACTTTAATCATTAAGTCCATTATCAAAGCAACCCTGTATTCTTGTAACTAATTTTTCGAGTATTTGCACCCCAAAGAGTTTAAATGGATTCCGTTTTTCAACCGACTTCAAAAAACGAGGAGGTTCTCAATTCGACTGTATGTTTTTTTTTTTTTTTTTTTGTATAATTGTTACGCGATTACTCCGCCAATTATGAATCGATTTTAATGATTCTTTTTTTGTTTGGTAGATCATACTTCAGAGGTGGTCCCATATAAATTTTATCGAAATTGATTTAGAACTTTTTGAGAAAATCAACAAATATATACCCAGATAATATTTTGGTTGTGGTTCTTGTTACCTATCTTCGACAAATATGAGCCGATTTTGATGATTTTTGTTTTATTGAATAGCTTATACTTCAAAGATGCTATGATAAAAGTTTGAAAAATAAAAATCACCCCTAAGGGTAGGAAAATAGGGGATGAAATCGGTGTTCAGCAGTTAGATTAGGATTTATCACTAAAAATAGATGAAATAAGTAAATTTTATTAAAAAAAATAAAACCGACTTCAAAACACTGAAATGCTAAAAATAATCCTAACACTTAAGTACCTAATCAGTTAGTTTTGGAGTCGGTGCAAACAAAAACATTGAATCTCTCATCGGCTGGCACCGACTCCAAAAGTATCTGATTAGGTACTTAAGTGTTAGGATTATTTTTAGCATTTCAGTGTTTTAGATTGCCAATTTCTTTTGTTATGAAGTAATCAGTGATCCTAATAACCACAAGCTCAATATTACGCTAGGGTCACTGGGCGGAGCTAACACGCGAAAATACCGACGGTTTCGCTGCCAGTCCTCAAATTACTTTTTTTATTTTCCCAACAATAGGCTAGTTTCCTGGGTCAAAAAAAGATTATTCTATTTAGTCCGTCAGTTAGATTATCAAAAAATATTCGACCCATATTTTGTGTTTTGTCAATCAAACAAAAATGACGAAGATAAGGCGCATCAAAGTGAGCACCTTTAACGTGTCCAATATTTTCTGTTAATCCAACTGGCGGACTAATTCGATTTTTTTAGGAAACTAGCCCATTATACCAATTGTCAAGCCCCAAACTAAGCAAAGCTACTACGGCGTCTAGATAATTGATAAACATAAATACGTTTATACGACTTAGGTACAAATGCTCGTATTCATCACACACACTCAATGCATAAAAATACAGGGTGTAACGAAAAGGTGAAATAAAACTTTAAGGGGTTATTCTACGGCTAAATTACATCAACTTTTTCTATGGGACCAACATCGAAATCTCAAAAAAAAATAATTACGTTTCCATACAAACTGATGCCAGCTGGTCGCGTTTTAGTATGGGAAAGTTATTTTTTTTGCGAATTCGATGTTGGTCCCATAGAAAAAGTTGATGTTATTTAGCCGTAGAATAACCCCTTAAAGTTTTATTTCACCTTTTCGTTACACTCTGTATATAAATAGTTGCTATATCAATGACTTACAATTTATGCTCGTGTAATCACACAAATATAATTTTCCCCTTGAAAGATTCGAATCCGCAATAGTAACATGAATGATATAACAATAGTTTTGCCCATTGTGTCTACTCATCGACAGGTAAAATGTTAATAACATTTTATTACTGTCTTAACTTAGTCTATGTTTTTTAATGTCTTGGCTGTTAAATAAACCTACAAGTGTTTTAACTCCCGACGAAAAGAGGGGGGGGGGGGGTTTATAAGTTTAACGTGTGCATCTGTCTGTCTGTGGCATCGTAACTCTCGAACTGATGAACAGATTTGTAATCAGGTAGTTTTTTGTTTGAAAAGTAACGTGATCAAGATTTATGATTCAAGAAGTTTGCAGATTATTAGGTCCTTTCTGGTTGATGAAGGGATGAGAGCAATCGATTTAAAATTCAACATCCTGTTATTTTAATAATATCGTAAAAACATGATAACATTGGGGTGATGCTTCAGCATCATTTGGAATATTTGCGGGATATTTATCTTCTCACAAACTTACAGCAGAGGTATCGTGTTTTGGTCTTATCAGAATTACCTTAATGAGTGGGTTAAGTTCAAATCATAAATTTTGTTTTTTCTATCACACGGTATAGGGTGTATCTAGATATCGTTTAAAAATATTGTAGGTGTGGGCAAACACCGTTATTCATTTCTTGGATCGTTTGCGTAATATTTATTATTAAAATCAAGTGACCCTCTGGCAAAGAAATGGGTGCTGTAAGAAATGTGAAACAATTCACGACAGTAGTTGTGTGTAACGAAGTTAAAAGGAAAACTATCACAATTATGTTACCGAGTTAACTTGTAAAATGTACTTAGAGATGTAAATTACTTATGATGATGTTGTTAAATATGTAAATCAATCAATCAATCAATGTGATGGGAAAGTACAAAATCCGACATGCGCTTGGCTGGTTTTTTGCCTGAAAGCATCGGGATTCACCATATCATTACAAGGCTAAACCCCAGAAATCCCCGGACTATATTTTACTAATAATTTTGTCGGGGGTTTTTTAAATATGTGACAAATAATGCGCTGAGCCTTGAAATTAAATGTTTAAAAAAGAAAATCCTGAAATTGAAATGAAAGCATTCGAGCAATTACCCTTTCAATAGTCCAATTAATTAGCCTAAAGCTTAAAAATCATTGAACGATAAAAGAATCTACTCAAAAAATCTTCAAGAACCAGTGAACCTGAACCAGATGGATGTCAAGAGTTCTAAATGGATTTTACTTTCGTAAAATTAAAATAGGCACGAATTTTTGAGATTTTTCTTTATGCCAATTAAAACGGACGTTGAACTCAATCCGACGCGACGTACGGATTGATAGGACTTATGAAAAGGTAACCTCTAAATTAAGCGAACGTTTTCACCAAAATTGGGCTTGCTGGGAATTAGATATTCAAAAACTTACCTTTAATAAAGCCCGGCCGCGGGGTTTGTAGTGCTTTAATTGACGTAACTTGAGAAGGAAGGTTAGTGGAAAAGGTTAATGACTCATTAGAGAATCTCCTTCGTATCGTACCCCGGGAACTCATTAGGCCAGCTGTTACATTATTATAATCATAATCAGTGCTATTTACATCCCAGATATAATCTCTTGGATTAAAATCTACTCTAGTTTGTACAGTAGAAGGTTTTGCTTCGACATTCTTATTAACTGTTGTAAAAAAATCGTTAAATATCTTCGACCGTGTTGCGTCATCTATTTTAAGATTTTCCATCGAATTCTTATCTAGTTCAGATATATCTAAATCTGTATGATTACTTTCGTCATCTAGAGGATAGTTAAATGTATTATTAGCTAGACTAACATTATTAGGCTCTGTATTTATATCTATTTCTGCTGAGTGATCTTTTTCTACACGATTAGGTATGGATTCAAAGTTAACATTATGGTTTTTTCTTCTGAATCTATTGATGAGAATTTGATATTCCTTACTGACTGTTTTAGTTATATCATCAGCGATAATTGGTTTAACACTAAAATATTCTTCATTAACGTTAGAAATTGGGTCAAAATTTGCAGAGATATGTGTTTCGTTATCTACAGTCATTTGTGTTCTAGTAATAGGTATCGAGAGTAGAACAAAGATGAGGGGTAGGAGAGGGGGAGTGATAGAGTCACAGAGGGGTGAGCACTGGAGGTAGAGGGGTGGGGCGGGGCGCGACAAGCCCCTCATGCCAGGCCGGCCTGTCAACGCCGACTATCCTGAAATAGAAAAAAGTAATTACTAACTTTATTTTAGGTAATACCAAAGGAAACTAATATAAAAGATCTTAGTGCGTGCCGAAATTGGCTTGCTAAAGTTTGTCAATGACAAACTAATGCCTGTTTTTTGATAATTGTAATGAAATTGTCGGCGATAGTTTCTTGACGTAATTGCTTGCCACATGATTAGTATAGTTTCTAAAATAACAGGGTGTTTCTTAAGCCTGTTGATAATCATTAATAGATTTAAAAATATATATATAAGCATAAAAAAAAAGGAAAAGCCCTGTTTAGAACTAAAATCGTTATGTGGAACAGAAACTACCCTATTTGCCAGTTGTAACGTCGCTTAGACGTTTCATTATCATCATCATCATTTCAGCTATAGGATGTCCACTGCTGAACATAGACCATGCCATATACTTCCGAATATCATACTAATTATCTGGCCCCAAACTAAGCAGAGCTTGTTGTTAAGAGAGCAGAGTATTATGGCAGTTAAACGGATAGACATGTGATATCCATGACTTAAGTACAAATGCTCGTGCTCATCACACAAACCCTTGCGAGAATCGAACACAACTATCGTCGGATATATCGGACAAATATCGTCTACAGTCGTCGAAAAAAAAGGAAAATTGAAAACTAATACGATGCTGGATATCTACTTATACAGACAACAGTAGGTTAACCTACCCAAAAAGTTAAAGGTCATTGAATTGATTCAACTTTAAGTCCAACACATAGAGATCAATATCAATTGAGAAAATTAGAGGTTGTGGTAGGTTGACGTGCTGTTGTGTGTACATATAACGATTAACATATAACGAACATGGATGATGATTAAATTGAATTTGCAAATTGGAATGAAACGGAAAACTGATTGATTAAATTCTCACTGTCGCAGAACGGTCAATTGTGAATTATTGGTCCTAATTTATTATTTGAATTCCTTTTAGGAGGATGGTTCTACTCTTTGTATGTATATATATTTTACAACAACTTTAAATACTGGACCGACACTGAAATTGCAATAAAAACCTCCCTATACTACGAAAATAAAATATAAGTATTGGACAACATCACATACGTTGCTCTGATTCTAAGATAAGTAGCCTAAGCACTTGTGTTACAGAAATTAGAAACTACGCGTGCCACTAAAAATAGTAATTCTTATTGTTTTCCATTTCCGGTCCACCGTGGGTAAATGAAACGCATAATATAGAAAAGTAGCGCAGCGTAGGACGTCCACTCACAAGGTGGTCAGACGACCTGGTAAGGGTCGCAGGAAGACGCTGGATGCAGGCCGCTTCCAACCGGCCAATCTGGAAGTCAATGGGGGAGGCCTATGTTCAGCAGTGGACGTCCTATGGCTGAAATGATGATGATGATGATGATGATTCTTCTACATCGACCGACCGGAAATCAAACCCGGGACCTCAGAGATAGCGACACAAAGTCCGGTATGCTCGCCTCTCGGCTACGTAAGACATCATATAATTACATTTAAAATCTTAGAAAAAAAAAATATATATCTGCCAAATGTTACCGAACTTCCTATTAATAAATTTAAATCACATGTCAAAACTACCCTAATGTCAAAGGGGTATTACAAAACTCATGACTATCTTGATGACAAAAATGTATGGTCAGTCCAGCCTGCACTAAACTGATGTACCTACCTGTTTGTTTTGATTTATATTTTTTGTGTGGCAGCTAGTGGTGACTGAGTTTGTTCCGGCGTTTCTTCTCAGCACTTGCCAGATTGTCTGTGTCTTGTCTCGAAGCGCTAGTAGGGCCCAAAAAATAAGGAGACATGTTCTGCCCCATATGGGCCAATAATGTTATTATTGACGTTCATAACTGGCAGTTTTCTGCCCTAAATTGAATAAATGATTTTTGACTTTGACTTTGACATAAGTACAAGTATTAATAGGTGGAGAGGTAGAAGACGACCTAAGAAAAGATAAAAGATTGTGTGAGGCGTGATGTGACTGAGTAGGGAGTGAATGCCTCTATGACAAGTGACCGGATTGCAAGAGAAAAACATACTGCGCTGACGCCAAATGACCTGGGAACAGGGGCTGATGATGATGATGAGTGGAAGTTGTGTTTGAGCAGGTACACCATTCCCTTGAAGGAAATTAAATATTTTTTTATTTTTTTAATTATTTTTTTTTCCATTTATTTTGGCAACAAACAGTCATATATACAGGGTGTAACGAAAAGGTGAAATAAAACTTTAAGGGGTTATTCTACGGCTAAATTACATCAACTTTTTCTATGGGACCAACATCAAAATCTCAAAAAAAAATTGACGTTTCCATACAAACTGATGCCAGCTGGTCGCGTTTTAGTATGGGAAAGTGTTTTTTTTTGCGATTTCGATGTTGGTCCCATAGAAAAAGTTGATGTAATTTAGCCGTAGAATAACCCCTTAAAGTTTTATTTCACCTTTTCGTTACACCCTGTATAAACATTTGGTAGGTAAAAATTAATTACAATAATAGACACAATAGTCCCTAAAAGTAACATGCTATCAATACATATTTCTTACATGATCGGACATGATGAAGTTAGTGTATATGACCTTCTACATAAATTCAAATTTAGTTACTGCGTCAATGAAAACAGAACTATCAATTATTTTCATTTACATGAATACACTTTGGTTATCTGACATAAGTGTTTAAATTTATTATCTTCATAAAATTGTTGAACTTAAATTGTATTGACGTTTAATTTAGTGTACTGATATTAATGTTCGGTTCGTAATTAATATACGATTATTGATGTATTTACGTGAAGGGAAAGATAAGAGTCTGTGTTGGTATGAATAATGTAGTTCTATTTGATTACCATAGTATAATGTTTTATTCTTGTTAGAACTATCATTTATGTAAGAAATAATTAAGCAACCACATTAATACAAAGTAATATTAAAACTTCTTTTCCCTTTTTTTTAGATAATTAAACTTTTACAGTTCTTAACTCCGTAGCTAAGAGGCGAGAATACCGGACTTTGTATCGCTATCTCTGAGGTCCCGGGTACGATTTGGTCATGTAGAAAAATAACTTTTCTATATTGTCTCGGGTCTGGGTGTTGTGGTACCGTTGTTGTTTCTGATTTTCTGTAAAACAAGTGCTTAGGCTACTTAGGCGGGATCAAAGCAATGTGTGATATTGTCCAATATTAATTTATTATTTATTATAATGTAATGTTCATATTTTTTGAATCCAGATAATTGTAATTGAAATTGGTTCACAGCCTGTCCCCGTCCTTTAGTAGCTACATTAAAAAATAGAGGTATAAAAATAAGATCATGGCAATTAATCGAGGGTCCATTCAACGTTCCAAGTCTCAATCAAAAACTGATTTCACGAAAATAGCCGGAATTTTTGCTATACAATTTTCTACCTATTGTTCAGGGTTTGAAAGGTGAGATTAGATTAAGCACTGACAAGAGGGATAGGGAATGAAAATATAAGGTGTTTATCACACTAGGATGCTATAGCGACGTGGCTACCAAAAAAATATGAATCGTACCTACACAGTTGTAAGAATTTTGTTTTTTTTTTCAATACGGTTTTAATTAACGCAATTTTGTGACCCAATAGTAATAATTTGACAAACGCTTACTTTACAAATGGTTTACCTTATATAAACGTTTTAAGTGTGAAAGTACCATTTTCGAAGGTACTTTTATTTCACCAAAGGATTCGTTTGGCAACTTAAGCGTACTACACACAGAAGGCGTGAGCGGGACGGCTCGCCGCGCACGCCTGCTGTCGTCTCACGCGGGGCGTCCATTTAAACGTATGTCATTAGGACCGCTTTTTAATGTTTTAACCTTTCATTACATAAAATGTTTTTTGATAAAAGAAATTATTAAAAAACGGTTGCTTTTTTCTTAACACGACGAATTTACATAATTTCATTACACTGGATGGATTTAAAAAAAAAAAATTAAGCGAGAATTGAATTCTAGCTCTTGCCGGCCGCTGCCGCGGCATTGCTGATTGTTTACCATTAATTTGACCTTAATGTTCAATGTGACAGTTAACTAGTGTTTGCGAAAATATTATTTTTTATTTTTTAAAACGCCCACTGCGGCTTGTAGTGTGTGACCTAAGCCTTAGATTTTCAAGCAAGTGTCGAATTGCTAAAGGCATTTTTAGTCGTTCCATTGTCGACAGGTCTTGTCTAAATGCGGGTCTTATTTGTCTTGCTGATTAAAAACATCTAAAATCGTCGACTAAGAAAAAGATTTTACGTATTTTTCTTTGTTTGAATTGGTAATTTTAATTATATTCGTAAAAGACTAGCCTGTCCCAGCAGATGCTGTCAGCTGTCAAACGACATTTGCGCCTTTATAAGTAAAATTCCCATAAAAAGACAAACATTCTGTTTTTCCCGAATTAAAAAACTTTTTTAGCATTCGATATTGGTCCCAAAGAAATTGTTAAATTTAAGTAGAAAAATCACACCCCAAAGTTTTATAGAACTCAACGGGTATAGACTCAATGAAAGCAATTAAAAAATGTTGGCACTCATATTTTTATTATTTATACCCATTAATGTAACTTCTTCATTCCCTATACCCTTGAAGCATACCAATGGCTAGATAGATTTTAACTAATTTGTTTGTTTTAAACAAACTAAAAATAATAATTACATAATGGCGGCTGAGACGTTTTGTTTAGCGTACCATACCATAATGAATAGCTTATTTTAAATAGGTAGTTTTTCAAATGCAAGAAATTTTTTCATAGACTATTTGACTTATGCACCGTTATCCCGTCTATCCGTTTGAAAAAGGAAATTTATAAGAACTCTATCCAGATCGCTCAAAACAGACTGAAAATATGCTATGTAAACACGACAAATATGTTTTTTTTTTCGATGACTTTAGCAAGGGCATATTTTTTAATTGTCACTTTACTTTTAAACAACGAATAAGTCATGTTGACAGTTTTCGTAAGTTTAGTAAATGTGTCAAGACGTAAACGTTAACGTAAACGTTATTCGTCGGATAAAAAAAGTTATTTGGCGTTTGCAAAATCGGTCCTAAATCAAACGTCTTAGACGACGCGTAAATACAGTCTAGGTTTCGTCATATTTCAGGATAAGATTTTGCTTTGAAACTTAACAATTTTGCGACCTAACTAGCTAGTGGTGCGGAAATTTACCTTGCTTTTAGTGGTATTTGGTTCAATTCTCGGTCCAGTCAATTCATAAATCAATAAATTCACTTCAATTCAATTCATTATTGTTATTAGAGCCATAGTTATGCATCGTTCGCTAGAGCGGTAATAAACGTGGACGAGTTAGAGCTCTGGAGAGACAAGGAGTTAAATTTAACCCCGTAAACGTATTCTGGAATAAATTAAAACACCGTTCAAATATTAGGCCTACCACAAACGTTCGTGTCGAGGAATACGATGTAACTAACTCCGGAATATGGCCAGATTAGGGAACAGTGGCCAATCTCATCAAATATGGACTCGAAACTTTAGTTTCTGAAACTGTTTATACCTGCCTAGAATTTAAATTTAGTTCAGATAGCTGTAGGTTAATAGAATTTCGAGTGTCTGTAACAATTTAAACTATCCTTTGGCTAGCTTTATTGGGCTTTGCTTTTTAATAATAATATGTTTTTAAAAGTATAAAACACACATAAATGTATTTAAGTCGTCAAAACAAATAAGCCCAAACACGAAGGTTTTACTAATGGTTGTTTAAGAGTTTCACTATCCTCGTCCCGTCTCCATCATGTCAAATTATTGTTATCCGAATGTCAAATGCTTACAAAGTTTTTAATCGATACGTCATGTCAAAGAAAAAATTTAGAAGTAAGTAAAAACATACTTCCAAGAATTGATTACATAGTTAGCTTCACTTGTATGGTACTTCACTCACTTAAATGGTAACAACGTTTTATTTTATTTTATTTTTATATTTTATTTTTTTACAAAATCCACAGCTCTTAAGTACAGAATACATTTTCTTGGTGACAAAGCAGACAGCCAGTATTGGATTTACATTTTGTTACATTTTATACTCGTACAATACGTGTTAAAGAGGGGAACGTGAAGTTACACCATACAATCAACAATGTGCATAATATGTGTGTGTGTATGTGTCTGTGTGTGTGTGTGTGTGTGTATGAATTTATAAAAACATATAATTCTGGTATCATAGGCAGCGTTGTTGCCTAGATTGAAGCGCGAGACATCACCGCACTTCTTATTTGTTTGATTATATAAAACGATACCGCATTTTAAAATGACCTCAGCCCCTTCTACCAAGTTAACATAGTATCTACTAAAAGTAAAATGCACTTTAGTAAGATGTTATGACAATTTTGTTAACTAACTTAAATAACGGGGTGAACGGACAGAGCTAAATTAGCCAAAGTATTCTTTTTTTAGATGACCTAAAGTAGCTCTGAAATAGTTTTTTTCGTGATATTCGATTTTATTTTGAGATTCAAAAAGGTCTCTTTTCCTTAGGTACTCCAGGCACCATGTTGCAATTTATTCATGTCAGTAGGGCGAGTTTTTATAAATAAAAAATAAATAAAAATAAAAATAAAAATCATTTATTTTCAGACCAAGAAGTTCATAATTTTGTTAGTAACAATTTGATCATATATACTATGTTAGTAGATTGGACTATGTTACTGTTAGTATCAATAAACTTCTAAACTATGTTAGTAACAAACAGTGCACGGTGGGAAACAGTGATGGTCATTTCATTGATTCACATGCTTGACATGTAAATCAATGAAACGACGGTAGATGGCCAAGTCAAGCCTCTCTGCTATCAACTTCAGGACTCCATTCCTGCTCGCCCTTAGTCTCGCAATTACAGCCGCAGATGTTTTGCGCATTATCGCTTAAAAATCGTTTATGCCGATCGACTGTATATAAGTATTTTTTCTCTTCCTAGGGAACAGTACTTTTTTCTGAATGAAAGGTACCCTATGTCTTTTTCTGCACCCGTTACAACGTGAATGCAAAATTTCATAATGATCGGTTGAGTAGTTAAAACGTGAAAGCGAAAAAACAAACGAAGTAACTCAATTTTGCTTTTAGTTTAAGTTAAAGGCTTATTTTTCGATTTTAACTCCGTAATAAATCTTGCTGTAATTGAGCTAATAAGTTATTAAGGTAATAACTTAACATAAGGATACATTTATCGTATTTTTTTTGGTCAAAAGTATCGTTTAGAAAACATTGTTCATTCGTCCTGTACCTCATCCAGTGGCATGTTTTAATCAAACGGACATTGATCTAGTGTTTGTTATCGCCCTTGAGGTGAAATTTTGTGTGACAACGACCGTTGTTTAATAAAATTAATCTATGGACATGTGAGGGATTGTTGTTGATTCAAAAGTTTCATGGGGGTAAAAAATATACAAGCGACTGCACCGTGTCTGTCCTGTCGTGTGCCCGTTTTCAGTTTATATACATAGAAATACATTTAAGGCATCTCTTGAGAGCAGTTTGCAGAAGTGACGGCAGAACCCAGTGTTGCCAGTCGATGAAAGATGGGAATGCTAAAGTGTCGATGCAAGTTCGGATAAACGCACTGAAGAGATCTATAAAATGTAACTAATAAGCAGTATTCATAGGTCTTTATCTGTCAGGAATAAAAATCAGGTTATATTTTCAAGTTTGTTGTGTGCTGTCATACAAGTCCTTTAAGCTATAAATGTGTGATTGGTACAAAATAATAAACAACTCATCATCATCATCAAGTCATTTCAGCTATGGGATGTCCACACTGTCACACACAGGCCTTTCCCAATAAATAATTAGGAAGCATTTAATAAGAACTTCTTGATCTGTACTATGATTGTCCTGTGTCTTTCTGTTTGTGTATGTACTACCTTATTCACTAATATATATATTTATAGAATGAAGTATTTTACTATCTTAATTAAGACAGTTTTCATTTAATTTTCTGCTTAACGTCTCTGAATCAATCACTCATCAATAAGTAAAGTAAATTTTCTGACCCTTGTACTTATAGTGATAGTTAACAAAACAGTTTGTCACAGAAATAAACACTGATAAGCACTATTTATTTGTGACAAACCGATTTCCTCGTGTGTGTGGGCGGAAACGCGAGAAAACGCCACGAATCATAATGATATAAAAGAGTCCAATAACAGACACGGAATTGTCGTAGCTTCCGAATACCTCTCAATAATCGTGTTTGACTCTCAGAGTAGAGTTGCCAGATCCATTTTTCCGAATATCGGGACTTGAAAGAAAAATAGGGACGGGGTTGAAAATATCGCGACGTTGGTAATTTGCTGTGATGTTAAAACGATTAGACTGTTTGATAAGATAAGATAAGATAAGATAATTTTTATTTACGTAAACATGTGTGAGATATACAAAGCATTGGCCGACATATCTAATTGGTGTTAGTGTCATTAGTATCAACATGTCTTACCGATATACAGTGTGTAAAATTTATAGCGTTAGTTCGTTAGTTCTCAGTTAACATTAGCAATGTCCATCAATATACAAAGTCTATAAAATTATTACTCAAACAATCAACAATTGAAATACATTATATAAGGAAATAATTATTAATTATTACATTATTTTCATGTCAAAATTGTCTTTATCTTATAATTTGCTAACTGATTACTTTTTATTAGTGTGCCAACTTCTTTGTTTTAATAATGACTAGTAAATAAATAGTAGAATACATTTTGTCCACATTAAGTACACAATTTATGTAGTTCTCCACTCTTTAAAACCACGTGATCAGCTGCTCATATACAACCTTTACTATGGGATAATGGGAGCAACATCGAAACGTGTTTTTTTTTTCAGATGCTCCATACATAATTATCGAGGTAGCGCGGTAGTTTTTATAGATCAACTATTTTTTTTCTAATTTAGATGTTGCTCCCATAGAATTTTTTTTTTTGTTTAGGAGCAGCTTATTACAGTTTTTAAAAAGTGTGCTATTCTTTTGTACACCCAGTGTTAAAATGTGCAAGAAAGTATAAATAAATGAGGAAGCAGGATTTTATGGTCCTGGCGGGAAGCGTTCTCGGCTGAAAAACGGGACGTCTCACTAAAAGCAACACTAGGTACCTCAGAGCTTACACAAGACAGTCGATTACGAGCGGGCCTTACGGTCAAATTATCGCGCCTGCCATTATGGAGACCTTTTTGTCAAGGGCTGAGAGACTTATTAGAATTTATATGAGACTATTGAGCCGGGATTGCAAGGAACACCAACACGAATTTGTGACAAATAGGAACTTTACTGTATTTTTAGCAATCAACGCCACGTGGGATGGGTGATCATCCATGCCGTATCCGTCCACCGCCAACAGGAGGCGTGTCGTAAAAGGCGACTAATTCCTGTATCACGAGACGGGCAGCAGCGTCTACATGCAAAATCTTATAAAAAACTGCGCTTCGCAACCCGCCTGCCAAGCGTGGCGAGTATTGGCAAACCCCCAATGATAGGTCATTGAGGGAGGCCTATGTTCAGCAGTGGACGTCCTATGGCTGAAATGATGATGATGATGATAATCTCCATGCTTCGAGAGGCAGAGGCATTTGATTGAGGTGTCTTGATTACATCTGACAGATTCTTTATCAATCCGCACTAGGCCTGCGTGGTGGAGTAATGCCTAAACCACCCCATAGTTGAGATAAGGTCTGTTTCCTGTAGTGGGACGTACATAGGTTTACTTAAGGTAAGACGTAATTTAATAATTTCGTAGAGTAACTACTACCTACTTACAACTCAGTCACGGAAATTTCGGTATACCTGTTTATGGAGTGAATCGTTTGAACGGTGCTGCCTGGCTAACGCCACTAGAACATTCGAAGAAAGTACGCGCTCTTACGTAATTACTCTATAGGCACTAAAGCCTACTAGTAAAGGCAACTGTGTGCTTAGCAGGAGTTCTGGGTTCAAATTCTGGCATGGGCTAGTTGGCATTTTTTATTTAATATGTTTTCCGCAATACTACTCGTAGAGTACTAGCTTGGCTGTGCGGTAGTGGTAAATGAGAAGTCCAATTACTGATGAATGATGATAATGATGATGTGTGTTCGGTGCACGTTTATTGGTGCACCGATCTAAATAAGCGAACGTCGAGACACCACACTAGAAAAGTCATTTTCTAAAAGTGATAAAAATACATACATCCTTAAATGAAATAAAAAGACCTGCAGAAATATTATACTTTATCGTCACAAAAAAAATGAAATTCTACGCTGCGTTTTCGGGTGTAACGTTTAGAATTGTATATTTTTTGTGTTCTCCATTACATAATGATGGATAATTAGTTTATTATTCATCCGATCCAAAAAAAATATACTTCAATACAATTTCATCTTATATGAATGAACATTAATGTTTATATCTGCCCTTTATTTCTTAGCCCGTTGAATGTATTGTGATCACCTGGTCACAATACAGGTGGGAACAGTAACAATTCCGCCACATTATGCAAAAAATCTGACGCGGACACTACCGCGGATTTTCCGCGTTATTTTGATATATCAGCGCATTATTGCGGAATATCAGCGACGACTACCTGTGTGGTGTAGGTACGTTACTTTTTTTTTATTTTATTTTTTTATTCGGTTCACAAACCGAATGTAACACTTTTATAACATTGTAGGAGAACTTAAGACTAGCACTTATAGTGTACATTCTTAACTAGTGAACACAGCATGCATAAACCATCTTGATCGCTAGCAATTTTTTTAAACTTATTAAACTAAACAAAAACTAAATAACGTATTTTATACAGATCAGGTACTCCTAATGGCCTGTCTGATTAGATTTTAGAAGAGGCCAAAGAACCAATGAAGATCTCGAAGACGTTTTGAATGCTATTATAGCTCTGAGCCATTCTGTAAAATGGAGAGTGCCGGCCCAAAACAGTCCTACAATGAGGCGTGACAAATGTATTTTTGCTACCAATTAATCTGCTACCCGCCTTAGGTACCCCAAAACGAATCTGTTCAACCAGGTCTGGTGAATCAATTAGCCCGCTCAAAATTTTGTAAAAGAATTGGATATCGAACTCTTTTCGTCTTTTATGCAAGGTTGTCATTTTATAGTGTTCCATTCTAGAGTTGTACGATGTTAATTTTTTGCAGTTACGCTACGTATATCTTGTCCGAAGCATCCTTCTTTATTTATCCATCGGATAACACTGAGTATCTCTATGGATGGAATATGTGTTTATACATAATTGGTTATAATTTGTGATTTATTTTGAAAATCATAAGTTACAAATGATGATTACATTAATACACCAAATATTTGGTTGGAGGTTGAGTTCACCTTTTCAAAATATGTGTCATTTGTGGAGTGACGAGTACCCTAGACGTAACAAATTCTATTAGACATTTGATTTATGTTTATATAATGGGCTAGTTTCCTGGGTCAAAAAAAGATTATTCTATTTAGTCCGTCAGTTAGATTATCAAAAAATATTGGACCCATATTTTGTCGTTTGTCAATCAAACAAAAAATTACGAAGACAAAGCGCATCAAAGTGAGCACGTGACGTCACGCCTTGCTAAAACGTGTCGCAAGGCGTGACGTTACGTGGAACTTTAACGTGCTATATCTTCATATTTTTTGTTTGATTGAAAAAAGAAAAAATACGTGTCCAATATTTTCTATTATTCCAACTGACGGACTAATTAGATTTTTTTTAGGAAACTAGCCCATTAGCGCGCTCAAAGGGGGTCGCTTCTAATTATACATTTTTGAGGATACACAAGTGCTTCTTCTATATTCGTCTATTTTGCGTATTGGTCGTCAGCGAATTTTTGCGAATAATTATCTAATTTGGAGCGAGCGAACCGATTTAATACGAAGCGTAAATATTTTACGTTGGGCCTTTGCGACTCGGTAGCCCGAAGGGGATTGCGGGTGTCGGTGGAACGGTACTAAAATATAATTGAAATCCTTGATGATTACAATTTTGATACAATACACGGTGAATTTTCACTGGTTTTGGAGCCACGAAAATCGAATTCTTTGTTATAAAATTTACCGACCTTTAAGGTTATCGGTTTAAGATAGGCGGTGCGATTCATTTCAACGCAAAGCCGGGTACATTCCAGGTTCGGGTCAGTACCTATAGAAGACGAGTTTTTATTTATTCAAAGAAATACAGCATACAGCTCTAATATCTTTTATTAATGGAAGATTTATGTGACGACCTCCATCGCCAAGGGGCTATCATGCCAGACTTGGCGTTGTCATCTCTGAGGTTCCGGGTTCGATTCCCGGTCGGGTCACAGTGGACACTTTTCTATATTTTGTTGGGTGAGGGTTATGTGGTACCGTCTTTGTTTCTGATTTCTATGTATGTGTTTTTGTCCAAATATTGTTCATGCTAACAAAACTTTAGGCCAGTTAAACGTTAAGGTTTACATAGCGAAGACTTATTGAAATAAGCAATTTAAAAACATGACGTTTCAATTAAAAGAAAAACTTAGATGTATTTCAAAATGGGCTCGGGTCTGCTGGGAAAATAAAAAAATACTTTGCCTGGTTCCTCGTATCGCAAGGTACCTTTAATGTGTGTATTCTGAAGCGTTTTATGTTACATAATTAAATAAATAAATAAATATAGGACAACATCACATACATTGCTCTGATCCTATGGTAAGTAGCGTAAGCACTTGTATTAAGAAATCAGAAACAACGACGGTACCACAACACCCAGACCCGAGACAATGTAGAAAAGTATTTTCACTACATTGACCGACCGGGAATCGAACCCGGGACCTCAGAGACATCACCACCAAGTCCGGTATGCTCGCCTCTCGGCCATGGAGGTCGTCAATAATAAAATTATACTAAAATCGAATTGAATAAACTTATTCTCACCATTCATCATTTCAGCCATAGAAAGTCCACTGCTGAACACAGGCCTCCCCCAATGACCCAACATCGGGGGGGATTGCCAATACTCGCCACGCTTGGCAGGCGGGTTGGCGAGCGCAGTTTTTATAAGATTTCGCACGCAGACGCTGCTGCCCGTCTCGTGCTACAGGAATTAGTCGCTTCTTACGACACGCCCCCTGTTGGCGGTGGGGAAGGGTATTCTTTACGGCCGTCCCCGACACGGCACTTATTCTACTGAAACCTAATTCATCTAAGCAAGATAAAAGTCTATAAAGATTAGCAATGATTGCCAAACTGGGCTTGTACTTACTAAGCTGTACACAATCATACTTAATACGTCATTCGTGGTAATATTTGAGCTAGAAAAGCTCTCGCCCACCCATGGGCCTCTAATGGGTTGTACTATTATAAGAGGTCAGAACTACCTCTTGTTAATTGCACCAAGTAAACCTCTTTGTGGACCTTAAGCTTTATGAATATTGTATGGGAGAACGTGTTGATGTTATATTTAGAAACCGCCGGGAAGGTCGTCAAAAGGTTTATCTAATAGCTACACTAAATATTATGGATTTTGAGAAAAATTAATTCAGAAAAATAAGAAAAAATATAGGTTATTAAAAAACCGGCCAAGTGCGAGTCGGACCTACGCCACTGAGGGTTCCGTACACCATACAAAAGTCATCATCATCATCATTTCAGCCATAGGACGTCCACTGCTGAACATAGGCCTCCCCCATTGACTTCTAGATTGGCCGGTTGGAAGCGGCCTGCATCCAGCGTCTTCCTGCAACCCTTACCAGATCGTCTGACCACCGTGAGTGGACGTCCTACAAAAATAACGTGATGTAACTACAACTCTACTATTTTCGGACATTTTTCTTATCTTGTTCTGACATTGTTAGTACGACGACGCAACGAGTAGATTTGCTGTTGTTGCAAAAAAGTCAGGCAACGAGAGAACGAGACCTTCATTTTGCAATATTCACATTTTTGCCTTTACATACTATTCCGTAACCTGTATGCTGATATTACGGCCGTGCTACCCTAGTCTTTTGAATTTCGCAAAAATATAGCACTAAATTGTGAAATCTCTCGGGACCCAATAAGGCTAAGATGGTGTACAGTCAGCGTCAAAATATACATAAAATTTTAGCGTTTTACCAACCTTGTTGCTTAAAACAACGTTGTCAACGTTCTTCAAAAGTGTATCCTTATTTTTGAGGTTGATTTCAAAAGTGTATCTATATTTCTGTCAGTCGACTAAAATATTTTATCTCGTTCTTTTAAATAATTTTAAAAAAAAAACGACTTCAAATAACTAAAACGATAAACATAATCTTAACACTTAAGTACCTAATCAGTTACTTTTGAACTAGTCGGTTCAAACGAAAACATAGAATCTCTCATCGACTGGCACCGACTCCAAAAGTAACTGATTAGGTACTTAAGTGTTAAGATTATTTTTAGCGTTTTAGTTTTTTGAAGTGGGTTCTTTATTTATTTTATAAAATAACTTATTTCATCTATTTTAGTGATAAATCCTAATCAAAACAAATCCTCCGAGTGCAAACATAATTTACTTAACTGCTGAACACAGATTTTATTTCCTAGTTTTTCCACCGCTTAAGGGTGAAATTTTTTCCGAATTTTTTTACTGTAGTATCTTTAAAGTATAAGTTATTCATTAAAATCGGTTCACATTTGGCAAAGATATTAGGTAAGATAGATACTAAAATCAGTTGGCGTGGTACGGATTTCATGCAATGTTTGATGTTTTTCTTATAGATCCCATCATCAGAATTTAACCAAATTTATATGGGACCATTCTGACAATATTACCTTTTAAACAAAAAAATAATTATCGAAATCGGTCAACGTAGTAACGAATGATCGCTGAACATACTCGTACATTAAAAAAAGAAGGTTCCGACGAATTGAGAACGTCCTCCTTTTTTGGAGTCGGCTAAATATATATCAGACCGAGAAAGATCAGTTACCTATACACGGAAAGAAGTGCCAAAATAATGAAAAACATTAAAGTAAAAAACTTTCTTCTCTTACTTCTAGGTCCCGTGAATTGGTGTTTTCTGGGGCTTAATTGTCATAGTTACATCAATATTGAAAAAATATACGCACATGTGTGGTTTACTGTACTACATAATTTAAGTACTCTATCCGCGTGTGTGTACCATCCTTTATGAAACAAGCCCTAGGGATGTCTCGAGAAAATTACCGTCACGAGAAGGGCTGTCCCATCTCTGTTCGGTCCGAAAAGTTATCGTTTCGAGTTATTATTATTTATCTTGCAGCTTCGAGATTTGACGAAGTTAAGTATTTTTCGCGTTACAGAAATATTTCGTCGTGTGATCCTTTACACGTCATGATGAAAACACACATATTTATTACAAGCTGTTTGTTTTCCACTAAAATTTCATAATCCAATAAAATATTTATAAAACAAAGGGCAGTTTTTTTTCTCCTAGCTCTTTTTTCCCTTTCTTTAGTCTGGGTACGTATCCTTGGCCGTGATCTTGTCTGTCAAAATTCTTTAAAGGAAAACGCGTAAGACGTCCACCCACAAGGTGAACAAAGGACCTGCTAAAGTTCGCAGAAAGCCGCTGGAAGCAGGCCGCTTCCAACCGGCCAATCTGGAAGTCCCATTGACTTATGGAGGGAGACCTCTGTTAAGCAGTGGACGTCCTATGGCTGAAATGGTGATGATGATGATAAATATCGCTTAATGCCAGTCGTAAAACCTAGTTGGTGAGCTTCTTCTTCTTCTTCTCGAGTCAATGGCAATTAAACTCTCTGCGCCCAAATAGTAGCAACATCAATGGCCTTCTGGTTGGCGTTGTAAAGGTCCTCTTGCATGCAGGTGGCAGGAGAGGTAGGGCACGACATTAAGTGTGGCATAGACTGTAAGGCGCCACACTCGCACGTGTCGTCCTCAGTGAAGCCCACCTTGAGCTTGAGCCTTTTGGTGAGCTTGAGGGTGGCTTGATTACATCTGGCAGCGAGGTTTGGTCATTAGCTTTACAACACCTCTCGACCGCACTGCATAGGCCCGCGTGGTGAAGTATGGCCCAAACCACCTCATAATAATTGAGGTGAAGCCTGTGCCTAACAGTAGGACGTATATAGGGTGGCCAGAAAAGTGACGTCTAAAATTTTTTTAAATGTGCCTCGTGTTGAGAGTTATCTGAATCACCCCTATTTTTCGTAGTTTACGAGTTACGATTTAAAAAAAAATATCCTATGTAGCCTATGAAGTACTACTTTTTTTATTATTATTATAAAAGCTTAGAGTCTAGCGCATTCTCTGAAGCTACTAAGAAACTAAGAAATTATCAGTTTAGATTTTTAATTTTCAGTTGAACATTTAAATGGTAACTCACTTAACATAAATTCTCAACTTTAGGTCAATTTTGTAGTAACTTCCATTAAAGTTATGAGGCTGTTTATTTTATGTATAAATGCACAGTTCTTAGAGATTTAGCTGCAAGAAAAAAAATCGAAGAAACCTTCTTCTTTCTTTTTAGAAATTTTTCAAACTGATCCCTGATCCTGACTGATTGCAACCGGATTTGCAAAAAAATACATAGGGGTGATTCAGATACCTCTCAACACGAGGCACCTAAAAAAAATTTTGGACGTCACTTTTTTGGCCACCCTGAATAGGTTTACAGACATAAGTCTATATTACAGCAATAATTACACAACTCAGCCACAAAAACAAATGAATTACAAAAAGAAAGAAAAAAAATTGAGTTACGTGTAGCTTGAAGAACCCAATGCCTTATAAATGGACAGTCTACTCGCCCAGCCGCTGTTCAATTAAATAGGAAATATTTGAATTATTATTCTCCGACCGCCGTCGAGGACCTCCGTAGCCGAGAGGCGAGCATACCGGATTGGTATCGCTATCTCTGAGGTCCCGGGCTCGATTCCTGGTCGGTCAATGTAGAAAAAATACTTTTCTGTATTGTCTCGGGTCTGGGTGTTGTGGTACCGTCGTTCTTTCTAATTTCTATAACACATGTGCTTAAGCTACTTACCATAGGATCAGAGCAGTGTATGTGATGTTGTCCAATGTTTATTTATTATTTATTTATATAATCTCAGTTTAAATGTTGCCATGACATCCCTAGCTACCAGCAATAATTTTAAAGGATTACTTATTTCAGAGTTCAAGATTAACTAACTGTGACTTCTTTGAGGCAAGTAAAATATCCGACTAAAACTCAATTTTACAAAAAGGAGTAAAAGTATGCTATCTGTTAAAAGTATGGCTTTACAAAGAACATTTCTTATCTCTAAATTAAGTCTGTAATTAAAATAACAATCATAAAAATTACTCGTACAAAAATTACAAACTCATAGAAACGGTGTAGTGAGTTTTTAGTTGTTGAGTCGGACTGTAGCTGTCTAATATTATTTGATTTAGGCAAAATTATTAATTAAAAAAAAAAAAAAGAAAGTATCTTTCTCAAAATACTACTTGTTGCAAGTTCTTTAGTATAAATAATTCTTTACTATTTATTCATTAAACCTGGTCCCAAAGATAGTTATAAAAATTAAATATTGGACATCATCACATACATTGCTCTGATCCTATGGTAAGTAACAAAAGCACTTGTGTTATGAAAAAGAAACAACGACGACACCACAACACCCAGACCCAAGACAATAAAGAAAAGTTATTTATCTACATTGACCGACCGGGAATCGAACCCGGGACCTCAGAGATAGCGACACAAACATGTACAGTAAAAGCCAAAGATAAAATTACTAGCTGTGTAAATAAAATGCTGGATAGAAATACGGCTTGTCACTCTCTGTTTTACTCCCTTAGGAGTTAAATAAAAAATAGAAGCCTATGTCATTCTCTGACCCATAAAATACCACTATGTAGCTATTCCAGACTATAACCTATCTCTGTGTCAAATTTTATCCAGATCCGTTCCGCTGTTCTGGCGTAATTGACTAACAAATATCTATTTATCCAAATCTTCGAATTTCTATTATTGGTAAGATAAGACTTTTCAATTCAATTCAATTCAATATATATATTGCATTCTATAATGTTACACAGGTGTTATAATTAGATACATAAAATAGATCATTATAGACCCTGTAGGGCACAACAATAAGATAGGTAGAGAGGATGACGCCATGCATAATTAGATCAATTTGTTTATTTTAAGAAGTTGTAAAGAATTAAAATAATTAAGAAATCATATGATAATTATTGAATAATTTATTGAATAACATAATCAAATAAATAGTATTTTTAGGCATTTAAATATTTATTTATCTTTGGATTTCATTTATTGTTTTAGATTGTTGTCATTTAAGTATTCGTTTATTGTGTAATAACATTTTTTTATTAACATTAATTTTAATTGTTTTATAAATTTTAAATCATTTACTTCATTTTTCATAGACTCCGGCAATCTGTTGTAAATTCGTATGGACATAACGTATGGGCTGGAAGAATGAATCTTTAGACGGACAGTAGGTAGAATCAATTTATTTTTATATCTTAGCGAGTAATGTAGATTAGCGCGGTTTTGATATAAGTTTGGGTGTTTCCTGACAAATTTACACATTTCTAGAATGTACATACATGGCAGGGGGAGTATGTTAAACCTTTGAAAGTATGGTTTGCAGCTTTCAGTCTGTTTTATATAGGCTAAGATTCTAATAAGTTTTTTCTGGAGAATGAAAAGGGTAGATGCGTCGGTACTATTTCCCCATAGAATGAGACCGTAGCTTAGCCATGCGTTTGCGTAGGCATAGTAAGTACTGAGTGCCGCTTTTACTTTAATAACTCCTTTTCATTTTTCAATCGTCGAATCCTACTCGGCTGGGCAGCGTTCGGAAAACTACGCAACGTCTTCTCGTCCAAAATACCTGTGCCTAAAGACGAAAGTCTACAACCAATGTGTGTTACCAGTGATGACAAATGGAACTGAAACGTGGCCTCTCACTATGGGCCTCATAAGAAAGCTCAAGGTTGCACAGCGTGTTATGGAAAGGGCTATGCTCGGTGTTTCTTTGCGAGATCGAATCAGGAATGAGGAGATTCGTAAACGAACAAAAGTCGCTGACATAGCCCGACGGATTAGCAAGCTGAAGTGGCAGTGGGCGGGGCACATAGCACGTAGAACTGACGGCCGATGGGGCAGAAAGGTTCTGGAATCGAGGCTATGTACCGGCAAGCGCAGCGTAGGACGTCCACCTACAAGGTGGACAGACGACTTAGTAAAGGTTGCAGGATGCTGCTGGATGCGGGCTGCTTACGCCGTCTGCTTGCGTCGTCGTCTGGATGTCCTATGGCTGAAATGATGATGATGATGATTTTAATATACTGGAGCCTTCGCGTTTCGCGATGCAAGTCTCTTGTCCTTCTAATACTCGGTATCATTTTTGTAGATAAATAACTCTCTGGCAGTCGGGTAAAGATAAAATAATCATACAATCCTTACACAATCTATAATAAGCAAAATAGAGCTGGGCTAGACATAGAAAACGAAATAAATTGAAAGCCTACTTTGAGATTCAAAAGGGTTTTATCAATCTTAAACTTTTTCTAAAAGATTTATTTTCGTTTCATTTCTTAATGTTTTTCAGATATGAGAACGTAAGCTTTTTGGATTTTGTTTGATAAGCAACTTCAAATCGCTTTTACTTTAAGCTTCAATCGCTTGTAACGTCGTTGTTTGCGCGAATTATTTGGTATTAATAGACCTTTTTTCCAATAACTAGCTTCTGCTTACGACTTCTTCTAAATCGACTTTAGAATTAACTTAAATATTCGAATACATCACATACATTGCTCTGATTCTATGGTAAGTAGCCAAGCACTTAAGTTATAGAGATAAGAAACAACGACGGTAATTGCGGTACCGCCGTACGTCGTCTCGTGCGTACCACCTACACACGAGACAATATAGAAAAGTTATTTTTTTTCATTGACCGATCGGGAATCGAACCCGGAACCTCAAACTCAGCGACACTAAGTCCGTCGTAAATAAACTTCACCCTAAACTGTAGAATGATAAAAGCGTCGACTAAAATCCACAGTTTTGCTTTCTTAAATCAACATAATTAAAGTACGAAAACGCAAACTTCATTAATTTGAACTAATTAAAGAAACTCCGTTCAAATGGAACTGCTTAAAAATGTTTGCGTTGGAGGGTTTAGTCATCACAAATTAATAGGACTTACATAAACTTCTTAATTCTAATAATTAATCGTTGTTTTCTTTACTTTATTACAATCTAGCAGCCCGCCCCTAAATGATAGCATAACCGTTTTAAAATTCGTTACTTGGTTTGAAAAGAGGATAAACACGTGTTGAAGACGACTTTTGAAGTCTGTCACCGAAGGCACCAAGTGTGATTGCTGTGCTCCCCCTCCAAACTATGGGCCAAGTTTTTTTGGGCCTGCGTGTGCGTGCTGCACACATGAAGACACCGATAGTGCGGTTCGTGTGGCGGAACACTGGCCATTAAATATTGGACAGAATTGCCATTAACACGAAAAGAATCTTATCAACTTACCTTACCTATGACGACCTCTCGCCGCCTCTGAGGTCCCGGGTTCGATTTTCGGTTGGGTTATAAAGAAAACAAACTCTTCTATGTTGAGTCGGGTCTAAGTGTTGTGGTACCGTCGTTGTTTCTGTTTTCGCTACTAACAAGAGAGCAATTTATGTGATGTTGGCCAATATTCATATTCATTACTTACCAAAAAAATACGAATATTATTCGACTCTAAAGTTTAACACATAGAGTTTTACATCAATTCAGATAAGTACTTAATGTGGGTACTTAACCTGTGGCAATGTAAAAAACGACAAGTTATAAATAAAAACAAAATAGCGTCATGTATAAAATAATGTACCAATTTCCGTTAAATAAAGTATGAAATACTTAGGTAGTAGGTAAATGGTAACGTAAAGGTAAACTTCAAAATATTAAGTGCACTGTGAATGTCAACGATTCCCCAATTATCGTTAGGTTGATTCAATTTATCCCAAATTAGGTCAACTGACAACAAGATTAGTTCACTGCGTGGATAGCATATAATAGTGATGCCAAAACATCTATGGTAAAAATATCGATGCATTTGAAATACGCATCTATAATTTTACCGTCGAAAGTATACAAAAATATGAATTCTGTTTTGAGTTGATTACCAATAGAATTGATGAGTCTCATTAAAGTAATTTTATTGATAAAATATTTTAATTCACAACTCATTTGAATTGTCAATTCAATCAAGTATGCTTCGGAGGTGTTATTCATCTCTCAACAATAAATAATTCTGATTAATTCTGCTGCACGCTGTTGGACAAGTACTACAACAAGGAGGTACTCAGTTATTACACTCGAACAGTGTTTACTCGTATTAGCATCAATTAAAAGTAAGTAATTGTAAACCGCAGTAATATTATCGATATTATTTAGTACTAGCGATCCGTCCCGGCTTGGTGCAATGCTGATACTTAATATACTACAGAATGTCTTTATGTACAACGTTCACAACTTTTTTGTCATTAGACAATACAAACATGTTTTCGTCCTCCCGTCCGCAACTGCTATGTCCCTGCCTTTTTAATCTATAATATTCTCCAAAATATTTATTTAAATTACACACTGTAAAGAGCCATATTGATCTACATAAAAGGTACAATGTATTTAAGGTACTTTATTACATTAGGCTTAATGCTGCATTGCTTAAAATCGCTTCGTAAATAAGCCATTATTTTTCGTAAAAATTAAAGGATAAAAATTGTTATTGTAGGTTATTTCTAAGAGATACACATATACCATTACGAATTTTTTTAAAGCCTTTTTAAGGTGTACAATACTGTAGTACATTATTTTGATCTGTCTCGTAGGGTTCAGCCAACGTTTGCAATATAAGCACAAAAAATGTGTTTATTACTACATCACATTAGAAAACTAAAATTATCAGTGTATCTCTACTGTATTATGCATGTATAAAACCTTTCTCTTAAATCACTATATTTTAAAGATCTAACCAGCAGCGAGAAGCAGCGAGAAGCGATTTTGTTTTATACTATGTAGTGATGATGAAGGATTGATGCTACTATGGAAATATCGATATTGATACTATTTATCAAGGCTAAAAACTATTATAATAATGATGATTACTACTAAATATCGATATCGTCACGTCTTATTTAAACTCTCGAGTGTTTACTATGCAACACTAGTTCATAATTGATTTAGAGACCCTAGTATTGTGGGTTGCAAAATCATTTATCGTGTGTTAGCGTGGCTTAGATACAATTTCGGTGTCTGTTGTCAAAATTTTAAAACACAATTCTTTTGGGCTATTCATGAGACTTCATAAACGTTAAGCGGAATTAGAAAAAAAAAACTTAAGTAGGAAGAATTTCAATTTAACGTGTAGGTTTTCTTTTACTTCGCATAAAGTTTTGTTAACAACCGGAATCAGTGTGCGTGAGCAATGGCGGCCCTACACAATACGCGTCGCCATGTCTAATAACTGAACCGGTTTGCGCCGGCTCGGCCAGTGCACAAACTGAGGGTGCGCACAAACGTGTTTAGTTTTTTAACTTTTTTGTTTATTGCATTCACAATAATGCTAGTTTATTATTTCATGGAAAATAATTATACTTGAAAAAAAAAAAATTACTGCCTTTGGTGGGATTCGAACCCACGACCTTTCGCTATCCGGGCGACTGCTGTTCCAACTGAGCTACGGAGGACATAGTAATGTTAGCAAATTTCTTCGAGTGTTTATAGCTGTTAGTAAGCCAGTATTGTTGTAAGCAAGTAAAATTATTTTCCGTGATTAGTTTTGGTTGACATTTATGAATGTAAAAATTTAAAAAAAAAGCAAAGTATTTTTAACACAAACTTTTATTTAACTGCAATGTTTGTATGTTAAGTCTTTTCGTTGAAAATTTGTCATCTGATTTTCAACTATTTGCTGGCCTTTGATTGAGCTGAAAGGTTATGTTAATTTATTATTTTCTTTGAAATTTAAGGAAAGATTACGATAGATAGATAGATAGATACTCTTTATTGTACACCACACAAAACAAACAAATCACAGGAAAGTAAATACTTAGTGAATAGCACAATTTAGGCGGTCTTATCGCTGGAAGCGATCTCTTCTATACAACCTTCAGGTAGAGGAAAGTTGAATTAATATCTGTTGAATATATACGATTACCTTTCTTTCTTTTTAGTACTAAGAAGCCTATCCCTAGAATATTTTTATAGAGTACTTAGACCGGTTTCGACCAAGCTGGTGTAAGTTTTAACTTGAGAGTATACCACTGCTTAATCTAGAATAAGCTGATTTTTCATTCTACCAACCACTAATCTATGAAAAATATTTAAACGGGCGATTTTGACAGTATATAAATTATACTGAGAATAAGTAAATGTCAAAGTTGTCACTTGTCAAATCCACTCTTGTCACCTGAAAACTGTCAAGTTGTATAATCTACTATTGGCATTCTGTTATCCTACAAAATTTAATTGTTGTTGCATTTGATGACAATATAGAAGAAATAGACTACATGGATTTTAGTAGGTTTATCCATTCCTTCATCATTCACAATAAAATAAAGCTGAGTAGGAAGTTATCAAAAAATAAATTCAAGAAGTAGAGTTATTCCTGTTAAAGTTAAACTGATTTAATTTTGTGTTTGGTCGAGTCGGGCCTTAGGCATGTAATTTGTTGAAAAATTGCATTGCAGTGCCTTTGACAGAACACTGAAAAAAAAATTGTTTGATCTACCTTTTACCAGTGATTTTACTATGCAAGCTTTGACTCTGTTCCACTTTAACTCACGTGGCGACATGATCACTTTAACAAACAAAGCTCAGGAAAAAAAAACGCTTTTGGTCATTTGAATTTGTTTTTGTTAACCCAGGAAGGTTCAATTTCAGAAGAACTACAAAAATAATAATATAAGGGCGGACTTTTCAGAAAAACTAATGATTTTTGCGATGCGGTGCGATGCAGCCCACCCTTATGTATGTAAACCTTTACAAGACGCTGTACCTACTTGTTTCGACTGCACGATTTGACAATTTATTAATTGGACAGAGACAGCTAATTACCGTGGCCTTAGGTGTTTAAATAAGTTAATATACAGTGTTAAAAAAGAAAGGGGAGATATCGTGAAAATTACATAGTCCAGTTTCTGAGGTTTCTAATGAAAAAAGGCTGCAGGCAAAATAAATTACGATAATTTACCCTGGGCCGGGTGAAATTAACTTTATTTGCTTTATCGCTTATTTGAGGACGACATTCATCAAAGTCAAATGGTAATGCGTTTTTACCTTTTTTCATATAAATTACACCCTGTATTTCGTCAAAATAAATTTTACAGTTTTTTTGCGTTTGTTTCAATTTAAGTTAGTGAGGCTTTGTTGCTGAATTACGTATTTTTATTATTTGCTTTGCTTGTTGTTAAAATTAGGCTCGCTCCGAGCCTAATTTTATTACTTGAATGGATATAAAAATAATATTCTGTACATTTTGGTCTGAGAGCTAATGCCGTTTGTTGTTAGATTGAGATACACAAATGAAGTTGTTTTTGTAGATGACAAAAATAATACCGCAAAGAATTACTGTCTAGATTTCACCTGTCCTCTACCTGAACGTAGTCTGGAAGAGATCGCGACAAGACCGCCTAAATTGAAAGATTTATAAATATTTTATAAATATTTTGTTTCGCGTGAGCAATAAAGAGTATCTATACAACGTGTCTATTTATTATTTTTTAAAACGCAAAACCTCTTAAAACTGGCTGTATTATACGACCAGAATCAACCAATTTATTTATATATTTTGTTTATCCTGGTTTCGCGATATCTTTAGATAAGATAAGATAAATCCGTTTATTGTTATAATTGTGGTACATAAAGATCGTAAAAACTAATATTTATTTCAGAATGTATAAGACCCATTTCTAGTATTTGAAAGTAGTTGTAAAGATTTGACCATAAAACTTAATTTGCCATAGTTTTTAAGTCGGTATTTGGAGTATATGATATTTAATTTAGCGAAAACCTTTATTATTCCGGTTAAGGTTCCATAGTAAATTAACCGGTTTCCGATCCCTGCTATTAACAGGCATACAATATTTAACTTAAAAGATAATGTTAATTTAATCAGTTAGTAATTTTAGTAAGTATGTACTTTATTTAAAAACTCCTTAATATCATAAAAGTTATTTTCATTTAGCCATTGGTATAATTTGCTCTTAAATATGTGTGGACTAAGTGTCTTAAAATAGTGTGGTAACTTATTATATATTTGTATACATAGTCAAGCAATTTTTGCCATATTTGCCTGTTATTGGCATTTCGCTAACTAATCTGTGTGGGTTTCTTTTTAACCTATGATTTACATCATTTTAAAAAGGGAATCTTTTTTTCGATGTTGATCCCTTTTAAAAAGTGTTTGTATTTGATGATCCCGTAAGACGATGCATTAATACTTTTATAGATATCTATCTACTCTTTAATGCACACTAAACAAAACAAAGTAGGTACCTACATATGACATTGTTGCACGTATTCAAAGTAAACCGGTACCTACATGACTACGGACCGGTAATAACTGTAGTGTATGCGCAAGCGCAAGCACAGCGCGTCAGTTGCTTACCAGCCGTTGTCGGGTGCGGACGTGTTCGGTGCATAGCATAGCCTATATCCACTTGATGATCTAAAACTGTGTTTAACTTATCTACGAACATAGCACTAGCTACCAATGGCCAGTGAACTAGTGAAGACAAAATATTAATAATTCTACTATCAAATTTTGACATTGAAAATATACAGGGTGTCTTGTAACTCAAGGATAACCTTGTAACCACATACTCTATACATCATGGTAAACAACTTTTATTCTATGACTTTTGTGAATTTGTATGAAAGTTTATCAACATCCAAAAAATACAAAAAAACCGGTTGAATTTGTATCGAAAGACTAAGAAAAATGAGGATTTAAAAAAAAAGTTATCAGAGTAAAGTAGTTACAAGGTTATTCTTGAGTTATGAGACACTATATTATGAAATTATATTTATCGAAAGTTAAAAATGTTAATAGAATCGATAGCTTAGTGACTATCGCGGTTCAATACTATTGTATCACTACGTACGTAAAATTAGTAATAAAAATAACACTTTTATAATAACTTGAGGAAAGAATAACGCCTTTAAGCGGTTTAACCCTTCCTTTAGTGCGGTTTTAAAGACCAGAGGCTCATAAAAACGGGACTATAACCTTCAGACTTTAGAGCCACTATTAATGGCAGATTTATTTTCTCACTTTAACTGCTAATATCTTTGTGACATGTCTTCTACTTCTCGAGTGGAGACCACGTCTTAGTAAACGTAGTGTAGGACGCCCCCCAGCTCAATGGTAGGACTAAGCTATACTTTTGGGACTTGTATAAGTGCCCGGAAGAGGGCCTATGTACAAAATAAATGAGTATAAATGAGTATTATTGAGTACTAGCTGTCCCGATGAACTTCGTACTGCCATTTATATTTTTTTGTCGTGAATTTTTTCGTGTTTTTTATAGTCATTCTGCTATTCGGGGCGAAGACAAATTTAACAAAACAAAAAACATGAAAATCGGTCCAGCCGTTCTTGACTTATAAATAGTGTAACTAACCCGACTTTCTTTTATATATTTAGATTATTGAGTAATGGACCGACGACCTTAGAAAAATGGCTGGCAGTGGATGGATGAAAAAGGCGGGAGTTCGTGTTATTTGGCGCTCTTTGCTAGAGGCTTAGGTCCAGCAGTGAACTCCAATAGGCCGATATGATGATGATGTCTTCTACTATATAAGGTGTAAAAAAATCGCGGGTTGGAATCCTGCAAGGGGCAAATATTTGAGTAATAAGCACGAGCATTTGTACCTAAGCCATGGATGTTTATAAAAGTATTCAAGTATGTTTATCCGTTATCTAGTTGCCATAGTACAAGCTTTGGAAACAATGGGCTAGTTTCCTAAAAAAATCTAATTAGTCCGTCAGTTGGATCAACCGAAAATATTGGACACGTATTTTTTCTTTTTCAAATCAAACAAATAATTATGAAGATATAGCCCGTTAAAGTTCCGCGTAACGTCACGCCTTGCGACACTTTTAGCAAGACGTGACGTCACTCCCAAACTTTGATGCGCTTTATCTTCGTCATTTTTTGTTTGATTGACAAAAGACAAAATATGGGTCCAATGTTTTTTGATAATGTAATTGACGGACTAAATAGAATAATCTTTTTTTGACCCAGTAAATTAGCCTATTTATTATAAATAAACTAAACCTCCAACCCGCCGCCGACCCGACATTCGTTGTTAAAAGAAGTGCTTTTTTTGTAATTTCAATATTGGTTCCATAGTAAATTTTATTGTGTCTAAGCACCAGAATCATCCCCTTTTGGATCCAACAGGGTTTTTGTTACACCTTGTTATAATACCAAAAGTAACCCTGCTGTATAAGGTGCTTTTAAAATATCTTCCACCGCTGCAATGGGTGAAAGTAAGTATTCCTTATACAAGGTGCTAGTGACATAACGCAAAACTGATGAATGATGATGAACTGATTGTGGTGCTCAAAAACAGCAACTTTTTCTACGAGATAAACATCGAATTCTTAAAAAAATATATTGACGATTTCATACAAACTGATGTCAACTGAAAAGTGTTTCTTTTTTGCGATTTCAATTCATATTTATTTAACATATTTCTTTATTATATATTATTTTTCTGTTATTCTTAGACACGTGATCGATACTCAATTTTAATATTCATTATCAACAAACTCTTACAAATATTGTGCGTAGGTATCTGTAATAAGTGTATATTCAATACTTCTTATGTGTAGTTTGTTTTTGCTAGTATGCATGTGCATTTGTGTTTTTTTTTATGTAAAAATATGTACACTGTATATTTCATTTTATTAAATAGACATACTGTCTATTAAATAAAATACACATACAATTATACATTAAAAAAAAACATAATTTTACATTTATACTATTAGTATATTAGTAAGTAAAATGGACTAAGTACTGACTACTTGAGTTGCAGTAACATATTATTCGATAACTGCAAAGTAATTCCGTTTTCGATAGCGCTCTCGATCGCTTGGAGTGCGATCCTTCCCAGAATATTCCCGGAATTCCCGGAACGGGGATGCCCGCTCCAGACACTTTGGAGGTTGAATTCTGTCGACGTAATGCTTAGTAACATTAGATGGTTATTTCGTAGGTAGGATGACTAAATGTGGTTATTTTTGAGGATGAAGTGATTGCATTATAATTGCAATTGAATATGCAATATAATTAATGTTATCGTACCCAATATGGTTTATTTATTATTCATTTATTTAATAAGAAACATATAACACCAACATACATGTGCATACAACACTTTTACATAAGCTACGTCGACTTAGAAAAACTAAACTTTTTAATTTACTTTTATACAATACGATAAATGTGGTCTCGAAGTAAATATTTAACACTTAAGCATGTGGTATGAGATAAGAGACCAAAAAATTGCCCAGGGCCACTCCTACCACACCCAGACCCAGGCTGGTTTACGAAAAGTGGTTTTCAAATTTGTCCTAAACCGGAAATCAAACTACCCTGTGCGTTTTCACGTCACTACAGGTTTTAAACATTTAAGTATTGTTCCTATAATCTACTTTATTATAAAACTGTAAGAGAATCAGCTTTCGCGTCGCCTGCTTGGAGTTCGGCCTGTCACTTTAGTCTTTATCAACGACTAAATAATGCAAAACTAGAAAATATTTGATTTACATAAAAAGTTTATGGTAAGTCAACCTTAAAAGATAAATTAAGGCTGTCACGGACTTTTTTTGAACTTTTAAAGGAAAACAATTCCGTCATACGTAATTTTTGTGTAACTAAACGCAGCAAACGTAACGGAAGATTAATATGAGGTATATTTTTCTCAAAAGGAATATTTTCTCCATTTTTGCAACATTTTTCAATGATGCTTCACTCCTATTGCTTGTAGCGTGATATTATGTATAGCCTATTTACCTTCTGCGATAAATGGACTATCCAATACAAAAAAAAAATCGAACCAGTAGTTAAAGGTCCAAACGCATTAGTGCTGTACTGCGCGGCGCTGCACGGTCTGGCAAAATATTATTTATAAGAGTTTTTATGGAGCAAGACGCACTTGAGCAGTGCGGCAGCGGCAACTGCTACACACAAAATTACTAGCAGGGCCACGCCGCGTCGCGCAGTGCAGCGCTAATGCGTTTGGACCTTAATTCTTTATTTTGTAAATTAAATAATTTGTTTTTATGCATGTAGCTTAAGTTTTTCAACTTTTACTTTACTTAAAAAAAATGTAAAAGAATTATGTCAACATAATTATACACTGAAGATTCAATATATATTACAAATTCAAAAAGGTTACGCTAAAGTATCTAGGTGTCCCCACTACATACAGATCGTCGATTTTGAAATTGATATCTGATTAATGCTCGACGATCACGTTAAAACTGCTAGGCTAAATGAAACTTTTTGTATTTGTAATCTTTTGTTTCTTTATACTGAACAACTACACACAACCGCACAAACTATAGTAAGATCGAAAATTTCACACCTGTGAACACTGTAGTGCGAAAGTCTTATAGTTGACAGAAAAAAGCATAAATGTATTTACTCGTATTTATCCTATCTCTTCACACTGACTGACCAATGTACACAGAGTCGTAGCAACTTTCTGGGGTAAGCCCAAATAAACCGATAGATACCTTTAACTCGGACCGGAACACTTTTGTGTGTGTGTGACCGAGACCGAAACCGAGTGGTTCAACAGTAATTTAAAACAAACCTTAACAAAGCTCACTGATCGTATTTGCGCTTTGCACCAACGATTTTGTCTATCTTACTTATTTAGGATTTTTTTAAATAGGGACTAGACTCTTTTCTTATTTAAGGAACGTTTTTATCTTAAAAATGTTTTTTTTTATGTTTACTGAATTTTAGACTAAATTATGAACCACCTCTGAAAAATTGTCTACTACTTTTTAAGCATCCCGTATAAACAACGTTATGTTTTCGTAACGATAATAATCCAGTCGCTATCAACTTTAACCACAGAATAAATAAGCGTACTGGGTATCAGAAGTTAAGCTTCATACGGATCCGAAATCTCGGAACACGCTGGAACAGGTCGAGCGCTAGTGTCGCCATCATAAAATTATGCATTAATTCGAACAAGGATGGTTTGGTGATAACTAAGTATAAGTGGCATGTATATCAGGAATGTCTATAAGCATGTGTTATGAAAAAAGTGTTGATTATATAATTTTTTATTTTATTTTATTTTATGTTTATTCAGTATCAACCGCTCTTAAAAATTTTACAAATCACATAATTATACAAAACTTACAGCCAATAATGGATTATATATATATTAATTTAAAACTTTAGAAAAACGACAGTCAATGGGAGAAAGAATTTTGAAAACAACGGTAAAGGACCTAATGGAAAAAAAAATAGAATAGTTGCACTACGATGTATGAGTGGTGTGTATCAGTGTAAATGTGTGGGAAATATAAATGTGTGTGTGTGTGCTCGTGTGTGTTTGTCCTACCCACTCAATAAATCACAAACCTTCCTCTTGAAGGATTGTTTGGAGGTGCTAAACAAGTCTAATGAGGCAATGTTTTTATTATAATTGCGGTGCATCCTACTCACTATTGAATTTCGGGCATAGTTAGTATGAGTTAACGAGCTGCAGAAAAACTTAGTGTGTCTGGTCCGTGTACGAGGTAGATCGGGACAATCTATGACACCATTGCAACTATTATAAAGAAAAGTCATATCTAATAAAAAACGCCGGTCCTCGAGTCTCATGAGATCGAAGGACTGACAAGAGTGATCGTAATTAATATAGTGTAGTTTAGGTGTTTTATGAATTTATGCTGTAATTTTTAAATTTTATGTTGTTGGTGTGCCCTATTTAATAAAATAAAATCAAAGTCAAAGTCAAAAATCATTTATTCAGTTTAGGACAGAAAACTTCCACTTATGAACGTCAATAATAACATTATTGGCCCATATGAGGCAGAACATGTCTCCTTATTTTTTGGGCAATACTAGCGCTTCGAGACAAGACACAGACAATCTGGCAAGTGCTGAGAAGAAACGCCGGAACAAACATCAATAATAGTATGACAATCATTAATAATATGACATTTGATTCGTCGCACAACATACAGGATTAATGCTTTCATTTTTGTCGAGTTTAATTCATAAAGAGGTGGACAGACTTGGTCTTCACGGTCTCTATTGTTGCCCGCCATGCTGCCCTCAATGACGCCATCAAGAGGGCTCTTGCCAGCATCAACGTTCCATCGACGTTGAAACCTCGTAGGTTGGTGCGTGATGACGGCAAGAGACCGGACGGCCTTACGCTCGTTCCCTGGGAGCGGGGACGGGCTTTAGTATGGGATGCAACTTGTGTCGATACTTTAGCCCCGTCTCACCTTAGGGAATCAGCCGTAAAAGCAGGGGCTGCAGCGGGGTCCGCAGAAAATGCCAAGCTGCGCAAATACGAGTCACTTGCATGTGACTATGTGTTTGCGCCATTTAGCGTTGAGACCTTCGGATCGTGGGGACCGAGTGCAAAATTACTGTTTAGAAAATTAGCACCAAAATTAATTTCAATTTCGGAAAATAAAAATGCTGGCTCTTTCCTCGCTCAAAAGCTTAGTATAGCCATTCAGCGAGGAAATGCTGCAAGCATCCTCGCCTCCTTGCCTCATGGACACGGTTTTATTTTTGATTAAGTAGATTTTAGTTTTAATTTAGTTATTTTTAAAGTTTTTGTATTGTTGATTTGGTGTTTTATGATAAAATAAAATTGTCTCATTTTTAATTTCCGACACAATGTATTTTGTTAATAATGAAATTCATAAATAAGGTTTACTTCTGTTACTGTTTATATTCTGTTCTGCCGTAATTCCTAATTGACATTTATAGTGTAGCGTTTAAAACATGTAAAGTACCTTTGTTAATTTAACTCGTCGACTACTTTGTTTCTGTCAAAGCATTGTTGGATAGCGTTGTTTAAACTCACTGTTGAACTCCCGAATTTATTACTTGGTTTCCCACAAAAGTGCTTCAGTTAAAGCAGACTTTTGGGACTATTCGTAAATGTTAACAAAGATAATTCAGGTTCCTGTTCCAGCTTGAGGGGCAGAAAGCGTTTTGTTTAGTCAGTCTTTGTGGCTAAGTCTGGTTAGCCGCGATACGAGCGATTTTACTGTGAGAACTTAGAATTCGTAAATTAAAATCTACCTCCATTGAGGTAGATACGTTTTTTTGCAACCCAACGTTTCTTAAAAAGTATTATTCTAATACCGCCCGGTACCGACTAGTGCCGTGGTACCGTCGTTGTTTCTGATTTCTGTAACACAAGTGCTTTTGTTACTTACCATAGGATCAGAATTTAGAGCATTGTATGTGGTATTGTCCAATATTTATATATTTACATTAATGTGGCTAGATAGTTAATAATTATGATTTCTTGAAGAATGTATGTACCGAGCTTCTGCTCACTGATGTGAGCTCTGTGTAGACTTCTGAATTAAGTCCAAGAGGAATTAATAATCAACCTATGGAAATACAAAACCTGGAAAAAAATTACCGACTTCAAAAACACTAAAAAGCTAAAAATAACTTTTAAACAATCATACCAAACTTTTTTTTTGGAGTTGGTGCAAACAACCACATTCAAACATTCCACAGCTGGCACCGACTCCAATAATAACTGTAAAAAAATGTTTTATTTGTCTGTTTTTTAGTGTTTTTTTACATTTTAAATGGCGATCTCTGATGTAACTATAACTAAATTGCTTCTTATGACGATTCAAATAAGTCCAAACACGGCTATGATACATTGTTCTATCACAGAGTTCTGGTGCTTACCTTCCGCCTTCTTAATCAGATCAGTTTGATGGTATCATTCTCACACGAATCATTTATTAAAATTTGAGTTGTCGACTATGGCAAGGCTTAACTGTCTTAATGAAAATATCTTATCGCGTGGGTGGGGCGTGCGTACCTTACTCGTGGAAGACTATTGTGGCCAACTATGGTCTCCTTCATCAGTTCCACCTCAGCAAATGTTACTTTCTGAATGCAAATTCTTGACTTGTTGTAAATATACTAAAATCGCCTTATGTATAACTATAATATTTTAGGAGTTCCTCAATTCCTCATGGATCCCATCATCAGAATTGAATTTTGAAAAAAATGGGACCAATCTGGAGGTATACTCTTTCAATTGAAAAACGAATTTTCAAGTCGGTTCATTAACGGCGGAGTTCTGAGGTAACAAACATTTTAAAAAAAAACATACAACCGAATTGAGAACCTCCTCTTTTTTTTGAAGTCGGTTAAAAAATACCCTATGTGCTACACTAGATCAATATCTATAATTGTGACAAAATAATGTTACTACCGTTTAGCCGTTGAAGCGTAATGAGTTTAACTTACAAACAATCACACAAAATTTTACATAACAAGTTTATGTGTAATGTACAAATGTTTGCTGTGCCTAACATAATCCTGATTTTCAGTTCCTAGTTCTAGTCCTTAACTTATTTTTGTTACCATTTTTAACCGACTTCAAAAAAAAGAGGAAGTCCTTAATTCGGTTGTATGTTTTTTTATTTTTTTATAACATTATAGCTTTTTATAATAGTAGGTATTATAATTATGAATACAGAATGTAAGTGAGTAAGCGAGTAGGAAGGTGATGTGCGATTTATGAAAAAAGAAGATATTTCGTCCAAATAAAACGAAGAGAAATAAAATGGCGGATTGTGTGTTTAAGACGTTGCCTATAAAATAGTTTTTTTTTTACAGCTCAACACAATTATGATTTAACCTTAAATAATTTCCTTAAAGTAGGGCTCTGAGAAATATAACAAATACAACAAAACATATTCCCCACAAATAGTAGAGAACTCTTGAAAGCAGAAAGGTGACGAATCAAACCCGGAACGATTGTTAGTGTCCTCAAAACTTTCAATAGCTGATGGACTTCCTAAAGCCCCTCATCTTAACTGCCTATTGGAAGGCCGAAATTCAATTTTCGATAAGATGACTCGCCCAACAAAGTTTGTTAGTGCTAAGATTTCTCGTCGCGGGTGACGGCTAATATTTATAACTGATTTTGTAATATTCGTAAGATTTTGGTGTTAATTGAAAACAAAACAAGCAAAGCTCTTTAATATTCCTTTTTATAAGTTGAATTTCTGTTTTAAATTGTTTTTAAAATGTATATTAACTTAATGATGTGTTAACCACCCCAGGCCGCCCGTGATACAGGTAAAACCTAGTACGGGCCAGTATAACCAGCCAAATGAGAAGGGAGGAGAGCGGGGGGAGAGTCGTTTTTTAATTTTTTTTGTTTTTATACTAGTTTTTTAGGTTCCAAACGTCAGTATGAAAAAAAACCCTTAAAGGATCATACGTGTGTCTGTCTCTTCGTTTTTCTAATCTAATGGACCGATTAAGTAAAAAAATATTCATTTTTATAGGCTAGACAAATTATAAAATTTAAAAAGAAAAGAGTAGAGAACTGTACTGTCACCATCACAAGTAGATGACTACATTCAGAATTTACAAACACCAATATATTATACCCAAATCGCTCAAATTGACCATGAGCCAAAATAGGATGATTATCATATAAAGCCATTAGTAGTAATAATAACTATAAAGAAACGTGTATTTAATATGGTAACGATTCTAATTTATTTTTAAGAAAAACACCTGGCGTTAGGATTGCCCAAAATCAATAGCAGTGTCATTCAACTGTAAAATGAAGTGAGTGCCTACGTGCCTTATTCCAAAGATGATCGCAATCAATCTCAATCTTTAAGTCGATCAGTTAAAGTTTAATCTTCTTTGTCTCATTTCGAAATTCTTTTATTCGAAAGAATTAAATTAAATGAATTTTTTTGGGGTAATCTTTTACGAACCTTTATTTCGCGATCCGAAAGTAATTTTACCTTCGTTATGTACAAACGTTTGTTATTTGTTCGGAATGTCTACGTGAGGCAAATCGTTGTAATAACGATGCAAGAGAGGATTAACCTAAAATATTTTAAAAAATGAATTAAAAAATCAGAGCAATGTATACAAATTAGTATAATAACGTACATAACGTTAGTAGTAGGCTTTTAGACAAAAAAAAAACTTTAACTAACACTTCCTACACTACGACTACGATCCATTGCAGGTTTTCAGAAACCTTAGACCTAGCGTTGAAAAAGCGTAAGATCTAAATATTATCGCTTCGCTTCGCTCGATCGCTTAATATTCAAAATATTGCAAAAAAAAAAATTATAATTGCGGTCGGTCTTATTAATATTTAAGTACAAACATTTAATAACTATAATTTTAACCTGGGCTTAAAAAGGGAACCTTAATATTATTACGTCCAAAATTTTGTGCAGGTTACTCAAGAGGTTAAATAATTAGTTAATGACGAACCATTCATTAAATTTACTTTTCCCGATATTAAAATATTGTTTTACATGTCTACCCCCGGCTCCGACCGACTTCATAATGATTGTTACTTTTTTTTAGTTTAAGTGGGTTTTATTGTTTGGTTTTAAAGTTTTTTTAGATAGTGATCGATGTTGTCAATGTATCACAAATAATCGATCTGTCGGTAAACTACTATTTTAATATATATATAAATACAATCATCAGCATAATCTAGATAATTTTAATAAATAAAACTACTGTACTAGAAATAAGTAAGAGAATAAGTTAACAAAAAAAAAAATTTCATGCTTGCATGCATGCATGCAAAAAAATATTCAAACTAAAAAAAAAATGCTTTTAATTTAAAAATATATATTTTATATCCCTAGACTGTTTTGATCAGTATAAGTATTATAAATAGCAACACGAATTTACTTTCAAAACGATAAGATCTCGTGTAAAACGTACAAAAAGCTTGTCATCATATAGGAGGCCTCACAAAGCCGATTTTCTTCGCAGATATTTAATGCTCGAACTACATTCAAAGGCTCGCCAATTGGTTTTGATCCTTTTTCTTTGTTCAAGCGATCTAATCGCTGTTAAGGCTCTTATATAGGGCACATATCGCATTTATACTAAAAATAATTTCATTTACTACCTAGCTGGAACTAGTCTTCGCCCGTGGTTTCGCTCGCGATGAGTACAGGTAGTAAATAAATATAATTATTATTATTGTTTCTAAATTTATATTTGTGAGACAACTGAACAGCGACACCTATGGTAATAAGCGCCATCTACAGGGATAAAAAAAAACTGAAGATGAAATAGGTTTGTGCTAACATATGCATATTATAATACTACGGTGAACACAAAAAAGTTATCTTTTAATTGTGTTTTCGTTTTACTTTACCATATTATTTATATGTATACGTTAGCACATACCTTTATCGGCTTAATAGGGTCGTAGCCTAACACCAAGATTGTTGACATTTGATTTGCATCTCTCGAGAAAATGTGTTTTATTTTGTGAAAGAAAGAAGCCAATGTCCGATCGGAAGGTTTAATTTATTTGACGTCGGTTTGGCGTCTCAGCCTATAGCTTTGATACAGGCGAAGGACTTTCACAAAAGGCGAGGCGCAGGTTTAACACCAGCGAGGCGCAGGTGGGGGACAGGCGTTGCGAAGGAGCGGCGTAGGCGTGCGTGTCGTCTCTCATTTCGCATTTCATACACAATGTATAAAAGCGGTGTGATAGACGCTCGCTCCTCTGCCATGCCAACGCCAGACGCCGCTTATATCCTTCCTTAAAGCCTTCTAACCATTAATCTCTGTAAAGCTACTCGCAACTAAGAATAAGGTAAGCCATTTTATTTTCCACCCAAACAGCACAATGCCCATTATGACGAGAAAACGTGAAATATAAAAGTTAATAGAATCGAGGAGTGGCATCAAAGACGTTATTCAATACGACGACATCTAATGCTCAACTGAAAAATTGCTTACCCATTCTAAAAACGTGGCGTCATCCTCAAGGGAATTCAAAAAAACAGGAGGTTCATATTAATCGACTGTACTTTTGTGTGTAAATCGCCAAACGTAAAGGAGGATTACTTTTAAATTTTTGCGTTGCATGATTAATACACACTATAAAGGTGGGTACTGACCAACGTTACGAGGCGTAATGTAACATGTTACGCAGCGAGCATTTATGCTGTCAGTACGTACTGTTACGGGGAAACAAGCGAACAACGAGCCGGATTAACACGGAATTTAGCACTCTGCGTAACGTAACATGCTCGCTGCGAATGTTACATTACACCTCGTAACATTGGTCAGTACCCACCTTAAGAATTTCAATCGGGACGACGGCTTCATACTATCTGCGACATGGAATCTAGTGATTACAATTACACAATTTCATTTTGGTTTGCGATCGAGTAATCACCAGAATACAGATGCTGCGGTTAGTTTGCAGAATAGGGACACAGTCAGTGTAGTTTGAGACGGTACTTGGCGCGAAAATACTATTATGAGGGTGGGTGAAGAATCTACCTTTCTTATGGAGTGAAGACATCGCTGTTTCAGTCAGCCTGTGACCACGGTCGGTGTAACCCGGTCGAAACGTCAGTCAAATAAAAGGTAACATATAATAATGACCGCGTTTATTCCCGTTTCAGTGTAATTGCTATGATAATTTTTTTATTGAATAGAGTTTACTTCATGACTTTAGGTATGTCATGAATCACCTCGTAAGAAATCGGTGTACAGCAGATACTTTTTGTTATGGGATCAAATTATTTGTCATTGGAGGACTTAATTCTGAAACAAAATAAACAAACAATAATTAACCTTTTAAAAAATAAAAACTGATTTCAAGAAAACCAAAAAGATAAAATATTTTTTAGCTAGACATACTCGTACCTAGGTAATCAGTTATTTTTGAAGTCAGTACGTATGAAAACATTACGGTACGGAGCCCTCAGTGCGCAAGTACAGCTCAGTTTTTTTTTTACACTACATTCACACAATCTTGAATAATTATTAATTAGTTGCGGGTTCGAATCCCGCAAGGGGCAAATGTTTGTGTGATGAGCACGAACATTTGTACCTAAGTCATAGATGTTTATAAAAGTATTTAAGTATGTTTATCCGTTGTCTAGTCGCCATGGTACAACCCACTAGTATGGCCCACTGCCACTTAAGCGTACTATATTTTTGGACTATGCCCATAACTTTGGATTTCTGCTGGATGACCGCGGATTTTATCAAGATCCTAGGCATCGACGTTTTCATAGCTCGCTGAGTGACTTGAAGTCGGTGGTACAGCTTTACTATTATTCTAACATTACATCCTTATATCAAAATACTTATTAAGTACGTTAAAAACTTACATAGACGTAACATTACATAAATATGTTATTGTTTGTTATTCCTTTATGGTATTTCAATAACCATGCGCACTTGACAGCAAAAGAAAGAGATTTGATGAAAACGTCACATAAAAAGAGGGAAATAAGACGAGAATGTCACACATAATAACTTATCGCCGTCATGTAATATTGAGGACTAGTGCGGCCAGATATCCCGTTTTCGACGGGACGTCCCGTTTTTCAACCATCTCATAAAGCGTAAGCGTCAGGCGACCCCTGAAATTCCGGTTTTTTATCTAACTAGCAAACGTTGGCATATAATAAAGAAATATTAACTAGCGAGACAAAAGGAGTTAAACACTCCATCTTCACTCACTTCCACTCCAAACTATGTAGACCATTTATTATTACTGGCGTCAATAAGTGCTATAGGCCGATTACGGGCAGCAGCGTCAACGATGCGAGAACTACGCCTTTCTATCCCAGTGTGAGGGTTATAGCAGAAACAGTCCGTATGAATATTTGTGATCTCGTTGTGGCGTTCTGCGGGGAAGCCTACGTCCAGCAGTGGACTTCCAAAGGCTAATTATGATATGATGATTAATCAATCAGTGCACAAGGCAAGCAGTAGCAGCGCTGTTTGAGGCGAGACTAGATGGCCGTTTTACTACGTCCCGAATCCCAATCTTTTCGTCCCAGTTTTGCTTCTTTCTTTCAAGTCCCGATATTTGGAGAAACGCGTCTGGCAGCACTATGGGGACCCCGACCACTTTGTTCAGACGTCACACATGTAAGTCTAGCGTAAAGGAATCACCCATAATTTGTTTCGGCAGCTCAAGTATGTGTTTATTGTTTCGAAAACCCGCGAACAAACATTCCCTTATTGGTGTACGCAAAGCGTTTACGTTGTTTGAGTTTTATAAAATATACAGGGTGATAGGTTAAGTATGGAAATCACTTTTACGGTATATGCAAAGCCATAATACAGTTCAGTTCGTTAGATCCATTAGTTTTATTACTTGCTTTTACAACGTGTAACTCCTAATACGCAAAACCTCTTAAGGGCTGATTCTGGTGCTGAAATTCCACAACTGTTTCTGTAGTTAAACATCAAAATAAATAAAAAACTATTTTAACCTCTTGGTTACTTGATATCATTTGTATGAAGAATAATATCCTACTAATATTATAAATGCGAAAGTTTGTGAGTATGGATTGATGTTTGTTACTCTTTCATGCAAAAACTACTGAATTGATTTTAATAAAACTTGGCATACAGATAGACCATGGCCTGGATTAGCACATAGGATAATTTTTATCCGGGTAGGGTCAACGCAGTCCGATTAGCGGTTCCAATTTATTTGGAGAAGGTTTTTTTTATCATTTCGATAACGAAAACACATGTCATGTTACACAGCACAAACCATTATTGACAAAAGACAAAATATGGGTCTAATATTTTTTGATAATCTAACTGACGGACTAAATAGAATAATCTTTTTTTGACCTAGGAAACTAGCCTATTGGAGCAGCAAATATGGACAATGGTGTAATGGGCCTTTACTGCAATACTAAGGGCCGATTCGACCAAACACAAAGCTATACCAGAATAAATTTTACGGGTATAATTTTACACCTTGAATTTACCCTTGGATAAGTTCGATTAAGTTTTTCGAGCAATACACTATACTCGGTATTGTTATTCTGTAGTTCAAGAGAGAACGATCAACCAATTGATAAACCTACCAAAATCCATGTAATCCATTTCTTCTAGGTTGACTTGAAATGCCACATTTTAATTTTGTAGGATAATAAAGTGTCAATGCTAGATGTTGACAACATGTCAGTTTCGAGGTGACAAGAGTGGATTTGACAAGAAACCACATTGACATTTACTTACTCTCAGTTTAATTTATACACTGTCAAAATCGCCCGTTTTAATATTTTTCATAGATTAGTGGTTGGTAGAATGAAAAATCAGCTTACTCTAGATTAAGCAGTGGTATACTCTCAAGTTAAAACTTACACCAGCTTGGTCGAATCCGGCCTAAGAAGAGTAACTCTTTAATGAAATGATATTGACATTGACTAATTTATAGTAATAACGTATACTAAGTAGGTATTATAAAAATGAAAGAACTGTGACACTAATTAAGTAGTATTTTATTATTTGAATTGTTAAAATATAATGTTTTTTTTTTTTTTTTTTTATGTATGTTCAGCGATCATTCGTTACTGCGTTGACCGATTTCAATATATTTTTTTTGTTTGAAAGGTAATACTTTCAGAATGGTCCCATATAAATTTGGTTAAATTCTGATGATGGGATCTATAAGAAAATCATCAAACATTGCATGAACTCCGTACCACGCCAACTGATTTTAGTATCTATCTTACCTATATCTCTGCCAAATGTAGACCGATTTTGATGATTCTTTTTTTAATGAAGAGCTTATACTTCAAAGATACTATAATAAAAATTTTTGGAAAAAAAACACCCTTAAGGGTGGAAAAATAGGAAATGAAATCGGTGTTCAGCAGTTAAATTATGTTTGCACTCGTAAGATTTGTTTTGATTAGGATTTATCACTAAAATGAAAGAAATAAGTTAATTTTATAAAAAAAAAAAAAACCGACTTCAAAAAACTAAAACGCTAAAAATAATCTTAACACTTAAGTACCTAATCAGTTACTTTTGGAGTCGGTGCCAGTCATTGAGAGACTGATTAGGTACTTAAGTGTTAAGATTATTTTTAGCGTTTTAGTTTTTTGAAGTCGGTTTTTATTTTTTTTTATAATTAAGATCTCTGTATGTACCTACATTCTGCAATAAAAATATTTGAATTTGAATTTGAATTTGAACTCATTATTGCGTAAAAATCCCTTGAAACCCATGTTGTAACTGACGTAAGTAGGTACTTCGCTTTACGAGTAGGTAAGTATATCCTTTCGATTTCACGCGGCGTATCAGTTACACTCAAAAGGTTGGTTGTCGAAGAGAATCACAGACATTTTTTTTCTACAGACTCCGCGTTATTTGATTTTTTACGTGATACATTTTAAGCCATAGTATTGTAACGATAGTTAACACTTACTTATACTTGACACAGCAGATTAGGCAATACCGCGTACTGAATAAGATAATACACTGGGCTGTCAAAGTGTTAAAGAGTATAGCATCTTTGTAAGGCAGTACAGTCGCGGTGCGCTGGCAAACCGACCATGGCTTTCTAGTTATTTTAGCGTCCGGTTGAGACAAAGTAAACCAAACGCAGAGCGAGTTTCGGCTAATGGCGGTCTCTCAATGACTGGCACCGACTCCAAAAGTAACTGATTAGGTACTTAAGTGTTAAGATTATTTTTAGCGTTTTAGTTTTTTGAAGTCGGTTTTTATTTTTTTTTATAATTAAGATCTCTGTATGTACCTACATTCTGCAATAAAAATATTTGAATTTGAATTTGAATTTGAACTCATTATTGCGTAAAAATCCCTTGAAACCCATGTTGTAACTGACGTAAGTAGGTACTTCGCTTTACGAGTAGGTAAGTATATCCTTTCGATTTCACGCGGCGTATCAGTTACACTCAAAAGGTTGGTTGTCGAAGAGAATCACAGACATTTTTTTTCTACAGACTCCGCGTTATTTGATTTTTTACGTGATACATTTTAAGCCATAGTATTGTAACGATAGTTAACACTTACTTATACTTGACACAGCAGATTAGGCAATACCGCGTACTGAATAAGATAATACACTGGGCTGTCAAAGTGTTAAAGAGTATAGCATCTTTGTAAGGCAGTACAGTCGCGGTGCGCTGGCAAACCGACCATGGCTTTCTAGTTATTTTAGCGTCCGGTTGAGACAAAGTAAACCAAACGCAGAGCGAGTTTCGGCTAATGGCGGTCGGTGCATGGTGGCTTTGACAAATCAGTACCGTTCTGCCTACTGACGTATTGCACCCGGTGCGCCTCGCTTTGTTACTCGATTTTCATCTATATTTCTCTGTAATAAAGAATATAGTCGTAGTCAGTCACTTTATTCACATTTCTATCAATTAGGTAGATCAGGGCGGGTCAAGTTAAAGATCCGTTAAACTGTCAACTCTTTTGCAGAAAAATGTTGCTCACAAACAAACACAAACACACACATACGAGACCGGCCTAGCCTAGTGTGGGAATCACTGGTAATCTGTATTATTTACATATTAATTTGGCAAATAAATGTATCTACGAGTATTTCTTTCTATTTCTACAATTTCATAGTAGCTTATTTTACGTTCACCTGCGACCTATCCTAGGTCCACTAGCTGATCAAATGGTCGCGTTATGTGACGTCTGTTTCACTAGTGTGTCTGTAAAGACATCCAACAATACCCCCTTATAATGCTTTGGTGAAGACAAAAGCGATTTTTTCTTTTTCTCTCATAAATGTCAAGGGTAATTGAGTTTCGCGAGGACTCAAGAAATTGTTAAGGGTGTATAGAGTTGTCGGTCTGCTTCGTCACGTTAAATATTGAGTTTCGTTTGTCACTTTTGTTCCTACCATTATATACACATATATATACATTTACATAAGTACTAAGATTCCTAGTTCATTAGATAACTAATATACAAGCAAGACTTGTTTAAATTAGGTTCCAACTTTATAATTATTCGATTAAACTGAATTACTTACCTAAGTTTCATGAACTTATAAAGAATTAAATGTTATCTTATCTTTAACACAGATTCGCAAAAATAAGGTTTTGTTAATGTACATGTTACAGTCAAAACTCAACTGATCAAAAGTACTTTTAACTGGCAAAATCAGTCAAAAGTACTTTTGAGAGCAGGCTTTCGTCAATAGTTCTTTTGACTGAAATATCAGTCCAAAGTACTTTTGCCCTATGAAGACTATGAAGCTGGTCAAAAGTCAAAACTGACCTTTAACTTTTCTTTGAATACACTTGAAAGAACAAAATCACATATGTACAAAGTTTCAAATCAATACGAAAAATTTGATGATCATGAAACTCGACTTCCAAGATTTGAGTACGTAGTTAGTTAGTTACAAGTGAAGCTTATAAAAGCGTGTTAAAAAGAGATGAGTATCTTTAAAAAGAGATGGTATGAGCACAATTAAAACAAAACACGATCGCGCACAAACTCCACAGTAAACGTTTTATTACACAGTCGGCGAATGGAGGGCCAATGTATCGGAGATAAAATTAAATACCTATCTAGTTTATGGCGGCTTCATCTATAATAGACGAGCTTACTCGTATATCTCGTCTCGTGATAACTCGTTTTCACATTGCTAGCTTTATAGTGCTAAAACAGTATTACCTACGTGTAAACCAAAAAAAAAAAAAATGTATGAAACTAATTGGGATGTTGACACCATTCATAAATCATTCCGAGACACTTCTTTTTTTAAGTAACACCTTATTTAATGAATTTGTTCAGTCATAATTTTTAATTGTTTCTTGAAATAGATTTTTAATTGTTTTAAAACTAATAAATAGATGATCAGTTGAGTTTGGTAAACAGTGACGTCACTGTCTGATATTGCCATACAAATTCTAAGAAGAGGTACGTTTTGACAGCTCACAAAAAGTATGTCAATTGATTGGTAGTGTCAACTACCCTATTTAGCTGTTCAAATACTTTTTTTGCGAAAGTGTTTTTTTTATGAATTTTGATGTTATGGCTAGGCATGTTTCTTTTTAGAAAAGGTTACCAACTTTTTTGGCGGTACAAGCAATAGTGGTTCATATCAAGGCCAATGTGAACGTCGCCTATAAAAGGGCTTTATGTTTAATTTCTACACTCTCACTATACATTTCTAAAGCTCTTCTCGATTGATCATACCTGTCATTGGTCTGTGCTGTGTAATATCTAGAGGTATACAATAACGTTGTATCATACACATACAGGGTGGCCAGAAAAGTTACGTCCATAATTTTTTTTTGGGTGCTTCGTGTTGAGAGGTATCTGAATCTGAATAACTCCTATGTATGTTCTACGATTTTTCGTAGTTTTCGAGTTACGTTCGGTACGGTCTAAAGGCGACACAATTTTCTAAAGAATGCCACAATGAAAAAACTAATTGCAGTCTCGCAAATTAAAAAGTTACATGTTTCCAGAGAGTTCCGTGTTTGAATTCCGTAATTATTCTTTTATATTTTTATTGTAAGTGGCCAGCTTCAGAAAATTTCAGTATGTCCCACGTATGTTGACACATTTGCCTTTTCTAGTGATCTTTATAAATGCAAAGCCTGTTTCCTCTTCTTGGCCACTGGTTTACTGGTAATCATGATTTTGGCAATAATTCTACCATTTTTACTTTGAATAAAATGTGTAAAGAATTGATTTTCCAATATTAAATTTTAACGAAACAGATTATGACGATAAATGTTATTATAACATCTGATATACATTACTTTGAATGAATTAAGTTTAGTAATATTGTTTACGTTTCAATTTACAACCTTTACTTTGATTATAATGTGTAAAAGAATTGATTTTCCAATATTAAATATCAACAAAACAAATTATATTATGACGATGACTGGAATTATGATATCTGATATACATTAATTTGCATGAATTAATTTTAGTAATATTGCTTACGTTTAAATTGACAACCTTTCAACACCCCGAAAATAATAATCCTTATAACTCCCCAAAAATAATAATAATACTTTTCCGTTAAGCTGTGGTTACACCAACCCAGCAAACAATTTGACGAATCCAAATCGCCACCACATCAAAGTAATACATTCGTGGTAAACTTGTTCATGGAGGCATGCTAATAAAATTCAATTCAAACTTTGCAGTGAAGCCACACTATTTGGCTGGCCGACTTTGGTTTTGTTTTCGTAAGCTCGTACTTCATGTCTTGTAACTGTATTTCCAGTAAAATAGGCTGACAAGGTGACTGAGTTTGTTATGCCGTTTCTTCTCATCACAAGTCGATATGTAGTCCCAAAGCGGCGGTAGGGCAAAGCTATATTTTTGAGACGTTTGTAAATGCCCGAAAAAGGGCCTTATTATGAATAAATTACTATTACTACACACACATACACACACACATATTTACCTAGATGTAGTTGCTTTAAAACGAAACACTTAAAATTTGTCTAGTTAAACTAATGTCTTGGTAGCTCAGTTAGAATAGCTAGCTAAGAGAACTGATTGGCATCTTAGGTGGTGGAGGTTTTAGTAGTTCACATTATTTAAAGACCAGAGAAGTTATTTTCAAGACATTCATATTTATTTGCCGTCTTCATATAGCCGTTAAAGAACCGAGTATCAGTCGCTCGATTCCGCTTCGCTTCATATTATATCCGAAAACTTGGGAGTACCTATCGAATTATTTTGGATCCGGTTTTTGTCACAGGGCAGTTATGTTATTTTGTAAGACTGATATTGGATTCTGATTTGTCACTAGTTTGTGTATAGGATGAAATATTATAAAATTGAATAGAGCCCTTAAATTTCTAATGAAAAATTTGATAAACCTGTACTAGTACCACTTATCTATCCACACAATGTCAGGTCAATCACGAGATACTATTACTTAGAATATAATTAATGACAGAGAATAAAATATTAAATATCTTCTATTTTGTGTGAAAACTCAACTACCCATCATTGCATCAGCGGACTTGGATTTATTATTTCGTTTTTATAAATAAATATAAGACAACATCACATACATTGCTCTGATCCTAAATTAAATCAAACAAAGCCAAAGCACTTGTATTTAAGAAATCGAAACAACGACGGTACCACAGCACCCAGACCCGAGACAATATAGAAAAGTTCGTTTACTACATTGACCCGATGGTCAATCGAACCCGGGACCTCAGAGATGGCAACGCCAAGTCTAGCTTGCTTGCCTCTCGGCTACGATGGTCGTCGTATCATATATATATATATGATATATACATATATAAATACATACATAAATAAATATCCATTATTCATCATTACCAATCATTATCCAATATTTAATATTTGCATGCTATTTGTAAATGGCTGAAAAAGCTGAACGTTATACCGAAATTCCATCCACAATGTACCCTTTTTCATATGCAAATAAATTTCATTTCATTTCATTGAAATTTTATAAGTACCTTTTTTTAGTAAATGAAGGTACGCGAGAAATCACTAGATTGACATATTTGATGTACCTATGGTATGTAAGGATTTACATGAAGGGTCGTGTGAGGCTCTTTCCACCCCATTGAGCCGCGATCCTGATGAAAGAACAGCTGACGAGCGCGCTAGAGCGTGAACTGATTGGTCTCTGGCGGGGTTTGCGGATATGAAGCTTAGAATTTTCTTGACATGACGTTATATGCTGCGATAAATTCGGATCACATATTTGGCTGATTGAGAAACACTAAAAATAGGTAAGTTTCTATCTTCTATAAAGAGAATATCTGAGTCACTTTGTAATAGAAAATACTGAATATGATAAACTGTCAACTGCACTAGTTTCACTATAATTCTTGAATAATTAATTTTATAGAAAATATAAAACCGATTTAAAAAACATTAAAACTTGCAAACGAAAACATTAAAACTTTCTTCGGCTGGCACCGACTCCAAAACTAACTGATTATGTACTTAAGTGTTAAGATTATTTTTAGCTTTTTAGTTTTTTGGTCTATTTAAAAAAAAAATACTTATCTCATCTATTTTAGTGATAAATCCTAATCAAAACAAATCTTATGAGTGCAAACAAAATTTTAATGCTGAACACCGATTAATTTCATTTCCCATTTTTCCACCCTTAGGGGTATTTAAAAAAAAAAATATAGATATTTTATTATAAATTTATTATATTGTAAATTTATATTTTCGCATATTTATATTATAGTGTCTTTGAAGTATTTAAAGCTATTCAATAAAAAAAGATTCATCAAAATCGGTTCACATTTGTCGAAGATATTGGGTAACATAGATACTAAAATCAGTTGGCGTGGTACGGAGTTCACGCAATGATGATTTTCTTATAGATCCCACCATCACAATTTAACGGAATTTATATGGGACCATACTGAAAGTATAACCTTTCGAACAAAAAGTAATTATCGAAACTGGTCAACGCAATAACGAATGATCGCTGAACATACATAAAAATATAAATTTAAAAAAAACGTTCCGAAGAATTGAGAACCTCCTCCTTTTTTGAAGTCGGTTCAAAATTAAATAAAACCAGACGAGACAATGTATTATCTGGTTCGCACTAACAAGACACAAATCAATAATGAACCTCATGATCAATGATTAACCCCTCAGTCAGGATGTCACCTAGCCAATTAGAGCAGAGCGATGTCATTAGATCGCATCAACGGAATAAACAATGGCATTAATGATTGATGACAGAAATAATTTCCGAAATCCAGCCGTTTGCAGTGAATACTAAATAGCAATTAATAATTAATTGCTAGGATACATTTGACGCTGTGATAAAACACTGATGATAAAACCATCAATCACACACACACACACCAGTTATCGGAATGTGCACTGCACAGTTTTCAGTTGTGCATGTCTCCTCTTTTGCCTCTCAGCAGGGCAAATGGTATAAATCCGCACTAAGATTTTTAGAAATCCAGACGTACATACGAGCTTAGAATTCAGAATTTAGATACGACACACGTTTGTGAGCTATTTCAAATCGCTCCGTGTCCAACCATACTAATTCTTATCTGAAATAAATATATAAAAGTTCCTTTATATATTTATTTTATATGCGTAGTAAGCGATCTAAAGTAGAAAATAATTGCAGTCTGAGTGGACTTTGGTTTTGGTACGTCATTCGTCTCATCATCGTCATTTCAGCCACAGGTGACAGGACGTCCACTCATCGGGGACTCCCCCGAAATTGCACTGTGTAGACAATTGATCGACACGTTACCTTATTGACAGATTTCAGCCGTTGGGATGCTTCGCTTCGAGGGTATACCTACGATACCTATGCGTAAAATATAACCTGGTATTTTTTGACGCACAGCGAGGTTGACAAGATTTAAATCCATTCTCCAATGGAAAAACGAATTCGCGCTTACAAAAACCAACAAATCAGAGCCGTCACAAATATGCTAATCTTCTAGGTCTCGCAATTACGTCAGCCTTCCTTATCAAATATCAAAGTAGGTTGTGGAATTCTAAATTCGTTGACGAGGCTAGATTCGAAGTCAAACTAGAACACCTTATTGCTAAAAGTTTAAGGTCGCAAATCGAGTGAGTTCTCTCAAATGTTGTGTAGTGAAGCCTCTGTAAGATACTTTGAAAGGTCTGAAGCGTCCTGCGGGACCAATATAACTGTAATAGGGAAAATTGAGTTTAGTCAAAAGGACAGTGGTGCTTGAAAATGGTCTAGGGACCGGACGTTAGCAACCCCGTTAAGGCACAAATTATGAGAAAATGAAGACAATAAATGCCTACTTGGTAAGTTGATTCCAAGGGTACTCCCCAAAATGAAGTTTGGGAAAAAATTTGGGAAAGAATTACCTTCTTTAGACCAAATTTTTGTTGGTAATTTGATGCAGGAAATGATTTTGGAATTACCTATTTGGCATGGGATTTATGTTCTAAACGCTTGTCAGATCATGCAAGCAACTATCAAAAGAAATAAAAAAATTGTAGGTAGTTTCTTGCATTTGTTTTGCCTCGTTATGTTGCGTTTATAAACTTATGACCTACTGAACTTATTGCACGTTTATTTATTTCAAGCAAAATGTTTGGTGTTGCTGCATTTTGAAAATGACAATAACAAAAATTTTTATTTTCTCTACTTATTGTCGCTAAATGAAATAGTCACTTTAGTGGCACGGTCAATCTATATATATATCTATATAAATATAAAATAAATCTCTATTACCCTTGGTCATCACATCACGCGTGAACGGGTGGAACAATTACGCTAATTCTTTTTTTTGATGTGTTAATTATCGTCAGGAAAAGGTTCTTATGAAAGAAAAAAAAGAGAAAGCTCCACGCAAACAAAGTCGCGGGCAACAGCTAGTATCAAGTAATATTACTACCTAGTCATAAATAGAAACAAAGTCTAAATAAACATGTATAAATTAACAACAAATGTCTTTTTATACTTTTTTAAAGTTTGAAAATAAACTTTTTCTAATAAATAACTTCTACTTATTGCGTTTATTTGTAAGAGTTATTATCAACATCATTAGTCCAATAATACAGGGTGTCACTTCTTTCAGAATAAAACCATTGACACACGATTTATTTAGTTAGTTTATTTATTTAATTATTTTAGACGCTCGCTGCACGCTTGCGATTTCGGGGATGATGTTATAATCGAATCGACTTTGGGGCTGAATCCTTTGCATTTGGCATTAAATTTTTAACAATCACAGAAATTATTCAGCTTCAAAAAAATCTATTCTTGTACAATGGCGACTAGATAACTGATAAGCATACTTAAATAATTTATGAACCCCCGTAACTTGGTGCAAGTGCTCGATCCTATCTCACAAACATTTACCCCGTGCGGGATTCGAATCCGCAACTGTCTGGCTTTGTACCCCGGAGTGCGGGCGAACCAGTAGCTAGACCAGCCTTCGACGTAAAGTCAATGAAATATCATTTGATACGAGTACTATTTATATGCAAACGTATGCAATATCGTATAGTCGGGTATATTTTAAAATGCTTACTAATACCATATAAATATTCATATAAACTAAATATTAATGTTTTGGCAGTGCCAAACTGTCAAGACTCTGTTTGACATGGTTTAGCACTAGCAAACTTCACTCGTATTTTAAGGCAAGTAGGGCCCATAAGTTAGCGATTCGAAGCTTGTTATTGCAAATATCGCACGAAATACGACTCATACAGCGCGCTATGAAACTTGGCTGTTATGACAATAGCTGCACAATAGCGTCTTTGGGTGCAAACATTTGAGAAAATAATTATTTTTAATTGCAATTTTTGATCGATTAAAAAAATCTATACACAGTTTATAGCTATCAAGTTGGCCAATCAATCAACGTATAAACGAATTAAATCGGTCAAGCGGTTAAAGAGACAGATAATTAGCATATTTTTAACTGACTTCAAAAAAGGAGGAGGAGGTTCCCAATTTAACAGTATATGTGTTACGCGATTACTCCGCCAATTATTATTCGATTTCATTGATTTTTTTTTTGTTTGGTAGACCATACTTCAAAGATAGTCTTATATAAATTTAATCGAAATCGATTAAGCACTTTTAGAGAAAATAACAAAATATATACTCAGATAATGTTTTTGTTCGTGGTTTGTGTCTATGTTACCCAATATCTTTGACAAATGTGAACCGATTTTGATGTTTTTTTTTTATATAGCTTATTACTTCTAAAATATTATAATAAAAATTTACGTAAAAAATTTAAGGGTGAAAAAATAGGGGATGAACTTAGTGTTCAGCAGTTAACTTTTGTTTGCACTCTTATGATTTATTCTGATTAGGATTTATCACTAAAACAGTTGAAATAGGTAAATTTTATAAAAAAAAACAACTAAAAAACAAAAAAGCATTTTTTTTTTGTATTTGTTTGTTTTATTGAGCAATTACTACCAAACCGATGCCGTCACTGAGCTACAAGGATAACCTTGTAGAAAATGGAATGATAATAGTACATTTAAAAATTCTGTTACATTTGGCAGACATCTATCTATCTGTATCAAAGCAGGCTCGGGGCAACGAAAATAGTTCAGACGAAAATCACAGACATCAAGAAACAAGAAAGATTTGTGTTTCATACGTTGTAACTGTGTTACCTATACATTTAGATACACTTCGTTATTATAATGTATTCGTTATTATACTCGTAATACTTATTATTTGGTATACTATAGGTGAAATTAATGTAAAATAAACAGAAAAATTCAATTAAGATTAAAATTGTCACACGTGAATATCAATATTTCACTATCTAGAATACCGTTTTAGACAGTAATGTTACTGGGAGCGGATTGACACTAGAATTGCGAACATAGGTAGGTTACGGGAATTGGGCTTCTGAAGTCTGCCCAGACAGGGCCACGGACAGAAAATAAGCAAGTTCTATCTAAAACACCAGCCTGCCTAGCATGAGCACTAAAACACGATATAATATGATATGATATAGCGAAATATCGACACCAACTGTAAAAATATGGTAGATATAGCCGCCATGTTGAATCCCCGTCACATATTAAGATCGCTGTTTCGATATAAATTCAAAATGGCGGTTGAATCTATCATATTTTTGAAGTTGGTGTCGATATATCGCTATATCATGTCATATCATATCGTGTTTTGGTAGACATGCTGAGGGGCTGAAGTTTCTTAAAACAACTTAGCCTCATTTCTTATTCTTAACTTTTTCAAGCAGAAGTTTACAGCAAAAGATATTTTTTGAGCACGAAACATTAATCATAGGTTCAGAATTTTGATCGTTACCTACATCTGTTGAGCTCTCATAAAAATATTCGAACCGAAACCTAAATCGGACAAACTTTAAGTAAAACATTTATCCCAAATGTGGAATAAATTTATATTAGGCCCTAAAATATAAGGTGAAACCGAAATAGTGCTCAATATTTCTAGAGGTCAGCTGGTACACGTTAGGGATCATTTTTATGAAAATAAAAACTTAAACCTAGTAAACTATTTTTATTAGTTACAATAATACATAAGTTATACCATAGATCACATACCCTATAGAGTATAAATGTCATGTGATTTGTTCGACAAATTTTCCGCCATTTTTTAATTTGTATATGTACCTTTTTGTATGGGCAACAGTTGACAGGACTTGTCATTTCATACTAAATGTAAGTGAAAAATAACTCAATAGTTTCGGAGAAAGACGGTTTGTATTGCTGCTATATAGGATATTAAGTGCTCGATAAATAATAATACGTATTGTAATTTATTTATTTATTGGAAAAGATTCACCAGCAACATATCAGTAAACATTACAATTCAGAGTGATATGAGTAACATGTGTAAAAAATATGTCTTTATAGGTAAATACAGCGTTTTTAACAATTTGTCGACTTCAAAACAATTAAATAAAACGCGAGTACTTTATGATCAAAAAACAAACATTCATTAATATTCAGAAACAGGAAAAAGTTCAAAAGTTAATGTGAATTTGTACATTAAGTATTGTTATTTTTATTTTTTTTTACGAAAAAGAATCGAATACTGCCACACACTTCCTTTTAAACGCCTGTTTACTTTTCTGAAAGATGTTGATTTCGCAATCTTTTAAGTTATTGTAAGTCCGCATACACCTGTACAGTGGGGCGCACTTACCTAGGTTAGTTTTACAGTGAGGTAGATTAAAGATATTTGTCAAAGGGTGCCTTGGTAGATGGTAGGGGACAGTAATATTTATATATATTTAATAGTGTTTTTACGCATAACGCCGACCCTAAATTTGGTTGATTACTTCTTTGTTCTGTCACTGATTTTAGAACGGACTGCGTGTACCTACGTTATACGTAGAAAACCAATAAAAAAAAAATAATAAAAATACGTTGTCAGGTCATTTTATATTTTTTTATCCTTATCATGTACTCTTTGACCGCTATAGAACCAATAAAACCAATTTATTTCTGTAAATAGGCCTAAATTAAGCTCTTTTACACGTCCCAATATATTTTTTTACCCTACCACTGCTTCGGGACAATATTGTGGGCTAGTGCCGAGAAGAAGCAGGGCAAGAAACTCGGTCACTATTGTCAGTCTAGAAATATCGAGCACTATTTCGGTAAGACCTTATAAGTTCCCTTCTTTCTAAGGGGTGATTCTACATCTTTTAATATGGGGCCACCATTGAAACATAACAAAAAAGACCTACATACAAACTGATGTCAGCATTAAATTGTGCGAAAGTGTTTTTTTGCGATAGCGAATATGGTCAGTTAAAAAGATGCTGCATTCGAGGAAAATAATCGCCTCATCAATTTATTCATGCTGACTGTACCTCGAATAGGATTGGAACAAAGCACTAGGAGAAAGAAGTTTTGTTAAACACATAAATAAATAAAAAATCTATACAATAAAATAATAGCTTACACAAACACTCAAAATAATGTTTTATTGACAACGAAAACATTCATTCAATTTCAGTCAAAATGTTATTTTATCATTTTGCACGTTGGCAAAAAAAAACTGTTTGTATAAAATAAAAGATTTTTAACAGAAATGCATAAAAATATACGGTACATAACAAACATGTTTTTTTGTCTATTTGATTTGGCTAATACCGTAAACCACGGGACCGATTTTGAGAAAACTTTAACTGGGGAATAACTGATGTTATAAGAAGTAAGTTAGGCTACTTTTATTAAAATAAATAATTAGGTTTCGCAGTATAAAATAAAACCTACAAAATTGTGAACAAAATCCGATCCTTAAAAGGAACTTTTTTATTTTCAAATTCAAATTCAAATCTTTATTTGCTTACTATGTGATGTACATTGGTGGTGGGTACATATGCAACAGGACTTAAAAACTTAGTTACCTATAAGGTATCGCAAATATAGAGAGCAGCCTATATTATAGCTAGATAATAAAATTAGAGTATATTGAATGGGTAACAATTAACAATAATTAGGACTAAGTTAACAATTTTGAGCGCAGCGTAGGACGTCCACTCACAAGGTGGTCAGACGACCTGGTAAAGGTCGCAGGAAGACGCTGGATGCAGGCCGCTTCCAACCGGCCAATCTGGAAGTCAATGGGGGAGGCCTATGTTCAGCAGTGGACGTCCTATGGCTGAAATGATGATGATGATGATAACAATTTTGAACAATTTTCAGAGCCGATTAGGTATTATGGTTTGATGGGTATATTTTTGAGGTAACCTTTAATGACAACGTGAACGAAGTCTCTGGAAAAACCTAGTTTTTCAATAAAACTGCAACTATTAAGAAGAGTAACAGCTTACACAAACAAAATCAAAATAATGCTTTTATGGACAAGGAAAACATGCATTCAATTTCAATCAAAATGTTATTTTATCATTTTGTACGTTCGCAAAACGCTTGGCGCATATTTATCGCTTATTTATGAAATAAAAATATTGAAGCGCCATTTTCCTGCTGGCCCGGTGAAATTGCCGATAAATAAGGCGTCATTTTGTACGACTTAATATTTTGATCTTTATAACATACGAAATGGCCCATTTATGAGTCATATTTTTGATGCCGGTATTTAATTTAACCCCTGCAAAACGAGACAAAATAATATATTTTTACTGCAGGTTTAAACGACCGCTTGGCATCCAATAGTCAAAGATATTTAAAAAAAAAACACTCACACAGAATGAGGTCCCAATTACTGTGCCGGTTCTATGTCTAATTAATGTTATATACTAGGAAAAATAATACCTAACACAAATATTTTTATTTATATATTTATTTAGACTTTATTGCACTGATTAAAAAATCATACAAAAGGTATATTTTGTACCATGATTTTCACCATCATTAACAGCCTTAATAAATAAATAAATCAAGCTGATCAGAGTTTAAATGTTTTCGTTGCACCGACTTCAAAAGTAACACGTTCCTACATGTGTGTTAATATTATTTTTAGCTTTTTAATGTTTTAAAGTCATTTTTTAAATGAAATTTTCTTATTTCATTTATTTTTAGTGATAAATCCTAAACAAAACAAATCATAAGAGTGCAAATAATGAAAATTAACTGCTAAATACCGATTTCATCCTCTATTTTTCAACACTTAGGGGTGATTTTTTTTCAGCCAATTTTTTTGCTGACAACTGATTACCTAGCCAATGTAGCGGCTGCCCGCTGCTTTGTCTAGGTCATCATTGCACCGCGTAGGAGTTCTGCCCACGCTGCGTCTTCCAGTTCGTGGCCGCCACTCGAGAACGTTTCTTCCCCAATGAAAGTCAGTTCTGCGAGCGATGTGGCCTGCCCATTGCCATTTTAGCTTTGCAATTAGAAAAACGGCCGTCCCCACACGGCACGACAAGCACGGTAAAGAATACACTTCCCCATCGCCAACAGGAGGCGTGTCGTAAGAGGCGACTAATTCCTGTAGCACGAGACGGGCAGCAGCGTCTGCGTGCGAAATGTTTTAAAAAACGGCGCTCGCCAACGCGCCTGCCAAGCATGGCGAGTATTGGCAATCCCCCCCGATAAAAGTCATCGGGGGAGGCCTGTGTTTAGCTGTGGACGTTCCATGGCTGCAATGATGAATTAGAAAAACTATGTCGATGACTGTTTTTTTTACAAATTTATTCATTTCAATAATGTGAAACAAACAAATATGTTTGGATGTTTGTTACTTCTAAAAAGAATTAGTTCGTTGCAATATGGAAACTGTTTTTATTGACATGTCAAATGAAGTAGAAATAAAGATCATACAATAAGGGGGTTAGAAATGCGTCAGATCCTATCACAGAATTGTCATGATCTCTATTGTGGAACTCATATCCTAGTGTTATGATCAGTGATCGGAATAGGTAGATTGATTTGATGTTCTTTGGTAGTGCTAGCATAATATGGATGTCTTTTTTTAAAAGCTGATACAAAGAAATTCCAAAATCCGGGAGGCATGTCCATATTAACATCAATGTTTGAGATCATTAATCTCAAATCAATCTACCTATTCCGATCACTGGTTATGAGGTACAGTCCAACGGCAGGTCGACCTACTCAAAGTCAAAGGTCATTGAACCGATTTTCAACTTTAAGTCCGACACGTAGAGATCAATATCAATTGAGAAAATTTTACATTTTGTGGTAGGTTGATAAGCTGTTGTGTGTACTAAATTTTGCCAGCGGCGTCTTATATTTTACTCAGTCCGGAGCTAATTTAGAAAAGTTGGTTTTAAGAATTGTCACGAACTGAAAATCGAACCTTGAACCCTTTGCTTCAAGGTTGAATCACCGTACCACTAGTAGCCTAACCAATCGCGTCGTCCAATTTTCTAAAGTATTCTTTTTTTCTAAATTACTTTTTAAATTTATTTATTTGTCAACATACATACAGCTACCATTACAGGAAAATAACCCAATTCGATAGTTGCAGCTTCATAATAATTTACTAAGAAATAACCTTATTATAATTATTGAGGAACATCATATAAAACATTTATATCTTCCTTAAAACTGTTGAGACACTTGAGACTTAACTCAAAATTCGTTCAAATGTAACATTTTCCCGTCGTAAAAACTAGTGGCAAAGGATCGGTCTAAGTATTTGCGAATTTAAATCCCCTTGTGGATCGGAGGGCTAGACGGAAAATGATAAATGGGCTCGGAATGGTTATTGAATGAAGTTATTCGGGGAACTTGGGCCACTAGAATATTCTATCGAAAGGAACATCCGTTTATAGTTATATATTATAAGATTCTAAAGTTTTGTTCCATTCTGTTTTGTAAACTCAAAGAAAATTGGGTAACAAAAGTTGTATAACATATTATTTATTAAGACTTAGTTGGTATTTATCTGTAGTCTATTGTAAATTATAATTTTGTAAAGTTAAAGATGTGTTAAAGTTTAAAACAGTACTGATCTGATATCCTTCGTCGGGTTCTCTAGCTGATAGAAACGCAGTAGCCTAAATAGCGAAGAGACGTAGGTTTGATTCCCACTTAAGGCAGTTGCATTTTTCAAGTCTTATAGTATCTTCTGACTTCTCGATCAATTTTGAAAACACAATGACGGGACGCGATCCCATTTTAAAAATTAAATACGAATCCCTTCGGTTTTCCTCTTACAAAACCTTTTTTTACAATATTTAACCTTACAATGGCCGCATAAATTCATTGAGGTTTTCTTTGTGCCAACAACACAAGTCACCCAAGTCTTAGAACAACGATTGTTATTTGTTGAGCAAACTAGTACAAACATGCTCCCCTAAGGATTCCTTAACTCCAGCCTTCAGCCATCGTGTTTGGTTTAGCAATATTTTCGCCTTCGCTTCTCTCTCGAATTTATTTCTAGATATGCCGTAAATAGAGTGAATCAGATCAGAACCATATTTGGATAGGGGTGCATTTTATTTCAGACGCTTCTACTAGTGTTGTAATAGCAATAGTGAAACTATCGACATTAGGTTGGTCTGTGGAATTCATCATCATCATCATCATGTCAGCCATAGGACGTCCACTGCTGAACAAAGGCCTTCCCCAATGACTTATCATCGGGGGGGATTGCCAATACTCGCCACGCTTGGCAGGCGGGTTGGCGAGCGCAGTTTTTTTATAAGATTTCGCACGAAGACGCTGCTGCTCATTCGTGCTACAGGAATTCGTCGCCTCTTAAGACACGTCTCCTGTTGACCTGGTGGGGAAGTGTATTCTTTAGGGCCGTCCCAACATGGCACTGGGAATTACAGCCTATCATTGTATCATGGTAATATTTTTTAAACTGTCTTGTGATTGCTGTATTTCTGTTTTGTGTACTGACTAAATAAAATAAAATATAAAGGTGGTATAAAAATATCTGACATGAATGCAATGAGAGAAAGTATTGTGTACCTAAATACAGCAACTATTATATGGGAACAATATCGAAATCGCAAAAATAGACACTTTTTCATACAAACTGTTGTCAGCTGGTCAAAAATAAAAAACTGCTAGTGCCACTTAATCTCAATCAAAAAGTCACGAAAAGACGATGCAGACGCCAAGTCGCCAGTCGCAGACGCTAGTAAACGATCGCATAGTCGCTACGCGATGCAGCATCAAAAATCGCCGATCGCAAAATTAATGTATTTTTAAAAATAACTTTAATAATCTACCCCATGTAAGTTACTAGTGCCGTGTGGGGACGAGCCCACGACTTCCCCACCGCCAACAGGAGACGTGTCGTAAGAGGCAACTAATTCCTGTAGCCCGACACGGGCGGCAGCGTCTTCGTGCGAAATCTTTTAAAAAACTACGCTCGCCAAACCGCCTGTCAAGCGTGGCAAGTATTGACAATCCCCCCCGACGATAAGTCATTGGCTCATTGGGGGAGGCCTTTGTTCAGCAGTGGACGTCCTATGGCTGAAATGATGATGATGTTACTAGGATATTTTTTTCACTTTTATTTACTTATTCTGCGGCAATAATTATGCGTGTTTATGTTATGTTGAAAGGAGCATCCATATTTATGACGCCTGTGGGTTATTCGTTTGTTTTAAATTTTACGAAGTACATTTTATTTTCTGGAGTTTTATGTTTAACTTAGGTAACCTTTATTTTGTGTTTTTATGTTAATGCATAATAAATACAGGCCAGTTCCGTACATAATTATGTAAAGTATACGAACAGCTTTAGGTAAGGTTACAAAAGCCAATATAAGATGGCACTTAACACTTTACAGGCGGTAATAATGGATAGCTTGGTATACTAATAAATTGTCAAAATTCTTAATAGGAATCAATGTGACGAGTACAGCCTGCCTCTACACTGAGGTTCTTTAGCAGAGTTTTCACTATGATATACAGGGTTATTTGTAAAACATCAACAACCTCCTAGGGGCTGATTCTGGTGCTCAAATATAACAACTCTTTCTATGGAACCAAGGTTCAAATAAAAAAAAAAATGTTTACTTCTCCATACAAACTGTTGTCAGCTGGTAGCAGATTAGTGTGGGTTTTTTTTGCGATTTCAATGTTGGTTCCATAGAAAAAGTAAAAGTAACTAACTGTAACACATACCCGATATTATATTCCATATAAAACCTACTTTACGGTCTTTATGAATTTGAAGACCATTAATAGGCTAGTTTCCTAAAAAAATCTAATTAGTCCGTCAGTTGGATTGGAACAGAAAATATCGGACACGTATTTTCAACCGACTTCAAAAAAGGAGGAGGTTCTCAATTCGACTGTATGTTTTTTTTTTTTTTTTGTATGTTTGTTACGCGATTACTCCGCCAATTATGAATCGATTTTAATGATTCTTTTTTTGTTTGGTAGATCATACTTCAGAGGTGGTCCCATATCAATTTTATCGAAATTGATTTAGAACTTTTTGAGAAAATCAACAAATATATACCCAGATAATATTTTGGTTGTGGTTCTTGTTACCTATCTTCGACAAATATGAGCCGATTTTGATGATTTTTGTTTTATTGAATAGCTTATACTTCAAAGATGCTATGATAAAAGTTTGCAAAATAAAAATCACCCCTAAGGGTAGGAAAATAGGGGATGAAATTGGTGTTCAGCAGTTAGATTAGGATTTATCACTAAAAATAGATGAAATAAAGTAAATTTTATTTAAAAAAATAAAACCGACTTCAAAACACTAAAATGCTAAAAATAATCCTAACACTTAAGTACCTAATCAGTTACTTTTGGAGTCGGTGCAAACAAAAACATTGAATCTCTCATCGGCTGGCACCGACTCCAAAAGTAACTGATTAGGTACTTAAGTGTTAGGATTATTTTTAGCATTTTAGTGTTTTGAAGTCGGTTTTATTTTTTTAAATTTCTTTTCTTAATCAAACAAAAGATGATGAAGATATAGCCCGTTAAAGTTCCACTTAACGTCATGCCTTGCGACATTTTTAGCAAGGCGTCACGTCACGTGCAAACTTTGGTACGCTTTATCTTCGTTAAAGGCAAAATATGGGTCCCTTTTTGGATCAGCTAACTGACGGACTAAATAGAATAATATTTTTTTGACCCAGGAAACTAGCCTATTGGTCTAGTGGTAGCGCTCTAGATTACAAAACCAGGCAGTTGCAGGTTCATATCCCACAAGGGGCAAATGGCTTATGGGATGAGTACGAGAATTTGTACGGCTAAGTGATGGATGGTCATATTATGTATTTAAGTATATTTAACCGTTACAAGTTTTCCTTAGTTTGGGGCTAGATAGTTAGTGTGATTAGGTAATAGTAGAATTAATTGATTAATTTATAATTACGAATTGTTTGAGAAACTAAGAATAAATTATTTAATTTTTGTTTATAGCAATCACATTCTAGTTATATCTATGATAATACAACACTTGAAAAAATCGACCGACTCGGTTAATCAAACCCATAACTCATCGCATGCCGGGCGAGTGCTTTTCCAACCCGAACAGCCCCGGCATGCGATGAGACGTGGGTTCGATTTTCACCTGAGGAGGAAATTTTTTCAAGAAGATATAATCATAAGAATTTAATAATTGAGTCTAGTTAGTTAGTTAATTAGTGTAGACAGTTATTTTTGCTATACAATAGAAATATAAGGCCTGAACTAATAGTTTGTATTTTATAAGCAAAAGTACAGACAACAGCTCGTCAACCTACCTACCTACAAAATGTCAAATTTACTCAATTGATATTGATCTCTACGTTTCGGTCTTAAAGTTGAAAATCGATTCAATGACCTTTAACTTTTTGGTAGGTTGACCTGCCGTTGTACACTGGGACTTATAAGGAGTAGTCCAAACTAAGATATCAATTAATCTGTAGTATAGAGATGTAAAACAACACAAGTATTAGCGATCAAAGCTGTCCCAAACTTTATAAAATAATGTTATTCTATCCGATCAAGATTACCGAAGCTACGAGTCTGGGGTTACAAAGAGTTAGATTATTTTATTTTTCGTAAAAGGCGGTTACATGAATCTAAAAATAAAAAGTAATTCATATCTGTCTGCGGAGTCTTGGCCATTAATAAAGCTAACCTTATTCGACCCTGACGGGGGTTGAAAAGGGAAAACCTTAAACTAGTTCGGTTATGTCAATTATAACCCACCTGCTGAGTTAGGGTATGGTTAGGGAATTAGAATTAAGAGTCCACGTACATCCAGCTACAACTATCCATTTTATATTTAAATACAGGATGTGACTTTGAGCAATATCGATACAAGCAACTCATACTATGGCGTTTATTGATGATTTCAATAAAAAAAAAATCATTGATATCGATTTCTAGTGATCTCTAGAGTCGCTGCATCGAGGTTTGGGAGAGCTATTAGAGCTCAATAGTCAAATCGCTGATGCGAACAGCGTTAAGGACACACTATCCGATATAGAAATAATAATAATATAGAATAAATTATTATTATTATTTGTACGCTCTACGCACCTGTGTAACATTATAGAATGCAATAAATACATTGAATTGAATTGAATTGGAGTTCACGGGCCAAAAGTGACCCGGTCCTTTATAAGGCTTGCGTGGGGATACTGATCCAACACGTAGAGGCCGTTTTAAGCGCAAATAATCAAACCTGAGAGTGTTACACTGCTGGATCCAATCTCTGACTACATCATGGGATGTAATCAAAGATTATACCCAGCATGTGTACAGGAACTATTGCAGCTGAAGACAAATTAATTAGATGGAGGGAGGGATTATTATTATTTCATAGGCCAAAAACCTCTCGCCTCTTGGGCGGTAATGACCGGCAATAGCACAATTGGCCGGGATCAGGGCAAAAGAGAAAGAAATCGGCGGACGATGCGGGCGGTATCAAGCACCACCGCCTTCTGCATCTTTGCTGGAAGCGAGCCGCCGACCAATCCCAGTCTTTTCAGGTGTACACCTAAGGTGACTGGGATTAACCCGTTTGCCGATATAACAATTGGTATGATTTCAGTGGACGCCACTTCCCACATTTCGGTAACCTCGTGTACTAGGTCCAAGTACTTGCGTTGCTTTTCGGTCTCGGTCTTCACAAGGTTCTCGTCATGAGGGATAGTGACGTCCACCAAAAACACCTTCGATTGTGCCCGGTCCATCAGCACTATATCAGGCTTATTCGCAAGAATAGTCCTGTCAGTGATGACGGGCCGGTCCCAGTAGAGCCGGATACTGTCACTTTCGAGTACTGGCTCCGGCAAGTACTTATAATAGGGTAGTCTCTGGCTCACGAGACCGTACTTCAGGGCGAGCTCTTGGTGGAGAATTTTGGCTGCTTGATTATGCCTGTGCAGATACTCAGTGTTAGCAAGAGCCGAACAACCCGAAACTACATGACGGAGGGATTCTCCAGGATGGCGACAGGCCCGACAAATGTCCACTGTGCCATCCTTTATGATGTATTTTCGGTAGTTGTTCGTCCTGATAACCTGGTCTTGTATCGCACAAGCAAATCCCTCGGTTTCCCCAAAGAGGTCTCCAAAGCGCAGCCAATGCACGGAAGCTTTTCGGTCCACGTGGGGCTCGTGTAGAGCCTTGAAAAACCGCCCGTGCAGCTCTTTCCCTTTCCATACGGCCTCGCGATCAGAGACACTTAGTATCGCCGGCGACTGCCATGACTCGTTGGCCAGATCAAGAGGGGTGAGTCCTTTATCACATTCTATGACATCACAATGCATCGTTGTGTCGGTCTTTGCCAGAAAATAGGCTCTGAGGCTAGATACCTCGCGGTCGTGCATGGTTTTAGCACTTAAGAGGCCTCGACTACCACACTTCCTCGGGATATACAGCCTCATGACCGACGACCTGGGGTGATGCATTCTATGTAGTGTCATAGTCGTGCGGACCTTCCGATCCAGAGCGTTTAATTCGGTCTGAGTCCATTTGAGTATGCCAAAGGTGTATAAGAGAATAGGCATAACCCATCCGTTATAGGCTTTGACCTTATTGACCCCCGACAAAGAACTATTAAGTACCTTTGTAAGGCGGTCGAAGAAGGCTTCACCAACAGACTGTTTTATGTCCGATTCCCTCACACCTGTATTCTGTGACATACCCAGATACCGGTATGTATCAGTTTCGGAAAATGTTTGCAATTGGACGACACCAAGGTCAACCTCCTGCGACCGAGTTATCTTCCCCCTCGACACATGGATAACCGCACACTTATCAACCCCCAACTCCATTCTGATGGAGCCACTAAAATCAACAACGATATTTAGTAACTCCCTCAGCTTTGGAGCCGTTGGGGCTAACAGCTTAAGGTCATCCATGTAAAAAAGGTGCGATACCCGATCATTTCCTCTCCGAAACTGAAATCCCGTCCCTGAATTCTCCAGCAATCTGCTTAGAGGGTTCAGGGCAAGGCAAAACCAAAGTGGACTCAGACAATCGCCCTGGTATATACCCCTCCTAATACTTATTCGGTCTTCCACATCCGCCATTCTCTCGCCCTGGAGACTTAGCATTGTACTCCATTGCTCCATACATTGCCCGAGGAAGTGTCGAACTGTATAATCAATTTTATACAGCTCGAGGACCTTCTTCAGCAGTGTATGGGGGACTGAGTCAAATGCTTTTTTGTAGTCAATCCAGGCAGCAGAGAAGTTTCGACGATTGCGTTTGACCAGTTGGCTAGCGACAGTATCTATGAGGAGGAGCTCCTTTGAACCGCGACTACCTGCCCGACATCCATTCTGAGCGTCAGACATTAGACGATTCGCGTCTATATGATCACGAATTTTGGCGCTCAGAATGGATGTAAGTGCCTTATAGATGGTAGGCAGACACGTTATCGGGCGATATTTACTTGGGTCAGCAGTGTTTGGTGTTTTAGGAGCTAGGTGAGTGACCCCAGTAGTGAGAAAGTTCGGGAGAGCTCCGATCTCAAGCGCCTCCTGAAATTGGCGGGCCAAGGTAGCGTGGAATACCGAGAACCCTTTTAGCCAGTAACTCTGCAGGCCATCTAGTCCCGGACTTTTCCAGTTCGGGGCTCTACGTACTGCAGTGGCTACGTCCTCATCGGTGATGAAGACAGGGTTCATCGGGGGTACCGATGCACACGCCTCCTCTATCGCGCCAATCCAGGGTCCTTCGCTGTGCTCCACCGGTGTTGACCATAGGCTACGCCAAAAGTCTACGACGTCGGCCTTGTTCGGTCTTTCACCGGTGTTGCGAGGTTTAGAACTCTCCAAAAGTTTGTAGAACTTTCTCTGATCACTCCCGAAGAGGCGATTCTGCTCGTATCTCATAACTCTTTCGGAGTACCTTCTGATACGCTTCGCCCACGCAGCGATCTTCTGCTTCAGCTCGTCGATGCGCTCCGTCAGTTTCCGAGTAAACTCTGGGTTAGCCAAATTAATGTTCATCCCAGAAAACTCTCTCCTGACAAAGCGCACAATCCTTGGCCTGGTATTGCCCGAGCGGAAGCATGTCAGTTTGCCGATGAGGACTCTGGCTCGATACGTTGTTCGATTCTCCTCTTCCATGCTGGCACAGTATTACTCCTGCGAGTAGTACGTGCAACACTCCGAATTGGTGCAACTCTGATGCCAGTGAAACGGCACACCGTCATTGCTGCACTAAAGAGAATCGTACTGGTATCAGCCAGGCCAGAGCTGCTCTCCAAATACTGGGGCAGCATCTGGTTTACGGCCTCAATGACATCCCGGATTCGAACGCTGAGTGGTAGTCTCGGAAGCCTAGGTCTCTCTTCCAGGGGAGTATTACTGTACTCCAAAATCGTCTCCTCTAAAATCCCCCTCATTCACTCTAAGTCCTGGGCGACTATTTCCGACGCGCCAACAGCCTCCACTGGCTCGTCATCGACCACCACATTCTCGCCGCCAGAAGGCGCAGGAGTGGCAGTCTGCTCAGTGGATGCGGGTGGCGCGCAGGAAACAGCCTCGCTTCGCAATTGTTCGAGCTCAGTGGTGCTAAAGATATTAGAACGCAATATCCACCGAGCTCTATCCGACAGGTTTTGTTCGGCGACAGACAAAGTTGGCTCCAGCTGCAGAAATGCGCGATGCATCCGTGCTCGATAGCCTGTTCTACCGGTTTCTCCCCCTGTCGCTCCGTAGTAAGCGCGCATGAGGTTCGCATTCATTGTTTGATTCCACCTCATGCGCCTTGTACCTCCAGTGGCGGGCACCAATTGCTGGGGCTGGGAAGACCCTGCTGGTGCCAAGCGCACTGAAGGTGATGATGGCGGTGACCGGGCAGGTGGTTGGCCCAGTCGGGAAGTGCTGGCGGCCCGCATGCTCCAGCGCCAGCTCCAGACGCGCCCCGGCGATGACCCCCAGGCAGCGGCCCTATACGCTCTCTGTTTTCCTCCATCATCATTTGACAGAGAGCAAGATACCATCGGGGTCTTGCTCATTCCCCCCGAGGTAGCCGTTATGGACCCATTTCCCTGGGTAGCGCGACTGGCGCCGGCTCTCGCACCAGTCGCTGGTACTGACTGACTGCGCTGGTTGAGCAACTATCTGTCACTTAGTTACTCAACCAGTGGGCGATTGGGTCGTCACTTCCCGACGCCTATTATTATTATTATTATTATAGAAGGCAGCGTTGAGCGTGTTTCAATGCGTAAATCCACCAATCGCTAGATACTAAACTGTTAAGCGAGCAAGGACCCTTATTTTGCCCAACTCTCGGGTTAGATGTGCTGAAACAACGTAAAATAGTTTGGCTTGTAACTGACAGTTTGGCTAGGTTAATTAATAAATATGTGGAAACGAAGGGACGTCGGCTTGTAATTATCTAACTTTGCTGACATTGGTTGCAAATTTGGCTTCCAACATTCAGTCTAACGATCGTCTCGTATAGTGATTAGAAAGGATTACACATCGTATAGTTATTAGAAGGGTTAGGATCCAGCGACATGTATCATGTATGTCATATGTAATTAAGTATGTCTATTCGCTTGCCGTGTGGGGACGGCCGTAAAGAATACACTTCCCCACCGCCAACAGGAGGCGTGTCGTAAGAGTCGACTAATTCCTGTAGCACGAGACGGGCAGCAGCGTCTTCGTGCGAAATCTTATAAAAAACTGCGCTCGCCAACCCGCCTGCCAAGCGTGGCAAGTATTGGCAATCCCCCCCGATGATCAGTCATTGGGGGAGGCCTTTGTTTAGCAGTGGACCTCCTATGGCTGAAATGATGATGATAATGATTCGCTTTTTATTCGCCATATAATACAAGCTTTGCTTAGTTTGGGCCTACCTTGATGTTAAGTGACGTTGCCAGTGTGAAATAAAAATGAACAATCGCACTAGAAGCGCAATACCAATTTCGGTGACACAATGCCCAAAGAAAAGAGCAAGGTTTATAGTTTCACTCGTATTGTGTTGCAATCGTAAAGCCCTCTCAGTTATTGCTGCTCTGTAATGGACCAGCCGTGGAAGCACAGGGACGAATTCAGAGCGAGTTTATATTTTTTAAATCGTTGATTCGCCATTTGACAAATAGGAATTGTAGAGAGCAACTGCTTTAATTGTCAAATTCCTGATTCGCATTAAAACCTTAACATAGCCAAAATGTATAATCAAATAAAAAAACGACACTTAAAATATTTATTAATTAATAATTTATTATTTAATTGAAAACCATGTTCTGACTCATTGTAAAGAGAGGATATACATATTTCGCAACAATAACAAGACCCAAAGGAACTCCATTGTACTTTGTTTTAATAGCCTTGTTCGAGCTGAGTCCTATCAACACGCGAGTGTTCTAAAGTTGGCTAAACCTCATTATGATTTCACAACTTTCGACTTATGTAATTACAAACACAGCTTGGAATTATAGCCTGATGATAAAAAGCCTGGTATAATCTTATTTAAAAAAAAATTACTCTCTTCCTTAGTTTTTAGGTTTCTGTACCTCAAAAGGAAAAAATATGAGATCACTTTGTTGTCCGTCTGTCTGTCTAGCCGTCTGTCTGTCAAGACCCTTATCTCAGAAACGCGTAGAGGTATCAAGTTGAAATCAAAACCATATACTCAAGTCTACAGTCTGAAGCTGTGAAAAAATCTAACTTCTAAGATTGAACGTAAAAAAAATACGGCAAATTACATACAATAAATTCTATGTAGTTGTCAGATTTTATAATGGCGAAATCACGAAATTTTGTTGTTCTTCCTATAGAGAATCAAGTAGTAATTGAAAACTAGAACCTTTTACACTTAAACGGGGTCTTAAACTTATCTTGTGAGTAATTAAATTAATCTGAATCGGTAATAATGCTGACAGATACGTCTGTCAGCAATTACACGTGTATAATTATTATGTCAATGTGACTAATCTTTATGCTTTAACTACTGTTATAAAACAAATACAGGGTTATTTGTAAAATATCAACAACCTCCTAGGGGCTGATTATGGTGCTCAAATATAACAACTTTTACTTTAGGACCAACATTGAAATCGCAAAAAGAAAATTCACTTTCCCATACTAAGCCGCCAAAAGCTGACATCAGTTTGTATGGAGAAGTGAATTTTTTGTTTTATTTTAATGTTGGTCCCATTAAAAAAGTTGTTGTATTTGAACACCAGAATCAGCCCTTGGGAGGATGTTGATGTTTTACAAATAACCCTGTATAATAAAAATTGTGCTTTTAAAACTCGGTGTTATTATTAAACGCAAACACTATAGCATTTTCTCTAGGACCAACATCGCGAGAAAATATTTCGGCTTTCCATACTGAATTGTCATCTACCCAGAAGGTATGTAGGTACCTACTCGTATGAAGCAACCAAGTGATAACCAGTTATTGTTTTAGTTTGATTTGTATGGTTGTTCTATTTAGGCCCTAAGCACCAGGCAAGACGCACACAAAGGATTGCCTGTAATAATGTTATTCTAGTACATGTTTTTGGCAAGGACATTTTATATTTTGATATCAATATGACATAATAATATAATTAAGGTTGTGTATTAACATTAAAGTTTTTAAATTTAATTTGCTTTAGAGCTTCAATAGAAAATCATTAAGCTCTTTCAAAAATACTTACACTGATTTATTACTTACTCACTAGGGATAAACTGCGGCTTTATTTTCGTATTTTTAATTCTTTCAATAGGCTAGTTTCCTGGGTCAAAAAAAGATTATTCTATTTAGTCAGTTAAATTATCAAAAAATATTAAACCCATATTTTGTCTTTTGTCAATCAAACAAAAAATGACGAAGATAAAGCGCATTAAAGTGAGCACGTGACGTCACGACTTGTTAAAAAGTGTAGCAAGGCGTGACGTTACGCGGAACTTTAACGTGCTATATCTTCATATTTTTTTGTTTGATTGAGAAAAGAAAAAATACGTGTCCAATATTTTTTGTTAATCCAACCGACGGACTAATTAGTTTTTTTTTTGGAAACTAGCCCATTTTTTCTTAAATCTTACTAATTACCTAGCCCAAAGCCAAGTAGAGTCGAACCCATGGCTTTGTAGGCCAAAGCGCGAACAACTAAACGGTCGCAATTGTCCGCTGGGATGCGTGTGGAATTTCGAGACGTATTTTTAGAACTTCAAATATCACATTACATTTTTAAGTACGTACGAGGCAATCTGAGACTTTTATCACAATCCACTGAGCTATCACCTTGTCCACGCAACCACTGAGTGACGACATTAAAAAGGCCAGCATTAACACAAAACCATATTACATGAATCGTACCGAATATATACATGGGATTTCTAATGCCAATAAGTAATTAAAACAAAAACACTTCATGAATACGTAAAGTAAAGTACAGGTAAAGTTTTGGAAAAAAAATTCAAGTTAAATTAGACTCAGAATAAGCCACAGGGATTTGTTTACAGCTCCAATATTAGGTCCTTAATCCTGCCCTGGGCTTTATACAGTGTAATTCTTGCTTTCTTTTATACACACCGTATATCACCCAAACACGACCACAGCTTACACGTCATATTTCACTATTCATCCATAATTCAGGGTGAGTTATTACGGTTTTCTTGGAGAAGAAATATTATTTTATCAAAAATTCATTGGTAATCTAGTTGTTAAAAATTTTTTACTACCACATTTGAAAAAGACTTTTTTTTTTTTGTTAAAACGATCCCAAATGAACATAAATAATGTATTAGTCTGTTGTCTGTCTGTCAAGACTCAATACCCGTTTTTGTCATTTCCCATACGACCCTTTCTTGGAGGAAAGGCAGCATTATATAAGCTGGTTTCGGCGGGAAAACGCAACGGTTACGTCTCTAGATATGCATTATTTTTTTTACCCTAAATACCGTAAACTGCGTAATTGAAATTACGCAAAATCTTTTAGGGGGTGATTCTACTGCTTAATACAACAATTTTTTCTATGGGACACAGATCAGAAACGCCAAAAAAAAATACTTTCACCTGATATCAGATCAGTTTAGAAAAGAAAAAAGTTTATTAAAAAAAAAACTACTTCCAAAAACTAAAAAGCTTTTGGAGTCGGTGCTATCAACATTCAAACTCTGATCGATTGGCAACGAATCTAAAAGTATCTCTTTAGGTACAGGTGTTAATATTATTTTTATCTTTTTAGTTTTTTTTTGTCGGTTTTTTTAAATAAAATTTACTTATTTCAACTATTTTTAGTGCTCCTAAATCCTAATCAAAACAAATCATAAGAGTGCAAACAAAAGTTAAATGCTGAATAACGATTTCATACCCTATTTTTCTAACCGTGTTGTTTTTGACGCAAATGTTTATTATCTTTATCTTTCAAGTATCAGCTATTTAATAAAAAAGAATCATCAAAATCGGTTAACATTTGTCGAAGATATTGGGTAACATAGATCCAAGAACCACGAACCAAAACATTATCTGGATATATATTTTGTTATTTGTTGATTTTCTAACAAGCGCTAAATCAATTTCAATAAAATTTATATGGGACCACCATTGAAGTATGCTCTACCAGAGAAAAAAAGAAATATCAAAATCTAATTAGCGGAATAATTGCTTCAAATACATAAAGTTAATTAAAAAACATACAGTCGTATTGAGATCTTCCTCCTTTTTGGAAGACGGTTGAAAAAAAAAGAGATTTCAACGTTGGTCCCTTTAAAAGTTGGTGTATTTGAGCAGATTTTCTTCATCATCATCTACACGGTCAATCCCGGTTGCGTCCAAAGCTATCGCTTTGGAATTTCGCGAAACTAACTAACGTTTTTTTTTTAAACGAGTTGTTAATAAGAATCCCACCCTATATTTTTCCGAAGAAACCATCTTGGACATTGCCGAATTCGATTCTAAATGACTCCTACTTGCGTGATAAAACCTCATTTCATTCACAAAATATATTATAAATACCTATTACACACAATACGAAATAAACGTGAGATTTTTGCTTTATTTGCCGAGTGCCGGTTCCAAGACTCACGTATATTTATACGAGTATTCCTTGCTAATCCTTTTCTTATTAGTACACTACACACAAAGAAATACAACAGAAACGTTGTTTTGCCAGAAACGTAACTTTAAAAGTAGACTAGCTTCTGCGACTGCGTAGACTGAATAAATAAAATCTGAACTAATATTATAAACCTGAAGAATTTGTTTGTTTGATTGAACGCGCTAATCTCGGGAATTACTGGTTCGAATTAAAAAAGAAAAGTGTTGGATAGCCATTTATTTAGGGAGGTTATAAGCTATTTTACATCACGCTTATAGTTGTAAATTGACGGTGATATGCTATAAGCGTCCGTCATTTATGATAAATGCCCGGTCACATTGGACATTTATTGTCACGATGGTCACATATTTTTTTTTTAGTATAAATTAAAAAAAGAAGAATTCCACTAAAGTAAGTCTTAAATGTTAAGTATAATAGTTATGACAATAAAAACATACAATACATTACATAAATATTACATATGATATTACATTTTGTATTTAGCTAGTTGCTGACATAGTCCGACGGATTAGCAAGCTAAAGTGGCAGAGGGCGGGGCACATAGCACGTAGAACTGACGGCCGATGGGGCAGAAAGGTTCTAGAATTGAGGTGTATATACTGGCAAGCGCAGCGTAGGACAGGTAGGTATACAGATGACCTGGTAAAGGTGCAGGAAGCCACTGGATGTAGGCCGCTTCCAACAGGCCAATCTGGAAGTCACTAGGGGAGGCCTATGTTCAGCAGTAGGTAGACGTCCTATGGCTGAAATGATGATGATGGTGATTAAGTAGCCATTTCAATATCGATATATTTACCAAATTTTAGCCAATCCGTTCAGCCTTTAGAGCGATAAAGTGACAAACTCTCGCATTATTTTATAATAACTATGTAGAGCTTACTACAAGAAAAATAACAAAAAGCTTAAACATATCGATGTAGGTTTTGTTTATTTACTATTTCTCAGTTATTTTAAGACATTTTCTAAAGCAGACAGGTCTGCAATTATATTTATATTATTTAATAAAGAACCTTTTAATACAATAATTAAATTAATGACAAAAAACGGAGCGGCGCTCTCAAGTCACCGATTTTAATTAAATTCGATTCCCATCCTAGTACCAAAATTGTAGAATACTACTCGTAGTATTATGTCCGGACGTAACAAAACTATTATCCTATCTTTACACAAATTATCCTAAATAAACATACAGCGATAATCAGGGCCACTATATCAAAACCAAAAAGGAAGATTCTTCCATTCAGACCCAAATCGCCTACCCACAACCAACAACGTACCCTATAACGTAGGCAATAAAGATCTAAATAGCGTGTACTGGAGTTGACCTTTTACCTACGAAACCTTTTAGGAGTAGAAGCTAGCGGGAAGTCACAATATAAACGGGTACCAGTAAGCGCAGTCCGAACTAAACAGGGGAGAAAATTGGCGTGAGAAATTCAGCATTTGTACTGGCGAAGTCAAGGTAAATGTAATAACTATATTTATCCACAAAAAACATGGATGTAGATTGCAGGGTGCACTGCAAAGAGTTTTCTTTCTATGGCAAACTAAATTATATGCAGAGTGGTGGTAAAATTCGGACAATATATTAAAAAAACAACCCATCAAAAACGACTGCTTCAGCTACAGTTTTTATAGTTAGTTTGTCAGTTTTATAGAAGGACAATACCGCGATATCCAAAAATTAGACACTGTTTTCCAAATATGCGCAAAAAATAGCCTTTGTTGCCGAATATACCTAAAACATTCAGAGTTTAATACTGAGCCACCGTGCAACAAAAAGTCACATAAATGTTCAATATTCCACCACAAAATAATCGTTCAACGATTCTCACTTGTCAGCAAGTGGCTAGCGCCCTTAAAAGCTGATCGGTCGTCCAGTATTTACGTATTTTTGAAATTCGAAATTTAAGTGTCGATTCGATTAAAAAAATATCGAGCAGAATTCTTAAACTAAGTTTGGGTTTACTGTGGCTTTCTAATGTATGGTTAGGTTTCAACAAATTACGGCGTTTGTGGTACAGAGAAATCCTTTCTTCTCCTTGATAGTGGAGACAAACTGCAGGAGCTCTAGAAATTGCTGCCGACCTGGCAACAAGCAATTTGCAGATGTACTGTGAATTTATGAAATAGTAAAGCATGTGGTTGCGTTGTGTCTTGTATCTATGTAACATTTATAACCAACAAAATGTTGGTAAGAAATAAGGTTTTGCGCAAACGTAGATACCTACTTCTGTTGTTTGTCTTTAGGTACAAATATACTACTATTATTTGACTATTTTCATTGACGACCGTCTGGTCTAGTGGTTTGCGCTCTGGACTACTCGTTGCGGGTTTGAATGCTGTCAGCGTCAAATATTTGTGTGATGAGCATGAGCATTTATACCTAAGTCATAGATGTTTGTAAACATATTTATGTATGTCTATCCGTTATCTTGTCGCCATAGTACAAGTTTTTTTTAGTTTAGGGCTAGATAATTGATACGATTGTTGGAAATAGTTATTTTTATCAAATCAACTACTTCCTGCGCAAACCTAGACACTATTTGTGTTCAGATGATTTCACATACAGAGAAACACAGAGATGGACACAGAGATACACAGAGACACACACGAGTTGCCAATCAAAAAGTATTTGCTGTTAGCAACTAGAAACTAAAAGTTGTGAGTTGAAGACACAAGCAACGAATTTCTAAAAAGTGTCTACGTTTGCGCAGCGCCTAAGTATGTTTTTTTTGCGTAATAAAATATTGTTTCTAGACTGAGCGCTATCGCGGTAAGTTCTTTGTAACGAGGTTGTTATTTCCTCACTTTGAGACCATGACTATTGCTGTTTCTGTTTTGTATACAGGGTGTACGAAAAATAGGACATTCCTTACAACCAAGTAATCAGCTACTTATATACAACAGATTTTTCTTTTAAAGTAAAATCAAAATAAATACAAAATTTGATGCTCCATACCTACAAACATACACTCAACCTCGATGATAATATTGCTCCCATGGCCAAAGTTGTTGCATTAGTAGCTAATTAAGTGATTTTAGGGAGTGTGTCTTTTTTCACCTTGTGCACCAAAATATTTATACACAATGAATTGGTAGAATATAAGAATATAATAATTATGGGGACGTAAAATTTAGGATTCTGTGTTTAAAAATAAATACTTACATTTGCAGTCGCTTGCCATAAAATAATTTGAACATTATTTCATTGGTCGACCTTTTAACTTTCATAACACCGTAAAAGCCTTCTTTGTTCATCAATTAATTCAACGATTTTACTTTCGTTTAATAAAGGCTAGAAAAATGGCTGTGACATACAAACAACATGTCAAATGTATAAGGGTTCCTGGTGCACTAGAGAATCCCTAAAAAGCAAAGCTAAAGAACATCGTTTCAATATACAGGGTCTGCAAAAGGATAAATCAATCCTTAGCACATTCGCAGATAGTATTACAGACATAATAGACATTTTATTGTTATAACGGCAATGCACGTCAAAGCATTAAAACGACGTAATTTTCTGCTGATATGTAACAAAGGAGCATCAAAATTGAGTTTTATTTTAAATGCTTGTTTCATGCATAACATGCATCGAAGTAGCGCGTAATAACCACATCAAATTAAGCTGAAAATTTTCAATTAGGTAAAAAACTAAAAAAAGTAGTAATCATAAAAGCTATTCATACAGACATTCCATTTCGATAAGGGGACCTTCAACATCCCTCCCCCCTAGACGCTCAGTATAGCCCGCACTCTTAAGAACTTTTAGTTTATTCATCTAGTCACCTCAAAAATAAATGTAAAATTTTTCACAACTACACGACTTTGTTTTCGGTTTTCAAAAAAATTCTCGAATTATAAGGCTGTATGGAGCATTAAAAAAACTATAATTTCAATGTTGCTCATTAATACTTAATAATCATTAATACTCATTTATTCAGTATATAGGCCCTCTTCCGGGTCCCAAAATATAACTTTACCCTACCACCGCTTCGGAACTACATATCGGCTGGTGATGAGAAGAAACGGCGCAACATACTCAGTCACCTTTGTCAGCCTTTTTTACAGGAAATACAGTTACAAGAAATGAAGTAAGTGAGAGCTAAGCAGGTTAAGTCCATGCACTCTTGTCGTTCAAATAATCGTCTACCTTATAACACCCTTTTTTCATAAGGTTTTTTTTAATGTGAATTTTGAACTCATGTACAGGTAGTTCAACAAGAATCTGTAAAACTTTATTAAAAATTTAATAAATTTGCTTCCATGTTTAAAGTTGTTGTCATATAAGTAGCTGATTACATGATTTTAAATAGTGTTCTATTCTTTTGTACACCCTATATTATACCCAAAATAACCGGCACCCGTCAAGAAGCAGGGTTCGACATCAAAGACGCCAGAAGTGTGCCGCCTTTGACGCTCAACCCGCTCCCGGCCACTTTTGATGATCGCACAAATTGGACGCGTTGATTGTTTTTGCTGACGGTTACGGCATGGATTTGTTAGATTTCGATTTTGTGATGTTAGTAGGGTTGTATACCTCGAACAAAAGATCAACTGGCCAAGTGCGAGGCGAACTTGCGCACTGAGGGTTCCGTACTAAGTTTTAGCTATCTAAATAATTACGATTTTCCGAGTTTGTTAAAAATATCTTGAGGAAGGCTCTGCGCAAGCATTTTTTGGATTAACTCTTTTCTCTTTTCCATGATTCTCGCTGGCATGAGATCTGTGTATAATTATATTATGTATAAGTATGTATGTATATACCGTATATAGCTATCTATGTATGTATCTAGTATGTACAACTGTATATATTCATCTAGTTTGTTTTAGTTTTGTATGGTTTAATTTAACACAATTTGTTTGTTGCACCGCCTATACCATCTCTGTATGGCACCATGGTTGACTGGTAGAGAATGCTTTTGGAATTAAGTCCGCCATTTGTACAACTTTTTTTAAATGTGCAATAAAGTTTAATTAAATAAATCTTTTCAAATTAATGCTTTTTGGACTATTGCCTTTACTTTTGCTATAAGACATTGCTTCTTAACAAATGCCATAATTTTAGGTCAACGGGAAATAACCTATTCATTTTAAGTCCCTTGAGAGTGTCAAAATATTTCAAGTTGTTTGCGTATCTTTTTTTTACATTAAATTATAAGTTTGATTTTTTCAGCTTGAAGAGGCTGTAAACCTGAGTAAGTATATCGTTATAATTTCAACTCGACGTCGTCATTCACGAGATACAGGGTCTTGACAAACAGACAGACAGACACAGATGGACGGACGAACAACAAAGTGACCCTAAAATCGTTTTTTCCTTTTAAGTTACGAAACCTTAAAAAATAACGGTTCGCGGAGCTCGCGTTAAATATCCCAAACACGGAACCATCGGTGTATGATTCTGAATTGCACTTGACTGGTTTTTTAAACGACATTATTACATTTGAGGAAATCGAGTGCCCAAAAATGTGTATACAATTATACTGGTTAACAAAATCTAACTTTCGTTGACGACCTCCGTAGCCGAGAGGTGAGCATACCGGACTTGGTTATCTTTGAGGTTCCGGGTTCGATTCCCAGTCGGTCAATGTAGGAAAATAACTTTTCTATATTGTCTCGGGTCCGGGTGTTGTAGTACCGTCGTTGTTTCTGATTTCTGTAACACAAGTGCTTAAGCTACTTACCACAGGATCAGAGCAATGTAAGTGATGTTGTCCAATATTTATTTATTTACTAGCTGTCCCGGCAAACTTCATAACGCCACTTATTTTTTTTTAAATTCTCCCGATATTTTAATAGTTATTCTGGGTGGAGACAAATTCAACAAATTAAAGATCATTAAAATCGGCCCAGCCGTTCTTGACTTATAAATGGTGTAACTGACTTTGTTATAATATATAGATTTATTTATTCCTTTTAAATAAATATGTACTTAAATAATAATAAATAATCTAGCCCAAAACTAAGCAACTTGTACTATGGCGACTAGATAACAGATAAACATACTTAAATATATTTATAAACATTCATCACTTTGGTACAAATGTTCCGTGCTCATACACAAACATATGCCCCTTGTGGGATTCGAACCTGCAACCGCCTGGCTTTGTAGTCCGGACTGCGAACCGCTAAACCAAACGATTGTCTAAATAAATGCTTTTATGTAATTGCTTACTAATTTAGAGTCGCTGAATACGAAAGATAACTGTACAATTTTAAAACCATATTTTTTATTCTTTTCGAACCAGTTTCATGCCAGTATTGATAATAGCAGGGCTTTGAATACCATTAAAAATCAGGTATCGTTACCCTCATCATACCAAGATAACGTTATTAGCAAAGGTAACGTTATGCTTACGATACTTGGCCGGCCTTTTACCGTTAAACTGACTTAACGTTATTGATAAGTTTACCGGTAAATGGTAACGTTACCAAATTAATACTATAAGTACCGTTAATTAACTTCATTAATTTTCATCTTTTTCTTTTAATATTTATACATTAGCTATGTAAAGAAAACACAGCCAAGGTAATGAAGACTGCGAAAGAAGCCTACTACTCTAATTTAATGTAAAACTAACCGCAAGGGTTGGCAACGACGGTTTTAGGTAACGGAAAAAGTATCGATACTCAATTATAACGTTAATTATTAACATTATCATATTGGTATCGATTCTAAACTACCGTTACCTGTATTATCGTTATAATTTTAACATTATGAAAATATTGTTACATAACGATACTTATAGTGTGAATTTGGTAACGTTAACAAGCCCTGGATAATAGAATGTTGTCTACTTCAGCGTTAGGGGTGTAAACATACTGCTCTCTCTCTCTCACATGTGTTATACCTCTTGACAGGCTGCAATAGGATAGGGTATCCTAAACAAACACATTGCGGCTTCCAGTACGATGACAGCATGGCACGGACATGTTAGTGTAGTATGGTTATGTTGGTAGAATTTCATAACATTATCGGGACAATTTACTTGCTGAGGATATTTTTAACATTCACACTATTTCTCTAGCCTCTGCCTTGTCAGGATTAGGTAGCAGGTAGACACACATAAATAATAATATCAACATTCGTACGAATGCTTGTATCATACAAAAATAACCCCGGGATTTGAACCTGCAACTGCTTGGCTTGGTAGTGAATGCGAACCACTAAAACAATCGGGTTTGTCCAAGATAGCAAAAAAATTAATGTAAATAAAAATTTATATATTTTAATTTTTTTTGTGCTATGTCAAGATATTTATAAAATACTAGCTATTGCCCGCGACTTCATCTTTCATAAAAAAAAACTGCACAACTTTTTTGTTTTTTTCTTACAAAAGAACCTTCTCCTGACAATAATTAACACAACAAAAAAAGAATTAGGGAAATTGTTCCCTCCGTTCACGCGTGATGCGACGACCAAGGGAAATAGGGATTCATTTATATATATATATATATATATATATATATATAGATACAAGCTGTTGCCCACGACTTCGTCTGCGTGGTCTTTAGGGGTATGTAAAATAGATGTTGGCCGTTTCTCAGACCTACTCAATACGCTCACAAAATTTCATGAGAATAGGTCAAGCCGTTTCGGAGGAGTACGGGAACGAACATTGTGACACGAGAATTTTATATTTAAGAGAATATATTTATAAGTCAAGAACGGCTGAACCGATTTTTATGATCTTTGTTTGTTGGTTTTGTCTCCGTTCCGAATAGCAGAATAACTAGTAAAAAATCTAGAAAGTAAAAAAAAGAGGCGGTGCGAAGTTCGCCGGGACAGCTAGTTTGTTATAAAATTACATTACAGGTATTTTAAATTTAGTAAATGAAATTTTCTTATTTAAATAAATTAATTTCCCATCTTGCCCAACTTAGTTTCGTTTCGGTTTCATACTTAAGAAGATTCATTGTCTTTTCGTCCCTTCGATTTAATTCCGTAGGCCTGTATAATACATGATTCCACAATTTGCAAGTTCAGATTTTATTTAAGACTAATTAAACTTTCGGGTCGTGACGAGATGAACTCCTAATTCCACCTACAAACTTGATACAGACGGACAGACGTACAGTTCGTGAACTCGAAGAACAAACCTCCCTTTCACAGTCGGTAATAAAAATACTGTAGATAGATAGATAGTGAGATCTTTATTGCTCACCAAATAAAACAAACAGTATAGAGGAAAAAAATACATTTAGAATAGTACAATTTAGGCGGTCTTATCGCTAGAAGCGAGCTCTGGGCTAGTTTCCTAAAAAATCTAATTAGTCCGTCAGTCATGAACAGAAAATATTGGCGAGTTTTTTTCTTTTCTCAATCAAACAAAAAATGATGAAGATATAACCGGTTAAAGTTCTGCGTAACGTCACGCCTTGCAACACTTTTTTAGCAAGGCGTGACGTCACGTGCTCACTTTGATTCGATTTGTCTTCGTCATTTTTTTTTAAATTGACAATAGACAAATTATGGGTCAAATATTTTTGGATAATTTAATTGACGAACTAAATAGAATAATCATTTTTTGACCAAGGAAACTAGCCCATTCAATAATTTATTGCAAAACCTTAATGTATAATTAGTTGTTACACAATAATGTATTAGGTTGTTATATATATAAGTGTTAAAGGACCTAGTTAGGCACGCATCTAATGTACCAGTAATAATAGTACCTACAAGGTGTTAATGAAATAACGGAAAACCTCTTAGAGGCTAATTCCGTTGCTCAAATACAACAACTCCTTTTATGAAACCAACATCGAATTCTCGAAAAAAAAAGATGTGACAAAAAAAACAATTTGCTACACACACTTCAATGTAAAACAAAATGTGGCGTGGTAATCCTAAAGTAAAATGAAGTATTGCAATAATATAAAAAAAAAGTAAACCGACTTCAAAAAACTGAAAATCTATAAATAAAATCAACACATAAGTACCTAATCAGTTACTTTTGGAGTCGGTGCCATCCGATGAGAGTTTGAATTTTTTCGTTTGCACCGACTCCAAAAGTAACTGATTAGGTACTTATGTGTTGATTTTATTTTTAGATTTTCAGTTTTTTGAAGTCGGTTTACTTTTTTTTAATAAAATTTACTTATTTCATCTATTTTTAGTGATACATCCTCAACAAAACGAATCATTTGAGTACAAACATAAGTTACCGGCTAAACACCGATTTCATCCCTTATTTTTCCCACCTTAAAGGTGAAATTTTTCCAAATTTTTTTCAATATACCATTTTTAAAGTATAAGCTATTCAATTAAGAAAGAATCATCAAAATCGGTTCACAAATGCCGAAGATATTGGGCAACATAGGTACAAAATCAGTTGGCACGGTATGGAGTTCATGCAATGTTTGATGATTTTCTTATAGATCCCATCATCAAAACTTGATCAAATTTATATGGGACCATTCCAAAAGTATTCCCTTTCGAACAAAAAAAGAACTATCGAAATCGGTTAACCTGGTAACGAATGATCGCTGAACATACATAAAAAAAAAAAAAACAAAGATACTGACGAATTGAGAACCTCCTCCTTTTTTGAAGTCGGTTAAAAATTAAAAGGGAATTTGTGTTGCTAAAAGCTATCTTATTCAGACAACCTTCAGATGAAGGACAGTTAAAATAAAATTGAGAGAGGAAGGTAGTACCTAGTTATTGAAACACAACGAAATTTTATCAAACAATTTTTACGGCTGTGATCACCACGCGAACGAGGACACACAGTATGTTTGGAATCTTTTTCAGGAAAATTTAGATGTGACCAGTTATTCTAGATTTCCCGGAACTGGCGTAGTTTTTTTGTCTGTCAATAGTTACCTACAATTTCAAATAGACTTTTTAGAAAAAAAAAACTTAATAAATGCACGGTAAAATCAGTCATCGTATTAATTTTGACGTCTGTACGATATGATTAAATAAATTATTAACATGATTATTTTTGTTTTGGTGCATTCAAAACACAAATAACTTAACGTATTATAGAACAAAGGCAACGACTAAGTACCTAAATACAATTTAAGTGTCGGTGACGTTATATAATCTTAAACGAGTATCTTACCGATCTCCGTAGCAAAGAGGTGAGCATACCGAACCTGGTCTCGCTTTCTCTGAGGTCCCGGGTTCGATTCCCGGTTGGCCAATCTATAAAAATAACTTCTCTATATTGTCTCGGGTCTGATTGATAAAACACAAGTACTTTGGCTACTTACCATAGGACTACAACAATTTATTTTATTTATTTATTTAAACTTTATTGCACAGACAATTAAAAAAAAGTTGTACAAATGGTGGACATAATGCCAAAAGCATTCTCTACCAGTCAACCATGGGGCCATACAGAGATGGTATAGGCGGTGCAACAACAAAAACAAAGTATGTTAAATTAAATGATACAAAACTAAAACAAACTAGATGAATATATACAGTTGTACATACTAGATACATACATAGATAGCTATATACGGTATATACATACATAAAATATATACATACATACTTATACATAATATAATTATACACAGATCTCATGCCAGCGAGAATCATGGAAAAGAGAAAAGAGTTAATCCAAAAAATGCTTGCGCAGAGCCTTCTTGAAGGAGAATGTATGTGATGTTGTCCAATATTTAATAATTTAATCATCTCAGACATGCTCTATAGGAAATCAATAAAGACGATCTTTCTCCGAAACACATACGTGATTTCTCACGTCTTACATTTAGTATGAACTGACAAGTCCTAAATAATGGCGGATTTTTAATGAAAATAAATGATATTTCTACTCTATAGGGTAGGTACGTCTTCATGGGTCAGAGTTTCACCTAACATCCGAGAGTCGTGACATCGTATTTTATCACGTACCTCATTACAAGTTGCACGGCAGTAAGAGATAACATCATGAGGAATTTTGAGCAGGGCGCATAATGGTCGCCGAATTTAAAACACTATGCGACTTTTTGTAGCACAAGCATTTCAGTATTGGAATAATATTTTTTGCGATTACTAGTCGTGAGCGAGCGCCCTCATTCATTGTTTAAAATATTTATTTTATTTATTTATTTAAATTTCATTGCACAGGTACGTAAAATAGGCGGACTTAATGCTATACAACATTCTCTACTAGTCAACCTTGAAGTAATGCAGATAATGTAGTCAGTAGCGGAGTTTAAAGTATCCGACATATAGATGTCGGATACTTTACGGATATATATAGCTATATCTATGTATATAAAACAAAAAAAAATACATACCAATATATAATTTATATATAATTTTAAAATAAACTGGTTCCTCCTGTTAATAGGTTACGGTACGTAGCTCCGATAGCAATAGCTTTAAATATAATATTAGACTTGCCACAGCTAAGATCATAGTCGTCAAGCGTACCCTAACTAGAACAGAGAAAGACCAATAAAAATGAGTTACTTAGTGAGTGTAGGTATCTTCTTCTTCTTCTTAAGGTCCCTTCCCCAGCCGGTGGTTGGCGATCATCCTGTTCATCACTTTATCCACCGCTGCCCTGAACATGGCAAACCTGTAAGATTCTTTAGCCAAGATTAAGAAATTTCACGTATGCTTAGTTTTCGGCGCCCTTGAATCTTCCCCTGGATGATCAGTTGGAGAAATTCATACTAGTTGTTGACTATTAAGTGGCCAAGATATCGCAGTATAGTGCGCAGAACCTCTACCCCTGTATTCAATCTATGTAAAACCGTCTCATTTTTAACCCTGTCAGTCTATTAAATCTTTAGCATTCTTCTGTATACCCACATCTCAAAGGCTTGAACCCGCATGCACATAGTTTCCGTGAGTGTCCAAGCCCTGACTTTATACAGAAGAAGATCAGCAGCAAAACAGCAAAACAAGTTGCAACGAGCTAGTCCTAAACGGGTGGGTATCTACTGCTACATTCAAAAAATATTATCCTTTTTTTTTATTCTTTAGGTTACGTATCACAGAAATCCACTTTATATTCCATACAGAAATTATTACGAATTCACATAAAATATCATGTTTTAATTACTAAGCTATCTACTGTTACTGTTTGTTAACTTAATTGGCAGTTTGGCACAGTGAAGAATACTTTGCATTTATGTGCAAAATTGCTTTTGATAAATAATTGGCTTGCATCAATGGTTGATTTTGAACACAAATATTAAGTTTTGTTAAAAAATACAGCCTAATTTATTCATTTTTACTATCTAGTATCTACTATTTCGTTTTGCTCGTATGCGATTGATCTCTTCCTATAGAAATAAACTTTTAGTTAAAATCCCTTTAATGCCCGATTGTTGTAACCTGTAAGTAGTTATTTTGTTTCTGCTTGTACGATCTTCGTAATTGTAAGGTGAACAAAGAAAAAGGCTGAACCTACCTGGTTTTCAATATTTGATAACTTTCATCCAATGATAGAACAAGAACAGCCAACCATTTCGAAGCGTACAGATTTAGCCGGTCAACCGTGGCGGCCATTTTGCACGAATCAGCGCATCTGTGGCGCCACATCCGAGTGGAAGCGCGCGATAGCGACCGTTGTGATTAAAATCACGATATCTCTAAAGTTTTGTATGAAAGCATTATAAAAAAATTATGTCATTAAAATGTTTATGAAACTGGCTAACATACAAAAAAATAATAATCCCGCTTTTGTCTGTTAATGTATTACTATTTTTATATGAAATCAGGTTGAGCGATTTTTTGTAGGTTTATTGTACAGATGTGGTAATAAAATAAAAAGTATAACATTATTTCAATAAGTTTTTATTGTATTTACTTTAATACACATTTTTTTTACATTACTCAATTAAATAAACACCCTTTGTCATACATTTTTTCTCGCCCTAACAGTTTTAAAAACATATTATGTCTCATTTAGACGACGAGCTCCTCAAGACCTTACGATGTTGAGATTGAGATGTTACGCTTTGGGACTTTTTGTATTAAATGCTGAGTAATAATAGAATGATAAGTAAGGAATTACTAAATTATTTCAATTTCGTATCGTTTGTGCATTTATTATTAGTAACAAGTCAAAATGAACGGGCATGGTGTCGGTATGCCAAATGTTCGTTGAAATTACTATTTCTGCTCGAAATCTTTATCAAATACACAATCTATGCATTTAAAGCTACTGAAATATGACTTATCCACTTATACTGCAATGCTGATTCTTCGTAAATCTTCTTTCTAAAACACAAAAAACGAAATCAAAACAGCCGGTACGCGTGCGAAAACGTTACTAAAATCACTGCATTGAAACTGTCAAGTTCTCGTTGTAGGCGGGATACAAAGACGTAACAAGTGATTGTATGCCATCCTTGTTCTTTTTCCTATACTTCGTGCAAGTTTGAGCAGGATTGATATAGGGATGCGGCGATATGGAACTGAAATAAACATGTGTACGCAGTCGATCTCCAGGAGCGCGGTCAACAGTCGAAGATGCGCGCACGTAGGCCACTTCACTTCATGCTATACACACAGGCGCATGTAGTCCAATTCATATCTTGGTACACAAACAAAGACAAAGCGTTCAGATTGCGTGCCTACTTAGTTCCGCCGTAGGTGAAAATATAATATAATATAATATCTTTGCCTCATTTTTTTCAAGGTACGTTTAACTTATTTCACTCACTCTATATTTGGCTGTATCTCCCTCACACTAGCATCCCAGCGTCAGTGAAAGATATTATGATAAAAGTTGAATAAGTTTTATAGTAATTATCAAACCACCAAGCTCGGTCCAGACCTAAATTCTGTATTTTCATAATACCAATAACAACCTGAGGCAGGGGGGTGTCACTCCGCAGTTAAGGAATATTCGACCAGCGCGCCGCCTGAAGCGGCGTATGGCATAGGGCTGTCGCTCTCGGCTCGCACGACAGTCGCGGTCACGTCGCGCTCGCGCATACTTGAAAAAAATTTTTTTTGCCTTTCGACACCTGCAATGTCTTGTTTGTCAAGTCTAAACGTCAATATAATCCGTATAAAAGATATTGCTGTTTACGGATGTCTGAATAAAACGAATAGTGAATCAGAACTAACATTTTAAACTGGAAAAAATTCAATCAAACAATACTTAAAAGTTAAGCAATTGTAAGATAATTTTGTAATAAACACATTTTATTTCATTACTTATTTTTACTTTATTTTGTTAGAAATACCTAGTTAATCCCGTTACACCCGTAGGAATCGAACACACGACATTCAGATGGAATTTTTACGTTAACAGAATCAACGTTTGTTATGCTCTATCTACTTATCTATAATATAATCTACTTATTTATCTTAAAACTAATAATGGTACAAAAACATCTCAAGTGTCAACCCCGTGCCGACGTTCGCAGCTCGGTCATAAAAATGGGGCACGCAAAGAAAATTCGCGGTTCGCGCGCGGTTTTAAGTTTCAATTTTGCTTGCAGGCGGGTAGCTCTGGCGAGTCTAGGTATATTTTTATACCTAAACCTGACTTTTGTTAGGGAGTGAATTTTCTATACGGTAGTACTATCAGGTAATATGTGCCTGAGGTAAGAGCGGATTTGTGCGAAGGGTTTTTTTACTGGCTGCGTTGAGTTAGTTGTTGTATCTGAGCTATGGACTGATCTCGCTCGCATCGCTGGCCTTCGCAACAATGGAATTGAATTGCCATGTCTTTAGACTGCTTCTGAAGTATTTTGCGTATATACAATTTGCATTGTTGTTATTTTCCAATTTTTTTTTCATTTTTTTTATTGGACAACATCACATACATTGCTCTGATCCTGTGGTAAGTAGCCAAAGCACTTGTGTTACAGAAATCAGAAACAACGACGGTACCACAACACCCAGGCCTGAGGCAATATAGAAAAGTTATTTTTCTACATTGACGAGACCAGGAATCGAACCCGGATCCTCAGAGATATCGACACCAAGTCCGGTATGCTCGCCTCTCGGCTACGGAAGTCGTCAATATTGTTATAATAATGACCTAAAGAGTCATTTTCATAGTAGGTACTTGCACTTAATAAAATATTTTTGTGTACTGTTAGATGATGACAAATGGTCACTAGAGTCCTTTAATTAAATTAAATTAATAAAAAGAAAAAAAGTTCAGTATAATTACGTTGATATCAAATTTCTGATATCGCCATGTTTTTTTTTTTCCATAATTAGAGAATAATCTTGTAACTACATAAATACGTCATGATAAACAATTTTTCTTCTGACTTTAGCAAAAGACTTCGAACTTTTTTGTATGGAGCCTGGCATACCTCAAGTTGCAAGTAATCTTATCTCTTAATATAACGTTATTTTGGTGTAAAGTGTACACCTTTGAAACATACGTTAATCAAAAAAGAAAATAATTACCAACAATAAATACGCTTTGACGAAATGTCGTAAATTATAAAATATACTTTGTTCAGAATTTCGATTTAATTACGTAAATAAAAATAAATATTACATGTTCACCCTGAAATTCTAAACAAAGTATTTTATGACATTTCATAACTATTTCGTAATTATGTAAATATAAATAATATACGCCAGAAAACACACCAACTGTCATGATAATGAAGGAATTAACATCATTTTGTTACAAGAAGAGACGTCTCCTGACACACTCAGAACCTAGTAAATTTAGAAAAAAAAAAACTAATTTGACTGCAGCCGATAATTGAACAATAGCTTGTCCACATAATTAATACATTTTCTCAATTCATTTTGATCTACTCTTACCTTTAACTTTTTTTGGTAGGTTGACCTTCCTTTGAATGTACATCAAAAGTATTGTATTGATTTTGGTGCAGTCTCCTCTACCTTTTGAAAAGTTATTTGCAAATATTTTATGTGTAAGCTGTAATATAGCTTTAGTAACATGTTTAATTAGGAATTTACTTAACCTTTTGTCAGAACTTGTTATTTCTAATTCAAATTTAAATTATTTATTTGTGGTCCATAGGTAGATAACACAGAGTTGGTTGCATGCACATAATTATTATAGTTCCACTATGTCCCGCCCTCAGGCATACAAATATTTTGATAAATTAAAATTCTACATAACAATAATATTTATTATTTGATCTTGAAATGGCGTTTGACTTGTTAGTGTAAGTAAATAAATGAACAAGGCGAATCGGCAGTTCTATAAAGGCAAAACACTACATAATAATGTATATTCTGAATTCAAATTTATTTCTCCAGCTCCAAAAAAAAACAACTCCGTATTTTAATTGTTCCGAATAACGAATCCTCTTGAGCTCAAAAGGCACGCTGTTTTAACCACTTGTCATTTCTAAGAATTCTTAAAATTTAGTAAGTCTGTTTCATGTTTTTGCTGAGAATTTCCTTGCGACACTTCATTGACCTAGCCGTCGTAGGCGCTAGAACTCGCAAAATCCATGACTTAGAATTTATGAAGTACTCTTCAGACTCTTTAGTCGATGCTGGCGCCCTCTCAAACTGCCAGAGAGGTCTCAAGCGCTGCCCTATTTTATAAGAACGCCCACCTTCCAATCCATATTGAACCGTGTGGTCAAGCCGTGTAGTTCGATTTAGATTTAACAAAAAAGGCTTGTTAATTTTTCGCCGTAAAAAATGAAAAAAAGCGGGAAATGAGTGACTAAGCTGAATTAAAGGGTTGTATTGTTTGTGAAGTATTCGCCGCGAATATTAAATCTTTGCTTGACGTTTTCACTTTCTCTGTAAAGGATTAATAATTCTTGCTATTCGGGGTGGGAATAAAAGACTTTTGGACAGCAAAATAATTAGGTTTTTTCAAGCAAACTCATAAATCCAGGAAGTAAGGTCGCAATTATACTTGTATTTTGAAGGGTCTTAAAAAAACAACGGTTCTTTGTTATACGCGTATAAATTATTGTATGTATGGACAATGTATGTCGCCCGCGTGGTCGTTCATAAAAAAATCTGCACAACTTTCAAATTTTTTTCTTTCAAAAGAACCTTCTCTTGACAATAACTAACACATTTAAAAAAAAGAATTAGCAAAATTGTTGCATCCGTTCACGCGTGATGCGATGACCAAGGGAAATAGGGATTTATTTTTATATATATAGATAATTTGAATGGTTTTTTTATTTTACGATAAGGAATTAATTTAAGTTGCTTCTATTTAATTTTAATTTAAAAACCAACAAAACCAATTTATTTCTGCAAATAGGCCTAAATTAAGCTCTTTTACACGTCCCAATTTTTTTTTACCCTGCCACTGCTTCGGGACAATCGTGGGCTAGCGCCGAGAAGAAGCAGCGGAAGAAACTCGGTCACTATTGTCAGCCTCTTTTTAAATAGTATGTTTACATTTAGTTGGAACTAGCAGTTTAATAATAGATACGTATTTGAATTATATTGACGACATTATTTCATCTAGACACTTAAAAAAATATTTAAACAGTATTTCAATAGAAACATTTACTAAAAGGAAACCAAGTTATAAAAAAACCGAACAAGTGCTAGTTGAATTCGCGCGGAGAGGGTTCCGTGCGTCTTATAAATTTCCTGTTATATGTCAGGAACTACTATGTATTTTTTCAAAATATTAGGCTTTCGGAGAAAAGGGAATACTCAGGTGGAAAAGGTGATTTTAATGCTTAAATACAATAACTTTTTCTATGACACCAACATCTATATATAAAAAAAAAACACTTCTCCATACCATTAATCTCCATTTAGCTGATTCTTGTTTCCCTTCACCTACTACAATAAAATGGCCAAACTTTGTAATTTTAAAAATCAATCAGTCTTTGAAATAAAAGCTCTGGTAACTAAAATACTTCTGAAGCGGTCTTATGATGACACCGAAAATTTCATAACGGTTGTAAAATAAAATGGAATAATTATGTCAATTTAGTAATTTGTATTCACTCTGTCTCGCAAACACCCCACACGCAAACATACACGCACACACGGACGCACACACGCGCACACGCGCACACACACACACTCATGCAATTAGAAATAGTTTTTGTTTGTTTTTCTTTTTTGTTGCAAGTGTAAATATTTATGTAAACCTTCACTTTCCCCACAGGACAGGCTTTAGCCTAGTGTGGGGACCTGTAAGAACTGAAACTGAAATGGATTATGGAAATAAACTTATTCTTATTCTTATATTTTGATGTTGGTCACATAGACAACGTTGTTATATTCGAATATTAGAATCACCCTTTAAAATTCCACTGTGCCTTTCTGTAACACCCTGTATATTGAAAACACCATCCAATTTATAAAATATAAGCCACGCGGTAGTTTGCAAAAAAAAAAAAAAAGACCCACCCCCAAATATCGCCTATAAATTCCAAAATTCATGATACACATTATTATATTTGTTACGTATTACATTTCAATTAATGTGTACCAAATTTCCACTTAATTGGTCCAGAAGTTTCAGAGAAAATTATCTGTATGTGACAGACGCAAAGACACACACACGAGCGATCCTTTAAGGATACCGTTTTTTCATTCAGACTTTCTGTATTCGGAAAGCTAAAAAATTGTCTGTCAGTTTTGGCAGCGTAGGAATCCACCACTCGCACTACAAAATAAGGGTTAAATATTCGGAAAGGCGTGTTTCTATTAAAAAGCAATTTCACCTGAACTCTTCCACCGAAAAAGATTGTATTTTAAATATGTAAATGATCTGCCATGTAGCGGTTTAGGCTGTCATAATATGAATTTATTACGACAAAAATACCGCCTTTTTATGGCAACTCGTATAAAATATACTCGGACAAGATTTATGAAAATCATCGTAGAGACGCGACCATAGAAGGGCTTAGTTTAAAGGACCAAATTAAATGGACCACAGCCATTCAACCACAAAAATATACTTAATGCGTCATAAAACTGATTTTTTTTACAATAATAAATTGCTTTTAAGTTAAAAATTCAAATGTAAAACATTATTCTAGATTTGAATTATGATTTTAATGTTTAACTAGGTTATAACATTTTTTATTACTTACTTTTACAATTAATATTTTGTAGTTAAATAAATAAATAAAATATAAAGTCCACGCTAATAATTGCTTCTTAAAGTTAAATAATAATTTAACTTTTTTTAAGAAACAAATATACCTCTTAAATATACAGGGTGTAACGAAAAGGTGAAATAAAACTTTAAGGGGTTATTCTACGGCTAAATTACATCAACTTTTTCTATGGGACCAACATCAAAATCTCAAAAAAAAATTGACGTTTCCATACAAACTGATGCTAGCTGTTTTTTTTTTGCGATTTCGATGTTGGTCCCATAGAAAAAGTTGATGTAATTTAGCCGTAGAATAACCCCTTCAAGTTTTATTTCACCTTTTCGTTACACCCAGTATAAAAAAATTGCTCACACTTTAGGTCCTAACCTTTGGTGCCTTCGGAACCTTTAATTGCGTCACGACACGCCCTTGACGGGTTTTTGTTTCCAAACATGAAATTACCAAACAAACTTGAGTTCACAAATACAAATAGCGACCCAGAAGCCGAATGCAAATACGTATGAATTGAATTAATATTTTACACGTCGGAATACCATTTACCCCGGTTGGAGAGCTTTCGAGACCAAAGGGATCCTTTCTGCTTACATTATGTTGATGGTTATTTTAGGGTGTGTACTATGTAGGATTAACGAGGGATGTCATTGATAAAATAATCGGTTAATTATCATCATCATCGTCATTCGACGATCGTCTGGTGTCTAGTGGTTCACGCTCCGGACTACCAAGCGGTAGGGGGTTCGAATCCCGCAAGGGGCAAATGTTTGGGTGATGCGCACGAGCATTTGTACCTAAGTCATGGATGTTTATAAAAGTATTTAAGTATGTTTATCCGTTATCTTTGATTGGTGTGATTATGAAAAAAAAATCAGCTATACAGGGTTACATCGCAAGGTAGTGCCAAATTTAAAAATTAAGATCAAGAGAATGTTATAAAAGTGCATCTTTGTGTTTTTTTAAAACTATGCTATACTTTTATAACTAACCGTCCCGGCGAACTTCGTACAACCTCGATATGTTTTTCGTGAATTTTTCGATGTTTTCATAGTTTTTCTGCTATTCGGGACGGAGACAAATCCAAAAAATCATAAATTATAAAAATCGGCAAAGCCGTTCTTGACTTATTAATGGTGTAACTAACCCGACTTTGTTTTACAATAAAGACGAGTAAAAAATGAGTTCGTTTTTTACGTAGATCGATTTAGTTGCTGATTCTGAGCGGTCTCTGAAAAAATGGCACTACCTTGAAAGGTAACCCTGTATTATAGGACGTCTACTGCTGAACATAGGCCTCCCCCGATGACTTTTCAAATTCAAATTCAAATTAAAATCTTTATTTGCTTACTAAGTGATGTACTTTTAGATTAGCCTGTTGGAAGCAGGTCCTCTGTCAACCTTGTGGGTGGACGTCCTACGCTGTGCTTGCCGGTACGTGGCCTTTATTCTAAAACCTTTCTGCCCCATCGGCCGCTAGTTCTACGTGCTATGTGTAGTAATTTAGGTAATTTATGGTCCTAATTTATTGGTTTACTTCTTTCTAATGCGTAATCCTACTGCTCAAATACAGATACTTTTTCTATGAGAACATCACCAAAATCTCAAAATAAATGTCACTTCTCCATATAAACTGATGTCAGCTGGTTGGCGGTTTTTGGGGAAATATTTTTTTTGCCATTCTGATGTTCGTTGCATTATAACAAGTTGTTGTATTTAGGCAGTAGCATTATTCTGAAGAATAATAAATAAACAGACGTATTACAATCATGAAAATAGATTTTGAAAATATTTCTGTCTTGTTTCTTTTAAGAGAAACTACGTTTTATAATGACTTTTTTAAATATACAAGATGTCCCGTCAAGACCACAACTCCTTGTCACCATACATTCGGTACAATATTTTAAAAAACTTTTGTTCTCTGAGTTTTTTAAATTAGCATCAATTCGCTTTCTCACACAATTTTGATCAAATGTTGGTTAATTTTGTATGACAAGTCGAATAAATTCAAAATAGTGGTCGTGTTGGACTTGGTCTTAACGAGACCCTGTGTGTATTCTACTCATTTGTTTTAAATACTATTAGACCACATTTTCGAGTTATTTTTTTTAGGGTTCCGTAGCCAAATGGCAAAAAACGGAACCCTTATAGATTCGTCATGTCTGTCTGTCTGTCTGTTTGTCCGTCTGTCCGTCCGTCCGTATGTCACAGCCACTTTTTTCCGAAACTATAAGAACTATACTGTTGAAACTTGGTAAGTAGATGCATTCTGTGAACCGCATTAAGATTTTCACAAAAAAATAGAAAAATAATAATAAATTTTGGGGGCTCCCCATACTTAGAACTAAAACTCGAAATTTTTTTTTTCGTCAAACCCATACGTGTGGGGTATCAATGGATAGGTCTTTAAAAATGGTATTGAGGTTTTTAATATAATTTTTTTCTAAACTGAATAGTTTGCGTGTGAGACGCTTCCAAAGTGGTAAAATGTGTGTAACTTCCCTGTAACTTCTAAAATAAGAGAATGATAAATCTAAAAAAAATATGTAATGTACATTACCATAAAAACTACCAGCCAAAATTGGTTTGAACGAGATCAAGTAATTAGTTTTTTTTTAATACGTCATAAATCGTAAACCACAATTTAACTTTCGTAATGTTATGGATTTCATTTTGCAATAAATATACCATAACTATGACTCGATTGTCGTGATGGGTGAACTTTTACTCATAACGGTACCTACAGGTTCAGAACCCTCGGTGCGCGAGTCCGACTCGCACTTGGCCGGTTTTTTTGTTTTTATACAAGCAAGTGTGGACAAGAGTGACGAGAAAATTATTATAAAACTTTAACTATGGGATATATTAATATACTGAAATCGAGAAAAAAATTGTAGGTTTTCCCTTTAGTATTTCAATCATTTTGATTGCACTTTAGAATGGAACAACAAATTTTTGAATCGTGCGTTGTTGCATTTATTGGCGTTATATTTTGTTTTGTGCATAATACCGCTGATTGTTTTGGTACCTAAAACACTTAATTTCTTCAAAGCGGTGTTATTATAAAAGTTTTGCAATAGATTAATAAACAAAATAATAAATTAAAATGAAATAATATTATGCTAAAATATTAATATCAATAGATGGCCTACGTGATAAAAAATAATATGACAAAAACGCACGGCCTTATTGATTAAGATTAATGTACTGTCAAATCGTGTTTTTTTTATAGGGGCTTAAGTTGCAAACGAGGTCAAATGTGTAATTCTTTAATTAATAAAACCAATTATAAACAACGACGGTACCACAACACCCAGACCCGCGACAATATATAGAAAAGTGATTTATTTACATTGCCGACCGGGAATCGAACCCGGGCCCTCAGAAATAGCGACACCAAGTTCGCTATGCACGCCTTTCGGCTACCGAGGTCATCCAAATATCAAATCAAAACGTTTGTTCTCCCGTGATAAAGGTTCTTGACAGAAATACGGACAGACAGACAGAATATCATCATTCATCATCATCATTTCAGCCATAGGACGTCCACTGCTGAACATAGGCCTCCCCCATTGACTTCCAGATTGGCCGGTTGGAAGCGGCCTGCATCCAGCGTCTTCCTGCGACCTTTACCAGGTCGTCTGACCACCTTGTGAGTGGACGTCCTACGCTGCGCTTGCCGGTACGCGGCCTCCATTCTAGAACCTTTTTGCCCCATCGGCCATCAGCATATGGACGTACGGAACCCTAAAAATGAATCCGACTCGCGCTCGGCCATATTTAATATTTATTATCCTCCTCTGACTAAGTAAGCAAAAATAACTTTTGATAATACTTTAATAACCATGATAAACAATTGGTTCAAATTTACATACGAGTAAATATTGTGCAATATCCGTTCTGGATCAGAAATTTACTTAAATTAAAATTTGATGTCACGATGATGATGACGATGATGACAATGACGTATCATCGTCAATGAGGTAATGTATTTAGTCAGTATCTTGGGATCGCAACTTTTTACCAAAACCCACTAAAATTGCACTAGTACAGGCTTTACTTTTCCCCATCCTTTATTATGCAAACTGTAGCTACTTAGATCTCAACGAAAGTCTCCTAAGCAAGCTCGAGCGCCTTCAGAACTTCTGCATTCGTATAATTTATGGTCTACGTCAGTACGACCATGTCTCAGAATACCGAGCTCTGCTAAAATGGCTACCTATTCGACGTCGGCGTGAATATCACATTCTTTCTTTTCTATTTTCTATCCTATTTAATCCTAAGTCACCGCCGTATCTAAAGGAGCGCTTTAATTTTTTGCAACCTGCCCTAGGTCACGAAATGCAGTCTTTCAATAAACTTAGCCTCGTTTTTCCACTCCATTCTTCTCAAACCTATTCCCAGTCCTTCACTGTGCAATCCATCCGCCTATGGAACTCCTTGCCATTGTCTATTCGAGAATCTGAATCGCTTCACAGTTTCAAAACTAGACTTAAAACCTATCTCCTTTCACTGTAGTTTTCTCCTGTCTATTTTTCTTCTACTTTATTAATTTAACCATTTTACCTACATCTTGGTCACTAGATTCTTTTTCATGTTAATAGGGTATTTATTTATTTACATGTATTTATTTTAAGTATGTATTCATATTATGTCTGTATTATTATGTAAATAAGTATTTTACTATGTACATGTACTAGGAAATATGGATTTTATTTTATTTGTTAGTTTAATTAGTTTGTTAAATTTTTGGACTTTTATGTTTTGGAACTCTTCACCGCCTCCTTTCTCTCAATATTAATTCAACTTTCCTCTACCTGAAAACCTTCAGAACAACAGACGCAGACAACCGTCTGGAAGAGATCGCTTCCAGCGATAAGACCGCCTAAATTGTGCTATTCACTAGGTATTTACTTTCCTGTGATTTGTTTGTTTTGTGTGGTGTACAATAAAGAGTATCTATCTATCTATCTATCTGGCCCGATGTCGAGTCACCACAACGATAGTTTTCTGTTTCGTCCGTCCGGGGTTTGCTGGATACTGGACGAGTTAGAAGAAGTGGAAGATTGAGGCGATATAATACATAATACGTGTTTTTAATGTTGTTGCAATAACCTAATTCATATTTTTAAAAAAGCAACTATTTTTTTATAAAAACAATTAACATTATACAGGGTTATTTTTAAAACATACCAACCTTACTATTGGACCAACATCGCTATCGAAAAAAGATTTCACTACGCCAAACTAAGCCGCCGACCAGCGGACATTAGTTTGTATGACGTAGTGATTTTTTTTTTAAATTACTATGTTGACCCAATAGAAAAAACTGTGCATTTGAGTACCAGCATCAACCCCTAGGAGGTTGTTGATGTTTTACAAATAACCCTGTATTTACAAGCATTAAATCATTGTTATAAAGCCACATAACGAAGATTTGATTGATATTTCGTAAAATCTAGAAATTTCTTCAGTTTAAAATAAATATTGCTTTTAGTTGAGTACGAGTATGCAATCAGATAAGCAATTAAATAGTTTTCCAAAAATACATTACAACTAAATTCTTAGATAATATCTTATTGTAAGAAGTAATTGCTGACTACCAGCATGCAGAATTATTTTTATAGCTTACCTAACAAACCAATATCACCTCTCAAAAGAATAGATACAAATACTAGTTCCTCGCTTGCAACGATTGCGCTTGCATCACGTCACGATCACGAACAACGGTTAGTCATCGCCACTGAGCCATATCAGTCGCGCGTGTCAATACTGCTGTATTCAAAACAGCAAATCACTGGTAATACTAGTTTTTAATCGGACTGGAACATGGCTACTATGTTTCTAGATTATCTATGCTTACGTCATCTTCTTCTTCATCTATACGGTCAATCCCGGTTGCGTCCAAAGCCATTACTTTGGAGCCCAGGGTCCGCTTTCCTTGATTTTTGATTTACTCCTCCACTTCGCGCGGTCTTGAGCATCTCTAGTTGTGAGATCATTGGCACGCATGTCAGCCCTCACAACGTCAAGCCAGCATTTCTTGGGTCTACCCCTTTTGCCAGGACCTGGCGGTGGCGGCATGGCCAGACATTTGTTTCCTACGTAGCTTGCCGGTTTCCGCAAAACATGGCCGTACCAGCGCAGGCGAATCTACTGCAGTTTGTCTGCAATATCAAGGACACGAAGGCTACTGCGGATGCGCGAGTTCCTCACGCGGTCCTTTCGCGTCTACCGCAGCATATTCATCTCCGTGACACGCAGCTCCTGCTTGTGTTGCTCAAGTAGCGGCCATGCTTCGCTGCCATATAAAAGGACAGGCCTAATGATGGACTTATAGATCTGTCCTTTAAGCTTAACCGGCATTCTGGGGTCACAAATGACAACAGTCACCTCTCGCCATTTGGCCCACGCAGCAGCAATGCGTGCTTTGACGTCGCAATCGATGTCTCCCGACGCGTGAAGTACAGATCCAAGGTATATAAACTGGTCCTTGCGCTCGACCTTGTCTCCGCCTATGCGAACGGGCGTTGGATCTGTAGAGTTACAGGCCAGGTCCTCGCCACATTGAGTTTCAGACCACCGCTCTCAAGCGACTGCTTCCACTCGTTCACCCGTCTCACCAGCCTGCCCCTGTCCGCGTCCACCAGTGCGATATCGTCAGCATACATCAGCAGCCATAGTGGCTGCTCATGTGAGTCTCTGATGCTGTCTGACACAACGTCTAATATCACACTGAACAGAAACGGACTGAGGACGGAACCCTGGTGTACTCCGACGGTGATGGGGAACGGTTTGGTGTCGCCAACAGCGGTCCGAACCATAGAATCGGAGCTGCGGTACATGTCTCGAATAATGTCAATATATGCCTCGGGGACCCCTTTGGATCTCAGTGCCCACCAGATCACCACTCGAGAGACACAGTCGAAAGCCTTCGGCAGATCAAGTAAGAGCAAGTGCAGAGGCGTGTTCTTCCCTGTATCTCTCCATGACGGTCCTTAGGGCGAAAACAGGGTCCATAGTACCGTTGCCAGGATGAAACCCATATTGACACTCCGAGACATCACACTCCTGTTGGATCCGGGAGTCCACAATCCGCTCAAGGAGCTTCATGGTGTGGGGCATGACCTTTATACCTTGCCTTTGAAGACCGGAGTAATAATACTCATTCTTCATTGGCTCGGGATTAGCCCGCTTAAGAGTATGCGGTTGTAAAGGTTGGTTAGGATGTCCACACCAAGAGGGCCTTCGCCTTCCAGGCTTCGATTGGGACTCCATCGGCTCCGACAGCTTTACGATTCTTCATGCGGCGAAGAGCGAACTGGACTTCTTCAGGCGTTACCGGTGATACTAGTCCCTGATTCGGAGGGAGGTCCGGTGGCTGCACCTCTTTGTGCTGCTTATTCAGCAGCTCATAGAAATAAGAGCGCCATCTCTCCTTCACCGCGAGGTCCTCGCATAGCAGGTTACCCCCAGGATCTTTAACACAGAGACCCTGGGAAATATCCTGTGCCGCTTTGACCCTGGAGCGCGCCAACTTATAGATTAGTTTCTGCCCCTCAGACGATTCCAACTTGTCATAGAGCGTATGAAAGTGGTCTCGCCTGGCTCTGGCTACAGCTCTCTTAGCAGCGCATTGTGCACCTTTGTACGCGACGTGGTCTTCAGGAGATCTGAACGCTTGCCACTTTTTAAAGAGGGCTTTCTTCACCCTAATCTCCCCTTGGACTGAGTCGTTCCACCACCAAGTCTCCTTGTCACATTTGCGACCGCCCTGAGATAAGCCAAGCACCGCTTTCGCTGCACTAGTGCTATGCTTCATTCTAATGTGCAAAGACAATACGATAACTGCATTCGTTTAATTCCTCTAGTGATTTCTCGTCCGCGTGTGTTTGTTACGGAATGCGCGCTAACAACAATCAAATAAACTGTTTCTGACGAGATTATTTTTGAAGGCTATTCATAGGAGTGATAAAATTTGTTATACTTATACTCAGTGACTAGCCCCGAATGACAAGAATATCAATAACACTAAAGTGAACTCGTAAACGAGTTGGTTCAGTTAGTGACATTATAAATTAAAAACAGTTGCAACATGGGTGTGCACTGTGAAATAAACTTATTTAAGCCACAAGATGGTGCATTTACGCCGGGTAGTACAGTATCGGGAATCATAAAATATGCTGTGGACGAAGAAACTGTGTTTAATAAAATAACATTGTCACTTAAAGGTAACGGGAAACTTATACTGAGGGATAAAAAAATAGAACGAGAAGATGACGATGACATGTACACTTTCAGAAACTCTGAAACGTACGTAGATATTGAAAATGTGGTGCATGATAATAAAAAATCAGTTCCTGTGGCGATCGGTGCGTATGAGTTACCGTTCAACTTTACCCTGCCCCAATGTATACCACCGTCTTTGAAATACTTCACTAACAATTTCAACTACATGATAAAATGCGATATTAACTACTATATTTCTATAAAATTGAACAGACCAGGTTTATTCAAATTTGCCAAAAAGATGAAGAAGGAAATAACAGTTATTTCTGGTATAAAACCTAGATTGCCAATGGAGCCTACTATCTACGGAGAGCAGAAAAAACTGTTCCAACCGTTTACTCGGAAAACAAGTATTGTCAATATAAAAGCAAATATAGAAAGTTGTGTGTTAACGCCTGGCAGTACAGTTCAGTTGAACTATGAGGTCTTCAACCAAACGAATTTAAATTTAAAAGGCGTTGAAACGAAACTAGTGGAGTCATACACTTTTACAACGAGAGGACAGCGAAAGATAAAAAACTCTGAAGATATCAAAAACACCGATTCTAAATCTGGTTCTATTAATAGTGGCGCCTCCTCAAGCATGGATTTAAAAATAAACCTACCTTCAGATACTGGTTCATTGGAATTTTCCAACATAGTGTCCAGGGATTACTTTGTTCATATAACTGTTGAGATTCCGTTTCCACATACTAATGCGACTCTAAAAGTTCCCCTACAAATTGGTGATATGAATGAACCTAATTCGGAAAATATTGACGATCCCCCGCCGTCTTACTGGGAAGTGATGGCTGAAGACAAGAAGCAAGATGGTGAAGATGATGATAGTGATGGTGAAAAATCCTAATAACGTTAGATTTTATTTATTTATGGTAATTATATTACGTGATTCGCCTATTTTCATTAGTGTGATTTACTTTCCTGGTAACAATAAAACAGCTTATCGTATTCATGAAAACAAAAGGTCATAACATTGTATTGCAGTAAGCTGATAAAATCATGAACTGCAGTACCTAATGTACACTTTAATGTTATTAATAATAATTTTAAGAAGTAAGTTGAAAATGTGGGTAGATTTTTAGGGTTCCGTAGCCATATGGCAAAAAACGGAACCCTTGTAGATTCGTCTTGTCTGTCTGTTTGTCCGTCCGTATGTCACAGCCACTTTTTATTCGTAATTTAATTATTATTGGCATAATAATAAAAGTAAAATTCTTTCTCAATATGTCTTACTTGTTAGGGTTCCAAATTACATTTGCTCCGTTTTTTGTCTGTCGGTTCGTCCGTCTGGCTGTCATAGTATAATGTAATAATTTATACTCCTAAGTAAAATAAATATTAAAAACCGGCCAAGTGTGAGTCGGACGCGAGCTAATTTCTTCCTGTGCGCTCTTTTTTGTCTGGAAGAGATCGCTTTTAGCGATAAGGCCACTATATATATATATATATATATATATATAGGGGTTTTTTTTGCCATTTTGATGTTGGTTGCATAGAAAAAGTTATTTATATTATGCTGTATCAAAATACTAGCTGCGCCATCTAGTGACAAAAATGTGAACTCCCGTGTACCCGTTATAATCTGTGTTGTTTTTTAATAAAAAGTTAGTTCTTCTCTTGTCAATGACCATTGACTCCACGCTGTATGTTCACATCAGGGATGTGTCGACGTCCAAGATCCTGTGGGATAGACTGAAAAGTTTACTTGATGATTCGGGATTTATAAGAAAAATAAGCCTGCTTCGTACTTTAACCTCGATTCGTCTAGAAAACAGTGATTCAATGGCGTCGTATGTAACACGAATGATCGAAACAGGACAGAAGCTGAGTGGAACCGGCTTTCAAATAAGTGATGAGTGGATCGGGTGCCTGTTACTAGCTGGATTAACTGAAAAATACATGCCTATGATCATGGCTATCGAGCATTCCGGGCTGCACATCACAACAGACGCCATTAAAGCTAAGTTGTTAGATATGGCGGTAACAGATGCCTGCGAAAACCGTGAAGGTGGCGCTGCCTTCGCGAGTTGCCGGAAGTGGCAATCTAAAAACAAAAAGTCCATAGACAGTGGCAAAGATGGCGGCTCATCGAACAAAACAAACGTCAAATGCTATAGATGTAATCAACCGGGTCATTACCGAAACCAGTGCCCATATAATAATTCAAATCAATCAAATGAGAAGGAAATCACAAGAAAACAAACAAATGGTTTCAGTACTGTGTTTTTAAGTGGATATTACAACAAACAAGACTGGTATATTGACTGGTGCAAGTGCACATTTGACTGCTAATGAAAATTGGGTTATCAACCCCTGTTATGAACAAACTGATGAGATTGTTGTTGCAAATAATAACAAGTTACTAGTTCTGTGCACCGGCGATGTTAATATTGTCACGTAAACAGATGAATACGAATTCGAAGTGCCAATCAAGGGAATACTTTGCATTCCAGGCTTGACCACTAACTTATTGTCTGTAAGCCAACTGATGAGAAACGGCAATAGTGATTTTTGTAAACTGTTAGGTATACAAAGTTGTTTTTTGTAATAAATGTTACTTTATTTAATTATTTTGATAAGTGGGAGTATTATGCTGTACCAAAATACTAGCTACGCCATCTAGTGACAAAAATGTGAACTCCCGTGTACCCGTTATAATCTGTGTTACTTTTTAATAAAAAGTTAGTTCTTCTCTTGTCAGCAAACGTGTAGTTTTGTTTTAATTTAGGCAGTAGAATTATTCCAAAGAATAATAAATAAACAGACGTATTACAATCATGTAAATCATCTTTTAGGCTAAAAAAACTTAGATTTAGATTTTAAAAATATTTCTGTCTTGTTTCTTTTAAAAGCAAATACGTTTTATAATGACTCTTTTAAATATACAGAATGTCCCGTCAAGGCCACTCCTTCTACAAACGAGACCCTGTGTGTATTCTACTCATTTGTTTTAAATACTATTAGACCACATTTTAGAGTTCATTTTTTTTGTTTTTATACAAGCAAGAGTGGACAAGAGTGACGAGAAAATTATTATAAAACTTTAACAATGGGATATATTAATATAGTGAAATCAAGAAAAAAATTGTAGGTTTTCCCTTTAGTTTTCAATCATTTTGATTGCACTTTAGAATGGAACAACATTTTTTTAATCGTGCGTTGTTGCATTTATTTGCGTTATATTTTGTTTTGTGCATAATACCGCTGATTGTTTTAGTACCTAAAACACTTACTTTCTTCAAAGTGGTGTTATTATTACGTTTGCTACAGTCGGAGGATCGAAAAAAACCAAATTTACTTATAAAATATTTCATTAGAAATTAATTAAATTTACATTATCTACTTAGGAACAAAGATGAAACCTAATCGAAGTATGATTATGGAATGATACAATAATGATTTACAGATTTTATGAAGATATCGATTGACGTCACTTTTACTGGTTTGTAATTGTACTTCGAACCATTACACAAATGTAGGGCAGCAACTCGGCGATCTTCGAATTGGGCGACTGTGTAATTGATTAATAAATGAAATAATATTATGCTAAAATAATAATATCAATAGATGGCCTACGTGATAAAAAAATAATATTATCCTTATCGATTTAGATACTGTCAAATCGTGTTTTTTTATTGGGGCTTGTGTTGCAAACAAGGTCAAATATGTATCCTTTAATTAATAAAACCAATTTTTTATACAAAGAGGCCTGGATGAAGGACTTTCACAAGTCCCATTTTTTATCATATACTATTTGTGGGCTTACGTAGATATACATACTTAGGTGTATCAATTATATGTATCTTCCTTATCGTGGGTTATTACAATATTTTAATTATGAAAAATTTAAAGGAACTTGCATCTAAGGCACGGGTCATACCTACGCAAGCAGCCGAGCGAGGCGCTTGATCTTAATAATAATTGTTTATAGAAATAGATTATGGATAGAGGTATGGCTAAACTACATGGTTATGTCATAAATTCATCATTTCAGCCATAAGACGTCCACTGCTGAACAAAGGCCTCCCTCAATGACTTATCATCGAGGGGGAATGCCAATACTGGCCACGCTTGGCAGGCAGATTGGCGAGCGCAGATTTTTATAAGATTTTGCACGAAGACGCTGCTGCCCGTCTCGTGTTACAGGAATCAGTCAGAACACGCCTCTAGTTGGCGGTGGGGAAGTGTATTCTTTACGGCCGCCTTAATAAATTAATGTATTGCAATCAAAGTTTTACATATAAAATCAATCAGGCAATCATCAGATTTTTAACGACTTAATAAAATTCATGTCCGAAAATTCTAAATAAAATAAAAAAATTGCGTGCGAAGCTGCACCTAGGTGCATGAAAGTAACAATAGCTTCATATAAATTTGAGCGCTTAAGTTTCGTTCAGTCTCAAAATTTATTAAGTACAATCAACGGCAGGTCAACCCACCCAAAAAATTAAAGGTCACAGAAACGATTTTCAGCATTAACTCAAAAAATTTAACGTTTTTTAGTAGGTTGACGAGCTGTTGTCTGTATTTTAAGGGATTTCTTTCATACAAAGAAAAAACGTGTTTGGAACGACTCATACGATAGTATAATGTTTATCAGACACGTTCCCATTTTGCTTTTAGGAATTCCTGAAATTGAGTGTCTATGAAAGGGAAGCCTGATTTTCAGACCACTAGTGCGTCGCTTCTATACATTTTGTATGAAATACGAAAGGAGCGGCGTCATGCCTGCGTCACGCCTGCGTCACGCCTGGGTCACGCCCGCGTCACCCCGACACCCAACGCCTCTTGTCTTGTCCCGCGGATAAAATGAATAAAACAGCCAATATTTTTTAGAATTTAATCATATATTTTTTTAAACTAAAGTTTTACTTTTAAACTTTTAACTTTAGGTAGCGTAAAAGTTTGTTTAGTTCAGCCATTAGTACTGTTCTTAAACCAACTGTTTCAAATGCTCTGGCAATTCACTTGAGATTATTACTACTATTTCACTAATTTTAAGATGAGTTACACCTTAATTTGCGATGTGACGCATGTCGGAAACTAGCACAAGAAGCAAAATTGAAAGATGGTTGAGAACAGCGCGCAACGTAACGTGGCTGTTAAGACGCTAATTGTGTCTCAAGGTATTGAAAAATAGGCAGATTGATAAAATAGTTTTTTTTTTTAGAAATCGATCAAGTGTGAGTCAGGCATGCGATAAGGACCTTATGTGCAAGTAAGTCTAAAAAACCGGCCAATTGCGAGTCGGACTCGTCCACCGAGGGTTCTGTAGGTAGGTCGAGTCTCGCAGTATAATTAGAAATTAATTACAAAATTGTATTATAAATGTATAGTTTCAGATTTTCTCGAAGTGTTTGTCGGTGATATTACTTGCCAAATTTCATAGTTCTAGGTCAACGGAAGGTGCCCTATAATAATTTTGATTTCCTTAGAAGTGTCGAAATATGTTTTTGCGGCGTACTCGTATACGACTGTATTTTATTTTTGTTAATTAAGAAGTTTGATTCTTTCACAACTTTAAAGGACTATGGACCTGAGTAGGTATTATTATTAATGAATTTAATGACAATATGACAATCAATATAATAAATTTATTTAATTATTAATAATGTTAATATTTTTTGCATACCATTCTTTGGTTGAGTGCATTGGACTGTATGTTGTAGTTTTTAAACATCACAAATGTACTGCATTTCTGCGAATAATGAATGAACAATTTATAAATATTGAACATTACTCTAATCCTATGATAAGTAGCCTAAGCACCAGTGTTACAGAAATCAGAAACAACGACGGTACCACAACACCCAGACCCGCGACAATATAGAAAAGTGATTTTTTTACATTGCCGACCAGGGATCGAACCCGGGACCTCAGAGATAGCGACACCAAGTCCGGTATGCACGCCTCTCGGCTACCGAGGTCATCCATATATCAAATCAAAACGTTTGTTCTCCCGTGATAAAGGTTCTTGACAGAAATACGGACAGACAGACAGAATATGGACGTACGGAACCCTTAAAATTAATCCGACTCGCGCTCAGTCATGTTTAATATTTATTATCCTCCTCTGACTAAGTAAGCAAAAATAACTTTTGATAATACTTTAATAACCATGATAAACAATTGGTTCAAATTTACATACGAGTAAATATTGTGCAATATCCGTTCTGGATCAGAAATTTACTTAAATTAAAATTTGATGTCACGATGATGATGACGATGATGACAATGACGTATCATCGTCAATGAGGTAATGTATTTAGTCAGTATCTTGGGATCGCAACTTTTTACCAAAACCCACTAAAATTGCACTAGTACAGGCTTTACTTTTCCCCATCCTTTATTATGCAAACTGTAGCTACTTAGATCTCAACGGAAGTCTCCTAAGCAAGCTCGAGCGCCTTCAGAACTTCTGCATTCGTATAATTTATGGTCTACGTCAGTACGACCATGTCTCAGAATACCGAGCTCTGCTAAAATGGCTACCTATTCGACGTCGGCGTGAATATCACATTCTTTCTTTTCTATTTTCTATCCTATTTAATCCTAAGTCACCGCCGTATCTAAAGGAGCGCTTTAATTTTTTGCAACCTGCCCTAGGTCACGAAATGCAGTCTTTCAATAAACTTAGCCTCGTTTTTCCACTCCATTCTTCTCAAACCTATTCCCAGTCCTTCACTGTGCAATCCATCCGCCTATGGAACTCCTTGCCATTGTCTATTCGAGAATCTGAATCGCTTCACAGTTTCAAAACTAGACTTAAAACCTATCTCCTTTCACTGTAGTTTTCTCCTGTCTATTTTTCTTCTACTTTATTTATTTAACCATTTTACCTACATCTTGGTCACTAGATTCTTTTTCATGTTAATAGGGTATTTATTTATTTACATGTATTTATTTTAAGTATGTATTCATATTATGTCTGTATTATTATGTAAATAAGTATTTTACTATGTACATGTACTAGGAAATATGTATTTTATTTTATTTGTTCTTATTTTATTTTATTTGTTAGTTTAATTAGTTTGTTAAATTTTTGGACTTTTATGTTTTGGAACTCTTCACCGCCTCCTTTCTCTCAATATTAATTCAACTTTCCTCTACCTGAAAACCTTCAGAACAACAGACGCAGACAACCGTCTGGAAGAGATCTCTTCCAGCGATAAGACCGCCTAAATTGTGCTATTCACTAGGTATTTACTTTCCTGTGATTTGTTTGTTTTGTGTGGTGTACAATAAAGAGTATCTATCTATCTGGCCCGATGTCGAGTCACCACAACGATAGTTTTCTGTTTCGTCCGTCCGGGGTTTGCTGGATACTGGACGAGTTAGAAGAAGTGGAAGATTGAGGCGATATAATACATAATACGTGTTTTTAATGTTGTTGCAATAACCTAATTCATATTTTTAAAAAAGCAACTATTTTTTTATAAAAACAATTAACATTATACAGGGTTATTTTTAAAACATACCAACCTTACTATTGGACCAACATCGCTATCGAAAAAAAATTTCACTACGCCAAACTAAGCCGCCGACCAGCGGACATTAGTTTGTATGACGTAGTGTTTTTTTTTTTAGATTACTATGTTGACCCAATAGAAAAAGCTGTGCATTTGAGTACCAGCATCAACCCCTAGGAGGTTGTTGATGTTTTACAAATAACCCTGTATTTACAAGCATTAAATCATTGTTATAAAGCCACATAACGAAGATTTGATTGATATTTCGTAAAATCTAGAAATTTCTTCAGTTTAAAATAAATATTGATTTTAGTTGAGTACGAGTATGCAATCAGATAAGCAATTAAATAGTTTTCCAAAAATACATTACAACTAAATTCTTAGATAATATCTTATTGTAAGAAGTAATTGCTGACTACCAGCATGCAGAATTATTTTTATAGCTTACCTAACAAACCAATATCACCTCTCAAAAGAATAGATACAAATACTAGTTCCTCGCTTGCAACGATTGCGCTTGCATCACGTCACGATCACGAACAACGGTTAGTCATCGCCACTGAGCCATATCAGTCGCGCGTGTCAATACTGCTGTGTTCAAAACAGCAAATCACTGGTAATACTAGTTTTTAATCGGACTGGAACATGGCTACTATGTTTCTAGATTATCTATGCTTACGTCATCTTCTTCTTCATCTATACGGTCAATCCCGGTTGCGTCCAAAGCCATTGCTTTGGAGCCCAGGGTCCGCTTTCCTTGATTTTTGATTTGCTCCTCCACTTCGCGCGGTCTTGAGCGTCTCTAGTTGTGAGATCATTGGCACGCATGTCAGCCCTCACAACGTCAAGCCAGCATTTCTTGGGTCTACCCCTTTTGCCAGGACCTGGCGGTGGCGGCATGGCCAGACATTTGTTTCCTACGTAGCTTGCCGGTTTCCGCAAAACATGGCCGTACCAGCGCAGGCGAATCTCCTGCAGTTTGTCTGCAATATCAAGGACACGAAGGCTACCGCGGATGCGCGAGTTCCTCACGCGGTCCTTTCGCGTCTACCGCAGCATATTCATCTCCGTGACACGCAGCTCCTGCTTGTGTTGCTCAAGTAGCGGCCATGCTTCGCTGCCATATAAAAGGACAGGCCTAATGATGGACTTATAGATCTGTCCTTTAAGCTTAACCGGCATTCTGGGGTCACAAATGACAACAGTCACCTCTCGCCATTTGGCCCACGCAGCAGCAATGCGTGCTTTGACGTCGCAATCGATGTCTCCCGACGCGTGAAGTACAGATCCAAGGTATATAAACTGGTCCTTGCGCTCGACCTTGTCTCCGCCTATGCGAACGGGCGTTGGATCTGTAGAGTTACAGGCCAGGTCTTCGCCACATTGAGTTTCAGACCACCGCTCTCAAGCGACTGCTTCCACTCGTTCACCCGTCTCACCAGCCTGCCCCTGTCCGCGTCCACCAGTGCGATATCGTCAGCATACATCAGCAGCCATAGTGGCTGCTCATGTGAGTCTCTGATGCTGTCTGACACAACGTCTAATATCACACTGAACAGAAACGGACTGAGGACGGAACCCTGGTGTACTCCGACGGTGATGGGGAACGGTTTGGTGTCGCCAACAGCGGTCCGAACCATAGAATCGGAGCTGCGGTACATGTCTCGAATAATGTCAATATATGCCTCGGGGACCCCTTTGGATCTCAGTGCCCACCAGATCACCACTCGAGAGACACAGTCGAAAGCCTTCGGCAGATCAAGTAAGAGCAAGTGCAGAGGCGTGTTCTTCCCTGTATCTCTCCATGACGGTCCTTAGGGCGAAAACAGGGTCCATAGTACCGTTGCCAGGATGAAACCCATATTGACACTCCGAGACATCACATTCTTGTTGGATCCGGGAGTCCACAATCCGCTCAAGGAGCTTCATGGTGTGGGGCATGACCTTTATACCTTGCCTTTGAAGACCGGAGTAATAATACTCATTCTTCATTGGCTCGGGATTAGCCCGCTTAAGAGTATGCGGTTGTAAAGGTTGGTTAGGATGTCCACACCAAGAGGGCCTTCGCCTTCCAGGCTTCGATTGGGACTCCATCGGCTCCGACAGCTTTACGATTCTTCATGCGGCGAAGAGCGAACTGGACTTCTTCAGGCGTTACCGGTGATACTAGTCCCTGATTCGGAGGGAGGTCCGGTGGCTGCACCTCTTTGTGCTGCTTATTCAGCAGCTCATAGAAATAAGAGCGCCATCTCTCCTTCACCGCGAGGTCCTCGCATAGCAGGTTACCCCCAGGGTCTTTAACACAGAGACCCTGGGAAATATCCTGTGCCGCTTTGACCCTGGAGCGCGCCAACTTATAGATTAGTTTCTGCCCCTCAGACGATTCCAACTTGTCATAGAGCGTATGAAAGTGGTCTCGCCTGGCTCTGGCTACAGCTCTCTTAGCAGCGCATTGTGCACCTTTGTACGCGACGTGGTCTTCAGGAGATCTGAACGCTTGCCACTTTTTAAAGAGGGCTTTCTTCACCCTAATCTCCCCTTGGACTGAGTCGTTCCACCACCAAGTCTCCTTGTCACATTTGCGACCGCCCTTAGATAAGCCAAGCACCGCTTTCGCTGCACTAGTGCTATGCTTCATTCTAATGTGCAAAGACAATACGATAACTGCATTCGTTTAATTCCTCTAGTGATTTCTCGTCCGCGTGTGTTTGTTACGGAATGCGCGCTAACAACAATCAAATAAACTGTTTCTGACGAGATTATTTTTGAAGGCTATTGATAGGAGTGATAAAATTTGTTATACTTATACTCAGTGACTAGCCCCGAATGACAAGAATATCAATAACACTAAAGTGAACTCGTAAACGAGTTGGTTCAGTTAGTGACATTATAAATTAAAAACAGTTGCAACATGGGTGTGCACTGTGAAATAAACTTATTTAAGCCACAAGATGGTGCATTTACGCCGGGTAGTACAGTATCGGGAATCATAAAATATGCTGTGGACGAAGAAACTGTGTTTAATAAAATAACATTGTCACTTAAAGGTAACGGGAAACTTATACTGAGGGATAAAAAAATAGAACGAGAAGATGACGATGACATGTACACTTTCAGAAACTCTGAAACGTACGTAGATATTGAAAATGTGGTGCATGATAATAAAAAATCAGTTCCTGTGGCGATCGGTGCGTATGAGTTACCGTTCAACTTTACCCTGCCCCAATGTATACCACCGTCTTTGAAATACTTCACTAACAATTTCAACTACATGATAAAATGCGATATTAACTACTATATTTCTATAAAATTGAACAGACCAGGTTTATTCAAATTTGCCAAAAAGATGAAGAAGGAAATAACAGTTATTTCTGGTATAAAACCTAGATTGCCAATGGAGCCTACTATCTACGGAGAGCAGAAAAAACTGTTCCAACCGTTTACTCGGAAAACAAGTATTGTCAATATAAAAGCAAACATAGAAAGTTGTGTGTTAACGCCTGGCAGTACAGTTCAGTTGAACTATGAGGTCTTCAACCAAACGAATTTAAATTTAAAAGGCGTTGAAACGAAACTAGTGGAGTCATACACTTTTACAACGAGAGGACAGCGAAAGATAAAGAACTCTGAAGATATCAAAAACACCGATTCTAAATCTGGTTCTATTAATAGTGGCGCCTCCTCAAGCATGGATTTAAAAATAAACCTACCTTCAGATACTGGTTCATTGGAATTTTCCAACATAGTGTCCAGGGATTACTTTGTTCATATAACTGTTGAGATTCCGTTTCCACATACTAATCGACTCTAAAAGTTCCCCTACAAATTGGTGATATGAATGAACCTAATTCGGAAAATATTGACGATCCCCCGCCGTCTTACTGGGAAGTGATGGCTGAAGACAAGAAGCAAGATGGTGAAGATGATGATAGTGATGGTGAAAAATCCTAATAACGTTAGATTTTATTTATTTATGGTAATTATATTACGTGATTCGCCTATTTTCATTAGTGTGATTTACTTTCCTGGTAACAATAAAACAGCTTATCGTATTCATGAAAACAAAAGGTCATAACATTGTATTGCAGTAAGCTGATAAAATCATGAACTGCAGTACCTAATGTACACTTTAATGTTATTAATAATAATTTTAAGAAGTAAGTTGAAAATGTGGGTAGATTTTTAGGGTTCCGTAGCCATATGGCAAAAAACGGAACCCTTGTAGATTCGTCTTGTCTGTCTGTTTGTCCGTCCGTATGTCACAGCCACTTTTTATTCGTAATTTAATTATTATTGGCATAATAATAAAAGTAAAATTCTTTCTCAATATGTCTTACTTGTTAGGGTTCCAAATTACATTTGCTCCGTTTTTTGTCTGTCGGTCCGTCCGTCTGGCTGTCATAATTTATACTCCTAAGTAAAATAAATATTAAAAACCGGCCAAGTGTGAGTCGGACGCGAGCTAATTTCTTCCTGTGCGCTCTTTTTTGTCTGGAAGAGATCGCTTTTAGCGATAAGGCCACTATATATATATATATATATATATATATAGGGGTTTTTTTTTTGCCATTTTGATGTTGGTTGCATAGAAAAAGTTATTTATATTATGCTGTATCAAAATACTAGCTGCGCCATCTAGTGACAAAAATGTGAACTCCCGTGTACCCGTTATAATCTGTGTTGTTTTTTAATAAAAAGTTAGTTCTTCTCTTGTCAATGACCATTGACTCCACGCTGTATGTTCACATCAGGGATGTGTCGACGTCCAAGATCCTGTGGGATAGACTGAAAAGTTTACTTGATGATTCGGGATTTACAAGAAAAATAAGCCTGCTTCGTACTTTAACCTCGATTCGTCTAGAAAACAGTGATTCAATGGCGTCGTATGTAACACAAATGATCGAAACAGGACAGAAGCTGAGTGGAACCGGCTTTCAAATAAGTGATGAGTGGATCGGGTGCCTGTTACTAGCTGGATTAACTGAAAAATACATGCCTATGATCATGGCTATCGAGCATTCCGGGCTGAACATCACAACAGACGCCATTAAAGCTAAGTTGTTAGATATGGCGGTAACAGATGCCTGCGAAAACCGTGAAGGTGGCGCTGCCTTCGCGAGTTGCCGGAAGTGGCAATCTAAAAACAAAAAGTCCATAGACAGTGGCAAAGATGGCGGCTCATCGAACAAAACAAACGTCAAATGCTATAGATGTAATCAACCGGGTCATTACCGAAACCAGTGCCCATATAATAATTCAAATCAATCAAATGAGAAGGAAATCACAAGAAAACAAACAAATGCATTCAGTACTGTTTTTAAGTGGATATTACAACAAACAAGACTGGTATATTGACTGGTGCAAGTGCACATTTGACTGCTAATGAAAATTGGGTTATCAACCCCTGTTATGAACAAACTGATGAGATTTTTGTTGCAAATAATAACAAGTTACAAGTTCTGTGCACCGGCGATGTTAATATTGTCACGTAAACAGTTGAATACGAATTCGAAGTACCAATCAAGGGAATACTTTGCATTCCAGGCTTGACCACTAACTTATTGTCTGTAAGCCAACTGATGAGAAACGGCAATAGTGATTTTTGTAAACTGTTAAGTATACAGTTGTTTTTTGTAATAAATGCTACTTTATTTAATTATTTTGATAAGTGGGAATATTTTACTGTATCAAAATACTAGCTGCGCCATCTAGTGACAAAAATGTGAACTCCCGTGTACCCGTTATAATCTGTGTTACTTTTTAATAAAAAGTTAGTTCTTCTCTTGTCAGCAAACGTGTAGTTTTGTTTTAATTTAGGCAGTAGAATTATTCCGAAGAATAATAAATAAACAGACGTATTACAATCATGTAAATCATCTTTTAGGCTAAAAAAACTTAGATTTAGATTTTAAAAATATTTCTGTCTTGTTTCTTTTAAAAGCAAATACGTTTTATAATGACTCTTTTAAATATACAGAATGTCCCGTCAAGGCCACTCCTCCTACAAACGAGACCCTGTGTGTATTCTACTCATTTGTTTTAAATACTATTAGACCACATTCTAGAGTTCATTTTTTTTGTTTTTATACAAGCAAGAGTGGACAAGAGTGACGAGAATATTATTATAAAACTATAACTATGGGATATATTAATATAGTGAAATCAAGAAAAAAATTGTAGGTTTTCCCTTTAGTTTTTCAATCATTTTGATTGCACTTTAGAATGGAACAACAATTTTTTAATCGTGGGTTGCGTTGCATTTATTTGCGTTATATTTTGTTTTGTGCATAATACCGCTGATTGTTTTGGTACCTAAAACACTTACTTTCTTCAAAGTGGTGTTATTATTACGTTTGCTACAGTCGGAGGATCGAAAAAAAAACAAATTTACTTATAAAATATTTAATTAGAAATTAATTAAATTTACATTAATTACTTAGGAACAAAGATGAAACCTAATCGAAGTATGATTATGGAATGATACAATAATGATTTACAGATTTTATGAAGATGTCGATTGACGTTACTTTAACTGGCTTGCAATTGTACTTCGAACCATTACACAAATGTGGGGCAGCAACTCAGCGATCTTCGTATTGGGCGACTGCGTAATTGATTAATAAATGAAATAATATTATGCTAAAATAATAATATCAATTAATGGCCTACGTGATAAAAAATAATATTATCCTTATCGATTTAGATTGATATACTGTCAAATCGTGTTTTTTTTATTGGAGCTTAAGTTGCAAACAAAGTCAAATATGTATTCTTTAATTAATAAAACCAATTTTTTATACAAAGAGGCCTGAATGAAGGACTTTCACAAGTCCCATTTTTTATCATATACTATTTGTGGGCTTACGTATATACTTAGGTGTATAATAAATTATCTGTATCTTCCTTATCGTGGGTTATTACAATATTTTAATTATGAAAAATTTAAAAAAACTTGCATCTAAGGCACGGGTCATACCTACGCAAGCGGCCGAGCGAGGCGCTTGATCTTAATAATTGTTTATAGAAATAGATTATGGATAGACGTATGGCTAAACTACATGGTTATGTCATAAATTCATCATTGCAGCCATAAGACGTCCACTGCTGAACAAAGGCCTCCCCCAACGACTTATCATCGAAGGGGAATGCCAATACTCGCCACGCTTGGCAGGCAGATTGGCGAGCGCAGATTTTTATAAGATTTTGCACGAAGACGCTGCTGCCCGTCTCATGTTACAGGAATCAGTCAGAACACGCCTCCAGTGGGGAAGTGTATTCTTTACGGCCGCCTTATTAAATTAATGTATTTCAGTCAAAGTTTTACATATAAAATCAATCAGGCAATCATCAGATTTTTAACGACTTAATAAAATTCATGTCCGAAAACTCTGAATAAAATAAAAAAAATGCGTGCGAAGCTGCACCTAGGTGCATGAAAGTAACAATAGCTTCATATAAATTTGAGCGCTTAAGTTTCGTTCAGTCTCAAAATTTATTAGGTACAATCAACGGCAGGTCAACCCACCCAAAAAATTAAAGGTCATAGAAACGATTTTCAGCATTAATTCAAAAAATTTAACGTTTTTAGTAGGTTGACGAGCTGTTGTCTGAATTTTAAGTGATTTCTTTCATACAAAGAAAAAACGTGTTTGGAACGACTCATACGATAATATAATGTTTATCAGACACGTTCCCATTTTGCTTTTAGGAATTCCTGAAATTGAGTGTCTTTGAAAGGGAAGCCTGATTTTTAGACCACTAGTACGTCGCTTCTATACATTTTGTATGAAATACGAAAGGAGTACCTGCGTCAAGCCTGGGTCACGCCCGCGTCACCCCGACACCGAACGCCTCTTGTCTTGTCCCGCGGATAAAATGAATAAAACAGCCAATAGTTTTCATAATTTAATCATATATATTTTTTAAACTAAAGTTTCTTTTTTAAACTTGGTTTCATAGGTAGCGTAAAAGATTGTTTAGTTCAGCCATTAATACTGTTCCTAATTATTCAACTGTTTCAAATGCTCTGGCAATTCACTTGAGATTATTACTACTATTTCACTAATTTTAAGATGAGTTACACCTTAATTTGCGGTGTGACGCATGTCGGAAACTAGCACAAAAAGCAAAATTGAAAGATGGTTGAGAACAGCGCGCAACGTAACGTGGCTGTTAAGACGCTAATTGTGTCTCAAGGTAGTGAAAAATAGGCAGATTAATAAAATCGTTTTTTTTTTAGAAATCGGACCTAATGTGCAAGTAAGTCTAAAAAATCCGGCCAATTGCGAGTCGGACTCGTCCACCGAGGGTTCCGTAGGTAAGTCGAGTCTCGCAGTATAATTAGAAATTAATTACAAAATTGTATTATAAATGTATAGTTTCAGATTTTCTCTAAGTGTTTGTCGGTGATATTACTTGCCAAATTTCATAGTTCTAGGTCAACGGAAAGTACCCTATAATTTTGATTTCCTTATAAGTGTCGAAATATGTTTTTGCGGCGTACTCGTATACGACTGTATTTTATTTATGTTAATTAAGAAGTTTGATTCTTTCACAACTTTAAAGGACTATGGACCTGGATATATTATTATTAATGAATTTAATGACAATATGACAATCATTATAATAAATTTATTTAATTATTAATAATGTTAATATTTTTTGCATACCATTCTGTGGTTGAGTGCATTGGACTGTATGTTGTAGTTTTTAAACATCACAAATGTACTGCATTCCTGCGAATAATAAATGAACAATTTATAAATATTGAACATTGCTCTAATCCTATCCTAAGTAGCCTAAGCACCAGTGTTACAGAAATCAGAAACATCGACGGTACCACAACACCCAGACTCGCGACAATATAGAAAAGTGATTTATTTACATTGCCGACCGGGAATCGAACCCGGGACCTCAGAGATAGCGACACCAAGTCCGGTATGCACGCCTCTCGGCTACGGAGGTCATCCATATATCAAATCAAAACGTTTGTTTTGATTTGATATATGTATAGTTTTAATTTCAATTTCATACCTCCACGTGTTCCCGTGATATAGGTTCTTGACAGAAATACGGACAGACAGACAGAATAAGACTCCGACTCGCGTTCGGCCATTTTAATATTTATTATCCTCATATCTCTGACTAAGTAAGCAAAAATAACTTTTGATAATACTTTAATAACCATGATAAACAATTGGTTCAAATTTACATAAATATTGTGCAATATCCGTTCTGGATCAGAAATTTACTTAAATTAAAATTTGATGTCATTTGTATGTCCAGCAGTTGACTGCAATAGGCTGACACGATGATGACGATGATGATGACAATGACGTATTATTATATCGGCAATGAGGTAATGTATTTAGTCAGTATCTTGGGATCAGCTCGTTAATGATATTTAGTTCTAAAATCTGATATTAAAGAACGTCTGGTGTAGTACGATCAATCTATACCTTAGTTGTATTAGTAAACTCTCATTATTTTTGTTGTTCTGTTCTTTTAACCGACTTCAAAAAAAGGAGGAGGTTCTCAATTCGGTTGCATGTTTTTTTTTTATGTTTGTTACCTCAGAACTCCTGCATTAATGAACCGATTTAAAAAAAAACTCAATTGAAAAGGTATACTTCCAGATTGGTCCCATTTTTTTTTTCAAAATTCAATTCTGATGATGGGATCCATGAGGGAGGGATTGAGGGAACTCCTAAAATATTATAGGTATACATATAGCGATTTTAGTGTATTTAACAACAAGTCAAGCATTTGCATTCAGAAAGTATCATTTGCTGAGGTGGAACTGATGAAGGAGACCATAGTTGGCCACAATAGTCTTCCACGAGTAAGGTACGCACGCCCCACCCATGCGATAACAAATTTTCATTAAGACAATTAAGCCTTGCCATAGTCGACAAATCAAATTTTAATATATGATTCTGGTGAGAAGATTACCATCAAACTGATCTGATGAAAAAGACGGAAGGTAAGCATCGGAACTCTGTGATAAAAAAAACATACAACCGAATTGAGAACCTCCTCCTTTTTTGAAGTCGGTTAATAATGTATCATAACCGTATTTGGACTTATTTGAACCGTCATGAGAAGCAATTTAGCTATAATTACATCACAGATCGCCATTTAGAATGTAAAAAAACACTAAAAAACAGACAAATGAAACAAATATTATAAAAAAAATAAACGACTTCCAAAACACTAAAAAGCTAAAAATAACTTTTAAACAATCATACCAAACAGTTATTATTGGAGTCGGTGCAAACAACCACATTCAAACACTCTACAGCTGGCTGGCTGGCTTTTGGAAGTCGGTTATTTTTTTTATAAAAAAATGTTTTCTTTTAAACTGCTGCTATAATTAGTATAAACCTACAACTGACCCGATGTCGAGTCACCACAACGATAGTTTTCTGTTTCGTCCGTCCGGGGTTTGCTGGATACTGGACGAGTTAGAAGAAGTGGAAGATTGTGGCGATATAATTCATAATACGTGTTGTTAATGTTGTTGCAATAACCTAATTTATATTTAAAAAAAAAAAATTTTTTTTACCATTAACATTATACAGGGTTATTTTTAAAACATACCAACTCTTACTATGGGACCAACATTGCTATCGAAAAAAAAATTTCACTACGCCATACTAAGCCGCCGACCAGCGGACATTAGTTTGTATGACGTAGTGAATTTTTTTTTAGATTACTATGTTGATCCAATAGAAAAAGTTGTGCATTTGAGCACCAGCATCAACCCCTAGGAGGTTGTTGATGTTTTACAAATAACCCTGTATTTACAAGCATTAAATCGTTGTTATAAAGCCACATAACGAAGATTTGATTGATATTTCGTAAAATCTAGAAATTTCTTCAGTTTATAATAAATATTGAGTATAGAGTAAGTATATAGTTGAGTACGAGTATGCAATCAGATAAGCAATTAAATAGTTTTCCAAAAATACATTACAACTAAATTCTTACATAATATCTTATTGTAAGGAGTAATTGCTGACTACCAGCATGCAGAATTATTTTTATAGCTTACCTAACAAACCAATATCACCTCTCAAAAGAATAGATACAAATACTAGTTCCTCGCTTGCAACGATTGCGCTTGCATCACGTCACGATCACGAACAACGGTTAGTCATCGCCACTGAGCCATATCAGTCGCGCGTGTCAATACTGCTGTGTTCAAAACAGCAAATCACTGGTAATACTAGTTTTTAATCGGACTGGAACATAGCTACTATGTTTCTAGATTATCTATGCTTACGTCATCCTAATGTGCAAAGACAATACGATAACTGCATTCGTTAAATTCCTCTAGTGATTTCTCGTCCGCGTGTGTTTGTTACGGAATGCGCGCTAACAACAATCAAATAAACGTCCTGTTTCTGACGAGATTATTTTTGAAGGCTATTGATAGGAGTGATAAAATTAGTTATACTTATACTCAGTGACTAGCCCCGAGTGACAAGAATATCGATAACACTAAAGTGAACTCGTGAACGAGTTGGTTCAATTAGTGACATTATAAATTAAAAACAATTGCAACATGGGTGTGCACTGTGAAATTAACTTATTTAAGCCACAAGATGGTGCATTTACGCCGGGTAGTACAGTATCGGGTATCATAAAATATGCTGTGGACGAAGAAACTGTGTTTAATAAAATAACATTGTCACTTAAAGGTGACGGGAAACTTATACTGAGGGATAAAAAAAGAGGACGACAACACGACAATCTCATTCACACTTACAGAAACTCTGAAACGTACGTAGATATTGAAAATGTGGTGCATGATAATGAAAAATCTGTTTCTGTGGCGATCGGTGCGTACGAGTTCCCGTTTAACTTTACGTTGCCCCAGTGTATACCGCCGTCTTTGAAATACTACACTAGCAATATCAACTACATGATAAAATGCGATATTAACTACTATATTTCTATAAAATTTGACAGACCAGGTTTATTCAAATTCGCCAAAAAGATGAAGAAGGAAATAACAGTTATTTCTGGTATAAAACCTAGATTGCCAATGGAGCCTACTATCTACGGAGAGCAGAAAAAACTGTTCCAACCGTTTACTCGGAAAACAAGTATTGTCAATATAAAAGCAAATATAGAAAGTTGTGTGTTAACGCCTGGCAGTACAGTTCAGTTGAACTATGAGGTCTTCAACCAAACGAATTTAAATTTAAAAGGCGTTGAAACGAAACTAGTGGAGTCATACACTTTTACAACGAGAGGACAGCGAAAGATAAAGAACTCTGAAGATATCAAAAACACCGATTCTAAATCCGGTTCTATTAATAGTGGCGCCTCCTCAAGCATGGATTTAAAAATAAACCTACCTTCAGATATTGGTTCATTGGAATATTCCTACTTAGTTTCCAGGGATTACTTTGTTCATATAACTGCTGAGATTCCGTTTCCACATACTAATGCGACTCTAAAAGTTCCCCTACAAATAGGTGATATGAATGAACCTAATTCGGAAAATATTGACGATCCCCCGCCGTCTTACTGGGAAGTGATGGCTGAAGACAAGAAGCAAGATGGTGAAAATGATGATAGTGATGGTGAAAAATCCTAATAACGTTAGATTTTATTTATTTATGGTAATTATATTACGTGATTCGCCTATTTTCATTAGTGTGATTTACTTTCCTGGTAACAATAAAACAGCTTATCGTATTAATGAACACAAAAGGTCATAACATTGTATTGCAGTAAGCTGATAAAATCATGAACTGCAGTACCTAATGTACACTTTAATGTTATTAATAATAATTTTAAGAAGTAAGTTGAAAATGTGGGTAGATTTTTAGGGTTCCGTAGATAAATGCCAAAAAACGGAACCCTTATAGATTCGTCTTGTCTGTCTGTTTGTCCTTCCGTATGTATGTACAGCCACTTTTTATTCGTAATTGAATTAATATTGGCACCATAATAAAAGTAAAATTCATTCTCAGTACGTCTTACTTGTTAGGGTTCCAAATTACCTTTGCTCCGTTTTTTTTTTGTCCGTCTGGCTTTCATAGTATAATGTAATAATTTATACTTATAATTAAAATAAATATTAAAAACCGGCCAAGTGTGAGTCAAACGCGAGCTAATTTCTTCCTTCGCGCTCTTTTTTGTCTGAAAGAGATTGCTTTTGGCGATAAGGCCACCTGATTGTACATAACTGTGTCTTGTTTGTATTAACCTTTAATGTTTTTGTGCAATAAAGTGTCTATCTATCTATCTATCTATTTTTATGAATAATCTTTTATTGTAATATAACCTCTTTTGTTTGTTACCAAACTTATTTTAAATTAGCACTGTTAAATATTGCACACAACGTGTGTGGCAATCCTTCTCTTGACTTGCTCTTAGGCGGTTTAGAATATTAATTACATTTTTTTATGACTTACTTATATTATATTATACGTCTCATGTGGTGTATAATTAAGAAGAATAAAACACGCTCTACAATCACGCGAGAATCTTGCAAGATAGCGAGAAAAAACACGATTCTCGTCTGTTTTCGCGGTCTAAGTTCCTTTGTCTCAGGCCAAAAAACGGTCGAAATTCAGAGAAAAAAGCAAGAACCTGCTTAAAAGACGTGAATCAGTTGTAATTGAAATGTTTTGCTTTCTCGCGTGATTCTCTTTTGAATGTAGAGTGCCTTTAATATTATTATTATTATTTATTTGACAACTTAATAATTGCATGCAAACTTGAATCGAACTTTAATTAATAATAATCGAACATAAAATTAAAATTACTTATATAAAATTATTAACAATAAGTAAAACGCTATTTATATTGCAATACGTATGTCAGAGAAAAGATGTTAAGTGAGTTATTTGAAAGTAATATACTAGTAGTTAATGTGCATTTACATGGTGTAACGAAAAGGTGAAATAAAACTTTAAGGGGTTATTCTACGGCTAAATTACATCAACTTTTTCTATGGGACCAACATCAAAATCTCAAAAAAAAATTGACGTTTCCATACAAACTGATGCCAGCTGGTCGCGTTTTAGTATGGGAAAGTGTTTTTTTTTTGCGATTTCGATGCTGGTCCCATAGAAAAAGTTGATGTAATTTAGCCGTAGAATAACCCCTTAAAGTTTTATTTCACCTTTTCGTTACACCCTGTATATTTTTCTACTCGGGGATTTTTCTGTTTGTTGCAGAACATTATAGTTTATAATTATTACATGTAAGACATTTGACTGTCTATATCTATGCATAAAACAAGTCAATATTTTTATATGGTATGGTTTGGTTTGGTATGTAGTCTTAGAATTTTATTAAAAACATGTTAATTTATTATTTTAATTATAACCGAAGTTACTATTATATAAGCAATAAATTGAAATACAATTTTAATATATTTTTTACCAAAGCAAATTATGTTAGTAAGTATCAGGGTAAACTAAGATTAATGTTATTATTATAAATACAGGGTGCAATGTTAAACGAAGGAATCAATTTAACAGAGTTTTTCATTTTAAAGGGTAGAATACACTCTTTAAGCATTTTCCATTTCTAACCAGCCACCCTATGTCAACTAAATGTGATAAAATTGTACAAAACAATAATATATGAATACAAATAAAACTAATTACAGAATTTCGTTTTAATTTAAGTAAATATAATCAACTTTGTTATAAGTAACACCAACTGAACAATGCATGTTAAAAGTAAAGATTATTTGCTTTATTTAATACTTTTTTTAATACGTCTCCTTGTAAGAATGATAAATGTTTGATTTGATTTTGATTTATAAAGAAATAAAACTCATGAAATTGCTGTGATGTTATTTATGGATGGCCCCCTTTTTTGGAACTTAAGCTCCGGCCCCCAATTTAGAATCCTTCGATAACGTACTGACAACCGATAAATCACGTGATAAATCATTACAGTTATTATGACCCTATAAAGCCGATAAAAGTCTGAGCTAACATAATAATGCATGATATGCATAATATATTTATATTATATATTTATAGTAAAGTCAAAAATTATAATTATCATCATTGAAATGAATACATAATGGTTTTTAAATAAGTCATATTTAAATGAAAATATGATATCGGACATCACCATAGTTTTAAGCATGTAAGCATATAGCTTTATCTAGTTTTACAGGGTCGACCCTATGTTACGAAACATAACCAATTGTGGCATTACGTGATATACCGGTCCACAATTTGTTATCGAACGTTCCTGAATCAGAGGCCTGGAATAATAAATAAATATTGGACACCATCACATACATTGATCTGATCCATGGTAAGTAGCCAAAGTACTTGGGTTACAGAAATTAGAAACAACGATGGTACCACAACACCCAAACCCGATAAAATATAGAAAATTCATCTTTCTACATTGACCGACCGGGAATCAAACCTGTGATTTCAGAGATAGTGACACTAAGTCCGGTATGCTCACCTCTAGGCTACGGAGGTCCTCAATAACAACTTAACTTTCTGATTTACGGATTATATAATTTGGAAACATATATGGTTAAGTACAGATAACAGCTAGTCAAATAGAAACAGCGCTAATCTTGGTATCAAATTAAAAAAACACTTAAACTGTTAGGTTAGTCTACCTTAACATATTCTAGCTACAATAAATTATTATGGGTAGTTAAAAGCAAAAATGTTTAAAGGAATGGAAACACCCCTTTTTATTACTTACGTCATACTTATTGATTACTTGTATGAAATTATGAATGAATACGCCATTATCTTTATTTACAATGGTTTGATCCCTTGCTGCGTCTACCAGCACCGGTATCTTCAGTACCAAGTTCCGTCGTAGACACGGTAGTACCACAGTTATCCGTACGTAATAGTCTCTCCCCGCCATCTTCGTAAAGTCCACTGAACTTGCCGTCTTTGGCAGATCCAACTCTAATGATTCTCTGTGGCTCGATCGTCTCATGATCCTCGGACTCTTCATCTCCAACTCACTAGTTCTATCTGCAACGGTCACCTTCCCCGTACCTTGCACTTTAAAAGTATTCACCTCCATTAATCTCACTATCACTGTTATAATATTCACATTAGAGTCGTTCGTCACTTCGTATGAAAACCTTATTGTGTCCCCAGGCAGCAGTATAGATCTTTCAATTGTAGTTTTTATGTTTATTAACTGTTCTTTAAAATTGAACAGTTGGATTATTCGTTTTTGTGCTCCGTAGACAATTGGGAGTGGGGATACTCTCGGTCTCACACTGGCTGCTATGTAAATTTCTTTTTTGAAAATCTTAGTGCTTTTACTTAGTAAACCAAAATTCCAGAATTCTACATAAAGTTTATGTTTGATCCTACACCTAACTTTGAATCTTCCCTTTTTTCCCCTATAACCAAATGATGGAGGTATATCTTTTGGGATTACAAAACTGAAGGGGATAGTGTATGTTCCAGGGTCGTACAAAGTTCCTTTTGCTGATAGTAGAGAAATATTTTCGATATCTTCAAAGACTTCGTAGTTATAATATGATGTATTTTTACCTAGTTTTTTTGATATATTTTTCCGCCGAACGTGCAGTTTTCCTGTTCCTTTTAGTCGTAAGATAATTTTGTGAAATGTTTTTTCCTTGTTAATCTTAAACTCTACCACACCGGATACAGTCTCGCCTACGACATAGAATGCGTCACAATTTTTTACTTCGTGAAGAAAATATTCACACTCAATGGTCATTTTTTGAATGTTCAATGAAACGGCGTATATCACCAATCTAATAACCAAATACAACTAAACCAAATTTAATTTCCGTATCCATTATTGAAATACATAATATCCCAGTAATATTTAGTTAGTTACTCATGCAAATTACTAATACAAAACTTATCATTTAATGGCATTGACATTGTGGTCTTTACTAATCTAATTAAAACCCCTGATAAAATTATGTATTTTAATAACGAATACAACCAATGTGATTCAGAGGTCATATCTTTTTACAAGCTGTATGTATATTAGTTGGTAAGTTAACTTCCTATAATAGGAACATTTCACAGCTCAGCCCCCCTAGCATGACCACCAAAACACGATATGCTATGATATGATCTAGCAATATATTGACATCAACTGTACAAATATGATAGATAGCCGCCATTTTCAATTTTTATCAAAACAGTGATCATAATATATGACGTCACCGGCACGGCGATTCAAAATGGCGGCTATGTTTATCATATTTTTACAGTTGATGTCGATATATCGCTCATGCTAGGGAGGCAGAACAACAACTTTCTAAGAAATCAACACTACAATCGTAAATCACATACTTTGTAGACAAACTGTATAGCTTATAGACTTAGAAAATGCCTTGTTCTAAATCTATCGTGTAGCCCAACTCCTGTAATTAGGATTAAACGAGTAGATGTTGATACCATTCACAATTAATTCTAAGAAACCATGTCTTTAAAATAACACAGTAACCAAGACATTATTTCAATTATATTTCTCAACTATTTGCCAAGATCGATTTTTAATCATTTTGAATTCTATAAATATTTCGTCATTCGATTTTGTTTTAGCCTAAAAAGAAATGACCTACTTAGGTATTCCCATAACGCAATATTCCGTTTAGACATCTCATTAAAAGAACGTCTTCGTCTCAATTAACTAATAATATCAAAATTTAAAAAAAACAATAGGTAGGTTCTTTAGTGGGTATTCGATGGGTGGCGAGCAAGTACGAGGTACTTGTAGCTCAGGAGGCAGTGTTTTGGTAGTAATTTTACTACCCAAACAACCCACACTGCGGCTAAGAGTAGACGGATGACCATTCCGATCATATTCAGTAAAATTTATCTCAAGTATCTTCGTGCTTCGGAAGGCACATTTAAATTTGATCCCACCAAAATAACTTGATTCAAGTCATGGATGGAATAATAAATAGGTCATAACTTAACAAATAGATGTTCTAATGTCTGTATTTCAAGTTGTTCAACACGTCACCATTGAGTTACTTTGTACTAGAACTGGCACCCCACGGCGAGATTTGCGCTTCGCACGTATAATGTACGATTAGTATGATGTGAGCGACAACGACAGGGGTCTCGCTTCTTTTAAGTCTACACTAATGTAACACTCGCTGCCTAAGGTGCCATAAATCATCGATGCGGTAAGGACAGTACGTGCGGTGAGTCACTTAACGATAACCGCTTATCAATGGACGAATGCAGAACCGTGTGTAGCCCATTAGTGTGAAAGAGAGCGTTATAAGCGGCGTCCTACTCCTTTACTTTATTGCTACGCAGACAGCGAGTGTTTAAGGTTGTACTGTTTCGACGGATATTTAGGCTGGGACTACTAGCGTCCGGAATTTTTCAGAACTTCATACAAAACGGCTCCGGACAAGCCCGGATTCAATCAGATTTGTATGGGGTTCTGAAAAATTTCGGATGCATGTAGCCTTAACACACAAGTACATCATGGCCGACGTCGGTCTTGCAGGATTTTCGAATAGGATAAAAAAAAACACTTTATTGGATGGATGCTATAGACCATATTACATATTTCTATACCCTACATGTTATCCCAAAATGGTATGTTAGACTGACACTATAGATAGCTTAGCTACAGAACTTGCAGATAAAATTATCATAATTTTAGTAAACTGCGCATAGTTTAGGAGATAATCTCCTACTAAAACTAAAAGTTTCTAGTGAAAGTACCATAATATTTAGGAAATAGTCCTATGAACTTGCGATGTTTGCAAGAAGTATGTTATTTTTATTTGAAGCGTCTGTAGCTGAGCTATTCAGAGTGTTAGCATGGCATGCTATTTGTAGGACATTCTGTCTATTATTATAGTTTCTAATGTTTTTACTAAAATTAGGGTTAATGACGAATGCTTGACAACATTATGACGCAAAGGCTAAATTATAAGTACACGTAAAATAATAAGTAAATTTTACTACATAGGTACCTACCTAACAAAATAATTTGTAAAAAAAATATATCTTGTGTGTCAATAGAAAGCAATCTACATATTTGTCATCATTTTATCTGGATCGATAAAATTGCGACGTATGGCTGTTATCAACCATTATTTTTACGACGACGTTGGAATAACACTTGTGATTGGTGACTGAAATAATATACAAAAGTTTTAGGAGTAGAAAATGGGAATATTTTGTGAAACGGACATTCAAAAGCCGCCTGGAGGTGTATTTTCCCCCGGAAGTCCAGTGAGTGGAGTTGTGCGATACGCGATTGAGAATAAAACCGTGGACAAGATCATTATATCATTGAAAGGGACTGGACGAGTACACGTAGACAAAGACAAAAGAATGGATTTAGACAACCAAGAAGTTTATATTAATGCCGCAACTTTCGTGGAAATTGATGAAAATGAAAAAACTTATTTAAATGGACGAAAATACGAAACACAGTTCACTTTTGTGTTACCAGAAAACATTCCTTCATCAATGAAGTTTACAAATGGAAAAATCACATGTCATGTATTATATGTCGTACGAATTGAGTTTGTTATACCGGGGCATATGTCATTCAATAAAGAATTTGAAAACGAAATTACAGTTTTATCAACAATTATCACTCCAAAACTGCCGGTAAAACCAATGATTTATGGTGAAAAAAGAAAAGTGTTACAGCTATTTAGAAAAAATGAGAGCATAGTGAATATGAAAGCCACAATCCAGAACTCAGTGCTTCGTCCCGGTGGCAAAGTAGAGATAGAATACCAAGTTGATAATAATACTGGTCTCGATATAAAACGTGTTGAAACAAGACTTATTGAGACATTTAAGTGCTACAGTCAAGCTGGATATCTTGATACAGAGAATGGTAGAAGTATCAAAGAATTAGAGACTAAGACAGATGCAATTAAAAAGGGAGATTCTTCAAAAATGACATTGCAAATTAATTTGCCTCCTGAACTTCATAGCATAGAACACTGTAAAGTACTGGCAAGATGTTATTATGTCGTTATCACAGCAGTATTACCCAAATTTCATTTTAATGTTCACGTTATTATTCCTATACAAATTGGTGATTGGTTAGATACTGAGAATGTGACAGAAGAAAATCAATCTGTATTTCCAGTAGCTGGAACGTCTCATCATGATCCACCTCCAAATTATTGGCAAGCTATAGGCGATCTTAATAGTTTGATCGAAAATGAGGACTCTAGCGGTGATAATACAGATGTGAAAAATAATCAAGCACCTACAAAGGAAATCGATTAGGTACATAAATATCGTTTTGTGCTTATTAATAAAATGTTTTTTTTTTACAACATAAATTATATTTATGTTTTTTATTAATCGGTTTTTTGCTTCATGAGGCAAACAATGAACATCGTTAATGTCATGTGTGCGTTTTCAGACGTCTTCCCTTGTCAAAATACGTTTCAAAGAAGTCATCATACCTGTCAAAAGATTACTTCATTCCTGTAGTAGGATATATTTAATACAAATAAATCATGACACCATGATTGCTATCATGGCTTGCTAGCCAAACGTTAAAAATATGGAATTTAATTATAAATGTGACATTCTGTTTCTGATTTTAATTAGTGATAAACATGTTACTCAATTAATAAAACTGTGTTTAATTTAATCTATCAACAAATAAGGAAAAAATGTACTATTACAAATAAAACTGATAACTTTTTACAGTAAATGTGGTTTTTTACCTATCAATCAAACGAAAAGTGTTAAAGTCTGCATTTGATGCAGATATACTTTCATCATCATCACTTCAGCTAGAGGACGTCCACTGCTGAACATATGCCTCCCTCAGTGACATCCAGATTGGCCGGTTGAAAGCGGCCCGCATCCAGCGGCTTCCTGCAACCTTTACCAGGTCGTCTGTCCACCTTGTAGGTGGACGTCTTAGGCTACTTTATGTATTTTATATTTTGAAACTATTCCCTACGTAAGGTTAAGTTACTGGCCTTTAAACAGTAAGGTTAAGTCTTAAGGCCTTAAACACCCATCCACCAATCCACAATGGGCCCGAGTGGTGGAGTATGGCCCAAACCACCGTATAGTTAAGGTGAGGCCTGCGCCCTGTAGTAGGACACCATAGGCATACTTTAAAATCATTAACACCATCCAATATGATAAGCTTTCACTAGTTTACCTCTGAATCTAATACTCATGAATTTCTTTTTATTCCAGCTGAACAACAGCGCTGCATTATTTTATTGGATAGTTGGTTTGGAAGTAAAATACTGTTATTTATATTGCACTTTTTAATAATAAATATATGTTTTTAATAATAAAAGGCATCGAACCTTATTGGCATACTTGGACGTAGTTACGCAAACCAGAACCAACCCACACCTTGGTCGAAAATGAGTTACGTACACAGTCGAGATCCTCAAATTTTCTTTTATGTGCTCAAAAAATATCATAGACCAACTCTAAGTAATAAAAAAAACATTTCGCCTTGGGTACCAACCCACAATGACTCCAATTAATAAAAACAAACAAGAACCATGCTGCTAAGTTCCAGATTCACTGCAGTTTCGATACGTAAAATGGAACCATAATGCATGGTTTTATTAAATCTTTAGTATTTGTTTTACGCAAACGAGAACCAACCCGCTTGGTTCTTGTTATCACAAGAAAAATAGGCAAAAGGTACTCTTTTTATTTTTGGAAGGAACTATGTTGGTTGGTTCTAATTTGCATATCAAGTAAGAACTATTAATTCTAGGAAACCAAGATGCTTAGTTCTTTTTAGTTACTCATATTTTACCAACATAGTACTTGAACAAGAAGTGAGTAGTTAAACAATAACGATAACAACTCTCAAAGTAAACGAAAAATGACTGGATAATTATTTTAAAATAAAAACTGATTTTTCGTAGTTTAAGTAGGTACATCTAATGTTGCAAGTACCTAAAATTACGCTATTTTGGTGTACACCTATGAAACATACGCCAAATTACGCTATTTTGGTGTATGAAGCATACGCCAAACAAAAGAGAAATTAATTACAATCAACAAATACTCTTTGAAAAAATGACGTAGATATAGTTTGTTTTGAATTTCAATTCGAATATGTAATATTTACCTTTATTTACATATTCAAGCTGAAATTCTGAACCAAGTATAACATTTACGTAATTGTTTCAATGTTTATTTGTTGTTTGTAAATATTTTCTCTTTTGATTGGCGCATGTTTCGTGTACACCAAAATAACGTAATTAGGTACTTGCAACATTAGGTATGCCAGATACCATACAAAAAAGTTCGAAGTTTTTTCCATGATTTCACTTACATTTGTGATTTATCGAAAACATTTAATGCTTTTTCGAGCTTATACTATTTTTTTCAATATAGCTGCTTGTTGAAAGTGACATAAACTATATTTTTTAAGCTTTTACTTTAGAATCTTCATTAAGTGTTAAATTGTTAACATCTTCTACGGCTTGCCAATAACTTGGGGGTTGCTCGTAGCTCGATCCAGCAGCTGCTGAGGATTGGTCTTCATGTGATGATACAAACACGTGTTCCATATTAGCCCAACTTCCAATTTGAATGGGAATTTCAACTTCAACATTACGATGAGGTATAGGTAACACCGCTGTTACGATCAAAATGTATTTTCTTGTCAACATTTTAGAACATTCAATAGTTGAGATTTTAAGAGGAAAAACAATTTCGGAATTCAATTCGTAAAACTCTCCCCTTTTTATAGTCCCTGTCTTATATTGTAGCGGCTGCACAACGTGACTCTTTTTAACAATTTGCACGTCGCAGTCATCATAAAATTTATACTTTTCAACCATTTTAGTTCTAACTTCTTGAATATCAAGTTTTGTATTATTTTCTATTTCATATTTTATCTTAATCTTATCACCGGAACGAATTACAGAGTTTTCTACAATAGCCCTAAGAATCACTATGTTCTGTCCTTTCTTAAATAGCTGAAATGTTTTCTTTTCTTGAAAATATACGGTTGGTTGTTCTGGTAGCCTCGGAACGATTGCTGATGAAACAACTTTTATTTCTTTTTCAAATGTTTTATTAAATGATATTATTCCCGATTTCACGAATTCTACATAAATTTTATATTTTATTTTGCAATCAATTTCATAATATGAGTCATTTTTGGAATATTTCAATGACGCAGGAATGTTTTCTGGTAGTTTAAATTGAAATTGTGCCGCATGTGGTTGATCTTGATCTGAATCTGTTATTTCATTATTATCGAATTTTATAAAAGTTGCGACATTAACATATACCTCTTTATTAGAGTAATAGATCTTTTCATTTACATTACTCATAACATTAGTCCTCATCGATTTCTCCTCTGTTATATCAAGTTTTCCAGATCCTTTTAGTGATATGATTATCGTGTTTATTGATTTCTTTTTGTCTAACGCGTACCGAATAACTCCACTCACTTGACTGCCAGGAATAAATCCGGCAGATGGTGTTTGTACATCTATTTCACAAGAAACACCCATATTACACTTTGGTTTCCCTAGCTTTTACTGACGCTAATGAATAACATTGAACGTGTTGTTTTCTTGTAGAATTGATTATGAATGATCGATAGCAGTCCACCAAAAAAAATATCTGTCAGATAACGGGGAGATATATTACTCCACTTATCTGCCTTTTATCTATAGTGATTATCATACATAATTAGGGTTAGAATACGAATTTTCCGTTTTGTATTTCTGGTATATTCGAACTAGTTTTCATGTTAGGAAATTTAGAGTATCGAATTCCAGCCACTGGCTGCCGCCACTGCCACTGCACACACAATTTAGTTGCTCCTATTTTTTTGCTAATTTCATGTATCTCTAGATAGTAAATCATACCCACCCGGTATGATTCAATACCAATATCTTTATGGCTCATATATTATGCAAGACTTGGTTTGCTTAAAGAAAATCAGTCATCATTTTGCCGTGGAATTTTGTTGTGAAGTTTCCCGGTTTTACCAATTTTGGCGTTAAAATTTCCGATGGTAGGTTAATAGCAAGGTAGGATTAGGTATCATGGCTTTTGTAATATCTCCTTAATAAAAGTTTCAATAATTAGATTTTTATTATAATCATTGAATATTAGTACGATGTTGGCATCTGGGTATTTGCTTCTTTTCAATTAAAGAGTTAGTACTTTTTTACCACTTAATTGAAAGTTATTGCAATTTTTCATTAAGTATAATTAATAAAGTAAGATTATATTTTATAAACTGTAATCAAAGACTAATATCGGATATAATATTAAAAATATTGAACTTGACTTTTACATTACTGTAACAGAGAACGTTTTTCCATTTCCGTCTTTTTTGTAACATGCGTCTTTTAAACTATCGGGACAGAATTTGTCTTACAAATAAATAAATTTATATATGCGTCAAACACTTTAGTGTAATAGTTTCGAAATAAGAAATTACTCTCGTGCCTGCCTTAGGACTTTGACTGCAACGAAACTAGACACAATATAAAATCTGTTATTTTAAGGTCACCGTTGACCCCATGGCGCTCGATGACCCCCCTTAATTAAATTTAACTACACTACGTTATTTGGTTATACTGATATTTTATCACATGACGCACACATTTTTTGTATCAGAATTTACCTAGTTAGTATTTAATTAATTCGATTATTGATTAATTGGTGCAATGGGTTAGTACCCATTCTACTGATTATTTTTAGTACCTAGGTTAAACGTTGTATATTTACTCAATTAGTGCTCATTTAGTTTGTTGATGTTAAAATTGTACGCTGTTATATACTAAAACTAAAAACTAAAACTAGCTGTCCGGGCGAACTTCGTACCGCCATAAAAAAAGAAATTGTGAAATTTTCGTGTTTTTTATAATTATTCTGCTGTTCGGGGCGGAGACCAATTCAACAAAACAAAAATCATAAAAAACGGTCCCACCGTTCTTGACTTCTAAATGGTGTAACTAACCCCACTTTGTTTTATATAATATAAGAAAATGACGTTTGACTGTAAAATATTGCTAGAACAGAGCAAGCATTATGGGTTCTATGTGACGGGACAGACTGTATCAGGTGTGGTGATGTTTAAAATAACAAAAGAAAAAATATTCAATCAAGTCGTTTTGCAGTTGAAAGGGACAGGAAGATATCGCCAAAAAAGTAGAATTAAAGATCCGAGAACAGGTGAAAGACGAAAGCATTATGACTATGAGATGTTTGAAATGGAGCATTTTCCTTTGATTTCCTCAACAGAAGGAATTAAGTACCCACCTGGAGAATATTCTATCCCATTCAGTTTTGTTATTCCAAAGAATATACCACCATCGTTTGCCTTTTTTGGTAATTTTTACATGGTATCTCAGTTAAACTGCCGTATCAAGCATAAGATTTACGTAGAATTCTATACATTTGGAAAAGTTATTAATACAACTAAGACCTTTAAAGAAGAAATCTTTATTGCATCTGGTGTCAAACCGAGGGTATTACCACATCCCATTATGTACGGTGAGCAAAAACAACTAATTCAGCTATTTAATTTTGCAAAAAAGACCATAAGCATAAAAGTGATCATAGAAAAATCTATTTTGTTACCTGGTGATACAATAAAATTGGCATATGAAGTGTCAAACGAGTCCAATCTCAATATAATTACAGTGCGAGCAAGGTTGATGGAGTTGTACTCATTTAATGTGTCGTTAGAAAAAAAGTCGAAGACAAATATTTACCGCAAAACTAGTGATTTGGTGATACGAAGTCCGAAGATTATGAGACGTTCGAGTTATAAGGATTCGTTAGAATTTGATTTGCCCAAGACCGGGAGTTCGGTGGATTTTGCGAGGTTAGTGCGACGAGACTACTACGTATGCTTCGCCTTAGTCTTGCCTTGCGTGCGCTGGAATTTGTATCTAAAAGTACCGGTTCTAGTCGATGCGACACTAGACGAGAACATTACAAACAAAGAAAATGATTTATTTATAACAAACTTTATCAAAGTAATTAAAGATTATGATAAGAAATTTTAAAAATAAATTTGTTAAACAATGTTGTCGGATTATCTATTCAAATGTAACGTAAGCTATTTGAGAAAGAATTTAACTACATTAACATATAACTTCAAGGTTGACTAGTAAAGAATTCGTCTGCCAATTGTACCTAACTTTGCAATAATGATAGAATTAATAAATAATTATTTCATCATCATCATCATCATTTCAGCCATAGGACGTCCACTGCTGAACATAGGCCTCCCCCATTGACTTCCAGATTGGCCGGTTGGAAGCGGCCTGCATCCAGCGTCTTCCTGCGACCTTTACCAGGTCGTCTGACCACCTTGTGAGTGAAATAATTATTTGCCCCCACTGAAATACTCCAAAAAGTCTGAGATACATTTGACGTCTATCGATTGCGTCGGTATTCCCTTAACAATTAAAAAGCTTCTCTCTGCAAATTTTTTGTAGAACTGTTATAACAATTGTTCCGCTTTTGCACTCGTAAGGAAAAATGTACAGTCAGACACAAAGTAGGTATAGAACGCCTTAAAACAATTTATGTTTTGTTTGTAAAATATACTGATAACACATTTTTAAATTTTTATTTGTTTTATAGTTCGTGTACTTGTTGAGAATACAAAACCATTATTCTGTATAATTGATAATTGCTTTGTCACACATTAGGTACCTACATCTTGTTGTCCGAAATAATATAGTTTGTAAATTAACAGAGGGCGTTCCCTTCTGCCATTTATCTACGTCATTAATAGTTTAAAATATAAATATAAATTTACAAAAATAGGCATAAAAAATTTAAATCTATACTAATATTATAAAGCTGAAGAGTTTGTTTGGTTGAACGCGCTAATCTCGGAAACTACTGGTTCGATTTGAAAAAATATTTTTGTGTTGGATAGTCCATTTATTGAGGAAGGTTACGAATGGAATTTCTATTGTGTCTCTTTTACGTATGCTTAATCAGTTGAAAACGCCTTTTGTTATTTGAATTAAGTGAACACCAGTAACCTCTCTTGTATTTTTGGGCTTATTATTATTATTATTTTGGTATGATAATTATACTTACCTGTACTAGTTTATTAATAATAATAAATAATATTTATTTCATAACAATGGATGCATTATAATATTATATTAGTGACCGTAGCCCCCTTTTAAGCTATTGAGCCTGTATCAGGGAGCAGCGCTCTTCCATTAATTTAGGTCGTTTTTAGAAGAATGTACAGTTTATTAGTTTAAAGTTAAGTACATGATTTGAAAAGTTATATTTTTTAAAAGATAAGGTTCTAAATTGTTTATTTTAATATACAAAAAGCACTTTAATGACTGCTTACCTTATATTGACAATATACAATAAATACAACATTTTTTAAATATTTACTGTTCCTTATTTATAGCAGATCCTTATTAATGAATGAAACAAGATTAAGTTAATAAAACACTATAATATCTAGTTTATCTTTTGTATCAATTTCGTGCTCGACAGTACTTCAAAAAGTTTGCAGAAGAAAAAGAGTACGAACTATGCTAGTTAGTGCCTTGTTATCAACTGTATCGAAAGAAGTGTTAACTAGTACTAGTTTTTTTGTTTTGACATTTGCTTCGAAACTTTGAACGTTACATCACGATTTCTAAGTTTTCTAAGTTTTTTGACTTATGTCAAAGTGGACCCTGCGTGAGAGGCATATCCCCTCTTACAACACGCCTCCTGTTGCTGTTGGTGGGAAAGTATATTCTTTACAGCCGTCCCCACACGGATTTTGATGTATTTTTTTCATAAAATTTGTTAGCTCAATCCTAACTTCTAAAAGTAAATATAAATATTTGTATTTAACAGTAGAATACAAAAAAGTGAAAACCACAAGTTATTAGTGTCTGCAAATCTAAATAACACACACTTCATTAAGGCGAGTGCCCCTAAATTAGCAATTCGACTAATGTTAGTACGAATATAGCACGAAAACTCATTGAAATACGGTTTATAACGGCGCGCAATGAAACGTGGCTGTTACGAGAGTCGCTGCGTCTTCAGGTAGCGAAAATTGAGGAAAATAATGGTTTTTGCATGGACGCCATTGCTCGAATAAAAAATCCTATGCTCAAATTGTAGCTATTATCTTAGTCTAATAATCGACATACAAACGAATTAAATCGGTTAAGCGGTTTAAAAGAAGATGGAGAATTAGCATATTTTTTGCTTGTTTCTTCAATGTTTCCTGGGTAAAGAAATGATTATTCTATTTAGTCCGTCAGTTAGATAATCAAAAAATATTGGACCCATATTTTGTCTTTCGTCAATCAAACAAAAAATGACGAAGATAAAGCGCAACAAAGTGAGCACGTGACGTCACGTCTTGCCAGAAAGTGTCGCAAGGCGTGACGTTACACGGAACCGGCTATATCTTCATCATTTTTTGTTTGATTTAGAAAAGAAAAAATACGTGTCCAATATTTTTTGTTAATCCAACTCACGGGCTAATTAGATTTTTTAGGAAACTAGCCCATTGTTTGTCCCCGATAATGTTTCTACCCGATGGGGATGGTTATCTAAGCGGTCCTCTTTTTTAGGTGTCCGTAGTCAAAACGGAACTTTTATAGTTTGGCCCTGTCCGTCCGTCTGTCCGTTTGTATTCGGCTTAGATCAGAGACTGATAATAATTAGATAGGTCAATATCGATTGTCTATCGATAGCCTATCGATAGTTGAAGGAAAAACGATACTATCAGTATTCTATCGGTACTATCGATAGTATCGATAGTATCGATAGTGATATTTATTTCAATAGTATTGCATAATGAGTGGTATATTCAACAAAATCAAATTAATTAACTAGTGTATTTGACTTTATTTAAACGTATGTTTAGTTTTTTTTCAAGATGGCAATTCTTTGAATTCTTAGGTGGCAATACTATTGAATTAAAACTCACTATCAATAGTACAAAACTATCGATAGTATCGATAGTTCACTAGTTGGCAACGATCGAAACTATCGATACTATCGATAGTATTGCTGTTTACCGATAGTATTGCAGTAAAAGAGATATCGATACTATCGATACTATCAATAGTATTGATACTATCGATGGTCCTATCGATCGTATAGATGAATTTGGCGTTCAACTATCGATTGCGAAACTATCGATTTGTCGGCAACACTAGATAACTCACTTGTTTTGTAATCTTACTTTTATGCTAAAGGTCATGTGCAGTTAAAATAAAGGTATACATCCACTTATTATGTTTTAGGACACATTATTGTTTAATTTAATGTATATAATAAGTCTTAGTTAAATCATGGAGTTTAATAAGGGTGGAGGTGTTGCGTATGACGTTTTTATTAGTGCATATTGGAGGTAGATACTTATCACTACTATGATGTACAATCCTTTTTCTCCCGCCAGTCGGGCAATAAACCGAATATGTAATAGACGTGCGATGTTTTATTTATCAACTAGCAAGCTGTAATTTAACTTTGTTTATCTAATAACATAATATTATTTAATAACATTGTTTTGTTTGTTTACCATGTTTTCAGCAAATGAATCCTTTTTTTTTTTCATTTGTATGGAGCAACAAAATATTTTTTCACGATTTTGATGATGTTCCCATTAATAATACTTAGTTGTTGTAATATAAGAAGCCGATTCTGCTGTATTGAAGTGTCCTATTCTTTTGTACACCTGTATATTTGGATGTTTGTTACTAGCAGAAGCTCTAGCTAAACACATGGGATAATTTTTATCCCTTTTTGTTTTTTCTTTGTATGAGACATACATTTCTCTTTGTCTTAGTTCTATGTCTTTGTAAACGAAGTCGCGGGAATTAAATAAAAAAACTGTATTGATTATGTAAATATATTGCAGTAAATTTCGCATGGGTTTAATAGATATTAATCACATTTTGGTAATGATTGGTAATATTTAGTAAACACTAAGTTGTTTAAAGCAATTAACGTTTATTTTAGTAAATCGTTGGATCACTGGTATTATTAAAAACAAATGGTTTGTTTCAATTTTTTAAAATTATTTAACATCACTACCTAGTATAAAAAAAAGTCGCTTCCCGCTGTCTGTCCCTATGTAAAATCTTTAAACCTATGCAATGGATTTCGATGCATCGCTAGTATTATTATAATAATAAATATAAATAAATATAGGACAACATCACATACATTCCTCTGATCCTATGGTAAGTAGCGTAAGCACTTGTATTAAGAAATCAGAAACAACGACGGTACCACAACACCCAGACCCGAGACAATGTAGAAAAGTATTTTCACTACATTGACCGACCGGGAATCGAACCCGGGACCTCAGAGACATCACCACCAAGTCCGGTATGCTCGCCTCTCGGCCATGGAGGTCGTCAAATAATAACAATAATACCAGCGTTTTAAAGTACCAGCAGCCAAAAAGAATATACCCAAAACAAAACTCGCCTATTTTTGTCCCTTGAATTTTTGCGCTTAGTGCTATAAAGTACAATCACCACCAAAATTGTTTGTAAGAAAGTTAACGTATATCGCAGGGAATTCTCTCCTTATGCGGTCCGTTTACAAAGTTACGCCTTTGTTCGCGAGTTTCCTTTCTTGATGACTTCCCGCCTTGTAATGGTTTTAAACCGGATGTTTTCAGTTCCCACCGACTTCGCAAGTAGGAGATTGGTCTTTTTTACCTGACTGTCAAAGTGGAGAGTTGCTATTTTGTAACGGCCTATTTAATGGGTTAGTGTTTGTTCCCTCAAATCTCCTCAAGTATCCTGTCAAACAAGGTGGCACTAAATATTCTGTGTGATACTAGCGTAATAAATAATATTATAGGGTGCATTCAAAATTTAAAGGTCTTCTCTTTAAGGTCTTTAATTCAAAATTTCTAGTTATTTGTATGGCAGTTTTCTTGACACGCAAAATTCTACACTCCTTTCAAATAACATACTGGCCGTATGCAATAACTACGACCGTATTTCTCATGTGTAATTGCTATAACAAAGTAAGGTACATTCCAAATCGTTTGATGTGTATTGCACTTGCTCAGTTGCTTACCTAAACAAAGTTCACTTAAGGGAAGTACTGGAGAAAATACTTAATGAGAATAACAAGAAACCGTTCAGTTTGCTTCACGCCAAGTTTTGCCATTAACACTTTTGCTAATGCGTCCTTTGTAGCCCAGTCGAGGACATGCCTTATAAGTTATAATAACTTAGTACTTTTAAACAAACTCAGACAGTAATATGAAACATTTAGTAATAACTGTTCGTTTCATAAATTTGTTTATTAATCATTTAAGGAAAATTATATCACCTATATACATACATTATGGTTGTAATTAAAGATTTGAATCTGAATTTGAAGAAATTATCACTGATTTGACGACCTCCGTAGCTGAGAGGCGAGCATACCGGACTTGGTGTCGCTATCTCTGAGGTCCCGGGTATGATTCCCGGTCAGTCTATGTATAAAATTAGCTTTTCTATATTGTCTCGGGTCTGGGTGTTGTGGTACCATCGTTATATCTGATTTCTGAAACACAGGTGCTTAAGCTACTTATCATATGGTCAAAGCAATGTATGTGATGTTGTCCAGTATTTAAAAAAAAGATTCTTCATTACTTAACAGCCTAAAAACTAAACGCAATAGAAAATGTATTGTTTGGGGTCACTAGTGGCATTCAAGATGTTAAGACAGTGTGTAGCTCAGCTAGCTAGCTAAGTACATTACTTAATTGGAGATAGTGCGATGGGAAGTCTTATAAACGGGAAAGCACTTCTGGTTACCTTTCGTGGTCATTACATAAATAAACACAAATGAGTTTTTTTTTCGAATTCAGACAATATTAATATTTCAATTTGCAAAACACAATTTCGTGAGTCAAACAATCGCTAAATAGCGACAAGAATACCGATTTTGACAAATCAAGTGCAGATTAAATTTAGTAGAATACCATTTTGGCATGGTCCATTTTCATTATCATCACGATCGCTTTTCATAGTTTGGCAATTTAACGTCATAATTTTAGTGTACGAGAATACCGTTTGGGAAGTTGATGCGATTGGGACTGGATCGACACCGGATTATTACTACTTTTAAATTACGGGAATCGGGCCCCTAAAATAGGTGAGATCAAGGAGGAAAGTTGACTAACTGTCAAATACTAGACTTATTTGACTGTTGCGTCATTCAATTAACCAAGCGCGAGAAATGCATTGCTCTAATTATAAACTTCCCAGCGACTGAGAAAGGAGAGGAAATGGCTTTTCGCATCTACGAGTAGCTGGATAATATGCATCACTATCAAAAAGGTCAATTTCTTGACAGTCAACATCTCCCTATAGTATCCCCTATCCCCGTATATCGGAGTAGTAACTATCCCCGTTCTCCCGATACTAAAAAACATAGCGCCTCACAATCTAGTTTTTAATAATTTTAAATTAACATTTTGGTTTTATTAACAAAAAGGAAAAACCTTAACATTAATAAATAACGTGACGGTACGTACGGTGATTTACGTATTACCTAAATAATATACTCGTACAATGCATAAAGAAGTATTAAATCAAATTAATCATATTACATAAATGTCAATTACACTAACCTAAATTTATTGAAATCATTTTATTGAATCCTAGAATCATTTCAGATATAAGCTATTAATGTTACTTGTTTTTAATTATTCTATGTTAGGAATGGATATAGATATTAAGTTTGAATTATAATGTAATAGATACTAAAGCCGACAGACCGGGGTTGTGAAAAATCAAGCTTCTAAGTCTATGAAATTTAAAAAAATTGAGCTCAAACACTTTTTCAAACCTGTAGCAAAGGAAAGCGAGTACTTGCGATAACCGAGAACCACACAATTTGACAAGAAACAATTTGAGGCATGATAGTAAAGAAAAAATAGTTAGGTAAGTACTTAAGTATAAGTTATTTCAAATCTTTTTTGCTATTAGAAACGTATTGTACGTATTTGTAGTTAGAGCATGACTATCAACATCATGAATCAATAATTTGTTTTCTACGTCCAAAAGAAAAAGATAGGACAAATGCGAATTATTATCCATCGGACTTTGTAAGTACCTATCTACCTATTTTTATTCTGGATTATTATCAAATAATTAGACACCATTGACGATGGAGCCAGTGGGTTTATAGTGGAACTCTTGAATAGCTACTAGAAATACCTTTCATTTTGACAAGTCTTATTAAGTTGTGTAGGTATGTTTTATAATTTTAAACTAGATAAATATTAAAATGATTATTTCTTTCGAATATCAGTACTTTTTATGTTTGACAAGTCGATTTATAGTTACTATTATTTTTGTATGATTCCTTACCGCCTAGGAATAAGACGCGACGCTCAGACTGTTTGTTTTTTGAAGAAAGTTTTTGTGAGGTTTGATTTTATAGAAACAAAACGTAACGTAACTTCTAACTGTACTCACAGAACAAACATATTTGTTTTGATTTCTTGTGGTTCGCTTCTGTTTATTTTGGTTGCCTATACCCGCGGGGCTTGGATCACTGAACCAGTAACTGAGTTAGATTTCTTAATCCAGTTACATCTCGCGATCCCGAAGTGTTGGAGTTAGTTCAGTAAAGTTGTAGGACTGGGAATCAGTCAAAGGTTTTATATGTAGTTTATAATGCAATATAAGTAATGCAATGTGAAGTAATAGGAAATAATTGCACTTGATTTTATGACAGGGACCAATGTAAAAAAAAACATTTGGAGTAAATCTATCTATAACTATATTTATAAAACAAAGACGGGTTAGTTACACCATTTTTAAGTCAAGATCGGCTGGGCCGATTTTTATGATTTATGATTTTTTGTCCATCCCGAATAGCAGAATAACTATTAAAACATCGAAAAATTCACGAAAAAAAAACGAGGCCGTACGAAGTTCGCCGGGACAGCTAGTAATTAATAAATTCTTCCAACGATATCACCAATTTAAAGTAATAATAGAGTATACTTTTTGACTAAAAAGTACTGTGAAATGATTGAAAATAAATATAATGTTTTGAATACTTTAGTCACTGTGTACCGAATCCCAATCCATACTCGACCAAAATTGTTTATATTTTTTGGGCTGATTTATTCTCAACTTTACTATTGGATGTTAATGTCCATACGAAGGTTCATTACAAATGTTGTCAAATAATAATTTAAATAGAATGAGAAGATTCCACAGATTGTCTTCTATATCGAAACTAACTAACTAACTTTATTATATCAGTATACACGTAGATATAGACAGATTTGGAGGTGATATGCAAGGGCATGAATATTAAGTGACCATTTGCATGTAATTCGATATGTAATGTCTATTATTACCTGTCTATTATGCAGTCATTAGGCGATTGGTATACATGGTGTTTCAGAAATGAGCAGAGATTCAATTAAATATTAAATTTAATCCAATAATAATATCGTAACATGATTAAATTTATAATAAAAAAAAAAAAATGGACGTGGTGGATAGTGAAAGTCTTTAATGGCTAGGTACTAGTGACACCTTGAAATTTGGGCTCATTTGATTAATTCTAAAGATTCCCTTACTTATAATAGCAAGTTTAATAGTTTTAAATATTTATTTCTGTCCAAATTCTACCATTTAAACTTATTACAATAAGCAGCCCTATTAATCTTTCCATCCTATTTAAGAGTTTTACTCTTGTAAGTGTAGTCTTTTTTATCTCTCCTTGCATTCTGTCTCTCTCTTTACATCCTGAATATCCTGATACGGCAACCTTTAATATTTTTAAACAATAAGAAGTCTAGGGTTACATATAAAAAAAACCATTTTAAATGTAATAACAAATTGAATACGGTTAAAAATAGTCACACATTTCGAGTTTAGTGGATTTTTTATAAGTTATGAAGTAAGTTTAACATTTCCGGAAAGTTCGAACATGTCGCCGTTATTTCATATAGGCTGGCTGGCTGTCTCAGCCAACTTCGTACCGCCTTTATTTTTTATTTTTTGTGAAATTTTCCGATATTTTAATAGTTGTTCTGCTATTCGGGGCGAAGACAAATCCAACAAATCGAAAATCATAAAAATCAGTCCAGCAGCCGTTCTCGACTTAAAAATAGTGTAACTAACCTGACTTTGTTTTATATATATAGATAGATATAGAGTATTAATGTTATTCACCGACAACCTGGACGTGAACCATCTTATAATATGATGACTCTGAGTTTAACGCTAGAAATAACGCAGAACCGCCAAGAGTGGCGGAAAGATGTTGAGGGCTGACCCCAAATACAAGCAGGAGATTGAATGATTAATTGATGAAAATAAGTATTTGAATCAAAAATCAACCTGCATTTTTACACTCAATATACTGGGTGACAAATTGAACGAAGGAATCACTTTATCTGGGTTCTGGCTATTAATGTAGTCAGCTTTTACTATGGGGCCAACGTCGCAACACACAAAAACCTGTTGCTTAATACATTTTCGTCGAGGCATTTGTACATTTTATGAGGAACTAGCTGTCCCGGCGAACTTCGTACCTCTTCATACATTTGTTTTTCGTGAATTTTTCTGTGTTTTTATAGTTATTCTGCTATTCGGGGCGGAGACAAATTCAAAAAACCAAAGATCATAAAAATCGGCACAGCTAGCAGTATAAATGGTGTAACTAATCTGACTTTGTTTTATATATAAGACTAGCTGTCCTGGCGTACTTCGTAACGCCATTTTTTTTTTTTTTTTTTAGTTATTCTGCTATTAGGGGCAGAGACAAATTCAATAAAACATAATACATAAAAATCGGTCCTGTCGTTCTTGACTTATAAATGGTGTAACTAACCCGACTTTGTTTTATATAGATTTATATTTTGTCCTGATTTTATTCATCAATTTTTATCAATTAAATAGTCATTTACAGTGTAATAACCTTTTTTCATTAAAACCATCTTGACATGCGATTTGAATTTATGTATAGGTAGTTCAGCAATAGACTGCGGCAATTTGTTAAAAAACCGAATACATTTTCCCATGAACGAATTACCTACTTTACGCAGTCTGAAATTTGGAACGGCAAGTTTGTCTTTATTCCGGGTATTATGATTATGAATGTCACTTTTCTTAGGAAATAGATGCAGGTTTTAACGAATGTACATAATGTTTTCCTAAATAAATTGAGAAGCCACTCTTAATATATTAATTTCTTTGAACAGATCTTTTAAAGAATCTCGGGGTCTAAGGGCGTAAATTGCCCGTACAGCTCTCTTTTGTAGTACAAAGATAGACTCAATGTCTGCTGCTGAGCCTCATAACAATATTCCATATGACATTATACTGTGAAAATAGCTAAAATACACCAAACTTGCCGTTCAGTCAATTGTCTTATCTCTCTCACGGCATAAGCAGCTGAACTAAGTTTTCCCGACAGAGTCTCAACATGAACACCCCATTGCAGATGGGAATCTAAAGTTATTCCCTAAAAGGTAGTGGAACTAGACGTCTCTAGTCGTTTATCTTTTACAGTAAGATATGTTGGGACTTGCTCTACGTTCGGCATTATGAATTTAATACATTTTGTTTTATTTGCATTGAGCATAAGGTTGTTGGTAGTGAACCAATGCAACACTTGCGAAAGAGCATTATTTAAATCGTCAAATGAATTCTTCTCTCTTGATTTTAAAAATCAGTGAAGTATCATCTGCAAATAACACTGTCTCACAGAGGTCTTTCGTGAAAGAAGGAAGGTCGTTAATGTAAATTAGAAACAGCAGGGCTCCTAATATCGATCCCTGAGGCACACCCATGGTAAGAGGCGACCCAGAAGACTCAGTTCCATTGATGCAAACTTTTTGTGTTCTGCCTGTGAGATAAGAGTTTACTAAATCTAAGGCATTATTTGAAACACCTCAGTGACTTAGTTTTTTCAGTAAGGTTTGATGGTCCACACAATCAAAAGCTTTAGAAAAATCCCAAAAAACACCCAATGCATCCTGCCTACTCTCCCAAGCATCAAACACGTGTTTTAAGAGTGCAACTCCAGCATCAGTAGTACTTCTACCTTTCGTGAAACCGTATTGATTGTTATGCAGCAATTTATTGAGGACAAAGTGTGATAAAAGTTGATTAAAAATTACTTTTTTGAAGACCTTACTGAGTACTGGTAATATTGAAATCGGACGAAAATTAGAAGGATATTTTTTCTCGCCTGACTTAAAAAGGAATAATTTTACTAAATTTCATTAGAGTTGGAAACTGTTTATTGTCAATACATTTGTTAAAAATAGATGCGAGATGAGGGGCTATCGCATTTATAATTTTATTGATAATGCTGACAGAGATTCCCCATAATTCCTCAGTTTTTTTCATGTTTAATTCCTTAAAAGTTTTTACTACTATTTCAGGGTTTATATGCCTAGAATTTAATGGAGTTTTACACTCATCAACACCCGACCTAAGAAGGGATTCAGCTAGTTCATTATAAGAAGCCAGTTCCTTAACTCAATAAGCGCGACGACTGTTATAACACCCTCTCACTTCAATTACCGTATGTTAATTAACGATTTTTGAACACACGACACGATTCAGACACGACCTAATTAACGTAATTGTCAGTTTTAATTTGAAATATGAGTATAACTTATAAATGACAATCGTGACACTTAGGTACTTATTGTAGACAATACGTGTATACATCATACATACCTACGTTAAGCATAGTGCTGCTTTTTTGTTCCTCGGATTGCACCTATTGCTGATGACCTTTGAAGAAAGTCAAATAAAACAAAATATTAAATATACATATAACATAAACTTAACCAAGCATGCCCTACACTTACTCTTACTTTTTTTTAAAGACGCTGCATATGCAATCGTAGGTACTTGTTCTCACATTTCTAATACACACACGCAAACACACACACACACATGCACACACACACACACACACACACACACACACACACACACACCAATGCGTTTTTCTAAAACACTAAAAACTATTTTTTATTTTAATTTGTAATCATCATCATCTACTTAATAGGTAATCCTTAATCACTGCTTTGATAGAAATTTAAAAAAAATGGTACAGAATAAAGAATTTGTATTGTATTGTAGTATTGTATTAACAAGATACAAAGGCGCTCAGCCTAGGTTCGGCCCACTAGCGGTTACCTCGATCCGGCCGAGTGTGAGGCAGCGATTGCTATGCAGATTCAAAGCGGCTAGCCGCGTACTGCATATAGACGGTAACCACCAAAACCAACTGTAGCGACATCTATCTCGCCACATACAAACTAAACTAAACTGACGTATCCTACATCGCGATATTAAAGTTATCGGAGCGATTGAAGCATATATACAAGAACCCGACAACAACCGTTGGGCAGTTGCCCACCAGACACAACACCCGTCTGGTCGGAGGATCCTCCCTTTTCAATGGGGCTTCCCTTTTCAGCGCAGCCTTCGCAAAGCTACGTCATCGTGACGTCATCATCACTTCTTCAAGCTTTCGAGCAGTAATCACCAAAAAAAATGCTTGTTTTTAATTGCAAGAATGTCATGATACTTACGATTAAAACCCTCCATCTGGATACGGAATCTGCAAAAATTAACAAGGTAATTAGATTATTCGAAATTATACTCGTATACGACCGTCTGGTCTAGTGGATTACACTCCGGACTACAAAACAAGGTGGTTGTGGGTTCGAATCCCACTGGGGGCAAATGTTTCTGTGATAAGCACATCGAGCACATACCATATGGAGCTTCACATATGATAATCAATCTCAATGCCCTGGTTAATAAGCATGGACAATTTGACACTTTTCGTGTTAGTTTCCTAAGCTAATAGTATGTATGTTAAATACCTAGAACCCCCTACTCCGCGCATTGGCTAAATACTGGTTAGTGAAGTGTGCAATTGAATATAGTTATTAATAAATTTAATAAGTACAACTTGGTCTTCCTTTTAAACTTACTTTGTCTTCATGACTACATTATAGACATATAAAAAGTGCTAACTCGAACTTTTTAGATGAAAACATGGTTACTATTTTTTTTTTATCTATGTAACCTTAAAAAGCATTTTTTTAAGAATAGTATGAGGCCGAAGAAAAAAGGTCAGCCAAAAAGGATATATTGTTTCAAAAGAATTGGGCTGAAGTATAAGAAAATATTGTTCGACTTTCGATATAACTATTACATATTCAAACTGAAATTCTGAATAAAGTCCTTTTGTGAGGTCTTCGTCCGCCATCTTGGATTATGCCCTAACGGTTCGGCCAACAGTCGGCCGCGTGACCGGACGGTCGGACGCGCGACTGCCGTTGCTAATACACGTAATACCTTATCTTATTTCTTTAGTTATCTTATAAATTTTTGACAATAAATATCAGACGCAAAGAATACCAGTAAACTATGTAAAGTTGGTCGGATTTTATGTCTGATGTCAGATTTTCACTACTATTTTGTATTTTTAATAAAATAGCATGAATAGCGTTTTTTATTAAATGTTTACCCTTGACACAATAAGATACGCAAAAAATATACCTATCTACAATAATTTTTCAAAAATAACGATTGAAAGTTTCATCAAAAGTCAAGCCATATCTTCAATTTCGTGGATAAAATGGTTTAAATGTTAGTCTTATTTTAAGTAACGTGAAAAATAAAGGGTTTTAATATCTTAGAACATGTTGCAATAGCTTAAAGTAGGAATTGATTAGTCAGAGAACATTAATAAGGTAAAAAGACGGGCGGCCGACTGGCGACCGCGGGACCGTTCGGGTATAAACATTCGGCGGCCGACTGGCGGCTTGACCGTTAAGTTTAATATCATTTACGACATTTTGTCAAAGAGTAAGTATTTGTTGTTTGTAATTATTTTCTCTATCGATTGGCGTAGGTTTCATAGGTATACACCAAAATAACGTAATTTTAGGTACTTGCAACTTCAGGTAAGCCAATGCGAGGTTCGATGCCAAATTAGAATGCAGAAAGTCAGATGTTTTTAATGATAAAAGCATCAAAAAGGTTTTTTCTGTCACTGATCAAGAGTAAATCTTGGTCTCTATGGCCATTATTGTATTGAACGTCCTGAAATTAAGGTGATTTGAAATAAAAGCTATTTATAATCGAGAAATTCATAGTTTTGTAATAAGCTAAAACATTTTTGATACAATACGAGTACAATACACTTCCAAATGAAAAAATGTACCAAAATTATATTGCAGTGATTTATGCCGCAATATGTCTCAGATAATGTGGTCCGGATATTGAAAACGGAAGGCTAACACATCTCTTTCCTTACCTATCTAAAACATCAGTAACAATGTATCTTATACAGGGTGAATATGAAATCATTTTCTACCTTGAAAATAATTCTTATAAACAGCATTTTCATTCTAGGACTAGCTTCTGGCTGCGACTTTGTATGCGTAGACTTTAGAATACACAAAAATGTGATTAAAAACTCATGTGTGCCGATTTAAAGTAAATTCGGTTCAGCCGTTAAAACTTGATTTAGTAATTAATATACCTAGAAATATTCACATCTATATCCATTTCCGGGACACCAAGTACTGCAGCCCCCACCCTTTTCAGGCCATTCGTGCGCCGGCGCATGAGTCATACACCGGATGTGTGCGCCCCGCTTTGCTCCACTTAAGATTTATGGAGTTTGTGCTAAAGTGGCACTTGTAAAATCATATATTTTTAGATTCTTAAATAGTTGCTCTATTTTTAAACTATTGGTTTCAAAAAACTGATTGGTTAAAAAGAAATCAGTTTTTTATAATTATGAACACGCAAAGTCAAGGTCGACGACATTATCTAAATGGTTTTGAGGTGCCAGACGGTAATCTTTGGGGGTTTGGGGCGGTAAACGTTGCGGGTGGACATCCTACGCTGCGCTTGCCGGTACGTGGCCTCCATTCTACGTTCACTGCCACTTCAGCTGGCTAATATTATCCTGACATGCTATTAGCCATAATTGACGACCCCGTTGGTGTAGTGGCGCGATAAACGACAGTTTGGTGTAGTGGTTTGCGCTCCGGACTACAAAACCGAGCGGTTGCGGGTTCGAATCCCGCAAGAGGCAAATTAATGTTTTTGTAATGAGCACATGTATTTGTATTTACGTCATGGATGTTCATAAATATATTTAAGAATGTTTATCCGTTATTTAGTAGCCATAGTAAAGACAACAGCACGTCAACCTATCACAAAATGTCAGATATTGATGTCTATGTCTTGTACTTAAAATGGAAAATCGGTTCAATGACCCTTAACTTTTTGGGTATGTTGACTTGCTGTTGTCTGTACCAACTTTGCTTAGTTTGGGGCTAGATAATGGGTGTGATTGCGGAAACATTTTTTTTAAATTAAATCTCCTTGAACGAAACTAATCAATAGCAAATAAAATTTGAATTTGAATAGGGGATTGATTCTTAGTTCGAATCAATTCAGAAAATGATCTTTTCTAAATTGGCTCGAATTTGGGTGTGCTAGGACACCCCTGGCAAAATTCATTGTTAGGTACCTCGTATCACAAGGATTTTAATTTCTTACTTCAAGACCACAATAAATAAATATTGAAAACATCACATACATTGCTCTGATCCTATGATAAGTAGCTTAAGCACCTGTGTTACAGAAATCAGAAACAACGATGGTACCACAACACCCAGACCCGAGACAACATAGAAAAGTTATTTTTCTACATTGACCGAGAATCGAACCCGGGACCTCAGAGATAGCGCCAAGTCCGGTATACTCGCCATTCGGCTACGGAGGTCGTCAAAATAATAATAATTGTTGTGTTGTCTCATGTCAGCCTATTGCAGTCCACTTCTGCACGTAAGCCTTCCCAAAGAGCGCTGTAGAAAACGATCTACCCTTTTTTTTCATCCAGCCACAGCTAGCCATCTTTCTAAGGTCGTCGGTCCATCGAATTGGGGGGCGTCCTACACAACGTTTGCCGAGGGGTGGTCTCCACTCGAATGAATGAATGAATGAATATTTCATTGCATAAAATACGGTACATTAAAGATGTTATCTTAATCTAAAATAATTTCCAGCGTATTTTACCGATTTATCGGTAGGCAAAATTGTAATCGAAAATTACTAAACTAGTGAAGTTATATAAATAATTGATGTCGTCCGTAATATTATTTAACCATTACGATTTGAGTTAATAATAATTTAAATTTTAATTAAAATTTAATAACGTCAAAATTTAAATTCAATATCATTGTCATAAATTAATAACTAGTAATAATAAGATAGTAGTTATTCGAATTAAATTAACAATAAGCAATCGGTATTTATTTACATCGTCAGACCTCTGCTTCATGTTTTCAGTCTTGCAAAATCCCAGAAATTCGTCAGTGCTATAAAAGCAGTTTTCTAATAACAATTTGCGTATTGCCCTTCTAAAGGTTCTGATTGGTAAGTCTTGTATCGGTACAGGTAGTATGTTGTATAGACGAATGCACATGTTATAGCTATTTTTCCTATAGCAGGTCGTAGCACATGGTTTAACAAGCCGGTTAGGATATCGTGTTGACCGCGTAGACACCTCAGATTTACTTGTAAAGAGATTAGTATTATTTTTTACAAACACAAGTGCCTCGAATATGTACAATGATGGCAATGAAAGAAGGTTCAACATTTTAAAGAGCGGTCTACACGGTTCCGAAGGTTTCACACTACAGATCGCTCTAGAATCCGCTTACTCCACCTTTCATCGGTTCTGTGACAGATATGGCCGGTGTGTTGTCTGGCGTATATTTATACACATATAACTAGCTGTTGCCCGCAACTTCGATTGCGTGGTCTTTGAAGAAAACATAGATAGTCTAAACTTAATATACTAACAGTGGCTTCTCAATTCACTTATGAAAATATCATGTATATTCGCAAAAACCTGCATCTATTTCCTAAAAAGAGTGACGCATAATATTAATACCTAGAATAAAGATAAACTTGCCGTTCCAAATTTCAGACTGCATAAAGTGGGTAATTCGTTAATGGGAAAATGTATTCGCTTTTTTAACAAATTACCACAGTCCATTGCTGAACTGCCTATGTATGAATTTAGATCGCATGTCAAGATGATTTTAATAAAAAAAGGTTATTACACTGTAAATGACTATTTAAATGATAAAAATGTATGGAATTAAATACTGCCGTGCCCGCACAGGTTCATTTTATCTTGTAATGTAAACACACTATTTAAAAACAGGCTGACAATAGTGACCGAGTTTCTTGCGCTGCTTCTTCTCGGCACTAGCCCACAATATTGTCCCGAAGCAGTGGTAGGGTAAAAAAATATATTGGGACGTGTAAAAGAGCTTAATTTTATTGTTTTTTATTGATTTTAAGATCACGCGAACGAAGTCGCAGGCAACAGCTAGTGTCACATATATTTTTTCACATTCAAAAAATTTTGCCAACTGAACAACGACATCAAACGTTAACAAGCGCCATCTATAATAATAAATAAATAAATATTGGACAACATCACATACATTGCTCTGATCCTGTGGTAAGTAGAAAGCACTTGTGTTACAGAAATCAGAAACAACGACGGTACCACAACACCCAGACCCGAGACAATATAGAAAAGTTATTCATCTACATTGACCCGACCGGGATTAGAACCCGGAACCTCAGAGATAGCGACACCAAGTCCGGTATGCTCGCCTCTCGGCTACGGAGGTCGTCTATACTTACACTTATCTTGCAACTCATTAATACTCATTAATACTCATTTATTCAGTATATAGGCCCTCTTCCGGTTACTTATACACGTCCCAAAATATAGTTTTACCCTACCACCGCTTCGGGATTATATATCGGCTGGTGATGAGAAGAAACGGCGCAACAAACTCAGTCACCTTTGTCAGCCTTTTTTACAGGAAATACAATTACAAGACATGAAGTAAGTGCGAGCTAAGCAGGTTAAGTCCATGCACTCTTGTCGTTCAAATAATCGTCTACCTTATAATACCCTTTTTTCATAAGGTTTTTTTTAATGTGAATTTTGAACTCATGTACAGGTAGTTCAAAAAGAGTGTGGAACTTTATTAAAAAATTTAATACATTTCCCCAAGAATGAATTACCAACTTTGTGTAGTCTGAAGCTCGGAACGGCAAGTTTATTTTTATTACGGGTATTATAATGATGAAAATCACTTTTTAAGCTAAACAAACTTAGATTTTTTCGAACGTACATAATATTTTCAAAAATGTATTGAGAGGCTACTGTTAATATCTTTAAAAATCTCCCTCAGAGAGTCACGAGGTCCAAGACAGTATATTGCACGTACGGCTCTTTTCTGCAACACAAAGATTGATTCAATGTCTCGGAAACCGTAAATTTTTCGGGATAAAAAATATCCTATCTTCTATTCTAGGCTATATCTATTTCTGTGCCAAATTTCATCTGTTCAGCCGCTCTGGCGAGAATGAATAACGAACATCCATCCAAACTTTGGCATTTATAATATTAGTAAGATGCTTTAATCGTCAAATAATTTTAATTGGCGCAGCTGATGTGGCCATTAAGGCGAGTAGTGCCCCTAAATTAGCGACTCGACGAATGTTAGTACAAATATCACACGAAAACTCATTAAAATACGGTTCTTACCAGCGTGCAATGAAACGTGGCTGTTACGACAGTAACTGCTGTTTTAGGTAGCGAAAATTGAGGGAAATAATACTTTTCGCATGAACGCAATTGTTCGAATAAAAAATCCTATGCTCAATTTGTAGCTATTATGTTTGCCTATCAATTGACGTATTAAACAAATTAAATCGGTCAAGCGGTTTAAAAGAAAAAAAGAGAATTAGCATCTTTTTATCTTTTTTGTTGGTTTTTTAATTATTTTTTTTTCTTCTGAAGTATAAGTATTAAAAACAAATGCTATGCTCAAAATGTTGAGTAGGTTTTGACAATGCTTGGAATAATTTAAAAATATTTTTCTAACGAACTGAGCTTAAGTAGTAGGCTTTTGAAAATACATATTAATTTACATTTGGCTACTACTCGGGTCTTAACTAAGTGACTACCTAAGTAAGTAGAGTAGATAACGCTATTAACAGCCTGTCACAGCCATTCCCATTAATCAGCTAGCATAGTATTTAGTACAAAGGTACAAAGTGCATCTGTAAGCCAATTATACTAGAAGCCATAATGTCATCGTGAGTGTATCAATAAGCCGAACTAGTAATTACATCGTGTTAAAACGTTTGTAACACAGACCTACACATACAATCTCTGTAGCCGAGAGGTGAGTATATCGGACTTGGTGTCGCTATCTCTGAGGTTCCGGGCTCGATTCCCGGTTGGTCAATATAGAAAAATAACTTTTCTATATTATCTCGGGTCTGGGTGTTTTGGTAACGTCGTTGTTTCTGATTTCTGTAACACAAGTGCTTAAGCTACTTATCATAGGATCAGGGCAATGTATGTGATGTTGTCCTTATGCAGGCTGGCCAAAAAAGGCAAGTTTAAGTCCAGAGAAAGAGTACCGGAACCATTGAGTTGTATGGCTCCGTACCCCAAAAGGGAAAAAGGAACCCCTACCGGATCACTTTATTGTCTGTCTGTCAAGACCAGTTTCATCAAGAATGCGTGGAGGTATCAAATTGTAATTAATAACAAATACTAAGGTCTAATATCCCTTGGGACTGTGAAAAAATAAAACTTTTGAACCCAATCAGAAGATACGGCCGGTTGGCATATTTTGGCACTGCAAGAAAATAAAAATCTATACAGTACTTCTCGTTGACCTAGTGTCATGAAAAGCAGAAGCAATATCATAGCAAAAGTAAAGGAACGATTCCGAAAATTCAAAAATTTGGACTTTCATCAAAAAATTTTTTTTCACAATGTCGGAAAAGCGGTAAAAATCTTTGAGACCCGATTCCCGGTTTTATACTAACGAGCTAGCTTACATATCTACAAGTTTGTACGGAACATTCGGTGCGCAATATCAATTCGCACTTGTGTACTTGATATTAATTTAAACTGGAAACCTCCACGCGTTCCTGATGATCGGGAGACGTATTTTTGAAATTCCAACCCGAATACGAAATCGCAAGATTCGCATGCGAACTCCTAAAATTACTAATTTGTAAATTTATTCTGTGAATTCTGCTACGAGTGGTCCTACCTAGTTTTTCGTTTTCTATCAGTAGAAAGTACAGAAGTATGACACTGACAATTAAAAATATGTTTGACACAGATTTGACATAATAACTTTTTATTTACGTTCCGTTTTAAGCAATTAACTACCGGTTTTTATAATATTTTTTGCGTAAAACGAAAACAGTTACAAGATTTCAATTTAATAGCAACACTTATTTCGAGTGATTCAAAAATGCGTAAAATCGTGATCAATAGAAATGAATTTCATACAAGGATTGTTTTCGTGTTAGAATTCCGGATTCATTTCTAATGCTTCAAAAATACATCTCGAGTCTTGACAGACAGACAGACAGACAGACAGAAGGAGGAGGTCATGCTTTCTTGTGAGGTACAGAACTCTAAAATATGATACTTGGATTTTAGAATAAAATGATTACTATTTATCTACTATTGATTCCATAGCTGATTAATAGATGGAACAGAACGCCTATGCCTAATTTTTATGCATTTATTTGTTTGTTTTTTTAAACAAATAATGTTATATTGTTATGTGTTATAATGTTGTATTTATGGAACATATTTATAGTTACGGAAAGACCAGATATTCACACTGCAAGTCTCACTAATTTCGTAAGCATTTGCGAGAAACCATTGTCGATGAATAGATTGGCGTTTAATGATTTGGTTTGCAATTAATATTTGTTTCGGTTGGGTACTGTTTAATATTGTACTTTTTAAAACTGTAAGAACTTCAAAGTATTGATGTTTCTAATTATAACACATTTTGCATGCAGTGTTCACCTTAAATTAATTGTGCATTTGGTTAGATACTTAAGACTGTCTAATAGGTAAGTATTATTGTAACAATTGTTGGTAAAACAAATAAATAAAATAAAAAAGTATAAATCTAACATAGGCTTTAAGATGCTATTAACCAACACTGTTTAATTTCTTAAAAGAAAAATAAAAACTTTCATTCATTCAATTGATTCATTTATAATAAAGGTGGTTATTATTCCTGAGTCCTGTAGAAGCGTCCTAACATCCTATAAATGACGTAAATGTAATGATCATTGTCCTTTAACATATATTTTGGTGCTGATATTTCTAAAAAATAAAATAAAAAATTCAATTTGATTACTCTAACACAAAACATCTTAGAATATTTCAAATATAGCCAAGGAAATTAGGGCAGGAAAATATTGTAACTTATTTATAACATCTCATTATAGGTAAGTACTTGTTGCGTACTTCAAAATTATTCAAATTGAATTTGTATTCATCAATCAGTGTAAAATTGTCTGCGAATTTAACTTTATATTTTTTTTATATGCTTAGTTTAAATATTGATACTTGGTACTAATGAAAAGAATTATAAAGTTGCCTTATAAGCCAGTCTTTAGCATAATAAATATTATCTCTATTTTTATTTTCGCGCTTTCATATGCAATCAGCAAATGATTAAGCTTTTATGAATTATGTTCTGCTAGAAAAAGAGCTATTCCTAGAAAATTTAGCTTAAAGAGATAATTTTATTTAAAAATACGAGTGCAAACATATTTTAACTGCTGAACACCGATTTCATTTCCTATTAGGGGCAATTTTTCAAAAATGTTATATTATAGTATCTTTGAAGTATAAGCTATTTATTAAAAAAAGAATCATCAAAATCGGTCCACATTTGGCAAAGATATTAGGTAAGATAGATACTAAAATAAAATCAGTTGGCGTGGTACGGAGTTCATGCAATTTTTGATGAATATCTTATAGATTCCATCATCAGAATTTAACCAAATTTATATAGGACCATTCTGAAAGCATTACCTTTCAAACAAAAAAATAATTATCGAAATCGGTCAACGTAGTAACGAATTATCGCTGAACATACATAAAGAAAAAGATTCCGACGAATTGAGAACGACGAAAAAGGTATGAAAGGTTTTATAAATGTACTGCAATAATTATAAAATATTTTCTTAAGAATACCAAAAATTCTTTTTTATCATCTATCGTTTAACAAAATTCAAAATGAGTTTACATTCCATCTTACATCTTGAAGAACTTTATCGATTATATCTCCGGAATCGTCGGTTTCCTCGCTGATAAAGTGAGTGAGCTTCACAAAAATCGAGTACGTTTTTATTGATAAGATACTTTGTTGTAGAGAAATTTATGTATTATAAAACTTTTCTGCATGCCAGTTAATTTTAGTTTTTACATATTTACCATGAACCAAGAAACAAACATACCTGTTTATAATACAGCACAGTTAATAAAGTTCTTCTTTGGGGCTTCTTGTTACATTTTATCACATTTTACTAAACTGATCCATCATCGTTTATACCTAATTTAAAATAATTTCATAAGTATTTGTCGTTTAAAATATATACACAATTCAGTTAATTTTGCAACAACACAATTTAAATTTTCATTCTCACAGTGAATTCATACCACAAAAGTCATCGTTACAATTTATTCAGAACTAAATCTTTATTCGTAGCCGACGTTTCGTAGTCAAAGTTTCGCATGACTCGTAGCACGGATCCGTAGCGCTGTAACGCGCGATCGCTACGGAGGCTGTAGTTCGACTGCGGAGAGCTTGCTACGAGATCGCAGAGGTGTGGGTCACTAGACTCAATATGATAAGAATAAGTTTTCAGTCTGTTGCTAAGTAGGTTATAATTTTCTTGGAAATCGGGGTAAAAATGTTTTATTTACAGTTTGAATATGAGTTACTTACAGCGTGACAAAATGGACATTATTTTCATTTTATTTGAAATAATAAAATTTTAAAGATGCGAATAAGACTTGCCCACCGATTACTCCTTAAAAACTTGTAGGTATGTAAATAGTTCTTTTTCTTGACAAGGCTTTATGACTAGTATCAAGTGATATCAGCCAAGACCAACTTTTAACATGCCGAAGCATGGAGATGCTTGTGGTAAAAGTCACTTAATATGGTTTTGGAATGGCCACCCATCCACTCATAACCGCGGCGTAGGTGACTTTACTTTGGTAATTACTACCAAAGCGCTTCCGCCACTAAGCTGCTTGCAGCTTGCACCTCCAAGCACAGATACTATACAGGGTTACATTGCAAAGGGGTGCCAAATTTAAATAAATAAGATCTGGAGTACAATATAAAGAAGCATCTTGATCGTTTATATTTTTAATAATCGTATGATACGAAAAAAAATTACTTTAAATATCCGAAAATGGTAATTTATCAGAGGCGTAGGTACGGCGAGCCTACAAGGACCTTACGCAGTACACATACGGTGCAATTTTTTCATGAACGAGTCATATTATCCAGGCGTACGATTTTTAACAGCGGATAGGAATACTAATTAAATGTGATTTTTTAGAATTATTATTTGCATAGTTCGATTAAGTCACTAATTCTGAGCCACTCCTAAAGATATGGCACCCCTTTGCAAAAAAAAGACTTACTCATTGGATGCTGAACGGTTGCATGAGACGTCTCACACATCACACAAACACAAGCCTCTTGCGAAATTCGAACCCACGACCGCTTGGTATTGTAGTACGGGTCGCCCTGTACCTATCTCGTCTGCACTATACTATCCAGTCGCAAGACATCGTAGAGCAATGTCAAGACTTATCTTGAATTAAGAGTTGTTCCTTTGGAGTTGAGACACAACGCTAGTTTTAAAGCTTTTGTTGTGTTAGTACCGACATACAAGCTGGACATCTTCCTGAAGGAGGAATCCTGGTTTATCGTCGCTTCCGAGGAAGATTGCCGGCTGACACCACCAGAACGGCTCCGAGCACGTAGTCATAACAACAAATAAATTATAATTATAAATGTAACCTCTTATTGTATGTATGTTAGTCTTTAAGGTTTATGGGTCCATTATTATAATCTGTAATAATTAAGATGCCTGAAATAAATGATATTATTATCTATATAAAAGAAAGTCGGGTTAGATACACCATTTATAATTCGAGAACGGCTGGATTGATTTTTATGATCTTTGGTTTTTTGGATTTGTCTCCGCCCCGAATAGCAGAATAATATAAAAAAATAATATAAAAACACGGACATTTTCTCGGAAAAAAAGGTATAAAGGGGTGGTACGAAGTTCGCCGGGACCGCTAGTTATTACTAAATTATGACGGTCTTAATTGTCACTGTAGATGAATAGAGAAAGTATGAGTTAATTTTTATTTAAGTCCTGATATTAAATAACTTTTCCTAAGATAATGATTACATACCTCAACTTAATTTTGTTAGTGTACGTTTGCTGTCCGCGTTCGTGTTAAGAAACAGTTTTCATACACTAACAAAATTAAGTTGAGATAGGTAACTAGTTTATTGAGTAAAAATATTTGTTATGTTGAGTCTATCCTTATAACATTACATTACCCTCCTTCTGGCTCAGTCGGGTAAAAAGTTACTATATACATGTATACAAGTTGAATGCCGGTTAAGCTGAAAGGAAAGATCTATAGGTCTATCATCCAGCGACACAAGCAAGAGCTGCGTGTCACGGAGATGAATATGCTGCGGTGGATGTGCGGAGTCACGCGGAAGGACCGCGTGAGGAGCTCGCGCATCCGCGAAGCCTTCATGTCCGTGATATTGCAGACAAACTGCAGGAGAGTCGCCTACGCTGGTACGGCCATGTTTTGCGGAAACCGGCAAACTACGTAGAAAACAAACGTCTGGCCATGCCGCCACCGCCAGGTCCTGGTATAAGGGGTAGACTCTAGAAGTGTTGGCTTGACGTCGTAAGGGCTAACATGCGTGCCAATGATCTCACAACTAGAAACGCTCAAGACTGTGCGAAGTGGAGGAGTAAATCAAGGAAAGCGGGCCCTGGGCTCCAAAGCAATGGCTTTGGACGCAACCGAGACCGTATAGATGATGAAGAAGAAGATACATGTATACAAGTAAATATAAATATAGGATAACATCACATATATTGTTCTGATCTTAAAGTAAGTGCCAAAGCACCTGTCTCACAGAAATTAGAAACAACGACTGACACAACACCCAGACCCGAGACAATATAGGAAAGTTATTTTTCTACATTGACTGACCGGGAATCGAGTTCAGGACCTCAGAGATAGCGATACGATCGGCATGCTCACCTCTCGGCTACGGATTTCGTCAACTAGTGTAAAAAATATCTCTGTTTTTACATTAAATACGTCTATTTATTTACTAAATTGAGCGAAACATTTTAAGCAAAACGGTAAAGAACACATGTTTATTTCCACAATTCGGTTAACCCATCTGTCACATTTCCAGTATAAATTTAAAATAATACCAATCTTTTGTAAAGCTGAAACCATTGTCAGGTTTCGGAAAATCCGCCGAAATTATATTGCGGTCGAAATGTGCCGAACCATTTAAAATTCGGCGCAACCGACTTTTGTTGAATTAATTTCCAACCAGGTTTGAGTGTACTACCACAGTATATAGAAGCAGCAGAGGAACTACGTAGAATCGTTTGACGCACGTTAGGAGGTGAGAGTTCAATCGCTCCGACAACTTTTAATACCGCGATGTAGGATACGTCAGTTTTAGTTCGTATGTGGCGAGATAGATGTCGCTACACACGCCTCAACAAGACCCCAAAGCGGTCGTCGCAGTGCTGTCAGTCGCGGGAGCTGAGTACTGCCAAAGTTGTCAGTTGTCACGCTTTGCGTTTATTTCTAGAAGGTTACTTATCATCATCATCATCATCATTTCACCCAATGATTTTCATCATCGGGGTTGCCAATACTCGCCACGCTTGGCAGGCGGGTTGGCGAGCGCAGTTTTTTTTATAAAATTTCGCACACAGACGCTGGTGCCCGTCTCGTACTACAGGAATTAGTCGCCTCTTACGACACGCCTCCTGTTGGCGGTGGGGAAGTGTATTCTTTACGGCCGTCCCCACACGGCACTAAGGTTACTTAGCAAAAAACTATTTCAATTTTACAAAAATAAAGAGGCCAACCTTAACGTTCCATTAGAACTTAGGTATTGATTTAACAAATATCCCTAGTTTCGGTTCTGCTTTAGCTTTATACAGGGTGTCCTGTACCTCAAGGATAACCTTGAAATACCATAGACTACCATAATCACCATACCATATATTATGGGTATTATAAAATTCAAGACTATCTTGATGACAAGAATGTATGGTCAGTCCAGCCTGCACTAAACTGATGTACCTACCTGTTTATTTTGATTTATATTTTTTGTGTGGCCGCTAGTGGTGACTGAGTTTGTTCCGGCGTTTCTTCTCAGTACTTGCCAGATTGTCTGTGTCTTGTCTCGAAGCGTTAGTAGGGCCCAAAAAATTAGGAGACATGTTCTGGCCCCCTAGGGGCCTATAATGTTGTTATTGACGTTCATAAGTGGCAATTTTATCCTAAATTGAATAAATGATTTTTGACTTTTGACTTTGACTTTGACTTTAACCTTTTGTACGATTTTCATTTGCGCAATAAAGTTTAAATAAATAAATAATATTCTATACATCATAGTAAACAACTTATGTACTATGACTTTAAAAGAAATACATAATTGTCATTTATTTATTTTTTAGGTTCCGTACCTAAAAAGGACAAAACGGAACCCTTATAGGATCACTTTGGTGTCCGTAACAAACTTCTAATTTAACGTAAAAAAATGATACGGCCGTTTATGCCGCATAAAACGTATAATTTCGACACTCAAGGGAATCAAAATTAATAGGGTCCTGTTGACTTAGAATCATGAAATTTGGCAAGAAGCAATGTCTTATAGCACAAGTAAAGGGAAAAGTCCAAAAACCGTAAATTTGTTGTTACATAAAAAAAATACAAACTCGGAAAATCGGTAAATATCTTCGAGAATCGATTTCTGTTAAAGACGAATTATTAGACGAAGAAATATTTAAATAGCTATAAATTGCCTATACCATCTCTGTATGGCACCATGGTGACTGGTAGAGAATGCTTTTGGCATTAAGTCCGCCATTTGTACAACTTTTTTTTAAATTTCTGTGCAATAAAGTTTAAATAAATAAATAAAATCGGTACGGATCCCTCGGTGCGTGAGTTCGACTCTCACTTGGGAGGACTCGCACTCGCACTTTTCATGTCAATTTGCAAAAGTCATAGAACAAAAGTGTTCACAATGATGATGAATGTGGTTACAAAGTTATCCAGTTACGGGACATGCTCTATATACTGTGGTTCTACCGTAAATTTGTTTAACTTTTGCATAATAAGGCATTACACATATTTTGCGTAAAAAAGAGGAAAGCTTTTTAGATTTCAATAAAATTACTTCTGGTGTTTGAGGATTTTACATAATTTCTAATGTGGTTTGAAACTGAGTGAATGACCGCGACCACATTGTACCGCAACTGCGTCTGGTGTGTAGTTACATACAAGGTTTTATTTCACTATTGCAAAACCTATTGCAAATTATTAAGGGTGTGATCTTAATGCTTAAATACAAAAACTTATTTTATAAATTGAAAAAATATACATAAAGCACTTGTGTTACAGAAATCAGAAACAACGTAAGTACCACAACACCCAGACCCGAGACAATATAGAAAAGTTATTTTCCTACATTTACCGACCTAGAATCGAACCCGGGACCTCTGAGATAGCGACACCAAGTCCGGTATGCTCGCCTCCCGGTTACGGAGGTCGTCACAGACACTGCAGTTTAGTGTAGTGTTTTTAGGGGCTTTAAATTATATCTTGTCTGCAGCTGACAACATATCAAGTAGCGAGTTAAAACCTCAATCGGTTCCAGTTTAACTATTCGTTTCAAACAAATAACGATCAAACTTGTCGACGTATAGATAATATTCTGTGTAAAACAACTAGGACTAGGAACCAGCGTAGTAATTAACACAGCGATCTAGTCAACACGAGATCGGACGAGTTTCTGAGCTCAAACAGTAGCCTGCACTCGATGTATTAGATGAAAACACACGGCGGAATATTGCGGACGTGCCTACCAGTATTTTTTTAAAACAATTGCCAATACAGTCTTTTAAGGTTTAGGCCACACTAGGAGTGAAGAAAAATTAAGTAAGTTTGTTTCGGTCGTGTCGCCGTGTATGGGGACGGCCGTAAAAAATACTTTTTCCGACTACTAACGAGGCGTATCGTATGAGGCGAATAATTCCTGAAGTACGAGACGGGCAGCAGCGTCTGCGTGCGAAATATTTAAAATACTGTGATTGCCAACTCGCCTGCCAAGCGTGGCGAGTATTGGCTTTTCCCCCTTTCGAGGAGGCATATGTTCAGCAGTGGACGTCCTACGGCTGAAATGATGATGATGCTACCGCGTCTTTTCATACTTGGGTTTATACCACTCTTCTTCATCTATACGGTCAATCCCGGTTGCGTCCAAAGCCATTGCTTTGGAGCCCAGGGTCCGCTTTCCTTGATTTCAAAAACTATAAACTTGGGTTCATACTTCGACAGAATTTACTAATATCTAATAATATATATTGTACAGTAACATATATCTGAAGCACTTGTGTCAATATGACAATACCGTTACGTTTTTTAATGCAATACCGTACCGTATATTTCATAATTTTACTTGTTACATCTCTAAAGTGCAAGTTTGCTAACTAGCGCTAAACCAGACGACTGCATCGGGCTGCATTTGACAATTTAATATTATAGTTCTTGTTAACAGATAATAATCTCACTAATATAGTAATTAAAAGCTGTTGCGCGACTTCGTTCACGTGGCCTTTAGTTTATTCATAAAAGTTTTTCTGCGCAATGTGCTTAATTTTTTCATTCATAAGAACCTTCTACTGACAATAACTAACACAAAAAAAGGAATTAGCGAAATTGTTCCATCCGTTTACGCGTGATGCGATGACCAAGGGAAATAGAGATTCATTTTTATATATTAGATGTTTTGGTAAACTTGTATTTGGATTTTTATTACTCGGTCACACTGATTGACTGATATTAATGATATAATTATACATATTGCAATGAAAATCCCTATTGTAACATATTCCATAAAATATGCATGTTTCTTTTGCCTTTTTATACAAATTCAGTCGGTTGTTTGGTAATTTTGTACGGGAAGTCGATTTATTTTCATGCAAATTTGCAAAAGTCATAAAACAAAAGTTGTTTACTCATCATCATCATCATCTCAGCTATAGGACGTCCACTGCTGTACACAATCCTTCCCCTATGATTTTCATTGGGGGGGATTGCCAATACTCGGCACGCTAGGCAGGCGGGAGTTAGCGAGTGCAGTTTTTTATAAGATTTCACACGCAGACGCTGCTGCCCGTCTCGTGCTACGGAAATTAGTCGCCTCTTACGACACGCCTCCTGTTATCGGTGGAGAAGTGTATTCTTTACGGCCGTCCCCACACGGCACATACGTAAGTACATAATTTGTTTTTTATGATGTGTAGAATATATGGTTTCAAGGTAATTCTTAATTTACAAGACATCCTGTATCCTGTCAATTAGAATTCTTTGCATAACATCAAATATAATTTTTGCCTAAAAATATTCTCAGTCTTGTTCTTGCAAGATCAAGGCTGAATAGTGGTGTCAAGACCAATAACCCCTGCAAGACCTTAGATCTTGCATTCAGCCAACACTAGTTTTTGTTTTTCCGTTAGATAATTATATTCATTCCTCTTTGGCTTGATTCTGAAATCTACGTTTACGGGCGCGGCGCACACTTTGGGAACCCCTGGATTAGACCTAATATTCTGAGTCAAACATGGTAAGACCTATCTAAGTCGGCTAGTCTATCAAGCTGAATAATGGTCTGCTATTCCTATAAATTGTATCGTCCCGCAGCTTGCGCTGAGGCTTAGTTTCCCTAATTGATTCAAAATACTGTCCTTCAGTTACGAAAAATGAATATAGTAATTGCACTAGTTTATAGAAAGGTATCAAGTTGCAATTAAAATTTAATACAAATGATCACACCCCCTGGAGGTGCAAATATATTAAGCCTAAAAATCAACGCAATTAAAATACGGTTATTTAGGTCTCATCCCTTCGCGTTCCACTTACCCATAGTAGATCGGAAAAAACAATAGAAAGCAATAGGGATAATATTTTAAGTGGCACGCAAAGGGTTGGGAATGACATTCACAGCCCTAGAACACATATAGCTAAAATCCGGTGGTCATCGTGACGAGAAGTGTGATCTAACGGATGTCCTGCCACGACCGAAATTGAATACTCCTCTGAAAGTACGAAGGTAGTTAATATCTACGAGTATTTTTCTTTAGAGACGCCTATTTTTATGGTGTGACGTCACATTTAACATCGTGTCTTTCGGATCGGTACTGAAAGGCGTGACGGGGCTTATAGTAACATGTTACAAAGTAAGCATAGTACCTATCTCAAAACAAGCTAACAATGGCACAGTGCTCGCTTGTTTATTATTATAATAATGACTAATATTAAAAATAATTTCATTTTACATAATATATTATTATATGTATTTGCACGTATCATAAGTACTTATTTTGCGATTATGTCAAAACAAAATATATATTTTTTGTTATTATTATACATAATCATTAATAATAAGGTGGAAAGCGATAAATAAGAAGATTTTGATCTATTCAATATTGTCTATGTAGTAATGTTTTTTGCGGAAATATTTTAACGTTGAATAAGCACTGACCTTCTTTTATCAGTATTTATAGATATTTCCTTAAGATACAATCAAAACCTGATTGCTCAGCTTAGTTATTATAATAACTAAGTTTTTAAAGCGAAATAAATTTCATCATAATTCATCTTATCTTATCCCTTATCTCTAACATTACGCTTCGTAAAGGCGGTCATTGGCCACCTTTCGCCGGTCATGTCACGACACTTAGATGGGCACCGGGCTTATGTTGGTAGGATTTTATCATCACCATCATAATCATAACATGCCCATGACAGTCCACTGCTGGACATAGAACAATAGCTTTGCAGACATCGTCGCTAGCAAGCGACCTACTGCCGCCCTGCAGCCGACGTTACCATGCAAACTACTAGAAAGCGATCACCCTCGAAACTGAGATGAAGATGACTTCGTCGAAGTTAAGGTTAAAGAATATTTATTTCTCAAAAAAAACCATACAGTCACTTACATGAGAAATTAACAATTTTTATGTAGGTAATTACAAACTGTCCAGCAGCCAACAGATGTAGGTATTAGGAATCGCCTCTCAAGCAAGATGCGACAAACCTTGTACTTACGTGTCATACCTACTAAAACACCATGCAAAACAAGTAAATCGCGTCATTTGCAATGCGTTCCATGTAGGTATTAAGTTAATGGCGCAAGCGTTAGACGTGCAGCCAACAAGTGAGTTTGCACTTGACTGCATGTGGCAGCGCACGCGCAGTCTATTAGCTGTTACATTATTCGTTCAAGCTTGGAAGGCTATACACGCATAAGGATGTAAATGCATTTTTCAAAACAAATATTAGATAAAAACATTAGTTTATAAGTCCAATGTGGACATATTCTGTAAAATGTGCTGTTTGAGTCTATTTTTAAAAATATTCAGTGAATCGGAATTCCTCAAATCGTCTGGCAATTTATTAAATAGTTGTGCTCCTTCAAAAGTTATCATTTTCTGACCGCTTTTTGTTCTTGATTTGGGTATCAGGAAACATTTTTGAGGTCTTCTTTTGCTATATTTTGGAATTTCGTTATTTATAGTAAATTTAATCCTGGAATGAATTTTATTATGTAAAATTTTGTATATAATTATTAACGTTTGGAACAGGTATAGTTGGTTAATATTCATAAGATTAGTTTCTTTGTAAATTTTTTCAGTACTGGTTCGGTAATTATAATTAAATAGGGTTTTGATAATTTTATTTTGTAGTGTTTGTAATTCATTTAACTTTGTTTTAGACGCAGTTCCCCACAGTTCGATTAGATAAATGAGGTGAGATTTGACAAATGAATTATATAGCATAATTCGAACTTTACGAGGGAAACAACCAACACTGTGTCGTATGCTACCAAGGAAAGAAGAAAGCTTAGATTTAATATAATCAATTTGTGAAGTCCACATAAGGTGGCTGTCAATTCTTAAGCCGAGATACTTTTCTTCTTTTTTTTTCAAATAAAACCTTTCCATCTATAGTGAGTTCATAGTTATTTATATATTTTTTATTTTTTGGTTTAAAAATGCAATAGCCAGTTTTAGAGATATTTATTGTTAATAGGTTATATCGAAACCAGTTGAAAATTGTATTTAAATCTTCTTGTGCATGACTCATGATTTCGCCTAGCGAATGCCCAAAGTAAAACAGACATGTGTCATCCGCATACAGAGTAATTTTTCCACGCAATTTGGTATCAGAAATATTGTTGATGTATGCTAGAAACAGTAACGGCCCAAGAATCGACCCCTGTGGTACACCGCAGGTAATTAATTTTGTGCTACTTTGACTATCATTAATCTTGGTAATCTGATATCGCTCACTTAGATAGGACTTCAACATTTGCAGAGCTGCATCGGTAATACCAATTTTTTCGAGTTTGTCGATTAGCAGTTTATGGCTGACTGTATCAAACGCTTTTTGCAGATCTATAAACACTCCCAAGACTATTTTTCTATTATCAATATTGGTTTTTATATCAGTGATCAAGTCTAAAGTAGCTGCTAATGTGTTTGAAAGAGGTCTAAAGCCGTACTGATATTAAGAGAAAAAATTTATAGAAGATAGGTATTCACTCAAGCGGGAAGTAATAATTTTTTCAAGTATTTTTGACAATACTGGTAACACGGAGATCGGACGGTAATTGTTTGGATCATTTGTTGAGATTTGTACAAAATTTGACTGAATATGTTGTATTTTAGCTTCTCCGTTTTCCACTTGACTGTTTAGTTTTGATAATTCAGATTTTATAACATTTTGCTCTGTGGCTAGAGATGTAGTTGCACATTTTATTTCTTGTATTTGATCTTTGATTTCAGTTAGATTCTGACTCACATTGTTCAGTGTTGTGTCCTGTTTTTCAATAATTTTTTCAAGCAGTTCCGTCATTCGACTAAATTCTTGACGCAGCCCTTGTATTCCTAATGAACAGTCGCAGTCATGGTTAGGCTGCTTTCCTTTTCTTTGAGAAACATTTTTGCTATCTAATTCAATTTTGGACAAGTCTGTTAAAGACCCGCCTTTAGGTACAGGATTGGACTTTGCAGAAGTTGCTTTTTTCATTTTTGTGTTGATGAAAATGCACTTACGGTGTTTTACTTTTTGTTCGTTGATGCAGTGAAGGCGCGTGAATTCGAGTGATCTATTGTTGCTCGTTTTGACGAAGTTCGAGGCGAGCAGCGAGCCTGCTGCAGCGTTCGTATGGAAGACAGAGTTAAAAAATAGCAACGGATCCTTCCCGCGGGGGTGCCGCGCGGGAGTAGTAGCTTCACGTTCGCCAAGTAACGACTAGAAAGTCGTAAGCAAAAAATACACTGTATTACTCACTTAGCACGTTAACAGGTTGAATCACGGTTTAATTTACTTTAATAGGCTTTTATGATTTTTATGGTAAAAAGTGTACGCGTCTGCTCTGTTTGGCTGCTTTTACAGATCAAAATCAAAAAAGTTAAGGAAAGGACACGACGACCGCGTATCCGTCAAAATCGTTGCGGTACCGCACCTATAGCTACGGGACCCAACTTTCTGTTACGCACTGCCACACCTGTCACGGCCCTGTACCTATCTCGTCTGCACTATACCACCCAGTCGCAGGACATCGACGCTCTTGGAGTTCACGGGTCAAAAGTGACCCGGTCCTTTATAATGCTTGCGTGGGGATACTGATCCAACACGTAGAGGCCGTTTTAAGTGCAAATAATCAAATCTGAAAGTTTTACACTGCTGAATCCAAACTCTAACTACATCATGGGATGTAATCAGAGACTATACCCAGCACGTGTACAAGAACTATTGCAGCTAGTGACAAATTAATTTGGTTTATTGAAGGAAGATGGTGGGACTGTGTTCTGGGCTATTGATGGAGACTACTGGTCACCTGCCTGGTTCATAGTCAACTGAATGCCCCCCCCCCTGGCGTCATGGGCCATGCAAGACCGAACTGAGAGGCAACACTGTTGTTGGCGGCCAAGAGTGGAGAGGTGGCTCTGGACTTTAAACGACGATCACTTGTTCCCCCCTGAGGGTCCGGCATCACGTGCCGACTCGCCACTTACGAACCACATCCAACCTTCGAGCATCATGCTCTAGCGACTTCACTCTGGCCGGCCGGTTAAGGCAAGCCAGAGGTGAGAGTCCTGCAGACCCCCTTGGGTTCCACTTCAGCAAGTCGTAGACGAGGGTATTGGCCGACTCTCGGGAGTACTCGGATTAACAACTGACCCCGTGGTGTCGCTACTCACCACAGCTCGCCACAAAGCTGCCCTGCGGGGGTTATTATTATTATTATTATAGGCCTTTTTGAATCCACGCCACTAAGCCCGATCCTTTGCTATTATTTTCCAACCACTGCCAGCAGCCTTGATAATCAAGGCAAGGCCTAAGTACTTACTCTGCCCTTGACACATTTTGGAACCTCCAAACTTATCCCTTAAATTTTAATACATCCATGGTTTCTTTCACTAACGTAGAACCAGGACTGGAATATGCCCTTGTAACAAAAGGGCTTGATTTACTTTAACTGTTGTGGCTATGTTATTATCTTTAAACATAAAAATGAATCTCTATTTCCCTTGGTCATCGCATCACGCGTGAACGGATGGAACAATTTTGGTAAGTCTTTTTTGTTGTATTATTTATTGTCATGAGAAGGGTTTTTTGAAAGTTTTATGATTTTTTTTATGAATAAACCGTAGATCACGCGAACGAAGTTGCGGGCAACAGCTAGTGTTTAAATAAAAATGAATGTAAAAAGATACAACAGGAGTTGTTTAATTAAAAGTTAATAGTGACATTGTATTTATGTTTGTGACAACTCACGATTGACTATCAGCTTCCAGAATTACCCCCTACGAGACTGCGTATTTGGATTTACGTGTAGGACAATAGATCGTTGTTCTTAGGGATAATCACTATCTTTCAGAAAGGCGTACGTGGGTCAATGTTGGTTAAAATTATAACTCTTGATAATATGAAACAGTATTTAATTAACTTACTCGTACTACTAATATATTTCACGTAATACGAAATCAAGTGATATGTAGACTAATGTATTAATTCTAACAATATCGGCGTAGATCTATTTTAAAAAAATAATACGATTTTACATCGTATTTTCGGGCAAAATCGACCAAAAAGGGTCGCGTGGTATTTGGCGCGGCTTGAACTATGTTAAAAACAAAAAATATAGCTTAATCGTTAGTCGATATGGGTCACATTTTTTGCGACTGACTGTACTTAAACGTTAAGGGCCCAACGTAGAAGATTTACGAGTAACGCTTAACGGTCATCACCTTAACGATGCCAATATGTTACGCATCAAAATCGCATTACGCTTGTACTAAGGAAACGGTGCGCTGTCTATTTATATTTTTTTTAGGGGATTCAGACATGGGTCTTTTTACTAGAATATGAATTACTTCGGTCTGAACTTGGATTATTCCGAATTTTTGTCGGATTCTTATTTTTCATTACTAATAATGGACTCACGACAGTTAAGAAGTCCAACATTTGGAGATATAATTAAAACTTACAGTTTTCAATTTTATCCTCAAATGTTGGACTTCTCAATTGTCGTCAACTGTGAAAGTTGCCAATTTTATCGGATTCTTAGTTTCTTTGATTAGTAATTATGGCCTCACGACAATTAAAAAGTCCAACATTTGTGGACATTAATAAAACTGTAGGTAAGAATTGCTATAAGTTTTGTGTAATTATACTAGATTGTCAAATTAAAGATTGCGGACATAATTTTACAAAAGATCCATCCATTTTTAAGGTTTTTTGTTCTTAATAATTTCATTGCACTGTATGTGCACTGCATAAGGTCCATGTTGGCTCGGGTTTTTGGCATACACCCGTGATCGATGAACGATCGCGCAACTTGCGTATTATTTTTTTCAGAAATTTATAAACTAAATTTTATTCGATAAATATTCGTATTTTAAAAGTAAAATACATTACATACAGTACATACAGTATTACATTGTACTGTATTACATACAGTAAAGTTAAGTACATTAAAGTCGTTTTATGATTGTTCTCTGGACCTTATTTTTAAAATTTGGCGCTACCTTGCAATGCAACTCTGTTTATTGTGCAATTGAATGAGAGAAATATTGTTTCTTGTCCTCATGTATCCAACAAGATCCGCAGCGCAGATGACGACACTAAGGAGATTTTGTATGGATATGAGTTCAGTGCCAACCTTTTACTAATAATTAATTATGGTATTATGGAATACAACATCAATTTACAAATCCAAGATGTACCTATCTTACTCTTAAATTAGACGATAAATAGGCGTGGAAAGGGCACGTGTGTTGGATTCATCTAGATAGATCGGAAAGATCGTAACTCGATAAGTTCCTCAAACTAGATCCATCAATCCAAAGATGTGGTTTAAGAACTTTATTTTTAACCGACTTCAAAAAAGGAGGAGGTTCTCAATTCGACTGTATGTTTTTTTTTTTTTTTTGTATGTTTGGTCCCGTGCCAAGAAATATAGGCGTGACGCTTTAGGAGTAAGTTTCTCTGAGACAAAGATGGGGGTCTCTTCATGAGTGACAAAGCTCAGGTGCTTAGGACGCAGCTTTGTTTGATTTTTAGTGTTAAAAACCTTACATTTTTGAAGACACTCCGACTTTATTATTGTTGCGGAGGTTTCAACGACAATAGGTGTGTTGAGCATGCCCAGTTTTTTTCCTTTCACCCTGTAGATGTCTACTATATCAGATTTGGCCATGCTCGCACCCACCGTGGAAGACAAACAGGTAACCATCTTAATCAGGTCATCTTTGTACTCCTTTTCTTTTTTTGGCACTTTTTCTATCTCGAAGTTGGCTTTTCTGGAGCCTTTCTGTATGGTCTCAATTTTGTCCTCCAGGACCGCAAAGTATTTCGCATCCTCCTTTCTATGCATTTCCAAAGTTTCGATCCTCTTCTGAAGTTCTTAGTTTTCAACCGACTTCAAAAAAGGAGGAGGTTCTCAATTCGACTGTATGTTTATTACGCGATTACTCCGCAAATTATGAATCGATTTTAATGATTCTTTTTTTGTTTGGTAGATCATACTTCAGAGGTGGTCCCATATAAATTTTATCGAAATTGATTTCGAACATTTTGAGAAAATCAACAAATATATACCCAGATAATATTTTGGTTGTGGTTCTTGTTACCTATCTTCGACAAATATGAGCCGATTTTGATGATTTTTGTTTTATTGAATAGCTTATACTTCAAAGATGCTATGATAAAAGTTTGAAAAATAAAAATCACCCCTAAGGGTAGGAAAATAGGGGATGAAATCGGTGTTCAGCAGTTAGATTAGGATTTATCACTAAAAATAGATGAAATAAGTAAATTTTATTAAAAAAAATAAAACCGACTTCAAAACACTGAAATGCTAAAAATAATCCTAACACTTAAGTACCTAATCAGTTACTTTTGGAGTCGGTGCAAACAAAAACATTGAATCTCTCATCGGCTGGCACCGACTCCAAAAGTATCTGATTAGGTACTTAAGTGTTAGGATTATTTTTAGCATTTCAGTGTTTTGAAGTCGGTTTTATTTTTTTTAATCTCATAAAGAATCACATTAATTCACTTACTGAGAAAAAAACACTGTATTCGATAAAATTTGCAGCTAACATTGAGCGCACACAGTAGATTGATATAACAAGCCGGTAACATTGGAATGTCGTCGTCGTCTATTGAATTGAATCGAAAAATGGTTCGACTATTTGGTTAACCTGAGAGGAATTGGGATTGGCGATGAACAGGTACAGCTTTAAGGGAAAACCTTTGCCCAGAAATAAGACTAAAGTTGATACAAAAGGTAGCTAATATTTTTTATTAGAGATCATTATGAAACCTTATAATATTTATTTAGACCAGTTAACTTTAGGTACGAATGTTGACTTCTCTTTCGCCAGTAGAGGTGGTAGAAGGTGCTCTGTCACTCCCTTGAAATAGATTCTAAGGTATTCGTCCCAGTCAATATCACTTGGGTCGCAAGGGAACTTAGCCTTGTCAGCATCTGACAGGGAGGCGTAAAGCGCCCTCGCGCGGTCGTTTCTGAAAACCCAGTTGTTGCGATGGAAGAATTCCATGGACCAACGGGTCATGAGTATTCTGTTCAGCATTATGACGTTCCTGAAAATCAAGACACGGCATAGAACAATACTCTGCAATAACCTGATATTGATTGAGAGGCAATAATTGACTTTAAACACCATTTTAGAATGTCATTTGACAAGAAACATCCTGCTATAGAGTATTTTAGTTATCCTATGTTAGACATGGACTTTAAAATATAGGTATATTTCGATAACCCTACTAATGTAGTATCGTGGTGATTAGAATTAAACGCAAACGGTCCCGAATTCTATTCCGAGTTCGAAATTCAGAAAATAAATTGTCTTAAAGTTGGCTGTTTTAAAACACCCCTGGCAAAATTAATTGGCTAATAGGCACCTCGTGTGCATGTTGAGTTTGATGATCTAGCTAGACAATTGATTTATTTATTTGTATTCGTTACTCTCCGCTTTTTAGTTTGGATGATCATGCTTTTATAAGCAAACCTGCGTCTGGTGCCAACGCTGGTCAAGAGTTAAGCAGAAGGGCAGTATACGGAGCGGGTTTGCTGTCTACAATGTCTAAAGGTTTCTGTCGCTATTTGGATTTTCCTCTTCTTCTTCTGGCGTGTCAATAGTGACTCTAGACGGACTCCGACCAAAACTTGGCACTTCTACGGCATTTAATGTCGCTCGTTTAGGTCTACCCTCGTGTAGGTGTAGGGACACAAAGCTATTTAAATGAGAATAATAACGAACTAACAAACCTCGGTTTTTGTTTGAATGGGAATAATGACGTATTCACATACCTCGGTTCTTTGCCCTGCAATCGTAGCATCAGATCACCGGCGTATGCTGGAATCTTCATTCGTAGAAACGTCAACAACTTAACCATAAATTCGGAGTCCTTAAAGATTACGTAGGGTTGTTTTTCATCTGAAATATTTTTCTTGGTTTTAACACACTTTAGTTGGATAACGATGACCAAAAGAGACAAAAAAGGTCCGAAGCATCTGAGTTGTGGTATTCGAGGAGAATAGAACTCAATTACTAGACGGAAAAGAAGACAAACGAGAAAGTTTTAAAAACGGTTAACGAGAAGAAGATCTTTTTGAAAACAGTCGAAAATTGGAGGGGGAGAATGTATGGACACCTGATGCAATACGTTGATTTTATGAAAACTATTACAGAAGGAAAAATATAGGGAATAAGTAAGCGAGAGAGCAAGAATAAGCTATAACATGCAGGAGATAAAGGAGAAGCTGTACGTTGTGTCCGATCAGGATGTAAAAAGAGAGGCAGAATGCAGGGATAGATGGAAAATATTTTACCGACAAGAGTAAAGCTCTTAAATAAGAGAAGTTGGATAACTGATATTATAGGACTGCCAACTGTGACATTGTATGTTCAGATGATTTCAATAAAATATAAACACATCATTAATATTATTTTACAACTGGATATAATATTATCACGAAATCATATTTATTTATGTATTGTATTTATGAAATAATGTAAAATGACTATTTATATAACTTACAAAAACCAAACTTCAGATTTTCCTTGATGAAAGCCTGGTGAATTGCATGCCAAGTGACCGGGTTACACCCAGAAGATGTACTATTGTATACCACCGCACTGTTAGTTTCGGTTGAACTAAAACATACCATTGTTGATAACAAACACTTTAAAAAAAAATTACAGCCTCTGGTAGGAACTAGGAATCGAACTTGCATCTCATTGCATACCGGGTAAGTGCTTTTGCTAACTAAGCTAGTACCAATTAAGGACGTTACATAACCCGTCAAATTTTGTCAAGTGTTTCTCGCTGTCGAGCCAGCGTTTTATCTGATCAATGTTGCGGATAGAAATTTTGTTGCATTGTAGAGCTATTAAAACACAATTCTTTCATAGATTTTGGTAAGATAATAACATATTTTGCTATTACTATACTTTTTTGCATGGATATTGGATAATCATAATTATCTTATTGAATTTCTGTTTTAATGGCAGCGATTAGGGACTGGGGCACACTGGTTTCGCCAATGTCAAGTGTTTAATATAACTACCGGTCTACCTATCGTCTTGTCCAACTGAAGGGCTAAGATTTGATTTGTTACATTTTTTATGACGCAGCGTTGGTAGGCTTCCTACTTCCTAAATTAACAACTGCCGTAGTAGCTGCTGGATGCAAACGCCTATAGCCGCTCTCTGTAACGTTCTTTAGGGGAGGCCTATATTCTTTTATTCTTTTTCTTTCCTTTCTTGATTTATTTTATTTTTTTTAGTAACAAGTACATTGGTTATCCAGCAGTGGACTTCCAAAGGCTGATAATGTAGATGCATTATGTATTCTACAGGGTGTAGTTTGAACAGTAGCTTTTAAAGAGACGGATGCGTTCATGAATACAAACTATTGTTTCTATGGTCAACTTTGAAATTGCCGTTTTTTGGTTCTCCATACAATCCTTTCACTAGATGATAAATAAATAGAGCAGCGAATTTTTTTTCGTGATTTCGATATTGCCCTACAGTAAAAGTTACATTCTTTCGCCTTCTTTTTGGCTACTGTTTACAATATCGTGGTTTTTCGGCTTCTGAGCAAAGGTTTCATCTAAAACTTTCCACCGATTTTTGATATATCATTTCTGCAATCCATTTTCATTATGCTTAACAAGGCTATGAGAATAACAAAGTTTGTATGTCTTTGGCTCAGTGATTGCAGGTTGAACCATATACCATTTTGTCACTTGACATTATTTTCGTAATCTATTCAGTTGTATTTATAATCTGCTTTGTAACAAATTACTTATTAACCTATTTCAGTTTTTGTAACGTACCTGTTCTGTTTAGCTCCAGCTATCAGGGTAAGGTTAACCACATAGTCCACCGGGATAGCATCAAGAACGTTTGTTGTTTTGCCGAGCAAATAGTGGTTCAAGCCTCTAGCGGAATCAAAACACACTCCAGCTGAGCCATACCAGTTGTCCAACCAACCTTTTATAGGTTCTTTGTAGGTGGCCGTCACTGGAAAAATATCTTAAATTTAATTTACTTTAAATTCTCCATGTGGGCCGATTTGCCGTTGCTGTTCGTACGTCAGGGTTTCCGCTCTCTCTGATTTTCACGACTGCGGTATCGAGTTGAAATTAAAACTCAGGTTTAGGGACTGTAGACGTAGTTAAGCTGTGAAAAAATCTAACTTCTAAGTAACGTAAAAAGGATACAGCCGTTTATCCCGCAAAAAACGTATTGTTCGATACTCTCAAGGGAATCAAAATTAATGGGGTACTTTTCGTTGAAATGGAACTATAAAATTTGGCTTCTTATACTATAGTACAGGGAAAAATCTAAAAACAATACATTTGTTATTAAATTTTGTAATAAAAACTGTGGGACTTGATTCCTAAACTATGTACTACAAATATATACGGATAATACAAATTTATACGAAACTAGTCTAGTAGTAGTAGTCTAGTTTTATTCTTTAGACACCTTTGTAGGGTTTTGTTTAGATATTTTTAAGAATATGTAGCGACATCTATCTCGCCACATATAAAACTGACGTATCCTACATCGCGATATTAAAGTTATCGGAGCGATTGAACCATATATACAAGAACCCGAAAACAACCGACGGGCAGTTGCCCACCAGACACAACACCCGTCTGGTCGGAGGATCCTCCCTATTCAATGGGGGATGAGGAACAACCATTACAACCCTGTTCCTCGCACCCCTAAACTGGTGACCCCGACGTGATACGTCATCATGACGTCATCATCACTTCCTCAAGCTTTCAAGCAGCGAGTCCTACAGTCAGCCAGCATCCACGGCTACTACGGGTATCCTGACCACCAGCATGCAGCGGACGCGCATTCCTGGTCATCACCCACAGCCTTCTCAGCGACCTTGGCAACAGCACACTGCATTTCGGCCGGTCAGCAAGCAGACGCACTTCTCTGCTGGTCGACGCAGCAGCGAGCCACTACGCAGCACTGCACCACTCCGACTCACTGGAGAATTTGCAGCATCACCCCGACTCACTGGGGCATTACCGCAGACAGTTCCAACTCACCGTGAACTATGCGGCATCTTGTTCCGACTCACTGGAATATTCCACTGGCCCGGCAAGCAACACAACATGTATGAACGACTCAACCTGCTATCGACCTCCGGTCTCGGAGGGGAGTGATGTAGCGACATCTATCTCGCCACATATAAAACTGACGTATCCTACATCGCGATATTAAAGTTATCGGAGCGATTGAACTATATATACAAGAACCCGACAAACAACCGTTGGGCAGTAGCCCACCAGACACAACACCCGTCTGGTTGGAGGATCCTTCCTATTCAATGGGGGATAAGGAACATTACAACCCTGTTCCTCGCACCCCTAAAAATATGTTGTATAACACAGACGGTCTCTTGCGCCTGGGCGACATTGTACACATTTTACCTACACTAGTAAAGTTTTTAACTATATAAAATATGTAAATTTAGTGGTTATTATGATAATTACCAACAGATGGTCGCACGATCGTTGTTGGTACCTCAGGATTTATGCCAATGTAATTTTCTGTCAGACATTTTGAATACGTATACGTGGTTGGATGCTTTCCTGAAAATAATGTAAATAATATTTTTTAACATTAAAGAGTCCCTGATGACTCATTGATCGGATAATCGGGCGTCTATTTAACTTTAAAAAAAGGTGCTACATGAAGTTGTTTTTTTTTTAAATTTTGCAAAAAAAAAATTGTTTAAATAATTGTAATAAAATTTTACTAGTTTCGTACAAAAATTAATGTATTTTTCATAAAACTGGAATTGTTTAACTTCCATGTGTAGTAAAGGCCATTAAAACATCTTTTTCCTAAGAATGTAATTATGAGAGCTCTAAGAGGGATACCTGGATCAACTCTATTGTTGTGAGCTAAAATGTATTACAAGAATTCATGTATAAAAGTATATCGATTTTTATAAACCTTACCAATAAATTTAACGGTCTCCGCATAGTCATTTGGATACTTTTTCAAGAAATCGTACACTTCCTCGACTCTGGCCGGAGCCGGATACACCTTCTCATGTAAGACGTTGTGCATTGTCTGCGTAAACGATGTTGAGACGTAAACGAAACTCTGAAAAATAGTTACATAGTTATAGTCAAACATTTCATAAAATTTGGATGTTAGGATATTCTATTAACCAACAGATTTTTTGTTATCTTACATAAAAAATACAAATTATTGTTTTATGTACCGATGTAGTCGACTAAAGGTCCACTTTTTGTTTTCAAATTTAACTATTAAAATTAATATTCCTTTTTGCCGCAACTTTATAATCACAGAACAAGAATGACACGTTACGTTCCGCTTTTAGAATACTCGTAGTTTCAATCAGTCATCGTCATATCCTGTAAACATGTAATCTATAGGTACTGCCGTCGTAAAGCAATTGTTTAAATATTTTGTAAACTTGAGAAAATTTGATGAATACTCGTATATGCGTCTCTTTTTATCCCGAATAAGTACATAATTATTTTAAAAAAAAATGTTATGCCCTGTTTTGTAACGACGGCAGCATAATTATGTGTGTTCGAAGCTCATTAAAAGTATTCGTCACTTTTGTTATCAACAAAAAAGAGCTCTAACCTTTTTTTAATAACTTATTTTAAAAAAGCATTTTAATTTTAACTTTAATTGTTCATTCTACTCATAATAATAATAAATAACCTTAAATTCGTCATTATGTATTATTATTTAACGTCTTATTAATTTACTAGCGGAAAATAATGTAGAAAACTTGCGTACGAAACGCGTGGAGTTATTTTCTACATAATAAAACTTCCATCTTTATAATGGTAACTTTAAAAATAATTAATAATATTATTAATTAATAATTTAATATGTGCAATAAAGAGTATCTATCTATCTATCTATCTAATTCTTATAATTAAATACCATTTAAAACTTACATAATTTAGTTTCATAACATTAGACTTTCATACAAACTACCATCCCCTTTTTTAACCCCAAAAGGGGGTTGATTTCTAAAGATACATTATTAGTACTCCTCCACACCATCTATAGAGCATACATTTTAAATTTCAAGTCTCTTAGATTACTTCAAAAACATAGGACTTTCATACAAACTTCCAACCCCCGTTGTAACTGTACACCGTGGTGGTACCTACATACTTTCAGAATAAGCTGATTCGCGTTAGCCACAATTGAAATGAATAAGCAATCAGACTATTCTATGTCCTTTGACAACTGTACATTTGGCCAGAAATATTGTCTTGGTTAATAATGTAAACATATTAACTTACTTCCAAATTCCTCATGTCTTTGCAAAGGTCGAGGACCCGGCGGGTACCCTCAAAGTTGATGTTCATAGCTACTTGCAAGGGTTCCCTGTACTTCACAGTTGCAGCCGAATGGATAACTACTGATACCTAAATATAAATATTTCATACTAAAATTGCAATCAACATCTAAGATATGAGTCTTCTATTTCACAACAAGACGGACATGATAATATTTTGAACTGCTTCTTTTTGTCATTAACAATTTCTTGGGCTGTCAAATGAAGCCAATAATTATTATTGATACTAATAATAATTATTGGCTTCATTAGACAGCCCATCTAGACTCTAGTTTGTCTGTAAAGGCTAATTTCTAAAACTGCTGTGGGAATTTTAATACGGTTTTTACTAATTAGCTGATACACGAGAAAGGTTCGTGTATGGTATTTAGCCATAGACCCACGCAAAGCAAAGTCAAGAATAATTTTAACACAATTGATGGGTATGATGACGACCAGACGGTCTAGTGGTGCGTGCTCCGGACTTCACTGCTAGGCGGTTGCAGGTTTGAATCCAAGAGTACAAATGTTTGTACGACGAGCAGGAGAATTTGTACCCAAGTCATGGATGTTTACAAATGAATTCAAGTATGTTTGCCCGTTATCTAGTCGCCATAGTAAAAGTTTTGCTTGGATTATTGGCTTGGACTATTTGGCTAGATAATTGGTGTGATTATTGAATGAATTTGTTGTTGTTGTTGGTATATCCAGTGAATTTGCTGATCTTAATATTTTATAAGTCATTTGTACCTCATTCTTGAGAGTTTGTTCATCTTCTGGCCTGATTCCAAGCTTAGGTTCACATATATCGCCGATTATTGGAACTATTTTGTTAAAAACTTGCGGCCTTGTTTTTCTTATTCTGCTGAAAACCTAAAATAAAAAAAAACAAATGCCTGTCGGTAACGCACACCAACAACATACACAAATACTTGAACGGGATCCCAAAAACTAAAACAAGGTTAAAGTAAAATTAGTAAAAATATTATGATTTGGCCCCAGAATAGACAAGAGTGTAACCTAAGAATAATTACTTCACAAATAAGCGTAAGTAAGTATCTGAGTCGAATCCATTAATAGGAAAGGCTCTAATAAAAGAAATGATTTTTTAAGAAACCTTACCGGATTTTTAATTATCTGCCTTACTCTATCTTCAATGCTTTCTCCTTTCTTTTGGCGAATCAAAATAAATACTTTGTCTATGTCTTCACAGCCGCGTAGTAACTTTTCTATGTATGCCTGAAATAAAATTCGTTGATTTTGTCACTGAGACGGTCTTTGCGGTTGGACATTAGAGCTACTTTTTAAAATGCATATTATAAAAAGAATATGAATATCTTAACAACCCAAATGACGTAAACGCAAGTGGTTCTAAATTCGATTCCCGGTTTAAGTGAATTCTTTTTAAATTGATTCGGGCCCGAGTGTGCTAGGAGACGCCCTATCAAACTTTACTGTCTGGCACCTCGTAACAAAAGCACGTTAATTCTTGACTTCATGACTATAGTCACTACTGTTATCCTCAAACATCCCACAACATGAAAGAACAGCTGGCCCATCGATTCTACGTCACTCAGCGAGCTAGGAATTTCGTTATGGTATTAAATCCGAAACGAGGTTCTCCGGCAGAAGACCAAAGTAATGGATAGTCCTAAAATGTAGCAAGCTTAAGTAGCAGTGGGTTGGCCACATCTGTCGCCGAACCGATGAAAGTTGGAGTAAACAGCTTCTTGAGTGGTGACCGCGCCTTGGCAAACGTAGTGAGGGACGCCCCCCAGCCCGATGGACCGACGGATTTAGGAAGATGGCTGGCAGTGCCTGGATGAAAAATGCGGGAGGTCTTGCTCTGTGGCGCAATAGGCTGGCATGATAATAATGATGACGTTCTGTTATATACTTATTTGGTAATTGGTAGAAAAGAATATACGTACTTTTCCAAGAAATCCAGTCCCTCCTGTGACAAAAACAGACTTTCCAGCATAGAAGTCAGCCACTGATTGATTGTTGTCCACGACGGTTGTTCTGGTTCTTTAGACAAAATAAAATCAATTAACCTGTTTTTATTTTATCTGTTAATAGTGGTATAAAGTGTGTATAATTTTGTATTCTTTTTAAATCATATAGTAACTTTAGACGATTCAAGTCGTTAGACTTTGGACTTGGAATAATGTACCTAAACCTACCAAAACTTAAAAAACGGCTATTAATGTATATTACTAAGTTCTAAATAAGTACTTATCTTACCTGCTTAACACACTTATCACGTTATAACTCGACTTGAGACACTTTTTACAGCTTTGAGTCAACAACATTTTGATTTTTTATCAGTAAAATAACCATACACTAACTGTAGTTTTTCATAATAAATAAACTAAACAAAGTTTCTTTGGAACATTGTGAAGCCAAGTTGCGAAAAATAAATGAGAAAAGAAAAATGATTTCTAATTTATAAGTTATGTTTTTCAAGGTCACCCGTCACAGTAGTGTCGATTATAACCGAAATAACGGATGTCCTCTACGTATACAGGGTGACAGCACAGTGACAGGGTGAAATTAAATTAGACACGACGCGAGTTGTTATGAATATCGCCAGAAATCTCATTACAATACGGTTCATAACAGTATGCAATGAAACGTGGCTATTGCGACAATCGCTGCGTCTTCTATCGATTAAAAACCCTATGCAAAGAGAACTAGCGTCTTTTTTTGCAGTGTGGAGACGGACGTAAAGAATACACTTCCCCACCACCAACAGGAGGCGTGTTGTCAGAGGCGACTAATTCCTGTAGCACGAGACGGGCAGTAGCCTCTGCGTGCGAAATGTTTTAAAAAACTGCGCTCGCCAACCCGCCTCCCAAGCGTGGCAAGTATTGGCAATCCCCCCCGATGAAAGTCATTGGTGGAGGCCATGATGATGATTTTTTTTGGATTTTAAATGATTTCATTTATTTTGTTCTAAAGTATAGGTACTAAAAACTAATGTTATTATCAAAATGTTGTGTAGGTTTAGTCAATTCTAACCATATTTTTAAAATATTTTTTTTGTCTTTGGCCTAATTAATAAGTTTTTAAATCTTGCTAGCTTACATTTGACGACTATGGCACAGGCGATGTGCAAGCAAATTCTAAGAAAAGCGTTCGGCAACAGCAATCGAGCATCAAGATTTTTTATTGCTTTATCCGAGTTCGATAAAAAAAAATGTGTGATGTATCTACAAATTGATCCTTTACTTATGCAGCATAAAAAAATCTAATATAAATGAAGTAACAACCGGATCTTTTGATTGTGTAGACCTTAAAGTTGGTGTTTTTTTTTCGATATTAGTGCAATAATTATAATAAATGTGATCATTTTGAAATGTACAATTTTCGGTTAAAGCGATTCGTTCGCCACTCAGCCTGTATACCAGCGCCTCGGATACATAGGCCAATGTACAATACCTACAACAACTGTTTTTTAAATAAGGAGAGTTCAATGAAGTCTTCGTTTTTGCCATAGCAAGTACCAAAGACATAGTCAAGATTTGAATGGACGACCCATTTTCTGTCTACGAGAAAAAAAAATGGATGTGTAAGGAAAAAAATGCATACAATAGGCTAGTTTCCTGGGTCAAAAAAAGATTATTCTATTTAGTCCGGCAGTTAGATTATAAAAAAATATTGGACCCATATTCTGCCTTTTGTCAATCAAATAAAAAATGGAAAAGATAAAGAGCATCAAAGTTTGGGAGTGACGTCACGCCTTGCTTAAAAGTGTCGCAAGGCGTGACGTTACGCGGAAATATAACGGGCTATATCTTCATAATTTTTTATTTGATTTAGAAAAGAAAAAATACGTGTCCAATATTTTCTGTTAATTCAACTGACGAACTAATTTTTTTTTTAAGAAACTAGCCCATTCTTGAAACATCACTTTCTTCAGTCAGTAGTTAAACTATGATTTATCAGGAATATTAAAAGTATCTGTATTTAAAAAAAGTGCGTGCTGTTTATACGTCAGACTTATTCATTTACTCCCTAATAGTACTTAAGTCTTCTAAATAATTTCATACTTAAAGGATCTTGTATTTTCTTACTGTAAGAGGCCTATTTGTTTTGAATTTACTGTGAATCATTGGTTTCCCAACATTCAGGCTGAGCATGTACGAAACGCAGACTACACAGCTTAGCGCAGAGCAGTGTAAATAATTTTTTTATAACAATTAACAGGCTGAGTACTTTAAGGACTTATCGAACCATTAAATGTCAAACTTCCTCAACCGATTTTCAACCGAAACCAGCACAAATAGAGTTCAAAATGTATTTTAAAAATTGACGTTTCGAGTAGTAGGATGTTCACCTTTACATGAAGCATGTGAGACTGACTAATGCTGAAGCGTTTGTAGTAACACCAGTCTTTAAGGTCACGCAAAGTGACATCAAGTAGGTGAAGTAAGACGTTAAACTCTTGCCTTATAATATTTTGTAGTCGGCTTCTGTGATATACACTGTTAAAAAAAAAACTAATGAATCGGTCCAGTAGATTCGTAAGAAATTGACTGTGACAGACGGACAGATAGACACACGAATGATTTTATAAGGGTCTCGTTTTGTCATTTGGACTTACGGAACCCTAATAATTGTTGATCACTTGGTGTCCATAGTAACACTTTCACTTAGGCCCAAGGTAATTGTTAAATGAAATAGTTATTAATAGTTTTAAAATAAGTACATTTATTTTTGTTGCTAATTTAACAAACATACTATTAAGTTAGTAAAAGACTACTCAATCCTGTAAGTAAACTAAAAGGTAGAACTAAATAATAAGAAATACAATTAGAAATAGATTTCTTCTTGTGTCATACTTATGCTGGCACTTCACATGGCGGTAGGCATTTGCATTGGCGTATTCGTCTAGTTTGACAAAGCTTTGGCACATAGGCAAATATCACAAACTGCACGTCTACACATGGTAACCAATGCCAAATCAGACGAACGTCATTGCAAATGTTTGTTATATTGGCTTACTCAAAAATGAGCTAGTGCCGACGAAGGCGGACGTGCTTAGGGCTCTAAGTCAGTTTTTGTTTAGTTCTCTAATATTGTAAATAATCAGGACAGAACATCAGTGTATGAAATTAATGAACTGTTAGATTAAGCTAGTTTCCTGGGTCAAAAAAAGATTATTCTATTTAGTCCGTCAGTTAGATTATCAAAAACTATTGGACCCATATTTTGTCGTTTGTCAATAAAACAAAAAAATGACGAAGATAAAGCGCATCAAAGTGAGCACGCCTTGCTAAAAAGTGTCGAAAGGCGTGACGTTACGCGAAAATTTAACGGGCCATATCTTCATCATTTTTTGTTTGATTGAAAAAAGAAAAAATACGTGTTCAATATTTTCTGTTAATCCAACTGACGGACTAATTAGATTTTTTTAGGAAACTAGCAAATTACAATTAGTAGTTATTATTTCGGTGTCATGAGTTATATTTTAATGAATAATTTCGTTAAATAGGAATGTGAATTTTTTTTACAATATTGGATCAGCAAAGAAAACTACATATTATTTGTCTATTAGCTAGCTTGATACATTAAACGCAACGTGGGCAGACCGCCTTAGACCCGGCGGACTAACAACCTAGTCAGGGTTTCAGGACACTAACGCCAAGATTGAGGGCACGATTGAATTCTTATCTAATCAAAACTAAGAACTTCAGAAGAGGATCGAAACTTTGGAAATGCATAGAAAGGAGGATGCGAAATACTTTGCGCTCCTGGAGGACAAAATTGAGACCATACAGAAAGGCTCCAGAAAAGCCAACTTGAAGATAAAAAACGTGCCAAAATAAGAAAAGGAGTACAAAGATGACCTGATTAAGATGGTTACCTGTTTGTCCTCCACGGTGGGTGCGAGCATAGCCAAATCTGATATAGTAGACATCTACAGGGTGAAAGGAAAAAAACTGGGCATGCTCAACACACCTATTGTCGTTGAAACCTCCTCAACAATAATAAAGTCGGAGTGTCTTCAAAAATGTAAGGTTTTTAACACTAAAAATCAAACAAAGCTGCGTGCTAAGCACCTGAGCTTTGTCACTCATGAAGAGACCCCCATCTTTGTCTCAGAGAAACTTACTCCTAAAGCGTCACGCCTATATTTCTTGGCACGGGACCTGATCAAGTCGACATCATTTACTTTGTGCTAGACCGCCTACGGCAATGTGTACGTGAGGAGGGATGCGAGCTCTCCAATAATTACAATAACTTATGAAGCCCAAATCAAGCAACTTTACAATAACAGGTGACTAGGCCTTAAGATATACTGCTACTCTTTACAGGTTTTGATTTACATCTTATTATTGTTTACCTCATTTGTAATCTTAATAATTCTCATAAAAGGTATGAAAATTATTGAAAGAATAAAATAAAAAAGAAAAGATGATGATGTACTGCTTTTTCCTAAATTCATGTTAAATCCATTTATCACACACATAACAAACACTTTAACACTGATACTCAATCTAGAGACTAAAATATCAAACATTGGTATTCGCGGCAATCCACTAAGCTTTATTTCTTTAATACGGGGTCGCTCATAGAGGGTGAAGATTGATGATTTCATGAGCAGTGATATAAATGTAGAGTACGGCGTCCCCCAGGGTAGTGTTTAGGCCCAACACTATTTTTAATCTACATAAATGATTTAACTAACCTAGATATTGAAGGTGCTCGCATATTTTCATATGCGGATGACACTGCGTTTGTTTTCAGTAGAACCTCGTGGGACTCAGTTTTTAATACCGTGGAGAAGGGCATCTTCAAGGTAGCGAGCTGGCTACAATCAGCGCTTCTTACTCTGAACGTGATTAAAACCAACTACATTTGTTTTGCTATTAATGAAAGTTTCCTACCTAAATTCAATCGAAGGTAAAACTCCACCATTGTCATCATACAAATCAGAAAATCTGCACATGTGATGAACTTGTTCGCGTCAAATCGGTAAAGTACCTTGGAGTAATCCTGGACCAAAGACTGTCTTGGCACTTACAGATTGACCATGTAAATAATAGGATCAGGAAGCTCATGTGGATCTTTAAAAAGCTGAGACACGTTACCACCAGAAATCTTCTACATAGAATCTACCTGGCATTGGCGCAACCTATAATGGGCTACTGTTTATCTACCTGGGGTGGTGCCGTCACAACGAAAATTCTCGAAGCTGTAAGGGCTCAAAAGTGCTTACTTAAAATTATGTTCTTCAAGCCATACCGATTCCCTACGAACGAGATATACAGCTGCAGTAATACCTTGTCAATTAAAAGAATGTATATCCTGGCATCAGTCCTAAAATTACATAAAATCTTACCATTTGATCAATCTATATTGTTAGCTAGGAGACAGAATAAGGTGGCACCTACCCTCTTCTGTAGAACCATTTTTAAAAAACGACAGTTCTATTTCAAATTGGCTTCCCTTTACAACAATCTACATAAACGTTATAAAATTCATAGCATGCCGTATTATGAATGTAGGAAAGTCCTAGTCAAAGAGCTTGCCACACTCGGGTACTCCAAGACAGAAGATTTACTATCCAGATCTGTGCTCTAAATAAATGGATTATACAATCAAATAGTTGAGAAGTGGTTATCCACACCGAACCCAAGATGTAAATCGTAGGGCTAAAAAACAGACATCTACAGAACGAAAACACACACACACACACACGCGCACACACACACACACGCACAGTGTAATTAACTTGGTAGTAATTTACTTAATTTAGAAACTAAGCTTTGTTGTTCAGTATTATTGTTGTTCAGAAAGAGCGGGGCCTCCTGCCACAAGTATTGTTATTATACTTACTAGGTAGGTCCTAGCACCAGATTGTGTTTTTGTAAAAAAACTTAGTACTGGTCAGGTCCTGGACATGCCGACGTTGCCGCAGACTATTAATGCCAAAGAATGACAGTCTTTGATCGTAAGGCGCTCTGTAAGATATGCCTGATGATATAAACGCGAGGTGTCTCGTAACCGAACGCTGGATGCCTTCGATTCGCTGAGAGTGAACAGCATAAGTGGGATCACCAGCCGATATGTGGTCCCTAAGCGGTGGTAGGGCAAAGCTATATTTTTGGGACGTGTAGGTAGCTTTAAGTGCCCGGAATAGGGCCTATAAACTGAATAAAATACTATTGTGACTTTAGGTTATGAATAATTTAGATCATGTTATAGATAAACAAATAAAGATAATAATTAATTAATTTTGGATTTATTTATAAAATGATAACTGTGCATTTTTATTTTACTTATTTAATAGTCAAGTCCTTATTCATCGAAAAATAAAATATGCATTTAAAACAAATGAACATAGAAAGAGCACATTAAAATCGGAAGAACAAAATTAATTACGGGGAATAAATACATGAGGTAGTTACACTTTATTGGACACCATACTAGAATACAAGCAATAAGGTAAAAACAATATTTTTCTATGTTATCCAAAGTTCACTTATTATATCAATATTTTATTAATTTTTCGAATTTAATTTTCTCTTGTTTTTTGACATTCATTTATATCTTTGACTTAAGTTATTTACATAATACACATAGCATATCGGCCATTATTTTTCTTTCTTACTTCAAGACAGTGCTTTAGTTGCTGGCACGAACGTTGACTTTTCTTTCGTCAGAAGAGAAGGCAGGAGGAATTCAGTGACACCTTTAAAATATATTCTGAGGTACTCATCCCAGTCAATGTCATTTGGATCGCAAGGGAACTTGGCTTTGTCAGCATCTGATAGGGAGGCGTAGAGCGCCCTCGCGCGGTCGTTTTTGATCAGCCAGCTGTTATTTTGGAAGTACTCCATTGACCATCGAGTGGTTAGCACTCTTTTCAAGAGCTTCACGTTCCTAAAAAAACAATTATTTTAAGGGTAAGCAAGAAGATAGTGTAAAAGATGAAAATCACTTTTTAAACACAAAATAGCTTCGCGTTTGTATAAAATACTTAAATTACAATAGACTTAGTCCTCTAAATCAAGAAGACAAAGTAAAACTATCAACATGTTTTTTAAACTTAAAATTCGCTCTTAATAAAATCATGATTCCACTGTCAGTTTTATTTTTTCAGACTTTTCTCTAACCCTTCGCGTTCCACTTACTCATGGTAGACTGGAAATACAATGAAAAACAGAATAGGGAAAATTTTTAGTGGCACGCAAAAGGATGCCAAAATAGCAAAAAATAATGAAATAATTTCCCTTTTAATAATTATAATTTATTTTAATTATGTATATGTAATACTTTTTTTTAAATAGGTAGTTAATTCTAGAATAAGAAACTAAACATCGGCGTCGGATAATTCCTTACTTCAAAGCCATGACAATTTGATTGTCTAGCGCATATATATTGTTTCCTATGAAGCCCGAAAAATACACAAACATTTATTTAATTACTACTTAGTACTAGAAACACAAAAAAATGCTCTTACGTCGGTTCTTTGCCCTGTAGGAGTAGCATTAAGTCCGCTGCGTGCGCTGGGATCTTCATTCGCAGCATCGTTAGCAAGTTAACCATAAACTCAGATTCTATAAATGTTAGATGCGGCTTTTTTTTGTCTGAAACAGTTTTAACATTTTTTTAAGAAATAGGAATTGTTTTACATTTCTTTTCTAAATGAGAACATAAAAAAAAACTTCTGTTTTTGTAACTTATCTGTCCCGACAGATGTTGTCTTTACTAAAGATAAAGCTGTCAGACGACATTGGGCGTAAATGTCGTCTGACAGAAAGAATGTCTATGATAATATAACACTTGAAAAAAAATCGACTGCCTCAGGTGGGACTCGAACCACCTTGATTTTGACTTGAGGTCGATTTTTTTCAAGTGTTATATTATCATAGATATAACAAAGCATGTAATTGCTAAAAACAAAATTTAGAAAGAATGTCGTAGAAGAAAAAAGAAAAAAAAACTAGTATTTCCCGAATTCGAAAATTTTCTGGAAAGCTTTTTCAATTTTCCTTTTCATACAAACCTTTTTCTGTCAATTATTATGGACATAACTCAGAAGTTCTCGGAAGTTCAATTATTTTGTATTAATAAACTTCTTAAAAGGTTTTAGCAGTCAGTTATTTATAAACGGTAGTAAAGGGCTGGGTGGTGAAGTTTCTGGTTAATGGTACATACAGAAGAATAATTCTTCTGTATGTAACATTAACCAGAAACTTATAATTTAAGATAATTAATTTAAGAAATTTATAATTATTATAATAATAATATGTTAGGATAATTGGTTAGAAGAGAAAAAACGCTGTAAAGAAAATATACAGAAAGTAACTTACAAAAGCCGAATTTCAGATTTTCCTTGATAAAGGCTTGGTGAATTGCGTTCCAAGTGATTGGGTTCGACCCAGAAGAAGCGCTGTTGTACACTGGTACACTACCGTTTTCGCTGCAACGAAAACATACTAAATAGAACTTAATTTTTTTCACCCAGTCGTCATCCCTATTATTTGATGCCATTGTGATGATGATGTTAAGTCCTACACAATTATAAGTGCTTTTAAATTGTTTAAGAAATTAAAATTACCGTGTTTACCTACCTTGTATATTTAGCCCCAGCAACAATAGTTAAATTGGCAACATAGTCGACTGGGATAGCGTCGATGACGTTAGATGCTTTGCCTACAACATAGTGGTTCAATCCTCTTGCCGAATCGAAGCAGACACCCGTTGCGCTGTACCAGTTATCTAACCAGCCGCCCACAGGTTCTTTGTAAGAAGAATTCACTGAAAAAAAAGTTGAAAGTGTATTATCAAATATGCTATTTTAATAACAACGTTATTCTTTGATAACGGAATAACATGAAAGATCTAATTAACAGCAACATCAAATACATAAAAAACTCTTATCATACTTCCACGACCTCCGTAGCCGAGCGAGCATACCGGACTTGGTTTCGCTATCTCTGAGGTCCAGGGTTCAAATCCTGGTCAGTCAATGCAGAAAAGTAACTTTTCTATATTATCTTGGGTTTGGGTTTTGTGGCAACGTCGTTGTTTTTTATTTCTGTGACATAAGTGCTTAAGCTACGTAATAAAGGATCAAAGCAATGTATGTGATGTTAAAAAAAACTACACTTCACGTTTGTTCGTAAATAACTAAAAACTGTAACAGGAGTTCTTATTAGACTCTACTAATAATTACCTGACAGAAAAAATATATAAAATTATAAATTCTATCTACAATTACACCAACCATCTGGCCCATAGCAATGATTGATACTTCAGTGCCAGGATTTATTGATTGATTGATTTATTAACCACCACCACTTTACAATAACGTAAGGATTTTTGTGTAATTTAGTTTAGGGACCATTAATTTAGGGTTCATTTTCACATTCTTAATTTATTTAATATTTATAATTTCATAGATAAGGTAAGATAAAAGATAGCCGAATAGACATTTGTAAATATAACTCAAGTACAAATGCTCATCGATCAATATAATAATATAGTAAAATCAATCATAAACTAAATCGTTTATTGCAATATACATATTATTACCGACAGACGGCCTCACTATAGTTGTTGGAATTTCTGGGTTGGTAGCTATGTAGTTTTCTGCTAAACATTTTGTGAAAGTGTAGGTGGTTGGCTGCTTTCCTGAAACGACAAATGACAAACGTAACAATAAAATCAAAGTCTGGAAGTGATAACATTTCCTTAGGAACATATCAATGTATCGTACATAAATCATAATAAATGATCCTATTAATATTATAAATGCGAAAATTTGTGAGTATGGATGGATGTTTGTTACCCTTTCAAGCAAAAACTAATGAATTGATTTTAATAAAACTTGGCATACAGATAAACCATGGCCTTGATTAACACATACTTTTTATCCGGGTAAGGTCAACGCAGACGAAGTCGTTGGCTAAAAGCTATCCCACTTAGTACTTATATTATAAATGCGAAAATAAGAAAGTTGCGCAGAAAATCCTTTATGAATAAACTATAGACCACGTCAACGAAGTCGCGGGCAAGCCCATAGTACATAGATACTTCAGTGCCAAGATTTATTGATTGATTTATTTATTAACCACCACCACTTTACTTTACAATAACGTAAGGATTTTTGAGTAATTTAGTTTAGGGACCAATTATTTAGGATTCATTTTTACATTCTTAATTTATTTAATATTTATAATTTCTTAGATAAGGTAAGATATAAGATAGCCGAAATCATAATAAATTATCCTACTAATATTATAATTACGAAAGCTTGTGAGTATGGATGGATGTGTTTGTTACTCTTTATGAATAATTTTATGAATAAACTATAGACCACGCCAACGAAGTCGCGGGCAACAACTAGTATTGTATAAAAAGAAAAAGAAAAGAAATATATTGCCTCTACTACTGCGGAAAATGACTTAACTTTTTTATTAAAACAACACAGTTCACAACAACCTAGACGTGAAAACTATTGTAAGCTTATTAATATTTGTTATTAAATTTTACCCTGTATTTATTTTCCAGCTGTTGGTTTTTAAATTAAAAAAAAAAGATCTTCCAATAAAATTATTAGGGTTTCGTACTTCAAAAAAGGCACAGAGGCAGGAAAGGCGAACATTTTACAATTCCACCCCATAAGGAGCGTATAATCTAGAAATATATATTGATGAGTTAGTAAGACTTTACGGCTATTTTTCGTTGATATTCACCTCTCCGTAAAAGTAGAGGGAACTGTATGGCTCTTAGGGACTTAGTGTAACTCAGTAACTAAAACTAACTCCCCAGTGGGGGTAGAGGGAGTTTACCCTCAGTGGGGGTAAAGGGAGTTTACCCCCAGTGGGGAGTTAGTTTTTCTGGTCGGCCTTAAAGAACGGTGCCTTACAAGCACTAGCTTCACGTCTCGTTTAGGAACAACAATGAAACACATACCTTATAGAATAGAAGTATCATATAATTTGTTCGATTAAAATTTCCGCCATTTTGTAATCAAATTTAAATTCAAATTTATTTATTTGCATCAAACATGGTACATAAAGTTCTTAAATACATTTTCAGAGTCACATTGTTAGGCTACTTGAACGAGCATGCAAATGTTATTGAGAGAAGTTATTATAAACATGACAGTAGCTTGTTTTTAAATACAAAATAAATCAATTTAAATGTCACGGCCAGAGTAATAAAAATGACAAAAATAATTACAATGATGTTCAATTTAATTAATAATGCAAATAATAATTAAAACAAATAATAATAATCTGTATCTGTACTGTTTTTGTATGGGCAAGAGTTGACAGCACTTGTCATTTCATACCAAATGTAAGTGAAAAATCAATTACTAGTTTCGGAAAAAGATGATTCGTGTTTAGAGTTGTAAATTGACAGTCATATGCTATAAGCGTCCGTCATTTATGATAAATGCTTGGTCACATTGGACATTTATTGTCACGATGGTCACATATATTTTTTTTGTATAAATTTAAAAAAAGAAGAATTCCACTTAAGTAAGTCATAAATGTTAAGTATTTTACAATAAAAACATACAATAAAACATGTAATTGGATCTGGATTGAACTAAAAAAAAAAACTCGTGCGTAACGATACGACGCTTTTTAGCTTGTTCGTGCAGAAAGATAAATTATTTTTAGAAATTTCATTTCGTTATAGATCATCACTACTAAAGCCTGTCTTTCTTATAATAATGCACTTATTTGTGACCAATTCTTTTAAAAATAGTTTGTCAATAGAATTGATTGTGACGTTAGTGACAATAAATGTTCAAAATGTCCGGTCACATTGAGAAAATGTCCAATTTGCTCGGTCATATTGGTCAGACATTTATAAGGTGACGGACACTTTACAACTCTATTCGTGTTGCTACTCTACCTCTAGGGTATGTGCTTGCTGCTAACAACTTACCAATAAATTCAACTGTCTTTGCCTTGTTGTTAGGATACCTTTTCAAGAAATCGTACACTTCCTCAACCCTTGCAGGCGCTGGATAAACCTTCTCGTATAGAACTTTATGCATTGTTTGAGCAAATGCTGTTGATACGTACACGAAATGCTGAAAAGATGAATTTTGTCAGCCAAACCAAAAGCTAGCAAAATATTTAATTCCTACTTATCTAATTTAAAAAAAACCGGCCAAATGCGTATTTTCCAGATTTTGTTACGCTCCGCAAACTACTGTCATGAAATTTTCCATATTTCTTAAAGCAACAACTTGGATAGATTTTAAGGGAGTTGGGACACTTGACTTTAACAAATAATTACTTATTATTACGCAAACGGATCCTTGAATCGAGGAATAGTGTTCGCACACCTACAATATTTTAAACGACCTACGCAACAACACTCCTTATCAAGGAATAGAACCTTAAAAAATCTTTATTGTTATTGTATTACTCCTTTTCAGCGTGATCAAGATTTTTATGGTCTTTCATATCAAAAAAATTGGTCCAGCTGTTCTTAAATTATAAATAGTGTAACTAATCTTATATATAAAATTCTCGTGTCACAATGTTCGTTCCCGTACTCCTCCGAAACGGCTTGACCGAATCTCATGAAATTTTGTGAGCATATTGAGTAGGTCTGAGAATCGGCCAACATCTATTTTTCATACCCCTAAAGACCACGCAGACGAAGTCGCGGGCAACAGCTAGTAAATATATAATAATAGTATATAAGATTTATTAATAGATATCATATCTGCCGGATGCATCCAGGCAAATGGACCCAGATCGTCACTCAGTGGATTCCTGAAGGAGGGTATCGCCGTAGAAGACGTCTAAAGAAGCGATAGCTTGACGATTTGGAGCGCCATGCTAGAGATTGGCAGACTTTGGCTCTCAACAGGGAAAGATGGAAGGACTTGGGAGAGACCTTTGCCCAGCAGTGGGATACCATAGGTTAAAAATATAAATATAGTAATTTATATTAATATTTTGGAGTATAAAAAGTATCTAAAGTTTTTTTTATCCCCAGTTCTCATCCTATTAAGAGTAACTTACTTCGAACTTCCTCATTCCTTTGCACAGGTCAAGGATTCGGCGGGTACCCTCAAAGTTGATGTTCATAGCCACGTGCAAGGGTTCGTTGAACCTGACTGTTGCAGCAGAATGGATCACAACAGAGACCTAGATAAAGAAATAATGACTACTCTTTTAAAAACACAATATAATAAGTCTACAACTGTCATAGTTAGAGCCGGCGCGCACGGGTGACTCTTATCGCTGTGACTTTTTTGTCTCTCATATGAAATCTTTGGATACATAACTAAGGATTTCATCTTCTTCTTCACCTATACGGTCAGTCCCGGCGTCCAAAGCCATTTCTTTTGAGCCCAGGGTCCGCTTTCCTTGATTTACTCCTCCACTTATCCACACCTCCACGGTCTTGGGCGTCTTTAGTTGTGAGATCATTGGCACGCATGTGAATCTGATATCTCAGGATTTCACATGAGTGACAAAAAAGTCACGGCAACAAAAGTCACCCGTGCGCGCACACACTTACTCAGAAATTTAATAACATTGTGGTGCAATCATTAAAAAAAAGGTAATTAACATTTTTAGCAACATCTCACTTAGTGTTTTTACGGCATCATTTTTAATGGTATTATTTTGCTCAAAATTATACAACTTTATTAAAAATTGCGATAGTGCTATTGATATAAGTAGATACTTTACTTTAATAGATCACCTACCTCGTTTTTAAGAGTTTCTTCATCTCCTGGTTTGATTCCCAGTTTAGACTCGCTTATGTCGCCAGTTATGGGTACTATCTTGTTAAACACTTGTGGTCTTGTTTTTCTTATTCTGTTGAAAACCTAAAAAAATATATTTTTATAGTATTTGCTAATTTGATAACTTCCAAGCAATAGTCATGAAAAAGATACTTTAACTTATAATTTTCAGTATAACTGGTAATCGTATAAACCAGTGACATCGTGACCTGTGTTCACGTGTCCCTACCTACAAGTATAACTGACAAGTCTTAAAGCAACGCCACACGAAGCCATATAGATAGTAGATACGTTTAAACAAGTTGCGCCACATCAAACGATTGTGGTCGCGCAAAGTTACTGGCACGCTGCCCGAGCACAAGCAATTATAATTTTGTCTACCATCCCTATACAAATGCAATGTCGGTGGTAGTGGATGGTTTCACACATTGAAATTCCATTGGTTTGAGAGTCAAAAAGTATTATTTTTAAAGATATTACTTTGCTGGTCTCATGAAAAAGTTGTATTTGATCAGGAGAATGCATGCGACTTTTTCAGCCCCAAAATCAACGAAAATCCAGCGTGTAGTTTGAAAAATTCTTCTCTGTAACCACGATGACACAGGACTACATAAGAACATGTGTTAAGTATGGCAGATTTTAAGTTAAATACTTACTGGGTTTTTGAGCATCTGATTGACTCTATTTTCTATGGGTTCACCTCTCTTTTGGCGAATCAGTATAAAAACTTTGTCGATGTCTTCACAGCCGCGAAGCAACTTCTCGATATAAGCCTGTAAGTAAGGGTTAATCCCAGTGATTAGAAATCTGGTTCAGAAGACTACTAGATACTGCAGACTGCAGCTGACCGTAAACCACAGCATTAGGGACAGGGTTAAGGTGTGATTTCGATATCAGCAGGCAATAGCAGTCATTCCTATAGAAATGTGTCTTGCTAAATAGATTGTCATTAGTTGTGGAAATCGTAAGAAACAGAGAGCAGCAAAAGGTGTAACTTATGTTAACCTTTGTCGGTCCAGGTCCAGGTATATTTCAACTTTTGAAATATGGCTATAAATTAAATTTCGTGATACAACTTTGAAATTTTCAAGGTTGTGCCACAAAATTAAACTATGCAGAAACATGGCAGAAATATAGACACCAGCTCGTCAACCTACCACAAAACGTCAAATTTTTCAATTGATATTGATCTCTACGTGTTGGACTTAAAGTTGAAAATCGGTTCAATGACCTTTAACTTTTTGGGTAGGTTGACCTGCCGTTGACTGCAAAAAAATACCTTTCCACACAAACTGTCCGATCACCTGATCGATTTAATATGGAAGGTTAAAAACATTTAAGTAATAGTATTCTAGCCCATGTTTTTTGGCAAAAATTTTTAGTTTAATAAGCACAACTGTATCCTGAAATATAGCTACATCTTTTTGTAAAAAAAAACATAATAAAATAAAGTATATTACTTTCCCAAGAAAACCGGTCCCTCCAGTAATAAACACAGACTTTCCGGCATAGAAGTCGGCAACTGACTGGTTGTTATCAACTACTGATGTTCTAGTTCTGTAAGAAAAAGTTGAAATTTATAAGAGTTGCATAGCTGAAGTGGCAATTGACCACATCGTTCACAGAACTAACAACCGTTGGGGAAGAAAGATAATGGCGACCACGAACTGAAAGACGTAGTGTGGGCAGGCTCCTGTTGGGCTAACAAACCTAGTCAAGGTTAAGGGCAGCCGCTGGATGCAAACGGCAAAGAACCCCACGCTGTAGCGTTCTGTAGGGGATGCCTATGTCCAGAAGTGGACTTCAAAAGACTGATAAGAAGTCCTTCTTCAATAAGTTAAATAATAGTTGCCAGCGGTAGTAGCCCAGTGGTCGTAGCCTCATCTCACATCCGTAACCGAATCCTACCACGTATCGCTTGATCTTTCGAAATCTAAGTATATACGGTTGGACATACATAAATTTACTCAAGAGATGAAGAAAACATGACTGCTTGAAAACCCTTTAAGGGGCTGATTAATTACGATACTGAAAAATAGCAATCAGTGTATTTAAAACACACGTAAGTAAAAAAAAACAGCAAAGTGCGTGTTGTACGCGCAATTTAGGGCCCCGTAGTTGTCCGTCACAATATGCTCTATCTGTTTCACATAATTAACAACTTCATCTAAGTAACTTTACTAAGTTAATTTTGTAAATTAACTCGGTTACTTATAAAGCCACATAAATGTGATAAATTTGAAAGAAAGAAAGAAAGAAAGAAAAGACATTTATTATACATTGGACATCACACACAAACAGTAAAAGACACAATACATTATTCAAATTAAAATAAAAAAAAATAAAAAAAAAGTAACAAAATAAAATTATAATAGAAAAAAGAGTAAACCAAGCGGTGCCACTATGTGCCTGTGATGTCCGGGATAATGGGACCTCACTCAGCTTGAGCCACGGTCTGAGTAGGCCGCGACGCTGGTTCATTCATTAATTTCATATCAACGTCGTTTTTGATGTACAGACAACAGCACGTCAACCTACCACAAACCGTCTAATTTTCTCAATTGATATTGATCTCTACGTGTCGGACTTAAAGTTGAAAATCAATTCAAAGACCTTTAACTTTTTGGGTAGATTGACCTGCCGTTGTCTGTACTACCATCACCATTTAGCTGGCAGAGATCCTGACTCTGAACTGACTTGAGATCAACGATCACAAACGAAAACGGATCCCTGAATCAAAAAGTGGTGTTCACACATTCACAATATTTTTAAACGACCTATCAAACGACACCCCGCACCATTGGAAATTAGTAATTAAAATTAGATATTAATAATTCATCCCTACTGTACACGTAGGGGAGGCTGAAGTATTAAAAAAATACACTTTGCCGGGGTGATTAATATTTGTGAAATCATGACTTTCTAGCACTAAGAGTCTCTGCGCTAACCCGCTAACAGACAGACATATATACAGACGGACCGACCATGGAGAAACTATAAAAGGGTTTTGTGTAGACTACTGAATCCTAAAAATAAAAGTTTATACCGAAAAAAACTCATAATTTTAGTTTACGAGTTGTACAAGAGCTAAGAGTAATGACATTTATATTAAAAACTATTTAATGATTATTAAAAAAAAAATCTAACTAGCAAAATATACAAAAAGGTAGCTAAACTATAAACTGTCATGTCTGTAATAATGTTATTTTGTAAAATGATTTACAAATAAAAACTGTATACTAATCAGGTAGCACAAAAAATCGTTTATTTCTTCATCACACACATACTTATATTTTTTTAGATATTTCTAACCCTACATAGCTACAAAAAATGTAATATCACCTGCATGATACAGTCGTCACTTTATAACTCAACTTTAGACTTTTTTTACAACACTGCGTTAACACTAAACCAAACATCGCTGTTTGATTCATTCCGTTGAACATTTTGAGGTCTTCAATCACAAAAAACAAAATAGAATACTTATTTAAATCATTAAAATTAACTAACAAACAATAACTTATTACTTATTAAAATGAGAGTAAAGTATTGAAATCAAAAGTTCCGAATAACAAATGATTGGAAAACATGTAACGCTACCTTTTATGCAAAATGTTCCAAAAGGTTTTTAAATATAGAAAAAAATACAAAACGTACACTGTGCAAGAAAACCGCTACAAGTGTATTCTTGGTGATTATTAAGTTTTCTGTTGAATGTATTAATTTCAAAATAAAAAGTTTTAAAAAAAACCTATAAGGTTATTTAATTAAATAAGATTTAAGCTTGTACGAACTTGTTTTTATTATAAAACTCTCAAATTTTGATCTATACAAAATACATATTCTTTTCTTTTAAAATCAAAATGAAAAACTATATAATTTTAGTTAATTTAGATTTTGTTTATATATTAATTCAAAGTTGTGTATAATAAATAGGTACCTTTATGATTTTGCTAACTATTGTCTGCAGTTATCATTAAAAGAAAAAAAAAAACAATTGTATTTTACTACTAAGTGAATTTCGATAATTATCGTTTTTTTTGGCTCTGTGTATGTTTTCCTGTCTCATTTGAACTTATTGTTTCACCTGAATTTTTAACTATAGTACCTTTGTTAACCTTTAAAATGTTGTATCTAGAAACTTGTTGACATTTTAAGTAACGTTGTGCAAGATTTCACGCCGCATGCATGACTCCAAGTCAACCTATACGATTCTATTATACTCAACTTATAAAGAACTAGCTTTCTCTTTTACTTTTAGAATAACATTTTTACGTACTCGTTTTTAGTTGTGCTAATTAATCTTTCATAAATAAATTCAATTAGTCGCATTGCGATAGAATATATTGGAAAATGTATCTTGACTTACCTACCTTTTGTAACCATATTCTGAAAAATAAATGATTTAGTTTATTTTTTAATAAGTTTAATCTTAAAAAAACTGCTTTTATGTTGTGGACCCGTCAAAACGAATCAAATATCGCTTGATACTAGTAAATGCATATTTAGATGCGCTAAGGCGACTTGATTACATTTGACTGTTTAGTAATTGTCCTTACAACATCCGTCCACCAATCCGCACAGGGTCCGCGTGGTGGACTATGGCCTAAACCACCTCATAGTTGAAGTGAGGCCTGTGCCCTGCAGTGGGAAGTGTATAGCATACTTTAAAATAAGCTAGTTTAAAATAAGTTTAGTTAATATAAGCGTGTCAAAAATATGAGGAGTTTGAGCGTGTTCATAGCGGCTTTGGGTATGGTGGTCGTAATGCAGAAGGAGGGGAAGCAGTCGCTTGAGTGCGGTGGTCTGGAACTCAATGTGGCGAAGACCGAGTACCTGGCCTGTAACTCTACAGATCCAAAGCCCGTCTGCATCGGCGGAGATAAGGTCAAGCGCACGGACCAGTTTAAATACCTTGGATCTGTACTTCACGCGTCGGGAGACATCGATTGCGACGTCAAAGCACGCATTGCTGCTGCGTGGGCCAAATGGCGAGAGGTGACTGGTGTTATATGGCAGCGAAACGTGGCCGCTACTTAAGCGACACAAGCAGGAGCTGCGTGTCACGGAGATGAATATGCTGCGGTGGATGTGCGGAGTCACGCGAAAGGACCGCATGAGGAACTCGCGCATCCGCGGTAGCCTTCGTGTCCGTGATATTGCAGACAAACTGCAGGAGAGTCGCCTACGCTGGTACGGCCATGTTTTGCGGAAACCGGCAAGCTACGTAGGAAACAAATGTCTGGCCATGCCGCCACCGCCAGGTCCTGGCAAAAGGGGTAGTCCCAAGAAATGTTGGCTTGACGTTGTGAGGGCTGACACGCGTGCTAATGATCTCACAACTAGAGACGCTCAAGACCACGCAAAGTGGAGGAGTAAATCAAGGAAAGCGGACCCTGGGCTCCAAAGCAATGGCTTTGGACGCAACCGGGATTGACCCGTTAGATGAAGAAGAAGAAGCGTGTCAAAAATATGGCTTTTATTTTTGTTATGTACTTTGTACGATCTATGGTGACATCATGAAAGTATGTAGGTAGCATGAAACAACTCAAAATGAATCAAGATGGTCAAAGGTCTGTTAAGTTTATGCAATGTCATATATTCCAATGTCATTTTAAACCTAAGTAAGTATTCAATATACATACAACTATAATTTATCCTTGCTTGTTTTCGGGTATTGTTTTAAGTTAAGCGTATTTTATGTCTGTTCTTAACAGGCCCATTAAGGCGATTAGTGCACTAAATTAGCGACTCGACAAATGTTAGTACAAATATCACACGAACACTCATTAAAATACGATTCATAACAGCGCGCAATGCAACGTGGCTATTACGACAGGCGCTGCGTCTTTAGGTAGCGAAAATACTTTTCGCATGGACGCAATTGTTCAAATGAAAAAACATATGCTCAGTTTGTAGCTATTATGCTTGCCTAACAATTGATGTATAAACGAATTACATCGGTCAAGCGGTTAAAAAGAAGAAAGAGAATTAGCATCGGTTTTGTTGTTTTTTTTTTCAATGAACCATTTTTTTTTCTCCTGAAGTCTAAGCACTAGAAACAAATGATATGCTCAAAATATTGTGTAGGTTTCGACAATTCTTAGCATATATTAAAACTATTTTTTTGACAAACTGGGCTTAAGTAGTCGGCTTTTGAAACCACATGCTAGTTTACATTTGGCAACTACATGGGCCTTAATGTAATTGTCAGTTAATTACTCTGAATTTAACTGTCTAATTAAATTCAGAGTAATTTTGAATTTAATTGTCTAATTAAATTCAGAGTAATTCTGAATTTAATTGTCTAATTAAATTCAGAGTAATTTTTTTAAAGATTTATGACGCGCGTCAAATGTTTTTTTTAAATCGTGCGTCATGATAGTATGTTTATTGAAAGATCAAAGGTCAATGAATTTTTATGTCTGTAAAAATACTTTAACGTAATGACCATGACTTGCTGTTCACAGCTGTTGGCATATTTACAGCATCCGGTATGTTATTTTTAATACATCCGGACCACTTCACATGTAGAGAGTCATAGGTTATATTTGCCTAAGCCTTTACAACTGACAGTTTATGGCTGACAACCGAGACCAACTATTTCAAAAATGTCTTATCGTCGTCTTTTCTAATTATTTTCCTTTAGTTACCATCGCAAAAAAGAAAAACCTTCGCCACGGTGGCAAATGGATGAGTGACCATTTTGACGATATTAATAAACAGAATATTTGTTAACAATTATACTTATTTGAAAGAGCCTGACAATAGTGACGTGTAAAAGTGCCAATAATGGCCTATTGCAAAAACATTTTTTATTTTTATTTTCACAAGCATCTCCGTGCCTACAAAAAATGCTATTAGGATATAATAAATTTTAATCAAACACGTCACATTTTTACCAAAACATCGAATCAGGCGTTTGACGGGTATTCAACCGCATTAGCGCTTGCATGGAGTGTTGGCGAAGTTTTAATTGCTTCTATTCACCGCAAGTCAATAGGGTGCGAGTGCGAAGCGACAACTGCGGTCCAATTAATTAGAAATCAGTTTAAAGAGAACATAATAATGAAATAATTTAACCTACGAGGTGCGGAAAGTGGTCTGCTGGACTGTGATTGACTTGTACTAGCTATATAATAAATAAGCACCGCATTTTTTTTCGTCGCGGGAAGTAGTGTAAAATCCAATAAAAAATTCTAACCCAACCTAACCCATCTTTGATTACGTTACTGTCTCACTGTAAGTACAATACACAAACAATTTGAAACAATTTTGTAAAATTTTCTTATAAACCAAATTTTCTTTTAATTCGAACTCTCGAGGCGTTGAAGGTTGAAATTATTATGCCGCTGGTTTATTTATGTTTGCTGTTTTTTTATTCCAACAAAACGTTACGTCACAAAGGTTAATGACATTTTTACCTAAATTTTTAGAAGAGTTTGCTCATGAATACAAACAAAAATAATATGAAATTGTTGTAGTTTTTTCTTTCTTATTTAGACAGAATACATAGGTACATAAACAACTGTATAATGTATTTCCTGTAAAATAGGCTTACAAAGGTGACTAAGTTTGTTCTCATCACCAGCCGATATTATATGTAGTCCCGAAGCGGTGGTAGAGCAAAGCTACATTTTGGGACGTGTATAAGTGCCCGAAACAGGGCATATAGACTGGTTAAATGATTGTTATGACTATTACACATTACACTTTATTGCTTAAACAAAAAAATATTATGTATGAAGGAAAAGTATGTAAAAGTATAGTTTTAACTACAAATTCGAGGTTCTCAAATAACCTCCAATGTCAATGAACCAAAAAGGCACCTTTACGCTGATCTTCACACGTCATTGTTTTCTTTTTGCACATTGCGATTGTTTTTAAGATCAAAGTCTCAAATTAGCGACTTAGGACTTAGGATAGACAGTCAAAGTAATAGGTATAAAACACAGTTTTGTTATTGTTATGACAGAACCACGTTTTTTAAAGTGTAAAATATTATATTTATGTCGATTAGCCCTAAAAATTTTGCAAAAAAAAAGTTGACATTGTAAAATAAAAACGCTGCAATAGTGCAGTGTGGGGACGGCCGTAAAGAATACACTTTCCCACTGCCCACAGGAGGCGTGTCGTAAGAGGCGACTAATTTCAGTAGCACGAGATGGGCAGCATCGTCTGCGTGCGAAATGTTATAAAAAATTGCCTACCTGCCTCGCAAGTCTACTGCTGCACATATGCCTCCCTCAATGACTTTCTATATTTGCGAAAGTACGGTTCACATGATTCGTCTTGCTTTAGACCGAACATAGACCTAAGGCATTTTTTGCGCTCTGAAGACACTTTGCTTGTCAGTAGTATTAGCCCAAACATTATCCCATATCTTAAGGTCGATGCAACATACCCGTGATATGCTGTCAAGAGCGTTTTAATACTGGCAACCTGCCTTAGTTTATAGAGAGCATAAGAGAATTGCTTTTTTTTAAAAAAAAAAATTTATTAATATGAGGTTTCCATGTCAGCTTATTATCTATAGTCAAACCTAAGAATTTATTAGTATCTACCTCTTTAATGGAGTTCCCAGAGACCTTAATGTCAAAATTCAAAGGTTCGTTATTTCTTTGTTTAAAGATGATTAAATGTGTTTTCGTCAAATTAATTGTCAAATTATTTAATGTCAGCCAATTGATTAATGATGTCAATGTATTATTTATGTCAATGTGGATATTCTCCTGATTATCACAAGTAAATAAAACGGTACTGTCGTCAGCAAAAATAGTCATATGATGGTTGATTACATAAGTTAAGTCATTTATGTAGATAATAAAAGAGGACCTAATACGCTTCCTTGTGGTACGCCATACGCTGGCCTCTCTTTCGATTAATAAATTTTATTTCACCAGTCTCAAGAGTCAAATTTAGTTACATGCATAATTTGTCTTCTATCACTTATGTAACACTCAATTAGCTTTAGGGGGTTACCTCTAACTCCATAACTTTCTAGTTTATTAAGAAATGTTCTATGATAAATACTGTCAAATGCTTTAGACATATCCATAAATAGCGCTAATGTAGGATTTCGTTTATTAACATTTTTTACGAACCTTTCCAAAAATTCGTATATAGCCATATTAATTGATTTATTTTTCCAAAAACCATATTGATGCTTTGAAAAAATGTTATTTGTTTCAAAGAATTTGTTCAATTTTTTATATATAATATTCTATTATCTTTGAAAATATTGAAATTAAGTATAATCATCATTTCAGTCTATGTTTATTTGGAAAAGTTATGTAATTTTATTCGCACAATCACTCTGAAATAGGTAGTGCGCCATTTACGTTAGATAATAAGATTATCAATTTCTTTTGTGACTATATTGGGGACTTGCTTTTGGACACTTGCTTTAAGGAAACTGCTTCATTAATTCTGTTGCAAGTGTCTTTTATGTGTTTCGTTCCACGCAATAATCTCGGAGTTGAGACAAATACAGGGTGGCCCAAATAATTTCAAACAAACTGATATGTTTTACCCAGTATGTCGCTATCCTTCCGCCGCCTGTCGATACCGCCAGGTCCTGGCAAAATGAAAAACCCAAGAAATGCTGGCTTGACGTCGTGATGCGTCCCATTGATCTCACAACTAAAGACGCTCAAGACCGTGCGAAGTGGAGGATTAAATCAAGGAAAGCGGACCCTGGGCTCCAAAGCAATGACTTCGGACGCAACCGGGATTGACCGTATAGATTAAGAAGATTAAGAAATCGCTATCCTTCCGATATCAAAATCGGCTTGCCGTAGAAAGACGTTCTCGTGTATTATCCCACAAAATAATCTATTGACACGGCATCAAAATTAATGTATCTGTGAGTTAAAAATATAATATCTATTTAAAAAATAATAAGTCTTAAAAAAGTTATTAATTAATAGTAGGTAGTGCGTAATACAATAAAGTTTTTAATAAATTGTTTTTTTGACATGATTACATTATGAATACAAAGAAAAAAATCAAAAAAAGCAATCGGTACTAGTCGAATCATCAATAATCGATTTTGTCATTGAAATATCAATTATTTAAACCTATTCAATGGTTTCAACTCATCTTTACTTAGCAATAAATGTATTGTTGGAAATTTAGGCATTAGACTTATTTTTGAAATGTTTTTCGCACATCTCTAAATCGAAAGATTATCATGTTAAACCTAACTTTGGAAACTTTTTAAAGTAAATGTAATGTATAATTTGTTGCTATTTGTTTCTTTGACAAAGAAAAATAAGATACTTATTATTTAATTGATCAGTGACGATTCAGTTGATAAACGTAAACTTCTAATAAACTTTTTGAATTCATAATTTTTAGCCAATTACTGTCAACTTTCTGTTATAAGATTTCTTATTCATCATCATCATTTCAGCCATAGGACGTCCACTACTGAACATCCCCTATTAACTTCCAGATTGGCCGGTAGGAAGTCAATTGTCCATAATCAAATTAAGGATATTTGTACACCGTCTCGGTAAGGCATAATAAAACCAACATTGATGACCGAACAAATTATTAATAATTTTGTTTCTAATAATCTAATTTTTAATAACATTTTAACCCAGAGTGAGTTATATAGATCTATATCTTCGAATCATATTATTTGAAACTTAGGCAAGAGTTAGCCATATTGCAACTTCAATCTAGACTAGATCCTACGGGACTACTACGAATACCTCTAGACTGAAGACGTCTAGATATAAAATATGATATTGATAGCTTTACCTTCAAGTATTTAGCCACTCAACCGTCCGGCGATCGCCGCTAACCCCCCCGACTTACGTCCAGCGTACCGCGCGGCGCCGCGCGGTCACTCACTCCTTACCGCGGCGTCAATAAATGATTCACAGTAGCTAAACCGTAATAGCTATAATTATTTAAAAAATACCTACGAATAGGTAAGATAATACAGTATCATGTGTATAGTCTTGAAATAATAATATTCCTAATTTGTAGCTACATTTGAAGGGTAAAACACACAAAACCGCAAAAAAATGTGAACTTGTTTATTTTCATGCATTATGACATTATATTTAACTCACATTTTGTGAATTAAAAATCAAGGTTAGAAAGTAGGTCTAATACACCTTCGTATCATGTCAAGATAACAGAATGTAAAACTTTGTAAGTCGACCAAATAAATTAAAACAAAACACCTAACTCGATTTTTTTTTACGCTCCGTTTGCTCAATGCGCCGAGTAAAATCGAGGCAAGATGGCGGCCCGATAAGGCTGTCCACGCACGAATATTTAGATTTTATAACATGGACGTATTTTTTTAGTTTTTGAATAAAAAAATTATGTGTTAAATAAAAGAAATCTATAAAGGGTAAAAAAAATATAAATTTATTTACAAAATTATTAGAAATTAACTTAACTTTGTTAGACGCTATCCTAACTTATATTTAAAAGAAGGAGACCAACCTCGACGGTTTTCATCTAGCTAGACATAATTGACCAATATTGTCAATTTTTTATTTATTTATTTAAGGCATACTTATAGTAATGTTTTGTTGGACGAATGAATTTAATTGTTTTATTGTTATATTTTATTTTTAATTTAAACAACATCTCTTGTAAAATTATGGTGTGCATATAAAACAAGAATAAATGATTGATTACTCATTACTAAAGCTATTAATAATTATTTTAACTCATTACTAAAACTATTAATAATTATTTAAAAAAACAAAACAATGGGGATTTATGACATGTGATATGTCATGAAGCATCCTTATACACTATATAAGAATCACTGCAAACTTAAGTTAGTACCTACATAAAGTATAGATAGTACGTTTATATTTTTTTTTACATTATACTTTTTATGTGAAGTAAATAAAATATAGTTTTTTTTTAATTGTAAATACAGATTTTGACTGTATTATGTACCCGTACCAGGAATTGAACCCGGAACCCGTTGCGTTCGAGGTGTATCACCGCGCCACTACACCCATCGGGTCATCGAGTACTTATCAAGACAAATTTAACGAGCCCAAACACGATGGATTTATCGTGTGTAATTAAGGAGTTCCTATAGCCGCCTTCCGACTCTATCATCAGACCAGCCAATGGCACCATAAAATTGCATTGCCTCTGCTGAATTAACTATCTAACAAAGCTAACAACAAAACAAAACACGCCACCAAAGAAAAACAAAATCTAAAATAGCACACTTTTGTCGTTCATATCCACCCTTAGGACAAATAAATCAAGTAAGTCCATGGATACTTAACTATCCAAATCAAAAAACCTGTGGAATACATTCACGTTTTTACTCTTATTTTGAATAATTTCAATATATTTATACTAAAAGACTACACTAGAGAACGAATTAGGTTATATACTATGCATTAAGCAACAATTATTTAACTAAATGAAAGAATATTGTTAAATATAACTCGATAAATGCGGCCAGCATTTCAAAATTGATGACACAATAACTTCTAAAAATCTTCTTAAATATTATTTTCATGTAAACTGTGTTAGAATTAGTTTCATTTGAGAGATCCATTCCTAAATTATGATTTCCATACATAAAAAATACGGGAAATACAGTAAAACACAGTACTTACGACATATTAATGGGTACGGTTTCGAAGCACTCAAAGTAAACACTTCACACTAGAACGCACTGCCGAAAAAAAATTATTATTCACCAATTTCAACGAGCACGAGTGCCACCTATGATTTTTTCGTTGAACTTGTATCTAAGCTTGCTATTAAGGTTTAAAAAAGCTTCCAAAGAATTCGGGCAGATGGCTCTATTTGTCATTTTTTGCTAGCACTCCACTTTTTTATCTTGTAGATAGTAAAGTATCCACGAACGTAGATGGCCATTTTTTTTTTGGATAGTCAACTATCCACGGACGTTAGAGTGGTTAAAGCAATATGTACGTAATCTCTGGTTACTTGGGAGTAGAATAATACAATCTTATTAAGGAGCCAATCTTTACGGCCGTCCCCACACGGCATCGCCAACAGGAGGCGTGTCGTAAGAGGTGACTAATTCCTGTAGCACGAGACAGGCAGCAGCGTCTGCGTGCGAAATGTTATAAATAACTGCGCTCACCAACCCGCCTGCCAAGCGTGGCGAGTATTGGCAATCCCCCCCCAATGAACGTCATTGGGGGAGGCCTGTGTTCAGCAGTGGACGTCCATGGCTAAAATGATGAAGGAGCCAATCTCTTAAAATTTTGTGTTTCTGCAGAATCATCAGATTTTAAATCTAATTTCAAGTTATTAAGTTATGGTACATTGGCTTATAGTCTTTATAATATATTATTTGTTAAACCACTGTTACTGTTAGGTTGCTGTTCTTTTGTAATTACTTTTATCATCCGAATTATAAACCCTTATAGTTTCGCCATGTCCGACAGGTCCTTTCGTATATCTGTATGGCTTAGCTCAGAGACTCTTAGTACTAGAAATCTGTATTTTGGTATGAGCATACATTTGATCACGCCGACAAAGGGGTCTAATAAAAACTTACCAAAAAAAATTAAAGCTATTTTAGGATGCAACTGTTTGCCTTAGGAAAAGTCCTGCACATGGAAATGGGGATGAATGTTTTTTTCATATCTATCCCATGGAGTGTATGTCATTGGATAAGTCGTTTCAAATATAATTTTTAATGGGTGTGTGAAATCCACTTTTCGATTCCGGGATCCGTTTGACGTTTGACTTTAAAGTGCTATTTTTGTTAAAGTTGCCTTTTTTGTTTTGTCTTGTTATTGTGCTGTTTTTTATTTATTTTTGTATTGTTGTTCTCTCTCTCTTTCTCTTTTTTCCCTCTGTTTTTTCCCTAATCTATGTATATAAATATTAACCCCTATTTCCTTTGCTCACGCCATAACTTGAAAACAACTTTACTGAATCTTTTTTTAAAATTTTCTAATACATTAAAGAAGGTTCCAATGGAAAAAAGTAAAGCACTTAATAACACTAGAATGAAATCACGGCCAACAGGTAATATATAAAAATTAGAAAAACAGCTAGACAACACTTACAAAAGCCGCTAGAACTATGAAACCTAAAAATAGTAACAAACGAACGAGAGAAACCAAGGCTTGTCTGACAATCTGGAGCGGCTCCTGAGGGACGCTGCTTTGCTTTTCAGAGCACAACACTCACAGTGAAACGATATTGAGAGCCTACTTACTTGCTAGTTGTATTTCGCACACTGCAATCATATAAAGAATTACAATAGGGTAGTTGACACTACCAATCAATTGACATACTTTTTATGAGCTGTCAAAACGTACCTCTTCCTTAGAATTTGTATTGCAATAGCGGACAGTGACATCACTGTTTACCAAACTCAACTGACGATCTATTGATTAGTTTCTAAGCAATTAAAAATCAATTTCAAGAAACAATTAAAAATTACGATTGAACAAATTAATTAAATAAGGTGTTATTTAAGAAAAGAAGTGTCTCGGAATTATGGATGAATGGTGTCAACATCCCAATTTCGCTGTTTTTTTTTTTTGAGATAGTCAACTTACAACTTTGGGTACGTGCATGTACTGGCATACACACACACACACACACCACACATATTTAGGAGAAACACGTGGCATGCTGTTGAGTCGGTAGAATTTATAAGTTCATAATTCATTTTATTTCAAACTATGATAGTAATATTTCAAGAGTTAAGTTGATCACCACTGCAATAAGCTCATGACTTACCGCTATTTCATTATATCACAGATCATTTTAATGTACAGCTAAAAGTGAAATACCTATATTCCCAAGATTCGCTTAGTCCTATAGGCTTTATCATCAATTATTACGGCATCTTCTCCGATGATTTTTAGCACTTCCTGGATGGCGATACAATCAAATGCAGGAATAGAAGCGCAATCAAATTAACGAAACATATTGAGTACGTACTATAATATTTTTTTAGAAAATCGCCCTTCTTTAATAAAATTGTATGGGAGACAGTTCGCAGTTTTTTTAGGATTTAAGGATGATTTTGTTTACCATCAAGATCTCCAGATATTGAATGAATATACAATACAATATACAATACTGATACTGAACACAGAATAGCGTAGGGTGTCATTCCTGTTCTGTGTCAAGTAGGATTACATACTAACGAATACATGGTAATTATGTACGGTACTTGCGCTGTTACGGCTTGTATTCGAAAAGTATTTTTTCTTTTGTGTACGATTTCAAACTTAAATACTATAGCTTAAAACTTAGACACTATAGATTCCGACCGCGGCTTCACCTGCATGGAGTTCGGTCTGTCAATTCTTCAAGTCTTTATCGATGACCAAATAATGCATTATTCTAGAAAAAATTTGAAAACCATAAAAAAGGGTTATAGCGAGTCAACCTTAAAAATAGACATATATGCTGTTACTGACTTTTTTTTAGAGATTTATAAGAGAAATAAATTACAATAAATAAATTGTTTCCACAATCACACCTATTAGCTAGAAAACATATTTTAAATTTCCACTCAGAGTATAGCCGAATATACGTAGGTCACACTATAAGTCTTGCGTAACTTAGAAAAACAACACGTTATAACCAAAATATTATGTTTATTGCGTTTTAAAATACTCTCCTTTACATTTTAAATGTTTAAAATTTTTTATGCGATCGAACCATTTTTTAAAACAGGAGGACCACAGATCTTAAGGCATGTTTTCTACGTGCTGATTGAACGCTATCACTGCCTCTTCGGAGTTGGTAAAAGTAAAACCTCTCATCAAATCTTTGATTTTTGGGAAAATACAGAAATCACAGGGTGCTAGGTCGGGGCTATGCGCAGGATGGGTGACGAGTTGTACTTTTTCGGAAGCTAAAAATGAGTTTGTTTTGTTGGCCGTGTGTGAAGAAGCGTTGTCATGATGTAGGAGAACGCGGCTTTTGAGTCGTCTTTCGCGTACTTTTTCTAACACTCTGGGTAAACAAATGGTAGAATACCACTCGGCATTAACACTCTTTTGATCTTCAAGTTGAATTGTACAGATGGGACCCGTAGCTGAGAAAAAAAACGCGATAATTTTTTAACCAACGTTTCTCGCCTGCCTCACTTTTGTTGGCCTGTTCTCATTTTCAAACACCCATTCACAAGATTGCTGTTTTTTTTCGGGTTCAAAACAATAAATCCACGTTTCGTCTCCTGTGACAATGTCATAAAGAGCATTAGAATGTCCGTGGTCGTACTTCAGTAGCATCTGTGAGCACCATTCCACGCGAGCCCGCTTCTGCTCCGCTGTCAGTTCATGAGGGATTCAACGACAGCAAAGTTTCCGAACTTTCAATTCTTCGTGTAAAATTTTCTGAATTTGGCTTATACCAATCCCCAATAGTCCTCGAATCGTCTCATAGGTAATCCGCGGGTTTTCTTCAATTAGTCGCTTAACAGTAGTCACATTCTTTTCGTTGACGGCAGTTGAAGGCCGCCCTTCATTAAATTCGTCATGTAAAGAAACTCGACCTCTCTCAAATTCAGCAAACCATCAAAGTCAAAATCAAAAATCATTTATTCAGTTTAGGACAGAATAATAACATTATTGGCTCATATGGGGCAGAACATGTCTCTCTTATTATTTGGGCTCTACTAGCGCTTCGAGACAAGACACAAACAATCTGGCAAGTGCTGAGAAGAAACGCCAGGACAAACTTAGTCACAACTAGCTGCCACAAAAAAAAAGGAAAAGGAAATAATGTAATCGTACATCGTAATCGTATCGCATCGTAATGTACATCGCTTCACGGTGCTCAAACAAGGTGCTTCTCTCCCAAAAGCATTTTGAAGACGAGCGGCACAGTCTTGCGGAGAGAGAGAACTTTTAAAATCATAAAAAATCATCGCTCTAAAATCTTTTCGACTTAATTCCATTTTCGTTGCGTACGTAGAACTTTGATGTGTGATAAAAAACAATTGACAAATTATTTCCCGCCAACTGTTTTTTTTATTACTAAGAAGGTTGCAACGTTTAAAAAAATATAACATTCGAAATTCAAATAGTTCCGATTAGCTATAAGTGCAAAATTTTTAGTGTGCCCCATGTATATAGGTACTCGTATATACGTTTATTTAAAATCTGTTGCATAGTGTAAGACAAGTGTATACAAATACTTTACTACGTCTTGACTATAATAATAGTAAGTAACTTATCGCAAAAGGTCAATGAAACTGATAATAATGTTTAACATTATTGTTAAGTCACAGATGCTAATTATACACGAGCTAAAACACACTTTATTTCAGAAATAAGTTTAAAAAATAAATCCGTGTTCTACAGCTTTTTATTTCAAAGTGAAAATTATTTAACTGTGATCTGATCATGATTAGAACAGTGTTATATTTTATAACTTTAGTAACAGCTGTGGCGAGTGGTAAATGGCATGAAAGCGAAGAAGATGCTATCATCAACTACCTTTTGAACGGTGAAAACTTTGAAACGGATGAGTCTAGTGAGACTTTAGATGGTAAAATAATTTTAACAGTGTTATTGTGGCTATCTACCCAATTTTTTAAAATAGAAAATGTAGTTCTCGGATCAAAAATTGGTCTTTCATTTGCTAGAGAAATGCTTTAAATTGATATTTTGTTTATTTATTTTGAACATCTCTTTCTAATGTACCCATTATTATGGTTTTTGTTCCTAGTTATACTCTTGGCCATGGTCCTAGAAGTGCCAAGTCTAGTTTTTAAATTTGGTACGATTGCTTGCCATCAGAACTCCATAATCTTGAGATACCTATAACCATATTGGACTATGCATATGGCAACACATCGAATGTAATCTGAATGTGCAGGTTTTCTTACAATGTTTACTGCTGAGCATTTAAATAAACACATCTGACAGCGCTAGCGTAGATCGTTCATGTCAGTCAATGTTGCCAATTACTGGAGCTATCGCATGCATTGAGTTTTCCCAAGTGCTCTATTTATTGTCGTCGAATAAGTAGAATAGTTTGATACCATAGTTGTTAAATGTGGTTAATAATCGTGAGTTGAACCCTCTTCTAAAATTTACAACTGTTTTGAATGTTACTCTGTAAAAACAAGCTATTGTAAGTTTACATTTGATGATAAACTTTTGAAATATATCTTTTAGAATCCGAACCAGTTCTCAATGGCGGCATATGGAAATGTGGGACCTGCGAAGATATTAACGAATCTAAACTAATCTATAGTGAAGTGAATCAAATAGATGCTGCCATGATCGATGACAAATCGGTCGATATACAAGTGAGTATGAAATTTTATTGAATTTTATGTGACAAATGCTGTTAATGGAGTGTAAAATTAATGGTAAATAAAATTTAAAAAATTTAGTTTAGTTGAATTAGGTAAGTTAGCCACGTTACTAGTAGAACAGACAATTGTTATGTAACGTTTGATTCCTAAACATTTACACTAATACCACAGGTGGTAATAGAAAAACAGGTTCTTCTCTGTTTGGTAGTAACAAAACAGAGAAGACATAATGATGTTGTTACTCAAAGACTGCTGGAACCCTTGGCATTAAGACTTCCATTAGTACATTACTTAATTTTCAGGTAGGAGTTACATTACACAACATGAGGTGCGTAACAGTGCGAGCCAGCTCATCAGGAATCGTTCGTAGAATGACGGGGTCATGTCAAGGCCCTTCGGTGACCCTCACTGTCCTCCCAGTCCAGCACTTCACTCTGCAAGTATTTGGAGAGTAAATTGACGTAAAACAAGAAAATGTTATTGATGAAGATGTAAGATGGTGAAATTAATTTGCTGAATAAATAAGATTTTAAATTGTATTACGAATTATTTATTTATTATTTAGTAAGAGCTCAAATTACGATTATTAGGACGCAAAGGAAAAGTTTTTGTATGATGTACCATTTGTACCATTTGTACCTAATAGAGCACATCATACAACACTTGTACCTGCGGGATTCAGGATTTTGGGATAGTTTCAAATAAGTTCGTAATTTATTAATAGAATAAAATACATGCAGTTAAAGGAGAAGCTGAACGTGATGTCGTATCAGGATGTGACGAAAGAGACGTAATGCAGAGAAAGATTGAAAAGACTTCACTAACAAGAGCAAAGCTCTTAGATAGGACGATAAATTTATTAAATAACTTATTTCTAGGGTGATTTTAATGCTCAAATAGAATAACTTTTTCTACTGGACCGAAATCTCAGAATAAAACACCTTTCCATACAAACTGATGTCAGCTGTTTATTAAATTGTAAGTAAAAGTGTTCGATCATGGCCCTATAAAGCCGAAAAAAGAAAGGCATGTAACTGATGTACTATATTGAAGTCAGAAAGATAAATAAGTAATATTTATAATAATATTATATTACAGTTAAACTAACTCAAATCTATTACCCTCTAGTGTAAATTTTAAAATACAATTTCAGATGTACACGGTTTCAAATTTTTATTGTTTGACCGCCCTAGTTCAACTCGATGAAAGCGTTTCCGACTAATCAGTTTGCCCTTTTTACTGCTACTGCTAATTTATTACGACAGCCAGAAGCTCTGTTTTTTTTTACGAAATAAGTATATTGTATACTTCATATACACCATCATTACAGACAGATAGGACGTCCACTGCTGAACAAAGGCCTCCCCCAATGAACTATTATCGGGGGATAGCTAATACTCACCATGCTTGACAGGCGGGTTACGTATTTCGCACGAAGATACAGATGCCTCTCTCGTGCTACAGGAATTAGTCGCCTCTTACGACATGCCTTCTGTTGGCGGTGGGGAAGTGTATTTTATACGGCCGTTCCCACACGGCATTGCATATACAGGATGTTCAAAAGAAAAGAACACTCATTAAAATAATGTAATCAGCTGCTCATACACAACGACATTTACTAATGGAACAACATCGAAAAGGGGTTTTTCAGGTTTCGTACCTCAAAGTTAAAAAGGAATCCATAAAGGGTTACTTCGTTGCCCGTATGTCTGTCCGTTTATCTGTTTGTCTGTCTGTCAAGACCCTTTTTACTAGGAACGCATGGAGGTAATATCATGTTTAAATTTATTTCAAAACTCAAATCTGCACTGGGCCCGCGAGGTGAAGTATGACCCAAACTACTTTCATAATTATGATGTTGCATGGTAAAATTTATTGTATATTATCAGTCACGCGAGTCCTAATCTTTGGATCACCCTGTATCACGAATGGAAACGAAATTTCCTAATAGGAACGCTTGGGTCTGGATGTCCTAAAGGATTTCCTTAGAAAAAAATTGTAGTCTGTTACGTCGTTAAAGAAGACAATGTTAATTTCCTAAAGCTTCATTATGTTCAACTTATTACAAGATATCGCAAAATTACTACCCCAAAAATTATTGTGCTAATTATTAGTAAATGATAAATAAAATTTACTTTTAGAAAAACCCTAGTTTAACTTTAGACCACGTTAATTAGTGTTGTTTATCTCATTTGGCGTGTATAAGCCATAATTATTTTGTTTCAAGGTTGGCATCGTTGAATTATATCGCAATGGTTCCGTAAAACACGATGATAAGCCATGATTAATTATTTTCGGTGGACACCCTGCAGACTTTAATAGACTAGGAGATGTGCTCCATCAAAAAACTCATCGTTAATTGCAACCAAAAATGTTAAGGTTTATTTTTAGCTGTAGTGCAAGAATTATAGCATTATGTGATTGTAGTACATGCACGTTGGCCGTTTAGACTCAAGTTAACTCTAAAACTGAATTTTGACACACGTTTCTTCGACACTACAGTATGTTTTACCGACATGATTTCACTCAGACATTACGCCACTCCAACAGTAATGTATATAGGTGTAATTGAAACAACGAAAGCCTCTAAAGGCTCATTTCCGTGCTTAAAATCTTTTTCTTATTCTATTCTTTGTCAAGTGATATCATTTTTATAGAAAACATTTTTTTTTTGTTGGTGGTTCTTAATTAAAAGTTGCTGTATTTGATAACACATTGTTATAAGAGAAAGCTGACAGATTGATTGACTGACGGATCAATGCAAATATTTAGACGTATAACCTAAAATTTTGCACTGAGTTTCCATAAACTCAAAAACGTATGGAGCTGTAAGTTTGTATTTCTTTCATTGATCGTTGTGAAATCACTTTTTACTAATAACGAAACTATGATATGCTTGTTTCTTTATACCAAACAACTCCTAAAGGCGTTTTTTTAAAGGAAACTAACGAGAAAGAAAAGTTAGAATCTACTCGTAGATTGAATTGGGCTGAATGCTATGTAAGTATATGTTTAGATTTGATTTTAGTTTATGACATGCAGGGGGGTACATAATTGTGTTCTTCAAAGTATCCATACGAAGATCAGAAAATTGTTACAGGAAAATTAAAAACAAACAAATATTTTACACATAAAAACGCATAGACTCGAAGCTATCTATCCCCTGTACTAGTGTTAAGAAAACCATAATGTTTTTGCGGCGATAATTCTGGAGCCTAAAGCAGATAACCACGATGATCTATGGGGCCTACTCTTTACGGAGGTAAATCTTGGGAATTATTTTCTGTTTATTTCATTACACATTCAACATAGCCACAACTATGTACATAAGTAGATTATTGAGTTTACTATCTATTATTATGATTTGATTTATACCAAATTTGACTAATATTATTACAGGGTTGTCTGGTGTAATGGTTCGCGCTCCGGACTACAAAGCCAGGCGGGTTGGCGGGTGCGTCCCGCAAGGGGTAAATGTTTGTGTGATGAGTACGAGTTTTTGTATCTTATATATGTTTATCCGTTACCTAGTCGCCATTGTATAAGCTTTGTTTGGTTTGGGGCTAAATAATTAATGTGATTATTGGAAGACTTTATTAGAACGAGAACGTTGTTTTTTCTTGAGGTATATAAGTAAGTAAGTATCTCAATCTTGTTTCTAGTTGCCATAGCACAAGTTGAAGCTGTGCTTAGTGTGGGGCGAAGAGATCCTTGGTATGAATTCTAGGACGCTTTTTTTATCATAACACTTTAGATAACCTATTTTTTCTTAACCAAAGCAGACACATAAATCGATGCGTTTTCTGTCGAACCAAAGTAAACGTGTAATAAAGCACCTATTATTAGGAAGTAACTAGTTGTTCTATTTCCCACACGTCAGACCTTCGTCTGGACACCCACGTAGAATTAATGTAGGTATGGTTAGATAAAGGCCTTCAGGTTGCTGCTTTTTTGTTATATTTTTACTCATTATCTTGAGGTGGGGTTTATAATAAAGCTGTGCACTTAATACAATCATGCAGCACCCATCTGATTGGATGGAAGATTGCGTAAACGTTGCGTGCCGTTTACGACACATGGATCGGTTTGATCAATAACTTATTCAAAATTTTAAATAGAATTAATACCGAAAACCCAGGCTGCCAACTAGTACACGAACAAGTCAATTTCGATAGGTCAACACACGACCTAATCTGTGCAACATACCCGAAATATGTTTTACATACCAGTGAAGTGAAGTGGTCAAATTCGGCAATTTCTTAAATGTAGAGAATCTACCTAAAAGGAAAATTGTTTGGTCATTGTCACAATATTTACTTGCATGTATCAAGTCTTATATTTAAGTGTATGGACTCGTATGTATACCTTATGTTAATAAATTATTGTTACATACATGTATATTGGTTTTAAGATCATGTATTTACATCAGGTATGTAAACATTTAAGTTAAATACTCTGCACCACTTTCCTCTTTCTCCATATTTATCGTCTGTCTAAAGATTGTCTGAAAGAGATTTTAACGAAAATAATCTAAATGTGCTTTTTGTAAAACATCAACTGTAACTTATTTGTATGGCAACAAATAGTATCTATCTATTGTATTGATCGCTTCATCCAGCTCACGATTCTTGATCCCCAAAAAAATCACCTTCATCCCTATCACTTACGTATCGTTTTAAATTAGGGAAACAAAGCGTTCAGCTTTCACATTGTCTTTCTGAACGAAATTGCCTGGCGCTAAGAGTAATTGTGTCGAGTAATGTCTTGAATAAGTATTTCGGAGAGCAAAGAAGATATGTTATTACTAAAGCTCCTTTTAGCGGGTGATTTTACTGCTTTCCTATATAGAAATCGGAATAAAATCACTTCCCAATATTAACAAGTCGTTCAGCTGATAAGGGTTGTTTAAAAAAAACCGCTTAAGTGAGAGCCGAATTTGTCCACCGAACCTTTGTATCATAAATAGTTTTGCAATCCAGTTTTGCAGCTTAAATAATTAATTACAAAATTTTACTACGAATGTATAGATCTCCGATTTTTCCCTGTTACTTGTAAAATGCCAAATGAAAAATACTTTCATAGTTCCACTAGGTCAACGGAATTCCCTATATATTTTGATTCTTTAGAGAGTGTATCTAACGTGTATCTTTTTTAACGTAAACTTAGAAGTTTGATTACGTAGGTCACACTATAAGTTTTGCGTAACTTAAAAAAACAACATGTTATAACCAAAATATTATGTTTATTGCTTTTCAAAATACTCTCCTTTACATTTTAAACATTTTTTCATGCGATCGAACCATTTTTAACTACAGGAGGACCACAGATCTGAAGGCATGTTTTCTACGTGCTGATTGAACGCTATCACTGCTATTTCGGAAGCTAAAAATGACTTTGTTTTGTTGGCCGTGTGTGAAGAAGCGTTGTCATGATGTAGGAGAACGCGGCTTTTGGGTCGTCTTTCGCGAACTTTTTCTAACACCCTGGGTAAACAAATGGTAATATACCACTCGGCATTAACACTCTTTTGATCTTTGAGTGGATTTGTCCAGATGGGACCCGCAGCTGAGAAAAAAACGCGATCATTTTTTTACGAACGTTTCTCGCCTGCCTCACTTTTGTTGGCCTGTTCTCATTCACAAAATTGCTGTTTTTTTTCGGGTTCAAAACAATAAATCCACGTTTCGTCTCCTGTGAAAATGTCATAAACAGCATTAGAATGTCCGTGGTCGTACTTCAGTAGCATCTGTGAGCACCATTCCACGCGAGCCCGCTTCTGCTCCGCTGTCAGTTCATGAGGGATCCAACGACAGCAAAGTTTCCGAACTTTCAATTTTTCGTGTAAAAGTTACTGAATTTGGCTCATACCAATCCCCAATAGTCCTCAAATTGTCACATAGGTAATCCGCGGGTTTTCTTCAATTAGTCGCTTAACAGTAGCCACATTATTTTCGTTGACGGCAGTTGAAGGCCGCCCTTCACGAAATTCGTCATTTAAAGAAACTCGACCTCTCTCAAATTCAGCAAACCATCGCCTCACGGTGCTCAAACAAGGTACTCCTCTCCAAAAGCATTTTGAAGACGAGCGGCACAGTCTTGCGGAGATAGAGAACTTTTAAAATCATAAAAAATCATCGCTCTAAAAAATTTTCGACTTAATTTCATTTTCGTTGCGTACGTAGAACTTTGATGTGTGATAAAAAACAATTGACAAATCATTTCCCGCCAATTGTTTTTTTATTACAAAGAAGGTTGCAACGTTTAAAAAAATATAACATTCGAAATTCAAATAGTTCCGATTATCTAGAAATGCAAAACTTTTAGTGTGCCCTATGTATTTCACAGCTTCAAGGGAGTAGACTTATGTTTATAGTTTTAATTTCATACCTCCATGCGTTCCCGAGATAACGGGTCTTGACAGACGGCCACAGACAGAAATACAACAAAGTATCCTATAATGGTGATGTTTTATCCTTTTGAGTTTATCATCATCATCATCATTTCAGTCATAGGACGTCCACTGCTGAACATAGGCCTCTCCCACTGACTTCCAGATCGGCCGGTTGGAAGCGGCCCGCATCCAGCGTCTTGCTGCGACCCTTACCAGGTCGTCTGACCACCTTGTGAGTGGACGTCCTACGCTGCGCTTGCCGGTACGTGGCCTCCATTCTAAAACCTTTCTGCCTTATCGGCCGTCAGTCCTGCGTGCTATGTGCCCCGCCCACTGCCACTTCAGCTTACTAATCCGTTGGGCTATGTCAGCGACTTTTGTTCATTTACGGTTCTCCTCATTTCTGATTAGATCTCCCAAGAAAACACCGAGCAAAGCCCTTTCCATAGCACGCTGTGCGACCTTGAGCTTTCTTATGAGGCCCATAGTGAGAGGCCACGTTTCAGTTCCATTTGTCATCACTGGTAACACACACTGATTATAGACTTTCGTCTTTAGACACTGAGGTATATTGGACGAGAAGATGTTTAATTTCCCGAACGCTGCCCAGCCGAGTTTTTAGTTACGGAACCCCTAAAATGTCTTTTGTGATTTTGCTGTTGGACCCTGAGTAAAAGTTATTGTCTTTGAGCAGTACCTACAATTTTTATACATTTGACAACTAGATTTTAAAATCTTGAGACATTTGATTGAATTGAAATAATGTATTAATTTAATAGGTCTACACCGCATTATTTTGTTGATCAACGTTTCCAAGTGTTACTTGGCAACACTGTACATTTTTATGAAAAATTATCTGACTTCAAAAACAATCAAAAGCTAAAAATAACATTAACACAAACATAGTAAAAATTATTTTTGGTCTTTTTTTTTATTAAAATTTTAGATTGTCAGTTTAATAGTCATTTATCACTATTGTTATCTAGACGAATATTAAAATGATATTTATATTATATATATTTATATTTTGTCGTTTTTAATAAACTTGTTTTCCCGTATAGCCATTTTTTCAGGAGTATTGTACAGAAATGCATTTTATAAATACAACTCTCAAGGCTGAATGTCACAATACGCATGAAATCCTCATGAATAATAGAACAAATCGTATTGGTCGGTTGAAATAATCCAGTTATGACCGGTCTAAACCGGTCCAGTGGTCAGCATATTCCGGTTTGGCTTAGAATAGAATTCAGAGCGTATGACCTATAGCGCATGATTGTTTTTCTTTTAAAATACTTCTTAGATAGATAGATACTCTTTAACACCTCACAAAACAAAAAAGTATAGGGAACAAACATCTAGAATTCCACAATTTAGTTAGATTTAAACCTTAATTAGGGACCTTAACCTAGTAGGGCCCAAAAAATAAGGAGACATGTTCTGCCCCATATGGGCCAATAATGTTATTGTTGACGTTCATAAGCGGCAGTTTTCTGCCCTAAACTGAATAAATGATTTTTGACTTTTGACTTTTGAATTATGCAATTAATCGCTTCTAGCGAGAAATCTTTTCTAGCCTACATTCATGTAAAGGACGTTCTAAAAGTTAAATATGTTAAGATTTCAAGTATTTATATCGTCAATGTATAAGTTTAAACTCATAAGTTTACTACGTTAATTATAGGTTTGCTACGATGACGAGTACCTATAAGAAGTATAGCTATCCGCTTAGTATGCTGACTCAGCAGAAATCGGTACACAGTAATCGGCAGCTCGAACCAATGTTTGCGGAACCTGATTGGCCTCACAGACCTATCTATACATACATACATGTTTACGTATTCACATTATAATGACAGCAGTCGACAAAATACGTAAAATAAGTAAACATAATACGTAAAGGTGTCGCTATTTCTGAGGTCCAGATTTCGATTCAGGAATCATTAAAAGATTCATCAAGATTAATTAATTAATCATTCAAGATTAATCAAGACATTATAGAAAAGTTATTTATTATATTGACCGACCAGGGTCGGTCAATATAATAAATAACTTTCCTATAATGTCTCGGGTCTGGGTGTTGTGGTACCTTCGTTGTTTCTGATTTCTGTAAAACAAGTGATTTGGCTACTTATCATAGGATCAAAGCAATGTATGCGATGTTGTCCAGTATTTATTATTAATAAAAATAAAAATTCCCACAGCAGGACACAGGCCTTACTGCTCTTATATGTTGAATCTTATATGTTGAAGATTTTCCTGTTGTTTCTAAATACTAGTTATTATTTCTTATATACACTAAAAAAGTTTCAAAGTACCGCAAATATCGCGCCTACTTCGCGATATACATTTATATTTTAAACAACGTTTTTGTTTAGCTTCAAAGTTGGTTTAGTTATTTATAACATTTGTGCCTTTGGGATGAAGTTTTTTTTTTCAAATATTCAACAAATTAAGAATTTTAAGGATTTTTAATGGATTTTACTTTTGCATGAGCGGATACTTTGCTCGCAATGATAATCTATTTGCACAGAAGCGCAACGGATGGATGTTAAGTCTGCGAGAAGTATTTGTATTATCTTAGGCACGTAATAGAAGTCGTTAGTCGACGCTAAATGCTTAAGGTCATTTGCCTTACCCGTCGCCTTAAGATTGTTAAAGATGCTTGGAACAACTAAAATAGCCTAACCTTACATTGCTACTACACATAAATTCGCTGATGTATCAGACAATATTGGCTGAGACTGATTGGCGCGAGCTCTGCATACTCTGTATGAACTGAACGTAATACCAAGAACTTATTTGTTTATGGTAATACCTACTAATGCCTATAGTAGGGGAGTTGAATCTTCAATGAACAGAGCATTTGTTGAAGAGGTCATGTTTTCTAGGCGTGTTGCGACATACTCGTACCTACAAGAAGTTGTGAACTTATCCCTGGCTTGTGCGAATGCTCGTAATAATTATTTGAATGAATAGTCCGAGCTCCATTTGCGTAATATTTGATTAGTATGAATCCTGTTGTCGTAGCGAGAAAAAAAATACAGTACTACATGTACTGAAATTATTAATTTAACACAAAAATAATTTGTACCTCAAAATATTTCTCCAAAAAAGACAATCTTACAATAAAAATAGAGTGAAGCTCGGTCCCTCAGGAGATAGCGTTATTCATTATATTACGTAATTAATATATAAACAGAACATAAATACAGAATTGAATTTAACCCTATTAGGCACTAAAATTTAAATTAATAAAAACAAATCGCATAAATTATGTTTAGTAATTTAAAAATAACTTGTACAACGTTTTCAAAGAAAATTATTTTAAAATAAATTTACTCTTGCTTACACAGCTGAACATTCTTAAACGTAATCGCAATCGTGCCCCAAATCGAGGATACCACTTTGTTAAAATACCTGAGGCGAATCCATACACGCTAAAACGTAATTGGGGAGAAAAAAATACAGGGCTCTCAAAGAAATTATCCGTAAGAATATAAGAGGCCCTTAGTACGGTCCTCGATGCAAAGCAACCTACAAATAGGGTACTTTTAAAGCTTATGAAATGGATGCGATAATTTTCTTTTTAGTACACCAATTTATGGTAAATTGGAAAAAAAAGATTTCGTTAACGATGCTTAAAGAAACGCGAAAAACGTGAGATTTGTTTTGGGCTAATACTAATAAACCCTACATAGCTCTCTACTCTTGTTTCAGATCAAGAGCCGGAGAAAACCGGCCAAGCGCGACTCGGAGCTGCTTGAGTACTAACGGTTAACACATCGCCTTTTGTTCCACATATGGCTTATAACAAAGGTTTTGTCTATTAGTTATTAAAGTTATTTATTCAATAACATTGCTTGCAATAACTTAAAACTACCTACTCAAAAATAAAAGCGTGTCGATGAGGCAAAGAGGCGAGAATGCTTGCAGCGTTTCCACCAAGCCTTTGAGCAAGGAACGAGCCAGCATTGTTATTTTTTGAAATTGAAATTAATTTTGGTGCTATTTTTCCGAAAAGCAATTTTGCATTCGGTCCCCACGATCCAAAAGTCTTAACGCCAAATGGCGCAAACACGTAATAGTTTGAATATCATCGCACAAAATAAAGAACAATTATCAAATAATTTTAATTAATTTTCAGAATAGAATGAGGTTCTCAATGATAGATGAGTGTTCTTTGTGTGATTTTGGTTTGTTGTTTAATTTTAGTATTTTTTTTGACTTAGCATTCATTTTTTTCGATAAAATAAGTAGCTTTTATTTTTTTTATAAAACACATTGGTTATTTGTTTATTTGTAAGAAAACCAACAGCGATAACATAAATATTAAACTAAAGTCTATTAACATACAATAAGGCCAATAACAGGCTTTCCTTAAGTTACAAAACCACATGTTGTCGGTAGGTTGCAAGTGAACATGATTTATTATATTAGGTACAGTAGAAGTTAAAGGTAAACAAACGTCAGGCAAATCAAAAATGATTAGGATTCAGACAAATTGCTCACTATAAAGATATAATCTAAAATTTAAAAAAAAAATAGGTTATCCTTCTAGTTGTTATTTTGTAATTAAGTTCAACCACAAATCTTTTATGTTAATAAGCTAGAAGTTTACTAACATGCATATTTATCAATATTGTATTAGGTATGTATGTATTAGCCTAGTGGTCGACTGGTAGAGAATGCTTCATGGCATTAAGTCCACCGTTTGTATGATTTTTAATCTGTGCAATAAAGTCTAAATAAATAAATAAATAAATTAGGTGGACAGACGACTTGGTAAAGGGTGCAACCTTGCTAAATGCAGGCTGCTTCAAACCCGCCAATCTGGAAATCATTGGAGGCGCCTATGCTCAGCAGTGGACGTCCTAGGACTGAAATGATGAAGATGATGATGAAGATGATCAGGTACTGTTGACTCAATCATAATTATGAGTACACATTAGAACTCAGCAATCCTCTTCAGACAAGATAAATGTAGTGATTAGCCAAACAGCAAATGTTTTATTTTTACTAAATTTTAATTCAAACTAGATTTATGAAAGAAGTAGATGAAATGATTTGATTCATTTATAACATTGTTTACAAAATTAAAGTCTCTGCAGATAATAATGATTCTAACCAATAAGCTTATTATTTACGAATAGTCAGAACACTGTTGGTTATCGACTTCTCAAAATGCTATTCTTTTACATCCGCTGCCACCATCTTCCCCATCTCCCATGTTCTGGGGAACTCTATGCTGCGTATGCAAAGTCGCGGTCTCCACTCAAGAACATCACCCCATCAGTCATCGACTCTACGGAAAGTGACCAGCCCAATGCCACATCAGCTAGCTTACATTTTGAGCTTTATAGGTGGGATCCCACTAAAGTGGATAATCATGTGCTAACCCCTATCCAATCGATCTTATAAATCCAATATTGATGTATCACCATGAGCGCTAAAACAGTTAATAAATACGGTTCAAGTTATAAAACAATTAACTGTTTAATTAGTACATTGAGTTCCCCTACTATCCAGAGCAAGCGTAGCCACCGTGAAGTTGTGCGTCTGCGTCGGATGAAGCTTTAACTCGGTTAGCTTTCAAACGGGAAACTTTAAGCTTGCTGGTAATTTGGTTGCGAATCTGTCTACACTTTGTGGGAATGCTTTTAAATAAAATAATGTATAGGTATTTTATATTATGTGTACCTGATTACTGTTTGCATCTGTTATACATTTGACACATACAATTGATAATTTAACAAACTTGTAAAATGCTTAATTACTAAAATTAAACAAATACAATAAACGTATTTTAATTTTATTTTTATTGGTTTTTAACGTTATGGTCAGTTTTAGTTGGCCAAATCCTGAAATACCATCATTTTATGAAATGATCGGTCACATCATGAAGTGGTCAATTTTACAATCTGGCCACGACATGTCCACACTTACTCGTAGTCATATACGTAATGCGGCAGTAGTCCAAGCGCTGTAGACCTTTATGGACGTGCCTTTCTTATTATCAAGACTGAGATCGAAAAAAAAAAACGGAATAAAGCAATGAAATTATTTTAAAGTGCATTTAGTTTTAAGTTTATGTATACAGGGTGTACAAAAGAATAGCAAACTTCCTCCTCCTTAAAACTCCTTAAAACTTCGTTATCAGCAACTCATAAACAACAACTTTTGTTATGGGAGCAACATCAAAATCGTGTTATTTTTTCAGATGCTCTATACATTATAATCTAGGTAGCGCGTCAGTTTGTTTGGGGCATGAATTTTTTTTTTGATTTCGATATTGCTCCCATAAAAAAGGTTGACGCATATGATCAGCTGATTACGTGATTTTAAGGAGTGTCCTATTCTTTTGTACAACGTGTATAAAATGTATAAAAATAGTTCATCGCCGCTCTTCTCTGTAACCAAGAGGCGAGGACGCCTTCTCCCTTCCGAACGTCGCTATCTCTGAGGTCCGGGTTCGATTCAGGGTGTTGTTTTACCGTCGTTGTTTCTGATTTCTATAACACAAGTGCTTTAGCTATTAACGAGTTGGTACCTTAGGTAAGTACCTTAGGTTTAGAGCAATGCACGTGATGTCTCGGGTAATAAATAAATATTAGACAATATTTATTTATTTGGAATCCTCAAATCAAATCAAATTAGTTCAATCCGCACGACAAATGCCATAATTGTGTTTTATGGCACAAATCAAATAGTGGTAGAAAGGTATCATCATCATCATCATCAGCCTGTGGAAGTCCACAGCTGGATATAAACCTTTCAAGTATTAGAACGCCAAAACGAGCGGCTCTAGACCGTTTGCATCCGAGGCTGCCCACAACCTTAACTAGGTCGTCAGTCTACCGGGTAGTAGGCCTGCCCACGCTGCGTTTAATGTAGCAAACTAACAAGTCGACATATATTATTATAAATCCTAATGCGTAACTTATTTATTACGTGAATTAGAAAATAAGATGTTAAGCTGTTAAAATGTATTTTTTTAAAATTCTAATAACATAGACGTAAGAATATTATTTTCTGTTCTATTCTAATCTATTAAGACAAACGGACTATACGTCATTATTATTTATTTATTTATTCCGACGTCAACAGTCCATTCTATTCTTACATAATGGACTGTTGACGTCTGAATAAATAAAAAATAAAAAATTATGTACAGTCCGTTTGTCTTTGCTTGTCCAATATTGTTTGACTTCCACAATGACTTCCAGATTGGCCGGTTGGAAGCGATCTGCATCTAGACAAGTTAGACTTAAAGGTTATATATTTTCCTGTTGTTTCTAAATACTAGTTATTATTTCTTATATACACTAAAAAAGTTTCAAAGTACCGCAAATATCGCGCCTACTTCGCGATATACATTTATATTTTAAACAACGTTTTTGTTTAGCTTCAAAGTTGGTTTAGTTATTTATAACATTTGTGCCTTTGGGATGAAGTTTTTTTTTTCAAATATTCAACAAATTAAGAATTTTAAGGATTTTTAATGGATTTTACTTTTGCATGAGCGGATACTTTGCTCGCAATGATAATCTATTTGCACAGAAGCGCAACGGATGGATGTTAAGTCTGCGAGAAGTATTTGTATTATCTTAGGCACGTAATAGAAGTCGTTAGTCGACGCTAAATGCTTAAGGTCATTTGCCTTACCCGTCGCCTTAAGATTGTTAAAGATGCTTGGAACAACTAAAATAGCCTAACCTTACATTGCTACTACACATAAATTCGCTGATGTATCAGACAATATTGGCTGAGACTGATTGGCGCGAGCTCTGCATACTCTGTATGAACTGAACGTAATACCAAGAACTTATTTGTTTATGGTAATACCTACTAATGCCTATAGTAGGGGAGTTGAATCTTCAATGAACAGAGCATTTGTTGAAGAGGTCATGTTTTCTAGGCGTGTTGCGACATACTCGTACCTACAAGAAGTTGTGAACTTATCCCTGGCTTGTGCGAATGCTCGTAATAATTATTTGAATGAATAGTCCGAGCTCCATTTGCGTAATATTTGATTAGTATGAATCCTGTTGTCGTAGCGAGAAAAAAAATACAGTACTACATGTACTGAAATTATTAATTTAACACAAAAATAATTTGTACCTCAAAATATTTCTCCAAAAAAGACAATCTTACAATAAAAATAGAGTGAAGCTCGGTCCCTCAGGAGATAGCGTTATTCATTATATTACGTAATTAATATATAAACAGAACATAAATACAGAATTGAATTTAACCCTATTAGGCACTAAAATTTAAATTAATAAAAACAAATCGCATAAATTATGTTTAGTAATTTAAAAATAACTTGTACAACGTTTTCAAAGAAAATTATTTTAAAATAAATTTACTCTTGCTTACACAGCTGAACATTCTTAAACGTAATCGCAATCGTGCCCCAAATCGAGGATACCACTTTGTTAAAATACCTGAGGCGAATCCATACACGCTAAAACGTAATTGGGGAGAAAAAAATACAGGGCTCTCAAAGAAATTATCCGTAAGAATATAAGAGGCCCTTAGTACGGTCCTCGATGCAAAGCAACCTACAAATAGGGTACTTTTAAAGCTTATGAAATGGATGCGATAATTTTCTTTTTAGTACACCAATTTATGGTAAATTGGAAAAAAAAGATTTCGTTAACGATGCTTAAAGAAACGCGAAAAACGTGAGATTTGTTTTGGGCTAATACTAATAAACCCTACATAGCTCTCTACTCTTGTTTCAGATCAAGAGCCGGAGAAAACCGGCCAAGCGCGACTCGGAGCTGCTTGAGTACTAACGGTTAACACATCGCCTTTTGTTCCACATATGGCTTATAACAAAGGTTTTGTCTATTAGTTATTAAAGTTATTTATTCAATAACATTGCTTGCAATAACTTAAAACTACCTACTCAAAAATAAAAGCGTGTCGATGAGGCAAAGAGGCGAGAATGCTTGCAGCGTTTCCACCAAGCCTTTGAGCAAGGAACGAGCCAGCATTGTTATTTTTTGAAATTGAAATTAATTTTGGTGCTATTTTTCCGAAAAGCAATTTTGCATTCGGTCCCCACGATCCAAAAGTCTTAACGCCAAATGGCGCAAACACGTAATAGTTTGAATATCATCGCACAAAATAAAGAACAATTATCAAATAATTTTAATTAATTTTCAGAATAGAATGAGGTTCTCAATGATAGATGAGTGTTCTTTGTGTGATTTTGGTTTGTTGTTTAATTTTAGTATTTTTTTTGACTTAGCATTCATTTTTTTCGATAAAATAAGTAGCTTTTATTTTTTTTATAAAACACATTGGTTATTTGTTTATTTGTAAGAAAACCAACAGCGATAACATAAATATTAAACTAAAGTCTATTAACATACAATAAGGCCAATAACAGGCTTTCCTTAAGTTACAAAACCACATGTTGTCGGTAGGTTGCAAGTGAACATGATTTATTATATTAGGTACAGTAGAAGTTAAAGGTAAACAAACGTCAGGCAAATCAAAAATGATTAGGATTCAGACAAATTGCTCACTATAAAGATATAATCTAAAATTTAAAAAAAAAATAGGTTATCCTTCTAGTTGTTATTTTGTAATTAAGTTCAACCACAAATCTTTTATGTTAATAAGCTAGAAGTTTACTAACATGCATATTTATCAATATTGTATTAGGTATGTATGTATTAGCCTAGTGGTCGACTGGTAGAGAATGCTTCATGGCATTAAGTCCACCGTTTGTATGATTTTTAATCTGTGCAATAAAGTCTAAATAAATAAATAAATAAATTAGGTGGACAGACGACTTGGTAAAGGGTGCAACCTTGCTAAATGCAGGCTGCTTCAAACCCGCCAATCTGGAAATCATTGGAGGCGCCTATGCTCAGCAGTGGACGTCCTAGGACTGAAATGATGAAGATGATGATGAAGATGATCAGGTACTGTTGACTCAATCATAATTATGAGTACACATTAGAACTCAGCAATCCTCTTCAGACAAGATAAATGTAGTGATTAGCCAAACAGCAAATGTTTTATTTTTACTAAATTTTAATTCAAACTAGATTTATGAAAGAAGTAGATGAAATGATTTGATTCATTTATAACATTGTTTACAAAATTAAAGTCTCTGCAGATAATAATGATTCTAACCAATAAGCTTATTATTTACGAATAGTCAGAACACTGTTGGTTATCGACTTCTCAAAATGCTATTCTTTTACATCCGCTGCCACCATCTTCCCCATCTCCCATGTTCTGGGGAACTCTATGCTGCGTATGCAAAGTCGCGGTCTCCACTCAAGAACATCACCCCATCAGTCATCGACTCTACGGAAAGTGACCAGCCCAATGCCACATCAGCTAGCTTACATTTTGAGCTTTATAGGTGGGATCCCACTAAAGTGGATAATCATGTGCTAACCCCTATCCAATCGATCTTATAAATCCAATATTGATGTATCACCATGAGCGCTAAAACAGTTAATAAATACGGTTCAAGTTATAAAACAATTAACTGTTTAATTAGTACATTGAGTTCCCCTACTATCCAGAGCAAGCGTAGCCACCGTGAAGTTGTGCGTCTGCGTCGGATGAAGCTTTAACTCGGTTAGCTTTCAAACGGGAAACTTTAAGCTTGCTGGTAATTTGGTTGCGAATCTGTCTACACTTTGTGGGAATGCTTTTAAATAAAATAATGTATAGGTATTTTATATTATGTGTACCTGATTACTGTTTGCATCTGTTATACATTTGACACATACAATTGATAATTTAACAAACTTGTAAAATGCTTAATTACTAAAATTAAACAAATACAATAAACGTATTTTAATTTTATTTTTATTGGTTTTTAACGTTATGGTCAGTTTTAGTTGGCCAAATCCTGAAATACCATCATTTTATGAAATGATCGGTCACATCATGAAGTGGTCAATTTTACAATCTGGCCACGACATGTCCACACTTACTCGTAGTCATATACGTAATGCGGCAGTAGTCCAAGCGCTGTAGACCTTTATGGACGTGCCTTTCTTATTATCAAGACTGAGATCGAAAAAAAAAAACGGAATAAAGCAATGAAATTATTTTAAAGTGCATTTAGTTTTAAGTTTATGTATACAGGGTGTACAAAAGAATAGCAAACTTCCTCCTCCTTAAAACTCCTTAAAACTTCGTTATCAGCAACTCATAAACAACAACTTTTGTTATGGGAGCAACATCAAAATCGTGTTATTTTTTCAGATGCTCTATACATTATAATCTAGGTAGCGCGTCAGTTTGTTTGGGGCATGAATTTTTTTTTTGATTTCGATATTGCTCCCATAAAAAAGGTTGACGCATATGATCAGCTGATTACGTGATTTTAAGGAGTGTCCTATTCTTTTGTACAACGTGTATAAAATGTATAAAAATAGTTCATCGCCGCTCTTCTCTGTAACCAAGAGGCGAGGACGCCTTCTCCCTTCCGAACGTCGCTATCTCTGAGGTCCGGGTTCGATTCAGGGTGTTGTTTTACCGTCGTTGTTTCTGATTTCTATAACACAAGTGCTTTAGCTATTAACGAGTTGGTACCTTAGGTAAGTACCTTAGGTTTAGAGCAATGCACGTGATGTCTCGGGTAATAAATAAATATTAGACAATATTTATTTATTTGGAATCCTCAAATCAAATCAAATTAGTTCAATCCGCACGACAAATGCCATAATTGTGTTTTATGGCACAAATCAAATAGTGGTAGAAAGGTATCATCATCATCATCATCAGCCTGTGGAAGTCCACAGCTGGATATAAACCTTTCAAGTATTAGAACGCCAAAACGAGCGGCTCTAGACCGTTTGCATCCGAGGCTGCCCACAACCTTAACTAGGTCGTCAGTCTACCGGGTAGTAGGCCTGCCCACGCTGCGTTTAATGTAGCAAACTAACAAGTCGACATATATTATTATAAATCCTAATGCGTAACTTATTTATTACGTGAATTAGAAAATAAGATGTTAAGCTGTTAAAATGTATTTTTTTAAAATTCTAATAACATAGACGTAAGAATATTATTTTCTGTTCTATTCTAATCTATTAAGACAAACGGACTATACGTCATTATTATTTATTTATTTATTCCGACGTCAACAGTCCATTCTATTCTTACATAATGGACTGTTGACGTCTGAATAAATAAAAAATAAAAAATTATGTACAGTCCGTTTGTCTTTGCTTGTCCAATATTGTTTGACTTCCACAATGACTTCCAGATTGGCCGGTTGGAAGCGATCTGCATCTAGACAAGTTAGACTTAAAGGTTATATATTATGTAACCTTTATTAGAGCTTGCCAAGTGATTACAAATCGACCTGCAGGTATCATGTACCTACGTATATGGCCGACCACTGAATCACACTATACCACAACCGTCCGTTTCAATAAGCGAAGCATGTTTTACATACAACGCGAGTGGAGACAAAGCCCGGGCCCTATTGTCTAGTATTATTTTTAGAACTGGCTTTTGCCATGTGGAATAATGCGGCACTTTTTGTTTCGTTCGAAGTTGAGTATTTGAGTTTTAGTGTGGCAACGTATGTCTATATTGTTGCAACAAACTGTTTACTTATTCGATAAACTTCATATTATAAATGTTAAAGTTTATATAATTAGTTATAAAACGAGGCTTTTCAAATGACTGACAGATTTATTTGAAAAACATTAAGTGTACAGATGGCGCTAGCATCGTGACATAGATTACAATATAATATATTGCTTACCGGACCATGGGCTCCAAAGCAATGGCTTTGGACGCAACCGGGATTGACCGTATAGATGAAGAAGATATTGTTTATTTCAATGCGAAATACGAGTGTTATTGGAAATTAGCTAGAATTTGCACACAGTGTGTTCCCGTGAGAAATTATTAAGTTAAGTTCTCTATGGCTTAAGTTTGAAGTCTATATAAAAAGCCTCAGGCAGAAGCTAGTATATCATAAAATATGTACATGACGACGCAATTATCTAATTAGTATGTTCTAAATTTTCCTAACCTTGAAAGGTTTGCCATTACTCCCAACCCTGGCAAGGTGGCTCTTAGCAGTTATCAGGGGCATTGAGGCGTAAGATAACTGATAAGCAGGTGACCCTTGTAGCCTAAGAGGCTTTGATAGTAATGATTTACTCTTGTAAGTTACGTCGTGTATCTTCGGTAGCCATCGGTTTAGTTATGCCAATTAAACAGTATGGTCAGTTTAATCGACCAATCGTAAGATATCCATAAGATCCATTTTCTGACAGGGAATAGAGGTAGATTTATTACCTCTATTCCCTGTCAGAAAATAAATGTTATGTTAAAGCTGTCAAAAGTCAATTCCTGTACATTGACTAGAAAAAGGGTCCAGGCTTTCACTATGACCAGTAGAGTCCAAAAAATGCGTTTTTAAAATTCTTGTTTAAAATAATAAAAAAATTTGTTTACGTAGTTTAAGTTACTGATTTTGAGTTGCAAAAATTGAGCACTACCTTCCAATGTAACCCTCTATCATAAATACAATTTTATTTTCGGCTCCAAAGTAAATTCGCGGTGTATGTGTGTAGTAATTAATGCCTTAAATGTTCTAGTTAACTCATGAGGGTTACGAAGGTCTGATTTCAATCGATCCAAATTTAACTTCTTTGCTAAGCTAACTTTGATCTAGAGAGGCTAGTTATCAATATCCTGCCGATACACCAACATTAAATTACGTTTTTAGTAAACAAAAAAAAAAAAAAACTATCCCTATTGGAACTTGATTTTAATTGGGGCAAGTAGCTGTTAGTAAATCCCTTAAGGCGACGGGTAAGGCAAGTGGCATTTAGCGTCGACTTGCACGACATCAATGGGCTTGTTTCCTGGGTCAAAAAATGATTATTCTATTTAGTCCGTCAGTTAGATTATCAAAAAATATTGGACCCATATTTTGTCTTTTGTCAATCAAACAAAAAATTACGAAGATAAAGCGCATCAAAGTGAGCACGTGACGTCACGTCTTGCTAGAAAGTGACGTTGCACGGAACTTTAACGGGCTATATCTTCGTAATTTTTTGTTTGATTTAGAAAAGAAAAAATACGTGTCCAATATTTTCTGTTAATCCAACTGACGGACTAATTAGATTACGTGCCTAAGATAGTAAAAATGCTTCTCGCCGACTAAACATCCATCCTTTGCGCTCCTGTGCAAATAAATTATCATTGCGAGCAAAATATTCGCTTATGGAAAAGTAGGCGCTAACAGTAAAATCCATAAAAAAATCCTATAATTCTTAATTTGTTGACTATTTGAAAAAAAAATCTTCAACCTGAAGGCACTAACGTTATAAATAACTAAACCAACTTTCAAACTAAACAAAAATGTCGTTAAAATATAAATGTGTACAAGATCGCGTTATTCGCGGTAGTTTGATTTTTTTAAAATTGTTTATGTAAAAAATAACTAGTATTTATATACATCAGGAAAAACTTCAACACATAAGTTACATGATAATATTAGTATCCACATCCTATATCCAGTATTTTCGCCAGAAAACTTGTGCAAAAACACCACTTTGACGTGTATTCTCCTTACCCTACGCCTTAAAACTTGTCTCAAAGTATTCAAAACCGCCCCAACACAAGAACTATCTATCGTAAATAGTTATATTTATGCTGAGTTCAAAGGTTTGATGATGTACTCAGAGAAGGGTTTCCGCAAGCGGTAGTCGTAAAATTGTACGTTTGCGTCAGCACAAATAATAATGTGGTTTGATTGTTTTTAGTTTGAAAAGTCTTAGGGCTGCCACATTTTAGACGCATTTTAGTTCTAATTTTAACGATAAACAAAACTTTGTTTCTTTAGGTATGTTTTAACCCAAGCCCATTATAAAACAGCAATCAATACGGACCATTTATTTCCGAAACATGTAAGTAATCTTTTACTAACTTTTAGTATATTATAAAGTACACGATTATTTAAACGACAAGAGTGCATGAACTTAACCTGCTTAGCTCGCAGATACTATAGGTCTTGTAACAGTATTTCCTGTAAAATAGGCTGATAAAGGAGACTGAATTTGTTACGCCGATTCTTCTTATAACCAGCCGATATGTAGTCCCGAAGCGGTGGTAGGGTGAAGCTATATTTTGGGACGCGTATAAGTGCCCGGAAGAGGGCCTATAAACTCTCGCTCTTACTTAAACAGTACAGTCATATAACAGGTTCCGGAAAGGACACGGCCGTTTCAATCACCACCTTAATAAGTGGGGGCTAAAGATGTCACCAGTCTGTAATTGCCGCAGACCAGACCCTGGCGCACAATGCCAATAATTGCCACCTTTACTGTTATCCTGGTAGCCTGCTGGAACCTAATCACCCCAGCCGCTAAGGACTAGTTACGCCAACTAGCACTTGATATTTAAATTCAGCTAAATTTTAAAATTACAATATGATAATGATGACCACAAGAATGTTGATTTGTTACTTCAAAAACATAACAAAGACAGTTAGTGTTTTGTCTGGCGCAAAAATATTTATGTATTATGTACGAGTATTACAATCAAAATAAAAAAATAAATCTACACGAACTGAAGAATTGAAGTTTTATTATTCAAGGTTCCGTGCAGTAGGCTTTGCGCAATGGTGGTACGACCCTGGCCTGAGACATCTGCGTCAGTCACCATGCTCGTCCGGTGACATGTTTCTGCAACCGTTGTTTTGTTCAAAAACATTTAGGAAACACCCAATTTATCTAACATTGGTAAGAACGTAAATGGTAAGTGGGAGTATAGAATCAAAACCCATATAATTATTACGGCGATCAGAACTAAAGACGCAACTGAAATTGAGAGGGTAGTTCAACATAAACTTTTGATACCACAGACAAACATTGGATTAAACGTTTGAGTTTAAGTTTGACTCCAAAATTGGCCGATTATTATCTGGCCAATATTGAATCCACCATTTCTTTGCCCTCGAACCCAAAATATTCATAATGCCTTTATTCATTTGCATTACCGCTCGTTACTCATATACAAAGTGTGGATCTATTAGATTGGATATTGAATGTAATGTTCTCAAAACACCTTAATCTTTAATTCAAAATAGATAACGTTCGTAATCTTATCTTGCTTTATTATTATAATATACTAAAATTGCGAAAGTTTGGGTAGATGGTTGTTTGTTACTAAATCACGCCATGAACGGCTGAAAGAACATGAATTAAATTTGGTACAGATCCTGATAATTATCATCATTTCAATGAACTCAAAAATTCCCCAATGAAACCCGGATTGGCGGATTAAAAGCGGCCTGCACCCAGTGACTTCCTGCAATTTTTACCAGGTCGTCTGTCCGCCTTGTGAGTGAACGTCCTACGCTGCGCTTGACAGTATGTGGTCACCATTTTTACCCCGCACACTGCCACTTTAGCTTGGCAATCCATTACGCTATTTCATTGAATTTTGTTCATTTACCGATATCCAAACTAATCTCTCAAAGAAACTCTGGCGCATAGTCACAGGGCTATGGATGAAAAGCCATAGCACGCTGTGGAACCTTGAGCTTTCTTATGAGGCCCATGGTGAGAGACCATTTTTCGTTCCATTTGGAACACACTTCCACACACTGTAGATTTTTGGCACAGTTAAACACGGTGTACAAAAAAATAAGACACTCTTTAAGACGACGTGATAGTAAAAGTAGATGTATATGAGCAGCTAATCGTGATTAGCTGCTCATATACATACTGCTCATATACCACGTGTGGTTTTAGGGAATATACTGTTCTTTTGTACAGACAACGGCAGGTCAACCTACCTAAATAGTTAAAGGTCATTGAACTGATTTTCAACTTTAAGTCCGACACATAGATTTTAATATTAATTCAGAAAATTTGACATTTTGTGGTAGGTTGACGAGCTGTTGCCTGTACAACCTGTAGATTATACTTAAGTTACTTTATTCCGAAAAAAATTACGGTTCCTAAAGATAGATTTGTTTTTCACAGAACAAGAGATCGAACAGTTTTTTTGCGTAGTGGAATTTTAAGGGTCAGAGAATTACATAGGCTACTTTTTAAACCCGGAAAAATGCACGGTTCCTATGCTAGCATAATAACAATAATTGTATTCACGGAAAGGACTACTACTATTTTTAATCTAACTTCTAAGGGAGTAAATTAAAGGGTGACAAGCCGTTTTCCACGCGGACAAAGCCGCGAGCAGCTAGTATATTAATAAAAAGGTTTCAAGAAATTGTATATGTTCAAATATTAAGGCCAATGTAAACTAAGCGTAAGGCCTAAGTACTGTTAGCCAATTTATTACCGTGTCAATCAGAAAACCGAGCTCCGATCCCATACAATCCAGTTTTATTAAGTTGTACAACTAGGACGATCCTACCTGTTTCTTGTTCATTTGTACCTTGTGTAGGTAAATTGTACCTTACGCACTCCATTTAAGGGTTATACTCTCTTGGCTAATACCGTCAGCATCGAAAGACGTTATTGTATCTTAAGTCTCAGCTGATAGCCTGTCAGGTACACTCAGCGACGACTATTTGGTTTGTTTAATGACTGTCTGCTGATGAATAGGATTCTGGCTTGATTGAAAAGGAAGGCACAATTAAACTAAGGGTTTTAATGTCGTCGTTTTTGTCACCAAGATAACAAAGACAAAGAATCTCAGTACAAATGGGTTAATATAATTATTGGGATAAAACAATCACAAATCGAATTAAATACATTTAATATTATGACGCTCTTTAGATGTTTTGTGTCGCCATAAAAAAACCTTTGTAAGTATTATGATAAATTATGCGCATAATTTGGTAAAGGTCGAGGGAAGACGCTGGATGTGGGCCGCTTCCAACCGGTCAATCTAGAAGTCAATGGGGGAGGCCTATGTTCAGCGGTGGACGTCCTATGGCTGAAATAATCATTATGATGCGCACAATGAAAGGAGGTTATTGATAAATCAATTCTTTAGGCAATTATGTGTGGAAATGTATACAACTGTCATTTACTAAAAATTTGTTATGTACTCGTAAATCAACAATTGTATTTAGTGTTAAGTAACCTTTAGTTCCGACAAACAGATATAGAAATAGCCACAATCGTTGATCGAAGACGACTTCGTAATTACCGCCGTTTCCCACAGATTAGCTCTTGGCGGAAATTTAACATCGGCATTGGCAGGGTTGACCGCGCTGGAAATGGAATATCAAGATCTATTTATTCTTTACTGGACTTTATTAATGCCTCTCTCTATTTTAATCCAACTCTCTCTTTCTTTTCTTGGTTTACGCAATCACTTTTTGAAGTTCAACGGTTTCAAGTCGAAACTCTTAATCAAACAAAAGTAGTTTTGAGTGAATTTAGTCATATTATAAACATAATTTATATTTAAAAGCATTTTTTTCCATATCAAAAATTACCACAAATTTTCTCAATCGATATTAAACTTTAATATAAAATCAGTCTAGGAAATTACACATTTTATGGTAGGTTGATAAGTTGTTGACTGTACTTCAGAAAAAACGGTTTTTGCCGTTTTTTGTCCGATATTTATAACGGCAACAGGTAGACGCTTGAAATATTCACAAAGTTCAATCAAATCAAACAATCGCACTTGGCTGTTTTTTTTTTCATTAATATATACCAGGAAGTTTGGAACCCTGAAAAAGGCATGATTTTTGGTAAAAATGTATCTTAATATCCCCACTATTTATTACTTCTCGTATCGTCACATAACTTATATACATTTTCGGTAACTTTTAGGGACAGCCCTCACTACTTAAGTTTCCGCTAGAAATGTAGTACTTTTATTTCTGTTTCCCAAGCAATAAGTTCTCTGTTTCCCAAGCAATAAGTTCTTAATTCCTTATTGAAGTTCGAAAAGCTTTCTTTTTTAATAAGTCCAGAGTATTTCAACATTTAAAATGGGTTATAATAAATCTGGCATAGTCTGTAAACCTGACACGCTTGGGAATCTACCGAGAAAGGAAATGCATACGATACGAATGTCAGCATTTTAATACAGATATTGCAAGCAAATTTCAACTTTGTGACATTAAAACTAAGAAACAATATATGTTATCGGCCATGACAGTATCATAATGGAGAATGAAACAGTATGCTCACTCACTCACTCACTACCCGTTTTGTACCCACGACGTAACGCAGAAGGTTATTATACCTACGATGGAACGGAAGTTATACAATTAAAATTATGAAATAAGATTTTAAAGCCACTTGGCTAAAATAAGGTAAGTAAAATAAAATAAATTCGTCAGGGGATGTCATTTGCTGCCCTGAATGAAATGATCCAACTACTTAATAAAAAACAACAACACATCACACATATACAACACAGGACAAAACTTTGAAAATAACAATCCCTTCTTGTAACGCTATTCGTGGAAGATTACTTTACAAAATCGCAGTTACAGCTTGCGGTGATTGAGTACGACTCTTACACCACTTGCTGATAAGTTTCAGATAACCTATCTGGCACTTTTTTGACAGCTAATTGTATGAGTTATCTGTCAAAACAAGTGCCAGATAGGTTATCTAGAGCTTATCAGCAAGTGGTGTAGTAGTGGTGTAAGAGGCCCTTAATTATTTATTTAAAATTTATTTGCAGTAATCAAGTCATGCAAAAGGTCCCATGACGTATGCTCTGCTAGTCGACACATTAAGTTAAACAGACACACACTCTAATTCTAAGTGCCCAGTGGAAAAAGATCCTACTCTGTTCCCCTCTATTGTGAAACGAGCCAGCCCATCCGTTTTAGCACGACCGTTACTCCAAGATAAGAGCTTGCTATGCAATTTGATATTGCAACATCTATTTAATAACACTATGTTTAGCACTCGACCTTTTCCACTTTCAAAGTAATATGGTAACGGTAACTGCAGTCTGCACTACTGCAGCAATTTTTTAAAATAATTTAAGACTAAGGTCCGTTTTGCATCTTAAAATGCTAATTTCAATTGGAACTATCAAATCATGACGACGTTGATAGAGACAGAACTAGGTTACACGCTTTTTTATTAACTTACTTACTACAAGTATCTTTTTAATAATCACTTGGAAGTCTATTTTACCATATAATACCATAAAGACCATCTTTCACAGAAACACGTTAGTGATTTATCACTTGCATTTAGTATGAACTGACAAGTATTGTCAACTCTCGCCCATACAAAAACAGAGCCACAGGTTAAATATTGGCGGAATTTTTGTGAAACAAAATAAATTACATTTCTACTCTATAGGATACTCGTATGTGCTCCATGTATATACCCTAATTAAAATCATAATAATATTGATTTGAAAATTTGTAAGTATGAGTTATTTGGATGAAAAAACAATAATTTGATACCATTAAGCTGATCTCATATTATCCAGAAGTACGATTGTAAAACTCTTTAAGCTTGCAGTTTTTTTTTTAAAGTTGCCACCTGATTTGTTCGTTTTGACGAATCATACATGTAAAAGTGTTTTCTATCGTTTGTAAAGTATAATATGTATAAATTAGTAGCTTGAAGCCGTGTTAATGATATTTTATAAGGTCGGTCAGCCGCGAGAAGTTGCATAATGTGACAAGTCCTAAGGATACTTAAGACCTATTTTTCATTCGTCATCGTCATTATCATTTCAGCCATAGGACGTCCACTGCTGAACATAGACCTCCACCAGTGACTTCCAGATTGGCCGGTTGAAAGCGGCTTGCATCCAATGGCTTCCTGCAACCTTTACCAGAGGCCCAATTCCCGTAATTTGACAATTGTCGCAATCCGGTGTCGATCCGGTCCCAGTAACATTACTATCACAAACGGTATTCTCGTAAATTTTCAATTTGACGTAAAATTATTAAAACTATCCCAATAAGACTAAAAACAGAGCAAAAAAATATCTAATTTTGGTTTCTTCCATTTTCAGTCGCATTACGAACTATAATTGCATTTTTTGGGTTTACGAGAATACCGTTTGGGATCGTAATGTTACTGGGAGCGGATCGACACCGGATTGCGACTATTGTCAAATTACGGGAATTGACCCTCTGGAGGTTAATCCACCTTGTGGGTTAATCCTACGCTGCGCTTACCGATACGTAGGCTCGATTCTAGAACATTTCTGCCATTAGCTATTTTTCATTGCACATAAAAATAAAACTAACAACTTATTTAATGCTCAAAAACAAGAAGAGTTAAACTTTTGTTATCGCTTGCCAGACGATAAAAAATAACATCATTCATTCATAGTAATATGACACAAAAGAAATAATATTCACATCAAGGTTACACAAAAAGAAAGGACGTACAGACAGACAATACATGAGTTATATTGCTAATGTTGTACTAGGTCTAATTGTCACGCTCCGTAGACGTTTGTTTCAATTAAAATATAACTAGAATTTTGGCAAGTAAATTCTAACAATGAAAAGCAAAATTTTGTGGTAAATAAATTATTATTTTAATTCAAGTAAGAAATAATCTTCATATAATACCTAATTAACGTTACAACAAAAAATAAATGGGGGTTTCATAAGAAAAATCTTTACAATTAATATTGCACTTAAAAATTAAGATTACGATGATAAAAGATGACAGTACGAGAAAAAAAAACAAGGAATAATCAGTAAAATATAAATAAATACCTAAGGATGACCTAATTTATTTTATTTGAGATCGTTATTAAAATTTTATTAACCCTAATTTATTGAGTATTTGTTTTAATACATACTCCTTAATTAAAGGAGAAGGTATACTACAAAATCTTTTACTTAAAAACTAGATAAGTACTTATTCAATTCAATACAATTTTATTCAAATCAAAAAAAATATCGCAACTTCTTTATTATTCATCTTATACTTATAACAATATTTTTCTTTAAAGTTCTTCATTCCGTATTTATCTGATTTAAAATGCTACTACTAAAAATATTTAAATATTAGATTATTATCTGAAATTTCAGACAATATTATAATAACTTTTCTTTGTCCAGAAAACTATCTCGACAGTGATTAAAAAAAAAAAAAGTAACTAGCAAACTTAAGCTAGACCATCCGAGAATATGAAACGACAATACGTTGCTTTAGAAGCAGTTGAATAAGAACAGACAAAGATCAAAAGACAAATAAAAAATAGATTTGTATAGACAACTGTTACTTAATTATACGATTCATTAAAATTTTATATACTATACCAATTGTCAAATACAAAAAAAAAGTTTCCAATCTAGGTATTCGGTTTTTATCAAACGACAGTGAAAATTTAGAGAGTAGCCTTTCAATCTCTGTAGCATTCTTTATGAGAAGCCGTAGAACTAGAGTTAACTATGAACTCTTAAATCTGTATTACTTCAACGTTGTTTTGTTTGTTCTGTAAGAGTTTGAAAAATAAACAAAACTGCTTAAGTACTGTTTAAAGTCAATGGCTAGGCCCCTAGACTAACATGGCCTGAAGGTTATGTCAATAATTCTGACTAGATGTGTTTTGCCATTTGTAACAAACTCTGGTCTACTCCATACCAGCTTCTAACAGTTCACGCGTAGTGCTGTCCGTGTCAATCGTAGACGGGTTGGAGGAGCCACCCGGATCTTCATGCGATGCTTGGTTTTCAATAAGTTGTTTTAGATCTTCCTTCTTTTGGCGTGAGAAGAATCCAAACTGAAACCAGTAATTAGCACTTAGAAAAGTGATTGTCAATTTTAAAAACATAAAAGCTAAAAATAATATTAACACATATAATCAGTTGTTTTTTAGTTTTTTTAAGTCATTTTATTTTTTATTATAAAATTTACTTGTTTCATCATCTAGTTTTAGTGATACATCCTCAACAAAATGAATCATAAGTGCAAACAAAAGTTAACTGCTGAACACCGATTTCATTTCTTAATTTTCCGACCTTAGAGGTGTTTTTTTCTTTCGGAAAACTTTAAATATACCATCTCATAAGTATAAACTTTTTTCAATTCAATTCAATAAAGAAAGAATCATCAAATCGGGTCACATTTGCCGAAGATATTGTGGAACATAGATACAAAAATCAGTTGGCGCGGTATGGAGTTCATGCAATGTTTGATGAGTTTCATAAAGATCCCATCATCAAAACTTGACCAATTTTATATGGAACCATTCCGAAAGTATTCCCTTTCGAACAAAAAAGAATTATTGAAATCGGTTAACGTCGTAACGGCTGAAAATACATAAAAAAGACCCCGATGAATTGAGAACCTCGTCCTTTTAAAAAAAATATGTTTTGGCATATTCTGAATACCTACCTATATAAATTATTGATCCGATAGCAATTTCAAAATGTAATTACGAAATTATTTTATTTCATTTCGTTTCATTCGGATCGGATTCCATGTGAAAACGCTCTTAGAGTCTTGCCAAAAAAGAATTTCCAGATTTAAGGATACACGATCGGATAATTTTGTATAATAGGAAACATCTGCATTGTATTTTGATAAACAGTCTTCAGTCACTAGTTGCTATGTTTGGTTGTATTTAAATTAAATTAAATTAAATTGGTAAAACACGAATGTTATAAGTAGCAGCGTTGTTAGGTCTAACTAATAGGTTTATAGTCTGTTTGATACACTGTAGCAAGCATTTCACCACGTTAAAAAAAAAGTTACCTTATACAATCCCAAAATAATGGCAGCTAAGAGCAGAAGACCGGCGACAAGACCCACAATCAAGGGCCAGATAGGGGTTTTGGGTTCAAGTAGTAAGGTCGTCGTCACTTCCAATGTCCTGTAAGAGAAATATATTGAGGCAATCATCTATACTAATATTTAAAAGCTGAAGAGTATGTTTGGTTGAACGCGCTAATCTCAGGAACTACTGATCCCAATTAAAAATTATAAATTATATATTTTTGTGTTGGTTACTCCACTTATCGACGACCAATAGAAGCGGAGCATCAATGCTTTTTAGAGATTCCTTTCGCTTTCGCCGAGAATTCGAGATTTCGCCTTGAATAAAAAGGGTCCTAGGTTCGATTCTAAGTTCGGGTTGATTTAGAAAATTAACTTTTCTAAATTACGAATAGCGGACCTGGATGTGCTGGGAGACGCCTTTGGCATAATCCATTGTATGGTACCTCGTAACAAAAAAATATCGATTCGATATTTCAAGACCATTACAATTATTAGGATACAGAGTTCTGTATATTGATTGGTTATTGAAGTGTAAAAGCCGATAGTGGTCTAACTATTTTATTATGTGTAACATTTACAAAACTTGTAAAACTTACCAGTTTTCCTCTGTTTTTCCATTCTGAACATTTAGAATCATCTTTGACGTAACGTTCATTATTTCTTCGTCATTCAATTTATCTCCTGTAAACATAACACGTTCAAAGTTTATCTTCAACTACTAAGGATTTTTCATTTGTAAAACGAATTTTATTGAATTTGCACGGTTTTCAAAATCAAAAACGTTTAGGAATCATACAATTAAAAATATTTCGCCAAGAATACTAAATACCTAAAAAAAATTACAGCTTTCTGTTTAAATAAAACCACATTTCAGTAATGAATTGAATATTTGTAATATCAAGTAAATTTGCTTTGAGTACCTATTGGCAAAATTATTTGAAATAGTGCCAACATTGCAAATAAATTCAACAAATTAAATGCCAGTTGGATATAAAAGCTGAACGCTTTGGCAAAAGTCAATGTCTTATTTAATTTCTCAATTCGAAACTATGTTAGTTGGTGCATTAAAAAATTCTACTTATTTATTTGCATTTATGATTTCGAATTAAGAATCCAATTTTATTTATAAAAGTGTAAATAATATGTAGGGCCTAATTTTTTTTGAGTAAAATTTTAATTTGAGGGGCTTCTTTTTAAAAAACATTGTGTCTTTTAATTTGTCTCTATTCTAGATCTAGATACTTCTAGGCTCTAAGTCTGGTTTATGACAAATTCAATCAAAGCCAACCTCGGCATGCTAATTTTACTAGCGCCATCTAGTTGCACAGCCCAGGACTATCGTGTAAACATTTGCCTGCGCAGGACTGCAACGAAAAATGTTTTAAACGGAACCACTACTTTGCCGGTAGATGGCTTCTAATGCTATTATTCCCATGCCAGTGCTAACTCCGTAGAAATTTTCCTTTATATGCCATATGGCAGTAACTGGACCTACTAATTGTTATTTCGGTGCCAACTACTGGATACATGTAGATCGTCGATTTGTTAGATTGATGTCTCTTTTGTCGTGATAAATATCTTCAAATACGCTTACCATATTGAGCTAGGTTAAATCGTAGGGGTAATATATAACCCGTGGTCCCATTTGTTTCTAGCCTGGTGGCTACAAATGTCAACTTATTTTCCTGTAAGCTAGACCCTTCTATGGAACTTGCTGGAGAAACCTGATAACACAGAAAGTTAATTTTAAGGATGTTAAGATTAAACTGAAATCAAGTAAAAACGGAGACTGAAACATTAGAATTTCGGACGTGGTGATGAATAAATAATTTGTGTGTCACTTATATTAGATACTTAATTCAATACTCGATAATTTATTGCAAAATCATGTACAGTAGATGTTATAAAATAATGTGAAACCAGTGTTATGAACCCTGTTAGGCACGCAACTTAAGGGGCTAGGAGAGACGAAGCGCTTTTAACTAAGTTTATCAATGACATTTAGTTCATAATATAATTTTAATTAAATTTATGATATTAGGATTTAACTAACATCATGTTAATATAGAGTCCCCTTTAATATTAAAATACCAGAATTTTACGTAGGCGTAATAATGAAACATTACATTCGGTGTCACTTTATTTACTTCAGTGAAATGTTAAATAATAGTAAAATGTGAATAGAAAATACTTAATTGTCATTGATAACAAAGTAATCACTATAGCCCATGGTCGATACTCATATTGTAGGACGACAAATGCTGACGGCGATGAGGTAGTTAAACCAGAAGTCCAATTTCCGTAAGTAATTTAACAATAATCGCAAGCCAGTGTCAATCCGATCCCAGTAACATTACTATCAAAAACGGTATCTCGTAAACTTTTAATTTAACGTAAAATTATCAAAACTATCCCAATACGACTGAAAAAAAAAATTTGGTTTCTTCCATTTTTAGTCGCATTACAAACTATTAACGCATTATTGGGTTTGCCAACAGATATTTTCAAGTAAAAATATTTTTCTTTATACCACGTATGTTTTAGGTAAACGCGTAGTCTAAGATGCAAGTTTCGATCCTTAAAAGCACTAAAATATTTTTACTATTAAAACAAAGTTAATAGCTATATGGCTAGCTAGCTATATATACACATAATAGCTATCGTATGTCATTCCAGTCAACCCTTAGTTGTCCGCATGAGTACCTATTGCATACGAAATTGATGGGCAATAGTTTTCAGATAAGATTTCGGGTCATGTTACTTTGAGTAAAAAATCTTACCCCTTCTGATAATAAAAATTCGGTTCGCAAATTATACAGGTCTGAGGGCCCGTGGTTGGCAATCTGTAAACAAAATACTTGTTAAAAAAAACAAAAACTTTATATCAGAATTTTGGAAACTATTAAACATCTAGCGTCAAAAATAATTAAAATGAGCCCAAACACAAAAGTTTTACTAGTAGCAATTGTCACTATTTATGAGATTGACTATTCAGTTCCTGGGTCCGTCAAATCACTATCAATATAAGATCAGCTTAACCATATCAAACCATTTCTCTGTCATCCGGATACCACACTACAATATCTCAAATCAATACGACAACTAATTAGACTTCCAAGGTATATATACATACTTAACTTATTAACCTTCACGGTAATAAAATTGTGTTAAAAAATCTTGTAGGTATTGTGGTAGGGTATATACTTACTATTGTATTTTTATACATACCTCGTAATAATGGGTAAAAAATATGTCTCCATTTTTGTCAAACGTATCTCTAGAAATAGAAACATTGGCGTATGGTTGAGCTTTTCTGCAATCAAAATAAAAAATTTAATGTTGAAAAAATCAAAGAATTAATCTTGAAAGTAAATAACTTTATTATGACAGTATCAGCCAAAAGTGGCAATAAATAATTTGAATATGATATTGTTACCAATTTTATTAATCATTCAATCATTTCAGCCATAGGACGTCCACAGCTGAACATAGGCCTTTCTAAATAACGTCCAGGTTGGCCAAATTATTCTAATTATTATTAAGGTAAAAGAAGGCAAATTAAAAATAGGTATTGCGTTAGGTTTCACGCAATATTTAGTTTTTCCTGGTTTATAAATCACAGAACAAAAACAAAACATTTTGATAACAGAGCATGGAGGAAATAGGAAAAGTAAATAAATAAATCAGAAAATAATAATAGAGAACAGATTTCTGAGTTAAAATTAGATAACAATATTATCATTCCAACATTATTGTTTGGTGTTTAACACAAAAAGAGAAAAACACAAAATATAGAAATAGATGAAAACAAGGAAGAATAATTATTATAATGTTTACCTATTTTTCACCTACCTAAGTCTTAGTAGGTAGAGATATAACATCAATAACGTTACCAATAACGTTAAAATGAGCATAAATTTAATTTCAATATTATATAACATGAATGCCGCAATAATTTTGGAATATTCCTAGAACCAAGTTAGCGGTACTTACCCGCTAAAATTATAACTGCTGTGTGGAGTTATTGGTATAATTATTTCTTTAGCACCTGTGCTGACGTTTCTCATATATAACGGATCTTCCAGGTCAGCTGCAATCATCAGCTCCGTATCAGAACCATCCCAGGTGTATTCGAGTTCAATCTCCCAAACAGCCTTTTTTATGAAAGAGTTTATAAAATAAGTATGTATTTCAATATTAGACATTTTTGGGCAAAATTAAATATCTATAAATAGTCAGTAACAGTAAATTTAATGATTTAAAAAAAAAAATAGAAACGAATAACAAAAATACTATGTATCTTTTCAATTCGATCTATTTCATAGAGAGTGATTCTTCTTTTTACATACCGTTTGATTCCTATTCAAGGGAGCTGGTAGATTGCATTTTAGGTCCAAGTTTTGTAGAGAACAAGAGTCAAGTAGTCTTTTGGGAGGGCAAGGAAGGACTACATGTAGTTTGACGCTGTACGCAGGCTCTTCTAAGTTTGTTACAAAGATTTTGAGCCCAAGTTTATTGCTCATTCCAGGTGTATAGGATCTGAAAAAATGATAAAATAAGTAAAAGAAAAGACAGGGCGAAAGACCATGTGGCCGAAAACCAACACGGTTTTTGGATCTACTGGTTAAAGACTCTGCAAGTACCGTTTCACAGAACATTTAGATGGGCGCAGGATCGAAATGACTGGAGACGGCTTATCGTCGAGGTGACTAAACAGACGGAGTCACGATCCACAATGGCCCGACTATGGAGGAGGATATTATTATATAATTAAGACATAGGAACAATTTCTTGCGGCATTACCGATTTTGCCCTTTAAAACATATAACGGGATCATAAATGAATTAATTTATTTTTATTTCAAGAAAGTTAATACATAAATTTAGTTAATAACATTTTAAAGCCTATACGACGTTTACACAGCTCTTTTTTTTCTTATTACAAACAACTTTTGCAGTACTTACTACTTATTAGGTTACGCAAATGATAATTAAGGCACTAGCGACATGGATAAGCATATAGAAGGATAGATACACAATATCATAATAGTACTGTCATACGTAACAATATTTGCTTTACTGTGTTCTGCATCGATAAGGTTTCAGCATGCACTAAATCTTAAGAGTTGTCAGCTATCATATGGTGGTAAGTTAAATATGTATAGCATTAATATTCCTACTTTTCCAAAGGTTCCAACTTCATCACCAACCACGGAGTGCAGACCAAGTCATCTCCACAGTCGCTGAGCATCTGAATCAGGAATGAGGACTGAAGAACAGAGTCTTCTGACAGCCGAGCGCTACCCGTCGGGAACATTGAGAAGGTATCTAAAAAAGTTTATTTTAGTGATATGGTATTGCCTTGTATTTCGATTACAACGGAATCTATTTTGCGTATCCCGATAAATCGATCTTACCTATATTAGTTACTGGAGTCAGGTCAAACTTCAGTGATATCGGTTTGGATAGATCTGACTGATTCTAGAATTTTAAAGAAAATGTTTTTATATTAACATCACATACATTGCTCTGACCTTATGGTAAGTAGAAAAAGCACTTGTGTTGCAGAAACAACGACGGTGCAGAACACCCAGACCCGAGGCAATATAGAAAAGTTATTTTTCTACATTAACCAACCGGGTATCGGGCATCGACCGGGGACCTCAGAGATAGCAACACCAAGTCCGGTATGCTCGCCTCTCGGCAACGGAAGTCGTCAAAGTTGCATTATAAATTCTTCAGCCCAGAAGCATTCGGGCGTATGTTGCATAACGACTGTATACAACTCACGCCGGTATGCTTCTGAGGTAAACAATTGTTAGTAATCATAGACAAAAAGTTAATATGAAAAACTTCGTGACTGAAAATGGAAAACTTAATACTTACATTAACTGCAATAATTTGTTCATCGCAAGTATCAACTCCTGACTTTGCAGTGACAATGTATTGTGGTTCCCCTACTGTTTTAGCCCTGTTTCCTTCTGGGTCTACAGTTACACTGGCTTTAAGTGCTGAAAACAAAATGAACTCATAGCTTTGTTTTTTCAGTAGCAATTGCCATGCAAATAATAATACTTGTGAATTCAATTAAATTCACTATTACTATTAATTAAGTCCGATTTTAATATCTAACCTAACTTCATGAATAGTTCAAAATATTTTCTGCTGCTAATTTTACTTTCGCAAAACTCAAGAAAATACTATACTATGGCTGTAGAGAAAATTGCTTATGACAAGGAATTCTATTGGTATAAGACTAAGTAATACGACGTTTATGAAACCATCTATCTAAGATCAATAAGAAAACACTAACTACTTACTTAATTTAACATTCGGCCAAGACTTATTCGGTGGTACAGTGACACAGAATAGCGCTGTGAAGTTGCTTGCGTCTTTGCGCAGGGTTTTTGCGCCTGGCACCTTTATTGAGGTCAGCACTTGTATCGTTGGTATACTCCGGTATACGTAGACCGTGCTGCTTTTATGTGCTCCAATTGCCAAATCTACAATGGAATAATAAGTCAGACATCTTTACATTTCGAGTGTTGTATGTACAAGTAAACGGTATAATTGTAGTATATGAATTACGCTAACTTTGCGCTAGCGCGTGAGTTCCTTACAATGTATGATTGATTATTTTATCGTATGTATCTAATAAACAGTCCCAAGATTAAGATCTTTTACTTGAACAACATAACAATTAACATTTAACTTTTTTTCCAAAGTAAAGTCAACATTGCTTTGGAGTACACACACGACGGCATTTTTACTTTTTATCCGAGTTATTTCAACGCAGAGGAAGTCGCGGGCAAAAGATAGTTTAACATATTTATATATTCTACAATAATAATATATTTGTTTTCTTTGGCTGTTTTTCTTACCATTGCATCTATTTTTATCTACGTCATACCCCTTAGAGATAGACATGCCAAAACTCATGGCACCTTCAGCGTAGATCCTTTGAATGTATTGTGGTAGTAGACCCTTATCGCTTCCTTTGTAAATGTAAACAATTCCAGTACCATAATTTTCCCATGGAGCTCCAACGGCAATATCTATGAAAAAAATAATTACAAGAAGTAGAGAAACAGATAAATCAGTTACCGTTGTAAAAGTAACACAAATACCAAAATTGTCAATAAGATCAATCCTGTAACAAAGTTAAGTTAAAATAGTTGAGGCGCTACCTTTAATGACACACTTTTGAGCCTAAATAAAGACTTAAATTTTCTGAGTATGCTGCTAGATTCAATGAGGTCAATGAGCTCAGAACACATTTAAAGTTATAAGAAAGGTTTTTAATGGAGGTCAAATAACACATTTTTAATACCACTAAATCCATCGCCATCGATGTCTCCCAGATCAGCAATGGATGTTCCAAATCTAGCTCCAACCTCTCCAGACCCTCTGATAACACCTGCTTCTTCCAATACAAAACCTGTGTCCTGAAATAGATTATTTGATTATCCATAAGTACAGAAGTAAACATTAATGTGATTACGGTTAAAGTTGGTCCCGGTTAGTATCACTTGATACTAGTCCTTAAGCTTAGTCAGAGGTCTTAGGGCGGCTTAATAACATGTCACACACACAGGCCACACACACACTCACTCACACAGGCCTTGCAACACCCCTCCATCAATCCGCACTGAGCCCGCGTGGTGGAGTATGGCTTAAACCACCTCGTAGTTGAAGTGAGGCCTGAACCCTGCAGTAGGACAAATATAGGCATACTTACCTTAGAAGACCTAGACCTATAGAGACTTACACTTTTCCTTGTCATATAAACGAAGACTGCTCCCTGGTCATAAGTGAGTTCTCCATCTGCCCGCATAGCGTAGTTGGGGGCTCCAACCAGTAGGTCAGTGAACCCATCCTTATCCAGATCTGGGGTGCAGAGACTGGACCCAAAGTATGATCCCAGCTGTGGACCTATAAGCTGGGCTTTGATCTTCAGTGGGTCATTTTCGTTTACTATTTGTTTGACTATCAAGACCTGGGGATTAAAATAGAAATTGAGTCACTGTCAAAAAAGGATTAAGGCTAGAATAGACGGTATCAACTGTCTCTTTTCAATCTATGGTATATACAAGTATAAGAAGAAATATATATAAGAAATATCGAAATATATAAGAAGAGTACGGTTTTTTAGCAAAATTGTAGATTTTTTTAAACAGAATAAATTGATTTAAAAAATCTTAATTGTAGTGGTTTGGGAAAATAATAACAAATTTATGTTATATTTTTAATATTTATGTCTCAAATAAAATCTGAATTTGTTTTGACTTAGGCCTAGGTTTTATCTTTAAGATCTTTTGGTTTTAATGAAATGTTTCTATTACTCGTATTATCAAGGACTTAATCATTGATGAGTAACAAACTAAGCATCCAAAAATCTTAGACGACACCCGAACATCTAAAATTACTATTATTAATAGGATGTACCTGTCCGTAGCCTCTTTCAGACCGTGGTGCGCCAGCAATAAAAAGAACTTCACCACTTTCTTCGAAAACGCCTGATTCTACGCTGTATCCTGGAAAAAGTTAATATAAATTGATTCTTTGTTTTGCATGTTTTGCCCCTATTACGGGTGTTTAAGTAAAGGTGATATATGAGCGAGCTAAGTAGAATGACGACCTGGTGAAAGTAGCAGGGAGAAGAAGGACGTAGAAGGCTCAAGACCTTTTGAAATAGCATGCTATGGAGGAAATGTACACTCAGCATTGGGCGACACAAGAGGATGTAGTAGTAAATTGTCGATAAGGTAAATAAATCTACACAGATCAGCGAAGCGCCGTTAACATAATTAACGCCATTAATAATATAATTTACATTTTATAAATTATCCTTAATTGGTTAAGAGTAGGTAAATTATGAAATTATATCACAAAATGACCATTTTAATAATAAATATCATAAAATGTTTAAGCCACAAATTCCAAATAATTAACATCATTTACGTACTTCATTTAAAAGGAAGTTTCAATAGATAGTACAATGAGAATAATAAATGGAGTGCCCAGTTGCATTGAGTGATTATTTATCAATCATTACATTATATTTATAATGATAACGTTTCCTTTGTTTACGTGTATATTGTTAGTGACTGTAGCTTTTTATTATACTTTAACGTTATTTCTTTCAACCCAAAACTCATAAAGTTCAAAATATACTGTAGAATAAAAACATATTTACACAGTATCAGCAAATTTTTAATTAAGATAAAATACTTTAAATTATCACCTGAATTCGCATAGGTGGCACGGCACTAGTATCTGATTTACGGTATAAAATATATACATAAGCTTTTTTCGTGAATCTCTGTCTATTAGCGAAAACCTATTACCTTATTCATACTGTGGTACTTTGTATCTCTAGAAAGATAAGACAGATGACAGACGAAATCTGCAAAAGGCTTAAATCGATAGCTGGTAGTGTTTTTTTAAAGTTTTTTTTTATCATAGTAATACCTCATGTTAAAAATCCCTATAAATGTACAAACCCAAGCCACAAAATAACTTATTATTGGTTGTTTATGAGTAAGTAGTAGAGAATTCAAGGAATAGGACCATCAATAAATCGTCATCATTTTAGTCATGGGTGATATAATATTAGACTTTCTACCCGATCTGTGGTAAATACAACTTACAAACCATATCAATGCATCTATATCTTTAAATTTCAAAAGATGAAAAAAATGAAGTGTCTGTTTGTAATATCAAAATAAAAACTTTTTACTTGTTGATTGAGAAAGTATGATATACAGGTTTGTCCGTCCGTCTGTCTGTCTATCTGTCTGTTTTGGGTAGTCTCCGAAACGTCTGGACTGATTGACGGGTAGGCTTTACTGACAGATAGCTGAAGTTACAGGGAATAATATAGGCTACTTTTATTTTAGGGTTAAGCACAAAAAACCCAAGAAATGGTCAACACAATTCAATTCAAATAGGGAAGTTTTTGAATTAATTTTAAGGCCACTAAGGTGAACTAAAACCGTACTTAAACACAAGTTAGCATAATGTTTCCTACATACTTCCCTTCAACCCAGAAAAACGAAACAATATAAATATTATTATAACGCGGTCTCATGCGACCGTTCCGCTCGGCATCCAATGAGTTAATAAAATAAACAAAATATAATCATTATCCATTTATGGCGTTCATTTGTACACCAATTAATAGAATAACATTAGATCGATCTGACCTGAATCTTCGTCTTAACTTTGCATATTACATTGTATGTTAATTCTTATTTGTTACCATGTCTTTCTTACAAAAACAAGATAGTAATACTTACCAAAGTAATCATCCGGTCCCAAATCTTTTGTATGGTATGGATTAGGTGAAGGCGACAAATCAAATGTAAATGAAGACGGGTTGTGCTTGTAATCCACTAATGCACCTAAAAAAAATTTAAAAAATCATAATAAATAAAGAGACGGTCTTAACATACATCCTTGTGGAAACCCTTATTTAAATTTGATAAGCTACTATGCGATTGAGATTTTCAGATTCAAATTCCCTGACTGACCTGTCCACTGCAACACCCCAGGCGCTCCTATGACGATTTTGTTGTCTCTTGTGTAAGTCACGGCCATTCCAGCTTGCCCGTATGCATAGTAGTTGAGATGCGACCCGTACTCGCCGTACTCCTTTCTGGTCCCTTCTGTTCTATATGCTTGACGAGCTGTGTTGGAAAGAGATATAAATATTGATAAATATGCGCCAGAAATCATAGTACCTATTTGTATTGTCATGGTCTTGAAGTAAGGAATTGACATAATTTTGTTAAAAGGTGTGTGATTTGTGCCGTGTGGGGACGGCCATAAAGAATACACTTCCCTACCGCCAACAGGAGGCATGTTGTAAAAGGCGACTAACTCGTGTAGCACGAGATGGGCAGCAGCATCTGCGTGCGAAATTGTATAAAAATCTGCGCTCACCAACCCACCTGCCAAGCGTGGTGAGCATTAGCAATCCCCCCAATGATAGAAGTCATTGGGGAAGGCCTAAGTTCAGCAGTGGACGACTGATGGCTGTTAAGATGATGATGATGATATTAAGAGGTACCAGACAATGTTTTTTGCCAGGGGCGTCTCCTAGTACACTTAGATTCAAGCCAATTTAAAAAAAGGTCGTTTTCTGAATAAAACCGAAGTGGGAATTGAACCTGGGAACCTTTGCGTACAGTGAATTACCGTTCAGTCGGGTCAACAGAACATGATACTAGTATGTTAATAAAAAAAAACTAAATGGCTATATTATTGATTAATAAATATAATGGAAGGGTTTTAATGATGAGCGAACAATAGCTTAATAGGAATTATTGCTGTTCTGTGTTTTAGATCAAATGACGCAAATAAACCGTATGATAGGCATGATGATAGGTCCGCCGTTGACACATTTTATGACGCGTGATTCCAATGTCCGTACGTCATCTTACTGGAAGTACTTAAGACCTATTTACGCTTGGCTTTTATTCATTTATGGGCCTAATTTATGAGTTAACTTTCTTCTAGGATTGATTTGTATTGCTCAAATACAACAACAAAATTCGACAGGACCAACATTGAAATCTCAAAAAAAAACCACACAAAATGTAAATAGTAATGTAATATAGTTAGCAACTTATATTTTGAAAATCGATTAAATGCAAGTCGAACTCTAACCCGGGCATCGAGGGTTCCGTACCACGTTTTTAGTTTTTGTCATTTCAGGACTTTTGGTAACATTTTGCATATCTATACAGTTTATATGTAAAATTTATAGGTTGGTAGTATTTCATCATCATCAGCATCATTTCAGCCATAGGACGTCCACTGTTGAACTAAATGACTTATCATCAGGGGGGATTGCCAATACTCGCCACGCTTGGCAGGCGGGTTGACGAGTGCAGATTTTTATAAGATTTCGCAAGAAGACGCTGCTGCCCGTCTCGTAATACAGGAATTAGTCGCCTCTTACGACACGTCTCCTGTTGGCGGTGGGGAAGTGTATACTTTACGGCCGTCCCCACACGGCACTAACTGGTAGTATTAAATATTCTAATAACACAAAAATAAACTAACCTAAATTAAATTACTTTCTCAATTTCGGGGCTACACTTAAAACCAGTCTCTGGGGGTCACGTAAAAGTGAATTCATATCACATGCTCTTATAAATAAATACACATGCTTCCTATTGAAAGTAATGTTACTGGAACCGTATTAAAACTGGAATGCGACTAAGTTATATTACAGGAATTGGGCTTCTGATGCAGGGCGCCCGGTGATATGTTCCTACGTTTCATTTCTCTAGGTCTTGACGACAAGCGTTAAGCGAGCGAAGAATACAGTTAGTAATGCGGCCGCTGCCTTAGCGAAATATTTCGAAGAATATTGTTCTTCTTGTCGTGTTTAATAATAATTGTTTACCTTTGTCCTTGAGTGGGAAAAGTCCTATTTCCCGATCTTTACTGTGCACATAGCAAGCCCCGTTTGCCAGCAAATGTTTCTCTTGGTACGGCTTCGTTACGCGCGGCGCGCAGACCTGCGGAAAATCTATACCTCAATATTGACAGACGTTTTTCGGGCTTACAATTCTATTTGATTTTTTAAAGACTAACTATGGAAAGAAGACTGTAATGTTTGGGGGAGCACAACTATTCAATAAGCTACCAAACGCCATTAAAGAGTTAAAAGCATAAATGTGTTTAAAAATAAGCTAAAACTGTATTTAGAGTCGAGTACCGGCTAATTGTTTTTTAAATTGTTTTTTAAACTATGATAAATTCTATATCTCATTGTAAATGAAATGTAATTTCGTATGAGAATAAAGATCTTTAACCTAACCTAAAGGGATCTAGTTTACGGTTACGAGCATTGTCTGTGGTTGCTTTATATCAAATCGTACTTTGCAAATGATTAAAAACATTTTTTAAATAAAAATCGATGTTTAATTTACGAAATGTTAGAAAAATCTAGGCTTGAAGGTCTTTGTTTTTTCTAATGATCTTATACATTTTGTTCGCATAAGATTATGTATAACTCACAGATTTACTTAAGTCAATAGATCGGCATAGCATTTATATTTCACATTTTAGATTGCGTGATAAATAAATTAATAAAACTAAAAATATATTGCTCTTACCAATAATTGGCCATCAGGAATAGCAGTCATTGCAGCTCCAAACCACATGTCATCTTTGAAAAAGTCCCACGGCAGGAAACTTCTTACATTTCTGTCTGGAATAAGTATCAAGATCAATAAGATCAAGTTACTGGACGTAGATATACAGGGTGGCAAAAAAGTGACGTCCAAAAACTTTTTTTAAGTGCCTTGTGTTGAGAGGTATCATAATATATTATATATAATCACCCCTATATATACCGCGCGTAGGTTCGATGACTTCCAGCCTCCCGAACAAGCCGGTTTCCGAAAAGGCTTTAGTACCATAGACCACATCCATACGCTGCGGCAAATTATACGGAAGACCGAGGAGTATAACTTGCCACTATGCTTAGCGTTCGTGGACTATGAGAAGGCCTTTGATTCGATCGAGACCTGGGCAGTGCTACAGTCTCTCCAGCGGTGCCATATTGACTATCGGTACATCGAGGTGTTGAAGTGTTTATACAAAAACGCCACCATGTCGGTCCGAGTACAGGAGCAGAGCACGAAGGCGATTCCTCTGCAGCGAGGCGTAAGACAGGGAGATGTTATATCTCCGAAACTGTTCACCGCTGCATTGGAAGACGCTTTCAAGCTCCTGGAATGGAAAGGATTTGGCATCAACATCAACGGCGAGTACAACCCTCACCTTCGGTTTGCCGACGATATTGTGGTCATGGCAGAATCGCTTGAAGACCTCAGCACAATGCTCGATGACCTTACTCGAGTCTCCCAACAAGTAGGCCTGCGAATTAACATGGACAAAACCAAGCTCATGTCGAATGCCCATGTTGCGCCCTACCCAGTATCCGTTGGGAGCTCTACTCTCGAAATTGTTGACAAATATGTCTACTTAGGACAAGTTATCCAGCTGGGTAAATCCAATTTTGAGAAGGAGGTCAATCGTCGAATCCAACTCGGCTGGGCAGCGTTCGGGAAACTACACCACGTCTTCTCGTCCAAAATTACCTCAGTGCCTCAAGACGAAAGTCTACAACCAGTGTGTGTTACCAGTGATGACATATGGAACTGAAACGTGGCCTCTCACTATGGGCACTAAGAAAGCTCAAGGTCGCACAGCGTGCTATGGAAAGGGCTATGCTTGGTGTTTCCTTGCGAGATCGAATCAGAAATGAAGAGATCCGTAAACGAACAAAAGTCGCTGACATAGCCCAACGGATTAGCTAGCTGAAGTGGCAGTGGGCGGGGCACATAGCACGTAGAACTGATGGCCGATGGGGCAGAAAGGTTCTAGAATGGAGGCCGCGTAGCAAGCGCAGCGTAGGACGTCCACTGACAAGGTGGTCAGACGACCTGGTAAAGGTCGCAGGAAGACGCTGGATGCAGGCCGCTTCCAACCGGCCAATCTGGAAGTCAATGGGGGAGGCCTATGTTCAGCAGTGGACGTCCTATGGCTGAAATGATGATGATGACCCCTATATAATAATTTGTTCTACGATTTTTCGTAGTTTACGAGTTATGATTGTTTTTTTATGAATTTTTGCGACTGGCGCCTGGATCAGTTTGAAAAATTTCAATTAAAAAAGACGAATGTTTCTTCGATTTTTTTTTCTTGCAGTTAAATCTCTATAAACTGTGCATTTATGCATAAAATAAACAGCCTCATAACTTTAATGCAAGTCACTAAAAATTGACCTATAGTTGAAAATTTATGTTCAGTGAGTTATCATTTAAATTTTCAACTTAAAATTAAAAATCTAAACTGATAATTTCTTAGTTTCTAAGTAGCTTCAGAGAATGCGCTATACTCTAAGCTTCCATAATAATAATAAAAAAGTTGTACTTCATAGGCTATTAAAAATCGTAACTCCAAAACTACGAAAAATCGTAGAACATACATAGGGGTGATTCAGATAACTCTTAACACGAGGCACCTAAACAAAATTGTTGGACGTCACTTTTTTGGCCACCCTGTATAGATAAGATATTTAGCACTAGAACTTCAAAGTAAGTCATAAAGTCAGCGCACACACGTCTCTGATATGATGATCGTCTTGTAAGATGCGCAGAGCGATCCCCACTCTTTCCCGTAGCGCTCAAGATACGTGCCCGGGATTGTACGTACCACACAATACAATTTAACGGTTTTGAAAAAGCAACGATTCCAGCAGCAGTAGCAGTAAATACTTAACTGAATAACTTTAATTAAAATGTTTAATACTTACTGAGAGGTCTGCAGGTGACATTGCCGTGGTCTAAGTCATCTAGAGGGCATGTAAACACAAGACCTGGAGTCGAATTTGACACTCTACTGTGGGCCTTAGGAGCTCCGACATTCAGTCTAAAAAAAGTAAACAATCATTTTTAGGCTTCCGTACCCAAAAACGGTACCCTAACACTAAAACGCTGGGGCCTCTGTTAATGGTTTGCGCAGAATACCAGTGGCTGTGTCGTGCTCATTGCGTCACTGCCCTATACTGGGCGTAGACCATTTTGGTACCACTAGTTTTAGTTTTTATTTTAAGATTTCATGTAATGTGCTAACATATAATTTTGGTGCCAAATAAAGTTCTTTTCTTTCTTTCTTTCTTTCAAAACTACACTGTCCGTCTGTCTGTCAGTCAGTCACCAGGCTGTATCTCATGAACCGTGATGGCTAGACAATTGAAATTTTCACAAAAATAATGTAATTTTGTTGCCGCTAAAACAACAAACAGAATAAAATAAATATTTAACTGGGGCTCCCACACAACAAACGTGATTTTGTGCCGTTTTTTGTTCGATATAAAGCAACAGGTCGACGCTTAAAACATTCACAGAATATTTAATTGTATATTCACTTTAAAAATGTAATATAGTGTCAAATTTTGCATAGATAATGTTACGAAATACTTCGTGCGCGAGTACGACTCGCGCTTGGCCGGATTTTTATACCTAACTGTTGTCGGGCAACGCACCGATTATCACCAGAAAGATACACAATTTAGGCGGTATTATCGCTATGAACGAGCAAGCAGGCAATGTATTTTGCCAAGAGCATCTCCCAGCACACCCAGACACGAGACAATTTAGGAAAAATCGTTTTCTGAATTGATTTGTACCGGGAATCGAATCCGGGTCACTTTCTGTTTAAAGTATATCACCGCGATATGGTGTGCTTATTTATTTATTTACACACAAATGCCTTAGTAAAAGTAGTCCGCCCCTTTAGCTCAATGGACCGACGACCTTAGAAAGATGGCTGGCAGTGGATGGATGAAAAAAGCGGGAGATCGTGCCCTTTGGCGCTCTTTGGGGGAGGCTTACGTCCAGCAGTGAACTGCAATAGGCTGGCATGATAATTATTTATTTATTATTTCTTGATGTAAACAATACAAGTTTTAAACCATGATATTGGTGCATAAGATATTCCGAGGATAAAACTAGTTTATTAATAAGACTGATAGTAGCCAAACTTATTTTTTTATTTTTTTTATTCGTAAAACTTACAGTGAATTTTTAACAGTCACTACTTAAAATTATATACATAAATTATGTGCCTAAAATCAAACGCATACAACCTTACTTCCAAACTAGGACAATTGGCTAGTTACCTGGGTCAAAAATAGATTATTCTATTTAGTCCGTCAGTTAGATTATCAAAAAAAATTTGACACATATTATTTTGTCTTTTGTCAATCAAACAAAAAATTACCAAGATAAAGCGCATCAAAGTGAGCACGTGACGTCACGTCTTGCTGAAAATGTCGCAAGGTAGAACTGTACCATCGAGCTGATCCAATGATGGAGCATGAAGGTGGATAGTGGAACTCTTCAATGATTATGGCCACTAGTATAACTTTCGAGTTTGAACTCATTTGATTCGTTTTGAGACCCAAAGATAAGTTAATAAGTTTTTTTTTACCATTACGATTTTAAAATTGTTTAAGAAATGGTTTGTAAACGTATATGTATTATTTGTTTAACCTCTATTTGTGTGTTTTCTAAATGTTTAATAATGATTTTCTAATTCTTGTTAAAGCCGATTTTACCATTGCCAGATAACTTTTATCTGACGAATAAAAGTGACGCTTTGACACATTTTCTATTCGAAAGCTGTCAACATGTCAAACTTATTCTTCAAATCAAAGTTATCTGGGTATTGAAAAATCGGCCCTTATGGCGCTGCGCAAACGTGGACACCTTTAGTTTCCAGTTGCCGACACCGAACACTTTTTGATCGTCATGAGTATGTGTTAAGTGGAAACAACTGGACACAAGAAATGTGTACGTATGCGCAGAGTGGATGATTTAATACTGGTTCTATAGAAATCTAATATTCATCGGTAGCTTGTGTCTGACACAAGACACAAAAGTCTCCACGTTTGCGCCTTCGCTAAAGGAGTACAAATCCTGTCTCTCTGATATACTTGTTCAGATCTTCAGTTAGTATTACTCCTATTAGATTTATTTATGTTTTACACCTCTGACTAGAGAAAGAAGGACAATAATTAGACATTTTATTACAAGAATATTTGTAAATAATGAAATAATTTTTGGTGGTTACCGCGCAATGTGATATGATCAATTAAACTATGGGCTGATTTTTCAATACCCAGAGAACTTTTTTTTTATCAATCTTTTCAATCCCACTGCTGGGCAAAGGTCTCCCCCAGACTCTTCCATCGATCTCTATCTATCGCCAATGACTCCCAATCCCTCGTTAAGTTGACCAAGTCGTCACACCATCTTTTTTTGGGTCTACCTCTTCGGCGACCGAAGACATTTATTCGACAAATATGTTTGACATGTTGACAGTTTTCATATAGAAAATGTGTCAAAACGTCAGTTTTATTTATCGGATAAAAGTTATCTTGCGATTAAAAAATCGGGCCTTAGTCATAAATACTGAATTGTACTAGGATAATCATTTTTTGTACAATTTGTACATTATTAGGTATTACCTAAAAGTTACCTAAAATTTAGGGTAGTTTATACCCTTTAACTAAATTGTTACCGTAGATTGGTTTGGTGTGTTTGTCTAGACACTTCTAGGTATAGCTGTATCAATTTTCAAAACTAAATAGATTATTTCCCCTGATGACCCATATTCGGCTTAATTTGATGTGACTAGTATTAGTACCGTAGTCGTAGTTACATAAGATAATATTAAGAGCATAATTAATTTGAAATAAGATAATATTTAAGTATAAAAGTGCAGACGAGAACTGTCGACAAACTGCTACCCAGTTTAACAGATAAAATACTGTTTAAAAAATTATTTTTACTTTCTAAATAAATCAATTTAAAAATCAAAGATAAACTTTTTGCGTGAAGGCAACTTGATAGATACGACGACCTAAAAATGTATCTTTTTGTTTTTATCAGTCATACATTTCGTAAACTATGAACCAATCGATCAATTTCCTGTCTTGTTTACTATTTTGGGTCAGCCCTTCTGATATTTTTGCGTCATTCCTGGCTGTTCGCCAGAATATCATTTCGGATGGCTTGCGTCTAAGTCATCTTTAAGAATGATTGTACTTATCAGCTCGAAAGAAATGCTTAAGTTTTTCAGGGGCACCTAAAAATCTATGCTTTGTTTTAAGTTAATAAAAACGTTTCCAAACTCACCCCATATCACTCAAAAGCACAGTATATCCAAAATATTCCGACACATAATCCGGATAAAAAGTAATTTTACTATTCACATGAAACACATCACTTGCATATACTGTCACGATAGGTAAACAAAAATGCAGTAAAGTCAACATTGTTGCCTATATCTTTTCATACACAGTTCTACACTGATCGAAGTCACAACAACAACTAAGTGTCCGTTTGTGATAACACTCATTATGATGCACCTATTGCAATATCAAAGATGCGAAATGAGTCATTTTACTTTTTAGTACTTAGTATTTAAAGCTGACACAATGTAAAAAGACTCCATTCAAGTCCAGTGGGATCAGCGGGTTATTTAGTAATTTCGCGTTTACTAATTTTGAGTTGCGGGTAGATATGATGGCTTATTTAAATGACAGTTATGCCTATTACATATTATCTGTTTTCATGGGTATTTTCTTCAACCTGCTTATATTTCCATAAATAAATCAATATAAATATAGGAATAACTTCCTTGTGTTACAAGGTATCTGACAGTGTATTTTGCCCATCGAGCAGCAATACGAATCACGTTTCTCCGAATCTAGTAAGTGATTTTTCATTTACATTTAGTATGAAATGACAACTTCTGTCAACGCTCGCCCATACAAAACAGCACAGATACGGACTAAAAAACGGCAGAAAATTTTGTCGAACAAATCAATTGACATTCTGCTCTATAGGGTATGTGCTCCTGATTTTGCCAGAGGCTTTCCAAAGGTTGTCTGGAAGAGATCGCTTTTGGCTATAAGGCCGCCTGATTTTACATAACTATGTCTTGTATGTAAACCTTTAATGTTTTTGTGCAATAAATTGTCTATCTATCTATCTTTCCAGCACACCCATTCCTTTTTAACGAAATTATAATTTTAAAAAAGAAAACACAAAAATAATACCGTCCCTGTATCGTACCGTGCGACACCGTCGATTTGTTTCTAATTTCTGTAACGTATCCTACGTTACGTACGGAGCAATGTATGTGATATTGTCAAATATTTATTTTAAAAAAAAATGTAATAAATAATTAAACACTAAATACTTTTTATTTTAAGACTTGGTTGATTTTATAATATTTTAGTAAAAAAACATGCTAAGATTGTTTAAAACATTCGACAAGCAAAGAAAAAACGGTCATTTTAGTAATCCAGGTCATCAATATATGCATGCATTGCAGTTCTCCAAACCGCTTACGTTGTAGGTTAACTGATATGTAGGTAATATCTAAAAAAAAAAACATTTGTTTTTGTTCTATTAAAACCTTAGGTCCAGTGTTAATTATGAACACGAATTTTATCAGAATGGGATTAACTTCAAAATTTTAAAAAAACTACCCATTTACATATCATAACAATGACAGATCAATAAATGTAAGAAAGTGTTTTTTTTAGATTTCGATTTTGTTGTTCCCATAGAAAATATTGAATTTAGGCACCATAATAAGCAGCTAGGAGGTCATTGGTATTTCAAAAATAAACCTTCAGATAAAATAAGGACAAGGTATTTATAATAAACATAATATCAATCGATAAGTTTATTAACACACCTTTATGAGATCTATTTGTAATTAACAGCAAACTGAACAACTAAATTCAAATCTTAGATTAGGTAATTTTTAATCTACTTCTAACAGTCACATCGGTATCATCATAATCATGCCACGCTTGGCTGGCGGGTTGGCGAGCGCTTTTTTTATAAGATTTCGCACGCAGACGCTGCTGGCCATCTCGTGCTACAGGAATTAGTCGCCTCTGACGACACGCCTCCTGTTGGCGGTGGGGAAGTGTATTCTTTTGTTTTCCCCACACGGCACTTTTTTATTTATTTTATAATTTTTTTAAACAAATTATTGATATTATTTAGTAAGAATTTTATCCTATCGACTTCGAGTATTTAATTTACCTGTACCTGTATCGGAATAGTACCTTTACGTTTGAATAAAAAGTCACAACTAATCAAATTCGTGTTAATTCGACTGAACCGTGAACAAAATTCCTATATTTCACATAGATAAAGCACGTTGTAAGATAAAAGTTGGTTCTTGTTATAAACGAGTAAATGCCAATGACCGAGCTAATTTTACAAAATAATTGCTCTCAGTTTTGTCATGTTATCTGGTTCCTGTTCGAATATCGAGCTGGGCTCGATTCTGAGATTTCGTCCACTGGCGGTTGCGGTGGCGGTGGCGATCAGATATTCCGTGCTTAATTAACAGAATACCTACATTATATGAAGACTGTCTGTCTGGTGTAGTGGTTCAAGCTCCGGACTACAAAGCCAGGAGATGCGGGTTCGAATTCCGCAAAGGGCAATTGTTAATGTGATGCGCACGAGCGTTTGGACCTAAGTCATTGATGTTAAACGAAGTATATTTATCTGTTATCTAGTCGCCATATTAGGTACAAGCTTTGCTTAGATTGCAGCTATTGGTATGATTGTGGAAAGAAATAAGAATTATATTTTATTATCTAGAATTTATTTCAACATTTCAGCCATAGGACTTCCAATGCTGAACATAGGCCTCCCCCAACGCCTTCTAAATGGGCCTGTTAAAAGCGGCCCGCATCCAGTGTATTCCTGCAACCTTTACCAGGTTATCTGTCCACCTTGTAAGTGAGAATAGAGAATAAGAGAGAGAAAAATTGTATTTATTTGGCACAAAACTGGTTACATACATCGAAATAGAACGCCCAGAACGATAGTTTCCTACAAAGCGAACTGTCAAAAGTGAGGCAAGAATGATATTAAAATAAAAAAAATATGTTAAAATAAAATTAGGATAGAATGGAGTAGAATCAATACCTACTAAAAAACAAAAAAAAATTTTTTTATCTGAGTTTCATAAAGTTTGTGTGACTCAATGGAATCGAGCCCATTGATAACTGAATAACTTTGAGTTGTATCCTTGTGTCTGTTGGAATAGGGTTGAAATTAGCTTACCAACGAAACTGCACCACAGTTAAATGTAGAGGATGCAGTTACAAAGTAAAAAGTGTGAAGTAAAGTGTGTAGTGTAACACAATCTGTAACAGTTATATACAATACTTCGTATCTGGGATTTCTAAATATATTTATTTTGCCTTTTTGTGCCAATCCGTATCAAAACTGCAAGTGTCGCGATGCAACAGAAGCAAGCTTGTGATTATATTCAAAGCCACAGCTTCTTATGTCTACGAAACTGTCTCTTCCATGGTCAGACTTTTTCACTGATGTCATTGCAAATCCCTACTTTACAATAGGCTATTTTACGTGTAGCAAAAGTTTATTATAACTTTAACTAACTAACGTAGTTTGTTGCATATGAAACCGAAATAAACTGGTATTTTAGGGATCCGTACCCAAAGGGTAAAAACGGGACCCTATTACTAAGACTCCGCTGTCCGCCTGTCAGTCTGTCAGTCTGTCAGTCTGTCAGTCTGTCAGTCTGTCAGTCTGTCAGTCTGTCAGTCTGTCAGTCTGTCAGGATGTCAGTCTGTCAGTCTGTCAGTCTGTCAGTCTGTCAGTCTGTCAGTCTGTCAGTCTGTCAGTCTGTCAGTCTGTCAGTCTGTCAGTCTGTCAGTCTGTCAGTCTGTCAGTCTGTCAGTCTGTCAGTCTGTCAGTCTGTCAGTCTGTCAGGATGTCAGTCTGTCAGTCTGTCAGTCTGTCAGTCTGTCAGTCTGTCAGTCTGTCAGTCTGTCAGTCTGTCAGTCTGTCAGTCTGTCAGTCTGTCAGTCTGTCAGTCTGTCAGTCTGTCAGTCTGTCAGTCTGTCAGTCTGTCAGTCTGTCAGTCTGTCAGTCTGTCAGTCTGTCAGTCTGTCAGTCTGTCAGTCTGTCAGTCTGTCAGTCTGTCAGTCTGTCAGTCTGTCAGTCTGTCAGTCTGTCAGTCTGTCAGTATGTCAGTATGTCAATCTGTCAGTCTGTCAGTCTGTCAGTCTGTCACCAGGCTGTATCTCATTAACCTTGATAGCTAGGCAGTTGAAATTTTAACAGATGATGTATTATAATAAATCGAGACGTTTAAACGAATTAAATCGGTCATGCGGATAAAAAATACAAGAAAGAGAATTAGCATCTTCTTTATAGTTTTTTTAATGATTTTAATATTTGTTTTTTCCTGTAGTATAAGTACTAGAAACAAATGCTATGCTCAATATCAAATTCAAATTCATTTATTTACTAGAAACACGGTTACATCGAGATATTAACAATTAAAAAAGTAGTCCGTCATGTCTCGCCCTGTATGGCATGTACAATATTTATATTTCAATTTAAATTTAATTCTTTCACTTTATCATTAACAACTCTGATAAGCTATAAAAAATCTTATCTAAAAGCCATGCATGCAATATTGTTCTAAATAAACGGTAATTTAATCTTTTTATACTATCTGGTATCTTATACACCTTTAAACACAAATTTATAAAAAAATTCTTATACAATGCAGTTCTGGGTACAATGTCTAAGACAAGACTGTCAGGATACCTTGTGTTCCGAGGATAGACATCACATCATCATAGCTTTAAATGATGTGTCTTTTGACAAATCGTAGCATATTTTTTAAATATTTTTCTGACAGATATATTAACTGTGGTTTTGGTTTAAGTAGTAGGCTTTTGGGAACTACACTCGCCTTACTCATAGTGGTAAGGCGAGTGTAGTCATTACTCATTACTCAAAATGGGTGGTATATCTTATGTAATTATCTAATGAGAACCATTGTTAGATCATATTGTTTATCCGAAGGAAACAGATATCATTTTGGGACGATTAGGAACTATTTAGTGATGCAATGACTAACAAGGAAGATAGTTATCGACTTTTATCATTTGTTAGTGTATTTAAAAATAACAGCTGACTCATAAAATAAATAAATATAATATCCGCCAGATGACACACTGATATAAATATAATATCCGCCAGATGACACACTGATTCATATCATGGTCACGAAGTAAAAATTGTCATCCTTGAGTAAAGAGGTACCCAATTTATAAGTACTATGCACAACAGTACTTATAAAGTCATTGGAGGTACCAGACAATGTATTTTAGCAGGAGTGTCTCTCAGCACACCCAGACTCAAGCCATATCCTACAAATATTATAAATGCGAAAGTTTGTAAGGATCATACATCCTCTCTCTTTGTTACTCTTTCTTGCAAAAACTACTGAATGGATTTTGATAAAATTTGGCATACTAATAGACCATGGTCAGAATTAACACATAGGATACTTTTTATCCGGAAAAGGTCAGCGCAGACGAGGTTGCGGGCAAAAGCTAGTTAGAAATAAATCCTTTCTGCCTTAGCCCTAACCGAGCATCGAACCCAGCCCTTTGCGTTTAACGCGAATTACCGCGCAATTACACCAATTTGGTTGTCAATAAAAGTAGGTATGTATACCTTAGGTATGATTTCATATTCTCTGTATTCATTGTATATGCTGCATTCCGAGCAATGTCTACCCGGACTTTTAACTTGAAACTTACAACGCGTAACTCCAAATAGTTATGACAAACATCGAAATCTCAAAAAAAAAGGTGTCCCAGCATATTTAGGTACTTCTTAATAAAATAATAAATAATGAATTGTTTCCACAATCACACCAATTAGCTAGCCCCAAACTAAGCAAAGCTTGTACTATGGCGACTAGATAACGGATAAACATACTTAAATATTTTTATAAACATCCATGACTTAGGTACAAATGCTCGTGATCATCACACAAACATTTGCCCCTTGCGGGATTCGAACCCGCAACCGCTGTCTTTGTAGTCCGGAGCGCGGACCACTACACCAGACGGTCGTCAGACTTCTTGGTCATCATCGTCATAATTGACAACATTTCATTTATATTAAGGTACAAAAATTCAAAAACCATTTGGAGATTTAGCGATGCCTAACACGTTAAGTATTTTTTTAGATTTTTTTATGGCCTAGATTTACAGTAAATTTCAAAAAACTGAAAAGTACCACGAGATAGGCATTGCACATGTGTACGCCATTGTCTTACAACAGAGTGTAGTAAAAAAACACAGATTCAAGCTAGCTGTCACTTTGACGTATGTTGTTGCGTTTGTTCCTCGAGTCTTATAAGCTATTATCGATACTATAAATAGTTGTATACTATCGATAGTGAGCTTAAAAAAAACTAAAACTTTCTTTTAATTTTATTTTTAAGTAAACGTTATTTTGTATTACTTTTCGATTGATTTATGCGATTATAAAACTTACACTAGGCCCTCTGGATTGCTTCGTGGCAAACATGTTACTCAGTCTCTACAATAGATAATATATCTGCACAAGGAAATGCATGCAAATCAATAAAGAAAATGTAGTGAAGCGATGTCTTTTACAAAAAGATCTCTTCGCATTTTATTTTTTTAAGATATCGATATTTGGAAGTTGCTTTTAGTGTCACAGCACCAACTCTTCAGTAGTGGCAGCTTTTATTTTTTTTAGGTAGCTACTAATTTTGGCAATGGCACCATGTCTACACAACCTCACTCTTGTACTTATGCTCTTTTAGAATAAGCAGTTTTTATTTATTTAATTTCAGAGGAAAGAAAGAAAATAAATGCAAATGAAAATATATGTATACCTTATTTTTTAGTATAGTTTTAAATAAACAATTAAAATTGGTATGTAAAATACTTGAAATGTTGTCAATTCTAACCATATGACGTCTACTACTGCTAAACATAGAGAGGCCTATTACTTCCATATTGTCCGGTTTAAAGTGGTCTGCATGCAGCGTCTTCCGGCAAGTGTTACTAGGTCGTCTGCCCACCTAGTGGTTGGATGTCCTACGATGCTGCGCATGCCGGTATATGCAGTCAACGGCAGGTCAACCTACCAAAAAGGTTAAAGGTCATGGAACCGATTTTCAACTTTAAATCCGACACGTAGAGATTGAGAAAATTTTACGTTTTGTGGTAATTAAGTGGTTAATGAGCTGTTGCCTGTAAGTGCCATCGTACACAGCCACTTTAGCTTGATATTCCGTCAAGCTATATCAGGACTTTTGTTTGTTTACGGATCTCATTTCTGATTCAATCTTGCAAAGAAACATCGAGCATAGCACTTTCAATAGCATAGTGTGCAACCTCGAGCTCCCTCATGAGGCCATAGTAAGAGGCCACTTCTTGGTCACGTCATATAATTAGTATTTTTTTAATTTTAATTCGGTGTTAATCCCATATAAAAGTTGTTGCAGCTGAATCATCCCCGAAGCAGTTTTGCGTATCTAAAGTTACACGTTTGTTAGACTCTGGACTAGTACTTCCGTCGTGACGCAAAAGGGTATAACATTTAACATTTTGTAAGTCTCGAAACAATAGGCTAGTTTGCTGGGTCAAAAAAAAGATTATTCTATTTAGATTACCTCCGTCAGTTTGATTACAAAAAATATTGGACCCATATTTTGTCTTTTGTCAATCGAACAAATAATGACGAAGATAAAGCGCATCAAAGTGAGCACGTGCTCTGCATGCACTTGCAGTGTCGCAAGGCGTGACGTTACGCGGAACTTTAACGGACTTTATCTTTTTATTGTTTGATTAAGAAAATAAAAAACACGTGTCTAATATTATCTGTTAATCCAACTGACAGACTAATTAGATTTTTTTAGGAAACTAGCCCATTAACGTTGAATATTGCGCCTTTTTAATGTCCCGAGTAGTATTTATAATTATTAGCTCGATTTAACAAAAAAGATATTTTGTGCCCTTTTTCGTTACTACAGCAAAGTAGGCCTGTGCAAGCAGAATCGGGTCAGTCTGGTGAATCACGTGACACTAATGTTTATCCTATAGTGTCACGTGGTTTTATCGTTGACCATTTGTTACCTAAAGGTTCTGAATCGAGAGCGTCCCCTTGTCTTACTAGTTTAAGTTGCTCCACAAAGCATGGCCCACCTAACATCCTGCTCGACTTACCTTGTCCCCTGCACACTGGATAGCTCATCATCAGGTGTGGCCGAATAATTGATTTTCAATTAATCGATTGTATTAACTAAGAATTCTTTAAACATCGATGGGTTTAAATAAATTTATTGATTATTACTATCGATTTTTAAGTTTGCATGATTAGTTAATTATATATTATCGATTAAATACTATAGTAACATTTCAAAGATGTTTTAGGTTTTCTGAGAAATATTATCATTTTATTCTTTGGTTAAATTTATTTATTTACTATGGTATTATGGTAGTTTTTTTTTCGGTTACATTATTTTTAACATTTATGTCGATTGTAATTAACTCAAACAATATTTTTTGCGTGGAAAATCACCGTTATAACTTTATTTTTATTTTTTATTTTGACATCGTTACAATAAGAAGATTTCACAGGATATTTTCGATATACAAAGAAGACCACAAGGAGTAAAAAAAGTAATAGAAAATAAATGGAAAGATATGTGTTTATTATTTATTCATCCATTTTTATAAAACAGTTTTATCGACGTAGGTATCTATGTTAAGCTGTCGGTCGTTTGTCCACGTAATTTAATTTTAAATCCAGACACCAGCTTGTCTTATCAGCAGTGATCAGAGTAGGTAGATTAGTTTGGTATAGTAGTGCTAGCTTAATATGGATATGCCTTTTCTTTCAAAACTGATACCAGGAAATTCCGGAATCCCGAAGGCATGTCTATATTAACATCAATGTTTGAAATCATTGACCTCAAATTAATCTACCTACTCGGATCATTGCTCATCAGCCATGTCTGTTATCAAAATCATGAATTTAAAAAAAATGCTTTACATATACTAACGCTTTACCTCAATGATAATGGTTACGAGTATTGTATGCCCATCCGGCGGGACACAGATGTTCTAACCTTATTATTGTTTTGCCACCTCTCTGCACCTGTCATTCACAATAATTGATTTGATTTGAATTGAGTATCAAATTTTTTTTCATGATTTTAATTTATTATTATTTGAGTAATAAAAAGAGTTTTATAAATTGATAAACACATTCACTACGAGCTTGTATGGCTACTATTTAAGCAACATCCTGTTTAAATATTACTACTTTGATGATGTCATTACCTTTTTGGTTGACTGCTGGCCTGCAGAGGACAAACATTCTTACTCATATAATACGCAGGTAAATAACATTAGTCTATGTGATTAAATACATGTATTTAAGGTATTTACGATGTGTGTCAGTTCCGCAAAAATTACTCACGACATGATCAATTCATTATAAGCGTCGTAGCGAGTGAGTCAACTTCGTTCGCAGTAAAGGCATTTTATATTTATTGATGACTTAAGCACTAATATATAGTAGGTTCACTACAGACACTATGGCAAATGAATCATATGCAACTTTACATTTTGAATATCTAATTTGAAACGGTGCTTATTAGGACAGTAGGTATATATAGGACACCGCTTGGTTTACTCGTTTTTCATTTATTGTTATTTATTTTTTTGTTTTTATTACTTGTTATTCTTTTTGTGTCATTTGTTTGAACTATTTGTGTGTTTGTTTTTTATTTGTTTCTTTCTTTCTTAGTGTAATCATTTTAGGTATTTTTTTTATTAGTCACTTTTTGATTAGATAGATAGATAAACACTTTATTGCACAAAAACATTAAAGGTTATTAAAAATAAGACACAGTTATGTACAATCGGCCAAAGCGGCCTTATCGCCAAAAGCGAGAAAGAAAGATCTTTTCCTGAACGATTAGTGTAACTCTAAAGGTTTTATCAATGTATTTTCTTTTTATCTATTTTTTTTACAATAGTTAACCTTAAAAATAGTAACATAATTATCTACGTAGATAGGAGTAATTCCGCAACATATTTTTATGCTATTATTTAAATTCGTAAAAGAGTAAAATACTATTCATAGTCACAAAACAAATCAGAATACAACAACTATATTCTCTATGGATCAACATTTAATTCATAAGAACATTTTTACTTCCCCAGAATAAAAAAGCCGATCAGCTGTTTTTAAATGAATGTATAAAATCTTTGAGAAACAAACTTTTTGAGATTTCCTAGCATTATAGTGCACATTGTATTTTAGTAGTTTAAACATACGCATACATTTTGTAGATAGATAATAGCTAATAAAATGTGACCCTGCATAAATGTCCTTTAAGTCTACTCATTTATTGATAAAAACACATAAAACATACACTTGTTCTTTATTTTAGGCACAATCGTGGTATTAGTGCCATGCCACACTGGCGGATTACAAGCGTTTTCAAAGCGGAGCTGCCACGCAGCGAACACGCCGCGGGTGCGCGGCGAAAACGTCGCGGCTGCGAAGCGAACACGTTGCGGAAGCGGAGCGTACGCGTCGTGGATTCGCAACGTTTCCGCCTTGAGTGAGCGGCGATCGATACACTCAGTAACAAAATGGATTCCGACGAGGAAATTTACAAGAAAATTACAAAACAAAATATGCGCGAAAGCAGCAGACATTTTGTTTGCTTTTGTCATATAAAGTGCAAATAAATAAAAGTCACTCAGACAGAAGTTACTTATTATTTATTTATTTAATCATTAAATAAAATAATTTTGTCGTAAAACCATTACGGTATACTAAGATCTGTTATGCGGTGGACTAACTATTCGATTAAATCAATGGGCTAGTTTCCTGGGTCAAAGAATGATTATTCTGCTTAGTCCGTCAGTTAGATTATCAAAAAATATTGGACACATATTTTGTCTTTTGTCAATCAAACAAAAAATAGCGAAGATAAAGCGCATCAAAGTGAGCATGTGACGTCACGTCTTGCTAATAAGTGTCGCAAGGCGTGACGTTACGCGGAACTTTAACGGGCTATATCTTCATAATTTTTATTATGTATCACATTATTTAATTAGAGTTAACTACACGATATAATAGCGACATGAAACCAGCAGACTCCAAATTTTCCCAAATTTCCCTGATTTTTCCAAAAAGATCATCATCTATCAAATAAACAATATTCTATCGAGCGATTGGCTTTTATTTATTTCATTATTCATCAATACGCATATTATGATAAAAAGTTTAAAGCACACTTTACACAAAAAAATAAATTATAATGGCTTTTTTTCGGTTTTTTTTGCGGGTTAATGGCCACTTGAATCTAATTTAATATAATTATGTATTACTAGTGAGATACATTGTGTTTTGCGATAGCCAAGTCAATCTATTTATTTAAAACATAAAAGATTTTAATATTGATACTTAATGGTCACTATAAATGTTGTTAGGTTAGCTAATTACGTAATAACTTAAGACAGAAGGCCCCTTAAGTAGGGATTGAATAAATTAACCGACTTGGTAGGTATTACATGGCTCGCACAAGTCACAACTTTTTATGGTAGAAGAACTGAGTTGCAAGACTTGTTTTTTTACAAGTTATGTTTTAGATGACTACTTTTGTATTGAACAGTGACATGTACATATTGAATTTTTATTGGTAATTTCAAAACCAACAAAAATTTGCTGTCTATATCTTTTTACTAATTAATAGCTTTTATTTTATTGCGTTTAAATTATTATTTTTCAAGGATTTCTCTCTTTCACTTGTAAAATAGACGAAACTAATGAAAAATCTGCAAAAACGTTTGGGCTAAATTAACAGAGCATGCCAAAAAAAAAACCTTTAAAAACATCCTACGACAGCAATGTATAAATAAAAATCAAAAACGTAAGTTGGATCAAGAAAATAAATAAAGTAGCAAGTTCCAAGTTTTTAGTGTCAACTGAAAAATAAGTAATAAGCCTACTGTACATAATTCTATAAATTATTGTTCCGTAATTTAAAATTTCCGTTTTTTCGATAAGGTTATTAAAGGTTAACATCCTTGACCGTTACTAAGCCTGACCTGTCCCAAGTTCAAGGAAATGGGCAATATGCATGTTTTTTTATTTGGTCTTAAAATAAATAGTATAATCATAATTAATAAAACTTTAAGAATTATCGAAAAATATTGATAAATACCTGACTTACAGCCCATTAAAGTTGCATGTTAGACAAGGAGATCCGATATGTACCGTGACGGCACATTACACGCCATACATTTTTCATAGTAAAAGATGTTTTAGAAAGAGATAGGTATAGGTACCTTAATTTTTAATTACTGTATTACGGTTATTTTTTACCTAAAATCAATTTTGTTTTCACTATTAGCACTATAATTTCATATATTTTCCAATGAATATAGTAAAAACAATATATTTTTTTATGCATACTCCCTATTGTGTTATAATCACATTCGGTTCAAAAGTACGTTATGACATAATACAAGGGAATAAGATTGTTTCTTCTAACACACATTAAAATTAATACTGTTTTACACTTTGCCCTTAATAATAATTAAAAACTATCGGTGACATAAGAGTTTGTACAGTCAATGGCAGATCAACCTAACCAAAGAGTTAAAGGTTTTTGAACACATTTTTAAATTTAACGAATCAATAATATGATAATTAATAATTATTTACACCTTATAGAAACTTTAAAAATCTTAGTTTTATAATACGATATAAGGCTTTGGAGTTAAAAAAAAAACTATCAACTCATTAATTTAATTTAGGCCCACATCAACTATTTACAGGTTGCTTTTTTTGTTTTGTTTAATTTGATAATTAAATAATTAATTTATCGTCAAGCCCCTACATGCTTTATTGAATAATTCAATATCTTATAGAATGAAGAGTAGAGTTTGTAAAGAAAGCACCGGAATTATACAGAGTGAGTCTTTAAGTACACATAAAAAAATTGGGTGAAGCTAGACTATTTTATCGATGAGTGAAAAAAAAAACCACCGTCCACCGCCTGTTAATCTGGATATTCGGATATTTTACTTGACAAATGTTTTTGTTTTGACAACAACACAACAACAGACTAGACAACGTAATAAATCTAATTCAAAATTTATATCGTTTTTATGGGCTTTAAAGGGCAGTGGTTAATAAGCAGTGATCGGAGTAGGTAGATTGATTTGGGGTCAATGATCTCAAACATCGATGTTAATATGGACATGCCTCCGGGATTCTGAAATTTCTTGGTTTCAGTATCTGAAAAAAGGCATATCCATATTATGCTAGCACTACCAAAGTACTATAAGTCTAATTTACACTGTCATTTGCCTATGTTTAGCAATGGACGTCCTATGGCTGAAAATAATATGATGAATAAATGAAATAATAATGATGATATAACATAATACAGATTTTCTAATCATTTTTGCCGTCATAACGATTGAATCTAGTCATCAACATTGACGTCGTGCACTTTATTAATGACAATGTGACTATGACGTCACTTTTTAGGAACCACTAAAACTTTATTGAGGCAAAAATTATTTGATATGTTTTAGTATCAATTACTTAATCTATCAGAAAAATTAAAATCGATCTTCGATTGACTATTTCAATAATCGAATAGGGATTATGATCAATTCCACCTATCACTACAATTAACCCGTATTTGTAGTGATAGGTGAAATTGATCATAAATATAATACCTATTCGATTATTGAAATGGTCAATCAAAGATCGATCTTCATTTTTGTACATTGCAAAAACACTCACAAATAAACAAACACGCTATTTCACGCGTTAGTGAAATAGCTCACCGGTGATACGGCGTATCAGAAATATTTTTTTTCGAACTCATCTTTAGGACATTTCCTAAAGATGAGTTAAACCCCATCAACGTATTATTGATAAATTGTCACTTTAACCTCTAAGCTGTGCCTTTAATCACAATTTTTATAAACATATTTTCACTTTTCTATATTTAATGTCCAAAATCTTGACTATTTCTGTCATCAGAAATAGAAGGGTTGCGCGAGGAACCACTGGGATTTTTATGTGAAGAATTATTGTCAATTAATTGCTTGAGGTCCTCCTTCTTCGGGCGTGAGAAGAATCCGCACTGAAAATAATGATAAAAAAGAATGTAATTTAAGATGTTGATTAATTTTCATAGTTTGCTGTCGTATCGTTTATTTGTATGGGACTCTGCCTGCCTAGCATGATCACTAAAAACACGATATGATATGATATGATATGATATGATATTGCGAAATATCGACACCAACTGTAAAAATATGATAGATATAGGCACCATGTTGAATTGCCGTCACATATTAAGATCGCTGTTTCGATAAAATGGCGGCTAAATCTATCATATTTTTAAAGTTGGTGTCGATATTTCGCTATACCATATCATATCATATCGTGTTTTTAGTGCTCATGCTAGGCAGACTGCTGTGATATTGAATCTTTGTGTGGCAGAAAAGAGCCGTGTGTGCTATTTACTGTTTTGGGTCTCGTGACTCTCTGAGGTCGATTTTTAAAGATATTAAATTAGCAGTAGCCTCACAATACATTTTTGAAAATATTTTTTATGCTTAAATACTATTAATGAGTACTAGCAGTTGCCCGTGACTTCGTTCGCGTGGTCTTTAGTTTATTCATCTAGGATTTTCTGCGGAACTTTCCTAATTTTTTATTTTAAAAGAACCTTCTCCTAACAATAATTAACACAACAAAAAAAGAATTAGCGAAATTGTTCCATCCGTTCACGCGTGGTGCGATAACCAAGGGGAATAAAGATTCATTTTTATATATTACTAGCTGTTGCCCGCGACTTCGTCTGCGTGGTCTTTAGGGGTATGAAAAATAGATGTTGGCCGATTCTCAGACCTACTCAATATGCTTACAAAATTTCATGAGAATCGGTCAAGCCGTTTCGGAGGAGTACGGGAACGAACATTGTGACACGAGAATTTTATGTATAAGATATTATTAGCTGATTTTCTTTTAGTTTTTTATTTATTTATTTAAACTTTATTGCACAGACATTTAAAAAAAAGTTGTACAAATGGCGGACTTAATGCCAAAAGCATTCTCTACCAGTCAACCATACAGAGATGTATGGCCCCATGGATGAGATGAGAGTTTTTTCTACTGCTTAAATACATCATCTTTTTCTACGGAACCAACATCTAAATCTGAGATTAGCTGTGCTTCCTCATTCTTGTCTTGTACGTGTGTCCTTGGTTGTTGGACAGTCTCATAATAATAGCGGAGACTCATAACAAAAAAGGTACATGGTAAAATCTCGAACTAGGTTTTCATAAAGATAGCATATTATAATAAATATGATTTCTATACAGAGGGTACATTATACAATTTCAGTGGCTGTATCGCCCATTTAAGCCTCACAGCTTGTATCTACTAATTTTAAAAGATTGTAGTAATAATGTTTACAGTAAATAGTTTTAATTTTATGATTGTAATAACTTACGTAGGTAATGTTATTTCTTGTGATTAATAAGCATAATGTATAATTACTAATATTGCAATGCCCATAAGGTCCATAAGTTAGATCTAATTTATTGTTAACACCTTTTTGTACACTTATGACGCAATAAATAAATATGAATATGAATATCAGGGAGATACGCTCCTCCAACACTTAATTTCGTTAACTGAAGCATGTACAACTGTAGTCAATAGGTAGGTATCATAAGCCGCCATATTTTTTCAATGTGGCGGCTTATGATACCTATTGAAAATACAGGTATTTTAATTTTATGGTATTTTTTTATATACTTAGTATGGTGACAGAAATGATATTACCTTATAGAGACCAATCATAATGGCAGCTAAGATTAGTAGACCCATGACCAAAGCAACGATTACTGGCCAGATTGGGATTGGTGGCTCGAGAACCAAATGGGTTGTTACCTCCATACTCCTGAAATAATAACATTTAAGAGTTTAGTCTAGAGAAAAATATAATAAAACATCTTTCAAGTAATTTATTTCAATCTTTGTACGTTTCGAATAAAATTATATTAATAAAATTCAAGGCTTAGTAAACACATTCAGCGGGGAAACGGTGCAGGCAATCTCGCCTACTTGCCTCAAGGACACGTTTTTACTTTTAAGTACGTAAGTAAAGTCCTCGTATGCAAAAAACTGTCTCTGCATGAGTATATTAATTTATAATAATATTCCTCAGGATATGAAAAACTTGTCCTTTATTTAAAATCACGTTGCACAAGTGGCTTGTCGAGTAATCATTTTATTCTCTTAAAGAATTTATGAATTACAAGGAGAGTCAGCAATCAGTAACTCATCGATGTTAAATATTTCATACATTTGAGCAATTTATTCTGGATTTCCTAAATTTTGAATCAATTGCTTTAAGTAGGTACCCATGTAAAACAATTATAATTGTAATTTGTATTTGCATGCTATTGTTAACGGCTGGATAGGCGACCATAATATTCATCGTTGTAAATCTTCTGTATACCCTGTTCAAAAGCAAATAAATATTATTCTATTCTATTCTATTCTAAAAGGCTTCAAAAAGATGAACACGCGGATCATTCTGTACAACGCGCTAGTCCGAAGTGTTTTGGAATATGCAAGTGTGGCATGGAGCCCCATATACGCCGTGCATTCCCAACGCATTGAGAGCATACAGCGTGCCTTTACGAGACACCTTGCATTTATATCACCAGGGATATCCCACAGGGCACCATTCAGCCAAAGGTTGTCGCACTTTGGCATTGACGGTCTGCGGTATAGGCGATCTGTGCATGATCTGGTGTTTCTGCACGGACTTTTGAACGGGTCGCTGGGGTGTAAGGCGCTTGTGGAATCTCGATTGGCGTTCCCTCTCACGTGCCTCGTAAGCCACTTAGCAGATTATTTGCACTTCCTCAACGCAGAACGAATGTAGGAAGACATGCCCCTTTGGTCAGATGCTGCGCCCAGTATAACTCACTAATAAAAAGGGACGTGAGTGGAGGCCTGGATGTTTTTCGCGACAAGTTGCCTAAATTTAAAGCAAATCTTCGCGAATTGCTGAGCGGTGAAGACTGAAATGGTATAGGAGTTTGAAACCAATATTGCTATTATTTTGATAGGCGTGCTACCTTACTGTAACTTCTGTATAAACTCCTAACAAGTACTGTTTGTTATAAATGCCGTGTACGCCTGTAAGAGGTATATATATAAGAAGCTTATGTTATAGTAGTTTAAGTTTTAAATGTTTTTATATATGTACTGTTGGTGTACCTTTCCAATAAAATAAAATAAATATTCTAGACTTAATTTCTAGATTTTTTGTATAAGATTCAATAATGTAGGGGAGAACGGGGATAGTAGACTATAGGGGTATGTTGCCTAACTGTCAAAACCTATTTAAGTGTTGCAGTATTCAACTGGATGCGAAAAGCTGTTTCGTCTTCCCGCTCAATCACCGGACACACGACATTGCATTCTCGCGCTTGATTGAATTCGCCACACTTTCAAATAAGTCTAGTTTCCGACTTAGTCAATCGACCAATACAGTCAACTATACATACTATATAGTTCATAATACAGATTTGTAGGTTAAAAGGAAATATGCTAATTTAATTAGTTTCAAATAATATAATTAAATTACAGCTGTTCTAAAATTGCATACAAACTTACCTATTTTCCGTTGTTTGTCCATAATGAACGTATATAAACATCTCTGATGTCACGTTCATCACTTCTAAATCTTTTAACTTTTGACCTGAAAAAAAAACGAAATCATTTAAATTTTTAGGGTTCAGCGTTAGAGCACCTTTACCTTCGTAAAGTGGGACCAGGTCAATTAAATAACAACAAACTTTTCTGAATAAACTTGCGTATGAGTTTTCTGAAAGACGTTTTTCGCAAAAAATAATAGCTGGTTAGATTCAGTTTTCGGAAAGGAATACGGAAGTACGGAATTCTCCAAAATTATTTTATTTCACAATGTTTCACAAACATTATTATAGATTTGTTCTGACAAGAAGGTAATAATAAAGATTTACTCAACAACGTAGGTGTAACAATGGGCTAGTTTCCAAAAAAAATATAATTAGTCCGTCAGATGGACTAACAGAAAATATTAGATACGTATTTTTTCTTTTCTCAATCAAAGAAAAAATGATGAAGATAAAGCGCATCAATGTGAGCACGTGACGTCGACGACCAATATTTTTTGATAATCTAACTGACGGACTAAATAGAATTATCTTTTTTTGACCCAGGAAACTAGCCTATTCACGGTAGCGTCGTGTTAATAAAATTCCAATGATTCCTAAGAGATCACGCAGATGAGCCACCTTTAAAGCGCCATACATCCGTGAGTCCTACCTCGCAAACGAAGGTGGCCGCCACGAGTGGTCTCTGGCCGCCACAGGTAGTAATCCCCACAATTTGTAACAATCTTTCTAGGTACTATAATGTAGTAGCGAATGTCAATGTTTTGTGCGCGTCCACTGGCGGCATGTCGCAGCTACTGAGCCGCGTGTAGTGAGTGGCCGGAGTGGCCGCCACTCGCTACACGTGTGCGACGAGTCCATACGAAATGAATGAAAAAATCATGTAAACTGCTTGTTGCTACCCACTAGTGGCTCGTTTACGCGGACCCTAATAGGCTGCCCCCCGCCCCCTTTCGTTGGTAATAATTTTGTTCTTATCTACCGTGTTACAAAAATCTGCGCGATTGAACAAAAATCGACTGAAGGGACGTTAGTTTAACATGTTACATATCATAGTAACATGGCGCCTGGCGTTGGAAACGTTTTCTACACATTTATGCCTTTCTCAACTGTCTAATTATCTACAGGGTTATTTTTAAATAACACAGTCTAAATTCAAATTAATAAACTTACCATATTGACTGACGTTAAATCGTAGAGGCAAAATATACCCCGTTGTCCCGTTAGCTTTTACGTTTGTAGGAACAAACGTCAATTTATTTCCTTGTAAGCTTGACCCTTCTATGAGACTTGCAGGTGATATCTGTGAAAAATTTAAATTAAAATGAAAATTTAATTTATTAATTTAATTTATTTAAGGCTCACAGCCTTATAACTTCCCTAAAGCCTAGTTGAGACTATGCTCAGAGACGTCAATTACCGGAAAGATGTTGATTTAGATTTTTGTTCATTCAATAATTGTCTTTATTCGTATCGACTATAGAATCACAGATTTTTTTAAAGTAACCATTAAAATTAAGTTAAGTCTCTGAGTGCGGCGGTTAAAGATATTAAGCATAGGTTTATCAAATAGTTTCCGCCTACTAGTCATACTCATTTTTTTATAATTTTAAGATATTTACAATCAATAGTTACCAAATCTACCGAAGTTAAATCACAGTCTTAGGAATCCTATGATGCGCCAAAACACCATCAAAAGGAGGATAGGAAAACATAGTCAGACATATTAAAATTTTAAATTAAAAAGCGCAGCGTATGATGTCGAACCAGGTTGTATTTTTTCTGTAAAGAGTTTGACGTAAAACAACACTGCTTAGGTACTGTTTCACGTTTATTGTGGTTGGTCCCCTGTATAATCATCAATTTCAATAGAAACGGACAGGTCACAAGGTAAGGAAAATGGTCGAAAAACTAACGTACAAATTTACTAAAAACAAGAAAAGGAAATAGCAGTGATTCCAGAAACATTTGGATAACTTTTATTCAAGTTTTTTAACTATTCAAATTGTAACAAAGTATAAAACCAGTGTTTTTGAAGCATCTATAAAGGGTACTTCTTTTAGCAATGTTTAGGCTACCCTTTTTGTGTGATCATAAATTATACCAAAGATACCTACATCGAAAAATTTGAATATAGTTTTATTCCCCTGTTTGAGTTTCAAACTAGGTAATATACATTAACAATAATATTTCGCCATAATGTTTGTCGCTCCGGTGTCTTTCGAACGAGTGGGTTTCGCTTTAATGAGTTTTCGCTTCAGCGTACCACGCTTAAAATTTTTCGCCACATCGTGGGTCGCTCCATCGTCATTCGAAATTACATACCGGATCCAAGCTTGCTTTCTCACAAATACACTGTTGTGACGAGAAGCTGTGATTACAATTGGTTTGGCTAACAGAGGCTAGCTAGACTGAAGGTTAATTCGATTAGTAAAGCCCACTTATTTATTTAGACTTTATTGCACAGATTAAAAATCATACAAAAGGTGGACTTAATGCCATGAGGCATTCTCTACCAGTCGACCATTAGGCTAAACAGAGATGTTTTGTTTTGATCAATGGCAGTGGCTTTTATAAATCGAATTCTACAAGTTGTTTTACTCAAAAGTTTGATTTCATTGCTGGTGCCATTGCAAAAATCTGTTTACTTTTAAGAGAAAATCAATACGTTCCTATTTACACCACCACCTTCCAATTTCATATTGCTCACAGAAGACCTATCACCTGAACAGCCTAGGCTGACCTGAAAGATTAAACTGCTTTCGTATAGATGTTGGGTACTTATTGTTGATGAGATTTTTTTTGTAAAGTGTGGTCAGAACTGCGTAGCATAATAGATGTGTATGTGGCGCTGACCTACTAAAAATTTAAGATTCGTAAACTTGTGTCCCTTTAATTGCACGAGGAATAACGTAAACAGTGATACAAAATGCCGTAAAAATGGCCAAATTTCGATCGAAGTCTATCTAGAATCGTGATTGAAATGATGGAAGACGAAAATAAAGTGTTTACCTAACTACTTACTTCTTTTGAAAGTAAAAATTCAACTCTCAAATTGTGTAGATCGGACGGGCCATAATTGGTGATCTGAAATAAAAACGGCAAAAGATTAAATAGTCTTATTCAAATGGGAAATTGGGTAAAATCTACTGCTATCATGAAGTACAGGATGTACATTTTTTCGATTAATATTGCCAAATGACGAATCCGTTGAAAGACATCTTTTGCTAATTACAGTTCTATAAAAGCATTTTTCTTAATCAAGTAACTATTTTTTATTTGAAGTTTCCTATAAGTATAATGTTATCTGCACCATGCATGTAACCCAAAAACCCACAACCGTTATAAATCAAAATAAATATTTTCATATTTCGATAGATATAGAAAAATACCAAAAAAATTTGCAAGCCCATAAAATAAACACACCTAAATGATATTTTTTCTTTCGTCTTTTTCAATTATTTACTAAATATTTCAAATTGCTTTGAAATAGATATTTAATATTTATTCATTTGATATTTAAATATATTACAAAAAAAAAATGGAAATATTGTAACGTGACAGCTCAAAAGTATGTACATCATTTAATTGGTGGTGTTATTATCCAAACAAACCTCATATTTGTGAGTAAACAATATGTCTCCACTGTTATCTAATGTATTTCTTGGAACATATACTGTGCTATTAAACTGCGCTATTCTGAAACAGAGTAAAGACTTATTATCGTCGCAATAAATAATGTGAGTGTGTGTGTTTAAATATATCGCTGTACAGTAAACATTTCCAATATAATAATAATATTATGAATGTTTAAGGAATTTATTAGTATGACCTAACCGCGTAAAAATAATACAAATGTATTCATTATTTGTAATGCATGTTTGTCGCGGTTTTATATTATTAAACCAAACAAATAGCCTAACTTAGCGGAAAACCATCACTTTAAGGATAATATGGTATCATCATTGTAACCATTACATTTCTATCAAAGTACTAAAGAAAATAATTATAAATAAGTATTAAACATTATACGCTAAACACAACATAATAGGTATGTATTTAATTAAACCGAGTTGTGTATGTCAGTGACAAAAAATTAACAAAAAAGTTGAGGGTGTAAAATGTAAAAAAGTTTGATGGATAAGTCGTATGACAATAAATAAAAAAACGACTTCAAAACACTAAAAAGTTATAAATAATATTAAGTTATAAGTACCTAATCAGTTACTTTTAGAGTCGGTGCAAACAAAAACATTTAGATTCTCATCGGATGGCACCGACCCCAAAATTAACTGATAAATTACTTACTTATTCGTACAGTACTTATTCTTACTACCGGCTATAAGCTATACTATTTTTAGCTTTTTAGAGTTTTAGTCGGTTTTTTTTAATTAAAATTTACTTATTTCATCTATTTTAGTGATAAATCCTGATCAAAACAAATCACAAGAGTTAAAATAAAAGTTAACTGCTAAACACCGATTTCATCCCCATTTTCCATCCTTAGGGGTGAATTTATTTCTGTTTTTTTTAATAGTGTTTAGATCTTTGAAGTTTAAGCTCTTCATTAAAAAAGATCATCAAAATCGGTTTACATTTGTCGAAGATATTGGGTAACATAGATAACATGATTTTCTCAAAAGGCGCTGAATCAATTTCGATAAAATTTATATGGGACCACTTCTGAAGTATAATTTATCAAACAAAAAAAGAATCATTAAAATCAATTAATAATTGGTAGAGTAATCGCGTAACATACATACAAAAAAAAAATGTACAGTTGAATTGAGAACCTTTTTTGAAGTCGGTTGATAACAAAATTGTGATCACCGGTGTGCCTTTAAATAAATAATACTATTCTTATCTACATCAAATCGTTTAAGTTTTAACAAATCAGAGGTATTGAAATGTTTCATCAGAGTTGCTTTTGCGTTGATTTGCCGATGTATTTACTATAATAAATTATAATCTCTAAAAGCAGTTTAACTAACCTAACCTAACTTTGTTCATTTTTTATATACAGTTTAATGTACAACAACATTGCTTACATTTGTTTTGGCGTTAATTCTATTTTTTCTAAATTTAAAGTCTTTGAACAGAGTTCAGATTCAAGAAGTCTGATCCAAGGAAAATTGATTTTAGTTGAGATTTACGTTACATATTTCTAGATTCAAAACGTAGAGCATAGTCCATTTAACACCCTGCCTGGCATTTCTACCTGCACGCGAAAGATGTTTATGAGAGTCACAAACATTCATCAAATAACTTTAACTTAAAGCAATGGTAAGAAGAATAATCAAATTTACTTACCCACTATAATTATAACTGACTTGTGGTACTATTGGTATAACTATTTCTTTTGCTCCTTCGCTGATGTTTCTCATGTACAGTGGATCTTTAAGCTCGGCTGCGATCATGAGCTGATTATCAGAGCCATCCCAGGTGTACTCCATCTGTATCTCCCATTCCACCTTTGAAATAAAATAGAATGTATCTTATTTATTGGAAAACTAAGTTTAAATTCTAATACGTCTGGAGATGATTTTTTATTTCTTTACTAGCTGACCCAGCGAACTTTGTTTCGCCAATTCGTTTGACAGGTACGAACAGTTTGTATAGGAAAATAAAATACATAGTTGTTTTACTACTTTCCTTGCAACTTTTTTATATTTTCTGACCTTTTAAGCCTTCCCTGAACTTTCACAAATATTTCAAGATCAAAATTAGCCAAATCGGTCCAGCCATTCTCGAGTTTTAGCGAGACAAACGAACAGCAATTCATTTATATATATAAACCCAAAAAATGCAATTATAGTTCGTAATGTCACTAAAAATGGAAGAAACCAAAATTAGATTTTTTTTGCTCTATTTTCAGTCGTATTGGGATAGTTTTGATAATTTTACGTTAAGTGAAAAGTTTACGAGAATACCGTTTGTGACCGTAATGTTACTGGGAGCGGGTCGACACCGGATTGCGACTATTGTCAAATTACGGGAATTGGGCCTCAGATGAAAACGAAACGCTGTGTAATTACATATGGGTTTCATTTGGAATTTGTTTGGAAGTTACAACAATACTTATGTGCTTTGACATAATTATTATTGTTACTTTCATTTAGACAGGTAGGCTAGATAGTCAGTAATTTAGTAGTGTTGAATTGTTATAAAAATATAATGAATAATTAGCTCAGCATAGGACGTCCACTCACAAAGGGGAGGCCTATGTACAGCAGTGGATGTCTTATGGCTGAAATGATGATGATGATACATTTTATACTGTTTTGCTATGGTACAAGTACATACCGTTTCATCTGTTTTTAAAGGAGCTGGTAAATCACACATTAGATCTAGATTTTTAAGAGAACAAGAATCTGGAAGTCTTTTGGGAGGGCAAGGCAGGACTAGGTGTAGTTTTATGCTGAAAGCAGGTTCTTCTTTATTTGTCACCGAGATTTTGACCCCTAGATTGCTATCCACTCCTGGAATATATTCTCTGAAAATAAAATTTACACAAATTTTATGCGTATTACCCAATAAGTAATGAAGTTTTTTTTTTACTATTTTTGTTGTTTTTAGACAAAACATTTGCCTGGTCATTTTTGTTTATAAACAAAAACTCACCATAGTTGTGTATTGCAACTCTATTTTAAAAACTAATGATGCCCAACAATACATTGCCAAACAAAATGTAAAAAATACCATTCTTAAAATACAAAGAGTTCTCGGACTTTTAACTATTTCATATTTTAATTATTCACAGTAGCACCAACCTCTCTAAAGGTTCCATATTCATGACCAGCCATGGTTTGCAGACGAGATCATCTCCACAACTAAGCAACTGAATCAAGAATGAAGACTCAAGGTTCGAGTTTTCTGTCAAACGAGCGCTGTTTGATGGAAAATCTGGCAATGCATCTACAAAAAAGAAAAAAAGTTTTGAGTACCGGTTTCACTGAAGCGAAATTACCATTATTATTTTCTGCTATGATTAAACATCTTACCTAGATCAACTGGCGCCACATTGAACTTTATTACCATAGGCTTCGAAAAATCCGACTGATTCTGAAAATAGCATGTTGTACCTATTATCGTTTGTTAGGTTTTATTGATTATTTAATTGATTACTGTTTTATTTGAAATTCATTGTTTTATTTGTGCAAATAGTTTTTCATGACACTGGCAAGTAAAAAAAAAGAAAAGAAAAAAAGGTGACAAGCGAAAATACACTCGTTATTCAACTCTTGAGCCTCAGCTCGCTCATGTCAGTTATTTATTACAGAAAGCCTACTTACATTAACATCAATGATTCGGTCAGTACAAATATCTTCCCCTGCTTTTGCTGTAACCTTGTACTCAAATTCTGATTCCCCCATAACTTTAGCTCTGTTGCCTTCGGGATCCACGCTCACTTTTGCATTAAGTTCTGTGAAGAATGTGCCATTATCAAATTCAATTCGGTACATTTCAATTTTATCATCATTACTAATTATTATAAAATAAAATGCTCCAGTCAAAACATATACTAACCTATTTGAACATTAGGCCATGATGCTTTTGATGACAGAGTATGACAGAAGAGCGCGGTAAAGTTGTTTGCGTCCTTTTTCAGGTTTTTTAAATCTGGCACTTTTATAGAAGTCAGCACTTGTATTGTAGGTATGCTTCGGTACAAATACGCTGTGTCACTATCATATGCTCCGATTGCTAGGTCTACAAACAAATTAGAGTTCAAATGTTTCTTCTGGTTTATTTCAATAATAAATAAGAAAAAAACCATAAGGCTCTAAGGCGTATTATATTCAGTTCGTTTATGATTAGTTACAAGATACTCTAATTTAACAGGGATCTGAGGCAATATTCCCGTAATTTTACAATAGTCGCAATCCGGTGTCGATTCGCTCCCAGTAACATTACGATCACAAACGGTATTCTCGTAAACCCAAAAAATTCAATAATAGTTCGTGATGCGACTGAAATTGGTAGAAACCAAAATTAGAGTCATTTTTTTGCTTGATTTTCAGTCGTATTGGGATAGTTTTGATAATTTTACGTCAAATTAAAAGTTTACGAGAGTACCGTTTGTGATCGTAATGTTACTGGAAGCGGATCGACACCGGATTGCTATGTATATTGATATGTAGATTCGGATGAAATTATTGCGACGCGACGCACACTGTTGCGAAAAACTACAAGTGGTATGCCAATAAAAAACTACATTGAATAGAAACCCGCTTTAGAAAATAACGCTGTTGCAAATATAATATAAAAGAGTTCCAAAGTCATGGTCATGGTTGAAGACAAACAAATATTTTTAATATTAAGTACCTACTTAGTACTTACCGTTGCAACCATTTTTGTCAACATCGTAACCTTTAGATATAGACATGCCAAAGCCCTTGGCACTATTAGTGAAGATTCTCTGTGTATATTGTGGCATTAGCCCATTTTGGGTCCCTCTGTATATATATACAATTCCAGAACCATCGTTTTCCCATGGAGCTCCAATAGCGACATCTAAAAGTATGAAATATTACAGTTAATGTTTTAGATATGGCAGATATTTGGAGCAACTATTATAGAAGTTTAGGTTTAGGTTTAAAGAGTTTATTCTCAGAAGAACTCATTTTAATATAGTTCACTTAAAATTACTACAAAAAAGATATTGGCACAGCGCAGCTGCATAGAATTGAAATCTACAAACATAATTATTTAAAGAACCAAAAATATCAAACCAAATTCACAGTAACACCAAAGCGATTAAACTTACTATTGCTACCGTCATTCCTTACAGAAAGAACGGACAGCACAACAGAAATCATAGTTGCGTGCAAAAAAACAAGCCTTTCACAATAACAGGTTGCGTTAGGTACTACTTACGTTTAACATTCTATAATCATATTTAATCAAAATATTTAAAACATGGAGATTTGAAAATATTACCGGTAAATCCATCGCCATCTATATCTCCTAGGTCTGCAATAGAGGTACCAAATCTGGCTCCTGAAGCACCAGATCCTCTGACAACATTTGCTTCGTTTAATTCGAACCCTGAATCCTAAAAAAGATAGTTGAGATCAGAATTATAGCTAAAATATTCCAATTAAGTGTGAAATATTCATTTTCACTTTAATATATATATACATTTTTTTAGATATTTATTTTATTTCATATTGTTTAGTTCACGTCATTTAAAAGGAAATTATGAAATTACTTACACTTATCCTAGTTAAATAAACATATACGGCTCCCTGATCGTAATTTGGTACATCAGTCTTCACAGCATAGAGTGGGGCACCAACCAGCAGGTCACTGACCCCGTCCATATTTAGATCTACAGTACAGAGACTGGATCCAAAGTATGAACCCACATGTGGACCTATTAGTTTCGCTTTGATCTTTAGCGGTGCCATCTCCACCACTGGTTTTTCAAAGATTAGGACCTGGGATATAAAATAGAAATTATTTAACTGCCGCTGAGTCGATATTGAGTCATCATAATAGTTCTGTTGTGTCTGGTAGTGTTCGGATTTTATTTTTGGAATGTTTACTGAAATGCCTATTACACACGACGTCTGGCTCTCCGTTGGATCAATGATGTCACGTGAGGAGATTTCATCACAAAGCCTTTTAGGTTTCAAGATAGCAAAAATATCTAATAAAGGTTAGGTTAGAGCCAAACTGTACAAAAAACAAATTAAACCATTAGGTCACTATAGTATATCAAACAATTACGAACTTTTTAATTTAGAACTGTCCAATCACTTCAATAGTTTAAGTAACGAAGATAATTTTGATGTAGATACTCAATACGATGCTATTCTTTCTAGCATAAAATCTGCGAGTAGCAAAATAGCCCAACAGAGAAAAAACGATAGGAAACTATTAAAAAACACAAAAGACCTAATTGAACGAATACATAAGACAGAGCTTGGCACGAAGGCATATAGAACGATAAATAGGCAGGTGAAGAGAAATATAAGAATGGACCTACGAAGTTACAACACGAATATGGTAAAGACAGCCTTACAAAATAATGCTTCACTAAGAGCGGCAAAACAGGGATATTCACGAGGTAAGACCTGGATAACCAGTTTACGGGACACTGATGGGGAAAAAGCAAGGCAGTCGCGATGGGATCATTAATATATGTACGGAATTTTACAAATCCCTTTATTCCGATAGTTCGAATCTCGGCGAACCCCTAATAGAGTACCATTGTAGTGACAAAATTCCCCTCATAACCGAACATGAAGTGAACGTGGCTATCAAAAGCTTGAAGTACAGTAAATTATTTAACACGGTTCTGTTGACTGGATCCTTACCACGCAAATTCTGTCATTCAAATATAATTTTGCTTTACAAGATAGGTGAAAAACATGACATCAATAATTATCGACCCATCAGTTTAATCTCGCATATCTACAAATTGTTTACTAAAATAATTCAGAACCGAATCGCCCACAAACTGGAAAAACATCAGCCCCCTGAACAAGCCGGCTTCCGTTCACACTTCTCTACCATGGACCACTTACACTGTGTCAATCAATTAATAGAGAAATTCAACGAATTTAACAAACCGCTATACCTAGCCTTTGTTGACTACTCGAAGGCATTTGACAGTCTAAGACATGAGTCTATATTCACTGCTCTGCGAAATTAGGATATAGAAGCCACCTATATACAGCTCCTTCAGCTGATCTATCAAATAAGCACCGCTGATGTCAAACTGCACGCGCCCGGTCCTTCCTTTCGAATACTGAAAGGCGTCAAACAAGGAGACCCGCTTTCTCCGAAATTATTTACCAGTGCCTTAGAGGAGATATTTAGAGACCTAGCGGACTCCTGGAGAACGAAAGGTATAGATATCGAAGGAAGAAAGCTCACGAATCTTCGTTTTGCTGACGATATTGTTCTCTTCGCCAATACATCTTCTGAACTAGAAGTCATGCTCGAGCAGCTGAGCGCAGCAAGCTTTGAGGTTGGACTGGTGATGAACGGGTCGAAGACTAAAATGATGACCAACGCTACTAAGGACACCATAGTAGTGGAAGGGCAGGCAATGCAATACGTTGACGAGTACATATATTTGGGCCAGACAGTCTCCTTCGAAAACAGGCAGGACTAAGAAATCGAGGGTCGCATCGATAATGCCTGGAAGAGCTTCTGGTCCATGAAAGCTTATATGAAGGGCAACCTTCCCATTTCGCTAAAGCGAAAACTCGTCGACACTTGCATCCTGCATATTCTTACCGGTCGGTCTTTGACCAAGAGTCAAAAGTCAAAGTTTGCCAAAGGGCTATGGAGCGGAGCATACTAGGTATAAAAAGGATTGATAGAATCCGGAACACCGCCATCCGCTCCAAAACCGGTGTCGCAGATGTAGGCGAGAAAACTGCAAAGCTAAAGTGGGAGTGGGCAGGACACGTGTGCAGAATGCATCCGGACAGGTGGGCCCAAATCGTCACCCGATGGGTACCTATAGACGGCGGTCGCCGAAGAAGTAGACCCAAAAAAAGATGGTGTGACGACTTGGTTAACTTTACGAGGGATTGGGAGTCATTGGCGATAGATAGAGATCGATGGAAGAGTCTGAGGGAGACCTTTGCCCAGCAGTGGGATTGAACAGGTTGATAAAAAAAAAGGTTAGGTACTAGTAAACTTGAAGAACTTAATATTTTGTAGGAATACAAAAAAAAACAATTTTATGTACTGTGGTGTTACTATAATTGGGTGTTGTGGGTTATCCTAATTCGAAATATTAAGTGTCGCCAAGTATTGACAAAGAAGAAAATATTGATACACAAAATTAATTTATTTAATTATTGAATAATATTATTGATTACTAAAAATACATAATGTTATTTATTTAAACTTTATTGCACAAATAAAATCGTACAAAAGGTGGACTTAATGCCATGTGGCATTCTCTACCAGTCGACCATTAGGCTAAACAGAAATGTTTTGTGGGCGGTGCATATGACGTTACAAAAATGTTGGTGATAGATAAGTTTAAGTTACTTTCGTATTTGTGTTATGATTAGGGATAATGTATATACCTGTCCATAGCCTCTTTTAGATCGCGGCGCCCCACCCAAATAAAGGATTTGACCGTTTTTTTCAAAAATACCTGTCTCTACGCTATATCCTGTAAAAAGACAAATAGTTGCATATTTATTAAATAGTAAAAGATTAATAAAAATGTTAAAAGAAATAAACAAAATCTAATCTGTTATTTAAAAAAAATATCATAATTCAATTAAAATATTTGCCATTACTGATTGGTGCATGATTACTTGCTATGTATATTTATATACATTTTATTCATATAATACCTAATATTATTCTTTCTCTATTAGTTCTAAAGTACCTATCATAATTATATTGAGATCTTTGTTAAAGATATTGTTAATTAATGTTTTTAACCTCTCTCGTGTTACCACATAAACTATATACTCAGATAAGTATTACCCCTACTTTAATACTTTTTAATATATTTCTGTTTGTTGATCCAAATCAATATTATTACAAAAAAATGTGGCATACATAGGTATAAAAACCGTAAAAACCGAGTTGGGTTTTTAATGTATATATATGTATATACATTAAAAACTCCCCCAAGCCGGGACTCGAATTTGCCCTTCGCGTGCTACTTACCCACTGTAGACAAGAAAATCCATTAGAAAAATATATTGCGGCACGCAATAGTTCTCAAAAATTTCAAATTTAAATTACATTCGTGTTTAGAGCAAAAAACACTAAATCAATAATAAAAATATTTATTGTAAGACGATTTTTAGAAGATTACTTGGTTCTATAACCCGTGATTTAATCGACAAACCGGAACTCCGGAGTTTCAAGATAAAAAGCGAAAAACAATAATAATAGTGTTTACAATATTTTTAAGGTGACAATAGTGTGATTATAATCAGTAAAGAAAAAATGAATTCCGTGTTATTGAGTCGAAAATAAGGTAATTAATTTACTTACCAAAATAATCGTCTGGACCCAAATCCATTGTAAAGTAAGGATTTGGTATAGGTGACTTTTTAAACGTAAATGAGCTTGGATTGTACTTGTAATCAAATACAGAGCCTAAAACATAAAACAACTAAATTAACTGATCAAGCAAACGTAAACGAGGCACAATAGATCGTCACCGTTGTGGCAGAATTAAATAACTAATAGAACCATAGCTCCAAGATATTCGCGTTTTACTGATTTTTATCGTTGTAAATGGCGACAACTTATGAACTTTGCTGTAGATCTTTTGAAATGATATATAAATGACTGCTTTCCATTTATTGGACCTAAATTGACATTGCTACTTTATTAAATGTTTAATTTAAAAATAAAAATGCAGTTATATAATTCTTCCATAAACATAATTTACAACCAAGTTACAGTTAATTAGATTTTGCGTGTTAGTTATTGATTTTTTTTCCACAGCCAAATAACAACAAACACCAAAAATCACAGTTGCAATAGACAATATTTCATTAGAAAAATGCTGTACTGAGCGTAATTTGTTGGAAATGTTCCTCAAACATGCAGAAAACTCTGGAGTGACGGTGGTACCGTTCTTATTGACTTTAAAAATCACCGAGCAGTCTTAGCTGCTTGCCCTAAACCTGTTCATCGGATGTTGTCATATTGAACAACCATCTATTGGCACGTCCACGGCTACCATGTAAACCAATCTACCACCGTCAGGCAGTTACATGGGTTTGTTCAAAGCGCGACCTAAGTAATTTTAAAGTATGTAGAGGACCTACGTGTCCTGTTCTGTGTTTATGACTATTTGGCGTCCGAAGGAATCATGTACATAATCTCTAGTACTTTCTCATATTTAGCCAAACAAATAGTTGGGCAAATATCTGGTGTAGAGGCCGAGAACTTCGTTCGCAGAACGAGAATACAGCTTCCAGGAACTAAAAATTTAATCAGGTGCAAGGATGATCTTTCCGTTGAGCGGTTGTAGAGGTATAGTTCAGTATTGGTGACTGACCACCACGACCTAGTTCAGTAAGATCTACGGGAGCTTTTAGTATTGCAATTTGAGACAAAGTGTTGGCCACTACGTTGTCCTTGTCGGAAATATGTCAAATGTCCACCATAAACAGGGTAATAAAGTTCAGGAATCTATCTACTGTTTACTGTCTGAGCAAACCGTTCTATCTTTGGTGAAAGGCGTAACGCATTGGTTTATAGTCAGAACTTAGTAAAAATAATTTCGGACTTTGAGCATGTGACAAAAGAATTTCACGGTTTCATTAATAGCCAGAAGTTCAGGGTCATAGAGTGAGCACTTTGACATGAGATGGACATTATTTGCGTTAGAAAAAGTCTAATGACTGCCCAGAAACATCTTTTCCCTATTGTAATACCAACTAGTGCAGTTGACTTTTTGGATGCATTTGTTATTAGCGCTCACGCTATAGCGTTGCTAAGTAGTCAGTGTGCGCTAATAGGGTTGTGTTACAGAAGCTATAATTGTTTTCTTCTAACGCTAACGAAGCCTCAACTATAAGGTTTATAGATTCGGTCTCTTTTACCACACCAGTCAGTAGAGCATGTAGAGGGGCTTGGATTTAAGCAGCTGGTGGAAAAAATATCCTAAAAAAGTTAAGCATCTCAGAAAATGCTGTTAGCTGTTCGTACGTTTGCGTAGGAAGGCAAGCTTTTGATAGTCTGAATCTTAGAATTAGTAATATTGATACTGGTTCGAAGATAGTGTGATTTACAAAGCTACCCCTTTAGCTCTGAAATAGTATTTCAATGTGTTCAGCAACAACTTTAATCTCCGGACCTAGTACGGGGACCTAGGTGTTTCTCATGCTGGATCTCATCTACGAAATACACTCAAAAACAAAATAGAACCCTAAAGTTTGTGCGTAGTACGGTAACTAAAATATCTAAAAAGGCCAGTTTGTATTTAGTAGTCAAAGCAACAAAAGACTTACTAGATAACATTATGATGTAGCTCTTTATAGAGATTTCTAAAGAAAATTAATTTCAATAATTTTATAGTGACTTATTCAATTCTTCCACAGCCAAAAACTTCAACAATGCAAGGCTAGAGTTGTGGAAAAACCAAAAAAAGTCACTTATTCATTTTAACCTCGTCGGTTATTTGCTTAAAACTGTTATAATAAATGGTCAATTGATTCAACAAAATGCAAATATCTGCGATAATAGCATACGTATCGTAACTAGAAAAAAACCAAAACATAGAGCTCAGTTTCTACTATTATAAACGCGCAAAAAGTCCATTCGGCCAAAAATGCAGTTATTTAGTTCTACCACAACGGTGACGAGATATTCTATTGTTATTCGGTCTCATGAGACCGCTTGGATGTTAATGTTATATTATATATGGCTTGATATTATGGTTTAGGTAGGTAGGTGTAGGTAAGGTGTTTATTGATGAATTCATTCACCTCCTTAAATTTGGTAACTACGAGTATTCAAAACAAGCACTGCTATAATTATTTAAAATACTTCTTTTGCAAACTTTTTTACATATCGAAAATCAATCATTAAATCAAATCATTTAGTAAAAATGGGCACCCCGGTCCCCTAACAGACACCACTTAACTCTCATTTTTTTTAAATATTCATATTCATTTATTTCCTTTAAAATCGTAAGAGAAGTAAGTAAGATGTCAATTATTTGACTTACTCATGTGGTATTCGTGAATTGGAATATATATAATGAATTAAGGTCATTTAAAATAACATTTTTTTCTGCATTCCGATTCGAATGAATAAAAACCTTTGAATTAATTGATCGCATTATACGAATTTCAAATATTTTGATTATTACATCGAACTAAAATAATGTATAATAAATAAATTGTTTCCACAATCACAAATCAAAAAAGATGAAAACTACGTCAAATTATTACGTAAAATCACAATTTGAAAAATAATAATACTGAAATGTGTTTGTGTGTGTTTTCTTTGTCTGTTGCTTACTTTTTCCAAGAGTGAGTCTATAAAAATAGAGAGAATAATTATGTGCTTGTGTGTACACGTAAAATTTTCGTAGCCTTCATCGTCTCCCAAAAAAAATGTTGTTAGGTAATTTGACGGCCTGCCATCTCCATAAGATAGGATTAGTAGGCCAGGCACCGAAAAGGTACCTAAAGAGGGAAATGTTTTTTTTTTTTTTTTCGGAACTTTGTTTAGTAGGAGGTGAATATATTAAAAGTCCTTACCCGTAGCGCTAGATTTTTTCGGCTTTTCGCTTATAACTCGGAAACTATGCATCTAGGCGACATGACTACTACCACAAAATGAAAGTTGATTAAATTTGCTACAAGTTTAATTTTGCAAAATTTTTGTATAGCTTTCGAAATGCCCGCTCTTGAAAGTCTATAAGTAATTTTGAAAAAAAAAACAATTATGCCTAACATTCAATTGTAGTAATCCGCCACTACTTGATCGACACAAGCAGGAGCTGCGTGTCACGGAGATGAATATGCTGCGGTGGATGTGCGGCACGCGGAAGAGACGCGTGAGGAACTCGCGCATCCGCGGTTGCCCACGTGTCCGTGATATTGCAGACAAACTGCAGGAGTATCGCCTACGCTGGTACGGCCATGTTTTGCGAAAACCGGCAAGCTACGTAGGAAACAAATGTCTGGCCAGGCCGCCACCGCCGGGTCCTGGCAAAAGGGGTAGACCCAAGAAATACTGGCTTGACGTCGTGAGGGCTGATATGCGTGCCAATGATCTCACAACTAGAGACGCTCAAGACCGTGCGAAGTGGAGGTGTAAATCAAGGAAAGCGGACCCTGGGCTCCAAAGAAATGGCTTTGGACACAACCGGGATTGATCGTATAGATGAAGAAGATTCAATTGTAGGAATCATGTCGCTAGTAGGACGCGTAGTTACCGAGATATAAGCAAAAAACCGAAAAATGGAACCTACAAACCCCCGGCTCAAGGGCTATAGACGGGCATGACTTTTGATGTTCACCTTCTAACTAGCCCTTCCCGGGCCGACAAAAATATAAGCGCCACATACCCGCCACAGGCATGCACTTAAAATGCACTTGTTTTTTTAATGGAGTTGCAACAGCCGGTTTCTATACCTATCTTTGTTTGCTGCGTTAAATTAGGTAGAAGGAAGATTGAGACAGACTTACCATACTTAAATTTAAACAAAAAACGCGTCAGGCATCAGGTTTCGAGCATTTGTAAACAAAGACGCTGTGATGACTCATCGGCCTTCTTTGAGATCGTTGTGTTTGTGATATAAGTGGATGATTGTTTAGATTTCGCTATCAAACAATGGATATGTTTGTACTAACTTAATCTATAAACATTATGAGGTGTTTGAAACGTATAGTTTGCTAGAATTTTAATAAAATAGTGATAATGCCGTCGATTCTGACTTTGCGTGTTCATAATTTTGCCGTATTTTTTAAATAAATAAATCCGTTTTTTTAAATTAGCCATAAAATAGAAGAAATTTTGAAGAATCTAAAGATATATGGTGTTCTATGTGCCACTATAGCAAAAACTCCATAAATTTTAACTTGAATACCGGGGGGCGCACACTTCCGGTGATGACAAATGCGGTGGCACGGGTTTGGCCCAAGCTAGGAAGGGGGTGGCACGACGCGGCGCGGAAAAGTCCATACAAAGTTACGAAGTGAAAAATTATATTCCAAGCATTCCCAATTCCCTGTACACATTTTTTTAGTATTGGTTGCCTGGCCTATAAGATAGATACTTAAAGTGCAAGAATTTAAAAATAATTAGTAACAAGGTTCTAATAACTAATTTACTCGTACTGTTACCAACCTGAAAACTCAAGTACACCGGGCGCTCCAATAACAATTTTATTGTCTTTAGTGTAGGTTACAGCCATCCCAATCTGGCCCAACATGTGATACTTATATCTGAATTGTTTTTTGTTCTTTGAGTAATAGTCAGTGTAGTCTTTTCTGGCCATTTCGGGAGGTCCAGAATACTCGAAAAATTTTTTTGCCGTACCTGTTGGGTAGGAAGTTCTGGGAGATTAACCTTTAGTAACCAAAATAAAACTCTGCTTTAACTCTTTTTACTTCGGTCTCATTTATAACCGTGTTACGCTTAACCAAAATCCTAGATCCTGGATAGTAGTCTGCCTCCGAATTAGACGTGAGTCTGTATTTCGGAGAACAAGACCACCGCAGAGGGAAACTGCGTTTTTTGTTAATCTATTTTAAACATTTTATGGTTTGGCTAACTAGGATAACATATTATGACCTTTTTTTCCAAGCTAGAATAAATCTGTTTTTTGGGAAAAATGGGTGGCATCTGTGGCAAGCCTCCGACTTTTTGACAACAAGCTTGCTTGTCAAAAACATAACTTTCACTTAATGTAACCAGTATTTATACTTACTCAAAGGCAAAAGGGCGGTTTCTCTATTCTTCCATTGCACGTAACAAAAACTCGTGCTGAATTCTTCGTTAATAGAAATATTAAGTATCCTGCGTGGGGCACATGCCTGCGGAAAAAATCCTGTTTTCTGAATATTGTCAATTAATATTAAAATGGATTCATGTGATTTGGATGTTTATGAGTATAATTAGGTTTTCCGCTAATTATTATAATAATTAGATAACCAAGTCATTATACCAGCGGGACCAAGTAACTGGTCCAACTAGCCTCACTGTAACAAATGCCTTAAAAGAAACTGAAAACCAGACAAGATGGAAAGATTTTGTTGAAGAAATAAAAAATTAAATAACTGGAACTTGACAAACAAAGACGTTACAGACAGATAAAGCGAAAGTGGCAATAAAGCTATTTTAGCTATTTTCACAGTATATTGTCATATGGAATACTGTTATGGGGCTCAGCTGCAGATATTGAAACCATCTTTGTACTGCAAAAGAGAGCTGTTCGGGCTATTTATAACCTTAGACCACGAGACTTTCTAAGAGAACTATTTAAAGAAATTAACATACTTACAGTTGCTTCTATATATATTTATGAAGATACTATGTATGTTTGCAAAAATCTGCACTTATTTACCAAGAAAAATGGCATACATAAGTATAATACGCAGCATTAAGATAAACTTGTCGTTCCAAATCTCAGATTGCACAAGGTAGGAAGTTCTTTCATGGGAAAATGTATTGTTTATTAATTAACTACAATCCCTTGCTGAACTGCCAGTATTTGAACTTAAATTACATGATAAGATGATTTTAATGAAATAAGGTTATTACACCGCTAGTGATTATATAAATGATAAAAATGTGTGGATTTAAAACTGCTTAGCTCGCGTCAAAACTTGTAAAATTATTAATTTTAAAAGAGGCTGACAAGACAGAGTTTCTTGCGCTGCTTCTTTTCGGCACTAGCCCCCAAATTGTCCCGAAGCAGTGGTAAGGCAAAAAAAAAATTGGGATGTGTAAAAGTGCTTTTAATGGCCTATTTGCAAAAATAAGAATAAATAAATAAGAATACATTTTATTTATTTGGCACAAAAAAAAACACATCATAATGACATTAAGTAAATAATTAAATGATTTTGATTTTGAAAACTCATACGTGTGAGGTATCTATGGATGGGTCTTCAAAAATGATATTGAGGTTTCTAATATAATTTTTTTCTAAACTGAAGAGTTTGCGCGAGAGACACATCCAAAGTGGTAAAATGTGTGCCCCCCCCCCCCCGCCCCCTCTAACTTCTAAAATAAGAGAATGATAAAACTAAAAAAAATTATGATATACATTACCATGCAAACTTTCACCGAAAATTGATTTGAACGAGATCTAGTTAGTAGTTTTTTTTTAACACGTCATAAATCGAAAACCGCAATTTACCTTTCGTAATGTTAATGTTATGGATTTCATTTTGCAATAAAGATACCATAACTATGACTCTAATGTTGTGATGGGTGAACTTTTACTTATACGGAACCCTCGGTGCGCGAGTCCGACTCGCACTTGGCCGGTTTTTTGTTCGTAAATCAATAAATACTTGCCACTAAGGTTCCATCAGGACCAGCAGTTATGGCCGCCCCGAACCACATGTCATTCATTGGAAGCCAACTCTTTAATTTTCTTTCTGAAATATAAATTGTTTCATTTGCTTCATTTCTGTGCTTGCAAACCAAATTTAATTTTCATTCTAAATGACCTTACTCAGTGGGTTACAGGTGATGTTACTACTGATCAAATCCTCTAAGGAACATGTAAACACATCACCGGGAAATGAATCTATTTCAGTTCGGCTCTTGGCCTTTGGAGCACCTACAATAAGTCTGAAATAAATAAATAAATAATTAATTAATACTCATGCCTTTAAATAGGTAATTTATTGAGTACATAATTTACATTACACTTTATATTTTTTTAAAAATAGTTTTTAGTACGCAGAGTAAATACCAGTGTCGTGACAGCTATTTCTAGCTGCCACGAGGAGAGGTCGCCCACCTCTTTTAAAATTAATATATAATTCTAAAATAATTGTTTAATGCTACAACGTATCCGATAAATCTATCTATCTTTATTAAACAGTCGGGTTAGTTACACTATTTATATGTCGACAACGGCTGGACCGATTTTTATGTTCTTTAATTTGTTGAATTTGTCTCCGACCCGAATAGCAGAATAACTTTATAAAATACGGAAATATTCACGAAAACAAAAGTTATAAAGGAGCAGTACGAAGTTCGCCGGGACAGCTAGTAATAAATACATTTTTACAACATCACATACATTTCTCTGATTCTATGGTAAGTTGCTTAAGCAATTGTGTTACAGAAATCAGAAACAACAAAACTATCACAACACCCAGACCCGAGAAAATATAGAAAATTTCTTTTTCTACATTGACCGACCTGGAATCGAACCCGGGGCCTCAGAGATAGCGACACCAAGTCTTTTATGCTCGCCTCTCGGCTACGGAGGTCGTCATAAACATAGTTTAACAATACCTTCTATCTCTGCTGGCATGTTTAGGTTGACGTACCTAATTAATGAAGAGACTATAATTTTAAATGTCAAATTAAGATAGTGATTATGGAAGTTCGGCGAAGATCGACCCAATAATTTACGAAGCCGTGCTTGTTAAAACATAGTATAAATGTTAAGTAGGATTACAGCTTTTGCCCCTAAAACTTCATATTTTTAAAAGTTGGGAATCAGATATTAAATTAGTTTCAATTTTAGGGTTTATTTACCAAGATGCTATTTTGAATTGAGTTTAAGTATGCTTCAATCGATTTTAGACTAATTTGGAACACACTTTTAATGTATTGTAGAAAGCAAGGAATTTACAAGTAATTCGTACAACTGGAATGAGCTCTTTTCTGTAAATCCTGACCGAGCGAGAGCGAGCCACTGACCATCTTGTCTCTTTCTAACAAGAGTGACAATAATATTTTAAAATTTGGGGATAATAGAAAAAAACTTGGTATTAAGCTCGGATTACACGCACCCGGAATTTTTCAGAACTACAAACAAAACGGCTCCGGACAAGCCCGGATTTAATCCGTTTTGTATGGGGTTCTGAAAAATTCCGGGTGCATGTAGTCCGAGCCTTAGTCAATAGGAATGAGATTCATTTAAGGTAGGTATGTAAATGAAGGTATACTGATTGAGGCTATTACTACGATATTATGAATAATTCTATAAGGTCACATTTTAGTAAGTGCAAATATTTACAGGATAAGTTCAATAAATTTAATAAATGATTTCTATGCTAAAATTTAAAAAAATTATACGCTAGCCTAAATATTTAAAAATAAATGCTAGGGCCTTATTTGTTTAATATAATTAGATGCTCTGTTAAAATATTTGCACTTACTAAAATGTGACCTTATATACAAAACTACATAACTTGAAGTTTAAGAAAAAATATAAACTGGCAACACTATGGTCCATGTCAGAAAGAGACACAGCGGTCACTTCTCCAATCTCACTTGGACCGGTTTTTGTTACGCGTACGCACTAAGCTTTATGTCCTGTCAAATAAAGGCTATTTTGGTTTGAATTGATTGAAACAAAATTGTAAATTACACATTCCAGTTGTACGAAGTACTTGTAAATTCCTTGGTAAAAAGTCGTCTATTAAGGTCAGTTAGGTCAATGTCAGATTATTTTGTAAATGTGATACTTTATATGTATTATGTTGGCGGGACAGTGTATACACTGCGGCGAAATACACGTTTGTCGCCATAAAGAAAGAAGAAGACGAAGCAAAAGTATAGACGAAAATATTGTTTGCAAAGTGGTTAAGGTTGATCAACTTTTTTGTTAGCTTTGCTTAGTTGTACAAGAAGCAGTTAATTTCATTAATGAATGGGGCCTCAAAATTTGAGCAGCTCTATAGAAGCTCGCCATACTTCTTAAAATTAAAAATATTTTCGGTCACATTTTAAAAATAATTTCAAAATGTTCGATGATGATGATGAACATGTAGGATTAAAAATATTTGTCAATGATTACATAATTTTCTTAAATTAGACACAAATCATTATTAAAGTCTGATTTGTCATAAACATAATTATATATTTATTAGTAATTATCAATATACAAATCATTTACCCGTTTTGTGCGGTTAAAGCGTTTTTACATAAAACAATACTGATAGGTAGGTACACAAAATTTGAGGAAATTGGGATTCAAAATTGATTGATTGTTTCGGTATTAGTAAAATAGTATGTATTTACGATGTTTTATATATTTTTACTACAGAATATTTGTATGTCTGACCCAGACACAGAAGGAAGAGCTAAAAAACTTGTACAGTCAGAATCAAAAATCGATGACTACATTCAGATTTTCAAAATCGCTATACACCATAATATTATAAGTACCTAAATCGCTCAACTTGACAAGCATCAGAATTGGCCATTGAATTGGATGAATATCTGAGGCCCAATTCCCGTAATTTGACAATAGTCGCAATCCGGTGTCGATCCGCTCCTAGTGACATAACGATCACAGATGGTATTCTCGTAAACTTTTAATCTAACGTAAAATTATCAAAACTATCCCAAAACGACTGAAAATAGAGCAAAAAATATCTAATTTTGGTTTCTTCCAACTATCATCGCATTTTTTGGGTTTACGAGAATACCGTTTGTGATCGTAATGTTACTGGGAATGGATGGACACCGGATTGCGACCATTGTCAAATTATAGGAATTGGGCCTCTGGTGTATCAATTCTAGTGCTTGTCATATTTAGCTTATTTTATATTTATAGCGGTATAAATAATAGAATAGAATAAATTTATTTTCTCAAAACACTGTATACACAGGTGTCACTCGATAAAAGGAACAAACGTCATGTTTTTCTTACAGGAAGCATGCAAATATTTGTTTTGTCCAATGAACCCAGTCATTATAGTAATAACCTAATAATTATAACTGGTCATGCGAAACATTAAAAATCATCAGTGGACCAGTGGACCATTGACCATTCAGAGGCCCAATTCCCGTAATTTGACAATTGTCGCAATCCGGTGTCGATCCAGTCCCAGTAACAATACTATCACAAACGGTATTCTCGTAAACTTTCAATTAGACGTAAAATTATTAAAACTATCCCAATAAGACTAAAAACAGAGCACAAAAATATCTAATTTTGGTTTCTTCCATTTTCAGTCGCATTACGAACTATAATTGCATTTTTTGGGTTTACGAGAATACCGTTTGGGATCGTAATGTTACTGGGAGCGGATTGACACCGGATTGCGACTATTGTCAAATTATGGGAATTGGCCCGCAGATGTATAGCTTTTTTTTAAAGAAAAATTATAGACATCGAATTTAAATACCAGGACAACGGGGTGAAATTATATTGGTGTGGAATGCCTTGGGGTTTGTTTGTGCTCATGACAGCAGACAGCTTTTCCCGATAATTATTGCTTGTCTCAGCATGATTTTGTTGGTTTACGTTCGGCTGCCGCGTTTTTGTTTTGATAGTTTAGTAGGTAAATTAGCAAAGTTAGGTTGAGATTGATGGGTGGTTTTTTGGGCGGGGTTGTTTGTTTTCATGGGTGTGTGACCTTCACACACCTTTGAGTGATTTGCGCTGGTGGGGTTTCATAAACCGTTTTTAGAGTTGTATAGAATGCATGGTGTGTTAACTGGTCTTAGTTTAGATCTGTTATTTACTTAATTCAAGCGCATAGTAAATGTTTTGTGCCTTTTCTGGTCTCCACGGAAGATCAGCGTTAAGATACCTTTCTGGTTCCTTGACATATTGCTGAGTGGAGGCCATGTCTGAACCACTATTTTTAAGATAAAATTGTATCTTTACTTGTCTTTCATGTAAGTGTAGTTTCTGAATAAATTATTTTATTCTCATTTAATATGTTTTTGCAAAAATGGGATTTATATCACAAAAATAAGTGTATGTATGTAAAGCATTTCCTTAGAACATTTTCATGAGAGGCAAAGAAAGGTAATAATTTATTAGTTAACTTCCTTAGGGAGATAATTGTATTACTCAAACACAGCAACTTTTTATAAAGGAACAATTGAAAAATTTACTTGTCCATACTAATCCACCGACCAGCTGACATCAGTTCGTATAGAGAAGATAATTTTTCTTTTTGAGATTACAATGTTGGTCGCAATATATTTTTTGTATTTGGACCACACCGTCCAGAAGTCAGCTATTACCTTAATATTACCTTTTATAAAAGCAACACGAAATAACAAAACGCAACACAAACAAAATCCTGAACAAAATTTGTAGTAACATTTTATTAGACTTTTTCAAAATATAAAACTTACCCCATTTTAGTAAAAAGCACAGTATACCCAAAATAAGTAGATTTTTCATCTGGATAAAAAGTTATTTTGCTATTTACATGAAAAACATCACTTCCAAATACAGTAACATGATATGAACAAACAATTAATAATGTTATTAACATTTTAATTTAGCTAACCCCAATGCATCCAACCGGTCTCATGAGACCGGGCTGTCAAAAATCACGCCGTTCCGTCAAATGCCAAGCGGTCTCATGAGACCGCGCTTCGCCACGGGACTTTAAGTCTTATTTTCGATCACATGGAGACTACATTTTTATTGATGACTTTAGCAATGTATAAACTCGAATAAATTTCCTTTATCTTAGAACCGTAATATTATTTTATCTGTGTTTCGCGCGCATTATGATTTGTTTTATAAAAGTGACATTTTTGACAGAAGCAATTTGTTAGTGCTTGTGAAAATAGTATTGCGATTCTAGTAAGGTAAGTGCAATTTATTATTGATGAACTGTTATAGAATGTGTTTTTGAGCGTAAATCATTTTAGATAATTAGTTGCAAGTAATATATCGTAGTTTTAGTAGTTTACAAGTTCGAAAGTGACTAACCTTATTTACACATTTTATGCTATTACCCAGTGATTTATATAAAAATATGCTATTGGCTATAATAAATAAGTCATAAGATCTGGTTTTCAATAATCAACTGAATAAGTTCATGCATAATTACACAAATATTTCTGTAGTAAACAATGAGATATTTGACGTACAGTCATCCAATATGGCGGTGTTGTCTTTCAATTGCTAGCACGCCATTTTGACCTTTATTTATATGAACCTACGGCCATAGTGAGTGAGTGTTCAATGTGAAACTTTTTTCGTAGGTGTATTGATAAGAACGAAATGTAGTGTCCAACTGTCGATAGTTTGATCGATAAAATTTTGTTATTTTGTACTGCCGATTAGTTTCGATGGTGTTATTTAGTAATAATTTGATATTTAGGTACTTTTATACTGTGAATAATATGCGTTGGTGTCAGAATATGTTAAATTGTAGAATAATAATAATCATTTAGTAAATGTTTTATACATGTCATTGTTTTATTTTTCAGAATGTCATTTTGGCGTGTTGACGTAGAGACGCCTGCAGACTTTGTTGCACAATTATATGCCTAGGATGAATATGACAAGCAACCTCTCCCCTCTCGGACGCCACAGTGAGTGGTCGTGTGTTAGTGAGTTCGTGTGTCTAAATTAAATATTTTTAAAATTTTAAACGAAAATAATTTGGTGCGACGACTGTGGTTTTGAACTTGTATCTCCGTGCGTGGTGTGCGGATGTCTAGCCATTCCGCCACCAAAGCGATAACACAAAGTATTGAAATAAACTATCCTACTTGGCTGCCGACTGTGCTACAGCTACGAGTGACGACTACGGACGCAGCTACGAGACTACGAGTATACGACCTTTGTGCTACGGCCCTGCCTGCATGCTGTGAACTACACTCGTGCGTATACTACACAATAACGTGCTACAAAATGCGTTCCTCGCCGCTTGACAAGTCGCACAGCATGTCGGAGACGGACGTGGCAAATGTAGACCTCAGAGACTGCAATTTTTCGTTTGAAGATAATGTTACACAGAGGGATTGTATGCGTCCGCGATTATCGGACACAGTCGTGGAATCTGAAAAAGATGATATTCGAACGATCATCCGAGATGAACTTCGCAACGTTTTGCAATCTGTTCAAACACAGCAAAACTCACGCTTAGATGCCCTAGAGCAACATATATTAGACATTAAAAATACAAACAATAACATAGAAAGCACGATATCATTCCTCGCTTCGCAGAACGACGAGCTGAAAAGAAAAATAGAACACCTGGAAAGCCAAAACAAGAAAGATAAAGAACATATAACTATTTTGGAGCAAAGACTGGAAGACATTCAGAGAGAGGGACGAAAGGCCAACTTAGAAATTAAAAATGCACCTAGAATGAACGACGAAACCAGAGAAACCTTAATTGGAATGGTGAAGACCCTCTCAAAAACTGTTGGCTGCAAGCTTGATGAGGGACATATTTCAGATATTTATAGAATTAAGGGAAAGAAGGGTGCAAAGACTGACTCGCCCATTATAGTCGAGACCTCATCCTCGATTCTGAAAACAGAACTCTTGACCATGTGTAAGGCCTTCAACAGAAAAACTAAACAAAAGCTCTGTGCTAAACATCTTGGCTATAAGCGCAACGGAGATATCCCTATTTTTGTTTCGGAGCAGTTGACCATCAAAGGTGCCCGGCTATCATTCTTAGCGCGAGAACTTGCTAAAACAAACAAGTACAAGTACTGTTGGACTGCATACGGCCGGGTGTACCTGCGAGAGCACGATACGTCTCCCGTTATAACAGTAACCAGTGAAGCCCAAATTAACAGCTTGATGCAGAAAACCTGACTAGAAACTTACGTGCCCTATGTGGTAGGAATAGGAGAGTTATTTGAGTTATTTTCGTCTCTAGTGCATAATATTGTTCTTTATATTTTGTATACAGATTTAATTTTGTTTACATTACTTATAATTAGCTCACTGCAAAATATGTACATACACACACAAAACACAAAAACACTTATAAATCACATTTTTACCCAGATTAAAGTAAGTCTGATAACCCCAACACGACATACAATGTATATCAATGATGGTTTAAAGGTAGGTACAGTACTCGGCTCTTATTACAAAATTAATTATGAATAGTTCACTAAATAATTTACAAGAAATAGATGAAATTGAAATAGCACAATCAAAAGTAGACACAATACAAAACTTTATAAATATACCGCAATATGTTAAATCCACTGACTTCACTATAATTGCACAAAACATCCGTAGTATATATAAAAACTTTGACAGTTTATGTGTATCCTTGAGTAATTTCAACTTTGATACCGATTTACTAGTATTAAGCGAATGTAGGCTTGATGCTAATAAAACAATTCCTTTTTTAAATAATTATATATCGTTTTCAACTACAAATCACCTTAACCAATGTGATGGAGTAGTCGTCTATCTGAAGAGCTTACACAAAAGTAGTATCAAAGAAATTAAATTGACAGATGCATCATGCTTACAGGTGACTTTACCTAATTACACAATTCTTTGTATTTATCGCTCGCCTTCAAACACCAATGCTGACAACTTTATATACTCCTTGAGCAATCATTTAGAATGTATAAAAACCCACAAAAATATTATTATTACTGGTGACATAAATATAAATATCAACATTACTGAACAACGGTCTGCAAGTGCACAGGAGCGTACAAATAGACTGTCATATCTCAATATGCTTGCTATGCATGGCCTTCTTCCAGGCCACGTGCTGCCCACAAGAGAACTCGCTTGCCTAGATCACTTCATATTAAAAATGGATAATAGTGTGTTTTCAGCTTCTATTATAGTATTTGACAGCACTATAACTGACCATCGTATGATATTCTTAAAATTAAGCAGTACGATAAAACCTAAGATACTTAAAACAAAATATCGGACAATAATTGACTATGAAAAGGCAATCCTAAATCTAAAAGAAGGTAACCTACATGATCTTATTACATATGATAATCCTACAGAACACCCTTATAACTAAATTACAACAATGTTTAATTGATAACACTATAACAAAATGTATATCCTCTAAAGATCGCTTGATTTAACCGTGGATGACACCAGGTATTTTAAAATGCATCCGAAATAGAAATGATATGCAACAAAAATTACGAGCTGATCCATCAAACGAAATCTTAAGAATCACTTACAGAAGGTACCGCAACTTTTGTGTTAACTTAATTAAAAAATTAAAGATCCAATATGAAAGGGAACTCTTAGCAAAAAACAGCAAAAATTCTAAGACTCTATGGCAAACAATAAATAACATAACTAGCCGAAACACAAATAAAACTAGTAACCTGGAGTTACTGGATTCGCGAGATACCCCACTATCAGCAGTTGACCATGTAAATATGTTTTTCACAAACATTGGCAAAAGACTGGCTCAGAAAATTTCATCGGGTTCTTCTTCACGAAAAGTCTATAACGTGAATCAGTCTCACAACTCACCTGCCACATCCTTTGTTTTTCTGAAAACTGACTCTGAGGAGGTATATAAGACTCTGATGAGCCTAAAATCGGAGAGCGCCTCGGGATGGGACAACGTGTCCACTCGATTTTTGAAATTAGCAAATGAAATGGTGGTGCCAATAATTTCTCACCTGGCTAATCTATGTTTTGAGCTGGGGATCTTCCCAGCTGCACTAAAAAAAGCAATTATCACGCCCGTGTATAAGAATGGAGACAAAAGCGACGTATCGAACTATAGGCCAATCTCAGTTTTAACGGCAATATCTAAAGTAGTAGAGAAGTTAGTGAACAAAAGACTAATAAATTATTTAAACAAAATTAATTTTCTTTCAAAATCACAGTACGGTTTTCGGCAAAACCTCTCAACTGAGGACGCAGTTACGGCACTAACGTCTTATATTGTCGAAAATGTTGATAGAGGTCAGAAATGTATTGCGACGTTTTTAGACTTAAAAAAAGCATTCGATACTGTCTCTGTACCCATTCTTATACAAAGGCTAGAAAACATTGGTATTAGAGGAATCGCCTTGTCACTGTTCGCAGACTATCTCAATGAGCGCAAACAACAGGTTAAAATAGGCCAATATATTAGTAACGAAAGCAGCGTGGCGTATGGTGTTCCACAGGGCAGTGTTCTAGGCCCAACTTTATTCTTGATCTACACAATAGTCTATGTAACCTAAATATCAATTCAGGACAGGTTTTCTCATATGCGGACGACACTGCCATTGTCTTTGTTGGCGGCACGTGGGATTCTGTACGTCATCATGCAGAGGTGGGACTTGCTGAGATAGCCATCTGGTTAGAAGACAACCTTTTGACATTAAATACAGAAAAAACCAATTATATAGCATTCACAAATTACAACTCATCACAACCTGACATTAATTTTAAAATTCACATTCATTATTGTCCCAATCAAAACACGTCGTGTTCGTGCAAGACTATCAGTAAAGTGACTGATACAAAATATTTAGGAGTCGTGGTTGACCAAAGGCTCTCTTGGCATGCCCAAATCGATTTAATGATGGGAAGAACTAGAAAACTTGTGTGGATTTTTAAAAAGCTCCGATATATTGCTGATAAAAAGCTATTAAAGCAAGTATACGTTGCACTGGTTCAATCAGTATTGGTCTTCTGTATCCCAGTCTGGGGTGGTGCTGGTAAGACGAAGTTTCTCGAACTCGAAAGAGCGCAAAGGGCACTTCTAAATGTAATGAACTTTAAGCCGTACAGATTTCCAACCGAAACCCTATATAAAATAAGTAATACTTTGTCAGTTCGGCAGCTCTATATGCTGAATATAATCTTGAAAGTCCATAGAATGCTGCCATACGATCCTTCTAAATTATTCAAAAGACGTAAACATAACGTAGCTCCAACCGCTAGAACTAAAACAGTGTATGCTAGAAGACAATTAGTGGCACGGTCTGCACATTTGTATAATAAAGTCAACAAAATCATAAACATCTATCCTATGAATAACTATACTTGCAAAACCAATCTTACAGCACTGCTAAAAACATGGAGCTATGACAAAACTGAAACATTTCTAGATTAAATAAAAATAAATAGAATATAAAAGTAACAATATTAGCGTCCTACCAAAACGCAAACACACAGATACACACACACACACACACAAATACACACACACACACAAATACAAACACTTCGTGCACACTTACGCACGTGGACTTTTTATAGGTACTTGTCCTTAGGCATTAAGAAATTCATAGTATCTGATAAGTAGGTATTACCTGCTATATTTTGTGTAATTCGCTGTATGGAGAGCGGGGCTTTCTAACACAAGTATTTAATTACTTAAAAGAAATCCTCGATCGTAATGCAGAAATGTAAAAGCCTGATACTTAATAAATAATTTGAATTTGAATTGAATTTGAAACTGAAACTGTTGAAGATGAATACAGTGACTGTGGTAATGACACCACAATAAGACCATATAAATCGAGAGTTCCGTTGCCCAGGTCCTTTAAACACAAACCTTTAATTTGTAATGTAAATAAAACAAAATTGTAAATAAAATGATGTGTTTTTATTTATTTGTACTTACACTATACATAGTGAACAAATATCGATAGATCGATAAGACTACAAAAAGTAGAGCAACATCTCTAGCACTCAAGATGGCATTTTTTGCTTAGTCGTGTCGGATTTCAAGTGGTGTTTTATAAACGTCACGGGGTCTTTGAATGGATTTGTTTATATAATGAGTTAGTTTAATGTTGTAATTAATCTTGATAAGCATTGTTTTATTACAATAGGCACTAATACGTCGCGAATATTACTTTGTAGACTTTGATTATGTAGAACAAATATACTTTATCAATAATCGCCTGCATTTTGATACGTAAAGGTAGAAAACATATTAGTTAGAGTAAACTGTCGTTCACAGAATAACAAAATCCGGTTTGACTGAGAAGTAGTTTAGTTTTTTATGACAGGCGGTACCTCGCAAAAAAATTTGACAGATCAGCTGATGACAAACTTTGACATTGACAATTTTCACGCCAAGTGCTGAGTGGTTAACGCTCTCTGTCACAGCCAGTTTAGTACTGATTAATGCTGCAATGAGAATAAAGTAACTCGTACTAAGTTGGTTAAATTTTGATAACACTTATATTATAATTGTTCATAATTATAACTATCGGGTTCCAGGAAATACAATGATGATTTACCACAAGGGCAAAGAATATAGATAGTATTGTTACATACAGTTATAGAATAGGCTATTTGACTGTTTTCTGAAATAGAGTTATTATATTGGTATTATATTCAAATAAAGCGTCAGCAATTTTATTTCAATTTTAAACCTTTAAATATAATCAAAAATAGTAATTCATTCTTCACGTTTTTAAAAGCCTGCGAAAACGCCGTCGGCCATGATGTACTTGTTTGTGACGTCACGAACCGTCTTTAAATGACGTCACGTCTTTAAATATCCATTGAGTTATAAAGTACTAGAACGGGCATGTTAAAAAACCTTCGTCGACGGTCGCTCTCTGCTACTCTACTCAAACTTTGTGCGAGCGTAGCGCAAAATTTCGCTTTGGGATGTCAGTTCTAGTACAAAATTACTCAATGGTGACATGCCTGTCATTGTGGCCGGCGTTTTTGACAATGTAAAATACCGACAAAAATATAACATTTGAAAATGCATTTTTTACAGTAATCATGTACTATTTTTAGTAACTACCGATATGTTTCGGTTCCATTTAAATATTAAATAGATTTATTAGTACAAGGCAAATAGCCTATTATGCGCCATATAGGACTACATTGCATGATAGTGCCAAATTTTCAGGAGCGACAGTTACTTAATACCATAAATTACGTTAAGAAAGAACGAATTTCTAAAGAAGTTGTTAAATTGACTGCATCTATAAGATCGTCTAACATATTATTATTCGTACTGACCTGCCTCACATTGAGCATAGTGAATTTAATGCACTTAGTTTTTTTTTGCATTCAATAACTGGTTGTTAGCAGTAAACCAGCCTACTACTGTAAGATATATATGTACCACTGTTAGTTTTAAAAATCAATAATATATCATCTACAAACAATACTATCTCACAAAGGTCTTTAGTAAAGTAACATTAGTCAATTGAATTGCACCGTATATACGTTGCAAAAGGTCCTTGTTAGAGCGCTGTTGTCGTACGCCTGTTATCTCTGATGAATGACGGCTTACATCGCTTTTTCTTTTTACTTTTGGAAATTTTTAAGTATACATATGTCACACAAGGTCTCACTAAAAGTATCCCGCACCGGCTACCTACATGAACAATATTTTAAAAGTTATTGCTACATTTGAAAATGGAAATCTTTAGCCATAGAATGCAGTTTGTTTCATCTGACTGTCAATTGTTTCCACATTGTGGCGTCATTTAAAAAAAAAATGATTACAATAAAATGGATTCGCCTAGGTCGGGAAAAATTATGTGCATGATTTTTCACGATTTTAAGTGTAATTTGGCAGCTTAGCAGAGCCTCGTTCGGCTTCAATCTGCTTGTAGAAAAGAAGCAGCATGCAAGACGATTATTTATAGCTGGTTTGCCGAATTAAAATGCGGTCGTGTTAATCTTCATAATAAAATTCGTGAAGGTTGCCCGTGCACCACTGTGAACAACAAAAACATTGATGCTTTGCAGCGTATGACAAAAACAGACAGGCATGTGACCTATTTCTTATTATTGATTCCGGAAACTTCTAGTGCGCCCCACGAATTTTATTCCACAAATACGAAGATTAAAGTTAATAACGATAAAGTCGTATTTTTAACTGACTTCAAAAAAAAAGGAGGAGGTTCTCAATTCTTTTTTTTTAATGTTTGTTACCTCAGATTTCCGCCGTTAATAAACCGATTTGAAAAAATATTTTCTTAACTCCAGGGTATACTTTCACATTGATCCCATTTAAAAAAAAAACAATTTGAATGATAGGCTCTATGAGGAATTGAGTCAACTCCTACAATATTATAGGTATACAATAGCGATTTTAGTATATTACAACAAGTGAAGCAGAGTATTATTTGCTAAGGTGGAACTAATGAAGGAGACCATAGATGGCTACAATAGTATTTTGCGAGTTGAGATAAGATATCTTCAATATAGTTAAACTTCGTCATAGCCGACAAATCAAATTTTATAAACGATTTTAGTGAAAAAACCATCAAACTGATTTGATGACGAGGGCGGAAGGTAAGCACCGGAACTCTGTGATAAAACAATGTATCAGAGCCGTGTTTGGACTTATTTGAATCGTCATGAGATCCACTATATTTATAATTACATCACAGATCGCCATTTAGAGTACAAAATAGATATTAAAATATAATACCTATGTACAGTGGATATAATGTGTTTGCATTCTCATTTGTCTTGATGAGAATTTATCACTAAAAACAAATAAATAAAACAAATTTTTATTAAAAAATAACCGCCTACAAAAACACTAAAAGCTAAAAATAACAATTAATAAAACATACCTAACAGTTATTTTTGAAGTCGATGCAAACAAAAACATTCAAACACTACTTAATAATAACTGTTAGGTATGTTTGTTCTTATATTGTTCTATAGACCATATTTTTAATATTTAGCACTATATTGAAATGTAACCCCGTACATGCGACAGACAACACACTAATAGTGTAATGTCTCGATACGAAGTACTAGACTGTGAATTTTGCTAGGGGCTGCTCCCGTCATACCCATTATACCTTAGCCAATTTAGAAAAGTTAGTCTTCTAAACTGACCCGAATCGAGAATCAAACCCAGAGGCCCAATTCCCGTAATTTGACAGTAGTCGCAATTCGGTGTCGATCCGCTCCCAGTAACATTACGATCACAAACGGTATTCTCGTAAACTATTAATTTGACGTTTAATCATAAAAACTACTTACCCAATACGACTGAAAATAGTGCAAAAAAAATCTAATTTTCGTTACTTCCATTTTCAGTCGCTTTACGAATTTTAATTGAATTTTTTGGGATTACGAGAATACCGTTTGTGATCGTAATGTTACTGGGAGCAGATCGACACCGGATTGCGGATATTGTCAAATTACGGGAATTGGGCCTCAGGGCCCTTGGCGTTCAAGACGAAACGAAGCCGCGCCCTAGCGCAACTTAATCAATCGATAACGCTGTAATCATGATGATATTATCAGTCATTTCCAACAAAAAAAAAATGCATGTCGCCCTCGCCCACCGTCGTACAAAAGACTTCGAACTTTTTCGTAAATAAAAATAAATATTACATATTCATGCCGTGTGGGGACCGCCTTAAAGAACACACTTTCCCACCGCCAACAGGAGGCATGTCATAAGAAGCGACTAATACCTGTAGCATGAGACGGGCAGCAATGTCTGCTTGCGAAATCTTATAAAAAACTGCACTCAGCAGTGGACGTCCTATGGCTGAAATGATGATGATGATTACATATTCAACTGAAATTCTATTCAAAGTTTATCATTTACGACATTTTGTCAATCGTATTTGTTGTTTGTAATTATTTTCTGTCTTTTAGTGTATGGTTTATACACCAAAATAACGTATTTTTAGGTATTACAACTTTAGGTATACTAAATAGGTTCGATGCCTTTTGCAGGTACATTACTATAAGTAGTTTATTTTTATAAATATTCGCATGCTCTAATCCTAAGGCAAGTAGCTAAAGCACTTGTGTTATAGAAATCAGAAACAACGACGGTACCCCTACACCTAGACCCGAGCCAACATAGAAATTCGTTCGTTCGTTCGTTTTCTACATTGACCCGACCGAGAATCACACCCGGAACCTCAGAGATGGCGACGCCAAGTCTTCGCCTCTCAGCTACGGAAGTCGTCAATTTTGGATTGCCAGTCATCTATTTTGTTTGTGAGTAACGAATAATTCAAGCATAGGTATAGGAATAGATGAAACTAAATGGTACTGTAAACATTCACCATCATCATTTTAGCCATAGGATTTCATTTCACTGTAGGCCTCCCTCAGTGACCTCCAGATTGGTCGGTTGGAAGCGGCCTGCATCCAGCGGCTTCCTGCAACCTTTACGAGGTCGTCTTGTCTTGTAGGTCCTACGTTGCGCTTGCCGGTACGTGGCCTCCATTCTAGAACCTTTCTGTCCCATCAGCCGTCAGTTCTACGTGCTATGTGCTGTGCCATCACTGCCATTTCAGCTTGTTAATCCGTTGGGTTATGCCAGCGACTTTTGTTCGTTTACGAATCTCCTTATTCCTGATTCGATCTCGCAAAGAAACACCGAGCATAGCCCACATTCACATGTACTTAAAGGTTCCTAGCAGTAAATGTTGAATTCCTGCTTCCTATGTCTGGCGTTTCAATAATATCAGACTTTTAGCACTTTCATGAAATATTCATAGATTTTTTGTCGCGTAGCCTGTCATGCGCAAGTTCCCGAAGATATTCCAGGATTAATGGTTTTAACAAAATCTCAGACACAGAGTCGTCGTCAAAAGACCGCCCGTTTGCGATCGTTTGCGCAGTGCCTATAAGTTCGGATGTTGCTTTGAAAAACTAGTTCTCACTTGTTTTTATCGAGCGATGTATTTCATACCGCATGCCGGGAGTTCCCGAATGCAGTATAAGTGTTGCTACACACATAAATAAAATTTATTTTAAAAAAAACTGACTTCAAAACACTAATAAGCTATGTAATATTAACACGTAAGTACCTAATCAGTTACTTTTGGAGTCGGTGCTACGAAAACATTCAAACTCTGATCAGCTTGCACCGACTCCAAAAGTAACTGATTATGTACTGACGTGTTAATATTATTTTTAGCTTTTTAGTCGGATTTTTTTTAAATAAAATATTTTTTTTTAGTGATAAATAATCTAATCTAACTGCTGAAAACCGATTTCATCCTCTTTTTTTCCACTCTTAGGGAAATTTTTAATTATATTATCTTTGAAGTATTAGCTATTCAATAAAAAAAAACATCAAAATCGGTTTGCATTTGTCGAAGATATTGGGTAACATAGATAGGTACAAGAATCACGAACCAAAACATTATCTGGGTGTACTTTTGTCAATTTTGCAAAAACTGCCTAATCAATTTCGGTAAGATTCGATAGACATCATTTATATGGGACCACCTCTGAAGTATGATCTACTAAGCAAAAAAATAATCATCAACATCGATTCGTAATTGGCGGAGTAATCGCGTAACATACATACAAAAAAAAACAGCCGAATAGAGAACCTCCTCCTTTTTTAAAGTCGGTTGATAAACGGGCCGGCATTGACGGTTCGGCAGTATTCGATACGACAAAGCTGACCTGAAGCAGTTATTGCACTCGTTCGACTTCAATCGGCTTGTGCCAACTGGGTGCTTTATCCATGTCGACACGTCGTCATTCGATTCGAAAGTATTTGTGAAACGAAAAAGCAGATCTGTAGCAACTACTAAGTACATTACGTTCGGGTTCATTCAGCTTGTACCGGTCGGGTAGTTATTATGATTAGATTATGTGTGGCAGCCAGGCGGTTTGGGATTTCCGAACATTCAACTAAATCATATTTTATTTTTTACCACCCGGCGTTACCGATTAATGCTGGCCTTCGTAATCAACCCATGACTTTCATTGTTTGTTATATCGCATGCAGGAATTCACTGCATGCATGCAGTATACCGAGCATATATTTATAAAGTTAAAGCACCATGTACTGTTACAGCCAAAAAACATACTGTATCTTGCATTTCCAGGCTGGGATCATTTATGTCATGTTAAGTGTGTAAATGAGTAACAACAATTGCTTTGTTTTAAATAAATATTTGTATATATATTTGTATATGTATTTGTACATGTATTTGTATATGTATTTTGTATAATTGGTTTTAAAATAAATAGTACTACCTACTTATTAAAATTAATAATAAAAATTATTTTCAAAAAATATTAATAAATATCTGACTTACAACCCATTCAGGTCGCGTGCTAGATAAGGAGATGTGCCGTGACGTCACAGTACGTCCGCCATACATTTTCCATTATAACTTAAACAATGAATAATGTTTAAGTTCATTCATGGGAAAATGTATTCGTTTTTTTAATAAATTACCACAATCGATTCAGTATGTGAACTTAAATAACATGTTAAGATGATTTTAATGAAAAAAGGTTTCTACACCGTTAGTGATCATATAAATGATAAAAAATTATGAAGAAAAAAAGAGGCTGACAACAGTGACAGAGTTTCTTGCGCTGCTTCTTCTTAGCACTAACCAACAAATTGTCCCCAAACAGTCGTAGCGCAAATAAATAATATTGGGACGTGTAAAAGTGACATTAATGGCTTATTTGAAAAAAAAAATGATTTAAATTTTTAATAAAAATGTTTTAGAAAGAGACATGTAAGTATATCAATTTCTACTATTACAACTACATTATTAGCCCTATTATATTTGGTATAATACATGGGGCACACTAAAAGTTTTGCACTTCTAGCTAATTGGAACTATTTGAATTGGTTATATATTGGGTCGCCTAATTTTTTGTTCTTCTAATTGCCAATGGCACACAAACAGGCAGCCCAAATTTTTTTCGCACAATTTTACTTTTCCTAATTGTGTTTAGTCTATTTTCTCTTAGCCTAACTTTTTATCGCCATATTGTAACTTGCCAAATGTGACATTAGGCGGAACAATTTATAATCCCTACTAATTACAATTACTAAATAGTAATTCGCATTAAATTAAAACGCACAAAAGTATAAAACAATATGTTATAATATATGCATGCAAAGATGCAAGCAAGCAAGCAGCATGCCAGCAAGCATGCAGCATGCAAGCATCTTCCTGTTTTAAAAAATGGTTTGATAGCATGAAAACATTTTTTAAATGTAAAGGAGAGTATTTTAAAAAGCAATAAACATAATATTTTGGTTATAACATGTTGTTTTTTTAAGTTACGCAAAACTTATAGTGTGACCTACGTATCTTATAAATATAGTAAAAACAATATATTATTTTCTTGCATATTCCATATAACCTTATTAGCTTCCAGCGATAAGACCGCCTAAATTGTGCAATTCTTAATGTACCTATTTATTTTCCTGTGATTTGTTTCTTTTGTGTGGTACACAATAAAAAGTATTAGTATATTAGTAAGTGAGATGATGTGTAAATGCAATCTTACAGCCAACTCTTGCTATGGGAGTTGTAGATTAAATTGAAAAGCTAACTGAATAATAAGTTAGATCATAACATTTAAAAATTTTAATAGCAACAACATATCTAACCAATTTTAAACAAACATGTTACTTCATTAGAACTCTAGCGTACGATGCACGCACGCCTATAGCCGTGATAACAATAAAGCCTTTATTTGTGCCTAGAATTATACTGTCCCTGAATGTGTTAAATCATTTCCTTAAAAATGCTCGGTATTTAAGTATGATGCGACCTTTTTACCGGTACGACTCCCCGATACACGGAGATGGTACACCATTTAAATATAAATAAATAAAAAATAATAATTAATAAATTATGAAAAAATACAAATATTCATTGTTACTAACCCTAGCATATAAGTAAATTGTTACTAAGCCTACTTCATGAAAATATATTTAATTTAATTTATTATTGAATAACATGAAGGAATTTCAAATGAATTATCTAGCTGAATGCGGAGAACTGTAAGTAAATCAAACGAGTCACCAGGCAGGCATCAAAGGGAAACCCAGTATTTCACTGGCAAAAATCCGAGTTAGAACTAACCTGAAAATCGCTCAAATCCGAAAGCGATTACAAACGCGACACACAGGCTATTCGAGGCGTGCGCCTACGCCCTGCCGTGCCAGGGGTACTGAGTGTCCTACTTTCTGAAAGATTACAATAATGTCACTTCGCGCCGCGTAGCATTGTTCAATAATCACATCTATATATATAAAAGAAGAAACTGACTGACTGACTGACTGACTGACTGACTGACTGACTGACTGACATATCAACGCACAGCCCAAACCGCTGGTGCTAGAGATTCCAAATTTGGCATGTAGGTTTCTTATAAGGTCTAGGGGTGCACTAAGAAAGGGTTTTTCAAAATTCACCCTCTAAAGGGGTGAAATGGGGGCCCAAAGTTTGTATGGGGAAACAAGATTAGTTAGACTATTTTATTCGAAACTTCACAGGAGTATTCCTAACAATAAATGATTAAACACGTGTTTCAGGTTTTCTGCGAAATCTACCCCTAAAGGGGGTAAAAGGGGTGACAAAATCTGAAAATCAACATGAGTATTGTTTCTATCGTTTATCGGGTCGCTGATTACGAAAACAACAACAATTTTAAAATACAACTCTGCGGATCTAAAATATCATCCCCCCATTGGGGTGCGATGGGGTTGAAATGTCTAAATATCAATATGTAATATTGATATTTATATGTAGTATAATAAAATTTTGTTTATTTCGAGCTAGGACGCACCGTTTTCGATATATCAAGGCGCTGCGTACACGACGTAGCAGGGCGGGCCGGACAATTTTAAATAGACGAAAGGGAATCGTATACTGCAACGCACACGGCGGTCAATAAGACTGCGCCGCCATTCCCTGCCCCGCACCGCGGCATGTCCGTGGCTGCCCGCCGTGGATCGCACAAACCAGTTTGTATACACTAACGCAGACGGCGGCGCGGGCGACTAGCTTAGTCTGCGTCGCGCGCTCTACTAGAATGGTTGTCCTGAACTGACCGTCGTGCACGTTGAGTACAAGGCGCGGGCAGCCGCGGGCATCGATGAGCAGACGCGGTCTTTATTGCTTCACGGTCAAAAAGGCCGCACCACTGCGGTGTATGCGCAGCACCTTACTCCATTCTATATTAATTAATCTATATACATATATAAAAGGCAAAAGTGATTGACTGATGTATCAACGCACAGCCTAAACCGCGGGTTCTAGAGATTCCAAATTTGACACGTAGGTTTCTTATAAAATCTAGGGGTCACTAAGAAAGGATTTTTCAAAATTCATCCCCTAAAAGGGTGAAATAGGGATCCAAAGTTTGTATGGGTAAACAAGATTAGTCAGATTCTTTTATTCAAAACTTCACAGGAGTAAGTTCTCCTTACGATAAATGAGTAAACATGTGTTTCAGATTTTTTGAAAAGTCAACTCCTAAAAAGGGGAAAGGGGCTGACAAAGTCTGAAAATCAACATGGGTATTGTTTCTATGGTTTATCGGGTCGCTGATTACGAGAACAACAACGATTTTAAAATGTAACGTTGCAGACGTGAAATTCCATCTCCTTTGTTGGGATGCGATGGGGTTCAAATGTCTATCAATATGGGTGTAGATTTTATGGTTTTTTGGAACTTTGATTTTAAAATGAATATTGTGAACATGAAAATTCTTGAAATTATTTGTGCCAAATTGCAATCCAATTGGGCCAGTAATTTCGGAGCTAATCGGTTGTGACAGACAGCCATACGTGATCCCAACACAAAGGTTCTATTTTTTCATTTGATGTATAGAACGAGACCCGCGTTATCCTAAAATTGATAAATCGCTATATATATCATATCATATCGTGTTTTGGTAGTCATGCTAAAAATATTGTCTAGAAGTTTTGTAGTTTTTTAAATTACTGAGTTTGACATTCATACTTCACTTAAAATCAAATCTAACGCGAGCGAAGCCGCGGGCAAAAGCTAGTTTTTGTATAAACAAACCCGCGCTCGTATTCATCGGTCAACGTACACCCTAATAAAGTAAGTAAAAATTCCTCATTTCTTTCCTTCAAAAACCTCATTTTTAGAAAACGATCAAAAACTGAATGCGCGTAGTAAACTCTAGCATCTCTTCTTCATCTATACGGTCAATCCCGGTTGCATCCAAAGCTGTTGCTTTTGAGCCCAGGGTCCGCTTTCCTTGATTTACTCCTCCACTTCGCGCGGTCTTGAGCGTCTCTAGTTGTGAGATCATAGTAATTGTAGTAAACTCTAGCATATCGCCTATAAAACCATAAGCCTTATATGGTGTTGTTTTAATCCAATTAAAAATTAGATTTTGTTAGATTCCATGTCATCTGTTTAAGTGTTATCCCAATACATTGCAAAAAATAATATAGCACCTCTCTGGCTATCAGCTATATCCATTACTCATAAGTACTTGGCTTCGGGTTTTTTCAAGGTGTCAATTATTATCGGCATGGAATCAGACAAAGCTCTTCAAATTTCAAAGCTAAAGTGTAAATGGGCAGACCACATTGCTTGCAGAGCTAAGAACCGTTGGGGAAGGAAGATTCTCGAGTAAAGCCAAGAACTGAAAGACTCTACGTGGTAAAGCAGATGACCTAATTTAATCAAGACTGCGCAATCCGCTGGATGCAAATATGGCCCAGGCTGATGATGACGATTAATTATTGAATCATCAACATGTCGGCCTATCGCAGTACACTGCTAGACGTAATCCTCAAAAGAGCGCTGAAGAGCACAATCTCCCGCTTTTATCATTTAGCTGCCAGCCATCTTTCTAAGGTCGGTTCATCGAGCTGGAGGCCACACTACGTTTGCCAAGGCGCGGTCTCCACTCAGGAACCCGTTTACTCCAACTTTCATCGGTTCTGCAACAGATTTGGCGGGCTCATTGCCACTTGCCCATTGCTACATTTTGGGACTATGACCATTACTTCTTTAGAATTATTAAATGGATCAATGCAACTTGGTCCGATCAGGCAGCTTTGAAGATTTGACTATGAGGTAGTTTCGCTTCAACTTTTCGAATTAAAAAAATTATAAATATAAGACAACATGACATACATTGCTCTGATCCTATGGTAAGTAGCCAAAGTTACACAAATTCGAACCAACGACGGTATCAAAACACCCAGACCGATACAATATAGAAAAGTTATTTTTCTACATACCGAATAGGAATCGAACCCGGGACCTCAGAGGTAGCGATACCAAGTCGCCAAGTATACTCACCTCTCGGCTACGGATGTCGTCATTGTCGTCGATTGTCCCTAGATAATAAGACTTTCGTTTCAGGTAGACAACAAAGACGGGCTAGTTTCACCATTTATAAGTCAAGGATGACTGCACCAATTTTTATGATCTCTTATTTGTTAAATTTGTATCCGACCCGATTAGCAAAATAACTATAAAAACATCGGAAAAATAATCGAAAAAAAGGTTTGGAAGAGGCGATACGAAGTTTGCCGGGACAGCTAGATAAAATATTTAAAAAAATAATGGATTAAATAAAATGTTTTATGTCGGCAACGGCGGTGTGTCCCTTTTCGTTTTGCAGGGTAAATGCATTTTCACGGCACCACAAAATGTGCGCAACTCACAATTTCGGGGGTTTTCGTGTGAAACGTGGATCAAGAAGACGTTTGGCAAGAGCGATTCAAATCTGCTCTTTCAAAGTATTTTAGGTAGGTAGGCATTTTTTGGGCTTTTGTGCACCGTTTTGAAATTATAAAACGGAACACTGGAGTTACTTTGTACGTATACGTCAAGAGATAACGAAAACTATGAATTACATACGAGAATTGTTTTTTTTGAAATCACAATAGAAATTCGATACTTAAATTTACGTTCATTAGGTCTTTTAATATAATTACAGTATTTTTTAGTTCTTAGCAATGTTTATTTTTAGTTTTTGTTGTTGTTTGTTGTAAATATTTTTTCAGAAGGGTTTTTGGGTAAAGTAAATCTTAATTATAATTTTGTAAATGTATTTATAGATAATATACTTATACTTACGGAATCAAGTCGGCAAAAAGTTTAGGCTTCGCCTCCTCCTTCTTCATCTATACGGTCAATCCCGGATGCGTCCGAAGCCATTGCTTTGGAGCCCAGGCTAAGCCATAAGACAATATATCAAAATATGTAATGTAGTAAAGTGGTTCTGTAAAAATCCTAGTACGGACCAATCTCTAAAGCTTGGTCTTCTTAATCACTTGACATAGGCAGAATCACTGCGGTTTTACTGCTGGGATATGTGCATAAAAAAATTACCCAGGGAAAACTCCCCACAGGCCTAATTCTATCTCCGATGGTTGACTGACACACGCCATTCTTTTAAATAATATTTAAAAAAATAGAAAATTTAATTTAATTTTGTAAATTTTTTACAAATCAATTTTTTGAATTTAGTATATTGATACTGGCTTGCTTGCTTTAAGGCTTGCCTTATCTAAACTAAACATGCATAGTAATCTTGGGTATTCAATGTAGATTATAATTGTATCTTACACAAATAATAATTATTATAAATCTTTTTGATGATATCACACGTTTAAAACTACGCATTACCGTATAAATCGACAGCCATCGCAAAACGGACGGTCGCTTCCTATTTATTTAAATTAAAATTTTATTGCACCCGTGCAAAGCTGAAACTGCATAAAGCAGACTGAAACTAGACGTGTTAAAAACAGCTAATTTGAAAAGTTTCTTATTTCCAAATACGAAAATAATGAACTTTTTATTCACTTATCAAAATCAATGATACTCTCCTATTTTCCGATTTGTCCAGACGATGTACCTATGAAAATATTTCACTCTACATGTTTGTCCGTATCTTGTCAACATTACACAACTTAATTATTTTCAAGGCAGAGCCATCTACAAAATTTTAAGTTACTTAAATAATTACTTACCAACTCCCTCTAGTTTTATTGTGATGATAAGGTTTTGCGTAGGCAGTTAGTGCTGGCGGTTGAATACAGATGGCATAGTTTAGAGTTAAGCCTAAGCGAAAAAAATATGGTCCATTATTTTGAGAGACTAGAGGTAAGGGTAAGGAGTACTATCTCTTGCGGGTGGAAAGTTGAAAAAGTGCCCAGCTAAAGCAGTAAGAAATAGTTCCAAAACCTTTCAAAATGGCGCTAGTGTAGGCAAAGGGTATAGTATGAATGTAGAAGTATGCCGAGTATGACGTGCAGAGTTAAAACATTTTTAAACATTTTAGTTTGAACAATTTACCATGTTGCTACTGTGGCGCCACCTAATTTAACGCAGGTTGACGTACACTTTTTTAAAACGAAGGTACAAATCCTTACCTCTACCCTCCATATCCATTATCACTTCCTTCTAGGATCCTACCTATGCAAAAAAATCAACTTTTTTATTTTTAGAGTATTTTTTTATGCAATTTTAAAGTTACTTACAATTTAAAAAGTTGCTATATTTGAGCAGTAGCATCACCAAGGAGCAAAATTACTAATAAATTATGACCTTTTTCTTTTATGCAGTTTTTTTTACAAATACACTATTAAGTCTAAAATTACGCATTCAGTACAGCAAACCAAGTCATATTACAAAAATTAATGGCCTTAATACAAAAAAGATAAACTAGGTTTAAACAATGTCTAAAGAATAGCCATACAATTTGGAATATTGACACATCACACATGTCTCGGTTATGTTACCATACTTTTTAATTGGTTGGATAATCTTTAGGCAGTGTTTACAGGTGTAGACTTGGTAGTCTATCTTTTTTGTAGTAAAGCCCTATGTGTTTTATATTTAACCCTTTAAGATGCAACTAGGCTAGTTGTGGCGACGCGCGCCACGGGAGGGGTATAAAAATTAAATATAATTCATATAAGGTTGCTAAACGAACGCAGCCCTGACATTGCTTAACCTTGCACACTGCTTTCCTTGACGCATCGAGCACTTACCCTAAAGAGCAGCAATACGAAACTTCTTTTTCCGAAACTAGTTAGTGATTTTTCACAAAATGACAAGTACTGTTGTTGTAAAACCAGTACAAATTCAGGTCAAAAAATGACGTTTCTACTCTTTGGGGTAGGTGCTCCATTCCTTGACGTCAAACGCACGCTGCCAGATGGAAGACCCTTCCGTCCACGTCAAGCCAAGCCCCGTAACCTTATCCAAAAAATCGGCGAGTCCTTAGCACTAGCCATGTATCTATAATAAATATTATTTTAGTACATTTCCGATTCATACTTGACTTCTAATATTTCACTGTGTCTATGACACTTTATTTAGAACATAAATTAAATACTAATTAATAAATAATAATAATCTTATAATGCATTTTCCATTAATTATCTCATTATGTATGCCTATATACGTCCCACTGCAGGTGGTGGTGGTGGTTCGGGCTACTCCACCACACGGGCCCAGTGCGGGTTAGTGGAGGGGTGTTGTGAGGCCAGTGACTTAACCTTACTGTCAGATGATATTAAGTCAATATCTTTTGTCATTGTTTTATAAATTAGAAAACTAAAAACAAGCTATCTTTAAGAAACGTTACAACACGAAATATTTAAAAAATAGTTACGTTAAATTAAATAAAAATATTTAAATCCATTATAATGACGTTTATCTTAACTATAAAATGATTACATATAAAAGTGAATCTCATTTACCTTAGTCACGCCATGGCATAACTTGAGAACGATCGTTTTTTTTTAGTTTTCTAATGCTTTGAAGAAGGTTCTTACTGAAAAAAATATATTTAAAAAGTTGCGCAGAAAATCCTTTATCAATAAACTGACGGTCACGCGAAGTTGCAGGCAACGGCTAGTTATCTGTGGGCACGGCAGTGCCCCCGCCAAATCGAGCAAAAATGCGGCACGGCCGTACCATCCTTTTCTCGAAGCAGTTAAGGCTATTTTTGACCCCGTATAACTTCGTTGTGGTTATCACTAGAAGCCTGATTTTATTGTAAATAAGCAGGCATTGTATAAACAAGGTATATTTCAAATTTCATTGAATTTAAACCAGTAGTTTAAGAATTATGACTAGTCAAAAGTTCTTAATTTTACTTACTGTCTGACTGACCGATCATCAAAACTATAAGGCACTTCTAGCAGAAATAGAATGCAATTAGTGTTTAGTGTATACATATTAAGAAAAAACTAAAATCATTTGCAATTTCGGACCAGTTTTCTAGATACACCAACTGCACAAATAACTTTGTTATCCCATATAAATATATAGGATTGTGTATGTAGAAAACACTTGCAGTGAATGTATCAGTGTACCTGTTCATGTATTTAGCCATCAAAAACATAACTTGTTAATACATTTTATTAAAAAACTAAAACCAACTTCAAAACACTAAAAAGCTAAAAAGAATATTAACATGTAAGTACCTAATCAGTTATCAGCGTAGGACGTCCACTCACAAGGTGGTGAGACGACCTGGTAAGGGTCGCAGGAAGACGTTGGATGCAGGCCGCTTCCAAGCGGCCAATCTGGAAGTCAATGAGGGAGGCCTATGTTCAGCAGTGGACGTCCTATGGCTGAAATGATGATGATGATGATGATGATGACCTAATCAGTTACTTTTGGAGTCGGTGCAACGAAAACATTCAAACTCTGATCAGCAGCAAAACATTATCTAGGTATACTTTGGTAATTTTCTCAAAAACTGCTTAATTAATTTCGAAAAAAATTATATGGGACCATCTCTGAAGTATAATCTACCAAACAACAAAAGCATCATCAAAATTGATTCATGATTGGCGGAGTAATCAAAAAACATACAAAAAAAACATACAGTCAAATTGAGAACCTCTTCCTTTTTTGAAGTCGGTTGAAAAAAACAAGTCTCGCAACTCAGTTCTTCTACCGTAAAAACTTGTGAGACCCATGTGATACCAAGTCGGTAAATTTATTCAGTCCCAACTTAAGGGGCCTTCTGTCTTAAGTTATTACGTAATGAGCTAACCTAATATCCAAGTGACCATATCAATATTAAAAATCTTCTATGTTTTAAATATATATATTGTCCTGGCCATTGCATGAAAACACAATGAATCTTACTAGTAATAAGTATATTAAATTACATTGTTAAGTGCGATTGCCAAGTCAATCTATTGTTTGTTGTTGTTGTTGTTTTTTTTACAAGTTATGTGTTTGATGGCATTTCTTTTTACCGGGTGTACCTATATCTTTACGTCAAAATATGATGTATTGCGGGTGGACACGTTCTACGCTGCGCTTGCCGGTGACGTGGCCACCATTCCTTTGCGCAGAAAATGTCTGAATAAAAAGTACCCTATGTCCTACCTCGCAGTATGAACACATATATTAAATGTTTAAATTGAAATTGTATGATTAGAATGACAGAATTTTTGACGTAAAAAAAAAAAACTGTAATGTACGGAACCTTCGATAGGCGCTCTCTCTTACTCCTTCCTACTCAGGCGTCGGCATTATGAGTAGTAGTAGAAGTGTAAAAGTTTTTTTTTTCAGGTGGCCAAAATCCTCATGCAACTAGAAAAACACTTAAAATGCATTCATTATCATTATCATCATCATTTTAGCCCTAGGACGTCCACTGCTAACATAGGCCTCCGCTAGTGATTTCCAGAAAAAATATTATTTATGAATCAGGATTTCAGATTTTCTCAAATTAGTCTCAATGTTGACATAACGTTAAACGATTCCCGTTTGCAATGGGGTGCTCATATTGAGACACTGTCAGGAAGACTTATTAGTTCAGCTGCTTATGCCGTGAGAAAGACAATTGACTGATGTTGAAACGACAAGATCGGTGTATTTTAGCTATTTTAACAGTATGGAATATTGTTATGGGGCTCAGCAGCAGATATTGAAACTATTTTGTACTACAAAAGAGAGCTATGCGGGCCATTTACGACCTCAGATCCCGAGACTCGTTGAAAGAACTGTTGGACAAGGAAATTAATATACTAACAGTGGCTTCGAAATTCAGTTAAGAAAATATTATGTATATTCGCAAAAACTTGCATCTATTTCCTAAACAAAGTGACATGCATAATATTAACACCCGGAATAACGATAAACTTGCCTTTCTAAATTTCAGACTACCTACATAAAGTGGGTAATTCGTTTAAGAGAAAATGTATTCGCTTTTTTAACAAATTAAACCAGTCCATTGCTAAATTGCCCATGTATAAATTTAAATCGCATGTCAAGACGATTTTAATGTAAAAAGGTAACATTTATAAATGACTATTTAAATGATAAAAATGTATGGAATTAAATACTGCCATGCTCGCACATTTACATTTTATCTTGTAATGTAAACACACTATTTAAAAAGAGTCTGACAAAGTGACCGAGTTTCTGGCGCTGCTTCTTCTCGGCACTAGCCCACAATATCGTCCCGAAGCAGTGGTAGGGTAAAAAATATATCGGGACGTATAAAAGAGCTTAATTTAGGCCTATTTACAGAAATAAATTGTTTTAATGGATTAGATAAATCCATATTTTTGTAAGAAAATTCACGTTTTCACTTCAAATTGATGATTTCAATATCATCAATATCTTAAGCCTATTGCAGACCACTGCTGGACGTAAGCCCCCCCATGCAGCGCCAAAGAAATCTCCCATTATTTTTAACCAGCCTCTACCAGCCTTCTTCCAAAAGTCGTCGGTCCGTCGAGCTGGGTAGCGCGGGCTTCCTATACAACGTTTGCTGAGATGTGTTCTCCACTTGAGAACCCGTTTACTCAACCTTTCAAATTGATAATTATTTTTTTCTTTAATTGAACCCTGCTGCATAAAGATTTGCCATGCATCCTAAAAAATAATTAGAAAACCTTACATTTTTATAATTTTATTTAAAAAAATAAATTAACTATAGCTAATAATACTTTGATAAAAATTACTAACAAAACAATTTATTAAAGCTTCTAACAACAAACAAAAATATTCGGCACAAAACAAACATCAAATTTGATAATAAGTAATACTTTGACATAAAAATTACTAACAAGACAAAATTTGAAAGCTTCTATTTAAAAAAGTATAGTGCTTGGAAAAAATAAACATCATTTTACTAATCACTAAACGTTTGTAACTAATTTGCTTACTTTTGGCAAACTAAGGTTTGTTTGTATTATTCATTAATGCTTTTTCTTTCATCTGTAACATTGGCCCGGGCATATTGTACATTGCGTCATGTGTTTAAGGCACGTCAAGTTTTTTAAGCACACGCACCTTGTGATGATCATAATCATAATCACCATTGTCTTCAATTGTTTCATCATCTTCTTTTGTGTCACCATGGTTCTTTTGTAGATTATGATCGTCTTGTGTGTCACCAGGTTCTTTAATTGAATTATCATCTTTTTCTGTGTCATGATCTATTTCTATGGCATGGTGTTCTTCTTCTTTTGTCACATCATGTTTTTTTTTCTAATATTATTTTTAATATTATTAGCTGACTTTGTACGAATGCGAACGTGCTCGACCTAAAAAAAGTAAAGTTTTATTTATATCTGCGACTGAGGTAGCATTTGAGTGTAGTCTCGCGTCATTGTAGCTGAGGTACTTGTCTTACAGTCGACAATTAAAGCGAATAATTTGGTTTGAGCTTTAGTAACTGTGTAAGTGTGACTGACGAATGAGTATAAAGCGTATAAATGTACCCCACAGGAGTCTAACTAGCTATCTCACTATCGATAAGCCTTTTGATAGCATCAATAGTATTACAAATAGCTAAACTATTGATAAGCCTATCGTTAGTATCGATTGTTAAATAGCAGCAATAGTAAATAAGCTTGCCGTTAAGAGTTTCAAACTACACAAAGTTGGTAAAGAATAAAATGTATATTAATATAGTACTATAGACTCTTTCCTGTTGAACTACCAGTTCATGAGTTTAAAATTCATACAAAAAATTCTTATGAAAAAAGAGTAATAAAGTAAACGACTATTTAAACGACAAGATTAACAACTTGCCTAGCTCACCATGTCATTGTCTTGTAACTCTGTATTTCCTGGTGAAGGAGGTGGGAGGCAACGTTTCAACAAATTCCGGGGCAGGCGCCCTAACCAAAAGTTATGCAGCGGCTCAGGTGAACCTCTAGAGCAGCCATACTCTAAGTGTGTTCCGCGGAACCCTAGGGTTCCGCGATACCCCTGTCGGGGTTCCGCAAGAAGTTAGAAAAAAAAATCAAAACACCTCTCTCTGGTCGACCGTTCTGTCGCGGCGTATCACGATTCACGAACAATTTTACTATGCCGCCACCGCCGATACCTACTTGTGACCGCGCAATCCCTTTGATAAAAGCCGCCTTTGAAATTAGACGCTATAATTGTGAACAAGCGACTTTCGGCTCTAACTTCAAAACGTAAAGTCGAGATTGCTTACACCACATTTTTTGAATTTCTATTTTTATATCGGCTTTTTATTTATCAAAGACGCCGACTCGAGTATTTTTGAGAATGTTCGAGATTGAGGCTAGGACTATAAAAGCGATGATCAAGCCTTGACACTAGTCAGTCGACGATTAGCGTTCGGAGCGATAAGTACCTACCTGCTAGAAAAAAATTGTGTATTGTTCTACTGCTGTTTTCTGATTGTATCAGTTTTGTACATTTCTTCTTTGGACTAAAGTGCTAAACTCTTCTACGCAGTAACGACCGTGCATTATTTTAACCTCACCATCCTGAAAGAATGGAACGTTGGCTTAAAGGCGTTAAACGTGTCGCAACAACATCTTCCAACGAAGCCGAATGTTCAAAAGCAGTCCGCGTGGAGTATACAGCAATTACCGATCCAGACGATGATGCAACGACGTCAAGTTCCACGGTTTCAAAGGCGAAAAAAAGGAAGTATGATGAATCATATATCAGTTTTGGATTTGTTGATTCCAACGGCTCACCTCTCTGCATGTTATGTAGTAAACTGCTTCCTAATAGTTCCATGGCACCTGCCAAGTTGCGCCGACATTTAGAAACTGTACACCCCGAGTCTAAAGACAAGAATAAAGAATTTTTTGTACGTAAAAAAGAACAGTTATTGGAAAGTCAAAAAACAATGATGCATGTAACCCAAACTATCAATGAAAAGGCCACGGAGGCATCATATTTAGTTAGCTATCGCATTGCACAAGCAGGAGAAGCGCACACTATCGCTGAGAATTTAATAAAACCATGTGTATTAGACATAACAAAATGCATGCTCGATGAAAAATCTGCAAAGCATCTTTCTACTGTGCCGCTATCTAACGATACTGTTTCACGGCGAATTCATGATCTAGCAAGCTACGTCAAACAAGAACTAGTTACACGTCTACAAAAAACACAATTCGTCTTGCAAATGGATGAGTCGACTGATGTCGCTGGTCTGGCTATCTTGCTGGTTATCGTGAGATATCCATGTGAAAGTTCTTTTGAAGAAGACATGCTTATGTGTTCACCTCTACCCACAAACACTACCGGAGAGGAAATTTTTAATAAAATAAATATATTTTTTGAGGAAAATAATCTCAGTTGGAACGATTGCATTGACATTTGTACAGATGGGGCCAAGGCGATGACGGGTAAAACAGCAGGAGTAGTGTCACGAATAAAAAATAAAGCGCCTAATTGTAGTTCCAGCCATTGTATCGTGCATAGACAAGCACTTGCGATGAAGCAAATGCCGTCCAATCTAAAATTAGTTATGGATGAAGCGGTAAAAATAATTAATTTTATCAAATCACGACCACTACAATCCCGATTGTTCTCATTATTGTGTGAAGATTATGGCAGCACACATAAAACACTGCTGCTCCATACAGAAGTGCGATGGCTGTCTCGGGGTAAAACTTTAACAAGGCTATTTGAACTTAGAGCCGAGTTACAAATGTTTCTTTCAGATACTTCTTTTAATTTGAAAGACCGTTTGTATGATAAAACTTGGTTGTTCCGACTGTCTTTTATGGCGGATATCTTTCAGAAACTGAACGAATTAAATTTATCATTGCAAGGTAAACAGACAACAGTGTTCCAGGCCTGTAACAAAATAACTGCCTTCAAAAGAAAATTAGATTTTTGGATTATTTGCGTTGGAAATAGAGAAATAGAAAGCTTTACGTCACTCAGTGAGTTTCTTGGCGATAACAACTCAGAAATATTTCAAGATGATGTATTTGAAGAATTGGTCCAATATCTCACTTCGATGCGCGCATCTTTTGAGCAGTATTTTCCTGAAGAACAGAATACAAAAATGAAACTGAATTCATGGATTCATAATCCTTTTTTACCCAACTTACAAAAGCCCGAAAGTATGTCAAACGAGATATATGAATCTCTTTTAGAAATGTCATCTGACACAAGTATGGAGTCACTGTTCAAAACGACGCCTCTCAACGATTTTTGGTGCAGAATCCGAAATGAATATCCAATGCTTGCCAAAATGGCTTTGAATATTCTTCTCCCGTTTCCAACAACATATTTGTGCGAAACAGGATTCTCAACCTATGCAGCCACGAAAACAAAATACCGCAATAGACTGGACGCCGAACCTGATATGAGACTTCAACTGTCCTCTATGAAACCTGATATCAACCAATTGATGAAAAATAAAAAACAGTTTCATACATCCCATTAGTTAGATTTTTTTTCTTTTTCAATGTTATATTTATTATTATACTTGTTATGTAAGTAAGTAATAAGTAACTGTTACATGGTACTCTAATTATGCTTATTAATAAAAAATACACTTAAAAACCATTGTTTTATTGTAGGGTTCCATCAAGTATTTTGCTATCCAAAAGGGTTCCGTCACCAAAAAAGATTGAGAACCGCTGCTCTAGAGCAAGCAAATTGTAACGACCAAGCTCATGGTGCAGGCCAGCAAACGCAAATAGTATATATAGTCGTCTTTAATGGCGAGTTCGACGTCATACAGTGCCCAAGACTCTTTAATGACAATTGGTCGCAGTGATACTCCGGACCGGATTAACCCATTAGGCCATCCCTGGAGCGGCTGAGGGAGATCGTAGAGGAGCTGGGCCTAAGATTACTGCTGATTGTCGGAGACAACAACGCTAAGAGTACCTGGTGGGGCAGCACCGTAGAAGACCCAAGAGGTGAAGAAATGTCCGGGATCTTAAAAAAATTGGGATTGCAGGTACTCAGTAGTGGTGATACGCCCACTTTTTACGCTGTGAGGGGTACGAGGTCGTTCACCAGTCACGTCAACATAACAGTCTGTACAGAAGACCTACTCGAACTGGTCGTTAGCTGGACGGTAGACCGGGAGATCACGAGCTCTGAACACTGAGAGGACTAAATGTCCAAAAAATTACAAGGCTTTTTTAATACACAAAAAAACAGGCTGGGATCAGTTTAATACTACCTTTGCGGAAGCCAAGTCTCAAAGAACCACCACATTGACACACATTGAGAGAGTCAATAACCAGACTCAATCGGAACAACTGGTTCGAGACTACACTAATGGCCTAACCAGCGCATGTAAAACTAGCATGCCCGCGAGAAAGAGTACCGATCCCCTGGTGGGATGATGAGCTCGTAAGGCTGGAAAAAGTTACCACTACCTTCAGGCGAAGATCGGGAACGCGATACTATACCGCAAAGCCATAGTGGTAGCTGAGAACCTGAAAAAGAAAAAAGAATACGAGTGCAAGACCGAGAGGGCCTATGGGAAGTAATCTACAGAGTGACAGGCCGGACCTCCAGGAGAACCGAGGACTTTAAACTTACCAAAGATGGAGCACACCTAAACCCAAGAGAATCGGCGAACTTACTAGCGGAGACATTCTACCCATAAGACCTGGAGGCCACTGACAATGAACACCATCGCTGAATCAGAAAGGCAACGAAAGAGGTAAACGAGTAGAATCATTAGGAACAACATGAGGGGTGGGGAGTTTTAACCCAAAAGAAGGCCCCAGGGGCGGATGGCTTCACAGCGGACGTCTGCAGCCGGGCTATCAACCAGGACCTCAATGCTTTCATTGTCCTGTTTAATAAGTGTCTGCTGATCGGACACTTCTACTACTATTCAGTATACAGGCCCTCTTCCGGGCACTTACCAAAATATAGCTTAGCTCACCGCTTCGGGACTACTATATATTTAACTAACTTATATATTTAACTTAGTCACCTCTGTCAGCCTTTTTTTTAGAGGAAATACAGTTACATGACAGGTAGTAAGTGAAAACTCAGCAGGCACTCCATGCACTTTTGTCGGTTAAATATTCGTATATTTTATAATATCAATTTTTCATACGGATCCCTTTAATATGGATTTTGAACTCATGTACAGGTAGTTCAACAAGAGTATGTGGTACTTTATTGAAAAAAGGTATCGAACCTAACTGGCATACCTACAGTTGCAAGTACCTAAAATTATGTTATTTTTAGTGTACACTTATGACACAAACGCCAATCGATAAAGAAAATAATTACAAACAAAAAAGACTGAAAAAATGTCATAAATCATAATACTTTGTTCAGAATTTCAGTTTGAATATGTAAATAATTTATTTACATAATAAATTGAAATTTGCAACCATTACCAGGTCGTCTGTCCACCTTGTAGGTGGACGTCCTACGCTGCGCTTGCCGGTACGTGGCCTCCATTCCAGAACCTTTCTGCCCCATCGGCCGTCAGTTTTACGTGCTATGTGCCCCGCCCACTGCCACTTCAGCTTGCTTATCCGTTGGGCTATGTCAGCCACTTTTCAACCGACTTCAAAAAACGAGGAGGTTCTCAATTCGACTGTATGTTTTTTTTTTTTTTTTTTTTTTTTGTATATTTGTTACGCGATTACTCCGCCAATTATTAATCGATTTTAATGATTCTTTTTTTGTTTGGTAGATCATACTTCAGAGGTGGTCCCATATAAATTTTATCGAAATTGATTTAGAACTTTTTGAGAAAATCAACAAATATATACCCAGATAGTATTTTGGTTGTGGTTCTTGTTACCTATCTTCGTCAAATATGAGCCGATTTTGATGATTTTTGTTTTATTGAATAGCTTATACTTCAAAGATAATATGCTAAAAGTTTACAAAATAAAAATCACCCCTAAGGGTAGGAAAATAGGGGATGAAATCGGTGTTCAGCAGTTAGATTAGGATTTATCACTAAAAATTTATGAAATAAGTAAATTTTATTAAAAAAAATAAAACCGACTTCAAAACACTAAAATGCTAAAATAATCCTAACACTTAAGTACCTAATCAGTTACTTTTGGAGTCGGTGCAAACAAAAACATTGAATCTCTCATCGGCTGGCACCGACTCCAAAAGTAACTGATTAGGTACTTAAGTGTTAGGATTATTTTTAGCATTTTAGTGTTTTGAAGTCGGTTTTATTTTTTTAAATAAAATTTACTTATGTTCGTTTACGAATCTCCTCATTCCTGATTCGATCTCGCAAAGAAACGCCGAGCATAGCCCTTTCCATAGCACGCTGTGCAACCTTGGGTGTAAACTACACTCAAGGAACCTAGCAGCATATAAAAAAATCGTAAATACATGTGCGTTTGCAATTTTTGATGTCGTTTTTGACTGCTAGTTGTTAAAATTTTTTTAGTAGCCATTTTCATAAACTTTCAGTATGATCCACATATTTTTATACAAAACTGTTACTGAGTAATTAAGTATTTTTGCATGGAAAATTTATAATATGCAGACCACATAAGATCAGATAATTTTTATTTGGCACGAATAATTATGTGGTGGATCCAAAAAGTTGGCGAAATGTCACATCATTCGCATAGCTGACAGATGCTGGGGAAGAAAAGTTTATTTGGCGACCACGAACTGGATGACGCTGCCCATCCAGCGGATTGACAACCTAGTCAAGATTGTGGGAAGCCGCTGGATGCAAATGGCCCAGAGCAGCTTGCTTTGGCATTCTATGAGGAAGAGCAGTAGACTTCCAAAGGCTGGAAATACATTTTCCTAAATCTTACCTTGCCGCTGTGGCTGTGGTGAGGTGTTCGGTTGCGGCGTGAACTACGGTTGCGGCGTGAACTACAGCTCCGGCGGGGATTACGCTTGCGGCTGCGGCACCATCTGCGGTTGCATGAACCCCGGCATGTGATAGTACGTCGGCTGGGACTGCTTTAGAACCACAATAAAACAAATTTATTTATATAAATAGGCCTGAATTAAGCTCTTTTACGTCCCTTATACTTTTACACAGATAGCTCTAGTTGACTCTGCAAAGTGGGCAAAAATAGTGTTAAGTCGAAGACCTTTAGAAAAAACAACATAGAGGAGAGGTATCCGAATCACCACCATGAATGTTCAGCGATTTTTAGTAGTTTCCTGTTACAATTTTTATGATTTATTTTGACTAAACTAAACTAGACTCGATGGGTTGGAACCCGAGTAGAGATGGTTCCGTACTTCTTATAGGTATTCCTGTAATGTAAAATTAAGAGGGGATTACAATAAAGGAGAATGCGCGAGTTTTTTTAGATATTTACCCCAACCCCGGCGCAAAAAGTACCTATCTCAGATTTTCACTATTTTGTCCCTAATCACAGTCAAATAAAAAAAATGCCTTGATTATCCTTTTACAACAATTATCTACAACAATTTACTACAATATTATTCGATGGTAATAAAAAATATGAAATATGCAGTGGCTATTGAATTACATATTTATTATGCAGTTGTGTAACACTTTCAGGGGCATCATATCATATCATAATATCGGATCATATTTCAAGGGTAGTAAATAATAACAACAAGGCAAATTTAAAGCTAAAATAGCCTTATCCTGCAATAAAAGCGAAGCAAGTAGGTGGTGTAGGCAAATATATCTATATTATTCTTTAATATCATATTTCCAAGTCTATTAATATAATGTCGAAGAAAGTCGCAGGATGTTCAAATTTTTCGTTGTGTCGGGCTTAACCTAGAAAATACAAAGTACTAATAATTTGGGCATAACTTCCTACGAGATGGACAGACAACCTGATCAAAGTCGCAGGCAGGCGGGCGGGCAGGCAGCTAAATTTTTACGTAAAAGGATAATCAAGGCAATTTTTCTTTGTTTGACTGTGCATAGCAAATAAATATTTGAATTTGAATTTGAATTTGTGATTAGAGACATCACATATATTTATTTTTAATACACTTAAAAGGTACAAAAATCTGAGATAGGTTTCATTTACGCCGGAGCTGGGGCAATTTTGCGCATTCTCCTTTTAGGCTCAGTAGTTTCAAAAATCAGGAGGAAATGGTATTTTTCATCAATTTTCTTAGACAGACTGTAGGGTTTTAGCTTCCCTACAAATTAAAGAGTTGGGATACAAACTAAACCACAAAACGGTACAAATACTGCGATTGTGCTATTATCGTTAACCTGTTGAATGTCAGGCGTTGGTGGTTGTAATTCAACAAATACTACGAACGGCTTTGTTTTTACAAGAACGATTGCTTGTTTTTGTGGATGTCCTTATTAGTGCAACTAAATGTATCTCTCGCCGGCCTCTAAAAGGACTCGTCACTTACGTTAGTAACGCCTTCACCAACATCAATTTGATGGAGCTTCGCCAATCTTTCCCGCGCTGTTCTTTTCTACGCAGAGGCTGCAATTGCGCCTGGTGGACCTGTCTCCACGACTTATTCAGGTGGGTTTTTTAATAATAGAACATCTCACTATCAATTCTTAATTCCCAATTTTAACCTTTTTAATGACTAGCGAAAAAAAAACATCCTCTTTTTAAAAAAGGTTAATTTAAGGTTTAGGCAAATTTTTACTAACACGTGAGAGTTAAACTCCCGTTTTAAAATTTTACAGAATTAGGCGTAGGTAGTAAAAATCAAAATTAATTAAATCTGACATAAAACAATGTACAGAAAATAAATTCTTATTCAATTTTAAACAATATTTAATTTCAAAACATTACGATGTTTCGTGAAATTCGCAAAACTACACAAAAACAATCGTTTAATATCCTTCGCAAATTTTAATAGTAAACAATGAAAAAATAATGTCGTTTTTAATTTTAAATAATTAGGTCCAGTCACAATCATGCATTAAAACTATTTCTTATTAACACTGTTTATATTATAACTTATAGCTAAATACATAAGTTGCTTGCGAGGTCATTCCACATGCTTTAACAAAAATTAAATCTTTGTTTAAGAAATTAATTAGAGCTATAATCAATATTTAAAACTAATTTTACTTATCTTGCCAACATGAAGAAGGAAAAGGTAGCACGCATAATGGCCCAATCAGGCATAGTGACAGCCCATGCAAACTAACTATCTTGCCAACTGTCGTGAAAAACATCTGGGGGAAATAGCACAAAAATAATATATAGGATGGCCAGAATAGTAACTTACAATTTTTTTTAAAGTGCCTCGTGTTAAGAGGTATCTGAATCATCCCTATGTATGTTCTACGATTTTTAGTAGTTACATTTTTTTTTTTTTGCTACAGAACCAGTTAGTTTTTTTTTAAAAGTAGGTTTCTTCAATTTTTTTTCTTGCAGCTAAATCTCTATGAACTGTGCATTTATGCATAAAATAAATAGCCTTGTGACTTTAATTGAAGTTACTACAAAATTGATCTAAAGTTGATAATTTATGTTAAATATAAACTGTTAATTTCTAAGTTTCTAAGTAGCTTCAGAGAATCATAACTCGAAAACTACGAAAAATCGTAGAACAAACATACGTGTGATTCAGATAGCTTTCAACACAAGAAACCTAAAAAAAAAATTTGGACGTCAATTTTCTGACCACTCTTTATATTGCAATGGCACCACCAGATCTAACAATGCGGTCATTCCGAACTAGCTGAAGCTAGCCGGTAGTTAGTAGGATGTTGTTTTCATTACCAAAAAGGGCTGTCGAAGAGTTTTTCTCATAAAAAAACTCAATGTACTTAAACAGTAAGTATTTTGAGAAAAAATACATTCATTTTTGACCAATAAAATTATGTTTTCCTATTTTTTTTAGTGCACCTTACGTAACATTTGTAAAGGATGTTATACGCTTATTTTGTGATGTTTTAAGAGTTCTACAAAACATCGCAATGAAATATTAAACTTATAATTAATTTTTCCCATTCTTTAATATAACAAATATATCATTTTGAATTTTTAAAACGCCTAAATCAACTTTTGCGTTTGTAAAAATAAACCCTACCGGTTGATCAGATAAAAAGAGGATGTCCTATTTTAAGGTTTTGTAACTTACTCTTTCTTCTTCCTCTTCATTTAGTTCTTTTTTTAGTCTAACTACATCGCGAAACGTGATTAATATTACCGCATCTGAAACAATAAATAAATTACTATGCAAGTAAAATATTATATGCATTATCGATAAAATATCGCATTAGTGGCAATATATGCGAGTAATATCATTATTATTACAGCCTTTATTTATTCCTTAATAAAAGAATTACATTACATTACATTTGTTAACAAATTCACTAGCTAGTAAAATTTATGCAATAAATTGTTGAATTGCATTTTCTTGAAAGTACTTTTTTGTATGGAGCCTGGCATAAGTACCTCAAGTTCCAAGTAACCTTAAATAACGTTATTTTGGTGTATACCTATGAAACATGTGTTAATCGAAAGAGAAAATAATTCCAAATAACAAAATATATACCTTGACAAAATGACGTTAATGATATGCTTTTTTTAGAATTTAAAGGAGACGGGGATTTCTGGGCCCTTAATGTAAGTAGATGAAGTATGGTTTAAAAAAAATGTTATATTTTTCCATCCTAATATACAAAAAATCTGCCCATTTCTCCTCCTGGAGACTGAGCAATAAGAAAAACAAGATTTTTATGCAGTCACTGCAAAATCGATTAAAATAATATCTATTTATGTAAATAGGATAACATAATTGATAAAAAAGAAATTTTTTGGTCTATACTAGGCAATTAACGCAAACAAAATAATTATTTGCATTAAAATAAATACATTAAGCTATTTTAGCTTATAAAAAAAATATTAATTAAATAAAATAAAGATATCGATTATTAATCGATTACCTAAATAAAACTGATACTGTATATTTATTCTGTGCACTATACTGACAGGTGACAGCTGGCTTGTCAAATAAATAAATAACCGTTGGATCACTCGACGTTTCGTATTTTACGTGTGCGTTTTGTTTGAGTGATTTCATATTATGCTTTAGTTTTTCATCGACCACGGCTTTGTTTTACTAATTCTGACCCTGCCTAACCTGAACGACCTTGCAATGCTTTAAATCTGGACACGGAAGATCTTGCACGTCTGACTTAGATGTTTTACTTTGGATTTTACTACCGGCATGGACTGGATACAGAAGATAATGGATCTCTGTGTAAACTGTGTAACAGCGACTAGTCGTAGTCACTGTATGCACTAGGCAGGCGACCCCTAAACGATGAAACTGCTTTGCATGTATTTTAACAATGGCTTGCACCTCAGTCTGTAAGTATACCGTATCTAACCAGTTGTTGTCTTCTAGTTTGTGGCCTAAATGTAAATAACTATATAAGTAACGTTAAAATATCTTTTGTATTTCAGAAATCAGCTGTTTATTACATAACCTTACTTTTACCAAACCCTTAATTATTCGGCTCTGAGAATGACAAAAACCGCAGAATTTTCAATCAAGGTTTGCCAAGTATCAATCTATTCATTTACACGATTTTCATCTTATTACATCCAGGGCCCAAATTTGTATGGAAACGTTTCCATCTCCTTTGATAATGTAAATATTACATATTACATGTTCACCCTGAAATTCTGAAAAAAGCATATCGTTTACGACATTTTGTCAAAGAGTAATTATTATTTTGTTGTTTGTAATTATTTTCTCTGTCGATTTACGTATACTGTTTCATAGGTGTACACCAAAATAACGTTATTTAAGTTTACTTGCAACTTGAGGTATGCCAATTAGGTTCGATGCCTTTTGTGGCCCCATTTATTAATGAAATTAACTGCTTCTCGTACAACTAAGCAAGGTTACCAAAAATGTTAATCGACCTTAAGGTGGAACGTCAGACATTTTTAATAGTAAAGTTATCACTTATTTGAATAGTCGAATTATTTACATTAAGCAAATAACTAATGATTTATTGAACCTCACCATTTGACTTGACAAGCTTAGACGTTAAAACACTAGGTACTATTGGATGCCACGATCATAGAGCTGCATAAAGCTATCAAAAAACTGGCATATATTAGGTATGAGTGAGACTAGGCATCATGAAGAGAATTCAGAAGAATACCCAGATTTTATTTAATGCCATAGTAGAGGAACAAATGGAAATTATGGCATTGGATTCCTCATAAACACCCAGCGTGGCATTATCTAATGACAAGTCTTTGCTAGGCATGATTCAATGGCAAGATAATACATGATGACATTTTCTCCCGGACGATTTTATACGCTATTCCCTAGTATTTAAAACTAAGCTCATGTCGAATGCCCATGTTGCGCCCTACCCAGTATCCGTTGAGAGCTCTACTCTAGAAATTATTGACAAATATGTCTACCTGGGATAAGTGATCCAGTTGGGTAGATCCAACTTTGAGAAGGTCAATCGTAAAAATATACTAAATTATTATTATTGTATATTAATATATTTAACGGGTTCAGATACATTTGTTTTAAGCTAACAAATAGGAAAGTTTTTTACAGTAAGTCTATATTTTGTATAGAATTTTTAGAGTTAAATGACTACGCTTTTACGCTACGCTTACTACGCTTTTGACGTCGTGCCATATAGACGCAAGTACATATTTATGGGCTTAAACATATTTTAAGGAAAACAAAGCATTACGTATATTGTTAATCAAGTGTTTTTCAACCATTTGCAAATTTTTAGGAAAATAGATGCATTACAAATGATGATTATTACGTTTTTTGTGTCTCCCGAAAAGTAGCGTTTTGTGCATACGTCTCTTTGACCCGAAGTCCGCGATATATACCTAGACATTTTTTCACATTGTATGGCTGCAATTAATGTAATAATAAAATGTCACATTTGTTTAAAATAATCGTTTTTCAAAAAGAAAGAAACATCTCAAGAAAATACAATAATGTGTCCTAATTTTTATCAAAAAGTCGTAAAAACGCGATGCAGTTGCTAAGTCGATCACGATTACTAGGGATCAATAACATTAATGCTGTCGCAAACATGCCAAAAGCGGATCCTTAGCGGTTAGGCAAATTTAAATGTCGTGACTTTGAAACACCAGTAAAATTACTGTGCAAACTTTATATTGTATTGAGGTTAATAAGTAAGTTTGATGAGCAGTTGACTTTTAGGGACCACTATGACTACATTATGTCGAAGCGCTTTAAGACACTCGGATTTGTGGATAGGTACTAAACAATTTAGTGATCCTCAGAGCCTCCTTTTCATTTACTAATACAGTCTTGTCAAAAGTTTGGAATACTGTTTAGTCATATGGTCCCCTAGCTGTGCAATGCACTCGAAAAGAATTGAGAGTATTCAAAATAAATGCCTTAAAACATTGTCTTTTGGATGTGGTCTCCAGTAGAGACCCTCTAACGGACGGTAGGACTCTCTACCGTAAACTGGCATCATATCCTGATAGGCTCCTTCATTTCAAACTTACTTCATTAGAGTCAAGGCGAAAGCAGCAAGATCTTTTCCACTTGCATAAAATCGTACACTTCTTATTTGATTCCCCTAAATTATTGTCACTGCACACACACACTTAACTTTGACGCTTAAAGCTACTTAAGGTTATTTGTAAGGGTATTTGTAAATACCGCGAATTTTCAATTTGTCCATAGTTGTTGTTTCATAGCAATGTTGAAGCTCAAACAAATGATGTGAAAACAAATAAATTTTAAAACAATATTTTTCTGGCTTTATATCGAAATAAATTCCTAAGCAAACGCAAGATATTTTATGTTAAAGTTACCAGTATTGAGTATCGGTAATTTCATATATAAGGACCTAATATATAAACTTAAGTTAATTTTGTTAGCGTCAAACTTAAGTGTGTGTGTGCAGTGACAATAATTTAGGGGAATCAAATAGGGAGTGTACGATTTTATGCAAAAGCTCTCGAAAAGAGACTTCACCACCATGTAAATGTCGAGGCCATCCAGCTCCTCGACAACACGGACATAGTAAGCAGACTTAAAAGAAAAAAAAACTTTTAAGTTAGTGCAGTGATAGGTTGCAGTGATAGCTCTCATGCTATTTTCAAAGACTTGTAAACAATGTGTCTTCCCCTTAATATTATAACTCAACCATACTTAGATTAGGTCAAATTTAAATTACTCATTAGTCTACTTAGGCTAGATTGTAATATTCTTAAGGTTTTAAATTATAATTTAGGCTTTAGACAGATTAAGAAAAAAAAATCCAAAACAACCATATTCATACACAGCACAGCATTCACGAGTACATTTTTCAACTTAATCATTAATTTCATGTAATATCACTTCAAAACGCTATTCTGTATTCGCCATTATATCCTTCAGATCAGCGCAGAACGTTGTAATAGACTTTTGCTCATTTATTAATTTCGCACTTTTAAACCCAACAAAACCACAAACTCTTACAAAAACAATTTTCAATGTATGAAGCAGCAATATGTATTTTGACTTTTTTTAAGGTATTTTCTAAGCAGTTTATGCTTATGTACATAAAATTTCGTTTTTGAAAAAAATTACACATCTTTTGATATACAAACCGTTTTGATACGCCTCGCCTAGTTTAGTAATTATTCAATATTTCCACTAAAAAAATACTATTTTTTTGGCGATTACGTCGAAAATTAGTTTTGTCGATTGCGGCTTTGTTCCAATAACCCATCGAATTATTTCTATGCCCCCCCGGAAATTATTTTAAAATATGTAGGTATCATTGAAATGTAAATTATATTATACATATAAATATAAATGATATTTTAAAATGTTCTATGTTATACTTTTTACAATAATCGCTGAAAAGTTTTTTTCATCATATGTATCAAATAAAATCTATAAACATTGCATGCTTAATATAAAAGAAGTTCAGCGACGATCGACCTAATAATTTATATGATCGGACTAACTTACCTAGTGACGTCCGATTTTCAATTATGTGAAGTAATCTCGTCCTCATTGTGTACAATGTAGTACGCACTTTTTGCTACTGCACTGATTACAATCTTCAAAGTTAGGCGCGTGCTTGAACGCGTCAATAAACTAAAAGATAAATAACCGGAACGTGCCCGCACCGTCACATAACAATGTCATCTGTCATCTGTCAATGTCATTATTTCAAAGGATAAAACTGGACACAACTTTCAAAAAGAAGGGAAACTAAGTAGTAGGTAGGTATTTATAGCATAATAATCTTTTTTGTACTTTAAGGATTGATAAATACATACTAACTGGGTCGGGCTGGGGATAGGATGAGGACGAGATTACTTCACATAATTGAGGATCGGACGTCACTAGGTAAGTTAGTCCGATCATATAAATTATGTTCCATAATCTCGTCCTCATTGTGTACAATGTAGATGTTCAAAGAGGAAAGTTGTGTCGACAAAGCAATATAAACATTTATTATGATCATTTATATGATTTGCTAGTCTTAGCACATGATAAAACTTTATTTTATTAACTATCTATTGGTAGATGCTTAATTCAAGTTTTATCTAACAAGGATATAGTTGTTTGATTAATTCATTGGAATTAATCAACCAACCCTGTATATCGATACAACCCTGTATATCGATACAATCCTGTATGATGATCACCCTGTGTGATGATTTACCCTGTATGATGATACACCCTGTATGATAATACAACCCTGTATGATGATATAACCCCGTATGCTAATACAACCATGTATACTGATACAGTCCCATCCCATTTGATGACACAAACCTGTACCTATTTTATATCATACAGGTGGACCAAAAAATGTGTAGGAATTCTATAAAATCGAAAATAGCAAATTTTACTTTAATTGCAATACTCTTTTATTTTTGTTAAAACGTAAGTCTTTATGAATTTATAGATTTGCTGGGACTGAGACTGATAATCCACCTGTTGTACACTTTTAAGTTTGTGCATTATAGTTTTAAATAAATACCCCTCGCTTTAAGTAGGTTTATTCTTTACGAATAAACTAGAGATCACGCAAACGAAATCGCGGGGCAACAGCTAGTTTAATAAGTTGTTATGGAAATGGAGCCAATGCTTTGTACTATTAATATCCGTCTCATTTATCCAGTAGTATGTAGTACATACTTAGTTACATGGTTACAAGGTAACAAGGTAAATTTATCGATGTGCAAGTAGGTAGTTAAGCTAGTATTTCTTCTGAAAAGATTTATTTTATTTTATATAATAAGAAAATCTAGTAACCTTTTAAGTTATCATTGTCTGTAATACAATTTTTTATGCAAATATATTAGTCTTATTCTTAATAACTCCTGTTCAAGGTGTAGTTCCAAAGTAAAGGAAACTAAAATAAATAATATGGAAGTTTACTATGGCAAATCTTTCATTAATTATATGTTACTAGCTTTTGCCCGCGGCTTCACTCGTGTTAGATTTGATTTTAAGTGAAGTATGAATGTCAAACTCAGTAATTTAAAAAAAACTACAAACCTTCTTTATAGACAGTATTTTTTAATAATACAGGCCCCCTTGCATGACCATCAAAACACGATATGATATGATATAATATAGCGATTTATCAATTTTAGGATAACGCGGGTCACGTTCTATACATCAAATGCAAAAATAGAACCTTTGTGTGGGGATCACGTATGGCTGTCTGTCAGTCCGTCTGTTACAACTGATTAGCTCCGAAATTACTGGACCGATTGAATTGCAATTTAGCACAAATAATTTCAAGAATTTTCATGTTCACAATACTCAATTTTAAAATCAAAGTTCCAAAAAACTATATTATCTACCCCCATATTGATAGACATTTCAACCCCATCGCATCCCAACAGGAGGAGATGGAATTTCTCGTCCGCAACGCTAAATTTTAAAATCGACCCGATAAACCATAGATACAATACCCATGTTGATTTTCAGACTTTGTCACCCCTTTTACCTTACCTTACCTTTTAGGGGTGGATTTCGCAAAAAACCTGAAACACGTGTTTAATCATTTATTGTTAGGAATACTCCTGTGAAGTTTCGAATAAAATAGTCTAACTAATCTTGTTTCCCCATACAAACTTTGGGCCCCCATTTCACCCCTTTAAAGGGTGAATTTTGAAAAACCCTTTCTTAGTGCACCCCTAGACCTTATAAGAAACCTGCATGCCAAATTTGGTATCTCTAGCACCAGCGGTTTGGGCTGTGCGTTGATATGTCAGTCAGTCAGTCAGTCAGTCAGTCAGTCAGTCAGTCAGTCAGTTTCTTCTTTTATATATATAGATAAATAAGGAAATTATACACAAATACTACCAGTATTGTTCCAGTATTGTTGACAATAGTTTCAACATTATTTTACTGAGAAAGATTGATTTTTACTCATCTTCTTAGAAAACCGTTATATGTGTTACACTTGTATGGCTGGAAATCAGTATGAGACTACTGCACTTTATGTGTGGATCCCTGGTAGGGTATATTAATAAGTTAATGAAACAGTCTGAATACTTATTTAAAAAAAGATTCAATAACTGGTCAATTCTTGTAAAGCTAATAAAAAATTAAAAAATTAAAAAAGTAATAATTTACTAATACATCACATCGGATAAGATAGAAAGTTTACTCCGGCTCAAAATACTTGTAGCAGCCTTACAGCCTTAGTCCAATAACAAGCTAAGGCAACATTTATTGCCTGCATTGCCTTAATTATTGCCACTGATCAATGCCTCTATCGTGTCATCCATTTTTTTAATTATTTTTTTTCAATGAAGTTTATTAGAAATTTTCAGTCATTATTTATCATCTCCATTTTTGCTTTACATGGTAATTTAATATCTAATAAAATTATTTATACATAGACTTACATAGGTACTTGACAATCTTCAATTATGATTGTAAGATTCATGCCTTAATTTAAATAATAATTTTAAGTCAGTACGTATATTTTTTATGAAGTTTATAATTTCATGGACACAATTTTAATTTTCTAATTATGTTTTAATAAATCATATTTTATTATAATCATCTATTTAAATATGAACCTTTGTTATCCACCTGGGATAATTCAGTTTATTTACTATCTTTAGTATCTTGTTAATTTAATGATTGGATGATTATTTATCTTTGTCTTCAATTTTAGGTATCAAACATTTTCACAAATGATAAAATGTCTAGAAATATATGGTTTTAACAAAAATATATTTAGGTCAGATTTGTGTCTAGTTTTGAATTTCTCTTACTTTAAAATTAAAATAATTGGTTTTCGACCTCATGACAAGTACATAAGGATCAATTATGGTGCGACATTTTTGCCTGTAAATAAAGCTGCATAAATCTTTTCATGGGTTTTTACTGACTCTGAAAATATTGGAATATAACATATAGTTACAGTTAAAAGGTTAAGTTGATAACAAGGAGAATTATTTTTCCATATCTGTAACAGTGATCTTCACTCTCATTATTTGTAAGTAACACTCATCTTGAGTGTGTCTTTATTTATAATTTTTCTGAGAAATTATTCACACTTGATGGGGCTAGACATAATCTAACTAGCCATGGCGATCAGCTAGAATAATAACCTCAAGTCAGTAACAGTGTTAAATTTTAATTGCTTTCATAGATTATTATAGAATCTTGAGAATTAAGCTTGATACTATGAGAATTTAAGGTTTACCCGGTTGTGACCAGATCTAATATTATAAGTTACACAAATGGGATACCACATCAGTTGTATAGGAACATACAAACATGCACCAGCCAACATCAATTTGTCATGGTCTCCAAACAAGGAGTCAACTTCCCTGTACGACGAGGTACAAGACAGTGTATCTCGCCAGGGTCATTCGAACAGAGTATCGAACCTGGGACCTTTTACGTTAAGGCACTTCACGAATCAAGTGGACTAATGATCTTTAAGTCACAGATATCAATTAGCAATTTCAAGTAATGTTTATTTATTTATTTAAGCTTTTTAGTAAAATATAAGAGGGAAAAAAAACTTAATATGGTCATAACTACATGAACTATTGGAGTAAACAGGTTGTTTTCTATGGTATGCTTTATAAAGTCTTGCCCTCTTGGGCCAACATCAAGAAGTACCTCAATTATATACTTGTGGAAATCCACACCGAGATAAACCATAGAATAGAATAGAATAGAATAAATTTATTTGCTTAAAACACGGTATACACAGGTGTTACACAGTAAAAGAACAAGCATGTTTTGCTTACAGGAAGCATACAAATATTTGTTTTGGGCCAAGTTTTGGGACAATCATAATTTGTAAAAGCGCTATTTATCATTGACTTGTTGACAAGCAGATCTGAGACCAACAGATTGTCTTGGTACCATTAATGGTTGCCAAAGGCCCAATTTAATAGTAACAACTGATGAAATTATTAAAAACAGACTGAAATTGTCTAGGTAAGTATGTGACTTGTTTACAAAAGTACTCAGAATTCCTTAAGCCTTCAATATCAGCAGGCAAAGGAGCTTCTTTCATAGCATCCTTAGAGTCAAAGTGTTAATTACCTCATGGTCTCGGTACCCATATTCTCCCTCCTCTCTTTTTTTCTTCAGTGGCATATAGTGGCGAAGATATGTATCGCCTTGATACCTTTGTGTTCGACTATATTTTCAAGTTCAATTGATGAAGTCGGTCTCTGGTCAACCTTTTAAGATGATTTGCAGACCCGCAGTATTATAACAAAAATTTTAAGCCACAGGCTAACCCCTCGTGAAAGCAAGTGGAAGTGTTATAATTCTGCTGCGAGATAGACAAGAGGAATAATTGTTCTCTCGGTACATATGATGCGCTAGAATAAATTTATAATATTAATAACATACCTTATGCTATTACAGATCCTTTGTAGTATATTTCTGGTGCAACATTATATCGGTCTCATGGTCAACTCTTCATGAAGACTAGAGCCATAATGTTACGTCTCAGGAGGAATCCCTCAAGGAGACGCTTCAGACTGAACAAAAACCCACTGGCCATTCCATCGTAAAGGTCAGTGCTTCTGTACAGAGCAGTTTCTGTGGAGTCATTCGGAGACATGACAGAAAACTAGAATGAACATAATGATCACCAACGGCCAACCTCCCGTGAAGGCTCCGATGTCATTCATTCTGAGACATGAGAGACAACTAGAATTAACTTAATGATCACCACGGCCAACCTCCCGTGAAAGCTCCGATGTCATTCATTCTGTCTCGTTTGCGGGCTTAGGAATAACGCCACTCTGTCACACACACTCCTTGTTTTCATGATTAATTTCTGGCTGATTATGTTGTTGGAGTGGAGGCCACGTCTCGGCGAACGTAGTGTAGGACGCTTCTCAACTCGATGGGCCGACGAACTCAGGAATATGGCTGGATACATTTGTATCAAAGCAGGAGATCGTACTCCTTGGCGCTCTTTGCGTCCTTCCCTTACGTCCAGCAATGGGCTGTAATAGGCTGAGATGATATTATATTTTAGTGTGCTCTGGTGGTGATAGAAATCGTCATAATCGTAATAATTGAGCCGAGGTATCGGTCCAACAATTTCACAAATTCAACTGACAAGTTTTGTTTTCCAGCCACCATACTTTTCACAAACATCACTGTATTTTCTTCTTGGTTTTTTGCATTTGTATGTAAGCTGTAAATCACTAATTAGTTAAAAAACTAATATAATCTAAATATTTATGTCTTCAGTACAATGACATTGACAGGTGACAGATGACATTGATAGGTGATGGTGCGGGCACGTTCCGGTTATTTATCTTTTAGTTTATTGACGCGTTCAAGCACGCGCCTAACTTTGAAGATTGTAATCAGTGCAGTAGCAAAAAGTGCGTACTACATTGTACACAATGAGGACGAGATTATGGAACATAATTAACGATGCCGTGCTTATTTGACAACATAGTGAAAATGTTAAGTAGGATTAAAAGATTTTGCCCCTAAAATTTTATATTTTTATAAACTGAAAATCAGATATAAATTCCTTTCAATTTTGGGGTTTATATAAAAAGATGCTATTTCGGAACAAGTTTAAAAGGGAATACTTTTTTTTTCATATAAATTTGGTCAAGTTCTGATGATGGAATCTATAAGAAAAACATAAATCATTGCATGAACTCCATACCGCGCCAACTGATTTTTGTATCTATGTTACCCAATATCTTTGGCAAATGTAGACCGATTTTGATTATTCTTTCTTTATTGAATACTTCAAAAATAGTGTTATTAAAAATTTCGAAAAAAAACAGGTCGAAAAATAAGGGATGAAATTGGTATTCAGCAGTAAACATTTGTTTGCACTCTTATGATTCGTTTTGTTGAGGATTAGTCTTAAATCGATTTAAACATTACTTTAAACTTGTTCCGAAATAGCATCTTGTTATATAAACCCCAAAATTGAAAGAAATTTATATCTGACTATCAGTTTTTAAAACTAAAAATTTTAGCGGCAAAATCTTTCAAAAAAACTAGAGTAGAGGTTGGTTTCTATTCCCGACCGGCCCTCGGATCTGATGTGTCAGAGTTATCCGGTAGGGCCTGTGGGCGGAGGTTCACGGTGAAGGAATTGCGGGTGCGGAATAAAAAGGAATGATGATGGTTAGACTACCCACGCGGTTTATATACAGTTTGGGATGCAATTTACGCCTTTCGCTCCCAGGAGTGGGAGCGGGAGGGAAGATATTGCTATCTCCCTCACTCCAAATCTGTTATGATCTCGGGCAATATCTCAGGCAATATCTCAGGCAATATCTCAGGCAATATCTCAGGCAATATCTCGGGCAATCGTCACGGCTGCTGACACACTAGGCATTACCGATCAGTTTGCCGCGTACGAAGCGTGTAATGGGCTCTGAATGGGATATGTCTTCGTATGCTTGATTGTCTAGACTCGAGAGGTATTATGACGTTACTTATTGTATCGACTTTTGAGCATCGAGAATCTAATGCTTGTAGTGTTTTTAAAATGTTTCTACGGCTTTTTTTAGACAACGTAGTGGAGGAAGATAATTCCAGCATTAGGACGCGGCAAACTTTAAGCATCCCTTGAATGCCACAGTGCGGTGAGGCGGGAGGAGAGTGACTGGAGAGACGAGTCCTGTGCGGCTGAACCTCCCGCGACTAGACCAATAAATGAATTACCTACTTCATGCAGTCTGAAATTTGGATGATTAATTTCTGTTTAGGTTAGGTCGATAGGCACAGCTTTTGAATTGACCATGAAGTACCTATATTTTGTCTGTAGCTAACTGATTATTTTTTGCCATATTAGCTATAATCGAATCCAAGAATGTCCAAATCCACGAATCGGTTTATTAACGAATCTGCCGAATTACAAATCTGTCTAATTCAAAATCGCGGTCCTACACCGAACAAAGCTACCATAACATAAATAGCACATACTCACTTGTGTAAAACATCATATAGAGGAAAGAAAATAGTTCGACAAAAACCACTACGAGGATGATAACCACAACACCCAATAACGCAGAAAATATGCCGAAAATGAAAAATATCTTGATACACAACACCTTTCTCTGTAATAAAATATTAACAATACTAAAGTAAAGTAAAGTAAAGTTTTTTATTTTTGCTGGGTGGATTAGGTGAATTTCATGTTATATTCAAAAATGCAAACAGTTTAGAGTTATGCAATAGGTATAAAGTAGGTATTTCGTACAATTACGTGTAAAATCGTTAATATTAATATTTAAGTTAAATTTCTTTACTGTTTCTTTATTAATACTATTTAAACTTAACATTAATAAAAATGCTAACTGATAGGTAATGTGGAACAATGGAAATCTGAAAATGTCCTTTATGTCTTTCAATAAAAATTTTTAGTTTTTGTTCTAACTTCTTATAAGCATAAATGGTTAATTACACCTTATAACAAAAATGCTAACAACTAGGTATTATGCTGCATGAGTAATTGTATTTTTCTTTTGCGGTATGCGTAATATTGAATTTATGTTTATAATTTTTCGACGACATATCGGTAACAATGTTCTCTATTACCATACAAAAGTTTCAACACATATGTGCTATGCTTTTTTCTCTAGTAAATAAAATACATTTCAGAAATAGCACACATAGTCTCCGAACATTTCAAAGTCGCAAAATCATTTAAACTTTTTTGTTAAGTAAGTATTAAGACGCTGTCGTCCCATTTTTGAAAAATTTCGAACTTTCGAATCATCAGCCGCTGACGGCGAATTCGACGACAGGATAAAAGTAACAGTATACAGCAGTAGTATAACAGTGTCGCAGCGTAGCCCGCCTCCGTCGGACGTTCGCTACTGTTATTGTTTATCGTGTAACGTTCTCGACTACGAACCGGTTAGCCGTGCGCAAGCGGCGAGCCTGCCCTACGCGGCTCAGGCCGGTGTTTATGTTATTCAATGAGCAAAAATAGGTTCATTTAAAATGCAGATGGAGCGTATGTGAATTTTACGATCGATGGGGTACAAGGATTAAGAGCAGTGAAGATTGAGGACCATACACAACGGAGTAGTGAGTGTTGAGGACATTATGGAATATACTAAGGATAGTACAAGGTTAGATAAACGATTACGTACAATAGATGAGGAGAAAATTTGGACACAAGTTGCGAGAAGTGGTAAGAGATGAGTTGGCATTAAGTCCGCTATTTGTACAATTATTTTTAAATGTGCAATAAAGTATAAATAAATAAATGAGTTCGGGAGGGACGAAATACAACAAGAGAAATAATGGAAAACAAGATAGAAGTTTGTGTTACTAGTAAAGACATACTGCCTAAACAGTTTACATTAGCACGATTAATCAAAGCGGAAAATATCAAGGATATAATATATATTATCTAGGATAAAGTATGTCAACCCCTACAAAATATTAATCTCATTTGACAATGACAAGAATGCAAGTGAATTCTGTCTTAAAAAGTCATTTATGGATGGAATGGGATGGAAATGCCAAAACACTGGAAGTGGGACTTTCGTATGGAGTACTTAGGGATTGTGAAGAAGAGAAAGACATCTTAGAAAGCCTATCATCACCTATAGCTGACATTATATCGCCAAAGAGATTAAATTACCGAGACTGAAGGAACGTGGGCACCGAGCGGATGTGTACGAATTTGTTTTAAGGGATCAACGGTACCTTCATATGTATACATACACGTAATTAAAACTAAAGTTGACCAATTTAAATGCCCAGTGACACAGTGCTCTGTGTTGGCGCTTTGGTCACTCAAGGAAACTATATCCATCGCGTTGAATAACCTGCCTTAAATGTAGTAACAACCATTCAAACTGTGAGTCACGAGTGTATAAATGTCCAAACTGTGAAGGCCATCACATGGTCATGTTCAGAGGCTGTCCATTATATTTGAAAGAGAAAAAGCTCAGAGAAATTATGGCAGAATTTAATTGTACATATAAAATGGCATTAAACATGTATGTACCACCATCTCCTCGGACATCGCCTATAAAAGAAACTCCAAATTCGTCTTCAACTCATAATTTACCATCAACGTCTAGTCCTTCAGAACAAACTCAGAAATTGTATGTTGAGACTAAGAAGCCCACCGCAGGTAAAACGTTCCAAACTAAAAAGACACCTTCAAAAAACAAAAAATATAAGCACAAGTTCTGAATTCGATTACGAGAATATATCCGAAACGGCAGAGTCTATATCCTCCAACGTACAGGAGGTACGTTGAACGATCATGAGATAAACGAAACGGTAAATAAAAATTCGGATTTATTTTTAAGACTTAAGGAGATATTAATGAAGAGATAATTATGACCTGATGACTATAACTAAAAAGGCTATCTAAATAACTGGAGAGTGGATTCTATCTTATTTGTTTAAAAATATTAAGTATTTGTCAATTTTTAAGAAAATATTTGATGGGTAGTACAACGAAACAAATAAAATTGAATATTCTACAGTGGAATGCACAAAGCTTAAGGCCAAAATTAACAGCATTTGAACAATTATTATTTAAAAAAAAAAACATATCGCAGCTTTTTATAAGTGGAACATGGTTAGAACCTGATAGTGATTTGCGGGTAAACGGATACAACACAATATATTATATTGAAAAGAGGGATGATTCCTATGGTGGTATTGCGATCATGATCCACCAGTCAATAAAATCACAAATTGGTCAGGTACAAAATTGCATAAGCGGAATGGGAATTATGAGTATTCAAATATTTAATTGCAAACATGTGGAAAACGTTTCTGTAGTCTACTGTCCATCGCATGTACATACTACGCAGAACAACTGGGACCTTATTTTCAACTTGGGCTCAGGGAAAAGTTTAGTTGTTGGGGACTTCAATGGCCATCATTCGAACTGTTCCTACAAAACTGATTCACGTTTTACACAAATTTTTGATTCACTAATTAATTAATCTAATTACTTAAAACTACTACTATACCTACCTATGCCCTACTCATATAAAACTTGTAAATGGCACTCTTCAAAAATCGTCACCTGACATTTCTATGGTTTCAACAGATTTAGCAATGAAATTTTCTTGGAATGTTACTAGTGAATCTCTTGGTAGTGATCACCTTATAATCAAATTATCTATATACATAGAACCCGTTATATGTATTTCTAATAAAAGAAACTTCAAAAACGCTGATTGGGACACCCTTACGCAAAAGATATTCAGTCAACTCTCCATATTATTTCGTTACCTCAAGATATACAATTGGCATACAATGTGTTTATAGATATAATAGGGCAATCAGCGGACAAACATGTTCCTATTATTAAAATAAATCAAAATCCTTCTGAAAGATTCTCCCCAAAGCCATACTGGAATGTAAAACTTTCTAAAGCAATTGCAGAACGTCGTCTAGCCCTTTCAAAATTTAGACGAAACCCAAGGGTTTCGAAGCGTGTCAAGTTTTCTAGGGCTTGCCCTAGAAAACTTGACACGCTGCAAATAAAGATTCGAGAAGCTCAAAGACTTTTGCGTAATGCTAAATGTGAGAGCTGGCGTAAATTCTGCAGTTCCGTGGACGACGTCACGTCTACTTGAGATTTACGGCGAAAAATTATATGGTTGAAAGGATGTAGATGTCTCGTGGTACATATGTTAACATAGATAAAGCAGACGATCTACTCCACAGTTTGACTCCTGATTACGTATCTCCATGCTCTTCTTCATTTCGTTCTATTAATAAGCAATTAGAAGATATAATCACACTTCATGAACTCGAAAGTTGTATAAAATCATTAAACACTTCCCCGGGTTTAGATAACATCTCGTACTCCATGATTAAAAAACTCTCTGATAATGGTAAACAATTTTTATTAGATTCGTTTAATATATTTCTGGCTGCCAGTTTTGTACCTTTCCAATGGCGGGATGTATTCGTCATGCCTATACCGAAGCCCGGCCGTGACCCAAACTCTCCCTCGTCCCTTCGTCCTATTTCTTTCGGTAATTTTAAATTCAAAATAGATGGGGCACACTAAAAGTTTTCGTTATATTTTTTCAAACGTTGCAAACTTCTTAGTAGGTAATAAAAAGAAAACTATAAATTGGCGGGACATGATTCATCAATTGTTTTTTATCACACATCAAATGGAATTAAGTCGGAAAGATTTTGCAGCGATGATTTTTTATGATTTTAAGTTTTTTCTCTCCGCAAGACTGTGCCGCTCGTCTTTAAAATGCTTTTGGGAGAGAAGCACCTTGTTTGAGCACCGTGAGGCGATGGTTTGCTGAATTTGACAGAGGTCGAGTTTCTTTACATGACGAATTTCGTGAAGGGCGGCCTTCAACTGCCTTCAACTAAAAATAATGTGGCTACTGTTAAGCGGCTAATTGAAGAAAACCCGCGGATTACCTATGAGACAATTCGAGGACTACTGGGGATTGGTATAAGCCAAATTCAGAAAATTTTACACGAAGAATTAAAAGTTAGGAAACTTTGCTGTCGCTGGGTCCCTCATGAACTGACAGCGGAGCAGAAGCGGGCTCGCGTGGTATGGTGCTCACAGATGCTACTGAAGTACGACCACGGACATTCTAATGCTGTTTATGACATTGGACTCACAGGAGACGAAACGTGGATTTATTGTTTTGAACCCGAAAAAAAACAGCAATCTTGTGAATGGGTGTTTGAAAATGAGAACAGGCCAACAAAAGTGAGGCAGGCGAGAAACGTTGTTAAAAAAATGATCGGGTTTTTTTTTCTCAACTACGGGTCCTATCTGTACAATTCCACTTGAAGATCAAAATAGTGTTAATGCTGTTATGCAAAATAGTGGAAAAAGTTCGCGAAAGACGACCCGAAAGCCACGTTCTCCTACATCATGACAACGCTTCTTCACACACGGCCAACAAAACAAAGTCAATTTTAGCTTCAGAAAAAGTACAACTCGTCACCCATCCTGCGCATAACCCCGACCTAGCATCCTGTGATTTCTATATTTTTCCCAAAATCAAAAATGTGATGAGAGGTTTTACTTTTACCAACTCCGAAGAGGCAGTGATAGCGTTCAATCAGCAAGTAGAAAACATGCCTTCAGATCTGTGGTCCTCCTGTTTTTAAAAATGGTTCGATCACATGAAAAAATGTTTAAAATGTAAAGGAGAGTATTTAGAAAAGCAATAACCATAATATTTTGGTTACAACATATTGTTTTTTTAAGTTACGCAAAACTTATAGTGTGACTTATGTATTATCCAGTTTTTCCTTGGGGCTGACCTTAAAATGGATTGATGTATCGCACAAAGACCTCAAAATGCGTATTTACCACTTAAAAATATATTTTTCACAATAATAGGAAGAAATCAGATGAATAATACCCTTCAACAATTTACTGACAAATATCGATCGGATGAAAGATCGTTGCAAGTTGAGAAGTACGAGTGTGACGTCATTTCGATTTGGTATGGAATATGATGTCAAGTCGATCGACGATTCGGTTATTTTGAATAAAATTATTAGAAAACAACCAATGTCTAACCGGATACGTCGACTTAAGAGTTATCTTAAGGTTATGAATCGAGTCGCAAATTTCGGATCGATACTAAGCCAACGTCAATTTTTTCGCCTTCATTGGCTGATGATTCGAAATTTCGAATTTTTTCAAAAATGGGAAAATAGCGTCTTATTACCTACTTAACAAAAAAGTTTAAATGATTTGGCGCCTTCGAAATGTTCGGAGACCGGAAACCTACCTACACCGCGCGCCGCTATTTCCAAAATGTATTTTATTTACTAGAAAAAAAGGCATAGCACGTAAGAGTTGAAACTTTTGGTAATAGAGAACATTGTTACCGATGTCGTCGGAAAATTATAAACTTAAATTCAATATTACGCATAAGAAAAGACAATTACTCATGCAGTATAATACCTAGTTGTTAGCATATTTGTTATAAGTACACCTTATAACAAAAATGCTAACAACTAGGTAACTATGTACTAAACCATTTATGCTTATAGGAAATTATAACAAAAAAACATTTTTGTTATTGAAAGACTTATGGGCCATTTTCAGATTTCCATTGTTCCACATTACCTATCAGTTAGCATTTTTTGTAATGTCAAGTTTAAATAGTACTAATAAACAAACAGTAAAGAAATTTATATTAACGATTTAACACGTAATTATACAAAATACCTACTTTATACCTATTGCATAAGTAAACTGTTAGCATTTTTTAATAAAACATGGAATTCACCTAAGTTATCCACCCAGCAAAAATATAAAACTTTATAATTATAAAAGGTTATGTATAAAAATAATCGTATTTCTACGGGCCCATATTATGTCCGTTATTACTAACGATCATTTCGACAGTGAAAAGGTAAAGTGGCGTGCACTTTTATAAAAAAATAATTAAAAACAGGGTTTGATTTTCGCGTCGATTGTTCTTGTTTTCTTTTTTTTTTGGTGTGCTAGACATCCAAAAAGTTGGATCTATTTCTTTGCTCTTAGGCTAAAGCGCCACAATTCTTACTGTTTTTGTTCATATTTATATATTCATATTCATTTATTGCATCATAAGTATACATTAAGGTGTTATTACATTGTGTGAGACCTTACTCATGGACCCTGTAAGGGTATCGCATTTATGTTATAGAATAATAATATTATATGTAATCAATATTATGTCAGTTGTCATTTAATAAATAAAAAAATAAAAGCACGTCAGGTCAAAATAATAAATAAAATTCATTTTAAATAAAGTTCAATCAAATAAAATCATGCGAATTAAAACAATATGTCCATTTATATATTTTGAATCTAAACATAAAATAGTGTTTTGTGTTTTTTTTGTGGAGGGTAGACCAACTTTTTTTCTGTCGCCAAGAAAATTGCACTAAACATTTTTATCATCGAAGAATTCCTTTAAGTTATAATTAGTTCAAATTGCCGAGGATATCGCGATTTAACTTATTTACGACCCGGAGCTCCAAATCAAACTTTCCGTCCATTCCGTTCGTTTTCCTCTTTAAATAGAATGTTTTTGTATTATAGTTCGCTGTCTAAGTCCACAAATAGAAATGTTGATATTTACTTTGACACACACACCAGTGAGAAACAATATTTGTCTGTTACCTTTTTTCATTTGTTTAATATTTTAAATTTGTTAATGCTTAGTTTCAATAAAGTATTGCTATTATCTCCGGTGCATGCTGTTGTCGTCTATATTTGTGAAAACTTGTTACAAAATTACATTAGCTATGCTGAGACCACTCGCAAACTTTGCCGAATTTTCAGTCGAGAAAGTACACCTAATGTGCCAACCATTCAAAGAGGTCAAACAATTTGAAGAAACTGGGTCGATTATATACAGTGAGACTCGTGTGCGTCAACGTACCGGTCGATCTCTTGAAAACATTGCTGCAGTAAACGAGGGTCGCCGAAAAACCGAAAACATCAATTCGGCATCGTTTTCATCAACTTTACATTTCACGAAGCACTACGCAGCGAACTTTGACCAAAGACATCGTTCATGAGTATTATTTTTTTCTTTAAGATTTTGTAAAATCTTGGGTCGCGAATAAATCAGAAACCATTTCTGAGCTCAAATCCGAGATCGTTAAACGCATCATCGGTGAGATACAGCCAAATTTCTGTGAAAAATTCAAAAAAATAGTAATTGTCTGACATTAGAGCCGTGCCGCCATTTGCTTAATATTATATTCCATTCTTAATCGGAACATATTGTCTTCTTTACAATCGAATAAAAAAATCACAACTCTTAAAAAATATGTGTTTTTATTTCATTGATGTTTTCGGTTTTTCGGCGACTCTCTCGTTTACTGCAGCAATGTTTTCAAGAGATCGACCGGTACGTTGACGCACACGAGTCTCACTGTCTATAATCGACCCAGTTTTTTCAAATTGCTTGACTTCTTCGAATGGTTGGCACATTAGGTGTACTTTCTCGACTGAAAATTCGGCAAAGTTTGCGAGTGGTCTCAGCATAGCTAATGTAATTTTATAAAAAGTGTACCCTTGTTGAGACACCCTTTACAAGTACTTTATCATGATAAATTTGCTTAGTATAAACTTAATTATAGACGACAACAGCATGCACTGGAGACAATAGCAATACTCACCGTGTGTGCACTGCATGAGGTTCTTGCTGGAGCGGCGTCGGCGTACGCCTGTGAACTCTGATGAATGACGGCGCAACTCGTTTTCATTATTTTTTTTGAACTTTTTAAGTATATTTTGCTCCAGAAATTAATTGCGACTGTAATTAATTACAATAAATTAGTATTTTTATATTGTTCTATGGACCTTATTTTTTAAATTTGACACTACCTGGAAATGTAACCCTGTATATCTTCTAATGAAGCGATTCATATAATAATGATCGAACTTCACTTGGAAAGTTCTTTTGATCGTTGTTTACAAAAGAAATGCTTCGTTTTCTAATATATCTTAGGTAAAAGCATTCTTATGATTATTTTTTTCTAAAAAAAAACTAACCAATTATCCTGAACAGTTCACTATTTGCACGTTAGCCATTTTACCTTTCCACTTAAATGCTTAGGAGAATTCCTAATTTTAGGGACCTTAATGTTCAATATTTATCTGTACCCTCAAGATAGCTAACAACTATTTTGTTATTTTTCAATTAATTATAACTTACCTGTATATATTTATTAATGTCACTAGCCGTGCCCGCGGCTTCGCCTGCGTGAATTGTTGTGATTTTTTGCGTTGTTTCAATAGGTATTGTGTTATTCGGGGCGGAGACAAATCCAACATATCAAAGATAATAAAAATCCGCCCAGTCGATTTTGGGTAAAATTTTAAAAGTAAGGTTATATACGTAACATAATATATAAGATAATAATACAAAAACCGGCCAAGTGCGTATCAGGCCACGCGCAATGTAGGGTTCAGTAATATTGGCCGTCTCAAATTGAGGTATTTACTACCTTTTTTAAAAAAAATAATTAAAGATCACAAAAGTTTACATAATTTTACTTCTCGTGGGTGTAAGTTATTTCTATTAAATAAATTTTATTTATTGTTTTGTTCTTTTCTAACTTACAGGCTAGGTACGTACAAGCGACTGCAGACCATTTCCCCACTTAATCATAGCATTAGTAGTACTCAGCCAAAATGCAGTTACATATGGATCACAATAATTATTATTCAAATGATTTTCACATTTAGTGGTAGGAAGGATAATGGGCTGACGCTGTACCCACGTAGGTAGCCTTTTAGGTGTGATAAATAAAAAAAATAAGACAGTAATAATTACTTACTTAATTATACTACATTCCATACTTTTACAGTGACAGATGTTATGCTTGTGCAATCGTCTAGCATGACTCATACTTAATATACGTTACATATTTTAATTTTATCTTTTAAATTGCTTTCATAATCACACCAATTATCCAACCTTAAACCAAGCGAAGCCTGTACGAGGACTAGATAACGGATAGACAACATTCCTACTTAAATACGTTTGTAAACATGCATGACTTAGGTCCAATTTCCAAACGCTTGCGCTCATCTCACAATAATTTGCCCCCGCGGGATTCGAATTCACCACCGCCTGGCCTTGCGGTCAGGAGCGAGAACAAATACACCAGACGGTCATCAGGTATCTATGGACATAATGACAGATAGTTCAGAACGTTTCAACACGGCCTTAAGGTGGTTCCTACTATTTACCTTTTGCAACGTTACCGTGACGTAATTCATTGCTATAGACAGGCGTTAGCCGCCTGGTGCCATTACCATGCCATTCAGAATCCTTCGGTAATTTAACCGAATCAAAAGATTTGATATCTTTCTCGAATCGAATGTCGGATTTAGAGCTATTCAGAACAGCATATCGGTATCGGTTTGCTTACAAGTTGCATTTACGAAGCCTATTGTTGCTGAATATTTAAATTTCATTCGAATTATTAATATATTACAAATTCAAATCAAATAAATTTATTTTATACATTATAAAAAAACTCAATACGAATAATTAATTTCTATCGATCTTATTATGTAATATTTTAATAGTAAAAAACGAAAAAATATTTAACTTTAGCCGAAAAGTATGTAACACTTTTAGAAAAAACATGGTTTGTAAATGTTTACTGAGTGACAGGTAGTTGCCACTGAATTGTCACTTAATATTTGACGTGCCAATGTAAATTTTAAATTCACAACAACATTCAGTTTTTCCTAGTTTGATGCAAGGATCAAAACCGGTTAATATTTATTTCAGAATGTATAAGACCCATTTCTACTATTTGATAGTAGTTGTAAAGATTTGACCATACAACCAAATTTGCCATAGCTTTTAAATCAGTATTTGGAGTATGTGATAGTTAATTTAGCGAAAACCTTTATTATTCCGGTTAAGGTTCCATAGTAAAATAACCGGTTTCCGATCCCTGGTTTGATGCATCCCGCAAACCTCAAAATGCGTATTTAGCACTCTAAAATCTGGGGGCACGGTAGTGCCCCCGCCAAGTCGAGCAAAAAAAGCGGCACGGCCGTACCATCCTTTTCTCGATATATTTTTTACAATAATATTATGAAGATATCGGGTGCTTGGTACCACTTGTTAATTTACTGAAACTGGCGGGACAGTGTAACCACGGCGGTAAAACACAAGTTTATCGCCATTTAAAAAAAAGAAGATTTAATTTACTGACAGAAATCGATCGGACGTTAGGAAAGTCTTGTCCTATATCTGTGTCTTGTAAATAGCGTTGATATTATTTATTACGGGTATATGTAAGAAGTTACTGACGTATAATACTGAAAATCTATTGCGAGAGGCGTCTTCAGTCTGTTCTCTTCGTTCCTCTGACAATCTTCGGTTGGGTATGCCAGCTCAGTTCTACTTCTGTTTCTAAATCTTTATCTCTGAGGGTGACACAACTGTGTTCCTCACTCACCCCTGATATTAAAAAGCTGGACTCTACAATAAGTTTCAAGAATATAGTTCGCCAATTTTTAAAATAAATCAATTGCACATAAATGTTTATGTGGTTTATATTTTAGGTAGTACCTTTATATATATAATTCATTTATACAAGTTTTCCCAAGGGCGGTATACCAGCGGGCACCAGGTGTAAGAGAACACTAGTACCTATCGATTGGACTACCATGTTCAGCAATAATGAACGATTCTCTCGATATTTAGTTTAGAATGGATTTTGACCTGTCTCCTTAGCAAGAGCACCAAAACACGATATGATAATTATGATATAGCGATATAACGACACTAATGTAAAAATATGATAGATATAGCCGCCATGTTGTATCTCCGTGCCAATTTTACAGTTGGTATCGATATATCGGGGGCTGATTGCGAATTAATTCAGAAAAACACGTGTGACGAGACGACTAAACGCTTAGTGCTAGTCACAATTTTCTCTGCTAGAATAGTCCAATAATGTACATTTCTGAGTAAAATATCGTATACGTTATCATAAAGCAGTTTGTGAAAAAAAATATGTTCTCTTATTTTGTTAATTTCGATAATTTGGATGTGTAATATTAATTACTTAGTATAACTACTAGATACTAGAACTAGATTTTGGCGATAAGGCCGCCTGATAACTGCGTCTTGTGTGTAATATATACCTTTAATGTTTTTGTGCAATAAAGTGTCTATCTATCTATGTATCTAACTACTAAATATAAAATTAGTTTTATTTTATATTTATTATTTATTTACATTCCCTAAAATCGTAAGCATGCATTATAGTGCATTGTTTACGGTTTACAATGTCAAAATTTTAGAACGAGAATTAGAATCTACCGCTCGCCGGCCTCCGCCGAGGCACGCTTGCTCCACTTGCTCGGCTTCGCACTATGTGGTCACTGTTCTAACCTAACCTAACCCAGATGATCTTTTTGTCAAGTGATCTTTATTAATTTTAATAATTAAATGAAATGATTTATTATGCCTCAGTACAGTATATAAAATTATTGTTATAATCTGTATATAAAATGTTAATGTAATACATCCCTAATTTCATGCAAATAAATGAATAAAATGTTATACGTAGATATGTTACGTGACACTGTCTATCTATATATATAGGTAATAGAAGAAACTGACTGACTGACTGACATATCAACGAACAGCTCAAATCGCTGGACGTGCTAGAGATTCCAAATTTGGCACGTATGTTCCTTAAAAGGTCTAGGGGTGCACTAAGAAAGGGTTTTTCAAAATTCACCTCCTAAAGGGGTGAAATGGGGGCCCAAAGTTTTTATGGGGAAACAAGATTAGTTAGACTATTTTATTCGAAACTCTACAGAAATATTCCTAACAATAAATAATTAAACACGTGTTTTAGGTTTTTTTGCGAAATCCACCCCAAAAGGGGGTAAAAGGGGTGACAAAGTCTGAAAATCAACATTGGTATTGTTTCTATGGTTTATCGGGTCGCTAATTACGAAAACAACGATTTTAAAATACAACGTTGCAGACGTGAAATATTATCCCCCTGTTGAGGTGCGATAATGTCCAAATATCAATATTGGTATAGTTTTTATGGTTTTTTGGAATGTTAATTACGAAAATGACATCGATTTGGAAATTTAATATTGTGGACATACAAATTCTTGAATTCAACTCCTAAGTAGGTAAAAAGGGGGAAGAAACTTTGTATTCATTATCTATTTATATAAAATGGTAAACTGACTAATTGTTGATATATCAACGCACAGCCTTACCTTATACAGTGTAGAAATCCATTAAGGAAGGGTTGTTTGGAAATTATAGTTATTAATTATATATATAAGGGGGTAAAATTGGGGATGAAAATTTAATGAAAGCATATCAGTTTCAAATTATAATCTTTAAATTTTGTATTTATGGTGACAATTGAAAATAAATTTATGTATTATAGCGTTCTTGATTATTCAACCCCCGAAGGGGTGAAAAAGGAGATTAAGTTGTGTCTTGAAAGTCCTTCATTTTTAAAGTTATAATCACTAAACTTATGTTTATAGTACTTACTCAACTTAAATTGGTGGTGTTAGAATTTCAAAAGGGATAAATTTTTGTTATTGTCGAATTAATAATCACCAAATCTCGGCTTATGGTTGCAAACTAACCCATCATACATTGTTATTTTCACTCGGCTGCCGTATAGGAGCGTTATGTTTTTCGAGCGTATGTATGTGTGTTTATAATTTTTTGGCACGCTCTACAGCCTAAGCCGTTAGAGATGTATTTCATCATATGAGATTCTTCTCAGTTGTGGAAGTAACAAAGTATACCCTATTCCGGAATTCTCATGGGTCATAGGAATTACGCGGGGAACTCTGATATCTAATGCTACTTACCTGATTTCAACCCTCGATGAAGGTCTGCTTTAGATTAGTTTAAATGCTGTTGAAGTGTTCCAGAGACGTCGCCTGAGGTTTACGGGGTCCAAAATTTTGTTTATTTTGAGCTAGTATGCATGCTAGTATGTTTCGAGATATTAAGGCGCTACGTACACGACGTAGCTGGGCGGGGCGGACAATTTCGCCGCGAACAATAGATCAAACGGAATCGTATAGTGCAACGCACACGGCGGTCATTAAAACCGCACCGCATCGCACAAACCAGTTTGTATACACTAAAGCAGACGGCGGCGCGGGCGGCTAGCTTAGTCTGTGCCGCGCGCTCTACTAGAATAGTTGTCCTGAACAAACGGTCGTATCCGTTGAGTATGCAGCGCGAGCAGCCGCGGGCATCGATGGGCAGACGCGGTCTTTATTGCTTCAGGGTCAAAAAGACCGCACCACTGCGTTGTATGCGCAGCAATTTATAACTATATTAATTAATCTATTATACATATATAATAGGCAAAAGTAATTGACTAATGTATCAACGCACAGTCCATACCGCTGGTTCTAGAGATTCCAAATTTGACATGTAGGTTTCTTATAAGATCTTTAAGAAAGGAGTTTTCAAAATTTACCCCCTAAAGGGGTGAAAGGGGGGTCCAAAGTTTGTATGGATAAACAAAATTAGTCAGACTATTTTATTTGAAACTTTACGATAAATGAGTAAACATGTGGTTCAGTTTTTTTTTAAAAGTCAACCTCTAAAAAGGGGAAGGGGGCTGACAAAGTCTGAAAATCGACATGGGTATTGTTTCTATGGTTATGGTCGCTGATTACAAAAACAACAACAATTTTAAAATTTAACATTACCGACGTGAAATACCATGTCCCCTGTTGGGATGCGATGGGGTTGAAATATCTATCAATATGGGTGTAGATTTTATGGTTTTTTGGGACGTTGATTTTAAAATTGAATATTGTTAACATGAAAATTCTTAAAATTATTTGCTCCTAATTGCAATTCAATCGGTCCAGTAGTTTCGGAGCTAATCTGTTGTAACAGACGGACTGACAGGCAGCCACACATGGTCCCAACACAAAGGTTCTATTTTTGCATTTGATGTTGTATATAGCACGAGACCCGCGTTATCCTAAAATTGATAAATCGCTATATCGTATCATATCATTTCGTGTTTTGATTGTCATGCTAGGAGGGCTGTATTAGTAAAGAATATTGTCTACAAAGAAGTTTTGTAGAGTTTTTTTTAAATTACTGATTTTGACATTCATACATTCACTCAAAATCAAATCTAACGCGAGCGAAGCCGCGGGCAAAAGTTAGTTTATTAATAGTTGTTAGTTACACTTCTATTTCTACACGTAATCACGGAACCACTCGGCATTTTAAATAAATGAGGAGAACGTTGCGTTAGCGCGGGCAAATTGCATCTAATCTTCCACGGAGTGCAAAAGTTTTGTTTGCCCATATCGGATTCGCAAGCGCCACGCCCCCATTTCATATCTATTCTTCTTTCTATGATCTGAGGTTTTTCCTATTGTTTCTACACTTTATAACACAACACGTACTGTGACCTATGTCGTGAATTTTAACGTTTTTACTTAATTATACTTAATAGTGCTAGTATGGAATTCTATGGAAATATAGCAATTTGACACATGACAGTCCAGAGTTAATTCACATTCCTGCCACATTGCGTGCTGCAACCCATTTGACGGTCGGCCCCCACCATTTACTGTGCTGATAGCGAATAAGACGCGTGTACTCTACCAGTGTTGAGTATACTTATTCGTTAGCTAGTCGCCTTTTCACAAAGCCATGCTTGGTTTGGTGCTTTAACATAGTCTATGGTTCCTTACTAGATAACTGGTATGGTTATTATCAAATCAATTTATTACTTATCTATTTTACTAAATGTATATAGAGGGTGAACCTAAACTAGTAATTTTACTCTAAATAAAAAAATACAAACCTGATTGGCGCCAATAAAGAGTATCACGGCCATTAGGATGCCTATGAGTCCTTGGACACCAATGAAACTTGTAACTAACGTGATACGGGACTTGAGCTGAAATTTGAGATTCATAATTATTCGTAATTAAAGTTGGGTCTCAAGTTATTCGTAATTAGCTAACCTAACAATATCTTATAGTGACCATATAAACGATTTCGAGACGAAAGCAGAGTGGTGGAGAGGCGTCATTAGCTGTACATTGTTAGAAGACGGAGAGAGCGGTCATGGGAGTCACATAGGTATGAAAACCTATTTTTCAAGTAAGAAGGTGACGATGGATTATATACTTTATAACTAATTTATGTGTTGGTGTAACCGCTTTTAGGATATACAGCTCAGCGTAAATCAGGTGTGTAGGGTAATATTTAGCATGACCTTGTGTACCCTCTGGGCTCTCACTCGTTATGCATCGCAGTTTTATCTATGCCGAGACACAGTAGCCTATAATAGACTGACAGAGCCTAAGGTATACCATGTGAAGAAAACGAGTTGCATGCTGCGTCACGTAGTATAAACAGTGTTGATAAGATATTTATCTACTATATTATGCATGTATCTACATCATTTATACACATAAATAAAATTGAAGTGTCTGTTTGTAATATCAAAGTCTTCATCTTTTTTAAGGTAAAAATGTGGTTCTTCGTGAGGGAGAGCATCTCCATAACGCTCTAGAGATTAATAATGATAAAATTCACCCCATAATATTAACAAAAGGTTCTTATTATTATTTACAAAGAGCATTTACGTCTTATGCATGCTGGTACTAAATTAGTCCTAAGCTCTCTATCACAAAGGTTTTAGCTTATTAGTGGCGTACGAGAAGTCAAGAAAGTTGTTAAAAATGTGTTAGGTTCAAAGCAAGAGCTTCCATGCAACTTATCGAGTCTCTACCACAAGATAAAGTCATTCCATTAAGACATTTTATGTCACACGGGTTGACTTTTGTAGCCCATTTAATCTAAAGGTGGCTAGAATTAAAAAACCCATAATAAACAATGGTTGCATTGGTTATTTCCAACTTGTCGCAAGTTTTTCAACTAAAGCAATCTACATGGAGTTGGTCAGCGATTTATAACTGAAGCATTTTTGGCATGCCCCAAGTGCTTTTTTTCTAGAAGGCAAATACCTGTGAAAATTTCTGTGACAATGACAAAACATTCAAAGAGGCACAAAATGAACTAAATCAATTGTATTAGTTAATAGTTGTCCCGGCGAACTTCGTACCACCTCGTAAAATTATTTTTTTGGTGAATATTTCCGTGCTTTATACAGTGTGTGGCCTAGAACCGGGGATAATATTCAAAACCGAGACTCTCTAGAGTATTTGTATTGTTATTAAAAACAAACAAGTACCATGCTGCTAAGTGCCAGATTCACTGCAGTTTCAACACTGCAATATGCTTAATTATTTTAAGAATCATATTTTACCAACATAGTACTTGAACAAGAAGTAAGTAGCTAAATAACGTTACAACCGAAAAAAGAACTGGACAATTATATTAAAATAAAAAATTCGCAGTGTTGTGTGTAGAATTTAGGATAATATAAAAGAAAGTTAAATTTTTCGTAGTTTAAGTAATTGAATTAATGCGTGGTTCTTTTTGCAAAAATAACGTATCATTGGTTGGGTGGTTCTCAAATGGCAAATTGAATTAAGTAGTAGTAGTAACGTAAACGTAAACGGTAGTAATGAAATGATTGTAGTAATGAAATGATTGCATTATTTTAAAGTTTATATTACAACGTGTTTAGGAATAGAATGGTCCTGAATGTTTTAAAAAATGTAACACGTGTAAGCAAGAAAACTACAAAAAGGAACAAAAACTAAACGGAAATAGATGAAGAAATTAAATTAACAATCCAGCAACTACAAAAGAAAGAAATCCCCGTTGGCCATTGCGTTGAAATTATTGGCCCCCTTTTCACTGCATTATCAAGTCTTACTTGTTATATTATTTCAATTAAATAATAAGTGTATGGAAACGCACCGGATTTTATTTCCAAAGAGTTTCATAAAAATATTTTATTTGAGACTCAGGTCCACTTGCGCACCACCGAATTAGTTTAGTATGGGATTAAGACATCTATCTGTCTCTGTCAACGCCGTACAATCTGACTGCCATAGCATGATGTTTAATATTGTGTTAGTGGATAGTTCAGGATTAAATTCGCTAATCCTGAGATGCGCAAGTGGGCCTCAGTGTTTATATAATTTGTAAGTTTCTAAAAGGTAACGCTAATAGCTCAGTTAAAAAACATATAATGCATGGATTGCCAAGTGAAATCCCGCTAATACGAAAATTTTCTTTTTTATAGTTCACCAATCACCAGATGCTATATACATCTAAAGCGGTTTTGATTTTCTTTGACAGTTTCGAATGAGGAAATATAATTCCTTAGTTTCGAATGTGGCCGAAGGGGAAGATTTAGTTGCAAAGAAAAAACATCTCTAAAAGTTTTTAGATATTTTTTAGTCTGGTTATGTCGAAATTTCCCAAAAAATCATGATAAAAATCATAACTCGAAAACTTTAAGGACTTGCGAAACATACATGGGGGTGATTCGGGTACCCTACGACATGCCGGACCTAAGTATATTTTTGTGACGTCAATTCCTACCACCCTGTATAATAAGTAGTGGAAACGTAGTGGATGACATCGATGGAAGAAGTTGAAATTTATTACAAATAAATAATAATAAGTGAAAACGTATAGTGGATGACATCAATAAAAGATGCTTCTTTTATCGAAGTCATAGTAATAAAAGCTTAAAGCACAAAGCGTTTACAAAAAAATATACAGGGTTTTTTGTAAAACATCAACAACCTACATCAATCTAGAGGCTCATTCTTCTTCTTCTTCTTCTTCATCTATACGGTCTATCCCGGTTGCGTCCAAAGCCATTGCTTTGGAGCCCAGGGTCCGCTTTCCTTGATTTACTCCTCCACTTCGCGCGGTCTTGAGCGTCTCTAGTTGTGAGATCATTGGCACGCATGTCAGCCCTCACAACGTCAAGCCAGCATTTCTTGGGTCTACCCCTTTTGCCAGGACCTGGCGGTGGCGGTGTGGCCAGACATTTGTTTCCTACGTAGCTTGCCGGTTTCCGCAAAACATGGCCGTACCAGCGTAGGAAACTCTCCTGCAGTTTGTCTGCAATATCACGGACACGAAGGCTACCGCGGATGCGCGAGTTCCTCACGCGGTCCTTACGCGTGACTCCGCACATCCACCGCAGCATATTCATCTCCGTGACACGCAGCTCCTGCTTGTGTCGCTCAAGTAGCTAGTAATCTAGAGGCTCATTCTAGTGCTCAAATACAACAACTTTTTATTTGGGACCAACATGTTAATTAAATTATTTTTATTATTTTACTTCCAAAAAACATATCGCAATATATTTTCGAAATTCATTTGGTCCAATTATCATTTGGCAAAATTTTACTTAGTTAAGTTTTATTAAGGCAGATGTTAATATAGCAAATGTTTTATTTTGGAAAATAATTTTTGCTCAAATTGCCACTTCAGTAAAAACTGCTTATATAATTAAACTAAATTGTTTAGGTTAGGTGAGAACAGTGACCACACAGCGCGAAGGCGAAAGAAAAAAAGTGCCGCGGTAGCGGCCGCCGAGCGATTTTAAACGAAGGATAAATTCTCAAGGTAAGGACATAGTTAATTTAGGTATTTTAATTTTAGGGGTTTTGAACATCAACATTTTAACAGTAGATATTTAATTTTTGATATTCTAATACGTACCCATTTGGACTCTTATGTAAATCGTATCGTCTTGTGCAATATTTTGTGAAGAGTATGTTTTGCTAAATTATACATTTGACATCTCATATTTGGTAAAATGAATCATTGTCACCATGTTATTATCTGTTAAACAATAATTTGCTAAAAATAGACTTGCTAAACGAAAAATTGCGAAAAGTTGATTTGACAAATGTTTTTTTGCCAAATGAAAATTTGGGAAACGTTGTTTGGGATGTGATGCTTTGGGAAACGTATTTTGTCTAAACATTAGTAATCCAGTCGGCGGCTTAGTATGGGGAAGGTTTTTTTTTGCAATTTTGATGTTGGTCCTATAGAAAAAGTTGTTAAATTTGAGCACCAGAATCAGCCCCTAGGAGGTTTTTAATGTTTTACAAATCACCCTGGTTTTACTGGAGAAGTACATTTTGAGATGGACTTAGACGACTAGAACTTCAAAGCAAAATAAATTCAAACAATTTTATTTTATTAAGAACTAGCTGTCCCGGCGAACTTCGTACCGCCGCTTCATAATTTTTTTTTTTCTAAATCAAACAAAAAATGATGAAGATATAGCCCGTTATAGTTCCGTGTAACGTCACGCCTTGTGACACTTTCTAGCAAGACGTGACGTCATGAGCTCACTTTGATGCGCTTTATCTTCGTAATTTTTTGTTTGAATAAAAAAAGACAAAATATGGGTTTAATATTTTTTGATAATCTAACTGACGGACTAAATAGAATAATAATTTTTTGACCCAGGAAACTAGCCCATTCTATACACAACACTGCAAAGATTTTATTCTAAAATAAATTGCCCAGTCGTTTTTGCATCCATTTAAGATAAAAACTTAAATATCTCATAACTAACATGTGGTCGGTTGGCTTCTCTAAACGTAAACACTTTTAGTGTGTTCGTTTTCGTATATATATAGTAGGCAACAACCCAGCCTATAACATTAATCACCTGAAACAACAAAAGAACAATATGAACATGAAAAAAATTGAGGATTTTGCAATGGACACTTTAACAAAAACTAGAAATAAACTCGTGAGTTTATGCTAACAACGACAGACAACTTACACTGGAACGATTTGTTTTTTCCGTGATCGTAATTTTTTACGATTCCCTTTTTTTTTACTGTGGCAATCGTTTTTGTTTAAGCTTCCACGAAAAGAAAAAATGCACTATCTTTTAAAATTATATTCGTCAAAAAATACGAATCATAATTTGTTCTTTGTGATGGATAGGTACTTCGTCGTTGATGAGAACGCAAGCCCGGATTAGTATAAGAAAATATGGTTTTGAACAATAATTAATAAATATCAATAACGTTGTTGCATAGTAAATATTTAGGAAAAATGAAATTTGAGTGTGTGCGTTATTTAAGACTAGCTGTTTGTTGCCCGCGACTTCGTTCGCGTGGTCTATAGTTTATTCATAAAGGATTTTCGGCGCAACTTTCTTATTTTCACATTTATAATATTAGTAGGAAGTAGGATAGCTTTTAGCCCGCGACTTCCATCTGCGTTGACCTTACCAGGATAAAAAGTGTAAAATCGTATGTGTTAAACCAGGCCATGGTCTATCTGTATGCCAAGTTTCATCAAAATCCATTCAGTAGTTTTTGCGTGAAAGAGTTACAGACATCCATCCATACTCCCAAACTTTCGCATTTATAATATTAGTAGGATTTGGCTGGGGTAACGTTTAGGATTATCAAAGCTGTTGATTCATGCCAGAGCGTGCATGCTTTGAGAACGTTACCACAAAACCCTAAGAGATGGTATTATATTAAATAAACCGTACTAAACCAAAATCAGTAGTTTCAAACCGGTTTTAGTCTTGATTAAAACGGTTTATCACCACGACTACGTGGTTGGTCAGTATAATAATGATGCAATGATGATTTTTAAAAAATCTAGGTAAATTTAACACATTTTCCGTTTTTTTTAATTTAAGTAATAACATTCATTCATTCGTGATAACAATCTTGCTATGCGAATTTATTCAAAAACATGTTTAAGTTTTTATAGAAGGTATGCTCTTTTATAGTTCGCGCTCAGCCTTTATTTAGAATGTAATTTTCTGTAGAACAAATAACCTATGACATTTTTTTTTTACATTAAGGAACGGCAACGTCGCATTTATTCGCGTCGATACGTCCGGTTATGCTATATATTTTGACAGCCGCAAGTAAAAAAAACTGGGGTAGGTACTTCTTGTTGATCTAGAATCATGAAATTTGGCAGGAAGCAGTCTTATGGCACAAGTAAAAGCAAAAGTCGGAAAACAGTGAATTGGTAGATACATTACAAAAAAATATTTAACTAAAAAAGCGATACAAATTTTTGAGACTTGATTCATACATAAAATATACAAACCTACAAGTTTGTACAAAATGCTCGGTGCGCTAGTCCAACTCGCTTTAAGCCGAGTTTTTAGGGTTCCGTAGCCAAATGGCAAAAAACGATACCTTTAAAGATTCGTCATGTCAGTTTGTCTGTCTGTCTGTCTGTCTGTCTGTCAGTCTGTCAGTCTGTCAGTCTGTCTGTCCGTCCGTATGTCACAGCTGCTTTTTTCCAAAACTATAAGAACTATACTGTTGAAACTTGGTGAGTTTAATTGCATTAAGATTTTCACACAAAAATAGAAAAAATATATTTTTGGGGCTTCGAAAATTATCCCGAAATAGAACTGAAACTTAAAAAATGTGGGGTATCTATGGATAGGACTTCAAAAATTATATTGAGGTTTCTAATATATTTTTTTTCTAAACTGAATAGTTTGCGCGAGAGACATTTCCAAAGTGGTGTGTGTGGGGTACACACACCACCCCCCTGTAACTTCTAAAATAACAGAATGATAAAACTAAAAAAATATATGATGTACATTACCATGCAAACTTCCACCGAAAATTGGTTTGAACGAGATCTAGTAAGTAGCTTTTTTTAATACGTCATGAATCGTAAACCGCAATTTACACTATTAAAACATCGATCAAAGTTACAACGAACTATAAGAACTTTTATACTATGTTACTTGCTGCTACGGAACCCTTCATGGGCGAGTCCGACTCGCACTTAGCAGCTTTTTTTATTTTTTTTTAAACCAATTAAAGCTCTACTTCGATGTACGTAGCAGCAACTTTTTTAAAATAATTCTGATTTTGACCATTTAGTAAAAGTATTTATATTTACCTTTAACCCTAAACGCATTACCATCTTGGTTCCATCGTGATTAAAAAGCATTTTCCAGACCACTTCAGGCGTATGGCGTGTCTGGTATTTACTATATCCGGCCCGGCACGGTCTAGAATTCGGAACATCCGAAATTCGGAACAGTAGTAACGTATTATACATGTAAACATGTAAGTAACTTACTAGGAATGCAACTGCGAGAAATTGAAGCCGTTGGGCTACTGGCAAGTAATAGCATATAGTCCGTCTGTAACTAATGCAGAAAACAAACTTATTTTTTTTATCTACATAACGATAAAGTTCTTTTACTATTATGTATGGATTTTTTTCATCGGCGAACCAAATGTTAAATAAAAGAATCAGCCACAAAATTTTCGTTCATGTGTAACAAGTATAGCGACCTCAGGGGCCTAACTACGTAATGACAAAAAGGAAAAAGATAGTCATAACGCTTGTACCGGTGGCCCAATCGTATAGGCGATAATCGAACTAAATTACGAGTGTCAAACGATTTGCAACACAAACATTCTTGTATTTTCCGATCCTCCTTCATAGTCGGTCCCTCAGCAGTTGAGGATCGTGACCCCGTCTACTTAGTCGCCTCGATGTTGAACCATCTCCAGTCATAACAATTCTGCGCCCGTCTGAATGCCTAGTGGAACGGCATTTCCAGGGTCTTCACAAGTAAGTCCGACCACCGTGTTGGTCTTCGTCTTTTGCCGTCTTTTTCCTATGAGGATAGCCCTTTCCTGGTTTTCGCGCAAGGTGCCTAAAGTATCGCAGATATCGCCCGAGAACGATAGTTGTGAGGCGTTCCTTGATCCGTAGTTGTTTCAGGATGGATTAATTTGTACGAAAAGCAGCCCAAGGTGTACGAAGCGTCCAGCTTTAGCACCACATTTCGTAAAGGCTTATTCATGTCCGCAGTACTCCGCAGCTTTTATTGTCCACGTCTCTGAACCGTATATGAAAGTTGAGAAGATTAGTGTAAGCAATAGTGTCATTTTTTAGGGTTCCGTAGCCAAATGGCAAAAAACGGAAACCTTATAGATTCGTCATGTCTGTCTGTCCGTCTGTCCGTCCGTCCGTATGTCACAGCCACTTTTTTCCGAAACTATAAGAACTATACTGTTAAAACTTAGTAAGTAGATGCATTCTGTAAACCGCATTAAGATTTTCACAAAAAAATAGAAAAATAATAATAAATTTTGGGGGCTCCCCATACTTAGAACTAAAACTCGAAATTTTTTTTTTCGTCAAACCCATACGTGTTGGGTATCAATGGATAGGTCTTTAAAAATGATATTGAGATTTCTAATATCATTTTTTTCTAAACTGAATAGTTTGCGTGTGAGACGCTTCCAAAGTGGTGAAATGTGTGTGTCCCCCTGTAACTTCTAAAATAAGAGAATGATAAATCTAAAAAAAATATATAATGTACATTACCATAAAAACTACCAGCGAAAATTGGTTTGAACGAGATCAAGTAATTAGTTTTTTTTAATACGTCATAAATCATATACCGCTATTTACCATTTCATTCAATCAACTCAAATATAAAAATAAAACATTTAATTTCATAAACATAAACCTTATACATAAACCGTGAACCATTATTTTTTTTAGTTACATTATATAATAAAAATATTTTTTAAAAATCTAAACTTACTACCCCTTTCCTCATGAACGCGTAGAGGTATTAAATTGAAATTCATATCAAATACTCAGGTCTATAATACCTATATACCAGGTTTGTACGGAATCCTCGGTGCGCGAGTCCGACTCGCACTTGGCCGGTTTTTCTGTTTATTTTGACACGAAATGATTTTTGACTTTGACTTTGACGAAACAGTCATTACAATAGATTACTTAAATTAAAAATGAGGATAATAGACAAAAAGTGCCCAAAAATTTCTAAGTTCTATGTTTTGCTTTGATAATTGATTTGATGTTGCTATTCTTCCAGATCTTTTCCAACTGCGACATAACACTCTTTGACATTGCAATTCTTCGCCTGATTTCAGGTTCGCAGGAGGCGTTTGCTGTTAGCATCGACCCAAGGTAGTTTAACTCTTTTTAAAGTGCGATAAGGCGCCAGTCTGCTAGAGTTTCCCGAATCTGTCCACCACCATTACTTTGGTTTTACTTCGGTTCATGATTAGGCCCACGCAGACGCTGTTGCCCGTCTCGTGCTACAGGAATTAGTCGCCTCTTACGACACGCCTCCTGCTGGCGGTGGGAAAGTGTATTCTTTACGGCCGTCCCCACACGGTACAAATATAATAAAAAACTGCGCTCGCCAACCCATCTGCCAAGCGTGGCAAGTATTGGAAAAATTTGGTTCTCTATTTTGTTCCCTAACTTTTTTATCCATAATCTAAAGTGCAATAATTTTTTTTGTCCTAATCATCATTTGTCCGAATCATAACTTTCCCGAACTTAATGTCACATAATTTTACATGCAATAAAATTGAAAGCCCTAAATATAATATGCCCTTAATTTATTTGTCATAAATATTACAATCAATAATATACGAAAGACTTAAAACCTTTTTCTATAAAAGTTGTGAGTCCTAAATTCAAATTATATAATGTTTATTTATCCTAATAATAATAAATGCGTAGTGTAAGCTAGCAGCAATTATTATGCATGAAGGCAATCAGCATGCACCATGCATGCATGCAAGCAATCAGCATGCACCATGCATGCACGCTTGCAGGTGTATGCAGGCGAGCAATCAGTATGCTTGCATGCGAACATCATGCATGCAAGCAATCAGCATGTACCGTGCATGCACGCAAACAGCATGAGCCATGCATGCAGGCAAGCAGCATGTACCATGCATGCATGCAAGCAGCATGCACCATGCATGCATGCAAGCAGCACGCACCATGCATGCAGGCAAGCAGCATGCACCATGCATGCAAGCAAGCAGCATGCACTGTGCATGCAAGCAAGCAGCACGCACCATGCATGTAAGCAAGCAGGACGCACCATGTATGCAAGCAAGCATGAAAGCAAGCAGCATTCACCATTCATGCAAGCAAGCAGCATGCAAGGCTTCTGTCACGGCTCCGGCGCTGCGTGTCTCCGGCGGTTCCACGCGTGCTAATCGTCGTAGACGGCTTTCGCTCACCACCGCAGCTTCCTGCTCCTCAGCCCGCGGGCCGCCTCGCCCCTCCGCGCCTACGCGATTTTGAATTACACTCTAGGGGTAGGGCAGACAAGACTGCGTGGAGTCGGGTTTACGGCGATTCGTTTCTGTCACTAAAAACCTAATTTTTAGCTATTCTTTTAAAATTAACAATAATATTGTAAATGAACATTCGGAATAAGACATAGTATGTAACTTAGGACACGTGACACTTAGGACATGTGACTTTGTTTCATGTAAAATTAGTAGATTAAACTATTATAGTAATCAAAATTATGACAGAATAGTTTTAGGACTAAAGATAATTATGTAACACAAAATTTCGAATTTTTGAACATTATGGTTACTGAAGCTTATAGCAAACGTGTTATGGATAGCGATTTTCGGACAAACAATGTTAGGAGAAGAAATGGAGTACCGCAAAATATTCATAGGACCTTTTCCATGTCTAAAAATCATGATTTCTGTCTTTTTAACATTATATGTAAGTCCGGGCGTATATGCATACCTTTCGCAGATTGCCAACAATTTGCGTAGACCGACCATCGACGGGTTCAGCAGCACCATGTCATCGGCATAACTTAGATTATTGACACATTGGTCATCAACGTGACAGCTGACCTTGGTATTGCTGAGCTCCCTTATTAGCTCGTTCATGTACAGATTACAGAGAACCGGTGACGTCAGTCCGCCCTGTCCTGGATTGCGGAGTGCAATCCAGTATGTACGTGCCTGAAAAAAGCCTGATCCCACCTATCCTGATTTTCTTGATTTGAGTACCAGTACTCCAGTATGTCAGTTATTTCATGCGGGACCTTAGTCTGTCATAGCTTACTCCAGAGCACACTGTAATCAATCGTATCAAATGCACGGTTCAAATCCAGGAAACATGCGTAGGCACTGGTATTTTCACTAGTGTAATATTTCACTGTTTTCAGACAAAATATTGCCCTGTCTGTGGCCAGCCCCTTTCGAAATCCAAATTGAGCATTGTGCAACTGAATGGTATTTTCATTTAATTTTACATGTATATGTATAATTCGTTTGAAAATCTTTGACACTATAGTTGCCAGGTATATTGGACGATAGTTCGCCAGGTTGGATACTTCACCGGTTCTGCTTTTGACAATAGGCACCACGATAGTTTTCATTAACTCTTTAGGTAAGTAGCTGTGAGTCGTACACAGGTTGAACAAAAGGCACAATCTATCGTATAATACGGGACCTCCGTTTAAAATGTGTTCAACGCTGAGGCCGTCGTGGCCGGAGGATGTGCCACGTTTCATACTCTTCACTAATTCAAAAATTGTGTCAGGTGTAAGGTCTAATGTGTAGATGCTGCGTGCCCAATGTATATATATAATATAGATAACGAGTAGATATCCTCGGTTAGGTGGAGCAGGACGTCATATTGCCTTCTCAAAAACTGTCACTTGGTACGTTTGCTTGTGCTGGTTGTTGTGGTGACATGACGTATTAGTAAATTCAAATTCAAATTCTTTGTTTAGGGTATGTAAATGTTGTAATACAGTTAATGTAGCATATAGACCTATTTAGCCATGAGATACAGCTTGCAAATTTTTATCTTACACTAAGTTTATTAACAAATTACCACAGATGTTTATCCGTTGGGCGACTGCCATGCCACCATGCCGCTAGGGGCCGCCACTTCATCGATACGGACGCGGGTGCTAGCCATAGACGCCTTTGGTATCTTTGACTGTACACAAAAGTGGTAAAAAACCTTGCGACGCCCTCTAGCACGTTCGACAGCTTCGCGTATTTGCTTGGCAACAGCCCGTAGCTACTAGTCTTGCCGCGGATTTCTGGGATTCAGTCGGCAGTGGGTGGAGACCATGTTAGCTGGACTGTGGAGCCTTTCATTTTCAGTAGGATGACCATTATGTTCAAGATCTCTTTGAGCACGCCGAGAGTGTAGTGGGATCGTCGGTCGCTCGGTAGTCTATGCAAAGATCTATTAACAAGGCGGAGGTTGTTTACAGTAATGTTGTGCGCTTTAGTCTCGATGGGTGCTCTTCTTAGATACTAAGGCGGCAATCTGACTTGGGTCTTGTGTCCAGCGACGCCTCGTATGTAGAAACAGTTTAAGAACACGGCAGACACGTTCAAACGGGGACTCTTTTTGGCACATTTTGATTTATTAATTAACATTTAGTTTACCTATGTTTGTTACCAAATAAATTTAATTATTATATTATTTAAAAATCCCTTTCTCATTAGCTGCCAAACGATCAAATAAGACTGCGTATCAATAAAATTTCTACGGTCTCGTTTTGCTGGGCTGAGGTCAAAAAAAAAAATAGAAACAAAGATAGAAACTAAGATTCTTACCGACCCGATCTGAACATATTTGGTAATAACCAGAATTGGTAAATAAGCAATCTAAAAATATAATAAAATAAGAAACCAAACAAAACTTTTTCATTTAAAATTCACTTAAATATTTTATCTTGTGACATAACAACAAATTTTGACAATAGAAAATCCTCTCATAGAAAATCCTCAAAAGAATAGACAAAAAAAGGTAGAACCTCTAAAGTCTGTCTTGTCCTATAAACGAACGGTAAACGAACAACAATCAAAGCAAAAACACGTCTTACCGACGTTTTATATTTTATATTGTAAAAGAAACACGTACAATACATTTTTCTCGCTTCGTTTATATGAAGCTTGATAAGTCGGGAGTCTTTTTCAAAGCTCGAGCCTTTTTGAGAGCTGAAGCCTTTTTAAGACCTCGAGCCTTTTTAAAAGTAAAACATGAACCTCGACGCTCAACAAGGGCTCTAGGCGAGATTTCAGATAAATTTTAATTATCCAATATTGTAATCAATATATTTATATTATTACTTGTAACGAAACGCAACAGCCAATCACAGCTAACCTAGCTACGCCAGCCAATTAGAAGCGTTGTCGCCAAGCCTCCCCTCCGAGTCCGCTAGCCAGCGGATAGCCTTCAGTAGGGTCAGTGGTAGGGGTAAGCCATGCCATGCAAGCTCATTTTAGTGCCTTAATTTATACTGATCACTTGTTAAGGTAAAACCTTGTCAGTTTGTAAGTAAAATCAAATCATTACACTTATAGTCCAGTTTTTATTGATGCCTCGTCGGCCGGCCTGAACCGTTAATAGGTGAAGCGTTACAAATACAATAACCGTTTGGAAACTTAATTTGACCACCGGAATGGAATTCAACTCATCACGTAAGGCTGACGAAGACTTATGCCGCCGCAAATAAAACCCTAAGACGAAGTTCGAGATTCTAAGTTGAAAGATGAAGTACAGTAAGCATTGAAAGGGCTAAGTGAAGACACGTCTACTTCCTCCAGACTAAAAAAGCATCGGGCAGCGTCGCTTATTCCCGAGTTTGATTCTGACCGCAAGAATGTCTACCGCCTAGCATCTGCTATCATCAAGGACAAGACAACGTGCTACTGAGGACAACGATTTTGTTACGTCAAGCTACTTCGAGCTGCAAGGCATCATCTATTCATTGCCGGCAATCATACTCCGTGGACCACGTGGTAGTACATCAAAGTCATCAACATGGGCACTGAGAACATGTGTGGCAGCCGGGCGAGATGCTTTCAACAGCTGATGTCTGCAAGGCGCCACTACCGCCAGATGTGCAAGGTCAGTCGACATGCTATTAAATAAATAAAATATTGGACAACTCACATACATTGCTCTAATCCTATGATAAGTAGCTTATACACTTGTGTTACAGACACCCAGACCCGAGATAAGATAGAAAAGTTATTTTTCTAAATTGACCCGACGGGAATCGAACCCTCGGAAATAACGACACCTAGTCCGGCTCGCTCGGCTCGCCTCTCGGCTACAGAGGTCGTGATTAGTTTTCTTTTGCCAACCTTTTCCATTTTGCCAGCCATTGTTATTTTGAGCACTAGTTCCATAAGGAATGAGTGCCTTATCAATAGGGAGGTGGATAAAAATTAATCTGTAATCGCTTGCATACATACCCGGTTACAGTTGATCTAGTTGGCTAGTACGAGATGTGTGGATTAAGTCTGTGTTTATTTTACTGTTAAGCTATGAAAAATAATTGATGGACTAAAAAATATTTGTACAATCCGGATTGTTAGAATGGAAATCAATACATGCTTACAATTACAATGCCAAGCCGATACGCTATGCATGCCATCCAAACAGCGGGTAACCTTTCATTAGTCATTTTTTTTCATTAGTCATTTTTAAAGTTTGCGAATTCAAAGCCAAAGCCAATACCAATACCAAAGCCAAAGCCAAATCAAGCCAAAAGCGACTCCAGGCCGACGCCAGGCCGATGCCAGGCCGACGACAGACCGACGCCAAGCCGACGCCAGGCCGATGCCAGGCCAATATTAGCCCAATGCCAGGCCGATGACAAGCCGATACGCCATACATGCCAGCCAGCCAGTAACCTTTTTAGTACTAGTAGTGCTTTTAGTTAGCTCATTTCAGTGAATTATTTTGCACTGATTAAGTTCTATGGAAGCGTGCTCCTACCAGCAGTGCAGCCAACGAAGTTGGATAACGTCCATTTTAGTCCATACTTAATAACTAGGGTCCTGAGCAATGACAGATACAGGATTCGGAGTAACAAAGGGGCAAGAGGTTAAAAGGTTTTACTGGCTTAGTAGGTAGTAGTTGATAACCTGAAGCCCTACTATAAATGTATATTTCCTGTATTTGATAGTGCCAGCAGTTCAACCGCGCAGCTACAAACTGAAGATTTGATTGATTGTATGGAATGCTAGTAACTTTTGATTGTTCGCTCTCCCCTTGCGAGAGCAATTGTTGCAGGATGTCACAGCTAGCCTAGCTACGTCAGCCAATTAGAAGCGTTGCTGAACCCTTCGAGTACTCAATAATACTCACTCACTATAAAAATAATAATGTCAAATACTTGACAGCAAACTTTTATGGAATAAACACCTGGACCATAAACTAGAAAGAACTTGCACAGCATTCTTTCAGTGCAAGAAAATGTTAGGTAAAACATGGGGCCTCTCCCCGAAAATCATTAGATGGCTCTACACAACGGTAATCAGACCAACACTAACTTACGGAGCTCTCGTATGGTGGACAAGAACAACACTAACAACAACAAAAACCAAATTACAACGATTTCAAAGACTGGCTTGCTCTGCAATCACAGGCTGCATGAAAAGTACACCCACAGACGCCCTGGAGATACTGCTTGATCTGCGCCCACTCGACCTTCTAATTCAGCAGGAAGCGGCAATGAGTGCAATCAGGCTGCAAAACCTAGGCCTATGGGGCAATTGCAGGAGCCACCATACATCTATCCTGAGCCAAGCAATAACGGACCAGCCGCTATTGATGGCACCAACCGACAGGACTCCTAGCAAATACTTAACACAAAAACTATACAAAATACAACCATTTGAGACTGAGAAGGACCACTCAGGCATCGCGGAAGTCCGTGTTTACACTGACGGCTCGAAAACTGAGAAGGGCACAGGCGCAGGAGTACACTCTTTAGATCTCAACATTAACATAAGCATGACACTAGGCCCACAAAGCTCCATCTTCCAATGCGAATGTGTAGCTATCAACGAAGCTGCCAACGCTATAGCCAGACGAGAAATTACCGACCTTAACATTCGGATACTCTCTGACAGCATGGCAGTGCTAATAGCCCTTGACAGCTACACCAGCAACTCAAAACTCGTTTACGAATGCTACCTATCCCGGCAAAAGATTGCTACAGCCAACAAGGTAACACTGCAGTGGATAAAAGGTCATAGTAAATCCTTAGGCAACGACGCTGCAGATGAGTTGGCGAGGAGATGTTCGGACATGGTCACTGAAGGGCCACTCCCAATTCTCCCTCTACCATACTCCCAACTGCGCACCTGGATCAGAAACCGCACACTATCACAACAAAACAAACGTTGGGCACTGAGTACTGCATGCAGGCAATCAAAGCTAACTCTTCCAGAGGTCACGCCCAGATTGACTCGACGTATACTCAGCCTCGAAAGACAAAACCTGCGAATAATCGTGGGCACAGTGACCGGTCACTGTCTCCTAAACAAACACCTCTACACTATAGGTAACACAGACAGCCCTCTCTGTAGGGCATGTCTCACTACAGACGAAACTGCCAACCACGTATTCCTGGAATGTGAGGCGGTTGCGTCACAACGTAATGAAATCCTTGACAACCCAAGGTCGCTCCGCGAAGCCTGTGAAAAACCCAGGAAACTTCTGCGCTTCTGGGCGGAGCTAGGCTGGTTATATCCGTAACCATCATACCCCTACGCACAAAGGACCGAATTTGAGTCTAAGTGCGGAAAAGGGAGTCCATTCTCATACTCATACTCAATACTCACTCACTCAGTAAACTTTGCTTTTAGCTTTATTAAGCCTGATAAATTAAATAAAAATAATATCCATAACAACTATACCTATCGATGTCATATAATAAAAAAAGTCGCTTCGAAATTTTCCATATTAGAAACAATTTTAAAAAATTACGTAAACTACCGCTAAATCATTAGGCATGTTCTTAAATACAGAAGACCGAGGAGTATAACTTGCTACTATGCTTGGCGTTTGTGGACTATGAGAAGGCCTTTGATTCGATCGAGACCTGTGCAGTACTACAGTCTCTCCATCGGTGCCATATTGACTATCGGCACGTCGAAGTGCTGAAGTGATTATACAAATACGCCACCATGCCGGTCCGAGTACAGGAGCAGAGCACGAAAGCGATTCCTCTGCAGTGCGGCGTAAGGCAGGTTTAAAATCTCCGAAACTGTTCACCGCTGCATTGGAAGACGCCTTTAAGCTCCTGGAATGGAAAGGATTCGGCATCAACATTAACGGCGAATAAATCACTCACCTTCGGTTTGCCGACGATATCGTGGTAAGAGCATGGATATCGATTTTTGATAATATCGAAAAATCGATATTATCAAAAAAAAATATCAATATTGGAATACCGATTTTGAAATCGACTAATATCGATTTTTCGATATTGTAGTTTTCTGATAAATCAATCTCCTTAACTTTCATTCAAACTCCGATTGCCTTCACAGGAAGACTTTTTTATCAACATCCAAATTTAAATATAATAATCTATGAGAAAAAAAACAATACATGTGTTTTTTTAATTTGGTATTGCCCATTACAAAAATGTTGAGATAAAGCACCTGGAAATTGTCTAAACATATACTAAGAGTATGGACACGGCACGCAAACTACTCTACGCGCTAGCGTCGACGCCTCTACCCGCCCCCGCTTTTCATTGATGTTTTAACGATCTTTAAGTTGTTGAAGGTAAAGGTCGCAGGAAGACGCTGGATGCAGGCCGCTTCCAACCGGCCAATCTGAAAGTCAATGGGGGAGGCCTATGTTCAGCAGTGGACGTCCTATGGCTGAAATGATGATGATGATGATGAAGTTGTTGACTTTCCCTTCATATTTTCGCGATAGTACGCAGCGCGCGGGATGGCGAAAACGCGGTAATAAGGCACGCATACGTCACGGGGTTGCGCGGGCGACTGATTTGTGTTTGTTGACACCGGCCGGCTCGCCACCGATGCCGACACAAGGCCGTCGTCATGGCAACCCCGTGCCGCAGCCGGCGCGCCGCTGCCCCCGCGCCTCCCTCTTATTCATGTATCTAGCGTAATGTTGACGTTAAGCAGTAACCACATTAAATTGCAAATTATATTGGGAAAAATATTTTATGGTGAAATCTTGACATATAAATTTCACCATAACATTTGTTTATAAATGGGTTCTATGAAGGATTCCTAATGCCTAGAAAAAATTTGGGTGGTGATAGAAAAGTATTCCTGTATAGACTTTTAAACCTAAAATATGTATAATTTAAAAATATTATTTCTAATTATAAATCTTTGCTGGTTTTTCTTGAACCATGTTAATAAATAATCAGCCCATATCAGTTCACAGCTGGACATAGACCCCAATGTACACCACTAAGCCCGATCCACGGCTATTTTTTTCCTTCCTCTGCTAGCAGCTTTCCGTATGTTGTTGTATGTTTGCTGTTTGAGCGTATAATCCTAAATCGCCTGACGCATCCAAGCTAGCCCAAGAACAGGCTGGCTTCGGTCCGGGCTCCCGATTCAAAAACTTTCGGTAGCAAATTATCTACCGGTGAATCTCGTGACACTAATGTTAAATCCTACAGTGTCACGTGGTTTTCCGTTTGAAAATTTGCTATCGAACAGTTATGAATCGGGACCCAAGTAAGTCTTGCTGCAGCAAAACGCTTAAACTCACGCAAGACATAGAAGACGGTTTCAAGTCCGATAAGGTGACTGGAGTCACATTTTATTCGAAACTTCACAAGAGTATTCCTAACAATAAATGAGTAAAAAAGTGTTTGAGGTTTTATTGGAACTCAATCCCTAAATGTTCCCATTTAGGAATTGAGCAAAAGGGGTGACAAAGTCTAAAAATATTGTTTCTATGGTTCTAATTTCTAAGTCTAAATATCAATATAGGTGTCGTTTTTATTGTTTATTGGGACATTAATTAGAAAAATTGCATCAATTTTGTAATGTAATATTGTGGACATGAACATTCTTGACAGTATTTGTGCCAAATTGCAATCCAATCGCTCTAGTAGTTTCGGAGCAAATCGGTTCTATCAGACAGACTGACAGATAGCAACAGGTGTTCCTTTAAGGGTTCTATTTTTGCTCTTAAGGTATATGTATTTATTTTGCCATCTCGTTCGTCGTCAATCGGTACCTAGGCAAGTGCGGGCGGCGCAGCGGGACGGGAGGAATAGTCATCATAGTACTCTGACTATTCATATTAGTCTGTTAAGTTTGTTAACCATTTTTTTATGAATTTTAGTATAGAGATTGATGGGATCTTGAAAAAAGACATAGGCTACTTTTTGTCGTGAAAGCTGAACCGATTTTGATGAACTTTGGTACGGAAAAAACTTGAACCCTAAGGAAGGACAAAGGCTACTATTTTTTTTCCATCTCCTAAGCGAGCAGGCACAGCTAGTTATATACAAAATCTCAAATAAACTAAGATATGTCTCGTTTCTGACGGGTCTGGGTCACAGTTACCGTTCATCTTACATTCGTAAAATGATAGCGGTGGTGCTCTCATAAAGGGGACAAACACGAACACTTTGTTTTGCATTGCGAGACGTGGGCCCAAGCCTAAAGGTTTTAAAGACTACACAGCCATGCATCCTTAAACATAATTGAAAAATCTAATATTTTCATATTTTTTTTTTTAAATCGCTAATAGTACTTAGACAAAAAATAACTAACAAACTTTGACATAAAACATTTATAAAGCTTCTAATACAAAAAAGTGATCGGCAAAAAACAAACATCAAATGATAGTACTTTGACAAAAAAATTACTAACAAGACAACATTTTAAAAGCTAAAATTGGGCATATGGCATGTCACATGTTTAAGGTAGTTCTTAAGCACAAGCACCTTGTGATGATCATAATCATTTATAATCATCGTTATCTTCTATTGTTTCATTATCTTCTTTTGTGTCACCATGGTTATTTTGTAGATTATGATCGTCTTGTGTGTCACCAGGTTCTTTGTTTGAGTTATATTCTTTTTCTGTGTCATGATCTATTTCTATGGCACGGTGTTCTTCTTCTTTTGTCACGTCATTGTTTTTTTTTTTAAATATTATTAGCTGACTTCGTACGAATGCGAACGTCGTCGACCTAAACAAAGTAAAGTTTTATTTATAACTGCGACTGAGGTAGCGTTTGAGTATTGTCTTGCCAGATGTTATCTGAGGTACCTGTTCTACAGCCGACAATAAGAACGAATAATTTGGTCTGAGCTTTAGTAACTGTGCAAGTGTGATTGACGAATACTCGCTCGTTTGGGAAGACCGAGACATAAGCGTATAAATGGGGTACATTTGTCAACTCTCTTAGCAATAGTGTCCTAACTTAAAATTTCGTAATTTAATTTTCTTTTCGATGTTGAAACAAAATTAGGAATTTCCACAGCAGAAAATATTTTGTTGTATAGATAGAAGGCAGACTCAAGGAATTCGGTTTTGAGGTGGTAAAAGTAACCCTGTAATCCATTTGTCGGTGCAAACGCCCAATTGATTAGTCGAAGTTGACAGAGTTATGGAAATAAAATCGGTAGTCGAATGGTGAAGTCCGGAGGAAAAAGGGTTCGTATTGACATCGCCGCCAAACCTAAACAAGACAAGATGTTCAGGTTCTTCGTAAGAGGATATCAATACGGTACACAATTTTATTGGACCTAGCAACGCGTTTCACCAGCGTGAAAGCGCGAGCTTAGTGCCTTATACAAAAAATAATGAATTCGAGCATGAATTCATCACAAAAGCCCAAGGAGATCTCAATCTTGATACCTTGAGAGCCATTGTGGAGCGCTTCGTATTCCAATTATTGCAAGATATTAAGAGAAGACAACTGTAGTATGAGGGGTTTTCATACATTTACTAGCTGTTGCCCGCGAAATTGTTCCATCCGTTCACGCGTGATGCGATGACCAAAGGAAATAAAGATTCATTTTTATAAGTATAGATTAGGAAACTGAACTTTTTTTTTGCATTTACAACTATACTAGTTTATAATATCAAGGAATTTGTTTTTACTTGAAAAAATTTTTCAACTGCGTCTGATGGGAATTCAAACCACAGACCTTTCGCTAACCAGGCGACTGCTCGCTGCCAAGACATTGATAAAACAACGCTGGCTTACAAACACTTGAAGAATTCGTTAACATTAATATGTCCTCCGTAGCTCAGTTGAAAGAGCAGTCGCGAGTCCCCAGGACGTGGGGTTACCAGTTTGGGGGTGAGAGAGTGAGGAACAGGGTGTTAAGTTCCTCATCCACCATTGAAAAGGAAGGATCCTTCGACCAGACGGGTGTTGTGTCTGATGGGCTACTGCCCGACGGTTATTGTCGGGTTCTTGTATATATGTTTTAATTGATCGGATAACTTTAATATCGCGATGTTGGATACGTCAGTTTAGTAAATTAATAGTATGCGGACCACATAAGATCAGATATTTTTTTATTTGACACGCAGAATTATGTGCTGGATACAAAAAGTTGGCAAAATGTCACATAGCTGACAGCCGCTGGGGAAGAGCTTAGTCAAGATTAGACAAGAAGAGGAAGCCGCTGGATGCAAATGGCCCAGAGCAGTTCGCTTTGGCGTTTTATGAGGGAGCCCTATGTCCAGTTGTAGACTTCCAAAGGCTGATGGAAATATATTTTCTTAAATCTTACCTTGCCGCTGTGGCTGTGGCGAGGTGTTCGGTTGCGGCACGAACTTCGGTTGCGACGGGTCTACGCTTGCGGTATGAATGTCGGTGGTGGCACGTTCGGCTGTCGCATGAACGACGGTAGGGGGAAGTGCGTCGGTTGTTGCACGTATGGTTGGGGCACGTACACTGGTGCCGCTGGCTGTTTAAGAACAACAATAAAATTAATACAACAATTTTATATCTGTAAATAGGCCTGAATTAAGCTCTTTTACGTCAGTTTTATTTTTACACAGACAGCACTAGTATGTTCTTTTTCTAGAAGTTATTTTGATGGCAAATGATGTTATGGCTTGTGATAATACGGCTTACAATCATGCTAGCAAATGATATTATTGAAATTGACTTTATGGGAAACAAAATTTCTAGCATGTGACTAAAATAATAGTAAACAATGAGTATGACATATGAAATTATGAGAAACAATATTATGTATGTTGACCATTATACGTAGGTCACAATAAAAGTTTTGCGTAACTTAAAAAAAAACATGTTATAGCTAAAATATTATGTTTATTGCTTTTCAAAATACTCTCCTTTACATTTTAACCATTTTTTCATGCGATCGAATCATTTTTTAAAACAGGAGGACCACAGATCTGAAGGCATGTTTTCTACTTGCTGATCGAACGCTATCACTGCCTCTTCGGAGTTGGTAAAAGTAAAACCTCTCATCACATCTTTGATTTTGGGAAAAATATGGAAATCACAGGATGCTAGGTCGGGGTTATGCGCAGGATGGGTGACGAGTTGTACTTTTTCGGAAGCTAAAAATGACTTTGTTTTGTTGGCCGTGTGTGACGAAGCGTTATCATGATGTAGGAGAACGCGGCTTTTGGGTCTCTTTCGCGAACTTTTTCTAACACCCTGGGTAAACAAATGGTAGAATACCTACCACTCGGCATTAACACTTTTTTGATCTTCAAGTCGAATTGTACCTACAGATGGGACCCATAGCTGAGAAAAAAAAACGCGTCATTTTTTTACCAACGTTTCTCGCCTGTCTCACTTTTGTTGAGCTGTTCTCATTTTCAAACACCCATTCACAAGATTGCTGTTTTTTTTTTGGGTTCAAAACAATAAATCCACGTTTCGTCTCCTGTGACAATGTCATAAACAGCATTAGAATGTCCGTGGTCGTACTTCAGTAGCATCTGTGACCACCATTCCACGCGAGCCCGCTTCTGCTCCGCTGTCAGTTCATGAGGGATCAAAGTTCATCAACGACAGCAAAGTTTCCGAACTTTCATTTCTTCGAGTAAAATTTTCTGAATTTGGCTCATACCAATCCCCAATAGTCCTCAAATTGTCTCATAGGTAGTCTGCGGGTTTTCTTCAATTAGCCGCTTAACAGTAGCTACATTCACGAAATTCGTCATGTAAAGAAACTCAACCTCTGTCAAATTCAGCAAACCATCGCCTCACGGTGCTCAAACAAGGTGCTTCTCTCCCAAAAGCATTTTGAAGACGAGCGGCACAGTCTTGCGGAGAGAGAACTTTTAAAATCATAAAAAAATATCGCTTTAAAATCTTTTCGACTTAATTCCATTTTCCTTGCGTACGTAGAACTTTGATGTGTGATAAAAAACAATTGACAAATCATTTCCCTCGAATTGTTTTTTTTATTACTAAGAAGGTTGCAACGTTTAAAAAAATATAACATTCGAAATTTAAATAATTCCGATAGGCTAGAAGTGCAAAACTTTAGTGTGCCCCATGTAGCAGATGAAATTATGGCAAATGAAATTCTGGTGTAACCCAAAATAAACATCCTCTTTTTGTCTGAGTAATTTCAAACTTATTTTGACTTAATAATAGTAAACGTGAGTTAAACTCTTGTTTGAAAATTTCACACAATTTAGGCGTAGGTAGTAAAAAAATCAATATCAATTAATTTTACAGTAAGGAATGTAAAGAACAGAAAATCTTATTCAATAACTAATAATATTTAATTCAAAAACATTACAATGTTTCGTGAAACTCAAAACTACACAAAATAATTGTTTAACAACCTTCTTTTTAAGCAGTAAGTAAATAAGATTAAAAGTTTTAATTTTTTATTTGAATTAATTAGGTCCAATCCTTCGACCAAGTATATCTAGACGGACGACGGACAGTCGAGGCAGCATACGCTGCAAAAAAATTGTTCCAGGCCATGGTCGTTAAATCTCTTCGGATCGTTTGATGACTCAAATCTGTTTCTTAGAAAATAGTAGCGACTAGCGGAAAGGGTGGTAGACATGGCATTAATAGAGAGCCCATTATTACGATTATTAAGTAAAATAATCACTTAAGGCGAGTAGTGCCCCCATATTAGCGACTCGACGAATGTTAGTACGAATACCGCACGAAAACTTAGCAAAATACGGTTCAAAACAGCGCACAACGAAACGTGGCTGTTACGACAGTCGCTGCGTATAATAGAAGAATCTGGGGTGTGTTACGACCCCCCCGGCCACGGCGCCAAAAAGGCTGTGGTTATGTTAGTAAGCTGTACCGCTGCGTACTTTCTAGTACTCAAGAAGAAAAAAAGAGTACCGCAGTATTTGACCAGATAAAGCACATTTTTTGTGGCCGGGCTACAGCATATGCGACCCAGCCCGGCCACGCTTCTATCTAGAAGAAACGGCAATCTTATAATATTATTTAAGTATGGGGTGCTTGTACGCATCGTAAACCACCGAATTATTTTCTCTTTTCTTTAAAAAAAAAGTAGTTATTACAAATTTATTTAGGAATCAAACTTTGTGACTTGAAACGCCTGACAGGAATTTTAGAGCATAAACATAATTTGACCTCTTGTGTACAAGTTTTGTAATGTACGCAGTATTTAGAGTAGGATTTATTTCAAATGTACTTGTTCAATCTGTCTACTTGTTTAATTTAGGGTGCCGAAGACGACTTAAGTATTATTAGAATGGATATAAATATATAAAATAAAGTTTATACAAATTTTATTTAAAAAAATAAAACCGACTTCAAAACACAAAGTGTTAGGATTCTTTTTAGCATTTTAGTGTTTTGAAGTCGGTTACTTATTTGTTTTGAAGTCGGTTTTATTTTTTTAAATAAAATTTACTTATTTTGTTCATTTTTAGTGATAAATCCCAATCTAACTGCTGAACACCGATTTCATCCCCTATTTTTCTACCCTTAGGGGTGATTTTTATTTTGCAAACTTTTATCATAGCATCTTTGAAATATAAGCTATTCAATAAAACAAAAATCATCAAAATCGGCTCATATTTGTCGAAGATAGGTAACAAGAACCACAACCAAAATATTATCTGGGTATATATTTGTTGATTTTCTCAGAGAGTTCTAAATCAATTTCGATAAAATTTATATGGGACCACTTCTGAAGTATGATCTATCAAACAAAAAAAGAATCATTAAAATCGATTATTATAATTCTCCTCCTTTTTTGAAGTCGGTTGAAAATAGTATATGATATTAAAAGCTTTGATTTATAATTAACTTGTTTATGCATAAAGAAGTAAGTATAAATATTTTTTATATGAGAGTTTGTTTGTCAACAAAAAGAAAAAAACAAAAGGTCCTATGTCAACAGATATATGGAAAAAAAAATTGTTATTCACAAAAAGGTTTTTGGCAAACTTAGCACTTTAAAATACGGTATAAAAATACTATGTACAAACATTTCCTTATATTTAGCAGACGACTCTTTAGGTTCTAGATCGTCATAACATTCCCAACGATTGGTTTACATAGTGTCTCATATCACTCTTAAATTCAATGACACCTAAAACGTTACATTTTTTGTCTTGTAGCTCTAAACTGTATGGGATATTGTCTATATTTATTTTTTCAGTGTCATCCAACTCGAATATCAGTATATCTGTTAATTTATAACAAATAGCAAGTTTTCCAGAACAAGGAAATCCATCATTTAATTTCGTACACTTTTCATTCAGGTCAAGATTCAGCATTGCGTCAGCTGCTTCATCAATTGATGAAATACCCTTTTCAGCACGAATAAGTAAGTTCAAGGGCATATGTGAAACATATCGCTGAACTTCAGATTGGTTTTGGATGCATTTCTCATTTGAGCATTTCTTACAAGATATTACACTAGGAATATCATTGATTAAAATGTTATCCAATGAGTAAGAAATGTTGGATAAGCAATTAATAATAGTGACATTATTATGTACAGTTTTCTCATAATAGCACTGTTCAATAACTTTAGTTCTCATTGCAAAAATATTTTTTATGTAGTCTTTTGTAGCTAGCGCTTTAACTAATCTGGCGAATTCACTGTTTTTCGTCATCAAATGCCTTCTTAAGACAATTTCGATCAGCATCTCCAACTGCAGATACTTGAAGCACGGAATCGAATGCACATGTGTTTTCAAGGATAATGCCTTTAACACCCGATGAGCACATATTTCCATTCTTCATCAAGTCTATAGGTTGATTAACATTTTTAATAGTTTTAGGTTTTGTTTGCTTATCGGATGTTTTCCCCACTTAGCCTCTCCAAGCGATACATTTATACAAACATGTAGGTATCTAAACATTACTTTCTTTTTATTGAATTGAAAAAATGTAATTGTTGAAATAAGTGTATTTGTATTACAATCGAGCATATTTCTAGCCAAAATTTTCATAAAGAAGAGGGTCATCAGACCATATTGACTCTTTTGGGAAATCATGTTTGAGTTCATCTTTAATATTAATTTTGTATTCTTTATCATTTTCCTTATATTCTTCAAGTACATTCAAGTCATTTATAGCTTGCTTGAGTTCTCCAGATAGATATTCAACATGTCTTATAATAAATTCGTCTGCCCTAAGTTTTTCGAATGGATACTTAAGCAAAGTCTTAATATTCTTAAAATAACTTTCTATGTTTGAACTAGTAGGAATTTCGTTCAGGGTTTCGCAGTATGGAAGCATAACATTTGTCCGTTACAAAATAATAGATAAACGTGACAAAAGTCTTTTAAGAGTTGCAATAAATTCCGGCAAATAATACAAGTTGTCATAAATTGAAATATTCTCACTGAGAGTCAACTCAAGCGAAGGCTGATCCACTTTGTTGTTAAAACCCAATAAAAAGTTGTTACAGCCATCACAATCATCATTTTCCTTTTCCAGGTTGTCATCACTACAAGGGTTAAATCACACGTTTCTTCTTCTATATTATCTTTTTGAGTGTAAGATGAACGAATTCTGATTTAATATTATTTTCAAACACTACTCTTTTTTAGGGTTTGGGTAAATAGTGGCCGCGGGATCTAATGGCATAACCGGTAAGGCCTGAGCATTAGCAATTAATGCTCTAAGAGAACGGGTAAGGCGGAGCGCACGGGGTCGAACCTTCGGAGAAACAGTATGGTTGCCAAGTGGAGTGATCAACAATGGACGCAGTGCTGAGGGACAAGGATCTCGCCGATAGAGCAGTTGGCAGATGTGGGGTGTTATAGGCGGTGTCGTGGTCGTGTATAATCCAGGCTTTAATCCATTACGGGGTGCGTGCCTACCTGCAGCGTGTGGTGGCTAGCTACTTAGCCGGCAGAAAGGTAAAGTGTGATATAATTCGCAGAGCAAGCTGTTCCACAGGGGCTATGGAGACACCCCCCCCCCCCTCCACTAAAGACCGGGCGGCTCGCTGCAGCAAAAAGCCGCAGCCGAAGTAGAATTATGGAGTGGGCCGGTGGCTACAGCCTGCGGCGAAACCCATGGTTCCACTTCATAAGGCACCGGATGGCTTTAGTAGGTAGCCGAAATCTGAACCTGAAGTCCAACGCAACCCTCCTTAATAACAATTGATCGTTATTTCATTATCTAGCTGTTGATACACGATTTAGAAGTGGCCGCGTCCTATACAATTTTACCTAATATCTTTTCCTTTTTCATATTTATTCTAGATTTTTTTGGTGCACCTTATGTAAATTTTTCAAACGATGATATTTTGATTTTGATTATGATATTTATGTGTTGTTTTAAGAGTTCTACGATACAACCCAATTTTTCAAAATTAAATATTATAACTTTATACAATAACATAATTGTTTAACGTAACAATTAATTAATTTGAAATTTTCAAACGGAAATTTAACTCTTGCTTTTGTAAAAATAGACCCTAACGGTTGATCAGTTGAAAAGAGGATGTCCTATTTCAAGGTCTTGTAACATACTAAATTTTGTGAAGCATCATCTTCTTTTAGCTGTTGTTTTAGCAAGAATACTTCGCATATTACGGCAATACCGAATAAAACTGAAACAATAAATAAATTAGTATGCAAGAAAAATGTATGCAATGCATTATCGCCAAAATATCGCATTCGTGGAAATACATACATTATATGCGACTATAACTTCGGGAAATGTATCTTCGTTTCAGAATTACCCTAGCAAGCTCGTAGGCGTTTTTTAAATTTGTTGTTAAAAAACCCCGTTCCAATTCCGAAATTATCTGGAAAAACTTCCGTCAAAAACAGAATTCTTAGAAGACGTATTCCGAAACGTTTTAAGTCACAAATCACAAATCCCAGGAGTTTAAGAGAGTTTTCGCAAAAATATTTTTTCCGGCATATATCAAGTCCTGAAAATGGTTTGGGCGGGGTCTTTTGTAACCCCCGACATAAAAAGAGGGGTGTTATTAGATTAACGTGTGTATCTGTCTGATTTCCATCTCCTCAGCAAATAACAGCAGATAGTTGGTCTCAATAATTTGTTATTTGTAAGTTTAATTTTAAGAAATAAGTGTATTTTATTCTATCGCATTAGGTTAAGCCTGTAATGATAGTTGTAAATATGGAAAAATAAACAAATAAATAAATAAAAATTAGGTCCGGTATGGTGGGTAGATGAATAACTGTTACTACTTGTTAACTTTTTGGCCCTTCAACTTTATAGTAACATTATTTATAGTAATGTTTTGATCCAAGCATCATTCACGTCAGGGCACCGCTAAAGCTCAGTATTGTATAAAACATAAGCTAAAGCAGTACCGAAACTAGGCCTATTTGTTGGGTTACCTATCTTAATCCCGAATTTTAATATTCCGAACCTCATAATCCCGAAAACGTTTGGATTTTTTTTCATAATCCCGTTTTTTTAAATTCCGATGTTTTGTTTGCCATATAATCGCAACTCCGAATTTCATTTGCCCATTTATTTATTTGTACGACGTTTTAGAATTCAGACGAATGAGTTCCAGACACACGAAATCTAAATGCACAAAATCCAGATGACCGTAATCCATATGCACGAAAGCCAGATTTTTAAAACACAATTTTTTGAAATACGATTAATTGATATTCAGACAAACAATATCCAGATTTTTAAAATCAAGTATTTTTAAATTAAAATAAACGATATCCAGAAAAACTATATCCTTGTATTTTAAATCCAAAGAGTTAAAGTAAAGATGAATGATGGAATGATATAATTTTAAATTACATAATTTTGAAACGTATAAAAAACGATTGAGCTAAAATTAATTAATATAACAACCTTTAATATAACATTTACGTGATATAATAATTAAAGCAAATAACATTTATTTAGTATAATAACATTAATAATCAATGATTACTTAATATAGACTCCAATTTATATAATATACTATTGGAAGCAAAAAGAAGGATGACCACTTCCCATACATGCGTCGACCTGTCAAAATAATTTTTGTTAAGTTGTTGTACAACAATAATAAAATTGTATTTAAACTGCTTTAGTACCCACAAAATATTATTTTAAGTAAGTATAGTTACATTTGGCAGTCAGGAAATTAAGTTAAATTGTAAAAATACATTGTTAGGTTAACTTACATACCTCGATAGGCATTATCCCTATCTATGATGGCTGACAGTGGTAAGAGGCAAAGATTTAAATCTTTGGTTGGTTAGAGGAAGGGTAAATAGGAAAGAAATCGCACAGTACACATCGGCGCAAGCACAACGAGAGATCAGAGACTGCATTAATAAAAACGTATCAAACGGCGACTATGTTTTGACAGATGTCACAACTGTCAGTTTAAGAAGTTTCATTTCACGCAGTAGCATATATATAGAAGATATAATTTATAATATATCTTTTATTATAGCGAATAAATAATAAAAATCATTAAAATGATAATGATAATTACTCTAGTAAAATGTAATAGTAAAAGGTTAACGATTCGTATTAGCAAGATTTACGCGACACGTGAAATGAAACGGTGTATAAAATATTTAATGGCTGCGTTCTAAAACCAAAACATTTTTCTTTCAGAAGTATTTTTCGTAAATAAATTTTTCTTTTTTTCTAGACTGCCGTTTTTAATAAAAAGTTTTTTTATTTTAATAAGCAAATATTTTTCCATCTTATGAACTATATTACATGACTGTACACAAACATTGATTTTCCAAATTTTGACAGGTCAGAAATGAGCATCCTTTTTTGAATCGAGCGCTCGGCGGCCGCTGCCGCGTATAGTACCTATAGGTCCTAGACTCTGTAGAAAATATTTTTTTGTTAATAGTGTAGGGTGTTTAGTAATGATTCTGGAAATTGTTAGCATCCATGGGGAACAAAAAATAATATTATGTATTGCAATAGTTTAGCTGGAACACGATTGTGGTCCCCCACATAAAAATATTATGAAAATCTGGCAATAGTTTATCAGGAATATGGTTGTATGGAAACCAAATAAAAAGATTATGAAAATTTGGTAATAGATTATTTGAAAAATGGTACAATGGGAAACAAAAAAAAGTATTCTGAGAATCTGGTATAACTATATCTGGATTATGAGAATATGGGAAACAACTAAATACTTTTTGAAAATTTGGTTTTAGTGCACCTGGAAATTGATTCATCTGGAAAATTAAAAACGGAAATTTAAAAAGTTGTCATTCATTACATCTGTCTTTTAAAAGTTCTACCAACCGTTTTCGGGGTTTTAAGATTCGGGTAACAGAAATTCGAGATTTCAATAGGTTACCATTTGTTGACATAAATACCAATACTAATAAAACACTCCAATGGGTCGTTAGGGTTAGGTTGTTATGGGTGAAATGCCTAAACTGTTAGATTTAAAAATCAAATTCTCAGAAGTACTGTTATTTGAATCAAAGAACTAAAAACACAATTTGCTAGAAGAGGATTTAAGCAACATTTTGAATTTGTTTTTTGTTAACACTTGTCTATTTGTAAAAATTAATAATTTTGGTTATTTATTTGGCTAATACTGATTTAATTTTTTAGAGACTCAAACAACTTATAAAAAGTATATAATATGAAAATTGGTCGGTAGTTTTTCAAGTTGCTTGTTTCTCCTTTTTTGAATACAGATACTATGTTAGCTTTTTTCCATTTCTCGCAAAACACACCATCTCTGAGTGAACGATTGAAGATCATAGTCAATGGTAGATAAAAGAAATGCACGGACTCTTATAAATAAGGATTTCTTTTCAGGACCAGCTCCTTTATGTATTTTTTTAATAGCCCATATTCTAGCCCTGTTTATCAATAGACTAGTAATTAGTTAAAAAGCAAATATATTTTCCCATATACGAATTACCTAGTTCATGCAGTTAGACATTTTGATAATGAGTTTCTGTTCTGGTTAAGCAGATAGTTTGGCACAGCTTTTGAATTGATCATGAAGTACCTATAATTTACTGTGCACTGTTCATTTTCTGCCTTATTAGCTGTAATCGAATCCAAGGAATCACAAATCCGTCAAATAACGAATCTGCCGATCTGTCTAATACACATGCGCAAAATCGTTCACCCGAGTGATAAGAGTGATATAGTTCAATGCGAGTTAAAGATATGTTTCATTTGTCTAGTTCATCTAGTTCAGAAGGTATGTTATGTTATTTTAACTCACAATTTCATGTTTAAATTAATTGCATTTGATATCATTCAGTCAGTCGTGAACAGTTCTATTGAGATTACAGTTTTTTGGCATTCAAAAAATACGAATATACTAAAAATATTACTTAAAAATCTGATTTTGCCCTATCTTAATTCTATAGCAATATTAGCTTGAACTCTGACCGGCGGCATCACATGTACCGGGCCGTGCAACTGCCCCGCTCTTGCAGTATGAATGAATAAATATATCCGTACCTATTACTCTCATCTCATATCACTGAGTTAATGAACTGATTGAACTAATTCGGGCTAGAGTGAGTGAAAGATACACATGAACTGGTTCGATGAAGTAGTTCAATTGTATCATTCATTCAGGAACTACCCATGTCTACTGTCTAATACAAAATCGGTCCTATACCGAACAAAGCTAATAACTAACACTCACCTGTGTGAACCAAAAGAAACAAGTAAATAAGCAACGGGTAGCTATTGATAATGCAGAGGATGAAAAATATAACATCCGATAACAAAATTATTACGCCGTAACAGAAAAAGACATCCAGAAACAACGTCACTCTCTGTAATAAAAGATTAACAATACTTTGTCAGTTTTTACCAACGACCATTTAAATTGAGTAGTTATTGAGGGCTTTAAAAATATTGTTTCACTCTCCAACTTAAAGTGCTTAGGGGACTCCTTAAATTTAGAGACCTTATTGTTCTATGCATATCAGTCCCATAAGGATAGATAGCACTTTTTTTCTAAATTAATTATAACATACCTTACTATCTTTAATATTATTCACTAGCTGTGCTCGCAACTTTGCCTGTGTGAATTTTTTCGAGTTTTTGCGATGTTTCAATAGTGGTAATAGGTATTGTGTTATTCGGGGCGGTGACAAATTAAACACAATATCACAAATCATAAAAATCGGCGAAGTCAAAGGAGTTGTCCCAAAATGGTTTTTTATTTATCAATATTTTAAGCCACGATATGTTATACATAATTATCTAGATAGAGCAACCAAAAAGTAACATTTGTTACTAAATCAAACAACAACGTTTTGAACACCTCCGATTTCGAGAAAAAAAACATTTTTAATTAAACTTTTTTTATCCTTGAAACATGCCAAAAACAGCAAACTATTTATCGAAAATACATGTCAAGAGTTATTTGTCAGTTATCATTGCACAAGTGTAGAAGAAATGAAGCCATTTCTTGTCTTTTAATACTTGACATAGTAAAATAAAAATACTTTAAATCTGGCTGTATGGCTCTGTGCCATTGCCTTTCCGATCATGGATAAACATTGCTACCACTACTGTCAGATGGCAATGTCACTGTCACACATGTCACACGTGACTGTCAAAGTTGACATTTTAACGCAGGATTATGCAGTCTGATAGATGTCAGCAATGTCAATAACGTCAGACAGTTGACATCACAGGAAAAAAAATATAAAAAAAAAATTTAATTGTGCTATATACTTATCAAACATTTCTACTACCATTTGAATATATATATTTTTTCTGAAACAAAGGTTTTTATAATCAATGTATCTGTGGTTTCATGTATCATATTTTTGTAGCTTTAAACATGTATAATTTCATCCTGGTTAAAATTTACTCAGAATAAAAAACCAACCTCCATAGAAAAAGCGGACGTCCTTTTAAGGTTATTTAAATATATTTTTTTACAATTATCCTTTATAACATAATAATAAAATCGGCCAAGTGCAGCTTATCAGGCCACGCGCAACGTAGGATTCCGAGGTTTTATCCGTCATAATATGACGTGGTATCTACTCCCTGTTTTGCATATTAATTATTAATAACTTCATTTAAGTAATTTTGTACTGTACATTTTCCCAGTACATTTTATAAATTTTTAGCTTTGTGACGATGAACTTATGTTAAAATTGACTGATTATCCGAACATGTAAAAATTACACTTATAAAAAATTACATCACATTGTGTTTCAGTTATTTTACTAATACTCTGAATCAGTTTTAGTTTGAATTTGAATTATGATATGACTTCGATAAATCAATAGAATAATTTGAGGAGCTTCATGAAGAAAAAATATTATCGAACGCAACCGGACAGTGTGCACTTACCCAAAATTCATAGTTTACTCCAAATAAAGGTATTTTTGGCGATAAAATTAGGTAAATTATATAAGGTAGCGAACAACTAGAGACGCTCAAGACCGCGCGAAGTGGAGGAGTAAATCAAGGAAAGCGGACCCTGGGCTCCAAAGCAATGGCTTTGGACGCAACCGGGATTGACCGTATAGATGAAGAAGAAGATATAGGGTAGCGACTCAGAATTAGTAACTCGATCTACCTAAAGACAACCTTTTTTTTATTTTTAATAATTCCTATCTGCTGTTGTAAAATGGAACTCGTGGATAATTTACGATTAATCGGTTAAATTGCATCCTATGTGCACTGCATAAGGTCCTTGTTGGCGTAGCGTCGTCAGTGTATTCTTGTTAGTCTGGGACTAGGACTAGGACGCTAGGTTTTTATGAAACAAAAATATTAAAGTTGTTGGTTTTTTGCATTTGTGTCGGAACCATTCTGTCATCTTTGTACACGAGAAATCTAAAAATATATTACATTGAGTTACGCCTTTAAAATCACTGCTATCTAATATTTAAAGTATTTTGCGTCGAATTCAAACATGGTTTTTTTTTTCTTACAACAACCTGTAATAATCACACAAGAAAATGAAAGATACGCCTTTATTAATTTATGGTGTAACACAACACTACTTATTATTTGTGTCGTTTTTACATTGACATAAATTATACTAGCGACGCAAACTTTACTATCTCGCAAATTGGCAAAAAAGTGTACCCACCTGTCATTTTTAGTCTGATCAACACTACAGCTGTACCGTGCCTTTGGTAGACGCGGGGAGGTGGGGTGTGGAAAGAAAAGATCATGGCTCACAAGAGATTCGTGCTGTCGGATATATCTGAAGATATCGAAGTACAATGTTTGGAAGCTGTATACATATTATATCCAAATATCCAATGCCTTTTATTGTTCAATACGATTTTTAGGTAGGCACAAATAAAAGAACCAGTATAAATAAAATTAATGTCTAATTAATGGTTTCAAAAATTAAAACAGAATTAGTTCGAAAAAAAGAAATCATAATCTACTAGGTTATATAGAACTCCAGTGACTATTCTGACATACATTCTGTTTCATAGTCATCTTCCATTTCGCTACCGGAACTTGAATCATAATCATAATGCAAATTGATTATTATGAGGTCAATAATATTTTCGAAACAGTTGTCGCGATCCCAGAAATCGGTTTAATTTTTTTTTGGACATGGTCATCACACCTCTGCTATTTTGCTACTGTGAACTCCGAAAATAATAAAATCAGTACGTTTATCTTTTAATCTAGAGACAAATTAATATGGTTTTGCGCTATTTTATTTTTAACATCAACCCATACCAACTCGATGGGATTCAGATCTGGATGGTATGACGGTAAACGCCGGATTGTGTGGCAGAGGCTATTGATGGAGACTACCGGTCACCTGCCTGGTTCATATTCTTAGACTGAAAAAATTAGCAGGTGGTGACTCGCCGGCAACTGAATGGGGCTGAATGAGGCTTTTAAGAGGTAATCGATTCAGTAAACGGGTTCTTTTTGAGTGTCATTTATAAGCATTTGCAGTTAATGTTTTTTCATACTTTCTGTAAATTCAACATTGTGGCGCCGCAACCAGTTTTGCATTTCATTTTTAAGGCTTGCTATGGTCCCTCAGGGGGAAGCTATGTCTCCTTATTTTTTGAGCCCTACGCCCAAAAAATAAGGAGACATTTTCTGCCCTTATTATGGGCCAATATTGTTAATATTGACGTTCTTAAGTGGATGATTTTTGACGTTTGACTTTGAGCAAGGATCGTCGCTTAAAGTCCTGAGCCACCTCTCCACTCTGAGCTGCCAACAACAGTGTTGCCCCTTAGTCCGGTCTTGCATGACCCATGACGCCAGGGGGTACCCATTCAGTTGCCGGCGAGTCACCACCTGCTAATTTTTTCAGTCTAAGAATATGAACCAGGCAGGTGACCGGTAGTCTCCATCAATAGCCAAGAACCCAGTCTATCCATCTTTCTTCAATAGACCCAATTAATTTGTCATTCGCTGCAATAGTTCCTGTACACATGCTGGGTATAATCTCTGATTACATTCCATGATGTAGTCAGAGATTGGATCTAGCAGTCTAACACTTTCAGGTTTGATTATTTGCGCTTAAACGGCTGGCCTTATAAAAGAACCCGGTCATTTTGGCCTGTAAACTCCTACAAATAATAACAATAAAAACCGGCCAAGTACGCGTCGAACTCGCGCACCATGGGTTCCGTACACACCTGTAGGTATGTAAGTAAAAGTTCACCCATCACGACAATCGAGTCATAGTGCGAGTTTAAAAGTATGCGGCTTTAATTGCTGTTTCTTTTGATTGCGTTGACATAGAAATTTGATTTTGTTACATTAAACATTTTAAAATAAAAAAATCAAAGATGATGATATCATTTTTTTCTTTTTGCACCATAGCATTTATATGCATATGTTAACATGGACTAGTTTCTGCTTGATGGAATACCATTTACCTAAGAATACCCGTATAAAACAAAGTCGGGTTAGTTACACCATTTATAAGTCGAAAACGGCTGGACCGATTTTTATGATCTTTGATTTGTTGAATTTGTCTCCTTTTCGAATAGCAGAATAACTATAAATACAAAAGACAAAAAAAAGGATAAAGGGGTGGAACGAAGTTCGCCGGGACAGCCAGTATAATATAAAACTAGTTACACACACCATTTTTAAATCAAGCACGAATGGGTCGATTTTTATGATTTTTTGGATTTGTCTCCATCTCGACGTAGTTTATTGTGACAAGTAGGACTAGTTTATTATATATTTTAAGATAGATAAAATTATATGCACATAAATGAAAGTTTAAAATGGATGTTTATAAATGTATTTAACACTTGAGTACACGCACGGGCTACATAAGTGGCCCAGGTTTTTTTTTTTTTTTTCATAACCATAATCATAAATCTTTATTGTGGAGCACAGGTGTACATTAGTCTCACAAGGGTTTGTCTTAGAACTAACAGTGTCCTGCCTTCTTGGCCTACAATTTAAAAATAAACAAAACAGGATGAAAAACAAATTTAAAATAAAAATGATCGTCCATCGTCGGATTTACAGAATTACTATTGATAAACATTATACATTCAATATTAAATACATGCAAGTCAATATAGATACTTAGTATTTAGTTTTATCCGTCATAAATTCACTTATGGAATAATAGCATTTGTCAATTAAATATTTTCTAAGTTTAGATTTAAATATTGCTATGTCATTTGTGTCTCGTATGGATTCTGGTATCCGGTTAAAAATACGAGGAGCGTTACAAAATATACTTTTGCTGTATAAACTTGATTTAGCTCGAATTGAGCATAGTTTATCTTTGTGGCGAGCTGCGAGTGGCGAGCGTTCTAAATTCAAATTTATCCAAATTCAGTTTAATAAATACAGCGCATTCCAAGATGTATAAACAAGGAAAGGTTAGAAGTTTTTTATTTTTAAAATATGGCTTACATGACTCATCCGATTTCAAGCGATACATAGATCTGATGCAGCGTTTTTGTGCTCTAAATACAGTTTCTCTCTCAGTAGAATTTCCAAAAAAAATTAGACCATATCTGAGGGTAGATGCAACATAGCTATGGTATGCTGTCAACACAGCACATTCATTTATTATTAGTTGTAGTCTGTAAAGAGCAAATGAAAACTGACTTAGCTTTTTGCAAACATGTTCAGAGTGTAATTTCAATTTCAGTTTATTGTCTATGTTAAGCCCTAGAAAATTAGTTACGTTCGTTTTTTCAATTGTCATACCTTGGTAATTTAAGTCAAGATTCAAGTCAAGATTTTTTTGGGTAAAGTACATAATTTTAGTTTTGTTCAAATTAACCCTTAGATTATTGGATTCAAGCCATGATATTATTAATTTTATAGAATCGTTCATGTCAAGTTCAAGAGATGTCAAGTTTTTATTAGCAAATAAAATTGTACTGTCGTCAGCAAATAAGGTCATATGATGGTTTTTGCCGTCATAACTTCGTGGATTGTTTGGGGATATCGTGTACGTACAGAGTAAATAGAAAAGGCTCAAGAATAGACCCTTGAGGCATACCAGCCGAAATGTTTCTCAGTTGTGAGCAAGCATGACCAATAAATACCTTAAAAGTCCAATCAGAAAGATGGAACTATATAATTTTAACTAATTCAATTTTAATATTTAGTGTTAACAGCTTGAATGAAGAAAACCTTCGTGCCATACGGCATCAAAAGCTTTTATGTCAAGCAGGAACATTCCAGTTGACTGACATAAGTTGTAGTGGTGAGAGACATGTTCAGCTACTCTGCTGACCAGTTGATCTCTCTTGTAGAATGAGCCATCCTGAAGCCAAACTACTCATAAGGCAGAACATGAGCGGAGACTTTAAGGAGACTAGTGTAAATGGCTGCCTCAAATAGTTTGGTTACAACCGGTAAAAGGCTGATTAGGCGATAACTAACTAATCAATATGGATTTGTTGGCAGTGGCGGATCCAGGATTTTGGTTTGGGGGGGCTTGCTTGACCCAGTTAAGGAGAGGGCTTAGTTGTTTCGGAAATATAGGAACGGGGGGAGGGGGTGGTTGGAAGTCGCACACAGTATTACTAAAGTAGGCGCACAAGTCGCGGATAGATACCTGGGTCGAATGAAATATGTAAGTCAAAGTATGTAACTTAAAGATGAGAACCTATTTTTGGCATCATCATTACATACTTGAGGCTGAAGTTTTCGATATCGATAGAAAAGGTGTGCTCACAACACCTAGTACAAGACCGATCGGACGAGCGTGCACTTGCTAGAATAGTATAAATCGAACCGTCCTAGCAAGTAGTAGAGTAAAGTAGGTAAACCTTGTTGAATTTATTATGACTTCAAAATTTTGTAGATTTCTTTAATTTTGAAGAAGTACATGATTTTTTTTGTTATTTTTTGGTTAATTTGTATACTTTATATTTTTTTTTTAATCTTCTTTTAACTTTTCGAATTGTTTACCATTGGGATACACATGTAGCCCACGCGAGCACTCATGTACCTCTATAAGGTGCGTGTACTCTACTAGTCTTCAATATACTTATTCGTTATCTAGTCGCCATTTTACAAAGCCTTGCTTGGTATGGTGGTTTAACATAGTCTATGCTACTAGATAACTAGTATGGTTATTATCAAGACAATTAATTACAGTAAACTAGTACAATGGTTCAATACTAATTTATTACAAATCTCCACATATGAGTAACTAGACAGGTAAGGATAAGTCTAAATGAGGCATCTAAGAAATAAACAATTTTAACTTAAAAATAAATGAAAAATTACTAACCTTTGTGGCGCCAATAAAGAGTATGACGGACATTAGGATGCCTGTAACTCCGTGGACCATGGTGTAAATTTCAGCTACAAATGACGTATGTTTTTTGGGCAAGGTGGTCTGAAATTTACAATTCATGATTATACTTTCGAGACGAATCTCAAATATAGGTTGAATTTAAATTTAGATTTTTTATTGGGATCTGATGTTTACTTTTATTAAGTAACTATTCTGTCATTACTTTAAATGAGAAATTATTGTTTATCTACAGTGTGTAACGAAAAGGTGAAATAAAACTTTAAGGGGTTATTCTACGGCTAAATTACATCAACTTTTTCTATGGGACCAACATCAAAATCTCAAAAAATAATTGACGTTTCCATACAAACTGATGCCAGCTGGTCGCGTTTTAGTATAGGAAAGTGTTTTTTTTTTTGCGATTTCGATGTTAGTCCCATAGAAAAAGTTGATGTAATTTAGCCGTAGAATAACCCCTTAAAGTTTTATTTCACCTTTTCGTTACACACTGTATATGTCTGAATATAAAATTATTTTGCGTACCTATCTCGGAAACTGCTATTATGATTTCATAAGGTTTTGCTTTTTAAGTTTAAATGTAATTTATAAAAAAAAGTTTTTCTATATCTAACTATTTATAGTGCCTATTAGCGCTCTCATAAAAGAGAATGGGCAAAAATCTATGAAGCCTGGTAATAGTGGTATAAAAAATATTTTTTAGTCTTTATTATCAGTATAATCGAATGAGCAAAGAGTAAATTCTATAAAGTTTTTGGGAAGAAAAAAAATGTCTCACAAACATTACTTGGAAACAATTAAAATGTCGTCAAGATAAGCAAAAGACCATGTGAGTGTGCAGGCGGGATGTTTTATTTGTCAACAGCCATTTAGTGCCCGCCGAACTCTCTCGTTAATACTTAACTTAACCTTTCTTGACAGCCGCGCCGCACTTATTATACGCCATACCAGCTCTGCGCGACGCAACCAGAGTTGCATAGCGCGCGTAACTTGACAACGCCACTTTTAAATCGATTTTTTATCTGTTTTAGAGCGCCTTTGCTTTGTAGACCGTCTCTAAATTAAATCTTTGCCTGTCAAAACCTTTGCTGGCCAAAATTTTGTTGACACATTTTTTTGGACCCAGGAAACTAGCCTATTATGACCGTCCGGGTGGATCAGAGGTTGATATCCAGGTTTTTAAGTCATCTTGAGGCGGCAGGTGTATAATCATGGACTTCCGACATTCTGCCGGGAAAACAGCAAAGTGGGCATTCGTTTACCACATGGCAAAGTCTGGTCAGGTGCTCTGCAGTCGCACTGCGGTGACTCCCTTAATCCCCATTTATAGAGGTGGTGGTTAGTTTTCCCGTGGTTGGAACGAAATCGGTTTAGTCGAGTTCAGGATTTACGGTCCGAGTTTCCTTACATGACGAATTTCGTTCGGCGGCCTTCAACTGCCGTCAACGAAAATAATGTGGCTACTGTTAAGCGGCTAATTAAAGAAACCCGCGGATGACCTATCAGACAATTCGAGGAATATTGGGGATTGGTATGAACCAAATTCAAAAAATTTTACACGAAGAATTGAAAGTTTGGAAACTTTGCTGTCGTTGGATCCCTCATGAACTGACAGCGGAGCAGAAGCGGGCTCGCGTGGAATGGTGCTCACAGATGCTACTGAAGTACGACCACGGACATTCTAATGCTGTTTATGACATTGTCACAGGAGACGAAACGTGGATTTATTGTTTTAAACCCGAAAAAAAACAGCAATCTTGTGAATGGGTGTTTGAAAATGAGAACAAGCCAACAAAAGTGAGGCAAGTGAGAAACGTTGGTAAAAAAATTATCGCGTTTTTTTCTCAGCTACGGGTCCTATCTGTACAATTCCACTTGAAGATCAAAAGAGTGTTAATGCCGTACTAGTATTTTACATATGTAGTGGTATTCTACCATTTGTTTACCCAGGGTGTTAGAAAAAGTTCGCGAAAGACGACCCAAAAGCCGCGTTCTCCTACATCATGATAAGGCTTCTTCACACACGGCCAACAAAACAAAGTCAATTTTAGCTTCCAAAAAAGGACAAATCGTCACCCACCCTGCGCATAGCCCCAACCTAGCACCCTGTGATTTCTGTATTTTTCCTAAAATCAAAGATTTGATGAGAGGTTTTACTTTTACCAACTCCAAAAAGGCACTGATAACGTTCAATCAGCATGTAGAAAACATGCCTTCAGATCTGTGGTCCTCCTGTTTTAAAATATGGTTCCATCGCATAAAAAAATGTTTAAAATGTGAAGGAGAGTATTTTGAAAATCAATAAACATAACATTTTGGTTATAACATGTTGTTTTTTTAAGTTACGCAAAATTTATAGTGTGACCTACGTATTTTGAGATACTTGTGCCCGGCACGTATTAAAGTTTTCCCACCACGTCTACTGTCAATAATTTTAAGCACCGTACCACTAGAACAACTTGCACCCGACATTGTCATAGAAGAACTAGTTGACAACTAACCTAATTATTCTCATCAATAAGTTGCAGCCGCAAAATAAAAATACAACCATATTGTCTCCAATTCAATGGGCTAGTTTCCTAAAAAAATCTAATTAGTCCGTCAGTTGGATTAACAGGAAATATTGAACACGTATTTTTTCTTTTCTCAATCAAAGAAAAAATGATGAAGATAATTATAGCCCGTTAAGGTTCCGCGTAACGTCACGCCTTACAACACTTTTTGGCAAGACGTGACGTCACGTGCTCACTTTGATGCGCTTTATCTTCGTCATTTTTTGTTTGATTGACAAAATACAAAATATGGGTCCAATATTTTTTGATAATCTAACAGACGGACTAAATAGAATAATCTGTTGACTCAGGAAATTAGCCTATTGTCTCTACCTGTTTACATAATAGCGACAAAGACGGACCACCAATTAATGAGTCACGGACGGGCTCATTGTTATGGTTACCCTAAAAAACCAGTCCTACACATGCTTTTCATTAGAAGCGCAAAGCTTTGCCTGATTTAATTAAATATTGAATGATGTGAAAATTGTTTACTACCTATTTGAATTATTAAATAAAAATATTATAACTCTGTAACAATTTTCTTCATCTCTGCCCGGAAATCTAGTTGCGGGCATAGCGCCACTTTTTAGTAGGTATTTTAAGAGTGGTACATAGCGGAACTGGTGCATAGTGCCACTAACCGGTTTCGAAGTAACACTTTTCGAACATAAATAAAAAAACAAGGCGCGGCGTGCGTTCGTGGCGAGCGCTATCCAAAGTGACGTAGGGATGCTTTTTTATGTGTGAATCTACCCTCAAATACAGTGCGTGAATTACGGTACTACAATAGGCGGTACTACAAGTGTTATTTGCTAATCCCGAGGACGAAGCCTGAGTATAATTAAGTTTTTTTTCCATTATGTATGTTGCGAAGTTGGTAAGATACACCAAGATCAATTTTTTGTTTAATTTATTTCGACTTTGACGAAAAAACTTTATAATATGAAACTCGAATTACAGGAGGTAGATGGGTAGTAGTAGATGGGGTGAATCCATAAGATATTTCATTTATTCTTGTTACTGGTAAATCCAGAGATTTCTTAAGTTTTACGTATAGTACTGCGCCTAAAATGCAGCCCACAGTATTAAGAATCTGAAACAACAAAATTACATACAATTATTAAGACCGTTAACGCTACGGTATTTTTGAGGTGTTAACCTAAAAAATATAAAATTTCTTATTTCATGCCTGTAGTTAAAGTTGTACCTAAAAAGCTTAATTAAGCGTTTTGTGTCAGATCCTGCCATTGCCTTTGCGGGAATTCAATATTTTGTGCCTGATTTCTTTAATACCAATTAAAACCGCCAAAATTAATTTAAAGTTTAAAAATATGATGGGCTAGTTTCCTAAAAAAAAAAATTTGTCCGTCAGTTAGATTCACAGAAAATATTGGACACGTATTTTTTCTTTTCTCAATCAAACAAAAAATAATGAAGATATAGCAAGTTAAAGTTCCGCGTAACGTCACGCCTTGTGACACTTTTTTAGAAAGGCGTGACGTCACTTGCTCAATTTGATGCGCTTTATCTTCATAATTTTTTGTTTGATTGACAAAAGACAAAATCTGTGTCCAATATTTTTTGATAATCTAACTGACGGACTAAATAGAATAATCTTTTTTTGACCCCGGAAACTAGCCTATTGTATTTAGGTTAGCATGCGTAGTGTACAAACCTAGTAGTTTAAAAAATTAATAAAACCTACTTGAGATTGCCTAAATATTCTTAATAAATAAATTTATGCAAAATTAAGGCATGTACTTTATAGTTTTTAGGGTTCCGTAGCCAAATGGCAAAAAACCGAAGCCGTCCGTCATGTCCGTCCTTACGTCACAGACACTTTTTTCCGAAATTGTTAGTACTATATTGTTGAAACTTGGTAAGTAGATGTATTCTGTGAACCGCATTAAGATTTTCACGCAAAAATAGAAAAAAAAAAATTTGGGGGTTCCTCATACTTAAAACTGAAACTCATTTTTTTTTTCATCAAACCCATACGTGTGTGGTATCTATGGATAGGTCTTCAAAAATTATATTAAGGTTTCTACTATCATTTTTTTCTAATCTGAATAGTTTGCGCGAAAGACACTTCCAAAGTGGTAAATTGTGTGCCCTGCAAAAGAAAGATAAAACTTTAAAATAATGATGTACTTTACTAAGCAAACTTCCAAAAAAAATTACCATTGTTAGAGTTTACTTATTCAATATCATTAATGAATCAAATATTGATAGTATAAATTTGTGTCATTTTCAAGCATGATCTTTTTAATTAAACACACATTAAGGCGGGCAGGCGGCGGCGACAGGCGCAGGGCAGAATAAAAATCGTACGTACGATTTCTTCTGCAAAGCGTTTATGCGTTTATTTAAAAATATATACAGCGTACTTTACCTAGTAACAAATGAGTATTGGAATAAAAATTATGACAAGGGTATTTTGTACAAAGCACGCGTCTATAATTTCAATACGAATTATCTTTTTATAGCGTGGATTGGCACTTTGCACAATCTGGAATTGACCAAAGAAGCCTTTGTGACAGATTTTCTAAACCGAATTTATCTTAATATTAGTTACTCTATTGAGCTATCAATGTTCGGTGCAATTACCATGCCCAGCTTCGAGCAGTGTACGGTCAGCAAAACTGTACCATACATACCTACTAAATTTAGATATTTATTTGACTTACTAATCTGACGAAGTAGGTTTGTTTGAAAGATCAACAAGGTATTAACACATGGGGCTAAATACAGATGGAAAAAAGGGTGGTCAAAGGGGTTAGGTCTGAGCACTTGTAACTAGGTACTTACCGGTACAATTTTCAGGGTCCAGGCCCACCTTAATGTGTGTTTAATTAAGTGTTTAATTAAAAAGATCATGCTTGAAAATGACACAAATTTGATTCATTAATGATATTGAATAAGTGAACTCTAACAATGGTAATTTTTTTTTTTGGAAGTATGCTTAGTAATGTACATCATAATATTTTTTTAAAGTTTTATCTTTCTCTTGCAGGGCACACAATTTACCACTTTGGAAATGTCTCTCGCGCAAACTATTCAGATTAGAAAAAAATATATTTATAAACCTTAATATCATTTTTGAAGACCTATCCATAGATACCACACACAGGCTTCATGAAAAAAAATGTTGAGTTTCAGTTCTAAGTATGGGGAACCCCCAAAATTTTTTGTTTTTTTTTTCTATTTTTGTGTGAAAATCTTAATGCGGTTCACAGAATACATTTACTTACCAAGTTTCAACAGTATAGTACTTACAATTTCGGAAAAAAGGGTCTGTGATGTAAGGACGGACAGACAGACAGACATGACGAATCCATAAGGGTTCCGTTTTTTGCCATTTGGCTTCGGAACCCTAAAAACTTTAAAGTACATACCTTAATTTTGCATAAGTTTATTTATTAAGAATATTTAGGCAATCTCAAGTAGGTTTTATTAATTTTTTAAACTACTGGGTTTGTACACTACGCATGCTAACCTAAATACGATACAATAGGCTAGTTTCCGGGGTCAAAAAAAGATTATTCTATTTAGTCCGTCAGTTAGATTTACAAAAAATATTGGACACATATTTTGTCTTTTGTCAATCAAACAAAAAATTACGAAGATAAAGCGCATCAAATTGAGCCTTTCTAAAAAGTGTCACAAGGCGTGACGTTACGCGGAACTTTACCGGGCTATATCTTCATTATTTTTTGTTTGTTTGTTTGTTAAAATATAACTCTCGGGTGACAGACTAGTGATGAGTTCAAGATGCAACCCTTGCGTAGCAAAATAAACAAACAAATATAAATAAGCCTTTTTAGTTTTGTCCCTCTAAATAGAAAGGGTTTCTATTTACAATAGGTATAGGCCCAGCATAATCAACACTACATCTAAGAAAAGGGAATCCTGCTTGCAACTTTTCATTTTTCCATTCCCCTAATGGGGATTGCAATGTTTTAAACCAATCATACGACAGCATTTTACACATTGTCGTACAATTTTTTTAGCTAAATTTCTACCAACTAACGGCCACCACTTTTTTCAAATGTGTGAAAGAAGTAAATAAGGCCCGGCATGTAACAGTTTAAAAATTTTAAATGTTCGTGTTAAAACAACAAATAAGTGAAGTCATGCTTACTGAGTTACTGAGGGTAATGGCGGAGAGCGGATATTGCACCTTTCCGGCCCCAACTGTCAACCTCATCTGCACGTCATACAAGTGTACTAGTGCTTCGTAACACTGGATGACTGACAGCACTTAGTCTAATCAAAGAAAAGGCAACGAAAGAAAGCTCAAGAAGCAGATACACGGGCGCTTAACAAATTGTCTGCCGACATTCAAACAGCATGTAGGCGCGCGCGACCATAACACATACCTGTCTAACGTCTGTGAAGAGATTTCTCACGTCTCACGCTGGACGACACGAATCTAGAGATCTGTACCACAAAATTCGTATTATCACCAAAATCCTTGCCATCTAAAACCTGAGCCATAAAAAACAACAACAATCAAGTGGTAACCGAACTGAATCAAATCTCCGAAACGTGGAGGAACTACTGTCAGTCGCTGTTCCAGGATTCTCACTCTAGTCAATTGCCATGCCCAGTGTTCACCTATTTTAAATCCCATTTAGATTCTCACGCAAAAGACAAGGAAACTAATGCCTTTATTCCGGAGTTTAAGGCGAGTCGCGGTGGTCAAAACCGTTAAACTAGTATATTTTGCTCTCTGAAGGTATCTTATTAGTTACTGCATAGTGTTCTGGAGAGGGGCTTACTATGCAATGACTATACGAGACCAGCAGAGAGACTATTATGAGAGAAAGAATTTATGTCAATAATCACAACAATTTTCTAAGGTTGAATTGTTTGAAATGAGGGCCATTTGCAAAAAAAAAATTGCATTTTTAATGTCAAGAAAAGTGTTGTGTTGCACCACTTTAAAATCTTAACTAAATGGGCCATCTTTTGAAATAACTTATATATCTCTATATATCGTTAATACTATCGTTTGTAAGGTTTGTTGTTAGTCCAACTCGCTTACAGCCCGTTTTTTTATATTTTTTATACCACCTAAGTTCACCTAACACTCTATGTAGGCATGTGTCCGATGAACCCATGTAGCAGCAACAATTTTTTTGATGTTGACCCTTTAGTGATAGTTATTTATATTTATGTGTATTCGGCGTGGGTTTTGAAACAAACAAACAAACTCTAACCCTAAACGCATATACCATCTCGGTTCCGTCGTGTTTAAAAAAGGATTTTCTTGACCATTTCAAGCACATGTGATAGCGCGTCGGGTATTTAAGATAGCCAACCCGGCACGGTCTAAAATCCGGAACTTCCGAAATTCGTAACAATAGCAACGTATTATGTACACGTAACTTACAAAGACTATAACTGCGCCCAATTGAACCCGTAGGACTATTTCCACGTGTCGGCACATCTTTAATCTGCAAATAATAGAGAAAATGTTATCGTTATGTAGTTAGTAATAAGGTAAATATAGTATTTGTGGTCCTTATGAAGTGATTTCACTATTAATGAATATTTTTTATCGTCGAACCATATAATAAATAAAAGAATAGCCCTACAAATTTTGAATCGCAAGAAACAGACCGGCACCTTTATTACGTTTCTTATAAAGCGATTGCAAATATTGCGCAATATTTGCTCTATAATCGCAATAAAACAAAACTATAGCAAACTAATGAAAGTGCCTCAATAAGTAAACTAAAAACCGAATTCAAAAAACTGAAAAGCTTAAAATAACATCAACACATAAGTACCTAATCAGTTACTTTTGGAGTCGGTGTCATCCGATGAGAGTTTGAATGTTTTCGTTTGCACCGACTCCAAAAGTAACTGATTAGGTACTTATGTGTTGATGTTATTTTTAGCTTTTCAGTTTTTTGAAGTCGGTTTACTTTTTTTTAAATAAAATTTACTTATTTCATCTATTTTTAGTGGTTCTCTATTTTGTTCCCTAACTTTTTTATCCATAATCTAACGTGTAATAATTTTTTTTGTCCTAATCATCATTTGTCCGAATGATAACTTGCCCGAACTTAATGTCACATAATATTACATGCAATAAAATTGAAAGCCCTAAATATAATATGCCCTAAATTTATTTGTCATAAATATTACAATCAATAATAAACGAAAGACATAAAACCGTTTTCTATAAAAGTTGTCAGTCCTACAATCAAATTATATGATGTTTATTTGTCCTAATAATAATAAAAGCGTAGTGCAAGCTAGCAGCAAGCATTATGCATGCAGGCAATCAGCATGCACCATGCCTGAATGCAAACATCATACAAACATCATGCATGCAAGCATTCAGCATGCGCCATGCATGCTACCATGCATGCAGGTGTATGCAGGCAAGCAATCAGTATGCTTGCATGCGAACATCATCCATGCAAGCAATCAGCATGCACCATGCATGCACGCAAGCAGCAAGTACAATGCATGCAGGCAAGCAGCATATACCATGCATGCATGCAAACATCATGCATGCAAACATCATGCATGCAAGCAATCAGCATGCACCATGCATACACGCTAGCAGCATGCACCATGCATTCTGGCAAGCAGCACGCACCATGATGCAAGCAAGCAGCATGCACTATGCATGCAAGCAAGCAGCATGCACTATGCATGCAAGCAAGCAGCATGCACCATGCATGCAAGCAAGCAGCATGCACCATGCATGCAAGCAAGCATGAAAGCAAGCAGCATGCACCATTTATGCTAGCAAGCAGCATGCATCATGCATGCAGGCAAGCAATCAGCATGCAATGCTTCTGTCACAGCTCCGGCGCTGCGTGTCTCTGGCGATCCCACGCGTGCTAATCGTCGCAGACGGCTTTCGCTCACCACCGCAGCTTCGGCTTGCTGGCCGGCCAAGCCGGCCAGCCTCAGCCGCGGTGGCTCGCTGCCAGCCTCCTGCTTCTCAGCCCGCGGGCCGCCTCGCCCCTCCGCGCCTACGCGATTTTGAATTACACTCTAGGGGTAGGGCAGACAAGACTGCGTGAAGTCGGATTTATGGCAATTCGTTTCTGTCACTAAAAACCTAATTTTTTGCTATTGTTTTAGGACTAACAATAATAAATAAGTAAATGAACATTCGGAATAATACACAGTATATAATACAATACTTAGGACATTTGACTTTATTTCATGTAAAATTAGTAGATTCAATTATTATAGTAATCGAAATTATGACAGAATAGTTTTAGGACTAAAGATAATTATATAACACAAAATTTAGAATTTTTGAACATTATGGTTACTGAAGTTTATTGCAAACGTGTTATGGATAATGATTTTCGGACAAACAATGTTAGGAGAAAAAAGGGAGTACCACTTTTAGTGATACATCCTCAACAAAACGAATCATTTGAGTGCAAACATAAGTTAACGGCTGAACACCGATTTCATTCCTTATTTTTCCCACCTTAGAGATGAATTTTTTCCAAAAATTTTTCAATATACTATCTTTAAAGTATTAAGCTATTCGATAAAGAAAGAATCATCAAAATCGGTTCAAATGCCGAAGATATTGGGCAACATAGGTAGAAAATCAGTTGGCTCGCTATGGAGTTCATGCAATGTTTGATGTTTTTCTTATAAATCCCATGTGTACGACGTGTACTATTTATGATGTTTTTTTTCTTAATTATTTAAAAGACTACCATATTCATCATATCAGCCTATTGGAGTCCACTGCTGGACGTAAGCCTCCCCCAAAGAGCGCCAAAGAATAGCCCCAAAGAGCGCGACCTCCCTCTTTTTTATCCAGCCATTGCCAGTTATCTTCCTAAGGTCGTCAGTCCATCGAGCTAGGCGCGTCCTACACTACGTTTGCCAAGGCGCGATCTCCACTCGAGAACCCGTTTACTCCACTTTTCATTGGTTCTGCGATAGATGTGGCTGTGTGTGTTTTTGTTGTTAATAATTTTAATAAGCCGTATAACGGCACTAAATACCTAAATATTGTTTTTATGTCGCTAAAACTTAAATTTGTCGAAAAACTTTAAAGCTTGTATGTAGCTCAATTAATGTTTCCAAGTGTGAGATAACATAATAATGCTAATTTTGACTATGGCAAGGAAATGATTTCATTGGATGCGGTAGGCATCTCAAGGAATTGTATAATTTTTGGCGGAATGACGAAGTCCAAACTACGCTCAATCACAAAGTTGTTGGCCAAGGGATCATTTGGCATTTTTAACCACAATATGCTAGTCTTACATATGCAGACCTGTTCTTGAGTGGAGATCAAGACTAGGCAAGCACAGCGTGGGGCGCCCTCCGACAAGGTAGAGCGATGATATACGCAAAGCTGCTGGCAGTGAATGGAAAAGAATCGAGTTGAAGCAGGACTTCAAGGATCTCCTTCTCGTTTAATATCACTTGGTACGTTTGCTTGTTCTTGTTTTTTTGGTGGGGCAAGTTATTTCAACTGAACATACATGACGTATCCACTGGGCGACTGTCACGTCACCACGCCGCTAGGGGCCGCAACTTCAGCGATACAGTCGCGGTTGCAAGCCACGGATGCGTTCAGTATTTTCGACTGCACACAAAAGTGGTACCGCGTGCCGTCATGCACGTCCTCTAGCACGTGCAACAGTTTAGCGTACTTGCTTGGCAACAGCCCGTAGCTGCTAGTCTTGCCGCGGATTTCCGGGTTTCGGTCGCCAGTGGACGGAAACCATGTCAACTGGACTGAGGTGCCTTTCTTTTTCAGAAGGATGACCGTTATGTTCAAGGTCTCTTCAAACACGCCGAGAGTGTAGTGGGATCGTAAACAGGCCGCCGACGGAGAATGCCTTGTATGCTGGGACGTCTAATCTTGCATACTAAGGCGGCAATCTGACTTGGATTTTTTATCTCTCGACGCCTTGTATGGGGAAATAGTTCAAGAACACGGCATACCCATTCAACCGGGGATTCTTTTTGGCACATTTTGATATATTGGAGTGAAGCGTATAAATAAAATTTCACGTCTCGTTTTACTGGGCTGAGAGGTTAAAACATAAAATTCTTACCAATAAAAATAAACTTCTTTCACTAGACTTTGTAAATAAGTAATCTAAAACTGAAATAAAATAAGAAACCAAACAAAACTTTTTAACTGATCACTTAAAAATCACTGCAGTTTCACTAGATCAGTAACTACAATATTTTGATCTTGAGACAAAACCATAGAGTACATTTGACAAAACTCAACTAATTTTGACAACGCCAGTTATAGCTCTCATAGACAATCCTCAAAAGAATAAAGACAGAAAGGGGTAAAACCTCTAATTTTGCACGATAATGGAAACCACACATATATATAGGTATGTTGTATGTACAGGTGGAGGAAAGGTAAAATCCATGAAGGTGTGGGAAACACTTCGAACTTGCATCAGCCTGCCTAGCATGAGCACTAAAAACACGATATGATATGATATGATATAGCGAAATATCGACACCAACTTTAAAAATATGATAGATATAGCCGCCATGTTGAATCGCCGTCACTTATTAAGATCGTTGTTTCGATAAAAATTAAAATGGCGGCTAAATCTATCATATTTTTAAAGTTGGTGTCGATATTTCGCTATATCATATCATATCGTGTTTTTAGTGCCCATGCTAGGCAGGCTGAGGCGGACATTTGTCTATTACTATATTGCTTTCGAGGTCGGTGGTATTTTTCTAGCGTCGTCAATGGTGTTGTCATCGGTAATTCAGACTGCCGATGTTAGTGAAAAAATTTCAAGCATGTTTTCTCAATATAATGCTATGCTATATTTTTGATTTAAAATAAAAACTACCACGTTCTAGGATAACTGGCAGCTTAGGATTACGTTTGCCATGAATCATCACATTCAAGCACTGTACATTTTTGTACCATTTTATTTCAATTGATTAGTGAACGAAATGGCTTATTTTTCTATTTAAATTACTTAAGTCGACATAAATATTTATGTTAGTCCGTCTGTTCTCAATGATAGTCGGCTTATTAGAAAAATCCTGGGCTGCCACTTATCCTAGTCCCAAAAACGTGGTAGTTTTTATTTTATCATCATTATCATTTCAGCCATATTACGTCCACTGCTGAACATAGGCCTCGCCCATTGACTTCTAGATTGCCCGGTTTGAAGTGACCTGCATCGAGCGTCTTGCTGCGACCTTCACAAGGTCATCTGTCTACCTTATGGGTGGATGTCCTCCGCTGCGCTTGCCGGTACGTGGTCTCCATTCTAGAACCTTTCTGCCCCATCGGCCATCAGTTCTACTTGCTATGTGCCCCGTCTACTGCCACTATAGCTTGCTAATCCGTTGGGCTATGTCGGCGACTGTTATTCGTTTACGGATCTCCTCATTTCTGTTTCGATCTCGCTTAAGGAAACACCAAGCATAGCATAGTGACCTTGACCATAGTGAGAAGCCACGGTTCAGTACCTTACGTCATTACAGGTAACACACATTGGTTGTAGACTTCCGTCTTGAGGCACTAAGGTATATTTGGACGTTGTGTAATTTCCCGAACGCTGCCCAGCCGAGTTGGATTCGACATTGATCTCCTCGAAATTGCATTTACCCAACTGGATCACTTGTCCCAGATAGACATTTATCCGAAGGCCTACTTGCTGGTAAACTCGACTAAGGCCATCGAGCATTATGCTGAGGTCTTCAAGCAATTCTGCTATGACCACTATATCTTCGGCAAGCCGAAGGTAAGTGATGTTTTCGCTGTTGATGTGAATGCAAAATCCTTTCCATTCCGTGCGTTTTAAATCGTCTACGAATGCAGTGGTGAACAGTTTTCAAGATTTAACATCTCCCTGCCGTAAGGCACCGTAAGGTGATTACCCTGCTTAAGGGTAATCACCTTCGTGCCCTGCTCTTGTACTCGGACCGACATAGTAGCGTTTTTGTATAAAAACTTTAACACCTTGATGTGCCGATAGTTAATATAGCGACGCTGGAAAGACTGTAGCACTGCCTAGGGCTCGATCGAATCAAAGCCCTTCTCATAGTCCATGAATGTCAAGCATAGTTTTTTTTTACGTTAACAAATTACACTATGGCATTATTTTGAGAAAATGAGCTTGAAATTGTTGCACAGAGATTAGTTAGACGGTACGATTTACGTAAGATTGATATTGTCTTAAAAGTTCTAATTTGTGAAAAAAAGCGCAAAACCTGCTTTAACATTACTATAAGTAATAAGTAAAAGTAGTTAAAGTAACAAGCTTGATAAAATGATACTAATAAATAATACTTTTCTCGTAACCTAGATACGATAGATAGAGCTAACTCTAGTTACTGTTCCTGTATTTATTTGCAGTCTTTGAAACTAATGACAAGTTGACAACACCATGGACGACGCTAGAAAGAGACCACCGGCCTCCGAGCGAAAGATGTTCCTGAGTGTTTGATGTGACGTGGGTAAAGGACAATAATCTTAACGTCAATATAACTAAAACAAATTTCGTACAATGTCAATCGTACAATACAAGTTGATATAAATATTAGTTACCTAAATGGTAATATAAAAGAATTGAAGCCACTGCTGGTTAAATGGCTGCAGTCATACTGCTTCTTCTCTTTAAGATATTTTTTTAGGTGGAGAAATAGGATGTAGTCATTTATAGTAAAATTGTATTTGTGTTGCTTCACTATTAATATTTGCATGCCAGTGGAAAACTAGTTATTGTGTCATGTTCCTTTTATGTTTATTATTATAAGATCCTATGTGCCCCATTTACAAAATAAATTATTCTATTCTATTCTGTTCTGTTCTGTTCTATTCTATTCTATTCTTTTCAAATCTTTTATACTTAAGAAATACTATACTAACTATCGATATATTTATACTTATTTAAGTGTCAATTCCGGATTTATCCTATTATATAAGGTGCTTTAAAAATATCTTCCTCGGCTGAAATGGGTGAAAGTATTGCTTATATAGATAACAACAGTGAAGAAATTACCTGCCCCGCATCGGTAATCAATTATTTACTAAAAGACAGTTAATAAAATTGTTACTTGCTTCATTTTGCATAACACACTTCATCATTCGCCTTTGATACTGCGCGGGAGCGAGGATACATGGGTCAGTAAAATCTATAAGTATGTTCTTTTTCGCAGAAATAGCTAGATACGTGTGCAATGCCGAACACCGGTAGAGTGAATAAACTCATTTTAAATAAAACCAAATTGCATTTACCGGAAATACAGGGAAAACAGCTGGTTTCACGTCGGAAGGTGATAATCTTTCCATCACACTTACAACGGGCTTTGGACTGTCAAATTAGTGTAAATAAGTAAATATTTAAGTACGCCTTAATGTCTTAGTGACCTACTACACCGATACAGCCTGTTCAAAAATAGGTTAATAAGTCATAATAAGTTACTCATTTTCTTTTAACTTAACAAAATGTAAATAACTACTGCATCTTCCTAAGCCCGTAAAAGTATAAAGGGAAGATTGAAATTTACTTTTAAATTCAATGAATAAGACGAAAACCATTCGCGAATTTTTGTATTCATTCAGTAACACGCGGAGCAGGTGGCGCAGCGCGGCTGCCCGGCTCCCGCGCCGCGCCCCCGCTCTGTCTTACTTTACTGCGCTTCCTACGAATAATACGAGTACGCATGCACTAATGTATTCTAAGTTTATGCATTATATAAAATCAGTTGTATTTTATAAATACTGTACTGTAATGTATAGAAATTGTTTTAGGTAAAAAATACACAGGTCCTTTTTTCCTGACGGTAAAAAAGTCATCCAGTATATTCTGTGCTATTACAGACCATCGCTGGACGTAACCCTCCCCGCGCCAAAAAATACAATCTCCCATTATTTTCAACGAGCCTCTGCCAGCTATCTTCCAAAAGTTGTCGGTCCATCAAGCTGAGTGGCGCGGGCTTTCTAAACTAAGTTTGCCGAGATGTGGTCTCCACTTAAGAACCCGTTTACTCTAATTTTAAAATTGATAATATAATTTTCCTTTCATTGGACCCTGTAAGCATAAAGGTTTCAAAGACATTACAGCCATGCATCCTAAAAATTATTAAAAAAAACAACATTTTAATAATTTTATTTAAAAAAATTCATAATCACAAATAATACTTTGACAAAAAATAACTCACAAATCAATATTTTTAAAGCTTAACTATTGTACTATAAAAAAAACAGTGCTCGGCAAAAACAAACTAAATAATACTTTGACAAAAAATAACAAAAAAATAAATATTTTAGAAGCTTAAAAAATGCAAGCATAACATAAGAAGCATAACAAATATTAAAAACTGTGTAACATTATAGAATGCAATAAATATATTAAATTGAATTGAAAAACTAAATAAATAGTGCTCTGCAAAAACAAACAAGTTTTTTGCCTAACACCAAACATTTGTAACGCTTAATATTCGGAAAAGAAACGTTTGTTTGTATTATTTGCTATTTTATAAAAATCGAAGTCATTGTCTTGCGCTCTTTCTAAAATCTGTAACATTTGCCCGGGAATAAAGAACGTCACGTGTTTAAGGCAGTTTTTAAGCACAAGGAACTTGTGATGATCACAACTGTCGCTATGATCTTAGTCATTATCATCATCATTATTATCTCCTATTGTTTCATTATCTTCTTTTGTGTCACCAGGTTCTTTGTTTGAATTATGACCTTTTTCTGTTTCATGATCTATTTCTATAGCATGGCGTTCTTCTTTTTTTCACGTCATCGTTTTTTTTCAAATTATATTATTTATTAATATTAGCTGATTTCCCACGAATACGAACGTCGTCGACCTAAACAAAGTAAAGGTTTTATTTATATCTACGAATGAGATAGCGTTTGAGTGTAATCTGATAGTAGCTGAGGTATTTGATCTACCGCCGACGATTAGAGCGGATAATTTAGTCACTGAGTTTTTGTAGCACAGTTGTTACAGGCACAGGTAGGCAGCAGGCACAGGCAGGCAGGCAGTTAAGTGCAACTAAAAATACTCACTTGTTCGGGAATTGACAGCCGCTGGGAAAGAAAAGTTCTTGAATGGCGACCACGTACTGGACGACGCCGCCCATCCAGCGGATGGGCAACCTAGTCAAGATCGTGAGAAGCCACTGGATGCAAATGGCCCAGAGCAGCTCGCTTTGGCGTTCCATGAGGTCCACCACCCTATGTCCACCCTTTGTCCACCTGTAGACTTGTAAAGGCTGATGATGATGGAAATACATTTTTTTAAATCTTACCTTACCGCTATGGCTGTGGCGAGGTGTTTGGTTGCGGCGCGAACTGCGGTTGCGGCGTGAACTACGGTTGCGGCGAGGACCACTGTGACGGCATGTACCAATGCGGTGCGAACATCGGTGGCGGAACATTCGGTTGTTGCATGTACCCCGGTTGGGGCATGTACATCGGTTGGGGCATATACATCGGTTGGGGCCCGTACACTGGTTGTGGTTGTGGCACGTATTCTGGTGCCTCTGGCTGTTTAAAAACCAAAATAAAACTAATAAAACAAATTTATTTATGTAAATGGCCAGAATTAAGCTCTTTTAAGTCCCTTTTTTACACAGACATCTCTAGTTGATAAAGTGCTATGCAAAGTGGGCAAAAATAGCGTCAAGCGGAAGCCCTTGAGACAGAACAACCTAGAGGTATCCGAATCACCACTACGAATGTTCAGCGAATTTTAGTAGTTTTGTGTTACGATTTTTAAGATTTATTTAGAAAAATTAAACCGGACTAGAGTGAGTTGCAACTCGCGTGGAGAGGGTTCCGTACTTAAACCTATAAATTATTTTAATCTTAGGCTCAGTAGTTTCGAAAATCAGGAAGGCATAGTATTTTTTTTCTTAGTCAGACTGTAGGGGTTTGAGCACCCTTACACTTAGGTAGATGTAAGTAGTATGTTAATGTAGTAAGGAAGTAATTGAAGGTTATGAAATGTTATATCAGTTGTACGAAGGCGGAATGTTAATAAAAGTGTCCGTCGCCGATGAGAATGTTTTTACACTAAAATAAAGTTACTAGTAAGTGTCGTGTGTTAACCCAAGGCAACGATAAGTCACTTAGTTACTGCCCGGAGATGATATTAATTAATTTACTTATAAGCTTAAGGCAAGATTGGATGCCGTTATGTACATAGCGTTGTCTTGGCTGACTTGATGCGTTGTTCAGTGCTGGCGAGATGGTTGTCGATGATGCAAAATTGTGTGATCATAACTTCCTCGTTTCTTTTTAGAAGATTGTATTCAATTGCTATGATGAATGTGTAGTTATTGTATATACTAAATAGGTGGATAAGGTTCAATTATGTTCCTTAATCTCGTCCTCATTGTGTACAATGTAGTACGCACTTTTTGCTACTGCACTGATTACAATCTTCAAAGTTAGGCGCGTGCTTGAACGCGTCAATAAACTAAAAAATAAATAACCGGAACGTGCCCGCACCGTCACCTATCAATGTCATCTGTCACCTGTCAATGTCATTGTACTTTTTTGTACACAGCACTGAAGACGTAAATATTTAGAATAAATTAGTTTTTTACTAATTAGTGATTTACAGCTTACATACAAATGCAAAAATCCAAGAAGAAAATACGGTGATGTTTGTGTAAAAGTATGGTGGCTGGAAAACAAAACTTGTCAGTTGAATTTGTGAAATTGTTGGACCGATACCTCGGCTCAATTATTACGATTATTACCATTTCTATCACCACCACAGCACACTAAAATATAATATCATCACCATCACCATCATCTCAGCCTATTACAGCCCACTGCTGGACGTAAGGGAAGGACGCAAAGAGCGCCAAGGAGTACGATCTCCTGCTTTGATACAAATGTATCCAGCCATAATCCTGAGTTCGTCGGCCCATCGAGTTGAGAAGCGTCCTACACTACGTTCGCCGAGACGTGGCCTTTGCTCCAACAACATAATCAGCCAGAAATTAATCATGAAAACAAGGAGTGTGTGTGACAGAGTGGCGTTATTCTTCAGCCTGCAAACGAGACAGAATGAATGACATCGGAGCTTTCACGGGAGGTTGGCCGTGGTGATCATTAAGTTCATTCTAGTTGTCTCTCATGTCTCAGAATGAATGACATCGGAGCTTTCACGGGAGGTTGGCCGTTGGTGATCATTATGTTCATTCTAGTTGTCTGTCATGTCTCCGAATGACTCCACAGAAACTGCTCTGTACAGAAGCACTGGCCTTAACGATGGAGTGGCCAGTGGTTTTTTGTTCAGTCTGAAGCGTCTCCTCGAGGTATTCCTCCTGAGACGTAACATTATGGCTCTAGTCTTCATGAAGAGTTGACCATGAGATCGATATAATGTTGCACCAGAAATATACTACAAAGGATCTGTAATAGCATTAGGTAAGTTATTAATATAATAAATTTATTCTAGCGCATCATATGTACCGAGAGAACAATTATTCCTCTTGTCTGTCTCGCAGCAGAATTATAACACTTCCACTTGCTTTCACGAGGGGTTAGCTTGTGGCTTAAAATTTTTGTTATAATATTGCGGGTCTGCAAATCATCTTATAAGGTTGACCAGAGACCGAAATTGAAGTTGAAAATATAGTCGAACACAAAGGTATCAAGGCGATACATATCTTCGAATGCCACTGAAGAAAAAAAGAGAGGAGGGAGAATATGGGTACCGAGACCATGAGGTAATGCCCTCCGTCTTAGTAATTTTTTCAACTTAACACTTTGACTCTAAGGAGGCTATGAAAGAAGCCTGCTGATATTGAAGGCTCAAGGAATTCTGAGTACTTGTGTAAACAAGTCACATACTTACCTAGACAATTTCAGTCTGTTTATAAAGATTTTAAGTTTTTAATAATTTCATCAGTTGTTAGTATTAAATTGGGCCTTTGGCAACCATTAATGGTACCAAGACAATCTGTTGGTTTCAGATCTGCTTGTCTTATTCTGCCCCATTTATATACATACAAGTCAATGATAAATAGCGCTTTTACAAATTATGGTTTATCTCGGTGTGGATTTCCACAAGTATATAATTGAGGTACTTCTTGATGTTGGCCCAAGAGGGCAAGACTTTATAAAGCATACCATAGAAAACAACCTGTTTACTCCAATAGTTCATGTAGTTATGACCATATTAAGTTTTTTTATTTTTTTCTCTTATATTTTACTAAAAAGCTTAAATAAATAAATAAACATTACTTGAAATTGCTAATTGATATCTGTGACTTAAAGATCATTAGTCCACTTGATTCGTGAAGTGCCTTAACGTAAAAGGTCCCAGGTTCGATACTCTGTTCGAATGACCCTGGCGAGATACATTGTCTTGTACCTCGTAGTACAGGGAAGTTGACTCCTTGTTTGGAGACCATGACAAATTCATGTTGGCTGGTGTATGTTTGTATGTTCCTATACAACTGATATGGTATCCCATTTGTGTAACTTATAATATTAGATCTGGTCACAACCGGGTAAACCTTAAATTCTTATAGTATCAAGCTTAATTCTCAAGATTCTATAATAATCTATGAAAGCAATTAAAATTTAACACTGTTACTGACTTAAGGTTATTATTCTAGCTGATCGCCATGGCTAGTTAGATTATTTCTAGTCTTCATCAAGTGTAAATAATTTCTCAGAAAATTTATAAATAAAGACACACTCAAGATGAGTCTTACTTACAAATAATGTGAGTGAAGATCACTGTTACAGATATGGAAAAATAATTCTCCTTGTTAACAACAAGATAAATATTACCAAAATTAAAAATTATACATATGTTATATTCCAATATTTTCAGTCAGTAAAAACCCATGGAAAGATTTATGCAGCTTTATTTACAGGCAAAAATGTCGCACCATAATTGATCCTTATGTACTTGTCATAAGGTCGAAAACCAATTATTTTAATTTTAAAGTAGGTACCTGCTACCTTTGGAAAAGTAAGAGAAATTCAAAACTAGACACAAAGTTCCAATGATAACTTAAATTTTCAAATCTGACCTAAATATATTTTTAATATGTTTTTGTTATAAACCATATATTTCTAGACATTTTATCATTTGTGAAAATGTTTGATACCTAAAATTGAAGACAAAGATAAATAATCATCCAATCATTAAATTATCAAGATACTAAAGATAGTAAATAAACTGAATTATCCCAGGTGGATAACAAAGGTTCATATTTAAATAGATGATTATAATAAAATATGATTTATTAAAACATATTAGAAAATTAAAATTGTATCCATGAAACTATAAACTTCATAAAAAATATACTACTGACTTAAAATTATTATTTAAATTAAGGCATGAATCTTACAATTATAATTGAAGTTTGTCAAGTACCTATGTAAGTCTATGTATAAATAATTTTATTAGATATTAAATTACCATGTAAAGCAAAAATGGAGATGATAAATAATGACAGAAAATTTCTAATGAACTAAATAAAAAAAAAAAAAAAAAAAAAAAAAAAAAATGGATGACACGATAGAGGCATTGATCAGTGGCAATAATTAAGGCAATGCAGGCAATAAATGTTGCCTTACCTTGTTATTGGACTAAGGCTGTAAGGCTGCTACAAGTATTTTGAGCCGGAGTAAACTTTCTATCTTATCCGATGTGATGTATTGGTAAATTATTACTTATTTAATTTTTTATTAGCTTTACAAGAATTGACCAGTCATTGAATCTTTTTCTAAATAAGTATTCCGACTGTTTGATTAACTTATTAATATACCCTACCAGGGATCCACACATAAAGTGCAGGAGTCTCATACTGATTTCCAGCCATATAAGTGTAACACATATAACAGTTTTCTAAGAAGATGAGTAAAAATCAATCTTTCTCAGTAAAGTAATGTTGAAACTATTGTCAACAAAATAGGATCCCTACTGGAACAATACTGGTAGTATTTGTATATAATTTCCTTATTTATAACATATAATTAATGAAAGATTTGCCATAGTAAACATCCATATTATTTATTTTAGTTTCCTTTACTTTGGAACTACACCTTGAACAGGAGTTATTAAGAATAAGACTAATTTATTTGCATAAAAAATTGTATTACAGACAATGATAACTTAAAAGGTTACTAGATTTTCTTATTATATAAAATAAAATAAATCTTTTCAAAAGAAATACAAACTTAACTACCTACTTGCACATCGATAAATTTACCTTGTTAGGTAACCATGTACTAAGTATGTACTACATACTACTGGATAAATGAGACGGATATTAATAGTTCAAAGCATTGGCTCCATTTCCATGACAACTTATTAAACTAGCTGTTGCCCCGCGATTTCGTTTGCGTGATCTCTAGTTTATTCGTAAAGAATATACATACTTAATAGCCAGGAGAATTTATTTAAAACTTTATTGCACAAAGTTAAAAGTGTACAACAGGTGGATTATCAGTCTCAGTCCCAGCAAATCTATAAATTCATAAAGACATACAGTTTTAACAAAAATAAAAGAGTATTGCAATTAAAGTAAAATTTGCTATTTTTGATTTTAGAGAATTCCTACACATTTTTTGGCCCACCTGTATGGTATAAAATAGGTACAGGTTTGTGTCATCAAATGGGATGGGACTGTATCATACATACATACATGGTTGTACATACATGGTTGTATTAGCATACGGGGTTATATCATCATACAGGGTTGTATTATCATACAGGGTGTATCATCATACAGGGTGTATCATCACACAGGGTGTATCATCATACAGGATTGTATCGATATACAGGGTTGGTTGATTAATTCCAATGAATTAATCAAACAATTATATCCTTGTTAGATAAAACTTGAATTTGGCATCTACCAATAGATAGTTAATAAAATAAAGTTTTATCATGTGCTAAGACTTTAGCAAATCATATAAATGATCATAATAAATGTTTATATTGCTTTGTCGACACAACTTTCCTCTTTGAACATCTACATTGTACACAATGAGGACGAGATTAAGGAACATAATTTATATGATCGGACTAACTTACCTAGTGACGTCCGATCCTCAATTATGTGAAGTAATCTCGTCCTCATCCTATCCCCAGCCCGACCCAGTTAGTATGTATTTATCAATCCTTAAAGTACAAAAAAGATTATATGCTATAAATACCTACCTACTACTTAGTTTCCCTTCTTTTTGAAAGTTGTGTCCAGTTTTATCCTTTGAAATAATGACATTGACAGGTGACAGATGACATTGATAGGTGACGGTGCGGGCACGTTCCGGTTATTTATTTTTTAGTTTATTGACGCGTTCAAGCACGCGCCTAACTTTGAAGATTGTAATCAGTGCAGTAGCAAAAAGTGCGTACTACATTGTACACAATGAGGACGAGATTACTTCACATAATTGAGGATCGGACGTCACTAGGTAAGTTAGTCCGATCATATAAATTATATTATCTTGATGTCCTTCTCCTTCTTCTTTCATTGGTTCGCAAATCTCTCATCTAGAGTAGCAAAAAGAGAAATTTTTAAGTATCCAATTCTATTCACTAGTCCTTTTTTCTTCAGAGATGATCCATGTTCAGAGCGTAAGATATCATTGAAGTGTTTAATTTTTTTTATTTTTATTTAAAAACTACTAAATTATTTTGATTTTATTTATTTTGTTAAGTTCGTGTTGAAACTGAAGTGTTATTGTTAGACAGACTGTTTCTTTCTTGCAGAGTGTATTCAAATGGTTGACATAGTTTTGAGTGATAGGTATTTAAAGTCCGCCCGTATGATGTCATTTTGTAGTACGTAACCATTTACCACACGTTTTGAATTATTTTTACATCAGTCTTCCTTTGTAGCATAGTAGGTCTAACACAGTAACGTACAAAAAACATTGATGAAGTAATTTTTCCCGCTATTGTTTAACTGCGTTTTTCTCATGTAGTTGTATCAGATCAAGTTGTTTCATCGTCACAAGGTGTTGGAGTGGTGAAAATGATAGACGACGGCTCCAACGGCAGGCATGACATTTTCGTAGTACATCGCTTCATGTGATTAGTTTTAGTTTTTAGTGTAACTTTTACACGACTATACACGTCAGGACCATTAATCCCAAACTCAGATTTTCCACAAGTTGCCATCTTGTAGTGTCACGATCGTTGGATATTGGCTGATACTGCCTCGTCTATCAGAAAATATGTGGGTGTCAAGCAGTCCAGTATTAATGTTCTCTGTTAACGCTACAGGTCAACATAATAATCTGTGCTAAGAGTGTGGAAAACTTCTCGTATGTAAGTTTTTGGTCCCTGAATACTCGTTTGAGGTATTGTTTCAGGCTCTTAACTGTACGTTTCGAGAACCCACCGGCAGTTGGCTAGAATGAGGAGTTGAAAAACCATTCAATGCCCTCCTCTCACAAGTTAGTTAAAACGAATTCATTTATGTTTTGCTATAATGCCTCCTTTCTTTGACTTGGTAATGTTCTAGCTGCTCTTATGAATTTTCATTGTCGCTGTACATGAGGTTTTCTTCCCTAGGCACATAGTCGTTTCAAGGCGTTCAGGAAACCAGGCGTTTGCTGCCATCAGTAAATTCTTCTTTAAGTCTCAACGCAGGCATCAGCTTACGGACCCTAGCTGATGTCACCGTTAAATGGCTTTCGAAGTTAAGATTCTCGTTTTATATATTGGCCAAATATTTAAGGAAACTCACGCTGTTTATCTGGTCACAGTGACAATTTATAGAGTTCACGGGGCTGAAACTATGGTATTACTGAAACAGGTATTATCGTGCACTTTAAGGCTTTAGAAAAAAGACGGTTGGTCTTGATGATGATGGTTCATATGCCGCAGTTTTATGAATGCAAATTAGCTGTGTTTTTGATGTGATCAGTGTTAAGATATTATTTTTTTTTTAAAAATCTTACTTATTCAACCCAACAACAGCAGAGCAAGTGCAGAGCAGTGCACAATGGGCGTCGTGCCAAGATTTACCATAAATAATATTTTTCATCGCGCTCGTGCAGACGACACCGTAAATCGCAAGTCATCTCGTGACCACGGCCTATGCAATTAGGTCAAAATGTCGGAAAAACGTGTTGCATAATACCCGTGTAGTGTATAGTGTTAGTTAAAAATGCATCAAGAAAGTTTAACACTTGAAACGGGACAAATACTGCGATTATGCTATTATCGTCATTAGTCCTTTAACCTGTTAAGTGTCAGCTGTTGGTGGTATAGCTTGGCCATAACTGCTGCGCACTCTCTGAGGTATGCGCGGCGAGGTACACAATACACGTCGGACAAATCTTACGATATCAGTTTACGTATAAGGCAAGACTTGTGGCGGAACGGTGGTTGGAGGCTCTTTAGTTGATAAAAATGTATTAGTTGTATTATCTTATTAGTTGATAAAAATGTAATTTACATATACTCGATTCAATGTTTATTAAAATACCTAGGCAGTTGATGAATAAGAACTAAACTTATAATTCAAATCAGAATTTGTTTTATTTAAAATTTACTATAATTACAAACAAATAAAAATAGTATAAGTAGTAAAGTTATTCTGACATAGATTGTTGATAGTTTCAACTTCATCTTCCATTTTGTCATCATCTTCATCGTCCATATCGCCATTGGAACTTGAATCAGAGTCTTGCAAATTTATTATGAATGAATCGATAATATTTTCAAACCTACTATCGCGATTCTAGTAATCATTTTCATTTTTCTGGACATGAGCATCGCATCGCTGCCATTTTTCTGCCGTGAATTCCGAAAACAATTTATCCAATATGATTATCTTTTCGTCTAGAGAAGAATTAATATAGTTTTGGGCTATGTTGTTTTTAATATCAGCCCAGACTAACTCAATTGGATTTAAATCTGGATGGTACGGAGGTAAACGCAGAACAGTGTGTCCACGGGCTTTCAGGAGTTCGTCAATTCTATAAACGGGTTCTTTTTGTGTACTTGTGATGAGAAGTAACAGTTCAGCCTTTGTCATAGTTCCTGAAAATTCTACATTGTGGCGTAGCAACCAGTCTTGCATTTCTCTTTTGAGGCTTGACATAGTTGGCTTCTTCTCAACCTGAACGCTATGGTAAGACGCGTTGTCCATTACTACAACAAAATTCGGCAGCAACTTATCTTTTAACTTTTCATCTACCCACTTAAAAAAGTTGGCCCGTTCATATCTAAATGATAGTAGCCAGTTTTAGCATCTGATTTGAATATAGTCAATACGTCATCCACCAAGCCATTTCGACACTTAGCGTGGAGAATTACCAATCGCCGTCCTTTCCCAATATCCGCATAAATTCCGGATTCTGACGACGTGACTGACGTTGATGTATGTTTCATCAAGAAAATATATGTTGCTGTTTTGCGTTCTGTAATTTCTGATTTGTGTAAGGTATTTTTTCCGCCACACTGTAATATTAGGTTGCTCTATAAGGAGTAGTCACTTCGATTTGCATTTTTTGTAACGATAGCCCATTTTATGTAAAAGCTGTCTAAAATATTCCTGTCTACAATTCAATATGCCATCCTGCCTTAAACTTGATAGTAACTTTCGGACACTTGGTTTTTTTTTTCGACTTCGTAAAACTGATGAATTTTTTTTCTGATAACTCCAAGGTCAAAATCATCCACAGCATGTTTTTTCTTTATAACTTTTGTTTTTTTCGGCGATTGAAACTTTAAACGGCTTGAATTTTCAATTGATAAATAACCCGCAGAAATTACACTATGCACGGTTCTTTTGGAGTACCCCGTAGCCTCCGCAACGATTTTGGCAATATTCGCATCAGTTTTGAATTCAAAGCTTTCTCTGTCTGCTTTTCTTTTCTTAAAATATTCGGCCACTTTAAAAATTACGGTTTTTACATCACGAGATAACGCACGACCCATCTTTGAATTTTCATCTCATGTGCGTCTGACATTGACGGTCCGATACAAATGACACTACCTGCCGCCACGAGTGTTGACGGCGGACTGACAGAGCGCGCCCCCCCGTGTCGCCGCGCGCATACCTCAGAGAGTGCGCAGCAGTTATGGCCAAGCAATAGTAATTTTATCTCTTGCCGACCTCTAAAAAGACACTTTACTTACGTTAAAAACGCCTCTACCAACATCAGTTTGATGGAGAAGGCAAAAGGCTTCGCCAATCTTTCCCGTGCTGTTCTTCTACACAGAGGCTAAAATAGCGCACAGTGGACCTGTCTCCACTAAAACAGGTAGTTTTTAAATAATAGAACATCTTACTATCAATTGCCAATGCCCAATTTTAACCTTTCGAAAGACTAGTGAAAATAAACATCCTCTTTTTATCTGATTAATTGCAAACTTATTTGGGCTTATTTTTAAAACGTAAATTTTAACTTTGAAAATTTCACATAACTTAGGCGTAAGTAGTAAAAAATCTAATTAATGAATTTGTCATTAAAGACTGTAAAGCAAAGAAATTCTTATTCAATATCTAATAATATTTATTTTCAAAACATCACAATGTATTGTGAAACTCAAAACTACACAAAATAATCGTTAAATAAGGATCGTTTGTAAATTTTTGGTAGTGAAAAAAAAGATTTTTATTTTTTATTTTAATACGGTATTGTACACCACTAAACAATTGACATACTTTTTAAAAACTGTCTTAACATTACTATTCCGCTTGATTTGTATAGCGATAATAAACTTTGACGTCACAGTTTACTTTGTTTAACTCAACGAACTAACTTTTTATTGATTTCGTAACAATTAAAAAATCGATTTTTTTATATTAATTATAACGTGCCATGTTATTAGGCCTAAAATAAGGGTAACAGTTTTAATAAATGTTTTTAGAATTATTTAAGAATTGTGTAAACAACGCGTGCATACTCCAGCAAAATCAGTTTTTCTTAAATAAATCTGACACGGTTAGATGCACTAATTTCTGGTACATTTACACCAGGTAACGTACTGATTTTCTGCATCATTCAATCCTTGAAAGGAGGTAACATTTTGCTGGGGTAACGCACGCGTCAACAACCCTATTAATAGGCTAGTTTCCTGGGTCAAAATAAGATTATTCTATGTAGTCCGTCAGTAGATTATCAAAAAATATTGGACACATATTTTATCTTTTGTTGAAGCGTCCGGCGTCCAGCGGCTTCCTGTAACCTTTACCAGGTCTTCTGGTGAACACCTTGTGGGTGGACGTCTACGCTTGCTGGTACGTGGCCTCCATTTTAGAACCTTTATGCCCCATCGGTAGTCAGTTCTAACGTGCTGTGCTCGCCTACTGCCACTGCAACTTGCTAATCCATTGTGCTATGTCAGCGATTTTGTTCGTTTACGAATCCCCTTATTCCTTATTCGATCTCGCAAAGAATTGAAAGTTCTGAAACTTTGCTGTCGTTGGATCCCTCATGAACTGACAGCGGAGCAGAAGCGGGCTCGCGTGGAATGGTGCTCACAGATGCTACTGAAGTACGATCACGGACATTCTAATGCTGTTTATGACATTGTCACAGGAGACGAAACGTGGATTTATTGTTTTGAACCCGAACAGCAATCTTGTGAATGGGTGTTTGAAAATGAGAACAGGCCAACAAAAGTGAGGCAGGCGAGAAACGTTGTTAAAAAAATTATCGCGTTTTTTTTTCTCAACTACGGGTCCTATCTGTACAATTCCACTTGAAGATCAAAATAGTGTTAATGCCGAGTGGTATTCTACCATTTGTTTACCCAGGGTGTTAGAAAAGTTTGCGAAAGACGACCCAAAAGCCACGTTCTCCTACATCATGACAACTTTTCTTCACACACGGCCAACAAAACAAAGTTAATTTTAGCTTCAGAAAAAGTACAACTCGTCACCCATCCTGTGCATAGCCCCGACCTAGCACCCTGTGATTTCTGTATTTTCCCCAAAATCAAAGATTTGATGAGAGGTTTTACTTTTACTAACTCCAAAGAGGCAGTGATAGCGTTCAATCAGCACGTAGAAAACATGCCTTCATATCTGTGGTCCTCCTGTTTTAAAAAATGGTTCGATCGCATGAAAAAATGTTTAAAATGTAAAGGAGAGTATTTTGAAAAGCAATAAACATAATATTTTGGTCATATCATGTTGTTTTTTTAAGTTACGCAAAACTTATAGTGTGACCTACGTATATCGTCGTTTCCATACAAACTGACGTCAGCTGGTCGCAGTTTAGTTTAGTTTAGTTTTTTTTGCAATTTAGAAGTTACTTTATTTTAGCAGAAGAATAACCCCCTAAAAGGTTTTGCGTTATTTCATTAGCACGTTGTATATCTCTGACATTGTGCCAGCCCATCGGATATAGTTTGCTTTCGTACCAAAACTGACAGTTGGAGACAAGTTCATTGGGTAAATGATCTCTAACCGCATTTTTGAAGGTTCTTACTTACTTATTTTGTTAGGTTTAAAAGTAAAAAACGAAAATCTTTTAGTCATTCTGCAAAGACAACCTGGCACCTTGTGACTTTTTTCTGTTCCCAAAAAATGTATAAATAATTACGTGTTTAACGGTTTTCATCACCAGAAGAGGTTGTCGAAGAGTATGAAAAGCACGTTTCTGATATTACCAGTGGCATGAATATTTTTACAAGTGGATTTATTTATTTATTGCATCATAAGTGTACATTTACTCAAACGATGAGTATTTTGAGAAACAATTAATTCATATTAAAATTTTTTGGTACGCCTCATGTAACAGTAACGAAGGATGTTAATTGCTTATCTTGTGTTGATTTAAGAGTTCTACAAAACATCGCAATGTTTTTAAATTAAATATTATAACATAAAATAATAATTTGTTTTTCACATTCTTTAATGTAACTACGCCTAAACTGTTTGAAATTATTACTTTTGCGTTTGTAAATATAAATCATAACGGTTTATCAGATAAAAGGAGGATGTTCTATTTGAATCTCTTGTATCATACTGTTTGTTGTTCATCATCTTCCTTTAGCAGATTATTTAGTTTTTGTACATCGCAAAGCACGAAGACTAAGCAGATAACTGAAACAATAAATAATTTACTATGCAAGTAAAATATATAGGTACATCATCGCATTTGTTGCAATAAATGCAAGTATAAATCCGAGAATGAATAACTGAATGAATCCTCGTTTCAGAATTATCGTAGTTAGCTTTTGAGCATTTATATTATATATTTTTATTATTATATTATTTATTATTAATATATTATACATTCCAATTCCGAAATTATCTGGGACAACTTCCGTCAAAAATATATTTTTTAGGAGTCATTTCATTGTAAGTCAAATTACAAATTCTAGGAACAGACTTCTTGCAATAGTATTTATTCCGGCATATATTAATTTAATCCCCGGCGCAAACAGAAGGGTGTTAAAGTTTAACGTGTGTATCTGTATGATTCCCAACTCCTCAGTAAATTACAGCAGATACAGCGTTTTTGGCTCATGAGAATGGTCTCATAAGTAGGTATGGTAAATAAAATATGAACTATTTGTTTACTTTTGGGTCCTTCAGTTTTATTACAAATAACATTACCTAGTAATGTTTTGATCCAAGAGTCATTCACGTCGGGGGACCGCTAAAGTAAATAAAATAATAACTGAATACGTAATTATATTTTTTTATAGGTAATGATAAAGTACCTAATTTTGAACAACGAATGCGGAACGCGAAGTATTGGAAAAGAAGGCAAAAAACAAAAGAGATAATTATAAAATATGTGGGGCGTACTAAAAGTTTTCGGAATCAATATTAAAAAATACTATTACCTAATGGTCAAAAACTCTTTCTCAAAATATTCTCTCTTTTCATCAATTTACTTTTCCATACGATTGAACCAATTTTAAAAACATTTGTGCCACTTTTCCGTAGTGACGTCAGGTACATAATTATTTTCACACTCTTCGACAGCTTCTTTATTAATGAAAACCGTTGATCATGTGACTAATTCTTGATTTTTGAGCAAAAGTCACACGGTACCAAGTCAAGACAATATGCAGGATGACTCATAAGTTATACGTTTTTCGCCTTAAAAAACTCATTTTTCTTTTTGGCCGTGTGGGACCTTGCATTGTTTGTCACTAATTTCCGGTAATCGGTCGACCAAGAAAGTGGTCTATTAATGTATCACAGCTTGAAAATCATTCACGCGTCATAGAACAGGATTTTCCTACGAGAAATAATTCTGACAGCTACTAATGCTCTCTTTATCATATTACGTTAAAAACAAATAAATAATACTTACGTCATAATTGAGCATCTCTTTCATTGTTAAAAAGGTAAAAGTTTATGAGTTCAACCTTATTGCATCCCTTCGAGGCACTTTTGGTTGACTTTGGCTCGTCTCGAACGACCCATATGCTCAATTGGTACTTTGTTTTAGGATCGTAGCTACAAATCTATATTTTAGTTATCTGTTACTATGTCCCACATAAAATTTGAAGATCCTTCGTTGTATCTGGCAAGCATAACATGACACAAAGTGATGCGGTCCGTTTTTTGAGCATCAGTCAAATTGTGTGGGACTCATCAAGAATACAACTTGCTTACACCCAAATGTTGGTGTAGGATTTACTGTCTTTGACTCATGCCTATGTTGAAAGATGACCGGATCTCATTTCTCATAGTAGGTCACATGCATGTCTGTTTTGATCATACGGCGCACAGTATCAATGTTTTTGTTGTTCACAGCGGTTTCACGGGCCGATCATCAAGAATTTCATCATAGAGATTGACACGACCACGTTTGAATTCTGCAAACAAGCAAGAAATAGTCGCCTTGCATGGTGCTTCTTCGCCACAAGCAGATAGAAGCTAAACGAAGCTTTGCTTAGCTGTCAAATTACATTTATTTATTATTTAAATCATGCAAAGTAAACTTTTACGAGTTAAATCATTTTTATTGTAATCACGCAATTTAAAATGACACGATGGAAAACAATTGACAGTCAGCTGAAACACATTATTTTATTCTACGCCTAAACAGTTCCATTTCCAAATGTAGTAATAACTTTTTAAATATTGTTTCTGTTGTTAGGACTTTTAAATGAAAACGCAACAGTTTTATGCGACTTATTAATTTATTAAGTAATTAAGTAAATCTTTATTTGCATAAAACACGGTACATTTAGTTCTAGTATTTTGGTAAGGCATATACATATTTTATCGATCTTTCGATATGCAAATGTTAATAATGTCGTCCTGCATTTAACATTTTTTATTATTAAACATGATTTAGGATAAATTAATTCAATTAAATTAGTAATTTTAATAGAACACATGTGACAAAAACGGATTCAACCAAAAAGATAATGGCGTCCACACAATGTCATAGATAATGTAGAACCAAAAAAATGCATCCACAGAGTATCCTAATAACGAATCTATGGTAAACATATTTTATCGCTATGAACACCTCCCCTCAAAATATATTTCAATAAAGTCTTACAACTCTAATAATTATGACTACTGTTTAGCTCTATATTATAATATGTCTCTAGTTTTTAAGTCTTTAAAATATGACTCTATA